>OX458316.1:10851536-16675933 GCA_949768715.1 Dascillus cervinus | reverse complement strand
GCGGGAAAACGCAGGACGAAGGAGAGTAGTTTATGTTAGAGGTCGGAAGGTGAAAGTTGTTCGTATCAAGTTGTATTGTTTATATCAAAGGAGTTTATGTTGGACGTCTGAAGGTGAAAGTTGTTTTATATCAAGTTACGTTGTTTAAGCTGTATTGTTGATATCAAGTTACGTTGTTTAAGTTGTATTGTTTATATCAAGTTACGTTGTGTAAGTTGTATTGTTTATATCAAGTTACGTTGTTTAAGTTGTGTTGTTTGTATCAAGTTGCGTTGTTTATGTAACATTTCATCTTTTAAATATATCTGTATATCAAAGAATATCGATTCCTACAATATTATCGTACATAATGGCATTTATGGGTATCCATATCTCACTACTGGTTTCTAATAAAATACAATTACAAGTTAACTTAGTTACAACGAACCTCAAGGAACCGGCAAAATCGGTTCGTTATATCCGAGTTAATTTTTACATTGTTACATAGGGGAACATGTACGGGCTTGTTCGTTATAATCGAATTCTACTGTAATTGTTTATTATTACTCCTACCTGAATCTATTAGTTTAACTTCGCCTTTATCGTTAGTTATCCAACCTTCTCCCAGCGTCTCGGATGTAACAATTTTAAAATATTAAACAAATTAAGCGGCTTTGATGCACTTTTTATACAGGCTTCGGCAAAATTTTGCTGAAATCTGCTTGGGGATATTCATTTAACGTGCGAACGTAATATTTACGATCTTCTCAGGATATCGAAGAATTTAAATAGCAAGTTTTGGAATCGTTTCTTTGGGTGGCCCGGTAGGTCGTAAAGCGATTAGTCCAACAGACACTTGACCATCGTCGGCTCTTGAATCGTGGGAGAATTTTTGGGTCGCAAAAACTGCACTGTATCTCGCCACAAGTCGAAAATGCAATTTACTATGTTCCCCGCGAATTTTATCAAAGAACTCATTTTTAGGCAAAAGAAACTTTGTTAAATTTTTGCATGCCCCGCAGCAGGTGTCGGAAATTTTACAATTTTTCGAAACTGTTAACAAAATTTATAGAAATTTATTGCGGGGGTAGATATACTGCATTTGTAGCGCAAATCTGTATTTTCGTAGACAAATCGTTTAGGCATTGTTTTACGGACGATTAGGAACATCTTGTTTAAAATTTAGAAAAAACTTCGCAAAATAAACCACAATCATATTCACAAAATACGGAAACCAGGTAAAGGCGAAAAAAATAAAGTAGGTAATCAATCAAATATTTTATTACTATATATCACTACAAGTACAATTTATTTATTTTCTAAACGAATTTTAAGATATTTAAAAATGTGTCCGTTTACAAGAACCGGCGAATTTTCAAATTTGACAGAACTCTTTTAACCTTAAATTACGAACTGAGCCAAACTGAGAAAAATGAGTCTGTTCGCGAGGTAGTTCAGTTGGGGTAAGGGGGATGCAAAAAATCTCACTTCAGTTAAACAGCTGATTTGTAAAAAGAACGCGTCACGAAGTGAGCCGGCTCAAAATGAGCCAGGATCACTGAGATTCTGGATAAAAAGAACGCGGCTTATATGGTGTGCTACATAATTATAATTATTATTTTCTTTATACCTTACCTGTGGGTAAGGTTTTGTATATTGGGTTAGGTTAGACTATTCCACACGTTCGAAAGGTTAGACTGGGGGTAAGGTTTTGTTATAGGCCGCGGGTATCACGTGGTCAAAATCTAGGCAACCCGAACGTCTGGGTGACCACTGAAGCATTGGGTCTTATTAAAACGACCATATTTTATGAATGTCTAGAAATTTTTTTATCCAAACCTCAAAACTTCTTCGCATTACTGAAAGCTATGCTTATTTCTGAAATCTGGAAATGTGTGTATATTTAACATAAATGCAGAAATCGCCGTCTTCTTCTATGGAGGGTCAAAAAAAACTTCGTAGAAACATAAAGAAGAAACACATTTTGTAAATTATGGGTGTAGAATTAAAAAAATATACAAATAACAATAAAACAATTTTAAGGTTTTCATGGCAACGACAAACAAAACAGTCAAATGTTCGGCAGTTGCAAACTAGATATTCGCGAAAGAAATGAACGGAGCTTTCACGAAATTGTATTTGCGAGAGATTCTTCATCTGACGATTAAAAAAATGAACAAACACGTAATAAAGTTGTCGGATTTCTGAAAGGTCCAAAGTTATAATAATTAAAAGGGATGTTGAGAAAATACTTGTGTTCTCAACTCTTTAGCATTACGTTACAAATTGAACATGAATAAAATTTATTAGGTTTTCTGGGAGGTGCTACGGTTGCAGTTCTTACCTCCTGGCGTTGTCTGGTGTGAACCTTCACGAAAGGGCACAAAGTTTTTCAAAAATCCTATCACAATATTGACATCGGAAAATCTTCAGTCCAGAATCCTTCTGCTGCTTATCAGACACGAAGTGCAGCTGCATGTGCCGTTCGTAGCTTATCTGCGATTCAAATTCTATGTGGCAGGTATTACAACGTGCCGGTAAAACTGTTGCATTCCACCAATGTGACATTTCCGCATATTCGGAAAGGTGCAGTCGACAAGGGGGCCACGGTTCCTCGCCAGGACGCCTGGGGCTTTGACTCGTAGTACTTGAACTGCTTGGAATTGATTTTTTATTTGCTGCTTGGATTTAATTGACGATTTTCCTGATTTGATATTTGTTTGCGCTGCGCGCTGTGTAAAACTAGTATTTTTTTGCTGCCTAATTCATTGAACGCCATTTCCTGGACCCACGTCTTGTTACCTCCGGAATTGACAGTCCAGGATTCTGTTATCGATCGGGACGATCAATAAGTTCAAACTACACAATTAAACGCTGCTGTTTTTTGTTCTCGTCAAAAAACGTTGGTCTGGCCTTTTTGTAAAAAAAAGATGACAGCCCTGTTTATTATTTTCCTCTTCAAGGGAAAAACCCCCATCGCCAACTAATAAGTCAGGGATGCACCGTGATAAGTTGGCCAAAAGGCCGTTGAGGTAACAATTTTCAGTTTTGTAATCCCTCAGCAAATTTAGATAGGGATTTTTGTTAATAATAAGTTTGTAGGCATTACATTCCGATTCTTCTAAAGTGTTTCATGACATGTTTCAAATGGCTTATCGAGATTACCGTGCTTTGGATTCTGGGCTACCCGTTCTCTGCCTTTGATCTATCAGCTGGCTTTCCCTTCAAATCGCCCTAGCCTACTCATGTGTGGTTTGAATAATCGTAACCAATGTTTTCGTGTCTTAGTAGTAGTACAAATTGATTAATGAACGATTTCAACGAGTATTACCAATTTCCATTTATTAGAAAAGCTTTTAAAATGAAGATATTTTGTTTTTGGCTGAATCTTTGTTTGCACAATTCCCAAAAAATACAAACTTTTTTTTTGGTTTCAATAAAACAAAAATTTGATTAACCTTGATGCCGAGTTTGGTCAAAAATCCAGAAACAGGTCAATTTGTGAATGTAACACTCTTTTATATTTAGGGAGTTTCTTGTCATTTACCTTTTTTCTCAGTAATTTCTTTATTGAAAGCAATGCAATTGACTGTATTCTTTGACATCAAAACATACAATGTTTAACAAAAAAACTACCTATATTACTAGACTACAAAAAAAACTATAGACAGTGACTTGATATTGAAATTGAATGAACTGCTGCCTCACAACCGCCTTTTATTCCAAATCCTAATTGGATAGGGTGGAAAATGGTAGATAACGTATCTTTTACATAGAGACTGCATAATTTAGAAGTTATGCGTCTAAATGTTGAACCAATAGCGATTGGACGAATACCTCCATCTTTTTTTGAAAGTGCACTAAGAGAGACGCCATAAAGAAAAGGTCTTATTTCTGAATTTACTTTACCTTTATTGGGAATAGCGTGTAATAACCGTTGTCCAGAGTCACCAGTACATTTGTTTAACAAATCTTTAAGATGTTGAGGTCTGAGTCCGTCCATACCCGCAGCCAAACCATTAGGGAAAGATAAAATAGCTCCAGAAACCTGGACTTCAGAAACAACTAGATGTTTAGCACTTTCTTCAAGTTGATGAGGGAACTGGTTTAATCTAGGAGGAATTGGACGTTTCGATTTCAGTAACTCAAAAGTATCGGCGTTATCGCTTGCAAAGGTATCATCAGACGACAAAATACGGACAACACCCTTAATATCGCCATCAGCTACTTTGTTTTTAGCTGATTTGAAGCGAGAGAATTTAGAGAAATGTTTTGGAGTAATGAAGTGAATCGACATTTCCTTCGGCATTTTTCTTCACACTTGAAGTAAAAGAATCGTTTTTATTCACATTTTTTGATGGAATATGAAGAAAAAAAGCGAAAAAGAAATATAGTATTCTTTGAAAAGGATTTTAATGGCCAAAAGAAATTAAACTACAACACAATAAACTAAATTTATGGTAAAACTAAGTGAAAATATGTTTTCTGCAACACCAAACTAAATATAATTACTTAACGGTTAAAAATTTTCAGGAAATTTTCAAAATACACATTTTTAAAATTGAAAATTCCCTATGTTATTAGCATTTTCAGACCATGCTGCATATGCCGCACCATCTATCTCAGGTGCACGACGATTTGTTGGTAACAAGGCATGAGCATTTCCCCCAATTCGTGCCTTGCACTCAATACATACACTTGTTTGCATAGCTCCACCACATTCGCCGATGGCATAAAAGTGTCCATTCGGACATTTGTACCAATGCCCTTGTGATAATCCAATTGCTTTTACAATTTGCTGCCTTTCTTCGATAATTACATTGATTTTTGCTTTTATATCTTTATTCAGCTCTTGCAGTTTTAATTCAATTTTTGTATCGTTGGTATATTTGACGGGTTCGAATAATTCCTCAATTAATGAACCATATAGCTTTTTCACATCATTCATTGCAAATGCAAGTGCAAATTTCTCATCATCTTCGATTTGGCACAATTGGGCAATACGTGATAGTCGTTTAATTTCACATTCATAATTTTCTATGTCTTGATTAGTGATACGATTTTCTTGTTTCAATAAAAATTTAATTAAAAAATTAACGTAATCAGTTAACAGTTTAATTGTTTGTGATTTTCGTAACTTCGTTGTTTCAAAAATATTTACTATTTGTTCAAATATTTGTATCTGAGAAGTGTACGTATTTGCCAACAAATTATGCAGAGGCTGTCTTCGATTTTGCTTCACTGGCATTAAACATGCCTCAAATTTTTTCAAAATTAATGAAACTTTATTGGAATCTAGAACAAATAATGCTATTAGTTTACTGTTGTTTGAATACCCTTCTCATGTGTTCAAATTCGAAAACTAAATAATCACTTTTCTTTCGCGATGCAGAATAGGTTTATCTTTTAAGTCAGTTTTGTTCGGAATAACACACTAAAATACACCGTCTCATGCGTAAAACTGACAAGTTAACTTGAAATTTTTGGTTTAACCCTAAACGATTTAAATGAGTAAAAAAGTTGAAGGCGTCGAAAGGTCAACTGGGCTCAAAATTTGGACAACCCGATAGAAACTGCAACGCGTACTATTGTGAAAAATAAGAACTGTACTGCGACTTTGTTTGTAATCTTAAAGAAATAAATCCTGCAATATAAAATCACACTGAAGTTAATTAGTTAATAATTTAATTTATTTCATACTGGTTTCTAAAGTGACGCTTTTTGGCCTATTTATGGTACGAAAAGTCGATCTTTAAAGTGCTAGGACTTTAAAGTAAAATTTTAGAAGTCCTAGAACTTTAAAATTTCATTTATGGCAACAACTTCAAATGACAATTTATCGGAGCCGGACACATTAAAGGTCCAATTTACAATTGCTTCTGCCACAACAGGAGAGTATGAGGTTCCGATAACATTCTTCTCTGACTGCAATATAATTTTTGAGCATCTCTTCTTATTTTCAATTGAACCCTCTAAATAACTTTCAGCCATAGTGGAACTCTTCCGTCCCTTATGTGTTTTAATATTGACCCAGGTTGCTCCGGCGTCTGCTAGCATAGTAGCTGAGCTATGTCGATAACAATGCCCTACGTACCTACCTTATTTGAAAAATAAACCAAGAGGATATGTTCATTCACAATCGAAATATTCTTTCCCCCCTTCCAGTTACATAACATCTTGTATTCCTTTTAATACTGATTTTTTGCTTTTTTGGGTATTACAATTTTCTTTGCCTGATTAGCCTCATTTAAAATATAGAAAACGTCACGAAAAAGTAAAATTTTAATTTGTCATTAAGTAAACAAACTTCCGTTGCTATGAAAATTGCTCATCGCTTACTTATAATAAATTATTACGAATTGGTTGTCAAAAATGAAACGTCAAAATTTCTGTTCACAATAATTTAACACGTAAAATATCCAGTATAAAATAAGGTTTTGTATGTATCTCAAACGAAAAGTAACTTAGAAGGTACTCGCAAGTAATTCCAGCCTCGGCTAAACGCCTCTGCTGTAAACAACTGCTCGTACTTTAAAGTTTCGCTTTTCGTTCTAGATACATAAATAACTATTAATGTGTAGGTTACGTAATTAATAGATAAACTTACAAGTTATTAAAGTTGAACACGATTTGGTAATTTCAGCTAGTTTTCCCTGAAGTTGTTTTCGCCTATTTTCATTTTCTTCTGAATGCCCATATAATTTCTTTTTCACTGCAATAACATCTTGATAAGCTTTTTTGATATAATTGCTATATCTTTGGGTAACTCCAAGAGGTGTTTTACATTTTGGACAAAGTTTTGCGTTAACTACATTTTCATCTTGTTGTAGCCACACTTCCATTCCTCCACTTTCCACAATATGACCACACTCTTCAAGAAAAACAAATCTGGCATTGTTTTTGTCTTCAGTGCCAAAAAAGTAATCAATAAGCTCATCTTTATTACAAATTCTGCATAATGGCGGACATTTTTCATTGCAGAAACCAACACAAGGATGATTGCATTTTAAAAGTTTTTTACATGGCATCGTACAAGGTTTATTTTTGCACAATTGACCACATTTCTTATTACATTTAATGTGTTGACAACTTCTGCTACATTTTTGTGCACAAGGGGTACATGGTTCCCCACACTTCTTTTTACATGCGCTATGTTTACATCGAAACATACATGGTCTGGAGCAAGGTTGGCATGTTTCACGACATGGCGTAACACATTCATGACCACAAACCAAAATAAGTCCACATTTTTCTTTACAACTGCTGTGCAAACGTCCTTGGGCACATTCTCCACAACTTCCTTTACAATAATGACCACATTCCAACTTGTAGTTACACGGCTCCTTACAGTGCATCAATAGTTTGTATTCATTTCCTCTCAATACTGCAAAGAAGTTAATAGGTACAAAGTATAACTCTAAAATTACGTTTATGCACTTTACCTGTATTACTTAAATAACAAGGAATTTTAAATGTATGTCCACATGCAACATTTTGTTGGTGATCAATGAACGTCATACAACGTGAATTACATGGTTCATTACATTTTTTTGTACACGGATGGCCGCAATTCAGCGTTAGTGGGCATTCGCCTTTACATAACTGCCTATTAGGTTCTTCGGAACATGGTGCATTAATAATGTGCCCACATATTGGTAATTTCTTGTCAACCTTATATAAACAAATTATTGCCATTAATAAAATGTAGAAGTATTACAAAAACTAAACAATCATACCTTGACTTTACAATTTTCACAAGGCTCACAACACATTAATTTACATTGATGTTCACATTGTAATTTTTTTGTACAAGGTCTCTTACAAATTATGGTATTTACGTCATTGCTGCAAGCTGTATCGAAAACATGAGAACATACTTTTCTTTTCTTTTTTATTACAACCATACATGGAGAACACTCTTCATAACATCTTCTGGGACAAGGATGATCTCCAGTGCTACAGCCACTTTGTGGTTTAACACAATTTTCAAAACATTGATACTAAAAAAAAAAAAAACAAATTGAAGAGTTGTTCTAAAAAGGCATAAGGAAGCACCTCTAAATGATCAGGATCACGTTTGAAATGACAAGTATTTCTGCAGGCATGTCCACATGGTTCAACTCGTGTATCACATATTATGGGACACCAGAACTTTTGTGGACTTGCATAGCATGGTTTGTCACAAACATGGCCACAAGGTAAGATTGCGGAAACTAATGTTTGGCAATTGAACTTTTCAGGATCCATATGACAAGGAACATGTTGTTCATGACCACATGATAAATGGCGCTTCATTAAAACCATGCATGGACCACAATCTTCGAAACACATTTTTTTGCATGGATGATTGTTATCGCATAACAGTCTGAAAAAGGACATTACTATTCTATTTACGACATCTTAATAAAAATTTACTTGATGCAGTTCTGTGTGCACTTGAATTCAGTATGGTCACGATTTTGTAAATGACAAAGCATTTTACATACATGACCACAATGTAAAAGAGTGTTACATGGTTTGCTACATCCCCCTTCAAAAACCATACAAAAATCTTCTGCTTTTTGAACATCAGTTATTTGATCAGCATGTATTTGGCAACGCAATTGCAATGTTTCACCTATGAATCCTTGTGCGGTAAGTGCGTCTCTAATTTTTGGCCAAACCTGAAATAACAATAAATACAACATTATCTGCATTATTTATATAGAGGGTTGCAAAAAAGGATTATATGTATAGATATGTAGTACAATCTAAAACAAATTCAGAAATCTTAATATACAGGGGTCTGCAAGTTAATGGTTTTCGATGTACTATTGTTTTTCTTTTTGCAATAGCATAACATCATTGTGGGCAATCCCCTGTAACTATTTAACGTTTTTTTTCAACACCCTGTATGATGCGGCTGCTTTCTTTGTACAAATTTCCAAAATAATAATAGTTTAGTTTGCCATTTTTAAAGTTTTCCTTATATTACAATTAGATTTATTAGTGCTAAAATGTTGTACAGGTGTCGCATTGCTTGTGGCCACCTCCAAAATTGAGCTTGAATTGAAAGTTATTTATTTGAAATTTAGTGCACATATGTATAACTCTGGTATAAAGCTAGAAATTTCCAAATTTAAATGTTAATTGTCGGCGTTAGTTTTAGCGAAAACATAAATAAAAACTGATTGTTTATAAAAACAATATTTTCCAACTTCGTCAAATTTTACTTCCCCGGATCAGTATAAAAAAAATTTCAAAAGTACTAATTATTAACAACATAAAGTAAACAAAATATTTTTCCACAGCTTTCTAACGGTTCCAAAGTAAAATTAAAATTTTCCTACAAATCAAAATTACTTCATAAAAACGTTCTACAAATCAAATTGACATATTATAATTATGTGGTAGAGTTCAAAAAAATAATATGTACCAAACTGAAAGACAAAAAAGTATCTATGGCTTGACATTAAAACAAAAATTATAAACAATATTTTTTTGTAGAATTTAAGACCGATATTATATTATGTAGTCTATGAATTTGTGAAATTAGAGTATTAACAACGTTTTTTGTAAGACAATAGCCCCACCCTGTATTTAAAAAATTTAAAAACTTCCCAAAAACGAAAGAAAATATTCGGTTACCATTTTAGCAAGTTTCACAGTATTTAATAAAAAAGCAAACGCATACCTTACTATTATTACACAGTAAATCCATATTTCCCATTATATAAAATCCTTCCTTGGCACGAGACAGAGCAACACACACACGATTTTCTATTTTCAAAAATCCAATGCTATTCTCATTATTGTTTCGAACAAGTGATAAAAGAATAATGCGACATTCTTCTCCTTGGTAATTATCCAGAACTACAATTCGAACATTTTGAAGTAATGTCTGGTATTTCTTCTTTTCATTGCGAAGTAAAAACATTTGGCCAGAATATGCAGCTAAAATGGTAATCTCATCTGGTTCATAGCCGTTTAAAATAAGGTGACGAGCTAAATGGATTAAAAATGTAGCTTCATGTTCATTTTGTTTTGATGAATCGCCAGATTGACTTTCTGGCTTATTGTGATGCAAAAAATAAACAGAATTTTCAACTCCCAAAATAGGCGGATATTGCAGAACAGACTGGTGATTTTCCAATTTTTCATAAATTGCTGGTACAATAAGTTTTGCGATTTCTGGACGCATTCGATGTTGTACACCAAGGACACTGCAATACATCTTGTTATTAACCATTCTTTCAAAAAGACTTATTCCTAGTTTATATTGCTTTTCCGTTCTGTAATCGGCTGTACATGGACGTAACTGTTGGTGATCTCCTATTAAAATCAAGTGCTGACAATGATTTGTCAAAGACACAATTATATGTGATTCTAAAACTTCTGCTGCTTCTTCAACAACTACTATGGGGCATTTTAATGCCTGAAGTGAAGTTTGTAACCTTGCAGCACCGGTTGTAGTCATACCAATAATGTGCATTGTTTTAAAGAGCTCAATGTCTTCCATATATCTGATTTCATTGTATTCTTTGTATAGGTGGCGGTATTCACTGTCTAACCGAGTTAACTTTTCTTTAAGATAGTTACAATATTGTCTCAGCCAATAAAAATATAATCTCCAACGATTAACGGGAGTCATATTAAACGGAATATTGATATCAATATTTCTTGGAAGTTCCTGCACAGATATCGTCTTCCCCTGATTAAGACGAAACTACAAAATTAAATTGAATTAAATAAAATCGGCCAAGAGCGAGTCAGGCTCACACAATTACGGTTCCGTACTAAAACAACAATTTTTCCGCAACTATTACATATGCAATTTTCTTGTAAGGCGTCATCCATAAATGATACCACAAGTTTTTGGGGGAGGGGTCAACAGTGTTGCCACTGTTTGTGACAAGGGGGTAAGGGGTGTTTTTAAAAACTTGACATCACAAAGAATATTTTCGAAAAGCAAAATTTTATTATAACTATTGGTAAATGACCAACATAAATTCGTATGATATAGCGAGCCTTTCAAATTTTTGTTAAAGGAGGCGTTTGGTGAACAAATCTTTCACAGATTTTTCCCACGAGACACGTGTTAAAGTAATTTATGGCCTAAGAAAATTGAAGCAGGTAACTAAGTTCAAGTTGTTTATTTTGATATTCACACAATTTTTTCAGTGTCATTTCGATTTTAAACGGAAGTAGCGCATTTTGTTTAACGAGATTGTGGACAATTTGTTGGAATTTTGATTGACGAATAAAATTTTAAAAGTAAGTAAAATATTAATTTATTATCAAATCGGCAAATTATGGTGTACAACAGATTTGAGTGTACTACAAAGGAAATTTTGTTTTTATTGTATTAATTTTTAATACGTTGACTACCCATGACTCAAATTTGATACGTACGTGATTTGTTCAGTAAATGTAATATGAAATAATCATTGTTTATGCATGTTCATGTGCATGTATGCTGAGGTCTTCAAATAACGCCTGAACAGTTGATGCATTTAGTTAAAAAAAAATTGTCATAATAAACAACGTTCAACATAAAGAAACAAGCATTCTTTCAATCATTTTTAAAATCATTTCCAGATTGAAAAAAGAATACTTTACAGCAAGAGGCAAATGAAGCTTGGAAAAAAATAATGTGTCCGCCGTCATTCAACACAACGAACCATCGACCTTAAAGCAGAAAGGAACGCTTCTGAGGGAAATATAGTTTCAAAACAAAAAGTTTCTCCTACACTTCCAAATTTTTTTTTTGAAGAACCCAAAAAATCAGAAAACTGAGTACACTACAAGCAAGGCAATAACACCCATTTGTCAATCACCTACCACCAACAATAAGTTATTGAAACAAAAAATATCTGACCAAGAATGCCAGACAAAAGCAAGAACTGAAAAGAGGAAAAGATTAGATGACATTTGTACTGAGCATCCAGAGACTAAAAAAGGCTTTGATGAAAAAGGAAACTGGAAAACCAAGAATTGAAACAGGCCAATCACAACTCCTAGAAGCCATCGTAAAAATTGCTTTGCATGGACCAGTCTCACATCGCCGCCGAAATGAGGATATTTTGAGAAGCGTAAAAACATCAACACAAATGACAGAGGCGAAGTTCGCCTTTCGAAGAAAAACGACACGTTCACACTATTCCTGTAAAACTCATGAAAGCTTAAAATGATGTTCACATACATACAGGGTCTTTCACAACTCGCGCCCTAGGGAAAATGAGGAAACGCGAGACGGCATTAAGATATGTGTAAAGAAAATAAAATCTAACTTGAAAGGTACCTATTAGAGAAAAGACAACTTAAAGTTAACCAATCAGAGACAGGCGCCCTCAAGGTGTGCGTCGTAATTTTACGTTACTAGGTTATAATAAAAAAGCAAATCTTTAAAATTATGTGGGTGCCTGGGTTTTTTGAAAAATGTCACTGTCAAATTAAATTTGATAAAATGAAGTCAAAACGTTTTAATCTGCCCATAATCATGTATTTAGCCGCTGATTATCTCGAAATGATTATAATTTTTGTAGAATGTGGTCGTAACGCCACGAACGTTTTCCGGACAGAAATCACCTGATCACAAGGTAATACTACGAGTGATTGCAAGGACGCACGAGACAGATCAAGTTCTACCAAATCGAAAAGAGTCTGGTGATCCTCCCATGACTGCGCGTACAGTTCAGAATGAAGAAGCCATTCTAAATGCTGTTATTATAATTTTGATTTTCAATAAAATCGTTTCTTTTCTGAACCGCCAATAGTTGTTTTAATTTTAAAGAATTCAAAGATAAAACCTTGCTAACCTAACATTATTGACACTGACAACTCTGATATGTCAGATCGACCGGCACACTAGTAATATTTGTGAAACCTAGCAACCAGTTTTATTTTTAGTAACACTTGGTGTTGCCCTTCCGGGATTGGTGGATTTAAAATCCTATTGACTCTGTTATGCAAGCAGGAGTAATTTATTTTCTTGCATTTTCTGACAACCTATTGTCGTCGGCACATGTCAGTTTTCTCTAGGGCGCGAGTTGTGAAAGACCCTGTATATTACATGGATGGAAAATTTTGTAGGGCTTCAATAAATCATCTTAAAGAACTGGCATCTATACTTGGACCTAACGAAGTATGTTTTTTGATTCAAGATGATAAAGCCAGAGTGCCACTAGGGTTAAGTGCGGCAAGTATTCAATCGCCAATCATTATGCATGTTGAATATAAAGTTGTTTTACCTGATCATGATTGGGTAGTTGCTCCCAGACATAAACTCATACTACCTTCTGTTTACCCAGGAATAAATGTTAAGAAAAATAAAATTGGTGATGTTAGCGCTGTGGGATACTCTGGCCCAATGTACGTAGTGATTCGGTCAGGTAAACAATCTTCTTCAACGGCTTATTCGCACGCCATTGATTTTCGAACGCTTTTTACACTAAAAGAATTTGATGTCATACCAAAATGTAATAATAGCATTAAGCCAGTGGTTATTATTACCTACAGTCGATGGAGGTCATTGATGTTGCCATTGATCACTTTGTAAAATTTAATTTGGGCTCGAACGAAAAATGGCACATTTAAGTAAAGAACTGGCAGGACTGATTCTTCCATGAGCATTATGGGAGTTATCTTGATGCAAGAGTTCGAAGCATTGATAAAGAAGTTGAAAAGCAGAATTTTCAACATTGTGGAGATACGCTTGCTGAGGTATCGATTTCCAACCGTAGCAAGGTAGGGGAGACCGGGGCTAGTTGTCGCAAAATTTACGTTTGCTTTTTTTTCTCGTTTAACTTTGACATTTTGGGATATCTTTTTTTTTAAATATATACTTACATGTGTCGTGATTTAGATTATGAACAGTTGATTTTGTTATATCTAGTGACGTATGTGCAACAAAATATTTTCTGTCTGCATGTTGTCACAATATATGGGGTAAGTTCTCACAGGCCAAAAAAAAAAAATGGTAGTGAGTAAAATTTATATTCTAAACAAAACAAATAAACTGACACAAACAAATGAAAGAGGCGGATTTCTGATCCTAACTTCTCGTACAGCCCTGATTAAAATATCCGTAGGTGGAGTAGACCGATTTGTTTTTCTTTTGTACGTTCTAACCATCTGAAATGGTACAGAAATATCTTTGATATTGTTTATTACACACTGGGGCAAGTTGCCACTGTGACAACTTGCCCCAAAAACATTGTGACAACTAGCCCCAAGCCAACTTTTGAGATGAAAACCAAATTATTTATTTTAATCTTACAAACTCACATTATAATTTTTACATTAATTTGTAGCTAAAAGATGAGGCTTTCATTAAATAAAATTGATACTTAGTTTGAATCACGTTTCTACGATCCAGACGACTCTAAAAGACAGCGATAAAATTTACTTACACTTCTGTCAAACACAAAATCAAGAATAATTTAGGCGCTATATAGGTTACCACAGTCAAACTTTGTAGGGTAATTAAGATACCTATAATGGTTATTTAGACTGGCCCGACGCACAGTCAAAGTGTTTATCTTGGCTGTTATGGCGACTGTGACAACTTGCCCCTGTGACAACTAGCCCCGGTTTCCCCTACATCACTCCGGAACATTCGGACGACTTAGTAGCAAAAAATGCAATTTGGATTTCAGAACATGTCGAACAAGACAATATTTTATGCAAATTATGAAGTGCTATAATATGCAGTGTTGCCCTCCACTAAGAAGCTCGCTATTCAATATTTTGTCCGAAAGATTTTTGTGGCCTCCAATTCCTATTGTACAAATTCAAGAAGGTTTGAAAATTCCGGACGTGAAAACATCAAACAATGAGGCGAATATAACTTATCCGTCTCTTTTTATGATAAAGTGTCTGAATTTAGACAAAATGTTGCCAAAAGAAGCTAAAGAGTTTCGAATCATTCCCTACTGAACGACAGAACGTGCAACTGTCGCTCTGTTAAAAAAACAAATTGATGCACAGGGAAAATCAAAACGTCATGAAAAAAATTCATCCGATCCGTATTGCAGCAAAAAGACGACAAGAAACTGCAAAATAATCATTTTAATTGGATTAATGAAGATGAACCTGTTATGTCAATTTCGAGTGTTGAAGACTGTTTTGAATTTTCGTGGGCAGATTAAAGCTATGGTTTCAAGGAAAGCGGTACCTTTATATTGCGGCCGCAATGTGAGGGCGCATGACGTCATATAATTATAATTATAATTATAGATGAACGTTGTGGTAGTTGCGAGCAGCAACATTTAGTATATATTTTTTTGACGGTTCAAATAACTTATTAATATGTTAATTACATAGATTTATTGAGTTTAAGAATGTACTGCATATTCATTTATTTAAGTGCGCAAATATAATGAAGAAAGAATTAAATTTATAAATGCGCATTTTGTTTAATATAGTGCGCATTTACGTTGATAATAAACACCTTCCCACGAACTGTGGGTGTTCACAGCTCTCTTAAAAAGATCGTACACATTTAATTGTATTTAGGGCCGTAATAAGATAATTCAAATTCTGTTTTTAATATAATTATGTTTGTAAATTGTTTGTTTAACTACATAAAATATTTTCAAAAATATTTCATAAATTTACAATCATAACACAATAATATCAAATAGTTACAGTGTAAGTAATTAAAATAATGGAAGTACACTAATTGATTCGTTGAATGCAAAAAGAGTATCTACTTAAATTTCATTTGTCTTTATAAATTAAAATAATTTTGCTTCTGTGACATGACACACGTAGGGGAGGGGGGTGTCTAACACAGTGTGACTCCTTGTGACATAGGGTAGGGAGGTAGTCAAAAATAACGAAAAGCCTGTGACATCATTTATGGGCGCCGCCTAATCTATGGCTTAATATCTACTAACCCGATTGAAATCAAAATTGTAGCTTTAGAAACCTAGGAGAATAGGGGGGACGATCATTTTTTGCACATTTTTTGCTATATCATTAAGACCACTGAACTTCAAATTGTAAATAAACTATTTTTAGAATCTTTATAGTTAGCTCTTTCACACGATATAATTTAATTTTTTTTTTATTGGTACCAAACTGACCCCCCATATTAATCTAAAAACAATTTTTATTCAGTTCTTAACAAGCGATATACCGGGTGTCCAAAACCACCCGTACACCCTTTTTAAAATCTAGAGGTCAGAAATGACAATTCAGTAAAAAACTTTCTGTTCGACATTTTTTGTTTTTCAGCATCGAATTAGAGTACGTGAAAATAATACTTGTTCATTTGAAAACTTAAACCCCGGTCTGATTAGGCTTCCGGTGGGAATAGGAAATCAATAATACCGCTATTCAAAAGAATTTTGTCGGGTCAATGTTGTTTATGCTCTCGGAAAAATTACTTTTCAAAGTTGAGAAAGCGTTCATCATGTCTCGGTGAGGAGTGAAGTTCAAATGTCATTTTTTTCGAACAAAAGGTTCTAATTTTTTCGCGTAGAACCCGAATCCATGAAAAAAATATATAGCATTCCATTTAAATAGTTGACTTTGAGTCTAAGTAGGCCACTTCCGGTGGGAGCCGGAAGTTGAAAATATTTCCAATCGAAGGGCACGGTCGATTTACTACTAGATTTTAGAAGGGGTGTACGAATGATTTTGGATACCCGGTATGTACGCCTGATTATTGTGCCAAATTTCAAGTTTCCACGTTACTTACGGACGGACGGACGGGCACGGGAGTGATCTTATAAGAGTTCCGCTTTTCCAACTATTAATCAATTAATTTATTAATTTATTACTTTTTTTACTCTTTGTGATTCTCTAAAAACAATTTCTATTTCTTTGTAACAAATATGTTTTTTTTAGTGCATCCCTAGATATCACACCTGGAAGGTGATAAATTTTTGAGACTAGATATGTAAATGTTAGTACATATTACTACTTTTATGTTAAATTCAACATTTACTATAGGAAACTGCTTAGCTATATTTTTCACTCTGGGTCGCGTTAAGCGAGGTATTATGCTGTACTCACGAGTTATAATTACCTAATTTTTATTATTCATTACCTACCTGTAAATAGTTGATTGATTCTTCTAATTCTGTTAGTTCTCCTTGTAATTGCCATCTTTTATCAAAAATCTGCAGATCATTCTGATGTTGATCAATTTCTTCAGCTAATTTTTCCGTAGTAGCACTTATTTGATTTCTCAAACTATATAAACTTAACAGATAGGGTTGATCTTTTACAGTTGTAGTCCTCAGCAAATCAGAGATATCATCTTCCAGATATAACCTGTTTTCTTCTCTATTGTCTGCATCAAAAAATTCTTCATAGAAATTGCCATTTTCACTATCCACCTGGTGTTGAACTCTTTGTTGCTAAAAAAAACAATAATTACTTTGAAGTGAATTTATATAAACTAAACTAAAGGCTAAAAATTACAATTACATAATATTTTCATGAAAAATAGAAGTATTATTCGGGAATAAACAAGAAAATCAGGAAACTGATTATAAAAACAAAAACAATTTTTGGGATTAGAAATGTGAGAAGATAAGCAACTACCTCGGAAGTATCAAGTCAAGAGAGGCTTGTAAAACTATTCGTATGTTGAGAACAAATGAGAGAAATAACGCAAATCTGCAGCTTATTGGTATTCAAAATCTGACATCGTATCATTTTTAAATGTTATATTTACTTTTTGATAAAAGTTAGCTAAACTACGCAACTCTTGTACGAAATTATATGTTATCGTGTAATACACAATTTTAAACCCGTTACAAAATAGCATACCATACACCATAATATTTTTTGTCAACAAAATCTTGCAACATTTTCTGATACAAATTTGTGATCGTGTAATACAGGCATTTAAGAATAACTAGAGTTAGAGAAGTTCGAGTTAAGGAGGCTCCACACAATTTTTATGAAACTTTCAAAAAGAGCTAGGAGAACACCGAGTGTTGTAATTTACCTGTAAGTTTCCGTCATAAATGGGCACCAAAATTATCATAACTTTACATACCTCAATTAACTGAACTTCTACTGGTTCTACTCTTCTCTCTTCATCGTTGGGACCTTCCAAAAACCACTGTATCAGTTCTTCATCTTCAGCCTCACTAAACCAACTATTACGCAACATTGGGTTTACATCCTCAAATTTTGAAATTTTTAAAATGCCTTCATACTTGAGAGCTTCCTCAAGATTGTTAGCAGTCAATTTGATTGAACTTAATTTTGATGCCAATTCTGCTCTTTTTTGGTGTAGTAAAAATCCAACTTCAGAATTTTTAACTGAACGCCGTAGTTCCTTAATGTTATATTTGGATAATATTTCATTTTTAGATTGCCCACCTACACGAGATATCCTTGGAGTTGTATGTAATAAACCCTCCAAAAACTGATCCAATGCATGGTTAGTGTAACATACTATTAATATTGGAGTGTTGTTATGCTCAAACCAATATTGGTTGTTATTGATGAGAGTTTCGACAATTTTAAGTCCTACATAGGTTTTTCCTGTTCCAGGGGGACCCTGAATTACTGCAAATTCTTGTGTTAGAGCGGAATGGAAAGCTCTGTGCTGTGTATCATCTAAACCTAAAGGGTCTGCAGTAGGCCAGGCATTATTATGCAAAACTGGAAATATTTCACCATCTATTTCATACTCAGAGCTATCATTCAAATATTTCGGTGCTAGCATAGCAGGATCCACATCAACAATGTACTTTTTCATGGGAAAGGTTCCTTCATTCATTGCTTGTAAAGCTTTTAAAACATGATAGTAAGGTTCAAAATAAACATTACATTCTACCATTATATATGGTATTTTTATCTCATAATCAAAACCTGACTCAAATCCAACAACA
The DNA here is from genome assembly GCA_949768715.1 of Dascillus cervinus. Classification (NCBI taxonomy): domain Eukaryota; kingdom Metazoa; phylum Arthropoda; class Insecta; order Coleoptera; family Dascillidae; genus Dascillus; species Dascillus cervinus. The sequence continues at coordinate 16,657,115 of OX458316.1, read as the reverse complement.
ATCAGATTTTTCTCAAGCAATTTACTGTCGCGATCAATGATTTTTCCAAATATGAAAGTTGCAAAATTATCCTTTGTAAAACAAACCAATGATCCAAACATCATTCGTTTTGAATTTTCAAAATTAAACTTCTTTGGTGCTTTATTGAAATTAAATTGCAATAGGACACCAACTTGATCTTTTACATAGTGTGGAATTAAGAATTCAACATGAGGATGCACTCTAACACTACTAATTCTTTTGTTCTGAGTATCATTGGGCGTTTGTCTTTGGATGAAATGGCAAATTCCTTCTCGTAATGGTGCAACAAAGTCTTCTCTCAGCAAACGAAACTGGACGTCTAAGTAATGCTGAACATTGCGATATGCACCAAAAATTATGTTTTCTCGAAGAATAGGACTTTGAAGGGTACTTATTTCCTCGGCAGCTGGATAAATATCTTTGTCTCGAAAATCATCCGGAGGTTCCATTTCATTTCGGTTTTGTTGAAAATCTTTTTTCTTTCTTGCAATCTCTAGCGTTATCAACTTCAGTTTTTCTTGCAACCGGTGAAATTTTTCTTCGACTTCTTCTGTTAATAGTACCTCAATTTCTGTTTTGAAATTTCGCATTGTCATGGTTATTGCTTTAAATAATTGTGGTAATTTATCACAAGCAGTCGTGGGAATTGTATTAATCATCGATTCAGAGATTTCATACAAATTTTGCCCAAAAGTTGTAATATCATTCCAAAAATATTTGCTTCCTTGCCGATCATGTTCAGTTTGTAATGGTAAATGCAGTATAAATTCACTTAACTGGTTTATAAAATTTTCTTTTGATATTAAATGCATTATGGTTGCTTTAGTTGCATCAAAAGAAGACTGACACATTTTTGCAAGTGCTCTAACTACCAACACTATATGATTGTTGCTCAGTTCACTATTCAGAAGATCTTCGAATCCATTATTTTTATTAATCAATACTCGTATTATTTCATCAGGTTCTTTATCACTTAGTTCTTCCAATCTCCTAAAACCCAACCTGTGAGGACTATTATTATTCTTATTGCATGGACGCCAATTTTCTCGTCTTGTAGAAAACTGAGACTGTCTATTCAAATTACGAGGAAAATTTCTATCGGTTGTATTAAATCTTCTAAATTCTTCATTTCCAGTAGCTTGTATCCCTGTTCGGCCAGTTCCACGCAATGCTGTAAAAAAATGCAATTGAAAACAAATTTATGACGGCCACAGCAAAGAAGGCAGTTACAAAAGGCGTAAGACACTTGGATCCCGGGATCCGTAGGGGCTTCAAATAAACTTTATCCGCCTTTGCCTACTGAATTACTATCAACGTCATAACCCAACTCTAGAATTTGTAATATACCTTGCAGTCCTTGCACTCTATAGATTAATGAAGATTTTACAATCCCCGGTCTCCCCTAAATTTCTCAAGAGGCGACACTCGAAAAGAGAAAGTAAAATTAAAATGAGAAAGAAAACAAGACCGAGTTAAAAGGCTAAATGGTCATTCTCGTTTTACTTCATGTTTTTTCGTGAAACTATTAATTCTATTGGCTACTTCAAAAATGCCGCCTTGAATCTGACCTATGAAACGCAAGCTGTAAACACGTGTGCTTTATCAATCATAGCCATTCCTTCTAAAATTGTATGCCGCGTTAAAGAGACTGGAATTGCAAGGCGACGAAAACTTAGCCTTAAAAATCAACGGGGCTGTCAGGAGTGTCAATTCTGTAAGGTTTTATAATCGCAAGCATTGGAAAACACAAAACAACCGCAAACATAGGCTCCAACTGCAGGTCTATTTGGGGCAAGGTTTATAAAGATACAAAGGTTGCCTCGTGGTGGGAGTATTATATGGTGTATGGTGTGCCAATGCGCATATATACATATCTGTCCTTGTTGCACAGTGACGTCACTCGTAGAACAAGTTCAAATCCCCACTGAACTGAATTACACATAAAATTGAATTAAATCTGAATGGTTGAATTATTTTAGAAAAAAATATATTCCTCTAATCAAACAAATCTAATCGAACAAATTGAACCTAGACAAGTTGAATCTACGAAATTTTAATTTTTAAACCTAAAAAGGATAGGAATCTTTGTTCTACAACATAATGTTACATTACATTTATTTTTTAAAATTATTATTTCATACCATCGTTCAAATTTCCTAGTTTCACCCAGTAGTAAATGAGGTTTGTTCTATGACTGACGTCATGCGCAAACTTCAACGAAATAAGATTCAGTTTGTAACACACCATATAATACTCCCACCACGGGTTGCCTCAGTTTCGTAGTTTGTGGGTGAGGGTGTCACGGGATCGAGAGCGTAAAATACGTCACTTGGCGCCCTCCTGTCGAGTGTATTGCGGCATGTATAGGTGTGTTGATATAATATTGATGTCGATTTATTAACTTTTTACACACTTAAATATACTTTAGTTGATGTTAACGGTTTTGCATTGTAACGGTACTATTATTAATATTGTTCTAATAAGGAGAAAACCAGGTTTAGTCGTCTCAGAATTTGACGAGTCTGTGGTAAATTATAGTCCTACCCTGCCATTAACTCATGGTAAAATAATACGACGCAACGTTCAACAATTTTCGAGAAAAAAGTGTTTAAAAGTTTTGTTGGTATTTTTAGGCCGAAATCATTCAGAAATAGTTCCAAAATGTCAGAAACAGAAAGTCTTTCTTCAACACTTGATGACGAACATAATGTAGTAGAAAATGAAGAGCCGAGGTATTTGGTAGGATGGTTGGCGAGAAAATTGAATGATGCTTACAAAGATCTTGGTCATTTCACTTATACAGAAGAAAGAGGTGATCATTCATATCAAATTTCCTCTTGGATAAGGCACAGTTATATAACAAGTTCAAAGCCCGCAAGGAAACGCATCGCTGAATCAACAACCACGCGCCTTCCACAGCCGCGTGCCATCCAGTGCTGATTTAACAGTTTATTTCAATATAAAATTGTAATATTTTATGAATAGTTAGTTACTTTTGTTTAGGAGCTTACGCTAAATAAACGTTTGCAAAGAAACCTCCGAATTTTCTTCCGAAAATATAACTGCACCTTTCACAAGGTGGTTTCACAGAACCATCTGAAAGCTGGTATAATGCAACAAAAATTTTAGATAAATATTTTTTAAAAATTTATGAACTCTGGTTTAAAGGAGAGAAAATTATTACAAATCGGTTATTAAAAGTAATACTTAAAAAACAAAAATCTACGGTAGCAGAGGATGTTATAAAATATTTTTCTACGCTCATACTTTAATCGATTTATTAGTCATTTACTACTTGTACCTTAATGATACCCATTAAGATACAAAATTTTCATTAAGTTACAAATTTATAACCAATGAAAATGCAAGATCACTAATATTCGGTCAATATTGTGGCGGCTCCGATCGACTCCTGGTGGTCCCAAGATTCTTTTCGACCACCAGCGATTTTAGCTGATCCGGAACGAATCGATTTCAAATTACGTCCGGCACAGCACGAACATTTACACGTGTCAGATGACACATGATAAATGTTAGTGCGCCACCCGCGCTGGACAGTACCGGAAATATCCTTCAGACCCTACAAGTCGACCCCCCGGAAGCTGGCATATATACAAATTTTCAGTGGGCTTAAAAGAAGTCCGTTCGAATCCTTCAACTGAACCAGTCGGTTTCACATGTTAAATTGTGCCATTATCGTGTAAATATTTTCCTTCAAACATCAAATAAAGTCTAGTCAAAATTGGTGTGTTATTTAAACCCCAACACACTAAAATATCAATGTTGCCATGAGCATAGCGGATCGAAAATTTGTCAATTTTGACAGTTCATAGTTACTCTTAACCCAGTAAATTCCTAAAATTTGTGCTTTTTATGCGATGGTGATAGTAAAATTGTGAATTTAACTCCAGCAGAAATTGTGGAACGACTTACAAGCAATGACATAAAAAAAATTTTACTCTCAGTTTATGAACTGGAAGAACAAAAATAAGATTCAAAACGTTTCAGAAAATGTCTTAATTGTTTTCAGTGCTTCCTTTGTGGTAAAGTTTCCATAACATTTCCTTAGTTATCACTTATAATTTCATTACAAGTTTAATACATTTTGAAAATAAAGTGGTTCGTTTTTAATATTATGACTAGTCGCAGAAATAGCTATCATTAAATGCTCATCGCATAATATACTATTATTTTACAACGCACCTTTATTAGAATAAAATTTTTAAACCAAAAAATCAAGTTCCCAAGAGAAAGTGGGAAAGGAGTACAGAAAGTAAATCTCAAATATGCAGCAAAATGAGAAAGATTACTACATAATTTTTATATGTATAACATTAATTATCTGCATCCCATAAACTTTGATTCCTACATAAATAAATATAACTGAATGTTTCTTTTGGCCGTTTCTTTTAGTTCAATTTTAATACTAGCCAATTTTTTATCTACATTGATTCTTCGTATAAAGAACTTAATAATTTACTTAAAATCATAAGTTTGTTTTAAGAAAAATGTTGGATTTACAGTCCAGTGTATTTTTGTATTTGAATTGACGCCACGTTGAGGGCTGCATGTTACGTCATCTAATACAGCCAATCAGAGATGACTGCCGAACTGAGGTAACCTGTGTATCTTTATATAAACCTTGGGTTCCGCCGGCTAACTGAATAGTATTGAAATGTTATAATTTTCGAGAATATTTGCGGGTGAAAAATATTTCTTGTTTTTAACCTTTAAACACGCGCGTTGTTATATAATGTACAAAACTTTTAGTTTTCTGATTCCTGGTGAAATATGTTGGCGGTTATTTGTTTAAATCACCTTCCATTCTTCCAGCCATCTCCCCCACATACAGTAGAATCCGGTTATAGCGAACCTGAAGGGACCGTCAAAATCGGTTCGTTATATCCGAAGTTCCTTATAAACGCTATTGAAAGAATAAATGCAAGAGTGTTTTATGAGACCGTTGTTGTCTAATATAAATATGCATATGTATAAAACCATTATAAATATAAGGACTAAACTTAAGTAAAACAAAGCAAAATGCAATAAGTAATTTTATTTGAAAAAAATTGTTATTTTAGACTGAACTGTTGCATTTTTAAATTATAAATTGTCCACACATTTTCAATAATCGGCGCACCATAATTCTGTAAAAAATTACGAATGTTGTTAATGCTGGCTTATTGGCTTCTTCGTGGTCACTTTTGTCTACCACAAATACCTAAATATTCTAGTTATAAGTTTTCGAAAAAATTTGAATTTTCCAATTGCTGAAATTCACGTTCCTTTTGTTTCTCTTTTTGTAACCACTCATTTAATGACAAGTCATCATCAGATTCAAAGGTTATTACGTTATTACGTGTTATATGTATACAATGCAACGTTCGTTATAGCCGATTAAAATTTTATTAATTTCGGCTTTTCAGGTTCGCTATATCCGATAGTTCGTTATATCCGAGTTCGTTATAACCGATTAATTTTTACATTTTAACATAGGGGAAAATGTCGGGACTTGAAATAAAGTTCGTTATAACCGGTGGTTCGCTATAACCGGAGCCGCTATAACCGGAGCCGTTATAACCGGATTCTACTGTAATTTGAATTATAAACTTTTCATTCATTATAATGTATTTCAGAAAGACGTGGTTTCGTAAACTAATAACTATTCACAAGAAAGAAAACAAAAAATCTTAAATTTTATATACCTAATATAAAGTAAGAAAAATGTAGAAAAACTACGTGTTGTATAAAATACAATAATGCGCCTAGTTATGTTATGAAAAAGTACGCACCTACTTATGGGTTAAGACTATAATCTTTTAGTACAAAATTTTTAAAAAACAATACATAGTTATATTGTACAATTCGTTGTGTTTATGGACGTACCTACTTATTCAAGGGTCGTAAGGGTAGAAATTGATTTTGTTTTAATTTTTATTTCAAATATATCTTTGATTTTTTTTATTGGTTGCATGCGAGTTTTCTTGAATTCCGAGAATTTTCTGTAGATATAATGCATTCGCAACTGATATGAAAACAAACAAATACTTATCACGACAGTAGTCGGCCAGTGCAACAGTCTACGAGTTTATATTTCTAATCGTTTGGGCGTCAAGGTTATTTTTTCGTATTTGAAATTTTTCCCATGACTATTCAATATAAGGCGCATTTTTTTTTACATGTGTCTCCCCTCCCCATATTTTAATGCATTTTACTCGGAAATCGTCTTAGGAGGTCCACCGCAAAACCAACTTTATCCGTAAAAAAAATTTACAGTATTCACAAAAGGAGCCTTTAAAATTTGATCATTGTTGTTTTTTAAAATGATTTGGCTGATAACTAAGATAAATAAAAAGAAAACTTGTCAACTAGAAATATTTTGTAAAACGTTTTCGTTTTTTAAATACTGTAAATTTTTTTGACAGATAAAGTTGGTTTTACGGTGGACCTTTTTTTTAACTTCGAGAGAGAGGAAAATTTTTAAGAAAACGTCTGTCGGCCCAACTTCAACAGACGAGCCAGGTTTTCCACAAGGGGTACAATATGCCAGCCCACCAACGGCCCACTGCCGGCAGCATGTGCTGCCAGCAATGGGATATCAATAAGCCATCAGACCATACCCAGCGGGAACATATTACTGACTAAAAACCCCTCTAGGCTTTGATGTTGTTTTGCCTGGAACAGGAAGCTTGGAATAATATTTATTCTATACTTCTGACGCTGTGGGTGGCTGTTCAAAAGAACGGGAAGTGGACGCACAGAAAGAGCCGCGGGGGCAGGGATTATACGATGATGGACCTCGGACGACGATACCGATCACGCTGATCGGGTACGTAGTCCGCTGACGCCCGAATCAATGGATTCGGGTGGACTGTCGCGCGTTCGAAAAATTTTTCCGCAAGAGAGACGATGTGTTCGCGAAGTGACTGGATATTTAAATCACGGAGGATGTGTGTGTTCCGAACGAACCAGGGTGCGCTCGTAACCAGACGAAGAGCTTTATTTTGTACGGCGTATACCGCCGCCATGTAGGAGGGAGCCGCATATCCCCAGACAGAGATCGCGTATGTGAGAGTGGGTCTTATAATTGTTTTATATAGTAACAGCTTGTTATCAATGGATAACACGCTGTTACGGCCAAATAGGGGAAAAAGTTGAGCTATTCGCCCGTAAGCTTTTTGCCGCACGTGATTTATGTGGGGACGCCACGAGAGTCTGTTATCGAGGATGACACCCAGGTATTTCGCGGAAGGGTGCCACGCAACCGGTTGCTGGAAAAGTGTGACGTTGCCTGACGGGCCTTTTCGCCGCCTTGTGAATAGTACGGCTTGCGTTTTCGCGGGATTTATATCTATACGCCATCTGGAGTACCATTCCTCCAGGCTATCAGCCACGTGCTGAAGGCGCCGTGTGACAATCTCTGGATAGAAAGACCGAGTTAGGAAGGCAGTGTCGTCGGCGTACTGCGCTAAAATGGCTTGGTGAGGCGGAATTGGAATATCCGCCATATAGATGTTAAACAGGGTCGGCCCCAGGATCGATCCCTGAGGGACTCCAGAGGAAACTGGTTTTATGGCGGAAACCGTGCCATCAACCTTGACTCTAAATTCGCGTTCTGTGAGATATGAGCGGATAAGGCGCACAAGGGGTAAAGGAAAGTTGAATTTAATTAATTTGAAAACGAGTCCGTCGTGCCAGACCTTGTCGAACGCTTTCGCGACGTCGAGGAAAACAGCGCCCGTGTACAGGTCGTTGTTGAGTCCTTGCGTAATGTACTCCACGATCCTGAAAACCTGATCGGGAGCAGAGTGTCTGTCGCGGAATCCAAGCTGCTCCGGAGGAATTATGTTGAGTTCCTCCAGAGCTTCCTTGATTCTTGTGTGTATGCAGGCCTCTGCTGCTTTGGCGAGAGTCGAAAGGAGGCTGATTGGCCGATAATTCTGAGGGAATTTCGGGTCCTGGCCGGGCTTATGAATTGCTATTACTTCCGCGAGTTTCCACCGGGCGGGAAAATGACGCAGCCGGAGCATCGCGTTTATGATCGCGAGTAGAAAAGCGATCGCTTTTCTCGGAAGGTGTTTGAGGGCTCGGTTCGTTATGCCGTCGTGACCTGGCGCCTTACGAGGGTGAACTGAGCGGATATATGCCACCAGCTCGTTAAAAGAAACGAAACGAACCGCGCCCTCGTCAGGAGTGTTAAGGGTGCGGTCGATGTCGTCGCGGATGTACTGTATGTGCGCGTTGTTCACCTGTTCGTCGTTCAGGCTGAACTGTTGTTCGTAATTTAGCGCAAAGGCGTTTGCCTTTTCCGCGAGTGTGTACGCGATCCCGTTTGTTCCGTGTATAGGAGGGATAATTTTTCTGTCGGCACGGAGCGCTTTTGTCATCCGCCAGAGTGAGCAATCCGCGGATTCCAGTGACGCGACTCGAGCGCTCCAACGTTCGTTTCGAAAGGTTCGAAGTGCGTTTTTAACTTCTTCCGCGAGGTGATTAGCACGTGCTTTGTCGGGAGGATATAGGGTGAGATGAGCGGTGCGTCGCGCGCGATTCTTCTCACTGATTAAATTTCGAATGTGTACCGGTATAGCGGTGTGTTCGATTATTGCGTGTCGTGTGTGTGTCGCGGCTTGTAGGGAGGTTTTGATTTTTGTTTCAAGTTCCTGGACGGCATTATCGATCGCGAGTGTTGTGTTAATGCGCGGGATGGGGCCGAGTGTCTGTATGAGGTGTTCTGTAAAACGGGACCAGGAAATGATTTGTTTTTCTATCGCGTCTCGGTCTTCGGTTTGCTGTCCGAGCAGCACGATTACGGGATCGTGGTCAGAGCTTAGTTCCGGTAAGCTAAACATTTCCCAGTTAATCGGAATGTCTTTAAAAATCGCGATATCGAGCACATCAGAGAGGCCGTGTGCTATGTGATGTGTCGGGTCTGTCGGGCCATCAATGATAATATCATTACGCCGGTTTTGATACGCGTAAAGAATGTTTCCATTCGGGTTGGTTTGGCGCGACTTCCATGCCGTGTGTTTCGCGTTCAAGTCTCCCGCGACTATTACGGGGTGGGGTGTATCAAATAAAGCGTCAAGATCGGGCACTTCGAGCCTTCTGTCTGGGGGTTTGTAAACCGCTGCGATTCGGATCGGACCGGCAGCTGCGGTGTTTACCACTACGCAGGTGGCTTCTATGGAAGCGAGAACAGGCGTTTGGTCCGATTGGTGGTCAATATTGGACCTGACGTAAATCGCAGTTCCGCCTCCGGCCCGGCCGTCTTCGCGATCGTTGCGATGGAGGATAAAATTTCTGATATTCGCGTTGATACCGCGCGCGAGGCGAGTCTCGCACACTAATATCACATCTATCTGGAGCCTGACCGCGAACTCCTCGAGTTCGTCCCTCCGGTGTCGTAAGCCGTTCGCGTTCCAGAGGGCGATTTGTAACGATTCGGGGTTCCGTTTTCGCGGGGCCATTAGCGGGAGGAGTTGGACACTTCGATGGGGGCCGCGAGGGTCTGCGATAGTATGTTGAGAGTGACTTGGAGTTGCTCTCGGGGAATTTTATTTAGCATCGTTAAAATCGCGATGATGCCGCTAGGGTCGAGACTTTCGGTAGTCTTTGGGGTTGCAGCCTTGGCGTAACTAAGAGTTGGGGTGGCTTGCCGTGCGAGTTGGGTTGCCGGTTGAGCAGGGCGGGGTGTTGCCTGAGGGGCGTGGCGAGGTAAGACCGTCTTTTGTACTTGAGGAGCGCGGATCTTGGGTGCCGAGGGACAACCGCGGTAGTTTGCTGTGTGCGGCCCGCCGCAGTTTGCGCACTTTGCGGGGGAATCTCGCGGTTTGGTGCAGGTGGCGGTTTCATGGTTGCCTCCGCACCTGACGCATCTCGCGGTTGCGCGGCAACACTTTTGCCCGTGACCGTGTTTTTGACAGCGGTGACATTGTGTCGGAAGCGGGGATTTATTTTTCTTTTCAACCTTAATGGACAGGTTGAAAAGTCGCGTGAGCTCGAAGATTTTACTCTCCGAGCGGGGAAGCGTAATCATGACGAGTGGCATGGGGCTCTTTTTATCTCCACGTTTGAAGAGTCGGTGTACCGTAACCGGGTGGAAGTGGAGTTCCTCGAGGGCGGCAGTGACGTCAGTCTCCGGAATACTGGGACAGACGCCGCGTAGGACGACCTTCAGGAGTTTATCCTCCTGAAGCTCATAGGTGTGGAACTGCCACTCCCTCGTTTCGAAGAGAGAGACGATTCCGCGATAGTCCGTTACCGTCATCGGGTGAATTCTCACCCCGTCAGCGACGTTTTGGGCCTTCAAGAAGTTAAGCTTCTTGTCGGTTATCGCTTTGGAGACAATCCTCCAGTTTTCGAACCCTCGATAATAGATTGGAGGAACGCGCGCGCGTAGGGACTCTGTGCCGCACTCCATTTCCACGTCGGAAATGGGCTCCGGGTTAGTTTCAGCTGCGGCCTCATTTTCAGGTTCTGAATCTGACGGTGGACCTCCGTGAGTCGTTTATAAAGAAATATTGATATGCATACAAATACAATTCAAAAACTTTGATTAGAGGCTAATTTAACTTTGTTTGATATCTTACATCTACGTCCATGTTGCACGATGTTTATGGTTCGATTTTGCGGCGATTGAAATACATCGGGAAGTTTCTCCTCGTCTGAATCCCCTGGGTTTTCCATTTATTACTAAAAATATGACATTGCATTTTTATCTATCCTAGTATGAAAAGCGGTTTTAGCATTCATCACAGTATGGTTCCCGTAAAAACGAAATGCATAATAAATACCTTTGCTAAAGCTTCAGAATTTCCCAATACTTTCACAAAAAATTAAATCGAATTTACAATTACTCCACCACTTTAAAACAATAAAACTTGCCGCGTCTAACACTGTACACTGCACAGATAATTTGGTCCACTGAATATACGAGACGATAGTGCTCTGTTGCCTCTATGTTAATCCTCTGCAGCGCACGATATCATCTCTGACGACAAAAGGGGGACCCCCATGATATACGAATTTCAAGGTATGATATTGCGCAGATGCAAAGCCAACTGTGACATCACTGGGAGCGTAGCGTACATACAGAACATTTACGAAAAAACGCCCCTCCTAGCCAGCTCCTAGCACTTTTATTTGCGATGCGTCAAATTAAAAGGCTTCAAAAGTACTACAATGTGTAGGTTAAACATAATTCTAACCTGTTTATCCATTCAGAGGCCAAACGTCAACTTAATTTTTTCAAATTACAACCTTTTTTTTTTTAAATTTGATAGATTTTTTTTCTAAATTCAGCTATGCGTTACAATCAGTATTTTTGATTTATTTTAGGGTAATAATATTACAGAGGAAGTCGCTTATATCGACAGTCATGCAACCGAAAAATTCCGTCGTTATATCCGAATGTTAAAAGCATTGGTGCATATGGAAACCCAAGCAATTGTATGTAGGTTTCGGTCGTTATAAGTGGACTGGTCGTTATAAACGACGTCCTGATAAGCGACTTTTACTGTATATTATACATTAAGGTGGACAAGTGTATTTTTATAACCTGAGGGCTGCGCCCGAACGTTAATTACAATTAACGTTTTTTCACAATTTTGATATATGATTCATAATTTCTCCTAAAACTACGATTTCGATGAAAAGTTTGTGGAAAGAAAAAATGCACTTATAGGCAAGCCTAATAAGGACCAGTTTTGATTATGAGCGTTATCTCGATTTATCAGGTCGTATACGACTCGATTTACAAAAATGTGCGCCGCCCTCAAATTTTGATGCGTTACTATAACATCAGTTATATACCCGCCAAAGACGCGTCGAATTCCTAGTGCATAAATATTTTCACTTGTAATACCACTAGAGGTTAAATTATTTCCGGAAATTTTATCGAAGGTATGAATATTCATAGCCGAGAAAAAATTTCCGGATTTTAATTTAACGTCGAGTGGTATTCGGTAAGAAAATTTTGCACCTTTTTGCAATTTAATTTATGTATTGACATATTATCTATAAACGTCACTCAACGCTATAAATAATACGATATTTTGATTGCAAGTTTATGGGAAGCGTTGAATGGCATTTAATGTCAAATGGCATCGTTTATTCTGGTTACATGTACTTAATGTAAGTATTAGTGACAGTAATTATGACGTCAAAAAATTTCCACTAAAATTTACTCCAGGGTCCTACCCAATCGGAAAAAATTTCCGAAAAAATACTTGTGTTGCCTTGGTAGCGGTTCAAAAGAAAGGCTTCTGATTGGTTAACCCTCATCCTCCCAACCTATTTTTCTTACGATAACTACCAGGTGAGGTACATTTGCACCCCAATTGTTTTAAGGCTTAAAGCAAATTAAAATAGCCATTTTTTGTTATTGCAAGAACACTGGACTCTTATTGACATCCAGTAAACCAATAGTATGAAAAGAAAACTTTATTTGGGAAAAATATCAAATACAATAATTTATTAACAAGTTAATATTTATTCATGATTACAATTTTGGCAAAACAATGTTTTTGAGGAATGTTCAGTACAAACAAACTTTTTGCAGAGAGTGCACTGTTGCCTAGTTTTTCTGTCACGTTTTCTGCTGCAGAGATGACAACGGTTTTGTACTTTTGTTGTAGTTGCTGTTGTGCTCATAGTGGTTTGGTTACTTTGCACTTCTGGCACAACTTGTATCATAAACTCCTTTAGTTGGTGTTGTATATATTTGTTGTTGTAACGGCGAATGATGTTTTCTTTTACCAAGTCCTTTCCCAAATGGAGCAGAAATGTTCTTCGTGCATCTTTATCATTCCCTTTCCAATCGGGATTAGCGAGCTTCCAAATCTTGAATACATTGATGGCAGCTATATCCATGATATCGATACCTTTTTACCAAAGTATCGTAAGCCACATCTGTCAAATTTTGCAGGAGACAACTTTCTTGTCCACAAGGTCATTGCATGTGACTATCTTGGTACTTACGATAGGTTTATTGTGTTCTTATCACCATAAAGAATAAACTGATGGGTATATTACTCTTCCAGAACAAGCATTTAGTCCGATATTTACGATATAATGCAAAATCTCAATTTCGCTCAAAATGTCACTTACGATACTTTGGAAAAAAGGTATCGATATGATAAAATATGGCCATAGGCCATCTGTTCGTCTTCCTCTGCGTTGAGTATTGTTGAGCGAGTTGATCACCTACATCAACCGCTCCTTTAGTTTTGTTGTATGACAATATAATTTCAGGCTTGTAGTCTTTATCTTCTCCTCCTACCATATCATCGGTGTGTTGGCTCGATAGCAATATTACTGATCTTTTTTTTTGGCACATATGATACCAGAGTACGATTGTTTCTGAACGCGAACATAGAAGACTTTATAGGTTTACATGGTCTAGGCAACAATTCGCTTGGTATATACGTTCTATTTTTCCTAAGGGTACCACAGAGGGTCATTCCCTTCAGCCAAAGTTTATCAGATAATTGCAGACTCGTGAAAAAATTATCAGTGGTTATTCCATGTTCTGCTGGTAGGTGGTTTACTAAGTCTAGTACGACTCTCTCTCCTTGGTTCTTTTCTGATTGGTTATTCCTTTTTCCTAAAAACAATTTGCACAAAATTCACACTCAGACGATTTGACCTAATGGCATTCAAAACCTTACCCACATACACCTGCATATTTATTATGTATGCAGAATCGCAGTCTGCCGCGGTCCAAATCTTGATCCCGTATTTGGCAGGTTTGCTCTTCATATACACACGGAACAAGGGAACAAGTTGTTCATCCACGCATATATGAACACCTGGTTCGCAGCTCATTTTACATTTTGCAACAAATAAATCAAATATCTCCCTAATCGCAGCCAATTTGTCGTTTTCTTTTCGTTTTTCTCTAGTTTCGAAATTATCAAAACGAAGAAATCGTGTGAGTTCGTGGTAACGATTACGAGACATAGTAGCTGGAATGATAGCCCTACAGTAGGCAGGATCGGTACACCATAACATGTCGACAGATTCCTTACTACTTTTGAGAGCACCAGTTGTAAGTAAAAGTCCAATGTAGGCCAATATTTCAAGATTACTTGTTGGAACAAATGTTCTTCGTTTCAAAGGGTTGCCAGCATTCCATCGTTCATAGAAGTCAGTAGCCTTATGGTTTGTCTCAGTTACAATAATATTTATGATTTCTGGCGTAACAAACAGCAAAAATGCATCTCTGATGTTAGAAATTCCAGAACTGTAGGACGTTAGACCAGGAGTAACATTCAATATGTTTGTCCGAGATCTCCTAACTCTTATATTTTTTGGATGTTTTGACCATTCAGTTCCATCTTTAGCTACATACGCAGGTACATCTTTCGCGGCGCCATCAATTTCATTATCACTTACATCTAAACTATCACCAGAAATTTTCTTTATTCTCATCTTCATCAATTGACATATGATCACTTTCCTCGTCGCTGTCTTCTTCTTCTTCCAAAAAATCGTTGAATTCTGGATCATCATAATCAAGTAGCCTCAACATCTCCTCTTCGGTAAGATTCTTTGGATCACTTATTTTCGGAACAGCACTCATGACGTTCAAAACAATAGGCACTAACACAAATCACTGCGAAGCGTACAACATAAGTAATGCAGCTAAACTGCACTAAATACGTGATCAAATAGAAAGTAAGAAATGGATAGAAAGGGTATTCCCCGGAACCAATTTGAGGAAGCCCATAAAAACATGATTACAGTTTCATATTATCAGGGAATTACACGAAATCGTACATACATATCCATGTAACATACACAATTTTAATAACAGTTAACTACCAACCGGGGTGCACATGCACCCCACTTTAGAAAAATAAACCTTTCTTTTAAATAATTCATGCTTTAAAGATATTTGCAACGGCATTTAAACTAAAAATCAATAAAATGAAGCTACTCAAGAACCGAGGCCTCAAAAAATTTTTAAAATACTTTATTTTAAAGAAAATTCAAGTCTGGGGTGATGAGGATGAGGGTTAAACAGGCTGGTGCAAAATTTTCACTTGTAATACCACTAGAGGTTAAATTATTTCCGGAAATTTTATCGAAGGTATGAATATTTTGAAAATTATCCCGAGCCGCAGGCGAGGGATAATTTTCTTAAAATATTCATAGCCGAGAAAAAATTTCTGGATTTTAATTTAACGTCGAGTGGTATTCGGAAAGAAAATTTTGCACCTTTTTGCAATTTAATTTATGTATTGATATATTATCTATAAACGTCACTCAACGCTATAAATAATACGATATTTTGATTGCAAGTTTATGGGAAGCGTTGAATGGCATTTAATGTCAAATAGCATCGTTTATTCTGGTTACATGTACTTAATGTAAATATTAGTGACAGTAATTATGACGTCAAAAAATTTCCACTAAAATTCACTCCAGGGTCCCAATCGGAAAAAATTTCCGAAAAAATACTTGCGTTGCCTTGGTAGCGGTTCAAAAGAAAGGCTTCTGATTGGTTGAACAGGCTGGTGAAAAATTTTCTGAATAATTTTTCCATTTTTTAACAATTTTATCATGACACTTACGTATTGCAGTGTAATATGTTTCATGTTTTTTAAACCTAGAGTCATGTTCCGAAATAAATTTTCTCCGTCCATGTCTTCTGTCTCGGAGTCCGAATTTTTCTAATTTAATTATTATTGAAAAATATTACTTCAGGATAATGAAAATAAAAACAAGAACCTTTAATCACAAAAAAATTTTATATAAAATAATATAAAATTACTCACATAGACGCGTTTCGGTGGCTATGCCACCATCTTCAGTACATCTACTCTAAGTAGATGTACTGAAGATGGTGGCATAGCCACCGAAACGCGTCTATGTGAGTAATTTTATATTATTTTATATAAATTTTTTTTGTGATTAAAGGTTCTTGTTTTTATTTTCATTATCGACATCACAGGGTCCACTATATATATTTTTTACTTCAGGATAAATCTAAATTAATATATTGGAAACTTCGTCCGTCCTCTACAATAATATACAAATGGATTTAATGTAACATTATTTTTATTGAAGTTATGGCAATGGACTTTGATAAAATCAACACCGTGGGGCTTATGGTATGTTCGTATTATTTTTGTACCCATTTATTTATAATATGTAATTTTGTTTTCTAGACTAATTTGTCGAAGACAATTAAATTGGCTGAGTTAACGGTTGGTGAATCCTACCCACTACACCGATTGCAGTTATCACGAACTAAATATGGTAATAGGATCGTTGCTGAGTCTTCAGATTGGTGCGTCTTTCTACCATCACGGATGACTCAACCTATCCAGGAAGATGTTGCTATGTTCAATTGCGGAAGAGATGAGCTCTTACTGAAGTATCTTGGTGGTTCATACAACTTAATTGAATTTATTAAAAAATGATTACATCATGAGGGAATACACCTCATGACCTTGAAGCTTAGAGGTCATTAATTAATCATTAAGCTAATTATGAAAGAGTGCACTTGGTAACCTTGAGCTAATTATATGGTGACGTCATCATGTAAGAATGCGTCCAGTGACCTTGAAATGTCATTAATTACTGATTAAGCTAATTGCCTGATGACGTCATGTGACATTAAAACCGAAAGGTCATTAATGACTCATACCTGGTGATGTCATAGAAGTCACTAATTAGTCATTAAGCTAATTACTCATTAGGTTAATGACCACATTGATCTAATTACATAAATGAATCATTGATCGATTAAAATGATATCAATTTGATATCAAAAGTACCCCGAAACCCCACTGCTATTCTACTAGCGGCATCTCCCAATGGGCTTATCGGAAATAATGCAATTATAGAAATCAAATGTCCCTTTTTACCAAAAGATTTAACTGTAGAAGAGGTTACTTCAAACAAAAAAATAAACTATTGCAATTTAGATGAGAACGGAAAAATTAAATTAAAACGTAAGCATAATTACATGTTCCAAATTCAGGGTCAATTACATGTTACTAATAGAGATATATGTTATTTTGTTATTTATACATCAAAAAATATAGCATGCGAAATAATAAAACGGGATGATGATTTTTGGAAAAACAGCATGATCGGTAGTTTAGAAAAATTTTATATGAATGCATTACCTCCGGAAATAGTCGATTCAAGAATTAAAAGAAATAGTCATTCGAAGATTTGTAACCACATCGCATAATAAGTTAGGAGTATTATTTTATTTTATATTTTTTATATTGTATTTGGTAAAATGTTATTTCAGATAATTTAAAAATAGGTCGTCAGGGTGGCTGTTCTTTGCGGGTAAAGTACTTTTAAACACGCCACACTGTGTATGTAGATTCTGTATATACCTATTGTGACAGTCGCAAGCCTGTAATACCAAAGTGTGAGCGAAAGTTTCAATTAAATTCGTTTTTACAATAAGATTTTTGGACCCGTAAACTGTTCCTTATAAAAATTTACATTTTTCATGCCTACTTATCAATTGACAATTAGGAAACTAATTTTGTTAATAACAAAACTTCTTTACCAAGTAAATAAAATTGTTAAATTTAACGAATTCTTCTTGTACATTATGATTTTATTTTACAAAATATCGCTCTAAATTTATTGAAGAAAGAAAAATTTCGCATCTGTTGAACAGGTATATTGGAATGCAACCGCTCGAAAGCCGTTTTCATTGTTACACATAGACCTATTATCCACTGAACTTTACGGTAATTATGGTGATGTCTGGGTTATAAAAAAGTCTGAGGCGTTGCCTGTATTTAGGCGTACGCTAAAGCAATAAAACCTAATTGCATTTGTCGGCAATCTTTAGGGTAGAGGGGCCTTAAAATGAATCCTAACAAATTTAGACTACAGGCCACCAACAATGCACACAAACATCACATTATTGAAATGACATTATAATTTTTAAATCTTGCCCCCCACCCCCGGATAAATTTCTGGAATCGCCGTTGGATGTAGGTATTGGTTTTTAATTTTAATGTGACTATTGCTTTATTGCGTGATATTGCAAACTTGCTAAATAGATATTTTTGTTAATGACTTTGATAATGCAGTAAAACCTCGATAGAACGGACCTCTATTTAACGGACTTTGGATATAACGGACAAAAAATCCGGTCAAATGTAAAAAAATTAAAAACGTCCTGTTAATATTATTCATGCTTAAATTCAAGTGTCGCCGCATGTAAACAATTTTTAGTGGCCATGATAATCACGTCATACGTGTAGCACTAGAATTTGAGACATAATGCTCGTAGACTGCAGCAACGTCACTTCACGACGAGTGTCCGAAGACAATTAAATAGAATTTTGTTTGTGTTAGTATTTTTTATTTATATCTAAATAGTGTATTTAAAAAACAAAAGATTTTTGATTTATTTTAAACCTATTTTTATATAAAGGACTTTTGGCTTTAACGGACACCCTCTCCCCCCAATTAGTCCGTTATATCGAGGTTTTACTGTAATGTTATTGAAAATTTTTTTCCTTCAACCCTGCTTTCTCAAGGAATTTGATTATTGTTTTCATGGTTTTCAAATAGCAATAACTATTTTCATTAGTAATAGAATAATTCAAACAATACCACTTAGTTGAAAATTTAATTCCCTATTAAAATAGTACACTAATACCCCCGTTTACGTTGATTCGCTATAACGATTTTTTAAAATCAATTTTCTTCAGTCGCTCTCGCGCTTTTATTGCATGTTAATTTTTTTTAAAAATATTTAATAATATTTAAATCTTATGGTATTTGTATTCTTTTTTATTTAAAATACTTCATGACAATTTAAAAAATTTAATTGACCCCGTTTTACGTTTGATTCTTTTAACGTTTTTTGTTTATCGCCCATTAATCGCGTAAACCAGGATATTACTGCATCGTTCCACGTAACATGGTATTTTGAGAAATTCAACTAGTGTTATACATATGAGGGTTACCTGCGCGACATTTCCACCGTTTACTTTGTACCACATTATAACCAGATAAAACAACGTAATATTCATTCAAATTGATTTTAATATTCACAATAAAATGGTAATACACTAAACTAAATATATATAATTCTCCACTACTTATAGTGCGTTTACGACTTCACGCTTTAAGACGATTAAGTAAATGTAATGAGCGGTACGTGCCGAAACTAGACAACCCCGTTCAGGTGTACTACAATATATTTTTTCTACAAACGTCAAAAAAAGACGACATTTACGCATCGCTATCGATGCTCAAAGTGCACTATTTTTTAATCGTTAAAAAATATTTCACTTTGCGCACGTGTGCGCAAAGTGGAAATTTCGTCCAATCAAAATCCATCTTTTTAACGAAAAAATTGTTTCGTACGGACAAAATTTCAAAATAAATTTTTTTTTACGTAGAAAAAACTTTGTATTTCGTGGCAAATTTCGTGTTTTATGGCGCGTTCGACTGTCATTTTCGGCCTCGACCTGACGGTCTCGGCCCAAATTGACTTCTCACGCGCCATTAAAAAAACACTCATTTTGCGCACTTAATACAAAAATAACTAATATTAGTATACAAAGCAACTTGTGGCTTCATTTATAATATATTTCAGCGAAAACTCTCGCAGTGACAAGTGATATTGATATTAAAATATTTAATTGTTTAAATGTGAAAGTTTTCCTAATACCACCACCCTGTGGTTTACATAAAGTTCTGCAAGTAAGCAAATTTAGAATTTACAGGAACGTGCCGCTTCTTGTATTTTCGTAGTGAGTTAAGGGCCCGTTATAAGCTACTTAAAGCGTGAAGTCATAAACACACTATAAGTATTGGAGAACTCTACTTAAACTTTGTGAAAATATGTTTTCTGTAACACTAATCCCTCAGTTAAAATTTGTTTTCAAAAAATCTTCAAAATGCACATTTTTAAAATTGAAAATTCCCCATGTTATTGGCAATTTCAGACCATGCTGCATATGTTGCACCATCCATCTCAGGTGCAAGACGATTTGTTGCTAACAAGGCATGATTATTTCCTCCAATTGGTGCCTTGCACTCATTACATACACTTGTTTGCATAGCTCCACCACATTCGGTGATGACATAGCAGTGTCCATTGGGACATTTGAACCACTGCCCTTGCCTTGCTCCAATTGCTCTTACAATTTGTTGCCTTTCTTGAGCAGTTATAGCAACGTTTGCTCTTATAGCTATATTCAATTCTTTCAATTTTAATTCTATATCCATATCTTTTTTAATATATCTGACTGGTTCTAGTAATGCATCAATTAACGAATTATGTAACTTTTTTACATTATCACTCATGCTGAATGCAGGTGCAAATTTTTCATCTTCTTCAATTTGACACAACTGAGCAATACGTGCCAATCTTTTAATTTCGCTCTCATAATCTACTATTTCTTGATTTGTGATACGATCTTGTTGATTCAATAAAAATGTAATTAAAAAATTAATACAATCTACTAATATTTTAATTGTTTGTGGTTTTCGTAACTTCGTTGTTTCAAAAATATTTACTATTTGTTCAAATATTTGTATCTGAGCAGTGTATGTATTTGCCAATAAATTATGCAAAGGTTGTCTTCGATTTAGCTTTACTGGCATTAAAGATGTCTCGAATTTGTTCAAAATTAATGGAACTTTATTGGAATCTAGAACAAATAATACTATTAGTTTACTCAGTTGCTATTGGATCAATTTATAGTTAAAAGTTATATGTAGATAATTCTACATAAAAGTTTTTTTCCGATTGGAACATTATAGCTAATTTGACTTTTTTTTTTTTAATAATTTTAATTAAGGGTGAGTTGCAGTTAAAACCGATGTCTGAATTAATCCGTTCAAAAAAATTAAACGTATGTTGGCCGAAACTTTTCTCACTGTTTACATCACTTTCCTGTCAAAATTTAAAGTTAGCTTGTTTAGTTTATTTCTATTTTCCTTCGCCATATTTCTTGAGCTACCAAAGTCTTGTACTCGCGCTTAAAATATACTCATAAATGTAGCAAATAATAACAATACTTTTTGCAATTCCCAGTATTCATCAAAGCCTTTGCGATGTTGTGTTCTCGGAATCCATAAAAATTAAACGGTTTGCAGCTTCTTGGCAAAATGCAAATATTTTGCTAGACTTAGATATTTCTTTCGAACTTTTTTGTTAAACTGAGGAAATAAAACCATGAAGCATAGTGGTGAAATTACCACTGTTCTAAATTATAAGACATTCACCCATTTAGCATACCTGTTGGTGGAGTTTTCTATAAATTGCAAATTTGAAAAATCATCACTCTAGGACAAATACTTTACCTAGGTAATACAGAAAATGTCACTCAGTGCAGTACATCATAAAAAAGTTATTTGAATTAACAAAAGATAAAACATTCACGCAGTTTTTGCTACTTTAACGCAGCCTTAAGATATTATTATTATATCGAGTCATACAACGCTTTCTGTGCAATTATTAAAGAATCAATCTGAATTTCGACTTGTGGTCATTTGAAGTTTTTCAGAACGCGTTCTGAGTAGTTTTAAAACAGCCACGACCCAAACTTTGGGTTCTGGTTGTTTTCGTTTCGTTCCGCTCAGTGGCCGTTTTCACTCTTTGCGCCTGTATTTACATGTATTTACTACATACATTAAAATTTGCAAATATAAACAATAAATTTAATTAGTATTGTAAATGGTTGCAAACTTACAAGTTTTTAATGTTGAACAAGCTGCAATAATTTCATCAAGTTTCTCCTGAAGTTGCTTGCGTTTACTCTTATTTTCTGCTGAATTCCCATAAAATTTTTCTTTCACTGCAATAACATCTTTATAAGCTTTCTTAATGTAATTGCTGTATCTTTGAGTAACTCCAAGAGGTGTTTTACATTTTGGACAAAGTTTTGCATTAACTACATTGTCACCTTGTTGTAGCCACATTTCCATTCCTTCACTTTCCACAATATGACCACATTCTTCAAGCAGAACAAATCTGGCATTGTCTTCGTCTTCAGTACCAAAAAAGTAATCAATAAGCTCATCTTTATTACAAATTTTGCATAATGGAGGACATTTTTCATTGCAGAAACCAACACAAGGATGATCACATTTTAAAAGTTTTTCACATGGCTTGGTACAAGATTCTATTGTACACAATTCACCACAATTTTTATTACATGTAATGTGTTTACAATTTCTGCTGCATTTTTGTGCACAAGGAGTACATGGTTCCCCGCATTTCTTTTTACACGCACTATGTTTACATCGAAATGTACATGGTCTGCTGCAAGGTTGGCATGTTTCACGACATGGCGTTAGGCATTCATGACCACAGACTAAAATAACTCCACATTCTTCTTTACAACTGCTGTGTAAACGTCCTTGAGCACATTCGCCACAAGTTCCTTTACAAATATGGCCACATTCCAACTTGTACTTGCAGGGCTCCTTACAGTACCTCAATAGTTTATATTCATTTCCTTTCAATTCTGAAAACAAACCGAATATAACTTTAAACTTAAATTTATATATTTTACCTGTATTATTTAAGTAACAAGGAATTTTAAATATATGTCCACATGCAACATTTTGTTGGTGATCAATGAACGTCATACAACGTGAATTACATGGTTCATTACATTTTTTTGTACACGGATGACCGCAATTCAGCGTCAGTGGGCATTTGCCTTTACATAACTGCCTATTAGGTTCTTCTGAACATATTGCTTTAATGATGTGCCCACATATTGGTAATTTTTTGTCCATCTTGTGTAAACAATTATTGCCATTAATAAAACATAACTATTACAAACACTATCATACCTTGACTTTACAATTTCCACAAGGTTCGAAACACTTTAATTTGCATGGATGTTCACATAGTAATTTTTTTGTACAAGGCTTTTTGCAAATAATGTTGTTTACATCATTGTTGCAAGCTGTATCGAAAGTATGAGGACATACTGTTCTTTTCTTTTTAATTACAACCATACATGGAGGACACTCTTCATAACATCTTTTGGGACAACGATGATGTCCAGTGCTACAGTCACTTTGTGGTTTAGCGCAATTTTCAAAACATTTATACTAAAAAAAAAAAAAAAAAACAAATTATGAAGGTGTTATAAAAAGTCAAAAAGAGGAACCTCTAAATGATCAGGATCTTTTCTGAAATGACAAGTATATCTGCAGGCATGTCCGCATGGTTCAACTCGTGCGTCACATAATACAGGACACCAGAACTTTTCAGGGTTGGCATAACAAGGTTTGTCACAAACATGTCCGCAAGGCAACGTTGTAGAAACTAATGTTTGACAATTGAACGTTTCAGGGTCCATATGACAAGGAACATGTTGTTCATGACCACATGATAAATGGCGCTTCATGAGAACCATACATGGACCACAATCTTCAAAGCACATTTTTTTACATGGATGATTGTTATCGCATAACAGCCTGAAAAAAGACATTACTATTTACCAGGGTTTACCGATATATATCCGATAAATATCATTGATATAGTATATTACTATATTAAATACGTTGAAACCTCTTCATAAACGCAATATCTATGCGTTGGTTCACGGTACACACAGAGAGAATTGTGCTTGAACTCCCTAATCATTCAGTTTGCCGATAGTTGTCGGGGAATCCCATTTATTTGAATCCTCTTACTGTATGCGGTCGCATGTATCTGCATTTCTGTTCATTTTTTATTATATGAATAAGAATAATATAAATTGTTAATTTTTTACTACTTTGTTTCATGAATCATTAGAATTAGAATAGGAATTTTCATTTTTAATGTGAATGAATATACATTTTTGATATTTGTCTTCATTTTGTGCTGTTTTGTTTAAAAATAGAAAAATATATGCTCCTACTTACTCTTTGTATCCATTATATTAAAAAATAAATAAAAAGTAAATAAATATCCCAATTTGATATATCGCTCATTTGCGAGAAGACTGGCACAACTCAAAAATTGTCAATTTTGAGATTATTGCATCAACATACTCGTAAAGATACATTCTTTTTAGACAAAAAACGGCGTTTCCGTAGTTATAGTAGTTTTCGAGATATAGCGCTACTGCCATTGACTTATCCCATGTTTCACATAGTAGCACTTCTTTTAAAACTCAATTATCTCAAATTGAAGTTTTTTGAGTTGTGCCAGTCTTCTCGCAAATGAGCGATATATCGAATATATATGAATAAATATCTGATATTTTGATACATATATAAATATCATGATATTTACGAACCCTACTATTTACTATTTATGACATCTTAATAAAAATTTACCTGATGCAGTTCTGTGTGCACTTGAATTCAGTATGGTCACGATTTTGTAAATGACAAAGCATTTTACATATATGACCACAATGTAAAAGAGTGTTACATGGTTTGCTACATCCCCCTTCAGAAGCCATCGAAAAATCTTCTGCTTTTTTAACATCAGTTATTTGATCAGTATGTATTTGGCAACGCAATTGTAATGATTCACCCAAGAATCCTTGCATGGTAAGTACGTCTCTTATTTTAGGCCAAACCTGAAATAATAATGCAATATTATATTTGTTCTTGCCAAGTCCATAGAGATGTGTTTGAAAACTGTTTCAAGCCACTTATCTGTATTACTTATGTACACAGCAACAGGTCAATAAAATCAACTGTCATGACTACATAAGAATTACAAGTAGACTTTAAAGGGCGTTTACATCCAATTAAATTAAATTAACGTAAGGAAATTAACAAATTTGACAAAAGTGATTGGTAATATTACTGTTGTTTGAAAAAATTGCACCAATCACTTTTGCCAAGCTTCGTAATTTCCGTACGTTAATTGGACGTAAACGTCCTTTTAAGTTCAAAACAAATTGGACTAATTAAGTATACACGGTGAGTCGGGAGGAGTAAACCAAACGTCAGGAGTGTATTGTACATGTTAAAATAGTCTAATAAAACTCATATGTTCTTATCCAATTTTCATTTGTTTGCAAGTTACAGCATAATTACGAATTTTTATCTAGCGTTTTTGCTTGTTGTTCACATTTAAAATCAAAGTATACCATATCCATATCCATACCATGTACATCCATGTACAACCAGAAGATTATGCTAAACATATGGAATTTTGTTGGTTGATAAATAATAATCGTGTTGTATCGCACATACTTTTTATAGATGAACATTCACCCGTGATGAGCATTAATAATACTCGGACCTCTCATGTATGGTCAGACGAAAATCCCCACGCAACAATCAAAAGTAATTTTCAGTTTAAGTTTTTGGTAAACGTGTGGTGTGGTATGGTCGATAGTTATTTAATTAGCCCTTTCATTTTGGAGAATCGCCGCACAAGAGATCACTACTTAAATTTTTTACAAAATGAATTACAAGGCCTACTAGAGAATGTTCCTGTAAACATCAGGATGTAAATGTATTATCTGCATGATGGAGCTCCTGCCATTTCGCTCGTCAGGTCAAGCAACATTTGGATGAAATGTTTCCAGGGCATTTGATTTGTTGCTGCGGTGATCCTATTAGTTAGCCTCCAAGATCTCCGGATTTCACAACACTAGATTATTGTTTATAGGGTTGTTCTAAAATTAAGGGTACAAAGTAAAAGTGAACAGTCGGGATCCACTAAATCGACGTACTAGTAAAACTGCAGGCGATATTAAAAAAAAGACATAAAGCAATCAGGAGAGCAACAGGTGCTCTTCGTAGACGAAGTAGAAAATGTTTAGAGGTCACTGACGGTATTTTTGAACATTTCTTAAAAGAGCGCTGTAATTAATAAAATGTTAATGTATGAAATTTTGTTTATTTGTAGTTACGCTATAACTTGCAAACAAATAAAAATCGGATAAGAACTTGAATTTTTTACATTATTTTCACATGGAGTTTGGTCCATTCCTACCGACTCATAAATCATAGGATATACAGTAGGCTCTTGCATAGTGCAAACATGGTTTATACAAACTATTTATTGATACGAAAATCAAAATGTATGCATTGGCTATTCTGCAGTGCGAACGAACAAAACCCTCTATAATGCGAATCTTAGTGCAACTTCCCTAACTTGAACTTCCACAACTCAAGTTATTCTACAAATTGAATATTTATTGTGAATCTTGAAGTTTAAGTTGCTTCTCCTTAAGTTGAATTTACAAACTTTCGTCAGTGTAATATTTCTATATCTCAAACCAATAATAATTAAATGTCGAATTCTTAGAAGTGATATAGGTCAAATTGAATATGCATAGAAATTTATTATTTATATTATTTTTAATTTTAATCGAAAAGTTTGAAAAATATAATTTATCTATTTTCAAAAAGCAGAACGTCACCTCAGTTACTACAAAAATTAGAATAAAAATTCGTGGGAATTTTTTAAAGAATCGTAGATACGCTTTTATAGTTATTAAGGTACCAAGGGCATTATGAGCAAAATAAGCGCCCAAGATTGTTAGCGTACAACCCGAGGAGCTTTGGCCCGAACAGTGTACGACAATCGCAAGCGCTTCTTTTGTAAAGTCCAAGTGCTTCCATTGCTACACAATGAAAATGAATGACAGCCCAATGAATGCCACTTACAAAGATCAGCTAACTAGATCATTCTTAAATATTATATCGTTAATTAAACAAATATTAAATAGGAAAACTGGTAGAACATAAACTGTTGAAGACACCGTGCCCATTATGAAATAAGCGCCTGTGATTGTTGTACACCGTTCGGACCAAAGGCTCTCCGGTTGTACATTAATAATCTTAAGTGCTTATTTTGCTCATAATGCCTTAGGTACCTTATATGGCTTATAACGAATTTTTGTAAAGTAATCGTGTGATACTTCAACATATAAAAGTTTGATTGTATTATGTATCTTAAGGTGGTAATCAATTGTAGTCAAATTTCAAAAACATTAATTCAAATTAAAACAAATCAAAATTAAAAATTAAAACTGATTTTGGTAATTTTTAATTGAAATTGTTCACTTAAGACGCCAGTTTACTGAAGTCGTTAACCATATTTGGGACTTATGCAACCCAACATTCTAAAGGGGGGAAACAATCTCTAAAGGGAGTGGAATCTTTTAGTTATTCCGTCGAGGAGAGAGTATACATGTTCGGTTGAGTTCGTGTTAATATGTTGATGACAAATTTTTAATTTATTTATTTATTTACCTTTCAGAAAAGGTTTCTTCATTTGTTATGCTTTCGACAGAAGATAATTTACTTGTTTGTGTATCGAATGCATTATCGAGAAACTGTAACTCGCTGTTATTTTCGGGTGGAACTTGATTAAGTTTAGATGTAGAAGGATTATTATCATCCCGACTCCTCATCTATGTAGCCAAATTTATTGCAAAAATTAACATTAAAAGAATTAATCTGTTAGACGAAATGTAATACAGGGTGATGAAAAAAGGTGTTCATCATTAGCTACATATCAATTTATACTATTATATTGGGTAATTCGCTATAGTAACACCCCAATTAAGCTAAAGCGACTTGGGCCTGTTTATACATTTCGTTCTAATGCGATTTAAGTAAATCCAGTTTTTAGGTGTGCCAACCCAACAATTTATTTAGTTTTTAGAGTAAATAACCGGTAATTATCCGGACGGTGTAAAAATCGCAAAGCGCCGGTCTTACACAATTTGTATTCAATTAATTAAATTTCATAAAATTTATAAAAACGTTTATAAAATAATTATGAATTTTTTTTATTGAAAGAATTTCGTGACATACAAATTACACAAAATGGTCAAGTTTACATTTGAGTTAATGGTACCCCCCCCCCCCCCGGCTAACCTCGGCTAACCTTTTTATCTTTAAATTATCCGTCCTCCGGTAAAACGTAGTGCGGAATTTACTACTGAGTAAACACAGGTATAGTTGGACCATACATATAAGATTTTTACAACTACACGCTTTAAATAGTTTACAACCGGACCTAAATGGATTAGGTTAGTGTAATGGACTGCACGTGCCGAGGCTAGACAACTTCGTTAAGGGGCGTATTACAATATTTTTCGTACATAATATAACAAGTGGTCTAAAGTTTCCGATCAATTTGTAATTTAAAATATGAATAGCCAAAGTTGAAGAACGTAGAAAGCTCTTAACTGCTTCAAATTTTGGTAAAATTTTTAAAATAATTGTTTAAATGTGAAAATTTCCCTAATACCAACCCTGTGTAGGTTTACACAAAGATCTAAGGGTAAGCAAATTTACGATTTACAGGCAAACGCCGCTCCTTGAATTTTCATTGTATACTAAGAGCCCGTTGTAAACTATTTAAAGCGTGTAGTTGTAAAAATCTTATATGTATGGTCACACTATACCCAAGTTCATTATAGAACTGGCACTCCTTTCTTATTGTTCCACTAACCAAATTGTTTCGGTGGTACTTATAATGCGCACATTTTAATAATTTCCACTTTGTCCGGATCTGTAGCATTGTTTTAGAAATTCCCTTTTAAAAATATCTAAGTTGCGATATCGCTTTCCGTCTAGCATCACTAAAAAAAATTTTCACCAATTATTCCTATCATGCAAGCAACCTCATTGTCATTCCACGCACAACGTTATTTTTCTTCCATTTTTTTTCGATATTTTTAAACGGGGCACTAATTTCAACTATGTACCTCGTCAAAGGTGAAATTTAAACTTAACTGATTCCATCCTACTAAAAGTTGACATATTGCACCCACATGTTTTGAACAATACGATGCAACAAGAGTTTTAGACCCATTAACTCAAACAAAAATGTCACGTTTTTGTAAAATTTTAAATTTATGTTGTTGGCGAACCCGTTCTAAAACGCATTTAATGCGAATTAAGGTGTTTATTCGCAATCAATTCTTTTCTTCTTTTCTAACCCCTTAAAAGTTGGAAAGTGAGCGATTTCATGAATACACTTCAGCCGGTCAGAAATAATAAAAAGGAGTCAGTAATAAGGCGTAATCGGTCAGAAATAAAACCATTTCCAACCTGTGAGGGCGTTACTATCCAGAGTTTGCAAAAAATTGATACCTACGATTCATACCTTATGTGGAAGGAAATCAAATGATGCGTTTTTTAAAAAGTTTTCAATATTTTAAACTATAAACATTGTCGTTAAAGTTGACAATACTCTTTAACATAGAACAATGAGACCACATGGAGGATCGTTTTTTAGTCTTAGCCACGTTGCCAAAATAAGTGAGTATAACGCTCTCAGAAATATACTTTTGGACCTTCTTTTTAGAGCACCAGTCTCGCAAATCGTATCGTATCGTAGTTTGCTTTTCTCAGGTAAGAGATTGAGTTTTAAGTTTTGTGCGGATTCCCGCAATTCGGGGGGGTACACTCTATTTCACTATCAGACATTTTGTTTGTTAAAGAAACAGCAAATACAAATTTGGTGTGAGTTTTGTTAAGCAATTTAATAAAATGTCAAACGTGCAGCGCTTATGAAGTGTTAATATTTTGCCGAAATAAACGATAATATTATAGAGGTAGGTTTTTATTTATTTTTTGTTTTTATTGATTGCGAATAAAATAGTATACAGACCTCGGCAAAAGTACCATTCCTGTGTCTCGAGAACTAGTTCACCTCAACTTTCGGTAAACTATACTGAGATATTTGAAATTTTGTTTCAATTTGATCTGAAAATCACATTGTTTTGATTTTGATTGATCTGTTTTTACTAAATAATATGGTTAGGGGCTTTTTAAACGGAAATCAGTAAATGCGATCGAAAGTTCATCCATTATTCTTATCAGAAATAGCGCAAATAGTACAAAATCTCTATAACGTCACTTAGGGACTTTTTGCAAAGAGCGCTTCAAATACCTGTTTGTTATATATTATTGTTTAATTACATTAAACTCTTTTGAAATGAAAAAAGTTATGTCAACGTTACAGTTGTTTATCTTACGAAACAGTATCTGTCAGTGTTGGTTGCTTAGATACAAGAAGTAGGCCTACCTGAATGTAATTTTTTAGAAAAAGAAAGATGTGCAGTATTGCCACGTTGTGTTCTTAGACAAACTGTTTAAATTTTAACCCTACAGCAGGCGCATTATAATTTATCACGCGTTTAGACGCATGGGTGACAGTGGTCACCCAATCCAATACTACGTTTTACAAAAACTATTTACTTCACAACATGTTTCTAATAGTTACATAATTACATAGTTATTTCATGAATTCATTGATGTAACGAATTTATACATTTTTAAAATTGTTCCTTTGGTTTGATTTAAACTTTTAACCATTTTTTCAACACAAGCAAATAATTGTACAATACTGTTTGAAATGCTTTAAACGGAAGCTATTAAAATTTTCACAAGCATAAGTGTAGCTGAAAAGAAATTAAGAGTGAAAACAAAACGATGGGTGACAGGTATCAACCATGCACCTAATGAAGGGTTAAACAGAATCGACTTGGACCACTTTTGTTGCGGTTTCCACAATGCTTCAACAGAAAGCACTGTTCTAATATCAATCCTGGGCGCCTTCTTTTCATCACTCTGTATAACCCGGCTATTTATTTACCTACTACGGGCGGCATTTCTGGCTCGTTTCCTTGTACTGAGTCTTCTTTCACACAATTGTCCCTTTTTCGGGAAACAATTCATCTTTATTTTAAACACTAACCATAAATTCACGAATGTAATTGGGGTTTTTAATTCTACGAGCCGATTTAAGTTTTATATAAATTTAATTCCGATTTTAGAACCAATTTATCTCAGCGGTTTCCTGTTGAACGTATCTATCGTAAACAATAAACTGCAACCGTACCGAAAATAAAATATTCGATCTGCATGTGTAACGAATACACAGAAAATGGCAGGGGAAAAATTTCCAGTTCCCCACACGTCGTTCCTCACTTCATCTGTTTGAAGGTAGAATAAATTCGAGCGATTTTATAAACTTTGCGTCGTGATACAAAATTGCAAAAATTAGCGTAATTTTTTAAACGGTATTAAGCGTTTTTTCAAATGTTACTGGTAACATCTATGGTCAACGGGGGGCGGAATTCAATTTTTAATTATGTATGCCGTTCTTGAGATATAAATTATTTAAAATAGGTCGTTTTCGGTCATTTTCAAGAATTTTTTATGCCTATTTAAGCAAATAAAGTTACAAAAATGAATCCATACCCCTATTCTCTAGTCTTTTTTCTTTGTGCAGAAAATATTTTATAACGTTGCTCTTATAATTAACCGAATCAATTGACAGTTACTGACGGCCTGAAATGACTTATTTTTCAATGGTAAACCGGCGCCTTAATAAAAATTAATAAAAAGTATAGACATACCTTACTATTATTACACAGTAAATCCATATTTCCCATTATATAAAATCCTTCCTTAGCACGAGAAAGAGCAACACACACACGATTCTCTATTGCCAAAAATCCAATGCTATTTTCATTATTGTTTCGCACAAGTGATAAAAGAATGATGCGACATTCTTCTCCTTGGTAATTATCAAGAACTGAAATTCGAACATTTTGAAGTAATGTGTGGTATTTCTTCTTTTCATTGCGAAGTAAAAACATTTGCCCAGAATATGCAGCTAAAATAGTAATCTCATCTGGTTTATAGCCGTTTAAAATAAGGTGACGAGTTAAATGAATTAAAAAGGTAGCTTCGTGCTCATTTTTTTTTGATGAATCTCCAGATAGACTTTCTGGCTTATTGTGATGCAAAAAATAAACAGAATTTTCAACTCCCAAAATAGGTGGACATTGCAGAACAGACTCATGATTTTCCAATCTTTCATAAATTGCTGGTACAATAAGTTTTGCAATTTCTGGACGCATTCGATGTTGTACACCAAGGGTACTACAATACATCTTGTTATTAACCATTCTTTCAAAAAGACTTATTCCTAGTTTATATTGCTTTTCCATTCTGTAATCGGCTGTACTTGGACGCAATTGTTGGTGGTCTCCTATTAAAATTAAGTGCCGACAATGATTTGTCAAAGAAACAATTATATGTGATTCTAAAACTTCCGCTGCTTCTTCAACAACTACTATGGGGCATTTCAATGCCTGAAGTAAAGTTTGTAACCTTGCAGCACCAGTAGTAGTCATACCAATAATATGCATCATTTTAAATAACTTAATATCTTCCATATACCTAATTTCATTGTATTCTTTGTATAGATGGCGGTATTCATAGTCTAATTGAGTTAATTTTTCTTTAAGATAGTTACAATATTGTCCCAACCAATAAAAATAGAATCTCCAACGATTAACAGGAGTCATATTAAAGGGAATATTGATATCAATATTTCTTGGAAGTTCCCGCACAGGTATTGTCTTCCCTTGATTCAGACGAAACTGTAAAATAAAATTGAGTAAAAAATAAATGAAAAATATTCATTCCTACATTTGTATTCGTTCATTAGAACTTGATTAATGCATTAATTATTCAATAATTTTCTATTTTTACCCTGTGTGACTATTACATAATACATGTTTATCGAGCCAAATTTGATGATTCCATTTACTTATCTACTGCAATATGCATACAAAGTTTAAACTCTTACAGATTTTGTTTCCCAAAGAGATGAGTACACAGAATAAAAAGCTTTTATTAAATTGGGGGATTTCAGCCAATTTTTGTATGTATCTTCCTTGTATTCTTGGAAATATGCATATCATATTTCATACCTCTCAGACTTACGATGCTTTTTTCTTTCCGGTAAAAATTTAGTTTCAAAATGTAACTTTATCAAAATCCTACCAAACTAATCCATAATGATGGTAATGGTAATGGTGGATAATGGTAATTAAGTGTGGTTATTGATATTACAAATATTATTTAAAGGTTTTGTGACTAGTTATTGTAGTCATGAAATCGGTATTTTCACTTTAAAAGAAATGAAACAAAATGAGAGCAAGACAGTCTGTGTGCGTAGTGTATGTATTTATAGAGAGTGCCATAGAACAAGCAAAGGAGCTCTTAACCATAAATTCACCTCTTTAAGAGAATTCCTGAGTACTGTTAATCAAATTTTTCATTTGTGATCATATAATTTTAACTCGATTAAGATAAGTGGAAATTTGTATCTAAGTATGTATTTATACAGCTACTCACAAAATATCACAACTTTAATTTTATAAATCAGGGTAATTTGGCTAGTGGTGGTAATATTTGGAACACCATAATACATACACGACGAGCTTCCATTAGAACTTTATGTGGAAAAAGTTTTGATAGAATTTTAACTTCTAGAATTTTATGTTGTCAACTATGCTATGCTATGGCACGGTAACCAATACCAATTTCGTTATTTTTAATGGGGTGCTCTCTTTGTATTATATTCATTTTCCAGTTGTTCAATTTCGTTTCGCTGTTAACAAGTTATCGATTTTTTTACAAAAATTATTTAAATTGCAGAGGTACATTTAAAAAATTATAATAACACGAAATTTTCAAATTAAGAAATACCACAGCAATGAATGAAGGTATCGACTATAATATAACAGGGAAATAACTGTCAACTTATTTACAGGATGACCAAAATGACAGGTAAATATTGTAAATAGGAAAGTAGGGTAAGTCGATTTTTTCAAATAAAACACTTTATATCTCTTGTAAAATATTACCTATAGCTTTGGCTATTAGTTTCCAAAATTTATTGCTTTCAAAATGGCACAACCAGTTATAAGGGAATATTTTATTTTTACGATCCTTTTCATGCAATTAGTCACAAATGTCAATGAAAAATTTTAAAAATTATGACTTGAATGTGATAATCATTTCACTAGTAGTTTTCGTTAAACCAGTATTACTCCTAAGTTAGTTGAAAGAAGTGAGATGGTCCATATGAAAAAGTCAACTTATGTTACTTTCCAATTTACAATATTTATCTGTTCTTTTTGCTAATCTTG
This sequence comes from Dascillus cervinus, assembly GCA_949768715.1. Classification (NCBI taxonomy): domain Eukaryota; kingdom Metazoa; phylum Arthropoda; class Insecta; order Coleoptera; family Dascillidae; genus Dascillus; species Dascillus cervinus. The sequence goes on along the minus strand of OX458316.1, from coordinate 16,623,201 downwards.
TAAATAAATTGATTGTTATATCTCCGCTGCATTATAGTCAATATCTTCGGTCATTACTATGCTGAATCTGAATCTGCTTAAGGTAGAATCTTCTTTCGAAAATTGTAACTATCATAACAATTTGCAGTTTGTTGACTATTTCTTAATTAGAAGATTTTGAGTTATTATAATTTTTGACATGTAGTCATTTTTCTCATTATGGTATCAGACCAATTTCTAAGAGCCAAATTTAAAACATAAACATTTGTCATTTTAGACATAATAGAATTATCATCTTTGCCCTGGTTTTTTCTGTGAATCGACAGTACCTCTGCAATTTAAATAATTTTGATAAAAAATTTGATAAATTGATAACAATGTTATGAAATTTACTAACTAAAAAAAAACGATTATAAGGGCCTATATATCCATTTTTGGATAAAATCCTAGATAGCGATTTTTTGAATTAGCAACGATTGTTAATAACTATCAGATAGAGAGCATACCATTAGAATAATGTAGGGTATTTTATTTAAAATATTAGTTATCATAGTAACAGGAATAATTAGAACGGACCTTGTTTTATTTTGAGCAGGCATAGTCAACTATGAAAGAGCGTAGAATTTCAAAATTCTATATAAACTCCTACCCCATAAAGTTCTAATGGAAGCTAGTCGTGACATGACACACCCGGTATATATGTTTAATTATCCATTACCTGCAAATATTCATAATTTTCCTCTAATTCTGTTAGTTCTCCTTCTAATTGCAATCTTTTGTTAAAAATCTGTAGATCGGGCTGTTGACCATTCATTTCTTCAGCTAACTTATCTTTGGTAGTGCTTATTTGCTTTTTTAAACTCGATAAATTTAAGAGGTATGGTTGGCCTACAGCTTGAGCTTCCAACAAGTCACAGATATCATCTTCTACATCTAATCTGTTTTCTTCTCTATTATCTGCATCAAAAAATTCTTCATTGGAATCGTCATCTTCACTATCCACCTGTTGTTGAAGTACCCTTTGACGCTAAAAAAAATATTTGGTTTAAATTAATTTCTATAAACTTCAACTATGAAAATGAATGGTAAAAATTACAACTCTATGACAATAAAATAAACTGTTCGTTAACGGGCAATCACAGGGATTAGTAGATTCTTTGAAAGTTATTATTAAAAATAGGCAAAAAAAAATTCATACAAATAAAAATAATGGTTTAAAAAGTGCTCTATAGGATTATTTACTTGTCACAATGATAAACATTTGAACTTAAGAACTTTGGAGTCCCTATGTACAGGTACAAACCTACCTCAGCTAAATGAGCTTCTTCTCGTTCTGCTCTTCGTTCTTCAACACTATGACCTCCCAAAAACCACTTTATAAGTTCTTGTTCTTCAGCCTTTTCAAACCAACTATTATGCAACACTGGGTCTACACCTAGAATTTTTGAAAATTTTAGAATGCCTTTATACTTGAGTGCTTCTTCAAGATTGTTGGTAGCCAACTTGATGGAATTTAATTTTGATGCCAATTCTCCTCTTTTTTCATAAAGTAAATGTCTAACTTTACGATTTTCAATTGAACGTCGTAGTTCCTTAATGTTATATTGGGATAATATTTGATTTTTAGATTGTCCACCAACACGAACTATCTTTTGAGTTGTATCTAATAAACCTTCCAAAAACTGATCCAATGCATGGTTGGTATAACACACTATTAATATTGGAGTGCTGTTATGTGCAAACCAATACTGGTTATTATTGATGAGAGTTTTGACAATTTTAAGTCCTACATAAGTTTTTCCTGTTCCAGGAGGACCTTGAATTACTGCAAACTCTTGTGTAAGAGCAGAACGGAAAGCTCTGTGCTGTGTATCATCTAAACCTAAAGTGTCTGCAGTAGGCCAGGCATTATTATGCAAAACTGGAAAGTTTTGATTATCTATTTTATACATAGCGAGATCATTCAAATATTTCGGTGCTTGAATTTCATGATCTACATCAACAATGTACTTTTTCATGGGAAAATTTTCTTCATTCATCGTTTGCAAAGCTTTCAAAACGTGGTAGTATGGTTCAAAATAAACATTACATTCCACCATTATGTAAGGAATTTTTGTTTCATAATCATCAAAACCTGATTCAAATCCAACAACAATTTGATTTTTCTGAAGCAATTTACTGTCACGATCAATGATTTTTCCAAATATGAATGTAGCAAAATTATCTTTAGTAAAACAAAGCAATGACCCAAACATCATTCGTTTTGAATTTTCAAAATTAAACTTCTTTGGTGTTTTAGTGAAATTAAATTGCAATAGGATACCAACTTGATCTCTCACATAGTGCGGATTTAAGAATTCAACGTGAGGATACACCCTAACACTAGTAATTCTCTTTTTCTGCATATCGTTTTGCATTTGTCTTTGGATGAAATGACAAATTCCTTCTCGTAATGGTGCAACAAAGTCTTCTCTTAGCAAGCGAAATTGAACATCTAAGTAGTGATCAACATTGCGATATGCGCCAAAAATTATGTTTTCTCGAAGAATTGGACTTTGAAAAGTAGTTATTTCCTGAGTAGTAGGATAAATATCTTTCTCACGAAAATCGTCTGGAGGTTCAATTTCATTGGGGTTTTGATGACAATCTTCTTTCTTCTTTTCAATCTCTATCTTTATCAACTTCAGTTTTTTTTCCAAGCGAAGTAATTTTTCTTTGACTTCTTCTGTTAACAGTGCCTCAATTTCAGTTTCAAATGATGGCATTGCCATAGTTATTGCCTTAAATAATTGTGGTAATTTATCGCAAGCCGTGGTAGGAATTGTATTAATCATCGACTCAGAAATTATGTACACATTTCGTCCAAAACTTGATATACTATTCCAAAAATATTTGTTTCTTTGCCGGTCTTGTTCACTTTGTAGCGGTAGGTGCAGTATAAAATTAGTTAATTGATTGATGAATTTCTCTTTTGATATTAAGTGCATTATGGTTGCTTTAGTTGCATCAAAAGAAGACTGGCACATTTTTGCAAGTACTCTAACTATCAGCACTATATAATCAGAGCGCAGTTCAGTATTCAGAATATCTTCGAATCCATTATTTTTATTAATCAACACTGGTATTATTTCATCAGGTTCTTTATCACTCAGTTCTTCCAATCTTTTAAAACCCATTCTATATGTACGACTAGCATTCTCCCTAGTTGAATGTAATCTTGAAGGATGATTAAGTTGTGGTAGGTTATTTCTGTTTCCCTCTTGCATCTGCTGATTGATGTTAAAATTGCGTGGACGCCAATTTGCTCTTGTTGTAGTAGATTGAGGCTGCCTATGCATGTTGCGATGAAAATTTCTATTGCCTGCATTAAATCTTCTAAATTCTTCATTTTCAGCAGCACACATTTCTCGTCGACCATTTCCACGAAATACTGTAAAAATTGGTAGTTGAAAACTAAATTACCAGACCACAATGGGGGACAGGGATCACAAAGCACCTAAACCCCAAACTTTGTAGTTGTCAAGTTATTTAGGATAAAATGAATTTATTTTATAAGCATAATCCTGAATTGTACGTGCTTATGTTGAACTAGCATAAGGTACCTTATTCACACCACATTGTCTGGGTTAACCAATTGCTAGTCGATGGGACTTGCCAAAGTGCATCACAATTGACTTATAAAGGCCCCATATCATAAACATACAAGTGAAGTTAAATAAAAGCTTGCAAAAATCAGATAAATTAATTTCCTTGCATTTTTTGCATTATCTAGTCTTCTTATGTGTTAAGGGTTTTTACGTTACATATCAATTATTATTATTGACACATACCTACTGCTAACCACCATTTACGAGTATCTAATTTTATGGCTACTGGGCTCACAGATATTTAGGGCAACCCAAGTTAACCCCTTAACACACAAGGATGTCAGGTGTATGTTCATCATGAAATCACAAACATGTATAAGCCCATATGCATCACGTCTAACACTCTCTGGTGACAATTCAACTATAACGTCTCAGTTCAATCATTCTTTAAATGAAAATAAATATACAGAAACACAGCAAGACCATAGTTTTCAAGATTTTCTCAATTTTGATAATTTTTGTTCCAAGCCAAGCTTGATTTCTTTTTCATTTTTACTCACATGTTGCATTAATCAATGTTATGAGATTTGTAGAACAAAATTCATTTTTTAAACCTACAAAATTTGTAGGAATTTAATAGGAAACAAATAAGGTAGGTATTTTTGTAAGACAAATCAATCGACCCCCTCATACTTTCATGCTGTTTTATAAGATGACCAACTTTTTTTAAATGGCAAGGAAGACAAACGAATTGAAGGAAAAAAAAACCTTAAATAGAAAAAACTTTTATAACACCGATTGCAAAAATAATACACTATTACGATAAATGCTTAAATAACATTTGTAACTTTTATATTGTAATTATGCTTATATGCCCATGATTTTAATAATTGTTTAAACGAGTACTTTTCCAATGAATGAATATTTTTTGTCAATGTTTCATCTTCTAGCAATATATTGGAAATATATGAACAAGAATATCCTTCATATTGAATTTTAAGGCAAGTGCTGCAGCTAGAGTATCAACATTCAATCTCGACAGAACGCACGACGTAAAGAATACAAAAAAATATACGCTAAATCACATGCAATAGATCGGACTGGCATCGATCGAATACGGTGATTTACAAATATCAAAAGGAGGACATAAAGGAGGGCACTTTTCGAGGAAGTACAGAACTTGCAAAAGAAGGACTGACCTCCCTAACGAAGGACGATTGGTCACCTTATGTTTTATAAATAAGCACATTCTCTTACAGTTAAGCTGTGGTGCTGTGGTCTACAGTTATCACAAAATAAAACAAATGTTCATTATACTGGAAACAGATAGGTATCTTATCAATTATGCCTAATCTCATAAAAAATACTGATGTGAATACCAATAAGTTCAAGGAAACTGATTAGAAGCTAAATTTTAAATTATTTTAATATCTTACATCTACGTTCATGTTGTACGACGTTTATAGCTCGATTTTGCGGCCTTCCAAAAGTATCGGGAAGCCTCTCTTCATCTGGATCTCTCCAATTCTCCATTGGTTACTAAAAATACGACTAAGGTTCCCGTAAAAACAAAATAACACATAATAAATACCTTTGCTAAAGCTGCAGAATTTCCCCAACAGACTTTCACAGTAAATAAAGTTGAATTTACAATAGGTACATTACCGTAATACAATAAAATTTCCGCATGCAACTACTTCCAACACCACAGATAATATGACAATAAACTCGAACACTTCTCACGCAACCTATGAAACGATTTTGCAGTGTTGCCAGCAATTGACACGAATTGAATGTGACGACAAAATGGGAATCCCCTACTCGCGCGATCACGAGATACAACCAGCTATAATTTTTTTGGGGCTTTGGGAAAATTTTAGTAGTTATCAGATATAGGGTTCCTCTGAACCCGGAACTTCAGGTTGCGACCCGAAAAATCTACGACGAAGTTGGCTCTGCATAGAAATTTATTACAATGTAATTCACCGGAGACCGCAAATAAAACGATCAGAATGGCAATTCAATCGCAGACAATAAAAAATATCGTCACCTTCGATATGATCGCGGCTGGCTATGTTCGTTTTATATTATCTGTGTGTTCGTTAGACAAATAAAAAGACACGACGTTCGAGCGCTCACATACGGTTTTGCAAGGGTGTTTGGAGAGTTGTCTACAAATTGAAGCCAGTACTCAATATAATTGTGAGGGGCCCTTCGAAAATAAAAAAAATAAGAAAGCAATTCAAACTGTAGGCGCTCAGGGGAATTGGCGTAAAAGTAGATTTCTTTCAACAGGACAAGAGCAAGCTCAACTTTGTTATTAAATTGGATTTAAATTAATATTAAACGAAATATCTATTGTTACAATTTATTGTTATTAAAGTGTAACTTGCTGAGGCGAAATATTTTCGGATTGGAGAAAATCGTTCGTTGAGACAGGTTTCCACAATGAAAGAAAGGAAAATTTTCAAAATTTTTATAGAAACGACATTATTTAATTAGTTCTTATACATTGTTCATACAGAAAAATGTTTTAAACTAATTTTCATCAACTTTCAAAAATAATTTATGGTTTCGTAAATTTTTGTGGATGAAATGAAAACTTTATAATCAGGCTTTGTTCAGAAGAAACGTTAAATTTTTACTCTAATCACTTTTTCGAATTTTAGCTAATTTTTATATAAAAATCTGCTTCTGGACCGCAACAAACTGTTCTATACGGATGTCACTAGTATTAATAATTTTCTCATTTGCTGTAGAAATATTTTCAAAAATTAAATTACTGAACAGACTTTTATTTTACAGTTTTAGTAAGTTTTTTTTTGCTAAACTTACAATTAATTTGCTAAGAATTGATCGGCTGAGGTCCGCGGATGAATGATTCAATCTAAAAATAAGGTACAATGAAAATGATTTTAATAGTCAAAATAAAAGCTTTCTACATCTACATTTTATCCAAAAAAATTTTAAAAACACGAATAACTCAATAAACTTGTTCTGAACAAATGTTTAAAAGTGAATATTCTCCACGTTATTATCAGACTCAAACTATTTTGTATAAGCTGCACTTAGGTACTTAGGTAGGTACTAGTCAAAAAATTATTCAATATACTACTTTGATTTTGATAGTAAAAATTCTAAGCCTCCTAGGTTTAAAATTTTTAATTATTTATTTATTTCTTTTAATTATTTTTTGAATCATATTTAACCAATCTTATTGAGTCATTTAGGTTGTAACGAACATCACAATTAAAGATGCAAGTTCATGTGAAGCCTTGACAGCCAGAGGGTCCATTACCAAGGGGAGTCAAGGGATGCCTTCTTCACAATTCAATCTAAGATGATCAAAGAGGGAGAGAGTGATAGAGAGTGTGAATGATAGGTAAAGGAGGAAGAAGATGAAATGAGTAAAAGTGTGTGTGAAAGCAAACTAATAAGAGGCAATTTTTTTATGATAGAGGGAGAGAGTGATAGAGAGAGAATGATAGGTAAAACGGAAAGAAAACGAAAGGTGAAAAAGTGTGAGTGAAAGCTTACCAAAAGATGTGATCTAATGATAAGATATAAATGGAACTAAACAGTCACTCATCTCGAAGTAATACTTGACGTAATGTTAATGTGGTTCCCGTGGTGAGGAAGACGTATGGGGGAGGAAGTCAGTAGTCACACAGGTTACCTCCTCTTAACAAAAAAAAAAAAAAGTACTTTTCGTGACGTCAGCATATAGTAATTCCACCTTTCTCCGCTAGGTTCGCATTCTTAGTGTGAATCGTGAATAAATAACTGTCTTGAAACGACTTACATTTTGTTGGTGATCAATGAATGCCATACAACGTGAATTACATGGTTCATTACAGTTTTTTGTACACGGATGGCCGCAATTCAGTGTTAGTGGGCATTTGCCTTTACATAACTGCCTATTAGGTCCTTCTGAACATAGTGCTTTAATGATGTGCCCACATATTGGTAATTTTTTGTCAACCTTGTGTAAACAATTTTGCCATTAATAAAATTTATAGGTACTACAAAACCTAAACAATCATACCTTGACTTTACAATTTCCACAAGGCTGATAACACATTAATGTACATTGATGTTCACATAGTAATTTTTTTGTACACGGTTTTTTACAAATTATTGTATTTACGTCAATGCTCCAAGCTATACGGAAAACATGAGAACATACTATTCTATACTATATATACATGGAAGGCACTCTTCATAACATCTTTTTCGACAACGATGATCTCCAAAAAAAAACAAAACAAACAAATTATGAAGGTGTTATAAAAAATCAAAAAGAGGAACCTCTAAATGATCAGGATCTTTTCTGAAATGACAAGTATATCTGCAGGCATGCCCGCATGGTTCAACTCGTGTGTTACATAATACATGACACCAGAACTCTTCGGGGTTGGCATAACAAGGTTTGTCACAAACATGTCCGCAAGGCAACGTTGTAGAAACTAATGTTTGACAATTGAACGTTTCAGGGTCCATATGACAAGGAACATGTTGTTCATGACCACATGATAAATGGCGTCTCATGAGAACCATGCATGGACCACAATCTTCGAAACACATTTTTTCACATGGATGATTGTTATCGCATAACATTCTGAAAAAATACATTACTATTCTATTTATGACATCTTACTAATAATGTACTTGATGCAGTTCTGTGTGCACTCGGATTCAGTATGGTCACGATTTTGTAAGTGACAAAGCATTTTACATATATGACCACAATGTAAAAGAGTGTCGCACGGTTTGCTACATCCTCCTCCAAAAACCAAAGAAAAATCTTCTGCTTTTTTAACATTAGTTATTTGATCAGTATGTATTTGGCAACGCAATTGTAATGATTCACCCAAGAATCCCTGCATGGTAAGTGCGTCTCTTATTTTTGACCAAATCTGAAATAATAATAAATACGTTATTTCTAATAGTTATACAAGGTATTACAAAAAAAGATTATATTTATAGGATATATAGGGTGATTCCTAAAAAACGTCCCACGCTCTAATTCAGTTATTTATTGCCCGATTTCAGAAAAAAAGAATATACAGTAGAATCCGGTTGTAACGGCTTCGGTTATAGCGAACCACCGGTTATAACAAACTTTATTTCAAGTCCCGACATTTTCCCCTATGCAACAATGTAAAAATTAGTCGGTTATAACGAACTCGGATATAACGAACTATCGGATATAGCGAACCTGAAAAAGCTGAAATTAATAAAATTTCAATCGTCTGTAACTAACTTTCCATTGTATATAACGCGTAATAACCTTTGAATCTGATGATGACTTGTCATTAAATTAGTGGTTACAAAAATAGAAACAAAGGAAACGTGAATTTCAGCAATTGAAGAGCTCTATGCAAGAAGTACCTAAGTCACTTTCATATTCTGTGATATTTGAGATTTGATGTTTCAATGTGACCTGTAAATCACATTGGTTTGACCTTGAATAATCTTTTTTTACTAAAGTAAGTCTTTTTTAGTGAAAAGGATTAGTCAAAATCAAAACAATGTGATTTCCAGATCAAACAGAAGTATAAATCTCAAATATCGCAGAATATGAAAAGTGACTTATTGTTGGATACTTCTTACAAAGAGCCCTTGAATTAGAAAATTCAAATTTTTTCGAAAACTTTAACATGAATGACTATTAATGTAGACAATTTATTAGTTACAACAGAATATTTGGGTATTTGTGGTAGACAAAAGTGGCCAAAAAGAAACCAATGAGGAATGATGATGAGTCGGAAGCACCAGCATTACAGATTTTATCTACACAGGAAGCTGTAAGAAGTATTAACAACATTCATGATTTTTTACAGCTTTACGGTGAGCCGAACTCAATTATTGAAAATCTTAGTGACGTTGAAACATGTGTGGACAATATATACTTCAGTCGAAAATAAAAAAAATTTCAAATACATACTTGTTGCATTTTGCTTTGTTTCACTTAAGTTTAATCCTTATATTCTTAATGGTTTTATAAATATGCATATTTATATTAGACAATGAAGGTCTCATAAAACATTCTTGCATTTATTCTTTCAATAACGTTTATAACGAACTTCGGATATAACAAACCGATTTTAACGGTTTCTTGAGGTTCGTTATAACCGGATTCTACTGTAGTTAATTAGTCGTGTAAGTACTACAAGAAAGTATTAATTTGGATTTTTTCCACATTAACTTCAATGTGAAGCGACAATCAACTTTTTTTTAATGGCAATATATACATTTTTTATTTATTATGGTAGAAGATTTTTTTCTAAATCCAATGATATCTAATAACTTGATCTTGAAGTAATATTAAGGAGAAAAAATTTTTTTTATAAAAATAGGTTGAGCTTCCAGTAAATTAATTTAGCATGCCTTGAAAAACAATAAGATCCTCACGTGATAAATGTCATTTAAGTGTCAATATAAGAGTTTCATTCAAATTTTCAACTATTTCATGCAATGAATACTAATTGGCTAGAAGTTAAATTTGTTGAAAAAATGGTTAGAAGCATATAGACCAATTCGGTGGTGGGTACGTTCGCCAAACCTTACGCTTCTCGATTTTTGGCTTTGGCGCTATGTTCAAGGCCGAGTTTATCCAACCAATGCAGAAAACGTAGAAATTTTGAGACAGAGAATTATCAATGTTTGTCGCGAAATTTCTCCTACCTTTGAGTCTAGGAATGGCAGCAGCTATATAGACCTGACGCTGTGCACCCGGACCTGGCGGGACACTCCCTGGGCTGGCGCGTCCTAGAGGGCGTTAACTGTGCGGACCACCGTGCCGTCACCTTCAAGGACCATGGCACTCGTGTCGCCCAGCCTGGCCCTCTAAAAACCGCTTACTACTGGGACCAGTCGTCCATAGAGCTGGATGACGTTGCCGCCCCACTGATGGACCTTGTTGCGCTAACCGACCATGAATGGCCTGTCCTGGCTTCCCCTAAAGCCATAGACGCCTGCCTCGATGCCATCCACGGCCGGCTTGATGACATCATCAAGGCCCATGCCCGACGCAGAAGGAGGTTCCCCCAGCGCCCAGACTGGTGGACGGACAAGGTAGACCGCTTCCGCCGCATATACCTCTATCGAAAAAAATGACTTTACCGCAACCGGATCTTCTCCGAGCGTGATAGGCTCGCTGCCCTGATGGCGTCTGCGAAGCACCACTACAACCTCGTCCTCGACAAAGCGAAGGAAAGTTCCTGGAAAAAATTTGTAGAGGAAGACCTATCCAAAAACCCATGGGGCGCTGTCTACCGCCTGACCACAGAAAAAATACACGCAAGGGGCGTTCTCGCCTCGATCCGCCTCCCTGACAGGGGACACACCCTGACTACAATGGACACGCTGAACTCCATTCTAAACTCGCTCCTCCCTGACGACGCCCCGGAAACCAACTCGCCCTACCAGCGCATCCTCCAGGGTAGCTACAGGTCCATTGTTGCCCTCCCTAACTATGCAGAGGAAGACATTCCGGAGGGCGAACTTGCGGACATCGTCGCTCGCTTGCAAAACAAAAAGGCGCCTGGTCTGGACGGCATCAGAGGGCGTTTCATCAAAACGATTCAACCGATCCTCAGCCCCCTCCTAACACGACTAATGTCCTCTTGCTTAAGGATACGGTACTTTCCCGTCAGATGGAAACAGGGTAACCTGAAGGCCATCCTCAAGGACCCGAACGGCGACCCCACCCTGGTTAGTAACTACAGACCAATCACTCTCCTTCCGGAGTACGGCAAGATACTTGAGAAGTTAATTGGGAACCGGCTTCTTGACACGGTCCGCCCATTCCATGCGTCTAACCAATACGGCTTCGTCCGAGGCCGATCCACCACCGATGCCCTGCTGGCCTATAAAAGACTGGTCACGGCCCCGGGCCCGAAATACGTAATTTCCATCTTTGTTGATATCTCCGGGGCATTCAACGACCTCTGGTGGCCTGGCCTCATCCAAGCACTCAGAGACAAAGGAGTCCCTGGAGCGCTCGTAGCCACCATTAAAAGCTATCTGGACGGACGAGAGGTGGAGCTATCCGTGAGCAATTCAGCCGTCAACAAGACTAGCACTAAAGGGTGCCCCCAAGGATCGGTGCTAGGCCCGACCCTCTGGAACGTCGTGGTAGATCTCCTGCTGCAGGAGCAACTACCAGAGGGCTGCGACGCGGTGGCATATGCTGATGACATCACCTTCGTGGTTACTGCGCTCACCAGAACCGGCCTGCGTATCCTCTCTCAGCAGTGCCTCGACATCCTGCAACGCTGGGCGGAGTCGCAAAAGCTAACCATCTCGGAAACTAAGACCACGTACATGGTCAACCGGTCCCCGCCGCGTGTCCATCAACGGGACCTCGTACTGCAGCTGGGCAGCTGTCGTTTACGCCAGTCTAACTGTGTCAAGTACCTGGGTGTCATGGTCGACCAGCGCCTGAATTTTGAGAAGCACGCTGGATATGTACAGAAGAAGATCCGTGCCCTCATTGGCGCCTTGAGGCGCAAATGACGTGCGTCATGGGATCTTGACATAACATCATCTCTCCACATAATTTACAGGGCCGCAGTCATCCCAATCGCTAGCCATGGCGCCGAGATGTGGCAACACAGGCTGAGGATAGAGAAAGTACGGAGGAAGATCGTCTCCATCCATGGGCTCTGTGGAAGAGCGATTTCCAAAGGCTACAGCTCCATCTCCACTGACGCGGCCGGTGTACTTGCTGGCATTCCTCCCCTAGACCTGGAGATACAGAAAAGGACCGCCCTCACTGGGCTCAAAAAACACGGATCTGCCTCATTTGAGGGCGACGTTATTCTCAGAGCTGACTTCCCAAGCCTTGCACATGCCAGGGAGTATCTCACCCTCCGGGTCCAGGACCGGTGGCAAGAAAGATGGCATGCCTCTACCAAGGGGCGTATCACACACCGCTTTTTGCCAATCGTCCCAGACGCTGCCCGTAACCTTTCTTTTGTCACGACACAGATACTGTCTGGCCATGGGAACTTCGCCGTCCACCTCCACAGGATCGGTAAATTGGTCCAGCCCAACTGCACCGTGTGCCTGGAGGAGGTGGACGACCCAGCCCATCGCCTCCTCGCCTGTCCACTATTCGATGAAGCCAGGACTGTCCTGTGTGCTGCACTGCAGTCCTGGCCTCCGACCGGTGAAAGTCTGGTCCAAACGGATCCGGCTCTACTGAGCCCGTTTATAGTGGCCATAGAATGACCTACTGGCCACGTGCTACCACCCTGCCTCCACTGACTGCACTGATGACACCACCACCACGCAAACGCTCTGTCCTGTAACAATGCACTGCTCCCTCATGAAGCCCTGGTGCCGTCGGCCACAATGCCTCAAACAAGGACTGCCCTCTCCCTGTGCGCTAGGCAACCAACCGTCCAGCCACCAGTGAAAAGACACTCTAGTTTTATATACTTAGTTTTACTTAAGAATAATTTAGTTTTACTCTGTAAATAGCATCTGCCGCTCTCAAATTTTCTGTTACATTAAGCTCTACTTATGATTAATTAGTTTTACTCTGTAAATAGTCTGCCGCTATCAAACTCTCTGTAACTGTGCGCCCAATTTGGTGCTACCCTTCTGAATCATTATACGCGCCGGCTGGCGCTTTTGTTGTTGTTGTTTTGTTGTTAATTTTATATTGTATGCAACCTATGAAGTGACTGGAAGGTGCCAGTTGTGCATTCAACAAGATGGTGGTCAATTTGATCAATATTTAGAAGGGTATTTTTTTGTTTTGCTTGAACTGCTTTTGTTATTTCACATAAAAATTATAAATTCGAATCATAAAATAGCTGAAAATTTTAATAAAACTACTTAAATGACATTTATCATGTGATGATCTTATTGTTTTCTAAGGCATTCTAAATTTTTTTATTAGAACCCCGACTTATTTTGATTAAAAAAAAAAATTCTCATTAATATTACTTCAATGTCAAGTTATTAGATATTGGATTTAGAAAAAAATTCTCAACCACAATAAATAAAAAAATTATGCATTGCTATTTGAAAAAAAAAATTGACTGTCGCTTCGCATTGAAATTAATGTAGGAAAAAATCCAAATTAATACGTACTTGTAGTACTTACTCGATTAATTAATTATATATTTTTTATCTGAAATCGGGCAATAAATAACTGAGTTACAGCTTGGGACGTTTTTTAAGAATCACCCTGTATAATAAAAATAAGTCAAACGTGTTAATATAGCTACAGGGGTCTGCAAGTTAACAGTTTTTACGATAATACCTGGTTTCGTTTGCAATAGGGCAACAGTGTGTAACAGTGTGTGTGCTTATTAATTAACATGAACTCTAAAATTAAACTCTAAAACTTTAGTATAGCCAATACTAATAAATAATCTTGTAAAGTTACAACAGCGAATTGAACAAATGTAATAAACAAATCGAGTAATGTAGATGTGTTGTTCATATGAAAGGAAGTCATTTTGAACATTGGCTAAGGAAATGAAAACTAATTTAATAATAAAAAAAAATCTAAAAAGCAAATAGCCCAATTTTCAAAAATCGTTGATTTGCAGGCCCATAGATATATATTAATACTTTTTAACTTTTTTTGTATTATACTATATGCCCTATAAATTTCTTAACCATTTAACCCAATTCTACAACCCTGTATGATTCAGCTGCTTTCTTTGTTTGCAAATTTACAAGTAAGTCGTTTTCAAACAATAGCCACAGAATAGATTACTCTTTGCATTTTATTATCGGTCGATTAAATTAACGTACCATGCGTATAACGCCATTATTAATAAACCAATTTAAAAAATCATATAGGTACCTCAGACAAGTCTACAAATACTACAACAATTTATCTGTTTTTTGTCAGGACCTATAATTATTATTATAATCGACTCTTTTTTAAATTGCAACACATTTTTTATCATTGAATTTGGTCGAGATCATTTTTCTGAATGCAACGATATTTATGCCAACTTTGTTCTTGTCAAATAATTTTGATTTTTAAAAAATTTTCAGTTGTGCTATGGAATCCTATCAAAATGAACGAAAAAAAGGTTCATTTGTTGTATTCATAAACCTATTGAAATATTGATCATTGAATCATTAACAAGAAAATTCGCGCATGATGCATTTTTCGTAAGATGCACCACAAAATACTGATATTGTTAATCCAATTTCAATGATTCAAAGAGCAAATAAAGTACAGCGGAACCCCATTTTTACGTCCCCGCATTTCACGTTTTCCCGTTATTTGCGTCTAATTTTTGCAGTCCCGTTTCATTTTAATGCAGATAATACCCGATTTTACGTTTAATTTTCCCGCAATTTACGTTGGAAATATTCAAAATGCAGTTATTAAATTTATTAAAATTAAAAATTCCGTTTATCTTAGCACATCCGCTTAAATCCATCGAAATCATTGAAATTGATATGTTAGCAGTGTTTAGACACGTCTGCACTTTGCAAAGTTTTGCGATCGTGATTAGGTGAACAATTTTTTTATTTCATCCGGTATTGATTCTCGAAAAAGTGAAAGAACACGTGTAATTTTGATATACCACTTTGGCTACAATAACAAAAAAATCGTGAATCAATTTAAAAAAGTGCCACATTGGCCCCATGGCAAAACAACTCATGTACAAAAGAATTTCAAAGTACGAAGGATTTACAGTATTGAAAGAAACCTATATATACAAGAAATAAATTTACACCAAACTAATTTGTATTATTTGTTTTACTGAAAAATTTGTATAGCCCTTAATTTACGTTTTCTCTCCATTTACGTTTTTTCTTGTCGGTCTCTACAAAAACGCAAAAACGGGGTTTCACTGTAGTTTATTACTACTACAAAAGAGCCTCCTCGTGCGCTTTGATGGGATTACAAAGGCACTTTTAAAAATTTTCTAAAAATCAAGATTATTTCACAAAAACATTCTACAAAATCAAATTGATATAATGCCGTTTAATTCAAAAAAATAATCTCAACCAAGCTAAAACAAAAAAGTTGAGCAGATCAGCTGCCAAAAAAGGCACATTAAAAAAATTAAAAATTATTTCATTTGTGGTATTTATAGACCTATTTTATGTAAAAAATTTTAAATTTTCCGAAAGTGAAGAAAAAATTCGGCCCGGTCAGTATTCGTTTTAGCAAATTTCACAGTATTTAATAAAAAAACATAGACATACCTTACTATTATTGCACAATAAATCCATATTTCCCATTATATAAAATCCCTCCTTCGCACGAGACAAAGCAACACACACACGATTTTCTATCGCCAAGAATCCAATGCTATTTTCATTATTGTTTCGAACAAGTGATAAAAGGATAATGCGACATTCTTCTCCCTGATAATTGTCAAGAACCGTAATTCGAACATTTTGAAGTAGTTTATCGTATTTATTCATTTCATTTCGAAATAAAAACATTTGCCCAGAATATGCAGCTAAAATGGTAATCTCATCTGGTTTATAGCCGTTTAAAATAAGGTGACGAGCTAAATGAATTAAAAAAGTAGCTTCATGCTCATTTTCTTTAGATGAATCCCCAGATTGAATTTCTGGCTTATTGTGATGCAAAAAATAAACAGAATTTTCAACTCCCATAATAGGCGGACATTGTAGAACAGACTCATGGTTTTCCAATCTTTCATAAATTGCTGGTACAATAAGTTTTGCAATTTCTGGACGCATTCGATGTTGTACACCAAGGGTACTACAATACATCTTGTTATTAACCATTCTTTCAAAGAGACTTATTCCTAGTTTATATTGCTTTTCCATTCTGTAATCGGCTGTACTTGGACGCAATTGTTGGTGATCTCCTATTAAAATTAAGTGCTGACAATGATTTGTCAAAGAAACAATTATATGTGATTCTAAAACTTCCGCTGCTTCTTCAACAACTACTATGGGGCATTTCAATGCCTGAAGTGAAGTTTGTAACCTTGCAGCACCGGTAGTAGTCATACCAATAATGTGCATCGTTTTAAACAGCTCAATATCTTCCATATGCCTGATTTCGTTGTATTCTTTGTATAGGTGGCGATAATCTTTGTCTAATTGAGTTAAATTTTCTCTAAGATAGTTACAATATAGCCCCAACCAATAAAAATACAATCTCCAACGATCAACGGGAGTTATATTAAAGGGAATATTCATATCGATATTTTTTGGAACGGCCTGCACAGGTATCGTCTTCCCTTGATTCAGACGAAACTATAACATTAAATTGAATTAAAACATACATGTTCATTTTACATTCTTTTATTTTAATTTAACGCTTTGTGATTCTCTTAAAACAATTTTCATTATATCACTGACAATTCATCCAAAACACCCTACAAACCCTGTAAACCCGGCAAAAGTAACGCAACAATTCGATAAATCTGAAATTGTTAAATTTTCAAAATAATCCGAAAACAAATCAATCTTTAAATTTAATGTTACATGTTCTAACATATCATTTTTATGTACAGAGGTGTTTCTTGTTAAAGTAATGACCTAATTCTTTAAATATCAATCTAAATTTTTTGTCTTGATTTCGTCTCTTAATTTTGACAACACCCTGCATATAAAAAAATATTTAAATTGAATTTTAAAATTGATCTGTTTTGAATTTTTTCCGAAACTCAATAGTTTAAGATTTATCGAATTGTTGCGAAAGTTAAGCTGCTCACTGCATTATGTATGTATACCACGCTTATCGTCCATGATGCATTCTAAGAAAAACCACTCTAAACGAAACCGCATTCAACGGGGTCATCTTAACACATAGTAAATAGGGATGAGTGAACACGCGAGCAAAGATAAACACGCTTTGCTTTGATTTTCAGTTCTTTTCATATCAATTTTGTGTCCTAAAGTTCCCAACTTTTGTACACAAGTGCATCTTAGTAGGGGGGCGGCTTAATTTAATGCCGATTGGGGGGGGGTTCAAACAAAAATTGCACGGGGGACCACTGAAACTTATTTTCCTCTTCGACTTAAAAAAAATAATTCAACATCCAGACTTTAAATCATGTTCGTTCTCATAATCGTAATTTATTAGAGGACTTGCAAAAATTTTAGAAATCTACAAGAATGTAAAAAGGTTCGATTTAGGTACGCTACTGATGTTCACTTCGCTCAGCTTCCATGCGACACTGACAAATTTTTACAATGGCATAAATTTAAGTCATACTTGACTTTTCGGACAGCATTGAGGATCGTTAGGGTCATAAATCATTACATTTACTGTTAAGATTCGAATATAAGGGAATTTTAGGCTAATTACAGCTTTTGGATTTTTTTTTTACTTTGTCTCAATAATACTGATCCTGAAAAGTGAAATTTGACGAAATTGGGAGATAGTATTTCTATAAAAAATCAGTTTTTATTTTTTTTCTCGAAAACTAACGCCGACAATTAACATTTAAAACCGGAAATTTCTAGCCTCATACCAAAGTCATACGTGCACCAAATTTCAAATACATAGCTTTCAATTAAAGCTCAATTTTGAGGGTGACCACAAGTGATGGGACACCCTGTATACGTACTACGTACTACGGGAAAAATAAATGCACAGAACAATAGATTTAGGATCTAGGGAAACTATAACGCTACAACGATTGGTTGAGTTCCAAATTAAATTTTGCGTCTTTCTCTACGTTGAGTACAACAGCATTATAAAGAATTATAGAATATTTAGCACTTTTTTAGGGTTATGGGGAAAAGGCGTTGTAGCGAATTAGCGTTGACCGGGGTAGCGTTAAGCGAGATATTACAGTACTTATAAATTATAATTGTCTGAATTTTACGATTATTGTCTTCACATAGTTTAATTATCCATTACCTACCTGTAAATATTCAATCGATTCTTCTAACTCTGTTAATTCTCCATATAATTGCCATCTTATTTGCTTTCTCATACTCGATAAACTCAACAAGTATGGTTGATCTACAGTTGCAGTTCTCAGCAAATCAGAGATATCATCTTCTATATCTAACCTGTTTTCTTCTCTATTGTATGCATCGAAAAATTCATCCGTGATATTGTTATTTTCACTATTCATGTGGTGTGGAAGTAACGCTTGTTGCTAAAAAATTTAACTTGAATAAAGCATCTCAGAATTAATAAACAATATTAATTAAGGAAACGGGTTTACTCTGATACCCCAAGCTACCCTTTCAATCTCCTTCGAAGATTGGAAACAAGTACAGGTAGCCCTCGATTTATGCCGCAGTTCCGTTCTTACAAAAGCCGGCGCAAATTGAATCGGGGTAAAGTAAACCCATATTTACAGTGATGTATTGTGTTAAGTTCTACATAAGCGAAAAAGCAGCAAATAATTTTGTTTATTAATACAATATAATGCAAAATGCATATATTATACATTTAATTTTTAAAATGTATTGATAAAATGATAAAAGGAAGTGCAATGTTTTTACTATTAAAAAATATTAAGAAAAACAAATGAAATTTCAAAGTTTCGGATCTCTAACATTTTTTGGAAAAAAGAATCCACAACGTCGCGGCTTAGTCTAACATAGGGAGAATCGGTGAATTACCTAAATATGTACATGGCGAAACGGCGAATTGCACAGCGGCGTTATTGTGAATCGGCGTAAATTGAGCCGGCGTAAACTGAGGGCTACCTGTATGTATAGACATACTTGACTTATATAAACTCGAAAATTCGTCTTACTAACGGCCCAACTTCTAGATCTATGATAAAACTTTGACTTGGAAAATAAGTCGAGTTATAAAAGTTCAAGTTAGGGAACTTTCCAACATTTTTATGAAACTTTACAGTTTATAAATATTAATGCCTCCCATTATTTTTCTAATTCTGATCACAAATTTAGCATGTCGCATTTCAAAAGGAACTGGGGAAGAATTTTAATAAAATATCCGGTTCAAAGTTTCCATAATAAATATGCGCAAAAATTATCATAACTTTACATACCTCAGCTAAATGAGCTTCTCGTTCTGCTCTTCTCGATTCAACGCTGCGGCCTTCCAAAAACCACTCTATAAGTTCTTGTTCTTAAGCCTTATAAAACCAACTATTTTGCAACATTGGGTCTACACCTACAAACTTTGAAATTTTTAAAATGCCTTCATACTTGAGTGCTTCCTCAAGATTGTTAGCAGCAAACTTGATTGAACTTAATTTTGATGCCAATTCTTCTCTTTTCAAATAAACTAAACTTCTAACTTCAGAATTTTTATCTAAACTCCATCGTAGTTGTCTAATGTTAAATTGGGACAATATTTTACTTTTAGATTGTCCACCAACACGAACTATCTTTTGAGTTGTACCTAATAAACCCATCAAAAACTGATCCAATGCATGGTTAGGGTAACATACTATTAATATTGGAGTGGTGTTATGTGCAAACCAATACTGTTTATTACTGATAAGAGTTTTAACAATTTTAAGTCCTACATAGGTTTTTCCTGTTCCAGGAGGACCTTGAATTACTGCAAACTCTTGCGTTAGAGCGGCATGGAAAGCTCGGTGCTGTGTCTCATCTAAGTCTAAGATGTTTGCAGTAGGCCAAGCATTATTTTGCAAAACTGGAAACACTTCATCATCTATTTCATACGTAGAGCTATCATCCAAATATTTTGGCGCTAGTATCGCAGGATCTACATCAATAATGTATTTTTTCATAGGAAAGTTTTCCTCATTCGTTGTTTGTAAAGCTTTTAAAACATGATAGTACGGTTCAAAATAAACATTACATTCCACCATTATATAGGGAATGTTTATTTCATAATGAACAAAACCTGATTCAAATCCAACCACAATCTGACTTTCCTTTGGCAATTTACTGTCACGATCGATGATTTTTCCAAAAATAAAAGTTGCAAAATTATCTCTAGTAAAACAAACCAATGATCCAAACATGAATCGTTTTGAATTTTCGAAATTAAACTTCTTTGATATTTTTGTAAAACTAAATTGCAGTAGAAATTGCAGTGGCTCAATTTCATTTTCAAACGTTGGCATTACCATAGTTATTGCTTTAAATAATTGTGGTAATTTATCACAAGCCGTGGTAGGAATTGTATTAATCATTGATTCAGCAATTACACACAAATTTCGTCCAAAAGTTGTAGTATCATTCCAAAAATATTTGCTTACTTGTCGGTCATGTTTAGTTTGTAATGGTAAATGCAATATAAATTCACTTAACTGATTTATAAAATTTTCTTTTGATATCAAATGCATTATGGTCGCTTTGGTTGCATCAAAAGAAGACCGACACATTTTTGCAAGTGCTCTAACTACCAACACTGTATGATTGTTGCTCAGTTCACTATTTAGAACATCTTCGAATCCATTATTTTTATTAATCAATACTCGTATTACTTCATCAGGTTCTTTATTACTCAGCTCTTCCAATCTCTTACAACCCAATATGTGAGGACGATTATTATTCTTTCTAGTTGAATGTAACGTGTTAAAATTGCATGGACGCCAATTTTCTCGTCTTTAAGAAAACTGAGACTGCACTCAGAAAAATAAGTTTTGCTAAATATAAGAAAAATTTTATGTAACACTACTTGTAGTCTTTGAATAGGCGCCAATGCACACATAATGTATTCTATACAACTACAAAGTTATATTCACAAAACTATATTGTATATTACTTTGTGGTTATATATAATACGACTACACGTTCTTGTATTAATAAACAAAAATGTATTGGTAATAAATACGACTAATAATTTTTCTACTATATTGAAGTACCAGTGATATTCAAAATTATTCCTTTTTGTATACCATAACATAATTACGTGGTATTATATAATGCTTATTAGGAATATTGTCCGCATTATTTTTTTATATTAACTGCGTTATAGTAGTGGTATTAAATAAATAAAACAATTCCATAGTACAAAATATAAAGTATTTATTAAATAATAGTAAACAAATAATACCAATACAAAGCAAATCTCAATCAAAAAAACATTTTTTTGTATTGAATAAAAATTCTTAAAAATACTCATGATAGCTAACATTAGTATTAACTAAAAAACTAAAAATTAACTAGTAACTAATCATTATCATTATTGTTATTGTTATTTTTATATATGATGAGGTGTAACAATGATTTTTTTTTCACATTTTTCTATAAATAGACACGGTTCATTACAATAAAGATCAACCGTTTTTACAAATTGTAAATTAGCTGTTTTTTCTACTATATAGCCATAAAAATGAGTGTCGAAATGTAAAGTATTTAATTTTTCATAAATTAAATAACAATTTTGATTTTCATCTACTACTATATCTTCAATAATTCCAAATTTAGTATTTCGTTCATCGTCGTTACTTTCAAGCACTATCACGGTTTTTTGTTTTAATTTCCAATTATTTATTTCCACCCAATTAAAAAAATTATGTTTTGTCGTTATTTCTAACAAGTTTTTAATCGTGGGATGTGATTTATAGGTATTATATTTTATATTGCAATTTTTTCCACATTTGACAAAGGTTTTCAAACTTGACAGGCAATTGCTGATGAAACTTAACTGATGTTTAATGGCTAAAGTCTTAGTCACATTAACTCTGGAATTATGAAAACATTAACATAAGCTACTCACTAGTGTATATCCCAAAGGTTGTGTGATACACGAATATAATTTAAAATATTCATGTATTTCAGTTTTCCCTTCTATGAAACTTTTCAATCGAGATTTTGAAGTTGCCTTCCAGAAATCTTCGACTTTTGGCCATGGATTTATATTTTTTTGCAGCCAGTTAATTTTTTCAATATCGCACTCATCAACAACCGGTTGAATAATTTCTCCAGTTTCTAAAAATTAATATTATTTATTTAATTACCTTTCTCCGTCCACCCTTATTTATAAATGTTAAAAAAATTGAAAAAACACCAATTAGAGAGGAGCCGGATACAATATAAAAAATTTACAAATTGTTACCTTCGCTTCGAATTTTTTTTTGTTTATGTTTCGGGATAATTCCTAAATTTCTATAACACGTTCTTGTGTTGCAATATTTATTCCAAAGCAATCCCCGAGCTGAAATATTTTTTCCACGGCCATCTCTATATCCAGGCAAATAGTAGCTGGCTGCAAATTCCAGAGGAAACACAGTACATATAGAATTTGCAATTAAATTAAAGCGCTCTCCAGATATTCTACGAAAAAAAATTAAAAATGAATTGCAAAATAATTATGTCCCCTATAGCACTAATAATTTTTACCTTTTATCAGGATCATTTCTTAATTCGTTACCAATTATAAGGTCTACTAATAACTTTCTTTTTAATTCCTTGTGAATGGTGTAGTGTTTATAAATTTTCACGCCCTCATTTGAGCAGTCTAAGAATTTCTTCAAGTCGTATGTGGCAATAGTTAGCGCAGAGTTATTGGAAGAAGATGTATCTACTGTCTCTGCAAAACTTCCAGGCAGTGACAAAATTTCGTCACCTTCAAACGATTCCTGTTCGTTCCCAACAAACACGCCTGTATCGGCCCTTTACCGAACCAGTACCTCCTTGCCAAACCCGAAGTGGCGGGCCAACGCTGGCAATCGACGTTGGCCCAGCATCGAGGTGACACAGCGGCCTATAGCTGGTGCCGGCACAATTTGCCGACGTTCGGCCAGCATATGACCTGCATCTAGCCTGTACGATTTGCCGACGTTCGGCCAGCATTGAACCATAATAAATTTAGTAACTGTTATCGGTAATTGAGGGGGGCGGGGATACAAATTAAATTAATGTAATTATATAATAACATAATATTTATTCATTTTAAATTTTATGCATACACTACAAACGAAGTACCAAGTTATACATACAATGGATTAGATATGTAGATGATACGTTTATTATAACCGAAAATAATGATCCAAGTGAAATTTTAAAATACTTAAATCCAATACAACAAAATATACAATTCACTATGGAAACAGAAGTGAACAATATAATAAATTTTTTGGACATAACTATTACAAAATACAATGATCATTTACTTCATAATATATGTATACATAGAAAACCAACACAACCGGATCATATAATACATGCTATTTCAAACCACCCTTATCGACATAAAATAACTGCATTTCGATATTTAATACACAAACTTTATACAATTCCTATGACAAAAACCAATTTCAATATAGAATTAGATACAGTACAGGTATAATGGAGTTTATACATTAAATTGTGGTACATGTGATATGAAATATATTCGACAAACGGTGTTGTGTGCCTGACGGATCGACGGATGGTTCTCCAAACTATTTCACTTCACTTGGTTTAATAATTTAATAGTTTAAATTTTAAACTACTTTATTATTTTAAAACATTAATATTTAACACAAATTACAATAATATATAATTAAGACTTAACTAATGGATTTTGATTTAAGTTAAACTGAACTTAGTTGAATTTTGACAGAGTTTGACTGGAATTGACTGAGCTTGACTGACTGCTCTTGACTGACTGATCTTGACTGTGCTTGACTGACTGTGCTGTTTGTAACAACGAATGTCCTTTATATATTCTAATTTTGAAAATGTAATTGTTTTAAAGTCTAATGATCATATTAAATTAAATACGGACCTTGGTTGTTTCCTAACAAATAAATCAATCTTTGGAAATTGAACTGCAAGTACATGAATCATTATCAGCTTAAACATTGATACCAAGTTTAAAGGCACTTAACAACGGGTAGAAATTTTTACACAAGATTCAGAGAACATAATAATAACCCAGGAATGAAACTTTCCATTATTGAAAACACTTAAATAATACATAATAAATTAGGTATTTTACTGATGATGGATAACGAATCATATCTACAGAAAATTAAATGAAAGCGACAATACAATAATTAATTATTTAAACAAATTTACAATTAAAAAATAGAAAAATTACAATAATAATGCATCACTGGTATACAAAATCGTACTTTTTTTCTCTTGCATGAAATATTTGAGATACAACTACCCATACGCACGTTTCACAAGTAAAACTACAAAGTCTGTATTATTAAATTTAAATTAGAAGTTTAGCACTCGTTATTGTTTTCGACTGTATCTAACCGGTGCGGCTGAAAGACTGTATTTTTCAGATAATTTTTCAACATATGTGTGCAGAATGAAGGTTGGTTACTAGGGAAAAGAATTAGTTGAAGGGGCACTAAACAATTTTTGGTCAAGCCACATCGTCGAGGTCAAGTAAATCACAAATGAACCGAACGCATTAGAAAAAGAAACATCGCACGGTTTGTAGGAAAGTTTTAGGGATGTTTAACCATTATGGGATAAAGAATGCCAGATGTTTATTTTCGTTCACGTTGAAACTTACAACTACACTGTTATTCGGAAAGGCCTTTCTATTTCGGCAGTAACTCCACGCTACGGATACTGAACTCAATGCTTATAATGCATGGGGTTCAATATCCAATTCGTTTCTAACGGATATTGAACAAATCGCACCTCTGCTGCAAGACAACTAAAAAAATTTAAAACATTTTTGTCCCCAAAAATGTTTTAATATAATTTCTACCGCACTCTTATAATTTAAAAAATAGCACATGGTAACCTAAACAATTGTGTACCAAATTATGAATTTTAACAGAAAAAAATTGTGGATTTTGACAGAAGAAAATCGATTACTTTTACAATTTACACTAAACTTGTTATTTTGAGTTCTACCACTCTTGCAGCCGAGGTGCGATAATATGTATTGAAGCGACGAGTTACCAGCGGCTTCGCTTGCGTTGATTTATCTCACTTGCTTTTGCATTCTTTAAATTAACAATAATGATAGTGTTGGTTGCGGCGGATTCATTTTGATTATTTCAACAGTAAACTACTAATCTTAAACTACCCATTATAGTTTGTTTAGCAATGATAAAATATAACTTAAAAAATGGCACATTAAAACAAAATGTAATTGTGATGGACCCGGAATTTTCTTTAAGGCTTGTCGCACTAGTTTTTAGATTTCGTAGATGTGGAATAAGAATTGAACATTTCCTTTACTTATTTATTAATAATTAAACATATGTACTAACTAAAATACAGAATATAATTGTTTCGAGATTAATCAACGAATTGCGTAGAATTGAATGAATGAATATATTGAATATTGAATGACTCGTTTTTACGTGTTGTCTTATTTATAACATATCCTTAATCAAATAAATTAATACTCAATAGTCACACAGTAAATACAACATTATCAATATCTTACGCAAAGGTTGAATGGAAATTTAATAGATGAATGGTGGCATGATTCATTTTTACAACAAAGGAAAATAAAATTAAATCAATTAAAATATAGTAAAGAATTGTAACATAAAATGTAAAAAGAATTATAGGTATGAAGGAGGTACATTACATAATTATTTTTTGTTTATTGTTATATTAGTAACATTTAATAACACTGATTTGAAAGTTTTGCTTATAAATAGTTTTTTTTATACAAAAATTGATCCGAAATTACGTTAACAAATTATATTAAATACATAGATAAACCTAGAAAAATGAAACATTAAATAACTTTCTAATATATTACAATGCAACAAAAAAAAAAAATTAGTAATGAATATCAGATTCCATTCCTGTAGACGACTTGCTCCAGTTTTTAAAACATGGTATGGCGGTTCAGTGTTTTGGTACGAGAACATACACAACAATATTTATTTCGTTCGCCTATAAACAACACTTTACCAGTTTTTTGTCCAATAATAACACCACACAAATCTGAACATTTACAGTGTAGATTCTCCGAAATCGGCGCATCCGTTTTTACCTACCCTACTTAAATGACACTAAACGGCAAGCGGCTGTGACAAATTCCGAAGTTCAGAGCAGTCCGTAGGAATAAAAATTTATTTCTACGCAAAATTGTTAACAAGACATTTACCAAATTTAATTACAACAAACGAAGTTTCTTATCACATCATTTGGCATTTTTTCCAATTTTACAGAATACAGAATAAATATGTATAGAAATTGTGGCTTTGGGAAAAACATTTGGGCCAATACAATCCTGATTATCTCGAAGGACCAGTCGGTCTATATAGAAATGGCAGTAACTGCGTAATGACGGTATTCTTTGTAAACACAATGCGTTCAATGTCACAAGATCTATCGGAAAAACTCAACACTTTTTATACTATTATTACTTTTAAAAGCCTGGAATTTAGGCAATGTGTATTTAAAAACATAGGTTCATATAAATAACATGCATGAAGGTACTGACAATCAGTATTTGCCATAAATAACAAACGTGATAAATAGAAATATTTTATAGAAACATTTCTTTTTATGTCGGATACTTCAATTCAACTTTAATTAACAAATTACTGTTTACTTCACTCGATTATATAATGGTTAGTGCATAATATTATAAATTTACGGCAGTATTTCCCCCTTAACTAGATACTTTTTTAAAGTATGTACTTATTAACTTTTTAATTTTTATAAGAAAGTAAATGTTAAGATTTAAAAAAATAATAAGGCAGCATTATGGCGATATACTGTATGATATAGGTATCTTCATTTGAATGCATAATAAAAATCAAGTTTTCACATATCTCCTAGCGTTGGCCCAGTGAATTGCCAACAGTGCGTAAAATACACATAAAACCGGCGTTGGACCAATGCTTTACCATCGCTGCTAATATATCTTCATTGGTAACAGTAAAATGCAAGCGCTGGCCGTGCGTCGGTTAGACGACTCATTTCTATGCCAACACTTTGCCAGCAGTGCCAGCAATCGGCCGACGATGAACCAGCAGATCGTGTTTGTTGGGTTATTAGTGAAAGATGTTGAAGTCGAATTTGAAGGTATACTACTATTGCCATCCGGAATATAAGTTACATTCTAAAACAAAGTATATACCAAGTCAAGTCAAAAACCGATACAATTTGAAATAAATAAAGAACACCGGCATAAGTATTAAATAAAAACAATTTCTGTTTTAAAAAATTCAGTAGCTAAGGTGTAAATTTGTTGAAAAACAAAATGAAAAAATTAAAATATAAAAAAAATTATACATATTTAAATTTGGTATTGCTATACAGTTAAGTGACAAAATCTGTGGCAAATTTAGTCACTTGACTGTATTTATTTAGCCATTTTTGGGGAAAAATAATTATATGTAAAAGTAATATTACATCATCATGTTTAGTAAACTCTTTCCACTGTTTTTTCAGTTTCAGCTGGAGGCCAATTGCCGGAACTAATTTTGATATGTCATTTTCACTCAGCAGAGCAAATGATTCCTCATCAATTACGTGTTCTAAAAATTGAAATAAGTCATTAATAGCTAGTAGGTATTTACTAGAGCAGTAAAATTACTTAATTTTTACTTGTTTTTACCTGATTAAAAATATCCTTTTGGGAATTATTGACATGACACAACGTAAGCTGATGATAATTTACAAAAATTTGTTAAACGTCAGTAAAATTTAAAACAAATGGCCAATCCACAAAAAAGTAAAGAAATTCCAAATTAAATTAAATAGGAGAAACTTACCTTTGAATATTGGAACTAGTTCAGACAAGCCCCATTTAATTAACTTATCTTCCATTTTAAGTTTATGGCACTATTAATAATGTATAGAACGAATTGCCTGGCTGCTTCTCTTTTTTGTTCAGATTCTCACAATGAGACACTTTTTTGATAACACACACTAACACACACAATAAAACTGAATTACACACAATAATAATTTTATGGTGTTGGTAGTTTCAGGTATTATACGGAACTAAAAAGTACTAATGTTTTTGCATTGAAACTGAAGGGTCTTGTAAAAAGGGACACTCCAGGTAATTTCCCTGACCCGGATATGCCGGACCACATGGCGCGTCCCCGAATATGCCGTCCACATGTGCACGTCAAAATAATAACTTTACTATTGTTAGAAACTAAATACAATTCAATAATTCTTAGAAATTGTCAAGGTTTCAGCCGCTTGCTCGTGCTGAAGCGCGGGAAAGGAAAACTGTTATTTTAAAAGTTTTATTTAGAAAATTCGTTGAAGCGATTACATGAGTGAAATGAATCAAATTTTATTTCGCTGGGTTCGTTTATTTTTATTTTTTGCTTTTGACAGAAACTTATTCATTTATGGGTACTTATAGTATTGGGTATTTAAGTATTAAAACATTTTATTGGTACAGATATGTGGATAGATAAAATCAAATTCTCGAATTCGTATATAATATAATGGCTAACGCTTCTTAATACTCAAAATGTACTACGTTTGTAATATTAAGTTAACTTTATATTGCATTATGTAGTAAAGTCGTATTAGCAAGCGCTGTAGTTATATTCAATATAAAATATAAGTACGATATTGTAGTTGTATTTTATATCAATCAAAGTTTTATTAAATATTGTCTTATTGTTATCGCCGCAGCTTTAACCTTATGCAAGGATTGGAAATAAAACAAAACGCACTTTTAACTACCACTTTATCTGACTTCTTATTACCTCGATCTTTACGTGACTATTTATCTACATATTTTACAACTCTAAAACTAGTCTAAGGGTCCCCTCCCTTGTTCTGGGTAGGGGCTGTTGGGGGTGGTGTCTTTGCTGTTGCGCCGTGACGTAACACTTATGTACTTAGAAATAGTGCATGCTGTTATATATAATATTAAAATATACATAATACTGCGTTTCGTATTAAGATTTTTTAAATTTTTTCTCAGTGTGCCTACGCAAATTACGACAAAAATTTCTATCGCTTGCATTAAATCTTCTAAATTCTTCATTTCCAGTAGTTTCTATTCCTGTTCGGCTAGTTCCACGCAATGCTGTAAAAAATTGTAATTGATAACATATTTATGACGGTCACAAGGAGAGGAGTTACATTACAGGCGCAAGACACTCGGATTTCGGAATCTGTAAATATTTGAAATTTCAAACATGGATCTTTATTTTTAACATCTTTGTGTCAGTAATTTTCCATGTAAGTGAACTTAATTTGTAATTTGTAATTATAGCAACTATCCTAGAACGCAAGTGAGTGATCGACCTATCAGTATTTGCACTGTAATTAAGTTTATTAAACTATGCTTACCATGTAAATTTATTATGACAAGAATGTACGAACGTTGAACCTCTGAATAGCTTACCAGCAGGATTAATGTTTAAAGAGCCAAGTTCAAAGTTCTAACATAACACTGATAATGTCACTAATCAGCTTTAGTATTAATAACTACTGTATTTTAAATAAATCGTTACTATAGTCTCCGAAATGGTAATCATATGATTACTACTAGAATATGTGGTAGTCATGCTAATTAAGACAATGTGAGAATAAAAGTATGTTTTTTAACAAGTTCTTAATTATTCACCACCCCAACATCACAGTTCATTGGTTTGCGCTGATCAGCAGGAGCTTCCAATAAACTTTTTCCGCCCTTTGACACATTAATACAGCAGTACTGAATTACTATCAAAGTCATAAACCCGACTCTAGAATTTGTAATATGCATTGCAGTCCTTGCATTCAATAGATAAAGAAAGATTTCATAGTACCTGCTGAGAATGGTAAGTTTGTCAAGATGCGGCATTTAAAAAGAGAAACTAACTTAGAAAGAGAAAGGAAACCAGGCCGAGTTGAAAGGCTAAATGAACACTCTCGTTCTACTTCACGTTTTTCCGTGAAACTATTATGTAATTCTATTTGTTACTTCAAAAATGCCGCCTTGAATCTGGCCTATGAGACTCAAGCTGTAAACACGTGTACAGTACCTACCCCGATTTACGCGCTTAATGCGTGAAAAAAAGAATGTTAAGCGAATCAAACGTAAAACGGGGTTAATTACGTTAGTTTTTAAATTAAAAAAAGAAATACAAATACAATAAGGTTGAAAACAGTATTTAACAGTGAAATAAAGGGTTTTCCAATAAGAGGTGTTATTTTGAATAGCCCGTTATTTCGGTAGATGTAACTTTTGGAGCTGTAATTTTTTGACATTTGACAAGTAGAAACTACGCCATTAATAAAAATGGAACGATACACGCTTCAACAACGCATTGAAATTATTAAAATTCACTATAAAAATGGTGAAAATTTGGCAGAGACGGTTCGTAAAACTCGAACATTTTTGGGTCGTCGTGAAGCACCTTGTCGGACCGCAATACAGAAATTGGTGGAAAAATTCGAGTTGTTGGGACAAGTTAGTGATGTGAAGAATAAAACCCGTGCACGTCGCTCAAGAACAGCCGAGAATATTGCTGCTGTAGCCGAAAGTGTTGAAGAAAACCCAGGTTTGTCCATTCCTCGTCGTTCTTTGGAATTAGACATTACACCGTATTTTGCATAAAGATTTGGGTCTTAAGGCTTATAAAGTTCAGTTAACACAAGAACTCAAGCCGGCCGATCATCAACAACGTCGTATCTTTGCCGATTGGGTCCTTGAAATGCATGAAAATGATCCGGAATTCCATCGAAAAATCATCTTGAGTGATGAGGCCCATTTCCACCTGGATGGCTTCGTCAACAAGCAAAATCGGCCGGGTTTTATTCTTCACATCACTAACTTGTCCCAACAGCTCGAATTTTTCCACCAATTTCTGTATTGCGGTCCGACAAGGTGCTTCACGACGACCCAAAAATGTTCGAGTTTTACGAACCGTCTCTGCCAAATTTTCACCATTTTTATAGTGAATTTTAATAATTTCAATGCGTTGTTGAAGCGTGTATCGTTCCATTTTTATTAATGGCGTAGTTTCTACTTGTCAAATGTCAAAAAATTACAGCTCCAAAAGTTACATCTACCGAAATAACGGGCTATTCAAAATAACACCTCTTATTGGAAAACCCTTTACTATTTTAATTTTGTATCATGTCAAAATATTTAAAAAAATAAATAAATTAAATTGTAATAAAAGCACCTGCGCGGTAATTGATTATAAAAAGTGTTATATAAAATCAACGTAAACCGGGGCAACGTAAACCAGAGTATTAGTGTACTTTATCAGTCATAGTCATTGCAAGACGTCGATTCTGTAAGGTTTTATATATTCCGTGATCATTGGTTTGACAAAGATGGAATAATATATTTTCCTTAGATACTAGGTATATGTTATAGACTTACCGTTAACTCCGACAATTTTATTACTGAACCCTTTAAATACAATACATTTCAACAGAAAAAACACAGTTAATCGGACGTCACGCTTTCCAAATTATCCCTAAGGCCTTTTTTAAGAATTGACCCTATCGGACACGCATAAACCCCTTTGTACACACGTGCACTATCTCAAAAAAGCAATACAATACAGACCAGCGTCTAAATAACAAGCTCCAGAAAATCTACCAAAGTAAAAAATCGAAATCTTTACTAAACTATCAAGAACTCTAATCTAAATTCATTAACTAAAATCAATCATTTTTACATTTACAATAATAAAATCAAAATTGTAATGTTATTAGAAAAACAACTTGTGTGTAAATAGTGTAATTATTAAGTGTCTATGTGAAGTGTCTATGTTAAGTATATGTTAATAAACCGAATTCAAAACGACATTAGTGTATTTATTCGAAATCCGCCCAAATTCGTGACCGTGTTCCTCAAAATTCTATAACATTTATGTGGTCTGGATTCATATCTAATTACATCAAATTTAACATGTCAGTTTACTCGGTGGAATTTCGATCAATTTTCAAGTGTTTTTCTAACTACGGCAATACCGATTGATGTACAAGATTTAAATTTTTTATAGTGCACCTATGATGCATCCTCTTCGTCCTTAACTTATTTGTTATGCAAATTGAGTACACGTTCCATTGTAAAAAAAATCGTAAACTTCACGAAAATTACCCCCCAGAGGTGCCGCGAAATAAATTTTATTCGCGGCTAGCGCCCTGTTTGATAGGTACGGGTATATAGCGCGTTATCAGCTACTTATCTGTAACTCAATACAATTCAAAATATAAGTCGCTTATTGTATGAAAGCAATGCGTAAACTTTACGCATCGATACTGTTCCAGTGTTAAAATCCTAACGATAATCCTACAAATACATACGTGACAAACGTATGGGGTTACGACTAGGAATACCAATCCCGCAAACGCTGGATCACTAATGCGGGATCCGCGGGATTTGCGGGATTTGCGGGACTGAATAAAAATATCCGAATTTGAAAAAATATGTATGCCGAGCGCGCGTTTTCTGTCGCTAGGTACTTCTGCAATAAAATCAGGTCAAATTTACAAGATCAAACTTTGAATACTTTATCATTTCTCTGAAAGTATTTCCAAAAGAAAACTCAATAATTTTTCTTAATTTTTTTTACTAATAAATGCTACTTTTATATTGAATTAAGTTGTCTTTTATTGCATAACTAACTTCTGGTACTTAATTTTCATAACAACTAAAAAAAACATTGTGATAGTTGATGGGATTGATGAAGTTCTGATGCGGGATTGGTACCCCTAGTTACGACCTTACGTGTATTGTTAACTTTATTATTTGCTTAGAACTATAACATATCTGCAAATGAGAAATATTGTTACAGCATTACAGCAATCTAGTGGAAATGTTGCAAAGGTAGTTTTCTGCAACGTTGTAGTAATATTGCATGCGCAAAACTAGCAGGTTGCACCGGCTAACTGAATAGTATTGAAATGTTATAATTTTCAAGATTATTGGCCGGTGAAAAATATATTTCTTTTTAAAAAACTACAATCTTTGTTAGTATATTTTTTTTAAAAAACATTCAATTCGTTGCGTTTATGGACGTTACCTACTTATTCAAGGGCCATCGCGCCAAACTTTTACATTTCTTCTAGAAATTGATTTTGTTTTAATTTTTATTTCAAATATTTCTTTGATTTTTGTTTATTGGTTGCATGCGAGTATTTACCGGTTACTTGAATTCCGAGAATTTTCTGTAGTTATACATTATGCCTTAATCACTGGTAAAATAATTCATCAGAAACTGATATGAAAACAAACAAATAATTATCACGACAATAGTCGGCCAATGCAACAGTCTACGCGTTCATATTTTCGTTTGGGTAGAGGTTATTTTTTTCGCATTCGAAATTTTTCCCATGACTATTCAATATAAGACGCATTTTTCTTTACATCTGTCTCCCTCCTTCCGATACTTTAATGCATTTTACTAGGAAACGCGTTTTATGTATACAGGTTGTATTATATTAAGTGTTCACCATTGGTAACTTTGTTATTATTGGAGTTGCAAAGTCAGTTAAATTAGCAAAGAATTAGTGTTTTTTCCGCTGATTACCATTATGAAACCAAAAAAACAATCGAACGTCAACTGTTCGAGATATTCACGAAAATAACATTTTTTTAAATGGAATGCCCTATCCTTTTTTGCATATTTTGAAAGAATGTTTAATTTTGAGTGAAAAAGTCTTAATGCACTATTGCGATTAAATTAACTACCGAGAAGTTACAAGCAATCGAATTTTTTATTTCAATTAATTACAAAAATCACGTAGGCACTGAAACAATTGAAAATTGTAATTATTAAAACGTCAAAAACAATTGAATGAATGTGTTAGTTAATATTTTCATCAAACATTAACGTGGTATATTCAACATTTATTACTTTTGGTGTGATTTAGTAACAGCTGTGTTCAATTTTGGTTCCCGACATGGCATTTTCACATTTATAAAAATGTGACATGTTAGAAGCATATCTTATGTGCGGCAAGAACTCGGCGAGAGCTCGAGATTATTACCAGCAGCAGTACCCGCTTCGATTGCAACCAATTCAACAGTATTTTCTGAGACTGTATAGAAAGTTTAGGAGTAATGAAACAGTGTTTCAAAAGGGAAGAGAGAAGAAAAAATTTGTAATTTCTGAAGAAGTCGAAATTAATGTAATTGCGTATTTTGAGGCATATCCTAGAAATTTAATACGAGATATTTCAAGGGAGTTAAATTTAAGTTTGAACAGCATTGAAAGGATTTTAAAGAAACATAAAATGGTTCCTTATCATTATCACCCGGTGCAAACGTTACTTCCAGGCGATTTAAATCGAAGATTAACTTTTTGCAACTGGTATTTAAGTTACTGCCAACGACACTTTAATAGCGAGTTTCATTTTCTGTGGACCGATGAATCGAACTTCTCAAATTCTGGAATGTACAACAGAAAAACGAATCATTATTGGGCCCGCGAAAATCCATTGCAAGTACACCCTATAAATCCACAAATGCGGTTCAGTCTAAATGTGTGGTGTGGAATTGTAGGTTCAAAAATTATTGGACCATTTTTTTACCGTGGTAATTTGACTGGAGTGAGATACGTAGAATTTATGAACACTGTCCTGCATAACTGTTTGGATGAAATGGATTTAATTTCAAGACAATACATCCATTTCCAACAGGATGGAGCACCGGCCCATAATTATCACGGAACAACCAATTTGTTAAACAGATTATTCATTGATCAATGGATAGGAACTAATGGGCCCGTGCGTTGGCCACCACGTTCGCCAGATTTAACCCCCATGGATTTTTTTCTGTGGGGGTATATGAAAAATTTAGTTTACAGGGAGAGATATGCAACAGTTAATGAATTGGAGAATAAAATTTTAACAATAATTAATGTATTGGATGGTAGAAAAATTTTGAAAGCAGCGCGGTGTGTTCAAAAAAGAGCCCAAAAATGTGTTGAACAAGACGGTGACATTTTCGAACATTTATTATAATGTCTTGGTCATGCAATATGTTTTTCTAAATTTCTATTCTCAGTTTGTCGTGGAAGAAATGTTTCAATAAATACCATTTTCAATTGTTTCAGTGCCTACGTGATTTTTGTAATTAATTGAAATA
This sequence comes from Dascillus cervinus, assembly GCA_949768715.1. NCBI lineage: Eukaryota > Metazoa > Arthropoda > Insecta > Coleoptera > Dascillidae > Dascillus > Dascillus cervinus. The sequence continues at coordinate 16,587,807 of OX458316.1, read as the reverse complement.
AAAAATTCAATTGTTTGTAACTTCTCGGCAGTTAATTTAATCGTAATAGTGCATTAAGACTTTTTCACTCAAAATTAAACATTCTTTCAAAATATGCAAAAAAGGATAGGACATTCCATTTAAAAAAATGTTATTTTCGTGAATATCTCGAACAGTTGACGTTCGATTGTTTTTTTGGTTTCATAATGGTAATCAGCGGAAAAAACGCTAATTCTTTGCTAATTTAACCGACTTTGCAACTCCAATAATAACAAAGTTACCAATGGTGAACACTTAATATAATACAACCTGTATAGTCGTATATAGAAATACAGTAAAACCCCGTCTTTACGTTTTTGAAAGGACCGACAAAAAAAAACGTAAATGGAGGGAAAACGTAAATTAAGGGCTATGAAAAATTTTCTTTAAAAAATCATACAAATTAGTTTGGTGTAAATTTATTTCGTGTGTTTATATGTTTCTTGCAATACTATAATTTCTTCGTACTTTGAAATTCTTTTGTGCATGCGTTTTTTTGCTATGGGACGACATTGTATGGCATTTGTTTTAATGGATTCACAATTTTTTATTATTGTAGCCAAAGTGGTACATCAAAATTACGCGCGCGCGAAACGCGTGAGCTTACGTGTTCTTTCATTTTTTTGAAAATCAACACCGAATGAAATAAAAAATTGTCCACCTGATCACGATCACGAAACTTTGCAAAGTGCAGGCATGTCTAAAAACATTAATTTCAATGCTTTCCATAGATTTAATCGAATGTGCCACAATAATTTTAAATTTTAATAAATTTAATAACTGCATTTTAAATATTTCCAACGTAAATTGCGGGAAAAATAAACGTAAAACCGGGTATTATCTACATTAAAATGAAACGGGACTGCAAAAATTAGACGTAAACAACGGGAAAACGTGAAATGCGGGGACGTAAAAACGGGGTTCCACTGTATTGATATGCATACAAATAAAGTTCAAAAAATTTGATTAGATGCTAAATTTAACTTTATGTTTGATATCTTACATCTACGTCCATGTTGCACGATGTTTATGGTTCGATTTTGCGGCGATTGAAATACTTCGGGAAGTTTCTCCTCGCCTGAATCTCCTTGGTTCTCCATTTATTACTAAAAATACGACATTGCATTTTTATCTATCCTAGTATGAAAAGCGGTTTTAGCTTTCAACACAATATGATTCCCGGAAAAACGAAATGCATAATAAATACCTTTGCTAAAGCTTCAGAATTTCCCAATACTTTCACAAAAAATAAAATTGAATTTACAATGACTACACCACTTTAAAACAATAAAATTTGCCTCGTCCAACACTATCCACTAAATGAATGAGACGATATTGCTCTGTTGCCACGATGTTAATCAACTCTTGTGAACCCCCGTGATATAACGAGTTTCAAGCAGGGAAGGGAATAGCGCGACGGTTTGAAAACTTTTCACCACGGCCCTTGGTGACACGCAGAAGAACTATTTTCCCCGCAAAACCATATCACGATCAGACGCAACAGTTACTTTTTTTAAAATGCCGAATTAATAAAATCGAACGCTTATCTATTGCATTCCAAGTCTCGAGTCGGAGACGTTGCTGAAATTTTGAACTTGTTTCAATATTTTACGTTTTATTTATTTATTTTACAATTTAACTTTTACGTTTTTCAAGTTTTAAGTGAAAACCAGGTAATATCTAATATCTTCTTTTTGTAAATTACTGCATTGCAACAGATCTGGTTCATGGAGTTTCGCTGCTTTGTTCCAAATTGTGCCAATGCGTTTTTCAAAAACTTTATTGGAAGTACCAGCTTATAAAAACAAGCATTTTTTTGGATTTCCATTAACACCACAACGTAGGGAATTGTTAAACATTTTAAATTCATATTTTGATTAATCAACAGTAACAACAAAAAAATCAAAGTTTCGATTATGTAAAGATCATTTACTTACTAATACAGTAGAATCCGCTTTTAACGAATACCGGGTATAACAAGACACCGCTTATAGCGAGCAATACACATGGTGAAATTTGGTTTACTATGCAAGTAGATATACTGTACGGGTTTCGGACCACCCGGCCATTTTTTTCCCGTGGAATTTTCCGATGTCAGGAGGTGATAAGTTTAATATCTGATGTCACGAGGTGATAAGTTTAATGTGTAATTAGGTTTAATGGGTAATTGGGAATTTGTGATGACCAGTAATGTCTACTTAAGGACCTCATAATTTCAAGTCGCCGGGTGTGTTAACCTTTAACCGGTCGCGCCGTTGAATTTAGTTCAGCAAGTTTCGTATTTTTTGAATAACGTCGTAAAGATTTAATTCAGCGTCATCAGATTCTTAGTACCTTTCAACATACATATCAGTAAGTTATCAATTCAATCTAAACCTCCTACTGTACTGTTTCATGAGTGCATTGACGAGTTTATTTGACAGAGTTCATCTTTTGTGAACTTTGTTCACCCACGCGACCGGTTATGTAAGTAAATTTTTTCTAATAATATACACTGAGAGAAATAGATTGCTACAAATAGATATTAGTGATTATTATTGCAATCACTAATATAAATACATTTATCTTAATCAACCGTGCTTTGCTAGCACTAATATATTATTTTATTTAGATATTATTGTGAATTTAAACATGGAAGATTGCTGTCTTAAAAATGATTAGTTTTAAAATAACACGTATTCGCTATTACGAATATTTGTTCCGACAGGTTGGCTGTACAAAATATCTGTTATATTAGCGCTTGCATTTTCGTCTGTCAACAAAAACTTCATAATGAAACGCAACAATTCAAGATTGTTGTTGGAAATATCCAAGATGTGTGTTTTTTGCAACTAAACAAAATTTTATCGGCATTTTATGAACTCATATTAGCCCACGCTTGATACCATTTGTACACGCGGTTCGTTTTGTGTATAGCGCCGAAATTAGGGAAAAATCAGTGATTCAGTTAAGGGTGCTTAAAGTGAAATGGCGGTGGTAAAGGACTTGCTAGAAGAATGGGGATTTGCACATTACGTGCAAACATTTGAAGGTAAGATGGTTATCATATTTTAACGGTTCGTTATTAATTTTCCTCCAACACCCACGTATATTTCTTAGTTACATTTACAAATTCTAGATAATGGAATAGATGACGAAGCCTTTTCACTGTTGAACAACGACGCTCTGAAAGAGCTAATTCCTAAAATTGGAGATCGGTTAAAATTTGTGCACAAGTTCAACGCTTATAACGCAGCTCAGGTAGGTTGTACATTTTTGTTATTACTATTGATTATAATTAAAAAATTTAAAATTAAAAACCATATCAGAGCCCAGTGCTTCCATTTTAAATTACTTAATTATTAGATACACGTTTTAAGGTGCCTTGATCTCCAATTGACGGGTTTCCCAATTGTTGTTAAATTTATTTCGAAATTTCATTCATACTTAAAAAACAACTTTTCTATGTATGTGTAGCTATTTGTTTCGTACTAAAATAATTATATTGCTGCTATAATCTATTACCTATAATTATCTAATTTTGATTTTTTGTCACAAACGCAGTGTAATACTTCATCAGGGAGTAGTTTCACATCAACAACTTCAACGGTGACCTACGAAGACGGTGAAGTAGATGAAGTTGCCAAAGATGAGACAGCACAATTCACAGAGCAATCTTCGTTACACCTACGAAACATTGACAATTATCGAGAAGATTTGTCCTTAAAAAACGTCTCTCTTACAGGTATAAAGGAAAATTCTGTCTTTAATTCTCTCAACAACTATCATGTTGTACAAAATGTGGCTGTCGATATAATGCACGATTTATTCGAAGGAACATTTAATTTTGAAATGGCCTTAATTTTAAATAAATTTGTACTAGAGCAAAAAATATTGTCACTTGAGTCTCTAAATTTTAAATTGCAATGTTTCAACTATGGATCTGAATCAAATAAACCACCTTTAATAAGTGTCGAAAATTTAAAAAGTCTTCATTTGAAAATGAGTGCTTCCGAAATGATCTTTATAAGGATTAATTTTAGGTGAAAATATTCCTGGAAGTTATATATCAAAATACGTTGTATTTCATCCATCTCATTTACTTTATATGCAAACTATATGAGACCAAAGGATTTAGGGATCACTTTTGGGCTTATGAAGTTATCGATTCATCAAGGTACATGATTAAAGAACATGCAGACTTACTCAATCCGTACCCACAAGTTATTTATAAAACTTCTAGTAAAAAACTATTCATAAGTCCCAGAAGTTTTGTTTAAAATTTTGTTTTATAATTATTATAGTATAAAGTTCAAATTTTTAAAACTATAAATGTTATTTTAGTGTAATGTTCTTGCTATTTTTAAAATTGATGTTTTTATATTTAAGGAAATTTATACGATATTACTTATATTATGCAACTATAATCTGTTACTAACCTTTACAAAATAAAGATATTTAAAAATTACATCCCAAATATATTTTTAACAACCTGTAGTATTTGGTTCAGCAATGTTAGATAATAAACATTAAAATATGTTCTGTTACAGCCAGCTATAATCTATTGTTAAGTCGACCTTGCAAGATATTTAAATTAACAATCTATGCTATATGGTTCAGCAGTCCTGCATACTAGTGCTTAAAATGTGATATATTACGCTCAGTAAAATTTCATTATTCAGTTAACATTCTTGAGATTGCTAAATTAAATATATGATTATTACAATATCAATATATTTAAAACAACAATATATTTCCTAATATATAAATATTGCACCTTTAGCATTTCAGATTGCTGTCCATATATGAAATATAAATTATATTTAAGTTAATCATAATTATATTAATTTTGACCATCTATTTCTCTCAGTGTAATATCCTTTTTGATTTTTTAAATTATTTATTGCATCAGAATATGTGTATTTCAGTTCATTCTATAAGAATTTGTGGAACCCGTTGGTTTTTGTTTACCTATTGATTCTGACTATTCTGACGGTGAGGACGGGGAAATAATTTTTTCAGAAGATGAAAGTAGTTCTGAGCAAGAAATTAGTAGTTCTGAATTCTATGATTATGATGAAGGTAAAGAATTAATTTTGGGCAAAGATATGGAAAAAAAAAATTTCTAAAATACTTGGCATTCCAGTTCATGGAGCCCCGCTATACTGAACAAGCAGCAATGTCTCCTCTGTCCAGAGATATAAAAGTGTATCTTGGAAAATTCAAAAACCCATCGGGTACTGAAACTGAAGGAGAGTCTGCATCAAAGCTGAAGAAATGCCACTGTTGCGAGAAGTCAAAAAACCAGGTAACAACAAGAAAATGTGGATACTGCCAAAAACATGTTTCGAAAGACCACACAAGTGAAACAATTATTTGCATTAGCTGCGACCAGGGCGTAGTCGATTCGGAATAGGTTTACATAGAATTAAGTATTATTACATATGAGTGCATGTTTGTTTATGGACACATAAGAAATAAAAGTATATACAAACACAAGCGTTTTTTTATTAAAAACAACCAATAATTTAGTTTTAGAGGATGGTGAACTAAGTTCACCCTGCGCGACCGGTAGTGTAACTTTTTGAGGCGCGACCGGTTAAAGGTTAATAAACGTTCTGATCGTTGCATCTTAATGAAAGGGTTGCTAATTAACTTTGGGCTATCAAATTTTTTATACCGCGTGTGTAGAAATTGTCGGAAAAGCTACACGCAGCGACATTCTTCGTTCGGTTCTGAACAAAAAATCTTAATGTTAAAATGTCGTATCATACTTCGTATGTGTTTAGGAATCATTTTAAAGAAACATACATTTGGCAACACTGTAGCCGCATTTTACTCATTATTAGTAGTATCAGTTGGTTCAATCTGACGTTTTAAATTCTACACCTCACGCGAGGTATGATTTGTTTTTCAAATTATTTATTGTCAAAATAATACATATTGAAAAATGTTTAATTATAGTTATTTTATGAAACGATTAGTTCTTTGTTTGGATATTTATCTGACAGTAAATCAGTGACGCTATTACCTACGTAATTGTTGGAATTGAAAACCATCTGTCTCTAAGCATAGTTGCAATCTATGAAGTATCGTACTACTTGTTCGGGTAGTTGTGGTGTAATTTCCAATACTGCCGCGTTAATTCTATTTCTTGAGGAGGCGTTACATAAACTTTCTGCTTCATGAAACCACAAATAAAAAAGTCTAAAGGATTGAAATCGTGAGATATCGCAGACCACAAGATAGAACCGCCGCGACCAATCCATCTGTTTGGGAAGTGTTCATCCAACCATTGTCTTACATTACGAGCATAGTGTGCAGGAGCTCCATCATGCATGTAAATCATGTTATGGCGTATATTCAGTGGCATTTCGTCATTAACTTGTTCCAATACATTGAGATACTCATTGGCATTAAGACGATTTGTTAGATAAATTGGCCCAATGACCCGGTGATTTATTATGCCCAGCCAAACGTTAATGGAAAACCTCCTTTGGTGACCATATTCTCGAAATGCATGCCGATTTTCATCCGCCCAATGGTGAACATTGTGGGTATTAAATACACCATCTCTGGTAAACATACTCTCATCGCTCCAATGAATACATCTTAAAAAGTTGCCATCTTCTTGAATCCTATTTAACATTCTATTACAAAAATTTAATCGAAAAATGTTGTCGTTTTCATAGAGCGGCTGAACTTTACAAACATGATAGGGGTGAAGAATGTTTTCTCGTAGAACCAACTGAACGGTCTTATTACTAGGGATATTTAAGGGTGAAGCTAACTGTCGGGTACTAACGGAAGGATCTTCTTGTACTGGGGCTTGAATTTGCTCTTCTAGTGGTATTGTACGCCTTTCTCTTGGTCGACCAGCATTAGCATTTCTTTTAGTAACCGAACCAGTTTCACGTAGACTTTGATCCAGCCTTCGAAATACATTTCCACTAGGATCTCTCCGATTTGGGAAACGTGGCGATATTCTCGTTGTGCCAAATTAGCATTTCCATTACAGAAACCATACACCATGTACATATCGGCATATTCATTAAATGTAAAATCCTTTATGAAGGAATAAAATAACGTGCAACTGTGTTTTATCGTTCCGTTGTTGTTATTTTATTCCTAATCAAAACAATACAAATAACCACGAAGAAGCAGAGTTTAAACGAAATGAAACACGGTAGTCGAATTAAAAACATACGTCAAAATTTGACAGTAATAATTTTGATTAAAATCAACGTTGTCAAATGTATTTTTCGTGAAAGTACGTTAATTAAGGAATGTTAAAAACAAACTTTTAAATCAAAAAGAAAACGTTTACAAAATAATACTAGTAAAAATGGTTCTTTAAACTAAATTGCAGCTATCTCTATTAACAGATATCGAAGAGTAAGGCTTAGTTACGTACTAAAAGTCTGAGCTTCAAGAACCCCGTAAAAATAAACGAAGCATGATACGACATTTTAACATTAAGATTTTTTATTCAGAACCGAACGAAGAATGTCACTGCGTGTAGCTTTTTCTGCAATTTGTACACACGTTATATATTATATAAAATATCTGTGGAATTTCCTGTCGTCATGAGGAGATTAGTTTAATGTGTAATTAGATTTAGTGGGTAATTAGCTTACTGAGAATTTGTGATGATGATGTAAGGACCTTATAATTTCAACTTTGTTACATATTATGAAAAAATCTATGGAATTTCTTAACGTTTCCAAATTCTCTGTGATAACCTGTCTTTATCTAATTTCATAGTAATAATCGATTACTCCATTTAATATCCAATTAGTTAGTAATATAAATACAAGCGTAGTACCTTTAACGATCAGTTTCAATTCATAACCCGTTGAGAATTAAACAAAGTGCTCGAAAATGTCATATCAAGATCATGAAAGATTTGTGCGTCTCTTTAAAGATGCATTCAATCTTGTAGTAGTTGGTAGAGCCGACCCCGAAACCGTTACCCACTGGGTTCAACATGGGAGAAAGCTATTGCGCTTGCTGAACCAACTACTTCGTAATAGTGAAGCCACTGTTCGAACTAAACAATCTTTATTGTCAACTGTAGGGCAAATAAAATACATCATCCTATACGGTTGCAAAGTTTGTTGAAACAAGGTGGACGATTAGGCAAACGTGAGAGAAGAAGCGACCGAGTCTGTTGGGAAGATATGCAAACAGCCTTTGAAAGTTGCATCCGAACCGGTGTTATAGCCAACCTCAAGCGCATCGATAGCATAAGCTTCTTAGAAGATGCGGAGATGTTATTCAAACCAAGAATGAGAAATGTGCTGAAAAAGGAGAACAACCTGAAAATGAATGCAGTTTTTGCGGGTGAATTTAGTGTTTTTAAGGACGATTGTGAAGTGATTGAGGTGAAATACTTTAACACTAAAAACGCATCAATGTCACAAACAACGAATTTATCAGAGTGGTTTGAAACAAACGTGCGGGGGTCGATCTTAAAAAACATTTGCGAATTTCAAGAACGCGATTCAGGTTGGGCGTTAAAAGGGATTGTTAATTTAATGATAAACATTAATCGATACAATCCCTTACGCATTGGCTCGTATTGTGCAATTCCTCCGTTCATCACAAAAAGCGCGTCTGTGTGAATGTAAAAAATTCAGACAACAAATGTTTCATGTGGGCGATATTATCTACACTGTATCCTATGGCATGGTCTCACCACGCCAAACGTGTTATAAAATATCGTCCTTTTGAGAACGAACTACAATTTTATGGACTGGAATTCCCCATGCAGTTAAGATCGGTTCCAAAGTTTTAAAAATAAAATAATGTATCGATTATGTGTATACGCTTATTAAGCGAAAAGCGGACTACATATATCGTTGCACCAGTTCAAATTACATTATGTAAGAAAAATAAACATGTGAATTTATTAATGATTCAGAACGAATACGTGGATGAAGAGGAGGAATGGAATGATGACGACCAAGTGCAGATCCAAATCATATATCATTATGTTTGGATTAAAGACCTCTCTCGACTCGTCAGCCGCCAACTTTCAAAAGATAGAAGTAAAAAATTCATTTGTGACCTGTGTTTACATTACTTTCTAAACATTGAAAAGTTACGAGACCATGAAATCAATTGCAGCCAGCTAAACCAATGCAGGATAAAGTTACCTTCTGAAAAATCGGATAAATTGAAATTCAAAAATTGCAACTACAAAGAGAAGGTTCCATTTGTGGTTTACGCAGACTTTGAATCAATCCTGAAACGTGTTTAGAAGGTATGCAAATTTGTATTTCTTATTTATTATGCTAAAATTTACATTTCTTATTTATTATGTTAAATTCTAAATGTTTCCAGGATAATGATGGTCATAACACCAAAGTTTGTATTGTATACATGAGCCATTCAGCGTTGGGTACTACGTCAAATGCAGCTACGACGACGACACCCGATCCTACTATCATACACATCGTGGACTCAAACCTGCAGAGTGGTTAGTTGCTGAACTCCTTCAACTGATTGGTGAAGTTGAGAGGGTTTATGAAACACCGTTACCGATGCCCGATGCAGCCACTCGCCATGGAGGAAGAGGATAGTTTTAGAAGTGCGATAACATGTCATATTTGTAAGGGGGATTTATCTAATGTTAGGGTTCGTGATCACTCAGTGAACGCCATAATCTTTTTAAAAATATAATATATGTATTTATTGCTTGATACAGTTCGGGGCAAGTGTTAAATTATAAACAGAGATTTCTATTAGGGTTTTGTACTACAGATATTAATAAATTTATTTTTGTTAGAATTTATAACTATGAATTCCGATTTCATTAGTTCTGTTGACGGGTTTACAACAATTATTTACTTTATCCCTTCAATAATTTATTTCATTTCTTTAACTTCCGTGGTGTAATTATTTTTTGCGTTTTTCAATACAGTTTTGTAGTAGGTTAATGAGAGGTTAAAAGTCCTATATTTGGAATGCGGTGATTGTTTGACGTTTGGAATGTTTTCGAATGTTATGAAATCTATAAAGGCAGGTCAATTTTGTAAATATGGGTCTGCTAGCTCCGTACAGTCGTAACGTAAAAACTAAAGGAACAAAAAAAGAAATAGAAGAAATGTGTAAGCAGATACTAAACAGCAACACTACCCACTTTGGTATGTCACCGTAAACGATCCCTCATCATCGATATCGTACGTTAATTTTAAGTCGTTTTCTTAGAATAGGGTAAAAGATGACTGGATATCTCAAGTGGATGTTGCCCTTTACTGTCAATTTTGGGAATATTAAAATCAGTTCATTGTTCACTTTTTATTCATAATCGGTTTAAAAATGACAGAATTCGAGCCAGATAGATTTATAATTTCAATGCATGAAAATAAGCGTTTATGGAACGTGTCCAGCGAATAATATAAAAATCGCGATAAAAAAAATAGAGGCCTGGAAAGAACTTTTGGAAGAAACGTATCCAGAAAGTAATAATTGGACACAAGAGGAGCGAAAAGTCAAAGGTAAGAAAATTTTATTTTATTTTATTTTATTTATTTATTATTTATTATTTATTATTTATTATTTATTATTTATTATTTATTATTTATTTATTTTATTATTTATTTTATTTTTTATAAATGAGTAAAATTCGTAATAAGTTACAATAAAACATGTGAGCAACTGAAAAAAATAATTAAGTTTGGTCATTAAAATTACATTAATGACGTTCGGAAATCATTATCGAAGTGCTAATAAATACGCTGCAATACAATAAGATCAATTTTCTGGTTTTAAACCCTTTCTTAATTTCGCAAAAAAAAAATTCTAAGCCAGGCTCAATTTCTTTTTTATTTGCTCACATACTTATAATTATACTTATACTACAATAAACAATACAATACAAAATTATTTTGAATGCTAACATTGTTTTACCGTCAAGATCATTACGATACCCCAGTTCTATAGTGTAACAATTCAAAAATTCAAGTTTAGAGACACAAAATAATTTGCAAATATATTTCTAATATGTTGACCTGTCTGTTGTTGCCCGCCCGTTCCATATGTCGTCCAAGTAGCATATTAGCGTATCTTCAAACTTGTATCCATCTCGCTTTCTAACAAAATTATGTAAAATACAAGCGGCTTTTGTAATTTGAACTGCAAAATCTGGTTGTACTAAAATACTGGTATGAAATACGCGCCACTTGTTAGTTAAAATACCAAAAGTGCACTTTACAAATCTTTTGGCTCTAGATAGTCGGTAATTGTAAGTTTTCTTTATGACATTGAGGTTTCTCCTGGGATACGGTCTTAATAAATTTTCGTGCAAGGCAAATGTTTCATCTCTGTATAGGCCGAATTGTCTGGCTGTTTCTCTTTTTGCTTTGATTCTCCGAATGAGACACCTTTTTTGATTGTATGATTTATTGACACTATATACACAATAAACCTAAATTATGTACTATGATGATTTTATGATGTTGATAGTTTGAGCTATTGTAAGTAACTGCTAATGTTTTGTATAGAAAAACTTAAGGGTATTTTTGAGAGAGGGACACTTCAGGTACTTCTCTAACCAGGACATGCCGAATCACATGTGCGCGTCCAATCTCTAACTGAAACGTAAGGATCGTTATAGTTTGGAAAAGGTGCGAACTCAAGAATTGCAAGTTTATTGGTATAGAGTTGGTTTCCAAGAACACTGGACGGGCACATGTGCGGCATAGCCGGGTTAGAAAAGTACCTGAAGTGTCCCTCTCTCAAAAAAAGATCCTTAAGTTTCCATACAAAACATTTAGTGATCCGCCACATATACCGGCGCCGGCACGGTTTGTGACATTTTTATTATGATTTGTGTGAGTATTCGAGGACAGTTTTCTGAAACAGCATTCAAGAGGACAGCCGACCAGCGACAAATCATAATAAAAATGTCACAAACCGTGCCGGCGCCGGTATATGTGGCGGGTCACTTAGATCAGTTACTTACAATAACTCAAAGTATCAACATTGTAAAAACATTATAGTGCATAATTTAGGTTTATTATGTATATAGTGTCAATAAATCATACAATCAGAAAAGGTGTCTCATTCGGAGAATCTAAGCAAAAAGAGAAACAGCCAGGCAATTCGGCCTATACAAACACTGTTTCTAATATGAAAAGCTGGGTTTATGCAGCTGTTAATTTAATTTAATTTAATTTAATGTAATTTAAAAAAAGTTTAAACCTATGCTTTCAATAGAAGTGTTTATGCAGTTTAATTTAATTTAATTTAATTTAATTTAAAATAAAACATGACCAACTTTTATCTTAAGAAAATTTACGCATGCGCCCTGTGTTGAAAGTGAACACAACCATGTCAGCTGTATGATCTGTCATCTGTGTCAATTTGTTTACAAGTGATTACATGCATTTTACGTAAAAGGTGGTGAGGTTATGTTTACTTGCATCTAGTTTTCATTTAAATTGAAATAACAAAATGAAAGATTTTCTGTTAATTGGAAATGTTTGACAGAAGTGCACGTGACAGAAGCATTAAAACACTATCCTTTGCGCATGCGTAAATAATATTAAACAATCTGCATAAACGCGTACAGTAAAATTAAATTATATTGCATTACATTATCTTACATTACATTAAATTAACAGCTGCATAAACCCGACTTTACAGTCGGATTCTCTTCCGAAGGCTCCTACATCTATGACGGTAAAACAATAGTTAACATCAACAACCGCCATAAGCACAAGCGAATTATATTTTTTATAATTAAAAAACTGCGATCCGCTGTGATGGGGTGACGTTATTCTTATATGCTTCCCGTCAACCGCCCCGAGGCAATTCGGAAAATTTGCTTTCTCGTAAAAGTTATCTGCAATTTCCTTCCATTGGTTACCTGTGGGTTGGGACATCTCTAGTGATTGTAATGCATTCCACAACGCATTGCAAGATTCTTTAACAATGGCTGACATTGTACTTCTGTCCAAAAAGAATGTGTATTGCAAAGCTGAAAAATGTGTTCCTGTTGCCAAATACCTACAAAATATTCAAATGATTATTACTGCATTAAATACTAGTTGCAATATTGACGTGAAATAAACTTTATTACTGATTGTAGGTGCAGAACTTCAAAAAAATTGGAAGAATATTAAGGATAGATTTATTAAAGACCACAGAAGCTATTCTAAAAGCGGTTCGGGGCGGCAAAAAAACAAAATATGCATATTACGACATGCTACAGTTTTTGGTGTCGCAAACAGAGAGACGAAAGTAATTATTGTTAAAGTTTAAAATAATTTGAACACTACAATGTTTTTTTTTAGCACGGAATCTAATATCCTCGCGGATATTGATGACAGCAGCCTGGCCGAAAGTGCAGAAACGCCCCAACAAGGACCAACGCGCACCGCACAAAGGGGAAAGAAACCGTCCTTCGAAGATAAACTTTTGCAAATTTTGGAAAACCGGCAGCCAGCTGCTGACAGCGACGATGTCGATTTAATTTTTTCAAATCATTGCTGCCGGCTGTAAAAACGTTGAATGCAAATCAAAAATTGCAATTTCCGATGACAGTATTGCAATTATTGCAAAACATTCAAAATGTCGCAATTCAGAGCAGCCAAGTACGTAATTTTCCACACTCATTCCATCCTTTAATTTCATCAACTCAGTTCATGTACCCACCTTTTTCTCAGTAATATTTTTATCAAACTCCCGTAACTTTTCCTTCCGCATCAACTACATCAAATATCGCCAGTTTTCCTTCCACTTCCTCATCTTTCAACCCTTATCCCATGCATGTAGCACCACCACACATCAATTCTCCTTCTGCATCATTCACACCTGTTAATCCACACTCCAGACAATTTATACTATCAAACGCACCCACCCAATACGACAACCCCTCATCCCAACCGTTTTCCCCTCCCTCCTCCGAAATAAGCGATATTTTGGATATTTCGAGAAGTCATTAATCAAATCAAAATCAAGTATCAAAATCAAGTATTTTTAAAATTTTAATTAATTTTAGACATTAAATGTTTTCATATACAGGGTGATGAAATAAAGGTGCCCTTGAGTAGCTACATGTTATAGACGATTTCTAACGAAACACGAATTTGAAAGCCAAAATAAAATTTATTGTCTGTTCACCAAGATAAAACCTTTCCTATTCAGACAATAAAAATCTATTGAAACGAACTTTATTACCGATGACAAAAGTACGGTTTCTTGACACTGAGGAAAATTTATCAATGTCGCAACATCACAAATCTCCTAGGAAACGTTGGCAACAATAATTCACTTTTCAATGTCAGTTCTCTTGTCAAATTTGAACGATACCAGTCAAATGTCCTAAAAAGTTTTAAAATGGAATACAATTTCAGTGAATATCTAGACATGTTGCTCCGCTTGGGTGAGACAGATAATAACGCATCGGAAGCTGCTACAGAATATGCTAGAGTGTATCCACATCGACGTCATCCAGATGCTAACGTAATTAGAAAGGTGGAGTAAAAATTAAGAGAAAATGGCCAAATAGTGCCGATTTCTGTAAACGGTAGACGACCTCGTGAAGTTCGCACACCAGCGTTGGAGGAAGCAGTTGTGGAAGCGATTGAAACTGGATCAGGACGAAGCATACAAGGATTAACGCGACAGTCATTCTAAGTCACTTTTTCCTTATCTTGAGATATTTGAAAGTTTATGTTTCAATTTGATCTGGAAATTACATTATTTCGTTTTTGACTGATCTGTTTTTACTAAATAACATGGTTAGGGGCCTTTTAAACGGGAATCAGTAAGTGCGACTGAAAGTTCATCCATTGTTATCAGAAATAGCGCAAATAGTAGAAAATCTCTACGTCATTTAAGGACTTTTTGCATACAGCCCTTCATATACCTGTTTGTTGTGTATTCTTGTTTAATTACATTAAATTCTTTTGAAATAAAAAAAGTTATGTCAACGTGACAGTTGTTTGTCTTTGCAAGTGACAGTATCTGTTAGTGTTGGTTGCTTAGATACTAGAAGTAGGCCTACCTGAAAGTAATTCTTTAGAAAAAGTAATATGAGCAGTATTGCCACGTTGTGCTCTTAGACAAACTGTTTTAATTTTAAACAGAATCTATTTGGGCCACTTTTGTTGGGATTTCCACAATACTTCAACAGAAAGCATTGTCCCAATATCAATCATGGGCACCTTTTTTTCATCACCCTGTATAATAATATTCCATTTTATCCAATGGGTGTCAGAAAAATACTTTATTGAAATCAATTATTTAATTTGCTTAGAATTTTTAACATTTTCTTCAGATAAAAAAAAATTGTAAATAATTTTCTATTCACAATATTTTCCTTTATATAATTTGATATTACTTTTGTCAGTTTTGTAAATCTATCATTTTTTCATACAATTTAATGAAGCTATTGCAGTTAATAATGTAAATTTAATTTTTGAATTGTTCTTTTATTTTTTTTTAAATGTGTTTTAAGATGTTTGTGGACTTGTTAACATGTATGAATGACGAATTTTTAAATTTTTAAAATGTTAGTGGAAAGTAAAAATTGTAAGTAACAATAACAATTAATTACATAACAAGAGAAACTCGATTTAAAAGTATTTTTTAATGTAATTTTCATAAGTAATATCACAAGAGAGTGAGAATAAATTGAAAATAATTCGACAGATTTTCGAAAACTTGTTGCCAGGGAATAGACACGAGAGCCCGTAGAGCTCGAGTGGCTATTCCCAAATGGCAACAAGTTTGAAAAAATAACTGGAGAATTATTTTCTAATTAATTCGCACTCTCGAGTGGTATTCGGAAGATTATTTTTTAATGTTTGAATCAAAAATGCAACATAAAAAATACAGTTTAACAGTTTAAAATAAAACTGGTGACAGATGTCAGATAATTCTCGCGGGAATTTTCTACAGTAGAAAATTCTCACTATAATAATGTTGTGATTG
Source organism: Dascillus cervinus (assembly GCA_949768715.1). Lineage (NCBI taxonomy): Eukaryota > Metazoa > Arthropoda > Insecta > Coleoptera > Dascillidae > Dascillus > Dascillus cervinus. Next base: position 16,571,865 of record OX458316.1, on the reverse strand, counting down.
GACAGAATTAAACACGTGTGCCCAAATACTGCTAAACGATTGGTGAATGAAATCACTAAAAAATAATCAATAAAAATATATTTTCTTACCTTATAGTAACGGTTAGTCTTTCTTCTACGCTAATGGCATCTCTAAATGCAGTCTGTTGTTTCTGTTTTTTTTGACGTCGTTTTCTCTGAGCATAAATGATGCACACTGTATCTTCCAACGTATTCTAAGCATATTGATAACTGAGACATCTTTCACATACATCGAATAAACTTCAGGGATGGGGCATAACCTTGCGGTTCTAGCCACCGCCCGATTAGAACAACATGTGTGAACGCTTCAGCGCGATTTTTGACAGCGTGTTTACAATCAAAACGAAACCGCGTGTGTGACATCGATTTTCGGTTATAATCATTGTTTACAACCGCAACCGTTACCGGGTCGTATGACGCTTACCTTAGACGAATATATTATCCATCTGTGGTGCGAATAAGCAAAATAATTCTAACCTTCAATTCTTTGACTATTTTTTATCTACCCTTAAAATGCCACCTAATTGTACCCCTGAAAAACGTAACGGTATGTTCTCAGTTATTTTTGCGCCTCGCGTTTTAATATTATATTTTCATTATTTTAGAAAATTATTTTTGTAAATCGAACGATTCAGAAGCAATACATTATTTTTCACCTGAAAAAATACCATCTACTACTGCAGGTAAATTCAAACTTTCAAATTTAATCTTTTGTGTAATAACTTTCTTGCAATATGTAGATGAAAATGAAAATAAAGACATTAACCAATTATTGTGTCGGATTCCGAAGTTAAACAATATTTTCAATATACATCATCAAGTTGGAGAAGGTACGTTTAGTAAAGTCTATCTAGCCACAATGAAGCAAGATACTAATGGTACACATCAATTTGCAATTAAACATATATCTCAAACCTGTCATCCAGATCGTATAAAATTTGAATTGAAGTGCTTGCTGGAAATAGGGTAATTAAATGGAATTTATTTTTCAATTTACTGTAGAATTTGTTTAATCTGTTTTAGAGGTAAAAATAATGTTGCTGGCATAAATTTGTGTTTGCGGCATGAAGATACTGTAGTCTTTGTAATGCCGTATCAAAATCATCGACCTTTTCATGTATAAATTCTGCCTTTTATCTTATTGTAAAGTTTTAAATTTTTTCTTATAGGAATATATTAATAAAATGGACTTGACCGAAATTGGTCTGTATATGAAAAATCTGCTAATGGCCGTAGCACACGTTCACAAATTTGGTATAATACATCGTGACATCAAGCCTAGTAATTTTTTGTACGACAGAACAAATAAAACGTATAAATTTAGTTTGATAAATATATCCCTTTTAAATTACAATTTTTTTGTTTCAGCTATTTGTTAGTCGACTTTGGATTAGCACAATATGTTTCAGATATCAAATTGTCTAAAGCAACAAGTAAAAGGAAACTGGATTCATTTTCAGTAAGTACTTATAAGGATACATTAAAGAAAAAATGCAAAACATGATGCTATTTCTCGTCATTTTTTACTCTGAATTGAATAGGGCAGTTATGTACAAAAATTTTTTTTTTTAATGCTTTATATGTTTTCTTTGATGGTTAGGCAGACTGCATAAAGGTTTGCGTTGATAAGAACAATTGCCTTCTAAACAGCATTCAGAATATTTGAATCTTTGGTGATGTTGTAGCCGACTGAATTACCATCGAAGCAGAGCAAAGGAAATACGCCCAGGAATATTTTGAATCTGGTTAACAGCAATCGGGGCAGTAATGGAATAAATGCCAATAAATTAGTATCCAATCAAACGTCGAGACTGAAAGAAAATAATCCTAATTGTCAAGATATAGGTAAGTGTGTATTTATTACAATTAAAATTTTAAAGAAAATTTTAGTTCACTTAATATTTTTTCACCTTTGAAAAATTAGGTCTGAAAATCCATACAAGATCTGCTGAAAATCAATGTCATTGCTATGGCAAACCAAAAGTTTGTTCTTATTGTCTTACACGAAAGAACTTGTGTGCTTCTAGAGCAGGCACTCCAGGATTTAGGCCACCCGAAGTACTATTGAAATATTCGGAACAGACAACAGGTAAGACGTATTAATTGGCAATAATGACTCTATTTTAAAAACTGGTAGGGCATAAAACATTGAAGACACTGTGAGCATTATGAGATCAGCGCTCGTGTTTGTTGTATATCACTGGGACCAAAGCCCCTTGCATCGTACACTAACAATCTTGAGCGCCTATTTTACTCATAATGCTCCTGGTACCTTAATAACTATAAACATTATTTTTTAAACTTCAGCCGTTGATATTTGGGCAGTTGGTATAATAATGGTTAGTATATTAAGTGGTACTTGGAATTTTTTCTCCAGTCCTAATGACATATCCAGTTTAGCTGAAATAATTTCTGTATTTGGTTCAGCAAAAATAAAAGAAACTGCCAACAATTTAGGTAGGAAATTTATAATGTGAGCAATAATTTTTTGTGCTATATTAAACTTTTATAGGTCGACATTTTATTTGTAGTGAAAACATATCACCGATGCATCTTCAAGAAGTTTGCCAGAAACTTAGACAAAGAACTTCTGAAAAATCTGCTGTAAGTAGCATTCTACGTTTTATTTAGTTTAAATTTATTTTGAATTTTTTTAGATTTTAAATGTTCCTGAGACAGCTTATGAACTTCTAAATAGATTACTCGACATTAATCCTGCAACACGAATTACTGCAGAAGAAGCTTTGCAGCATAAATTTTTCACAGATTTTAAATTTCCTTGACCAAAATTTGATCAAATGTATATCTTTTTACACATTAATAATGCGTATTGTTATGTAATGGTAGATTTATTTTTTTGCATTAAAAAACTTCAAAAAGATTTGTATTGAAAAATGTGTAATTGTTTTATCATTGGTCCATGCTGTCCACTCTATATGTGGGAGCTTTTTTGTAGAAATAGGATCAGAGAACTAAAATTATTTAATTCAAAGAGAACTAACTAAACTGTTGATCATTAGTAAAAATTTTCTTAGTACAGTGGAAGTCGCTTATAAGGATGACCAAGGGACCGAAAAATTCCATGGTTATATCCAAATGTTAAAAGCATGGGTGTATATGGAAATCCTACCAATTGCGTCTAGGTTTTCGGTCGTTATAAGAGACTTTTACTGTACACAACAAATAATTTATGATTGATTTCATTAGTAAAGAGCCACAGTACATTAATAACCAATGAGACAGGTAAAAATAGTTTCTTGCGATGTGTTGTATTCTACTATTTTTTCTGTAATCATATACATTTTAGAAAGATATTTGCAATACACCCATACCTCACCTTAAGGCCTAGACACGTTCCGGAAAAGTTAGCCGTATATATATGAGTCCTATATTTGCAAAACTCGCCAAATGCTTTCAACGTAATTTTCGGTAATCAACGAAAAACTGTTAGTTACCAAACGCATTTGTTTGTAATGACCATTTAAACATTGATAGCCACATTCAGATAGTAAGGAGCCACTCTCGCACAAAACACACAAACAGTGCGTTATTAAGTTCACTATTTTTTTAATGTCAGAGTTGATTTTAAAATATTTTGTCGAATAGCGAGTTTTGCAAATATAGGACTCATATAAAGAATCAATTATTTAGATATTCTACATCCAAAGCTGAAACTAAACAGGTCGTTAACAGTACAGCATTTTTTTTTAGCCATATAAACAGGGTTCACAGCAACCTGGAAATGTCAGGGAATTTAGAAATAAATTAAAATATCAGAGAAAAGTCAGGGAATTCATGCATTTTATCAAAAAGTCAGGGAATTTAGTTTTAGTACCTGGAAAAACGTTTAAGACGAGATAGAAAATTTTTTGACCGTTTTAGCACAAATTACTAGAAAAAGGTCAAGGAAAACCTGGAAGTCAGGTAATTTGAAAATACAGAATTATTGTTAACCCTGATAAAGTGGTAGTATAACGAGGTATAGGTGTAATAATAACTAATAACTCATAGTAGTCAATACTCATAAGTCAGGAAAATTTTACTTTCCTGGCTGGTTTAGCTTGTACTATTGCAAGTCAACAAAATTCTACTTTTGTTATCTAAAAGTTTCAGTAATTGATAAAATACAGACATTTTCAGAAAAATAGTATTTTGTAACTTTTTCGATGAACACTAACAGGAACATGAAAAACATAAGTCTCAATGAGTGTGGTAGGTGTATCATGGAATACGAGAGTCCCATCCCTCCTTAGTGATCGTCCACTCATTGAGTATGATGTTAGTTTTCTAACAAAGTTTTAGTAAAAATAAAACAAATTCGATTAATTTTACTGAAGTTACTTTATTTTGACACTTTTTGTAACAGAAGCTTTTATTCCAGAAATTTCTCCTCCATAACGTGATATTTCTGGTTTATGCTCGCGAATAGCACCTTTCCGACGAATCTTGGCTTTTTCATATTTATTTCTGTGCTTTACCCTCGGGTTGCGCAGTTCTTTCTTCCGACGTGGTACCAAACCTTTATTTTTGGCTATTTGATATGTAATTCCACGTTTATCTGTTTCATCTTTATACTCTTCATTATTAGGCAAAATTTCAGGTTTAGCAAAATTATTGGACTTATTTTTAACTCCTTCGTTGGACCGGACTTTAATAAAATCGTCAACATTATTCTTCTTTAATTTTTGCTGAAATTGTTAGAAATGTAGTTTGAATAGGTATAGTTATAATAATTACCTTGTCCTTAATGCCATTTGAAACATTTAATTTCTCATTTTCATAAATTGGTTTTATATATAGAAATAACTGTCGATATTGGTATAAACGTTTTATCACAGGATGATTTTGTACATTTATATTAGATGTTTTTAGTAGTAGGTATATGTAAATATTAAGACCATAACTGAAAATATCAAGATTAAAGTTATGTAATAGCGAGTTAATAAGGTGACTCACTTGAAAACCAGATTCTTATAAAATGTGTGGAATTCTGAAAATATACCTTCTTGATCTAACAAGTTTTTAACAGTGTGCATTTTATTCTTAAAATCTTCAGTGATTTTAAAAAATTCTGATGCTTGAATTTCTAATAATTTAATTTTTTCTGCTTTCGATAATCCTGAAGTATCAGTTGCTATAATTTCCTCAGTTATTTTTTTATCATCGTGGACTTTTTGCTGTTAATAAACAAACTGTAACATATATTAATTCTTTACATCAATATGTACATACTGTAATATCAAGTAAAAGATCCTCATCATCAAACTGCTCGAACAATTGCCTTTGTAACTCTTTTGCTTCCTGTTCTTCCAAATCTGCTGTATTTGTATCTTTGCTCTTTCTCTCTTCATTATCACCTGAGTAGAAGTGACGTTTTTCTTTTCCCCAAGCACGAATATCGGGTAAACCATAATCTACCTCCTCTTCATCATCACTATCGGAGACTAATCCATAAACGCTGTTCTACAGTTTATCATTAACGTCAACTGCATCTTTAAAAATATATTCTTACCTTTGAGTTTGAAGGAATTTTATGTTTACGAATTTGTTGAAGCAACTTTTTTTCGTTTTCATTATATTCATCTTCAGAACCTGTGATATCACTATCTGCACTGTTAAAAAAAAAATGTTTCTGGCATAATTTATAATAGTTTATTATTTTGATTACCTGTCTACTTCCATCTTTTTTATCCAACGATCTTATTACAACGTGTACTTATTTTGTAGGTTAAAAACCACATCGCCTCAAACCACAGAAAATCGTCACCGCTGATGCCATCTATGCGTGCCTTAAAATACAGTTTAGTTTAGGTTCTGGGTTGCGCCGTAACTGTACCGATATAGGCAATTCAAGGCGTAGTCATGGCGAGAAAAAGGCAACGTCGCAACTCTCACTTCTAGCGGACCGGCGTGAACATAGGATACGGGATTTTTACCCGCATGTCCGCCAATCAAACTCGAGAGGAGTGTCGAGACGTTCAAAATTTGCCGCCAAATAACTTGTTCTATTTAGCAATCTTGTCCGTAAGCAACAGCTGACTGAGTTACGCGCCAAAGTGCTTCCTGAAATGTTTGAAAATAATAATTTGTTGCAATTTGGTTCAATCAGTTTAATAATAAGTCATTATCAATAATTTATTTTATACTTATATTTTTGTCTTCTATATTTTCTAATTCTGAACTTATTATGTCCATTTTACCTTCTAGTTTCTCTAATTTTGAAATTACATCCCTTAACGAGGCTGTTGATTATTGGAAGGAAATTTCTAATTCGTCTTTACTTCCAAAAGAACTTTCTATTCAAAGAAATTGGGACTTACCTATCTGTGAGAAAATATTTCAAAATTTATTATCTTCCTCAAATATCACAGAAAAGGCTATCTTATTAGCTGGATCTGAACTTGAATCTGGAGCTTGGTTTGAAGCTCTTCCATCTTGTAAATTAGGTACTCTTTTAGAAAAAAACATCTTACAAATTGCTATTTCACTTAGATTGGGGATCAATTTCTGTCATCCTCATATCTGCTCGTGCGGTTCTTCTGTAGACTCGTTGGGTCATCATGGTTTATCGTGCATTAAAAGTGCTGGTAGACTCTCTCGTCACAGCTGTATTAATGACATTATTAAACGTGCTTTCTCTTCTGCCAACATTCCTTGTATCCTTGAACCTAATGGTATTCTGAGGGATGATGGCAAACGTCCAGATGGTATTGCAGTTATTCCATGGAAAGTAGGTAAATCCTTAGTTTGGGATTTTACTTGTACGGATACACTTGCCCCTTCTCATTTAACTGATTCTTCATTTTCTGCAAGATCTGCTGCCCACTTGGCAGAAAATCTTAAGAAAAAGAAATATAAGTCAATTTCTGATGATTATTTTTTGTCGCCTTCGCTGTGGAAACTTTGGGTCCTTGGAGTGCTGATGCCCTTTCTCTCCTTGAAGATTTGGGGAGGCGTATTGTGCAAACAACGGGAATTCCTCAAGCCAAAACATATTTGAAGCAACGAATAAGTTTGGCTATACAAAGAGGTAACGTTGCTAGTGTTCTTGGCACAGCCCCGCTTTCTTCTTCTCTTAATGAGTTATTTTATTTATTCTAGTTATTTCTTATGTTATGTTATTTTACTTTGTTTGTTATATACATGTTACTTTTTACTATATATTATTATACAATGTTGACTATACAAATACGTTTATTAAGGTGGATGGTTATTGTCTAGTTGTAGAGGTGGAGGTTTTTTTTAGGAGAAAGTCATCCAAAATTGAAAAATGAAGATTTTGCTTTAGGGTTCATGAATGCAACTATGGAAAGGAAGCTGAAACAATTTGGACAAATCATTTGCATGGACGGGACGGGACGCACGGCACTAATCGCAGGAAATATGAAGGACTCCAAAAATGCAGGATTTCCTGTTGCTTTCTTTTTATCTAACAGGTGAATCTTCATTTACATAAATTGTGGTTGGGTAAGCATGTTTTAAATATTTTTTGTATTTAGACAAGACCAGGTGATTCAAGAAGTTTATTTGGAAGCACTGAGGGAAAGAATTGGAGAGGAAGTCGAACCGGAATACTTCATGACAGATGACGATGCCAAATTTTATAACGCCTGGGTGAAACAGATGGGCACTGGAACAAGAAGATTGCTTTGTACTTGGCATGTGGTGAAGAATTGGAACATTAAAGGTAAGGCAAAGATAAAAAATGAAGAGACCAAGAAGGCGATGAAGGCTGATCTACACAAAATTATGACTTCCCTGAAGAAAGAAGATTTTGATAGATTACAAGAAGCATATTTTCAAAAACTAGCGGATGCCGGAGAAACAGATTTTTTACACTACTTGAATAAGTATATTATTTTCCAGCTTTTTGTTAAAAATGATAATCAAATTATTTTTGTTTTAGGTATTATTTTCAGAGTGAAGACCGAATTAAAATGTGGGCCTATTGTCACCGAATCAACGCAGGAATCAACACCAACATGGCATTGGAAAGCTTAAATAATTTTTTGAAATATAATCTACTGGACTGCAATACAAAAGTAACCCTGGACAAATTATTAGATGCTTTGGATGCAATAGTGGAAAAAAAAATGTGGAAGGTGATAGCCAGCATAGAACGACCAACTTCAAACAACTACCAGGACAAAGTAGTGACAAAGGCCCACAGAAAAGCAGAAGCAAGCAACATGGACAACATCGAAGCCGTGGAATTTGGAATGTTTAGGGTGAAATCGTCATCAAGTGAACGTTTTTATTTAATTAAATATTGTAATTTGTGAATGTGCGAGTTCTTTGTGCCGTGTTTGCGAAATATGCATGCATCGGTACAAGTGTGAATGTATTGAGTATGCGATAAAGAATACCTTGTGTAAGCATGTACACATGGTATCCTTGTATGAAAGGGGAATGCTTGTGGAATCTGTTACAGAAATTCAAGAAAGGGAGGAAACCAATGAATTGCTGATTGATGAACCTCCACAAAATCTGGTAAAGTATAATGAAGCCATCACTGAATTTATGGAAGAAAAATGCACAAATACAGAACAAATCGTGGAACTGGACCTTAATACTAGGATTAGAATTATGTGCGAAGAATTGTGTGCTACAGATGATGTAAATATTAAAATGAGGTTTTTGGAATATGGAAAGGAATTGATAAATAATACGATTGTGACCGGAAAGAAACGAAAACTTCAGAAACAAAGTTATTATCCACCCAGCAAAAAATAGAGTAAGTAATATGTTTAGGTACTAGTTTTTTTTTAATATTAATATATTTGTTTTAGTATTCTTTTTTAGCATTAATTTTACTTTACTTTCGGAGATTATATTTATGTTACTTATTTTTTACATTCAACTTATTATTATAATTATTATAACTATTATTTATTTATATTTATTTATAGTATGTTATTATTATTATATTCGTAAATAATTATTCTTATTCATTGTATTTTTTCCTTATCTTTCAAAATAAGATAAATTTGCATATTTATTTTTTTTACTTATCTTTCAATATAAAATAACTTTTTAAAGATGCGAAAACTCGGGGAAGCACTTTGGCGCGTAACTCAGTCAGCTGGTGCATACGGACAAGATTGCTAAATAGAACAAGTTATTTGGCGGCAAATTTTGAACGTCTAGACACTCCCCTCGAGTTTGATTGGCGGGCACGCGGGTAAAAATCCCGTATCCTCGTGAACATAGCGGCGGGTAAAAACGTATTAAGTTAGGCACAAACCACTTACAGCGAAGCGTTCAAAAGCCACATATTGTTTATAATAAACAAACAAGGACACGACTACAAAAATAATAAATGTTACCAGTAAACCCTACTTGGTAAATAAAATTAATTTTTCGTCTTAAAGCAATATCAAATACGGTATTTGTGAGGACATCTTTTATGAAGTGCGCGCCCAAGGCTTCTAAACACTTATATTGTAACAGAAGGTTACCGCATACCCATTAAAAAAAGATGCAAGCTACCTACGTCATCAAAATACCCTCCCCTCTCACTCGTACCCATACACTAAGTAACCACAACAGTATCTTTTACGGTGCCCCCTGAAAATTTAATTAATTTATTCTGCATAAAGTTATATATTGCATCAAAAAGTAAACAAATAGTTATTACATTTATTTATACAGGGAGCGCCAGCCAACTGGAATAAATTCATTATCTCAGTTATTGGGCATATTGAAAAAAAATCCAGAAACACGTCATTTTTAGTCTAACACATGATATCCTGAAAAGTGGAAATTTCATCCCTAACCTCAACTCCCTTCGAGTGACAGTTGCAACCCCCAAATTTTTAAATGGGAAGGGGAGGCTTGTGATACCTCATTCGAAAGGTCTCTTCATGCTCTATTCAAAAATGCTATGGTTTAGAAATTTATTCCGAAAATGAAGGGTAAATAAATTAATCCTTTTAACGAAATTCGCTACAACACACTAAAAAAACAAAAACTAATAGGGTTTCGTTCTTGATGTTGAGAAGGCAAGCAAAAACAATTGAAATTTTCATCAAGTGACATAAAACATTTTTCGTTAGTTGACAGTGTTTTTTTTTTTTGTTTAAAACGACGTAGCAACTTGCTGTGTGATTGTAATCACATGACAGCAGTTGTTAGTGTTGTACGTGTTATTTGAATATTGTTAATTTGAATTCAGAAACATGGCTTATTTAACAGAAATGCATAAAATAACAATTCTGCAGATGGTTGGTTACGAAGATAAAACACGAACACACGTCGAGGTTGCTCGTCTATTTCAAGAAAAAATTCCCGATTTGCAGCCTATATCCCAAGGGACAATTAGTAAAATTGAAAAAAACTTTCGCGAGTTTGCACATGTAAGGCAGATTAAAAAAAACCATCTAATGCACTAACAATAAGTCATGATACCAAATTGGATGTAATGCTAGAGTTTGAGGAAAACCCACATACTTCGAGTCGACAAGCAGCTGCAGCAGTGAATATTAGCCAAACTTCAATTCGTCGCATCTTAATGGAAAATAAAATGCATCCCTATAAATTGATACCAACTCAGGAGCTCTTTGAAGACGATTTTGATAGAAGAACGTACTTTTCTGAACAAATGATGGCAATGTTAGATAACAATGATATCCAAATAGAAAATACATTGTTTTCTGATTAATGCACTTTTACACTTCACGGCCATGCAAATCGTCAAAATTGTCGTTACTGGTCAAGAGAAAATCCTCACTGGATGAGAACATTAAACACGCAATACCCTCAAAAGGTTAATGTTTGGGCAGGGATAGTTGGAAACCATGTCATTGGCCCCTTTTTCATTGATGGAAATTTGAATGGAAATAATTATTTAGCATTGCTCCAAAATAATGTCATTCCCACTTTGACAAATTTATATCCTGCTCGAGCAAACCCACAAGTTATATCGAATGTGATATGGTTTCAACAGGATGGACCACCACCACATTACCAAATCAATGTTCGGCAGTACCTCGATTTAATATTTCCAAATCGGTAGATAGGGAGGCGAGGATCGAAAGAATGGACGGCACGTTCACCTGATCTTACGCCATTAGACTTCTTCTTATGGGGATATGTGAAAAGTTTGGTATACAAAACTAAACCATGCGATCTAGCTGAATTAAGAAGAAGAATAACGCTTGCCATTAGGTCGGTCACGCCTCAGATGCTGATTAACGTTAGAAAAAAATTTTATTTACGAATAGGATGCTGTCAAGACGTCCGGGGCATGCATTTTGAACATCTCCTACATTAATTTTTTAATTAATTTTATTAAATTACTAAGAACGAAACCCTATTAGTTTTTGTTTTTTTAGTGTGTTGTAGCGAATTTCGTTAAAAAGATTAATTTTTTTACCCTTCATTTTCGGAATAAATTTCTAAACCATAGCATTTTTGAATAGAGCATGAAGAGACCTTTCAAATGAGGTATCACAAGCCCCCCTTCCCATTTAAAAATTTGGGGGTTGCAACTGTCACTCGAACGGGGTTGAGGTTAGGGATGAAATTTTCACTTTTCAGGATATCACGTGATAGACTAAAAATGACGTGTTTCTGGATTTTTTTTTCAATATGCCCAATAACTGAGATAATGAATTTATTCCAGTTGGCTGGCGCTCCCTGTATAACTGTATTTATAACATTACTTATAACACACCTTTTCAGGAGTACAAAATAAATCTAAATTAAAAAATAAATTATTTTCAATAGACAGCAAAGCATTTAAATTAAGAACCACTAGAATTGTGCAGGACATAATGATTTTTAATAAGATAAACAAAAATTCCCATTTAACGGCTAGTTCAAATAATTTCGCAAGTAAAAGATTATTATTTTAAAGTGAAATCTCTTTCAATTATAGTGTTGTTAAATGATGATATTTCATCAGTACTTTTTTTTATATTGACAACCAATTTATGTTGTTTACTTAAACAACAACAAAGTTTACAAGGGATAATTATTTAAATAATTATAATTTTTAAAAACTACAAGCTTATCGATAATTCACAGTCGTTAATCTATTATTTCAAAAAAATATGCACCAAAGCAGTCGTAAAATTAAAAGTGCCAAACCTCTATTGTACTCTCATCTGAAAGAAATACACATTGAAAATTTTACAGCACTATTTTTTAATATTTTTTCCTCATTATGCGGCTTTCTGGGTCGTCATTATCCAACTTTCGTTTCGTTTCGTTTCGTTTCGTTTCGTTTCTGTTTTACATTTCATTTTCATTTTCATGTTTAAATATTTAATTCTTATAAATGTACGCTGCTGTTTAATAAAAGCCTGTATCACATCGGGTGGAATTATTTTTTTCAAATTGTTTTCAAATTATACGATAAAAATTTATTATTAAAAAGATGAATTTAACAAGCGATTTTTAATTTCATCATTTATTTTTTGAACAAGAAATTTTAAAGTACTAATTGATGATGAATTACTAAACCACTAACACACTAACACACTAACTTGTCCCAACAGCTCGAATTTTTCCACCAATTTCTGTATTGCGGTCCGACAAGGTGCTTCACGACGACCCAAAAATGTTCGAGTTTTACGAACCGTCTCTGCCAAATTTTCACCATTTTTATAGTGAATTTTAATAATTTATTGATGGCGTAGTTTCTACTTGTCAAATGTCAAAAAATTACAGCTCCAAAAGTGACATCTACCGAAATAACGGGCTATTCAAAATAACACCTCTTATTGGAAAACCCTATACTTAAACAAATATTTTTTCAAATATAATAAATTTTAATTTTTTGTTTTGAATATCAATTGGTTTTGAAAGTGACTGCCAAAATTGTAAAATTATACTTGTTACGGTGATTAAATTAACGAACGCTTTAGCATTAACTTAACAACACTTTATTGAATTATTACAAAGATAGAAAAAAACACACGGGACACTGTTTACGATCGAGGGTCGTCTTGCTGTCTTAATAATCGTCACCTAGCTTCCGGACAGCGCCCTCCCTTAGTTGGTAGAGGTCACTGTTACACTCCCCCTTTGGATCATACGTCCTGCCCTCAGGTGTGATCCAATTGTAAATCTGAAACAGAACATTATGTGCAACACACGGCCGTACACTGACGACGTGGACGGCGACGCCGGTTCCTGGGTGGCACCTCCACCACATCTGGCGTCTGCTTTTCCTCGGGCATTACTTCCAAAGCTTTCTTAGGGCGGCCTCGTCTTCGAATGGGGACCAATGCTGCCCTCCTAAGAAAAACCCCCGTATCTACAAAAAAAAAAAACATTGAAATTTTAGTACTTATTCGATTCTGCTCGATTTATATGACATATTTACTTAATAAAAAGACTGTAAATGCAAGAAAGCATTGCATTTACGGTCTTTTTATTAAGTAAATATGTCATATAAATCGAGCAGAATCGATAAGTACTAAAATTAAAAAAAAAAAAATTTCTGTAGATACGGGGGTCTTTCTTAGGAGGGCAGAATGGTTGTGGGTCTTCTTGAATTCCGGGATCCACGTATCGCTTCAGTGCGGATACATGGTACTTTCCCAGGGATACTTCAAGGTCACCGGGCAACGCCACCGTATAAGTGACGGGGGTCACCTTTTCTTTGATGACGTAGGGCCCGTCTCGTCTCGGTGCGAATTTTGCTGTGTGCAGTCCGGCTGCATTGCTTAACGAATGTACATCAGCGAGCACCTTGTCACCGATGTGAAATTCTACACTAGACCTACGTCGTTGGTCGGCGTACTTCTTGCCACGATCCTGGTTCTTCTCCTGCTTTTCGCGGGCGGTCTTCAGTGTCTCAGCAATAGCACGGAGGCGGGGCGTGATTTCCGCGACAAAATTTTCATTTTCTAACACTGCACGGAAGTCCTTGTGGATGTCTGCGGGTGTCCGCAACTCCCTTCCAAAACACAAATAGGCGGGCGAATGTCCGGTGGTAGTGTTTACAGCACTATTCAGCGCAAACCGCACCGACGGTAGATGATCGCTCCATCGTTCGTGATGTGTCCCTACCAAGATGCCTAGTTGTACCTTTAACTCGCGGTTTCTTCGTTCTTCGGGGTTTGCAGCGGGATAGTACACCGGTGTCAGAGTTTGTTCGAAACCCAAGCAATGGGACACCAACTGCATTACCTCACCGACGAACTGGGGTCCATTATCACTTATGATTCGACGCGGAGTACCGTAGCGTAAGATCACCTCATCGATCAGGCATTTTGCACAGGCTTCCGCTGTAGCTCTCTTGAGTGCAAAAAGTTCGATCCATCTAGTTGCGGTATCCTCGACTACGAACACAAATCGCTCCTCGGTGTCCGTTGGCGGCAGTGGTCCCACTAGATCCATTGCCAGACTTTCAAACCTTTGCGCCATGACAGGCTTTCGAAGAAGACCTGCAGGTTTGAGATTGGTTACCTTGTAACGCCGACAAGCAATACAGGCGTTGACATAGCGATGAACATCACGTCTCATGTTCCGCCAATAGTACCGTTGGCTCACTTTTCCTAAAGTCTTCTCAACACCAGGGTGACCAGAAAGAGGAGAATCATGACACTCTTGAAGCACATCTGTCACCTTGCTCGCCGGGACTACCACTTGGGGTTCCTCTGCATTACTGTCTGGGGAGTAACGGTATAATACGCCGTTCGCCACCACGTATCCTCGATCCGTCCATCTTGCAAGCTCTTGATCCTCGGGAGCTTCAAAAGTCTCAAGGATCTGTTGCAGCTCTGGATCTTCAAGTTGCTCGCGTCGGGTTGCTTCCAAGGACACTGTTGGCAACGCGACTGACACCAAGCAGATTTCCAAGTCCATTGGTGTCTCTTCGATGGGAGGACGAGAAAGTGTATCGGCCACCCGATTGCTTCGTCCTGGTATGTACTCGATTGTCAGGTCAAAGGACTGCAGTAAAAGCGACCAACGGTGAACGCAAAGTCATTAGCCACTTCAAAGGCTGGTGGTCGGACGCGACGATTACTTTCGCTCCTTCTAGGTATCCTCTAAACTTCTGTACTGCGTATACGATCGCCAGCGCTTCACGTTCTGTGGTAGAATAATTCCGTTCTGCTTGCGTCAATAGGCGACTAGCATACTCAACGGGCCGTTCGTCGGGGCCCTCCCCCTGCAACAGACATGCACCCAAAGCGTATGAGCTGGCGTCTGTTTTGAGGATATACGGCATGGTTGGATCAGCTTGACGAAGAATTGGAGCAGTACTTAGCAATTCCCTCAACTTCTGGAACGCTGCTTCCTGAGGTGGTCCCCAACACCACTGAGTCATCTTCTTCGTGAGCTCCGTCAGAGGCCTCGCTATCATTGAAAAGTCCGGAATAAACCTCCGGAACCAGCTGCAAGTTTGTAGAAACGACATGACCTGTTTCACATTTCCCGGAGCTGTCCGTTTCAATATTGCTGAAATCTTGTCAGGGTCTGCCAAGAACCCTCCATCCTTTATGACATGCCCTAAAAATTTCACTTCTGGGCATGCGAACACACACTTTTTCCGATTTGCCGTCAACTTATACAGTCTCAGTCGCATAAAAACTCTTTCCAAGTCTTCCAAGTGCTTTTCTAAAGTGTTCGATAAGATGATGATGTCATCCATGTACGCTAGTATGCATATATCTGGCAAGCCCGCTTTGAACCTATCTATAAGGCGCTGAAATGTCGCTGGGGAATTTCGAAGGCCAAAAGGCATCCTTATGAAACGATATAAGCCAAACGGCGTGGTAAAAGCGGTTTTGTCACGATCTTGCAGCCGTACGGGGACCTGCCAGAACCCACTTCTGAGGTCAATGGTACTCATAAACCCTTTTCGTTGGGCAGAGTGCAGAACGTCATCGATTCTTGGCAGTGGATAACGGTCTGGAATAGTGAGGTTATTCAATTTCCTATAATCAACACATACCCGTAGTTTATCGTCTTTCTTCGGCACCATTACAACTGGAGAGGCATACGGGGAATCGCATTCTTCGATAATGTTATCCTCTAGCATTGACTGTATTTCTATCTCCAGTGCCTCCTTGCGTTGCGGGGACAATCGATAGGGTGGAGTCGCAACAGGGCGGTCGTCCACTAGGTTAATGCGATGCTCCGCGTAAGGGGTCGGTTCGGGGCTCTTTCCAAAAAGATCCTTATTCAAGGCCAGGAGTTTTGCCATCTGGGCCTTCTCTTCCATCGATAGGTTTATACCCTCATTCTGTCGGAGTGGTTCCAGCTCCACTGCACCGACAGTTAAGCTGCCTGGGTTAGGTTCTCGTACAAGGGCGTGCCATGTCCCTGGATCATCGTTGAAACACCATCTACGTCCTGGAAGGTCCAACACCATTCCAGTCTGCACGATGAAGTCTGCGCCTAGCAATGAGCTACTCCTTGCATGTTCGGGTATTGCCACGAATCTGACTTGGAAACTGCGTCCCTGAAGTGTAACTTTAACTTTAAATATTTCTGTCAATACTTGCCTGGGTTCGCCATCGGCCAACGTCATCATTTGGGGCTTCTTTATAGAGGTTAAGCCATTGTCACTGAAGTATTTATACAGCACGTGTCCAGCAATGGTCTGTTTTGCCCCACAATCCACGAACACCAATCCTTCCTTGCCCGCTATTGTAACATGAGCCAAGGCTCTGTTTTGTCCAGCCTCCAATTCTGCAGACAGAACTTCCAACGAGTTGGTCGGTTCGTTGCGCCGTGAATCGGGACATTGCGAGCGGATGTGGCCTGGCTTGTGGCATCCATAACATAAAAGCGTGCTTTTATTTACAGAAGTTGCAACCTCCAACTTCTGAGGCACGAAGTTCTTTTGACTAGCAATGAACTTACGACAGTCCTTCTGCAAGTGACCGAAGTTTCTACAAAATGTACATTTCGGTCTACTCCTTTGGAATTTCTCTTTCTCAAGGTCCTCTTCTACACCTTTGGTATCTCCACATGTTTCTTCGATGCTTCGGCTCTTTTTAATGAGTTCATCAAAGTTGGTGATGTGGTCACGAGGCACCATTGATCTGATCTTTCCGTTCAGTAGTCCGTACACCATGTCAATTTTATGTACGTCGTCAAGGACAGGCGTTGCCGACAATTTTGACAATAACGCTCTCGCGTTGCTCACAAATAGGTCGGTCGGTTCCCGGTCGCCTTGTTCGCTTGCAAAAAGCTCCTTAAAAATTTTGTAATTTGGTTTGTTCTCACCGAATGCATATCGCAGCGATTCCAGAGCTCTAGTCCAAGTTTGGGCTGAGGATTTCGTTCCCTGCCACCAGGTTGCGGCTAATCCGTCCAACACCATCGGCAATCCTTTGAGTGCATTCTCCTCGGTGATTCTGACGCAGTCCTTGTAGATGCAGATTGCATCTATGAACGCGTCTACACTTTCCAATTTTCCCCCTGCAAATCTCGATTTACAGTCTGCGAAACTCCCGTACGATGCCATCGCCGGGGCAGTTGGCTGCACCGAGTCCGCATTCCCGGTGGTTCCCAACACGCTGGTTACGCTGGCCAGTAAAGTCTGGAACTGCTCTTGTGACATTACTACATTCTGTGCCATTTTGCTTCGTAAATTGTAGTCTTTCTTCATCCAAAATTACGTTCGTGCGAAACTGGTGGCACTTGCGATGCGCGCACCAAACTTCGACAATAATGCAGCAAAACTGTTTACGACGCGTGCACTAAAAGGTTATCAAATATAACAACACTTCCGCGACGCGCACCAAAGTTCATTTACTTTCTCCACTTACTTTACTAAATACTTGCACGTTTTTCTCGCTGGACCGAATTCCTCAGTGCACAGACAAAACGGTTGAGACGACTTTCCGGGACACACCCTCAATGGCGTCCCTTTGTTTTTCGCTTTGTTCTAAATTTTCCTTTGTTCGGGTTCCACGTTGAGCGCCACTGTTACGGTGATTAAATTAACGAACGCTTTAGCATTAACTTAACAACACTTTATTGAATTATTACAAAGATAGAAAAAAACACACGGGACACTGTTTACGATCGAGGGTCGTCTTGCTGTCTTAATAATCGTCACCTCGCTTCCGGACAGCGCCCTCCCTTAGTTGGTAGAGGTCACTGTTACATACTTGAATTCTATATAGTGAAGTTTCTCTATAGTGATGTTTTCTCATAGCTTTTCGAACATCACTATAGAGGAGTTCGACTGTATATTGTTTAGAAGCCTTGGTGCGCGCCAACGAAAGATTGTCATTATGAATTAATTTTTTACACACTGTAATGACCCAAACTTGCCGCCGAATTAATTTAAATATTTGAAATATCCCGAACGCTCGAAAAATAAACCGCGAAATTCAAATTGGCCAAAAATTTGTGATCGTCTAGAATGTCGGTATGACCCCTCGTTGCGTTTACACAATGCGGCAAGCGTTCTGGATGCAACGGTGAGACTTTTAGGGGAAGAGGTGTCTTCAATAAAACAATATCATAGTGGAGGATGCCTTTTTAATTAAATTTAAATAGTAAACGAAACAAATGCTCATGCAATAATTTGGAATCTGTGAAACCTCCACCCAAACAGATTCCTCAGGCATGTAAAACAAAAAAAGTACACAAGCAAAGAAAGCAATTAATACAACACCGACATACACAACATAAGAAATCGTCCCTTTTTAAAAAAACAACATACAAACAACATAAACGAGATGTGGTTATGTGATCAATAAACACATGTGGCATATTTAGGTTGCAATGTCGAATCATCTGAAACATATCGGAGATCACACCGAAGACCTGGATAAATTTTGATTGGCAAGGCAGTACGAATGATGGACATGATTTCATCATTATTATCACTTGAGGCATGAAATAACAAGAACTATTTGTTATGATAAATTAACCGGGCTACGAACTGTTGCCTTTCCAGGCCCACGATCCAACACTACAGTGCGCCGTAGAGGGCGGTCCGTAACTCTACCTTAATGCCCTTTTCGAACGGTGGAAAGAACGGCACAGCAATTAGACACAAATAAAAACAACAATCTCGGCCTATAAATGATGTCCCGGCCTGTTATTGGCCGGACTAACCACCACCGAGTACAAAAACATACACAGTTATAAATAGCATAATACACAGCATAATAGACCTCCAAAACCTTTATGCGTATACTCACAACCGAGGAAATGGAACACAAAAATCTTGCTCGCCGCCACTGGTAAGAGCTGCAACCAGTCCCCGGGGGTGATCACCAAATGCCCACATTACTCGTAGATGATAATTTAAATTAATAAAAGGACGATTTCCCATGTTTACAATTATAACAAGAAAGACAACTATTTAAACACTAAACGCGAATGCTACGAATCGGCCTAACAGTCTGTAAAACCGGGCGTTACTCACGAGGTCTTCTTGTGTAATCGGCGCCCCCGCAGATTCCGTGAATTCTTGCGTCATCCCAAATCTGGTTTAAGCTCGTCCGGGTGCGTACTTAAATAACGCGTACACCCGGTACTACCCCACTGATCGGCACGCCCGAACGTAACGGCTGCATGACGTCACGCTCCTGAGTTAGGCACGAATCGCAAGGACGCAACCGCGCTGTATCCGTAAACAGGGAAACCCCCCGTTTGTTTCGCCCCCGCGACACGCAATCGCATGCTAATCCTCCCCAAAGGAAAAAAACAGCTCGAACCCCTCGCGCACTTTGGCCGATTCGTTATTTAATTACCGTAACTACGCCTCAATACCCAATCGGCTCTAAACCACACAAAACAAAACCAAAGCCCACGCGCTTTAACCTCAAAAACATCAAATGTACAATACCCGAGGTCGAGGAATCCTTCACGAAGTACACCACTAATTTAAGAGACATCCACAACAACAAAACACTTTCAAACAACAAGAATTAAGAGGAAAACGCCTCTTTTTCGCTGGACGTTCTATGTTAGCGTCACTTCGGGTTCAGCGTCTGCCATCTTCTCTCTCACAACCCTTCGCGGCTTCTCTCGAACCGGTCTCGCCCTCTATACTTCTCAACGTGGCTTAAGACTCGGGCCACTTAAGTCGGTGCGTGTGTCGGGTTGCCGACGGTGCAGGCGTAATTTTTAAATTTTAAATTCAATTCACTACAACACTTCGGAAAATTTGCAATAATAAATCTAATTCTGGGAAAGAAAAATTAATTTTATTCTTCAGCAAGAACCACGTGAAGGTGTAGGGTATTGAAAAATGGACGTTAAGAGAAAAAGGTGAAAAGCTCTAAGAAATGTGTTTTTAAGAAAGAAAAAAGAACGTTGATAAAAAAAAATTAAAAACAAAATGAACAAATAAAATAAAATTAAAATCAAATTAAAATAAAACGCAAAATTATGGTGGTGGCGTGGTAATTGTTAATTACGCAGGTTTTTCTACACCCATACTTTAATCGATTTATTAGACATTTACTACTTGTATTTTAATGATATTCATTAGGATATAAAATTTTCATTATGATACAAATTTAAAACCAATGGAATGCAACATCACTGCAATATCAAGTATTGTCATAAATATGACGGATCTAAAATTTATCAATTTTGACAGTTCATAATTACTGTTAATCTAGTAAATTCCTGAAATTTGTGCTATTTACAAAAATAATCTGTGAAAATGTGTGATAGTGATAATGAAAGAGAATTTAACTCCACCAGAAATTGTGGAACAGGCCACAAGAATCGAAAGCAATTTATTGCCCGTAAAATCAGCAAAGACATACGAAAAAATTTTACTCTCTGTTTATGAATTGGAGAGACAAAAATAAGTTTTAAAGCTTTTTAGAAAATGTCGTAATTGTCGTCTTTGTAATAATGTATTCATTACAAGTTTTAAGTTTAAAATGAAGTGCTTGGTTTTTAATATTATGACTGGTCGTAGAAAAAATAGTGTATGAAACTCACATTTAATGGCTATTAAGACACTCGTATTCATTACGACACTCACCTGCATTAAATGCTCATTGCACAATATACTATTTACAAACAAAGAACAAGTTCTGGGTAATAATAATAATTAATGAAATGTGTTCAATGTTCGTGTTTTGTTACCTTTACTTGACTCACTATTATTGTTATTCTTCTTTTTAGCTACCGATTGATTATTTTTGTTTTTTACATAATTATTTAGACATATGTTAGCAAAAATGGAACAAATGGAATTTAGAAGATTTTTTATAATTGTTTCCACAATGACAAATTTCCATAAAATTTTGGTAATAGTAATCTGATTCAATACTAAGCATTGTTAACTTGCATAAAAGCGTTTTTTGTTCAGTACAATTTAAAAATTCTGCTGCACACGTTTCATTATTTATTATATAGAGGGTCTTTCACAACTCGCGCCCTAGAGAAAAAAGAAATAACCAAAGTTCATGCCCGAAGTAATTTTCAACGAGGATTCCAAAGGTGGCCTTGGATTTGACCTTGAACCTCATTTTCAAGGACATTTAAAGTTCAACTTTGTTTTTTTTAATGAAAACCCTATTTTTGGTGCCAGAATCGGAAAGAGCGGGAAATTTTACGTACAAGAATGTGTTTAGATCTGGGGTTAACGTCACCTCTACGGGTCAAATAAAGGTCAAAGTACGTTATCGTGACACCTCGCAGGAATCTCGGGGGATTAGTGAAAAACGAAATAACCAAGATCCATACCCTAGGTAACTTTCAACGAGGAATCCAAAGATGACCTTGCTTTTGGCCAATAAAATTTATGTTTGGTTTATATTTTAAAGTAATAATGTAATTAATGTAATAGTGGCCCACAAAAGCAATTTCTTTTTAAATAAATGGCACTAAAGTGTTTGAGCGCACATCTCATAACTCAAATCTCTTTAACGTAATTTTAATATTTCAGAAGTTTCTTTTTTTGGCTAAACAACCCAAAAAAGTAAAATTTAAAAGTGGTTCTTCGTCATTAAAAATTTGCATCTATCTCCGTAAATACCTAAATAAAAGACAATCTTTAATTTTGGTAAAGGTTTATTTCTTTTAAATTAAAAATTTAGGTTTGTAAAAAACAACAAATTATTTTACATTATGCAATATGCAAACGTAGACCTTATAAATAATTTCTACAGCCAAATTGAAAGCGCCGTCCGCGTTTGCGCTTTTGTGTAGAGCATAAAATCAATTTTTGAAACATATGATGAACAAAAATATAAACTAAGAATTTTGAAGAGAAAATGGCGTTGGAATTTGCTTCTACTTATAAAGTGTTAGTTTTGGGTGATTCTAATGTAGGTAAAACATGTTTAGTACATAGATTTTGCGATGAACGTTACTATGATACCTACATTTCTACCATTGGTAAGTTTAATTTTTAATTTAAAAAAAAACATGAATTGATACAACACATTGTAACTTAATGTTGTGCATATTCTAGGGATAGATTTCAAACAAAAAATAATCGATCTTGATGGAACTCCTATTAAATTGCAAATATGGGACACGGCAGGACAAGAACGATTTCGCACTCTAACAACTGCGTATTATCGCGGTGCGATGGGTATTTTGCTGATGTACGATGTGACAAATTTAGAATCTTACAATCATCTAACATATTGGCTACAAAATATTGAAGAGGTATGAGATCACTCGTATGCTGATTCCCTTTCATGAATTATTTTGCAGAATGCTTCTTCAGATGTTATAATTGTTTTAACCGGAAATAAATGTGAAGCCGAACTGGAAAGAGTAGTCGACTTGGAAAATGGCAAAAAGGTCAATAAATAATTAAGAAATAAAAAATATTTATTTACAATCTTTCATTTTCAGATTGCTGAAGCATTTGATTTACCATTTTATGAAGTATCCTGTAAAGATAACATTAACATAGATACATTATTTATAACCTTAGCTAGAAAAATTAGGGAACAAAAAGCTCGAAAGGTAAATTTTATTTATTTATTTTATTTTATTTTATCATATGTTTAAAACAAAGATTAGATATTCAAATTGTCAAGAAATGATTGCCAAATTTTTATCAGTTTTCAATCAATCCGTCCCGGGCGATTCTTTCCTGGGAAATTCAACCTCTCTTCCAGACAATTTGTCTCCGACAAGTTTCGTTTCTGCGAATACATATCGAGTGACTCATAAAAACGCGTCGTGGTTGATCATTGGTTAGGTGTAGTCAAAACATCATAGATATTAACATTTTAAGCAAAAATAACGAACTGTAACATTACAAAAATTAATGAAGAACTTTTGTTTTCCCGACATTAAAGTTTGGAAATGTTGTAAAGTTTACTTGAAAATAGGCTGAATTGGACCATCATTTTAGTTCTTAATTGGGACTTAAATTGCAGAATAGCTTTTCTGATTAAATTTTGGGAGACTTCTTTCATGAAATTGCCTGAAGTTTTGAGAAAACTATTCTGCCAGAATAAATTGTTTCTTGAAGAGCATTCCAGTGGGTTACAATTTGGAGAGTTAGGTGGTCCTTTGGTCTTACAAAGTCGGGTATATTTTCGGTTAGAAAATTTTGAGTCCTAATAGCTCTATGCGGCGGCGCACAAGATGGTGAACAAGAATGAAGTTATTTTGAAGATAAAGCCGTTTCATGTGTAATTGTCTGCATTTGTTTTAATAACCTAAAGATCAGTAAAGAAAATGTTGTTTTTACCACGAAACGACAGACACTATCACTTCTTCGAAAAATTGGATTTGTGGGGAAACAGCTGTGTATAGGCCGAATTGCCTGGCTGTTTCTCTTTTTGCTTAGATTCTCCGAATGAGACACCTTTTTTGATTGTATGATTTATTGACACTACACCGTGAATCAATTATGGTCTACTTCTGAAATTTTCTTAGTTGCAACCAAACATACTAATTCCACTTACCACTTGATACTGCCTTTGATTTAAATTATAAATGGAATAAAATAGTATATTATTTAACGAGCACATAATGTAGGCTATTATTAACGAAGATGAAAGTTTGTAAATACGAGTCGAAGACGAGTATTTACAAACAACTGAGTTCATAATAGCCATTATGTGCGAGAAAAATACAGCTGTTTATCTACAATCAAAATTTTATTCGATAAAACTTTGAAATGCTGATAAGTTCCGAAGCAAAATTGACACCGAAATTAAACCGAAACCAAAACGTGATTTTCATCGAGAAGCCTTTGCTTCCAGTTGTCATGGGCGCGAAAAAAATAACAAGGATTTATTTGTCAGTTAGCAAGAAAAATACGAACGTGTTTTTCTTTTCCTTATATTATATTTTGAAAGTGACGACTTAACCAGCCTCAAGTTGTGACACTTCTCCGATTCTCGCGATAGCCGAGGTCTCCCTAATGGATAATAGTGTTTTACTCGTTCCTAATTTTCTTTTTCCCGCAAGGGCGTCGTGCATTGGCACCGTCCGATAATTGTTCCGTCCCGTAACAGTTAAGTGCAAATATTCCCTCAGTAATAGAAGAAGGAAGAAGAAGAAGAGATTAGGCAGAATACCTCGGTGTTTTACCATTCCCTCGCGAGGAGACATGGTTCTGATTTTAATACGGTGTTACTGTCGCCCAGAATTGAACCCGAGACATTTGTTTAGGTAGCCTCGTAAAAACTAAGGTACCAAAACTAATCATTCTACCGTGCGCATAGGCAACCAACATTACTCTCCGTTCATTAATGAAAATAAATAGGCAACCAACAATACGCTCCGTCTATTAATGAAAATGAAACTGAAGGGGCGTGACCTGTGGATAAGGTGCCTTGTTATGTATCCATGGCTAGCATATGAAATGAACGTATTACGTCATGATTGTAGATAAATTCCTTTATTGGCTACAAACGTCAAAATGACAATGTAAAAAATTTAATCAGCAAAATTACGTAAAAGGACTTAAAAACTAACGCAAAAATTGTTCAAAATGCATTCCATTGTGGAGCAAACAAACTTCGACCCGGTTTAAAAACGACGTTTGAACGCGTTGTAATGTTTCTGGTGTTATGGCCATACACTCTTCACGAATTCTTTGTCTGAGTTCTTCGACTGTATGGAAAGGAGTTTGGTAGACTCTTTGTTTTAGTATGCCCCACAGGAAAAAATTTAAAGGCGTTAAGCCTGGACTTCTGGGTGGCCAAGGGTTATCGGAACCTCTTCCTATCCAAACGTTTGTAAAATTGTCATCTAAATATTGTCTGACATTTCAAAGTCAAACTTGACAATACTCAGAACAATGGAATGCTAGATGTATTTTTTAATTTTTGAAAAATTAGAGATCTAGTGCTTGTTTCAATTAGTATATTTGGTTGCGTCTAAGAAAAATTCAGAAGTAAACCATAGTTGATTCACGGTGTATATACACAATAAACCTAAATTATGCACTATAATGATTTTATGATGTTGATAGTTTGAGCTATTGTAAGTAACTGATCTAAATGTTTTGTATGGAAACTTAAGGGTCTTTTTGAGAGAGGGACACTTCAGGTATTTTTCTAATCCGGCTATGCCGCACATGTGCGCGTCCAACCTGATTTGGTGAAACCTCCCTTTGCTTAGGTCTTGAATAAACGCGGTTGTTTTGCCTGTTTTAAGGAATTTGAAAGACAAAATCGTTTCCAACTTGGATCATCAAGCATTGTAAGTCGGCCATATTTCCAAACTATAATGTTGGAAAACCAAAAGTTTGTTTCTATCAATAAATTATTTTGTTTACAATTTTAGTATCTTTGATATTTTGACTAACAAAGTATAACTGACCAAATTCTCGAGGTTACATCTATTCACAGCGACCAACCGTCAAGCAGGACGCGTTTTTTATGAGCTATTCGATATTATTTTCAAATAATCGCATTTGTCTAACGATATTCCTTCTATGTTTAATTGAAAAATATGAATTGTTATTCCGATATTTCTTGTCAGTTGACTTTTAAACTGATTTTGCTTCTTCGCTTGCTGCTTTTATTGACCGCGAGACTTTGTCGTGTAAACTTTTTGAATTATGTTTTAACGTGAGTTGTAAATATGTAGATTACAAGTTGCCTTGACATTTCTGTTTGTGTATGTCGATGATATTCTGACAGCTGTACCGAAACAGTGGATGCAGATGTAGTACAGTCAACCCTCCTATAACGCGGTACTCTCAGAATGCGGTTTCCATATAACGCGGAGCTGAAATTGCGACAGCCCTCCTATAACGCGGTACTCTTTCCATACGGTTTCCATAGAACGCGCTACGAATTAGCCTGGTTTGTACGGTTAAATCCGAGTTTCTTTTAGCGCGGTTTCCATATAACGCGGTACGCACTCACCGCGTTATAGGAGGGTTGACTGTATTTAATTTTCATTAATCATCATTTACTATATACCATAGAAGAAAAGAATAAAGAGTGAATGCTCTTTTTGACGTTTAAACTCTATAGAGAGAATGTGAGTTGAATTGTGGAGATATAAATAACCTAATAGATAACAGGTTTATAAAATCGACAGAATACAGTTAATTTTTTAAATCTGGAAAACTAAATTGCAAAGAAAAACTTTACTTAAGTACAGGGTGAGTTAAATTTTACCACCGATGGCAAAATAGCCCTACAAAATAATTTGTCAATTCTCATAAATTGAATAAGTAATTTTATATTATTAAGAAACGCATAAACAAGAAAAAAAAAAAAAATTTTTAAATCAGGTAAAATTTTGGCTGGTAGAACTCGTCTCGTCTATAACGAGTTCCGGTTATAACGAAAAATCGGTTATAACGAGTAAATCGTCTGGTCCCTTGCCGTTTTGTATACTACTCCTTGTAAATTTCCCCTATTATAGCGAGTACGTTTTTAGTATTGAGGTGGCTATAACGAAATTTTTGTTTCGTCCCAAATCGGTAATAGCAAGAAACTTCGAATGTAGATCGGATATTACGAGATTTCCTGAAAGAAATAAAGACGCGTGCGGGTCTCAGTAACTAGAATTTTATCGGAAATGTATTTTGCCTGCTAACTGTGGCGTTTGCATATTTTTTTCTTGGTATTTGCCAACTTTTCAAGCAGAGAACACTTTGTGTAATATTCTGTGCCATTATGTAATCCTCTAAAACAAGAAAATAATTTTTTATCAAAGAAAAAATATCAGAAATTATTAAAGAGTTTGAAAGTGGTAAAAAGTCAACTGCAATCTGCAAAGAAAGACATTTGGCGAGTTCTACATTGGCAACAATTTTTAAAAACAGTGATAAGATTATGAGTGAATTCTCACCGAAAATGAGGATATTACGTTGTGTAAAAAAATTATAAACTAGATAAAGCCGTCCTTACTTGGCTTAAAGTGGTTTAAAGCTGGAACAGATTTGGGAAAACATTTCAAATCCTCCAAACAATTAGTACAGAGTAGACATAATTAAATTAGTGTTGGTAAAGTAAACTATGAAATTTGAGAACTTGTTAATTTCATGTACATTTGTTAATGAATTAATTACATCCAGTCTAAAAATATTAATACATTTATTACAGGGAGATGCTTACCAAGATAAGGAAAATCCTGAAATAATCAAGCCTGAATCTAACAATGAACCTCGACCATGTATGGCTTGTTAAATTTCTCCTAACGAAGGCTTATAATAAATCCTGTATTTGCTTTAAAACTTAACAACACTTATCCAAAAGTAATTTTCTTATTGTCTTTTTATCAGTTACACATCGTCGCCCTAGTACTTGTTTGTTCCATATGCCATTTTCTGTTTCGCGATAATCGACTTTAAAGTACTAAATCGTTAAAGAAAATGGCATATGGAACAAACAAGCACAGTACAGTAGTTATTGAAAAGAAAAAGCTAATCTGCACTGTGATGAATAATTTTCAAAGTAGTATTGTTACCAGAACTGATCTTGGCTAATTATTTATTAATATACCTTTGTATAATTCATATCACGAATATTACTTTATTGAAAGTAAATAAAAACTAATTAAAAATGTCAGTGTACGCACAACTATAAATCAATAGAAATATGTAGTAGATACCTATCTATTAAGTAACTAATAGGGCGTTCTCAAGTGCACCGATTTTCTGGAACCAGTACCGACTTGCACGACTGGCAGTAAACCTCTCGCATGGTGTGAAAGAGTTTTGCGAGGCGTGCGCACGAACTGATTTGAATTGAATCGCGCAGACTTTCGCCCACGCAAAACTCGTTCTCACTTGCGAGAAGCTTATCAACAACACAGTGCACGTGTAAACGCCCAGTAACTATATGAAAGAAACTGCTTGTGTGTATGACATGCTTACAACATTCGAATTATTACATTTTGTATCATTGATACTAACGTTACCATCATAACAGATGGCTTGTAAGTTATAGTTAATAAAACAACTTATAAATCAATCTGTGATTAGTTAAATGACTGAATATAACATAGCCAAACTAGTAACTGTTGAGATAATAAAAAAATATTTCCTCAACCGAATATTTTAAAATTTCTGTGATTTTTATGTGACTGTTATAAAATAATTATGTTGTTCAAGTCTGCTTAAATGTGAAATATATTTTTATTAGCATGTATGCTTATTGTTAGAGGGACCATTTATGTTTTGGCATTATTAACAAAACTCAAATGAACAATGTGATAATTATATGAATGTTAGAAGAATTAGTGTGAAAATGGTTAAAATATGAGAATTATCCTAATGTGCTCCCCATTAATCTTAATTATATTTGTCGCAGGAAAATAACAAATACTGAAAGGGGATAAATTGTCTACTCTCCTTAACACTAACTGTCTCAGAACTTTTTAGATTGTGTACATACCACTAATGCACCTTA
The DNA here is from genome assembly GCA_949768715.1 of Dascillus cervinus. Taxonomy (NCBI): domain Eukaryota; kingdom Metazoa; phylum Arthropoda; class Insecta; order Coleoptera; family Dascillidae; genus Dascillus; species Dascillus cervinus. The sequence continues at coordinate 16,543,103 of OX458316.1, read as the reverse complement.
AACACATTGACTCGCTTGCCAAACTTTAGAAATTTTACATGAAATAACCTAAACAATATAAATATAATAGGGGTACTCACGATCTTGAGTTTAGCATGCTGAACCTTCGTATTTGTGTTATTTTATTGTGTATTTTTCGACAATAGCAAAAATACGAGGGTTTAGCGTGCTAAACTCAAGATCGTCAGCACCCTTACTATAAATATTACAGCGCATATGATTATGTAATCTACTTAATTATTAAAGAAATTATGCAGAACATTGGAACAATTATTTTCTACCTAGTAACCAACAATTTTCGATAAAATAAGATTTATATTTTAGTATTTTGTCAATAAATTTGTGATAATACAATAAGTAATTTATCGAAACTACAATTATTTACAAAAGATTAGAAAAATAAATATTTTGCCAACAAATACCAACCATTCCATCTGGTTTAGGGTAAACTCTATGGCAGTCAATATATTATCTTGTTGACACTAGCGTCGAGCTACGAAAAAACATGCACTCGGTCCAACGAGCTCTAACAGTTTTAATTAAATTATGAGCCAACTATAATATTAGAAGAAAATCAACGCCGATATCGACCTGCGTTTCAATGTCAGCAATAAGCACATATAAATTTGAAACCAACATTTTAAATGTTATGGGTGACAGAAGTTTCGAAAAAATTTTACATTTTAATTAATAACTAGCTTAAGGGGGTCGGGTACACTAGGCAGCTTCCATAACGATCAATGTATTACATAAGTACCGTTCAATGGATTTCAACCAGATCTTGCACACAATTAATTTTAAGTCATTCTGACCAACTGAATAAAGGATTCTCAAATTTTTTTATTTCTTATATACCCAACTCTTTCTTGCACGCTTTTTTTATACGAATTCGTCTTCGTTTTTTAAAAAAATATATGTCATCTAACAGGATTTCAAAGTAATTGCCTTATAATTATGTACATGACCATGAGCGGTCTAGTACAAATTGCAGTCTTTCTTATGTACCAAAGTGTAAAATAAATTTGCATTTTTACCACATTTCAAAAATTAGACAACACTGCGTCTACTATAATGTGGTAGTTACTGGGGAATTCCTTTGTTTGATAACTACTTGCACATTTCGTATGACATTTATATTACATCACGCGTGCACTACATACTGCGTCATAATAGTATATTATTTAGCGAGCACATAATGTAGGCTATTAACGAAAATGAAAATTTGGAAATACGAATCGAAGACGAATATTTTGCAAACATCATAATAGCCATTATGTGCGAAATAAAATACTTAAATGACAACATGTAATAAATATTGTTTTACATAGCATACCTGATTTCTTTGGAAGGAGAAATTTCCAAATATTTTATTTACTTATTTTCGAAGTTACTGCTAAATGAATGCTAATATGTGACACGCTGTTGGATTCAGTAAAAAAAAGGTCCTTCAGAATAAAAATAGAAAAATATACCAATCGATTTGAAAAAATAAAATTGACCTTGAAAAAATTTAAATTATGGTGCATATGTATTGTTTATAAAACGATTTATGCCAGTTTTTGTTTCATTTAAATCGAGCTATAAATAACGGAGATACGGCTTGCGGCGTTTTTTAGACCGCACCCTGTATATCTCATATTAACTTTTTTTTTGAGAAGCGCATCGTACTACTTTAGGAAATTGATATCCAGATACTCAAATCCTGAGTATAAAAAAAATCGGTGACCCACTAGCCGTAGGGTCCCCTTGTAAGTACTGATTACTACGAACATAAAGTAAAGGAAAATATTTTTCCACAGCCTGCTAATGGTGTCTGGAATTGAAAATCCCCCTATAGTTATACAATAATTTTTAATATCATGTCGTGTTGAACTTATCGCAATTAAGTCACTCAACAACATCATGGTATAATCTCCCTCACACGGCGATTAAGAATAGAAAGGTGTTTTGGTGAGCTTTGATTTAAACAGTTATTGAAAAACCGGGCTTTCTTCGCCCTCTACACAGTTAAGGTTTTCCCAGAATTTTTCACAAAAGATCACAAGCAATAAAGAAAATTATATGGATAAAGAGGTATTACACACTGGTTGCGGAGCACTGCAATATATTTACACACAAACTAAATTAATAAAATTACAAATATTAGATTGAATCTAATTTTAAAATTTTTCATTTTTCAATGGTTGACTAGAATTCTTTATGGTAACTTCAGTTTTTATTTGATTTTTATAGGTGATCCCTGCACCTTTTTTAATCACATTTTTGGAAGAATAAATTCTCTTCTTTTTCATTTTTATGGTGTTGCTTTTACTTTGATTAAGCCTAAATAAAAAACAATAAGTAGAATTACATAAATACACTGGCGAGCATAAAATTGAGGTCACTTATATTTATGATATCTTTGTGGAATTTTGTGTCTTAACTTCATATTAGCCTGTTATAAACCATTGTACTATAATTTTTAGGCTAAATTAAAAAGTCAAAGTTGAACTTGAAGCATATTTTACGGATTTTACGATTTATTTAAAAATTTACGCATTTTAAACAAAATTTGAAACTTAGTTATTAATCGCTAATAACGTGTAATGACTGCTTGAAGACGTCGAGACATACCTTGAATTAGGTATGGATCCAATTGTTGTGGCAAGAATTGTAGCGTCGATACAAGATGGCCAAGGACAATGTGAAACTGCAAGAATTGTTGGTAAGAGCCTTTGTGCTGTACAAAAGGTGTACCAACGCTATGTGGAGATTGGGCTGATAACCAGAAGAGCAGGATCCGGGAGAAAAAGAATCACCACCCAAAGAGATGACCGGTTTTTGGTGTCTGCTAGTTTGCGGAATAGAACAGCTTCTGCGGTTTTGCTACGAAATCAACTCTAAGAAGTTAGAGATGTAAATGTTAGTGAATGGACCGTTAGGAGAAGACTTCGCGCTGCTGGATTGTCTTGTAAAAGGATGGCTACAGGTCCACTATTACAACGTCGGCATCGAGTTGCAAGATTGATTTTTGCCCGAAATCACGTGGCATGAAATAATGAAGACTGGAGCAAGGTGCTGTTTGCAGATGAGTCGCGTTTTTCGCTGAATGGGTCAGACGGACATCGACGAGTATGGAGGAGACCCGGAGAAAGATACACTCAAGTGTGTATTTACCAACGACTTCCATTTGATGGTGGGTCTGTAATGGTTTGGGCAGGAATCAGTTCACAAGCACGCACAGAGTTGGCTTTCATAGAGAATGGTTCCCTGACAGCTCACAGGTATATTACCGAGGTTGTAGAAGATCATGTTATGCCTTTCATGACTACTATGGGCGAGGGTGGTATTTTTATGCACAATAATGCTAGACCTCACGCAGCTAGAATTGTCGGATAATATCTGAATGAGGTGGGAATTAGGCGGTTCGATTGCCCAGCCGTCAGTCCGGACATGAATCATATCGAACATGTCTGGGATGAGTTGGGACGTCGTATTCGAAGGCATACACCAGGTCCAAGAACTGCTCAGGAGCTGAGGCAGTTACTACTGCAAGAATGGAATAACATCGACCAAAATGTAATTCTTAACCTAATTCAAGGTATGCCTCGATGTCTTCAAGCAGTCATTAACGCAAAAGGAGGGAATACGCGTTATTAACAATTAATAACAAAGTTTCAAATTTTGTTTAAAATGCGTAATTTTTTAAATAAATCGTAAAATCCGTAAAATATGCTTCAAGTTCAACTTTGACTTTTTAATTTAGCCTAAAAATTATAGTACAATGGTTTACAACAGGCTAATTTGAAGTTAAGACACAAAATTCCACAAAGATATCATAAATATTACTGACCTCAATTTTATGCTCGCCAGTGTATTAGCAAAATTATTTCAACATACTTTGGAATGGAGTTAGAAACGGAGCCATATTTTTTAGCAAAGTTATCATAAAATGCTTCACGGTTATCAAATGTTGTCAATAGCAATGACGTTGAACTTCCTTCTGATACAATGTTTCTATCAAACTTCTCCGTTATTAAATAGTCTAAAATTATAAAAACAATATAAATAATTCACAATTACATATACCTAAACCTGTATAAGCCGGAATGTTGTCTATGACGGAACCTTTTTTTGTTCCGATTTACGTGGTCTTATGGAGTCCATTCACTAAACAGTTTTAATAATGATGATGCTCGAAGCAAAAAATTTATAAGACAATTAATTATTAATTAAAATTATAAACTTTCACGTGGATAAAAACGTGGCTAAAACTGTGTAATGTATTGGGCCCTTTAGCCAATCATTGAAAAGTGCCTGGAAAGATGCAAGAGACCTGTGCATAAATATAATCATTGCTACGTATACAGATTTCTTGCAGGTTTTCAAGCACAATTAAATCACCATTGGTTAAATTGGAACCCTGGCTCAGACGGATTTTTTCTCGGTCACAAACATTTTCGTCTTATGCAGATTTGACTATAGATTGTACATTCATTTACCTCTAGTAATTTCTACACCCTTCATTTTATATTCTGCAATTTCTTTATCTTTTTGTTCTAATAAATTACATAAATCATTTTGTACCAATTTCAAATAATGAATTGATTGAATCAGTGGAATTGTAAATTCTAACAAAAACTAAAATATATAAATTTTTAATAGTAAGAATAAAAATAAATTCTACGGCAAACTTACCTCATCACAAGTAGACTGTGTAAAAGTAAATTCAAATTTTAGTAGCACATCATTTTCCTTTGCTTTTATTTTAAAAATAAGTAAATCATTGTTCATTGACAATGTTACAGAATGTGCCAACGCAATATTTTTGATTAATGTTACAATTACATTAATTACTTCATCAGAATTAACATCATCTACAGAATTCATTTCCTAAAAATATAATATGGTCAGTATTAGATTATTTGCCATACTAATTGTTAAAAATATTTTTTTTGCATAGTGAAGATGAAAATCCTCTTTTTTATTGAAAAATCGTAATAAAAGCAGTGTTTTTTTTTTTAAATTGGCAGTTAACAATTTTAAATTCTAAAATTTCCTTTTAGGGGCGTTCCATAAATGATGTCACAAGTTAAGCGGGGAGAGGGGATTAGCAGAACTTGACTGCCCATAAAATGGGGGGTTTTTCTTAAAAATGTGACATCACAACGGATCTTTTCGCAAAAGTTAAATGTATTAACTATTGGTAGACTAATATAAATCCATCAACCGATATAATAAAACAGTTTTATTTTCCTTTATAAAAGAAAATATTTTGCTTGTGACGTGCGCACATGGAAGAGGGGTGTCTGATACCAAAGAATAGATATATCTATTCTTTGCCGATACCTTGTGACATAAGGGGTGGTCAAATGTTACGAACAATCATATAACATCATTTATGGAAGCCCGCCTTAATCAAATTTCTGGCGTTTCAATATACAAAAAATACCATGTACAACACGTTATGAAAGCATCTTTTTTTTACTTGTCTCTTCCATTTATGAATAGACCGCATTATTTTCGTAATTAGTTGTACAACATACTATTAACGAATATTCTATAAATATAACCTTAAAACGATGCACAATCATATCACACGTTAATTGTTCAACCCATAGTATTTTTAAATCTGTTACAAATACTTTACATTTTTCTGTATCAAATTTTATTAAATGATTATTGTCATTGTGAATAAAAGGGTTCCACATCACTTTATATAGTTAAACGATTTGACAGTTATCATTATATTTTATTTATGATAGGCAAAGCCAGAGAGCAAGAGAGCGCTTATTCAGTAAATAGAAATGGGAAGAGTGCGCTCGATACGCTACGATTGTCGCTGGGTGAACTAAACACAACGGCGGGTTGTTTAAAATTAGTATTACAAATACACTTTTTCAATAATAGGCGTTTCAAAATAATTGACACAAATAAATTTAATATTTTTTTATTTAATATTTTCTAATCATTACAGTAAACAACAAAATCCATTAAATTAAATTAAATTAAATTAAAACTAAATAATAACAATAATAATACTTAACTAACATGTATAATAAAAGATGATAGTTATTTATGAAAATGTATATTCCAATAATTAGAATGCAACCATTAAAAGACTGCACTCTATCAAAAAGTTATTGGAATACCGGAATTTAATCTATCTAGAACAACTTTACTTTGCTCTAGAAACAAATTTGGCAATCTTATTATTGAAATGATAAATATATTTTTTGACAACAATATTTAAACAAAAATGTAACAATTGAGTATGAATCTCATCAAAATGCAAATTACAAGAAAACCAGGTAAAATTAATTTTGTCAAGTACAGTTAAAATTTTTCTTTTTAAATTATTAACGTGACCGCGCGATTTTAAAATTTTTAAGGTAGTCTTATCGACAGCATCTAAATAATACACAAGCTCTTTGCATGCATAATTTAACCGATTAATTTCATGAAACTCGCGAAAATTAGTGAATAAATTGTGTGGTTCTAAATCATCTGAAAATAAAGAGGATTTGCAACTATCACAATTTGTTTTTAATTGTTTCAATAAATACCCGCATATGTATGCAATAGTTTGTGTATTATAATCATTATTTACAAAATTTAAAACATTTACTGAAGCAGGTTCACAACTTTGCAGCTCATTTATAGTAATTTCATTATCGGAATCATTATTTTCGCGGGAATTTAGAAAATCTACCAAATTAAATAAAAATTCTCCCTTATCATCTTCACAATTAAACCCTGTCGAATGAGATTTTACTAAATTATTGATTATTGTAGTTTTGAAAGATGAAATAAAGTGATATGGATTGCGATTTGTATTGGCCACTCCACACTGCCGAATTGAACCAAAATAATTTTCTATAGAATCCTGGTTTAAATATTTTGATTTCAACTGGGTGAAACCAAGTTTTTCTAAAATTTGCCAAATTTCCAGAACCCCTTCGATGGTGTGAATCCATCCTTGTTTTACCGGTAAATTTTGAATAATTTTGCCATCTTTTAACGATTCAAATTTCCAACACTTAATTTTTTCTAACATGTTTTGCCAAAATGTAACGTGACCAGTTGCCTTACTGACACAACGTTTCAATGGTTTCGCTACTTCTGCAGAAGTAGAGAAGCAATTTAGACTATCAAACAATTGATCAATCATTCCTATAAATTCGGAAGTGTGAAGTGCTTCTGCGGGCAATTTTTCACAAACGCACATGATATTTATAGCAGCTGCTACATGCCTACTTAAAGTTTTTGCAGCTATTGAAACTTTCATTTTTTGTGACGATTTTCCTAAAGTGAAAAAATAATCATGCAATTTATATAATGATGGGAATGAGACTATTTTATCAATTTCATAGCATAGCATAGCATAGCATATGAATAGCTTGTGCTTTTTTGTTGTCATCAAAAATAATGTTATGTTTGAATAAAGTATTTCTAGTATTTTTTAAGAGGTGGGGCACATCGAATATAGCCACCACTCTTTCGCCATTGACTCTAAACGAACGTTTTTCATTAAAATTTACATTTTCAGCGATCAACTGCTTAATACAAGCACTGTTGGTACTCCCTTGGTCGCAAACCGTGCTTACCACTTTAAAACCACATTTTTGTACTGCCGAAATAACCTCTCTCAATAATGTTTTCAAATCAGTGGTCTTAACAGTGTCTTTCGTGAAATAATACGCGATAGGTTGCTTCCAATTTTTCCATAAACCCCTAATCATAAAAACTAGCGCGTGATTAGCTGGCTCGTTTCGTCTACCAAGCGATCCTAAATCTGCGTAGCCAGTTATTCTATCTTTACTGTGGTCATAAGTGAAACCCGATGAAATTGAAATTTCGTCAAACATTAATGAACAAACTTTGTTTAATCTACTCATTTTGCATGCCTTAGCGGCCAAGTTATTTAAAAATAGTTGATTAAGACCTGCTTCAAAAGGAACATCCTGCAAAAATCTACGCAACGTACTAACCCCTGGAAGCTTCAAAACAGTTCTTAAAAGACGGTAAGAACGTGGGCCGCGTTTATATAAAGCCATCGCCAATGCTTTATCTTTTGTAGACCATCGGGGTCGTTTTTTCTGTGCATTACGTAACTGTGAAATTAAAAAATTTAATGCGGTGGGATTAAGTTTTTGTGCCAAAGTTTTAATTACAGCTGTATGGGGCGATTTATTTAGTTCCTTCAGCTGCAATTTCATTTTTTGAAAAAGGAATTTTAATTTGGAAATTTGATTTTTATGGTATCTATTACAATGATAAAGAATTTTTTCTCTAGGGGTTAGTTGAGAAATTTTATTGACTCCTAATAATGAATAAATATTTTTTTTAAACCTACTTGGAGTACCAATTGTTTTTGTATTAATCACCTGACTAGAAATCCCTGGATTAACTTCAAAACTTGAGTTTTCTAAATTTGTTTCCCGACTATTGATACTTGTGATGCAATTGAAAATGGAGGGAACGGCTTCTAAATGTAGACGCGCTTTTATACTGCTTGTGAAGATGCTATCCGTAAAATGGTCTTCACAAATATAAAAGCTTAAGCTTTTGGTGGTATCTGTAAAATTAAAAGCGGAATTAAGTGATTGTAGCCACAATTTGCGGCGCTCTGGTCCTTTAGGGAGTCTAAACAAATGCTTATTATTATTATTTACGTTATAGCTATGTGTACTAGGACAATTTGGAATAATGCACTTATAAGCCATTTTTTAAAGAATATGAAATTGTAAGAAAAATTTTAACGAATCAATAAAATTACTTACAAGTTTTTAATACTACCTGGTTTTTAATTTCACTTTTGAAACAATCTTATTAATTTAATTGAAAACAATCTAAAAACAAATATTAAATAGCTTTGAAATAAAAATAAATCGAGTTTCTAAATAATTGTGAAACGTGGTTTTTATAACCTTACTTTCGACAATTTTAGCACATAGAAATTCGGGAAATATTTTGTCTATTCATAAACCTGTTTTCTACCTGCACCCTCTGTACGCTCTAGTTACACCCACTACGACTAATTTTTGCGCAAGCCCATTTCCAATTTTTTGAAAGAAAACTTTTGCCGCTAGAAATATCTGTTTAGTTCCACCAGCGACAAGATCAGCGCTGGTGGTGCTAAATTTACCGACCAATTGGGAGGTCTCTTGTCTCTGGGCAAAGCTTAGCGTATTACCAACGAATATAGATATGTAGTCTATATTCGTTGGTATTACCCTCAAAATATATGCCGGACGACTCACCAGATGGAGCTGTGTGCCGTTTCTGAATAAATATTCCTAAATATCGGAACTTTGGAAACGTTTTGGAACATTTGATTTGTAAATTGCTGTAGCTCCAACTACAGTTCATGGAACGACGCGACCAATAGTTTTCATTTATTAAATACGATGCCGTATCCTATCCACCATTACAAAATTTAGTTTAATTTACTTATGTACTTATAAACGGATAATCATTACTATTACCTCGTTTATATCGTGCATATGCAATCCACTTACATATAAGTGGCCTAATGAAATAAATCCAACTTTTAAACTGCCTATTTATATCGGTGAAAATTGCAATCCTGTTAGGTTATGTTTCGGATTACAACGAGATTAAACTGACCGATACACAAAGATAGAATATAACGTTATCTTTGTCTTTTGCGTTGGACAACCTGTGAAGTTCAGTGGCTAATTTCACATTAGGTTACAGTCAACACGTGTTACATAAGGCATATTTTTATGATTTGAACCAGTGTATTTTCGCTGCCAATTAAGAATAATCTGAAAACTTTTAATTTACTTATATGCTTTTAACGTATTTACAGATTTTTGTTTTCTGCAGCTTAAATTTTTGCCGCTTAGACTGAATGCAGCTACTTTAATGATTGCGTATGTCATTTGCAGTTCCGTAACTGCGCATGTGTAATCCAATCGCGTTTATATCGAAGATGAAATTCATCTAATCGCGTTCGTCAAGTCCAATCGCACTTATTCTTAATATTAGGTTTCATCATGTAGGCCGATTTATTGTAATTCGCATCTGTTTATATCGAGATGTTTTAAGCCGATTAAAGCCGATATAAACGGGGTATATAACTACTACAATACGATGGATTTAACATACAATTAAATTTACCAGACGTTGGTGAAGTCGGCTGTAAGTCTCTTGTTCATAGTTTATTATAATATTTCATATGAATTTGAACAAATTGCAATTTTCTTCGTAGTCAATATATAGTTTGAATTTTTGTTATTATAGTTATAATTGGTTGAATCTTATACATTTTATTATGACTGTTTTGTTATAATTATTTACTTTTTGTTTATTGCACCCTACATTTTGTAAGAAAACAAAATGCCATTGAAATTTTAATTTGCCGCAAGAACCGAACTAAATAGTATTTAGTTCCCTGGGCGAAATACTGCGTATACAGCGCCAAATTTTAGATACGGTTACTTTTATTCACCTACATTGGTTTTCATTTTTTATTTGTGACATCGGTTCTTCCGAGAATTTCACCAAAACGCGCAACGCTAAACGCCGGTATTTAGCACAAAAACATTTATTGTAGACAATTTGTTGTAGCAGCCGTTAACGATCATTGAAAAGGAATGGAATTTAATTCCGAATTCTTGATGGTGCAAGGAGTTTTAAATAATATTGTTAGAACAAGTGGACCTTTGAATAAACTTCGTTTCAAAGGAGGTAATTTTGTTTAGGTTAATGAGAAATTTAAATTTCTACAATTTGTTTAATTGCAGGCAATGAAACAAAGATTGAATTAATCATTAAAGAGCTGAATTATTTAAAACCTCGGACGTTAAATAAAAAGAATGATAAAGATCTTGAAGATATTACATATTTTTTAATGATTAATTCAGAGTTCGAAGATAAGGATGTTTTAAACAGTAAAGAAATCGAGCATTTAATAAATATAATTCCTACTTTATCACAATACCTCTTGGCAAATATAATTGTCTCATTAAATCTGGTTCAATATTATTGTACAGTATTGCAAAAGTTGCCAGTAAAATTGCACCCAGAGGTGTTGTATGAAGTAGTCTATTTTTTAAGAAACAATCCAGTAATTAAGAATGTTGAATACACAGGTATGATTTTGAAGGCAATTCAAAAGCAACTTTACTCATTAGATGCCAATGCTCAGGTACTAGGTACTTTCACATAATTAATCATTTTTTAATTTAACGGTTTCAGTTTAATGAAATTGAGGAACAACTGATAGATTTAGCAAAACAATTACAATCTAATTTGCTCAAATTTAATTTTACTTTATCAGAATCAAAAAAAGGGAAATCAGTGGGTTTCTCGATTTTACACATTTTAGAAATCCTGAGTTGTTGTGATGTTGATAATAAAAGTTTGGATAAGTTTCACTGTTCCCTTATAGAAACTTGCCAATCACTTCTTGATGATGTCACTGTATTAATTTATTGTTCTTGGACAGAGGTATAGTTTTAATAAACTGTAATGAACATTGTAACAGATTGCTTTAGGTAGATTACAAAGGTGAACATTTACAAATAGCAGTTGGATATGAAGCATATTTAGCAATTGAGACATTATTGAAATATAAACCTGCTAATGTATTAACACAGAAGTTATCATCAATTTCAAGAAAGCCACCAACTACAAAGGAGCGTATTAAAACAGCAGATGAAAAAAATATCATTGAACACATCAATGAAGCTAATTCTGAACAACGTATATGGTTCGAGGCACTCTTAACCACTGATATATTTAATAATTTGGAATCCATAAAATGCATACAAGAGTGGGCACATTTGTGTTCAAGTGAGAATGTTCAATATTTGTTGGATAAAGCAATTACTAACCGTGATGATAATATAAAAAAATTAATAATTCATTGTGTATCATATTTAAATATTTATGATTTGGAGATTATATTGACACGTTTTTTTCGTGAACATGGAATAAATAGTCACTTCCAAGTAAATGATGTTCAAGATGACATCACCATAATGTTAAATAAAGAAGATATTTGCAAAGTAGATGATATTTTCATCAAAAAAGTATATATGTTATTACTACAAAATCCTGAAGTGACATTGAAAAATTTATATATAGCCTGTTTGAAAAATTCAGTATATGTTTCATTTTTTGAACATTTATTTAGTAATATTACCTATTGTGTAAGTACAGATGGCTTAGCATACAGCGTTTTTTGTAATGTGTTTGAAAATTACAAACCAACCGTTCAAAATATTTCGGTTTATAAGAAATATTTAAATTTACTGTTGGAATCAAAACATGTTGATGCAAATGTTGTCACACAAGAAGTACTTTTACCATTGACAAAACAATCTCTCAAAAATGAAGAATATGAAAGTTTATTATCCAATTTGCAACTGTTAAATGTTAGTAACAAAATTTTTTAGTGCCGATTTATATTTGTTAAAATTTGCAGGTTTCAACAAATCGCCCTATTAATCCGTTATTATCATTAAATACTGTTTTATTAAACATTTTAAAAGAAATCCGTTTTAAGTTCTTTACATATTCAAATTTAAAATATGAGATAACTTCAGAATGTGTGGAAATTTTAATAAATCATACAGAAAATAACTCATCTGATCTGGATTTAGAAGGTATGTTACAAAAATTTGTTTATTTTAGTTAATATTAATTTATTATTTCAGATCAACAATTGGAATTTAATACCATTGATAAATTTTACACTTTAAAGCAAGATTCTACAAATAAAAAAGAATTCTTGATGTATGTTTGTCCAAATATTGATATCAATAATTATACACAAACTGTTTGTACCTTAGTCACTGTGAGTTTTGGCCAAAACTATTTGATTCAGTGTAAGAGTAGATTAATTTTTGTTTTTTAGTTGCTACCACGTTGTATTAATTCTGAGTGGATTTCTGTAGTACTTCATTTACAATCTTCTTGTGAAAATCGGAAAATCATATCTTTACTCGCAGATACTTTAACACTGCTTTGTCAAGTAGCACAAACGCAAGTAAACTATGCCGGATTGAAGTTTTGTATCCAACAGTATAGTATAGTGATGAAAGTAAATAATTTCATGGCCAATATTTCGATATAGTAAATAACATAATTTACAGGATATATTGCTGCCAAGTTTAAAGTCGGATGAAGCGATGTTTTTGGTAGAACATGTTTGTAAATTATTACGTGATTTTCCTGAGATTATTCGACAGGAAGAAGGTCTTAGATTAGTTGGTATATTACCTGATGAGACATTAACTAATGTGAAAAATAATAAAACTGTGGTTGGTGGAATAATGTGCATTCAAGATCCTATTATTGCACAAGCAATTGCACAACGAATGCTGTAACATTTTGTTTTTTAAATAATATTATTCAAAACTTGATAAAAGAACGAACTTTGTTAGAAGCTAATAAAATTTATTGAAATAATATAGAAAATATACACTTTATTCCAAAATTATAGGAAGTTCCTTGCATCAACCAGAACCGAGCCAGCAGGATGATGTAGTCTAAATTTTTAAAACAGTGCGGAGGCTGAAAAATTGAACGTTTTTAACAAAGTGGAAAGATTCAGATTTAAAGAAACAATCATAGAATTTTTTATGTAACTTCATAAATTTAGATATCAAGGAGTACTATCTTGAGAAAATGAAGAATATTTGACTAAACTCACAGCATTAATTTCATTGTTAAATATACAGCTTGACAGAAATAGCTTGGCGGATGACACTACGCAGAAAAGGAAGCGAGGGTGTCTTAAATAAGCTTAAATTAGCGACCACCAATAAGGAACTGGGATCTTCTAAGGGGTGGTATTTTGGTCTACAGCGCATCCATGAGTCATCCGCCAAACTATTTCTGTCAAGCTGTACTGTATGATCAATAACTTTCAAACACCAGGAAGTTACAAAATTATCTCTTATGTTTTTTTTTCTCTCTTTCTCTCTCTCTTGCTGTGTCACTTGCTTCTTCAAAAGTTTTGAAAAATTGTGACGGTAATCAGTGCAGCAAGCGAATAAGACTGCAATATTTGTTTAGCAACATTTTTGACACTTACCATTCTCCTTTATGTAACAAATCAAAACCTTCATTGATTTGGCTAAAGTTTAAAGAATGTGATATAAATTCATCAAGAACTAATTTCTTGTCAAGATACTGCTCAACAAGTTTTGGGACACTATCACGGCTTTTCCACCCTAAAACAGAATTATTAATATTAATTATTGCGGAAAAAATTATGATTACCTCCGAAAGCAGTTCCTTTCCACACCCGCCCTGTTACAAGTTGAAATGGACGAGTACTAATTTCTTTTCCTGCAGCTGCCACACCAACAATTGTGGATACACCCCAACCTTTATGGCATGATTCTAGGGCTGCTCTCATGGTTTGCACATTCCCTACGCATTCAAATGTGTAATCTAAACCTCCATCAGTAAGTTCAATTAAAACTTCTTGAATTGGTTTTTCATAATCTTTGGGATTTATAAATTCAGTAAAACCAAAGTTTTTAGCTGTGGAATTACACAATTATAATAAATTGAAATATATATAGGTACCACACAATACCAGTTTCAAATTTAGACTCATTAAGATCGATTCCAATGATTCTAGAAGCACCAGCTGCTTGGCATCCCAAACCAACGGCAAGACCTACAGCGCCAAGTCCCCAAACAGCACAATTGCTACCAGGTTCAACTTTAGCAGTATTTAAAGCCGCTCCGTAACCTGTCGGTACTCCACAACCGAGCAGACAAACTTTGTCAAGTGGCGCATTTACATTAATCTAAGAATATAATATGAAAGCAATATATAGATTCTTTACATTTTTTCTTTACTTTAACAACAGAAATGTCAGCAACAACAGTATATTCACTGAATGTGGAACATCCCATAAAATGATGTATGGTCTGCCCTTTGCAAGTAAAGCGACAAGTACCATCAGGCATTAAACCTTTACCCTGAGTAAGTCGAATTTTCTGACACAGGTTAGTTTTAGGATTCTTACAAAATTTACATTCTCTACATTGTGGTGTATACAGCGGTATCACATGATCACCTAAAAATAGTTTTGACAACATGTACTTACACTTTTTATCAGTGGTTAAGACATGATAACAAAGGTCATTTCTTTTAACAATGTTTTTTTATACTCACCAGGTTTCACGTCTACAACACCATCACCTACACTTTCTACAATTCCACTGCCTTCGTGCCCCAATATCGCTGGAAAAACGCCTTCAGGATCATGTCCGCCTAAAGTATAAGCATCAGTATGGCAAATTGCCGTAAAAAGAACTTTAATTCGAACTTCATGAGCTTTTGGTGGAGCAACTTCAACAACTTCAAAGCTAAGAGGTTCTTTTGCAGCCCATGCTACAGCAGCTTTGCAAGTTATCGGCTAAATAGAAATCCATAGTAAAGGCACAACATAAAATATCACATGATTAATAATTACCTTTCCTGCGGTATCTGACATTTTAATGCTCAGCAATTATCAAGCCGGTATCGAGTGGGTTAAATCAGAGGGTCAAGAGCTGTGGTCAAGATCACAGACAGGGATGGGATCGGCGGTAAGTTTTGAAAAGTTGTCAGCACCGCCCTCGAGGTCGGGAAACCGAACTATTTAGTAAAAGCGCGGCAAATAGAGGACATCGCAATGTCAGACGGAACAGTTGCTTGAAAATGCTGAATTCGCAGAATCGAAACGTTATCTATTGCGTTCAATTAATTTTGTTTATTCTTCACACGTCTTTTGTTCGAGACGTTGTGCAATTTTATAAGCCTTTGTTTCAATCACAGGTTTCAATACTTTACAATTTTAAGTTTTAAGTGAAAACCAGGTAATATCTAATTGATCTTTTTTTCTGAATTATTGCAATGGAACAGATCGGGTTCAATTATCGCTGCTGTGTTTCAAATTGTCCCAATGCATATTTCAAAACCGTTGTCGGAAGTATTTATAAAAACAAGCATTTTTTTAAACTTCCATCAGAATTTGTGTATTTTGTAGCTGATGTAGAAAATACCGTTTCCGAATTTTTGAAATTGCATGGACACATTTTAAACGTTAAACAAACAATTCTGGCTATTTTAAACAAAATAAATTTTACTTGGTTTTCATGTGAACTTCATCACAACATAATGCATTCAAAATTGCTAGAAGTTACTTTAAATTTTGTTGTGAGAAAGTATATTTTGTATTTTAATAATAATAGTAATGTTTCAAAATTTGGTTGTAGAATAAAATCCAGTATTCAAATAACTTTTTTCTTGAATGCAAGCTTTTGATACCTGTATTTCTAATTATTTGAATATACATTTCTTTTACTTACATTATTTATTGTTGTAATAATTTATTGTTTTGTGTTTTGCACAATGTGTTACGTATGTTGGTTTAAATTGTTTTTTACGTAATATGTTAAATGTGTCGGTTTACGTTGTTTTTTGTATAATATGTTATATTTATGTTCATTTACCTATATTGTTATATATATGTATGTATGTATGTATGTATGTAGTATATGTGTGTTAATTAAAGAAATATTTAATTCACACAGTTTTTAATTGCGTAGACCTATCTGTGTAAGTAAAAAATATGAATAAAAATAATTTCAAATAACCCGCTATTAAATTTTAGTTCAAAATTGAACTGTAGGGGCGCTGTACGCATGCTTCTTTTATTGGTGGGAAACTGTGGTAAAAGATAAGCAACGGTTTGTTACTGGGCTAAATAGTTCGATTTCCCGACCTCGAGGTCGGTGTTGCCAAATATTTGAATTGCCGCGTCAATCTGTTATCTGTGATCACAGATTACCGCTACAATTAAAATATTTGGCAACACAGATCTCGATGACAGTAATCCGAACTATTTAGCCCAGTAGCAAACCCTTGCTTATCTTTTCCACAGTTTCCCACCAATAAAAGAAGCATGCGTTCAGCGCCACTACAGCTAAATTTTGAACTAAAATTTAACAGCGGGTTATTTGAAATTAATTTCATTCATATTTTTTTACTTACACAGATAGGTACTTCGCAATTAAAAACTCTGTGAATTAAATATTTCTTTAATTAAGACATACATACATACATATGTAACATGTTGTGTAAACCAACATTATAACATATTTTTTCTACTTTGGTATCATAAGCGAGTTTTTGTGAAACTGAAAGCAGTGTCACAAAGGAACTTTTTGTGACACGGCTTTTTGGTGTTTTTTTTGATAATAATTACGTTGGTATTGCTGTAATAGCACGCTGGCCGGCGTCGGGCATCTCTACCGAGCTCCTGTCAAGGTCAAGCCAAGTGTGCAGCTTAATTCTTCCATGACTTCTTCACAAAAATATCAAACTCGAGATTTTAAATTCGAAGTTTTAGTTGACATATGACACATGACAAATTACCAACCCAAGCAGTACCTAATCCTAAAAATCTCTAGAATATTTAGAAAGCAGAATTTTCAAATTTTCATGAAACTGAGAGCGCCAAAGTAGAAAAAATAGTATATTACACGCGTTTATAAGACGTATTGTCGCACTCATGACATTGGAGCACTCCTCGCTTCGCTCGTCGTACCCCAAACTTATTCGTGCGACAATAGATCGTCTTATAAAACTTGTATAATAATATACTATTTTCTACTTTCGTATCATAAGTGGGTTTTTGTGTAACTAAAAGTAGTGTCACAAAGGAACTTTTTGTGAAACCGCTTTTGGTTTTTTTTTTTTGATACTTATTACGTTGGTATTGCTGTAATAGCACGCTGGCCGGCATCGGGCATCTCTACCGAGCTCCTGTCAAGGTCCAGCCAAGTGTACAGCTTAATTCTTCCATGACTTATTCACAAAATTATCAAACTCGAGATTTTAAATTTGAAGTTTTAGTTGACATATGACACATGACAAATACCAACACAACCAGTACCTAATCCTAAAAATCTCTAGAATATTTAGAAAGCATAATTTTCTAATTTTCATGAAACTAAGAGCACCAAAGTAGAAAAAATAGTATATTACACTCATTTTATAAGACGTATTGTCTTATAAAACTTGTATAATAATATACTATTTTCTACTTTGGTATCATAAGTGAGTTTTTGTGAAACTAAAAGTAGTGTCACAAAGGAACTTTTTGTGAAACGGCTTTTTTTTTATACTTATTACGTTGGTATTGCTGTAATAGCACGCTGGCCGGCGTCGGGCATCTCTACCGAGCTCCTGTCAAGGTCAAGCCAAGTGTACAGCTTAATTCTTCCATGACTTATGCACAAAAGTATCAAACTCGAGATTTTAAATTTGAAGTTTTAGTTGACATATGACACATGACAAATACCAACACAACCAGGGGTGGGATTCCCAATGCTCAACTCGACTCGTGTCGAGTCGAGTTCGTAAAATTTGGAATTCTGAATGGCTACTCGATGTCGACAGTATCGAGTACAGACGCCATTTTTACTCGCTATATATTTTGGTATCGAGTGCGAAATTCTAACCAAATAATCAGTAGTTCTTTATTTTTTTTGTGTTGATGTCACGTATTTGTGTCAGCTGGAAGTGAAGAATTTACATAAAATTGTATTATGCACAAAATAATCAAGCTATGGATGATGATACTGCGAAATTTTCGTAGAAGTGTAGAGTTAAATTGTCTTTTAAAAACAATATTAAAATCCCATTTTTAGATTTCTACACGAGTTTATTGTATTGACTGGTATCATCAAACATAACAAATTACCTCAATTCATTAGTGACGTTAATGATGAAAAATAAGTAATTTTTAAGATTGCAGTATATTGTATGTACAACGTTTTTTTTTACAGATTAAAACGTATAGAAGTTTGGTTAAAAATAGATTTCAGGATTTGAAATTGTGTTTAGTACATGTTTATTACTTTAATCATGTCTTCCATTTTTTTGTCATGTTTTTTACGTCCTTTATCAACTAAATCTAATTTTACAAACTAAGCCTTATATACTATTATTTACGCATCCGTGAATTTAACACTTGAGTGAGTTTCACGGATGGTTAGTCAAATCTAGTAATCTACACAATGGGGTATTGGGAATGGGGCCCATATCACTATTTAATAATTTTTTCCTATTCTTATATATAATCAAACTTTCCCTACTATTTAAATTCCTATAATCTGATTCTGCCCTAACCAATTTTAAATTGTCTATACTTATTGTATGGTTGCATTCTAGTACATGCAGGGCAACACTAGATTTCTCTAGTCTATTGTATTTGATATGAGCCATATGCTCTTTGAATCTGGTAATGATAGAACGTCTAGTTTGCCCAATATATACCAAATCACAATCACTACAACTAATCTGGTAAATACCTGACATATCCCTATCACTATTTTTGTCCT
Organism: Dascillus cervinus; assembly: GCA_949768715.1. Lineage (NCBI taxonomy): Eukaryota > Metazoa > Arthropoda > Insecta > Coleoptera > Dascillidae > Dascillus > Dascillus cervinus. The sequence continues at coordinate 16,523,738 of OX458316.1, read as the reverse complement.
TCGGATTACCCAACAAACTACTTAATGATCTATTGTTATTACTGTGAACTATTTTAAGGTCAAGTGAATTGGATTACAAATTATATTGGGTACTTATGAGCAGATGTTTGACTTGGGGCCAAATGTAAATCTTTCCCACTGATATTTGATATCCCTCTATGGCAAAAAAATCGCAAAGGAATCAATATTTTTGTTTTGTTGCAGATGTTGCAAAGATGCCCTAATTGTTTATTCAATCTAAATATGTAATACTATAAACCGTTCTTCCAAAAGTTCAAACGCACTTTTTCGTTCCCTTAAAAACCTTTGCACAATAAATTAACGGTTTACTTCATTCGTCCAGCTTCAACGATACCCAATATTAAAAATTGGTAACATTACAAATTAAAAATATCAAATTTTAACTACAGCGTTCGAATAGGTTTGCCGTACGAACCAAACAATTTTGGCGTATTTAAAATTACCGCTGATTTACAAATCACCAGGTACCAGTACAGCTACACAAAAATCACAAGAATATTAGTTGGTAGTAACGATTCCCCTAGTGGACTCGATGTTCAATGAGAATCATTACTTCTACTCGATGTCGAATTCGGTCAAGTATCGAGTAGCGAACTCGATACTCGAGTCTACTCGACTCGAGTCCAGGAATCAGAATCCCAGCCCAGTACCTAATCCTAAAAATCTCTAGAATATTTAGAAAGCACAATTTTCAAATTTTCTTGAAACTAAGAGCACCAAAGTAGAAAAAATAGTATATTACACTCGTTTTATAAGACTTATTGTCGCACTCATGACATTGGAGCACTCCTCGCTTCGCTCGTCGTGCCCCAAACTTATTCGTGCGACAATAGATCGTCTTATAAAACTTGTATAATAATATACTAATTTTCTACGACCATATCGAAATATGTTTATTTCACGAGCGTAAAATCAATCATAAACAACTACATTTTGTACAGAATTTCATTTCGCATCGGTTGCTAGGCAACAAATGCGAAATGAAATATTTCGTATTCGGTTCACTGTTTTTGGTCACAAATGTTAAGGCGGCCTAGAAAATCGAATGTCGTCAGTTTGCCGTCAGTTTGCTTCTGTCAACATTACGTTGCAGATAATTTCGTAGTTATTTTCGATAAATCTTACAATTAATATGGAAAGTGATAGTGATAATGACTTGGAATTAACACCTCCAAACATAACTGAAGTTGCAAAGTTCACAACATTAAATTTATTACCGGAAACGTCTAAGAAAATGTATCAACGCGCTTATAACCTCTTCTTTTCTTTTTTTTTGTTTAAATTATGTTAAACGCGTGAGCAGAGGTTATCGCAGAAAAAATTTAGTATGCAACGCGCACAAAATGGCAATTCATACTCGTGCAAAATGAGCATCATTTTGTGCTTGTTGCATAATATACTATTTTCTACTTTGCGTTCGTACTGAGATTATTACGACACGCCTTTGCGTATCGTACTAGATAAAAAGGGTGCGGTAAAAAAACACTAAGTACAGTGTAATTTGTTTTTTTTTAATTTTTGCAACTTGTCTCTGTGACAACCTAACATTACTGTCAACACTAAATTAGCAGTGTCAATCAGCACTGGGACTCTTGTAATTGAATCAAATCGAAATAGTACAGCAACTATAAGCAAACTCTTATTTACCGTTGTTGTCATTCTTATTTTCCGAACAGCAACTATAAGCAAACTCTTATTTACCGTTGTTGTCATTCTTATTTTCCGAACAGCAACTATAAACAAACTCTTATTTACCGTTGCTGTCATTCTTATTTTCCGAACAGCAACTATAAGCAAACTCTTATTTACCGTTGTTGTCATTCTTATTTTCCGAACAGCAACTATAAGCAAACTCTTATTTACCGTTGTTGTCATTCTTATTTTCCGAACACCAACTATAAGCAAACTCTTATTTACCGTTGTTGTCATTCTTATTTTCCGAACACCAACTATAAGCAAACTCTTCTTTACCGTTGTTGTCATTCTTATTTTCCGAACAGCAACTATAAGCAAACTCTTATTTACCGTTGTTGTCATTCTTATTTTCCGAACAGCAACAAAAGAAAAAACTCTTTGACTGTGCTTGATTTAATCGTCACATACAAACATAACCTTAAAAGCCAAGGGGCAGGTATGTGCGAGAATAAGATTTTTATTATAACAAATTATGACTAAATTTCTAGAGAAAAGGAATAACAAACATTGTGACTAAAGACACAACAAACTGGAGGATTTGCACTTTTGGCGCTGCAACTGAAAATATGCCAGCATAATATATTCAAGGATTGTTGAGATTTTGTCTTCCTTACGCCAATTTTCAAATTCGTCGTATTTTTTTTTTTTCACAAATATGGCGTGATTTTGCGGGTAGCAAATTACCAATTGTATTTTCTGCCAAAACTCGTATATCTGGGGGCGTACATTCTAAAGTTTATTTTCAGAATTTATTGAAATATAGCCCAAGCAAAATGTCGCCAAAAGAGGGGTTACCCTGCAAAAGGTCGATCAGGTTTGGTTTTTTGATATGTTTTATCATAAATGCACCTAATGTAAACGTCCAGTTTTTGACCTCGTAACCTTTCCAGAAAGTGTTGAAAAAGGGGGTTGAACTTAAAAAAAACGTTTTTGAGTACGCTGCGCAAACGGCTTTTTAGAAAAAAAATTTTTTTCACTCATTTAAATACCTGACGATATAGGCATTCAGAATCGAATCGAGGCCGCTACTCTAGAACCAATAGTTTATGAGCTACGATTTTTTGAAGTTCGCCATTTTGATTGCTTAAACCGCAAATTAACTGTTTCTGCTATTATCTCACGTTTCGTGCGCTCCAGGCTGATGCACTGGTTACATCAAAACAAATGATATGGCAGTGTAATGGGTATTAAATGCTCTTTACTATGGTTTTCTGTTTGATCCAATCGGATGAAAAATGGCCACACGGCGAGCAATCAAACTTGAAAATTATTGAAAAAACTCCCTATTTTTAGTACGGTTTCAGTGTGCTCTCAAACTTGCCCATTATAACCAATCTCAAAAATTTTATGGGGCACATAAGTGCAAATTTTTTTTTTTTTACTACTGACACCCTTGGACCAGTGCAGCTTTATTCCAAACGGGGCGCGGACTCAAAAATAACGAAAACGTTAAAATTCTCCTAGACTCCTGAAACTTGGCACGTGCAATCACGTGTGTGTTCTATTTTCATTTGTTTTTGCGCTAATCACAAATAACTGGTTGCTTTTGTTTAATTTGGGAAACAGAAATATTTCTAATTTACAAATGGAAAAATGACTTATGATACATTTATGTACACTATTTCGCGCAAAATTTTTATTTGAAACATATATACAGGAAGCGCCAGCCAACTGGAATAAATTCATTATCTCAATTATTCTACATATATTAAAAAAAAATCCCGAAACACGTAATTTTTAGTCCATCACAAGATATCCTGTAAAGCTTGGAACCCGGATGGTCGTTACGTCGTAACGCTGCCTTTCAATGAAAAAAGGTCGAACTGGGCCAGTTACGCCATATGGCATTAAGACGCCTGCAATCTTTAGAAAAGCGATTTATTCGAGACCCTAGTTTTAAACAGCAATATGTCAACGTCATAGAAGAATATTTGAAGCTAGGCTACATCAATAAATTGCATAATCCATCCAACGACGGTTTTTTCTTGGCCCATCAGGCGGTTCTGAAAGAAGCCAGCGTGACAACAAAAATCCGAGTCGTTTTCGACGCATCCGCCGAATCGAGTACCGGGGTGTCACTGAACCAGGCGCTAATGGCAGGTCCAACTCTGCAGGACGACATTTTTACGCTTTTATTAAGATTCCGCTTGTACAATCACGTTTTAACTGGCGACATTGAAAAAATGTACCTTCAAGTCCTTATCCGCGAAGAGGATCAGCCCTATTTGCGCATGCTCTGGCGGGAAAACGACGGTTCTCTTTCGACTTATCAGTTTAATCGGCTAATTTTTGGACTTAAGCCAGCTTCCTTTATAGCAACGCGATGTCTGCAACAACTCGCTGATGACGAGCAGCTCCGATACCCTCTCGCTTCTGTCGTACTAAAACGGGATGTACCTATATATACAATTTGAATCAATTTCTGTCTACTTCTGAATTTTTCTTAGACGCAACCAAAAATACTAATTGGAACAGGCACTAGATCTCTAATTTTTCAAAAATTAAAAAATACATCTAGCATTCCATTGTTCTGAATATTGCCAAGTTTGACGATATTGAAAATCGTTGCTATAACTGCAACAATTTGTTGATATGGATTTAATCTATACAATTCAATTTAACAGACGTTGGTGAAATCAGTTCTTTTGTTGCGTTATTTGTTATAATATTTCATGTCGAAAATTAATATTATTTTAATTTGTTTGATTTGCTATTAATATGTAGTTATAATTGATTATGCAATTTTATTATGACTGTTTCGTTATAATCATAAATAATAATACATTTTTTATTTACTTTTTGTTTATTATTTGTACAATTTATATTCTATACTTTAACATTATAAGAGGATAATGATGATTCGAGTGAGACATTTTTAAAATCGGGAAGAGAAGGATAGGTATATGTAATTAAAATTAAATTTCCCGCAAGAGCAGAAACGAGCCGAATGAATGGATTTTAGTTCGTCGCAGACTCACTACGAAAAAAGCGCCAATATTTTGGCTACGTTTTTTTACATTGGTTCTTACGGGAGTTGCGCCTACCTATATTAATGAAACTCTTTCGTAAAATCATTTCCGAGGCGATATTCAGTCATTCGAGGTTAAGTTTCCATATTTTAACTAATATTGTCTGAATACAAAACTGAAATATGTAAGTATATCGTTTTAATAATTAATCTCTTTTCAGATAAAGATGGAAAATTGTAATGATTTCAATTCTTTTCGAATTAAATTGGAGCCAGCAGTTATAATAAAACATGAACCAGAAGAAGTTGCGGAAGAATGCCACTCACTTAAAATCAATAAGTACGATATAAATTCACCACCAACTTGTACTAGTGATCTACCAAATACTGAGGTACATGTCTCTATTCACAAGGTGACGAACTTGGAAGGAAATTAAAATAATTAATGTTTAGATTAAAGTTGAGTCTTCAGTATGTATACGTGAAAATTTTGTTGTTGCTGAGCCTTTGCTTGCCACAGCAACAGAGGAGTATTTTAATTTCAAAGACCAATTGAAAATAAAACAAAACCACAGAACTCAAGAATCCTGCACTTCAGATCAAGGCATATTGAAACCAAAAGTAATTAATAAAATTAATTCATATTTATCCAAAGCATATAACAATCTGTTAAATCAAATTGCAGTTAATTTATGGATATAATTTTGTTTTAGATGAATATGGCTAATCATGATTCCAATGCATTGGAAATTAAATTAGAACCAGAGGAGCTCATTATCAAAGATGAATCAAAGGAAGCTGCAGAAGAAAGCAGTTCATTTGAAATCATCAAGTATGATAATTCTCCGCCACTTGCTATTAGTGATCATACAACAAATACTGAGGTAGATTTGCATATTTATAAGAAAATTAAAAAATTTGATTTTAATTTTCAGATAAAAGCTGACTCTTCAATATGTATAACTGAACGTAAACGTAAAGTATGTACGCGAAATGTTCCAGTGAGTTCACTTCAGAAACATATGTTACATCACAAGAATGCAAAACAAAAGTGTTGTGAACAGAGAAAAGTTTTAGATCAAACAGAAGATTTATTAAAAGTTCATGAAAATGAGAAGAACAAATGTTTTAGTCGAAATTGTCATCTCACTAGGAACACATTGTTACGTGAAAATAAGAAACCATTTAAATGTCCACTATGTGAAAAATGTTTTAACCTAAACAGCCATCTCAAAACACACATGTTAATACACGAAAACAAGAAATCTTTTAAATGCCACATATGTGAGAAATGTTTTAACCTAAATAGCATTCTCAAAGTACACATGTTATTTCATGAAAACAAGAAATCTTTTAAATGCCAACTATGTGAAAAAAGTTTTAACCTAAACAGTGATCGAAATAGACACATGTTAATGCATGAGAACAAGCAATCTTTTAAATGTCAACTGTGTAACAAATGTTTTAGTCGAAATTATCATCTGGATAGGCACATATTATTACATGAAAACAAAAAACCTTTTAAATGTCAACTGTGTGAGAAATGTTTTAGCCAAAATAGCACTCTCACCAGACATATGTTAATTCATGAAAACAAGAAACCATTTAAATGCCAACTGTGTGAAAAATGTTTTACCCTAAATGACTCTCTCAGAGAACATTTGTTAATCCATGAGAACAAGAAACGTTTCAAATGCCAACAATGTGATAGATGTTTTAACCAAAGTGGTGCTCTCAGAAAACACATGATTATTCATGAGAACAAGAAATCTTTTAAATGCCAACTGTGTGAAAGGTGTTTTAATGTAAATAGTGAACGGAATAGACACATGTTAATGCATGAAAATAAGAAATCTTTCAAATGCCAATTGTGTGGAAAAGGTTTTAACCGAAATAGTATTCTAAAAAGACACATGTTAATACATGAAAAATTGGAATGTTTTTAATATGAACAGTGTGATAAAGGTTTTACTCGAAACAACACTGACTGGAAGAAAAAAAGCTTTTTTGCACTCGCTGCATCCAAACAAGCGAAATGCGCACGCAACTGATACACGGAAACATCCATTTTGAAACACTCGTGCGTGAAAACGTGCCAAAAATCATCCGCTAATCAGACCGTTTGAAAGCAAATTATTGTTTCATTTATATTATTTAATGTGTACAATGCAATTTACGCCACTTTTCAATTCAATACATTGGGGAATACTGCAGAAATTATAAATTGAAAGTTGTAAATTTCGAATGACATTTAACAGCTGACAGTTGTTTCCGGTTCAATTTATTTATTTATTTTATTTTGGGGTAAAAATTCGTGCAAAAAATAGCATACACACCTCGTGCGTAAACAATATAAGGGAATTCGTACCCATTTGCACTTCACTCGTGTGCTACGCCCACTCGTGTTTGCAAATCGGGCACTCATTACCAAAACATTTGTTTCCGCACATGATACGTAAATAACTATTAAATGTCTACATTGACAAACAACAAGGTGTCGGAATAATTCTGCAAAAGAAAACTGGTTATAACTTATACAGGGCATTTTTTACGGCGGTGCCAATATTGAAATTTTGAAAGTAGCAAAACTTAATTGTTTTAAGTGGATCACTATGTATTTTAATCCGGAATGTTATGCAGTATGTTATGCTCTATAAATTTGCAATTACAACTAATGTTCTGAAATGAGTCGATTTACCACAATTTTAGGTTTTATTTGAAAATGCACTAAAATATCGCTGTTTTTTGTTCTTTTATTCTCGTGGTATGCAAACTTGAGCAAAAACGGCCATTATCAGACGTTAAAAGTGTGCTTTTAATTGCATTTCTATTACTTCGCGTTTATAATATTATTAAAATATTTCTTCCTAAAAAACGGACTAACGGAAATGGAAAACTTGCAAAACAGCAATAACTTATTGCGTTTTCGATCCACTGCTCTGGAGCACTCTTAGAGCATTCCGCGTGCAAAATAACGTGTTCGATTCGTCCACCGGATTTGCTCCGAGAGCGATGTTGATGTTCTGTTAAACCTTGCACTCCGTTAAAGATCGCTCTGAGATCGCTCTACACTGCTCTGATTTGTAGCCCAGAGCGACACAGAACAATCTTTGAAAGTAGGGAAACGTAGCCTCTATTATCATAAATGATGCTGTCACGTATTGGCGCTCGCTCTCGAAATGCAATTATATGGAGCAACCGATAAAAAAGCTGTGACGTTATTGCACAATTTTGAAGTGCTCTTGAAACTACTCGAGAGCAGTGAATCGAAAACGCTGTTACTTTACATTACTTATTATTTTATTTTCTTAATTCTATTATTATTTTATTTTACTTTACGTTTCTTAACTGTATGTTTTTGTTGTATAAAATAGAAGCTAACTTTATTGTCTTGTTTGTAAATAACCTGTAATTTTAAATTGAGCTGCATTGAAAAAGAACGTTTGCGCCATTCTTGATGTCCCTACCGTCTGGTGGTGTTTTAGCAAACTTCATCTAATTGACTTGTTTGAATATTTTTTTAAACAAATACAGTAAAATCCCTCCATAGTGGACACTCAAGGGACTGGACAAAACTGTCCGCTATAGAGAGGTGTCCGTATTTGAGGGGGTCTTAATTTTTTTGCCGAAAACTTACTATACATATTACTACAAATTTTAAACAGTTTATTGAATATTGTACATAAATATGTATTATGTTTACCTATACATAAATAAATTTTTACAAATTAAAGAAATTTGTGATTAGAGATTGTCGCTTATTTTTTCAAAGTTGTCACACATAATTTTTATAAATCTTAAATTATTGCGCCGCTTTTTGAATACCGCACTTGCTTTTGTTCAAAAATTCAATGAGGGTGATTTTTCCTTTTATTGTTAGTTTTAATGAACTTTGAACTGGAGTCATTAGCATTAGGTACTATGTTATACATAATACACATGTACTTAATTTGTGTAATTAAGTACATGAGTATTATGTATAACATAGTGCATAATGCTAATTTATGCATCGGCAGCCGGCCGAGAAAGAATCGGCAAACGGTGTAATTCACACAAGTTACGATGGCAGTTCTTTAAAAACATGATATTAATTCTCCAAAATACTTAGAAAGTGTCCACAATGGATGGGGAAATTGCAAGTTTCGGGAAAACAAGTAGTGTCCAATGTCCGTAATAGAGGGGTGTCCACATTAGAGGGGTATTTGTATAATGTATTCTTATGGAGAAATGCCTGTTAAAAGTGTCCATAAAGAGGGGTGTCCACTATGAGGGGTTTTACTGTAGTTTCAATTTTAATGAATTTATTCCATGCTTTAGCCATTCACTGTATATTTTTTTAGAAAACGTTAAAAGTTTTCGTCAGTACGTACAATTTTGATTTTGTATAGTTGGTAATACGTAAAATTGAAAGTTTGTTCATTGTTTTTGTGGTGGATGACACATCTCACGGCAACTTGGTGGGATTGCTTATTTTCAGTTGGGTGTAACCAACGGTGTGTCATGTAGCTATGGACGCCAAAAACTTAATTTTTTATTTGTTACTTCTCTTACCATATTTTACTAGTGCAGGTAAGGCTTAACTTTCTGTAATATGCTTAGACCATTAAAATAAGTTTTAAAATTTTATTAAAAAATAACATGTCCGTCACATTTCGTAAACAGAATTAATTGCATTATTTGAAAATTGCAGTAAATGTAATAAACAGCAAATTCTCATAAAAGTACTATACACTATCATTACAATATTTCCAATATATAGATAAATGCCCATTAATATAATCAAACTTAATGTTGTTCAGGTTATGACTCAGATGCTTTAATTAATTGTTATGTTAAAAATGTATTATCAACAGGTATTTACGACGATTATGAGTGCAATACACCTCTCTTAGAAAAAGCTGCACTTAAGGCAACATCGTATCTAAGTGAAAGAGGCCCTGAAAACGCAGTATTATACGGTAAGTAATTTATTTACACTTGAATGTTTCATTTTCGATTTAAAAAATACATTTGCATAAGTTTACTACAGAAAAATGTTTACGGAATGATCAAATAGTGTTTTCATTGTTTAGGTGCTCAAATTTTAATCAACTTTTGAACAACAAACAGTGCTTTTTTAAAGAACAGTTTTAATATGAATACTTTTAAAATGGCCGGTGGAAATGCACGTTGGGCATTTAATTTTTCTAAATGGAATCCCACTGATAATGAAATGCTGTTAGCAACGTCTTGCATACAGCCAGAAGAAAAGAAACGTATTTCAAAATTTGTTTTCAAAAATGATTTTAAAGCTTCTTTGGCCGGTAGACTGCTGATGAGAAAATTTGTTCATGAAGCGACAAATATTCCATATGATGAAATTAAATTTAAGCGAGATGAAAAAGACAAGCCGTTTTTAAGCAATAATTTAAGTGTTAAAGTTTCATTCAATGTATCACATCAAGGCAATTATGCTGTCTTGGCAGGTGAAGTTGGTGATGCTGCTTTAGGGGTTGATGTAATGAAGTTAGAATATTCAGGTGGTAAAAGTTTAGATGAGTTTTTTAGAATTATGACCAGAAACTTTTCTGTACATGAATGGAAAACTATTAAAAGTTGTTCCACTAATGCTGAACAAATTGCAATGTTTTGTCGGCATTGGTGTTTAAAAGAAAGTTATGTTAAAGCGATCGGTGTAGGAATTACTGTTAATTTGCAAGATATTTCTTTTAAAATTAATACCAATAATCTGCTAAAAGATACTTTAGTTAAAGATACGGAATTATTTGTTAAAAATGAAAAGCAAAGTTGGAAATTTGAAGAAATGTTGATTGATGATCAGCATTGTGTCGCAGTTGCATTATATAATCCACTAAATAACAACAATTTGTTTAAAGAAATTAATTTTAACGATATTATGAACAAAACTGTCCCATTTTTGGAAAATGACGCAGATTATGTTCAAAGATTCTTTGAAAAGTTGGAAAAATAAAGTGATTGCTGTTAATTGTAAATTATGTAATTTGGTGTAATAGTGCTCAATAAAATCATTCCGTAAATATGTTTTCTTTTTTACCAACTTCAGTACAATTTTGTATTCAGTAAATTATTGAAATCTCTTTCTTCTTCACGTGACATAAAAACAGGAATGCCCTATAAATTAGAAATGACTTGAGAATTTAATGTTGTACTAAAAGCAGTAACACCCTTAGGATGGTACGCTTTAATAGATTGTGTATTTAATATCTGATGTTTGCATGCGATGTGTTGCTTGTAGAAAAAAGTACTGTAGAGTTTTATTGACACAATTTCTTTCAATTATCTTTTTTTTGTTATTTTTTAAATTCTCTTCATGAAAAATCAAACGAAAAAATTGAATTTAAGTAGTAATTTAATTTGGTTTTTTTTGTAAATTAACATATTATAAAGGTGAAAATGCATGGACTGCCCAACTCAATGATTTTGACCAACAACTGATTGTCGATCTTGGCCAGGTCATGAATGTAACTCGTATCTGGACTCGTGGTCGACCTCATAGTAATGAGTATGTTAGAGAATTTGGCATCAGTTATGGTACAAACGGTCTTGATTATGCTGATTATAAAGAACCAGGGGGTTCTGTTATGGTGAGATTGATTATTAAAAAAATATTTTTTCAATTCCATGAGAAATACATTTATAAATTAAATTAAATTTCAATAAAATGTGTCCCTTTTTTACTTTAATCTTGAGTGAAATAACAAATTATAATGTAAAATTCATAAACAATTTTTAATTTATTTTTAGTGATTATGGGAATTGTTTGATATTTGAAAATGTAGAAAACTTCTATTGCATACGTATTTACTTATATTTTCAAACAATGTGTTGATTACTGATTACTTGTCTACTCACCAAAATTGTGCAGATTTTTAATAACCATATATCTAAACATTGAAGTAGTAGACTTCATCAATACTTTTCTATTTTGAAAAAGCGTAACTTTTCAGGGGAAAAAGTTTATGCAAAACAGTAACCTTATTTTCGCCCAGATTTCACCTCCTTAGGAAGCATCCTGTATATTATCACTGTTTTTTTCAATAATTTTGTTGATAAAACCCTTTTTATGAATTTAATAGTGAATTACATAATTATTATTTAAGATTGTACATTTGTGCATTCATAATTTCGTTCAATCCTAGAAAACTATTTGTTCTTTATTTTATTTTTACAATATAGAGTATATAATTAAATTAAAAAAATTTAAGTATACATGTATGTAATATTTTTCAACAGTTTTCAAAACAAATTATCATCAAAATATTCTCATTCTTTTGCAAGTTTTTAACGTTGCTTTAAGCGTTTGTTTACCTAGTTTTGTTTTTGTTTTGTGCAAACCTTTATTTTTGTTTTACCTTATTCCTTCCTTGTTGTGGGCTTTAGCAGAGAGGAACTTCAAATAAAACAGGTAGTAGCTTATCATTGTTTGCATGATTTCATACAACTGTAGACTTCTGATGCATGCTAACATCTAAATGCTTCACGCTTCATTTCTCAGGCTACTCTTCAAAATGTATTAGAAATGTATATTTTGTAGCTTAACAGACTAAAATAATATAAAAATCATTAGCTAATTTTACTGCTCATATTAACATCTTCTAACATGGCTGTAGGGGATTCAGCTTGGACGCCTGAAGAAAATACTTATTATCAATTTTTAACCGCGGATCTGGGTGGACGGTTTGAGATTCGTTCTATTGCAACCCAAGGTCGATCCCGCACCAAAGAGTTCATTACAGAATATATTGTACAGTATTCTGATGATGCGGAAGGCTGGAGAAGTGTTAGTGATCCACATGGCGAAACAGAGGTGCAGTGTAGATTAAATCTATTTGCTTTTTATTCTTTAAGGTGTTTGTTTTGAAACGTTGTTTTTTTTTTGCAAAAATAAAGGTTTGTTTATTGTATTTTTCGTAAAGCATTTTTTCAAATACTAATGTGTGAACGTAATAAATATGTTAAAATGTCATAACAGATGTTCAAAGGAAATTCTGATGGAAATTCTATTCATAAAAATGAATTTGAAGTACCAATCATTGCTCAATGGATTCGCATAAATCCTACAAGATGGAGAGACAGAATTTCAATGAGAGTTGAATTGTTTGGCTGTGAATATGGTACTGTTATTATTTAATTGTATAGAAGTATATTATTAATCATAATTTTAGCATCTGAAAATTTATACTTTAATGGAAATTCATTACTTAGATTGGATCTTTTACGAGATCCAATATCAGCTTCTCGAGAAACCATTAGATTTAGATTTAAGACATCTCATGCTAATGGTGTGCTGATGTACAGCAGAGGGACCCAAGGAGATTTCATTGCCGTGCAAATTAGGGACAACAGGATGGTGCTTAATATTGATTTAGGTTCGAATTTTAATGTTTTTTATAGTTGCATAATCACTCATTTTCAGGATCTGCTCTTACGACAAGTTTATCAGTGGGTAGTTTGCTAGATGATAACATTTGGCACGATGTTGTAATATCAAGAAATCGTAGATATATTTTGTTCTCTGTGGACCGTGTTGTGGTGCAAGGAAGAATTCAAGGAGACTTTAGTAGACTTGATTTAAACAGAGCCGTAAGTACTAGAATTAAATATATTAAAAGCTAATAATGAAGGGTTTAGATGTATATTGGTGGAGTTCCAAATAAACAGGACGGCTTGGTAGTAACTCAAAATTATACGGGATGTATAGAAAATCTTTATTTGAATTCGTCCAATGTAATCCGTGAATTAAAAGAAGCTTATGAATATGGTGAATCACTAAAATATGAGAAAGTGAATACCTTGTATAGTTGTCCAGTAAGTACATTTTAATTATTCATTTTACTGAATTATTACACAGCATATTTTAGGAACCCATTATTGTACCAGTAACATTTTTAACTGCTGGATCACATGCTAGATTGAAGGGTTATGAGGGTGCACATTCAATGAATACGTCATTCCATTTTAGAACCTATGAAGAATCTGGACTAATGATGTTCCATGCATTTGCATCCAGCGGTCATGTTGCTGTATGAAATTTTTTTTCTCTTTAGTTAAATATATTCTTGTGAATTGATTATTTTAGATTTATCTGGAAACTGGTAAAATTAAGGTGGAACTTGTTACCCCAAATAGTCCTGTGGCGTATCTTGATAATTATGAGGATAAATTTAATGATGGAAGATGGCATATAGTAGTTTTGACAATTTCCAATAATTTGCTGATATTAAGCGTTGATCAACGTCCTATGAAGACTGTACGTCAATTAAAAATTACTACTGGAGCAATATATTTGGTTGCTGGTCAGTATTAAGAATTAAATTTTTACATATAAAATTTATAGCTATTTTAAATAACTAGGTGGTGTAACGGGTCCAATCGGTTACTTAGGTCAACAAATGGCAGGTTTTATAGGTTGCATGCGTACAATTAGCATTGATGGAAATTACAAATTACCAACACAATGGACAACAGATGAATACTGTTGTAAAGATGAAGTAGTTTTTGATGCCTGTCGCATGATAGATCGTTGCAATCCAAATCCTTGTGAACATGGGGCAATTTGCAAACAACATTCTTTAGAATTTGTTTGCGAGTGCAGTGGAACTGGATATGCTGGTGCTGTTTGCCACACACCATTAAATTCACTTTCATGTGAAGCTTATAAGAAACTTCAACCCGTTGGACAACGAGCAGAAATAACAATTGATGTTGATGGTAGTGGTATTTTGGATCCGTTTCCTGTTACTTGTGAATTTTATGCTGATGGTCGAGTTGCAACAGTTTTACAACACAGTAATCAACAAACAACCCCCGTTGATGGTTTTCAAGAACCAGGAAGCTTTAAGCAAGACATTCATTATGATGCCAATGATGATCAAATTAATGCTTTGTTAAATCGATCTGTATCATGTCGACAACGTATTCAATATGCCTGCAGATCTTCAAGATTGTTTAATTCCCCTTCAGATGAGGCTAATTACCATCCATTTTCATGGTGGGTTTCGGGTAATAATCGACGTATGGATTACTGGGGTGGTGCTTTACCTGGATCGAGGAAATGTGAATGTGGCATTTTAGGAAATTGCATTGATCCTACTAAATGGTGTAACTGCGATGCTGGATATGAAACTTGGGAAGAAGACGCAGGTGATATCACAGAAAAAGAGAATTTACCAGTTAGACAGTTAAGACTTGGTGATACTGGCAATGCTCTTGATGAAAAAGAGGGTCGATATACTTTGGGACCTTTAATATGTGAAGGTGATGATCTTTTTGAAAATGCAGTTACATTCCGTATATCTGATGCTACTATCAATTTACCTGTTTTTGATATGGGACATAGTGGTGACATTTACTTTGAATTTAAAACTACAACGCAAAGTGGAGTTTTATTCCATGCGAAAGGACCAACTGATTACATCAAACTCAGTATCGTCGGAGGTAATCAGTTACATTTCCAATATCAAGCCGGGTCTGGACCTTCCGGAGTCAGTTCACCTACTTCATACTACTTGGCCAATAATGAGTGGCATTCTGTTCTTGTGGAAAGAAATCGCAAAGAAGCAAGATTGGTTATCGATGGAGCTTTAAAATCTGAGGTTGCAGTACCAGCTGGCCCAGTTAGAGCTCTTCATTTAACTTCTGACTTAGTCCTTGGTGCCACTACCGACTACCAAGATGGATTTACAGGGTGCATTAGAGCACTTTTGTTAAATGGTAAACCAATAGACCTGAGAAGTTATGCTCGTCTAGGGTTGTATGGAATTACAGAAGGTTGCGTTGGTAAATGTTCAAGCAGTCCTTGTCTCAATAATGGAACTTGTTTGGAAAGATATGATAGTTATGGTTGTGATTGTCGTTGGTCTGCCTTTAAAGGCCCCATTTGTGCTGATGAAATTGGAGTTAATATGAGACCAAATTCAATGATTAAATATGATTTTATGGGTTCCTGGAGATCAACAATATCAGAAAATATCAGAGTCGGTTTTACAACAACCAATCCAAAAGGATTTTTACTTGGCTTTGCTTCAAATATTACAGGAGAATATTTAACAATAATGGTCTCAAATTCTGGGCACTTGAGGGTTGTTTTTGATTTTGGTTTTGAAAGACAAGAAATCATTTATCCGAATAAACACTTTGCACTTGGTCAATATCATGACGTGCATTTATCAAGAAGAAATGGAGGAGCAACGTTGGTATTAACGGTAGATGATTATGAACCAAAAGAGTTTCAGTTCAGTATTAAAGCATCAGCTGATGCGCAGTTTAATAATATACAGTATATGTATATTGGCAAAAATGAAAGTATGTCCGAAGGGTTCACAGGCTGCATATCAAGAGTAGAATTTGATGATATTTATCCTCTTAAATTATTGTTTCAACAACAAGGCCCTGGAAATGTAAAATCTGTTGGAGGTAAATTAAAAATTTATAGATTATTCTATTATTATTATAGTTTAAAACTATTATGTACATTTTTTAGGTCCTCTTACCGAAGATTTTTGTGGTGTGGAACCAATTACTCATCCACCAGATCTTGTAGAAACTAGACCTGCTTCTCCTATTGATGAAGATGAATTAAAAAGAGCCTACAGTCAAACAGATTCAGCTATTTTAGGAAGTAAGTGAATCATAATATTCTAATATTCTATAACTATGAAAAGACACAGCCATTACAACTGTGCAGTCCATAGTCGTTAAGTCATAGTCCGATATGCGATACAATTAAGTTCAATGTAAGAAATTTGTATGATACGCTGACAGTATCCGACTGAAGCACAGCAGGTATACGACTGTAATTACATGCAAATCATAGTTCAATTTTTCCTTGCATGACAGACTGCATATGTCAGAGATAACTACAATAATAAAAATTAAGTTTTCAGTGGCAATAAATTTCGTTACCATGTAAATGAAGGTTATTTTTTTACACTGTCGATATTGCAATTTACAATTTGTAATTTGTGCCTCGGGGTCTTGTGCTCATCGACTCGAATATTTACAGTAAAAATTCAATCCAAGAGAAATTAATTTTTCCTACAATTTAATTTACTAAATATGTAAATTACTGAGAAAGTGTGTAAATTATTCTAAAGATGTATGTTTACATAATTGTAGGTGTGCTGGCTATCTTATTCATAGCACTTGTCATTTTGGCCATCTTAATAGGAAGATACCTTCACAGACACAAGGGCGAATACCTAACTCAAGAAGATGCTGGAGCAGATAATGCTTTAGATCCTGATTCAGCTGTGGTAGAAGGAAGAACGGGCCATCAAGTGCAAAAGAAGAAGGAATGGTTTATATAGTATGGATTTCTTATGGTGCTGTCTACAAAGTTTGATAGGGCCTAACAGTACAATTTTTTTTAAAATTTTTAAAAACTTTGAACAGTTTCAGAAATAACTACTTATTTCATTGTTGAATTTTGAGATTGACTTCTTATATGAAGGAAATAACAGATTTTATGTAACATCTAAAAATCATTCCAGTGGTTTAATGCATTTTTAATGGATTTGAACGTTTTCACCATTTAAACTGTTAGATTTTCAACTTAATGGTAACATAGCTTGATACCTAGTCATTTAAATTTAGATGTTACGTAAATTTGGTTATGTGCGGTTTGTTTATTTTGAAAATAAATTTCAGCATGTTGTTGCTTTTGTGTACAATTAAATAATTGCAAGTAGATTTAAAATGTTAATTACAGTGCATATTTTTGTAAGAAATATCTTACTCTTAAGTTGTTTTTAATTTGCAGCTATACTGTACATAAAATTTAGTTTAAAAAAAATAGTAGTGCGGCACTTTAGAATATTTCCATTTAAAAGTTGAGTATTATTTTTCCGTCCAATTTTATTTATTAAATTTTTTATTTTAAATGACAATTTTATTTTATATACTTAATAGTTTGATGGTATTATTTTTAATTTGAGTTCTTAAAAGAATTGGTAACTAAGATTGCTGAAATTTATGTAAATATCATATTTTTGGACTTCTATGCACTTTAATTAAAAATGATCTTCCGATTTTTTTTAATCCGAGTGCCTTAATGGCATTTAGACATTAATGAATTTTTGTTTATTACTAAAACATGAATTGTAAAAAATGCAATTTTCATCAATTCATTTTTTATATCTTGATATTACAAGATTTTAATTGTATAACTTTTTCTATAAAGATAAATATTGTTCAATAGTACATTTTATTAACATGGATTCCTTCCAAAAAAAATTTAAGTTTTCCTTCATTTTTTTTATTGGCAATGTGTTATGATTATGAAAATCAGCTACTATTTGCGTAAGTTTTCCATTTCATTAACAATTTGCCTATAACAATTTTCTTTAAGTGAAGATGTGATCCTTCAATTGATTTACTTTCTTTAAATAATATAATTGAAATTAAATTAACAATACACGTTTTTACCCTTTTCAACATAATCACTGTAAATTATTACTATCAATGTTGATCCAAAAGCTGCCAGTGTGCAATAAATTGGAACAATAAGCTTATAGTTCAGCGATAATTTCTTTTTAAATAGGAGGACCTCGAGGTTTGTTTCATTGTTTGACATTGCAAAATGGAACATTAGCATGTTTGTGTGCATACTTTGTAGAATTTAATTCAAGTTTTGGAACACAACAAATTCAGAATTATTTTGTATTTCATGTTGAACAAGTAGATGATGAAATGAAAATGAAAGAACAATTTGGTAGTCTAAAATCTACAAGCAATTTCAAAAACAGATGGGTATGACGAACAATTATTTGTTGTAGTGACTGCTTGGTCCTTGAGAAGAGTAGACTATATACTAAAATACTGAAAATGAAGCTATTTTATTTTATATGCTGCAGTGTGATTTAGAAGAGTACACTCGACCATTTAAGCATCCATTCTTAAGTTATTAAGAAGTATGGCGTTGGATAAATAAATGACATGACATTTGAGCTTTTCACAGGCTCTGTTGCACATGTTTGCAGGGCTGTTTACGAATATCTGATTTATATTCTGTATGTCTGTTGACTCTCCCTATAAATGAAAAATCGAAATAAGAAAGTCAAAGGTCTACAAAAAGCAAGGTGTGTCATGTAATACTTCTTTTAAAAGATATTCTACACCCTAATTTAAAAAAATAATTAATTTTTAATGATCCATTCTACAGTGTGTATGAATTGGCGAAAGAACTGCTCATAGCAATATTCTTCTAAAAATTCTTTTCTTTTAGTTTACTACCTACTGTTCGAATAAACAAACATGCAGATCTCCACTACAAAATTTTTATCAATATTACTTACGAGTATGCATAAATGTTGCATTTATCGAAACATAAACAAAGGCCTCTTGTAATGTTTTTTGTTGCAGCAGTGATGGTAACGTTAACCTTACACAAGTTAATTAAAAAATTATTATGGCGCAACCCATTGATGTTTGGCATATTTGGGTTAATGCATTAATATGGGAATCCTTTCACATACAACCTGTTTTTTAGGATAGAAAATACCAATTTGTGAAATTTTAGGTAATGGTGCTTACAGCATTTTGAAAACAAACTCTTAGTTTATGATATCGTATCAGAAGCAGTGTTAAAGTACTAAAAAAATAATATTAATTCAGAAAGGAGCAAGAAATGATTATAACAAATTAATTGTAATATGATAATTACAAAAACAAAACTTATATTAAACTTATACAATGCAACATATTTCTACTCATAAAAACATTGGTCCAAACCAACGTGATTTAGATACTATTCCCTTCACAATACCATGTAAAACACAATATTTTTCAATTCATGTTATAAAAAAAGATTAAAAAAATAATCTTACTTTAAATTATAATCGATTTAAAATTTTTAAGTATAATTCTTCCATTACAAATTACTGGAACTGCTGTAAGCGCTGCTGTCGGATTCATTAATTTGAGTTATTCCTAACTGCTTGACAGTCAACTCATAATCATCCTCATCTATAATAAAAATAATTAATTCACTTTGAATCTACATAGTACCACATAGGGAAACAACCTGAATCATAATAATCAGATTCTCTAGGTGAAAATTTGCATCCGCGAGCAAGGAACGATTTTAATTTATCCTTGGCAGCCAACACTAATCCCATAAATGGTGGAGAAGGTGCCATCGGTCTAGATAAATATTCAGGATGAAACTGAACGCCCACATAATAAGGATGTTTCTCTAACTCAAATATTTCCATACGTTTACCTTCAATGTCAACACCTGCAAAAAGGGTAATTTATCTAAATTCTGCATTCAAATTCACAAAAACTTACCTACAAACTTCATACCAAATTTTTCCAAATCAGCTATGTAATCAGGATTTACTTCAAATCTGTGTCGATGTCTTTCTTCTATTTGATCCTTTTTGCCATATAAACGACCTAAACAATACCTTGCATTATTATAATGAATTATTAATTAGCTATACATACGAATTTTTGCATTGATTCCACAGTCTTTGAAAACAGTAGTACGTTTTCCTAAACGCATTGTTCCACCTAAATCGCCCGGAAAATGTTCTGGCATATCAATGATCACAGGATCTGCAACGTCTTGTTCACATTCCATGGTGTTCGCATTTTCCAAACCAAGAATATTTCGAGCGAATTCAACTACTGCTGTTTGAAAGCCTAAACAGATGCCTAAAAACGGCTTTTTGGCCGTCCTACACCAACGATTTGCAGCTATTTTGCCTTCTACGCCTCGTTTACCAAAACCTCCAGGAATTATAACACCCCTGGCAATAAAATAATAATATATTGTATATTGTAAACTTAAGGAAAACTTACTCAGCTTTACATAATTGTGACCATGATTCATGGTAGGCAACAGGATCCTCTGCAAGCATTTCTTGTTCCAAGTTTGAAGCTTCTATAAATACAACATTTACTTTATAACCAATAATGTTTGCAGCGTGTTGCAGAGCTTTTATAATAGAAGTATAAGAATCTTCTAGGCGTGTATATTTTCCTACTAAAGCAATCGACACTTCATTCCTTAAATTATCAATTTTATCAGCCAAATCAATCCACTGCTTCATAAATCTTCGAGCCGGTGGCATGGGATTAATACCTAATTGTAATCGTTTATTCAAATACTCTACTATACCATGGGACTCCAGAACTATAGGAACTTTATAAATTGAAGACAAATCAGGAATACAAATCACCTAAAATTCAACCTATTGTACAATTTTTATTAAAATATTATTTCTTACTTGTTCAGGAGCAACATGGCAAAAATTAGAAACTTTATCTTTTACACTTTGACCAATTGGAGTTTCAGAACGACATACAATAAAATCTGGAGATAATCCCAAACCTCGAAGTTCACGCACTGATGATTGGGTAGGTTTAGTTTTGGGCTCTCCAGTAGATTTTGGCTAAACACAAATAATTAATGTTAAGAAAATATTAGTGATGATAAGTTATTTACAAAAAAAGTGAAGCAAGTCCATTTTATGTTATTGCTAGATATTTAATGGTTTGCATTTCAATGGGCTTAAAAATATTGGTAAGTAGTAACAGAATTGTTTTATATTTTTTGTGGTCTTACTTCATGCAAATTTAAAATGCAATATTGGTTATTCGTGTTAAGTGGAAAAAATCATGGTTTTGTTATGCACCAGTAGACTTGCTTCACTTTCAAAAGCAATAATTTATTGAAAGCATTGATTTCCTTTGAATGGAGAATATAATTTATTATTTACAGTCGAACTCCTCTATAGTGATGTTCGAAAAGCCATAAAAAAACATCACTATAGAGAAACTTCACTATACAGGGTGAGTTAAGTTTTACCGCCCGTGGCAAAATAGGCCTTTAAAATAATTTGTCAATTCTCATAAATTGCATGAGTAATTTTATATTATTAAAGTACATAGAAACCAAGAGAAAATCTTTTTTTTTAATCAAGTAAAATTTTGGCTTTTTTCAATTACTAATTGTTCAATTTATTAGTTTTTTTGATGTACGAACAGTAAAATATTTTCACACAATTTAGTGTAATTGAAATAATTTTAGTAATTTGCGTTTATTAAATAAAGCTATTTCCGTATTAGAAGGTATTTTTTTAAATGATTTACGACATAAGTAGACTAATTTACCAGACAATGGTATTGTATGGTAGGGGTGCTTGAAAGATTATTTATGGCGGTCACTAAACTGAACTTAAGAATGCAGCTCTATCGTCAACTGAAAAGCTGTCTCGTCCAGTTTGATGGGTCGATCATAAACTATTGTTAGGATGGTAAACCGCATTATCTATTGTTAGAAAGTCATAAATAGAAGCAGTTTTTGTGCTATATCTTAAATTTGTTTTAACTCGAAAAGTAATCATTTTTTTACGAATCAAATTGCAGATATTAATGCTACGAATAATTTGACAAATTTTGAAATAAAAAACCAAATATAGAAATTTTACCCAAAACTCTTTGTTTTACTTTTTTGGCTTCAAATAAAAATATTTTGGAAAATTTGTAGCACTAATCGAAAGCGTAAACTTCAACTGATGTAACAGGTAAATTCCATACTTTCCCCTCAATCTTTAATAGGTATTATGGCCGGGGCGGTAAAACTTAACTCACCCTGTATAAAATTCACGTATAATTTTACAGTTTTGGCAGTCACTTTAAAAATCAATCGATATTTATATTGAAACAAAAAATGAAGATTTATTATGTTTGACAGTTTGTTGATCATATTTATGTAATTAACCCAGACATTCCTGATGTACTAAAAATAGTATGGACCTTGCAAATCGCTGCAAATTTGCAACATGTCATAAACATGCGTTTAAAAAAGGTCAGATTATTTAGAAGGTATCTACGGACTAGTGAATACAGTTTCTGTGTACCTCCATCAAATTGTGTCTGAATACTTTTCAAACAAAAAAGTGTATTTTAAGAAAATGTCTGAATTCGGTGTGCGATTTGTTAGGTAAGCTAATTACATAGTTTTAAAATAATTTGCGAGTTCCCACTACTATAAATATGTAAACAGAAATAATGTAGTTTGTGCAATTTATTGTCAAATTTTACATTTTTTTGGAAATCACCTTTCGGGTGTCAATTCTTTTTAGATGTACTAAATATAGTACATTAGGAATATACGTGATGTTTTTTGTATTAGGGGATTTACTCTCAATGACGCTTTGAGCATGTTAGAAGAAGATGACGAGATGTTAGACAACGTAAAAGAATTAACAGTATTTCCCCCAATAAACTCTTGTGGTTATGTTACTGATGAGGACTCTGGTGATGATGACTGTGTCGTAATTGACAATTTACCTGGTTCGCAACTTAGTGCTCCTGCGGAAATAAAACTAGTTTGTCAAACAAAAGATGATTTTTCGTCAGACGATGATCAGCCTTTATCGCATTTTGTCAAATCCAATATTGTTGAGAAATCGAAAAAAAAACAAAAAAAAGTTTACCACTGGGTAAAACAAGATGTGACGACTTCAGATCAAGCAAGTTTCTTGGAGCCTGAAGGTGCACTCAATTCGGGTCTCCGAAGTCCAGTGGAATATTTTTATGATATTTTTGATGACGCTATAATAGATACCATTGTTTGTGAAACTAATCGATACGCTCAGCAAAGCAATCGAATGAAAACTGTGAATAACAATGAAATTAGGGCTTTTATAGGCGTACTTATTTTGAGCGGTTATGTCCCTGTGCCCAGGAGAAAAATGTTATGGGAACGAGATCGAGACGCTCACAATGAATTAGTAGCAGAGTCAATTACTAGGGACAAAGTTGATTTTATAATGTCCAATATTCATCTTCAAGACAACAACGATTTAAATCCTGCTGATAAGTTTGCAAAAGTAAGGCCATTATTTCAGCACCTAAATAGAAAATTTATGGAATACGGCCGATTAGAACAAATGCACTCTGTAGATGAGGCAATGGTGCCGTACTATGGAAGGCATGGGACCAAACAGTTCATGAAAGCTAAACCAATTAGATATGGCTACAAGTTATGGGTGGGAACTAGCCGACTTGGCTATGTATACTGGTTTGAACCTTATCAAGGCATATCTACGAACATTAGCACTACCTATGCTGCTTATGGTGTTGGGGCTGGTGTAGTTATGGAATATGCAGAAACGCTGCGCAAAAAGTGGCCTACAGAAAAATTTCATTTATTTACTTTATTTATTTATTTCATTTTATTACTGATAAAGGTTTTTATGCAACGGGAACAGTAAGGGAAAATCGTTTACCTGGGAACCCATTGGTTGATAGTAAGCAGTTCAAAAAGGAAAAACGTGGATCATATGATTTCAAAAAAATATTTGACCAAAACATTGTAGCTGTCAAGTGGATCGATAACAGTTTGGTATCATTGTGTTCAAACTATGCTGGAGTCGAACCTATTCATATTGTGAAACGGTATTCACGAAAGGAAAAGTGCCATGTGCAGGTTTGTGCTCCAAAGGATGAAATCAACTTTCTGTAAATAAATAATATTGTTTATTACAGGTTGAACAACCACACATTGTTCATTTATACAATGCTAATATGGGTGGAGTGGACCGCTCTGATCAAAATATAGAATTATATCGTGTAGCAATCCGTGGTAAAAAGTGGTATTTCCCATTAATTACTCATTGCATTGATCTAGCGATACAAAACGGGTGGCAGTTGTATCGTAATCATGGTGGTGACATGGATCAACTTAATTTTCGGAGAAGAATTGCTACCGCGATACTTTCGCAGAACAAAAAACCCTTTTCATATCAAAGAGGTCGTCCTTCTGCAACACAGAATGTCGACATTAGATATGATCGTCTTGATCATTACGTGTCTCGACAAGACAAGCAGACCAGATGTGGTAACTGCCATCAACGAGCAACAACTAGATGCGTAAAATGTAACATTGCAATCCATGTTCAATGTTTCGTAGATTACCATACAAGAAAATAATTTTGTTAATATATTCTCTTATGTTCCTGATGTACTACCTGTAGTACGGCATTTTTTTGTACTTTCCTCACAATTTTTGTTTGTTTTTTTTGTTTAGATATTTTTTTCGACACATTCTAGTAAACATTCAATAAAAAAAACTTACATTGGTTACACGCATTTGTTTTAGGAATAACTGGGTTAAATACTTGTTGAAAAAATCTCCCCAAAGTTTATTGTATAGCAGTACTTTTAAAAATGGAAATTCCCATAAGGAAATTGCAAGAAATTCTAAAGATTTTTCAGGTAGTCGGAATTTGGGAAAAAACCAGATGCTCAATACATCCATTACATTTCTATTACCGAAAATTCGGTTCTCCAAGAATTTTGGTAAACCTTTGTTAAAGAATAATCATTATATAGAGGCTTAACATCATAATAGAGGGGCATTTTTAAACGCAAAACGTGCAAAAATGCACATTCCTGACAAAAACATCATTATAGAGGAGGTCACTATAGAGGAGTTCGACTGTATTTTATTTCAACATTTCATACTTCTTTCATAAAGCTACAATAAAACAAAAAGAAATGTATACAAAAAAAATGGATTAGTTCTTAAAATAATAACCAATACCTAATACAATATGTATTATGTAGATTTAAAAAAAAAGTTCAGAACCTGAGAATCGAACCGACGAAAAAGTAGAGAACTGAACCCCGTATACTACTTTACCACTTACACCACCCTAGTGCTTATGAATAAAGTTCGCCTTAAAAATATTAGCAGGACTTTCAAACACGTTTTTCTCGAAAATTCTTGAGCGTTGCGCCGTATTATTTTACCATGAGTTAATGGGAGGGTAGAACTGTAACATACCACAGACTCGTCAAAATCTGAGACGACCAAACCTGCCCCCGATTCTGATTCCTCGACTCGAGTCGAGTATCGAGTTCGCTACTCGACACTTGACCGAATTCGAAATCGAGTAGAAATAGTGATTCTCATTGAACATCGAGTCCACTAGGGGACTCGTTACTACCAACTAATATTCTTGTGATTTTTGTTTAGCTGTACTCGTACCTTGTGATTTGTAAATCAGCGGTAATTTTAAGTACGCCAAAATTGTTTGGTCCGTACGGCAAACCTATTCGAACGCTGCAGTTAAAATTTGATATTTTTAATTTGTAATGTTACCAATTTTTAATGTTGGGTATCGTTGAAGCTGGACGAATGAAGTAAACCGTTAATTTATTGTGCAAAGGTTTTTAAGGGAACGAAAAAATGCGTTTGAACTTTTGGAAGAACGGTTTATAGTATTACAAATTTAGATTGAATAAACAATTAGGGCATCTTTGCAACATCTGCAACAAAACAAAAATATTGATTTCTTTGCGATTTTTTTGCCATAGGGGGATATCAAATATCAATAGGAAAGATTTACATTTGGCCCCAAGTCAAACATCTGCTCATAGGTACCCAATATAATTTGTAATCCTTCAATTCAGATGATGATAATTAATCTTTGAATAGTGAAAATAAAAGTTCTCTTTTTTATCGAAAAACCGTAATTAAAGTAACTTCTTTTTTTTAAATTCCAAAATAAAGTAACCCTTTTTAATAACCCCTTACCGCCCCCTGTGACAAATATGGGTCACCATGAAAATGTTTTTTTTTTCAAGTTATTGTGAAATTTTTGTTGTTAACACTATCTGTCCCGTATTTGGCACACTCAAATGTTTTATAAGATCATCATAAAAGGTATTACGTGGTCCTGACCGCAATATATGACATATTTGACGCCTAGTAATATTTTGAACTTTTTATAAAAAATTTTGATAAAAATTTTTTTTAGTATTTTTTCAAGTGTTCAATAACGATAATTAATAACATATATTTAATTGAACGGTATAAAAAAAAACGGGCGGTAAGGGGTTAATTGTTTTACTGAAAACCAACAAAATTTGTCAAATTCATGGTTAACAATTTCAAATCCTGAAATCTTTTTTTAACCAAACTTCTATACGTTTTAATCTGTAAAAAATACGGTGTACAATATACTGCTATCTTAAAAATTACTTATTTTTCATCATTAACGTCACTAATGAATTGAGGTAATTTGTTATGTTTGATGATACCAGTCAATACAATAAACTCGTGTTGAAATCTAAAAATGGGATTTCAATATTGTTTTTAAAAGACAATTTAACCCTTCACTTCCACGAAAATTCCGCAGTATCGTCATACGGAACAGTTTGCTTATTTGATGCATAATACGATTTAATGTAAATTCTTCACTTCCAGCTGACACAAATACGTGACATCAACACAAAAAAAAAATAAAGAACTACTGATTGTTAGGTTAGAATTCCGCACTCGATACCAAAATATACCGGGAGGTTATCTTAAAAGTAAACATATCCTATGTATACTTTAAAAAAAAACGAGTCAACGCATTGCTTTATTGCGATCTGTAGGCAACCAAGTATACACCACAATTCTCAACATTTGAAAAGTTGGCTCTTTCAACAAAAGTCAATTAATTTTTCAGTGTCAGTTTAACATAAAATTGCAATTTCTGTAATAATCATGTACAGCAAAGACGAAAAAATTGAATTGTTAATGTGGTACCAGCAAGGTAATAGTTTGCGGACCGTGAGAGATTTATTTTCCATAAAATATCCTGAAAGACCAATTCCTTGCATCAGAACTCTGCACAATATCGTTAAAAAATTTAATTCACAAGGCTGCATAGTAAATGGTCATACAAAGAAGATTAAAACCAACCATGTGTTGACTGAAGAATTAAAATTAAATATTTTATGCTACATTGAGCAATATCCGATGGTATCCTTGCGAGAAGTAGCTGAATATTTCGTTGTATCAAAAACGTCAATATTTAAAACACTAAAAGAATTTAAGTACAAATCTTATAAATTTTCCAATCATCAAGAGTTATTTGAGGAGGATAAAAGAAAAAGAACAAATTTTTGTGAAACTTTATTTAATTTGTTAAACGAACATGATGAAATTTTAGCGAAGATAGTTTTCACCGATGAAGCAACGTTCACATTAAATGGAGAGGTCAATTCCCAAAATTTCCGGTGTGCATCATAATTTCTTATTTATCCAATTTATTCTGTTAACCTTGTTCCTTCGTTTTCCTTAGATATTGGTCCCGCACTAATCACCATATTCAAAATTTGACCCACACTCAGTACCAGCAGAAGGTGAATGTGTGGTTAGGGATAGTTAATGCTACACTTATCGGGCCTTTTTTTATTGATGGAAACCTTAATTCAGCCAAATTTTTAGATCTGTTGGTAAACAACATCATTCCGGCAATAGAAAATTTAAACATTAACGAACCATGGTTTCAAATGGATGGAGCCCCTCCGCATTCCACAAATGTTATAAGAAATTGTTTAAACGAAAGGTTTCCCGGACACTGGATAGGACGGTACGGCCCCATACCATGGGCACCACGATCTCCAGATTTATCACCCAATGACTATTTCCTTTGGGGTTACCTAAAATCAAAAATTTACCGCAATATCCAAATTTTAAATCTAGATGAATTAAAAGATCGTATACGAACTGAATGTAACGAACTGAATCCTGACATTCTCAGAAATGCCGTGCGTGCGTTCCAAGATCGGCTAGGATATTGTTTAGAAGTAGAAGGTGGACATTTTGAACACTTGCTATGACGCTATTTGTTTATTTTTTTCTGTTATGTACTTTCTGTTAATAACTTCTCAAATTTTGGGAAGTTATCCCATTTAATAGTTTTATTAAAATTGTTATTATTTTGATATTCAAATGATTTTAGATTCTATTCATAATACTATTCATGATACTTGAACATAACCTTTCACAATGAAAAATAATAACCTTGTGATTTGTGGTGTAATGTTGGTTGCCTATAGTTATCAATACGTTGACGCGTTTTTTTTAAAAGTAAACATAGGAGATATGTATACCTGTAAGATAATCTCCCGGTATATCGAGTAAAAATGGCGTCTGTACTCGATATTGTCGACATCGAGTAGCCATTCAGAATTCCAAATTTTACGAACTCGACTCGTGTCGAGTCGAGTTGAGCTTTGGGAATCCGACCCCTGGTGTTCCCCTTTTTAGTTGAATTTATTAACTCTAGAGTCGCATGCTTAGCTTGAATTGCCTATAGACCAAATACCGCATTTACACATTCGCATGTATGGCGAGTCGAATCGCAAGGTGAGTGACGACGTGAATGTGTAGTCGGTTCACTCGTCATTTGCCTCGTCGCTCGCCTTGCCACTCGTAGCGCTCGCGCCAGGAGCGATTTTTGGGGACGACTCCAAGGCTTGTAGCGACGTCCATTCGCCTCGACTTATATTGAACTGAATACTCGGCGAATGTGGTAAACGGTCATATTCGTTGTGGGGACGAACGTTCAAATGCTACTCGCGAATGTGTAAATGCGGCATTATGCAGTAGTTTACGCATTTAATAGTTATTTAATCAACATGTGCGTTAATGAGAGCGATTAATAATCGAGACAATTTAAATAATATTGTTGAGATTATTAATCGCCGATTAACGCAAAAGTTGGTTACAATATTTTTCCGTTGATCGAATCTTACGAAATTGAAGAAAATGTAATTTTTTTCCGTTACTATTTCATTCATGCAAATTTCGTCCAATCAAAATCCATCTTTTTAACGAAAAAATTGTTTCGTACCGACAAAATTTCAAAATAAAAATTTGGCCAGTGCTGCTGAACCAATGGAAAGCTAGAATGAAGCAACCGAGCTGTTTTTCAGCGGCAAATTTTCCTTTGTTTTTGACAAACATAGTAACCGATTCATCAAGTCGCTGTTATTATAATATTTTTGAAACGTCAGTTATAAAAATATGTGAAAATATTAAAGCGTTCACTGCCAACGTTATCCCTCTCAACACTGTTAAAACTAAAAATTCAATATGGTTGCAGTTCAGCGAAATTTGTAAACAGCGGCGTTATGATTTATTAAAATATTACAAGATTGGGCTTTTAACCCTCGCCGTACCGAAATCGGGTCACCACTGACCCAAAATTTACTTTTTTGTCAATAACTTTCAACATAAATTTTTCTGAACAATTTCCTCCTGAGAATTTTCCTACTTTTGTACATCAATTAATAAAATAAATAGCAGGATTGGTGCAGTTTTGTTGATATGGGTTCGCGCTGACCCGGTTTTGGTATTCCCCGTTATAACTTATTTACGGCATTGCACATGCACATGAAGCTACTTCACGCGTGATTCATCAGCTGATTGTTAGTTATTTGTCGTAATCAGTGGTTATTTAAGTGCTGTGATGGATTTCAAAAGACCTTTGTCTGAAAAAGAACTCTTTGAGGCGTTGATGATTGACTCGGACGAAGATGAACGAGAACTAAACCTTGAAGTTGCATTTAGCGATGTATCCGAAGAAGATAATCTTGAAGAACACGAGGGAAATATCTCATTTGAGAATTTAGAAGATGAAGACGTGGTTCTATCCGCCGTCGACGATGATACCGAAAGTGATAACGATTTGTTAGAAGGTGATGTCAAAGTAGCTGATCGTGTTTGGCACTCCTTAGCTCCCAAAAAAGGTAGGAAGAGAGTTTCTGAATTTATTCGTGAATCAAAAGGTCTAACCAATAAAAGCAAAGACGTAGTTTCAATGGTTGATTGTTTCAATTTATTTATGTCAAAAGAAATAATAGATATGATTATAAAATATACAAGTCAACGGGCAACGAAGTTTGTAGACTCATACAATGAACAGTTATAAACTAATTTGATGGCGCCGAGGGCTGAGGTGGATGAAACAGAAATATATGGATTTTTAGGAATACTCATTTTGACAGGGCGCTTCAGGGAGTCTCGAGAAAGCCCAACAAATTTATGGTCTGTCGCCAGTAATTCCTTGAGCAGACCTATATATCAAGCAATTATGAGCAGAAATAGATTTACACATATTCTACGTTTTCTTCGTTTCGACGATGTATATACAAGACCAGAAAGAAAACTACAAGATAAACTAGCTTCTCATCGTGAAGTTTCGGATATATTTGCCAAGAACTGTAGGGAATCGTATTCCCCTTCAGCATGTGGAACAATTGATGAGCAATTGGTGAGGTTTAAGGGTCGTTGTCCGTTTCGGGTATACCGGGAGATTATCTTACAGGTATACATATCTCCTATGTTTACTTTTAAAAAAAACGCGTCAACATATTGATAACTATAGGCAACCAACATTACACCACAAATCAGAAGGTTATTATTTTTCATTGTGAAAGGTTATGTTCAAGTATCATGAATAGTATTATGAATAGAATCTAAAATCATTTGAATATCAAAATAATAACAATTTTAATAAAACTATTAAATGGGATAACTACCCAAAATTTGAGAAGTTATTAACAGAAAGTACATAAAAAAAAAAAAAACAAATAGCGTCATAGCAAGTGTTCAAAATGTCCACCTTCTACTTCTAAACAATATCCTAGCCGATCTTGGAACGCACGCACAGCATTTCTGAGAATGTCAGGATTCAGCTCGTTACATTCAGTTCGTATACGATCTTTTAATTCATCTAGATTTAAAATTTGGATATTGCGATAAATTTTTGATTTTAGGTAACCCCAAAGGAAATAGTCATTGGGTGATAAATCTGGAGATCGTGGTGCCCATGGTATGGGGCCGTACCGCCCTATCCAGTGTCCGGGAAACCTTTCGTTTAAACAATTTCTTATAACATTTGTGTAATGCGGAAGGGCTCCATCCATTTGAAACCATGGTTCGTTAATGTTTAATTTTTCTATTGCCGGAATGATGTTGTTTACCAACAGATCTAAAAATTTGGCCGAATTTAGGTTTCCATCAATAAAAAAGGGCCCGATAAGTGTAGCATTAACTATCCCTAACCACACATTCACCTTCTGCTGGTACTGAGTGTGGGTCAAATTTTGAATATGGTGATTAGTGCGGGACCAATATCTAAGGAAAACGAAGGAACAAGGTTAACAGAATAAATTGGATAAATAAGAAATTATGATGCACACCGGAGATTTTGGGAACTGACCTCTCCATTTAATGTGAACGTTGCTTCATTGGTGAAAACTATCTTCGCTAAAATGTCATCATGTTCGTTTAGCAAATTAAATAAAGTTTCACAAAAATTTGTTCTTTTTGTTTTATCCTCCTCAAATAACTCTTGATGATTGGAAAATTTATAAGATTTGTACTTAAATTTTTTTAGTGTTTTAAATATTGACGTTTTTGATACAACGAAATATTCAGCTACTTCTCGCAAGGATACCATCGGATATTGCTCAACGTAGCATAAAATATTTAATTTTAATTCTTCAGTCAACACATGGTTGGTTTTAATCTTCTTTGTATGACCATTTACTATGTAGCCTTGTGAATTAAATTTTTTAACGATATTGTGCAGAGTTCTGATGCAAGGAATTGGTCTTTCAGGATATTTTATGGAAAATAAATCTCTCACGGTCCGCAAACTATTACCTTGCTGGTACCACATTAACAATTCAATTTTTTCGTCTTTGCTGTACATGATTATTACAGAAATTGCAATTTTATGTTAAACTGACACTGAAAAATTAATTGACTTCTGTTGAAAGAGCCAACTTTTCAAATGTTGAGAATTGTGGTGTATACTTGGTTGCCTACAGATCGCAATAAAGCAATGCGTTGACTCGTTTTTTTTAAAAGTATACATAGGATATGTTTACTTTTAAGATAAGCTCCCGGTATATGCCCAGCAAACCGAGCAAATACGGGATAAAGGTTTGGGCACTCTGTGATGCAAATAATTTCTACTGCTGTAATTTTCAAGTATACTTAGGAAAAGAAGGAGATGCCCCGGAACGAAATCAGGGGCCACGGGTTGTTAAAACTTTAGCAAGCCATTGGTATAACAGCGGCCGCAATATAACGACTGACAATTTCTTCACAGATATTACACTTGCTGAGGAATTATTATCACACAATTTAACAATAATTGGAACCTTGCGTAAAAATCGAAAAGATTTACCAAAGTGCCTTTTGAACATTCAAAATTGAGCGACATTTTCATCTGATTTTTTGTTTAGAAAGGATAACTTAACCTTAGTTTCTTATATTAACAAGCCGAAAAAACTTGTCGTTTTACTATCTTCGATCCATCATGAACATGAAATCGCAGGGGAAGACAAAAAATTCAAACCAGAAATTATTCTTTCGTATAATGAAACTAAAAGCGGCGTAGATGATTTAGATAAATTAGTACGTGAATATTCATGCAAGAGAAGCACTAGAAGATGGCCTCTTCGACTTTTTCTCAATTTCATCGATATTGCTTGTTACAATGCTTTTGTTATTTGGATACTTAAAAATCCCAACTGGTTGAAGAATTCATCAATAAAATCTCGCAGAAAATCTTTTCTACAAGAACTTGGATTATTGCTAGCTAATGATAATATATTGAGAAGAAAAACTCAAATTGAAAACGATGGAAGAGGATTTTCCAGAGCAACTTGTAGTGCTATCGAATCTACAGGACGAAGATTTACAAAAATTTCCAAGGATGATCAAGATACCCAAAACAAAAAACGAGGACGCTGTCATCAGTGTCGTGGAAGTGACAATAAATTTTCACGAAAGTGTGACTTATGTACAAAATTTATATGTCCGGGGCACAGTACCACGATTGAAACTGTTACCGGAACGGCCCTTCTCTACATGCAAGCGGCCGCCTAACTGAGCACGGTACATGGCAGTAGGCCATGTTTTGGTTGCCTTGGCAGAACTGAATAAATAGAAAAGTCACCTTTTTTTACAAAGGGAATGACCAGACGTGTTTTACATTTTATTCCGTATTTTATTTGTGTTTACATGTGAGTTTATTATTTAATGTTTCAATGAGTTTGTAACATTTGTCGCCACAACGTGGGGCACGAGGGAAAGGATTTTTCCTCCGGACTTTCACCAACGACCCCGATGCCGCGATGCCGCGATGCCCTTCTGGAGGGGGGTCAAATCCTAACATTAGGAACCTCCAGTGGCGCCCGCAACCGATGATCGCTACACGATACGACAACAGCTGCAACAGGCGACTCCACTTCCCGGAGCTCTGACGCCCAGCGTCGAACTACAAGGGGATCGTCAGCGACCGAACAGCGCCGTGAAGAGCTGCATTCCGCCGCCTTCCCCGCTTTCGGCATGACACGAAAGATGCCTGCGTACTAGACCCGCGTCACTCCAAGGGACTATGGATGCCTGCAGCAAAGTCTGAACCATTAGCAAGCAACCACGCAACCGACCACCGCTGTACCGACCCGGTAACAGAGTGCAACTACGCAGCACTGCAACAGGCGACTCCACTTCCCGGAGCTCTGACGCCCAGCGTCGAACTACAAGGGGATCGTCAACGACCGAACAGCGCCGCGAAGAGCTGCATTCCGCCGCCTTCCCCGCTTTCGGCTTGACACGAAAGATGCCTGCGTACTAGACCCGCGTCACTCCAAGGAACTATGGATGCCTGCAGCAAAGTCTGAACCAGTAGCAAGCAACCACGCAACCGACCACCGCTGTACCGATCCGGTAACAGAGTGCAACTACGCAGCACTGCAAGAACCATTATGTCGCCAGGACCCGCTTTGAGAAGCTACGTTCTGACGTTTTGGTCAAACTGGAATTAGTACTTGAAAGCAAACACGTGCAATATCTCGGTGGGCATTTATCCCAAATTGATAAAAGGCCTCGCAAAATTGCACGAAACACTCTTGGACTGCTGTCAGTACCTCCGCTATTAATTTGTAACCTGGATGTTTCGGATGACGCCGAACCAGTTGAAACTGAGTCATTGATACCCGATTTCGGAACTATCCAATTAGAACCTGATTATAGTGTTATGGATAATCTTATTCTTTTGACGACCCTGCTTCCCTGAGTCCTGACGCACAGCGTCGAACTACAAAGGGATCGTCAGCGACCGAACAGCGCCGCGAAGAGCCGCATTCCGCCGCCTTCCCCGCTTTCGGCATGACACGAAAGATGCCGGCGTACTAGACCCGCGTCACTCCGAGGAACAGATAGTCAACTGCAGCTAAGAGCGAACCATAAACTGTATAATATAAATAACCCAAGGCAACAGCTACTTCCAACACCGTGCTCAGCCTTTAGGGGGGGCGTGTTACCGGAACGGCCCTTCTCTACATGCAAGCGGCCGCCTAACTGAGCACGGTACATGGCAGTAGGCCATGTTTTGGTTGCCTTGGCAGAACTTAATAAATAGAAAAGTCACCTTTTTTTACAAAGGGAATGACCAGACGTGTTTTACATTTTATTCCGTATTTTATTTGTGTTTACATGTGAGTTTATTATTTAATGTTTCAATGAGTTTGTAACAAAACGAAGCAGGTTACTTGTCACTACTGTCAAAAAGATGAAGACGGTGTGCCATCATCAACGTAAAGTAAAATAATGATAATAATGTTTAATTTATAATCATATAAAAGTTAATTATTATTTGCAGGTTTTGGCAAAGAAAACCATACTGGATGGCAACATATCTTTAGTTTTAGTTTTTTGAATTCAAAGTTAATTTGTATTTTTAATAAAAAAAAAGTTTTTTTCTTGTTCTGAAATCTTTTAAATATATTTACAAGGAGATAAATATTTTAATAAAATTATAAGAAAACAAAAAACAAATAAAATCATCATTTCCACACTGGGTCAATGTTGACCCGTTTTGGTAGTCTAAGTTTTACAATTATTTTGGTACGGCGAGGGTTAACATGAAGAAAAAAGAACGGAGAAAACTGCAAAGAAACTAGTGCAGGGGTCCCACCAATAATTTACCAATTTTTTTTATGATTTTAGGGCATTTTTTTAATAAATTTTAGGACAATCGCTTAAAATTTTAGGACATTTGATCAGACCATCACATCACCCACAACAAAAAAAAGCTTGAAGAAATACATGTCTACTTTTTATTATGATCTAATACAAAATAACAACAATTATAAAATACAATTATCAATTCTCTAAAATGTTGTTATATATTGTTGCTTTGATGAAAAATTTTAAAAACTCAGTATGTAAATATAATCTCGACTTGCTATGCCAAGTGCCAATTTTGTATCCACATTTAATTCAACCATCTCACAATGGTTATTTACTGCTTTAAGATCTACATCCAACAATTCTGAGCCAGCCGTCTTTGGGTCTTTTTTTCTTGTTAATATCATAATTTAATAAATTATCATTGATAAATCTTGACATCAACTTATATAACAATAAAGCACCATCATCGTATAAGCACTGAATTAGCATTTGCATCCGACTGGTATTTTTTCAGAAAAAAATCCAAAATTAATGCAGCATCAATAACAAAATTAATGTAAACTAGGCAGGGTCCTTTAAAAATTTTACAATACTTTTATATCGATCAGTTTCTTTGAAGTTCTTGGACTTGGGCAAGATTTCGAAGAAATATGTTTTTATGTTGACATACTGTTTCTTGATTCTTTGTAAAGCTACTTTTAAACTCAACCACCTTGTACTGACGTGTTTGAGAAGATACTCTACTGTCACATTGGTAATCTCTTCTACCTCTAGGAAATCTGCTCTTCAAGCGCTAGAAGAAATTCAAATTATTGATAAACAAGTCACAATCGAAATCCAGCTTCTCTAAACCTTTCTTAAACGCCGTATGTATCTGATGCAAAGTACATGTTCCTATATTCAACAAAGAAGTATGATGCACCTCCTTTAATTCATTCATTAAAAGTCTGTAAAATTTCTTATTTACATTAGGTCCGTCCATTCCCACATAGATCAAAAGTGTATGATCAAGTTGATATTCTTCTATGAATTTCATAGCGTGTGCTTTAAGATCTTCTGAATTACAATGCCCCAAAAACATTGATCCACAATACATGGCTGGAATCCTCTCGTTTTCTTTTAATGAAAAATATTGTAGATACCCATCTAATTGCTTCTTTACCCGAGACGTTGTAGTTTCATAAAAAAAAAGTATAAGGGTTTCCATACAACTTTTCTTTAATTTGATGTTTGATGTATGGAGCAATCCCAAATTGGGCCACATATTTTAATTTTGTACAGTCCATGGAAAAATTCTTAGCAATTTCAGAATCCGGGAACATATTCTTAAATAATTGTCCGATATTTGCATTGCTGTTGAATGAGAAATTTGATTCAACACATTTCAGACACCACAAAATTTCAGATCTTAATATTTCTTCCTCTTTACTCAGTATATTTAAATTTGCATTAACAGTTGGAACAGACTGACTTGCAAAAATTTGTTGAATCGAATTTTTCTTACGGTTAGATTCTAAGTGAATATGTTTCTTGCTTTTGCTGTGACTGCTTACTTGAGTGGAGCCACCACTGTCAATCTTGAATGTCGTGCTTTGAATGGATCGTTCGTTTGCTTTAGCCACGAAAATGTTTCTTCCCATAATTTACAATATTTTGTTTATCTGGCCATTTTAAATGAATGCTCACATCATCTTAAAAAAAAAAAATGGGTTCCTTCTGTTGTTTTGTTTTTTTCTGAGATATTTAGAAGCTCTTCCTTTATCATTTACTTCACACTAAATTAACACAAATGATCGAACCGAACGTTACCAAATCGCAACAGTAACAGAAATTGCGAACGTAAAATACGATTAAAAATTGTTTGAGGGTGGCTTCGGTGGTAGGTTTAATAATTAGCTGTATCAGCATATTAGCAGCGTGGGCAAGATGGAAAAAGACAAATATAAGGTAATAAATTAAAAATAATCTCATGATTGAAAAAGTTAAATAAGATCAGTATATTAGCAATTTCAATGTGGTTGCAAAATAACACCTTACAGTAGCTGACAAAAAATTTTAGGACATGAAACAAATTTTTAGGACTTTTTAGGACAATTTAGGACACACTCAAAATTTTAGGAAATTTTAGGATTTTAGGACAAGTGGGACCCCTGCTAGTGTCAAATCAAAGTGGAATACAACAGCATTAATGGCCCAGGAAAAATATTTAAAATAAAATTGATTTGTCTTACCTGTTTCATGAAATAGTCATGTCAAATTTCATTCGTGAGATAATTTTGCCTGGCAAAATTTAATGATTATTCCACTCAAGTTTATTGGTTTAGGCAACGCCATCTTTATTTAACAAGCCGTGAACTAAGAAATTTGGCAGCAGTGT
Organism: Dascillus cervinus; assembly: GCA_949768715.1. Taxonomy (NCBI): domain Eukaryota; kingdom Metazoa; phylum Arthropoda; class Insecta; order Coleoptera; family Dascillidae; genus Dascillus; species Dascillus cervinus. The sequence continues at coordinate 16,485,869 of OX458316.1, read as the reverse complement.
TGCTAGGCGGACATTTTGCGTTCTTCAGTTCAGTATTGCATCATTGAGTTGTTGTTGATATTGTTATAAAGTGCAGTTAACGTTAGATAGTTGTGGTATTTCCAAACCTGTGTGTATTTATCAGAATATTTAGCTCAATAATTTGATATTCGACAATATAGAAAGTAAGTACATTTAACCTTTGGTTCATGCTTTTCACATGAAAACTTTTTAGATGACTAGAAAATGTTGTGTTCCAAGCTGCAAATCGAATTACGAAAGTGTATCCGTAAAGGGGCAAGCTGCAGTTACTACGTTTTCATTTCCAAAAGATGAAGAAACGAAAAAGAAATGGCTTCGAGCTATCCCGAGGAAAAATTGGCGGCCTACGAAGTATTCATCTGTTTGTATAAAACATTTTAACGAAAATGATGTTATATTAGATCAGATATACAAAAACGGTCAACTGTTACTACGTTGCTATTAGCACACCCAAAATTAAAGGAAGACGCTGTACCCACAATTTTTCAAAATCTTCCAGTTTATCTGTCTTCAACTTCAACAGTAGTTAGACGAAAAGACCCTGAAGTAAGAAGGAAAGCGTTGCAATCAAAAGAAGCTGGAAAAATTGAAGAATTTGTAAAATCTGATATTATAAATGACTTTACAAATTTTCTTGACACTTTTCAAACAAAACTAAATGGTATAAACAGTGAAACAAAGTGGAACTTTAAAATTAAGAGCAACTTTGGTGTTTGGCTGTATTTATTAAATATTGAGTGTTCTAATAGTTCTTCTGAAAGTGAAACTGAGTTAAGTGCCGCCGAAATTTTATGTAGTGTTCTTGTGAAAAGTGATTTAACATTAAAACTCTTTATTGGAAAAGAAGAAATTTCTGCTCACGATTTGAACTGGATTCTCCCTTGTGATTTAAAATTATCTCGATGGTCGCAACTTGAAAATATATTAGTTAGGTATGCCAACGTAAGTCAACACAATTTAAGGACTTGATCTTTTGAATTTTTCTTGCAAAAGTCGTATGAAAATTTAGTTATGTGTAACGAAAAAGCTGAAGAAATGGAAGACTATCAACATAAAAAACAATTGGAACTTTTAATTGATCAGTTAAACATGATATTGTTAAAAAGATGAAAATATTCCCCAGCAACTATTTTGTTTGCATTTATGGCTTATTCATATTCATTGTCTTGTTACATGCTCTTACAAGATAATTTGCTGCTGCCTAGTAAATGATATTTACAACAAATATCTTCTAGATTTAATGTAAAACCAGACAAAAATCTTTCAAATACCAAGTCACTATTTGAAACAAATTTCCAAAAACTTGACTGTTCGAGAAAAATATACAATATTACAAATTGATGAAATTTATGTGAAATCTAAGTTAGATTTTAAAGCCAATGGAATTGTTGGCAGTTCAGAAAATAATGCTAAGGATCTGGCAAAAACTATTGAAACTTTTATGATCTCTTCTGCTTTTGGTAATTTTAGTGAAGTTATTCGACTAGTTCCTGTGAATAACACAACAGGAGATCAGTTAAAGATACTCGTTAATGAGGTAATTGAATTTGTTCAAAAATGTGGTTTTCCTATAGTTGCGATACTAACTGATAACAATAGAATAAATCAGAATATGTTCACTTTAATTTCTTCAAACGAATCTATGCCAAATCCATGCTTCCCTGATATTAATACCTACCTATCGTATGACACTGTTCACATTTTTAAAAATGTTAGGAATAACTGGTTGAACAAAAAAGATACTTTTCACACTTTAATATATCCTGATTTTGAAAATTATACAATAAAACGGTATGCATGTTTCGAACATTTGCGACTATTTTTCAAGGACGAGCAAAATAAGTTAATTAAAAAAGCATATAAGTTGAGTTATAAAACTTTGTATCCCTCGAATTTAGAGAGACAAAACGTTTTGTTAGTGGATAATGTTTTTCATATGTCAACTATTGCTGCTTTACAAACGGAAGAAAAATGTACAGATACTGCAAATTTTTTACAAATTTTTCGCATCTGGTGGGATATTGTAAATTCTAAAAACCCTATCGTAGGAAAAATAAAAAGAAATGAATGGGCAGGACCAGTTTGTAGTATTGAGGATGAAAAGTTATTGTTTTTGAAACGTTTTTTGTCTTGGATAGAAGCATGGCAGTCTTTCAAGGACAAAGCTGGCTTAAGCTCCGACACATTTGAAGCAATAAGAAGAGCATCTCAAGTGTTATGTAAAATTGCTAACGATGCTGTAACAAAATTTAATGTTTCATATGTACTCTAGGGGAAATTTCAAACAGACAAGTTAGAGAAAAGGTTTGGAATGTACAGACGACTATCTGGATCAAACTATAATGTATCAGTTAGGCAAGTAATTGAATCAGAAAACAAATTACGAATAAGACATATTTTGAAAATGATCAATAAAAAAGAAGCATGCTTTAGCAACTTTGCTAATGAAAGTACTGAATCAAATTTATATAATGTTGACATTGATCAATTTCGCCCCATTATAACTTTAAATTATCTTGAATTATGTGAAATCGAGGAATCAAGCTGCATATATGTTTGTGGCTATGGAGCACGATCTGTTTGCAAAAAACTGGAATGTACTGCCTGTGTTTTTTTATTTGAGGAAGGACGCGGCAGTAATGTTTGCAACGAATATTTTGACTTTTTACAGCGAGGTGGCTTAAGTGTACCAAGTTACCATGTTAAGTGTGTTTTCTTTCATATGTATGCTTTGTTAGAATATATTGTAGCTAATAGCGTGTGGGAAACAAAATTTTTGCAATCTTCCTGTCAAAAAGGCATTTTAATTCAACTGACACAGTTAAGCTTAAATTCCAATAACTTTTTTTAACAATTTGAATTACATTGTCTGTGTGGCAACGATGTTTCTAGATTGTTTAAAACATTGTATTCTGTTTTTGCAAATATTCTGTTGAATAACTACACAAAATATTCAAAAGAAACAAATGGCACTAAAAATTTAGAGAAAAAAAGGAAATTAGCTACGCTAACAAAAGAGAAGAATAAACGTTAAAAATATGTTATTTGTAAATAATGTCATTTAATGTTTAATAAATACCACAAAATAAAATTTCCTGCCCTTACTAACTTTTGTTTTATTTCTTAATACTATCAGAATAATGATGTAGTATGGATCATTTCATGTTAGTTATTTTTTAATAAGTTTCGATTGCAACCGACGTGCAATGATACCCGGCCTACTTCTGTGCATTAATGCGGTGTTGCCAAGCATGGCTTCACGGCTTGTAAATAAAGATGGCGTTGGTTTAGGCAATTTCGCTCATGCCAATGTCAAAAAACAACTCGCCCAAGGGCTCGTTGTTTTTATCTGTCACTGTCATTCGCGAAATTGCCAAGCAATAAACTTTCTTAATAATAATTAAATTTTGCCGAAAATTTTGCACCAGCCTGTTTAACCAATCAGAAGCCTTTATTTTGAACCGCTACCAAGGCAACGAAAGTATTTTTTCGGAAAATTTTTCCGATTGGATAGGACCCTGGAGTGAATTTTAGTGGAAATTTTTTGACGTCATAATTACTGTCACTAATACTTACATTAAGTACATGTAACCAGAATAAACGATACCATTTGACATTAAATGCCATTCAACGCTTCCCATAAACTTGCAATCAAAATATCGCATTATTTATAGCGTTGAGTGACGTTTATAGATAATATGTCAATACATAAATTAAATTACAAAAAGGTGCAAAATTTTCTTACCGAATACCACGCGACGTTAAATTAAAATCCGGAAATTTTTTCTCGGCTATGAATATTTTAAGAAAATTATCCCTCCCCTGCGGCTCGGAATAATTTTCAAAATATTCATACTTTCGAAAAAATTTCCGGAAATCATTTAACCTCTAGTGGTATTACAAGTGACAAAATAATCAACAGTAATATCACAAGTGCATCAAAATAGCCGATTAAATTTTGACGTTTCTGTCAAAATGTTTTGCCTAGAAATATGTCGAGCAAATTTGCCACGTAACAAAATCTCGAGTGCGCAGCACGAGGGATTTTGGGTGGAAAATTTACGAGAAATATTTCATTATGGCAAAACGTTGCGACAAAAACGTACAAATTTAATCAAGCTGTTTTCATGCACGCGGGGTATTCGGCATGATTATTTCCTGATTGTTTTTTAGTGATTTCATTCACCAATCGTCTAACAGTATTTGGGCACACGTGCTTAATTCTGTCCAATCACAACATTATTATAGTGAGAATTTGCTACTGTAGAAAATTCCCGCGAGAATTATCTGACATCTGTCACCAGTTTTATTTTAAACTGTTAAACTGTATTTTTTATGCTGCATTTTTGATTCAAACATTAAAAAATAATCTTTCGAATACCACTCGAGAGTGCGAATTAATTAGAAAATAATTCTCCAGTTATTTTTTCGAACTTGTTGCCATTTTCGAAAATCTGTCGAATTATTTTCAATTTATTCTCACTCTCTTGTGATATTACTTATGATTATTAATCTGATTATTTCCTTCATGCACGTAAAACGTCACAGTCACCATGGTTTTCCTCAGTTTTATAGCGATTAAATTAACGTGTCAAAATTTACCCGATTAAATTTTGACGTTTAATAGCTTCTGAATTTTTTTTTGCAATCATTATCAAAGATTCCTCGACAAGTAAATAAATAATTCGTTGTAAAATCTATTTATTTAAATTAATAATCAGAAAATAATCATGCCGAATACCCCGCGTGCATGAAAATTTCCTGATTAAATTTTTACGTTTTTGTCACAACGTTTTGCGATAAAGAAATATTTCTCGTAAATTTTCCACCCAAAATCTCTCGTGCTGCGCACTCGAGATTTTGTTACGTGGCAAATTTGCTCGACATATTTCTGGGCAAAACATTTTGACAGAAACGTCAAAATTTAATCGGCTATTTTGAGGCACTTGTGATATTACTGTTGAATAAATAGATTTTACAACGAATTATTTACTTGCTTATCAAAGAATCTTCGATAATGATTGCAAAAAAAATTCAGAAGCGATTAAACGTCAAAATTTAATCGGGTAAATTTTGACGTTTGAAACGTCAAAATTTAATCGCTATAAAACTGATAAAAACCATGGTGACTAGGACTTTTTATGTGCATGAAGGAAATGACAAAAATTCCAATAGATATTCGAATCAAGCTTGCCAAACATTTTAAATCAATATATATTCAAACCAACGGTGCCATGACTTACAAAAAGTGTCAAAAGTTTGACAATCCATCTGCACTTTTTATCAATTTTACTGGCTGTACGGTTGCTAACTTCTATATAAATAGTATTAATATAAACATAACGTAAGTAATTAATTAAATTTGTATTTCTCATTGGTATTGCATTCATTTTGCCAATTTAAATAAAGTGCCATTTCAATGTAATGGTATATTTTGTTGCCTAGATACCAAAATCATGCATTTATAAGAAATCATTCATTAAAAGGGGTCATAAATGAATGATTTCCTATTCATTAAATGGACACGTAAATCAACGATCACCGGAAAAGATGATAATAAAACTGCTAGCAGCCAATCACAAATCTACCTTTTGGCGCGATCTGTTTGAATCCGAAACTACTTGGCCTACCACGTTTTCGTGATAAATCAAGAGAACCGCGTTAATTTCAAAATCAACTCACAATAAATATCGTTGTTTAAATAAATTACTAATACATAATTTTATACTGATATTAAAAAACAATTTTTTTTTCACAAAATGGACTTACCTCACTTTCAAAATCAACGATTTATTATTTTTGTCTTGTACTACAGTAAAACCCCTCATAGTGGACACCCCTCTAATACGTACACCCCTCTTAATGGACACTTTTTTATCAGTCCCTCCATAAGATTACTATATACAAACACCCCTCTAATGTGGACACCCCTCTATAGTGGACAGTTTTGTCCAGTCCCTTGAGTGTCCACTATGGAGGGGTTTTACTGTATTTTACAAACTTTTCAAAAATTTAAAATAAGGCATTATCAGTATTACTTGAAAGATGAAAAATCAAATTTTCTCATTGACTAAATACATTACATAATAAATCATGTTTAAAATTAATAAATCAAATAAAAATAACCTACCTGTGGAATCAAAGAAACATGAGCAACGCAAAAATTTTCTTTCTTCGCCCTAAATTGGAACTGACGAAAAGCTTCAACAAAAGCCATACTTTCGATGTCTCCAATTGTACCTCCTAATTCTACAATGCAAACTTGTGGTGCCTTTCCACTCTCCGATACTGGAATTTGGGCTACACGTTCAACCCACTCTTGAATGGCATCAGTAATGTGTGGCACAACTAATGAAAATTACAGTTAGTATAAAGTGCTTTGGGTACAAACGGAAAGTTAAAACCTTGTACTGTTTTCCCCAAGTAATCTCCACGCCGCTCTCTATCAATCACCATTTTATAAATTTTTCCAGTTGTAATGTTGTTATCTCGATGAAGTGTTATATTTAAAAATCGTTCATAATTTCCTAAATCCAAATCAACTTCACCGCCATCATCCAAAACGTACACCTCCCCTGAAGAACCGCGAAAGTTTTAAAAACGGTTAAATTAAGTTGTTGCCAAAATAAATAAATTTCCCTAACAACTACTACCAATCTATAAACCGCATGGTTTTATCTGCAGCCTTGGCAATTTTAGAAAATCCGTTGCTTTGACGTCAGAAAAAATGAATGAAACGTTATAAAAAATTTCCATTGAAATTACAGCCTTTTAATATATTCAATAATTTACCATGTTCGTACGGAGAAAACGTGCCAGCATCCAAATTAATGTAAGGATCAATTTTAATTGATGTTACTTCGATTCCACAGCATTTTAAAATTGTTCCGAAAGAACTGGCAATAACACCTTTACCAACGCCACTAATTACACCACCAGTTACCAAAATATACTTCATATTCAACATTTTAAATGCAACAATATGTTTTTTTTAGTTTTACAAGAGCCACAGCGTGCACCAAAACCGCAGTCGTGAACGACTGCCATGTTGCAAATTGAATGTTGCTTTTATAGTACGAGAAAATACTACCGGATACAATTTTTATTTTCCCACTTCCCATTATACCAAATTTTAAAATTAAACTTTTATTTTTTGCTTATTTTGTTTAATAATTAACTGTTGTTTGTTTACAAACAATCATTTACTGTAACATAGTTATAATTATTCTATATGTTGATATCAACAATGATAGGGATATTAAAAAAATAGAAGAAAAAATACTAATCATTGCCATTGTATCAATATAACAATAATTTGATCATAAGCTGTAATAATGATTTGAAAATATAAAAACCGCAAATTACATCATAATTACGTAGATAACAAAAGTGTTAAAGTATTAGCAATTTTTGTTAACAAAATGGCAAATGAAAGTTTGAGGTGCAAAATTGGCCCATCAATTTTAAATACGGATTTATCGCAACTTTATGTAGAATCCCAACGATTATTGGACAATGGTGCAGATTATTTGCATTTGGATGTTATGGATGGTCAATTTGTTCCTAACCTAACGATAGGTCATCCTGTGGTGAAATGTTTACGAGCTAAAATAAAAAGTGCCTTTTTTGAAACTCACATGATGGTTTCTAACCCAATGCAGGTAAATAATGGAAATTAATGAAATAATTGAAACTATTTATATGTGTTTAAGTGGATTGAACCCATGGCCGATGCAGGGGTTAATCTCTATACATTCCACATTGAACCTGTTGGTGAAATAATTAAGACTTGTAGAAAAATAAGAGATGCTGGAATGAAAGTAGGTTTAGCATTGAAACCAGGAACTGGCATAGATGCAGTTCGACAGTATATTGATCATGCCGATATGATTCTTATTATGACAGTCGAGCCTGGTTTCGGGGGTCAAAAATTTATGCATGATATGATGCCTAAAGTACAATGGTTAAGACATAATTATCCCCTTCTTGATATTGAAGTTGATGGGGGTGTTGGTCTTAATACAATAACTGCATGTGCCGAGGTAAGGATGATATAATTTGACAATCTTCTTGTTTATACGTATCTTTTAGGCAGGGGCAAATATGATAGTTTCAGGGACAGCAATTATTAATTCAACTGATCAACGATCTGTTATTGCAAGCCTTCGAGAAACAGTTGAAAGCTCAATTCATAAATGTAATGTTTGAATTAATTTTTATGCAATCAATTCTGATCTTGTAAGTGAAGTTGTTCGTAAATCTACAAAAGCCTATTTTTTTATATATCACATTTATGAATTAAAGTTTTTATTATCTCTTTTATATACATATTTTATATGTGCTAAATGTAAGAATTGTTTTACGACACTCGAGGTTGTTGTTAATGATTAACCATGCAAAATTATTATTATTATACAAAAGACACAAAAATTCCACTACTAAATCTTATTTTGTATTCTGTGCTTGTTGGTCAAAATATGCTATATAAGATTGTTACTTCGTTGTTATGTTTTTGTAATAATGCTTAAAAATTTAATATGTGCCAGATTTTAGTATGGATAAAATTTTAAATGGTATACTTTTGCAACTTACAATACATAAAATTATAGTATTACTTTGTTATGTGACTAAAGTAATATTTAATAATTATTGTCAAGATGATTTAAAAAAATTCTATGGCAACATTCATTTAATTCAGTATGTTTATTAGGTGGGAATTCTGTGGTATATTCCTTATCTTTCCCTGTTAATTGCGGTAATAATTTGTTTTCTCATCATACTGTGATAACTGCAAGTTAAATGGTTTAAAAATTTAAAGGTTGAATGAAGTTTATTTGAAAGTGAGGCAATGACAAATTATCAAATCTACATATACCTACTGTTTGAATTTTATTACAAAAGTTTTAAGCAAAATTATATTTGAGAAGTGTTTTAATCAAGGTAAATTTGTGAAATGAAAACACAGTAAGCCCTCGAATTATATGGTTTTGTTCCAAAAGTTTCTGCAAACTTGAAAAATTGCACAATTTCAATTGCGTTTAAGAAATCTATTTTTAATACACTATGTTCAATTCAAAGGATGAACAGATGCCACTTATGGAAAAACTTTGAAAAATGAATGTATTCAGTTTTAAATTACAAAAAAAATACTATTGGAACTACGTAACTATTAATAAGTGTAAAGTCTTCTTTATATTCATTTAATATAAATTAATGTACAAAAATTAACAAACTTAACAAGAGGTTAACTCCATTAAGTTAAATGTATATGTTTTGATTCAGTCACAACTTAAAGGCACAGTGAAGTTAAAAAATACCATTTTTGAAAATCATCGCTAAAAGTGAAATTGAAATGTTTAGAAGACTACTCTATAAATAATATTTCCTTAACGAATTGAATATCGGAGTTTTCGCTGCGTTTAGTTATCCGCTGACGTCACAAGTGACACAAGTCGCCTGGTCGTTCATATGCTGAACCATGGAATCTTAGTTGTTGCACCGTTTGCGCCTCTATTTCTACAGCGATAAATAGTTTTTTGAAGTTACGAAAAATCAACAACACTTTTATTATATACCATATGTTTATTTTGCTAGCGAATGTAAATTCTTTAATTAAAAAAAGAACGTTTTGACATGATGCGTTTTGCAAAGAGCTCGTAAATATTTTGTGACAAGTTTTAATTTTGTAATCTTTTCCTGTTGAAATTAATTGTATAGTAAAATTGTTTGAAATAACGGTACAGGTCTATAACAAACCGATTTTTCGCTATGCAGCGCAGAGCAGCCGTGTCAGGAGTGACGTCACGGGGTAATTCAATTATGGGTTTTGAGCCGTTTATTTCCAACAGATTTTCGAGAAATGTGCAATAATATACATAACTTAAGATTCTGCATTTATTAAGGCAAAAAATAAAAAAGGCATTTTAACTTCACTGTGCCTTTAAGAAAATCAGTTCATTAAGTTAATGTACCAATATTTTTCAAATTTAAAATCAGGGCATTTAAAATAGCTACTGATCAGCCGACCTGTAATGTACTTGATCTTTTGATACAGTAATAACTTTTTATGTAAAAACCAGTACTGTATTGATAAAATCAGTATTATTAAGTGGAAGTAAATGATCGTGTAAGCCGGGGACTTACTGTTCATTAAAATTGTGTCATCTTGTTAATAGTTCTGAAATATTAGTTCTTCAGTAACAATATAATGATAAAGTTGGATGAAGACAAAATTATTTGAAATTTTTTAACTACATTTTTGGTTTCAAGAAAAATTTGAGTAGGACAAAATTAATCTCACATATAAAACAAACGAAATTGTTTTGTACACTTTTAACTTCAATACTGGGCCTAATACATACATTCCTCATCTATTATTCTTTTTAGTGACCATTTTACTATGCCATTGGACGTTTTTAACATTCTTGTATGTTTTTTAATAAACCAATTTATGTTACACTAACATAAGATTATTACAGATAAGTACTGTATAATCATTAAATTCTTTATTTAAATTAATATTTGCTTCATGTGTTTATAATTTCATTTGTGACCATTAATTAACCAATTTCATATTAAAGATTGTTATTCTACTACAAATTAAGTTAGAGCAATTTATTAGATACGGTTGCAGTGAACGTACAACATAAATTTATTTTTATAAATTTACTAAAATTTCATAAAAGTAGTACAGTGCAACTTCGATAATCCGGACTAATTAACACCGCCGTGATTCGGATTAGCAAATAATTCTGATTACTGAAGCAAGACAGTTTTTTATTGAAAAGAAATATTTAATACAAATCAACTATCAAATTCGAATTATAAAGTATGCAATGCAATTGAAAAATTCGGATTATCGAGGTCACACTGTACCTACTTATATTTGTGTCCTCTATAAACAATCAGAATGCAAAATGCCTTAAAGTTCTTAGCAATTTTTTTATTTGAAGTGTTGTTTTTGTCTCAGTTTTCTGGTTTAGATAATAAATAATATGATTATGCAATATTTTTGTTCCTTTGAATGCACACGGTATATAATACATGATAAAAGTACATTTTTTTGACAAATTTTGATAGAAAATATTTGGTTACTATTATTTTTATGTTATATAATATTGTATAAAGAGGAAATTTAAATTTAACATGAAAAACCATATGTAGTTCATTTGTTGGACATATCTTCATGCATTATTGTTGATGATGTTAACGTTTACAAATTTGATGTTTAACTTGTTAGGTATGTAGGATGAAAATTATTTTAATGGCAATTACTTTAAAAATATATTTGCAATAAGTAAATAATCACATGGAGAATTAAAGACTTAATTTTATAATATTATAAACGTGATTGTTAACGAATTTACCTGTTATTAACAATTTATGGTAATAAAGCATTACATTTAATTATTTTAGATTTAGTCGAACCTATTATCTGCAGATAAATTTAGATGATTGACGACTTCATTAAATAATTTTGGTGGATATTTTGGTTGTAATTTGGGACGAATTGCTGCCAAACTAACAAGAATTGCTTCCTCTGTTCTAACAGTTCTTGAGCCTTGATTTGGTAAGGTATTAAGGTAATGATGAAAAAGCAATTTTGGGTCATCTACATTTAAAACATTATCATCTTCTAATGCTGCTTCTAACCCCCTTACACCACCAAAAACAATCAATAAATGTTTGAACTGTGGACAAGTAAATTCATCTATGGAAGTTCCCTTATCTGATGTACCAACAATCATGTCATAACTACAACATTTCATTACATATAGTTGTTTAATTTAAAATTTTATAATTAAATACCCTTTTTTATAAGGACATTGTGAAAAAATTTGTGACAGTGAATTTGTCAATCTAATGCTATATCCCCAATATACACCAGTTTCTTTTCTAGGTGTATCTGGTGCAACGACAGTACCTTTCAATTTTTTATGCCCTTCTTGTTGTGGGGACAACTGAACTGTACAACGTAGTCCTGAAGTTAACAGTTTATCAATTGCCACATCTTGAAACAACCCAACATTTACTAAAGATCCTCTTCCTGACTTTACCGGTTTATTTGTTACTACTCCTTCTCTAAAATAAATATTTTATTGCACAATTTCGTAAACAGAATAAATAATACCTATAAGTAAAATTATCATTTTGCCTCAAATGATGTGGAGAATCGAGTGGATTTAATACGCCTGCAAACTGTAAATCTTTGTGAAGAGGGAAAAAAAATTTTCGTAAGTATTGTGGACATTCTAGGTATTGTAATATTCTTCCTAGTTGTACACAACATTGTCGAGCTGTTTTTAAACCATACGCATCTTCAATACTCGATTTCTTAGCATCAGGAATATCACCATAATCATCAAATATTACAATTTCATCTACTTGAAATATACAAGCTGCTCTTGCAATTTGCCCAGCAAGGTATGTCCGCAATTCTGGAGATTGAGCATTATCCATAATTGATCCAGGAACTGCAATGCTTACCGTTGATAATTGTTTTTGTGTTGTTAATAAAGAACACTTTAAAACTTCTTTTTGCTTCTCAATTTTTACTTCTTCTGTAGGATTTTGTATTTTAAGCTTCTTAGATAATCTCTCTTCCCTCCATTTTTTTTTTCGTTCTTTATTTTCTCTATTTACTTCACTCCACTTTTTGATTTCTTTTACTGGTGGCATTTTAAATTTTGCTCACATGTAGCACATGTAGTAACCTATTTTCACTGACGGTTTTTGTTGTTAGGGAATTTTCTTTTCGCAGCAATAGCAGAAACATAAAATTCAACAATTATACATGAATTAAGGTAGTTATTTCAGGTGAAGTCATGAAAATAGATTGACAATAATTAATAATATCTAATGACGCTTAAAAAATGGTTATGATAAATCTGGGATATTCTACAAACCACTTTACATAACCTATATCTTTGCATGTGCTTATAAAGCGTGGTAGTGATTTGTATATTTTCATTTTCATAATTTTTTATTTGGGTTTTAAAATCCTTATAAAATGCAGTATATAGAAGATCCAACTTTGTTGCAAACAACAAAAAGTACAATGTGAGTACACTTGGTAGATGACTATAGCAGCAATTTGAAATGTTTAAATTTTTAGATTGTGCTGTGAATGTGGAACACAAATTGAACCAAATCCTGCAAATATGTGTGTTGCTTGTTTACGGTCACGTATAGATATCACTGAAGGTATTCCAAAACAAGCAATATTACAATTTTGCAGAGCATGTGAACGCTATTTACAACCACCTTCTGAATGGATTCATTGTAGTTTAGAATCACGTGAACTTCTCTCATTGTGTTTGAAAAAATTAAAAGGTTTAAATCGTGTAAAATTAATTGATGCACGATTTGTATGGACTGAGCCACATTCTAAACGAATAAAGGTAGATATGGCAACTATATTTTGAGTGCACAGTTACAAGATGTTGTTTTTCAGGTTAAATTAACTGCTCATGGTGAAGTTATGGGAGGGACAGTTCTACAACAAGTATTTATTGTTGAGTACACAATTAATCATCTCATGTGTGATGATTGTCATCGAACCGAAGCAAAAGATTATTGGCGTGCACTTGTACAGGTTCGGCAAAAATCTGAGAACAAAAAAACTTTTTATTATTTAGAACAGCTTATTTTAAAGCATAAAGCACATGAAAACACATTGGGAATTAAACCCATTCATGGTGAGTTTAAATTATTGTATTCTGTTTCATTTTGTAATCATTTACAGAGGGTTTGGATTTTTTTTATGCAACTGAGGCTCATGCTAAAAAGATGTCTGAATTTGTAACATCAATGTTGCCATGCAAAGTTCAACATTCAAAAAAATTGCTATCACATGATATTCATAGCAATATTTACAATTATAAATTTACTTATTCCATAGAAATTGCACCAATTTCGAAAGATAGTGTAATATGCCTTCCTAAAAAACTTACTCAACAGGCAGGAGGAATTTCACCAGTTTGTTTAGTAAATCGAGTTACACACAGTTTACATATTATATGTCCAACTACTGGCCAGAGTAAGTATAGTTTTTCAATTAACTGATATAAGTTGCAAAAGTTGAAGTATTCTTAGACTAATAGATGATTAGCAAGAGAAAATATTAATATGCAATTAATTGATGTTTTTATTTATTAAATTGATAATGTGATTTATAATTAATACATTCATTCATAATACAGTGATTCCACTTTTAACACGAAAATGCTTAAGATGAAATCTTGGAAAAATCGGTTAATTGTCCCAAATTTTTATTTTATCTATTGTTTTACCTCGTTTTCTACTAACTTTCAAAATTGAAACCAATACCCAACATTGTTAGATACAGTAAAATAATACAGTACAACTCTATAACGAGTCCCGGTTATAATGAAGAATCGGCTATAACGAGTAATCATCAGGTCGCTGGCCGTTTTTGTATACTACTCCATGATTTTTTATAGCAAAAATCGATTATAACAAACAAATATGTTGGTCTCTTGAGTTCTCGTTATAGAGGGGTTCTACTGTATAGCAATATACTGTCATTATCAAAAGTTGTAGATAGAGATGACTTATTAACACTAGAACGCTATCGCCATTGGAGTTAATAGGTTGGTGCCAAGGAATATTCGGCTTTAATCAATATTGATTATATTGCGGTTTGCGGTTCTGCTGATTTTGCATTTATTTATTTATATTATACATCCGAAACAGTGATAGCAAAATTCCAAACGCCGCATTTAAACCGCCAGAGCTGACGCGAAATACATTTTATTCGCAGCTAGCGCCTTGTTTGATAGGCACTGGTTTATAGCGCGTTATCAGTTATTTATATTATTATTTTTACGTATCGATAATTCTCCAGTGTTAAGAAGTGGAATGTTTTAGCATGATTTAAAACTATTTATGAATAGTAAAATAATTTGTTGCAGACTTCAAAAATACAGTTTCAGATTTTTTAACAATATTTAAGGTCAATGCATTTTGTAGTACATCTTTAGTTATTGAAAAATTGTTTATTATTGCGCCTCGATTAAAAGAAACATTAGTTGTTACATTTTTATTAATGTTTGTTCTATTAACACGAAATTTATTTAACTTAAAGAAATATACTGGTCACAATGATGTCTAATGAGAATTATTATTATCAGTTGCAGAACTTAGCAATACTACATTCTGGCGTACTCCTTTTAATGCTATATGCAATCCTAAACAATTAGTAGAATATATTGTCATGGATATTGAACCAATCAATGATAAGGATCGAAAGATATTTCCTGGGCAAGGTACTCTGTCCCAAAAACATGTACTTGCAGATGTTTGGTTAGTACGTGCATCAGAACTAGGAATTAATGATAACACTATACATACAAGAACACATCTAGGACATGTTTTAAAGCCAGGAGATTCTGCTTTAGGGTAAGTGCCAAATCAAAAATGTTTTCAAGTAAATAATTAAATTTAATTAGATACAATCTTGAAGATAGTAATATAAATGATTCCAATTTTGATTTGTTGGACAAAAATACTGTTCCTGATGTTATATTGGTTAAGAAATATTATGGAGATCGAGTTTATAACAAAAGACAAAGATATTGGAAGCTTAAACGTTTAGCAGAAGATGGTGCTGCTTCTGATGACCAGTAATTACTTAAATTTGCTTAATTTAGTATAACCTAATACGTATTTTAATTTTAGGGATTATAATGAATTTTTGAACGATTTAGAAGAAGATCCATTGTTAAGGCAAAATGTTAACATTTTCAAAGATTTATCGAAGCAAATTCCAGTAGATGAAAATGAGCAACAAGATAGTAATGTTCCATATATTACTCTTGCAGAAATGTTGGATGATTTAGTTATTGACGATGTAGAAATGGGGGAGTAATTAATGTTCAAATCATGTTTTAATATTTCAATGTATAAGTTATTTAAGTAATTTAGTTTTGTGGTTAAAATGGGTAAAAATGTAGAATTAGATTTTAATTTTAAAAATTATAAAAACTTCATATATACAATTTTGACAGAATTACTAGACCTCTCATGCAATTCAGTTTTTGCCGAAAGTCTTAAAATAAAGTAATTTAGCGTATGCGTTAATACAGGCAACAACTCATACTTTATTAAAAATAAAATTATAACTTTAATACTTCATCAAATTTAAATTAAAATTAATTTAATCTAAAGAAGCTGTTCAAAGTGAGAACCATTTTGGTTAGTGCATAGTTGGGTTCTACGCATCAGTGAACGTCTTACGTTAAACAAATGTTCTGATGTAATATTCCGTGCAGCATTTAAAATCCTCTGTATTAATTCCTCGCGAGTATTGAATGTATTTAATGTACCCCCAAAACCGGGTGTAAATATTTTAATTAATAACTGCACAGTAACCCCAGAATTTTAAACCAATAATTTACAACCCCTATTAGTAC
This sequence comes from Dascillus cervinus, assembly GCA_949768715.1. Taxonomy (NCBI): domain Eukaryota; kingdom Metazoa; phylum Arthropoda; class Insecta; order Coleoptera; family Dascillidae; genus Dascillus; species Dascillus cervinus. The sequence continues at coordinate 16,469,415 of OX458316.1, read as the reverse complement.
TAAATAGCAAGAATTTGGAACACCCATAAAATTAGTTTATGACTTCGGTCTGTACTTCCACCATTGGTTCGTACCTGATCGGGCCCTAATTAGAAGACCTATCAACATCATATGACGAAAAAATATTGGTTGCTATTTAAAAAAATCGACAATGACATCATTACTTTCACAAGGAAAAATCTGTCATGTTAAAAATAATCAGTTCCTATTAAACTGGGGCTACTGTGCAGTTATTAATTAAAATATTTACACCCGATTTTCAAAAACTTTTTTAGAAATAAAGTAAAATTAAAATGGTCGGAGAAAAAAATCATTTTTCAAGTTCTGAGATATTTAACAGAAATCGCATTGACAATGCTTCATAATTTTTTTTTTAACTTTTATAATCAAACAATTAAATCTCTAATCCCTCCGTTCAATTGCAAATTAGTTTTTCTTTCAAATGATCTAACTTAAATGCAAATATCTCATTTAGATACTTTGTTATAGTGACAGCACTGTACATTTAAAATCGTGAATACAATAAAAGTTTATGCTAGACTTGTTTACAATTCTAAATGCAGCGTCTTAAGTAACATTATTCGTTGCTTATTCAGCTATCGTCGACTCTAAGTCACCTATTGTTATACAGTATTCCTATTTATAATTCTAATCTTAATTCTAGGTAATCTAATGCTTGGTCATTAGTTCCGGTGATATAACTCCTCCATCCCTAAGAGGTTTTGATCAGGCTGAACAAAACTGATGGTTGAACTGGCGGTTGAGTTGGGGGTTGTTTCCTCCTCTCTTGAATTTTCTTTACAGAAAACCATAAAATGGTTAGGAATGCTGCAATGTATAATGGAATGGTCCACGGATGATGATTCGGGTGGCTTTCCAAGTTCAGGGGTTGAATTCTCCCTCCTTCTGATTGAATCTCATGTAGTCGATCCAATCGGACATCTTCAAGTTGTAGTTTGTTGGTGGCATCGATTTTTTCTGATACCTTGATTTCGGGAAGCAGAAGCGGTTGTTCTTTTGCTTTTCCTTTTTCGTTTATGTAGTTGTACCCTGAAGTTCGAAGACTGCATTGAAAGGGTACTTCGATCAGATATGTACCATGTAACATTACAAAATCTGTCTCTTCACATGTCGTTTGGATTTTTTCTTGTTGTGGGATGATGGCTATATAGTACGAGTCACTGACTTCTTCAATTAGGGGTTTGTTTATCGTTATTGCGACCATTTTGCATTCGGATCTTTGGTTTTTGATTTGCAAGATCGAAAATAAGCAATCGTCTTCCTGGATTCCATTAACAAGAAGGTTGCTGTCACACAAATAATTAGGATTCAAATATCGACATTGAACAGCATCATATTGAAAAGATGTGTCACTCATTGTGAAGTAGGTACTTTTCGGAATTAAGGTGGTTAGATTTCGTGTAGGAATTGAATAAAGGTGGTAATGAGTAAAGGTCTCGGGGTGAACCAGAGGAATGTGTAGTGCAAAAATTAATCTATCTTTAGAAAAATAAGCTTCTACAGAAATTATCTCATACTGCTTATGAATGTCGTTAATATCGTAATAAATTAATTGATTTATTGAATGGTATTTTAAAAGTAATGTTAATATTGATCGTAAAATTCCAAGTTTAGCGAATTGTATAGCATTTTCCAAATTTGTTAAAATTGAAAGTAAAGTATCTAAATTAAATTTGATTTGAGTAAATGTGTCTGAAAGTGAAAAATAATAAAACGTATTGTTCTGCAATCCGTCAATGGTTTCTTTGATTATATCCTGATTATGAATAATTAGTGATAATGTTTCATTGTTACCTTTTAAGATTTCATGCGAAAGTGATATTTGTTGATTTACTGTGTTTATTATTTTACTTTCATCTTTCTCCAATTTATCAATAGCTTGATCATAACGTTTAGCATCGTCTTGATCTAGATTACCTTTTCCTTATGGGATTTTGAAATCTCGTGAATATTGTCGTACAAAAGTTGCGTTTTGTCTTTATGTTCTTGTATGTAATTGTTTAAAAGTTCGCGTTGTATATCAATGTCAAAAGGATCTTTGGTGTTTAAGTGTCCATTGATAATATCGATTGGTCTTTGTTTTGTCACAGAGTGCACTGAATGATTGTATCCAAAAATTGCATAAGGCATTAAACTTACGGGGTCTGTACGTGGATGTTCGACTTTTAGTACTCTGAGATGTTCGAGAATGGTCGAATGGAAACGTTCCACTGGGGCATTGCTATTTGAGTTTTTCGAAGTGGTGTAATGTAGGTCTATTTTGTGAAGTTTGGCAAAATCTCCTACTGTGGTATTTTTAAATTCTGTACCACTATCGGCAACGATTTGTAGTGGAAGACCGTGGAATGACATAAATTTAATGAATGTCTCTACAATTGAAATTGCATCTGCTGCGGTTATCGGGAAGGCTTGACCGTATTTGGAAAATTTGTCTAAAATGGTTACAAATTTTTGTTTATCCGCTTGAAATACATCTACATGTAAAATTTCAAAAGGTCGTTTGGGTGTTGCTGTTATTTTGTATTCGATTCGAGGGGGATTTCTATCATACTTAGTTCGTTGACAAGTATCACATTTATTTATGTAAAGTCTAACGTCATTTGCGATATTAGGCCAATAATATTTTCTCCTAATCTGCTCGATCGTTTCTTTGATTCCACGATGGTTGGTTTTAGTTTCGTGAGAATATTGTAAAAGTTCTTTTTGTCTATCAGCTACTGTAACGTTTTCAAGTTTGATGTTGCACTTGATCAATTTAAAAGCTGAATTTTTAAAAGTTTGACTTACAAGGTTACAAATGTTTTGATACAATTTGTCTGTGTCATCGTTTTCGAAATAAAATGCGTACGTTTTTTTCGGTTGACCGTATTCTTTGAAAAATGTAATTAATGGTGAAAAATCATCATTCGCGATGTAAACATAAAATAAATTCTTTTTGTTATTTTCCCATATGCATTTACGAGTAGATTTTCTAGGCAAGGGGGTTTTAATTACATAAATTTGGTTTTGAAATACATTGATCGGGGATTCACAGGGATTGATTTCCTGTACTGGATCTTCTGCGCTTGTATGAACTGTATCGTTGGGTTCTTCGAGTTCATCGCAATTTGGGGTCTCATGAATGTTATTGGCTATCGACGCTGTATCGTCGATTGTTTCACAATCAAGAAAGCGATTGTCATTAAATTGTTGCATGAATTGAAAAATCGGGATGTTTTCTGAAGTACTCGGTTGTGACTGAGTCTCGTTTGTATTAATTTCAATTCGTGACAAGGCGTCCGCGTTTGTATTTTGTGTGCCTTTTTTGTATTGAACTTGATAATCAAATTCTTCTAATTTTAGTCTCCACCGAACCAATCTTGAATTTGGTTCTTTTAATGACATGACGGCTGTCCCAAGCAAAAACACAGTAACTGACATTTTTTCCAAAATCTGGTTCATGTGTTTTTTCCACATACTGTGTTTTGCTGCATCTTTCTGTGTGGATTTGAGCTCCATATCTGGTTTAATTTCAAAGATACAGCATCGGCTAAAACACAGTAACTGCATTTTGTAATAGAATTACCACATTAAAACACAGTAAGTGAAAAATGTTCGACTAAAACATAGTAAGTTGTAGATACTGTGTTTTTCACTAGTGATTCTTAGTTCCCGCGTCTTGATATTGTCTTGTTACAATTAATTATTTAACGAGAATTATCAGTTTACTTACAAATTAAAGTAGTTAATAATGAATCTAAGCAGGGGACAACGACTTGTAGCATTATGCACTGCTCAAAGGTATGTAGAAACGTAAATCTCAAAACTTTTGTTTATGTTTGTTTGAGGTTATGTTATGTTTATTTGCAGAACCGAGTTAGAAATTGAAGAAGAAGACTTAAGTAATACTAATTTTGAGGAGGAAAGTGTTGACGACAGTATTGCAGATCCAGATTTCACAACTGAATTAGAATCTGATCTAGAAGCAGTTCATTATGTTATCGACCATCTGAATATGGATGAAAGTTTACCTCCTGTTAGAGATTTGAATGAGAGTTTGCTTTTAGATCAAAATGCGAACAAAAGTAATGAGAAAATAGAAGAATTTCCCATTGAACAAGCTGATCAAGAAAATAAGCAGACCGAAGAAACGCAAGAAGTGCAGAAAAAAGTACGTAAAAGATTAACCAGTAAAGATAAAGTGCGTAGAGATAGAAACAAACATCCTATAAAAAACCCAGGATGCTCAATGAAATGCAGGCGAAATTGCAAATTATTTACGGATGAAGAACGTTATGTACTGTGGGATCACTATTGGAGTTTGGACTACGGAATTCGTAGAAAATGGATGGCAAAAAATGTTCATGTGGTGAGTGTAAATCGACGGGTAGCACCAAAAAAAGACAAACCTCTTAGATGTGAAAGCAGAAAATATTTTTTCCCCAAAGATCATAAAAGTGTTCAGGTGTGTCGTTCATTTTTCTTGAACAGTCTTGGCTTTACAAATGATTCTGTAATTACAGAACTCATTGCAGCTGTAAAAAGGCAACCAATTTGTAAATTGGTTAAAGAAAATAGGGGCTGTCATGCGAAAACAACAAGGGATTTAAATGTCGTAAAAGAACATATACAATCATACAAGCCTTGTGTGAGCCATTACAGGAGATACAATGCTCCTAATGTTAGATATTTACCGCGAGAACTATCTGTTAAAACAATGGTAGATGATTTTAACTTGAAATATCCTACGCAAAGATGTGGTCGAGAAACTTATCGAAAAACTTTAAAACAGATGAATATCTCTCTGAACATGCCCAAAAGTGATTCATGTGTGGAGTGTATGGCATATAAACAAGCCAGACAAGACTCCGAAAATGAGGGTCGCGAGCTTTCAGAAACAGTAACAGCAAATTGGAATTGTCACAAACGAAAAGCTGAAAAGGCCACAGCAAAGTACAAACTTCAAAAAGAGCTCCCAGAAGAAGAATCTGTTAGAATTTATTCTATGGACTTGCAAAAAGTTTTGCTGTTACCCATGATGCCGGGTGTTAAGGACTGCTTCTTTACAAGCCGCTTAGTAGCTTTCAACGAGTCATTTGCGACTCTGAAAAGGAATTCAAAATTCAAAAACTACTGTGCCGTTTGGCATGAAGCTATAGCTAATCGTAGTGCCCAAAGCATCACAGATTCCATATTAACCGTGATTAATTGTGAACGAGATGTTCCCAATTTTATATTTTGGGCGGACAATTGTAGTGCCCAAAATAAAAATTGGGTTTTGTATACAGCTTTAGTGGTTTCTGTCAACCAACCAGATGGACCCGAAGTAATAACCATAAATTATCTGACTAAGGGTCACACCCACATGTCAGCTGACTCAATTCATGGCAATATTGAACGTCGTCTGTCAAAAATTGGAAATGTTAATGATTTCGAAGATTTAAAAAATGCTATGAAGACTTCAAGAAAAAAACTTGAAGTAGTTGACGTAACAGAGTTTAGGGAATGGGTTAAAAAGAGGAGGCAACCATCACGAAAAGCAAATGATACCCTACAAAACTTTTCATTATTGGAGGTTGTAGAAGTCGTGTTTACCAAAAATTCACGAAATCTTAAATATAAGACGGATTTTGATCAAAATGATTATTACACTTTAGATTTTTTACAAACAAGGTTCAACGCAACGCAAAAACCAGACATAATCGAGAATGTACGCGGTATTCGAAAAGAAAAAAAAGACACTATTATATCAAATCTTGTACATTTAATGCCTCCAAATAGACAAGCTTTTTGGAAAAGTCTTCCAGAAGCTACCAATTCAACCGATTTGGCCTTAGAACACGAAAATGAAGATGCCTAAACCACCAGACTTATTGAATGCTAAATATTTAGTGTTCCAAAATAGATATTAGGTATACCTACCAAGAAAGAATAAAAGTTTTGTACATATGTACTTTTCGCAAAAGAGCATTCAATTGTTACTATCTACGCTTTTGTCATAATATAATAATAACATGTTTCAACATTACTGTATTGTTTTAAAATAATTATACTATTATTAATTTTATTTAAGTTGTACTTTTAGCAGGAATCACCACTTTGATTTATTTACGTTATTATTTGTATCAGAATATTATTCTAATAAAAGTTTCAAAACAAAAAAAATCTTGAAAATACATTTTTTTTATTACTTTTTGTATTGCACAACGATATGAGCATAAAAATGGTGCGCTCAATCTTATTGGCGACTTTTTAAACTAATTTGTAAAAAAGTCTGTCATATACTGTTTTTCTAATGAAAGTCAATAAAAAATAGGTACTTATGGAAAACCAGTGTAAAACACAGTAACCCACTTTAAACTGAAATATCTCGGATATTTTTGAAAATTTTATTTAAAACCTCATTTAGTATGAAAATGTAGACTATATACGCATAAAATTCGGATATTAAAAATACCGATTATAATCTCAATTCTAACGGCGAGCTCAAACGCGTTTGTCTCGTTTTCTGCAAATAGTTAAAAAAGCACATACTGTGTTTTTGCTTGGGACAGCCGATGAGCCACTGCAATGGTTTGTGGTCAGTTAAAATTTTAAATGATCTACCGAATAAATAAGGTCGAAAATATTTCGTAGCCCAAACTATTGCCAAAAGTTCTTTTTCGGTTGTACTATAATTTTTCTCTAAATCGTTTAGTGTTCGGGACGCGTATGCGATGGGTTTATCGGTTCCGATAGGACCTTGCGAAAGTATAGCTCCTATCGCGATATTACTAGCGTCTGTTGTAAGATTAAAGGGTTTTTCGAAATTTGGGTATTGTAATATGGGGTCATTTGTCAATAACGTCTTACAATATTCGAAAGTTTTTACAAAATTAGCGTCATGTTTAATTTCAGCACCTTTCTTTAAACAAAGTGTAAAAGGTTTTGTGATCTTCGCGAAGTCCTTTATGAATCTTCGGTAATATCCAAGGAGTCCAAGGAATCCTTTGATTTCCTTCGTGGTTTTTGGTATTGGATATTTCATTATCGCTTCGATTTTATCTGGATTAGGTTTCACTCCATCGGGTGTTACGATGTGTCCTAAGAAAGCTACTTCTTTCCTCAAAAACTCCGATTTATCTAGTTGTATCTTTAGATTTGTTTCACGAAGTCTTTGGAAAACCATTTTCAAATTTACCATGTGTTCCTGGAGAGATGTCGAGTATATAATAATATCATCCATATACACAAGGCAGATGGTATTTTGTAGTCCTTTAAGAACGTTGTCCATGACTCTCTGGAATGTCGCAGGGGCATTCTTCAAACCAAACGGCATTCGAAGATATTCATAATGACCGTTTTCGACATTGAAGGCTGTTTTTTGGATGTCCTCTGGAGTCATTTCGATTTGGTGAAATCCACTGGCTAGGTCCAATGTTGAAAAATATTGGCATCGCCCTAATTTATCCAGAACGTCCGTGATGTTAGGAATGGGATACCTATCATCTATTCTTTTTTCGTTCACCTTGCGGTAATCTACGACGATTCTCCATTTCTTTTTTCCGCTTGCATCTGGCTTCTTCTCGACTATCCAGATAGGGGATGACCAAGGTGAATTACTGGGTCGGATGATGTTTTGATCTAACATGGAATTAATTTGTCTGTGAACTTCTTCTTTATGAACGAAAGGGTATCGATAAGATTTTGTGTAGACAGGAATTTCGTCTGTTGTTTTTATTTGATGTTTGACTTGGTTCGTAAAAGTCAATTCTTCTCCTTCGTAATGGAAGATGTCGTTGAATTTTGAACAAAGTTTTTCCAAGTGAGTTCTTTCTTCATCGTTCATATGAGTGGTTCGAATTAATTCACGAATGTCATGTCTGTCCGTATGTAGGTCGTTTATGTCAGCATGATATAATTCGTAATTTTCGGGGGAAAACTTGTACACGTTTAGGGGTTCAAAAAGTAAAACGTCACAATTGTAATCGTTTGGATTTTCGATTTCTACTAAAGCGTATCCGTTCTCGGCATTTGTTAGAGTTTCTTTTATGAAACAATTATTGATCTTGTATGGCGGAATGATTATGTTACCGTCTTGATTTACCGGAATTTTTATTTTTGCGCCTGTGTTTGCATTTATTTCGACAAAGAATAATAATCGTTTTTGTGTGTTATGGCATTCAATGTTGTTGCAAGAAGTAGGCATGCTCAAAATTGAATTTACAAAATCGATTTTAGCGTTCATCTGCTTAAGCAAGTCTAAACCTATTAGTCCGTCGAAATAGTTATGAAATTTAAACAAATGAAATTTGAGGTTTTGATTATAATTAAATTCATTAAATGCAGGAATGTTTGCACAATGGTTACGTTTTGATTTTTGGAAAATTGATTTTATCACAAAAGGTTCTTTATAAATTGAATTGGGGTAATAAGTTTCTGCAATTTCAGGGTTCAGGAAAGATTTTGTTGCTCCTGTGTCAATTAATAATTTTAAAGGTGGGTTTGCGATTTGTAAGTAAGGTAATTCGGTCTTATCGTATATTGTGTTTAATTCTATTATGTTTCGTCTATCTCGAACGTCGTATCGCGAAAATTTTCCGTCGCGTTATCGTGAACTTGACCTTCGTCGTATTCAGTATCGCAGTATTCACCGTACTCAGCATCACCATAGGCGTACTGGCTATTGTTTTCATCTGTTTCACCTATTTCCGCATTGAATAATTGTTGGGGGACAAAATTTGGTTTTTTATTTGCGTTTTGTTGCGTTTGGAAATTTTGGGGAAATCGATTAAAACTTTGCGTATTTGTTACAATACTCATTGGTGTAGGCTTTGATGTCGAAGGTTTGTTTGGGGAATTTTTCCAAACATTCTGGGATTTTCCGAATACTTGACTGTTTGTGGGGTAATTTTGTGGTCTAAAATTGTTTCTTTGTGGGATTTGAATTGGCCCTGTTGGAAAATATGATTGACCTTGTTGATTTTGTTGGAAGGGTCTTTGAAAATTTGATTGAGTTACCTGTTTATTATGATTATGCATGGGTTGGTTTTGCGAGGGTTGTTGATGATGTGGTTTTGAAGAAACCTGCGCTTTCTGGAAATGATTAACATTCGATTTTTGTAAATAACGGATGTTGTTATCTTCGATTATATATTTTCGCGCATCGCTTAGAGTGACCGGTTTCATTGCCCTAATCATCGAACTTTGGGGTTCCCTTAAACCGACTAGTAATGTATGCAATGCATGTTCTTCGTAGAGCGTTTTCTTGCTCTTTTTTTTTCGTTTCATCCTTTTCATGCAAATTTAAGTGATTGTGTAACATATTTAGGGTTGATAATATCCTACTAAAAAATTGGAGTGACGATTCATTAAAGTTTTCTCTCAAAGATCCTAAATCAGATAATAGACTACTTTCGTTTCGCTGATCTCCGAAATGGGTAATAAGTAAATCTTTAATTGAGTCCCAATCTGTGCTGCCACTGATAGAAAATAATTCCTCAGCCGCACCGGTTAATTTAGAAAGGACACCGTTTATCACTAGTTTATTCTGAACACAACCAACATTCGCCGGAGTTGCATCCCAATAATCATTTAATAAATCTGTCAATGTTGAAATGTACCTAAACAGGCGGCACGGGTTTCCGTCGAATTCTGGCACAACTTGTAAAAGTCTAATATCAAAAACGGGTTTTGCCATTATTAATGAATTCGTATTTGAAATTAAATCTTTTGTTTCTTTTCTTAAATCTAATGCTTCTAGAGCTTTGCTTAATTCTAACTCGATTTTTGCACTACTTTCCGTTAAAGAATTAGGCTAAATTGAGGAAGCTAGCTACATCGGCTCTCTTGCGCACGTTCTCCATGGTCTTCCCAAACACCGCGTTGTTCATGAGTTTGAAAAGATTCTTCTCAAATTCATTGTGGGCTTCTTTGCGCTTGCTGCTGTTGAGTTCAATATAACCCTTCAACCATGGAGACTGACTAAAACTGAGGACGCGATGAATTTGCGTAATACGTAGGCCGTACTTCACCGCCTGTCGTAAATTGCGGTAGTGGATCACATACCGCAATTTTGGGGACAGGGTGGCGAGAAATTTGTGCTCCTTTGATCCCGGCGGTATCGCCTGCTCTGGGCACAAGAGGAGGTCTTGGTGCGCATCGTGAACGCTCATCCGGGTAGTCCAAATCGACCTCGAGGTTGTGGCCGATTGGTGATTCGTCGGGGGCGTCCCAGTTGACGCTGATCGGATCGTCAACCCACTTGAAGCCGCCTGTTGGGAGATGCAGCGCCATGGCCCAACCATAAAGGTTGTTAACATCAAAGTACATTAGGTACGTCGAGGAATTATTGGGATCATGATCTCGCATATATTTGTTGTTCGCGAGAGCATAACGGTTGCTGCACTGGCTCAGACCGCCTCTGATCCCGCGTTCAACAAACATTAGCATATCAATGTCTGTTAACAGTTCAAACTCAATCTCGGTGTACTTCAGCATCGCGCTCCAGGTAAACCCGGGTAACGTGTGATAGTGCGCAGGATGGAGCTGGTATGACTGCATGCAGCTGTTTCGAAAGTTTTCGAAAACGTCTACAAGGAGGTAGCACATATGTTTTCAGATATAGATCTGAATACTTCCCCAAAGACCTAATGCCGAATTGCGCCCATACTGTTTTGGCGTAGTCATAATCAGCGTCGGTTATGCTGCTTTCCGTTAGGCTGCTAAAAAATTGTGCTTTCTTTGAGCTTTTCCCAGCGATCGAGGAATTCCTAGGGGAACACGCCTTTCCGCCGAAACAACGCTAGATGGTTATCGTCCAGATTTGTAAATTGCGTAGGTAAAATTTTGAGAGCTGGCGTATAAGATGCCAGCTTATCGAGAGAAGAGGCCATAAATTTGAAAGAATCTATAAATCTGAACGATATATCGCTACCATCCAGGTGTTTGGTGAACGAGATATTACGTCCTTTGTTCTGCGGCAGAAGATTGACGCGTCCAGGGAAGCATGTAGCAACATCCTTGATGAGGAAGTGTCCATCATAACCACCGAGATTATGAAAAACGACCGGGATCGTACGCGAGTCTTGATGGTGCAGGCGTTATGCGCAGCACCGCGAAGTGGCAGTGATCGCGGACTCTATCACCGCCTCCAGGTGACAGGGGCTTCTGGCGAATTGGTGCTGCTGATCTGGGGGTGATGACGATAGGAACGGGTGACTCGTGCAGCCGTTCCAAATCTTCGGCCAACCGATGCAGTTCAGTAGCGAACCATTTAGCCGGTTCTGCACCACGATGACTGCGATAATAACACCGCGTGTTATCATAGCTGCAGGACACGGAGTAACCCATACTAAACGGTTCGTGCACCTGCGTGACATCGGTTTTAACGGCTTGCTGATTCTAGAAAATAATAATTAAAATTAATGAATTAAATTAAATTATCTAAACTTACTGGTTTGGGTGTTGCACGTTTTAGGATGCATTAAAAATCAGCATAGATAATGAATGGCACCCGTTCCCTGTGGTTGAAGTTGGCAAATTTGGTTTTATTGTTGGCTATTGTAGGCAAATTAATGCGGCAGTGATTAATTTGTCTACAATCGAGAAGGTGCTTGGCTAATGAGTCTTGGCTGGCGAAGTAATGCAGACAGCGGTCACAAATGTGCTTTTTCTTATCCCGCGACAGCTGGCTCCCAACAAGTCTGGATAGGTCCTTTATCCAGACATAGTGGTACGTCACGGGCTCATCGTCTCCGGCATCCTCAATTTGCTCCTCGTCCTCATCAGAATAGCTGTTTTGGATGAACAGCAAATTGATGTGGACATCTCTCTTGGCTTCGGTGATATGCGTCGGGGAAACGACTTATGCATGTTTCCGCTTCCTGAGGATGTACACATTGATTGAAATGTTGTTCGCCCGTTCAAATTTCGGTACTGCTCTCGGTATTACTGGGAACTCAATACCCTCGAAATTGAGTTCGTTTGTAAACCTCGTGTAGTTGATAACGCGGTGTGGTGCATTACCATGGGCTACTGGGTGTAGCACCGAGACCAGCGCCCACTTGAAGCACTCGCTGTCTGCATTAACCACATTGATGCAAGCATGTTTTCGTTTGATCACCCCGGGGAGTTCCAAGTAGGATCCGACGCGCAACGGATTATACCTGTTGATATTTATGGCTAGGTTTATGATTGATCGTAAAGTCCAGCCGGATTCCTTTCCTTGGAACTCTTCCATCTCACAAAGAGTTGGCCTGACTACGCCATTGCAGAACCATGCTGACAAATCCGTGGTGCCACAGATTGCCACATTCGTCGTATTAACTTTAACGTTGTCATGATTAGCAACCGCATTTGCAACTCGCACCGTGGTCAACATTTCAGCATCGACCATAAATGCATTTATGTCGATGTACTTCAGGTTGATTATTGCCCCGGTGCGAATCCTCGATTGGAATGCGGATTCGATTTCAGTCCATCTAATCCTATCGGACCGTAGCGTCGCTCACGCTGTTGTAAGCCACCACCTTCTCGCAGCCGCAGATTTTTAAATTTTAGCTGCAAGCCCTTAATTTGAGTAAATGCTGCTAAAATAACCTGTTTCTGGCCGATGGATCCTTGGTTGTTGCGCAGCAGATTATTTAATAAGCACAAGTGCTTTGAAGCTGCACGCAAATTATTATTTGAATTCAAAGATGAATGCGAAAGATTTTGAATAACGGGCTGATAATGAGTATCGAACTGAATGATTTCGGAACTCCTTCGAGACTAACTTTGTCGTCCCCGTAAATTTGGAAATTAGTTTCACAGATTATTGTTGTCGAGTCTTTCGTGAGAACCTGTTCAAAAGCAGGTCTCATCCATAAATATTTAATGACTTTATTGATAAAGTTGCTTCGGAATTACATTTTTCAATAGTAAACGTAGTCGTAAAAATCGACTGTCAGTTATAAACGTTAGGTGGGTGTATTACTTTTGTTATCAGTTCAACTTCAGCTTTTGAAGAGTAACTTCGTCCAAAAAGTTTTTATCTGTGTTTTATTTGTGTGTTCTTTAATTAGTTTTCGTTTATAATGCCGGTTACCTTTATCTTCGAAGAAAAGACTGATATGATATTAATTTATGGAGAAGCACGGCAAAATTCTGTTCAAGCTGCTAAAATTTACGCCCAACGTTTTCCGCGAAGAATTCCGCCAGAAAGAAAAATATTTCAAAGACTTGTTGATTCCTTGAAACAAAACGGAAATTTAAAGGGCAAAGAAAAAACGACAGTGAATCCCACGGTCACGCATGAAGTCAATCAAGTTTCAGTTTTAAATATCGCCGATAATAATTCCCAATTGAGCATTAGGGAAATCAGTCAAGACACGGGAATTAATCGATCTTTAGTAGGGAGGATATTAAAAAAGCACAAATATTTACCACATAGAGTTACGTCAGCAACTGAATGATCGAGATTTCGAAAGCCGCGTAAATTTTTATCAATGGGCTAATGGAAAGCTCCGCGAGAATCTAAACTTTTTTAGAAATGTGCTATTTACAGATGAATGTTCATTTAAGAGTAGTGGGCAAGTTAATAAACACAATCTTCACTACTGGTCACTAGTTAATCCCCGCTGGATGCGAGAGCAGCGAATTCAAAACTACTGGTCCATTAATGTTTGGGGGGGAATAATCAATAATCGATTGGCAGGTCCCTTCTTTTTTGACCATCACGTGAATGGACAAATTTACGCGGAACGTTATTCAAAATATGTGGTTGCAGCAAAATGGGGCTTCACCTCATTTTGCTCAAATTGCAAGTAACGCGGTGGATACACACTACCCTTTTCGATGGGTTGGACGTGGAGGTCCAATTCCTTGGCCGGCGCGCTCTCCTGATTTGATGCCGATGGATTTCTTTTTATGGGGCGCCGTCAAAAAAATAGTTTATTGAACTGCACCCACCACTAGAGACGATATGCAAGCACGCATAGTTAATGCTTTTCAAACGTTGAATAATTTAAATAAAGCGGCCACTGTTCAAGCGTCATTTGAGCGAAGACTTCAAATGTGCATAGAACGGGATGGACACCACTTTGAACATCACTTATAATAAACTGCATGCGGTAAGCGTTACTTTTATTAATATTTTTCGTTGAATAACGATAACTTTTCGTTTAAAATATTTTCAGTGCGGTTCTGAAAAAGGATAGATCATTTGAGATACCAGCTACTTTAGCAATAGTCATTAAATATTTATGGATGAGACTTGCTCTTGAACAGGTTCTCACGAAAACTCGACCAGCACCCTACAACAATAATCCATGAAATTAATTTCCAAATTTACTGGGATGACAAAGTTAGTCTCGAACGAGTTCCGAAATCATTCAGTTCGATACTCATTATCAGCCTGTTATTCAAAATCTTTCGCATTCATCTTTGAACTCAAACATTAATTCAAAATGTAATAAGTCCTCTTCGACTTAAAAAAAATAATTCAACATCCATACTTTAAATCATGTTGGTTCTCATAATCGTAATTTATTAGAGGACTTACAAAATTTTTAGAAATCTGCAAGAATGTAAAAAGGTTCGATTTAGGTACGCTACTGATGTTCACTTCACCCGGCTTCCACGCGACACTGGCAAATTTTTACAATACCATAAATTTAAATCGTACTTATCTTTGCGGACGGCATCTTGACGATCTTTAAACTCATTACATTTACAGTAGAACCCCTCTAGTCCGCCCTCGGTTAGTCCGTCACTCCGGTTAATCCGACCGTGGTCCGAGTCGCGAAAACTCGACAGTGACTCACCACCCGTCGCGCCATTGTTTATAGTACCCCGTCATCTCTCTTATCGTTTCGGATGTAGCGTGTTTTTTTGTACTGAGCTATGCAGTTTTAGTGTTTACTGTTCGCTGGTTTTACGACAGTGTTTTCTGTATTCGTTACAGTATATGTTTTTACTGTTTTCTGATAATCCGACCTTTTCTGCGTTCCGACCATACCCCCGGTCCTGAAGGTGACGGATTAGAGGGGTTCTACTGTACTGTTAAAATTCGAATATAAGGGAATTTTTGGCTAATTACAGCTTTTGGATTTTTTTTTTATTTTGGACATCTTTGTCTCGATAATACTGATCGTGAAAAGTGAAATTTGACGAAATTGGGAGATAGTATTTTTATAAAAAATCAGTTTTTATTTTTTTTTTCTCGAAAACTAACGCCGACAATTAACATTTAAAACCGGAAATTTCTAGCCTTATACCAGAGTCATACGTGCACAAAATTTCAAATACATAGCTTTCAGTTAAAGCTCAATTTTGGGGGTGGCCACAAGTGATGGGACACCTGTATTTCACTTGGAAATTTTACTGGCTAATAAATAAATAAATAAATAAATATTACATACCGAGAGTTGTAACAAACATATTGCGCACAAGTCAAAAAAGAAATTTGACGAGGGTGTAATTATTTTACAACTACAGTTGCGTACCATAGTTTTTCTTCGGCCGTTAATTCCCGAGAATTAAAAAACAATTAAATGTTTTATTAGTTCAGCATCGCTATGTAGAAATAATGAATCGGACTACCTTATCTAAAAATCTAGTATATTTGACTTTTTACTTATCAAAAAATGAAATCTGGTTATTTAGATCTGCTTGACTTACAATTGCACACAGAAAGTAAACAAATAAGTAAGTATTTCATTAATCCATTAGTAATTTTATTTACTGTTTTACTGGGATGTCAGAATTAAACAGATTTAATTTTAATTCCGCTATAAACACAATGTAATTAAAAGTCCATAACTGTGCGATTTTACGTTATAACACACGGCGTACGTAACGGTACGCTTACTTACTTGATCATTGTAAGTACTGATTGTAGAAAAAATATTTAATTTTGAATTATGAAATGGTCATCTGTCATTAACGTTTGTTATAAATGATAAAAAATAATGGAAAATAATTTGAAAACACTATTTCCAGTCATTACTTTAAAAATTTTACGAGGTAAGGGCAATTACGTAAAGAACAATTCCAAACTACTTAGGTAGAACTTTTTATTTGACATTAAATTTATTGTTTTCAATTAACCAACTCGTTATTGACACTAGAAGAACACATTATTCAAGTCATCATTTAATTTATAATTCAATAAATAAAAAGTGGTACCATTGTTTATCTTGTTATGGTTGACTTTGAACTGTACGTGCAAGAAAGTTATCATATAACTTTGTAACCATCATTGCGTTTTTAAAAGAAACCATATTTTACAATAATTATAATGAAACAGTGGATATTGTGCTTATTTGTATTGTATCTAGCTGCACCCATTAAATGCAGTGGTAAGTAAACTGGAACTATTAAATATAAATTTACTAAAGATAAACATTTTAAGATGAAACCAACAACTACATAACTAATTTGCAAACTGAAATAGATAAACTGGATGCAAGTTTACAGTCCTCTTCATCAAAGACGTGTGAAAAATGCAAAATATTGGCATCAAATGTTATAACTTATAGACGTGGTGGTGCTTCTACAGAATTAACAAGAAATTTCTTAATTAATATTTGCAAATTATTTATCAAATGGGAAGACGATGTTTGTAATGGGGTAGTTAATATGTCCATTGTAATTAATTCTGGTTGAAGGCACAAGCAAAGCATTAATTTTCTTGTTATAGGATACTATAGTGTTTATTATTGATAACAAAGAAAATGTTACAGCTGAACATTTTTGTGGTATTAAATATCAAGATTCGGGATGTCTTAGTGCGGACACAGTTAATTGGAATTTAACAATTCCACCAAGAAATGAAAATTACGCCAAGGTACCGTAAAACCATATTTAGTTATTATTTTACATGCTACGGTACTTTAGAAAATTTCTTCGAAAAACTCATCTAAACATATTTTGCACCTGACTGACATTCATTACGATCCTGAATATGAACCAGGGAGTAATGCCGATTGTGGGAAACCTTTATGTTGCGAACTAGAAAATGGCTCTCCCAAAAATTCCAACAATAGCGCCGGTTATTGGGGAGATTACCATGTTTGTGACATGCCCTGGCATTCAGTTTTAGACTTATTAAATCATGTGAGCTTATCTCATGTAAGTACAATTTCTGATACAATAATTATGCCACTTCTTTGAATCACGTTTGTTCACGCCGTTTTGAAGTCATTAAAAGCCGCTGAGCTTTTATAGCAAAATTATTGTAATGGACTACAACATACATATAGATATAAATCATCAGTCCGACTAAAATATTTATTTTCGTCGAAATGTTATTCTAGGGTAACCTCTACTAAACTATTTACAATCAATCCTGGATATGACCAAATTCTGTCTATGACGGACCTTTTATTCGGTCGCGATTTGCATAAGTTGCTTAAGCCGGAAACCTGGTTAAGACGGATTTTTTTCGGTCTCAATCAGTTCCGTTTTATACAGGTTTGACTGCGTAAAGAATTTATGTAAGTTAGTTGTAACTTACATCTGCCCCTTTTTTTCAAAACTTTAACAAATGACCCTAGTTAATAATGTAACTTTCATAGAGTAAACGGTCTCGAACAAGTCACGGGTTTTTTGCAAACTCGCCCTTACAATTTAACCATGATATATGTTATACTGAGTTAGTCACGTAAGGTGACGAGGTTGACCTGGTAAAACTCAGTCCAAATTACGGTTTTGAAGGTCTGTATTATGTATTTTTGGCTGAGTTTTACCTGATCAGCCTAGTCACCTTACGTGACTAGCTCTGAACTTATAAATGCACTAATATTTCAGAAAAATATAGATTATGTATACTACACTGGCGATATAGTTAGTCACAAGTCATGGGACACCAGCAGAGACTACAATACACAATCAATTAGAAAAGTTCTCGACCAGTTTAAACAAGTGTTTAAATCAATACCTGTTTATCCAATTTTAGGCAATCATGAAGCCCACCCAACTAATTTGTAAGTTGAAAACTTAAATTTAACCTTTTCATTATTTGTTACTTTAAGTTATTCAGCAGCAAATGTAATGGACAAGAAGTTATCAACACAATGGGTCTTTGATTTAGCTGCAGATGAATGGTCAAAGTGGTTACCTAGAAGTACTATTCCAACCATTCGTAAAGGAGGTTACTATACTGTTTTAGTTGAACCAGGTTTTAGGATTATAGCTCTTAATAGTAATGCAGCCTACATACACAACTTGTGCGTACACCGCTTAAATGTTTGAAATACTGTGATGTAAAATTACAGATGGCTAATGTACAATGAAGTAGATACGTATGGACAATTACAATGGTTAGTGGATACTTTACTGAAAGCAGAAAGAAATGGTGAAAGTGTACACATTTTATCTCATGTACCGCCTGGTGATTTAACTTCTTTTAGACAATGGAATGACATTTACATTAAAATTGTTGAAAGGTGAGCATGAAATAGTATATTATATAGATCTGAAATAAAACTGTTATTAGGTTTGCAGATGTTATAACTGCACAATTTAATGGCCACACACACATAGATGAGTTACGACTTTTTTACAATAGCAGCAATCCTGGTCAGGTAATTAATGCTGCTTATAATGGAGGCAGTTTTACAACCTTTGTAGCCAATAATCCAAATTACAGAATTTATGAACTAGATGATTACAATTTTGTAAGTTAAAATAATAATGTATTTTCCCTGATTAGATTATAACAATAATGACAACAATAGGTATTAGATTATGATGAATGGTCGTTTGATTTACAACAAGCTAATGCTAGATCTAACAAAAAACCAGAATGGTTTAAATTATATTCATTTAAAGAGGCCTACAAGATGACAGATCTTAAATATGAAAGCTTTGCAGATTTAATACAAAGAATGATTGTTAATAATACATTGGTTGAGCAGTACTACAAGTATGACACAGTAATTAAGTAATTAAATAATTAATAAATTGTTATTTAGATTTGGAGTACGAAATAGTGAAGTTGCATTGAGGGAAGAATGCAACTCAACATGTTTACAAGAAAAACTTTGCTCGATTACCGCAGTTAATTTTGAAAATTCACTCAGATGTATCCATTTATCTTAAAAATGTAGTTACAACATCAAAACTAAAAATTTATATGTACTATGTATCCAGTGGCCATGTGATTTACAATAAGCTAAAACTAGACTTTACATAAAGCCAGATTGGTGTAAATTATATTCATTTAAAGAAAGTTATGGGAAGATGAAAGTTTTCCAGATTTAATATAAAACTCTGGTTGAGCAGTATTAAAAAAGTAGTGCACAGTAGTTAAGTAATAAATAGTTGATAAATCATTGGTTACATTTGGAGTACAAAATAGTGAAGCTACATTGAGAAAAAGATGTAACTCAACATGTTTACAAGTAGAACCTTGCATGATTATCGCAGTTAGTTTTGAAAATTAGCTCAAATTTATAAGATTAGTAACTAAAAATATATATGTACTGTATATATTAGTTTATTTAGACTTTTTTAGTTTTCTTATAAATATACAAAACAATTAAACCTTAGTGTACTTTAAGGGGTTCCCAATTCATACACTTATTGGAGAAAAGTTCTTCACGATTTATGCCGTCCAGCAATTTTATCTGCAATTAATAAAATTTTGTACTTTTACATATTATAATGTATGTTCAAAATCCACATTGAAGTTCTTGTAAAAGCAAAACTAACTAAAAAAAAAGAATTCATTTTTTGTTAACAGTTGAGGGTTAGTTACAGTCCCATTGGTTGAATCTGCAGTTGAAAAGAAAGGGGAGTAATAGATCAGTCAGTAACCAGTGGCATAACAATTTAAAATGATATAACTCAAAAAATAAATTCATACTTGGGTGGGTTAGATTCTGTTCCAACGTACCACAAAGGTTAAATTATTGGTTCAAATTTTGCACCATGTGTTATTTTTCTTATTTGTTAAGTCAGTACTTAAACATCGATTAGAGAAATTCGCAAAGAGTGTGATATGTATTTACAGTTAGCAAAATCATTTTAGTTGGGGGGCCAACGCTTTATAACAGTTTTGAACAGTTAGTTATCATGACAAGATCTTTACGTTGCCATCGCCGGCGCCGCTTTTAATTCCACATAAAATTATGCGAGCTATTTTAAAAATTGTTTTTTTCTCCCTGATAGGGTTCTTCCTGGTTCGAACAAAACACACCTTGTTGTCATAAATACATATAAATGCTATACTTGAAAAGTGGCAAGCCCTCAAATTATGAATAATTAATTTAGATTTAATTTAGAATCACAATCCAATCAATCCGACTGGTATATGCTGGATTAATCTGTGTCTTAATACATATCAGGTCTCTTTTTTTATAACTGTTATAGAACACCTGCATAGACACACAAAAGTAGCATAACACCTTGTTGGTGTGCTCTCTCTGACAATATTAAGAATTACAAAAAAAATCTGCAATTTTTTTAAACTCCATTAGGGGGTACAATTTCAGCAATAGATTAGGTTTTATGGGAAATATATATGTACCAGCCAAATGCTAATAAGATTCTTGAAAGTGTGGGCTCAAGCCCCACCGAAGCAGCGACATACTACAGGCCCTTTGTACAACCCTTAATATTTACACTCGCGTGTAGCAAAATCACATACACTTCAAGAATCAAGTAACATGGTTTTTACGGTTTTTCTTATTAGAAACTGTTACTTGATTTTTGAAGTGTATGCGATTTTACTGCATGCAAGTGTACCAATGACAGACAGTGTTCAGAAAATTGAAACATTGCCAACTTCACTTCATAATTCCACGTCTTCATGTGTCAAAGTATACATTATTTTTTTGTTTTGAATTGACACATGAGTAAGTGGGGTTATGAAATAAAGTTGACAATAATTAAAATTTTTGGCATTGCCAACACAATTGCGTAGTTCTTTTTTTTTAAGTTTATTTTATATTTAAGCGGCGACTGAACAGGCACTTATAAAGGGTGAGTCAAATTTTACCGCCCCGGCCATAATACATATTAAAAATTGAGGGGAAAGTACATGTTACATCAGTTGAAGTTTACACTTTAGATTAGTGCTACAAATTATTTTTATTTGAAGCCAAAAAAGTAAAACAAAGAGTTTTGGGGAAAATTTCGATGTTTGGTTTTTTATTTCAAAATTTGTCTAATTATTTGTAGCATTAATATCTGCAATTTGATTCGTAACAACATTATTACCAATGGGTAATGCGGTTTACCACCCTAACAATAGTTTATGATCGACCCATAAACTGGACAAGACAGCTTTTCAGTTGCTGTCAGACCTGCATTCTTAAGTTGTTTAGTGACCGTCATAAATAAAAAGTCAAGTACCCTACATCAATACCATTAACCGGTAAAATGGTCTACTTATGTCGTAAATCATTTAAAAAAATACCTTCTAATACGGAAATGGCTTCATTTAATAAACGCAAATTAGTAAAATTATTATAATTACACTAAATTGTGTGAAAATATTTTACTGTTTGTACATCAAAAAAACTAATAAATTGAACTAGTAATTGACATAAAGCCAAAATTTTACCTGATTAAAAAAAATTTTTTGTTCTCGTTTCTAAAGGGTGCGGCAACATAACTCCCTTTTTTTATAAATCAGAATTTTAATTATTTTTTTTTTAAATGTAGAACAATGTCTAAAGTTTTGTTTTACACAGTTTTGAAAATCATATCAGGTAGGTGACGTCCCCCATTGTCCATACACTGAATAAGCCGATTTCTGGTGTTTGTCATGACCCTTACCAGCATATTAGCGGGTACGGACCGGAAATCAATTGTTGCATAGGTCACTACGTTCAGACAAACCGCGAGTGTGACAAGACGAAGAACTGGAGTCTCTCGGTCCATCAGATCGAAAGAGAATATTGATGCAGTGAGAGTTTCAATCTTGCAATCCCCGCGGCGTTCTGCGCGCAAACATGCGTCTGCCCTTGGACTCCCCGACCGTTCAGTGAGGCGAATTTTGCATGAAGATCTTCATTACCATCCCGTACAAGTTGGCGATTGTGCAGGAACTCTTCGAACAAGACTTTAATTCTCGGAGGAACGCATGTGAGGCGCTTCTCGAAAACGTTCCAGAAGACGCAATTGTTTTTTTCAGCGATGAAGCCCATTTTCACTTGAATGGATGCGTCAATAAACAGAACATGCGCTACTGGGCTGACACCAATCCCCGAGAATTGCATCAAAGGCCTTTGCATTCACCTAAAGTCACAGTGTGGTGGCAATTTCCTCAGCTGCGATTATTGGTCCGTGGTTGTTTGAGGAAAATGAGGTCACAGTGAATTCAGAGCGGCATGTGAACATGTTGGAGGAATTGTTTTTCCCCGACTTCATGAATTAGACTTAGGGGACGTTTGGTTCCAACAGGATGGAGCAACGGCTCACACTTCAAGGGCATCGATGGCTGTTTTAAGGGAACACTTCTCACAGCGCCTCATCTCATTAAGAGGTGATTTAGAGTGGCCTGCGCGCTCGCCCGATTTGGCCCCGTGCGATTTTTTTTTCTGGGGTTTTTTGAAATCCCGCGTTTATGTCAACCGCCCAAGGACCCTAGAAGACCTGTAGGAAAACATCCGGGCAGAAATTGCCAACGTACCCGCTAATATGCTGCTGGTAAGGATCATGACAAACGCCAGAAATCGGCTTATTCAGTGTATGGACAATGGGGGACGTCACCTACCTGATATGATTTTCAAAACTGCGTAAAACAAAACTTTAGACACTGTTCTACATTTTAAAAAAAAAAACTTAAAATTCTGATTTATAAAATGGGTTTTATTGCGTTTTAAAAAAAGGAAGTTATGTTGCCGCACCCTTTATGTTCCTTAATAATATAAAATTACTCATGCAATTTATGAGAATTGACAAATTATTTTGAACGGCTATTTTGCCACTGGCGGTAGAACTTGACTCACCCTATATAAGAACATAAACATACCTGTTTTCGTACATATTTAACAAGAGTATCAAGATGTTCCACATCATTATACTCTGATTGATATATTCTTCTCCACAAAGCACCAGCCAAAACTATATCATCCGATTGAATACCTTCATCATAAGATATTAAGGCAGCATGAAACTGTTCAGATAATTCACGAATTTGGGTTCTCATTCCAGAAGGATTTACATCCTAAAAACCAACTTATTGGCAATTTGTCAAAAAAGTTAATTTTACATACACCAAGTTGTTTAGTTCTTCGGTTCACATCAGTCCACAAGGCTGCAACCATCTGGTTTCTAACAAGTATACCATCTTCCCCCTCTGCCATACAACGTACTGATAACATCCATATATGCAATTCCGTAACAACAAACCAAGAATAAAAAGTATCAGGCAATTCTAATTGTTTGAAAAAATCAAAATATCGTACATTATCTGCGATGTTTTCGTACATAAGTAAACCTATCACATTAAGTCGCTGCAATATTAAAAATTAAATATACTTAATAATCTTATCTTATAATCTTACACTTTTTGTTAAATTAACAAAGGGAATTTTCTTAAATATTCTAGCTACCAAACTTTCGTCTTTAGGAATTAATGCGATTCCTTTCGTTGAAATGTTACAAAGTTTTATGTAACGTGTAAAATCCTGTTGTGGTCTTTTACTGGCAGTAATGCGTGATAAATTTGTAGATATCGTTTGTAATGAGTAAATCTAAAAATAAGGATAGTGATATCTGAAATTCGAAAAGCATAAACACATTCAATATTAGGTAAGAAAAAAATCATCTAACCTTATTATTAAATAAATTTCGTAGCATGGTTTTGCCTTTGGTGACCAATTTCTCTCAAAATTGTATATTTATAAGATATTAAAATCGAAGAAAAAATATAGGTTAACCGTTGACTAGTACTGCCATCTTTTAGTCACTGTAGCTGCTGTAGTGTGGTACTGCATACGAAAGAGCAATATTGCTGGATATGGTATTTAACTATATTTTTTAAATTATAAGTAGAATAATATTAATTTGAAATTAAAGGATACGTTCGGCAAGAGCTGTAGAAGGAAGAGGGGTAAATGAATATGCGTTTATTCTACGAAATCACAGAAAATTTAATGTTCTGTTGCTTGTACCTTCAATTGAAGCGATTTGAGGTTTCGGACTAGTACTCGAACTAGTAGTCTTAATTAATTGAAAATAGATAGGGAAGATAATATTAACTTATCATCAAGAAGGTTGTAATACATAAATAAACGGCATCAGTAATTTCTTCTTTATACAAATTGATATTTGCACGCTCACAACATTTTACAGGTGTTATGAATATTCATTTGTTTCAGTAGCAAAGATTTTTAATGCAGTGAACTCATTTTTTTTTTTAATCAATTCATTTGTGCTAATAATCTTATTCGCTGAAAGCGTCAGTTCTGCGTAATCTTTGAACTTTCAAAATATCACCTAAAATAGTGTTGTAAGAAAGTTTTTGACAATAATGATTCCATAAATGAGACATACTTCAGTCATTCTCTACTTTACGTGTTTATGAAAGCTTATCATTGCAAATTTTTTAAAACATTACGATCATAACGACAAAAATGTTTGTATTGGCTTGCCTTTTACCAAAAGTCTCTAATACAATACTGTATCAGTGTATTGAACAATGAATGAAATTGTCATATGTTAGGTTATTGAAATTTTAAAACTGTGTTTTGCACTTCAGCTTAATATTTGGTTATGGTATCGAAACAATTTATATAATGACAACTAGATCAGGCACCAAGTACAAAGGCAAAAAATCATTGGAAACTACATTGGGAAAAGCTCCTGTGATTCAAAGTACTGATGAACAAATTGACCTATCACACGTTCGAAAACCGATCGAAACAAGTATTTTTGGATTGAAACAGGTGCTTTCACTCTTTGAGACTGCTACTGACGAGGTTTGTTATTTGCAATACTGCTTTGCAATATTTTGAAAATGGATTACAGGTTCAACGATATGTCGCCTTTGAGTGTGACATAATATATGAATGTCGAATGTGTCGGACTATTTTTAGGAGTTTGGCAAATTTTATTTTACATAAACGGAACTATTGTCGAGATACTTTTGCTTCGAAAGGTCGTACTGTTGCTCAGGTTGGTTTTATTAATATTGATGAGCAGAAAATTAAATTTTGTTTGTAATAGTCTAAAGATATGGAAATCATTATTCCGTCATGCAAAAAGCCAAATGAAGCTGGTCCCTCAGTAAATGAAGGAAGAAAAGATATTAACTCTGTAATTGAAAGACTGCAAGAGAAACAGAAGAGTTCTTTAATTGCACAAGACGTTTTAAATGAAGACTTATCTAATGAATCGTTGCCAGAATTCGACAGCCAACCAAAGAATGTTATTGCATTAGAAGAAATCAAAACTAATGAATCAGCAGTTTTTCAGACAATGTTTGATAATATGATACAAGAACATTCCAATAAGGAATTTATGAAATCCGAAGTGATGGAGGTACATGGAATTTTACAAAATGATGAAGCGGTGTTGGGAGCTGATGGTAAAGTGATTGTTTCTGAACTCAACGCTTTGGTTTGTTCTATTTGTCATCAAAAATTTTTGACACGAAAAATGTTAACGTACCATTTAAAATGCAATCACAATAAAACCAAACGCATGTATGCCTGCACTGATTGCAAAGAAACTTTTCCTAGACCCAGTTCTGTTATTCGCCATTTATATAAGGAGCACCAAAAAAGTATAGCACAAGTTAGAAAATTACGTGAAAGGATTCATTCCAACGTTACAACAAAGGAAACTAAAAATGTGCCAGATGTAGACGCCTCACAATCAGTTAATGAAGAAAATCAGGTATGAAATAAAATTCTTCTTTAAGTTGAATTCTCAATGCAAATATTAAAGTAATTTTTAATTATGAATTATTTAGTTACTTAATGTTGCTTTAAAAAATTTATTTGTTTTTAATTTGCTAGTATGTAGACATACTACTAAATTGTCTCGCAAGTCTTTGTGCATTACACGTTGATTGATAATATAATTTATACCGTACCCATGCATTACCCTGCGGCAGTTTTTCTATTTTTTTAAAATGTATGTATTGTTGCTGGATGCATGTAAATGTGAAACATTTTAAGGTTTTTGGTTTATTCAATAGGTAGAGGTCCACTTACTTTTCGCTTACAAAAGATTTAATGTTTTCATTAAATAATAATTGTAACTTAAATAAATAACAGCACATTAAAATAATGTATCGTTTTAAAAAACTAATTTAAATTTAGTACCTAGTTAATATACTATTACTTTAATAATTGTATTTAGTAATTTTTTATTTAAGTTTGTAAATTTAAAGTACCTAATGATTTTCTTTCTTTTCTTAACAAAACTTTAGCAATGGATAAACAATATTGAAAGTGATAATGATTTTCAAATGTGCGGTGGTTGTGGACGAAGGTTTGAACGTAAAGCAGCACTTCATTCGCATTCTCGATTTTGTACAAAACGTATTGCTGTTTGTAACAACATTAATAAGGAAAATAAACGTAATCAACTTGATGAGAAACAAGTTAAAACTGTAACGCCTGCAATAAAGCAAGTACCAGTCGAATCTGCTATAATAATGAATAGAGTAGGTGCAGAAAAACGCAAACCTTTAATCTTACGTAAGAACAAGATTGTATCTACACAAATTAGTAAAAGAAATGATGATTTATGCAGGAAACCCATAATATTACGTAAAAATAGAATCATACCTTCACAAATCAGTAGGGAAAATAATAACTTCAATGGTAAAGTAGATTCCCCAACAGAAGAAACTATTGTTCATAATAACAATCAAGTATTGGCAATAAATGCAAATGAAAAAGATAATATAGTTGAAAGTAATGACAATGATAATATAGAAATTACAAATGAGGATAACCAAAATAATGATAATAGTGCCATACATTCTTCTGGGAATAATTCAGATAAAATTTTGTTAATTAATGACAGTGACAAAGAAGCAAAAAATGCTAGCTGTTCTTCAGATGAAGTAACTGACATTAGAGAAATTATAGATGACTGCAAAGTACATACTACCAGAAAAATAGACAAAAATCCAGTGTTGAATGACGTTTCAGAGGTGACTTCATCAAAAATGACTAGCAAGAACAGTTCTTCTCAAAATGAAATTCCACTGAACACTTTGCAGAAAATGTTTGGTAACAAAGAACATGCAAAGTTATATGGAAAGTTAAATTCCGATATTGAAAATGCATTATATGAGATTGATGTTCTTTGTAATAAGACAAATAATGACAAGAAGAATTCTTGTAGTATTAGTTGTGATGATTCGTTAAAAAAAAATTGTTCGCCGACAGAAAATCAAATTAATTTTATTTGTAATGAAATGAGTGAAAACATAATTAATTTAGACAACAGTGATTGTGAAGATACGAACAAGAGCAGAAACGGTTCATTTGAAGATGAAGTTTTCATACAGGAAATTACCATTTCAAACGATGATGAACTAGAAAATGGATTAAAACGAAAAAGGGACAGTTCACCTGAAGGTGATGTACTTATACAAGCAGATGCAGACAATACAAATATTGATCGTTCAAAAAGGCAGAAGTCTGATATTATACCTGTTGAATTCGATAACAATTTAGGTAAGTAATTTAGCAATTCTCTCGTAAATCATAAAAAATGCCCAGTGTAGTGATCGAATTATGAGATGGAGTTTTGCGTGAACAAAAATCTGTGCGAATGCAATATACTATAATTTTTAAGATATAAACTGAATCAATTCAAATCACTCCGTGCGCACACCCACGAAAAACTCCATCCCATAATCCTACCACTCTAATACAAAAATTCCTTTATTTAAAAATTAATTCAATTACACTAAATTAGGTGAAAATACCCCAATGTTCGTACATCAAGAAAACTAGTAAATTCAATAACTACGCCACGTTTTTTAATTCTGGAAACGGTGAAAAGGCTGAAATTTTTTTTTTTAACTTTATGTTGCTAATGATAGCAGTTGATATTAGTATTGTAGCTTTAAAATTGAAGGGTTTACTGCAAAAAGGAGGTAGCTCCATCCTATCGCTGTTGGGAGGTAGCTCCAAGAATCATCCACGTACCGTCATCTGGATGATATTTTTTGAATAAAAATACTGTTCTAATACGTAAACACCATAATTGAAAGTAACCAACAACAATATTTTTACATACCTAACTTAAAATTTGAATTTATTAAACTTTTTTTTTGGTTTCACAACAACTGGAAAAATTGGAGCTACTTCCTTTTTGCAGCAAACCCTTCAATTAGGAAATATAGCACAAAACGGTTCTGTCGAAGGAATCAATATGACTATTTTCAAATAAACTTCCGATGAGTGATTTAAGTGATTTTGTCAAAATCGTGTAGGTTATGGTAGTAAGTACCATCATAAAGTATTTTTTTCACAGCCTGCTAACCTTTTCTGCAATTAAAAAACACACTATAGTAAATTGAGAGAAAGCCAAAATTTTACCTGATTTTTTTAAATTGTTTTTCTCATTTCTATGTTCCATACTAATATAAAATTATTCATGGAATTTATAAGCATTGATAAACTAATTTGAAGGGCTATTTTACCACCGGCAGTAAAATTTATTACACCCTGTATATAAAATTTTTTGAAACCGCACAACTGAAAATACATTTTCAGAAATTTCTTGAAAGCAGATATAGGCTATACACGATCAGTTGGGGCGATATTGTTAGAGATAAGAAATAAATGATTTTACGCTAGTCATCGTAACAAAAGATTGAAATATAGCTTGCTCAGGTAAAACCGAAAACAGTACCGGACTTACAATCGGTAACTTTAAAATATTTGCTAACAGGTAAATTTACGAATTTAAATGAAAAGTGACTAATAATGTGTAAATATGCAAATATAAAATTTTAAATAATTTTGTACAAATTTTCGAGTATCCGAATTTTTACCTGAATACGTCCGGTAACAATTCACACCTAAATAACAGCTTTATTACTTTAAGCCATGATCAGTAGTTTAACGACACCGCCACAACTGATCCTGTAAATGGTATACATAATATATTTTTGTAATTGAGTAGATAAAAAAATCTATAATTTTGAAAATTTGACTGTGATCGCTGTAAGTATATAAATACAATAGTACAAATAATTTTGTGCAATTAAAATAATAATAAATAATTTTTAGTCATTCGTAAAGAGTACTACACACTTTTTTCATCGAGTTATTTATTTTGAAAAGAGGACAAAAAAATAATTGCATATGTCAGGGGTGGCCAACCTGCGGCTCTTTGAAGGATTATTTGTGGCTCTCGATAAATGTACCCGAGTTCACTTTTAATTTTCGTGCTATTATATTTTAACAAATTATTATCGTTCCGTATGTGTATGTATTTAATTTCGGCTCGCAAAAAATTTCAAATTTTGAAAAATGGCTCGGACTATCAAGGAGCTTGGCCACCCCTGGCATATGTGTTTCTACTTTCAATTGTTTTACATGTTTTGCTCTTTATACGACTAATAACGTTCTCCCAGATAAAAGTACGCATTTTATGGTTCTCTTGAAAAAACAATCGATCTAGTGAAATACATTAAAAATGCTAGCATACTTTGAACGAATAATGAATGTGAGAAAATGATAAATATAGGAACGATAAATGCGGGTTTATTTTTGTTTGATTTTTATGGAGTTTTCTCAGATGAACTTTGTCTTAAAATAAACCAAGGAATCACCCCTTAAAAATTTAAAATCGTTTTGTAGCATTTTCTTTACTGTTTATAGGGGTTGAAAAGTTAAACATGAAGCCGGCAGATGTGCCTTCTCTTTTAAATGGCGATTTAAACATAGAAAGTCCCTCTGTTCGTGAAATGGTAATGGAAGTAATATTTGGAAATTCTACTTATACACAAGAAACCCAGCAAGTAAATGAAAGACCTGTTCGTAATCGGGTGAAAAATCTAAAAAAAGATTTTTTATATGCAACGTCAAAAGCAACAAAGTCAGAAGTTTCAAAAGAAAGTCAAACCATCAAGAAACGGAAAAAAATGTGTCGCAATAATTCAAATCATAAAACATACGAAAATGCCCAAAAAACAGATAAATTCTTAATCAATGAATTTCATTCGTACGCAGCAGCACCTTCATATTGTTTGTGTCCAACTAAAAAATGTTCACAGAGATTGACAGAAAAAAATCGAAATTCTTCTAAATCAACCTCTAAACTCATTGTTAATACCTGAGTGAAAGACAAAAGTGTTTATATTATTAGGGAATTGTTTTCTGAGAATTTAATATTTATTTGTTAATTGTTAAAGGTTTATTTTTGATTGTGGTAATAAAGTAAAAGTGTATATTTTAAGGTGAATACATGATTATTTTTTTATCAAAATAATAATATGTATATAGTAGTCTAATATTCTCTTGACAGTTTTTGTTTATATCATTAATTTATCATCCTTTTTACATTAGTCAGTAAGTACTGTATTGTAAATAGGTGGTCATTTCGAAAGATCTCTTTTTTAGAAAAGCTGTCGTGGCAGTGACACTTTATAAGTAATAAAAAAAAATTTAATCTAATTATCTCAACTTTTCATTAAACCCTTACAAATTTATCATTATATACGGAATATTTAAAAATGGCATCGATAACTATATCAGAAAACACTTAATTTTTTTTTTGTGAAATTAAATTTTTTTCAGAATATTTTGCTGTGATCATTTCATGCAGTTATTATTATCTTATTGTCACTACAATTATTAATAACTGGATAATAATTAATACTTATTTACTATAAATAAAAGCAATTATTTTATTGAAACCTACTGTGTGACATGTGATCAATCGCGTTATTATCAGTATAGTGACTACTCCAGAGTTAAGAATCACAATTTCTGTGCATACTGGTCTAAAAAGTTTTGTTACAAAGTTGTAGTTCTCGTATGTTATTTTTACATCCATCTGATTTGACCTGCCAGATTGAAAAAACTTTGTTACCCATAGGGAAATGAAATAAAATTAAATAGGCCGTCATTTTCACATTCATCTGATTTGGCCACCCAGACCAAAAAATTATCACTACTCAGAAGTAAAAGTATAAAATGAAATATTTATCTCAAAAATAGAAGCTAATTTGTTTTTAAATTTTGCTTATCTAAATTTAAAAGTTCGATAACCAGAATAACTACATACAAGGTCTTGCAATGTTAATGGTCACCTCCAAGAAAAACTTCAATTTTGAAGATATTAATTATTATAAAAATTTGGTTACATACTCCATTAATAAGCGCTACAATCTATAATTCCGTTTTCAGCTTTTATCATCCGGCATCGCGACGCTCATCTGTCATTTTTCATGTTTTTTTTAAGCCTTCCTTGTCAGAAACCTTTTGATTATAAGTTTTTAATATAAAAATATCAAAAACTTATCTGCTTTTTATTGAAATTTGCCATTATTTCGATTAGAAACCTGTGGTCATTAAGAAATGTTTACAACTTCTAAGTCATAACCAATAAATCAAGCAAGTGTTGTAAATTTATAAATTTTTTCAAAGAAACAAGATGTTCCTGAGATGTTAGTAAGTAGCAGTATCAATATCGAATCACTTGGTATTTAAAAATGCGTTGGAAGGAATACAGTAGACTAAGGTGACCAACTTTTTTAAAATGAAAAGGAGGGCACAAATAAATTAAAGAAAAACAAAACCTTAAATCAAAGAAATATCCTTCATATTGAATTTACGGAAAGTGCTGCAGCTTCAGTCTCAATATTCAATCTCGATTTCTCACTTGTCCAAAAATCATTAGTAAAAAAAAAACTCTCAACTGTTGCATTAGTTCCAGGGCAGTAGTAAATTGAACAAGAATAAAGAATACAAAAATTCGTTCATAACGCGCAATGGATCGGCCTGGCATCGTTCGAATACGAAGATTTACAGATTAGTCTTCAAATATTGAAAAGGACATGTAGGAGAACACTTTTTAAGGAAGGATAGAACTTACAAAAGAAGGACGGTTGGTCACCTTAAATATAGGCCAGATATAATTTTCTCAGGGTTCACAGTAATTCTGTATTTTCTAATAATTTGTTCTCTTAACTAAAGCTGTCAAAATTTTTTCTATTTCGTCTCAAACGTTTTTGCAGATACATAAACTAAATTCCTCGATTTTTTGATAAAATTCATGAATTTCTCGACTTTTCCCTGATATTTTAATTTATTTCTAAATTCCCTGACATTTCCATGTTGCTGTGAACTCTGAATAGGTATGGAAGTTTTGGTAACTACAGTCTAGAATTTTTCTAAGGGAACATGCTAGACAAGTTTGCGTCTGCTTAAAACACATTTTTACCAGACTGCTGCGAAGTCAAAAAGGAAGGGTCATATTTTTAATAGCAGTATATAGTGTTTGTATTTACGTATGTTCCAATTTTGATTCGTTATTATGGTTCCGGTGACAATAGTGAGGTTACAGTTTTTTAAACTGTTTATCTGCTTGTTTATTATCAATTTGGCAATAGTTTGCCTCTTACAATATTATTCTAGTATACAAGACTTTTCTATTCAAACTTTTGTCTAAAAAATTTACATAATATAAGTAGAATGATAAAGTAGTTAAAACATAAAATAAACCCAAGTTTGGTGAAGTCACTCTTCCTTTTCATAATTACGTCGAATCCAAGGATGCTGCATCACCTCTTTTAAAGTCAGTCTCTCTTCCATTTTTATTTTTAACAGCTAAAAAGTCCATACAAATTGTTTTAAAACCTAAATCCACAGAGTGTTGATTTTAGCAAAATGCAAAAAACTGTTTGTGCTTTAAATTGCAAAATGCAACTAAAAACACTATAATTAATTAATATTGTGCTAGCTCACAATAATTACATTATTTACAAAAGATTAATTGATTTGCAACTTGTATTTTCTTGTCAGTATTTGAAACTCAATTGATTAAACTTGGTGGTATTTGTTTCAAACTTATTTTATTTATTAACTTTTATTAAAGAACAATACTGCCCTCCTAAGAAAGACCCCCGTATCTACAGAAATTTTTTTTTTTTTTAATTTTAGTACTTATCGATTCTGCTCGATTTATATGACATATTTACTTAATAAAAAGACCGTAAATGCAATGCTTTCTTGCATTTACAGTCTTTTTATTAAGTAAATATGTCATATAAATCGAGCAGAATCGAATAAGTACTAAAATTTCAATGTTTTTTTTTTTTGTAGATACGGGGGTTTTTCTTAGGAGGGCAGAATATATCTCTGATGTTTTAAAGTATGTATTAGCAAAAACATATGATACTTGAAAAACTATATCACTTTTTTAAATTCTTCCTAAATATGAATGAAAACTGATAAAGGTCAATATAAGGAAAATATCTTTTAAATTGGAGTTATCTAACAAGTTAATTGAATGGTAATAATTCAATTGTAGCAACTTACTCTTGATATCAGATCCTTAGCGTCTTCTGATACAAAGGGGGGAAATTTAAAATCTAATTGCTTAATTCTTTCATACAGTAACTCATTGGTTTTACTTTCAAAAGGTGCATGTCCTACTATAAATTCATAACATAGAATTCCTAAAAAAAGAAACAAAATCACAAAAAAATACATTAAAATAAATTTTGTTCTTACCGAGACACCACAAATCGACATGTTGTCCATATTGTTGTCCATTGATTATTTCTGGGGGCAAATAATCGGCTGTTCCACACATTGTGTTGCGGCGTAAAGACGGTGCATGAACAGACCATCCAAAATCACCCAATTTAATATTGTCACTCCCAGTAAGTAACAAATTTTCTGGTTTGATATCACGATGAATAACGTGCATTTGATGACAATACTCTAATGCATCAGCTACTTGATATATGTATTTTGCAGCTCTAAATAAAATTTATTTATTACAATTTTAGAATAATTAAAATGGTACATACTGTTTTTCATTGAATCTTTTGTCAGGAGATGATTGCAAAACTTTATATAATTCTCCCTTTCCGGCACATTCTAATACTAAGAAGATACGAAAATCATCGTGAAACCAGGTATGTAGTCGTAGGATGTTTGGGTGTCTAAAATAATTAATTAGATAGAGATAACGAATATTAAAAACTCAAGTGTTACTTTAAGTGCGACTGAATTTCAATTTCTCTCACAATCTGTCGTTCAACGTGATTCTCCACTATTTCTTTCTTTATTATTGTTTTTAAAGCAAAAATGCAGCCAGTACGGTTCTCACGGGCTAAATATACACGACCAAACTTCCCTCGTCCCAATCGAGGACCTAATTCAAAGTCCTTCAATGACCATTTATAACTAAAAGAAAATGGTAAAATGTGTTTATCTTCCTTCGTCAAATTCTTACTTGGCACCATTAGCCGCAGGATGTAAAAACACTTTGGTGTATAAAGGTAAAGCACCAGCCTTGTTCTCGTCGGACATACTTTTCACATTATCAAGTACATCCTTAGCTAAAGCTTTTGCTTGCTCTTCAGTCCTCGACATTTTGAGAGTTGTTTCAATTAATAATGACGTCAAACTACACAATAAACCTACTAGATAATTTATAATTTCCGACTAAAAGATAACCACACAATACATACCACCACTGAACAACGGAAACCAATAACGGAAAATTTTAAATACGAAACCGCGATAGCAGCGCCAATTCCGCTAATTTCTTCCTTCCTACAAGCTGTAGGGGAAGCAGCCAATAAAAGCGTACAACCTGTGCGCGCGAAAATTAATTCCTCTTAAATTTTCATTTTCAAGTTTAAATTATTCGTTTCGCTTTGGTCCACTTCTGAATAAAAATATTACTTATGTATGAAATAATGGCGTCTAAATATTTTGAGATACAAACATTTCAACGCTGTCTTTATGCACTAATAGATTCAAATTCTATTATACATACAGTGAGGACGCGTGGGTTGGAATAAATTCATTTAAAATTCATGGGTTTGGTTTTTGGAAAAACACTCGGACACGTCGATTTTTGTTTTTAAAACTGCATCTTTTTTAATATTCATACTTTTACGATCGTCTTTTGTTTTCGCAATATGACGTCATCAATAATTTTTTAAAATTGCACTCTATATTTTTGTTCACGAATTTGGATGCAGCCAACGCCATCTTTATTTACAAGCCGTGAAGCCATGCTTGGCAACACCGCATTAATGCACAGAAGTAGGCCGGGTATCATTGCACGTCGGTTGCAATCGAAACTTATTAAAAAATAACTAACATGAAATGATCCATACTACATCATTATTCTGATAGTATTAAGAAATAAAACAAAAGTTAGTAAGGGCAGGAAATTTTATTTTGTGGTATTTATTAAACATTAAATAACATTATTTACAAATAACATATTTTTAACGTTTATTTTTCTCTTTTGTTAGCGTAGCTAATTTCCTTTTTTTCTCTAAATTTTTAGTGCCATTTGTTTGTTTTGAATATTTTGTGTAGTTATTCAACAGAATATTTGCAAAAACAGAATACAATGTTTTAAACAATCTAGAAACATCGTTGCCACACAGACAATGTAATTCAAATTGTTGAAAAAAGTTATTGGAATTTAAGCTTAACTGTGTCAGTTGAATTAAAATGCCTTTTTGACAGGAAGATTGCAAAAATTTTGTTTCCCACACGCTATTAGCTACAATATATTCTAACAAAGCATACATATGAAAGAAAACACACTTAACATGGTAACTTGGTACACTTAAGCCACCTCGCTGTAAAAAGTCAAAATATTCGTTGCAAACATTACTACCGCGTCCTTCCTCAAATAAAAAAACACAGGCAGTACATTCCAGATTTTTGCAAACAGATCGTGCTCCATAGCCACAAACATATATGCAGCTTGATTCCTCGATTTCACATAATTCAAGATAATTTGAAGTTATAATGGGGCGAAATTGATCAATGTCAACATTATATAAATTTGATTCAGTACTTTCATTAGCAAAGTTGCTAAAGCATGCTTCTTTTTTATTGATCATTTTCAAAATATGTCTTATTCGTAATTTGTTTTCTGATTCAATTACTTGCCTAACTGATACATTATAGTTTGATCCAGATAGTCGTCTGTACATTCCAAACCTTTTCTCTAACTTGTCTGTTTGAAATTTCCCCAAGAGTACATACGAAACATTAAATTTTGTTAAAGCATCGTTAGCAATTTTACATAACACTTGAGATGCTCTTCTTATTGCTTCAAATGTGTCGGAGCTTAAGCCAGCTTTGTCCTTGAAAGACTGCCATGCTTCTATCCAAGACAAAAAACGTTTCAAAAACAATAACTTTTCATCCTCAATACTACAAACTGGTCCTGCCCATTCATTTCTTTTTATTTTTCCTACGATAGGGTTTTTAGAATTTACAATATCCCACCAGATGCGGAAAATTTGTAAAAAATTTGCAGTATCTGTACATTTTTCTTCCGTTTGTAAAGCAGCAATAGTTGACATATGAAAAACATTATCCACTAACAAAACGTTTTGTCTCTCTAAATTCGAGGGATACAAAGTTTTATAACTCAACTTATATGCTTTTTTAATTAACTTATTTTGCTCGTCCTTGAAAAATAGTCGCAAATGTTCGAAACATGCATACCGTTTTATTGTATAATTTTCAAAATCAGGATATATTAAAGTGTGAAAAGTATCTTTTTTGTTCAACCAGTTATTCCTAACATTTTTAAAAATGTGAACAGTGTCATACGATAGGTAAGTATTAATATCAGGGAAGCATGGATTTGGCATAGATTCGTTTGGAGAAATTAAAGTGAACATATTCTGATTTATTCTATTGTTAGTTAGTATCGCAACTATAGGAAAACCACATTTTTGAACAAATTCAATTACCTCATTAACGAGTATCTTTAACTGATCTCCTGTTGTGTTATTCACAGGAACTAGTCGAATAACTTCACTAAAATTACCAAAAGCAGAAGAGATCATAAAAGTTTGAATAGTTTTTGCCAGATCCTTAGCATTATTTTCTGAACTGCCAACAATTCCATTGGCTTTAAAATCTAACTTAGATTTCACATAAATTTCATCAATTTGTAATATTGTATATTTTTCTCGAACAGTCAAGTTTTTGGAAATTTGTTTCAAATAGTGACTTGTATTTGAAAGATTTTTGTCTGGTTTTACATTAAATCTAGAAGATATTTGTTGTAAATATCGTTTACTAGGCAGCAGCAAATGATCTTGTAAGAGCATGTAACAAGACGATGAATATGAATAAGCCATAAATGCAAACAAAATAGTTGCTGGGGAATATTTTCGTCTTTTTAACAATATCATGTTTAACTGATCAATTAAAAGTTCCAATTGTTTTTTATGTTGATAGTCTTCCATTTCTTCAGCTTTTTCGTTACACGTAACTAAATTTTCATACGACTTTTGCAAGAAAAATTCAAAAGATCGAGTCCTTAAATTGTGTTGACTTACGTTGGCATACCTAACTAATATATTTTCAAGTTGCGACCATCGAGATAATTTTAAATCACAAGGGAGAATCCAGTTCAAATCGTGAGCAGAAATTTCTTCTTTTCCAATAAAGAGTTTTAATGTTAAATCACTTTTCACAAGAACACTACATAAAATTTCGGCGGCACTTAACTCAGTTTCACTTTCAGAAGAACTATTAGAACACTCAATATTTAATAAATACAGCCAAACACCAAAGTTGCTCTTAATTTTAAAGTTCCACTTTGTTTCACTGTTTATACCATTTAGTTTTGTTTGAAAAGTGTCAAGAAAATTTGTAAAGTCATTTATAATATCAGATTTTACAAATTCTTCAATTTTTCCAGCTTCTTTTGATTGCAACGCTTTCCTTCTTACTTCAGGGTCTTTTCGTCTAACTACTGTTGAAGTTGAAGACAGATAAACTGGAAGATTTTGAAAAATTGTGGGTACAGCGTCTTCCTTTAATTTTGGGTGTGCTAATAGCAACGTAGTAACAGTTGACCCGTTTTTGTATATCTGATCTAATATAACATCATTTTCGTTAAAATGTTTTATACAAACAGATGAATACTTCGTAGGCTGCCAATTTTTCCTCGGGATAGCTCGAAGCCATTTCTTTTTCGTTTCTTCATCTTTTGGAAATGAAAACGTAGTAACTGCAGCTTGCCCCTTTACGGAAACACTTTCGTAATTCGATTTGCAGCTTGGGACACAACATTTTCTAGTCATCTAAAA
This sequence comes from Dascillus cervinus, assembly GCA_949768715.1. NCBI lineage: Eukaryota > Metazoa > Arthropoda > Insecta > Coleoptera > Dascillidae > Dascillus > Dascillus cervinus. The sequence continues at coordinate 16,431,203 of OX458316.1, read as the reverse complement.
AGTTTTCATGTGAAAAGCATGAACCAAAGGTTAAATGTACTTACTTTCTATATTGTCGAATATCAAATTATTGAGTTAAATATTCTGATAAATACACACAGGTTTGGAAATACCACAACTATCTAACGTTAACTGCACTTTATAACAATATCAACAACAACTCAATGATGCAATGCTGAACTGAAGAATGCAAAATGTCCGCCTAGCAACACTGCTGCCAAATTTCTTAGTTCACGGCTTGTAAAATAAAGATGGCGTTGATGCAGCGCATTTTTCCGAGTACGGAAATGTCAAATTCGTATGACCTTGAAGAGGAATGTTTTCGAAATAATCAGTCCTAAAGTTTCAAAAATTTATGATAAAATTGTTAGAGTAGACCACTAATAATATCATCAAGGAAGCGCTGGAAATCTAGCAAAACATTCAATTGTGTGTTTATTTTGTTTGTTTGATTATTGACACTTGTCAAGTACAGTTTCAAAGCTTGAAGAATGGCGCGTTTAAGGTGGGTTTCTTAGGTCTAGAAGTGAGGTTAGAATTATTGAATTTTCAATCCAAGTTAATTTAAAATGTACAGTGCAGATAAGCTTCAAAAGGTAGAAATCGCAAACCACTGGCATGAAGGTATGATGACATATACTTTTCATAATTTATTATGTTATATTAAAATATTTTCAAGCGATTTTGCTCATTACCAAAATTTCTCAAGTATGTCTCCTCATTCGGTATTAAGTAGGCTACAGTGTAACACTGAGTAAATGTTTCTTAAAATTGTAATATTTAAATTAACTTGGATTGAAAATTCAATAATTCTAACCGCACTTCTAGACCTAAGAAACCCACCTTAACTGAGAAACAACGAATAGAAATGTTGATGATGGTATGATATGACGGTAATACTCGAACACAAGCTGAAGTTTGCGAATTGTTCAATGATAAGTACCCGGAGAAGCCTACAATCAGTAGTTAGTAAGATGGAGAAAAAGTTTAGAGACTTTGACCACGTAAGAGACAATTACAAAACCAACCATGTTACATTTGCAGAAAGTACACAATTGAATGTTTTGCTCGATTTATAAGAAAATCCTCACAAATCAAGTCGACAAGTAGCTGCAGAACAGTCAGTCTGTTCTAAAATATTTACACAAGAACAAATGGCACCCACACAAAGTACATTTTCTTCAGGAACTTATTAGATTAGAATTTTGCGAAATAATGATGGATAGTTGTCGGTCATGTGCGATATTAAAAGATGTGAAATTAAATTTAAAAATTGACCTGGTTTGGATATTTTTGAAACCTCAACAGTTTCAAATGTTGCATTAATTTTACCGAAAATAAAATCCGTCAGTCAGGTTTCTGATTTAACCCGTGACACATCTAAGCGACCATAAGGAGACGACGCTTTCTTTTGAATACTGCAAACGTATAAACAAACGTGTACGATGTAGGATATAATGATATAGTTGAAATCAAAATGGTTTTGCTTCTATGACGTAACTCACGATGGGAGGGGGATATCAAGCATAGTATGACAACTTGTGACATAAGGGGGAAAGGGTTATAAGCTTACGAAAAACCCTGTGACATCATTTATGGAAGACACCCAAGTTGTGAACTGTTAGCATTAAATATAGGAAGAGTTGGTTAAAATAGTGTGCCATGTACTACAATGTAAATATAAAATGTAAAGGTTATTATTTACTAGTAAGTTATTGCACTTCGGTTACTTAATCGTATAAAAATTAACTATGACTGGCTGATTATTACTGCACGATAATTGTATTATTAAATAATGAATTTAATATTAAATTGGAAATCTTAAAAAATAATGAAGTTTAAAAGTTTAGACATCTGTTTGTAAGTAGCAGAGTCACATGCAAGCTACCCAAACAAAAAAATAAAATGCTTGCCTAGTATGTATTTGTGGTGGTGTTTATGTGCGGATTTGTGCATTAATTTTGCAAACTATGACAAAAAGTTTGTTGTTGATTTGCAGTTTACGTTATTGTAATCGGACAGTTAAAAATAATGTAGTGCTACAAATGATCTTAAATGAAAAAAGTTTAAATGTATTGTTGTGTTGATTAAGCGGTTCGCTGTCAAACTGTAGCCAGCAAATGGCGTCTGATAATGAAGCTTCTTGCGAAAGCGATCCCAACTTTGCAGTTATTTGTGGTTTTCTTGAAAAATTCGGTGTAACATGTGGATTGTCAAATATAGATTTTTTAGAGTTACAAGAAATGTTGGAAAATACACAGGAAGGTAATTAACTGTACCCATCAGACCATATTTTTATTTATGTCCTTGTGAACATTTATTATGGTAACTGATCATTTTTGTTGTCATTATTGGGTACTGTTATTTTAAATTTCACCGGTACTTTACTTCTGAATTTTTATTTTTGTAAATTTTTTAACGTTTTCAATATTTTTAGTATCTTCAGAGTTGATAGACTTACATGTAAAGTTATTGCGAAAAGCTAGAAAATCTGTGTCAACTGAACGTTGGGAACGAGCAATCATTAAATTGTGCCATGGGTTTTGCAGTCAAGATGCTTGGGAAATAGAACGGTTTGGATACAAAAAAGCTCGGTTATCATCAAAACTTAGAATTTTAAAGGTAAAATTAAACGTTTTGCTGTTGTTTTTTTTTAGTTCATATGAAATGACGTTGATAGATACTCAAATCGAGAACAGTGATATAGAAATTGCAGGCTTTCTAGTATTTCTAGTATAAATAGTTTGTATATATTTTTTTGATTTTTAGGAACTTTTGGAAATGCAATTTGATTTCAATTCTAAATTTAAAAGTGAAATAAACAAACTATCAGCAGAAGAATTACGTACACAGCCACTGGGTAGGGATCGCCTTGGACATTCATATTGGTTTCAAAGTGACGACAGTTGTCAAGTTCGTGTTTATAAAGAAGATACTGATGAAGAAACTTGGACGCTAGTTGCTAAGTATGAACAAATTTTTGATGTAGTTATTTTAATTATTTAATAGTATTTTGTAACGTTTTTTAGTAACTTATGGTTTATATTATGATTAAATATTTATTGCAGAGATCGAATTGGTTTAGTATCATTGATTGCACAACTTCATTCCAATGATTCTGCAACAACTGATTCTGAAGCCGTTGTAAATGAAGATAGTAATAGTTTAGAATCTGAGAAACCTGTATTGGACACTGGACAAAATAATAACATTAAACAGATTGATAATTCAGGAAAAGTATCACAAACTAATAATGCAAAACTAGATGATACAGAAGATACAATGGATGATAAAACAATAAATGATAAATCATTGAAAAAAGAAGGTTTGAAAAATGATGTAATTAAAACTGAAAGTAAAGAATCTTTAAACATGGATGTAAAATCTGAGAACATATTAAAACCAGATAATAATGATAATAATGATGCGAATAATACCATGAATGATACCAAACCAGAAATTGACACAAAAATAAGTTCTGCATTTAATGTTAACCCTAACTTAAGGATAAAACCAATTTCAGAATTGATTTGTCGACCAACCATAGAAATAAAGAAAAAAACAGAGCTAATGGGTGTTAAAGAAAAATACATTCGCAGCGATCTTTCGTTAGATACCAACAGAGTTTCATTGAATGTTCCTTCGTATTCCAGTCCTGTGCTTCATCGTAAAGCAGTACAGAGTGCAGGATTTGATACAACGGACATAACTGATTTAAAAAGATCAATTGATGAAGATAATGATGTTGAAGAACCTACTAATTTAAAACGACCCCGTTTAGATCGACCTACATTATTGGGAAATAAGAAGGTCAATAAATCATATAGTGATGAAGAAGTAGACGACGAAATTGAAGAACCCCTTATGTTAGTACAAGGAGAAGGATTTGGGAGAGATAATCAATCTCAAAACTTTGCTGTTGCGATTGTGGGGGAAGTTATAGAAGAACCAGTTCTGTATTTTTATGGAGATGGTAATGGACATGACTGTGAAACTGGTAATGAAAACAGTGCTGAAAAGAAAGAATTGGAAGCAAATAGTGACCTAAATGAGGCCAATGCAACCTCCAGTATTAACAGTGTCTCAGCGACTACCGATTGTCATTCCTCAATCACCTCGCCTACCAAAAAAAATTTTAAATTGGGTACTATTATAGATGTAAAGACTGATAAATTGGCAGTGAGAGGTAAAAGTTCAAGATTGAAATCAAGATGGGACATTGAAATACCAAATGAAAACTGTGACGGCATTACTGATACAATAGCTAATCAAGCAATATCAGGAACATCAGTTGATTCTTCTAATAAAGAAATTGTATTAAGTGTAGATGAGAAGTTAAATCTTCATGAATTATCAAGAAATGAATTAAATTCAGGTGCTAATGTTGACTGTAATTGTGTTGTCATTCAAAAAGAAAGTGCTACAAGTGATTTTGAGAGCAGAGAAGCGAAGGAATCTGAATTGTTGTCCAATTCCTCTGAGGTTTCTAAAAAAACAAAGTTCTTTTTTGGACCTGGTTGCCTTCAGTTTAACCCACAGTTACCAACGAATTTATGTCCTATCGAACGTTTCGACAAATCATCAGAAGTTGATTCACCAACTAAACAATATGCAACAGAAAGTGCTTTTAATAGTAATGTTGTAAATAAGGAGGGAAGCGAGAACAATCAAATTGACGCAAGTGTTGACATGAATACTGAAGCAGAAAATTTTAAGTTGCAGATATGTAATGAAGATGCTAAATCAATTAGTGAAAATTTTGTTAGCGAAGAATGTAGGTTAGAAATAAAAGAAACGGAAACAGAGTGTACTCAGCAAGATTGTAATTTGACATCAAATAATGTTGATGATAAAGAAAATAGTTCGCAATTGGAGAAAGCTACAGATGATGTTTCAACATTAGATATGCAACAGAGCAAAATAACGAGTGAAAATATTGAACCAGGAAGTTTACAAGTGGATAACTTTAAGAATATCAAGTTAACACAAAATAATTTAAATGACGTAGATATCAAAATAAATGAAACTGATGACGAAATAGGTGAATCACAAAGTTTAAAATTAGAGGAAAAGAATACAATTCTGGAAGCAACACATGGAGGTTCAAATGAAGAGAGAGAAGAATCCAACCACAGTACGGTGAACGATTCTGAACTGCAAATTTCTGAATTAGTGAGCAATAATGAAAATGTTGATTCTTTATCAGGAATATCATACAACGCAAATGTTGAAGTAAGTGGTAATAAAATTGAAAATGTTGAAATGAAAGGTGTAGAATCAATCGATGTTGACTCAACACCAGCAAATTTCAATGATAAAAACAAAGCGGTAAATGAACATACAAAAATCAAAACCAAAAATGAGGATGAAAAGCAATCATTCAATATAGAAGACAAACTCGAAGACATTCAATTAATAGAAAAAAATGACGATGCAAATGTTGAATTAGAATATTCAAATTTATTAAATGATAGTGATGATGTGAAAAGTAACTCGGATAACGTCACACCAACAGTAAGTCTCAATAATGATTCAAATGTTATACTAGAAGAGGAAAGTCTAAATGTAACTGTCGAAGTAACTGGAAACTCTAAGGAAATCATTAATTCCTCAAATTCAATATTAGAGGACCATAAAAAGTGCAGTGATTCAGCAATAACAGAAATAAATTTACCTGAGCACATTGGTAAAAACACAGAATTGCAATCAACAAATGAAAGTGTTGAATTAAAAAATAAACAGTTTAAAGATATAGATATGAACGACTCTTTAGTAAAAAAGGTAGAAGGGGAATTATCGATAGCTAAAAAAGTCATAGTAAACGAAAATTCAGGTTTCGGTCAAGATGTAAAAGATATTGTAAATGAAAAAGAATCTTCTGAAAGCTGCACAAAAGCAGATGTTTCATCAGAAACAATATCAAGAAATAAATTAGATATTAGTCCCATTCATTCTCCCAGCGAACCAGATAAAGTCGAGCGAACAGATTCAGATATGGAAATTGAAGAAAATTTATCAGCTTCAATATCGGTCACTATAACTGAGATTCACAACAACACTGCAAGGGAAAATTTTAAAGATCGTTCTTTGCTTCCATTAACATTTAATTCAAAACAAAATGAGTCAACAATGAATTTTCATAAAAACGTTTTACTTCCTGATTCAAAAAAAGTTCATGCAAGCTTTCCTTCAGGCGTATCATCAGAAGAGAATGTAAAAATTGCAGCAGATGATAAAATTATTGATTTAAGTGATAAAAATTTAAAAGACCATTCCTTGCAAAAATCATCAGATACTTTACATGTTATAAATAATAATAAAATTAACAAAGTAGCAAACCAAATACTTGCATTAACAGAGAAAAAACCAGTACTTACAAACGCACATTTCGATTTAAAAGTTGATAATACTGCAAAACAAATTCTCAAAAATGATTGTGTTCTTGGTGATGAAAAAACAGTACTAAAAATTGAAGAGAATTTGTCAAAAATTGCCTGCAGATTAGATGAAGAGATAAATGAAAACTTGAAGCATGAAACTGGGGTTTCATCCACTGAACCTCCAACTATAGAAGTTGAAATAAAGGAAAACAATGAATTAAATGAGGATAAGAAAGTCCTTGTTGTTGAACCAAAATGTGTAGCAAAACATATTTCGTTACTAACAGATGGTTCAAAAGAAGAAGAAGAAGAAGAAGAGTCAAAATTAAGCCCTCCTTCACTCGGATCTCCTTGTTCAGTTGGATCTTTAGGCTTAGCTGCTGATATGGAAAGTAACAGTGACATTCCAGATATACCCGAATTAGAACCTTTAGTATGTTCCGAAGAGGAAAGTCGCAATAAAGAGCAGACTAGTGTGCCTTTGACGTTAGCCACATTTAAACTGGATACTACGGATTCTCCTACTTTTTCACACCGGGAATTGCGGAAACGTAAGCGACCAGCTCCTGCTACAAATGAAGATAACGGTGAAGTTGGTGAAAAGAAAAGAAAAGTTAAAGCTAAAGGTAAACGCACATTAGACAAGGAATTGCGTCGCAGTATTGAAGAACAGAAGCGACAGGAAATTAGTAGTAGTGATGATGATGACAGGAAAGAAAAAAAAAGTAAGGAGTCTCCAAAGAAGGGAAGTTCTCCAAAAGAGAAGAAAAAGGGAAAAGATATTTCACCATCAAAGGAGAGTAGTCCAGTAAATAGTAGTGATGCACCCTCAGAAGCATCTAGAACTACTACTAACACCTCTCCTATTAAGCAAGCTAATCCTAGGAAAAAAAGTAAGTTTATTAAATTAAATTTAGTTACTTTTTCTATTTTTATAAGTAACATCTAACTACAGTAGACTCACGCTACTGCGAACATCACTTATAAGAACTATTGAATAATATGAACATCAAAATGTATGTTTTGACTATTCTGCAGTGCGAATCAACGACACCTATAATGCGACCAGTAGTAATTTGACTCATGAAATTTGCTTTAATATGCAATTAACGTTTATAGGGGAAAAATATTATGTGTAATATATTTATAGAGAAAATTCAATTTATTCAATATTGAGATTATTGTCTACAGTGTGAAAATTTTGCTTATGCGAATAGAATAAAATTATTCATGTTTGCATTAACGCTAGTCTACTGTATTAAATTGTCGGGAAAGTTTTGTCACCCAATCTTAAAATTTACATGGTTTGCAGTAGATTTTTTTGCGTTAGAGGATAGAGAATTTTCTTACAACCATTTATACAGGGTGTTCACGAAAAAACGCCCCAGCTCCTAGCGCTATTATTAGGAGTCCAATTGTAACAAACGATACGTCAAATTAAATGGTTCAAAAAGTACTACAATGTGTAGCTCAAACATAATTTTTACCTGTTTCTCCATTCAAAGGTCAAAGGTCAACTTCATTTTTTCAAATTACAACCTTATATTTTTCTTTGACAATTTGATAGAGATTTTTTTTCTGAATTCAACGATGTATCACAATCAATATTTCTGATTTATTTTAGGGTAATAAAGAAATTAGAATAATAACTAATATTATTAGCAGTAGGCTTTGAAAAATAACTGAGACGTAGCGGTGGCTATGGAAACGACGTCTCACAAATAAAAATTACTATTACTATTGTTGCAACAATGGTAATAACCATGGTAACCGGGACATTTAACTGGAGAAATACGTTAACATCGCCGTCAGAAACTGGCTATTAGTTTGTTTACCTATTTTTTGTAATAAAAATGAATAATAGTGAACTAGTGAAATAGTGAACTAAACGATCCACTGGCGTAGAATAAATTTGTGTAATTTCTTTTTAAGCGAGTTAAGGCGAGATCAATCATTTTATACAAAAAATTTGTGGTCTGATGAGTGTCAATTTACAAACAACAGACATTTTAATCGTTTCAATCACCGCTATTGGAGTGTAGAAAACCCACATATTACCATCGAACAAAATCCTCAGATAAAATTTTCGGTGAACGTTTGGTGCGGAATATTAGGCGCCAGGATACCTAATAGGACCAATTTTCATTGATGGAAATCTCAACCAAGAAAAATATCTTCAAATTTTGCCTGAAGACTTAGAAGAAATTTTAGATGACTTGCCGTTGCCATTGAATGGAATGAACTAGTATTTCAACAAGATGGCGCTGCACCACACAAAACGCTCTTATGATTAGGGACTATTTAAATATAGAATAATGAAGACAAATGGATTGGAGCATATGTACCTATACCATGGCCCGCCCGGTCTTGTGACCTCTAGAGTTTTTCTTTTGGGGATACATCCAAGATATTGTTTATGCTACGCGCCCGGAAACGGAGGAAATTTTGAGAGAGAGAATAGTCAACGCTTGTCGGGAAACAGCAGCAGAAATTTTAATTAATGCTACACAAAGTGTAGGATCTAGATGTCGACGAAAATGTCTGGAAAGAAACGATGCCCAATTTGAACATTTTTGTTAATTAGCCATTTCTTTATTTAATTGTTTAGTTATTAAATGTTATCTGTTGTTGTTCATAAATTAATTCTTTAAAATACGTTGTTTCCGTACTGACACATCGTTTCCATAGCCACCGCTACGTCTCAGTTATTTTTCAAAGCCTACTGCTAATAATATTAATTATTATTTTAATTTCTTTATTACCCTAAAATAAATCAGAAATATTGATTGTGATACATCGTTGAATTCAGAAAAAAAATCTCTATCAAATTGTCAAAGAAAAATATAAGGTTGTAATTTGAAAAAATGAAGTTGACCTTTGACCTTTGAATGGAGAAACAGGTAAAAATTATGTTTGAGCTACACATTGTAGTACTTTTTGAACCATTTAATTTGACGTATCGTTTGTTACAATTGGACTCCTAATAATAGCGCTAGGAGCTGGGGCGTTTTTTCGTGAACACCCTGTATATCAATTTTGTTTACATACAGGATGTTAATGAATACGTGTTATAAATTTGTAGGTGTTGTAGTGTTTGAATAATATTACAAGTATTACTCGAAAGTCCAATTTTAGGTAAAAAACCATCAGTTTCTGGAAATGAGTTTGTCATGAAAAGTTAGTTTATTTTAAACGTTCTATAACCCTATCAATTTCTAACACATTTATTAAAACTTTTCTTCAACATTCAGGTAGTTCCTACTGTTATAAAAACCTCCAGCTCAAAAATGATGTGTTTCTGGTTATGAGTTGTTTCATTAAAAGTTGGTCTATTTTGAGTCCCATATATTTATAACACGTATTCATTAACACTTGTATGCTCTGTAAAGAATGACAATGTCACAACACAATATCTCTAACATTGGAAAATTGTTATTGTGGAAATTGTTGGTAATAATACAATGTATCATCGCTTTTCCATGTTTTGAAAAAAAAACGTTTAAGTTAGAATAATGAGTTGAAATCAAAAAAGACAACCTGGGGCCCTGCTCCGTTTATTTTAAAACTCATTTCTACATACATCCCAATTTTGTGACTAAACTTGCCCGCCTAAGTATTTATTATTTTTTTTTTTAAATTTAAATTATATTGTTATGTTTTTCTTCTGTTTTTAGAAAAAACTTTGCTTGGTTTAGAAATATCACTCGCATCAGAGACAATGATAAATGAGAATATAATAACTGGCGGAGGTGTAAGACAGTCTCGCCGTATTGCACAAATTAAAATTAAAGAAGAAGCAGAAAGACGAAAGCTTGAAGAAATTACGTTACAGGAACTTAAGGACGAGCAGAAAAAGAGAAAAAGTAAAAAAGATGAAGATAAGGATTATAAGGCTGAAAAACGGAAAAGAAATAAAAATGCCGGAAGTGAAGATGAAACAACGGGAGATGGTGAATCCGATGATAAGAAGAAAAAGAAACGTAAACATAAGGATCCTAGAAAAATATTTGATGAATCAAATCCTTGGAAGTCAAGCAGTGGTTCTAGTTCTTCCGAAATTGAAGATGATGAAGAAGAAATTGAACCTAGTGAAGATGAAAGTCAATTATTTAAATCTGATCATGAGTTTTCTCCTGAAAGTGATTTAGGAGAAGGTGGTGAAGAACAACCATTAAAACGAGCCAGAACAGTTCGTAAAGGTAAATATTAATACTTGCTTAAATGTTCTTCCAGATCCATAACAAATTATTTCTTAAAACTTCAATGTTGAGATTGTATATGTACAGATGTTATGTGTGTTTAAGTGATGGCAGAACTAAACGTGTAAATAGAAAATTTAACAATAATTTTGATTTTATATGCTTTTTGCAATAATTGGAGACTTTTAAAGTTGCTGGAATTATACAAAAAAAATTCAAATCGATTTGCGTTGGGGGAAAAATGTTGACTATTTCCCTCAGCAAATTTCAACCAATCAAATTAACGCATTTTACAGAAATCACCTAGCAATGGAGGAATATCACTAAGTATTCGATGCACCATGAAAATACCCGGGTATTTGCACATGTGCATAGAGTGAATATTTTTGGACATTTTAACAACATTCGGGCTATTTATTATCAAAATTAATTATCAAGATGAAAATGTTTCCACAATTGACATTAGCCCGTCTTTTCAATTTATTTGTTTATATTTGAGATGTCATAGTTACGGTACTTTTACAATCTCGATTTTTTTATCGTAATTCATCCAAAAGTAATTATTTTTAGTTTTTAATTTTTTTTATCGGGAAATTCTTGCTATCAAAATTGCGTGAAATGTTCCTCGGGAAATAGTCCGTCATATATCCCTCTTGCATGCCAGCCTTGAACATTTTTACTCGTGCACTTCGTGCACTCGTAAAAATATTCGCGTATTTGGCATGCACTCGGGATATAACTACTGATTATTAACCATTTTCTGCAGTAATGTATAGTTTATAAATGTTTTCATTAATCTTCTTAATAAAGTTCATTTATCATTAAGCCTTTTTAAAAATGAGTTTAGGAAAGTTGTATTTTTCTTTTTACTTTATTATTGACTACTTTTTTCTTATGTGATGACCTTAAATTCTATCAGTTGAGGTAAATTTGTGTTTTAGTAATTAGTAATTTTTGTAATTATTCCTTATTGGTTCAGATTAAATTTCTTCTGTAGTTAGATGAAATAGATTATACATCGAAGCGGTACAGGAAAATATGGGGTAATAAACTTCCTAAAACTTTATCAATAACCTCTTAGAATACTCGTACAGGAATGAATGTGTCACTGCAAATATTTCTGGAAACCAGCAATGTAAGTTTTTGCCATGGTGATGGTCGTCCAATAAGAATGATTCATGCTCAAGATCAGTATAATTATATGACTCCAATTAAGACAAAACCCTGTTCAGGTTCAGTCTTCTTAAGAATTAAATAATGTGTTAATGCAGGATTGTGTGAATAAGCTTATTTCCTTCTTAGGGTTTTACTATTTATTTAATCAAAAAAACGGTCTGCAAGCGTGCTCGCATACATTGATATTTTTTAGACTCTTCGTCATAAAACAAAACATTGTAGATGTCGCCCGAAAACGCGTGGAACTTAAACTTCATTATTCGTAACATAAGGTTCCCCTTACATCATTCTGATGCTCGAGTTTTAGTCTGGAGAAAACTTTGAGAGCGATGTGTTGAATGCAATATGGTGCCATGTGTACGATTTGGAGGTGATCACGTTATTATGATTTAGAGCAGGGTTTAGAGAGAACATTCAATAGTTGCCCCAGCCTTGTGTCAATGAATACAGAAATATCTCAGGATATTCGTTTTCTTTCAATTGCTCCTCAGTTTTTTCAAAATTTTTGTGCGTCATTATTAAGAAAGCATTCGAAACTAAGAACAATAAACGAATAGAATGGCCTTCAACTTTTCTGATTGTACTTGTATTGAATATATTTGGACGAAACTGGAGTGATAGTTACAATCTTGTAGTTCTCTTATAGAACGGCAATAGATTTAGTGTGGTTATGACTTTCCGCTTTAAATAGTTTACAACGGGCTCTTAGCACACAATGAAAATTCAAGGAGTGGCGTGTGCCTGTAAATCATAAATTTGCTTACCTGCAGATCTTTATGTAAACCTACACAGGGTTGGTATTAGGGAAATTTTCACATTTAAACAATTATTTTACCAAAATTTGAAGCAGTTAAGAGCTTTCGACATTCTTCAACTTTGGCTACTCATATTTTAAATTACAAATTGTATCGGGAACTTTAGACCACTTGCTATATTATGAACGAAAAATATTGTAATACGCCCCTTAATGGAGTTGTCTAGCCTCGGCACGTGCAGTCCATTACATTTACCTAATCCATTTAGGTCCGGTTGTAAAATATTTAAAGCGTGTAGTTGTAAACACACTAAATCTATTGCCGTTCCTCAACACCTTAGAAAGTGTGCCAAGAAGATGTTTAGCTGTGTTTCAAGCATGACTTCATTAGATTTTAAAATCCATAGTTGTTGTTTTTTATAATGATTTATGGCAGCCTGCTGCTTTTGTTAAGATACACTTTCATTGTCACTATGCAAAAAAATTAATAAACAAATTAATTTGAAACTTTTACATATGTCACATTTTTAACATTGCTACAGCCAATGTTTGGAGTTCTTGATCCTTCGATAGGAGAAACCGATGCACTGGACATGGCATCCGGTTATCCTCCAATAAAAAATCACTCATCTGTGAGCCCCTAACTTGTAAAGGACTCACAAATAAAAAATGACACAATTTTACTTCAGCACCCCGAAGGTTAAAATCTATATGCCGGGACAAGTTTGTTTTCTTCTGGTCGCATTTTATGCAGCGTCGGCATTTCCGAATTAATTAAAACTGCGGTCATGCTGAAACAAACATTCAAATTTTTTTGTCATCGTGTCTATTTTACTGTATTTTAATGTCTTGTAAAAATTTTATATTAATTTATTTGTTAATTTTAATGTACATTTACGGCCACCCAAATGTGCACGATTTTTTTTAGCAACTTGATTTTTGCTTTATATCATAGGCGTCCTAAAAAACATCAGCCAAATGTCAATATTATTTTGTTTATGAAAAATATTATTTCACGAAAGTCACTGGATAAAGCCAGATTTAATCTGTGAAAAAATAGGGAAATTTTTGTCAGATATCGTGCACATTTGGGTGGCCGCAAAAAGAAAATTTGTGAGTGTTGGTAGCGGAATTTTCAAATTATAAAATAAAATGGTAAATTTGTGATGACAGTGGCGGAAGGTAATATTTTATTTCATAATTGAATGGAAATTTCCACACCTAACCCTCATTAATTTTTGGTCTACTTATACTTTATATACTGTATGATCGAAATATTTGATACTCTAGAACACCAGTTCTTAACATTTTAGTAGTCATGACCCTAAATATTCAAAAATATTTTTGCCCCCCCCCATGTATATATTTAATAAATAGTATGGAGTAATATTTATTTCAAAGTAGTGGTTTTATTTTCTGATTATAAGGATAAAGAAATTAGTGTTCTATAAATTTTTTGTGGCCCCGCTAAAAAGACTCTGTGGTCCCTAGTTCCCCCGGTTAAGAACAGCTATGCACATATCTTGCCATCCTCTTGCACGACCTAGAGCAGTTCTGTTCTAGAGTATCAAATATTTTTATCATGTACAAGCAAAACAATGAAAGTTTAAGAAATATATTTATCCATAATTGAAATAAATAATTGAGCATATAAGTAAAGGTCTTTGTGAAAAGTAACACAACTTTTTAGTCCCAGCCGTTTAATGGAATATTATTTTAGAATCTGATGTTGATGAAGAATTAAATGATCAAGCATGTCAGAAATGTGGACAGTCTGATCATCCTGAATGGATACTTCTTTGCGACAAATGTGATAATGGGTGGCACTGTTCATGCTTGAGACCTGCATTGTTGGTTATTCCAGAGGGAGATTGGTTTTGTCCACCTTGTCAACATGTAAGTTTTTTTTTTATATATTTAATGTTATTTATTGTAAATTCTACGTTTCCTTTTTGCATACTACAGTAAATAAAGTGATTTTTATTACATTGAAGTAACAAGCTATATGCAATACTGAACATGGGTATTACAGATTTGTTGAGTTTTGCTAATTAGCTACGAAATTTATACAACACCCTTAAATATTACAAAATATTACACTGCGTTAATTAGTTACAGTGGTGTCTATCTATAAAACCCCTTTTGGTTGAGGAAAGGTGTGTGAATGAAATAACCCAGTGGCTAATGTACCCGTAATTTGCAAGATCTGGATCCCTTCTAAGATCGCCAAAAAGGGTTTTTATGAATTGCCACTACTCTACTTTAAACCGAAGGTTTATGATAACTTTTTTGTATGCATACGGTTATGGCTTTTGGAAACAACGACATTATGACAAAGTCAAATTTTGGCTTTGTAAAATGGCACTGAAACTAAAGTTTTTAAAATTTAATTCTAAAGGGTCTTTAATAGCCAATTAACGTACGGAAATTAAGAAGCTTGTCAAAAGTGATTGGTGCAATTTTTCCAAACAAAAGTAATATGACCAATCGCATTTGCTAAACTTGTTAATTTCCATACGTTAATTTAATTCAATTGAATGTGGGCCTGTTGTTTAGATACCGTTTAAAGTCACTGAATTATAATGCGTAACTTAAAGGCCAAGCAACAGAGCAAAATAAATGTCATAATTTGACATAAATACTACCCGGAAACCGACTGTGTGATTACATAAAGGACAGTTAGTAGATGAATTCTGCATAATTTCCCACTCGAGGACCATAATTTTTAATTTGTTATCAACAATTTACAAGAAAAAATCGCGTTTTTCTTAGTTCTTTGCTTGTAAAATGGAAACTAATGACGCAATCTTAATGTTGTCAATAGACGAATTGTAGAGAATTAAATTACGAAGCGAATGAGAGGTCAAATGTCCCGATCGAATAATTAGAACCGGAGAAAACCCGGAAAACTCGGAAAATTCAGTGTTTTCTTAAAAAATTCACAATTCCGCCATTTCTTGTAAATTGTTTATAACAAATTAAAAATTATGGTCCTCGAGTGGGAAATTATGCAGAATTCATCTACTAACTGTCCTTTATGTAATCGCACAGTCGGTTTCCGGGTAGTATTTATGTCATGAAAAAATGCTTTATTGATTGGCCTATTATTAAATCAACGGCTCCGAGGATTTTCTTCCCTGATCTTCGGTAAAGCCGGAATACATAATCCGTTGTACAAAACACGATTATTACGTAATATAACTAACTCAAAAAAGTCGTCCCAACTCAAACATGGTTGGTCAACTTTTTTTTTTCTCCTGAACTATATTCTTTTATTCTTTTTTGTTTTGTAATTAACTAATTTTTAAATAAATAGGCACTCACTCTGTAATATGTATACAGCAATAATGAATGAATGAAAACACTTCCAAGTTTCTGTACAGGGTAAGTTAAGTTTTACCGCCCAGGCCATAATACCTATTAAAGATTGAGGGGAAAGTATGCAATTTACATGTTACATCAGTTGAAGTTTACGCTTTCGATTAGTGCTACAAATTTTCCAAAATATTTTTATTTGAAGCCAAAAAAGTAAAACAAAGAGTTTTGGGTAAAATTTCTATGTTTGGTTTTTTATTTCAAAATTTGTCAAATTATTCGTAGCATTAATATCTGCAATTTGATTCGTAAAAAAATGATTACTTTTTGAGTTAAATCAAATTTAAGATATAGCACAAAAAATGCTTCTATTTATGACTTTCTAACAATAGATAATGCGGTTTACCATCCTAACAATAGTTTATGATCGACCCATCAAACTGGACGAGACAGCTTTTCAGTTACCGATAGACCTGCATTTTTAAGTTCAGTTTAGTGACCGCCATAAATAATCTTTCAAGCACCCCTACATCAATACCATTGTCTGGTAAATTAGTCTACTTATGTCGTAAATCATTTAAAAAATACCTTCTAATACGGAAATAGCTTTATTTAATAAACGCAAATTACTAA
Organism: Dascillus cervinus; assembly: GCA_949768715.1. NCBI lineage: Eukaryota > Metazoa > Arthropoda > Insecta > Coleoptera > Dascillidae > Dascillus > Dascillus cervinus. Next base: position 16,414,746 of record OX458316.1, on the reverse strand, counting down.
AAATATTTCAATTACACTAAATTGTGTGAAAATATTTTACTGTTCGTACATCAAAAAAACTAATAAATTGAACAATTAGTAATTGAAAAAAAGCCAAAATTTTACGGGATTAAAAAAAAGATTTTTTCTTGATTTCTATGTACCTTAATAATATAAAATTACTCATGCAATTTATGAGAATTGACAAATTATTTTAAAGGCCTATTTTGCCACGGGCGGTAAAACTTAACTCACCCTGTACAATATTGAGATTATTGTGAATACTCTCACAAAAATCTTCTTTGTGAACAAACTAAACTTTTTGGTGTTCACACTAACTCAAATTTACTGTAGATAATTTAACATAAATTGAGAACTTACTGTATTATCAGGTTGTACTCAATTTTTTAAAATAATGATATTACAGATTTGCCTCATAGAAAATCTGGAATCAAGGCTACATGAATATGATAAGAGGCTTAGTAAACGGGACATGGAAGTTAGACGTAAACAAAGATTGGCCTATGTTGGTATAAGTTTAGATAATGTATTACCAACAAGAGAAATTGAAGATCGTCATCATCATAAACAGCGTCAAGCACCACCCGATGAAGGTGTAGATGGCGATAAAGAAGAAGATGATGACGATGATGATGACGATGATGCTGCTGCTGCTGAAGATGATTCAGAGTCTGACGAATCAGAATCTGGTTCAGAAACAAGCCCTGGCTCAGAAAGTGATAGTGAACCAATTTATCAGTTGAGAGAGCGAAGACAAGCACATAGCTATCGTTTTAATGACTATGATGAATTAATAAATTCCGCCATTCAGGTATGTTAACTGGTGATGTATCAATTAAATTTGCAGTTGAAATGTTTAACAGGATGAACTAGAGGCTGTTAAAGGTGCAGGAAATCAAGGTAAAGGTAAAGATATAGCCACTATTGTAAATGCAGAAAAAGAAGAAGTGGTGGCACAACCAAAAATTGATGACACTACAGATGTTATTGGAAATAATGTACCATCAGAAGTACCTGTAATAGACGTTGCACATCCTGTACCTAATGAAGAATCAGAGGATGACCTCATTCCTTCAGTTAAGAAAAAGATCCTCATGAAAAAGAAACATAGACGGTTGAACAGTCTAGATGTTAGTAGTGGTGATGATGATTCAGCATCAGACGAAGACTTCAAAGGAACAAGGTATTTTAAACGTTTTTTTCTACTCCCACCTAATTACTAATACTATGAGCACTACTACGTAATGAAAACAAAAGGAAAAAACTACAATGTAACTGCAGTGTCTCGGAATGGATGAGTTGTTAATCGCAAATTCTGGAAATTTGCATTCATCATTAATATTGTAGTGTCATTGATGTGTGAAAAAACAACTTGGCAGAATTGTATTGTTAATAATTTGTTAATAACAGATAAATTAAAGAAAAGTATAGTAAACTGTCTGACTTATTATAACGGACTTGAGGTCGCGAAGCGCCAAGACCTCAATTGCTTGTATGGTATGATATGGTGTGGCATGGTATGGTAAATTTTACAAAGTGAGAAATTGAAATTTGTAATTTAAACGGTGGAAATATTAAATAAGAAGAGTTTGGTATAAAATTCGCAATTTCTCAGTTGAAACTGCTAAAAATTTTTATTGAATCGTATATTACGAATTTTAAAAGAGGTAATTAATTAATGATTCAATTAATTTTTTTTTTTGCACCAAAGCTATGAAATTATAAATAGATACCTAGTCATTTTAATGTCTAAAATCGTATTACTTCATAATTTTTTGTGGACCTGAAAGGGTTAAACTGAATTTTTTTTTCCAACATGACGCTTCATTATATGGAAGTTCGACTGTATTTCTGATTTATTTCATCATTTATTGTCCACTAAAATAATTACACATATTAAAATCAAAAATGTAACTACATATTTCGTTTGTTTTATTAAAAAATAATAATGTAATCGTTAATTACCTTTCTTCAAATTCTTAATATGCGATTTGATAACAAATTTTAGCAGCTTCAACTGAGAAATTGCAAATTTTATACCAACTTTTCTTATTTAATATTTCCAATACCATACCATACCATGTATTTGCATTAACATGCTTGTAAGACAAGTAGTTGTGAAATGCGCGTATCTCAAGGTCGTTATGCTAGGTCAAACAGACTCACTTCGCCTTATAATATGCTCCTTACAATGCTTATGTAATATACTATTAAGATAACTGTAGGTTTAATAACTTTACAGCACTGAAACTGAAGAAGAAGAAGATGATGAAGAAGATGATGATGATGATGATGAATTTGTAGCAGAAGATGTGACATCTGAAAGCAGTGAAGAGATTGACAATAGACGAATAAAAAATTATAAAGATTCGGGTCCTGTACGCCGTTCGACACGAGCTCGCACTTCTAGATATGACCGAGATTTTAGTAAGTAAATAGTAATTGTTTAATTCTATTATTAACGATTTTGCTTTAGTTAATGACCATAGCGAAGTATCAGAAGAAGAAGCTCCAAAACGTAAGAAAACTAAATCAACTTGGGATGAATCGGAATCTGAAGAAAGTGACAGTTCTTGGGGAAGAAGAAAACGTCATTCTAAAGGGTTAGTTAGTTGGTTCACTCTGTAATATGCTAATTTTTAGTTTTGTACAGTTCTAGGAAGAGATCATCACAACCAACATCTAAAAAAGCTAAAAAGAAGAAGAAAAAAGTAATTGAAGATTCTGACCCAGAAGTTTTTAAAAATAAAAAGAAACCAAAAATTAAATTTGGAGGTTTAAATGAGGAAGACGCTGATGTTCGGAGAACTAGAGGCAAGAAGATTAACTATTTGGAAGCCCTTGGATCCGATAGCGATGAAGAAGCTGTCAAAAGAGCTCCTCCAAGAATAATTGAAAGTGAGGAGGAGTACATTGTAAATGAAGATGAAGAATTACAAGCAGACCAAGAAAAAGATTCTGATGTTTCACTTCCGGAATTTGATGAAAGTGGAAATACTCTACAATTAAAAACAATTTCCCCAAAATCTGTTTCTGGTCAAAGTAGCCGAGGGCGTGGAAAATCAGGATTAAAACTTCTGAGGAAACCTAAAGAAACAGTTCCATTGCCAACAGATGAATTGCTATTACAGATTGGATCTCATCCAATTCAATCAGGACCAACGTTAATAGAGGAAATCAACAGAAATGTAGAACAAGTTAATCCGCAAATGATGGAAGAAGAAGATTATGCCAACAAACAGTTGCAATTAATGGCCTTACAGCTTGAAAAAGAAAGAAAACGTAAAGAACAGGAGAAGAGAGACATGTTACTTCAAGAGCAAAAAGTTCCCAAAAAAAGAGGTCGTAAACCTAAAAATCCATTGATAACCAATCAGCTCAATCAAGTTCCACCACTGGTTTTGAATTCTGATATTCACAACAATGCCGAATTATCAGAACCACCTGGAGTTTCTTTGCCTATGTTCAATGAGATTGTACCTATGAATTTTGATCCGGACAGTACGCTAAAAAAACGAAGAGGTAGAGGGAAAGGTAAGAAAACAATTGCTGCCGAACAAGCAGCCGCAGCTGCGGCAGCGGCAGCAGCTAATGATACAAAATGTACTACAGATATTACTGATATTACTCTTACCAATACAATAGACACATCAGCATCGGGCAGTAGCACAGCGTCACCCGCTCCTGATTCACCCCTGCATCGAAACAAATTAGGAATAGCAGCACCTCCACAACCGTTTTCTCAGAGTCAGCCGGCCCCTTCAGTTATTACACGAATGTTACAGTCTCAACCAGGACAACCATTTTCCCCTGGTACACCTTCGAAGTTTTTTTCCGGGCTTCCCGAAGATCAAAGGCCTAACGTTACCCTTGCCGGTTCACCTGGGGCATCGACACCTAGTGGTCAATATTTATCTGGAACAGGTAGTTCACGGCAAAATCTATATCAGATCCCCCCTGCTGTTAATCATTATGCATTAATTCGTGGAGGTCCCACGCCGCCTCATAGGTTACACAGTCCAGGGCCACAAGGTATGGCTTCTTTATATCACACTCATCGTACTATGGATCCATCCCCTTCAGGAGGAGGAACAATAGCTGTTGATCAAAATTCAGCAATTGCATCACCAGGTAGCCCTTTGAGCACCAAAGGTGATCCAACTCCACCACCACCTTACACAAGGCCACAAGTTGTAAGGTTTCCTAATGCATCAAATGATTCAACAGCAGGCCCACCTTCCCGTCATTTACCTTTAATTTCACATTTACAACATCAACGACCTAGTAACATTTCACCTTACCATCCTAGTATACCTTCTAATTATTATGGTGCATATCCCCCTCCAATCGGAACTGGTGATGATCCTGTGCCTCCACCAGCATACCAAAACTCTCCATATGCAGAACATTATGTTAGTGAAGGCCAACCATTGCATGCTTCAGATAATGGAGGTAAGCCATTTGAAGAAGAGTCAGGTGGTGAATTTGGAGGATTAGTGTCTTATTTCTCAAGTCAAAGGGAAGATGATTTGGATACATAGCTAATGTGTAAATCAGATACTGAATAAAGATTGATTATTGTGCAGCTAGATCTGATATGAATGGTATTTTTAAGTGAATGTAGTGGGTTTTATCATGCAGATGAATGATGATATCTTTACAACTGTATTACCTTATAAAGATATTTATATTTGACGATTCTGTAGAAGTTTAATTTAACTTTTGTGAAATTTTTATATTTTTATTTTAAATGTCAGAAAATCTATTTATATTGTACAGTAAAAATATATCTAATTTCTTTCACAAGAACAATATGTACATAAATGTATATAAGAGAAACATACTGTCTCGTAGCTTAAAAATTTTTAGGAAATGCAAGTTTTACATGTGTTTTACTTATATTGCTACCATAGACGTTATATTGAGTGTTATGTATTCTATATAAAGGTACTATTATTATCCTGATAATATCTGTACCAGAGAAGCAGAACGATGTATGTCCACTTTTTAAAACCATGAAATTTTGATGTATATTGATTAAAATATGCCCCATCTGCACATTGTAGGGGGAATTATGGCCAAACTTAGAATTTGTATTGTATTATAATGTATCTCCAAGCATTACTTTAAGGCAATACCAAAAATATCATGTCATTAATTTGAATTTCCTGAACATTGGCACTTTTGGGTATACATCGTTCTGCTTCTCTGGTACAGATATGGAAGTGCCCATTTTAACTCGTTTCCATTACTTCTGATGGTTTTACTTTTCTTTTAAAATGGTTGGAACTTATTTACATTGGATGAATTGGTGTCTAGAAGTACACCTGTTCTATCTAAATGACATTTAAAATGTTATTTTTATACAGTTTATTAAAATTTAATTGTCTTTACTTTTCAATTATTTAAATTATTGGAATGTAGTATCTACCATATTAATAGATTTAAAAACATTATCAAGAATAAAATATGCATTTAATGATGAATCATTTGTTTTAGATTCTCCACAGGTTCCTTTGTTAAAACATTTATTGTTGAAAACGGTGAAGTAAATAGTAGTGTGTTCATTTAAAAATTAGTACAAAATTACTACTGAAATGCAATATTTGATGTGTGCATGGAATAAAATAACCGCTTTTCAACAGTAAAATACAATGATTTATTTGCAAATTGATTTGTGGTTATTTATCAATAAAAAATTATAATTTTTTTAAAAACAAGTTTTGTAATAAAAATATATTCTATACAGTATAATTTAAAGGGATTATATTTTATTTAGACAATACAGAGTATTAAAAAATTTAAAAGGAAATAATAAGTGATTGTAAACATTTCACCTTATTATTTCTATAATGGTTTATACTTACTTTTTTAAAAATGCTTTAAATGCTGGAACTTCTTCTATTACTGCATAAATATCTTTAATGGTAATTTCGTTATTTTCTTCGCTAAAAATAATAATTACAGAATAAAAGCAAAACATTAAACAAACAAACCTGAATTCTCCTGCTAGTACTGCATTACAACGAGCTTTCCTTATAAAATGTTCAGCTAAACTCAAAAACGCTTGTAGCAACATTCTCTCTGCTCCATTAAATAGAACGCCTTCCACAATTTCTTCAGGTTTTAAAATAATTCCACAATCAAAAACTATTTGTTTTATATAAACACAAGATTCTGCATACGGAATATCATCATAAACAATTTTTGGAGTATTCGACGCTGTTTCTGTATCATCAAAAATAATTAATATACAGAGTGGGTATAAATGAATTTGGGTCAAGTAAACTATGAAATAACTTGCCGCCTCTCCCATTGTTAAAGTTATGAACCTGCAATGGACGGGCTTCAAGAGGTTACGTAACAGACGGGCCGGAGTTCAGTAATGAAAAGTAACAAAATTGTTGCTTGTTCAACTGAAGAATTCTTCTATTTGACCGAAAATAGTCAAAAAAACCTTTTAACACATTTTAAAAACGGGTCGGCGTCTAGACAGACTTCAGCCTAACAAGATTATATGCAATGAAAATGGAAACGACACTTGCAAAATAATATAATAAACAGATAGAGTAAATACCGAAAAAAAGATCGGTGGTCGTCCAATATTCAAAACTTAAAATTAGAAGCTATTTAAAAAAAGTAATGGCATGGGGCCCACGTGAACCCCCGCTCGCCAATTGACGGTTAAACCAACTTAAGATGTAGAGGAGGTGGCAAATTTCATAGCCTACATCTACTAATTTCCATTCATCAGAAGAGCTCTAAATTACACACTATATCGTAATTAAAACTTAATTTCCATAAACATACTTTAATTTTGTTAAACTCTCTCTGTTTGATATCTTTACCACAAAAATTACTCATAAGGGGCCATCCATAAATTACGTCATGTTAAGGGGAATAACAAAGTGAGACATCGTATGACGGGGGGAGTCATAAGCTTCGTGACGTCACTTGCATAAAATTTTCTAAAATCTTTGATTTATTGATTTTATGAAAAAAGATTTTAAATAGAAATATACAAATAATTTTGAAAGTGCAGGGGAGGGGAGTCACATAAATGTGGCCGCCTGTGACAAGAACGGTGGGGGGTCCAAAAATCATGAAATTCGTGTGACGTAATTTATGGATGGCCCCTAACTTTTGGAATCATGGTTTTCAGACACACTCTTGTTAATTTTTTTAGTTTTATTAACTTTTGTATTTATAGCAATGATTGCTTTTAATTATTCTCAGGTTGGTAAAATCAGCCTAGTGTAAAATGATACTGCCAAAAACTAGTTTACCTTCACTGCAGTCCACTACATCAATATGTTTTTCTCTTTCATGAATCGTGGGAATTTGAAAGGAAATAGTAGGTTGTTGCCAAATTTGTCTATAATCTGGTTTACCAGAAATTTTCTTGAAAATATTGTAATTAGCAAACGGAGTATATCCATATGATCTTGCATACAACAGTAATGACTTAGTTGTCCAGTCTTGGTTATTTAATAAATTTGATGCGGATATAATTCGTTGAACAGTTTTCGCTCGCCCCCACTATAATCAAATATATAAAAAATTTATTAATTTAATTAAAAAAATTACCTCTGCACTTAAACGTTTGCCAATATTCCAAATTTTATATTGATTTAATGATGCAACTGCATATGGATACAGACACTTGTAATCTGAATCTAATGCTAGCTCAGTTATAAGTGGCAGTCGTTTAAATATGTATGGCAAAGCATTGTCTACAGTTGTAAACTTGTGTAGTGGAAAACTAATTTTGTATTTGTCATAATTTATAAGTGATATTGTTGATTCACTTGCACCACTGTTTTTCTGAAAAGTTCTTTTAAGCAAGGATTGCTGAGGTATTTTATGTGATTTTATTAAGATTATTCGGCCATCACTAGTAACAATTTTTGGTGTCTCCTCCTCTACTGATGTGACACTAGTTGTGTTAATTTCGTTATTTTCCATAGTTGCACTGCTGATACAGTAAGAATGATCTCTAAAAAGGTAATTTACATTTTTCTCACATTTTGTTTCTGATGTTTCTTCAGGAGCTTCTTCCTCTTTTTCTATTTTAACTGTAGTTGAACAATAATTGTGATCAAAACACAAATTAGTAGGACTTGACTGATCAATTTCATTATTACTTTTTGAAAGCCATTCATCATTTGTGCTTACATTTTTTGTTATACTGTAATCATAGAGGAATAAATCAATGACAGTTTCATTTCCTAATGTCTGCCTTCCAGTATAAGTACGATCTAATTTTAAATTATGTATAATATCCACATGTTTATTTAATGAACATTTAAAGAATATCTGAACTCTTAAAGGAAATTCACCCCAGCCTCTTCTAGATAAGTGAAATGGACCATCTCTGAAATCAAATTTAAGTTTTTCAATTAAAAACGAAAGAAATTGTGTAATAATTTTGAAAAAATGACCTGGATTTTATTTCATCTCAATTTTTTTATGTGTACACCACGATTGAAATACAGTTGAGTTCGGATATAGTGAACCCTTTTATAGTGAACTTCCGGGTATAGTGAATGCTACTTCAAGTAACCGAACATTTTTTCCATAAGATTAATGTATTTTTTACCGTTTATAGTGGAACCGGCTATAATGAACTTCCTGATAAATTGAACTTAATTTTATTAAAATTAAGTAGAATTTTCCGTTTATAGTGACCCTTTCGGAGGTTTCCGCGGCAATGAGAGCACATTTTATTTTCAGTTTAGTATCATTTCAGAATTTACTGTGAACAGAGAGAAGCTTATGCGTTTAGTTTATTGTATCGTGTGGGTCATTCAAAATGGAAAAGCAAATATGTAAAGCTTTAACACTAAAAGACAAATATGAAATCTATCAAAAGATAGAGATGGGTGTTAGACAGAGTGATATTTGTGGTGAAATGAATTTGCCAAAAAAAAGAAGAGATTTTATCATGATCTATGATGTAAGATGTAAAAACTTGAGAAAATCAACTCTTGAAGGGATTGACAAGAGAGTTTTACAGGGGTTTACTAAAAAAAAAAGTTTACTACTGTTTGAGCTGACCTTCATTAGAACTGTGACAGTTAAGACATTTTTAATGCCGACGAGTCTGGACTTTTTATAAACTATATAGCCCCGGATAAAACATTGAAATTCATGGGAGAAAGCTGTGTTAGCGGGAAGATATGTAAAATGAGAATTAGAGTTTTGGTAGCTCCAAACATGTCATTTTTTTTGTAGTGAACCAATTTTGATGCATTTTCCAAGTTCACTATGTCCGAATGGATTTCACTGTATTAATAAATGATTAGTTAAAAAAATTAAATATTTCCATTAAAAATACCCTTTTATCTGCACATGTGCAAAATATTCACTTATATTTGTTCGTTATTGGACGAAGACCAGAAAACTATCACACTTTGTTCATAATAAGTCTAGAAAAGTATAAAATATTATAGTTAATTTAATTGAGGGCATCTCCTGGTACCAATTTGCAGAAAAAACAATTGATATAATATATATTGGAGTTGATGCATTATGTAAATTAAATTTCAAAACTAATAAGTTTCAAATGACTTTTGCTGGTAGACTTCTTATTCTTGAGATTAATAATTTATTTATTCACATCATAATTAATTTTTAGTTAAATGTATACTTACTTTAATTCAATCACATCATTTGGTTTGTACGATGGATGTAAATAAAAAACAACTTGTTGAACAAAATCAGTAATATCTGGACTTTCTTTTGGCCCTCGGACGTAAACCATCCATTTATGAGTTGAACCATCTTCTTCGTGTTCTGAAGGCATCCATTTAGATATATTACCTACAATTATGCGGTGTTTGCTTTTTTTTCTATTCCTAACTGAATCTGCTTTATTGACGGAGACAACAGTACTTTTCCCATTATCACTGTTAACAAAAACATTGTTCGTTTCAGATGTGATTTCTGTTTCATTTGTTTCAGACAGCTTGGATTTGCTCAACTGCGATATTTGTTTTTTCCTCGAAATTCGTGGCTGATAAAAATCATGAATTGGCATCGAACTTCCCAGCAGTTTTTTAACTGCTGGATGGATTCTATTCTGATTATGCATTATTGGCATGTCATCTGAATTTGTTAATTGTTCATCTGATGCATAAAATAATTCTTTTCGATTATAATACGACGTAATAAGAACATATCGTAAAGTGTGTAAAAATTTTTGTGCCTTATTTAATTGTTTTTGAATTAGTTCAAGTTGAATTTGTCTGTTTTCTAATTCAGATGTGAATTCATGATCAATAATTTCTTTTATTTTCTCAACAGAATTTTTTCTTTCTAAAATTACACAGTTAAAAAAAAATCGCAAACAATTAAATTGCAAACCTTCTTGTTCTTTAAGTTTGATTCTTTTCAAGTCACCTTCAGATATTTCGTAGTCTGGATCAACATCCACATGCCTTTTAAAACTCATGTTTCAGTTGAAAAATAAGATCAATTTAAAAAATTATATCGCTCCTACCAATTATTTTTATATGCTTACAAATCACAGAAAAGTGGAAAGTCGAGATTACTTTTTTCAGAACGGGCAGGTAAGACCAAGGTAAAGAACAGGCACGAAGTAAATCAGCTGAGTCTTGACTGATACCGTAAAAAATAAATCAGTAAACATAACCTTAATATCGCAAATACTTATACAACCCGTGAGGCATAATCAATTTCTTGCCGGTAACTACAGTGAAACCCCGTTTTTACGTTTTTCAAAGGACCGACAAAAAAAAACGTAAATGGAGGAAAAACGTAAATTAAGAGCAATGAAAAATTTTCTTTAAAAAATCATGAAAATTAGTTTGGTGTAAATTTATTTCTTGTGTTTATAGGTTTCTTGCAATACTTTAATTTCTTCGTACTTTGAAATTCTTTTGTGCATGCGTTTTTTTTTGCCATGGGACGACATTGTATGGTACTTGTTTTAATTGATTCCCGATTTTTTATTCTTGTAGCCAAAGTGGTATATCAAAATTACGCGCGAGAATCAATACCGAATGAAATAAAAAATTGTCCATCTAATCGCGATTACGAAACTGTGCAAAGTGCAGCCGTGTCTAAAAATTGCTAACATATTAATTTCAATGATTTTCATAGATTTAATCGAATGTGCTAAAATAAATGGAATTTTTAATTTTAATAAATTTAATAACTGCATTTTAAATATTTCCATCGTAAATTGCGGGAAAAATAAACGTAAAACCGGGTATTATCTACATTAAAATGAAACGGGACTGCAAAAATTAGACATAAATAACGGGAAAACGTGAAATGCGGGAACGTAAGAACAGGGTTCCACTGTACCTGTTTGTGGGCTTCAAGTTTTTTTAACTTACAATTAGTATTATAAACATACACTGCGCCAAAAACTTATCGCATAATTCGTAAAATACTTATAACCATTTAAATCTTAGAAACGCACTATATTTTATTGTAGACGTTAGTCGGTATGCTTTCATTGATGTCCCTCCAACTCTTTTGTGTAGCAAATAGTTGCTGCAGTATTTGCCAAACATTGCCGACATTGGTTGCAACATTTTATTGTGTTGAATTCTATTTTTGGTTTTTACATGCAAAGGCGAGTTTGTAAAGAAACTAAAATTATAACTTATAAATCTTTATGAAATTTAATTTAATGTTGACATTGAAGTTTTAAAACTAAATTAATAAATGTGGAATTAATAAATTAATTAATTTTGTAAATAATTTTGTAACTTATTGCAAAATACCATCCAAAGAATCACATTTTAAACTAAACAAATTGATTAAGTTCTAAAACATTCAAAAGTATATGGCCACTTGGTATATCAAAAAAATTAGTGAACTGCTAAATTAATAATCCTAATTGTTGAAGACATACTCTAGCTGCTTCAGCTTTTGCTTGCTTCTTGTTGGGGCTGGCAACATTTGGCTTATATTCTACTCCATTTAGAAGAACCTAAATAATAAAATATTTTATCAAAAATATTTTAGAAAAATTGACTTTACAGTACAGACCTTGAATAAAAAGTTTTTCTTGTGGTCAGGTCCACATTCAAAGCAAAGGGTGTATTGTGGTGCACCTAATTTTCTTTTTGATGAAAACTCTCCTAATAATGAAACGGGGTGTTTCCCTTCCAACGTTTTTACTGTCATTTTCTGTGCTTTTGCTTGTTTTCGTTTTTGTTCCTCATTTGCGACGAGACCTTTTTTATCTAATTTTACATCCAACAGGAGAGGTTCTAATGCTCCATTTTTTTCTTTTCCTAAACCTTCACCAGGCCGCCAACCCATTTTTTGTAAGAGATGCATACCCATTCCTCCAGACACTGGGGCTGCATTTTGAAATTGATCCTGCACAAATGATAATAAATATATATTGATTTTTATTTTTTAGTCAGATCAATTTTTCCGCTATCGTTAATACCTTTTTGAACATAATATAAAAAAAAAACTACTTCAAATGTAAATCACGATAAAACAATACAACTAAAATTACATACGTTTCTATAATTCTTTTATTTTTATTTCATGAAAATTATTACACATATTTTGTTTAGTTTAAGTGGAACAACATTACATAAATCCTTTTATTTTGATTAAATTTATGGATGTAGTATAAATTTAAACTTCACCGTAACTAGAAAAAGTGAAATTGAGATACCTACTTTTAAATTTCTTTGCTCTGAACTTATCCTTTATACAATAGTAAAAGGCGGGCTTTTTTCATAAAGGTGGAAAGGTTTGTTATGTTGATTTTTTTCTTTGGTTATAATTAGACTCCCTTATGTTTGCTGTGGATGCTGAACTCAATTGAGTTCAATATCGTAGCAAACGAAATGTAGGTTGATTCCTTTCTGCATAAGGGGGTCCAATTATTCTTTTTGTTTTGTTTATCTTTTACACTGAGAAATATTACGTTCTTGTGTTTCTCAAGTTTTTTCAGATAAAAACGTACACTACAAAAATTATTGAAACTTATTAAGACCGCTCGTTGGTTTGAACAAGTGCCCACCAAGCAAAATTCTGGGGAGAACACTGATATACTTCTGTCTTATGCAATAAACAATTTGTTGAGCTATAAACTTTAAAAATGAAGATGATGGTTTCTTATAAGTTGCAGGTTTAATAAATATATCAATGAACTAAACTAGCTAGATCACATTAAATTTCAGTTATCAGCAGAAGGAATAATAATCTTGATGCACAAAATTACTTGGAAATAAACTTTCTCCATAATTTGTGCAATCTATGTAGATGTAGTATGCTGTCTTTACTGTTTTACTGCTTACTTACCAATGATAACAGCACTCTATTTCACCAGACTCCGGTCTTCAAACCTTGATATTCAGATGAGCTACATGCCTGAAACAAATTCTCAGGTGATAGATTTTGTAAAAAAGAAACCAAAAAACCTTGATTTCTAGCTTACAAATCCATTACTGTGTTGATATGTTGTAATAATCAGTTAAATTGATTAAAAACATAACGACACAGTTTGAACAGCCACAGATTCCATTTCAAAGAGGAAATGGTCGGTGGCTGCCAGAATGAATTGAAAGAAAAGAAACTTTCAATGCCATCCTTACCTGAAAATCTGTTAAAGGCAAGCAGTTAATTATATTGAAGCATTGTATAGATAATACTGATGGTTTGGTGTGAGTACTAACTATACAACTTATTAATTTTTTTCTGAATAATTTTGTATAATTGAAATTTACAAAAAAATAGTGTTGCCACAAGTAGATGACCAAGAATGATCAAAATGAATACCTTTCTGGCCCATGCTTGAAATCCAGATGATAGTTCAGCTTGTGATAATATTTGAGCCCCAGTTGTTCCTGTAAATTGTCCTGGTTGCTGCTTACTTTCCGCCCAGGTTTGCATCTTAATAAACCATAATTTTAACATTATATAAATATTTAACAATGATAAATCATACCTCTTTTTGTGATTTGTAGATTTCTGTAATTGCTTGAGAATCATTTGGATTTTCTTGAAGTTTCCGCATAGCTGTTAATCTTTGTGTAACAATCGATGCTATGTCAATATTTTGCTGTAATTTCTATTAGATACATAATTTTTAATTCAATATAGGTATCTTTATACTAACTTCTGTGGCAGGAAATACTTGTGGCCCTGGAAGAGTACTGACTGGCACTGGTGGAACCTCTATAGGTGGTGCTTTGACTGGTAGCGGTACTATCTTAGTTTCTACTTGTGGTATCACAGGAGGTGGTGGCTTGGGCAATGGTTCTGTTTTTTTAGGTGCAACTATTACCCATTCATTTTCAGTTTTGCGGTGTTGTTGTCCACTACTAACTGGAAACTGTATCCTCAATTCTGCTGTTCTTTCATGGGCTGTTTTCGTTGGCAATGGTACTGAATTCTAAAAGCTTAAATTTTAGCTGCAACGTTACACTTATTTAAACACATACCTTAATATTCATAACAATTGAGGTAGGTCGGTCTTTAATTTGAAAAGGATGATGAAAAGGTTTCTCCATATCGCTGTCACTTTCTCCGTTATCTGATACACTCGATAAATCACCCATTTCTTCCTTTTTTGAAAGTGTTTTGCAAAAATCTGTTAACTCTTCAATTGTTTTTCCCCCAGAACGTATTGCGGCAATTACTTTTTCTTGCGCTTGTGGACCAAGAGTTAAAGCACCCGGAAGATTTCCAGACTTCATCATTTGTATGGCATTCTTGCGTGCTATTTCTAACAATTTCTTTTTATCAAATCTATCTCTTGATGATGAGCGTTCTCGATATCTTTGCTCCCATTCTCGGTCACGTTCACTATATCCTCGATATCTGTTAAAATAATATTAATTTGGAACATTATTAAATATGTGAAAACTACCTGTCTCTCATGAACCATTTTTCTTCTTTATCACGTTCATGATGGTCATCTTTTGATCTGGAACTGTCTTCATCTTTGTGTTGAAAATTATCATGATGGCGATGATATTTGTAATCGTCCTTATCTTTGTAGTCAGAGTGATTACTATCTCTACTGTCCCTATTCTTATGATCATCTTTCTCTCTGCTCCTATCTCTGCTAGCATCTACTTTATCTTTGTAATGTGAACTTTTGTATTTTTCTTTATAATCACTTTTGTCTTTACTTTTATGATTACTTTTATCCTTAGTTTTATGATTATCATTGCCTAATTTAATAACTTTTTCTTTAATATTACTTTGATGTTTTTTCTTGCTAGATTTTTCAACATGCTTGCTATGCTTATGTTTTCTTTTATGTTTGTTTTTTTTCACTTTTACGCCATTCACAGATTGCTTATCATTGGAATTTTCAGAAATTACTAATTCTCCTTCTTCGCCTTTTTCATTTTGCTCTTTGTTTGTGGTTAAGTTCTCCAAAATAGAACTGAATTTTAAATTTTGAATTGTGATTTTATTGGTGGCATCTAATATAATGTTTTCAACTTTTTTACCATTATTTTGTAAATTTTCTTCGGATTCCTTTTTTATTTTAACTAATTCACTATTGAGATCAATTGCACCATCAGTTTTAAGCTTTTTTTCAGGAGATTCTCTTTCTTTCTTTATTAACAGTTTTGCTAAGTCAATTTCACTGCTTTCACTAGAACTGCTGTCATTTCGTTTACGCTTTTTATCTTTCTTTTTATGTTTTTTTTCTTTGTGTTTGTGCTTTTTCTTGCTTTTCTTATGCTTTTTTGAAGCATTTTCTGTGCTTTCTTTCTTTATTATCAGAGGAGGTTCAGCATCGAAAGTACTAAAAAGTTCTGATAATATTTCCATGGAAGATTTAGTGGGTTGCATTATTGTTGGTTTCTGTTCTTCAGAGGGCATTTTCTTAAACAGTTATTGGTTAATCAAATTATTATTAATACATACACAAAATTCATTAAAAAAGACAGTAGGTATAAAATTAATGATTAATAATGAATGGATTTGTAAAGCGTTGAAATGCTAAGATTGGGGTAAACAATGACAGTATTCAGTTATAGCTCCTGGTAATAATACTGTGATTAATAATTACCTATTACTTGTTTTGAATATAATCACATGGAACTTACTGTCAAAATAATAATTCTAATAGCGCATGCGTTAAAAAATGGAATTTTCTTCAAACACGAATGCAACTTGACAACCCAATGCAAAACAGGAATATTCCTAGGTTTTGACGCAAAGCAGTGTAATCGTGATAGTTGTAATTCATTATTGAAATTATTCAGTAGTTTATACATAATAACCTAAAATTTCAGGTAATTTTCCGTTTAGATTCTTAAAATTCGTAGTGTCATAACCTTTTCGCTTTAAATCAATTATTACAAAAAAATATTAAATGTTAATAGAACGACTAATAAAAATTTTCAATTTTGTTATTTTTGCGTTTTATTCCCGCACATTGAAAATTTTTTACGCCGCAATTTAATTAATTGAAATTAGTTATATTAATTCGGTTAATCTTGCAGCATTTATTGTGATTTATTGCTTCGATAATAATGGAAGGAATTTCAAATTTTGTAAATCATTCAAACAGCGAACATTCAAATCCAAATCCCAGCCGTCATGAAGTTTCTGGTGGAAAAAAGTGGTATCGACAGGCTGCACATAGGTTTGTAGTACACATTTAAAATTTCTGTTGCGATTTTAATAACAATATATTTTTTATAAATTATTTGTAAAATTATTCGTTGAAAAACTGGTTTTATCATTTTTAATATTTCGCAATATTTCTACGCACGTTAATAAAATCAGTGCAGGAAATGTACAAACCACATTGTTATCTACAACGCGGTTACTTCATTTTTGGTTTAAATGCTGAAAGTCAATATTGACAATTTTATTATCCGTCTGGGGTCAGGATCGACGATAGGATGGATACTTCGATACGCAAATCGATGGATAATAGAAAAAATGAAAATTTGTACAAACGCGTATTCACTAAAGCGTGCATGATGTTCACAAAAGCGCGAATTTTTAATAAACAGATAAATACTCGGATGAGATAAACAAAAAGCTAAAAATTAAAAGTAATGATATGGCTAAAGAGTGTTAACCTGCTAATTCACAAAAATGAAATTTATAGGGACAAAAAAACTATGTAGTTTTTAATTGTATAATTAGGCGGTTTACGCGGAAAGAATTTTCGGACTTTCTTTCCACTCTTAACCGATGTAACGGTGTTCAAAAAGTCTTTACATTCTAGGTGGCTAGCGATGGATTTGTAAAACGTATGACGTTATTATCAACGTCATCAATAATTCTAATTTATTTGACATAATGTGCTTTAAACTAAAGTGGATTTTTGTAAACTCATTATATACGTGGTTTGTCATAAATCATGAAATATGTGCAAAAGTTTGTTGTACAGGCTGTTATAAGTTTTACCGTCTGGTCCATAACACCTATTAAAAATTGAGGGGAGAGTATGCAATTTACATATTACATCAGTTGAAATGTACACTTTCGATGAATGCAAAAAAATTTCCAAATTATTTTTATTGAAATCCACAAAGTAAAAAAAAAGTTGTGGGGAAAATTTCATTGTTTAGTTTTTGATCTCAGAATGTGGCAAATTACTGATGGCATTAATTTTAGAACTTGATTTTCAAAAAAATTATTACTTTTTGAATTAGATTAATTTTAAGGTGAAAATACGAAAGATTCTATTATTTACACGGTTAACCGGCCGCACAATAGTAAGTTTATGCTAGATCCATCAAACTGAAGCGGAACAGTATTTACGTTTTCACCAGAACTGTATTCTTGCCAAATTTGTGAAGAAATATTGACGACCCTTACTTCGTACCTGTAAAATGTATCTTTTGCTATTGAACTTCTTTAGTTTATGACAGTACCCTTAACTTATCCCATTGTTGGATAAATTGGTCATCTCTCGTAAATCATATAAAACTAAATTGTGTGAAAGTACCCTAATGTTCGTATGCCAAAAAAACTAATAAATTGAGTAACTAGTAACTGAGAGAAAGCCAAAATTTTACCTAATGTTTTGAAAAAAAAAAGTTTCTTGTTTTTATGTTCGTTAAGTAATGCAAAATTACGCATGCAATTTATGAGAATTGACAAACTATTTTGTCACCGGCGGTAATAGTATATTACATACCGAGGGCGGAAAGTATTTCATTCCTGTCGAGAGAACTATAGTTTACCGAAAGGCGTAGCCTTGAGGTGAACTAGTTCTCGAGACACAGAAATGGTACTTTTGTCAAGGTTTGTATACTATTTTATTCGCAATCAATCATTTAATGAAACAAGCAACATTATAATAATAAAAAATAATTAATAAATAATGGATTGCGTTTGCCGTCCATGCACGTGTGAAAAGTTGGTTGCATACTCTAGATACGTTAATTTAACATTTATAGTTTAAATCGATAGTAACGCCCCCACAGGTTGGAAATGGTTTAATTTCTGACCGATTACGTCTCATTACTGACCCCTTTTTTACTATTTCTGACCGGTTGAAGTGTATCCATGGAATCGCTCACTTTCCAACCTTTAAGCAGTTAGAAAAGTTGTACGTTACTAACTGATTGTGAATAAAACTTATAATATCTCAATTTTGACAATCAACAATTTTTTTCTACAACACCAGTCGATGTAAATTTTTTGTAAAATTCCGAAACGGTATGTAATGGATCAACTTCACAAGTCTCCAATTTTCACAAAAGCGAAAAAAACTAAAATTATTGTTGTTTTTATTGCTACATGATTAGTTTTACAGACTTTTATGCGTTGATCGTTTACTTATATAACATCCTGCTTAATCGGTTTAGTTATTACATGATTACATGAACAGTGTAAACTTTTGTTACAAACCAAATTTGATATTTCCCAAAAATTTATTAACAACATTGTGTGTGAACCTAAACAATAGAAAAGCAAAAGGTAAGCAGAGCCACTGCAGAAAATCCGTGATGCTGTTTCTGAAACCAAAAACTCTTAAACACCAACGTAGATGGTGCTTAGGTCTCCACCATCCGTGTGTTGTTCACGTACAACTTTAAACTTAATTTTCTATTGGTTACTATAAATTTGGAGCGTTAGTCTTTCTCGCTTTCTCGCATGGGTGGAGAGAGGTGGAGAGTGCGTGTGCAGTACGTGAACACCACATTCGATCGTGAAATGAGTATTAGTTACCGGTTCGGAATATGATCGAATACCTATAGATCAATTATTTGAAGAAGGAACTGACACGTAACCACGTGATTATTAAGTGACCAATATGAAGTCCAAATGGAATTTACAATGTAGTTAGAAGGATCATACTAACGTCTACCTCTACCTACACCTTGGTGGTTAATTAGTTTTTGAAGTGTTTTCACATCGTGAGTTAGAGAATTGAACTCATTACTTTTCTGACAACCCACGTAGTAATGTAATTTCAAAATAGCGCAATACCGAAAGATATACCATTAGAGCGGATTTATTTCTGTTCTGGACTTTGCCCTTCGGCATCCGCCATGTAAAAACTTAAGCAGGAGTGAATTTACAAGAATGAAAATATTACTGGATAACACGTAATAATTTCATTAGAAAATACATGGTGTCACTAAAATAAAGGGAAAGGGAAGTATTCAATGACCAAAAATAAATCAAGAAGTTCTAATAGGTCCTGTAATTCTGTTTGGCACGGTTTCCAAAATTACAAACATCGGGGATTTTGTAACAAATTATAATTTTGAATAAATTTGAACTCAATAAATTACAAGTAAACCATTTAACGAAATGGGACTTGTGAAACTATAAGTTATTAACCAAATCTAAAATCGGCGTTGACGTCATTACGAATTTTTTCCCCTAACTTTGCAGATTTTTAAGATTTCAAACGTTTTCTTTTTGTTGTTTCACTGTAATTTTGGAAAAAAAACTCGGTTGTAGTAATATTGCCGGATGTGTTCAGGATTCAACATTTTATGAGGGATTAGCCGCCGAAGTAAGGGGCACTAATTTAAGTGTGCAAAAATTTTACAATGTTAAATAGGACCGACGAAGTGTTATTGCATCGAAATTTTTTTATTTTGTACCAGTACTTTTCCTTGTCTTTTGACAATTGTTTCATAACAGTGGGATGGCTTATGGGAAAAAATATGGTAGTTTTCGTTAAACAGTTGAATAAGCATTACTGTTCAAAATCTTTGAATATCCTACAGAGATTACTGTTAATCGAAAAAAATAATAAAAACGAAAAGAAACTAGCAACTGTTTATAAATACCTCGTTTTTTAAATGAATGAGAATGTTCACACAGTTTTTATTAATCTACCATTAACTGTGTATGTACGACTATTGATAATTTATTTCCAAAAAATTTGTTATTTTTTTATTCAATAAATACGTAAAAATCTGCATTGTCATTTTTTACTATAACTATGTAACTGCATATTATTAATCCTTTTGCGATCTTGCGACGTATGTGTCCCCACGTAAATTTTGAAAGTACGTTGTTTTATGTTAAATACATTAGAGCGTCGATTATCCGAACTAATTGGGACCGACTGCCGTTCGTATAATCGAAAATTCGGATGACCGAACAGTCATAGTTTATGAGGGACGGGGGAAGCACGAAAACGCTCAAAATGATAGAATGTAAACATATATTGAACAACAAATAATATTTCAATCACATTATTCGGATGATTGACGTTCGGATAAATCAAACCGTCATTCGGATGATTGACGTTTCGGATAATTGACGTTCGGATAATCGACGCTCTACTGTAGATACCTAGTCAATTTTAATGTCTAAAATCGTATTACTTCATAAATTCTTGTGGAAAGATTGAACTGAATTTTTTTTTCCAACATGAATTTCTATATAACGAATTTTTTAAGGTCACCATGACGCTTTGTCATATGGAAGTTCGACTGTTTATTTCATTGCAAACTAGAAAAGTTCAGATTTACGGCAAAATTGGTTGTTAATTAGTTTTTTGTCTTTTCTGAACAATAAAGTTATATACCAGGAGTTCTTTTTAAAAGATACATAGCTGCTATTGTAAAATTCCCGTCAGAATTTTTTAATCATTTTTATCTTCTTTGATACAAATTAAGAAAAAAAGTGTAATTTCTTTTTTAATAATACCTGTTGGATATGTACAGTTTTAGAAAAAACGAGTCAATGCATTGTAAAATTCACGGCAATTCTTTTTTAACAAAATTTTTATACGTTTCATGCAAAAACTGTAAAACAATTCGTTGACTCATTTTTTCATAAAAATGCATATAGAACGACTCATCTAAAGTTACTGTAAATGTCACTTATGTATATCTCCCTGTATGTGATTCACAAATACTTTAAACAAACAATAAATCGCACTTATGTGTACATTCTGGTCTTTTTTTATGCGGTAGATGCATTCCATAGAAAACCACATTGCTTATATCTTAAAAATATGGATAGGTTTCACACTTTCCTAAAACCGCATAAAACCAAAGCAACAAATAAAAAAATAAACGAAAATTGCATAAAAAAAATAAAAAAATAACAATGACTAAAAAACATCAGGTAAATTGGTTCTAAAATCAGGAATCTTTACAATAAAAATTAACAAAATTTAGAGTTACAATAACGAAAACATAAGCATCATACTTGCATGGAAAATTATACTTCACGGACACTTACACCTATACTTTATACGTAAAACAGTTTGGATAATGAAAAGAAAAAAATTATTAATTTTTTTAACGTTCACACTGGTTATAGTCTGGATTTTTTGCGGTCCGTGAAAGTTTGAAGAAAGTGATTGATTTTTTGGAGATTGGTGGTTGAAGGTGTTTATTAGCTGTTGTATTGGTGTTCTACTTGAGCTGTTTGTTGTTTTGGTGGAGCTGTGGTTTGAATTTGAAGAGAATTTGCTGCTTTTTTGGTTGACGTTTTTCGGATGACATTTGTGTTCAATTTTTGGAGTTCTCGATTATTCGTATTTACGTTTTGACGCTTATCGGGAGTGGATTTGGGCTGGTGCACGTTGTCCTTTGCACGGAAGATTGGGAGAAGGTGATCGAACTGAACTTATTATGTCAAGTTGTGCTGAGATTGGTGACTTTACCCAACCTGAGTCTGCTGTTTACTTACCACCTTCCCTTCCCATCCTTACTATGGAGGCTGAGCATGCAGGCTATATTGACCAGTTGGGCAAGTGCTTTCAGTGTATTGCTACTTTCATCCAAAGTACGCAGGGTAACCTGTCTCGAAGAGATGCTACAATACAATCGGTGGTTTTGGCGCAGACTACCTTAAATCATCTGACGCGTCTCTTCACAAAAGTGCACCTTCGGCAGCATCCTGGTTCTGTGCAGCCTATTTTTGCGGAGGATATCCACGAAGCAGTTTGTGTTGCTGTTAAGGAAGCCCTCCCCAAGCCGCCCCCGTCTCTGCCGCTCTACAGCCAGGTTGCTTCTGTAGCCTTACGGCCTAGTCTGCCTGCTTCTGTTCAGCCAAAATTTAAAGTTGAGATATATCCCAAGGATGGCTGCCCTGGGATTAAGTCCGCAGATGACACTCTCAAACTTCTACAGAGTAAGTTCACCCCTAGGCAGCTCAAGATCAAGCCAGATCGAATTATTAAGATCGCGCGTAATGGAATCTTGATTGAGTCAAATACGGAAGAAATTACGACTCTTCCCTCTAATAAACTGCTGGAGGAGATTGGCTTGATGGCATCTGTGCCTAAGAAGGTATGGCCGACTGTCATTGTTTACGGAGTTCCGAAAGAGTTTGGCCCGAATGATATTGAATCCTGCCTTGTTGAGCTCTTTCCCTCAACAGTCAATGCCTCTTTCATGAAGACTGCCTTTAAAGTGGGACGGGTTACTGATTCAACAAATAACTGGGTGCTGCAAGTTGATCCTGAAGCTAGGAAGGTGCTCCTTGGCTGGGACAGAATCAATCTCGGCTGGACCTCCTGCCGCGTCCGGGATTATATCCGAGTTACCCGCTGTTTTAACTGTCAGCGCTTTGGCCATGTGTCAAAGCACTGTAAGTCACCTGAACAGTGTGGCTACTGTGCCTCTACTGAACATGCCTCGAAGTCCTGCCCATCCAGTCAAATTCCCTCTAAGTTCTGCTGTTCAAATTGCGTCCGTTCCGGAGTCCGTACCTCCACTCAACATGATACGTCCAGTTCCTCCTGCCCCATCTACCGCCACCGTTATGCCGACCTAATCAATAGTATTGAATTTAATGAGTGACGTTTCCTTCATACAGGCGAATCTGCAGAAATGTAAGGCGGCTACTGCTGAAACTATACGGTACATTTTCCGGCACAATATCCAGGTTGCCTTACTCCAGGAGCCTTATAACTGTTGCCGTAATAACCGCTACTATGTTCCTGGCCTCATGGGACTCCGCCTGATTGCAAACAACTCTACCCAATTCCGCTCTGCCATCCTAGTCAATGATTCTCGCTTTGACATCCTTCATCTCCATCACTTGTCTTCTGAAAACCTTACCACCATCCTTATTTCCGCTGGCGCCTTACAACTTCACCTTATCAATGTGTACCTTCCACCTTCATCCCTGATTGAAACTGACCTAATTGCGGTCCAGAATGCCCTTGCTGAGCTGCAAGGTAAATCCGTGTACCTCTGCGGAGATTTTAATGCCCGTTCTACAATCTGGCATGACCATCTCTGTGACCGGCGCTCGGAACATGTGGAAGAGATCATATTGACGCATGGTTTGTGCGTATTGAATGAACCGGGTAATCCACCGACGTTTGAGTCTAGGAATGGTAGTAGCCACATAGATCTAACGCTATGCACTCCTGACCTGGTTGGTCGTACTTTGAATTGGACCGTCTTAAATGGCATAAATTGTGCAGATCATCGTGCAATTTTCTTCCTCTATAAAGGTTACCAAACTGCTGTGCAAGGTTCCCTGGCTCTACTATACCACCTGGACCAATCGACTATCCAGTTGAAGGATATTGCTGTCCCCCTGCAGAGCCTCGTGGATGGTATTGATTGTGATTGGCCAACGCCATCTTTATTTACAAGCCGTGAAGCCATGCTTGGCAACACCGCATTAATGCACAGAAGTAGGCCGGGTATCATTGCACGTCGGTTGCAATCGAAACTTATTAAAAAATAACTAACATGAAATGATCCATACTACATCATTATTCTGATAGTATTAAGAAATAAAACAAAAGTTAGTAAGGGCAGGAAATTTTATTTTGTGGTATTTATTAAACATTAAATGACATTATTTACAAATAACATATTTTTAACGTTTACTCTTCTCTTTTGTTAGCGTAGCTAATTTCCTTTTTTTCTCTAAATTTTTAGTGCCATTTGTTTCTTTTGAATATTTTGTGTAGTTATTCAACAGAATATTTGCAAAAACAGAATACAATGTTTTAAACAATCTAGAAACATCGTTGCCACACAGACAATGTAATTCAAATTGTTAAAAAAAGTTATTGGAATTTAAGCTTAACTGTGTCAGTTGAATTAAAATGCCTTTTTGACAGGAAGATTGCAAAAATTTTGTTTCCCACACGCTATTAGCTACAATATATTCTAACAAAGCATACATATGAAAGAAAACACACTTAACATGGTAACTTGGTACACTTAAGCCACCTCGCTGTAAAAAGTCAAAATATTCGTTGCAAACATTACTACCGCGTCCTTCCTCAAATAAAAAAACACAGGCAGTACATTCCAGTTTTTTGCAAACAGATCGTGCTCCATAGCCACAAACATATATGCAGCTTGATTCCTCGATTTCACATAATTCAAGATAATTTAAAGTTATAATGGGGCGAAATTGATCAATGTCAACATTATATAAATTTGATTCAGTACTTTCATTAGCAAAGTTGCTAAAGCATGCTTCTTTTTTATTGATCATTTTCAAAATATGTCTTATTCGTAATTTGTTTTCTGATTCAATTACTTGCCTAACTGATACATTATAGTTTGATCCAGATAGTCGTCTGTACATTCCAAACCTTTTCTCTAACTTGTCTGTTTGAAATTTCCCCAAGAGTACATATGAAACATTAAATTTTGTTACAGCATCGTTAGCAATTTTACATAACACTTGAGATGCTCTTCTTATTGCTTCAAATGTGTCGGAGCTTAAGCCAGCTTTGTCCTTGAAAGACTGCCATGCTTCTATCCAAGACAAAAAACGTTTCAAAAACAATAACTTTTCATCCTCAATACTACAAACTGGTCCTGCCCATTCATTTCTTTTTATTTTTCCTACGATAGGGTTTTTAGAATTTACAATATCCCACCAGATGCGAAAAATTTGTAAAAAATTTGCAGTATCTGTACATTTTTCTTCCGTTTGTAAAGCAGCAATAGTTGACATATGAAAAACATTATCCACTAACAAAACGTTTTGTCTCTCTAAATTCGAGGGATACAAAGTTTTATAACTCAACTTATATGCTTTTTTAATTAACTTATTTTGCTCGTCCTTGAAAAATAGTCGCAAATGTTCGAAACATGCATACCGTTTTATTGTATAATTTTCAAAATCAGGATATATTAAAGTGTGAAAAGTATCTTTTTTGTTCAACCAGTTATTCCTAACATTTTTAAAAATGTGAACAGTGTCATACGATAGGTAAGTATTAATATCAGGGATGCATTGATTTGGCATAGATTCGTTTGAAGAAATTAAAGTGAACATATTCTGATTTATTCTATTGTTATCAGTTAGTATCGCAACTATAGGAAAACCACATTTTTGAACAAATTCAATTACCTCATTAACGAGTATCTTTAACTGATCTCCTGTTGTGTTATTCACAGGAACTAGTCGAATAACTTCACTAAAATTACCAAAAGCAGAAGAGATCATAAAAGTTTCAATAGTTTTTGCCAGATCCTTAGCATTATTTTCTGAACTGCCAACAATTCCATTGGCTTTAAAATCTAACTTAGATTTCACATAAATTTCATCAATTTGTAATATTGTATATTTTTCTCGAACAGTCAAGTTTTTGGAAATTTGTTTCAAATAGTGACTTGTATTTGAAAGATTTTTGTCTGGTTTTACATTAAATCTAGAAGATATTTGTTGTAAATATCGTTTACTAGGCAGCAGCAAATGATCTTGTAAGAGCATGTAACAAGACAATGAATATGAATAAGCCATAAATGCAAACAAAATAGTTGCTGGGGAATATTTTCATCTTTTTAACAATATCATGTTTAACTGATCAATTAAAAGTTCCAATTGTTTTTTATGTTGATAGTCTTCCATTTCTTCAGCTTTTTCGTTACACATAACTAAATTTTCATACGACTTTTGCAAGAAAAATTCAAAAGATCAAGTCCTTAAATTGTGTTGACTTACGTTGGCATACCTAACTAATATATTTTCAAGTTGCGACCATCGAGATAATTTTAAATCACAAGGGAGAATCCAGTTCAAATCGTGAGCAGAAATTTCTTCTTTTCCAATAAAGAGTTTTAATGTTAAATCACTTTTCACAAGAACACTACATAAAATTTCGGCGGCACTTAACTCAGTTTCACTTTCAGAAGAACTATTAGAACACTCAATATTTAATAAATACAGCCAAACACCAAAGTTGCTCTTAATTTTAAAGTTCCACTTTGTTTCACTGTTTATACCATTTAGTTTTGTTTGAAAAGTGTCAAGAAAATTTGTAAAGTCATTTATAATATCAGATTTTACATTTTCTTCAATTTTTCCAGCTTCTTTTGATTGCAACGCTTTCCTTCTTACTTCAGGGTCTTTTCGTCTAACTACTGTTGAAGTTGAAGACAGATAAACTGGAAGATTTTGAAAAATTGTGGGTACAGCGTCTTCCTTTAATTTTGGGTGTGCTAATAGCAACGTAGTAACAGTTGACCGTTTTTGTATATCTGATCTAATATAACATCATTTTCGTTAAAATGTTTTATACAAACAGATGAATACTTCGTAGGCCGCCAATTTTTCCTCGGGATAGCTCGAAGCCATTTCTTTTTCGTTTCTTCATCTTTTGGAAATGAAAACGTAGTAACTGCAGCTTGCCCCTTTACGGATACACTTTCGTAATTCGATTTGCAGCTTGGGACACAACATTTTCTAGTCATCTAAAAAGTTTTCATGTGAAAAGCATGAACCAAAGGTTAAATGTACTTACTTTTTATATTGTCGAATATCAAATTATTGAGTTAAATATTCTGATAAATACACACAGGTTTGGAAATACCACAACTATCTAACGTTAACTGCACTTTATAACAATATCAACAACAACTCAATGATGCAATACTGAACTGAAGAACGCAAAATGTCCGCCTAGCAACACTGCTGCCAAATTTCTTAGTTCACGGCTTGTAAAATAAAGATGGCGTTGGATTGGCCAATCCTAAACTCACCTGCAGTTGTGGATGCGTGCCTTTCTACCCTCCTTGATGGTCTAAACGCCATCATTAAGCTGTATGCCCGCTGCAGAAGGAGGTTCCCTCACCGACCCGAATGGTGGACGGAGAAAGTTGACCGCTTTCGCCTCATATACCTGTATCGTAAGCGGTGTCTTTATAGAAACAGGATCTATACTGAACGAGAAAGACTTGCAGCTGCGATGGCGTCTGCCAAGCTTGATTATAACAGGGTGCTTGTACAGGCTAAGGAGACTTCATGGAGGAAGTTTGTTGAGGAGGATCTTGCCAAAAACCCCTGGGGTGTGGCCTATCGTTTGGCCACAAATAAGATCCATGCTCGTGGAGTTCTTGCTTCAATTCGGATCCTGGACCATGGCTATACTCTTACAATAAGGGATACCCTAACTTGCATCTTACACTCCCTACTCCCAGATGACATTCCTGAGATTAACACTGCTCACCAGAGAATGCTCCATGGCAACCTGAGAGCTATTGTTGCTATTCCTGACTACTCTGAAGATGATGTCCGTGAGGAGGAACTTGCGGCTATTGTCTCCTGCCTCCAAAGCAAAAAGGCGCCTGGCCTAGACAACATCAGAGGTTGTTTCATCAAAATGATACACCCGGTGATAGGCCCTCTCCTAACCCGCCTAATGTCTTCTTGTCTGCGAATCCGCTATTTTCCAACTATCTGGAAGCATGGTAATTTAAAAGTGTTGCTGAAAGATCCAAGTGCTGATCCGGCACTAACAAAAAGCTATAGGCCAATCACACTTCTTCCGGAATATGGCAAGATTTTAGAGAAGGTTATTCGCTGTCGCCTGCTGGATGCTGTCACCCCCTTCCATGCGCTGAATCAGTATGGCTTTGTTGCGGGGAAATCAACCACTGATGCCCTGCTTGCTTACCAGCGTCTGATCTCTGTTGTTGGTCCCAAATACATTTTGTCTATCTTCATTGATATTTCTGGAGCCTTCAATGACCTTTGGTGGCCTGTGCTTATCCAAGCCCTGAGGAACAAGGGAGTATCGGGAGCCCTCATTGCTACCATCGTCAGCTACCTGGATGGGCGGAAAGTGGAACTCTCTGCGAACAACATCACCGTTGAAAAGGTTTGCACGAAAGGTTGCCCCCAAGGTTCGGTGCTTGGTCCGACACTTTGGAACTGCATTGTAGATGTCCTGTTGGAGGAACAGCTTCCTGAGGGCTGTGATGTCATTGCGTATGCGGACGACCTTACCTTTGTGGTGACGTCCTCCACCAGGGCTGACTTGCGCCTGCGCTCCCAGCAGTGCCTTGATATCCTACAGCAATGGGCCGCTTCACAGAAGCTTGTGATATCGTCCACTAAGTCCACCTTCATGGTTAACCGTTCGCCTCCACGCATTCACCACCGGGACCTCATGTTCTATATAGGCAATACAAGATTGAGCCAGTCCACAAGCGTAAGGTACTTAGGTGTTGTACTAGACCGGCGACTTACATTTGAAAAGCATGCAGACCATGTGCGGAAGAAGGTGCGTGCTCTGATAAATGCTCTCCGATGTAAATGTAGGGCATCCTGGGATTTGGACGTTACTGACTCCCTCCATAGTATCTATAAGTCTGTTATTGTCCCTATTGTGTCCCATGGTGCAGAATTGTGGCAGCACAGGCTCTGCATGGTTAATATGAAGAGGAAATTTGATTCCATTTATGGTATGTGTTGCCGTGCTGTTTGCAAAGGGTACAGCTCCCTCTCTAATGACGCCGCGGGCATCCTGGCTGGCATCCCTCCCCTGGACCTTGAAATACAGAAGAGGACTTGCCTCAAGGGATTACGCAAATTTGGCTCCGCCCCATTTGAGGCTGATATCCTTTTTTTGGCTGATTTCCCCAGTCTCACCCATGCCAAGGAGTACCTGGCACTCCGCATCTTTGACTGCTGGCAGGATCGATGGGATTGCTCCACTAAAGGTCGGATTACCTACTGCTTCTCGCCCCGGATTCCGGAGATGCCTCGCTCTCTCTCTTTCTATGCTACCCAGTTTTTGTCAGGCCATGGTAACTTTGCTGTTCATCTCCATCGGATTGGAAAACGTGACCACCCGAACTGCTCGGTGTGCCCTGATGATGTTGACGACCCTGTTCACCGCCTTCTTGCCTGTCCACTTTTTAATGAAGCTCGGACTGCCTTGCAGGCCCAGTTGCTAGTCTGGCCCCCGCCTCTAGAATCTGCGCTTTTTTGGGATCCTGCGTGGATCTTTCCTTTTACGGTGGCAATAGAATGACCCACTTGCCACCTGCTCCTATGCCTTCCCTAGGCTTTGACGCCATGGTGCTGTTACCTTTCCTGCACTTTACTGGTTCCCTAATGCGTCCTCGTCCTAGGCAATTCTGCCCCTATTGTTTTAAACAGTTTTTCCTTAATTCTAACATATTTAACATATTTTCGCTATTGTACTGTAATTAATTTTTTATTTCTGTAATATTGCGTTCAATTTGACGCTGGTCTGTGGAATATATGCGCTGTTGGGCGCCTTTTGTTGTTGTTGTTGGTTATAGAAAAGTTTAAATGGACTATTCATATACAATTTAGTGCAACTTGGCGACTTGCTTATCTACTACGGAAGCCCCGAGTTTTCTTCAAATTACTAATCGCACAACTTCAAAACCGCATAAAAAATCCGCATAAAGAAGAACCGAGTGTACTTTTCCTTTTAACCATAATCATTACTATTTTAAATAACAATCACGCACAATTAAAATTATGTACAAAAGTCACTTGTTAAACATTATAAACATTTTGACTCAAAAATTTACACCTGAAAAGATACATATTTTCTGATTATGTTAAAAGAAGAAGAAGCATAATTTTAAAGATGCGTGAAGTGTTTTTTTATTTTAATGTGTAAATTAATATTACGGATAAAAGGAAAAATACACTTAAGTGTGATTTATTATAATACGTAATAACATCCATAAGATGAAATTCATACTAATATTTACTTAACATTAGGGGCCATCCATAAATTATGTAACGCAGAATTTGAACAATTTTTGCCCCCCCCCCCAACCTGTAACAGTTCGTAACACTATGTAAGCCCCCCCCCAGTTACGTAATGCGAAGACTCTACCACCCCTCTTTGGCGTAATAAAAAAAATAATTGACAAGCCTTTTTGGTAGGTTGATATATTATGTTATGAATCATAAGATTTTTAAAATACAAAAATTATGTTATTTACTTACATAAATTCAAAATTTGATTTTTGCTATAATGATCAATTGTTATGTAACAACACATTAAAACTCCCCGCCCCTCTGTAATACGCCGTAACGTCTACTCTAATATTTTTACCATACATTTTTAAAACTTTAGGACCGATTATTTTGAAAACTTTCCTCTTCAAGGTCATAGGAATTTGACATTTCTGTACTCAGAAAAATGTGCTGCATTTAAATTCATGGGGTGCCATTTAAAAAATTGTTGATGACGTCATTCATAGTGCGATAACAATAGACGATCTTAAAATTATAAATATGAAAATAGATGCAGTTTTAAAAACTAAAATTGACGGGTCCGAGGATTTTCTGTGAAAACTTCTAAAATGTTTTATCGAATTTATACGTTACTTTTCGAAAGCACTGTATAGAAAAGTGTCGTTGCCTTTATTATAATCAAAAGCAAACGTATTTGTGATAGCATGTTAGAAGTACACATTCAATAGTCATCAAAATAGCCTACTTATCATAAATGTTTTAGATAAAATTACTATCTATAATTCTTTTTAAGTTTTTTTTTCAATTTTTTATTGTAGAATAACGTTTTTACAAATATTTGTTCGGCGTAATTATAAAACACCCTGTAAAAAGTTGTTGTTGCCGCATGTTGATACTATTTTTTCAACATGATAAATGAACTTAATATTACGCATTATCTGCCGTTGTTGTTTATTGTGAATTGGAGCAACTTGGCACAAAGCAAATATTTTTATTTTTGTCGTTGAACTTTAATGACATTATAAATTTAATATTGCTTGCACATTGCGTTACTTTAGCATAATATATTTTTTAGTTTGCCTTTTAATACAATAAATAAATTTAATTTGTCAATATATTTTGCATCGCATCCTTGTTTATCCACCACTGATACTTAAACATAGAATATATACAGTAAAACCCCGAAATTTCGCGACAGAAAAAGCACCAGTTTGGGTACAAATTTCCATATAAATCTGTTCTGACGTGAGTTAATCGGTTTTTTTTGTTAGTGAAGTCTATAGGGAACTTGAAGTCGTTGGTTTCATATCATCCAACAGGATTGTCTGGCAAAATAGAAACTCTTGTTCTTTTCACTCACGATCTTCTTCGTAACAAGTAACCGAATTTTGTATACCTTGCTTTTATAATACATGTGAAATGTAGAACGCTGCTGAACAATACAAAATGCGAGTGACTGAAACGACGCCTACGTGCGTTTGCACAAATTTTGTTAAGACAATACGTGCAGATATAATTTCAGTATTAAAAAAAAATCAATAAACAGTGAAATAATCAATTATAAACTTTATGTTGCGGCGTACATCCCTGCCAGCTCATGATTGTTAAGTGCGCCATTCATTAGCAGTTGGCCGGACGATGGATGACGATTAAAGGTGGCCTTGGACGGCCTGCAGTCCCGGACTGTTGCGCGCCACACACTAGGCAACAGACCGGGACTGCAGGCCGTCCAAGGCCGCCTCTCATCGTCATCGGCCGGCCGGCGGCCTCAAATTCACCACACACTTAACAGGCGGCCGGCAGATCGCCTTCATTCCCCATCATCTTTTCACTAATCACACAGATTTTTGGCAATTCTTAAAGCGTTTAGGTTTTGAAAATGGTAAAAAAAAAGATTGTGCTTGTTAATGCTAGTGTTGTTGTTAAGTGAAACGAAATCAAGGAAAAAGTTTTGGGTAAAAGACTGGCTATTGGAACGACAAAAAATTTCACATATGCGATTAGTACAAAAATTAAGAAAATTTTAAAATTTAAAAAATTTTCTGCGCATGAATGATAATTTATTGTTTCAAAACTTTACTGAAATTGGTGAAACCATATATTACAAAAAAAATACAAGAATAAGAAACGCAATCAGTGCAGAAGAAAGATGAATAGCAACTCTACGATATCTGGCCACAGGACGTAGTTTTGAAAATTTGAAATATTCAACTATAATATAAATTTCACCCCAGGCTTTAGGCGTAATAATACCAGAAACTTGTCGATTGTTTGATATAATTCGAGTAACTTATTTAATCCTTTCTCTTTTAATAACTGTTTGAATATGATTTCCCTTTTATCTTCCAATTGTCTATATGTATTTATAAATTCACTAATAAATGGTACATTCTTTTTGGCCATTTTTGAAATAATTTTTAAAAATATTTTTTCACTTCAAGGATCACGCGTACAATAAACCTTATGAATTTAAAATTGATAAATCGTAAAAAACTGTATGATACAACATCACGTCTTCTAGGCTAGCAAAATAGCGAAATCATTTTGTAAACATAAAACTGATAGGACGGAAGTAATAATTTAATGCAGGTCAAGATCACGGCAACGCTTCGGTCCGAGCTGCAGCGTCTGTATATCAAGATAATATTTCTTTTATAATAATAATAAGAATAATTGGTAACTAATGAAAGTAAACTAGGGGCTATTCCTCGATGATTCTGTAAGTAACATTCCCCTTCAGAGCCGGAGCACATTACAATGAACATAAATTTAATTGTGTTCTTGCCCTAACTGAATAAATCAATATCTATTGCTTCTCTAATTTTTTGTTAATTGGGAAGTTTTGTATAGTATACCAATTATTTTTAAAAAAGGATTTTTGAACTATTTTTTAAATTGGTTTACATTTGGGCTCATTTTAAGTTGTTTTACATAAAAAAAAACAATGTTTTGCTGATCCAATTTCATTCGAGTTTTAAGGGGCAAAATGTTAAAAATTTACATTTAGGTATTATTGTAATGTTATTATCAGTAGATAACTATAGAAGTTCATCCATAATAGCAATATTTTAACGTTGGCCTCGCGTAAATTTTTCAATCAAGTTAAATATTTGGCCGGTGGGAAATCGTCAGTCCAGAGCGAAGGTTTTGCGCGAACTGAAGGCCGCGGACTGACGATAATCTGTAGGTGAGTGGTGAAAATCGGCGAGAGGCCGCGCCGACTGACGATAAACTGTAGGTGAGTGGTGAAAATCCGGCGACAGTCCGCGCCGACTGTCGATCTCGCCTTCCGGCAAACTGCTAGTGAATGGCGCACTTTAGAAATGCAAACGAAAACGCCTGCAGCGGGGCCAGTGGACAAGGGAAAATCAGTAATTGCATAATTCCGAGTTTGGGGTAGCGCAAGTCGGGGTATCACTGTAAATTTAAATTTAGAATCTATTAATATGTTTAGATTATCTATTCATCTAAAACTCGACATTTGAGAAACCAATAAATTACAACGTTTAAAATACATTCACTCAATCGCAAATGTTTAGTTACATACCTTACACATATGTGATCAATATTGTGATATCTATTAATGTTATAAATTCTTTTAGCGCGCGTCATAAAAATTGGTTATCATATTCAGTACAGTTAATTGAAAATAACTTTAAATCCCACATTTCTGAGAAAACATGCGCCACAATATATTTTAATTCAGTGTTATCTTTTATCTGTGAACTTGGACACAGCGAGCACTTCGTTACAGCTGCTTCAATAAATTACATGCAAAGGTTATTTGTGTTATTGGTACAAAAATGAGTGGAAATTCAAACGGTCGGTTTAAATTTCGTGTACGTCCAAGTTCGCTACCGAGAAGTTTTTCCTGTGATTATATCAGTTTAACGAACAACGATCAATCAGAAAATGATTTGGAAAGTTTTACTGGAGGAATGCCATCCGTTGAAAATAGTTGGATTGATCGGAGGGAATTATCGCACAGGTAATAATAAAGCGCACTTTTGTTGTCCAATAATAGTTGTGATTGTAGTCACAAAGTTATTTAAAATGCAGGCGTGTCTCGCATTATTGATATTTAAATATTTCACTTGATTTGAATCTGAGGGATTTGTATGTCAATACATATTGGAAGTGTACAGGGTGTTATAAGTTTTACCGCCTGGGCATTGTTTACTTTTTACTTCAGAATGTGGCAAATTATTCATAGCATTAATATTTGCAACTTGATTTGCAAAATTATTACTTTTTGAGTTGGATCAATTTTAAGGCGAAAATACGAAAAATTCCATTATTTATGACTTGAAAGTACGGTTAACCGGTGGCACAATAGTTTATGATCGAGCCATCAAAATGGACCGGGCGAGCGTCTGGGTTTTCACCAGAATCGTACTCTTGAATTACCTTTGAAAGAAAAAATAAAACAAGTTTTTAATATTAACGTTATTATTTTACAAAATATGCTGAAAATATTGCCCCTCTTGTTCTATGCATGCACGGAGGCGTCTTTGAAGACTTGCCAAACTTGTTAAAAAATATTAACGACGCTTACTCCGTACCTGTAAAATGTATCTTGTGCTCTTTAACTTCTTTAGCTTACGACAACTACCATAAATAATAAAATCAAATACTGATACAATTTCTGGAAATTGACAAACTATTTTGAATCGCTATTTTGCCACGGGCGGTAAAACTTATAACACCCCGTATAGAGAGAAAGGTTCCATGCGAAGCAAACTTTATACAAATCTAAATAATAAAATAATAGAATAAGACAGTATACTCTTAAGGGGGTATTCTAGTGTAGAAATTTGAAAAAATCAATTTTTGTTTCTTCTCATATTTTCAAAGCTGAACCTTTCAAGAATACGTCTTTAAAAGGATTTGTCAAAATTTTAATTATTTCCGGAGATATAGCTATTTTAGTGACACGACATCCAAACCGGCTGGGCCGGAACAACACTGGGCGTAATTTTACCCGAAACTTTAAACGCGTTTTTCTCGAAACTACTTTTTTCAAGATGTTTGCCATGATTTCTCAAGTTCTACTTAACCGATTTACTTGGAATTTGGTGTGAGTCTTCTCTATATATGTCTCTATCGTACTAACTATGATTTATAACAAATTAAATTTTTTTACTATTTTTAAAAAATTCAGAAAAGTCAAAAAAACAGTAAAAAAAATTATTATTTTTTCGGACATCCACAATTTAGCGAAAAAAATTTTTTTTTCAGTTTTTTTTAGTTAGTACGATAGCAGCATTTATCTGGATAAATAATCTTTTTTATTTTTTTGTTTCACATCATTTGGAGGGTTGCAATCGTGGCAGACTTGGCGCGCCATTTTTTTCCAATCCCCCACTTCAACAGCTTATAACATTTTGAGTTTTCAATTTTTTCACTTTTTTTAATTTTTTATGTATTGTTAAAACATGAATAAATATCTTGTTAAAAAATGGATAGTAAAAATATTTTGGTTTTTTATTTAGAGCACGCGAAAAAACACCTCAAATTCATGCCTCTAGACTAGAATACTCCCTTAAGCACCGTATAACTAAAACAACATTTTCGCAATTATATTTTACCTTCATAAAGATAAAAGTAACTACAAAATATTTTAGAAATATGATCATCATCAAAGAGAGCGTATTTAGATAATAGTTTTCATTTACTTTTATCTCATTTGGCGCTATACATTGCCAGTCTCGGAAATAGTACCTATTTAGGTAAAACTTTAAAACGGACTTTTGGATCAATGGTTCTCTTCATCCAACTTTCTGTACTAAACAAAATTGCACTTTTTTGAATGTAACAATTTTAATAAAATTTACAAATTGTACCTGTGAAATGAGGGCCCAACAAATGAATTAAGCAACCAATTCATCCTTGATTGGCTGTTTGATTTTTTTTACCATATAGTTCCGATACCGTTGTAAATCGACGGT
This sequence comes from Dascillus cervinus, assembly GCA_949768715.1. Taxonomy (NCBI): domain Eukaryota; kingdom Metazoa; phylum Arthropoda; class Insecta; order Coleoptera; family Dascillidae; genus Dascillus; species Dascillus cervinus. The sequence goes on along the minus strand of OX458316.1, from coordinate 16,378,435 downwards.
TTGCTGTATATACATGGAGTGCTTCAAAATACATGCGTTAATTTTAATACGGAGTACAGCTTGCCTAATAAAATATCTTCTATTTGAATTGTTTTTAAAAAAGCTTCACAAAATAATTTAAAATTTAAATGTATTACACCTATGGTTGAGATAATTACGCTTACCTGCTAAATACCCATTATATATGTTGCAACAATATACCAAAATCTACTGAAATACAAAGCGACTAGCCGCCTTACAAAGCAGATTTGTTCTGTAAAACAGTTGCTTAACGTTTAAGTGGATTGTAATAGGGCTAAACGTTGGTCAGCCATATTGTAATGGACGTTTCGCATTCTCCAATGCGGCTAAATGACGCGTCGCCGTTTTGTAAACCGTCGCGTCGCTTTGTCCAATTAGTTCCTAATTTTACCACTCGGGGCTTTGCCCTACCATAACAACAACAATGACGTCGAACACTGAAGTGAAAATAATAAGTGTGTTTCGATTGTAAATGGCCAAAACATGAGTGACAATAGTAATTTTAAAGACAAATTTGAACAGCAATTAAAAGATTTCTATGATTCTCAACACGAAAAGTTAAAAAATCCGCAGACAAATAAACGTGTTTTAGTGGATATTTCTCATCTCAAAACTGCTAAGACGTTCATTCCAATGCAGATTACTTGATTGTGAAAAAAAAATCTCCTGACGATCCGGCTAAAAATCAGTGCCACGAAACGACTTGCGGCGAATCATCCCAGTCCCATTCGAAATATAATTTTATTGCGCTTATTACTTTATTAGGTTTCCGTTTCCTTCACTTCCGCTCATTGCTTATCTATTTAATTCTGTCGTAGATTAAATTTCATTATAATATACAGGATGTTAATAAATACGCGTTGCTAATTTATAAGGTATTTTTGACATCCCTTAAACTTCAACTGTAACTGTTATTTGAAATCTCAAAAATTGTTTTGTCACATTTACTCGTTATCCTTACCACATTTTTCATGTTGTCGAAAGAATATAATGTACTGCATATACTTAGCAGCGTATAATAATTTTAGCTCAACAACAATTCTTTTTTCAATATTGAGAAAAAAATTATTACAAGTAAGGGGCTAAAGACTTTATCTTGTTATTTTGACAATGGCGAAACAATATTTGTTGCTATTTGACAGAACCGACGATGATGACATTACTTTAACAAATCATAGTTTGTATATAAAAAAAATATTTTAACAGATGTGAAATTAAATCTACAAATTGACTTGTTTTTGGATTTTTCCCAAAACTGGACACTTTCAAATTTATCGAATTCTGTTGCCGCTCATTTTTCAACAAAGTTTTTCTCAATATTTTCTTATATAGGCAATTCAAGCTAAGCATGCGACTCTAGCGGAAATAAATTCAACTAAGTGAACTCCTTGTTGTGACGTTACGTCGTACCACATGCGTTTGTTATTGTTCAAGTTTTGTAATAATTTGATTAGTTTTCGATAATTCTAAAGAAGAAATGAACTAATTTGTAATTTGTTTGTTTGATATCAAGTTGAAGGCCAGATTCTAAGTGTCAGTGTTAACATTAACCTTGAATACATCCGAAACTAACCTAAAACAATTTCTCACGCTGTAGCTATTGAGATTGCTCAAATATCTTCGGCTATGGTCCATATTGAGAGGTTTAATCAGATAATAAAAAAGTTTAAAATATTGGCAAATCGCTTGCCAGCCAATCTAGTACCAATGGCAGATGATATTTTTGTAAAGGTATGTGCACTTGTAAACCTTTCAAACCCAATCCAAGCAGATGATAAGTTTATTGAATGAAAACGAATCCTACTTCTAGTAAAAAAACACTTTATTTTACATTTTTTATTTACACAAAGATGATACAACATTTTTGTTAAATAGTTTTGTCGAGAAGCTTTAAAGGTTTTGCATCGTCTCCTAAAGTGATCCCATTTTTCAGATAGTTTGCGCTGTTGTTAATCTTTCAAATCCAATTCTGGCAGATGACAAATTTCTAACATAATTTTCTCATAATTTTCCCAATTTTTATAATGCCACATATTTACAAAAAGTCACTTTAACCGGCGACGCCGACGTGCACTGGCGTTAAAAATTTCTATCCTGGATATGACGTCACAATGCGACAGTTACCTATATTATCGATACGCGGTAATTTGAATTCCCAATAGACCGTCTCCAAAAAAAGACGAGTCCATAGATCCTCTATTTATCTATACACCAAGTTAAATGGTTGCGAATAGGCTACAAAATGACTTAATAACATTACGTATAACCATAAAGGCATTAAGGCCAAATTTCTTTTAAATTTGAATATATACTTTTTTTTGTAATTCTGATAGAGATTTTTATTCTGAACACGCAACAATGTATCACAAGCATACGCTTACATAAGAAAAATTAACGAAAAAACATATGAAAAGCTAGAATCGGAAAGCAGAAATACACGTACTAAAAGTTTTGTTGTGTAACCCCCCCCCCCCCCCCCGGTACCACTTCTTAATTGACACAACAGCAGTATTCATAAATCAATTTGACTGGAGAAATAGCGACAAAAATATGAGATTCGATGAATTTTTCCAAATGGGTTATTTTTAAAGTGAGGAAAGATTTGCGTGGCCTTTGAGATTTGACGCGAATTGCATATTTCATTCGCGGAAAGTTACAATTTCGAGTTAAATTTGTAACCTGTGATTATTTTTGTATTTTACGTTTTAACAAATATAGATGTTACGCTGACACACATTCGGTGACGGTTTTTTTAAATTATCTTTTTAAATGTAGGTTAAATGTAATGAAAATTTCTTTCCACTTGAACTATTTAAAAAAATCGTTCCAAAAATGTATACATGTGAAATATTGTTACTCGTGTTTTTAATTCACTTTATTTGATTGTGCTGGAATTTTCCATATCTTTAATCCTTTCTGAGAAAATATATAAAACTTAATTACGATTGTACATTAATCGTTTTTTTTTTTTGCATCTAACCTAACTCAGTTAACCGGAATCAAATCAACCGTCACTGACGCAACTAGCAAAAGAATCAACAAATCAACAGCAATTTCTAGGGGAAATGTAAAAAGTGAATAATTAAGTACACAAACGTAACAATTTGTATAATTCACTATAAAAGATTTTTTTAATTTCTGTGCTAAGAAAGATTCCTCACGATGTTGAAGTGTTTTAGTATTGATGTAAAAAGGAAAAATATTTTTCGTCTGCAGTTATATTCAAAAATTATAACATTTCGACATTTTTGCTTAGGCTAGCAGATTGCTGCGGCGCACGCAAGTCAGATTTCCCTGTTTGTTTTTAACGCGACCTCTTCCAACACATCAAAGAACTCACAAAAAAAATTGTTGCTGAGATTGAAGGCGTATTGGAATTATGGATTAATTACTGTGAAAAGTTGTATGCAAATTAAATACACGATCAAAAATCAGTACATTTGTCTTCTATCACGGAAGCCAAACCAGAACCTGATTATGAAGGGCGAACTTCCATCCATCCGTTACTTGAAAAACAAGAGTAGCAGTGGTGAAGATGAGATACATGCAGAAATGCTAAATAAACTCCAAAATGAGTGGATAATATGCGACATGATCTGGCAAACGGTAGAATGACCAAGCGATTGGAGTTCATCTATTTTCATTCCACCACACAAAGAAGGGTCAAGTCAAAAATATAATAATTACAGAACCATTGCATCCATTTCTCAGTAAGGAATTACTTAGACTGGCAAATTCCAGAAAAACAAGCTGGATTCGTAAGCGGTAAGAGCACCAAAGACCAGATTATGAACGTACGATAAATCATAAAGAACGCAAAGAGTTTGGGAACTGGCCACGAGTCTGGAAAGTATTACTAAACATGGGTACTCCTTAACATCTTAACATCTATCATGGATCTAGTTAACGCTCCGTTAGCTGACACCGCTGTTAATTTCGTTTCTGCAACTGACTCTAAGACAACTACGCAACAACAGCACATGAATAATCAAAATCGTTAATAAGATCTCGAAACCCTATGTTATATAACGAAGCGTAATTCGAGGATGTGTTCTGTCACTCTTACTATTTAATATATAAAGTGACTGAGGAAATCTGTGGGAAGATGGAATTGTCATTGGTGGAAGTAGGATAAACAATTTGCGATACGGAAATGATAATCCACTCATTGCAGAACTGAATGGTGGTTGTTGACCTAAATTTTATTTAAAATGCAAATCAAGATCAGAATGGAGAGTCCTGTAATTTATATTTTTGAAATAGCCCGTTGAAAAGTAATCGCAGGAAAATCGGGGGATCTAGCGGACGAATCGATTTTTTTAATTTTTCCAAACCAACGACGCTTTGGGAATGTTCTGTCTAAGTGAATGTTCTGTTAAGTGAGCAGGACACCCGGTCTTGTGGAAACCAAATTTCATTCAATAATTTGCGGTGTTTAGATTGCTCATTATTTCCAAAGGTCCTATATTAGTATCGTAAGTTTCAGCCCAAACGTTGATTTTTTAGATGCTGTGTGTGGGTTGAACACTTTAATAGGGATTTCCTGAGCAATTGGGGAAATAAATTGATGACAAGAACTGACCATCATAGTTTGGCAAGAAGTTATTCTGGTTTCTTCAACTCTAGCACTGAACCTTATGGGTGTTTTCTAAACATGCGGCAAAAATGTAGGGGGTTATTTCTTGGATCATATAAAGATTTTTGTGTCCTTTGATGATTTTCGGAAAAACGCTTTTTTCGAAGATCATTTTTTCCTATGGGGCCATTTGAAGTGTACACTACTCCAGTGGAAAGTGAAGAAGATATGAGAAAGTCGGATAATTGATGGGTGTAATGCAATAAGAAACAACTCTGATGTTTTTGAAAGAGTTCGGCGGTCAATGAGAAGATTGGATGCATGCATCCTAATTGTTGGTAGTCATTTTCAAAAGTTTTTGTAGATTAAAAACTTTTACATAATTATAATATGAAGTCATAAATGTATTTTTACTGAAAATTTTTTATCGCCCTTTATCTTCGAAAAACGCGTTTTTGCGAAAATCATCAAAGGACAAAAAAATCTTTAAATAAACCAAGGAATAACCTCCTGAATTTTTACCGCATGTTTGGGAGACAACCTGTATAATATGTGATATCCATGTTTTTGTAAAACTTTCCCTGCTGTAGCATGACCACAGAATATGCAAAACCTTACAGAAGCGACGCTCCTGGCGGCCCCTATAGTCTTATGGAAAAAACACCCAGTAGAACGAACCTACGTTTAGCCTTTTAAATTGGAATACAATTCTTTCTCTTTCTAAATTTAGATTCACTTTCTGAGTGTCGGCTCTTGATAAAATTACTACTCTTTGGTATAGCTGCCAACGCACTCTTTGGTATAGCTGCGAACGCACTCTTTGGCAACAAACCAAAAAACTGCAATGCGGATTTATTGCAACCAGTCCTATAATCTGTTCTTCTAATTGATTATATTAGTTAATATTGTTGTTATTACCTTACCTCTTCCTTCATAAAAAAATTCACCAAATTTTAGTTTAAAAGCAGAGAATATAATAAATGATCTTTAAAGGACCCCACTCACGACGACGACGACGACGACGACGACGACGACGACGACGATGATGCTCGTACAAGGTTGGCCTGTACCATTTTAATCGCCACTAACTACACAATTTTAGTTTAGTTTTAGTTGTAACACTACCAGTTTACTCAAATTTGCGTATGTTATAGACTGTTGTGGTAGATGGTATAGCTTTGTTGTTGAAGTAAGCAGCAAAATGATCCCATACTTGCCGCATGCTGTAATACGTTTTTACAATAAAACCCCTTTCTTCCATCGAATACATAGTTTACCATATCGTCAAGATGCAATGACATTTTTAAAAACTGCGTAATTTATACAGGATGTCTGTAACATGTTTCACCAAACAGAAGAATAATATTCTACACACGCAGACAATTAAAAAAGTTTATATAAAAATGTATTCAAGAACCATGCGTTTCGAAATTACGAGCGGTTTTTGTATTAAAAATGTAAATCCAAGTTAAACAAAATTAAACTTTACTAATGCAATATAGATGACAATTATTATGTGTTAGTTATCTCATGTTTATGTTACGCAATCGGAGTAGATATTCAAAATGACTATCTCCAATCCCTGCACTGTGTCTAGGCGATGCCTTAATAAATGCCTCACTGTTGCAAATACTCCTGGTAATTGTCTAATGGTCTGGCAGGCATCATTAATACGCCCCTGCAACTCCTCTACAATGTGAATGGAGGTGATGTATACAAGATTTTTCAAATACATCCAAAGGAAGAAGCCTAATGGATTCAGGCCTGATGATGTGATACCCATGGAATAGGGCCACCTCAGCATATTCATCTGTAACCAAAAACTTGAAATCAGTGCATACTGCCTCACAAGGATGATAAAATGTGGCGAAAGTCCCATCATGGAAAGTGCATCTTTCAAAAGGCCTGGGAGTTTATTTTGAAGAGTTGTCTCTTCATTGTAGAACAAAATTTTATTGGGGAAATTCGGATTTGGCAGAGCTCACCTCTTGTAACAGCTAAACTTTGGACCCGTTGAACGTAAAATGGGTATAATTTCCCATCTACTATTTTAAAAACAGTACACGAGTTACTTTCACAATGATGTTAATGTTAGTGTTAATGTTAGTGGTAATATTAAGCTGCGGTGGTCACAATGATGTTAAAGGCGATACGCTCAGTTCCGTCAAATTTATATTTCAAGTGGGCGTTTTTGGTATAAAAGTTTAAGCTACGACAAACGTATGCTAAATTCGCCAATGTTAAAAGCAGATCGACGATTGTAGGCTTGTCTGGACGTAACCAGCATATCTAGATTTTGAAAATTTTAAAATAACGTAGTTCATTGGCGGATGTTAGAGACTTACCATCGCTCTTAAGTTAAAGTTTAACATTACCATTACTATTAACATCATTGTTTACTGTTTACTGTTTTGGATGCAACATTAACATTACGTTAACATTACCATCCTAACATTAACACATTGTGAAAAGACAGTCACAGGATCAACGTCTGCGTAGTGCCTCACCTTTCCTGCTAAATCAGAATTACATACTGACCTCGGTTTACCCTTCCCTTTTCCATCACTTGTTTTTGTGGACCATCCTGACACAACTTTAAATTATTCTACTAAGCATACTCGTTTCCGGAATTCTTCGGTTGCGAAACCATTCTTCATATTAACGACGTGCCATTTTGGCATTTTCATGAGCCCAACTATACATGAAGTACATGTCAGCTAACTCTGTATTTGCGTACATTTTAATAAAACTTATGATACGTGAATTAAACAACTAACAGACAATTGCCAGAAGTTTTAAAAAGTAAAGGCAGTAATTACGGCATCAATCAGAAATTTATGTAAAGAAATGTGGTGGAAATTTTGAACATCTATCCTAACTGAAACATAACGTAATTAACACAAAATTGTTATAAACATTACATTAATGAAGTGCAATTGAAGGCGTTAGAATAAAAAGGGTATAAGTAACATTTACATGGTTTGCATATATTTGAGTTTAAAGTTATGTATCTGTAAAAGAGTCCAGACTTGTTTTTTAATAAAATCTCATTTTGTATTAGTTCGGGTCACAAGATGTATTAAAAATCACCTACATTTTTTTTATTGCAATAAATAGGCACCTTACCTTTAATAAAACGCACATATCCCATAATTTAAAAAATGCACTTATGCCCTTCTTATTCTAACCCCTTCAATTGCCTTTAACTAGATTCGATATCTTTAATATAATAACCGCTAATAACTCCGAAACGCATGGCTTTGGACACATGTTTACATACAATTTTGTAATTGTCTAAATGTGTTGAATAATATTTCCTAGTTTGGCGCGACGTTTTGCAGAGACCCTGTATACAGGTGTAACTAATATAAGGAGAAAATTAGGGGAGTATTCTACGATCAAAAATGAATCCTTCTTTTCCAAAATATTAAGGAAAGTTTTAGTATCTAGTAAGTAATATACACATGAAAATGAAAATTTTTGAAATAATCAAAACACTTGAATTTCGTGTAAAAATTTGTCTTTTTTTGTTGTGAACTTGCCTGTACATTTTTTTTAACGCGTCTGGCACGTAATAGCGTTTAACATGAAAGGGAATTAACGGATTTTTTTTATGAGCACGTGTGAATTTCTATTCAGCTACGTCCGCCTCAATTTGGCCATACAGCTTTTATTGGAAATGGTATTTTTCATTCATCAAACGTGGCGCAGTGCAGTATGTATTGAGATGCAACAGGAACTCCTTTAACACGTTCAAGGTGAGGTTGTCCGTGTGTAACAATGCGGAAGTATTGAAAATAATTACAAGGAAAGATAAAACCTTAAAATTGAATGTGAACGTGTGTATTTATCTGCACATAAGAGAGTTAATTTTCAACATTTGCCTTTATAGTGAAAATAGGTAATCTAATAATAGCGGCACTCTGGAAAAAGTGTTTACATTCGATGTTAAATTAAACGAGTTTTGGCGCTGCGTGATACATTCCAAAGGAACGTATTAATCAGCTAACTTTAAACCCTTCGGTGCGAAACATAATTGCAAAATTAATAAATTTAAATTTAAGTTAGTAATTTCTGCTTCACAGTGTCGTTCAAAAGATTAATAATTATTTTCCTTGCGTAGGTTTCCCATTTTTCGATCCATGTAGGTAGGTAACCTCAATTCATTAGCATAAATATGAATGAAAATCAAAAATTTTCCGTTACTTTTTTAACAAGTCTTTCGATGATATACTTTTTTCAATAAATTTTAGCGAAGCATTAATTTCAGAACTGCCTGTTAGTCGATAATTTTGTACAAAGTAGATACGTTTTAATAAAAGTTATAAGTTAGATCATTTTTAATAATTGTTACCGACAACACACGAAATTATTTTTTAGAAAACATTATCGCTTTATTTCATATCATTTGTACTTTTTAAAGGAAAAAGTTCAAGTTTAAATGTACTACCTTATTTCAAGCTCAATTGATTTGATCAACTGAAAAATGTTCTACCTGTGGGTTTTACACGTTTTACTATGTATTTTTTAAATTTATTTTACGATGTTGATTTCAATTAATTAGTCAATGTTTGCAAATGTAACGTTAAACTAAGGTTGAAGTTACGGAGTAGAAAGTCTTATCAAATGTAGTTACAACTTCAGTATGGGCGATTTCCTTTTGTACAATTTCATACAAGTCTCATTCATAAGTCGACTAGTTCAAGTGTTGGTGTCAGCAACCGTCACGTGCGTTTAATTTTTTGCATTTCATTGTATTTCAAAATGTTCGTTTCACATCCAAATTGTGTTGATAAAATTTCCGAAGCCATTGATTCGAGAGTGGTTCCACCAAATGAGTAAGTTATTATACAATTGATGTTTCCCACTGTATATAAGGGATCAATTGAACAAGTTAAAATATTTTAAATTTCGTACACGGTAATTCTTCTAGATGCATCGAACGTAAGTGTAAACTCACTCATTGTTTGCACCTTGACACTCGCGTGAGACAACCAAATTTGCGTTAGGTGTATAAATAATATGTCAAGGTGAAATATAAATTTAAATTTCCAGAAACTCAAACATTTGCTAACCGATTTAAAAGATGCGTGTTATATTATTTTTATGTATACGTGGGCTTAATTTAGTTTATTTATAAATCATAAACCGACTAGAGCAGCTACAAATGTAAATTAGGGGAAGAAGTAGATCGTGAGTATGGTTCATACCCATGAAAAATTTCGCACGAGATGAGTCTTGAAAAGTGTTTCAAATAAGGCATGGAAGAGTTTTAAAAGATAAATGATTAATTTGTTTCTTCAAATTGGTAATTGCATTAGGAAATTGAAAGATTGTACATTCTTTTTGGTCCGTTATATCTCTAAAAATTTTGTTGGTTACTTATGCTCTTATAATTTTTGAAAGTAAAACGAAATTACAAACTAGGTTAATTAATAACAAATTTCGTAAGTGGAGCCTCAAAAGTGTTCTTAACAACTTTACTCGACTTTAATTAAAATATGGCTTGAAATTGGAAAAAAATAATAAAAAGCAGTATTTATTTTTTAATAGGTAAAGGGAAATGTTGATTTAGTTGACGAAAATTTCTTTGTGTTGTGTTTAACTTTCAAAATTTATGTAATAAACTTAAGATTAACCGGTTTCATAAATCACTAAATGTCGTTTTAATAGACACCTTCACTAGTGCAGATATTTTTTGCAGTGAAATGGCCTCTAGTAAAATATTTTCTTGAAATTTTAGTATACTACCACAGCATAAAAAAACTACTACTCTTTGATACCAAGGCTACCATTTATAAATTGTAATCTTATACGCGGCTGCAATATCGTAACTTAAACTATACAGGTTGTATTATATTAAGTGTTCACCATTGGTAACTTTGTTATTATTGAAATTAGCAAAGAATTTCTGTTTTCCGCTGATCGCCATAATGAAAGTAGTTTTCCGTGGAAATAATCTTTTGATACGTAGGTACAATTTTCAACTCTTTCATTGTCTACTTGGCTTTTGATAGTTAATTGTAACTTCTAGGTATTTAATTTAGTAGTACTTAATGTATTAAGACTTTTTCACTCCGAATTAAACATCCCTTCGAAATTTGTAAAAAATATAGGGCATTCCATTTAAAAAAATGGTACTTTCGTAAATATCTCGAACAGTTGACGTTTAATTATTTTTTTGCTGTCATTATGGTAATTAGCAGAAAAAACATCAATTCTTTGCTAATTTAAGCGACTTTGTAACTCCAATAATAACAAGGTTACCAATGATGATTACTTAATATAAAACAACCTGTATACAGCTGAAGCCTAGACTACTAAAAGATAAATGATCCAACCCTTTTCGATGGGTCTGCGAGACTTGGCGCGACCACGGCAGGGTTAAGGGCGATTCTTTCGCTGATTTTCAGATATAAAGTTCATAAGAACATATCGTCACCGTGCTTCACACTCTCGTTCTCAAAACATGACTTCCAATCGCAACACCTTCGTTCCCGGTTGTGAATAGAAACCGATAAATAAACTAATGCCAGTTGTGGAAAAACGACACAGACGCAAACTGCTACTCTCACCGTAACCGAGATCGCCCTAAGGGGTAATACGGTTTTATTTATAATTATTATTACGACGAGCATAACAGTATTTTCTAAGCGGTGTAGGTTTTAAAATATAGGATGTTAAAGGCGTAACCCTGCAGTGGGCGCACCTATCTGAGTTACATGTTAGGACGCGCCGCGGTACTGAGTACCGCACTTAGGATAGTACTGATTTCTACACATAAAACCCATTTTGTACAAGTATAAGTTAAAAAATGTATAGTGCAGTTAAAAAAATAATTTTTTTTTTATTACAGTAACTTTTACAAGAAAAAGCAAAAACAAACAATTAATTTAAAAATGTAGTATCATATTTGCTTAACGATAACATAAAATAACATAACATAATTAATGACTAGAATAAATAAAATAACTCATTAAGAGAAGAAGAAAGCGGGGCTGTACCAAGAACACTAGCAACGTTGCTTCTCTGTATAGCCATACTTATTCGTTGCTTCAAATATGTTTTGGCTTGAGGAATTCCCGTTGTTTGCACAATACGCCTCCACAAATCTTCAAGGAGAGAAAGGGCATCAGCACTCCAAAGACCCAAAGTTTCCACAGCGAAGGGGCCAAAATAATAATCATCAGAAATTGCCTTATATTTTTTTTCTTAAGATTTTCTGCCAAGTGTGCAGCAGATCTTGCAGAAAATGAAGAATCAGTCAAATGAGAATGGGCAAGTGTATCCGTAAAATCCCAAACTAAAGATTTACCTACTTTCCATGGAATAACTGTAATACCATCTGGACGTTTGCCATCATTCCTCAGAATATCAAGGGATGTTGGCAGAAGAGAAAGCACGTTTAATAATGTCATTAACACACCTGTGACGAGAGAGTCTACCAGCACTTTTAATGCACGATAAACCGTGATGACCCAACGAGTCTACAGAAGAACCGCACGAGCAGATATGAGGATGACAGAAATTGATGCCCAATCTAAGTGAAATTGCAATTTGTAAAAAGTTTTTTCTATAAGAGTACTTAATTTACAAGATGGAAGAGCTTCAAGCCAAGCTCCAGATTCAAGTTCAGATCTAGCTAATAAGATAGCTTTTTGTGTGATATTTGAGGAAGATCATAAATTTTGAAATATTTTCTCACAGATAGCTAAGTCCCAACTTCTTTTGGAAGTAAAGACGAATTAGAAATTTCCTCTCAATAATCAACAGCCTCGTTAAGGGATATAATTTCAAAATTAGAAAAACTAGAAGGTAGAATGGACATAATAAGTTCGGAATTTCGAAAATATAGAAGACAAAAAGACAGGCTAGGAAATATCAATTATAGACCTCGTATCTTCCCACCAAAACGGATTGGTAATTTGGTTTGAGTCCAAGATCTTATTGTAAATTTAATATTCAAAATTTTTTCCAAAGAAGAAATAACAATATTATCTAATTCAAGACACTCATTTTTAAATTTCCAAAAAGGACAACATCTAAGATTATAAGTGAAATTAGGTATCCAAAAACAATGGCGGAGTAAAAATAAACTAATATGAGGATTAATTTTACATAGATTTGAAGAAAGTAAAGAGAATGAATAATTTTTTTATAGAAATGAATGTAGGAATTGCTGCATCGAAAATAGGACAACCAAGAATAAAAAGGTCTTAGAAATTTAGAGTAATTATCACGTACTTTTGACATGTTTATCGATATTGGTAAAATCCATTTTTAATCTAATACCATTAATCATTGTACAATCATACAATTTTCTTGAAATTACAAACCGTATTACTTCAAACCGCATAAAAAGAGACCATAGTGTAATTTCGTAACTATTTTATTTAGGAATTTCATTTACATATTAGGACGCGCAGCGGTACTCAATACCGCAATCTGGGATCCCTTCAGAGAATGACCGATTGCTACTAACAGATGAATTCAATAAAAAAAGGGTGGAGTGGATTTTAGTGGGATAGGTCAAAGACACATACACGAGCCAACATTTATGTATGACTACAACCGCGTGTAGAACAAACAAAAAACTTCATTTGTGGTACTGAGTACCGCTGCGCGCCCACTGCAGGGTTTTAAAACAAAGTCAGTATGTAGATGTTTTCGACAAAAATTTAACCACACTTAAAATAAGCAATAAATGAAAATTACGTGAATTCTAATGATGACCAAAACTTCAGAAAACTATCTTGAAATGTTTACGAAATTAGTTCGGAAAAACTTATTTTTTTTGGAATACTTCATTCAACACTGCATTTTAAAAACTATACCGTTTAGAACATATGAAGAAGCCCAGAAACCACCCCTCAAAATCATTCGAAGATGTTTAGGGCTATTATGTATACCGTTTTACTTAAAAAATACCATTATCAGTTTCAATTTTGCAGGGGAAAATAATAAAACCACAATTGCATAATCAGCAGCGACATTTGTAAACATATGCACGCCCATTCCCATTTAAATTAACAGTAAATAAAAATTCAGCTTAATAAGCTAATAAATAATCGATTTGTATATCAATGTAAAAGCGCAAAGTTGATGAATTTTAGAAGGAAATAGGCAGTATGGTTTTAGTGATAGTTTATTTTGTAAATCAATAATTCAAACTTTTTAGGATTAAAATGTAATTAAAAAATTTAGTAATATTTGTATATTGTTAAACAAATAAAATACAATTTATATGTACATATGTGATTATGTCAAATATTAAAGTTTGTTTTTATTGCAGGATATTTGTGAATCGTAGCTTGCACTTGGAAAACATAAGGTTTTATGGATTCGATATGGATTATACCCTTGCTGGTAAGTGTGTGCAACTTAAAATCTAGTTAATTAGATATGATGTAAAAGTACAGTAGACCCCATATTTACAACTTCACCAGCACATCCAAGTGCTCCACCAATAAAGCGGTCTAATTTTATTTTTTAAATGCACTGCAGTTTAAGGCCCTGTGCACATAACCGCTCTTTGGATGCGCGGTTGGCTAACAACTTGGGCACGTGATTTCTGATAAGCATAGAAACATTTGTAATTTTACTTCGAAGCTGATCAGAGGTCAGTACGTTTTTTCTGCCATCAAAAATGGATCTAGTAGGTACTACTTAGAAAATCGTGTTGTTTTTGCTTATTTAGGGCCCGATTTCCAGTCAGAGTTGTAACGGTGCAAATCGAGGTCATCATGGGAATGGCCCATTGCAATTTGCAACAAATCACATTCTAATTTCAAGTTGAATTACCAGGGGGTCGATTCTCAAATTCGATGGAATTGCATTTCCATAGGAAAGTTACGGATTTTCTCACAAGAATGCGAAACTCGTATTCTCGAATTGTGTTAGAATTTTTTCACCACAAAATATTCACATGATGCGTTCTCAGTGGAATAGTGTTTGCCACTGCAGGAATTACATTTGTCGCATGTCAACAGCCTTTTTGGTGACAAGTGACTTTTCTATATTTGAAAATATATTTTCTCTTTAATGAGAATAATTAATTATCTTCGGTAACTAAGGTTAACTTGTTTCGTGCTGCATTTTGGAATATTTTTTATTACTAACACATGTTTTTGAGAAGTTTGCAACAGGTAGACTATATTTAAATTTAAACGTAAACGTCGATATTGTTGGTTAAGAAGTGATACCTCGTAACTAACCAAACTGCAGAAATAAATTATTAATACCAGTTAATTCAGAAAAATATGCCGGTCATTTCGTAAAAATTTGCCGAGTTCTTCATAGTGCGAATTATGAGGTGTCAGTCCTTCACCGACAATATGCAAGATTATTTAAAACAAATCGATATTTGGCAAACAAAACTTATCAATCAGTGTTATAAGCTGTTTTATCATAAGCCAGAATTCTTGAATTACCTTTATGAAAATTCGGAAATGGTCAAATTACAGCTGTAAATAGAGCCACAAGAGGGGCCTCAATTATTTTTTAAAATAAAAGTACGTGTTGGAACATCTCTACGAGTACGACATCCCACAAATCTAAAAATTGAATATTGGAGTAGTCGGGTACATTATTATAAAATTCTGCATCAACGCAGCGGTTATGTGCACCAACTCATTTGATACAATGTACTATGAAAATGCGCGTCCACTTGCGTCGAACGCGCTTAGGGAAGAGAGTTGCAAAACGCAAGTTATGTGCACCGACCGATTTGATTCCAAGTACAGCTTGACAGAAATAGCTTGGCAGATGACCCTGCGCAGAAAAGAAAGATAGAGAGTGTCTTAAGATAAGGATATAGCTAGTATTATCGAGCGACCATCAATAAAGAACTTAGCTCCGCTAAGGGGCGGTCTTTCGGTCTACGGCGCATCCATGACTCATCCGCCAAGCTATTTCTGTCAAGCTGTATTTCAGAACGCTAGGCAACGGACGCGCGGTTATGTGCATCGGGCCGAAAAGTGTGAATGTTGCACGCGGTGTCGGTGTTTATGAGTGACAGGCACCCTTGGGTCATAAAGAGCGAACTATACCTATTTCTTGCTTCCAATAATTTTCCTCTTTTATAGTTTCGAAGTCATGCAAAAATATGGAGTTTACTGTACAGTCAGTTCTTGATTCGTTCCCGTAGTCGTCGCGTGAAATACAGGGATGCGTTCTCTAATGATCAAAGATTAACACTTAATATACATACAGTGAGAGGCAAAAGTAACGCAATAATCCAATACATCTTAAACTATTGAATTTCGAAAAAGTTATATTAAAACAAGTCAATTTTTATATACAAATATTCAGTGAAGTGAAAAATGCATCAAAATTGGTTCACTATAAGCGATTCCACTCTATCCGAACTCCACAGTACTATCGTTAAGGAGTGACCATTCAAAACGAGACATGACCATATAAACTAAATTTGAATAAAGTGCAAAAAACTGCAAGTAGCTACTCTGGCGAAAATTTTTAATTTTTACAGGAAACAGGCAGTCTTTCCGCGATGAGAATGAGTGAATTGTAAAAAAAAAACGATGTAAACCTATAAAAAGAATCTAAAAAAAAAAAATGGACATGTCTCGTTTTGAATGGTCACTCCTTAGTTAGAAATAATAATTGCGACTATACTGCTATTAAACTATTTATCTGTAGGATGTTAAAACAAATGACTTAAGTGGAAGATATATTATTATATTATTTAGTGAAGCAAATTACAAAATAAGCGATATTGTTTAATAGATGAATGAATGACAACAGAAAGACCACAAAATGTTGGTGCTCAATACATAAATTAGTTTGATATTACAAGTTATTGATATTTACTCATTCTGTAAGGAACTAATGTAATTATAAGTTTAATTTAAGTATCCCTATCTTTATCCTAAAAAAGCATCAATTTTAATTTTTTTTTAAATTTTCTTTATTTTCCTTTATCTTGTTAAAAACTGTACCTAAATGTTTTCTTTTAGAGTACAAATCTCCAGCATATGAAAGATTGGGATTTAATTTAGTGAAAGAGAGAATGGTATCAATCGGTTACCCACAAGAACTTTTGGAATTTGTTTATGATCCATCTTTTGCAGTCAGGTATGAAACGTCTATTAAAACTGTGTGGAAACACAACAAAGTTTGTGATTTTATGTAGTCAATACCTACTTTTAAATTATTTATTTGCTTTGGGCGTTTTATATTATCATTTCGTAAAATTTTCTAGTATTGTACATGCTTAAATACAAATTTTGTAAGCTACTGCAGTTATTTACGTAAGAAATTTCAAAAAAGAATTCATTGCAGAGTGTGATTTATTTTTGATTTGGAAATTTATATTTTGCAGAGGTCTATGGTTTGATACCCATTATGGAAATTTGTTAAAAGTTGACGCTTATGGAAACATTTTAGTGTGTGTACACGGTTTTGAATTTTTAAAACAGTATGTAAAATTGAACCAAATAAAATTATCCTTACTGACAAGAAACGCTTTAGTTCGCAGGTGTATGAATTATATCCTAATAAGTTTTTAACGTTGGATGAGTCAAGAGTGTATGTTTTGAATACATTATTTAATTTACCAGAAACATATTTGCTAGCATGTTTAGTCGATTTTTTTACAAACTCACCACAATACACTAAAACACGCACAGGTGTTAAATGTGGAGAACTTTTTATGTCATTTAAATCAATTTTTCAAGTAAGTTTGTTAGTATTTGATAACGAAAAAAATAATACATTTTCAATTATTTAGGATGTGCGTAGTGCAGTCGATTGGGTTCACCTACAAGGTGACTTGAAACAGAGAACAACTGAAAATTTCGAAGAATATGTTAGGAAAGATGAACGTCTTCCAATGTTTTTGACGCGTCTCAGACAAAGCGGCGCGAAGACATTTTTATTAACAAATAGTGACTACAACTTCACTAACAAAATAATGACGTATCTCTTTGACTTTCCACACGGGGCTAAGGTAAGATGACGACCAAATATTGAATTTAAGAAAATATTGAAATATTTTCAGGCTGGCGAACCCCATCGAAACTGGAGAACATATTTTGATTTAATTGTTGTTGATGCTCGTAAACCGCTATTTTTTGGCGAGGGTACTATTATGAGACAAGTTGATGTAAAAACCGGCGCTTTAAAAGTGGGCATTCACGTCGGACCTTTTCAGAAGGAACAAGTTTATTCAGGAGGTTAATATACTTTTTTATTAATTTTTTACCTTACAGTATACCTGTTATTGTTAAGGAAGCCACCTCCGAATGTCTTGTATTTGAAAAACTAAAATTATAAAGTGTTAACTAATGTTGTTTTAGTTCGAGATGGCCTAAACAGGTAGTCGTAACTGAAATCATTGAAAGGCTATTTCATTTTTTTTGTGCTACAACGTACAAATATGTAGGTTTTACATACTTATTGTTTAATAAAAGTAATTAATTGCATTTGTATTGAAATAAGTGAATTGTTATCGTTTAGGATCCTGTGATGTTTTTACTGACTTGATTGGAGCCAAGGGAAAAGACGTTTTGTATGTTGGAGATCATATTTTTGGAGATATATTAAAAAGTAAAAAGATTAGAGGGTGGAGAACATTTTTGATTATACCGGAACTGGTTCGAGAACTTCACGTTTGGACTGATAAATGCCAACTTTTTGATGAATTACAATCTCTTGATGTGAAATTGGGCGACATGTACAAGTAAGTGCAAGTAGTATTTCAAAAGTTCACAAAACCGTAGGTTTGCTGTATGGGGCCGTTCATTTATTACGTAAGACAAAATTTTTCCTTTTCTTCCATAACATTTTAAAAATTTTTTCACATATTACAAATTTAACCCCACAAACATTTTAAAAAACACATTTTAAAAACATTGTCAATTTACACATTAATTTAAAAAAAAAAAACATTTTAAAACACATTTAAAAAAGTCAATTTACAATGATTAGACTGAAACATTTATTTCTTTCAGTTTCGTACTACACTTCATCAGTAATTATTGCATACTAAATTCAAATTTTCCCTCGGTCACCCAAACTTTTATGGAATCCGTTTTTTGCATTTAGTTATTTTTAACCTTATACAGGGTGATTCCTAAAAAACGTCCCACGATTTAACTCTGTCATTTATTGACCGATTTAAAAAAAAAATATATGAATGATAAGTCGAGTAAGTACTACATGAACGTATTAATTTTGATTTTTTCCCACATTAACTTCAATGTGAAACGACAGTCAACTTTTTTTTTTCAAACGGCAATGTATACATTTTTTTATTTATTATGGTAGATTTTTTTCTAAATCCACTAATATCTAATAACTTGACGTTGAAGTAATATTAAGGAAAAAAAAAAGTTTTTTTATAAAAATAAGTCGGGCTTTCAATAAATTTTTTTAGCATACCTTGGAAAACAATAAGATCATCACGTGATAAATGCAATTTAAGTGTCAATATAAGAGTTTCATTCAAATTTTCAGCTATTTTATGATTCGAATTTATAATTTTTGTCACTTAAATTACATTTATCACGTGATGATCTCGTTGTTTTCCAAGGCATGCTAAGTTTTTTTATTGGAAGCCCGACTTATTTTGATAAAATATTTTTTTTCTCTCCTTAATATTACTTCAAGGTCAAGTTATTAGATATCATTGGATTTAGAAAAAAATCTTCTACCGCAATAAATAAAAAAATGTATAAGCACATTGCCATTTGAAAAAAAAGTTGACTGTCGCTTCGCATTGATGTTAATGTGGGAAAAATCCAAATTAATACCTTCTTCTAGTACTTACTTGACTAATCATTTATATTTTTTTTTTCTGAAATCGGGCAATAAATAGCTGAGTTAGAGCGTGGGACGTTTTTTAGGAATCAGCCTGTATAAAGGGACATTTTAATTCTTGGGGGCATTCAATTGACTAAAAGAACAGATGGTGCTAATTGAATTTTTTTCATAAGAGTTTTCTTGTCACTTTTTTTACCTTGTGGTTTTAGTATAACATATGAGTAGTCCAATTGCAAAACCAGTTAGGGTAAACCCGATAGTTATTGGACACTTAAGAAAATAACTATCTTTGATATTATTTTATTTGACATAATACGTCATTCCAGCGAATTAAATTAACAAGATGTAATCCTCAAAGTATTAGCCAAACAATGGTATGATTAATTTTTATAAGATTTGTTTATGTTCAAAATTATAATGTTTTTAAACAATTATTGCACAAAAGGACAGTGATTTGACACACCTGTAAACCTGTAAAATATTCACAGAGTATTAAAATATTGAATAGAAATAGCTTTGAAGGGTGGCAAAAAAAAAACCTTTACAGAAACTTTATTTCGGTAATAAAAAGGTAGCTTGTCCAATAACTAGGGATGTCCCCTATATTCATATTGCAATAAGAGCGTTAAAGTGTTCGATTTTAAGGTGCAATATTGCAGAAATCACTTTGTTGATTAACGCTCTTATTGCAATATGGATATAACTGGTTTTGCAATGAGACTACTCATATAGAATGTTAGTACTACATATGCATACCACATATTATAAAATTCCTTATAGTTTAGAAATGAATGCTTGATATAGTATATTGGGATATAAGGTTAGTAAGTACGTTATAACTAAGGTGACCAATCGTTCTCCTTTAGGGAGGACAGTCCTTCTTTTGCAAGTTCTGCCCTTCCTCGAAAAGTGTCCTCCTATATGTCCTCCTTTTCAATATTTGAAGACTAATCTGTAAATCTCCGTATTTGAACGATGCCAGGCCAATCCATTGCGTGTGATGTAATGAATTTTGTATTTTTTATTCTTGTTCCAATTTACTGCTGCACTGGAACTAATGCAACAGTTGAGAGGGTTTTTTCTTTTGCTGATGATTTTTGGATAAGTGAAAAATCGAGATTGAATGCTGATACTTTAGCTGCAGCCGTAACTTCAATATGAAGGATATTTCTTTTATTTAAGGTTTTGTTTTTCTTCATTTTATTTGTCCTCCACTAAATTTTAAAAAAGTTGGTCACCTTATTATAACGGAATCGAGGAAGATTCTGTTATGGCACTTAATAACCATATAGTTCACAACGTTTTTCACACAATCTCTTATACGAAATGCAATAAAGAAATTTAGACTGACTTTGGCTTAATTTTTTTTTGACAAGAATATTTTGAAGGCATTATGTGTCACAAATTACTTACCGCATTAGGGTGGTAAGTTCAACTTACAGATTCTGTCAACAACAATGGTAAGTAGCTAGTAACATGATTGTACGAAAATTCATATTTTTTACAAATTTTGTAAAGAAACAATTATTGCATCTAATCAATTAAATGAAATTAACAAGTTTTCAAATTTTATTGCTCATTCTGTATGAAATGTAGTAACGCCTCTTTCATTTTGATTTTAGAAATTTAGATAGCAGCACTACAGAAAAACCTGATATCTCAAAGCTTCGATTAGCAATTAGAGACGTTACACATAAAATGGACATGTCTTATGGTATGATGGGAAGTCTGTTTCGGTCAGGATCTAGGCAAACATTTTTCTCCTCGCAAGTAATACTTTACTTAATTATTAATATTAAAATGTAAACATATTTTATTTTAGGTGGTCAGATATGCTGATTTATATGCAGCAACTCATTTAAATCTCCTTTATTACCCATTTTCTTACATGTTCAGAGCGCCTGCTATGTTATTACCACATGAATCAACGGTTGCACATGAACAACGTTTTGTTTTGGAAACACCATCACACACAATTGATGGCAAAGCATCTGATCTTCGTGCCAATGTTAAAGTGAGTTAATGATACATCACATACATGTATTGCAAAAGGTATTTATAATTTATTTATGCAGTTGTTGGAGAGAACACATAGCATCATCCCACACATACGTCCTGAAACACCGCGTTCCGTTACTCACAATCATGATGAAGATTTTTCTGATGATGAAAGCGATGAAAAATCGTCAATTAAAAACGGAGAAAAATCAGATTAGAATTGCTAAAAGGCAGTAGTTTATTGCTTAACTTGTTCAATTAAACAATATTTAAATATATCGCTACAATGAATGTGATTCTATTGGCTATAAAATCAATAAGTAAATTTGAAAAAAATGATTGGTAAATAGCAGTCAATTTATTTAAAAACAATTGCTAAATAACCTGAAGTACAACAAAAAGTAGTTGAACGTTTTTGTTTCATAATCGAAGGTGCAAATTAAATAACTATTTGTTATATGTATGTAAAAATGTAATTTAAAAAAAAAGCGCACAGTTTTATAATAACCTTCTTTTTTATACCAACAATCGTTTTTAATAAAAAATCCCTTTATTATATGAATAAAAGCTTCGAAAAATTCTTCATTTATTTTTGACTTTTTAATTTTATAAGCTTTATTTCTTAACAACTTGATTATTAATTATAAAATTGGTTTTTATAAAAATTACTTATGGTCACTGACTGTAAATGTTTAACAACTTATTTTTTGTGAATGGGTTTAAAGTGTTTAATTTAAGTTTTTTGAAATTCAAGTACAAATCTTGTTTTAATTTATTACTTAATGTTATAAAAATTGGATTTAGTTTAGTTTGATTGATAAAATAATGCTTCAAATCTTATTATTTAAAAAAAAATTAAACTTTAATGTCATAGTAATTGCTACAATATGCTATATACCAATGTCATAATTACTACACAAAAACAATGACTTTATAAAAATTAAAAAATTATAAAAAGTTATAAAACAAAGTAAAACTAATTACAAACTGTCTAACAAGTGGTTACCTAAATAATACCATCAACTTGCAAAGTTTCTCCATGCGAAGTTGTCAACTAGAAATATTAAAATTTTGCAGACATAACTATTTTTAATTTTATTTTAACCGATAAAATTTGTTATTTTGGTAGAAAACTAATATGTATAACTTTATTCCTGCAATGAGATTTTAAAAGCTTAGTCCAGAAAACAGAAAATGTAGTTATTTTTATGCATATAGTTAAAAAAATAAATTATTATGGATACCTGTCGTAAATTGCAAGCAATTAAATGCAATAAATTTTGCAGATCCAGCTCGTTATCTGGGCTAAATAATATAGTTGTAGTAAATTTTTGAATCATTTATCAGTGAATTTGTGTAATTTTAATAATATAAATTATGTAATCCTTCAATTTTATTTATAAATTATTTAAATTTTTTATACCTATTGTTGTATAAATATTTAAATATATTGTTAAAATGATTGGCTAACATTATTTCAAAATAACATGTCCTGCAAATATTCTTCCATTTCCTCTTCTCTAGATTTAGTTTCAATGGGTTTATTTAGATTTTTCCATTGATCAGTTGATGAAACTGGAAGTTGTGCGCTAGGTTTTTCATCATGAATATCTCCTATATCATTGTCAGCTTGTTTGTTTAATGATGTTGGTTCTTTTGAAGTTTTTGATTGCACAGTAGATTCTGAAGGACTGCGCTGTCTTCTTAGACGTTTTATTTCACGTTTTTTAGAATGATAATTAATTTTTGCGGAACAATTTGGGCATAATCCTACAAGCTTTCTTTAAATCAATTTCCTTCAAATTTTAAACTCCACTTACTTATTTTCACTAGGGCATTTTTCTTTTGTCCCTCTTCTTGATAACAAAAATTTATCTCCCACGTTTTAAGGTCATCCTCTTCTGTACATTTTTTATTAGCACATATGAATTGACCTTTACCTAATACAACTTCTTGTTCAGTTCGCCATCGTAGAGCCACCTCCCAAAACAGAAATACTAGAAAATAAGAATAATAACAACGGTCAGGATACCTTATTTTCTTTGTAACGACTAAGATCGCCTATGCAATATTCTTTGAATAATTTATCATAATATTTTTTGGCAAACTGTGCTTCCCAAGTATCTGCTGTATCATCGTTCCATAAGAATTTATGGTTCTCTCGCAAAACATCAAAATCTGTCTTATCTTTACTGGTGTCTCGTCCAAGGAATTTGGTATCACCTGGCTTTTTTAAAATGTATTGATTTATCAACGCCTTATGAACGTCATACGGATTGGTATATCTTAAATGAGTTTTTATTCCACTCATTTTTGTTTAATTCACATTATTTATTGTATCAACAATCCAAATGCGATCTAACCTATAAAAGTCACGTCAATAACGGTAAATTGGCGGCAGTTTTAAATTCGAATCGATCAAATTAAAATTTTTCATCAATTAACATTGAAAAAGGTTGGAATTTAAAAAATACAGTTTTCTTAACTTGAGTGTGCTAGAATTTTTATAATTTTGCCATTACTTTGAATTTTTGGAAATATGGCCATAATTAACTTTCGAATTAGTTTTCAGAAATGGCTTTATCAATTATGCTTTCATTATTTTAATTAACTTTGCTACCGTTCATATAAATAGGGTTAAATTAATCACATTTTGTATTCAAACCGATTAAAATTCAACTCATTCATACGTTCCCGTTGTTGTCACCCAGCAAATAATACATTAGTGCATAACAATGATTATTAAACTAGTTAATGTCCGGCAACCAATAAACGATATCAAGAAATGGAGTAGGACAATTAAAATTCAGTGTTAAACATCCTCTAAATCAATATATTTTGAGTAGTTTATCATCGCTCTATAGACAAGTAACATTAATTTTAAAATGATGTGGTTAAAATTGTTACTATTGCTTGGATCAATGGCATTTGCAGAAGAAAATTCAAGAAAATCGCGTGATTCTTACTTAGATGCTTATAACGAATCACATGGCGCTCCTGTTAAAGTGAAAAAAAGTAATACCGATCGTTATTCCAATTTTCCCGATAATGGTATTAATCCAGATTATCCGGAAGCACCGTATCCAGGACCAGTACAGTACGGACCTCCAAAAATATATGGACCACCACAATTTCCCAACGGGTATGTGTTTTTATATTCACAAAAAATCTTGAGAAAATAATTGTAATTTTTAGTAATCCCCATGGACCACCGGTAAATAATTACGGGCCCCTGCCTTCTAATTATGGACCGCCGTTGCACCATCACCATCATCATCATCCACCACCTGCTTATGGCCCTCCAGAACCAATATACGAAATGCCCAGTCCACATGGAATGCTAAGTTTTCTGGAAAAATTGAGACTAAAATTAGATTTATTTACAATTTTCAAAATCATTTTAAAATTAGTGATCTTTAAGAAAGTTGTTGGTTTTATAGCAGTGATCTTTTTGTTATTGTTCATTCCCCATCTCAAACCCAAAGAGGCTCCATTACAAAATGACGAGGGGGGGGATGATTTAATGATGAGAAAAATTGGAAACAATTTGGCTCCTGGTAAATCATAATTATGCAAGTTTCAATATCCAATATTTTTTTATTTTAGTTGATAACCGATTAAATAACTTGGCTGTTTATGTTACTGAAGCAATTACTAATTTCTCTGCGGATCAAAATAAGTCATCAGACTGCAGCAGTTTTTACTGTAGAAGTAAAAATATTGCTCAATTTATAGATGACAAATTATCTTATCCAATGTAAGTAAATTTTTTCTTTAAAAATGCGTTGTTGATTTTTATTTTTATAGGTTAACGCAAGTTTATTTAGAACAAATGGAATAATTTGTTCATTAAAATTTAATTAAGTTATTTATTTTGCAAATAGGAATAAATTATTTTGACTGTAATAAAATTTTAAAGTTACCACCTTTTATATTGGCCTCTAGTGAGTATTAGCGATACATCGAGGATAGTAAAGATCTTCACCTTTTGACTTTTTAGATGGTCTACAAGTTAAATTTTAATTTTTTCACAAATTGATAACGTTAGAACGCAAAAAGTGTTACTTCACAATATTAATCAATACTTTATTTACATTTGTGTAGATAGATATTTTATTAAAAAAATTATCAAACGAGATTTTAAAATTTTTCTAACCGTACTGCTCCCCAACATAAGAAACCCGTGTGTTGATAGATATACCGAAGTGATAAATGTGGTTGTTGGGGGGGTCTGATGCTTCTGGGGAAAACCCAATTCAGAACACTGAACGTACGTACATAATTTCAATTAATGGTCATATAACGACTGTTTGTCTTTATACCCGTAGAAGCGACTTTGGCCTCCTTTTTGTCACTTTGTATTGCTTACACGTATGAAAATAGCTGGAACTCGTTTTCTATATCCAATGAATTGATGCATAAAAATGTATTCTGATAATGAAATTTAATTAAGGTGTTCGATTGGACTAATTTAATTACAAATATTTTTTAGTTTATTTTTGTTATTATTAAATTGGTTTAATTTACATTTTTCCTGTTTTTAGCTGGTGGCAATAATAATAACACAAGTTTTCTGAGAATTTTGGATATCGTTGGAAATTCCAGAAGTTATCAGAGCTAAAATTAATTCGCAATTTAATATCGGAGGTTAAATGTAAATAAGTATTTTTTATATTTAGTGATAATTGGTTGTATAATGAAATTATGAAATAACGCATTTCAACAACGCTACCCAGAAAAATATTATCGAAGGCGGGAAAAATTAACCAATACTTTATTGTGCCAGCTAATTATGATCGACTTGTCGCATTATAGTATATTATGCAATGAGCATTTAATGATAGCTATTAAGACACGAGTATGAGAATTACGAAAACAATTAAGACATTTTCTGAAACGTTTTAACCTTATTTTTGCCCTTCCAATTCATTAACTGAGAGTAAGCCATTTCATAATTCTGGTGGAGTTAAATTCATAATTACACCATCACCATCACCATCGCACATTTACACCGATTTTATTTGGGAAGAGTTCAAATTTTAGGAATTTACTAGGTTAAAAGTAATTATGAATTGTCAAAATTGACAAATTTTCGATCCGCTATGGTCATGGCAACATTGATATTGACCGAATATTAGTGATGTTGCATTTCCATTGGTTATAAATTTGTAACTTAATGAAAAATTTGTATCTTAATGGGTATCATTAAGGTACAAGTAGTAAATCTCTAATAAATCGATTAAAGTATGGACGTAGAAAAAGATATTTAAAAATAAGATTTTGCCGTGATTCCAGTTTATGGGAGTCTAAGAAATATTAGCCGATCGTATGTACTCATTTACCGAGGAATCCGTCATCTTCCACACCTCGTCAACAAAGCGTATCCTCTTGGTCTTATTCCTTCTAGTTTTCCCTCTAACACTAGTTTTTCCAGAGAATTGTCGTTTCGCCGCATAATGTGGCCGAAGTATTTCATTACTTCATTACTTCATTGAATTGTTGATTCTTTTTTTCGGTCCATGAAATCCCGAGCATGCATCTGCAAGCAAACATTTGAAGGCAACGATTCTCTTTCAATCAGCGGTTTTTGCAGTCCAGGATTCGGCAGCAAAATATCGTTGAGATAATTGCAAAAAAAAATCATTTTAGCTTACTTTACAATCATGGCTAATCTAGTGAACTACACCAATTGCAATATACCATACATAGACCAACAATTCCCTCTTTCAATAGGACAAATAAAAAACATAATTATAAAAGCACGAGGACAAAATGAGAACGTTTATTTGTCGTTCAGATAAAATTTAATATATTTGACTTACAGCCTATTGCTTTTACCACGACGATATGTGACTATTGGGAATACAATTTTTGTTTTGTGTATATTGAGTGGTTTTTCCATATTTTTGTCATTTTTGCTATGGTAGATTTTCCCATGGCCATTCTCTTTTTTATTTCAGCCTCACAGTTCCCGGTACTTGAGATTTTCGCTCCCAGGTAAACGGACTACGCTTCCCTTGCATAAATCGGTTTATAATCATTAATTTTGTTCTCATTGTGTTTATTTTTAGTCCCGCTTCGTCGCTCCTTGATATAAATTCGATAATTTCCTCTTCAGAATTTCTCAGGAGTGTTGTGTCATCTGCGTATAAGTTGAATATTATAGGTGATTAATGCACCCTTACCTCACTCCTCTGTGTACTTCGAAACGGCAGCTTAATCTGTCTTCCACTCTGACTTGCGCTTCTGCTGTTATGTATAGGTTAGTAATAAGATGATTGAGATGTTGTGGTATTCCCATTTCTACCACTATGCTCCACAGACTGCTTCATTTTACTTGATCGAAGGCATGTTGATAGTATCCGGGTTTGTTGTGTTCCCACAATATCTCGACTATATATGCCTTACGTTTAATAGAGAGTTATAGCAAAAACGTGTTTTTCATTGTCGTAATACTTTATTTTTACATTTTTATGGCGTATGCATGCGCCTGAGTTTCCCAGCCAAAATGTCGAATTACGACAATGAAAAAATACTCTCTAATATGTGATCTCCGGTTCCTTTTCTAGGCATCAATCCTGCTTGTTCTTGAGGGATTTCAGGATGTTTGCAACATTTTGAACGTTCATTCATTACATAATATTGCCCGCGTATGATCTTAGGGTTGTTATAGTTCTATAGTTAAAGCATTGTGTTTTCTTTCCTTTTTTATACAGTGGTACATTAAACTGATAGAGGTTGTAGAGGGCAGCAAAACAAGTTATTTTGGTTAATAACCTTCTATAAAAGAATGTGTCGTTTTGGCAGTACAGTGAACAAAAGGTTCTTCGTGTATTGGACATAATCAGCCATGCTGCCGTCGTATTGTGGAGGTTTCGATCGGTATTTACATTAAACGCGATTCCCAGATTTGACTTTACTAGACATCTTCTTATGGGGAGACGTTAGAAGCGTGGTAGGTATACGAGATACCTATTCACACGGAAAAAGAACTGCTGGCACGGTTGATGGCTGGAAATATTCCAGAGGGTCCATACGTCAATGCATCACTTGTAAAGGGTGTTACAATAAGAGCGCAAGATTTGAATTTTAAATAAAACATAGTTTTATGTAGCAAAGTATTGAAATATTTAGTAATTTATAATGTACACATTTGAGAATTATGTATGGAATAACACATCCGGTAAATGGCCGCCAAGGCTTTGTTGGCTGATGCGTACTCTTTTGGCAAAAATTTCAATAACGATTTTGCATAAATGTGGTGGTATTTCGTTGATACAGCGTTCAATTTTGGGCCTTCAATGCTTGGGTGGTCGTGGACTTGTTAGCGTAAACCTAAGACTTCAGAAAATCCCACAGGAAAAAGTCCATTGGTGTGAAATCGCAAGATCGTGGCGGCCAGTACTGGTCACCAAAACGGGAGATGACACGATCAGAAAAAGACTGTATGGCTAGTTTCACCGTCCTGCTGAAACCACATATCTTCAAGAGCAATATTTGCCAATTGAGACACAAAGAACCGGGTTATCATGTGACGATAACGTTAGCCATTTACCGTTATTGCATTACCTGCCTCGTTTTCCAAGAAAAATGGCCCAATGATTCCATCAGACCACAATGCACACCAAACAGTGACACGTTGGGGATGCATTTGTTTCTCATGAATCATTCGTGGATTTTCTGATCCCCAAATGCGACAATTTTGCCTATTAACGAAGCCATCAAGGTGAAAATGGGCTTTGTCACTGAACATGATTTTGTTCACAAAATTGACATTCACTGCTTGTTGTACAATGATCCAATTGGTGAACTCTCTTCGCTGTCCTTGGTCTGTTGGCAAAAGTTGTTGAGTCAATTGGACTTTGTAAGCATGGAGATGCAAATGATGAAGAGTGGCTGTTGAAACGACGAATTTTACGAATCGTTGCAACCAAATTTTCACTATTTTGATAGTAATGTTTAACAATAAGGGCGCGTTCTTGCATCGTGTATCGCTCCATTTTTATTAACTCCCATCTGTTTCCTATCAAACTGTCACAATTACTAACCTATCAAATCATGACCGTCAAAATGACACAAAATTCAAATCTTGCGCCCCTATTGTAACACCCTTTATATTGAGCAACATGGACGCCATTTTGAATAGTCACTTGAAAAGTTTGCAATAAATGAGGTAAACCTTATTTTTGCTTTATTCACTGTACTGCCAAAACGATAACCTCTCTGTTTGATGCACCTGTATATCGGTATAAATATGGATGTTGCCCAATGAATTTGCAATTTTCCTGATTTCCAGGTCTTATTAAGTAGTAGGTCGACTATTTGGACTACTTTTAATTCTATTTTCTGATTTTTCACGTTATGGTAAATTTTTTTGATTACTTACATTTTTCCTGTAATTTTTCCGCAACCAAAGTTAATTTTTTAATTTCCTATTTATTTATCACTTTGCATTACATCATACAATGTTGTCATATAAATTAAACATATTAAAAACAATGAACACACTTCAAAACCAATTAAAAACAGTTAAAAACATTAGTCTATTCTTCAATCGTTTTGCAGAATAGACTAATGTTTTTAACTGTTTTTAATTGGTTTTGAATTGTGTTCATTGTTTTTAATACGTTTAATTTATACGACAATATAATGCAAAGTGATAAATAAAAATTAAAAGGAAAGTTTAGTTGTGGAAAAATTACAAAAATAATGTAAGTACAGTAAAACCTCGATATAACGGACTAATTGGGGGGAGAGGGTGTCCGTTAAAGCCAAAAGTCCGTTATATAAAAATAGGTTTAAAATAAATCAAAAATCTTTTTTTTGAAAATACACTATATTTAGATATAAATAAAAAATACAAAACACAAACAAAATTCTATTTAATTGTTGTTGGATTTTGAACAATTTTAATATTTGTTCGGCCTCGCGTCCCTTGATCGGCGGGTCTCGTGCACACTTGCACAACCGAAGGGTTGCTACTTTCCCGCCCGAGAGAAGAGTCGTCTCCAAGTTTCAACGGCGTTTGGTCGACGATGACTGACGCCTAATTGTTTTGAATAATTGTTCTTTTAAGTTGTAAGCTCCTAGCGAGTAGAATTTGTAACAATAAATACTTTAATTTAATCGTGATTTAAAATACAGTCCACTTAAAATCGGTGTCCTCAAACAAGACTCAAGAAGACGCCATTTGTTATATAAAAGCTAACGGAACGTCATCCCTGCAAGAAACGGCCAACGCCGCAAAGAACGGGAGCGCTTCCACAACAATTGTCTTGTGAAGTGACGTTGCTGCAGTCTACGAGCATTGTGTCTCAAATTCTAGTGCTAGACATATGAAGTGATTATAAAAATTGTTTACATGCGGCGACACTTGAATTTAAGCATGTATAATATTAACAGGACGTTTTTATTTTTTTACATTTGACCGGATTTTTTGTCCGTTATACCCAAAGTCCGTTAAATAGAGGTCCGTTCTATCGAGGTTTTACTGTAATTAACAAATATTGGACTACTATTCCGTCTATGCCTGCTGCAACAAAGCAATAAAGAAGTCTGATAAATCAGGAATCGTTTCTGTTACTAATTGATGAAAATGTACTTGCCAATCTTTTAACGGTATACAAACCGCTACCTTTATTATTTTTCATTCCTTTTAAGATTTTCCAAACTTCGATTGACTGTGATCCTCTATGTAGATTTCAATACGCGGACACTGATGTTCCCAATGTGAATTGTTTTCTTTACTAATAGCTCTTCTTACTTTTCCATTGTTATTATTTATTTAAAAATTTAACAATAACAGTAATTAGTTTTTAAATGAACAATGATAGATAAGTTTATGAAATATGCATGTTTGACTGCAGTTGGAACTTGCAGAATAGGCCAGCCAATGACAATAGCGTGCCAGGAGGAAAGAGCTAGGCTTTTATTATTGAGAAAGATTCATATTTTTTTCAAATATAAGTTTGTTTGTAGAAGCAAAGCAAACTATTGGTTCTTCATCCTTCAGCAAATCGTTCTGATAGTTTCAAACCAGTTCCACCGCTAGTTGGAAGTTACTTTCAATGTCTTTATAAACTCTAGAAACGCATTGTGCATGCTCCCGATGATTGACAACGGTTTCCAGCTCTACGAGCAAAACTATAAATTTATGTTTATTTATGTTGGCACTTTCATTGCCATTAAAAAGTGTTCAGGTTGCTTTATGATGTAGGTACCTACATCGTTTAATACAACAAATTTTATCTTTTAGATATAAGATGGAAAAGGGGAGTTTTGAATATTTGTTCCGAATATGCTACTTCGTTCCCAATTAACTTATGTTTTTTCGAATTCAAAAATGATTAGCTTAGACTAATGCATTCTTTTTATACACGATGTTTACTTTCACGTTAAGGTCAAAAAATATCGATTCTATATCTGTTTTCAAATATTATTTACTTTGTCGCAGTGTTATTATAAAAAATATTTTTGATAATATAAAGCTGTTTACTTTATAGGTAAACAGCAGTAAAGTACATACAATTGAAAAATTTAAATTATTGATATGACCTACGACGTTGGGGAATTACATGTCACTACTATCTGCACAATTCAACGTGACCCGCATACAAATATAATTAATATTAGTTGTTATTTCATCTATTGAACTTGTTGATACTTTGTCAAAAATTAAAATTAAGTAGCTGATAACAAAAATGTCAAGAAAAATATCCAAACCAGTTTAGTTTCAATTTATTCAAATTTTTTCACTAATTTAAAACTCGTTCTGTATTTACACAAATTAATATCCCACATCCTAAATGCATAAACGCAAAGTAAAAGTAGCTATGTTGTATGTTTCATTTCAATAAAACAAATATTAAAAAATAAGATTGTAAGTACATGAGAGGCGCAGTAACTACTTTATAAATACCTATTAATATTAGAACGAAGTTCTTTGTTGAACAATTCAGTTGGTCGTTTACATTGATTCAGTTTTTTAGCTAATCGTTTGCATGAACATAAATTTAACAAATCTAATCTAAATTCTGAATGTTTCACATAAAATGATTGTAGAATATAATTTTTGGCAAACGTGCTCTTCGATGAAAATATCAGCATCAAGTTTTAAAACTGGACGCAAAATGAAGGTCAGTGAAAGTGATCATATTCCAATACTTCTTTAGTGCAATTCATTAGCTGTAATTTTTAAAGTCATTGCAGTTGTAAAATTTAAAGCAAATATATACAGGGTGGACCATCGTATGGCATTTTTAAAATTTAACCTATTTATAATGGTCAAAAAAAGATGAAAATTGGAGGAAATGATCTTCAATTTTGATACTACAACATGGCATAATTATTTTTTAGAAAGCAAAATTGATGTGAAAGTTGACTTTGATAGTGATTTATTATCAAATTACTAAAGCTATCAGTTTGTATTTTCTTTCACTGCATCTACGTAATGCGTACATTATGATGATATGCAAAGCGAAATTTAGATAGTTATAGTGATTGAATAAATCGAAATATTAAATAATGTAAAGCAAAACACTCTTATTTATGACCGAATTCTTAAATGACAACCCTCGTTAACTGGTGTGAGGCTGATTTACAACTGTCCTCAGTAAAAGTGGTTCTGAGGTACAATCGACACGAGCTGTGAGTAGTAAAATCCAGGCCCGTACTTAAATCTTCTATGGAATGTAAAACTCGCTATTTTTAATTTTTGAAAGTGACTCATTGTTAAAACAGCTTTGGTTACTCAGTCACTGCTAAGTCAAAATGCCTAATATTGACCTACTTCTGCTACTAATAATTATTTAAAAAAATATTGAAATTCTCTTTAATTTAGGCATACAAAATTGAAAATTGGTTAATATTTACGTTTAATTTTAAGGAAAACTCGAACTGTGTACTATTCCGGCCACCGAAATGTAAACGATTTTTTTTAGCAACTTGATTTTTGCTTCATAGCATAGGCGTCCTAAAAGAATCAGACAAATGTCAATATTATTTTGTTTATGACAAATATTATTTCACCAAAGACACTGGATAAAGCAGCTTTAATCTATGGAAAAATACGGAAATTTGTGTCAGGTGTCGTGCACATTTCGGGGGCCGGAATGGAAGCGGCGGCCGGGGGGTAGGTATCCCTCTTAAGTGCTAGGAAATAGGATTTACTTGAAAATTTGCTTGCCTGCTGTTCTTTTAAGAATTCACCTGATTGTAACCAAATGTTTAGTTTAGTTTTGAACTTCCAACAGTCTGATCGTGCTTTTGAGTTGTGTAGTTTTTGTTAAGTTTACCTGAAAGCTATTCTGAACAGTAATTATGCCTTTTCAATATTCATTTGAAGAAAAGACTGAAATGTTATTAATTTTTGGCGAATGTGGCAGAGACGCTACTCTGGCCGCCGACACTTACGCCGCGAGGTTTCCGCAAAATCGCGCTCCAAATCATCAAATTTTTAAATCGTTAGTGTCTTCTTTACGTGAAAGAGGAACTTTTCAACAAAATACCAGGTCGTTTATCAATCCAATTGTTACTCACGATGTCAACCATGCCAGGGTGTTAAATTTAGTTGAAAATAATCCCCACATTGCTAGCAGAGAGATTAGCTCTCAAACTGGGATCAGCAAAAGTAGTGTGTTTCGAATTTTGAAAAAACACGCATATCACCCGTACCACCTGGAACTTCACCAAGAGTTGCATGGTGAAGATTTTGCAAATCGAGTGGCTTTTTGCGAATGGGCAGAGGAAAAAATCCGGAATGATGAACATTTTTTTGAAAGAGTTGTGTTTACCGACGAATGTTGTGTGAAAAGTAATGGTGCGGTAAATAAACACAATTTACACTATTGGGCAGTACAAAATCCGCACTGGATGAGAGAACAAGACATCCAAAATCGCTGGTCCCTTAATGTCTGGGGAGGTGTTGTGAACAATAGAATTGTGGGGCCGTTTTTTTTGAAGGTCCATTGAATGGTGAGAGATACACCACCTTTTTGCAAGACGAGCTAAATGATTTGTTAGACGCAATTGTCCCAGTAAATCAAAGGTTTCGGTTGTGGTTCCAACAAGATGGAGCACCTCCACATTTTAGTCGAAGAGCCCGGGAAGAATTAACGCTCCAGTTTGGAGAAAATTGGATTGGTAGGGGCGGACCCATACCTTGGCCAGCGAGATCACCTGATCTTACACCACCAGATTTTTTCTTATGGGGTGCCATCAAAGAACGTGTTTTCCGGGAGAGACCGACAACAAGAGATAACATGAGGGAAAGACTAATTGCCGCCTTCCGCGAATTTAATGATGTGAATGTTGCGGCTACCGTTCACGCAAATTTTCAGAGACGCTTGCGACTTTGCATCGAACGGGAAGGTCATCATTTTGAACATCTAATGTAAAATAAAATAAATTAAAATTCAACTATTTGTTTCTTTTATCTAAATCTGATTAACGAAAAAAATTTAAGTCCGGTCCTGAAGTAAACACCAGCCTCGGCTCGTCAGAAATACCTTTTTTGATTTATGGTTGGTTTACAGCGGGCATTGTGAACGCACATTTCTTGCGGACAGAAGTTACAGCAATAAATCACTTATAATTTCCCGACAAAAATCACAAAATCTCAATTAATTTAAAATCAAAGGTTCCTATCAAATTGCAAATTTCGGGAATACATTCTCCATAATATTTTTAATGTAATTATTAAAAAAAAAAAATTGGATTTCTGTTTTTTTTTCACTTTATAGCGTCCCGACGCTGTTTAGAAACTTAATTCAAAAAAATAAAATTACCATGGTGTAGTGCTTTAATTGAAGATT
The DNA here is from genome assembly GCA_949768715.1 of Dascillus cervinus. Lineage (NCBI taxonomy): Eukaryota > Metazoa > Arthropoda > Insecta > Coleoptera > Dascillidae > Dascillus > Dascillus cervinus. The sequence goes on along the minus strand of OX458316.1, from coordinate 16,343,248 downwards.
GTTACCTGCAAGTTTGAATTTTTTTAACAAACAAGAAATAGGTTAAATCTCCAAAATGCCATACGATGGTCCAGCCTGTACATAATTTAATGGAAATCACTCATTTTTTAATTACGAAGTTTGGTTTATTTCAAAGTAAGTGTGATATCAATAATTTTAATTAAGTAGTCAAATTTATCATAATAAACAACTTAATAAAAGAAATTAACTAATCTATATTTTTGTGTCATTAAAACTGGAAATTTCCCCCCTAAAAGATAATCTTTCAGCATAATCAATTGTTGTTATTATTCGCAATGTAGCCGGCAGATATCTATAAAATGATGTCTTGTAGTAAAACTCGTCTCAGTACCGCTTGAACTTTTGGTGCGTTAATGACATCAAAATGAAGACGTTACTAATCATCATTGTATTAGCAGTAGCAACTAATGCCAGATTAATGCGATTTCGAAGAAGTACACACAATGAATGTAAGTAAATTTTTATAGATATTATTAATTCATGTAAGGGCATTTTAACAGAAATTTTCATTCTTTCTAATGTAATCGAGAGTTTATTCAAATAATAGTACATAATATTGTAATATTACTGCGAAAGGAGCCTCATGACAATATGAATGAAACAATTGTAGCACAGGCGACACTGAGTTTTTGTTAGAAATTTTCAGCACTCATTTTCTTCTGCACTTGTCTTTCAAAAGTTTACTTTACCAGAAAGACTGCCACTCTGCATTTTTTTGGAAAAAGATTGATTTGATTACTTTTTTTAGATAAAATGTGTATTCCGGAAAGTTTGAAGAGTCCTTGCGAAGAAATGGCCGCACAAGAAACGAAAAGCGCAGCCAAAATAACATGCATCACGGCCAGGGATAGAAGCGATTGCATTGAAAAAATTAAAGAACGAGTGGCCGATTTTGGAATGGTGGATCCAGAAGACATGTATTTGGCATCAAAAGTTAGAGATCAAGATTTTACAATTTTCGAAGAGATTAGGACTCGTGAGGAACCCGAAGGTATGTTTGTATATATCTCTTTAATATAACCGAACAAAAAATAAAAAACAAGCAATAAATTTTGAGGGTCAGCTGTCGTTAGAAACCAGAAGTCAAGGACAATTATTGAAAAACTGGCTCTGATAATCATCTTTATATTTAACTTCAATCTATGCACGTATTGATAATAACCCAAAATAAAGTGTAACCATGAATTCTCCTTTTCATAATCTTTACGAAAATTCAACTGTTCATTAAAATATTTCTAAAACGTATGGTACATTTTTTAGAAATATGGTAAATATGCCCAGGCAATGGTAAATTCATTCTATTCAATAAGTAAAGAATTCTTAGTTCACTATAGTATTGCTAATTCGCACCTCGATAGTATAATTCAAACAAAATTTTTAATTAATTATTAAATAATGCACAAATTTATTTTTCTTTATAACTACGTTCTGCTGCAGCAATACACTTACTTCAAAGTTTTTTTGCCAGCATAAAAATTCTTTTAGAAAATTTCAAAATATCCAGTTACAGCCGTTGTGAAGAAAGCTTTCTTCTCCTAAGGTTCTTTGTAAAATGTTTAATAAAAAAATCGCTAGATGCTAAAATTGAACTTCACTGTGTTTCTAACAATGATAGAACATCCAAGAAGTTGTCCTGCTGGAAGCGGTTTCCGGCAAGACAGTTGGACATGACAATTAGGTTCTGCTCGCAGACTCGCGTTTGCAATATTCTGACAGTAGCTACATGAAGGAGAAGGGATCGAATCTCAGTTCCTACTGAAGATAAAGTGCCGAAACTTGCAATTCGGTTACACAAAATTTTGAAAGATCTCAACTGAATAGTTTTTGTTCCTGATTGACACACTTTAAGACACTTTTAGAATTGGAATATGACGGCAGAACAAAAGGTCCTGTTTTTTTTTTCTTTTAAGACTTTCTTCATATCGTAAAGTATTGTACCATAACCTTTGGCGTTAGTTGTGTCACCTATAAAAATATATTGGTCAACTCTGTTTCTATCTTAATTTAATTCAATTAATGTTACATTTCTTGTTATATTTTGCTCATGTATTTTCGATTGTTTCATGTGTGCACTTACATTATGGTTTGAATGGAAAGAGCAAGATATGACAGTCTTGCATATGTCGCAACCAAATAATTATTCGTCTGCGTAAATACCCAATGCCTGAGCAAGGAGTTTTAAATATTTTTTTATTTCTATATATCGGCCCGGGGACGGGTGAACTACGCAATCGAAAACGGCTCGCACTTATACATCATACTTTTAGGTGTCGGTTACAAATGCTTACTGTTGACTCCGCCTCTTGCGCCATTTGTGGTTCTAGAGAAACTACTATCTTCTCTTCTGTTGAAGGTTGGTGACCATCATGACAATCTTTACTTTATTTACGGCTACTTTGAATAGTTGGTTTGGTGTCCAGTTGAATCAGTTCCGTAAGTTATGCAGTCACGAGATCCTACGTCTGCCCGTACATCTTCTACCCTCAACCTTGCCTTGCATTATTAGCCGCAGGAATTCATATTTTTGCCCTCTCATCCTATGTGCGAAATATTCTAGCATGCGAGTTTTGATCGTTTTTACCCGTTCGCTTTTTGTAGACATTATCCGTAGAACCTCTATGTTAGTAACTCGTTCTGTCCATCCTGTTTTCATTACCCTTCTAAACACCCACATTTCGAAAACTTCGATTCGTTGTGTCGTGTTTTTGTTTAATGTACTGGCTTCTATGCCATAAAGAAGTACAGAAAATGCGATCATTCTTATTTTTAGTTATTTTTTAAGTCGGTTGCAACAGAAAAGATTTCTCATTTTGTAAAATACGCCTCATTCTTAGAGTTTCTCCAGGTAACCAAATATTTATATTTATCTACTTTCTTTATGTAGTCATTGTATATTTTGAATTGCTGGTTGTTATTGGTGGGAGATTTGGTCATAATCATGAACTTTGTTTTCTTTAAGTTCATTTTTAGACCATATTGTTTGTTTTTTTCTTTAATTTTCTTCACTATTCTTTTAAGATCTTTGACATTATCTGCCAATGATAATGTGTCGTCAGCGTTGTTGTTGTTGATAAGTATTTCATTTACTATAATGTCAGCTGTTTCGGTTCTGAGGGATTCCTGGACAATTGCTTCAGAGTAGATGTTGAATAGTAGCGATGATAGAACACAGGCTTGTCTCACTCTTCGATTGATGTTGATATCTTCTACGAATTTTCCTTCTAAACTGTTTGTTTATTGTACAGTGTCCTAATTATTCGTAGCTCTCATTTGTCTATTGGTTTTTTTGTTAGCAATTCAATAATTTTTCTGTGATGTACTTTATCGAAGGCTTCCTCGTAAATCCACAAAATTGGCATATACTTCCTTGCTTACAACTAGGCATCTTTGTGTTAGTACGTTGAAGTCAAAGAGAGCGTTTCTCGTACCGATCCCGCTTCTAAAACCAAACTGTGTGTCAGATATGTTTTATTCTAATCGTTTGTAGATTCTGTTGCGGATTAACTTTAAAAAGACTTTCAGGTATGACTCATAAGAGATATGGTGTGATGTTCTTCGGATTTCCTTGTATTTGTTTCTTTTGGGATATGTACAAATGTTGAGTTGAGTCACCAGGCATAATGCCTGTGGCGTATATAGAGTAGAGGAATCATTGTTTGTAGTTGTTCTTCTTTTAGGAGCTTTAATAGTTCAACTGGCAAGAGAATTGGGCCTGTCGTTTTGTCGCTTTTTGTATTCCACAGGGCGTATTTAGCTCCTTCTATAGTTATTTCTGGCCTTTCCTCTTCGTTTGTCATTTCTTGCTCTTGATTTTTGGTTTATTCGTCTGCGAAGAGTTTTTGTATGTATTCTGTCCATCTTTTAAGCTTTTCTTGGTTATCAGTAATTATGTTTCCGTCTTTGTCTTCCAATTTTCCTGTCAATATTGCAGCTGTCATGTTTGTTTTCCCAGTCTCTCTTCACATTTCTCATTAAGCCATATTTCTTTTGTTTCTATAATTTTCTTCCTAATCGTTCTCTGAATATTTTTGTATTTTGCTTGATCATTTGATTTTTAGCTGTTCTTTATTCATCCATCAACCTAAGTATTTCTTCGATCATCCATTTTGTATGTTGGTATCAATTTTCTGCTAATGTCTAGTGTTATTTGTTTTATGATTTCCCATTTGTTTTCAGGATTTTCTTGCGTATCGATGTCATTTGTTACTTCATTTATATTCTTATTCAAGTTGTGTTTTACCTGCTCTCTTGTTTCGATTTTCATTAGTCTTTTGGTGTCGATCTTGTCTTTGTTTTGTTTCTTCTTCTTTATTTCTTCAATTCTAGATAAAATTTCCCCAGCATGGTTATGGTCGCCGTCTGGATAAGTCTTTATGGGTAATATACTATTCCTATATCTCTACTATAGCAATATTAATTTCATTTATTGTACAATTTTTGTGATCATGACAATAAATAATTAGTTTTGAACAAGCTACCAAACTGAGGCGCGAGAGATAAGCTGTTACGAATAACAATAGTTCTGAACTTCAATAAACTTCAATATTATATGTAAATTTTCAAGGGCACCATTTCTACTTTATGAATATAAAGTGAATTCACTACATTAAAATAAGTACCATTGCAAAATTTAACATACAGATACAAAAGAATGCGAAATCATGAAAGGTGATGATGCATAATTCCTCTTTCATGAATTCCAATTCAAACGTGTTCGGTCGCTTTTATGGAATCTTGAAAATTAAACTAGTCGAGGGCTCGTAACTACCGTTCATGAAGTCGGGCATCATCATCTGCTTTAATAAACTAATACGAAATTATTTCTGTGCGGTAGATACTAAATATCTGTGGTGGTATGTATGTACAAACACAATGTAATTTCAACAACAATAACCTACATAACTATTTTCGAATTAAAATTAAAATTTTACTTAAATAATATAAATCTAATTTATTTAAATCCCTCTAATAAGGTTGAATTTAATATATCACTCTAATCAAAGATTAACTCTATGCCATCTACTCCTTGGGATTAAATATGCTTCTTAAATTTTCAGATGGTATAAAAATAATTAACTTATATTTGCAGCTGAATTTCGTTATGAGGGTGTAGCTGTAATCCACAAGGATTTAAAAATCGACAGTATTAGTCAATTGAAAGGTCTTAAATCGTGTCACACTGGAGTTGGACGAAACGTAGGTTACAAAATTCCTTTAACCAAATTGAAAAATATGGGAATAATAGGAAAATTGAACGAACCAGACCTTTCTCCGCGAGAAAATGAATTAAAAGCTTTGTCAAATCTTTTCTCAAAAGCTTGCCTGGTAGGAAAGTGGTCACCAGATCCAGATATAAACGCTAGATTAAGTGAGTATTTATTCTAATCAGTAGCTGTTGTAGCTACAATAATTGTATTTCAGAAAGCAAATATTCAAACCTTTGTCAACTTTGCGAAAATCCTGAAAAATGTGATTACCCTGACAACTTTTCCGGATATGAGGGAGCTCTACGGTGCTTGGCTCACAATGGTGGTCAAGTAGCTTGGACTAAAGTCATTTACGTCAGGAAATTCTTTGGGGTAAGAACTAACACTAATTCTTTGGTCTGAAATTATTACACCATTTCTTAGTTGCCAGTTGGAGTTACTCCAGCAAAACAGTCTAACGAAAATCCGGACGACTTTGCATATTTATGTCCTGATGGGACCCGAGTGCCCATAAACGGCCCGGCTTGTCGATGGGCAGCGCGGCCATGGCAGGGATACATGGCCAACGCCAACGTAATCAAAACAATAGAGGAATTGCGCACTAAGATTGAAAATTTAAATGCTGTTGGAAGCAAATCTCACGCACCGTGGTTGGAAAAGGTTCTAGAATTAAACGAAAAACTAGTCCCCAAAGAAAATAAAATTATCGGCCCTGGCGATTATCTAGATAAAGCTAATTACACTGATGTAATTGAGCGAGAGTACGGACCCCCTATCAAAACAGTTAGGTTTTGTGTACTTTCTGATGATGAGTTGACTAAATGTAGAAAATTCAGTGATGCCGCATTTTCTCGCGACATTAGGCCAAGATTTGACTGCGTGAGGGAGAAAAATGTAGACAAATGTTTACAAATAATTAGAGATAACGGTGCTGATATAATCACACTAGACGGTGGAGTTGTCGATAAGGCAGATCGTCTGTACAATTTGAAACCGATCGTTGCTGAAGTATACGGTCCATTGGGTGGTTCGTATTATTCTGTAGCGGTAGTTCGCAAAAATTCTCCCTACCAATCTTTCTCCGCTTTGCGAGGTGCAAAATCATGCCACACTGGTATAGGTAGAACGGCGGGTTATAATGCACCATTATACACGTTGATAAAACAGAATTTAATCAAACAGAATCAGTGCCCTTATTCGACAGCTTTGGCTGAATTCTTTTCGGGTGGAAGCTGTTGTCCTGGTTCGCGCGACAAGGTGCATGGCATCCCAACTACAGTATCAGATAAACTTTGTAGTTTGTGTGCTGGAAATGTCGATGCCAAAGATCCAAGCACTAAATGTAATTTTGACTCGAGTGAAGCGTACAGCGGTTATACTGGTGCTTTTAGATGTTTGGTTCAAGGTGGAGGTGATGTAGCTTTTGTCAAACACGTTACGGTCCCTGGAAATACTGGTAAGTACATATTGCTGTTGACGTTAAATAAATATAATAGACATATTTATGTTCAAGATGGAAAAAATAGCGATGGATGGGCAGTTAATTTGAAATCGACCGATTTTGAATTGTTATGTCCTAATGGAGGTAGGGCCCCTATTACTGATTATGAAAGATGTAATCTTGCTAGGGTACCGCCGCATATGGTAATAAGTCACGAATGTCTGCTGAAATAATTATTTTTGCTTTGGGTTATAGGTCGTAACTAGTAATTCTAAGAGTGATGAAGAAATTGATGAAATACGAAACACATTGATTTCTGCAAGTTCGTTATACAGTAAAAGATCTGATTTATTTAAATTATTTGGATCATTCAATGGAAAAAAAGATTTACTTTTCAAGGTATTTATTTTTTCACAATTTATTGAGGGAGCATTAGTAAAAATTACAATGGCACAATCATAATTGCATTGTTTTTTTACCTACCAATGCTATTATTGTTAAATTTATTTATGATGTTAAATTCTTACAGGATTCTGCCACCGGCCTAGTTTCTGTTAATGACTTATCAGAGGTTCAGCAAAACTACGTAAAAATGTTGTCAGTGATCAATTCATGTCCAGTCACTGAGTGAGCAGTGAAGCCTAACGTTATTTTAATTTGTAATTTGTGTTTAAAATGTTTTAGATATTAAAACATACAATTTATGTTGTTTTTAATTTCTTGATCATGTGACTATACTGAAACCAAGTGAAGTGAACTTTATCGGGCAAATATCAGGCGTTTAAAAAGTCCTGATGTCCTGGGCAGTTATGGATTGTAAGACGTGTGCATGGCTTTCCTTCATATATTAGTTATCTTAGTCATATTAATGATAGTAAAGACACACGTTTACAACCTATACACCAGGACGTTACAAATTTTTGAACACCCGATGCGTTTTTGAGGTTTACTATACTTTGAAATATTTGTTTATCTTCTGATACTAGTATTTCTGCAAACTGTAAAAGTCGCAAAACTCGTCTCCCATAATCCCATGATCTTTAATATAATTCAAAACAAAAATGAGATGAAGGTTGACTGTCTCAGTAATGAACACCCAAGAGAAAACTTCAATTTCAAAAATTCTCAAAAACTATAATATTTTATGGAGGTTTTATTGGGGTATGGTGTCTCAAGCAACCTGCTGTGATTGCGGGGATTCGCTAAGTTTATCATTTTCCCCCCATTATGTCCCACACGTGTTCAATTGGCGAGAGGTCGCGAGATCTGGCTGGTCATGGCAAGATATGGACATGGGCCTCTTCACACCGGTTTAGAGAAGTTCTCGTTATATGGAGACAGGCATTATTCTGCTGGAAAAGTGGGTCTTCGAGCTGCTGAAGATATGGAAGAACATGGGGTTCCACCACCTCATATGCTACAGCTCCCCATACCATAACTTCCAGTGCACACTCCTATCAACAGAAAATTCAATATCGCGACGTTCCTCAGCGACAGCAATGTTTGGGGTGGCATAGGGTGGAGTTCAGTGATGAATCTCAATTTTGTTTATCGATGCATGATGACCACATGAGGGTCAAATGTGCCAGTGGTGGACATACTATCACCAATAATGGCCATATTTTGGGTGAGCAATGGACACCTTTACAATTTATTCAAACTTTGCTACCTCGGTGCGACTCGAATTAAAAGGTACTCTCGCTAATTGTTCGTTGTCACTATTCTCACTTTCACTGGAATTATCAAATAAATCGACCGCAAAACCGACCAACACATGACAGCCAACATTTCGAGCCTTATTAGAAGGTGACGAGATGGATTTTTTACATATTCATTATAGGTGTTATTAGAAACCACATTAGGAAGTGGAAAGATTGGGCCTAAGTGAAAATAAGGTATATACCTGCACGGAATAGGCACAAAAAAGAGTTATCGCAGTGCCAATGTGAATGCTAGCTTGTGCATAATAGTTGGTCCCAACAGAAATCAAATTGATAAGTAGCATGTCGCGTAGAGTGTGTTACTTTCGACATGTTGCGTCGATGTGCACTTCGTCTGACAAAATATCGTGCCTGGCAAATGATTTTATAATAATTGAATCGGTTATTGTTGAAAGGGGATAAGTCACTTTTTAATGTTTAGTGATAATCGATAAAAACTGTAACGGTAGTAATTTCTATACAGCCTTCAAGTATGTGTGACATATATCCGAAAATTTTGGAGAGTCGTCAAAGTTCCATAACGTAACCCCTTTCAACAATGAACACAATTTTCCTTGTAAATGAGTCAGTGTTGTGTGTGTGTTTAAGGTAAATAAGTCGATATGTTTGAAAAATTATTATTAATATTAATCTGAAAAAGTGAGCTTAAGACCCAGTAATGCAATCAAAATCTCATTTTTGAAAGGGGTCATGGCAGTGACTTATCCCCTATCAACACTAAACAGTTCAGTAACAATAATAAGGAACTAAACCAAGAAGATCCCTTTCAACACCAAGCTACGCGTTTACCTTGAAATATTAGAAATTACTTAACTCTCGAAAATGACCAAAAGTGACTTATTCCCTTTCAACAATAACCGATTCAATTGTTATGTAAAATATTTAACTTTGAATTATTAAATCCTCATCTGCCATTGACATTTTTGAACAATAATAATCTTTTCTTAAATAACTTAAAAGCGCAATTATTTTAAAATAATTATAATAATTATACTTTATCTTATTAGACTTTGAACTGTACGTGCATGCAAAAAAGTTATGTTAAATAAAGAATTGTTACTTATCGTAGAACTTTGTAACATAATTGTGCTTTTAAATAAAAACATATTTTGCAATTATAATGAAACGGTGGAAACTGTGCTTATTTGTATTGTATGTAGTTGCATTCATTAAATGCAGTGGTAAGTAAACTGGAACTACTAAATGTAAATTTATTAAAAAAAAACCTTTAAGATAAAACCAACAACTACGACATAACTAATTTGCAAACTGAAATAGATGAACTAGATGCAAGTTCACAATCATCTTCATCAAAGACGTGTGGCAAATGTAAAATATTGGCATCAAGTGTTATAAACTATAGACGTGGTGGTGCTTCTACAGACTTAACAAGAAATTTCGTAACTGATATTTGCAAATTAATTATCAAATGGGACGACTATGTTTGTAATGGATGGGTTAATATGACCATTGTAATTAATACTATTTGATAGCACAAACAAAATATTAATTTTGCTATTATAGGATACTGTAGTGTTTATTATTGATAACAAAACAAATTCTACAGCTGAACATTTTTGTGCTATTCAGTATCAAAATTTTGGTTGTCCTACAGCGGACACAGTTGATTGGAATTTAGCAATTCCACCAAGAAATGAAAATTACGTCAAGGTAACGTAAAACCATATTTGGTTATTATTTTATATGCTAGAATATTTTAGAAAATTTCTTCGAAAAACTCATCTAAACATATTTTGCACCTGACTGACATTCATTACGATCCTCAATATGAACCAGGGACTGATGCCGATTGTGGGAAACCTTTATGTTGCGAGCTAGAGAATGGCTCTCCCAAAAGTTTCAACAATAGCGCCGGTTATTGGGGAGATTACCATGCTTGTGACATGCCCTGGCATTCAGTTTTAGACTTATTAAATCATGTGAGTTTATCTCATGTAAGTACAACTTCATAATACAACACTTGCCGTTTATTTGAATCATGTCGGTTTTTAAGTTGATAAAAGCCGCTTAGAATTTGTATCAAAATTGTTTTAATTGACTTCTATCAGGGTGGTTCCCGATATTCATTTTCAAAATTCCCTGACTTCCAGGTTTTCCAGATCGACAATTGACAAATTCCCAAAGGTCTGAATTAAGAAAAGTAACTTGCACGTAGGGAATATTTTCGTATGTAACAATCAAATCGATCGATGAGTATGTACGGCGTGCTCAAACTCTCCAACGCGTATCTCAAAGAGCGATAAATTAAAAATTTTAAGTTGTTTGGCTTAAAAATGGCTTAAAAAATTCCCTGACTTTTTCGATTCTTTTGCAAAATTCCTTGACTTTTCCTGATTTTCCAGACCAAACCAAATTTCTTTACTTGTTCAGGTTTTTCCAGGTTTTCCAGAAAGTAACCACCCTTACTCTTAAAACAGTATGTATCTATAAATCACAAGTCCGACTAAAATATTTATTTTCTTCGAAATAGTATATTCTAGGGTGACCTTTGTAAGCCGCGAATTGGAAAGACCGAAATTCTATGCATCAACGTTTATGTCATTAGTTAAACCGGAAACCTGACTAAAGCGGATTTTTTTCGATCCCAAGCAATTTTGCTTTATACAGGTTTGACTATATAAAAGATATAAAAGATAAAAGATTTAAAAAAATTCAGTGAATTATTTTCAACTTTTATCTATCATTCCAATGCCCAACTTAAACAAATACCCGTAGTTAGTAATGTAAGGTACATTAACAGTCCTCGGCGCCCCGAGACTAAATTCAATGGTTTTGTACGTTGTCCGTACGGTCTCATTTTCAAATTTGAAAAGAAGGTCGCTATCTTATACGACAAGTACACGCTAGCCAGACGACTTCCATTTAATTACAGTTTGATATTATGTCAATTAAGCTTGTTATTAATTAAAATGTCCAAATTTCACCTAGTCGTACAACTTGCTGTACGGCTCCAATTTTCAACATTTTGCTTTAAAATTGTAATGGTCTTGTAGCTTATTCATTTATCGGCGGCCCTCACTATATCGTTTTTCTTCATATACTACCGTTTTTTAATTATTTCAATGTTTGTAAATTCATGTAAAAAAAAGTGCCGAGAAATGGTCAAGAAAAATATCGCCTGAAGTCATCTGTCTTTTTAATTTATTGGGGGTACTCGAAATATTAATGTTTTGTGGTCTCTTGTGCAGCAGCAAGAGAATTCTAATTTTGGTATATGAAACATTCAATGACAAAGCTTGCACATTTTGTGTATATTCTAACTACCTGTTTCCGATCTTTTTTTATGTGAAAAATAAATATCTTGCCGACTTGTTGACTTATGTTCTTTTAGAATAGTATATTCTGTAACAAGTTTGGAATGAGGCATATTCCACACGAATGGAAGTTTGACACCCGAGCCAAAGGCGAGGGTGGCGGTCCACGAGTGTGGAATAGCCATTCCAAACGTGTTACAGACTATACTTTCTCTACGACTGTATGTGAAAATAAAAAGTAATAATAATAATAATAGTAATAAAATAATAACAATACAATAATACAATAGGTACAATACAATAATTCTCTATTTATATATTTTCGTTTTTACTTACTAAATTAATAGTAATATTTTGGCAACGGTTAAATGGGATATTTGGTAAGTTACAAACATTTGATGTGTGGTATTTGCCACATAAGAATGTGATGGCAACATTGTTAAATTCTGTATGGAACATCCTGGTGTAGGTTCGATATCTAAATATTCTAATATTTCATTGGCAACATTTAAGCGATTTTTAATGGAATTGTCGGTATAGCCTTCGGTCACTTCAAAAGATTTCCATCCACCATGTCTTTTTAAAGTTTCTATATTGGCCCCAGCATCTATCAACATGGTGGCATATGTCCGTATAAAGCAGTGGCTGGTGTAAGACTCTGAATTTAGTAGTTGCAACAAGATAACCACTTGTTTAGCCATGTTACCTAGTTTATTTATACCCATGACTTGTTTGGTGCAGCGACCTTTTTGAAAATTTACAAAAAAATTGTCTGTTGTAATGTTTGGGGCCTTAAATCTGCATATTTTTTAAATGTTATAAAATTCTGCATTGCTGGTGAATTTTCTAGAAACCTTTATTTTGGCATCAGGTACACTAATTAATACTGAATTTTCTAAGTATTTTATATCTTGAAAAAACAATTAATAGCAACTCTTCATTTTCTGTATTTATTTAGTTAACTTTGTTGAAAGATATTGTTTTTAAACTTAAATCATTAATTTATTAAATTATATTACACTTACACTGCACAAAAAGTATATTTAAACAGAGATAATCACCAAAAAGGCACAGGACAGTTCAAATTGCTTAAATCGTGTGACGCGATTTTTTAAATCTAGTTTTGACAAATTGAAAAAAAAACATCTCATAATAATAATTTTTTTTCACCTCCTTCGATTAAAAAAAAAATAGTTGCAATCGAGGGCGCTGGTGGTAGTCATTCCATAACAAGTAATGGTATAAAGAATAGCCCTATTCAATGTTCAAAAATGATCGCAGAATGCATGTATTCTAAAACAGTCGTAGAGAAACGATGTTTTAAATATCATTACAACTTACAGTCGCAGTCATTTGCGATTTAAGCTGGTTAGATATGAAGAAATAAGGGTTATTACAAGATTGTAAAACCCGTTTAAAATAATGAACTATAAAAGAAGGTCGCTGAATATACAGTGAGCGCCAGCCAAATGGAATAAATTAATTATCTCAATTATTGTGCATATTGAGAAAAAATCCCGAAACACGTCAATTTTAGTCTATCACATCATATCCTGTAAAGTGAAAATTTCATCCCTAACCTCAACCCCGTTCGAGTGACAGTTACGACCCCCAAATTTTTAAATGGGAAGGGGGCTTGTGATACCTCATTTGAAAGGTCTCTTCATGCTCTATTCAAAAATGCTATGGTTTAAAAATTTATTGCAAAAATGAAGAGTAAAAAAAAATTATTCTGTTTAACGAAATTCACTACAACACATTAAAAAATCAAAAATTAATAGCGTTTCGTTCTTAGTAATCTAATACAATAAAAAATATATCAATCAACGCTTTAAACTAAACTAACACTCAGCTTACGAAAAATGTTGATAAGTTTTTATGTCACTTTCTGAACATTTTAATTGTTTTTGCTTGCCTTCTCAGTATCAAGAACCAAACGCTATTAGTTTTTGATTTTCTTAGTGCGTCATAACGAATTTCGTTAAACAGATTAATTGTTTTTTACTCTTCATTTTTGCAATAAATTTTTAAATTATATCATTTTGTATAGAGCATGAAGAGACCTTTCAAACGAGGTATCACAAGCCCCCTCTTCCTATTTAAAAATTTGGCGGTTGCAACTGTCACTCGAAGGGGGTTGAGGTTAGGAATGAAATTTTCACTTTACAGGATATGATGTTATAGACTAAAAATGACGTGTTTCGGAATTTTTTCTCAATATGCAGAATAATTGAGATAATGAATTTATTCCATTTGGCTGGCGCTCCCTGTATATCGGAGATATAAAAAAAATTTTCAAATGAAAATTTTGCGTGAATTAGTGTACATAAATGTAGCAAAAGTCATTTTTCCATTTGTAAATTAGAAATATTTCTGTTTCCCAAAATAAACAAAAACAACCAGTTATTTTTGAGTCCGCGCCCCGTTTGAAATAAAGCTGCACTGGTCCAAGGGTGTCAGTAGAAAAAAAAAATTTTGCACTTCTGTGCCCCATAAGCTGTCACGTATTCATGGAATGTAAAATTTTTGAGATTGGTTATAATGGGCAGATTTTAGAGCACAATGAAACAATACTAAATATAGGCAGTTTTTTCAATAACTTTCCAAGTTTGACCAAACCTGACCGACCTTTTGCAGGGTAAAAATACATTTTTACTGGGCTAAATACATTGTTTTCAAATTTGAAATTTTGTTTTGAAAAAGCGGTTTTACCTCAAATCATAGACCCACGAAAACGTACGAGTGCAGAGATCGAAAAGCCGGAAGCAAATATTCAAGTAATCAATTAGTAAAAAACAAAAGTTGTTTTCCTATTTGCAATTCCTACCGATAGGTACTATAGAGTTTACAAATATTTAAATAACGCTAATTACATCACAACAAATTTTCGTTTTTTTATTTAGTTTTACTAATACAATTGGATCCGTTCGTTTCAAAAACCATTTAAGTCAACAAAAAAAAACCTCCTCCCTCTGTAAGTCCCATTCCGGTACAAATATTTTGCTACACATCTGGTATTTAAAAGAATAAAGAAGCCGAAACGTACGAATACATATTGTGTCGACTGCATTTCGAGTAAATGTAAGTCGTTTCAAAGAAGTTATTTATGGCTACTTCATCGAGTTCTATTATACAGAATGATTTATGACCGTGGTGGTGGCGTGGTTGCCTATCATTTAGTACAACGCCGAATGTCGTAAAATTCAACTTTTACAAAAACAGGTCCTCTATGCCGAAAAGTATTAAGAAGGAAACGATCCCGAACATATCACGGGCCTCTTATAAACTTTTCACCATATGACAGGATGTTACAGTGGGTCAGTCATATAAGGTGACGAGGTTTATGTAATGACTAAATTAGTTGAAGACGAATGCAGGTTCAATAAGACTAAGAGATGAACTTCAATATTGTATATTGACACCAAAAGTTCAATACAAGATAACCAATGTTATGGTACTGGCAACCGACTATCAACAGAACTCCCCACTGTCCGCATACCTCCTATTTATACTATGCATATTATCTATTCTACATTAACCTACTTAATAATACGTAGTATGAAATTCGTGACATACTACTTATAACTAGATCTATTACATTTACCTGGTAAAACTCAGCTCAAATTTTATTTTGGAAAGTCTATATTATACTTTTATATTTAAAGATATACTTTACAAAATTTATTTTAACCTGAGTTTTCCCTGCTTTACCTTACGTGACTAGCCCTGAACTAATAAAACCTGGTATTTCAGAAAAATATAGATTATGTATACTATACTGGCGATATAGTTGGTCACACGTCATGGGACACTAGCAGAAACTACAATACCCAATCAATTAGAAAAGTTCTTGGCCAGTTTAAACAAGTGTTTAAGTCAATACCTGTTTATCCGATATTAGGCAATCACGATACCCATCCACTTGATTAGTAAGTTGTAAAGTAAATTTTAATATTTTCATCATTTTTTGCTTAAGTTTTTCTTCAGAAAGTATAACGGACAAGACGTTATCAACACAGTGGGTTTTTGATTTAGCTGCAGATGAATGGTCAAAATGGTTACCTAGAAATACTATTCCAACCATTCGCAAAGGAGGTTACTATACTGTCTTAGTTGAACCAGGTCTTAGGATCATCGCTCTTAATAGTAATGCAGCCCACACACACAAATTGTGCGCACACCGCTTAAATGTTTGAAATACTGTGATGTAAAATTACAGATGGTTACTGTACGATGAAGTAGATCCGTACGGACAATTACAATGGTTAGTGGATACTTTACTGAAAGCAGAAAGAAATGATGAAAGTGTACACATTTTATCTCATGTACCACCTGGTGATTTACATTATTTAAGACAATGGAACGACATTTATATTAAAATTGTTGAAAGGTATAGTACATTATACAGATGTAAAATGAAGCTGTTGTTAGGTTTGCAGATGTTATAACTGCACAATTTAATGGCCACACCCACATAGACGAGTTAAAACTTTTTTACAATAGCAGCAATCCTGGTCAGGTAATTAATGCTGCTTATAATGGAGGCAGTTTTACAACATATGTAGCTAGTCATCCAAATTACAGAATTTATGAAATCGATGACTACAATTTTGTAAGTTAAAATAATAGTGTATTTTCCCTGATTGGATTATAAAAATAATGACAAGAATAGGTATTAGATTATGATGAATAGTCGTTTGATTTACAACAAGCTAATGCTAGATCTAACAAAAAACCAGAATGGTTTAGATTATATTCATTTAAAGAGGCCTACAAGATGACAGATCTTAAATATGAAAGCTTTGCAGATTTAATACAAAGAATGATTGTTAATAATACCTTGGTTGAGCAGTACTACAAGTATGACACAGTAATTAAGTAATTAAATAATTAATAAATTATTATTTAGATTTGGAGTACGAAATAGTGAAGTTGCATTGAGGGAAGGATGTAACTCAAGATGTTTACAAGAAAAACTTTGCTCGATTACCGCAGTTAATTTTGAAAATTCACGCAAATGTATTCATTTATCCTAAAAATGTAATTATAACAATACTAACAAAATATCATATGAAGTGTACAGTTAACGAATTTAAATTTGGGACGATTTTTTTAACAGGAGGCCATATATTTTCAAATTTTAGTTGTTAGAATTGTCTTTTTCTGAAATCGTCAATAAAATCACATAAAATCATCAGTAAAGTATCTAAAATCGGCACTAAAGTAGTCCATTATATTACAATTTTGTGCATCGCAGGGTGCGAGCATTGATCAGCACAGATTAAATTGTCAACTGTCATCTCTGTAGTTATTGAAAGTCGATTGAAAATTGCAAGTACCTATAATTATAGAACAATTGTAGATTTAACCTGCACACCCCCAGAGTTAAAAAATCTTGCAAATGATGCAATGAACCATTTGCTACCAGCAAAGTCTGCAAGTCTGTATGAAAGGCAATACAAAAATTTTATAAATTGGCCCGATGAACATCATACAATTAATTACACAGAAAACGTTTTTCTAGCGTACTTCCGCCAGAAAAGTGAAGTTAACAAATCATCAACATTGTGGAGTATTTATTTCATGTTGAAATCAACATTTATCGCCAAACGTAATGTTAATATTTCAAAGTTTTCAAGGCTTATAGCGTTTAGAAAACGGCAAAACGCAGGGTATAAACCGAAAAAGTCTAATATCTTTACAAGGGACGATCTAATGAAATTTGTGAATGAGGCTCCTGACAGCAAATACCTTATGTGGAAGGTAATTGTGGGTATTTTTCAAACGCATTTTACTAATTATATTCGTTTACTTTGCAGGTTTGCATGATTTTTGGTATCTCAGGTGCATGTCGCATGGATGAGTTAAAAAAATGACTGTCACAGATGTAGAAGATAAAGACAACTTCCTAATCATAAAAATCCCAGATTCTAAAACGGGAAAGTCAAGACTTTTTACAGTGCCAAATGGAGATTTAAGTTCACTCAATCTTTATAGAAAATGTATATCACTAAGGCCTCCACATACTCCACACCAATTCCTTTTTGTGCTCTATAATAATGGGAAATGTTCCACACAACCAGTTGGCATCCACACCTTTGGCAAAATACCAAAATCTATAGCAACGTATTTGCAATTGAACGATATAAACTCGTTTACAGGCCATGCATTTCGTAGAACATCTGCCTCTTTATTAGCTGACACAGGTTCTGATGTGTTGACTTTAAAACAACATGGAGGTTGGAAGAGCGCAAGTATCGCGGAATCCTAGGTTGAAACATCTCTAAATAGAAAACGTGAAATAGCGACTAAAATCATGCAAGGTGAAACAGAATGCACACCATCAACTTCTAGTTTAAGTTCAAATCACCAACTTCCACCTATAAACATTTCCAACAATACGAGTTGTTATATTACCGTTAATATAAATAAATAAGCTTTTCCATGTTTTCTTTGTTTATAATTATTTGTATGAATGATAATAATAACCTAACCTCAAAAAATAGTGTTTGCACAAATTTTCTCCAAATTTGCAATTTTTGCACAAATTTTCGATTTCGGAAAAAATTTAATATGCACCTCGTCACTAATAGTATTTTTCATCACGAATGTGTTTTATTTGCCTCGGCTAGCGCCTCGGCAACTAAACTTTAGTGCCTTGATACATAAATTTCTCGATACATTCATAACCTTGAAAAGGTAGTGACGTTTTTCTATTAATTAACTACTTGACAGTATTAAAAAAAAACCGCAAAACTTAAAACGAATATGTAATTTTCTATTTATTATTTTTTAGTAAAGGACAATATAATTCAACATAACAAATAATTGCTGGAACTTCTTTTGAGTAGGAGGAAAATTTATCAAGTGTCAGTAGGTCAAAGAAAATCAGGTGATTTAAATCTGACTATTTCATTCATGCAAATTTCGTTCAATCAAAATCCATCTTTTTAACGAAAAAATTGTTTCGTACCGACAAAATTTCAAAATAAAAATTTGGCCAGTGCTACTGAACCAGTGGAAAGCTAGAATGAAGCAACCTAGCGGTTTTTCAGCGGCAATTTTTCCTTTGTTTTTGACAAACATAGTAACCGATTCATCAAGTTGCTGTTATTATAATATTTTTGAAACGTCAGTTATAAAAATGTGTGAAAATAAAAATAGATTTATCAATTGCAAATATTAAAGCGTTCACTGCCAACGTTATCCCTCTCAACACTGTTAAAACTAAAAATTCAATATGGTTGCAGTTCAGCGAATTTTGTAAACAGCGGCGTTATGATTTATTTTCGACAACTCCTGATGAAATCGCAAAAATATTACAAGATTGGGCTTTTAACATGAAAAACAAAGAACGGAGAAAACTGCAAAGAAACTAGTGTCAAATCAATGTGGAATACAACAGCATTAATCGCCCAGGAAAAATATTTAAAATAAAATTGATTTGTCTTACCTGTTTCATGAAATAGTCATGTCAAATTTCATTCGTGAGATAATTTTGCCTGGCAAAATTTAATGATTATTCCACTCAAGTTTATTGCTTTAAGCAATTTCGCTCATGCCAATGTCAAAAAACAACTCGCCCAAGGGCTCGTTGTTTTTATCTGTCACTGTCATTCGCGAAATTGCCAAGCAATAAACTTTCTTAATAATAATTGAATTTTGCCGGTAAAACCCACGTAACACATGTACATCCAATGGACGTACATTGGATATACACAAACGGATCACTGTACGTCCAATGGACGTCCAATTTGAGACTAAATTGTACGTACATCTGGACGTCAGTTTGTGGACGTTTTTGGGACTACATTTGGGATCTTTTCGAAAGTTCAATGTACGTCCATATCGTGCCGGTTCCTGGACGTCCATCGACAAACGCTTATTGGACGTCTTTGGGATTGTAAACGGATTCGTTTTGGACGTTCACTGGACGTCTTATGTATGTCCATTTGGACCCGAATTATGGACATTAATGGACGTACTTACAAACGTTGTGGGATTAAAAAATAAATAAATAAAAAATGGAAAAAAGCATATATTCGAAAATAAATAACCTTAAAAAAATTTGTAAATTCAAAAATTGTTACAATAACGAACTTTAACAATTAAAACTAACCATTAACACATTAAATAACATGAAACTTATGCTTAAAAAATACGTACAAAGAAATATTTAAATTCAAAAATAATTTGCAGTGAACAACTTTACCTATTTAACTTTAACTATTAACAAACTAACTAACTAGAAACTTCACCTTAAAAAATATGAATATTCAAAAATAATTACCATACAGAATTTAATTAATTATTAACTAATTAAACAACTAGAAACATTGAAAAAAAATCGTTTCAAAGCAACACCGGTCCTTATCCACCATTTTCAGATTGCAGCTTTCTAAAAAAAGAAAATATTACACAACTTCTTTAAAATCATTTTAACTTACCAATATAATCAAAGCTGCAATTGCACTTTTTTTCTCGGTCCTTGAATAATACGATTTAGGTACATTATTATCAAGTATTATAAAGCGGACTTGGGATTTGTTTTGTAAATTAATAATAAACTATTTCTCCTAATCGGTAAAATGAGTTACCTAAAACACGTAAAAAATAGTAAAAAAAAATAACTTAAATACATTGTAATTTTTACTTACGGCAGTTCCATGTTGTACATTAAAATTCGTATCGATTCGTCGAAGGCTTTCACGGACGAGTCGCAACGAAAATTAACCCGTTGCAACTATTGCAATGAAATTCAACTACACACATTTGTAACAAACAATACAACAATTCACATGAAAAATTGGTTAATGATAACGTCAAATTGTAACGAACTGTTGTATTAGAAGTGAAAATAAAACAAGCTCGATGCGCTTCACCCAAAGTTAAGTAAAACCATATGTCTTTAAAAAAATATATCTCGGTATTGTGACGAAACCGGCGTCAGTGGGACCGAACAATTCATTTCCGTTAAAACCAAATGTCCAGAATATTGACCTGTATATAAGTTACTGCAAAGACGGTAATTCTTTGCCCCAACCGATGTGACAAAGAATACATTCCAGACAAACCGTAATAAAATTTAAGATATGTATTGAAAAGAGTAACTGTCCTTTTATAGGAGCCCAGTCAATTTGTACACTGACCTTCTGCAAGGTTGGGCGTTTTTTGTGTATAAATTGACTGGACTACCATAAAAGTAGAGTTAAACTGAATTGTAATTACAATTAACCAAATATTTTGATCTGAAACCAAGTGCGATCATCAATCCACCTATTTACCTGTAAATTCGAAGTGCTAAATACAAGGGCGGTAGGATAAGCACTAAATTTAAAAAAGTTTGCAATTGATTTAGTTATCAATTTAATTCCCAGAAATCACTTTAGCCCCATTCTACGGTATTGTATTTATAAATTTGTATCCAAAGTTGCATTTCGCATTTTACAACAACTTGCTTAAAAATCGTATTGGAAGGTTATTTTGGAAGTTAGATAAACTCTTGAGTGGTAAATAATTGCTTTATTGAAACTGGCTAACATTTACTGTTTTGCGACATACCGCCATACTTGTATGTTATATATGCAACACACTACTCACTACTAAAACACTTGTTGCCTATTTTAACACCCTCCCTCAACAAGTATTTGGGTATAACACAAACTTAACACTCTCCTACTTAATGCAAAGAAAACTTAACTTATTAATACATTTTCCATAACTACCTATTGCAACATGTGGTTTCTAAATTTTTCAAACAATATTTTTCCCAATGGTTTTGTTAATATGTCAGCAATATTATCTGTTGTTTTAATGTATTTAAGTTTAATCAGTCCGCTTTCAATATTGTCAATGATGTAATGATGTCTTATATCTATGTGTTTCAATCGTTTGTTACTTTGGTTATTCTCAGCAATATTGATTACAGATTGATTATCTTCAAAAATTTCTATTGGTTTTTTACAATTTAACTGAAAGTTTGTTAACAATTTTTCCAACCAACACAGTTCGGACACTACAGAACTTAGTGCTATATATTCTGCTTCGGTTGAAGAAAGTGCTACACTGACTTGTTTTCTTGAGTGCCATGATATTACGCAGTTGGATAAAGTTACAGTGTACCCTGATGTAGATTTTCTGTCTTTGATATCCCCTGCCCAATCAGCATCAACAAATCCCCTTAATATGCATTCTGTATCCCTCTGGTAAATTAGTGACAGATCCAAAGTTCCTTGAATGTATCTTAAAATTCTTTTAAGCGCTTTGTACAGTGCTAGACTGGCACAATGTTGGTATCTACTTAAAAAGTTTACAGAAACACATAAGTCAGGACGAGTTCCAGAAACGGCATATAGTAAACTGCCTATTAACTTTCTACACTCTTTTTCGATTGCGTCACTCTCAGACTTTTCTCGATTTATCATTTTAAAATTAAAATTTTGCTCTATGGGAGTGTCTACCGGTTTGCAATTTTCCATACCAAATTTCTTTAAAAGATTTTCTAAATATTTCTTTTGGTTTAATATCGTCGTTCCTGCAACTATGTCCTGTGTTACATTTATTCCTAAATAATTACTAACTAAACCAAGATTTTTAGTTTTGAAATTTTCATTTAATAAACTCTTAAAATTTTCAATCTCGCTACTATTATTCCCAAAAATCAGCAAGTCATCTACATAAATTAATACATACAAAACATTGTTGTTTCGGTATCTACTATACAAGCACGGATCATTTTTGGACCTCAGAAATTCTTGCAAATTCATAAAAGAATCAAACTTATCATACCAACACTTAGGTGATTTCTTAAGTCCATAAATAGAACGATTTAGCTTACATAATGGTCCATCTGGCAATTTCATGTACACCTCTTCTTTTAGGTCCCCATACAGGAAAGCGCCAGTCACGTCGAGATGGTACACGGGTGCCTTTGTCTTGTTAGCTACTGCCATGAAAATTCTAAATGTGGTTAGTCTTGCAACTGGGGCATATATTTGGGAATCACAATCTGCCTGTTCAAAACCTCTTGCTACTAGGCGGGCCTTGTATTGCTTTCCCCCATTTGGAATTTCTTTGATCTTGAATACCCATTTGCTGCTTACTATTTGAGTGTCTTCAGGACATTCCTTAATTTCAGTCCAAGTATTGTTTTCTTTCAACGTTGTCATCTCTTTTTGTATGGCTTCTAACCAATTTTCTTTGTCGTATCTCTTCATTGCTTCTTGGTACGAAGTCGGTTCATCATGTATTGTCATGAAATTGGTATCATAATCGTTGAGCCATTGAGGTTGTCTTCTTGTTCTAACTGACGATTCATCAACACCAACTTCTGATATCTCGTTTTCATTCGGTTCTTTTGCTTCATCTTTGTCTCCAGGTTGATTTTCTTCCTCACTCTGAAGTTCCTCTTCTCGTTCGATTTGATCTTGATCAATTCTGGCATTTTCATGATTAACTTCCTGTACCACTGTTTCTGAAACTGACGGTACATCATGTGCTTCAACTGAGTTCAGTTCTTCAATTTTATTTTGTTCCTTCGAATTATCCTTTTCCTTCTGTGTATCACTATCAAGAAATATAACGTCTCTTTTTATAGCTACATTATTTCTCTCTGGAAAATAAATTCTAAATCCCTTAGTAGTTTCTCCATATCCAACAAATACCCCAAGTTCTGACTTAGAGTCCCATTTTTGTCGTAATTGGTTTGGCACATGTACTGCTACTTGCGTTCCAAAAACTTTCAGATTGCGCACATCGTACATTTCTTTATTAAACCAAATTTCATATGGCGTTTTGTCCTTTACTCTGCTTGGTCCGGTTCTATTTAGAACGAAAACTGCAGTGTTTGTTGCCTCTGCCCATAAATTCTTATCAAAATGGTTTTCTAACAACATTGTTCTTGCAGCTTCTACTACTGTTCTCATTTCTCTTTCTGCACATCCATTCTGTTCAGGAGTATAGACCACACTCGTCTGATGTTGTATTCCATGCTTTATCGTCAAAGCTTTTATTGTGCTATTTAAAAATTCAGTACCGTTATCGCTCCTTATTGTTTGTATTGTATGGCCTGGATAGACTCCTGTTTTCTCAATAAATTCAGTAATCTTGCTCATGGTTTCGTTTTTGTTCTTGAAAAAATAGATTATCCTAAATCTTGAGAAATCGTCTTTTATTAATAAGAAATATCTTGCACCTCCCAACGACGTAGTCTCCATGGGTCCACACAGATCCATGTGAATTACCTCTCCCGGCTTTTCTGTTTTTGTTTCACTTGGTTGGAAACTAAATTTGTGCTGTTTTCCTTTAATACATGGAATGCACATTGTATTTTTCCCTTTCGTATATTCAATTTCACTTCTTTCGATTATGCTTCTCACCTGGTTGATGTTTTGATGAACCATTACGGTGTGCCATTTTGACAGATTTTCATCTAAACGACCAACTAGTGCAGATGAATGTGTATGAATACTCCTAAAGCACATTTCATACAGTTTATTGTTTCTTTTAGCTATGGCACCTGCTTTCTTGTCTTTGCTAAAAATACACTGGTTAAAGTTCATATTTAGTTCATAACCTTTTGCCATTGCTGCTCCGACAGAAAATAAGTTTACTGTAATTTTTGGTACATACAACACATTTTCAAGAGATGTTGGAATCCAGTCTTGACCATTGTATGCTTCTAACTTCACCGTACCGATCCCGATTGCTTCTATGAGCGTCCCATCACCTACCATAATATCTTTTGGTTTTGGAAGTAGTCGATATTCTTTGAAGTTGTTTTTATTGTGACACATATGCTCGGACGCACCACTGTCTACTACCCATTCTTCTGTAGTGGTTGTTCCATAATACACTTGAGATGACACCGAAAAGGCGTTGCCATCCCGGTCATCACCTATTTGTTTCTTGTTCAAGAACCAGCAGTCTTGCTTGTAGTGCCCCTTCTTTTTACAGTGTTCACAAAACTTGCTTTTTCTGACATTACAGTTTTTCTTATAATGTCCAGCTTTTCCACACTTGAAACATTTTCTTTCTTCATACTTTTTGGCTGTCAATGCGGTAACTTCTTCTCTATTGTTTGCTCTCTGCTCTTCGACAAGCAATCTTGCGGTTAATTCATTCAACTTCTGTTTATCGCTGGGGACAGACTCCCATGCTGAAACAAAATGTTGATATGTCTCCGGCAATGATGTCAGTATTTTTGACACAACCATCTCATCTGAAACGGTCCCTTTCATCTGTTTTATTTGGCACACAGTTTCCTCAATTCTACCTAGGAAAGTTGCCATATCTTCCCTGCTGTTATACTGCAATGTGAAGAATTTTTGCTGGATCAGATGCAATGATGCTTCGGAGGTTTGTTCGTATATGGCATGAAGCTTGTTCCAAATGGCTGTAGCATTTTCACATGTCACAACCTGCATCATGACTTTATGAGTTAATCTTGTTACCAAAACGCTTTGAGCCTTTGCGTCATTTAGAAGCCACGTATTTTGTCCTGGTCCCTCTGTTTCTGGTTTCCGTATTGAACCATCCACTATTCCGTAAATTTCTAGAGCTTTTAGGATTATTCTAACCTGAAATTTCCACGTCGACCAGTTTGCCGCTCCCTCGAGTTTTAGGCTTGTTGAAGCCGATGTTCCTGGTGCATTTAATATGACGTGCTCCATTTTACTTTTTGTCTTGTTATTTCCATTTGTCGCTTGTTCACCTTCTTTGTTAATGTTCACTTTTTACACCACGCTTTACCGCGTTTTTCGCTCCACGCTTAACCACGGGTTTTTTTTACTCACTTCTTCGAATTTATCTATGTTTGTCTGGGCCCATAACCTATTGGAAGGTTATTTTGGAAGTTAGATAAACTCTTGAGTGGTAAATAATTGCTTTATTGAAACTGGCTAACATTTACTGTTTTGCGACATACCGCCATACTTGTATGTTATATATGCAACACACTACTCACTACTAAAACACTTGTTGCCTATTTTAACAAATCGTTCAAAAGTTTAATTAATAATTCATTAGAAACTCTTTATCTCGTAGATCTAATCAGGATATCAAAACACCGTATTCTTCAGAAAGTCAAAGTCATAAAGTTATAAAATACTGAGTTTAGTTATTATTTACATTTAGTTATTATTTCCATCATTTAAGATTGAACACATTTAACATATTTAACACTTTGTCACATACATTAAACACATTAAAAATTATCAAAAAATTGTTAAAAGCTATTAAAAATTACATCACACAGAGGCCGTGTTTGTCATTTATTTCACAAATTAAAAATTAAAAATATAAATTATTTAAAGGGGACAACAACACAAAATACAAATTTCGGTTAAATGATAGATTGGAGTAAAATATGACCACTTTACATATTCTCAGAAGTTCAGGTATCAAGTTGAAAGCGCTGGGCGCTTAAGAAAGGGAGCTCTGACGTCATCGGGGCAAACAACTTGCACTGGGACAGTGAGTTCAGTGGGGTTTTAACGGAACTTGATGCACTTTACGATTTGTTTTGTTCAGTTTTAATATCCGCAACGTTTTTGTTTAGCCAGAAAAATGTCTAGTTGTTGTGCCTATGGTTGTAGTAATTCAACTTACCGGAAAAATAACCGCGAAAATGGCATCTTTTTTCACCGATTTCCCAATCGTGATCGATCTCCGAAAAGGTTCTCTGCGTGGGTCACTTACTGTAAGAGGAAGAACTTTAAACCTAGTGCTGAATCGCGTTTGTGTACCAAACATTTTAAAAAGGTTGATATAGACGAATCGCAATTACTGAAGTTAAAGTTAGTGGGCAATGGGCAATTACGAGGACCAACATTAAAACCGGGTGCAATACCTTGCGTAAAATTGGATGGCATTAATGGCAATGTTTTGCAAAAAAGAAATATCGCCGAATTACCGTCGACATATTCAAGTGAAGAAATCAAAATTACTTCCCGCCAGTTTAGATATGAAAAGAAAAGACGTCAACAAATTGTAACCGATTTATTATCCGTTGACAATAATTTTTCAACAGAAGTTAACAGCATACTAAAAGCACCTGAATCAGCATTTACTTTTCATACCGACTCTGAAGATTTAAACAAAAATATACAGTGTGAATTAGGCACTGAAGTACTCAGAAATTTTATACCATCGCTTGACAGAAATGAAAATCCAAATGACACCAGTTTTGAATATAATGAATCAGAAGAAAGTGATGACGATAGCGACGTGGAGCAAATGTTAGAGAAAGAGTTTGAAAATCAGACGACAAATCATGGGTACTATTTTGTTGCTTGGACCTGTTTACTTCAACTTTTTAGCATATGTAGTGTATGTAGTGAGCAAATAAAAAATGTGATCCATTACACTAAGGGCACGATGTTGTGTGTTAAAACTGTATGTGAGTGTGGTAAACAATGTGTTTGGTATTCTCAGCCTATGGTAGGAAAAACATTTGATGTAAATAAATTGATGTAAGTAGTTTAAATATTTTTTACTTTTTGATGACTTACAAAAATAATACAAAGATAATATAAAGATAAATAAAAATACTACATACTAAGCGGGTAGTATCGAGAAGGGCTTAAAACCTATATAAATTCCATTTTCATCGGGAAATGTTTTGCGGATTTTGGCAACGACACATGACGGAATGATCACTCTATTTCCATGACCTATTGCCGTCCAAGAGTTTACCCAATATATAAATTGCTTGTAAGCTAAATATCTCCATATTTTATTAGGAACAACATCCACGGACAATAAACGTCTTTTATATCCACTTTTCGTTTTTAAACATGTTGTGACGACATATATTTAAAATTTCCGTATCGAGGATCAATTTTTCAAAAGAACGATTTAAAATAATGCACGACACTGTTTCAGTTTTAACACTTGCCACATTTTTTTGTTCAGTACAACACACACTTTCTTCATTTGTCACCATTTGTTGACACTTTGTGCACTTACACCATGTAATAGTTCCGACCCGATTCGTGGCGTCCAGATACTCGTTATCTGAATCTTCACTTATTATACCGTCTCCAAAAATTTCTTTTTC
This sequence comes from Dascillus cervinus, assembly GCA_949768715.1. Lineage (NCBI taxonomy): Eukaryota > Metazoa > Arthropoda > Insecta > Coleoptera > Dascillidae > Dascillus > Dascillus cervinus. The sequence continues at coordinate 16,315,526 of OX458316.1, read as the reverse complement.
AGGTTCGTATTGATACGGCTGCATTGTTTTACACGCCAGCGTTACTTGTAAATATTTTAAAACAGCCGCATTGGCTAAATGTTTCAGAATAATAGAATTTTTCAATTCTATTTCATGCATATTGCTAACACGTGTCCGGCGCGCTTGCCCCGATGACGTCACACGAAATATTTCAAAGAGCTGTAGCAGCCAGATGGCTCAACATAGCGATTTCGGATTTTCTCCTTATTGTTTGCAATTAAGTATACTATACATTAATTACATTTTTGTTTTTACAATTTCTGTGTTGTGATCTCCTTTAAGTTAATTGAGGTATTTTAAACGCACCTATTTTATCTTAATGTTACGTGCGTTTCGTTTTCATCATCAGTAAAATACCTGAGTTTAATAATGCTTTTAGTTAAAGTTTCAAATTTTTTGATACATGTCGGTTCGTTTATGGACCGATCAAATCTAGTACACGAACGTACGTCCAATGGACATCCATGTTGATCCGTTGATGGCCGTCCAGATTAAGTCCATAAATGTACATCCAGTGGACGTCCCATTTATATCCATTGCTGTAATGTACATTTATGGATGAGCTTGGACGTCCATTGGACGTCCATTATAGATCCGCTTGTGGATCGTCCATAAATGGATAAGAAATGGACCAGCATGTACGTCCATTGGACGTCCTGTGTTACTTGGGAATAATCACACTTATGATATTGTATATGATTATTATATTCACGGCTAATATAGCCAATCACAGTTCGTTATTTGAGGAAGGAACACGGTTTTACAGCGATAATATTCTGATAAAACTTCGAGTTCCTTTATATTGACGTTGCCTAGTTTCCACCAACAAAAAATTTTCAAACAATTTTATTTGTGTCAAATTTTATACATTCATAAAATAATCTAATTAAATACCATTCAAGCTTTGAATTTCTTCGATTAATTAACTCAAACTTCCTGCGTAGCAACTTTTAAATCGTGTAAATTTGATGATAAAAACGCTCTAGCTTCGCTGTCGCGTTTTTAATACTCATCAAATTTACACTCTTTTAAGTTGCTACGCAACAAGTTATCGTAAATTGATCGTTAAATTCAAAGCTTTTATGGTATTACTAGCGATTATTTTTTAGTGATTTCATTCATCAATCGTTTAGCAGTATTTGGGCACACGTGCTTAATTCTGTCCAATCACAGCATTATTATAGTGAGAATTTTCTACTGTAGAAAATTACCGCGAGAATTATCTGACATCTGTCACCAGTTTTATTTTAAACTGTTAAACTGTTTTCGAATATCTGTCAAATTATTTTCAATTTTTTCTCACTCTCTTGTGATATTACTTATGAAAATCTAATTTTAATTTAATCAATTATTTTTCTAAAATTTCTATAAAAATACGGCTGTAATTTTGTTTCATATCGGGTAAATTAAATGTGGTTTTTCGTCTTTTAGATTCTGATTCAACGTTTACCTCTAAATTTGAAAATATATTATTAAAATATGTTTCATCATTTCTAAAGGTTTCTAAAGTAGATATTAATGAAATTAAACGACTCTTTGCAAATGCAATATCTGTAGCTTTACTTTGTAAAATAGAAAACACACAACCTCAGTTTGCCGAAAAATCTGTTGGTAAGTCTCCAATAAGAAACAAAATTTTGAATCTAAGAGATTTTTTTCAAGCTATTTGCCTCTCTTATTGACACTAAATCATGTTTAAACTCTTCGCTATCTATAATGAAATTAAAAACTTCTAATAATTTTACTCTATTTCCATGAATGGTGGATACAGCTCGAGAAGTAAAATTTCAAGGAAATGGAACATTTGTTGGGATCCGATTGCCACAAATTTGATTTAAAATATTGGTGCGCTCAGTGGATTTAGAAAAAAATTGCGCAAAGCCAGTTATATTTGAAAAAAATATTCGTGAGTCTCAAATTGAAGTGCAAGCGTTGCTAAGAAATAAATTTAGACGATGTTCCTGACAGTGAGTAAAAAGGGCCATTGGAGCAATCGTTTTGATTTTTGCTAGCAGACCATTCAAGTCACTGGCCATAACTGCTACTCTTGTTTTACAACATAAGCAATTGACTATATTATTTCATTTTGTATTACTTTGCATGTACCAGAAAATATCGCGTTACAACTAACAAACTTGTCAAAATTTTGATTGTATTTACTCATTAATGCCACTAGTTCTTTATAATTTTCTTTATTATTTGAATCTTCGCGTTCATCGTGCCCTCTAAATGCTAAATCTTGTGATGCTAAAAGAATTGAAATATCAATTAATTTCTTCATCATATATCTCCATTGTCTCTAACTTTGATATTAAATTCCTCAATCTCTCGAGTTCGAGCAGTATCCAAAACCCTCGCTATATTTTGATTTCCTTTACCAAATAACGTAAATTTACATGTTGATGATATGTGATCTTTTGATTTTTTATGTCTTTTAATGGAACGCAGTAAATTTTTCAAATCGTGATATCCCGTTGTTTTCCACTGAGTATATTCGGTTTGTGACGCCGATGAAAAAAGTAAGCATTGCCAACAAAACAATTTACATTGCTTTGCAACCGGTACGTTACATTAAAACCTCGATTATGTGCCGTTCCGGAATGTTTTAAAGAAATTAAATTTATCATAATCTATCATAATTTTTATAAATAAATAATTTTGTATTGTAATCCAATGACCTAAATGACCGCCTTAAAAGAAAATCTACAATATCCTCACAAGTTTTAGAAAATACATTTTGTAGTTCTACTTCTATATCGTCATTCATGTTGAAACAATTAAACCCGCAAATTCAAAATTTTATACCTCAATTCAATAATTGCAGTACACTTGTCGCACCCAGTACTAAGAAACAATTTGACGATTGGGTTCTTTTCCCGGCAAGACGCACGCACCAGGGCATGTGTTCGGGTGGGGGTGAAGCTTGAGCCTCCGATGCAATCGTTGCATGCTTTCTAACTCAAGTAATGCATCTCACTTTTTTAACGTTCAAGGTCAAAATCGTCTCATCCTATAGAATTAAAGGAGATGTTTGGAGTCTAATGTAGCAAATTGTCTCCAACCCGGTCTCGACTATATTTCTGGCGCTTACATTCGACCTTCAAGTCCCATACTGTAAATAGAAGATCCCTGTTAATAAGGCTGTTCTGGTATAGTGAAAGAAAATTATCTACCAAATAACTATTACCATTTATTTAATTGAGTACCTAATAATTGATGATTTCATACTGAAACTTTAATAAAAATCAAATTTGATTATGTAATTATTTATTTATTTAAATTTTATCATGAGGAGGATTCCTTGCCTCCTCTGACAAGCCGCCACTGCTGAACTGTTACATACTGATGTCTTGATGTTAAAAGAGAATAAGTCACTGGCTGATCCCATATAATAATGAAATTTTGATTGCATTGCTGGTTTTTATGGACTATCTCGAAACATTAAAAAGTGATTTATCCCCTTTCAATAATAACCGATTCAATTAAATTAGTCTTAAGAAAAATGAGACGTAAATTGATTAACAAGTTTCCATGTAACGCACCACCTTGGTGTTTTTTTCGTGCCGAATCAATTTTTTTTAATTTTAAATATTACCAGATAAACTTAACCACTAACATAAATTGAGAACGTCGAATTCTTTCAAAAAACGACACGTTTTTATTAGGTTAAAATTAGACCAAACTAAAAATACTATTTTAATTGCGAATAGATTAGCTAATGTTTTTTATCTTTACGGTTTACTAATTATTGTTATGATAACTATATACAGTGGGGCTTACCAGAATCCGGTTACACCCGATAATAAGAGATAAATAAAAAAAACCTTAAATAAATTGTTGTGTATTGTGTCGAAACACAATTAGCAATAAGTAGCATTGCCATACTAAATTACAGTTCGCTCGCAAATTCTTAAAAGTGATTGATGTCCTTTAAGGACTACAAATGTAACTTTCCTTGAATTTTAATGGCATTTCATTGTTTGGTTTACAGCCGCAAACGCATTAAATGCGGTGAGCGTGCTGAAGTATAAAAGTAACGTATCAGTCATATTACTAAAGGCGTAAAGGTGTGTGAGTGCTGCATCGACAGTCACGAAAAAAATTCATTAACATCCCCAATTACATAATCGCTACACTACGTGTCATTATACTCCCGCTTTTATTATTTTTCTTTCGAAATTACTCTAACAAAAAATAATTAAGGTAACGAACAATTCATTTTCATTGTTTAGCCGGTAATTGTGTTGTTGATGTCTAATGTATCAATCGATAGGTTCTAGATATTTCTGGAAAATTAATCATTTTATATCGCTTTTCGTTTATTGATCGTTTCTTTCGGATGAGAAATGAGATAATAATTTTTTCAATAATGAAATAATTTCATTACAATAAACGTAAAAATAAACTTAAAACACCAAAAATTTATGTTTAGTTTACATTATGCACGCTGTGGTATTTCACTCATAACAAATTTCAACTTATATTGATGTAAGTAAATAAAATAATATTTTGTTAATGAAATTTTTTTCTCGTTTTTAAATTTAATTTGGAAACCGATGTTTAGTTTTTTTTCAAGATTATAACACCTTTTTGAATCAGTGTCGCCTCAAAAAGATGAAATTTAAGTCAACTTTTTTGCGAAATACTTTTTTCGTCACTATTTTTTCGTTCAAGTTGGAAAAAGAATAAAATATGATTAGATATTTTAAGTAAATCTCGTATTTTTAATGTATGATGCCAGCCTATCTTTTCCAAGCTGTTAAAATAATGAATTCTATTTTTGATGTAAAAAATTGGTTAGTGTATATCCGTGTAACTTGTAGTCACCAGGTTCATAGTAAACATAAGAATTTTCTGTAAAATAAAGTTATTTTCAACATTTTATTTGCTAGCAGTTCATATCTGATACTTTAACCGCGTTCTACACAATAAGTGTCTGCGTAATAACAAAACTCGACAAAAAATTATGCAAACTCGGCTTCTGAATCGTAATATAGTGCAAAGCTGACTAATGGTTAGGTACGCTTGTTATTGAAGGTGATTCTAATTTTTAAAATGATTTATGTTTAACCAGCTATTGGTGGTTACTGTTTTAACTTCCGAGATGATTTTTCCTGACATTTCAACGATTTAAAAAATTAAATATTGTTTTCATTTTAGTAACGTTTGCTTGCACGTGCCACGAAGTTGTACTTTCTCAGATGTTCAGAGGAAATAGCAGGAATGGAATGGAATACATCATATGCATTCGGATTTGACAATGAAACCGGCTGGGGTGAAAGATATTTCTTTACGTATTATATTGAATCCGGAAACAGAACTGACGTCAGTGTAATCACGGAGGTCATAATTTTAATTGCAACCTTTTGCACATCAGTATTGGCTAACGTCACTATTGCCGTATGTATATTCAGGTCAGTGAAAATAACTATTTGGGCAGCTCGTTATTATTAAACATCGGCCCAAAATTGATTGTATTCTAATACTAGAAAAGTTGTTTCTGGGGAATGCAATTATGAGTCTACCTTTCAAAAAAAAAACTTCCATTGGATTCGCTTAACGAAATTGCTTATAAAACATTGGAATTGTAATGAACAAAAAAGTCCTTTATAATCAATCGTTTATATATAATTCAAGTAATTTTCTAGCTTGACAAATTAAAATTGAACTAACAATTAAGTTTATTATTATAATTATTATTATTATTATTATTATTATTATTATTTGCTTTGTTTTAACTTTCTCTTTATTTGAAATGTGGGAATACCTTTATTATTTTGTAGGGCACGTAAAAAAATGGGAAAACACATAATATGTACAAATATTACTAGCGTAGCTATCGAGAAGCAATTCGAGCAACTTGCTTCAATCACACGGACATAAAGAACGTGAAAAAATTTAGAGAAATTTTCTGTCATACAAATAACGTTTATTGGGGAAGAACTTTCCTATGTGCAATATGTTTATAGAGGAAATTCAATTTATTTCACGTGTAGTTCTGTGCAACCGTGAATTTAAATGCTTAGATAATAATTATATTTTTAACATAATATTTTTTATATTATTTCACAATTCTGTACAATATTAATTGTGTTTACTTTCTATAGTGCGAAAATTTCGAATTTTTAGAATCAAATATATCTACTTTTTCTCTTACTTCTTCTTCTTCACTTTCATGTTCTTCTGTTTTCTTTGAGTTTTTGAAATATTCATTTCTGCAAAACATATAACATGATTTTAACTAAAGTAACGCTTAAACTGTATCAAACAAAAGTTATTAGATACATTTTTTAAGATAGCGGATATAATACGTAGGGGTTTCCGATTAAATACAATTAACAACAAGTAAGTCGCTATATAAGTCGATCGTTAAAGTACCAAATTTGATTGCAAGCGTTGACACTTAATAGATTATGAACGATCGCGATTATTATTTTTACTAGTTGAATTACCATTCAAATACTTTTTGACCGTTTTTGGTAGGCGATATTTGTTATGAAATACAAATTGCTTTCTAACTTTTAAAATATTGTTTCATTGCAGGTACCCAGATATGAAAACAATAACAAACTGCTTCGTTTTGAACCTAGCGATGGCTGATTTATTGTTTACTATGTCCATTCCTATCGTTGCATATGTTCGTGTCATTGGATCTTGGAATTTGGGAAATGCTACATGCAAATTCGTACCATACATTCAGGTTATTAAATTTAATACTTACACTAAAATATTAAAAGTTTTTAGTTTATTTCATTAATGAAAAGTCAATATCTCTTTTAAGTTTGAAAATAATTTAGCAGGTCAGATTTTACATTCAAAAATTTAAAAATTGTAGCTGTTTGCGAGTAATAAACTGTCATCTTTTTTTGGGCCATTTACTTTGGTTTCGTGGTGTGAAATAACGACAACCGTTTTTCAATATTCATAGTCACAAGGACGTCACGACGTTTTGAACACTCTATGGTATACATACCTCAATAAAAGTCTTGTGCAATATTGGGTTGAACAGTTTAGATAAAGTATTATTAACTTTACTCTTGAAGGCAAAGACAGTGGAACGACCGAAACTAAATAAATAAATAAATTGGAAAAACGTCGAGGAAAAACAAGTAGAACAATATACTGAAGAGGTAGATAGAGACTTAAAATATAAGGTAGAAATTACAACACCTATTAACAAACATTGTATTAGTCGCTCAGGAGCAGAGTGACCCAACTAAAAATTTACCTTATTTGAGTTAGGTCGCGTCGCATATCATATTCTCCATTTGCCTCTCTTTAAATTTCTAGTGACCCAAGTGAGAATCTTGACACGAATTCTTATTTCTCTTATATATCAAAACTCGTTCTTTTCAAGACAGGCCCTGAAATCTTGAAGCTCATGGAGCGACTTCGAAAAGTGAAACATGCGAATAAGCAGCAATGTAAAGTAAATCAAATACGGTAGACTCCCGTATAACTTGGTTAAGGCTGCTCCACCCTAAAGATTGTTGACAAATGCAACACCTCAGACTTTTTTATAATTCAGATATCACTATAATTACAGTAAAGTGCAGAGAATAATAGGTAACAATGAAAACGGCTCTCGAGGGGTTGCATTCCAATATACCTGTTCAGCAGATGCGAAATTTTTTGTATCTTCAATAAATTTAGAACGACATAAATAATAATATGCAAGAAGAATTTGTTAAATTTAACAATTTTATTTACTTATTGTTAGTAAAGAAGTTTTGTTATTACTGCTTGTTACTCTACTATGTCTTTTATATTTAAATCGTAAATCGTTTTTAAAAATTGATTTTTAGCCGTTTCAAATTCTATTAATGACATATCCGGAATATTATCAATCTCCATATCACCATAATCAGAATCTTTATTTTGAAATGTATGCGTTCTTTTAATAATTTTTTCGCTTACTGTATTTTTTGTCAATTTGTTACAATATACGAACAAACAGATAATGGAATGCAGCTGACTGTAGTTAAAATTTTAAGCCAAATAACTTGTCTGAAGAAAGGTTGTATTGTCGAACGTCATAAAATGTTATTACTTATTCTAGAAAATTCTGTTCAGAACTCGGAACAGATGTTGAATTTTGTATTCGACGGGACTAATATTTATTAATAAATTAAAACACAATGAGTAAAAGATTAACCTCTCAAGGCACAGCTTTTGCTTACAAAAAATTAGACCACGTTATGCACGACTTCACCAAGCGCCAAATTGATATTTCGGAAATTAACTTTTCATCTAACGTATAATGATGCTATCTACCTACAAAAAAATCAAGTTGGCATAAAATCTATTTCTTACTAAAAAGCCAAAAATTAGATACCATTAATAATATTATAAGTCGTTAACCCTACAGCTTAATTAATTTTAAAATTACAATTTAAGCTTAATTTTTAAATTCAATTTCACATTTTTTTGACATAACCCCTTAACGCGCAATGCTCATTTACAGAAAATTGCAGTTTTAACTTATTCTAAATTATTATCACTATGGCTTTTTTTTTATTAATGTGGGATAAAAAAGCCAAACAATTTTTTTGGAAAGAAATTATAATTTAAGCTTATTCTCATTCATTTATTTAAAGGGGTCTTCACGAGCGATTTTTAAAATTAATATGACGTTACAGTTGAATTTATATCTTATTAAGTTAATGTAGATAATAAATATTAAAATTGTCCAAGACTAAAAAATACTTTATAGTAAAAAAACGTTTTAATAAAACAATCTTTTACTAAAATGTGTATTTATGTTTAATCATTTAGGTCAATATCAAAATTAGTTTTAAATTTGTACTGTATCTTAATAAAAGCTTGTTTAAAAAAAAAGTTTTACTATAAATTGTTTCAAATATACTGTTTGAAAACGAAACCTGGATTTAAAAGTATTTCGGATATTATTGCTGTTAAAGTATCCCAGTTGGGAAACCATAATTACCTGCTGCGACTTTGTAAATCTTTTTGACGTTGCTCGGAAATCGGCAAAAATTAACTACTTCAATTTCGGTTCTTGATCTAAAGAACATTGAATAAATCAGAAACTATTGCAATAATTCAATAATTAAATTTCTTCCTTTGTGGGTGTTTACTATTGTTAGTTTGAAAAATTCAAAAAGTAAACTTACTGATTGATTTCTCCACATAAATTTCCTTTTCCCACAACACTTTTTTCTTTTTACACATTTTAAATTATAACTAAGTATAACCGCGTCACATTTTACATATTAAAATTTCTTACATTAACACACATTTTTATATGTTCTAGTCAAATTAAAAATTGTATAGACAATTTTGCTGGCAGCACATGCTGCCAGCAGTGGGCCGTTGGTGGGCTGGCATATTGTACCCTTTGTGGAAAACCTGGCTCGTCTGTTGAAGTTGGGCCGACAGACGTTTTCATAAAAATTTTCCTCTCTCCCGAAGATTAAAAAAAAAAAAAAATTTTTCTTTTTGAAAAGCGTTTATCGCCCTGTATCATCAAAGGACAAAAAAAATCTTCAATTAACTCAAAGAACGACCCCCTGAATTTTTACCGCATGTTTAGTAAACACCCTGCATACTAATTATTATTTACTATTACTTCAATGCAGTGTTACATACATGCATTTTATTGTTACAGTTCGTCGCTGGAGTAGTTCTACTATGGACTTTGACACTAATCAGCATGGATCGGTATTCCTGTATCGTCATTCCACCGTATAGGTCTAAACTTACAAGACGAGAAACGTTAGGTTTTGCAGTTGGCATCTGGACTCTAACAGCGGCACTTTTTTCACCACTTCTATTCTGGTTTCGATTGTTACATGTCAAGAATAAAAATATATGCACTCTAATTTTCCCCAAATCAAGTGTTACCAGTTACTCGTTGTGCTTTGTAATACCATTGCTGATTTTCGGCTGTGTTCTACCTATGATTATGTTAGTGTTTTATTACTACAAAATATTCAAGAAAATAATTTCGACCAAAAACGCTTGGGCGGCCTCATGCGTGATAGTAAGCATGAACGAGGTAACCGATAGAAAACATTCTAGACGTCAGAGTGAAATTAGCTTGAGCGATATATTAACTCCTTGGCACAAAAGATTTTCGATCGCTGGTCAACCACCTAGTTCTTCAAACGGACGACACGGATCATTATCTCATTGTGAAGAGATACGAATCTATAAACACTTAAAAGCGGTTAGAATTTTAATTTTAAATGTTGTGGTTGTTTTAATCATGTGGATACCGATTACAATCATTATGGTACTGATCGTGATCGATGGACGTAGACCTTTAGAGGACACGAATTATTTTTTAAGATCTCATCATTTTTTAGTTGCGTTAATTATTGCATTTTTTAACACGTTAATTAATCCTGTTCTTTATGGACTATTATCTGATAACTTCAGGGCTTGTATAATAAAGTTGTGTTGCTGTGGTAAACGAAAACTTAATGTAAATAACGAAATGAAATCAATAAACGTTCAAAGCAGTAGTAAGGAACGAGAGTGTTCTGCTAAACTCTCAAATAAACAAGTGTCTTTACATTCTCTTGATGAAAGAACTGTATAATAAAAGTAGTTTTTCACAAAGGGGATAATGAATATGTGGCAAATTTGAAGGATTAAATTTTTATTTCAAAAGAGGACTACGAATTTGATTTGAGAGGTTCTGATAAAAATTGAGTATTAAATCTTTCCAATAAAATGATTTTTTTGTTTTAATTTTAAGAAGCATTTGCTCCTTTTTATTAAATGTGTTATTGATAATTTAATTTAAGTATTTAATATAATCATAAATTGTAAATAAAACTCCTTGCAGTAAAATATTAATTTTGAAATAATTGTTAAATGCTTTTTCATGATTTTTTTTCGGTTGTTTAAATCTCTTTGTTTTTAAGAATTTTACAAAGTTTGGTTTCGATAGGTTAAAGGGTTTGGAAATACATAGAAAAAAAACATACATTCGACTTTCCTGCATCTCATGTTAAAGAAGCAACAAACGTTCATTGTCATCCATTTGATATTCGTTGGCTCACTGTGTACATAAATTAATCCGTTTTATCTGTACAGTGTCCCTGTACAGTCTGTCGAATACGGTGGTATGCAACCATACCATCCGCAACTCGGCGTATTGCGGAACTAAAAGGGCGACCAGCTACCAGAGGCGCTGATAACGTTCGTACATATTCGTAAATAATCGGATTTCAATTTTTTTCTAACATCCCCTACCAATGCCATTTCTCTATAAACCGGCAACGGCGAATTTTGAAAATTTTGAGTTGTGAAATTTTTCTCTAAACATGTCTTCCTGCATTGTTAAAAACTGTGTGAACAGTTTGTATACAAGAAATTGTTTATTTTTTAAGTTGCCTAGTGATCCTGGAAGGTAATACTTCATATAAAACGTGTTAGCGCACACGAATTTGGTGCGGTACTTTAGAGCCCACGTGGTATTTGGCGCGGTACCTTACGACCCACGTGGTAATAAATAATTGTTTTAAAATAATTTTATCCATTTAGAGCATCAAAATGGTTGGAGTTTGCGGGTTCCGACAACATTAATCCAAAGAAACAATTAAAAATTTGTAAAATTCATTTTTTAAAGAGCGACATTTATAAATGGCATCCCCGACCGCTACTCCAAAGAGATGCTGTTCCTTCATTACATGGGCCTATGAAGGAGCAGCTATCTTCGAAAATACAACCATCTGCAGAGTTACAAGGTAAAAAGCAATAATAGCATAAATATTGATGTAATAATGACATTCTATAACTACAGATGAGGAGAGATGCGTTGAGGCAGTTAGAGAACGTACAAAAGGCAAAACAAATCAAAAAAACAAAACTACAAACAAAAAGTCTAGCAGACAATTATCCTCGCATAGGAGGGCCATCAATAGGCTGAGAAGTCGTTGCAATCGTCTGCAGCAGAGGAATCAAAGGTTGAAAGAGCAACAACGTAATAAATTAATCTCCCAGGGATTTTCAAAGGAAGTATCACTTATTATTAATTCTTGTATTATTTCTCGCAATGTCTCTAAATTCGGACGACGTTACGATAAAGAATTTAAAGACATTGCTCTTTCCATATACTACCATTCTCCCAAAGCTTATAAGTATATCCGGAACATAATTCCATTTCCTTCCCCTCGTACCCTTCAAACATACCAAAGCAGTTTTTCTGTGTACACTGGAATCAATATCCAAATTTTAGATCAATTGAAAAGTCAATTTTTGACAGCCCCCATTGAAGACAAGATTGTATCATTATTATTTGATGAAATCAGTCTTCAACCGGAATTACATTTCGATTCAAAGAAATTCATTGGTGTTGTCGATGATGGGATCACTCGAGACCCTATTGAAGCAAAGACTGCTTTGGTGTGCGCAATAACTTGGTTGAATAAACCCTTAAAACAAAGTGTGGGTTATTGGTTTCTACCTAATGAAGATGCATCAGATCGAACCCACAACATCATTTTGGACACAGTCACAAAAATTAATGCAACGGGTTTAATTGCAAAAACTATAATTTTTGACCAAGGACCGCGTAACCAAGGGCTGCTTGCAAAACTTGGTATAACACGTGAGCATCCATATTTTATTAGCAACAACCATAAAGTGTTTATTATATTTGATCCTCCCCATCTATTGAAATCATTAAGAAACAATTTTAAAAATAAAGCATTCCGATATAAAGGTGGTATCGCACATTGGGAAGATTTGGAAATAATGTTTCGGCTTAGTCAAACTCACCCCTTAAACTTAATTAAAAAATTAACACCAAAACATTTTGATTTAACACATTTTTCTAAAATGAAAGTAAGCTTAGCAGCACAAATTTTTAGTAATTCAGCATATACCGGTCTGTTAGTATATAAATCACTGCATGCAAATCAATTCAATCCTCAACATACTTCAACATGTCAATTTGTTTATGATGTAGACCGACTTTTTGATACATGTAATAGTTTATCTTCACAAAAACCAAACCCTCATAAATTAAATTATCCCATGCGTGCTGATACCCCTCATCTTAATTTTTTAACCGAAATGTTTAAAAATTTTCAAAATTTAGAATTTCTAGAGGGACGTCAACCTCCTTGCATTAGAGGTTGGCTCCTCACTATTAATAGCTTCATACAATTATTTGATGATTTATCAGAGCATTACAATATCACAGAGTTATGTTCTAGGCGTGCAAATCAAGATTCTTTAGAAAATATCTTTTCAATTGTTCGTCAGCAAAATGGTTATTGCACAAATCCTTCTCCGCTCCAATTTGAAAATGGCATGCGTCATATTTTTGTTACCCATTTAACTAAACTTTCATCCTCATCCAATTGTGAAATCGATAACAATTTAATATTTGCAAAATTAAGTAATTTAAAACAGTTCATTCAAAAACCTCCTCCTCCTCTCACTTATGTTCCAATTTCTTTATCCGCTTTAGATCCCAGTTCAGAAGCAGCCCTTGATGAAATAGGAGAAGCTAATAGCATATATTATATTAGTAGTTACATGTGTAAAAAGTTTTTGAACCATTTTTCTTGTGCGGACAGTAAACAAATTTTAATCAACACAGATCAACAAAATTTATTTAAAAATTATCAATTATTCACGTTAGTAAAGTCACTAAATACCTCTCTCGATTTATTTTTCCCGTATCCGGACATATTTAAAATCTTTTGTTGCTGGGAGAAGTTGTTCAATACAAATTTTAACATATCAGATTTAACATTAAATCTAGACTTCATTTGTAATTGTACTTATAAAATGTCTTTATTCATATTCCAACCTAGATTTTATTTTAAATCTCTTACTGTAAATTTTACATTGTAACTGTAGGAATCTAAATATTTTGCTTTATTCTTAAACTTGTATTAATTGAATAAATATCCAATGTTTCACTTAAAATTATTTCATGTTTCTAAAACTATGTGTTTATAATATATTGTAAATATTGAACAATTCTTATTTTTTATCCTATACAGTATTTTTCATTTTGTTTCGGATTTATTACTAGTTAATTAATTGATTTGAATGAAATTTTTAAAACCGGAAGAACAAGGATAGGTATCTATAATTACATTTAAATTTCCCGCAAAACCCGAATGAATGAATTTTAGCTCAGCGACGATGTACTACGAAAACAGCGCCAATTTCGTGCATACGGTTTTTTAACATAGGTTCTTATGGAAGTTGCGCCTACCTACCTGGTGGTATGTAGTAAGTACATACCATAGAAGAAGCGAATTCACACGGTTACGTTTGTTTGTCAGTTCTGTGTGAAAGCAGTGGCGTCAACACACGATGCTTTTGCGATAGCAACGTTTGGAGTGATGTAGGATGGAGGGGGATAGAGTGGTGGAACCCCATATTCTCTCATATCTTCAACAACTCAAAGACCCACTTTTTCAGCAGAATCATATATGCCCGTCCCCACGTAGCGAGAACTTCTCTAAACCGGTTCAACGAGCAAATCGCCCGAAAACACCAGAAGCTCTCCGGCATGAATTTCAGGTTGCTTGGGACCCATTCCCCAAGGGAAATCAATATCACAAAGAGCGAGGGAGTGTGAAACTAATAGGGGCGACCCAACACATTATTAATAAAAATTAAATTAAATTGTGTTAATTTTTGTTCTTTTTCTTGTAAATTAATAGTCCTGAAGAAAACATCAAAAATACTTCTAGAATTCTACTGTACGTATTTATGGTGAAATGTCGATCATAAAAAGTCTGAGGTGTTTCCTGTATAAAGCAATAAATTTTAATTACCTTTGTCCATAATTTTTAGGTTGCACACCTTAAGACCGCTCATTACCACGTGATTATTGCAACCCCGCTCCCCGCTTCCCAATAATTAATCGCTACAAGCTACAACGCACGCTGCTCGGAACGGGATCACGTTTACCATTACAAGCGAAAGAGCGGCTATGAGAGGCTGTCATTGATCGATCAAGCATCGATCAAGATATTTCTCGCGCAAGTTGACGCTGACAACGTTGCATTCGTAGGACCGGAGGAATTTCGTTTACGTTGCTACTATGAATGATTATGCGACTGGTATCGCGAAATATTTTAATTCGTGTACGTACGACAAATTAATTAATCGTAATAAGTTCCCCGCTACAACGTGTTTAGTAACAGCCCGTTCTAAAATGAAAATTTTGTATCTCCGTCAATCGAAGCGACTCGAATGAAGAATTAAAAAATTCAAACTGCACATATTTGTTGATAACTTAATTGTATTTAAACATAGTTGAAATGGGATTAATTCATACAAAAAGCAAATTTCAAAATTACATTTTATTATTCAACTAGTGGGATAGTTGGACATTATTCACGATGAGGTTGAATAGAGTAAACGAGAGAACGAATACAAAAAGGGTGTCGAACACGGTAGTCACTAATTTCACACTTTACACCACTAAAGATATTAATCAAATAATTCAAATTTACAGATAAATAAAATTACGTTAATTCAATATTAAACAACGTTCCTTTTTTATAACTGATTGATCGAAATTCAAAAACAATAAAAAGAGGCTCTACAAATTTTTCTAGACCGTTTATAGTGAAGTCCGGGTTACCCCTCGCTCCCATAGTCGAACTGTACACTTAAGGGCGACGACTCTACTTAAGGACGAAGGACGTGCTCCACCGCGGCGCTAACACTATGGTTTTTATACTAGTGGTATAAAATCAGTTACTAAAAGAAAAATTAAAAAAAGTTGACATTGACGCTACCAAAGAATCGGTAATTATTAACGTTGAGTGGGGAGGGGGGGGCTTTAAGCTGAACGATGTAGTCATCGTGGTGGATTTCTGATTTTTAAACCTCTTGGATGTCGAGGATCTATAAGTTCCGGTAATATACAGTTGTAATAAAAATTTTTTAACGGTGTCGCCATTTTGTTTTCCCAAAACAATCTGTTCCGCGTTATCTAAAAAAAAATGATTTGATTTGAAATAATCCGCAAGTAACTCATACAAACCTTTTCCACCAGCATTCCAAAAGGAGACCATACAACAAAATAGCAAAATAGTCTATTGGTTATATGCAACTGCCCTTGCACTTGGTAGTAGTAATTATGATTTTCTTTTAAGTGCATATTTCCATTGTCATCTATAGTTGCAAAGGTTATTAGTTTATTTTGAATGCCTAGTGTGGGAGCCATTTTCTTAATTGTTGAGGGACATTTGATTTCGACTATGCCCGTGTCTTCAATTAAGCCGTCTGGAGAGACTCCAAATATGATGTTGTCAGGATCAATGAAGAATCCACAAGGTATAACTTTGAAGTTATACTTTTCTTCAAAAGATTTAATGGCAAAATAATCCACAGAAATCAATACCTAACATCCTGTTCTTACGAATTGCAATAATAACAGAAATGTGACTAATGCACTAATCACTAATGCAATACTGACAAGAACATGCTGAAAAACCTGATTATGCCTGAACGCCTCTAAGGCCGTATTCTTTCTAGTCAAAGGTGGCAACGATATCTCTAGGAGTTCCGAGGGTCGAAAGGCCCCATATAATGTGACTATTAGGCGGCGGACGTTTGCGTTCGACGTCGCATGGGCCCTTTTCACCGGGAGGGCCGACAGCGAGATCTCATCGCTAAGTCGTGCCGGTCTCTAACGGTCGATCATGGGTTTACCGATTTCGATGTCGGAACTTGGAATTGCCTATGAAATTTGAATCCAAAAAATTTTAAACTAAAGGGGACGATCGGTCTAAAAAGGACGGGAATCCTTGTTTGTATCTGAGCTGTGCAGCACGCGTTATCTCTGACGCGCCGCGACGTTGCCGATGTGTCACATTCATGGGAGTTTGCACTTCCGCCGCAAGTAATTTCGGTCCGAGCGGTAGCTCGCTGGGCGATTTTTACTTTTTGTAATAACTAATTACCAATCTGTGTAATTGAGAAATTAACTTATGTTCTATCATTGAAAATACATATGCGTTGGTGAAAACTCCCGTTTATGCTAGAATTTTTTTTCGTTGTGTTTATTTTATTCTGTAAGTTACATTTTCTGCATATTGACTAGTATCCACGATTCTGCGAATATTTCTAAAAGTAATGCTAAAAACCGCATTCCAAAATATTGAATAGTTTTCAAATCGTTACTAAAATTACGATCAGGCGCTGTAGAGAGCAGTCTTAAGGCGCCGGTTTACCATTGAAAAATAAGTCATTTCAGGCCGTCAGCAACTGTCAATTGATTCAGTTAATTATAAGAGCAACGTTATAAAATATTTTCTGCACAAAGAACTTTATTTGCTTAAATAGGCATAAAAAATTCTTGAAAATGACCGAAAACGACCTATTTTAAATAATTTATATCTCAAGAACGGCATACATAATTAAAAATTGAATTCCGCCCCCCGTTGACCATAGATGTTACCAGTAACATTTGAAAAAACGCTTAATACCGTTTAAAAAATTACGCTAATTTTTGCAATTTTGTATCACGACGCAAAGTTTATAAAATCGCTCGAATTTATTCTACCTTCAAACAGATGAAGTGAGGAACGACGTGTGGGGAACTGGAAATTTTTCCCCTGCCATTTTCTGTGTATTCGTTACACATGCAGATCGAATATTTTATTTTCGGTACGGTTGCAGTTTATTGTTTACGATAGATACGTTCAACAGGAAACCGCTGAGATAAATTGGTTCTAAAATCGGAATTAAATTTATATAAAACTTAAATCGGCTCGTAGAATTAAAAACCCCAATTACATTCGTGAGTTTATGGTTAGTGTTTAAAATAAAGATGAATTGTTTCCCGAAAAAGAGACAATAATTGTGTGAAAGAAGACTCAGTACAAGGAAGCGAGCCAGGAATGCCTCCCGTAGTAGGTAAATAAATAGCCGAGTTATACAGAGTGATGAAAAGAAGGCGCCCAGGATTGATATTAGAACAGTGCTTTCTGTTGAAGTATTGTGGAAATCGCAACAAAAGTGGTCCAAATAGATTCTGTTTAAAATTAAAACAGTTTGTCTAACAACACAACGTGGCAATACTGCACATCTTTCTTTTTCTAAAAAAATACCTTCAGGTAGGCCTACTTCTTGTATCTAAGCAACCAACACTGACAGATACTGTCACTTTCGTAAGATAAACAACTATCACGTTGACATAAATTTTTTCATTTCAAAAGAGTTTAATGTAATTAAACAATAATATATAACAAACAGGTATTCGAAGGGCTCCTTGCAAAAAGTCCCTAAGTGACGTTATAGAGATTTTGTACTGTTTGCGCTATTTCTGATAAGAATAATGGATGCACTTTCGATCGCATTTACTGATTTCCGTTTAAAAGACCCCTAACCATATTATTTAGTAAAAACAGATCAATCAAAATCAAAACAATGTGATTTTCAGATCAAATTGAAACATAAAATTTCAAATATCTCAGTATAGTTTACCGAAAGTTGAGGTGAACTAGTTCTCGAGCCACAGGAATTGATTGCGAATAAACACCTTAATTCGCATTAAATGCGTTTTAGAACGGGTTCGCCAACAACATAAATTTAAAATTTTACAAAAACGTGACATTTTTGTTTGAGTTAATGGGTCTAAAACTCTTGTTGCATCGTATTGTTCAAAACATGTGGGTGCAATATGTCAACTTTTAGTGGGATGGAATAAGTTAAGTTTAAATTTCACCTTTGACCAGGTACATAGTTGCAATTAGTGCCCCGTTTAAAAATATCGAAAAAAAATGGAAGAAAAATAACGTGCGTGGAATGACAATGAGGTTCTTTGCATGATAGGAATAATTGGTGAAAATTTTTTTTAGCGATGCTAGACGGAAAGCGATATCGCAACTTAGATATTTTTAAAAGGGAATTTCTAAAACAATGCTACAGATGGGGACAAAGTGGAAATTATTAAAATGTGCGCATTATAAGTACCACAGAGACAATTTGGTTAGTGGAACAATAAGAAAGGAGTGCCAGTTCTATAATGAACTTGGGTACCTGTGTTTACTCAGTAGTAAATTCCGCACTACGTTTTACCGGAGGACGGATAATTTAAAGATAAAAATAAAAAACTGATTAACGAATAAATTAATGTATTTACAAAATTAACAAAAAATGAGAGTGATGCATGTCCGCGTTTTCTTGCCTTTGACCTGGCTTTTAATGTTGTAGGAATTAGGGACGCAACAACCTGTATACCCCCGTAATTTCTTCCATTGCAAAGCATTACAATAGTTGGGATATTGCACTCACAGGTTCATGGAATAATAAAATTACCAAGCTGAAAGAGTCTCCAACATAACATAAAAGTTTTGTATAATTTTGAATTTTTCAAAGATCTCCAAAATTCTCCGTAATTGCACACAAATTGTGTATTACCGGCGCTTTGCGATTTTTACACCGTCCGGATAATTACCGGTCATTTACTCTAAAAACTAAATAAATTGTTGGGTTGGCACACCTAAAAACTGGATTTACTTAAAGCGCATTAGAACGAAATGTATAAACAGGCCCAAGTCGCTTTAGCTTAATTGGGGTGTTACTATAGCGAATTACCCAATACGTATTGGAATAGTATAAACGCAGTAATTTACATGTAGCTAATCATGGACACCTTTTTTCATCACCCTGTATTACATTTCGTCCAACAGATTAATTTTTTTAATGTTATTTTTTGCAATAAATTTGGCTACATAGATGGAGTCGGGACGATAATAATCCTTCTACATCTAAACTTAATCAAGTTTCACCCGAAAATAACAGCGAGTTACAGTTTCTCGATAATGCATTCGATACACAAACAAGCAAATTACCTTCTGTCGAAAGCATAACAAATGAAGAAACCATTTCTGAAAGGTAAATAAATAAATAAATATAATAATCGAAAATTTCAAATTTAAATAAATTGTAAACATATATTATTAGGTCCAGTGAAAATGAAGATTTGCCATATTTGATGGAAAAGGAAAATGATGAATGTATTATTTCCAATGAAATAATTGAAGGAAGAAGAATTTTTAATGTGGCATTTTTAATTGAACAACTAAAAACATTCGGAAGCCATTCGTCTGTTTATAATTGTAATTCTGCAAATATGGAATTTGTTAAAGAATCTCGAAAGGGTTTCTATTCTGAATTACATTTTAAATGCGGCATGTGCGGTACTACAGAAATATTATTATCAGAATCAACTGAAGATGTTAATATGAATGTAAATTCTGCCTCCGTAAGTATACTGTTCACTTATAAAAAAATAATTTCGAAGAAAATGTCATATCAACTCCATAATTGTAGGTATTTGGAAATTTATGCACCGGCCAGAGTTTTGCTCAGATGGAAGAACGGTGTTCTATTTTAAATATGCCTATAATGTCTTCAAGAACATATTTTAAAATTCAAGAAAATGTGCATAATTCAATTAAAGAAGTAGCATCCGACGTATTTCAAGAAGGATGCGATCAAGAAAAACAAATTGCAATTGAACGAGGTGATGTGGATGAAAGTGGTACTCCTTTGCTTACGGTGGTTATAGACGAATCATGGGCAAAACGATCTTATAAATGTAATTACAGTTCTTTATCTGGAGTGGTAGGTCAAAATAAAAAATTATCTAGCAACTTTGAAACAAATAACTTTTTAGGCCTGCATTGTTGGCTTTTATAGTGGAAAAATATTATATTTAAGTGTTAGAAATATATTTTGCATTATTTGTGCGAAGGCTCAAAATTGTGGAAGAGAAGTTTCGGAACACAAATGTTATAAAAACTGGTCAAATTCAGCTAATTCAATGGAAGCAGATATTATACTAGATGGCTTTCAACAAAGCATGGCGATGTATGGGGTAAAATACGTTACAGTAATAGGTTAGTGTCAAATATATTTAGATAATACATATAAAATACATAGAAAATCAAATTATAACTTATAAATATTTTATTACATACAAATAACATAACTGTTTGTTTATATGTGAATAGGTGACGGTGATAGTAGTGTCACCGAAAAATTAAGGAAAGCCCGCCCTTACGGATTAAATCAGCCGATTGAAAAAATTGAATGTGCAAATCATATTTGTCGCAATTTCAATAATAGGATTAAAGAACTGTCCAAAAGAAGAACTGTGCCCTTAGCAGCTAGAAAAATTTTAATAACTAATTTGAAGAGACTTAGAATTGGAGTGAATTCTGCTATCAAAAAACGTTTTCAGCAAGATATTTGCACATCCGACAAAAAGAAGCTTTTGAAAATAGATTTTTTAAATTCTCCATATCATGTGTTCGGCGATCATAGTAATTGTTCCACCACAAGCACCAGATGTGAAGGTAAAAATGATGACACCAACCATGTTCACTTTTTGAAAAATTCCGAAGTTTGGGATGAAATTTTAGAAATTATTAATAATATTTTAGTAAAAAATGTAGGTAGTTTAATATATAACGTCAACAACAACTTAGCAGAAAGATATAACTCCGTAGTTGCAAAATTTATTGGCGGTAAGCGATGCAACTTTACACAGCGCGATTCTTACGGTGCTAGATGTGACGCTGCCGCTGCTTCTTATAATGGTAGATCCAAATTTTACTCTAATATCAATAAAAAATTTACTTCAAGAAGTCCAGGCAAATAATAAAAATTATCAAAATAAAATTAATCGGCAGCTTACTGTAAAGTGTAAAAAAAGCTTAAAATTTCGTAGAGTACAAAATAAAAGTGGACCAGATTATGATTATGGAAAATCGACTTTACATCCTGACATGAAAGAAGAAGAATACAGTGAAAAGGTTATCATTTTTTTGCAGGAACTAAACAATTTTCAAAACATGGAAGAAGCTACTATTGATCAGTCAAATAACTTATTATGGCAGAAAGAAAGGCTAAAACGAATTACTGCTTCCAATTTCGGAAAAATATGCAAAATGCGACCGACAACTAGTGCTGCAAATACCGTTAAAAACTTGTTATATACAAAATTTAGTGGCTCAAGTGCTACCAACTGGGGAAAAAATAATGAAGATAAAGCATTGCAAGAAGCTGCTAATATATTAAATTTTAAATATCAAAAATGTGGATTATTTATTCACAACAATTATAATTATATTGGTGCGTCACCCGATGCTTTAATTGTTGGTTCCGATGGTATAATAGAAATCAAATGTTCCTTTCTGGGCAAAGAAAAAGAACAAACACCTTGGGAAGCAGTTAGAGAAGGAAGCATTAAATATTGTACCATTTTAGAAGAAAAACTCCTGTTGAAAAAAAACAGCAATTATTATTTTCAAATCCAGGGACAGTTAGAAATTACTGATAGGCAGTACTGCATCTTTATAATATGGACACCAAATGGAATATCCTGGGAAATAATAGAAAGGGATCGGGAATTTTGGGAGTTAAAAATGTATGGAAAACTGAAAGAATTTTATTTTAAAAAATTACTTCCCGAATTAATTGACCCCCGTTTTTGCCGTGGCCTTCCACTTAGAGACTAAAAGACAATTAAATCAAAAAACAAAACGCATTGATACTGCATTGTACAGGATGCCCCATCACTTGTGGCCACCCCCAAAATTGGGCTTTAATTGAAAGTTATTTATTTGAAATTTGGTGCACGCTTGCCTCTGGTATAAGGCTAGAAATTTCCAGTATTATTAAGGCAAAGATATCCAAAGTAAAAACAAAAATTCCAAAAGCTGTAATTAGTCTAAAATTCCCTTATATTGGAATCTCAAGAGTAAAAGTAATAATTTATGACTATAAATAGTCCTTAAAACTATCCGCAAAGTTAAGTACGATTTAAATGTATGGCATTGTAAAATTTTCTCCGAAACTGGAAGTAGGTAACTGGTACCTCGAATGGTCTGTCCTTTTTCCATAACCGCACCGAAAATATTTTAAACGAAAAATGTAATACGTTGTCTTCGAGTTAAAAAAAATAATCCAACATTCACACTTTAAAGTATCTTCGTACTCATAATCGTAATTTATTAGAGAACTTGCAATTTACGTAAATTTTTGAAATTTACAAGAATGTAAAAAGGCTCGACTTAGGTACGCTTCTGTTGTTCACATCGACCGACTTCCACTAGACAGTGAAAAATTTATACAATGTCATAAATTTAAATTGCACTTACCCATGCGGAAAGTACTAACGACTATTTACAGTCATAAATTATTTCTTTTACTCTTGAGATTCCAATATAAGAAAATTTTAGACTAATTACAGCTTTTGAATTATTTTTTTTTACTTTGGATATCTTTGTCTTAATCATAGTGATCCTGAAAAGTGAAATTTGACGAAATTGGGAAATAGTATTTTTATTTTTTATTTTATTTTTTTTCTCGAAAACTAATGCCGACAATTAACATTTAAAACTGGAAATTTCTAGTCTTATACCAGAGGCATGCGTGCACCAAATTTCAAATAAATAACTTTCAATTAAAGCTCAATTTTGGGGATGGCCACAAGTGATGGGACACCCTGTAGACTATGTGACGACGCATTAATTTTAGTTTTAAATTTAGTTTGTAATAATTTTTTAGCACGATCGGTCATTCCTGACTATTTACCGTGGGTGTTTCCATACAGTAAGTGGCACATCTACTGTCCCATTTGCTCTTATGTTTATTTTGAATATTTATTTATATTTACTTGCTTTGTACTAGCGTACGTTGTATGGCAAAGCACTGCACCTCTTATTGTAAATATGTACCTTTTTTTTGGTTTGTTAAGAATTAAAAAATTAAAAATTAGAACATTTTTATGTACGAACAATGTATAAAATGCCGTCTCAATAAAAATAAATTGGAGTAGCTACACTCGACTTTCTTTAAAAGATATACGTAATTGTAGAATCAAAATTATTTAGAAGTAATTTATTTTCATGTCATCAACGTATTAACACGAACTCAACCGAACATGTATACTCTCTCCTCGACGGAATAAGTAAAAGATTCCACTCCCTTTAGAGATTGTTTCCCCCCTTTAGAATGTTGGGTTGCATAAGTCCCAAATATGGTTAACGACTTCAGTAAACCGCCTTCTTAATTTAAAAATTAAAAAGCCTCCGAGTTTAGAATATGAGCATCTATGAATGTTTTGTTCACTTTTTTGTTCGTTTCTGACAGACGAAACGGGAGTATTCATTTGATTTATTTTATTTGAATCCTGTGGTGAGTAAGCAATTAGTCGATAAATTTAGGTTAGAAATGTGACAATATATAAGCGCCGTAGGTTAGAGAGGGGAGTTTGTTTTAGAAATCAGTTCTATAGTTCTTTTTCTAGAGTTCTAGAGCCATAGCCGCAGTAGTAGTGATGTCTTTTAGTGCGTAGGGTCAGTTGTTCAACAGTGAACCAAGCAGGAACGAATTTAAAATGTTACGTCTGTTGTAAGTTGCTAGATCTTACCTCAAAGTTGTATAAACTGCAATGGCGTATAGTTGGTACGCCGGCAGCAACGTGTTTTGTGAGTGCGGAAGTAAAAATCAAACGGTAAGTTGAATTCTTCATATTACCTTTGTTTCTGTAGCTATTGTTTATGCTACCGATTTGCTATTATAAATGGATAAGGCTCTATCAGTTTAGCCAGCGAAATGAGTTACTTTATCAAACGGTTTTTTTCTAGAATTTAATTTTTGTAAAATTGCCGGGTAGTACACAGTGAACCATGTTTGTGTGTCCAGCAGTGAACCACTGGTTCACTGTGGAACTACCGGTTCACTGTGCGCGTAGGTGAATCATATTCATGTTTTCTTATTTAGGTATTGCCAATTTCAGGATGGCACGCACAAAGAAAATCACAAGAAAAATAGGTAATCATACAGCAGAGAATATGAGAGATGCCTTAGACCTCGTATCCCAAGGAATGAGCATCAGAAAAGCCGCGAAGGAGAAAAACTTACCTTATCCAACGTTGAGGCGGCATGTCAAAAAGAAGGAAACAGCGGGACATGAAAATGTACCATTGAGACCTAATTACGAGGTAAACAGAGTATTTACACAAACAGCAAGAAGATATACTCAAGGAGTATCTAAAGAGATGCGCTCTAATGTTTTATGGTCTTACTAGAGAAGATACAAGGAAAGTTGCCTACGATATGGCAGTCATTAATCATATTCAGATACCGGAATCCTGGAAGCGGAAACAGTTAGCTGGCAGAGAATGGCTACGTTCTTTTAGACAGAGACATGCTGATCTCTCTCTAAGAAAGCCGGAACCGTGCAATTTAGCAAATAAAGAAAATCTAAAGACATTCTTCGACAATCTTCACGACGCAGTATGTCGAAATCCTGCATTTGCAGATGCAACTCGCACCTTCAATCTAGATGAGACTACTACAACCACTGTGCAAGAACCACAAAAGGTCATGCTCCCATGGGCAGAAAATGTGCGGGTAAGGTAACATCTGGCGAAAAAGGAACTTTAGTGACCACTTGTTGTATAATCGGCGCCACTGGTATAGTTATACCACCGGCTATCATTTTCCCGAGAAAACACCTCAAAACTCATATGTTGAAAGGAGTCCCATCTGGATCTGTAGGATTGGCAGCACCATCCGGTTGGATGAACAGTGAACTATTCGTTCAAGTAATGAAACATTTTATCAAGCACACCAAATCTTCTGTTGAAAACCCTTCCCTTTTGATCTTTGACAACTATGAGTCCCATCTCGCGATAGAAGCTTTAAATTTGGCTAAGACTTCGGGTGTGACAATTCTTACATTGCACCCACACACTTCAGCAAAACTTCAGCCACTTGATGTGTGTGTTGGGACCATTCAAAACCTACTACAATGGTGCAGTAGATTCTTGGCTTCTAAGGAATCCGGGCAAACTTGTTACTATTTATGATTTAGCCGAATACATTGGATGCATGAGTACTTTCAGAAAATGTGTGATTTTTCCTTTTGATCGCGACATTTTCACTGATACAGACTTTTTACCAAGCGAGGTAACTAATCGACCTTTACATGAGTTACCACATACAGAAGCAGCACCAATGGCAGACGATATGCAATAAGGTGCAGGACCGTTGCACGTCATCAACGAAATCGAAGCAGGACCGCCGCCCGTACGACCCAACTTTGTGCCACTAGAAGATTTCAGACCACCGCTGAAAGCAGGGGCCCGCACAAACACACGAAGGCCCAGAAAAACTGGCAAAATCATGATTGCGACGGATACACCCGAAAAGATTATGATTGAAGATGCAAGACAGGCAAGCAAGCGTAGAAAGGAAGTGGTTAAGAAAAAAACAGTCGTACGTCAAATTTTCCAGGAAGAAGATAGTGACTCAGAATCCATTGTCACCTTTTCTAGTCATTCCACCGACGGTGGAAGTTGGAATAAATTTGATGATGATGGTGATGTTCCAACTTTACTGACTCGTGATTCTTTTGAACCATTAACTCGACGACCTGTAGAAGGAGAATTTGTTCTCGTCGAATTTGCGACCAAAAAATAAATTGTGCAGTATGTAGGAAAAGTTTTGGAATGCAGGAATGAAGCGGATGAATATTACATCAATTTTTTAAGAATCAAGTCTAAGGGAAATGAGCAATTCTACATGCCCCTTACCCAAGATAGGTCTCTTGTCGGAGAAGAAGACATAAAATTTATTTTTCCGAATCCCCAATTGAGTGGTGGTACCGCTTGGCAGCAGTCCTTTTGCAAAATTTCAGTGCCTTAAAGATGCGTTGGATAGTATTTAGAATCTGAGTTTGTTCTTGTAAGTAATTAATAATTAATAATAAGGAATATTTATTAAGTTTCCCTACGATAATAACTAGATGTGCTTCAATTAATATGTAATAAAAAAATTTATTTCCATCTAAAACTCCTATTATCTACCTTAAGCTATATGCTGGTTCGGTGTGTACACAGTCATGGTTCAGTGTATCACACCCGTGTCTCACAGTGAACCACGGGTGAGACACGGGTGTGATACAGTGGAACCAAAGTACATAAAAGAAAAAAACGGCTATATCTCAAAAACTTGATTTTCCATAGATTTAGCCCACCGCAAACTTTAGGATTATTTATCATATTTAACTACTGCTGAACAGTTTGCAAAACTGAAATCCCAGTAGATAAGCTACAAACTCGGCCACAAAATTAGATGGTTCACTGTTGAACAACTGACCCTACCATTAATCGTTACAATAAAGATTAATTTAATGAATTCAATGATCTTTTTCCCGATATGGAAGTAATTATTTGTTTAACGACTTACGTTTGAATTGTTCCTTTTTCTATTTTATATCTTCTTTTTTCGCTTTTTCGGGATGTTCTTTACATTCCTCGTCACTTATTAATTAAATGTTGTAAGTGTAATTTAAACTTGAAAGTTAAGAAATTATAATAAGTGACGAGGAATGTAAAGAACATCCCGAAAAAGAGAAAAAATAAGATATGAAATAGAAAAAGGAACAATTCAAACATAAGTCGTTAAATAAAGATTAATAATTGTTACAACTGTATTTAAATCGAACCTAATAACAGAAGTATTACAATCCGGGTAAAAGATTTTGCCGGCTTGGATACCGTAAAGTCTAATTTTCCGGTCTGTAGTCATTAAGGGCCACAGTAAAAATTTCAAAAACTCGATTTTTTTGCTTAAAAGATGCCTTAACACTTGAAAAATGATATATTCAAAGGATTATGGTGGGAAAATTATTTAAATACTTGAATTTTGCATTTCGGCACAGCCCCTTCTGATCCACTGGGAGCGGCTTTTATGGTCACTACGGGGCCCAGTACCTACTCTAACTGAAGCTGCAAAAGAGACACGGACCTAATTAAGAGCTCTCAGAAAAGAAGTGCAAAAGCAGAACGTTTATCTCGAAGGGTAAGAGCGTTTGTCCACGACGTCCGAATCCGATGTCCGAGATTTCGGTCCGAAATAGCAGCCTTCATATTTATATGCGTCGTCTGTCCACACGACATCCGATATCCGATTTCCGAGTTCTCGGAGTCCGAGAATTTCGCTTGTTCGGATAGCCCGCTTGATCGGACCGATCGGATGCAACATACGCATGCCCGGGTAGCCATTTTTGTTGTTGTCTTAAACGCATTTGTCAAAAACATTGAAACTTTTCGAAATATTGAATCATTTAAGCACGGGTCACATCAATAAGCGTTTTTGCGTAACTTCCGCGACAGCCGGATAGCATCAATAAGCGTTCTGATGAATTTACTTATTTTAAAACCAAAAATCGTTGGGGGATTCAGTTTATAGGACAAACAAGGTAACTAAGAATAAAATCAGTCTACACATATTTTATTAACTTTTTTAAAATTTTAGCCAATTGCCATGGTAAAGAACCTAGGGGACTCTCAAAGTACATTGCAAAATTGTTGCAAATTTCATTCGCTCTTCGCCCTCCCTGCGAACTTGCAGCTGGCGGTACATCTTGTAAGCTGTTGTTGAATGTAGCAATGAACATATCTTCAGCTCTGTACCCATCTTTTTCTCGAACAATATTGTGTAAAACGACGCATGCCTTCACAATATAAATATATAGCATATAATTTTGATTTGCTTTTCATTTACTTACCTTATTTTACTACAAGTATTTCGCTTGGTAGTACGCACAATCTCTTGTGTTTCAGCAATATGTTGTCGAGGTTCCACCCGAGTTATGAACTTGCATTTTGGAAAAAAACGGTAAATTGAAGAATTGAACAAACTCCATTATAGGTTATGTTGACCTACATTTGTCAGCTGGTCAGTTTTAAAATTCACTCGCCACGGCGTTGTTCGCAGTCCGACCGTCCGATATCGGACGGTAGTGGACAAGCGGCTGGCGTTCGGTCCGTTTTTTATCGTATCAAAATGGCCGCCATCCGAACTTCGGATCTCGAATTCGGACGTCGTGGACAAACGCTCTAATTGTATGGTGCAGGCATCGCCGATGGATGGTATATAAAATTTATCTATGATTTTTCTCTGAGAAGTCGGCCAAACTCATAACTCGAACAAATCTTAATCGATTCAAAATTTCATCTGTATATTCAAAATTACATTCTTTACAGAAATACGTAGGATTTTTTAATTATATTACATAGTTTCTTTGTTATAAACAATTTTCCGGTGATTTTTTTTGAAAATTTTTAACTTTTTTTAACGCGCCATTTTTGCAAAAATCAATACAGTAAAAGTCGGATATAACGTCCTCAAAGGGATCAGTCAAAGTGGACGTTATATCCGGCCGGGCAGTATATCAAGTCGAAATTTTTTTTAAGTCCAAATCAGTTAAATGACCTAAGTACATCGAATTAAGTTAAATTTAGTACATAAATTTAAAGTAACCATTGATTCACAGAAACACAAAGACAAAATTATATTAAAAAAATAAAAACTTAATATAGATAAATGCGTATACCCTATCTAACATAATTATACGTACGTATTAAAAATATCCATTTTTTAGATTGTTTTTTTTTTTTGGCTTTAAGAAATTCCGTTTCGGACCTTTTTTCCAGAACAGCGACATTTTCTAACAAATTCTCGTTCACAAAATGATTAAAGCTAATAAACTTTCTCACGATATATACAACGTGTCCCAGAAATAATGTCATTAATTTTAACCCGTAATAGAACTCCTCAAAACAAATAATAAATAAAAAATAAATAAAAATAAATTAATAGAGGTAACAGTTTTGCGCGAACTGAATTAAGTCAAATCTCAAAACTCCTTTTTATTTGATGACGTGCAGTGATGGTAACATTGACTGGACAGTTTAATTTTTTTAGCTAACCAACATTCTCAATAAAATATTTATAGTACGGCTAGAATTTGTCCTTACACCAATCAAAACTGTGATTTAAACACGGAAGGATTGACTTTAGAACCAGGTAATATTTTCTATATTTTGGGCTTGAACATCAAAGGTATTCTTGGAAATTTCATTTTTATAATAGTAGATAACATCGTTAGATAACTAGATGATACAGTAAAACCTTTCCATAGCGGACACTCACGGGAAACCTAAAAGAATCGGTTGTTAAGAGTGTGTATAAAATAAAATGTTTTAGGTATGTTGGTACACAGCCAAAATGTATTTCCTTCCTAGCATGTTTTCGTTTCTCAAAGAAATAAAAAATGAAAACGAGGAGTAATTGGGGATTAAGAAATTCGAAGAAACCTCTAACTAAGTCTTTGTTATTGTAACTTGTAAATGCTTGTAACAATTATTTTGAACATACCATTTTTGGTAGTAAAACTTTGACAAGGACTCAAATTATTTCATTTATGTATTACCATAGCATTTTTCAATTTGCATTCCAGAACTTTACAATAACAGCAACGGTCAAATTAATGAGTTGCTGCGTTACCAGAACTAAAAAGCAGGGAATGTTTTCTTGCATTGGTTCTTTGTTCTACGCTTATCGGTGTTTAACATTCAGCATTATTATTATGGGTAACGAAATAAGATTCAAATCTGTCAACAATTTTAACTTGTTAATCAAAACGTTTGCACCAAAAAGTTATTTTAAAAAGTTCTTGGGTTTGACGAGTTCTATCACTCATTAAAATTAATGACATTATTTCTAGGACACGTTGTATAGTACCTGAATAGCTTGTGCAAAATTAGGGGGTGTAAATTCTGCATGAGCATCTTTGCCATCATCATCGCTATGATTTTCTTCTGATGGTATTTTTTGCAGACTGGCCAGTATGTCATCATTTGCTGATTCGTTAGCATCGAATTATGTATGCTGGTCTAGTAGACCAATGCATACTCATAACAATCATACGATATGATATCACTGTCGTGGCGGCGGACGTTATAGCTGACCATCGTGTCAAAATATACAATTAATCCAGTCACTATATGCGACTTTGACGCTATAATTATGCGGTCTATTTTATACTGGATTAAATGAGCAACCAACCAATTACCCAAATTTTCGCCGCTATAAGCGACTGGACGCTATAAGCGACGACGTTATAAGTGACTTTCGCTGTATATAAAAAAAATTCATACGTACTTCTGTGGCTAATCTTATATGTATCGAAAAATATTTTGTTTTTATCATAACTTGAAAATTACAGGCGCTGTTAATCTGGCCGTACACTCTTCAAAAAAAAAGGCTTCACCGTAGAAAAGCTGTACAGCCGCCATTTTGTTTTGTACTGCGATTCAAAAATGAATATTTACAGTTCATTAGTTATAAAATCACGAACCCTTTTCGGAATTTTGATTTATTTCATTATCCCGTTGACAAAATTCCCAAAATATGCTAACGTAAACATGGCAAATATGATACAGTATTAAATAAACTATATTATTGTTACCATTGAGTGAATGGCATAAAATTAAATAATCAGCTCTCAAATTTGTTGTCTCATAAAATTCTGATTATACAAGCCTTTAAATAAGCTCAATTTTAGTTGTGAAAGAATGCCTGCTGGCAGTTTTAATTTACTACTTACCGTCACTAAGAAGTGTTTCTTGTCTTCGTCTAGTGAGGAAAAATTTTAAGTTTCAGCTGTCAATTACTCATTTATTTTTCCACAGATTTTGAATTACGTACGCCACGTCATCCCTATAATACAAGATCATCCGGTAAAATGGCCAAATTAAGAAATGGTTTATTTTTTGTTGTTTTTTTAGCAAGAAATTCCAGCCGGTGTCATAATCAAATCGTTCCTGCTAGGATGGATTTGGATTTGGAAATGGCTCCATATCGTGGCCGCTTTTGTACTGGATGCATCAAAATAATTATATTGTTTATCATCTTGGGTAAGTATCTTCCGAATAAATTACAGGCACAATAAAAAGTTTTCTCACGAATTTTAGCAATGACTGCATCTTTCGTCAATGTCTATACTGAAACATACAGCACATTAACAACAATAATAAGAGATTTAGATCATCTTCAAACGCAGGTGGAACAAATGAAAGACTATCTTCAAATTGCAAATGACAATAAAGATTCCACTGCACAAAAATTGGAAGTTATTGAAAAAATACTCACAAATATAAAAACAACACAAACGAGAGTTCCAGAAACATGTAAATTACTTTTAAACGAACAAACAAATTTTTATATGTTTGAATAGGTAAATCAACACCACCGCCAAAAGTTCCTTCAATCTGCCCAAAAGCAACTAAACAAAAAGATGACTCAATACGCAAATTAATTAAAGAAGAACTGGAAAAATATGATGCTGATAAGACTGGAAAGGTAGATTTCGCCCTGGAATCTGCCGGTGGAAATATAATTTCAACGCGCAATACAGAAACTTATCAAGGAGGTTCGTCATCAATATCCCTTTTTGGTATGCGCCTATGTCAAATCACGAATTCAGCTCGAGCAATAATACAGGCAAGTTATCAAATTTAGAAAAGTGACGAAATTTAAAAAACATGTTGGTTTTAGGCGGGGGTACTTCCAGGGGAATGTTGGGCTTTTCAAGGCTCAACCGGTTCGGCTGTAATTAGACTTTTAGGTCGGGTTCAAATCACCGGGGTGAGTTTGGAACACATTTCTAAAAGTGTTTCACCTTCTGGTGACATTGATACTGCTCCAAGGGAATTTAGTATTTGGGGATTGTCTTGTGAAAAGGATACGGAGGGACAATTTCTTGGTACCTTCATTTATGATATTAATGGACTTCCTTTGCAACATTTTACTATTGATAATGTTGACAAAGCATACGCATTTATCAAATTTAAAGTGCATTCAAATAATGGCCACAGTGAATACACATGCGTTTACAGGTAAGATTGGGGTCTTGTATAAACAGTTGTTAATTATTTTGTTATAGATTGAGAGTACATGGTACTCTGGATAATAAAAAGGGTCGCTGAAACTTAGTGAATATATAACATTGCTTTAATATTTTAAATTTTGTCAGTACCAAAGAAATCTCTTCAACAAAAAGTAGTATAAAAAATAACAGCACTCAAAACAATACTGATTTTATTAAATACAAAAATACACTATCGTTGCTCTTCAATATAAGAACCCCATAGTATAAACAAATATAATCAACTTAATACTAAAATGTTTGGAAGGCTTCAAAATGATCACTATTCATTAATTTATAATACACGTCATTAAAGTTTAACTTATTTTAAGGTTCATTATATTTAACGCAATTTGCTGCTCATATGTCATCAATTACACTTCAATGTTCATAAAGAGGATTTGGTTTTATTTTAAATTTAATTTCCTATGACCCGTTATGAATTGTGTTATGTAGAAATCTGGTTGAAATGTAGTATTTTGTGTTCTGTGATTGACTGTTGGAAAGAATAATTTTGTGGTAGATGCTTTGTGTGTGTTTATCCAAATTGTGTTGCACTCTTCATTCATTATTTTTTGCAAATTTTATTTTATTGTATAAAGTGTACATTTATCAAATGAAATTATACAATAAAAATTAATTATTAAAAATGATAAATTTAACAAATGAATTTTAATGCATGCAATATTAAATTGATTGTTGAAGAATTTTTTATCATATGAAGGAATTGTTTGATGCTTTGAATTTGTTTGTTGGTTGAGTATTATGTTTTTTAGTTGTTTAATCGTTCTAAAATAATTTAATGTGATTGTAGATGTAAGATTATTGTATCGTTTAATGTGAAGTGAAAAATAAGTCATTTCAGGCCGTCAGGAACTGTCAATTGATTCGGTTAATTATAAGAGCAACGTTATAAAATATTTTCTGCACAAAGAAAAAAGACTAGAGAATAGGGCTATGTATTCATTTTTGTAACTTTATTTGCTTAAATAGGCATAAAAAATTCTTGAAAATGACCGAAAACGACCTATTTTAAATAATTTATATCTCAAGAACGGCATACATAATTAAAAATTGAATTGCGCCACCCCTTGACCATAGATGTTACCAGTAACATTTGGAAAAACGCTTAATACCGTTTAAAAAACTACGCCAATTTTTGCAATTTCGTATCACGACGCAAACTTTATAAAATCGCTCGAATTTAGTTTACCTTCAAACAGATGAGGTGAGGAACGACGTCAGGGGAACTAAAAAATTTTCCCCTGCCAATTCCTGTGTATTCGATACGCGTGCAGATCGAATTTTATTTTCGGTACTGTTGCAATTTATTGTTTACAATAGATACGTTCAACAGGAAACCGCTGAGATAAATTGGTTCTAAAATCGGAATGAAATTTATATAAAACTTAAATCGGCTCGTAGAATTAAAAACCCCAATTACATTACATGGTTAATGTTTAAAATAAAGATGAATTGTTTCCCGAAAAAGAGACAATATTGTGTGAAAGAATACTCAGGAAACGAGCCAGAAATGCCGCCCGTACTAGGTAAATAAATAGCCGGGTTATACAGAGTGATGAAAAGAAGGCGCCCAGGATTGATATTAGAACAGTGCTTTCTGTTGAAGCATTGTGGAAATCGCAACAAAAGTGGTCCAAGTAGATTCTGTTTAAAATTTAAACAGTTTGTCTAAGAACACAACGTGGCAATACTGCACATCTTTCTTTTTCTAAAAAATTACATTCAGGTAGGCCTACTTCTTGTATCTAAGCAACCAACACTGACAGATACTGTCACTTTCGTAAGATAAACAAATGTCACGTTGACATAACTTTTTTCATTTCAAAAGAGTTTGCAAAAAAGTGACGTTGTAGAGATTTTGTACTATTTGCGCTATTTCTGATAAGAATGGATGAACTTTCGATCGCATTTACTGATTTCCGTTTAAAAGGCCCCTAACCATATTATTTAGTAAAAACAGATCAATCAAAATCGAAACAATGTCATTTTCAGATCAAATTGAAACATAAAATTTCAAATATCTCAGTATAGTTTACCGAAAGTTGAGGTGAACTAGTTCTCGAGACACAGGAATGATACTTTCGCCGAGGTCTGTATACTATTTTATTCGCAATCAATAAAAATAAAAAATAAATAAAAACCTACCTCCATAATATTATCGTTTATTTCCGCAAAATATTAATACTTCGTAGGCGCTGCACATTTGACATTTTATTAAATTGCTTAACAAAACTCACACCAAATTTGTATTTGCTGTTTCTTTAACAAACAAAATGTCTGATAGTGAAATAGAGTGTACCCCCCTCCCCCCGAATTGCAGGAATCCGCACAAAACTTAAAACTCAATCTCTTACCTGCGAAAACCAAATTACGATACGATACGATTTTCGAGACCGGTGCTCTAAAAAGAAGGTCCAAAAGTATATTTTTCTACTTTGGTATCATAAGTGAGTTTTTGTGAAACTGAAAGTAGTGTCACAAAGGAACTTTTTGTGAAACCGCTTTTGTTTTTTTTTAATACTTATTACGTTGGTATTGCTGTAATAGCACGCTGGCCGGCGTCGGGCATCTCTACCGAGCTCCTGTCAAGGTCAAGCCAAGTGTACAGCTTAATTCTTTTATGTCTTATTCACAAAAATATCAAACTTGAGATTTTAAATTTGAAGTTTTACTTAGTTGACATATGAGACATGACAAATACCAACACAACCAGTACCTAATCCTAAAAATCTCTAGAATATTTAGAAAGCACAATTTTCAAATTTTCATGAAACTAAGAGCACTAAAGTAGAAAAAATAGTACATTACACTCGTTTTATAAGACGTATTGTCGCACTCGTGACATTGGAGCACTCCTCGCTTCGCTCGTCGTGCCCCAAACTTATTCGTGCGAAAATAGATCGTCTTATAAAACTTGTATAATAATATACTATTCTGAAAGCGTTATACTCGCTTATTTTGGCGACGTGGCTAAGACTAAAAAACGATCCTCCATGTGGTCTCATTGTTCTATGTTAAAAAGTACTGTCAACTTTAACGACAATGTTTATAGTTCGAAATATTGAAAACTTTTAAAAAAACTCATCACTTGATTTGCTTCCACATAAGGTATGAATCGTAGGTATCAATTTTTTGCATACTCTGGATAGTAACGCCCTCACAGGCTGGAAATGGTTTTATTTCTGACCGATTACGCCTCATTACTGACTCCTTTTTTATTAGTTCTGACCGGCTGAAGTGTATTCATGAAATCGCTCACTTTCAAACTTTTAAGGGGTTAGAAAAGAAGAAAAGAATTAATTGGGAATAAACACCTTAATTCGCATTAAATGCGTTTTAGAACGGGTTCGCCAACAACATAAATTTCAAATTTTACAAAAACGTGACATTTTTGTTTGAGTTAATGGGTCTAAAACTCTTGTTGCATCGTATTGTTCAAAACATGTGGGTGCAATATGTCAACTTTTAGTAGGATGGAATAAGAGGGGCCTTTTTTTGCGTGGCGCGAAATGAACAATAAAACTGGTTCCGAAGTTTCCAGTCTATCGCATTTAATTGTTAAAATTAAAACAAAATGTAGATAGAATATAGATAGAAGTAGGTTGTAAGTCGGTCATAAACTAGTTTTAGTTGAGCAATAATGTCGATTTATTATGAAACATGCATTTCAAATTTAAAAAAAAAATCACCTATTTTTCCTTGAAACTTCGTTTTGACCCAGGTTAGATGATTTCTAAAACTATGTTCGAACCTTTAAAAATCTTATATCTTATAACAATGAAGTTTAACCGGAAAAACTAAACGTTTGGCTTTTAAGGTTAGAAAAGGTAACGCCCAAGGTGGTCAAAAGTGTGGCCATTATCAACGAGATGGCGTTCCAGAATTCAGAATTCATTGACATTGACCTTGCTATTTTGGTGTTTAATTTTTAGTGTTATCGCATATCCTGTCGCGTGAAAATAAATAATATCTTTACAATTTCCACACGAGCTAATTAAGTGTATCACCTGATTTGGCATAAGTGATATCGCTGAATGCGGTAAAATTTTGTCCAATCAAAATATTCGCGTTCGGAATACACTTTTCAACAAGCAATAGTTCTATGGTCTTTCTTATCCCGATGAGTAGTGTTTTGAATAACTACTAGTTTATAAAACTTTGCATTTGAATTAGAAATCCGCCTTTACAAATTTATTATTGAATTAAAAATTTTGTTTATACATATTTACTTAAAGGTGAATAACAAAGAAAGTGATGTTGAATTTTTATTGATTATTATATTTTATTATTACACTTATTCATTCTGAATAATCTAAAAAATTAAACAGATTTATTTTTAATGAACAAATAGAATTTTTATTGATTTTCTTACAAAACAGGAAAATAAACGTACCAAACAAACATAGATTTAACCCTAAACCGGTCGCATTGGTTGACTTTGTCAACCATCCGAGTATTTAGGCGGTATTGTTTGATTAGATAAAGTCTTGGGGTACTGCCGCCTTCAGTGCCTTATCTTTAGTTCCTTACTGTCCAGTCAGCATTGTATCCGAGACAGTAAACTCAATAAGTGTGCTAATAGTAATATAAAAGGAGTTAGAAACAGGCTGGTTGAAAAGTCAACCGCGCGCCCAGAATTTTTTTTTTCTATTTTATTATTGTTTAATACATTTTGATAGCTTCTTGCTTAGTCCTCATCATTTGTTTCCAAAGCTAGTGTTATTTTTTTTACGCAAGACTAAATGGTGTTTTATTTTTGTTTTGTTTAATTTTTCTTATGTAAGCGTATAATTGTGATATATTGTTGTATTCGGAATAAAAATCTCTAGCAGAATTAGGGGCAAATTCATAGTCGTCACTCAATCTCAACTCAATCTCAACTCATCCTCATCTCACTTTCTACTAATTTGTTACTCACTCAAGCTAGACTCATCCTCACCTCACTTTTGGCATTCATAAACATGAGGACGCGTCTTGTTAAGTTGAGTTGAAAGTGAGGAACTACGTCATTATTTACGTCACGTATCTATGACGTTTTACGTCCTACTGGCGTTGATAGGTTATGTTGTGATTGTTTATTTTAAAACTTCAAAGTTAAGTTACAAGTTCTGCGTATGTCTTTATATTATCATTAATAATTTACAACCTATTGTTGTACATCCCTTTTTGGCCGAAAATGAGCTACTGATTATTTTTACTTAAAAAGGATATAAAACTAATCAATTTAATGATATTTATCACAAATAGGTTATTCAGATTCATTGAGCAAATGTTCATTAAATGGCTAAAGTACACTACTACATTTTGGCTTCTGAAAAATTCACAACAATGATAGAGAACTGCAAAATCCTTAGGAGACGGTCTGTTTTTACGTATAGGTAATTTAATGGTGAGAAATGAATAAATTATACAAGAAGAGAGAATTGGAATCGACAACTTTAGTTTCAATTAAATTCCAATGGGAAACGTTTTAGTAGACAATTGTGGAACTTTATGTGAAATTTGTACAATGTTTTATTTCTAAAAAGGTTGATTTGTGAAAGTGTGAACTTGAATTTTTAGTGCATTTATGATGTTAACATGAGAGTGGTCAAAGAACTTGTTGATTTGGCTCAAATTGTTTAAATTTAAATTGTAACTTTTAGAAATATAAATGTAATATTAATTTCGGTCACCTTTATTGACAAAGGAAATAGGTAGGTGTAATAAAACTGGTTGAAAAATTTTTTTCACATCTGGTCAACAACTGTTTTAGTGCAGGTATTGTTATAGTTTTGCATTTTGTAACATCTGGTCAAGAATTTTTCTTACTTTAGTGCAAATATCTTTGTATTTAGTTTGCTGCTTCATACTGACAATAAACAGTTTCAAAATATTTCAATTTGGTTCTTTTTGTGTTTTTGTTTCGTTAATATGGGAGATAAAAGGAGATCATTTTTCAGCGGCGATGAAAAAATTTTTTTAAAAGAGTTGATAAACAAGTATCAAAATATAATTGAATGCAAGAAGACAGATTGCATCAGCGTCACCAAAAAAAAAAAGCATGGTGTGCAAAGGACCTAGGCATGTTAATAAGAGTTATGTCTTTCTTTTGTTATAGCGCACTGCCGAGCAACTTAGGAAATGCTGGGACAACATGAGGAATCGAAGAAAACAGCAGTTGTCCCAGGAAAAGGCGCATCGCATGGCAACAGGTGGTGGTCCATATGTGGCACCAACCGACGACAACATCGATGCTACGTTTAGCAATGTAGACATTGAGTTGACAGACACCATCGATAGCGATGCTATCGCGTTGCAAAATGGATTGTCATTGTCAAGTCAAGAGGATGAAGGCATGTTGCCGATGGAAGAAGGTAGTAAATATAATAGAAGTAACTAATTTTTGATGTATTATATGACTATCTATTCTTATTTTAGTACTACAGGTGGTCATTGATACAGGTGATAATGAAAAGGACTGTCAAGAAGAACCACCAGTCAGAATATGTCCGACAAGGAAGCGGCCAAGACATTCATACACCTCTAGAGGGACAGCTATAGAGAGGGAGTTGGCGGTAAGGCTAGAACGCACCGAAACATTAAAAAGACAGGAGGAAGAACTCCACCAATTGAGAGTAGAGGAGCAACAACTAAAAATTAAGGAACAGAGACTTAAAGTTGAGGAGCAACAAGTAAAATTAGAGATAGTTAAATTTCAATTTGATTTATTAAAAAAACAATAAAATATTATAAAAATAATGAAATAAATTTTATTAACACAATGTACAATGCATGCTAGTTATAAGAAACCTCAATTTTCCGTTTTCATTACATCCCGAATGGAAGAGGGGAAGATCTTCAAAAAGGCGCCAGATTGGAGAATGGTATCGGGTCCTTGCTAACTAAAAAGCTCTCTCAATTGACGATGGGGAATCTCGTGCCAAAGTTTATCTGAAAAAAAGATCCGAGTACACTGCTCTTCTACTATCTGGTGTTCAAATAGTCATGACATCCTGAGTGACTATGGATTGCAAAATGTGTGTCTAAGTTACTATAATTATTAAAATATGAAGAAAACTGTTTTACATGATGTCATGACTTTTTGAACACCAATACAAAGTCATGTGGGGATGGCATATGTAGAAGTTTATTCGATTCAATATTAATCGCATTAATGCATTAATTAAAATGCCTCTCAATAAACGCAGCTCGAATAACATTTCCCCTTTGTTGCACAGGTGCAGGCGGAACATCTACTATTCGGTCTACAAAACCATCCTCCTCCACATTAGGCATTTTTTCGGATATTGCAATATTGTGCAAAATAGCAGTTGCAGCAATTATCCGAACAGTGCTCCTTAATTGGTACTGTAAACATGTTGTTAAACATCGAAATCTGGATTTCCAGATTCCAAATGAACGTTCAACAACATTTCTGGTCCTAATGTGAGAACTGTTATATAATTGCTGAGCTCTTGTTGCTGGGTTTAGTATTGGTGTAAAAAGATAACGCGTCTGCTGATAGGCACTATCTCCCAATATCAAACCCGACAACAATCTTTGCTCGCATTTCATCCGAATGGCACTGTTAGTAAAGATTCTGCTATCATGTGCAGAACCTGGCCAACGTATAACGATATCCAGTATCTCACATTTAGGACCAGCAACTACCTGCACGTTCAGGGACATCCAGCCTTTCCGATTGCGGTAGATCTCACCATTATCACCACCGGGATTTTGTATTTCGATGTGGGTCCCGTCGACACATCCAATCACTCCTGGAAATCCTCATATTTCAAAAAATAAATTTTTACTAGCATTTAATTCATTGCGACAAGGAAATTTAACATATCTTTGTAAATGCTGGCAGAGATTTTCAGAAACTTCCTTGATGATGCGATGTATCGTTGTTTGACTAACACCAACCGTATCACCAGTAACCCTCTATAATCGGTAATAAAATAATGTTAAGCATTTAGGCAAAGAAAATAATTATTTTACCTGAATTGAACCGCTGGCATAAAATCGTAATGCCACACATAATTTTATTATGGGCGGCACTGGCAAACCACGCTGATTAATCGGTGCATTTTGATTAGGATACACCAAATTTATTAAAAGATTTTGAATAGTTCCTCTTGAAAAACGATAACGTTGCAGGAGTTCATTATCGCTATATTTTTCTAGAGGATTCTCCATGTCTCCTATATAATGCCTATAAAAAAATATTTATAACCCTATTTATTCAAAAATCTTAATGTAATATTATTACCGTGGTACCCGCGCATAAGGTTCGTCTTCTACATACTCTATGAAATCAAAAAAATCGTCCACCATCCTGAAAGCTATTTATTTAAAAAAAAACCGATAGTTCAAAGCAGTTGAGCGATAGATGAGAAAGAGATAAGGTAGCTACGATCGCGCCTCAGAAAAATCTCATTTTCGAGTCAGAGATGAGGGCGAGATGAAGAGAGCTTGAGGTGAGAAACGTCTATGAATTCGGAAAAGTGAGGAATAGGTGAGGAGTTGCCCTATGCGCATGCGTTGAGGATGATTTGAGGTTGAGTTGAGATTGAGTGACGACTATGAATTTGCCCCTTAGTAAAGAAATGCATATATTCCAATTTGAAAAAAAATGTTATGACGGTATAGCCTTAATGCCCTTAGGGTAATATGTGATTTTGTTATGCTATTTTGTAGTCTCCTCTCAACCATTTAACTTGGTATATAGATAACTGAAATATTCCGATAAATAAGGGAGCTATGGACTCGTCTTGTTTTTTGGAGACACTCTATATAAATGCCTTGATAGCGTTTAATATTTCTGATGCAAAACTTGTCCAAAAATCTTTTAATACTCTAAATATAACAAAAAAAAATTGAATGAACAGTTTGTTGTTTGATTAAAAGCCAGAAATTTAAATAAAAAGTTGTGATTGACAAAGTCAACCACGCGACCGGATACGTTCCTCAATTTGATGCGACCGGTCTAGGGTTAAGAAAAGTACAGCGCTTCGATAAATTGACACCTTTCGCTGATTGTTCAGAAATAATCACGAATCAACGAAATGCCGAGATGATTTGAATCATCGTAATATTTTTTTTAGATTTCGGACAGACAAAATGCTTCTTATTAAATTGAATCAAAATACTATAACTAAATAAATGTAAGGTCGAAGTCAGTTTGCTCGTTATTTTATATTGACTCGCTTTTATCGCCAGACCATAATATACAAATATGATAAATTTGCTCGTAGCAGTACGCCATCTAACTGGAAGTGGCTGATTTTCAAGTGTTATAAACCTGGATAAAATTTAATTGTAACACGCCAAAATGAGGATTATTGCGCCATCTTTATTTCTCTCTTTCTTTCATTCTCCTTTTCAAGGACAAATGCGTGCCCTTAAGTTAAATTTCACCTTTGACGAGGTACATAGTTGCAATTAGTGCTCAGTTTAAAAATATCGAAAAAAAATGGAAGAAAAATAACGTTGTGCGTGGAA
Source organism: Dascillus cervinus (assembly GCA_949768715.1). Classification (NCBI taxonomy): domain Eukaryota; kingdom Metazoa; phylum Arthropoda; class Insecta; order Coleoptera; family Dascillidae; genus Dascillus; species Dascillus cervinus. The sequence continues at coordinate 16,273,243 of OX458316.1, read as the reverse complement.
TGACAATGAGGTTCTTTGCATGATAGGAATAATTGGTGAAATTTTTTTTAGCGATGCTAGACGGAAAGCGATATCGCTACTTACTCAGTAGTAAATTCCGCATTACGTTTTACCGGAGGACGGATAATTTAAAGATAAAAATAAAAAACTGATTAACGAATAAATTAATGTATTTACAAAATTAACAAAAAATGAGAGTGATGCATGTCCGCGTTTTCTTGCCTTTGACCTGGCGTTTAATGTTCTAGGAATTAGGGACGCAACAACCTGTATATCCCCGTAATGTCTTCCATTGCAAAGCAATACAATAGTTGGAATATTGCACTCACAGGTTCATAGAATAATAAAATTACCAAGCTGAAAGAGTCTCTAACAATTGCGTCAAAGGTTAGCCGGGGGGGGGGGGGGGGGGGGACCATTAACTCAAATGTAAACTTGACCATTTTGTTAATTTGTATGACACGAAATTCTTTCAATAAAAAAAATTCATAATTATTTTATAAACGTTTTTATAAATTTTATGAAACTTAATTAAAATTTTACTGTTAGGTACATAATAACATAAAAGTTTTGTGCAATTTTGAATTTTTCAAAGATCTCCAAAATTCTCCGTAATTGCATACAAATTGTGTATTACCGGCGCTTTGCGATTTTTACACCGTCCGGATAATTACCGGTTATTTACTCTAAAAACTAAATAAATTGTTGGGTTGGCACACCTAAAAACTGGATTTACTTAAAGCGCATTAGAACGAAACCCAAGTCGCTTTAACTTAAGGCGATTCTCGCCGAGAGAAATGAAGCATTAATTGAACGGTTCTTTGCTGAAGAAATATGGCTTAAATTACAAATAAATTTTTCTAAAAAAAATATATTATGATAAAACTAGTTTAGTTTGAGGGAAGGTGACATTCAGAAAAAAAATCAGAAAATCCCGAAATTATTTGTTCTACTTTATTACGCTATTCTGACTTTAATTCTTTTTATTTAAAGACAGGATTTCGAACGAACCTTTCTTCAACATGCCCATAATACGTTGCTAAAATTTGAAATTTTTTGGTTCGCTATAACTGCCATAATTTCTAGGCAAAACTTTCTTGTAAAGCGAATTTTAACGGAGCAATGTGTAACGCTATCCTCGTATACTTGATTCTCTCTGAAGAATCAACCGTGTTGGTTATCGAGTATTTATTTGTTCCTTATCGCTTTCAGAGAATTTGAATGTTTAGCGAAAGTCTTTACACTGGTCCAAATTTGTGCATTGTTTTAATCTTTTGCAGTTAGTCGTAATCAAAAGAGTCTGTTTTACATTTTTAAGACCAATAAATTTCTTTTGAAGTTGTATAGACCAAAAATATTTATTTAACCCTGCAATACTCGCGGCCCAAAATGTCGCGTGAATGCTCGCATGGACTACAATCGTAGATCGTAAATATTATTGAACAATAATAAAGGTAAACAATAGTAAACATTATAAAATATTAATCTAATTAAAAATTTAAAGAAAAAATAACGAATTAACACTTGAATTCCACACACTAAAGTAATACAGTCACTGAACTTCCGAATGACCGGGCTCATCATCTGGTTCATTTGCACAGTTTACACAAATTTCCTGAAGATGAGCTGGACACACCCACTTGTAACAAGTATAACACGACCTTCTGGTGCTCTTTTTTCTTTCATTCGCACAAATATAACAGCGGCCCACAGCCGACCTTCTTTGGGGATTTTCAGGTACGCTTTCTGGACCCATCCCTAATAATTTTCGTATCCGGCGTCTCATTTCCATTGATGTTCGTTGATTTTCTAATCTTGCTCTCATAAGTGGCTGTATTAACTGCAAACTAAGGTCATGTAAAAATTTACGGCGCGAAAATTGCATTTGTGGGTCATTGTTTGACTTATATAGACAATAGGCGTTAACGGCAGAAATATTTAATAAATCAAAAAAAACTGTAAGAGGCCAACGTCGGGAATTTCTAGACACATCGTACTGCACACATAATTGATCAAGTAAGTCCACACCAAATTTGGTCGTGTTATATGAGGTTATAATTTCGGGTTTATTTTTGTCACCGGTGTTTGCATCGATAGCCATATCATTATGCATGGTTGATATTGCTAATACAACCTTATTTTTCTTAGGCATGTACGAGACCAGAGTACATCCCTTATGAAAACCAAACAAAGAACTGTTTACTGCCCTTTCCTTGGTTTTCAAAAATTCCACTGGAATTTCCCTTTTATTTTTTCGCAGCGTGCCAATCATTGTTAATTTATTTTTTTCAAGTAGTTCTAAAGCTAATGGCACACTGGAAAACCAGTTGTCTACGGTTACGTTTCTCGATGTACCATCTATTGGTCTGATCATTCTTCTCACTACATCAGCACCACTCCAGCTTGTGTGGAAAGGACCCTGTGGTTGTCGGCCTGCGTAAATTTCTAAGTTATACGCATATGCATTTTTTGTGTCCACCAGAGCAAAAATTTTTAACCCATACTTGGCAGGTTTGTTTGGAATATATTGCCTGAATTGACAACGACCTCTAAATGCAATTAATTGCTCATCGATTGTTACGTAACAGGACGGATTGTAACATTTCTGAAAGTTTTTCACAACGTGTTCAAAGATTTCTCTCACAGGTGCCAATCGATCGACTTCTCTTCGTTGAACCCTGTCTGTAATATCATCAAACCGTAAACACCTTATTAGGAACTGGAAGCGGGTTCTTGACATAGCAAGGTAAATGGCTTCTATTCCGGTGCCTCGTGAATTATCCCACAATTGCAAAATATTCTGTCTGCCCGACTTCAGAACACCTGCAAGATACAGGACACCAATAAAGGCTTTCATTTCTCTTTCGTCTGTATCTTTGGCATCTCTTTCACGGGAATATTTTTCTCGAATTTTGTTTATGTATATGTTTGTGTACTGGGTAATTTGAGTAATAATGTAATCGTCTATAAAGCAGCTTAGACAATCTGTTTCAGATTTTGCTTGTCTTCCTAAGCCCTTTGGTCCTGGTAAACGCAAAACAATATTATGCGAACGTGTACGTATATTTGAAGGTGGTGGTGTTTTGGACCACTTTGTAGCATCTTTTCCAACAAAGTATTGCATATTTTCTTGCAAATCATCCTCTTCATTTTCTTCCGACATTAGTTCAGCATCTGTTTCAGAATATTCTTGTTCTTCAACATCTTCGCTTTCCTCATTATCTTCGTCGGTCCAACCACAATCATCATAATTATCAATAACCGGTTCATTGTCTTCACTGTCTTCTTGATTTCTAGACCATTCTGACACAACATTATCAAAATCAGGATCCAATAATGTCTTTTTTTTCTGTCGAGACATTCTACGTACGTATGGACTGCCTGTCATACAACGGAAATTTTTGTATGAAGGATGTATTTATGTTACTACAATAAATAATGGATATCTGTTATTGCAAATTCATTATAAGTAACAAAATACTCACCGTCGATAAACTATGAAATGCAATCGAAAAAATATTAACACAACACTAACACGTAATAATAAACGAACGACTGGTCTTATACTAATTTTTACGCAACTTTACCCTTAATTTGAACGTATCCTTCGTTAACACTTAACATTCCAATATACTGATAAGCAAGCACCCTCCTAAAACTAAACACTGCACGGACCGTCGGGTATCGGATTAATATCGCGTGAATTCTCGCACGACTACATTTGTAACACATCGCTAATAACAAAGTACTGGAACCTCCAAAAAAGAATGGTAACTAGCTGAAACAAACCTTTGAAGTGTTTAGGAAAGGTACTGAAAAATAAGTGGTTCTAATGTTTTTAATACATAAGATGCAGCATTAAGAATTCCGCGCAACTACATATGTAACCATGCGAGAACTGGAGGGTTAAGACGTGGTTGCGTTTTACGTTTATTTCTTAGTACATATTAGTATTTGTTGACCTACGACCCTACGGGGTTGAGGAACATTTCAAAGTGAAAGTCCTGACGCTGACTGAATTGTAGTGATTTACTTATTGTGCAATGACAATTATTTTTATCAAGTTCAAGGACAATTACACATCACTCGACGGGAATATTGTTACTTTATATTATGGACACCAAAAGGCTTGCTCTTTGAAAAGATTTTTCGGGATGAACGATTTTTTAAAGATAAGATGCAAAAACCGTTGCATAATTTTTATTACAATCATTATCTCGCTGAGCTTCTAAAACTGCAGGCAAAGGATTACATATAAAACATGAACATTCTTGGATTATTTCCTTCATGCACATAAAAAGTCCCAGTCGCAATGGTTTTCCTCAGTTTTATAGCGATTAAATTTTGACGTTTCAAACGTGTCAAAATTTACCCGATTAAATTTTGACGTTTAATTGCTTCTGAATTTTTTTTGCAATCATTATCGAAGATTCTTCCACAAGCAAATAAATAATTTGTTGTAAATCTATTTATTCAGATTAATAATCAGGAAATAATCATGCCGAATACCCCGCGTGCATGAAAATAGCCTGATTAAATTTTTACGTTTTTGTCGCAACGTTTTGCCATAAAGAAATATTTCTCGTAAATTTTCCACCCAAAATCCCTCGTGCTGCGCACTCGAGATTTTGTTACGTGGCAAATTTGCTCGACATATTTCTAGGCAAAACATTTTGACAAAAACGTCAAAATTTAATCGGCTATTTTCATGCACTTGTGATATTACTGTTGATTATCTAGTTGATTATTTTTTAATGATTTCATTCACCAATCGTTTAGCAGTATTTTGGCACACGTGTTTAATTCTGTCCAATCACAACATTATTATAGTGAGAATTTTCTACTGTACATTATTCCCGCGAGCATAATTTCTAGTATTTTGTTTACATATGTAACTTGACAGCACATTTTCTAGTTTTGACATCTGTCGCCAGTTTGATTTTAGTTTATAATGAATTAAACTGTATTTTTTTGCTGTATTTTTTATTTAAACGTTAAAAAATAATCTTCCGAATACCACTCGAGAGTGCGAATTAATTAGAAAATAATTCTTCAGTTATTTTTTCAAACTTGTTGCCAGGGAATAGACACGAGAGCCCGTAGGGCTCGAGTGGCTATTCCCTGGCAACAAGTTTTCGAAAATCTGTCGAATTATTTTCAATTTATTCTCACTCTCTTGTGATAGTACTTATGAAAATATTGTGTCGAACGAACAGTAGAGAATATTATCGGATATTATTTATGAACACTAAGGTAAACATAGTGATAAGCGCGCGTAGTACAACGCGACCTTCTACCGATCGTTGTGAATCCACGTCATCTATACGTCTGAGTACGTGCTGAACAATAATAACGAAAACTAAAAATTCGGTTTCATTTCTCCGGGTGAAATCGCCTTAATTGGGGTGTTACTATAGCGAATTACCCAATACGTATTGGAATAGTATCTCTACATATAATTGCCGATCGTCTATTTCGCATTTCTTTAGAAGGATCAGAGTATCTGAGTGTCAAAAATTGACTAATTATATCTTTTATTTCGTCAATTTACTGAGCTTAAAGGTAAATAAAGCAAAATACATTATATTGCAATGCAAATGTATATAAATAAAATAGTAAATAAATAATAAATAAAATAGATAAATAAAATGCATAAATACACAATAAATACTGTCAGCCCGTTCTAGGGCTGAGGTTTTCTACTAGTAATAGTATAAATTGACATGTAGCTAATCATGGACACCTTTTTTCATCACCCTGTATTACATTTCGTCTAACAGATTAATTTTTTTAATGTTAATTTTTGCAATAAATTTGGCTTAAACTTAATCAAGTTCCACCCGAAAATAACAGCGAGTTAGTTTCTCGATAAAGCATTCGATACACAAACAAGTAAATTATCTTCTGTCGAAAGCATAACAAATGAAGAAACCATTTCTGAAAGGTAAATAAATAAATAAATTTATTTTCATGTCATCAACGTATTAAGACGAACTCAACCGAACATGTATCCTCTCTCCTCGACGGAATAAATAAAAGATTCCGCTCCCTTTAAAGAATTTCCCCCCGCTAGAATGTTCGGGTTGCATAAGTCCCAAATATGGTTAACGACTTCAGTAAACCGCCGTCTTAATATTTCAATTTTTCATCTCGTAGGATGTTCCATGGTATAAAGAACTTTTAGGAGGTATGACACTCACGCCGACGAAACGCGTCCAGTCTGCGCAGTGACGTCACTCCGAGAGTTCGCTCTGCATATTTAAATGTAAGTAACATTACAAAAGAAATATTTTGGGAGTTTTTGAGAACTATCACTGCGTGAATAAGTAATAACAAGTAAATAGGTAAATAATGCGAGTAGGTTATTGTTAATGTTGTATTCAGAAGAAAGTTGCAAAAAAAAACATTCAGTAAGTTGCACTTCAGTTTTAAAATTATTTTCACTTTAAAAATTTAAATCTAATTGTAATTGTAAAAACGTTCATCATTTTATCATTAAATAAATACCTTAATTTTCCAAGCAGAAAAGTTTTTTATTAAATAATCATTTACTTATTGGTAACTTTAATTGAAGACCTCAAAATGTAGTTTTCATTTTAAACGATGCAGTTCATTTTCATATGTTAAAAATGGTTTTTATTAATTTTCCATTCTCATGTTGTCAATTGCTATCGTAAAAATCACCAATGTAAACTATGGATCTTTATGAAGAAAATTGTAATGAAAAAATCAATTATATTTAAATCACCCCTACTAAAAATTATTAATAATTCACTCCATCTAGTATTTCTGGATGGTGGTGTTTTAGTAAATAAGAAAATGATTTTGGACAACCTAATGAAAATCAACAAATTAACAAATCAACAAAAAATTTACAATTACACTAGTTACATATTTTAGAAAATTTCCTTTTTTTTTTGTCTTGCTTGAACCACATCTTTTAATGCATGATTCAGATGTTTAATTCGGAAATACATTCGTGATCGAAAAAATAATGATTTAATTTTGTCACTACATTTAATTAGCCTAGAATGATCTAATAGCTTTTTTACGTAACTAGTAGTAATTTTAATTGTACTTCCATTTACAAAATTAAAAATTTTTTCAAGATCCTGAGTACAACTTAAAAGTTCTTCTGATGGTTTTGTAAGATATAAAACCCGTTAGATGTTCCAGTGCATCATATTTTAAGTCGCTCATTGCATCATCTACATCATCGTAGCGAGAGTTGAAATAATCATCTTGTTCTCCTGCTAATATCGAAAAACAATCTGCACTAAGTAGACTTTCTCCAACATTCTCTACAGGGCCCTCTGGTGTACTGTCTACTTCCGTGTTTCCACCCTCTGAAAGGCTGCCTTCATTTGGCCTTAGAATATAATTTCGTAATCTATATTTAAATTCTAAAGGATCGGGATGATCATGGAGTCCTCCTTTAGAACGAATAGCTGAAAAAAAATTTTCGGTGATGTCTTGATTTAGTCCGTATGTTAACACATATTTGATATTAAATTTTTCTTTCAAGTCCTCGTACAACTGCTTACAAGCAGAGTTAGTTAGAAGTATTCCTGTAAAATGTAAGTTTGTTAAAGCAATTTTCTTTTAATTATGTAAGCACACCTTTTTGAAAAGGCAAAGAAGGAGTTGCAGTACACTTCAATTTCTTTTCTTTTTTTGGGAGATAATTTAAAAGTTCATGCTGCAAATTTCTCTCGTAGTCGCCTGCCTCAAAATGATTTGAACAAATTCTTGCAGTTTTTGTGTTAAATTGGTCTGCCCAACAACAAGCAATGACCCATAGTTTTTCTAACACACAATCCTTAGGAAAACCGAAAAATTGTTTTACATTGTCTTTAAAATTTTTCGCTTGATTGTCACTATTACAACCAAACACAGCACAACGCATTGTCAATGCACTTTTAACACGAAAGTAATAAAAGATAATAATAACTGAATACTGCACAGAAATAGTCTATTCTACCACAGAACACCGATAAAACAGTTGAACAGCTGTTGAACTGTATGCATGCAACTCTCAGAGTGACGTCACAGTTGACCTCGTATCTGCGCAATATCATACCTTGAAACTTCTCTACCATGGGATGTTCGATAAAAATGCAGGCAACTTTATAAACACGTTTGTAAGACCGGTTCGAAGCACCCAGACTTTGTTAAACAACGAATATAGACTTCATATACAGTAGAGCGTCGATTATCCAAACGTCAATTATCCGAAACGTCAATCATCCGAATGACGATTTGATTTATCCGAACGTCAATCATCCGAATCGTCGTTAACTTTGCCATTACATTGTTGCGCGACTTAAACTTTCAAGTTTTAAGATTGATTTAAAAAATAATCTTATTTTAAAATTTAACAGGAGTGAAGCTTACAAGAGTTCAATATATGTTTATATTCTATCATTTTGAGCGTTTTAGTGCTTCCCCCTCCCTCATAAACTATGACTGTTCGGTCATCCGAATTTTCGATTATACGAACGGTAGTCGGTCCCAATTAGTTCGGATAATCGACGCTCTACTGTACTTAGGTAGGTAGAAGAACGTTTATGGGTTATAAGAGAGGGAGGAAAATGCTTGGGGAACAAGCTAGTTCTGTTTCCCAACCGCTTGGCACCGCCATATACCTCACAGTTCGGCGCGCGTTGAATAAACCCGCCAAAATTATTTTTTTTTAGGTTCGTGAATAGTTCTTCTGTATATCACCGAGGGCCGTGGAGAAAAGTTTTCAAACCTTCCCGCTATTCCTTTCCCTGGTTCTCCTAGCCACATTATTTTTCCTGATGATACATTTTCAATTTCAATATAATTGTCTTTTTCAAAAGTCTTAAACGGTTTTAGGTAGTACGCGTTAAGTGTACTGTCCTTTTTCATCTAAAAAATGATAGTATACTTCACCGAATTGATGTTTTTATACAACTTGCCATTTAACATACGATAACAGCATCGATTTTGCAGCAGGTTAAAACTTAACAAGTGTACTTATGAAAATCATTATTACACTAGGTACTCGAATCATGATTTACACCAGCGTTTCCAAAACATTTGTTACTATAGAACACTACAAATTCTAAAACGTTAACGGCACACCCTAGTTATTTTGTAAGGTTGATAAATATAAATAAGAAATAAAATCATTAAGTAACTCTTCACCGTTAACGGAACACTTCGCATGATACAGTTTGAAAAGCGCTAGTTTGTGCTATATGTATGTGATAGAGTTTGGCTAAAGATATTCTGCGTTTATGACTGTGCCTTTTACAATACTATAATAAGTGATCCGGCCATAAAAGTAGGTAAGCCGTAATAATCAACATGGGCAGAAGTGGCCAGGGCTGTATTTGGTAAATTTTTATAAATTTCTTGATGCTTAGATATAAATATGAGTAAAAATGAAACCTCTTCTAATATTTAGGTAGGTATGTGTGGTAATTGATTAACTTAGATACTTGATGAATTCTATGACTTCTGAACTTACCTAAAGTTGAAATACTTAAGTATGGTTCTGAAGGATCTATAAAAATATTTTTTAAAGCAACCAGATTTGTGGCACCCTGCAGTGAACCCTCATTATCATCAGTAAAAGTTGATTGCGGTTTAAAGTCATAAACGCAGAATATCTTTAGCCAAACTCTACACGTATTGTTAAAATTATGATTTTAATTTTTATTACACTTTAACATAACATTGATTCATTTAAAATTATTAATATTATGCTGTTAAAGATTATTGTTTAGTATATATAAAGTTAAGTAAACTTACTTTTTATTGGGTCCTTAGATTTCCACATAATTTTATTTTAATTTTTTTTTTTAACACCTGATCGAATCGGGATATGTCCAGTTTTTCCAGTTTTTCCACTTTAAAAAACGTACTTCACCTACATTTAACATTTTAAAAAAAGTTTTTGAAAAATTTTTTTAAAAACGTACGTCACAAATTCTTACATAACACAAATAAAATTAACATTTAATTATCGATCCTAAAACTGTTCATACCACTAACAGTTTTCGCGATTTCGCATCATCAGTAGTATTCGATATTATAAGCGTTCCTTCAAATTTTTGACTTTATCCACTTCCCCACTTTTTCAATTTTTATCTATTCTTTTATTATTTGTATTTCATTTATGCATTAATTTTATTTACTAGTTTTATTAACATATCATCTTTAACGTATAACTGTTCATTTATAAGCTGAGTTTTATTTTTGTTTTTATAAATGTGTATATCTTCAGCTATGTTCATCCTGGCCCCTTTCTTCATTATTTTCTCTATTTTCATAGTATTTTCAATGGTACCAAATTGGTGTTTTTCTTGATATAAATGTCTTGTATAATTTGAAGTTGTATTATTTTTGTTAATGTGTTCTTTATACCTTTTATAGAAACTTCTGCCAGTCTGACCAACATATTTTTTGTTACACGTGTTGCATTTAATTGAGTATATTCCATTCCAATCATATTTGTCTTCTTTTTCGATTTTTGGTTTTAGGAATTTTTCTAATTTATTATTTGTTGTTAATCTTATATTTAGGTTTCGGTTTTTGAAAATCTTTGTTAATTTGTTCGTCACGTTTCCATAATAATTGAAAGTTACCCATTTACAATTCTGTTCACTATTATTTATTGTTCCTTGGCTGTTTTCGTGGATGCTTTTATTATGTTTACTTCTGTTGAATTTAAATGTATTTATCAATTTATATATGACACTAATGTTATATCCGTTATTTATCCTGATATCCTGATTCGATCAGGTGTTAAAAAAAAAATAAAATTTAAAATAAAATTATGTGGAAATCTAAGGACCCAATAAAAAGTAAGTTTACTTAACTTTATATATATTTATGTGTCCACATAAAGGAAATAAAATGAAAAAGTTGAATTATTGTTTAGTTTTACTGTACATAAATTGCTTGGTTGAGCGGCCCTTTGATTTTGACCATCGTGCCGCCAAGGGCACCGCTTTTGCCGTTAGAAATAGGACTCCAGTGCGGTCAGTCAAGGAGAGTGCATGCTTTTTTTATTATCGCATATATTTATTTTTGTACGCATTAGCATTAATAAAGTTTTTGATTTTACTATTGCGTATCCAAACAAGTGGTCCTTCGAAGCTAGTGAAAAATCCAAACATATGCTTTGAATTTGTATTATGGTTCTAATTGTATTAAACTTTGACATTAAAAATTTGCCAAACAGTCGTTTTATAAAACACCTAGTCGTTTTCTAAATAATTGGGCAGATTATAAAATGTAAAATGAACGGAGAATTTAACTATAAAGAAAAGGTTTAACTCAATATAAAGGTTTTTTTTTATAAAATGTCTAATAAAACGGACTGTGTTATTCAGTGATTCATAAAACACCTAAAAAAAAATTGTAAAAATTCTCCGTTCATTCTATATTTTATAATCTGCCCAGTCATTTCGAAAACGACTAGGCACTTTATAAAATGACTGAATTTATTTACATTATTATTATTATGTTTTGACGTAATTTGAATTCAAGAATTATTATTATACATATCCTTATATTATTTTAATTTTTTCAGTGAATTCTAATTTATTTTGAACAATTTTTTCTTGAAACTTTTTTCTCTGGATGAATTTCTAATAAGTATGTCATTACAAAGCAAAACGGCGCATGCCTTATTGCGCTGTGTTTATCGATACAAACGTTTAATCATTTTATTATTTCCCACGAAGTTTACACTTTATTTATTTTTTTATTTATCGAATTAAATGAATATATTTCTTTTAAGTAACACATTTTTCCTGTTTATTGTTTATTTTTAATACATCTTATGCCAGTTAAAATTCTGTCATTGAAATTTTTCAACATTTGTGTAGTCCGGGAATTGCATCACTATCATCACGTGACTCGAACGAAGCCGATTTCGTTGGATTTGAAGTGTGAATTCAGCAGAATACAAGGTATTTATTCACAGATAATATTAGTATTTATTATAGTTGTAGAAATGTGGTAATATGCATTTTGTGCCGGTTTAATAATAATGTTTGCTCGTGTAAGTATCTGAATGAGTTATTTAAAAGGTTAAATGAAATCTGTGTCTGCGACCAAATAGACTTGTATTGGTGTTACGCCGCAAAATCGATATTTTGTAACCTTAAAAGTAACCTTTATTTTAAATTTAAATAGAATATAGCACAATTAATTTCTAGAATAATTGCTAGTATTTATTGAAGTTGAAATTTGTAAGACAAGTCGTAATTTAATAGATTAATAGCAATGAAAGTAATGACAATTTTTAATTAACCGAGTGTTTAATGGTAGGTAGTGGACAACAAACAAGTTGATGTTTAAGCTAATAAAATGTTGGTAAAAATAACATTTTAATATGTAATAATATCACCAAGGCCGTTTCAGATAGAAAGTACGCATAATTGTTACCTACATAAGCAAATTTGACAATTCATGAGTTAGATCTGTAATTCTTTGTAGTAGGTAATAAACAAAATTGAAGATGTCACAACAAATTATTGTAAAGCTTGCCTATGAACTATAACCACAGAATCAAATTTTAAACGAATGTTTGTTTTAAGTAAGGTTAAAAATGAATTAACTTCTTCAGCGCCGGTAAAGTTTGTTACCTGCGCTTTTCGTTCATGTATACAATAGAATCTCGATTATCCGGGCCAGCCGCGACTGAGGCTTTGCCGTATAATTGAAGACGTGAGTAATCCAAAGACCTCATTTTCATTTTTTAATAATTTATTTAGACAAATTAACAAATTAAACGTTTGTTCTATAGTTAAAACATTGCACCTCCGCTTTTAGTTAGCATCAGAATGCTGCATTTTGTGCGTTTACATTTACCTACTGAGTTAGCGATCCAGTTTTTTTTTAAAATAAATGCGTAATTGGAAATTCCCCCGAAACTAACGGCTGTGTCGCGGTCGGTTGATCACATGAGCGTCAGCTCTGGCCAACCCACGTGCACAAGATCAATATTAATTGTCGCACGGAAAATCTGCTGTCCGGATATACCGCGCACGGATAATCGAGGTTCTACTATACTTAAAAATTCTAACCATCAGAACAGCTTGTGCCATCTACAAGTACTATTTCGAGATTGCAGTTGTGATTATTCTCAGGGCCAGGTAGATAGGCATAACTTCCGTAAGAGCCAATGTAAAAAAACGTAGCTAAAATATTGGCGCTATTTTCGTAGTGAGTTTGCGACGAAGTGATATCCATTCATTCGGCTCGTTTCGGCTTTTGCGGGAAACTTAATTTTAATTGCATAGACCAGCGTTTCCCAAACTTTTTTGACCGCGACCCGGTACGAGGTTTTAAAATGTTTCGCGACCCACCTTATGAAAAAAAAAAAACATTTATTTACAAAACAAATTTTATTTTTTAATAAAAATCAAGTTATTTGTTTGTTTATTTCATACACAATTTTTTTTTGTGTTTTTACAATTTTTGCCGCGACCCAGCAGAATTTTTCTGCGACCCGGTGCCGGGTCGCGACCCACACTTTGGGAAACGCTGGCATAGACCTATCCTTTTCTTTCCCGTTTTAAAAGTAAATAAAAAATGTATTATTTATGATTACAACGAAACAGCCATAATAAAAATGCACAATCAGTTATAACTAAATATTAATAACAAATCAAACAAGTTAAAATAACATTAATTATAAAGAAATTTGCGACATGAAATATTGTAACAAATAATACAGCAAAAGAACTGATTTTACCAACGTCTGTTAAATTGAATTGGATTAAATTCATATCAACAAATTGTTGCAGTTATAGCAAAGATTGTTTTAACTATCCGTTACGCTTACGCCTAATTGAGGTTGGTAAAATCGGTCCTTATATTAATTTATAAGTAAAGCTGAATCCTGTAATGACGGATTAGATACGACATCAGATTTAATAAATGAAAACCATGGCGTCGCGTCGTTCCAAACATGAACTTGGCACTAACACAATTATTTTAACACCATTTTCTAAACACGTGGTTGTCGTTTAGATCACCGCCATGTCGTTACAGCTAGCGATTTACAGATCAAATACCCCTTGCTTGTCAAGAACGTGCATTTTTGCACGTTTTGCATATAAAAATACCTCTATATTATGATAAGCCTCTAGTGATTTGCTCAACTTATCTAATTACGTTAGCATCTGGATGACGTCGATGTGGATACAGTTTAGCATATTATCTAGCAGCTTCCGATGCGCTATTATCTGTCTCACCCAAGCGGAGCAACATGTCTAGATATTCACTGAAATTGTATTTCATTTTAAGACTTTTTAGGACATTTGAGTTGTATCGTTCAAATTTGACAAGAGAACTGACATTAAAAAGTGAGTTATTGTTGCCAACGTTTCCTAGGAAATTTACGATGTTGCGACATTGATAAATTTACCTCGGAGCCAAGAAACCGTACTTTTGACAACGGTAATAAAGTTGGTTTCAATAGATTTTTTACAATTTTTTTTTTAAAGCACCATCAACTGCATCAAATTTAGACCCTAATAATGAAATTATTACAAAATTGTTAATCGTATAGATTTTTATTGTCTGATTAGAAAAGCTTATATCTTGGTGAAGAGACAACAAATTTTGTTTTGGCTTTCAAATTCGTGTTTCGTTAGAAATCGTCTATAACATGTCGCTACGCACGGGCACCTTTATTTCATCATCCTGTATAGTGATTATTCTTTAAGAAAGTTTTACCAAAATTCTCGGGGAACGGAATTTTCGGAAATAGAAAATACAATGAGTGTATTGAACATCTAATTTTTTCCCAAATTTCGACTACTTGAAAAATCCTTAGAAGAATTTCTTGCAAATTTCATACTTATGGGAATTTCCATTTTTAAAAGTACTGCTGTGCAATCAACTTGGACAGATTTTTTCATCAATAAGTGCATGTTATGTATTGTTTATAAATAACTGTGTGTATTTCTAAATAAAAATATTTTTTCAAACATAATAAATCTTAATTGTTTTGTTTCACTTTGAATATCGATTGATTTTTAAAGTGACTGTCAAAACTGTAAAATTATACATGAATTCTATATAGTGAAGTTTCTTTATAGTGATATTTTTCCATGGCTTTTCAAACATCACTATAGAGGAGTTCCACTGTATGTATATTCAAACATTTTTTGTTACCTGTGCTAATTTTGTACTACACTACCGCCTAGCGTGTTCACATGAACACGGCCATTTTTCATAAAACTACTTGACAATTTTGTTTGTTTGTTTTCATTTTATGCTTTTCTAACTACTTATAGCAAATATCTGAAATTTCAACAATTTCTTAGAAAAAAAATATCAGGCGTTAAAGGATTAATTGTATTTTTGTTAGAGTTTTGTCAGAGTGTGGCATCTTGTGACATGGGGGTGGGATGGGGGTAAAATTTGACGAAAATCCTGTGACATCATTTATAAAAGCCGCCTAGCACCTATATAACTATTATTTGATTACCATTTACTTCATTGTTTGATATAAATATGGTTAAGTAATGTTTTTACATTTTTATTGTTGTATTAATAGAAATTTTATTTTCAGGTGATAATATTCTGAAGCAAGCAATGTAACAGTACATCCATCATATTCCAGCAACGACTTAAAACCTTGAAGAACAAAGATATATACAATTGCATTAAGATCCACTTGATATTATATACATTATGTTATAAAGTAGATATGATATTATATTTTTTAAATACCTACACATCAAATTCTCAAAGATGTTTTTGTAAACTTTGAGATTACATTAAACTATATGTGCCTACTTGCAGCTACCTCATATGAACAAAGCCCTGTGAATGCTTTGATGGTGTTTGTTGTTTAAGTTTTAAAGAAACACGTAGTTCACAAGTAAATATTTTTCGAATTATTGTTACATAAGATATGAAGTTGCACACTTGGAAAAAGACAGTAATCATTATAGGTGGTCTTGTGACTATTTTCTACTTACTTTACTCAATATATATAAGTTATCATGATTATACTGTTAAGATGATTTACCTGGAAAAGAAAGAATTCTATAAACATGATACTAAATACATTTTGTACTGGACAAAGATGTGGGGTTTTAAGGATTTTTATTTAGGAATGGGTTCTGAGCCATTTAGGAAATGTGAAGTAAAAAATTGCTTTGCGACTGATAATCGAGAACTAATACCTTTGGAAAATTTCAACGCGTTGCTATTTCATGGAGTCGAATATGAACGAAGAACCTATGGAATTCCCTGGATTCGAAATGTGCATCAAAGATACGTATTTGTGAATATGGAAGCGCCTTTACATCAGCGTGTCAGTTTGAAACCTTTCAAATCATTTTACAATTGGACAATGACGTATCGATTTAATTCTGATATTCAACGACCCTATGGATATGTAATTCACAAAAATTCACCATATACAGTGCCTAGTATTGATTTCGTCCAAAATAAAACGCTTTTTGCGGCATGGTTTGTCTCAAATTGTGTTAGCCACAGTGCAAGAGAAAAGTTGGCCAGTCAGTTATCTCAATATATTCCAGTAGACGTGTATGGACATTGTGGCAAACGTAGCTGCTCCAAAAATGATCAGAAACACTGTTATGATATGCTGGAAAAAAGGTACAAATTTTATTTTTCGTTCGAAAATTCGTATTGCATTGATTACGTAACAGAAAAGGTATTTGATATTTTAAAGAGAAATATTATCCCTGTCGTGTTTGGTGGAGCGAATTACTCAAAAATGTTTCCTCCATATTCAGTTATTAATGTTGACGATTTTACCACAATACAGGAATTAGTGTATTATCTGAAGGAACTTGGTGAAACGCCATCAAAATACTTAAAGTATTTCGAGTGGAAACAAAAGTACACATTAGACACTACAGCTCACAGAGTCGTATGTGATTTATGCAAAAAACTGAATGGTATTGAGCCTAATTCGGTTTACGAAGATATCGATGAATGGTGGCGGGGAAGTAATAAATCAGTTTGTCTAACAGAAAATGATCTACCAAAGATTTCATTTCGCTTCCGCACATGAAGCATTTTGGTTAATAATAAGTAGGTTTGATTACAGTTTTGTGATAAAAAGAAACACAAACCGTCTATTGAGACAAACTTGCATTTTAAAATCAGGTGGAAATATTTATAAATGCCAGTTGCGCCTTTTTACATTTACGTTAATTAATTTTATTACTTTTATTAACTGTGATAAACATTTTCTTTGTGTTCAGTTAAAGGCCAGAGTTACTAATTAATCATAATATAGTTCAAGTTATCGCAATGTTAATAAGAATGAATAAAATATACTTACGTATATTTGTGCGATCTACAATGTTACTGCATTTAATATGCTTTACCTTTGGTAGTAAATCAATTAGATGTACTACACTTTTATACAATTACAATTTTATACCAAAAATTTTTTGTTAAAAATAATTTCTTATTGTTCATTTTTCACAATAAAGTGTTTCATTGGAAAATAATTAAATTTTGTTTCTATTTTAAATTAATTTTACAATAGACTCGACTTATTATTATTATTAATTTGAAATCTTCAGTCTTTTATTCATTCTGCTTCTGAAACATTAAAAATTGCAATTGATGTAAACTTGAAAATTTGACACTTGACATTTCAACATTATTAATGCATATTTGTTATCATAGTGATTTAAAATTTGTTATCACTTTTACAACTCACATGCAAGAAGTTTCAACGGAAATAAGTAAATATCGGTAGGTACTATTACGAAGAGCCATTCTAAGCGGCAGAAGTACAAAGTATTAATGCTCCAAGCTTCTTTGTTTCAGGCCAAACAACATCGTGGCACAGAGGCGGTTATTTAATCAGTACTACTTGTTCAATGGACAGACTTTGAAGAAAATTCAAAAATAGGTCAATTTTCAAATTAAACTTCGTAAACAAAGATTTTGGTTGCTCTGGCGCACTTGTAATTTTTCTAGAATTAATGTAATTTAATTTCACATTTTTTGACATAACATTCTTATAAACAGTTATAAAGTAATCTCTGATTTTTTTAAATATTATATTTTTTCATTGAAATTTAATTGTCAAAATGGCCGTATAAAAACTTTAGCCCCTTACATAAAAAAATTGAGAAAAAATTTGTAGAAAAATGAGGAAGGAATTTTGCACAAGATTTAAAGCAGGCTGATTTTTAAATACAGTGAAAGCTCCCAATTTTTGTCTGCATAAGAAAGCTGTCCACTAAAAAGGAAGTTTAATAAAAATTAATCCTAACTGTATACAGGGTGTTCACGAAAAAACGCCCCAGCTCCTAGCGCTATTATTAGGAGTCCAATTGTAACAAACGATACGTCAAATTAAATAGTTCAAAAAGTACTACAATGTGTAGCTCAAACATAATTTTTACCTGTTTCTCCATTCAAAGGTCAAAGGTCAACTTCATTTTTTCAAATTACAACCTTATATTTTTCTTTGACAATTTGATAGAGATTTTTTTTCTGAATTCAACGATGTATCACAATCAATATTTCTGATTTATTTTAGGGTAATAAAGAAATTAAAATAATAATTAATATTATTCGCAGTAGGCTTTGAAAAATAACTGAGACGTAGCGGTGGCTATGGAAACGATGTGTCAGTACGGAAACAACGTATTTTAAAGAATTAATTTATGAACAACAACAGATAACATTTAATAACTAAACAATTAAATAAAGAAATGGCAAATTAACAAAAATGTTCAAATTGGGCATCGTTTCTTTCCAGACATTTTCGTCGACATCTAGATCCTACACTTTGTGTAGCATTAATTAAAATTTCTGCTGGTGTTTCCCGACAAGCGTTGACTATTCTCTCTCTCAAAATTTCCTCCGTTTCCGGGCGCGTAGCATAAACAATATCTTGGATGTAAGGTACCTGCAGCCAATATGGCCATGCTAAGGTTCAAAGTTGTTTTTTGCAGTGCTAAACAAGTTATTTGTAATTTCAACTAATGTACAGGTTAGAATAGTTCTTTGGGCATATTCTTCTATAGCCAAACATCAGTTTTCCCATGTATGGAAAATTTGGTGGATGATTTAAAAAAAAGTTGCAATTGGCCATATTGTCAACAGGGGGTCGTCAATATGGCCAATGGTAAATTCCATAAAGGCATGATGGCCATATCAATAAATGGACACATACAAACAGAACGAGTGTGAATATTCTTTATATATTGAAAATAAACTTTTTACAAGTATCAAAGAAACTCAAAAATAACATTCTTAGGACAAAACTCAAAATAAACTATAAAATATAAAACAAAAAAAATTAACACATTTGTCCGTTGTTACAATCTGGACAATAAAACACTTCAATTTTATCCTTTGCTGTGAGCCCCACACATTCTTCGTGAACATAAGCCTTACATGCACTACATAACCTCATCGCAATCATCCGATCTTCAAGGCACACCTTGCAAAACCAAGACACCTTTTTCATTTTCGGTTTAGCTTGCTTAGATGTTGTTGTTTTGCTTTTGCGCTTCACGCTATCATTGTTCTTAGGTGCTGCTGATTTGCTTTGCCCATTACTCTTGGTGACGCAATGGAAAAGATCTTTTTTAACGATCTGGGCTCTGCTATTCATAGCTGGATGTCTAGATTTTTTAGCCTTGTCAGCTGCAACTGGAGTAATGAGCATTTCGGTGAAGGAAACGTTCTGATCAAATTCAGTCGAGACATTCTGGATGTTACTTTCTTGGGATGGAATGCAATTGTCATCACTAGATTCATCATGAAGACTCAAATCAGATTCCGAGTCACTTCTTTCCTCTGGTGTACATGGTCGTTTTCCAATACGTTTCTTTTGCTGCAAACCGGAAGTTGATGGCATTACAATTGGTACGGCCAGTTCCTTTTGAAACAGTTGAGAAGCGTCACTTGAAGCCACAGCTGACTGTGACTGATCTTCATTTTCTTCACAATCCTGATGAGTTATGCTACTGGGAGCAAAGGCTACTGCTGGAATTGCATCTCGATTTAAGGGAAAAATTCCTGTGGCTTGAAAACCTGATTTTATGTTGGAAGGAGTCATTGATTTATCCCAAACGATAGACAGTATGCTCCCGAAGCGGAGTTTGGTTATGGAACGATCCGTATGGTTTCTAAGATACTTCAGTACTTCATCATCCCAATAATACTCAAAAGCCCGAAAAACTGCTTTGTCCATTGGCTGCAGTTCGTGGGTTGTATTGCTTGGTAGGCAATACAAAGTAATGTCAAATCTATCTGCAGTTTCCACAATGCTGTGATCTAAATGGCATTTTGCACCATCAAAAACAAGGAGGCAAGGACCAGGTACCTTAAACTTGGCTAAATGTTCGATAAAATATGAAAATGTTTCAATATTCATACTGCCTTTTGGAGTCATTATTGCTTTGGAACCTGGTGGTAATGAATCCTGCCATTCCGATTTCATGCGTTTTCCCTTGAACAAAATCATAGGCGGTATTGCTGTCCAAGTGCGTTACCACATGCAACAACTGTTACAATTTCTCCATGCTCCTTTGAAACGACATGCACCCTTCTTGCACCCTTTTTCGCCAACACTTTCTGTTGATGATGTTAGCATAACCTGCATCCTTTCTCATCAACGTTAAAAATTCTTTCAGGTTTGTCAATAATGTCTAAATCTTTTAATATCCCTTCAAGCTTTGTGAAGTGATCATTCACAATGAATTTGTTGAGTTTTTGTGCCCTTGCAGGGTTTAGGTTCTGGGCTTTCCTGGGTCGGATTTGTTTATTCCGTTCCAAAAACCCGCGTAGCCAATAGCGTCCCGCCATTTCGTGTTCTTTACTAAAAGGATTGGGTATTTCATTTGCCTGCGTAAAGCGGTACACACAGCTACGTACTATTCTGTTTGTTAGTGGATACCCCACTTCAGCAAGACGAATGATCCTTTGACTTAGTTCCGCTTCTTGGTTTTGTGTTAGGATAGGTTTGCGCCCCATGTCAGATTTTTCCACCTTACCTTCCTTTAAATATCGTCTCAACGTTCGTCTTGGAACCTCATATGTGATGCTAGTTCTGTGTACGGCCATTCCGTGACTCACAGCCTCTACAGCCTTAGCCATGTTTTCGCGTGTCCACTTTCCCCGCGAGCCTTTAGACCGATTGCGCCGCATTTTTCTGTTGCTATCTGCTTTAAAGTAAAAAAAAAAAACTGTTACCCAGAAACAGAAATCTAAAGGTTATGTAGAGCAATATGGCCAATGGCCATATTGCTCAACATAACATTTGGCCATATTGCTCTACAATGACAGCTCATGAATCACCGACACTTGTGATACATTGCAGCAAGACAACCAAAAATATGTTATTACATACTTTTATCGCTAAGGGTTCATGCTATTACCCTACGCAAGCAAAACGTAAAAAACTTACCTGATGGAAACGTAAATCTACGCCGAGCGGCAATGTAAGGTTATAATATGAATAGCGCGGACGCTGTAGCGTTGTGAACTCGCTACTACCAGTCCGTCTGTTTGAACCAGCGATCTCCACTGGTGTTTCCCGAAGGCTACTGGAAGTCGGCAAGCATGTAAACTGACATGTAGCGGTAGGTTCACATAATTACTGAAATACAATGAGTTGGCCATATTGCCAACTTGGCCATATTGGCTGCAGGTACCTTATCCCCAAAAGAAAAACTCTAGAGGTCACAAGACCGGGCGGGCCATGGTATAGGTACATATGCTCCAATCCATTTGTCTTCATTATTCTATATTTAAATAGTCCCTAATCATAAGAGCGTTTTGTGTGGTGCAGCGCCATCTTGTTGAAATACTAGTTCATTCCATTCAATGGCAACGGCAAGTCATCTAAAATTTCTTCTAAGTCTTCAGGCAAAATTTGAAGATATTTTTCTTGGTTGAGATTTCCATCAATGAAAATTGGTCCTATTAGGTATCCTGGCGCCTAATATTCCGCACCAAACGTTCACCGAAAATTTTATCTGAGGATTTTGTTCGATGGTAATATGTGGGTTTTCTACACTCCAATAGCGGTGATTGGAACGATTAAAATGTCTGTTGTTTGTAAATTGACACTCATCAGACCACAAATTTTTTGTATAAAATGATTGATCTCGCCTTAACTCGCTTAAAAAGAAATTACACAAATTTATTCTACGCCAGTGGATCGTTTAGTTCACTATTTCACTAGTTCACTATTATTCATTTTTATTACAAAAAATAGATAAACAAACTAATAGCCAGTTTCTGACGGCGATGTTAACGTATTTCTCCAGTTAAATGTCCCGGTTACCATGGTTATTACCATTGTTGCAACAATAGTAATAGTAATTTTTATTTGTGAGACGTCGTTTCCATAGCCACCGCTACGTCTCAGTTATTTTTCAAAGCCTACTGCTAATAATATTAGTTATTATTCTAATTTCTTTATTACCCTAAAATAAATCAGAAATATTAATTGTGATACATCGTTGAATTCAGAAAAAAAATCTCTATCAAATTGTCAAAGAAAAATATAAGGTTATAATTTGAAAAAATGAAGTTGACCTTTGACCTTTGAATGGAGAAACAGGTAAAAATTATGTTTGAGCTACACATTGTAGTACTTTTTGAACCATTTAATTTGACGTATCGTTTGTTACAATTGGACTCCTAATAATAGCGCTAGGAGCTGGGGCGTTTTTTCGTGAACACCCTGTATATATTGTAGGTGCAATATTTGTTTGTTATTGTATAGGTACATATTAAGAACACTAATTTTCAACTTTTTGTAAAAAATCCAACATGGATATTTGGCGTATATTATTTGATTTATAAGAAGTGAGTTGATTTTCAAAATGGATTTCCAGGTTCTTTGCTAACTCAAATCCTTCATAGTCGTAGAATTTTTCACAAAAGATTTCAAAATATTGACGGTTTTCAAGGTATCTTGAATTGAATTTATACCAGCCAATTCGTCGCTATTCTCAAGCATCTCAATGTCATCATCCGAGTATTCTTCTCACCATTTCATCATTATTTACCGTAATGTCATCGTCTTCAAAAGTTAAACTATCGTCCATATTAATAAAATCGTCAAGATTATCATTATGTATTCTACATTTTTTAATACCTTTGTACAACTCTGCCATAATTAACAAAGGTCTTCTGCGGAAAAGTCATTGTCGTTTTGTTTAAAACCGGCCTTCAAAAAGCAATTTTTAATTGTTGGTGTAACTTGATGCCAAACGTTTTTTTATAAAATAGATTGCTTTTAACAGATCTATTGATTCAATAGTGTCCATTTTTAATTTTTTTTTTTTTTTTTTTTTTAATTTAAACTAACATACAATCTGTCCAAATAGGACAATCAGTACTTTTTATAATAAATCTATATATAAACCGACTTGTAGGGAGGACTCCATTGAGTGTTCCCTATATTATTCGATCTGATTTTAATCAAACCTCGTTGGTAAGTCTGCAGGTTTAAATCGTTTTAAACGTCTTATTTCATCTGTAGGGTCCATAATCTTATTCACTAGAGCGTTTGGGTGAGTTTCCGCTCTGTCATGGTACCTAACGCTTGACCTTGTGATCACTTCCTGAACCGATTGTACGCACAAATCACTGTGTAGCTCTAAGTTGGGAACGTACCATGGTGCATTCACTATAATTCGTAGCATTTTATTCTGGAACCGTTGAAGGATTGCTATGTTACTGTTGCTAGCTGTTCCCCAAAGTTGGATGCCGTATGTCCATATGGGTTTGATTATTATTTTATATATTAACAGCTTATTTTCTATTGAAAGTTGTGACTGTCTCCCTAATAACCAATAGATTTGCCTTAGTTTTAGCCCAAGCTGCTTCCTTTTAGTAAAAATGTGCTTTTGCCATGTCATTCTCCTATCCAAGTGCATACCTAAATATTTTGCGTGATCTTCGTGTTTTAATTGTTTGCAATTTAGTGTAACTGGTGGGCAATTACTTCTCTTTGTAGTGAAGGTTACTTGTACTGATTTGTCTTCATTTGTCTTCATTCTCCATTTTGTTAGCCACATTTGTATTTTATCAAGTTGGCGTTGCATAATCCTTGAAGCAGTTGCAGGATCCGAGTGGGAGGTCAGAAGAGCGGTATCATCAGCAAATGTTGCTACTGTTGTTGCTCTGGTTTTGGGAAGGTCAGCTGTATACAGTGAGGACGCGTGGGTTGGAATAAATTCATTTAAAATTCATGGGTTTGGTTTTTGGAAAAACGCTCGGACATGTCGATTTTTGTTTTTAAAACTGCATCTTTTTTGATATTTATAATTTTACGATCGTCTTTTGTTTTCGCACTATGGCGTCATCAATAATTTTTTTAAATTGCACCCCATATTTTTGTTCACGAATTTAGATGCAGCACATTTTTCTGAGTACAGAAATGTCAAATTCGTATGACCTTGAAGAGGAAAGTTTTCGAAATAATAAGTCCTAAAGTTTCAAAAATTTATGAAAAAATCCATAGAGTAGACCACTAATAATATCATCAAGAAAGCGCTGGAAATCGAGCAAAACATTCAATTGCGTGCTTATTTTTCCGGTTTATTGAAGTAGACTTTAGATTTCAGATAACCCCATAGATAAAAATCTAATGGGGTTAAATCTGAAGACCTAGCTGGCCATTCGATAAAACCTATCCTTCCGATCCATCTGTTTGGGAAAATATTATGAAGGTATTCTCGTATTGTTCTCGAATAGTGTGGGGGAGCTCCATCCTGTTGGAACCATATTGAATCTGCCGGTATATTTGGGTTTTTATTATTCAGGTAGAGTGCACTTACACTGGGTATTATGTCATTTTGTAGTAAGTCTAAATATTTTTCAGAATTAAGTGTTCCCTCAATAAAAAAGGGACCCACAATTGAGTTACCCACAATTCCGGCCCAAACGTTTACTTTCTGAGGGAATTGTGTATGACTTTCCATTCTCCAATGTGGGTTTTCTTGTGCCCAATATCGAAAATTTTGCCTGTTTACCGAACCATTCAAACAAAATGTTGACTCGTCGGAAAAAACTATCTTACGTAAAAATTCCGGGTTGGCATTGCATCTATCCATCATTATTTCGCAAAATTCTAATCTGCCGTCGAGATCGTCTTCAATAAGTTCCTCAACAAAATGTACTTTGTATGGGTGCTATTTCTTCTTGTGTAAATATTTTAGA
Organism: Dascillus cervinus; assembly: GCA_949768715.1. Taxonomy (NCBI): domain Eukaryota; kingdom Metazoa; phylum Arthropoda; class Insecta; order Coleoptera; family Dascillidae; genus Dascillus; species Dascillus cervinus. The sequence continues at coordinate 16,248,058 of OX458316.1, read as the reverse complement.
ACAGAAGATTTACTTATTGTTAGTGACTGTTCTGCAGCTACTTGTCGACTTGATTTGTGACGATTTTCTTGTAAATCGAGCGATACATTCAATTGTGTGCTTTCTTGAAATGTACCATGGTTGGTTTTGTAATTGTCTCTTACGTGGCCAAAGTCTCTAAACTTTTTCTCCATCTTACTAACTACTGATTGTGTAATAGGCTTCTCCGGGTACTTATCATTGAAAAATTCGCAAACTTCAGCTTGTGTTCGAGTCTTATCGTCATATCCTACCATCATCAACATTTCTATTGGTTGTTTCTCAGTTAAACGCGCCATTCTTCAAGCTTTGAAACTGTACTTGACAAGTGTCAACAATCAAAAAAACAAAATAAACACACAATTCAATGTTTTTCTCGATTTCCAGCGCTTCCTTGATGATATTATTAGTGGTCTACTCTAACAATTTTATCATAAATTTTTGAAACTTTAAGACTGATTATGTCAAAAACTTTCCTCTTCAAGGTCATACGAATTTGACATTTCTGTACTCAGAAAAATGCGCTGCATTAAAATTCGTGAACAAAAATATAGAGTGCAATTTAAAAAAAATATTGATGACGTCATAGTGCGAAAACAAAAGACGATCGTAAAAGTATAAATATCAAAAAAGATGCAGTAGTAAAAACAAAAATCGACGTGTCCGAGCGTTTTTCCAAAAACCAAACCCATGAATTTTAAATGAATTTATTCCAACCCACGCGTCCTCACTGTATAGTAGGTATAAGATTGGGCCTAACACACTTCCTTGAGGAACCCCAGATGTTATAGGATGCAGCTTGGTTAAACAATCTTGCTGTTGCACTAAGAAATGTCTTTCGGTTAAGTATGATCTTAATAAAACATAAAATGGGTGTGGTAAATTTTCCTTAATTTTGTAACAAAGCCCATCATACCAGACTTTGTCAAATGCTTGGCTTATGTCAAGAAAGACAGCGCAGCAGTACCACTTTTTTTCCATGGCATTACCAATTTCCTTAACGACTCGATGAATTTGCTCAACAGTCCCGTGATTGTTTCGAAAACCAAACTGGTGATCTGGAATTAGATTTTCATCCTCTATCACTATTTTCAGTCTTTTTAGAATTAGTTTTTCATAAATTTTTGAAAGGATCGGAAGCAGACTAATTGGCCTATATGATGTTACCTCATTAATATTTTTTCCAGGTTTGGGTAACATGATTATTTGAGCTATCTTCCAAGCGATTGGGAAGTAGCCTAATCTTAGCGAAGCATTGAATATAAACAATACATATTTTACTGCTTTGCTTGGTAATTCCCGTAGTATTTTTCCATTAATTAGATCAAAACCAGGTGCTTTTTTATAATTGATCTCTTTTTTTAATGTGTTATCTAATTCGGAATAGGTTATTTTTTTAATGGGTACGTCCATTTGATATGGCGCTTCCAAAAACTCCTTTATCTTATTTAAGTCCGCTTCAGGCATTACTGTCGGAAGCGGTTTAAATACCTCTGCAAGATGATGAGCAAATGCTTCAGCTTTCTCTTTATTACTTTTAGCCCAATTACCATTATTTCCTCTGATTGGTGGAAAATGTTGTCGGGGTCTTTTTAGTTTTTTTGTTGCGCGCCACAATGATTTCCACGTTACAGGAAAGGAATCCATATTAAGTTTCTTAAACGCTCGAGGACAAGCTGCTTTACTAATAACTAACAAATTCATTTTTTCACCTGCCATGCTTGCACAATATAGAATAGTCAATTAGCCTCCGGTACATTTTTCAGATTTGAGACTTAACGTTTTGTTTGGCAATGCTCGATAGAAAAGACCTGTTTGAATCATACCTTCGTATTAGAGATGGAAGTTTTTCAAAAAAATTATTAACATCATCAGGATTGACACTATCTTTAAATCAAATGTTATGGTGTTTTCTGAATATCTGCAACCAACCGTCAGAAGCTATGAAATTTTGATATTCTACATTTTCCGGTATTTCCTTAGCTTTACACTGTATCAGCGGTCCAGATAATGGAATAGATTTATTTCTTGCTTTTATGAACCACCCATGTCTATGTTTAGACCCTCTGCTTTAAAGAAATTCCTTTCATTATTAAAATATTGATGTCCATATACCCACCTTGCTGTAATTTCATCCGTTTTCTTGATGATATCTCCAGCTTGACTTTTACTAATTTGAAATTGTTTTACTAATTTACGTCTATTATTTGAATTTTCTCTTTTATTTTCAAAAGTCGCCTATTTTTTGCCGAACTCATAATAACGCAATTAGTGACTGCGGTCGACCGTTTAAATAAAAACTCGCAGACACACTAAATAACTAAATTACATTTCTGATACAGCGTATATTTCGCATAAAACGGGCATTGTCAAAGAGTTCGTTAACGGTGTCAACACAAGGGAGACTATACTTGTCCGTGTCCTGTTACGAGAGCGTTCCCTCAACGGAAGGGATTTTTTTAATAAACTCCATATTTTTTAATCGGGATCTTATCTGTCCTTTAATAAAAATTTAGGGATTTGCATCAGAAAAATATCGAGAAAAAAATTGTGTGCCATAAAATATCACCGCGAATTCTCATATCACTCAACATTTTAACTGTCCCGTAACAATTAAGTGCAAATATTCCCTCAGTAATAGAAGAAGGAAGAAGAAGAAGAGATTAGGCAGAATACCTCGGTATTTTACCATTGCCTTGCGAGGAGACACGGTTCTGATTTTAATACGGTGTTACTGTCGACCAGAATTGAACCCGAGACATTTTCTTAGGTAGCCTCGTAAAAACTAATCGTTCTACCGTGCGCGTAGGCAACCAACATTACGCTCCGTTCATTAATGAAAATAAATAGGCAACCAACAATACGCTCCGTCTAATAATGAAAATGAAACTGTAGGGGCGTGACCTGTGGATAAGGAGCCTTGTTATGTATCCATGGCTAGCATATGAAATGAACGTATTACGTCATAATTGTAGATAAACAATGTTGTGCAAACATGCGTTCACTATAATAATTACTGACTACGTTGACTGCTGAGCGGTCTGTGGCAGAATTCGACCTTTTGGACCACGATTTCACCACACACGAGATAAGTGAAGCGATGACTTGATGTCAGTCCACGTGATTTTCCCCATACGCCATCAGTGGACTTGAATGGATGATGGTTCAAACGAATGGATTTTGAACTGACTGGATATTCAATCAGTTCTGTCGTTCCACTTCATCCACGTTGATTTCGCCACAGATCACCCGCTAATGAGTAATATCGCTCCGTTTGGACGTATGGAGCGATCGTGTGTGGTTAGACTGAACTGATAAGTTAATGATATGTTTGTTGAAAGGTACTAAGAATCTGATAACGCTGGATCACATATTTAAGACGTCATTAAAAAACTACGTCACTTGGTGAACTAAATTCATCAACGCGACCGGTTAAGGGTTAAGAAATAATTCTTAGGCCTGGTATTTCAGTACAGGGTAAAACTCGGGGTAAACTAAACTGGTTTTTGTTTTAACCCTAAAGTTAACCTCGAGAGCGTATTTCAGTTGCACCAATTGTATTAATCTCGACAACATGAACTCGGGTAGTCCGAACTTTGCCCCGCATGCGAATTCTGTTATTTGACTATTGTGCTGTGGGAAATGAAAGTTATACGCAAGAGTAAGCTACAATCCTAAAAAAAGATTAACCCGAGACGGGGGGGGGGGGGGGTAATCTTTTAAAACTGGTTATGTTCTTAACCGTGTACTGAAATACACTTTACTCAACGTAAAAGAGGTTATCTTAAAATGTCTGGTTTAATCCTAGACTGAAACACCGGGCCTTAATCACACTACATATTCGAAGGGTTCAAGAAAAATTTAATCTGTTCATTGAATATTTTGATTGCCGCTTCTCTACTAATTTCACGATTTTAAAATATTTTTGATAGTAAATTATACTGTGAGTCGATCACAATGGAATCAATTAATGTTTTCATTTCATACGATCATTTTTAATTTCTTCAGTGCGTCAATAATAAAACATTATTCATTACTTGAGCATATTACAGAAGTTCGCTTGTAAAAAACGATTTATTAAATTTATGAAATGAATGCGAGTGTAAAAAATTGTAGAAAAATTTTACAAGTGATTTCTGTCACAGGTATACTATTTTATTTTGCATTTACAATGTACTGTGTTTATTCAGGCGATAATGCTGTATTATGGTTTTCCGTGGGCAACATTCACTTTGAAGAAGTGGGTTTGAGTAACAATCCAAAGGATTATGTTGCAAATAATAAAAACATATCAACTAAATATATTTTATATTGGACTCCTACATTTGGTAGCAAAGAATTTTACCTAGGATTAGGTAACATTTTTCAACACTGCGAAATCAGCAATTGTTTCACGACATACAACAAAACTTTTCTTCCGGTGGATAAATTCGATGCTCTTATGTTTCACGGAGCCGAATATACCGAGAAAAAGTTCGGCGTTCCTGATCACAGGAATCCAAATCAAATTTATATATTTTCAACCCATGAATCGCCGATTCGTTTTCATCCCAATCTTGGCCCTTTGCGATCAATCTTCAACTGGACCATGACGTATAGACTGGATTCGGATATTCAGAGAGTATATGGATACGTTATTGAAAATGCTACGAATTATAAATTGCCATCTTTGGAATTTGTGAAAAATAAAACTCGCTTTGCCGCTTGGTTCGTATCAAATTGTTATAGTGTCAGTAGACGGGAAGAGATTGGGAAGAAATTGCAGAAATTAATACCGGTGGACGTGTACGGGAGATGTGGAAATTTATCTTGTTCTAGACACAATGATACTTATTGTTACGATATGCTGGAAAACGATTACAAATTTTATTTGGCTTTCGAAAATTCGTACTGTCACGACTATGTAACGGAGAAATTATTTAAAGTTTTAAAAAAAAATGTTATTCCTGTTGTGTACGGAGGGGCCGATTATAATACTAGAGCGCCTCCAAATTCTGTTATAAATATAGAAGACTTTGACAGTTTAAAAGATCTTGCAAATTATTTGAAATATCTGAATGAAACACCACATAGGTATTTGAAATATTTTGAGTGGAAAAAATATTACATAATTGATGACACAAGGAATAGGGGACTTTGCAATTTATGTAGAAAACTGAATGAACCTATCGAATATCCATCTTCCTATGAAAATATTGAGGAGTGGTGGTGGCGTAAAGATAAATATGGGTGTAAAAGTGGAAGTTCGTTACCAAAAATTGCATTTTCATAGTGACACGCTTCTATTAAAAAGAATAATTTTTATCTGTCATTATGTAGACTAATGGCCGGTTGTTCATTGAAGACCTAAGATCGAGCTTTACTAAACCGGTAGGAAAAATGCAAAACTAAAAGAGTGTGTTGGCGTGTGTTAAAGTATGTATTGCTTTTTTATATTTTAAGTTGACACAATAAACTTTATTAGCCTAAAGCGTTAAGGTGCAAGGATACCAATATAAACTCAGATACAAAAAAATAATCACAATTAAATTTCTTATTTTTTGCCCTCTTCATTCCTTCGTTCCCAGGATACTCTTCGTTCCTTCAAATATTCTGCCATCACTACATTCCACGTTTTGCTTAGTCTTCTTTTATTATTTTCATTTGTCCATCTTTACTAAATACCCAAACTACTTTAAACGTTGTTTTTCTGTGCTTTCTAAAACTTTCCATCAGGTTTCATTTTTGTTTGATTCTCTCTTCCTAATTGGCATTACTTTGGTTTTAGAGACGTTTATTTTCATGTTTCTCATTTCTTCCAAATGCTCAAATTCATTAGTAATTCCTTTTTTGTTTCCTGCGTAGATCATGAAGTCATCACATTATCACGTCGTTAGAATGTGTAATAAACCCTTCTTTGGTTTACATGACCACATCTTTCTTGTCTGAAGTTTTAAAGAAAGAAGTTTTGCAATTTTCAGGGATCATAGTGAGGTCACTATTTAGTGATTTGTCATTATTTTAACTTTTAGGTCACTATTGGTCACTACATCTAAAAATTGGTTACTAAAGTCACTTTTTTCACTATTTTGGCGCGAAATTTGTCGACCCTCGTCTCGAAATAAGAAGTTTGCAATATTCATATTCATCGCAATTCCTTTTTAAAAGAATTACAAAAGTTTTCAAGTGAAGTAAGTGATTTTATCATTGCTCTGTATCATTTCCTTGATGGTTGGCCATTACGATTAGAAGAGTTTGAGAAAATTCAGAGTGATCTAAAGTTATCTTCACACAAAGTTATAAACATGTTGGTGCCAGATGGTTAACGTTGGGTCCAGCTATCAGCCGTGTTGTAGAACAGTATTCACCAATACAGAAATATTTTATGGAGTTTATTCCAAAGTACAGAAGTTCTTTAATCAAAATTAAATTTTATATTTTAAGAAAATACAAGTGGATCTTTATTTTACCGAATATGTTTTACACATTTTTACAAAATTTACCGAATTTCTTCAAACGGATGAACCGTTAATTCAAGTATTATATTCAGAATTAAAGGAGTTAACTAAGACTATATACTCAAATTTTTTAAAAAAGAAGCAGCTGTTGATTTTAATAATGTGTTTGCAAATACTAAAGATGTTTGTATCGTCACGAATTCTTTTTGCCATTAAAGATATAAAATTGTGGGGTAAAAACTCAACAAGAACTTGGGAAACTACCTGAGAAGGAACAATTAATTTTTTTAAAACGTCAACATTTTTATATGGAAGCTGTTCATCATTTAATAAATAAGTCTGCCAGGAAATTAGTGTCGTTGAAATATTTTTCATGGTTATGCCCAAATAATATTAACTTTTGTGATACTCTTCCCATAGACATTGCCTTGGATACAGTATGTGATGAATTCAAATCACTGCAGTTGGTCTTATTAGAGGAAAAGAGAAATTTTGATGGAAACTTAAGAGTAGACGAATTCTGGTTATCTTTCAAACACTATAAAGAATCATTTCAAGTCGTTAAAATGTGTCTATCTTTGGCACATGGAAGTGCATCAGTTGAAAAAGGAATTTCTCTTTCGGAACAAATCTTAACTCCAAACAAGTCAAACATGAGTCTACGAACATTGAATAACAAGTTACATATTCGTAGTGGTTTAAAAAAATATAATAATCAAATAGAATTGGTTCCAATAACGCAAGAACTTCTAAATATGGGTTGTAGAGCTTATGATTCATATAAAAGTTCTTTAGAGCATGAAAAATCAAAAAAACAACTATCAGAAGTTGAAGAAAATCAAAGAAAGCAAGAGCTTGAAGAAGAGAAACAAAAAATGAAAGAGTTTGGAAAACATAAAAAAATTCATGGTTTGGAAAAACAGTTGGAAGACAAAATTAAAGAGAAGTCATATGAACAAGTAGTGGTAGCGAAGCTACTGGATGAAAACCATAGAAAATTGAAACAGGCACTAGAAAAGAATGATAGTACGAAGCAGGTGTTGCTCAAGTCTTACTTGAAGGGTTGGTGTTGAGGAAAAAAAGAAGAAGAGAAAACCAAAGAAGTTGACTTATTAAATAAAGATATTCCTTCATATTAGATAATTTTGTTGAAAAGGAAATATAAAAAATGATTTGATTGTCATAGTCATTTCATTTTGTTTTGTTTATGTGTGTTAAGAATATTTAATTTTATTTTGGAGTTTATTATAAATTATTTGTCAATGTAAATGCCTTTACTATTAAAAATGTGTTAAATTTATTTTTTATATTTCAAAATAATAAACGGCAAAAAGTTACCATTTAGTCACTTTTTTTCTTCTGATAAAGTCACTATTTTTTTGGCGTTACAAGTGCTATGATCCCTGACTTTTGTTAAACTTTCTTATTCGAATTTACTCCAATATGAGTGCAATTTCGGCACCATTTTCGAAAAAATTTGAATATAAGAACTACATTATTTATTAATATTTATCGTATGCCAATACACCTAAGCCTATACACATACATATTCACAACACAAGATAACACAAATAACAAATTAACAACAAATATCAAATAAGCAATAAAATCAAATAAATTAACTCAACAATGCTACTTATTATAGGCAAGTCTAAAATATGCTCAAGTGTATAAACTATTTTATATAGGGGAAACCGGGGCTAGTTGTCACAGGGGCAAGTTGTCACAGTCGCCATAACAGCCAAGATAAACACTTTGACTGTGCGTCGGGCCAGTCTAGATAACCATTATAGGTATCTTAATTACCCTACAAAGTTTGACTATGGTCACTTAGATAGCGCCTAAATTATTCTTGATTTTGTGTTTGACAGAAGTGTAAGTAAATTTTATCGCTGTCTTTTAGAGTTGTCTGGACCGTAGAAACGTGATTCAAAGTAAGTATCAATTTTATTTTATGAAAGCCTCATCTTCTAGCTACAAATTTATGTAAAAATTATAATGTGAATTTTTAAGGTTAAAATAAATAATTTGGTTTTCATCTCAAAAGTTGGCTTGGGGCTAGTTGTCACACTGTTTTTGGGGCAAGTTGTCACATTGAAAACTTGCCCCGGTGTGTAATAAACAATATCAAAGATATTTCTGTACCATTTCAAATGGTTAGAACGCACAAGAAAAAAACAAATCGGTCTACTCCACCTACGGATATTTTAATCAGGGCTGCACGAGAAGTTAGGATCAGAAATCCACCTCTTTCATTTGTTTGTGTCAGTTTATTGGTTTTGTTTAGTTTTTAATACATTTCTGTTTCCACAATTGAATAGAATATAAATTCTACTCACTACCATTTTTTTTTGGCCTGTGAGAACTTACCCCATATATTGTGACAACATGCAGACAGAAAATATTTTGTTGCACATAGGTCACTAAATATAACAAAATCAACTGTTCATAATCTAAATCACGACACATGTAAGTATATATCTAAAAAAAAAGATATCCCAAAATATCAAAGTTAAACGAGAAAAAAAAGCAAACGTAAATTTTGTGACAACTAGCCCCGGTCTTCCCTACCTTCGATCATCCACATCACTCTGATAGACTCAGTCAGGACATTCATGGGCAATGCTAAACACTGTTTGCTGATTTTTACTACAACCACATTGATGAGAAGGAATCTTTCCCAGTTGCACAACAAGTTCGCACATATACAGAATCCCGTTCGTACTCCAAACTTCTCATTTTAAGTCAAATCCTGCAGATTTTTAACTTGACAACGGTGTAGTGTCGGTTTAGATATTTTCCCATTAGCGGATGTGGCGTTTCTGGACCAAAGACTCTGCTAGCTTGATCGTGGAACTACAGTCTATATAGTTGCCGATGCATTTTGAATGTCATTACTGTAGTGAATTGAATTTAAAATTTAAAATTTACGCCTGCACCGTCGGCAACCCGACACACGCACCGACTTAAGTGTCCCGAGTCTTAAGCCACGTTGAGTAGTGTAGAGGGCGGGACCGGGTTTAGGAGAGCCGCGAAGGGTTGTGGGGGAGAAGCTAGCGGGCCCTGAACCGAAGAAGACGCTTCGAGCAAAAGTGGTTGTTTTAATTTTATTTTAAAGTGTCTTGTTGTTTTGGGGGTGGGTTTTTAATTAGTGGAGTAATTTGTGCAGGATCTCGCGCCGGGTATCGTATCTGGTAGTTTTTGTTAACGGTTACAGCGCGTGGGGTAGGTTAGTTAGCATGTTAGATTAAGTAGTATGAAACTGTAGTTAGATAACGAATCGGCCTAATCGCGCGTTAGTTTTGGTTAAGTACGGGGACGGCAAGGATTAGCATGCGTTTTTTTATCGCGGGGGCGAAGAAACGCGGGGTTTTTCCGTTGTTTGTAAAGGGGACGCGGTTTACGTGTCGTTAAGGGTCAAAATCGCCGCGTGGCGTCATGTAGCCGCTCCGTTAGGGCGTGCCTTCCAGTGCCGGAGTATCGGGAGGGCCCGTTACTTAAGCGCGCACTCGGGAGCCCTTAAAGCAGATTTGGACCGACGCAAGGGTTAGAGGGTTATGCGGAGGCGCCCAATTCTACACGAAGACCTCGTTGGAACGACCGGTCGAACGTAATTATAGGTCGGTTCGTAACATGCGTGTTCCTTGGTTAGATATTTGTATGTTCTAATTGTAAACATGGGAAATCGTCCTTTTAGCAATTTAAATTATCATCTACGAGTAATGTGGGCATTTAGTTATCACCCCCGGGGACTGGTTGCAGCTCTTACCAGTGGCGGCGAGCTAGAGTTTGTGTTCCATTTCCTCGGTTGTGAGTATAATCGTAAAGGTTTTGTTTGTCTATTATGCTATGTATGTGTTATTTATAATTGTATGTTTTGCACTCGGTGGTGGGGAACCCGGCCAATAACAGGCTGGGACATCATTTATAGGCCGAGATTGTTGCTTTATTTGTGTTTAATGGCTCTGTCGTTCTTTCCCCCGTTCGAAAAGGCATTAAGGTAGAGTTACGGACCGTCCTCTACGGCGCACTGTACATATCGTGTGCCTGGAAAGGCAACAGTTCGTAGCCCGGTTAATTTATCATAACAAATAGTTCTTGTTATTTCATGCCTCAAGTGATAATAATGATGAAATCATGTCCATCATTCGTACTGCCTTGCCAATCAAAATTTATCCAGGTCTTCGGTGTGATCTCCGATATGTTTCAGATGATTCGACATTACAACCTAAATATGCCACATGTGTTTATTGATCACATAACCACATCTCGTTTATGTTGTTTGTATGTTGTTTTTTTAAATGGACGATTTCTCAATGTTGCGCGTGTCGGTGTTTGGTGTTAATTTTTCTATATTGTTGTGTATGCTTTTGTTTTTTTAACATGCCTGAGGAATCGGTTTGCGTGGAGGTTTCACCGATTCCAGTTTATTGCCTGAGCTCTCCGCTCTTACTATTTAAATATAATTAAAAAGGCATCCTCCACTACGCTGTTGTTTTATTGAAGACACCTCTTCCCCTAAAGGTCTCACCGTTGCATCCAGAACGCTTGCCGCATTGTGTAAACGCAACGAGGGGTCCTACCTCCGTTCTAGACGATCACAATTTTTTGGCCAATTTGAATTTCGCGGTTTAGTTCTCGAGCGTTCGGGGTATTTCAAACATTTAAATTCTTTCGGCGGCAAGTTTGGGTCATTACATTACTGATCTTTCATTCACGAATTATATGCTCTTGTTTACGGCGGTGAGGAATCAGTGAGTGGATATGAGCTTGATGTAACCAGTGATTATTCACAGCAATTATTCATTTTAGATATCAATTAAATTGTTGAGAATCTAAGTAGTCCAGTTAATCCGTGACCCAAAAGGAGGGCGTAGAATCAAAAGGTCGGGTAGTTCTGATTGTTTGGTATGTTGTATGTACGGGGGCACTATTAAAGTGGTCAAGTTTTCGACCTCGCTAGTGCGCTGGCGCCGACGTCGAAAAACGGCGAAATTTTTTACCTTGTTCTAGTTTTTTCAAATTTTTTGCATGAAGGAATGATTTGAGAAAAAAATCAATCTTTTTCTTAAAGTACAGTAACTTTGCCACAATTTAAAACAAAAATCATCTTCCTGAGAATTATTCTTTTTGAGTTCATCCATTCAAATTTCAAACAAATTTTCAAAATTTTCTGAAATTGCTAGTTCTCAGCTAATATTTGCGATTTTTCACAGTGAAGCAATGGTTTTCCAGCAAAGTTGATAAGGACCAAATATAAAAATATAATATAAATAATAATATAAATATAAATATAATATAAATATAAAATATTATTCTCAGGAAGATGATTTTTATTTTAACTTATGGTAAATTTACTATAGCTACTTTAAAAAATGACTGATTTTTTTGTCAAATTACTCCTTCATGCTGAAAATTCGAGAAAATACAAGGTCAAAAATTTTGTCGTTTCTCGGCGAGAGTGAAAACTTTGTTTTTTTTTAATAGTGCCCCTATACATACAACATACCACAAAATCAGAACTACCCGATCTCTTCCATCTATGGATGTACAGATTAACTGGACCAAAGGTATTCGTTAAAATTTTAATGTACCCCACAATTCTCTTCAAATTTCTTCAAAACCCTTATTGATATTGCCACGTTCAGTAATGCCAACGTTTGCTATTCACGGCAAGTTTTTATTTAATTAAATCTTACGTTACGTTATTAAAATTTCGAATTAGTACTTCATAAGTAATTGAAAACAGAATAACGGCAGCGCAATTATACGCACTTTATCTTTGATTAACAATACACAATACAATCTACAATATTTACAAACGAAAAGGTAAGGTCAATTCGGCCAAATGGGAACAGGGGCAATTTGGTGCATCAAGGACAACCGTATTTATAAAATTACTGGAAATTTCTAAAAGGATTTCTGTTCAATTACTTAGCGCCATTTAGTGGCAAGAGGTTTATTTAAAATATATCGGTAAATCGAGACGGAAAATCTTGATGAAACTAACCTCTGAACTCAAAAGGTGTGTTAGAATTGTTGTTATACAGTAAGTACCTTAATTTTGCATATTTAATACTATAAACGCTATACAGGGTGATGAAAAAAAGGTGCCCATGATTAATATTGGGACAATGCTTTCTGTTGAAACATTGTGGAAATCGTAACAAAAGTGGTCCAAATAGATTCTGTTTAAAATGAAAACAGTTTGTCTAAGAGCACAACATGGCAATACTACACATATTTCTTTTTCTAAACAATTACTTTCAGGTAGGCCTAATTGTATCTAAGCAACCAACACTGACGGATACTGTCACTTGCGTAAGACAAACAGCTGTCACGTTGTCATAACGTTTTTTATTTCAAAAGAATTTAATGTAATTAAACAATAATACACAACAAACAGGTAATTGAAGGGTTGTATGCAAAAATTCCCTAAGTGACGTAAAGATTTTCTACTATTTGCGCTATTTCTGATAAGAATGGATGAACTTTCGGTCGCACTTACTGATTCCCGTTTAAAAGGCCCCTAACCATATTATTTAGTAAAAACAGATCAGTCAAAATAGTTATTTTTCTACGACAACATTTCATTTCGCATCGGTTGCTAGACAACAAATGCGATATGAAATATTTCGTATTCGGTTCACTGTTTTTGGTCACAAATGTTAAGGCGGCCTAGAAAATCGAATGTCATCAGTTTGCCGTCAGTTTGCTTCTGTCAACATTACGTTGCAGATAATTTCGTAGTTATTTTCGATAAATCTTACAATTAATATGGAAAGTGATAGTGATAATGACTTGGAATTAACACCTCCAAACATAACTGAAGTTGCAAAGTTCACAATATTAAATTTATTACCGGAAACGTCTAAGAAAATGTATCAACGCGCTTATAACCTCTTTTTCTTTTTTTTTGTTTAAATTATGTTAAACGCGTGAGCAGAGGTTATCGCAGAAAAAATTTAGTATGCAACGCGCACAAAATGGCAATTTTACACTCGTGCAATTCATACTCGTGCAAAATGAGCATCATTTTGTGCTTGTTGCATAATATACTATTATGTATCTAGAACGAAAAGTGAAACTTTAAAGTACGAGCAGTTGTTTACAGCCGAGGCGTTTAGCCGAGGCAGGAATTACTTGCGAGTACCTTCTAAGTTACTTTTCGTTTGAGATACATACAAAACTTTATTTCATACTGGATATTTTACGTGTTAAATTATTGTGAACAGAAATTTTGACGTTTTAATTTTTGACAACCAATTCGTAATAATTTATTATAAGGAAGCGATGAGCAATTTTCATAGCAACGGAAGTTTGTTTACTTAATGACAAATCAAAATTTTACTTTTTCGTGATGTTTTCTATATTTTAAATGAGGCTAATCAGGCAAAGAAAAATGTAATACCCAAAAAAGCGAAAAATCAGTACTAAAAGGAATACAAGATGTTATGTAACTGGAAGGAGGAAAAGAATATTTCGATTGTGAATGAACATATCCTCTTAGTTTATTTTTCAAATAAGGTAGGTACATACGTAGGGCATTGTTATCGACATAGCTCAGCTACTATGCTAGCAGACGCCGGAGCAACCTGGGTCAATATTAAAACACATAAGGGACGGAAGAGTTCCACTATGGCTGAAAATTATTTAGAATGTTCAATTGAAAATAAGAAGAGATGCTCAAAAATTATATTGCAGTCAGAGAAGAATGTTGTCAGAACCTCATACCCTCCTGTTGTGGCAGAAGCAATTGTAAATTGGACCTTTAATGTGTCCGGCTCCGATAAATTGTTATTTGAAGTTGTTGCCATAGAAACAAACTGACGTAAAATTTTAAAGTTCTAGGACTTTTAAAATTTTACTTTAAAGTACTAGCACTTTAAAGATCTACTTTTCGTAGCATAAATTGACCAAAAAGCGACACTTTAGAAACCAGTATGAAATAAACGAGATAATGTAATTTCCAGATCAAATTGAAACATAAAATCTCAAATATCTCAGAATAGGAAAAAGTGACTTAGAGTCACTGTCACGCTAATCCTAGTATGCTTCGTCCTGATCCACTTTCAATCGCTTCCACAACTGCATCCTCCAACGGTGGTGTACGAACTTCACGAGGTCGTCTACCGTTTACAGAAATCGGCACTATTTGGCCATTTTCTCTTAATTTTTGCTCCACTTTCTAATTACGTTAGTATCTGGATGACTCCGATGTGGATACAGTCTAGCATATTCTCTAGCAGCTTCCGAGCGGAGCAACATGTCTAGATATTCACTGAAATTGTATTTCATTTTAAGACTCTTTAGGACATTTGACTTGTATCGTTCAAATTTGACAAGAGAACTGACATTGAAAAGTGAATTATTGTTGCCAACGTTTCCTAGGATATTTGTGATGTTGTGACATTGATAAATTTTCCTCGGAACCAAGAAACCGTACTTTTGGCATCGGTAATAAAGTTGGTTTCTATAGATTTTTTACACTTTTTTTTAAAAAAAGCACCATCAACTGCATCAAATTTAGACCCTAACAATGAAATTATTACAAAATTGTTAATCGTATAGATTTTTATTGTCTGAATAGGAAAGCTTATATTTTGGTGAAGAGACAACCAATTTTATTTTGGCTTTTAAATTCGTGTTTCGCTAGACATCGTCTATAACATGTAGTTACTCACGGGCACCTTTATTTCATCACCCTGTATATTTCACTTATTTCACACCAAAATGTAAGAAACTTGGATATTATGAAAAACAAAACAGTGTTCCCAATTACCCCATCATATTTTGTTCTAAATGGGAACACCTATCAGGGGCTATTGGGAAATCGTTCACATTTACCCTTAAATTATATGAAATAAAACAAAATATCAAGACTAATTGAATGTTGAAAGAGATAAAGAACCGAGCGAGCAATTAACTAATCTCGTTAACTCTTTTATGGCTATCACTAGCACTAAAACATTGTACATTGGGCGCATAATAGAAACAACTTCAAGCAGTGTTGATATGAAATTCTTGGACAGAATCGGCAGTGTATTCAGATGGCCTATGAAAGAAAAAAATGAGACAGTCTCACCTGAATCATTTTTACCCCAGTCTATCTCAACGGCGATACTAATTTCACTATTCAATATGTCATCGAGAGCATAGAAAAACTGTGGAAGACAGAGAGGCGAAAAATTTAATATATGTATATTGAACAATTTTTTATTCATTTCTTACTTTAAAATATAGCTATTAAAGTTGTTTAAATATTCCCAAAACCAAAATAAAATATCCGTTTGGTGTAAGTTAGTTATTTCAAAAATGTGTTCATATTTTAATAAAAATGTAAATTCAATTGTTTGTATAGTTATTGAAGACTTTGTTTCCATTTAAATACATTAAGTATACCGGGAGATTATCTTACAGGTATACATATCTCCTATGTTTACTTTAAAAAAAAACGCGTCAACATATTGATAACTATAGGCAACCAACATTACACCACAAATCAGAAGGTTATTATTTTTCATTGTGAAAGGTTATGTTCAAGTATCATGAATAGTATTATGAATAGAATCTAAAATCATTTGAATATCAAAATAATAACAATTTTAATAAAACTATTAAATGGGATAACTACCCAAAATTTGAGAAGTTATTAACAGAAAGTACATAACAAAAAAAAAAAAAAACAAATAGCGTCATAGCAAGTGTTCAAAATGTCCACCTTCTACTTCTAAACAATATCCTAGCCGATCTTGGAACGCACGCACAGCATTTCTGAGAATGTCAGGATTCAGCTCGTTACATTCAGTTCGTATACGATCTTTTAATTCATCTAGATTTAAAATTTGGATATTGCGATAAATTTTTGATTTTAGGTAACCCCAAAGGAAATAGTCATTGGGTGATAAATCTGGAGATCGTGGTGCCCATGGTATGGGGCCGTACCGCCCTATCCAGTGTCCGGGAAACCTTTCGTTTAAACAATTTCTTATAACATTTGTGTAATGCGGAAGGGCTCCATCCATTTGAAACCATGGTTCGTTAATGTTTAATTTTTCTATTGCCGGAATGATGTTGTTTACCAACAGATCTAAAAATTTGGCCGAATTAAGGTTTCCATCAATAAAAAAAGGCCCGATAAGTGTAGCATTAACTATCCCTAACCACACATTCACCTTCTGCTAGTACTGAGTGTGGGTCAAATTTTGAATATGGTGATTAGTGCGAGACCAATATCTAAGGAAAACGAAGGAACAAGGTTAACAGAATAAATTGGATAAATAAGAAATTATGATGCACACCGGAGATTTTGGGAACTGACCTCTCCATTTAATGTGAACGTTGCTTCATTGGTGAAAACTATCTTCGCTAAAATGTCATCATGTTCGTTTAACAAATTAAATAAAGTTTCACAAAAATTTGTTCTTTTTGTTTTATCCTCCTCAAATAACTCTTGATGATTGGAAAATTTATAAGATTTGTACTTAAATTTTTTTAGTGTTTTAAATATTGACGTTTTTGATACAACGAAATATTCAGCTACTTCTCGCAAGGATACCATCGGATATTGCTCAACGTAGCATAAAATATTTAATTTTAATTCTTCAGTCAACACATGGTTGGTTTTAATCTTCTTTGTATGACCATTTACTATGCAGCCTTGTGAATTAAATTTTTTAACGATATTGTGCAGAGTTCTGATGCAAGGAATTGGTCTTTCAGGATATTTTATGGAAAATAAATCTCTCACGGTCCGCAAACTATTACCTTGCTGGTACCACATTAACAATTCAATTTTTTCGTCTTTGCTGTACATGATTATTACAGAAATTGCAATTTTATGTTAAACTGACACTGAAAAATTAATTGACTTCTGTTGAAAGAGCCAATTTTTCAAATGTTGAGAATTGTGGTGTATACTTGGTTGCCTACAGATCGCAATAAAGCAATGCGTTGACTCGTTTTTTTTAAAAGTATACATAGGATATGTTTACTTTTAAGATAAGCTCCCGGTATAATCTTTTCAAGCTTAATAGTTTGATGTTCCTCATTACCCCATTTTCTGGGGCAAAGGGGAACATCTGACCAAAAAATAAAAATTATACCAAAAAGACACTAGTTTTATGTAGAAGATAAAACTATGTATAAGAATCTTTGCTAAAATGCCTAAATTTTAATATTGCACCGAGCCAACTTTTTTTTCTAGGCATAAAAACTTTTGAAACTCTATATGTATAAGTGTTCCCGATTGCCCCGATTGACCTTATCATATTTTTGTTCGTAAATAACGTTAAATTAAATCGTACTGAAAAAATATTTTATTGTTAAATTAACTTATAATGGCCAACATTCTAGTTCTGTACAATTAATAGTGAGTATGTATATCCAGATATTATGGTCATATCAGTATTCTCAACTTCCGGACAATAGTGACAACACCCAAAGACTAAATAGATTAAACCCCCTTGACCTGCCAAACAGACTATAAACATTAGTTAATGTGTTTTAATAATATTATAAATATAAGTAACAACTAAATTTTTTGAAGCCACTGGGTTAAAGTCACTGGAACTAACTCACATGTGTATTTATCAACACACATTTCACTTTGCGGATTGCAAATAGTTATAATAATATATATACAGGTTGTATTATATTAAGTGTCCACCGTTGGTAACTTTGTTATTATTGGAGCTACAAAATCAGTTAAATTAGCAAAGAATTGGTGTTTTCTTCGCTGATTATTACAATGAAAGCAAAAAAACTATCGAACGTCAACTGTTAGAGATATTCACGAAAATAACATTTTTTTAAATGGAATGGCATATACTTTTTTACCTATTTCGAGGGAATGTTCAATTTTGAGTAAAAAAGTCTTAATTCACTAGTACTATTAAATTAACTACCAAGAAGTCAGTTCACCCACGGCAGTGGTATCGAGTGGACGTGCTACAGTTCGCTCCGCTCAATAATTAAATGGCCGGTTCAAAGTGGTCATTAAATACTTTTTAAAAAATCGGGTTTTGGCTCTAATCGACAGTGCTTGCCCTCCGCTTACGTGATCTAGTTTTTGTTTTTCTTTCTGTCTTTGGGCTACCGCGAAATTCCGAACTTAAAGATCAAGTGCCACACCCAAGAAATCAGAAGCCGTTACTACCGACAATCTAAACCGAGAGGAAGCTCCTTTTACCATGGCTACGGAAGGGGATGGGAGTAAGGTCCTTAATCCCGCTTCTTATTTTTATGTTAGCCGGGAAGAATCCTGGATGAAACCCTTATCAGTGATTTTGACAAGAGCAACACCCTAGCCGAATGCATCGAAGAGCAATAAAAGTACAGAAAAAATTGGGAATTTCCGTCATCCATATAAAGTGCTTGGCCCCTGCACTCATGACCCGGCGTCGGTCTTCTTCAATAATGCTCCTGGTAAATTGGCATTCGAAATTAAATCCAGTCGAATATTCTAGAACAATGACGTCACCGACTCGTTTGCGCCTTTGGGGTCGTGACCTACTGGTTATCGTGTGGATTAAGCAGCATTTGTAAATTTTGCCAAGTATTGGGTACCAGGAGCACATGAGGCGGCTTTGGAGCGCCCACACCCATGGACACAGAAGCGGCTACCAGTTCGAGAGGATGTTTGTTCCCATCATGGATACCCATAGGGGTAGTAGTAAGACATCTAATTATAGTTTATTTAAGTTAATTGGAAAATCCTGGACATGTAGCACGGTCGCGGCAGGCATGCTTTAGACCGTTCACCTACCGCCAAAAATCCAATGCCCGAGTCGAATGCACCAAAGTGCAAGAAAAGCGCAAAAGGTTGTGAAATTACTGATACCCATACAAAACGATCGGTCCCCGCAAACATGATCCGGCGTCGGTCTTTCCTCGGGGTCGATTTCAAGTTGGTGCGGCAAAATTCCGCTGAGCGTAATTTTGCCGCAGAAAGTTGCTATATCCGTGCGACACGGTATCGCAAGTCAATTTCATGTTCTTAAATTTGATTTGCGCAACGAGATCGCAACTACGAAACACGATAAGAAAGTCTACGATCAGGCTACGAATCACGGTCCAATAAGAACGTTTGCATAAGTCACATGACATCTGTCAAACGAAAATTGAAAATTGTTGATGTTTAGTGCAACAAATTTAACATTTTTATCTTTGCCAATAGAAGGACAGACGTAAGTACAAATTATTGGTATATATCCTGGCAATAATAACCAACAAAAAATCCAGGATTTCACAAGTGTGGAGATCGAAATTTTCGTTAATGCGGTAGATGAGAGAAGTGGCGCATTGTTTGTTCCCCTGCGTGGACTTTTCCAAACCCAATTCCATCGGCATGGGGACAGCTTCTCGATTTAGTGAATGCTGTCGCTCCCACACGACGATTTGTTGGGGAGCTGAAAACAAAATGGACAGGCGAAGGTAACAACGATGCTGCTCCCCTACGTACTACCGAAGAGAAACTCCTTGGGTTTATCGGCGTGGAGTGTTGAGGGGATAGCTGGTGGAATAGACACCTTTCGCAAAACTGGCAAGTTTTTAAATGAAATGGGTATGTATTATTTTATTTTAAAATGTTTCCTTAAGTTTACATTTATTGATACATAATTTGTTCTGTATATTCAGGCCACGTCCTCTACCTGCATGTTCCTCCATCACCATGCGATCCTGAAGTCCTTACCATCCGGAACCTTTTTTCTTTGAAAAAAAATGTTGTCTATCTATAATTGTTTTCTGAAAATATACTATTGTGATTATAAGGTTTGTTTTATTTCCATATTACAAAAATCAGTGTCCATTGAAAATATTTTGATAAATTTCTACATATTCCATCTTCGTACGATGGGTTAAGTTATTCTGGGTGTGGCTGGTTTTCTCCTCTATCCCTGTACCGCCCTGTTAAAACCAAGTATCGCACCAACAAGAAGTCCATGACAGTGGAGCTCGTTAGATCAGGCGAGAGCATTTAAAGATGATTAAATTTGAATTAAATTAAATTACGATATTCGACCACTGCTACCCACCAACCACTGAAATGCACCAGTGGCATAAAATTGGAGTGCCACATACAATTTATGCATCGGTGTAAGGTGTGCATATCGTCCTTTCCTTGAATTCTTCACCAGAGCAGGAGAAATAACCTCGAGAACATAATTAAACACCCTCCGATCCAATCTTGTTCGTTGGTACAGCACTCTCTCCGGTATTTCCTGGATGCTGAAAGCTACTCTCAATAATTATTCGTCGTCGCTATTGTCACTTTCACTGGAATCATCGAATAATCGAATAAATCGAGCACAAAACCGGCCAACAGCTGACATGCAACAGCCATTTTAATGGCTGCGATTTCTACTGTCAAGTTGCGATACCTAGTATAGGTGTCGCAAGAAAATGCAGCAAAATTATGCGGCAAACTCAACTTGAAATTCGCCTTGCGGCAACTTTTATATTAGTTACGCATTTGCCATGGTAACCCTGCTTAACACAATCGCAACTACGACTTGAAATCGACCCCTCAGCCACTTTCTTGGAAAACTGGCATTCCACACATACCTCCGGTTGGATACTTCTAAACAAGGACGTCATCGACTCGTTTGCACCTCTGGGGCCGGGGCCTACCGAATTCACTACTGTGTCATATGCCATTCACAACTTTTGTCAAGCATTGGCTGGGTATCAGGAGCGCACAAGGCGGCTGGAATGATATGAAGCCAAATTCTATCGGTAGCGCTTACTTACTTGCCTCTGCACGGTAAAGATATTGGTCTGCCGTGGTATACCGGGTGTAGATACATGAGCTATACAGTGTGGCCAATTTTCGCTTTCCCTCGCGGGTAGCTTTTAATTATGTAACTGTTTCACCTTTGTGTTAGGACGGACTCCACGGACACTGGCCCTGGCGGTAGGGGAAAAACGCACCCGGGTACCAGGGGTTATATGGCCAAACGATAATGATATGGATACGAATAAGGTTAACGATCTTACGATGCAGGGGGTCGGATCCCCAGTATCGGTCGAGGAGAGTGTTCAAGCAGGCTCTCCTGGACCGTCATCCAGTTACTGCGATGGGTCCCTGGTGGAAAACCAGGCCGGGGTCCCATACAGTGCTCCTGGTTTGAAGGAGCTCTTCGGGGCGGGTGTTAGCCAGAAATTGTCGGTACAAAGAAGCAATTCGGAAGGTAACGTACCGAGGTGGTCAAAGAAAAAAGAAAATAAAGAACACCGAACTGAGGAGGGAAGTACAAAAGACGAGGGTGACAAAAGGAGTGACAAGGAGAGGTTCTTCCCGTTATGGAGGTTACCTCTGGAATTGGAGAGGGATCAAAGGGCCCTGAACAGTACTCCGAATAGGAGAAACTCCCTAGGGGACGAAATCCCAAACAGGAAGAGGAAGGAGATGGATTCATCCTTCTCCCCCAAGCAAGGAGGGAGGGATAACCAATACCGGGTGGTAGCAGAGGCGATTGAGTCCCTTGATAAGTTCTACAGGCTCGTAGAAGACCTGAGAAAAAAGGTGGCATTTTATCCAAAGACACAAAAGGAAATAAAAGAAATAACGGGCAGACTTGTAAGAACCTCCGATACTCTAAACAAGTCCACAGTCAAGGACTTCCTATTATTCCGTAAATGGGAAGTGGAACAGGCCTTATCTCCGGCAATCCCGGCTAGAGCGAGGCGTGATGCATCGGTCTCGGTAGCCCCGTCAACCACGGCTGAGGTAGGAATCCAGACTTCTCCTCACGAATCCTCGGATACGATTGCAAGCGCCAAGGTGACAAGGGATGCCTCCACACAGACGACTTCCTGGAATAGTCCGGGGATGGCTAAGTCATTTAACTCCGGGGAAAGTATGGAGACCCTAGAACAGTTTGAAATATTCGAGTCCATGCAGTGGGACGATAATATGTTTAAAAACTCCGAAATAAAAATCGGTAATCCGGTGATTACAAAGAGTTCGGTAGTCAAAGTGGTCTTTACCGAGGATAATGACAGATTAATGGAGCAGAGCATCCAAAAGCTCTATAAAGATCGGTTTCCAGAGCTCCTGGAAATGAAAGGGGACTGCGAGGTCCTAGAAATTTCGTCAACAGTCCGCTTATCAGGGAGCTCCGTGGGCAAGGGAAGTCCCACAAAGAAAGTTATTAAAATTGCCTTAGATGGCACAAGACGGAATCTCTGGGAAAATCTTCAGAAATTACGAGAAGAAACGAAGGTGGACGAATTCGTCGCTTTACACCATATGAGGTGCATGTCGATCTCTGCTTTCCGCAAGATGGTTGAGGCGGTATTCCACGGAAGCCACTCAAAGGTCGGCATCTATACAACAGAAGCCTACCTGAAGTCTGAGAAGATACGGGTAAGCTAAAGAGAAACAACTCGCCCGTGAAGAAAGCCACTATGGCAATGGTGGTCTCAGGCAAGGACATCGAATACAAGGCCGTACTGGCTAAGGTGAGACCAGTTATATACAGCGACGAAATTGGTAGCAGGGTACGATCGGTCAGGAGCACGAGAGAGGGGAAAATGCTCCTGGTCTTGGATAACGACGAGAACGTGGCTGCAAAAATCAAGACCATAATCAAAGAAAAGTGCTCCGATATAGATGCTAGACAAGTAGGGCGAGGGACAAAGGCCAGCCTGATACATATAAGAGGCCTCGACGCTCTGACTACGGTTGAGGAGGTAAAGGAGGCCGTTATGACAAAGGTCCCAGGCTTGGATCCGGATGCTCTCAGTATCGGAACACTTAGACCAGCGGCGAGAGAAACGCAGGCGGTTACCATAAAATTACGCGAGAAGGATGCGGAGCCACTACTAACGGGTCCCCTTCTAAAGGTGGGGCTGGCCAGGTGCAGGGCGGAGGCACGGGTCGAAGTGAAGAGGTGTTTCCGGTGCTGGGCCCATGACCATTTGGCCAAGGAATGTAAAGGCCCGGATAGATCCGGTCTGTGTACTAACTGCGGTGGCATTGGACACAGGGCAACAGATTGCAAGGAAGAACCAAAATATACTCTCTGCGAAAGCAGCAGCCACCGAGGTAACACCGGTAGGTGTCCGAAGTTTATGGAGGCCCTCGCGCGGGAAAGAAATAAATCGAGGAGCAACAAAAAATGGAGAGGTGTGGTACCGGAAACAGTAGATATGTTACCAGCGGAGGCAGGCGGGGGTGCTGCAATATAACCGTAACTTATAGTGATGGGTACAAATATAGTGCAATTAAATTTTAATAGGTGTCACGCGGCACATGACTTGATGCAACTCTTTACGCGTGAACACAACGTGGACCTTGTGCTCGGGCAAGAACCCAACAAAAATAGAGTAAAAAACTCATTCTGCGACGTGGAGCGGGACTCTTTCATCTGGGTAAGAAACGGGGTGACGGTCTCGGAACAGTACAGTGGTAGAGGGTATGTGTGTGTTGAAGTTAACAGTGTCTACTGGTACTCGTGCTACTTCTCGCCTAATAGGGACTGGCAGGAGTACCAACTCTTTCTACACGATTTGGCCGGTCATATTAGGAACAGAGCCAGTAACAGGATAGTTATTTCGGTGGACTTCAATTCAAAGGCGCCCATGTTCGGGTCCGAAGTCACAAACAAAAAGGGAGAGATGCTGGAGGAGTGGGTCGATGCTCTGGACCTCACGGTCATCAACCGGGGCAGCACTCACACGTATGTGGGCCCTAACGGCTCCTCGTTGATAGATGTGACACTCGCATCTGCGGCTATAGCGAGGAATATAACCGGGTGGAGGGTGCTTAGCGATGTAGAAAACATGAGTAACCATCGGACCATAAGTTTCCAGTTAACAAGCAGCCAAATAACAATCCAAATGAGGAACACCGCACCAGCTAGAGGCTGGATAATACCTAGGGACGGTCTGGAGGCTCGGCACTGCTTGGGGGCCATTCCTGGAGAGGTGACGACTCCGACACAACTAATATGCAGTATTACAGCATGGTGTAACAGGTTCCTGGCCAAAAGGAGACCCGCCAGGAGTCACCAGAGACCTGTGCACTGGTGGTGCGAGAGCGTCGCAGCGAAAAGGCGGCTGTGCATTGCGGCCAGAAGAAGGCTGACGAGAGGCAGAAGGGCGGATCCAGACAATTGCCACCCGTTAGTAATGGAATACAGACATGCAAAGAATTCTCTCAAAAAGGAAATTAGGAAAGCTAAGAATGAGGCATGGGAGAAGCTGTGCGATGAACTAAATGACGACGTCTGGGGCCTAGGCTACAAATTGGTCACAGGTAAAATAAATACCCGACCGCGCATTGCTATGAAGGAGGAAGAACTGGAGAAACAGGTGACCGAACTATTCCCCCAACACGCCATCGGCCAATGGCCGGAAATTGACATTCTCCCAGGTGAAGTCTCGGAGATAACAGAAAACGAATTAAAAATAGCAGCTAGCAAGATGAAAAATAAAAAAGCTCCTGGCCCGGACTCCGTACCGACAGAGGTCATCAAAACAATGGTGGAGGCGCACCCGCAGGCTTTCATCTCTGTGCTGAACGGATGTATCAGAGAGGGGACCTTCCCATCGGAGTGGAAGGTGGCCTCTCTGATACTTATAGAGAAAAAACCAAAGAAGGACTCCAATGCTGCTGTATATAGGCCGATCTGCTTAATAGATGTCGCCGGCAAGCTCTTGGAGAGGATTATAAAGGAGAGACTGGAGGGGGAACTCGAAGACCGGAACTTCTTCCATCAGAATCAGTTCGGCTTCAGACCGGGCCGCTCCACAATCGACGCTGCCCGAAAGGTGTTGGAGGTACCTGAAAAACTACGCAAGGCGCCGTATACCAAAAGAGGCTTCTGCGCGCTTGTAGCACTCGACGTGCAAAATGCCTTCAACTCAGCCCCGTGGTAGGGAATCAGAAAGGCTCTGAAGAAAACCAACGTCAGCAGATACTTAATCAAGATTATACAGTCGTACCTAACGGACAGATACATAATCACCTCTTACGGCAGGAGGATTAGGATTATGTGCGGCGTACCACAGGGCTCCGTCCTAGGTCCTACGTTGTGGAACATATTCTACAACGAGGTCCTGGAGATGGGCCTAGGACCAGGTATAACCACAATTGCCTACGCCGACGATCTGGCGGTGGTGATCGAGGGTAAGAGTAAGGAAGCACTCGTAAACAAAGCTCAGTACGCGGTGGCAAGTATCGAGTCTAAGCTGCACGACATGAGGATAAAGCTGGCGACGGAAAAAACCGAAGTCGTACTCCTCTCCGGAAGGAGGAGAGTGCGAGAGATACAAATCGAGGTGGCAGGAGTAATGATTGTTAGCAGCCCGTATATGAAATATATGGGCATAATCATAGACAAAGATACAAGAATGACTACGCACATCAGAGTAACATGCAACAAAGCCACACAACTGTCAAAGGCCTTGAACAGGCTCATGCCAGCGATGAGAGGACCTAGAACAAAAAAGAGGAAGATTCTCGCCTCGGCCATAACCTCAATCGTGCTCTACGGAGCCCCTGTATGGATAGACGCCTTGCGATTCAACCACTACAACAAGATGCTGGAAAGAGTCAACAGGAAACTGGCCATGAAGATCACATCGGCATATAGGACCATCTCCACATGCGCGGTGCAAGTCCTGGCCAGCATGCCCCCACTGAAGCTCCTCGCGGAGGAGAGATCTTACATCTATAGGCACGGGAAAGATCAGAAAATGGAGGCCAGGGCCAGCCTGATGAGAGCCTGGCAGGAGCAATGGTCCGCCTACGAAGGATGGGCGAAGAACTTTGTGGCAAACGTAGCCGCGTGGACGGGGAGAAAGTGGGGCGAGCTTGACCACCATCTGACTCAAGCGATGTCGGGCCACGGCATCTTTAACGCGTACCTGAAGAAGATCGGAAAGGCCGAAAGCGACAAGTGCTGGTAGTGCGACCAGGAAGACTCTCCGGAACATACCATTTTTATGTGCATAAGATGGGAGGTACTAAGGGCAGAAGCCAGCCGGGCACTTGGTGTCGCGGTAAGGCGTGACAATGTGGCGGAACTTTTATTGAAATCGAGCGAGTCCTGGGAAATCGTCACTCAAATGCTCCGGGAAATAATGGTAGAGAAACAAGCCGAGGAATTGAGACATGAGACGCACTTGACTTAAGAAGAGGACAAACTTACACCTCGAGGTAATGCTAAAGGGCGGTTTCCAGGGTGTAGGTGGGTGGCGAGGGGGTGGTTTTTAGTGGGTACGACCCGAAGGACGGTGGTCCGCTAGAGGGACCCCCACAGTACCGGATTTATCCGGTCTCCCTGAAGGGATTTTACCACCTCTGCAAAAAAAAAAAAAACTTTGTTATTATTGGAGCTACAAAATCAGTTAAATTAGCAAAGAATTGGTGTTTTCTTCGCTGATTATTACAATGAAAGCAAAAAAACTATCGAACGTCAACTGTTAGAGATATTCACGAAAATAACCTTTTTTTTGAATGGAATGGCATATACTTTTTTACCTATTTCGAGGGAATGTTCAATTTTGAGTAAAAAAGTCTTAATTCACTAGTACTATTAAATTAACTACCAAGAAGTTACAAGCAATTGAAGTTTTTATTTCAATTAACTACAAAAATCACGTAGACACTGAAACAATTGAAAATTGTAATTATTAAAACGTCGAAAACAATTGAATAAATGTGACAGTTAATATTTTCATCGAACAGTACTTTTGATGTGTTCAATTTTGAAATGATATGAATTTAATTTCAAGACAATACATCCATTTCCAACAGAATGGAGCACCGGCCCATAATTATCAAGGAACAACAAATTTGTTAACCAGATTATTCATTATTATCATTATTATTCATTCATGTGAAAAATTTAGTTTTTAAGAAGAAATATGCAACATTTAATGAATTGGAGAATAAAATTTTAACAATAATTAATACATTGAATGGTAGAAAAATTTTGAAAGCGCGCAGTGTTCAAAAAAGAGCTCAAAAATGTGTAGACCAAGAGGGTGGCATTTTCGAACTCTATTATAATGTCTTGGTCATAAAATCTGTTCTTCTAAACTTCCATTCTCAGTTTGTCGTGGAAAAAACGTTTCAATAAATACAAATTTCAACTGTTTCATTTCCTACGTGATTTTTGTAGTTAATTGCAATAAAAACTTCGATTGCTTGTAACTTCTTGGTAGTTAATTTAATATTATTAGTGAATTAAGACTCTTTTACTCAGAATTAAACATCCCTTCAAGATATGTAAAAAAAGATAGGGTATTCCATTTAAAAAAATGTTATTTTCGTGAATATCTCGAACAGTTGACGTTCGATTGATTTCTTGCTTTCATTATAGTAATCAGTGAAGAAAACACAAATTCTTTGCTAATTTAACCGACTTTGTAGCTCCAATAATAATAAAGTTACCAATGGTGGACACTTAATATAATACAACCTGTATATATATTTATACAGTGAGGACGCGTGGGTTGGAATAAATTCATTTAAAATTCATGGGTTTGGTTTTTTGAAAAACGCTCGGACACGTCGATTTTTGTTTTTAATACTGCATCTTTTTTGATATTTATACTTTTACGATCGTCTTTTGTTTTCGCACTATGACGTCATCAATATTTTTTTTAAATTGCACTCTATATTTTTGTTCACGAATTTGGATGCAGCGGATTTTTCTGAGTACAAAAATGTCAAATTCGTATGACCTTGAAGAGGAAAGTTTTTGACATAATCAGTCTTAAAGTTTCAAAAATTTATGATAAAATTGTTAGAGTAGACCACTAATAATATCATCAAGGAAGCGCTGGAAATCGAGCAAAACATTCAATTGTGTGTTTATTTTGTTTTTTTGATTGTTGACACTTGTCAAGTACAGTTTCGAAGCTTGAAGAATGGCGCGTTTAACTGAGAAACAACCAATAGAAATGTTGATGATGGTAGAATGGTAAGAGACAATTACAAAACCAACCATGGTACATTTCAAGAAAGCACACAATTGAATGTATCGCTCGATTTACAAGAAAATCGTCACAAATCAAGTCGACAAGTAGCTGCAGAACAGTCACTAACAATAAGTAAATCTTCTGTTCTAAAATATTTACACAAGAACAAATGGCACCCATACAAAGTACATTTTGTTGAGGAACTTATTGAAGACGATCTCGACGGCAGATTAGAATTTTGCGAAATAATGATGGATAGATGCAATGCCAACCCGGAATTTTTACGTAAGATAGTTTTTTCCGACGAGTCAACATTTTGTTTGAATGGTTCGGTAAACAGGCAAAATTTTCGATATTGGGCACAAGAAAACCCACATTGGAGAATGGAAAGTCATACACAATTCCCTCAGAAAGTAAACGTTTGGGCCGGAATTGTGGGTAACTCAATTGTGGGTCCCTTTTTTATTGAGGGAACACTTAATTCTGAAAAATATTTAGACTTACTACAAAATGACATAATACCCAGTGTAAGTGCACTCTACCTGAATAATAAAAACCCAAATATACCGGCAGATTCAATATGGTTCCAACAGGATGGAGCTCCCCCACACTATTCGAGAACAATACGAGAATACCTTCATAATATTTTCCCAAACAGATGGATCGGAAGGATAGGTTTTATCGAATGGCCAGCTAGGTCTTCAGATTTAACCCCATTAGATTTTTATCTATGGGGTTATCTGAAATCTAAAGTCTACTTCAATAAACCGGAAAAATAAGCACGCAATTGAATGTTTTGCTCGATTTCCAGCGCTTTCTTGATGATATTATTAGTGGTCTACTCTAATGATTTTTTCATAAATTTTTGAAACTTTAGGACTTATTATTTCGAAAACTTTCCTCTTCAAGGTCATACGAATTTGACATTTCTGTACTCAGAAAAATGTGCTGCATCCAAATTCGTGAACAAAAATATGGGGTGCAATTTAAAAAAAATATTGATGACGCCATAGTGCGAAAACAAAAGACGATCGTAAAATTATAAATATCAAAAAAGATGCAGTTTTAAAAACTAAAGTTGACCGGTCCGAGCGTTTTTCCAAAAACCAAACCCATGAATTTTAAATGAATTTATTCCAACCCACGCGTCCTCACTGTATATAATTATATACAGTGAGGACGCGTGGGTTGGAATAAATTCATTTAAAATTCATGGGTTTGGTTTTTGGAAAACGCTCGGACACGTCGATTTTTGTTTTTAAAACTGCATCTTTTTTGATATATACAGTAGAATCCGGTTATAGCGAACCTTAAGGGACCGTCAAAATCGGTTCGTTATATCCGAAGTTCGTTATAAGCGTTAATGAAAGAATAAATGCAAGGTGTTTTATGAGACCGTTATTGTCTAATACAAATATGCAAATGTATAAAACCATTATAAATATAAGGACTAAACTTAAGTGAAACAAAGCAAGATGCAATAAGTAATTTTATTTGAAAAAAATTGTTATTTTCGATTGAACTGTCGCATTTTTAAATTATAAATTGTCCACACATTTTCAATAATCGGCGCACCATAATTCTGTTAAAAATTATGAATGTTGTTAATACTTCTGACAGCTTCCTGTGTACATAAAATCTGTAATGCTGGTGGTTCCGGCGCATCCTTATTGGCTTCTTCGTGGTCATTTTTGTCTACCATAAATACCCAAATATTCTAGTTGTAAGTTTTCG
The DNA here is from genome assembly GCA_949768715.1 of Dascillus cervinus. Taxonomy (NCBI): domain Eukaryota; kingdom Metazoa; phylum Arthropoda; class Insecta; order Coleoptera; family Dascillidae; genus Dascillus; species Dascillus cervinus. The sequence goes on along the minus strand of OX458316.1, from coordinate 16,217,933 downwards.
AAAAAATTTGAATTTTCCAATTGTTGAAATTCACGTTCCCTTTGTTTCTCTTTTTGTAACCACTCATTTAATGGCAAGTCATCAGATTCAAAGGTTATTACGTGTTATATACAATGCAAAGTTCGTTATAGCCGATTAAAATTTTATTAATATCGGCTTTTCAGGTTCGCTATAGCCGATAGTTTGTTATATCCGAGTTCGTTATAACCGGTTGTTTTTTACATTGTTATATAGGGGAAAATGTTGGGACTTGGAATGAAGTTCGTTATAACCGGTGGTTCGCTATAACCGGAGCCGTTATAACCGGATTCTACTGTATACTTTTACGATCGTCTTTTGTTTTCGCACTATGACGTCATCAATATTTTTTTAAAATTATATTCTATATTTTTACAGCCCAATTTGGATGCAGCGCATTTTTCTGAGTACAGAAATGTCAAATTCGTATGACCTTGAAGAGGAAAGTTTTCGAAATAATCAGTCCTACAGTTTCAAAAATTTATGATAAAATTGTTAGAGTAGACCACTAATAATATCATTAAGGAAGCGCTGGAAATCGAGCAAAACATTCAATTGTGTGTTTATTTTGTTTTTTTGATTGTTGACACTTGTCAAGTACAGTTTCAAGGCTTGAAGAATGGCGCGTTTAACTGAGAAACAACGAATAGAAATGTTGATGATGGTAGGATATGACGGTAATACTCGAACACAAGCTAAAGTTTGCGAATTGTTCAATGATAAGTACCCGGAGAAGCCTATTACACAATCAGTAGTTAGTAAGATGGAGAAAAAGTTTAGAGACTTTGGCCACGTAAGAGACAATTACAAAACCAACCATCTTACATTTCCAGAAAGCACACAATTGAATGTTTTGCTCGATTTACAAGAAAATTCTCACAAATCAAGTCGAAAAGTAGCTGTAGAACAGTCAGTAAGTAAATCTTTAGTGCTAAAATATTTACACAAGAACAAATGGCACCCATACAAAGTACATTTTGTTCAGGAACTTATTGAAGACAATCTCGACCGCAGATTAGAATTTTGCGAAATAATGATGGATAGATGCAATGCCAACCGGGAATTTTTACGTAAGATATTTTTTTCCGACGAGGCAACATTTTGTTTGAATGGTTCGGTAAACAGGCAAAATTTTCGATATTGGGCATCAGAAAACCCACATTGGAGAATGGAAAGTCATACACAATTCCCTCAGAAAGTAAACGTTTGGGCCGGAATTGTGGGTACCTCAATTTTGGGTCCTTTTCTATTGATAAAACACTTAATTTTGAAAAATATTTAGACTTACTACAAAATGACATAATACCCAGTGTAAGTGTACCTGAATAATGAAAACCCAAATATACCGGCAGACTCAAATAAGGTTCCAACAGGATGGAGCGCCCCAACACTATTCGAGAACAGTATGAGAATACCTTCATAATATTTTCCCAAATAGATGGATCGGAAGGAGAGGTTTTATCGAATGGCTAGGTTTTCAGATTTAACCCCATTAGATTTTTATCTATGGGGTTATCTGAAATCTAAAGTCTACTTCAATAAACCGGAAAAATAAACATGCAATTGAATCTTTTGCTCGATTTCCAGCGCTTCCTTGATGATATTATTAGTGGTCTACTCTAATAATTTTATCATAAATTTTTGAAACTTTAGGACTGATTATTTCAAAAACTTTCCTCTTCAAGGTCATACAAATTTGACATTTCCGTACTCAGAAAAATGCGCTGCAACCAAATTCGTGAGCAAAAATATAGGATGCAATTTAAAAAAATTATTGATGACGTCATAGTGCGAAAACAAAAGACGATCTTAAAATTATAAATATCAAAAATGCTGCAGTTTTAAAAAGAAAAATCGACGTGTCCGAGCGTTTTTCCAAAAACCAAACCCATGAATTTTAAATGAATTTATTCCAACCCACGCGTCCTCACTGTATAATAATTCGTAACAGTTACTTCAAACATTACATTACAAAGGAATGTTAGAATTCTTGATTTTTAATTAAAGGTAATAGCATAATTACAAATTTTATTGCAACTGAACCACTCCCAAACTATTACAATGTTCCTCATTCGCCACTGTACACAAGCAGTTTTCGAAGGTCTAACAACCAACCCATAATGTTTCAGTCGATCCTAGCCTGCGGGCTACTAAAATAGTGTGAAACGCATCGCTATCCAACAAACCATGAAAATTAATAGTAACAATGTCTACGACTTAAAACGGCCATTCATCACCGGTAAATAATTCTAATGAAATCCAATAACATTGTTTTGTGAATTTAAAAATTTGCTACTGGGCGATTGACAATCAGGGCGAAGGATCGGCCTACTGGCTTCGTGGGTTCTGGTTTCCCAAATATTTTGGTTTACGACAATCTTTTCTAATATGGCACTTGGGCCTGCAATTAACCAAATCAATTCCAACTGTTTCGCAGACGGAAGGCCCTATCGAAGATTCGTTATCATTGGCGTCTAATTTTTCACTTACATTAAAATACGCCAAATAGGATTCGAATAACTTAAAATGTTTGTGATTTGTTAAGTGCTAAAAATTTTTTAAAAATTGTTATGAACAAGGAACGAAATTTGTAAGTAAACATACATTTTACATAACAAGGGAAAAAGAAATTTGAATAAATTAAATAAATTCGAATAACTTCATTCTACTCGGCGTACCCAAACGTACCCAAACTTATTTACAACTTAAATCTATAATATCTAGTGAACTATCTAAAACGAACCCGCAGTGCGTCGGACTCAGCTAACGTGAATTGTGTAAGGGCTCTTAAAAGATTTAAATGGCCATAGGTTTTTAGAAAGAAATTCAATGAAGCCTCTTCGACATGGAATGAGTTTTTTAGCCACTTCGGAAGAGACGGACATAAGGTTCGATCATTTTCCTAATGTAAACCTAACCTATCATATTGCCGCCAGTGAACGCCAAAGAGGTTCTACTATCATAAGCGATTAAAACCCATATTATGAACATTCGGAGTGTTACAGAAGAACTATTATTGCGAAACATTAATCAAACATTGATTTTGTATTGAAAAATCAGTTTTCAGACGGCGGTCTTAAGGTACATTTCCACTGAGGCAACAACGAGTAACATGTAGCACGTTTACACGTGTTGTTTTGTTGCTAGATGTTGCCGTGTGTCTTTATACTTCGTCGCAAGTCGAATGTCGCTCAAGAATATGTTGCCAGTTGTCAGTTGCTACTTGTTGTCGTTGCTTGTAGTATGAGGCAAAAGCATTTCAAGTTATTCAGCATCTGTTTGTCAGTAGTGTACGTCATATCATCAGAAGCAGTGGCAGCTGCTACTTATTTGATCCTCGCAAATAGCAATAAAAGAAGAAATCAAAAGAAGCCTAGGTGGTGGATTAGAGATTTATATGTAGTAGTAGTAGTGAAAATCGCAAGGAATTTTTCGAAAAACTTATTTCAAATGATGGTAGTTTGTTTAAAAATTGTACACGTATGAGCAGGCAGGATTTTGACTACCTAGCCGAAAAGGTCACTCCGTGGGTGAAAAAAGCAAACATCAACTGTCGTGATGCGATACCAGTTCAAAATTCTTTCATCTACTGAACATTCGTACTTCTTAGCAAGTAGTTTTAATTTGTCACTTTTCACAATCTTGTCTTTATATGAAACATTTTTGTTATTCCATAACTCCGGTGAAATATGGTAGTCTTCAATAAATAAGTTGTTTTCTGTACAGGGTGATGAAAAAAGATGCCAGTGATTAGCTACATGTTATAGACGATTTCTAACAAAACACGAATTTGAAAGCCAAAATGGAATTTGTTGTCTCTTCAACCAAGTTATAAACTTTCCTATTCAGACAATAAAAATCTATAAGATTAACAATTTTGTAATAATTTCATCGTTAGAGTCTAAATTTGATGCAGTTCAGGGTGCTTTTAAAAAACAAAGTGTAAAAAATCTATTGAAACCAACTTTATTACCGATGTTAAAGTACGGTTTCTTGGCTCGGAGGAAAATTTATCAATGTCGCAACATCGCAAATCTTCTAGCAAACGTTGGTAACAATAATTTACTTTCCAATGTCAGTTCTCTTGTAAAATTTGAACGATACAAGTCAAATTTCCTAAAAGGTCTTAAAATGGAATACAATTTCAGTGAATATCTAGACAAGTTGCTTCGCTTGAATGAGACAGATAATAACGTATCGGAAGCTGCTAGAGAATATGCTAGACTGTATCCACATCGACGTCATCCAGATGCTAACGTAATTAGAAGAGTAGAGTAAATATTAAGGGCGTATAGTACCGTCGATATGTTTAAATTTAAAATTTGGCTTTTTAGCAATAAATGAAAAAAAGAGATGCATGGAATATATTATAAGAATCTATTTCGCTTAATGGTAGATTAAAAAGAAAAAATTATTACTAATAATTTAGAAGTTAGATTTATTTATTTTCTCGCATAATTTACCCTTTTATTCTTAAAAAATATATACAGCGAGCGCCAGCCAACTGGAATAAATTCATTATCTCAATTGTTGTGCATATTGAGAAAAAATCCCGAAACACGTCATTTTTAGTCTATCACATGATATCCTGTAAAGTGAAAATTTCATCCCTAACCTCAACCCCCTTCGAGTGAGAGTTGCAACCCCCAAATTTTTAAATGGGAATGGGGGCTTGTGATATCTCATTTGAAAGGTCTCTTCATTTTCTATTCAAAAATGCTATGGTTTAAATTTTTTTTACAAAAATAAAGAGTAAAAAAAAAATGAATCTGTTTAACGAAATTCGCTACAACACATTAAAAAATCAACAAATTAGTAGCATTTCGTTCTTAGTAATGTAATAAATAAAAAATATACCAATCAACGCTTTAAACTAAACTAACACTGTCAACTAACGAAAAATGTTGATAAGTTTTTATGTCACGTTCTGAACATTTCAATTGTTTTTGCTTGCCTTCTCAGTATCACGAACCAAACGCTATTCGTTTTTGATTTTTTTTTAGTGTGTCGTAACGAATTTCGTTAAACAGATTAATTATTTCATTCTCTATTTTTGCACTAAATTTTAAACCTTATCATTTTTGTATAGAGCATGAAGAGACCTTCCAAATGAAGTATCACAAGCCCCCTCTTCCCATTTAAAAATTTGGGGGTTGCAACTGTCACTCGAAGGGGGTTGAGGTTAGGGATGAAATTTTCACTTTACAGGATATCATGTGGTAGACTAGAAATGACGTGTTTCGGGATTTTTTTTTTAATATGCACAATAATTGAGATAATGAATTTATTCCAGTTGGCTGGCGCTCCCTGTATATAGTTTTCACCATTCTATGAGGAAATGCGTATTTTTTAATCAATTAAGAGATATGAATTATTTTGCAATCCCGTTCGTAGTCAGTTACACAAAAATTTAAAACTCAATCTCTTACCTGAGAAAAATAAACTAAGATACGAAAAAACATACAGAAATTTTTGCCACTGGTGCTCTAAAAAAGGGACCTAAAAGCACATTTCTGAGAGCGTTATACTCGCTTATTTTGGCGACGTGGCTAAGACTAAAAAACCACCCTCCATGTGGTCTTATTATTCTATGTTGAAGAGTACTGTCAACTTTAACGACAATGTTTATATTTGGAAATATGCTAAATTAACAGCATACTTAAGGCTACCGATCAGTCCCAAAATAAATATAGCTATTTTTTCCGCGCACATAACATCTTCAATTTTCAATTCTACAGGGAGATCGATATTTCTACAGGATAACAAAGTTGCTTTCTATGGGGGATTACCCTTATTATTTCTAAATTTTGATCCAAACACCTTAAAAAACTGATTAATTGAAAAACTTCATTCATTTTTTTTTCCGTGACTATATGTCTCGTAACCTCCTAAGTTTAACCCAATTAAGGACCATGTTACGAGAGAGATGGAGGTGTGCTTACTTTTTTAATAAATGAGATGTAATTCCTTGTATTTAAAAAAAACACATGCAACCAGCACGACTTTAATACGATTTCTGTAAGCGAAAACTTCGTTTTAAAAGTTGATTTATTGCCCTAATAAGTATTACAATAGGCTTTTGTAGGTAGGACGCACAGAAAATTCTTTAACACCTGTCTGTCTTCAAATTCATTTTGCTGGTTTTATTTACAAACAATTCAGGTACGTTTGTCCGTTTTGAATGTAGAAATATATTTTTACCTTCAATAGGTCGGTCAGGTTTGGTTTTTTGATATGTTTTATCATAGATGCCCCTAATGTTAATGTGCAGTTTTTGACCTCGTGACCTTTCCGCAAAGGGTTGAACTAAAAAAAAAACACGTTTTTGAGTGCGTTGCGCAAACGGCTTTTCGAAACCAATAAATTAATTAATTAATTAATTAATTAAAAATAGAAGATTAAAATTTTTTTTTTATCTACACACTAAATAAACATTCAATATTAGTGATAATTGATAATTTACATAATTCACAAATGAGTAACTATGATCAAGTCTGAAAATTCAATTTATGGCAAGATTTTCGGAAGGTCTGCAATATTGAACGAAATTGGAAGTGAATGTATTGCGGGCTCACTGCGGGGGTTCACTGTTTTGTGTTCGCTCGCTCCAAATGTTTACTAAGGAAAAAATAAGATTTCTGCAAACGGATGTCAGAAAAGAACAATGAAAGGAATACGTAATAAGAGGTAAATATAATAATTATTATCATATTTCTCCAATTTGACTCTGACAATATTTGTGTTACTTTTGGAAATGGAAATTGTTGGCCTAGCAATAAAGCATTTTTTCATGATATAAATACCGACTGTGTGATTATATCAAAGACAGTTAGTAGATGAATTCTGCATAATTTCCAACTCGAGAATCATAATTTTTAATAGGCAATTTTCAACAAAAAATCGCGTTTTTTGCATTTTGCTTGTAAAATAGAAACTAATGAAGTAATCTTAATGATCTCAATAGATGGATTATAGAGAATTAAATTGTGAAGCGAATGAGGTGTCGAATGACCCGATCGGATAATTAGAACCGGAGAAAAGCTTAAGAACCCATACAATTCAATGTTTTCTTAAAAAATTCACAATTCCGGCATTTTTGAATGCAGTTTACATAATTCACAAATACTTATGTGTAACTATCATCAAGTCTGAAAGTTCTATTTATGGCTACGTGCGCTATCTTCGCAAGGCCTGTCGCACACCTGGCATATTTTTGCAATTGAAAGAGTGCCGAAGTGAATTTATTGCAGGTACTTTCGTCGACATAATTAGGGAGGTTCGAAGGTATATTGACTTGTGAAATTATTTATAATTAGAAATTGAAATGAAAACATTTGTTAAATGAAAGTGATATGTATTTAATCAAAACTAAACATAACACAAACGAAAATCACATATAATATGTCTTCAAATTGTCTGCTAGTACTAAATAGTACGCGAGCGTGGCATCTTGTTCGAAAAGATCTTTTTACCCAATTGTGGATACTTCATACTTGGTGCAGAGAACAAGTATTACCTATGTGAGGCCATGCAGTATAGACATAATTCGAGCCTTGTCGTCGATAAAAAGTACAGTGAATAGTTTCGAAGAATTATTCATGTTTATGATGAATATTTGCGACAAAGAACCAAATTAAATATAAAAAAAAATTGCCTCTTGCTTTTTTCTTTTTTTAACCATCTTGCACTTCCTGCGATATTTATTTGTTGTGCGGCTTCATTGAATTAGCCAAGAGATGACGGCATTGACGTTTGGAACATTCTGTATACAACAAATTTGAGTGATCTCGCGATTAATAAAAAAGTTTCAATAAGGTTAACATTGCACATTTTACACATTTACTGAAAATCAACAAAACTTAAAATTGATAAATCCGTTTGGAATACATGATCAACATTTGCAAAAGTTAATTTTCTGACAGTAAAGTGGTCAAAAAGTAAGATAGGTACTGAAAAAAGTGTTGAAAAAACTAACAAAAAAATTCAAAGAGGACGGTACGCTCGCTGGTTTAACCTAGTAATTGTAATTGTTAAATAATATCAATTATAATGCTATAAAATGCAGAATAATTGTTACTTGTTTATTTTACTTTTATGTTGTAAATTGTTTTCTTTTTATTAAAATTGTTTGTTTCCTGTTTTTTTGGGAATATATTTTTATTATACATTTTATTAAAATTGTTTGTGAATTATAATAATTATTACTCTAGATAGATTCCTTTATTTCTATCTAACTTTTTTATTACGTATTTTATTCAAATTATTTGTGCGTTGAATAAACAAAATAGCTAAAACTTGATAATTGTTTTCTTTTTTCTCCCTCTTCGTATCTATGAAACAAATTTTATAAATAATTCATTTTTATTTTCCATGATACTCAAAAAAGTGATTTTATTTGTGGATTTAGTGTAAATAAACAATTACGTTATTTATAAAAAAAAAGAAATGCTGTAAAATCGCACTACTATTTATCAATAATTATTAGCCTTGTATTTTCGCGTCGCGTACAAGATAGCAAATATTTTTCATTTTATAAAGAATTGCTTAGGCTGCTTCCAGCCAAATTGAGTCAAAATTTTTTAAAATTTCAACCCGTTAGGTTTGTTGAGGTCAAAATATTTCTAAAATATTTATTTATAAAATTTCTCAGAATCGTTCAAAACGAATTTATTTTATTGTTCCGGAGAAATGTTTGTGAGGAATTTCAAGACTCGACAATTTTTAGGCTACCTGCATTAGGTAGTACATTTTCGAGAATGTAACAATGCAGGCTTGAGAGCCTCTACAAACTCAGCGGGAGGTGACAGGGTGACAGGGACTGTATGAAGAAATCTATTTCGAAGTTATACAACCAGTATAACTTCGAAATAGATTTTTTTTTGACTGAGTGAGACTCTTAAAAAAACAAAATGTGGGATATGAACCTAAAAAATCAAGCATATTTACCAAAGAAAATATTGAAAACTTTTTAAAAAACGCACCATTTGATTTCTTTCCACATAAGGTATCAATTTTTTGCATACTCTAGATATGATAATTTGACATTTATAGTTTAAATCGATAGTAACGCCCTCACAGGTTGGAAATGGTTTTATTTCTGACCGATTACGCCGCATTACTGACTCCTTTTTTACTATTTCTGATCAGCCGAAGTGTATTCATGAAATCGCTCACTTTCCAACTATTAAGGGGTTAGAAATGTTGTATGTTACTAACTGATTGCGAATAAAGATGTTTACACGTCAAAAAAAATTGTTTCTTATATGCCTTGCAATCTTTTCGAAAATTATTATTGAAAAATAAGACAAGACGTTCAGTACAGATGAAATTTAGAAATTAGAAGAAATATTCAAACCGCTCGCTAATTTAAACACAGGAGGCATTATAAATCCTAAACTTTCACTTTGTATGAGATTATTAGATCCATCCTCTCCAAACTTCATATCATTTTCACTTCTGCGCGAAAATAGACCTAAATCGGTTCTTCGTCCACTGATCCAATTTTCATATAGATCTGGACGGTAACCTGTCGGTTCATCCCAAGCCTTGCGACAATTTTCCATTATCCATTTTTCTTCATCATTAGTTGGAATCCTTACATCTCAAATAAACATGATAGCTATAAACAAATTATCTACACACCTCAATATTTTTTCTGGATCAATTGCTGAATTAACACATTTTGTCGCAGGATTGTAAAAACCATCTCCAGTATCGTAACATCCTTCTGGAATGGTACGAGGGGGATGAATATTTGTTGTTAATGAACGACCAGCAGGTCTAAAACCTTCTTGTATGCAAGTGTAGTATCTAGAATTTAGCATTATCAAAAAGAGATTTAAAGAAAACAGTAAATAATTTGAAGTAAAAAACCTTCTATCTGGCATTTTGCAGTAATCCCAAGGAATATCATATTCTAAACCATCAGCAAATCTAAATTTAAATTTTACTAAACGACCTTTAACCCATATTCCGTCAATTTTTTGACCCATTGGAAATTGCAAGGTTCCTTCTCCGTGAAACATTCCATCGAACAAATTTCCTTCATATTCAACATCTACAAAAAAGTTATTTACGTGCATTATCACTTACAACCAATATTTTATGAACAACACGGTATCCCACTAACACGCGATGTAAATTTTGAAAACTTTCGTGTAAGGTTTGTAGTGCAGACTTATAAGATTACAAAAAAAATAGAAACTTCTAATTTTTTCTATCAAAATTATATAGAACGTGGTGTGTGCAAGTATCTACCTATCCTCAAGGCTTTCGGTCATCAAAGGGCAAACTGTTTACTGCGCAACATACTGACGCCGATTTAAGATTCAAGATATAAAAAATTAGAACAGTTTCTATTTTTTTCAGAGTCCTGATATTAGTACTGAAATAAGTACCGTGCACTGCAAGCCTAACACGGTACTTCTGCAACACTTACTTTATTTACTTCTTACTGTATCGTTAGATAAAATGCTATGTCAAAATATATTAAATTAAATACAAGCATTAGCTTGTTTTAACAGTTTTTCGCTCACTTTTCAACAACTTTTTCTCAATGTTTTTCTTAAGTGAGGTTAAAGTTCTTATACTGCCATTTTGACAATTAAAATAAAATATAGGCTGTCATTTATAAAATTGAAGATGACTTTGACAAGAAACGTCTTAATATTAAATTATGTTTAAAAATTGACCTATTTTTTATTATTTTCAAAACTCAATGGTTAAAGATTTATCGAATTATTGCGCAATTTGCTACAACGAGATTCAACCTATGTACATTTAGTTCCAAATGAGTACCAATCTTAAGATAAAATTGCATTTGTGTGCTTACTGTGTGGAAAAATGAATGTTCCAAATCCACCCATTCCGAGAGCATTCCATTGCCCTGCATATGTGCTTCCAGTGCAAAATGTAACGGTAGGTTTCTCGTGCAGAATATACCCGGGATGCTGACTAAAGACGTGGTCTCCTTTTATTGCCCGACATAAACTACTTGGACGAACATGTTCAGCTTGTGTTAATACATTTTCCCAATCGGCTGAAAGACTCATCGCTCGCACATTTCTTTTAGGTGTTGCTATAAATATTGTACAAATGAAAACTATAATTTATATTACTTAGTTATTAAATTTAACTGTTATCCATGTTGCCCAAAAAAATTAGGAAATAGTTTGTATTAATAGGTGTGACAGTTTGTCATATTTCATTCATTTGTTACATTACTCTTTTTTAAATAAGGAATATTATAAGCGATTTAATGTAATATAATATGCAGGCAAAAGCAAGTCCAAACACCACACCGCATTTCATGACAATTATTATACAATTATTGAGGCCCATGCCTTATAATTATGAATCCTACTGAACCATAACATTCGATTATCTGATCAGTTTTCCAGTCAGCCAGGTCAAATCGATGTACTGATAGGTTCACAAGATTTCTTCAATTTACTTTGTATTAGTCGATTGAAATTAGCACCAAATTGCCACAAGCTTCAAACTGTACATTTAGGTTAGATCGTAAGTGATTTTATTCCCATTCTTTCTGCCAGTCCAGTCCAATGTCATTTGAATCGTTTCAGTGCTTTCCCTGGGCTCGCTAAGTTTTGGGAGCTCAAAAACTACCTCACGATAAAGAAACATGCCTGTGAGGTACATTTCAGTGAAACTACCCGCCGAAATTTCAAAGCTAGATTCATAATATCTATTCCCATCATGAAATCCTCTCTAACGCTGGGTGATTCCTTCGAGATATTTTCCATATCACATTATTTTCAAGAAGGAAAGATTTACAACGAAATTTTAAGTTGTTTTTAATGGATCTATGCCTACATCTACTAGACTCTAAGTTATTTCTGTTCAGATGATAGGGGTTTCTTCTTCTTACTATAGGACTACGTCCTGTTACTTTCCAGTATTGTTGATTCATGATTTCATAGGACACGGAAGCCCAACTTTTCTTCAACCTCATAGATGGTGGTGTTTTATTATCTGGTTTTGTCTTTGCCCATTTTAACAATCGTTTGGCATTCATGGAGTCTACATGATGATAAGGTAATAGCGTAAAACAAGAGTTATTTTCTATTCTCATTCGATTTGGGCGAAACGCTTAAGGTATCGATTGCGAAAATTCATTGTCTGCAGGATTTCTATATATACGATCTGCTGTTTAAAGTTCTAGAAACAGGCTGCTGCGAACTGTAAAAGTGAATCTCAAGTTCTTCCTTCTATATCCAAGGATGATATCGATTCGGCTGTTCCTGAATTCGGAAGTCATGGACACATCAATGCTCTTGGACTTCTGTGGTGCTTCCAATCTGATCACCTGATGTAATCAGTTTATACTTCCCCAGTCGAGAATGTCATCAAACGAAAGATTCCATCTGAAACGATCCAGTTTCTTATAATATTTAGTCCAAAAGGTTGTATCTCATATGCATCCGTATATGACATAATGTTCACGTTCGAGTGATATGAGTAAATTGAAGGTAGCGCCATTAAAGCCTATCACCGTAAAACTCTAACGAGCCGATATCTCATCGAAACATTATATAAGTGCAAGTTGTAAAGTCACTCAATATCAAATTTGCACAAATGACACCCTAATCCAACGTATGCAGAAAAACAAAATCTTGAAGACCGTCCAAGAAAGAAAACTGTCGTATTTTGATCATGTACTGACTACGAAACGAAAAATTACGGCTTCTTCAGTTGATTATGCAAAGCAAGATCAATGGCAAAAGAGGTTCTGGTCGTTGAAAAATATCTTGGTTGCACAACCTGAGAAAATAAACAGGTTCGACATCAGATGATTTATTTCGACCCGCAGTAGGTAAATAAGGTCATCTGGGCTAATGTGATCACCGACATCCACAGAAAATAGGCACATTGAAAAGAAGAAGTTTGAGCTGCAGATATAATAATAAAATCGAATTATTTGACTATATGTTGTATTTATGCAATTATTACGTCTAATCACTTATCTTTGTTGCACTACTGATAACTTGCAGGCATTGACAATTATTTTTATTTGACAATGGTAACGCAATATAATCAAAAGCCATCTAGTATAATTAGTTGCAGAATTAAGACATCGAAAGTAAACTAAAAAACTGGAAATAGCAGAATTTAATTGCAGAAATTAGTATTTTAAAATTTTGTAAAGTAAAAATAAAAAATAAATATATTTACAAACATAATTATACTGTTAGCACCGCGCTGCGCATGGCGGTTCCTGTTCGACTATGGAAGCGAAGGGATAACCCGGACTTCACTATAGACGACCTAATTTGTGGAGCTTCTTTTTATTGTTTTTGAATTTTGATCAATCAGTTATAAAAACGAACATGTTTAATGTTGAACTAATGTAATTTTATTTTTCTGTGAAGTTGAATTATTTGATTAATAAATTTAGTGGTGTAAAGTGTGAAATTAGTGACTATTGTGTGCTACACCCTTTTTGTATTCGTTCCCCTTTATTATTTTTCGAAAAATTCGATAAAACTCTAACAATATAATTTCATAGTTTATCAAATTTGAGTAACCTATTCAAATATTTTATATTAATAAAGATAACAAAAGTTGCTCTTTCAATTATTCAACAAGTATTTTTCAGTATGCAATTAAATTAGCTTGATCAAACTTTAACTTTATTATCAAGCATAGAAAAATACTTCGCTATAGTCATTGCAAAAAGATAGTAGGGATGTTGTTAATTACTATCAAAATTATTTCGTGAGAACCATCTGCACACCCTTCTCGAAAGAGAAGGCAATTTTCCGTTACCTGGTGACCCCAAGACAAGTAGGTATAAATCGTTGTTATAACCAAAGAACCTCTCAGTTTGCTAAAGAAGTATCTGGTGCGTATCCTCCTACAGTGAGAGTGCCTCCATTAAGACGATACATATATTACATAAAGGACTTGTATAATAGTGACTTCAATTGCAGTTAGAAAGGCCAATTTAATTATTTTATGTAAGTATTGATGAGAATGATTATTCATAATTTTTTATGAAATAATGGATGTTCGTGTTTTTCTTGAAAAGCGAGTTGCTTAATAGTAATTGTTGTTTTAATAATCGAATACTGTCTACAGAGAAAAGATCATACTAAAGAGGCTCATTATTTACTGTACGTTAATTGTTAACAATTACGTAATATTGTTCACAGCCAATTGTCGTGCAAACTTCTGAAAATAATTGCATGCGGCATATCTATTTTGTATTATTACAATGCATAAAGATTATAATTACACGTGATTTTCTCGACTCTTATCTAATTGAACAGTATTTTAATATGCGATTAAAATATAAATCTCGCGAGATTTTTGCTTTTATGTCATCTAAAAGAGGAGTTATAATCCGGTAGTTTAACGATGTGAAAGCCACAATTCATCGGTACTTGCAAATTTTATCATCACAACCAATAAATAAACTCTCGATTATAATTCTTGGAGCCACGGAAGTACAACAACTAAAATATGAAAGTTTGAATTATCGAAAAATTTAAGTAGCATAAATAATGATAATATATCCGGAAAAAGGTGAAAAGGTTAGCCGTTATGGACTTTCTTTCAATACTCCGGCAAATTTTTGAGATGCAAATAAATGAAAGTATTTTATTGATAACTAAAATGGAAGCACAGCAACTCTTTAAATAAAAATAAAAAATAATTATTAACATAATCATTAAAGTAAAAGTCATATTGCTTATTAAATTCTTGTGCAAAGATAGCTGATCTAATTAATTAGCGCCAGTCACAGTAGCTATATACCTTCCTTTAGTTTTTCAATGATTACATTAACATAAACAGCTAACCGAATTTTGAGCATTATCAAATTATAAATTTTTAATATCATAATTCAATTTTGAGAAATTAGTTCAGATTTAAATGATGTACTGTTAAATAAGCAGTAACATCATCATTAAACTCATTAATTTGACGATATTAAAAGTAATAAACGTTTGTAATCTGGTTCGCATATTTGAATATTTTCCAAGAATCTAATAGGTTTGTAGAGCAACAAACTTATTTACTTGAGTTGAAGATTGTAGCATCAGAATACGAAGATCAGCGTGGTAAACCTCAAGTTACTTAATATTTAATTTTTATAAATCACAAAAATCTGTGTCAAGTTGACAACAAAATAGTAATTGTGAAAGCGTTTTATGGAAACAAAAATACAAAGATATTAGAAAAAGATTTTTTTATCAATTATCTGAGAACTAATAAATGAATGTGCTCTATTTAAAGATTAGTATTGTTGAATAATGCATAGTTACAAAATAATAAGTGCCGAAAGTCCCAATTAATATTTTCATCCCTTAATTAAAACTATGAAATCGCTTTATTTGAGTCATTTCACTTAGTGACCAGTAAACAGAAATATTGCCTAAAGTAGAGCCCGTTTCTGAAACTTTTTCCGGTTTACCATAAACTAAAACTTCTGTAAATCATTATAGTATGCACACAATTTGAAAGAGTACCTGATTCTCTTTGTTATCCTAAAAGTATGTTTGCAAAACGTAAACGTTTCGATTGTCTTTATTCTTCCCGTAAAATGTCCGCAGAGTAAAAGAGATAAACATACAAATGTAGCCCTTTTCAATGCTGGATGGAATTTAGAACCAGTGTAAATATGAAGTTTGAAGTTGGTTTATTTTTAATTTGAAAACAGTCACATTATCATTACTATTACCAAATGCGTTTGTTTGGGTGCACTGGAAACTCTCACCCGCAAAATAGGTTAATGACAAAACGAAAACCGCTTCAGAAACGGACTATAGGTTAAAGTCAGACTTCGAAAGATTCCGTATTATGACGTTAATGTTCAGACGAAACTTTTTCTTATTCTAATTTCAAACTAATCATTTAATGTTTTTGAAGAAGTAATATAGAAAAAAAATTGTCTTTAATCATAACCTTCAATAGGGTTAATATAATTTTTTAAATAAGAATAATGACTAGAAGAAATGATGTTTTTTAAATACATATAAATACAAAAAATACAAAAATTAGAAACAAATTGAGATGCACGAAAATTAAGAATAAAACATTGCTAGGAATAGATTTTAGATAAAATTTTAAAATGTGCATATCGTTAGGTTATTGCAAAAACTTATTAAGTTAGATTTGACAAATTAGAAATCATAACTTCGCAAATTTTTGCCCTTTAAAATCACTCCAATTTGCATTTAACCCTGCAGTGGGCGCACCTATCTGAGTTACCTGTTAGGGCGCGCCGCGGTACTGAGTACCGCACTTAGGATAGTACTGATTTCTACACATAAAACTCATTTTGTACAAGTATAAGTTAAAAAATGTATAGTGCAGTTATTACAGTAACTTTTACAAGAAAAAGCAAAAACAAAAAATGAAATTGGTAAAATCCATTTTTAATCTAATACCATTAATCATACAATTTTCTTGAAATTACAAACCGTATTACTTCAAATCCGCATAAAAAGAGACCATAGTGTAATTTCTTAACTATTTTATTTAAGAATTTCATTTACATATTAGGACGCGCAGCGGTACTCAATACCGCAATCTGGGATCCCTTCAGGGAATGACCGATAGTGGGATAGGTCAAAGACACATACACGAGCCAACATTTATGTATGACTAGAACCGCGTGTAGAACAAACAAAAAACTTAATTTGCGGTACTGAGTACCGCTGCGCGCCCACTGCAGGGTTAATGATAAAGACTAGTCAGTTTGTTGATTTCAGAGTACTTAAGGAGTTTTTGCGCTGGTACAGATGATCAAAACAAACGGTTACTTACAATTAACTACAAAATGAAAACAATGTAGTTAGTAATTTTTTGCAATAACTCGACGATATTATAATACCGTATACACAGTTGTTTGTATACTTTTGAAGCTCTGTTCCGTCAGATTCATTATTCAAGTGGGCGTTTCACTGTTTTCGGTATAAAGTTTAAGTTACGACAAACGTATGCTAAACTTGCCAATCTCAAATCGCTCTTTTTTCAGTAATCATAGTTGCATCAAGTATCTCACTGTTGCAATACTATGACGACGCTCGACACCACATATCATAACTTGATTTCAGCAATTTTTTTCCGAATATCTAGATTTTATTTTTAATTTCGTGACCTTCTTTCTTGAAAGTTTTCAAAAAACAAAACGTTGTATTGTTATTGAGTATTACAAAACTTCTTGTACAGCGGTGTTTATTTGAATTTTTTTAATTTATATTTTTATTGAGGGCCCTTCAGACAATTTCGAAAAAAACGCGGTGTACCTATTGAAAGCTATCTTTTTTACAAATTTGGTACGATTTTGATAAAAAAATAAGCTTAGGAAATAAAAAAACGATTTCGTGTCAGGGCGTGTAACCTTAACACAAACAGTAAATTTTTATTTAAAATCACGTTAATATCAACAATAAACTATGCATAGTTATATACAGCGTATTAGACTGTGTTAAAGTCACATGAATTAATAATGCAATTCAAACGTAGTATTATAAAGTACAGTCATAAATGACTATATTTTTTTAGACTACCGCGATCAACTTTATTTTTGATCTCACTGTATAGTAATACAATAAGATAGAAGGATATTATAGAAAACCTGTATGTATTTGCATTTATTTACATCATCTTGCGTAAGTTATTTATATATTAAAATCAAGTTGGTATTTGTATAATAGGATTGCATATTGTTGAAATTTTGATAATGTTGTTCAATTTAATGCTAAACTAGCATTCCTTTATTACTTAAGTAAGGCCTTCATAGTGATTTGTAATCTTTAAAGTATTGATTGAAAAATTGTTGCAAAATATCTCATAAATCTCTTTAAAATTATTTAACAGAAATTAATTGGACATTACTTTACATCTTAACAAACTATTATGCAATATTTATTTCGTGTATTGGACATTTGCAGCAACAATTTGAGTACTAATCTCAAAAAAGCAAGACAACTTTTTCAATAACTCGTCAGCCTATAATATAATTAAATTTTTATTCATTACTCCATTGATTATTATCCATACTGTTAATTACAGTACCAAATTTCCATTTGATAATAAACGGAACTGTTCTTTAATCATTTTTCTTCACCATTTAGTACATTATAATGTAGGTGTAAACGAAATGTTCTATTTTCTCAATTTCGTGGAACTGATGACTTCACTCTTTTTTCTGTTCGCATTTCTTCCGTTCTCCTTCTTTAGCAGTTTACGAAACACACACATTAATAATTTAGTTCACCTGTTTCTTTTTAACTAATCTAAATTTTAGTAAGTAATTTTTATTTGTGTGGTTTGCTCATACTGAAATAATAATTTACAGAAAAGAAAGGTATTTAAATGAAAAAAGAAATTCAACTTCAATAATTGAAATGCGACCTTTCTTGAATTTCGTTGACTATTAGAATGAACCAGTAATACTTAACGATGTGAATATCATGGGAGATGCTAATTAATTTTGTGCCACCTTTCATTAACAATTATCAACGGTAAAAATGTATAAAATTCACAAGTTCTTATGTTCCTTGTAAGAAAGTAAATGTAGGTTAAACTCACGTAAATGTGTTGTTACTGAAATGTTAACCTCCCACTAAATTGTCTAAAAAAAAGTAATTGCACCGTGCTAAGAGAAAGCTAATGACATCAGGTATTTCTTGTAAATGACAATATTCTTCAAACCCAAATTATGGTAAAGCTGTTATAATATTCTAAAGTAACATGTTGTGGTTCTTCGGAGTAATTCAATTCACTTTTGTGTAAATAAAATTACGAATAATTGTCTCAAACGAAGTAGCTGTATTTAATGAGTGATTCGAATTTCCGCTCTCGCAATTTACCGTTGTTATTGGTAGATCTATAATGACAGATATTATCGAGCATGCCGGAGTTTAACCCAAAATTTTAATTCATACATTATTTTGTTCATATTTATTTAAATGACGCATGGTTATTTTTTTCCCAAGTAAAGGTGTTTGACGATCAACATCCATATAACGGATTGTATAAGTCGGTCATAGTTCGCCAGACTAGGCAGTGAAATATGAATTGTATAGTCAAAGATTGTTATAAAGAAGTTTGCTCTTAATTTGTTTCGGAAGGTACACAATGAATGCAATAGTGCATATTCTCTAGAATAAAATTAATGTATTTTACAAATTCCTTGCTTTTATTATATTAATTAATTCATTAATTAATAAAGTTTAACGATACTTCCTGCATACTTTTTTCAGTATTAATTTTACCAAATAAATTGTAAACAGCATTTATCACTTTAAAGAGTATGAAAAATCAAATCTTTATAAAATATACCCCGATTAATTATTCTGTAGTAGTTTGTTCTAAATACATATTGAAACAATTGACAATTTTAATTATTCATGTTCAATCTTAATGCAATTCAAATTAATTAGGTTCTGATGTATACAGGTACTTTGAATAATGTGTTGTACAATTTTGAAATTAAACTTGATACTGTATGTAATTGATATTATTCAAGCTATTTTTATCCATTCAAACAAAACAAAAAGTAAGTACGAGAATTTTAAACCAACAATTTCCGGAAATTATAGGAAAAAAAGAATTAGTGACAATTAAATGATATTTTACGATAATTATTCACACGTTACCGGTTTGGTCTGGTGCAAAAAAAAATATAAATGTTGCTACTTCACCCGATCTCTCTTTTTCTGCTTTCCCCTTCCTCAGCCTATACTCGTACACTGTTGAACATAAGCCAAGTTGTCCATTAACTTCTGTCAGCTGTCTTCTGCATCTACCTTCTACCCCTTCTTTTCCCTGTAGTTGGTTTTCATTCTATTATTTTCCTCTTTCATGAATCTTTTCTGCGTACTATATGTCCTGCCCATTCCATTTTAACTTACCTATGCGTATAATTACGTCTGTAACCTTTAATTTTTGTCCAATCCATTCATTCCTCTTTATGTCTCTGAACGTAATTCCCAGCATAGTCTTTCCATAGCATGCTGGGCCATGTTCAGTTTTTTCATTATAGATTTTTGAAGCATTCATTAAATACTTTCGTTTTCTAACATTGTGACAAGTTCGCCTAAAAGATTTGCTTTTAGCAACCATTGTTATTAACTATCGGATAGCTATCAAAGGAAATTATCGAGAGATGGAATTAGCGACCCTTAGACAAATACATGTATCAAAAGAACATAACAAACATGGTTTTAACAAATAGAACGGTTGTTCTATTAGCTTAGCTATTAGCTTACACTTTTGGTTAGCATAGGAACGTTGATTTTGTGCATTTAAATTTACTTACTGAGTTAGCGATCAGGTTATTAAAAAACAAACACAAAATTGGGGATTCTCCCGATAAGAATGACTGCGCCGAGTTCGATTGGTCCCAGTTCTAGTCAGCCACTGATAATACGGGCACAAAAGATCAATGCTAGATGCTACACTGATAATCGAGGTTCTACTGTACCTTCCGTTGTACGCATTTTAAAAATATCATATTCCTTTGAACGTTTTGACTTGTTTTCGAATGGTCTACATTCACCAAAACTATTAATAATGCTATTGCAAGTCAACATCATTTATCATGAATTAGACACTCAGAGTAGAATAAGATTTACAACTAACACAGCCTTGCATTGATTAACCTTCAATGGACGAGCCGGGGTCCATGTGGACTTCAGGTCGTTGTTTTTTTAAATAAGTTTTGAATATTAAACGATCACCTATTCTTTTTTTAGCATTTTCTCCATCTGCTTATTTATTAGTTTGGAAGTGTTTGTTTCTGTTTTCATTGCATATAATTTTGTTAGGCTGAAGCCTATCTAGACGCCGACTCTATCACTAAATCATAAGCAATCTTGCGCCTTGTTGGTATTCCTAGAAATTTATTGGAAAATAGAGTGCGTTTTATTTATTTAATTTTTGACACAATTTGGTGTATAGGTAATACTACACAATTTTTCTTGTGCGAGAAATTGCACCAAATCTTTTGTAGGAAATTGCCTCATCTAAAACGGGTATAGATGAAAAATCGTAGAAAACGATTTTACGACTTACTAATAAATCGGTAACTTTTTCTCTTATCTATGTAGGTAACAATAAAATAATTTTAATTTAATTAATAAAAATGAAAATAACTTTATATAACAACAAAATTATGTCTGACAATTAGGAATATAAATTCTGCTGCATTCATTTAAAGCTTAATTGCGTGATATTCGTCACGGTAAATATTTTTATTGTGATTTTTTCGTCCCACATCCCAAATACTTGAAGTCTTCCGGTATTAAATCTTACAACATACTTATTACAATGAATGTGTGTGTTTCATTATAAACAGTACTTAATTAACCCGAATGGATCATCAAAAAGAAATTTTTTTAAATAATTTAAAATTTCTAAAATTAGTTATAGTTCATTGCTTGAACTCGATTTTAAATCCGGATGTAGGTACATAATACAATACCAAAACAAGTTTGTTTTCTTCGCCGTTTCTCAGCCGAAACGTTACCAACGTGAAGCACGTATTACCGTTTAAACCATGTCTCACCACGAGAAGTAATCATATCATTCGCGATGAGATTCGTTAAGATTGCAGTAAAATGAAAATCAGGAGCAGTGCAATTCATTGACTATAAATAGCACCTGTGCTGTTCGAGGGTATGGGGATTGCAGCAGCCGCGGTCCAGCGGTCAAGGCCGAACACCTGACCGCCGCGCAACAGTAGTGCCATTGACTTCGACGAAGACACACCGATTGCAGGATATTTTGATAGATCCTCATGGAATCGCGCGGCGAAGGTATTTTTCAAATTTTTTGAATTTTATGAATGGAGTTGCATGGGTTATAATGACAACGTAAAATTCATGTTTGTTGTTATTTAGATTGTGATTTTTGTACAGATAAGCAAAGTTTTTATGAAAAGATTGTGTATTATTATATTTAGTGGGGAATAATGAGTCAAATTCGTATTTCAATAATAAGGTACAGTCGAACTTCCATATAACGAAGTGACAAGGTAGTTTTAAAAAACATCGTTATGTAGAAAATCGTTAGTATGAAACATTTCAACCCTCATGATATTTAGTGCAATAGTGCTTATCGGTGAAATTTTTATGATATGTTTGACTGTATCTGTCCAAAATTGATATTTGTTGTACTTTAAGTTAGTTACGAAAATGTCTCAACTTTTAAATATTTGTGCAAAAATTAGTAACCAATCGGTATTTATCAACTATCAACGCTAAACGAGTAAATAAAGAAGTACGAATATATATTATTCAAAAAGCACAGTATTAAGTACTGTTAAGTATATTTAGCTAAAGTTAACAAATGGCGAGCATTAATATAATATGTCTCTAACTGTTTTCTTCGGAAGTTTGCGTTTTTTTTAAACATGAATTTACAATTCTAGCTGATTAATCGCAAAACCCAGCTCAATTTAATTGCCTGCACGTTACATTTTGTAAATTTCCGGGTTTTATTAAGAATGGTAACAGTTACATCTTGTTAACCGGTTGATGAGCCTCTTTAATAATGCAAATAAAGATCGTGGAATAACCATAATGTGCTGTAGTATCGCGAAACGAGCCAGTTAATTTTGAAAATGAAATTTAATTGTATTAAATGCTACCTAATGGTAACGTTGCAGAATTAATAATTTTGTGTGGTTAGACTAGTTTTTTTAACTGCCTAACTGTTTAGTTTACTTTACGGGTAAGTTTAAAATAATATTACCAGTCGCATATGATTAATGACATTTTCTTAATGACTGCTTTATTACGTTCCATTCTGCGGTTGTCATAAAGTACAAACAGTAAAAATAAAACTGAAAAAAGAATTAAAATTATGTCAGTAAAACATGGGAATACAGATACATACCCACGATGTAATCTTTACCTCACAGACGCAATTTTATTTCCTCGCTTTATTTTGCAACTGTATCACGTAAGGGGCATCATACCGTAAGATTCTTTTATCGAAACAATAAACACCTAATTAGAGCACCGAAAAGATGTAACATTTCCCATTGTGTAATTTCAATAGCAACATTTGCGCTCGCCTTATCAATAATATCAATCATAAATGTACATTAATTTATAAAAATATCTAATAATTTTCTCAGAATTCCTTGAATACGTGTATATGTGATCTAGTGGACCAGTAAAAATGCCATTTTCATGTGTCAGTTTTACAATCTGGATAATTTCCAATGAAAGTATCGCATTCGACAAAGTACAAATAGTAATTATTCGAAATAAACGTTAATTTTTGTAAAGTATTATATTGCCAAGATTTGGCAACTATAATCAAAATGTATTTAAAATTAATGCCTGTTATTAACGTGTATTGACCGGTATTGACGATAGATTAATAGATCAACCTAGAAGCTAATTACTATTGAAATTCCATTGGGTAAAAGTGATAGCAGTGCCAATTTAATTTTGTTGATAATCATCATACGGCTGTCGGAAATCTTGTGTCAATAAACTTTCACGCAATCAACTCACCCCGATTTTGTTCTTTTAATTTAACAATACAGAAAGTGGACTTAATATAAATTACACACCGAACGCATTGTAGTTTATCTCATGCATAGTAGTCCAGCTAACTATAATAAATCTCTTAACATGATTTTCAGTTTGATCATCAATCGCTCGTTCATGTGTCTATTATATTACATGAATGGACGTGCTTCTTAGTCTGTTGTATGTGGGTTTGTAGGTACAAGTAACTGAAGCTTATGCCAGATGACTGTTAATTTTACCTGAGGCGAGAGACATGCTAATGCAACAACTGCGAAATAACAGTTATAATCTTTTTTATTGATATGTTCAATTTTAAACTTGTGAAAATCAAACTTTTTTTCCTAAAATCGTAGTTTCTAGTAAACTATAATGATAAAAAAGCAATTATAAGTTTTAGTAAGAATTTGTATATTTTTAATTTTGACTTCCAAAAATGTGTGTCAAATAAACTGCCGATGAATGCGTAATTTATATTTTGAATTAGTAGGCCGCATTACAATATGGAAAAGATTGAAGTATGATAATATTTGTTTGATATTAATGGCATTCGCACAATGAAGACGATCTTAACAAAGCATCTTTACAATCTAAGTTCAATGGCTAGTTCGCAAAAAAAGCACCGACCGATGATATGTATTATTAGTTACACTTGATCGATAGACCTGTACAAGTTTTATAAAGTTCCAGTTCTATAATAGCAAGACAAGTTCCGTTAATAATCCTCCATAAACAAACAGTTTTGTACATCTAGTTTCTGAACGCCTTATTCGAAAACAACAGTATTTATAAATTTCTTCTAAAAGCCTGCAATCTTAAACAAAATTTTTAAAAGGATCAAAAAGTAGTAGAGTTGTATTTCATTTTCATTGATACTTTAATAATTATTATATCCATCTGAATGTGTAATAAGTAATGGTGTACTACTTGAAAATTTATTATAATTTTTCAATGCGTGATTTTAGTTATGCAAGTAACGTTAAAAGAAAATTTTGGCACATACCATTGCGGAAATAGGTGTTCAATTTCGTTACGTTTTAACAGGAATCTAGAGCAGTTTGTTAAACTTCCTCTTAACTAAGGTATTGAACATGCATTATATGTAAATCAGCCGACTATTTGCTTCTTTTGTTCAGTATCCTGTGTATGAAACGAATTGAAATTATCAGCGACTATCAATAAGTAGAGCTTAGAAATTTTCGCAAACACTTACAAACAAATGTTAACACTTCATGTAATCGAATACTATTATCCTTTAGGAGACTATGGAATTTGTTTTGTTTTTAAATTATGGTGGTAAATGTGATATGTGCATTTTCAACTTCATACCATTCCGAAAGTAAATTGAGATAAGAACACTGCCAACATGAATTTAAAAAATTAATTTCATTATCTTCTAGATTATAAAGGTATTCGACCACACTGTACTCTTAATGTTCAGTTAAAAACTGAAGCATGTCTAAATTATTTGTTTATTAATTAGCTTTTAATATATATCTGTACTAGAGAAGCAGAACGATGTATGTTCAAAAGTGACAATGTTCAGGAAATTGAAATTAATGACTTGATATTTTTGGTATTGCCTTAAAGTAATGCTTGGAGATACATCATAATGCAACACAAATTCTAAGTTCGGGTACATAATTCCCCCTGTAATGGGTAGATGAGACATATTTTAATCAATATAAATCAAAATTTCATGGTTGGAAAAAGTGGACGTATATCGTTCTGTTTCTCTGGTACAGATATACGGTTTTAAGGAGACTTTTCGTAAATCCCAATTTATATTTAGAAGGTATCGAATAATAAAACTCGAACATTACAAACAATCGGATGTTGTAATCTAATGATTTTCAATTAAGATTATTTATTCTTTTCTGATCAATTATTACAATATACAAATCTAATTATTGTACCGTTAATTATTGATTAGTGACCGTCCTAAATTAGTAACAGTAACGATCCATTGCGGTTAAGTCAATTTTTGATAATTCCTCATTTTTGTAAAATTTACCGGAATAAATCACATTCTTTTTAGTTATTAAAGGATTTACTCGTTGCTTCGTTTCTTCTAGGCCAGAAAGTCTTTTTTATAGCTTCTGAGTTTGTTGTAAAAACCAATGTATTAAAAACATTGGCTTTTGAACGACTCGATGGTGTAACAAGAAAAAAATAATGGGTATCGTTTTTCTCACGTATTCAATTCTAATTTAAATTACTCTGTAAATTATCAATTTAGACCACATATAATTAACAGGTTTGTGTCTAAAATTATCTGCAACCGCTATAGCATTATCGCGAAAACTCCTAATAACATTTTAATTCACATTTCAGCGCCAATAAAAAGCATCATGCTATTGCAGTTGTTGCTACTCATGGGAGTCTCCGCACTGCCCGACCAAGGCGCTGATGAAACCACGGACGGCCAAATATCCAGAAAAGTATTAGGATCAAGGTAAATAAATTATTAGACGAAAAGTGAAAATCCAAAACATTACCTTAATTCTCAGCATCGATAAATAACTTAAAAGTTAAGAAATCGGTTGCATTCAACCGTAATAATCTTACCGTCCAAATTATTTATGTCGGAACCTTGAAAGCGTCTCATTGTTAGCATTAAGTACCCACGTTAATGTTCAAAAAAATTTGATCGTGCAATTTCATTACATCAAATTTAACCACAAGTAGATCACGTTAATTGTCTTTTCTCTAACGAATAGCTGAAGACCACCATTTGGTAGCTGAGTTTCGTTAATCATTGATAATTAAAATCGAATACAGTTATGTGTACCTACTCCTAAAAACGGGATGCTCTAAAATGTATTTATATAATGTTCAATGTAAATTACGCTTTAACCTGATCCAATATTTACGGTAAATTTATTTAATTTATTCATCTATTCTTTATGTAAATTGGTAGTCTGTTCTATTTTATCACGATTAGCCCAAATTTATGAAAATATAAAATGATGCTAAGATGAGAACAGAATTTTTCAATCAATTTGTTAATATAAGTTTTATAACAATTTGATTTACAGCGTGGTTACTTCAGTGTCAATAATAATGGATAATGGAAACGGCTCTCAAGCATATTTCTCAGATGCCGTTGGAAAGCCAATGGTAAAACCGCCAATGGGCACTCAATTAGCGAGTCCAATAAATTTGTTAAATCCTGATCGTTATGAATTTTACACATTTGACGACAGCGGTGATCTCGTGAAAAGATTGATGACCATCGATGAAATCCAAGGTATTATTGCTAACGGTGACAGTGAATTGTTAAGCTACAATCCTCAGTCGAATAATGTGCCCGAAAAGAAAGTTAACGATGTTGTTACAAACGTTCAGAATGTTTTAAAGGAGGAAATGGAATCTCATAAATCGACGACGGAACAAAAGCCTGTGTTTGATACACCTGACGTATCTTCTTCATGGAGTATGATTTTACCCGCGATTTTCGGCAACTCTGGAGAAGACATTAAACCAATTAAACCACATATCAGTGTCACACCGGATACTGTGATGCTTGAAAATTCTACTTATGCACCAATAACTGCCACTAATACTATAACCGAAAAAATTAAACACAATACTATTGGTAGTTTAAATATTACAGAATCAATTGCACTTACTGCAGTAACTGAACCAATTCGTAATGCAAATAACGTTACCTCAGAAGCAACTGATGTGCCTAGTATTGCAGTTGAAATTGTTACAATGGGAAATATTGAAAACACAACATTAAATGATCAAAACATAATTAATGACAAAGTTGAAATATTTATGGTTACTGAAAAAGAAGATCTTGAGACAACTACTTTGAAGGTTGACGCTGCTGAACAACTTTCAGAGTCCTCATCTGTTGTTGCAATTAAAGTATCAACACCAAATACAATTAGTTTCTTTTCGGCTGTTAACACATTAGAAGATATTGAAAACAAAACCATACCAGCGGTTACTACTAAAAAACCATTTGTTGAAATGTCAAATACAGAAATTTCTTTAGAAAAACATAGCACAAGCAACTTAATTATTAATAATGACAGTAGCTTTAATATTGACAATACTGTAGAAACAACTTCTACATACAAACCACTGAGTACATTCTTTATAATTGATGACGTCAAAACTACACCAACCACCTCACAACAACTAACCACTGGAAGTTTATTACAAATTTTAACTGAGAAAACTCCAATTATAATTTCCAATTTGTCTGCCTCGTCAACTGAAAACGTAGACCAAGCAACTACTTCAGAAAAAAATGATGTAACTAACACATCTTTTGGTGATACAATAACTGAAGATTTCAAAGGAACAACTGAATTGATAAACACTAATGACTCTATCATTAAAATAGATAGTACTACTATTGCCGAATTACTTAATGAAAATTCTGAAACAGCTGTTGTAACAGAAGAAAGTACAACTGTTTCTAATATTCCAACTATTAAAGTGGAAGCTACAACAGTTTATAATGCAATAAATAACAGTACAGAGAAAAATAGCACCGAAAATATTAAATCCATTACAACTCAAACCGTTGAAGAAACAACCGTTATGTTAAATGAAATTCAAACTTCCACGCAATCCAATATAGAAGAAAAATTTAATTTCACTAATGAGATACAAAACGATTCAGTTACCGAATATTCAGAATTAACGACAGAATACAATAATGATATTGAACAAATGGGTATAGCAGAACTTCTAGATCAGCTGCTCCATTCGACTACGATTAAACATGAACCTGATTCACAGCCCAGAGTTCCAGTTAATGATAAAATTAATATTGAAACTACAGAATCGACAACTTTACAACCTGAATTGAAAACAACAACAACTAAAGACGCCATCACAACATCTGGAGAAAACGTAATAGATAATATTAACCAAATTATATCTGGAGCAGAAAATGTTGAGGAAGAGAATTTTTATAATGTTGAAGATAGTGAAAAAATAAATAATATTGTCACGAATACAAGTGGTAAACCAATGTCAATGTTACAAGTAGAAATAGCAACCATTGCATCATCTCTCATGGACAGTGATGACAATGAATCTACTTATAACACAAACGATATTAAAGATTCCATCAATAGCCAAACAAAATTTGAACCTGTACAAATATCGACGGAATTGCCTAACCCAACCACAACCGATAATCGAGAAAAAATTATTTTTACTTTATCAACGGAGAGGATTACTCAGACTGAAGTTCCAAATAATTTGGATTCAACAACTGTGACGCCTAGTTATAACATAGTAGAAACTACTACACACTTTAATGAATTAACCGAGTTCAGCACAACAGTTGTAATAGAAAATGAAACAAAACAACCTTCTGAAAACTATTTAGTTGAAGCAACTACAGTAAATTCTGCAACTACTAATTTACCCGAAACGACTACACAAAAATTAAAACCGTCCAAAGTTCCTGCTAAGGCCGACTTAAGTTTAGAAGTAGAAGATAACCAAAACGTGTTAAAAGAGAGTACAACTGTACGAAACAATTCTACAGAAAAATCCACCACAAGTCACGTGGATGTAACAGAAACTAGTTACATCAGCTCTAGTACATTATCACACACCACAGCAGCACACTTACCATCAACAGAAAATATCAAAAATCCTGAAAATGTTACTGAAAGGGTGATAATATCTTCAACCACTTTACCCACAAGTAGCAATGTCCAAACTGAAAAAATTCAAACAACTACGATACCATCGAATTATACTGCTTTATCTGATGCTGTTACCACTGAACAAATCAATTTATCCACTTTGGGCGTTTCGGAAATAAAACGCAATTTAACCTACAGATCCACTGAGAGTCCTGAAACCACTTGGGCACTCGTATCCACTGTAACTCCACCAAAAACCCCTAACGTAACAAATATTATAGGCAAGCCAAGTGAAATACCTGCAACTTTAAATTTAGTGCAAGAACAACTCCAAGGGTTTGGTCTGGAAGACACTACAACTTCTTTAGATGCCGACGTGAGACAATTTTCGGAACTTTGCAACGAATTGGCATTTCGTTTTTGGAGTTCGGTTACGAAAGGAATTAGTTCTGTCAGGAGTCTTGTCGTTTCGCCTTTTGCTGCAACATCGCTTTTGGCGATGGTGTTTCTTGGAGCTAGAGGTGCGACTTCGGGGGAAATGAATGATATTCTTAAATTAGACGATGTGGTAACTTTCAATCCGCACGCAGTGTTTAAAAACGTGACTGAATCAATCGAAGTGTCCAAAACATCCGGTGTGGCAATTTCTGCTGTCGTCAGGGAATTATACAGCGATCAAAATAAGGGAAAACTGTTGGGATTTTATAAAGCTAGAGCGAAACAGTTCTATGATGGTCTTGTTGAAGAAGCAAATTTTAAAGAAATCGGTGACGTAATCAGAAGGAGAACCAATCTATTGGTAAAACGACAGACTTGGGGAAGAATTCAAGAATATGTTAAAGATAGTAGTATTACAGTCAGGCCACCGCTTGCTGCTGTCAGCGGTAGTATCTTTGAGGTAAGTTTCTAAATATTTGGTAACCAAAATTGTTAGAACTGCATATTTCTTAATGTGTATCGGAACTACTGAATACTGATCACAATAAATTAAATAAATTTTGCTTATTTACCTGTTGGATTGAGAAAATACATTATAGCATGTATACCTATTTAAATGAATGTTTCTAAATTGTACCTATTAAAACTTTAATTTTGGTAGTAAATAAATATCGTACGAACTTTTTTGGTTACCTACTTCCAACCGTTTGATAAATTTGTAATTTTAATTGATATTTTATAGACCGACTGTTCACTGGCATCGACAGATGGACGAGACGGAGAATTGCATTTTGTTGTGTCTCCAACTATTCGACAAAGAAAATTAATTCCTATCCCTGCTGCGGTCTGGCGTTCCGGATTTTTAGCGGGTTACGATCCCAACTTGGATGCAACCGCAGTATCCATTGGAACCCAAAAGAATATAATAAGCACAATTTTCGTAATACCGGGGCAACAAGGTATTGCCGCTCCCGGTGACGGTTTAGCGAAATTAGAAACGCGTTTAACAGACACTGCTTTCAAACAGGGATCTTGGTCCAGATTATTGCGATCATTAATTCCGAGACCCGGTTTAGAAGTACAGATACCAAGATTTATGCACAAATCGATAATTAATGCAACGATGGCTTTACAACGAATGGGATTAAAGGATTTGTTTGATTCTGAAAAAGCTGATTTACGAGGACTTAACGGCGTCGCTCGTGAATTGCATTTATCAGATATGCTACAAATCAACACGTTTGCGACATGCGGGGAAGAGAAAATTGATAACACACATCATTCTGAAATATATCCGGCGACAGCTGCTAAATCTTACAGAAGATGGCGAAGTTTCAACGAAAACAAATCAACGTCCGAGAGAGATGCCGTAGAAGAACCGCGAGATTATCAACGAGCGTTTCCCGATCCTCTGTTTGATCCAAGTTATCTTGTATTGCCGCTGAGTTTAAGACCGCGGCAAGCAAGAGTTCCCGAAGCGCCTAGATTAAGGTTTGATAGACCATTTTTATTTTTTGTCAGACACAATCCCACAGGACTCATACTGCATATGGGAAGATTTAATCCTAGATTATTGCCATAAATTATTGTACATTTTATAAAATTTAGTTGAAACAAATTGTATATAGGCTTAGAAAAGTAACGCAAGAAAATACATTAAATTATTGACTGAAAATCGAAATCTCGTTGCACAATCATTTCATTACATTTTTATTGTTGTTATTGGCAGGGTAGGATGGCTCTCTTACAACTTTTTTTTACACAATGGTTTTTAAATTTTAAATATGTAATAGTATACCCCAGGTGGGGTGTTTTCCTCTTGTAAAGTTTCTTGTTTGATTTGGTAAGTAAAAGTAGTTTTTGATAAAAACTATTGCATGGCTTGGAGGGAAGTCACAAACAGAGGTTAAACTTATAGTCAAATATGTAGACTGTTCTAAAAATTAGAACAAAAATTAAGGTACTTTGCTCAAGCTCCATTTCTTACTTAAGTTTGACCACTGTTTTGACTTCCCAAGACAAGCAAAAGGTTTTGTATCAAGAATTACTTTTTCTCCCCAAACCAAATATAAGAAAATTTACAAGAGTATGAGGCTCCACTGTATACAAATATTAGATCTGGATATTGAAATCATTTAGTTTTAGAAAAGTATATCGTTATAAATAAAAACGTAATATTTCTTTTGATATTCATACTCTATGACTTGGGAAAAACCCTGCATTCTCATTACATATTTCTACAAAGTATCTTTTCTTGGTAATTATTTCTTTATAACAGACTTACAGACATTAAATTAAAAAATAATTTGTCTACATGTGATAGCAGAACGTAAACTTTTGTCCACAGAGATTATTTTGAATCACAGAATAAGTGCATTTCATCATTGAGCTATATTAATTTTTTTATTCATTTATAATCAACAATAATTTTGTAACAAAACAGTAAGTATGAAGAGTAAGAACATCTTCATTCGTAGTCATGTAAAATTGTAAATGAATTATTTTGATTTCCAGAACTTCGTTAATTCTTATACATCTGGTAAGATGTGAGAGTTTTGCATGGGCGGAAATATGAGCGAATGCAATATAATAATATTCAGATATGAACTGAATCAATTTAAATCAGTTTGGATGCACATCCACACAAAACTCTTTTACATCTGACCAGAAGTTTGCTTGCTGACAACTGAGTTTATTTTAAAATTATGTTTTTATTAACAATTATTAGAGATTTCCCAAATTTCTTTATATCAAACACCCTGTCTGCAATTAATATGTAATTATATGTTCCCATATGTTAATTGAAACTTTTTATGGCCTTAAGTCAAACCGATGCATAAAACTATGTAGTTCTTTTTGATCTAAGATCATCAAACATGTTTTTTCTAAACAAAGTACAGGTGCTGAACAACAAAATGTAATATTAGTTTTGTAAATATTTTGCTACTTATGATTAGTAAATTATTTATACAATATTTCTTTTTTTATATTTACAATAAAAAAATCAATGATACTTTAAACTTTTATTACAAATCAAAGCGATGAATACAATATGCATTTCAGATAATCAAATAAGAAATTAAAATACACTGAAAATTCCACTTTACCCTAAAATTAAATTCATTTCTTTTGTTTATCATCTTTATCTTCCTTTTTCTTATCCTTGAGACTTCCAACAGCTTGACGAATTGCTTCAGATTGAGGATCGACTCCAGGAAGATTTTCTAAAACGCTCTGAAGAAAAGCAGGGTCATTCATGACCTCTGAATAATCTTCATCTCCTTCAACTTCCATGGGCTCTTCTTTTTTCTTATTATCGCTGCTTTCTTCTATAATCATAAATTTTAGCTCACTATTATAACATTTGAGCAGAAGAAAGGAATACAAAAAGGAAAATAAGTGAAATAGCACAGAAAGAGAAGCAAAAGGGGCAGAAGGTTAAAATATTTCACGGAAAAATAAAAATACACAACAAATGGTTTAAATGCAATACTGCGAAAGAAGAAATAATGGAAGCAAAAAACTGAATAAGAAAGAGAAGGGAAACCGAATGCTAACCAAAGTTGGAATTCAACCAAAGAAATGGATAAAGAATAATGCAAGAAATACATATTTGTGTCTCAACACCCTAGGAGGGTAAAAGAGGAAACGATTATGTATACATTTGAACTGTGGGTGGATATTCAAAGGCCCAAACTATTATCACAGAAGACAAAACATTCAGAATACCAACTCAATGTTGGTACCTTTGACCTTTGATGACCATGCTCATAGGGTACACATAGCACCCGGATTGAAATAAAAATATCCCAGTAGTAGCCTAAAGACGGGGCCGGATTTGCCCTACTACACTGTAAAATGCTAAATATTATTTTTTTATTATCTGATTATTTCTGCATTTTTCCCTTAAATTTTTGTTTTAAAACTTTCTCAAAACAGTCTAGGACTATAAATTTATAAGTGTATTTGTACAATTCAGCAATTATAAGTACACATCTTAAAAACTGCGCAAGTGGTCAAGTGGCAACTTGTACCCTACAAACGACTTCTAAAAGTGCACGGGAGGTGGCATTCTGATTGTGCTCTCTTTTGTGCTATTACCAAAAAGTAGAGGATTGAATAAGAGATGACATGAGGCCTGATTTCGTGAACATCGTCGAAGCCCCGCCCAATGCATCTCTGGTTCATTGGTTTTGTGCGCATGTTTCTTTAATTTATTTGAACTATGATCTAAACGCGCCAGGGATCACTGAAGAGTGTAAAAATACAGTCGACTCCTCTATAGTGATGTTCGAAAAGCCATGAAAAAACATCACTATAGAGAAACTTCACTATATAGAATTCAAGTATAATTTTACAATTTTGGCAGTCACTTTAAAAACCAATTGATATTCAAAAGAGAAAATTAAAATTTATTATATGCATTTGAAAAAATATTTGTTTAAGTATATAGAAATACGCAGTTATTAATAAACAATACAAATTTTCATCTGAATACTTATATAACATGTACTTATTGATGAAAAAATCTATCCAAAGTTTATTGCATAAGTAAGGATTTTGCAAGAAATTCTTTTAAGAATTTTTAAGGTTTTCTATTACCGAAAATTCCGTTCCTCGAGAATTTTGGTAAACCTTTCGTAAAGAATAATCACTATATGGAGGCTTAACATCATAATATAGAGGTATTTTTATATGGAAAACGTTCAAAAATGCACGTTCCTGACAAAAACATCACTATAGAGAAAAAATCATTATAGAGGAGGTCACTATAGAGGAGTTCGACTGTATTTGAAACTTTAAATCTTATTGGCCTAACATAATTTAAACATGTGCCTTAAAAACCGTGTTCATAACAATACATTGGCAAATCGCTCCGTGTCGTATCTTTCCTTCTATAATCTTTGCTATTACCATGTTTAAAAATAAATAAACAACTGATCAGACCCCAGATAACAAAACCTACATAGAAGCAATAGAGTCATCAATAAACAATTTCACCAATTGACACCTACAGTTAAAGGATTAAAATTTCTAAAAATTACTTACGAGCATCTTGCATAGACATTTGCATGGCAAATGCAATTTGTTCCTCTTCAGTCATATTTGCAAAATCAACAGGTGCAACACGATTACCCATAACAGTTTCATTCTCTTCCATTGACATAGCTAATGCACGTTCAAGTAGCACTTCTTCATTAGGTTCCTCCTTTATAGGACTTGCTTTCACTGTACTTTCTACAGCCGACACTTCTTTAGCACGACGTGCTTCATCTTCCTGTCGTTGACGTTGTTCCTCCATAGATACACGCAATGCCTTAAACAAACATTTTCAACAAAAAAATTAATTTAAATAGCTACTGTACCAAAGCTAATTCAGGATCTTCATTTGGATCGACTCCAAATTCAAAACCAGATGTACCTAACCCTGCTCCTCCAGTACCATCTTCACCTTGAATAACAGGTGATGATATCAAAGCATCAGACAGATGAGGACCTGGAGGAACCGTCACAAGATGACTACTGGTACCATCCTTAACAAAAAAAAACAAACTTAAGCTAAAGAAAACAATAACAAGTACCTAAAAGCAAAGGGTAAAAGTAATATTTGTAGATATGAAGATAAGAGCTCATTTTTTATATATTTGTACACTAATTGTAAGTGACAATTTAAAACGAAATCGACACACGGTTGCTTTGCAACGGGTTTTTCTTAAGCACTTTTAAGTTGTTATCTACGAATTTCCAGGTCCGTATACAAAATTTAATGCTTGGGCCAACGTTCTACGAAGTGAAAAATTTACACTTGCAATTTAAACGGTAACAATTTTGAATAAAAAAAGTTTGTGTAAAACTCGCAGTAACTCCGTTGAACCAGCTAACATTTCTTACCGAAAATTAATGATTCTTTAAATTTTGTAATGTAATTATTAACGGAACAATTGTATGTTCAATTCTCCAATGTGAAATTACTTTTGTGAACCGAATTAAATCATTAAATTAGTATAAATAATAATAAAGTACGTGAAATCTTTTTAAAATAAAAAACACATCAGAAAATGAAAATAGAAAGATTAAAAAAAACACCAAACATTGTATTTTAAATTTTTAAATGTCCACATTTTTTAACTTTTCCAAATTACTCATTAATGTTTTGATAATTACTATTTTAGGTATAAAAGTTGTTCCTTTAAAAACAAAAACCGTATAGTCTCAATCGATGTTGTCGATTGTAAATATTTTCTCAAATACTTGAATTTAAAACAATGGTAAGTTTTATGGTGAATCTCTATATTAATAATTCAACTTACTATTTACTTGCAATTATTAATTTTGTGTTAAATTGTCACTTAGTGTACAATACATAGAATGTGGGATCTATCAACGGTAAGTCTAAACATCAACACTCCTATATAAAACATACAAAATATCACTAGTATCACTAGTCTTTTAGGACCCTCAATTTAAAAATGTTTACCTTTCCATTTAAAGTGTTAACGAAGCAAGTTAAAACATCAGTATTTACTTGGTCTTCTCCAAAATTTACAACATCCACATTTACTTTTTCTTTTTTCAACTTTTTAGCTAATTTCACTAATTCCTTTTCTTCGGCTGCAACAGGGCTTCCTACGAAAGCAACAATTCGCATTTTATGATTTTTGCCCTGACGATGCTTCAATGCCAACTAAATTTACATTGATTAGACAAGTTTAAAAACTATTCAATATTATTTACATGTGCAATCCTTATCCCAGTGTGAAGATGGATATTACCATCAGGTTGTACCTGATGTAATTTAGATAAAATTCGACCAACATCTGTCGTTAACGTTGCCAGTACTTCGACACTACTGTGGAATCACTCAATTATTTAAAATCTGCTATATGAATAATACTTACTTTGCGAGCGTTAATAGCCCGACATTGTTTTCAGGGTTGGAACGGGTTTTAGAGTGGCAAACTAAATTTACCGCATCTTGCTGAGCTTGCAATCGAGTTGGTAGAAAATCTCCATTACGCATAAAATCGCTATTATCGACACTACAAAGAAATTCTCAATAAAAAATTTTTGCTGGGTCATCAAGCAAAAATTGAGGTTAACTACGACCAAGTTATGAAAACCTACTCATTCAATTATTTAAACCAATATTTAATTTTCTTACCATATCATAGTACTTTCCAAAACCATTTTCAGAGCACTATCAACCAAAACTCTCACTATCAAAAATTTTTCAGAATTCCTCAATTTACAACTAATAATAGTCAGTGCAACCAACACAAAATTACACGATCTAAATTTCTTTTCATTTCAGCAATATTAGTAAAATAGGTAATTTTGATCGGTTAAGTTTGACCTTGGGAAATGTCAAGTTTTGCTTGTCAAAATATTTCTAATCTTAAATTGAGGAATATGGCAGGAATTTTTGCGTACAAAATCTGTTACGAACAGATTATTGTGCGATATACTGACCGTGAGTTTCTCTCATAAACAGTACCTTTGTTTTGCCACACAAACGGGACATAAAATGGTAAATTAAATGATTTATTTTAAAATAAAATTAGTAATGTAATATAATTAATATTTATAGAGTAACTTTATTAATAATGAGAGCTCAGCTAGTTCTGGAACTGTAGCCGAGCCAGATTCTGAAGAGGAAGATCAAGATGAATCTTCGTCCAGCGAGGTAACTCCATCATTATTGTCATTGTTAAAAAAAATAACTTGCAAAATTTAAATGAAACAGAAAGAAGTAGAACTTGCTTTATACAGTTTTCGTGAAAGATGGAAAAAAGAATTACAAATATCCAAATGCAATCAACCTAAACATGTTGAAAAACATGTACATACCATTGCTGAACAAGAAGACGACATTGAATCTAGGGTAATAGTTCCCACTTCTTTTATTATTGTAATTCTGCAACTTTATTTTTCAGGCAAAAGCTCTTTTTTTGAAAGGCAATGAAATGGAAAAGTCTGGTAAATTGTATGAAGCTATACAGTTTTACCGTCGTGCTGTACAACTTGTACCTGATATTGAATTCAAATTAGATGAACTGTCAAAGTTTAAACATAGAGAAAATTTGGAGATGGACAATGTCAAAGAAGGTATGAATGTTATAGTTAATATCAATTTGCTTAATTAGTTACTAAACTATCCAATTAATAAATTGTGTGATATCATTTTAAAGTTTCTATATAAACTGCAGAAAGTTTTTGATATATAGAAGGAATGTTAGTACAGTAACCCCTCGTTAACAAGAACTCGAAGGGACCGAAAAATTTCAAGGTTGTCTTATATTCGTTCGTGTAAACCAAATTATAAGTTTTTAACTTGCTTATATTGTTTAAATCAAAAATAGTTATAACAACTTTAACTAAAAATGTTTGTTTAATTTTTAAACTTATTGGTTGTTGAAACCTCTTAAATTGCGGAGGAGCCATTCTGAACCACAAGACATTTTTATTCTTCACCAAAATAAGCTACTGACTTTAACTCATTTCATGTTTCGGCTTAACTATGGCTTGTTCCAAGAATGCTGATACCTAAATAATTAGCGCACAATGTTAGAACCGAAACTTACTCATTATTCTGTCATCCTCTCTTACATTCAATATACATTTCATTCACTTCACTCATTTGCTGGAAAGAGAATATTAATCGTAACGTCTAACCAGTGGTTTCAAGTGTATAGGTATGCAAGTAGGGCAGTAAAACAGGTGTTGTGTTTGTACTAACCAAAATTATCAGCTTTGCGGTTTTAAAATTTTGTTTGAAGTTCATTATTGTTAACGAGAAACGGTAACAAAGCAGTCAGGGCCACAATATTTGTGTTCTACATTTGGGCTTGAAATAAAACTTGAAATAAATGAGTCAAAATCGAAAACTAAGATGAACTTCTTTATTACTCTCTGCACAGCTGTGACAAATGTAGACTACTGTACTGGCAAATCTTTGTCCATGCAGAGTGTTTTGAGGGGTTCAAACATATCATATGGAGAAGATTGAGATATATGGCTGGTTTTAAAAAACTGACATTGCTTCACCGGTAATTGTAGACAAAAAATCATGACGCAAAATGGATTTGAATTGTTTTGTCTTAGAAAAAGTAAAATATTTCCACAGTTTTCTATGCACATGTTCTCCATATCACAAATAACCAAGTATCTACAACAAAAATAAGTGTTGCTATTTGAAAAAGAACTCGACTATCTTGACAAAAATATCATTATTAGAAAAAATTTAAAATTATACTCTTTGGTATACTTGTCTGATGTGGTTTATGAATTACATGTTAAATGCAAAACAAAAATTACACTAAAGGGTTGAGAAAATAGTTGAACAATTACCTCTTGTTTGTCAGTGTTATTTTCTAAGATCTGTTTTTGGTGTTTTTGATTAAACAGTCGGTACAAAATTTTTTTTTTGTAATTAAATTATTTTAATTGTAGATGTTGATATTGATGTGGACTTAGAAGAAGATGAAAGTTGTAGTGATGATAGATGCAATGAGGATGAAATAAAAGAAGGAGAATTACTTGCACATATACAAAAAAAAATTAACAAAATGCCATGTATTTGTATTCCGAAATTTGAACAAACGGTTGGTATCTAATTGCTTTGTTTACCTACATAATACACTAATATCTTTTCAACATAGCACAGAGAAAAGAAAATGGTGATTCCAGTTTTTCTACAGCATTTCAAAATATGTTATTAGAATCATTTTTATTATTTATCATATTTTTTTAAATACACCAATACTGCTTCCGTCCGAAAATATCATATACATTTTAACCTGTTTTAAACCATATTTTCAGACGGAGGGAGTGTTTAACAAAAACTTAATTGACATTAATATTTTACATTCCTCAATAATGGAATGAATAACAATTATTTTGTTATTACAATATCATGAAATATGACCTTCACACTTACTTAAAATGTGTTAATAATTCTTATTTTGTTGGAAGAAAAACTATTTAATTTTTTTGTTGTTTGTAATTTTGAAAGATTTTAATTTTAACCCCTTCATACTAACGTATTAACATGTTAATACTTTACTTTTATGTTATTAACCTGTACCATAATTATATGGCAAATTGAATACTGAAGATTTTTTGTTTCTCCAATACTAATGTAATTCAATATTTGCATATAAAAACCATCGTAAATTTAAACACATTCTCCATGTAATGGAAATCTTATTTTATATAATTTTATGCTAAATATATTCTAGGCAACGCATTTTTCGGCTTTGCCAATGGAAATTATTTTATACATACTGAAGTGGATTGTTTCATCAGATCTTGATCTTCGATCCCTTGAAGTATGCTCTATGATCAGCAGAGGTTTTTATCTGTTTTGTCGAGATCCAGAAATATGGCGACTAGCTTGTGAAAGGTATTTCAAGTTTTTCTTACTAAAATCTAACATTATACTTGATAACCTACAGAACATGGGGTATCAACTGTGGCAGTTTACCAAACACATACACTTCATGGCGACAAATGTATATAGATAGAGCTCGCCTTCTTTTTAATGGGTGCTATATTAGCAAAACTACTTAC
Organism: Dascillus cervinus; assembly: GCA_949768715.1. Classification (NCBI taxonomy): domain Eukaryota; kingdom Metazoa; phylum Arthropoda; class Insecta; order Coleoptera; family Dascillidae; genus Dascillus; species Dascillus cervinus. Next base: position 16,177,771 of record OX458316.1, on the reverse strand, counting down.
ATTAGGCATGGAGAAAATAGTTTCCAAGATCAATTTTATAGGCCGTGGCACCTTATTGCTTATTATCGATACTTAAGGTAACATTTGTAATTAAAATGAACCTAATAATGCTCATGGGGTTTAAACAGATTTTTTCCTGAGGGTTTAGTATTAATGCTGACCACTGCTGATGAACCAATACAATGCATAAATCTGTTGAAGTGTAGAACTGCAAAAACTCCATCAGTTCTCACAGGACATTATCGTTTAAAAGATGATAAAGTAACTTTAGTTGTACAAAGAAGAGAAACTATTAAACAAATAAGACGAACTAGAAGAAGAGATACTTTCCAAGATAACGTAGAACAGACTTTTAATTTGGTATGTAAATATTATTATTATTATTATTTAAATATTGTATTATAAAATTATAGGAACTGCAAATCAGAAACTACAAAAGTCAAAAACATGTACAGCTAATTTGGACTGGTTATTCTGTATTCAATCGAAATGGAAATGGAACTGAAAGTAAATGTACTTTTGATCTATTGAATAATCGTTTTCCGCCATTGTGGTTTTCTCGAGTTAAAAGTTACACTGCAGAGTCTAATGATCCTTTACAATAAAGTTCACTTGCGTTGTATATCATGACCTTTTGGGGCATTTGAATGTATTTATATCCTCTGGATCTGCATTAATGTTAATGTAAATATGACGAAAAAATAAAGTTATTTTGCAAATTGGATTCGGCATCTAATTAATTGGACGGTGTTATACATCAAACGGCTAAGCTCTAATCTGCCAAAATGAGCTACAGCGCATACTAATAGGCGTTATCAATATCGGCGCTTACATTTTTATTGTTTTTAACGAATAAAACACCAGGAAACAGATTGTAGCTGATAGTTTGGAGCTTCAGCTATCAGATGACACTAATATCTCGATTTTATGGAATTGGCACTTGGCCGCTTGATGCATAACTTCATCCAATTAAGAAGATCTACTGCCCTATACTGATTCACTTTCCATAGTAGGTAACCTTTTGAAATCAAAAATATATTTCTTTAGATTCGCATAACTATTTGCCACTTAACAAGGGTCCGATTTACATCATAATTTGTAGAAATAGCATCTACATAAAATGAAACTACACATTTCATACACAAGAATATAGAAATTAAGGAAAATAAAAGCGTTATTTTGTTAAAGGCAAATTTTATTGTAGCTAATTGTACAATTTCATATAAATTTACTTAATTTATACAGTACTTTTAATAAAGAAGACACTTTAGACTTTCATCAGAGCTGAATTTATTAATTGTAAAAATTAAACTGAACAAAAAGAATAATCTCAAAACATTTATTCTTTTTGAATGTATATTTGCCAGAGATTTCAGTTTAGTCAACTGGTTAGAAGAATGGTTGAAGCTACTTATCACTAAAATTATGATAGGTACCTATATACAAAATTTCTGGTTCCTTTTAATTAACTACATGAGTAAGGATTATGTACTCGTAGATACCTACCTATATGTTATGGGGTATTAACTCAATTAGTGTCTAAATAATAAGATTTCTGAAAGTAAGGAATATTCATTAATAATGGAAAAATGAAAAGCACCTAACTAACGAAACTAAAATTTAAAATAAATTTTTTGTATAAAATTCGCCGACTCGTGAAACAACAAAACAATATTACAACATTCACTTGATTATACTTATATTGCTATAAATTAAAATAATTTCATTTCTTCTATTGACTGCAGTTGCTCTATGTTTTAGTACACATTACAATAAGTAATTCAGTTTAAACAAATTATATTTACTTACAACAAATTGCAATGCAAAATAATTTATTTGTAAAACATTTTGTTATATTAACACAGGGGTGGACAACGTGCTATAAAGTTTTGAAATATCCTATTAATTTTATCAAAATAAAATAATTTCTTCAAATTTATATACTTTCCGGAAAAAAAATCACTGGACGAACTACACATATTAAACCGCATGTTGTTCACTTCTGTTTAACCAGTTCAACGTTTATGCATTACACAATTTCATCAAACCATAAGTTATTAATTGGTCCTTATCTATAGGTACGTACAGAGATTAGAAAGTTATAGTTTATCTCTTCAATTACATTTTACAATTAAATTCACTAAAAATGCACATATCAATGAATGCTTATCAAACAGCAAAAATGGTGAATATTTTAAATACATATTACATATTTATTAATATTCTACCTAAATTCCAATATTACTTTTCACCATGCAAATTCCAAATTGCGCTAATACTCCCAAAACATAGGTACTTATATAAAATTACAATTCTTTTATATTACAATTTCTTACGTCCAAATTGTATTAACACTGCGAGTTCCGAAACGGGTCAAAAGTGATCAACAGTTTAATTTTTTTTAAATAATTTCACTGTTCTTTAAACCAGTGCTTTATAACTTTGTGTATTCTTCGAAGGTGTTATGTAGATTCCGAATAACGTGCAAAATATTTGTTGTTCGTTTTTACAATGCAAATCAATAAATAGCTGCAAAATTTTGTTAAATGCAGACTTATTATGATTGTATTATCAAATTTAAGCTTTTATTAGGATCAGAAACAATTTGGTGCTTTAAAATTCATGTAAAAACACAAATACGAAGTGGGTCCATTTTGACCTGTCGGGCGTTCGCGCTACTGAAATTATTTCGGGCAGCCAAAGGTTAGTAATAATATCATCACTAATCATTTCTTTATCGCCTCAACTCTGATTCGAGTTTTTATTAACATTCAACTTCTACTTTAAAAAGATTTAAGTTGGAAGCTAGACTAGAAGAGAACATTACCAATTATTAGGTAACACTAAAATAAAATTATACTTATTAATATTCCGATAAGATATTTTATCACTAGTTGTCAATAACAACTATTAAATATACTTACAGGTGTGCATTTTCTTTTCCATTACCCATCAGCATATTTGCCATTACAAAATACTGATTGCGCTATGTAAAATATAGCGCTGAAATATTAGATAGGTATGTACTAATCAACTAGTAATGAAAAAGAAAATATATTTCTCTTAAATTTTAAAAAGTCCCTCGCCACTATTGGTATTATAATATTTTATAACAAGATGAAATGGAAATATTATATTAAATAACAGCAAGAGCAAGTGCATCTTGAACGATAGTAAAACTAAAAGGCCTTAAAATAGAGCATTGACTCGATTATAAAGAAGTAGTTTTCATTTTTCGATAAGGGATCAGATTAATGAGTCAATTTTTTCAGTTGAAGCAAATATTTTAAAAATAATAAATAGAATAAGTCTAGGCATGAGATTTTTAACTTATTACCTAGGATTTAAAAAACTTTTTATGTTGATTTACTACGATAATTTTAATTATTTCTCATTCAGAACAACACAGGAGAAATTTCTAAATTTAGTGTTCCTAAATTAAATTAAATTGTAAAATTCTATGAAAACAATATAGATCTGATGATTAGTCATTTACAACAATAACATTGTGACTGTATTTAAACAGTATATACCAAATATTTATAACATAACATTTTTCCATAGTATGTCAGTGGCTACCATTGCATGTAAGACCTTCATTACGACGTTGTAAACAATTAATCATTGTACAAAATTACTTTCGACACCTAACACTGAATTAAATTATCAACGGTGTTTTTATACACATACAGGCACTAGTACTATTTGAATAAATTTGTTTTAAGTTACCTTAACTATCTACTACGTAATCAGAACCAATCAGTATCTACAATTCTAATTATTTATTGCTTGAATGTTTATTATTATTTTTAATTAAAAGACAGGTTGGTTTGTCATAAAACTCTATTCTGATTAGAATATTAAGCTAGAAAATTTTAAAATTGTTCATGTTCGTCTGTTAATCAATACATTTTATTGTTACAATAACTAGTGCTCCTACGCACAAGTTTTTTGGTATATCGTATTCGATGTTAATTTTTTTTAAATCATAAATTAAAAACGTTTAACGATAAGAAAACAAATGTATTATTTTCCGTTAGCCATTTGATAATTCAAAATGTAGTTCACTTCTCAAGGGGTGTGTTTAAAGGTGCGCATTTAAGGCAATTGTAAACTATTAAATTTAATTTGCGTGATGTGAATATAAAATTGCACTACCTAAAGCGCACCGTTAGATCTTGTTATTTGATCGAATTCATGATTGAAAATGCAGACCGCATCTTTTATTCATTTCAGTAAATGTAAAGTATAGCTGTGGCAATAAATGACATACATTGCACTATAATCGATTGTTTTTATGTGAAATAATACAGGCAGTTTCCTAAGTAATGTAGAAAACTTCGGGGGTTATTCATTAACTGATTTTAAGATAGAAATAAAGATTTTTCCCAACACGCTTTATTATCCCAATCTAGAAATTAATTAAACAGCTCTACTAAAAATGAATTGCGAAACAAAATTGTGGACTCTTTTAATTTTATCATGAATTTTCATGCGCGTGCGGCAGTTAACGGTGAATAGGTTGACAGTAAACGTAGTAGCACAAGCAGGAAATTTTGAACAATTTATTTAATACTCAATGTATCTGTTATGCCTACTTTTCATCTATTCAACAGTTCATTTTCAAAAAATATTATTTGAATAATAAAGTATCTTAGCGAAAAAATTATTTTTTATTTGTTCTTAAAATTGCGTAACGAATAAGTTGCATTAACGCTGCAGGAAGACATTTGTCCAATATCATTTTCTGCACCTAATTAAATTAAAATATTAAACAATATTAAAAAAATTAAATTTATGTTTCTTATATTTCAGAAGTTCAAATTAGGTCAAATCTTTTGCGCCACCCAAATAAAGGATAATCCAGTAAACAAAATTAAATTAGCGCGAACGGTAAAAAATTTCCAGAAAGGATGCAACAGAAATATTATTACAGTAAAACCTCGATATAACGGACCAATTGGGGGGAAGCGGTGTCCGTTATAGCCGAAAGTCCGTTATATAAAAATAGGTTTAAAATAAATCAAAAAACTTTTTTTTGAAATATACTGTATTTAGATATAAATAAAAAATACAAAACAAACAAAATTCTATTTAATTATCTTCGGACACTCGTCGTGAAGTGACGTTGCTGCAGTCTACGAGCATTATGTCTCAAATTTTAGTCCTAGACGTATGACGTGATTATCAGAGCCGCTAAAAATTGTTTACCTGTGGCGACACTTGAATTTAAGCATGTATAATATTAATAGGACATTTTAATTTTTTTTACATTTGACCGGATTTTTTGTCCGTTATATCCGAAGTCCGTTAAATAGAGGTCCGTTATATCGAGGTTTTACTGTACTATATTTATACAATTTTTTCAACGTCAATGGTGGAAAAGTATATTGTAAAATAAGTATAGAAAGGTATTCATTGCAAAACGAGCAGGAAAAATTGATTCACAAGCTGTAGAGCGTGATTTAATCAGAGCTGTTATTTTACACCTGAGTAAAGACTTATTTATACTCTCTTTGCAATGAATGCATTTCCTCACCTCACTCTGTTTTTAAATCAAGATTTCCTTGTATGGTATATAATTTGTTTATAAATTTTCTTTTTTCTAATTAATTTCCTGTTATTTGTAACAAATTTAATTTAATTGAAGAAAACGGCAATAATTTCAAGGACAAAATATTATTTTGTCAGATGTGCCCGAATTCAGATTTTTATGACACGATCAGGGCACCGACTATTTTACGACTATCAGAAAAAAGTTGCTGCAATATGAAGAACTTGTGTTTCCAATGGAGTCGAATCATAATCGTGTCGTAGCGAGTCGTGGCAATATGCGGTTACTCTACACTTTGGTGATCTGAGGTAGCGTAGTATAACTAAGAATGGGGGCATGATAACTAAAAGAACAAATTCTTTTGATTTCAACATTCGAAAAACAACGAATTGAACGAAAGGCAAAGCTAAAAGCTTAAAGTAAGCATATGTTAATCAAAAGTGAGACCTAAACATTGATCATGTTGAAGAAACGTTATGTACCTAAATAAGATGAAGGGTGCGAATATTTTTACGTTTTATAATGCAACTGTCCGTGAACCGATTTTTGTTCTTTTGCGCAATTTCTCCGGATTTGAAACACATCTAAGAAACTTTGATATAATCACAGTATAGCGCGATTTCTATTAAGTAGGATCGACCATACTGTGATATAATACAATGCACTTATTTCTCATTTCACTAAGTACCACAATCAGTAGTAATTTCTTGAACTTTAATTTACGTTATTTAAAGTAAAAAGAAGAAACAAACTAAGTGTACGAAATTATTTGAATCAGAACTGTTAAAAGTGAATTATATTTTCATGAAATTTTGATTCAAACAGCTTATAAAAAATTGCTCATTTCATCTTCTGGTTCACGCACTTTATCGTTTTCTGAGTTATATTTGAGAACTTCATCGAAGAGAGGGTAACAAAGTTATTTAAAATGTATGTATATCGACCATCTTTTCAGTATTTTGACATTTTGGCACATTTAAATTTTTATTCTCGCAGCAATAAAACAATGAAAATCAAAAAGTAAGTTCAGTGGAACTAAATTCAAAACGATAAATTAAATAGAATGTAACAAAAACTCTAAATTTTTACTAAAGTTTTTATGGTTAAATAATTCTGTAAAATAAATGGTTATTCTCTATTCTATATGTAGTAAAATGTTGATAATTGTTAACAAATGATATAAAACGTATAATTTTCAAATATTTAAAATGTGTAAAAAGACTTTCACCGTTCTTTCATCCAAAAATCAGTTTCAATTATCAACATTTAGCTAATAGCGAACACACACAAGAAAATCCTTTTATGAACACATTTTTCAATAATTGTGTTTAATTCAGCCTAAGAGATATGTAAATTGAAAGTTCAATAAAAACGATAAGTTATTTCAAAGGGCTGCACTGCACTGCACCCTTCCCATCCAAACGAGATCACGCGTGGTGGCCAAGTGCATGGAATAAACGGCGGCAACTACAAGAACATGCATTATATTGTGCGAATTCAGGTACAGATCTAGAAAGCCAGGAAACCACTTCTCAGGAATATGCATTGCACCAATTGCTCCTCCTATCACAGAAATTAAATCCTGCAATAAAAAATAAGATTTTTAAGCGGTAAGCACATCGATAAAATCTTATTGTTACAACGAAAAAGCAACGTGACCGCATGAATTGATTGTACACACGTGGAAGGAATATCAGACAGTGCTTAACGACCTTGTGAGCGAATTCGTGCGCGATTGCAACCCCTGAAGGTCCTCAAAACCCCTCATTTTACGTAAATAATCGCCAAAGAAAATTTAAATGGTCGGACCAAATGGTATAAATTGCCTCATAAAGTCGTTTTCAAATTACAGTCAAACCTTGATAAGCTGGAATTCTATTTATGACCGAACTATGTTCCGATCTCGATTTATGGCCGGTTGTTCAGTGAAGGTTTTAGCTCGAGCTTTAACAAACCTGGTTAAAAAAGTAAAAAATTTAAAAATTGTGTTGGTAGTGCTAAAAATTTAACTCAATGTATACTTAGCTTCGTAATTGCACGTACAGTGAGTCAAATTTTCAGCATTGCCAACACAATTTTGTAGTTTTTTATTTCTCAATCAGGTTTACTAAAGCTCGAGCTTAAGCCTCCACTGAACAACCAGTCCTTAAGATATGTTACTGGTTAAGTCGGAAATCTGGTTAATGCACATTTTTTTTAGTCCCAAGCAATTCTGTCTTAAACAGGTTTGACTGTATCCATTATTCATTCCAACTTAATACGCTGCGAATATTCCACGAAAACTACTGAAAGTTACAACATCGTCTGTAATGATATAATTGATTATTACGACTACAAAATAACGAAAATTATTGTGCCAAACAATATTCGATAAACCGTCTGCTATTCGTTAATTTTCAACTCGTTCATCCATTGTAACTAAGGATGAGTTATGAATTAATGTCAATCCCGATTAGCACGGCTACGAATATTGCCAGCAATTAAATTATCTATCGAATGAGCCGGGATTTACAATATTGACCATGACCCATCGTGAAAATCCAACACGAACATAAATTTCTATGAACACGCCATCCTAGAATTAGGTCAATAGACGAAAATGTTTACGGCCACAAAATTACGAAAAATAAATTGCACTAAAATACAAAAATTTCTACTGTCTTTAATATTACCTGCAGGATAACGTGTGTTAAAGCCGCAGGATCGCCTCCTCCTAATCCAAAAATACGAAGACAACAAAGAAAAATGCGCATAGAAAATGGCAATACAAAGCATAATCTTCGTTCCCAACGTGACCACGCAGTCATTGCCTATTCAAAAGAATGAAATAAATTTCATATCATAATCACGAAAGGATTCAAGTAATCAGCCAACAGATGGGAAACATTAATTTTTTTGCGATAAGGATTGTGAAATATGAAATGGTAAGATTTCACAAATTTATATGAAAATCATATTATGTATCTTCTACGCAATAAATTTATTCATTTTTAACGTAATCTTAATGTTATCGAACTGATAAAATAATTGTGATGTAAATTTTTTTTTTTTAAATTTCGTGAAGGCGATTATTTAAATCCTCTTATTAGTGATAGCTATACTAAAGAAAGCTGATATCAAAAAATATTTACATCTAACCTTATAGAGACCCCAAAGACTAAGAAGACAGTAAGACGATACAAGAAACCATCGCAATAATTTTGGAAGACAGTATGTAGTTGCCATTACCATGGGCATTGCACCTGGAATTTTTTAATTTACAAGGTCAGTTTTTAAACAAGAAAAGCAAAATTTAACATTGTATCTCATTAATAAGTCTGTAGCAGTGAATTTAAGTCATTGATATGTAGGACGAAAAAATTGCTTTCAATATACCCGAGAACGAATTATCATGACGAGATCATATTATGTTGATCAAGACGTAACTTGGGTATTCAGCAAGAATACTTATTTCTGATATGGGCAGCGATTTTTTGCCCAACATGGTAAGATCTCGAAATCTAGACTTAACAACGTGTGATAATTCCTTCTGTGATTTATTGAAAAACAAAACTTCCCAACTTGGTTTACAGGCAGTTCCCGATATGAAAGCGGCTGTCAAATGGAAATGTGAAAAAAAAATAAGTTCTGTGCTGATAATGGAAGACAACATACAGGCGTTATTTAAAGTTAGTTGCTCTTCCTGCATAAGTTTTATTCCATTTTATTAATTTCAATATAAGACCCAATTTCACTGTAACAGATTTTGCCATATAAAAATACACTTTTTTAGCGCTTGTAATTGTTTCGGAGCTATTTGTGTAAATCTCAGCAAATTAAAAATTGAAGTGTTCTTTTAAGGAAAAAATTACAAACACAAAAAATGATTTGTATAGTTATTACATAAACTACTGCTTATAGAAAACTTTCACAATATAGTTTATTCATCTGCATGAATAATACTTTTAAAAAGGAAAATTGACTACAACGATATCAAATATTTTAACCCGATTTTATATTGTAGACAAATGAACAAATCGGTTTCGTTGTGGGCTGAAAGTAAGTTCCTATGTATTTAAACCAAAATCTTTGATACTCTTGTCTAGAACAGGGGTCGGCAAACTACGGCCCGCGTGCTAAATCCTCCCTCACAGGGCTAATCTTTGAACTTATTTTTATTATGTTGTTCTATGAGTAGAATTACCTATGCAAATGTCTTCGAGTTTTCTACCAGACCCGCGGAGCCTAAAATTTTTACTATTTGGTCCTTTTCGAAAAAAAGTTTGCCGGCCCCTGCTCTAGAAGGTTGTAGAAGAGGACGGCAAGAAACCGAGAGAGAGATAGGATCGAATGCAGACACGGCTTAGACATAGCAATTGCTAAGCGCTCGGAGAAAGGCAGGCAAAAAAATTTTCGTTAGAGTTCGAATAATTCTTTACCTGGTACTCCGAACTCAAACGAAAGTCTCTACCTAAGGTTGTAATTTGAAACAATGAAGTTGACCTTTGGCCTTTAAATGGATAAACAGATAAAAATTATGTTTAAGCTACACTTTATAGTACTTTTTCTACTTTGGTATCATAAGTGAGTTTTTGTGAAACTAAAAATAGTGTCACAAAGGAACTTTTTGTGAAACCGCTTTTGGTTTTTTTTATACTTATTATGTTGATATTGCTGTAATAGCACGCTGGCCGGCGTCGGGCATCTCTACCGAGCTCCTGTCAAGGTCAAGCCAAGTGTACAGCTTAATTCTTCCATGACTTATTCACAAAAATATCAAACTCGAGATTTTAAATTTGAAGTTTTAGTTGACATATGACACATGACAAATACCAACACAAGCAGTACCTAATCCTCTAGAATATTTAGAAAGCACAATTTTCAAATTTTCATGAAACTAAGAGCACCAAAGTAGAAAAAGTACTTTTAATTTGACGTATCGTTTGTTACAATCTGATTCCAAATAAAAGTGCTAGGAGCTGAGGCGTTTTTTCGTGAACTCTGTATTATAGTAATAACAATGTGGTTTAATTAAAATAGAATCTTTAATGCTTCAATTGAGAGGTCCGTGCAATAACTGGGTATTTATAAAATTAAAAAATTTACAGAAAAGGCGAAAACACCAAATTTAGCTTTGCTAAATTTCCGCTTGTTAATTGTTTTTTGTAAAAGAATGAAATTATGCAAACTATATTTATTTTTTAAACATTAAGGTTTGAAGTGGAAATACCCTGTTATTGCATCGGACCCCTCAATTGAAATCAAAATGTTATTACGATACACACGTTGGCGTTGTTTAGAAACTATGTTTTTTTTTCGCTACCAAATAACAAGTACGACAAAAATTAAAAGCGGGAAATAAATTAACGTTGAATTATGTAAATGTGTACATAAAATATTTACGCACATTATGCATTTTATAAATGTATAATGTTTTATATTGCGTGTCAAAAATCATTGTATTTCAGTCGTGTCAGTAGTGCTTCAAATTAACAAATTTTCTCATAAATATGTCTATTACGGCCACCGAAATGTGCACGATACCTGACACAAATTTCCCTATTTTTCCATAGATTAAAACTGGCTTTATCCAGTGACTTTCGTGAAATAATATTTGTCATAAACAAAATAATATTGACATTTGGCTGATTTTTTTAGGACGCCTACGATATGAAGCAAAAATCAAGTTGCTAAAAAAAATCGTGCACATTTCGGTGGCCGTAATAGTACATTTAAATTAATATAAATAAATATTAATATACACCGTGATTCACGTAACTTTACGAGGCATACGCCCAATGAACGCAACCCAATATTCAAAAAACACAACATGCTATGATACAAAAAACATATTTATGTATGTATGTATATGTATGTTTGGAACCCCTGACAGAAATAACTGTTAAACACAATTTAACTTTGCAAAATGTATTCAAACGATGGACGAGTGGATAGGAGCACAATAAATGCAGTTGTTGCAGTCAGAATATACAGGCATCGTTACTCTGAGCGTAGACACCCAACCAAGGTAGAGCACCAGGAGGATTCATTAAGATTGTGATGAGACAAAATTTTCGAATAATGGAGTAATTAACCGTCACAACTGCCATTATTATGCGTTGGAAAATCTACATTGGATACAACAAAGCCATTTTTAGAACGTCTTTTCAATCAATGTGTGGTGCGGCATAGTAGACGATTACATTATTGGTTCCTATTTTTTTGAAAATAATTTGATCGGTGATATTTATTTAAATTTCTTGAATAACATTTTACCAACACTTTGGAAGATATGCTCTAAAAAATTCGTTGAATTATCTTCACATAGTTTTCGTTTTCATAACTTTTGTATTTATTTTTAATTCATTAAAACAGTTTCAACACATTTTGCAAATTGAACTTGTCAGTTTGACAGTTATTTCCGTCAGGAGTTTTCAAAAATATGAAATTTAAATACAGTCGAACTCCTCTATAGTGACCTCCTCTATAATGATTTTTTGTCTATAGTCATGTTTTTGTCAAGAACGTGCATTTTTGCACGTTATGCCTATAAAAATACCTCTAAATTATAATGTTAAGCCTCTATATAGTGATTATTCTTAAAGAAAGGTTTACCAAAATTCTCGGGGAACGGAATTTTCGGTACTAGAAAATACAATAAATGTATTGAACAACTGATTTTTTTTCCAAATTTCTATTACCTGAAAATCCTTAGAAGAATTTATTGCAAATTCCTTACTTATGGGAATTTCCATTTTTAAAAGTATTGCTGTGCAATCAACTTTGGACAGATTTTTTCATTAATAAGTACATGTTATGTAAATTTTCAATTACATACGATAAAAATCTGTATTGTTTATTAATAAGTGTGTATTCCTAATTTTTTTTTTAATTTAACAGTTTATTTGCAATCTGTCATAATACATCAGGCAATCAGTAATTCCTGTGGGATATTGCCTACATTAGCAACACAATAAATCTTAATTTTTTGTTTCATTTTGAATTATCGATTGGTTTTTAAAGTGACTGCCAAAACTGTAAAATTATACTTAAATTCTATATTGTGAAGTTTCCCTATAGTGATGTTTTTTCATGGCTTTTCGAACATGACTATAGAGGAGTTCGACTGTATATGTTTTTTTTTTGTTTTTTGTTTTGATTTTTTAATATTGGGTTGCGTACATTGGGCGCATGCCTCGGAAAGTTACGTGAATCACGGTGTATGTATAGAAGGAAACCAAAAAACTTTTTATCTACAACTGTTTAATAATACGCATGTTTGGTATCTAGCCTGTCAATGTAATCATCTGCATATTATATTTCCTCAGGTAGAATACAACGGTTGAATTTCTTTGCCGGAAGTCGCTTTATAAGTAAATTTTGTTGCTATTGTTGCATACCATTATTATATTTCCAAATTGCATTTAGAACATAAGATTTATTATTGATACGTATAGGATGTAAATCTATAGCATTTGCGGCTTTCGGGTTTTCGGTATCCACGGAAGACTTGGAACCAATGATCTGCAGATACGGAGGTCCTACTGTACAGTTGATAAGCATTGACAGGTTTGAAATTTGAAAAAATTGTAAGTAAATTGTATTTTTTTAAAAATTGTAGATAAACTAATGTATTTGTCTCATTGTATAATGGGTATAATTACCCTCGCGTAAAATACCTATACTCATTAAATAAAATACTAATTTTCAATGACTATTTAGTAACAGACAGATTTAGTATCTAACTGTCAATGTAATCACCTGCAATAAACCTAGGAATAATAAAAAAATTCCTGTTACACGGGTAAGTATGTTGCTTGGTTACAGTAGGGATTATTGATTAAATTATAAAGCAGAAATCGACTTGCTCTGATCTGTTAGTGAATAGGTATTGACAAATTAGAAGATTTGAAATAATAATACCCTTGCATGGCAAACTCGCGGTCTCTTTTTACGGCTTATTTGGTCAATTTAAGCCTTTGAGTTTGACATGTGTGGTGTCGGCTGTAGGGTATAAAAAGTTTAAGAGTTGGGAAGAGATAAAAAAACAGATACTACATTTATGTTAAATTCGTACGTATTCTAGAATACGTCAATTTATACACAATAAAAGCTAAACCTTGCAAAACGTCGGTATATAAATTGACTGGGTTACTATAAAACCAGTTCCGTTAATGTACATTAAATGTATGCATTTAATGTAGTAAGATACGGTAATGTAATTTTTTTTGGTAATTGGTGAAATGTGATCAAGTTAATTAATGAATCAACTTTTGAAGAAATAATATTTTTTATAATAGATATTATCATTTTAGACACTCGAGTGTAGGAAAATAAATTAATAAAAACATTTATATTTCAAACTTCAGTCACCAAAACTAGACCTTTTAATGTCTCACGATACATAATATGTAGTACATATCGGGTGAAAACCCTGGCAGGTCAACACTACTAATTTTATTTTATTTGACTATGAAACCTTACAATGTAGGAGCAGCGAACAAATCGTTAGATTAGCAAAATCAACAATAAGTATAAGGTATTAAAAATAGGTTTTCAGCCATTAGTCTCCACACAGTATGTTCTTTACGGAAATAACTAGGTAGCGAAAATGGTAATAATATAACTATGTACAATAATGTTTCATGTTGAATAAATTATTGCATGTTGAAACCATCTAAACATTGGTGCACCAAAAAAGATTAATACTTTCATAAACCGCAACTGTTTATTAATTTTTTTACGAAAATGCGGAATGATAGTGTTTCTGACAATAAAATCAGCTTTGCAAATAGGCTTGTGAAACACGCGTGTGTAAAAAAATTCCGCACGCAAAATGAGAGCGGATTGTTATGATAATAAATTTACGTATTTTATTGTAATAAAAAATACCTTGTCCTTTGTAGCGAACCATCAATTTGACACCATTGGTCGTGTAGATCAAGGATGACAACATCGGATTTGTTATCATTGTTATAATTATTAACTTTACTTAAAATCATTTAAAACAGTTGGTTACAATCTGGAAACTTCTGATAAATTATGAGAATAAAACAATTGAATTATTCTGCATCAGAATTTCGGTTCAAAGTTACAAAAATAATATTTAAATAGAAAATTTATTTGTTCAAATATACAAATGAAGTAGATACGGTATTGGACAAATTAAATACTATACGACATTCGAGTTCTTCACATCCTGTGTTTCAGGAGTGTTTTCAGGGTGGTTTATTAATATTAGGCCGGTATTCGATATAAATGATATCTATAGATCTATCTTATAAAGTGAGAAATTGAAATAGATAATTCATCACAGCTTGCCGAGAGCTCGAACGTCGCGTCACGTCGCATCGCGCATTTAATTTGTTTATCGGTTGTACAATAAAAAATATTAAAGTGTAGAAATAAAACATTTCATTCAAACTTTAACACTTAATATTTTCTCAGACGATGCTTATTTTGTATGGGACGTAACGAAACAATCCAGACACATGAATGGATGATTATGACACGTGGCACAAAACGTTGATACTTTCTTAGCTCCTTTATCGGCAGCACGACTTCCTGAACTTGCACGAATCCTAACGTAACAATGACAGCAGCGCTTCCTTACTTTACGATTCCTGTAATCCCTGTCTTCAGTTTGTTGCAGTTTGTGCCGAGTAGATTCTTCATCACAGCTTACCTCATTCAAATTCAGCAGTTGTGCAACCAATTTTTCTCTGAAAATTATCAACGAAGATTTCCCATCGCTTTTATTCGATTTGTACAAAATGAAAGCGTTTTTTACTGCACAACCGAGGAGTAATTCCATTGCCGCTTTTTGATACCACTTTAAACTTCGACGGTCCGGAATTAAGGACCGTTCGTCATGAAGCGGTTTACATTTAACTGCATTACAATCTAAAAGTATTTTTGGCCTTTTTATACGAGTTTTATTTTTATCGAGTTTCGCGAGTTCTACCGTCTCTAAACCATGTTTAGTTGACAACATCAAGAGTTCTTCTCGCCCGTTAAACTTTGCTACAACAATCCCATTTTCGTTTTGTTGTCCGTAGATTTCTCCTTTTTTTAACGATTTTAATGCAACCGCTCTCGGTAAATCTTTTCGATTTTTTTGGACCAATCCAACTAAATGAGTTTTTTTACTAACAAGCACATTGGCCAAATCAATGCTCGTGTAATATTCGTTTGCTATAAACGTACGACCTTCGTTCACATAAGGTTCGCCAAGTTTTAAAGCAATTTCTGCCGGCCAATTTTTTTTGTTGGTCCTGTCACCTTTATTTACCTCCACACTGTAAGTGTAACCGTCGCTACCACATAATTTTAAAAAAATCGGTTTGTGTTGGTAGTTTTTAAGTTTTCCACGAACGGAAAATGTAGTTTTATTCAGATAGTACATCGTGTCTCCAGGTGTTTTATGTCGATTGAAAGAATCCCTTAGCATGTCCTTTAAATTATCGATGCTTTCGCCAAAATGCCATTGTGATAATAATAATTCGAATCGATTACGGGGCATAGTGTTTCGAGCAACTTTATTGGCATAAAACGGTTTGTTACTCCAATAATCCCCCAATGTAGGAAATTCAACAAGGCCCATCCAAAGCAACAGAGCAACAAATTTCAACATTTCTTCTTTAGTTGTATCTTTCCATTTTGTTAACCGACTGGCGTGACTCATTGCTTTGCTATTTACATTCTGTTGTGCAAATCGATTTGTTTCGGTCACCATCAGCTCCAGAATGATATCGGTTAAAAATAAAAAGTAATAAGACAATTCATCAGCACCTTCTGGTGGAATATCAAAAATGCCGCTACATTTTCCGTACTGAAATTGGTAACGATTGGCGTCACAAACCGGACCCCAGTTTGTAAATTCTGGTAATGTCTCATCCCCTTCAGAGCTATATTCCGTTCCCGACTCCAAATCGCTATCACTTTCGTTGCTACTAAATTCGGTTTCAACAAGTTGACGAGGATCATCCATCTCATCGTCACTGGCTGCTTCAAATTCTGCTTTAATTCGTTTACCGACAGTTAATTCCATCGGCACACAACTTTATATACTTACGCACTACACGACCTAGCAATGACGTTGTACGACTACAGGCGGTACGTAATCACCTCACGAAGCCTTCCGAGTACCGGCAGTCGTATGCGCAACATTTAGCGGGAATCGCAAATGTCAACATGCAAGCATATTTCCTTTACATTTTAATATGTTAGGTATTATGTTTGTTACAGTCGACTCAATTATGATTTATAATTTGTATAATTATATTTTTGTTGAATAGTCAGCAGTACAAATACAAAATTATAGCTGCAATGAATAAGAACAAATCTTTTAGAATGAAACGCAGCACAGTGCATGTTTCTATATTTTACATTAATCAAATGTTCATCGTTGAAACCTTGACTTACCAAAACTTTGACAAATCCAAATTCCGAGCATATCCAGTTGCAACAGTCGATAATAAATGTACTCGCCGCGTTCCAGATTCATGAAAAGATGATAAAGAAAACTTCCTATCCAAGGAGAAACGCTTCCGGTAATATGACACCAAGATAAAAGACGGAGTTCTTGCTCTGACCATGAAAGCTGACTCGGGGCAGTCGCAATAATGTACACTATTGGAATGGCTGCGAAAAAAAGTAAAATTATAAATTACCAGTTCAAGGTTTATTTAGAAAGAATGTATGGGTTAGAAAAGTATCTTGCTTGGTTATTTTTTTAGTCTAATCTATTATTAGGTATTTAGGGTGTTCCATAACAGATGCAAAAAAATATAATCTCGTATCCAGAATCACATCTAAGATAAAATGAAAGAATATTTTTTTTGTAAATTTTGTTGTTTAAAAATTTTGATCAGCAAATAATAATTTAATAAAAATACATAGAATAAAATGGTATGTCAACAATATATAAATTGCTTTGTAAAAATTGTTGCCTTGATAACGAACCTGGTTAAATAAGTTTGTCATCAGTAATATCACAAGAGAGTGAGAATAAATTGAAAATAATTCGACGGATTTTCAAAAACTTGTTGCCGGGAATAGTCACGAGAGCCCGTAGGGCTCTCGGGCTCTCGTGACTATTCCCGAATGGCAACAAATTTGAGAAAAAAACTGGAGAATTATTTTCTAATTAATTCGCACTCTCGAGTGATATTCGAAATATTATTTCCTTCATGCACATACAAAGTCCCAGTCACCATGGTTTTCCTCAGTTTTATAGCGATTAGATTTTGACGTTTCAAACGTGTCAAAATTTACCCGATTAAATTTTGACGTTTAATCGCTTCTGAATTTTTTTTGCAATCATTATCGAAGATTCTTCGACAAGCAAATAAATAATTCGTTGTAAAATCTATTTATTCAGATTAATAATCAGGAAAAAATCATGCCAAATAGCCCGCGTGCATGAAAACAGCCTGCTTAAATTTTTACGTTTTTGTCGCAACATTTTGCCATAAAGAAAATCCCGTGACAAAATCCCTCGTACTTGGCACTCAAGATTTTGTTACGTGGCAAATTTGCTCGACATATTTCTAGGCAAAACATTTTGATAGAAACGTCAATATTTATTCGGCTATTTTGATGCACTTGGGATATTACTGTTGATTATACAACGCATCATAAATTCGACCAATAATGATCAAGCATTTTGCTTGGATACGGTGTATTGATAAGCGATAATTTTCCTTAGCGACGTAGAATTATCGAAAAGGTGTTTCGGCTGATTCAACAATATGAATGTTGTCTTAGTAACACATATTGTGACGTTCGGTGACAGTTGTGCATCTGATTTTTGTTGATTTTTTGTATAATTCTAACGAATACCACTCGAGTAATCGAAAATTATCGCTTATCCTTAAAACACCAACTCGACCTTCGGTCTCGTGGTGTTTCGCAGAATACGTCTCGACCGTATAATCGACAATTTCCGATGCTCTCGTGGTATTATTTGTGATTATTTTTTAATTTTTAAATAAAAAATACAGATTTTTAATATTAATTCTTTTAATTTAACAGTTTAACTCATTATAAACCTAGAAAATGAGTTGCAACTAACAAAAACGAAATACTAGAAAATATTTTTAATATGTAACTAGATTATTCTCACTATACAGTAAACCCTCGATAAGACGAACTCATAGGGTCGAGAATATTGAATGTTCGTAATAACGAAGTTCGTTATATCCGATTGTTTACATACATACGTAATGTATCATTTTATAAAAAATAATAAGAAATTTATTTATTAATAATAACTACACAATAACGTAACTATAACGTATTTTTTAATTTAAGAAGAAGATTCAAACAGATCGCGCCAAAAAGGTAGATCTATAATTGACTGCCAGCAAACTGCAGTGTGCTGACAGCCAATCATAGATCTACTGTCAAATTAAAAAATACGGTATAACTGAATACTACAATGATTTTACGATCTTCTTTAACTTGTAAAACTGAACTGATAATAGTTCTTGAAAAAAGGGACACTTTCAGATAGTGACCCACTGACCCAGATTTGCGGGTCCAAACGTCAAACACCGCGTGTTAAAGCGTCACTGACAACTGAAAATAAATGTTATGTCTCTCCCTACCACTGATTTGTTCGTCTTCAAAGAGATTTTTAACCTCAAGGTTCTAAAATTTAGTTCATAGTTCGTGTTAATGAGAATTCGTGTTAAGCGAGTTCGTCTTATGGAGGGTTTACTATAATAATGTTGTGATTGGACAGAATTAAACACTTGTCCCCAAAACTGCTAAACGATTGGTTAATGAAATCATTAAAAAATAATCAAGGAAATAGACATGTCGCAATTCATAAATGAAGAATATGCTAACACTATTGTTGTATAGCTTCTGTAGTAGCAATTCATTCATTAGAAGCTTCCAGAGAGTACGGACAAAAATTTGCCAATTTGCCCATCACCTGCGGTTTTTTTCAGTCATACCAGAGGATTCGACAGAATGGTGTTGCTGAAAATGGCAACGTAGCCCAATTTTGTAACTCCATGTTACTGATGAAGAAGCAGTACTTAATTGTGTGGCGGATAAACCAAGCATAAATATTAGTGGTCGTTGTTCAGAAACGGATTAAGTATAATTATGTATTATTATAATAAATAAATAATAAACTACAAGATTGTGTTGGCAATGCTGAAAATTTGAATTATTGTGTACTTGTTCATGTGTCAGTATAAAATATACAAAACAATACATACTTTGACACATACACATGTGGAATTATTAACACTCCGTTATTAACGTGCGGTCTCAAAGACCGATCAATTTGTAAATCTACGATTACAATTGAACTGATTAGAAATTTAAGTCGTGCATTCAGGTAGTTTCCTGTCTAGTAATTTCACGTCAACAGAGTGTGCAGTTTCGGTCAACAACGTAGCGTTTTTGATTTATCAGCAGAATCGGTCTGTGAAACCGAGGTTAGTATTCGTGTAATCAAGACCGCCGCGTGGATGAGAGGCCGTTTTGTTTTTTACCTGTCGTTGGCCGATGGTTTTGTTTTAATGTGCAATGAATGTAGCCGGCATCGATTCATATGTCATTTATAATGAAATAACAGATGAGAAATTTAGTCCACAAATTTTCTTGAAGAGGCTTGAATTCGATCCCTATAACACCTCGTCTTAAATTTTTACGAATATGTGGTACTCAGGATGAACATCAACCACGTAGAGATAATGTTGTTGGACGATGTATCTGTCGCAGACAGATTGTAAAATCCGCCGCAATCGGCTAGCCCCACCATAAAACGGCTCTGTTTTGTAAAACAGCTAGTTAAAGTTTAGGAGGATTGTAATACGGCTAAACGTTGGTCAGCTATATTGTAATGACATTTCGCGTTCTCCAATGCGACTAAATGAAGCGTCGCCGTTTTGTAAAACGGCGAAAAGGAACTGAAGAATTGTTAGACATTTTATTAAAAAAAACTTATAGTTATAACAAATATAAAGGTCATAATTATAAGGAAAAGGTTTATAAAAGTTTTTTTTATAAAATTTGTAACAATACTTCAGTCCTTTACCAAACGAACTGAAAGTTATTCAGCGATTCGAAGCAGAATTAAGAAAAAACATATTGTTGCATTTCAACTTAGAATGTGAATCTGCATACGAGATTTCATTTTTTACCACCTGTTATAGTACACCTGCGTAAAGTGAGCGGCAAAAGCAACGCAACAATTTAGTAAATCTTAAGCTATTGATCGGTTTCATTAAATATCGATCTTTAATTTTTCATCATGATTTCGATCGGTTTTTTAATTGTGAAAATGACTGTGTAATAATTTCAGCCCATTACATACGACAATTTCTTTCTCAGTATTGAACAAGAAATTATTGCAAATAAGGAGCTAAAACTTTTAAACTGCTATTTTGACAATTAAATGGTCAATCAAAATAATGACGAAAAATATTGCTTGCTATTTAAAAAGTCGGCGATCATCAGGACACTTTCTGGGACAGTTTGCGGGGCACACAACTCAAATCTGGAAAGTCCTAAATAATCCGGATCACTTTCAATGGCGTTGACTTTCAACCGAAAATTGTGCTCATAGAAAACGAGTCGATTTTAATAATAAAATCTTTCTTACTGATTACCTCCGTCAAAATCTATACGAAAAAGTTTTCGATAAGTATTTTATTCACATATAAAAAGTTGGAAACTTAGTTATTGCTAACTTTTTCATTTCAAACTTCATTTCATTTCATTGTTAACCTCCTCGTCTATTACGCACTTCTTATAAGTTCGGAAATAATTTAGCAGATATCGCAAGCACTGACCAATATCCAATTTGACTTACAAGTCTTATTAAATCTAAATAAATTATTTGTATTTTTTGTCTTACTTTTTAAAATTGGATGATTATGAATAAAATCGTATACCTACTATTGCACACCGACATCAAAGAAGAGGGCGAGTTTTGCCTAGTAGGTTAATATTAGCTTCTACATGTAACCATCGCAAACTATGCGTATATTGTTTGATTATTAATAATTTTGTTTTAGATTAGTTTTAAATTATTTTATTTAATTTTAGTTGTACAGAGTTATTTTAATGATTGGTAACTTTTCTAGCGTTATGCTAGCCTTTTAGTGATAAAATTGATTCCCCAATTGTTATCTGACAACAACGCCAAAATGACCTTCGCTTATATTAAAAACAGTGTAGTTAATAAAAAACAGTCCCGCATAATTTTACATATTAGTGATTGACACAATTTGGAAAAAGTTTGTCAAATTGACGGTTTTTCCAGATAAAGAATTATAAATATATGATAAATACTTATAAAGCGGCAATCGCTAGCATGTGTAATCAATGCTAGAGAGCGACAAAGTTCGATCATTAAAAATAAACTTGCACATTTTCTTTTATACAAGGTGGGGAAAAAGTATGAAAACCCGTAGAAATCTCGGGGGATTAATGAAAATAGAAATAACCAAAGTCCATACCCTAGGTAATTTTCAACGAGAAATCCAAAAGTGACCTTCACTTGACCTTGAACTTCATGTTCAACGTCATTTAGAGGTCAACTTTGTTCTTTAAATGGGAACCTCTATTTTTGGTGCCAGAATCGAAAAAAGCAGGAAATTTTACGTTCAAGCATGTGGTTAGATCTGGGGTTAACGTCACCTCTACGGATTAAATAATGGTGAAAGTATGCTATCATGGGACCTCGCAGGAAAGTTTCATTTGAATTGACCTTTAAAGTTTACTTCAATATAAATAATTAAAAGTTAATCCGACGATTCTGAGCAACCAAACAAAGCTGACCTCAAAATGACCTTGAAAATGAGGTTCAAGGACAAATCCAAGGTCACCTTTGGATTCCTCGTTGAAAATCACTTAGGGTATGGACATTGGTTATTTCTGTTTTCACTAATCCTCCGAGATTTATAGGGGTGTCCATACTTTTTCCCCAGCCTGTATATTATTATTACATTTATGTATTATTATTTGTATTCATTGATAACTAAGATGTAGGTCGGTAAGTATATAAAAAATGATTTATTTTCAAGGATGCTTTTATCGTAGTATAAAAGCCAATAGTAACTAGATATTGATTTAAGTAGATAATGTCTCAACCATCATATATCATTTTGACAAAAGTAGAAAATAAATCATTGTAGTCGTGTTCGCGAAATAAAAGAAAAGGTTGCAGGGCAGTAAGTTAATAAGTGACTATTGATTGTATACCTACGGGGTGTTTCAGAACTAGTTGTGTTAATTTTAACAGGTCGAAGAACTCGCAAAGTTAAACAACTTTTCTCTTTAGCATTATGCAAAAAACATAAATTGTTTTTGCGATTTTTTTGCCCCCTGATTTTGATCAACCGAGTAGCTTGTTGTTATGACAAGCACGATACTCTATATATTGTCATTATTATGGTTAGCTAATCGTGCTTTACCTAGCAGGTATATCACCGATAGGGTGGATACACCTTTTAATAAATAATACATTCCAAACTTCGGCGACTAATTTAACGAATAATGTTTATTTATGTTATAAAGGCAAAAAACGAAATATTTTGGGTGATTTGCTGAATATTGGGTGAGGGGCCAACACCAAGTTCGGCAACAGCAAGAGTGCGAAATGTTTGTTTTGTTCGTGTATATGTTAGGTTCAAAACCCGAAAACGGCCACTGAGCGAATAAATAACACAGAACTAGTGCTGGCAAAATAAATACGACCACAACTCGAAATTCGGTTCGTGGCTGTTTTCAAGCCGCTCAGAACTAATTTTGACAAATTGAAAACGACCGCAATCCGAAATTCTAATTGATTCTTTTCATAATCGCACAGAACGCGTTGTATGACTCGATATAATAATAATATCGTAATAAAAATGATTGAAAATAAAAAAATAAAACAAAGTTAGTCTAATTAATTCTGTGATTCTTAGAATTAAATTTCTGTAATTTAGGCAACATTTTTTCGCTAATAATTACAAAAAAAAATCTTGGTCATTTTCAATAATTATATCAACCTAATTGGAATTAATAACGAATAATTTTTTGGCATTCTCTGGCTTCGATAGATTTTAAAATAAAAATATTGCGTGGGATTATACTATCCAGTGTCGTTTTAAAATAATATCAACATTTTCTAAAAACTCTTTACTTGCAATAATAAATAATATTTGAACGTATATTATATTAATCATGTTTCTTAATTTTTTTGTAAGCGTTATTCTTACCGAATCAGAATTCAAATAATAAATTAATACCAAATAATTTTTTTTAGGAAAATAAAATCGTTCAAGAGCGAGTCACGCTCGCATAATTAGGGTTCCGTACTAAAGCAACAATTTTCCCGCAATTATTACATACCCACCGACACAATCGCCTACATCCGCCGCTTCACTCGTCTAAACCCGCACACACCCGTCGATACCTCCCGACACCCGTCGATACCCGCCGACTCAACTGCCTACACCTACACCTAGGTATTTTTGGCTTGACGAGAACAGTCTGGGCTTACCGTAAAATTGGAATTTATTGCTTAAAAGTATGCAGCCGACATGCAGAATAAAATTTAAAAGGAATCGGTCGGTTCCTAATAAAGTGAAGGACAGATATGATAAAATTATTAAAAAAAAATACTGTATCGTCTGATATTGAAGTACTAAATAGTGTCAAAAACCTTTCATATCAAACAATAATGCTGTAAAATTTTATTTGTTCATTCAATGTACGTAAAATTATATTTATGGTAATCGAAATGTCAAGTAAAAAAAAAAAACATTGCACGGTTTGTAGAAAATTTTTAGAGACGTGGAGCGTCTAATTTAATAAAATGTAAATAAAACAAATTGTGTGTGAGATATCCACTAATTATTTTTTTTATTTGAAAGTATATTTTATGGCATTAAGTGTGGAATATAACGTCGTTCAAATGTCCGTCGCGCTTTTGCTTGGTGGTACGTATTCAGGAGGTCCAATTTTTATCCTCGCAACAACACTGTCCTGTCGAGTAGACTATTCGACGTTTGGTGGCCAAATTCGAGTCAACCGATTCGGTAAATAATCAGCCAACACCAGTACGTCACCGAAATGCAAGATCTGCTGAAAACATCGCTGCTGTGCGTGAGAGTGTACGGGAAATCCCAAGGTAGTCAATTTCTCGTCGTTCATAAGAACTTCACCTTTCTGTCACTTCAACTTTGCCAATTTTGCGTCGGGACTTGGGTCTGCACCCGTATAAAATCCAATTTACCCAGGAACTTAAGTTGAACGACAATAGACAACACCGTGTATTCGCTGATTGGGCTCTGGAGCAGTTGGAAGTTGACTCAAATTTCGCCAATAAAATCATGTTTAGCGACGAGGCCCATTTTTGGATGAATTGGCAATTATGTCAACAAGCAAAATTGTCGGATTTGGGGTGATACCAATCCACACGAGATACACCAGCACCAAATGTATTCCGAGAAAGTCACTGTTTGGTGAGGATTTTAGTCTGGCGGAATTTTCGGTCCGTACTTCTTCCAAAACAAAACTGCTATTGCCATAACCGTTAACGGCGAGCGCTACAGATCGATGATAAGCAACTTCTTGTAACCTAAACTGAACGATATGAATACCGATAACATGAGGTTCAAACAGGACGGCGCTACGTGCCACAGAGCACATGCCTCGATAGACATTCTGGACGAGCGATTTGAGGGCATGGTTATCTCGTGCGATTTAACGCCTTTAGACTTCTTTCTTTGGGACTATCTTAAATCGCAGGTCTATGCGAATCAACCGCAAACAATTGACACTCTCAAAGTCAACATAACAAACGCCATCCAGCAAATTCAGCCAGATTTATGCGACAAAGTGATTGAAAATTGGACCTTCCGAATACGTGTCAGCAAGCAAAGCCGCGACGAGCATTTGAACGACGTTATATTCCACACATAATGCCATAAAATATACTTTCAAATGAAAAAAAAATTGAGTGGATATCTCACACACAACTTGTTTTATTTACATTTTAAAATCGAGCGTCCTTATTGAAAAACCCTTTATGCGTTCTAAATCAGGATGTATCAGATATGTAGATGACACCGGTTGCGGTATTTAAATAAACATTCTTACAATAGAAGAATTAAAACGTTACCCCATCAAGTTTATGATCATTATAAATATGTTATACCTTATAGGTATCATATTAGATCCGCAAAGGACCTTAGTGAATAATATACTATTATTTTCATTTTTGTACATTACAGATTATGTATTAAATAATTAAATAGATACTTTTTTAAAGTATTAAATTTTTATAAGAAAGTAAACATTAAGATTTAAAAAAAATAATAAAGCAGCATTATGGCGATGTACTGGCATTATTAAATAGGTACTGATATAGGTATCTTCATTTGAATGCGTAATCAAAATTAGGTTTTCACATACATATCTCCTAGCGTTGGCCCAGTGAATTGCCAAAAGTATCTGAAAACCGGCGATGGACCAATGCTTTAACATCGCTGCCAATTTACCTTTATTGGCAAGAACAAAATACAATCACTGGCCGTGCGTCGATTAAACGATTCACTTCTATGCCAGCACTTCGCCAGCACTGCCCGCAATCGGCCGTTGATAAACCGTCAGATCGTGTTTGTTGGGCGGTTTTCAGTGGTAGCAGTTAGCCTATGATGCATTAATCTCATACACCCAATTTGAAGTATTAAACCCAAGTAATTTTTCCGGTAGTACATTTTTAATTAAAATCTACAAGAGAGAACAGCCCTTATAAAAAAAGTTTAAGGGTGGTTTTCAGTGGTAGCAGTTTGCCAAAGCTACAATATTCTTGTAGTACACCAAATTTAATTAATTAAACTTTATTGTTTACCCCGGTAGCATTAATTTACATATTGTCAATCAGCAAATTATTTTGTCCCCCAAAATTTCACTGCGTACACGGTATTTCATGACGTTGGCGTTGGTCAGTCAAAATTTACCCCGATAGCTGTAATTCAACATTAAAAGTTATCGATAAATTAGAGGCCGTTATAGGAAGTTACTTATAACCTCATGAACAGAAAGAGCCAGAAATCAAGAAGTTCAACGTCGCATAAAAATAAATCGAGAAATGATTTCCACAATCAATCGCAGGAAAACAGTAAATTTAAGTCATTTACTAAGAAATGAAAAATGTCAACTTCCGCAGTTAATCGTGCAAAGTAGAACTCATAGAAGCAAAAAAAAAAGAAAGTAGAAGAAAACGTCGTCGTTCAAAAACATAATACCTACTGTGGACCAGACTGAACGTTCAGCAAAAATTTAGAACTGTAGGAGACACAACAAGAAGGAAAAAATGAATGGAAGTGCGCGTCTGTCTGTTCGTCTGGCCTTCAACATTAATTAATCAATGCCTACTCTAGTATAGGAATCCCGTTGTGATACATGTTCACGTGGGCGTTTATCAAGACGCACACACGAGTACTAATCAATGTACTTTTCGGTTTAGTTGTTGCTTTTAATTTAGCATGAGAGACACTGCAGGAACTTGAATATTTATCTTTTTTCAGAACTAAATTTTGCAAAAATACGGCTAACATAAAATAACGGTAAACTTCGACAACCTTCTCATACGTACACAAGGACCGATTTGTGTATGTACCGTAAATTTTCGGATAGTAATTCAAGCTAAACTAGTACTTTCTCAAACTGCAAAAACTAATGGAAATATTATGTTTAAATGATAAGGTTCCGATAAAAGTTGAATATATTCTGTAAATTCATTGTCATGGGATTATTATTCATCTTATCGTTATCAATAATCTACAAGTGCTGTCACAAATCCTTTAAATAAAATTTTAAGGTTGAATCGAGAATGAACTGACCAATTTATATAAAAATCTTTAAAAAGAACCGAAGCCAACTATTTTCTACAGAACAATAGGCCAAGAATTGCTTAACCTTCCCATGGTATGGTGAGGTGGAGGGACGTTAGGAGTATGGTAGGGTCGGATCCGACCCACATCCAATAAACTAGGTTTCTCTTTCTTTTTAATCGAAAAATTCACAATACAGTAGAATCCGCTTTTAACGAATACCGGATATAACGAGCAATATACATAGAGAAATTTGATTTACTATGCAAGCGCGGTTAAAAATGTCCGCATATTACGAGATCGGTTATAACGAGACTCCGGTTATAACGTCGGTTGTATTGAAATTTTATATAAAAAATCCTGATATAGCGAGATCTAAATATATACCTTTGACTAATATTGATGATGGTTTACTTAGAAATGTGCTGATTCCAACTAATCAGGATTCAGGCAGTAAAGAATCAGTTTAACTTAGTATAGTTAAGTAAACTTACTTTTTATTTCCTCAGATTTCCACATAATTTTGTATTTTAACACTTGAATTAATCAAGATATGTCCATTTTTCAGTTATTACACTTTAAAAATTTTTTAAAAACGCACTTCACTACATTTAACATTTTAAAATTGTTTTGAAACTTTTTTAAAACGTACGTCACAGATTTTTACATTACACAAATAACATTAATTATCGATACTAAAACTGTTCATACCACTAACAGTTTTCGCGATATCGCGTCATCAGTAGTATTCGATATTATAAGCGTTCCTTCAAGTTTTTTGAATTTTTATATCCACTCCCCACTATTTTAATTTTTATCTATTCTTTTTATTATTATTGTATTTCATTTATGTATTAATTTTGTTTATTAGTTTTATTAACATATCATCCTTAACATGTAACTGTTCATTTATAAGTTGTGCTTTATTTTTGTTTTTATAAATGTGTATATTTTCAGCTATGTTCATCCTGACTCCTTTTTTCATTATTTTTTCTATTTTCATAGTATTTTCAATGGTACCAAACTGGTGTTTTTCTTGATACAAATGTCTTGTATAATTTGAAGTTGTATTATTTTTGTTAATGTGTTCTTTATACCTTTTATGGAAACTTCTGCCAGTTTGACCAACATATTTTTTGTTACATGTGTTGCACTTAATGGAATAAATTCCGTTCCAATCATACTTGTCTTCTTTTTCGATTTTTGGTTTTAAGAATTTTTCTAATTTATTATTTGGTGTTAATCCTATCTTTAGATTTTGGTTTCTGAAAATCTTTGTTAATTTATTCGTCACATTTCCATAATAATTGAAAGTTACCCATTTACACTTCTGTTCACTATTATTTATTGTTCCTTGGCTGTTTTCGTGGTTGCTCTTATTATGTTTACTCCTATTGAATTTAAATATATATATATATTAAATATAATATATATACAGGGTGTTCACGAAAAAACGCCCCAGCTCCTAGCGCTATTATTAGGAGTCCAATTGTAACAAACGATACGTCAAATTAAATGGTTCAAAAAGTACTACAATGTGTAGCTCAAACATAATTTTTACCTGTTTCTCCATTCAAAGGTCAAAGGTCAACTTCATTTTTTCAAATTACAACCTTATATTTTTCTTTGACAATTTGATAGAGATTTTTTTTCTGAATTCAACGATGTATCACAATCAATATTTCTGATTTATTTTAGGGTAATAAAGAAATTAAAATAATAATTAATATTATTAGCAGTAGGCTTTGAAAAATAACTGAGACGTAGCGGTGGCTATGGAAACGATGTGTCAGTACGGAAACAACGTATTTTAAAGAATTAATTTATGAACAACAACAGATAACATTTAATAACTAAACAATTAAATAAAGAAATGGCTAATTAACAAAAATGTTCAAATTGGGCATCGTTTCTTTCCAGACATTTTCGTCGACATCTAGATCCTACACTTTGTGTAGCATTAATTAAAATTTCTGCTGCTGTTTCCCGACAAGCGTTGACTATTCTCTCTCTCAAAATTTCCTCCGTTTCCGGGCGCGTAGCATAAACAATATCTTGGATGTATCCCCAAAAGAAAAACTCTAGAGGTCACAAGACCGGGCGGGCCATGGTATAGGTACATATGCTCCAATCCATTTGTCTTCATTATTCTATATTTAAATAGTCCCTAATCATAAGAGCGTTTTGTGTGGTGCAGCGCCATCTTGTTGAAATACTAGTTCATTCCATTCAATGGCAACGGCAAGTCATCTAAAATTTCTTCTAAGTCTTCAGGCAAAATTTGAAGATATTTTTCTTGGTTGAGATTTCCATCAATGAAAATTGGTCCTATTAGGTATCCTGGCGCCTAATATTCCGCACCAAACGTTCACCGAAAATTTTATCTGAGGATTTTGTTCGATGGTAATATGTGGGTTTTCTACACTCCAATAGCGGTGATTGAAACGATTAAAATGTCTGTTGTTTGTAAATTGACACTCATCAGACCACAAATTTTTTGTATAAAATGATTGATCTCGCCTTAACTCGCTTAAAAAGAAATTACACAAATTTATTCTACGCCAGTGGATCGTTTAGTTCACTATTTCACTAGTTCACTATTATTCATTTTTATTACAAAAAATAGGTAAACAAACTAATAGCCAGTTTCTGACGGCGATGTTAACGTATTTCTCCAGTTAAATGTCCCGGTTACCATGGTTATTACCATTGTTGCAACAATAGTAATAGTAATTTTTATTTGTGAGACGTCGTTTCCATAGCCACCGCTACGTCTCAGTTATTTTTCAAAGCCTACTGCTAATAATATTAGTTATTATTCTAATTTCTTTATTACCCTAAAATAAATCAGAAATATTGATTGTGATACATCGTTGAATTCAGAAAAAAAATCTCTATCAAATTGTCAAAGAAAAATATAAGGTTGTAATTTGAAAAAATGAAGTTGACCTTTGACCTTTGAATGGAGAAACAGGTAAAAATTATGTTTGAGCTACACATTGTAGTACTTTTTGAACCATTTAATTTGACGTATCGTTTGTTACAATTGGACTCCTAATAATAGCGCTAGGAGCTGGGGCGTTTTTTCGTGAACACCCTGTATATATATATATATATATTTACATCATTCTATCAATCCTGCGTCCTTTCACCGAGCACCCTATGTTGCGTCCACCAGAAGGAGTCATATATATTTAACGTTGAAAACAGAGACAGCTCTATTTTGCGGCAGAGAATGCGAAAATCACCTTAATATTCAGATATCTTAAGAAATGAAGGAATTTCAACCATTGGTATGATAGGACGTCCTTTCATTATAAGCATAATGTTGCGTCCGCGTATATTCTCTTTTATCTTCCGCATTATGTTGCGTCCACCATGTATATTCACATTCATTTTACGACCACTACTGCGTCCGCAACGTTGCCATGTCAGTAGCTAACTATTTCAGAGGGAACAACTACTTTTAAAATTGATAATATAACTTGTTTATGATTACCACAAGAAATTAATGTTAAGTTGTCATTCCTATTATTCTCTTTCCAAATGTACATAATTCGTGCTATGAGTACCTAGTAATCAATAATTTGTTAGGTACTCGTTAAAATTGAACCACAAATTAATTAAGTTTCAGTTTTAACTCGGAAAAAATTATCGATAATGATCATAGCACTATTGCAATGAAACTCGGAATACAGCATCTGCAATGCTTAAAGTTCATATCTAAATCATTTGAAATATAGATGGATCAGTGGAGAATAAAAGTTAACCAAGGCAAATCAGTGCAGTTCACATTTACAACAAGACGTCCAACATGTCCACCTGTCACTCTCAACAAAACACCCATACCACAATCAAAAGTAGTTAAGTACTTGGAACTTCAACTCGATAGGCGTTTAACTTGGAAAACTCATATAAGCAAAAAGCGTCAAGAAATGTATATTAAGTTAAAAAACTATATTGGCTTATTGGGAAAAATCTCCCATAACGCTAGAGAATAAAACTACTATATAAAAGTATAACCCGCCCAATTCAGACATATGGATGCTAGCTATAGCTATATAAAACGCTATCAGGCAAAGACCCTACAAAATAGTATGTCAAATGCGCCATGGTTTGTGTCAAACCGCCGCTTACATCTCAACCTAAATATTCCATTTGTGAGAGACATCATCAAACAGTACGCCGCAAAGCGCAGCAAAACACACTCTAAAACTACCCAAATGAAACTATGAAACCGCTAGATGCAGTGAATAGGCGACTTCAGAAGAAATGACCAAAGGATCTGACGAATTGAAGGCGGAAGGACGCCGATGGAGATGTTCTCCAACATAGACCTAAGTTATAATAAATAAATGCATAATACTAGCTCAAAGAATTTATTTACTGTGATTCGCTGTTAAAAGTAAATTTAAAAAACTGATTACTGATTATTATTTGTGATGACGAAAATAATAACAAGTTGTCAAACTCGGTTTATCATTATACTCACTTTCCAAATATAATCATGCTATTATTAATAATCGTTCAATTCTCACAAACACATTATATCCAATGTGCGTATTCAACCAATCTAAAATGTTTATCTCGATTAAGATGGTTTGGACTTTTGATGTAACAATCAACCTAAGTTACGAATAAGGTAAAAGTAAATGAGAGAAAAGTAAAAACTTTACTACAAAACTTTTGAACCATTTATAAAAACCAAAGTTCCAATAAAGTGTTACAATTGTATAACATGTAATTAAGTAGTAAAAAAGAAAAATATTGATATTAATATTGTGATATACATAAATTCATAGTTTTTGTGTAAATATTTTGTAGAAATACTTTAATCTGTTCCCAAGATTTATTATCAAAATGCCCGGGGTTTTTCGAACGGTCATTCTACTTCTAACATTTTAGGTGGATTTTTATTTTTTACATGGCTACTGTAGAATGATCCTGCTACTTATTTTTTCTTTTTGGCCCACGGCAGTAACTTAGGTTTTTTTTGTGTTCTTTGAACAACCTGGTTCATTCTTAACGTTTATATTAGGCAGTGAAGACAAATTAGTTTCTAGTTCAGTTAGTAGTACAATTTCATCTGTTTCAACTTCTTCATTCTGATCAATTTCTTTAATAAGGTTTTTAACTTTAAATTCTGCTGCTTGTCCCTTTTCCCCTAAAAGGAATAGTTTTGAAATTTTTGTTGTTTGGCAAACATCATCTGGAATTTTATAGACTTGTTTTTGTATATCGCACATCTAGTTCAATAGTGCCATAACTGCAAACGCCTAAAATGTTGACGCTTCACTAAAACAGTTTATGCTAGATCGAATTTGTTGCCACATTGCACCCAAAAATCTATTCAGTGTTATAAGGATGTATTTAAGTGACTGGTTAAACTAATTTAGGACGGTAGTCCGATGTTTCCCGGAGTCGGTATGGGTAGAACCGTAACTCGCCCAACAGTATGACATGCTCTACGCAGTCAAGTCCCGACAGGCAGACGCTACGTTTGTCATGTACCAATAATTTAGATACAGTTATGGCTTTATTGCAGTCTATGGGTGTATTTATATTCCTATAACTAACAATTAATTTTTTCTGCAGTTGTGGCCGTATTGAACTAGATGTGCGATATCTTGAATATAACCCATAAATGTTGCGAGTTGTTCAATTGCTTTATTTTTCTTACTAAATAGCTGTGACAATGTAGCTATATGTTCTTTTAACCTAGTAGATGTTAAAGCGTTAGGATTTTTCGCTCCACATGTTTTGACATCTTTTTGCATTAACTTGTCGTATAGGAAGGATTAAAGGTATTTTTATGGGAAAATAACAGTATGTTTCTAAGGTTTTAAACTAAAGAGACCTGGCACATCTCTTCCACGTATTCCTGTAATAACCACTCTTTTCAATTTTGGAAACAATACTTTCTCCGTTGCAGTAATCGCTACTCAAAATTTTTCGTTATTCTGAGTTTTTAATTCATTAGAAGTGTATAAATGCAATGGCGTTATTTGAATTCTTTAAATTAGTTTTCTAATTACCAACAATAACCGTCAAAACATTGTTCTACCAGGTAACCATTTGATGTTTTATAAAAGAAGAGGGAACGTTTACACAGCAAATCTTATAAAACAATACAGCTGTCATCTAATTCGCTTCCATGGTCTTTTTAATTCCAGAAACGGTTTGAAAGTTGTAAAAAAATATTTTTTTAACTTTATGTTGTCAGTGATAATATTTTACATCTGTCAGTTTAAGGGTATATAGTACCTAATATAATTTTAAAATTAGAAAATATAGCGCAAGATGGGTGGAAGGAAGCAATATGACTATTTTCAAAAAAACTTCTGATGAGGAACATTTTATCTTCACTATTCTGTAACATTTAAATGATTCTATCAGAATTGTATAAGTTATGGTGTTAAGTACTGATTACTGCCAACATAAAGTTAAATTATTTTTTTTTGTAGCATTGCCGTTCCTGAAATTAAAAAACACACCACACATGTCTACTATCCCCTGTCTTTTATGAATGTGTATCCATCATCGAATCAGATTCTTGGTTTAGATACAGTTATTGGCTTGATTTGTTAGCTTTCTTATTTTCGTCATCACTTGATTCATGAGCAGTCCACTCATCTTGTAACATATCAGTTTCGATACTACTATGTTTACTTGAAGAATTTTGTGATGTAGATGGTGTAGGTACCTATTAATTTGTGACAACCCCAATTTCGATACTTCTATGTGCACTTGACAAATTTGGAAATGTAGATGGCATATGTTCAGAAACATTAGGACTGATCGGTTCTTCTATACTTTCGCTGATCTATGAACTTTTTCTGATAATTTATGGTTTAATACAACACTTCAATCAATAATCACTTTGTAATTTTTTTAGGAGGAAATCGTTATGACTGTTTGTAGAAAGAACGTCTCCCAACAACAAATCTATATGATAGGTATGACATTTGTTCTTGCTGTTTTACTAAAAATTGTTTGTTGATTTTATTCGCAATTCTGAAATTAACACGGCGCCTGTTTGGACACATGTTCACAGGAACGTTTGTTACACCTTTGTTCCACATATTAACTTGGTAAAGTTTGGTAAAGCAATTCAGATAGTTACATGTTGCATTGCTTATCTTTTTTAGCTTTGTTGATTCAAATCATCGAATCGGAGAATACCATACCCCGGTCAAAATTTTCCCGCCAGAATAAATGAAGAAGAAGAAGCAAAATGTCAAACACATGTGAAGGGTATACGGTATACTATTTGGTAGAGAAATTTGTAAGCTTTCGAAATATGAGTCGCTGAAAAGGGAAGTTTTGCGTTTCATTTTGCCATAAATTACGAAGTTTTGACTCCGCACTGCTCTCATTTGAAAAATAGTCAAATCACTTGGTCAGTTAATAGTTGTCAACTTAAAGAACTGTAAAGGTGATATAACTCAAAATCGACAATTTCTGACTTACACGACTTTTGCTCTTATCGGATCATATGCTCGTGGATTTTATGAGAGAATGCTGCAAGTCCATTAAAACAACAAGTAAAGTTTTGAAACTTACCAGAATATAGAGTATTTGAAATAAAATGTGACTGACTTATATCGTTTTTCCCGTGTACCCTTCATATGATATTTAACTATTAGGCGAAGAATGACTAGATAAAATCATATTTCTTATTGCAAAACAAAGAAATATGACTTTCAGACCATATTGATCTTGACTATTTATAAAAACAATAATTCGTAAGTATTTACTTTTTACTGCTGTCATTTTGTCCTACTGCTCCGAACCTTTTGT
The DNA here is from genome assembly GCA_949768715.1 of Dascillus cervinus. Lineage (NCBI taxonomy): Eukaryota > Metazoa > Arthropoda > Insecta > Coleoptera > Dascillidae > Dascillus > Dascillus cervinus. The sequence goes on along the minus strand of OX458316.1, from coordinate 16,142,584 downwards.
GGATTTCCATTTGGGAAATAATAACATTTACCCTTTACATAAATCTAATATTTTTTTTTGATATTGTGTGGCATCCAGTGCGATCAAGCGACTTAACAGCTTTAAGATAGTTATCTAAACTGCACTTGCGCAAATGTAAATCAATGTTGCCAGATTGAAGGACGCAGCAAGATGAAATCGATGTAAGTCAATATATGGCAAGGACGCAGCATAATCGAAAGAGTGTAAGCGACATATACAAAAGATGTATATTGAAAAAATCCGCAGCGCCTCCTAGACCTCTATACGGTGAACTAAAATATTCAGTGAATTTTTACGATTAGCATGATCAAGCGTCCCTCTAAGAATTTGATTTTAAACCCCTCTTACCCTCCAGAATCGAATTATATGGGTTAGACTTGCTGCGTCCGTATACGGACGCAGTATGGTCTAGGACGCAGTATTGTATGTAATTTGGCAATGTACGGACGCGGTATCATACCAATGGAAAATATATATATATATATATATATATATATTTTCCATTGGTATGATACCGCGTCCGTACATTGCCAAATTACATACAATACTGTGTCCTAGACCATACTGCGTCCGTATACGGACGCAGCAAGTCTAACCCATATAATTCGATTCTCGGGGGTAAGAGGGGTTTAAAATCAAATTTTTAGAGGGACGCTTGATCATGCTAATCGTAAAAATTCACTGAATATTTTAGTTCACCGTATAGAGGTCTAGGAGGCGCTGCGGATTTTTTCAATATACATCTTTTGTATATGTTCCTTACATTCTGTCGATTATGCTGCGTCCTTGCCATATATTGACTTACATCGATAGCATCTTGCTGCGTCCTTCAATCTGGCAACATTGATTTTCATTTGCGCAAGTGCAGTTTAGATAACTATCTTAAAGCGGTTAAGTCGCTTGATCGCACTGGATGCCACACAGGATCAAAAAAAAATATTAGATTTATGTAAAGGGCAAATGTTATTATTGCCCAAAAGGTTTGGAGCAGTAGGACAAAATGACAGCAGTAAAAAGTAAATACCTACGAATTATTGTTTTTATTAACAGTCAAGATCAAAATGCTCTAAAAGTCATATTTCTTTATTTTGTATTAAGAAATGTGATTGTATCTAGTCATTCTTCGCCTAATAGTTAACGGGAAGAACGATATAAGTCACATTTTCATTTTTTCGAGATATGTGAAATTTAATATTTGAAATACTCTATATTCCGGTTCAAAACTTTACTTGTTGTTTTAATGGACTTGCAGTATTCTCTCATAAAATCCACGAGCATATTAGCCGATGAGAGCAAAAGTGGGATAAGTCAAAAATTGTCGATTTTGAGTTATATCACCTTTCCAGTTCTTTAAATTGACAACTATTAACTGACCAAGTGATTTAACTATTTTTCAAAGAGCATCGACCGTAATTTATGGCAAAATGAAACGCAAAACTCACCTTTTTTCAAAAAAAAGACTTATACCACTTTGGATTTCAGCGGCTTATATTTCGAAAGCTTACAAATTTCTCTACCAAATAGTATACCGTATACCCTTCACATGTGTTTGACATTTTGCTTCTTAGTTGTTACCCATTTATTCCGGCGGGAAAATTTTGACCGGGGTCTGATATTCTCCGATTCGATGATTTGTATCAACAAAGCTAAAAAAGATAAGCAATGGAACACGTAACTATCTGAATTGCTTGACCAACCTTTACCAACTGAATATGTGGAACAAAGGTGTAACAAACGTTTCTGTAAACATGTGTCCAAAAAGGCTCCGTGTTAATTTTAGAATTGCGAATAAAATCAATAAACAGTTTTTAGTAAAACAGCAAGAACAAATGTCATACCTATCATAATAATTATAGATTTGTTATTAGTACGGTTTATTAAATGCGCTTTGGGGGGAGACGTTCTTTCTACAAACAGTCATAACGATTTCCTCCTAAAAAATTACAAAGTGATTATTGATTGAAGTGTTGTATTGAAAAACCATAAATTATCAGAAAAAGTTCATACATCAGCGAAAGTATAGAAGAACCCATCAGTCCGAATGTTTCTGAATATATGCCATCTACATTTCCAAATTTGTCAAGTGCACATAGAAGTAACGAAACTGATATGTTACAAGATGAGTGGACTGCTCATGAATCAAGTGATGACGAAAATAAGAAAGCTAACAAATCAAGCCAATAATGCATCTAAATCAAGAATCTGATTCGATGATGGATACACATTCATAAAAGACAGGGGGTAGTAGACATGTGTGGTGTGTTTTTTAATTTCAGGAACGGCAAGGCTACAAAAAAAAAATGTAACTTTATGTTGGCAGTAATCAGTACTTAACACCATAACTTATACAATTTTGATAGAATCATTTAAATGTTATAGAATAGTGAAGATAAAATGTTCCTCATCAGAAGTTTTTTTGAAAATAGTCATATTGCTTCCTTCCGCCCGTCTTGCGCTATATTTTCTAATTTTAAAATTATATTAGGTACCTTAAACTGACAGATGTAAAATATTATCACTGACAACATAAAGTTAAAAAAATATTTTTTTACAACCTTTCAACCGTTTCTGGAATTAAAAACACATTAAAGCATGGAAGCGAATGAGATGACAGCTGTATTGTTTTATAAGATTTGCTGTGTAAACGTTCCCTCTTCTTTTATAAAACATCAAATGGTTACTTGGTAGAACAATGTTTTGACGGTTATTGTTGCTAAATAGAAAACTAATTTAAAGAATTCAAAAAACGCCATTGCATTTATACACTTCTAATGAATTAAAAACTCAGAATAACGAAAAATTTTGAGTAGCGGTTACTCCAACGGAGAAAGCATTGTTTCCAAAATTGAAAAGAGTGGTTATTAGAGGAAAACGTGGAAGAGATGTGCCAGGTCTCTTTAGTTTAAAACCTCAGAAACATACTGATTAAGCTAAGAAATAATTTTGTGAAAATCTATAATTTGTTCTCATTTTCCCATAAAAATACCTCTAATCCTATACGACAAGTTAATGCAAAAAGATGTCAAAACATGTGGACCAAAAAATCCTAACGCTTGAACATCTACTAGGTTAAAAAAACATATAGCTACATTGCCATAGCTATTTAGTATGAAAAATAAAAAAATTGAACAATATTCAAGATATCGCACATCTAGTTCAATACGGCCACAACTGCAGAAAAAATTAATTGTTAGTTATAGAAATATAAATACACCCATAGACTGCAATAAAGTCATAACTGTATCTAAATTAGTTTAACCAGTCACTTAGATACATCCTTATAACACTGAATAGATTTTTGGGTGCAATGTGGCAACAAATTCGATCTAGCATAAACTGTTTTAGTGAAGCGTCAACATTTTAGGCGTTTGCAGTTATGGCACTATTGAACTAGATGTGCGATATACGAAAACAAGTCTATAAAATTCCAGATGATGTTTGCCAAACAACAAAAATTTCAAAACTATTCCTTTTAGGGGAAAAGGGACAAGCGGCAGAATTTAAAGTTAAAAACCTTAATAAAGAAATTGAACTACCAACTGAACCAGAAACTAATTTGTCTTCACTGCCGAATATAAACGTTAAGAATGAACCAGGTTGTTCAAAGAACACATAAAACCCTAAGTTACTGCCGTGGGCCAAAAAGAAAAAATAAGTAGCAGGATCATTCTTCAGTAGCCATGTAAAAAATAAAAATCCACCTAAAATGTTAGAAGTAGAATAACCGTTCGAAAAACCCCGGACATTTTGATAATAAATCTTGGACACAGATTAAAGTATTTCTACAAAATATTTACACAGAAACTATTAATTTATGTATATCCCAATATTAATATCAATATTTTCTTTTTTACTACTTAATTACATGTTATACAATTGTAACACTTTATGGGAACTTTGGTTTTTATAAATGGTTCAAAATTTTTATAGTAAAGTTTTTACTTTTCTCTCATTTACTTTTACATTATTCGTAACTTAGGTTGATTGTTACATCAAAAGTCCAAACCATCTTAATCGAGATAAACATTTTAGATTGGTTGAATACGCACATTTGATATAATGTGTTTGTGAGAATTGAACGATTATTAATTATAGCATGAATTATATTTGGAAAGTGAGTATAATGATAAACCGAGTTTGACAACTTGTTATTATTTTCGTCATCACAAATAATAATCAGTAATCAGTTTTTAAAATTTAATTTTAACAACGAATCACAGTAAATAAATTCTTTGAGCTAGTAGTATGCATTTATTTATTATAACTTAGGTCTATGTTGGAGAGCATCTCCATCGGCGTCCTTCCGCCTTCAATTCGTCAGATCCTTTGGTCATTTCCTCTGAAGTCGCCTATTGACTGCATCTACTATCCGCGGTTTCATAGTTTCATTTGGGTAGTTTTATAGTGTGTTTTTCTGCGCTTTGCGGTGTACTGTTTGATGATGTCTCTCACAAATGGAATATTTAGGTCGAGATGTAAGCGGCGGTTTGACACAAACCATGGTGCATTTGACATACTATTTTGTAGGGTCTTTGACTGAAAGCGTTTTATGATAATTATCGAGATTGGAATTTCTGGTGCATCCCCATAGCTGGCATCCATATGTCTGAATTGGGCGGGTTATACTTTTATATAGTAGTTTTATTCTCTAGCGTTATGGGAGATTTTTTCCCGATAAGACAATATAGTTTTGTAACTTAATATCCATTTCTTGACGCTTTTTGCTTATATGAGTTTTCCAAGTTAAACGCCTATCGAGTTGAATTTCCAAGTACTTAACTACCTTTGATTGTGGTATGGGTGTTTTGTTGAGAGTGACAGGTGGACATGTTGGACGTCTTGTTGTAAATGTGAACTGCACTGATTTGCCTTGGTTAACTTTTATTCTTCACTGATCCATCCATATTTCAAATGATTTAGATATGAGCTTGAAGCATTGCAGATGCTGTATTCCGAGTTTCATTACAATAGTGCTATGATTATTATCGATAATTTTTTCCGAGTTAAAACTGAAACTTAATTTGTCGTTCAATTTTAAGTAGTACCTAACAAATTATCGATTAGTAGGTACTCATAGCACGAATTATGTACATTAATTTCTTGTGGTAATCATAAACAAGTTATATTCTCAATTTTAAAAGTAGTTGTTCCCTCTGAAATAGTTAGCTACTGACATGGCAACGTTGCGGACGCAGTAGATGTCGTAAAATGAATGTGAATATACATGGTGGACGCAACATAATGCGGAAGATAAAAGAGAATATACGCGGACGCAACATTATGCTTATAATGAAAGGACGTCCTATCATACCAATGGTTGAAATTCCTTCATTTCTTAAGATATCTTAATATTAAGGTGATTTTCGCATTCTCTGCCGCAAAATAGAGCTGTCTCTGTTTTCAACGTTAAATATATATGACTCCTTCTGGTGGACGCAACATAGGGTGCTCGGTGAAAGGACGCAGGATTGATAGAATGATGTAAATATATATATTGATGGCTGTTAAGTTGTCACCTCCGGCATATAGAAGAGGCGCCCTGACCTCCATGTTATCCCTTTGCTTAATCAGTATAAAATTTACATATTTGGGATGAGGGGAACTTCCGCTGTAAGGGTTTCAAGAGAGGGGAAACGATTTCCTCATTTTACCGGGGTCATATATAGAGTATATGAAAGATACAAACTGACCTCCGACATGCATATATAAGAAGACTACTTACATTGCGTTGTTACCTCCAACAGCGTTGACAAATCTACCAACAAGTAAACTGAGTGTTCGAACTGTTTCATTTAAACACGCATATAAAAGGACAGTTTAACATAAGTTATTTTTCTAGAAATGGTCAAAGCAAAAGTTTTTAGATTTTCAGAATGATTCGAAAGCTCTAAAACCTCTTTCCGAGCGAAATTTGTGTAAACCGTAATTTCTCTTCATTGCACTAACTCGAAATCCTAATAAAATTAAACAATTGTTCAAAATTTTCCTTGTCAGTGCAAAACGGTAGAAAAATTATATTTTTTCAGATACAGGATAATTAGGAGTAACGCGATACCAAGTAAGAGGTAATTCGTCGATCTACTTTTTATCGCCTATTGTAAATACTGTATAAAGTTGTCGTTTCGTTTTCAAGCAATTGCATGAATGTTCGAAAACGTAGTTTTCAAAACATTACATACCAGTTTCTAGTTTTTCGTAATTTGCCATTAGAAATTGTTATTGCAACCATAATTTTGAACAATCAAAACTCAATTGCTTGACAACTAACTCCCAAACCAGGGAAAAATTTGAACTATGCAACGCAGAACGAACTACTTATTCATACTTCAAATAATGGTTAATAACAAATGCATAACAAACCTCACAACCACGAAAAATATCAGTCAACAGGTTACTAAATTCGTGAGATACTCTTACTTAAGATACTTTGATTAAATACTTAACGACATCCTAATGGATAAAATGGTTTTACGCCATAAACATAAGCAAAGTATCAATAATCAATATCCCTGTGCCCGAAACTAAGGAACCAATAAGGAAACTAATACCACAGTCCTTGCAGAAGAAGAAAATGTCTTTAGATTTTACAATGAGAAATATAATTTCGGGAATATTTGAATTCTAGAGAGTACTACCTAATTTTTTCAATATGCAAAATGCTATTGCTTAAAAACAAAACGGAAAATTTGTGTAATATTTACACTAAGGGTCGAGGGTTAAACCAAAAATTATGGTTACCAACAACCGGTAACTCTAGCTTTCACCTCCAGTTAACTTTTTTTCACCCTAGCTTTCACCTCCAGTTAACTTTTTTTGAAGGTTTGAAGGTTTGAAAAATAGACCAGCGAATTACCTCTTACGCGGTTTTGTGTTTCTCCTGAACACCATGTCCAGTAGGGATAATAAATAAATGGTCCGATTTTTACCGACAAAATTTATCATTAAAAAGCGAATTGTTTTTGGAAATTCCAAAACAAAATCTTCGAGCTTCATAACTGACAAGTTTTACAGAATAAATGAGACCACGAATTATATTCAACTTGAAAATCTCAGAAAAAATTAACTTAATTTTTAAAAGCGTTTATTGGAAAGTTGATGCAAATAAGTATTTAAAATTTAATTAAATTTAAAATTTCGTTTTGACATAAATTTTCCCAGAAGTAATTACACAAGTTGGATTTTTAGCAGATTTAGTTGTTTTCAAAGAAAACTTGGTTGACATGAAAATTTCTCAAAATTCTCTTGATTTGAGAAAAATTGACAAGTGATAACCAAGTGATGAAAAAATCACTAGATCTAAAGTGGCATGCGGAAATTATTAAGTTTAGCAAAAGTCTTTGGTCATATTACTTTTGTTTGGAAACATTGCACCAATCACTTTTGCCAAGTTTCTTAATTTCCGTACGTTAACTGGATGTAAACGACCTTTAAGGCAATAAGCCAATATCGCGTATATTTTAGCAAACCGCAATTTTTATTTTGGGGCTATTGCTCAGACATAGTTTAAAGTATACCTAAGTATAATTGAAGGGCTCTATGCAAGTATTAGTACTTAAGTCACTTTTCAAATTCTGTGATATTTGAGATTTTGATGTTTCAGTTTGATCTGGAAAACACATTGTTTTGATTTTGACTGATCTTTTTTTACTAAAGTAAGTCTTCTTTAGTTGGCTTATATTGTACGTATTCAAACTCATTTCTTAATAACTGACGCTTTCGACCCAGTTGATAGTTTTTAAACAATAGATTTATTTTGTTAAAATAGACGATTCGCTTCCGGAATTGACTTATATTGTACGTATTCAAACTCATTCATCATCATAAAAGACTAGCTTTTCTAAACATTACATTTTTTGAGCCTCTTAAAAGGGTAAAAACTAAAGAATTATTTACGACTACTAGAGAGAGCGTAACAAATTACATCCGCATTTTAAGAAAAGTTGGATCCAATAAAAATACGATCAGTACGAATTCTCAAACATCAAAATATTTGTTATCAATTAAATACAATTCACGATTATCTATTCTTTCAACACTAGTAGCATTTCCTTTTGGGATTGCAAGATAGTCAACGTAAATCAATTCTACAAATTACAAATCAACAATTAATACACAAAATAATTTTATGTTAAGTAGAAGTTAAGTGTTAAGAAAGTAACACTTTTTGCCAAAACAATTTTAACAAATCTTACTCTTAATTAAACTTTTCACGAGTAACAAAGGGGAACAATTTATGTTAGTAAATTTTAGTGCAAACAATGATTCGACATCATAAATTTACGAGCTTAGACAATAAAGTGTAACTTTAAGAAATCATAATATAATATTTAAATAAAACGAACATTTCTTGAGTAGAGATAATATTTTTATTTTAATACTAATTTATTGTAAGTAGATAACCTGTAATTTACGGAAATTTAAAAAAACTATTCTAAGTGACGTATTAATGTAGAATTGGAAAATTGCTTTAAATAATTATATAGTGTTTTGTTTCACTGGATTAATAAGGTTCGGTGTATTTACGGGATTTCTGAAATATGTGGTCCAAATATTGTAAAGACTAAATTATTGATAATAAATTAAATAGAATTATGTTATCCATTTTCAACAACGATCGATGCCCGAAATTTGCGTTTTCGTAATACGTGAACAACACAACAATAGTCTACTGAATAAATTGTTTTTGGAATGTACCAAATTCTTTCGGATAGTAAACATGTGCCACTAAAACCAAAGGAAGTTAAACATTTAAGGGCTCGAATACCGCTAAAATATTTCGATGCGATGTTGCCAATATTTGGAGTCCACAACATACAGTCTATAATGTAAAACGCAACATATACAGGTGGAGGTGACTTCGTATTGCCTGTAGTACGAACAAAAACGACGACAGCGCCAGCGGACATATGCTGGACTAAAATTATATGTATATTGTGAGTACAGAGATGACTTAGTCACCTCCAGACAAATTTTTTCCTATGTGTTGCTGACGTCATTTAGAAGTCATTTGCGCCAAAAACAAGGCAAAACGTTGTCGCCTCCGAAAACGGAGGTCACAACGTTATATAAGAGGTGACAACGTACCCTCAGTGTAACGCGTTGGAGGTGACAACGTACCGTTCATGAATATATATACAGTGAGGACGCGTGGGTTGGAATAAATTCATTTAAAATTCATGGGTTTAGTTATTGGAAAAACGCTCGGACACGTCGATTTTTGTTTTTAAAACTGCATCTTTTTTGATATTTATAATTTTAAGATCGTCTTTTGTTTTCGCACTATGACGTCATCAATAATTTTTTTAAATTGCATCCTATATTTTTGTTCACGAATTTGGATGCAGCGCATTTTTCTGAGTACAGAAATGTCAAATTCGTATTACCTTGAAGAGGAAAGTTTTCGAAATAATCAGTCCTAAAGTTTCAAAAATTTATGATAAAATTATTAGAGTAGACCACTAATAATATCATCAAGGAAGCGCTGGAAATCGAGCAAAACATTCAATTGCGTGTTTATTTTTCCGGTTTATTGAAGTAGACTTTAGATTTCAGATAACCCCATAGATAAAAATCTAATGGAGTTAAATCGGAAGACCTAGCTGGCCATTCGATAAAACCTCTCCTTCCGATCCATCTATTTGGGAAAATATTATGAAGGTATTCTCGTACTGTTCTCGAATAGTGTGGGGGCGCTCCATCCTGTTGGAATCATACTGAACGTGCCGGTATATTTGGGTTTTCATTATTCAGGTACACTGTACTTACACTGGGTATTATGTCATTTTGTAGTAAGTCTAAATATTTTTCAGAATTAAGTGTTCCCTCAATAAAAAAGGACCCAAAGTTGAGGTACCCACAATTCCGGCCCAAACGTTTACTTTCTGAGGGAATTGTGTATGACTTTCCATTCTCCAATGTGGGTTTTCTGGTGCCCAATATCGAAAATTTTTCCTGTTTACCGAACCATTCAAACGAAATGTTACCTCGTCGGAAAAAACTATGTTACGTAAAAATTCCGGGTTGGCATTGCATCTATCCATCATTATTTCGCAAAATTCTAATCTGCGATCGAGATCGTATTCAATAAGTTCCTCAACAAAATGTACTTTGTATGGGTGCCATTTGTTCTTGTGTAAATATTTTAGAACAGAAGATTTACTTAGTGACTGTTTTGCAGCTACTTGTTGACTTGATTTGTGAGGATTTTCTTGTAAATCGAGAAATGTAACATGGTTGGTTTTGTAATTGTCTCTTACGTGGCCAAAGTCTCTAAACTTTTTCTCCATCTTACTAACTACTGATTGTGTAATATGCTTCTCCGGGTACTTATCATTGAACAATTCACAAACTTCAGCTTGTGTTCGAGTATTATCCTCATATCCTACCATCATCAACATATCTATTCGTTGTTTCTCAGTTAAACGCGCCATTCTTCAAGCTTTGAAACTGTACTTGACAAGTGTCAACAATCAAAAAAACAAAATAAACACAATTGAATGTTTTGCTCGATTTCCAGCGCTTCCTTGATGATATTATTAGTGGTCTACTCTAATAATTTTATCATAAATTTTTGAAACTTTAGGACTGATTATTTCGAAAACTTTCCTCTTCAAGGTCATACGAATTTGACATTTCTGTACTCAGAAAAATGCGCTGCATCCAAATTCGTGAACAAAAATATAGAGTGCAATTTAAAAAACTTATTGATGACGTCATAGTGCGAAAACAAAAGACGATCGTAAAAGTATAAATATCAAAAAAGATGCAGTTTTAAAAACAAAAATCGACGTGTCCGAGCGTTTTTCCAAAACCAAACCCATGAATTTTAAATGAATTTATTCCAACCCACGCGTCCTCACTGTATATATATAAATATATATATATATTTCAGACCCAAGTGAGAAATACAATAAAACTTTCCGACAGAATTATCCCAAAGCAATCACAATGGTTTAACATTAACATGAATCCATCAGCACCAAAATTATCAGCGTTACCCAAATTACATAAAGTGGATACACCCATTAGACCCCTAATTAATTATACAACGGCTCCTGCATATAAAATATCAAAAACTATTGCTAATGAAGTAAAAAAGGTATTCAATTTAAATCATAAATATACAATTAAAAATAGTATAGAACTTATAAATAATTTAAAAAATGTTGCACTAAATAAAAATTCTAAATTTGTATCATTTGACATTTGTAATATGTATACAAATATCCCAATTAAGGAAACGTTAAATATAATAAAGAACGATCTGCATAAAAAAGATTATCATAATGAATACATTGAACAATTAATAAACAACATTGAAATGATACTTAACCAAAATTATTTCAAATTTAATGATAAATATTATAAACAAACTGAAGGTTTAACAATGGGATCACCTATTTCAGCAATACTAGCGGAAATATTTTTACAAAAATTCGAAGATAAAGCTATGCAAATGTTAATGGAAAAATTTAAAGTCATAAAATGGTATAGATTCGTTGATGATACTTTTATTATCACAGAATATGATAATCCAAAGGAAATTTTAGATTACTTAAATACTATCAATGAAAAGATAAAATTTACCATGGAACTAGAATCAAATAATTCCATTAATTTCTTGGATTTAAATATCGAAAAGAAGAACAACAAATTAAATTATAATATATATCGAAAAAGTACACAGACGGATCATATCATTCATTATAAATCAAACCATCCATACCAACATAAGATGGCAGCGTTTAGACATCTAATAAACAGGCTGTACAGTGTACCACTTAATAAAAATAATTTCAATAATGAACTAAGTACCATTAAACAAATAGCTGTAAATAACGGATATAACATTAGTGTCATATACAAATTGATAAATAAATTTAAATTCAATAGGAGTAAACATAATAAGAGCAACCACGAAAACAGCCAAGGAACAATAAATAATAGTGAACAGAAGTGTAAATGGGTAACTTTCAATTATTATGGAAATGTGACGAATAAATTAACAAAGATTTTCAGAAACCAAAATCTAAAGATAGGATTAACAACAAATAATAAATTAGAAAAATTCTTAAAACCAAAAATCGAAAAAGAAGACAAGTATGATTGGAACGGAATTTATTCCATTAAGTGCAACACATGTAACAAAAAATATGTTGGTCAAACTGGCAGAAGTTTCCATAAAAGGTATAAAGAACACATTAACAAAAATAATACAACTTCAAATTATACAAGACATTTGTATCAAGAAAAACACCAGTTTGGTACCATTGAAAATACTATGAAAATAGAAAAAATAATGAAAAAAGGAGTCAGGATGAACATAGCTGAAAATATACACATTTATAAAAGCAAAAATAAAGCACAACTTATAAATGAACAGTTACATGTTAAGGATGATATGTTAATAAAACTAATAAACAAAATTAATACATAAATGAAATACAATAATAATAAAAAGAATAGATAAAAATTAAAATAGTGGGGAGTGGATATAAAAATTCAAAAAACTTGAAGGAACGCTTATAATATCGAATACTACTGATGACGCGATATCGCGAAAACTGTTAGTGGTATGAACAGTTTTAGTATCGATAATTAATGTTATTTGTGTAATGTAAAAATCTGTGACGTACGTTTTAAAAAAGTTTCAAAACAATTTTAAAATGTTAAATGTAGTGAAGTGCGTTTTTAAAAAATTTTTAAAGTGTAATAACTGAAAAATGGACATATCTTGATTAATTCAAGTGTTAAAATACAAAATTATGTGGAAATCTGAGGAAATAAAAAGTAAGTTTACTTAACTATATTATATGTCCACATAAAGGAAAAGAAAAATGAAAAAGTTGAGTTTAACTTAGGTTACCGAAGAATTATCCAGTAAATTAAACGTAAAAAAATATCAAGTTGGCATTTCTACCTTCCAACACGACTTCAATACTGCAGCCTATGGACCAAGGAATTATAAACGTCCTTAATTTTCATTTTCGAAAAGTGCTTGTGTTGCATTTGATAGATGGCATTGAAATGGAAAAAGAGGATCGGGTAACACTTGTAGACGCCATTCGATTTGTAGACCGAGCTTGAAAATGTATTACGCAAACCACAATAAAAAATTGTTTCAAACATGCTGGATTTATAAGAGAAGTTGGCCCAGCTGAAAATTGACAAAGTGAACTTTGTATCGCATTAACGGCTGAAAAAGTCAACTTTCAGGAGTATGTGACGGTTGGCAATTTTGTATGTATGTACTAGTGAAATCCCAACCGAGGATGACATCGTTGAGAATGCGTATTAAAAATATAATCAAACTCAAACTGAAATTGGTAAATCTGATGATGATGAACCGGCCCTTTTACTAGAAAAGATTTCGTCTGCGGAAGCTAGAAAGTGCCTGGCAAAATTGGAGAGTTTTTTTGAAGCCGAAACTACTCTAAATGGCGCGGAACATTTTTTTCATTTTTTGGCAAATTTGGAAAATTTAATTAACGAAACAGACTATTACTGATTATTTCGGTTAATAAGTACGCCTAAATTTATATATGAAACAACTGTAACGTACACGCATTTTGCTAATTTATGTCAACAAATAATATTTTCAATAAAAAATGTCTTTACATAATAATCCGCTTTTAACGATATCCTCTTATAACGAGCTAATTTCAAACTCCCGTGCGTCCTCGCTATAAGCGGATTCTACTGTATTTTAAAACAATATACAAGGTGTAAACGAAATAAGTACATTAATTTTTACCAGTAGTAGAACTCGTCGAGATAAGCCCTTTTTTATGTACCATTTTTTTCGAAATCGCATTTTTTAAAATCATTTTTCCCCCCCACAAATTGACGAGCCTTCTATGAAATGCTCCAACAAAGAAAAATAATGACTTTTTATTATTGAAAATTAATTTGTCACTTCTGTCAAGTGAAATCTGAAAAAATGTCTAGATTTACCAATAACGAATTGACAGATATTGTGTTAACCTATGGTGAGAGCCAAGGGAATGAAGCCTTAGCTCGAAGAATTTACATGAACCGATTTCCGAACCGTCGTCTTCGGAATGTTCGCACATTTGTAAATGTGGTGCAGCATCTTCGAGATCACGGATCTTTTCAGCCTGCAGCTTACGATCGTGGTCGACAGCGTCCAGCTCAAGTTGCAAACATTGAGGAGGCTGTTCTGAACAGTGTCGAGGTTCGACCTGGGCTCAGCACAAGAAGGCTAGCAGTCCTGTACCCTGGCCTGCCCGAATGCCGGACTTGAACCCTTGCGACTTCTTTTTGTGGGGGTACATGAAGGATTTAGTATACTCTATATCAATTGATACCATTGAAATGTTGCAAGAACGGGTGGAACTTGCTGCTGCAATGATTCGTAACAACAGAGCCATGTTACAAAGGGAAGAAGAATCACTTCGTCGGCGTCTTCAAGCATGTGCACAAAACAACGGTGGACACTTTGAACAATTTTTATGATCGTTTTCCTTTATTTTCGTTAGCGCAATTCTCGCGTCAATGTTTAAAAATAAATTTGAAATAAAACTTTTTTTTGGTGTTTGCTTCCAGTGGCGTGTAAGAAAATTGTGTAAGATTTTAAAATAATTTTAACTCAAAAACAAAAACGTTTTCAAAACAAAGTTATTAGGAAAAGTTGTTGGTCTTGAAAAATTCTATTACCAGTTAAAATGAATGTACTTATTTCGTTTACACCTTGTATATTTAAATCCTTTTAAATGCATAAAAAGAAAAGTTGTTTTATTTTACAAAAACAAACAACAAACAAAAAATTCTTTGAATCTTCATAGAATCTGCATAGTTTCGGTATTTTGCGTAGTTAGAAAAAGCTGCGTTTTTACAATATCAGACAACTAAATAAAAGAAAAAACGAAAAAAAATTCTAAAAATAATGAAAAAAAAATTCTTTATAGGGTATGGTCGGGTCGCATCCGACCCGGCCTCGAGACCATGGCCCAATAAAATTAAAATTGGCTGAGCATGCAACGTACTTGGAGGTTGCTGATTCGTCTATATCAGTAGGAAGCCTGACTCGAGAGATAGCTGAAACCGCTCACCGATCTGATAAAGGTGGTAGACGTAGGATACAAAAATATTTGGCTTGGGTCGGATCCGACCCCGACCATACCATCGGAAGGTTAAAATTGTTAAAAATACAGTTGATAAAATATTCCCAGGTATAAAGAAAATAATATCCGGCGATTTTCCAAATAAAATCTGAAAAACAAATTCTACAAATTATAATCAGGGATACTTCCATTACAAAATTTATTCGTAGAGGAACCGAAAAGAAGCACCGGTCGCCCTCGTTTCCCTAAACACGATTTTGCAAACTCGCTCATAACCCACCTAGAGTTATAATAATGATGATGAGACAGAAAATTAATTAAATGTATAGTGCCTGGAATGTAAAATTGCACAGATTGCACACAAAAGCATGTAGGTCAAGTGAGTTTTGAAATTTGTCGCCTCCTCTGCAGCAATAAAGTTTAGAAACGCTATTTGACAATTCTCAGCTGTCAGCTTTCCTTTTCACTCCCCTCTTATTGAGGTTTTGTATCAGTTTTCTTATCTAGTTTTAATATTAACAATTTAATAAACAACGCATTTTTTAAGGCACTATTGCTGTTTGGTTTTTTGCTTAAAAGGTGCACATTTGGGTGGCCCCAAATGTGCACCTTTTTTTTTTAGCAACTTGATTTTTGCTTTATATCATAGGCGTTCTAAAAAATATCAGCCAAATGTCAATATTATTTTGTTTCTGACAAATATTATTTCACGAAAGTCACAGGATAAAGCCACAAAACCCTACGCACACTCCAGACTTTTCATCGTCCGACAGTTTAGTCAGTTGCTTAATCAGTATAGAAACTTACATCTATGGAAAAATAGGGAAATTTACGTCAGGTATCGTGCACATTTGGGTGACAGCAAATGTACATTTCGTCATTCTCACTACATAATCTCAGAGATTTAATAATTTATGAAAATAATCAAAATTAACAAATTTCATAGGTCACTGAGCCCACATTCTTTTATGCACAATCTGTGTAATTCTACCTTTTAGGCACTTTACATTTGATTGTATTTTATACTAAATCAATAAAAAAAATCATAATTAATGTTATTAAATTTAATTGTACGTTTTTTTCAAATTTTGTTTGAAAATCACTAGATAAACAAATTTTCTTTCAATAAAATGATCAGAAATGATCGATGCGAAGAACTAATCTACAGTCTACGCCGGTTAATGCGATCTTGCTTCTAACGATCTTCCGGTTATAACGAACCAAATCAAGAGTCCCGCCACGCATAATAGGAAAATGCGTGTTAATTTTACCGTCTATAACGACGTTAAAAATAATCAACTCCGGTTAGTACGACCTAAAAATTCCTGAAATATTGTCTACGCCAGATGCATTTTTCTCGCAGTTATACCCAAACGTCAAAAGGTAAAATCCAACAGTTCGTACGTGCCGAATTAATAAATGATCAAATTAACCCCTAACGTTATAGATATCTTTAACAATGCATTTGTAAAAACGCAATTTCAATTGGTTTCTGGAATAGAAATTGTACAGTTCTGTATGTATATTTCACACAATGATACGCATCTGAAAGTAAGGAGAGTAAGTCCAACTTCGTTTAGGAATAAAAATGAAAAAAAATTTTTTTTGTGTATTACCAACTTCGTATAGCGAACTTATGTATACGGTTCCTTGCGGTTCGTTATAAGCGCCATATACTCTACTTGCAAATGTTACATAATATCAGAATTATCTTCCTCGAGTCTTGATTATAATCAATTAACTCGTTAGCCCTGTATCACATGTTTCCAAAAATCTTCTTTTTCAAAACATCTAATTTTATTTTTGTTGTAACTTCATGTAAAGTATTGAGAATAAATTATTTTAAAAACAGTGTTTGCCACAGTCGAATTCTACTGGAAGTCTATTTTAATACAGGTGTTATCAGAGAATGGAGATATTGCATGCAAGAAACAATAACGCTGGTTATTAACAACACAGAATATCAAGTACTAAATATTTTTAATTCCTTAAAAAATAGTATTCGATTATGTCTCGAAAACTACGGCATTTCGGGCGCATATGCTGTAATGACTAATATATATTCACGAAAACAATATTGCTTTAATGTGTGCATAGAAAATTCACTTCCTTAACGAGTGAAGGGAGTAAACACCGGTGTAAATCTCTTTCATAATTTGAAGCTTGCGGCAAAAAATATACTACAGAGTGAACATAAGAGAATGTGTCTCAAGTGAACTACGAAATTTGAAAACTTATCAATTTGTCGCCGCTCATAAATTGTTAAATGTTAAAGATTACGAAACCAACTTAAAATTAACAGCTTAAAATTATCAAAATGACGTTTCTTAACCCTCTCGGTCACTGGGGTCTCAATTGAGGACAACCTATACTGATTTTTAGGGTTCCGTACCTTAAAAGGAAAACACGGAACCCTTATAAAATCACTTCGGTGTCCGTTCGTCTGTCACAGGGGTTTTTCTCGAAAACTAAATAACGTAGAAACTTGAAATTTGGTGTAATGATAGATCTTGATGACGCGCACATATATCGTTCATCATAATTAGATAAAAATTTATATTTAGGTTAACATGGGGGGTCAGTTTGGTACCAATAAAAAAAAGTTTATATTAACATATCATTTAAAAGAGCTAACTGTAAGGATTCCAAAAATATTTTTTTTCCAATTTTAAGTTCAGTGGTCTTAATGATATAGCTAAAAATGTGCAAAAAATTACCCCCCCCCCTGTTCTCCTAGGTTTCTAAAGCTAAAATTTTTACTACAGGAAAACTGCGTAGAATATCAACAATGTAATAGTTACGGGAAAATTGTTGTTTTAGTACGGACCCTAATTGTGCGGGCCTGACTCGCTCTTGACCGATTTTTTTCCTATGAAGCTCAGCTTGTTTATAGCCTTTCTATCACATTATGCTCGGTTCTGGGCATCCTATTCTTTCAATTGACTGCATGTTTTACCATCTATATGTTCATGACAAAATTATAAATTTATTTAAATTATAGGTCCGGATAGTGGGCTATGACAGGCTGTGTACAGCTCTATTTTTTATTTTATTTTGTTTATGTGTCGGTTGGCAATCGATTTCAAAATCGTATTTCTGCGTATATGTATAAACAGTGTGTACTAATTTGAGGACATTGTGAACAAACTGTAAAACCAACATTGAGAGTAATGTGTGGAAAATGCAGTATTCATCTTTGCTTAACCCATTAAGACCCACGTTGCGTTAACGCAAAGGACATTAAAAAAAATATTAAAGAAATGTTGCGTGAACGCAACGTTGAGCCTTAATGGATTAACGAAAGAAAAAACTGTTTCACACTTCCTAATTGTAAAATATACTAAATTTTGAATAAAATACATTGCTTTTTATGCTGTGTGACAATATTTTCAATAAATGTATATATTTTGTTTACTTCATTTCATTAGCTCACGATGTCTTCGGTTGAGGACACCCTGTAGCGCCCAAATGAAGCATTTTGAAAATATAAAACTCCCACTAAAATTTAAAAAAACAAACATATTTTTCTATACAAAGGTATTAATTCGTGACCGAGAGGGTTAAACAGTTTTTAATGATCTAAGGAAAGCGGCAAAATTCATAGCTCACTTGACCCACGTTAATTTATGTCCACTCTGTATGAAGTATTGCCAATCTATTCTATTGGGTTTTTAATATTTACCTACATTGTAGTGTTTAATTTTAATTCACTTGCCGCTCTCTAGCATTCGTACAACATACTAAATATTGTCACTTTGTAAGTTGTTATCGTATAGGATAATATAGTTATGAAATTAGCTACCTGCCAAATTTTTTGTGTCGAACGCAAATATTATATAACATCACTTACAAATAAATAATAAAATAAAATAAATAAATAATTGTGATGAAAATTTTTAATTTGAAAAAATAATCAAAACAAGCGCTACTTTGGCGTTCGTTAACATAATTATAAGGAATTAGAGATTCAGCCCTGCCACTAAAGTTTAGTGCTAACATAACGCTAGAAAGGTCACCGTTTTTACCATATTGCTATAAAGTGGAAAAATCAATCAAAAATAATCACTCTTTTCTTAAAATTGTCCGTTTTACATTAATAAAATTTTTCATTCTCGAGAAATTAAGGCCTTTTCTGAAAGAAAAAAAATAGAACAAGTATGTTATTCGAAGTACAAAAATGTAATCGATGCAGCAAATTACTAATGAATTAATATGATCTTGGTTCTCATAATTTCCGCAAATGTAAATGTTGTGATTATAATTATTCCCAAAAGCTTTATTCTTCGCTGAGATTTTCGTTAATGTTAGTGATAAATTATTTTATTCGCAAAATTTTAGGTGAAACGCAGAAACGCAAGTATCTAACTAAAATTTTACCAAATTTGTTTGTTTGTATTGCATATTAATTGCAAAAGTATTCTTGATCTTGAAAGTTTCAAAAATTGTGTCTTTACTTTTATTATGCGATGCGATGCGATGCTTATGCGAAAAACAACGTATTTAAAAACCTATTTAAAATGTTATTGGATTTTTTTAAATAAAGTTGGAGACTGGAATTGTTTCATCAATCTTTGTTCATTTTAGCTTTTATTGTTTTCAAGACAAACTTCTAATTAAAAAATTTACAACCTCATATAACACAACTCATTTATAACAGTTTTGACCTTTATTCTTTGGCTTCGCAATAAATATTTGAGTACCTAAGGTTCTAAGGTGCCAATTAATCAAATTAGCAGAACTTGAAAGGTTACAACCCAGTTTCAGGATTTTTTCTTTAACCAAAGGTCATATTAATAATATAATTTTTTAGCATTAATTTCTGTGCTGCTTTCGATAATATTTCTAACAATATTTAACTCTTCAACGTCAAGTAATGATATTTTTAATTTTTAAAACTTAAATTAGTTTGCCAAAATTCATTACGCTATTTTTGTAGCAATGCCATCAGGCAGCGAAATAAATCAACGATTACCAAATAATTTTTGAATTAAAAATGTTACTTACCATGAGTAAAAATATTAACAGTTTCGTTGTGGAAGTAAAAAAGACTATTTAAACATCCCCATATGGTTAAAAGAGGTCTATACCCAGTAACGATGTATGGGTTGAATTGAAGATGTTTTGGCATATCTCTCCAGTGCAGCAAATCTGCACTTTTATCACGTGTTGTCCAATCATCCAGCTGATCTGGGCCTGGAACCCTTTGGCGCAGTGCTTCAACCGCATTACCTCTCATAGTAATTCTTATATGGGGTTTTTTCTTAATTTCAGTCACGTGTTTTGATGTCACCGTAACATTATGTAAAGTATACACCAAACTGTTCGAGTATACTGACGGTTTTAGCGCTACAACCCCGCGAGAAGAGATAGGTTACCGGGGAAACTTGGTGAAACTCGCGCTTTGGATCGATTATTACATACTAGGGCGCCATTTACGAATGTATTGCCTGGAACATACAGTATTTTTACTATTTTAAAAGTACCTATAAATCAATAATAATAATGAACTTTTTTCTACTGTTTGTTTGAAGAATATTATAGCTGATAAAACAAATACAATGTTGCAAAATTTTGTGAAAAATGTTTTTTACTAACAACCTTTTTCCAACGGCGTGGTAGGTAATCTTTTTCTAATTGTGCAAAAATTGAAAATTTAGTGCATCATTATTATTTGCTGTTATTTCTGTTGGCAATCTGCTATATTTCTTTACAATTTAAAAACAATTTTCCAAATTTACAATTTCTTTAGTAGATTTAATAATTTAATATTATTTACCCGAATAAAAACAAATAATAGTTATTTTTGGAAAAAATTCTTTCATCAAAAATCATAAATCATAAAAGCAACTTCCAGTTGTTCAAAATTTTATCCTTCAAATGTAAAAAAGATATACATTCAAAATTAGTGCAAAAGAAAGATGACGGAAAAATGGTGTAAAATTTTCCAGCAAAAACTGTTTATTTTACTTTGAGAGACACCTATTGTTGAATCAGTAGATATATTCACCATTCTTTTATTTGGTTTTTACGGTAGGGTTCCATTGTGTAAACGAAAATCTACGAAGAAAATACCGCAGGTACTTCCATTTACTGTAAAGAACGACCGATCCTTCAAAATCATCTAGGTACATAAGCTATAGAAGGCGAGACGGAGTACGTGCTATAGGTACATAAGCTAACCAGGACTTATTATATGTAGTAGGTAAGAGATTGGTTTACTCCAGTTTCACTATATTTCATAAACGAATAAGTAATCATATTAGTGCAGATCTGTAAAAACCAAATACAAGAATGACGACTATACATAATAACCTCTTTGAAGTTACTCCTTGATTCATTGGCGCCAAAAAACTTGTACTGATAGACGCTAGAGTAGATATCTGGAAAATTTTGAAACTCATAGGTTGGGACGCAACTTTGGAGTCGAGAAGAGGTTTTTAGGAATCGCATACTTAATTTACAAAAGGCAAATTGTATCTGTCTTTTCACAAGACTTACTGGAGCACTCTACTCCGGGATAACTACAAAATTGAAATTTGGCACATGCATTGGATCTAAATTCCTAATTTTCAGGATTCGAAATCTGTCACTAAAATGTCATTTCAAACTATGGATTACAATAATTTTTACTCTGGCTGCGTTTGGAATAATAATGATTTCTTACCACTGGTGTTTTTAACGTAAACAGAATTTCTCTGAAATTGCAGTTTCAAATGACTAGTCCTAAAGATCTTTTCACCTTGAGGAGTTCGATGGATTTGCTTGTACCTATATTCAAAATAATTGAATATGAAGCATTCGTTTAAAGCAATAAAAAGTATTATTTTAAAAACCCGTGTGAAGGAAAGGAAATACTGTAGGTTAATTACATTATTTGTTTTTTGCCAAGCAAATATGATTTAAAATTTTAGGTATGTGCTTCAGACCAACAGTTCTAACGGGTCGCATTAAAAGTTATTTCATCCTAAACAATTTCACAAAGCGAGGCAAAAACATTGAAAACCGATATTGTAAACCAGTGACTCACGCCCTTTTTTGTAATCCTGTTGGATATCAGTTCCATTTTAACATATCAAAACTAAGCCTATCATAGGAAGGCTGAGAAATTTTGTCAAAAGAGTCTCATGCTTCCTGCAGGTCATGCTGAACTGCTCTAAACAGACATACCTATGTAAGGTAATTAACACAAATTTAAAACATTTTTTTGGCAGGGAATAAAAATTCTGGAAGAAAAAAATAGCAACTTTGTAGTACAGTGATTTCATTTAATTAAATCACGTTAGTGCACGCCGTTTTTGAACTGAATCAATTCAAATCAGCTTGTGTGCACACCCACGCAAAACTCTTTCACATCTGAAAAGAAGTCTATATCACCTTTCACGAAAGTACGATAATTGCACGTGTTCGCTGGAACAGCTAATATTGAAAATCAGTTTACTACCACAAAACGTAACGAGGTTCAAATGTTCCAGCAGTTTTTGTGTACACTAGTACCCTGGTTTACGTTGCCCCGGTTTACGTTGATTTGCTATAACGCTTTTTTAAAAATCAATTTATGTAAATTCAAAATTTCATAAATCTTTGAATCTAGTGCTGATCTACGCTGGTTACGATACAGTGCGCATGCGCGGCAATTTCCATCAGTCGCTCTTTCGCTTTTATTACAATTTAATTTTATTTTTTTTTTAAATATTTTGACATAGTACAAAATTAAAACAGAATTTCACTGTTAAATGCTATTTTAAACCTTATTGTATTTGTATTATTATTTTATTTAAAATACTTCATAAATATGACAATTTAAAAAAATGTAATTGACCCCGTTTTACGTTTGATTTGCTTCACGTTCTTTTTATTCACGCATTAAACGCGTAAATCGGGGTATTAATGTATTTATTATTAATGTATTAATGTATTGCCGTGAAAAAGCTTATAGAAATTTAAAATAACCAATAAAAATTCAAATCATTATTGATCACGCGTTAACCTTACTACGTAGGTTCAAAAATCAGGGATTAATAGGATATCGGTTCAGAACGTTCGACAAGTTGGCGTCTCAGCTTTCGTGGTTATCTGAACTCACGTTCAGGGGTCTTCAGAGAACTGCGTCGTGTCACCAACGACAGCTCAGAAAATTTGCTACAATATTTTCTGCCCGTCACAGAACCTCGTTTGCGCGACAGGGACACCAACCAGCAAGAGAAT
The DNA here is from genome assembly GCA_949768715.1 of Dascillus cervinus. Classification (NCBI taxonomy): domain Eukaryota; kingdom Metazoa; phylum Arthropoda; class Insecta; order Coleoptera; family Dascillidae; genus Dascillus; species Dascillus cervinus. The sequence continues at coordinate 16,119,275 of OX458316.1, read as the reverse complement.
GATTTAAAATGCAATGACACGATGTTTGAAAGAAGACAAAGATACGTTGCCGTCAAAAAAGTTGAGCAATTTCAAAATCTACTGTCGCCAAAACTTGGGCCATGCTCAACTTTTGTGGCGATAACGTATGTTTGTCTCCCTTTAAACATTGTGTCATTGCTGACTGATGTCGCTATTCCGCAAACAAGGTTCTGTGAACGACAGAAAAATTGCAGCAAATTCCTGAGCTGTCGCCAGCGACATGACGCAGTTCTGTCAAGACCCCTTTAAGCGGCTGATTCAGTTAAGGGGGTATTCTAGTGTAGAAATTTGAAAAAATCAATTTTTTTTCTTCTCATATTTCAAAGCTTAACCTTTCAAGAATATGTCTTTAAAAGGATTTGTCAAAACTTTAATTATTTCCGGAGCTATTTTAGTGACACGACATCCAAACCGGCTGGGCCGGAACAACACTGGGCGTAATTTTACCCGAAACTTTAAACGCGTTTTTCTCGAAACTACTTTTTCAAAAAGTTTATCATGATTTCTCAAGTTCTACTTAACCGATTTACTTGTAATTTGGTGTGAGTCTTCTCTATATATGTCTCTATCGTACTAACTATGATTTATAACAAATTAATTTTTTTTACTATTTTTAAAAAATTCAGAAAAGTTAATAAAACAGTAAAAAAAAATATTTTTTTTTCGGACATCCGTAATTTAGTGAAAAAAAATTTTTTTTTCAGTTTTTTTTAGTTAGTACGATAGCAGCATTTATCTAGATAAATAATCTTTTTTATTTTTTTGTTTCATATCATTTGGAGGGTTGCAATCGTGACAGACTTGGCGCGCCATTTTTTTTCCAATCCTCCACTTCAACAGCTTACAACATTTTGACTTTTCAATTTTTTCACTTTTTTTATTTTTTATGTATTGTTAAAACATGAATAAATATCTTGTTAAAAAATGGATAGCAAAAATATTTTTTGTTTTTTATTTATAGCACGCAAAAAAAACACCTCAAATTCATGCCTCTAGACTAGAATACCCCCTTAACTTTACTGTATATTGACACGTTCTTTTTCTACATTAGTGCAACAAAGTACAGATTCATGAACCGTTTTGAGTGCAATAAACTAGTTTCTAGAATAGTATTTTCTTATTATATCATTATTACGCTATTGTAGAAAAAATGTTCTATACAAAACGTGTAAAAATGTTATGGTACTTGACTTGTTGTCTAACTCGTCCGTTCGGTCTCATTGAACAATTTTCACGATGCATACAGGATCATTAATTTTTGAACTTGTATTAATTCCATAATATTCTTCAAAAAAATTAGCATACTTTTTAAATATCTACTAATTTAAACCCTGTAAATTACACGAACTGTTTAAATTTAATATGGCTATTACAAGGTTATTAATGTGTTGAAATTTAATATATCATTCAAAAAGAACTTACCTTTTCGACACCAGTGTTATACAATAAAAATGGTTCAATTTTTTAACAAAAATTTGTAATCATTAGACAGGCGCATTACCTATCTCAGTAACTACTTAAATATACATAATTAAATGATAATCAAAGTAAATTTAAAATAAATTTAATGTGTGTGACGTATAGTAACATCACAATCCACTTATTTCTATTATCAAATTTTGTTGCAAGTTTCGTTGACGTAAACGTTACACATTCTAACTACTATGTAATCTATAACGTATTCATCTTCGGAGCCAAGTTTTATTTTGAGTTACTTAAATTGTTTCGCAAGTATGTCTACTAATTCAAAAGTTATCGTAAGCCAGCTCTGTGATAACACAGTAGAAATTATAGCTTATAAAGTATTTTTTTTTGATGCTGATATCAAAATCGCAATTCCGATAAGTTTTTCGAATAAATCATAATTTTTAATATTTAAACAATTTTTGTTTACAGTTATTCCTATCTGATAATTTTAAAAATCAATTTTGCAGAAATTTTACATTTCAATTAACAATTTTTCCCACAAAATTGTAATTGTTAACAGAAATTTCAATAGATGTCGACTCCATCTGGTGGCAACAACTGCCGGTAAAAATGCAAGCTACAATCAACCAGAGTTATCAAAAAATAACGACGCTTTCCTAAATAAGTTTCAAGTGATTTCAAAATAATAACTAATTCATAAAATTAATATAGCCATTAAATATTGAATTATAAAGATATATGAAGTTGTGAGTGATGAAATGTTACACAATCGAGAGAATTCTCTCTCATAATTTTCAATTTTGACGCCAGGTAGACGACATCGCATTCCAACCAATAGTTCGGATCGATGTTTGGATTGTCGTTTTCCAGCGACTTATTGCAAGGTTCTGTTTTACGTACTTGGAATTGTGTTACCCACATCGCCAATTTAATTTGGTTTAAGTTTAATCACATCAGAGATCCAGTCGTAAGTAATAAACGGCATTTTTGGGTTTTCACGGATATATCCAAAATAATCAGGAAAACGATCGTTGCGTGCTCAGACTAATGTAACGTAGTCAAGTGGCGCGTTAGCTACGATGAACAATATGGCCGCCATCCTAGAATTTTTCCTTTCATTGTAAAATTGTTGAAGAATTGCTAAAATTTGTTAAAAAAAAAAAAATTTTATCCACGTTTACAATTATTCGATTGACTTAATAGAGATCAACCACAATAATCGTAATAAGACAGGGTAAGATCTAAAAGTAATTTGTGGCATTTTTTGTTTCGAAACCATCTAATTAAAACAGTAAAATACTAGTAGGTTAACTGTTTTCCATTTAATGTTAGCAGTAAGCCCAGTACCCAGTAGTCGTTGTTTGTAATTTCACTTTAATGAAATATACTGTCCATTAAAAATGCCAACTGCATTCTAAATTTTTAAATATCAATATGTTTCATCTGTCACGGTGTTTTTAATTTACAGATGCCTCGTTCGAGAAGACGACATCATTCTCGTTCTAGATCCAGATCACGTTCACATTCGTATGAACGAGAACGTGACATAAAGCGAAGAAAAGTTGATAATAATTGTGAAAGTCCTCATCACCGGAGATCTTACAGGTTAGGATTTTGCTTTGTTTTATGTTACAGTATTTTAAAACTAAGCAATCAGGGGAATGTATTACATTGTTAGCAATCACAATACCGACAATAATGAAAACTTGCAGCTACATCTGAAAATTTTAAATCAACAGTTGTTTCTTTATCTCGCCAATATCAATGTACCACATTGGTCTTATTTGAGCACCACCGCCGTTTTAATTATTTAATTCGGAAATGCCAACCATAGAATATTCCCAGAATAAAACAAACTCGTCATGTAAAATTATTTATTGCGAAATACACTACGCTCAAAAGTTTTGAGTACACTATCATATTATGGGAGAAACTGATAAACAAGTTGCCTAGAATATAGCCGTGTTCTTTTTACAAGTGAGCTGAGACACCCGTATCTGATCTGAATAGATCATCTCACGTTTAATCAGGCTCAGTTTGCAGCATAAAAAGAACAACCAAACGGGACTCAGATCAGGATGTAACCTTAAACGTCACAGCGCCATTCAGTACCCTGTAAAAAATTTAAATGACAAACTGAGCCAAACTAAGGAAGTACTCAAGTGCAAAAATTTCACTTCTTTTAAACAGCTGATTTGTAAAAAAAAACACGCCACCAAGTGAGAGTATTCAAAATGAGTGAGATCATCTGAGATTGTATGTAAAAAGAACGCGCTTTATGTGAAGCACGTGGGGGTTACTTTGATGAAACTACAGAGTTTAATTATTATGTATTTTTCTCTGCTAAAATATTTCCTTACGCTTAAATTTCATTAAAAAATGAATTCCATGTTTTATTCTTTTTTAAAATTTCAATTTCCAGGATGTATTCAAACTTTTGAGCGGTAGTGTAGCTCCTGCATTTAGGTTTTAATCTTTGGGGTGCTGAAGTGAAGTTGTCTCGTTTTTTGATTGTAAGTCCTTTATACGTTTAGGGGCTCACAAATTGGTATTTTTTTACTGGAGGATAACCGAATGTCATGTCCAGTGCATCGGTTCCTCCTGTTGAAAAATTGAGGATTCCGAGCATTGGACATAACAGGTCTATTTAAATTTGCTCATTAATTTATTCTTTTTGACTGCTAACAAACTTTTATCGGAATTATTTTTAATTACTATTTGTGGTAAAAATTTGAATTAATTCTCTTGATATGTATGTAGTAGCAAATTATCTTTTGTTATCTAGGAATTAATTGTATAGAAACATTCACAGAAATAATTGTAGCATTTGCTAATATAATTATTACAAAATCATTAGGTTTAATTAAATTAATAGTAGCAATAATAACATTTTTGCAGAAAATAAAGATTCTATTTATGTCAGAACAGTAAAGCAACTGAATATTTTTACATTGAACAGAAAGGTAGGCTGAAAGAATTACTAACTGCATAAAATGCATAAACATATTGGCAGAAAGACGGATTTAATTTATCCATGTCAATATTTTGATATTGAGATTTTTTTAAACTTTTACTGAACACGAGTTGTATGAATAAATATATATTTTCGATTCTTTACCAAAGACCTTAATTTAAAAAAAGTATACCTACTTTAATGATATTTGTGCATAAGTTAACTTTGGAGTATCATACGGCAGCTGCGCTAATAAAATTAAGGTTCATGTAACGGTAAATTACCATTATTGTAATGCAGTCATTGAATTTAGAGGTATACAGCAACGCTTAAAAAAGTGTATGTTGCAATTTGCGATCATTTTGTGCGTGTGATGATATTTGTACACGTACATTAAATTTTGAAAAATTAATGTTAAACCCACTCAAGAAAGGTAGGTTTTAAGGTGGATTGCAACGGCCTTGCCGTTCGGTGCGCCTACTTGAGCTGAAGAATTGCGAGGACGATGCACCAACTCCTACGCAAGTCTGGCGTGATCCATTGTAATTTTTACAACTCCTGAAGACCAGAAAGTAATGCATGAAAAAAAAGATCACACTTCAGTTAATAAAAAACGTTTAGAACAACAATTCATGCAATAATGACGGTAATTGCCCTAATTGAAACTGTAAAAGAAGACACCGTTGCCGTTTTTATAACGTGATTTCCTCTTGGAGTAATGCTTGTTCATGTTGAGGACGCCATTGCCAATTTTCATACTATTGATAATACATTATTTTTTCCTACCTATAAAGATTTTTAAAATTTAATTTTAGAATGTAGTGGTACCCACTTGAAGTCAACATAACTTTCGATGTTTTCTTCGTTAATAATTGGCGTTGTTTAAACATTGCGAATTTTTAAATGTGCATAATATGCATTTTACGCCATCGACAAATGTCGCACGAATCGCAATCATTTTAAACAATCTTAAATTTTTATGCTTCTACAGTTTGTAAACCGATATGAAATCGTATAAAATTTAAATTTTCATTGTATTTTCGCGCAGCGATTTCGTCACGGTGTATTTTTCAGTGGTGTATTTGAGTCTCAGGTTAGGAAATTTTAACGACTGTGTGGAAATTTCAGAATTATGGTAACCGTATGTATCGTCACGTGGTTTTGCGTACTTGGTTGCTTTCTTTAATTGCGTTATTTATTTAGTGAATAACGAACAATTACCCCAAATAAAACAGGTTATTTTCCCCTTATTTTACGTTACATTTGTGCTTTATTCGTCACGAATCGTAAATAGTTTTGGCAAGCGCGGTTTTTAATTTTACGCGTTACAGAAATCAACTCGTCGACCTTTTTTACATTTTTCTGTTTTACGTCTCATTGTGATTCATTCGATGGGTATTTTATTTTTTTGTTGGCTGGAAGATATTGACCCCTTTTGAACATCAGGAAAGCAAAAACGACATAATTTTAGATTGTTTCAAAATCGGTGAATGTTTTATGTGAACGCTGTCACATCTCAAAGTAAATTTTTAGAAAATTAGTAGTCAGTTGCTACCAACTAATAAATAGTCCCGTTGTGTCTGGTCTCTGAATCGTGTATGCATCATAATAATTGAGAAATAATTGAATTCACCCAGCCGTTTTATCTATCGTACGACCTCTCCGTGCAATCACTTTCACTGGTGGGGTCTTGGACTTTTATTGTGGTTCTGTTCTTACGTGTTGCTGTTGACCGTGGATAATCTTATTCAGTCTTATTTTAGTGGCAGACGGTGGTTTTGCAATTAATTGTTATCGCACTCGGTAATCCAGTTTGTGTTGTTCGTATTAAAATGTTTAGTAGTGTTCGGATTTCATCAGTAATTCATAAAAATTGACGTATGATATTTATTATTTTGTTTCTATTAAAACCAAAGAATTAACAGAAGGCGAAAATATTTGTTCTATTTAAGGCCGAACCGTTTACATGTATTATTCTTTACTCAAAATGTGGAGCTCGCCGGATGTTACTTATTTTTAAAGATAAAAATTAAGCTGTTAAAGATAACTTTTTTTTTTTTTTTTTGAATTAGTAAGATTTATGGCAGTTTCATTTTTCTCGGTGGCTGAATATTATTGAGTGATAATTTTGAAAATATGTTTAGATATTGAAAGGTCAAACGCCTTTTGTGGAATTATTTTTTCATTTAATTACATGACAACGCCTTCTTCACTGAATTATGCGATATTTCATCCTACGATGCTTGTACGAATTAGGAAGTCGTGCTTTTATCTGAACGATTTATGTTTTGCCGACTACATTAAACGAGTCTATGGAATGTATTTGTCACTTTCAGATTTAATTTTAGCTCACAGCTAGTTTGCAAAACGGCACAAAAATATATTTGGTACCTGTTTAAAGTAAATACGAAGATAATCTTGTATCAGTTAATCTGATTGTTTTAACCTTGCCCTGATTTGGACCGAAGGTTTACAACTTGCACTTCGCCTCGAGTGTATTTTTGCTATTTATGGATATTCAAGTATTTTGTCATTAGTTTTCTTGAGCCAAGAGGAATATAACTTGGTCAATAGACGACTCGCTTTATCTGGTCGTTATGCAAGGCCGAATTAATTTGTTGATTAATTTTAAGGACTATTGACACGTTACAATTCTCATTGCAAAGTAAGTGTACTTGATAGGTAATACAAAGGCGAGTTGACCTCCAAGTATTTCGACCTTTTTGTAATCTATCATTCAGCACGTTAGACGTACATTTCCGCTTTCTGTTAATTAAGAATTTTTAAACTTATAATTTCTAGTGCGTAACGTAACGTAATGTGATCTGGGTTTGAAGTGTTGATATTTTAAATTATTTTAAGTGGAAAGTAAGTCGGTGTTCGCATTAAAAAACAAATTAAGTGGACTGTGATAAATATTTATGTGATGATAACTAGTAGAATTTCGAACACAATGCATTTCGAATTAAGTCGCCCTCAAAAGCTTGCACCGTTACATGAATTATCCCAATTAAGGATTGGTTCTGTTGAACGTCCAGAAATCCCGGTACTTTACGTAGCTATGGCCACTTGGATTCCAAAGTGTAACATGTATCATCATTCTAAGTATGTTATTAATTAAAAATATTTAAAACATTCAATAAACTTCAAAAGTAGCAAAAATTCTGGAGAAGATATCTCGGTTATTTATATGTATATTATTTTTACATGCAACTTGGTAATTTAGAAAAGTGGTACATTCTTCGCGCCTAATATGTTCTTCATGTTTACGTTAGTGGAACTAATTTTAGCCTCGCTTAAATGTCCATCCTGTTGATAGAAATCGTGTATCCATATTAATTTTAGTCCCCGTATGGCTGTTGGTGACGTTTATGTTATAAATAACACACGGGCAAGCCGTAATCCGTGCATGAGGTGTCTAAATGATTCGTATTTTATTATTACCATTATAACTCGGTAATATAACATTACTTTATAAAAAAGTGACGTAGGTTATCAGTTCCACCTCAGACCGAAATATTTGAAATTTTTCGTGAAAGGAAACCAATTAGGTAAGTTTAAAAACACTGATAATTGGAAAACACCTTTGCCACTTCCACACGTTGCCTGATCTTTTTGCAGTTACGATCGTGGGTTTTATTTTGGTCTATGGATGGGGTTGATTACTTACGGTCGGCCGAAAGGACCTCGAGTACATGATTGTCTTGTTCCAGTTTGAAACCAGACGAAGCTAATGAAACTGATCAAGAAGTTCAAAGCAATGACGTACCTGATAAAACTGCAGAAGATCTGTACATAGTAGTAAGTGATGATGAATCAGATGCTGCTGCAGACGAGGATACGACATTACATTCAACAGACCAGAATAATGCCAGCTGTAATTCAACAACTAGCGGAGGTGACCTGAGTACATTCATCTCAGTGAAGAATTCAACGCCTAAAGTGAGAAGATCAAAGTTAAACCCTGTTGAAAAACAGAAACAACATGAAGAGCGCGAGAGAAAGAAACAAGAAAAGGAACAACAGAAGCAATTAAAAGAAGAACAAAGGAAGAAAGAAAAACAGGAAAAACAAGAACAAAAACAGAAAGAATTAGAACAAAAGCAGAAAGAAAAGGAATTAAAAGAGGAAAAGAAAAGAAAGGAGAAGGAAGACAAAGAACACAAACGCAAAGAAAAGGATGAAAAGGAGGAACAAAAGAGAAAAGAACGTGAACTTGAGAAATTAAAACGACAACAAGAATTGGAAGAAAAGAATAAAGAGAAACAAAAACTGCAAGAACAAAAGCAAAAGACTGCAGCAGCGTTCGTAAATTTTTTTGTTGCTAAAAAGAATGATAGTTTGACTGAAGATAAAAAAGTAACCGAAGATAAAAAAGTTACTGAAATTGCATCCATATTTATGCCTTTTGAAGTCAGATCCGATATGAAACTGGCACCAATAGTAAGAACTACACTTGAAAAATGGAAAAAAGATAACTTGCTGATTGTTCTAAAAAACCAAGATAGCAATAAAAACTATCTTGGAGAAATTCAAACTGGAAAACAAACTGGAAAATGTTATAAAACTTGGCCTGTTGAAGATATAGAAAACAATGATGTCGTGTTTGTTCAACAAAGTGGTCTTGGACAAAGTATCGAGGAAGAAACCAAAAAAACCAAAATGAAAGTTAAATTTTTAAATTTTCATGAAAATAAGAGACCAGCATACTTTGGTACATGGAGGAAAAAAAGTAACATTATCAAGCCACGAAAGCCAATATCAAAAGATGAAACACTGGATTACACTATTGATTCTGATGATGATTGGGAAGAAGGTGACCCAGGGGAATCCTTACATGGATCTGATGATGATGAAAATGAAAATGATTCTGATAATGATTATGAAGTTGACAATCAATTGTTTGTTCCTCATGGCCATTTAAGTGATGATGAAATTGATATTGAAGAAACTGGAATTTCACCGGAAACTCATAAGGCCAAACTAGACTTATTGAAGAACGAATTCGAGGAAGAAATGAAAAGCAAAACTCGCAAGATTAAACCACGCGTTATTGGATGTATTTGGTATAATGATGATAAAACTAATGTGGATGAAATAATTGATAAATTTCTGCAACCTTTTTCTATCTTATCAAATGGTCCAATTCAGATTAAAAAACGTAGCGATGTTACATTCCAGACGCCTCACAAAAACCTTCGGTTTGCAAAATCATTAAGTAAAGAACTAGTTCCCGACTTCCTCACTTTAATTCATGGCAATGTAAGGAACAAAAAATTGTTGATAAATGAATTTATGGCTTATCTTGATTCAAAGGGTCTTAAAACTGAAGTGTCAAAGGCAACTTTAACAAAACAACTGAAGCATTTTGGTAAGTGGACTAAATGTCCAGAAGAAGGTGATTTGTATCAAAAATATTGCTGGTACATTCCAGAAAATTTGCGGAAGGAATATAATCTAGACTTAACATTACCAAATAAATGGGTTTTTGTAACAGAAAATAAAACGCAACAAATGCAAGAAAATTAATGGTTAAATTGTTCTTATAATGGTGATAAATTTAATAAGTATCTTGAAAATAATAAATTGTACGTTTGAATAAAAAATAATTTTGTAATAATTTTTTGTTTTATTCCTTGGAGCAAAATGTGTGTTTTTTTGCAAGGAAAATTTGTAAGAACGAATTTCCTTTTAGCAATTTTTAATAGTAGTTTTCTTTTTCTTTTTGGTGATTTTAACGTTGTAAGAATTGGATTTAATAATAAATATATGCAGGCTTGACAACATGGCTTGGAGTAAGTATAAAGTATTAAATTTTTAACCTCTGCTAATTTATCGCAATTTATTTTTAACAAATGATTTGTTGATATTTTTAGTACAAAAATCGGTCATATCCAAATGTGTCATGAAAATAAGACGAGTTAATTCTGAACAGTCGTAAGCCTCGCATATGCAGGGTGTAACTAAAATCAGGGGCTGTATTCTACGATTAAAAATAAATCAAAAAGTTCTGATAAGCCTGTGTTCCAAGATAATTAAGCTTTAAAGTTTTAAATCTGAGGCACATACATTTGTATGAAACCGTGATTAAATACTTCATATTGCTTAGAAACATAGATAATGCGCTTAACAAACAAAAAACACTTATAAACATTATGTTAACAAACTAGGCTTGATGAGATATTCAAAGTGGCCTCCTTGCGACTCGATGCCTGCATATACCTATCGACCATATATCGATACCTTTTTGCCAAAGTATCGTAACGCATATCTAACAAATTTTACAGGAAACAACGTTCTTGTCTCAAGGTCATGTTGCATGTTATTTTGGTACTTACGATACGTTAATTGTGTTTTTATCACCATAAAGAATAAACTGATGGTTACAATACTTTGTCAGAACAAGCATTTACGTCCGATACTTATGATAGATGCAAAATATAAATTTAGCTCAAAATGTTACTTACTTTGACAAAAAGGTATCGATATTGTCTAACCCTTTCAAAGATTCCCGGTCGGTTTCGAATGAATTCACAAGCACCAATGACGCAGCATGTTTTACTAGCGATTGGAACATCATAAACCAAGGATTTTAAATGCCGCCACAAATAAAAATTCAGTGGATTAAGATCAGGAGATCTTGGAGATCATGCGACTGGTCTTGGTTCGACCTATTCATTTGTCAGGATAATTTTGTTTAAGTAAATCACGAACTTGACGAGAAAAATGAGCAGGAGCTTCGTCGTGCATAAACCACGCGTGATTTTTTCAAGCTAAAGGAACATCATTCAATAGTTCGGCAAGGTTATGTAGTAGAAAGTTTCTCTAATCATCGTCTTGGTAAAACATAAGAGTTAATTAAAAACTCTCCTACCATACCAGCTCAAACATTATTTTAGTGCCTAGTTGGAAATGTTAGATGCGTATTTTCTTGTGGCCCAGTGATGATCATTGTGCAGATTTCCAATTCCGCCTCTCGGTAAATAGAATTGAAGTACCAAAAAATGAATTCGCTGTTTCGTGAATATACGATTTACAAAAATGTTCCCGAGCGGGATAATCAACAGGAGCAAGAACTTGCACCCGTTGAAAATGGTATGGATAAAGAAGCTGTCCGTGAATTACCCTTCAAGGAGTCATATGATCTACATTAACTGTTGCCGTTAATTGTTGGGAGCTGATACTTGGATTCTCGCCAGCTGTATCAAAAATGGCCTCGTCTAATTTAGACGTACGAAAAGATCGTCGTCTTCCTCTATCTGCAACTGTTGTGTTACGTTCTACGGTGCCTATCTTCGCGTGTCGCTTGTAGCAAACGTTTTATGATGTGGCTGCTGTCGATTTGGATAAAACTCTTGATATGGTCATTGTCAACGCTGTGTGGTGGGGTGAGGCGCTGAGGCAAGTGACTAAGGGCGGCATTTTGGCTTATTATTTTAAGAATAATTGCCAGCACACAAAATAAAGTTTGCCCCCATATTTTAGTTACACGCTGTACATATTGTTTAGTAAATCGTCATATCGCTATTAAAGGTAGATTTGCGATCCAGTTGTTTGACTGCCGGGTGTTAACAGTCTTAACACTCTGGACGTCTGGATTGTAAAACGTATGTTAAATTAGACTCTTGCCATATTAATTATAGTAAAGTAAAGACACACGTTTTACCATCCATAGTCGCCCAATGACGTCACAAGTTTTTAAAAGCCCGATAGATGACGGCACTATTTAGTGGAATGAATACACTGTTTATATGATTCCGATTTACAATTCAAAGATGAACAACTAATCATAGGCCTGCCGGGTACATACCACCTACCTCTAATTTGACTGCACAGTACAATATGAATGATGCATTTTATTCATTGATATTATTGTTGAAAGACTCGAGTCTATTCGTATTTTTATTGTTAAAATAAACGTCGAATAAACAACATCAAAATTTAAATAAGGGCGAAATAATAAAATTTGCAGTAGATATAGGAAATTTGTCATATTATGATGAAAATTTTTATTTGATTATTTTCTAATTTGTTTTATGTGAATTCGCCTAGGAAAAAAATTGTTTCAGGTTCCGTTCGCAGTTTTTTTTATTTATCAAATTTTCAGCTTTATTTTTCATTTCTATCATAGCGAAACTTCGACTAAAAGCGAGTTATGAGTGTACGGTTATTTTGCATTGTTGGATTTCCCAACACCTGCAAGGCAACCTTAAATATTTATTTGCTGCACAATTGCAAAAATGTTTTATTTTAAAATTTGTTTTAATAGTTTAATAATTATTTGGCTTCGGGGCTAATTCAATTAAAAAGAAAAAGAATTAATGTTTTCACGTTGCCAATTCGTTTGAAGTGTTTAGAATGATATGCATTAGTTGTACTTTAACAATATGTTTTAAAAATAGTTTCCCGATTTATGTAGTATATTCTGATAAGAACATAACTTGCAGCAAGTGCGCGTGCTTATCTCTTGAATAACAATGAGGAAAATATAAATCTGAATTATTGATAATGTACATTATTTGTTGCAGCAGCGACAGGACTCACCGTTCCCGTCAATATGAGCATCGAGGTAGCACCGCAGAAAGACGCTACAAACGCAGTCACAGGCGATCACCCACTTCGAAGAAGAGGCACAGACACCGCCATGACAAGTCGATTTCGCGAAGAAAGCACAGTCGGAGGTCGTATTCCACGGATCAGGTCAGTGGCTTCAACAGTTAAAAAAAAAAATACGCTTCAACTGTAATTACCCATATTTGAGAATAAGAACTATCATCATTATAATACAACAGATACCTTCCCTTCTGTGCACTAATACAGTTCAATTTTATTTTCGTTACTTATCAAACTCGGTTATCTTATTTACAATAATTATTCATCGAAATGCAAACCACATTATGCACATATCGGAATTGTGACAGGGTTCCTGCTTGTTAATTGTTACCTTTTCGCAATCTATTTCTGTGTGGTACGGTTTATTTCGGAAAAGTTCGTTCGTCACAGATGCAACCAGTGCGGTTCCGTCTGCCGGGTGAATAGTTACATGACAGGGTATTTTGAGTTTGTTGCCTTTAATGGAAAGCTATGGCTTGGACAACGGCACAAAGTAAAGCGGCAGCAAGAATTTTTGCCCGGTCACTACCATCCCCAGAGCGGCATTTTCCGCCGCCGATGACCATCATAGGTTCGTCTTGGTGGCCCGTCGTTGAATCGACGCCGACGTTGTGGGGATGGTTACCGTGCGGTGGAGAATCCGACGAATCCGATAACGAAACGATCCTGATCCAATCCGATACGTCAGAGGTTCGCTTGTAGGTTAAGAAAGACCGCGTATGTTCATTGTTAAAGCGTGATATGCGTGTAGATGTTTTTGTAGCTTTAGATAAATGCATTCATGTGGCTGATATTATTAGACGCCTGATATTACCGTGCTCCCACTACGGCTTGCTCTAAATTATTACCAAGTAACTTCCATCGTACTTTGGCACTGCTCGACTAAAATGTTACTCTAACCGTGTTTTTGTTTGAGTGAAAAAAGAAAATATTTAAAGTCGGTCGGCGGTGGTCGGCGCTACTTGTTTACAATAGACGCGTTCCGGAAAAAAAGCCCACGTGCGTGAGTAGTCACAAAATTTAATTGAAAATGCGACAAAAAAAAAATTGAATAGTCGAACTATACACGTATATTCGCCGAGTGTTATTTTTAATTTGTGAATTGCGTCCAACATTTAGAAATAGTGACTGCCATGCTTTCCTACGACTTGCTTACCTTAGGCTTTTTACGTAACATCAACGTTAAACGCCACCAACGAGGAACGAATGGCGTGTGAGCTCTTTGCGATTGATATTTTTAGTTTCGCGGTATTTGGCAGAGTAGTTCAGACGATCAGAATCGCGTATATTCAGTTGCATCCCCGAAAGCACAGTTTGCGCGTCGCGAGGGGTAGCGACCAATTTATTTTTACGCGATGTTGCGACGACTATGTTAAATATTAATGTACGGGTCCGGATTATCTTACACCCGTTTGCGTACGGGGTATGATGACAACAGTCGCTATCAATCAAGACATGGTTGGCAAGCGGCCCCGCGATCTACACGTACAAGCTCCGCGACCTCGAGAAGTGCTACCGGAGGAGAAGTTATGACCAGTTCAACTTCTAATAATCCCTCGAACCGACGAAATCGCTATTCTCGTTCCTCGACCATAAGTGTTACTCAATTGCTTAGTGATTCGTGCTCGAGTCTGCTCCAACGTTTGACAACAAAAGTACGTGGGCCGTCTGCTACTGTCGAACGCACACATAATTGCACATCCACCACAACAAATCCGATCTATACCAACAGCTCTACCTCAAGTAACAGCTCAACTAGAAGTCGCTTGGAAGATAAATATTCGTCCGTTTTGGAGAGAATTTATGGAAAACGGCGAGAATCAGAGCGAACTTTGGAACCGTCGGTTGGTAGAACACTGACAAAAAGTGCAACCACCGCAAATGTGTTGCTGTCGGAAAAGGCGTACCCTTACGTTACCAATCAGGCTCCGCGCGAGAAAACTCCTTATAGAGGAGAACATAAGTTTTCTCAATACCGACGTCAATATCCAGAACCTCCGTATGCCTATTTGGATAGAGATTCCGCTTATCGTGTACGTCACAGATCTAATCATTCTGAACTTAGACCTCGTAGATCATCCAAACCACAACGTGCTGGAAAAAGTGAAATTAACGAACATAAAACGAATGCCAGTCTCAAGTTATGTCCAGTGGAAATACCGTTAGAGGACAGTAAACCGGTAGTAAAATCGCCCGTCCCGTCCAGTTCTGATGATGAAACCACCCCAACTCAATCCGTACCTGATCCGATTTCCGAACGCGAAGCTAAACGTAAGGAAATACAAAGTTTAATTATGAAATATTCCGCATTGGATGAAGTTTATAACCATGCTGACGATGGTGGAGACGGCAGCTCGAACGCATTGGAAACAACTAGTACGGTTTCCGCCATAGCCCAGAAATACCAGTCCCGACTTGCGCCGGCTGTAAGTAATGGCCGTGTGTGATTTTTCCCGGTTCCGTCACTAACATGAGTGTCGCTTTCGACTTAACATGAACGATCGCCGCATCCCCAAATTTGCGTAAGTCCAGAAACTTCGGTGTCATCATGTAATTACTGTAACTTCATGTAAATACCAGAAAAATGACAACTAGATAAGTACCAAGCTTTTTTAATAAGCAACCGCTTTAGTTAACCCATTCTTAACTTTTGAACGATCGAAAGCGTTAACTGCGGAAGTTTAGAATCGATACGTTTTTTATATTTTTTTTAGTAGCCTAGCCGTTTGGCGAAATTTATTTTTAGATGTGCGTTTCTCCGTTTGCGGTGATAAAAGTAAAAAAAAAAACACGCGTAACTGCCAAAACATATCGAAAATAGTTCTTTTTTTTTTATCGAAAATAGTTCTTTCTTTATCGAAAATAGTTCTTTTTTATTTTAGTGAAGGGAAAATATTTGAGTATAATAAGCGGGTATGTTTTTTTTTCGGAACATTTATAACAATTTTCATAGCTAAAGTTGTTGCTTTTTCTTCTTTAATTTGAATTAGTGCACAGAAACAGCGGAAGGTATATGTGGAGTATGATGGTAGCCTTATGATATTAAGAACCAATAAGGAGACCTACCGCTCTCCTCAATCCCTCATATGCCTTCATCTGTTACTATGTTCTGGTGCATTTTTTGTACCGTTAAAGAGAATCGTTGTTGATTTGGCAATCCGTTTGCCCTTTCCTCTGTCTGCTTATTGGGCCACATCTCCAATGTATTGGCGGCATTTCTCTCGGGACTGCTGGCGTTGCTGTGATGGACTGCTCTGTTCCCTGCTGATCCCTTGCTGTGTCGGATGTCTGATAGCAGAGTTCGCGTGCACCCTCGGTGGAAGATGACGAAGAAGGCCACCTCGTTTACCGATCGGGAGATATTCTACAAGACCGATGTTCGTGAATACAACACTTTGTTACACTTAGCAATTTGGATAAGTCATATTCTCAAGTATCCCATAAACATGTCCCCCTCCAGTATTTGTAATCATTTTTCTTTTCAGCTAGGGCAGCATAGCCCACTGTCTAAATTTGTTCTTTAAAAAAAATTTGCTGCTTTCATAGCACTCAAAAATATAAAACCATATCAACAAAAACACACATGACGACTAAAATATAAAATTTAGAAAAACAAATTTAAATTGCCTCTAGTGGTTTCAATAAAACTATTTGGTTATAATATTTAAAATGAATCGGTGAAACCTTTATTGGATTATAATGGTTCAACAGATTACAATGACATGACAAATATGTAGTTTTAAAACTGTATACAACTCAACTCCAAAGAATGCATGCCATTAAATATCATTCCTTAGGATATTTTATGATTTGTACTCGTAAGAAACGTATTTTATCATTTTATGTTAAAAGAAACTGTTTAAAAAAATTTAATTTGTTTTTCGTTTCTTATAGAGTACAATCTGGTATAAGACGGTATGTAATATTTTTGTTGTTACTTTACAGATAAAATTCTGAGCACCCTCGGCGAAGGCACTTTTGGAAAAGTAGTTAAAGTAAAGGATGTAGAAATGTAAGTGCATATATTAATATTTATGTAGGCTGTTTTGTATTCCATAATGGCACTCAAAAGAAACCTTATATAACAATCATAAACTTTGGTTCAAAATATACAATTCTTTGAACTTTATTTTATAAATAAAGTACATGTAACCATTTTTATCAAATGAACTATCAATCTTTGAGCAACTTTATTGATATGATAATTAAATTTCTCCTTGGATTTTCCGATCTATTGTACATAAAAATTGTTGCAATAGCTGTTGATAACAAACAGGAAAATGATGTAATTACCTGCATTTTGCCATTTTATATTAAACCACATTTGAATTTTTGCGGACTTATCGCATTTTAAGGAAGCACAAGAATACTAAAAAAAAACACTTCTAATGTGAGTTTAATATTATATCTCATTAGAATTTTTGAAGCTTCAATATTACACTTTTAAATGAACGATTAGTAAAAGCGTTTTATTTAATTTGGAAAAATTGTTGAGAAATATTTATTTCAAACAGGAATTAAATTATTGTAAAGTAATTAAAATATATCAATGTATTGATTGGTAAAATCAATTGGCAAAAATTGTATCTTTCAACCTCCCAGATTTAATTTGTAATGCAGTAACATAATGAATTTAATACATTTTAGGGACCATTGTATGGCTTTGAAAATAATTAAAAATGTGGAAAAGTACCGGGAAGCTGCAAAACTAGAAATAAATGTTCTAGAAAAACTTGGTGATAAAGACCCAGAAAGTGTTCAGTAAGTTAATCTAATTCTTACTCTCTATATCTATTTTATTGTTTTTTTCATTTAATTTTCAGTTTGTGTGTTAGGATGTTAGATTGGTTCGACTATCATGGACATATGTGTATTGCATTTGAAATGTTGGGTCTAAGTGTTTTTGACTTTTTAGTAAGTATTCAGGCACTGTAATTGCACTGAAACTTTCCTACTGCACAATTTGCTGAAAAAATAACCACGTTAAAAATAACTTATCATCCTTGAACCAATAAACAAATGCTTTTATAATTTTGATCTAATCGGCCAATGCTGGTTAAATTTGCAGAGAGGAAATGTGGTATTTTTAGCAAGCATCTTGAGTAAAGTGGTTTACAGTGTCATTAACTTAAAATTCAAATAAAAATAACTATTTTTTGTCGATCTTTTCTGAAGGTGTATTTTTATTGTAGAAGGACAACAACTATCATCCGTATCCACTGGATCAAGTCCGGCATATAGCATATCAGTTATGTTATGCAGTGAAATTTTTACATGATAATAAATTAACACATACCGATCTCAAACCTGAAAATATTTTATTCGTAGACTCGGACTATGATGTCGTTTATAGTAGTAAAAAGGTAAGATATTAGAAACACTCTTATTCAGTGTACAATTATGTTATTTGTAGAGAAGAGATGTAAAAAGAGTAAAAAGAACTGATGTTAGATTAATAGATTTTGGAAGTGCCACTTTCGACCATGAACATCATAGCACCATCGTGTCAACACGTCACTATCGAGCACCTGAAGTTATCTTAGGTAATTTAAAGACTGCTAAATGAAAACTTATAATTAAAAGTAACTTTATTTTTTTTTAGAATTAGGATGGGCACAACCCTGTGATGTGTGGTCTATAGGATGCATCGTATTTGAGTTATATTTGGGAATAACACTTTTTCAAACTCATGATAATCGGGAACATTTAGCTATGATGCAACGAATTTTAGGAGAAATTCCTGTCAGGTAAGACAGTCCTGTTATAAAAATGAGAGAAAAACCTGATTTAAAAATAATTGAATCGTATTTTTTATAAAAGGGCGTATGCTGTTTCTGAAATTGTTCAGAAACACGAAAAAACAACAAATACATCCCTGTGATTAATTTAATTAATTTGACTAATGAAACATTATCCAAGTGCATATCAAAGGGTTTTCATGATAGTTTAGCCTAAAATCAAATTAGGTGCGTATTTGAGACGTTTCAAAATCAGCGAACATACGCCCTTTTAAAAAAAAATTACCCAAAATCATAAAAACTCGTGATAAAGGTCATTAAATTTTCAATTTTTTTTATTTTAAAATTACAATTACAATTATTACACGTGACTACCGCGTGTTGATTATATTTGTTAAAAGAGCGCATGTCGGTAACATACGCCGTTTTAACAAAAACTTGAATTTTCTGAAGGCTACAAACAGCTAATCCAGGGATGCCACTTAAGCCCATTTAACACAGATTATAGCTCTATGTGTCTCCTCAGGCCCTTTTAAAAAAATACGATTCAATTAAGAACTTTATGTAAAATTTTATTATACACTCCATTGTATAAAATAAAATTAAAAAGCTAATTACAGTAGAATGTCGATTATCCAAACGTCAATTATCCGAAACGTCACATCATCCGAATCGTCATTAACTTTGCCATTACATTGTTGCGCGACTTTCAATATCCGTTTATATTCTATCATTTTGAGCGTTTTAGTGCTTCCCCCTCCCTCATAAACTATGACTATTCGGTCATCCGAATTTTCGATTGTACGAACAGTAGTCGGTCCCAATTAGTTCGGATAATCGACGCTCTACTGTATCAAAACAATACATATAATATATCAGTGTTTCAGAAATAACACAACACTTGAGAGATAATTCCCTAGTCTATTCTTCATTGCCTAGTGTAAATATTATACAAATTTTGCGTTTCGTTTTTAAACAATTGCATTTTGAATGTTCAAAAATGTGGTCTTGAAAAAATCAGGCATTTTAACATAATTTATGGTTTGTTATCACGGATGACTGTCCAACCAGATACAACTTTGTTATTCTAATGTGACTAATTTAGTAATAGTTTCCTTACTGGTTTAGGAGGCAGGGAACTAATTATTGATACTTCGAAAAAATAGCTGCAGTGTAGAGATTTATTTTTAACTATTCAATATATCAGGACCGAAATTTACAAAAGTTATTATTTAGTCTGAAAGATCATTTCATTTTGAACAAAAAATGCTAATGTTAAATTGAAGATCTCATATTTACGGAGCATAAAAGTTTATATGAAACAATAACCTTATTTTCATCCAGGATTCACCTCCTGCATTTTCTACTTACGAAACGCTCCTGTGTATTGTTGTCCTATTGGGTTTTTTATTTTATTTTACATTATTACAATGCTCTATTAATATGTTTAATTTCTCCTCAGGATGGCGAGAAAATCTAAAACCAAATATTTTTATCGTGGGAAGTTGGATTGGGATGATAAAAGTTCTGCGGGACGTTATGTTAGAGATAATTGCAAACCATTAATGGTAAATTTTCAGTTTTAATTGTTTTTAAAGTTATTAATCTTGGTAATCATTTTACAGAGATATAAGCAAAGTGACGAAAATGATCACACAAACATGTTCAATTTAATTCTTCGAATGTTGGAATATGAGCCATCTCAAAGAATATCATTAGGAGAAGCTATAGTGCATCCATTCTTTGATAAAATACCTCCTCATCAACGTTTGGGTGAACAAGGTGCTGGAGATATTCGAAGAGATCGCAGTTATTCATTATCGCGATGAAAATAGATGTACATTTAAATTTATCAATTGCTACTTCTTACAAATAATCTATTTCTTTAAAATTCTTGTTGTGACATCATATTTTTATTGTCTTAATCCAGATTTATTTTTTAATTGAAAATGGTTGTATTTTGATGGACCATTATATTTTATCAATATTATTGTAAGAAGTGCAAATGTATTCTGTGAGAACACAATAAAGGTTGCGTGCTTACAAATAAACAGAAATTTCATACACAATCAAAAATTATTTGTGTTAAAATCTTTATATTATAATTGTCATGAAGAATTTGTTTGTACATTACACTGTATAATAGTCTAGCATGCATCTCTTTCAAGTTCGTCTTTAGTTTTTTCCGAGTATTTTCCAACTCAAAATTTTTGTACAGTAAGTAATACAATAAAGTGATGAAATTATTTGGACACATTTTTGAAATTTTGCTTGTGAAAAATACAATATTTTTCATATATGTTAATTTTACAAACTGTTATTTAATTATTTATAAATGAAAGCATGTACATATTCTTTATTAAAAGTGTACTTTCTAAGTAGTCTTTTCTTTTAACTTTTAAGATTGATCAAAAATTAAAATTTTATTAAAATTATTTTTATCGGTGGATAATTCAGAAAAATCTTGCTGCCGAGAATGTTTATTTAGAACAACAGTTGGGGCAAATGCAGTGAGCGAAATGTTTTGCTCACTGCTTTTGCCCACCCATTACCAAATTGTCGCAAGTATTGTAAATTTCAGTTTTTTTTTTTACATTTCAAGAGCAGAATAGAACAAAACGCTATACAGCACTCGTGAAGAACCGATTTTTTGCTTCTGCATATCGCACCTCGGCTGCAAGAGTGGCACAACTCAAAAATTTTCAAATATTTTGGTCCCCAACAATATTATATTAAAATAAAATTACTATCTACCACATTCTTATAATTTCAAGAAGTAGCACATATGGTAATCTAAACAATATTGTACCAAATTATGAATTTTAACAGAGAAAATTGTGAATTTTGACAAAACAAAATAGATTACTATTTCAATTTACGCTCAACTTGTTAGTATGAATTGTGCCACTCTTGCAGCCGAGGTGCGATATGTACTTCCATAAACTCTACGGCATTTCGCTATAACGACCTTTTTTGATATACAACCCACCAAGCCCAGAAAGAGGGGGGGTCACGAGGGTATTTTGACATGGGCCTCCAAATAACAGTATTTGAAACTACGCAAAACGATTAAAAAGTTTATTTGGCTCTTATGAATCGGAGTAATTTTTGAATTTTTTTCATTATATAGGGGGCCACATATGTTGCTTGATCTGGGACTCCAAGTGGCTCTAACGGGCCCTGCGACCCACAATGTTTCATTATAGGGCCAAAAAAATGCTGTAGGTACTGTTAACGACCTTCTGTTTAGTTTCAACTTCTCCTTTTAGACGGCACTGCTACATTTTGCCTCACAAAAATATGTATGGGTTTGTATCAAAATAATTGATTCGTTATACGGCTTTTCGCTTTACGGTCAACTTTTCCGGAACGTATCTAGGCCGTAAAGCGAGGTATCGGCGAATTTTGTATCGAGGAGGAAAAGTGAAACATTCCGAGACGACGATGGTATTGTTGAACTGCGCTAGCAATCATAGGAGTTCGGGAATGTACTTTTTCAGAACCCCCCGCCACGCCCTCTATAAATCTATATATTTTTTTAATTTACTAGCACGATATGTAGTACTTATCGTTCGAGTAGCTCTTGGCCACACCCACTTCGTTCCAAATCCACTTATTGCTAGTCGAAATTTCATGTTGTGATACAATATTGAAATCACGCACGCATACACAGACCTACGCATTCATATGCACACGCACTCACTTATATGCTCTCTTATGCACTCATACCCACTCATAGGCACACGTACGCACTCATATGCACATCTACCCATTCATACGTTGTACATGCACAAACTCATACGTATACGCACCAGAATTAAGATATTAAAAAGTGTTCAATGCTCTTAGTAAATTCACACATTCTACGCGCCCATAGTGATGTGACGAACTTTTTTTTATCTGGATAACCTAGTTATTATTTTATTATTTTGTTGACTCGTCTGAGAAATAGTGTTCGCGACTCGTTCGAAAGTGTTATATCGAAGCTCGTCATGAATTTCGCTTACTCGGCTTCGTCCGCCGCCTCGTTCACAAAATTCATTCCTCGCGCGATAAGTGTCACTTTCGCAACTTGTAACAAAAATAACTATTGCGTTGAGTTACAGATACAATTTTTTTTCCGATCAAAAAGATTTTAAAAAATGTACCTACTAAATTTACAAACAAAAATTTAAATATTGTTACCTAAACGGTCTTATGCAGCCACGGCGGCTGCTTGACTGAGCACGGACGTTGTAGCTGGCCATGTTTTACTGTTGCCACGGGCAAATAAAATAAATAGAAACGTCACCTTTTTTTACAAAGGGAATGACCAGACGTGTTTTACATTTTATTCCGTATTTTATTTGTGTTTACATGTGAGTTATTATTTAATGTTTCAATGAGTTTGTAACAATATGCACTGTCAACACTGACAGTTGTTTATTTCTAATAACAGTCCGACCGCTATTATAACTTTCGTGAGATAAAATTAATAATGAAGACAAAGAAATCGAGAGAAAAATATGAACTTCCTTTAGTAATTTTCGTCGAGCTAAAAATTCCGAATCTTGCTCAGAAAACGTGGTGATCCAACGCCATCTTTATTTACAAGCCGTGAAGCCATGCTTGGCAACACCGCATTAATGCACAGAAGTAGGCCGGGTATCATTGCACGTCGGTTGCAATCGAAACTTATTAAAAAATAACTAACATGAAATGATCCATACTACATCATTATTCTGATAGTATTAAGAAATAAAACAAAAGTTAGTAAGGGCAGGAAATTTTATTTTGTGGTATTTATTAAACATTAAATAACATTATTTACAAATAACATATTTTTAACGTTTATTTTTCTCTTTTGTTAGCGTAGCTAATTTCCTTTTTTTCTCTAAATTTTTAGTGCCATTTGTTTGTTTTGAATATTTTGTGTAGTTATTCAACAGAATATTTGCAAAAACAGAATACAATGTTTTAAACAATCTAGAAACATCGTTGCCACACAGACAATGTAATTCAAATTGTTGAAAAAAGTTATTGGAATTTAAGCTTAACTGTGTCAGTTGAATTAAAATGCCTTTTTGACAGGAAGATTGCAAAAATTTTGTTTCCCACACGCTATTAGCTACAATATATTCTAACAAAGCATACATATGAAAGAAAACACACTTAACATGGTAACTTGGTACACTTAAGCCACCTCGCTGTAAAAAGTCAAAATATTCGTTGCAAACATTACTACCGCGTCCTTCCTCAAATAAAAAAACACAGGCAGTACATTCCAGATTTTTGCAAACAGATCGTGCTCCATAGCCACAAACATATATGCAGCTTGATTCCTCGATTTCACATAATTCAAGATAATTTGAAGTTATAATGGGGCGAAATTGATCAATGTCAACATTATATAAATTTGATTCAGTACTTTCATTAGCAAAGTTGCTAAAGCATGCTTCTTTTTTATTGATCATTTTCAAAATATGTCTTATTCGTAATTTGTTTTCTGATTCAATTACTTGCCTAACTGATACATTATAGTTTGATCCAGATAGTCGTCTGTACATTCCAAACCTTTTCTCTAACTTGTCTGTTTGAAATTTCCCCAAGAGTACATACGAAACATTAAATTTTGTTAAAGCATCGTTAGCAATTTTACATAACACTTGAGATGCTCTTCTTATTGCTTCAAATGTGTCGGAGCTTAAGCCAGCTTTGTCCTTGAAAGACTGCCATGCTTCTATCCAAGACAAAAAACGTTTCAAAAACAATAACTTTTCATCCTCAATACTACAAACTGGTCCTGCCCATTCATTTCTTTTTATTTTTCCTACGATAGGGTTTTTAGAATTTACAATATCCCACCAGATGCGGAAAATTTGTAAAAAATTTGCAGTATCTGTACATTTTTCTTCCGTTTGTAAAGCAGCAATAGTTGACATATGAAAAACATTATCCACTAACAAAACGTTTTGTCTCTCTAAATTCGAGGGATACAAAGTTTTATAACTCAACTTATATGCTTTTTTAATTAACTTATTTTGCTCGTCCTTGAAAAATAGTCGCAAATGTTCGAAACATGCATACCGTTTTATTGTATAATTTTCAAAATCAGGATATATTAAAGTGTGAAAAGTATCTTTTTTGTTCAACCAGTTATTCCTAACATTTTTAAAAATGTGAACAGTGTCATACGATAGGTAAGTATTAATATCAGGGAAGCATGGATTTGGCATAGATTCGTTTGGAGAAATTAAAGTGAACATATTCTGATTTATTCTATTGTTATCAGTTAGTATCGCAACTATAGGAAAACCACATTTTTGAACAAATTCAATTACCTCATTAACGAGTATCTTTAACTGATCTCCTGTTGTGTTATTCACAGGAACTAGTCGAATAACTTCACTAAAATTACCAAAAGCAGAAGAGATCATAAAAGTTTGAATAGTTTTTGCCAGATCCTTAGCATTATTTTCTGAACTGCCAACAATTCCATTGGCTTTAAAATCTAACTTAGATTTCACATAAATTTCATCAATTTGTAATATTGTATATTTTTCTCGAACAGTCAAGTTTTTGGAAATTTGTTTCAAATAGTGACTTGTATTTGAAAGATTTTTGTCTGGTTTTACATTAAATCTAGAAGATATTTGTTGTAAATATCGTTTACTAGGCAGCAGCAAATGATCTTGTAAGAGCATGTAACAAGACAATGAATATGAATAAGCCATAAATGCAAACAAAATAGTTGCTGGGGAATATTTTCATCTTTTTAACAATATCATGTTTAACTGATCAATTAAAAGTTCCAATTGTTTTTTATGTTGATAGTCTTCCATTTCTTCAGCTTTTTCGTTACACATAACTAAATTTTCATAAGACTTTTGCAAGAAAAATTCAAAAGATCAAGTCCTTAAATTGTGTTGACTTACGTTGGCATACCTAACTAATATATTTTCAAGTTGCGACCATCGAGATAATTTTAAATCACAAGGGAGAATCCAGTTCAAATCGTGAGCAGAAATTTCTTCTTTTCCAATAAAGAGTTTTAATGTTAAATCACTTTTCACAAGAACACTACATAAAATTTCGGCGGCACTTAACTCAGTTTCACTTTCAGAAGAACTATTAGAACACTCAATATTTAATAAATACAGCCAAACACCAAAGTTGCTCTTAATTTTAAAGTTCCACTTTGTTTCACTGTTTATACCATTTAGTTTTGTTTGAAAAGTGTCAAGAAAATTTGTAAAGTCATTTATAATATCAGATTTTACAAATTCTTCAATTTTTCCAGCTTCTTTTGATTGCAACGCTTTCCTTCTTACTTCAGGGTCTTTTCGTCTAACTACTGTTGAAGTTGAAGACAGATAAACTGGAAGATTTTGAAAAATTGTGGGTACAGCGTCTTCCTTTAATTTTGGGTGTGCTAATAGCAACGTAGTAACAGTTGACCGTTTTTGTATATCTGATCTAATATAACATCATTTTCGTTAAAATGTTTTATACAAACAGATGAATACTTCGTAGGCCGCCAATTTTTCCTCGGGATAGCTCGAAGCCATTTCTTTTTCGTTTCTTCATCTTTTGGAAATGAAAACGTAGTAACTGCAGCTTGCCCCTTTACGGAAACACTTTCGTAATTCGATTTGCAGCTTGGGACACAACATTTTCTAGTCATCTAAAAAGTTTTCATGTGAAAAGCATGAACCAAAGGTTAAATGTACTTACTTTCTATATTGTCGAATATCAAATTATTGAGTTAAATATTCTGATAAATACACACAGGTTTGGAAATACCACAACTATCTAACGTTAACTGCACTTTATAACAATATCAACAACAACTCAATGATGCAATGCTGAACTGAAGAATGCAAAATGTCCGCCTAGCAACACTGCTGCCAAATTTCTTAGTTCACGGCTTGTAAAATAAAGATGGCGTTGGGTGATCGCATACTTTCCTGAATTATCAGTGAAAATGAAGGCATCCACATTAGGGTCTAATTATTCATTGTCGATGCAAGAACTCTGTTTTATTAATCATACAATATTCGAATATTGGCAAAAAATATTATTTCTATGTTACGACCCACTCGCAAACTCAGTTTACACGTATTTTGATGAGGTTCTTGGTGCGATGAAATTTGAATAGAAATAAAACGGATATAAATGTATCCAACATAATTAAACAAATTTCCCTAGGAGTCAGCCATACTTCTTTTTAGTATCGTTGTCAACGGTATCACACGTGGTTAAGTTAAAACAGGTAAGAAAAATGTGTTACAGAATTAAAATGAATATTGATTAGTTTGTTTATACGTTTCAACTAATAAAGAAGACGTTAAAAATGGTTACACAAAAGAAACAGAAAAAGGCTATTGAAAGCATCAACAGCAGGTTAGCCTTAGTAATGAAGTCTGGAAAATTTTGCTTAGGTTATAAGCAAACTTTAAAGGTAACAACTTCTCTATTTATGAAATAATCTGTAGTAAAGTATTTTTTTAGACATTACGACAAGGTAAAGCAAAACTTGTAATTATCGCAAATAACACGCCTCCATTAAGAAAATCAGAAATTGAGTACTATGCAATGTTAGCAAAAACAGGAGTGCATCACTACACAGGCAACAATGTAGAATTGGGTACCGCGTGCGGTAAATACTTCAGGGTATGTGTCATGTCCATAACTGATCCAGGGGATTCAGATATAATCAGATCAATGCCAATGGGTGAGAGTACAGTTCCACAATGAAAAACCATCGTTAATTATTAAATTCTATTGTACTCTTACTTTTACAAATAAAACTTCATAATGAGTTTCTGAAATTTATCCACAATTTTATATTACATTAAAAACATATCCGAATCACGTCTATTAGATGGTTTTCTGCTATCTGATTGTTCTCTTAAAAATTTCAAACCAGCAGCAATCGAGTCTGTAATCTTTTCTTTACCTTTCACTGTTTTTCTTTTTTTACTACTAGGTCCATAATACTCGAAAGTTGGTGGAGGAGCTATTTCAACCCCTTTGCCTCGATGTTTATCGTCTGAATCACTCTCCTCACTACTACTAGAACAAGTGTGAAGATTATGTTTGTCTGTTTTTCTATGATCATTGACACATTCATTTATGATGGGAGTTCGGACTTCCATTTGTTCAGGTTTATAAGGGTTAAGATTCTCTAATTTTTTACTTTTGCTCTCGTATTTTGTAGAAAAATACAGTGATTTATCAGCTTCAGGTATTTCCTTTACTTCTGTGCTATGGAAATTTCGTCGATATGCAGTTGGGGGTGCAAATTCCTTTATTCTTTCTTTTCGTTGCCTATCTACCCATTCTTCCTGACTATACTCGTAATGTTTCTTAACACCTTCTTTACCCATGTCCCATGGTCGTATGTGTTTCTTTCTTGTCAATTCTTTGTCCTTTTCTTCCTTCGACTTCTCTGCAGTTGTTACAACTTCAGATGGTACTTCTTTATGCTCAGTTGGTTTCTCTGGTTCTAAAATTATAAGTTTTACAAATGAATTAACAATATAATAATTTTTTATACCATTTTCTTCTGGAGGTAATCCCATTCGTTCTCTTCGGCGATTCCTTGCTGCTTTTGTTCTCGCAGCTAATTGTTTCTCCCGTAAGGCTTTTAATTCTTGTGCTTTCTTTTGTTGTTGTTCAGTGTCAACCCTTAACTTTTTTAATGCTTCCTGTTGTCGGGCTCTCTCATCTTCATCTTTTGAAAAGCCGTAATATGCTACACCATGAGCTCTAGCCTCTAAAAGATTTAAACAAAAGCTGTTTTTACACTGCTTTTCACTATAAACATATTAATTTATATATAAAGTAAAATACAAAAAAAATAAGTATGCAAATTTTATGTTAGTGAATGTTGTAATGCAAAACTATTGTATAAGACAGAATATAGTCTGGTTTTGGGTCATCAAAGATGTAGAAATGCACGAACATTAAAGAACAGGTAGGTGTACTCAATTTGTTTTATTTTTATCAAGTACTGATAAAAATGTTATAATTCTTTACATTTGGCAATATTAATGTGCATATCAAAATTAGTCTGCATGTGAAGTGTTAGTACATATTTATAAATTATATTAGTCAAACTGTTGAGCCAACAGAGAGAATACCCTCAGTACGCGAGAGCGGAGTCTAACTGCTTTATTTAAATAATGTAACGTGTAGTAGAAAATTACTTTGTGTACTAACGCTTGCACAATAAATTTTTTTGTTGTTTTTAAAAACTCTTGGTTCCTAACCAATCACTTACGTTATATATATTGTATAAATTATTTGCAATCATATTGATGAGTTTTTGACAAAACTCCAATTTTGCATATTGGCATTTACAATAGAACATAGCAACATTGATAATTCGGTTGGATTAAAACTGGCGCTTAAGATGATTATTTTAACTACTTTCAACAAAGATGGGCTTACGGAATCGTATATAAATTATCATAAACAAGTTACGTTAAAAAATCCAATTTTTGGAAAATTTGTCGCTTACAATGTTTTGTCAAAGATCCATCAATATATTCATAAATTCATAAAAATGCTCATCTTAAATATTAAGCACATTTTCATTAAAATTGTATTCCCCAAAATTTTGTTTTTTGTATTATACAGTAGAATCCGGTCATAGCGAACCACCGGTTATAACGAACTTTATTCCAAGTCCCGACATTTTCCCCTATATAACAATGTAAAAATTAATCGGTTATAACGAACTATCGGATATAGCGAACCTGAAAAAGCCGAAATTAATAAAATTTCAATTGGCTATAACGAACTTTGCATTGTATATAACGCGCAATAACCTTGGTCGCTAATTCCCCGTTGTACGTTTTGTATCTTTCATATTGCGTTACTTGTAAGAGCATCGCCACGACGAGCATGGGCGAAAATTTTACTGCCGAACTCCATGAATAGGATCAAGAACTGCGAAGGAAAAAGTGAAAAATTTTATTGTTGGTCGATAATTTTCAAACTTATATTTTTACTACCAAACACCAGCTCCAAGTTACAACCTATGGATCAGGGTATAATTCACTCTTTTAAAGCCAACTATCGCCAGATGCTTTTGCTAGAAATTGTGCGTAGCACTGATGAAGGCAAAAGTTTTTCAATTGACGTTCTTCAAGCCATGAATTTAGTTGAAAAATCTTGTCGAAAAGTTACACAAACAACAATAGTTAAGTGTTTCCAAAAAGGTGGGTTTCGTTTTGATGATGATGCCGTATTGGATATTGAATCTGTCATTAAATGAGTGGTTACAAAAAGAGAAACAAAGGGAACGTGAATTTCAGCAATTGAAAAATTCAAATTTTTCGACCACTTAAACATGAATGACTATTTAGTTACAACAGAATATTTAGGCAACGAGAATATTGTTGCATCTGTGGTAGATGAAGACAAAAGTGACCAAGAAGAAGCCAATGAGGATGAGCCAGAAGCACCATTACAGATTTTATCTGCATAGGAAGCTGTGAAAAATATTAACGACATTCGCAATTTTTTAGTTTTATAGTAGGCTGAACTCAATTATTGAAAACTTTAGTGACGTTGAAAAGTATGTGGACAATTCATATTTTAAAAATGCGACAATTCAGTCGAAAATAATAAATTTTTTCAAATACAATTACTTATTGCATTTTGCTTTGTTTCACTTAAGTTTAGTCCTTATATTTGTAATTGTTTTATACATATGAGTTGAAATGAAAACCGTGTTAAGTGCCTTTTCATACATTTTAAGATATTCTCTACGTGTGCTGAATGCACTTCTGAATTCACACTTCTGTTTCTTCAGATAGTTTTTATATTAATGAAAACGCTCGTTTATTCCGATATGAAATTTTGACTGGCTAATTATTATTAACAAAAGATGCCTTCACTACGGAAACGGCTTTTGTCGCAGTTACGATTTAAACTGCAGAACTTGAGTCGCAACATACTCCACCCATTGTGAGAATCCCGATCAACAATGATTTCTGAATGTAGTTACATAGAAGGTTACATATAAAATAAAACTAAGTAAAACAATATGAAAACAATTAGTCTTTTGTGCTTAGATCTGAAAACGGGTCACTGGTGCACTTCACTGGCCACAGGTAAAGGGGCTGGTTACTTAACACTGCGGATCAGTTTGCCGGTGGCAGTTTTTATCCGAACAGTTCGAATTATGCCGTCATGACCTGGGTGCACTTCGACGACTCTTCCTAGACGCCACTGCAATGGAGGCAGACTGTCGTCACAAAGGATCACCATCGAACCCTCTTCGATAGAATGGCTTCGCTTGGTCCATTTGTGACGTATGTTTAGCTCGTTGACGTTAATGCGTACGCAATTTTAGTTCAATAATTTTGTAAAAAATTAAGAAAGTTCTTTGGTATCCATATAATGTGCCTACGAAATATTTGTGCGTACGCATTAGAGAAAAAATTGAATATTTTAAAATGTATAAAAAAGCATTGAAGACGGTTTTCATTTCAACTCCTCATATGCATATGTATATTAGACAATAAAGGTCTCATAAAACACTCTTGCATTTATTCTCTCATTAACGCTTATAACGAACTTCGGATATAACGAACCGATTTTGACGGTGCCTTGAGGTTCGTTATAACCGAATTCTACTGTATGATGAAACCGAGATGAAAACAACCTCACAGCACTCAAACATGTTAACAATAACAAATATGAACTGAATATACTCGTGAGATACTTCAGAAATTTATGTTTCAATTGAGTTACATAATACTTTAATACTATTATAAATAATTTTGCATTAAAGAAAAATTGAAGGTCTCTAAAAATGCTACAATTATAGAATGGTGGAAAATAGCGCTCCAAAATACCACGAGAATTTAAAGAAACTTGTATTAAATTTGATCTCACGCTTTTAATTTAAAAGATATATCAATATCTTTTTGCTAAAGTATCGTAAGGCACATCTAGCAAATTTTATAGGAAACAACTTTCTTGTCTCAAGGTCATTGCATTTTGCATGTTATTTTGGTACTTACGATAGGTTAATTGTGCTTTTATTACCATAAAGAGTAAACTGATGGTTACAATACTTTGTCAGAACAAGCATTTACGTCCGATACTTATGATAGATGCAAAATATCAATTTTGCTCAAAATGTTATTTACGATACTTTGGCAAAAAGGTATCGATATGGAGTCAAAGTGTGCAAGGTCTATTGAATATAGTTTTGAGAAAACAAGGAAAAACTGATTTTTGAGAACTGCGTTTGGAGCAAGAATAAGTTAAGTCTTCTGTCATTAAATGTAAGACTGTAGAATTGAGTTTATATTCACACTTTTTCGTTTGCAATAAACTGCCTGTATCTCCCCATTGCACATCTATTATGAGAGATGCATGGACGATTATTGCACCAAAATATGAGGGATAACGGTTTTTGATGTTAATGTAAGTTATTTTCGACAAAAATGACATTTAGCCAGTTCTTGCACCAAAGCCTTCAAATACTACAATTTAGGCTTGGTTGGAACTTATAATCCCACAGATCTTGTAGTACTTAACAGATACAAAGCGACTATACAAAAAAATTATACATTAGCAGCAAATAGAAATAATAAACATTAGAAAGTGCGTATCTGGGTGAAATTAACAAGGCAACATAATGGGATCGATAACAATGAATTTTTAAAAACTACATTATCAATTACAAATTATTGCAGTAATCAACAGTAAATAAGTGTTGCATTGCTATATTAAATATTTAATACTTAACGAACCGCCCGTTAGCCACATTGGGCCAACTTTTTTATACCATCAAATACTTACAACAGCATATACAATTTTTGATGTTATATTCGCAGTTACTAAAAGTAAGAGTCGGTTTTCCTAAGTAAAACCATGCAAATTGCAATGCACATATTTTCATAAAGTGTGCTCAGGTCAAAATTTTTTTTTTCGACTTATCTTAGAATCCACATTTTCATAAAGTATGCTCAAGTAAAATTTTTCGTTTTCAAATGATTACAACAAGGGTTGAATCTTAAGAGTCGGTTATCTTAGGTAAAACCATGCAAATTGCAGTGCGCAGAATATGCTCAGTTAAAATTTTTTGTTTGTAAATGATTACAACAAGGGTTGAATCTTAAGAGTCGGTTATCCTAGGTAAAACCATGCAACCAACCATGTGGCCCGCGGAGTTATGATGCATTTCCAAAGTGGCCCGCAAGATCATTTGGGTTGGTGTATCTTTTTACTCTGTACATAGTTGACAAAAATGTTCATTTCTAAAATAATAAGTTTAACCACTTGATACTAGTTTTAAAAAAAAGAGCACAAATTATCACATTTTTAAATTCTTTAATGCAAAGATGGACAATGTTACTCGGGATAGAGCAAAAATGATACACTTTCTGGGGACGAGTCATGTTCGTTTTGAAGTATTAAGTTAAATAAGTAGTCAACGTTTTTTTAGAATTTGCAAAGATCAATGACTTATGTACACCCATACCTTGCTTTACAAAATAAATGCTTTCTTGAAAGGTCTAATATGTGCACAGTGTTTGAGATTTTTCCATCAAATAGCTTTGATAATGGGTTAATTTTGCTGCGCTCCATTACAATATTTTATCACTGTAATTCATTCTAAATTGAAGTTACAAATCCCATAAATTTTTGATTTTACTGGTTTTCTCATCTTTCAAAAGAACCCAGAATTTTTATTTTTTGTTGATTCACCTAATAAGGATCTGTAACAATTTACCTCCAAATTTACTTTTTGTTTATAATTCTGTTACATGAATCCCACATTAGAACTAGTTTCCTTCCAAAAATCAAAGTAAGACTTCATTTTTCTTTTATATTACAACAAAATTCTGCATAAAAAGAATCTGTAAAGCAAAGTTTGAATATGAATCGTGGATCACATCACAATCAAGTATTGGCATGGGTACTTATTAGAAACTACAATATTTCAATGTCTGCTACTTATATATTGATTCCCAAAACCATTGATCTACCAGAAACAAATCTTTCAAAATGACAACAAAATATCAGAAAACGTTAATAACCACTCGCTGCAGTCAAACAATTTGAGGTACTTACCATTGTATAGCAGGTCTTGGTAGTGAGTATCTGATTTATTTTGTAATTCTTGTTCTTCCTTTTCCCATTGCTGTCTCAATAATTCCCTTCTCATATCTTGCGACAGTAATTCACCATCTTCTTTAAAGTCATCTTTACTAGGACTATTCGCTTCTTCTGGTTCAGCAATTTTTTTGTGGTTACTTTCTCTCTCTGGGGAATCTGCTTCTACCCCTATTGATTCTTTTAATTCAGCATCTCTACTTTTGAAAGTTGATAAATCTTTTCGTAAACATTTACGCGTTCTTCCTAAACAATCAGTATATTCAACCCTAAAAGAATGCAAAATTGTAAAACTATTAATAAACAAACAGTTACTAACCATTCCTCGTCAGGATTTGTCGCAGGTTCGTATTCATCGGAAAAATGTTCCTCTACATCATCATCAACTAATTCTTCAAAATGATGATTTCTTGAAGACTTTTTATTGAAATGTACAAGGTATCGCTTATTGAATTCCTTTTCTTCTTCACTGAATTTTGTAGTTCCTTTTGACAATAAATCATACAATTTGGCTTTTGCTTCAAGAGCAGTTCTATAAAGTCAAAATTATTGTGCACTTGTAAAATACAATAGAACAATATTACCTAGATTTTTTTAGTAAATCCTCATCTTCCACTGTATCGTTACAAATACGTTGTTCCAAACCTTTATTTTTTACATCTAAAACCTTTTTTGGTTGTTGAATTTTATTTTCATTTTGTAATTTTGTTTTGTTAACTTCTTCGTGTTTTCTTAAAATCTCTGCTTTCAAACTCAGCAACTAACAATTAAAATTTGATTTGAATATGTCCGACATTTTAATTATAGCTTACCGAAGATTTGCTTATTTCGTAGGTGCTCATTTTAATTAATAAACATCACTTACAAAATTTAAGAAGCTGTCATTTAAATGTCAAGAGGTTTATCTGGACGTCACGATCAGGCTCAAGCTGACTTTTGCAGAATGGCTAGTACATCAGAATGGAATGCGTATAATAATCGTACTATTTACAGGTTCGCCATCTCACGGAACATTCTTAATAGATGAGTCCTCGTGCAAGTGTAACAAGTAAAAGTTTACAATTTTATTTCTTTTTAGTGAGGCAGTTTTAATTTTATCGTGAATCCTTATTTTTGAATAGGTAATGGTTCCAACTTCTGTAAGTATATTTATAGTCGTTTTTAGAGTAGATAAACTGTTTTTGTGACTACATCATGTGAAAGTTTCTATTTGTTTTTATCAAAAATTCCAATCTAATTTCCTCACATCTTTAATAATATATTTTACAACGAAATGTTGCACATTAATCAACACTTTTAATTTTTTAATTCGTTATCTACTAGAATGTCTGAATGTACATCATTTTGAAGTGCAAGAAATATGTTATTAGTTCTTTTAAATCAGAAAATGGCACTTGTTCTATAATTTAAACAAACTATATTAACATCAACTTGATGCAGAATAAGTTCAGGGGTAAGTTAATTAGCAATATCACCTCTTTATTTTAGTTGGAAAATTAGAAGAAATTTCGTGGTTATTTTAATAGTACTTTCGATAATAAGTTTTATCAGTTCATTACTTTGTATTAAACGCTGACACTCGATGCTTCTACACAAATCGGCAGTTTTGCAAATGTTTTATTATTGTAATCCAGTGCATTATTAAAATTAATCATTAAGAATAAAGCATTTACAGGATCTACAATTTATTGTCATTCTTTAATTTACAGATGAATACTCATAAAAGCACTGGAGCTCCATTGTTAAATTAAAACAGTACATCTAAAAGAAACAAAATGAGTTCACTGCAACAAACGAATCGATTCAGGACATTTATTTCACCTTCACAAGGTAATATTTGAAGTACAAGTAACCCTCCTTATAGGTAACACGGTAGATACGTTCCTACATAATGCCGTTTTGTGCGAAACCGTGTTATAGGAGACAAAAAACCAGTGCGAAAAGAGGGTTTACGATCCAACAAGTTATTAAAAATATTTTTTTTAAATTTTCTACTAAGCAACTTCATTTCTGTGGTTTTTTATTTTTATGACATGGTTTGAAACTAAAATTTAGTTTTCTAAAAACAACAAGTCACTCAAAATAAATGTATAATAAAATAAATTGTTTAAATAACTTTTTTCTATTTCACAATCCTTTACTGAAGAATGAAAAATAATTGTGATCCTAGAAGTGAACACTTGGAACAAAAAATGCACACTCAATGATCTAATAAAAGAACATAAAATGCAACTGAGCAACTTAAAATAATAAAATTCGAGTGTTCCTTCAATTGTGTAGGGTGTTCCATTACTAATGATGACCCCCAAAAATAAACTTTAATTGAAAGTTATTTATTTGTAATTTTGTGTGCACATAAGGCTATCAACTTCGAGTTTTAATTGTTTATTGCCAGTGTTAGTTTGCTAGAAAAAAAGTAACTAATTTATTTATTCGAATTTCGGAAAATTTCACTTTTTAGGATCAATATGATTGAGGAGAAGGTAACAAAGATATTAAAAACTAGCAAGTTGGACTCTTCTTCGCCGGGTATTTACTGATGCACGACTCTGTAAGACTGATCGTATCCAATTATTTTTGCAAACCTCTAAAAGAGATTATTCTACCTTAAATAGACCTTAAACATCAAACTTTTCTTTCTGCGTTTCTTAAGATTGTTACCCGTCCTAGTCTGTAACTCAGTTAATTGTGATTTTTATTTCGCCACCTTATACTAATGTGTCAGCCAATCAGCCAATGACGATAGCATTATACACAGAATCATCCAATGACGTTATTGTGTATAATGCGTTATCAGTCTTGGCTTTTCTTTATGTAGAATAACAGCTGTAATTAGACCAAAATTCACTTATATTTGGAACTAAAATTAAAAGGAAAGACCTAGCCGAAAGTGCAGTATGGTACCAATGGGCGACGCTCGAAAAGAGTAACTAAATTTAGAAATATAAAGAAAATGAGTCTGAGTTAAAAGGCTAAACCGACATTCTCGTTTTACTTCGTGATATTATTATTTTTATTTGCTAATGTCGCCTTGAATTTGACCTATGAGATGCAAACTATAAACACATGTACTTCATTGGTTTATTTCATAACCATTCCCTCCAAAACTTCAACTCCGCGTTAAAGGGACTGGAAGTTCACGGTCACTTACTACATTTTTGTACTAAACTCGATGTGCATTAATAGAAAACAAATTGGCCTGGTTTTATAGTAGCCCAGTCAATTTATAAACTAAAAAGGGCTCAACCTTGCAGTAGGTTGGTGTATAAATTGACAAGGCTACTATAAAACCAGGCTAATTCGCATTCTGATAATGCGTATTATGTTTAGCATAGTAATTAAAACTTAGGATTAAAGATCAAAGGAGTCGCCAGGAGTGTCGTTTCTGTAAGGTTTTATATTCTGTGGTACGATTTAAACGATTAAAACTGGTTCATCTGCTACTGCTTTGAATAATAGGAACATCGAACAGAGAGACAATGCCATAAATTTAAACCGTACTAGAATTTTCGGGTAGGTTCTTATAACTTTACCACCATAAATCATTACTTTTAATTTTAGATTAAAATATAAGTGGCAGGTTAATTGCACCTGTTAATAGTTTTTGGTACCTCTGTTATTTTTCTCTCGTTCATACTGATCCTATAAAGTGACATTTGACGAAATCTAGAGATATTAATTTCCAAAAAATCAGTTTGTATTTCTTTCGAAAATTAACTCTGGCAATAAACAACTAAAACCGAAAAGTGATTGCCTTATACCAGAGTCATTTGTGCATTAAATTTCAAATAACTTTAAATTAAAGCTTAATTGTGGAAGTGACCACTAGTGATGAGACACCCTGTACTACTTTATATTATATATTGTGTGTCCATAGTGTGCAATGAAATTTTCTAATTGTATTAAATAAAAATCGTGTTGGCGAAGTACATACTGTGTTACACGATGGTTTTCTCAATCTGCATACCGTGTTGTAGGAGTGTTGCCTGTATTTGTATAGTACAGTTGAACTTCGATTATCTGTCAGTTTTTTTTTTTTTTTTTTAAATTGTCATGTAGGTCGCAACTGCCCAAAAGGATTTAAAAAGAGTGACGCAATAATCAGTTTAACAAAGAAATCACGCCTGTAAGCTTGCTTATTTATTAGCATTGAAAGAATGTGAATGAATCAAACATCAAATTTAAATGATTTCGTTTTCATTTGCTCACATATTGTATTGTGAACTCTGGCAGTTACAAAAATTTCTATAACTATCAAACTTTTCAAAGAATCAGATATTCCTTCATGAAATTGCAATTCTTTTTAAGTGTGCAATAAATAATAAAATAACGTATTCAATTGTGTTAGGAATTAGTGTTCGTATACTGAAAAGTAAAGTTTTAATACAGTCATTATACGACAGTTAATTGAAGCTTTACTGTACATTATTTTCTTCTAACGTTTGCTTTAATACACATTGAAAATAGGGGTATTTCGACAAAGTTTGAGTGGAAGCGAAACAGATGTATCTACTTCAAATGAAAATTTATCAAACGAAGAAAAATATGTAATCCGACACACTCCACGTCAAGAACCTCAAGGGCAGGAAAATCTCCAATCTTCAAACAGAAGTTCACTAAAAGACAGTTTACCTTCCAATCGTAGTTCTTTAGATGTATCATCTTCATCATACAATACGCTCATTATTCACAGCGCTGGAGATGATCCTTGGATAGGTACAGCATTCAATGTTAATGCTAACTCTTTTGTTATATATATTTTTTTTAATTAAGGTCGTAACTCTGGTACACGTGATTCATCAGATATTAGTCCACCCAATTTTTTGTCTCATCAGTCACCGAGTTTATATCACGATCCGAAATTATCACCAGTGCAAAAGCGAAATTCTGTTTCTCCTTCACCTTCTTTATCTAGTAATGTTAAAGATCAATTTCGCAATAGCCTTGAAAGTGCAAGTCGACAATATGAAGAAATAACAGACATTCCTGATGATTACTTGAACCAATCATCTGTTTTAAAACATTTGGCTAAAGAAGTTAAAATACCGTCGCCTAATGGTACAGCAAAAGATCGTTGTGATAGTTCTAATGTCCATTTAGATTTTGGTCTTCCACCACCTCCAGATTATCCGAAGTGGATTGAAAAAGGTCCCGCAAATAAAAACAGATCAAGGGGAGAAAAAAAATTGAATCTTTCAAAGTCTCAACCTGATTTGTCAAAAATTGGTATGGGAAATTTCGGGGGGGATTTAGTTAGTTTTCGAAAAGGGATATCAGTACCAAGACCTAAAACAAAAGGAAGAAATTACCAAACAGTAGCTGAATTTGGTCCATCAATTGAAATGATTGAAATGCTCATTAAGGAAAATGGTGCTTTGAAGATCGAACGCGAGAACTGCTATCAAAAAGTTGCAAAGACACAAAAGGTAATTTTTGTTGTAATAGTGTATTGTGTTAATTTTAACCTGCGGAAGAATTCAGCAAGTTCAACAACTTTTCTTTATAGCCTTTTGGTAAAAAAAGTACATTTTTTTTCATAATTTTTTGTTCCATAAGCTTGACCAAGCGAGTTATTTATTGTTATGATCTGCACAATACAATTTATATTCCATCATTATCGTGGTTGTTTTACATAGCAGGTATGTTAACCATAGGCGGGTACATGCTTTGATAGATGATACATTCCAAATTTTAAACCCATTTGGTAAACCTTTTTTAAAAAGTAATCTGTAGTTCGTGTTAAAATGTACATGTCTATTTCGGAAACACTATATTTTTATTTATAAGTACAGGGTCGAGCAACTTAAAGGTTCTACCTATGTCACAAAATTTAATTCCATCTGACTGCAGTACAACTCCGCTAATCTGAACATGCGTTAATCCCAACCTCCAGTAATCTCAACAATGGCTCAAAAATAAATCTATAATCGAAATGAAATAATTCCGACAGTTTCAACTAGTCTTAATTAATTAATTAATTTTATTGAATTGGCTGCAGTGTTCAAACTATTCGCTTTTTTTTAGAAACCAGACATGGTTTACATTTTTTGACGGACGATCGGAGACGGAACAGCTACAATCGGCCTTTATATTGAATCTGCCTAATGTAATATTTTTTGCGGACCGGTATTTTGTTTCCTGAGAACCGGCACGGGGCCGCGGGCCACATTTTGGGAAACGCTGAGTTACACAAATACATACCTGTACCAGAGAAGCAGATCGATGTATGTCCAAAAGTGATAATGTTCAGGAAATTCAAATTAATGACTTGATATATTTGGTGTTCCCTCAAAGTAATGCTTGTAGATACATCATAATGCAACACAAATTCTAAGTTCAAACATAATTCCCCCTGTAATATGTAGATGGGGCATATTTTAATCAATTTACATCAAAATTTCATGGTTGGAAAAAGTGGACATACATCGTTCTGCTTCTCTGGTACAGATATATACTAAAATATGTAATTTAAGCCAAATTTAAAAATTAAATTGATAAATGATATTCATTTCAAATCTACACTCCAGTAATCTGAACACAGTTAGGTCCCAATAAATTCGGATTAGCAAGGTTGTACTGTATGAGATATTTCAGAAAGTAAAGTTTAAAATAAAACGCCAAATACGTCACTTG
This sequence comes from Dascillus cervinus, assembly GCA_949768715.1. Classification (NCBI taxonomy): domain Eukaryota; kingdom Metazoa; phylum Arthropoda; class Insecta; order Coleoptera; family Dascillidae; genus Dascillus; species Dascillus cervinus. The sequence goes on along the minus strand of OX458316.1, from coordinate 16,078,766 downwards.
CACTAAAAAACTGCATAATTTTGGAATAATAAACAAAATATGAAACTTCTTAAAAAGGACAAAAAATTTGTCCTACACCGTGAAAAACAAAGTGGCCTAGAAAAACTTTATTTTCGTCGTTAAACTTAACTGTTGCAGAGTAGATTTACCTGTAATTTCGGCACAATTAATTTTATTAATGTTTCTAACATAAGTAGGAGAGACGGAACACTGGAATTCATAGGCGATTTACTTACAAGGTTTTCCGATTAGTTTTTCCCATATACCAGTTGTATTTCACTTTATCTCGAATGAGGAATTCTTTTGACACAATATTGACAAAAGGCAAAGGCATTTGAAATAAATTAAAACAACTGATCCATGATGAAAACTAATCGGAAAACTCTGTAAATATAAGTGGCCACTCAAACCGCAAAAATGATCCATTTGTTGGAATCAGGTATGATAGTATCAGCTGCAGTAAGTGTCCTCTTATACTTAAGTAAGTGACTGTTAGAATCTATGAATTTCACCCTTGGTAATGACAAGAATTTACAATTAATTATTGAGGTATTTTTCCTAGCTCTTAACCACTTTTGACAATGTTCCACAGATTGCTAATTCCACCACTTAAAAAATGAGATCAAGAAATCGCTAATAAGTTGTTGATTATTTCCAACTAATAAAAAATATGTTAATTGTTATTCTTATATTTTTTCTAGTTGGAGCAAGAAATTTTAAAAGTACATCGAACTCAGGAAGAACTTGTTCAGTCGTGTGATAGGCGAGAAAGATTGGAGCGCGCAGCTCGTAATCGTTTACAAACAGACTGTCGTCGGCATCAAGAAATAAACAGAGCTTTGCGAGAACAGTTGGATTTACTTTCTACTCAATTGTTATCACGTTCACCTGCTCCAGATAGTTCAGGTCCTGATAACATGAGGAGGGAATTAAACAAACGAGACGTACTAATTGCGCAACTAATAACTCAAAGTAAGAAATAATATTGGTCTCTTTTGAATTATACAAATGTTTAAATTTTAGATAAAGAATTAGTAGCAGCTAAAGAACGTCAGGAAATTGAATTAGCAGCACAACGAGCAACATTACAAGAACAAAGAACTCATATCGATATTTTAGATACCGCTCTCACTAATGCTCAAGGAAATGTTGTCCGTTTGGAAGAAGAAGTTTGTAATTACATAAGTTAATAACTATAAAATTACATTTATGTTATTTTCAGTGCCGCAAAAAGCATGTATATGTGGAACGTGTTGCCCAGTTACAGAGAGCACTTTCTTCTCTTCAGATAGCCAGTGATCGTCGAGAACAGACTGAGCGTAAATTACGTTTACAATTAGAATGTGAATTGCAGCGCTCGAGGGGAAACAATTCGAATGAAGATTATCGTGGATGGGACTCACCACATGGTTGTATTGAAGAATCATCGTCAGAACTAAAGAGGCGTCTTCGAGAAAAGGATGAAAAAATCATGCGCCTTGAAGGAGAATGTTCAAAATGGGAACAGCGGTATTTAGAAGAAAGTGCATTACGACAAGCTGCCATTGATGCTGCTAGTATTCCAAAGTAAATGTCTACCATTATATTGCTGGCATCGACTTATTTGTTTATTACAGGGATGCTAAAATAGCTGCTTTAGAAAAAACAAGTCAAGAAACCGAGAAAATTATAGCAGAAGCACGTGAAGAGAAAATACGACATATGGATGAAGTTCATGCAGCACAGAAGAAAGTTGCTGATTTGGAGTCAAGGTATTGTAAAAATTCATATCGCCACATAAGTATATTTTTAAATTAAATTATTTGTAGATTAAAAGATCTGGAATCAAAATTGGCTGAAAGGGATGCAATGATTAAAGTATTGCAAAAACACACATATGATAAAGATGTTTCAAGTATGCTTGGTCGTTCACCACATCATACTCCTCATCCTAGCTTGGGTGGTGCTGATATTGATCATGTTTTAGGTACGACAGTATCAAGAGAAGAGCTTGGTGAGCTCAGAGTAGTTGCATAAAATGTTTATTAATTTGTTTACTTGCAGTAAGCAGTGTGTTGACCGGTTCAACAGCATTTGGTTCAAGCAATTCTTACACCGGTAGTGATTCCTCATATCATGTGCCTTACAGCAAGTATGAAACAAACAAAAATTTTGATGCTACCAAGCAAACATTGGATAATCAATTAAAGGAAATTGATAGTCAGCTAGATTCTCAACTACTTAGCAAGGTAGGAGAAACAGAGACTTTCTGTTAACTGGTCCTTCAATGGCCACTGTTCTGTACATTAAATGCTTTTACTTTCTTTTTTATATTTTAAGTTTTCTGAACCGTGGTGTACACAGCTTCATTCTTAATATTTTCCTTTTATTTTCAAACAGAAATACTTAAATTTATGCAGTGTCTCATTGATAAAAGACCAAATTTTTTATTTACAATATACAGGGTGTATTAAACTTTGAGAATATTTACATGCTGTGAATGTTTTGTTGTAAGTCCTCGTGGCAACAGCAGAATTACAGTACCTATCTACCTGTATGATCAAAGGTAACATGCATGCATCCTCTAGTATTCAAGTGGTACAGTTTTAAGTTTTAATTGATAAACTATTCGCCTTGGATCAAATCAAAATTATAATTATTTGTTTAGTTTTTGACATAGCATTGCGTGATGTAAGTATTCTGCTCACGATTCAATGCACCCTATATGAACAAGTTTTTAAGGAATTTGTATACATTATTATTAAATATCTGATAATGAGACAGTCTGTTATACATTAAAGATTTTGTCCTGATCAAACGGTTTTCTTACCTTTTACTACTTTTATTTTAATACCTAACTAACTAATATCTTATGGAATATGTTTCATTATACTTTTAGACTTTTAACTTTTTGTTTTCTTTTTTTAACTTTCACTATGCTTGCAAATTTGAAACTATTGATATTTATTTCATTTTTTTGTAATTTAAGATTTCTATTTTAATGCAGTAGGCGTGATGTTAAATGAAAACTACAATAACTTTGTTCCTAGTGACAAAGGCAATAAGTTGTCAGACAGTTCGGAAACAACTTCTGAGCAGATTTTGCTTTAAAACTGCTTAACAACTTATTTACCTTTTGTATGTAATTCAATTTTTTTTGCATTTAGACCACTCAAATGAAAAGTTGTCTAGTTTGATGCAACACTGATCAGCAGTTTTACCCTTTAGGAGGCGTGTTGTTGTATAAAGTACAACACTTAGTTTTATGATTCCTGTTGCAACCTGTTGGCAGTTATTTGTTCAAATCACCTTTCTATTCTTCCATTGTCATCCCCACCACTCAATGAAGTTGTAAAATTTTCATTAATTATAAAGTATTTTATTAATTTTCCCCCTTATAATGTCACAATGGACATCTCAGAAAGGCGTGGTTCGGTAAACTAAAAGAAAAACGAAAAATCTTAAATTTTGTACATTATAAAGTAAGAAAAATGTACAAAATCTACGTGTTGTATAAAATACAACAATGCGCCTACTTACGTTATAAAACTAATCAAAATTGTTCCCTAACTTTGATAATAAATTTTTTCAAATTATTTTACTTCCAAACTCTACAAATCGGGCTTAAATTATCTAAAATTTAAGCTGCCAGGGTTGGGTTCACACGAGTTTTCCCTGCATATTTGTAAATTAGTAGATTTCATTCATACCACATTAGTATCATGTATTTGATGTACCGTATTTCCTTTATTTATTTTACACTACAATAAATCGATAGTTTAAGTGCAAAAGGTCGTAACCCTAAAAAATGCAAGAGAATCTAGTTTTGAGCCCACTCTAGCTAACCGTCCGCGTAAATTGCAAGCAAAGTAAAAAAGGTAGACAATATGTAGTCCTGCAAAGAAATAAGTTCGAAATTTTCAGTTTTTAGGGCCTGTTGAACATTTTTTTCTCTCTGAGATACGACATTCGGCACTTAAGCCATCAAAATTCAAAATATTAACAAGTCAAACTAGACAAATAACTATTAATGAATTTAGAGCAGAAAATCAGGATTTCATGCAATTAAGCATGTATTTTAAATAATAAATAATACGATGATTTAATGGAGTAATTGAGTGAAGCACTTATAAAATCCCTTTTTCAAACTACAAATTTAAGTTGTCTGATTGCTCAGTAATTCCTCCATTTACGTTCTTAATTGGTTCCACCAACACTACACATCAATAAAAAAATTAACCCTTGCCTGAGGCATATTTTGCTACTATTTCATTTTAAAAGTTGCATTGCAAAAAATTAATATTTCTGTATAGGTGGTTATAAATATTACTCTAAAGAATTACCCATTTACCCTTCAAAACATAGGTAGGACCTTAATGCACAAAACATTATACTAACATTTCTTTGATTTATTTTTTTTCTTAAAAAACCCCTTTAATTGCACTATTTAAATGAAAAAAGAAGTAATAAACAGAATTTCCTGACTTCACAATTAACTTTCACAAATGAATAAGGTAAAACATTTTAATTTTGGCAACTTCATTTTTAACTAGTCGCATCATCTTTTTACACTACAAAATCCGTGTAAATAGAGAAATTACTGTACATTATGCATCATCATTATAAGTCGGGCATAAGTGGCGACTAAAACGCTAGAAAATCACTGCTTTTATCAAATTACTACAGGACGTCAAATTTAATCAAAAATTATCACCCAGTATAACAATTAAAACAAACTAGGTAAGCAGTTTCTTAAAAAAATTAATCTTTGTTGAACAAGAAGAATGATTACTGACTTCTTTTTTAAATTTAAATAAATTAATATTAGGATGGTATAGTAAGATGGTAGTAAAAAAATTGTGTTCGACTTCAACTCTTTTCTATAGCCTTACATATTTAGTAGAATTTATTGCCTAAATATTGGTATTTCTAATAAGGCAACTGGTTTTGTTTCCTTTTGAACAAAATATATAAAGTTTAAAATAAAACAGAATACATTAACACGTTGACTCTCCATGAATTACATACTATGGTAAAGTAGGCATTAATTTATTCGGGTTTTACATCCCTTCAATAACGATTAGTCCTAAAAAAATAGTGTTATGGTTACCTTAACTGGACCGACCCTATTTATTATCCCCGATCTTAAACTTTTATCACATCAACTAATTGTTCAGTATTTTTTAAGGTTCCGTATCTTAAAAGGAATAAATGAAACCCTTATAAGAACACTCCCGTGTCCGTCCGTCCGTCTGCCACAGAGGTTTTTCTAGAAAACTAAGTAACGTAGAAACTTGAAATTTGACATAATGATAGATCTTGATGACCCGGACACATCGCTCGTTAAACACGTTTGTAACAGAATGAAGGTTTATTTTAAGTTTGTTTAATTTGGAAATTTACTTGTAGGTAGGCATTTCAATATTTCTACTCGACGATTCTAAGTACGGCTCTATTCTTGATATTACCTGACTTACTTGCATTTCAATCTTGTTAGTAGTGTAAAATAGATTTTGTCTTTTCTCTTACAACATCACGCCAACTGAAGTCCTAAAAGGAGTAAATGAGGGTATCTGCGATATGGTTCTTTTCTTCGTAGATTATTCTTTTACACAATTTGCCCATTTCATAAAATCGGAATAACTTCTTGACCACCTTAGATGTTCTTCTGAACATTCATGAAACATGTGATTCACTCATTTGAAGTAAATCTAAGCATTGTTTACATGTGGACGTATGGTGGGGATTTTCAAATATTACTGGACAGTCAACGTTTTATGTAATGTAAAACTATTAATTCATCACAGCATAGCTTTTCTTTGGGTTACTCGTAATTAACGGATACTATTAATGCTTTAATGAAATTAAGCAACTTTTTTGTTTGTATTTTTTAGAAATTACATATTTTATTCCATCGGGGGAAAGGTATTTTTATGCTTTCATAAACGGTATTTAGAAATTACTTATGAAATAATGTACAGAACATGTCATTTAAGTTTTCCAGTGTTGAAAACCTAAGACGCAGTTCAATAGTGAGTCTAGTTTGATTTTTCATTAAGAGTGTTGTTTTGGTCTGTATATGCATTTTTTTGGAAAAATATTTTGAAAATGTTATGTGAAATTTTACATAAGCATATTTTAGTTTCACACAATAATAACCAACAAAGCTACTTTCTTCTATTATACTGAATGTTCATTAATCTTTTCAATTATTAATAATTAACTTTTTAATTAAAATTGGATTCCACATCGGTAATAATAGCGAAAGTATCTTGCATGTACATATTGTTATTGACAGCATGCAAATTAAATAAATAAAATATGTTATGATTATATGTATTGATTATTAATGTGATTACATGTACCCAAAAATTGCTTCGAACTCTGCGAATAATTTCCATTTCTATCCTTGCATGGCGTGAGCCGAGTGGCGTGCCGTGACTAACCTTTATTCACGCAGGTCCCGGACACGTCCCAACTCTGGCTTTTCTCTTCTCCTTTTCAGCGGGGTCTTTGCTGTTTTCCAGGATTCACTAATCCAGTCACTGCGCAGAGAAAAGGAAAAGTACCCAAACCATTATTGGCGGGTGTAAATTCAGGCAATGGCGGTCTGTTCGAATCGGGTTCTTATTTATTGCCTGCCACTAGGCACGAATCCGGGGACATTTTATTGCTGGAGAAGCAAGGTCGTAGCTCCCAACAACAACGTATGCAAGAAAATGCCGGTACCACCACATCTACAGAAAACAGTTCAGTCATGCATTGCCCTGACAGTTTGCCACCGAGTTCTTTGCCGAGACCGCCTCGCTCTTTGCATCGCACCGGTTTACCTCGTCGCGTTGGCGATTACAATCGACTTCCCGATACCGAAATGCTTCGCAAGAAATCCGACGGCGGCGAATCTCTCAGTTCAAATGCCAGCAGCAGAAGAGCTTCGCCTGCCCGTTCTTTACTTCCACCTCCTAGAAAACTAGGTGAGTACGGTCGACTTTCAGAAAGTGGAGGGTCTAGTGCGTCGCTGAGGAAGATCACATCCAGACCGCGCACCAACAGTTCTGGAGGTGAAAGGGATTCTGCTTCAACTTTGAGCGACAATTCCGCAAGTTCTTTGCCGCCCACGTCGAAAGTACGCTTATTTGGAAACTTGCCAAATAGAAGGGGATCATCGCTCGGCAGGGACAGCAAGTCTTCTACAGATTCCTCTGCTAGTAAATATCGAATTCAGTTTTAAAGTGCCATACTACGACTTTCTGAATCAAATTGATTGGAAAATGTGCTTTTTGAGAATTTTTGCACTCGTTTGAAATAGGTCAGTGTTAGATTGAAAAGAGATTTGAAAATGTATTCATTTAACGATCGAAATCCTGTTTGAATAATGTTCAAAATACAGTAGACTCTCTATTAACCAGGGAAGAGTATTTTGTTGCGGTTCTTACGCGTTGCTACTTAGTGGGTGAAAATTCGCTGTAACATATTTGTAACAAAACATAGAAAAGTTCTGGTTTAACTCCTTTGACCAATATATTTTTGACCGTAAGATTTACCAAGATGGGGCTCAATATAATCGTTAATTTTATCCAATTAAATAATTAACTCCCGAAAGAAATAAAACATGGTTGATTTTAAAACTTTATTTAAAGTCAAACCAATAAGTAGAAAATAGAGAACTGCATTTTACGTAGATATTAACTATTCTACAGCCGCAATCGTACATATAAAATTTTGTTACTACCTCTACCAAACTTTGTATTCAAGCGTATCTCAAGTTTTGAAGCTACTTTCTGAAATAACATTTTTACAAAAATAAAAAATAAAGCTATTTTGCTTAAGGTCAATTTCATGTTTTGTAATTTTTAGAGCACCTTGTACATTTTAATACAACTTTGGCAATTGTTTATGACTATCCAAGACAAGCAAAACTTTTTGGCGTAAAGGTGAAAATACAATTTTTTTCCCCCTTGTCAACCCCATCCGTGAACACACTGTATACAGTAAAATTTGTACAAGTCGGATTTACTAGAAACCGTCAAACAAGATCGAGTCGGAGAAACTTCGAAATACATAAACTATAGCAAAACAATATTTTTCTACTAATGTTTGGAAAAATGTTATATTTCGATACTAATTTGAGTTTTAAAAGTTCAACTTTTCAATATATTTTTTCTACTTTGGTATCATAAGTGAGTTTTTGTGAAACTAAAAGTAATGGCACAAAGGAACTTTTTGTGAAACCGCTTTTGCTTTTTTTTAATACTTATTACGTTGGTATTGTTGTAATAGCACGCTGGCCGGCGTGGGGCATCTCTACCGAGCTCCTGTCAAGGCCAAGCCAAGTGTACAGCTTAATTCTTCCATGATTTATTCACAAAAATATCAAACTCGAGATTTTAAATTTGAAGTTTTAGTTGACATATGACACATGACAAATACCAACACAACCAGTACCTAATCCTAAAAATCTCTAGAATATTTAGAAAGCACAATTTTCAAATTTTCATGACACTAAGAGTACCAAAGAAGAAAAAATAGTATATTACATTGGTTTTATAAGACGTATTGTCGCACTCGTGACATTGGAGCACTCCTCGCTTCGCTCGTCGTGCCCCAAACTTATTCGTGTGACAATAGATCGTCTTATAAAACTTGTATAATAATATACTATTTTCTACTTTGGTATCATAAGTGAGTCTTGGTGAAACTAAAAGTAGTGTCACAAAGGAACTTTTTGTGAAATTATTTTTGGGTTTTTTATACGTATTACGTTGGTATTGCTGTAATAGCACGCTGGCTTGCATCCAGCCAAGTGTACAACTTAATTCTTCCATGACTGTTTCACAAAAATATCAAACTCAAGATTTTAAATTTGAAATTTTAGTTGACATATGACACATGACAAATACCAACACAGCCAGCACCCTAATCCTAAAAATCCCTAGAATATTTAGAAAGCAGAATTTTCAAATTTTCATAAAATTATGAGCACCAAAGTAGAAAAAATAGTATATTACGCTCGTTTTATAAGACATATTGTTTTATAAAACTTGTATAATAGTATACTATTTCACGCTGAAAGTTGCGAATCAATATTTTTCTTTTTATAATTGGTGAACGACACTCCAGAACAGCTCTTTGAGAAAGTAGACGCAGTGCTAGTTTTGGCCCAATATTTTGGATGATATTTGAATTTTATATTCAACAGAACTCTGCGACATTTGATTATTTCCATCCACTACGCGTTTTAAGAGTGGCGATGCTGCTCGTGCATCGTCTAATATTACGTCTAATTACGGTAGGTCGCAAATAAACTTTATTTATTATTATAACGCGACTATTGGTTTGCAAGCCGCGCGTAAACTCGCGGCGGGCCGTAGTTTACCCACTGCTCTTCTAAAGCAATGCTCGGAATTGGGTTCAATAATAACCGATGGGGCGCTGTAGTCGCGGCGAAATTTACTTCTTTGAATGATGTCAAACTTTTGCTTCAGTTAGTGTATCGTATCGGCCTCTTAATAACCGTTGGGGCGCTGTAATAGTGAAGAAAATTACTTCCTTCAGTAATGTTAAACTTTAACATCAGTTGGCGTGTCGGTGTGTTATAGCACCCATTGGAAATGTTCTTTGTACTTTTTTCTTTGTGTTACGAATCTCAATCAGTATAAGGGTCAAAATCAAAAAATGCGCTAATTCATGTCCAAAGGCAATACATTTAAAAACAACCATCCTATTGAGTTAAAAACTGCTTTCATTTATCTCTTGTCGGTAACGCGTCCGAAGTTTTCTAATAGTTAATTAAGCATTTAGACACATTACCGACAAGACAAAATCGCACTTCTAACTAACTTCAATGGCCTTTTTGTCGCAATTTTGGTTTTATTATAGCAATGCAATTGTAATATACTATCAAGAGATACATTTAGAGCAGTTTTCAACTCTATAGAATGGTTTTTCTTGAATGTATTGCCTTTGGACATGGATTTTAGCGCATTTTTTTTATTTCGACCCATAAATGATCGCATGTCTTTGATGTTTTAAAGCTAAAGAAAAGTTAATTTGTCTCGTCGACATCCTCCACTAATACCAACAATTAAAAGTAACTAGATAAATAAACAAAAATTTTAATATGTGAATGGAAAGATTAACTTTAAAATTTTACCTTCATCATGAAGTACGTTGCTTTTTTTTAACAATTTTTATATTTCCAACTTTGTTAAAACACTGGATTTCTTAGTGTTGCCTCACTCACTTTTGCTTAATAAAAGCTGTCAAACTTACAAACTTTTTTATGGCGATATTTTTCTTCATCGATAATGTACTCAACATTGAATAAATGCTCCACAATGTAGAGCTTTGCAGACTCTGAATATTTGTTTCAAATATGTGAATAAACTTCTTCATTGATCAATTTTACTCGCTTTTCTTTACATCAATTTTCAAACTACTGATGAGTATTTCAAACTTTTCTTTTGATTTCACTGGTAATAATGATTGAACAGCCAACGCAGCTAATTGTTCAATATCATCCTTTTTTACTTCAGTAAAAAAATTTACATACATGTAAATCGACCAAAGGCCTCGCTTTTTCCGCCCGTCGGTCTGCAAAAAAGTAATTAACAGTTGGCATTACCACTAACTCGTGACCATGCAAATACCTGTCAAATTTTCTACTCGTTGCCAACCACCAGAAGTTAAATTGGCATGAACAAGTGGGATTATGAAGTGAAGTTGGCAATAATTAAAATTTTCGGTATAGCCGACACAATTTTTTAGTTTTTTTTTCCCCAGATTATACTTATACTTAAACCGTGATTGAACAACGATCCCTTAGGGCCTGTTGTTCAGTCACGGTTTAAATATAAATACAGTCGAACTCCTCTATAATGATGGTCGAAAAGCCATCGAAAAACATCATAGAGAAACTTCACTATATAGAATTCACGTATAATTTTACAGTTTTGGCAGTCTCTTTAAAAACCAATCGATATTCAAAATGAAACAAAAAATTGAGATTTATTATGTTTGAAAAAATATTCGTTTATTTAGAAATACACAGTTATTAATAAACAATACAGATTTTCATCATATGTAATTGAATACGTACATAACATGAAAAAATTCTCATAAGTAAGGAATTTGGAAGAAATTCTTCTAAGGATTTTTCAGGTAGTTGGAATTTGGGAAAAGAACCAGATGTTCAATACTTCCATTGTACTTTCTATCATCGAAAATTACATTCCCGGAGAATTTTGGTAAACCTTTCTTAAAGAATAATCACTACCTAGATGCTTAACCTCATAATATGAGGTATTTTTATATGCAAAACGTGCAAAAATGCACGTTCCTGACAAAAACATCACTATAGAGAAAAAATCATTATAGAGGTCACTATAGAGGAGTTCGACTGTATAAGCATAAATTAATAACTAAATCAGAATTCTTGATTCAATGTTTTAATTTATCAATGTCGAATAAAAATATTAAAAATAATACTCCTTTTTTATTATTATAGCTTATTTGTCCATTTTTTAATCTCATACTGTTTGTTGCCATCAATTTAAAAAATTATGCAAACAAATTTTAATTTACACAACACATTAAAAGATGTTTACTCACGTTACAACAAATTAAAACTTTTAGATATCTAACAGTTTTGATTTGTTGTAACGTCCCTAAACATTTCTGAATAGTGTATTCTTGTTGCAATTTAAAATTGATGTCTGTATAATTTGTTTAAATTGCTTACAACAATTATCATGAGAATAAAAAACGAGCAACTTTAGTTAATAAATTAATAATCTCATGAATGGAAAATTTAAAAAAGATGAAAATAATATCTTATTTTAATATATTTTTCGAACATTAGTAGACAAAATCACGTGTGTATCTCGTAGGAATTTTTTTACTTGTACAACACATGTTTTACTATGTACACAGTTCCTTATCGAAAATCGCATTTCGAATCAAATTTTGTTAAATAATGTCGATCGAAGCATTTTACTAACGAAATTTTGTAGAATTCGAGTTAACCCATTAGTGCTTAGCGGTACCAGATGGAGCCGTAAAACACCCCCACTGAAAATGCTTCTGAACCTCCCTAGGAACTTACCTTATTTTCAGACATTTGTTTTAAAATTATAAACCAAAAATTATTCCGAGCGTTAATGGGTTAACATTAAATTATCGGTTCGAGATTTAAAAATATTCGATTTCTAGAAGTTCGAAATTTAGAAAATCTCAATAAAAATTCGACTTAGAGAATAACTCGAGTTGGTATAATTATTTCATAATAACATTCGCATAGAAAAAAAACCTAACACCTAATTTAACCCTGTCCCAAAAGGCGTTAATCAACTTTTTTATATTTTGACTTTTTTATAGAAATTTCACTTCAATTAGCGGTTCCTATCTATTCTGGATATGCGAGAGTCTGCTATGTTACCTTAATTAATAATTCGTCCCAATACTCATAAATCTGTCATTACAATTTTTTAAAATTATTAGTTATTTAATTATTGAATGCAACAATGTTTTATTGTTCATTACAGAACAATTTTGGAATATTTTGTAAGACTGTAATTATATCTGCAATGACAACTGCAAAATTAAGGAAACTCGAACTAGAACATCAAAATGTAGTGCCTTTTATTATGTGGTTGTACCAAAGAATAGATACATAAATGAACAAGAAGCGAAACGAGATGGAAATCCTTTGTTATTTGATGTAATGGATTTTGAATGCGCAGGTCTGGCCAAAGTGTCAAAATCTTCTCACGACCAATAACAGGAATGTAAGATACGGGTTATTTTCAAACAACGCCGCGAATATTTATTTACAAATAAAAAAATTCTAAATGATCAAAATAACAATTCCATAAAATCTTTAAATATTTTATTCACAATTATGTATTAAATTCTTAATGGCAATAGAAAAAAAAATTAAAAAATACTTTTATGAATTTTTTGTGATTATTTGTACATAGTTTTAAATTCATTAGACAATAAAATTCAATAAAATCAATTTACCTAATTTATTTACAGACTACAAAATTCAAAATAATCAAAATAACATTAAATAAAGTCTGTACATATGTTTTATTTACATGCATGTATTAAATTCTTAAAAAAGATAATATAAAAAAATTACAAATGTAAGATTTTGATGACTTTTTTTGTGCCTATTTGAATTTTTAAATGCATTGTTATTGCGTTTTAGGCAGTGAAAAATTTTCATTCCGCAAAATAATTTGCACACATATAGTTTCGGAAAGTTAGGACACGAAGGCACATAATCAATTTTGCTAAATATTTTTACAAGTTCCCAACCAACATTTTGTTTTTATTGAAAATGCTTCAAAGTTCAAATTAAATAAATTGTCCATTTGTCTAACAAAATTAATAAAATCTTCATTGGGCATGACTAAATTTCCAAAAGTTCTGTTATCTTTGGTTTCGTATGCTTTCAGATGACAAAATAAATTAGAAGAATTTAAATTTTTGATTTCTAATTCCTTGCATACGGTACAATTGTGAAATGATAACATTTTTTTGTACAAATAACCACAAACGTAAAACAAAGCATTTTCGGCGAGGAAATCAATTTCTCTGAAATCAGTGAAATTGAAACTGAGTTGATTATTTGAAATTGACACCGGCTGCTGTTCATTAACAAATTTTTCTAAAATATTTTTATTTACAACAGTTAACAACTGATCAAAATCATTGGCACAGTTTGAACTTTCATTATGATGTAAGTAATTTAATGAAAATAATTTTTTAAAAGTGTTCTGAAATATTTGTAGAGTAGGATTTGTACTGTTGCCCCCTGAACCCCTAACAGTTCCAAACCAATTTTCAAGAGCATCTTGATTAAGCCTTCTGGTATACAGGAATGAACGGCCTTCATTTTTTAATTCGACCCACAGCAATTTTAAAGCATTCATCGTTATAAGCCAGCCCTGAAAACATTTAATTTTGTTTGTAATTAATTTGCCAGCACTATCAAAAATTTTAATAGATTTTATCAAATCTGCCATTTCATCTAAAAATTTCATTTGATATTCAGCCCCCATAAATGATAAATTATATTTTTTAGCATTTTTATGTTTTGACGAATTTAATAAATCAAATAATTTATCAAATTTCTCCAGAAATTCTGATGTGCCTGCAGCTGCTGTGGGTAAAGCGTTAAAACTCACGTATGTTGATATACAACGTGCAACTGTTTCACTGAAAATTTGTGTCGCATATTTAACACGCATTTTTGAAAACTGTTCGGGTTTATATGGATATTCGTTAACTTTGGAGCTAAATTTCTCTGACATTTTTCAAATTTTAAAGTCCCGCTGACAAGTTCGGTTTTCTACATTCCCGCCTAATATTTAAACTTCCACGTGCTTTTGACAGGTTCGCCAGACCTGCGCATTCAAATAATAGCACCTTTAAAACGTCCCGTTTCGCTTCTTGTTCATTTATGTATCTATTCTTTGGTTGTACGTGGAATCTGAAACTAGAAGTCGTACAACTATTACCTACCTACTGTCACGATATTCTGTGATCAATTTTTAAAACGATTTTAGAAGGAATTTTTTTATCGTGATATGATAATTTGAACCCATTATTTTTGTTAGGGTTGCATTTAAATTAGTCATGCTCAGCCAAATTTAAAAATACGAATAATTGGTATCAAATTGTTTGCAAATCCGCCACGACAACAACACTTAGTTTTGCAATTAGGCGCATGCCAACCTTGGCCTTACATAATAGTCGTTACATTTCAAAATATTTTATTACACCGATTTGTTACATTGTTGAATGACATTTCTTAAGAACGCAATTCCATGAATGAATTCTGACAATTTCTGTTAAAACTAGTTAAATCAAATTTGTATATTTGAGCATTCTCTTTTAAAGTTGAAACGAGTTTAAAGACCTAATTTCTGGAAATCTTTGTCAATATTATTGATTTTAAAAATCAACCAAGAAACCCATTAATTGATTGTCTGCAGTTTATTTTTCACATAGGTATCTTTAAAACTATGGTGAAACTTGAACGATGATTAGTCTACAGAACTTGGCATAAATGTGTTAAGTCACAATGAATTCGGAATGAATTTAATTTTTTTTGTAGCTGTGAGACTTCTAGTACGTTGTATATTGTTTTGTTACATTGTAATCTAGTCTAGTTATTATTTTTTTTGTTGGTTTTTTTTCAATAAAATATTTACTCTTGTATTTGTGTCGTTTTATTTGTTACTTTCTACATTTAAATTTTTTGCTCTAATTGTGTTGAAAGTGCAAATGTGAAGTCTGTGTGTAATTTGTAAACTTAAATTCAACTGGCATTGAAGATTCGTAAACAAAAGAAAACGAGGTTATAAATTTCCTATATATTTGAATTAAAATTTGTAGCTAAAGTATTCAGTTAAAATTCAGTGTCAGGTCCAAAACGAGGTCGATAGCGGTATTTGCGTAAGTTTCCAACCTCTACCTGTCGAGCACACCTTGGCACACTTTCACCAAACGGACGACTTCAACTTTTCGCCCTTATTTTTACATAAGCAGTGTTGGAGATATTGCTGAAACAAACTTTTAATAACGTTAATAAACTTACTTGCCCAGGTGCTTAAATTTGAAGAATTCTATACAGGGTGTCTTACAACCAACGGGAGAGTTTGACAGCGTATCTAAGAGAGATCAAAGTAATGTTACTTCCTTCATTTATTATTTGGCAAAAACTTGATAACCAGAAAGTTACAGCAAATTAACGTTAAATCAGTTAATAAGCATTCGTTACAAACTATAACGGTAAGTTTTCTTTTAAATATAAATTGTGGAACAATACAGAATGGTCCATCGTATATCATTTTTGAGATAAAGCCTTTTTCCAATAATCGAAAAATTCTCAAAATTAGAAGTAATATTCTTCAATTGTGAAACTATAAAATGGGCAAATTATTTTTGTTTTTTTTGTTAATTTAACCAACTTTGTAGTTCCAATAATAAAGTTACCAATGGTGGACACTTATAATACAATCTGTATAAGTGGTTAAATACATATGCGTTTTTCGTGCGTTAAAACATTGCGTTTTCGATAAAGAAACAATGAACCGCATTCAAAAAAAACAGTCCAGAGTCTAAACATCCTGCAAAATCGCAACGTTTTCTCCGCATGTTGTAACGGGTACCTAACTAAGCTAGCAAATGTTAAAAAATGTATTTTGTTTATTTATTTTTTATTATTATGCATGTATTCTTATCACATCGGGGTCATGGTTGTATCAATAAACGTCGACAACGCGTCGTGACTTTTTCACTTTACCAGAACGCGTTCTGGGCGATTTTTAAAGGAAGGATGATCAAAATTTTGCTTTGTTGTAGTTTTCAATATGTCAGAAAACGTTCTGGGCGACGCGAATTTGAAGTTGTGGTCGTTTTCAATATGCCAGAACGCATTCAGAGTGGTTTTTACAAAGGTATCGACGCATGCAGAAATCTAAGGAGATCTTGGAGACCATCCAAGAAAGAAAATTGTCGTATTTTGGTCATGTACCTACTTCTACAGGCCGTGGCCTCCGAAGAATATCTTGGTTGCATAACCTGAGAAAATAGACAGGATTGATATAAACTGATTTATTTCGATCCGAAGTAAATAATGGGCTAATGTGATCGCCAACAGAAGATGGGTACATTGAGAAGAAGCAAATCGTAAAGTGTTGGTACATTTAGATTTCACTGTGTGTTGCGTGTCTTCCCAAATCTCGAAAAAATGTCGAAAAAATAGCTTTGCTAATAAATGCCTCAAATTTTAATTGAGAGGGCGAAGCGAAGTCTGTCGCAACTACATAGTAGACGAAAATTAATTCATGTATGCAACGCACATTGTGACGAAAGTTAGCCCTAGCGCATAGTGGCACGCAATGTCGCACAGTCTAAAATTTTGTATTCAACAGATTCTAATGCACATCCGGAAATTGAGACGTAGAACAGATCAAGGCAGATTTACCCCACAAAAACACTGTCTCGATTGACCGAAGGCTTTGCACACATAAATGTAAATGCGATGCCCTTCTTATAAAGGGTCCGGCAATGAAACGGGATGATTTGAGGTGGGATGAAGAGTTCGTTAGGTGGTACGGACGAAGCTCGACAACTCCTCACAATCAGCATGAGTTACCATTTAGTGTACAATGGTCGCGTTCAGCGCACTCAACTGTTTAGAAGGAAATTTAACAATTTTTTACTAATTTTTCACGTGTAACAAGAATAGCCATTTGGTATTGTTTCAATCTCGTTTTATGTTTTTTTTTTCATGGGAGTACCTAAAAACAAAAGTTGTTTGAGGGCTTGGATAGTTCTGGGTGGATCAGCCTCAAACATTAAGAGAAGAAGAAAGTGGAGCTGTACCAAGAACACTAGCAACGTTGCCTCTCTGTATAGCCAAACTTATTTGTTGCTTCAAATATGTTTTGGCTTGAGGAATTTCCGTTGTTTGAACGTATTGACTCCCCAAATCTTCAAGGAGAGAAAGGGCATCAGCACTCCAAGGACTCGAAGTTTCCACAGCGAAGGCGACGAAAAAATAATCAGCAGAAATTGCCTTATATTTTTTTTTTCTTAAGATTTTCTGCAAAGTGTGCAGCAGATCTTGCAGAAAATGAAGAATCAGTCAAATGAGAAGGGGCAAGTGTATCCGTATAAGTAAAATCCCAAACTAAAGATTTACCTGCTTTCCATGGAATAACTGTAATACCATCTGGACGTTTGCCATCATCCTTCAGAATACCATTAGGTTCAAGGATACAAGGGATGTTGGCGGAAGAGAAAGCACGTTTAAGACTTCCCGGTACCTAGGACCCGTTTCTGCTTTACGACATTCGTCGTTGCACTAAATGATAGGCAACCACGCTACCACCACGGTCATAAATCATTATGTATAATAGAACTCGGTTAAGTAGCCATAAATAACTTCCTTGAAACGACTTACATTTACTCGAAATGCAGTTTACAATGCTGGCGACACAATATGTATTCGGGCGTTTCGGCTGCTTTATTCTTTGAAATACCAGATGTGTAGCAAAATATTTGTACTGGGATGAAACTTCAACTTCAATGGAATGCAATATAATTTTGGAAGGCTTACGGGCAGGGGTGGGCTGCCAAATTTTTAACAACCGGCTCGCTATTATGTCTGGTATATGTATAAAATGGTAAATGAGTACATTTCTTCATTTCAAACATTTTAACAATCGGCTCGCGCGAGCCGGCTTCAACCCACCCCTGCTTACGGGGTGTTACAGAGGGGGCGGGGGTTTTTGTTGACTTAAATGGTCAATTGCACGTTACCAATAGAGACATCTGCTACTTCGTAATTTTTACAAAAAAAGATATAGCTTGACAAATAATAAAACGCAACGACAATTTTTGGAAAACAAAAATGATTAATAATTTAGAAAAATTTTTTACAAATGCGCTATTACCGGAAATAGTTGATTCACGAATTGCGAGAAACCAACAAATTCGAAACATTCTTGTCAAGGATTTGTTGCAACGCTAACGTAATCATTTTGTATAAAATTATATTTCCTCTTTTTTGAATTTAAATCGCATCAACTTATAAATCCGCTTATTGTCTGTCTATGGGTAGATATAGTAAATGGTTATTTATTATTTAAACATGTGTTTTTTATTAATTGCAAGTAGTTCACCTTAATTCAATTTAAATTTTAAAATTATTAATTGTATTTTTAGATTAAATATCGCAATGTTTTAACCCAATCAATTCAAGTTTGAAACCTTTATAAACCGTGTCAAAAATGATAATTTTAAGTAATATAATGTAAGTAAGTAATTCTTGTGGCTATTGTTGTATTTATCTAGATACAGTATGCACACTTCTGTGAACAATATTTTAGATGAACTAAAGTAATATAATTTATGATGCATACAATTTTACAATTAATATAATAGGTATTACATAGTATTAATTTATTACGTGAATAACGGGTTTTTCGTATTTTCAAATATCTGCATTTTTATCTATTTATCCGGCATCATGATTTTAGTATACTCTTAGGTAATAATAAATATAGATAGTGCAGATGTTGCAAATATGAAAAATCAATTGCAGTATGGCAGTGATAATTATTTTTAGTAGTACGTTACAGAATTGATAGGTATGTAAAACATGGTAAATATTTTTCGTTTCGAAAAGAACGTAAGTCAACAAAATTTGCTTCTCCGACAAGATATTTCTTTTTCACATGATAGAGGGTCCGGCCAGATATAATTTACACAAAATCTGCACTTGCCATTCGTTTCATATACCAAAATTAATTTTCTCTTGCTGCGTCAAGCCACACAGCAGGCCATTATTACTCTGAAATACGGTTGTAAACCAAATTGACAGATTGCCTCAGGCGATCTTTTTCTTGGCCAATTCTCGACACTTTTTTTTACATGAATTTACAAACATTGAAATAATTAAAAAACGGTAGTATATGAAAAAAAACGATATAGTGAGGGCCGCCGATAAATTAGTAAGCTACAAGACCATTAAAATTTTAAAGCAAAATGTTGAAAATTGGAGCCGTACGGCAACACTTGCTACTGGGTGAAATTTTGACATTTTAATTAATAACAAGCTTAATTGACATAATATCAAAATGTAATTAAATGGAAGTCGTCTGGCTAGCGTGTACTCGTCGTATAAGATAGCGACCTTCTTTTCAAATTTGAAAATGAGACCGTACGGACAACGTGCAAAACCATTGAATTTAGTCTCAAGGTGCCGAGTCATCTTAATAATGTCATTAATACAGCTGTGACGAGAGAGTCTACCAGCACTTTTAACGCACGATAAACCATGATGACCCAACGAGTCTACAGAAGAACCGCACGAGCAGATATGAAGATGACAGAAATTGATGCCCAATCTAAGTGAAATTGCAATTTGTAAAAAGTTTTTTTCTAAAAGAGTACCTAATTTACAAGATGGAAGAGCTTCAAGCCAAGCTCCAGATTCAAATTCAGATCCAGCTAATAAGATAGCTTTTTGTTTGATATTTGAGGAAGATCATAAATTTTGAAATATTTTCTCACAGATAGGTAAGTCCCAATTTCTTTGAATAGAAAGCTCTTTTGGAAGTAAAGACGAATTAGAAATTTTCTTCCAATAATCAACAGCCTCGTAATTTCAAAATTAGAAAAACTAGAAGGTAGAATGGACATAATAAGTTCAGAATTAGAAAATATAGAAGACAAAAAGGCAGGCGAGGAAATATCAATTATAGACCTTATACCTAATCCACCAAAACGGATTGGTAATTTGGCTTGATTCCAAGATCTTATTGTAAATTTAATATTCAAAATTTTTTCCAAAGAAGAAATAACAATATTATTTAATTCAAGACACTCATTTTTAAATTTCCAAAAAGGACAACATCTAAGATTATAAGTGAAATTAGGTATCCAAAAACAATAATAAAATAAACTAATATGAGATTAATTTTACATAGATTTGAAGAAAATAAAGAGAATGAATCAATTTTTTATAAATGAATGGAGGAATTGCTGCATCGAAAATAGGACAACCAAGAATAAAAAGGTCTTCAACATTACAAACGTGAATACAAAGGAGCTAATAATTCGAATCTCTCCAAAATTGAAGACTTGTCTAATTCCAAAACATTATTAAGCAAGAAAAGTTCGCATTTATTGAAATTAAGAACCAAACCAATTTTCTTAAATTCGGAAATTATCGTTTCTAAGTCTTGTAAGACATCAAAAGCCTTACCACCTAAAGAACCATCATCTAAGTACCAAACATTTAATTCTGAATTCAAATTCTTAATAATTTGATGAATAGATAAACTAAAAATTGCAGGACCGAGAGGGTCACCTTGTTGACAACCTACCGAGGATTCAATAACATTTCCATTAAAGAATAAATTTGATTGATAAGCATAACATTGCCAGAGATAAGGATATATATTTGGAGTAACAGCCTTAACAACAGAAAGAAGGGAGTCTCTTTTGATAGAATTGAAAGCATTTTTAACATCGATTTTAAGAAAAACCTCAGCATCAGACTGATTATTAAAATAAGTTCTAATTGAATGAATAGCTCCCTCACAACCACCGTTAGTTCCAAAACCTAATTGAATAGAATGAAAAAAGGAAGATAACGAATCCTTAATCTGGAAACTGCCTAATTTAGAAGATAAACGTCTAAAAGTTGAACCTATTGCAATACGGCGAATACCACCATCTTTTTTAGAAAGGGCACAAAAAGAGGCACCATAAAGAATAGAAATAGAAAGAACTTCACTAGCTAGCATGAGATTGGAAAGACTAGAGATGGCTTTCAATAAGTGGCGACCAGAGTAACCTGTACCATTACCTAATAAATCTTTGAGATGTTGTGGTCTTATTCCATCCATTCCAGCAGCAGAACCATTAGGGAATGCCATAATCACTTTATAAACTTAATCTTCAGAGACAGTGAGATGTTCTACCATTTCTTCAGGTGGATCAGGAAACTGGAGTAATCTTGAAGGAATTGGATGTTTAGATTTCAATGATTCAAAAGTATCAGCATTATTGTTGGCAAATGAGTCATCAGAAGATAATAAGCGAACTGCACCCTTAATATCACCATCCACAATTTTGTTCTCAACAGATTTATAAATTGAAAATTTTGAGAAATTGGTTTTGGAATAAAGTATGGAGTCCACATTAGAGTCAGCATTCTTCTTAACTTTAGAAGTTAAAGATTCTTTTTCATAACCATTTTTAATAGGAACATGAAGAATACGAAAAACAAAAAGAAAAAGGTCTTCCCAGGATCGTAAAGAATTAACGAAAACACATTCATTTATAATTTTGGCTAGTTTATTAGCCATCGATATTCTAGCTCCACGCGGAATTCTTCTAATGGTTTTTCTGCTGCTAATTTTAAAATAATTCGACTCGTAACTGAAATTAAATTCTTCAAAAATATGCGGATCCATTATTTTAAGGGAGTCGGGTACGCTAGGCAGCTTCCATAAGGATCAATGTATTACATAAGTACACTTTTTTCGAGAACCGTTCAACAGATTTCAACCAGATTTTGCACACATTTAATTTTAAGTCTTTCTGAGCTACTGAATAAATGATTCTTAATTTTTAAAAATTTCTTATACTCAAAAGTCGTTATGTAAAAAAAGAACAAAATCACACTGTAGAATTTTTTAAGCAAATTCCAGAATTTAGTTTTTAAATTCCTTTATTCAATCGCTTTGCATATGTATGTTTTATGACACAAAAAAATTCCAAGGCTCTATCTTTATCCGTCTTGTAGAAAAATGTAAAAAAAGTATTTTCAGGAGAAGCGAAAATTAACTGACAGCTCTGTATAAATCGCACGACTTTACTGCCTTAGTCCTCAAATTTGGTACACTTCTAGTTTTGTTATATCATGGTGATATGCAGGGCCTGTTAAAGCCACTTGGAGGTCCAGGTCAAGCAACATACGTGGTCCCCTATATCAGGAACGTTAAATCCATTTTTGCCAAGTAGGAGAAAATCATAGCTACAGGTTTGAATTTAACGCTTTTTACTTGATTGTAGACTTTTTGATATACATTTTAACAAAGATAGCTTGATTCTAAGTTCACCAATGAGTTTAACTAACCCCTAAAACATAAAAACCACCATAACGTCAAATCTGCCAAAATACGGATTTAACGCGTTTTGCATCCTTGCTCCTCATATAATGAATTGTGTAGTTCTAAATAGTGTTGTTTGGAGGCCCATGTCCAACGAGGAATCCAAAGATGACTTTGGATTTGACCTTGAACCTCATTTTCAAGGTCACTTTGTGGTCAGCTTTGTTTTTTTTTTTAATGTAAACCCCTATTTTAGGTGCCAGAATCGAAAAGAGCGGGAAATTTTACGTTCAAAAATGTGTTTAGATTTGGGATTAATGTCACCTCTACGGTTCATGAGACCTCGCAGGAATCTCGGGGGATTAGTGAAAAAAGAAATAACCAAGATCCATCCAAGGTCACCTTTGGATTCCTTGTTGAAAGTTACCGAGGGTATGGACTTTGGTTATTTTTTTTTTCACTAATTCCCCGAGATTTATAAGGGTTTCCATACTTTTTCCACACCCTGTATAGTACAGTAAAACCCCTCCATAGTGGACACTCAAGGGACTGGACAAAACTGTCCACTATAGAGGGGTGTCCACATTAGAGGGGTGTTTGTATATAGTAATCTTATGGATGGACTGATAAAAAAGTGTCCATATTAGAGGGGTGTCCACTATGAGGGGTTTTACTGTACTTACATACATAGATAAAAATTAGATCAAAGTTATGTCTTCATGTTCCTATCATCTCTGGGGATACAACTCTAAAACAGATTTACCGGGTTTCCTACCGTCGACCTCAATTTTAATCCATTGTTTTTCATCAAGGGTAACATTGACGAATGTTCTGGTGCAGTGGTATTCGGCCAGCGCATTAATATATGAACTGTTTCTTTTCCTACACGGCTATAACGCCGATGTTACCACTTTGCTTCAGAATTTTTATGTTTTGCTTAGAGCACCCTTTTTGATTCTATTACAAACAGTTCTTATTAGCTCGTGTTTTCTCCATTATACAAACGTTAAAAACACTAAAATTTAAATTTGACTCCATAAACTAATTGCTAGAAATATTCCAGTGTAATTTATTCTTTCAACTTCATGTTTCGAATTAAAAAGGTTTTAAAAATTGTCTTCTGATGATGTTTTCTTTGATTTTAGGAGACTTGTTTTCTTGTTAAATACGGTTTTCGAGTATCTGATGTTTCCTATGATTAATAGTAATTCTGTTACCCCGTAAGTAATTTTAATTTTCAATTTATTTATTTTTATGTTATACTGTTTTCCGTCTGTATTTATCTTATTTAAAATCTTCCTGATTGTCGGCTAGTTCTATTGTACGTCATCGGTATTTCTCATTATGTCTATACACGGACTAATAGACAAAAATATATACTAAATATATTACGCTCAGAAAAAAAAAATATAACGTAGCTCAGTTTTGAACTAGCCATGTGGATCGAGTGACGGATAATCGAAGCTTTACTGTAAGTAGGTAATGATTGGGATAAATGAGGGAGCTTAACCCTCATTACCTCTACCTGCGTACGCAACAGCACCTTATTCAATTGCAATACATTTTAACTTCCGGACAGGTTAAATGCACCTAACACAAGGTCATTTTACGTATTCAATATTACCTGATAGATTTTATTTATTTTACCCGTTCGTTTCTTCTTCTCCCAGGTTCTTTTTGCCCAACTGATCGTTTTTAGCGGTAAATATAAAATTCTGAAGAAAACACTCTATGCAAAACAAAGCGGACATAAATCAATGTGGGTCAAGTGAGTTATGACAATTGAGAACTTGTTAATTTTCCACTTCTCATTAATTGCGAGGTTATGAAACCATCTTAAAATTAACAAATCAGAATTGCCAAACCGATGTTTCTTAAACTTTTTTGCATGATGTAGGAAGGGCGGTAAATTTTATTTAATCGCCATTCATTTATATCCATTTGATACATTAATACCATTATGTGAATTTTATTTTTGTCAAACACTTCTCATAATAAGACGCGCCAAAAGGTGTTGATTAATTTTCACTTTCAATAAGATAAAATATGATAAATTATTCAAGCAACATGTAATATTGTACACAACTGTCGCAAAAGTCGCGCACCACTTTGAAAGTTCGTTTTCTACGATTGGATTAAAAGTTGTGGACAAATATTTGTTGCACAATAAGAACCACTTGAAGACACCATCTGTCATTAGCAAACACGAGAGATGGTACAAAAGGCGTATAGTGGGCAGCTGTAAATAAAATTGGGACTTGAGTTCACACTTCGAAAGTGTCTACAGCCTGCTTCACCAGTGATAATGAGCCTAAATATTTGAAGGATGCAACTCAGAATACATATTAAACTGCAGTCTTGTAATTATTGACATAAGCGTCATAATAAAATTGTTAAAAAACGGACAACAAGCGTCGGAATCCGTGCCCAAAACGTTCTCTTCACACATGTAAAAATTTCTGGATTGATAGATCTGTATGTTTCTCGTATTTTATTTTCTAAATGTTCGCAATTCTGATACACTTGGTCTTTTACCACCCCTTCAAAGAAAAAAATCTCAAAGTGTAGGATCTGGGCTTCACGGTGGCCAAGGATTAATTGAACTCCTTCCTATCCATTGATTAGATAAAATCCTCCAAAGCGCGTTTGTACAAAAACCACGTTACCTATTCCATGTATTATGGGTTGCATCCTCCAAATATTTAGGCTCATTATCACTGGTGAAACGCTGTATTATCAGATTGCTTGTACACAGACATTCATCAAGAAACCTAATTTTTTACTGATATTGTCTCTCCGTACCCTAATATTGCCTGGTAGCATATCTAAAAGGTGGTGCGCGATTATAGGGACGTCTGTATGATTTTTTCTCAATAGTGATGTTTTTGTCAGGAACGTTCAATTTTGGAACAAAAATGTAACAAAAGTTCCTATGAACATGTATCCAAAAATGGTTCCTTATTGATTATCGAACTCGCTCAAAAATACCGGGGCTATTTCAGACTATACATGAAAACTATGTTGTATTTGGTCGCGGAGATCCTCTAAGGTAAAAATCGATGTAGAGTAAACAAGATTTTTTAGGTGGCCCCATAAACAAACATCTAACAAATTTCAGTCTGGAGAGCGTTTAGAAGTTACTTTAGCTGCACATATTCGATTCAGAAATTTTTCAGCATAAAGGCGCGTCGAGTCAAATTACAGTTGCCGTTTACTCGCTCATACGTGAAATGTATGTCTGCCATTTCTTTGAACTAACTTTGAAAATGTGTAACTTTGTTTATGTCTGTTACTTAATTGCTAAGAAACAAAAGGGATAATATTTAATTTGACTTCAACACGCTTGAAAAACTCAAATAAACGGTTGAAATAACAACTTTGTTATTTTGCTTGTATCAATTTTACAAATCGCGCATAACTTTTAAAGGAAGCAATTTTGGGCACATGTTTATAGGAACTTTTTGTATTATACTTTTGTTCCATACATCACGTTGGTAAAGTTTGGACAAGCAATTCAGATACACCTTGTATAGTGATTTTTCGTGGCTTTTCAACTATCACTATAGATAGGAATTCGACTGTATTTTTAAAGGGGCACAATACACAAAAAATAAGTTCGTTTAATTTAAAAGTACGTTTAATTCTAAAAAAAATGGTATATGTATTTTGTTTCTACTCAGATTATTTAATGAGTTATAATAAATTTAAAATAGGCGCGTGACGTCACTGGTCCCTGCTCATTGCAGCGCCCTATCTTATACGTGCAAAAAATGCTCCCTTCACACGATAACCTACCCATCCTCAAACTAAATTATCGAAATTTTGTTACGAGTATTTAGACTGTTTATTTTGTACTGAAGACGATAATGCAACCAAAATTTTAATATAGTGTATAGTTTTTCTTAAAAAAAATATTTTATTCTGTGAGCTACGACCGTTTATACGCACACTTAAATAACAGGGAAGGAACGCTCAGTCAGCGCTGTTCTTGTTTAATATTTAAAAAAATAACTAAACACCGTATTGAAATTCTGATTCTTTTATCGTCTTTAGCACAACCATTCACACAGTCTCATATAAATTAAGCATTCAAAATATATTTTCTTATGCAGATATGTCACTGTGCGAAGCTAGCAGCTTCTACACGTAAAAGATACGCCGGTCGCTTAAGTTTAGCCCTGTGACGTCACACGGCAATTCTATCTTTTAAAACAATTTTTTTTTACATTGGATTTTTACCAAATAGTTTTTAATAGTTCTGACTACAATAATTTAACATTAAATAATAAGTTAAAAAGATTTTTTATTTTATACTGGTTTCTAAAGTGTCGCTTTTTGGTCAATTTATGCTACGAAAAGTAGATCTTTAAAGTGATAGTACTTTAAAGTAAAATTTTAAAAGTCCTAGAACTTTAAAATTTTACGTCAGTTTGTTTCTATGGCAACAACTTCAAATGACAATTTATCGAAGCCGGACACATTAAAGGTCCAATTTACAATTGCTTCTGCCACAACAGGAGAGTATGAGGTTCCGATAACATTCTTCTCTGACTGCAATATAATTTTTGAGCATCTCTTCTTATTTTCAATTGAACCCTCTAAATAACTTTCAGCCATAGTGGAACTCTTCCGTCCTTTATGTGTTTTAATATTGACCCAGGCTGCTCCGGCGTCTGCTAGCATAGTAGCTGAGCTATGTCGATAACAATGCCCTACGTACCTACCTTATTTGAAAAATAAACCAAGAGGATATGTTCATTCACAATCGAAATATTCTTTTCCTCCTTCCAGTTACATAACATCTTGTATTCCTCTTAGTACTGATTTTTTGCTTTTTTGGGTATTACATTTTTCTTTGCCTCATTTAAAATATAGAAAACGTCACGAAAAAGTAAAATTTTGATTTGTCATTAAGTAAACAAACTTCCGTTGCTATGAAAATTGCTCATCGCTTACTTATAATAAATTATTACGAATTGGTTGTCAAAAATAAAACGTCCAAATTTCTGTTCACAATAATTTAACACGTAAAATATCCAGTATGAAATAAAGTTTTGTATGTATCTCAAACGAAAAGTAACTTAAAAGGTACTCGCAAGTAATTCCAGCCTCGGCTAAACGCCTCGGCTGTAAACAACTGCTCGTACTTTAAAGTTTCACTTTTCGTTCTAGATACATAAATAACTATTTGTGTATCGTGATTAGACAATATTCCCTGCGTTACAGTAGGTTTCCCGTAACCGCGGATACCGAAAACGGCGAGCCCTATAAATTTACATTTCTAACGTAATTTAATTTGGAAATATAATAATAGTAGTTTCTATGCAAGAACAGCAATGCAACAATCAAATGTACTTATAGACGAATTTTGGTGGGAAAAACTCAACCGCGGATAAGTGAAACCGCGGATACAGAGGTTTGTTGCAGAAATAATTTATTTTGCAGCAAAACTAAACATGCAAATTCAATACTTATTTAGTTGCATAATCCAGTGCGTGAGAAATATTTTACTACAGGATGGATATAAATGAATATCGGTCCAAGTAAGCTATGAAATTTGAGGGTTGTTGATTTTTCGCATTGTTAAATTTTGAGCTTATAAAATCAACTTAAAATTAACAGCTGAAAATTTGAAGACTATAGACCTAAGAAGTAATGCCATTTCAAAAGTGACGGAAAGGTTTTTTCTCGGTTTAAACGACACCGAATCGATGATGTAGAAATTTAATGACTCACTTGAATTATTTCTGTACACTTTGTGATCTATAAAAAGGAGGGAAAATGAAATCGTATATTAATGAACAAATTCTGAATAAAATTCAATAAAACGTTTTAGTCTGATTTCGCGTAGTTTTAACAGCACAGCACCTTAAAGTTGAAGCAATTTATATTGTTGCAGTATTGTATCAAGGTATAATTAATATGTTGCGATGAATTTGCAATTATCAAAGGTTAGGTAATAATTGATTATAATGGGCGATTATTGCAAATTCATCGCAACAGATTAACTCTATGCCCTTATACAGGGTGATGAAGAAAAGGTGCCCAAGATTAGCCACATGTTATAGACGATTTCTAACGAAACACGAATTTGAAAGCCAAAATGGAATTTGTTGTCTCTTCACCAAAATATAAGCTTTCCTATTCAGACAATAAAAATCTATATGATTAACAATTTTATAATAATTTCATTGTTAGAGTCTAAATTTGATGGCGCTTTAAAAAAAAAGTGTAAAAAATTTATTGAAACCAACTTTATTACCGATGTCAAAAGTACGGTTTCTTGGCTCCGAGGAAAATTTATCAATGTCGCAACATTGCAAATCTCTTAGGAAACATTGCCAACAATAATTCACTTTCCAATGTCAGTTCTCTTGTCAAATTTGAACGATACAAGTCAAATATCCTAAAAAGTCTTAAAATGGAATACAATTTCAGTGAATATCCAGACATGATGCCCGCTTGGGTGAGACAGATAATAACACATCGAAAGCTGCTAGCGAATATGCTAGACTGTATCCACATCCGCGTCATCCAAATGCTAACGTAATTAGAAAAGTGGAGCAAACATTAAGAGAAAATGGCAAAATAATGCCGATTTCTGTAAATGGTAGACGACCTCGTGAAGTTCGCACACCAGCGTTGAAGGAAGCAGTTGTAGAAGCGATTGAAACTGCACCAGGACGAATCATACACTTTTGAGATTTTATGTTTCAGTTTGATCTGGAAATCACATTGTTTCGTTTTTGATTGATCTGTGTTTAATAAATAACATGGTTAGAGACCTTTTAAACGGGAATCAGTAAATCAGAAATAGCGCAAATACTAGAAAATTTCTACGTCACTTAGGGACTTTTTGCATACAGCCCTTCAATTACCCGTTTGTTGTGTACTCTTGTTTAATTACATTAAATTCTTTTCAAATAAAAAAAGTTATGTCAACGTGACAGTTGTTTGTCTTACGCAAGTGACAGTATCTGTCAGTGTTGGTTGCTTAGATACAAGAAATAGGCCTACCTGAAAGTAATTCTTTAAAAAAAGAAATATGTGCAGTATTGCCAAGTTGTGCTCTTAGACAAACTGTTTAAATGGTAAACAGAATCTACTTGGACCACTTTTGTTGCGATTTCCAGAATGCTTCAACAGAAAGCATTGTGGCAATATCAATCATGGGCACCTTTTTTTCATCACCCTGTATAGTATAAAAGTTGCTTTAATTTTGAGGGACTATAATTTTAAAACCAAGCAAAATCAGACCAATTAGTAAAACGTTTTTTTGTTGTAAAACTGGCATTGCCTTTAAAAGTAATCCGGACTAATTTAATAAAAAATAACTAGCAAGTGATAGATAAAAAAAAAATATTTGAAACAGAAGCATACTTATTAAATTTTATATTATTTTGTGAAGTACATTGTAATTGTTATTTGCTTGATCCGTTCCTTGTTCACTATAAAAGCCGTTTCTTTTAATCTTTATCTACAAAAACATCATGTAGTGGAATATTAGTTTCTTCTATACATTTTATGCATACATTGAAATCTTTAACTGCCTCGTCATTCTTGTTTGTATTATTTAACTGTGCACCTACATTTGCTGTGTTTATACTTTCTCAATACGTATTGTGAAATTCGGATTAGTCCTGGTTTTATAGTAGCCCAGTCAATTTATACACAAAAAAGGGCTCAACCTTGCAGAAGGCGGTGTATGAATTGACTGGGCTACTATAAAAGCAGTTTTGTTAATGCGCATTGAGTTTAGCATAAACCCAGTAATTGTCACTATCACGATGTTCGTCTATAGCAGGGGTGGCTAACACGTCGATCGCGAAGCCAATTTTGGTCGATCGCTCGCTATGTCTTTACTTAATGTGTTACACTTGTAACCGAACATAACGCGCAAACGCAACAGTATGCTGCAGTTATCTTAATAATCACTCAGGTTGTTTTATTTCTACTGGAGAAGCCGATCGCGACACATTTTTAAGATAAAAAGTAGATCTTATGTACACAAAAGTTGGCCACTCTTGGTCTACAGCATCGCATCTATGTCTTCCATTGGTTACAAATCTTCATTATTTTCAAGCTAGCGTTACCGCCTACCTCCCACGTATGACAACGGTCTCGCACGACGATCCCTTTAGCGTTCTAGATCTCAAGAGCGGGTATTGGCAGATTCCGGTCGCACCTCGA
This sequence comes from Dascillus cervinus, assembly GCA_949768715.1. Lineage (NCBI taxonomy): Eukaryota > Metazoa > Arthropoda > Insecta > Coleoptera > Dascillidae > Dascillus > Dascillus cervinus. The sequence goes on along the minus strand of OX458316.1, from coordinate 16,047,954 downwards.
TGTCGCCACCTGACCGCCTTTGCGACGCCGCAGGGAGCCAAGTACCAGTTCCGTGTGATGCCATTCGGGCTGAAGAACGCACCAACCACGTTCCAGAGGTTCATGTCCCAAGAAGTCTTAGCAGGCTACCTGCAAAAGTTCGTCCTAGTATACCTTGACGATATCGTAATATACTCGGCGAACTATGAGGAACACCTCCAACACCTAGGGCTGGTGTTTGAACGACTAGGCATCCACGGCCTCCGATGCGCGCCGCAAAAGTGCCACCTGGGGACAAGTCGCATCGACTACCTCGGGCACATCATCAGCGACGCCGGAAATGAACCCCAACCATGCCACCTGGACCAAGTGGCCAAGGCGCGTCCACCAACATCCAGAAAGGACCTTAAGCAGTTCCTGGGGATCTGCGGATGGCTTCGCGATTACGTCGCCAATTTCGCGCAGATGGCGGCTCCCCTCACAGACCTGTTGTCTCCCAAGCGGAAATGGAGATGGGGACCTGCGGAAGAAGGTGCTTTTGCAGACGTAAAGGCCGCCGTAGCCGCTCCCCTTCGACTGGCCCGTCCCGACTCAAGCAGAGAGTACGTACTGCAGACCGATGCCAGCGGTGTCGGCATGGCCGCCGTCCTCTACCAGTTGGGTCCCGAAGGCCAGAAGGACACAATTTCATATGGTAGTGCCCGCTTCAACGACACTGAACGACGCTTTCATATTAATGAACAAGAGTGCTTGGCCATTGTGTGGGCAGTGAAGAGGTATCGGCCGTACCTAGAGGATCGCCACTTCACCCTGGTGACGGACAACCGGGCTTTGCTATGGCTCGCAAACGCTCGCGACAACGCGAAACTTACGCGTTGGTCGCTGCTGCTCCAGCCATTCGCTTTCACCATTGTCCATACCCCAGGGAAGAACAACCAACTGGCGGACATCCTATCCAGGGACCCTCTGCCACAACATGGCAACGTCGACGACCGAGACGAGGAACAGCTCGTACCCCCAAGGGCACCAGAACACACGGACCCGCTACCTGAAGCCCTAAACGTCATCGTGTTTACCACCCTTCAGGAAGAAGTCCGTGCCGCCCAACGGAACGATCCCAGTTGTCGTCGTCTCGTGGAGAAATGGCATCGCGTCCAGAGGGACGGTCCACAACAACCGGGAGATCGAGCGTACGGTACCTTTTACCAGGTTCAGGAGGACCTCATTTACCGTGTCCAGCCAGAGGGCTTACGACTACTGGTGCCCCAAGCACTGCAGGAGCAGATCACGCAGTACCACCATGACTCCATTTTAGCAGGTCATCCCCGAGCCGAGGAAACGGAACGTACAATCCAGGAAACGTTCCACTGGCCCGAGATGACGAGCTACGTGCGGCGGTACGTGCAAACCTGTCTACTGTGTGCAAAGTATAAACGGAAGCCAACCCGGGAGCGAGCCCCACAGAGGCCACGACAACCCCGCATCCCGTGGGAGACCGTCGCCTGCGACCTCATGGGCCCTTACCCGGAAACGCCACGAGGACACCGCTTCATCTTGGTCGACCTATTTTCACGTTGGGTCGAGGCCTTCCCGCTGGCAACCGGAACTTCCAGAACCGTTTGCGACCTTCTGGAGAAGGAAGTCTTCGGGCGATTTGGTTTTCCAAACACCATAATTACTGACAACGGGTCCCAGTTCACGTCCCGCTGCTGGGGAAAATGTTGTCAGACATGGCAAGCGGACCACTTCGCTACCGCAATCTACCACTCCCAGGCTAACCCTACGGAGAGGAGAAACCAGGATGTCAAAAAAGGTCTGCGAGTCCGCATGGCCAACCGCCGTCCGACCACCTGGGATCTCCACCTCCCTCCAGTCCTCTACAGCCTCAGACGAAGGCGTAACGCGGCAACAGGAAAAACTCCTGGGGAAGCACTCCTGGGATACAACCTCCGGCTTCCAGGTGCCTGGGACTCCGACGTCGAACGTCCTCCCATCCCGGACCTGGAAGATATCCGCAATGAGGCCCGCAACAACCAGCGGGCCTACTTGAATCTACGCCACCCCGAGCAGCCTCCTGCCAGGCCGTACCACGTAGGCGACCTCGTCCTAATCAGGGCAGCACCCGGACGGCAGCGTTTTGGACCAGCCTGGCTGGGCCCGTACCCGATCGCCGCCTGCATCACCGATACCATCTTCATGGTAGATGTAGCAGGACGTCAGGTCCGGTACAGCATCAACAGGATTCGTCCAGCACCGCCCAGGCCACCGCAACCCCAGGACGAACCACCTCCGGCGGCTGCGCCATAAAAAAGTAATTACCACTAATTATAAGTGTATATAATTGTACTGGCCCTAAGACCCGTCGCGCGACCGTTGTCTCAAAGGGGGGCGACTGTTACCGCCTACCTCCTACGTATGACAACGGTCTCGCACGACGATCCCCGATCGTAGAAAAACAGAAAAAAACGGTAGTCAAGGGGATCGATAAATAGAAAAAAGTAATCTGACATTCGTAAAAAAGACGATACGTATTGATACGAATTGTTTGTGATTCTAATATTACATGAGAATTGTTTTGTGATTTAATTACATGAGAATTGTTTTGTGATAAAATTACGAGAGGTAACACTAGTTACGTATTTCCATGTTCGTGAGATTTTGCTCAGTGAGAACATTGAGCATATTTCTGAAACATCTGTTAAATCAAAAATAAGTGTACGTTGTTCACCTGTCATCTCTTCTACCAACAACAACAAAACAACAAAAGGCGCCCAACAGCGCATATATTACACAGACCAGCGTCAAATTGAACGCAATATTACAGATTACAGATTAATACAGAACTATAGCGAAAATATTTTAAAATTAAGTAAAAAGTGTCGAAAACAATAGGGGCAGAGTTGTCGAGGACGAGGACGCATTAGGGAACCAGTAAAGTGCAGGAAAGGTAACAGCACATTGGGTCTTTAGCATATAGGGAAGACATAGGAGCAGGTGGCAAGTGGGTCATTCTATTGCCACCGTGAAAGAAATGATCCACGCAGAATCCCAAAAAAGCGCAGACTCTAGAGGCGGGGGCCAGACTAGCAACTGGGCCTGCAAGGCAGTCCGAGCTTCAGTAAAAAGTGGACAGGCAAGAAGACGGTGAACAGGGTCGTCAACATCATCAGGGCACACCGAGCAGTTCGGGTGGTCACGTTTTCCAATTCGATGGAGATGAACGGCAAAGTTACCATGGCCTGACAAAAACTGGGTAACATAGAAAGAGAGAAATCGAGGTATCTCCGGAATCCGGGACGAGAAGCAGTAGGTAATCCGTCCTTTAGTGGAGTAATCCCATCGATCCTGCCAGCGGTCAAAGATGCGGAGTGCCAGGTACTCCTTGGTATGGGTGAGACTGGGGAAATCAGCCAAAAAAAGGATATCAGCCTCAAATGGGGCGGAACCAAATTTGCGTAATCTCTTGAGGCAAGTCCTCTTCTGTATTTCAACTTCCAGGGGAGGGATGCCAGCCAGAATGCCCGCGGCGTCATTAGAGAGGGAGCTGTACCCTTTACAAACAGCACGGCAGCACATTCCATAAATGGAATCAAATTTCCTTTTCATCTTAACCATGCAGAGCCTGTGCTGCCACAATTCTGCACCATGGGACACAATAGGGACAATAACAGACTTATAGATACTGTTGCGTCCTTGCGTTGACCCAAGGGCGCACAACGAAGCTAAAGCCCGGTAGTCCCGAATAGGGGCGAAAAGGACCGGCAGTTCCCATAAAACCGTTCGAGGACGCAGTTCATAAGAAACCGCTCGAACTAAAATAAATAAGTTAACAAAATTCAGATTGTTTTTATTATCCAGCAATACAAAACGAGCTTCGACACTTCCTAACGATAAAACGGCGGTCGTGCTCAAACAGTTGGTCCTTCGAGCCGGATATAAAACAATCAGTTGATTAATTTATAAGTGAGTGAACTCAACAAACAAAGGAAGCCTGCGCACCCAGAAGCCCACTTCCCAATCAATCGAAACAAAGGAAGCCTGCGGACACAGAGGCCCACTTCCTAATCAATCTACACATACGGAAGGCTGCGGACACAAAGGCCCACTTCCCAATCAAATCAAGACGGCAAACAGCCCAAAACACAACACAAAACAAAGGAGGTTAGCGGACAAGGTAAGTCCCCTTCCTTTCATATTCAATCCAAATCGCGTATCAATCTGAGTCAGGTATACGTAAAACGGTAAAATGAGCGAATTAGCTAAACTCATTAGCAAACGCGGGCAAACAAAGGGAAAAGTCACCCGAATCGCGAATTACCTTAAAACGTTCGAAGAAGGCGGTAATCTAGGCCAACTCAAATGCAGAATCCCGGCACTAGAAGCGGCGTTAAATGAGTTCAACGAGTTGCAATCCGAAATCGAAATTCTCGACAATGCAGAAATCGATTCAGATGAGCGAGCTCTGTTTGAAGATCAGTATTACGCCATAAAGGCTAAAATACTCGAGTTAGTAGAAGGGTCGTCGGACGCCCAACAAACAAAAATAATTAACGATAACGGGCACCATCAGCTGAAACTTCCGGTGTTAAATCTACCCACTTTTAGCGGGCACTATCCGGAGTGGATGCCATTCTACGACACCTTTGATTCACTCATTAACCAAAATCAAAACTTAAACAATTGCCAAAAATTTCATTATTTAAAATCCGCCCTCAAGGGGGACGCGCCCCAGGCCTGTCGAGTCTTTGTCGATATCCGCGGCAAATTATGCATCGGCCTTTGAAATTCTAAAAAGCCGATACGACAATAAACGTTTAATAGTCCAGGGACACGTTTGCGCGATCCTAAATTCGCCCGTTCTCACCAAAACGTCTCATACCGGAATAAAGCAATTGCTAAACAATGCAACGGGAAATATTGAAGCACTTAAAGTATTGGGATTGCCAGTCGCACAATGGGATGGTCTTCTCGTACAAGTAATCATTGAGAAACTTGACTATACGACAAAGAAAGATTGGCAATCAACTTCAACAGCCGAAATACCAAAGTTCACGGAGCTAATAGCCTTTCTAAATAAAAGGTGCCAGCTATTAGAGTCATTAAGCCATTATGCTGGTCAGAATTCGGGCAAGGTCAATGCAAAACCCTACAACAATGCCACAAGGGATCGAAGCGCCAACGTACATGTTGTTGCCAATAAAGCCATTTGCTGGTATTGTAAGGCCGGGAACCATCCGCTTTTTAACTGCCCCGAGTTTTTAAAGCTTCCTGTCATAAAAAGAATTGAGGTTGCCGAGTCAAATAAATGTTGCAAAAATTGCCTGAGAAGCAATCATTTAGTTAATTCGTGCAGAAGGAAACTGACTTGCAAGGAATGTAATGAAATGCATAATACGTTATTGCATCAACCCTTCAATTCAAACTTTGTCAATTTTTGTAACAACGAAACAGCAAGCACGGTGCTGTTATCCACAGCTGTAGTCCATGTAAAGGACAACATCGGTAATTACCGTCCTTGTCGGGCATTGCTGGACCCAGGCTCGCAAGTTAACGTCATTACAAAAACAATCGCGACTAAATTAAATCTAAATTTAAAACAGGTTGATGCTCCTATAGCAGGCATTACGGGCGTGACGACCAAAGTACACCATAGCACAACGATAGATATTAAATCACCTCTAAACGATTTCGCGGTTAATATGAGATGCCTGGTTCTAAACACAATAACGGGTAATGTACCGACACAATCCATATCACGGTCCCAATTTGAAATTCCAAAGCACTTAGAATTGGCTGAACCAGAATTTTATAAATCTCGTCCCATCGATTTACTGATAGGCGCCGAATGGTTCTGGGCATTGTTGTGCGCCGGTCGCATTAAGGCCACTAATGGTCAACCGCACTTAAGCAAAACACATTTCGGTTGGATTCTGGGCGGCCCGATCGGTGTCCAGGTAACAGACGAGCCCTTAAATCCCGTAGCTTTAACGATAACTAACAAAGCACTGGAAAGTCAGGTGGCCAAGTTTTTCTGGGAAATCGATTATAATGAACGAACGAAAACTTACTCTATAGAGGAGACCGAATGAGAAACTCATTACAGTAAAACAATTAAACGCGATAGCGATGGTCGCTTTATCGCAAGCTTACCATTCAAAGGTAACAAAGAGAGTCTAGGCCCCTCCCGAGAAATTGCCCTAAAACGTTTTTACGCGCTTGAAGCAAAACTAAATAAACAACCCGCGCTAAAAACAGAATACAAAGCATTTCTAAACGAATATTTACAGTTAGATCACATGGCCTTAGTCAAGGAAACAAAGCTAGCGGTACCAAATTTCTATTTACCCCATCATGCAGTTTTAAAGCCGTCCAGTCTCACCACCCGTCTTCGTGTCGTATTTGACGGTAGCTGTAAAACAAACACTGGCCACAGCCTAAATGACATCTTGAAAGTAGGACCTTTGATTCAGGATGATCTATTCACATTACTAATTAGATTCCGGATTCATCAATACGTGTTAACGGCCGACATTTCGAAAATGTACAGGCAAATATTGATTAATCCAAAGGATTGTAATTTTCAAAGAATTCTTTGGAGGGATAACCCCTCAATGCCTGTTGAAACTTATCAGCTTAAAACCGTAACGTACGGCACTGCTTCAGCTAGCTGGTTAGCGATAAGGACGCCACACGAACTGGCTGATCGCGAAGGTCACGTCCATCCCAAGGCCGCTGCTGTCATAAAAAGGGATTTTTACATGGACGATTTACTTACGGGTTGCGATACGTTCAAAGAGGCACAAAATCTTCGCGCGCAGGTAACAGCTATATTACGTCGTGGGGGTTCGATTTCCGAAAATGGGCCTCCAATGATACGCGACTGCTACCCGATACCCACAATGAGGCAACCCTGTTGAATTTAAATCGCGATAACGAAATAACGACGTTGGGTTTATTGTGGGACAGCAAGCTGGACCAATTAAGATTCAAAACAATCGCGCAAAGAAGGCAAGCCAATAAGCGTCACATACTATCGGTTGTAGCGCAAATATTTGACCCCTTAGGTTTAATAGGTCCGGTTATAGTAACAGCCAAAATTCTGCTGCAACAATTATGGACTTTGAAAATCGATTGGGATACGCCGGTGCCCGAAAATGTTCAATTGTCATGGAATCAGTTTATTCAGAACATCCAAGCTGTGGAGTTAGTCAGCGTACCGCGGAAAGTCATGAGTTTATTTCCATACTCAAGGGTGGAATTGCACGGTTTCTGCGACGCTTCACAGCGGGCTTACGGTGCAGCAATATATATCCGATGCACCGACTACGCCGGAAATCACACAGCACAGTTAGTATGCTCCAAATCCCGAGTGACCCCCCTGAAAACGATATCGGTGCCCCGATTAGAATTATGCGGTGCAGTGTTACTAACTCGCTTAGCTACCAAAGTATGTAAGGCATTAATGCAGTCGGTAAACGAGCGTTACTTCTGGACCGACTCCACTATTGTTCTTTGCTGGTTAGCGGCTTCTCCCAGCGTATGGCAAACCTTTGTGGCCAATCGCGTCACCGAAATTCAAAATGTCACAAGTACGCGTGAATGGCGTCACATTAATTCTGAATATAACCCTGCCGATATCATTTCGCGCGGTTTATTCCCAGATCAAATAAACGAGTTGAAATTTTGGTGGCAGCCACAATGGCTAGAAAACGACAGCCACGAATGGCCCAAATCATACATAAACACAAATCTGGTCGATGCCCCAGAAACTCGAAAAACATTTACGTCTCTCAATATAACGGTCGTCCAGGAATTATCGGTGTTTTCAAGGTACTCCTCATACAGTAAATTACAGCGCGTAATCGGCTATGTGCTGAGATTTATTAATAATTGCAAGAACAAATCAAGCCGCGTATTAGATGCTGGATTGACCGTCAACGAATTAAAACAAGCGGAAATCACTGTAGTTAAAGTTATTCTGAAAACAGAATTCGAAAATGAATTAAAAACGCTAGCAAAGGACAAGGGCGTTAATAACGATAGCCGCTTACAAAACCTAAGTCCATTTCTCGACGGTGAAGGCTTGATTCGGGTCGGCGGACGATTAATAAACGCAAGCGTTAAGTACGACACTAAATTTCCGATGGTGTTGCCGAAAAAACATAACATAACTCGGTTACTGATACAGCAAGAACACGAAAGACAATTGCACGCGGGACCGCAAGCCACGCTGTATACAATAAGGCGAAAATTTTGGTTGCTAGCTGGTCGCACACTCGTACGTCAGGTTTTGCACAAATGTAAAATATGTTTCCGGTCAAATCCACGATCATATGAGCAATTCATGGGCGATCTCCCAGCTGAACGGGTTACGCGATCTAGACCGTTCAGCATTTGCGGTGTTGATTATGCGGGGCCCATTCTGATAAAGGAGGTTCGCGGCCGCAGCAAACGCTCCGATAAGGCCTACATTACTTTATTCGTATGTTTCGCGACAAAGGCAGTTCATTTAGAACTGGTATCGGATGCCTCCACGGAAAGCTACATGGCCGCACTAAAACGCTTTATGGCCAGGCGTGGAAAGGTTCATCAGATCCATTCAGATAACGCGACCAACTTCATTGGCGCAAACCGCGAACTGAAGGACTTAGCAGTACTATTTCGATCCGCGGGATTCGACGCTAAAGTGGTCGATGAGTTAAAGAATTCCGGTATAAAGTGGAATTTTATACCCGCTAAATCACCTCACCGCGGAGGCTTGTGGGAAGCGGGAATAAAGGCAGCAAAGCGCCACCTAAAGCGGGTTCTCGGAAAGGCCCTCCTCACGTTCGAAGAACTATACACGGTGCTGACTCAGATTGAATCGTGTTTAAATTCGCGCCCGCTCACTCCAATGTCTCCCGATCCCAACGACCTTGCACCCCTAACTCCAGGTCATTTCCTAATTGGGGACGCCTTAATAGCTAACGCCGAACCCGATTTGACCACCACAAGAGTAAATCTGCTCACTCGCTGGCAACTGGTACAACAACTCCAACAACACTTCTGGAGCCGGTGGCAGCAAGAGTATTTAACGGACCTGCAACAGCGGTTCAAATGGCAGCAATCTTCCAAGGTCGTCCTGGAGCCGGGAACCTGCGTGCTGTTAAAGGACAAAAATTTACCACCCCTTTATTGGCGAATGGGCCGTGTAAAGGAAGTGCATCCAGGCAAAGACAAAATGGTGCGAACGGTCACGGTAAAGACGAACAGTGGCGAGGTAAAAAGGGCGATAAATCAAATCTGCGTACTGCCCTAATAAAGTGTTGCAAACGCACAAAGACAAAATTAGTTAAGACTGTTAGTTTCTAAGATTTGTATAAAGTAAGTTAAGCAAAGGTTAAATCTGTATTGAACCCCCCTGCAGTGGTTCAAGGGGGCCGGTCTGTTGCGTTCTTGCGTTGACCCAAGGGCGCACAACGAAGCTAAAGCCCGGTAGTCCCGAATAGGGGCGAAAAGGACCGGCAGTTCCCATAAAACCGTTCGAGGACGCAGTTCATAAGAAACCGCTCGAACTAAAATAAATAAGTTAACAAAATTCAGATTGTTTTTATTATCCAGCAATACAAAACGAGCTTCGACACTTCCTAACGATAAAACGGCGGTCGTGCTCAAACAGATACTATGGAGGGAGGCAGTAACGTCCATATCCCAGGACGGCCTACATTTACATCGGAGAGCATTTATCAGAGCACGCACCTTCTTCTGCACATGGTCTACATGCTTTCTAAAAGTAAGGCGCCGGTCTAGTACAACACCTAAGTGCCTTACGCATGTGGACTGGCTCAATCTTGTATTGCCTATATAGAACATGAGGTCCCGCTGGTGAATGCATGGGGGCGAACGGTTTACCACGAAGGTGGACTTAGTAGACGATATGACAAGCTTCTGTGAAGTGGCCCATTGCTGTAGGATATTAAGGCACTGCTGGGAGCGCAGGCGCAAGTCAGCCCTGGTGATTGACGGCACCACAAAGGTAAGGTCGTCCGCATACGCAATAACATCACAGCCCTCAGGAAGCTGTTCCTCTAACAGGACATCTACAATGCAGTTCCAAAGGATCGGACCAAGCACCGAACCTTGGGGGCAACCTTTCGTACAAACCTTTCCAACGGTGATGTTATTCGCAGAGACTTCCACCCTCCGCCTATCCAGATAGCTGACGATGGTTGTAATGAGGGCTCCCGTTACTCCCTTGTTCCTCAGTGCTTGGATAAGCCCAGGCCACCAAAGGTCATTGAAGGCTCCAGAAATATCAATGAAGATAAACAAAATCTACATGGGACCAACAACAGAGATCAGACGCTGGTAAGCAAGCAGAGCATCAGTGGTTGATTTCCCTCAACAAAGCCATGCTGATTCAGTGCATGGACGGGGGTGACAGCATCCAGCAGGCGACAGCGAATAATCTTCTCTAAAATCTTGCCATATTCAGGAAGAAGTGTGATTGGTCTATAGCTTTTTGTTAGTGCCGGGTCAGCACTTGGATCTTTCAGCAACACTTTTAGATTAACATGCTTCCAGATGGTTGGAAAATAGCGGATTCGCAGACAAGAAGACATTAGGCGGGTTAGGAGAGGGCCTATCACCGGGTGTATCATTTTGATGAAACAACCTCTGATGTTGTCTAAGCCAGGCGCCTTTTTGCTTTGGAGGCAGGAGACAGTAGCCTCAAGTTCCTCCTCTCGGACATCATCTTCAGAGTAGTCAGGGATAGCAACAATAGCTCTCAGGTTGCCATAGAGCATTCTCTGGTGGGCGGTGTTAATCTAAGGAATGTCATCTGGGAGTAGGGAGTGTAAGATGCAATTTAGGGTATCCCTTATAGTAAGAGTATAGCCATGGTCCAGGATCCGAATTGAAGCAAGAACTCCACGAGCATGGATCTTATTTGTGGCCAAACGATAGGCCACACCCCAGGGGTTTTTGGCAAGATCCTCCTCAACAAACTTCCGGTTTCTATAAAGACACCGCTTGCGATACAGGTATATGAGGCGGAAGCGGTCAACTTTCTTCGTCCACCATTCGGGTCGGTGAGGGAACCTCTTTCTGCAGCGGGCATACAGCTTAATGATGGCGTTTAGACCATCAAGGAGGGTAGAAAGCCACGCATCCACAACTGCAGATAAGTCTAGGATTGGCCAATCACAATCAATACCATCCAGGAGGCTCTGCAGGGGGGCAGCAATATCCTCCAACTGGATAGTCGATTATAGTAGAGCCAGGGAATCTTGCACAGCAGTTTGGTAACCTTTATAGAGAAAGAAGATTGCACGATGATCTGCACAATTTAAGCCATCTAAGACGGTCCAATCCAAAATACGGCCAACCAGGTCAGGAGTGCATAGCGTTAGATCTATGTGGCTGCTACCATTCCTAGACTCAAACGTCGGTGGATTACCCGGTTCATTCAATACGCACAAACCATGCGTCAATATGATCTCTTCCACATGTTCCGAGCGCCGGTCACAGAAATGGTCATGCCATATTGTAGAACGGGCATTAAAATCTCCGCAGAGGTACACGGATTTGCCTTGCAGCTCAGCAAGGGCATTCTGGACCGCAATTAGGTCAGTTTCAATCAGGGATGAAGGTGGAAGGTACACATTGATAAGGCGAAGTTGTAGGGGGCCGGCGGAGATAAGGATGGTGGTAAGGTTTTCAGAAGACAAGTTATGCAAATGGAGGATGTCAAGGTGAGAATCATTGACTAGGATGGCAGAGCGGAATTGGGTAGAGTTGAGGCCAGGCACATAGTAGCGGTTATTACGGCAACAGTTATAAGGCTCCTGGAGTAAGGCAACCTGGATATTGTGCCAGAAAATGTACCGTATAGTTTCAGCAGTAGCCGCCTAACATTTCTGCAGATTCGCCTGAATGAAGGAAACGTCACTCATTAAATTCAATACTATTGATTAGGTAGATGTGGAACTGGACGTATCATGTTGAGTGGAGGTACGGACTCCGGAACGGACGCAATTTGAACATCAGAACTTAGAGAGAATTTGACTGGATGGGCAGGACTTCGAGGCATGTTCATTAGGAGCACAGTAGCCACACTGTTCAGGTGACTTACAGTTTTTTGACACATGGCCAAAGCGCTGACAGTTAAAACAGCGGGTGACTCGGATATAATCCCAGACGCGGCAGGAGGTCCAGCCGAGACTGATTCTGTCCCAGCCAAGGAGCACCTTCCTAGCTTCAGGATCAACTTGCAGCACCCAGTTATTTGTTGGATCAGTAACCCGTCCCACTTTAAAGGCAGTCTTCATGAAAGAGGCATTAACTGTTGAGGGTAAGAGCTCAACAAGGCAGGTTCGGGCCGAACTCTTTCGGAACTCCGTAAACAATGACAGTCGGCCACACCTTCTTAGACACAGATGCCATCACGCCAATCTCCTCCAGCAGTTTATTAGAGGGAAGAGTCGTAATTTCTTCCGTATTTGACTCAATCAAGACTCCATTACGCGCGATCTTAATAATTCGATCTGGCTTGATCTTGAGCTGCCCAGGGCAGCCATTCTTGGGATAGAACTCAACTTTAAATTTTGGCTGAACGGGAGCGGGCGGACTAGGACGTATGACTACAGAGGCAACCTGGCTGTAGAGCGGCAGAGACGGGGGCGGCTTGGGGAGAGCTTCCCTAACAAAAACACAAACTGCTTCGTGGATATCCTCCGCAAAAATAGGCTGCACGGAACCAGGATGCTGCCGGAAGTGCACTTTTGTGAAGAGACGCGTCAGATGATTTAAGGTAGTCTGCGCCAAAACCACCGATTGTATTGTAGCATCTCTTAGAGACAGGTTACCCTGCGTGAAACGTGCGACAGGGCCTCTAGGCTAACCACAGCCCTGAGTAGATTAATGCCACGGGTAGGGGGACCCAGAATGTGTAAGAGACGAGTCATCGCTTCTGCTATCACCTCAGTGCTTTTGTATGGAGCTCCCATTTGGATAGATACACTGCAATTCGACAAATACAGAAAAATGCTAGACAAAGTGAACAGGAAATTAGCAATCCAAATTATATCAGCATACAGAACAACATCGACTGCTGCTGCTCAGGCCCTGGCAAACATGCCACCGGTCACCCTACTGGCTAGAGAGAGAGCAGAGGTGTTCAAACGGGGGAAAGAATGTAAACAAGAAGCCAGGAGGAATCTCCTCACAGCATGGCAAAATGAGTGGATACAGTATAACGGATGGGCGAAACACTTTATCAAGGATGTCTCAGCATGGTCGACTAGAAGATGGGGGGACCTAGAATATTACTCTACGCAGGCCATGACCGGCCATGGTGTCTTTAACACTTATCTTAAAAAAATAGGCAAAATAGATAACGATATATGCTGGTATTGCAGCGAAACAGACTCCCTCGAACACACTATTTTTGACTGCCCAAACTGGGAGGAGTATAGACGGGAAGCGGAAGGGGTAATTAACAGGCGGATTACCAAGGACAATGTGGCACATATACTCCTCTCGTCGAGGGAGTCCTGGGACGTTGCAATAAATATGCTTAAAAACATCATGTCAGCTAAACATACAGAAGAACTAAGGAGACAGAATGGAGACTTTGCGAGGAGATAAAGGAGGATAACACCGGACAAACCTACACCCTGAGGTAATGCCGAAGGGCGCTTTTCCTAGGTGTAGGTGGGTGGCGAGGGGGTGGTTTTAGTGGGTAGACCGAAAGGACGGTGGTCCGGTTTACGAGAGCCCCACAGTACCATACCATCTGGTCTCCCTAAGGGATTTTTCCACCTCCGTAAAAAAAAAAAAAAAGGTTACCCTGCGTACTTTGGATAAAAGTTGCAATGCACTGAAAGCACTTGCCCAACTGGTCAATATAGCCTGCATGCTCAGCCTCCATAGTAAGGATGGGAAGGGAAGGTTGGGTAAAGTCAATAAATGACATCACAACTTGACATTTAAACAAAATTGCAGAGATCTTTTTGTAGTCAAAAGAACAAAACACAAACGAAAGAACAACACTATTAACACTTTTAACTCAAATAAACTCGAAAATTTGTAATTTGAAACGGAATCGGAATGATATGTCAGCATCATATTTAGTGTCTGGGTCGTTATTTGCCACATGAACCATAATGTTGTGCCAGCACTTTTGCAAGACTTTGGGGTAGACTTTTTCTCAAGCATTGCATAGTAGACATACAACGTTCTTCAAGTTAATGGTTTTTAATAACGTAAGGTTCTCTTTGTTATTAGATAAATATGGGCTAAGAAACTTTTTCGATAAAATAATTTCGTCAGTCTGATGGCATTGTGATTCATAGGTTGCAACGGTGTTGTACCATTGGTGGAAGAAATAATGTTGTAAATTGTCCATAGCAAACTTTATTCCAAGTCCCTATGCAACAATGTAAAAATTAATCGGTTATAACGAACTCGGATATAACGAACTATCGGATATAGCGAACCTGAAAAAGCTGAAATTAATAAAATTTCAATCGTCTATAACGAACTTTCCATTGTATATAACGCGTAATAACCTTTGAATCTGATGATGACTTGTCATTAAATGAGTAGTTAAAAAAATAGAAACAAAGGGAACGTGAATTTCAGCAATTGAAGAGGCTTAGATACTTCTTACATAGAGCCCATCAATTAGAAAATTCAAATTTTTTCGAAAACTTAAACATGAATGACTATAATTAATGTAGACAATTTATTAGTTACAACATAATATTTGGGTATTTGTGGTAGACAACAGTGGCCAAAACGAAGCCAATGTGGAATGAGGATGAGCCGGAAGCACCAGCATTACAGATTTTATCTACACAGGAAGTTGTGAGAAGTATTAACAACATTCGTGATTTTTTACAGTTTTATGGTGCGCCGAAGTCAATTATTGAAAATCTTAGTGACGTTGAAACGTGTGTGGACAATTTATACTTCAGTCGAAGATAAAAAAAAATTTCAAATAAAATTACTTGTTGCATTTTGCTTTGTTTCACTTTAGTCCTTATATTCTTAATGGTTTTTTAAATGTGCATATTTATATTAGGCAATGAAGGTCTCATAAAACATTCTTGCATTTATTCTTTCAATAACGCTTATAACGAACTTCGGATATAACGAACCGATTTTGACGGTTCCTTGAGGTTCGATATAACCGGATTCTACTGTATATAAAAACATAACACATATACAATTTTTCTTAGAATTACAGGTACTTTTAAATTAAACGAACTTATTTTTTGTGTATTGTGCTCCTTTAAATGACGGAGACGTCTAAAAACCAGGTCCGGATTACTATGGAATCCGGATTATAAAGTACATAATACAATTGAAATGCTTGGCCGGATTATTGAAAAATTTGGTATAATAAAGGTCCAGCTTATCGAGGTCGCTCTGTAGCTAAACATTAACAAAAAAATTTATGAAAGTGCAAAGGTTTGAGTTAACCCCTTACCGCCCGATTTTTTTTATACCGTTCAATTAAATATATGTTATTAATTATCGTTATTGAACACTTGAAAAAATACTAAAAAAAATTTTTATCGCAATTTTTTATAAAAAGTTCAAAATATTACTAGGCGTCAAATATGTTATATATTGCGGTCAGGACCACGTAATACCTTTTATGATGATCTTATAAAACATTTGAGTGTGCCAAATACGGGACAGATAGTGTTAACAACAAAAATTTCACAATAACTTGAAAAAAAAACATTTTCATGGTGACCCATATTTGTCACAGGGGGCGGTAAGGGGTTAATTAATGTATGTCCTCAAACTTGAAATGAAACAGCGTTGATTTACAATATCGTATATGCAAGTATTTTTAAACCATTGTAAACATAATATTGACTGGAATAATAATAGATTACAAGAAATTAGTTGACTAACATATTATTTTTAGTAAATGATTCTGGCTATCACAAATCTCTTCTAAATTTCTCTTAAAATATTTGAAGTAGATGAACGTGGTTCCAATAAAATTTACGTTAACATTTTCTTAACGAATTTTTCCTCAATTCGACGCAAACGCAAAAAATTTAATATTGTAACATAACACCTACATCCACTCGTCTTAATTTATTGACTGCGATATGAATTGCTCACCTGGGCCAAAGAAGGCGGATTAAAAAAAATAAGACGACGAATTGAAGCAATAAAGAAAAAAATAGTTCAACAAAGAATTGAAATAATGGATGCCCAACATGACACTTTGTGAATAACCTTGGACTGTTGTAGTAGACATTGAGAAAATAAAAACAGATTAGTGACGGATTCAAAATTAGTAATATGTTCAACTGTACGCGTCCGTCTTTTTATAATCTGTTGAAATTGCGAATGTTGTTTTAAAATAATCTGGCAACAAGGGATTTTCGAACTCTTGCAAGTTTATTGCGGCCTCAAATAAGTGCAACAAAGTGATTTTACCGACTCTCGGGCAATCCCCACTCTGTGTCTTAACGCTGCGTATTGCTCTCCGCGCGTCGCTCATTTCGAGTCCGACAGTTGTTCGGTGTAGGTGTGATTGTTTCGTCGCTAAGTTTTTCTCAACCACGCCTGTCTTTCTCGGCAATCTTTAAATAAAAACGGTTAATTTGGAAGATCCCAAGGATTACGATGTTAAAATCGACGGTGGCGTAGAATACATGTTAGTTAGAAGGTGTTTCTGGTGAATAGTGGATGTGGTAGTGTTTCTCTCTAGCGCATCGGTTTAGGAGCAAGTGGATCGCTTAGCTGGAAATACGCGCCCAATGACGTGTTGCGATAAACCTTTGTGTTTGTGTTTGCAACTTCTGCTATTTTAATTTTCTTTACTAACATCGCTGCCACGTAGCAGTGCGAGTGTGCTATTTATGTACCGTTGGTTTCGCTGCGTGTGAGGTACCATCACGCAGAAAACGGGACGTACTCCAGTGGCCTACACAGCGACCGACGGTCGTTGCCAGCCATTTTACTATTTATCGCTAATCTTTGACTAGTTAAGTGTTTTCAAAGGATTACTATCGTTTTTGGATAATACGAGCCGACAACATTCGTCCTTTGGATTTACAGGTTAGTTGCAATTTTATCAATTCAGTTATTTTAACCCATTTTCGTCTGCTTACTTACACTTGTTGAGACAATGACTGATAAAGCAAAAAATGTGTCCGTTATCAAGTTGCCGTGCTCGTTATGAAGATCGATTATCGCGAGAACGCATTCTAATGGAATTCTCTATATTTTCGAGGATTACCTAACGAGGTAAAAGTTTTTAACGTTGTAATTCACCTTTTTAGTGCAGTCGACGTGAAGTTTTCAAATTTCTTTGCCCAACTTTATCACGCTAAATAACGTACACAAGTTCGAGAACGGTTTTAAAGCGACACGTGATTAATTTAACACCACTCATTTAGAGAATAATGTCGTCGGTGTGCACCCCACCCCGTTCAAGGGTTCCACACTTCTTTTTATTTTCTTTTCTTTTTATGGTAATTAGATGCTCGTGGTTGCGAATATTTCGTATATCCCAACTCGAGAAACCGTTGTATGCCTACCCAATAAAATGTACGTAAACATTAGAGAAAATTAATTTTCTATTTGTCAAACCGCTCCGTTGGAAACATGGACATGAAAACAAACCCTTTAGTATTAAAATTGGCAGGTTTCTGTTTTCTGCTTTTAGTTAAACCGGTAATGATGGAATAACAGTGTGTTCGATACATATTAGTATTTTTTTTTGTTTTCCTTATTATATTTAATAACAATTTTTTTTTTAATCTACACAATTTACATAATATAAAATAGGATTTAATTAAAAATGGATCATTAGTGCTGTTTAATCCCATTCATGCATTATTTTTTTTTACTGTTTATCAACTGTCGGGTGCTTAAAACTCAATTTTAATTTAATTATGAAGAAAGAATAGATCTACGTTTTGCAATCCATAGCATAATTCCACCGTACGTCATGACTTTTTGAACATCAAACGAAAGTATAGTAAACCTAGCATCAGTTTACTAACGTCAGAACTAGCACTAATTATTCTACTTTGAATATGTAATGCAATATTTGAAAAAAAATCAAGTGTAGCAACGCTATGTGGCAAAATGTATAAAAGAGCATTTGCGCACGATTCCCAATCCCTGCGGGTAATCAGGCGCAAATGGTTTTCGATAAAGTTAAGATAAAAGAATCAATTTTTAATTTTAACAAAACATTTATTGCAGGCACTATTAATACTATTTACTTTCTCGTAAGGTCCTAGGGATTAATGTTTCGAGTTAAGAGTTAGAAAAAGTCACATCATAATTCCTTGCTCCTTTTATTTTTTGCCGTCATTTCTAAATGCATTTATCGCATTTTCAAGATCTTGATATGTGTATGAAGTTATAGCAATTTTTTGAAGGTAACATCTTGGCATCTGAGGAAAAATTCAAAATATTAGTATAGTATGTATATTGTATTTGAAATATCAACTTTCACTACAGGAAATAACCAAAGTAATTAACCAGTAATTAACAAATTATTATCAGAAAATATTAACTTAAAAGCAATTAGGCACCAATTGTGGACTTGCCTTTTTTATTCCCCGACACTGAAAAATAATGAAGGAGTCACAAATTTCTCGAAAGTACCTATCATTATCTTTACAGTTTATGATGCAATTAAGCAAGATCGGCACTATTTTCAATTACAGAATTAATTTTATATTATTAGATATAACGGTGCGCATGATTACCCGCCGCGCGCCATTCTTCCACTTTTCCCTACATGTTTTTATCGACCATGAAACAAATTATACAGGGTGCATTGTAATAGCGCACAATAGTAGATCACGCTTAATACTTTTTGAAAATCAAACTAACAACTACTATCGATTTAGCGTTAACTTTCTTCGTTTTGAAGTTACTACCGGCTAAATCTTTTAATTTCTTTCATCTGTGCTTGCGAGGTTTATTCAAATAGTAATAGCTAATAAAAAGCTAGAATAAGGAACCAAATAAAAATTGCATCACTTTGACAATTTATTAGTTTACTTATAATTTAGTTTTTTGCAGATCGAAATACATGCGACCGCTTATGTTCAAGTTACACAGCGATATCAAACTTAAAAACTTTTCATTGCAAATAATTTAAAAAGTAGTCACCTAATTCGAATTATATTTTTTGGTATGGTTATTGATGTACAATCTCGTGATGTAAATATTATGCGCCATTTATGAGACATTCTGTATTTAGTGATCAGAAACTTTATAGTTTTCACTCGATTTTTTGTGTTTTACAGAAAAGCTTTCTGTCCAATATATTTTTAATGGGGTTAAATGTATTCATTGCATCTTGTATGTCTAACCTTAAAAAAATAACGACTTAATGTTTCTATTTTTATTATTCATCATTAATTATTTATTTATTAATTAATTATTTCATTAATAAACCAGAAGTTCTGTTTGCCATTTATTACTAACATAATATAAGGGATTAGTTTACTAATTTTAAAGAATTTTTCAAAATATTTATAATACAGTTTACGCTGCCTATAACGAACCTCGAGGGAGCATATAAATCAGTTAGTTTTAGTACATACGTAATTTTTCTACATAAAATTGGATAACTAATAACAATTAATATATACATAAATTTAATCATAAACCAATGCAAAAATATCTGTTCTCAAGAAAAATTTGTAATTAGGGTATTACTTTCGGCCATTACTAATTGAATAGCTAGGAACTGGGGAAATTCTAGCTTCAGATGTCTATCGTTGTGAAAAATATATAGACATTTTTAAACTATCATAAAGAACACCTTGAAATTTATATTCCAAATACCAACTTAAATTGTCAAAAATATCTACACCGATGGGATCTTTACTAATTTGCCAAGTAGGGACTGTCGGATTTTAACTTTCGAAATTTATGTGTGCGAGAAAAATGTATCTGGCGTAACCACCATTATTTGAGAAATTTTTAGGTTGCAATAACTGGAATCGATTATTTTTAAGGTCGTTTTAGATGGTAAACACTTAATTAAGCGCAGTGGGTCTTGGTTCGTTGCATCCGACGGATAAGCAAGATCGTAATATCCATCGCAGACTGTACTTAAGTACCTAGTTCCAAATTCAAATTTTAATTAACTTACTTACAACAATTGAAAATTATCCAAATTAATTTTAAATTATGTTCTTCTTATTGATTGATAGATATCATTAGTCATCTGAACAATCTTTGCTCTTTCGATAAACTTGATAAGTTTTAAATCCGATAACAATGAAATGCGACTAATACTGATTCCTTTAAATAGAGAATTTTACTTGAATTTTGATTAACGAGCTTAACAGGTTGTTTGTGAAACAATTAGTTGTTTTCCTCTTTCGAAAAACATTTTGATACGTCCACTTTGTAAACGTTTATTTTCTTATTATCGCCTGTGCTTCCCTTTTGCACGGAATTTCTTTTTCTTGTGGACTCGTAAAAGTCAGTAATTACAGAGAAGTAAAACTGAAACAACGATTATGCCTTTGCATTGCTTTTTAAAACGTCGAAGGTTAAATTTCCTACACTTTTATGATTTTGCAAAAAGGTCAATTCAAACCGAGCAGTTCACCGACCTTGTTTGTTTAACCTGTTTTTATTTACATTTTATATTTCGACGTACAGCGAGTATTTTAGGTTAAGTATGGGAAGTGCGGTGCTTGTCACGTGTTGGTGTGTATTTTTAGAGTGAAATTGTGACGGTAATTACACATCACGTAACATGAGAAAGTATGATAGGAATAAACGATTTCAGGGGATATTTACACTTTTGAGGTTCTTTCGAGCTTAAAACCATTCGCCCAAATTTGCAATATCCGCCGTTGGATGTGGGATCGAAGGGCCTCTAAAAGCGCAACGAATAAAATTGTATTTTCAACATTTTGTTTTAAAATGGCTAAGTTTATTTACATGTGCCTCCAAATTTTTGCCTTGTTAATTAATTATGTTCCTTCGTGAAAAATGAAAGTCGATTGTAGGTTGTTTCTTCAAATTGCTTTTTTTTGTGAGTCGCCTTTCGTATCATTTAAATTCAACCTACATAAGTGAAATAAGATTGATGAGTTATTTTTGCGATTCATTTTAACTTGGTACTTGAATATTCCTCGGACAGTTATTGCGGTTTTAACAAATACCTGCGTTCAGTTTTGCAATAAAAAGTCAAGTACTGTTTATTTTCTGAATAACCACGCGACTGCGGCTTTGTACGCTAACATAACTTAACATAACACTAACATGGCACTCGGCGAGTTATAAAAGAATTTTTGTAAAGAATTATTATAAAATGATTCTTTTTATACAATTTTTCGCGAAATTTATTTAAGTGTTAAAAATTGTGATTTGAAAGCAATAAAAAGAAACTGAAATATTTCCAATACTAGTAGACAAAGGTCTTTGATATCCTATTCGAAAAAATCGATTTATGCTACTTTCCAATGTACATTATTTACTTGCCATTTTTATGCAAGTAAATTGATAGTCGACACCTTCCATAATTACTATGCTTAAATTTTTTTCCTAACTTGAAAATTTAAGTATGTATGTATTATATCGGGTCATAACAACGTTTTCTGTGCGATTATTAAAAGAATTAATCCGAATTTCAGTTTGTGGTTGTTCTGAATTTGCCAGGACGCGTTCTGAGCAGTTTTAAAACAGTCATAACCTAAATTTTGACTTCTGGTCGTTTTCGTTTTGTCAAAAACCAATGGCCGTTTGCGGCCTTCGCGCCTAACCTATACAGTGGAAGTCTGTTATAATTCTGTCATTTAACCATAATATTCGTAAATATCGAAAAATTAAAAACAAATTTTTTATACATACATATCGTCGGGTTACTGCAAGACCCAGATAACTCCATTCTATGCATGCATTAGTTTAGTGGGTCTCTAGGCTTCAAAATTGTCATTGAATGCACAGTCAAAACAAGACAAGTGTTCGAAAGTGTGAAACATAGCACGTTTAACATTTTCGAACACTTGTTTTGTTTTGACTGTGCATTCAATGACAATTTTGAAGCCTAGAGACTCACTAAACTAATGCATGCATAAAATGGAGTTATCTGGTTCTTGCAGTAACCCGACGATATGTACTCCTATTATTTTATTCTCTTTCTAACAAAGTCAAATTTAGTTCCAGAAAAAATAGTATCTAAGGAAGGTTATATTTTTGGAGATTGCAGAAAGTGCATTCATTGAAAACAAATAAGTTGACCGACTAAATTTAAAGGGATTTTTAGACCTTCCACCTTTTTTGAAACCTTCCAAAATTTATTCGGTTGTGTGAAACGTATTATGGAAAGTTCAAAAACCTTAAACAGATGGTTGTGTAAATTGCCTTTACGTGTAGAAATATTTTGAAATTTCTTTGAAATGTACCGACGGAAAGTCCAAAACTTAAACAGATGTTTGTCAAAAACAAAAAATTAGAACGATTTTCACTCTCTGCATATAAATAATATTATTTTCTGCCGCTTCAATGGCGTTTTTTGTTATCCCAATTTTCATTTTTGTTTGTTTGGTCAATCCTTATCTTTTAAATTCTTATAGTCAATTGCTAATAACAATACAATTTTTACAAAAAAAACTTGTTGAAAGCACACATAAATCTTGTAAAGTTATTGTTTGACCTTGCATGCAGGGTTATGAATATTTTTATGTGCTCGCGACTGCAACTTGCGCGGAACAAACATTTTAGCGATTATTCTTTCACTTTTTTTATACCTGTTCAGCTGCAAGTTTAATTGCGGTATTTTTATATCTTTTAGAATTGCATTTAAAAGTTTTATTTCTGACATCAAATTAAAGGTCAATTCAAAGGACTGTTGTACAGAAAAAAAATTTTTTTTGCAAGTTAAAATAGTTTTAAGACTTTCAATTTATACTTAGTTTAGGATATCCAGGTGTACAGTTGTTACCCTTGCATATTTTAAACCCATTTCTTTTTTTCTAAATTTATTCTGTTTGCTTACCAATGCAGGTACGTTCGGAAAATCTACCTATTTCCTAGGATTTTCGGTCATTTAAAAATGCAGCTATTCAACACAGTAAAGGGTCTAATTGGAAGCTGTCTAAAAATAATGATTCAAGCGACATCACTATAGTTTCGAGATAATAGCTGTTGAAGTTCATTGGGCCACAGAAAATCTTTTTTTATGTTTTTGCTTTTGCGATCAGTTATTCACGTAGGTGCCTTACAACTTCAGTAGCCTGTGATGATTTTGAAGGTTTTATTTATTTTATAAAGGTATACGAAATTAAAGATGTGGGTTGAATCATTTTTGGTTATTGCACTCTTATACTTGATTGGAAACAACAAAAATGGTACAACGAAAAGTCACACTAAGTTATTATAAAACAATACAATATTTTTGTAATATGCAGTTTAAGTTTATTATGTAGAATAATAACAATCAATAATGAAGTTGTTAACAGGTACGTGGACTTATAGTATAATTCTTTGATTGTTTATAAGATTTTTATTGACAACGATTCGAGGACATTGCTATCTTCTTCGTCAGGCCTGCAAACTCATTACAAAAGCACATAAGATAAAAGTGTTAGATTAGTTTACAGGCAATAAATTTACAAAAATGAATCTACCAAAACATGCAGAGGTGAACTCATTATTCCTAAACTCTTTCAACCTTACAGTTTACGTTTGTGGGTTGACACTATTTCGATTGTAAGGCAGTAAACTTTATTTTATGGCTTGAATAATTTTTGCTTCACGTATAACAGCTTAAGAACGATTCATATTGTTTGTTAACACATTTTTTTATAAATTGTGGATTAACTCATTATTGCTAAACAGCATCCAATTGTCAGTGCCGAAAATGTTGAACTTAGATATTTAACCATTTCAATGAATGTACATATATCTTACGGTTTTATTATCCGGTCGAGACGTTCAAAGGACCTGTGATGTCTGCGGCAGGCTTAAAACATGGCGAATTTGGTTGAACAACTGGACAGGCAATAAAACCTGATGTGTGCGCCGAGACCAAAGAGGCTCTGGTTCTTAAGTAGCTTCATCTATCAACTCGAAAAGGCAGTAGGTAAATTATCATATGGCACTTGGCGTTTTTACGGAAACATTGGTATAAAAACTGAAAAATTAAGAAATTGATACATTCTTAAAATTTTAGGCGCATATCGATACCTTTTTACCAAAGTATCGTAAGCCACATCTGTCAAATTTTGCAGGAGACAACTTTCTTGTCCACAAGGTCATTGCATGTGACTATCTTGGTACTTACGATAGGTTTATTGTGTTCTTATCACCATAGAGAATAAACTGATGGGTATATTACTCTTCCAGAACAAGCATTTAATCCGATATTTACGATATAATGCAAAATCTCAATTTCGCTCAAAATGTCACTTACGATACTTTGGAAAAAAGGTATCGATATGCACAAACTAAAACTTTCTATTTTGGTGTCCATAATACCAACCACTAGTTACTGTCATTTTTTAATTGTGCATTTTTCGCAAGACCAATATATCATTAAGTAATAGGCAACTGCGTTTCGTTTATTTAAATGGTTCACGATAAGGTATATTTTCAACCAAATTAAGTAATTAATAAATTGACATAACGTAGATTAATGTAAAGAAATGTATAGACTTACAAAAAATTAGGTACAGTATCTAATTTATTTATACATTGTTTGCTGTTAAAGTTGCATTTTATATGCTCATTTGAAAAGCATAAAATATAGTATTTAGTACCTACTTCTTTTTAGCAAGACAAATTTGTTCGCAGTACGTATTTTGGTTACTTAACAACACAAACCATAATAACAAATTCATATCTACTATTTATTTTGTTCCAAATGTATTATTAAAGATTGCAGCCAATTACTAAACATTTTTATAATCACAGTAATCAATTAAATTTGTATTAAGAATTGAATAAAATTTTGTATTACACAGGACGATAAAGTTACATTATCCGCTCTTGAATCATTAACGTCTAGACTTCGTTTCGCCGTTAAGCGATTCACTCATGGATAAAATTTAACTTTATCGCCTCGTATAATAAATAACTATTACTGATGATTTGTCACAGATTCGGTGCAGGTGTTATCGATTTTATAGACGGTATCCATGGAATTCTAAGAACCACTGTCGTAAGAATTTTAATAGTATACTACAAAATATCTAATTAATAAGAATAGTATGTTAATATCAGTTGTTTATATTCAATCTATCCAGATTTTCTTTCTAACCTAGTAAAATTCTTTTGAGAAAGAAAATAAATTAATCTTGTTAAAAATTCACAATAAAAGAGTCTAAATAATTCACAAATGAATATAGAGAAAGTAGGAGGTACTAAAGCGCATTGTGGAAAGGATAAATATGCAGGTAACAATGTCCAGTTACCAAACGTTTGACAAGACCCTTAGAATTTACATTCTTATTTTGGTACAGGAATACACAACTTTTTAATAGTCCTGAAATTCTTAACTTTCGACTGATGAAATGTTCAGTTTGCGTTGAACTATTTGTGTTACGTTTGTGAGTCAATCAAGGGTGAACGTAAGGAAAAAATAAAAATTGTTGAAGAAATTCAATGTGACAAATCAAAGGCTTCGCAACAGCAAAAAAAATTCAAAAAAAGTGTCTCTAGTGTCTCTATAACCGGGTTCTACTGTATTTAACTTCTATTTTTGACTTGTTTTGTTCAATTTTATATCGCTGCAAATATTTATAAAACGATTGGAAAATCCATGACAAGGAAAAAAAAGAGACCATAGAATAAAATATTTGTGTCTGTAAGTTCATAAAATTTGTTTTTACTCCTCACGACTTCAAGGTAGTGTTCATTCGTACGATGTTTATATTTGAAGTCTGTACATTTATAATTGCTCATTTTCATGTGGCATTTGTCCATAACAACTGTATGCTATTTAAAAGTTGCAAAATAAACTTGTTAATTTATAATCACAAATATTTCAATAATTCATGGCGTTTTTGAAACCTTAATATTTCATTATTCCGTGGGAGACGCAAGTCCAAGAATTACATAAACCCACGCAGGTATTACCATGAAAATCGTTTCTACGCTTTGTTTTGTACAGATATTTCACACACCAATTCATTTCGTTCTTGTGGTAGTAGGTAACTCTAAATTTGAATTATGTACTGTAAAACTCGATTGAATCTATATTCATTTGATGACATTATTTACATAAATCTAAGGAGTTAGATTGCACTGGAACTTTTTTAAATTACTTAACTTTTTAAAGATATTTCCAAAAATAGATAATTGCAGTAAGTTGATAATTAATCCCAATCTTCACTAGATATACCTGAAAAGGAAACCTTTATACCTCTGGCATTAGCTCCCGGACAACAACCACCTGTTAAAAAATCTATGTGAAAGGCCCCCCTGCATAAAAACTTTTAAATTTTGAATACAATTTCTTTGACATAACAAAAACTAACCTGTTTTACCAATAACAGATCTTAGAAATATTATCAGTCCATTTGGTTTTGCGTTCCACGATAACACGCGAACAAGAGAAAATTCCCATTCTGGATTATATTTATTTCTTGTCAACTTTAAAAGTCAGTTGTAAATTTATTATCTTATGTCCTGGTTATTCTCATGGTCTATTTTCATGTCACAATTTAAAATGTACACACTTTTGTTAATGTCTTAATAATATCTCATAAGTGCATTTAAAGTCAGTTATAGTTAGTATGAAATTAAATAATGAATGTTTTTTGCCCAGGGGGTTAATGTTTCGGGATTATTGTCGTGTTACCCTTTTTCAGATTATTAAACAAAATCAAAACACCATATGCTAAATCAGTACTGTAAGGTAGATGTCGCATGCTTGCATAATATCTTATGGACTCTGTAATATTGTGTAAAAGCAAGCCATTTTGTCTACATTAATGTAGTCGATTTTCTTCGCAAGCCTTCTTCAAGTTCTGAACCAGTAAAACTTCTACATCTCAAAAATTCATTGCCACAAATTTTCAGAAGATTGAGTTTTTTTTGCATAGTGGGAAAGACAAATTCTTATTATGAGCAATTCAATTTTTAGAAAAATCTCTTCTCCGAAGCTTTTACTCTAACTCTAGACACCATTTCCATGCCCAAATCAGGGCAACGTACAAAATTTTTAAACAGTTGGAAAAAACGGACCCCTTATAAGATCATTCCCGTGTCCGTCCGTCTGTCACAGAGGTTTTTCTCGAAAACTAAGTAACGTTGAAACTTGAAATTTGGCATAATGATAGATCTTGATGACGCACACATATATCGCTCGTTAATAACTGGATAAAAATGTATTTTTAGATTAATATGGGGGGTCAGTTTGGTATCAATGAAAAAAGTTTAGATTAACATATTGTGTGGGGTATCATTTGAAAGAGCTAACTGTAAGGATTATAAAAATGTGCAAAAAATGACCCCCCCCCCTGTTGTCTTAGGTTTATAAAGCTAAAGTTTTGATTTTAATCGGGTTAGTAGATATTTAGCTATAGATTACAGGGAAACTGTCAGTTTTTTTGACAATGTGGTAGTTTTGTGGTTTTAGTACGGAACCCTAATTGTGCGAGCCTGACTCACTCTTGACCGGTTTTATAGAAGGTAACTTCACTGACAGTAAGAAACAGTCATGTGTTTTTGCGTCGACCTGACATAAGCAAGTCAACTTTCTTCTCAGTTCCAAGTGACTTTGCATTAACAGATCTTGTCACGATTTGAATAACCTTCTATTTAGTCTATTTCATCTAAACTGTTTAGTCTAAAATTTAATCTGGAAATATGTTAACCCTACATTTCCATATACTGCAGTCATTCCATTATGGCTAACTTTTAACCCATTGTTCTGTTTTGTGAGAGACTTTATGACCCCGAGTTGACCAAGTTTAATATCACTCATTATGAACACCAACCACTTGCAATAAACTTTATATTTTCTAAAACAAACATGATTATGCCATACAACCCTTTCACTCGGCACTAGCTTTGCTGTGCATGCGTCATAATTTAGGTATATCGCTGTTGTTTTTTGTGATCAATATATTCCATTATTTTGAATGTTTGTCAAAATAATGTTTTGGCTTCATAGCGCAGTTATTGAGAAAACGTCGGAGAAGAAGTGTGCAAGAGAAATGAAATAATGAAATAGATTGTTTTTCACTGCTATGTCGATTACATATGAAACGTCCTCGTATAATTAATTTACCCGACTTTTCCTGCTAAATACGTAATCTAAAATGAGTACCTAAATGTTGTCCAACTGCCACTTGTAATATCTGATATTTGTATTTTTAGAACCGGTGATATTTTGTGTGATTTCAAAACGTGTATTCAAATTTATATTTCGATAAGAACGTGCCTCAGAAAATCCCATTAAAATTCAAGAGTTGCTGTAGATGTCAGATTTAGGTCACCCATAGACAGACCAACAGTCGCAAAATTGCGTTTACTTTCTTTAAATAATTTTTAAATGTTTAATTATAATATTCTTTCTTCATTTCATAAACAAGTCATTAGCATTGTGTTACGGCGGGGATCGGGTTATGCACACATGCTTGGGGGTTATATCGTTATCACGAGTTTCATTTCCCAGCAGTTCAGACTCACGAAAATGAAATCGCACTGTATCGGGTTTAAAGCATGATGCGGCGTTGTCATTTTCCATACGTTCATCAGAGCAGTTGTTTTCGGTCACTAACCCGAGATTAACTAGCCACGCCTGAGCTGCTAATCGACTAACCTCAAATCTATCATCATCGAACAAATAATCAAGTTCAAAGCTTATTGTGAAATTAATCTTTGTTTTTCGCTAATGTTTAATAATAAAACTCGGAGTGGGGAGAAATCGGCGGCTATCGTTATTAATATTTTCGCGTACGCTGTTCTGATTTTAGTAAAAGATAGGGAGAAAAGTGTTTAGTTTTTTTATTTTTGTTTGATAAATCGGTAATATTTGGTTGCGGTCGTTGTTTTTTACTGCAAAAATAAAACTCATGCGAATCGATTTCGTGTGACGCGGATTTTAAGAAGTATGCCAGACGGGAAATAAATGTTCTTTGAATAATTCTACTTTTACTGTAATGCGCGTAATTAGTGTGCTGGAGTTGTTTGTATAGACCCACTGCAGGCTTGTAGATAAATTACAATTTAACAGAGTCGAAAAAGTAAATAGTTTTAAAAAGGCAGTAGTGATTCATTTGTATGGCGATATGAAATACAGTTAAACTTCCCTATAACGAACTTCTATTTAACGAATTTCTCTATATTGCGATTTTTTTGGGCCACCTTCACCCTGGAGACGTTTTTAATGCATTTTATACCCCTTATAATGAAGTAAAAATTTCCGTATAATGAATTTTTTCCCCAACTTTACAATTTTTCAACAGTAATATCCCAAGTGCATCAAAATGGCCGAATAAATTTTGACGTTTCTGTCAAAATGTTTTGCCTGGAAATATGTCGAGCAAATTTGCCACGTAACAAAATCTCGAGTGCGAAACACGAGGGATTTTGGGTGGAAAATTTACGAGAAATATTTCTTTGTGGCAAAACGTTGCGACAACAACGTGAAAATTTAATCAGGCTGTTTTCATGCACGCGGGGTATTCGGCGTGATTATTTCTTAATTATTAATCTGAATAAATAGATTTTACAACGAATCATTTATTTACTTGTCAAAGAATCTTTGATGATTGCAAAAAAAATTCAGAAGCGATTAAACGTTAAAATTTAATCGGGTAAATTTTGACACATTTGAAGCATCAAAATTGAATCGCCATAAAACTGAGGAAAACCATGGTGACTGACTTTTTATGTGCATGAAGGAAATAATCA
This sequence comes from Dascillus cervinus, assembly GCA_949768715.1. Lineage (NCBI taxonomy): Eukaryota > Metazoa > Arthropoda > Insecta > Coleoptera > Dascillidae > Dascillus > Dascillus cervinus. Next base: position 16,018,107 of record OX458316.1, on the reverse strand, counting down.
AGATTTAAAACGAGTTTTTTTTTTGTTGTTTCACTGTAACTTCGGAAAAAAACTCGGTTGTAGTAATATTCCTAGATGTATTCATGGTTCAACATTTTACGAGGGATTAGCCGACGAAGTAAGTGGCACTAATTTAAGCGTGCAAAATTTTTACAATATTAAATGGAACCAACAGTTTTACTGCGTCAATTTTTTTTAATTTTATTACCATACTTTGCCTTTTCTTTTAAAAATTGTTTGATAACACTGGGGTGGTCTTATTTATTCAATTAATTAAATAACTACGTAACTGCATATTAATCCTTTTGCAACCTTGTGACATAATGTGTCCCCACGTAAATTTTGAAAGTACGTTATATCACCTAGTCATTTTAATGCCTAAAATCGTATTACTTCAAAAATTCTTGTGTGCATGAAAGGGTTAAACTGAAAATTTTTTTCCAACATGAATTTCTATATAATGAAGTTTCTCTATAACGAATTTTTTTAAGGTCACCGTGACGCTTCGTTATATGAAAGTTCGACTGTATTTCAATTGCAGGCTGGTATAGTTTTTTTTTTATCTTCGTGTCACAAATTATAGCAAATGCTTGTTATATTTTCGGATTATCAGTAATATCACCATCTCTACATACATAAATACAGTAGTGAAACTCTCCTTTGTCGCATCTGCAAAGGTGTTAGGTGAAAAAAATCATGGTTTTGATATACGCCAGACTTGCTTCACTCTCAAAAGCAATCATTATTTGTTAAAAAGATAAGAAAAAATATTCAGTAATAAATTAATAAATTGCATGCATATAATTATATTTCTTAGTTTAGATCCTGAATATTTTTAAAGTACCTATTCATGATGAATGGGTGGTACATAGTGCAATAAATCCATAATATCTTTATATTTTTCTTCTTAACTATAACAAAAACATTAAAAATTATTTTAGATTAAATTTAGTTAAAGTAATGAAGGGTTTACATACAATTACATTAAATTAACATACGGTCATATTACTTTTGTTCGGAAAAATTGCACTAATCACTTTTGACAAGTTTCCTAATTTCCGTACGTTAATTGAATGTAAACGACCCTTTAGACTGCATCCACTTATTACATACTTCGTCAACTTATTGTTGCAACAATATTTAAAATCTTAAATTTATTATTATATTATAGTCTTAATTAATTCAGTATTTTTTCAACACGTCAAATAAGGTCAAAACTCTTAGCGAAGGAACGCTATGAATAAGTGAAACTGAAACGTAACAAAGTATAGCAAGTTAGAGAAGGATATGCTTCGTTTCAAACGACAAACTACTCTAGGAATAAGATAGTCTCAATGCTTTTACAACAGTGCGTATAGTGTTCCATTTTTCAGATGATTTTTATGACATGTTCGCATTGTGTCATTACGCAGGTACTGCCATTTCTGTATAGACCGACCGGTCCCTCGAGATAATCTTAATGGTATAATCAGGACTGTATTGGCCCAAATGTTTTTCCCAATGCCACAATTGAGGGATCTGCAGCAATAATTGCACTTCACTCAGTTTTAATGCTGCGTTTTTCACTCTGCAAAGATGGTAGTGGGATCATAATGGCACGTAAACTTTGCATTAGGAAGTATCTAAAATGGAGGATAAAGAAAATTCATATATATTTAAAAGACATTTTTTAAAACGTTTTTTTTAAATTTCCCAACATTTTGCTAAAACGGAGCTGCCTCCTTGCCGCAGACCCCTCAATTTCTATACGTATTTATTCTGTATTTTGTAAAATTGGAAAAAAATGCCAAATGATGTGATAAGAACTTCCGTTTGTTGTAAATAAATTTGGTATATGTCTTGTTAAGAATGTTGCATAGAAATACATTTTTATTCCTAAGGACTGCCCTAAGCTTCGGTAGTTCATCGCAGACGCGTGCCGTTTGGTATCATTTAAGTAGGGTAGATACAAAGGGAAAATCACTATTGCAGGGTCGTAAAAATCATCTCAAAAATGCAACGCTATACATCATAAGCTTTTAGCAGAATGAGAGTGCAAAACTGCATATAGAACAAGAAATAAAAGTCGAAGCATTTTACAACAAAAACTTTGTAAGAATTCGAGTTAACATTAAATCATCGGTTCGACTTATGGAAGTTCGGAAGTTCGACTCAGGGAGATTATACCACTCATAGTGCTATTTTTCCCTACCCTAGCGACCGCTTAATAAATGATAATCAGCACTGGAGAAAGATTAATAATAGTGATAATCCCTCGTGCCGCTCCGCAAATCTAGTGTGCCATATTGAGTAGAATGTGATTAATAAGTGATAATCCCGCATGCTGCTCCGCAAATCTAGTGTACCGTGCTGTCAACTAAAATGTTACAGTTACAAAAAATGGCGCGTTTCGGTGATTGTTCGTTAAACAATATTGATGAAAAGATATAAAATCATAAATCGTGTAACACTGTAAAGTCTCACAAATATATTTGGGCCCAATTTACCGAGTTTTGCGACTCTCGGAATTACATTTTGTCCGAAAAAGTATTAAATTGTTTATTCGTGATATAATCTGACGAATACAATTCGTGGAATCGTGATTATTGATAATCGCATGAATTGCACTCAACATGTTGTCAAATAATTTCTCTCCTCTTCGATCGTGCAATTAATTTTTGACAACCTGTTTCGTGTCCCAACTCATGCGATTATCGATAATCTCGATTTCACTTGTTGTATTATATATGAAAATTTTACCTACAGAAATGCGCAAACTTCAAGATCCACGATAAAAATTGGACTTGAATAATAAGTAGTTAAAGAAATTTCAGGGGCATTTGCAAAATTAAAATATTCAATAAAAGCAAAAACTTAAAGCACTTTAAAAACTTGATCAGCAGTGGAAAATCAAGCGGTGCTGAACTATATGCCTACTTTCTCCTTTCGTAGATCACGTGTGTAAAAAACAATTTTGCAATAAAACCTTCAGACCAAATTAATGCAAGCAACTGACGAGTTTCATTTAGCACACTGCACGAAATTTAAAAAAGTTCAGAACACTATGCATCATTTAACTCTGAGAAGAAAACAACTTTATTCAAACAAAATGTAAATTTTGGAAACGATAATAGCTACCCTTGTAACTTCTAAAATCGATATAAAGGGTATAAAATGGTTTTACTCGAAATTACACAGCTTTATCGTTCATGTTCATTATAAAGGTTAGATTAATGAAACGACTAAATAAGGGAGAAAAGTAATTCTTTTAATCAATTCCTGTTTCAGTTTGCCGATTAACACAAGCAATGATTTTTGTTGTCTCTTGAACGGTGAACAATTTATGGAATACAAATATGTAACTTTAAATTCAGCGCGTAAAAACCTTCAGCAAAAATAGTTATTTATCTGCTAATCAGATTATGACAAAAAAAATCATGTAAATTAACATACGGGGTATTGCACTTCGACCCTCGTATGTTTTTTTTGCATGATTTTTTTGTCATAATAAATGACTAGCAGATAAATAACTAAAATGCAAAATAAAAACATACGAGAGGTACTGCACTGTGACCTTCGATGTGTGTTAATGAAAGCGATTAATAATCGAGACATTTTAACGCGTGAGCGGAGTGAGCGCGTTAATTCTGTTGAGATTATTAATTGCCGATTAACACTACAGTTGGTCATTATAATAGTTTTCCGTTGATTGAATCTTACGAAATTGATGAAAATCTAATATTATTCCGTGACAAAAATATCATGAATTTTAATCAATAGATATTCAAATCAATGATACCATGAATAACAAATAATGTCAAAAGTTATTATCAATTTTACATGCTGCACTATTGCTAACGTCAATACAACACAAGTAATTAATTAAATTTGCAGTTCTTATTTGTAATTTTATAATCAATTTATCATTACAATTAAATAATATGGCATTTTAATTAAATGACATATTTTGTTTCATAGATACTGAAATCGTTCATTAATAAGAAATCATTGATTAATAGGAGTCATTAATGCATGATTTCCTAAACGTTAAACCGACCTGTAAATACACGATCACCGGAAAAATTCATTAATGATTAGTTTCCACAGTTAATTAGAAAAAGATCATTGCTGTTTCAGTTAAAACTTAAAAAATAACTCTTCTTTCCTAGTTATTGTGACGTGAACTACACAGTTTCAGAGTAATGTGTTTACCAACTTCGTAAATATTTCATGTAGTACTTTGGATGGAAAATTTGTTTGTAAAAACGAACCTTAAAATATTCCGCTTACTCTAGCTTGTAATTTTTTAAATCAGCGACTGTTGATGGTCAAAAGTACTCCAAAAGTGGGCTACTGTCTATTCAAATTCAGTAACTATAGTGGTGACAAAAACATTCTTAACGCAAATTTTATCCACAATTTCTTACTCGTTAATTTAACAAAGTAATTGTCACGGGTTTAGGTAAAAATGTGTGTGCGAATTCACAAGCAATCCCGCAAATGCAACGGTGAATTTATACCGGGCCATTATAAATGTTCATAAAATCCAGACTGCGTCTCAAATTTGGAACTTGAGAACTTGCTATTTTAGAGTGAGAGTGAGTGAGATGCCCGGTAGTACACATTAATATTCCGAGGTTTGCAATAATATCTTATAATCCGAATTTCTGAAGACCATTACATTAGTCAGACTGCCCGAAGTACAAAGCGCCAAGGGCTATAAGGCACATGGGTATTTCTGAATAAAATTATCGGACAATACCCCTTGCTATCTGCGCAACTAAAATTTTTGGAGATTCATACTCAGTTCAAACAGTAAAAACAAAATAATCTACTTTCATAATATAATTTGGATTTCATTTAATCGGCGATTATAAAAGCGTGAGACAAAACGCTATACGTCACGCATGATATTATTAAATATCACACACACAAGAATGTATAACACGCACCCTAACGGGGTTGTATTGCAACAGGTTTCTCTAATGCATGGGTTCCCAACCTTTTCCCTCCATCGCCCCTTTCAAAAGAATGACTTTTTTAATGACCCTCCTTACATGTTTTCTGTATAATATGCAATATGCAACATACAACATAATCATAATACTAATAATTGCACATAAAAATCTTAAAGATAACAATTTGATTAAGAATATGAACAAAAAATTAGAAAAAGTGATTTTTTAGATTAATGTTTTATTGTTTTTGTACTATTTCATTTTTAATTTTACCTTTTTATCATCGGCCCCCAATACTATACTGATCCTTTTTAAACTTCCATTGACCCTTACGCGGTCTACTTGGACCCGTTTGGAACCCCTGTGCTCTAGTGTGTAATATTAAGATAAGGTAAGATAAATAACTAATTGATCATTGCGAACGACGACAGTGTTCAAATAAGTACTCTTATTTCCCAAAATTTTACCAGTTGTTTCGAACATCAGTTGCCTTTTATTTGAGAAATTAAAACCCAATTATGTAGTTAATATCAAATATTTACATCAATTTAATATTTTTACACCGCTTTTATAATTTTGCTGTAACTCGTGGTCATAAAATAAAAATCCTTTGCTGTATTTTTAAAAATGAAAAAGTAATCAGTAGTGTATTTTGCTGCTAATAACTCTGACACATCTCGACATAAAATATCGTCCTGACTACACGCTACGCTTCAGCTTATTTCCAGCGTGTGTTCGTTTCGTTTCTACAAGCTGTCTTAATTAATTTTAATGATCAAGCTTCTAAAGGTGTTATTGTTTCATTCTATTTAAATATTAAATAGTGAAAAATATGTAAATTTTTTATTTTGACGAACTGCCAATAACTTTCAACTCATTATAATGACCATTTAGTTTGATATGTGTTTTAAACTTTTTAAATAATCCTGAATAGTTCAAAACCGTAGAAATAGAGTAAAAATGCAGTAAAAATTTTGATTATGCAAAGTTTGTGCTCACAAACTACATTCCAATCAGATCAATTTGACATTGGTAAACAAAAATTTATATATCACACACCATGCAAGTGTTGATGCACTATTATTCTTAGAAAATTTATGTTACGAAAAACCGTCATGCGCAACAACCTGGTGCGCACGTATGCAAAGTTATGAAGTTTATGCGTGACAATATTCCGAACGGTCTACTTCATGCGTATTAAAAGCACCCAATAAACTGTACATTCACGCGATTTGTTTACATATGCATAGGTATCATCATAATAATTTTCCTGATCCTTTTCTACACCCCCGGATAAATTTCCGTCGTGCTCGAAATTCGATCCGGGACTCCCTCGCGGATGCCGTATTTTCTCACCACCGAACCGACCAGTCGCTACATACAGTGAGTGAGTGACAAAGAAGTTTTGAAGAAAATCCAATACGTCAATTTTTAAATTTAATTTCACACCTTCTGACATATCGTTTTAAAATACAGGTGTTTCTTGAAAAAGTAATGACATCATGGATTTTTTTAAATACCAACCAGAATGACTGAAAAACAAAAAAAATATTTTGAATTGTTTGGTTTTATAGCGTCGTGGTGCCGTTGGAATAATTAAATTCGAAAAAATAAAACGGCTATTTGTAGATTATTGATCGCGGGTTTTCAATTTTTTATGGGGATTAGAAAGATGTCTTTTTTTAGAAAATACTGTACGATGGACCACTCTCTGTATAATGCCGGTTATAACCGTCGTGTTAATGCATTCGAAATCTCGAATGCCGGCTATAGCCATTTTGCTTGTCAACGTGTTAATTGTCAAAATGGCGATATAAAAGTTTTAGTCCGTTACATACTTACATAAATAATAATTTTAAAAAAAGTTCACGTTTGCAAAAAAATTTATTTCAAAAGGCTGAGAAAAGTAAACAAAATTATTTATAGATTGGTGATCTTGACGGGAAACCACTAAGCAGCTAAGAAACAGAAAAACGTATTACTCCCCCTTCTATGTATCTATACCTGTATTATGATAAAGTACGTTTTCCAAACTGTTGCCGGTTTGTCATTAATTGAACGCTCTTGTAAATCATAATATCCATTTGTTGCACAGCACACAGCCGTAAAAGAAGACTGTTTGTGGGCAGCGAGTTTGACATGATCGTTGTAGAGAAATTAAGATTTGCAAAATGTAAATACATACAAGGTGGGGGAAAAGTATGGAAACCCCTAGAAATCTCGGGGGATTAGTGAAAAAAGAAATAACCAAAGTCCATACCCTAGGTAGTTTATAACGAGGAATTCAAATGTGACTTTGGTTTTTGACCTTGAATCTCATTTTCAAGGTCATTTTGAGGTCAGCTTTGTTTTTTTTTAAATTTAAATGTGAACCCCTGTTTTTGTTGCCAGAATCGAAAAGAGCGAAAAATTCTACGTTCAAGCATGTGTTTAGATTTGGGATTAACGTCACCTCTACGGGTCAAATAAAGGTCAAAGTACGTTATCATGAGACCTCACAGGAATCTCGGGGGATTAGGGAAAAAAGAAATAACCAAGATCCATCCAAGGTCACCTTTGCATTCCTCGTTGAAAGTTACCTAGGGTATGGACTTTGGTTATTTCTTTTTTCACTAATCCCCCGAGATTTCTAAGGATTTTCATACTTTTCCCGCACCCTGTATATCGATTGTCTTCGCTCTTCTCGTAAGATATCTTTACAGTAAAAAATTAAACATACAAAGTTAGCGCTTTTAAATGCTGGATGTAATTCAGAATAATAAAAAGGCATAAAATTTTTTAAGTGCGTTTATCTTTAAGCCTATCAAAACCAGCTACCTCATTCGAGAAAGTTTTGGATTCACTGGAAGCTGTCAACTCCTGAGTAGGTTAATGACAAACGTACTTTATCTTCTTTTAGTTCACTTAAACTTAACGGGTTTCGAATTGATTTAAGAAATATGATCAACTCGTTTTCTAACTTCTTTTAAGGGTTTAAGTAACCAGAAGCCAAAGGAACATTTGTCCTAAATTATTAAAAGCGTTCATCACACTTCAACTGGTAAAAATTGTCCGACCACGGTCAAGTAGAAAGAATATCACTTCTGCAGTTTAGACTCACGAAGCGGAGCCAATGCCCCGTCGTTGAAACACTGTTGCCCCACTTTCGATCGGCTCGATTTCAACACATTCAGTTCCCACCAAAGATTCATTTTAAAACTGTCTGCATGGAATATTATTTGTTCGAATATACAAAGGTTAATTAAAATACTTGTAGCAGTTTATAAATAACCAATTTTAGGATGAATACATTACGGTTTTAAATTTATAAAAAAGTTCCTTTTATAACGCCGCAATTAATTACCGTGCATCCATTTTATAAATTATTTGCGGTAGGTTAGAATTCCTGCTGCTACAGATGGAGGTTAATACACTTTCAAGAAATTAATTATGCAAGGGGTTAACATGTAGAATGTGCTATAGAAAAATCACATTACGGGAATACAATCTATAAAAACCTGCCATGAAAATGTTTTAGAAGATTTTTATGAACAAACATTTTTCATGAGATTTTTCTGTTGAATATAGATTTATATTAAATCTACATACAGCTTATGGTTCTCGAATAACGTATTTTATTTTCATAAACCATTTCTGTGAAATTTTCGTGGTTTTTTCGTACTTCGAAAATTATAATTAATTTCTAACAATGAATGAGACACATCTTAATACAAGTTACAGAACCAGCAATTCGCATACTTATTTATTTTGGTAATAACGACACTGTTGTCAGTGGCTCATTTTCATTTTTTTGCGAATTCCACGAGAGTTTATAGAATATAAATTTTATTGTATGTAGAAACGTAAAGTTAGAAAAACTTTCAGATCTTTTAATTGTTTTAATTTATAAGCAAATCGGAAATTTACGTAAATAATTGTGTGAATTCAATCAATAACTAAACAGTAACATATTTATAGGTGAGAATTTTTGACTAATCGTTAAAAAAATTGATAAACATTAAAGTCAACTTTAGTGATGAAATTAGAATCTTTTTTGTAACTGAAACTTGTACAACAGCGGTTAAACGAGTAGGGATCGATTTTCCCCAATCCTTTACAGCTGAAATGTCATTGCCCCTTCTAACTACGTCTCAACCAAACCACAACATACCGAGGGAACACGTTCATTTGATTAAGAACACTATTCGGAAAATGGTACATCAAGTATGTTATCGACAATTTTGTTTCTTTTTATATGGTTAAATACATATTATGTATAAAAAAATTGCTTGTGCTAAATTGTAAATTGAAGCCTATTTTTAGGCAGTCTTTAACAAGTTTCGTACATATGTGAAAGTTTCTGTTTGCTTTAGAGTCGTTAAGGTGTACAAGTGACCTTTGCGACCTCTTAACTGTGCTTGATAGTCTAATACCGGCAGGTAAAAAAACACGCTTGAATCGAAATGTCACACCGATATACATCTGTAATCTTAATGCTTTTTTATCACGTGTCATTTATCTTCATTTAAATTTATTAAATATTCATTAATAGAACCACGACTCTGTGTCGCGATTTATGGCTTTGGTTCATGCCACAAGGGACTCTTAATTGGGGCATTGCACTTTAAAAAAATACGTTTTATTGGTTTCAGAAATGTACCAAAGGAGTTAGTGCGAATTGTAAATTATTATTTAAAATTAATACAGTCGAACTCCTCTATAATGATATTTTCCCTATAGTCTGTTTTTCCAAGTATCGTTCAATTTTGCACATAAAAGTACATACCTCTAAATTATGATGTGAAACCTATATACAGGGTGACATAAGTTTCACCGCCGGGGCCATAATTCCTACTAAAAAGAGAAAAGGGAAAAGTAGGCAGTTTTTATGTTACATAACTTGCAATATACACTTTTTTCCAAAATGTGACAAATTATTCATAGCATTATCATTTGCAAATTGATTCCTAAGCAAGTTGTTACTTTTTGAGTGGAAATACGCAAAATTCTATTATTTATGACTAGAAAATACGGTTAACCGGCACCCCAATAGTTTATGGTCGACCTATCAAAGTGGATCGGAACAGCATTTATGTTTTCAACACAACCATATTCGTTAATTATCTTTGAAAGAAAAAATAATAGAAGTTTTTACTATTATTTATGAAAAGTGGTAAGTTGATAAAATTAATTCAATTACACAAAATTGTGTGAAAATATCCTAATGTTCGTACGTTAAATAAACTAATAAATTGAATAACTATTAATCGAGAGAAACCCAAAACTTTACCTGATTTTTTTTTGTTTATTTCTGTTTCTTAGTAATATAAAATTACTCATGCAAGTTATGAGATTTCACAAACTATTTTGAATATCGATTGTTTTTAAAAAGAGTGCCAAAACTGTAAAATTAAGGATGAATTCTACATAGTGATGTTTTTTTCTTACCTTTATAAATATCACTATAGAGGAGTTTGACTGTACATATTATAAATGAACCTGTTAACCAACCATGTAACTAATTGCTCTTGATTTATGTATCCCGTAACAAAGAAAATCAATTTATGATTTAAAAGTAAAAACTTTTAATTTTAAAAATGCGCTGGCTATTGTTGTTTAAATATGGATTTATTTTTTCATAGCTAAGATTTTTCTTAAGCTGCCACGCTGTATTCTTAATGAATGCAGCAATTAAACCTCTTATATTTCAACATTGCAGCAATTTTATCATATGTGTACCGCATTAAGTTGAAATAATTGTTGCTCGTTGCATGTTCCACCTGCCTATTACCTGCCAAGAGAAGCAGGTACTGACGTAGTAGTTCGCATAGAACTTTATCAACCACGCTAAATCTTGTTAAGGTATGTTCATCTGGCCTACTGTATCGATTCTGTATCTATCAGGAAGCTCCGCCTTTAGGTGCATTATGCAACCCTAGGCTATATTAAATTAAATAGTTTCGCAAAATGCAACGGAGGTAGGAAGTTTAAGGTAATTACATTTTGCTGAAATTACACCAAAAAGGAACCAATTAATGTTAGTTCTGTTTATTTTTAACTTCTAAAAATACATTTTAAATGTAAAAGGATTTTGTTATAAGTGGATAAATTAGTTAAATGATGGCAAAAATGAGAATATTGGACATTTTGAGATTAGGCGATAATATGCAAGACAAAATGTTTGCGAAATGTAGATCAAGGTTCTTCAACCTTGAATAAGTTTAGTATCAAATTAAAAGAAGCCGGAACTGATACAATTAAACACTCGTGCAAGTAGGTTGACGATCGACTTTTAAGAAACAGTTAGGAGAAAAAGTTGTTCAACGCGTCGACTAATGAGGCATCGATTGTTAAAATTCTCATTTCTTGTGGTATTTATTGCGATGCGGGAAACAGGTTGACCCATGCCAAATTTGGGCAGTAAGAGGGTTGGTCAATCCTTTCATATTCACGGTGTTGAATAAACAGCCGCAACTATCCGGGTCTTGAGAACCTTTACATTATTATGCAAAAGCAGTACCCTACTTTACGTAAATACAACGTTACGGATGTTTTTGAAGGTGAACAATTTTTCGTCTAAAAGTAACGACTTTTATGCCTGTATTACACGATTACAAATTGGCAACAAAAATTGTCACAAGATTTTATTAATACACGTACGGTATCATTAAAAACGTTACAAGAATAAGTTATCAAAAAAAAATAGAACCTGTTCTAAATTCTCATCACATTTCCATCTCATTTGTTAGGCATGCGCGTTTGTAGTTTTGGCACCATAACTTTTTACTGCGTCTTTTTTTCCGATTTTTGATACCTTGTCTTAATAATACGATTGTATTAGCAGCAGCACTTAAAGCCAAAGTTTCTTGGTCGAAATCTGACATCGTATCGTAAACACGACCGTGTACCACCTACATAAAGAATACTTTCGTATGAAAGAAAAAGAATTCTTCCAAATGTAAAAATTCAATAGAACTGAGTAGTTATTTCTACTAATTCAACATCTTTTTTTTTCATGATTTATGGATGAATACTTATTTTTATTTGTATACCGTTAACTTGTGATATTTTTTTTATCAAAAGATTGTTCGCTGTTCCTACTTAACGATGTTGCGTAGTCAATAATATACAAAATTGTAGTGTTCACTCCCCTAAGTGTCCATTCGGTATAAAATGACAGTATATTGCAGTACAAGTGAGGAAAAACAATCCTGCGAGTATTCCAATAGCCCTTTCACCACATGGTTGCGTTAATGCAATTTTTTCTTCGTCTCGGTCACTAAATTAATTTTAAAGCGGTGGTAAATATAGGTACTACTGTAACGTAATATATTGTTTACTTTTCTTACTAGTAACGAAAGTAAACATTTTCCTCACTAATGATGAAAGTGATTCAAGTTGTTTACTTTAATCACTAGTGATGAAAGTAGTTAAGTGCCGTCAAAAAATCGAAAATGCTATTCACTCACAATGTTTATTAATTAAATATTCTTTCGAAAAATATGTCTAATAAAGGGCACTGTGATGTTTGTTGTAATAAAAATGAAAAGGTTTTTATTCATTTTTACTAAATATTCTTTGCCGTCTTGATCCTACCTCAATAAAGTACCTACCCTTTTATGGATTATAATAGAAATAATACTTATTTGCTAAACAAGCAGGAATTCTTATGTTCCGTATAAACAGATACTTAATTAAAAACGCATGTTTCACAAGTACCTTTGCTTTCAAGAAAAAGTGATTAGTGTAAACTGCGATTTTAATATTAACTTAACAACTAGCAAATGACAGTTATCATGATAGTTTTAAAATTTTAAATATCAATTAAATTACACCCTACTCTAATTTAAAAAAAAAATTAAATATAGTTGCGGGAATTAGTGATTATGCAGGGATCATAGTGAGGTCACTATTTAGTGATTTGTCACTATGTTAGCTTTTAGGTCACTATTGGTAACTATTTCTAAAAATTGGTCACTAAAGTCACTTTTTTCATTATTTTGGTGCGAAATTTTTCAACCGTCGCCGTCGTCTCGAAATAAAGAACCTGCAATATTCACATTGTTCACAATTCCTTTTTAAAAGGATTACAAAAGTTTTCAAGTTAAGTAAGTGATTTTATCATTGCTCTGTATCATTTCGTTGATTTCATCTAAGCACGCCATTTTGGGGATAGTACCCAAAACACAAGCAGCATTTCCTCGCTGTATAGCCAGACTTATCCTTTGTTTAAGATAGGTGGCAGCCTGAGGAACACCAGTGTGTGAAACAATGGAACGAAATAGTTTAACAAAAAGATTTTTGGCATCATCAGAACAAGATCCAAAAGTTTCAATAGCGAAAGCAATAAAAAGGTAATTGTTTCATTGGACATTAAATTTTTGAAACATATTTCACAGCGAGTCGCATTGCATTGTCATTATCTTGACGATAGAAATATCTTCAATATTAAATATCTGAATGTCATCAATCTGAGTTGAGTTTTCTGGTGTAGTTGAACTAACCTACTGTTCAAATACTTCGTGGAAAATTTGTAATGAATTAGTGACTAAATCTTTGTTTTTTTTTCAGTTAATTTTTTTTTTTGCTTCTTCGGTTTTCGTATTTAATACTTTTTCTAAATCTTCTTCAGTTGTTATTTTTCTAACTGTTTCTGCAGGCAATTACGAAGATAAAATACCAATTGGAAAATCCACACCAGTTTTATAAGGTTTACGTTTGATAATGCCATTGGACAAAATAACCTCCTAGTGTCCAGTTTGTTGAATTGTTATCCCTCAACCACGCCCGTAGCATGTTTTCAACGTCCTGATTTGATCTTTCAACGCTGCCCTGACTTTGTGGGTGACGAAGTCGACCATTCACTATCTTGCAAGAAGACCATCTCGAGGTCAACTGATTAATTACAGTGTTAACAAACTCCCTCCCATTATCACTTTGCAGAATTTTAGGAGCTCCAAATTCCAAAAATATTTTTAAAAATTCTGATGAGACTTTTGCGCGTTTCGATTTTATTCGTCTTAAGTGAATAAACTTGGTAAGATGATCCTGGTAGTTCATCAACCATTTATATTCGCCATCTGGAGTTGACTGTAGATCCATAAGGTCTATTTAACTACGATTTCTTTTTTAGATTGTTGTTTTTTTCTGTACAGCACAGCATTTAACAAAAATTGCTACTGCTAGTCGAGGAATTGAATACTTAGGCTTTACTTCTATGAATTTCAACTAATCTTTCGTAAAACTTCTCATACACCATTACAAAAGTAAGTTCATCTTTGTTACTAGACCTTTTTCTGAACCTATTTCCAGAGTTTCATAAAGACGTGAAAAATAATACTGATAATTGGAACTTTTTTCGCCTTTTTCTTTTGCCTGTCTGTGCCAGTTAATTTCTGCTATTTCTTGCATTCTTGCAGAAGTCCACGGTTTCTTAATACTTTTCTCGTGAACTGTAATAAAAATATGAAATTATTTCGGAAAATATACTATACCTATTTAACTTTTGAGATTTGATTTGTTCTCATTACTTACCAGCGTAAAATTTTTGAAGTTCTTTTTAAAAAGGGTTCCTATAAATTGCCACTACTCTACATTGATATTTTTAACTTAAGGAGTGTGGAATGCGTCAGCTTATTAACAGGTTTGTGGTGATTTAAACGTAAATTTATTTAATCGATTAATAAATTGTTTTCCTATGTGGGTTTATCATTAATTAGAAATCAACTTACAATTATTCGTTGATCTAGGTGTTTTCCTTTTTTCCCCACAAATTCTTTTATATTTTATTTTTATTTTTCATTAGGATTTTTATATATTAAAATCACGTCACATATTAGTTACACAATTACATATTAAAAACTATTATATCAAACACAATTATTTTTCGTCAACAAGTATCTAAAAACTATTAACACGTTGTGTAAACATTAGTTTTTCGCGGTGTCCCGCATCTTCAGTAGACATTTTAACACTGGAGCTTGCTAAGTCGAATATTTCTTCCCACGTTCACAGATATATCGATTCCGTTTTTTTATATTATTTTTCCCTCCTTTATGATTTATTTATTTTACTTTATTTTCTTTTATTTATTTATTTATTTATTTATTTAATTTATTTATCATTTTTATTAAACCATCATTATTAAAAAATACCTGTTCATTTATGATGTTATTTTCTGCTTTATTCTTATAAATCTGTATGTTCTCGGCTATATTCATTCTGAACCCTTTGTTTATGATCCTTTCTACTTTCATAGTATCTTCTATGGGTCCAAATTGATGTTTTTCATTATGCAAATGTTTCGCATAATTAGAAGTAGTATTATTTTTACTTATGTGTTCTTTATATCTTACATAAAAACTTCTACCTGTTTGTCCCACGTATTTTTTGTCACACGTATTACATTTAATTGAATAAATACCATTTAGCTTATATTTGTCCTCAATTTCAATTCTTGGATAAAATACTTTATCAAATTTATTATTTGCTTTCAGACCTACTTTTAACTTTTGATTTTTAAAAATTTTAGTCAATTTGTTAGTTTCTGGTCCGTAGTAATTAAATTTTACCCAGTTAGCATTATATTTTATGCTGTTATTAATTGAATCTTGGTTACTTTGTTGATTGTCTTTTTTATATCTACTTCTGTTAAATTTGAATTTGTTTATTATCTTATAAATAATTTTGGGATTATAACCATTATTGGCTGCTATTTGTTTGATTGTTCTTAATTCTTGTTCAAAATTTCCTTTACTAAGTGGTATGTTATATAATCTACAAATTATTTATTATTATTATTATTATTATTATAAATTTATTTAACATTCAAACTTCACCCTCACATAGATGCAACCCAGAAATTTCATAAACGGAAATAATGAATGTTTATAAACACATGTCCATGCTTCAAGGCTATCAGATGACCTGTTTTTTCCACTAAAAACCAATTTATAAATAAATTCACAAAAAGAGTTATTGATAAAATTGACGCAAACTTAGAAATCGTTATATACTTCGTAGATAAAATACAAAAGTAGCGCGCTTAGCGGAGGAAACGTTTTTATTCGATTTTCTGAAATAACGCGTTGTTGTCGTTTTCTCATGTGAACGAATAAGAGCATAAAATCGCTTCTTTTTTTTGTTTGTAGAAACACCCTCATGATCATTGTAAGAACTTTTCACGTTGAAACTGTCTGGCGTAGAATGGTCTCAACGTTGTTCACATTCTAAACTAAATAGCTCCGTGACAGTTTTGTGATAAACGGTGGTTGGTGTTGCCTGAACAAGATCGGCTGTTTATGTTCAGTTTAGAAAACTTCATTTTGACAGTTTTATAGGAATTTATAGTTGGTCCGGTTTTAAAACCCCGTAAAAACTTAAAATAAAAAAGATGAAAAGAAAAAAGGTTCTCAGAGACGACGGTATAAAAATCACTGCATGGCCTATCAGCGAAGTTATTGCCGCTGTTAATTTATGAAACCCACTTAAAACCGCCCGTTACTACGTAAAAAAAAGCGGGCGGTTGCCCTTATTTCCTCTGTTTAGAATATTTTTTCTGAGCTATGATTTTGTACGTGACAACCTTGATTGTTTTTAATTTGTAATTATTATATTGATTTAGGACCGGATAAATTTATGGATTTATTAGTATGTATGGTAGTACCATTGGAAGTAAATGTGCTGAAGTCATAAGTTACCTTGATTAAATCATATTCTCATTTATCGATGTTTAAAACCTACACTTTACATGGCCGCACTGCTAATGTAAACTCGTGAAGTGTGTTATTAAAATTCTAATTAAGGATCAGCAAATTGTTCGTTAATGTATGCCGTTTGTAAACAAATTATGAAGAGGCGGCGTTTAATTCGCATTTCTTGTCAATTACTATTGTAAGTGGTTACCTGCACTTTTGAAGGTTGATATAAGATTTACTGTGTAGTTATTTAATTCGAATAAACGAAGCTGTCAGAAACGATGAATGTTTTTTTAGTCATTCCGTTAGTTCGTAGCAAGATCATCTGTGATGGTTAACGTTGTATACAATTCGCCCTTTTCTTTTAAAACTTCCATCCAATTTCGTAAGCTTTATTATTCTCGGTTGCTAGTCTGCTTCGCGATGAGAAAACTCGCCCTCTTTTTTACATTCCTTTTTATCCGGCCATTTCTCAATTTCGTAGGTTTTATAAATCTTCTTTTATGCTTTTCACACAACTTTAATTCGACTTTTTTATGTGCGTTTAATTCTCTTTTAACCTAATTATTTAAAAAGTGTAGCGATTTTTTTTCGTCGGCAATTGCCCCAAAAATACATTTGTGTCGATTAAATTGTCTGCTTCAAAATACAATTTTCACAATTGATCGTAAAGTTTTTGTTGTTGCAGGTAAAGTTTTGTTGAATATAGAAAATTTTGGATCAACTGCTGAGGTGCTTTATTATTGATATTTGAAATATTTTATTTATGTTAGTTACTTAAGAGCAACGAGAATGTCCTGTAACTATTTCATGTAGAGTTTGACTAAAAATATTCTGCGTTTATGACTTTAAACCGCAATCAACTTTTAGTGATGATAATGAGGGTTCACTGCAGGGTACGACACATCTGGTTGCTTTGAAAAATATTTTTGTAGATACTTCAGAACCGTACTTAAATATTTCAACTTTAGTTAAGTTCAGAACAAATAATCAAATACAAGTCATAGAATTCATCAAGTATTTAAGTTAATCAATAACCCCACATACCTACCTAATTATTAGAAGAGGTTTAATGTTTACTCATATTTATATCTAAGCATCAAGAAATTTATAAAAATTTACCAAATACAGCCCTGGCCACTTCTGCCCATGTTGATTATTACGGCTTACCTACTTTTATGGCCGGATCACTTATAGTATTGTAAAAGGCACAGTCATAAACGCAGAATAAGTTTAGACAAACTCTACATGCATTTATCATTTGAACAAGTCGACTTTCGAACTGGTCTGATTAATAAAAGATTCAATCGAGAGCGAAATGCTCTTTTGCATGCACAATGTCGATAAGGCCTTTTTTGTAAACTATCGAAATTAACTACAACAAATCGTACATCATGCAATGTTTGATTATATCGATATCGAGTATACTACACCCACGGTAAATACGTTTCTCAGAAATTCGTGTAAAAAAGATAAGTTTCCTAAACAATTTTTTCTACTTTGCGTTCGTACTGAGATGATTATACGACACGCCTTTGCATATCGTACTAGACAAAAAGCGTGGTGTAAAAAAAATACTAAAAACAGTGTAAATTATTTTTTAATTTTGGCAACTTGTTGCTGTGGACAACCTAACATTACTGTCAACACTAAATTAACAGTGTCAATCAGCACTGGGACTCTTGTAATTGAAAAAAATAGAAATACAGTGAAACCTCGTTTTTACGTTTTTAATTGATTCACGATTTTTTATTATTGTAGCCAAAGTGGTATATCAAAATTACGCCCAAACGAAACGCGTGAGCCCTCGTGTTCTTTCAGTTTTTCGAGAATTACTACGGAATGAAATAAAAAATTGTCCACCTAATCACGATCACAAAACTGCAAAGTGCAGACGTGTCTAAAAACTACTAACATATTCATTTCCTTGATTTCCATGTACAGTAGGATCCCGATTATCCGAGCTAATGTGGACCAGCCCCTGCTCGGATAAGAAAAAACTCGGATAATACGGAGACTTACGGAAAAAATAAATGTTACACGAATACATACATAAGTCGACATTATTCATACAACTACTACATACATATGTACATACGTATACGTAAGTTTATTAATTTGACAGATACAATGTTATTTTGGATTGTTTTGCACAATTACACCTTTTTCTTGCTGCAATATTTCGCCACCGCTTAATGAGCAGAACATCAGAAGGAGTAGCTTCTTGTTGTTGTTCAACATATCGTAAAGCAGTCTCTAATGCCATCAGGCCTTCTCCATGAGATACCAGCTGTTAGTTATCTTCATCATTACCTTCATCTTTTTTGCCGGAGTCATTTTCATCATTTTGATTTAATACTTGAAAAACTATTTCTTGATCGTCCAAACTTTCCTCAGGATCATCAGCTACAATCCATGCTTGCACTTCGGTTGGTGACACTTCCTCGCATCCTCTTAGACGTGTCATCAATTCATATAAACTGATGTCTTCTTCATCATCGACCTCCTCTTCAAGTGCCCGAGCAGTCAAAATCTTCGACCAAGATTTTGCAAGAGTCGATCGCTTCACAGCATTCCAAGCTTCAGCCAACCAATAAACGACATGTTTTAGGTTAATATCCTTCAAAACTTTTATTAGATCTTCAGTTTCGCTCTTTTCCAACACATGCTGTAGAAGAGAGCGTCTGTAGTTCCTCTTCAGATTTTCCAGAACCCCTTGATCCATCGGTTGAATTAAAGCTGTAACATTTGTTGGAAGAAATTTAACCGTAATGTTTCCACTTTTTAGCGTTGCTTCTTCTGGATGTGATGGTGCATTATCTAAAACTAACACTGCTTTAATAGGAAGATCGTTGGCTCTCATAAATGTCTTTACACTGGTCACAAACTCATCATAAAACCAAATTTTAAACAGTGTTCTGTCCATCCAGGCAGCTTTCTGGTTTTTATAGCAAACAGGTAAAGCTCCTTGGGCTATGTTTTTGAAAGCTCGTGGCTTTGCAGATTTTCCAATGCACATTAAAGGAAGCTTGTGCCTCCCAGATGCATTGCTACAAGCTACAGTCAGTCTTTCTTTGCTGCGCTTATACCCAGGGGTCGAAGCTTCTTTTTTAGCAGCCAAAGTCTTTGCTGGCATCAATTTAAAATTTACGCCAGTTTCATCACAATTGTAGATCTGATCGGTTGAGTAACCTTCTTCTGCTAGCAGTTTGTGGATATCGTCTTTGAATTTTTGAATGCCTGCTGTATCTGAAGAAAGTTTTTCACCACAGATTTTTAGTTGTCGAATTCCATGGTGTTTCTTCCAGCGATCGAGCCAACCATCACTTGCACTGAACGTGTCTGTTGTCAAATTTGGAGTAACATCATTAATATGTTTATTAAGCAATAGGGCTTTTTCTTTTAATATAGGGCCAGACACAGGGGTTCCCTTGCCTCTCTGTTGTGTGAACCATAAATATAAGCTATCACCAACCTTTTCGTAGTCACCTGTTTTCATACATTTTCGTTTACCAGATCCCGAAGCTTGTAGAATATGCCATTGCTTAATTTTATCTCCATTTCTGCGCCAATCACCTACTGTGACTTTGCCGACACCATATTCTCTAGCACTAACTGTAATTGATTCACCCCTATCTAGACGTACTAATGCTTCAATTTTTTGTGCTAGAGTAACCACCACTTTCTTACGCTTTTTCGAAGCTAACATTTCAGACATTTCTATGGACATGTACCTATGATGGTAGTGTATATGTAACTGACTTCATATAGTGCCCTAAATCAACTAAACGGAAGTGGAACTCTAAGTAATGAAAATAATCACAACGTCAGCCGATTTTTTGCCTCATGCAACTTTTTTATTGAATTTCTCCGAATTTTCTCGAATAACTCGGATAAAATTCAGGATCAGCTCGAATAACACGGAACAATTAAAAAACAGGGGTCGCTCGGATAACGCGGAGACTCGGATAACCGAGACTCGGATAATCCGGATTGTACTGTATTTAATCGAATGTGCTAAGATAAATGGAATTTTTGATTTTAATAAATTTAATAACTGCATTTTGAACATTTCCATCGTAAATTGCGGGAAAAATAAACGTAAAACCGGGTATTATCTACATTAAAATGAAACGGGACTGCAAAAATTAGACGCAAATAACGGGAAAACGTGAAATGCGGGGACGTAAAAAACGGGTTGCACTGTAGTAAAAGGAAAAACTCTTTGACGGTGCTTGATTTAATCGTCACAAAAGACTTCCAGACATACAAACATAAACTCGAAAGCCAGGAGTGCAGGTATGTGCGAGAATAAGATTTTTATTAAAACAAATTATGGCTACATTACTAGAGGGAAGGAATAACAAACATCGTGACTAAAGACACCACAAACTAGAGGATTTGTACTTTTGTACTGCAATTGAAAATATGCCAGCATAATATTTTCAGAGATTGTTGAGATCTTGTTTTCTTTACGCCAATTTTCAAATTCGCTGTATTTTTTTTTCTTTCGTAAATACGACGTGATTTTGTGGGTAGTAAATTACTAATTGCATTTTCTCCCAAAACTCTTATTTCTGGTGGCGTGAATTCCAACACATCTTCAGCAAAGCTCATTTTCAGAATTTATTGAAATAATAACATTTCAAATTCATTTCCTTCCATAACCGCCTTTAATGTACCATTACGGCCACCGAAATGTACGCGATTTTTTTTACCAACTTGATTTTTGCTTCATATCATAGGCGTCCTAAAAAAATTAGCGAAATGTCAATATTATTTTGTTTATGACAAATATTATTTCACGAAAGTCACTGAATAAAGCCAGCTTTAATCTATGGAAAAATAAGGATATTTGTGTCAGGTATCGTGCACATTTCGGTGGCCGCAATAGTACAATCAAACTTTCCTATAACGAATTTCTCTATATAGCGATTTTTTTTAGGAACCCTTCACCCTGGAGACGTTTTTTATAACGAAGTAAAAATTTCCGTATAACGAATTTTTTCCCCCCAACTTTAGAAATTTTCAAGATTTAAAACAGTTTCTTTTTGTTGTTTCACTGTAACTTCGGAAAAAAAACTCGGTTGTAGTAATATTCCTAGATGTATCCAGGGTTCAACATTTTATGAGGGATTAGCCGACGAAGTAAGTGGCACTAATTTAAGCGTGCAAAAATTTCACAATATTAAATGGAGCCGACAAAGTTTTACTGCGTCAATTTTTTTAAATTTTATTACCATACTTTTCCTTGGCTTAGGTATCCGCCACATATACCGGCGCCGGCACGGTTTGTGACATTTTTATTATGATTTGTGTAAGTATTCGGGAGCAGTTTTCTGAAAAAGCATTGAAGAGGACAGCCGACCAGCGACAAATCATAATAAAAATGTGACAAACCGTGCCGGCGCCGGTATATGTGCCGGATACCTTAAAAATTGTTTCATAACACTAGGGTGGTCTTATTTATTCAATTAATTAAATAACTACGTAACTGCACATTAATCCTTTTGCGACCTTGCGACATAGTGTGTCCCCACGCAAATTTTGAAAGTACGTTGTTTTATGTTAAATAGATATACCTAGTCATTTGAATGCCTCTAAAATCGTATTACTCCAAAAATTCTTGTGGACCTGAAAGGGGTAAACCAAAATTATTATTTTTCAACATGAATTTCTATACAGGGTGCGGCCTGAAAAACGCCGCAAGCCGTATCTCCGTTATTTATGGCTCGATTTAAATTAAACAAAAACTAAAATAAATCGTTTTATAAACACTACATGTGGATCATAATTGAATTTTTTCAAGGTCAAATTCAAGGTCAGACGATAATCAATTTTATTTTTTCAAATCCATAGGTATATTTTTCTATTTTTATTCTGAAGGAGATTTTTTTACTGAATCCAACAGTGTATCACACATTAGAATTCATTTTACAGTAACTTCGAAAATAAGTAAATAAAATATTTAGAAATTTCTCCTTTTAAAAAAATCAGGTATGCCATGGAAAACAATACTTATTACGCGTTATCATTTAACGAGTTTTTCTTCTAAATTGTTCATAACAAATTAAAAATTATGGTTCTCGAGTCTAAAATTATGCCAAATTGATCTACTAACTGTCCTTTATGTAATCACACAGTTGGTTTCCGGGTAGTATTTATGACAAATTATGACTTTTTTTTGCCCTGTTGCTTGGCCTAGAAATGAAAACTGCAAATATCACATATACATATGAACTTGCACACAAGTTGCATAAATACGTATGTACTTTGAGATTGTGTATAGTTACTGTAGATATGTAATTAACAGTTCATTTAAAGTTGTAGTGAAAACATCGTTACCATTTAACCTTCAAGTGACCTCAAATTCTTCGTTATCACTTGAGGCTTTGTTTTGCAATTATCTTCACTCTTCTTAAGACATTGAAAGAAAAAAGTAAATTTTCTACCATGGTGTATACATATACTATACAGTCCAAAAGAAATAAAAGAAGCCTTTAAGTATAAATCGGGAAACTTCTGTAGACGGCAAAGGAACCCAAAATTTTGTAGAAATATTTTTACTTGTTATTTGGTAACCGACAAGTTCGTGAACAAATTATTTTTGTTTTAATTGTTTGGTTAAATAAGATTTGATTACACACGTGGCACATCTTCCGGGTTGTAAACTGATTATCGAAGAATTATTATAAAAAGTAGAAAACGCCTCAACAGTGGAACAGGTTCATTTTTAACCACACTGTATACGTGTGTATATACATTATGACATTCCCAATAAACAAAATTGTGCTGAAAATCGAAATTATGTAAATTAAGTGAATATGTTCATAACGATAGCAGACATTTTCCTACACTTTATCAAAGTTCAAGGTTGCAGTTAACTAACCGATAAGACCGTTGCAAATTTTTATGGAACACTTGTTTATTCAATTGCGTAGCAGTAATGTTATGGAATGTTTTGCTGCAACTTGAATTCTAGATTTGTTTTCATTCCATTTATAATCTAGTGAATTAGTTTTTAATTTCATTTATGTAAAGTTATTGACCTTTTTTCTTGTAACTATTTGCAGAAGTTGAAAAATAAATTACGAGACTTTAGCTAATTTTGGCATTGTTTATTTCTTAAGGCCACCATAAATAATAGTTCTATTCTCCATTGTTATATTAATGAATGAGAACGCCAACTGATGTTTTTATCATTATGAATTCTTAACAGGAAAAGTAGAAGAGTTTAATGCACAGGTATTACAGTATTAAAACCAATAATTAAGCTTCTGTTGAGATCTAAACTACAAATTAAAAGGAATTTATGTTGGCAATTAGATGCATCCCACAAAAAATTATTTTCCTGAAATATATAGTTTCGCTCATAACATTTTGTAAAACAGTTTCAGCTAATATAATTTTGCAACTTTTGATGTTGATCGAAAGTCTACTAAGTTTTTGTTTATAAATTATTCTTTACTAAAAGTAGCAGTAGAGTTAAGTTGTAACTTTCAATAAACGCCACGAGCAAAAATCAAAAGTTGAGGTCCTCAAAAAGTAATAGATTTTTGTGTTATATGTAGGAATATCTTGAATATTGATCGTTATATTTAGCGCACACATGCGGGAATATTTGGGCCGGTTAATTGTGCGGCGTTAGTGCCGAAGAGAATGAAAAAGGAAAGTGGAAGTTTTTATCTAATTTTTGAGTACCAACGAGAGACGATTAAAACGATTGCGTTCGATACTAGTATTGTAATTAGAGATGGAATATCAAAGTTTTAGGTAACTTTAGTTGTCGACATGATTAACACCCACTCCTGTGTCATCCGGAAACGGCGGAGTGTAGGTTCATTGATATACGTAAAAAGTGTGCTTCCGCCAAAATTTGAAGGTCACAAAAGCTTTCATAAATCCAACAAGTTATCAGCCTGGGAAATGTTATCTAAATCCCCCTCAGTCTATATTTACGACAGGCGGATTTACAATAATCGTTACACATCAGTTTAATTTCGTTGTGTAAAGTAGAATTGAATTTTAAATGAAAATGCAAATTAATTAAGTGTTTAAAACCGCTATTCTATTTTATAGTGTGTAAATGTTGGCGTTTATTGTAAACATATTAATATCGTTGCAGGAAGAAATCTAATCAGCTAGTCAAACAGAACTTGTTCAGAAGCCATTACATTGACACTTAATTGAAATTGATTGCACGAATTACTTGTATTAACGTTTTTATTGAATTCTTTCAATAGTCGACGCATGAATTTATCAAGCAGGAGATAATTTTATTATTTTTCCGGTGCCGATCATAAAGTTTACCCATATTGATTTATTTAGTTTTCTGTAATAAACCGTAATTGGAATTCCTGTTACCAGTTTTCATGCTGGTGCGGTTTCATCGAAGTAATTTGTTATGCAAATGCCCGCGGCATATATGTGTTGGACGAGTTGCCGACGGCGATTATTGGAAACTGGAAATCACTCTTTCCTACGACAGTTTGTTCATTTCCTATACAACATGTCGCTTGCTATACATTATCGATGTAACAGAAAGTTTAGATTTGTTTTTAATTATTCGAATCTCTTTTTCGATATAATCAATTGAGCACCCTTTTTTGACTGTTTTAACGAGTTCAGTACAATGAAAAAATAATTTAAGGAATAATTGTCGCACATGATTTACACCATGAAATAAATTCATCATAGGTCTTTTCGTAAATTGCTCTGCTTTTTGCGGGAAGCAAACTCAGACTTGCAGTCTTCGCCGTCTCTAACATTTCAGGGGGAGTCAATTCCATATCGTTAATATTTATAATTCAAATTAGCGTTCAAATAAAAAGTCACACTGTCGTGACAATAGAAGTCTTGACTATTACTGTTAAGTGAAAACAAATCTTTATTCTAGCAAGAATCAACCCAATAAGAGTTTTCCGTCACAAATAAACTTTTGACATTATTTGTAATTCATGGCACCATTGATTTGAATATCTATTGATTTAAAGTGCATGGTGTGCTCGATTCGAATATCTATTGGAATTTTTGTCGCGGAAAAAATTACATTTTCTTCAATTTCTTAAGATTCGATCAACGGAAAGATATTGTAACCAACTTTTGCGTTAATCCGCAATTAATAATCTCAACAATATTAACGCGTTTTCATTACCGCACTTGTTGGTTAAATAACTTTTAATATAAAAATAAAAAACATCAAGTTTTTATTGAAATTCTCCGTTATTTCAATTAGAAAAGCTGTGATGTCAGTAAGAAATGTTATTTACAACTTTGAAGTCATAGCCAATAAATCAAGCAAGTGTTGTAAAATTACGAAGCTTTTTGAAGAAATAGTATGTCCCGGAAATGTTAGGTAGATATGCACGCGTTTAATATCAGTGGCGTATTTAGGCTTTGAAATTATAGATTTAGAAAAAGTCACTGAAACATTGGCTTCTGTTCGCTTCAAGTAACTGAACCAACTAATATGAGAACAGCACAGGTAGAATGTGTAATCGAACCTTTATTTTAATAAATACTTTATGGGTAGAAAGCGTTT
This sequence comes from Dascillus cervinus, assembly GCA_949768715.1. Lineage (NCBI taxonomy): Eukaryota > Metazoa > Arthropoda > Insecta > Coleoptera > Dascillidae > Dascillus > Dascillus cervinus. Next base: position 15,991,954 of record OX458316.1, on the reverse strand, counting down.
CTTTTTGGTTCGGCCCTGATAACGTAAGGTTACAGTGGGGTCTGATTTACACCCTAAAATATGCACATCATCCGGTCATCATTTGCGGTCAGCTAAATTTGCCATTTATTTAAAATCGTTAATATTTGTTGGAAGTTTTGGTGATTTTTGGGCTAAAACATTTTTGTGACTTACAAGAGAAAATGAAACACTCTAGGTAAATTCCACTAAAATTTTTAGTCTTGATTTTTAAAAATCATACTTTTTTACTACGTTTAGTTGATCATAAAATAAACTTGTACCACCAATTTGTGATCTTAGCGTTTCATTTCATGGAATAAGCAAAATTTGAAGTTAACAATTTAATATTTGAGATCAATTTTGAGGACGACCTTTAACGTTAGAGGACCTGTATGTATATACGTGTACAATTTGAAAAACAGTTTTGGCCATTTGATACACACGATGTATTGTGCGAACAAATGCTTCAATTGGTTAAAAATCAAATTATATCTTCCAAACAACAAGTAGAAAATATGATAGATATTTGACAATAATTGTTATTAGTCATCATGCATGCAGTCGCGAGTCTTTGGTAATCCCAACTGTTAATTACTATTTTGCAAGCCAACGGGGGCGGAAAACGCAAGGTTTCTGGTCCATGTACACATGTATGCAATATCAGTGCCTTTGGACGGACGCCCAAAAAAATACTTTTGTTTTCCGCCCAAGGTTTTTCTATAATAAATTTCTTTCGGGAGCACTGCAGCCAATTTGGCTTATTGTGCTTACGGTAGAAGTGTGATACAGCCCCCGACAATAAAATGGAAATTCCACATCAATCAAATAACAATTAAATTAGTGTATTGTTATTGTAGCGAGAGGTGTTTTAGAAAGGTATGGGGAAAATATACAATATTTTATTCACTTAGGCAACTTCCATAAATGTTGTTACAGGTTATTTGTCAAATTTAACCCCCATCGCCCCATGTCATAAGGTGTCACACTGTGCCAAACACCCCCCTCCACCTCTCCACTTGAGTCAAGTGACAGAAACAAAATCATTTTCATTATTATAAAAGAAAATACAATTGAAGTCTTCCTTCGAAGAACAGTTTATATTATTTTTTCATTACTCTTAGATTATTTTTTGATATCTGACGATTTTAATGAAAAGAGCATCTGCCTTGACACAAATCATCTGTGCATACTTGAAAACTAATTTTGAGTGTTTCCAACAGCAAAATTATTTTTCAAGAATAACAAATAAAACGTTGTCATCTTGTCAATGAATGCATAAAACCTTCTTCGAGGGAAGTCTCCAATTACTGAAAGGTTCGCTATATCAGTTGACAAATTTAAATTGGTCATTTACAAATAGTTGCTAAAATTTTACTTTTCGAATATACCCTCTAACCCCCGTCACGGGCTGGCACAATTCCGCTAACCCCCTCCCCAGCCTAAACCTGTGACATAATTTACGGAAGGCGCCCTACGTACAATTGACAATAAAAACCACCTCTGTAGAGGTGTAAACAAAAAAATATTTAAAATGAAATTACAAAAAATTGAAAGGCACTACAGGAGTTAAGAGTGATAAAATGAATGAACAATCCCACATCTTCTAATAAAATCTTTCAATTGCATTCTAATTTGAAATCAAAATATGCAACAGAAGGCTTACCAAAATTAATTTTGACTATTTGTGTACAAATTAAAAAGATATATTTACGATCGATACACAGCAAACAAAATGTGTAACTACGTTAATTCATTGTTAACATGCTGTCAGTTTTATAAGCTCTCTTCCTTTGGCACGCTAGGTAAGCTGAAGCAGCAGACAAGGCCGCCGTAATGTTTCACAACTGCCTCGAGCAGGGCCAGAGAGAAAACTGCTCCCCGCGCAGAATCATAAAATACATCGAGTTGGCCTTGGCGGAATTTATCTCGTAGCTCAATTCTATTTGCTTATTTCGTTCGCAGTATGTAAGTACGTGTTTAACAGTTTCTCTCGAAAACGTAAATGACAGCGAAGAACAGGACGTAGTTTTTTTTTACTTCAGTCAATTTTAAATTCATACAATAATGCATTTAAATTCAATAGCTGTGTCAAAATGCGACCTTCTATTTTCTGTGTTACATTGTGTATCTACGTATAAAAAATATTTTATACACAATTAATTCCATTACGAAGACGTCAGTTTGTCTGCCAACAAAATTACTTTAAAGTGCCTTTTATTTATAGGCACTACTTTAATCAAATGCTAAATCTTATTCGCAACACCTGCTTGCGTTAGCAGGTAGTCGGTTTATTTCTTCCTTTTACCGTTTCATGCCCTTCTTTTTACTTTATTTGGATTGCAACAAATTTTGGCGTCGTTACAAATTAGGATTGTCATGTAAACTTGTATCTCGCCGCTCCGGTTTATTTCCAGAGTAGAATCGAAACACAACTTAATCTGGAAACTTGAATACTGAAATGTTTACCGGAACCAAACCCGAGATCCGGGCTCCGGGTCAAACATTTTAATGGAAATGAACCCTAATCGAACTTCTTTGTTCCTTCCTTTGCCGTACCTTTTTTTATTTCAAAAAAAGTTTCTGATGACGACTTACTTATTATTGGTTGAACAATTGTCATATTTTCATTGAACGAACTATTTTTCTTGATAAACTCGCACAATTTATTGAAAATAATTACTTACACTGTACTCCATATAACTTTAACTTTGTTGCATTTTTTGACTTTGGGCTTTTGTAATTCAGTGCGTCTAGTGGAAACTATAAAATTTGTAACAAACACTCTTTTTTAAATCTTGACTTCATGATCGCACTAGGTCAAATTCACTGTACTCTTTCTGCGACTTTTTCGTGGTAAAAAGTTGTTGGTTTTATTTAGATTTGGGTAGAATCATATTTTGTTTGAAAAAAAATATAAGAGGATTTTATTGATATTTGAGAAATATAAAAAAGGCTTTCAAGGCAACAAGTTCAAACGTTGCTAGCTTAATCAATGCTTGTTATCGTCATTTCTCAAATTTTCTTTCTCGGCTTCTGTAAGTCAACAACATGAATATTTTTAATTGCTTTTTGATTTGTTGTTCGGTGTCTATTTTACTCATTATTACGATATTATAAAGAGAAAACTGTACGACCACCTTTTCCAACTCACTCTAATGGCCGGTTTTTCGGTGAAGGCTTAAACTCGGAAGTTTAATTAAATCCGAGGAAAAAATAAAAACTGCAAAATAGTGTTGGCAATGCTGAAAATTTGATTCACTGTACCTATACTTTACTTAATAACTTCACGTGTTTATGTGTCAAAGTTTGCATTGTTTTGTTTTATATACAATTGAATTCCTGTATAGTGATGTTCAAAAAGCCATAAAAATCATCATTATAGAGAAATTTCACTATATAGAATTCACGTATAATTTTACAGTTTTTGATAGTCACTTTAAAAACCAATCGATATTCAAAATGAAATAAAAGATTAAGATTTATTATCTTTGAAAAAATATTTGTTCATTTAGAAATATACACAGCTATTAATAAATAATACTGTTGTTCATCATAATGTAATTGAATACTTACATTACATGTACTTATTGATGAAAAAATGTGCCCAAAGTTGATTGTACAGCAGTACTTTTAAAAATGGAAATTCCACATAAGTAAGGAATTTGCAAGAAATTCTTCTAAGGATTTTTCAGGCAGTCCGAATTTGGGGAAATACCAGATGCTCAATACTACATTCATTATATTTTCTATTGCCGAAAATTCCGTTCCCCGAAAATTTTGGTAAATCTTTCTTAAAGTATAATCACTATAATATAGAGGCTTAACATCATAATAGACGGGTATTTTTATATGCAAAACATGCAAAAATGTGCGTTCCTGACAAAAACATCACTGTAGAGAAAAAATTATTATAGAGAATGTCACTATAGAGAAGTTCGACTGTACACCGTGAATCAATTATGGTCTACTTCTGAATTTTTCTTAGACGCAACCAAACATACTAATTGAAACAAGCACTAGATCTCTAATTTTTCAAAAATTAAAAAATACATCTAGCATTCCATTGTTCTGAGTATTGTATTGTATTCCATTTATAATTTAAATCAAAGGCAGTATCAAGTGGTAAGTGGAATTAGTATGTTTGGTTGCAACTAAGAAAATTTCAGAAGTAGACCATAATTGATTTACGGTGTATATGTCAAAACATAGCATTTTTATATACAGGGCGTTTCTTGCCAAAGTAATGACGTTACCGTCGATTTCTTTAACTAACAACTAATGTTTTTTTACCATGGTTTTGATAGGTTCTTTAGTTGTCAAAATAATTATAAAAATTTTAGCCTCTTGCTGTAATTTCTTTCTCAATATTGAGAAAGAATTGTTGTATGTAAGGGGCTAAAATCATTAAACCGTCAAATAAAATGTTTGTTTGTTTGTTCGTTAATTTGTTTGTTAATTTAAAAATTTACCTGTTTTTTGGATTTTTTTCAAAACTTAATTAAGATTTATTGAATTATTGCTTTTCAATGGGTTTATCTCAACTTTTTATAGCATTGTTTTGGCGGTTAAAAGACCTATCAAAATCATGGCGAAAAAATATAAGTTGCTGTTTAAAAAGGGTGACGATGGCGACACACCCTGTATATTAAAACGTTATTTCAAAAAAATTAAAGTTGAGTTTAAAAATTGCCTTGTTTTTGGATTTTTTCAAACTCAACAGTGTAAGATTTATTATTGCGTTATTTTTGTTCTCACTGTACGGTCAAATTCTGATTTATAACAAACGCTTCTTGAATAAATTGTTGAATTCATATTGCTTTGCTTGTTAACTTTTCGTGGTTACGATTGCGTTGACCCAAAAGATGAACAAAATTTAAAATATTTTTACATGTCAAGTCTTGTTGAACATTTTTAGAATTTACGCAATTATGTTTCAAAGAAACGTAAATATTTTAATTGTATATTACGTACCGAGGTGGAAAGTGATATAGATACATTACAGTCGAGAGCAATGTTATCTAGCCAAGACACTAAGCGTCGCAGTTATCTAAGTTTGAGGTTGAATGAAACTTTTCATTGGGGTATACGATTTTATTCACATTCATCTCATTTGAAATACAGTAATACCCCAATTTACGCGCTTAATACGTGAAAAAAAAGAACGTCAAGCGAATCAAACGTAAAACGGGATCAATTACGTTTTTTTAAAATTATATGAAGTATTTTAAATAAAAAAGAATACAAATACAATACGGTTGAAAACAGTATTTTACAGTGAAATACTGTTTTAATTTTGCATCATGTCAAAATACAGTCGAACTCCTCTATAGTGACCTCCTCTATAATGATTTTTTTCCCTGTAGTGATGTTTTTGTTTGAAACATGCATTTTTGCACGTTTTGCATATAAAAATACCTCTATATTATGATGTTAAGCCTCTATATAGTGATTATTCTTTAAGAAAGGTTTACCAAAATTCTCAGGGAGCGGAATGTATTGAACATCTGGTTTTCCCCAAATTCCGAATACCTAAAAAATTCTTAGAAGACTTTCTTGCAAATTCCTCCTTATGAAAATTTCAATTTTTAAAAGTACTGTTGTGCAATCAACTTTGGACAGATTTTTTCATCAATAAGTACATGTTATGTATGTATTCAATTACATATGAAAATCTGTATTGTTGATTAATAACTGTGTATTTCTAAATATTTGTTCAAACATCTTAATTTTTTGTTTCATTTTGCATATCGATTGGTTTTAAAAGTGACTGCCAAAACTGTAAAATTATGCGTGAATTCTATATAGTGAAGTTTCTCTATAGTGATGTTTTTCCATGGCTTTTCGAACATCACTATAGAGGAGTTCGACTGTATTAAAAAATAATTGAATGAAATTGTAAAAAGGGCGCAAGAGCGACTGAAGGAGATTACCGCGCCTGCGCGGTAATTGATTTTAAAAAAAGCGTTAGAGCGAATCAACCTAAACCGGGGTATTAGTGTAGTAAGATAAAAATTATAAATAATTTATTGGCGTTTGACAAAAGTCTTTGTAAGTGGTTATTCTGTAAAAAAAAAAAACTAAAAAAAATTGCCTCATTTTGGAAAAGCTACAATTTTTGAATTTCGACTGTCACATTTGACGTTAGTCGGCGTCTGCACCAGCTGTTAAATGATTTCCCAACTTATAGGAAGTACAGCTTGACAAACTTAGCTTGGCGGTGAGTCATGGATGCGCCGTAGACCGAAAGACCGCCCCTTAGCGGAGCTCAGCTCTTTATTGGTGGTCGCTCGCCAATACTAGCTCTATCCTTATCTTAAGACACTCTCTCGCTTCCTTTTCTGCGCCGGGTCATTCGCCAAGCTATTTCTGTCAAGCTGTACGTCAAAGACAAGGAAGTTAACAATGAAATGAACGGAGGTAGGAAATGAGAAAGTTAGCAATAACTAAATTTTCAACTTTTTAGAAGTCGGAAATTGACGTATTACTAACCGATTATAAATAATGGTATATTGTGTACCTAGTCCCGAAAGTGCAATATTGCACAGAAGAACGTGGTACTTATGCTACTTTTTCAACTAATTGTAAGTAACTACCATATTTTGGTAAAAAATTTAATCCGCTCGTACACTACCTACTTGAAATTCTCGGAACTTTATGTCCGAATATTTTCATTGCGATAACTGTTTACCTTATCTTTGGAATGTGAACTTTCCGATAATGTTACTTTCTCCTGCGGCGCTTCTCAAACTGCTCCGCGGTGCGCATCACTGATAGCGGAGACTGAATAAGCGGTCCGCGTTATACTGGGGTCACCTATATTCATTTCGCGTAAACGCATTTATAAAATTTCATACGTTATTAAAAGTTGATAAACTTGATTTTTAGGGTTAAAAAATGTTTAATAAATCATGCACGAACTCGTGTAAACAGATTTGTTATCAATCGGGTGAAATGAATATTAGTTTTGCTGACACATCGCAAAAGAATGGGTTAAATTTGACTTTTATAAAATTACAAATGACAATGCATCGGTGATTCTAAAAATACGTTTGTATAATATTTACGTGTCATTATAATAAATTGCATTTTCTGCTTACAGATTGAATGGAATACCTAAATGTGCAAGCCAACATTTCTGGGTGAATTATTGAAAGGTACGAATCTTTTTTATACGTCTCACATCATTTAAACGCCATTCATTAAAAGCGCGTAAATAAAAGAATTAGTTTATTGACCTGCGCGACACTGCGAGCAGGTTTCGGGGGTTTAAGGTCAATGCTCCGGTAGTCTGCCTTATGCACTATTTTAAGAAAAAGCGGGGCGTTTTATAAATTCAAGAAACTTATTTGAATTCAACCCTATCTATGATGAGTCAAATATATTTTTTTGAAACTAGTGAAAGTATTACGACTCCGCCATGTGCACACTAAATTAACCTTCGAATAATGCAGAAGCGTATAATTACCTTTATTCTTTGTTATCGTAGAATAATCTTATGCATGCTCGATTGAAATTTAGAAGCCTGGCTCATTAATAAAAGAAGCATAAACAGAGGGCAACCTTCGAGTTCTAAGTGAACAAGTGGTTAAATAAATTAAATGAAAATTGATGTTCGAATGAATTTTTAAACGCGTCTATTTTCAAAACATTTCATTTCTAAATATACGTTGCATTTCAAATTTGATTAATATCGACAAAGCTTGCTTATGTGGTAAACACGAACTTGACATCAAGATCAATAACAACATAAGCAGAGGTGGTTGTGACGTTCTCAACGCATGACGACTCGCTATTCCTTTCGCGATTACCGACTACATGTTCTTTTCTTTCTTTTAAAACCGATATTCGGTGTGTACCTATTATTGCAAACGGACTGTCATTTTGTGCACAGCAAACATTTCATGTTCTGTAACTGACCATACTCAATACTGTATAATATTTATTGCACGTGAAGAATGCCCAATTTAAGTCAATCTTGTTAAAAGCTTTTTGAACTGTTATGTTACAATGATTTTGAAACGATTGTTTCGTAATGGACGAAAGAAGTTTCAAGCTGCGTGATAAGTCTACCTGCAACATTTAAACTTTAATTTGTTAATCGATGAAAATTTTTATTTAAAAAACCCTTTTAATCCAATTAATTTTGTTTTACTCATAAAAAGTGGCGTTAAATTTAGGATCAAATTAAAGATGATAAAAATAGATGCTTTCTCGAGTGTTTGTATACAAGGACGCGCATAAATAACATCCAGGAATATGTTTTTTTTTTACTGCTATAAAATTATGCTGCTCTACAGTACTAATCCTAGCCCCGGTTTAAATTCAATTAAGCTGGTAATTAAATCGATTACTAAACATTCTGACACGTTCTTCGAATGTGTACTTTTGTAAAATTGTTTTTAAAAGTACAGAGCAACGAACGCAATTAAGAAATTAGGATTTTTTAATCACGTTTAGGAGATGCTTTTACTTTTATAACATATTTGAAAGAATGAGATGGCCACATTTCGTTTAACGTAAAGGACAATTATTTTTTAATTGACTGCTGTTTAACCTAGGTTGCAACGCTTGTCCTTCGCGTGCTTCTTGAAACTTGAATTTCTATTGGCTACTATAAATTTAGGGCGTTACTCTTTCTTTTTTGTTGCCATGAATGGGCAAAGGTCAAGAGTACATGTGCACCACGTGGACACTATATACGTTGGTGGAATACACTATAGCTATTGCCGCTTTATAAATCGTCATTGAATACCACTGAGTGAGACGCGAAGCGTCGAAGTAACATGTAGCGCGATACTGGAAAGAAATCTTTCACAGAAGTATGTGTACTACTTCGCAGTTATCCAATTTAGGTTATCAAATTTGACATCGGTCAGTGTCTATTCAATCTGTTAAATATTTCAGAACTTGTAGAAAATTTGACCTTGCATACTTCCCAACCCGTTTGGGAGCGGAAAAAAGTCAATAATTCACATATTACTAACCGATTGTGTGAATTACGATTTTTTGACTGGTTGAAAATGAGACTAATGGCTTTCTCTATTATTACATACTTCTTGCAATTTTTTTTTGATAATCTTATACTTATTTATTGTCATTAATATCTCGTATGTGTCTACAGTCGAACCTCGTTAATTCGAACATACGCTGATCCGTACCTCCAGTAATCCGAACAGCGGCTGATAAAAAAGTAGATACTCGAGTATCTGAACTAAATTAAGTATTCTGTTCTCCACAATTTCAACAGTTTCAACTAGTCTTAATCATTAATCTTATTGAATCGACAAGATTCATTTTTGTTTAAAGATCAGACCTATAAAACTCACATACATTTTTCCGGTGAAATTATATTGCGTTATATTTTAAAACACTCTGTTATAGTGACCGTGAATAGGAAAAGGTAAAAAAATATGGCGCAAACAGGGGGAATGATATGAAATATTGGTGGTTTGCACAGATCTGATTTAGAGGACTATGCAGAAGTGTAAAATTAAAAACTCACAATACAGCAATGGTTATAATTGTTTGTTTAATTTATGATTACCATGTATATTTACAAATTGCTAGACTCCGGTCCGCTCGAGGTCAACCTATTATTTTTTCTAATTTGACATTCTTTTGAATATTCAATACGATTTGATTTTAATTTAAGACGATCAAGCTATAAAGTTTTCATCTTCTTGTGTTTACGTATTTTTCAAGTCCGTTAAAAGACGATTTGTATTTAATCTAATCATTCAATTTATTCTTGAATCCCTCCATATTATACTTTGCACATATTTAACTTGTTACTAATTTGAGGTTACGCCAAGGCTGTTGCAGATGTACCTCTATTTATAAATTACTTTTTGGAGCTCTTGACGGACCAGCTTAAAAATAGTTTTTGAAATCTGCATACTTAAATGCCAGCTAATTTTTCACATTGTTTACTTTTAGATTTACTTACAAAAATTTTCATTGTTTATCCAAAAACGCGTTGCACTTATAACATCCAACACTACGAAGATATAAGGTTGTGTGTGAAAGCTTCTTATCCTTGACCTGACCTGTGATATCTAGTAATACTTCAGCACTTGTAAATGTAACGGAACTCTTACAAAAGTAAATTAGTTCCGCAGTGTGAAGAATGTAGGTAAATCATTTTGTTGTTTGTTCGTAGATTACCATTAACAATACGTAAAAGTGCATCCAACGTTTCCTTTACATCCGTAAATGATGGCATAAAATAGATAAAAGTTTGTACTGTAGTGTTATTTGCTATAGTAATCACATACAAGCACTTTATTCTCGATTCCAGTTATATGAGAAATTTTATTTTTTGAGAAAGTAAAGTGCTTTCAGAAATTTAAATTGCGTGATTCCAGGATAAAACAGGTTGCAGTTGTTACTTATTTTCACCGCTGTGGTACATATATTAGTTTAATGAAAATGAGTCATTGGGAGACTATTTTTATACTGAATCAAATATACAAGTATATGACTAAACCTAAATGTTTTTTATTATTGCTAGGAACTTTCGTTATTTGTGGAATAAATTTAGAATATTTGTAGGTGGTTTAATTTTAGACATGCTATTTACAAAGATTTTATTTTTGCAATTGGCGAACTAAATGACGTTCATGCTAGTCGTATTGTTTCGAAAGTATTTTGCAATACAGTGTACGGCCGCCGGTGTTTCTAAAATTACGCTTGTATAAATCCGCTGTAATATGTGCTGTACGCGTCATTTCATAGCGGCCATTCAAATAAAAAAAAAGTCAGTAGTAACGTACGTGTTGATTAAAATTACGCAGCGAATAAAGCCAAACGTACTAACTTGCGCTATATTTAGACACGTATTGTCAAAGTCGTTTCATACGAAACGCAATTTACTGACATTAAAACGAATATAAGCCATTAGAATAGATAGACAGTTGTGGCATATTGCCCGCACGTTTCAGAAGATATGAACATCCAAGTTATTTTTGATCACAGCCTCAATTTTTTATTACGTATCCACTTTCTTCCAAGTTTTCTTGCATTTGTTTTTTTTTTGCTGCGAATACAAATTTGCGACATAATATATTTTTTTTAAATTATGAAGAATTTAACCCTAAATTTACCGGCAAATTAATTATTTCTAGTTTAAGTGCTTGTAACTTCTCAGGTATAGCGTTTATGTTTATGATGATAAGGTTTGTTTTTTTAATAATTACGTCATTTATTTTATTGGTGTAACTGTTTGCTTTTGTAAAATTTTATGCGGGTTCCCATAGTGCTTGTAATAAAAAAAAATTTCAACATTATAATTTTGTGCATTGTTTTCTACTTCATTATTATTATTATTATTATTATTATTATGTATTATTGCTGAGTCGATTGATCGAACAAGACAGTAGTTGTAGCTGTTTTGTTTTTCGGTAAATGCTGGGTTACAGAAAAAGAAAAAGAAAGGAAAAAGAAATTCAGAAATTTTATAGATACAAATTGTCAGTTATTTAGCGTGTTTCATAATTTTGACGCGCAATGTATTATAAAATGTTGTTTGTGATGAGGTTGTGAAAGATACTGAAGCTACTTAAAAAAAAACAATGCAGGATCATAAAGGGATAAATCAAGTTGTTTGTTAATGAACAGGTCCTGAATAAAATGCAATAAATTTTTTAGTCCGGTTTCGTTTAGTTTTTAAATTATAGTGCCTCAAAGTTGAAGAAATTGCTAACATGTGAACAAATGAAAACCAAATTAAGCTTGGCTTAGAAAAAAATTATTCTCGAAACGGGGAATAACTTGCAAACCAGGAAGGGTCTTATAGTGTTGTTGGTTATTTATTAGCCTTTAGAGAACGATTTTTGAATATTATTAACGAACGCAATGTGAATAAATAATTAACATTTGATTTCTCATTCGTTTATTTACATGTTATATTATTGTTACTATTATTAGTAGAAAAGTAGTAGTTGCTATGAATTTGCTAAAATCGGCCATTATAATCATTTATTTGATTATTTTAAATCCATATGAACACATTCTCTATTAATGCAATATTCCAAATTAGTTCAACTTGGAGGCACTATAATTTTAAAATTAAGGGAAATCGAACCAAAAAAGTTTTTTTCCATTATTATAAACCATCCTGCATAGCTATTTTAACAATTGCCGTTGGGAAAATTAGTTCATTAATAGAAAATCCTTTCAACGGAAATACGTAGATATTTTACGCTTATCAATATTTCTTGGATAAGCTAGTTACATGTGCGTGTCAAACGTGTCACGCGGTGCTCGATTCGTTTCGCAGTAAATCAAGCGCATGTACGATTAGCAGATGAGCTTATCTGTAGTAACATGAGGATATGAGGATTATTGTGAACTCTTCTTCAGAGTGGTATTTTTTTTACATAAAAACACTTGCCCATAATTATTTGGTCTAATGATACGGTAACTATGAACTGGCTCATCTTCTTTAAACCCCGAATTTGCTTTCTTGTCATTTTGATCTTTTTAAACTACCAAAACGTAATAAATTCTTGTTTGTTTGAATATAGAGCCCGCCAGAATGATGTGACCAGCGCATGTAAAAAGATTGTGTAATAAAATAATCTACATAAAATAGTAAATAGCTAATCTTGTATCTGCCGGAAAAAATATTATAGAACTTATCTACATTAACTATGATCAAACCGTTGTATGAGTGAGAATTATTTTGTTCTACTAATTCAGGTATTACGATGTTAACCTTGAAATATGTTTTATTTTTTATTGTAGAATCGTATTTATAGGCGACTACAGCAGACAGTTAGTTGGTGCAAACATTGCTAATATTAACTATTGAATAATAACTATTCTGTAGTGTGAACTAAAGATACCTTCTATAACCTAAACAGTAGTAATTTGACTGCTGAAACTTGTTGAAGAAAGAACTTTCTTCGTCGTCTAATAGCGTTTTCATATCCTTTTTTAGACATACGTTTCTTCCAATTATTTTCTCCAGCTTTCTTTATTGTGGACTTGCAATTACTGTTCATTTTTTGGTGGTCTTCCTTTGGGTCTCTTGAATTTTTATGGCCCCCATGCTAGGATTGTCTTTTGCAATTTGCTTATTTTTCTTCTAGCTACGTGACCAGTATATTGCCATTTTAACTTTAGAACGTCCGCTACTTTTTTCTTCTACCTAATCCATACGTTTGTTTTCCTGTCTTTGAGTGTTATTCCAAGCATTAGTCTTTCCATGTAATTCTTGGAGCATTAATTGCAATTCCTGGTTATTATTTGCTATCAACACTATGTTGTTTGCAGATCACAAATTAATATGGTGTCCTCCGTTTATGTTAACTCCTTTGTTGGTTCAATTTATTTTTGTAAATGTGTTCTAATGCCGAGATGAATACAGGGTTGGTTTGTTCTGTCTCATGTAGACCATGTATTGCTGTGGCCTCCTTCCGGAATATTTTTGTTAAGCTTATGTATCTACTATCGATTCTACAATTTTTTAGAGCCTGTGTTACTGCTCGGATGTTTTATCGAGCGTTTTTGTCTAATGCTACGTATAACGGAAATTTGTATTCACTATATTTTTCTGTGGTAATTCTCAGATGATCTGAAGTTGAGTACTCTTTTCAGTCAGAACCTTCTTATGTGCCAGAAAATTCAATTTATTTTACTTCATATTTGCAGTTTATGTTCATTTGTTTACAGACGTCAGAGCATGCAAACTTGAATTTAAGTTCTTAATATATTTTTAAATGTATACAGCAATAAATGATTGCATACACTACAAGGTTGTAGTATTTCAAGATTCTATGCAATGTTCAGATTATACTCTATAGTGCAAAAATTTCCCTTATGTGAACAGATTAAAATTTTTCGTGTTCGCACTAACGCTAATCTACTGCAATTATTATTCAACTACAAGATCATCATCTGAGTAAGTTTGAGGTATAAGAGTTATGTTTTGGTTAATACACCGCAATGGAGTATAAATCAAAATGTATTATTCGTTTGCCATTAATAACTCATTTTTAATGTATATCAGTTGCGGTTTTAAATTTCAACGGTTTTAACACTCAAGGACGAAATAATTCTAATCGCTGTGCATTGTTTCTCATTTTTTAATTCACAAACATAGGTTTTTGAATTTGCGGTTTTGTTGCCGTAACGTTGGAAATTAATGAGAACCGCAAATAAAATATGCAAGTATATTAAGTACACGTGTTTGCACTTTTATTGCTAAATGGTCGATAACACACAGAATGTTGCAGAGATAATTGTGTATAAATGATACCTGTGCAATCGAATCTGCACGCTCAGCGAGTACCAAGCAGCTGCCGTCTTGTAACAAAATTCGCTTTACAATAATAGCAGCGGGCACGCTTTTATAAAAATATTAAATTTACGTTATCTCCATGGAATTTAGTCACTTGGTTACATTCCAATAGGAAAATATTATAATGTAGATAAGAAAGATCAAAGAGGAAATACCTAACGATCCCGATTAGCGGTTTGGCAAGGTGTACGACCGGTCTTTTAGGTCCCGTCTTACCTGTACTTGTGAGCGTTCCACCTCGCGACTCGTGTGTTTGCGTGGTATGAAATAAAACTTCTGAATTGAAATAAGTTGCCCCTCCGTTATAATGCAATTCAGTTACGGTGTTTTTACAAAACATTTGTGTGTGTATTGACTTAACTGTACATCGTGTTCCAAACCGAATAGTGAATCGTGACTTTAATAATGAGAGATAAGGTAATGAGATTACGGTGGGCTTTAAGTAAAATACGGAGGTCTCACGTTCTTGTTACCGCAGTAATGCTTTGTTTAATAGGCCTCGTTTGAGAATTAGAGTTATTGCGAACATTATGTACTCAAAGTGTGCACCTTCTAAATATATCACGAATAAGTAAAATTTAAATATTGTTTGTACGAAAACTATAGTTGATTTTTAAATGAGCACGACAGTTAGAAGGCTGTGAATTTTTTTTTTAACTTTATGTTGGTAGTAATGAGTGCGTAAATAACGTAACCTACACAATTTTCACAGAATTACTTAAATGTTACAAAATATTGAAGATAAAGCTTTCCTCATCGGAAGCAAGTTTCTTTCGAAATGGTCATATTGCTTCCTTCCTCAGAAACGTTTTGAGCTACATTTTCTAACTTTGAAGCAATATTATTAATATAACCTTAAACTGTTGGATATAAAATGTCAAAATCAGTGCATTACTATCAACATAAAGTAAAAAAAAAAATTCACAACATTCTAACTGTAGCGATCACTTAAAATCAATTTTCACTAAAAAAATTGAAATTTTATGATCGTTAACATGCCACTGAATGTGTGACGTTAACTATGACAGTGTTTTGAAAAGTAATTGGTTCCAGTCATTTTCGGCAGACAAGAATAATTATTTCTGTCCTAATACTTAAATGCAGTATATGTTAAGTTTGTTTAAAATTTCATTTCGAAAAGACGCCCGGAACGCTATTTGAGGTTTGTTTTAGAAAGTCATGTCAGATGTGCATGTGAACATAAATCATGAATCGTTATGCAAAAAATTCACTAATTGGACTTTGAACTGTTTGATCATTCTCCTCCATTCCACATCTCTACCCCCTCTACGAATAGAGAGGGTGGCTAAGCATTTTTAGGCTCTATTTTGAAACTTCTTGCAAGACGATTTATGATTTGTGATTGAATGGCACATCTTATATGACTAAAGGAATTGTAAAACAATTTTGCATAGACTTCTCGAGATGAAATTTTACAGATAGGCAGGGGAAGGTCGGGATAGCGGGAACTGCCTAAGCTATTTTTTTAAATATATGTTTTATTTTTTGTATTAGAAAAATTAAAACATATATTCGAAGTATACACATAGGTACTATTTGAATAAAAAATAAAAACAAAACATTTCACATTCTTGAGAAAGAAACAAATTACCACCGTTAAGTACTTGTTCCTCTTTGCCCCCTATAGATGGAACAGGGATGTGCACCATATTATAGAACTTAATTTTAATTTTTCATTCAAATAATGATTTTAATTAACTTACGATTGTGGTTTTAGCGTTTTAACGGGAAGTGATGTGAACGGTTGACCTGCCTGCCTCAATTACACCGGTCCTCATTGCCCCAAATATTACAACGGCACTAAGTCATCTGCTACGCTGTTTTTATGCAGTTGAATGTTCAACATTTTAGGGTTTAGTTTTAATATAGATCACTATCGTCAGCTTACCGCCAGTTGTTCATTGAAAGCTCAAGCTCGAGCTTTAGTAAACGTGAAAAACTATAAGTTACTATTTAAAACGAGTGACGATGCGATGGTGACAATGCTTTGACAAAAAAAACAACGTGTATATTAAAATGTTCTGTCAAAAAAATGGAAAATCAATTTAAGAATTACCTGTTTTTGGATTTTATTCCATAGTCAACAGTTTAATGATCCCTTCACATTGTCCGAGTTTGCATCTGATTTTTCATTCCGAGCAGCTCGAACGGCATATTTTTGTGTTTACACAGTTCGATTTACTATCCGAGTTCCAACATTCGAGCATTTGTGCATCCGAGAAAGCATTCGATATTTTAAGATTAGAACCATACCTATTCTCATACCAGATTTCGTACGATTTGTTCAGTTTTTTCTTCTTCAGTTCGTACACTGTCGTTCCGTATCGTTTCTCGTACCACGTGTTTTCAATTGAACTTCTTCCAGAAGCATCCAAAAGTTTTCTCCTTAACATGCCCCTCGATGATATTCTCAAACCATTTTCGGCACATCGAATTAAAAAAAAAAAAAACAAGTTAAACAATAAACTAATCAGCACAGAAGTTTAGGGTATAATCTATTCGCATATGATATGAAATGCGAAGTCGACGCATGTGTAAAGAGGTAATTTTCTCAGATAGTGAAATATATATTTCATTCGAGACAATATCGGATGTAAAAATCCAGTAATGTAAAGGCACTATAAGATTTATCGGATTGCTGCGTTACTTTTGTCGCTCACTGTATATCTGTCTCACTTGAAGTTTTGACATTAGTTCTATCAATGATGAATGATAAAAGGATATTAATTTAAACGTGGAATAATTTTTGTCGTCTAATAAAATTAGATTTTTGGGAATTTCATAAACTACGATCAACTGAAAAATATTGCAGTCAACGTTTTGTTAAGTGGCGATTAATAATTAGCGTGCTTGCTCCGCCCATGCGTTAAAATATCTCAATTATTAGTCGCTCTCATTAACGCACATGTTAATTAAATAACTATTAGCATATTTTTTTTGCATTAATAAAAAAAACGGTAACAATCGTAGTGATATTTTGAGCAAAACATTGCGTTTGTTTTTTCCGTGTTGTAGCAAATATTAAACATCGATTTATTATGATTTACAACAAAATTATAAATTGCATTTCTCGTCTGCGAAATTTGCAGAATGCATTCAGCATTTCACAGTGTGCGGCAGAGCTATTATAATATTGTCGTATCGTCTCTCTAGGGCGGTAATTTGATGGGGTTCTGGATATGGTTGTCATGGCAACCCTTCAGTATTTAGAAAATGTTACATTCAATTCAATCATTTCTCTGCTCTACCATACAAGGCCTTTTAGTCATTTTACATACAGTCACGTAGCTACGAGAGTACATCATGACAGCTGAATGTCAAAATGAATAATTATTAGTTAATTATGTAGAATGCAGTCACAGCTAAATGTTCTGCACTGACAAAATTATTGACCAGTATGATTGTTACCGTTTTTGATCGCGATATATAAACATCCAGTCGTAATTCATGTTTTTTTTTTGGTTTTTTTATATACGAGTTCATAATTTTTTTTCTGTCAATGTTCATTAAGAAATAGTATATTATTATACAAGTTTTATAAGACGATCTATTGTCGCACGAATAAGTTTGGGGCACGACGAGCGAAGCGAGGAGTGCTCCAATGTCACGAGTGCGACAATACGTCTTATAAAAGGAGTGTAATATACTATTTTTTCTACTTCGGTGCTCTTAGTTTCATGAAAATTTGAAAATTGGGCTTTATAAATATTCTAGAGATTTTTAGGATTAGGTACTGCTTGGGTTGGTATTTGTCATGTGTCATATGTCAACTAAAACTTCAAATTTAAAATCTCGAGTTTGATATTTTTGTGAATAAGTCATGGAAGAATTAAGCTGTACACTTGGATTGACCTTGACAGGAGCCGGCCAGCGTGCTATTACAGCAATACCAACGTAATAAGTATCAAAAAAAACAAAAGCGGTTTCACAAAAAGTTCCTTTGTGACACTACTTTTAGTTTCACAAAAACTCACTTATGATACCAAAGTAGAAAATAGTATATTATTACATGAGCAAGTAAAGAAGGGTTTTATCCAAGAAAATGAAGTTTGCTGCACGAACCGAAGGCGAGTGCATATAATCATTTGAGTGGATAAAAATCTTTACTTGCGAGTATAATACTATACTTTATCTACGATCATCCATACAAAATAATAAAACAAATTCTTAATGAAATATTTTTTAATTTTTGAACGTGATACTATGACAGTTAGTTTACATTGTCATTTTTATTGTAAATGTTAATCGTAAAGTTTGAACAATTATTGAAACTAAAAGGTGGATTCTTGACAAGATTAATGTCACAATTGTTCTTCGTTATAGTTGTGGTACTGTTAACATTTGCACTTGCATTTGTAGCATTACTTCCAGATGTGCTTGTACAGAGTCTGTTAATTTCTTTTAAAATTGTATTACTTATTTGAAGTTTATTGTTTAAATTGTTATCTATGTACCCTTCAGCTACACTTGTTGATTTCCATGCTCCATGGCGTTTGAGGGTGGTGATATCGCCACCACCATCTACCAAAAGTGTTGCAGATGATCTGCGTAGACAATGCCCAGTGTATAATTGAGGGTTTTCAAGATTCAAAAAAGTAGCAACACTTTTCGGCACTGCAGCTAGCTTGTTGATACCTATTTTTTGTGATGTGCACTTGTTGTTTTGAAAATTCAAGAAAAAAGATGAACATTGTATGTTACTTGGGTGAAGACTGATATAATTCTTGCAAATATTGTAAAATTCTCCAATTACTGTGAAATTCCAAGGAATTTTTGTTTTAGTTTCAGGAATGTTGACAAGCAAAGCTTGGCCTAAATCTTTAATACGCTCTAGTTTCATTTTCATTACAAGCACCCATTATTACAGCCACCTTAAAGAAATACAGATATTTAGTAGTTTTTTTTGCAGTTTGTGTTTCTTACCTTCGTTACAAAATATTTTTCATCTGGTGCTTTCTTGATAAAGTCCTGTATATTTTCAGAGATTAAAGTTTTGGCTTTTTTAGGTATAAATCCCTCAGATTTGCGTTTCAAAAATGCTTGAAGTTTTTTTATAATTTGCAATATGTATATCGTGATGAATGATTAAGGTACTCTTAAGCATTGAATAGTAACTCCAAAGAGAAGAAGATGAATATTTTTCTGCAAGTATCACAAAATAACTGAACACAACATTTTCAGAAAAAGAAGTAGTATTTTTCTCTATTCGCCATTTTAAAAAAGTTTCATAAACAGATTCATATTTGTGGCGTGATTTTTGTGGTAGAAGATTTTCTATTGCAGTCGTTGCAATATTGTGAATGTCAGGGGGCGTACAGGACATTTCATTTTCTTCGTTCCACATTTTAAACTTTCGGTCACAAAAAACTGCTTCACAAACCACGAATTTTATTATTAACACACTTGGGTACGTTTTGCTATCAATTGCTTTAGTTTTGCTTGGTTATGTTGTTGCAATTAATGCAAACTGTTACCAACGTGGCAATGTTGTAACATAAAAATCCCAATACAGTAGAATCCGGTTATAACGAACCTCAAGGAACCGTCAAAATCGGTTCGTTATATCGGAAGTTCGTTATAAGCGTTATTGAAAGAATAAATGCAAGAGTCTTTTATGAGACCTTCATTGTCTAATTTAAATATCATATTTATAAAACCATTAATAATATAAGGACTAAATTTAAGTGAAACAAAGCAAAATGCAACAAGTAATTTTATTTGAATTTTTTTTTTATTTTCGACTGAAGTATAAATTGCTAACACACGTTTCAACGTCACTAAGATTTTCAATAATTGAGTTCGGCGCACTGTAAAACTGTAAAAAATCACGAATGTTGTTAATACTTCTCACAGCTTCCTGGGTAAATAAAATCTGTAATGCTGGTGCTTCCGGCTCATCCTCATTCCTCATTGGCATCTTTTTGGCCACTTTTGTCTACCACAAATACACAAATATTCTGTTGTAACTAATAAATTGTCTACATTAATAGTCATTCATGCTTAAGTTCTCGAAAAAATTTGAATTTTCTAATTGAAGGGCTCTATGTAAGAAGTATTTAAGTCACTTTTCATATTCTGCGATATTTGAGATTTATATTTCTGTTTGATCTGGAAATCACATTGTTTCGATTTTGACTAATCCTTTTTCACTATAGAAGACTTACTTTAGTAAAAAAAAGATTATTCAAGGACAAAACAATGTGATTTACAGGTCACATTGAAACATCCAATCTCAAATATCACAGAATATGAAAAGTGACTTAGGTACTTCTTGCGTAGAGCCCTTCAATTGCTGAAATTCACGTTCCCTTTGTTTCTATTTTTGTAACCACTCATTTAATGACAAGTCATCATCAGATTCAAAGGTTATTGCGCGTTATATACAATGGAAAGTTCGGTATAAACGATTGAAATTTTATTAATTTCAGCTTTTTCAGGTTTGCTATATCCGATAGTTCGTTATATCCGGGTTCGTTATAACCGATTAATTTTTACATTGTTGCATAGGGTAAAATGTCGGAACTTGGAATGAAGTTCGTTATAACCGGTGGTTCGCTATAACCGAAGCCGTTATAACCGGATTCTACTGTATTTTTAATTTTCATTGGTCGAAGTCCCGATGGATAAAAATTCTGTCAATTTTACCTATGGCTGGGAACCAATGAGATGCTCTCGTTAATTTATCGATGGATAAAATGACAATTTAGAGTAGAGGTTTCACATCAATAATGTTTGTATTATATAATGATCGTAGATAATAGTTATTTATGTACCAAGTCAGTAAAGTGATTCTTTATCGAACTAGTCTGAGATTATGAGCCGAGCGAGCGAAGCGAGCTAGGCGAGTAACAGACGAGTTCGATAAAGGCACTTTACTGCAGTGGTGCATACAAAATTTTATCGCCAACCGTAAAAATTTATAATTAAAAAAAAGGAGATATAACTTTACACATTTTATTATGACAAAGTAAACAGCGAATACAAAACAAATCTACTTATTAGTTATATTAAACGGAACGTACACCCTGACGCATTATAAAAATTAATTCCTGAAGTCGAAGGAGTTTGAATTGAAAATGTTTGAGGATTATTATCTATGTTAATAATTTGTAAATCTTTATTTGAATTGTCATTGGTAACAACTATGTTGTCAGTTTGATTTTCACCTAAAATCGTCTTTGCGATTTTTGTTTTATTGAGCACAGATTCCTCAACATAGGACTCTGCAATCGTGTCGCTTTTCCACCCTCCATGGCGTTTTAAATTTTCCTTACTACCGCCTGCGTTGGCAAAGAGAGTGGCAGACGTTCGGCGAAAACAATGTCCCGTATAAAGTGATGGTTCTGGCAAATGCAGATAGTTGGCAATTTTGCTTGGTACACTTCCAAAAGTATGGATTCCAACTGGCTGGACTGTGCATTTGCCATTTCTATAAGTTAGGAAAAATCGGTCGTGGGGCGTCTGCTTAGGACGCAGAGTTAAATATTTGTTAAATAATTCTATGGATTTTACTTTTCCTTCAAACTCTGAAGTGATTACAAATAGTCGAGGCCTGTTGGTCTTTGTTTGAGGTATATGAACAACCAGAATTGTTTCTTTATGCTCTATGTCACTTACTTTTAAATTTAAAAGTTCTTCATTACGTAAAGCCCCAGCAATGCCAAACACAACACAAATCTAAAATAATTACAACATTTATATCAAATTGGTTTTTCAAAAGTTGGCATTAATTACCTTCATCATTAAGTACATTTCATCCGGTGCATTTAGTAAAAATTCAAGTATTTCTTCTTGTGAAAGGGTTTTGGACTTTTTTGGAATATGATTTCTTCCTTTTTGTTTTAAAAAAGCCGTAAGCTTTTTGTATTTACTAATATCAACGTCATTTTTTGCTGAAAGGGTTGCTTTTACCATGGAATAATATGACCACATCGAAGAAGGAGAATACTCTTTCGATAAATCGAAAAAATACGCCAGTAAAACGTTTTCACTATATTTTTTAATTTCGTGTTTCTTGCACCACTCCATGAATATGTCATACTGGCGATTGTATTTTTCGAGTGATTTTTGAGGCAGAATTTCCAAAGACGTCTCTAACGACTTCTTCTGAATTTCAGGCGGCGTGCACTGAAGGTCTTCTTCCATTATTTTCTACAAATAATTCGCCACAAAACTTTTACTGCTGGAGCTGTCACAGTGACAAACGATTTCTGTTTAATGTCAAACAGTTATGGCTATTTTGATAAATATTTGCGGCAGGTAAAATGCTTGATTTGTACAGTAGGATAAAGTGTTTGTTTACTTCCGAAAAACGCTATGGTAATGCATGGCTCTATTGATGGTTGGCGATAAAGTAATTTATGCATTAATATATACACTTTTCTCTACGACTGTTTTAGAATACATGCATTCTGCGATCATTTTTGAACATTGAATAGGGCTATTCTTTACACCTGTTACGGAATATTGTTATGGAATGACTACCACCAGCGCCCTCGATTGCAACTATTTTTTTTTTAATCGAAGGAGGTGAAAAAAAATTATTATTATGAGATTTGTTTTTTTTTCAATTTGTCAAAACTTGATTTAAAAAATCGCGTCACACGATTTAAGTAATTTGAACTGTCCTGTGCCTTTTTGGTGATTATCTCTGTTTAAATATACTTTTTGTGCAAAGTGTAATATAATTTAATAAATTAATGATTTAAGTTTAAAAACAATATCTTTCAACAAAGTTAACTAAATAAATACAGAAAATGAAGAGGTGCTATTAATTGTTTTTTCAAGATATAAAATACTTAGAAAATTCAGTATTAATTAGTGTACCTGATGCCAAAATAAAGGTTTCTAGAAAATTCACCAGCAATGCAGAATTTTATAACATTTAAAAAATATGCAGGTTTAAGGCCCCCAAACATTACAACAGACAATTTTTTTTCTAAATTTTAAAAAGGTCGCTGCCATAAACAAATCATGGGTAACAGGGCTAAACAAGTGGTTATCTTGTTGCAACTACTAAATCCAGAGTCTTATCACCACTGCTTTATACAGACATCTGCCACCATGTTGATAGATGCTGGGGTCAATATAGAAACTTTAAAAAGACATGGTGGATGGAAATCTTTTGAAGTGACCGGAGGCTATATCGACAATTCCATTCAAAATCGCTTAAATGTTGCCAATAAAATATTAGAATATTTAGATATCGAACCTACACCAGGATGTTCCATACAGAATTCAACAATGTTGCCATCACATTCTTATGTGGCAAATACCACACATCAAATGTTTGTAACTTACCAAATATCCCATTTAACCGTTGCCAAAATATTACTATTAATTTAGTAAGTGAAAACGAAAATATATAAACAGAGAACTATTATTTTGTAATGTATTATTGTATTGTTATTATTTTATTATTATTACTAGTAGAAAACCTCAGCCCTAGAACGGGCTGACAGTATTTATTGTGTATTTATGCATTTTATTTATCTATTTTATTTATTATTTATCTACCATTTTATTTATATACATTTGCATTGGAATATAATGTATTTTGCTTTACTTACCTTTAAGCTCCGTAAATTGACGATATAAATGTCAATTTTTGACACTCACCTTCGTCGCCTACTCTGATCTCTAAAAAAAATTGGGAAATAGACCACCATCGGGAATTATATTTAGAGATTATTATTGCTTTTTATTTTCCCATACAGTCGTAGAGAAAGTGTAGTCTGTAACACGTTTGGAATGGCTATTCCACACTCGTGGCTATTCCAAGATACCATAAAGATCGATAAATTTACATTTCATTACTGATTACAGTCGAACTCTTTTATAAGGTCCCACTTGTCCTTTTATCCTAATTCCTAAAATCTTCATTATGTCCTAAAATGCCGTTAGAATTTGTTACGTGTTCTAAAATGTTTCTTAGAAAGCTTGCCCAAATTTAAGTGCTTCAAAAGTATCGTTGATACTGCGTTAATTTTCGATTTCGTTTTTCTGGAAAAATACCAGTTTAATGTTTGTTTAACTCGGTGCTTATACGATGATGTTTCTTTATTATTATACAGTGCTTTCCTAAAGTAGTGGATAAATTCGATAAAACATTGTTGTAGAAGGGTTTTCACAGAAAATCCTCGGACCCGTCAACTTTAGTTTTTAAAACTGCATCGTTCTTTACATTCATAATTTTACGATGGTTTTTTGGGACCCCATATTTTTGTTGTTTTGTTGGATACAGCACATTCGCCAAATTCGTATGACTTAGAAGAGGAAAGTTTTCGAAATAGTCAATCCTGAAGTTTAAAAAATGTTTGGTAAAGTTGTTAGAGTAGACATTAATTATTATCAAGGAAGCGCTAAAAACAAAAGACGGTTTTGACAGTTGTTTGGAGTTTTTTCTTGGAAGTGTTTGTTGAGTAGTAACTTTGTTATTTCATAAAAAATGGTTAAATTAACTAAACGAGAAAGAATTAAAATTCGTTGCATGATCGGAGTTGGAAACTTGATGCGCACTCAAAGAAAAGTGCCCACATAGATAGTTGAATTGTTCATTTCAACTCATCCTGGTCGGTAACCTATTAGCCAAAGCATGGTAAGCAGAGTTGAGTATAAATAGCGTGAATTTGGGCATGTTTGGTAATTTTCCTAAGTCTGGTCTACCCTCACCATCAGAAGACGATCAGTTTAATTATTTTGTTGGCAGTGCACGAAAATTATCACTTGGCACTTAGCCAATTGGCTTCTAATTGCCATATGGCATCGTCTAGGATCTAAAATATTATGAAAAAAGCAAATTACCATTCGTATAAGGTATGCCTTATCTATGAAGACACACTCTGATCGGCGAAATCAATTCTGCGAGCAAATGCAACATGACAATAATAATAATAATAATAATCGATGTAATTAGAATTAGTATATTATGCAACAAGCACAAAATGATGCTCATTTTGCACGAGTATGAATTGCAGTACGAGTCTTCGACTCGTACTGCAGCAATTCATACGAGTGTAAAATTGCCATTTTGTGCGCGTTGCATACTGCACTTTTTCTACGATAACCTCTGCTAACGCGTTTAACATACTTTGCGTTGATACATTTTCTTAGACGTTTCCGGTAATAAATTTAATGTTGTGAACTTTGCAACTTCAGTTATGTTTGGAGGTGTTAATTCCAAGTCATTATCACTATCACTTTCCATATTAATTGTAAGAGTTATCGAAAATAACTACGAAATTATTATCTGCAACGTACAAAAATGTTGACAGAAGCAAACTGATGACATTCGATTTTCTAGGCCGCCTTAATATTTGTGACCAAAAACAGTGAACCGAACACGAAATATTTCATTTCGCATTTGTTGCCTAGCAACCGATGCGAAATGAAATTCTGTACAAAATGTAGTTGTTTATGATTGAATTTACGCTCGTGAAATAACATATTTCGATGTTGTCGTAGAAATAAGTATATTTCGTTAAGACCAAAAGGCACAGCAATTTACCGACTTTTTTATTTTACTCCACAAATAAATGCACGAAACAACCAGTGGGTCGGGTCGTCACTCATTTGGTAGTATGCCCTCAAAGATAACCAGCTATCTACAATTGGGGAATCCCAAACAATATACAGGTCATTGCTTCAGAAGAAGTAGTGCAACTGCATTGGCAGGTAATGCGGTAGATCTAACAACTCTGAAAAGACACGGCGGTTGGAAAAGAACTACAGTCGCCGAAGCTTATATTAAAGGCTCCCTGGATGCTAAAATAGTCATACCAAACCAAATTCGGCCCAGCACTTCAAAGGTACAAATTACAACCGGTTCTTCAATTTCAAGCCAACAAGCAACTTCTATGTCACACAACCTAAGTAGTGCTTCTAATATTCAATCCTCAGTTATCCAATCCTCTACTCTTCACAACATACAACTCAAATCCGAGGATACAAAATATGTATCCAATACCAATAGCTCACACTTCGAAAATTGTACAATTAACTTTAATTTCAAATAATTATCATTATTATTGTTTGCAAAAGTTTAATTCAATTATCATTACACATTTATTGTAACATGTTTATTAATTTAATACAGTTAAATACGTTCCCTCCGCAGCTTTATTCTAAATCTGCCCGTGCAACTCGTGTAAAAACCAACCTAACCTAGAAAAATAAAAAGAAACATTTTTGACAATATTGTTAAATTAAGTCTTTTTTATTTTTATAACTAATAGGTGTATAAATATTAATAAAGTTCTTGTCGGTGTTATCAAACGGTGTAATTGACATTTAATTTTCGATTTGGTTCGTAGATTCGGTGCTACCAAACTACAAAATCAAAATTACACTAGTTTTCATTTTCAGGCCTAGTCCTGAAAAACGGATTTTCAGGACTATTTAGAGTAGTTCAAAATCAGTCGCTTTGCATGGAGGCCAAAAAACGTCATTTTTTTGACGATGCTACCTTTGTTTTGAACGGCCATGTCAATAGGCAAAAATCTTGGAAAACGATATTTGCATTTTGGTAACGAGGTTTCAGTATCAATAAACATAAATATTAACACATAAACCAAGCATCAATTACAATACTAATATATTATTGAGACTTATTAAAGGTACGATTTGACAGGTCGAGGGAAGCAATAACTTCATAATAAGCACGAAGTTAACTAAATATGTATGTCAAGAATTCTAATTTAAAATATCAAGCATATTTACAAAATAAAAGTGACTACGAAAAACAAGCAAAGAAGTCGAGACTGGTGGCTGCAGAGAAAATAAAACTCGAATTAAAACAAAAATTTTTGAAGATTAAATTAAAAGAAATCGGAACTGAGTTAAAGCGAAAAGAAATGCTGGAAATTACAAATGATCTTTTATAGCAGGGTAATGAGAAGCCAAAATCAATTAAAACATTTCAAACAATTAGTCAATCCGAAATTTTTACCAGAAATGGCCATAGAAGAAATTCAGAAATTAGAAGAAGAAAGAACCAAAGTTTTTTTTACAGAAAGAGAGCCAAAGAATGTTATTTTCGAACATTAATAATTTAATTTTATAATTTTTATTATTTTGTATTAAATCATAAGGCTTGTGTTTTTTCGTGCTTTCGTCATGGATGCGCCGTAGACCGAAAGACCGCCCCTTAGCGGAGCTCAGCTCTTTATTGGTGGTCGCTCGCCAATACTAGCTCTATCCTTATCTTAAGACACTCTCTCGCTTCCTTTTCTGCGCCGGGTCATCCGCCAAGCTATTTCTGTCAAGCTGTAGAAACATGAATGTCTGCAAGACGGTTAGGGGCCATCTATAAATTACGTAACGCAGAATTTGAACAATTGTCCCCCCCGTAACAGTTCGTAATACTATGTAAACCCCCCCCCACAAAGTTACGTAATGCAAAGACTGCCACTGGCATAGTAAAAAATTAATTTAAAAACATTTTTGGTACGTTGATTATTATGTTATGAATCATTTAGCTTACAAAGTAAGATTTTTAAAATAAAAAAATTATGTCACTTACTTACATAAATTCAAAATATGATTTTTGTTATAATTATCAATCGTTAACACGTTAACCCCCTGGTAACACGCCGTAACGTGCCCCCCCCTGAAATTACGTAATTTGGCCCTACATGTAAATTTAAATGTCAAGCATGGTGGGAAAGAAAATAAGTGGTAAACATGCAATTTGAAGCCGCAAGTATTGTATGAGATTCAAATAATGACAACTTTGCAGTGCTACGAGCAGAATAAGATGAATGTAGGTTAAACGAAGTATTTACTAGTTCTGTGTGGATAGAAAAAGAAATAATCTTCGGAATATACAATTGGAATTATATAAAGGGTTTATTGTAATTGAAATTTACGAAAAGAAAAAAATTTTACAGGCAGAATAAAGCGGAGTGGATAGTTACTTAACTATAAAACATCCAAAAGTTAAGTCCTCCTATAAACAGAAAGGCGATGGAGAGATAAGGCCGCTTGTGTAGATCTGAAAGAGGTGTACAGAGATGTAAAAGTAATGAAGAATGCTTACGGTAGATGAACAGCTAGAAAGTTGTTTATTTAGCAAGAGAATAACGCGCATATCATGTATACTAATACCCCGGTTTACGTTGATTCACTATAATGCCTTTTTAAAAATTAAATTACCGCGCAGGCGCACGATACAGCGTGGTCATCTCTTTCAGTTGCTCTTGCGCTTTTCTTCCAATTTAATTTTTTTTTAATATTTTGACATAATACAAAATTAAAACAGCATTTCACTGTTAAATACTGCTTATAGTATTTGTATTTTTTTTTCATTTAAAATACTTTATATGACAATTTAAAAAAAAGTAATTAACCCCGTTTACGTTTGATTCGTTTAACGTTCTTTTTTTCACGCATTAAGCGCATAAATCGGGGTATTACTATATGTATTTTTGATTGGACAGAGACATTTTGAGCGTTCTCATTTCAAAGCAAGCGTGTCACTATTCTGAATGCATCCCATTTTGTACCATAATAAAACGCCATTTAATTACATCGTATTTACCAGGTAGAGGGTGTTCATTTATCTTGAAAATTACTTCACGGAAGACGTTGAATTTAATGATTCATTAAACTGTTTGAATATGTTTCTAATCCATGAAGTTGTTTCTCTCGTGAACGGTAACTATGAGCTCTTCAACGAACCCGGTTAATAGCGCCTTCATTGCAAGCCACTTTCTTTATTGTAAATAAAAATTGGACCCGATTTGCATTGTTAAACATTTTAAGATCGTATCAGTTGGAACAGCACAGAGAGATTTTTGCATTCAATTATTATTTACGTGCGTCGAAGTCGATGATAAATGTTTGCCAAAACAGTTTTATATTTTTATGATGACTCGTCGAATGGTTTGAATTAATTAAGAACGCCCGTTCATAATTGAAGTAAATGTAACGTATCAGTAAACTTTGCGGTCGCGCGATTTTATATCTGAGGCTGTGTGTGACCTACATAATTCTATTAGCAGTAATGCGAGTTAAGTTCATAGTTAAAGCGGATGTTTTATCTTCAATTTAAATTTGAAACGTACTTCGGGGTGTAATTTATCTTCGAAAAAATGTATGTTTGTACTACAACATTTATTACCTATTTTGCGACCTGAATCTTTTAACGCTATGGGAGTTCTAGCGTGGGTTCAGTGCCTGCTTTTAATATTAATGAGTTAGAAAAGAGAGAAAGTTCTTCCTTTTGCTTAACGCTTCAAGATATTTTATTGACATTAATTTTGAGAACGTACAGTTTGATTCAAAGATCATTTTGTTTCATAACATTTCAGCTGGTGACCCTGTAAATAATTGGTTCAATGACCATAGATAAAAGTATTAATGCTGTATGTGGATTTATATTCATATATTCTTTCTATGCAAAGTATGCGATATGACGAATTACGGTACTGGATTGTTTCTCTTAAGGACAGTCAAATTTTTAAGTTGAGGATTAAATTATTTTAGATGGTGTGTTTGCAAAGCAGTTTAGGACACCTTTAAAACTTCTGCAGAAAATGTTAACTATGCATTTATAAACCCAGTTTGAAACAATGTTAACGGATGTTTTATTTTTTTCCTTATTTTTGGTGTTATAGGATAGAAAGATCTGTTTGCAATGCGGGGCTTTTTTATATTGGATGACAACTTAAGGATTGGTTTTGTTACAAATATGAAAGACTAGGAGAATCTTTTTTTTTTTTTTTGAATGGTTTCTTGTTGCCTTTTCCTGTTAATTATTCCCTCTTTTCTTTGACGTTGTTTAAAATTTTACTAATTGTAAAAGTACCTCGTCATTAATTAACATTTAAAGTGATTGGTATATTACTTTTGTTTGGAAAAATTGCACCAATCACTTTTGCTAAGCTTCTTAATTTCCGTACATTAATGGGATGTAAACTACCCTTTAGTGTTCATATTTAATTTCAGAATCTACGTTCTGCCAGCAATTTGTGCATCTGTATTGTCCATCAAACTTTAGTTTTTCTTTTAACGATATTGTGATATTTTCAAATTGGATAAGAGCTTTTATTCATGTTTTAATACCTTTTTTTAACACTGGATCAGTATCAATACGTAAAGATTACGTATTACTTGCATACAATAAGCGACTTTACTTGATATATTTTGAATCGTATTGAGTTACAGATAAGTAGCTGATAACGCGCTATAAACCAGTGTCTATCAAACAGGGCGCTAGTCGCGAATAACATTTGTTTTGCATCAGCTCTGGCGGGTTAAATGCGGCGTTTGGAATTTTTGCTATCACTGTTTCGGATGTATAATACAAATAAATAAATGCAAAATCAGCAGGAAGTCTCAGCTTTTATCTGTAAACCACAATATCATCAATATTGACTACAGCCGAATGTTGCTTGACACTAAACTATTAAATCCACTAACGATACAATTCTAGGGTTAAATAGGTAGTTATTTGATTACCTATACTTGATGTGACTCGAGAGTTACTTAATTGTTTCATTTTTATAAACCAAAACTTATTAGTCTTGCAAAAAAACTGTATTTTTAAGTTGTTGGGTTGTGACAATTAAAGCGAAATATGTAAGAGTTAGTTACTTTATAAATTACGAGTAACTACAAGAAATACTTTGCAAGATGCGTAAAAATTCCAAAAACTAATATTTTATATATTTTTTTTAATGATTCCCATAGAAATAAGTTAACACAATAATACGGTGTGTTCATCGAGAGTGGTAACGGTAAAAAGTTTTAATAGTTTTATATTAAACTTGAAAATTAGTATTAGAAGCTGCTTAGCTAAATTTTTCAAATGGCGCCGTATTGTTTTTTAACATTTTCGCAATCTCCTAGTTTTTTTTTATACAGTGAGGACGCGTGGGTTGGAATAAATTCATTTAAAATTCATGGGTTTGGTTTTTGGAAAAACGCTCGGACACGTCGATTTTTGTTTTTAATACTGCATCTTTTTTGATATTTATACTTTTACGATCGTCTTTTGTTTTCGCACTATGACGTCATCAATATTTTTTTTAAATTGCACTCTATATTTTTGTTCACGAATTTGGATGCAGCGCATTTTTCTGAGTACAAAAATGTCAAATTCGTATGACCTTGAAGAGGAAAGTTTTTGACATAATCAGTCTTAAAGTTTCAAAAATTTATGATAAAATTGTTAGAGTAGACCACTAATAATATCATCAAGGAAGCGCTGGAAATCGAGCAAAACATTCAATTGTGTTTATTTTGTTTTTTTGATTGTTGACACTTGTCAAGTACTGTTTCAAAGCTTGAAGAATGGCGCGTTTAACTGAGAAACAACGAATAGATATGTTGATGATGGTAGGATATGACGATAATACTCGAACACAAGCTGAAGTTTGCGAATTTTTCAATGATAAATACCCGGAGAAGCCTATTACACAATCAGTAGTTAGTAAGATGGAGAAAAAGTTTAGAGACTTTGGCCACGTAAGAGACAATTACAAAACCAACCATGGTACATTTCAAGAAAGCACACAATTGAATGTATCGCTCGATTTACAAGAAAATCGTCACAAATCAAGTCGACAAGTAGCTGCAGAACAGTCACTAACAATAAGTAAATCTTCTGTTCTAAAATATTTACACAAGAACAAATAGCACCCATACAAAGTACATTTTGTTGAGGAACTTATTGAAGACGATCTCGACGGCAGATTAGAATTTTGCGAAATAATGATGGATAGATGCAATGCCAACCCGGAATTTTTACGTAAGATAGTTTTTTCCGACGAGTCAACATTTTGTTTGAATGGTTCGGTAAACAGGCAAAATTTTCGATATTGGGCACAAGAAAACCCACATTGGAGAATGGAAAGTCATACACAATTCCCTCAGAAAGTAAACGTTTGGGCCGGAATTGTGGGTAACTCAATTGTGATTCCTTTTTTTATTGAGGGAACACTTAATTCTGAAAAATATTTAGACTTACTACAAAATGACATAATACCTAGTGTAAGTGCACTCTATCTGAATAATGAAAACCCAAATATACCGGCAGATTCAATATGGTTCCAACAGGATGGAGCTCCCCCACACTATTCGAGAACAATACGAGAATACCTTCATAATATTTTCCCAAACAGATGGATCGGAAGGATAGGTTTTATCGAATGGCCAGCTAGGTCTTCAGATTTAACCCCATTAGATTTTTATCTATGGGGTTATCTGAAATTTAAAGTCTACTTCAATAAGCCGGAAAAATAAGCACGCAATTGAATGTTTTGCTCGATTTCCAGCGCTTTCTTGATGATATTATTAGTGGTCTACTCTAATGATTTTTTCATAAATTTTTGAAACTTTAGGACTTATTATTTCGAAAACTTTCCTCTTCAAGGTCATACGAATTTGACATTTCTGTACTCAGAAAAATGTGCGGCATCCAAATTCGTGAACAAAAATATGGGGTGCAATTTAAAAAAATTATTGATGACGCCATAGTGCGAAAACAAAAGACGATCGTAAAATTATAAATATCAAAAAAGATGCAGTTTTAAAAACAAAAATCGACGTGTCCGAGCGTTTTTCCAAAAACCAAACCCATGAATTTTAAATGAATTTATTCCAACCCACGCGTCCTCACTGTATAAGTACCTATCAAATTTTCATAAGGTTGTTTGAGAAAAAATTCAAGGAAAACGTTATCGATTTATAAGATATCAATTAAGCAAATAGTAATTAATATTTTCGTATAATCTTTAGAACGCTATGGGGGAAAATATAATAATTGTTCAAAATTTGGCGACAGTTAAAACACTACAAATTATTCAATTGATTTATCAACGTGGACAATAGTGATAAAGTTGATATGTTATTAATTTTTGTTGAATGTAATCTAATTGACGGCATGCGCACCGGTATCCCGAAAGATACCAACTAACTAATAATTATTTTTTACGATTAAAAATAAACTACTACAGTCCTATTTTTATGGCAATAACCTGAACGCCGTGAAGTATCTGGAATTTTGAAATAATGCACTACTAGAAATCATAGATCTACTGCTTCGGCAAAGTTTATATGTATGCACTTCCAACAGGATGCTGCACGAACTCATAATGCTATTATAAAACTGCAATAGAGAGCGACAGTCAATTAACAATAATTAGTCTGTACATTTTAGAAATATGCAATTTTTAATGTACGTATTTATACATACCGTCTCAAAAAAAAGACAGAGTCCATAGCTCCCTTATTTATCCGTAAATTTTGGTTATCTATACACCAAGTTAAATTGTTGCGAATAGGCTACAAAATGACCTAATAAATTCACGTATAACCGTAAGGGCATTAATGCTAAACTGTCAAAATATGTTGTATTTTTTAATTGGAACATATATTGTTTTCAGTAATTCTGATAGAGATTTTTATTCTGAAAACAACAATGTATCACAAGTATACGCTTACATAAGAAAAATAAAAGAAATAAAATAAAATACTATTCCGCCCTTTTAAAAAAATAGCACTAGCTTATGGTTTTACCTTATGTTTTTTCTCTAGTGGAAGTCCACTGTTTTTCCTCAACACTCAAAAGTATGCTGTTCTAGGTTTTCATCCCAAAGTTGATGCTGCCCATTTCGGTTTCTTAAAAGTCCCATATCTTCATAAATTTTTTATTAACCGGTGCAATTTGCATCGACTTTAACGATATTTGTTCCAATAGCGCTTTTGATAAAGTTGTGAAGCTTGGTAAGTATTATGACCGCACTCAAACTATCCTCGAAGAATGTCTAAACATTGTTCATTTTAGAAATGTTTTCCGAGCCTAGCTTAATGTTTTTTGATAGCTTCTCGCTTAGTGCTCCTCATTTGTTTCAATAGCTAGTGTTGTCTTTTTTTTACACAAGGCTAAATTAATTTACTTTGTTTCTTTAATTTTCTTATGTAAGCGTATAGTTGTGATAAATTGTTGTTTTCAGAATAAAAATTTGTCAAAATTACTTAAAAAATGTATATGAGGCGGTGAGTTCCAAAACTGCCCTTCTCCCAAAATGTGGGATATTTAGTTAATGATTGCTTCTTATGAAAATGGTACCCCTGATTTCAAATCTGCACTTAGGTTTGATCAAAACTATCGCTATCTGTATAAAAATAAAAAAATCCGAATGAAATCTGCACATAATAAAGAAATACAACTGTTTTTAACGTTGCTAAAAATGATTATTAGTGCGCAGGAGAGTTTTGGAATTCAGCGCCTCATAATATGTTCGAATTTGCAAAAAAATATTTTGACAGTTTAGCCAGGCTCTTAGGGTCATACGTGATTTTATTAGGCATTTTGTAGTCTATTTGCAACCATAGATTACTAAAATCTTCCGATAAATAAGGGAGCTTTGGACTTGTCTTTTTTGAGACGGTCTGTATACGATTTTTGTAACAAAAGTTTGTGTAAATCATGCCTATGTTTATTTGTTTTCGTCAATTTAGGAGATGTTCGTAGCAAACCATTTTATTAACTAGTTTGTAGTTGGTGGTTTAAAATTAAAGTTGCACATAAACTTTATATTACTTTGACAGTTATTTTGAAGCGAGTTTTATTGTCAGCCAGTTTTTGTGTATATGCGTCGGAGAATCAGACGGTGACTTGTTCTTTTGAATTTCTATATTGCAAGTTTCACGGGGTCAGTGCCATCTAACTGTATTGAACCAACGACCGGCTTTAGGCGCTTCATTATAGCGACTAGACACTAGTATTGTGTACACTTGAAGTACCCACTTCATTTAATATCGTTTAGTTCTACATTTGTTATCGTAATTAACAGATTACGAGTTTAACATGTGATAAGTCATTTATAGCATAAAAATGATTACGACCTTTAACAATATAGATATCGTTTTTACTTACAAAATGATCTCGCTTGCGAAACAAGGTCAACCTGTTTATTTTATCATTTTTTTATGGATTAAAATCAATTAGGTAGGCTACAAATTTTATTTTTATGTTAACCTTAAAAATGATACTGTTTATGTTTAAAACATTGTTGGCACTTTCGATTTCGAATCAATTAAACTGTTGTGTCACTTGATGTTACTGTCACTTTGACTGTCATTCAAATTTAAAACCCCTCTATAAAAAATAGAGAAGCTCCTGTAAAATTAAAGATCGTTGGCATCCAATATAATCTGAACTTTCACTACGTGCTACTTATATTCAATATTTTAGAACATTCTGATGATTCGATAGCTATTTTTACTTTTGTGGTGTGTTGTAACACTATTTATTACTGTAACAGAATAAACCACAAGGCCGATGTCATTTGATTATTCAATACACATGTCAGAGAGGTTATGGTTTATTGTTGTGTTACTTATTGATTATATAGAAACAAATACGTATTTCCGGCACGAGTTTACGATTGCACGAAATTTATGTTAACCCTGGTATTTCTTTTTGAAAACGTCAAAAATCGGTTTAAAAACACTGCAAAAATAAATTATAGTTATTTTGGTTATAAGTTACGAAAGTGACACTTATCGAGCGAGGGTAATTTTGTGGAAACAAGTGGAACGAAGCGAGTAAGCAAAATTCACACGACCTTCGATATAACACTTTCGAACGAGTTGTGAAAACTATCTTTCAGACGATCCATCAAAATAATATACAGGGTGGAACGAATACGTGTTACAAACTTATAGGATAGGTTGAGGATACAAAAAGGGACAATTTTTAATAAGATGCACGTGTCCGGAAATGCACCACTTTCGGGTTACAACTTCTTATAAGTAAACGACTACACCAACGAAGAAAACGTCGTGTTTTTGTAGAATGTTTAGCCTGTGGACTGTTTTTTTGAATGCGATTCATTGTTTCTTTATCGAAAACG
This sequence comes from Dascillus cervinus, assembly GCA_949768715.1. NCBI lineage: Eukaryota > Metazoa > Arthropoda > Insecta > Coleoptera > Dascillidae > Dascillus > Dascillus cervinus. The sequence goes on along the minus strand of OX458316.1, from coordinate 15,955,771 downwards.
CGACGGTTAAACGCTTGCAGAAAAATCGGTGTAGTTGTCTACTAATAGTGAAAAGTTGATTTTTTTTTAAAATAAATAGGTCTTACAAATGGGCCAATAACGTTTCGCCGCAAGTTCTTATAATAATAATAACTACATAATTTTACTCATCGTATCTTTTTTTGTTCGGATTACTACAGGTTCGAATTATCGAGGCTGTACTGTAATTTGTTTAACGGATAGTCCGCAGCAAAATAGATGTACATAGGGACGTGGTTTGCCAGTAACAACAAGTAATCGATAATGTGGTGTCGTGAGGATGAGAATTTTGTTATTGTTGCTCCTATTTTAACAAAGGGACTTAACCAAAACTTATTTTGGATTCTTAGCACTCCCACTCCAAATGTACATCGCGTTTGCCGCGCACTCTAAGAGTCGTCAACATTTAGTTGAAATCTTTTTTCGAGCGCCAATTTCTCACCTTTTTGTCTGACCTTACTCTTTTTTCCACCTGGTTTAACTACTGGAGATCTACGCAGGTTGCTCAGATTTCTGAGTTGAAATTGAGTTCGTTAGGCTATGTTATATAAAAGTTGCACCGCACGGTGCATCATCCCATTTGAACCCCTAGAAGTTTTATACTAGCTATTTGACTTCTAGAAAATGAAGATAATTCTATAAGTCATTATATCGCTTTTTTCGGCATGAATGTTAACGATGTATTTGTATTGGTCTCCTTTTGAAACTTATGTCTATGCACTTTTTGTCATTAAGATATCAATAGGTATACAGTAGAAACTCGATTATTCGCATCTTTATTATCCGAATGTTTGATTATCCGTTTATTGTATCAGTAGTTTATTCCGTTTCTGGTGAAAATATTGGAAAATAAAATTTATGAAATCACTCATAATATAATCTAACAGTATATAAATTGTGTTTGTTTTTTGCTCGATAATACTGATTTGTCGTTACATAAATCACAATTTAATACGGATAATCGAGTATATATGATCTGTTTCGTGTAGTTTCGATTTTTCGTTTCTACCGAATTCTGTTCCCATATTTTTCCGAAATTGCGCTCTCCCCTAAATGATTTACACTAGCCTCTTGTTTATCTGTGAAATCCATTCTTATCTACTTTGGGCAGATTTACTTTTTGGTGATGAAAACTGTTCGTAATTTGCCCTGGTTTTTGATCTACTTATTTGTAATCTTATCTTTTTCATTTTATCTACTTATTCTTGTTAAATCCGTCATATAGTCGCCCTTTCTCGACATTTTCAATGTTAACGATGTGATAATAGGAGCATTTTTAACAGGCGCGGCAGGTGCACCGTCCTTTGCGATGTGATGTTAAGTGAGTTACGCTTAATAAATACGTTTTGCAAAAATACATATAACTGTACCGCAAGTTATTTGTGTATGACTTTGTTGAGAACGGGAAGGCGAATGTTTTAATTGTTTTTTCAAAAGATATACCAAGCGATCAAATAAAAATGAGTAAGGTATTGCAGTTCATAGTGAATTTCTCACCTAAATTTTACCAATATTTGATATTACTATTTGCAAAAATGTTAAAAAAATATGATAGTAACAGCACACACAATACGTACCAATATGGGCCATTCCTTATTAATATTTACTAAAGAATTAATTATAATTACCCACCAATATTACTGTTGATAGAAACTGACCTTAAATTAACTTACAAGTTGTTTTTTTTTTTTAATGCTAAATTAACACGACAATATTGTACGTTACAAATCGATGTTTTAACAAAAAATGTCACATACCCTATTTAGAAACTTACTCCAAGAAGTTGAACAATTTTTTTTGCTGTGCTTTGCTACCCTTATAAAATGTACAACCAGTATTCGTAATACAAAGATCGTTTGATATTTTTCAGTCTTTGTAAAATTTAACTTCAGTAGATTGTAAAATTATGAAAAAATAATTTATTACGAATTCGCATCTTCAAGTAAGTTTAATTTTGCCTTATGTGTACCTATGTTGAACGGTTAAAATGATGCACTTACTAATACATAAATAAATAAAATCTGTTATCACCTAAAAACAAAATGCAACTTCATATTATTTAAAACAGAATGTGTAAAAAAAAATTATAAATCTATGGATAGTAGAATTATTGTAAAGGTTTTTTAATCAATTTTTTTTAATCGTATTTTTCATATTATCCTGTAATCATCGTTGAAATACGTAGTAACTTGTTTTTATTGGCTGTTGATTAGAAGAAATATTAATTGGTACATTTAAATTTAATCGGCTAGGTGGTTCATTGGAAAGAGAGCCAGGCTTTCGTACGTTCTGTACAGAGATGCCGAGTTCGGAAGTTTTCCGTTCCATTTTTCGAGGTCAGTACTCTGTCCAGTCATGACGCTTCCCCTAAAAGCAACAAATCCTGTACACAACACTTACACACATACTTCCCTAACCTTAGCATGGTTTACACCAATTTTGTAACCCGATTGCGGGTCAGGTAGTGTATTGAATATTGAAAGAGAAGAGAATAACGCAGCTATGGGCCTGAAAGGCCCGTGTAAAGCTCATACGTGTACATTTACATGTCGTTTGTTATGTTAATATGAAATTCGTTTAACGCAAATAAATGTACCATATATTCTGATCTCTGTTATCAGTTTGTTACTGTAATTTTAAGTTATTCCAAGATCAATATTAAAAACTGGGAGCCTTAGAGCCAACAAATTATAAAAACAGGTTCGTTGTCTCATTACTGTAACATGAATCGATCGGGTATACTATATCCCATTACTTGCATCGAGTGTTTCATTAAAACAGAATCTGTTATTGTAACGCAACGCAATTTCCGGCAATTTAATGGTAGTTTAGTTCGTGCACTGTCAATAGGACACGCAGTTTCATAATCCACGACGGAACAGTCCTGCGTGAAGGAACGGCACGATCATTAACTTGTTAGCTACACCGAAATATGTTGTTTCAATACCACGTTTCAAGGGTGCAATGCAGTTTAACGTTGCATAAATGAGATTCCAGAGTACATATTTTAATACCTTGTTGGATTGCAATCATTGTATTATTTATATAATATTTACATACATCAGCATATTATGACTACTTATTAATAACTTGGGTGTAATTAATAGATGTCATTTCGAATGAATCATGCCGTATGTACGAAATTGATTAAAAGGAAATAAAAATGCGTGCATGGGATGTCTTTTTGCTTTACGTGATATGACTGCTGAACTGCGTGACTGACGACGACCCAAGGCGATGAGGGAAATGGGTTTGTGAAAGTGTACTGCAATGCAATATCTCCACTCGAGGTTAACGAACACCGTTTTCGTAACATGAAACTGGAAGTATTTCACGATGATTTTTTACGGTATTTGTCGAACCTATTGATTATAACTACATCAACATTAAGTGCATAAAGTTAGTCAATTCTGTTTTTTTTAAATTTTTTTATTCGTTGGATTCTTCAAAGTTTGGAGGTAATCGATTTTGATGTATATTGACGAACTTTACTTTACTACAAGTGACTATTGAATTGCATGCAGCTCATTTACATTTTGCTTGTTACATCACATCGTGACCGCAAGTTGTTAGGTGTGGTTGAAGTACGTTTGAAATTAATTTTTTCATTTGATTTGCGACCCACCGAGAGAAGAATTTTTTATTGCACGCGTTGTTTTGATTTTTCCGGAAATTGCGTTCTTCGTAACCACAAACATTTTTCAATTAACATTTTCTCCGGAATTTTTCTCAGAAATGCGATGTCTGATTTTTCGAAAATGATTGTCAACATTTTTCTTCTAGATAAATGCGCAAATAAATTTATCCTCCAAAAGTACAGTTTCATTTAACGCCCACTATCGATCTCATGGTAGAGAAATAACCATTTTATTTCTCTTTGAAAATAAGAACGTAACAAGAAAAATGTTTTGGGGCACATCCACATGCTTGTCGAAATATCTATCATTACTTGAATCAGGAATTTTCATGTTCCTGTAAGATTAAATGACAGAGATACATAATGTAAATGCTGAGTTGGACGAATTCTACCGAAATAGTTTCAAATTGAGTCATCTCAGAAAGTCCTCCAACACTGATTCACAAATCCTTTTTACCCAGTTTTAGTACAATTATCCATAGTAGTAGAAGTATCTGAATTGTTTAGACAAACTTTACCAACGTGGTTATGGAGCAAAAGTGCGACGAAAGTTCCTAGAAACATGAGTGTCCAAAAACGTTTCCTTAAAAAGTTACGTGCGTATTTCAAAATTGCGATTAATCAATAAACAATTTTTATTAAAACAGTAAGACCAAGTGTCATATCGCATCGATTTGTTATTAACACGGTTCATTAAATGTGCTATAATGAGACGTTAGAGAAACTGCTCGAAATGTCCTCCTTCAGCACCAATACAGGCTTCTCATCGTCGCATCATCGATTGTCGAACTCGCTAAAAACAATCTAGAGGCTATTTCGGACTACACGGCAACTATGTTGCATGGGATGCGGAGGTCTTCTAAGCTAAGGATCGGCGTAGAGTAAACAAGATTTTTTAGGGGATTGCAGCCGTTTGCTCACCCATTCGTGAAATGCATGCCTACTATTTCTTCGTTAGTAGAATTCATAAATGTAAAACTTTGTTTATGTTAATCGCTTAATTGCCAAGAAGCAAAAAGGTAACAGTTAATTCGACTTCAACACGCTTGAAAAACGCAGATTTGCTTGTATAAGTTTTGAAATTCTCGTGTAACTTTGAAAGCAAGCAATTTTACACTTTTGCTCCATACATCACGTTGAAAGCAATTCAGATAGACCCTGTATATTAATTGAAAATAAAACTACATGTCGATGGTGTAGCGCACAAATGTTGTAAGTGCAAAAATAAAACTTGAGAAAACGGTTCAAGTTTCTAGAGCAAATCAACATATTCTGCAGCACTTTTTTAAATTTGTTAATGTTTGCGGCAATGTAATTTGCTTTGTAATTTGTGCACATTGAATTGTTACGTAAAAATGTAACTTTTTACGTATTTAACACAATTTGATCCAAAGTGAACTTGCAACATTTGTGCGCTACACCATCGATGTACATATTTGTTTATTCGTTTTAGTTAGTTAGTGTAATGCAGAGAATCTTGTTCACACAGCCAGAAAAATGTTTTTGGTTTTATTATGATACTGAAAGTCATCTGCAGGCGACACTTCTTGTTTTCAGATAAATGTACGTGATCAAAACATACGCGAGCATAAAGAATTTTTTTATTTCGTTAAACATCTCTTTGTAAATTGTTTGTTTATTTTTGTTTGAAAGTTTGTACATATTAGTCTTTTCATCAAATGTTAAAAACAAACTCGCTATGTGATTGATCGTAACCTCGCAAAGGAGGTACGTACATATAAAATAACGGCAACAGTAGGTAGGTATTTTTATTTGGAAATAAAATAACTGAATTCTTTGTTCGAAAATTTCTTTGACGAACATATTACTGTCAACACATTGCAACATGTTCCAATGATATTGCAATTATTTTTGTAGGTTGTTTGTAATTGTTTACCTAAATGAAGTATTGATCCGAAAATTCAATAATGAAAGACAGGAAGTAAGAAAATAAGCAAAGATGCGACAATTGTTCTTTGTAAGCAATTCAATTTAATGGGTGGGTGCACTACATTTTTGTAGATAAGTTTGTTAATGCAAAACCGGTACGTACCAAATAGGTTTACAGAGTGTAAGGAAGCTACAGTGATATAGTGTTGCATTTTTCAGGTGGTCTTTACCACCCTGTTATAGTGATTATTGTGGCATACATTTGGGCCAATACAGTCCTGATTATACCATTTAGATTATCTTGAGGAGCCGATCGGTCTATACAGAAATTGCAGTACCTACGTAATGACAGTATTCTTCATAGACACAATGCATTCATGTCATAAAAGCCATCTGAAAAATGCAACACTATATGTGATTTGCGATTTTCCTTCCACCTTCACCATTTACCCCCTATACATTCCTGCCCTCGTTTTGAGCAATAACGAGCTTGTACGAGCGTTGGTCGCAACATAAACTTTTAGTTTCGAAGGGATTATTTTTAAAATTTTGCTTCATAAACAAAGTTTTCATAAATTATTCCATTGACATCACAGCTACACAATTAGCGTATTGTCTTAACATAACTTGTCCACGTCGCCATCGTTTCGATCACTCGCATTTGGTATTGTTCAATAGCTTTCTACATTTCACATGTGTTGTTATAAAGGCAAAGCATATCAAATTCGGTTACTTGTTACGAAGAAATCTTGAGTGAAAAAAGATTTTGTTTTACTAGACGACTATTAAATTTTATAAAACCATCCACTTAAAGTTAAACTACTTTTGTATATTATTGTGATAAACAATTTTTATATTCAGTAGGTTATAAAAAATAAATTCCAACTACAATTATTAGTAGAAATAAATTAGCATTTTGCTTATAGACTTCTCCATCGAATAACCGGTTTTTTTCACGTTGGTATAGATTTTCTGCTTTTTCGACTTACGCTATCGTCGCCGGGTCCACCTATCACGTAATTTCGAGGTATTACGGAATATTGAACTAACATATGATAAGTGAATTCTTTGTCTTATGACGCAAAATTTAGAGCATAGATTGAAAAGATGTCGTTATCAGCTGTTTAGATATACGGTGGAACTTCTCCAGTTCAAGTTATGGAAGGAAACTTCGAAATACTGAAACTACAGCAAAACATTATTTCTATATTATTTACAGTGTAACGCAAGCTTTTGTTATATTGAGAGTTCATGTAAAACAAGAAATACGATATGTAAGTGAAGTTTAATAACACTCGTTTGTTTTTACTATACTCCCAGTTTCTATCAGTTGAAGCATTTTATAGCCGAAACCTTCTAAGAATTTGAGTTAATATTAAATTCGAGATTTAGAAATATTCGACTTTTGGAAGGTCGACTGGGAGGAGATTTACGTATAATAACGTCTGAACTCCAAAATCAACGGTAAAAATTCGACCTAGAAAATAAATCGAGTTATGGAAGTTTGAATTGGGGAAGTTTCACTGTACTTCAACGATCTTAAATGCCGTTTATTAGCTGTACAATAGCTCTGATCTGTTTATGCAAAAATGTTTTGTGTGGGTGGTTCACCCTGCTTGACATTTCCCACTAAACAGATTATTATTTTACTAATTAGTTAAAGTTAGATATATTTGATGTGGTGTACTTTAATTATTATTTTTTATTTAGTTTTATGTCACCTATTTATTGTAATGTCATAATAATGTTGCTGTAATTCTCGGAGAAAATATTGTTTATATCAATATGACCCGTTTTGAAAAAAGGACTGAACCTAGAATCTTTATGAAGTCCCCAAACCAACAGTAAAAAATTAAACGTTGGATAGAAAAATGTAGTAAACAAGTTGCGTATACACATTTGTTGGGGACATTATAATTAGGAATGTCAAAAAAAACTTTTTTCAGTAATTAAAATCGCGTTTGAAAAGTGTATGTTGCGGTCTATGTCCAATTTGGAAACCTTTCCAGGGCTCATAAGACACTTGTTGTATAGTTACGTCATTGATTCCAACAACAAACAAGTTGATTACCTCTGACGTGGTTTTTATGAATTTTAGTACATACTTGAAAGTTTTACTTGTCCAAATTGGTATCCTTTCGAATAATTCGGTAGATATATCCATTAAAAAAAAAATTCGTGATCGACGTTCGGTTTGTTTTGCATTTTTCAGCATTTCTTAATATTAGGATCGCTTGTTAGAGCGCGTGCTAAACCTTGAACCGGAAATTGCGCATATGAAAAAGATAGAAAGCTATAGAAAATATCAGGCAATATGAGGAAGTGAACCCTAAAATTGGTCTACGTAGAAATTCATGAGGTTTTGTACCAACTTTATTTTGCATGCAGCAAATATTATGCACATGATTACGTTCATTAACCCCCATTTATTCGATGTGCATTGAGTTAAATGCAATACATTCGGTTCCATCTAAATCAACAATGTGGCCACTTGATGAAGACATATGGTTTTTATGCAGTAAGTCGGAGTTTCTATAAGAAGATATTTCAAACAAACATTTCAACAAATAAAATTATGGCAACGTGTGCACTCTTCGGCCGCAAACTTTACACCGAGCAAGGAAATGTTTGCAAATACGTCACATCCGTTTTGTTAACGGAGCATTGTAAACTCCGTTGTGAAAGCGAGAACCATCATCTTAAGCGATGCATTTTAAATGGAAATTGTTATCAAATTACTATCCCTTTGAAGTTATTTTCTCGACTTCCTCTTACATAAAAGTTTGAAATTAATTCGTGGAAGTGGTTTAAAGTACTCCAAACAACGATAAAAAGGTATTTTTAAATTCTCACATACAGTACAACTTCGCTACTTCGCACATGCGGTAATTCGCGCACTTCAGTCATTCGGACATTGCCACAATTCGGACAGTTTGGTTTCACTTGCCTCTATAATCTGAACCCATACGAAAATCATGTAAATCTTGTAAAAATCATGTATAATGAAGCTACTGCAAATTTTACAGATAATTCATTGTGGAAGCTTCAACATCGGACGATAATGCCTTGAATATTAGCGATTAGAATTTTGTACTAAAACGAAGCACACATATGCTGTTCAATCATTTTTTGAGCATTGTCTTGTTATTACGAAGATTGAAGGAAAGAACCACTTCACATTTATTCAAGAACACAAAGCAGCAAAAAACCAGCGATCATTTTAGAATACCTGATTCTGTTTAAATGTAGCCTTGTTATGATGTACAGGCTGATCCATCGTACAGCATTTTCGCGAAAAATTGAAAACCAACTGTCAATAATATACAATTACCGAACTATAAAATGGGTGTTTTCTTTTTTTGAATTTAAATATTTCAATGGCGGTACGACGCTATCAAGCCAAACAAATTAAGAATTTTTTTTGCTTTTCAGGTCCATTACGTTCAAAATATCAAAGACAACACGTTGCCGAAATTTAAAATTTCAGATTAAGGCGTTAAAGTAGCAAAAACTGCGTGAATGTTTTGCCTTTTGTTAGTTCAAATAACTTTTTTATGATGTACTGCACTGAGTTACATTTTCTGTATTGCCTAGGTAAAGTATTTGTCTAGAGTGGTGATTTTTCAAATTTGCAATTTTTGTAGTTGCTTAAAGAGGGTGCAGTTTATAGAAAATTCCACCAACTTGTCTTATAATTTATAACAGTAGTAATTTAACCACTATGCTTGATAGTTTTATTTCTTCAGTTCGAGAAGCAATCTAATTCCAGCAAGATATTTACATTTTGTCGAGAAGCTGTAATTTTTACAGATTCCGAGAACACAACATCGCAAAGGCGGTGTTGACTATCATAATATTCTCTCTGAATGGGGAATTAGACTTTGATGAATACTCGGAATTGCAAACAAATATTTTTATTATTATGGTAGCTCAAGAAATAGAAATAAACTAAAAAAAACAACTTTAAATTTTTGACGTAAAAGTGACTTAAACAGTGACAATTTTCGGCCAACATTTACACTTAATTTTTTTGAACGGACGCCGGTTTACAGAATACCTGCCATACGGATCTGGACATTGTTGTTTCGTTACTTTGTGCTAGATGTTTTTCTACAAATGTTTTTATTGCAGACACTTTTAAATCATCTTGAATACTATTACCGCAACTTTACGAGGGTGTAATTTAAGACTAATTGCATAAATACACTAGATGATATTATTCAGTTACTGTATTTAAATCGCAATGCCAATTTGACTATTATTAAAAGTTGCACTGTAACGGAGGTGAGATTTCAAAAACAAATTCCTGATAGATCAATAGTTTGTTTAATAAATCGCTATCAAAGTCAATTTTCAGAATTTTTCCACCAGTGGAAAAGGTTTTATCTCAAAAAAGTTATACGATGGACCTGTATTTGTTTTGCTTAGTTAAGATGCATTAAAAACATATCTTGTTTTGCATTATTTTTGCTTTTTTACGATGCTTTTATAATCCAGAAAATTCGCTAATTTGGACTAGGAGTAAACTTTATCTGTTGGGATTAGTGAAGTTGTACTATATTACCGTTCTCATCTTTAGGTTAATATTACTTCTGATCGCGGCAAACAGTTACAAAAAAGTAGGTTAATTACTTACAGAGGCGGGCTAAACAGGTATTTCACTTTTACCGTTTTCAGTCACATCCTTGCCGCAAAAGTAAGTCAGAATGTTTTATGAGTTATAATTCGCATACTTGGCGTTGGTTCATGATTTGTGTTATTGATTCGACTATGGCAACAAGGTTGATATTACTGGAATATAGAAGCACGAGGGAGAGCAGGTCTCTTACGTTCTAGTTTTGCCAGGACGCATTCCTTTCAATCTCAATACTATGTATCAATATGACTCGACAAGTTGTTGCCCAGGTATAAAGTAATCGATTCTGCCATCGTTAAAATGTTAGCGCTGTATTTATAGCTGTTCGCGTTGAATTCTTTCTTTGTTCAAATTAATGTCAATTCGCTTAATAGATTATTTCATCCTGTTCTCGATTTTTTATTTCTTACATTATAGAAACCGCTAAATTGACTCGTGGACGGAAAAAAACTTTATTAAGTGAATTCCTCGAATTTAAAGATGGATTTTTTGATAACGACGCTCTTATTTAACGACAGTTTTTATTGATGTGAGGTAATTCACAAAAGTCAACCCGCCGCGCCACTTTGCCAGGGTATAGAAATATTTTGCATATTAGTTTAGGTTGACACCCACTTCTTAAGCGAATACGTATTATCATTTCTGTAATGATAGGAGTAGATACTAATTATTATTTGTACATTTTACCAATGTAATGGAATCTTTCATTTTTATTGTCGAACCGTATTTGGAGGACAATTATCAGTTTTGTTTTGGGTATATGTTATTCGGTTAAGTTGTTGTTTATTAATACTTTTTTGTAAAATATATTTTCAGTGTGTTAATATTCTACAATATATTTTACTAAAAAATATAGTGACGTACCGACGTGATTTGCACGTGTAACTTCGAACTTGAATTTCTATTGGTTATTATAAATTTTCGATCTTACTCGCTCCAGTACTAACTCGCTTACTCGCACGGGTGGAGACACCTGGAGAAAGAGTGACTGTTCAACATGTGATCTCTCGGTATCTTATGCCCGGTTTTTCAGTGGGGGTTTATATAAAAGTCCAGTTGAACCTTAAGCCCGAGTTTAAAACGTGAACCAAAAGTGTCTGTTTTTCAATGCAAATATAGAACCAGTTGAAATGAATTTTATATTGTCGAAGTTGGTATGATCGGATATTTAAAGATGCGGCATTTACTAGTCATGTCAAATTTTAAATCAATTACGAGTTTGGAAATTTAGGATTTCTGAGATCAAACAACCTTTGTGAAATTTTTGCTCTTTAGCTTAGGTTCTTTTTTAGGAGGACATGACCACCTTTTTAGACATTCTTCCTACTTTTGTCCTCCTTATTCAATAAAAAACCATAGGTAGTCAGTGCAGTAATCTTTTTTAATTTAATGCGAGTTCATAATACAATGTTTGAATTTCCCGCCGAAGGTATTACATTATTTGAGTAGGCTAGTTACAAAACCGGCCATCTCCATACTAGCTTTTGGTCGGTTTTGTAACTAGACGTTGCAAAATATAGTCGTCTTTGTAAAAACACTAGCTTTTAAAATCGATTTTTACATTACTTCTAGTCGTTTTTGTAACATACTATCTTTGTCATTCCATTCCATGAACAAAACATGATATAAAAGCGCACTCATCCCAATTTATGAAAAAATGGTCTTTGGTCGAGTTCGTAACTAGCCTACTCATTTCTACTGTTGATTTTATAAAAAATTTTTTTTTTTAAATTTTACAAATTTGTCCTCCTTTTTCCTCAAAAGTCCTCCTTTTTCCTCAAAAGTCCTTCTTTTTGTCCTCCATATTGATTTTTGGATATGACAACCCTATCTGTAGCACAATTCTATTATTTAAAAATCAGTTGGTTCAGTCGGTGGTATATATGCAAAAGATGAAAAATAATTCAAATAGATTTAGTTAACAGCAAAACACATGTGATCAAATGTAAGAAAGCAAACTATTTATTTTGGAAAATGTGGTCAAGTTTATAGAAGCCTTCTTGTACTAAAGAAAAAGTACGAAAATTTGAAAAAAGGGTCAAAATATAAATTTGTGGACAATAGTTGTAATGTGGCCGGAACTGGAAGTGAAGTTGCGACAAGAGTAGACATATCATCGGTAGAAAAAGAAATCAAAGAAATGTTTCATTTACCAGACAGTAGGATGTAATATTTCGGCACTAATTTCTCCAATTAATCTCCGCACTACATTTTTGCCTAATGGGTCCTAGTTAAATAATCATAAACGTCCCACATTTCATAATTATTTGTTCTGTTGCGAATAAACTTTGATTTTATATCACGACCAATATACGCTACGTAGTAAAAAATATCTTCATTGCCTGACGATTCAAGTTGAGCTCAGTTCATGACTCAATTTGGTTTAAACCAAACTGAAAAACAATTTGCACCTGGAACTATAGCTTAAACCGATACTGGGCTAATATCTTAATAGATATAAGGCGTTTTCGGAAATTTGGCCATGTAGTTTAGGTTGGCGTTCGACCCGAGCGCCAGAACCGCTTTCTGAACATAACGGTTAGTCAACCCGATTCATAACCGGGATCGATTTTCACAACCCTAGTAAGCGAGCGGGTTCTTTGTGAGGCTCGGGATGGGCACATACGTACGCGTTCGGAAATTAACAACGAACCCGGCCAAACCTACTCAACCCGTGACGTCATCGGCAGACCGGATTAGGTTCCTCCGAGTTCATTTCCGAAAACGCCTATAGATTATAGTTGGTAACGAGTATCTAGCTTACTTCGATTATATATTCAGACACAAAGTTACCAATTGAAATGATACATCGAAGTTAATTAGGTAGGCGAAAAAAGTTTTACCAACTGTAACAATTTGGTCATGGTCCGTTTAAATTCCTCTTTTATTTGATACCACGGTAGATAACAAAGGTTTATACGAATAAGTATATTCCCAAAACAGTAATTTTAGTGCTGGACACTCGCTGCCATCACGAGTTTTTTCATATTGGCGCCAACGGCTTTTTGCTTTTTTTACTTCAACATTTCTGTTCTTGCAAATTATAAATTGAAAATTAGGTAGGTATTTGTGCAAAATTTTAAGTAGCCATTAAATTAAATCAGGGATAAGTTTTTTTTTTTACATAAACTTACGGCTGGCATTTTTTTTTAAGTTGATGGTAAACTAATCGGACAACTTTAATAGTGCGATTTTGTTTGCTGTAGGTATAAATATTTGTGGTTTTTTGAAATGAAGTAAATAACGATTTATGTGTTGTGTCACACTGAGATAAGCAATAAGGAGAAAGTTTTAAGAATCGATCCATTCAGTTAACTATAGAACAGCGAAACTAATTGAAGTTTAATAGGTACATAATTGATAGTTTACAGTTTATTTGTGAAAGATGAAAAATAGATGTGTATATTTTTACCGCAACTTTAACAATTAGCAGCAAATTTCTCGCTTTCATGATATCTTTTTTAAATTTATTTGTGGGTGAAATTAAGTTAATCTTGGCAAATTTGTAATAGCGTAAAATGTACGGAGGAGCATAGGGACCCATCATAGTATGTCGTTTAAGCAATGTTGCTGAAATTGGATGTTCCGTTTTATAACATTTAATTTTCCTCGAATATCGTTATGTATTTACATAACGGGCGTCCAAAACAATTTGTAACTTCAGGTGTGAAGCATTTGTTACAGTTGTGAACGTAATCCAACTTGTCAGAAGCACATACGAATTAATGAATTAATCTTAAATATGTGTAAATAAATGATTTTTGAATGCTCAATATGTAGGTACAGTAAAAGTCGCTTATAAGTGACTTCCACAGTATTTCAATCCAGGAGTTATCTTTTTGCGGGTCGAGTGTGCTTTTCAGGCCAAGGCACCAACCGTCGGCGTCGCCTGCATATATTATGAGTATTCTCAAAAACAGTTTCTGGCTGTCTGACACACACGATTTGTTGGGCGGAAAAATGCTTAAATTTATTAAAAATCAAATGAAATTTTTAGAACTTTGAATGCTGGAGAATTTACACGTCTTGTGTTGGTATGCTAATTAGCGGACTTTAACTTTAAAGTCACTTTTAAATTAATTATGGAACCAGGGCCTAACAGTAATTTGGAATCGTATCAAGTATCTGTCTGAAAAGCGGTTGTAACTAAAAGTATAAGTCGTGATCCTGGTACCGCCAATTTCGCCCCCTAAATTTAAAAATCAATATCAATTTACAGAGAAACATAATGTAAGTAGATACAACAAATAATTACAATAATAATGCAATACAAAAAGTAGACTCGCGACAGTGCTCACACGAGAAATTTTCGTGTTACAGAGAATATACACAATAATATCAAGTTTCTACAGAATTTTTAATACTACAGCCCTCAAACGTTTTCATTCATTAATTATTGTTGTATACAGTGCGATCTCGATAATCCGAACTAATTAACCGCGGTGATCCAAATAAATAATTCGGATTACTGAAGCGGGACAATTTAATCTTTGAGGTACAAGATTTTCTGTCCACTTTATGCACACATTGAAACTTTTCACTGCCTTCTCATTCTTAACAGTTTTGATTGTATCATTCAACTATGGACTTTCATTGTCACTGTCATGATGTTCGTCTGCAGCATCTATGTCTTGTAGTGGTAACAAATCTTCATCATTTTCGTGCTAGTTACGTATTTCCACGTTCGTGAGATTTTGGTCAGTGAGAATATTGAGCATATTATCTGAAACATCTGTTAAATATTTATGAATTAACAAAAAAATACTAAACAAAAAATTTCGCGCTTAACAAATGAAGGGTCAAGGGAAGAACGATCAGAGTAAACATTTTCTTGAAATTCAACTTTTAATGCTATTTGTGTTTCAAAATATGCTCGTGAATTTTATGAGAGGACGCTGCAAGTACATCAAAATTACAAGTAAAGTGGCAAACCTTGCCATAGGAATTTCAAACATTAAAAAACGAATATCTCGACAAGACGAAAATGTGACTGTTCGTTCTTCCCGTGTACCCTCGAAATGTACATTATTTACCTATCATCTCTTCAATCAAGGGAAGCAGATTGTGGCGCAATTGACTTAGAGGAATTAGATCTTCAGCATCATCTTCAGTGTCTGGGTCGTTATTTGCCATATGAGTCATAATTTTGTGCCAGCACTTCTGCAAGACTCCGAGCAGATTTTCTTCCAAGCATTGCATAGTAGACATACAGCACGCTTCAAGTTAATGGTTTGTAATAACTTAACAACGTTCTCTTTGATATTTGTTGAAATATGGGCTAACAAATTTTTCCGATAAAATAATTTCGTTAGTCTGATGGCATTTTGATCCATAGGTTGCAAATAGGGGTACCAATCCCGCATCAAAACTTCAGTCCCGCAAGCTTGCGAGACTGACGCCATCAATCCCGCGGATCCGCAACATTTGCGGGATTACAAACTATCACAATGCTTTTTTCAGTTGCTAAGAAAATTACGTACCAGAAGTTAGTTATGCAATAAAAGACAACTAAATTCAAAATAAAAGTAGCATTTATTAGTAAAATATATATAGTGGACCCTGTGATGTCGATAATGAAAATAAAAACAAGAACCTTTAATCACAAAAAAATTTTTATATAAAATAATATAAAATTACTCACATAGACGCGTTTCGGTGGCTATGCCACCATCTTCAGTACATCTACTAAATCTAATTTTACAAACTAAGCCTTATATACTATTATTTACGCATCCGTGAATTTAACACTTGAGTGAGTTTCACGGATCCGTGTCTATGTGAGTAATTTTATATTATTTTATATAAAATTTTTTTTTTTTTTTGTGATTAAAGGTTCTTGTTTTTATTTTCATTTATTAGTAAAAAAAAATTAAGAAAAATTATTGAGATTTCTTTTGGAAATACTTTCAGTGAAATGATAAAGTATTCAAAGTTTGATTTTGCAAATTTGACCTGATTATATTGCAGAAGTACCCAGCGAGAGAAAACGCGCGCTCGGCATGCCTACATATTTTTCAAATTCGGATACTTTTATTCAGTCCCGCAAGTCCCGCGGATCCCGCATGTGTAGTCCCGCAAAAATCTTGCGGGATCCAGCGTTTGCGGGATTGGTATCCCTGGTTGCAAAAGTGCTGTACAATTTCTCTCAGCTCTTCTAAAGTTACATGGATCGAGGCGTTATCGACGATTAACAGGGTTCACTCAGTAAAATTGAGATTTCTTAAATAACGGAGACCTCTATAAACGCAGGTGCGGATTACCGAGTACTATCAAATCTGGATTATAAAGTACACAATGCAATTGAAGTGCTTGGCCGGATTGTTAAAGAATTCGGTGTTACGAAGGCCCCGATTGGCGAGGTCGCATTGTACTATTCGCATAGGTGTCCTTCGTTCCCAACACAGAATAGTCGATGCAACGATTTTGATGTTCGCATTATTGAATAGTTGATATTAACAGTGTTTCCACTAACGCGATAGAATGTACAATTTTTAAAATTTTAGTAAATTTTAATGCTTAAAAGTTACAAACTTATTTCTAAAAATAAACTATAATCCCTACTAAATGCAAGCAATAACCTACCGTGTAAGATACACGCTGTTATTAGTAAAATGGAACACGTCATACTTGTAATAACTAGGCGAGACTTGCACCACAACAAGCATTCGAACAACAAAAATCACGTAGAACAAACGACAACTGACAAAATGTAGAAAAACAAGTCAATAACAAATTTATTTGTCACTTCGCAATATGAGCGACTATCTTGTTATTTACCCATCTGCATGCCCTTTTCGCAATAAACATCGTTAATGAAAAATCTTATTAAACTGTCCTTATTAAAATGCATCATACTTTTGATTTAAATTTTCACGGTCAAATGCTTTCATTTAACTCGAAAAACTGCAATAATGAATAATTTATAGCCGCGCTCGTACGGTGTGAACTTGTCCGGAGAGAGACAAACCGTACATTATTTTTAGAATCTGGCGCGAATTAAGATGACGTCCGCGTAGCACGTGCTCGAGGAATTCAGACAGCGCTGTACTCATTTCCGATAACTCGAATTGTGTTTATTATTTATTGTTTATCAACTTTAATGATAGGTACGAAATATGAACGAACATAATTGAGTGCTGTTATATTTATTTATTTATTGCATTGCTGTGCAAATAAAAGCGACAAAATATGTGAAATAAATATAGAATTTGTTAGACTAATAACAGTTTGAACACCTACTTATTGTTTAACAATAAATACTACATTTATGTAATATCGTTTGTTATGACCTAATTTTGTAATTCATTTCCAAAAGCGTGTTATTAGCGGTTCTTATCTGGATTTAAACGGCCATTTCAAAAGTATTTACAATTATTTACTTCAATAAAACTGGAAGCTTATTAATTATTCTTTTAGTTTTGTATTATTGCAGCGATATTAATGTTGAAATGTTTCTGATATTGTTTATTGATATCGTTATTTTCCATATCAGTGGCCAAATACGGTAGACTTGCATTAGTACGAACACGAGCAATTTTAGCCCTTTCGCATAAGCGAAATTTTCGCACTATGGAGAGTATACATAATCTTAATCTTGTAAAGCATGGGTCGGCAACCAGCGGCCCGCAGCTCGGCGCAACGCACATGAAGGACGATATCTAAACTAAAATATTTGTATATACACAAATATTGTAGATATACTGTAATGACATGTGACCCAAGTGCGGCCCGCACTAATCCCCACGTACAATATTTGGCCCTTTTACAACACAAGGTTGCCGACTCATGTTGTAAAGGATCCTGAAATACTACAACCTAACTACTAGGTACAACACATTACAATGGATGTATGTATTTAAAATATGATGTCAAATTATTAAACATTTAAATTAAAGTTCGCATGCACTGATATTTCTACGCAACTGCAACTGGTTGTGTGGTACACACGATTTAATATCGAATTAAATTTTCAAGTATGTATTTGATAATTGTTAATTTTTTTTTGTAGTTACCAACATGTCGAAAATTTAAGAGAGATGTGGCAGTAATTGTTACCGCCATCGTGCATGCAGTCACGATATAATGGTATTGCCAACTGTTAGTCACTTTTTTGACACCATCCATCAGTTTTACTTAGATCATCCATAATTTGGAATTTAGCGAAAATTGGGCTCTTCCTAAAGAGTCGAGCAAAGCTACCAAAAGAATTTAAAAAAGGATCTGTAATTTTAGAAGTCAAAAGTCGAAAAAATTATGCAGTATATAGAAACCCAAATCTTACAAATACATACAAACAAATAGCAACTACTGCAATAAGCTGACACTGTGTATATAGTACCTATCCCAGCGGTAATTGACCTTCTTCCTTAATGTTCTGTGTTGAACTCGTTGGTCATTTTTCTTTGCGACCAGTCTTCCTGGGCATAACAAGCGATACAAATAATACAATAAAAAACAACAAAAATTGGAACAGGAATACCTTGCACAATACGGTTACGTTCCGCGAGAATACCGTACTAGACGAAACCGTATCTGTGCGCGGAATAGATACTGACCATGAATTTTTATAAAGGTAAAAATAGCAGGCAGTTAGAGTGCAATAAAAAATAATATAACGTAATGTATTATACAGTGCTTTCGTAAAGTAGCGCTTCCTTGATAATTATTAATGATCTACTCTAACAACTTGAAAACTTTTCTCTTCAAGGTCATACGAATTTGATATTTCCGTACTCAGAAAAATACACTGCATCCAAATTCGTGAACAAAAATATGGGGTGCCATTTAAAAAAATTGTTGATGATGTCATAGTCGAAAACAATAGACGATCGTAAAATTATTAATATCAAAAAAGTTTTAAAAACTAAGGTTGATGGGTCCGAGGATTTTCTGTGCAAACCCTTCTAAAATGCTTTATCAAATTTATCCACTACTTTATGAAAGGACTGTATACTGGGTGCCCTAAAATTGTATCTTCAAATGAAATTAATATAGGTGAATTCCGAGATCTTGTTATATGAGGAGTTGAAATGAAAACCGTGTTAAGAGGGATCCATACCCCCGGCCGTCGCTAACATTGTAGATAGTTTGATTACCCCTTAGAATTAACCGTAAATATTAACCAATTTTCAATTTTTTTATACCAAATAAAAGAGAACTTCAATATCTACGCTTGCCTAGTAATACTTTTTTAAATAATTGTTTAAAAAGTGTCAAAATTAGCAGCAGAAGTAGGTCAATATTAGGCATTTTGTCGAATTTATTTTGAAGTAAATAAAAAGAAATTCAAAATTTTAACACTAAGCGTGCGTAGATTAGTGTTTTCCCTGTAATTTGGCATACTTCTTTATAACATTGGTTGAAATTTGACGTTGATTTTAAGGAGCAATCGAAACGCTTGCAGTGATTTTTGCATGATTTTTGATATTGATAGTGACCTACTTCTGCTGCTAATTTTGACACTTTTTAAATAACTATTTAAGAACATATTTCCAGATTTACGTAGATATTGCAATTCTCTTTCATTTGGTATAAAAAATTGAAAATTGGTTAATATTTACGGTTAATTTTAAGGGAAATTCGAACTGTCTACATTGATAGCGGCGGCCGGTGGTAGAGATCCCTCGAGCTAGGTGAGGATCCCTCTTAAATGCCTTTTCATACATTTTAAAATATTCAATTTTTTCTTTAATGCGTACACAATTTTAGTTCAATAATTTTATAAAAAATTAGAAAGTTCTTTGGCATCAATATAATGTGCTTGCGAAATATTTGTGCGTACGCATTAGAGAAAAAATTGAATATCTTAAAATGTATGAAAAAGCATATAACACGGTTTTCACTTTAACTCCTCATAAAACCGACAAAATCACTTCGTAGTAATGCTGGATCATCATCATTCAGATTGTCATCCACTGACTAATAAAAAACAAACCTTCAAAATCTGATTAATCAATTAGAATAATTAAAGTCAAAGGTGCCCTTTTGAGTCTCTGCAGTTTTGAATCTAAAAAGAATGGAATTCTGTTTGGGCATCCAGTATATTACGTCCTAACATGTTTATACATAGAATGGCCGCGAAAAACATCAGCCCACGGCTCTAAACTTGGGTTATCCACCTTTGATCTCAATGGATCTATGAATTTGTATACAACTTTTAGAAAACTCCGAAGAAACCAGAATGAATTATTGCAGTATATCAAACTATGTACTCCCATAAAACTTTTTTTAACTTAAACTTTTTCAACTTTTCTTCTTTTTTATGCTACTATACAGTGAGAACAAAAATAAATTAATCGCAGTAGTCCATGAAGAATATGGTCATTCACTGCACTCACGACTGCAATTCATAAAACTGCATTTGAACTACTTTAATGCTCGGTTTTTCAGTGGGGGTTTAAGTAAAAGTTCAGTTGAACTTTATATTGGTATGATTGGGTGCAACGCAGCATTTACCAGTCATTTAAAATTTCAAACCAATTTAGAATTGATTCATTTCCATAATTTTCACCCCAACAAACGCCGCATACTGTAAAATATTTCAGGTTAAACTGAAAAGTTAAACGTTAAGCCAAGTACTTCAAGCGGTTCAAGTTGAGCTCAGTTCATAATTTAACTTTTGGTAGCAGACTGAAAAATGATTTATAAACCGTGAACTTAAACTTAATTCTGAACTAGAGCTTAAACCGATACTGAGAAACCGGGCATAACTATGCTATTAAAAAACCATATTTATAAATTAATTAAATTCATTTCATAGACTCCCGCAATCAAGTTTATTTTTGATTTCACTGTAGTTTGGTTGGACATCTAATAAATAGTACATACTATAGGTACACGATTTTTCGTCAACGTCAATTTCAGAACGATGCCACCAGCTAAAGGTTGATTTCAATTCAATTTCCGTATCACATCCGAACACTGACTTTATTTTACTTAAATCGCCTTTCACCTTGTTTGTTGACGTACGAGTGTGTCATCGTTTTAAAGAACAGAGGGAATTAGCTAACTAAAAAAACTAGGAGTTTCAAATTACCATTTTTGGATAAAGAGCTGTATATAAAAACTTTTAACCCCCATAAAATATTGGATTAATGATATTTTACTATTAGATGGGAAGAATAACAATTTAAAATGCAAATCAATTTTTTGTGCACAAATATAAATCATTGTTATTTATTGGCCACATTAAAAAAACCATATGGTAGGACAGACCGGTTGACCTTTCAACAGTAACGTACAGAATCGATGTTAACTATGATACAAATAAATAGTAAAAAGTAATCGAATTACTCAGTTTTTTTGCGCATATGAATTGTTCATTCGGACGAAAAGTAGATAAATAGATTTTTTTAAATAACGAGGTCAAAGTTACCGTTTTTAGATGCATTGGTGATCAGGAAGAACAAGAAAATAGAAATAGATGTATACAGAAAGGAAACCAGTACATGTCGCTATATAACCAAAGATTCGAGCCATTGCCAACAACATAAAATGGCTAGTTTTCAATTTATGGTTCATAGACTGCTATCTTTTCCTTTAACGAAGCAAAGGTACTGGAAAGAACTTACAACCATTAGGAATATTGCGACAAGTAATGGTTTCAATTGTAACATAATAGATAACATTATACGTAGGAAACAATTCAAATTGTCCATTCAAAATTGTACCACTTTTAGCAGCGATACCGATCCTAAGGTCAGATTTGTTAAAGTTCCTTACGACCCAAGAGTTACAAATGGCCTTGGTGGAATCTTTAACAAATTTGACCTTAAAATAGTTCACAGTAATAACAATAGATCATTAAGTAGTTTGTTGGGTAATCCGAAGGACAAAAATAGTGATAGGGATATGTCAGGTATTTACCAGATTAGTTGTAGTGATTGTGATTTGGTATATATTGGGCAAACTAGACGTTCTATCATTACCAGATTCAAAGAGCATATGGCTCATATCAAATACAATAGACCAGAGAAATCTAGTGTTGCCCTGCATGTACTAGAATGCAACCATAGAATAGGTATAGACAATTTAAAATTGGTTAGGGCAGAATCAGATTATAGGAATTTAAATAGTAGGGAAAGTTTGATTATATATAAGAATAGGAAAAAATTATTAAATAGTGATATGGGCCCCATTCCCAATACCCCATTGTATAGATTACTAGATTTGACTAACCATCCGTGAAACTCACTCAAGTGTTAAATTCACGGATGCGTAAATAATAGTATATAAGGCTTAGTTTGTAAAATTAGATTTAGTAGATGTACTGAAGATGGTGGCATAGCCACCGAAACGCGTCTATGTGAGTAATTTTATATTATTTTATATAAAATTTTTTTGTGATTAAAGGTTCTTGTTTTTATTTTCATTATCGACATCACAGGGTCCACTATATATATTTTATAACGAGGTCAAGGACAAATAACTTCACAAATAGGTATTTATGACGTAATCTGTGTTATTTGTGTGATGCGATGAAAGATTTATTCCCCTCAAAATTACCAATCATCGGTGTCAAGTGAGTTACTTTTTGTTGATGAAATGAAAATAGCAGAATTATGGTACGATTATACCATAAAATTGATTGAACTTGAAATTTATAATTGGACAACTTCAAAAGTTTGCAGTTCTTACAAAAGGCATACAAAACCAAAATTATTGTTAGACGTCATGTATTGTACTTTCATAACAACACCTGTATGTAAAGAATAGGAAGCAGATTGAGACACATTTGTTAGAATAACATTGTAGATAGAAACAAGTTCGCCACCAGTAATACACATAGAGACACCACAACAGATCAGTAAGAATTACTGTAATTTGTGACTGTAGGTTGTAATGCACATTAGGTGATGAGTTGATCCCTATTCTTACCGTAAGTCTCCTATATTCAAATTGAATACTAGGAAATCATTTTTACCAATTGTTTTTTTCGTTTCCTGGTAAAAGAAAGTGCTGCGGTGTGTTCTTGCAGAAAGGAATTGTTCCTGATTGATAGAGTTGGCACATTCCTACGCCTATGTTATAATGTGTAGAAATTATACATAAACTGATTGACCGAGGAGTAACTACTTAAGTGTTAAGTACTAACCCCTTTGTTGCCTTTACTATGCTAATTAAACACGATTGAATATTTGATTGCACTATTTATGTCCTTGACGTTTTGAGAGGATCGGGAGACGTGTTCAGAGTTTATGCTGGAAAGTAAAAACAATAATGTTCTACCTACTAAAATGTAGTAGATGCATCTGATTAATTACATTTACAATGTAAAATGAAATCTACGATAAAATCGTTTGTTTTTATAAAAATGTTAAAATTATGCAAAACTATAGTCGATTTTTAAATGAGCGAGAAAGACGTTTAGAAGGCTGTGAAAAAATTGTTTTTTCTTTATGTTGTAGTAAGTGCACTGATTTTGACATTTTACGTCTAACAGTAATATCGCTTTAAAATTAGGAAATATAGCACAAAATTCTTCTGTGGAAGGAAGCAATATGGCCATTTCGAAAGAAACTTCCGATGAGGAAAGCTTTATCTTCAATATAACATTTAAGTAATTCTGTCAAAATTGTATATGTATATGTTATGTTATTAGTTACTCATTACTACCAATGAAAAATAATATAAAAAATTTGTTTTCACAGCCTTTCATTGTCCCGCTCATTTAAAAATCAACTATACTTTCCCGGATAATATAGAATCTATTATTATACGTACTTAAAATTTTGTGAATCGTGTTAATTTATTAATGATAATATTTAATCCTCCTTTTTCAATCACTTTAAGTTTTTATAAAACCATAAAGTACAGTTATTACCGAGTAACTGTCAACATTCATTATGGAAGACAAGCAACAGTAACAGGAGAAACTAAGAAAAAGTCTAATGTTTAGCTGCCACTTCCAGCTTAATGTAAAAAAATATTATTTTTGTAATAGTAACTAATGGCTTTATTTTTGCAACCATTCTGAATTTTAAGAAATCGGCAAAGAGCGAGTCAGGCTCGCACAATTAGGGTTCCGTACTAAAACACCAATTTTCCTGCAACTATTACATTGTCGAGAAAATACGCAGTTTTCCTGTAATCTATCGCTTAATATCTACTAACCCGATTAAAATCAAAATTTTAGCTTTAGAAATCTAGGAGAACAAGGCGGGACGGTCATTTTTTGCACATTTTTAACTATTGTTACCTAAACGGTCTTATGCAGCCACGGCGGCTGCTTGACTGAGCACGGACGTTGTAGCTGGCCATGTTTTACTGTTGCCACGGGCAAATAAAATAAATAGAAACGTCACCTTTTTTACAAAGGGAATGACCAGACGTGTTTTACATTTTATTCCGTATTTTATTTGTGTTTACATGTGAGTTATTTTTTAATGTTTCAATGAGTTTGTAACATTTGACGGCCCAACGTGGGGCACAAGGAAAAGGGCTTTTTCACCGAACTTTCACCAACGACTCCGATGCCGCGATGCCGCGACGCCCTTCTGGAGGGGGATCAAATTCTAACATCAGGAACCTCCAGTGGCGCCCGCAACCGATGATCGCTACACGATTCAGCGCTAACAGCTGCAACAGGCGACTCCACTTCCCGGAGCTCCGACGCACAGCGTCGAACTACAAGGGGATCGTCAGCGACCGAACAGCGCCGCGAAGAGCTGCATTCCGCCGCCTTCCCCGCTTTCGGCATGACACGAAAGATGCCTGCGTACTAGACCCGCGTCACTCCATGGGACTATGGATGCCTGCAGCAAAGTATGAACAAGTAGCAAGCAACCACGCAACCGACCACCGCTGTACCGACCCGGTAACAGAGTGCAACTACGCACCACTGCAAGAACCATTATGTTGAGTAGAAACCGGAAATTACGAATATAGGTTGATTTTGCGATGTCGCCAGGTCGCCAAGACCCGCTTTGAGAAACTACGTTCTGACGTTTTGGTCAAACTGGAATTAGTACTCGAAAACAAACACGTGCAATCTCTCGGTGGGCATTTATCCAAATTGATAAAAGGCCTCGCAGAATTGCACAAAAACACTCTTGGACTACTGTCAGTACCTCCGCTATTTCCGATAGAAGTCGATTTGTCAAACAGTGCTTTGCAGTACAAATCGACAACTCCAGTGGTTCAAGATAATGATGAAGAGCATGAAATAGAAAATGGGGAAGTGCAAGAAGTGCCTGAACCGAATTTAATTTGTAACCTGGATGTTTTGGATGACGCCGAACCAGTTGAACTGAGTCATCGATGCCCGATTTCGGAACTATCCAATTAGAATCTGATTATAGTGTTATGGATAATCTTACTCTTTTGATGACCCTGCTTCCCGGAGTCCCAACGCACAGCGTCGAACTACAACGGGATCGTCAGCGACCGAACAGCGCCGCGAAGAGCCGCATTTCGCCGCCTTCCCCGCTTTCGGCATGACATGAAAGATGCCGGCGTACGAGACCCGCGTCACTTCGAGGAACCTGCAGCTAATAGCTAACCATAAACTATTTTCTTTATAATATAAATAATCCAAGGCAACAGCTACTTCCAACACCGTGCTCAGCCTTTAGGGAGGGGCGTGTTACCTAAACGGTCTTATGCAGCCACGGCGGCTGCTTGACTGAGCACGGACGTTGTAGCTGGCCATGTTTTACTGTTGCCACGGGCAAATAAAATAAATAGAAACGTCACCTTTTTTACAAAGGGAATGACCAGACGTGTTTTACATTTTATTCCGTATTTTATTTGTGTTTACATGTGAGTTATTTTTTAATGTTTCAATGAGTTTGTAACACTATATAATTAAGACCACTAAACTTAAAATTATAAAAAAATATTTTTAGAATTCTTACAGTTAGCTCTCTCATATTACAGCCCACACGATATGTTAATTTAAACTTTTTCTAACTGGCCCCCCCTAAAAATGAGTAAATATTGAACCTGCAGGAGAATTATTCAGGGAGAGATCTTAACGACAAATAATTTTAATAATAATTTCGTGGTACATTATGCTTGAAATATTCCTACACATACATACACACATGCGCTTTTGACAAATAGTGTACAGCTTTGCGAAACTATGGACATATCACCATAGCTACAGCCTCAAAGCTGCAACATGCCGGAAATTTGCGTGAAACAGCAATTTATTCGATATAACATTTAACAAAATATTTCAGCAAAATGGTTAATTAGGCGGTCGTCGTTCAGTTTAATTAACGCTTTAAATTTAATCAATGAAGAACCAAAACTAAATGAGACATTCGTTTTTGCACTACTGAATTTGAGAACGTAAGTTTACCTGCTCAACATTATATTCCAGTATGTTCACGGTTTCAATTGTCTTTATTAAAAATAAGACTAAACTCATGAAAACAATACTACAATAAAAAAATACCGTGTTTTTCATTCGAGCAAAGTATTTAATAAAAATTCCGAGGGGAAGCGTGGCCAATAATAAAGTAAAAGGTAAATGGGAAACCTTTACAGGAGGTGTCAAATTTAAACGACGGACCTATTGCATTAGTGTTATCAAAATTAATTCGATGATCATTTAAATTAAAATATTGTCGTATTCTAATACCCAGTGTCGAACTAAACGTTTTAAATATTTTAGTACTTTAGCAACATTTTCTAAAAATTCTGTACTTGCAATAATAAATAGTACTATACCGTATTTGAGATTTCTGTAGAGTAATAAAAATTGACAACCGTGAAATTGCGCCTAATGTTCACAAATGAATGGACATCATGGACGGTGAACGCAATCATTTATTTATTTATTTATTATTTATTTATTATTATAATGTTGCTTGTTTTATTAAATGATTGATTGTGAATAAAATAGTATACAAACCTCGGCAAAAGTACCATCCCTGTGTCTCGAGAACAGACATGGACAGAAATGGAATACTTTCCGCCTCGGTATGTAATATACCAATAATGCACTTGTACATAATATGTAAATTTAGCAAGAACCAGACTTCATAAAAAGCCACACGATAATAAGATACTGGATAATCCAGTTTCCTTCATCAAAAACAGAAAAACATTGCTTTGCATTATAAAAAGTCAAATGTGTAAACTCCGCAAACAAGAGGGTAACGTTATTTTTGCGTCTGAATAGAAAACGACAAACTTGAAAATGTGTTTTGCAAGAGACTGAAATGAATTATTGATGTGCGGTAATTTCCTGCTGGTTGCGAACTAAATAATAAAATGGCAGATCGCTTTAGAATTACAAATTGGGTAATTGATACAGGAACAACAGTATATGATCGCGTTCCGAAAAAAGAAAAGCAAGTTTTCTTTCCGTCGATAAATTGAAATGCTTACGATTTGTGTGTGACTTGTAATCGCAAATAACATTCGGTGACATCATATTCCAAGGTTAGACATAAATATGGAAGTCGACCTGGCGGCAGTTAGTTTCTGAGTATGAAGCAATTTACTCGGAGCGCTTTTCCAAACATTTTCAGTTAAAATGCTATCGCCAAAATAAAGAATAATTATGATTAAAGTGTCAAAAATGTTTCAAGACACAAATTGTACCGAATCAAAGCAAGGCGGCTACCAGTTGTTTCTATTTCCAATATAAAAGGTCTACGACCTGAAAAGAATTTTAATGCTACTTTAAAAATCACAAACTTGTCCGTGGCATCGCAATGGTAAAAATAAAACTAAATATGGATCCGCACAATAAATTTATAACACAAAAAAAAACTTACTTCAACAAGTGCAATAAATTTTATGACGTTTGAAAATAAAAGTTCGGGCGCGAGAAGAAACTTTCCTTAATCCCATAGACATGTAAACATGTGGTTTCCCTTTTCCGCTTCTTAAATTCAACTGCAGCATTATTACATCGTTTCGCAGCGTAACCTTGATACAACGGAACCTCTGCAGTTGCGCCCTTATTTATCGGAAACACGAAAATTTAATTAAGACGCTCAGTTACAATTTAGTTTCTAAAAAACCGGTCTATCAATTATTATCATAATTAAATTGATGTAAAATCGTGTTGAACGGTACTAACATTAGTAAAGATTTTTCGTGCCCCACTTCTAACAGTTTCTAGGGGTTATTACTCTCAGATGTTCGTAGAAGGGAGTCCGCGTTTTCTGGAAAGTCAGCTGTTCTCCTTTTCCCGACCTGCCAACGCTTTGTTATCTGTCTTTTGTACGTTTTTCTCTAGTCTCGAGTTTTTTTGTAAGCTTGATATATTGCTCTGTTTCCTCAAGCTTGAAAGAAAATAATTCGCTTCAAATCAAGAAGCTGCGAATAATGGGTGTCGACTCGAGCACACAATTCAATTACAGAGTACTTACGATGGTGTATGCAACGTTTGATGGTAAACTCCATATTTCCGTGATCGTGGAGGTATTAGACTCGTGAGAGACTGTGCTTATCGGTAAACTTTAATTAACTTAATTGTGTTCCCAAGGTCACTAACTATGAATGGTTACGTTTGATGTGTATGTGATGAGTTTTTCGCAATGTTACAGATTTAAGTTTTTATAACAAGATATCACTCGACCATGCCTGCGCTTTTTACTGGTGAATTAGTTTGTTTTTTGAATTGTACAGGGTGAGTTAAGTTTTACCGCCCCGGCCATAATACCTATTAAAGATTGAGGGGAAAGTATCCAATTTACATGTTACATCAGTTGAAGTTTACACTTTCGATTAGTGCTACAAGTTTTCCAAATCATTTTTATTTGAAGCCAAAAAAGTAAAACAAACAGTTTCGGATAAAATTTCCATGTTTGATTTTTTATTTCAAAATTTGTCAAATTATTCGTAACATTGTTAATTGCAATTTGATTCGTTAAAAAGTTATTACTTTTTGAGTTAAATCAAATTTAACATAAAGCACGAAAAGTACTTTTATTTATGACTTTCCAACAATGGATAATACGGTCTACCACGTAACAATACCTGATGATCGACCCATAAAACTGAAGGGCACGTTTTAGGTGTTGCCAGACCCATATTCTGGAATTTGTGTGAAAAATAAAATAAGTTTTTAATAGGTAAATATTAAGTTTATTTTATAAAAGATGCTCAAAGTGATGCCCCATTACCCATAAATTAAAAGCATTTCAAGCTTCTGCTCGACTGACTATTGAAATGGCATGATTATACCTGAACTAAACACAAATGTTCACTATTTCACAAAACAAAGTTTTAATTTTCACTTTTTATCAACGATGTTTAAGTGTTGGAAGATTTGTTGGGAATGTGAATGTTTCTTTATTCACAAAAAGACGAGGGTTTTTAAACTTTGGGTAAATTAAGCAATTTATTTTATGGAAAGGTTCAATAACCGATTTTGCAGACGGCAAAATTAAAACACAAAATTGTAGACAGATATACTAACGAAAATTAGAAGCTGGTAAGCGATTTTCTTATCAAGTTTAAAATCTAATATTGCAAAAATTATTTTTTATTATGATTATAATTACCGTGTCGCTGTTAGTTACGATGTTGTGAACTTTTAAAGAAATAGCGAAGACCCTTATTCCGGTCCTGTAAAATGTAACGTTGTACTTTTTAACTTAACTTTGTGACTGTCATAAATAATCAGTCAAGTAGCCAAAACCAATACCATTGTTAGGTGAATTGGTCAGCTTATGTCGTAAATCATTTAAAAAAATTGGATAAAAATACACATAGATAAGTCCTCAATTTAACGATTACTCGGGAAAAATAGGTGTCTGTTTTTTTTTAAATTGAATAAATGAAATCAGCAATCGGAATAACAATCCATTCTGTACCCTAATTTAATGACATTGGTCCTCTTCTTCAGTTTTCTGAAAGATCGTAAGTCTCAAACGACAAAGATCGCATAAGCGCTAGTTATTCACCATAATCGCAAACAGAATACCTGCCATAGGGGTCTGGTTTTTTGCTTTATGTCGGTCGTCCTTCTGCAAATGGTTTTATTACTGACACTTTTATATCATCCTGAATAGTTTTACCGCAACTTTATGAGGGTGTAATTTAAGACTTTTGATATAGATACACTAAACGATATTAAGATACGATTTATTCAGTTACTATTAAAATCTAAATGCCAATTTGGTTATTATTAAAATGTACACTGTTACATGTTTCTATCAGCGAACTAGGTGATTTGCTCGGCTTTGCTTAGATTTCTTGTAGTATGTAGTATCCATAGTTTTGCATAAATTTGTCCCCAATACATAAAGATATTTCGAAATAAATGGAATGGAAACAAACTTAACCATAATCTGCATGATTTAGGGCAGTGAACTAATCCTATGAGAACAAGATGTACAGAGCTAACCAGTAACAAGACCTTTCTTGTGTTATCTTAATATCTAGTTCTTGATTTTTGAGTGCATTAAAATATCGGTGGGTAATTTCGACATAATATCCTAGATAACTGATTTCAGACCGTCAACTTGATAATTTTGAGTTTTTGATCGCATCATTAGTTCCATATAGTATTAAAGAGTAAATGTGCATAATTTAGTGCAGATCAGTCAAAGGGCGTATGCGTGTATAGTGAAAAAACAGATACGCAAACAAACTCTCTTTTATGTACAGAAAGTAACGTGTAATTCTTTAAATTTACATTCAGATTAGGCGGCGAAACTTTGAACATACGCGTCTTGGTGCCATCATAACGGTATAAATGAAATTTTACCACTAGAAGTCAGTAAAATCCAAGACAGCGTTTCCCAAACTGTGGTGCTCTGTCAAAAATTAAATTGAAACCTCTAACAAGATTTATTTTTCATTGTCGTAATACTTTATTTTTTGTCGTTTACATGTAGGGTAAATAAGTATAGAGTTTATAGCAAGACATCAAGTGTTTATGTACGTATAAATAGTTGACAAGAGATTAGGTGCACATAACATAGACAATAAAGTGAAAATAGAAAGTGAATTGGAAACATTTATGGAATATTGTACATATCGTCGCCTTGGTGGTGAACTGACCTAACCCACAGCAATGAAGTTTTGAGTTATCGCCAGTTACAGATTTCTATACACGTAAGATGTATGTTATTTCTTGGTACAGCTAATGCGATTGTCGGGCCATTAATTTACTATTGGGTTAGAACCAATACGAACTAAACTGATTTGAATACATGCTAAGGGACTTGAGTGAATTTTCAATTTTTGTGGGTTAGGTCAGTTTACCACCAAGGCGACGATATCTAATAATAATAATAATAATTTCATCTGAAAGGGAGTTCGAAGAGACATTTTGAGCAGGCCTCAAAAAAATAGTCCTGCATGAGTATTATAAAAGTGGTTTGTAGATTAATGGAGACCACATGGAAAGTTTCTAACAGTAAACTTATGTTCATTTGATTTGTTTTTTTTGTCGTCGTTGTTGTTGTTGTGAATAGCGCTTATTACGTACATCAACTATAGTTGATTTTTAAATGAGAGAGACGGTTAGAAGGCTGTAAATTTTTTTCTTTTTTACTTAATGTTGGTTTATATTGGTAATGCCGCTTCAAAATTAGAATATATAGCACAAAACGCTTCTATTGAAGGAAGCAATATGATCACTTCGATAGAGACTTTCGATGAGAAAAGCTTTATCTTCAACATTCTGTAACATTTAAGTAATATTTTTTTACAATATTAAATATTAACAATATTTATCCATTGGAAAGTTGCAAGTTTAGTCTTATGAATAGATTACTCACATACATATGTAACAATTCCATTTGCATCATCTGTTTGCCCACAAATCACAAATCGAATTTGTCTCCGTTGCGAGTTATATCAATAAACAATCATTTCCAAATTGTATAGTCAATGAGATGTAAGTAAATTGGATATGGTGCCATTTACCAAGTTTACACATTGATTTAAATGCAGAAATCAAAACGTAACTAGAGTAATGTCATAACCATATTCATGCCAAATTATATCCTGTTATCGAGAGAATACCATTAAAGCAAATACTCAGGGATCATGTTACGTGCAACTTGTTTCGTGTATCTCAACCTTTCCCAAACAATATTTAGTCAGTCTCTTTAATTAACGGTTTCAGCCGTACAGAAGATAAGATATAACAGGTTGTTTCGAGCACCGATATTCACTAGACACGGAATATTGCTAAAGCATACCAGATAGCGAATACCTATCTCTCGTTCATTATTACTATAAATTTATGAAATTTTATCGCACTTCTTTTTGTATCGGGTATTTTACAAAACAATTTTTTTTTCTTTATCGAACCGATATTGCTCGATTCTAGACCTCGTTGCAATTTAAGAAATCGATACAACTCGGTGTATCCCTATGCACTTTACTAACCATTATGAAAACATCAATATCACACAATTGAGTGAAACGACAATAAATAGCATTACTTGCGAGAGGAGTCTGTTTAACTCGCGATGTTGTTAGTTATGTTTTGGCAGGTGTATATCTAGCGGAGACAATAATCCCGTTGCCATTGTGTTCCATTTAATGTTTATCTCATAAACAACCAATAGTCGACGCGTTTATTAAAACGTGATTTTTGACATCAGAAGCAACTTACTAAAACAATTTGATTTTAGCAAAGTTAAACAAAAGTAATGCAAAACTTTAGCCCGTCTTTTACGATTAATTTACTGATGTTTGGTAGAAGTAAAACAAACTTTGCTATTTTCTCTCGAGTTTCTGCAATACTTAAAGTGAAACAAAGTGTTAAAATGCCTGGTGACAATATAATTATGTCATCTGTGCAATTTAATTTTTTTTAATAAACGTTGTCATGACTGTTTAAGATGAAGGAAACTTGTGCAACGAGATTGTAGCGTAGCGTTGGAGAGTACAGTTGCGAGAGAATCTCGATATAACGGATG
The DNA here is from genome assembly GCA_949768715.1 of Dascillus cervinus. Classification (NCBI taxonomy): domain Eukaryota; kingdom Metazoa; phylum Arthropoda; class Insecta; order Coleoptera; family Dascillidae; genus Dascillus; species Dascillus cervinus. The sequence continues at coordinate 15,922,746 of OX458316.1, read as the reverse complement.
ATATGTTAATGGTATCTTTGACGGCGGGAACAACACGAATTGTTTCCGTTCAATCGTTATTAGTTTTATTTCCATCGTTGATCATATTACAAATAATGATTTAAACACACATGATTTTTTCTGCAATGATTGATGATCGCTGTGGGGAATGCCTAATCAAAAGTAGGAAGAAGAAGTTGCATAGCTTATTTTAAAATACAAGAACCCTGTCAATAAATATGAATTTACTTCAAATAATTTTGTAAGATATCCTGTTGAGCAGGGGTAGCCAACTTGTTTGTATACAGTGCGGACCAGACAAATGGAATAAATTTAGCATTTTAATTATTGTGCATATTAAGAAAAAATCCCGGAACACGTAATTGTTAGTCTATGACATGATATGCTGTAAAGTGAGAATTTATGGAAAAATTGATCCGTTTAACGAAATTCGCTACAACACATTAAAAAATCAAAAACTAATAGCGTTTCGTTCTTGGCAATGTAATACAATAAAAAATATATCAATCGGCGTTTTAAACAAAATTACCACTGTCAGTCAATTAACGAAAAATGTTGATAAGTTTTTGTTACTTTATGAACACTTCAATTGTTTTTGCTTGCCTTCTCAGCACTGTTGATTGCAAGTAAATAGATAAGTGCACCGCAAACGCTTAGATTTAGGTATTAATTATATATATTATTCATACTTACACTGCTATAAAATAGCGAAGGTGTTTCGTTGAAATTTTTAGATTTGTGAAGTGAAAAAATAGCAACGTTACAAAGAAAAATGTTTACGTTTCAGTTCTAGGACTGAAAAGCAACTTTCGTGGTTAAAAGCAGTACTACCAGTTATCTGACCAAAATAAATCATTGAACTTTCTATTATTGCACGGAAATTGTTTATGAGCTAATAACCAATTTCCCTCCACGTCCTTATCCTATTTTATCAACATTTTTTAGTTCCTCAAACTTATCCATAATCACAGGTAAAATGAGCTACATGACATCGGCACTTTATAATAATATAAATAAAAAAATAAAAAATAAATAGAAACAGTACTACATGGTCTCCGAATTGTCTAATTGCCTAAGATTGGACTACTAAAAACCTACTTGACCTCCGCTCAAGACTTAATTAATTAGGCATTGTAGATATAATAAAATATATCGAACAAGCGTGCGTATACATACCTATATGTGTATGATAAGAAATAAATTAATGTGATTAACAAAGTTTCTTGATTTTTAATAATTCAATCTTAGGCAATTTTAGGCAATTGTAAAATCAGTGAATTATCCTTTCGACGAATGTGGGGCGGTGAACTTTCCGTCGGTGAACTTTCCGGATACCATTTAAGTATGTTACTGAATTATAAATATGAATTTATCGCAGTCAGTGTAAATATGTCACATAGTATTTTCTATGACCTTCTTTTTCGATTTGTTTTCGTACAGCATTGTATGTAATTATTCGAACTGTTTTTATTTACATTCCTTGAGCAATTAAATTTCGCCTCCTTCACATTAGTTACGTGATATCCGATCATATTTTTTTTCAAAATACAATTGACTTTATAACGGATAACCTGAGTAAAGGTGAAGTGTCAAAGAAATTGAATATTCCATACTTTACAAGGTTTTCAGTCTTTGACAGATTAGTTAAAGAAGTTGTTCAACTTTGGATATTGACGCTTTTGTAAAAAAAAATATATTGTAATGCAGACTCGTGTGTTTAAACCAGACAAAGGACTGGGGTGTTTAAAAAAACACCGAACACATAGTGAACGCATAACGGCTGCCTGCGTTCATTATTTTCAAATTCCCCCAATTCACATTAGTTACATCGACCTTTCCTACCCACCTCCACGTACAAAAAAAAAAGATAAAACCCGTCCAAACTCCACGGGAATAAATTTCTTCCCACCTTTTGTTCGATAAATAATTAACAATAGTAAAGATTTTGACACGTTTCAATCGGAAAAGACGTTCAACGGATCGATACATTTTATTTCTAAAGATCATATTAGGTACCTGCCGCAAAAGTAAAACAGGTTTCGAATCGTGCCTGGGTAATTTTATAAATCCCCCGTTGTTTGCTCGTCTAGCGTGATAGTGCGATAGTTGGCGACCGCACAAGAACAACCTGTCCTATTTAAAAAGCTGATCGGACGTTGACCTACTTCCATAAATACTCCACATTGCTGGTGTCATTGCTCAGGACGCGATGAGTCTGCTAGATAAATACGCTAGAAATTATTCAAAAATTGATTATGTTGAAAAGTATATTATTATTAATTATTTTGTTATTGAAAAGAATAGTATCATTTCAACATATACGCACACAAAGCGATTCAGTTTTCGCTACCAAGTTAAGCATCATTTTTAGGACAAAAAAAATCGTAGAGTTGTGTAAAATACAAGAAAGATTGTACATTTTTAAAAAAATTTAGCATATCTTACGAAGATTAAATATGTGTTCCGTTCGTGACGTGAGATGTAAGTACCTGGAGGTGGATAGCCCATTTCTTGCTGGCATCAGCGGTAGAGTCAACAGACATAATGCATTCATTCAGCAGATTCAGATTCAGATTCTCTAAAGTTAGTGCCGGAATACACATACGTCCGGGGCGTACACTTACCTAAACTATCCACCAAGAAATAATGCCTTTCATTCATTAATTCGCGTTTGAATCGCCCGCCGCAAAGGATTTTTAACAATGACAGCTATTGTTTCTTTATCGGTAGATTAGAAGTGTATTCTGTCTTTTGAGTCATATTCAGAAGAAAGCTTTAGGGACTATTTTGTCTCAAGATCTGATAGAGCTGCGAGAGTGGATCATTGTAGGAGACGTACTGATTTGAGTATGGGAACAAATGGTCTGTCCATTAGATATCTGTCGCGTAGCGAAAAGAAAACTTGGAAGATTACCTTACGTTTGCTGTAAAAGGCATCATCTTATCACATCATGGTATAATCTTTTCTGAATCCGGTGTCCTTTTAAAATTACGGTTATATTACAGTTGAACCCTTCTATAGTGATGTTTGAAAAGCCAAGCAAAAACATCAGTATATACAAACTTTACTATATAGAATTCATGCTTAATTTTACAGTGTTGGCAGTCCATATTCAAAAATCGAGATTTCTATTACCTGAGAAGTTTGGTAAACCTATCTTAAAGAAGCGTCACTACATAGAAGTTTCACATCATAACATAGAAGTATTTTTATATGCAAAATTCTACGATCCCGGCAAAAACATCACGATAGAAAAAAAAGCATTGTAGAGAAGATCACTATAGAGACGCTCAACTGTATTTTTAAAGTTTGTTTACATAAATTGACTATTACAAATTATTATGTACGATTTTTATGTACATACAATAGAACCCCGATTATCTGAGTCTCTGTATTATCCAAGCGACCTATGCTTTTTAATTGATTCGTGTTATCCGAGACGAAATTAAATTTTATCCAAGTTACTTAAGTGGTGTCGTAAATAAGCCGGCAGTTAATAATTTTTTTTGTCTACATAGTCCACATTAGCTCGGATAAACGGGATTCGACTGTATGTGCAAATTGACAGAGATTGATAGTTGACGAACGTTCATTGATTTGCATTGAAAGATAAGTTGTTGTTGAACCAGACAAAAGAGTTTTTAATATGTTCGTATTTTAATATTTGGCTCGGGCACTACACCTTTCGAGGTTTAAAAAGGTCCTGTGTCATGAATATTGTAGTTATTGTGTGTAGTGGAATGCCTAGATAATATTTTTGGTTATTTTGCCCATGTGTTTATCGTTAGATTCGTGACTAAGGTAAATGCAAATTTCCGCAAGGAAATAACACAAACATATTTTCTAGAATAACTCGAAAAATAAAAATTATAAGTAGTTTAATTAAGGCAAATAGCTTTACAGTAGGTGCTCGGCTGATAAGATCGAATTGCTCACATAATCAAAAGTAATGTGTGTTTATTCATGTTTTTCCAGGATTAAAATGCAATAAAATATTGCTTTTTTGTGTTTGTAGGTACTGTCTACAAGCAAACGTTTTTGAAATTGACAATTAACAATTTTAAATTCTGAAATCTCTGTTTAACCAAATTGTTTACGTTTCAATATGCAAGAAATGTATACAGCACGTTCAGTTATGAGAGCATCTTTTTTCACTTATTCTTTTGATCAAATTCGGTTTCGCCTCTGCATCAAGCCCATTCATAACTAGTTGCGCTGTACAATTATTTTTCTTTTTTTTCCAAATTTGAGATAAAAATTAAAAATCAAGTGTTTATTCCATTTTGTGAAAAGGCGTTAACGGGGAGGCGTGTTATGATTCAATTTTATTCGAAAACATATTTCTCTTTTTCGACCCACTTTCACCACCTGCATCACAATTATTTTGAATATATTGTTGGATTTTTCTAAACTTTAATATTTGCGCAGTGTTGGTATACAGAAAAACTTTAATGACGGAAATAATCAAAATATTGTTAAATAAGCTCAAAGTTCAGCATTTAAGTGTGAAACTTAAAATTTTATCTGATTAAAGTTGAGAACATGTCACGCAACTCAAGTTGCACGTACCGTTGTAGAGTTTGACTAAAGATATTCTGCGTTTATGACTTTTAACCGCAATCAACTTTTACTGATGATAATGAGGGTTCACTGCAGGGTGCCACAAAGCTGGTTGCTTTAAAAAATATTTTTGCCGATACTTCAGAACCGTACTTAAATATTTCAACTTTAGTTAAGTTCAGAACAAATAATCAAATACAAGTCATAGAATTCATCAAGTATTTAAGTTAATCAATAACCCCACATACCTACCTAATTATTAGAAGAGGTTTAATGTTTACTCATATTTATATATAAGCATCAAGAAATTTATAAAAATTTACCAAATACAGCCCTGGCCACTTCTGCCCATGTTGATTATTACGGCTTACCTACTTTTATGGCCGGATCACTTATAATATTGTAAAAGGCACAGTCATAAACGCAGAATATCTTTAGTCAAACTCTAACAGAAAACCTCTTCTGTTATAACGATTAAGTATCCACCTACTGGATGGTTTCGTTAATTAAATTTACAAACTTGTTATTAAATAATGGGCTTTTTCTGCATCACGAAATAACAATGATTAATGTCTATAGCGATCTGATGTCTGTTAAATGGGACAAGTTATCTCTCCCTCCTTTTACACACTTTCTTTTTATCCACCGTACTTTTCACATCGACCTACAAAATGCTTTATTGGAATAAACGACTCCAACAGAAATGAATTATTTTGCTCGTGTGCGCCCATTTCATCGTTTTCGTTTCACTGACCTCATTGCGGTTTCTAAGAAAGCGTTTCGCTATTGCAACATTGACATTGTATTGTTTAACGCTCGCATGTGGCAACGATTGTAATTAATTTCAAACTAATATTTCTCCTAACATTTGTATGAACGATGAGCATCTGTGCGGAATCAATGCTAATTATTATTAATGTTGCAGCGTTCATTTTCAATTTTCTAATTATGAAGTCGTTTTTGATCCGAATCGGCCATAACGGCATATAAACAGCATAGCATTGTTATTGATCAATAACCACGTTCGCATGCTGTCCCAGGTGATGTCAAGGCTATACATCAAAGGTTCACTTATTATAACGTTGTTTATTTATAATCGTTTAACAACAGTAATATTTCCTAACCTTGACACTAAACCTCTATAAAACGTTCCGTGCTTTTCATTTTTTTTGTCGCTAGACTTGCATTGCAGTTCAATTCAAGAATCCCCTGTTATTAGCTTTATTATATATAGTACCTTGGTTTCCGAGCCTCAACCCCCCGGACAGTGCATCAATTTCATCTTATTGCACCCAGTTATGATACACGTGTCTCGCACATTCAAGGACGCTTCTATTGCACAAAACACGTTTACGGTTTTATACACGAATTAACAGAGGTAGTCTCTCACTAATTTACATTTAATCCTATAAATAGTTTAAATACACTGAAAACTTCTGTAGAACGATTATGTAAATGCAAGGCGATCGATATTTAGTATCAGTGATTTTTTGTTATTATGTAACTCAACTCCACAGTGGTGACGTCAAGTCTGCAAAACCGGGACAGATATGTTTATCGTAATTATCTCCAAATAATTGTCATAATTTATGGATATAAAAAATTAGCAAAGATGGAGAACGGTAATTGTGTAATTGTGTAATGATGTAATTTTGATATCAAAATAAAACCACATTAATGTAGATTTGGGATTATCTCAGGAATTTGCTAATTTAGGTAGTGGTTTATTCATGACATAGCCCAAAAAGCTCTCGTCTCAATTTTAATCTTATCCTCTCAGTACCGTTAGGTGTCGACGTGTGTGTTGCAACCAGTGTTGGTTTTTTAAATGCTTAACTTGACCCGCGTGCATGTTACAGTGTTGGTGCAGATCTTGTTGACACTGGTGGTGTAGTGTGTAAGTGTTGTGTGCAGGACTTGTTACTTCCCCCAAAAGTCCAGATATTTAAAGAAAGCGTAATTAATTATATCCCAATAACGAATGGCAACTGCACCGAGTACCGACCCCGAAAAATGGAACGGAAAAATTCCCAATTCTCCGGCATTCGAACGCGACACCCCTCCGTGCGCGGAACGCACGAAAGTGGTTCTCTTTCCATTGAGCCACCCAGTCGGTTAGCGCAAAAGCAAAAACAACATTTAAATCAACTGAACGCATATCAAGCAATTAAATATAAAAAGTACAGTATTAGTAAGTAACTAGCTGATTAAGGTGACTGCTCTGGAGTGTTTATACTAATTGAGCTCAAATGTCTAAAGACATTTTCAAATAATAATCACTTCAGGCAAAGTGCAAATATGCTCGCACTTGCATATAACGAAGTCCGTTATAGAGAAGTTCGGCTGTAGTATAGTAATTAATGAAAATAAGTAAAGGTACTATTAAGATTAACAATAATAACATTAAGTTTCTTGAGTGTTTTATAAATCTTAGTATTCTAAGTACCCATTCTATAGCTATCAGAATCACAGATGTGTACGGCCACCCTGCATGAACACCCTTTACATATAAAATTCTTTGACTCGCGTGTCAGGTGGCATGATTCATATTAATTTAGAACCCCAAGCAACGCCTGTTGTGTACACAATAATTACGTTTTATTGGATTAAACTGAATTCCCACCTTTCATGAAGTTAAAATTTCTTGAAAATTTACAAATCTAGTGCACTGCATCCTGTGATACCGTCGTGTTTCGGAGAAGTATTGTGACCCGCGTTACACAATCGCACGATGACGTCCAGTTTATTGATTTTCAGTGATGGAATGATGCACAGCGGCACGCAATATAACAGGAGTCACTGTACTCGTTTTTGTAATGGTTTCAAAAATTTGCAGCGAATTTTTTGTTTATAGGAATACAAAGTGGCGCCAGTTTACATTTATACTTATGCATGTATTTTCATTACTGGCCAAGTCAAATCTACGAAATAAGCAACTAACCGGTAGTCTCTAACTTAAGTACCTACTTAAAATGTAACTTTCATTCACCAATAAATGATAGTAATCATGATCTACCTATCGTTGCTGTTGAAAATGAAAGGAATTTAGTTTAGTTCAATTAATAATATAATATTCAACACATACTGGATGACTGATGTTGATGGCGCACTAGGGATCTCGGCTTAAGAGGAACCCGATCGTTGAAAATAGTGTCGATTTTAAGGGTTTCTGGATTTGTTCTACAGCCTTTATTTTTCAATATTTCTGAATTTTGTTTTTTTCCAATGTAAACTACATCATCTCTTCTACAATTTAAATTGACGGAATTCTAAAAAATTATTAGTTTTCTATTTTTAAAAAAATTGTTAACTTTTGAAATAACGCACATTTTCAAGCGCTTAATACTCAACTTCACGAGAACGTACAAAAATATTAATCAATTTAAATTGTTGTGTAAGTCTTCAACAAAATGTTTGCCAAAGTACATCATTGTAAGACAATAGATGTACTTGCAACAATTAATCCCGTAACAGGCTGCAAACACATTTTCAATCTTGCAAAGAGGAATCCGTATCCCCACTTTTCCTACGCTCGTAACTCATCAAACTTCTTGATAAATATTATTTATATTATGGTCTTTGACGATAACTGCGGTGAGCTCAGTCAATGGTTATGTTACCTACGATATTTTTTATAATTGTTTGTGAACAGACGCTTCGAACAATTTTACCGACTGTCCTAATAACTGTGTACTTCGAAGGAATATTACTGCTACATGATCTTTTTTGAATTGAGATACATTTTTATAAAAAACAAATAAGAGCAATATTGGAATGTTTTGGACCTGGCTGGGGTTACATTTTTTTTTAAGGAAGTTAGTTATGATTCTTGATTGTGATCAGACGTTGGTGTATTATTCCTCATTATACTACTACATTTTGATATGAAAGTAGAATATATCCTGAAGAGAAGCGACTTTAGGATTTCAAAAATGAAAGAAAAACTATGCAGTTTCTACTTTCGTTTATAACGAGCCAATTTATAAGATACAAAAGTTATAACGAATTATAACGGCATTTTACCGCCACTGTTTTTGTTGTGGCAAATTTAATAGGAACAATAAAAAGAAAGTTTTTGGTAATTGGAAAATTTAAAAATCCTAGATATTTTATAAATATTGTACAATTGCCACTAATTGTAAGTTACAAATCCAATAGAAAAACATGAATGACCTCTGACATTTTTGCGAGTGAATTGCGGGAATGGGATGTTGAGTTACGTCGTGAAAAACAAAGAATCATATTATTAGTTGACAACTGCGCTGCTCATTCAGATGTTAAAAATTGGAATTGCATCAAGTTAATCTTTATGCCACCAAATACCAGTTCCACATTACTGTATTATTTTATTGGGTTGTGTTCGCAACGTATTTGAAAGTGTTATATCGATATTTGTTTAAATTTTTCTTACTCGTTTGCGTTGCACGCGTCGCTTCTCAAAATTCACTCCTCGGACGATGTCATTTTCGGAACTTGGTAACAAATATAATTATTTATCAATTTTTTAAGATTTTATAGATACATTTGAACAATGTCATGAAGAGTTAATCCGTAATTTTCGAGATACCGATGAATTTTAATTACTTTGTTTAATCTTTTTATTTTAATAATTTGCATACGGGAAATAAGTTCATAATTTACGGAAACTAGTCGAAACGAATTAATTTTCAAGCTGTCATCTTATATTATGTGATATTGCCTCATTAGAGTACAGGTAGCCCTCGGTTTACGTCGCAGTTCCGTTCTTACAAAAGCCGGCGCAAATCGAATTGACGTAAAGTGAACCCATATTTACAGTGATGTATAGAGTTAACTACATAAGTAAAAAAGAAGCAAATAATTTTGTTTATTAATACAATATAATACAAAATACTTATATTGTAAACTTAATTTTTAAAATGTATTTTATGATAAAATAAAGCAAAATGTTTTTCTTAAAAAATGTTGAGAAAAACAAATGAAATTTCAAAGTTTCGGATCTCTTACATTTTTTGGAAAAACGAATCCACAACGTCGCGGCTCAGTAAATACTTCAACACTGAAACGAAAATCAGTCTAACAAAGGGAGAATCGGTGAATTACCCAATTATGTACACGGCAAAACGGTGAATTGCACCGCATCGTTATTGTGAATCGGCGTAAATTGAGCCGGCGTAAACCGAGGGCTACCTGTATTTGTTTCGCACTATCACAACGAATAATACTCCTACAGTTTTTAATAGTAAATTGTTTATTTTCGCGCGGCACGAAATTCGATACGCTGCAAATTAAACATGTCAAGTTACTGATAATTCGTGATTCTCCTCTAACCCCTTCATTAAAAGTTGTAACCTTGTAACGTACGGCTTCTTCTTAAGATAGAGGGGGGGGGGAGAATTTAAATCTGGCGGTTAAGGCTTCGTCGAAATATGATAAAATATTTTTTTCACGATGTTACGAAGAAAGGTTCGGCACAAACGTTTAGCGCTTATTGATATAAAATCCGAATCTGTAATTAGAAATAATATGTCCCATTAATAGTTATTTATGGTGTCAAGCTTTGGAAGTTTGTGAGCCTAGTAAAGATTAATTGCAAAACGTGTCACGTACAAACTTTTATTTTCACCTTCACATGGCGATTTTTAATTAATTTACATTAATTTTTTTATGAAAACGTTTTTTTATCGAAGGCGTTATTTCTAGCTAGACGTAGTCATAGTGATGTAAACAGATAACAAGCCTGTAAAATGTTACAGGTCTGTTCCCGTAATTTATCGTTCACTTGGTTACCATAAACAACAAAATTAACGTATAAAATGTAATTTACTAAGAAGGCGGAAATAAAAACATATAAGTCGCCGGCCTGTAAAAAAGTACCTAACATTTGGCATTACCACTGACTCGTGACTACATGCATGATGGCTGATAGCACCAATAGCGCCAACCACAAGAAGTATAAATTCTCTAGCAACGTAGTTTTGAAAATTTAATTTGATTTTTAACTAATTTAAGCACTTGTCTGTCAAAAAATCGTGTGTATCACATGGCCAGAAACTGTTTTTCGAGTGCGAGTGTGGTTTGCAGGCGAAGGCGCCATCGGCGGCCTGTATATTATTATTATACAGTAGGATCCCGATTATCCGAGCTAATGTGGACCAGCCCCTACTCGGATAAGAGAAAACTCGGATAATACGGAGACTTACGGAAAAAATAAATGTTACATGAATACATACATAAGTCGACATTATTCATACAACTACATACATACATATGTACATACATATACGTAAGTTTATTAATTTGACAAATACAATGTTATTTTGGATTGTTTTGCACAATTACACCTCTTTCTTGTTGCAATATTTGGTTTTCATAAATGTCTTTACACTGGGCACAAACTCATCATAAAACCAAATTTTAAACAGTGTTCTGTTCATCCAGTCAGCTTTCTGGTTTTTATAGTAAACAGGTAAAGCTCCTTGGGATATGTTTTTGAAAGCTCGTGGCTTTGCAGATTTTATAATGCACATTAAAGATCTGATCGGTTGAGTAACCTTCTTCTGCTAGCAGTTTGTGGATATCGTCTTTAAAATTTTGAATGCCTGTTGTATCTAAAGAAAGTTTTTCACCACAGATTTTTAGTTGTCGAGTTCCATGGCGTTTCTTCCAGCGATCGAGCCAACCATCACTTGCAGTGAACGTATCTGTTGTCAAATTTCTAAGTAATGAAAACAATCACAAAGCCAGACGATTTTTTGCCTCATGCAACTTTTTTAGTGAATTTCTCCGAATTTTCTCGAATAACTCGGATAAAATTCAGGATCAGCTCGAATAACACGGAACAATTAAAAAGCAGGGGTCGCTTGGATAACGCAGAGACTCGGATAACCGAGACTCGGATAATCGGGATTCTACTGTATATGTAATATGTAGCACACTCGCACTTACAAAAAGCTAGTTTCTGGCTTAGTGATACAAATAACTATTATTTAATAATGATACATTCTCAAGCACTTTCTGTTCAATTACAAACAATTTAATGTTTTTATCTCTTGTCATTTTTATCCATTTTAAAACAGCTTCTTCGATTTGTTTTTTATACAAACACAGATTAATTCTTTTTCTGGCCGAAACACCATCTTCACTTTGTTTCAGAACATAGCCGATATATCGACTTTATCAGTTGACTCCATTGATTGTAATTTCCGTACAATACTCAGAAAATTACGACTTCATTTAACAGAAACTATCGTATTTTTCTCGATATACGACCAGCCAAAAATAAAACAACTTTTAACTATTCTTTCGCTTTGCGAATATCTGATTACGGTTTATTATTACATTTGTAACTAATTGATGACTGAAGTTGGACCAAACAAGCAATTAAAGTTATGTCGGTCAAACTTTTTAAACGCTTAAATTCGATCGTTGGAAATGATAACTCGAACGCTTATTGTATGTGCCGTTGCATCGATACTCAGAATAATGTAAACCTTCGTCACCTGCGTCATGAAATGTTCAACATTCGGTATTTTTAGTAAAATAGTGCTTATGGATGAAATTTGTAGATATTTGTTTTTTCAAAATATTGCTACAAGTTGTTCAAAATGACAATGAATTAAAAAGAAAAATAACCAGTTAACTATAAGCAAGTCTTACAAAAATCTGCCAAACTTCCAATAGCTACATTCAATAGAGAGTTATAGGAAGAAGCATTTTTCATTGTCGCAATACGATATTTCGGCTGGTAAGCTCAAGTGTATGCATACGCCATGAAAACGCAATGAAAAGTACGTCTTACTGTACTTCTCTAATATAAGAGATACGAATAGCAGATTTTAAAAGTTATAGATTTGAAAACTGAAGTGCTTATATTTATGTTTCTGGCACATACAAAAACAACTTTTGAACAAAAGATAACATGTGAATACAGCTGTTTGATTTGGTAGCAATTTTCTTAAGAATACGACGATTGTATCTGCACAAGTCTGGTTGAATGGCCTCCTTGAGTTATTGGCCTTACGCTGCTTGCTAGTCGCATTCCGTTATGTCATCTGAAATTGTTTGTCTGCACTACAGCGAACGGTAGACAGATAACTATAGAATCAGCAAACTATACAAACGCCGTAAATAAATTTCCGACTTATTTCTGCGAAATAAGTAAACGTCAAATTAATGAACAGAAAATTTCAGTAATTAAAATGTATGATCTCGTTTGTGAAATGTAATATTGTGATCGACGCTCGAATTAATTTTAAACGTACTGTCAGTAACAGCCGTACTTAAATTTTTTAAAATGACTGGCTAAATGAATTTTGTGACGAATTTAATTACATACTTTCAGGGGTGTATCGAAAGTTAAAAGGCATCTGTTCCGATAAAGAAAATTATTAAAACGTCTATTTAAAAATTTACGTCGATCATTCTTTCAAAAAAAAACATCAAAGTTAACTTGTGCAATGATCGTAACAGACCGAGAAATTATAATTTTTACAAGAATGTATTGACAGTAGTTAAATTTAAGGGAAACTTGTGGTAATTAAGTAATAAGTCCGCCCACTTTTTAATGATATAAAATTTCTCGCACGTACAACAGTAATGTGATACATATTTTTTTTTGTTTCAGAATGTTAGGCGCGCTTATAAAAAGGCCGGCCTTGTGCTGGCTAAGAGGTACTGCGGGATAAATACATTTTAAGGTAAGTTTCTTCTAAAAATTTATCAGGTTTCATACTTTATTGGAATTATTTAACAAACACGATATTTTATATCCCTTGCGTGACATTGACCTCTATTGGTTTTTTTTTTGTTGTCTAACACATAATTACGATCATTAACCTCGCTCGCTTAACGATTTCGGCTAATGGAAATATTAATTATGCTAACAAAGTAAAACAATCTTTTTGTAAATTAAGATAAGTTCAGATTACATTAATACAAATTGAATAATCTAATTATAATTTAATGTAATTTTGTTATTAGTTGTTTTTTACTATGAAGTCGGTTAAGTGTTTTTCGTCTACTACAATGTGACAAAGCTTTTACAAATGAGGCGTGATTAATGAAAACATAAAAAAGTAATGAAAAAAAGAAACAATTTTTCAGTAATCTTAATTAAAAGAAGTAAAAATTTCCTACGCATTTTAAAAGAATTTTTAATGAGAAATTTTGTGGGGCGAATCTGCTGTTTTATTCTGGGGCAGCCAACAATACCCACTTTAAGGTTGCATTCGTGAACTATTAAAAAATCTTATCAATTTTATGATAGTAATGTTTTCGCTATCATCAATCAATCGGTCATTAAACAGTCAACACAACTTCATCAAATAAGTGAAAGATAAATATCTAGTTACATGGCTGCATTGAACATTGAACATGAAAAGAGAAATGTGTCCAGCAGTTTACCTACTGTTTAAAAGTGATGATGTGATGATTAATTCATTGAGACGATAGGTTTTGATAGAACAATTTTATCATACTTGATCCCAAGATGTAACTTTATTTGAACTCGTCATTGAGTAAAATAAGTTGATAAATCTGTTCCGAAAAAATGACTACAAGACCGCACCTTTGTAATATGAAAGCAGTAAAGTGTTAGGTTTATATTTATCGACAATTTTTTATAGCTGCATTCGAACCACACAACAATGTGTCACGGTGACCTTAAAAAATTTGTTATAAGGGTTATAAAATGCATTAAAAATGTGACTGAAGCTTCTTTACACCAAAACAAAGCAATTTTTTACACCTAATCATGAATAGCGCGGCATACTCGTCAATTTTTTTTAATGGACCCTGGACGTATTTTTAATACGTTTTATAATTCTTGGGGACACAAAAAAGTTTTAGATGTGCATTTTAGTTGCAAAGGGTTCCTTCCCCTAATTATGGCTTTGGGATAAGGGTAGCGGTTAGAACCAATTAACACAGCTGGCGTGATTCCATTGCAATGCATCGTCAGTAAACTATATTTCCAATGTTTTTCTAATGTTTTTCAAATTTTGGTTGTACAGTAAAACCTCGATATAACGGACCAATTGGGGAGAGAGGGTGTCCGTTAAAGGCAAAAGTCCGTTATATAAAAATAGGTTTAAAATAAATCAAAAATCTTTTTTTTAAATACGCTGTATTTAGATATAAATAAAAAATACAAAACACAAACAAAATTCTATTTAATTGTCTCCGGACACTCGTCGTGAAGTGACGTTGCTGCAGTCTACGAACATTATGTCTCAAATTCTAGTGCTACACGTATGACGTGATTATCATGGCCGCTAAAAATTGTTTACATGCGGCAACACTTGAATTACAGGACGTTTTTAATTTTTTTATATTTGACCGGATTTTTTGTCCGTTATATCCAAAGTCCGTTAAATAGAGGTCCGTTCTATCGAGGTTTTACTGTATTTGGAAATATCATCAGCAGTATCTTTAATAATTATAATTATAGTACTTCCTAAAACGAAACTTTAGAATAAGCAGGAGCGATCATCCGAACTTGAAAACACAATTCTGGAATTGTTTCGGAGAATACTCTGTATATGAAATATGAACCTGATATTTTTATACAGTTTTCGATTCACTGCTCTGGAGCACTCTTAGAGCACTCAGTATACAATGTGGGCGAATCAAAACGCATTATTTTGCACGCAGAGTGCTCTAAGAGTGCTCCAGAGCAGTGAATCGAGAATGCTATTAAACAAACCTGTAAACACCTTTGCAACACAGCATGCAAAGAAATCGAAAGTCTTGTGTCATTTAAATGATGAGCAGCCGTACCACCGGTTTTTCATTTCCCATCCAATCAGAAATACCCGCTGGTACGTCACTGGAAGTAGTCGAAAGCACGTGTTAAGTGACCAATAGGTTTTTTTTTTTAAATAAGCGGTACGTTCAATCAATCACTTGAGCATTGCAACATTACAAAATTCTTCACAAAAGGGGAACATGGTTTTCCGTGAACTGCAGTTTATGGAAATATAGGACCGAGTTATATTTTGACCTAAACAATTTCGGATGCCGCATGAAAGTGTTTCCTAGCCATCAAAAAAACTCAATCTTCTGCTGGAAACTATTTATTGGTAAATAGAAGGGTGATTGAATATAGCGGAGAAACGGACTGCACACAAGTAATGCCGAAATCTATAGGAATGTAATTTGGAATTTGAAGAAAGCATTCGAGAACAGCGCAAAGATTTGTTTTTTCACGACAGTTACAAAGTCATCATCTTCTAGCATCCTTTCTTCATCCACTTCGGGACATAGGTCTAACCTATTCTTTTCCATGACTCTTTATTCTGTGCTTTGTTCTTAATGTCGCCGAGCTAACGTCGTTGTGGCCTGCCAACATTTCTTTTATGAAGTTTTGAACTGTATTGTGTATTGCGTTTTGCCCATTTGGATTCATCTTGGCGAGCAATATGTCCGACCTAATTACATTTCTGTTGGGGCAGTGCGTTTTATGGCAGCATCTACTTTAGTTTTGAGTCTCATTTCCGCAACATCATTCGTTCAATGGTCCTTTGGCGTTGTTCTAAGTCTGTTAGTTGATTTATTGTTGAGTGTGGCAGTTTCCATTCCGTAGATCAATACGTTGGAAATGCCGACCTCAGATCCACCAATGACCGAAGAGAAGGACTTATAAAGTCAGGAAAAAATGTACAGTATAAATAACTTCTTCCAAAAACCAGCAAATAGAACATGAATTTGGAGAAACCCAAATTCACTTGTGAAAAATGAAATTGAGTACATATTAACGAATCAAAAAAGATTGTTCAGTCTTAAATCACTTTGATACTGATAGTGACCACAAATTGATAAAAGCTAGAATAGAAATAAGCATTAAAGCAGAATGAAGGAAATGATTTACAATCAAAACAATAGAAGAATATCTAGAAGACTATCAACCTGAACTAAATAAATAACTCGAGAATTTACTTGTCAGCTATATTTGTTTGAGTTAAGAAGAACTCCAATTAGGAAATAGTATTTTTCTTAACTCATGTATGTATCAAATGTCTGACTTACGAGTTTGAAGTCAAAGAGCCTCGTTTTCACCTAAAATATAAATGTTAATGCTATTGCTATTTAAATTGTTTATCTTAGTTTAACTTAGGGGATCGATTCACCTTATACTCTAGACTTAACAACTTGTCATTTCATTTTGTTAAAAAATGTAAAAACAAAAATTGTAAGGGAAACGGGGTTTCCTTTGTTATATGGGGATTGTTGGCTATAATTGGTTACGAAATATTACAAAAGTCAAAGATATCACAAGTCAGGTTAACAAACTAATGCAAGGTATACACCGTGAATCAATTATGGTCTACTTCTGAAATGTGCTTAGTTGCAACCAAACATACTAATTCCACTTACCACTTGATACTGCCTTTGATTTAAATTATGAATGGAATAAAATACAATACTCAGAACAATGGAATGCTAGATGTATTTTTTAATTTTTGAAAAATTAGAGATCTAGTGCTTGTTTCAATTAGTATGTTTGGTTGCGTCTAAGAAAAATTCAGAAGTAGACCATAATTGATTCACGGTGTATAAGGATGATAGATAGAATAAAATCATATTAACCGCGAGACTATGGAAATCTAAAAGAAAAAAGGAACGACCACCAATGACTTGAAAAGACATGTCGGATCACGATGGGTGGAAATAGCCCAATACAAAGAAGAATGAAATGATAAAGGAAAGCCTGATATCGAAAATTGGATGTCAGAAAACTGAGTAAATGTATAGATAGATAGAATGAATCTATAAATCAGCGATTTTTAACCGGGGGCAGCATTTAGTCAAAGGTTAAGAACCGCTGCCATGTCTTGTAGACTAGAAAAATTAATTTTTCTCGGTGGGAATATAGCAGCTAGAACAACGTTGCCATTAATGCAGAAAGTAGTTACAGTAGCACCTCGCAATAACGACGTTTCACTTAATGGCATTTTGCAATACTGGCGCTCTTAAATCACCACCCGCAATACTCACTATGTACTTCGTACGTACTCAGTGTTGTGCGGCGAAAACGCACGAAGGTAAATATTCTGTAAATTTCCTTTTCTATCATTGTTTTATAGCTAGTGTTATTGCACTTAATATATCGATACCCCAGTTCTATGGTGTAACAACTCAAAAAAAGTTATTTTTGAGTGAAGTACGTCATTCAAAAGGAAAAAGTGTATTTTATTCAATTCAAAAGAGTAACAGATCAATTTTTTTAAATTTGTTTGTAGATGACCCACAACAACAAAATTTTGTGCAAAGTTCCAAAGTGTAACAACTCAATTTTTTTGGGAAATTTTCAAAAGTGTAAATGTTATTAAGTCAATCATAAATTAATAATTAAGTATGCCAATTATTATCCGTAAATTCCTTTGGACAAAAAAGTTATAGTAAAGTCAAGAAAATCATTAATTTTCTTTAAATACTTAATACTTAATACTTGAATTTTTGACTTGTTACACTGTAGAACTGGGGTATCGATATATTAGTACTTATAGTATGTAGTTTTGCTTGCAAGCCCTCGCGAGGCACAAAAATAATTCACTTACCGGCGAGGGTCCGATTCCAATTACGCCGTTATTATGAGGTGCTACTGTATGTAGGAAAGAAAACGTTTTTCACGTTCATTAGATAACATAGAAAATTACGTTGGTAATACATAGTAGTATCACAAAAATATGATGTACCGAAATAACAAATAAAAACCCGGTTATTTCAAATCCGGTCTATTGACTTTTCGATGCAGCTTCCCGGCTAAAATTCAAGCACCTGCGGGCATTGAATTGATCACATGCAATACTTTTCTTTTCGGATCACGCAAAAATGGCGAGATTAATTTTCATGAAACTTTCTCATATTAAGACATACCGTAAATTGAATATCAGCTACGTGAAATCTTTTTTTCGAATTTTTCACAGACTGTTTTCAAGAATCTTTTCTTGCCATCTATTAACGGAAAGCAGTTTTCAATAAACGTGTGCGCACAATTATTAATTATTTATTTTATTGAATCTTTTTGAATTTAAATGTGACCTTCAAACGAACGTCGTAATTGCAATTTAGATAACAACGAAGTTGTAGTACATAATTTAGTTTACCAATACAGAACGATAATATTGTTGCTCGCATTAAAGACTTTTAATAAATAAATTTTGTAACATATTTGCTGCTGTTTAAAAATAACCTAAATACCCAGGAATTTCGTTAAAATAAAACGCTTTGTTCGTGTTGATTTTAAACATCATAAAAATCATTCGTGTGTATTATCAAATTGGGTTAAATTTCGCTGTTTAACTTGTAAAATGTTCTGCAAATTTGTAAAATCAATAAATCACGCATACCGGTGACCTGCTTTCATTTGAATAGTGGATTTCATTGGTACTCTAAGTTCATGGTATATTTGCTAATTCACTCTTTGTAACTGGAACGAATAGTGTAATTCATCCAAATCGAGTTAAATACAAATTACTGATCGATTGTAAAGTTTTCTTTATTATAAGTATAGGTCAAACGGTCAAAAATTTTGTACGAAATTCGTCCTTAAATTAATTCGGATTGAATTAAAGATACCTCCAATGCATTTGCCCGGAGGCAACGTTAATTTAATATGCCAGATATATAAACGAGGGACTAGCAATTTGATTGTATTTTTCATTTAAAATAATTCTAACAAAGGAAGGTTTTTCATAAATTTTATCGTTATTAAAAAGCGAGAATTGCACATTTTGTAGAGCTTCCTTGAAGGCATCGATCGTAGACTTGTGAAGTTTTGTTCTTTGTGGAGACTACTCTTATCGCTTCCGTACTCCCCTAGATGTAAATACCGCCTGTTCCTTTATAGAAAATGGGAGGCGGAGTATCAGACGTTCTTCGAATATCAGTATTGTCATATGAATTTTACCAAAGAAGAATTCCACGTTTCTATTGTATTTTTTTAGGATCGAATAGTGTCAAAATTAATTCACGTTATGAGATCCGGAATTCAAGTTAAATCTGAGTAGACCGTGATAAATTGCCGCTCGAGTTCCACTCATACTGGAAATGTAACTCAACGATCCACAAAATGCTTCTTTTTTGGAAGCGAGCTTTGTCGGTAGATTAAAAGATTTTCTGTGAAGCAGATTAAAAGTTGGTAGGCTATAGTTAACACGACTTTGGGAAAACAAGAATTTTTCCCGACATGATCGTGTTATGTTAATAAACGATTATGTTAGATAGTAGATTAAAATAATAATGTAGATGACCTGCTTGTATAAATTAGAATTATCGTGCTATAAATCCCATAGTTTGTCCGTTTAATAAGAAAAGTAATATTGCGTGTTGGCTAAACGATAACCGATGAGAATCAAGCCTTAATTGCATACAATCAATTTATCATATTGACTTTCACTTTTCACGTTATCATGAATTGTTAATACTAGTTGCTACAAGCTAATAACCTGTTGCCAGCAAAATCGCTATCTGACCGTATTCCATTTTTAAATCAATTATTCCATCTTAATTCCCTTGTAAAAATACAATACTGTGCTGACAAAATCACTGCAGATGCTGCTAACCAATCAGAATTGCAATTTTTTCACAATATTTACATTATTTCCCTGCAGAATGAGCAAATCTCGATCGTTCGCTACTAAAATTCTTGTTTATTTGGAAAATAATCATTCAACCAGAACAAGATCATTATTAACTTGCGTTAAACATTTTCTGTATGTAACATATGATTTTGAAGGGGATGTGGATAGAGTCCGTTTCTAAAATTTTTTGCGGTTTGTCTGAACCCTCTGTAAATCATTATAATAATCATAAAATTTTAAGTAGTACCTGATTCTCTTTGTTGTTCACGAAGTTAAATTGCAAAACGTAAACATATACACATAGATATTGTGTCGTTCTTCCCGTAAAATGTTCCCAGAGTAAAAAGGACAAATATTCAAATGTAGTGCTTTCGAATGCTGGATGGAATTTGGAAAAAGTTTGAAGTTTATTTTTCGACTGAAACCAGTTATCATTTCTTTTACCGAAAGCGTTTTTTTTTTGATGCACTGGAAACTGTCAACCACAGGTTAGGTTAATGACAAAACGGAAAACTGTTCGGAAACACACTATACCTTTCGATTCCACTGCAACAAAAATTGAAATTTCATCCTATCAGACATAACTAATGTGACTATTACTTAAAATGACAGTATAAATTATTTAACCATCACTTCATGTATGCTCTTATTAACGAAGATGAAAGTTTGCAAGTCCGAGTATAACATCTGAGTTTGTAATAGTCATTATGTTCGACTAAAATACAACATTTTATATACGACTTTACCCCTTAAAACTTTAAAACGCCCGTGACAATAGTTTATATCTAACTTTACAAAAATGAATTACTTGGAAAGTTTTTATGTATGGATTTCGATTAAAAAGTAAGGGTAAAATTACCAGAACGGTAAAAATTTCACCACAAAATTTGTACAGCTTATAAGCTTTTCAACAAATTTTGCCCGGGATCCGATCCGCCCGATGCGACGTCCGTTGACGCGATATCGGTGCCGACCTGTGTAATGACAGGTATTTATTAACTGTCCTAAGGTGTTATGGATAAAAAACCGATGATGCTAATATGAACCCCTAATTTGCAAGATATGGATCTGCCGAACCGCACTTTGTCTTTGCACATCCAGATCAAAAAGGTGTTTATAAATTGACGTTACTGAAGAATTGCACTAGACCAAAGACTTGACCAATGTAAAGAACCCTTAAGCTGGGCAGGTATAAACTGATAAGCACTATATTGTAGGCTTGTAAAAACCAATTATAAGAATGACTTCTATAACGTAAGAAACGAAACGTAGGCAAAAACTCGAGTTGCTTTTACAAATTTTTAATTAAATTAAGCAATTAAAGGAGCACGTTTAAAAATATGAATATCAACTGTAATTATCATTTTTTACAGCTTTTAATTTGTAAAGCTAGTAAGCAGCAAGAAATGTATTACTCATAATGACCAGTGCTGAATTATAGTAATTTGTGACCTTAGACGCAATGTAGTTTTTATGCAATTAAAACAATACTTTTTGTGCGTTTTTTTTTTTTAAACCATTGATAATTTGAATTCACTAATATTGAAATTCAGCTTAATCCGTGACAAGGCGCACTATGAGTATTTTGCTCACGCAAAAATATATTGTGGTATTTTTCGATGTTACCGATATCGTAGAGCCTCAAGAAGCCAAATTTGTATTACTTAAAACTTCATAAAACTTACTTTTTCATACTATATAGATGTTCTTTTGCTTAGATTTATAATTTTTTTTCAATATTTATAGTAAAATTAGGCAACAAATTACATTTGAAGCAGCGTGAGCATTTTACTCATGCGCGCCTATCGTGGGTTAAAGGATTTGAATATTTCCTCTTTTTTCTTGGTGACTTGAAATTTTCAAATTAAACGTTACAAAAAACGCACCACGCTATAATTTTCTTATTAATAATCTAATTTCAATGATTGAAAAACCAAATAAGACAGGTCTATGAATACTAGAAAAGAAGCCTCGTTCTTGTCTACAAAATTCCAATTGTATTGTATAATTCACAAACAGCAGTTGTTTGAAAGCACTGGCGTTCTGTTTAAAATTGAACCAAACGAATGTCGAAATACTCTCAAATGTCTAATCCATTTCGCAATCGTAATTATTGGTTTGTGAGTTGCATTTAATTGTGGCATTTTTATTTGTTTTGTTAAAACAATATTAATGTAAAAATGACAAAAGTTCATCTTGAAGTACAGTAAAACCTCGATATAACGGACCTCTATTTAACGGACTTCGGATATAACGGACAAAAAATCCGGTCAAATGTAAAAAAATTAAAAACGTCCTGTTAATATTATTCATGCTTAAATTCAAGTGTCGCCGCATGTAAACAATTTTTAGCGGCCATGATAATCACGTCATACGTCTAGCACTAGAATTTGAGACATAATGCTCGTAGACTGCAGCAACGTCACTTCACGACGAGTGTCCGAAGACAATTAAATAGAATTTTGTTTGTGTTTTGTATTTTTTATTTATATCTAAATACAGTGTATTTAAAAAAAAAGATTTTTGATTTATTTTAAACCTATTTTTATATAACGGACTTTTGGCTTTAACGGACACCCTCTCCCCCCAATTAGTCCGTTATATCGAGGTTTCAATGTACACCGAATTTTTGAAAATTTTAAGTACAGGTGTTTCCAATTTTCAATATCTTTTATCACGTGACGTTTTTGCTCAAGGGATATGCGCATATTACTGATCACGTTAGCAATTTGCCGTTCATAGTCAAAAAGAAATATAGTGGTGGTCACGGAAAATAAGGCATAACTTTAAATTATGTCGGAGATTATGTTGTAGGAATGCGAAACACTCAATTCAATGGAGCTGGTGAAACAGTCAAACATATTGTCTCATCTTCCTGACCACCATCATACAGTCGCATTAGTACGAACTCGAAAAATACTACATAAAGAGTGTGTATACATAATAGTCTCAAAATTGTACAAAATCTTGAAATAATACAACCCTGAAGAGTTCATATACATTTATTATTGCTTCATAACATTACACTATGTGTATTAATTTAAAGTATGATGTTAAAAAAATAGTATGCTTTAAGTATATCACATGCAACTAAATAATTTCTTTCGCGTTGCCGAACTAATCATTTATTTTGTGCATTTTCTATTCTAGGGCATTTCTAAAAGTGTATTTTTAATTTTACTAACGCCTTCTATAATTTTCTTTTTTTTACTTTTGATGGCTCCAGATAGCAGATTCAGCTAAATGATATATGTATCTTAGACGACGTGCTTTTTTTTCTTTTTTCATATAAAATTAGACACTTTTTTACGTTTAACTATTCACAAGCAAAAAAATTCACGATTGTACACAATTTCACCCTAACTTCAAAACGAAATAAAGTCTATTGAACTTCTCATATAAATATATTAAATATAAGAACGTTCTTCTCCCGTAAACGTTATTTGCATCTCTAACAAATCAAACGGCTGGGTGGTCCAATGGTAAGTTCAAATCCCAAAGAGGTCCAAAATTTTTTTCATCCTTTCGGAGTCGATACTTGGTCCAGTCACCATTCGTCATTGGCGCTTTCTATATTATGTAAAACCAACACTGGTTGCAACGCACACCTAACAGTATAAGATGACATAAACGATTAAATAATGCGGATGAAAAGGTTTTGTTAAAAGTTCTTTAACAAAATTTAAGTGGGAAAATGGAGTTTAAAAACCACTTAAATATGTCATTATCATATTACGCTGGCTGGCCACTGCGGTATATCGTAGTAAGAAAACTCCATCTGTTATGAAACTGTAGAGAATTAAATGCATTTTTTGTTACAAAAGTTTGTCGAGGGCGTCAAATTTCTTATTACGCAATGTTCATTCTGCCGCATTAATAACAAGTTAAAAATAGAATATCATCTTGTTGATCTACGCCACCAAAGTAGAATAAGGTGATGGATGAATTTGGACTTTCTTTGGTTTGTTTAAAAGTTTCATTTAAAATATTTAACCTACTTTTTTATAGTAAAGTATCAAAGTGGTACTAAATAGCTCTAAACAGACAACCCTGCTTCATATGTAAAATCTATAGATAAAGAAACATTAAAAAATTAACCGTCGTAAAAATTGCCTATATTGTTGTCCTTCATTTTTATTTCCTTAGAACAATAGAACTAGTGTTTCTTTCCAATCTTATCCTCTTCAGCCTTATCATATCAGAACCTGGAATTAATTCTTTTTCATTTGTCAGTGTAATCAATAAAACTATAACAAGCTAGTGCGCTATAAAATTACTAATAACAGTCGGGTTGACAAATGACCTAGATTTAATCTAATTCGAACTTGATCTTTGCATCATAGATCCGTACTATAAATAACTCGCATCACTGCATTCAATTACCGTTAAATCGTGTGAATCGTGTATGCATCAGGACATACCGTATACGAATACGCCTCATGATTTATTGCAGTGTAATGGCCATTAAAATTTAATGTACCTACTATCAGAATTTTGAAGATTAAACATTAAGTGACCCAACACTACTACCCTTTTGAAAGGCAAGCTGGCGAAAAAATAAAACGGACGATTCTACGCAATTTACCATATTTTTTAGAATTATGAATAGAAAGTGTAAAATGAAATACGGTTAAAAACTTCGGTTGAGCTAGATTCTCTATCAATTTTGTTTCGTTTTTTTTTTTAAGGAAAATACAAATACAGCAGACATTCGATAACGTGAACTAATTCAAACCAAGTGTATTCACATTATCAAAATGGTTACATTAGCGAGCGTTATTTTATTAATTAATTACACAATAAAACACAATAAAACAATAAAAATAAAACATTCTGACAGCAATATGTAATATACATTTTTAATGAAATGAAAAATAAGTTGTTATATTAGTTTGTGTAAATTTGCGCAAATGCATTCTAAACACCCATCCGATCGACTCAGCTGTGTGACTAACCGTCGCCAAGAACTGTTTACGTTATTGAGCTGTTTACATTATCAGGCTTTCCGTTTGATCCTATAGTATGAATTTTATGTTTACATTAGCGCGATGTTTCCATAATCCGGTGTATACATTATCGAGCGCCTGCTGTATGTAAATTGTATAATTTGTAAATAGAGATGGATTATGTGTAGCTTTACACTTTCTCATATAAAATTGAAGCCGTATCTAATACTATTTATCTCGAAGGTCTCAGTCAAGGATTTCTTTTTATTTACAAGTTTCTTTTTCTCCTATAATTAATTATCTATGCAAACATACGTTATGAACTTTTTTTACTTTTATTCAGTTATGCAATATTAAGGTTAAAAACAGGGCAGATGTAAGCAAATTCATTTCCCAGTTATTATTTCGCTTTCTCCGCACTTTTACCTTTTACATTAAGTGAGTGCAATTAAAAATACATCAAATCCACCGTTCAGGCGGATTAAATGAATTTCCCAATACGAGTTTCTTCAAACTTCAAAGACTCGGAACAGCAACGACCTGGGATTTTATTTATTTACCGTCGGGTTGCGTCTATTTCGCGAAATGCTGTTTACATATTGCAAATTGTAAAGAGTGGTTCATACGATTCATAGATATACTGTCAATAGAAATATTGCCAATACCGCTGGAAAAATTTGATAAACTGCGTTGAACAATATCTTTAGTTTCGGACTAGCAACCACAGCTGTTTAGAAAAGCTTTTTAGAAGAACCTTACGTGCAAGAATGTTTTTTTATTTGAGAAAAATACTAGGTATCTCCTGTCGTTTCAATAAAGCTGGTCGAGTTAAGTTTTTATAGGTACTACCAATAACTTTGACCGATAGAAAAGCATTTTAGTAGAACATGGAAGAACGTTTTCTAATTTCAGAAGGAATACTGGATTTCACCTGTCATATGAGTAAAAGGTCGAGTGAAGTTTTCATACTAACAATAAGTATAGAATTATATCTAATTTTTTCACCGGCTTTTGGGATAACAGTTGACATTGTTCAGAAATTGCTTTTTTAAAAGTACAATACACTCATGAAATTCTGGATAGGTCATCTTTAACAATACAAATCTGTAAAGTTAAATAATCTAATCGGGAAATCGATCCGTGATATAAACAATACGCTGTAGCACCTACATCTGATCTGTAGCTGTACTCTAAAAATAATAAAATATGCGGTCAATACAATAATATCGTTCTGACAATCAATATTTACTGTCAATATCACAATATTCAATTTTCATCAATCCACCTCATTAATACTTTCGATATAATTATATTGAACGTTAGAACCACCGTAATAGATTCAGCGGACAAAAAAAAATTGTTGTAACAATGAACAATATCTTTTTTTGTTACTGCTGGTTTAAGAAGAATTCGAATGATTTTTTAGAGTGATTTTAGAAAATTAGGTTCAGTAAATCTGAGAGGTCAAACTGCTCACGAATGCAGGTCATCGATTTCCTTGGTCGTCTCACGCAACAAAGAAATAGGGTTTAAATTTCTCTGCATATAAAATACAAGGTTAACAAAATCTTTGTATTTTGCGATAAAATATAAATAACGCGATTGTTTACGCTTTTTATTGGGACTTTTTGAAACGATTTTAAAAAGCTATTTTTTGTTTTTAGTTTTTATTGATTTTACTCTGCAGCTACCATACAACCTTGGAACAAATGCGACTTTTTTAAGTAGGTTCGATAAAATTGTTATCGAATGATGATTGACTGAAATTTCTGTTGGGATATCCCTCCAGGTTATTATTGATATAATCGTGGTTCAGTCGAGCACTTACTTGCTATTGACAAATCTTTTATTACAAATGCCATTGGTACAATTTACTGATTCTCAACGTAATGTGCTTTTTTATTTTCTTTTTAAATGTTTCTTTTTGTTTTCAGGTCAACATAAAGCAGGTTCTACCTGCAGGACATGGATGTCAGCTTTACAAACGTATTGGAGGGGGCGCGTCAGTACTTTCAAGGACTGCCTGCCGCTACTGGTTCCTCCGAAAGTCCTGTTTATACATCGAATGTCGAAAGGCCATTAAACCGTGGAAATGGAACTGAGCAAAATCAGGAGAGAATCGCTACCACGGCTCCATACTGGCCACCACAACAGGAACAGCAAATTGGAACACCGACTCGCGACAAAAGTGCTGTTGACACGAGGCAAACGTCTCTTCAAACAGATCATTCGAGAGTCGCATACGGGCAGACCATGCACCAAGATCAAGCGAAAACTCAAGCAGTTAATAATTATTACTTGCAAGAAAATCACCAAGACCACATGGCTCAACAGTCGCAATCTTATCAGTATATGCGAAATCAAGGACGTGAAAATCAACCGTCACAACAACAACCGCAATACCAATCACATATCATGAGGAACCATTCTTACCACCAATCTTCAGCTTCACAGCCAGTAATGCAGCAACAAATGCGCACCCCTAGGCAACAAGAACAAGTAATTCCTTCGTCCAATTCCCAGTCATACCATCAAATGCAACCTTCTAATCAATCCCAACAACATGCTGCACAATCATATTCCAATTACCAACAATCATCGCGATCTTATTACCCTACATCTCAGCCACAAAGCCAGCCGTGTAATTACAATTCGTATCCGGTTTCAACGAATCAAACTTACCAACAGCTTCAGGATGTGCCCTACGTGCATCCTAATCACTCGTCACATTCACAATCGTCGTTGCAAAATGAAAATCATTACATGCCATCAAAATTACAGCAGTCCCATGAAATGAAACAGGATGTGGCACTATCAAAACAGACTCAGCAGCCTCCGAGGACCACTCACAATTTGCCACCCATTGCTGCATTATCATCTGCTCATTATCATTCCAGTAGAAATAGAGACGTAATTCGAACGACAAATCAAAAAAATCAAGCGACACCAACTATTTCGCAAATTCCTACTAGTTCAGCTTCGGACGTTTCTCAACACTCGATGCGAATAATGAACATGCAGTATCCAGTGCAAAATAACTATCAAGAATACGTAGACCGATATCAAAATAAATCGTTGCCCGTTAGTCAGTCGTATCAATATGGCACAACAACAACAGTACAAACTTCAAATTACTCAACGCCTTCGGTTTCTAATTTGGCAGCTACTTCCTCTGCATCTAATGCCACGTATCAATCTTCCAATCATCAAAATTATCATGCAGCCATTGCACCTTCCAATCAAGATGTATATAGACCACAGCAGGTGTTTAATTCGCATTCATTGCAACAGTCATCCGTACAACAAGGACTTCCAAACGGTGGAGTGATCAAACAAAAAAGGGAATCTCCTCTAGATTTATCGGTTAAAACTGTTCGAACTCCAGCCGATTCAACGCTCGATGATAATGATGTTCACAGCACAGAAGGACAAAGAATGGGAAAATATCCAGCAATATCAAATGTTTCTCCCACCCAAGTCCCTCCGCACAATTATCCTACTTGCGACATTTACGCAAATTCGTTTCAAAGGAATCTCGTTTCTAGATCTTCTCACATACCACCTACTGCCAGAGCGCCCAAAGTTGAATTTCTTCCTAATTTCAATATGCCTTCTTTGAACCGAAATCCTAATGTTAACAATAAAATTGACAACAGGAGACCCACTCATTTAGCGTATGACACTGCTCCTAAAACAAATTATGATAAGAAAATGTATTACCAACAAACTGTGCAACATCCGAACCGACAGCCATCTATTCCGACAGGAGTACACGCAAGTCAAAACGTTACTGCTAAAAGACCTATGGATGGCCTTCCACGCATGGAATTTCCACCACAAAATCACAATAAAACAAATTATGCAGTGGCCACACACGACGCAACTAGAAAACGTTTGAATGATACCATAGCTTCTGCTGTACCAAATAAAGTATTAAAAGTTGATTCTTGGAGACAGACCATTGATCAACAAATCGAACAGCGATTATCATCATACGCCAAGTCGAGACTTCAACAGGAACAAGATCCAAAACAGGTTTATCCAAATAAATTTACCAATCAAGAAAAATCAAAAGATTACAATGCGACATATCACAAACAGTATCATACGTTACAGGCACCACAAGCATACACCACCAACACTAATCCTTATAATCAAATGCAGAATAATCATAATCAAACTTACGTACCGTCCGTTGGTGTTCATCCTTATCCAAACTATTCCATGAACGGTTCCCAAAACCAGATGTATCCCGGTTCCTCTCTGCAACGAACCAATTCGAATCCTTCCTTGCCAATAAACGGTCGAAACGTTATCGGCGGTGCAGCAGATAAACGAGTTCTGAGTCTGTTAAGAAATAGCCTCGAAATCAAAGGCGCTAAAGAAGCTCAAAAGAAATTGGAACAGGAGCAGTTACGGAGCCACGATGTCATTCAGCATCGAAAACTTGATATGCCGCAACCACCAACGGGCGTAACAGCACCTTTTCAACCTAAACCTGGAATAGTCGGTCGCCATAATGTGTCACCGTTTACAGCTACTAGTTTATTAGAACGCAGCAGTAACACTCCACCGATATATAAACTTCATTTGCCCAAAGCGATCGATTCAGTTAGGTTTGACACCGACATCACCAAGACTGCTCATTACATATCCGACAAAGATTTCGATAGAAATGATGACCTGAATCACGTCAACAGCAACACTCCCAATGCCGATTTGGATGGATTAGCAGCGTTTTTAGCAGCAAGGATTCGTACCAAAGCTGAACTCAAACAAGTCGGGACAACTCAGAACATCTATAACAATAATGTAGGATCGCAAAATATAATCGATAATTTCTTTAAGATGTCGAACAAAAATGATATTACACCGTCAGCTATCGTTAACGGATCCGGCGCTAGTCCACCAAAATTAACACGCGAACAATTACTGTGTCCACCTAGACGGCGGTTGTTCAGCAGAACGGAAGAAGGTACTTCTAATATAGGTAATGTGCCGCCAAGAGATAAATCGGGGCTTCGAAGTTCATCAGAAACATCCGTTTTCGATTTTCCCGACACGGACTCCGAAAGCGAAATGCCAGTTTTGGAAAGGCAATCGCTCGATGACATGAGGAGGGATCGAAAATCGAACACCAAACAATCAAATGATACTTCAAAGACTGAACGATCAACAAGTCCCCTAGATCCATTCTTTCACGATGCCTGTGATAAGTTTATGGAACAACTGAAGAATGGTGCAGGTAAGAAGCGCGGAAGAAGGAAAAAGATTGTCGAACCCGATGTCATAGCAAAATTGGAAACGGTCGCCAAAGGCAAATTATCTAATCCCGAAATAAAATTAGAAGAATTAACGCAGCCAATAAAACAGGAAAAAGTCGAACCGAAATTAGAAAGCGATTCAGATTCAGATATTCCGTTGATCCAATGTAAAACCACGAGTAAAGCTAGTTATAATTTGACTGATCCTGAAGCCAGTCCGCACATACATAAGAAGGAAAAATCGGGTGCTAAAATAAAGTTAAATTCGTCAAGTGAGAGTGATAGTGATAGTGATTCAGAAACGATCAAATCCGTCTCGGACAAATTACAAATTAAAAAATGGAAAGATGAAAAAGATAAATTGACCAGTGAAATTCCCCCTAAAATACTATCGAAACTTCTAAAGAAACCTCCATTCGGAGATGGTACCGATTTTCATCCAGGTTGGGAAGAGGAACTGTATCGATACAAACGATCTTTGAGAATGCCAGCTAGTTTAATTCACGTAACGAGGCCTCCTTACTGGCACCGGATGTCTGTTTCACTACCAGATCTGGACCCGTGTCCCAGTTCTCCGGCACATTCGGTCGCCGATGATTTCAAAAGAAAAGTAAAAATCGATGCAGCTGACAGCGACGTCGAATCCAATTTTAGTTTTTCGTTTACTAAGAGTAACTATGACTCGGAAGAAGGTAGTTCTTCTGTTAAAAGTGTTGCACTGTCCAAACCCAAAACCAATAATTCCATCTTGGATAGGTTATTAGAACGTTATGGAGCGAGAAAACGGAAACGAACGAAGAAAAAGGAAGAAAACGTCGGGCCAAAAATAATACCTAAATCAGAAAATCCCTTAGAGTTATTACCAACGCCGAGCTTAGAACTTCAGAATGTCAGTGATAAAACAAAAGAATCGAGAAAATCAGAACCGATTATAAAGAGTGAATCCGTGTTTCTTGGTTTTCGCAAACAGACTATTGACAATTTTAAAGATACTTTCACTTCGAGCAATCTACTCGGTATAAACGAACAATTCGCAACTGTTGTACTAAAATCGCGCACCCGCACTGAAACACGCGCCTTGAAACACAGGGCTACCATAAGGGAAGTATTTGGCGAAGACAGGCCGGCATCTGCGCCGCCCGTTACTTATGTTGATGACACTATAGCGCAACAGAAAAATCAAGTGAAACACAACAGTGATGAAAAAATGGACGGGGCAACAGATAGTACAAACATAGAAAAATTGAAATTGAAATGTCCTATGAGTTTACGAAGTACAAAGCAAGCACTTAAAAATAAATTACTTAATCGAGGTCAAAATAAAGCTAGCAACTTGTTGAAAGCGCTGGTATCGCAAAAGCCAATCTGTGACTATCCTGAAAATACGGTCATTAAGAGGGACCCCGATTGCAAATCAGAAACACCGTCTTTAGATGGCGACGATCACAGTATGCCGTCGAAAAGAAAAATTAAAAGTATACGACGCAAATTTAGTTCCGGTTTCGATTACATTCGCAAAAAGAAGAAACAAATCAAGAAGGATCAGAATGACCCCGAAGCAAACGCAAAACCGAAACGAAAGATTATTACGCTGAAAGCAAATCCCGCCTCTGTTCAAGATATTCAAAGAGAAATAAAAATGTGGGTCATGAATAAGGGCATTGGTGAAACACATCTGCACAGGGCCGCCCGAATGGGGTACACTGTAAGTATTTACAAATTTGTTTTTTGAATGAGTCTTACATATGAATTAATTGCAGGACGTGACGGCGTACTGTCTGGAAAAGTTGGAAGGCACACCATCTCCCAAAGATAACGCTGGATACACTCCGTTGCATGAAGCTTGCTCTCGTGGTCATCTTGCAATTGCTAAATTACTGCTGCTATATGGTGCCAACGTTAGTGAATCTGCACAAGGTGGAATAAGGTATTTTATTTGTTTTGCTTTTTAATTTTTTAATGAACATAGGTACTTCCGGTTGCTGTGTTGACATTTGGTTGACATTGTTGACAACTGACAGAAACTTCTTGTAATAATTTATCAGTAATAGTATATTGTCCATTAAGGTGGAGAATAGTATATTATTATACAAGTTTTATAAGACGATCTATTGTCGCACGAATAAGTTTGGGGCACGACGAGCGAAGCGAGGAGTGCTCCAATGTCATGAGTGCGACAATACGTCTTATAAAACGAGTGTAATATATTATTTTTTCTACTTTGGTGCTCTTAGTTTCAAGAAAATTTGGTGCCTTCTAAATATTCTAGAGATTTTTAGGATTAGGTACTGGTTGTGTTGGTATTTGTCATGTGTCATATGTCAACTAAAACTTCAAATTTAAAATCTCGAGTTTGATATTTTTGTGAATAAGTCATGGAAGAATTAAGGATGTATCACCTATATGTATAAAATGATGAAAAAAATATGAAATTTATACCAGTTGAAGTTAAACCCCTTGTGAACGCACTTAGTAAATTTCAGAATTTTTTGGAGTTTCATTGAAGAGCAATTAAATTTTAAATTTAACGTGGGTTCTTATGGAGATGTGTCTCTGCTAGGCTAATATTCAGTTAATTAGGTAAGAATAAATGATGAGAAACGTTTACAATTTTCTGAGCAAATAGGTGAAGTTGCAACAAAAGCTAAGCTAAAGTTTCATTACGCCCTTGTGACTAGTTTTAAAAATATTAATTAAAAACTATTGAAAAACGTACCTATCACGTGACAATGGCGGGTTGGACACCCAAAGTTTGGCAACGTTGCGCACAGCGCCCATGTGCGTCTTAGAAGAGAAACGTAAATTCGTCCAAACATATTTTCGCATAGAAAGAAGTGTCTTACAGCCACCAAATTTTGTACACCAGTGCATCTTAGTAGGGGGGCCTTAGTTTGCTGCCTGTCGTGGGGGGAATCGCCCAAAAAGATTTTCGCACAGAAAGAGGTGTCCTACAGCCACCAAATTTTGTACACAAGTGCATCTTAGTAGGGGGCTTAATTTGCTGTCCGTCGCGGGGAGGGGCAAATAGAAGTGTCCTACAGCCGCCAAATTTTGTACACCGAGCAAAGCCGGGTACTTCAGCCAGTAAAACTATAACATTTGAATGATCAAGAGTATTACTGATCCTTTCTTGTGTTGTGAATAACTTAATCATGAACTCATCAGTGACTTTCATTAAGCCAACTTGCTATTTTTTTAACAGTCGATTTATGAGTTGTAACTACTGGTTTGCCATCGACTTTGTTAGAGAGAATCTGAGTAACACCAAGTAATCCGGAGGATCGATTAGTTTCTTTTAGGTGATTAATAGTTATTCCCGAATTAGCTATCTTTTTCCTAATTGCCTCACTGACTATACCTTTCAAAGACTGTAAAGTTGGGAGTATTCCCAGAATTTGTTTCTCACGCTCCCACTTATTCATCTCTGAAAAATACTGTTTGCCATTCTTGTATAATACTTCATCTGAAACTTTTGCTTTGATCAAGATTTTATCCAAAATGTTAACGTCATATAAAGCATTATGTGCACCAAAACTGGAAATTTTTAGCCAATTCGCTAAGCCAGTGACTGTACATTCACCCTTTCCCTTTCGCCCTGTATGCTTTTTAATTACATTTAATGTATCTATAAAATCTACAACTTCTGAAAATTCAGTGCGTAGGGAGCAAGAGATGATTGCATCGCACAACCTTGGCCCATCAAAATTTAAGTTATGAGTAGCCATATAAACTTTCTTTTCAATCGATTGCAACCATTGAAAGAGATTTCCAAGAGCAATTGGCAGTGATATGGATGTAACTGTTTGTCCGTTATAACGTAAATCCCCATAAACATAAGTCAAACCATTCGCCTGGGTTGCTGCTGCAGAAATTCCTTGGTCGGTTTTACATATGTGTCAAATTTAGTTTCTCCACATTTCGCTGCTATTTGCAAGATATCGCAGTCTCTACCAAGACTGGAGGTTTCTAGATCGAGAAGAACTATTGGAAATTCTTTGTCTAACGTTTCATAAAAAAAATCAGGATCAATCTGGTCAATTTCTTTTGCATTTCAACATTTTGATAACTATCGTCACATGAAATGTCAACGCAATCAGTTACTGACGCGCAGGGCTGCCAACCTCAATCCGCAAAAATTGAGCTGGCGGTGTTGTCGCGTTTGTTTCCCAGATTTTATTTATTCGATTTATTTATAAACAGCATTACGTACTATTGTAATTAAAAAATCATACATATAAAATTAATATTTATGTTTTTACACTATAATAACTTGACCTGAAATGTTCTAGACCCTTAAAATATTGATAGCAATTCTCGTATTTTTCACATTTAGAAGTTTAATTCAGGTAAAATTCCCATCCAAAAGTTTTTCTCGCAATAACAAATTTTTTTATAAATTATAATAAATTATAACTTATAGACGAGGAAAAACGTGTTTCTATGATATATTTCGGTTTCATCTACAATATAAATAAGTATATACATACTTAAACTGAAAAAATAAATGGATATTCAATGGTTTGCACTTTTGCGGCACTTTTGGCTATGACTGTATAGGTGATACATCCTTAAGATGTACACTTGGCTTGACCTTGACAGGAGCTCGGTAGAGATGCCCGACGCCGGCCAGCGTGCTATTACAGCAATACCAACGTAATAAGTATCAAAAAAAAAAACGAAAAGCCGTTTCACAAAAAGTTCTTTTGTGACACTACTTTCAGTTTCACAAAAACTCGCTTATGATACCAAAGTAGAAAAATGTATGAGGGCTGCGTTGAGATCTGGAGGCACGTAACGCCCGAAGATTATGATAATACTTCTCAACATAACACAATACAATTTTTTCTGCTACTAGTAATGTTTGAATTTAATAGTATATTATACATTAAGATAGAAAAGGGCATTTTCATAACTTGAGGGCTGCATTTAGATCCTGAGACGCGCAGCGCTGAAGGATGTAGCGCCCGAAGGTTATGATAATACTTCGCCACCGTGGTGTATATACAATTTTTTCTGTTACTAGTAATATTTGAATTTTTGCAAGTAATTATCAAAAAAAAAATATAATTTTTGTTCCCATGCAGAGCAGTTATTTGCAAATATGTCATTTCTTGACATAACAGTTAAATCTAGTTCTTTGTTTGGCCCTTTGCACAAGTTTTTTTGAAGCTGCTTGCCAAAAATGATGAGTGAAGGTATAAATTGTATTTACACCGCCAAAAATTTGAAAAACAGTAAATCATTTACTTAAAAGTAACGAGACGTTAACTAAAATAAGATTTGCTGTGGAGGTGAAATACATGTAGATGGTGTCTCGTATAATTATACATGTTAAATTCCACATTTTTTACTTTAGCATTTAAGGGAACGTTTACGGAAGAACTGCTAAAACACTTTTGACAGAATTGACATTAAAATGTAGGTCAGTTTATATAATTAATTAATTTAGTTAAACAACAATTTTAATTGCATAAAATGCCATTAAATTGTATCTCCTCATTACAGCAAATCGTTCTAGAAGTATTTTCTTTCTAAAATTGTAATAGAATCACCAAAAATGTACATTGTTCATTATTGACCCAGTGTTCAACAACAAAAAAATTGTCACTGAACAAACGGTAGTGAAATTTAACTTCATTAGAATATAAGAGTTTCATTCACGAGGGCGAATTTTCGAAACGGGGTTCTTCATAAAAGATAAAAGTAACTCTGTAGAAGTACAATAAGCACCAGGATCCTTAGATTTCTTTTATTTGGGCATCTAACGAATAAGATGCTTAGAGAACCCAGAAACATTAACCCTCAAACGTTAATCCGTGTGTTGTGTCAGTACCCCTAATTTGACAGAACTTTTCTTTCCTAATTATTGTAATTTTTTAATTCCACAATAAAATTGTTGTTGTAAATAACCTAATTTTTGGTGGTCTGTCAAATTACTTTTCACTTCTGCTTACAATTAGCTGCTTATTTATCCAACCAAAAACAGTCCTCTTCATTTTATTGCCAACTCGGTCAGTTTTGACCTTTAAATGCAATAATTTTTGCTTGTTTTGTAAATGAAATATTTTTTTAATTAAAATCATTTTTAGGCCGCTTCATGAGGCTGCTGAAAATGGCTTTGTTGAAATCGTGAGGTTGCTACTTTCATATGGAGCTGATCCAATGTTGGCAACTTATTCAGGATTAACTCCTCTATCACTCGCCACTGATGATGCGACTGTTGCGTTATTGCAAAATCACTTAGCTGATATTCAAGGACAACCAGCTCCTCCTTGGAATTTTCTCGGACCAGCTTCTAATTTTGGTAAGCATTGCCAAAAATTCAAATGAATGTTCATCGTTTTTATATTGTTTTCTGCATCAGATCTAGAATCAAGTGGTTATGACCCAATTGGTGAGATTCCCAGTCCTGATCCCCCTGTAGAAGATGACGATGAAGAATTTGAAGTTAGCGAAGTTCCATTGCCAAATCTGTACGTACTACGTGGAGAATCACCAAGTGATCATTGGATATTACTTCAAGATCTTTCAAATATTCTTAAAATAAAGTCAAAGGATGCTCTCTTGAGGCAGTTAGGTCCAAATGTACCATTCACAAATGCAATTTCAACAAACTGTAAAGGCACATTACGTGAAATGAAAATGGCCGATTTTTTAGAACAAGCCCATTGCTGTCAGTTTTTAAGTGCCGGTGAAAAAATTAATACTCGTGCTTCGAAAATTGCTTTAGTGAAATACACTGACAAAGTTAAACAATTGTTAGGTGTTGAAAGAACAGTCATAACTTCAAGATAACCATATTTTATTAATTGATGATGTGCTGATATATTCCAGTAAAAGATATTTCTTGTGCACAACGTATTTTTTTGTGTTATCGAAAATTTGGTGCTCGTAACATTTTAACCTTTTGATATTCTTGTTTCGTTGTTGTTTTATGTTTGTTTAAAAAAAATTATGTTACCATATTTTGAAATTTTAATGTTTTTTTTTTTGAAGGTGTAGTGTTATGATGGAATCTTGTGACAATGTGCAATCTAAAATTCCTTTGTGTCATGTAAATTTTTTCACTGCTTCTAGAATAAAGGTGAACAGAGTGTGTAATAGTTGTTCGTGTTTAAATAAATTTGTGCGATGTTTTAAATAAAAAATTTATAAGATATTGTCATCTGTGCTCAGGGAGATGTACATGCGAATTTGCAGTACATACATTATTTTACATAATACCTACCTAATGTACATATTGTAGTAACTAATGTCTATTTGAAATTTAGTACATAGGTCTTAGATATCATTAAAGTGATATAGATAATAAATAATGTACATGTGTAAATGTTGCAACTCTCTTAATATAGCTTGTAAAACTCCTTTTTTTCTATGTCTAGTGGAAAATGAATGTCTTGTGAATTATTTATGTGCTTGATTATTAATTAAAAAGAAAAATGGAACGTCATTTAGTTTTTTTTTTTGTAAAGTCTTGCTATATAAACGAGTTGTCTGTGATGCGCATTGGTGGGAATGTGCAATGCTTTTTATGCATATATTATATATAATAAAAAAAAACAAATGTGATTTTTGCCGATTATCCTATCAGTGTAAGATTAGAACATATTTTAATTTATGATCTTTTTCATATTTTTTTTTATGTTTACATTATATAAAATCATTGTAATAACCTAATTAATAAATTATAAGAATGGAAAGTTAGTTATTTATTTTAAGAACTACACAAAAAAACCAATGATTAAGTTTTTAGAATATTTTTAAAGGAAATAACAATTTTAAACATTTTGAATACTATAAAGCTGGGTTTATGCAGCTGTTAATTTAATTTAATTTAATTTAATGTAATTTAAAAAAAGTTTAAAGTCGGGTTTATGCAGCTGTTAATTTAATTTAATGTAATTTTTAAAAAGTTTAAACCTATGCTTTCAATAGAAGTGTTTATGCAGTTTAATTTAATTTAATTTAATTTAATTTAAAATAAAACATGGCCAACTTTTATGTTAAGAAAATTTACGCAGGCGCTCTGTGTCATCTATGTGATCTGACATCTGTGGCACGTTTTTTACTAGTGAAAAGTGTGATTACTTGTTTAAACAGAATGCAAGATTTTTTATTAATAGAAACGGTATAGATGTTCGAGCTGCTGTATGAGAAAAGTAATCGGTATTATCGCGATAAGCAGATGGTGGCAAATGCCTGGAAAAAAGTTGCCGAAACCGTTGGTGTCACTGGTAAAAGTTCTTTTGCTTATTATTGTAATTTTTTTCACAAAAAGTACTTATTCTTTTATAGCGCATGAGGCTCAGGCACGATGGTTGACGTTACGTTCAAGGTTCGCAGCCGAAAGAACTAAAATTGCAAAGGTTGCTTCAGGAGCTGCAGGCGGTAGCACTCTAAGCAAGTGGGTGCATTTTGAACAATTGAAATTTCTTAATAATGCAATCCCTACAAGAAGTTCGTAAGTTCCAAAAATCAGGTAGCTATTTCTAGTCTTGAAACAAATTATTTTTCAGGCGAAGCAGCAATTATGAGCGGCAAATTATTACAGCAGTGCCAAATTCGGCTGCAACAGATACAATTGAGTTTTTACCAGAATCACCAATGATGGAATATGATGATGATGGTGATGAGTTGTTGGAGTTATCTACACCAATGACCCCTGATGAGCATGTGGGGAATGCAGTTGCTGCAAGTTCAAGCGGAGACTCACATTCATCTCAAACGTCAACTTATATACCTCGTCAGCAGCATTTGAGGAATGCGGGACTTCTACGCAGAGAACTGGCGACTTCAAAAAAACAGAAAGTGACTGAATCTAGTCAGTTGGCAGCAACAATTAACAAATCTTTTGACGCACTAACTGCAAGTTTGTCTACCGAAGACAAATCTGACGATGAAGATCGTGTCTTTGGCAAAAGTGTGGGATTGTCGCTTCAGCGATTAAAACATTCCAAAAAAAAAACATTAGTAAAAAGCAAAATAATGCAACTGCTGGCGGAATTAGAGTCTGAATAACTACACAATTATTTGCTTAAAAAGAAGGCAATAATTACAAAAATATGAAATTGAGCAACTTCATTTTTGCTTTATATCATAGGCATCCTAAAAAAATATCAGCCAATTGTCAATACTATTTTGTTTATAACAAATACTTTTTCATAAAAGTCACTGGGGATAAAGCCAAATTTAATCTAAGGAAAAATAGGGAACTTTGTCAGGTATCGTGCACATTTGGGTGGGCGCAAATGTACCAATCTGCGCAGACAAAATATTTTTGTAGTTACTGCCATCTTCCTAAGCACGGCAGCATAGTTAAGTTAAATAAAAACAATTGCAGAATATAATTGTTTTATTATCTATTTACACGTTCCCATTGCCAATTTACAGAACCATTGTCACTTACAAAATAATCTTTTAAAGTGTCACGGATCGCTTGTACCTTTCTACTTGCATTATTTGCTCCCATGCGGCCAATTGATCGTAGCTCCTCATAATTATCACGGAATTGCCCAACGACCAGATTCCCATTATTGTCAACATCATCGGCAAATCCTGTTGGGCAATACCTTCTTTGAGAGATTGGTATATCTTCTTCACTTCGTTGGCAAAAGTTGTGTAACACCACACATCCCTTTACAATTTTCTCAGCCATTTCTACATTCGCCACAATTGGACGTTTCAACACACGCCACCGTTGAACTAATATTCCGAATGTATTTTCAATCGTTCGTCTGGCTCGAGCCAACCGGTAATTAAAAATATTTCCGTCTTCCTCCAATGTTCTGCCACGTGGACCAGGGTACGGCCGCATTATTCGTTTATTTAAGGGAAACGCTTGGTCAGCCACAACAAAATGAGGCAGTACTGTATCTGTGTTAGGTAAGGATGCGTCAGGGGAAAAGTCCAATTCCTCACTAAGGATTGCAGATCCAAAAGCTGACTGTCTAAAAATGGTACTGTCATGGTTGCTACCTGGAGCCCCTATGTCTACATATACAAATTTATAAAAAGCGTCACATACAGCCATTAGCACAATACTAAACGACTTTTTATAGTTGAAGTAGGTGGAACCAGAAAATTGTGGTGATTGTATCTCCACGTGTTTCCCATCTAAGGCTCCTATACAGTTAGGCATATTCCACCTGTTGTAAAACCCATTTCTATTGACGACCAATTCTTCCTGTGAAGGTGGTTTCAAATACACGGGCATCAATGTATTCCACAGAACGTCCAAAGTATCCTTAAGCACACAATGTACTGTAGATTTTCCGACGTAAAAGTTCCATGCAATCTGTTGCATAGAACATCCCTCAGCAAGAAAATGCAATGTCATTGTTAACCTTTCAGCAGGTGACAGAGGATTTTTTGACTTATCTTTTTGGAGTTGTGCCTCGACCATACTCAATAAATAATTGAACATATCTACAGACATTCGCGTAAATTTAAAAAATTGTTCATGATCATTGCTTTTCATGAAAGCGACAAGGCAATGGAAGTGACCATAAATACGACGGAGTCGAACTGCATACCTGATTTTCGAACAAATAAAGTTGCTAAAATATTAATGTAATAAGATATTTGACTTACCTTCTTGTCCTTCGTTTCTCTCTATTTTGCATATCATGATATGCAGTAGATGCAGTTAGCAATAAAGCCGTTTGAATGATGATTTTCTTCTTCCGTGACAGCTTCATCTTTTAAAACCCTTTCTAACTTAACCTTTAAATGAAAATGTTTGACAAAAGCACACGTTGTTAAACACTATCCTTTGCGCATGCGTAAATAATATTAAACAATCTGCATAAACGCGTACAGTAAAATTAAATTATATTACATTACATTAAATTAAATTAACAGCTGCATAAACCCAGCTTAAACCTATGCTTTCAATAGAAGTGTTTATGCAGTTTAATTTAATTTAATTTAATTTAATTTAAAATAAAGTCGGGTTTATGCAGCTGTTAATTTAATGTAATGTAAGATAATGTAATGTAATATAATTTAATTTTACTGTACGCGTTTATGCAGATTGTTTAATATTATTTACGCATGCGCAAAGGATAGTGTTTTAATGCTTCTGTCACGTGCACTTCTGTCAAACATTTCCAATTAACAGAAAATCTTTCATTTTGTTATTTCAATTTAAATGAAAACTAGATGCAAGTAAACATAACCTCACCACCTTTTACGTAAAATGCATGTAATCACTTGTAAACAAATTGACACAGATGACAGATCATACAGCTGACATGGTTGTGTTCACTTTCAACACAGGGCGCATGCGTAAATTTTCTTAAGATAAAAGTTGGTCATGTTTTATTTTAAATTATATTAAATTAAATTAAATTAAACTGCATAAACACTTCTATTGAAAGCATAGGTTTAAACTTTTTTTAAATTACATTAAATTAAATTAAATTAAATTAACAGCTGCATAAACCCAGCTTTAATTAACAGCTGCATAAACCCGACTTTACAATTTGATAAATTTGATTTAAGCGGTAACTGCAGTAATCAACATTCTATGTTATTAAAAAACTGATTGTGGTAAGGTGAGTAAGAATTGGATACAGACTGCTCAACACAAGCACACAAGCGGTTGTAAGAGGCCTACATCCAGGAACGAATAAATACAGGCTGAAGAACGATTATCAAGATATTGTTGTTGTTGCTGAAGACATTTCAAGCAGATTTTATTTGACCATAACTTTTACATGATCAAAATAAAAAATTTTGGATCCATTTTTGATTTCCAATACTACATTTCACTGAATAAAAAAATAATACAATGATTCAATAGAGGCACCAGATTTGATTTGAGTACTTAAAAATATGCTGACAAAGTTTGGAGGGGGGGTTCATTTATAATAAAGTAATTCGTAAGGTGTCTGTTCAGGAACGCTCGGTTACGAAATTATGACCCCCTAGATTTACACCTATCCAATCAATGAAATTTTGAATAGTTTCTCTAAATTTAATAATTAGCATTTCGGTGTTTTTATTTAAATTAATTGAAAATGTACCAGAGGCGCAAACTAAATCCAAACATTTAAGGCCACTATATTTTTAATAAAAATTGAAATATCTCAAAAACGGTTATAATTATCAATTTATTAAAATTTCAAATAGATGAATGAATAGTGCAAGTATAAATAAATTTCAAAAGGTTAATGCTATTATCAAAAATTGTGAAAAACAATGTATTGATCAGGTAGGTGTAAATTCAGAGGACCGTGATTTCGTAACAATTCCCTGAAAAGTACATGTCTGACATAAACCCTCTATGACTTTGCTTGAAATATTGAAATGTGCTTTTAGGCAGGCTATAAACTTTTGAAGATAAACATTTGATGTATATTCCTTGTAGTAAGAAAATCACGCCTATGCGAACAGGCTAAAAAACTTTAAGTTTGCACTCACGCAAGTCTACTGTATTTGCCTATGACACCTATAACCAGAAGTTTGACGTATTTTGATATATTTATGACCCAAAGTTGATACCTTTCGTTTTTAAAAATGGTATCAGAAAAAGATTATCTGAAAAGCAGATCGAGTAATTAAAAATTCACAAGCTTTACTTTGAAATTCCTGAAGCTAATTAAATCGCCACCGACAACAATTATCTAATCTACAGCAATTTATTGGATCTATTTAATTTAATAAGTAAGATTATATTTGAAGAAAAATCTTTTGTAGATACATTTTGAAAGTCGATAATAAATTTATTTTTAGAAAAGCTTCTGTCAATTTTAAATTAATGCGATACAGATTTTACTACCGCCATCTATCATAATTCGTTAGGCTGTAGGTCCATTCGTATTCTGTAATTACGACTTGTAATTTTTGCCACTGCCAATGAAATGCAACAATTTAGATCTGTTGTTGGTAACATTGATTCAATTATTTTTCGTACAAGTGACAGCTGTAGTTGGTATCGAAAGACAGTTTAAGAACAAAGTAAAATGGCTGCGATTTTCTTTAAATATACATTGTGATGTTATTATACAAACAATTTTCATACAAGTATTTAATTTGATCGTTGTTCTGCATTTCGGTAAAATAGGTGTTTCTTTTTTTGTGGTGTAATCAGTTGCGGAAAGAAATCTCACTTTTGAGCTTGGCACTATTTTCTTGACACTTGGCATTAAAAAAATTTAAGGTAAGTTGCCCATATTTTCCATATCGTTCTTTAAAATTACTATTCTGAAGCCTTGATTGCATAACCTCGAAAATCGGAATCGTGAAAATAGTGACTATTCAAGGATTCTCATTCTGTTTTGCATAAATATCATTCAAAATGTTATTTAGTAGTATTTTTACAGGCAATTTAAAAGCCATCTGTGTAGTGTTAAACGTCGTGATTCAACATTTAAGAAACACGACATTGCTATTTATGAGCTTTGTTTCCTGTTGTATGTTTTGTAATTATTTATCGTTTATTGTGAATTTTGAAATCATACTTTTTTTTTGTTCATAACGCATATGGGTAGTGTTAAAAAATTTCACATCCTGAACAAAATACCGTTTTGACTATCAACAAACGGCAACAACAGTTTTCCCGTATTTTTAGAACGTTTACAAATAACAAATTAGTGCGTGTAATTAGGAATTTCACCGAATTTGCGTCGTGCTAATTTTAAAAGTTTTAATTTCTACTAATTAGAAATCAATAGGGTAAAACAATCGCGATGTTGTTGATGTTTCCTTCAATCAGTAATCTGTTGCCCGGCTCTTTTTTTGATTTTGGATAGCCCCAATATTGTTGTGAACTTGGCCAAGAATTGATTGTTTGTTTTCTTTTAACGAATATGTTAATTTGACGGTAGTTTGTTTCAGCTGTTATGGGATCGTGCCACTTAATTCTATTTTTAAGTTAAAATATAAAATAGAACTTGACATAAACTACCGATTACGTCATATGATAAAAGTTTATAGATGGAATGTGTTGGATGATACAGAGCAGCAAAGCCATTATCGATTTTATTACGCATTAATTCGTTTTCCTCATCAAACTTTAATATGAGACGTGCTAATGACATACCTACACATTTTCCGCTATTGTGCATGTACAAACATTTTTCATCAATTTTATATCATTAAATCCACCGCGTTACTAAATTTACAATATTAATGATCAGTCGCGTTTATTAATCAAATTTCGAGTCTGTGCCACTTTCCAAACAACTTTTATTTTTAATCATTATTGCAATTTCCACTTCAGCTTACGCTTGTTAATGGTCGAAA
Organism: Dascillus cervinus; assembly: GCA_949768715.1. Classification (NCBI taxonomy): domain Eukaryota; kingdom Metazoa; phylum Arthropoda; class Insecta; order Coleoptera; family Dascillidae; genus Dascillus; species Dascillus cervinus. The sequence continues at coordinate 15,878,165 of OX458316.1, read as the reverse complement.
TAAACAACAAACTACAACGAACGTGATTTGTACGCAGTTACGGACTGACTAGGATGTCAGCTAGCCCGTTGGCAAGTGGGCCCTTTAAACATGATTGCAAAGTTTGACAACCAATATTTTTAAACCAAGGATGCCCTGCTCGCAATACGATTTTGTTTGACAGTTCGAACAAGTCATTTTTAGTTTTATTTTCGCATTACGGAGGTGATGTTATTAAAAAAGTGAACTTTGCAAATTAAGTTACACGTTACAGTATAACTGCAATATTCTTCAACCTTCTACATTGTAATGCTAAATTGATTTGAAGCAGTGATTTACGATGCGGAATATTGTTGGTACGGTTTTCAGTGTTTCTTGTAAGTATCGTATTGTAAACCACCGACTTCTAATATTGTCAGTTTTTAGTTCGTTAAGAAGGTTTTCCATTACTTGTTATTTGCTACGATTGCTTATTACGTGACGGTTCATGCACAAGTTAAGACGCCCGGTATAATCCATTGCAGCATCGCAACTTTTGATTCAATTTACCTTAATTTTACTTTAACTAATTGATTTATACTGTATGTATTAAAAATGTCGGATGTCTCTTTACGCTTTGATTACCTTATCTTTACATTACATACAAACGTTTCACTAAACACTTATCGTTGTTTTTGCGATTTTTTTTATGCAATATACTGAGAGGACAAAAGGTCATATCTTCGACCGTTAAGTTATTCGAGAGACTGTGTTACATTACCAACGTCAAAGTCGGCGTTGTTTAAGTCGTAAATCTGTTCAAATATGAAACGAAGGTTAATAACTATTAACATATCGCAGCAAATTTCTGATTCATGCAGTCCACGGTTGAAATCGTATCGACATATTAAAATGTCAACTTTCAAATCGTTGCAACATTTAAAAATCGGAAAGTCTCCGCTTAAAAAAATAAACATTGCCAATTTCATGTTTTGGCAAACAAATTAGAACTTTCTTTAAATTTTTAATGCCTGGTTGCACCAACGTCAGTTAGATTTAACTAATAGTTAAAAACAATCGTTCCTATAACTGCAACAATTGTTACCATGGAAGTAATTTAAGATTACTTAAATAGTTAACTACTAGTGATGCAAAGGGCCGTAAGTGATTCAATGTTTTACATTTCGTTGGCTTATTTCCATTTAGGAAAATAACTGGTAATTTAATATCGTGAAGCTAATTGATGCTCTTTACCAGCCATTTCAATAGTAAATATGGCTTAAACAGTAAATTTTTGATGTGGGTAGTTATCTACTGTTAGTAGTATGTTACACCGGCGTAGAAAACGTTGCGTTTTTGCAGGATGTTTAGGCTGTGGGCTGTTTTTTTGAATGCGATTCATTGTTTCATTGTCAAAAACGCAACGGTTAAACGCTCTAAAAACGCTTGTGTAGTTTACCACAAAGTTCCTAACCTGCTGTTTTAGTTTCGGTTTGAACTAATTATTTTACTGTTATGTGCTTGATTTAAGTTGTTAATTATGAGAAAAGCCATCCATTCATTAGCAGGGCGTTCGTGGGTAATATTACAACCACGATCTATTAAAATTCTAACATTCAATTAGAATTAGTAATAAAAAATGACACCTTTTCATAAGGTTATATTGATGAAGTATGTCATGTTCATAATTTCAATGAAGCTGTTTTATTAAAGTAAATTGTGCAATTTATCCACAAAAATTAGCAAAAACGGTTTTTTTTTGTAGTTAGAAAGCTTGTAATGTGATCAACTGCAGTAGGTGTTAGTGTTAATTAAGGTTATCAGTTTTCATAAACTATGATTAAGAGGCGTTAGATGAAACGAGGGGTTTGTTTTTATTTAATTAAAACACAAATAAATATTGAATTTTAACGTCGTCGAATTCAGATTCATCGCATGGGCACGCTTCATTTAATGTCAATGAAAAAGCAAGTGTCGATTATGCAAAAGAATTCGTTTCTTGTGCAGCTCATGTCTGTGAAGTCCTCCAATTCGAGTCGTTATAGATGTAAAAGAAAGTTGTGAAAGAGGAATTAGTTTGCGACTACCGCATAATTTCTCGAGTGAATTTTGCATGCGATGACGTGATTGCGTATTAACTACGTATACATAGGTACGACAACTTTTAGATTGGGTTGTTCTTGGTAAGCGAATTTTATATAATTTATTCCTCCTTGTGCCACTTACTAATCTTTGCAATAAAATCTTATAAATGACACAATTTGTTGCAGTAGTTCTCCTGATTTTATATTTTGAGAATTTTTATGTTTATTTATTTATTTTTTTTTTTCTTTACTATAAGATCTTCTGCAAACGCACTATTTTCACTGGAATAAATTTTCCCATGTTTTTGTACGGTGAATGAGATTGGGGAGACTTTTCGGTGTGCAATTTTTAATCAATGCGAAAGAAAGTTGCGAACGATCGGGTCAGTAACGACTGAAAAGTAGCATAAAAAGTTGTCGGGAATAAAAATACAATCACGGCAGGCTAGTTCGATACAATCAACGTTCCGCGCATGGAGTGAACCTATATGTTGTTTCGGTGTTTGTTCAGCGACGATAACGGCCATTACAAATTTACTTGTTTTAAACACAACATTAATGTTGTTTCACTGCAGGTGATTACTTTTAATTTAGTTTAAATGACTGCACTTATTTTCTTATGTAGATAACGTATTTGTGCGGGGTCAACGAATGAATGGCAGAATCTATTGACCAGAACCCTAGTAACTGTTTCTATTCTCCGCTCATTTGTGAAAATTCGACACAATTTTACGGTTGTCAATTTTATTGCTCTACACCGATCTGAAATACACTTTAAAAATAACTACAAATTTAATTAATTACGCATGCATTGTGTTTAGTAATACTATTTATATTGACGGTAGCAATAGTGCAGCCAGTAAAATTGATAAAAGGTCCAGACAGATTATCAAATATTTAACATTATTTGATATTTGTGGTATCATTGATTTAAATATAAATATTGATTAAAAAATATATATTAATTTAAAACTGGAATTTTTGTCATGGAAAAAATTTTGATTTTCTTCAATTTCGTAAGAGTCGATCAACGTTAAATAACTAAAATACTCCGCTCGATTTTTGTAAATATATAAGTACCTTTAAGAAAATTCCTGTTTACGTCAGTATCTGGTATTGACTTTATTGTTATAAGAAACCGAACTGAAAACTGTGTGTTTTCGGATATAAGTGGGCACTTTCAGGGAAGGTTAGCGGCTGCTTATCTTACAACTAGATATGAAGTAACAAATTAAAGTTTCTATAATAATAGTCCTAAAGCAACTTATGTTGATACCGTGTACAGTAATGTTCGCTTATAACGAATCTCAAGGGACGGACAAAAATGATTCGCTGTAAGCGAAGTTCGTTATAAACAATAAATATTAGATATTAATTCTTTTTATAGGTACATACAAATATACATGTATCAAGTAGGTACATAATGTTTTGTAATGCATCTTATTTGAAAAAATCGCTTATTTTAGTTTGTTTTATTTGGGTGAAATAAATATCATTAATATGTAATTCCACTTCGGCTAATCCATCGAGTATAATACACGTTGTGGAGTATTTCGTGACTGAAGGAAATGACGAACGCCGTCAATATGCCGAAGTGTATCCGATGTGGTTGGAACTGGTATCAATTCCGTATTCACAGATTCTTAATTTTTATTTTCCTCCTCCACATCATCACTGTGAACTGCAGAAGATACAGAAGTGACAATAGCATCACCATCCAGGTATTCCACAGTCACAAAATTGTCATTATGACCAAATTCATTAAAATCATTTTGATTATAAGGAAGATTGTCTCGAATATCGTTATTATTATCTTCCTGTTGAATTTTCTTCAGCCATTCAACTACTGGCAGGTCGTCGTCTGAATCAAAATTATTATCAGGAAACCGCCGTATTTAAAACTACTGGTAGTACGGGTACACGCGCGGCGGAAAGATTTCAGGAAATCCCCGATTACTCGATAAAATGCCGTTAAAAGTTCGTTATAACCGAAAACTTATGCCATTATAAATACAGTAGACGCCCGATTATCCGAAATGTACGAGACCGGACCTGTTTCTGATAACCGAAATTTCGGTTAAAGCGGAGGTTACAAAAACTGGAAAAAGTTGCATAATTTTCTATTAACAATAATTGTACATGTACATTTTCTACCAACTTGAGTATATTTAACTATTGTATTGGAAAAATGAATCTAATCTTAATTGTTTTGTTCTACATTGGTACGGTTTTTTAGCTGCAGTAGCTCCTGGTTGCTGCTCAATGTATAGTAAGGTTTTCTGTTAACTTTCCACTCTTTCATGATGCGAAATAGTCGTTTCGGATAATCGCGAGATTCAAGCGGTTTCGTTTCGGATAACCCGGAGAAATTAATTTCGTCTTTTGTTTCGGATAACCCGAATTTCGGATGATCCGGTTTCGGATAATCGGGCGTCTACTGTACATATTAAGGTTTGTTATATTCGAAAGTTCGTTATAAACGAAAAAACTAACACATGTTTAATGATACTTTGTACCTTATAGATTGGTTCGTTATAAACGAAAGTTCGTAATAAGCGGGTTCGTTATAGGCGAACATTACTGTATATCACACAGAACTGACAAAATAACTGCAACTGTGTGAATGCGCTAAAAGTCGCCCGCGAAACTGACGGGACCATGGATGTTGCATACGTGTAAAAACCCATATATAAGGCATGCTTGCCTTCTTTGTCATGTGCTCACATAAATGTACTATATTTCGTGTATGAGTTTTATATAATTTAAATTAGACCCATCTCAAAATGCATTTTGATAAAAGTTCTTTTTTTGCAGATTCGCTGTAAGATGAAACTATTTGGTGAAGATTGTGGTGTTTGTTGATTATTTCCGAGACCTGTTATTACTATGCGTAAATCGTTGGATGGGGAAGCCCCATGTGGTGGAACACAACGTAAAAGAGGATTTTCACGTTTCTCATTGAGACGATTGCTATACGCCAGTCCTATTGTTGGCAGGCGCCTTCCTCGTAATACGTCTGGCTCTTCGAAAAATCATAAAAATTCAGGTAAACATTCATGTTGTGTATTAAGTACATTTTTGTTGGTGACACTAAGGACCAGTTGTAGTTAACGCGTTGTTACCTGACACCGCTGTTAACTTTCGTTCTGCAACTGGCCCTAAATGTTTTCTTTATGCGGATATTGAAAGCACACAACTAATTGTAATCAAAGACAACAAGTGGGATTAGGTGATTTTGAAATACACGTGCCCTCTGTGTCCATTTGCTTGAGCAGTGTGTACTGTCTATTTGATGAAAGCGAAATTTGCAATCGAGTTGAAATTAAATTACATATAGTATCTAGTCGCGACCTCACAAATTGTTGACGTAAACTGATGACACCAAGGACATTAAAAAAGTTAGAGATTAAATGTTGGTTGCAGCATTTCTCGATAGACTTGAAGGAATACAGGGTGAGTCAAGTTTTACTGCCGCGGTCATAATACCTATTAAAAATTGAGCGGAAAGTATGTGATTGACATGTTACATCAGTTGAAGTTTACACTTTAGATTAATGCTACAAATTTTCCAAATTATTTTTATTTGAAGCCAAAAAAGTAAAACAAAGATTTTTGGGCGAAATTTCTGTTTGATTTTTTATTTCAAAATTTGTCAAATTATTTGTAACATTAATATTTGCATTGCTTGATTCGTAAAAAAATATTATTACTTTTTGAGTTACATCAATTTTAAGGTAAAGCACGAAAAGTGCTTTATTTATAACTTTTCAGCATGGATAATGCGGTTTATCACCCTAACAATAGGCAGCTTTTTAGTTGCTGTCAGATCTGTATTCTTAAGTTAACACGTTGACTGCCTACTACGAGATAACTCGTAGTTTGCGTTCTTGCCAACTAGGAGTTATCTCGTAGTATGATTATATTTTCTGTTCATTTATTAATAAATTTTCTGTTCATGTAATCCAAAGTTGATTTTTTGTTCTCCTCCCTGAGGATATCTATTCATATCTATGCTGATATACTACAAATTTCATCGTACTTGCACAAATATGGCAAATAAACAAACTACGAGATAACTCGTAGTTGGCATCCCAGGCAAGAACGCGAACTACGAGTTGGCCGTCATAAATAATCCGTCAAGTACCCTAAAGCAATACCACTGTTCGGTAAATTGGTCTACTCATGTCGTAAATCATTTTAATAAAATACGAAAATGGCATTATTTAATAAACACAAATTAGTAAAATTATTTCAATTACACAAAATTAGGTGAACATATTTTACTAATCATAAATTTAAAAAAAGAACTCAAAAAAATTCAACGTTCCAGAAATTAAAAACTTTTTTGCTTTTATGATTCTTCTAAAGCAAGATGCAGTGCATGTTATCTCAATGGTTAATTTAAAACACGAATTGTAAAATAAAAACTTAACTCGTTCTGTCCGCTTTATGACTTGGCAGACGAAATTTCGTGTTTGTTCACAAATCAAATTTTATCCAATGGGCCAGTTTTAAAAATGAATTGTACACTAATAATTTAACTCGACTCCTTTATTAAAGCGAGTCAAAATCGAATAATTCTGCTAAAATCAATGAGTGATGGTGATGGTGGAACCGATAATCGCAAAGTGCTTTTAGCGTTTGTAGAACGTACCAGAGAATTGTTTGTGTTGTGTGTTTAAAAAAATATTCCAATGAAGATAAAAAAATGAAACGTACAACGAACTATTACAAATTTATAAACAAACTAAAAAAAATTAACTCCCTCAGACATTGCTTACATTGTTACTGCTAGTCCAAAACCGAATGTATTATCAGTAAATTTAGATTGTCTACATTAAACCTAGTTTGTCAAACTTTTTCGGTGACCATTTGGTGACAATTTGGCGGATATAGGAATTGAACAAAAGATCTGTGTCAATTAGTCCTACTTTCAAGCTACTATGATGATTTTTGCTGTTGTTTAGATATTTTGTTGATTAGTTTTCGTCGAACAAACGACAAAAAAATTTGGCATTTTTTTGTAAACTGTTTTTCCATTTGGTAAATTTGTCATGTTTTTGTTTTAAAATATTTTGGCTTTTACCCTCTTTCTCGATCTTAAATTGGCTCTCCTGCAAAGTTCGCTACATATCGCTTAGTAATTTTTTCCTTTCCGCTGTCAATATTTATATTGATCCTCTGAACACCGCTTTTGCGTTTAAGAGTCGGGGGCGCTCAGTAGCTTTCGCATTCGATGGGTCTTTCACAAAACATCGTTAGCGACAAATTTTTCAACGAAACTTGTTTACAACAATCTAAATACGATTCCGTTATTATTTTATGTCCATCTTTGTTAAAAGTACCGCCATACCTCGCATAGTCCGACTTCGATCAGTCCGGTTTGAAAATTTCAAAACAGTAAATTTTAATTAAACGAAATAGAAATAAATTCTAAATAATTACAGTACTATTCCGGCCATCGCAATGTAAACGATTTTTTTTAGCAACTTGATTTTTGTTTCATATCATAGGCGTCCTAAAGAAATCAGCCAAATGCCAATATTATTTTGTTTATGGCAAAAATTATTTCACGTAAGTCACTGAATAAAGCCAGCTTTAATCTATGGAAAAATAGCGAAATTTGTGGCAGGTATCGTGCACATTTCGGTGGCCGCAATAGTACTTACCTACACAAAATAATTTTTTTATACATAAATGATCGATTTTTTCCCTTTACACAGTCAAGTTATACCAAACGATACATATTTTAATTTTACTTGGGTTAAATTATTTTTGATAACATAATTCAATTTAATAATCGTGTTTTATTTATTAAAAAACGAAGAAATTTGTTTTTTTCGAACCAATTATCATTTTTTTAATGGATTTAATTCCTCGATTAGTCCCATTTCAAACATTGGTGGAACCCATTACCTGGACTATGCGAGATATACCTGTAGTCGAAATCAGATTGTTATGCTTTATCGTAAATACCAGTCTGCAAAATTTGGGTTTTGTCGCTTACGATGTTTTGTCAAACACCCTATGAACGCTTCATTTTCAATCGCATTGCATAATTACATATTCCACTTCTTAACAAGTTTTTTGGAATCAGATGGGTGTCATGTGAGATATAGACATCGGGGAATGTGATGGAGTTTTGTGTGGGTGTGCGCATGGATTGATTTGAATTGATTCAGTTCATATCTTGAATATTATATTATATTGCTTTCGCGCAGATTTTCGCCCACGCAAAACTCTGTTATATATCCAGACTACTATACCAATACAGTAAAAGTCGTATATAGCGATGGCCAAGGGACCGTCTAATTATGGTCGTTATATCCGGATGTCGTTAAATCCGATGTCTGATTAAATAATTAAATTTAAGAACAGTAAGGCATATTCTTCATAATGAAAATGATTTCAATATTACAAAAGTTTAGTTTTTCTTAACCCATCAACGCCGGAATTATTTTTTGTTTGTTTATTATACTTTTAAGTAGATTATTTTGATAATAGGTTTAAAATCAATAACCACAAACAAAAATTTTATGTTTATCATTTACAGATCTCGCAAAAAATAATGTTGCCATATGGCAACGCTAGGCGCTTGCACTACCATGTATTGGTTTAAAAAATAAAACGACAAATTATGACAATAATGTATTTTATTGTTTATTGCGTATGGAAGCTAGCAAAACAATCAATGCAAAGTCCAACGTCACATTTTTTGCACATTGTTCGGATGATGGACTTGCATCCCTGTCCAGCACAACGTCTTTTTTTATTTTGTTCCGTGTTTACCACTAAATGGTCCATTCTATCAAATCCAATTGCTTCTAGAACTCTGCTTGATGAGTTCTTCGATGACGACGGCCTTCCTGGAGCTTTCGGTGGTACCCCGTATCTCCGCAAATAGGTTTGAACTATTTCTCTTCGGAACTCCAAATTCGTTTTTGAACCTCCACACTTCTTGTGGATTTGCCACGCATTATGGATCGAAACATCCAAAATCCAAGTGAACAGGCACCACCACCATTTTTTCCCTCTTATAGCAACCCTGTGTCGCGCTATGTTCTCATCCATAACATCGACTCCCCCCATAAATGAATTATATTTACCGATTATATTTGGTCTGGGTATTGTGATAACTTTTTTTGCCGCCTGAGAATATCGTCGGACGCTGCCTATCGGCTCGACACCGTTGCAGGTTGAGGCGACAGTAACAACGCCGTTATCCACCCAACGAACGTAGATACCATTTGTTTTATCTATTATGGACTCGTAATACCCCCGTGGTTTCTTTTCCATGATTTTTTTGGATGACAGCGGACAATTTCGAGGAATTCGGTTTTCCCTCACAGTTCCGGTGCCTTGATAACCTCTTTCCTTCAAATGTTTCAATAAGTTTTGTCCAGTAAATAGATTATCAAAATGTATTTTGTATCGGAGGGACCCTTTGATTTGGAATAGTTCGTTCAACATTGTTACCAAAGGTGCGCTGGCTTTTCCAAATAGCTTCTCGTACTCCAAAGAGCGACGAGGATTGTTACCTTGATATAATTCAAAATTTATCAAGTATCCCCCCGTCGAATTTAGGCACCACATTTTGTAACCGAAGCGAATCGGCTTACCTCTAATGAATTGTTTGCAACTGTGCCGTCCGAAATACTTCACCATGCTTTCATCATAACAAAGGCATTCTTCGGGAACAAAATGTTCCAAACATTTTTGCTTCACTCTGTCAAACAAAGGACGCAATCTCCAAATTTTGTCCGATAAGTCAGGGTTATTATTATTTGCGCAATGAATAAATTTATTGATTTGCAGAAACCGATCACGTCGCATTGAATTTGATACCAGGAGATTCTTCATTTCATTTTCTGAGTCCCAGTAAAACCTTTTACCTGGAAGGGTGTTATATCCAGTTAAAACTAAGACGCCCAAAAAGCATTTCAATTCATCTTTTGATATGTTTGGATCAGTTTCATTTTTGAAAAGAGCGTATTGGGAAGTTTGTTCAACCAAATACGAGATCACCTCATCATCAAAAAATAATTCAAACAATTGAACGGGAGACATGTTCTCGTATTTGGAATAATTGGGGGTTGGAAATAATTTATGACTTGATTCTAAGTCTCCATGAATCCATTAAATTGGTTCTTCCCTCATTTGAATTTTTGTTGCCAATTTTTGAGTTCCCGAGGTCAATGCTACTGGTTCAGCATGGAATTCTTGAGAAGGCTCCACATCAAAATTCCCAATCCGATCATTATTAGACAATTTCACCTCAGTAAATGCTCGAAGTTGGGAACCAGGTAAATTGTCCAAGGTACCACCAGCGTCTTCATCACCTGAATCTTCATCTGTTAAAACGGCTGCATCAGGTGGTTCAATGAAAATATCAGCCGAATCTGCATCATCATAAACCAATTGAAGAGCATCTTCTAACGTTAAACCTCGCCTTGAAAACAAAACCAATTTTTGAATTATTCCGGTAGTGGGAGCGCCTAGCGTTGCCATGTGGCAACGCGCATCAAAAAGCGCATGTGGCCGAATCAGCATTTTATCAACAACAAGTTTTATCAGATAAAATGTGAAGCAGTAGGTTTATTTTACATCAAGCAATAATTTGGATCCAAAACAATTATAATACAACAAAGAAATACTTACTCAAATTGGGGTTCCACCATTGTTTTCACGAAATAAAACGCACCAAAACAAAAATTATAACCAGACAAAATCGAATAAATTGTTCGCTATAAAATCAAGCGCCAAGTGAAATATATGTTCCAGATAATCTCTTTGCACTGTCATCTGGAAGCTAATCCATTTAGTTTCTTGTAGGTACCTATTTAAAATTTATGTTACCGGTGTTGCCATATGGCAACGGTAGGCGCTGACGGGTTAAGGTAATCCATAATTTTTGTTTGGACTAGATATTTTTGTTGAAAATAGTCTTTCTATTTTTCTTTCGACTATAGAAATATTTGTAACCAAATCTTCTTCATCTTGGGCAAATAAAGCATAATTTTTCCAAATATTAATAGCTTCAATGCCTGACAAATATTTGGTAGCCTAACTTCGTCATTCTCATCTGCTTCTTCACCTTGGTATTCACTTTATTTACTTTTATTCATAGCTTCTACTATCTCAGCATCAACAAAATTTCATAGGTTTACAGTTGATCATCTACTGATATAAAACCTAATCACTGTTCTCTTGAAGCAATTCAGAGTCGTTGTCTAAAATATTTAATCCAAACAAAACAGATCAAGGAATATTATCTTCCTTAGTGAAAGGATTTTCTTCATTTACATCGTCAACACTGTCCGATTTTAAAAAAAATCCGGCGTGTTTAAAACAATTAGTTATCGTTTCTCATGTTACCATGTTCCAGGCAGTTGAAATCATATTAACAGCATCCAACACATTAGGTTTTAAATTTTAAAATTTTCATAAAGTGCAGCTTTCTATAATGTGACTTCAAAGTTTTAATAATGCCCTCGTCTAACGGTTGCAAAATTGAAGTGGTATTTGGAGACAAGAAATATAAATGATGGACTTTAAATTTTCGACAGTAGAATGTGGTGTGTAATTATCCAGTAGAAGAAGAATCTTTTGATTTTTGCGCTACAATTCTCTACCCTATTTTTGTATAACATCTTTAAAACACTCCGAATTCATCCAGGCTTTTCGATTGTTGTAATATGATACATTTCCTATTAAAGTCAATTTTTATTTTTCAGTTCCTGTCAGATTAATGGCGACCAAAACAGTGATTCTATCTTTAGACATTTTTCCGCCGACACATTTTTCGCCTTTGAATTGGAGAATTCTGTTGACTGTCAATTTATAAAAGAGCCCAGTCTCATCAGCGTTAAAAATTTCTTCATCTTTATAACCCCGTTTTATTTGAGGCCACACAGTTTTCAACCAGTTGTGACAATCCTCCACAGGCGCTGAACTAGCTTCTCCGGAAATTTTTCCAGGCACAATGTTGTGCCGATCCCGAAAACGTTTTATTCAACTCTCGGAACAATTATAACCGTTTTGTCCTAATAGATTTGCGAATTCTTCTGCTTTGGCTTGAAGAATAGGTCTGGTGATGGGAATACCACTAGTTAGTTCTTTGTATCTTAAACCACTGCAGCAAGTATTTTTCAATTGAAGGGTCTGCTGCAAAAAGGAGGTGGCTCCAATTTTTCCAGTTGTTGGAAAACCAAAAAAAAGTTTAATAAATCAAATTTTAAGTTGGGTATGTAAAAATATTTTTGCACTCCCTGCATCCAAACAAGCGAAATGCGCACGCAACTGATACACGGAAACATCCACTTTGAAACACTCGTGCGTGAAAACGTGCCAAAAATCACTCGCTAATCAGACCGTTTGCAAGCAAATTATTGTTTCATTTATATTATTTAATGTGTACAATGCAATTTACGCCACTTCAATTCAATGCATTGAGGAATACTGCAGAAATTATAAATTGAAAGTTGTAAATTTCGAATGACATTTAACAGCTGACAGTTGTTTCCGGTTCAATTTATTTATTTATTTTATTTTGGGGTAAAAATTCGTGCAAAAAATAGAATACACACCTTGTGCATAAACAATATAAGGGAATTCGTGCCCATTTGCACTTCACTCGTGTGCTACGCGCACTCGTGTTTGCAAATCGGGCACTCATTACCAAAACATTTGTTTCCGCACATGATACGTAAATAACTATGTTGTTGATTACTTTCAATTATGGTGTTTACATATTAGAACAGTATTTTAATTCAAAAAATATCATCCAGATGACGGTACGTGGATGATTCTTGGAGCTACCTCCCAACAGCGATAGGATGGAGTTACTTCCTTTTTGCAGCAAACCCTTCAATTTCTATATGTTGGAATTGTTTTAATTTCTTTTTTCCCAACAGATTTGAAATAAAAGCATTTTTAATTATTGCCCGATTTTTCCAGATTGTGGAAATCGTAGAGTGTGATAAATCGAATTTCTTTGTGATAGAAATATTGCTTTCTGCTTCTTCCAAACGATCGATTATCAACCCCTTTTTTCAATAGTTAAAATCTTTCGCTTTTTATACGCCATAGCATGTAACACACTTCGTACTCTAGCAAATGCATCTACAGACTAAACAGTTATATCGAAAATACCTAACAAAATGTGGCAACGTAATGTTTACTACTTCTGAGAAGTGATTATTTTTTCAATTTCTTGGTTTCCGTCGCTATATACGGACCTGACTCAACAAATTTGTCGTTTTAACCGACTGGACGTTATAACCGATGAGGTTATACCCGGAAGGCACCCTTATTAAATTAACATAGAAACTAACCAATCGTCCCGCACTACGTCATTACAATGAAACCCCGTTTTTACGTTTTTGAAAGGACCGACAAAAAAAAAACGTAAATGGAAGGAAAACGTAAATTAAGGGCAATGAAAATTTTTCTTTGAAAAATCATACAAATTAGTTTGGTGTAAATTTAATTCTTGTGTTTATAGGTTTCTTGCAATACTATAATTTTTTCGTACTTTGAAATTCTTTTGTGCGTGCGCTTTTTTGCCATGGGACGATATTGTATGGCACTTGTTTTAATTGATTCACGATTTTTTATTATTGTAGCCAAACTGGTATATCAAAATTACGCGCGAGCGAAACGCGCAAAAATCAATACCGAATGAAATAAAAAATTGTCCACCTAATCACTATCACGAAACTTTGCAAAGGGCATACCTGTCTAAAAACTGCTAACATATTCATTTCAACGATTTCCATAGATTTAATCGAATGTGCTAAAATATATGGAATTTTTAATTTTAATAAATTTAATAACTGCATTTTAAATATTTCCAACGTAAATTGCGGGAAAAATAAACGTAAAACCGGGTATTTTCTACATGAAAATGAAACGGGACTGCAAAAATTGGACGTAAATAACGGGAAAACGTGAAATGCGGGGACGTAAAAACGGGGTTCCACTGTATATCCAGAATGTCGTTAAACCCGAAGTCGCTATATGCGACTTATACTGTATTATGTCAAGAATTGAAGGTGTTATGTTACAATTATATTTCTTGTTTTTACATGAAACTAAGATAAAGTGCGTTAAAAAAACTGCTTTACCGAAAATGCTGATCTGCAAAATTTGGGTTTTATCACTTTCGATGTCTTATAAAAAACCCATCGATATAGTCTTCTTGGTAGCATTTTAAGGGTGTGGTTTAAATCAAACGTTTTCCTGTTATTTCCAGTATACTTTTCATGTATAGTTTGTTTTTTAATTCCAGAAACGGTTAGAAGGCTGTGAAAAAATATTATTGTTAATTTTATGTTGGTAATAATGGCATTTTACATCTGCAAGTTAAGGTTATATAAGCAATGTAGCTTTGGAATTAGAAGAAAGCAATAAGACTATTTTCAAACAACCTTCTAATGAGGGAAACTTTATCTTCAACGCTTAACGTGTTAATTATTATTTTAATGTTTTATACGCAAGTAAGTTTTTCAATCTTATTTTTTTTTTGATTTATACAAATTAAGTAATTTTTGTTTCACAGAAGAGTTTTACGGAATATAAATTTAAATAATACGTATTTGAAAAATTGAAACTGAAAGAAACATTGGAGTTTGTCTAAAAAAGTTACACAATCCCTCGTTTCTGACGTTAACGATAAGCACGTAATCTTTTAAACTATTAGATTTTAAGAAATCGGAGCAAGGTTGTACCATGATAACCATTCTTCATTTCTACATTCGCGCGTAGTTATGAGGTTCAATCTATCCACCTAGATAAGAATAAGCGCACACAGCAATGAACTTAAGTGAAGCGAACAAGCTCATTACAAAAGTCAATTCTCAATTTATTTCTTTGCCTGCAAATACATATCTGTTTTGATTGCGAAACACTTTGCGGTGAACCCTGATAGTGCATTATCTAATAATCCCTTTCAAAAGAAGCACCTCGTATTTTTCCTTTGATTAGAATACAGCCAAACCTGCATAAGGCGGAATTGCTCGAGATCGAAGAAAAACTGTCTTAGTTCCAATGACATCGGTTAATATGTGTGCCATCTAAAGTTTTTCTGAACTTCTAGATGGTTGGGAAGTAGCAACTTCCCGACCTCCTAAGTTAATAATTACTGACTTTCCAATCTTTTTGATATTACTAACTAATTGTGATTAATTATTATTCTTGAATGTCTCGAGTTGTTTCAGAATGAAAATATACTTCCTCGAAATATATTTGTAGATATGTACAATAATTTCGTGCTTGTTCAATTTAAGTACTTATTTATAGCAACGTGTTTTTGAACATATTATTTTTGAATAACAAAGTTTTTTGCTGATATCTTCTTTCTGTACGCCCCTGGGCTTGTCGCCTCTCAATAACTTTCTCTTACAATCGAAGAAACATTAACACTGAAGAGAGAACAATCAGAATGCTAACCCTCGTGCATTTTAGACGTTCGCGCCGTTTAGTACACATAAACCAACGGCCATTCGGTGCAAGTTGCTCAGTATTTTTGATGTGTACCCATAATTGTTGAATTGTTAAAATACACTTATAAATTTATGGGCACAGTTAATTAAAAATAATACTTCCACGGTTGCAATTGAACGAACACATTAATTTGTTTCCTTTTTATTGTCATATGCCGATTGTGAGTACACTTGTTCTAAATTATGAATTATGAATGATACAGGGTAGACCCATTTCGGATAAACAAAATTCCTAATAATCCGGAGAATTGCACATTTATATTTTATTCATGGGCATGCAATATAACAACAAACAAACACGCAAACAAACAAATAAACATACGTAATGAGTAAACATTTTGTTTTTAATGCGAATTGGAAATAACGAAAGATTGTTTCAGTCGAGTGAAACGTTTCTGTTGTGTGTAGTCTCTCCATCTTCTTGACTTTTTTTGCATTTTCACTGTCAATAATGCAGTCTTCTTCGTTTTCTCCGCCATTTTTTGTCGCATCTGAGTCAGCAAATTCATTGTGCTCATCAGTTTTTAACCATTGTACAAAATTTGTCTTATCAATATTTTCACACCTGCTTATACTTGCAAATACACAGTACAAAAGCTAACAAATGTATTATACTGCACCTGCCCCGAGGCATTCAATTTTCGGTTAAAACATTCGTTATCATTTCTAATATTTTGGCGTTTCGGATAAAACGAATGTCAAAAACAAACATTTTCGCATAAAACGGTGAAATTACAATAAGTTTCTGTTTCGGATAATACGGAGTTCTGGATAATTGAGAGCCTGCTGTAGTTATAGTATTTGATCCTACAATTAGTCGGATTCGATAAATGATGTCACAGCTTTTGCGGTGGTAGAATTAGCGGAATTACGACAGTCTGACATAATGAATTTCTTTGTTCAAGTGTATTTTGATTATTTATTTAACTTTTTTATTTTCCTTTATGTGGATATGTGAGATTTGAATATAAGTGTAAATAAATAAACTTACATATTATTTTTGTTCCTTATTTTTCCACATAATATTTATAAACTTAATTAACGTAACGTAACGTACGTCATATTTTTATTAAAAATACACTTTAAAAGTATTTAGTCAATACACATTAAATTTAACACACATTTTAAAACACATAATTAACCCTAAACCATCGATAATTAGAACTGTATATTACTATTTCACAGTTTTCGCATTCTTATTAGCATCATCAGTAATTATCGACTGACTATATATCTTTGTCTATTTTAGAGTGTTATTTCGTTTTTTCCCCCCTCTCCCCACTATTTCGCTTCATTTGTAAGTTTTTCGTATGTTATTTTTATTTATACTTTATATTGTTTATCATTTTTAGTAATATGTCATCTTTTATGCTTATTTGTTCATTTATAAGTTGTATGTTATTTTTATTCTTGTAAATATGTAAATTTTCTGCAATATTCATCCTGACACCTTTCTGCATAATTTTTTCGATTTTCATTGTTTCGTTAAAAACCATAAAACAAATCGCCATTAATAATGGATATAACATCAAAATTATATATAAATTAATTAACAGATTCAAATTCAATAGAAGCAAATATAAGCAAGAAAATAAACAGGAAATAATAAACAATGAACAAAATAAAAAATGGGTATGTTTCAATTATCAGGGACGTAATACTAATAAATTAACAAAAATCTTCAAAAACTATAATTTAAAAATAGGTTTAACAACCAGCAATAAACTAGACAAATTTTTTAAACCAAATATAGAAATCGAAGACAAATATAAGTTGAATGGTATTTATTCGATCAAATGTAACACATGTGATAAAAAATATATCGGACAAACTGGCAGAAGTTTTTATACGCGGTATAAAGAACATACCAACAAGAATAATACAACATCCAATTACACTAAACATTTATACAATGAAAAACATCAATACGGTACTATTAACGAAACAATGAAAATCGAAAAAATTATGCAGAAAGGTGTCAGGATGAATATTGCAGAAAATTTACATATTTACAAGAATAAAAATAACATACAACTTATAAATGAACAAATAAGCATAAAAGATGACATATTACTAAAAATGATAAACAATATAAAGTATAAATAAAAATAACATACGAAAAACTTACAAATGAGGCGAAATAGTGGGGAGAGGGGGGAAAAAACGAAATAACACTCTAAAATAGACAAAGATATATAGTCAGTCGATAATTACTGATGATGCTAATAAGAATGCGAAAACTGTGAAATAGTAATATACAGTTTTAATTATCGATGGTTTAGGGTTAATTATGTGTTTTAAAATGTGTGTTAAATTTAATGTGTATTGACTAAATACTTTTAAAGTGTATTTTTAATAAAAATATGACGTACGTTACGTTACGTTAATTAAGTTTATAAATATTATGTGGAAAAATAAGGAACAAAAATAATATGTAAGTTTATTTATTTACACTTATATTCAAAAGTATTTTGATTAATTGAAAATTTTAATTAAACAATTTTTGTAAATTAATTTATAAATTTTAAAATAATTTTTATTTTGTGGCGTGACGTGCGAGGGGAAGTGGTAGCTGACATAGTGTGATACCTTGTGACATAGAGGATGGGAAGGGTTACAATTTCACAAAAAATCTGTAACATTATTTATGGAAGCCGCCTTGGATGTCGTTATTGACAAATTAGCACGTCTGAATCAATTTATACTAGAGTGATTGAATGAAGATGATTTGGAAAATGAATATTGTAAAGACGACTCCAGACATGCGGAATTTGCTAAATACTGGGAGACTATTTGGTGAACTCCTTGTAGTGTGTATGGGTTGTTTGCACTTTGTTCACCCAAGGCTGAGCACAAGCAGCGCTTGCTCGCTATTCTCCTACTTTGTCGAATTTAAAGACGGCTCCAGATATGCCGAATTTGCCAAAGTACAAACAACACATTAGTAGGAGTTCGCCAAATAGTTGCTCGGTAGTTGACAAATTCCGCATGTTTGGAGCCGTCTAAAGACAAATCAGCGTAGACGTAGACGCTTAACGCCTTGGCGAATGGCAAATATTCAGTATTTGGCAAATTCGGCATGTCTGGAGCCGCCTTAAGGAGAATTAGAAGTACAAGAAGTCAACATCGATAGCAAGCAAGAAATTTCGGATGACGAAAAAGAAAGGGGAGTAGTGGACATATTTTGGGGTCCAATTTTTGTTTGAAAAGATAACGTAACACAATGGTCCAAAGATGTTACACCCAAAAATAGACCTACAGGCTACTCATGTATAAACTAAGAAAAATGAATGTTTAGACTTCGTTGTGCATACGCAGAGAATGTTCAAATGAGAACGGATATTAATAATTTGTGCATTTTTAGTAATGAATTTATGAATTTCTCCAGTTAATCCGAATGCTTAATAAAACCTCATTATAACTTACTTTATCGATTTCTTATCATTAATTCTCTATAGCCCAAATTATTATTTTTTATTTTCTTATTATTTTTCAGAAAAAATAGCTTTAGTTGATTTGATGGAACACGAAAATAGCAAACTTTGTTATAAAAAGGTTTCATGAACAACAAAAAAGGCCGTTGTCATATGGCCACACTAGGTCTATGGCACACTAGAAACATTAACTTACCAAACTTAATATAAGAACAGTTGCCATGTGGCAACGGTATTCTTTGGAGGGTTAAGTGACTATAAACTCATTTTAATGATTTGCTCTCAAAAATTTGTGCACGCTCCGAAGGTTAATAATTCTGAAAGATTTTAAAACTAAATTAAATAATTAATATGTACAGAATTGTATTATTAAAAATTGAACTATTAGTTACATTATTCTTTTTTAGGGCACAGTAAGGATGTTACTGATGGAAGGACTGGTGGAAGTTCATCACATGATGTGGAACGTGCTCTTCATATTGCCCATCCGGTAGAACTTCATCCAGCAAATAGTAGAACTTCAGTTTTTACGTCAAGTACAAAGGTAAAGAGTATATATATAAAAACCTCAGTTACAATTTATCCTATTTTATTAGAGTGGTGAAGGTGCTACAATTCTGGAGTGTCCGTTATGTTTAGCACAGTTACCGACTGATGAATTTTGTGAATTATCAGGGTGTGCACATAGATCTTGTTTAATATGTTTGCAACAGTATCTTCGGATTGAAATAACAGAGTCTCGTGTTTCTATAAATTGTCCAGAATGTTCAGAGCCAATACATCCTAATGGTATGTAATGTTTATTACGTAATAGCAATGAAATTTTATTAAAATGTTTCAGAAATTCGCAATATATTGGAAGATAGTGTTTTGTATGAAAAATATGAAGACTTTATGCTTAGAAGAGTTTTAGCAGTAGACCCTGATACAAGATGGTGTCCTGCACCTGATTGCAGATATGCAGTTATAGCTAGCGAATGTGCTAGTTGCCCTAAAATAAAATGTGAAAGGCCAGGTTGCAATTCTTATTTTTGTTATCATTGTAAAGCTGAATGGCATCCAAATCAAACATGTGATGCTGCACGTGCGCAAAGGTCGCCTAATGTGCGTTCTTCTTCACTCAGTTTTAGTCAAGATTCTCAACATCGTAAGTTTGTGATAATTACTTTTTATTTCAATTGAAATTAGTTAATTGTTTTTTAGGAGACGACATAAAACCATGTCCACGATGTCAAGTCCTGATTGTAAAAATGGATGATGGCTCTTGTAATCACATGATGTGTGCCGTCTGTGGAGCGGAATTTTGTTGGCTTTGCATGAAAGAAATCAGCGATCTTCATTATTTAAGGTCTGTATGTTAAATGTGTTGATAATTTTTGTTTAACATCAAGTTGTAGTCCATCAGGTTGTACGTTTTGGGGTAAAAAACCTTGGTCGAGGAAGAAGAAAATATTGTGGCAGTTGGGAACATTGGTTGGAGCGCCTGTTGGCATCGCACTAGTGGCCGGTATTGCTATACCTGCAATGATCATAGGTATACCAGTCTGGGTTGGCCGCAAGTTATACATCAGGTACAAGACAGCCAACAAACATAAACGGAATGCAGCCATCGTTGGTGGAGTAATTGCTTCAGTAAGTAAATTTTATTTTGCTAAGGTTGATCTTATTTTTATTTCAATGTTGAATTAAGTTAATTTGTAATCACATGATGGGGGCATTAATTAATGAACTGAAATTATGTTTATAATCAATGTATTTCTTTTTTATTTCAATCACTATACATAAAGTACGTATAATCAGTGATAATTTAAATACTATATCGTGCTTTAAAAATTTTTTAAAATAAAAGAACTTTGGTTTCTATAAAATTTAATAACTTCTAACATTTTCTAATTTTTTTTAAAATGTATGCAAAACAGCATTCAAACAGGGTGGGTACAATTACATATTGCTTTATTTAATGGTTTGTTCATTAAAGCAATTTGGCAATTGGCACCGAACAGCTCAAAAAGCACATTATAAGACATAAATCATGAAAGCATCTATTTTGCCGAGCCCACCGTTTTATTGAGCCTCCTTCAACAAATCTGCGCTTAATATTCCATCATTATGCAAATCTCTCAACAAATCAATCAACCGCTCTTCCGTAAGTGGATCTCCTAAAGCTACATCCACTGAACCTATGCACAATAAAAGAGCCAATAGTTGTGAACGTCTGTAATCCTTTTCTAATTGCGCACGATCATATCCTAGTTCGTTTTCAACTTTTAAGCCTAATCTATCGCAGGTTGCTGTGAACGCGTTCCAATATCTATCCAATAATGTATCAGTGTGCAGACGCCTCAGCTCCGCCGGAACGGAACTGATTAATAAAAGCGCTAGATCGTTCGTGGCCCTGCTGTACGTGACCATTTGCCAATCTAATATCGTGCAAGTGCACGAATTATCGTCTTCTCGAAACATTAAATTGTTGCACCAAAAGTCCGTGTGAGTAATGACAGCCATCGGTTCTTCGGGAGACAGCAGCGATTGGATCAAGCTTTTGGTATCGGGCCGGATTTTTTCTAAGCATTCCAAGACGTTTTCGAGACCCGGTCGTTTCTCTAAAAACTGAGATAATTGAGGTAGTCCCCTTTCGAGAAGTTGCTGGTACGAGTCGGACGCTTTGTTCGTTTGAAACAGAAACGGATATTTTTGCGATAACGATGTTTCCTCTTTGATTTTGTACGAAAGCGACAGTGCGTGTATATGGGCGATCGCTTCGACCGCAGCTGTTGATTGACGTAACGTTAACCCTCTAGAAAATTCGGCACTAATGAATCCTCGCAGTTTAATGTTCTCCAACACAAGGACGGACTCAGGAGGGCACGGTTCCGGTTCAGTACTTCCCGCGGAATAATGTGCGTAATAGCATTTGGGAATTGGCAGATAAATTTCGGAATCTTCTGAAATTAGCTTCTTGCAGAATTTTTCAAGATCCGGTACGATCTGCAACCAACAATAGCGTTAGAGTATTTAATTGCGTCACGCAACAGTGACAATAATCCGGAAGTACGGAGTCAATCCAAGGGAGTTGTCTAGAATCTGTTTTTTATAGTGAAATTGAACCGTTGATAAATTTAACTAAAGTTGCAACAAGTTTTTAGATGTTTATACTTAATCAAAAGCTCCAGTCAATACAGTTTCTGCCTAGCAATCAAATGCAGTTCAACAACTTATCGAGACTAACTTAAAAATTGGCGCATCCAACACAAATTAAAAATATGATTTTGAAATGAAAAAGACTCCGAACTTTGACCGGGGAGCTGGATATCCTACGTTTCAAGTTTTCAAAAATATTACGATCTGGGGTGGTTTCATCCAGAACATCATTTTTATTCAATATAATCGTGAACGACAAATTTGATTTTACAAAAAGACAAAATGAGCTTGTTATCGAACGTGGCAGTAAACAGCCGCATCCGTTTATTTCATGTTTGTTTTTTAATCCCAATGTCCAGACAGAACGTTAAATTTTTCATGGCACTGTTGCACGCTTGTTTTAATTAGTAACAGTAACAATAATTGTCAACTCATGACGTAATAAAGCAATTAAAGGTTGAGTCACGACCGCGCAATTAATAATTAATTTTCTTGTCGATGACGCGTCTCTGATTGTATTCAAACATTGTCACGAGTCGTTAATTATCCACTTACTTGCGTATAAAATCTTATCTCACGCAGATCAAATTGAGCTTCCGTTACGAAGAATCGACTGAAAGGATCCTGAGGTAATAACTTAATCATAAAACTGAGTGAATACGATTCCGCTGATGGATTTTCGTCGAGTCGATAGTTAACAGCCACAGCTAATATATCACTTAATACGCTCTCTCCGGCATCACATCCTGGCCGAACGGTGAAGTCGACGACAACGATGGATGGTGGTGGTTCCAGCATGTCTTTGTGATGTTGCTTGAGGACAGCTTGCAACCATTCCTCAGTCACTGGCCATTCCGCACCGCTAATACTGTCTTCTTCACTTTCGGACATTTCTTTTATTTCCTCTAATCAATCTCGCGTTTCATATAATGGCACATATAAAATCGTTCGTTCGTAACTGCGTTCATGTGCGGTCTGTAGTGTCATATGAATGTGTCGTACAGCGGTGCGAGATGCACTGATACCACAATAAGGCAACAACTCACGGGTGTGGCGTCGGCGGGCGGCTCGGCGCTCTACTCCGTTGCGTTTCCTTCCACCCTGTGTCCTAAATCAATAGCGCATTTAGCTCTACCTGCCCTATTTTAATAATGATGTACGGTATTTTCTATTTCAAAAAAATGATTTGATACACTGAATATATTTTGTATTTTCATGAACACAAATTGAGGTTTTTGCAAATTTTGTTTAATAATTTTGCTCAATTTTTATTTCTTTATTTAAAAGTTTGAGCAGAACTTATTTATTAATTCAAGAATGTCTTTCATTTCAGGTGCTTATATCGCCAATTCTTGCTGGACTTGCTGTCGGTATAGGTGTGCCTATTTTGTTGTTTTATGTGTACGGAGTAGTGCCAGTTTCATTATGCCGTTCTGGAGGCTGTGGCGTTACCACATCAGCAACTGGTGTGCGTTTTGAATTTGATGATGAAAACGACCTACCATCTACGAAGAACCCCGATAGTACATCCATCGATGCAGTGAGCAGTCGTGGTGCTAATCCTTCAATCGGGGAAGCGAGTCTTTCTTTAGCCAGTGGAAGTCAAGTTTTACGAGAGGCAGACAGAGAGTCTGCAAGTACCGTTGCTCTGGCAGGAAGTGTCACTGGGCAGAGATTGGAGGTACAAGCAGATTTGGTTTCAGCACAACGATTAAGTATAAGCAGTTTGTCCGATAAATCAGTTAATGTAAGCTTGGCCGATGACGGTGGTGCTTCCACAAGGGCATTAGCTGGTTCAGTACTCAACTATAAGGTAACAAATAATTTTAACAAACCTGAAATTTGATTAAATTTTCATCTTTTGGCAGGCAAGCGGAAGTGATTCATGCAGTTATGTTGTAGCAGCTGAAGATTGTGTTTCTGAACGAGTTCGTTTTGATGATAATGTTAGTTTTATTGCACCTGCGAGCTGTGCTGAAAAAATCAGTTTAGATAGTGGATGCAGTTTCCGTGGCCGCTCTAAATTAGCTAATCGAATATATGATACTCTCAGTAATGACAGTATTTATGTTGATATTAATTCATCTAATACTGAAGAAAAACCTCGCAAACCTGAATCAACTGCAGCTGCATTAAGGAGAATGTTTTTTCATTCAACACTAAATGATAATAAACCTATTGCTAAAAGTTTGGATGATAAAATTATTATCAAAGTGTCGAATGAAACGCTTGATAAACAATCACTTCCTATTATTTCAGAAGCAGTTAGGAATCAACCATTATCAATTAATACCATAACTTCAAAATCAACATCTTTGGATCTTCAAGATTCTGTTCAATTGTAATTACCTATGCCGGCATCACTTTATTCTTTTAAAGACTGATGTGCTTATCTTCAATATCCTATATTTATTTGATAATTTTTAATTAAAAGTAGCTTTGCATTTTTGGCTCAATGAATGAATGAATATTATAAACGAAAATTATTTTTGTCTTGTTGTTATATGAAATTTGTTGAAAGAAACGTCTTTCTGTATTTACTGCTTTCAAATTATATGTTGGTCAAATGTTGACCATTTTTAGCTATTGTTTTGAAGTACTGTGTACAGGTGGTAATTTTAAACAAATCTCGTTGAAAATGTTTTGATTAATCAAACAGCAAAAATTAATTTTTCCGATTTATAATTTCTACATGAACACAGTATTTCACCTAATCTATTATATTACTTTAAAAACATAATTAGCCTATATTGTGTATTCAGTTTGTCAAATAAGAGTTAATAAATATTTTTATCATTTTATTTTGCATTTTAATTTTAAAAGAACCAATGCATTTCAATTGGAAATCAAATTTTTATAAGTTTTAAAAAAAAAATTCTAACGCTTGTCGTATTTTGCGGTCCTCTTCAAATTTGAAAAGTTAAAGATCTCGATCAGTCCCAACAAACTTAGACATTTTTTCTTCATAAATAACATTTTCAATTCTACAGATAACAAAGTTGTTTTCTAGGGGGGATTAGTCTTATTATTTCTAAAGTTTGATACAAACACCTTAAAAAACTGATTAATTGAAAAACTTTAAACAGATTTTTCTCCAAAACTATACAGGGTGAATCAAGTCAATTTACGTGTTACATCAGTTGAAGTTTACACTGTCGATTAGTGCTACAAATTTTCCAAATTATTGTTATTTGAAGCCAAAAAAGTAAAACAAAGAGTTTTGGGTAAAATTTCAATGTTTGGTTTTTTATTTCAAAATTTGTCAAATTACTCGTAGTATTAATATTTGCAATTTGATTCGTAAAGAAATTATTACTTTTTGAGTTAAATCAAATTTAAGATAAAGCTCGAAAAATGCTTTTATTTATGACTTCCCAACAATGGATAAAGCGGTTTACCACCCTAACAATAGTTTATAATCGACCCATCAAACTGGACGAGACAGCTGTAAGTGTAAGTACCCTAAATCAATACCATTGTCTGGTAAGTTGGTTTACTTCTGTTGTAAATCATTAAAAAAAAATGCCTTGTAATACGGAAATGGCTTTATTTAATAAACTCAAATTAGTAGAATTATTTTAATTACACTAAATTGTGTGAAAATATTTTACTGTTCGTACATCAAAAAAGCTAATATATTGAACAACTAGTACCTAATTGAGATAACGTCAAAATTTTACCTGATTAAAAAAAAATTTTTTTTTCTTGTTCCTTTGTTCCTTAATAATATAAAATTACTCATGCAATTTATGAGAATTGACAAATTATTTTTAAGAGCTATTTTGCCACCGGCGGTAAAACTTGACTCATCCTGTACATCTGGTAATCTCCAGACTTCCACCAAAATGACGAGCAAGGGGGAAGTAAACTTACTTTTTTAATAAACAGAAAATATTATAATTCACAAATACTTAAAAAGTACGAAATTTCAGATTTATCGCTAACTATGATCAAGTCCGAAAGTTCAATTTACGGCTATTTGCGCGATCTTCGAACGGTCTTTCGCAGACCTGGCTTATTTCGCATATTTTTGGAATATTGAAGGAGTTCGGAAATGAATTTATTGCAGGCACTTTCGACCGTACAATTATTAAATGACTTGCAAGAAAGGTCCTACCAAATGTGATACCATTGTATAATTTAAATTTTATCAAAAAGTCAGTCAGTCGATATCAGCGATACAAATGAGCTATTAGTCGATTTTAAAGGTGAAAAGTGATGTTTTAAAAATGGGTGTCCACGGAAAGAATAAGATTTCTGCAAGCAATCGTCTGAAAAGCATAAAAAGAAGAATGGAAGTAATAATTAACAAGAGGTAAATATAATAATAATTATTATAATATTTTTTCAATTTGACTGACAATATTTGTCTTACTTTTGGAAATGCCCGCAATCATCAGAGGTATATTTTATAAACTATTTAAAAAAAATTGAGGTTGACATTTGCAAACTTTACGTTACTTTTTGAATTATTTCAATGCCTTATTCGTATTCTTTTCTAGATCAGATCGGATAGAACCTTAAACCTGTTTGCGACGAAATACACAACCACATAAATCTCCCGGAATTGACCATCGCTACAGAAGTTATACAACAGCAAGATGTAGAAATTACGGATAGGCGTGTCGTAGATATTAACTACTTTTTAAGTAACTTAAAAAACCTACAACACCGTGGGTTTGGCTGTTGTTTGGTCTACTTGGGCAATAGATCGGCGCCCCTCCGACCCGACATGTTAAGGGCGGAAGGCGCGCCGAAATAATTAGTTAGTTAAGTTTTTTGACTCAAATACCAGCAAGTGTTTGCTTTAATAAAACCCGATCCGAAAAATAATAAATTATAAGGTGCAAAGTGAATAATATTACGGGACCCCCTAAATAGGCCCCGACAGCTGTAGTTTTTTTGACATAGAAATTTTATCCGAAAAAAGGTACGGGCTTAAAATGTAAAGTGTGCAATGTATCTAATACTGTTGCAACAGAAACTGATTCAAACTATATCGGTTAACCTTGGAAGTTTTGATGTGAACGCATGAGTTTTGAACTTTCTGGACGCAAGAGGTAAAAATATGCCAAGCATTCAATCAGCTGACTTTCTCCATCTTGTTTTCAATCCAATCGCGCCTTTATCGTTAAAATGGAACGTTTGATCCGGCTCCTTCTACCCAAGCCAGCAAATTTTCAAGGATTGAGTTTACGTGTTGCATCCGATTGAGAGTTCGGGTCGGCCCGTTTACGTCGTAAAATTCAAGTAGAGATAAATGAGATGCCATTTGCGGGACTTGGAAGCAGAACAGCGCACTCACCGGCTCGGATCAGGAACTAAAAGTAGCGCAGAAATGCACCAGGTTTGTGTCTATCGAGAAACCAAGAGAGAGAGAGAGAGAAGGAAACTGAGTGACAAGGACACAGATTTAGCATCGTGAGAATCGCGATATTGTTTGGCTCGATTGCGCTATCAGTCGGCTTTGGAGCTGTAATTTTGGCGTAGGAAAGACCAGGAGTAACCTACGCGTAGGTTGAGTTGGTGCCTGAAGGGTCGGATGAGATAGTGCCTGAGGGGCGGGGTGGGGTAGTGCGCGGGGGGCAGACTTTTGCACCTGAGGGGCGCGGACCTTGGGGGCAGAGGGACACCGACGGTAATTAGCTGGATAGGGCCCGCCACAGTTTGCGCACTTAGCGGGGGCGGGGGTTTCTTTGGGTTTAGTGCAGGTGGCGGTCTCGTGATTTCCGCCGCGCCTGACGCATTTCGCGGCTGCGCGACAGCACTTCTGCCCATGTCGGTGCTTTTGGCAGCGGTGACACTGGGTCGGAAGCGGCGACTTTTTTTTTTTCAACCTTTATTGAGATGTTGACCATGATAAGCGGCATGGGGCGGTTGTTTTCGCCTCGTTTGAAAAATCGAGTAACGGAAGTCGGGTGGCTTTATTATGCCCCTTCAAGGGTGGGTGTTGAGAATTTTGCAATGTTTAAATTGGCAGTCTTCAAATATTATTTTGACGAGATGGGTAGAGAAAGGAATCAAAAAGATGTGTCCCAGCAAACGCTTGGAAAACTAATTGCTTTAAATAATCGCAATGTGCCGGTCAATGAAATTGCGCTGGATATTCGTTCATAAATTACATTTAGTAAAAACTAAAAAAAAATTGTAAAATCACTGAAAATTTGACACAAGTTTCTTTTGTTATTAACCTTTACGTAAATATGTCTTCAAAAAAATAAATTTTATAAACAAAACGAAAGAATTTTTTTTACGAAATCTAAAAAAACCTTTTACTAAATACATAGTAATAAGAAATCTTCCGGTGTGCCTTTATCTCCATACTTAGAAATTGTCTACAAAATAAAGATGTGAAATAAAATTTAAAAATCAACCTGTTTTTGGATTTTTTTTAAAACTCAACAACAATTTTTGGTTTCAACGATTTTTTCACTGTTTATGAAACAGATGGATGGATTTCGACGTAGCTTTAGGGGTTTCTCGGAGCTATCTATACCTGCGAACAGGTGTTGAACTTTATGTTATATTAGGTACCCGCCACATATACCGGCGCCGGCACGGTTTGTGACATTTTTATTATGTGGCGGATCGCTTATCTATTAGTCCGCGAGGCAGCGTTGCATTTTTGTTAGTGTTTTCATCCCTCGCAATTTTTAGTTTGAATATATCTATTAAGCAAAACAAGCGTCAGCTGCTTGCATCTGAGTGTATCTGGAGAAAAAAAAAAAAGAAAAGTAATTTCAATACTTTTGAAAATTTGTCAATCTTTAGTTTAAATAATATTAAAAATAAATATAACCGTCAGCTGCACTGAAAAAGGGGGATTATACGTCAACTACCCCTATAAACCGGAAATAGAAGTGGGGGTGTAAAATCATTGCATCCCTTTCTAAATTTTTACAGCGTATTTATTATGTTATTGAAATGATAAAAACAATAATCAGCTGAGCTTCCAATAGGAAAAAGACCGTCAGCTAGGGCATTATAGCTGCTTAGCGCGCATACAATTTCAACGTTAAATAATTCAAAGAACGGTCTGACTGACGATCTTACCCCTATTATATCATCAGCTGACTATCATTTTCAGTAAATATAGTCTCTAAACTATTAAACATCAAAATTTTAAATAGAATGAAATTAATTTAACCCAGATATAGCGGTTTCCGGTGTCCCAAACAAAAGATAGGGTGATTGCCCCAGTAATGGACACCCAAGAGATAATCTTAAATTCAAAAATTCTCAAAAACTATGGCATTTTATTGAGATAAATATGAAATACATCAAAGTGTAGTAAATTTTGCAAAACAAATAAATCTGTACTGTTAAAATGTCTAGAAGAAAATATCGAATTTGATGTACCTGAAGCATGTGATGTGATGAAAACATTTCACAACAATTACCTTCAACATTTACTGCTACAAATGCTCGCACTATTATAATAACATTCGATCGTTATTTTTGTCCATCTATAAAAGACAATGAGCATTCATTGAGAGGTACGACGTCAGGTCAACATTACAACATAAAAAGTCCGGATCAAGTGCGCCCATCAAATTTTGTCAACGAATTAAAAAACATTAACTTCAAAGATGCTTTAGTTCAATTTTTATGTAATGACTGGGAAAACGATTACATGATTCCTTTCATTGGTGAGAAAACTATCCGCATAAATTACGAATCATGTTATAAATATGAGAAACAAAACGAGAAAATAGTAAAAAGTACAGTCTCGGAATTAGATTGTAAAGCTCACGAAAAAGCTGATACAAAAATGATATTTTATGTTTGTCAAATAGATTTCGATGCCAATGTAACTACAAGATGCTCAGACACAGATGTTCTCATCATATTATTAGGTAATATGAATCATATTAAGAATGATCTAAAAATAACCATTCTATTTGGAACTAGCAATAACAAACGATATATCGATGTCAACAAATTATATCAAACTCTTGGATGAGACTTGTGTTCCTCATTGCCTGGATTCCAAGCTTTCACAGGGTGCGACTTCAATCCTGCATTTTACAGGCGAGGCAAAAAAATATCATATAAAATATTAAAAAATTCTGAAACCTTCATAAAAGCCTTCAAAGAAATTCCAAAGATCGATGATTGTGATAAACATGAATTTTTAAAAACTATAGAAAAATTCGTCTGCAGAATGTATGGGTTTAAAGGTATTGATGGCGTTAATGTAGCACGACTGGCTACATTTATGAAAGACCAATTGAATGAAAAGATAGATGTACTGACATTCAAAAATAAAATTGATGGATCAACATTTCCTCCATGTAAATCAGAACTATTTCAGAACATTTTGCGTACCTCATATGTTGCCCACCTCTGGAGCCACGCTCATCTGTCGGTTCCAACTGAATTTTCACCGACAGATTTTGGATGGGAAGAAAAAGAGGATAATTATACCTTTAAATGGTTCGACGGTGATCAACTTCCGCCAAATATCACCAGCATAACAGGTGTTGTAAACACTACATAGGAATAATTACAACGATCAAATTGATTTTTGTTTACAGATAACACCGAGCAAGGAAAAGAAATTGAAGAAGCGGAAAAAGAAGCAGATAAAGATCAGTCTGAGGAAGAAGAACAAGAAGAAGAAATTTTTCACGATAGCTCTGACGATAGTTCTAGAGAAAGCGATTATGAAAATGACTCCAGAGACGCAGATGAAAATGAATTAATATGATTTGTAATATTATTTTTACATTATTGTTTCTTTTATTATTGATAAACCTTTATTTACTATATATTTTTCATTGGATTAAAAAATTATATTCACACTCAAAAAATAATGTCGTGTCTTAATATCATGAAATAAAAGAAATTTGAAACCGCTATATCTAGGTTAAATTAATTGCATTCTAAAGGGTTTTCCAATAAGAGGTGTTATTTTGAATAGCCCGTTATTTCGGTAGATGTCACTTTTGGAGCTGTAATTTTTTGACATTTGACAAGTAGAAACTACGCCATTAATAAAAATGGAACGATACACGCTTCAACAACGCATTGAAATTATTAAAAAATAGCGCAATCCATTAACCGTAACTGGTGCTCCAGCCTCATTTTCGAAAAAGTAAGGTCCAATGACCCCGCCGGACCATAAACCGCACCAAACAGTCACACGTTGAGGATAGAGAGGCTTTTCAACAATAACTCTTGGGTTTTCTGAGCCCCAGATGCGACAATTTTGCTTGTTGACGAAGCCATCCAGGTGGAAATGGGCCTCATCACTCAAGATGATTTTTCGATGGAATTCCGGATCATTTTTATAGTGAATTTTAATAATTTCAATGCGTTGTTGAAGCGTGTATCGTTCCATTTTTATTAATGGCGTAGTTTCTACGTGTCAAATGTCAAAAAATTACAGCTCCAAAAGTGACATCTACCGAAATAACGGGCTATTCAAAATAACACCTCTTATTGGAAAACCCTATATTTGAAATTTTGATGTTTAATAGTTTAGAGCATCGGTACTCAACCTTTTTTCCCTTCGGGCCACATATATATGTTTACCATGTTACATGGGCCGCAATATTTTTGGTTGATAACTTTTTTTTAGGTCATCCATTTAAAATTAGTTAGTGGGGACCTGGTTTTACTTTTACTGCCCATGTAATAAATAAAACACAAAACCTAAATATATCCAAACGTTTATTCAAAAATTAGTGTGATATTTGATATTGAGACAAACTGTTTACTATTTTAGACAAATCGGGTTTATGATTGCTACATGCTACTCTTAATAGGTCATCAAGATGAGAATCAGTAAGCCGATTTCTATATACGTTTTTTGCATATTTCATTTTGGAATACGATGATTCACAAAGATACGTTGATGCGAACAGCGTGAGTAGCAGGTGGGCACATTTTTTTACAGTCATGTATTTTTCAGGTACTAATTTCCAAAATTCGGTGTACTCCTTTCCCTCTCTCTTTTTTTTTAAAATAACTTCCATATACGTATCGTTCTTAAACTCGATAAATTCATCGAGTAACCTTGCATAATCAAATCCCAATGCAGCTAATTGTGTTATAGTTGCTGTTTCTAAGTGCCAGGGATTTTCTACAAGCAACAGACAATTCTTGATACAACGTAAATCCTGAAATCTCCTCTCAAATTCCTTGGATAAGGCAGCTAAATAATTTGAAAATATTGTATAGTTTTCTAGAGAAATAGATATACCATCTTGCTTGACTTTCGTTACTGTTGGAAAGTTATGCAATACTTGGTTCTGTATTTCTTCGTAATAGATTTTTAATTTTTCTTCAAAGGCAAATACTTTATTGGCCATCTGCGAAATAAGTTTATTTTTACCCTGTAAACCACGATTGAGCTCATTAAGTTTTTCTGTGATGTCGCACAGAAAAGCTAAAAGACACCACCATCCATCATTTTCAAGTTCACTATAAATTTTATTGTTTTGTTGTAAAAACAAAATAATTTCTTGCCTTAAAGAAAAAAATCGTTCGAGAACTTTTCCTCTGCTCAACCAGCGCACCGAGGTATGTAAAAGAACGTCGCTATAATAACTGTTTATTTCTTCCAAAAAATTTATAAATTTTCTATGGTTCAGTTCTCGTGCTCGGATATAATTCACTATATTTATTACTGTCTTCATCACGGCGTCTAATTCGGCAATAGAGATACGTGCTGCTAAGTTCTCTTGGTGAATGATGCAGTGAAAAGATAAGAGATTTGTTAAATTGAATTTCCTCTTCAATAGGGAAACAAGTCCGTTTTCGGGTCCGGTCATTGAAGGACACCCATCCGTGCATACAGAAACCAATTTTTTAATATCAATATCATTACTTTTCAGAAAAGTACTAATAATATCAAGATAGTCCGTGCCTCTGGTTTGATTCTTCATAGGAAGAAATTTCAAAAAATCTTCGTGAATATAATTTTGTTCGGTACAGTATTTAACAAAAACTGAACATTGTGATGTTGCTGAAATATCGGTGCTAGAATCAAAAGCCAAACTAAAAAATGTACAATTTTTCAGATCTTCTATGATGCGATCAAAAAGATGTTTTGCTATATCTTCAATTCGTCTAACGCACGTAGAATCAGAGAGCTGCAGGTGTTTTATTTGCAATATTATTTTATTTTTGTTGTCAAATTTATGAAATAATATATCGGAAGCGCTGAGGAAGCATTCTTTCACAATTTCAGCGTCAGTAAACGGTTTCATATATTTAGCAAGTATGTAGCAAATTTCATACGATGCTCTTGTCACCGCTGAATCTTGCGATACCGCCACTGACATTACATTTTGTTCCTGTTGTAATGATTTCTTGAAAAAAGTTAACTTTTGACATCTTATTAAAGAGCCGGGAGGAAAAGTATCATTAAATGATTTATGTTTTGTGGTGTAATGACGAACAATGTTATATTTTTTTAATATGATACTTTCACGACAAATTAAACATGTTGCCGAACGAAGTTTATTTGCAACAACAAAATAATCTTTTTCCCAATTGTCTTGAAACACTCTATTTTCATCACTTATTTTTCGTTTTGATGCTGAAGACACGCCTGCCATTATGCGTTACACAATAAAGAGACAAAACTATTATGCATCAACGTTATTACTTAACTAAACACTAATCAAATTTAACGAACAAAAACTAAAAACATTACCATTCTAGCGAGTGGCCGGGAACGGACATGCGCGTGGACTGGGGAGGTTGGGGGATTACCCTTCGTAGCGACCGATGAATGTTCTCGCGCATCCTCGCTCAAGATTTTAAAATACTTAAGAAACCCTAAGCACCTTCCTAATAATAGCGTTTCGGGCCGCACATAAAAGCTTGACGGGCCGCATGCGGCCCGCGGGCCGCAGGTTGAGTACCGATGGTTTAGAGACTATATTTACTAAAAATAATAGTCAGCTGATGATATAATAAGGATAAGATCGTCAGTCAGACCGTTCTTTGAATTATTTAACGTTGAAATTGTATGCGCGCTAAACAGCTATAATGCCCTAGCTGACGGTCTTTTCCCTATTGGAAGCTCAGCTGATTATTGTTTTTATCATTTCAATAACATAATAAATACGCTGTAAAAATTTGGTACGGGATGAAATGATTTTACACCCTCACTTTTATTTGCGGTTTGTAGGGGTAGTTGACATATAATCCCCCATTTTCAGTGCAGCTGTCGATTACTTTTATTTGTAATATTATTTAAACTAAAGATTGACAAATTTTCAAAAGTATTAAAATGATTTTTTTATTATTTTTTTTCGACCTACAGTAGAATCCGGTTATAACGGCTTCGGTTATAGCGAACCACCGGTTATAACGAACTTTATTCCAAGTCCCGACATTTTCCCCTATACATACAGGTTGATGAAATAAAGGTGCCCGTGCGTAGCGACATGTTATAGACGATTTCTAACGAAACACGAATTTGAAAGCCAAAACAAAATTTGTTGTCTCTTCACCAAGATATAAGCTTTCCTATTCAGACAATAAAAATCTATACGATTAACAATTTTGTAATAATTTCATTATTAGGGTCTAAATTTGATGCAGTTGATGGTGCTTTTAAAAAAAAAATGGTAAAAAATCTATGGAAACCAACTTTATTACCGATGTGAAAAGTACGGTTTCTTGGCTCTGATGAAAATTTATCAATGTCGCAACATCGTAAATCTCCTAGGAAACGTTGGCAACAATAATTCACTTTTCAATGTCAGTTCTCTTGTCAAATTTGAACGATACAAGTTAAGTGCTCTAAAGTCTTAAAATGGAATACAATTTCAGCGAATATTTAGACATGTTGCTCAGCTTGGGTGCAGCCGATAATAACGCTTCAGAAGCTGCTAGGGAATATGCTAGATTTTATCCATATCGACGACATCCAGATGCTACAGCAATTAGAAGAGTGGAACAAAGATTAAGGGAAAATGGACAAGTATTGCCGATTTCTGTAAATCGTGGACGACCTCGTGAAGTTCGTACACCAGCGTTGGAAGAAGCAGTTGTGGAAGCGGTAGAGAATGAACCAGGACAAAGTATACGAGGATTAGCGCGACAGTTTCAAGTAGATTATCGAACAATACAAAGTATACTCGTCGATGAACATTATCATCCTTATCACTACATTAAGGTGCAAGCTCTTCGTCCAGGCGACTATCTTTCTAGAGTGCAATTTTGCCAATGGTTACTTGAGCGTCACGGTAACAACCCTAGGTTTATAGAGAACATTTTGTGGACAGATGAGGGCTATTTCTCTCAAGACGGCATATTCAATCAGCATAATAATCGCATATGGGCAACCGAAAATCCCTTCGCATTGCATCCTCGTGCACATCAGCAACGCTATGGAGTAAATTTGTGGGGTGGCATCATTAATAGTAACCTCCTAGGACCATTTACGTTACCTGCAAGATTGAATGCAGAAAATTTTCTACAATTTTTGCAAAATGATTTTCAAATTTTGCTTGAGGATTTGCCCCTTGCTATTTTCAGACAAATGTGGTTACAAATGGATGGCGCACCTCCTCATTTCGGTAGGATAGTACGGGACTGGTGTGATGAGGCTTATCCAAATAGATGGATTGGTAGAGGTGGTGCAATTGCATGGCCTCCCCGATCACCTGATCTTAATCCTTGCGATTTCTTTCTCTGGGTTCACCTCAAAAATTTTGTATATGCCACTCCGATAAGCAACATAGAAGAGTTAAGACTAAGGATAAACGCAGCGGTTGGTACAATAAATGCCCCTATGCTTCAAAGAGTAAAGGAAAACTTAATTCGAAGAGCAATACTGTGCGTTGAAGTTGAAGGGAGACATTTCGAGCAGTTGCTATAACATTTAATCCAAACGAAGGGCTCTATGCAAGAACTCTCTTAAGCCACTTTTTCGTATTTTGAGATATTTAAATTTTGTTTCAATTTGATTTGGAAATTATATTATTTCGATTTTGATTGATATTTTTGTACTAAATAACATGGTTAGGGGTCTTTTAAACGGAAATCAGTAAGTGCGATCGAAAGTTCATCCATTCTTGTCAGAAATAGCGCAAATAGTAGAAAATTTCTACGTCACTTAAGGACTTTTTGCATAACAAAGTTGGTTGATGTGTCGATTACATATAGGTAATTATTGCGCCAGTCCTAAGCCTGGAGAGAAGTGTGAAGGGAAGTGAGAAATTATTGAAATAAAGTCTTATGTATGCATATTTGTGCAAGGTATAATGTAAATAGCGCATACCTACTATATAATCCATTATGTGAATCCTCGTTGAAAATTAAGTAAAAAACGCTGTACCAATTTAGTGTTAATTCTTTGATTATGGAGTTATTACTGGCCAAATTTTGTAATTTGTTTCAATTTTCCTTGCAAAATTTATTTAAATAACTTATAGTTCATTATTTTAAACGGGTTTTACAATCTTGCAATAATCCTTATTGCTTTATATCTAACCAGCTTAAATCGCAAATGACTGCGACTTTAAGTTGTAATGATATTTAAAACATCAAAATAAATTGATCGTTCGTTTCAAAAAGTACATAAGTCAACAAAATTGCAAAGTGACTTATTTGCGCGAATCGCTTATTTGGATGTCGTTACCTACAATCTTATCCGAATTTAAGACGTTCACTGTTAAAACTGTAGTAGTTCATTTTATTTAGTTTTTTTTCGCCTATTTGGTTTTGTTGACTTAAATGGTTTTTGAAACGAACGGATTCAATTGCATGTTATTAGTAAAAGAAAAGAAAAACCGAAAATTTGTTGTGATGTAATTAGCGTTATTTAAATATTGTCATTAGATTGAATAAAACTTAAGTTATACCCTCACATGTATTTATTATTATCCTTTAAATTTGACCGAAATAAACAACATGAGAATATTGAAGTTATTGAATAAAATTAGCTTCTTCGGTAAGATATTTATTTTTCACATAAAAGAGGGTCCGAAACAGGTAGTTAGAATATACCCAAAATGTGCAGCTTTACCATTCAATGTTTCATATACCAAAATTAGAATTCTCTTGCTGCATCAGACCAGACCACAAAACGTTAGTATCTCGAGCACCCCCAATAAATCAAATTGACGGATGCCTTCAGGCGATATTTTTCTTGGCCAATTCTCGGCACTTTTTTTATATGAATTTACAAGCATTGAAATAATAATTGAAATAATTGAAATAATATATGAAGAAAAACGATATAGTGAGGGCCGCCGATAAATGAGTAAGCTACAAGACCATTAAAATTTTAAAGCAAAATGTTGAAAATTGGAGGCGTACAGCAAGTTGTACGACTAGGTGAAATTTTGACATTTTAATTAATAACAAGCTTAATTGACATAATATCAAACTGTAATTAAGTGGAAGTCGTCCGGCTAGCGTGTACTTGTCGTATAAGATAGCGACCTTCTTTTCAAATTTGAAAATGCGACCGTACGGACAACGTACAAAACCATTGAATTTAGTCTCGGGGCGCCGAGTCACCGTAAGTTCAGATATTTCCTTTCTGTGTACAGTAACCTTTATCCGAACTTAAACGAAAGTCTCTACCTGCCATTGCTATATCTAAGTGCTGTCTATGCATTCGACCCTATAATTAATAATATGCTAGATCACAATAGTTATACCGTATTTTTTAATTTGAGAAGAAAATTCAAACAGATCGCGCCAAAAGGTAGATCTATGAATGAATACTAGAAAGTCGTTTTTACGCTGATGAAATTATGGAAAATTATGGAAAACAGCTGATTAAATCAGAACTCGGTGGTGTCAGTTGTGTGTCTTTGTGCGTTGTGAATCATTTATATTAGTAATTAAAGTAGTTCTCATTCATGTAAAACAGTGGGTCCACCATGCCTGTAAATCATTTCAATGCATACAGTATAGGTTACGCCTTGAATTAAGGTACACCACCTTACGAAGAAGAAGAAGATACTGTTAAAAAAATTAATAATAATTTAAATATAATTACAGTCGAACTCCTCTATAGTGACCTCCTCTATAATGATTTTTTCTCTATAATGATGTTTTTGTCAAGAACATGCATTTTTGCACGTTTTGCATATAAAAATACCTCTATATTATGATGTTAATCCTCTATATAGTGATTATTCTTTAAGAAAATACCAATATTCTCGGAGAACGGAATTTTCGGAAATAGAAAATACAATGGATGTATTGAACATCTAGTTTTTTTCCAAATTTCGATTACCTGAAAGTTCCATTTTTAAAAGTACTGCTGTGCAATCAACTTGGACAGATTTTGTCTAAATAAACAAATATTTTTTCAAACATAATAAATCTTAATTTTTTTGTTTCATTTTGAATATCGATT
Source organism: Dascillus cervinus (assembly GCA_949768715.1). Lineage (NCBI taxonomy): Eukaryota > Metazoa > Arthropoda > Insecta > Coleoptera > Dascillidae > Dascillus > Dascillus cervinus. Next base: position 15,839,707 of record OX458316.1, on the reverse strand, counting down.
GGTTTTTAAAGTGACTGCCAAAACTGTAAAATTATACATGAATTCTATATAGTGAAGTTTCTTTATAGTGATGTTTTTCCACGGCTTTTCGAACATCACTATACATAGAGGAGTTCGACTGTATATATAATTATTTATATGTAATTTTCCTGTTCTTGTACAGGGTGCGGCCTAAAAAACGCCGCAAGCCGTATTTCCGTTATTTATGGGTCGAAATGAAACAAAAACTGGAATAAATCGTTTTATAAACACTACATGTGCATCATAATTTAAATTTTTTCAAGGTCAAATTCAAGATCAGATGACAAGCAATTTTATTTTTTCAAATCAATAGGTATATTTTTGTAATTTTATTCTGAAGGAGATTTTTTTACTGAATCCAACAGTGTGTCACATATTAGAATTCATTTAACAGTAATTTCGAAAATAAGTAAATAAAATATTTGGAAATTTCTCGTTCCAAAAAAATCAGGTATGCTATGGAAAACAATATTTATTACACGTTGTCATTTAAGTTTTTTATATTTGCTCGTTTTTTCTTTGGAAAACGAAACTATATGAATAACAGTGAGTTAACCGATATGTTACAAGTCTACTTTCATGGTAATAAAAATAGCTATGAAGCAGTACGAGTTTATAATGCTCGATTTTCAAACAGAAAACCCCCAGAGGCTAGAAATAAATCTAAGAAACTACGGAGCCTTTAAGAACCCGAAGCGACAAGCACGCAAGTTTAATGAAAATATGGAATTGAACATTCTGTTACGTGTTCAAGAAAATCCACGAACGTCCACAAGAGAAGTTGCTGGTGACCTTGAAACATCGGAAAAAACAGTACGATCGGTATTGAAGAAACACCATTTCTTTCCCTACACACCCCAAAAAGTTCAAGCTCTAAAAGTTGTGGCGTTGTCGAGGTACTCGGACCACCGAAGAAGGATTCATTCCTATATAGACGCAAACTACATCCGGCCCAACGCGGATACTTGCATTGTGTTAGATAACATATGTAAGTGGACTACCCGCGCCGGACCTTCCTGAAACCTACCCTGGCAAACAAAAGACGACCTCCCCAACGGGAATATAAAAGCAAATTTTCAGTCAGCTTCGGGGAGTCCGTCCGAATCCTTTAACCGAACCAGTCGTTTCTCACATGTTAATTTGTGCCATGTATGTTATATCGTGTAAATACTTTTCCATCGTTAAATAAATAAACCCCAACATACTAAAAAGTAAATGATCCTGCAAGAAGGCAACAATTTTGCCAATTTTATCTTAATAAGTTGCAATAAGACCCGATATTTTACCGAAAAATCATTTGGGCTGACGAATGTACCATTAGTAATAATGCAATTTTCAATAGGCACAATCATCAGAAAAACCCTAGAGTTATTGTAGAGAGTAATAACCAGAGACGTTTCAGTGTCAACTTGTGGTGCGGTATTTTTGGAGACCAATTAGTTGGTCCATTTTTCATAGATGTCACGTTAAATAAAGAGAAATATCATCAACTTTTACCGGAAGATTTAGATAATTTTCTGAATAATTACCGCTGGCGGATCTAAACCGAATTAGCTATCAGCAAGATGGGGCTCCCCCACATAACGCGGGAGTTAATGTTGATTGGATTAACAGAAAATTTGGACCAAGATGGTTAGGAACATTTGGACCAATTCGGTGGCCGTTCACCCGACCTTACCCCATTAGATATTTGGTTCTGGGCCTATTTAGAGGAGAAGGTGCACAGAGAGAAACGAAGCGAAAAATTTGTTAATAACAAGTCAACTTTGTTAACTATTAACAAATATTGATTGATATTTGGCCCACCAAATGTTTATTTACGATTAATTGACAGTTTATTAATAAGATTTCAATTAGCTTATTTATAATCAAAAAGGATTTGTTAATAGTTAACAAACGTTTAGTTACACCAAATAAATGTATTATTCAGTCTTAATTTGCTTTATTTTGGAGGAATAGTTGTTTATTAATAAAAAATAAATTTATATTAAAATCAAATAAATATTTGTTATTAATAAATATTTATTAATAAGATTTCAATTAGCTTATTTATAATCAAAAAGGATTTGTTAATAGTTAACAAACGTTTAGTTACACCAAATAAATGTATTATTCAGTCTTAATTTGCTTTATTTTGGAGGAATAGTTGTTTATTAATAAAAAATAAATGTATATTAAAATCAAATAAATATTTGTTATTAATAAATATTCTCTCATAGATATTTGTTAACATTAAATATACGTTTAATAATAGTAAATAATTATACAACCAAGATTTATTAATTATTTATTAATAAATATTTTATAAATTGGATTTTTAATAATAATCTCATATTAAACTGAAATTTTTTATTTAAAATATATACAATAAAATAAAAATGAAACAAAACTTATACCTATAAATAATTAAAAAAATATTAGAGGATCATTCAATGTAAAATGTATTACAAATGTTTGTAAAATGTCTAAATAATACAGTTGCTGTCATTATAGATACCCCTAGTAACTACAAATATTTTTAAAATATTTTTAAAAACATATTTTATACATATTTTTCGTGAGAGGTTTTTGAATATTTTATTAATATTTTTTCTAAATATTGAGAAAATATTCAAATGAAATATTTTATTTATATTTTTTCCAAATATTGAGAAAATATTTAAATGAAATATTTTATTAATATTTTTTCCAAATGTTGAGAAAATATTCAAATGAAATATTTTATTTATTTTTCCAAATATTGAGGAAATATTCAAATAAAATATTTACCCAGTATTTTAGAATATAAAAAATAAAAATAAAACTACCTCTAGTTGTCTAAAATAGAAAAACTTGTTTCTTATGTACACAGCACATAATTTTGACAACTTTTGACACATGCTCAAAGTTTATCAAATGAATAAAAAATATTTATAATTGAAGTGCTCCATCTAAACAAACTTTTATTTATAATGTAAATTTATTTGAACAAAAATTTGTACCTATAATATATTGAACTTATACCTAGATATAAAATACGTCCGATAATAATACATTTAAATAATGACGATTCTTCTACAGATTACGATTAATCGGATAAAGAAAGCAACTCTAAATTTTGCGTTGAGTGAATGTTTGTAAAATAAAGATTAATTTAAAATATAATTACATACATAGTTTATAAACTAATATCTGTAGGTTTTCCAACAACAAAATTTTGATGTATGTTGATTAAATATCTCCTATATCTATACATTACAGTATTTCCAAACTTAGAGTTTGTGTTGCATTATGATGTATCTCCGATTACTTTAAGGCAATACCAAAGATATCAAGTTATTAATTTCCTAAACATTGTAACTTTTGGACACACATCGTTCTGCTTCGGTGGAATGTACTGTAATTTTAATTTTTCAGTCTTGATTTGGCTGATGCCAGGTAGAACTCGATGATTCTTTTCATTTCGTCAGTGATGGCACGGCTATGGTGTTTTCTTGTTGCCTCTAAATCAATTCTAATTATGCTACGCCATACCATGAATAAAAAATATTTTTTCTTACCTATGACCACTTCATACAGCTTCATCCGAGAAAAGTTCAATTTTTGTTTACGGCCTTGCCCAGAATACAAAACGGTTAATTCCTTATGGAATAATTTTCCCATAATTAAATAAATTGTTTTCTGAACGTTCTCGCCTCCCAGCAAGTATAGAAAATTTAGCTAAAAGTAATAGAAAAAGTAATAATACAAAAAAATAACTGACTAATCAGGCATCTTACCAATTCATTGAAACGTTCGGGTTCATTAAAAATCCTGGTATTAATATCTTCCAAAGCATCCACTGTAGAAGTTTCCTTTAAGCGGGAATTTAAATTGACATCGCTTTACTACAACTACAAATAAGTAACAAATTTCATTAACTATCACTAAGCAGAAACTGGTTCGCTGAATAAATTTCCACATGGCTTGCAAAGATGGCGTCTAGCGTTTACAAATGCATGAGTAAAAACCGTTACTTACGTCGTAATTAACAGCAACTTTTCCACACAACAAACTAATAATGAAATTAGAGATGTTTTTGATACAAATGAAAATATGACCAGAAAAGTTTAACATTTCTAACTCGCAGAGCGTCAACGCTAAGCAAAGGCCTCGCTGTTCAATAGCTGCTCAATGCAGCCGAAAGTATGTACAACTTGAATACGAACACAATGGATCCGCTTTTAAATCTACCTGCTCCAGCAAGGTTAATGGACTAATTTTCTTGTAACATCGTAAAATTAACTTTTCTGCAAATAACCGATACAATAGAGAACAGTTGTTACAATGAAGGAAAAATTAAAAGCGCAAGTAATAAGATACAGCTAATAGCGCTCAACATTATTACTTAAAAGAATGAAAATTTTAGATATCAAGCAATTATGACATTTTAGAAAATGTTTCTCACCGCTACCTTCTATAAAACTTAAATAATAACTTTATCATTTTATGCAAAAGTCCCATCCGATATATTTTTTTGTACTTACCGGTGTGATGGCGTGTTCCATATTATTATTTTAATACACTTCTCAACACTACCGAATAACGCAAAGAAATGATTTGGCTGTTAATGCAACCATCTGGTTCAATGGTAAAATAAGCATTTTTTTATCTTAGATAACTTACCTTTTCAACAAATGAGTATTTATTTTTGATAAAAATGTACAAATGTATTTTCTTTCACTAACAATGAATTAGTACCAAATAGTATGCATTACACATAAAAAAACCTTAATTATTATAAACAAGTCCCATTGTGATACTTAATAAATTTTTGTTTGCATGAATTTAGAACATATTTGTTTTCAAATAATATGCTTTGTTGATCTCAAACAAACGCGAAAGTAATAAATGGTTTATTTTTTTAAAATAAATTGATATATAAGATTTGTTAATAGTTAATAAAGCGTATTTCTTGGCAATTTAAGTACTTAAACATAAATAAATCAGCTGCAAATAAGCGTTTTTTTACTGTTAGACTGACTATTTCTTTCTGTGCACTTTAACATTAAAATAATTTCAACATTTTGATTGTTTTCAATATCACAAAAAATTTAAATGACAACGTGTAATAAATATTGTTTTCCATGGCATGCCTGATTTTTTTGAAATGGAAAATTTCCAAATATTTTATTTACTTATTTTCGAAGTTACTGTTAAATGAATTCTAATATGTGATACACTGTTGGATTCAGTAAAAAAATCTCCTTCAGAATAAAAATAGAAAAATATACCTATGGATTTGAAAAAATAAAATTGATTATCATCTGACCTTAAATTTGACCTTGAAAAATTTAAATTATGATGCACATGTAGTGTTTATAAAACGATTTATTCCAGTTTTTGTTTCATTTCGAGTCATAAATAACGGAAATACGGCTTGCGACGTTTTTTAGGCCGCACCCTGTATTTGAATTACAAGGATTGTTTTAATATTATTTACAATGTAATATAATTTTGTGAATTGAAAATACTAAAATTCAATTTTGGCGGAAAAAAGATATTTGCCAGAAATGTTCCAGTGTAATTTGTTCTTCTTATTTTAATAGACCACCGAAGTAGGCGGTCCTTATTAGGGCGATAAATTCGAAAGCGAGTCGATCGGTACTGCAATTTCTATTGTGTTACGATGTTTTTCATTTATAAGTATCTTAATCGAAATATTTAAGGGAAAACGTCAATGGTACAACAAATTACTGTGTTAATGTTATCAATATAACAGACAACTGTTTTAAATTGCCTCAAAATAGAGCTTTTATTTGAATTTGAAATTTGCACGTAAACGTATGTCGTAGCATCAGAGCCGATGTAAAAAAACCGGTAGAAAGTAAGCATGAAATCACTGAAATGCTGTACGCACTACGTTGCATAGGAATAAAAGAGATAGCATGATTAAGCTCCTCCTCCAAGTGACCTTCACTTCCGTAGTCTATTCCCGAATTAAAAAATGAACTATAGCATCCTCTGGTACAAAGAGGGAAATTTAAATTGCTTAAGGCTGCGCCATCCAAAAAATTGTTCCCAAAGTCCATTTGCTTTAATTGCTTTAGCGTACGCCTAAATATAGGCAAGATCCAGACTTTTTTATAACCCAGACATCACCCTAAGTAGACTTTAAGTGCAGTGGACAATGGTTTATGTGTAACAATGAAACTGTTTTCGAACGAATGCATTCCAATATACCTGCTCACCAGATGCGAAATTTAGAGCGATATTTTGTGAAGTAAAATCATAATGTGCGAAAAGAATTCGTTAAATTTAACAATTTTATTTACTTGGTAAAGAAGTTTTGTTATTAACAAAATTAGTTTCCTAATTTTCAATTAATAAGTAGGCATGAAAAATGTAAATTTTTATAAAGAATACTTTACGGGTCCAAACTTACAGTAAAAAAATTAACTGAAAATTGATTTCAATTATCAATCACGCAAATGAATCTAATAAAACAGTTTTGAAAAAAATTCAAAAAGTTGGATATTCTCAGTATGGTGCACAAGCAGAGAGTGAGTTCTTACTCACTTTCTGCGTGGGATCTTTCCCAGGTAGCGAAATAACTTGCATTTGCAAAGATCGCAGCAGATGGTGAATTCGTTATGGCTCTTTCTTCGAAAAACGCCGTTGAAATTCCCGAACACTAACAATTGTTATTAATTTAAAAAGACAACGAGTAAAAGATTAACCCCTTAATGCACAGTGTTTTTTTACAGAAAATTGTAGTTTTAGCTTATTATAAGTTATTACCACTACAGGCACAGCTTACTTTTTTTAATTAATGTGGGATAAAAAAGACAAACATTTTTTTTGGAAAGAAATTATAATTTAAGCTTATTCGCATTCATTTGTTAAAGGGCTCTTCACGAGCGATTTTAAAAATTAATATGACCTTAGAGTTGAATTTATATCCTATTAAGTTAATGTAGATAATAAATATTAAAATTGTCCAAGACTAAAAAATTATTTATAGTAAAATAACTTTTTCAATAAAACAAGCTTTTATTAAAATGATCGTTTTCCTATTTGAAAACCAAACCGTCTTTAAAAGCATTGCGGATATTATTGTCGTTAAGACCGGCCATTACACAAAAGTGAATAATAGATGTCACCACGGTTCAAATGCATACCCCTCGTATAATGTAAATTACACTCGTTTTATCAAACATATCGTTTATAAAGAAATATTATTAGTAAATTAATGCGTCAAACTTGGTCAGAATGGTATTCATATTATAATTCATTGGCCGTGTAGTAGTTTATTTGATGTTTTAACACAACCAAAAACCAGTTATATGTTATCTTCAAATTCAATGATAGAGGTGTTAGGTCATAGAAAAAATTGCCGCCAACGGAGTTTACTCAATATTCCAGTTCAATTCCTAATATTTTCGATTCGAAGTACATTTTTCGATTCAAGTTTACAGTTCCGTGAAAACATGGCCGACGCATTAGCTGAGAAAGTTTGGATACCATCCACCAGAGGGTACGATTATAAATTTACTAGCAGTTCAACGTCTTTCCCGGGTATTTAACCCTAGAGTGGGCGCGTGAATTTACATATCTAATCCAGTGTTCTTATTTTCATCAGTAATATCACAAGAGAGTGAGAATAAACTTGTTGCCAGAGAATAGAGACGAGAGCCCGTAGGGCTCGAGAATGGCAACAAGTTAGAGAAAATACTGGAAAATTATTTTCTAATTAATTCGCACTCTCAAGTGGTATTCAAAAGGTTATTTTATAATGTTTAAATAAAAAATACAGCTTTTTAATATTATTTCTTTTAATTGAACAGTTTCTCATTATAAACTTAGAAAATGCGTTCAGTTCTTAAAATTAAAAAATGTGGGAATTGTGATTTTCCGGGTTCTCTGCGGTTCTAATTATTCGATCGGGACATTCGACCTCTCATTCTCTTCGTAATTTAATTCTCTACAATTCGTCTATTGACAACATTAAGATTGCTTCATTAGTTTCCATTTTACAAGCAAAAAACTAAAAAAAAAACGATTTTTTCTTCTAAATTGTTCATAACAAATTAAAAATTATGGTCCTCGAGTCTAAAATTATGCCAAATTGATCTACTAACTGTCCTTTATGTAATCGCACAGTTGGTTTCCGGGTAGTATTTATGGCATGAAAAAATGCTTTATTGCTTGGCCTACTAGTAATACCACTAGAGGATAAATTATTTCCGGAAATTTTTTCGAAGGTTTGAATATTTTGAAAATTATCCCTCGCCTGGGGCTCGGGATAATTTTCTTAAAATATTCATATCCGAGAAAAAAATTTCGGATTTTAATTTAACGTCCAGTGGTATTCGGTAAGAAAATTTTGCACCTTTTTGCAATTTAATTTATATATTGACATATTATCTATAAACGTCACTCAACGCCATAAATAATATGATATTTTGATTGTAAGTTTATGGGAAGCGTTGAATGACATTTAATGCCAAATGGCATCGTTTATTCTGGTTTTTGATAATTTTAACTAGATTCACGCCCACTCGTGAGATTTCTATTTCGTTGAACGATATTTGAAACATCTGGAATACAACTGTCGCAGGTAGGTAGGTTCGAATGCATTTGTTTATGGTCAGTAATAAAGTACTTAAATCATGAAGCTTCTGGGAGAACTGTATTTTGCATAATCGGTTGATACAAAAAAAATTTAGTCAAAGTATCAATGGTAAATCAGGAAGATTTTATTCTCGCGGCTGCAGCATATGTAATTTTAAGTGATGCACAGAAAAAGGAAAAGAAAAGATTTTGGATTTGCCCATTGTTAAGGTCTCGAAAGCGATACAGTGGTAGCGACATTATCAACGATTTAAAAGCCGACGACATTGTTCCGTTTGCAATTAACCCTTTGAGTGCCAAAGTGATTTTTAGAGAATTAGCTAAAATTGCCAATTCCAAAAACAATAAACAATAAACAAGAATCGATAAGTATGAAAGAGAGATCGATCGTATTAGTTAGTGCGGAAGCAAAAACGCGATCGCGCTCCTTGGCACTCAAAGGGTTAATGATTAATTGCGGTGTGACGGAAAATTTAAAAATTTTGCCAGAATGCCAAGCGCCGGTTTTGAATTTTTGATCAACGAAGTGGGACAAAATATGAAAAACGATTTCCAAACTAAACTGTCAAATATGTAGTTCCTACAGACGCAGTTAAATGCTTTTGAAATAAGAAATTTATAACCATCATAAAATGTGTCACAGCACAAAAGAATTAGAAAATTTGCGATATTCAAGGCTGGAGCCCTTTGCCCTAGGGACGATTTGTACGTCAATTCTGGTTGCTAGGGGCCACTGACCTGCTTAAATAATGACAATTTTAAAATTTTCTGTTCTGTTGATTTTCAATTATCTTAAATTTCAGCATTTTTTAATGTTGAGCTTGTGTTTGTTTTCCCAAATGCCGCACATTCGCGACACAAATCTAACTACATCAGAATAAATTCCGTCCCATGGGATCTGTAACCGAAAATAAATTCCGTCCTTAAAGGGTTAAAATGTTTAATTTGTGTGTCTAAATTGGTGCCTTCTTATGGTATTACTAGCGATTATTCTTTTTTGATTAGAGGAATACATTTTTTTCTAAAAAAATTCAACCATTCAAATTTAATTCAATTTTATGTGTAATTCAGTTCAGTGGGTATTTGAATTTGTTCTACGAGTAACGTCACTGTGCAACAAGGACGCAAATACCCTCTCTCCCATCCCAGAAATTCTAAAAATAGATTTGATGTTTCTTTTGATATTGTCGGGCCATCTATGAAGCAGAAAAATTATTACACTTTCTTAGCTTAGAAACATTTGGACTGTGGAATAAAATTGTCAAACCCCCACCATTTTTGGGCCGTCCTTAAAGTATCTTCCCTGCTGCCAAGATAATGACCTGCTGCGCAGTTGTATATCATTTTGACGTGGCTCGAAAATCGGCAAAAATGAGCTACTTCAATTTCGGTTCTTGATCTAAAGAACATTGAATAAATCAAAAACTATTGCGTTGTTTAAAACAGCTAGGGGTCAGCTCAAAAGAAAAAAGTCTAATCTACGAGTCCACAAAATTTTAATACAAAATTTTGATAACTGAAGGCAAAAAGAGGAACATCGGAATTTGATGTTTTAATTAATAACTTGGTTAATTATGATTATTTAATGATGGCTTGGGGTCATCCCCAAGTAGATTGGTATTATCTGTAAGATGAAGTATCGACCTCCTTTTCTAAATTAAAAATGAAGGCTTAAACGGGAACGTCGTTTTACATGTATTGAAAATCTACGGGTCGAATGCCGTGAATTCTTTCATACAGTAAATCAATGGTTTTACTTTCAAAGGTGTTTCCTTAAACTATTACGTTTTGAAAAAAATTCAAAAATATAGCAAGTTAATTTTTCAATTCAATTTAATATTTTTTTGCAATATTTTGATATACAGGTGTTTCTTGTCAACAAAAATATGTTTATCATCAGTTTCTTAAGTATAACTGACATATTTGCCGTAAGGCGGCGACTCTTTCGCAATTAAGGAGAATTTTTGTGACGCTCAAGTTGCCTATATAGTTGGTAATCTCGTTTGCTCTGTGCTTTTTCGTAACCTAATCCCATAAATATTCCGCAGAATTTGTTATGTGAGCGAATAATAAAATCGTTTATTATTGAAGTTTTGTGGAAGTGCATAATTTATTATCGGATATTAATAAAAGTATTTGTTTAAAATAATGTAATAAATAAACTTAAGGATATTTAAAATCTTGTAAGTAACCTTATTGTTTTTTCGTATTATTAACATTATGAACTTTTATTTCAGGATATTTGTTATAGTTTAACAAAATGGCTCCTGTTCCTTTAGAGGGTTTGCAAACACCTGTAGCTAATAATATGGCGCAAGGTTTTGCTGGACCACAAGAAGGGAATCGCGGAGGACAGATCTCGTTGGCTATGTTAATAGATTTTATTGTACAACGAACATATCATGAGCTAACCGTATTAGCTGAACTGTGAGATTAAATTTCAATTCGTAATATTACAAATTATTTATGTCTCATTTCAGTTTGCCAAGAAAAACTGACATGGAGCGCAAAATAGAAATATACAACTTTGCAGTTCGCACTCGCCAGTTATTTGTGAGGTTATTAGCACTGGTTAAATGGGCAAGTAGTGCTTCTAAAGTTGAGAAATCAGCGGTATGAACAAGCATCGATTTCAAAAAGTAATCGAACTAACAATTTTTTTGTAGAGGATTATGGCATTTCTTGATAAACAATCCATGCTGTTTGTGGAAACTGCTGATATGTTGGCACGAATGGCAAGAGAAACATTAGTACAGGCTCGTTTGCCAAATTTCCACATACCTGCTGCTGTTGAAGTCCTTACGACAGGAACCTACGGTCGACTTCCTGCTTGTATAAGAGAAAAAATTGTGCCACCTGATCCTATTACAAATTCTGAAAAAAGATCAACTCTTTTAAGATTAAATCAAGTAATACAACATAGACTAGTTACTGGAAATCTTTTACCACAGATGAAAAATCTAAAGGTTAGAATTTTTATAAACAAGCACCTGATTTATGTTGATCCCACATGTTAAGGTACTTTTTAGTATCCTTTTGTTGATTCTTTTTAATTGACATGTTATTTAATGAATGTACACTTAATTTTGTAGATTGAAAATGGCCGTGTTACTTTCCATGTTGAACATGAATTTGAAGTTTCTTTGACAGTCATGGGTGATGGTCCTACTATACCATGGCGACTCTTAGAAATCAATATATTGGTGGAAGATAAGGAAACTGGAGGTATTTCAGAAAATTTGCAATTCAAACAATAGTTATTTATATTATTAGGAGTATAAGCAAAGCTTTATGTGCTGTGGCTGATAGGTTGATTGCCGATCGTAGTGAGGCAGCCAAATCAGCCGAAGCACATAAAGCGGTTATACTCCGAATAATATATGTTATTTTTTCTCCAAACGTGTAAAATTATAATACAAAAATAAGTATCTAATTAACAAGGTTATTTCGGGAAACATTACACTTATACGAAAATCGCATTGCCTGATAGACACTTTCTAGATATTACCGTAGCAACCCACCAAACAACAAATTATTGTTTGAGAAAAGTCAGTCAATTTTTGGCAATGTCTAATTCAGACGAAATTCAATTAACTCCGCCTGAAATAGCCGAAATAGCAAGAGCCGAGATTGAAAATCTTCTTCCTACAAAGTCAAGCGGTGTATATGAAGCAGCGTTCAAGAAATTCATTACATGGTGTTTGAAAAAAAATGTATTTGTTTATTCAGAAAGTGTCCTTCTGGCGTATTTTTCGGAGATGGCCAAAGGGATGAAAAGTTCAAGCTTATTGTCGCATTATTCGATGATCAGGACATTGTTAAACCTCCGACATGATGTTGATATTTCAAAATATTTATATGCTTAAGCATATAAAGTACTTTATCTGCTTAAGCATATAAATGAAACTTCTACTAGCAACATTCTGTCATTTAAATGCCACTTTTATGACGTTTGGAAAAATAGTTATTTATATTATTAGGAGTATAAGCAAAGCTTTATGTGCTGTGGCTGATAGGTTGACTGCCGATCGTAGTGAGGCAGCCAAATCAGCCGAAGCACATAAAGCGCTTATACTCCGAATAATATATGTTATTTTTTCTCCAAACGTAAAATTATAATACAAAAATAAGCATCTAATTAACAAGGTTATTTCGGGAAACATTACACTTGTACAAAAATAGCATTGCCTGATAGACACTTTCTAGATATTACCGTAGCAACCGCCAAACAACAAATTATTGTTTGAGAAAAGTCAGTCAATTTTGTGGCAATGTCTAATTCAGACGAAATTCAATTAACTCCACCTGAAATAGCCGAAATAGCAAGAGCCGAGATTGAAAATCTTCTTCCTACAAAGTCAAGCGGTGTTTATGAAGCAGCGTTCAAGAAATTCATTACATGGTGTTTGGAAAAAAATGTATTCGTTTATTCAATCAAGTAACATGGACTTTATATGCTTAAGCATATAAAGTACTTTATCTGCTTAAGCATATAAATGAAACTTCTACTAGCAACATTCTGTCATTTAAATGCCACTTTTATGACGTTTGGAGAAAAAAGAATATAACTTTTTGTTCTTAGATGGAAGGGCTCTAGTTCATTCGCTTCAAGCACAATACATCCATCAACTAATACAAAGTCGTTTGGTGGACAATCCTTCTCCACTTAATGAAGTTTATAACTGTCTTCATTTCTTCTGTCAGTCATTGCAGTTGGAAGTTTTATATTCACAAACTCTAAGATTGATGAGAGATCGCCTCGATGATCACATTCATGTTGATAAATACATACCTGGAAAGTGTTTGACAGTTTCATATTGGAGGTAAGTACTATATGTATATCTGAAAATTGTAAAAAGTGCAAACTGTATTTCCAGAGAATTAGCCAGCAAAGGTAAAGATCCAACAAATAAAGATCCCAGATCGGAATTAGGATATCGTCTTACAATTCAAGTGGATTCCCACGATCCAGCCAGACCGTTAACAGTTTTACACGTGCCGTCTTTAGGAACTAAAGTAAGTGTTTAATGTAAATTGAAATTTGTTAAAATTTTCAGTATTACAGGATAGTGAAGTAACAGATCGTGCTATTCGATCTAAAATACTATCAATGGAAAGGCTATTGGTACATACTATATATGTTCGAACTAGAAGTCGCCTCACAGACATTAAGCAAGAATTACAAGCAATGTTAAAAGATGTTGAATGTAAGGTCCAACCACTAAGTAATATGTGATTTTATACATTTTTCCTTTTAGATACCTTGCAAGGATCGCCTGCAATTTTATCTGTAGCAATTTTACAACCATGTTTAAGAGCTGAGCAATTATTAATTACGGTTGATACACATACTGGAATGTTGCAATGCCATGTACCAGAATATGATGCACCTCTTGTGCCTGAAATACAGAATTGTATTAATGGAGATCGAAATCGTCTACCTGGCCTTATTAGCGAATTAAGATATTGGATAACACAGAGACGCTGTGAGAAAACATTGCAGCACTTACCAGCCACAGCTTATGAACGGCTGCCGTTATTACATCATCCCGACCATCCACTTACAAAGATCGGTAGACATCGAATGTATGTTCAATTTCATCGTCATCCTAATGTGATTCTTGTAAGTACAACTGTTAAAAATAAAATTATAAGTTCACACCTTTTAACTCCTTGTTTTATTAAACATTTTATAGATTGTTGAACTAAAAGAAAAGGAAAGTGGCCCTTGTGAAGTGGATTGTTTGTTTTATTTGGCTGTTGTAAAACACTCGAGTATAGAAGATAATCCAGATGATGACAGTATTGAGACCGAGATTCCTAAAGTGTACTTAAAAGTTCAAACTTTAGTCGAACTCGATACATTTGTTGTTACTCATGGACCTTACACATGTGTTGATGGTTTGTATTTAATTTGCACCTTTGATTGATATTGAGACATTCTGTTATTAGATCCCGATGAACAAGGAATATTAAAACGTAAGGTTGGTCAAAAACTTGAACCATCTAGTAGAAAGGCCCGACAACCAGCTTATTTTATTTCTGAACTTGCACATGTTGTTGCAATGTGTGATGAAAGGTTACCATTTGTTATTTTAGCAAAAGAGGTATGTTTTTGATTAACACTGTTAAAGTTTTGTGCTATGGGTAACTTTTCAGTTGACAACACGTAACATTTTCCATCAAGGTATACAAGTTGAACCCAATGCAACTGGTTTAGCATTAAAATTAATTCAACTACCTCCACCTTCTCCCATTATTGATCAGCTTCCAGCATGGCAAGCATTACTTAAAAGATTGTTATCTGTTTCAATTCGTGTGCAAAGTAAAGGAATGCTGAAAAGTTGGATGATTGAATTTGTTTTTTACTCCAGTCCACTATCTAGCACCCATCCAAAAGAACAAGGTAATCATATTTTTGTTTAATATTCCATAAAAGTAATTTTATGTGATATTAGGTTCAAGACGTCCAGTTTACTTCCAATACGATATTGGAACAGCTGACACAATTTCAAGAGTAGTAGATTCACTTCTAAGTGATTGGGCACAAATAGTAAATTTATATTATATTGTGCATGACCTCAGTGAATACTATTCTATAGGTAAATAGAATAAGATAGATATAAGCCGGTGAGAGGAAAAGTGGTGAGAAAAGTCGAGTTTTGCGTTTCAGTTTCCCATACGAGGTTTTGACTCTGCACCGACGATATTCTCTTTTGAAAAATAGTTGAACTACACTTAAATCACTTGGTCAGTTAATAATTTTCAACTTAAAGAACTGGAAAAGTGATATAACTCAAAATCGACAATTTTTGACTTATATTGCTTTTCCTCTCACCAGCTCATATACTGTATTTACTACCCATTCTTGTTCTTATGTCACAAATTGTGAAAAGAAAGAAATATTTTTTAATAGTTATCAATAATAGTGATTGGTAAAAAGAACAAGGAAATGTAATAAATGCATTACATTACAAAATACGTTATTATTTTAACATTGGTTATTTTAAATATTAATTTTTTTACAGAAAAATATAATTTGTCGAGTATGTTTAATGTTAAATCATATAATTATAGTAAGTTAATTCTTTGTTATGGCCCTGATAAAGGCGCATTAGTATCGATAAATTGGAATAATAATGAAAAAGCATTTAAATTAGCATTTGGTGCTAATAATAATGCCCTCAATGCACATTCACTTGTTCGTGAACAACTTGAAGCCCACTTAAATCAACACAGGAACCTTACTCAAATTGTCCAGTTACTTCATGAGACTTATGAGCCTCTTATATCGATCAGTAAGTTATCACCTTTACCACAACTAGGTATTCAAAACCAGGTCAGTGCATTGTACTGAATAAATGCAATATTTTCCAATTAATTCTATTTCCAGCGCCCTCAGGTTCCTGTACAAACATTTACAGTAATAGCACAATCTTGTACTTTAATCAGGTTGGCATATCAAGGAATGTACTGTTTAGAACTCAGGTTACTAGGTGCAGGTCTCGTATCACTACGTGATGGTGCCTATAGTCGTTTTGATCGGAGCAATGTAGTGGATGTGTTTACACCAACACAAGGCTTGAAAGCATTTTTATCAAAATATGTAGATGAGAGTGCAGTTTTTAGACGTCGATCACAATCTGAAGATGATAATCCTCCATCTCCAATTTCTATGGAAGTAGAAGGAACTAGCGGGTTTTTAGGACACCACAAGGGTCCCCAGTCACCTGCACAACAACGAGAACCAGGCCTTAGATTTCATCCACCTCTCACTCCACCTTCAGGCTCAAATCCACATACTCCAGCAAGTCCCCATACTTCAAACATAAATCAACCAAATACGCACACTAGTTTTGGATCAAGTCCAGCTACATCATTTAGCTTAGCCTCACCTACATCTATTCCTGGTAACATAAATCCTAGTCCTCTGCCTGTTCTTCCACATCCTAGTCCTGGTTCAGGATTAGTTGCAAATTCACCTTTAAATCCTCATGTACCAAGTCCTGGTGGCTTATTATCAAATTCATCACCTGGACCTTCAACTAATCTACCAGGACATTCACCAGGAAGCACCTTTATGCAAACAGGTTGATTAATTAAAAATAAGTTTCATTACATTTTATAAAAAAATAATTTTTTTTATATAGGACATACAGATGGAAGTCCATTTCCTTCGTCACAAAGCATGGCTTCGCCTGCAGCTTCAAACTGGCCAGGATCTCCTAGTGTTCCTAGACAATCACCGGCTAGAACTGGGCAGTCTCCGGGTGGTCATCCAATTATGCATAGTCCACAAGCGGATCTCAAAGCAGGCAGTCATTTATCTAGAGTTTTACCACAGCGTTCGTGGGCAGGAGCCGTACCAACAGTATTGACACATGAAGCATTGGAAACATTATGTTGTCCATCACTACATCCGCAAGGACTACCGAGCCCTGAATTAGCACCACTAGAAAGATTTCTTGGTTGTGTTTTTATGAGAAGGCAGATGCAGAGATTTATCCATCTAGAAAATTATGTAAGTCCTCCACCCTCCTAAAATTTTTTAAATTGTTTTTATATATAAATATGTTTAGTTAACAACGATCCCAACAACAGAACCAGGGGTAATACATTTCAAAGTTGCTGAAACTCTTCAGTGTCGCATAGGTCTCAATACTCAACATTTACAATCTCTTCATTTGAAAATTACCCCACTTCCCGAAAATAAAGATGTTTGGTCTGCAGAAGAAATACAAATCATAGAAAAATTCTTTGATACACGAGCAGCTGCTCCACCTTATAAACCAAATAATATGTTTGGATTTTGGTGCATGTTAAATGTTCCAGTAAATGTACTTAAGGATGTTGTACAAATTATGAGATTAGATTTAATTCCATCAATTGGACAACAACAAGGCTATAAATGGTCAGTGCAATGGATGTTGCGAATACCTCCTTCCGCTATACCCATAGTACCAACGGGTATGGCAGCTGTGCTAGTGTACAGAAATAAAATACTTTTCTTTCTGCAAATTGCAAGAATTGGCATACACTATCCAAATAATATGGAACCACCTTCTTTAGTGCTTCCAATTGTTTATGATATAACTACAAATTTAACTCAACTGGCAGAGAAACGAGATGCAGGTCCAGCACCTGCAATGACAGCTGCCAATCAGTTGCTGAAACATTTTTCACAATTTCAATCAAATCATTCAGAATGTTCACTGTTCCCAGCAGTTCGTGAATTACTGATGAACTTAGTGTTACCTTCTGAACCACAGCAGCCTAGTCCAGCTGCTGGTCCTGTTCAACAAATACAATCGCCTGCCATGCAAATGACGCAAGGTGGGCAACCTGGTTATCCTGTTAATATGCCGATGAATATGATGGGACCACAATAGCAGTGGTCTTCGAACATTTATTAAGTTTTTCTTTTGTATTTGTCATACCAACTTATTTTTAATCAATAAAAAAATTGTATTTCTTAAATACGTTTGATTAGAGATTTTAATTAAATAAACAATAAACTTTATCAAATTTATTTTGGTTTTACAAAAATCAGTCACTTTTATCAGTAAAATTTCAAATTTGAAAAGGCACATCTGTGACACTGTTTAAATACTGACAATCAAAAGTTAGATTTAGAACAAGAAAGAAAAACAAAAATGTTTTGAATTACAATGAGATTTTTGTTTTATGTAAACTGAAATATAATTCTCTTCATTTGCAAGAACAGGCCAACAAATTATTTGATTTCCATTTGTTGATATTGATATATAAATATGCCAGTTTTACACAAACTACATCTTGTTTTTAAAATTTTGTATGAAAGCAAACCATCGTTCATTTTTTTAACAAATTGATAAAATTATATGCAATGCCTTAAAAATAAAATTTTTTAAAGACGAGAAATAATGTACAGGGCATTATCATTCAACTAGCCTGTCATTGCTTGTGGTGTATCTTAAATAAAGTATTACAAAATTATATACATCAGTGTTATTTATATCATCTAAAACAACAGGAATTTTGAGATTGTACATTTTCAAAATGTTGTCTGCTTTAAAATCAATTTCCGTGAATTAATGTATTTATTTACATGACGCTGCAATCTAATTTACAATATTTATAGAAATAAAATATTAAGATTAACAAAAATTACGACTAGAATTGCATTCATATGTATGTAGTTATGAACATTTTATTCTAATAGTGGGTTTTATTCACCAATCTGCAATTAGTATCTAATTGGTATTAATTCTCGATGATCATGAATGCCAAAAAACCTTATATTATTAACTATACAAACAAATTAAGCAATTTGTATCTTTGAATAAATGCATGAAAGTTAATTTAATTTGCTTGTGTAGCTGATGATATAAATAAATAGGTACTATACATTTGAAGAACATGTTACAAAAACAAATTGTTCAATGCTCTCTTTGTATTAACAACAGTAAATTGTCAGTTTTTACTTAATGTAACCATCAATTGCTTTACACAAACAAAAAGCCAAGAAAATACCAAATAATTGTAGTAATCCAAGACCAATGCCCACTCCAATGAGAATATCGATATTAGACATTATCCATCTGATCAATGCATCATAACATCCCTAAAAAATAAAATTTAGAAGTCGCCACACAAATATTTGTGATTTCAGTATAAACAGTTGCTTAGAGATAAGGGCTTGAATTAAAATTTGAAGAGTACACAGGAAGAACGATATAAGTAGGCCCGGCTCTTTGGATTTTAGCGTCCTTTGTTCGTGTGGCGCCCCGATGCTTTGCATCTTCTGCTTCATAGGTTAAACCGGCCATGGATATAAGTCCCATTTTTGTCTTTTCGAGATATTTGAATTTGAGTGTTTGAAATACTCTATTCCGGTAAAGTTCAAAACTTTACTTGTTGTTTTGATGGACTTGCAGCGTTTCGAAAGC
This sequence comes from Dascillus cervinus, assembly GCA_949768715.1. NCBI lineage: Eukaryota > Metazoa > Arthropoda > Insecta > Coleoptera > Dascillidae > Dascillus > Dascillus cervinus. The sequence goes on along the minus strand of OX458316.1, from coordinate 15,820,166 downwards.
TTACAAATTTCTCTACCAAATGGTATTAAAAGTTGAATTTCAAGAAAAATGGACTTGTATCGTTCTTCCCGTGTACCTTTCATTTATAAGGCACTTTGACGAATGCGGTATTTTATGTTTTTTTTCTAGTCAACTAGATCACAAACGTTTATTAAGAAAATTCAAATTTTCGCATAAAAATATCGATTTCTTGTAATCAGGATAGCACTTACTTTTCTAAAGTATGAGTTAACTTCATCTGGTTCGGTAGTACAAAATTGTGATTTTGGTTTGAATAAAGTGCGATCCCCTTCCAAGACACAACAGGATTCCGGAATTGTTTTGTTGCCAGCAATCCATTTAGGACTGCTTTTGAAGTCTTCATAACTATCAACACCACAACATGATAGTTGCGCTTGCAGATGATCCCACATCAATGTCACCGCGTCAGCTTTCTCCGACGTTGCATAATAAGTCTTTATAGAATTTTTCAAAAATTGACGAGTTTCCTCTTCCGCCTAAAAATCAATGTAATTAGATACAATGATATTTTCACGAGAAGAACAATTTACCTTTCCTCTATAACCAGCTGCCAGTCCTCCTGCAGTCACTTCCAAAATGAGGATTACAATTAAGCAAATTCCATACTGCAACAACAAAACAAGTTTTTTTACAAATTGAATCATTTTTTGCATTTTGGGTTTAAAATTTTCTTTTCCTTTGATGCATTCTTGTTACAGTCAAACTCCTATAAATCGAACTTTTACCGAGTACGTCATAATGGACTTGCATTAAACTTGTATGGGGAATGAATTTACATCGAATTTTAAGATGTTGTTGATTGTGGTTACTCTGAAGGCTTGCTTTTCAATGTGGTGCTAAGTGGTGCTTGATAAAGTGGTTAGCAAAAATTGTTGTAGTTATAGCAGCGATTGTTAACTATGTATCGGTTAAATTTGATGATAATTATCATCACTAAACTAAACTATAATCCCTTTTATTATTTTATTTTTTAGAATTTGGAATTAATATAGGAAAATTTTATGAATGAACATTAAGATTAAAAATAAGCTGTAAAGGGTTAAATGTAGGGAAGAGTTGGGTAAAACGGAGTAGTACGGTAAAATGGGGTACCTGGTGTTTTTACTCTGTTGTTACAGAAATCTGCTTGAAAATTACTGAAATCAAACCGTTTTTCCAAAACGAATCGATGGCATAACAGTCAAAATATTAGAATTGAGAATCCCCTTTTTGTGACTGGTACCTAGTTTGTTTTTCAGAGCTATCGTATATAACAACAATCTTGAATACCCTCAATTTTTGTACAATCTGTGAATGTAAAAAGTAAACAGTACCTACTTGTTGGGGTTATACACAGTCGGCAGCAATTGCCCAGATGTTGTAGCAAATTCTTGTAAATGAAAAATCTCTTATTAATGAGTTAGGATCATTTGATTAGAGATTGTCTGACTGAAATGCCTTTAAAATATAAACATATTTCAACTCGTCTGTCTTGAGACATATGAAACATTACAATACAAGAAGTATTTGACATAAATAAACTATACTTTTAAATAAGACATAAATATTGGTAACTTCCCCATTTTACCCGATCGGTTGGGTGAAATGGGGCATTTCACATTTATTCATTTTTTTTACTATTCATGAATAAGTGATATTTTCCATAATTCATAATTTCAGTTTTTAAAGCATAATGTTCCTACTTGACAATGACATGCAAACATAATAATTGTTATTGTTGCTGTGTTAGAAAATATGCACATTTAAATGGTAAGTGCCCCGTTTTACCCAACTCTTCCCTAGTTTGCACAAAAAGAATGATACCTATGCATTAACCCAGTTTAAAAAATTAATACTTATACAGTAGAGCGTCGATTATCCGAACGTCAATTATCCGAAACGTCAATCATCCGAATGACGATTTGATTTATCCGAACGTCAATCATCCGAATCGTCGTTAACTTTGCCATTACATTACATTATAATGTGCTTGAAATATTATTTGTTGTTCAATATATGTTTATATTCTATCATTTTGAGCGTTTTAGTGCTCATAAACTATGACTGTTCGGTCATCCGAATTTTCGATTATACGAACGGTAGTCGGTCCCAATTAGTTCGGATAATCGACGCTCTACTGTATGTACTTTTTTAATGAACTACACGCAATTTTTGCCGTGTAGTGTGCTGCTAATTTAAAAGCTGATTTCATTGAATCAAGATTTTCACGATACTTTCTTTATGTGCTATGTGCATGTTTTGTAAAAGTAATGTCACTTATTTAATAGAATTGTTGAATGTGCAACAAGTAGGTGCATAATTCTTTATTGTTCCAATCAATTTTGTAACGCGTGTTATATTCAGATTCATTTTTACCTAGTGAGTTACTCGCATTTACCTATCTACGTAGTGATAGAGCTTCCTAGTGAAGTAAATCTTGTGCCCGGTTGCACTAACTTCGGTTAGATTTAATGGATAGTTAAAAACAATCCCTGCTATAACTACAATAATTGTTACCATCGGATTAATTAAATTTAACCGGCGTTAGTACAACTGGGCATTAATCTTTCATAATATTATCAAAAAAATGTATAAAGGTATGTCGTTTTGTCACCTAATTAGAAAATCTCGTTATTCCGAAAATGCAGAGTTTACATGAGAAGCAAAAAACAACACCCCCTTACTTCAAATAAAGTCGTTGTTTTTTTTTTTAGCTGAAACAATTATTAAATTCACGTAACTGACTTACCCAAAAACTAAACTAAAAATATTTTGAATGAACTTAATTTCCAAATTATTAGGTTTTCTACTTAGGGTGAAGTTATAATCATTATAATCTATTATGTTCGATTATTACGTAAGCTTCAATTATTGAAAATTCATAGCAGCAAATTAACTGTATAAATATACAGTAATATTTATTGATTACATTTATTAATTATGTAGTTAAATTATGACAACACACGAATAAGTTAATAGTTCTTCTTTAAATTTAATTACAGTCGAACTCACTTAGGACGAGCACGAATATAACAAAATTTTGGATATAACGAGCATTTCTTGAATAAATGGATGAATTCACATTGCTTTGCTTATTAATTTTTCTGGGTTACTGCGATCACGTTTCACAGAAAGAAAAACAAATTTTAGAATATTTTTATTTAAAAAGTTGATTTACACAAACCCCTTTAAAATTTTTCAACTTTTCATAATTACGTTTCACACAAACGAGTAAACCGTCACATATTATTTTAAAAGACATAGCATAGAAATTCTTGTCTCCGGCTTATTTATGCACTTTATACAGACCCTTATTTATTGGAATATTTTAGTTATCTATAAAACAAGTTAAATGGTTGCGAGTAGACTACAAAATAACTTCATAAAATCACGTATAACCATAAAGGCATTAAGGTTTAATTGTCAAAATATTCTTTTACTAATTCTGATAGAGATTTTTATTCTGAAAACAACAATGTATCACAAGTACACGCTTTTGTAAGAAAAATTAAAGAAAGAAGATTTTAGTTATTTATAATCTGATAAATAAGGGAGCTATATTGGGAATTCAAATTAGTTTTACCGCGTATCGATAATATAGATAACCGTCGCGCTGTGACGTCAGAGTCAGGAAAGAAATTTTTAACGCCAGTGCACGTCGTCGGTCAACGTGACTTTTGTGTGGCATTATAAAAATTGGGAAAATTATGAGAAAATTATGTTAGAAATTTGTCATCTGTCAAAATTGGATTTGAAAGATTAACAACAGCGCCAATAATGGGATCATTTTAGGAACGATGCAAAATCTTTAGAGCTTCTCGACATAAAACCATCCAACATCTTTGTGTAATTGAAATAAAGTAATTTTTTTACTAGAAGTAGTATTCGTTGTCATTCAATAAACTTATCATCTGCTCGCATTGGGTTTGAAAGGTTTACAAGTGCACATACCATTACAAAAATATCATCTGTAATTTTAAACGTTTTTTTCTCTGATTAGACCTCTCAATATGAACCCTAGCCGAAGCTATTTGAGCTTCAGCGTAAGAAATTGTTTTAGGTTAGTTTCGAATGTATTCACGGTTAATGTTAACAATGACACTTAAAATCTGGCCTTCAACTTGATATCAAACAAACAAATTACAAATTAGTTCATTTCTTCTTTAGAATTATCAAAAACTGATCAAATTATTACAAAACTCAAACAATAACACACGCACGTGACACGACGTGACGTCACGAACAGTAGTTCGCTTAGTTGAATTTATTTACGCTAAAGTCGCATGCTTAGTTTGAATTGCCTATGGACTCGCCTTTTTTTCTGAGATGGTCTGTAAATTCTCTAAACCTACTCATATTCTTCTTTAAAATTATTCACTCTTTTGATAGAGAATAAATAATTAAAATATCTATGCAGTCATAAAAACGATTGTGCTGTTGTCAATTTTTTGATCTTCTCGTTATAACCGAGTATCACTGTATTTATAGGTACTGTACAGCAAAATCTATCGTTAAACGCTCTTATCGTTTTAGAGAATGAAAGTTTAACTTCTCGTGAAGTATTCGGAAATAATTAGACTTGTAAAAAGTTTTATTTATTTATTTTTGTTTATTATTATTATGTGTAGTTGTTGTCAATAATCATGCATGCAGTCATGGATAGTGGTACTGCCAACTGTTAGTTACTTTTTTGGAGGCCGACGGCCTAAAAAAGCGAAGTTTCTGGGCCATTTACATGTATGCAAAATCAGTAATTTTGGAAGGGCGCCTAAAAATGTATATTCTTTCGGTCCCTGTACGTTATAAGAGTGTCACAACGTACTGAATAGTTAGTCCGTCATTTTCGAGAAACCTGTATAATAATTTATAATGCTCAATTGGGGATTATTATCGGCGAGATTTAAAACTGCATCTTGATTGACTTCATGCGTGACCGTGGGATTCACTGTCGTTTTTTTTCCATTTAAATTTCCGTTGTTCAAAATCTTTCGCATTCATCTTTGAACTCAAAACATTAATTCAAAATGTAATAAGTCCTCTTCGACTTAAAAAAAATAATTCAACATCCATACTTTAAATCATATTCGTTCTCATAATCATAATTTATTAGAGGACTTACAAAAATTTTAGAAATCTACAAGAATGTAAAAAGGTTCGATTTAGGTACGCTACTGACGTTCACTTCGCCCGGCTTCCACTCGATAGTGACAAATTTTTACAATGCCATAAATTTAAATCGTACTTGAGTTTGCGGACAGATATTGAGGATCTTTGCGGACAGAGTATTGAGGATCTTTGCGGCCAGAGTATTGAGGATCTTTGCGGCCAGAGTATTGAGGATCTTTGCGGCCATAAATCATTACATTTACTGTTAAGATTCGAATAAAAGGGAATTTTAGGCTAATTACAGCTTTTGGATTTTTTTTTTACTTTGAACATCTTTGTCTCAATAATACTGATCCTGAAAAGTGAAATTTGACGAAATTGGGAGATAGCATTTTTATAAAAAATCAGTTTGTATTTTTTTCTCTCGAAAACTAACGTCGACAATTAACATTTAATACCGGAAATTTCTAGCCTTATACTAGAGTCATACGTGCACCAAATTTCAAATACATAGCTTTCAATTAAAGCATAATTTTGGGGGTGGCCACAAGTGATGGGACACCCTGTACATTACATTACATAAAATGTTATATATTAAAATTTAACACCATTTGGGTAAAATAATAATATAATAGTATGATACTTTTTAAAAATTTTAAAATTGTAATAACAAATTACAACATGAGTTTTAAAAAATGACAACGAAAACGTAAGTACTACGAAATTGTTTTTTAAGTTAAGAGTTAGTAGGTATACGATAACCCTTACAAAGAGACAAATGACAATGTTGTACGTTGATTTAAATTGTGATAAAGTTATTAAATTTAAATTCAATCAAAATAGTATTTTTCTTCTAACACCTATATGAATATTATTACGTGCAAGCTGTTAAAAAGGAATATATTAAACGAAGGTCAAATTAATTTAATGGTTGTACATACACCACTAGCGTGAAAGCAACTTGGCCATTAAATGAACAATTATTTAACAATTTTATGATTGATTGTAAACTAATAGTGTGAAATTTCAAATCAGAGATATTGTTTAGAAACAATTTAATACGGTCACATAGATACAGATATATGATTCACATTAAATGAATACGAAAAATACGTTGAATGAGTAAAACATAAAGATGCCTCCAAAATTTCACTGAAAAAAAAAACTTTGAATAAAGTCTCGAAGAACACCTTGTAATATTCTAATAAGGTATTTCATTAAAAAGAAGCGGCATAACGAAATTGTTTTCACTCGAGTAACCAACTTATTTATTTACATCGTCTTTAAAAAGTGAAATTTAAATATTTAAGAAATCAGTTTGTGATATAGAAAGTAAAATCGACAACAAAAGAAAATACTGACTGTTTAGAAACTTTTTGCACTACTTACCGTCGTCAAAAGACACTGGGATTCTCGAAGTGCTCCGCAATAGCCAAGAAAACTGACGATGAACATAAAAGATCCAGCAACAATGAGAATGTACGAAGCTTGTTCAATGACGGTCGGCTGGGCGAATTGCTGCAAAAAAAAAAACAATTCCTGCAATCAACATATGACTTCCACGAGATAAATTAATTAACTTAAAGCGCTTCAAATATTTGGCGAGAACAAATTGCTTTTTTTTCTTTACGTTGTCCTTCATTATTTTATTAAAAAAGCGACGTCACGTCATCATTGATCTAGAGAAAAATGACGTATGGTGGGTATTAATTTCTGTTAAGGTTATCTATGTAATTCCCGGGGGTCTGCAAATAATTCAATTATACTCATTACTTGTTAATCGAGGTCTATGTACTATTACGGCCACCGAAATGTGCACGATTTTTTTTGACAACTTTATTTTTGCTTCATATCATAGGCGTCCTAAAAAAATCAGCCAAATGTCAATATTATTTTGTTTATGACAAATATTATTTAACGAAGGTCACTGGATAAAGCCAGCTTTAATCTATGAAAAAATAGGGAAATTTGTGTCAGGTATCGTGAACATTTCGGTGGCCGTAATAGTACATGAAATGTAACAGGAATCGGAATAGATCAATTGTCATGGTTTTGCTAATTGACCCTCTCGCTGCTGAGTTCATAACATCAAGTTTAAACATGAGGTAGATACCACTTATTTTTAGTGCGCCATAAAATAGACAGATTCAAACAAGAAAAAACTTTCATGTGTTTATCTCGAAATAATTGCTCAAATGATATCTTTAAACATCACTTTACAGCTAACGACTCCGTTAAGTAAACAAACCGACATTAATAATGCGTGGATGTTACTACGCACCCCGACCATAAAGAAGACACCTGTTCAACAAAAATGACGAAGCAATCATGTTTCACACGCAGTTGATTTATCAAATTTAGGGTGAAGGTTGTTGAACTCGGCAGATATAGTGCAGAGGGTTTTAATAATAGGACCGAAGGTGAATGAATTTTATGAATCGGGGTGACACCTTTCTAACCGCACAAAGACAAATGTTTTCTTTAAAAGCAACCATTACTCTGACAAAGAAAACTGTTACGTTGTATTAAACATTAGTCTAAATATTTGCAATTGAGATCGTAAATTAAGTCGATTTGAAAGTGTAGCGAACAATAAATAAATAACACGAGGAAATACCTATTACTCAGATTAGTAAATATTTAAATCGGAAATTTTACATTTCGTTATTTTTACTCAACATTCACATCTTTTGCACGGACGATTGGCTGCTGATACCTTGACAGTCTGCAAAAGTTACTAATGAACGTAACTAAACAAATTTCCGTTCTTAAAATTATTTTACTCGTTATACAGGGTGTGATTCTTGATATAAAAATATAGCAATTCTGTAAATTTAACAAACAACTTTCTCAGTAACTTTTCGAATGGAAACTTGAAATGTCGACTAGTTTGTTTTTAGGGAAGCCTTAATTAATTCTCTTCTAATCCAAGAAATTAAATTTGTTTATGTTTTCATTTATCTTTTAGAAGTTAATACGTTAAGAACATTAAAGAACTATTACGTATTAAGAAAAGAAAATCGATTTGTAGAAACTAAACTGAATTGTGGCAAAATGTAATCAAAGTAAACGTTTTGTTATTTATAATGAGGTAGTAGGTATACTAGGGAATTTACTGAATAACTAAATCGACATAATTATACATATGCATATTATGCTTATGCTGATTGTAGATATTCTAATAAACAAACTGTTTTTGTGGCCGAGCAATGTTTCTTGTGAAAGCTGGATGCAACGCAACTTATTTTTAATAAATTTGCACATTTTCCATATAAATTCACCTCATTAATATTTTTCCTAACACTTTTTAAAAATACCTTCTGCTGTTCGTAGCATAGAGAAGAATATATATTAATACCTATTTGAATATTGTTCAGTCAAAAGAAAAAAATTATTTATTTTATTTTATTATATTGCTCTGGCTGGAATTTCTTGCAATTTAATTAAAATTAATGTCCTCTAAAAGGAAACCAAATGCTGATATTGAAGTTTTTCGATAAATATATTGTTTACATCTTTTTAGCACAACTTTAGAGAGCTTTAAGAGAGGAAAAAGAGATATCGGTAGACCTCGAAAAAAACACTGTTGAACCGTAACAGGAAAACTGGAGGCCAAAACCGTAATGGTTTTAGAGAGTTTTTGAGTTAATCTTTTTTACTTAATTGTCTATTTTTACGGACTTTACTCGTAGTACACACCGGCAAAAAGGAACGGAGATCAATTCGAACTTTCTCTCCGACAAAATTTAAATTTGGTATGCATTTAAGGGTTTATCTTAAAATGAAATTAGCTAAGCTTTGTGCCATTTTGAAGCTAGTTAACAAATAATACAAAACCACTTTTTGTTTAGTTTAACTTCTTTAAAAAATTAAATTAATAAGAAAATTTTGATTTTTTTCCATTTACATGTTTCCCCCACGAACCCTTATGACCAGTCATTCATTTCCCCAACTTTTGATGACGCCATCAATTATTTCTTGAACAAACCTATCCCATCACTTCCTTTGTGCTTTGGACCGCATGACTTCTTGATCTAAGCCGTCTGTTTATAATTTCATTTTCGTTACATTAATTTGGATAAAAACCGAATTACACATGGAACTTGCAATTGGAAATTCAAATTAGTTTTACCGCGTATCGATAGCTATCTCGCTGTGACGTCATAGCCAAGAAAGAAATTTTTAATGCCTGTGTACGTCGTCGATCAAAGTGACTTTTTGTAAATATGTGGCATTATAAAAATTGGAAAAATTATGGGAAAATTATGTTAGAAATTTGTCATCTGCCAAAATTGGATTTGAAAGATTAACAACGGCGCAAATAATCTGAAAAATGGGATCATTTTAGGAGACGATGTAAAACCTTTAAAGCTTCTTGACAAAACTATTTAACAAAAATGTTGCATGATGTTTGTGTAAATGAAATAAAGTAATTTTTTTTTACTAGAAGTAGTATTCGTTGTCATTCAATAAACTTATCATCTGCTCGCATTGGGTTTGAAAGGTTTACAAGTGCACATACCATTACAAAAATATCAACCGCAATAAGGTATTAGATTTAGGCCAAGCAACAGAGCAAAAAAAAATGTCATAATTTGCCATAAATACTACCCGGAAACCGACTGTGCGATTACGTAAAGGACAGTTAATAGATCAAATTCGCATAATTTTAGACTCGAGGACCATAATTTTTAATTTGTTATGAACAATTTAGAAGAAAAAATCGTTTTTTTTTTAGTTCTTTGCTTGTAAAATGGAAACTAATGAAGCAATCTTAATGTTGTCAATAGACGAATTGTAGAGAATTAAATTACGAAGAGAATGAGAGGTCGAATGTCCCGATCGAATAATTAGAACCGGAGAAAACCCGGAAAACCCGCAAATTTTAGTGTTTTTTAAAAAAATTCACAATTCCGACATTTTTTAATTTTAAGAACTAAAACTTTGCACGCAGATAGTTATGTAAATGTATTTTATGTGTACAAAACCCAGATTCTGTCGGACTAACGGTTATTGCACAATCACCATTTCAATTTTTTTCTGCGATATTTTTCAGGAGGGCTTCTTGCTCCTGTGGTTGTTCGATTTAAATTTTAATAGCAGAGTAGTGGGGGAAGACCGGCCGCTGAGGGAAAGTTTTTTACATAAGAATAGAACCAGGTTGCGCTTCCCCTCACGGGCTGTCACCCCCCACTACTCGACCACTTTCACGGGGTCGGCCGTTTTTACTCATATTCACGAGCGTTTTTCACCTATTTCGCTGCATTTTATGGAAAATCGAAGATGAACGTTTTGTTGCCCTGTACGTCTAGTTTTCAATTCTGCTTTTAAAATTTAAATCGAACAACCACAGGAGCAAGAAGCCCTCCTGAAAAATATCGCAGAAAAAAATTGAAATGGTGATTGTGCAATAACCGTTAGTCCGACAGAATCTGGGTTTTGTACACATAAAATACATTTACATAACTATCTGCGTGCAAAGTTTTAGTTCTTAAAATTAAAAAATGTCGGAATTGTGAATTTTTTTAAAAAACACTAAAATTTGCGGGTTTTCCGGGTTTTCTCCGGTTCTAATTATTCGATCCGGACATTCGACCTCTCATTCTCTTCATAATTTAATTCTCTACAATTCGTCTATTGACAACATTAAGATTGCTTCATTAGTTTCCATTTTACAAGCAAAGAACTAAAAAAAAAAACGATTTTTTCTTCTAAATCGTTCATAACAAATTAAAAATTATGGTCCTCGAGTCTAAAATTATGCGAAATTGATCTACTAACTGTCCTTTATGTAATCGCACAGTCGGTTTCTGGGTAGTATTTATGGCATGAAAAAATGCTTTATTGCTTGGCCTAATTGGCTAGCAAGCGATTTGCCAATATTTTATCGTTTTTAATCTCTGATTAGACCTCTCAATATGAACCCTAGCCGAAGCTATTTGAGCTTCAGCGTGAGAAATTTTTTTGAACTAGTTGCTACGGGTTTCCCGGCCGCGTAGAAATGTTTGCTTGGCTAAGCTCAAGTCGGCGAGGGGGTAGGTTGAAATTTAATCCTCGAGGTTATGTGGGAAGCGTTCTCTCATTCTTCTCCGGAGGTTGATAGGGCGCCACTGCTTTGGGGTGGTCGAAATATCTCGAGAGTAGACAAAGCAGAATTCTCTCTCGACAATGGGGTTACAGAAACAATCACGAACAAGATAACAAGTGTATTGACTAGTTAAGTGCTAAAACAATTTACAATTACTGATAAAGTTAGATTAAAAGTTAGGGTACCCAAAAGGCTGAAAGCCATCAATTTGCAACAATGCAACACAAATGCTCGAATAACATTAAATACAAGAAAATGTTTGAATTACACGAAGCAACAAATTCGACAAGTATCAATACGGTCAACTTAACTACAACATCGACACGGCTCCATGCGCTGGCGGCTTTTCCTCAATCATCCCGCCCTGGAGAAGTCATCCGTGCAGATCGCCTGGACTGTTGGTATCCCGGTGGACCGGCAGATATTTACGGCACCGTATTTTCACTACTTGCACTGCGAATTCCCTTTAGGAATACCTCAACTTGTCGACGCTGAATCCACGCGTGACCATCATTCAACACACCCAGTCAGGTTCTGTCGCTCACTTTTAATTTTTGTCGAACTTCGCGCACTGACCTCAACGACCTTAAGATTCCCTGCTTGTCGAGAGAGAGAAATTGACTTCCGCGCGAATTGAAATTAATTAATGAATCAGTACCGTAACAAATTCCCCCTTTTCTCCCTACGAGGAATTCTGATGAAGTCAGGATTCCTCGACAATCCTACCATCGCTAGACCTAAACTATCCATATCCTAAATCTACTATACTATCATTAACAACCCTATTTACAACCAACCCCAAAAAAAAACAAGCCTTCCCCGGTCATCATGACCAAGGATGACTCCCAACCCCTGTTAGTTTATAGACACCAACGACGACTCATATTATACGAGAAAACAATTCCTTTTTCCCTAATTAGCTTGAAGAGCAAAAATCGTCACGTCCAGAATAACTCGGCTCAAAGCCTAAAACTTAAAATCGTCCCTCGAAGGGATCGCCCTCAAAAGAAATCTCAACCAAATCAATAAATCAATTTACTTTCCACCTACCATGGGTGAAAGAACAACAACTAGGCCTCTCCTGCCTACCAACTAAATATTTGTCCTCGACCTTTTTTTTCAAAAGTCAAATCATGTTATGGTTAAATGTGTAGGCTAAAATCCGACAACGTCGGTATGGTGCTAGAGGTAAATTCCACTACCCACAACTCTGGCACCTGCGGATACTACTACTGAAATCCTGAACCTAGCGACCCTATTGGTCCTTAGCAGTAACCACTACCTACCTACTATCATAAACCCGTCAAATCCATTTTGTGTTACTGTTACATCCGAGATCACATTCATACTATTCGAAGTAATAAGCCAGGGCTACAAATCCGGCAAGCCGATAGTTGAAATCTGTTCCACGAACCAAAATTTACAACCTACATCGTCCTGGGTGAGTAAATCCAAATACCGTCGCTCCCGTTGAGCTGATTCACCCGAGGACTACCCTGCTTACTTCGCATTCACACTCACACTTACTCACTAGTTCTATCCAAAGTCTGAACACTCTAAATGCAACACTCGATGAGGCGCGTATCTTCGAGGGGGTGCGCCGAGCGTCACGAGATCAGCTCTTTGCAAGTTTCCCACAAGAAGAGTCACGACACCTCGGGGTACGAATGATTCATAAAACCATGTCCGGATGTTAAGACCTAAAACAATGTGTTCTACCACGTACGTCTACGTGCCCCATTCTTACAAGTAGCTTATCACATCGACCTTTGATAACAACCGAACGGATTGGGAAAGCCGAATATAAATCCATGTCAAGATGATATGACCTATAAAGCATTGCGTTCTACCACGTGTGCCTACGTGCCCCATTCTTACAAGTAGATCAACGGATTCTACCGTCAACAACCGAACGGTTTGGGGAAAGCCAGATATAAATCCATGTCAAGATGATATGACCTATAAAGCATTGCGTTCTACCACGTGTGCCTACGTGCCCCATTCTTACAAGTAGATCAACGGATTCTACCGTCAACAACCGAACGGTTTGGGGAAAGCCGGATATAAATCCATGTCAAGATGATATGACCTATAAAGCATTGCGTTCTACCACGTGTGCCTACGTGCCCCATTCTTACAAGTAGATCAACGGATTCTACCGTCAACAACCGAACGGTTTGGGGAAAGCCGGATATAAATCCATGTCAAGATGATATGACCTATAAAGCATTGCGTTCTACCACGTGTGCCTACGTGCCCCATTCTTACAAGTAGATCAATGGATTCTACCGTCAACAACCGAACGGTTTGGGGAAAGCCGGCACAACTAACAATTATTTCCGTTCATACTAAAAATGATCAAACGGAACTCACATTAATACAATTGAGACGAAGGACAACGCGAAGATTTTAAATTTGCATGCTTAAAAATATTGTATAATCTCGAAACCCTACTTCAACCTACGGATAACCTCAAAATTCTCTACCTACAAACTCTAAAAAAAAAATCCTTTTATGCCGACCAGAGGTTTTGGGACATGGCTCCGCAAGCTCAGAGGTCTTGGAACATGGTCGCATAAAACACAGTATATCCCAATATTCCTACTCAGTATATCACAATACTCCTATTCAGTATATCACAATACTCCTACCCAAATCTCAAAAAAAAACAAAAAAAACTACCAGAGTTCCCAATCATGAAGTTCAATCCGTAACAACCCCGTGGGTTCGTAACATGGACTTACAGGCACTACATCATGCAAATAACATACCAGATCTCAATTTAAACCGTGCCATGAAAGATTAATACAATAACCGAATACGATCTAATTCAACAACCAATATTCTCCACTACACTACGCTACACTATACTCCACTATAACAAGTACCTACTAGTACCCTTAAAAAAAAACCTAACCGCTATAATACACCAAAAGTGTTCCCCTATAGCAAGTACCTAGTAGTACACTTAACAACCAACAAAAAAAAACCTGCCCCTTTACTGTGCTAATAAAAATCCTAAGTAAAACTACTAAACAAAATCAAACTCCTACGGCACTGTCGCAAAAATTTAAAAACACAAATTTTTAACACCCGATAACAAACTGGTCCGATAACGATAACGGACCGGTTTCCGTGGCTTAACTAGACAAAATCGTGACCCAAAAATTCGACCACCTGATACAATGTGAAAGAGAGAGAACAACTTCGAACGCAACCCCGAGCTACAAAATACTAAGGGTCCCACGTTGGGCGACAAAATATTGCTACGGGTTTCCCGGCCGCGTAGAAATGTTTGCTTGGCTAAGCTCAAGTCGGCGAGGGGGTAGGTTGAAATTTAATCCTCGAGGTTATGTGGGAAGCGTTCTCTCATTCTTCTCCGGAGGTTGATAGGGCGCCACTGCTTTGGGGTGGTCGAAATATCTCGAGAGTAGACAAAGCAGAATTCTCTCTCGACAATGGGGTTACAGAAACAATCACGAACAAGATAACAAGTGTATTGACTAGTTAAGTGCTAAAACAATTTACAATTACTGATAAAGTTAGATTAAAAGTTAGGGTACCCAAAAGGCTGAAAGCCATCAATTTGCAACAATGCAACACAAATGCTCGAATAACATTAAATACAAGAAAATGTTTGAATTACACGAAGCAACAAATTCGACAAGTATCAATACGGTCAACTTAACTACAACATCGACACGGCTCCATGCGCTGGCGGCTTTTCCTCAATCATCCCGCCCTGGAGAAGTCATCCGTGCAGATCGCCTGGACTGTTGGTATCCCGGTGGACCGGCAGATATTTACGGCACCGTATTTTCACTACTTGCACTGCGAATTCCCTTTAGGAATACCTCAACTTGTCGACGCTGAATCCACGCGTGACCATCATTCAACACACCCAGTCAGGTTCTGTCGCTCACTTTTAATTTTTGTCGAACTTCGCGCACTGACCTCAACGACCTTAAGATTCCCTGCTTGTCGAGAGAGAGAAATTGACTTCCGCGCGAATTGAAATTAATTAATGAATCAGTACCGTAACATAGTTTCGGATGTATTCACAGTTAATGTTAACACTGACACTGACACTTAAAAACTGGCCTTCAACTTGATATCAAACATACAAACTAAAAATTAGTTCATTTCTTCTTTAGCATTATCAAAAACTAATCAAATTATTACAAAACTCAAACAATAACACACGCACATGACACGACGTGACGTCATGAAAAGTAGTTCGCTTAGTTGAATTTATTTACGCTAGAGTTGCATGATTTGTAAAAAAAAAGATCTTCCAGAATATCCTTAATATACCGATCTGCACTTAAACCGCAGTCTTAAATCACTAGCATCTCTCTCTGTGTTCCTAAACATCCACCAAAAGACTGTATGAGTAAAATTTAATTAACAAAGCTTGGCCCCACCGATCATAAATCAAATTCTGGTGTTCTCGGACGAAGTTTAGTC
Organism: Dascillus cervinus; assembly: GCA_949768715.1. NCBI lineage: Eukaryota > Metazoa > Arthropoda > Insecta > Coleoptera > Dascillidae > Dascillus > Dascillus cervinus. Next base: position 15,804,505 of record OX458316.1, on the reverse strand, counting down.
TCTAGAATTTTTCTTCCAGTACGTTTAATGTATGAATTGTCGTTTGATACCTGTTTGCAAAACTAGTGACCGGTTGTTTAGTGAAGAATTAAATTCAAGCATTAATTAACCGGGGAAAAAATAAAAACTAAGCAATCGTGTTGGCATAGCCAAAAATTTGATTCACTGTACACTTCATACGTGCTCATAGGTCAATATGTATAAAAGAAATAATACATATTTTGACATTTATGAACACGTGGAATTATGGAATTATGAAATTGTCAGTAAATCTTGAAAAAAAAATTAATTTAGTTTAAACGGTTCTAATAACACCGTTGAGTGAAATTTACACCATTTACAGCGATATGGGATGGGGTCGTCTACAGGAATTATATGCACTCGTTCCTAATTTTTTAAGTGTTTGTAAACAGTGGCTGGATGAGTCTTTGCATGTACGCAATGTTCCAAAAGAACCGGGACATCCCATTAATGTTAATTTTAATTTTAAAGTACAGTGATGATAACCGTTTTGATCTTGTGTGTGTGTGTGATCTGTTCTATAAAAAATTTCAAAATGATTTTTCGCACACTTTGCCGTATTGTGCCATCGCTGCAATTTAATATTAACATTAACATTTTGGAACATTGTTGCATCCGTTAACTTTGTGCCTGCCTCAATGACAACATTCATATCCTCATTACCAATCGTTGGGGTCTACCAATGTTAAAATTTCCGGAGCAAAATGTCTTCAACAAATTTTTTTTAGTCCTTTCAAAATTAAAAAAGTTTTTTTCTAATGACAAGGGCCAGCGGAACACCGAAAGAACATTAGAAATATCTTTCGTTTTCGACGAACGGTAATTTTTGGGTATGTATTAAAAAATACGCAAAGACTTTTGAAGCAACTTTCTTGTCAACTGCAGCATCTTTTTTAGTGTTTAGTAGATACTTACTTAATTACCTTATTCCATCACCTCAGCGCTTCCTTGATAATTATTAATGGTCTACCATACATTTTTGAAACTTTAGGACTGATTATTTCGAAAACTTTGCTTTTCTAGGTCATATGAATTTGACATTACCATACTCAGAAAAATGTTCTGTATCCAAATTCACGAACAAAAATATGGGGTGCCGTTTAAAAAAAATGTCGATGACGTCATAGTGCAAAAACAAGACACTTGTAAAATCTACATAATTATAAGAAAATCCCAGACTCTATGTAAACGCGTTTTAGGGGCCGTGTACAAATTGCGTAAGGGCATTTACTCCAATATTTACCCCCCCCCCCATACTCCCACGTAAGAAACCGTAAGTTTTGCAGGACCCATATCCCCTGTTTTACGTAAGATTTTACAAATTCAGGGGGGGCAGCGTGTTTATACAAAATATTTGGTTTTTCTCTTACCGTTATTTACGTCTATTTATTAACTATCCAATTAATAATATACAAATGATTTAATAAAAAAACAATTATATAATAATATAATTTAATAATTATTTCTTATCTGTTGAAAACGGATTAATTAACCATTCATCAATAGAGTTTATTACTCGTATGCTAGGTTCATCGAATACAGTATCATTCAGATAGTCACCAGATTCAGTTTCAACATCGAGATGTTCTGATTCAATCCATTCTGAATCATTTTCTTCTCCTTTCGCATCATGCAGAATGTACAATTTTTCGGATCCTCGAGTTTTGATGAGCGACTGCGATTTAATTTTTCTCTTTTCCCTTGCTTTTTTAATTGAATGCCCTGGTAATTTCATGTGTGAAATCGCTCCTTTTTTCGAAGCGAAATAGAATCCACACGTTTTACAGACCCGTCGATACTAAACGAGCGAGTTTTAAAAAATGTCAAGACCCAATTTTTTTAGAAATGTTGAAAATATCGGAACAAATTGTCTTACGTAATTTTCGTTTTAATCCCCCCCCCCTCCATGTAAGGATTCGCCAGGGTTTTCATACATCCTCCCCTCGCTCTTACGTAATTTATACATGGCCCCTTACACAATAACGTCATTGGATGATTCTGTGTATAACGCTATCGTCATTGGCTGATTGACTGACACATTAATATAAAGTGGCAGCAAAAATTTCAGAAACATCAACAAACGCCGTCAAAAATCGAAATAAAAATTACAAGTAACTGAGTTACAGATTAGGACGGGTAACAACCCTAAAAAAAAAAGAAACAGAAAGAAAAGTTTGACGTTTAAGGTTTTTTAAGATCAATTTAAGGTAGAATCATCCCTTTTAGGGTTTGTAAAAATAATTGAATTTGAACTGTGCGCCTTATAGAGTCTTGTTTCTGCCCCCTAATTGTACAACATCCGTTATATACCCGGCGAAGGCGGGCTGAACTTTTAGTTATTAATATCAAAAAAGATGCTGTTCGTTATTTTTTGTGAAAACCCTTCTAAAATATTTTTCGAATTTATTCACTACTTTACGAAAGTATTGTATATATTTATATCATTTGCGGCATGCGGTACTTTTTCGAGTTTTGTGCATTTAGGATTTTTTTTTTATTCAGTGTACTTCCACCTTAACGTTTTGCTTTACTGATTTATTTTATTTATGATATTGAAGTATCTTCTTAGAAAATAATCAAACCGTTTCTTTAAAATTTTTTGGATGTTACTGTTTAGTTTTAGGAAGGAAACGGGTAACATTTCGTATGCTGCTGTTATTTTTATTGAAATAGAATTTTAGAAAAGTTTGTCATTCCAATTTGTAACTTTCACTACCTTCACGTGAAAATGTGTCAAAATTATGATGTTATGTACCTATATTAGTTAATCACACAATTATTAAGTACCTATATTAATTAATCACCTAACTATTAAGTTGTTTACTTATTATTAATCTGTTCACTTATTATCATGTTTATTTGCGGTTCATCTTATATTGGTTCTCATCCTGTTTATTTGTTATTGTATTTTTTAGTGGTTTGTATGCACTTGTTTTTCATCCTGTTTACAGATAAATTTCTTATATAAGGGATTCAAATTAATTACAGTCAAGAGTTTTGATAGTTTGATAGTTGCTACCAGTCTGTCGTTAGTCTCTACTACTCTCCTATTGTTAAGTCATAGTTTTAGTCACTTTTATTTTAAATTAAGTGTTATTTACGAATAATAAAGATTTGTACGAAGAAGTGTCGCTCTCTCGAGGTCCCATAACAAATTTTTGGTGTCAGGAGCGGGATAATTTGCTGAATAACTTGGACAAATCTTGGAAGATTCACAAACGTGACGATTTATCGAAGTCTCCAGATCTATTCCTTGGTAGATTCCCATCTTTAAAAATCAGCAACGAACTGGGATCCAATTGGACATGCACATCATCGTTCTTGTCATATCGTAAGTAACCACTCACAAATCAAACTCTAAATCTAAATTCAAACTCAAATCCTAAATCAATTAAAATAATCTCTCTTTTACAATGCCTACTGAACAATTAGAAGTACCTTTAAGCTTTTTATCAAAATATATAACACCATTTACGGGTGATCGCAATCAGCTAATATCATTTATACGAAATTGTCAGAACGCGTACGATTTAGCCACAGCAGCTCAAAAGCCAATTATTTTCTCTTATATCTTATCACAAATTCAAGGTCGAGCAGAAATTATAATTAGTAATCACAGTTTTACAAGTTGGAATGATTTGAAAAAGTTTCTCAAAGATACTCATTTAGAAGTTAAACACTTTTCGCAGTTACATTTAGAATTGCAAGCGTGTAAACAATATCATAATGAAACTGTAATACATTATACCCAAAGAGTTGAGACTTGCACAACGCAACTTCTGCAAGCCGCGAGAAATGATACGGTAGATCTCGTCGAACTTCGTGGAAAGTTCGAAATGATTAATAAAATGGGTTTACAAACATTCTTACTAGGTATATTACCCCAGTATTCAGTTATTTTACGGGCGCGTGACCCTGAAACACTCTCGGACGCATCGGATATCGCTTTAAATGAAGAACGCATCAATTCATATTTAAAAGAAAACATTTCACATACGTCAAAATTCTGTTCCTTTTGCAAAAAAACGGGTCATACAACATTTAATTGTTTTAAAAAATCAAACAACGTACAATCTCCTAAACCTAAACAGGAACCTAGAGTTTATAACGTACATTCACAAAACACAAATACTTTTCAAAAAACCCAAACTCCAAATTCAAAGTTCTGTAACTATTGCAAGAAAACCGGGCATGTAATAGGTGAATGTCGGAAAAGACAGTATAATCACGCGAAAAGACAATATCCTCAACAAAATACGAATCAAAATGCGAATTCTAACAATAATTTAAACTATCAACGTCCCTCAACCCCTGCCGTAACGAGGAACGTCAATCAAGTTTCGGCAGAATTTTCACAATTAACTCAACAGCCTTTGTAGAACTTCATATACCGGAGTCAAAAACAAAATTCCTAAAATTATTAATAGACACAGGTGCCGATGTTTCATTAGTTAAGTATCAATCAATAAAAGGCGAATTAGCATGTTACGAGGACGAAAAATTAAAATTAAAAGGTATCAATGATGAAATCATGGAAACATTCGGTTACTCAAATTTTCACATAAATATTGGTAATTCCATTATCGAACATAAAATGCATTTAATTAAAAATAGTAAAAATATACCATTTGACGGAATTTTAGGGATAGATTTTTATAGGAAAACAAATGCTGTGATTGATTACAAAAACAACAGTCTAACATTTAATCATCACACAATTCCTATTCTTTTTGAAAATAAACCTAATTCTAACGTAGAAACGAACTTTGTAAAATCTAACTCAACGCAAACTCCTAAATCTATCGAAAATCATAACATTATTCCAAATCTAAATCAAACTCGAAATCTTACAAACTCAAACTCTTTATTAAATCAAACGCGAAATCTTACAAACTCAAACTCTTTACTAAATCAAACTCAAATTCTTACAAACTCGAATCAAATTTCCAAATCTTCTATATCTCCAAATCGAAATTCAAAATCTTACATTATCCAAAATCTAAATCAAAGAGTAACTCATGAACCAATTTTTAAATCCTCTCAAGATCAAAACATTTTCAAACTCAAGCCACGAACAGAAACCTTAATTCAATTTAACGTACAAAATCCAGAAATTCAAGAAGGCTTAACTCCAAATATAGAAATTCTTGAAGGTGTATTTCTTTGTCGTTGCATCACAAAAGTCGATCAAAATCAAAAAGCTATCTCTACAATATTAAATACGACCAGTAATGAGGTCACTATCAAACAATTAGACTTAAATTTAGAGCCCTTAAACAATGACGAAATATTTTGCATCAATTCAATATTACAAGTAGAAAACGGGAATATTACAAATCGTAATGAAATCTTGAATAAAACTATTCGAACCGATCATTTAAATCAAGAAGAGCGCGAGTCTCTAATGAAAATTTGCCACGAATATAATTCTATATTTCAACTTGAATCCGATAATTTAACTAGGACAAATAGCATCCAACACACGATACCTACAATATCTCAAAATCCTATTTCTTCTAAAACCTATCGTTATCCGGAAATTCACAAACATGAAGTAAATACTCAAATTGATAAAATGTTAAAGCAGGGAATAATTGAACCTTCTACTTCACCTTGGTCTTCTCCTTTGTGGGTTGTTCCTAAGAAAAAGGACGCATCTGGTAAATGCAAATGGAGAATTGTAATAGATTATAGGAAGTTAAACGAAGTTACAATAGGTGATGCTTTTCCATTACCCAACATAACAGAGATATTAGATCAGTTAGGTCATTCTAAATACTTCACCACTTTAGACTTAGCTTCGGGATTTCATCAAATTCCCATGAATTCAGAAGATTCCCCAAAGACAGCATTTTCGACGCCATTAGGTCACTATCAATACACACGAATGCCTTTCGGTTTAAAAAATGCACCAGCAACCTTTCAACGGTTAATGAACAATGTACTATCAGGATTACAAGGGATCAAATGCTTTGTATATCTTGATGACATAGTTATCTATGCCGATTCCATTGAAACACATTCACGTAAATTAAAAGAAATTTTTGAACGACTAAAAAGTCACAATTTAAAGCTCCAACCCGATAAGTGTGAATTCATGCGTCATGAAGCAGCATACTTGGGACATCTCATATCTGAAAATGGAGTACGTCCAAATTCTGATAAAATTCAAACAATTCAAAATTTTCCAATTCCCAAAAATGCGAAAGATATCAAGTCATTTCTTGGATTAGCCGGGTACTATCGTAGATTCATAGAAAATTTTAGCAAAATTACCCGACCTCTTACTAGCTTATTAAAAAATGAAGTAGAATTTGATTGGTCATCAACTCAACAGGAAGCTTTCGATGTTCTTAGAAATAAATTAATCTCAGAACCTATCCTCCAATACCCAGATTTTTCTAAACCTTTTAATTTAACAACAGACGCTAGTGGGTATGCAATAGGCGCTATTCTTTCTCAGGATTTTAACAATAATAACTTACCAATTGCATATGCTTCTCGAACTATGAATCGTGCTGAAACAAATTATTCAACAACTGAAAGAGAATTATTAGCAATAGTATGGGCAACGAAACACTTCCGACCATACCTATATGGAAGGAAATTCAATATCATTACCGATCATAGACCATTGACTTGGTTAATGAACGTCAAAGACCCTGGTTCGCGATTAACTAGGTGGCGCTTAAAACTTGAAGAATATGAATACAACATTATTTTTAAACCAGGTAAACAAAATACTAATGCAGATTGTTTATCGCGAATTCAAATCGAAAATCCTCAAATTTTAAAGTTACAAATGTTGACTGATGACACGTATAACGATTTCTTGAAATTCCATTATATGGATCTAAAGCCAAATATTCACGATTTTCAAGAAACTGACTCATCTTTGTTAGATCAAGACAATAACATTGCACATATCATCTCCTCAGATTTTCGAAATTCTGAAGGATTGTCCTTAGAAAATAGTAAATTAATCACAAACTATGAATCTTTAAAACTAGAAACCTCAAAATTATACGACATTCTAATATCCCAATTCAAAAATAAATTCAGAGTATATCACTTGATAATCAAGCAAAACTTCTGGGATAAACCAACATACCAAGATTTATTTTATTGTCTTCAAAACTTAAGAAACATTTTAGAAAGAGATAAAATAAGCTCAATTTCATTTCCTTTATTCATTGATCAATTTATACAATTTAACCCTGAAAAATCAAAACAAATATTATTGTACGTATTTCGGAATTCAAAAATCAGTATCATATTATGTCATAATAAAATAATAAATCCAATTAGGGAAGACATACCTAAAATTTTATCAGAAAATCATAATTCCCCAATATCAGGACATTCAGGTTATCATCGTACCCTAAATAGATTAAAATTTAAATATAAATGGAAGAACATGAAAAAAGATGTTAAATCCTATATCAAACAATGCGAAAGTTGTCAAAAAAACAAAGTAGTTCGTAAAACCTTCAAACAACCAATGGAAATTACCTCAACCTCAAACCACTCATTTGAAAAATTAGCAATGGACATTGTAGGTCCACTTCCATTGACTGAAGACGGCAACAAATTCATTTTGACAGTACAAGACGACCTTACTAAATTTTCTCAAGGTTATGCCATTCCAAATCATGAATCCTCCACGATCGCTGATATGTTAGTGAAACATTTTATCTGTAATTTCGGAATTCCCAAGCAAATCCTTACCGATCAAGGTAAAGACTTTACTTCCAACTTAATAAAAGACATTTCATCCTTATTCAAAATTAAACGAATTCAAACCACAGCGTATCATCCACAGTCAAACGGTGCACTAGAAAGGAGTCATGCAACTTTAGCTGATTACCTAAAACATTACATAAACGATAAACAAACTGACTGGGACAAATGGATTCCTTTTGCTATGTTTTCATACAACACAACTCCTCACAGCTCTACCAAATTCACACCTTTTGAATTAATCTTCGGACAAAAACCTGAATTACCTACTTCAATCATACAACCTCCTGAATTCAAATATACATACGATACTTATGTAGATCAATTAAAATTAAAATTAAGCAAATCACATGAAATTGCTCGCGAAAACTTAATCAATCAAAAACAAAAGTCTAAAGAACATTACGACAAACATGCAAATACTATTCAATACAATATAGGCGATTTAGTATATTTACGCAATGAACATACAAAACTCAATCAATCTCGGAAACTAACTCAAAATTATCTAGGGCCTTACGAAATCGTTAAGGTAAATTCGTCCGCAAACGTAGTAGTCAAAGTCAAAAATAAAAACGTAACAGTTCATGTCAATAGACTAAAACCAGCATTTATTTCAGGACCTTCATCATCGAAGGCCATGCCTCGAAGTATAATGTAACAAGGTTTGAAACATCACCAGGTTTATACTACGAAAATCTAGGAAAATTGCAATATTACGATAGCACATGGAACTTAATTGCACATGTTGATACTAACTTTTTAACTCAGAAACTCAATCTAGTAGTCCAAACTTATGAAAATACAAAACACATGTGTGAGAAGGTAACGTTTACTACAGACGCACATTTATGCAGACAATCGTTAAATTTTCTGGAAATCAAAATTCCTACAATTCGAACAAAACAGACAGCATTTTTAGACTTAGTAGGACACACAAGACAAAGACGAGGTTGGTTTGATGGTATCGGTTCCGTATTCAAGACCATTATCGGTACATTAGACGCCTCAGACGCAAAATATTACGAAGATTCGATCAGTAAAGTAATGAAAGACGATACGAATATTTTGAAACTATTAAAAGAACAAAATCAAATAATTAAGACAACAATTTCAAATTTCAATCATACCATTTCAAATTTGAAAAAGAATGAACAAGTATTTAACGACAATATTAATCAATATCATAATTTTACTCAGGCAACAACGCAAGAAATTAATCACATCCAATTTACTCAAATGATATTAGAACATATGTCTTTACTCACATATATATCTAACGAACTAGTTTCAGATTATGATCAATTAATTAATTCCGTGTTATTTGCACAAAATAATCAAATTCATCCTTCTATAATAACTCCAAATCAAGTTTTATATGAATTAACCAATACCCTAAGTCAATTGCCAACAGGAACTCATTATCCTTTACCACTTAAGAGAGAAAGTATTCATAAATTATTGAGTATAGCTGAACTGAAAGTTTATTTTCTGAATTCAAAATAAATATACATCATTTCTAACCCTTTGGTTAAAGAAACAGTATTCACTTTGTTTCATATATTACCTCTTCCAACTCCAACGAGAGACCCAGCAAATTTTATATTCATTCAACCAACTCATCAATATCTAGCAATATCGATAAACAAGATTCAATATGATTCATTTGATTCGCTAGACGATTGTAAAAGAGTAGATGAATATTATAATGTATGTAAACAAACTGTTTTATTTATTTCTCATGTTAAACCAAATTGTGAGACAAGGTTACTTTCGGTAAATGGCATAATACCAGAAGAATGTAATACTTATGTTGTCAATAGTAAACTAGATCTCTGGCATAAACTTCAAAGTGGAAATCAATGGCTTTTTGTTCTTTCCAACTTAGATCTTGTAACAATAAATTGCAAGAATGGAAACCCTATCGATATCCGCCTAAATGGTACTGGAATACTTGGCCTGCATGAAGATTGTAAGGCGTACGCAAGATCAACTACCTTAGTTCCAATGAAGGGCTATAATAGCAACTACGTTCCAATCGTTCCAATAGCAAACATCCTTGAAGATGACTGTTGCAACGAAAAGAAGATCAACAGGACCTTGCCGAAAATTCAAATTCCTCATTTCGTCACAGCTAACGTCGATTTAGATGATTTAGCGTTTGTTTCTCATAAGTTAAATAACTTTGATAAACAAATTGATGATATGTTACACGAAGAAACAATCAAAAAACATATTAGTATATATACATATTTGGTTTATATAATTTCTTCAGTTTTAGCGACTTATGCTGTTTATAAATTGTATATATATTTCACTCAGAGGAAGAGACGAAATCAACCGCTTGAAATCGAATATCGTTCAGGACGTGTATGCTGTAATATTTTCAACATCTGCCGTGATTCCACCCGAATCCAGGATTTCAACAGCGACCCTGAAACATCCATTGAACTAACTGAGGGCATTCAAACACCAGCAAGAGGACAAGCTGTCCATCGCACCTCAACATTGAGAACAAACCTTTAGTGGAAATAAAACAAATTGTATTCCCACTCTTAAGGAGGGAAGTGTTATGTACCTATATTAGTTAATCACACAATTATTAAGTACCTATATTAATTAATCACCTAACTATTAAGTTGTTTACTTATTATTAATCTGTTCACTTATTATCATGTTTATTTGCGGTTCATCTTATATTGGTTCTCATCCTGTTTATTTGTTATTGTATTTTTTAGTGGTTTGTATGCACTTGTTTTTCATCCTGTTTACAGATAAATTTCTTATATAAGGGATTCAAATTAATTACAGTCAAGAGTTTTGATAGTTTGATAGTTGCTACCAGTCTGTCGTTAGTCTCTACTACTCTCCTATTGTTAAGTCATAGTTTTAGTCACTTTTATTTTAAATTAAGTGTTATTTACGAATAATAAAGATTTGTACGAAGAAGTGTCGCTCTCTCGAGGTCCCATAACAATGACAATATAAAGTGGTAAAATTTTTCTTTGTTTTCCTTTTATCGCTTAAAAAACTATTACAAAGAAATACCAGCCACCGATCCAATTAAAATTGTTTCAAATTGTTTCGTAACTGTTTCACATACTGTATCCACAAACTTTCGATTAATTTTCTTCAAGTAAAAGTAAATAAATGATCGGACATAACATAAAACTTGTGCTACACGTACATTTAATTATTCAATGTAAACGACAGCTGTTATGGACAGAAATTCCGCACTTTCGAAATGTTATCATTGGAATAAAGCGCCGTAACATCGCCTACCATGAATTACGTAAATAGTCTCTATAAAAAGACAATTACAGATGTTTCAAAGTCGGTACATTACCCTCGTTTTTATCATAAATTATGTACGAAATGACGACGATCAGGAAATAAAACGTTTTGTCGTTGTAATAACAAGCATTATTAGTTTATGAGCAATCCCCATCATTTGACTTATAAATAATTGAAACATAAATTTCTGCTTCGTACGAGTGCCGGTCGTTGAACTAGAACACGGCCATTTCACAGTAACCTATATTTGAACGGCACAAGTTTCTTTCAAGTACGTTAATTTACAAGGTGATCCAGATGAAATGAATTAAATTTAAAAAAAAACCTCTCTTACCTCTAGATGTTCGCTCGGCACAATTTTACTTAAAGCAATAAAGGAGCTTTTGTCTACGGCCAGCCAAATGCCAACTGCGAGCACAATTGAACCTGTGAGCTGAAACAAAAATTCCATTTGTAACGCAACCCTCAAAAAGAATAATAATTTTAATATACTCCTGCATGGGAACGTATATATAAAAAGTACTTCTTGTTTAATACAAACACGATAATAAAAAGGTACATATTGACATAGTAGAACGATTGCTTTGATTGCTCTAATAGAAAGCCGGAAATGTAAGTGCTGTAGGTATAGGACTGAGATCCATAATTATGCAGTTAAGTAATAGTCACAAAAAGCGTTTCCTTTATGAAAACCAAAGAAATATTTAATTCTGCTTACTACCAGGACTGACACTCAAATGCTTGTTTAAATACTTTCAAAATTTTCGTTTTACTAAAAGGTAAGGTAAAAGGTAAGACTTGCGTGCAAATAAACGGTGATTCATAATTAGGGTGACGAAGTTTTGTTCAAGTTGAAGAACCCAATATTTGATTATCGGGACTTTCTTGAACACCAGCTGTATGATAAACTGCAAGGCATTTTGGTAATAAGGCATAGGTATTCGATAAATTGCTTCGTTTTGACCTACAGAAGCTTCAGTTACATTTCTTACAAGTAAGCATGATAACAAAAATATACAGGAGATCTGCAATCTGTTTCGTTAAACTCTGGAATATTGTTCGAAACAGCCAGGCAATTAAAAAAGTCTATACAGGTTGCATCTTATAGGTCGAACTACGATATTTTATGCCTAAAACTGAAACCAAAACTTAAGTAGGCATAATAATAATAATAATAACAATAATAATAATAATAATAATAATAGTACTATCAGTTTGACGTTTTGGTTTTAGAAGTGTAATTAATTTAAATTATGTTAGAGATAGCACTAAATCGACCAATCCTAATTCTATTATGTAAATACATCATAAACTTGAAATAAAATAAAATAAAATATGAAAGATAATTAAGTTACAATCGTGCCAAATGTTCAAAGATACCATTGCGTTCTATAAAACTTACGTTTCTTGTTAAAATTTCTTCTTGGACATTTGCTAACATTTCCGCATCTATCGTGGCTGAATATTCAAAAGATCCGTGCAGGAGTTTCGTACAAATTCTCCTTTAACTAACTACAGAGAAAACATCTACCGGTGAAAGATCAGGAGACAAAAAATTCAAAGTCAAGCCAGTTCCTTGCTTCTAACTACCCTTTCCCAATGATGTTAATGTTAGGATGGTAATAACGTAATGTTAATGTCACATCCAGAGCAGTACAAAATCATTTCGATGTTCACAATGATGTTAATGGAATGGTGACGTTGACTTTGACTTAAGAGCGATGGTAAGTCTCTAACATCCGTCAATGAAAATACGTTATTTTAAAATTTCCAATTAACATTACAAAAAAGATTGTCATAATGGCATTAGATTGTCAATCACCATATTTTAACTGGGTAAAAAATTCAAAAAAACGCGGCTTTACTAAAAATTTCGTAACACTCAACAACAATACAACGATTTGTTTTTTGCATAATTTCTAGAAAAATAAGGTCACGAAATTAAAAATCAAAATCTAGATATTCTGATTACAAGCCTAGAATCGTTGATTTTCTTTTAACCTTGGTGAATTTACCATACGTTTGTCGCAGCTCAAACTTTTATACCGAAAACGCCTACTTGAAATAATAATTTGACGGAACTGAATGTATCGCTTTTAACACCGAGACTTAACATTACCATTACTATTACCACTAACATTAACATTAACATCATTGTAAAAGGGCAGTAAGGCAAAATGAGCCCCGTTCCGTCACTTTGTAACCACACATTCTTTCTGACTGCTAAAGGAACATTATCTAAAATATCACTCACTGTATTTTCTAGAAGATAACGATAGTTCTCTCCATTCAGAAGATTAGGAAGAATAAATGGTCCAATTATCTATTTATTAATACCTGCCCATATTTTACACTAAATTTTTGCTGTAAATTTTTCTGCACTAGAACATATAGGTTTTCATGGTTCTAGAAACCTCATCAATCCACAGAACATTTTTTTACGAAATTATTATTTCCATGTTGCTGATGTTTCAATAATTCTCAGTAAGCTCCTCGTAATGGATAATCTTGCAATAATTTGTATCTGTATGAATTCATATACGTGTAAAGTTTCGTTTCTTAGTTCTCCAGCCGCAGTGGAATAAATTATATCTAAAAGTCGCCCAATTCCGCGAATGTTACTACTAGGCTTGTGTGTAACCACTTGAAGAACATCATTCCGAACATTCAATTGTTATATGATGTTATGAAACATGAAGTACAGCAGGCTGACAAGGGCACAGAAGAGAAATCAGGATATCACAATCCAAGATTAATTATTGGTAATGGAAATTGTTTGTAACACTCAAGCGGTTTTGGCGTGATGTCGTGTCAACCACAAGTTGTGTTACTCTTAACCTCTCCACAACGTTTGGAATGTTCTAGGCCAAGATAATCGTTACGTTGAGTAGCATTCAATAATTAATCTAGATTATTTTTAGGGACCCGAAAACGACGATAAAAGAAACGTGATCCTCAATTCCTTGTCAAAAGACGGTATGAACTTATGCTCATGGTAGTACATCTAACTTAACACGTTAACTGCCAACTACGAGATACCTCGTAGTTTGAATTCTTATCTAGAACGCCAACGTATAAACAAATTATGAGATAACTCGCAGTTGGCATCCTAGGCAAGATTGGTAGTCAACGTATTAATGTTCAGCGGTACATTGTGGAAGTAGTAGAAGCTTTCATTCTTGCTAGAAACTCCAATTTTCCATAGGATACGCCCGCATTCGTGTCGCAAGCTCTTCTTTAAACTTCTCTCTAAAAACCCGTAATAACTTTCTACCATGGTCATCAACATCTCTTGATATGTAATCAGACGAGCATGATGGGTAGGAAAATGATGAACCTAGCTAATTCTGCGGAGATGCTGGAAACTCTCTGACATTGGCATTGACATAAGAGGTTTTCATCACCACGATATGGCTACTAGATTATCCAGTTCAGTGGAGTCACATTTCCATGGAAGATTGAGCGTTAAGAACCAGAGGACCATGAAAGAAGCAAACAAGTTTACTTCAATTGCACTGGTGGTGGAACCTGTACACGAGTGCTACCGTGTGCGCGATACGGCAGAGTTTAGCCAGAACCATCATTCCACGATTCTCTGTGCCTAAATTGTTAAGCGTCCCAAGAATTTTAACCGTTATATACTCCACATTAGGATTGCGTACTCAACATGATCCACCAAGATATTGTAGGAATGCCTTCGATTTTCGCTTACAATTAGTTCTGCATCGAGGCATACCTCGTCCTTGGCTAAAGGTCGCGACTACCTGGACACCTCTACCGTGTTATCACGAGTCGCAGTGGTATCTACCCTTCGTTTTCCCACTTCCGTATCGTAGGATTTCTCCCTTGGCGCAGTCCAAATCGTCGTGTCGTTGCATCCTATTCGTTCTGACATAGTTCTAGATATAATGTGCCGGCGTTTCCTCTGCAAAACATTCGACCATATCCAATTTACCACCAGACCTATTAACCCTCAAAGTGTTGATACGTGGCAATAAGACATTATGTAACTAAACGATGTCGTTTCCAGGAATGGCGGCAGTTTCATAGTGTAACAACTGTGCTCAATGAAGGCTGTCTACATAATCGCAGTGTCTTGCCATCAGCGTAACTATGTAATAAGCTAAATCACCATTTCCCAATCTAAGGATCATAACCCAAGGTTGCGTGTATTTTTATAATAAATTCTCCCGTGAACACCAATCCAACTTGCGCTAAAAAAGGTCGGTCGTTGCAATTGACTGGATGTGTGGCACGGGTGACTGTAAACACTCAAAACGGCAGTGGAAGCAAAGGTATGTACTGCTTCAGTCGTGAGAGTCCGAACCCACCTGCAATGAACCACCTGTGGAATTAATGCCACGGAGTGAGTAAGCGTGTAAATAACAGGCGGACCAACACATTATTAAATAAATCCAATGAATCCTTTACTGGTTTTCTTTAAAAATTTAAGTAACTATTACCTATTAATATATTATATTAATATATTATATATTATATTATTAATAGCCAAACATTTCTGCTTAAAAATATACAGTTCTTTTTGGTGTTGCAATTTCCACGTTACCGATCATAATCCGAGACACATGGTTGTAGACTTTTTTAATTGAGGGTTTACGAACAAGCTGATACGAAACAATCTAACATTTTATAGTCCGATATTTCCTGTGCATGAAAATACACCTTAACTTGAACAAACATTCAATAACGTCTTTTCTATAAAGTTAGGAATAGATATTACTTACGAAAAACACAAAATTGAAGAAACATAGCAAGTACTTTGCTACACAAGCACCGCAATCATATACCATTGTTGTATCGCAGCTTGGTAAATTCTTGTAGACCTTCGAAGCTAAAAAAGAAAGAAAAAGAAATGAATAAAATGATTCAATAAAACAACCAAACAAAACAAACGATATTTAACAACAATTAAGTTTTATAATTCTTGCCATAGTTAAATGCTGCGCTTATCAAATCAATTCATGTTAACTTGCAAAAAACATATGCAGTTCCTCCAACACAACGTGTCAATAAATGTATTCCGAACAGGTCATCGCTACTTACTCCTTATAAGTAGGTCCCATATAAAATGAAGTCATATTTTATTTAAAGGTCTATTGTCTTAACAACTTTTTTATTAATCAATAACTACCGCAAATGTCATCTATTAACGAATAAATCATATTTCAACGGAATTTTATAACATCATAAAATTGAATTCAAAAGAAAATAACGAACGGGTGCCAAAATTGAAAGACATTCGCGTGGTATACGTTGACTATAGCTACTAATTAGCACTGTTTAACATATTTTTCGAGCTTGTCGCTATTTTTGGGTGGCCTTTTCAGAGTCACTTAATTGCTTAGATCGAACAAAAACAGCAATTTTCCTAAAAAATAAACTATGTAATAGAAAATTAAGCGATTTGTCGATAAACATAATGTGCTGGCGTCAATATTTTGAAATTGTTGTTTTATATGAGTTTATCTTTAATAAGCATGAAATTTATTACGACGCTACACGAAAGTGATCTGTATTGCACAACTAAGTAGACCAGAAAATTGTCAATTGTGTTCATATATCAAAAATTCCACATCGCACAATCATGTGCGATATTAGAATGTGCGATATTATACAGGGTGGGGAAAAAGTATGGAAATCGCTAGAAATCTCGGGGGATTAGTGAAAAGAGAAATAACCAAAGTCCATATCTTAGGTAATTTTCAACGAGGAATCCAAAGGTGACCTTGAATCTTATTTTCAAGGTTATTTTGAGGCCAACTTTGTTTTTTTTTTAATGGAAACCCTTATTTTTGGTGCCAGAATTGAAAAGACTGGGAAATTTTACGCTCAAGTATGTGTTGGCGCTTTTTTTGATTTTTACCGTATATGTGATTTGGACATTCAAAGGGTCTATTCTACCAGATACTTTGGAGTAATTTTTGATTCCCAAATGAAATGGGAAAAGCATATAGTCAATAAAACAAAATACTTACTTTTTATATTTATGAAACTATCTAGGAAATGTCTAATGGCTATCTATTATGCTTTTTTCCACATTATCGTTAATTATGGTGTTATAGCTTGGTGCGTATAATAATGTGCTGAGTCAAATTGAGTCTATACAACACAGATTACTGAAAATCATTTTGAAACATGCTAATGTATCTAAGAGACCTTTAAGAATTAGGAAAACTTTTGAAATAGAATGTTTGCTATATTTTTATAATGATTTGCAAAAGAGATATGAAGTTTCAAAAAGTACTACGAGAAATAAAGAACTAAATTTGCCTAGAATAAATAAGACTATTAGTTTCAAAAATAGTGAATGGGTAGCAATTAAAATATTTAACATGCTGTCCAAAGATTTGAAAATCTTAAAATTAAATAACGGAAGGCCGAAAAAAAGAATTATAATGTGGTTTAGAAGCTATTATTAGTGCAATTTTAAAGGTTAACCTGTAACTTGTAAACGAGGTTTTCAACAGCTGTTGTCAACCATAAGTCAATTTAACGCGTACCAATTTTAATGTCTTGCTATAACTCTATTATGACCTTATACGTTATTTTTCAATGACGTAAAAAATAAAGTATTACGATAGTGTAAAATACGTCTTGCCATAACTCCCTATTATTTCTCTCTGAAAACGGTAATAAGACGCATAAAAATTAAAATAAATAATTTCCCATTCATTGCATAATATGCTATCTAGAATGTTGTTACATTTTTTCCCTTAGCAACGCTTGTTTGAAAATATTTATTTGACAGATGAATTCAGTACAAATAAAATTAATTTTGGAAATTTTCAATGATATACACAGGTCAACAATAATTTAAATTACACTATAAACATTAGTTTCCATGGTTCAAAATAAAGATCTGTTCAATTATTCATACTCTTTTTGTGAAAATATACAAATATAAATAATTGTTGATGTAAAAAAAAAGTTCTCCGGTGCAGTGCAGGGGAATGGTTGCCTTTTGCGACACAAACGTGAAAGCAACTGTTTTCAGAGATGTATAATGAAAAATTAGTTTTTTCAGAATTCAAACTGCATGCATACAATGTGCGACAAACGTAACGTAACAATTAGATAAATGTTTTGCAAAAATCCTAAGACAGGCCAATTTGTAAATGAAATTTAACATTTGGTAACGTAACATTCTTATATACAGAAAATTTCTTGTCAAATTTAAGACGTCATTTATTTTTTCGTCATGATTTTGATAACTCTACGCTACTGAAAATAGTTGAGATTATGTAAATATGTATTAAGCGGGCAATAGTTTTCTTTTGAGATAAGTGGTAAGTTCATTCAATTTCGATCAGACTGTATTTATGATTGCTAATTATATTACTTTTGTAGCATCTGTGATCTTAGTAAATTCAACTTTCTCAGCTTAAAACGCGCTTTGATTACTTTCATTTGACAAATTTAATGCACTCGAGTGATTGCCAAAAACTGGATTTTCCAATCTGAGTTTCTGCCAGATATACAGAACTTTTACTTTGACAACAAATCGTTTATTACAATTTTTAACGTTATAAGTATTTTCCACTCAATAATATGCGAAATGATTCATTATTATTATTGTTTACGAATGAGGCTGAATGTTAATTTTTCTGCTTCCGCAATTAAGCGTTGTGTATATCATAATTTATTTAATTAGCAAAACGTCTTTATTTGAATGTTCTAATAAAATGAAATTTATCTTACAACATAAAAACGTATAACCTTGACCTCCTACTCAGCATCCAGAAGCAGCAGAAGAATAAACAATCAAGGTCGCCACCGTATTCACGGCAGCTGTAGGAATGCTGCGTAAACAGGTGACAAAAAAACGTCTACTTAAAGGAAAATAAACTTTTATGTTTGCCTGTTGATTTTTTTCCATTCTCTTACACATTTAATAATATCACTTCTACATGTGACACTGACATTACAATTAAGTATATTAATTAAATTAAACGTACCACAGAATATACGGTCATAAAAAATATACTCACGAAAAATATCCAAAAAAGGTAAAAATTCTGTTCACTTAAATGTTAAAATCACGTCACGTAAAAATACACTTCACTCAAAGAAACCACCGCCTGAGCAACACTAAGCACCAAATGCGAGTGAGCGCTTGTTGCACACACACCATGCTTCTTTGATTTTATGCATTACCAGTATTACTAAACGTCAAAATTGTTTACAAATATGTTTTTACGTAAATTCAGAATAAAATTTTGTCAATTTTATACAAATGTAACGATATAAAAAACGCTAACATAGAATTACGTTAAAAAATTATAAGCTTCATTCCTAAACTTTAAAATTAAAAATGATGAGCCATCTATCAATTTTCAACAATAACTACTTTTCATAATGAATATCTCCACCTATCCACTTTTTGAGGAACATTCACTTTAGTTAACTTCCTCAAAAGATGGCTTCTTTCAAATTTTATTTAAATTGCAAAATTACACATTGAAATTAAATTCTGTAAGTTGAATAAGAATTGTTAATAGCTTTTGTTTCTAAACTTTAAAATAAAAAAGATGACCAATTTCCAGGCTTTCTACAAATCTTTATTGAAATTATGAAATAGATCTTTCAAAAGCAAGAGATGCGGTCTTACAGTTGGTTTGTCAAATTGACGATCTCTAAATTTCACGTGTTTACTTACATGGCTTCTTGACTCATTTTAATTTTGCAAATATTAGAAATATTTCAAAATTTTAACTGGTGTAATTCAGATGAAAGGGGTGCAGAATACATAGTTTAATCAAGCCAATGCTTCCTTTAGTGAGGGTTACGTTGACGATATTCAGTGCTGCAGAGAAGATTTGCTAACTGTTAGAGCAGAATGTTGATCCGCCAGTGTCACGAGCTACACGTCCACTGATCATTCAAACAATGAGCAAGAGAGACGAGCAATTCTGAAAAGGTCCATTACACATTAAAATTAAAGTTTGTAAACTTAATATTTTTACTGGTTTATCATACAATCAATAAAACTATCGATAGTACACTTTTAACTATAAACAAAATTATCCGAAGATGTCAGTCCAAAAGTTCAGAAGCAAACATGAAACAAAACAACAATTTGCCACAGTGTTTTATGCATATATTGCAAAATAATATATATTCTAAGTGCCCAAAAAGTTTCAATCATTGTTCATAGCACAACCCAAAAATATTAACCATCAATTTTAAATATTCCATCGTCAAGAAATTCCATAGTTTTATTACAGTAAAAAGATTCCCCATTATTGTTTCATACAATCTGATTGTCGACAATGCACAGGGAGCCTGATATATTCCTATATCCTTATCATATTTGTTAAAAAGCAATTGAGTGAAAAATAAAATTCTTGACGTACAATACTTCTGAATATAGGATAGCATAGAATATAACTACAATTATAATAAAAAATTTACATTCTAGATCCAGTACCATTATTACTGGAACTAGAACTGCTAGAAGAGCTTGAGGAACTAGAAGAACTACTAGGCATATTTCCAGAATTCTGAACCACTTGGAATAGTTGCTGAAGTGTAAATGTGTTTCCTAAAATAATTTCTAATTAATTTTAGGTAGTCAAACGGAGCTACTAACCTCCGGGTGCAACTGTTTCTGTAGTTGCATTTCCTCCATTATTTGCCTGATCATTATTTGTCAAGTTCTGCCTACAAATTGGACATGTTCCATGCAACTCCAACCAAGGTCTTATACACAGTTCATGATATACATGCTGACATGGTAATTGTCGAACACACTCCATAAGTTCAAAATATTCCCAACAGATTGAACACTGTAATTTTGAATCGATTTGTTCTCGCGTAATTTCCACTATTGGTAGTGCATCAATTACATCTTTTGAAACTGGCGGTGGACCTAAAACAAATCAATTTATTAATGTACTATCATGAATTGTATTCATACCAATACCAGTGCCGTCCATTTGGTTTAATAACTGTGTGACTATCGCATCTAATCCTTCTCTTCCCCAAGCATAATCCCCAGGGTTTCCTAAGAATAGTTGCATATTACCTCCACCACCCCAATTTACACCTATTCCTAAATTTACTATGAAATCTTGTATAAAATGTTCAAACGGTGTTTGTTGTCTCATATTGGAAGGTCCTAAACGAGCTAAGGCCCTGCAATTAATAAAACATTTAAATTTGTTGATTACAATTAAATAAAATTTTACATCCTCGCCGTTCCCACAAACAAATAAAAATACCAACAATTTACTTATGATATAAAAGAGTCTCTAAACTGTGCATCTTAATAAACAAGAGACACTTTTACACATAATTAAATTTATCATAGATCGAAATTTGAAATGATAAAATACGGATGATGGGTCAAAATACTTCAAACCTTGGTCTAACAATCCTATGGCGAGGTTGTATTGATGCGTACCTTCTCCTCCTAGTACGGTCTCCTGGATAACGACGACCACCTGGGCGCTGATCACTTAATAATGTTAGGTTCCCTGGAAAGTTGAAAAACTGGAAAATATAATACATAATAACGAACGATGTATTTTATTTTCTCATTGTTTACAATTTGATCTTCATCTTCATCAGTATCTTCAACAATATCATCAACATTATCAGCATTTGCTTCTAATTCTTCAACAAATCCATGTGAGCAATGAGGGCAAGTGTAATTCTAAAATTCACAATAAACGTCACGTAATATAATTGATAATATTCATATATCAAATCATTGTTTAAGCAGAAATAACATGTTAAACATACCGCTGTTGAATTTTCAAATTGTACGTTGCACATATGGCAATAAAACTTTGAAATAGGTCTTTCTTCAACAGCTGCTTCTGCCATGGTTTGTGTAAGCTTATACTTATAATTTTAAACAATAAAATTTGGCGAAGATTTGACAAGTGAGGTTTCGCTAAACGCCATTAATATCAATGCGCTTTCCTGTTAGGAAAATCTCTATTAACTGGTGGTGGGCCGGATTTAATGACACGACAAACATTGATGTCGATGTCTTATTGAATCAATATGTTTCTAAATTTATTAAGTAGATAAAACACTACTACTCAATAAAACGTTTTCACATTTGCCCTGTCTCATCGAATTCCACTGATAAATTTAATCACTAGACTTGGGGAATTTTGATTTTAAACCCCAGAGATACCTAAACCTGTGCCCCTAACCTTACTGACAGCCTGCTGACAAACCAAGTCAATTACAATCAGAATTTTCAATTTTAAATAATTAAAATAATTGAGAATGCGTATAGAAGTGTGCTATTTCTGTTCATCACGAATATATCCAGGTCATGGAATACAATTTGTAAGAAATGATTGCAAGGTAATACTCTTATTGCGCTTTGTTGTGTAAATTTTATCAACACGTTTTATAGATCTTTAAATTTTGTCGATCAAAATGCCACGCAGCATTTAAAAAGAAGAAAAATCCACGCAAAGTTAAATGGACAAAAGCGTTTCGGAAAACAGCTGGAAAAGAACTCGCAATTGATCCAGCATTTGAATTTGAAAGGCGTCGTAATGTACCTATGGTATACAACAGAGAAACTTGGAATAAAGCAGTAGTAGCAATGAAAAAGATAGAAACTATTAAACAAAAACGTCAAAATGCTCATATCATGCAAAGATTAAGGAAAGGAAGAGAAATAGAGAATGAACGAGACATTAAAGAAGTAAAGCGAGATATGTCACTTATTCGCTCACCGGCTGCTGGACTTAAAGAACGTAAAAAAGCTGCAGAAGAGCAAGATGAAGAAATGAAGGAAAGTGATGAAGAAACATTGATGGAAGCAGTGGAAGATGGGGGTGAAGTTACTCTTTAAAGCTAAGCATATTTGTTACATTAATGATTATTAAAACTATTAAAATCGTCAGATTTTATATATTTTTTTTAATTACAACCCCTCTTATTTATTGGAAAAAGTTGCACATGCTACAAAATTACCTATATTTGAAGCTCGTAATTTGATTCAATTTCCTAATGATAAAATTTTGAAACAAAATTATTGATTTATGTCCATTAAACTGGAATCCTTACAATACTTGGTGTTGCCAAGTTGTAGGTCCAAAATAAGCATTTGTGTTGGTGCTTACCCTCCAGTAAAGTTTGTTTATTATTTTAAAAAAGAAATGAATTTATAAATAAGCTTTATAAAAGAAAATAATCTTAAAATGTTTTTGGCACGGTTATGGATTAAAATAATTGTAACAATTTTATTGATTATCGTCGCTTTATGGTATTACAGCTTGTCCGGTATTCATTGCGAAATACCGTTGCAAAAATTTTATACTCACATAGTTGGTAAGAATATTAAAAATTTAATTTTTGATTCAAAATAAAGATCAACTAAAGTTGGCGCAGGAACTGCGGGATGTGTTCTTGCAGCTCGATTAAGTGAAAATAACAATAATTCAGTGCTGTTGGTGGAAGCAGGTGCGACTTTTGGTGTTTTTTCAAAATTTCCGATACTTTCTGTTTTTTTACAACGCTCTGTTTATGATTGGTCTTATGAAACAGAGACACAAAAATGGTCATCAAAAGGATTTATAAATCAAGTACAATTCATGCCAAGAGGAAAAGGATTAGGTGGTTCAGGTCAAATCAATTTTATGGTACACGGATTTCTTGGATCAGAACATTTTAAACATTGGGACCTCATAAATGTGAATTTAAAAAAACATATTTTTAAATATTATAAGCAGTTAAAATTTCCATATTACCAAGTTGGGGATAAATGTGATTACAAAGAAAATCTTTTTTTTAATAAAAAATTTACACAAGGGCATAGTTTTCAAATATCACAAAAGGTTTTTATCCAAATCAACTACATCATAATGCATACAATAACTTTAATTTCATTGTTGCAGATTCATTACCCTTTTCATTACAAAACTTTATACTCTGAGTTATCACAATCGTTAAAAGAGGCTACAAAAGAATTGCATAATCTGAAGCTACAGTTTAAAACAAGTAGGACTACAATTCATAATGGTGAAAGATGGTCCACATTTTACAGTCATCTAAAACCATCATTTCCCAGAAAAAATCTTCATATATTATGCAACACAGAAGTTACAAAGGTTACAGCATTAGCCACATGCACTTTTGAAAATCAACCCCAAATACGAATGATATTAATCTCTTGATACTATCCAATTTTATTAAATTAGTAATCAAAGTAAAGTAAAGTTCCTATATTAAAAGAACAAGAGCATTAAAACTTGAGAATATTTTTTATTTATCACTATTATGCGGGACTCAGATGACTGGTGTACTTGGCAAATATTTGGTTCGTTTCCCATCATCTGTCGGTAAAAATGGTACAAGTCAAAGGCTTCACAATTACTTGATAAGTCTGTGCCTAATCTATACTTAGACGATGTCATTTATATCGGTACTATTCATTCAGTTTCTTGCATGCAATGAGTGTACAAGAGGCTTTCTGTTTTTATTTGTTTAAACTATTTTTAATTAAATATTAAAATGAAATGGTCGAATGAAGTGGTGAGAGTTTCTCAATCTCTATGAAAATGAACCTGTGATATGATGCGCACCACCACATTTATAACATAAAAACTGAAACGAAATTTCGATGATTGAAAAAGAAAAGTCGCACAAGCAATGATATTTTCAGGATGACCGCAATATTCATCACGCCAATATTTTATCAATTTGGAGGCGTATTAAAACACAATTATTGAATACGTCATGTGAGCACCTTCTACTTGTTAATGGTTGTTGTGAGCTGGTCTACTTTCCAAGTATACCAATATTGGTGTACTTGCCAAGTACACCAGTCATCTGAGTCCGGCATTAAGTTCAGAATTTTGAAGTGTTTATAACAACTTGGTAATTAATTTCAGATCATATTTAAAAATTCAAGAGCCATGGGGATACAGATTGCCAATTTGAATGCAACAAAAAAAATCATATTCAGTTATCAAGATATTATCATCTCTGCGGGATCAATAAATACGCCAAAATTGTTAATGTTATCAGGAGTTGGAAACTCAACAGATTTGAAACTAAAAGGTATTTCACTCGTTTTAGATAAACCTGAGGTGGGACAAAATTTACACGACCACATAAATATGCCATTACATATAAGTTTAGAAAAGCCATTAAGTGTTACCTTAGATAAAATATTAAATCTTAAGGAAATCTGGAAATATGTAGTCTACAGAAAGGGTAGCCTAATAAAAACTTAAGTATTTTGCTTAATAAAATCATTTGTAGGAATATTTAGTGAAATTCCAATTAAAGGAATATTGCAAGATTTCGAGTCAAATGTGAATGTAGTGTTGCTTGGATTAGGTTTGATAAATGAAAAATTTAGATCAATTGGAAACTACAAGCACGAGGTATGTAAATTAAAAACAATAAAGCATGTATATCAATATTGGTTTTAGATTTTCAGGACACTGTTTCCTCTTAATCAAGAAAGCTTCATATTTTTAGCAGGTTGTGCTGAACCAATTAGTAGGGGATTTGTAAGATTAAAAAATTCAAACTACCATTCTCATCCCCTAATTGATCCTCAATATTTAAAAGAAAGTAATGATATCGAATGTATGAAAAGAGGTACGTAAAATATAAGCTGCACAAATATCCACTTACTTTACTTGTATGATACTGTTGTAGCTGTTAGAATGGCAGCTGAAATAATCAATACAAAATCTTTTAAAGATCTTGGTGCACAAATACACTGGCCGTTATTTAAAGAATGCCTACCTACTGATCCTTCAAGTGATAGATACTTAGAGTGCATAATCAGAATTAGTGGCATTACAGGATACCATCCAGCAGGAACATGTAAAATTGGTAAAACAAACGATTCTTCTGCAGTAACTAATGATAAATTTATGTAAGAGGTTAGAAATAATTCAAAATAAGAAACGAATTTTTGTTTCTAGGATTGACGGTATTTCAAATTTAAGAATAGTTGATTCATCCGTTCTTCCGACACCTGCTTTTGCTTTTCCCAACTCTATGCTCGTTGCAATTGCAGAATATGCAGCAGAAATAATTATGTCTAAATAAAAAATCAAATGGTATGAGAATAATATAATATTTTGCAAGAAATATTTGTATAATACTTTTATGTAATCCTTTTTAATAGGTAGGTAATATTATTTATCGGCATCTACAATTAAAAAAATAATCAAAATAAATATCAGCTAAAATTAAACATTACCTAAATATTTTATCATAACCGCCATTAATCCAAAGCCTAGTATAACAGCAACAAATTGAATAATACCAGCAAATTTACGTTCATGTTGTTGGTGCCAACGTGCTCGTTCTCTCGGAAGTACTTCACTTACAGTTACATATAAAAGAGTACCACCCGCCAAACCCTAAAAGATAAGGTACAAAGAAAATTAAGGGTTGTAAATTTATAACGTTTGCTACTATCCATTGAAAAGCTTGAAACCGATCAACTGTGAATATGACGAGCTTACTTTATTAATTTATTCCAAATGCAATGTTTTTATTATGCAAACTCAGGTCAATAATTTTTGTTATCAAACTTTTCATATTTTTATATGCTATAGTATATTCCACGAGAGAAGACACCTAAAGAATTATAATCGACACGGCGACCAGATGGAGTAATAAACGAGCGTGCTCTTCACGTGATTTTCGGTGGGAACGTTTCCTATTGGTTAAACGGCACGCGGTAGAAAGTTTCATGCAGACCAATGCACGCAGCCTAAAATTTTAAACTTTCATACTCTCGTGGCTAAGCCCAGATTGCTTGTCTCGTTACCTCGTGCGCTTGTGTTTTCAGTCCTGTGTTTGATTTAAATTAAGTGTATAAATTTTAATCATAAATCAGTCTTTTTTTTCTATAATTGCGCTTAAAAATTACATATTTAAAAAAAATAAAAACATGAAAACTAAAAAATAATCACTATACCCACGTAAGCAATGCGTGAAGTAAAAAATAAAAAATACTTATTCTCGACTGATGTATAAATCCATTCCATAAAATCCATGAAATAGTAAAATTGAAATTTCCCGCACACAACTAAAATTTGACGAGGTAGTGTAAATCGGGCTATGCTACGAACTATCACGTGATCACCTCGTGGCTATTCCATCTCTTGGGTGCGTCAAGTATAGCGCATCATGTTAGAATCAAAACATGTTTATTAATCTATCTTTTTCTCTTACATTACTGTCACATATTATCTACTTGGTAGAACGCAGTATTGTTCGTATGAACTAACATAACTACGATACGGACGATTATATGCATCCGCAATTCGCATTTTTTAGAAAGAGAAAGAATATTGATAGTCACGTCTAAACTAAGATACGTTAAGCAACGCCTAAACCAGTGGTCATCAAAACAATTCGTAAATTGCTAGATAAATATGAATTATGTTAACATTAGATAGATTAAGTACATGGAGATCATTATTAGAAATGTAACTGTACAGATTTGAGGAATAAATTTTGTTTTAATACAATTTGCTGGAATTTGTATACGGCAATTGTTTGGAACGCACTGGTATTTCGTTTAAAATTGAACCATACGAGTGTTCGAAATACTCCCAAGTGTCATTTATGGTGAAATATACTATATATAGTATTTTTTAATTCCAGAAACGGTTAGAAGGCTGTAAAAAATCTTTTTTTTTACTTTATGTTGGTAGTAATCAGTACTTAATAACATACAATTTTTACAGAATCACTTAAATGTAATAGAGGATTGAAGATAAAGTTCTCCTCATCGAAAGTTTCTCAAAAAATTGTCATATTGCTTCATTCAACAGAACCGTTTTGTGCTATATTTTCTAATTTTGAAGCTACATTACTAATATAACCTTAAACTGACAGATGTAAAATATCAGTACAGTAAAACCTCGATAGAACGGACCTCTATTTAACGGATTTTGGATATAACGGGACAAAAAATCCGGTCAAATGTAAAAAAATGAAAAACGTCCTGTTAATATTATACATGCTTAAATTCAAGTGTCGCCACATGTAAACAAATTTTAGCGGCCATGATAATCACGTCATACGTCTAGCACTAGAATTTGAGACATAATGCTCGTAGACTGCAGCAACGTCACAATTAAATAGAATTTTCTTTGTGTTTTGTATTTTTATTTATATCTAAATAGTGTATTTTAAAAAAAAAGATTTTTGGTTTATTTTAAACCTATTTTTATATAACGGACTTTTGGCTTTAACGGACACCTTCTCCCCCCAATTAGTCCGTTATATCGAGGTTTTACTGTACTATCAACATAAAGAAAGAAAAAAAAAAATTACAGCCTTCTAACCGTTTCTGAAATTAAGAAAGTGGTATAACCATGTTATTGAATGAGAAAGATGTATATGAAAATATAATTTTATTATCATTTGTACTAGATGGAATTTGCCTTTTGGATTTAAAATATTTATTTTTGAAGAGTAAAGATTTTATTTTTCGTAACGACTAGGTACTTTAATTTTATTTATCTTACCTGTAAAAGAGGAAATATTATTTGGGATGCTTGTTCTGGAATTACTGAAACAAGCATTCCAATGCCTATTCCTCCTGCTGATCCAAAAGAAAACAATGCAATTGCAAGAAATTGATGGCAACATGCTGTATTGGTTGAGACTAATTCAACACCAAGGCAGAATCCAACTACATATTTGTGTGATGCAATTGCACCAAATAATAAAAGTACCTAAAAACTACATCAGAATTTATACAACTTGTTTATAAATTCTACCTGCTTCGATGATGATTCTAAGCCAACAGCTAATCCTTCCAATATTGCATGAATAGTGAGTGCAATCAATAACCCTAGATTTCCCACTGGAGATGAATGGCATGGTTCTTGGTGAACAACATGACACAATTGGGAAGGGGATATGTTATTATCTTCACACAAATTACTTTCATTTAAAGATTTTGAAAAAGTCGGATTAAAAGGAGGCTGTCTTTGACTAGTTTCTGACTGTAATAATGGTTCATGTTCAATAGCACCATAAGAATTATGTATTCTATGAGTGTGCGGATGATTTGGTGTGGCTGAATCTAGGTGACTATTATAGCATAAGTGCACAATTTCGTCAATTATATATAAAATAAAAAAACCGCTGCAAAAAATAAGTTCAGCATATTGATTGTTCGATGAAAGTGCTTCACGAACTTCAGGTAACATATGTATTAGGGATGTCGACATAAGAACACCTGATCCAAAGCAGAGTAGAAATGATGTTAGCATTGGCCATTGTTGTCTTCCTCTGACAGATAGCCATACTGGTAGCAAACCAGCAAGTAAGCTACCAAGACCAAGTCCTATCATCACAATTATTTTAGTAACTATTAAATTCATTTTGTCTATTTCTTTGAAAACACTCAACTCACAAGTCACTGTTAGCAAATTAAATTAAATAGGCCTTTTGGTTAAAGTATGAAATAAAAATATTAGTAAGTTATTTACGTACTACTAACCCCAAACTAAATATTCACAAAGTTGAAAGATAAACTTTCTTCTGTAACAAAACACTATCTGTTGCGCTCTACATTCAATTTCTGTTTATCTTGGATAAAATGAAATGAATCATTTTTATTGGAAAAACATTAGATAACACAATTGGTTCAGTTAAATGTTGACTATACGTCACTGTTCACGTTCTAATTTTTCTAAATGACGTAATTTAAAAAAACTTTGATAATCTCCTTTTTGTGGTGCAGATGCAGGAAGATAATGTCCTCCTGAATGAACAACAGTTTGGGCATTTTCAAATA
Source organism: Dascillus cervinus (assembly GCA_949768715.1). Classification (NCBI taxonomy): domain Eukaryota; kingdom Metazoa; phylum Arthropoda; class Insecta; order Coleoptera; family Dascillidae; genus Dascillus; species Dascillus cervinus. Next base: position 15,774,669 of record OX458316.1, on the reverse strand, counting down.
CATCTCGCAAAGCTTCACTCATCTCTGCAATTTTCAAATTAATTACCTCGACATAAAGTAATTATTTAATTTCACCTGGGGGAATTACTGTATCGTTGCTGCCATATATATGAAGAGTAGGTAACTTGATAGTTTCATTGTAATATTTTAAATGAGGCAAACTACCAGACTTGAAACCGGAAGCCATAATAGCAAAATCAAATTTGAATGGTAACACTATAGTAGAGAATAATTATTTCACTGTTTTGTTATTTGAAAATAAAACTTACTTTCTCGTTGTTGTAAATCACAAAGTAGCCCTACAAAACAAGCACCTTGAGAAAATCCCAGTAGTGCATCAAATGGCCCATATTCTGTAAATGCTTTTGCTACTGCATCAATGGCTTCCTGAAATCCTATTGCTGGACCACCTTTTCTAATTCCACGAAACGTCCTATCATCTCTATTAAACCACCAGCCATATTGTTCTATAAATCAGATTAAAACAATTTAACTGCTTGGTACTACATTACCACTACCATACCAGCGTCAGGTGCTTGAGATATATCAATTTCATCAACTTTATTAAGATCATCTACTGGTATTACTTTATGAGGTGCTGTAAAATAAGTAAACTCAGCCCATTTATGAACTATTTTTCTAAAAGACCCGTTTTTTTGCCGAAAAACTTCGGCATTTTGTCGATAACCATGAATGGCTAGAATTTTTAATTTTCTTAAATTTCCTATATCTGAGGCTACACAACAGTCTCCGTTTAGTTTTTTAATTTCACTCATAATAATAAAAATGACAATCAGAATTAAAAACCATTAAGTTTTGGAGGTTATTTCTTCTGAAGTTGTCAAAATAGGTTAATTTTATCTATTTTTTTTTATCGACATTACAAATTAAATTATTTCTTGACATAAATTAAACTGACACATAAATATATGAAAGGAAAAATGGCACAAAATTAAAGAACGAAGGAGTTGAAATGAAAATCGTGTTCAATGCTTTTTCATAAATTTTAAAATATTCAATTTTTTCTCTAATGCATACGCACAAATATTTCGCAGGCACATTATATTGATGCCAAAGAACTTTCTTAATTTTCTACAAAATTATTGAACTAAAATTGCATACGCATTAGAGAAAAAATTTAATATCTTAAAATGTATGAAAAGACACTTAACACTTATGTTAACACGACTTCAATGTTAAAAATCATAATTTTTCCACTATTAACATTTCAAAATTATAACTTCCAAGAAATATAAATCAATTATTCTGTTTTTTGTGGTGGAGTATGTGATTTTGATGTGGACCACGATCTTCGATCTTTTTTTGATTCATTTGTTTCTTTCGGAGGTGAGCCAGATTTTGAACGGGCTATCCTCAAACGAGATATAAATTTTGAACTATCAATTGATTTGTAACTTGGAGATCTAGATTTTTTTTTCTCTGTGGATTTTACAGATCTACTTCTACTTCGGCAATATGATTTCTTTGTTCTTGATCTTCTACTAGAATGTTTTGAATGTGACTGCCTTGATCTTGATCGTGATCTAGATCTTCTATCTCTTGATTTACTTCTTGAGTAAGATCTACGACTTTTACTGTACGATCTAGATCGTGAATAACGAGAATGACTCCTACGTCGAGAACGTGATCTTGACTTTGATCTGGATCTAGAATAATTTCGATATGTTCGATCATCATGATCACTTTCACGTAAAAATTTTTGAAAATATTTATAATACTCCTCTTCTAATTCTGGTGGATATAAAGAACCTCTGTTACCTCTGCCACGAATTCTTGTGTTAAATCCACCTCTACTTCGTCTTGAGTATGACCCTATACATAATTTTTTATCATTGTAATTATTTGAATTTTATTTAGTACCTCTAGATGGTCCAGCTAGATTTCCTCTTGTAACACCTCTACCTCTCATGAAATAAGGCAAATAATTTGAGGGATGATTTCTTAAATTGGGATATACATGAAAAGGATATAAACTATTTGGAAAAGAATACCAAGATGGGTCTGGATATAAAGAATTTATTGTATTTGTAAAATTGGGCTCTACCAACGGTTTCTCATCTACAAAATATTATTTTCAATAAAAATGTTTGAAATATTTCTAAGTACCTTTTCTTTTTTTTGATTCTTGAGGAGATTGTGAAGAATCTGAACTGCTACTATCGGTAGAATACGAACGAATTCGAGGACATTCACTCAATATGCTCTTTAAAACTACCCGGCCTTCAATAGCTCGATGCAGTTTTTCTTTTTGAGTTCTCACTTGATGTTCACTACTGTTCTTTAATAATGTCAACTAAAAGGCAATGTAGATGAAGTTTAATTTTTTTAGTATAATTATTTTTTACCTCATTTTCAGACCCACATTGCTTTTTGGAAAAAGGACTCAAATATTTTTCTTTTTTATTCTGTAAACAAGATCATTACATTATTACAAAAATTAAGTTATGGGAAAGTTAAAAGACAATGGACTTGCGAGTAAAGTTAAAAATTGGTTCACGAATAAGCTTGTGGCGGTGAAAATCGACGCCTGGTAGTGGTTTTTAACTAAACCGGAAAAAATCACGTCAAACTACATCCGGCCCAGCACGGACACTTACATATGTTGGATGATATATGTAAGTGTACCTCCCGCACTGGACCTTCCCGGAAAACGCTTTTTCAGACGGTACTATCGAACTCCCTGAAGCTTGCATAAATATAAAATTTACATTCTTGCAGCCACATCTTCCTGCGTAACGACGCCGTTCGCAAATCGCTTCAACAACCTTACGACGGCCCATACAAAGTCGTCACCAGAGGCGACAAAACCTTTACAATCAATGTTCAAGGTCGGAACATCACCGTTTCAATTGACCGCATAAAACCGGCCTATATCCAAGATCAGCAGGATCTCGCGGGAGACACAAGCCCTACAGCAGCCATCCCAACAACCCCGACACCACCTCCGCCAACACAGCCGGATCCAGTCACCCGTTTTGGACGAAGTGTTCGCTTTCTCGACAAGGCCAGTCGTTAAACACTGCCAAGGGGGTATGTGGCGGTGACGATCGACGCCTGGTGGTTCGGCGACTCTTTTTGACCATCAATGTTTTTAACTGATCCAGAACAAATCATGACGTCAAACTACATCCGGCCCAGTACAGACACTTACATAAATGTTGGATGATATATGTAAATGTACCGCCAGCGCTGGACCTTCCTGGAAATCACCTTTTCAGACGGTACTACCGACCTCCCTGAAGCTTGCATAAATACAAAATTTTCAATGGACTTCGGAGAGTCCGCCCTCATCTTTTAACCGAGTTAGTCGATTCCACACATGTTCATTTGTGCTGTACATTGTAAATACTTTTCTAATCATTTTAAATAAAGTCTAGTCAAAATCGGTGTGTTATAGTATCAACCCTACTAACACCCCAAAAGCTTTACACATCCCCACCCCACTCTTTGCGCAACTTAAGGTCTTTCCCACTTTGAGACCACAGTAATTATATCTACTTTAACATTCACACTTTGACAAAATCGTTCGGAAAATTTATATTATGTATTATGTATGTTCCAACCTCTATTAAGTTTTCCTCTCTTATATCTTTCTTGGGAACACAGGGGAAGATGAAACACATTGCCAAATAAGAAGGAGTTTTTCATGGGTGTGCGCACAAACTGATGTGAATTGATTCAGTTCATATCTTGAATATTATAATATTGGGTTCACACAGATTTTCGTTTATGCAAAACTCCTTATTTGGTGATTACTATAAGAGGAAACCTTATTTTCAGCCAGGATTCATCTCCTGCATTTTCAACACAAACTTAGGAAGCACCTGTATATCTTTGTTATTTCATTTCCAAAAGCATTGTTTTATCATTTTAATCTGAACTAAATGGAACCGAGTTGTGATCATTCAAAAAATGAAATACAAATTACCTGAATTCTTTTAAAAAGTTCCTCCACAAGACGAATCGCCTCTAGTTTTCGTTGCACTTTAAGAAGTTTTCTTTCTTCTTTGGCTATTTTATCATTAATTTCATCTGCACCATTAACTTTAAGTTTTGCTAATATTTTAGCCTTTCTCTTTTCTTCCCTTTCATGTCTTCTTCTTTCCTTTTCACGCTTTTGATCGATTTCTTTTTGCCTAAAAATGCATTTTCATTTAAGCAACTTTCATTTTACAAAATCTTTTACCGTTCTGCCTGTTGTTTACGTAATTCTTCCTCTTTTACTTCTTTTTCTTTTTCTTCTCGCTCTTTTTCTTTCTGAATTAATCTGTCCCTAACTATTTCTCGTCTACGAATAGATGCGTCACTAAGATGTTTAGTTTTGTCAAAATCAACCTTTATAGTAACTGCGCAGTATTCGTCATCTCCTTTATATAGTAGTTTCATCCCTCTCAATGCATCCATTGCTTTTGTGAATCCAATATAATCTTTAAATTGCACATATCCCTCAAAAAATTGTTCTTCATCAAAAGAAAATGTTTGTAAACCGGACATATGAGATTTCATTTTATTTCTGTATGGATCGCATACTGGAATATCGACATACCGTATCCTTCCAAATTTTTCAAAAACACGATAAAATATTTTTTCTGATGGCTTCACATCATCTTCTCCTGATAAATGATATGGAATAAACCATTTGATCGGTAAATTAGAAATGTGGACAGTATCTGGCCTTTCACCAGGTTTCATTTCATTCATTTCTTTAGCTTCACGAAAAAATGTATCCCAAGCATGTCTATTGGGAAATTCTAATCGAGCTTCGGCTGCTCGAAGCTTCATTGATTGATTGAATTGTTTTAATTTAATCATCTTATTGTCAAGTTTTGATATAACTCTTTCCAATTTTGTGTGATCATCAATTTCTGCTTCAAAACGAATAAATTCCAGTGAAGTTTTGGAAACTTTTAAAGCTGAGAATTCTTCAGGTTTTATTAATGTGCGAAGTTGTTCCATAACTTCCCAGTTTGATATGCTCTTGCCTGTTGTTTTGTAAAGTGGTAGCTGTAGAGAAATATTTAAGCGTGCTAGAGGTTTTAAGTATAACTGTTGTGGAAGATAAAGGGGTACGACATCTGAAGTGTTTCGACAAGTCTGAAAAGCATTCATAGTTACAGACACTCGCTTTGCCTTTAAAATTTAAAAAAAGCTGAAAATCTCTTTTAAAGAGCAAAGCGAAATGACTGCAATTTATAAAAACTTTTCTATCTGAAAATACGACTTTTAGACATATTTAATGCACTGTATTGCACGAATAACTCGTTCCAATCACAAACTAACTTTTGACGTTCGATAACAGATTGTATTAGAATACAACGAAAAATTTTACTGAAATTTAGTGTCTTTAGTGTTTTTCCTGGTGTTTTTAGTGTATTTAATGTTTCGAATAACCTCAAAGTATAAAAGTTTTACCGCTAAAATAGTGTTGTTTTCAGTGAACACATTAATCGTCAAGTTTTTAAAGTAAGCAATGGATAATCAAGATATTGACCAGAGGCGACGAGATACACAACGAGAATATGTAGATTTTTTAGATGATGAGGTACGTTACGTTAATAATTATAATCTTTACTTTACATAATATATTTGCTTTAATGCAGGGAGATCAAGGAAAATATATTCAACTTGTAAAAGATATGATTCGAGATAAAAGTCTTCGATTAACTGTTAATATAAATGATCTACGACATAAAAACCCCAACCGTGCAAAAAATCTCTTAAACAATGCATTTGAAGAACTATCAGTCTTTCAAAAAGCTTTGAAGGAATTTGTGTTCACTGTCGATCAAGAATATGCTAAAGATAAAGACGACTTTTTTATTGCATTTGAGGGAAGCTTTGGCAGTAAACATGTTACACCTAGAACACTTCATTCCAGATATTTAGGAAATTTAATTTGTGCTGAGGGGATTGTAACAAAATGTAAGTTTTAACTGCAGTGACAATTGAATATATATATATATATATATATATATATATAATTTGATATGATTGTGTGTATAGGTTCTTTGGTACATCCAAAAGTTGTTCGCAGTGTTCATTACTGTCCAGCTACAAGTAAAGTATTAGAAAGAAAATATACAGATCTTACATCACTTGATGCCTTTCCTTCTGGTGCAGTTTATCCAACTAAGGTAAATAAATGTGTGCTGTAAAGTAAAAGTTAATATTTTTTTATAAGGATGAAGATGGGAATCTACTAGAAACTGAATTTGGATTGTCGGTCTATAAAGATCATCAAACCATTTCAATTCAAGAAATGCCTGAAAAGGCACCTGCAGGGCAATTACCACGATCCATTGATATAATTTGTGACAATGATTTGGTTGATAAGTGCAAGCCTGGCGACCGAATTCAAGTTGTGGGCAATTATCGTTGTCTACCTAATAAACAAGGAAGCTTCACATCTGGAACATTTAGAACGATTGTAATAGCTAATAGTCTCACACAATTAAGGAAGGAAGCATCACCAAGAGTAGCCTCAGAAGATGTGACCAAATGCAGACAGTTGGCGAAATCAAATAAAGATATCTTTAATTTACTTGCAAAATCACTTGCTCCTTCAATTCATGGACATGACTATATAAAGAAAGCAATTCTTTGTCTTTTGTTGGGAGGTGTAGAAAAAGTGTTGCAAAATGGCACAAGACTTAGAGGAGATATTAATGTTCTACTGATTGGGGATCCCAGTGTTGCAAAATCACAACTGCTGCGTTATGTGTTATGTACAGCACCTAGGGCTATTCCAACCACAGGTCGAGGATCTTCCGGGGTTGGTTTAACTGCTGCAGTTACTACCGATCAAGAAACTGGTGAAAGACGGTTGGAAGCAGGTGCTATGGTTTTGGCAGATCGTGGAGTTGTTTGCATTGATGAATTTGATAAAATGTCTGATATGGATCGTACAGCAATACATGAAGTTATGGAACAAGGAAGAGTTACAATTGCTAAAGCTGGCATTCATGCCAGTTTAAATGCACGTTGTTCTGTATTAGCCGCTGCTAATCCTGTTTATGGAAAGGTAATTATTTAATTTTTTTAAATTAAAATTACATTTTTTTCATATTTCAGTATGATCAATATAAAACGCCCATGGAAAATATTGGTTTGCAAGATTCATTGTTGTCTCGTTTTGATTTGCTGTTTGTTATGTTAGATACAATTGATGAAGATCATGATATTGTGATTGCTGATCATGTTGTGCGCATGCATCGATATAGGTATGTGTAATAATCCATAGGGTCAGTTGTTCAACAGTGAACCAAGCAGGAACAGTGAACCACCCCTCGTTTTCAACGAATTTAAAATGTTACGTTTATGGCGACATATGTTTTAATTTGCTAGATTTTACCTCAAAGTTGTATTGTAGTTACTGATAAACTGTAATGACGCATCGTTGGTAAACCCGCAGAAACGTGTTTTGTGAGTGCGAAGGTAAAAATCAAGCGGTAAGTTCAAATCTTCATATTACCTTTGTTTCTGTAACTATTGTTTATGCTACCGTTTGCTATTATAAATGGATAAGGCTCTATCAGTTTAGTCAGCGAAATGAGTTACTTGATCAAACGGTTTTTTTTTCTAGAATTTAGTTTTTGTAAAATTGCCGGGTAGTTCACAGTGAACCATGTTTGTGTGTCCAGCACTACCGGTGTGGAACTACCGGTTCACTGTGCATACAGGGTGCGGCAAAACTGGCAAAAGCATGATTGCGATGGATACACCCGAAATGAATGTGATTGAAGAAGCAAGACAGGCAAGCAAGCGTAGAAAGGAAGTGGTTAAGAAGAAAACAGTCGTACGCCAAATTTATTAAGTTTCTCTACGATAGTGGTGGATGTGGTTCAATATTTGTTCTATACTTTTCTAATAAATTTTTTTATTTCCATCTAAAACTCCTATTATCTATCTGGTTCGGTGTGTACACAGTCATGGTTCACTGTATCACACCCGTGTCTCACAGTGAACCAAAGTACCTAAAAGAAAAAAACGGCTATATCTCAAAAACTTGATTTTCCATAGATTTAGCCCACCGCAAACTTAAAGATTAATTTATCATATTTAACTGGTAAACAGTTTGCAAAAATAAAATCCCAGTAGATAAGCTACAAACTCGGCCAAAAAATTAGATGGTTCACTGTTGAACAACTGACCCTACTTTATTATTAATTTTTTTGGCAACTTAATTTTAGTTTGTACCTATTGTAGTTGTAATGTGGCACTTTAGGACTTCCAGCATTTTTACAAATTTAAGTTATGCTATTAACATTAGGCCAATTGAGAACGTAAAAAGTATGTTTGTCAATTGCTTTACATTCTTCTTTTAGAAATCCACTTGAACAAGATGGTGAAGTGCTACCGATGGGTTCAAGTGTTGACATTTTAACCACTGAAAATCTTGATCTAGAAGATGAAACTAGAAAGAAGACAATCTATGAAAAATATGATCCTCTTCTTCATGGGAATAATCGTAGAAAAAGAGACAAAATATTAAGTGCAGATTTCATGCGCAAATATATTTGTGTGACTCGGCTATTTAAGCCTACATTAACCGAAGAAGCTTCTGAAATCATTTCTGATGAATATTCCAATTTGAGATCAGAAGATAATTTAGAAACTGACGTTGCAAGAGTATGTTACTAAATATGTTAATGTCCCTATTTACATTAATCTTGTTTATGCAGACTCAGCCAGTAACACCACGAACTTTAGAAACAATGATTCGTCTTGCAACAGCCCATGCAAGAGCAAGGATGTCACATACTATTACTGCTGAAGATGCTGGTGCAGCAATTGAATTAGTTCAGTATGCATATTTTAAAAAAGTGTTAGAGAAGGAGAAGCGAAAACGTCAGCGTGATTCTTATGAATTTTCTGATGATGATGAACATCAACCTAAACGAACAAGGGTGAGAACTAAAAATTAGAATTCAGTAGCATATAGTACTTTTTTTGTAATCTTAGGAAGAACATGCAGATGATTCTGAAGACGAAGTTATTACAACCCAAACTTCTACACGCAGTCGTCCTCAAAATGTGTCAACTATATCGGCTCCAAGTGAATCTGCGCTCAATGAAGTTGGTGATGTTACAGAAGATCAAATGGATATGGATAGTGAACCACTCACTACTACCATTACGGATGAAAGGTAAGCTTCAACGATTTTAACTGTGTTTTTTATTTTTTATCTTATTATAGGCTCTCAGTTTTTAAAAATAGTGTACAACGTTCTTTCCGTGAAACCAGAGCTCAAAGTTTAAGTATGGCTCGCATATGTGAAAAAGTAAATGCAGAGAATAGTGCTTCTCCATTCACTCAAGGCGAAATTGATGCAGCTCTTGTACGTATGACGGATGATAACCAAATAATGTTAACAGATGGAATAGTCTTTCTTATTTAAGTTGTTTGTAAGTTATTTTAAACTGAAATCTCAAATTATATCATAATTTTAAGTTTATTTTTTGTAGACGTAATGTTTTGCTAAAATTAAATTAGTGATACCCTAACTGACACGAACTCGAAGGAACGCCATTTGTGGTTTTGCCTCTTATTTTGCCCCTGTGTTGTTATTATGACAAGCTATGCGAAAATCAGGTGCTTGTCAGTGAAAAGAAAAGTCTTTGTCTTACCAGTCGACTGCTAGATTTTATGAAACTATGTGTTTGAAATTAAGCTACTTTTGTATGTCATTATTTTGCTACATCATTTTTATATGTAATATGTTATAGGAAATAAATTAGCATTTTACTTATGGATTTGCCTATCGAAGAACTGATTACCACATGGTAGTATAGGTTTATATGCAGATTTGTACCCCGGCTTGTGTTTTTTCGGCTTACACCATTATCACCAGTCCCACCTATCGCGTAACTGAGGTATTAATGTACTATAAAATTAATAATGAATAGGGTTCATAATTAAATAAAATTTATTTTACAGAAATTACTTGGTATCGTAAAATTTCTTTAAATTTTAAAAATAATGTACAACCCCGGTTTACGCGATTAATGCGTGGCAAAAAAAAACGTTAAGCGAATCAAACGTAAACCGGGGTATTAGTATATTGAAATTCGTTAATTTTGTCTGCATAATTGAAGGGGTGAGTGGATAAAGGTGTCATGTAACATTTTTATGAAAATCGATTTTTTTATTTAAAACAATTCCTTTTGCGGTATTCTTTCATTGATTAATTTTTGGAAGCTCAGTTTCACTTAGGTATAGAATTATCAAATGCTAAAGTTGTTAAGTTATAGGGAAAAGGTACCAAAAAATTATATTCAAATGCTTATATCTCGTAACTTAGGTTTATGTACATGACACCTTTATCCACTCACCCCTTCAATTATTAATAGCACAAGTTCACCAGACATCTAAAAGTTTGACCACCCCTGGTATATGAGTATATTTTTATTTCTTCCACCTTATTATTACAACTTAAATTATGCTACTTTACTTACTAATTGATGATTGCATAGTTTGCCAAAAGTATAAGAAAAACTGATCAATATAAGGTATTTTTGAAACTGTAATTTAAACGGTATGAACATTGTTTAAGAGCAACTACACCTAAAAATTTGCAAATACAGCAAACAGGTAAAATTGTACAGCTCACTAGTGAACCAAACATCTAGAACTACATTTCTCATAAGCACTAAATACTTTCATATCACAATTTTAAGTTGCTTTAATTTTGAGACTATAATTTTAAAACTAAGCAAAATTTATTCATTAACATAGGATTTCATTTTACATGTCAGCCAGGATTGCAAAAACCGTTACGTTTGGACAAGCTTCCATTTTATAGAAATTGTTTTAACAAACATCACTCTATACGCATCATTTTAATTGTCAATACTTTTCTCAAAATTTTGGAAAAAATAAAAATTAATGTTTCAACAGACCAAATTGTTCCTTCAAATGCTTTTACCTCATTTTTCAGATAAATAACCTTACCGTTGTATTAACACTTTGCTTTACCTATTCATATCACTTTTAGGTAACATTTTCATCAGCGACTTTTATTGATAATTAAATTGGGGACAAATATGAAAAAGGAGCCTCAATACTATAAAAACAGAAAAGTACAACTGATAAAAAATATAGATGAAATGCTCATATTTAAAGTCGTTTTACAGAAAAAACATTAGGGCAATTGAAAGAATAAAGTAAATACTGGTGTTACTTATTTACCTATCTATCGTATGTAAAAAACAACATAAACTGCAATCTGTTTAAAAAAATTTATTTGTTCATTAAAATTTAATATAAGTAATTTGGAAAATTAACTCAATACACTCAATATCAATGAAAATCACGTCATTTTTGATAATTAACAAATTATATTCACAAGTACTTGAAATTTTAAATTAAATTTAGTGGGAAGAAAAAGAAATAAATAATTATCAAATATATATCCATATATACTTTTAAATTGATCCAAACTTAGAAATTTATGATTTAAAATAAATTGTTAAAACACAATTAATATCGTCTGTGATCTCTGTTTCTGCTGTGGCTGTTATTTCTGTTGCGATTATGATTATTTCTCTGCCCTCGTGCGTCACTGTAATTATTATCACCTATATGGTCCTGCACTCTATAAGGTCTAGAATCTTCATGACGTCTATAATCTCTGTGATTATTTCTTTCCCAACGACCAGTAAACTGAGTCTGTTCGTTATATGCAAATTTATCGATATATTGTTGCCCACCCGTACACATAAACATGTTAACGTTATTCGTATTGTCTAACATGAAAGATTCGGGTGGAATGTATTGAATCATTTGATGAGCATAGCGCTGACCTGAATTTGAATTACGCTTTTGCAAATTGATTTCTTTATCATATAATATTGTGCCGTTAAGCAAGTGTAAAACGTATTCTACCGAATCAATATGTTTAAATGTTACAAATGCATATTTACACAATCTACCCTCTTTATCTTTCGGTATTTTAACTTTCTCTAATGGGGCCGCTTGAAGAAACAACTCGTACAATACTTCTTCTGTTACTTTATCGGAAAGATTTCCACACCATAAAGTTCTCGAATCTCCGTCACAATCGCCCATTTTTATGTTAATAAATTCTTAAATTTAATACGTGTCATTTTTTTTGACAGAACTTCGCATAAAATACAGAATAGTTATTAACTGGAAACGCAACTGATGTTTAGAAGATTGTGGCGGCCATGTTCTCCGGATTCTAAACTGAGGCCGAGATTAAAAACTTACTACACAATATGAAATTTTAAGTATTTTTTTAATTAACTTCTTATTGTTGCACGTTTCTTTCAAACTCTACTTTCCGGACTTTCGTAAAACAGTCTATCAATAAATTTATGTATAAAATTCAACAGATGACAAATCGACTGGGGGACTGGTGGGGACCCCCACAACCATAAACAATACAGAGTTCTATCTGTTTAGTGTATATTGTTGGTGTACATCATATTGTAATTTTTAATTTTAATAAACTTTACAAAATCAAATGGAAAATGAAAATAACACGCAATATAGTGGATACAATTCCAAATCTGACTTGAGAAGTTTAGTTAACAATTTACATTTACTGATTTTACCTTCAACTTTGTGGGCCATTCATGTAGATCCACAATATGATTTCATCGCAGTGCTTCATATTAATCTTGTAAATTACACGAAACTCATCATTGATAAAGGCATTTTAATAACCTGCTTTGAATCTTCTTCATTTATTCATAATGAGATTGTAAAAATTCCTGCATTAAACTTAAATGTGAAGGTTATTTCCGATTTGTCTCAGTTGGTTTATTCCTTTGACGATTTGAAGCTGTGCCCAAATTACAATGAAATAAAAAGCCTTCGTTGTGAGAAGTATGTTAAACATGATTTGCATGAATATTGTAATATGTGCTTTCAAGATCTTAAAACTGATGTAAATATTTTTGATCAAGAAGAAAACAGCTTTAATTCTGCCTATGACCAAATTATTGATATTCAGAATTCATTTAAAACTCAAAATAATTTCATACAAGATGATACCATTATATTTATCAATAAGAATACTGCTCCCAATACAGAATCAAATAAATTAAAAGAAACAGTAAAACCAGAATGCAGTGAATGCCATCAAAAATTTTCAAATGTAAATTATTTGAAAATTCATAAACGCAAACATAGTGGCTATAGACCATTTTCCTGTGAATATTGTGGGAAATCCTTTATTGCCAAGAGTCACTTGACAGAACATATTCGTCTTCACACTGGTGAAAAACAATTTTGTTGCACCATTTGCAATAAAAGGAGTACGCATCGTTCGGCCCATCAAAGACATTTATTAACGCATACAAATATAAAGCCAAATTTATGTAATGTTTGTGGTAAAACCTTTTCTCAAGGATATCGAATGGAAGATCACTTGTTAACACATTCAAATGATAAAGCTTTCGAATGCACACTTTGCAGGAAAAGGTTTGCAAAAAGTTACAATCTGAAACTTCATCAAAAAACACATACAGGTTGGTATTTCAATAAAATGAGTCAATTTTTATTTCATTTTATTTTATTTTTAAGGTGCTCGCCCATACATATGCAGCATTTGCGGTAAAACATACACAACACAAAGTAATTTATCAACACATGTTATGAGTACTCATAGTAGCAAGAAACCATATTCATGTAGCACTTGTGATATGTCATTTGTACATCCACATTTGCTGAAACTTCATGTCCGCAAGCATACAGGAGAAAGACCATATAAGTGCACAGTTTGTAAAAAAGCATTTGCTAAAAATATTCATTTAACTGTTCACAACAGAACTCATACTGGAGAAAAACCTTATTTGTGTAAAATATGTGGAAAAGGTTTTACTACCACAGGGAATATGAATTCACATCAGCGTGTTCACCATAAAGATTTACCCACAGTAGACATATAATTAGTATATTTTGATTTATTGTGATCATTTAGAAGCTCAGAAATTTTTCAGTATTATTTTGGTTGTTTTAGTTGTAGACATGTGAGGTTTCAAGTAAAATTATTGATTATTTTCAAGCAATCAATATTTTGTACAAAACAGTATTAAAGTGTTCTTTTTTAAGTAAATAATGTATTAACTTTTATAATGGCAAAAAATTGTAAAGTAGAGCTGCTTATACTTTCTGTTATTTTGAGCTTGGCAAGTATGTACGGCAAGTATATTTTTGTATTTGACTGAAACAAAAAATTACAGATGCAACAATAGATTGTTTTAAGTGTATGTCATATAATCACAGTTATAGAGCTTGTGAAGACCCTTTTCACAACAATTACACTGTAGGAATTCTGGAATCACCTTGCATGGGAGGTCGAAAGGGAAGAAATGGATTGTTTCCAGCAACGTCTTGCATTAAAATCACAGGAACATTTGGTAACTAACGTTTTAAATTAGAAACATGTTCATTTTAAATGGTTGAAACCAACTTATACATTTTAATTTCCTATATCCATTACCTAAACCAACACCGTGTACTTTTGTTTTGTAACTATTATTTTTTAGTAAACTTATTGGCAGTACGTCACTGTTTTTGGATGGTTAGTGATAAAGTCTACTGAACTACTGAAATAGTGAATTCTGCAGATACTGTAACAATTGAAGGGGTGAGTGGATAAAGGTGTCATGTACATAAACCTTAGTTACGAGATATAAGCATTTGAATATAATTGAAGGGGTGAGTGGATAAAGGTGTCATGTACATAAACTTAAGTTACGAGATATAAGCATTTGAATATAATTTTTTGGTACCTTTTCCCTATAACATAAGAACTTTAGCATTTGATAATTCCATACCTAATTGAAACTGAACTTCCAAAAATTTATCAATGAAAGAATACTCCAGAAGGAATTATTTTAAATGAAAAAATCGATTTTCATAAAAATGTTACATGACACCTTTATCCACTCACCCCTTCAATTGTTTGGTACCTTTTCCCTATAACATAACAACTTTAGCGTTTGATAATTCGATACCTAATCGAAACTGAGCTTCCAAAAATTTATCAATGAAAGAATACTGCAGAAGGAATTATTTTAAATGAAAAAATCGATTTTCATAAAAATGCTACATGACACCTTTATCCACTCACCCCTTCAATTATAATTTAAATGCAGTTACAATACCTGTAAATTCTTAAAACAAACTTAAAAAAAACAATATTTTTTTCATGATTATTAGTTTCTGTATTCGACAGCAGGTACAATTGCTATTTAACTGAATAATGTTTCATTATCTCCAAATTCACATTTAATAATCAAAACCTATTTCGTCTTTAAAAATATGTAGATTACAAAACCATAAATTTTAAGCATTATTGGACTTACAAGCCTGTTCTTCAATTTGCGCAAAATGAATTAAAAGCGTATGTTGAGTGTTTTTTGTACAGATTTAATGTAAAACTAAGCGTTTCTTTAATACCGGGTGTCCAAAACCACCCATACACCCCTTTTAAAATATAGAATATTGAGGAAAATTGAAAATTCAAGGTCACCTAGTAGTAAATCGACCGTACCCGTTCGATTGGAAATATTTTCAACTTTCGGCTCCCACCGGAAATGGCCTACTTAAACTGGAAGTCAACTTTTTCAATGGAATGCTATATTTTCTTACACGGATTTGAGTTCTACACGAAAAAATTAGAATCATTTATTCGAAAAAAAATTTTTTTCGTTCGATTTTTGGCCCCCAAGTGACTTTTTAACTTCCCTCTTCACCGAGACATGATGAACGCTCTCTCAACTTTGAAAAGTAATTTTTTCGGAGAGCATAAACAATGTTTAACATTGACCCGACAAAATTCTTTCGAATAGCGGTAGTATTGCCTTCCTATTCCCATGGGAAGCTTAATCAGACCTGAGTTCAGGTTTTCAAATAAACAAGTATTATTTTTCGATGCTGAAAAACTTTTTACTGAATTGTCATTTCTGACCTCTACATTTTAAAAGGGGTGTACGGGTGGTTTTGGACACCCGGCACATGTAATTAAATATTTGCCCCCCCCCCAGGTTCAATACTATCAACAAAAGATTTGTTAATGTTTTAATACTATTATGATAATAATTCTTAATGAGCTGGATGAATATTGTTTAACATTTTTAACTTGTAGAAGATAACGGAGATACAATAACTGTAAGAGGTTGTGCATTAGATAGTGGTACTTTAACAACAGACACTGAAATTGTTCGATTGTCGCATTGTGGTGGATTTTACTATGATAAACGGTAATATACTTTTGCATTTTAAAATTTCTGGTTATTAAATAATTATTTTAGATATGTCCGAGGTTGCGTACAAAGCTGCAATGATGTCGATGCATGCAATTCTTCTGAAAAGTTCTTTAGAAGCGATTTATTTTCTCTTTGTTTCATTATTTTAATTGGAATGAACCAATAAGCAGTAAATCTAATCAAGACAAATTCAAAATTTATTAAAATATAATTAATCATTCACAATCAACACACAATTAAATCATTGTTTTTATATTAAACGCTCTTTTATAAGTGCTATGCTATTTAAATACTTAAAATTCAGAAAAAAAAACACAGCATTTAAGAGTTGCTGTACTTGGGTTTTGTTTCTTGATCTGTGACACTGCGAATGTAAATTGTATCTTCAGGAAGAGGATTGGGAGGAGCATCTTCCTCCAGAAAATATGAGCAAGCAATCGCCAGCACAGATCCTACATAATCATATTTAAACAAGCTTTTCTTGTTAGTAAGCTACTATATACTCACCATTGTGACTAAAACTAAGTGATGTAATAGATGTATGATACTGATGAAATTGACAAAGTCTCTTTTTGTTAAACCCATCCCAGATATTAACATAACCATCTGAACCACCAGTAGCAAAAGTGTTGTGAGACGGATGGAAACTAAATTTTTAATTTGAAATCTCAAGTTTTTCTTTTAATGTGAAATACTAACCTAATCGCATTAACAGGATAAATGCGTTCTAAACCATCTTCCTTAATTCTATGACATTTAAATGCATACTTCTTCTTTTGTACTTCAGGATTTGTATCTAAATATTCCACAGCAACCCGTCCTTCAATACTGCTGAGTACAAATCCTTGTTTATTTGGAAAACATCTTATTGCCCTTGTCTGATATTTCAGATTTGATTCACGTTTTTGTAGCGTGTAAGACATGTTACGAACATCCCATACGAGTATTTTTCGATTGCCAGTACCTACAACTAACTTTTCACCACAAACACTCATTGTGTAAACTTTATCTCCTTGATTGTAATTTCCACTGCACATTGGTGCTCGTGGATCCCATAATTTTAAATGATGATCCCAACTTCCTGTTAAAATGCCATTGACTTCTGAACAATATTCTACGCAACGAATAGCATTATTGTGGGTTCCAACAATTGTTTCTGTCGTTGTATTGAAATCAAAAGATTTTAATGTGTTATCTAAACCACCACTGTAAGAATGAACTGCATCCTAAAATTGTGATAATTTAACCAAAGAAACTGTAAGTGTTGAATAAAATGTTTACCGTAAAACAGCAGTCCAATACAGGCGAATCATGAGAATATTTATGGCGTAAGGAATTTGCCATAACATCATATAATCGTATGTTTCCATCCCACGAGCTGACTAATAAAAACTGATTTGTATTTGGCCCAAATTTCACGGAAGAGGTAGTATCTTCAGGCGGCGATTTTAGTTTGTACTCTGTTTGGGATTTTATAAGCATTGTTCTAGAAAATTATAAAGTAATAAAATGCGAATTTAATAATTTATCTAAAACATTACCGTGTTTTTTCAAGCGCACAACTTTCGGAAATCGTAACGAATTCAGGTTAGAAAAATAGTTTGAATGTTAGTGAAATATCATTAATTTTTATTCTAGTTGGTATTCTGAATATTTGACTTTTGTCCTTAACAAAAAATAGGTAACAATTAGAAAGTACATTCGCGGCTTTTTTTCTTTTTTTTTTCGTACGACCCCGATTTATTAAAAACTGTGACATTAGTAAGAGCGGCACTGAAAGAGAGGGGATAGACAAGTTTTCGTACATATTCACGATAGTAACGATAGAGGTCGCAAATATGTTGATTTGTCAATATTGGGGTTATGAAAAGCTGTCAATTTGTGTGACGTTTAAACTTAAAAAAAAATAATTGAAGTGAGCTGTTGTGGGACACTCCGTTAGAGCGAAGCTCCACGAAGCTCTTAACCAATTCAATATTTACAATTATAGGAAACGCACTTAATTTGCTTGCGTTTAGATATTTTCTGAATTTTATTTTTCCATATAAAAGTTTGTTGCCAAATAATGGCTGATAACAATACAATCAACAATATTTACTTAAAACATAACCTCTACAATGAGCCAGTATGCAATAGAATTAGTCTACTCACGTAGGCGTAGTTTGATCATAATTTCCTGATAGAACCAAAACTTCATCTGGAATGAAATTTTCATCGTCGGTGGATGAACTAGTGGGATCCATCATTGCACTGTTTTCACTATTTGCACTGTTTAAACTTTTATCAAACACACAACATAGCATACTAGCCGAAGTATAAAATTTGGTGGCTGTAGGACACTTCTTTCTGTGCGAAATTCTTTTACCTCGCACGACGTTATTAACCTTATAAATGTGAACGACCGAGAGAGAACACCGGACGTTCTAATCTGAACGCGCCCTTGGCCCTTAATCTTATAATCAGCGTATTGGTCAGTCATAACATTCATCCGCAGAACATGGCCCTCACTAATGTGCAGTAAAGAATGCGCATACATTACCTAAAGTTTAGAAGATTTCTTCTGATTATAATTATCTTCGTGTGTCATACATATATGTGACAAGTTGTTGGTGTATTGTCGTAAATAGGTGTGTTTCATAATTTCTGTACGTAAATTATAATGGAAACATATGATGTTATAGTAAATCAACCAGTAGTCATTGATAATGTAAGTCTGAATTAATAACATATCAATTTCTTACTTTTATAAATCTATGTTACTGTTCTACAGCTCTCTAACCAAATGAATTCCCTCACAAACTTATTTTTTCTTATAGGGTTCTGGTGTTATTAAAGCCGGTTTCGCCGGAGATCAAATCCCAAAATGTAGATTTCCGAATTAGTAAGTTACTTTCATCATTTACAATAATATTTTATTTATGAAGAACTTATTCAGTATTGGGAGACCAAAACATATTCGAGTTATGGCTGGAGCTTTAGAAGGTGATGTATTTATAGGACCAAAAGCTGAAGAACACAGGGGTCTGTTAGCAATTAGATATCCAATGGAACATGGGATCGTTACAGATTGGAATGATATGGAAAAAATTTGGACTTATATTTACAGTAAAGATCAACTTTCTACTTTTTCCGAAGAACATCCGGTGCTACTAACAGAAGCTCCATTAAATCCTAGACCAAATCGAGAAAAATCTGCAGAAATTCTTTTTGAATCATTTAATGTACCAGCTCTATTTATTTCTATGCAAGCAGTACTCAGCTTGTATGTATAAAAATGAATGTAGTTGGTTATTTTGTAATTTTATATTTAAAGATATTCCACTGGTCGTACTACAGGAGTAGTGTTAGACTCAGGAGATGGGGTAACTCATGCGGTGCCTATTTATGAAGGTTTTGCTATGCCACACAGTATAATGCGTGTGGATATTGCAGGACGTGATGTATCGAGGTATCTTAGGCTACTATTACGGAAAGAGGGCATTAATTTTAAAACAACTGCTGAATTTGAAACTGTTCGCACAATAAAAGAAAAGGAATGTTATTTGGCTACAAATCCCTTAAAAGAAGAAACGGTTGATGTGGAACATAAAAATTATGTATTACCTGATGGTAATACTATTCAAATTGGACCTTCACGCTTCAGAGCACCAGAGGTTTTATTTAGACCCGATTTGATTGGAGAAGAGTGTGAAGGAATCCACGAAGTGCTTATGTATTCCATCTTAAGATCTGATTTAGATCTTCGTAAAGTGCTTTTTAAAAACATTGTACTTTCTGGTGGCTCTACATTATTTAAGGTAATACTAATATTGGAATTTTATGCATTTTTGTATTTAATTTCTACTTGTAGAGTTTTGGTGATCGATTATTATCAGAAATTAAGAAATTATCTCCAAAGGATGTTCAAATTAAGGTATATTTTGATATTTGTATGTTGCTGATTTTATTTAATTGTATCTTTTAGATCTCTGCGCCTCAAGAACGATTATATTCTACATGGATTGGTGGTTCAATTTTGGCATCTCTTGATACATTTAAGAAAATGTGGGTTTCAAAAAAGGAATATGACGAAGAAGGACACCGGGCTGTACATAGAAAAACTTTTTAATTTCAACAACATTACAGTTGTAGATGTGATTCTCACTGTTACTTTATTATATAGGTAATTTTTAATAATTTATAATTAAGAACATAAATGTTAAGTTAAAAAACGTTTTCGTTACAGTTATTTATTTATTAATTTTTTACATATTATATTTTTTATTTATGTAAGTACTAAATTTATAATCTAATATCAGATTTTTCAAAATAAATCTTTGGATTTCAAAGTCGCCAAAAAAGTATTAAAATAATGCCAACGCCATGTATGTAGCAGCAGCACAGATAAGCATTGAAATTTTTATTATGGTTTTGATAATTTGTTGCTTGCATTTTTTTTTTGTCAAAATTGAAGATTCAAAAGCTTAATGTAAAATCATTGGTAGCTACATTCATAATATTTCGGGCGTTTTATATAATGGCAACTATTTAAACATCATTGAGGAAACATCTATGTAAGTTTAGTGATACAATATTATCAAATAAAAATGTAATAATTTTTAATACATTATATTTTATAATGCACATTTTCTGGTTGGCTTTTAAAATGCTTAATTAATCTTTTGCAATAAACAATTTAAATTATTTTGTGCTCATTATTAACCCATTAAGTACCAACACCAAATGTAGCCAAAAAGAACAGTTTTTTTGTTAAAATTGGTATATTAGCACACAAGTATTGCTAAAATTGGATGAAAACATTTTTTTAATAGATCAGGCCTCGAAACTAGTACCTTTTTTACCTGAAAGTCTCTAAAAGTATCTTTTTTGAGAAAATAGTCTCTAACGTACCTATTTTGGCAATTTGAACTATTAATCGAAAAAGGGTTTGCTAAATTAAATCAACACACAGGTGGACAATCACATAAAAAATTAGCAAATACAAAATTAGACAATTTACAGTCGCAGCTAGTTGCAGTAGACAATAATTGCAAGTTTGCATTGTTTGTAAGGATTGTTAATTCTGTTAAGTTGGATCAATTTAATTTTAAGATTCCAATAATAATGTCGAGTTGAAGAAAAACGAGCACGGTACTGCATTCCAGTTATTTTCGTCGCGAGATGATACAAATCGCATGGACTTTAAAAATTGTAACGGCCAACTGGAGTTACAATTCCTGTTCGTACCTTGGAGATTTTTTGAAGTCGACTTCAGTGCCACCAATCAATTTTCATTATCAACTACAAAAATTCGATATTTGATCAACTTTGTTCAAAGTTTTACACGATCCTGTACGACGAGACTACAAACAACGAAAATTGTAAGGAACTAAACATTAGTATTAGGTTTTTAGTCAAACGAAAGCAAAGGTATTAACGTGTCACTTGAAAACATATTTCATTGATGCAACAGCTGAAATATTGGCAGATCATATTATAAAAGCAATTAACGATAGTTCCTTGTCCTCTCATAAGTTTCTCATGCTTTCCAGTGATGGACCATTTGCAAACAAAAAGGTCTGGAGGATAGCAAATGAATATGTAAAGGAGATTCGAAGTAAAAGTATTGTAGATGTTGGCACATGTAATATTCACATTATTCATAACGCCTACTTAAAAGGCTTAGAAAGCTTTGGATCAGAATGCTCAGACTTAGCAATATCACTATATTATTTCTTTATGGCCAACAAGAACTGAACATTATCAAAAAATCCAAATTTCTCTGGGTCTTTGCACTCATTTATAATGCATATTTCAACCAGACACTAGAAACAGCAGTAGAACGTACTTATATTAGAACAGTGGCTAGCAATAAACAAATATTTCTTGGAATACTTACCAACAAATGGTTCCAAAAAAACTTTTAAAGCAAAATACTTATTTCTTTTACACTTTGTGTCGCTGCTAAAATGTTTTTAAGATTCACTTGTTTTCTTCAAAAGGAAGAACCTCTTATACATTTAATGTACGATAAAATAAGAGAATTGCTTATATATTTATTAGAACGACTTTGTTTAGAAGAAACGATAGTTAATTTTGATAAACTAATAGATACTGATCAGTTATTTGACAGTAAAAATTTACTAAGTGCAGACAAAATTAATCCTGGTGTACTGCAATCACTAAATACTGCAAAAATAAATGAACGGGTCAAATTAGAGTTTTTGGCAAATGTTAGAGAAGTAAAAAAACATTAAATTCTATTATGTGCATTCAAGATTATTTAAAGAATTATTACAATAATAGACCAGAACTGGTGTTGATTGCAAAAGAACTTATTAGTAGTGCTAGGGTTGCTTATAAATCGCATGAAGCTTATTTGGAGGCAGAAAAAAACAACTGCGAAAAACTTTTGCAAGATAGAGGGAAGAAAATGAAAAACATAAACTTGCGGTGTCATTAAAAGAAACAGAAAATCAACAAAAGATTATTTTCTTGTTGAAAAATAAATTAAAAGCTACTGAAAAAAAGGATAAGAAGAAAGTAACGAAAGCTTTGCTAGAAGAAGCACATAAAAAACTTAAATCTACAGTAAAAACTAAAAGCGTCTGAGAAAAAAATTGATGCAAAGATGCACGATTTACAAAGGAATCTTCTTAAAAGGAAATAACTTTGTAACAAAAATACAAAAACAGTCTTTAAAAACTTAATTTTTGTTGCAGAATATGTTGTTTGCTTTTGAGTTTATTGATTTTATGTCCTGTTGTGTTTATATAAACTTGTAATGCTAAGAAACTGTTTTATTTTAATTTTAAAGAGTTTAATGTTTTGTTTTTTTTTTTCAAAATATATCCTAGTTAAGTTTCTTTGTACCCTAACAAATAATACACATTTTGGTGCCTAAATGGTCTCTTTTATTGAGCAGGTGAATAGAGACCAAGTCTCTAATTTCATTGGTGAAATCTGTTGTGAGCCCCGATAGATGAAATACAAAAAAAAAAATGACATTGCGTTTTCTCAATACAGTAGAACCTCGATTAACCGTCGTTACCGGTACTATAACGGTTAACAAATTTTGCAATAAACGTGTACAATAATGAAATTTCAATGCTGGTTTGCGTCGAAACGTAAATGGAAACGCGTTCAAGTGGATCTTACGTATTTACATTTACCAAAGTGGGCTACAATAAGGTGTATGTATATACCAGGGGTGGCCAACCTGCGGCTCGCGAGCCACATGCGGCTCTTTGAAGGATTATTTGTGGCTCTCGATAAATGTACCCGAGTTCCCTTTTCATTTTTGTGCTATTATATTTTAAAAAATTAGTATCGTTCCGTATGTGTATGTATTTAATTGCGGCTCGCGAAAAATTTCAAATTTTGAAAAATGGCTCGGACTATCAAGGAACTTGGCCACCCCTGGTATATACTATACAACCTTTCTATTCTTCCATTGTCATCCCCATCGCACAATTTAAGTTGTAAAATTTTCATTCATTATAAAGTATTTTATTAATTTTTTCCTTTGTGACGTCACAATGGAGATTTCAAAAAGACGTGATTTAGTAAACTAATAATTATTGAGAAGAAAGCAAAAAAATTTAAATTTTATATACTTATTATAAAGTAAGAAAAATGTATAAAAACTACGTGTTGTATAAAATACAACAACGCACCTAGTTACGTTATGAATTGGTACGCGCCTCCTCGAGGGTTAATAAATGTTGCATTTTACGTTTTTTCTTCGAAACTATAAGCTTGAGGACAAGAATGATATGATTTAATAAACGGTTTAATTTTACGCAAGAAGTAAAAGAATGTAAATTTTGAATAGTATTTATTTACAGAAAATTTAGCATAAAATCAGTGATGACAGATAGGTTAACAAATCGAATTTATTCTAACCTATTTTTCGAAAATGTTGAAGTTGTCAAACAGATTTAACTTAAATTATTATAACTAATAAATAAGAATAGAATATTGATGGAACATAATAGTGTTGTATAAACGTAATGACGGCGTTTATTGAAGGAGAACAAGAATTAAAGCAACATATGTTTGAGGCGAATGAATCTATTCAAAACGAAAAGCAATCTGCAGAAATTTCAGAAAACGAAGAATACATTCAGGATGTAGTAAAAAAAAATGAGGTTAGCTTAGAAAATATTCACCTGGAAGATGTTAATAATGATCGCAAGCAACTAGAAAATGACATAAGTATAAGTGAGGAATGTATCCAATCACATGACTATGTAATTGAAAAGCAAGAAAATACATTGAATCCATATAAAAAACAGTTTGATGAGCAACTACATACAATTACAAAGTTAGAACAGCGGTGTTCCCATTTAGAGCAAACATGTAAAAATTTAGGTTTCAAACTTGAAAATGTAAGTAATGACATTTTGTAATGAAAGGAACATTTTTCAAAATTATTTATTTTAAATCTAGGCTGTGAAACAATGTGATGTATTAACACGAGAAAAAGAGGCGATGGTAATGAGATATGCCGTAAATGAAAAACGTATTTTGGAGCAAAAATCACTCAAAGAACAAGCAGAGAAAAAGTTCAAGGATGCAATCAGAGAAAATGAAATTTTGCAACATAAAGTTACAACAATGGTTTCTGAGAAAGCAAGGATCTGCCAATTGCTTGATAACAAAGTAATAAATACAATAAACATAAATGATATTTAATATTAAAATTATTTTAGTGCTATGAACTCAAGTCTAGTCAGCAAGAAGTGGAACATATCAAATTTGATTTCAATAATTTAGAGACCAAGGTGAAATGGACACAGAATAGTTTACGAACTGAAATAGATTTACGTAAAGTAAATAATAACAATTTTTAATAATATTCTTCAATTAATGTGATCTTTAATTAGGAAAGTGATTCAAAAGGAGAGGAACTAACAGCAAAGTTGCAGGAAGCTCTAACTCAAATAGAACATGTTAAACGAGAAGCCCAAGAATCTATTAAAGCCTTTCGTTATTCACAAGACAATCAAGCTTACATTTTAGGTATGTCTAAAAATGTTTGAAGATTATTTTGGTTCTGTGGTAATGCACTATTCGAAATATTATTTGATTTAAAAAATAATGTATTTTGTCAATTAATGGTTTAATTCTGCTTACCACTACATTTCAGTTTTTTGTTAAATTAATATTACTGATATTTTTAAATAACAGAACAACAATTAAAAGAACAACAAGCAACTTTAATACTACTGCGGCATGAAAAAGATGATAAAGAGCAACATGTTAAAACGTTACAAAGTGAACTAGAAAGGATACAAGCTAAACAGAAAGATACATTACAAGAAAATAATACACTCTCACTTAAAGTGCAACAACTAGAGCGAGAACGTTTAGACATGGAGCAACGTCTGAGTGAATTTAGAGGGTGTGCTGATCAACAAAAACAAGATGCAGCTAATCTCATAGCTAAAACAGCACAACTGGAACAATTTAAATTGCAGTTGCAAAAGTATTATAACTTAAACTGCTTTGTTATATTTTTTATTTCAATACTTTACAGTGAACACGAGCAACTCATGGCAAGTAACGAACAAATGACCCTACTGCAACAACGAAATTTAGA
Organism: Dascillus cervinus; assembly: GCA_949768715.1. Classification (NCBI taxonomy): domain Eukaryota; kingdom Metazoa; phylum Arthropoda; class Insecta; order Coleoptera; family Dascillidae; genus Dascillus; species Dascillus cervinus. The sequence continues at coordinate 15,748,826 of OX458316.1, read as the reverse complement.
ATTGGAATCAGATATGGATATGTGTAGAGTGCGTGAAGCAGAATTGTTGCATTTTACGCAACAATTAACTGATAAAAATGTTAGATTGCAATCAGAATTTACTGCGATGGAAACAAAAGTTCAACAATTATCTTGTGAACATACACTGCTAAAACGAGCTTCCAAAGAACAAGAAACTAAAGCTGCCATTCTTACCTCACAGTTATCAGATGAACGTACAAAATTTACTAATGAAAATGAAGCTTTAGAACAAAAATTAGAAGTTAAATGTAAGATTAATGAAAAATTAGTGCAAGAGGTTGCTGACCAAAAAGGTGAAAATATGGTCATTAAAAGAAAATTAGAGCTGTCACTTCGGGTATTGTAGTTTCCATTTGATTGTTTTAGAAATTATAATTATGTGATTGCAGGAAGTTACAAAAGAATTGCAGCATTGTCGAAAAAAATTGGAGCAGTATGAGAATTCAACAGTTACAAGTAGCAGCGGTTCAAATACATCCTTGAATGTTGTTGACAGAACTAGTGGAACACCATCGCCACCAGCAGTACCTCAAGAACAAGTTAAAGTAAATTGTCTCCAAAATCATGCAATTTTTTTGTCTAAACCTTATTTTCAGGTTGTACAACCCGAACAAGTCTTGGATAAACAAACATTGATTGAACATATTGTGAAACTGCAAAGGGTGAATGCACGAAAATCAGAAAAGTTGGATTTTATGGAAGAACATGTCAACACCTTAGTTACTGAACTTCAAAGAAAAACTCGATTGCTGCAAAGTTACATAATGAGAGAACAAGCTGGGACGATGAGTTCCAATAAAATGGATAATAATAAGGTATTTTAATTCTTAAATTAAAAAAAAATGCATTACAAAATTTATTTTAAACAATATACTTTCACCTATTTCTTGCTTCCTTATTAAAATTCTTGTTGCTTATGCATTCAGTCCACAAAATTTCGGTAAGTATTCTGCATTTTTTTATGTGCTTTTTGTAGTAACTTCATTTCATGCCATCTAAAAATGAACACCTAACAAAATTAAAAATAAATAAATAAATTTTCATAACTTAATTGTTTATGTTTTGTTCTTTAGGCACACATAGCAAAATTACATGGAGTAATGGCATCTGTGTACGGTTCTCGTGTGGCTGATGATAATCTCACCCTTGAATTGTCGTTAGACATTAATCGGAAGTTACAAGCCGTACTTGAAGATGCCCTTTTAAAAAATATAACGCTGAAGGTAATTTATTTTATATCAACAATGACAATTGAAATTAAATGCCTTTTATTACAGGAGAATGTTGATACTTTAGGTGGTGAAATTGATAGACTTAATAGATTGTTGAAATCATAAAAATTCATAAACAATATGTTTTAAAATGCCAAAATATTTATTTGACTTGAGATTGTTGCTACTTATTTTATCAATTTTATTGTGCACAGGTGATTACATCACTTACTGTCGTTATTATTATCAAATCGAATGATTGTTGATCAATGAAGTTTAATTTTCATGTTATTCCATAATTTAATGCAACTTAATTTTATTAACATTCCTTTATTCTATTTGGTTGGAAAGTATTCATAATGCCAGTAAGTGATTGCAACGATAGTATTTTTAAAGCATTTATGTGTGAAAAAATTTAATGTAATTGTTGGTTTAATTTTTCTACGACTATGAGGGTATGAAATCTCATTTTATTCTCGATTATTAATTATGAAAAATATGTTTGCAGCCCAATTTGCAAGTTAACAACAAAAATGGTTACACATTAAAAACGAATAGCTGCACGTGGAAATTAAATAAAATTTAAAGTTATATCCTCACTAAATAAAAAAAATTGAAATCTGATTTTGGTTACAAAATAAAAATGCGGCATAAAATTTATTGGGCCCATTAAAATTGCTATTTCAATGATTTTTAATGTAGTTTCCATCATAATGAGAAAGTATTATTAATACGTATTTTGGACTTTGTCCTACATTACAAAATGTTTTTGTCTGAAGAATGAATTTATTTTGAAAAAAATATGATGAATTACATTGTTTTACTTTAGTAGTAGTAATACGGTAAATGATTTATGCTGTAATAAATGTTTAACATAAATAACATGAAATACAATTTGCCAAAATGAATTCCCATTGTTTATTAAACAAAGTATTTAAATATTTAGCAACTTTTCTTCTTCGCCATCACTCACTGCTTCAGAAGAAACTTCTTCATAATCCCTTTCCAGTGTAGCTAAATTATCTCTTGCTTCGGCAAATTCACCTTCCTCCATTCCTTCACCAACATACCAATGAACAAATGCTCGTTTTGCAAACATTAAATCAAACTTTTTGTTCAATTTGCTCCATGCAGCAGCTATAGCGGTGGTATTAGATAACATGCAGACAGCTCTTTGAACACGAGCTAAATCTCCACCAGGTACAACAGTCGGTGGTTGATAATTAATTCCAACTTTAAAGCCAGTTGGGCACCAATCTACAAAACGTACATTGCTCTTGGCTTTCATTTGGGCAATAGAAGCATTCACATCCTTTGGTACAACATCCCCACGATACAATAAACAACAAGCCATGTATTTTCCTTGTCGGGGATCACATTTTACCATTTGATTAGTCGGTTCAAATAATTCTGCAGTAATTTCTGAAACCGACATTCCTTCATGATATGCCTTCTCAGATGATACCACTGGTGCATAAGAAGCTAATGGGAAATGGATTCTTGGATATGGCACTAAGTTTGTTTGAAATTCGGTCAAATCAACGTTTAAAGCTCCATCAAATCTTAAAGAAGCTGTTATGGAAGATACAACTTGGCTGATAAGTCGATTGAGGTTGATATAGTCAGGTCTTTCAATGCCTAATTTTCTTCGACAAATATCGTAAATGGCTTCATTATCGACCATAAACGCACAGTCAGAATGATTTAAAGTCATGTGAGTTGTTAAAACTGCATTGTATGGTTCTACTACTGCTGTGCAAACCTAAAAATTTATTTTCTTTATACGCAGAAAATAAGTTTGAAGTGCATACCTGTGGTGCTGGATAAACAACAAATTCAAGTTTGCTTTTTTTACCAAAATCTTGAGATAACTTCTGCATCAATAAAGAAGTAAATCCTGAACCAGTACCACCCCCAAATGAATGAAATACGAAGAAACCTTGTAAACCACTGCACTGTTCTGCTAATTTATAGATGCGATCCATAACTGCATCAATCATTTCTTTACCAATGCTGTAATGTCCTCTAGCATAATTATTGGCAGCATCTTCTTTTCCAGTTATTAATTGTTCTGGATGGTAAAGTTGCTTATATTTTCCTGTTCGTACTTCATCTAAATTTGAGATTGGTTAGTAAAATGATAAGAGACATGAATGTTTACCGAACCTACTACTGTCGGTTCTAAATCAACCATAATTGCCCTGGGTACCATTTTTCCATTTTCAACCTCTGAAAAGAAGGTTCCATAACAATTATCTGAACTAGATAAAGAGGTTTTGCCACCAGGTACAGTGCCATCAGGTTGTATTCCATGTTCTAAACAGTATAGTTCCCAAGTTGCATTGCCAATTTGAACTCCAGCTTGTCCAATGTGGACAGATATACACTCACGCTAGATTCAAATTTAATATTAAAGAGAAAAAGTTCAATTAAGAAGTTACCATTTTTCCTGATTATAATACAGACAATTTAAAATATAATATAAAAATTAAGCACAGATAAATTTTGAGAACATAAGGAAAAATTTACTTTTCAAAATTTTGATAACATTTTATTTGTTTCTTTTCACTATGGATACTGCAATTTTTTAAAGGCCTCTGTGATGTATTTTTTATAGTGGAGTTTTAGTGATTGTTCTTTATGAAATTGCTTGTGACTAATTTTATTTCCAGATGGAAACATATTTTAATTTTTTATATTGTTACCCCAGGACTAAAATGCGTTAGAATTATTAATAACTAATAGGAAAATACTAAATTTATCCAAATCAGTACTATATAATTTTCCTCTTATAAAATTAATACACTCAGTGCTCTTTTTGCAATGGAACGCTTGGGAACGGCGTTCCACCACCTGTTTTCGACGAATTTTTTAAATGTTTATAGCTGTTGGTCTAAATAATTTTTTTTTTAGCGTTCCAACACCTTTTTTTTACAAAAAGAGCACTGCCTACACTTATACATAAGTAAAATTGCTTTTTATTGTTTTCAATACCAGTTATGATCTAGTTTTGAGGTAAATGGACATTGATGCTTTGTAATAAATTTTATTCATTCTTGGGTTCGTTAATTTAATTATAACAGAAATGAAAAATAATTGCAATTATAATTGCAAAATTATTTTATAAAGTGTTTGCGCCAGTATTCTTCCTAAACAACAAAGATGCTAAAAAACTCAGTGAATAATGCAACGAAACTATATGGAAGCAAAGAAATACAAGGAAAATGTACGCTACGGCAGAAGAATTGGATGTTGGCAGGGCCTGTTAGAGACATTTGGAGGCTCAGGTCAAGCAACATACGTGACCCTCTATATAATGAAAAAATTGTTGTTTTGCTAAAAAAATTTTTTTAATCGTTTTGTGTAGTTTCAAATAGTATTGTTTGGAGGCCCCCTGAATTAAGAGGCCCATGTCAAAAGACTCTCGCAACCCCCCCTTCCTGGGCCTGGATGTTGGTATGGCAGTTACCCCAAAAGGACACTATAAATTCTAAATTATTAAAATAATTTCACAATGAGCTCTTTTTGAAGAAAAATAGCAGTATCATTTTAAAAACTATATACTAAATGGGCAATTTTTAAAAATAACTTGCCAGGTAGCATGGTACATTTTTTTACAGTATGAAGAGTCGAAGTTAGTTACTAGTAACAAAAAATAATTCACTCATGAATTGGGCAAAAATATTTCATTTTTGGACTGTGATCAATAGTAGGGCTATTCAAGGTTGCATAACAAAATTTAGAATCCTTGAATATAGAAATTTGTAACTACGGCACTCGAAAAACTGATCTAAAGTGTCGATTTTAACGAAATTTATAAAAGTGCTAATATCTTGAAAACTACGATTTTTTACTAAAATCATGTATTTTGATATTCTGGTCAGTCACACTTTAATTAAGTGTGATAGTTGCTATTGGTCAAAATATTGATAAACTGATTGGCTCTTTGTCGATCATTGCCGATGTCAACAAATGTAACCTTCAAACACCTATTGTTTTGACAGAAGGATCCACCTCTATTATTTTGTGTATATTGTGAGATTGCTATAAACATTCATTGCATAAGGTTTTGTTCGTTTGACACAGTTATTAAATAAGAAATTACTTATTTAGATATTGTTAAAATGGAAGCTCCTCCGCCAATAAAGCCCCCGAGGGGTGTAAAACCGATGAAAGAAACTGTGAGAGTGAAATATTTTTTGCTTAATTCCATTATACTTAATCGTTATTTATTTCAGAGTGGTTTATTAATGTCAGTAATCCGAACACTTTCGGCTAGTGCTGATAATGAACAACGAGATAGAGAAAAGGCCAAATTAGAAACAGAATATAAACAAAGTGACAAAAAGCTTGATGAACTTGTTTCGAAACATGAGAAGGATTTAACTAATGTTATGCAACTGTTCAGTACATTATCACAACAAGTGACTGAGTCAAGAGAAAAAATTCATAAGGTTAAAGAAAACTTAAGTACATGTAAAACTTTGCTACACTGCCGTCGTGATGAATTAAAAAAACTGTGGTTAGAGGGATTAGAGTACAAATATATGCTACAACTTTTAGAAGAAATGTATGTAAAATAATTTAAACATGAGTTCATTGATATTTTATTTGTATTTTTGTAGAGAAAAAATGAATGATGTACCAAATCGTTTAACACATTATTTGAGCCATAAACAATATTTACATGCAACTGAACTTCTTGTTGATGCTGTTTCATTAGGAAAGGGTAGTCTAGAAGGAGTGGAAGCTTTAAAAGAATTGAGTCAAGAACTAGAATTAAAAAAAGAAGTAATTTGGTACTTTTTCAGTCATTTATATCTAATTTTTAATTGTAGCAACTTCATGTTCAACTTATAAATGAACTTAAACAACATTTATATGTGAAACCAGCACAAAATGCACTGGCATTACGTAGGCAAGGATCAGGAAAGGAAGGAATTTTCAATTCCCCATTGCAGAGAAGTACAGAATTGAGATTGTCTTCAAGGCAACGTTCTGCAGCACGAAGAAATTTATTAGATACCCCAAAGTGAGTACTTTTAGAAGTAACATATTTCATTTGATATCTTTTAATTTTTTAGATTTGAATCAAAGTCGGATGTGTTTGAGGTGGAAGAAAATTTAGACTTAACTGACCCCGAGATTAATTCTTCACATTTTATAGCAATTCTTATAAAATGTTTGGCCTTATTAGAAAAATTACCTTTTATTGTTGATGTAAGATGATGATGAGTTTATTTTCTATTTAATTATCAAATTGATTTACAGAAAATCAGACTAGAAATGCAAAGTGAATTATTGAACATAATTCAACGCACAACATATACAGTGAATGATTTTAGTGCATTGCAAAATGGAGGAGATCCAAAACAAGCTAAACAGTTGGCACTTCTAGAATTATTACATACTTTATTTGATCAATTTAGACATGTTGCACAAGTTCATGTCACTATATTAAAACTTTTAACCAAAGCTGCTGAAGCTCATAAAGTTGATATAAAAATTTTTAACATGCAATTATATTGGACGCAAGTTCAGTCAGTTGTAAGTTGTTGTTTTTACGTAATATCTTTTACACCATTATTTTTAAACAGTTACAGCTTCTTTTGAATGATTATTTAGATATACAGAACACATCAAGTGATTCACAATTAGCAGAGAATTTTGTTGATCCTAATGATATTACATCATATTTTTCACGACGTAAACAGCAAACGTTAGTATAGTAATCAGATTATAAGATGAAGTTTTGCATGGGCAAAAATCTGCTTGAAAACTTTATAATATAATATTTAAGATACGAACTGAATCAATTCAAATCAGTCCATGCACATACCCATGCAAAACTCCTACCACTCTATAGGATTTATGATTTTACATGCACCTAATAAATAATTTTTAGTAAAAACAAAATATTATTTAAATTTGATGGATCTTCAAGTGCACTAACAACGTCTAATTTACCAAATGGTTCAAATTTGAAACTTAGCAAGCACAAAGCATTAGTGTGTACACCTGATCCAAATAATGTTACTTTAATATTTATCCCCATTATGTGTTTTATTGAAGATATTGAACAAGCGTTGGAGTTGAAACATGGGTAGGTAACTAATAACTTAAATAATTTCTTAAATTAATTATCCTATTTTAGTGTTTCATGTTCATTGAATCAATTTTTATCAAATTACGTTACTGAAATATTTTTGAAAAAGAAGCGAGCGGAAACATTGTTACAAGTAGAAACAGCAGTAAGAGCATCTGATGCATGGAAGGCAACAATTCTTTTAGATGTAACTACAGATTATAAGCCAATATTAGTGGTATGTTTCTTTAATCTTTAATCTTTATATTTTTAATTTTAATTTTTATAGAGTACAGTGACCATTGAACGTTCTATCAGAGAGTGGCAAAGATTACTTGAATCTTTGCCACTTTATGCAGAGCAAGTTGTAAAATCTATTTGCTTTGCTCTTAAAGAATACAAAGAAACTTGTTTTGCTGCCTATCAAGGTATTGTTCAACCTCATTCAGAAGATCGGCGTATCTGTAGTGCCGCTTGGTTAAAAGATGAAGATATCAGTCGTTTTCTCAAGTATTATGAATTTATTCCTTTTTTGGTTTTAAATTAACAATAACCATATTTAGATCTTTGCCGAATTGGTTAAACTTAAAGTCACAACAAGAATTTCAAGCACGCAATGAACGTAGAAGAATTGTAAGAAGGGATAATACTTCTGAAGAGGAAAGTCCTGAAGATGTAAGAAAACGTAACAGGAGAGAAGCTGAAATTTTGGCTAGTAACCTGGGAGAAGGTGGTGTTGGCATTGGAGAAATTTTATCAGATATAAGTTTGTTAAAAGAATTAGCTCAACTTCAAGAAAGCATGGCAAGTTTTTATTTGGATGTTCTTGAAAGTGAAAATGTCATGTTTTTGTTTTAGGAATGGTTTTCTGTTTCCATGTTACAGTTTGCTAGTGAATTTAGACGTGAACCGTCATTACTGCCACCAACGGTTAACGGTGTTGCAACTGAAACTCCTCCAGTTTCATCAACTACCCTTCAACAATTGACAAGTGTTGCTCAAGATTTTGATGAATTGGCTAACACTTGTCTTTTACTGCTTCATTTGGAAGTAAGAACTTTCAAAATAAATTAAAAACCATTAAAGGTTAAATTTTAAGGTACGAGTGCAATGTTTCCATTATCTGTTAGCTCAAAGTGAATATAATAAGGAGTCCCATGAGCCAGATCCTAAAGTTTTAGAACTTAGTAGGGTATTAGCAAATGTTGATGAAGCTATGACGTCAAGCTTACATCCTCGAAAATGCAAGGTAAATTGTATATTATAATTTTAGTTAAATTTCATTAATGATATTAATTTTTCAGTACATTTTTGAAGGATTAGGTCATTTAATTGCAAAGATATTAATTAGCTCCTCACAATATATGCAAGTTATTGATGAAATTGGTATTCAAAGAATGTGTCGCAATATTTTTGCTTTACAACAAACATTAACCAACATTACAATGACTCGTGAAGTTACACTAGATCATGCAAGACATTATTTTGAATTATTCTTTTCCACCCCAGAAGAAATATTGAATAATATTGTAGAGAAAGGACCGATATTTTCTGAATTAGAGTACATGAATGCATTCCAACTGTTACATCGAAGTCAATCAGGAAAAGATTTTGGTACCGTTGATGTACACTTAGAAAGATTGTCAGATATTTTAGGTGAGGTAGGTGTAACAGTATAAATCTTTAGTGTATTGCTATAATCAATTATAATTTATTTAGTAAGCACTTATCATTTTTTTTTCTATATACTTAGTTTATAAAGTTTAACAGCATTCTAATATGTTAATTGTTATTAATTAAGATAATACTCCGGTAAACTAAGAATTCAACCTTGGAATGAAAGTGAGAAAGCTGTATTTTTGCATAAGCTTTTGTTTTGACATTCTGAAGACTGGTTGAAAAGTCTCATGTAATCTCGTGTCCACGTCACAAGATATTGAAAGACAAGTATGCCTGAACACTCCATCAATACCAAATGATTTTGATAGTGAAAGTGAATTTATCCCTGAAATTCTTGATGTTTTAAAGTCAAATGTGACGGACAACGGGGATGATGATAATAATCCAAAAATTGAATTTGGCCGACCAGAAGAAGATGATAGCTGCTTTCCATTTGCCACGAATATCAGATCAAATCACTTCACTTCAGTTTGCATCAGAAGCTAACGTGTTCCTTTCACACAAAGTGAAGTGATGAGGGCTACATCATATTTCAGATCACTTGTAAAAGTGAGGTTAAATTCGTTTTTATCGTCACCCAAGATGTGGTTGCATTCCTAACCGCGTTCGCCACTGTGGTTCGCCATAAACAATTTGCGTGTAATTTGCTATTTTATATCCGAAAATGACATTATGTTCAAACATCTTATAAAGAACTGAATTTTTGAGTCGTTCCTTTCAATAAGTGAACTGATGTGATTATTACAGTTCAAGTAATATCACTTCAGTTCATTTCGATGGTGAAAGGAAAGCAGCTGATGACGACGAACAATAGGAATCTTAACAATTACCGGGTTTATATCGGAGCGAGTAAGCGGATTAATAGGCTTTAATCGGCTTACAACATCTCGATATAAACAGATGCGGATTACAATAACTCGGCTTACATGATGAAATTTAACCTTAAAGATAAGTGCGATTGGACTTGACGAATGCGATTAGATAAATTTCGTCTTCGATATAAACGCGATTGGATTACACATGCGCAGTTACGGAACTGCAAATGACATGCGCAGTTCCGTAACAGGTCGTCTAATGCAAAAGACAAAGATGACGTTATATTCTAATCTTTGTTTATCGGTCAGTTTAATCTCGTTGCAATCCGAAACATAACCTAACAGGATTGAAATTTTCACCGATATAAACAGGCAGTTTAAAAGTTGGATTTATTTCATTAGGCCGCTTGCATGTAAGTGGATTACATGCGCACGATATAAACCCGGTAAATGGAACATTGCGCGTGTCACTTTCCGCGCCGTATCTCGAGAATGGCAAATTATACAGAAAAATGCGTGAAATAAAAATTGTAGATAATTTTATGGTCTAACAGTTTTATAATCACCATAAATGACATATGATGCGTAGAAAATGAGTAATTGCGAAAAACGATTTTCGTGACCTTTAACCTTCAACATCTTGTGACGCGGACATGAGATTATATGAGACTTTTGAGCCAGTCTTCAAAACGTCAAAACAAAGGTTTATGCAAAAATATAACTTTCTCACTTTCATTACGAGGCTTAGCCTTATTGCACCTTATTTGTCTGTACTATAATGCCATTGGAAAAAAAAGAAGTAAATACAGAGGAAGTGTTTCAAAACCCTGAGTTACTTAAATATTTATTTTGAAAGCATTTCAAACTATAAGCACATACAGGCTCCGGCAATGAAACGGGATGATTTGAGGTGGGGTGTAGAGCTGGTTAGGTGGTGGTTGGGACAAAGGTCGACATCTCCTTACAATCAGCACAATGGCCGCGTTCAGCGCACTCAACTGTTTAGAGAGAAATTTTACTATTTTTTAAAGAATACATTTTTTATTTATTTATCACGTGCAACAAGAATAACCCTTTGGCGTACAATACAAAAAAGCCAATGTTTAAACACTACGAATGTTCTTCATTAAAATTTATGCATTCTTCGAGTCGATCCTGGAAGTTTTACATGACCTTTTGTAGCATATTGAGGGGTATTCCATCAAGACCGTTGAATGGCAGTTTTTTATGGGGTATCTAAAAGCAAAAATGTTTGAGGCCGATCCACTCAGAACTATCCAAGCCATCAAACAACTTTTGTTTTTAGGTATCCCCATAAAAAAAACATAAAACGAGATTGAAACAATACCAATTGGCTATTCTTGTACACGTTAAAAACTAGTAAAAAATGCATTCTTTAAAAAATAGTTAAATTTCCTTCTAAACAGTTGAGTGCGTTGAACGCGACCATTGCACACTAAATCATGGGTCGGCAACCAGCGGCCCGCAAGATTCTCACCACAACGCACAACGCACGCGGCCCGCACTAATCCCCACGTAAAATATTTGGCCCTTTTACAACAAAAGGTTGCCGACCCATGCACTAAATGATAACTCATGCTGATTTTGAGGAGTTGTGGATCTTCGTCCCTACCACCACCTAACGAGTTCTACACCCCACCTCAAATCATTCCGTTTCATTGCCGGCGGACCCTTTATAAAACAATTAATAGTATCTTTAAAGTTCATCTTTTACATTTATGAAGTTTGCGTTCTCTTTTAATTTTAAATTATCCCAAAAGGCCTTATTCCCCAAAGAATCTGCCGATTCCATAGATATTTCAGATGGTGATTTAATATGCAAATACTGAACATCATCAGTGGGTTGTTTTGATAATGGAAGCCATTCTGTAATTGGTATGTTTGGAATTCTATAAGAATTAAGCCGATTATACTATTACGAAATATCTTTTAAATAATTTTACCCATTTTTTGCAAATGAAATCCACATATCAACCAACAACTTGGACATCCTTCGATCTTGCTCTGTTGTTTGCATATCTTCAACACTTGATAGAACATATACTGTATCATCACCATGTGCAGCTCCTATTTAGAATTTGTTGTAAAATAATTTTTGAAATGTTTCAAACAATTACCGTAATTTTCATTACAACCTGATCGCCATTCAGAATAACTGTGAGCTCCACGGTATGAAAAATAATAATAGTAAATTGGTGATTTGACTGCTGCTGCATGCAACCTTGCTGCATGTACAATATCGGATATAAACATACGATCACCCACCATCTAAATTAAAAAAATATAAATATTAATTAAATTTTTCCATCATCAAAAATTCAGTTATATTTTGGCATAATTTTTTACAACACCTTCACTAGTAAAGGAAAAGTTGTTCTCGTCAGTGGAGAGTCGTTAAAATATTCTTTTCTGATTTTCTGTCCTACGGCCACTTTTTTTTCTGGCTTAATAGTATTGTTGAAATCTAATATGTACGGAATTAATTCATCCCAACGCCGATCAATTTCGTCTAAAGATGTTGGTTCTCCAATAAAATCTGTAAATTTCCAACAAATATATTTTAACTGATCATAATAAATTCATACCAGCAGCTGGATATAATCCTTCCGATTCATCATGCGAGAATATTAAAGGTACATCTTGCACTTTTTTTGCTTTAAGTAAAAAGTAAGGATGTTCTGGTATCATGGGGTTGGTTGACCATTTATCAATGACTACACCAAATGGTGAAAATGGGTTGTATTGATACGGCTAAAATAACGAGACTGAATTTGTTTTTTTATCTAGATCACAATCGTACCAAAAACGTTTTGACTGTACTGACAATTTGTCGAGCCGATCTGCGTTTTAAGCAATTAATGATGGCTTTGTTGTTATTAGCAGAACATCCTAACAAATCTGCAATTGTTTTTGTTTTTTCTATTACATTTTCTACCAAAACCCATGCATTCAGTGATGAACCACTTTGAGCAATTCCACGATTAAATAAACCTTGAGATAATGGCGATAAAGCGTGTAATTGTACACTAGCACCTCCAGCCGACATTCCAGTTAGCATTATAGAATTTGGATTTCCTCCAAAATATTTTATATTGTCTTTTATCCATTTTAAAGCTAAGACTTGATCTTTTAAACCATTGTTTCCTGGCACGACATTGTCTTCAGTGCTCAAAAATCCTAATTAAAATGACATATTTAGTTTGTACTTATATTTGCTCATCATTTTACCTAAAGGTCCTAGTCTATAATTAAAGTTAATGTAAACAACTTCTCTTTCCATAATAATGTTTGGTCCATAATTGCCTCCAGAATTAAACATAAATGCACCACCATGTATGTGGATGATCACATCTTTCAACAAGTCTTTGTTTAATGCGGGGGTGTAAATATTAAGATATAGGCAATCTTCATCACCCACGACAAAATCATCTCCCGGTTTTGTAAAATGATTGTACTGGAGGCATTGGTAGAGAGTTGTTGCTTCCCATATTCCTTGCCATGGTTTAACAGGTTGTGCCTCCTACAAATTATATAATATGCTCTTTTCATTGCTGCGTTTTATGCCGTGTGATGTTTTAAAATTCATGTCTAGACAGCTGTAGTGAACTAGATTAAGGTAAAACTTGATGCATTACCGTTGGTTTGTAATGTTAAAACTGTCACAGAGAGTAACACATTTGTTACGAACTCGTAAATAGGTACACTATTGTCGTTTGATTTCTGTTTATTAACACAATGCTTATTATTTACAATATTTACGCTTATTACTTATTCTTATAATTATTACAAATGTAGAGATTCGTGATTAAATTTCGATGGGTTTGTAAAGATTTGAGATTTTGGATTGATTTAGTAAAGATTTATTGGGAGCTTCAGGTTACGACGACGATTTGTATTCAACTACTTTGTGATTTTTTGGCAAAAAGCTGGGTTAGTTTGTGAGGTAGTGCACGTGTTTAACGGTTTTTTTTTTTATGAGTGAACCGTTAGGTCGTTCTAAAAAGGTTCCTTGCAATAATTTTGGAAAGCGGGACTGATTTTTTTCTAGTAATCATATTTAAGAATTTGCACATTTCTAATACGTTTTCCATTGAGAAAACTGTTCAGTCTTCAACCATTGAACTCTTTCTACACGGGTACTGACCAATGAAACGACGACAGTTGACTTTTCTCCACAGGTAGTTTTTTTTTGTTACCTTGACGATTATACGATTGTTTGTTATTTTCTCGATAATTAATTAACTTTGACATCTGTCATCGAATTTGTGTTTGCTCTGTCTACAAAGTACCAAGAAATGATGGAACTTGTGGATGACATAGACAATTGTACCCCGCCAGACGTGCAAGAGACTGCTAAACTTGCAACAATGTTTAAAAAATCATTCCAGCTGTAACCTTCTTCGAGACAAGACCTTTTTTGCTCACGCGTAAACAATCATTCTTTATAGTTGTGGCGGTTCTCCAACGTGGATTAGATACTAGCAGAGGTAAGTGTTAACATCTCTTTGTACGATCGGTTATCATTAATAATATAGTTTACGTTCGTTCCTGTGATGATCTAAAATATATTTCATCAGGTGCCATTGATAGAGGATCATTTAAAATGCCAAATAATACAAATGCCCATTCCTGCAGCAAATATCGATTTATACAAAATCAACTGAACCCGCATAAAAATGAAAATAATATTCAAAGTGAAGTGGATTCGGACATAGCAGGCTGTGATTTTAAATACCAAACTCAAGCCAATGTGATGCCTGCAGCAAGTTAAGTTTGTATCTTGCCGCGAGCAAAAATCGTTTGTTGCCATGAAAAAGGTATACTTCAGTTATTTTTTTGTAACTGCATTTTATACTAATATATTTTGCAGGAATCCTCAGATCACCGAGTATCCGGACGAAATTAATAAATAGGTATACTATATAAATACATAATATGTAGCAATTGAAGCGTTTTTTACAAAAACAACCATAGTCCTAATTTTTTTTGGTGATATTTCTTATGAATATCGAATGGGCAATGGCTGTTTTTGCAGAACAAGCAAATATTTACTTAACTATAACGTTGGATTATGTATCTTCTTGCAGAAACCGATCACACCATTCGATTGGGCGTCCAAGAAACTCTGTAACTCAATACTAACCGCGAATTCGCATTTTTGGACTATGGTCGTTTTTGTAAGAAGCGCCTCAATTGTATTTCCAAAGATGAAATAAATATTTAAAATAAAATCTAAATCAAATATTTAAAAAACATTCCCAAATAATATTACCTAAACATTCCCAAGTAATATAACCTAAATATGCCCAAGTAATATTATCTAAACATTCGAAAACAATATTATCTAAACATTCCCAAGTCATATAACCTAAATATTCCCAAGGAATATTATCTAAACATTTCCAAGAAACATGTACGAAATATTTAAAATTCTGTCGGTTCTCATATAAACTAAATATATAATTTCTCATATTTGCGAAATATTACTGTGCTGCTTGGGAAATGAATTTTTTGCCACTAAAATCGAGAAAGAAATACGAAGTAAGTTATAAAACTTTCATGAATTGGCGAAACACAAAGAATACGAATTCATTCTCCGAAAATATTCTTTTGGCTTATTTCTCCGGACTAGCAGAAAAATATAAATCCTCTTCATTATGGTCTCAATATTCTATGCTACTTTGAGCATACTATTACCCACTCGATCACGACAGACGACTATCGCCGCACGACGGTTGTTTAAGGAGTCAAGGCGATGGAAAACATTTTAATTTATTATTAATCCGTCACCTTTAAAAGAAAAAGGCGGACGAATAAACATCGTTCCACATAAACTGTGTTTTATTCGTATAATAGTGTGTTCGTTTGTAACATTTGGCGTACAACGTGAGGCTAGGACTCGAGGTGAGTCCACGAATCCACCCCCTTTCATCCTGCGAGATGACAGCCCCAAGGCGCGGTACGAGGGCGTACCCGAACATTAACGTCGCCGATGGGCAACAAGACCTGCTGAGAGAGGCCCAAACCTCTCAGTGGCGCCCAGATCAACAACAGCTGATACAACATCATGACAAGACCATCCAGAATCTCCGTCTTCAACTGGAGGCATTAGAGACGCTCCAGCGTCGAACGTCGACTCTAAGATCGCCACTTCCCGTACCGTCCCGAACGAGTCCTTCAGCGTTACCAGGTCCGAGGTCACTTCCTCCACCGGTAGCCCCCAAGCTACCCAAGTTCGCCGGACGTGCAAAAGAGGATCCAGAAATCTTCATGAGTCGTCTGGAGCGTTACTTCAATGCGTGTGGAGTACATCCTGACGACCAGGAGGAGATCGCTGCCGAACAGCTGCAAGAAGAGGCGAAGAAGTGGTACCGGGTGTACACAAACATGGGGTACACATTTCTTGACTTCAGTAAGAGGTTCCGCGAGCAATACTGCTCCCCGGTCGCTCGGGCTAAACTCGCGGAAACGCAACTTCTGCACGACGAACTGCGTCAAGAGAAACTGGCAAAGGAACGACTCCTGCGAGAGAAGGAAGCCGTCACGACGGAAAAATACGTCACGGAAAGCGCTCTGGCCGACGCGAGATTGGAATCCGAACTGAAGGACGAAAAATTGCTAATGCTGAGATGTAAATTGGACGAGCTCGTTGGGCAGGTGCAACTGTTGGAGCAGGCCAAGTTGAGGCTGGAAATGACTCTGGAGTCGCAGCGCAAAGAGTCCAAGAGGGAAACGCAGCAGCGAGACGAAGAACTGGAGGAAGTTCGACGCAACTCCCAGGAAAAAGTCAAAGCTCTCGAGGTTCAATTGGAAAATGAGCATGAAGAACGGACGCTACTCTTGCGGGAGAATCACGAGTTGGAGAGACGGTTGGCGGTGTTTGCAGAATCCAATCGAAATGAACGGGCCGGTGACGAAGCTTTGGTCCAGAGGCTCAAGCGAGACCTGGAAAGGACTAAAGTGTTGCTCCGGGACGCACAGGTTCAGCTCGAAAGACAGAAGGTCGACAATCCTAGCAAGATACTTATACGACAGTTGAGGAACCAGATCGAAGACCTGGAATGCTCTCGAGCCGTCGCCAACAAAGCGAAACAGAGCATCGACATCGAACTCGCAGAAACACAAGCTTCGCTCGAAGAGGCTCACAAAGCGCGACGCGAGGTCGAGGACAAGGCAAACGGCTTGAGCCGGGAGCGCTCAGACTTGCAAGCGCAGCTGGAAGAAAACGAAGAAGAACTGGCGGAAGTTGTCAAGAAGTATAAGGCTGTCATTCAGCAGATGTCCTCGGATCAACTGATCTTGCAGGTACAAGCATCGCTGGTGTCCGAACTGGAAGGGGAACGAAATTCATTGAAGGACCAGTTGGTCGAGCTCACAACGAAGCTGGAAAGCGCCGAAAGCTTGGGAGACGCTTCCTCGAATCTGCTGGCCAAGCGAATGGAACTGAAAACCAAAGAATTGGAATCGAAGCTGGAACTTGAGCAGACGACCAGGTCCAGTTTGGAGGTCCAGATCGCCCGCCTGAAGGAGGCCGTCGACAAGCTGCAGAACGACCTTGCCGGTTCGAAAGTGAAGGAACAGCAGGCGCAAGAACAGACGAAGAAATCGCAGAGAAGATTCCAGGGAAAGCACTCCTTGGTTACAATCCTCGCCTTCCAGGTGCCTGGGACTCGGACGTCGAACGTCCACCCACCCCGGAGCTCGAGGACATTCGCCAGAAGGCGCGTGACAACCAACGAGCCTACCTGGACCGTCGCCACCCCGTACAGCCCCGCGCAAGAACCTTTGACATCGGTGACCTCGTCCTCACCAGAAAAGCCCCTGGCCGACAGCGCTTTGGACCAACCTGGCTGGAACCCTACTCGATCGAAGAGAAGATCACCGAACCACAAGCATTTAATTTCTTTGTCAAAGACCCGTCGGCGACCGTCGTCTCGAAAAAGGGGGCGAATATTACCCACTCGATCACGACAGACGACTATCGCCGCACGACGGTTGTTTAAGGAGTCAAGGCGATGGAAAACATTTTAATTTATTATTAATCCGTCACCTTTAAACGAAAAAGGCGGACGAATAAACATCGTTCCACATAAACTGTGTTTTATTCGTATAATAGTGTGTTCGTTTGTAACAATACACAACAACATTAATATTGAAACATATCCCAAGTTACGTGCATTTTTGAAAAGAAGATCTGAGGGCTATCGGGCTACAAAATCAAAAACATTCACTTCGAACGAAATTGATGAATTTTTTTGTAAAGCTCCAGATGAAATATATTTTGCAACAAAGGTAACATAATTATGAACTTCTTAATAACATGTTGTCATGTGTAACTATAATTAATGATATTTTTTTAGGTTGCTCTTATAATGGGCATTATGGGTGCTTGCAGGACCAATGAATTGCATTCCATGAAAGTTACTGATATTACTGACGTAAATAAAATAATGTTGGTCACTATTCCCGTCACAAAAACCAAAATTGCACGAAAATTCACCGTAATTGGTAAATTCTATGATGTTCAAAAATATATGAATCTACGCCCGCAATACGTTCCAACCGATAATTTTTTTCTAAACTATCAAAAAGGCAAGTACACTTGTCAAAATATAGGTGTCAACAAGATTTCTAAAATGGGGCGAGATATAGCTAATTATTTAAAACTTCCGGAAGCTGAAAAGTATACTGGACACAGTTTCCGAAGATCATCAGCTACAATACTAGTAGATGCAGATGCAGATATAACTGCTTTGAAAAGACACGGAGGGTGGAAGTCCACATCAGTAGCCGAAGGTTATATATACACTTCCATAAATAACAAGATGGACTCGGCCAACAAAATTATCCGCAGTCCAAGCTTCCAGCAGCAGCATGCATAATACAACAGAAAACTACATAACCAATAACAGAAACTTAAACATGGATACTCGGGTAGATGTAAAATCGCCTCCATTTACTATCGTTAACTATGGTACGGTTAATGTATACAATGTTAATAATTAAAACGATATATAAAAAATAAATTACAATAATTATTGCCATTATTCATTATGAGTTAATTAATTAATATGATTAGAAAAAGTATAGTGTTAAACTCGTGAGAAATGGCCATTCCCACTCGAATGAATTACTCCACTCGCCTTCGGCCCGTGTCGCAAATTTCATCCTCATGAAAATGACCAACTTTCTCACTCATTGAACAATATACTATTTCCGGATGGTAATAAAGTTTGAAATAGCGGTACAAAATAACGGTACAGGTCTATAACCGGGGTTCACCGATATATATCCGGTAAATATCATTGATATATATCGTGATATTTATTCGTTGATATATTTCTGATATACAGTGTGGACGCATGGGTTGGAACAAATTCATTTAAAATTCATGGGTTTGGTTTTTGGAAAAACGCTCGAACACGTCGATTTTAGTTTTTAAAACTGCATCCTTTTTGGTATTTATAATTTTACGATCGTGTTTTGTTTTCGCACAATGACGTCATTAACAATTTTTTTAAATTGGACCCCATATTTTTATTCAGGAATTTGGATGCAGCATATTTTTCTGAGTACGGAAATGTCAAATTCGTATGACCTTGAAGAGGAAAGTTTTCGAAATAATCAGTCCTAAAATTTCAAAAATGTATGGTAAAATTATTAGAGTAGACCAATAATAATATCATCAAGGAAGCGCTGGAAACAAAAGACTGTTTTGACATCAACAAAATTTATTGGAAAAACGCTCGAATCCGTCAAATTTTATTTTAGTAGCGTATTTTTTAAAATAGGATTGGTACAAACTGAACGATTACAAAAAAAAATAAAGAACACGGTTTAGCTATCTCAAAATACTAAATTTAAGTAATGATTAAATTAAAAAAACAACTAAATAAAATATTGCGCACTGTTGATTTCCTGACAGCAGCCATTGCTATCAATAAATTCTTTTTGAACATTGCCAATAACTTCAGGAGGGATTTGTCGTAACTCATGACAAATTCTTGTCTTAAATCTTCTAAATTTTCTAACCTGCTAACGTATACTTTACTTTTTAAGCATCCCTACAAAAAGTAATCAAAGGATGTCAAATCTGGCGATCCCTCTTTTGTTTCCAGCGCTACCTTGATGAAATTATTACTGGTCTACTCTAATAATTTTACCAAACATTTTCGTACTCAGAAAAATGTGCTGCATCCAAATTCCTGAATAAAAATATGGGGTCCAATTTAAAAAAATTGTTAATGACGTCATAGTGCGAAAATAAAACACGATCGTAAAATTATGAATATCAAAAAAGATGTAGTTTTAAAAACTAAAATCGACGTGTCCGAGCGTTTTTCCAAAAACCAAACCTTTGTTCCAACCCACGCGTCCTCACTGTATATTACTATGTTAAATACGTTGATACCTCTTCATAAACTCAATATCTATGCGTTGGTTCACGGTACACACAGAGATAATAGACTACCGAAGTAGGCGGTCCTTATTAGGGCGGTAAATTCGAAAGCGAGTCTATCGGTACTGCAATTTCTATTGTGTTACGATGTTTTTCATTTATAAGTATCTTTATCGAAATATTTAAGGGAAAACGGCAATGGCACAACAAATTACTGTGTTAATGTTATCAATATAACATACTACTGTTTTAAATTGCCTCAAAATAGAGCTTTTATTTGAATTTGAAATTTGCAAGTAAACGTATGTCGTAGCATCAGGTATGTAGGCGCAACTCCCGTCAGAGTCGATGTAAAAAAACCGGTAGAAAGGAAGCATGAAATCACTGAAATACTGTACGCACTACGTTGCATAGGAA
Source organism: Dascillus cervinus (assembly GCA_949768715.1). Taxonomy (NCBI): domain Eukaryota; kingdom Metazoa; phylum Arthropoda; class Insecta; order Coleoptera; family Dascillidae; genus Dascillus; species Dascillus cervinus. Next base: position 15,728,177 of record OX458316.1, on the reverse strand, counting down.
TAAAAAGAGATAGCATGATTAAGCTCTTCCTCCAAGTGACCTTCACTTCGGTAGTCTATTGTGGGTGAACTCCCTAATCATTCAGTTTGCCGATAGTTGCCGGGGAATCCCATTTATTTGATTAGTGAGTCCCCTACTGTAGGCGGTCGCATGTGTCTGCATTTCTGTTCATTTTTTATTATATGAATAAGAATAATATAAATGGTTAATTTTTTATATTTTACTACTTTGTTTCATGAATCATTAAAATTAGAATAGGAATTTTTATTTTTGATGTGAATGAATATAGGTACATTTTTGACTGTTGTGTTCATTTTTTGCTGTCTTGTTTAAAAATAGAAAAATATATGCTTCTACTTACTCTTTGTATTCACTATATTAAAAAAATAAATAAAAAGTAAATAAATATCTCAATTTGATATATGTATATCGGATATATATCAATAAATATTTGATATTTTGATATTTATATAAATATCATGATATTTACGAACCCTGTCTATAACACATTGAGCTGTCTACAAGTGAAATTTAGAAAATCACTCGGTACTATTTCTTACAAGAAATTTATTTTTTCCAACAGGCGGTTTTGCGTACGGAATCCCCTCAAATGCAATAAATTGTTGTTTATTTATGGTTTCTTTATAGTGTCCTCTTATTTTACCTAACGGAATCTCTACTTCTGGAACAGAAGCTAATGCCTGAATTTCTAAAAAATTTAAATTTATTTTTTCTAAAGTTTATTAAAATTTATCGCATTATACCAAAAAGTATTATCACACTAGCACTCTGTAAAAGCCACATTTCAAATAACCTTCGATTATGTTTATTTCAAAGTAGGTAAGTCAAAGGTTTTGGTTCAAACGCTGATATCAAATCTAATTTTTTGTTATTTATGATTTTAAGTCTTTTGTAAACACATTATGAAATACATATAGAGTTAACAGTACTGTTATTTTCACTGTAGAAAATACGGCCGATAATGGCTTAATAAATAGTGCATCTTTGAAAATTCTACTAAATATGTCGCCAAAATATTAAGATATTAATTAGCTCTTTACTAGCAATGCAATGCAATGCAAGTACTTGATGAAATTGGTATTCAAAGATTGTGTACCTAATGCAAAACATTATTTTGAATTATTCTTTTTAACTCCAGAAGAAATATTGAATACTATTGTGGGGAAAGGGCCAACATGAATGCATTCTATCTCTTACCCTGAAGTTAATCAGGAAAAGATTTTGGTACCTTTGTTATATACTTAGAAAGATTGTCAGATATTTTAGGTGAGGTAACAGTATAAGTCTTTAGTGTATTGTTACAATCAATTATAATTTCTTTAGTATGCACTTATCATTTTTTTCTGTATAGTTTATGAAGTTTAAAAGCATTTTAATATATTAATTGTTAGTAATTAAGATAATTCCAATGAAACAGTTAACCAACCAATCTTAATAAAATTTATGTTATGGCAAAAGTAAATACAGAAGAAGTGTTTCAAAACCACGAGTTACTTAAATATTTATTTTGAAAGCATTTTAAGCTATAAGCAATTATAAAACGATAATAATATTTTTAAAGTTCATCTTTAACATTTATGAAGTTAGCATTCTCTTTTAGTTTTAAATTCTCCCAAAAAGCATCATTTCCCAAAGAATCTGCAGATTCCATAGATATTTCAGTTGGTGATTTAATATGCAGATACTGAACATCATCAGTGGGTTGTTTTGATAATGGAAGCCATTCTGTAATTGGTATGTTTGGAATTCTATAAAAATTAAGCCGATTATACTATTACGAAGTGTCTTAAATAATTTTACCCATTTTTTGCAAATGAAATCCACATATCAACCAACAACTTGGACATTCTTCGATCTTGCTCTGTTGTTTGCGTATTTACAACACTTGATAGAACATATACTGCATCATCACCATGTGCAGCTCCTATTTAGAACTTATAGTAATTAATTTTTAATATGTTTTAAATAATTACCGTAATTTTCATTACAACCTGATCGCAATTCTGATTTACTGTGAGCTCCGCGGTATGAAAAATAATAATAGTAAATTGGTGATTTGACTGTTGCTGCATGCAACCTTGCTGCATGTACAATATCGGATATAAACATACGATCACCCACCATCTAAATTAAAAAAATATAAATATTAATTAAACTTTTCCATCATCAAAAATTCAGTTATATTTTGGCATAATTTTTTACAACACCTTCACTAGTAAAGGAAAAGTTGTTCTCGTCAGTGGAGAGTCGTTAAAATATTCTTTTCTGATTTTCTGTGCTACGGCCACTTTTTTTTCTGGCTTAATAGTATTGTTGAAATCTAATATGTATGGAATTAATTCATCCCAACGCTGATCAATTTCGTCTAAAGATGTTGGTTCTCCAATAAAATCTGTAAATTTCCAACAAATATAATTTAACTGGTCACTAACCATAATTCATACCAGCAGCTGGATATAATCCTTCCGATTCAACATGAGAGAATATTAAAGGTACGTCTTGCACTTTTTTTGCTTTAAGTAAAAAGTAAGGATGTTCTGGTATCATGGGGTTGGTTGACCATTTATCAATGACTACACCAAATGGTGAAAATGGGTTGTATTGATACGGCTAAAATAACAAGATTGAATTTGTTTTTTTATCTAGATCAAAATCGTACCAAAAACGTTTTGACTGTACTGACAATTTGTCGAGCCGGTCTGCGTTTTAAGCAATTAATGATGGCTTTGTTGTTATTAGCAGAACATCCTAACAAATCTGCAATTGTTTTTGTTTTTTCTAATGCATTTTCTACCAAAACCCATGCATTCAGTGATGTACCACTTTGTACAATTCCACGATTAAATAAACCTTGAGATAATGGCGATAAAGCGTGTAATTGTACACTAGCACCTCCAGCCGACATTCCAGTTAGCATTATAGAATTTGGATTTCCTCCAAAATATTTTATATTGTCTTTTATCCATTTTAAAGCTAAGACTTGATCTTTTAAACCATTGTTTCCTGGTACGACATTGTCTTCAGTGCTCAAAAATCCTGATTAAAATGACATATTTAGTTTGTATTTATATTTGCTCATCATTTTACCTAAAGGTCCTAGTCTATAATTCAAGGTAATGTAAACAACTTCTCTTTCCATAATAATGTTTGGTCCATAACTGCTTCCAGAATTAAACATAAATGCACCACCATGTATGAAGATTATCACATCTTTCAACAAGTTTATGTTTAAATTGGTGGTGTAAATGTTAAGGTATAAGCAATCTTCATCACCCACGACAAAATCATCTCCCGGTTTTGTAAAATGATTGTACTGGAGGCATTGATAGAGAGTTGTTGCTTCCCATATTCCTTGCCATGGTTTAACAGGTTGTGCTTCCTACAAATTATATAATAAGATCTTTATGTGGTTGCATTTTATACCGTGTGATTTTTTAAATTTCATGCCTAGACAGCTACAGTGAATTAGGTCATCGAGTTAGGGCGTAACTTGATACACTGTTGCTAGTTGTCAATGTCTTAACTGTCACAGAGAGCAACACATTGAGTTGTGTAAAAGTGAAATTTAGAAAATCACTCGGTATTATTTCTTACACGGAATCTACTTTTTCCAACAGGCGGTTTTGCGTACGGAATCCCCTCAAATGCAATAAATTGTTGTTTATTTATGGTTTCTTTATATTGCCCTCTTATTTTACCTAACGGTATTTCTACTTCTGGAACAGACGCTAATGCTTGAATTCCTAAAACATTTAAATTAATTTTTTTCTAAAATTTATTGTAATTTATCGTATTTATACCACAGAGTATTATCACACTAGCACTCGGTAAAAGCCACATTTCAAATAACCTTCGTTTATGTTTATTTCAAAGTAGGTGAGTAAAAGGTTTTTGTGGTTCAAACGTTGATATCAAATCTAATTTAAATTTTGTTAGTTATGATTTTGTTTTCTGTAAACAAATTATAATATTCATCTAGAGTAAATAATATTATTGTTTTAACTGTAGAAAATACAGTCGAGAATTTAATGTTCCCTACCTGTTTAATTATTTATTATGTAAAGAATTATTTATTTTCATTAATTTATTAGCTAGGTTTAATTTCAAAATAAATTCCACAATATGCTTCTACAATATGTATTTTGACATACATATATTGTCGCAACATTAATCTGCTGACTTTTTGATAAGCAAAACCAAAAATTACATTATAAATATTTTGCTTATCAACCATGTACTTAACTTGATTAATATCTACTAAAATTCTACGTTATTAGAAAGGTTGTGCGTGGTTTTGATTATTGTATCCCTCCTTTTAGCTTATCTTTCACATTTTTTTTCTTTATTGTTATTTATGTCAGTTGACAAATATTTTGTAATCAAACACAAATAAATTGCAAAATGTATTTAAACAGTTACCACACAAACTAACCATAATAACTATTGTTACAGTTCATCTTTAATTAAAACAATATTACGGTTTTCTCTTAAAGGCAGTGAATTCCAAAATTCTTTCGAAGCTAAATCAGTTGTTTTTTGTAGTTTTACATCAACAGGGGATATAATTTTAAGAAATGCCATTTCTTTGGAAGTGCTTACCGGGGTCCAGTCGATACCGTTTAATTGCGGTTTCCTGAAAAGAAACTTGATAAAATAATCTCTAAAAACACATTTATGTTTATTACCCATTTTTGGCAAATGTTGTATAAATATTTAGAAGCAATTCTTTAATTTTTTCATCATCTTTAGAGAATTTTACAGCACCGAACATCGATGACAAAAAATATAACGAATCATCACCGTGGGAAACACCGCTAATTTTTCCAGTTTTATCAAACAATTTAACAATGCTATTTTTATTTTCTCCATGATAATCAAATACGTAAAAGTAAACAGGTGATTTTGATATCTTGGCCTGAATTCTTGTAGATTCCTCTGCAGCTAACACAAACAATCGATCGCTACAAAGCTGAAAATAATCGCTTATTATATAAGTTACATTTTATCGGCCAATTTTAAATTACTCTAACGAAATCGTCAAAATTTTCAAGTGACAATTTATTGTCGCCAAGATAGTATTTTTTTATTTCCTGAGAAGTGGCGAGTTTTTCCACATTACTTATAGTGTAATTATAATTTAAAATGTGCGGTATTAATGCGTCCCATTGAGTATCAACATCATCCAGATTACTCGAGAACACTGCAAAGATATTGAAAAAATTTAGAACAAAAATAGATATGTATAGTAGCTTCAGTTTGTCAACAGTTAGTATGCCAATCATAAGTAAAACCTAAAAACGTCAACCGTGTTAGAGAAAGCGCGACGTAAATTGTTTACAAGTGATCCGTGAAGTGCAAACGTTTTTAGGTTGCATAGTTCGCCCGTCTGTGGGACGATTTTTGTCGTTTTGCGAAGGTTCTTTACAAATGAAAGATAATTTATATATAATTGACTTACATGCTGCTGGAAATAAACCTTCTGCAGAAGTTACGGAATTAATCCAAGGAATATCATTAATTTTTCCTGTTTTTAATAATAAATAAGGATGGTTATTTAAGAAAGGGCTTTCTTTATTTCTCTCCACTACAGGTCCAAAGGGAGCAATCGGAAAAAATCCAAACGCATACAATAACATAGCACTTTTTACAATTTCACGTGCAGATCTTTGTTGCAAGCAACTGATCATTTCTTTGGTATCTTTAAAATCACATCCAACGGCTGACGCAATCGTTTTAGCTTTTTCTAGAGGATTGTTTTGCAAGGCCCATGCGTTTAGAGATGTACCACTTGCCGAAATTCCTCTATGAAATAGCCCTAAATAAGCTTACAATAACGATTGCTCTATTAATTTTTAATTTGTGTAATAAACCTTTTGAAAGAGGAGATAGGTAATGAAAATGTACGCTAGCACCGCCTGCCGATACACCCACCAGTGTGACGGAATCCGGATTACCACCAAAAGCTGCAATATTTTGTTGAATCCACTTCAAAGCTTGAGTTTGGTCTTTCAATCCAAAATTGCCCGATGCTGAGTCATCTTCGGTGCTCAAAAATCCTAATGAATAGTATTAGTTAATTTAGATGTCTCTTAAACAGAAGTAAAAAGTAATTACCAAGTACACCCAAACGGTAATTGAGGCTTACTAAAATTATATCTCTATCCATTAGGTATTTAGGATCTGTGAAATTGTGTCCGCTTCCAACCATAAATGCCCCACCATGAATACTTACGATTACATCTAACTTTTCGTCCGCATTTGGCTCTTCTCTGGGGACATATATATTTAAGTAAAGGCAATCTTCTTCTCCTGTTGGACCTCCTTCGCCCATGAATGGATTTTGCATACAATCATGAACAGTTGAGGCCTCCCATATTCCTTTCCAAGATTCAATATTTTGTGGGTTCTATAAAGATGCAAAACAGAAAATTTTTAAAGAAAAAATATTCAACGGTTATAAAAGTGTTTTAAGACTTTTTATCTATAATCAGTTTCAAATAAAGCATTACACCTAGCAGCAGTTTAGAATTTTTGATTTTCATTTAGTTAGTTTTTTCTTGTCCTAAATTATAAGAAGTGATATTTTCTTTTTAGGGGTTGTTGTTCAGTCACAGATTAAGTATACCATAAGTATAATCTTGCGAGAAAATAAAAAACTGCAATTGTGTTGGCAATGTGGAAAATTTGAATTATTGTCAACTTCACTTCATAATTTCACGTGTATCAATTTAAAACAAAAAACAATACATACTTGAACACACGAACACGTGAAGTTTTGAAGTGAAGTTGACAATAATTCAAATTTTCGACATTGCTACCACAATTTTATAGTTTGTTATCCCCCCTCCACTTATTTATACTTATACATTCCTGCCTGAATAACGACCCTTTACTGTATCAGCAAACATTTGAATATTTTGGTTCTAAAAGTATCTCGAAAGATGCCTCGAATTCAACGCCGCAAAATTGGTATGCAGGAGGCCTGTTTTCGTTTTTGAATATTTCCCAACAAGTGGATAGTAGTGTTTCAGCTGTTTTGCGTTATTGGTCAAAATGGCTCAAAAAAGAGAAACCAGATGCAGAACTGAATCAAAATGAGTCTATTTATTAAAGTACCATCAAGTTTGACAGATCGGGTCCGGTAATAATATATGCCACCGCAAGAGGCGTTGTTACGCGTTTTACAATGGTTTTGTTTTTGGTTTGGTTGGTGTCTCCCGCGGGGGTAAATACGCATTTTGCGCCCAAACTGTCAACGGTGTCGTTACTTTGAATTTATATTGGCTCAAAACGTCCTAGAAGCACCACATTGAGTGGCCAGCACGGTCGCCTGATTTAACCCCCTGCGACAATTTTTTATGGAGTTATCTAAAAGCACTTGTTTACAACGATCGTCCTTGAACCCTGGTTCACCTGAAGAGCATTCATCACCAACATACTCGTCGATATGCTGGAAAGAGTTAAACGGAACTTCCGAGTTCGATTAAGGCTTTAAGAGAACGACCTTCAACTTCACTAACAAGATTGGGAACGATAAGATGACAGTAAATGGAAGAAGAATGTCTATATTGAACACTTATTGAAGAATGGTGTTATATGGCATCAGATCATACCGTCCGTATGTCCCAGGCATTCACTACGTTATTGCGCTGCAAGACTTAAATGTTGTACCAAGAAACCCAAATTTTCTTTACTGTCACTGTCTAGATGATCTCCAAAAAGAGAAACCAGACGTAAACCTGGATCAGATAGCTCTGCCTAGAAGCATCATAGAGCATAATGATCGAACTCTTTGTCTTTTTGCTCTGAGAGGCCGAGTTTCAATTTTGTGGGTAATTTAGAACTTCTGTATGTTCGCTTATAAAAGAATACGATGAGTGCCCTGAGAAAGCGTGGTATAGCTTGCAAAAATAAAAGCTTTTTTTGATCACTTAACCACATCTCCTTTATGTTTTTATCCTGTATGTTTTTTGTAAAATGGACGATTTCTCTATGTTATGCATGTCGGTGTTGGCGTTAATTTTCTGCATTGTTTGTGTATGAATTGATAACATGCCTGAGAGAATAGTTTGGGTGGAGGTTTCACTGTTCTCGTTATTTTGTGTGTGTGGTACACTATTAGACAAATTAAATGAGACACGGCGTTCGAGCGCTCGCAGGCGGTTTTGCAATGGTGTTTGGATGGTTGTCTACAAATTTGAAGGCAGTACTCAGTAAAATTGTCAGGGCCCCATCAAAAATAAAAAAATTAAGGAAACAATTCAAACGGTGGGCGCGTTCAGGAAAGTTGACGTATATTGGAGAAAATCGTTCGTCTCCTAAATAAAAGTTTGGAAATTTTTTAAAATGATTACGGAAACGACTTTATATAATTAGTTCTTATGCATAGTTTATGAATAAAAATGTTTTAAACAAATTTTCATCAACTTTAAAAAATAATTTTTAACTTTTAACTAGAAACATTGTATTTATATTCTATTCTATATTGAAAAGATGTGCCTGTTTTTATTAGTATAGCAAACACACTGTTTTAAACAGATATCGCTGGCGTTAATAATGTTTTCATTTGTTGTGAGAATATCTTGGAACTGGTCCGAATTTGAATACGAAATATGTTGAATTCAAATTTATTAAATTCGAAAATTAATTCGCCGTTCAACGAAATTATTATTTAAAATTATTTAAAATGCAATTAAAAAATTCATTTAAATTTAATTGCCACACAAACCTAAATTTTACTTTCCCTAAAAATAAAAATCAAACTTTACAAAATTTTGGGGACAACTCTAAAAATTAACAATTTTGTAAAATCCGGCGCTACAAATAAATAATCAAAATACACGTTATCAATCTGAAAATATTTTACGGCAACATTTGCCAAAAATGAATATCTACTTGAAAACCGGTTGTTCTGCAGGTAGGGCGGGCGATACACCCTTAGCAGTTACGAGGAAATGGATCTCTGTGACAAATAGTTCTGACCGGTTGAAAATACTATCGTTGAAATGAAAAATTGTTGAGTTTTGAAAAAAATCCAAAAACGGGTTAATTTTTAAATTTAATTTCACATCTTTATTTTGTAGACAATTTCTATGTATGAAGATAAATGAACAGCGCAAGATTTCTTACAATTTAGTAACAGGTTTTTTTAGATTTTGCAGAAAAAATTGTAGGTAATGATGACTTTTGAAAACAATTGATGCTTTTAAATTTTAACTGACGTTTTCAAAACTGCAATTAACTAATTTGAATTACAATTGGTGATTTTTAAAAAGCAATTGTAATTCAGAAAATGTCAATTTTAAATAAATGGAAAGCTAGATTCTTACGGTTTCTTTAGAAAACCGGTATTTGAGGGCGGTTCAATTGTTTGGTTCTTGGAAGTGAAATGTTTCCTTTCAAAGAACGACCCAAATACGAAATTTGTATGATCTGGTTTTATGTAGATACTGACGTTGATTTGGAAGTAATAAGAATTCAAAAAAATAAAAAAATTTCGGATAATTGCATATTACTGGTACTTTTTAATAATTTTTTTATCATAGCCAAATAAATGTGTATGAACTAACTAAGTCGGTTAGCTGCGTTTAGGATTTTGTTGCTATTTTGGAGAGTTCGCAATTTTATTTATGTTAAACGGTTATAAATTTACTTCAAAACAAAATTTTTTCACATGTTATAAAATGAAAGCCGACCAAAGGTTTTTTTAGATTTCGTAAAAAAAATTCTTTCGTTTTGTTTATAAAATTTATTTTTGAAGATTTATTTACGTAAAGGTTAATAACAAAGTTAGATTTTATTAAGATTTTAACATTGTTTTTAAAGTAACTTCTGACTCACTCTAAGGTAAATTAAGATCAAGCATTTTTAATTAACAAAAACACAATAAAATGTACTTAATTCTTTTCGTGTAAATACAACTTGAAACAAACGTGATTTTCATTATGCACGTAAACAATCCACTATTGAACCAAAAGGGCCCAAAACATACTAGAAAAATGATATTTTTTTAAAATATTCTAATTGATACTTAAAACAGAAAACACACTAACCTATACCCGGTTGCATTAACGCCTGTTAAATTTAATTCTATAGATTAAAGCAATGGTAACAATTGTTGGAGTTATAGCAACGATTGTTTTTAGCTATTCGTTAAATCTAACTGACGTTGGTGCAACCAGGCATTAAACACTTTCAGAAAACACGTTATCAAACTGCAAATATTTGAGGCCAACATTTGCCAAAAATTAATATCGAGTCCAGAATGCGTTTTTTGCAATTGTATCTTGCAACGTGTAGGCACGGACCCAACTAAATTTTGACAAATATTGCGTCCCTCAAAGCGTCCCCATACCCTTTGAGCATGGAGAAATAAGGCATCTGCTGTTCGCACATGATTGCCATCCCCATCGCCATTCCATTCACGAACAACAGCGGCCCACAAATTTTCGATTGGTTTTAGATCGGGTGATTTGGCAGGCCAATCAATTAAATCAATTAATTCTTGGTTGGCAAACCACTCGCGCACCAATCGAGATTTGTGGAACGAGCTGTTATCTTGCACGAATGCAATACGATGAGGTTCTGGATAACGTATTCTCACACTAGGAAGCATTACCTCTTCCAAAATGCGAATATACTGGCCGGCATTCATGCGAGGACCGGTGCGAACAAGTTCGCCAGGTCCCTCAGACGACATCCATCCCCACATACTCATGGTTATCCGTCCACTATCTCGTGACCTCGCAACATTTGCAGGTTGATAACGTTTTCCTACTGAACGCCAAAGAGGCTTGTGTGCCCCCATGTTGGTCTTAAAAACCTTCTCATCGGAGAAAATAACTTCGCTCCAATCTCTGTTAAGATTTTGCTGAGCAAAAGTTAATCTCTGACGAGCATGATCATTTGTAAGATCGACTTTTCTAGCAGGGCGCCGACAATGCAAGCCGCTACGGTTTAAGCAACGAGCAACTGTACGGCTACTGCAATTTAAATTTAGGTCATCTCGGACGCTGCGGGAAGACCCAAACGGCTCTTCCCCTTTCATTGCAACTATCTGCCCTTCTTCTGCTGCAGATAATTGCTTCTTGCGCCCGCACCTCCCGAGTCGGCGTACTGTTAATGGCTCCTCTTGATTTTCCGCTTCTATTCTTCTCAGCCATTTATATACCTGGCTTCGCTTTAATAAACATCATTAGGTTTAGTTACATTTTCAGCTGGTCATAATTAGTAATTTTAAATAATCGTCAGTTACGTAATTTAAAATAATATGTCCTTGTGTAGGGACTTAAAATTAAACGCAAATAACGGGATCACTTGAAATACGGGGACGTAAAAACGGGATTCTACTGTAATTCCTAAATGAAAATCAAAGTTGAAAATGACAATAACATTTTTAAAGCATTAAATAACAAAGTCAAAGAAGCTGGGCCACGCAATTTCGACTCGCTATTAAACGACTTCCCAATAGATAAAATTCAACTTGGTAATTGTCTTGTATACTAAATAACTATTACATTCGTTAGATATTGAGAATTACTAAAAATTTTAAACTTACAGATAAATTCACCTCCAGCGCAATTTCATTTACCGGGACATTACGATTACTTAAAGCAATTAGCTTTCCAAGGGTTTGCTGCGACACATCTTTTTGTGATTTTCCTCTACCCATCTTGTCCAAATAATATTTGAAGTCTGGCAATTTAAACATTGCAAAATTCTCAACACCTACCCTTGAAGGGGCTTAATAAAATGCAATTTACATTTATTGGGTGGCCTCTTACTACTAGTGCAATTCCTATTGTTAAACTACCGCCTTTTAGCTAAATGGGAATTTGTAAATTGTCGGTTTCGCTGGCTTCAAAGTGAAGTCCCGATCAGTTCATCTTTGGTCGGCTTTCATTTTATAACATGTGAAAAAAAAATTGTTTTGAAGTACATTTATAACCGTTTAACATAAATAAAATTGCGAACTCTCCAAAATAGCAACAAAATCCTAAACGCAGCTAACCGACTTAGTTAGTTCATACACATCTATTTGGCTATGAAAAAAAATTTATTAAAAAGTACCAGCAATATGCAATTATCCGAAAATTTTTTATTTTTTTGAATTCTTATTACTTCCAAATTAACGTCTATCTACATAAAACCAGATCATACAAATTTCTTATTTGGGTCGTTCTTTGAAAGGAAACATTTCACTTCCAAGAACCAAACAATTGAACCGCCCTCAAATACCGGTTTTCTAAAGAAACCGTAAGAATCTAGCTTTCCATTTATTTAAAATTGACATTTTCTGAATTACAATTGCTTTTTAAAAATCACCAATTGTAATTCAAATTAGTTAATTGCAGTTTTGAAAACGTCAGTTAAAATTTAAAAGCATCAATTGTTTTCAAAAGTCATCATTACCTACAATTTTTTCTGCAAAATCTAAAAAAACCTGTTACTAAATTGTAAGAAATCTTGCGCTGTTCATTTATCTTCATACATAGAAATTGTCTACAAAATAAAGATGTGAAATTAAATTTAAAAATTAACCCGTTTTTGGATTTTTTTCAAAACTCAACAATTTTTCATTTCAACGATAGTATTTTCAACCGGTCAGAACTATTTGTCACAGATATCCATTTCCTCGTAACTGCTAAGGGTGTATCGCCCGCCCTACCTGCAGAACAACCGGTTTTCAAGTAGATATTCATTTTTGGCAAATGTTGCCGTAAAATATTTTCAGATTGATAACGTGTATTTTGATTATTTATTTGTAGCGCCGGATTTTACAAAATTGTTAATTTTTAGAGTTGTCCCCAAAATTTTGTAAAGTTTGATTTTTATTTTTAGGGAAAGTAAAATTTAGGTTTGTGTGGCAATTAAATTTAAATGAATTTTTTAATTGCATTTTAAATAATTTTAAATAATAATTTCGTTGAACGGCGAATTAATTTTCGAATTTAATAAATTTGAATTCAACATATTTCGTATTCAAATTCGGACCAGTTCCAAGATATTCTCACAACAAATGAAAACATTATTAACGCCAGCGATATCTGTTTAAAACAGTGTGTTTGCTATACTAATAAAAACAGGCACATCTTTTCAATATAGAATAGAATATAAATACAATGTTTCTAGTTAAAAGTTAAAAATTATTTTTTAAAGTTGATGAAAATTTGTTTAAAACATTTTTATTCATAAACTATGCATAAGAACTAATTATATAAAGTCGTTTCCGTAATCATTTTAAAAAATTTCCAAACTTTTATTTAGGAGACGAACGATTTTCTCCAATATACGTCAACTTTCCTGAACGCGCCCACCGTTTGAATTGTTTCCTTAATTTTTTTATTTTTGATGGGGCCCTGACAATTTTACTGAGTACTGCCTTCAAATTTGTAGACAACCATCCAAACACCCTTGCAAAACCGCCTGCGAGCGCTCGAACGCCGTGTCTCATTTAATTTGTCCAATAGTGTACCATTAGCGGTCGTCGAATTGAAATTAAAAAGGCATCCTCCACTATTCTATTGTTTTATTGAAGACACCCCTTCCCATAAAAGTCTCACCGTTGCATCCAGAACGCTTGCCGCACTTGCTTAAACACAACGACGGGTCCTACCTTCATTCTAGACGATCACGCATTTATGGCCAATTTGAATTTCGCGGTTTATTTTTCGAGCGTTTGGGATTTTAAAGTTTGGGTCATTACACATGATTTGTTAGGGAAAAACAATCTGTCAAAACTGTCATTCAATCGTTTGTGAAGGCAACCAACATTGCTGCAGCCACACATATAATGAAAATAAAACCGAAAAAACTGAAAGTGCGTGTCCTGTGGATTATTGGCGTTGCTATGTATCTGTCGCAGGCAAATAGTTTTTGACCAGGCAAATAGTTTTGGACCGGGCAAATAGTAGGTATTCATTTAATAAAAAAAAATTCTTCTATATTCAGCTAAACATTTTCCTTATAGTTGTCATAACTATAAGGAAAAGGTTTAATTTAATACAAAAGGTTTTTTTTTGTAAAATGAATACTATTTGTCTGGTCAAAAGCTATTTGCCTGAAACAACTATTCGCCTGCGACATATCCACGGCTAGCATATGGCACGCCGTGGATATGTCGCCGTTTTGCTTTTTAATAACAATAGAAATTCGTCCCGAGAAAAAAGTTTCAAGAAAAAATTGTTGAAAATAAATTGAAAGTTAGTGAAATAAATTAAAATTATATTAGAGTATAATAATAATTCTTGAATTCAAATTACGTCAAAACATAATATTAATTGCATGAATCCTTATTATATCTATACATAATAAAAATTCAAGGAATTATTTTTATGTTTTAAAAGAAATAAACCATTGGTATTGGGACTGTTTTCAAATTTTTAATATGTCCAAGTTTAATATTAATAATTTTAAATGAATTCCTATTATGTTCAAGTGTAATCAAAATTCAAAATATAACTATAACTATAAAATTTATAAATTCATAAATATTCTTTAATATTGTTTACCGTTTATTTCATTTTTAAATGTCATTTTAAAACTTCTTAGTTATAATTCAAAATTCAGTGTGCATTTCAGTTAAGGCTGTTTTCGCAATTTGCCGAAACAAATATTTGCAGTGGGCATGTCGCTTATTCTTAAGATTTTTATTCACCGACATACGTTTTGGAAGCCCATTGCTACACACCGCACGCATTAAGAAAAAGATGCAATATTGACGCTATGTTGTACAAATTTACGTAGTCTAATTTACGAATGCTCTTTGTGCGCTATTGGTTGAATCAATTGTTGACATCTGCCACTCAAGTCGTTGCGGACGGAATGTACACAAATAATTTCTTGGAAACACCAATTTTCCTTATCTATAAAACCTCCACAATCTTTTATTATGAGATGCATTTCTGGTTAGAATTGCTTTTTAGCATTTTCGACGATATCACGGCCCCATTTAAACGCTGCGCTGTTTATGCAGTTTGAGTTTATAATCAGTAATTTTTCAATAGAACGGGTACCATAGCTTCCAGATAAAATTCTTGTAACTTCTTCATCATTGTTTTACAAAATTCGTCATACGTGATACCTCATTTGAAAGGACTCTTCATGCTCTATTCAAAAATGCTGATTTAAAAATTTCTTGCAAAAATGAAAAAAAAAAACATTAATCTGTTTAACGAAATTCGCTACAACACATTAAAAAATCAAAAATTAATACCGTTCCGTTCTTAGTATAATCATGCCACTTCAATACTCAGTCGAGGAGAAGCTTGAAATGCTTTTAATTTATGGGTAATGGGGCATCACTTTGAGCATCTTTTATAAAATAAACTTAATATTTACCTATTAAAAACTTATTTTATTTTTCTCACAAATTCCAGAATACGGGTCTGGCAACAACTAAAACGCCGTTCCCTTCAGTTTTATGGGTCGATCATCAGGTATTGTTACGTGGTAGACCGTATTATCCATTGTTGGAAAGTCATAAATAAAAGTATTTTTCGTGCTTTATGTTAAATTTGATTTAACTCAAAAAGTAATAATTTTTTAACGAATCAAATTGCAATTAACAATGCTACGAATAATTTGACAAATTTTGAAATAAAAAACCAAACATGGAAATTTTACCCGAAACTCTTTGTTTTACTTTTTTGGCTTCAAATAAAAATGATTTGGAAAACTTTTAGCACTAATCGATAGTGTAAACTTCAACTGATGTAACATGTAAATTGCATACTTTCCCCTCAATCTTTAATAGGTATTATGGCCGGGGCGGTAAAACTTAACTCACCCTGTACAGTTGTGATTATACCATTAAGATTATCTAGAAGGACCGGTCGACCTATACAGAAATAGCAGTCCTACGTAATGACAGTATTCTTCGTAGACACAATGCGAACATGTCTTAAAAATCATAAGAACAATGGAACACTATACCATCGGTGCAGGAATGATTGTGGATCATTTATTTAAAAGTAAAGAGACGTTAACGAAAATAAGATTTTCCACGAAGGTGAAATATTTCGAGCTGGTGTATTGTATGATTATACATATAAAATCCCACCTTTTGTACTTTTAGCATTTCATCCCTTAAATTGTACCTTCCCATTATAGCAAATCGTTTTAAAAGTATTTTCTTTCTAAAATTGAGTGGTTCAAAGCTGAAGTGGACCAAGTCAAAAATCACGATTTTTTAGTTGAACCGTCCAAAAGATTGCCTAAAACCGATACTTTTTAGTGCTATAATGGATCAAGTCCATAACTCTTTTTTGTACTAATAGGTGGAGGTAATGTATTTTAGCTGTGAATTATTTCTCAAAACGTTCAGTGCTAAAGTTAACCAACTCCAAATATTGTCATTACAGGACCGAATTATATTTTATTTTAGTATGGAAAACGGTAAGCTAACGTAGCAAACGTTGCAAATCAATTATTACTTGATTTCACATATGAATTATTATGACAGTAGCAGATTCTAAGAATGATGTACCTCTTATTCAACTTGTATACAAGCCAATCGTGGACTCCATGCAGTTGCAGCAATGAATGAGATGCCATAAAATTCCGAGGAAAGCCAACGTGGTAGGAAAATATCCCGAAGAGAAAATTTTTAAGAAACAGTGGCAAGTCTAATAAGTCAAAAAATAAAATAGTCACAGAAAAACTTTTAAACATTTATTTTGACTGTAAATGCCGCAAAAAATGCCCAGAGAAAATTAATCCCGAGTATTTAAAAAAAAATTTAAATCGTTTTGGAAACTAGCCGATTTTACCAAACAAAACATATTTCTGCGTGGCATGGTTAAAAAGTCGGAAGTTACAAGAAAACGGCCGAGAGGTGGGTCAGGGAAAGAAAAGTCCTCAACGTTTAAATACACTGTACTTGTAAAGAAAGGCAACATAAACGTCTGTAAGAAGTTTTTTTTTAGGAGTGCTACAAATTAGTTAGGGTATTTGCTGTAACGGATTATCGCGGTAAAAATATTTCAACAAACAAAATAGACGACTCTGATATCATTGCACACATTACATTTTTTCCTTCATACCAAAGTCACTATAGTAGGAAAGACAACAAAAAAAATTATTCAGCAAAAACAATTTGATCTAACACCCCAATGATGCTACTAACTGTTTAGTCATAAATTGATAAAAAGTTCCCCACCCATGAAAAATTATAAAAAACACACTAGAATTAATTATTAACAAACAACTTTTAACGTCTTTAAGTCAAATTTAGGTATTATGGACTTGGTCCACTTCAACATTGAACCACTCAATTGTAACAGTCACCAAAAAATGTAAATTTGTTCATTATTAATAAAAAAGAATGATTTACTTGTCACTGAACAAACGGTAGTAAAATCTCATCTGAATAGTATTTCGGTATCGTAAAATACTTATCTTTATTTATGTTTAGTTCTCGGAATTGATAAATTTCGTACGCGAAACATCACAGATAATCGAAGCACCGCCTGTAGCCGCAACTGTACCATGTTTCACTTTAAATTTTCCCCGAAAATTTTTGTTACAGGTTGATCTTATTTACGACTTTATAGGCTTAATTTTGAAAATATTTTTTTAATTCTTTCAAGGACGTAATTAGAATACGTGATAGAATATGCCACTGTTGTTAATTTTTTGATATTACTCTAATTTCATTTTTTATTCTTTTGCTACACATATTTTCGAAACAAAAAATACGCACTACCCTGTCTTGTATTTTTTTAAGAATTTAAAAACAAAAATTGTTTAAAAATTTTAAAAAATAAAGTCAGAATTTGGTAAAAACTGATTGAGGTAGTGAGCAAACAGCCTTAAGTATGTTGTTTTTTACAACTTGCTGGCGAAATCAATAATTAGGTATGTGTCAAGCTATTTTTGTACATTATGAGCAGATTTGTTATAATTGACTTGTTTATCGTTATTTATTTCGATAAAACTTAATCCGTGAACGATAAGATAAAGTTATATTATATTGCCCATGGATTTGACTAAGCTGATTTCAATATTTACCCGAAATCTTAAGTTACCAACTGGTGGCTTTGCGTATGGAAGACCTTCAAAGGTGGCAACAGTTCGTCCGTTATATGATTTTTTGTAATGCCCTCTTATCAAACCGAGTGGAGTTTTTACCAAAGGTCCTTCTTCGCCAGAGCAAACATTTACTAAAATTGGAAAATGCAACATTTGTCAGTTAAATTTCAAATACACCCTTACCAATTAAAACGAATATCAAAATTGTTATGCGAACCATGATGAAGCCTAATAACAACTAAAACAATTATAAAGCAGTATATTTGTACGTCAAAGCAACAAACCTAATTGAAGTAGACATTTAGACCTTGAATCGAAACGATTACAATCAAGTTAAATTACGTAATGAAACGTTGAATCAAAAAGTAGAGTTGGTAATGACACAGTTCATGCAGGTATTACGTAACAAACTTCTGTAACAGGTTTATTTCTTTATTTTTATTTATTTACACCGAAAGGTAGAAAGGTTTCGGTTTAAGTATAGTATGCATTTTTTTAGAAACGCATTGTGTGTACGAAAAATAGTGCTATCATACGGAGCTGATCATTGGACAAATTAAATGAGTCACGGCGTTCAAGCGCTTGCAGGCGGTTTTACAAGAGTGTTTCCAGAGTTGTCTAGAAATTTGAAACCAGTACTCACAATCAGTATAATTGCGAAGATTCCTGCAAAATAAAAAAAATTAAGGAAGCAAATCAAACAATAGACGCATTAAATACCTTCAGAAAAGTTGGCGTAAAAGTGGAAATCGCGCAACAGGACAAAAACAAGCTCAAGTTTATTATTAAATAGGATTTAAAATAATAATAAATATATAATAATATTCAGATATGAACTGAATCAATTCAATCAGTTTGGGCGCACACCCACGCAAAACTCTTTTACATTTGACCAAAAGTTTGCTTGCTGACAATTGAGTTTATTTTAAAATTATTTTTTATTAACAACTAAAGATTTCCCAAATTTCTTTATATCAAACGCCCGCTGTCTGCAATTAATATGTAATTAGAAGAAAGGAGAGGAATGAGCTCCACTTAAGGAAAAATGCATAAAAATAACTTTTTTTAATCAGTTTTTAATATTATATTCTATGGTTATTCTATTTTTAGATTTTTGAGAGGAAAAGTCGATAACTTTAAACATTTTGATTTAAAAAAATTACAAATCCAATAGTGCATTTGTCTCTCATTTCCCCCTCTTTGGGGTAATGAGAACCGGTCAAAGAAATAATGAAATCTTTGGTTTCTATCGCAAATTATATATTTATTTCAAAAATATAATAAAATATGGAAAGAAAAATATTAATTAAAATTAAGACAAAATTCACAAGTACAGTAAAACCTCGATATAACGGACTAATTGGGGAAAGAGGGTGTCCGTTAAAGCCAAAAGTTCGTTATATAAAAATAGGTTTAAAATAAATCAAAAATCTTTTTTTTAAATACGCTGTATTTAGATATAAATAAAAAATACAAAACACAAACAAAATTCTATTTAATTGTCTTCGGACACTCGTCGTGAAGTGACGTTGCTGCAGTCTACGAGCATTATGTCTCAAATTCTAGTGCTACACGTATGACGTGATTATCATAGCCGCTAAAAAATTTAAGCATGAATAATATTAACAGGACGTTTTTAATTTTTTTACATTTGACCAGATTTTTTGTCCGTTATATCCAAAGTCCGTTAAATAGAGGTCCGTTCTATCGAGGGTTTCCTGTACAATTATTTGGGCTTTCTGCACCGCTGCACTCTGCATGCACCCACTTCCCACATCAAGTACAACGATACCACATTTCACCATCTTTTCCACCGTCGTTGCATATTGCTAACAGCATTTTTAAGAGCTGCTGCATCCCAGGAAGCCTTTACAGTTATTCGTTTGCTTATTCGCACCATCTGGAGCAATACATACATACATATATATATATTTATGTACATTCACGGAAGACGAGATTTTGGGATCAAAACAGGCTGTTCACATAATCGAAATTGATCTTGTTCATTCTTTAGAACGTAGTATGCTGTTCACTATAATGAATAGTTCATAAAATGGATGTTCATACAACCGAGCGCCTGCTGTACATATTTTGCAGTCTATTAAAAATAAATACAACTTAATTTACTTGTAAAATGTGTTTTTCATAGAAAGAGACTCAAATTAATGTCAATTACACTTGTTTATGAATTATCGCTAGTATTTGAAAAAATAACTATAAGAAATTATATTAATGCTTACGTAAACGTATGGGGGGGGGGGGGTTAGAGCTTTGCTTATTATTGCTGACAAGGGGAAGGGGAAGGGGGTTACAAATAGCTAAAATTCTGCTTACGTAATACTTGAACGGCCCCTTGTCTAAAATTAACAAAATGTTTCTTTTTTCTTTTGCCCTTTTCCAATATAGGTGTTGCAACCACCTGTCATAATTTGTCCTGTCATCCAAGCTTTCTTATTGTATTTCCAAGTTACAGGCAGGTTATTTATGTTAATATTTTTAAAAGCTCTGGGTTTAGCTGCCTTACCAATGACTATCTTCTCCCGCCATATTTGCATAATGCAAAATTGTAAACCTCTCTTTGGGATACTTCCCCCAATACATTTTTCTTTTTTTAATGTTAGCGTTTTGTTGGATAGAGCCCTTTAGGGCCTGTCTCATCGGCATTATAGAGGTCTCTCGGTAAATATCCCTTAATTAAAGAAGCGCATTTTTCCAAGAACGATAAAACATCTTCAGCACTAACCGAAGCTCTTTCTCCAGAAATCGCTTTAAAATTTATGTTGTGGCGGATTCTAAATTTATTGAGCCAACCAGAAGAAGCACAGAATGTAGAATGTTTCAGAGACCCGGCTATTTCTTTTACTTTGCATTAAAAAAAAGTGTTTTTGCATTTTTGTCATGACAAGCCTACTGATAATAATCTCACCCCTTTTATCTATTTTAGAATTGATATGAAAAGAACATCAACGCACTACAATACAAGAAAACTTTATCTAAAAAAATAATTCATGTGCATACCTGTCAAAAGAATCCTCTTATGGCGAGCTGCTATAAACCAGTTATAACATAACTTGTCAATTTTGGTACCACCGCCCGTCAAAAAGCTTCTTTTTTCATCCAAATTGTTGTTTGATATCCACTTGTTTAGATGGATTTCTTTATGTTTAATTATATCAGCAGTTTGTGTTTTTCCGATATTAAAACGCTTGGATAAGTTCCTTACACTTAAGAGGGGCCTTTTTAGGCGTGGCGCGAAATGAACAATAAAACTGGTTCCGATGTTTCCAGTCTATCGCACTTAATTGTTAAAATTACAGCAAAATTTAGATAGAATGAAGTAGGTTGTAGGGGAACGGGGGGTAATGGGAGCCAGTGGGTAATGGGAACCACCGTATTATTTCCATTCGATATTATTTTTAAATGTTTGTAGGAACCTACATTGCCGACCAGTCGATAAGGAAGAAAAAGATATAACCGAGAGTTCCCGCGACAACAACGATAACAAGCTCGCGTCCTTCGACTTACTTTATGTATCATCACACGACATTAAATCATTAAATTATTAATAAACAAATCAAGTAGTGCTTATTCAACCTCAGTGAACCTAAGTACCTACAATTGGTGACCCCAGACTAACGCAACAAGAAAGAAACGATGTCGACCCCCGAACCATGTGCTAGTGACGCCAACCCGGCAGCAAGCGAAAATGACGCCAGCCTAGAAGCGGTCCGGATGATTAAAATTCCGCCCTTCTGGCGTGACGAACCAGAATTGTGGTTCGCTCAAGTTGAGGCGCAATTCTTTTCTTTGCGTATAACTTCTGATGATCGCAAGTGTTACACAGTCGTGAGCTCTTTAGAATCGCACGTTCTAAAAGAAGTAGCTGACATCGTCAGGTTACCTCCAGCAACAGGCAAGTTCGAGCTTCTAAAAAGTAAATTAATTAAATGCTTTGCATAATCGGCCAAAAAAAAATTGCGCAACCTCCTAACAGGTTTAGACCTCGGTGACCGCAAGCCCTCTCAACTTCTACGCGAAATGAAAACACTCGCTAGCAATCAATTTGGCACAGACGTGTTAAAAACGCTATGGTTGCAGAGAATGCCTACAAAAGTCCAGATTGTACTTTCGGTATCAGACGAACCAACCGTTGACAAGCTTGCTGAAATGGCCGACAAGATTCTGGAAGTAGAAGATTCAGCTTCGTCTACATGTACAGTGAGCAAACAGTCCTCAGCAGGGGATGAGTCACTCCGTGGCATGATCAACGAGCTCACGCTGCAGGTAGCACAGCTCACTAAAGAGGTACGAGGCCGATCCCCAGAGACATCCGATAGGAAGTACCACCAGAGATCCAGGTCAGCTTCGAAGAACCGAGGCGTGTGTTTCTATCACCGTTGCTTTGGTGACAAGGCAAGGAAGTGCCAATCACCATGTTCCCACAAGAAGTCGGAAAACTAGAACCATCGTCGCCAATTTGCGCGGTCAACGGCGATGGAAGTACACAGAGCCGCCTAATAATCACAAATCGCTCCTGTGGCACTCGTTTTCTAGTAGACACTGGTGCTGACATATCCGTACTACCACATAAGCCTGTAAGGTCAAAACCTCCACAAACTTTTCAACTATTTGCTGCAAATGGCTCGGTAATCGACACATTTGGTACTGTGAAGCGAAAATTAAATTTCGGCTTACGTCGAACGTTCCAATGGGAATTTTGTCTTGCAAACGTAAAGCGACCCATCCTGGGAGCCGATTTCCTTCGCCATTATGGAATCCTAGTGGACCTCAAAAACCGAAGGTTGGTCGATGGCGTGACATCACTCACATCTATTGGCAGCATCAGCAGAAGCAACTGCTCCAGTATCACCGCCTTACCAACAAACGACAAGTTCAGTAAAATTTTAAAACAATTCCCTGAGCTTACGTCTCTTGCAGGTTTTGGAAAAGAGAAACTCCACAACGTTCGACACCATATTGTGACACAAGGCCCTCCAGTGTCCGAACGGGTTCGCCGCCTGCCTCCTGAAAAATTAAGGGCAGCCAAGGCCGAATTCGAGTTCCTCCTGGAGCAGGGGATTTGCCGTCCTTCAAATAGCGAGTGGGCAAGCCCACTGCACCTCGTCCAAAAATCCTCAGGTGAGTGGAGACCCTGTGGGGATTATCGCCGGCTCAATGCCATTACAGCACCGGACAAGTATCCTATTGCTAACCTAGAAGACTTTGCAAACCAACTGCACGGGAAAACCATTTTTACAACACTCGATCTGGTCAGGGCATTTCACCAGATCCCGATTGCAGAGGAAGATATACCCAAGACAGCAATAATAACGCCATTTGGATTATTTGAATTTAGTAGGATGACGTTTGGTCTATGCAATGCCGCCCAATCTTTTCAACGATTTATGGATTCTGTGTTGCGAGGCCTGAAATACTGTTATTGCTACATCGATGATGTCCTCATTGCCTCAGCAAATTCTGAAGAACATGAGCAACACCTCCAAGAAGTATTTGAACGTTTAAAAGCATACGGTATTACAGTTAACGCTTCTAAGTGTGTTTTTGGCAGTACAGAGGTCAAATATCTAGGCTACCTGGTATCAAACGAAGGTACGAAACCACTACCAGAGAAAGTAGAGAACATAAGAAACTTCAAGGAACCGCAGACCATTGCAGAGTTAAGACGTTTTTTAGGAATGCTTAACTTTTACCGCAAATTTGTTAAAAACGCAGCTGCACTACAAGCCCCGTTAAACGCATTTCTAAAAGACGCCAAAAAGAACGATAAAAGGCCCATCAATTGGACTCCTGAGACACAGCAGGCTTTCGAAAGCTGCAAAGACAGTCTGGCATCTGCTATATTTTTGACACATCCGGTCAGTGATGCACCACTCACCATCGTTACCGACGCTTCAGATACCGCAATGGGTGCAGTCCTTGAACAATTACAAGATTCGGTGTGGAAACCACTTGGTTTTTTTTCAAAAAAGTTCTCTCCAGCACAAACAAACTACAGCACTTTTGACAGGGAACTTACTGCAATCTATTACAGCATTAAGCATTTTCGCGACATCATTGAAGGTCGTCAAGTAAGTGTCCAGACAGATCACAAACCCTTAACTTATGCCTTTTCGCAACGAACCAGTAAAACCTCACCCAGGCAAACAAGACATCTTGAGTTCATATCGCAATTTACAACACAAATAACTCACATAGCAGGAGACCAGAATACCGTAGCCGATGCACTATCCCGCATAAATGCAATTTCCATGCCAGCTGCACTAGACATGCAGGAAATAGCACAAGCACAGGCTGATGACGATGAACTAAAAGCTCTTTTGGAAAACGACACAGCATTGAAATTGCAGCGTTTTTGTTTACAAGGTTCAGATCTTCCAGTTTACTGTGACACTTCCACAGAAGAAATTCGACCATTCATTCCCAGATCTCTCCGGAAACGCGTATTCCACATGATCCATAGGCTGTCCCATCCCAGCAGCAGAGCTACAAGCAAGCAGATAAGAACAAAATTTGTTTGGTACGGCATCAACAAGGATGTTGCAACATGGGTTAGAGCCTGTGAAGATTGCCAGAAATCTAAGACCGGCAGGCACAATAAGGTATTACCATTGCAATTTCCAGTCCCAGATAAACGCTTTGACCAAGTGCACATCGACATTGTAGGACCTCTACCAACCTCACAAGGTTACCGTTATGTTTTGACAATGATTGACAGATTTTCTCGGTGGCCCGAAGCAGTACCTATTGGAGACATACAAGCAGATACAGTAGCAACCGCATTCTACTCAGGCTGGGTAGCTCGCTTCGGTTCCCCCTGCACAGTCACAACTGACCAAGGAACCCAGTTCGAAGCATTGCTCTTCAAGGCCCTGACACACCTGACCGGCTGCAAACGTACGCGTACTACTCCATATCACCCAGCAGCAAACGGAACCATTGAACGGTGGCATCGCTCCTTGAAAGCTGCGCTCATGTGTCACAACACTGCACGGTGGGTGGAAATCCTTCCTACAGTGTTGCTCGGTCTGCGAACTTGTTTCAAAGCAGACATCAACTGTTCCGCCGCTGAAATGCTCTATGGAACTACCCTACGGGTACCGGCAGAACTATTTAGCAATGAAGACCTCCCAGCAAACCCACAAATCTTCGTCGAGCGTTTCCGGGAAGATATGGAGAGACTTCGTCCTACTCCAACTGCACATCACCGACGTAGTACTCCATTTGTGCATCAGGACCTATACACCTGTAAACATGTTTTTATTCGAAACGACGCCGTGAAGAAGCCACTCCAACGCCCGTACACTGGACCTTTTGCTGTAGTGGAACGGTGTAGTGATAGAGTGTTCACAGTGAGAATAAACAGTAGAAACGTAAACATATCGGTAGAAAGACTTAAACCAGCCTTCTTTGAAAATGAAGCCTCAGAAGCTGTTCATCCCTCCGACTGCTCCGAGAGCACAATCGCTCCCACGAGTGACTCAGTGCATCCACCAAAAACATATGTGCGTAAAAAAGTGCAATTTAAGTTGTAGCAACACGGCAATCGCTTACGTTTTAGTACTTAAGATTGTAACCATAATTTCCTCTGTATATATTTTTGTTTTGATCATAACGCGTTGCAGCCAACTACGTTACTCGGAGGGGAGTACTGTAGGAACCTACATTGCCGACCAGTCGATAAGGAAGAAAAAGATATAACCGAGAGTTCCCGCGACAACAACGATAACAAGCTCGCGTCCTTCGACTTACTTTATGTATCATCACACGACATTAAATCATTAAATTATTAATAAACAAATCAAGTAGTGCTTATTCAACCTCAGTGAACCTAAGTACCTACAATTGGTGACCCCAGACTAACGCAACAAGAAAGAAACGATGTCGACCCCCGAACCATGTGCTAGTGACGCCAACCCGGCAGCAAGCGAAAATGACGCCAGCCTAGAAGCGGTCCGGATGATTAAAATTCCGCCCTTCTGGCGTGACGAACCAGAATTGTGGTTCGCTCAAGTTGAGGCGCAATTCTTTTCTTTGCGTATAACTTCTGATGATCGCAAGTGTTACACAGTCGTGAGCTCTTTAGAATCGCACGTTCTAAAAGAAGTAGCTGACATCGTCAGGTTACCTCCAGCAACAGGCAAGTTCGAGCTTCTAAAAAGTAAATTAATTAAATGCTTTGCATAATCGGCCAAAAAAAAATTGCGCAACCTCCTAACAGGTTTAGACCTCGGTGACCGCAAGCCCTCTCAACTTCTACGCGAAATGAAAACACTCGCTAGCAATCAATTTGGCACAGACGTGTTAAAAACGCTATGGTTGCAGAGAATGCCTACAAAAGTCCAGATTGTACTTTCGGTATCAGACGAACCAACCGTTGACAAGCTTGCTGAAATGGCCGACAAGATTCTGGAAGTAGAAGATTCAGCTTCGTCTACATGTACAGTGAGCAAACAGTCCTCAGCAGGGGATGAGTCACTCCGTGGCATGATCAACGAGCTCACGCTGCAGGTAGCACAGCTCACTAAAGAGGTACGAGGCCGATCCCCAGAGACATCCGATAGGAAGTACCACCAGAGATCCAGGTCAGCTTCGAAGAACCGAGGCGTGTGTTTCTATCACCGTTGCTTTGGTGACAAGGCAAGGAAGTGCCAATCACCATGTTCCCACAAGAAGTCGGAAAACTAGAACCATCGTCGCCAATTTGCGCGGTCAACGGCGATGGAAGTACACAGAGCCGCCTAATAATCACAAATCGCTCCTGTGGCACTCGTTTTCTAGTAGACACTGGTGCTGACATATCCGTACTACCACATAAGCCTGTAAGGTCAAAACCTCCACAAACTTTTCAACTATTTGCTGCAAATGGCTCGGTAATCGACACATTTGGTACTGTGAAGCGAAAATTAAATTTCGGCTTACGTCGAACGTTCCAATGGGAATTTTGTCTTGCAAACGTAAAGCGACCCATCCTGGGAGCCGATTTCCTTCGCCATTATGGAATCCTAGTGGACCTCAAAAACCGAAGGTTGGTCGATGGCGTGACATCACTCACATCTATTGGCAGCATCAGCAGAAGCAACTGCTCCAGTATCACCGCCTTACCAACAAACGACAAGTTCAGTAAAATTTTAAAACAATTCCCTGAGCTTACGTCTCTTGCAGGTTTTGGAAAAGAGAAACTCCACAACGTTCGACACCATATTGTGACACAAGGCCCTCCAGTGTCCGAACGGGTTCGCCGCCTGCCTCCTGAAAAATTAAGGGCAGCCAAGGCCGAATTCGAGTTCCTCCTGGAGCAGGGGATTTGCCGTCCTTCAAATAGCGAGTGGGCAAGCCCACTGCACCTCGTCCAAAAATCCTCAGGTGAGTGGAGACCCTGTGGGGATTATCGCCGGCTCAATGCCATTACAGCACCGGACAAGTATCCTATTGCTAACCTAGAAGACTTTGCAAACCAACTGCACGGGAAAACCATTTTTACAACACTCGATCTGGTCAGGGCATTTCACCAGATCCCGATTGCAGAGGAAGATATACCCAAGACAGCAATAATAACGCCATTTGGATTATTTGAATTTAGTAGGATGACGTTTGGTCTATGCAATGCCGCCCAATCTTTTCAACGATTTATGGATTCTGTGTTGCGAGGCCTGAAATACTGTTATTGCTACATCGATGATGTCCTCATTGCCTCAGCAAATTCTGAAGAACATGAGCAACACCTCCAAGAAGTATTTGAACGTTTAAAAGCATACGGTATTACAGTTAACGCTTCTAAGTGTGTTTTTGGCAGTACAGAGGTCAAATATCTAGGCTACCTGGTATCAAACGAAGGTACGAAACCACTACCAGAGAAAGTAGAGAACATAAGAAACTTCAAGGAACCGCAGACCATTGCAGAGTTAAGACGTTTTTTAGGAATGCTTAACTTTTACCGCAAATTTGTTAAAAACGCAGCTGCACTACAAGCCCCGTTAAACGCATTTCTAAAAGACGCCAAAAAGAACGATAAAAGGCCCATCAATTGGACTCCTGAGACACAGCAGGCTTTCGAAAGCTGCAAAGACAGTCTGGCATCTGCTATATTTTTGACACATCCGGTCAGTGATGCACCACTCACCATCGTTACCGACGCTTCAGATACCGCAATGGGTGCAGTCCTTGAACAATTACAAGATTCGGTGTGGAAACCACTTGGTTTTTTTTCAAAAAAAAAAAAAAAAACAAGATACACAATGGAGGGCTGCAATAACTGCAGAAGAAAGACTGGCCGTCACTTTAAGGTAAGAAATTTTTTTATTTACAATTTTAAAGTAAATCTAAATATTATAATAATTATTATATTATTAATAATTGTTAAAATATTTTAAAATTAATTTTGTTGAGATGTTGAGGAAGTGTGCACTTTGCCACTAACATATCAATTCTGATCAAATTATGAAATAACAAGGATGACAATTTATTTCAACCAAAATTGTAACGAAATACACAAATTTAATAATTCTAGGGATTTTAGAGGTCGCTGATTACTAATTCGTTGTCAAAATAAAGATTGTCAACAAACGGCAAACACTTATCTTATGATTGGAAATTAAAATCAATTATAATCGTTTAAATAATATAAACAATTAAGTCAACCTGTTGAAATTTACATGATTGCAAATAATTCATAGAATTCCGAACTCGAAATTTTGCTAATAGTCCCATCGAGACTATTTCACTGATCGATTGTCCTCTCGAACGGTCTTTAAGAAAACCACCCCCCGAATACTCACACAAATCATAATAAAAATGTCACAATCGTGCCGGTGCCGGGCTGTGTGGCGAGTCGCTAAATGTTCACGCTCAAACGAGGGTGAAGGTTGTAAATCTTAACGCTTGTAAATGGTTACCGCATTTCCAGATCCTATTGTCGCTTTAATTTGCAACTGTCCAAATACGGAGATCATAAATAACATCAATTTTTGGATTTCCAAGATGAAAGTGCGTTTTATCCAAAATCTAATCATTTTTTTTCTCGCTACTTTCGTAAATAAATTTTAGAAGTGAAGCCTGATGCATTATTGTAAAAATTAGAAGTTGAAAATTTGGTTCAAAATCGTATTTTTTCAATTTACAGCTTTAATTATCAACGAAAAATTTAAAAAAAAATTAATTGTGTGCTCTGTCACAAGACAATTACGTGTACTAAATTTGGTTAGGATTGTTTAATTAGAAGTCGCGATTTTGAGGGTGTCCGTAAAACTTGCCCCACCCAGTACAATGATTAAGGGTATTAGATTAAAAATGGATTTTGCCAATATCGATAAACATGTCAAAAGTACGTGATAATTACTCTAAATTTCGAAGACCTTTTTATTCTTGGTTGTCCTATTTTCGATGCAGCAATTCCTACAATCATTTCTAAAAAAAATTGATTCATTCTCTTTACTTTCTTCAAATCAATGTAAAATTAATCGTCATATTAGTTTATTTTTATTCCGCCATTGTTTTTGGATACCTAATTTCACTTATAATCTTAGATGTTGTCCTTTTTGGAAATTTAAAAAAGAATGTCTTGAATTAGATAATATTGTTATTTCTTCTTTGGGAAAAATTTTGAATATTAAATTTACAATAAGATCTTGGACTCAAGCCAAATTACCAATCCGTTTTGGTGGATTAGGTATAAGGTCTATAATTGATATTTCCTCGCCTGCCTTTTTGTCTTCTATATTTTCTAATTCTGAACTTATTATGTCCATTCTACCTTCTAGTTTTTCTAATTTTGAAATTACATCCCTTAACGAGGCTGTTGATTGTTGAAAGGAAATTTCTAATTCGTCTTTACTTCCAAAAGAGCTTTCTATTCAAAGAAATTGGGACTTACCTATCTGTGAGAAAATGTTTCAAAATTTATTATCTTCCTCAAATATCACACAAAAAGCTATCTTATTAGCTCGATCTAAACTTGAATATGGAGCTTGGCTTGAAGCTCTTCCATCTTGTAAATTAGGTACTCTTTTAGAAAAAAAAAACCTTTTACAAATTGCAATTTCACTTAGATTGGGCATCAATTTCTGTCATCCTCATATCTGATCGTGCGGTTCTTCTGTAGACTCGTTGGGTCATCATGGTTTATCGTGCGTTAAAAGTGCTGGTAGACTCTCTCGTCACAACTGTACCCAAGTAACACAGGACGTCCAATGGACGTACATGCTGGTCCATTTCTTATCCATTTATGGACGATCCACAAGCGGATCTATAATGGACGTCCAATGGACGTCCAAGCTCATCCATAAATGTACATTACAGCAATGGATATAAATGGGACGTCCACTGGATGTACATTTATGGACTTAATCTGGACGTCCATCAACGGATCAACATGGATGTCCATTGTACGTACATTTATGGACATAAACGGACAGTACATAAACGGATCAGTATGGACGTTCATTGTACGTACATTCATGTACTTAATTCGATCGGTCCGTAAACGAATTTGAAAAAAAATTTGAAACTTTAACTAAAAGCATTATTAAACTCACTACTTTATTACTTTATGACTTTGAGTTTATGAAGAATACGCGTTGTTTTGATATCCTGATTAAATCTACGAGATAAGGAGTTTCTAGTGAATTATTAATTAAACTATTGAACGATTTTTAAGCAAATTGTATGTAAAATGCGAAATACAACTTTGGATACAAATTTATAAATACAATACCGTAGAATGCGGCGAAAGTGATTTCTGGGAATTAAATTGATAACTAAATCAATTGCAAACTTTTTTAAATTTAGTGCTTATCCTACCGCCCTTGTATTTAGCACTTCGAATTTACAGGTAAATAGGTGGATTGATGATCGCACTTGGTTTCAGATCAAAATATTTGGTTAATTGTAATTATAATTCAGTTTAACTCTACTTTTATGGTAGTCCAGTCAATTTATACACAAAAAACGACCAACCTTGCAGAAGGTCAGTGTACAAATTGACTGGGCTCATATAAAAGGACTTTAACTTTTGTAGAAACGCACCATCTGGACAGTTACTCTTTTCAATACATATCTTAAATTTTATTACGGTTTGTTTGGAATGTATTCTTTGTCACATCGGTTGGGGCAAAGAATTACCGTCTTTGCAGTAACTTATATACAGGTCAATATTCTGGACATTTGGTTTTAACGCAAATGAATTGTTCGGTCCAACTGACGCCGATTTCGTCACAATACCGAGATATTTTTTTTCAAAGACATCTGGTTTTATTTAACTTTGGGTGAAGCGCATCGAACTTGTTTTATTTTCACTTCTAATACAACAGTTGTATTAGAAGTGAAAATAAAACAGTTTCGATGCGCTTTATCCAAAGTTAACAGTTCGTTGCAATTTGACGTTATCATTAACCAATTTTTCATGTGAATTGTTGTTTTGTTTGTTAGAAATGTGTGTAGTTGAATTTCATTGCAATAGTTGCAACGGGTTAATTTTCGTTGCGACTCGTCCGTGAAACCCTTCAACGAATCGAAGTAAGTAAAAATGACAATGTATTTAAGTTATTTTTTTACTATTTTTTAAATTGTTTTAGGTAACTCACTTTACCGATTAGGATAGTTTATTATGCATTACAAAACAAATCCCAAGTCCGCTTTATAATACTTGATAATAATGTACCTAAATCGTATTATTCAAGGACCGAGAGAATAAGTGTAATTGCAGCTGATTATATTGGTAAGTTAAAATGATTTTAAAGAAGTTGTGTAATATTTTATTTTTTTAGAAAGTGTCAAGTTAAGTAAATTTATTCGAAAATGATGGATAAGGACCGGTGTTGCTTTGAAATGATTTTTTTTCAATGTTTCTAGTTGTTTAATTAGTTAATAATTAATTAAATTCTGTATAGTAATTATTTTTGAATATTCATATTTTTAAGGTTAAGTTTCTAGTTATTTAGTTAATAGTTAAAGTTAAATAGGTAAAGTTGTTCACTGCAAATTATTTTTGAATTTACAAATTTCTTTGTACGTATTTTTTTAAAATAAGTTTCATGTTATTTAATGTGTTAATGGTTAGTTTTAATTGTTAAAGTTCGTTATTGTAACAATTTTTGAATTTACAAATTTCTTTGTACGTATTTAAAAAAAATAAGTTTCATGCTATTTAATGTGTTAATGGTTAGTTTTAATTGTTAAAGTTCGTTATTGTAACAATTTTTGAATTTACAAATTTCTTTGTACGTATTTAAAAAAAATAAGTTTCATGTTATTTAATGTGTTAATGGTTAGTTTTAATTGTTAAAGTTCGTTATTGTAACAATTTTTGAATTTACAAATTTTTTTAAGGTTATTATTTTCGAATATATGCTTTTTTTCATTTTTTATTTATTTCTTTTTTAATCCCACAACGTTTATAAGTACGTCCATTAATGTCCATAATTCGGGTCCAAATGGACATACATAAGACGTCCAGTGAACATCCAAAACGAATCCGTTTACAATCCCAAAGACGTCCAATAAGCGTTTGTCGATGGACGTCCAGGAACCGGCACGATATGGACGTACATTGAACGTTCGAAAAGATCCCAAATGTAGTCCCAAAAACGTCCACAAACTGACGTCCAGATGTACGTCCAATTTAGTCTCAAATTGGACGTACATTGGACGTACAGTGATCCGTTTGTGTACATCCAATGTACGTCCATTGGATGTACATGTGTTACGTGGGTATTAATGACATTATTAAACGTGCTTTCTTTTCTGCCAACATCCTTTGTATCTTTGAACCTAATGGTATTCTGAGGGGTGATGGCAAACGTCCAGATGGTATTACAGTTATTCCATGGAAAGTAGGTAAATCTTTAGTTTGGGATTTTACTTGTACGGATACACTTGCCCCTTCTAATTTGACTGATTCTTCATTTTCTGCAAGATCTGCTGCACACTTGGCAGAAAATCTTAAGAAAAAAAAAATAAGGCAATTTTTGGTGATTATTTTTTCGTCGCCTTCGATGTGGAAACTTTGGGTCCTTGGAGTGCTGATGCCCTTTCTCTCCTTGAAGATTTGGGGAGGCGTATTGTTCAAACAACGGGAATTCCTCAAGCCAAAACATATTTGAAGCAACGAATAAGTTTGGCTATTCAGAGAGGCAACGGTGCTAGTGTTCTTGGTACAGCCCCGCTTTCTTCTACTTTTATTCAGTTATTTTATTTTTTCTAGTTATTACTTATGTTATGTTATTTTATGTTATCGTTAAGCAAATATGATATTACATTTTTTAATTAATTTTTTGTTTTTGCTTTTTCTTGTAAAAGTTACTGTAATAAAAGATAATAATATTTTTTTTAACTGCACTATACATTTTTTAACTTATACTTGTACAAAATGGGTTTTATGTGTAGAAATCAGTACTATCCTAAGTGCGGTACTCAGTACCGCGGCGCGCCCTAACATGTAACTCTGTTAGGTACGCCCACTGCAGGGTTAAGAGAAGTACAGCGCTTCGATAAATTGACACCTTTCGCTGATTGTTCAGAAATAATCACGAATCAACGAAATGCCGAGATAATTTGAATCATCGTAATATTTTTTTTAGATTTCGGACAGTCAAAATGCTTCTTATTAAATTGAATCAAAATACTAATAAATGTAAGGTCGAAGTCAGTTTCCTCGTTATTTTATATTGACTCGCTTTTATCGCCAGACCATAATATACATTTTAGTATTTATCAAGAAGTTCGAAGAATCGTGACGTAAATATGATAAATTTGCTCGTGGCAGTACGCCATCTAACTGGAAATGACCGATTTTCAAGTGTTATAAACCTGGATAAAATTTAATTGTAACACGCCAAAATCAGGATTATTGCGCCATCTCTATTTCTCTCTTTCTTTCATTCTCTTTTTCAAGGACAAATGGCTGCCCTTAACTTTTCCTTATTGTGAACTTCAATAATCTGAATTTTTTGTTTAAGTGTGAGAATTTATCTAATTGGAGACATTTCTACAATGAATGTGTCGCCCACTGTATCTTTTCCGCATAGACGTCAGACTAATATTGAATCCTCGCGTGTACCGAAAGAATGAGAACGGTAAATCCCCGGTTTACTCGGGAAGTCTTTCAGTGAAGGCAGGCAGCGAAGTTGGTGCGCGGCGCGATTGAGAAATGCAACAGCGACACTCGGAGAGTCGGTCGGGGCCGTGAGAAACTATCCGTCCAAGGGCGGTGTCCGTGTAAGAGGGGTGTCCGCGAACGGGAATTTTACTGTACAGGGTGTCCCATCACTTGTGGCCACCCCCAAAATTGAGCTTTAATTGAAAGCTATAAATTTGAAATTTGGTGCACGTATGACTCTGGTATAAGGCTAGAAATTTCCGGTTTTAAATGTTAATTGTCGGCGTTAGTTTTCGAGAAAAAAAATAAAAACTGATTTTTTATAAAAATACTATCTCCCAATTTCATCAAATTTCACTTTTCAGGATCAGTATTATTGAGACAAAGATGTCCAAAGTAAAAAAAAAATCCAAAAGCTGTAATTAGCCTAAAATTCCCTTATATTCGAATCTTAACAGTAAATGTAATGATTTATGGCCCTAATAATCCTCAAGATGCTATCCGCAAAGTCGAGTACAATTTAAATTTATGGCATTGTAAAAATTTGTCAGTGTCTAGTGGAAACCAGGGCAAGAGAACGTCAGTAGCGTACCTAAATCGAACCTTTTTACATTCTTGTAAATTTCTAAAATTTTTGTAAGTCCTCTAATAAATTATGATTATGAGAACGAACATGATTTAATGTCTGGATGTTGAATTATATTTTTTAAGTCGAAGAGGACTTATTACATTTTGAATTAATGTTTGAGTGCAAAGATGAATACGAAAGATTTTGAACTGAATGATTTCGGAACTCGTTCGAGACTCACTTTGTCGTCCCCGTAAATTTGGAAATTAGTTTCACGGATTATTGTCGTCGTACTGGGCTTTCCATTAGCCCATTGGCAAAAATTTACGCGGCTTTCGAAATCTCGATCATGCAGTTGCTGATGTAATTCTATGTGGTAAGGCAACGCCATCTTTATTTAACAAGCCGTGAACTAAGAAATTTGGCAGCAGTGTTGCTAGGCGGACATTTTGCGTTCTTCAGTTCAGTATTGCATCATTGAGTTGTTGTTGATATTGTTATAAAGTGCAGTTAACGTTAGGTTACTTTTCATTATTTTTGTATTGTTTTATTTCGAAAATCAAATTCATCTTTTAATAAATCAGTTTCACGCTAAAATGTTTCTCATTGGAATTTAATTGTAGTCCGTTTTTTGCCAAAAATGGATATAGAGAGGTGATAAAATGTAAATCATCAATTATAATATAAATATATATGCAGAACTTAAGATTTAAATTTTGTAAACCATTACAACATTTTAAAACTTATTTTCAAGTATATTCTGTAAAATCCTCCATGTGGCCTCGACGAGATTTGGTGGTGGTGGTATCTTCCTGCCCTTCAGGATACTCCCTTTTTGATTCCTGCGCGATTTTTGACCTCAAATGTTTAATTTTTCTCAGCCTCTCTAGCCAGTTTGAAGAGTACGGATCTTGAGACTGGCCTTTCAAGGATCTCGACACCAAAGATGCCAACTAAAAATTGTAATTTAAGAAAGAGAATACAGCGGCAAATAAATCCTTACATCTGCATGCAATGCTAGCTGCCTTGCGAGAATTGCCACATTTTGGTCGGACACAATTTTGGGTTCGGTGTGGCCCATCAATTCCACCAATTCTTCTTTCGCTTTAACTGTAACTTTATTGGTGCAATGATCCAATGGTTGAACAATAACACAAGCAAAATTGAATTGACCCTAAAAAAATGATTAAATTACAAAGAAATGACTTCCTTTTTCTTACTTTAATTGTATTGATGTTGTAATCCTCTCCACTTTCGTTGTAGACGATTGTGACATAATTATTTCCAATGTGCCTTTTTTTCAAAGTACAATTCGGATCAGTTTCCTTGTTGGGCATCAATGTAGCTACATGAAAAGTGACTCGAATGACATCATCCTGCCAAATATAAGCAAACTTCCCATCTGTTCCGTTCTGTTCAAGCCCACCAAGAAAAACGACCACAGGATCGACATCTTGCAATTTAATTAGAGTCCCCAGTCGTTGCAAAAACTCCACATATCTCATGGAACCAAAACGATTTCTCAAAATATCTGCTTCATTGCTACACTGGCCGTCTTTGACATAGATCACCCCAATTTTGTGCGTTTCATAAGGGGGAATCCGGTCCAAAACCTTCAAGGATCGCTGAATCGCTTGATTTGAGTCGATTAATAACGGCCTTTCATTCATATTACCGAAATGCGATGCATGGTATAATTGCAAAAACACAAAACTGGGGCTGATTCCACTTTTAGGGGCCTCTTTCGAAGAATGGAGGTTTGAGTGCCTCAACATTTCTAATCGCGGCTTGTGAACTGGGCTCATCACAGAAATGGTGTAGCCACGGTCACGTTTCTGCATGCCTTGCTCAGATTGGTTGAGCTTTTCTGTACTTCCGGTGGTTTTTTCCCTTAATTTTGATTTTTCTAAAACAAGCGAAGAACTCTTTTGGACTTCTTGACTTTCCCTTTCCTTGATCGGATGTCGGGACAGACGGGGTGAGGTTTGTGTGGGGCTTTGAGGCGGTTTTGAGGCTAAAGGTGGCAGATTGCTCAAATTCGGTAAATCACAAGGCCTATCGTGAGTTCGGTCAGAACAGACGCTTTCAAGTGACTCACTCTTGGCTGATTTGAAGATCTCTGCAGAAACGGCGTTTCTGGGCATCAAATTTATTGTTTGAATTATTTTGGGAGATTGGGGCACAGTTTGGCTGGTTTTGGTAGGTTCGCATGGTTGCACCGGGCCTGGATAACTGTGGCAAGTTAAAAGAGTCGGGTGGGGCATATTTTCAGTTAATATTTTCGCAGGAAATTCATGCGATGGTGGAGTGGTGCCTGAATTAACAAAATTAGTTTTTGAACAGTTCAACTTGAAATTGTTACCCATTCCAGCAATTTCTTCGGGGATGGCTTCACAGCTGACTCTCATATCTTTCGTTTTCTTTTTTGAGATGTCCTCATCTTGTATCAGATTGTCGTCGCGTTCCTGAATTTTCTTCTGTTGGAGGAAGGGATTTTTCCAATTGGCAGACATTTCCGGACTGGAATTCGAACGTCTGACTGGATTTCGAGACTTGGAACCATCTTCAAAAATATTGTCCAAATCTTCATCGACACTGTCTCTTGAGCTTTGCCTTGAAGGAGAATGTGGGGAACCTAAAATTTAAAAAATAATTCTCATTTGATAACAGCGTCAACCATTAAAACCTGGAATGCTGATAGGCATGCTTGTTGTGAAACTATACTCATCGTGGTCCTCGGACCGAAAATGCGAATCACAAGATTCTAAATCATCATAACACTGATTTAAAGTTGGCATAAATAAAGTGGAGATTTCATTTAAGGGAAAATCATACATTGTGTGATGGTGAGAAATTTGATTCTGAATTCTCATTATCCAAGACATGTCACCAGTTGGTCGGCGAACGTAAATTTCAGCCCATCCTTGGCACCAACAAGCGCAATTTAGTTTTTCACTTTTGCTGCTATCGACCGAAGCCAGCTGTTGTAATTTCGACGGTAATTGTTCCAATTTATCGGGGATTTTCTTGACTTCTTCAACTGGTGAACTGGCTGATGTGTTATTGTTTGATTTTTCACCAGAATTTTGCCTTGTGACGCGAGTGCTATTGGGGTCATCTAGAATTACGCCGCGATTAGTTTTTAGGGCCCTCCCATCAATTTCTGGCGTTTTTGGATGGTCAAATTTGCATAGAGTCCAGCACTTATCGCATAAGCCATGTTTTAGCGCTTTCTGTGAACATCCACTGGTTGTGATTGTTATTAATTTATTGCCTAACAACCAAGTCATCGTCTGGCCACCACACAACAAAAATTCAGCAGTCGGCAACCTACAATAAAGAAATTAAGCTTATTAAATAAAAATGCAAAACCATAAATTCAAATTTAACCTTAAAATTTGATAACATAACATTTTTGAACCACATTTCCTAAATTTAAAACTAGCAAAAGTAGTACAAAAAACTGGTTTAAATGTTTTCTTGAAGCAATTTACCTTTTAGGCAAAGCACTGCATGGAGAAAAAGTATATCGTGCCATGAAATCGATGCAAGTTTCGGTTAATTCTTCATAAAAAGTAAGCAGCGTCCTGTCAATGCAAGGTTTGAATTCCAGTGAT
The DNA here is from genome assembly GCA_949768715.1 of Dascillus cervinus. NCBI lineage: Eukaryota > Metazoa > Arthropoda > Insecta > Coleoptera > Dascillidae > Dascillus > Dascillus cervinus. The sequence continues at coordinate 15,689,830 of OX458316.1, read as the reverse complement.
GATTTACCGTCCATTCTTCCAACTATTGTTGAGGTACGTTCCCTCCTTCTCGAACTTTGTTCTGTTAAACTGGAACTTCGTTTCCTATCAGAACTGTCCTGATTCAGTTTGCTTAAATCAGCTTTGTTGGTTTCTTCGAATGGAATGAGAACGTTTGTTTGTAATCCCTAAAATAAAATACAGTCAACTTTGGTTACAATGAACTTTTAGATTATTATAGGTATAGGGACTTGGAACGAAGTTCGTTATAACTGCTAGTTTGCTATAACCGACGCCGTTATAACCAAATTCTACTGCGAATGTTAAAATCCGTTTTTAAACCAGGAAGACGTTAGAAGGTGAAATAATTGCTTTTATTTTATGTTGACAGTAATGCAGTTTAAGTTTATATTAGTAATGTCACTACATAATTAGAAAATGTATTGTGAAATGCTGAATCAATATAACCATTTCGATTGTTTTAAAAATGGGCTAGTAGGACCACTTACCAATGTAATAAATCTCACAAAATCCTTTCTGAATGGAAGACGGCATTTTAAAAACCAAACAGCGATTACATGATGGGCTAAAGAGACAATGTAATGATTGTATTTAAATGGGTTGGTGAAAGGCAATGAGATGGCAAATACCGACATATACTGATCCCCTACAAAGCTGGCAAACACCATTGGAAGTCGTGTCAGTGCTAAAAGATAAAAAAGATTAATTATCATCTATTTTTAAACCAACAGGAGAGTTAGAAGGTTATGAAATTATTATTTAATTTAATTTATGTTGACGGTAATTACATTGGAAGTGACACAAGTGGAATATCATGGCTATCAACATAAACTAAAACGCTCTTCCTGGTTTAAAAACGGATTAACTTACTTGAAAGAAATTCAAGAACTGGAATGGCAATATTCACTGTAGCTGAAATTTTAGACAAATCTAACAGCACTTCTGGCAACATTTTAACCATTACATCGCGCATTTCCAAAGTGCAAGTGGTTAGGGCCGTAATGCACTGTTTGGAACATCTAGGAACCAATCCGTACTTAACCAGGCAGCGAATCATTCGCTGTTGGTGAGTAGGTTCTAAGTAACCGTGATATGATGCCAAACTTGCCAATACCAACAAGACAGACGCATGAAAATCCGAACGGTTTAATTTCGGTGCATTTTTCAACGAATCAGGCAATGCCAAGCTTTTATCTGTAATCTAAAATAAAATTGACAATAACCAAGATCAGCTTAATAACACTTACCATTGCACAAAGTGCTGTAACCAATAAGTCAATTTCGCTGTTGCCGTGTCTGGACATAATTAAAGCTTTATTTTGGAGAACAAAAGGAATTTCTTGCAGGACCAAATGAAGAACTTCCCAATCTTAAAATTCATTTTAATCAATAAATTAATGATTATTTATTAACTTAATTAATACCTTTTTCTTGCTTGAGACAGTTGATAACGATTTTAAAGGCCTTGCGCAATGGAACGTAAGTGATGGTGCACAGGGGTTGTTGCGAAACGGCCGGAGATGCAGGTGGTGGTGAACTCATTGGTCCTCGTTCCGTGCTGGTGCGATAAGTAACACATAAATAAGGGCTAAATTTAACTTTTCCGTTAGTGTCCATACAGCCCAAATGGTACACATTATCAGCACGCATTTTTAGGAAGCAGTCAAAAATCTAAGAAAAAACTAATTTAGTTATAAATAAAATTTTTAAAATTCAGCGACACCTTGTATCGAATTTGACTGCAATTTTCAAATATTTTCGGTTTGTTATAGTGCATTTCCAAGTGTATCACAAGCATTGTGTATATTTTAACAGCGTGTATCGAAGGCAGGCGATTAATCTTAACGATAAAAGCTTTAATTAATCCATCAACGACAGTTTTAATGTCCAGAATTTCTGATTCGTTGATCGGCATGTCAGGGGAATACAATTCAAAAGGACGATTCAATAACTGCAAGTTTCAATGATCTTAAAAAAATTAAGCGAAGAAGATTGTAGAAATAGAAAAAGATGGATGTTAGGATGCGGAACAAGGTTGTGAAACTGTAAACGCCCGCAAATACATACAGGGTGATTCCTAAAAAAAGCTGCAAGCTGTAACTTTATTTATTGTTCAATTTTAACAAACTGAAAATTAGTGATTCTACAAGCACTACGAGAAGCCTTCAATTCTGATTGTTTTTAACGTTAAATTCATTGTACAATGATACTCAATTTTTTTTTCTTAAATAGCAATGCATATTTTTTAAAATTTATTCTGATAGAGGATTCTTTCTAAATTCTGACATCTCATAAGTTCATTTTGATCCAACAATTTGCAAAAAAAAAATCCACATTAAGTTATCTTCTAAAATTATCAAGTCTGCCGTGAAAAACAAGCATGTTGGAATATTTTATTCAAATAACAAAACCAGTTCAAACAAAACCAAAAAAAGTCCTATAAGTATTGTTCAAATTGACCACCACCTTGGTGAATGCACAACTGACACCTTCTAGTTACTCCATAGGTTGCATTCAAAATCAAATTAGGAGGAATTTCACGATAAATAGAAAATTCTGTCTCATTTCAATTATTTTTCTCCTTAATATTACTTCAAAGTCAAGTTATTCACATTGAAGTTAATGTAGAAAAAAGTTAAAATTAATAAGTTCTAGTCCTCACTCAAAAAAACATTTTTTTTTTTTCTGAAATCGGACAATAAATAACTGAGTTAGAGCTTGCAGCATTTTTCAGGAATCACCCTGTATTATATTCGGAAACTGAAAGGGTATTTGAACAACAGGCCCTTAAGATAATAAATTAATAATAATCGCATTGAAAAAGTCACCTTTTCCAGAATATCCAGCATTTCCAAGCACTTTTTCGAATCACAATCGAAGCAGAGATTAATTAATAATTCGCCAACGGCCGTTCTAATCACAACATCTTGATCATTCACAATGCTAATCATATGTGGAACCACAATTCTATCAATTAACTCGTCTTCATATTGAATGCTGCAAAATTAATTTTAATTGCAGCAAAAACATTAAATTTAATTACCGATTTATAATGCACACATTCGAAAGCACATCCAAAACTTTCAATCGAATGTTGGTCCTTACTTCTTGCCGGTAATACCTCTGTAATAAATTGTACAAGTTACTGAACCATAAGTGCCTGGTAGGCAAGATTCCTTGGGCAAGGTAAGAAACGAGCCTCAAAACAGAGGCTTCCGGTCTGGCTGATGTGCAACCTTCAATTACATCGAAAAATTGTTTTACTGTGCCATTAAATGAACCCACTTCCATCAAATGTTCAATGGTTGTCAAGGTTTCGTGCAAATGGGTTGCCACCAAGGTGTTTGGAGTCAAATGGGGCGCAGTTTCTACAATTTGAAAGTTATTAAAGTCATAAAATTAATTAAATTTACCAATCTGTTTGATGATAATCGATAGAATGTTAAGAATCGTATCCCAAGCCGGATCTTGAAGTTCTGGACCATGCTTATTAACCAATCGTTGAATGCCCAACATGACTTCATAAGTGACAACCGGTTGATTGGATTTCACGGCCTGAATTTAATTTTTAGGTCATTTCTTTAAAATGTTTGTTACTTACACATAAAATTGAGGGAAGGACAGAACTGGGGGGACATTTTAAATTGCTGGGAGTTGCAGTGCTCCAAAGTCCCATGTTGATGAAAAATACAGAACCTCTTAATAGGCCGCTGTCTTGTTGTAGCCCGGGTTCTTGCAATATTCGACACATTGTGTATAAAGCTGAATGGCCCATGTGAGTCCCCAACAAATTTTTCATTACCTAAATTAAATTATAAATTAAGGTTTTAAGAATATTGCAAAATAAGTACCCCCCAGCTGGTTTGGCAGAAGGCCTCTCCATTAACCGTTCGACACAAGGCTCCTATAAATTGTGGTAGAGAATCTGGAGGTAAATTACTGTAAGCCACAACAATATCCAGAACTTGCAGACATGACAGTACGATAGTATGTTGATTGGAACTGCTGCACAACATGCATACATGTCTAAAAAAAGTCATTTTATTATCCATTAATTAAGTAAGAAATTAACTCACTGAACCAGCCCCGTAATTACATCTTTATCAACATATGCCGCATTAAACTTGAAAACGTTAACTAATATTGATAAAAAATCTTGGGTTTTACCAGCTCTTGTGACATCCGGCAACCAAGCCAATAAAAAAGGACCAACCTAAAATAAAACAAATTTATTTGGCTCCTCGAAAATGAACTTAAACTCACTTCTTCCTCGAAAAATAAAATATCTTTTCCATTGTCAGTCAACGACTGAAACAGTTCAAATCTAGGAATGATATCTTCAGGATGATTATGCTGTTTCACAACTTTGAAAAAATGTGAACGAAGCAGATCTAACCGTTCTCTCTGTCCTTTTACCAATGCTTGAAAAAAAAATAGAACCAAATGTCTCAATTCGGTCTGTTCATTCACTAAAAGATCCTGAAGCAGGACCCATAACTTCTCTATTCCTTTCTGTAAAGTTCACAGAGAATAAGGCAAATAATCATAAAAATTACCGTACATCTTCCAATCGATGGACTGCTACAATTTCGGTCAATTCTCTGATGGCTTTCGTACGAGTGGCAATGGGGACGTCACGTTGCAATTCGCGTTGAACGTCTTCACTGAGCACGAAGTCTCCTCTACTTCTGACGGCACCTACAAAAGACATTTATGAAAACGAGGGGCATCCTCCCAGAAAAGAATTACCTGGATTTGCTTTATTGATTCGAAAAAACTGTTTTAATTTATCTTGTATGGATTTGTTTTCTTTATCTTTTGAAGTCATAGTGAGATTTGCTATTATTCAAATACTTCAAATCAAAAGAACTAGTCAAATGTGACAGTTCGAAAGTGACATCTTGGTTTTAACGCAGAAGATAAAACAATCAGAATGCCAACATCCCTGATGCCAACTGCGTTACTAAACTGCCCGAACTTTTAAAATTCGAAGCAATGGGGTATTCTCCTACTTTTTTTTACCATTTCTTATTTTTTTCCTGAAGGTAATGATTAAATAATACTCTTTAGTGAAGTTAACACGTTCTAAATAAATTTTGTTAATGAATTATTACATGTAAATGTTTAAATTTTGAAAAACGTGACGTCACTAGATTTTTTAAACCTGATTGGTTCATTTCTCAGCGCCGGAAAAGTAAGAAACTGCAATACCGGTATTCTTAGTCGATTCGTTCAAACACGAATCCAAACGATTTTTAGTTTGGACAACTACCTCAAAAATAGTGAACATGGCGCCATCTGCGCCGATGGGAGGTACGAAAATCTTCTGACGTCACAAATCCCCTCCACAATTGTTTAATATTGAATTATTTAAATTTTATAAAAGAATGAGCTAAATAAACCTGTGTACATAGTCTACTTGGGGGTAAGGCATCTATTTTTAGCATTAGTTAACATACATGAGAATACCCCATTGTCAACCATTCACGACTTTGTGATAAAATGATAATAAATGCAGTGATGTATGCGAGGACCCACTAAATATGTATTTTAGTTTTAATTAAACCTAATAATTGAATTTGTATGTTCTATTTGGTGAAAATTGTTTTAATAAATATTTTCACTAATCTTTGCTGCAATATCATTTCAGACGTAAAATACAAATCAACTTTTTTGCAACTTGTTTAGCTTATATTATTCCAGTCTTAGTTAGAATGATACAGATAGAAACAAAAATAACAGAATAAAAATAACAAGGCATGATCAGTAATAAAAATTAATTTAATACATATAATCAAATAAAATTGAAATAATTTTACATGACACAGCAGTAATACTATAATAATGAAGACTAGTTCGTAAGTTCTGTACAATTATAAACAAATAATACCTAACCATTTATGTACTGGCTATTTACAGCACTTAACAGGACTTATGAATTATTAACAAAAAAGCTAATTTGTTAAAAATAAATAATCTTTCAAAACACCAATGTAATTTGTTGTATGTATTACATTGCATCTTGTAAACCGTACAACCTGGAAAAACAGGTAATTTATTTATCCTGAGTTAGTTCTTTGTATTGGTCCCATTATATCCAATTTAAACACAAACTAGTCACTAGTTAGGTCTTGCTGAATATGGCCTGTCTGGTATTCTTGGAGGTATGTTTGGTACAGGACGGCTGTAATGAGCAGGTCACATTTTAATTTAAATGAAAAAACAATTATTAATGTGTGCACAAGCAACCCAAACAAAAAGCTGATAAAGCGGGTTTGGGTTAATATAAGAAAGAAATGTCAGATTAGTTCTATATTTACACATTCTGGTAAAACTACAGCATTATGTGCACAACTTTGTGCATATTATTTCCCATCATCAAAATGTTCTTATTTCCATGATTGTAGTCAAAAACTGTTATTTACAATATTCTGGTGAAATAAGAAGTGAACAATGTTGTAGTGTTATTGAAAGCGAGAATAGCAACATTTTGAAATGGGTCATGTATCTACAGATCAAGAAAGTTTTAACAAGAACAACTAGTTATTATAATAGCGGTTGTTTGGTGAAGTTTTGTTTTTACACTTTGAACAGACTAATATCAGAATAAAAATACCATTTACAAATATATATTTTTAACAAATATAAAATTATTTTTTATATAATTTGTGCAACACTAAAATTGTGCAATTTAATCTACATAGGTAGGTAACAACATCTTGATATCGCTTTAGTCAATCTAATTTTAATTAAGTTTGGTTACATCTACCAAATTCCAACTACTTTAAAACATTTTTAAACAGAATCCTCCGATTCATATTGATATGAAAAATGGTTAACTTTAAGTCGCAAATTATGTGATAAAAAATTTCAATTAAAATTGGCATAAATATTAATGGGATTACAAACTGAGAAGATAGCAACTGCAAATTTTATTTTGTTAAGATATGAAAGTGTTTAATTTTACTGAATCAGTGAAACACCCACATAATCATTAACTACACCATCATTTCAATTTGTAATATGTTAACTCAAATCTTAACATTATTTCAAATGATTGTGTAGCTATTAATTTATTTGCAATTACATAAATTTGCGCTACTAAAAATTTATAAGATATCTTTCCCAGAAATTTATGTTACCTACAATTCTGCACTACTATCAAGCTAATGCAACGTTCATAATAGAAAATATTTTCAATAACGTGATCACATGGTAACTTACAAGACTACTGTTAAATAGACAAAAAATAATTATGGAGGCACCTCTAGGTTCTTTTTAACAAAATATGTTCATACCTTATTTGCCATTTACTTGGTTTCATCTAGAACCCAACAATTTCTCGACGCCTGCATAGTACCTCCATTTTTTGTTCATAAACAATTTTCTGTATCACATTTATAATGATAATAAAAGGCAATAGCAAATGATGTAATTAAGCTTCAAGCTAAATTTTTAATATCAACAATGCTACAGATTACTGAGTATTATATATTTTAAGCTACACTTTGAAAACTAGATATTTCAACATCGTATCATGTCATATTACATCTTCATAAACTAAAGGCCAGTTATTTGAATGATAAAAACTGATTATAAAATAATGTTAATAATTGACTTTGACATGCTGTATAACATTATTTTATCTCAATAATAGTAAATGTCTAAATTTCATAACATCCAAAATCAGTTTATGGAAAATAGAAATCACTGCTGGCTGTACTTAAAAAATAGGTAAATCGATGATGTTTTTTTCACAATGACTGGATTTTATAGAAAATGGAAGAACTGTTTGATAGTAATTTGAAAACAGATCATAAACTTCATTAAATAAACCCATGTTGTAATTGAAATAAAACAGTATTGTATGTTGTCCATCAACACCATATGCAGTAAAAACTTTAATTGATCAACTTTAACCCATTGGTATACTATGACGGCTCTAAGACGTCAGCACAGTACAAGTCCATTCCCGGCTGCCACACGGGTTGGGCCACCAACTACTTATCTTTATCGCAGTGTGCAACACGATATGTAAAAAAAAAAGTATGCCAATGGGTTAATTATAATCATTCAATCATACATGAAATTGTGTTAGTTAAATTAGGTTTCTCTTTTGACTAACACCAAGTTTATCTGCATATTTTCTGTATAAGATTCAACTGTGCCTAAGGTGCAATAAATATGGAACTGAAATATAGTTATTTTCAATTAAAAATTGTACTAGCACAAGTAATTCTTACAATCTAAATAAATAATTTATTACATGTAAATATTAGAACTAAAAAAAGTTACATTCAAATGTCATCGCAAGATGACAATATGTTCATGGATATTACATAAGTTTTCTCTATATTGGTGTCATAAAAACTCAGTTCGATGTTTCAGTCAAAACAACTACTTCAAGAGTGGTTAAACAGAAACAAATCAAAGCAAAAAGATAAAAAACAAGAAAGTTAATATGTCAAAAAAGCAAAATTATTAAAAAAGGACATATTACTTGTTTAACTTGAAAGCGTTGGTAAGTTCGTTGACAGCCGCGTTGGTAACAGCACGTCCTATAGCAAGTTGGACTTGTTGGGGCACCTGGATGCCCCCTTGGTTCTGGCCACCCACTCGGCTGTACAGATATAATACTTAGCCACAATTTTGTAAAATTGTTTTAAATTTACTAAATTGTACTTAATTAAAATATTTATGAACAATGCTAAATGAGATAGTCAAGAGTGATTGAAATGTTAATAACGGTTAGTAATTCTGATATTAAGTAAAATTTATACATTTAATCTGCATTTTAAGTAGCATAAAATTATTTGCACAATAAAATATACTATATCTGATTCCAAGTAATTTAAGTATGTTTATATTATTATGTATTTCATGTTATTGCTGATTAGGAGTTACTTGGTTTCATAATTTCATTTTTAGAACTAATTAATATTCAATTTTCTTAAAATTAAATAAACATATACAATGTGTAACATTCATGAATATTATCGTAGACAATTCTTTCACAACTCAGAAAAGCCAACAGAAGATTGTTGAAGAGTGTACCTTCAGGTACTCCCTGACTTATGTTGGACTGACAGTAAATTCCGATTCAGGCCTTTGGTCATAACTAGATATGTAAAATAATGCTCATGGGGTTCAGTTTTTAAGGCTTTCAATGTAGCCTATAGAAAGCATATAGGGCCTAGTAATTTTGGATATTAATATACTGTGTTAAAACAAGAACTAATTGAATAAACTTTGGTTGCATTGCTCCTTAGTTTGTAGTAACATATTTTTTAAATCAGAAAACAGAAATTAACTTGCTAAAAGCATCCTATAATTTTTTTGTTACCTCTCCTTAAAATCTTTTCAAACACTGAGTTAAGAATCCCGGCACAATTTTTGTCACTGAGCATAAGTATGTACGGTGACCTATTTATCATACATCGTTAAAACTGGAAAATAACTTTTTCGAGGTATTATTTTCAGTCATCATAAGGACAATATTGTAGGTGAGGGTCAGGGATTACCTATATTTATGGTAAATTTTTCAAGTTGATAATTATCTTATTTTTAATTGAAATGAGAAAATACATAAAATAAGTTAATTTCTTCATGAATGAATTATCACATATATATTTCATAAATGAAACACCCCATACATTTACAGAATTTTAGTATTTGCAACATTTAAAGCAGGAGTGGCTAACCCAAATGATCTTGCAGGCCACTTTGGAAATGCATCATAACTCCGCGGGCCACATATAAAACTATATATCCCCATATTAGATTTAGACCTACTATTTATTAATACATTGGTTTTCACTACTTCGACCATTATAAAATAAATATATTTTGTAAAAGTGTGATGAATCTCGCGGTTCAGAAAAATGCCGGAAAAATGTTAAAGGCGGGCCGGGCCGCGGGTTGGCCACCCCTGATTTAAAGCATGTTACATAATTGTTAATTCTAGGAATGATGAATTATACATGGATTGAAAAGATTTTTTAACACTTAACAAGTACTATACATGTGTTCACAAAAGCTTATGGAATGTATAAGTGTGTACAACAATTATAGCACCTAATATGAAACCCACAAAAGTGTAATGTTCTATGCCCGAGAATGGAACATAACTACAAGACAGTATTAATGTGTTAGTCAGTATTAAATAAGATGATATTATTCGTTTCTTTTAACGCCTCCTGAAATCAAAAACACGAAAACCTCAAATACAGCTGAGGTTCTAGTAACTAAATAATTTTGTAACTAACAATTTATAGGGTCATGGAGTAGTACTTACGTGGGTATAAGAGGGGCAGGAAGAGCTTGTCCTTGTGGTCTGCCTGGAGGCATCGGAGGACCAGCACCACCAGGTCTGTTTGGAATAGCTGGTGCTGGTCTACCAGATGGAGGAGGAGGCGGTGCACGAGAACTGGCTGTTGAACCAAGTGATCCTATAAAATAATAGTACTTTAAATGTGAAAGTAGGTAGCTAAGAATGACTCACCTGAAGATCCTACTTGTCCCATAGTAGGTGTCACCCTTTTTGTACCACCTGGACTTGGCGGTGAAATTCCAGTGTTGTCCAGACCACTGGCTAACCAATCATTCTTAACAGGTGGTGGTACAGGTGTTGATACAGTTGCCATGGATACATCACCAATTATACGTAGGGCTTCTTTACAAGCTTGATACATACGCAACATTTCTTCACGTTTTAATGCTTCTTCTGGTGATTCTTCCATCATTTGCGCCTAAAAATTGAAAATTTTGGGGAACAATGAAGAATAAAGTAAACTTTATATACCTGGTCTCCTGTGGCATAGAGATGGGCAAGTAACTCACCATTTATGAAATCTTTGGTATTGTTAATGATGAGCATCATTATAGTTTTTGGTACCAAATCACGTGTTGTTTTAGTTACAATGCGCATGTAGCTATCAACTAAATTACGAATAGTTTCCACTTGTCTTTCCAGTATTGGATCCATTGAACTGCTTCCTCCAGTGTCACTATTGGTCTAACAATATAATTTAAAGTAAATAATTTGAATGATTTGTGCTATTTAAAATAAGCAAAATGTTAGGTACTCTCCACACCTCAAGTTTGTGAAATTATAAACATACGCACCAAGACAATCATAAAAAAATTTAAAAAATGATACACATTTTGGAACACTGCAAAAAGCTCATGCAAATATTAATTTCACTTAATAACATCAACGTTTTCATTGAATTCACAGGTTTATTTCTGCTATACAATTAGACTTAGAATTTCAATCGGGGTTATTTTATATGAAGTCCTCCAGTCAATTGAAGCTGTTTATAAAATTTTGTGATATTGAAAGGACATACATAATACAGGCTGGTCCATCGTATAGCATTTTCGTGAAGAAGCATCTTTCTAATCCCTCTAAAAATTGAAAACTTGCGGTCAATAATCTACAATTACCGCACTATATTATAGGTGTTTTTTTAAATTTAATTATTCTAACGGTGTCAGGGCGCTATATAGTAAAATCAATAAGTTCAACATTTTAGAGAGAACACAACACGTTGCTGAAATTTAAAATTTTGGAAGAGTCGTCGATTTCAAAATAATAAGTAATTAAAACTTTTCCCTTGGAAAACCATAAATTTTAGAAGAGAATGGTCACTTAGAACTATTTACTTTCCGTAGTCACAAACAGAAACCGTACAACGCAGGTACGTTTCACTTCAGACCCGGATTTAAAAAAGTAAATTGCACTCTTCTAAACACAACGAAAACCTTTGACATTTTTATTGTTGTCAAGCTTTGGCCAATATAACCTTGCCTAATGCAAAAAGTTAAAAGTATTGCATGGTTTTAAATTCCATAAAATACTTGCAATACGACATTGAATATTCTCGGTTGTCAATGAGGCCTAGTGTGTCTGTCCCAGATGTTATTCTGTTTTTATTGCAGACACAAATCTATCCATAGTCTTTATGAGAGTGCAATAATACAATAGACGATGTTAGAATACAATTTACTCAGTTACTATTAAAATCTAAATGCCAATTGGCCTGTTATTAAAATCTACACAGTAATGTGGGTGAGATTACGAAAACAGATTCATGATAGCTTTAATAGTTTGATATTAAATTGCTATCAGTCAATTTTCACTGATTTAATTTAAAAAAAATAAATAATTTCGCCATTTTGTAGTTTGTCAACTGAAGAATATTGCTTCAAATTTTCAGAATTTTTCGACTACCGGAAATAGATTTTATCTCAAAAATGCTACACGACGGACCACCCATCTGTATGTAATTACTTCCTTGCAGTTTAGTTGATCAATAAACTAAATTGATAATAAAAAAACAACTTGAAAAATGGTGAATTGATTGCAAATTTGATTATAATTCAACTTAATTACCCATTAAATTTTATTTGTATACTTTATGATTTATCTTGGTACTGGCAAAGTAAATAATCCCTTACCCCTACATAATTTTTATTATATTTCGTATTAGACCGTTTACTAGAATGTTTTCTTTTGGTACGAACCTCTATGCCTTCTCCCTGCAGCATAGGATAACATACAAACATGCTGATTAGTACATGCAATATTATAGCGTTATTTTACTTAAAATTATTTGTTAGATACTTATACACAACTGAGTTACTTAATTATTTTCAATATGGCATTATTTGAAAGAGAAAAATTATATTAGCCTATGAAAGTAATTAAATAACGAAATTATTAAACAAACAATTATTGTAATGTTAAAAACAATTTCAAAATCAACTCAAAAAGTTCTGACCCATCAAGAAGAAATCTGTAATTACTTGCCCGACGTCTCTGTAAAAATGAAGCAATATTATTGTGTTATTGTTACATTTGTTGCATGTACAGGTTGAATGACAAATATTTGATATGTGTTATTTAGACTGGTATTCATAAAATATTAAGATGTGTTCTGACTGTTTAATGTAATATGGAATAATTCTGTGAATTTGAGTGATGTATTTGTTTGCATTAATTAATACTAAAATAAATCAAGAATATAAAAATTAATCATATGTTTTATCATCGTTCTTTTAAAACTTGTAATTTAAAAACTTTCTTTTAACTTTAGTCATAAATAATGAAAAATAATTGTGAAACTTTTTAAATGTTTTCTTTTCTATTAAAGGTGAATGATGATAAATCAATGATTTTATTTAGTTTTACCATAGCAAAAAGCAAGCATTTTTACATGCACCATTAATAAAATTGAATTTTACATCTGTGCATAAAAGCCAATTAAAAGTACTATAGATAACATACTTCCTCTCCATTAACTTGTTCGGTTTGCTTTTCTGGATATACACCTGCCCGTAAAAAGGAAGCTTTCCAAGAATCTACTTCGTCCAAGGTTTCACAGCTTAATTCTAGTTGTTTGTAGTCCTACAAATAATAGCCAGCATTACCTCACAATCATTAAATTTCTTAAAAAAAAATTGCCTTGTAAACATTTCTTCCATCCGGATTAAAGAGAGCAAAGGTATGACGACGTGACATAAAACCTTGTTCAATATCACGTAATTTCAAACCGTCCAAAGGTAGCATGTATTTCTTTTCACGTTCCTCTTCATCTTTAAACCAAGAGATACTTTCAGATGTGAGAACAAACCAATAATCGCGGGATCCACCCTTCATTATTCCAAGGTTATGAATGCACATGTAACCTTTACGAATAACTTGATTGCCTAGAGCACCGCGGTGTCCTGTCTTTACAGCGCTTTCAGACTGATTTTGTGCACTAAAGAAACCAATTAGGGTTTTCAAAAAAAATGTTGAAAACTTACTTAGCAAAGCCGATGAAATCTTCATGGTTAGTATTCATGTAGGCTAATTCACAATCCACTAATAAAAGCAGTTGCTCCTTGCATAATTGTTCTCTTTGTCTAATGTAAGTAGCAATTATGCGTTCAGTTTCTTCTCTCAACCGTGGGTATCGAGACATCTATTAAAGTATCACAGGTATTAAAATTTAATTTTGATGATTAATTTTACCTTATCTGTACACATTCTAACTACATTGGATAATTCCGTTACTACAAGATCGACGCATTTTAAGGATGGTTCTTTCAAGCGTGAAATTTGTTTCTTAACTATTGCTTCAAATGCCATGTCAGGCGTAAACAAACCAACCCTTATACCATGTATATTACGAATTGCAAATGCTATTTCTCGTCTAAGGTCTTTTTCATCAAATTCCATTTTAACAATTTCAAATGGAAACCTTTCATGAAAGAGACGATTAATTTTTGCACCACCTGATAATTCCATAGTATTGATTTGTGCAGAACCAGAACCTTCAATGGTACGTTCAAAATCGGACTGCAACTGCTGAATCATTCTGTAAAATGAACACTATAATGGTTAAAATCTGCAAAGAATAATCGAACTTACTGTAACATTGCTTTGGTTTTAATAGTTGGATCATCAGGTCTGAAATATTTAAATTGTTCGACATCCTTCTCAAGAGTAAGTAGTTGTTTTTGTAATTTATCCCTCAAGCTGGGTAATGTGTCACGAATATGATTTGTAAGTTGTTGATTCAGGATTCTTTGAAGATATGGTGTCCCTAAACGTTCAGCCAAATGTCGATATGAAGGATGGCTGTTGAAAAGAGTTAAGTAACATATTTAGCTACAGAATTATTTATACCTTAAAAAAAATTTGCGTTCTGCAGCCATAGCAGCCGCAATATCCTTCCTCCCATCAATATCTCTTTGAGAACGATTAATAACACCTATGTAACCTCTACGTAATGGTAATAATTTATTTTCTAAAATATCTCTAGCATCTGTTCCATCATCCATTAAATCTAATTTTGTGATAACACCGATGGTACGAATACCTAAAAGGAAGCGTTTTTATTAATTTAAATAAAATTAAGCAGCAAGTACCTTGAGGATCCACTTCCTTTGCTAATTTAAGTGCATCGGAATTAGCTAAATCTGTATTAGCTGGTGTAACAGCTAAGATTAAGCAAGTATCTCTTTTTATAAACTGCATTATCATAGATTTTATTTGATGTTCAATATCTACAGGCTGGTCACCGATAGGCACTTTTGTTAATCCCGGCAGATCAATCAGGGTTAAATTTAACACTAACATCAAACAAAATTAAGGTGAGAAAACAAAAGCAACTATAAAAATACCATTAGAAGAATACACTCTCAAGTTAATGGGAACGTTTGAAATGCCTTTGTTACTGCCTGTAACACGGTCAGTTTCTCCTTCAATTTCTCGACGTACTTCATCGAAATCAACAAATTTTTTTCCTTTGCAGTGTAAAAATTCTGCATAATCTGTGAAGAAAATAAATGACTAGTAATTATTAACAAAAAAAATATTAATGGGAATATTATTTGGTATAACGGAAAGTGCAGTTAGAATAAACAACACAGTGTCAAATCAATTTGAAGTAAAGGAGGGAGTTAGGCAGGGTGACCCTTTGTCATCTGTTCTTTTTAGCATAGTATTGGAACAGGCAATAAGGGAAGCAGAGATCAATAGAAGCGGACTTGTGTACCATAAAAGGCATCAATGCTTGGCATTTGCGGATGATGTAGCAATTGTAACGAGAAGTAAAGAGGAGCTAAAAAATGTAGTTAAAAGGTTAGAGGAAAAGGCAAGAAAAATGGGACTGTGTATTAATGAGGAAAAGACTAAATACATGGAGTGGACGGAAGAGGAGTTTAAGAAGAATAACAACTTGAGATTGGAAACAGTTGGAGGCAAGGAATATAAGTTTGAAGAAGTGGAAAAGTTCACATATTTGGGTACTGTCTTTACCAGAAAACCAGGTGTAACAGCTGAAATACAATCCAGGCTAATGGCGGGGAATCGCTGCCTAGCAGTTCTTAATAGAGTACTGAGAAGCAAGATTATTTCTCGGAGAGCTAAGCTAAGGACGTACATAACTGTAATAAGGCCGATAGTTACATATGGGTGCGAAACGTGGGTACTAAGTAAAGCGGAACAAACAAGGCTGGCGGTATGGGAAAGGAAAGTACTCCGGAAGATATATGGAGGTAAAAGAGTTCAGGAAAGATGGGAAAGAAGAAGCAACAAGGAGCTGCAAGAACTTTACAAGATGCCACAGCTGGTTGGAGTGGTAAAAGGACAAAGGTTGAGATGGTTGGGGCATGTGATGAGGATGCAGAATAGTAGAGTTCCAAAGAAGATATTGGAAAGTGAAGTAGGTGGAAAAATGAGAAGAGGAAGACCCAAATCGAGGTGGAAGGACGAAGTAATTAAGGACATAGGAGACAGTAAAATCAGTAACTGGAAGGAAAGGACAAGGGACAAGAAAGGATGGAGACAAACGGTCAATCAAGTCATGGGCCTTCTAGGCCTGTAGAGCTAAACTATATATATTATACATATATATTATTTAGTACGCTATTCTTTTGGATAAAATTTAATGCAATTAAAATAAAAATTAATCCTTATTTGATGATAAAATAAAAAAAAAAATCTGTAAATATAAGGCAGTCAAACTTCTATATAACAAAGTGGCATGGTAATATTAAAAAAATTCGTTGCATTAAAAAAATCTGTATAAGGAAGTTTGACTGGTTGTAATTTATTTTGGAATTAATGAATCATAGTAACTGCAATAGAATAGATTACCTACAAATATGTTATTTGTTAATGATTAGATATGAGCGATGAATTCAGAAGACAACTTAGAACTTGTACCTATAATTTGAAGATACGAAAGATAAAAGATGAATAAAACGGTTATTAGGATTCCACGACAAAATTAAAGTAATGACTAATTACAGAACTATGTATATTAAAGAAAGAGCAAACAATTTTAAGTTATTAGTCTACAGTTTATTTTGTTTTATTTGCGGTATCAGTTATATAAAAAAATTTAAAAAAATTATTACATAATATAACACTGACAGAAAAAAAAGAAATAAATAAAAGCATTATTGTATCATAAAGCTTTACAAAATTGAATTCTGTAAGATCACTTAGGATGTTCACAGTTACCATTGAGTAAAATGTTTCAGTGCCTGGGCCATAGTTGAGAATCAGGTAAGCACAATTTACAGTGAGGCTTGCAGTGTTTAGGAACAATTTTAGTGAGGCACGTAAGTTTTACTCTGCGAGTTGCCTTACTACATCACTCGCCATTTCATGGAAAAGAAAATAGGATAAGGGAAAGAGGTAAAGCAGAATAAATATGGAATGCAAAGTAATATTTAACAAAGAGAGGGTATACTAAATAATACATGATACACTATGATGGCGAATTAACGAGTCATAAAACAAATTGTTGAAACTACAGAAAAAACTGAATTTCAGTAACAGATGACCACAAGTTTTTCATGCAAAGAAAACTTGTTTGATGGCATAATTCTCAATTGGAAAATGTTTTATTGGAATTATGTGACCTCAACTATAATAATTATTAACGGCAGTTAATTTTAATTGAATATAGAAGTTGTCTCAGCATCTCGAAACAATTCTATGAAATGCACTAATGAACAATAGAAGGAAGAGGGTTACATACCAGTAGTTGCATTTATCAGTTGTAAGATAAGCGGTCTGCGAGTTACAATTCCAGATCCTCTTGGAAGGAAGTCCCTAAAATAGAAATTAATATTGTCAACCAATATTTAGGGATTTTGTTCAAAAATCAATAATTGGCCTATATTCTATACAACAGAATTATCTAAGATTCCATCTCATCAAACAATAAAGGGGGCAATATTGACTTCTTAGCACGTTAAAGTTACACCCTTTACGTATAGTTAATTATAAATAACTGAACAGCACCCCTTTAAAATTTTTGAATCCAAATGTGTAACGTCATTGGTAGCCCCTGATATAATTTTTACGTCGCATTTCTTAATACTTGGCAATTTAGAGAATGATAATTAGGTGAAATTGAACGTACCTTCCTACGAAATTTTCCAATACCGAACTCTTTCCCGCAGATTGTCCGCCCACAACGGCGATTTGTGGTAAATCCAATGTCATATGCACCCCCAGTTGGGTAAATGCATCTTGTAATTTGTTAACGATAGGAATAAGTTGCTCCATTCCTGCATTCCCTGCCATTTTCGGCTGGAATGTTACTTAACTCTGCGAAGGAACGTATTTGATAAAAAACGGCTCTAGCACCACCTCACAACTGTAAGCCAATAAACATGGCTGTACACAAAGAATGCGCATGAGTCACCCAATTCTTTTCACGATTTTCATGTTTATTAGCTTTTTAATTTTTAATTATTTGGAATCTGAAGGAGATTCTTATTTAGCACAAAATAATATCGAAAATTTGCGTCATACATTGAAGGCAAAAATATATAATCTAAATTCAAATTTTGAAAACATCAATATATCAACGCATGCGTTCTAGATGGCGTGCAACGAAAGTTGCATAACACAATAGGCGGAAATGCAATTTTGCAATTTCTCGAAATGGACAAGTTTTTTAGTTAAATTAATAAAATTTTAAGGTTAGTTTCTAAAAGCGTTTATCAAAACTTGCTTTGATACGTACCTTTGTAAAACCTGCTTTGTTTGACAAAATATAGTAAGAATATGTTGAAATACAAAATTATCATATTCTCAGACTTGAAATAAAAAATCCTTATTTGAATTGCATTCAGTTTAAATTATGGCATTTTAGAAATTAACGAAAATTTCGTTTTACATGTTTGCGTTATTTCTCCCTCAAAGTTGGTTTAACGATATATTTCGATATCGTTATCAGTTAGTTATAATCGTTATATTTCAAGGATGCATCCATTTTATTTTATCCGATCAAAAACTTGATTCCTGGCGAGTTAAAAAATTGATGCTATAATTGGTTTGAAATTATTTTATCTGGGTACAAAAATCAATATTGATTTATTACTAGACCTATAAACAAAAAGGATTAATAATTATCACAACTTTTATTTTGTAAATGACAACAAATTTTATTGACAAGAAATTACAGAAGCACTTGTTATCAATGCCTAATTTACTACAACTACGAAATATTTAAAGATTTATTTGAATTTATAATGAAATATTGACAAAGGGGAAGACTATAAGAAATCATTATAACAAAATAAATTAGTTAAAATAAAAAAATTTGACACAATGGAACCTTTCATATCTTTGTGCCAAATTTTTTTTATTCGGCAGTGTTTATAATATTCAATCTGTATAAAATCCAACATATTTGGATACTTAAATATCTATAGTTAACAATTAAGTGTGCGACTTTGTTTCGGTGTCCTTTCTCATCTTAGAAACAACATAAATATTTTCATTTGGTTTGTGCTGAAACTCAGTCTTTACAAGTAGTAGACAGAATACATTAATATTGTAACACAGCCCTAGTATCATTTTGGAGATACACCATATTTAATGGGTACATATAATATAAAAATATATAAACATTAAATTAAAAAAGGATTTTAACTTCTCTTTAACTTATTTGAATTATTATTTGCGTTGGAATTATTTTCTAAATCGATTAAGAAGTTTGACATGGTAGAATATGTCTGGTTTATTAGAGTGTCAATATTTTGTCCTTTTGTTGAAATCGGCGGCAATATATTTATTGTACTTTCTCCTACAAAAATTTTGTCAAAAATTAAATTAGATTTAAAAAAGTCGAATTGCTACCTTCATCAAAGCGATGTTTTCCTAAAAATTTATATTTACTAACAGCTACAGGTTGTATTGGACATTGCGAAGCAAGGGCCAAATGAAAAGCACCTTTTTTAAATGGTAATAATTTGTCCTGCATATTTCTGGTTCCTTCAGGGAACATAAGTACACGTGCCTAAAAAATAATGTTCAATTTTAAAGATATAATTGATTATAAGGTACCTGATACCTGTCTTTTTTTGATGGTGGCACCTGTGCTGTTAACTGTTTCCTGAGCCCTTTCAGTATTTAACCTGTCAATGAAAATTGTGCCCCAAAGCCATGTCGCCAATCCAAATGGCCACAAATAAAAAACTTCTTTTTTAGCAATAACTGTACACTTATCCATAATCGGCCAAAGTTCCGCCAGCACTGAACATAGATTCAATCATATCATTGTGTTAATCCTGCAAAGATATTTACCTATTAAATCTAATGCACTTTGATGATTAATTACAATAACACATCCACTGTCTTTAACTATGTTTTCTTTTCCCTTTACAGTATATTTCAATCCTAAAATCCACGCTGATGCCCTCAAAGCAAATGCTGGAATCCTGTGGGTTTTAAAATGCAAAAATATGTTATCAAAATGAACAAAATTACTTACAATGCATTTTGACTAGCTCTTGGTCGCAATAACATAATTGGTATAGGAAGAGTGGAAACAATTAAACTTATCAATATAAATAAAGTAAATTTTAGATAGTAACGAATAACTGAATTAAATTTCCATAACATTGTTAAAAACATGATTATTAATGTTATCCAAAAAAACACCCCCATATCTGAAACAATAATTATAATGAAACAAAATTCATTAACAAATTAAAATATAACGAGTGAATTTTTTAAAATACAATACATAAATCGTATTGCGAAATTTCAATAAAACAAGCACCTGAGTTTGCACTATAATTTATGAATTCTTGTTTATCTGAAAACATTGTGTTTATAAACGTATTGTTTATTAACGATATAACATATCTAAGAACCCGATTTTCACTGAAAATTTTAAATTGATACTGGATAGGTAAATAAGATTAAAAAAAGAATTGTTGCATTAAAATCAACTCGACTGTCAATACTATTTTGGTTACTAGGTTCGTTCCGTGTTGGTAAGAGGTTATATTTTAGGGAATATTTATGCTTTAATGTTTTTCAAGAAATTTTTCAGTATTAGTATGACGTCATTTTTCATGAAAACAATACAATACAGCAAAAAATATTTAACCGCAAAAAATAATATTCGTCAATAAACAAAAACAATATTACAAAAATCAAAATACTTACTTACGAGTATTTGATTATGTGCGTATGATGTATGATGTATGGGTTAGAGGTATGTGCGTAAATAAATAAATTTCCTAAAATTTGAAAAGTTTTACCATACACACGCAACCTAATTATTATGAACTGCGTTTATGATGAAACCATAACAATCAGAATTTAATCATGACTATTTATATGTAATTTTACAAGTACATATTTAAATTAAGAAGAAATATACTTACAGTGTGCACCAGTCAAATAGAATAAATATTAGTATCTCAATTATTGTGCATATTTATAAAAATCCCGAGACACGTAATTTTTGGTTTATGACATACAGGGTGCGGCCTAAAAAACGCCGCAAGCCGTATGTCCGTTACTTATGGCTCGATTTATATGGAACAAAAACTGGAATAAATTGTTTTATAAACACTACATGTGTACCATAGTTTAATTTTTTCAAGGTCAAATTCAAGGTCAGATGATAATCAATTTTATTTTTTCAAATCAATAGGTATATTTTTCTATTTTTATTCCGAAAGACATTTTTTTTACTGAATCCAACAGTGTGTCACATATTAGAATTCATTTAACAGTAACTTCGAAAATAAATAAATAAAATATTTGGAAATTTCTCCTTTTAAAAAAATCAGGTATGCCATGGAAATCAATACACGTTATCATTTAAATTTTTTGTGATATTGAAAACAATCAAAATGTTGAAATTATTTTAATGTTAAAGTGAAAAACTACACAACGCAAAAGGAAAAAACTATCTACAAGTATTGTTCAAAGTGGACGCCACCTTATTATAAACATAACTGACACCTTCTAGCTACACCACGACTTGCATTTAATATAAACGTACGAGGTGTTTCTCTACAAGCGTCGATGATCCTTTCCATTAATCCCTCTTCATTTTCTGAAGTTGTCAAATACACCTCCTCCTCTAAATAGGCCCAGAACCAAATATCTAATGGGGTAAGGTCGGGTGAACGGCACGGCCACCGAATTGGTCCAAATGTTCCTAACCATCTTGGTCCAAATTTTCTGCTAATCCAATCAACATTAACTTCCGCGTTATGTGGGGGAGCCCCATCTTGCTGATAGCTAATTCGGTTTAGATCCGCCAGCGGTAATTATTCAGAAAATTATCTAAATCTTCCGATAAAAGTTGATGATATTTCTCTTTATTTAACGTGACATCTATGAAAAATGGATCAACTAATTGGTCTCCAAAAATACCGCACCACAAGTTGACACTGAAACGTCTCTGGTTATTACTCTCTACAATAACTCTAGGGTTTTCCTGGCTCCAGTATCGACGATTCTGCCTATTGAAAATTGCATTATTACTAAAGGTACATTCGTCAGACCAAATGATTTTTCGATAAAATATCGGGTCTTCTTGCAATTTATTAAGATAAAATTGGCAAAATTGTTGCCTTCTTGCAGGATCATTTACTTCTAGAGCTTGAACTTTTTGGGCGCGTGTAGGGAAAGAAATGGTGTTTCTTCAATACCGATCGTACTATTTTTTCCGATGCTTCAAGGTCACCAGCAACTTCTCTTGTGGACGTTCGTGGATTTTCTTGAACACGTAACAGAATGTTCAATTCCATATTTTCATTAAACTTGCGTGCTTGTCGCTTCGGGTTCTTAAAGGCTCCGTAGTTTCTTAGATTTATTTCGAGCCTCTGGGGGTTTTCTGTTTGAAAATCGAGCATTATAAACTCGTACTGCTTCATAGCTATTTTTATTACATTGAAAGTAGACTAGCAACATGTCGGTTAACTCACTGTTATTCATAGTTTCGTTTTCCAAAGAAAAAGCGAGCAAATACAAAAAACTTAAATGACAACGTGTAATAAATATTGTTTTCCATGGCATACCTGATTTTTTTAAAAGGAGAAATTTCCAAATATTTTATTTAATTATTTTCGAAGTTACTGTAAAATGAATTCTAATATGTGATACACTGCTGGATTCAGTAAAAAAATCTCCTTCAGAATAAAATTAGAAAAATATACCTATGGATTTGAAAAAATAAAATTGATTATCATCTGACCTTGAATTTGACCTTGAAAAAATTAAACTATGGTACACATGTAGTGTTTATAAAACGATTTATTTTAGTTTTTGTTTCATTTAAATCGAGTCATAAATAACGGAGATACGGCTTGCGGCGTTTTTCAGGCCGCACCCTGTATATCCTGCAAAGTGAAAATTTCATCCCAAACCTCAACCCCCTTCGAGTGGCAGTTGAGGCATTCCAAGGTGACGGTCGGAACATTGTAACACATTTTCTGACAATGTTTTGAGTATATCTCTAATATAAAAAGCGAATTTTTTAAGATTAATATGTTTAGTGTTGACCAGATAAATGCTTCTAACGCTTACATCCAAAAAAATATATTTTTATGCTCTTAACTATGTGAAATGGCCATTTGTATGAGCGTGATGGCCCGGACACCAAATGACCTACCTATGTACTTCAAGTTCGTACATATGATTTGGAAATTTAGAGCAACCACAACCTCTTAAATTATATGAAAACAAAAAGTAGCTACCTAAACATTTTGTCTTTCATGTTATCAACATACAATGTAGTAGGTCGAACCCGTCTATTTCTACAAAAATTAAAAAACGGTGACGGTCGGGACAATGAACCGTGACGATCGGGATGAGTAACGTTTTGAGACAAGCAAATACAAATAAAATTAGATTTTATTAAGATTTTAACATTGTTTTTATAGTAAATTCTGACTCACTCCAAGGAAAATTGAAATCAAACATTTTTAATTAACAAAAACACAATATAATGTACTTAATTCTTTTCGCGTTCATGCAACTTGAAAAAAACGTGGTTTTCCTTATGTATGGAAAAAATCCGGTATTAAACCAAAAGGGTTAAAAACAGCGTTCGCAAATAACAGAAAAATATCCCTCTCACTATATACTGGTATTGCCGACATTGAATAAAAATACTAAAAAAATGGTATTTTTTTAAAAATATTCTGATACTTAAAACATAGATTACATATGTATAGGCCAAGCAATAAAGCATTTTTTCATGCCATAAATACTACCCGGAAACCGACTGTGCGATTACATAAAGGACAGTTAGTAGATCAATTTGGTATAATTTTCGACTCGAGGACCATAATTTTTAATTTGTTATGAACAATTTAGAAGAAAAAATCGTTTTTTTTTTAGTTCTTTGCTTGTAAAATGGAAACTAATGAAGCAATCTTAATGTTGTCAATAGACGAATTGTAGAGAATTAAATTACGAAGAGAATGAGAGGTCGAATGTCCCAATCGAATAATTAGAACCGGAGAAAACCCGGAAAATTCGTAAATTTCAGTGTTTTCTTAAAAAATTCACAATTCCGACATTTTTTAATTTTCAGAACTGAAACCTTGCACACAGATAGCTATTTATATGTATTTTATGTGTGCAAAACCCAGATTCTGTCGGACTAACGCTTATTGCACAATCACCATTTCAATTTTTTTCTGCGAAATTTTCCAGGAGGGCTTCTTGCTCCTGTGGTTGTTCGATTTGAATTGAAAACTAGACGTACACGGCAACAAAACGTTAATCTTTGTTTTTCTATAAAATGCAGCGAAATAGGTGAAAAACGGTCGTGAATATGAGTAAAAACGGCCGACCCCGTGAAAGTGGTCGAGTAGTGGGGGGTGACAGCCCGTGAGGGGAAGCGCAGCTCGGTTCTATTCCTATATAAAAAATTTCCCCTCAGCGGCCGGTCTTCCCCCACTACTCGAAGGTATATACCGAAATGTGTACGATTTTTTTTAGCAACTTGAATTTTGTTTCATATCAGAGGTGTCCTAAAAAAAATCAGCCAAATGTCACTGGATAAAGTCAGCTTTAATATATGGAAAAATAGGGAAATTTGTGTCAGGTATCGTGCACATTTCGGTGTCCGTGATAGTACATTTTGTGGTTTGTATTATTGAACAGTTCATATAAGCGATATTCGCACTAACCCGAGTCAACGACATCGAGCAATAAAATACAAAAATTCAAAGACTTTTAACAAAGTTGAATGAATTCAAGAATTTTTTTTTCAAAGATCTCAAAAGACGTTCATTTCATAGTTTACGTTTTTAAATAAAGTGTTCAAAAGTTAGTTTACTGTTTATTTGTTATACTTAAAAAAGAATCAAATTTAAACTTAAGTACATAAATGTTTTTTTAATAGACACGACACTTCAACTATTATTTTCATTTTGTGGTTCATCAGCATCTGGCATAGTATTTGTCCAAAGGGCGAGGTTGTCTCGTAAGAACTGCAGTAAAATGGTACAGTCTTCATAGGAATCTGCATCCAAATTGTCCAATTCTGCAATTGCATCGTCAAAAGCCTCTCTAGCTAACTGACATGCTTGAGCAGGTGAATTTAAAATTTCAAAATAAAAAACTGAGAAGTTCAAGGCAATACCCAACCTAATAGGATGCGTGGGTGCTACTTTAGCTTTTGATATCTCTAATGCTTCTTGATAAGCTTTCAGTGAGGCATCAACGATAGATTTTTTAGCGTCTACTTCGGCTAAATATCTATAGTAGTCTCCTTTCATTTTAAGGTAAAATAGTTTTGATTCTGGAATATTGGCACTTGGGATTAAATATGTATCCAAAAGTCCAAGAATATCTCGGCAACTTTCACAAAGCTCCCTTTCGACCGTTTCTTTGTAGCTCTTCGCTATTTGTCGTTTAAACTCTGAACGCGCAACCGTTTGCTCTGTAAACGAAAGGGTTCTCCACGATGCTCTTTTAGCATCTACCACACTTTTATAAGCGATCGATAATAAATTTCTTTCTTCAATGCTGAGTTCTATACCGGTTTCTACAATTGGTTTTATAGCGGAAACCATATCATCATAACGCTCTGCCAGGTCAGCCAATTTAGCACGTTCTACTAATTCTTCCTTGTTCGTTTGAGACATTTTGCACTGTTATTAAATTTTATTGCACATTATTTCAACAGTAGAAATAGCAAGTTTTAAAATTCGCGCGAAAAAATCGTACCTGAATTGATTAAATAAATGGCAGTTGTAACCAATTCTACAATGAAATAATAGCGCAATATTTAAAACTTGCTTAGATTGCTGATGAAACAGGATACAATAGGTACAGTATAAAACATTAATGACGACCGAATGTGTTGATCAAACTATAATATTCATGTGCTCCAAAAGAATGTTAATGTGTACTTGGAATTACTATTTTAATCAAAAAATAGTAAATGCATGTTAACAACTTCCAAACAATTAGCTCCCCTTGTTCTTCACCATTGTCAACACATACCTGCAATGTTCGGTAATTTTTCAATTTTTTGTCAAAAGTTTCTTAAACCAGTTGGCTTTGTAGCGCTCTTTTATCACATTTCGGACTCAAGGCCTTATTAAAGTCAATCTATTTGTCATCTTTATTTGGTACAACTACCTATACATGTCAGTTTGATACGAATAAAAATTTTCGTTATTATTGTTCCAAATGCTGAAGACCACTTAAAGGGGAATGAAAGGTGTAATGGTGACGAACAAGTGGAAGCTCTTTTACCTTTGGCAGCTGTTAAAATAAATTTGTCTTCATGATACGGTATATTATCCGTTTTATTTACGTTAAAAAAGGTATGTATATGCAACACTATTTTGAAGCACCCTAGGTTCTGCACTTTAAGTTGATGTTATTACCTAAAGCAAAAATTTATGTGCAATATATTTTTTTTGTCTACTGTCAGTTTGACATTTTGGTTTTTTGTCGGCTGGGAAGAAGAAGAGAAAATCTAGAACCTCCAGATTAGGGGTTAAGGCGTCAGGCTAGCCATCTGGCATTTGTAAAAAATCCGTTTTGATATAACTCCATGCGACATGCCTCGGAAAGAAGAAACTATGGTAGAACCAGAGAGCAACATCCTTTAGCAGAGAAGTACCCTACTTATAGAATCGACAGTTTACAAGATAATTTACAATAATTTAAGTTAAGATTGAGCCTAAAAATTACTGAAGATTGGATTTGAAGGTTCCCAGCAAACGATAAATACACCGAACCGCATTGAAAACCCTGTGGGAAAAACACCTGTAGAAATACCTTCATCCATGGTTTACGAAAGATTTAAAACAAAAAACAAGAGAGAAGAAAAGAAGTGTAATAAAAATGGTTCAACAGTATTTGCTCAGAAGATAGAAAGGCTTCTGCAAGAATACGATTGGAAAAAAGAAGAGAAGAGATGGTTAAAGCAAAAGAAAGTATGTGGTGAAAGTATGAAGATATAGATAGCCTAATGGGAGGAACAAAAAGTAAAGAAGCCCGGAAGAAATATTAATACTAGACGAAACGTACAGGAAAGATGTCATCCCTTATAGTTATCGAGGAGTGGGAGAATTACTTTAAAGATCTATTACAAGATGTATGCCAATTGAACTAATTTTAATTTAATTTAATTTAAATTTTAGCAGAAATGTATAATGCATGCCTTAGAGGTGAAATGGAAAAATCTGTTATAACTCTCATACATAAAAAGGAAAGTACAAACAACTGTAGTAACTGTGTAACTAGGCCAATTCGAAGACTGCATGGATCTATAATACAGAAATGAATAGAAACGGAGTGACCAGTTACTGAAGAGCAGAGTAGATTTAGAGTAGCGAGATCGTGTACGGACAACATCTTCTGTTGGAAAAACAATCAACAAGGAACCTGGAAATGGAAATGGAAAGAAGTATGTTACTGTGCCTAGGAATAAAATATTTGAGATGATAAATCCAAACAGTAAAAGTTAAAATAGGGATTAAGACTTCTAACACTTTCAAGACCTCGAAAGGACGCTTTTACAAGGATGTTGTCTGTTCCCTGCCATATTTAAAATTTACTTGACATATGAGGAGTTGAAATGAAAACCGTGTTAAGTGCCTTTTCATACATTTTAATATATTCAATTTTTTCTCTAATGCGTACGCAATTTTAGTTCAACAATTTAGTAAAAAATTAAGAAAGTTCTTTGACATCAATATAATGTGCCTGCGAAATATTTGTGCGTAGGGTCAGTTGTTCAACAGTGAACCATCTAATTTTGTGGCCGAGTTTGTAGCTTATCTACTGGGATTTCATTTTTGCAAACTGTTTACCAGTTAAATATGTGAAATAATCTTAAAGTTTGCGGTGGGCTAAATCTATGGAAAATCAAGTTTTTGAGATATAGCCGTTTTTTTCTTTTATGTTCTTTGGTTCACTGTGAGATACGGGTGTGATACAGTGAACCATGACTGTCTACACACCGAACCAGATAGATAATAGGAGTTTTAGATGGAAATAAAAAAATTTATTAGAAAAGTATAGAACAAATATTGAACCACAGCCACCACTATCGTAGAGAAACATAATAAATTTGGCGTACGACTGTTTTCTTCTTAACCACTTCCTTTCTACGCTTGCTTGCCTGTCTTGCTTATTCAATCACATTCATTTCGGGTGTATCTGTCGCAATCATGCTTTTGCCAGTTTTGCCGCACCCTGTATGCACAGTGAACCGGTAGTTCACACAAACATGGTTCACTGTGAACTCTACCCGGCAATTTTACAAAAACTAAATTCTAGAAAAAAAACCGTTTGATAAAGTAAGTAACTCATTTCGCTGACTAAACTGATAGAGCCTTATCCATTTATAATAGCAAACGGTAGCATAAACAATGGCTACAGAAACAAAGGTAATATGAAGATTTCAACTTAGCGTTTGATTTTTACTTCCGCACTCACAAAACACGTTGCTGCGGGTTTACCAACGATGCGTCATTACAGTTTATCAGTAACTACAATACAACTTTGAGGTAAGATCTAGCAAATTACAACAGATGTCGCCATAAACGTAACATTTTAAATTCGTTGAAAACGAGGGGTGGTTCACTGTTCCTGCTTGGTTCACTGTTGAACAACTGACCCTACGCATTAGAGAAAAAATTGAATATTTTAAAATGTATGAAAAAGCATTGAACAAGGTTTTCATTTCAACTCCTCATATCATGTACTGCAGCACGGGAAAAGGAAATTGTATTAAGTTTAGCAAATAAGTTTTAATTGTTTTGGCGCCACAGAAAGTATTACTAATAATGATGGGTTCACTGCTTTATTGGTTCATCGCAATTGCTTACTTATCGTAGTTGTGCAATTTAAAATTAAAATTAACATTAATGGGATGTCTCGATTCTTTTGGAACATTGTGTACATTATATCTATCGAACAGTTCACAGCTTCTTTAAAATGAAAATAGTAATATTACTGATACCTAGTGAGATTCCGCGGAAAATCGAAATAAACTAATAATCTCAATTTTGATTTTTTTATTATCAGTAACATATTTTTCGAAAATGGCTAATGCAAATTACATCCTGTAAAAAAATTGAATTCTACAAGAAATAAAAAATAATTATGCTCTACTGCATGATGTGATAACACGCAACAAGTTCAGAGTTTATTCAAGTATTGAAAGAAAACTTTAGTGATAATAGGTCGTCAAGTACTTCTTCCTCATCGTGATAGGTTTGATTGTTGTTATGTTCCTGAACAAAGTACAATACACATTTATTGAATTATTAAAACACATGACGTATAAAATTCAACATACGATAGCATATATAGTTTAGTGTTTCTCAAATGTAATCGTTAATATTCGTTAACCTTATTACTTTTTTACGTTCTTGTAATACGTAAATTGTTTTAAGAAAAAATTACATCAAAGTATGAGAAATATAAACATATTTACAGCAATATTTATTATGATCAAAGACAATTTTACAATATGGTTTTAAACAAGTTCAATGTAAAGTTTCAAGAATTGTATTAAAAAAAATGTGCACACATCGAAAATTGTATGCAACCATAATCTTTAGATTAAGGTGATTTAAATTCCATTGTTATCAGTAGTGAGCAGCAAAAGTAACACAACAATTCGATAAATCTGAAACTTTTGAGTTTTGAAAATAATCTAAGAACAGATGCCTACATTTTTAAATTTAAAGTAATGAAGTCATCGCCGATATTTTTAATTAGCAACTAAAATTTTTGTCATGATTTTGATAGATCTCTTCAATGTCAACATAAGGCATAAAAATAATAGGCTCTTAGGTAAGAGACAAATTGAGAAAAAAATGTTGAAAAGTGAGCTGAAAAAAGTAGCGCAAGAATTCAATAAATCTAAAATTATTGAGTTTTGGTCAATTTTTGAATTTAACTTCACACCTTTTAAAATAACTTTTATGAAAAGCAGAGGCCTCAGTGAAGAATATTGGAGGGATAGGAATCGTTGGAATATAGCTTGCGAAAAACCTCAAGGATAACGTATTAAATCATTTTTGTAATTACACTAAACGACAACACTAAGAAGTGCAAATTTTTTGACCAAACTTGGCAAAAATGTATAACAATTCAAAAGTAACAAATGATTAAAATTTTAAAAAATGAACAAAAGATTAACACACCTACAGCAACGTTTGGAGTGGTGTATGTTGCGAATGAGTGTTCAGTGATAAATCTCGATATTAAATTTTCCGTTGAAACGAGTTTGTACCTAGCCGCCGGAGTTATGGTATGGGATGCTATAATATATGGGAGTAGGTGTCAATTGGTGTTTATTCGAGGCACCATGAATGCCCAGCGTTACGTTGATGAGGTGGAGAAATCCCATATTCTTCCGTATCTTCAGCAGCTCGAAGACCTACCCAGCAGGATAATGCCCATCCCCACGTAACGAAAACTTCTCTAAACCGGTTCGAATGTCAATATCTTGCCAAGGCCACCCAGATCTCCCGACCTCTTGCCAATTGAACACCACGTATGAATGGTTACATGTTTCTGCCAAGTTTGGTCAAAAATTTGCACCCCTTCTTGGTGCTGCAATTTCCATGTCATTTAGTATATTAATTATTTGTATTTTTATACACACTAGGTTCCTTGTCAAAGTAATGACGACATCGTCGATTTGTTTAAACAGCAATCAATATTTTTTCGCCATGATTTTGATTGTTAAAATGGCAGTATAAAAATTTTAGCCCCTTATTTGCAATAATTTCTTTTTCAATATTGAGAAAAATTTTATTGTATGTATGAAACTAAAATTATTACGCCGTTATTTTAACAGTTAAAAAACTTATTAAAATTTTCACAAAAAAGTATGTTGCTATTTAAAGAACTAATGATAACGTCATTTTCTCAATCAAATGTTATGTCAAAAAATGTGAATTTTAAAAACTCGCTTACTTTTTAATCATCTTTTTCCTTGTTCTCAAATAAAAGGTTAAAATTTTTATAGCATCGCTTTGACATTTAAAAGGGCATTCAAAAAACTGACTTGTTTTTGGATTTTTCCAAATTCAATGGGTTAAGATTTATCGAATTGTTGCTTTACTTTTACCGCAGACTGCATATAATCGAACGAATTTTGTAATATAATTAAATATTTATACAAACGGGTCAATACTATTTTTGTTTTATTTCGATAACGTAACAACTAGGTATATTGTTAACACTCGCATTACACACAAATTTTCATAAGTAATATCACAAGCGAGTGAGAATAAATTGAAAATAATTCGACAGATTTTCGAAAACTTGTTGCAAATGGCAACAAGTTTGAAAAAATAACTGGGGAATTATTTTCTAATTAATTCGCACTCTCGAGTGGTATTCGGAAGATTATTTTTTAATGTTTAAATAAAAAGTACAGCATAAAAAATACAGTTTAACTCATTATAAACTAAAATAAAACTGGTGACAGATGTCAAATAATTCTCGCGGGAATAATGTACAGTAGATTATTCTCATAAGTAATATCACAAGACTATTCAATTCACAAAATCATTTTTAAAATATTATCCAATAAAATAGCAGATATTTACTTTCGTATCCTAACAACAGAAAATTCCAGCGAATATTTCATTAGTGAAAATATAACTGGATATTCCACTAGTGGTTGCAGTGAATATTTTAAAGTAACTTGATTATTATTTTTATTTAAGAAAATTATTACTTTGTTACAAAATTAACTGAACAATTTGAAAAATGAACATTGTTGCAATTCTGAAAAATTCCTTCTTTGAACGAATGTTCAACATCACAAATTTTACCCTCCCTGCTGTTGGGCAATTCAGTCGCCACCGTTGTCGACGTAGTAGTTCTCATTTTTTCAACAATTGTCCTGTGATGTTCGTTGTCCATTTGTAAATAAGACTTGATAGAATACAGCTTCACTAAATGGGTTAATCTCAATATTCCACTTATTGAAATACATTTCTTGCACCATTTTCGCAGTACTGTTCCATAAATGCTTGACCACACCTTCCTTATATTCCGACCCATCTCTCTTCCTCATATTAACGGCCCAACTCTTCAGAATAATATTTAACTCTGCAGATGTGACAGATGGTGTCAAAGAGTAGTCTTTTTCTTCCAAAAACTGAGAGAACTGACGCCATACCGACTCTCGTGACTTCCGTTTATTTTCCGGCACGTTTCTTCCAATATCTACATTGATTTCTGCATCAGATCTCTCTCCAAATCTTTTGCACACACTTTCCATTACTGTCAGAAAATATTCAAATAACAACTTTTTTTACCGGTTGCTATGGAAATGACATCATGTGTAACTCAAATTTTCGAACTAGATTTTGAAATATTTCATTTTAATCATTGATTTGGTGAATTGAATAGTCTGTTGAATACAATTCGTTGTCAAAGATTGTACAATATTTTTATTCATGGTCATTATACGCTTCCGAACACCATTCGTGCTGCGCACTCATGGTGTTCATAAAGCGAATGACCATTCATAAAAATATTCGACAATCTTTGACTACTCGTTGTATTATAACTGAGAGTGAGAATAAATTGAAAATAATTCGACAGATTTTCGAAAACTTGTTGCCAGGGAATAGACACGAGAGCCCGTAGGGCTCGAGTGGCTATTCCCAAATGGCAACAAGTTTGAAAAAATAACTGGAGAATTATTTTCTAATTAATTCGCACTCTCGAGTGGTATTCGGAAGATTATTTTTTAACGTTTAAATAAAAAATACAGCATAAAAATACAGTTTAATTCATTATAAACTAAAATCAAACTGGCGACAGATGTCAAAACTAGAAAATGTGCTGTCAAGTTACATATGTAAACAAAATACTAGAAATTATGCTCGCGGGAATTTTCTACAGTAGAAAATTCTCACTATAATAATGTTGTGATTGGACAGAATTAAACACGTGTGCCCAAATACTGCTAAACGATTGGTGAATGAAATCATTAAAAAATAATCAAGGGTAATATAATAAGTGGTACGCTTATTATCGAAATTTTTTTTGAAATGCCACGAATATCAGTCCCAACGACGAAAATACAACGAGTGCGTAGCACGAGTTGTATTTTCTAAAGATTGGGGCTGAATGAGTTGGCATTTCAAAAAAATTATCGATTCTTAAGCGTACCACGAATTATATTTAGGTAGAGAATATAATGAGACACACACATTAATTAACAAAGATAAATTTAAAATTTGTATGTTAAAGTTTATAAAAAATGATAGGTATTCTCCCCAGCGTTTATTTTGACAATTATCTTCCATAATTCAAAATTAGTCACAATATTACAAAAGATGACGTCTCACGGATATTTGTTTGTATTGGAAGTAGTCATAGCAACGAGGAGTAGTTGCGTACCACAGCGAAAATACAAAAGTGACAATACAACAGTATTGTATTGTCACTTATTAATAACCAACAACAACAATGAATTTCCATGGTGATTTTTGTCGAAATTATATTCTCATTATAATAATGTTGTGATTGGACAGAATTAAACACGTGTGCCCAAATACTGGTAAACGATTGGTGAATGAAATCACTAAAAAATAATCATGTGATAATAATTATTAGGAGTATTAATTCTTTCAACGCATTTCTCAGAAACACTGATAACATTACTGAAGGTACAAAGTGCACATCAAAAAATGTGCGATAATTTGGTCTCCGTGAGAATATAATTTAATAGTAACTTTAGCGCCCAAGAAACATCGAACACGTGTTGTTTGTATATTTTTTCACACATGTAAAATCACAGAAGTTTTCCTATCTCATAGTAAGTCGGTTTTTATTCAACCTTAGGAATAATATAGAAATGTCGTAATGAATTAACATTCTATAAAAATAACATCTTTTTGGGTTTATTTTGTTTTGTGTATTCAAGAATATTTATTTATTTACATAATTAATTTTAATTTTAATATAAAGTTTCTTTTAATTGTTACGATTACTATAATTTTTATTCTTCATTTACAAAATACCTATTCATTTTTAATATTATAATTGTGATATCTTTTATGTAATTAGTAATTAATGAAATAAGTATTACATAATTACTATTCAGCAATTTGCATATCAAATGACACTGGTTACATATGAGTCAAACAAGGTTACGACAGTGAACTTTAATCTAAAAACGTACAGTAATTTAAAATAAAATAATTGTCTTTATTTAATTAGCGACAATTGCGGTACATATTTGATTATGCATTTATAATGTTTTAAACGATACTTACCTCGACAGATTTCATAAAGCGTTGGCAATTTAACACAGCGTTTAAAAATTTACAATTGTATATGTACTTAATCTGGCGAGGAGCACGGTACAACTAACCAAGGTTCATTCGTGTCATAATATAAACACTTCATGAAATTATGAGGCTATTACGTATTTATTGCGTCCTATCTTCATTTTTCTCTTTTTATTACTTTGTTTCCTAAGTTTTTTCATAGTTTTAATGTAAGCATAAAAAACACTGTTCTTTGAAAAATAAAGATATCGCTATTTCATAGTAGTAAATATACCTTCTTTTCAATATAATAATAATAATTATTATAATTATAATAATACCCGGTATAGACGAAATCCAAAATTTCTGACTAAAAAAGTTTTGTTTTTCGAAGCTACCTCACTTTTTACTTTTTATTTCGAATTAAAAAATGAAATATAGAGGGTATACACATGCGTTATGGAATAAATAAATGAGTCAAAGTTACAATTATTGAATGGAGAGTTACTGAATCAGAAAGAATACAGATCAATGAGTACCAAGCAATACAAGATCTTCAAGTAAATACCTCGGATAACACCATAAAACAACACAACGACTAACTACAAAATATAGAAAGAGAGTTAGAGCTATAATGAGGAGTAAACTTACCGGTAAACACAAAAGAGATGCAATTGGATCTTTGGCAGTATTGGTCTTTACTAACAGCTTTGGAATTGTTGACTGAAAACTATCAGAACTCAAACAAATTGACAGAAAACCAAGAACAATGCTAACGATGTGGAACTGACGTGGATACACTTTACGTTAAAAGATTTAAACGTGGGAGAGGTCTGCTACAGATAGAAAAAATATTTAGAACAGAAATAGTCGCATTCTATGAGTATATCGGATCATTACTCAAGAATTCAAAGAAGATAAGAAAAAAAACAATGTTAACATACATAACAAATAAAGCACAAAGAATACTAGAAGATATAGAGGATTGTTGAAAGGCGAAGGCCATGCATGGCACTACCACAACGATATAATGCAGTCTTGCGTAAACATTGAAGAAACTTTTAAATGA
Organism: Dascillus cervinus; assembly: GCA_949768715.1. Taxonomy (NCBI): domain Eukaryota; kingdom Metazoa; phylum Arthropoda; class Insecta; order Coleoptera; family Dascillidae; genus Dascillus; species Dascillus cervinus. The sequence continues at coordinate 15,654,210 of OX458316.1, read as the reverse complement.
CTAAGAAGAGATAAACTCAACGGAGAGACTGAATCTACACGTGTAGCAATTCAAGATCAAAGTATTTTTCCAACAGATACTATAAAAATGTATACTGAGACAAAATATAAATGAAAAATGTAGACTCTGTGGAGAACATAACAAAACTTTTACTCATATAATATCAGGATGTCCGGTATTACCAAAAAAAGAATATATCAAGAAACATGATAATATAAGTATGTAGTTTGCTTCAAGTTTGCAAGTAGTATGAAATCGAAACAGTAAAGAACTATTATGAACACCGTCCAAACTCAGTTGAAGATAATGATAAAGTAACAGTGTTATGGAATCTGCAAATCCAGACCGATCGAAAAATACCATCTAACAAGCCAGATATAAACGTGAAAGTCAAAACGAACAAAACTTGCCTACTAATGAATGTATTAATCCCAGCCGATAATAATATTCCACCGAAACAAGCGGAAAAACTACTTACTACAGAAACAACACGGCTGTAGAAAATGTAGACAAAAATAATAGCGATCATAATTGGAGCCACATGAATGATTGGAAAAACTTTCATAACTGTTTAAACAAAATTTCTGGAGGAGGAGGGAGAAACTAGAGACTAATATACAAGAGCGTGTCATTATGAAAACGGTATAGTAAATACGATGAGTTGTAGAATAAAAATGGCATAACTGTGGTATATCAATATTCATTATGTCTTTATATATTGTACCAGATAAACTGTGCGAATAGAGAATAATAATAATAATAATATTTTCCATTGTTGGGAGTAGAAATCAATTTCGATGGCATCAAAATTGAAAGAGAAATACAGTCAAACCTAGATATACTCTATTTCTGACCTACTTTCCGTTTTGTCATTAAGCTACACTATGGTTGACAGTGCGTCCAAAAAACGCATTACGTAATAGTAATTATGACTAGTTTCAGTTGAAAGATAAACTTCAATCTTTTTATTTCCACTGGTTCTAAATTCCATCCAGCATTCAAAGCGTACATTTGAATATTTATTTTTTTTACCCTGGGAACTTTTTACGGGAAGAACGAAGACAATCGATATGTTTATGTTTTGCAATCTTACATTATGAATAACAAAGAGAGTTACGTATTTCTTCAAATTTTATTATTATTATAATGATTTAGGGAGGGCTCCGTTTATGACAAATAGGAAAAAACTTCAGAAACGGACTCTATAAGGCAGAATCTTGTCTATGATGAAACTTTTTCTCGGTCTCGGCATCACCTTAGGTATGTCACTAATGTGTTTGTTTAATTTTAATTGTAAATAACTCGTGTAAATAAAATAATCTGTACATACAATTCATGCTCTAGTTTGGAGTGTTCTGCCAAAAAAATATTTATTTTTCACATAATAAGTTAGTATTAAATCGGCATAGTTTACGAAAAGTGGCGAAGTGCAAAGTTTGATTCCTCCTACTAGCTACCTTGAGCATATTTCTAAGGGTAAATAAAAAGTTTCGATCAATTGCTGTAGGTATGTACGTTTCTTGCATTCTTGGTAATATGTGTACCAAGTTTCATCTTTCTCTTAAATGCGTGCACAGGCGGACGGACGGACAGACGGTCATACCGGAGAGTCTTCCTTTTTATCTATTTATCTATTTAATTTATCTATTTAAACCTCAAAATTATGAGACGACCTAATAGTTGGTAGGTAGGTACCACAATGAAGCGTTGGCAATCGAATAAATTACTTTTATTATTAAATAATTAAACTAACATAAAAACAAACGATGTAAAAACTGCTGATAAGTGTGATTGATGCTATTTCGATGTGGTTAGAAAATCCACAACTGCTGCTAGTTGTAGTGTTGTAGTTTCTGGCTAAGTTAAAATCATCACGTTTCGCGACTTTTAACCAAACTGTTTTCTCAATCCAATCTATGTATTGTGATACCCTAGTGTATACTCCAGGATGTTTTGCATTGCCGCACATTTTTCCAAAAGATGTAACACCTATTACTTCATACATGCAATAAAGATCCAATTTATTGTAAATTTGAAGAGGTCCACCAGAATCGCCCTTTAGAAAAATCCGTTAATTGTAAGTAAATAAATCAATCCTGCCCTACCTGACAAGCATCCTTCTGTCCAGTAAAAGAACCAGCACATATTTGAGATTTGTTAATAATTCCTTGTTTAAGCTTACTGTTGATGTAATATTTATACGAGGAATTACATTTACTGTGTGAAAAAATATCTAAAACAACTTTCATCAGTTGCGAACTTGGTTCACCACCGAAACTAGTTGACCCCCATCCGGATGCTATTGCCATCTCTCCTTGCAAATCTGTAATTGTATGTAGACAAGCTGGTCTAACGAGAGGATTCAGTTTTGCAGGTCGATCCATTTTCAACAATGCGATGTCATGGTATCGATTTAGGGGGTTGCGTTGGGGATGTGGTATGTGTTGTGCAACAGTAAAGTCTTGTGTTGCTGTTTCATCCTTTTTACTTTTATAATTTAAATCTCCAAGGCGAATGATGTTCACGTAGTCCCTATAAACAAATAAAGTTAGTATATTTTCAAATTTCTAAAAGTAGTAAAGATGAATAATTTTTCATTTTCTTTAACAATTGTTTGCCATGCTTTACCGAATGATTTCTTATAAGTAAGCCATTATTCTGACAGTAATTGATAAAATTGAAACATACTAGAGTTAAGAATAGGTAAGTAACTAGGAAAAAAAGTAATATTTTTATTATTTTAGTTGAAAAAAATGTATTCATAGACTCTTAACTTATAGTCCTGGTCAGATGTGAAAGAGTTTTGGGTGGGTATGCGCTCGAACTGATTTAAATTGATTCTGTTCATATCTTGAATATTATTATACACAAATCGAAAAAGTCTAGGGACAGTTTTTGAAAAGTAGGTATTTTCATTAGGAACCTAGTTTTCCAAAAATATTTACGTACAGTATTACTAATTGTTTAATATGTAATAAAACAAAGTAAACATTTTTATAAAAAGAACTTTATTTATAAAAAATGGAAGTTAACTAAATTGAGGTAGGGGAAAGCGGGGCAAAGCGGACCTTGGGGACAAAGTGAAATAGTTACATAATTTTTTAATTAGTGTTGCTCTCTTTGAAGTAATTGACTAAGAACAAGTATATTCAGCTACAGAACTCTCTGTAGAAATTGGTTGGCACATTTCCATCAGGTAACTTCAAAATTAATGTAAACCTGTTTTCAATGCACATATTGTAATATTGCCTGGTAAGTAAATAACATATAATTTAGGTGTTATTGTAGAAAATTTGTTTCTACCTGGTTTACCAATTGTGTTAAGATATGAGTAATTAGAAATCCATCATTATACTTTCAAATGTTTAAAATCAATATTAGTTTTTAGAACTTTTAACAAATTGGGCTATAAGGGGCAAAGTGGAATATATAACTGAGGGCAAAGTGAATTAAATCCACTTTGCTCCTACTAAATCCACTGTGCTCGTAAAGATGATTTTATACTAATTTATTACTATTTATTACTATTTATTATTGTTTATTGTTATTATTAGAATTATGGTGCGTAAAATTCGATGAAGCTAGGAATACAGGCAGCAAGAGCAAATGAATTGAATGTTAAAACCGAAGCTGTATTTTTAAACTAGATCAATATAGTATTATTATATCAAAATTCATTGAATCTGTTTTGCCCCGTAGTCGATTTTGAGAGTTTAATAAATACACTATACATAAATGAATAAATATGCTATCATTTAAGCACAGAACAAATTCAGTAAATCAACAAAATCTATTTTTGATAAGGTAGCATTCCTTAAGCTGTCCACTTTGTTCCACTTCCCCTACTTAGCTTTTTTTTTAGCTATACGGACAATTTGCGAGAAATTAAAAAAATACAAATTTTAGTATAGAATATAACCTACACGTTGGTTAATCACAGCTCTACACCTATTGCACATAGACAAAATAACGTTGTCAATATCCTCTTGGGTAAACGTGCCCATTCTGCCGCCAGAAGCTCCCTGAATTTAAATTCATTGTGAATGTTACCCATGCGCGGAGTGATTCTTCTTTGAAGCATGGCCCATATATTAAGATCTGGGGATTGTGCTGGCTATGGCAATACTTCTATTTCCTGGTTGGTCAATTAGTTCGTTATAATACGCGCGACATGTGGACGAGTATTGTCATGCATGAGACGAAAGTTCTCACCAACAGCACCATAAAATGGACGCACAAGCGGTTGAAGAATATCATTCAAATATTATTGAGCTTTCAGGAAACCAATTGAAAAAATGAGCTCGGTTCTACCGTCAATAATTATTCCGTCCCAAACCATTACAGCACCATCTATGCAACTGTGTACTTCCTGGACGTGCCTCAAACGTTCCACATTTCCGGATCGTCTACACACTCTTGTCTGACGATAATCTGGGTGAAATCCAAATCTGGACTCATCGGTAAACAAAACTGTAGCCCAATCATTTTCATCTTAGTTCTAATCTAATATTGCTCCGCGATTGCCTCTAGAGAGAGGTGGACATCTAAGTGGTTGGCTTTGTGGAGAGGATTTCTGATAGTATCTCGGCTAACCATGAAGTAACTACATAACCAAGTCAGGTGCTGTAATTATAGGTTGTCTTCAAGCTGTTAAAACCAAAAATCTGTCTTGAGTTATTGTTGTAGAGCGACCACGCCGGACTTCCAGTTTTCCTAAAACGCATCCACTTTGGGAAACACCTGTCTTCTCAGTTGCGTCGACTTGCTTCATGCCAGCTTAAACAAAGTCTACAGCTCGATTCATCTCTTCTAAAGTTAAATGCCGTCGTTCCATTGTGCAACAATATTTTCAATGTAGTTATTAAGTAAAAATTACCGTTGAATGAAAAAAGTCGAACAATTGAACAGAGCATATAATTCAATTTTTTTACATTTATTGTGTTTATTACGTTTTTGTCCCCGCTTTCACTTGTTTTTCACAACAAACTATTTCAACTAATTCATACATTAAGTGCACTATTACGGCCACCTAAATGTACACCTGGCTTCAATGAAAATGTCACCTCAATAAAAAAGAGAGGTTCCTTTACTAACCACAGTTTGAAGGCTGTCGTAAATTACCGACACTGGCCAGTCCGAATTTCTACCTACTTTCTCAACATCGTTTGTAAAGCGTTTGAACAATTATTAGTTCTTCAATAGATTGGCTATCTCGTCGAAGATCAATTTATTAACGAAATATTTGCATTATTTTAATTTATTGTAAAAGACCGACGTCGTTTTTCTAAAAAACTCTAAATAAACACTTTGTAACCCATTAGTTCAAAATCAACTATCGTTATTTTTTTAGCTTGATTTAAGGCCGGTATTTGATTCTCCGAAAAGTCTTAGATAGCTATCTTTGGAATTAGTGAGTCAGGAATAATTGTTGCAGTTACAGCTACGATTGTTATTAACCATCGGGTAAATCTAGCGACACATTGAAATATCGGCACTTAATGGCATTTGAATAATATTGTTAATACTTCCATGGTAGTTTGATATGGATAACATGATAAATCGATTGAAGAAAGGATGAACTGATTACTACTAACATAAAATAAAAGTAACATGTAAAATATTTTTTTTTTAACAATCGCACCAATCTATAAATTATCCTACCTTTAATTACAGGTAACCTTGTGCGATAACAAATTCTGCGTAGGTTATCGACCATCATCTTTACAGCTAACCAAAATAATTTTCTCTAATTATTTGTATTATTTATAATTCGCCAATTACCAAAAATTTAATACCCATACGTTGCAAAATAAAAATATAAAAAATATCTACGTTTTTTTTTTAAAATAAGATGAAGTAATGAAAATTGTGTTAAACATTTGTACAAAATCGAATACCTTTTTTAGGTTGGGTTTCCACTAAAAGTAATTCAGAACACATTGGGTTATTTTCATTTATTTATCATTCAAATTTCTTTATGAGACTTTCCTGCTTTAAAGCCAATAAAACCATCACTTTTTCGGTCAATGGCCTTTGTCGGTCATAAATGAGGATTGTAATACATACCCAGAAAAAAGGTATTCGATTTTGCACAAATGTTTAACACAATTTTCATTACTTCATCTTTATCCAGTGACTTTCGTGAAATAATATTTGTCATAAACAAAATAATATTGACAGCTGTATTTTTCTCGCACATAATGGCTATTATAAACTCAGATGTTTGTAAATACTCGTCTTCGACTAGTATTTACAAACTTTTATCTTCGTTAATAATAGCCTACATTATGTGCTCGTTAAATAATATACTATTAATCCATAAGACTACTTAATTTATTGCATTATAAAGTGCATTTCTCTGTAAATGAACCACAGAAACTTTAAAATTTCGTTTTAAAAATTCGTTTCAAGGTAAAGCATTTACAACACAATAATACTATACCTGTAAATGTTTAAGGGATGCCGGCCATTTACCTAAACATAAATTTAAATAATTGTTAAAAGTATCCGTCACCAAATCAAAATACAGTAGAATCCGGTTATAGCGAACCTTAAGGGACCGTCAAAATCGGGTCGTTATATCCGAAGTTCGTTATAAGCGTTAATGAAAGAATAAATGCAAAAGTGTTTTATGGGACCGTTATTGTCTAATATAAATATGCATATGTATAAAACCATTATAAATATAAGGAGTAAACTTAAGTGAAACAAAGCAAAATGCAATAAGTAATTTTATTTGAAAAAAAAAGTTATTTTTGACTGAACTGTCTCATTTTTAAATTATAAATTGTCCACACATTTTCAATAATCGACGCACCATAATTCTGTAAAACATTACGAATGTTGTTAATACTTCTCACAGCTTCCTGTGTACATAAAATCTGTAATGCTAGTGGTTCCGGCTCATTCTTATTGGCTTCTTCGTGGTCACTTTTGTCTACCACAAATACCCAAATATTCTAGTTGTAAGTTTTCGAAAAAAATTGAATTTTCCAATTGCTGAAATTCACGTTCCCTTTGTTTCTCTTTTTGTAACCACTCATTAAATGACAAGTCATCATCAGATTGAAAGGTTATTACGTGTTATATACAATGCAAAGTTCGTTATAGCCGATTAAAATTTTATTAATTTCGGCTTTTCAGGTTCGCTATATCCGATAGTTCGTTATATCCGAGTTCGTTATAACCGATTGTTTTTTACATTGTTATATAGGGGGAAATTTCGGGACTTGGAATAAAGTTCGTTATAACCGGTGGTTCGCTATAACCGGAGCCGTTATAACCGGATTCTACTGTATTCTGTTGTTTTATTCGCAATTCGTTTCTTCTCATACACTACTAATTTTAATTTTGCAGTAATTTGTTTAAGTTTTGATTAGTTTTTAATTTTAATTGATATTTTATAGTATATAGTAATTCGTTTTCTTTTTGATAGATTTTTAATGTTAATTTTATAGAATTATCTACTATACATAAACTTATGTATTTTCATTTTTGTTATGTTGAATAAATAATATATTGTTTAATCCATAAGACTACTTAATTTATTGCATTATAAAGTGCATTTCTCTGTCAATGAACCACAGAAGCTTTAAAATTTCGTTCTAAAAATTCGTTTCAAGGTAAAATGTAATGAGATGCCCTGCCGGTCTACAGGAATTTTCAGCCAAGCAACGCTATGAATGAGTTGAACTGAAACGTAACGATCCACATCAAGTTAGAGAAGGACACGCTTAGTTTCGGACGTTAAACTAGTCTAGCAATGAGATGTCTCGATACTATTGTCATACACTGTACACGATTTTTTTTAGCAACTTGATTTTTGCTTCATATCATTGGCGTCCTAAAAAAATCAGCCAAATGTCAATATTATTTTGTTTATGACAAATATTATTTCACGAAAGTCACTAGATTAAGCCAGCTTTAATTTATGGAAAAATAGGGAAATTTGTGTCAAGGATCGTGCACATTTTGGTGGCCGTAATAATACAATGTAAACGATATACAATTTATTTTTATGATTTCCCAAAAATATGCTTAGACTTTTCCGATGTGCGTATTCGTTCGCGCAGAGTTTTGCCGAAGTAAAACTCTTTCCCATCTGACCAGAACTTAAAAAAAGAGGATTAAGTAAAATTAGATGATGGTCACGAAAAATGAGACGTGAAATTCGATTGTTTCGTAGATTGTGTTGTAAAAGTGTCTGTATGGCTGTTTATAAGTATTATGTCCGTAATCCATAGTTGATGTCTATTGATTAGCCCTACCGAATGAAAAATCAAAATAAGTAATTTAATACAGCCTGTGCAACATGTAAACAACATCCTCAAACGAGTTTTTTTCCCGATATGGATTTAAATATTTTAATTAATTTTACTTACATTTTCCATATCCTTGAATTTTTTCACTTTAAATTTAAATTTAAAGTTTGTCACATTTAATTACATTACATTAAAAACACATTTTAAAAACACATTTTAAACACATTTTTAAAAAATATTGTCTGAGGGTGGTTGATTGAACTGAAACATTTATTTTTCTCAGTTTCGTATTACACTTCTTCAGCAATCAACTCACACTGTGGGATATGGAAAATGTAAGTAAAATTAATTAAAAAATGTAAACAACAATGATAATAACTTAACATTTTTGGACTAATTGTCAATAATTTTCACTTAATCGTCTTTTTTGCATGTCTAACGTATACGAACAAATTTATTCTATGAACTATGGTAATCCGGTTTTTAATTCCTCAAGATCCTGCAAATGACAAGTATAAATATTTGTTACCAGTTATACGTTCATCACCGAAATTTAAACAATTTAACATGTGAGCAAATATAAATGAAGTCCAGTTGTTTGTTGAAGTGAAGAGGATTTTCATGGTAGTACAAAGGTTTTTTGGAGTGGGGGGATGTCAGTAAAGATGTTTACACATCGAAATGAATATGACAGTTAAATGATCAATTTATGTTTAATCAACATTAAAAAGTTTTTGTAATCCAAAGTTATCTTCGAAATGGAGATGCACAGAGAACGATTTCCGAATGTTTTAGTTGATAATAATGTCTTTTTTTGCACATTTAAACAAAGTTGTGAATTAATAATTTGCCTGTATTTCAATTTTTACATGTTATAGATCCATAGCGTGAGATCATTTAAAAGCAGGTCAGAGTTAGTGCTGAAACCTTCAAACGTAAGTCTTTGATTTGTTTGCAACCGATGCGAATATAAGTTTAAAGGCCGATTATACCAATGTTACTTAGGTCTGGTGTTTCAGTGCAGGGTAAAACTCGAGGCAAACTAAACTGGTTTTTGTTTTAACCCTAAAGTTAACCTCAAAAGCGTATTTCAGTTGCATGAATTGGATTCATCTTGACAACGTGAACTCAGGTAGTCCGAACGTTGCCGCGCATGCGAATTATGTTGTTTGACTATTGTGCTGTGGCAAATGAGAGTTATACGCAAGCGCACGCTACAACCCGAAAAAAAATGGTTAACCCGACACGGAGGGTAGGGTAATCTTTTCAAACTACTTATGTTCCTAACCGTGCACTGAAATACACTTTACCCAACGTAAAAGAGGTTATCTTAAAATTTTTGATTTAACTCTGGACTGAAATACTGGGATTATTTTACCTTGTTCCTTTTTTTATTCTCATGGTCACTTTTGTTATAATTTAAAATATTTCAATAAACATTTTAAAAACACATTTATACAAAAACCATTATTTAGTCATACACGAAAAATATATTAAAAATTTAATTGTACAGAGATTTTAGACACCAATAATTTTGTTATATTGAGTTGGTGTTTCGCCTTTGCATTTTCAATAAAATCTCTGATCTTATTCTACACGTTCGACCTTTATATGTTCATCTGGAAAAACCGTTAGGAATGCTTATTTTTTGAAAGTTTTTTAAACTTTTTTAGATTCCGATCAGCTTGAACAACACGTTTCCGGCTGCGTGCGCTTGTTCATTCACACAAAGCATCTAGTAGATACTGGACATCGAAGTGGACCCATTAGTGACACAATGAAAATTGAAGATGTTTTGTGCAAAGGAAATAGGCTAAATGTTACAGAGAACATGTGTATTTGTTGCTATAAAAATAGACAAGAAATTTTGAATGAACAAAGGCGAAACACGAACTCAATATAAAAAAATTATTGGTGTCTAAAATCTCTGTACAATTAAATTTTTAATATATTTTTTGTGTATGACTACACTGAAAAAAAAAAGTAGTAAATAAAACTACAATTGTACAAATTTTTACCACAAATTGTATTAAAAATACGACTAGTTACAAATTGTATCATTTTTTTCTAAACAATTGTAGTAACTTGGTTGTAGCTACATTTACAATAATTTGTGGCATATAGTACTAACGTGTATAGCGAGATTTTCGACAAATATAATAGTAAAGTGTACTACACAGTCATTGCAAAATTTACTAAAATAAAGACTAATGTGTTCCAAATCTTTACAGTAAAAAGTATAAGATTTTATACTAAAAATTACTATTTTAGAGATTAAATTTTGCGACAAAAAAGAGAAACAGTTACCATATACACATATCTTTTTCTATTATTATTGCCGTTATTTTTACTACAGGTTTTGCAGCATATTTTGCAACAATTAACAGACTTCTGCGCCTAATTAATGTAGTAAAAAGTAATATGTATATTCGTTGCAAAATACTACATTTTTTATGAATCACAATTTACTACTTTTTTTTGGAATGGAATTAGTGGTAAAATGAACCAGGTAAAATGAAACGCAAGAATTAATTATAACAGGATTGTTTCTTATATATTTTAAACAACATCTACAGTAATAATACAAGTAAATACAAAAAGAGCTTTTACTTACAAATTATGTTCCTTGTTCATAACAATTTTTAAAATTTTTTAACACTTATTACAAATCACAAACATTTTAAAAAACACATTCTTTAAAACATTGTCAAATACACAAATTACATTTTAAAAACATATTTTTTAAAAACATAAGGGAAAAATTTAATAAATTAAATAAACAAAAATAATAATGAACTCTTACGTTTATATAAGATGTATGTGGTGTATATGGTACAACACCAAGTGCGTTTTTTTGGGAATCTTCTGTTAACGGTAGTGAATTATCTGAAAAATAAAATGTATTGAAATTATTATGGAGAATACTTACAAATTTGGTTCCTTTGTTTATAACAATACAAAGGAACCAAATTTGTAAGTAAACATACATTTTACATAACAAGGGCAAAAATTTAAATAAATTAAATAAATTATTATGGAGGAAATATTTCAAAAAGTGTTTACCAAAGGACGGTGCCTCTCCCCATATTGATAAATCCAAGGAAGAACTGGTGCTGGCCTCACTTACGGATCTGGTACAATCCAGTGGAGAAGGAATCTAAAAGATAACAATTTTTATAAATATCTAACTAATTGGGTTAAAAATTTTCACTATTGAATTTTAACAAAAAATAATTAATTGATAATTTCTGTACCAGAGAAGCAGAACGATGTATGTCCAAAAGTGACGATGTTCAGGAAATTTAAATTAATGGCTTGATATCTTTTGTGTTGCCTTAAAGTAATGCTTGGAGAGACATCATAATGCAACACAAATTCTAAGTTCGAACATATTTCCCGCTGTAATGTGTAGATGGGACATATTTTAATCAATATACATCAAATTTTCATGATTGGAAAAAGTGGACATACATCATTCTGCTTCTCTGGTACAGATTTTATAAATTAATTCTGAACAAAACTATTTTTACTATTTTTTCTCTAATTTTTGGCCAAACAGTTTCCGCGTGCTCAAAATTGGAATTAATTCCTTGAGATCTTCTCGATCAAGATTGAGTAAGGTCTGTTTGTCGACTTCGTTTACTGTAAAACAAATTTCATAATTAATAGTTACTGTCAAATAAAACGCGGTAAAACAATAGAGGTATGTTGCAACGATGGACTTTATGAATACTTTATTAATGAATAGTAAAAACTGTTTCGATAGTACTTACCGTCAAAGCTCACCCTCAACCGGTCTAACAAGCCCCAGCTTTCTAAGGTTGTCTTAACGAAGTCATCCATACCTAACTCACACAAAATCACAACGCAAAACTAATAATTATTAATAAACTTATCGCACTTATAGTCAGTAAGTTAAGACTTTATTAATTTCACTTTACTAACTAATTATAATTAAAAAGATTGATACAAAATTATGCGTATTAAAAAGAAGTTGTTCGTAAGCTCTCGAAAGAATGAATGACCGTTTTTAATCAGTTTGTTTATATTGCGAGGTTGTTTATCACTCCAATTGCTGGAAGGCGCTCGTCACCGGCTCCACCGACCAGCTACAACATCCTCCTTCACGCATATCGACTACACACTGTTTCGGATGCAACGGCGTAGCTAGGGGGGGGCGGCAGGGGCGGCCCGCACCGGGTGCCACCCGTTTGGGGGTGACACCCGACCGTGAAAAAAAATAAAAATTTACGTAAACCATCACAATGATTTTCAACGATAAATCACTTAAGTTTGAAAGCCACTTTAATCAAGGTTTCATACTATATAAATTAATTTATCAATTGTGATAACTCGGTCGGTCGGGGATTCCCCAAAAATGTTGTTGCTTTTATTTTCGTTGTTAGCTTTAACGATTGCTCGGTTGGGGATTCCCCTTTGTCATTGCTCATTTCTTTCGTAGATTCGGTACTACGTTGATTGTAATTAACGTGAAGTGAATCGTTGCTGTTTTAATAGTGTTTTATGAAAGAGTTGAAAAGTGATTGAAAAGAAAAAATCAAGGTAAGTGGATTGGCCCGTTCAATTTTTTTTTCCGCCTACATTCCGTACAAATACATATATTTCGAATTTATGACAACGATAGTATGTATATCTACTAATCGAAAATATTTTTTAGAATAAATATGCCACGGGGAGTTCATACACATAAAAGAAAAAGTGGGTTTCAGCAGAGAAAAGCCAAACAGGCTAAAATGGATGTAGTTCGGTGCATGTCTGGATCCATCTTTAAATATGCGGGAAAAAAAAGATGACACCCAAAGTTCATCAAAAGAAATTGATTCTGATATAAGGAGCGATTCTGATAATATTAACTCATCTTCAGGAAGCAACGGCGACAATACAGAATTAATTATGATAACCCATGAAAAAGACAAATCTGAAATAAATTCTGAAAATGACAGTGGTAGTACTAATAATGCTTCTACTATCGAAGACAGTATGTGCATGGATGAATCACTTCAGGATTTAAGAGATGTCTCACATTGGAGTATACCCGTTCCTAATAATATTTGCATCGAGATAATAAAAAGAGAAAGTGAACATTTCCAAAATAAAGAAGGATCATTTACCACTGTATCTAGACACGGGTTAAAAATTAAAGGTGATGTTCGTCGTCTTTCAAAAGAATGGTTTTACAAAGTAATGCCTGATTGTGTAAAAATTCTGCGCTCATGGATGATTTATTCTACTGTAACTAATAACCTGTATTGCTTCTGTTGTCGTTTATTTGCTGCCACCACTTATACAAAAACAGCATTTACGACTGGATTTCAGAAGTGGTGGAAACTAAATCCAAGAGTATCCGACCATGAAACGTCAAGTGAACATCTAGAAAATTTTGAAAAGTGGAAAACTTTGGGAATGAGGCTAAAATTGCATAAAACAATAGATGACCCAGCCTTGCAATTAATCGATACTGAAAAACAGAAGTGGAAACATCTTTTATTTAGATTATTAGATATAAGTTTGTTTCTGGCTAAACAAAACCTAGCATTTCGTGGACATGATGAAGGACAAGTCTCTTCAAATAACGGTAACTTCTTAGAACTAGTTCAACTACTGTCAAAATATGATGTAGTGTTGAAAGACCACATCTTGAATTTGGAGCATGTTAAATCACCAAAAGTATCATATTTATCGCCAGATATACAAAATGAATTCATAAATGTTTTAGCGAACCACGTAAAATTTAAGCTTAATTAAGTAATTAAATCTGCTAAATATTTTGGAATTATGTTTGATAGCACACCTGACATTTCACATATTGATCAAATGTCGGAAGTAATTCGTTATGTGAAAATTGATAATAGAAAAGTAGAAGTCAAAGAAGTATTCCTTAGATTTTTTCCTTTACATGGAAAAAAGCTTCTGATTTATGTGACGAAATTTTGAAGATGCTCGAAAAGGACTGTTTAGATATTATGCTGTGTCGTTCTCAGGGTTATGATAATTCAGCTGTTATGAGCGGCATACATGGTGGAGTGCAATCTATTATTAAAGAAAAAAATAACGAAGCAATTTTTGTTGGATGTATAGATCACTCAATTAATTTACGTGGCCAACACTTATTTGCACAAAATATATCATGTGTAACATTTTTCGGAACAATAGATACAATTTTTAAATTTTTTTCTGCTTCCACTGGCCGCTGGGGAGTGCTTCTTAAACACAGCAAAGCATCAGTTAAAAGACTCTCAACAACGCGTTGGAGTGCTCATTATGCTGCAGTAAAAGTGTTGGCTGAAAATTTCGATGGGATTGTGGCTGCAGTTGAGGAATTATGTGATCAACAAGAAAATTTAGACACCAGAGGTGCTGCACAGAACCTTCTGCCTGCTGTGTGTAATTTCACATTTCTTTGTTTTCTTTTCTTTTGGAATGATGCACTAAGGGAAATAAATTGTGCTCAGATTGTATTGCAAAGTAAAGGCTTGAGTGTTGATCAATCAGCTATCAAAATAGAGGCACTTCGTCTTTATATTGAAGAAAAACGGAGTCGCATTGTAGAAGAGGCAATAGATCTTGCTGTAAAAAAATCGAAGGATTACGACATTCCAATGGAAAGACGAATTCGTCTTAAAAAATGAATGGCCGGTGAGTTGGCCACTGATGCAGGTCTGACACTGAGAGCCGAACTTCAAAAGGATATGTTGGAATATCTTGACCGATTCAATATTGAACTCCGAACTAGATCAAAATCCGTTCAAGATGTGGTTTCTTTGTTTGAGGATGTGCAAACAAATACTTTGCTTTTGGCAAACATTGAAGAGTTGAAATTAGCTGTATCAAAATTTACTTCTTTTTATGATGAGGTATCAGAAACGTCCGTCAAGTTGCAGTATCAACATTTCAATTTTGAAAAAAAAAGTAGTTTATAATTTTTTGCTAATTCTTTGCCAATTTTTGCCGTTTATTTCAAATTCTTTGCCGCATCCCTTAAAAAGTTATAAGCATTTAAAAAATGATACTGCAACTTGACGCCCCAGTATCAACATCTCAATTTCGAAAAAAAAAATAGTCTATAATTTTTTGCTAATTCTTTGCCAATTTTTGCCGTTTGTTTCAAATTCTTTGCCGCATCCCTTAAAAAGTTATAAGCATTTTAAAAATGATACTGCAACTTGACGCCCCAGTATCAACATTTCAATTTCGAAAAAACAAATAGTCTATAATTTTTTGCTAATTCTTTGCCAATTTTTGCCGTATATTTCAAATTCTTTGCCGCATCCCTTAAAAAGTTATAAGCATTTAAATAATGATACTGCAACTTGACGCCCATTATCAACATTTCAATTTCGAAAAAAAAATTAGTCTATAATTTTTTGCTAATTCTTTGCCAATTTTTGCCGTTTGTTTCAAATTCTTTGCCGCATCCCTTAAAAAGTTATAAGCGTTTATAGAATAATACTTGGCAACTTCCGTCAAGTTGCAGTATCAACATTTGCAAGTTGAAAAAAAAAGTCTATAATTTGTCACTAATTCTTTGCCAATTTTTGTCGCTTATTTCAATTTTTTTGGTGCATCCCTTAAAAAGTTATAAGCGTTAAGAGATTATATTGGTATTTGATGCCCCCGTATCAACATGTAATTTTTAAAAAAAACAAAATGATCTACAATTTTTTGTAAATTGTTTTCTAATTTTTACTGTTTGTGTCAAATTCCTTGCTGCTTCCCTTAAAAAGTTATAAGGGTTTAAAGAATTTTACTACGCGACTTCCGTCACTTTTCAGTATCAAAATATCAAATTTGTTAAAACAAAATGGTTTATAATTTTTCGTTACCCCTTGCTAATTTTTGCCGTTTGTTTTAAGTTCTTTGCCGCAACCCTTAAAAAGTTATAAGCATTTAAAAAATGATACTGCAACTTGACGCTCCAGTATCAACATTTCAATTTTGCAAAAAAACAAATAGTCTATAATTTTTTGCTAATTCTTTTCCAATTTTTGCTGTTAGTTTAAAATTCTTGGCCGCATCCCTTAAAAAGTTATAAACGTTTAAAACATTACTGTTTTACAATGAAGATGTAGTGCACGTTGTTTGCGGGAGTCTTGTAGACGTTATAAAATTGACAGAACCAAAATGTTTCACAATCGAGAATCTTGCCTTGACTAATTCAAAGGACCAAAATTTTCTGTGTTTCGTGAATTGTGTCAAATTTTTCTATGTTGTTTATTTATCCAAAGTTTATATGATAATTTGAATTTCGACAGTCGAACAAATAAATGAACCCACGCATTCTATCTATACTGAACAATTACACTGGTACTTGATGCTCCCGTATCAACATGTTAATTTTGGAAAAAGCAAAATGTTCTATAAATTTTTGCTAATTCTTTGCGAAGTTTTGTCGTTTGTTTCGAATTATTTACTGCGTCTTTTGCAAATCTGTACGCATCCCTTAAGAGTTGTAAGTGTTTATTCATTTATACTTATAGCGCCGATAAAGCAGCACAACCTAAAATAGCTATGTATGTACTAAGGTAGTAAAATGGCACTTTGGGCCGGTTGTTCAAAGACAGCTTAAGCCAGGTTTTAATTAAACTCGGTTTACTACAACACTAGTTTCTTCAGGAAACCGAGTTTAACTAAATCCCGGCTTAAGCTGTCTTTGAACAACCGGCCCTTTGTTGATTAAGTTTCAAAATTAAGAGCCGATGCGAAGCCAGGGCTAGTAATCGAACTAGTTTGATAAAAACATTTTACTGGCGTAGTACATGCAATGTTTTTTCGGCTACTACTACTACTTGAATTTTAAGTGTTTAGAAGTTGTGGATTTACATTTTAGAAAGTAAATGTAATTTTCAATACTAGAACATTATTATTTATTATGTATATACAGCCAGATGCATTATGAAAATTAATATCAGATTCTGATGAACCAGATACTGAAAAAGATTTGGAAGTATTTTTTAGAAGGTTAGTAGTAAAACTACTGTTTTCCTTTTCCACGATTTCGCTAATTAGTCAAGTTTTTGGATTTTTTCCTTTGCACAATTTTGTAAAATGTCTGTATTTTCATTGACTAAGAAAGTATTTAATTCCACCACCGGCATAAGTAAATAGGGTGGCGGATTTTGGGCGCAATATCAACTTGACTTAAATGTATTCGTATTGCACTGGTATATTTCACTTTTGACAAAAATGAAAAACGAACATAATTATACATACAGGATGTCCCAGAACTCGCGCCCCAGAGAAAACAGGCAAATGCCGACGACAATTACGATTCTAAAAATGCAAACGAAAAACAATTAATGGCTTGCAAAAGAGAGTTGTGAGACATCTAAGTTCCACCAATTCCAGAAAGGGAACTCTGAGGTGTCAATGTGAATAAAATCGGTTGCCAAGGTTATAAATTGGCACAATTAATTAATGTCAGAATGACATGCCCGCTAAAGTGTCAACATCAACATGTTAGGTTAAGGCAGATGTCATTCAAGATGTCACACTCGCCATCATCTTAATTAAGTTTAGGTTTGTTAAATAAAATAACAAATGGCGGTTCCGAAAAGAACCTTTATTATAACGAGTGAACTTATGTTAAAAAACAGGAGAAATGGTATAACATAATAATAACAACAGAAACTACATAGCTACGAGGAATCACAAAACGAAAAATAAATACAATCAGAGCAAGTGGTCAAAGTGGCCCCCATTCATTTGCAAGCATAACCGTGCCCGCCACAACAGACTCCGTTTAGAATTTGTAGCCATTTCAGGAGTAATTGTAGCAAAAGCTTCCTGAATGCGACTCCTGAGTTGCTCTTCTGTATCAATAGGATGCCTGTACACAACATTTTTAACGTGGCCCCAAAGAAAGAAATCCAGAGGATTTAAATCGGGGGACTCGATGTACAGAAGTTTTCAAAATATTCAATTCCTGCGCAACTTCTCTAATGCTTTCGGTACCTTCTTCAAAGGCACCTAAAATAGCCTCTTCATTTTCAACAGTGCGTACAGTCCTGGGAGCCCCACCATTTTCCTTCCTATTCGGTAAAATGTGGCCTGTCTCAATGGTTCGTGCGATAGCGCTGAGAATTACATTTTGATTAGGATGATTGCTGTTAGGAAAGCATTGGGCATAAATCCTTGCCGCTTCTAGCATTTCGTCCACATTCGCCGTAAATTAACAACATTTCCACATAATCCGCGGCAGAATACATAATTGAAGGAATTCGAACGAAATCTTGATGTTTTTCAAAAGTTTCATAGCCGACCAGTTTATTGAAAACGTAATAAAACCATAGCAACAATGTTAGGAACTACACCTGGATGGCTTACAATGCTCTGATTTGTCGACTAAAAATGTTCTTATTTTGAATACCGTTCAAGCTACACATTTTTTTCTTTGGGAATTTTTATTTGTCTTTTGATGAGGATTTCTCCTTTTTTCTCTGGGGCGCGAGTTCTGGGACAGCCTGTATAAATATAGGTCTATTTTTCAGATTTTTCCTTTAGCTATGAAATCGGCACCATAACTCAAAATTGATTTTTTTGATGTGTGTACTGATGGTGGAAAATGTTCGGGACTTATTTGTTTTTGATTTTGGAATGTGCACAATAATAATAGATTCCTTATCCTCTATTTCATCAATACTTAATTTAATCAATTCGTCCGAATGACAGGCCTCAGCAATTTCAAGACTTAGTTATCATCAAATATATAATATCTGATGCATTTAATAGAAATTTAATAATTTCTTCTGGTGATAATGTTTTTGATCTTTTAGGAGTATAGACTTTCGATTGTTGTTTACACAAATGATACCAGTTTCTTGTAATTACCAATGTCAACATTATTTCTGACATTGAATAAGACATGTTGGAGCCGAATACTTTTCAGCCATATCGGCAACATGTTCCATCTTGGCATTTTCACGATATTTGGTGATGTGATGTTGCCTCTCATATTTTTCTTTAAACTTTTTCGGTATCATATCCAAACTAGCCATGGCACTGTCTTTTCTGATTTCTGGAGGGGTTAAATCAATATTCTGGATATCACTCATTGTTTTTGTGTTTGTGTTCATAAATAAATCTTAAAAGGAAACGTTACAAGGAACGTTTAAATTCCCAAATTAAATAGGGCACAACCAAGCCAAGAAGTTATAGTATTATATTGGTAGTTGTTTGACATTTGGCATTTTTACTTAAATCAACGGCGTTAATGTAGGCAACGCTTTTAGTGTCAGGTAAAATACTTTACCTGCCTAGACAGACAAAGTACCGCTTTTTCCCGTTGAATGGGTACGATAAAATTGTACTTTCGAATGTAGTAGTTGAAAAAAATATTTATTTGTTATTTGGGAATGTTTATTCTACTGTTGCAATTTTTTTATTCATTATTAAGAAATATGAAAGTTTAACGTTTTAAACTATCCTAACTACCAAGACTTCTACCTAGTAAGTAAATATATTAAGTGAGATAAATTTCAATTAACATTAAATTCAGTTAACAATTATTTAATTTGTTTTCTGCCAACCCGCCCCTGTTTTTCTTAAATTTAATTACTCATCGACACTATACAAATATAAACGGTCAAAACTGCAATTGCATGACAAATATTCGTAAACAATTACCAAAAAATTAGCCAATTTCCAGTTTTTTCAATTAAATTAAATTAGCAAAAATTAAAAATATATTGACACTATGGCGTCAAGTTGCAGTATCATTTTTAAACGCTTATAACTTTTTAAGGGATGCGGCAAAGAATTTGAAACAAACGGCAAAAATTAGCAAAGAATCAGCAAAAAATTATTAACTATTTTTTTTTTCAAAATTGAAATGTTTACACTGGGGCGTCAAGTTGCACTATCATTTTTTAAACGTTTATAACTTTTTAAGGGATGCACCAAAAAAATTGAAATAAGCGACAAAAATTGGCAAAGAATTAGTGACAAATTATAGACTTTTTTTTTCAACTTGCAAATGTTGATACTGCAACTTGACGGAAGTTGCCAAGTATTATTCTATAAACGCTTATAACTTTTTAAGGGATGCGGCAAAGAATTTGAAACAAACGGCAAAAATTGGCAAAGAATTAGCAAAAAATTATAGACTAATTTTTTTTTCGAAATTGAAATGTTGATACTGGGCGTCAAGTTGCAGTATCATTATTTAAATGCTTATAACTTTTTAAGGGATGCGGCAAAGAATTTGAAATATACGGCAAAAATTGGCAAAGAATTAGCAAAAAATTATAGACTATTTGTTTTTTCGAAATTGAAATGTTGATACTGGGGCGTCAAGTTGCAGTATCATTTTTAAAATGCTTATAACTTTTTAAGGGATGCGGCAAAGAATTTGAAACAAACGGCAAAAATTGGCAAAGAATTAGCAAAAAATTATAGACTATTTTTTTTTTCGAAATTGAGATGTTGATACTGGGGCGTCAAGTTGCAGTATCATTTTTTAAATGCTTATAACTTTTTAAGGGATGCGGCAAAGAATTTGAAATAAACGGCAAAAATTGGCAAAGAATTAGCAAAAAATTATAAACTACTTTTTTTTTCAAAATTGAAATGTTGATACTGCAACTTGACGGACGTGTATCAGAAACAGATCTTCTCGTAGAGATACCAAGGTTGAGAAGACATTTAAAGGCAGCCAATGTTACAGTTTCTAATTGGGTGTCTCTAGATTTTTTGAAATTCATCGTGGAATGGGATTTTACAGAATCTCTTCCGATTCTAATGATCGCACTAAAGTTATTTTGGACAATTTGCGTATCAGTTGCTTCTTGTTAGCGGAATTTCAGCAAATTAAAATTAATTAAAAATTACTTGCGAGCTACAATGACCGAAATGAGACTTAACAATCTTGGCATATTAACGATAGAACACCAGGCAACACAAAATATAAATTTTGAAGAGGTGATTTCCGAGTTTGCAGCTGTTAAAGCTAGAAAGAAGAGATTTTAAGTGTTTGTATGTAACATGTATATGAGAGTATGTTAATTCTACTCTTATTTTTTTTTTGTTATACCTGGTTTTTAATTTTATACATGAATGTCAAAGAATGTATAATAAAGCAGTATTATTACTATCATAATTAATTATTAATTACTCTCATTTGTATTCATTCAAAATCATAGTTTACGTTTATCGGATTTTTAATAATTTTAATAATTTTCATTCTTGGGGTGACACCTCAATATCCGCACCGGGTGCCACCCATGCTAGCTACGCCGTTGCGGATGTATAATATAAATAAATAAATGCAAAATCAGCAGAAATTCACAACTCTTATCTGTAAACCGCAATATAATCAATATTGATTAAAGCCCAATTTTCCGTGGCATTAACCTATTAACTCCAATGACGGTAGCGTTCTAGTGTTAAAGGCGTATTTTGTGTGACTTAATACTGTTTGGGTCAGAAGTCCAAATATACGTTATACACGGCTTGTAAAACAGACAATGAGAGCAAAATCTCAAAAAATAATTTTGTTACGATATTTTTCCCTGGTATCCTATTTCCTAGCGGGGTGCGATCAGTGTAAATTATTTTATTGTCGGCAATTTTTCGGCAACGGGCCGCGTCCGCAAATCTGTTCCTTCCCTCTCGATCACTTTCAATAAAATACATTCGGCAAGCACGTGCCAACAATTATGAATTTGTACTGGCCAGAAATTTTCGAAAAATATGCAACAATTGTAGTGACGTGAATCCATTTATTTTATAGTAAAACTCACTCAAAATATAATGTAAGTTGCAACAATCTTATAGCAAATATTAAAACAAAAGTAATACCATAATTGTTTTGAAAAAGTAATACACTTTGTAGATAAGATTGCTACAAAGTTTTCACTACAAATGCTTTAAAAATTGTATTACAATTTTAAGTAACAAATGCTCTCTTTGTAGCAAAAATTGTTACAAAATATGTGCTACATTATTGTAGTAATTTGTAACATACGATTTTTTTCAGTGTAAACAACAACAACAAAAGGCGCCAAGCGGCGCATGTATTTGCAAAAATTGTAGCATCAAATTGGACGCTCAAAGACAGAAAATAAGGATTACAAAAATGAGAAGAAACTTAAATATATAGATGTAAAGCTAGTAAAAAGTATTATAATAAATTATGGCTGGGTTGCCCATCAAAAACGGAAAGGGCAGTCCTCTGGGTAGGAGAGTAGTAGTATGATGGCACCAGGGCTTCTTAAAGGTGCAATGAGTGTGTTGCAGGTCAAGTCATCTTTAAAGTGGTACCATCAGCGCTTCCAGGTAGTAGGCAATGTCGCAAGTGGCCGGCAAGTCATTCAATGGCCACCGTAAATGGTCGAAGTAAGGCCGGGTCCACCAGGAACAGGCGTTCCGCTGGCGGGGGCCAAGGTTGGAGTACAACCTGCAGATCAATTCGGGCTTCATTGAAAAGAGGGCATGTAAAAAGGCGATGGGCAGGGTCGTCCACTTCCGTAGGACACACAGAGCAATTCGGGTGCTCCCATTTTCCAATTCTGTGAAGGTGGACGGCAAAGTTACCATGACCGGAGAGTAGCTGCGTTGTAATAAAGGATAGGTAACGAGCAGCATTTGGTACCAGTGGAAGGAAGCGCTGGGTAATCCGCCCCTTGGTAGAGACATCCCATCGCTCCTGCCACCGGTCTTGAATCCGTAACGTTAAATATTCACTAGCATGAGCGCAGCTAGGGAAGTCGACGCTAAGAAGGACATCGTCCTCAAACAGAGCAGATCCAAATCTGCAAAGACTTCGGAGACAAGTCCTCTTTTGGATCTCCAGGTCCAACGGAGGAATCCCGGCCAAGACACCCGCAGCATCATTGGATAGGGAGCTGTAGCCTTTACATATAGCTCTACAGCAAAGTCCGTAGATGGAATCAATCTTTCGCCATACATTCACCATCCGAAGTCTGTGCTGCCACATCTCAGCACCATGACTGGCAATCGGTATAATGGCACATCGATAGATAGTGTGGAGGGAAGCAGAGACGTCCAGATCCCACGAGGTTCTGCACTTACGTTTCAGAGCGCCAATAAACACCCGAATTTTCCTTTGAAGATATCCAGCATGTATTTCGAAAGTTAAGCCACGATCAACCATAACGCCCAGGTACTTTACGCACATAGATTGCCGGATCCGAGAGTTACCAATCATTAGAACCAGGTCACGATGATGAACACGCGGTGGAGAGCGGTTAACCATGAATGTAGATTTAGCAGTCGAAATAGTCAACTTTTGAGACTCAGCCCAGCATTGCAGAATGTCCAGACACTGCTTAGAGCGGAGCCGCAGACCAGCTCTGGTATCAGACGTCACAACAAAGGTGAGGTCGTCTGCATATGCAATAACATCACAGCCATCGGGAAGACGCTCCGCAAGTAAGATATCCACAATACAATTCCAAAGAGTCGGGCCCAATACCGACCCTTGAGGACAGCCTTTAGAACAGGTCTTCATCACAGTGGTATTGGTTGAAGACAGTTCCACCTTCCGGCCATTTAGGTAACTCACAATAATAGCAATGATTGCCCCAGAGACTCCCTTGTCCCTGAAAGCCTGGACAAGTCCAGGCCACCATAGATCATTGAAAGCACCTGAAATATCTATAAAAATAGTTAAAATATACAACGGGCCAGCAGCAGTAATTAGCGCCTTATACGCCATCAAGGCGTCAGTAGTCGATCTTCCTTTCACAAAACCGTATTGATTCAATGCATGGAAGGGCTCAGCAGTGTCAACCAGTCGGTTACGAATAATTTTCTCCAAGACTTTTCCATACTCCGGAAGAAGAGTGATTGGTCTATAATTCTTCACAGTAGATGGATCCGCACTTGAATCCTTCAATAGGGCTTTCAGATTACCATGCTTCCACCTGGTGGGAAAATATCGAGCCTTCAGGCAGGCAGACATCAAGCGAGTCAGAAGGGGTCCAATCTCCGGGTGAATCATTTTAACAAAGCAACCTCTAACGTTATCCAGCCCGGGCGCCTTCTTACAATGAATGTGCTGTATAATAGCCTCCAGCTCTTCCTCAGGGAAATCTGCTTCATCATAGTTAGGGACAGGGGCGACAGCTCTAAAATTGCCATAAAGCATTTTTTGGTGTGCATTGTTAGTAGCAGGGTCATCATCAGGCAAAAGAGAATGGAGGATGGACATAAGGGTGTTGCGAACAGTTATGGTGTGGTCCAGATCCGGGGTTCGGACAGAACCCAGGATTCCTCGCGAATGAAACTTATCTGTAGCCAGGCGATAGACAACACCCCAAGGATTTTTGGCAAGGTCGTTCTCAACAAAGCTTTTCCATGAGTCCTCCTTAGCTTTGTTAAGCACCAGATTATACTTCTCCTTAGCTGTAGCCATAAGGGCAGCGAGTCGGTTACTTTCAACTTCAATACGATTTCTGTATAAACATTTTTTCCGGTACAAATAAATGAGGCGGAAACGATCCACCTTATTAGTCCACCAATCCGGGCGAAAAGGGAACCTCTTTCTTCGTCGAGCATGGTCCTTGATGATAGCATTGAGGCCACTGTACAAAGCATCAAGGCTCGAATCAATAGCAGCCGGTGATGATAAAACAGGCCAGTCACGGTTAACATTATACACAAGGGACCGAAGTGGAACTACAATATCCTCCAGTAGGATAGAAGACTGATCCAAATAGTAGGACGGCATAGAGGCAATCTGAGGAGCAGTTCTGCTTGAATTATGACTAAAAGTGATAGCCCGATGGTCAGCACAATTAACGCCATCAATCACGCTCCAGTCAAAGGTAAAGCTAGTCAGGTCCGGACTACAAAGCGATAGGTCAATGTAGCTGCTGCCATTTCTCGACTCAAACGTAGGCAGCGTTCCAGGTTCATTGAGGACACAGAGGCCATTCGTCAGGATGAACTCTTCAACATATACAGAGCGGCAGTTACAGAGATGATCATGCCAGATGGTAGATCTAGCATTGAAATCCCCGCATAGATAAATAGATTTCCCTTCAAGTTCAGCAAGGGCTTCTTGAACTGCCATAAGGTCATTGGGAATGGGCGAAGCAGGGGGAAGATAGGCACAAATGAAATATAATTCAAGGGAGGACCCAGAGATGAGAATAGTAGTAAGGTTTTCAGAGGAAAGGTGATGAAGATAAAGGACATCAAACTGGGAGTCATTGATGAGGATGGCAGAACGGAATTGAGAGGAATTGTCAGCAACAAGGCGTAGACCCATTAAGCCTGGCATATAGTAACGTTGGTTGCGACGATAGGTATAAGGCTCTTGCAGCAGGGCAACATGAATATTATTTTGAAGAACATACCGGATGGTTTCAGCAGTAGCAGCTTTACACTTCTGCAGGTTAGCTTGTAGGATAAGGACGTTACTCATCAAATAGCGTATTATTGATTAGGTCAGCATATCGATGACGGTAGATTGGACAGGATTGGCTAGATGTATCATGCTGAGTGGAGGAACGGGAACCAGAACGAATACAATTGGAACAGCTATATTTAGAAGAATCATCAAAGGAGGGGCAGGACTTAGAAGGGTGCTCCAAGGAAGCACAATAGCCACACTGTTCAGCAGACTTGCAGTGCTTACTAACATGACCAAAGCGCTGACAGTTGAAGCACCGGGTCACACGGATATAATCTCGGACACGACAAGAAGTCCAACCAAGGCTGATTTTGTCCCAGGAGAGGATGGCTTTCCTAGCCTCAGGGTCAACCTGGATGACCCAATTATTCGTCAGGTCCGTGGCACGTCCCACCTTGAAGGCCACTTTCATGAACCCTTTACCAATAGTCGAGGGGAGCAGGTCATCTAAACGACTGTCAATATCCTTCGCCTCAATATCCTTTGGGGCCCCATAAATAATGACAGAGGGCCACTGCTTCTGCGGAACCTTAGCTAACAGACCGATTTGATCCAGGAGGGAGCTAGAAGGTAACTTCGTTACCTCATTCGTAGTAGATTCGATACGAATCCCGTTATTCGGTATTTTAACAATACGGTCAGGCTTTATTTTTAGTTGACTCGGCGTCAACTTCGTTTGAAGGAGCTTTAGGGTGTCATCAGCGGACTTGATGCCTACACAGCCCTCTTTAGGGTAGATTTCCACCCTAAACTTAGGCTGGACAGTGGTTGTCGGCACATGCACATGCTGGCCAGAGCAGGATGCAACAGAAGCAATTTGGCTGTATAGTGGCGGCGGTGGGGGTGGCTGGGGAATCACTTCCTTCACCGCAGCACGAACCGCAGCTTGGAGATCCTCTGGGGCGAGACCAATCGAATTACGTAGATGGGCTTTAGTAAACAGTCTGGTGATATGGTTCAATGCAGTCTGTGCACAAACTATGGCATGCATTGCTTTTTCCTTCAGCTCCATCTTTACTTTGGAAGATTGGACAAAGATAGAAATAACTTGAAAGTGAGCGCCAAACTCATCGATAAGTGCTGCATGTTCTGCCTCCATGGTACGGGCTGGCAATGAAGGAGAATAGTTAAGGTCAGGTAAGGAAGAAGCAGACTCCAAGGAAACCATTGGACTCTGAGGCCCAAGCACATGGCAAAGTTCCATACTTACTGCACGCAACGATGTAGTTGGCGCAGCTGCAGTCACTGTTGTCATCGAAAGTTGCTTGGACGGTATCACACAATCACTAATTTCGCACTCCCAAAAAATTAAATAACTGACATTTATAAAATGTCAAAAATTAAAAACCAAAATACAAATTTTCCATAAAATCAACAAAATAAACCAACGAAACGAACCAAATAACCAACACAAACACTAATACAACAATTTAAAACACTTCCAACTAATAAACTTCGCGGAATTCGACGAATTGGCTACTCTCGAACGACGTAGAAATTATGACGTGATCTAGCCGACGAACCAACACTGGTTTGTGTGTAAATGTGCTTTTAAAATGTTTATTTAAATATTTTAAATTATAACAAAAGTGACCATGAGAATAAAAAAAATGAACAAGGTAAAATAATTTTTGAAAAATTTATCTCATGTGTGGACAATTATTAAGTTAATGAAATACTGGGCCTTAGACGTAAGGGATAGTGAAAAGCAATGAATGATTAAATTTAAGAGACATTGCTGAAATCGACCCTAAGCATTACAATTGACGATGTGTAACTAATTTACATGACAACAAATTCCACGGCATGTTTTGGCCTGCTTTTAAATGATCTCTCGGTACCTTACAACAATTTACTGAAAACGTATACCTATCAAAAATGTGTTAGACTTACATGTCTTTCACGTGCAAGCAATGGGCCGCTGTTAAAATGAACTGCTCGCTAATGAGGGTGCCACCACATTTCCATTCTATTGTTTCGTTGTTCTTAAATCCCAGTAAAGCCTGAAAAGTGCATTATTTCAACAAATTATCAACGTACATTCCGTGAGTGTCGCAAGTCTCCCCCTTCCGATTACCTTTTGAACTAAAAGGAATTAAATGTTGAAACAAAAATGTACCAAAATCACTATGAAAATACTAAATTTAACATAATATTTTTTTATACAGGATATTTTTTTAAATAGCAATTAATACTTTTTTGTCATGATTTTGATGTCTTTTAACAGCCATAGCGACGCTATAAAAATGTTGAAGTTTCTCTATAACGATTTTTTTTGATTTTTTTCGAAACTCAATGATTTAAGAATTATCGAGTTATTATTTTATTTTTTTCAATAATTTTTTTCTCAACATTTTTATAGTATCGTTGTGACAATTAAAAATTAAATGCTACTTAAAAAAGGAACGATGGCGTTATTACTTTGACAAGAAACACCCTATATAAAAAAATGTTATGTTAAAAGTTAGTATTTTTATTGTAGTTTCGTTATATTTTTGTTGCAACGTTTTGTTCCTTTTAGTTCAAAAGATAACAGGGGTGGACTTTAGACACGTACTGTATTAATATTTCTCGTATCGGCTATCTGCCTGTGTTGAGGTTTTATTATCTAATTACTTATGTAATTACTTTTTTATTTCCTTGATTTTTAACAATAATTTTGCCTCTATTTAAGAAAGGCGACAGGAGAGATTGTCAAAATTATAACCCGTGTCAGAAAACAGCATGAAAGCAAACTAAACAGACGTTACTATTTACAATTAAACAATTGATTGTAATAACTATTGAATCCAATGAGAAAATAATTTATACCCTATTGATATCCTAAAGCGGCCGATATTTGAAATAAACGAAAATTCCTGATAAAATGAAGTCACACAAATCATATCTAAAAGGCAGGAAGACGTCAAGCCCTCTGGGCGCTTTCGTGCAATTATAACACAAAAAATTTGGCAATATTTTTTCGCAAAATAGAACCTTACAAAAAAATAATCAAAAATTAATTCTAAATGTTAAGGACGGCTGTACAAAATTGAAAACAATTCAAATACCATGTGTGGAAATTCGCCAGGTGTAGCTGCTGTTCCTCCAATTATTAATGGAACGACTTTAAAAGTACATTTATTCATATTAATGGGTGACGAATTGGGTAGTAATATTGGTGGTGTTTCAAAATTGAAGACATATTTAGCATATTCTTTACATTCTGAAAATATTGCAATTAATTTTAAAAATTATAGATATTTAGATTGTACGTACTTCTTAAGGCAATTTCGCCAACACCATTTTTGGTACCACGAAGCCGAATATCAAATGCAGATGCAGTAGTTGTGGTTAATTCAGATGTAGTTGATGTAGTAGATGCAGTTGTAGTAGTAGTTGTGGTGTCACCTATACTACTAAAAATTGTCGTTGGTGATATACTTGAAGTGATGTTAACTTTAGTTGTGTCCAATAAAGCAGGTATTGTTGGTACGCAACATATACTGTATGTGTAGTTAATAGCTTGACAAAAATGTGGAACAGTTTGCACGTTCTCTTTAACTCGGCGTAAAAACTGTGGACATTTTTCTATTAACTCACATGTTCCTTTATTTCCATCTGGAGCAGTACACATCTCACCTATTTAATTTATTAGTACATATTAATATTTTACAAATTAGAAAACATTAGTAAAGATTTACCAATTAACTGACTATTAACACAATTATTAATGATTACCATAAACAACAATTTTTTAATCATTGTATTGCTTTGACTGCACTGGTTCAACTAAAATATTCTACTAATACGTTGAATGCTAATAGAAAAAATGGAATTTCCTTAAGCATCACAAAATACTATGAAACCAAATTATTCATCGAGCTAATCTATAATAGAGGATGTCATTTTTAAGTAACCACACAGATAAAGTATTTTAACGAGAACCTTGCTCAAAGTGTCGATTCCTGCTTTTAATCCTTTATTGTATATTGTTTGAGAAGAGGGATGTCTTCAGAAGACACCTGTGAGTAATATCAGATTTTATTAAACATCCTCGAGTTGAGGATAGCTGGTAATCAAAGTAGCCGGGTGTAACGGATGGCGGCTATAGAGCGGGTAGACCTAGGTCGACGATACCGGTTCCGTGGATCGGGATTGTAGTCAGCAGATTCCGGTCTGTCAGTAAAACAGGGCGACCTTGGCAAATATTCATTTACATAATAAACGCCTTTATTTGTGGAAACTCCACAAGTGAAAAGTGTGATTGCGACATTAGGACGGAGAAGGTCAGTGTTTTATAAAAAAAAAATACCACAACTTACTTCGCGTTATCACATAATATTAATTAGAAGTAAGTAGAATGCTCGCAAGATTTTGGTTACTTTTATAGTTGCTACAGTTAATTTTTTATTTACTACACCTTATGTCACGACAAGATAGTGCCGTACCCGCGTGTTGTTCACGTGCAACTTGCAACATACATTTCTATTGGTTATTATAAATTTGGGGCGTTACTCTCTTACTCGCGTGGGTTAAGGGAGGTGGAGAGTACGTGTTCAGCACGAAATCACTATAGATGGTCGTGAAATAAAGTAAACAACTTGCTCGTACGACCTTGATATTAAATAACTAATCTTGTTAAATCAATTCGTTTGAATAAAATTAAAAATATCTCGTCTCATTTATCTAAGCGACGGATGTAGCAATTTTGGAACATGGGTAAAATGAACGCATTTCCTTATAACGACCGCGCACATATTAAATATAGCGCCTTCTACAAACCTCAGCTAAACTAATTGCATATAAACACTGGGTAGAACACGTGGGGGTGTAGGTAATAGCTGTGAAATAGTTTTGCAGTATTTCTCAATGGAAATACACTTTGGTTTTGAGTCCATTAACTTTAACCATCGGTCAATAGACTCCGAAAAGAAAGGTTTAGCGTTGTTATCTGGTCATGTAGTCAATGTGACCGAACGAAAAGGTGTTGATTCTTCGACGATAAAAGCCAGTGTTATAAGACAAACTAGTGTTAATGCACCCTCTTATAATGTCGAGATAGAGGTAAGGCATGTTTATCCATTTTAAATCATAAAACCTCGTGAGACAAATTTTTTTGTACGTAAATAAAGAGAAATACCACACAAGCAATATGTAAATGTCAAAAATTCAAGTTATGAGATAATTGCATTTAAAGAAAATTAATATTTTCCTTGACTTCACTATAACTTTTTTGTGCTAACGAATTTACGGATAATAATTGACAAACTTAATTATTACTTTATAGTTGACTTATTAACATTTATACCTTTGAAAATTTCCAAAAAGAAATTGAGTTGTTACACTATTAAACTTTGCACAAAATTAGAAAATTAGAGAAAAATAATTGAATGGTTATAATTTATTTAAACAATGATTATTTCATGTTAGTAATAAAAAGATTTAAAAAAAAGTTTACTAACATATCTATAGGTAAATTCCGCTGGCGAAAGAGGGGGCTTATCAAATAGAATGTCATCGGCAAGACGGACAAAGGGTGATTTTGAGGGTGGCCGAAGAATGTATTCCATATAGGCTCGCAACATCAAGTATGACAACAATTAATGTTATTTATTAGAAATTTGGGTGGCTAAGTGGTAAGAGAAATCCGAAGAGATTGGAATTTGCCGTTCCATTTTTCTAGATCGGTACTTGGTTCAGTCGCCATTCGTCATTGGGGTATAATTAATGACGCTTCCCTTAAAATATCTGGACGCTTTGGGGAAGTAATAAGTCCTGCATACAACATTTTCACGCAAACACCACTAGAGTCAGTAAGGTTTGCACCAACTCTGTAACCCGCATGCGGGCAAAGTTGTGTAGCTAGTGACCGATACTGGCTGCAACAAACACCTCGACACCTAACGGTATTAACCCATTAACGCCGAGAACAAGTTTTTGTTTACAATTAAAAAAAAAAATGTCTGAAAATTAGGAAGGTGCAGGAGTATTTTAAGTGGAGGTTGTTTTGTAGCTCCGTAATGGTGATGATAGGCGCTAATGGGTTAAGAGAATAAGGACTAATTGTAAGATGAAAAAGAAATTAGGGTTCTAGTAAATATTTAAATAGGTAAATTTTATAACATTATTGATACATGTTATTAATAATAAGAAAACTACAAAGAATGAGTCACTGTTTATTAAAAGTAACACCTAATTACCAATTTAATCTGAATTATTTGGCACCAATAGCTTCTTTATTAACAAATCCCCAAAAAGTAATAGGAGTAGTATTTTATGACACATTCTTAGTTTTCCAATGAAAAAAGTTCCAGGTGTTTTAGCATATTATAAGCTACCTCTGGCCAATTGTCTCTCTCACTGGTATGGGGCAAACATTCCAAGTCTATATTTAACTTGTTTTCTTCAAAAATTAACTTCACACGATCATTGACATATTTTCCTATTGTAACAATTATTTTCGGTTTCAGAAGCGTAACAATCTTATAAAAGGCTTCATCACAAACTGCTTCAAGTTTTTTTAACTCTTCAACATTAGATGATTGATTTTTTATATCTTGTGGAGTAGTATAATCTCCATTTTTCATTTTAAAAAGCAAAGGACAGTAACTATATCCGAAGGCCTTTTTAAAAAAATCATCTGCGTTATCACTAATTTTTTCGGCAAACTTCCAAAAACGCTTACAGCACGTCGATGATTCTTCAGAGCAGATGTCTCTCACTTGCTTGTCTGAGCAAGAATTTATTAAATATTCTATATCGCACTGGATACCTAGAGAATTGACAGAATTAGCATCACTAAACGCTATTCCGGTTTGAACAGTTCCAGGTCCTGGATTTAGACCAACAAATAATATTTTCACTCCACTCGATAAATATTTCTTGATAAAAGCAGCATGAACAACATTTGAATATTCCAAGTCTAACGGATTGTAAACGAAAGAAACGGGTGAATTCAATTTACATTCATGCAAAGCAATATTCAATTCTTCTATTATGTTCAGAAACTGATCTGCAAGCTCATTACTACCCAAGCCAATTTTCTGTTCTTGCTTTTTACACAATATTTCAACATTTTTCGTGAGATCAAGATTATTTCTCGCCATGTCAACAGCAACTTTGTAGACAGTTACGTTTTATCAGCGTAAGTTTTCACGGTTATCTTTTATTTTTATCTAACATTATCTCACACTGATAAGAATTATTTTATTTTAACACCATGAGTGCCACGATAACAGCGCTGTGTCCCCATACTGAACAATTTGTGCGAGTTTCTCAGGCCGTGGGAGAGACAAATAATTGAATCGGTTAGTGGAAGAACAATACATCTCCAATATTATCAATTAAAGGAAACTAATAAACACTAGCTAAAATGACAACTATTCATTTTCCCACATTTTTCCGTAGAGAAAAATTGAAAAGTTTGTTGACAATAAAAGTTATAGTGTTATACTGTTATTCCACTCAATTTAAAAAAACATTCGGTCAATTGAATATTCCATTACTCTAAGAACACAAATTGTACTTTAAATTTTTTTTTCAATGTTCCTTCAGAAACACTGAAGGATTTCAACAGTTTTTCCCATACGAATGGCTCTTTAGTAGTTTTAAATTGACATTTACTTTTTAGTTAAATGCGAGTAAAAAATTTTCACCTAGGTTTTGATTTACAAATAGATCAATTTTTCCGTTAGCTCTAATAATTTTTGTGGCTTTGTTGATAAAATTTTATTTCATTGCCGGAAAAGCGCATTTTGGCATCTTTATTGCCTAGTCATCAATCCATTTTTCATTTTCGATGGTCATGATAGACTGAGGGCTCGGGCCAACGCCATCTTTATTTACAAGCCGTGAAGCCATGCTTGGCAACACCGCATTA
Source organism: Dascillus cervinus (assembly GCA_949768715.1). Classification (NCBI taxonomy): domain Eukaryota; kingdom Metazoa; phylum Arthropoda; class Insecta; order Coleoptera; family Dascillidae; genus Dascillus; species Dascillus cervinus. The sequence continues at coordinate 15,620,693 of OX458316.1, read as the reverse complement.
ATGCACAGAAGTAGGCCGGGTATCATTGCACGTCGGTTGCAATCGAAACTTATTAAAAAATAACTAACATGAAATGATCCATACTACATCATTATTCTGATAGTATTAAGAAATAAAACAAAAGTTAGTAAAGGCAGGAAATTTTATTTTGTGGTATTTATTAAACATTAAATAACATTATTTACAAATAACATATTTTTAACGTTTATTTTTCTCTTTTGTTAGCGTAGCTAATTTCCTTTTTTTCTCTAAATTTTTAGTGCCATTTGTTTCTTTTGAATATTTTGTGTAGTTATTCAACAGAATATTTGCAAAAACAGAATACAATGTTTTAAACAATCTAGAAACATCGTTGCCACACAGACAATGTAATTCAAATTGTTGAAAAAAGTTATTGGAATTTAAGCTTAACTGTGTCAGTTGAATTAAAATGCCTTTTTGACAGGAAGATTGCAAAAATTTTGTTTCCCACACGCTATTAGCTACAATATATTCTAACAAAGCATACATATGAAAGAAAACACACTTAACATGGTAACTTGGTACACTTAAGCCACCTCGCTGTAAAAAGTCAAAATATTCGTTGCAAACATTACTACCGCGTCCTTCCTCAAATAAAAAAACACAGGCAGTACATTCCAGATTTTTGCAAACAGATCGTGCTCCATAGCCACAAACATATATGCAGCTTGATTCCTCGATTTCACATAATTCAAGATAATTTGAAGTTATAATGGGGCGAAATTGATCAATGTCAACATTATATAAATTTGATTCAGTACTTTCATTAGCAAAGTTGCTAAAGCATGCTTCTTTTTTATTGATCATTTTCAAAATATGTCTTATTCGTAATTTGTTTTCTGATTCAATTACTTGCCTAACTGATACATTATAGTTTGATCCAGATAGTCGTCTGTACATTCCAAACCTTTTCTCTAACTTGTCTGTTTGAAATTTCCCCAAGAGTACATACGAAACATTAAATTTTGTTAAAGCATCGTTAGCAATTTTACATAACACTTGAGATGCTCTTCTTATTGCTTCAAATGTATCGGAGCTTAAGCCAGCTTTGTCCTTGAAAGACTGCCATGCTTCTATCCAAGACAAAAAACGTTTCAAAAACAATAACTTTTCATCCTTAATACTACAAACTGGTCCTGCCCATTCATTTCTTTTTATTTTTCCTACGATAGGGTTTTTAGAATTTACAATATCCCACCAGATGCGGAAAATTTGTAAAAAATTTGCAGTATCTGTACATTTTTCTTCCGTTTGTAAAGCAGCAATAGTTGACATATGAAAAACATTATCCACTAACAAAACGTTTTGTCTCTCTAAATTCGAGGGATACAAAGTTGGCATACCTAACTAATATATTTTCAAGTTGCGACCATCGAGATAATTTTAAATCACAAGGGAGAATCCAGTTCAAATCGTGAGCAGAAATTTCTTCTTTTCCAATAAAGAGTTTTAATGTTAAATCACTTTTCACAAGAACACTACATAAAATTTCGGCGGCACTTAACTCAGTTTCACTTTCAGAAGAACTATTAGAACACTCAATATTTAATAAATACAGCCAAACACCAAAGTTGCTCTTAATTTTAAAGTTCCACTTTGTTTCACTGTTTATACCATTTAGTTTTGTTTGAAAAGTGTCAAGAAAATTTGTAAAGTCATTTATAATATCAGATTTTACAAATTCTTCAATTTTTCCAGCTTCTTTTGATTGCAACGCTTTCCTTCTTACTTCAGGGTCTTTTCGTCTAACTACTGTTGAAGTTGAAGACAGATAAACTGGAAGATTTTGAAAAATTGTGGGTACAGCGTCTTCCTTTAATTTTGGGTGTGCTAATAGCAACGTAGTAACAGTTGACCCGTTTTTGTATATCTGATCTAATATAACATCATTTTCGTTAAAATGTTTTATACAAACAGATGAATACTTCGTAGGCTGCCAATTTTTCCTCGGGATAGCTCGAAGCCATTTCTTTTTCGTTTCTTCATCTTTTGGAAATGAAAACGTAGTAACTGCAGCTTGCCCCTTTACGGAAACACTTTCGTAATTCGATTTGCAGCTTGGGACACAACATTTTCTAGTCATCTAAAAAGTTTTCATGTGAAAAGCATGAACCAAAGGTTAAATGTACTTACTTTCTATATTGTCGAATATCAAATTATTGAGTTAAATATTCTGATAAATACACACAGGTTTGGAAATACCACAACTATCTAACGTTAACTGCACTTTATAACAATATCAACAACAACTCAATGATGCAATGCTGAACTGAAGAATGCAAAATGTCCGCCTAGCAACACTGCTGCCAAATTTCTTAGTTCACGGCTTGTAAAATAAAGATGGCGTTGCTCGGGCTCATGCAGAGTGTGTTAAGAATAATGAACGCCATCTGCCGGATATCATCGTTAAAACTGTGTGAACAAAAAATGTTAATGTTGTACAGGGTTGAAAGTTAATTATTTCAAATTTGGTGCACGCATTACTCTGGTATATGACTAGAAATTTCCAGCTTTAAATGTTAATTGTCGGCGTTTGTTTTCGAGAAAAAAATAAAAACTGATTTATTATAAAAATAATATCTCCCAATTTCGGCAAATTTTACTTTTCAGGATCAGTATAATTGATACAAAGATATGCAAAGTAAAAAAATTCCAAAAGCTGTAATTAGTCTAACTGTAAATAGTCGTTAGACCCTATTCGCAAAGTTAAGTACGATTTAAACTTATTGCATTGTACACCAGAATCTTGCCTGAGATGGTCACTTCTTATTGCACTGGCATCAGATCGGGGGCCAGGATAGCGATTCCGATTAACGTCATCGATAAACCCTCCAAATCCTAAGTTTAGATATGGCCATAAAAACAACGCTATTCATTTTATTTTTTTTATGCTTATCTAAGTAAAATCAGTAGCATAGTTTTTGTTGCCATATGGAAACTTAGGTTCGGGAGGGTTAATATGGTAAGTAATGCTCTTTCCAAGTTGTCAGCGGTTCAGACTAATTTTTCTCAATTCGATAGGTATGTGGCGCTTGGGAAACCCGACAATTTATGATATTCGTGATAACATGCATTCAGATTATATAAAATAGCTTGAAGAGATGTACACAACTTTGAAACCTCAATTAATATCGTGCGCTATTAGTAACATCAAAGCGGATAGATAAGCTACGATTAAAATGAGGTGCTGTGTCCCACTCAAGTGATTCTCGCCAACAAACGGGAAGAACGCCATGTCGATTGTAATAAAAATCGCCATTCAAAAAAATTGTAAGGTCGTAGTGTTTCTTTCTTTCTTTTGTTAAGGGTTATTGAGACCCTCATACATTCATTGGGGCATCGCACCTCTTTTTAATCGCAGCATATCTATCTGCTTTGTTGTTGCTAACAGCGCCTCATTGAGGCTTCAAAGTTGTGTACACCTCTTCCAGCTCTTCTAAATGATCTCCAGGCATTTCATCACGATTCTCATAACACAGAAGATGGTCGATGTAATTATTAAATCTATATACAGGCTGTCCCAGAACTCGCGCCCCAGAGAAAACCGGCAAATGCCGACGACAATTACGATTCTAAAAATGCAAACGAAAAACAATTAATGGCTTGCATAAGAGAGTTGTGAGACATCTAAGTTCCACCAGTTCTAGAAAGGGAACTCTGATGGCGTTAATGTGAATAAAATCGGTTGCTAAGGTTATAAATTGGCACAATTAAATAATGTCAGAATGACATGCCCGCTAATGTGTCAACATCAACATGTTAGGTTAAGGCAGATGTCATTCAAGATGTCACACTCGCCATCGTCTTAATCAAGTTTAGGTTTGTTAAATAAAACAACAAATGGCGGTTCTGAAAAGAACCTTTATTATAACCCATGAACTTATGTTAAAAAACAGGAGAAATGGTATAACATAATAATAACAACAGAAACAACATAGTTAGAAAGCTAGAAATGTTGAATGTACAATTATTTACTTAAATTAAAAAATTGGAAAATTTTGGAAAAAATTAAAGTGCTTTTTATTGAAATTTGGACAGGACAACGTCTGTCGGGTCAGCTTGTTTCACATAAAACACAGTGGATTTTTATATCAGTTGGCCATACAATAATAGAAATATTTGGTTTAAAATTGTTTAGGTATAATTGCTACCTTCAAGAGAAAGAACAGGGTGCTATGTAAGTATTCATATTGGGATAATCGAATGGAATCCGACTTTCTAGTTTTTCGTTGTAGGTATAATTTATTTCATGTAACAGAAGTTTTAAAGAACCAATGAGGAGTAATTACTATTTTGCTAGAACAGGAATTGCTATTTGAAACTCGTTTATATTGTGAAGTATTTTAATTTTCAATTTAAGAAAGTATCAGATGAATAAACGATACAATAAAAATGACTATTCAATTCACCAAATATTAACCAATAAAATAGCAGATATTTACTCTCGTATCTTAACAATAGAAAATTCCAGCGACAATCCAACTCAAAATCTAACAACCAATAAAAACAGTCTATTTTTTGAATTTGAGCCAATTAGGATCTGATTACACTTGCAATATTTCCATACTAAGGAGTAGATGATTACAGCGATAATACTGTTGCGGTGGTGACATTTCATGAACTACTGCATTTCCAAACCTCCAATTTCCATCATTTTCTTTGGATTGTCTTGCCGAATACAACACGTGGTAGGAATCTTTTGGTAATTTTTGTCAGTCGGTAATACTCATAGTTGTTGTCTTTAGAAAATCGCCACTCGTGCTAAAGCACTCGTGGCGATTTTCGTCACAACAACTATTCGTGATCTGACTGACAAAAATTATTACCGGCAAGATTCCTACCACTAGTTGTATTATATACGAAAATTTTTCACCAGCCTGTTCAACCAATCAGGAGCCTTTCTTTTGAACCGCTACCAAGGCAACGCAAGTATTTTTTCGGAATTTTTTTCCGATTGGGAGTGGAGTGAATTTTAGTGGATATTCCACTAGTGGTTGCAGTGAGTATTTTAAAGTAGGTAACTTGATTATTATTTTTATTTAAGGAAATTATTACTTTATCACAAAATTAACTGAGCAATTTGAAAAATAAACATTGTCGCAATTCTGAAAAAGTCCTCTTTCTTTGAACGAATGTTTAATATCACAAATTTTACCCGCCCTGCTGTTGGGCAAATCAGTCGCCGTCGTTGTCACCGTAGTAGTTCTCATTTTTTCAACAATTGTCCTGTGATGTTCGTTGTCCATTTGCAAATAAGACTTGATTGAATCACTATTATTGTGACCTGTGATTTTTATTAACTGATGCTCGCCAACACCTGCTTTGGCCAATGACGAAACGCTAGTGGATCTAATCGAATGATTGGATTTTTTTTTTGGTGTCCAACCCTATTTTTCTGCTGCTGTTTTTATCCGCTTTCCAATTTCATTTACTCCCACAGGGGAATTTTTGTACCAATAGTTCTTTCCATTAGAATTCCAAAATGGGTTAGGCGTTAAAAACATCCTCTCGATCTTGACATTGCTGCCTCTCTTCAACAGCAGCTTGTGTTGCAGTCTATACTTATCTAATATTTATAAATCAATTAAAAAGAAGGATAAAGTTCCGCATTTTCATTGGGTATCAACCATTTATTTTCAGTTAATGTTTTGGACTGCCTTGAGCAGTTTTAGAAAAAATAGAATTATATTCTACACGCGCTGTAGGAAGACCCTCATTGTTAATTTCTTCCTTGAAGAAGTAAGTTTAACATTGAGCTCCTTCTCCACTTCGCCAAGCTAATTCATAGTAGACAATCAAGAAAAATTTCTCTTGAAGTCCATCGGGGCTATCTTCGTCGAAAACTTCAACAATTTTTTGATATTCTTTTTCAGGCAGAGCTGCTGCGCTGCTGGTTTTTTTTTCTGGAAGCGCCTGCAATTTTCGTCTAGTAGCATCTCTGGCCTTTCTCGATGTTTTGAATACAGCTTCACTAAATGGGTTAATTTCAATATTCCACTTATTGAAATACATTTCTTGCATCATTTTTGCAGTACTGTTCTATACAGGGTGATGAAAAAAAGGTACCCGTGATTGATATCGGGACAATGCTTTCTGTTGAAGCATTGTGGAAATCGCAACAAAAGTGGTCCAAGTAGATTCTGTTTAAAATTAAAACAGTTTGTCTAAGAGCACAACGTGGCAATACTGCACATATTTCTTTTTGTAAAGAATTACTTTCAGGTAGGCCCACTTCTTGTATCTAAGCAACCAACACTGACAGATACTGTCACTTGCGTAAGATAAACAACTGTCACGTTGACAACTTTTTTTATTTCAAAAGAATTTAATGTAATTAAACAATAATACACAACAAACAGGTAATTGAAGGGCTCTATGCAAAAAGTTCTTAAGTGACGTAGAAATTTTCTACTATTTGCGCTATTTCTGACAAGAATGGATGAACTTTCAATCGCACTTACTGATTTCCGTTTAAAAGACCCCTAACCATGTTATTTAGTACAAAAATATCAATCAAAATCGAAATAATATAATTTCCAAATCAAATTGAAACAAAATTTAAATATATCAAAATACGAAAAAGTGGCTTAAGAGACTTCTTGCATAGAGCCCTTCGTTTGGATTAAATTTTATAGCAACTGCTCGAAATGTCTCCCTTCAACTTCAATGCACAGTATTGCTCTTCGAATTAAGTTTTCCTTTACTCTTTGAAGCATAGGGGCATTTATTGTACCAACCGCTGCGTTTATCCTTAGTCTTAATTCTTCTATGTTGTTTATCGGAGTGGCATATACAAAAGTTTTGAGGTGACCCCAGAGAAAGAAATCGCAAGGATTAAGATCAGGTGATCGGGAAGGCCATGCAATTGCACCACCTATACCAATCCATCTATTTGAATAAGCCTCATCACACCAGTCCCGTACTATCCTATCGAAATGAGGAGGTGCGCCATCCATTTGTAGCCACATTTGTCTGAAAATAGCAAGGGGCAAATCCTCAAGCAAAATTTGAAAATCATTTTGCAAAAATTGTAGAAAATTTTCTGCATTCAATCTTGCAGGTAACGTAAATGGTCCTAGGAGGTTACTATTAATGATGCCACCCCACAAATTTACTCCATAGCGTTGCTGATGTGCACGAGGATGCAATGCGAAGGGATTTTCGGTTGACCATATGTGATTATTATGCTGATTGAATATGCCGTCTTGAGAGAAATAGCACTCATCTGTCCATAAAATGTTCTCTATAAACCTAGGGTTGTTACCGTGACGCTCAAGTAACCATTGGCAAAATTGCACTCTAGAAAGATAGTCGCCTGGACGAAGAGCTTGCACCTTAATGTAGTGATAAGGATGATAATGTTCATCGACGAGTATACTTTGTATTGTTCCATAATCTACTTGAAACTGTCGCGCTAATCTTCGTATACTTTGTCCTGGTTCATTCTCTACCGCTTCCACAACTGCTTCTTCCAACGCTGGTGTACGAACTTCACGAGGTCGTCCACGATTTACAGAAATCGGCAATACTTGTCCATTTTCCCTTAATCTTTGTTCCACTCTTCTAATTACTTTAGCATCTGGATGTCGTCGATATGAATACAATCTAGCATATTCCCTAGCAGCTTCTAAAGCGTTATTATCGGCTGCACCCAAGCTGAGCAACATGTCTAAAAATTGTATTCCATTTTAAGACTTTAGAGCACTTAACTTGTATCGTTCAAATTTGACAAGAGAACTGACATTGAAAAGTGAATTATTGTTGCCAACGTTTCCTAGGAGATTTACGATGTTGCGACATTGATAAATTCTCCTCAGAGCCAAGAAACCGTACTTTTGACATCGGTAATAAAGTTGGTTTCAATAGATTTTTTACCATTTTTTTTTTAAAAGCACCATCAACTGCATCAAATTTAGACCCTAATAATGAAATTATTACAAAATTGTTAATCGTATAGATTTTTATTGTCTGAATAGGAAAGCTTATATCTTGGTGAAGAGACAACAAATTTTGTTTTGGCTTTCAAATTCGTGTTTCGTTAGAAATCGTCTATAACATGTCGCTACGCACAGGCACCTTTATTTCATCACCCTGTATATGCTTAACCACACCTTCCTTCCATTCCGACCCATCTCTCTTCCTCATATTGACAGCCCAACTCTTCAGAATAATATTTAACTCTGCAGATGTAGTAGATGATGTCAAAGAGTAGCCTTTTTCTTCCAAAAACTGAGAAAACTGACACCGCACCGTGTATTTTCCTGCACAATTCTTGCCATATCTACCTTGATTTCTGTACCATATGTATCTTCAAATCTTTTGTACACACTTTCCATTGCAAATATCACGTAAATAGCAAAATGGCAATAATTATTACCTATAAATTAATTAACTCGTGAAACACTGCTGTCAGAAAAAAATCAAATAACATTTTTTACCGGTTGCTATGAAAATGAAGTAATGTGTAACTCAAAGTTGCGAACTAGCTTTTGAAATATTTTATTTTAATCATTGATTTGGTGAATTGAATAGTCTTCCGAATACCACTTGAGAGTGCGAATTAATTAGAAAATAATTCTCCAGTTATTTTTTCAAACTTGTTGCCATTTGGGAATAGACACGAAAATCTGTCGAATTATTTTCCATTTATTCTCACTCGCTTGTGATATTACTTATGCGAATTTTTATTTACATATTTACACTGCAGTCTTTTAAAAATTTTTTATATTGGAGTTCTGCAATCTTTGCCTCATTTGATTTTTTCTTGAGCTCTTGTTCTGCAATTGCTATATCTAATTCTAGTTTTATTTTCTTTAACGCATGCAGTTCGTTCTCCCGCTTTTCCATGACATTGAAATGGTGCAATCTGGATTGTAATTCTTCTTCGACGGCATTCTCTTTGCGTTCATAATCTAAAAATATTCAGATAAAAATAAAGTTAGTTAAGTGCCATTGCAACAATACTTCTTTTTGAACTGGACGTTTCTCTTGATAATGTAATTTTTTTTTTATTGGCGAGGGTTTTTTCTGGTTCAAGGTTTTCATCATCTGTTGAGGAATAATTTAAAATAATTCACACTATCTAGCATTTACCTTTCTGCAGCAGCATATCTGTTTTTGAATCCAAGACGAAATTGACATCTGGGAGAACAATTGTGTCGATATCATACACACATGCAATCTCTTCAACTACAGCATGACTGGCAATACTATCTGTGTAGTCAGGATCTTCAATTTTGATCTGAGGTTTAGCTATTATTTCCATTCCAATTTTTTTATTTTCACACAATGTCCTTTTTTTTCCAGCTCTTAAATTTTCCCACTTTTTGTGAAGCTGTTGCTTCGTTCTCTGTGTAAGGGAGCACGTTATTACTATTCAGTATTATAAACATACATTTACAAAATAAAATTTTATCAAGGATAGTGTGTACCTTAGTAATATTTTCCATGCAGTTAAATTCTTCTGTGATTTTCATCCATGCTTCCTCTTTGGTAAATCTGCTGTGGTTGTCTGTTTTTCTATTATAAATTTCAGACTCGTATTTTTTTAGCAAGCTATCTAAGATGTCGGTTTCAATGGGAGAAAATGGAATTTTAGTTGCCATTATGTTCAAATTTTAATAAACATTGACAACTAATGGAAGTACACAATTCCCAAATGGAACATTACGTTCACACCTGCTCGGATTCTTGATGCACAATTTTTATTGTCTGCACACTGTTGCCAAGTAGCTATCCACTTCAACAAGTCACTAAACGTAGTGTTCGGCCATGAGATAAGAATTGAGTTAAATTTTCCCTACGTCATCGTCAAAAGTAGGCGTAGTGCGCACTTGTCACTTACTTAAGGAATATTCATTTTAAAAACATTAGTCGCCAAGTAAAAAGAATGGAAAATAATGAGGTGTAGAGACGCTTTTTGAAGCGATTGACATACGATAGTTATGTACGTACTACATAATTGTCTTTGAAAGATGTTTACATTTTTCATTTCGTTCGATAAGATGGAATTATGTTTTTATGTAGTTAGATACTTGATAAAATCAGGGTCGGGTTTCACTGCAAAAGGGCCCGGATGTAAAAGTAATTTTTCAGTTTATTTTATTTATTTTCTTTTTGCACGTTTTGGAGACTTACTGCTATACTGACACTTCTGTGTGCGATTCCGATTAAAATAGTGCTTGAGAAAATCTTTCATGAAATTATAACGACGTAGTTACAGCATTATAAACTATAATTATTATTTCAAAATACATAATTATTTGCACGTAAAAACCATTTTAGTTTTGTTTGTTAAATAAGTGCAACAATAATAATTCAATAGTTCGACCCAACATGCTCTCAGTTGAAAACCAACTTGGTCGCTGGAAAGCGCACAAAAGTTCTACCCACAGATAATATAATATAATAATAATATTTGGTTCTACCACATACATACCGTTGCATTTGTGCGGATTCTTAGATTAATTATCTTCCAATATAAAATAACTTTTTAGAGATGCGAAAACATTTCGTGAAACAAGTTATTTGGCGGCAAATTTTGAATGTCTCGATACACCTCTCGAGTTTGATTGGCCGGCACGCAGGTAAAAATCCTGTATCCTATTCTTAGAGGGTATCTAGGATATTCAGTCATGAGCGCCATCTATTGGCGTGAGTTGTTGTAGGGTTTAAGAGATCTCGTTTCCAGTAACTGAATTCAACGGTTTTGTACGTTGTGCTATACCAGGAGTAACCAAAGCGTCGACCGCAAGGCCTCTGGAAGTCGCCCGCGATACATGGAACACCAAAAAAACACCAATTCTTAAGTAGTCGCCCTCAGGTACACTTTCATCAAAAAAGTCGCCTCCAACATCTAAAAGTTTGGCCACTCCTGTCTTTAAATTTGAAAAGAAGGTCGCTAATTTGTCCCATTGGACAAATGAAATGAGCGTTCGCAGGCGACTTTGCAAGGGTGTTTGCAGGGTTGTCTACAAATTTGAAGTCAGTACTCAGTATAATATTGTGAGGGCTGCTGCAAAAATAAAAAAAATGAAGGAAGCAAATCAAACGGTAGGCGCATTCAATAAATACCTTCAGGAAAGTTGGTGTAAAAGTAGAAATCTCCCAACAGGACAAAAGCAAGCTCAAATTTATTATTAAATAGGATTTAAAATAATAATAACCGAAATCAATAAGCGATCATTCTATTGTTACAATCTATTGTTATTGCATTGAAACTTGGCTAAGGCGGAGAAAATCGTTCGTTTACAGTAGTCTCCGCAATAAAGGTTTGAAAATTTTGTAAAATTTTTATTTTATTTATTTAGTTAGTTCGTATTAATTGTTTATGCATAAAAATGATTTAAACAAATTTTCATAAACTTTAAAAAATAATTTGTGGGTGAAATAAAAAATTCGTAGTCAGTATTTGTTTATAAAAAACATTATATTTATACTCTAAGTACTTTTATTCTAATTCTAGCCTAACACTATTAATTTTCATGAAAAAATTTATTCTCTCCCTTTAGTCCAGCAACAAAATGTTGTAAACATATATAACTGGCTTTAATAACTTGCTCATTTATTGCAGGAACGTCTTGAAATTAAATAACTGCTCCAAAGTGTTTTCCTAAAGCAATGCCCAGTATACTCTTTAGGGCTTTCCTTCTTAAGCCATTTCGTAACTAAGCTTGCTATTTCACCGATTTTGTTAATCCCCATATTTTGATTGAAGCATTTGACGTACTTTAAGAAAAATCGTTTATTTGACGCGTTTGATGGACGCAAGCTTTGGTATTTTCTAATCATTTTCATATTATCTACATTGGAACAGTCAGGCAATTCGGCCTGAACAAACAGACTTACAAACTATTTCAGTTAATAAGTCTCCCTAAATTTATATATGTAACAACTGTAAGGTACACGCATTTTACTAATTTATGTTAACAAATAACATTTTCAATAAAAAATGTCTACAAAATAATCCGCTTTTAACGAAATCCTCTTAACGAAATTCTCTTAGAAATCCCGTGTGTCCTCGCTATAACCGGATTCTACTGTATTCGATCAACGACACTTTGGTTGCTCTATTGGTAATTTAAATATTGCGAAATAGACGACTGAAGGATTGATATCTATTTTCTATGTGCAATATGGTCTTTCAATTAGCGTCTAATCAGGATAAAAAGTTGAATTTAGATTCTCATTCGAAAGTGTTATATCGAAGCTCGTGTGGAACTTTTAAAGATACTATTTATTTTCACGCCACAGGAAATGCGATTACACTGAAAATTAAACATGTCAAGTTGTTAACCATCACAAACAAAACAGCAAAGTCAACCAATAATTTGTGCAAGCGAAACTTCTACAAATTTCGGCAAGTGGGAAATGTAAATTCTGGAACGCCATCTCGTTGATAATGGCCACATTTTCGACAATCTTGGACAACTACTTTTATAACCTTAAAAGCCAAACGTTTAGGTTTTAAAATTAAACCGCGTTGTTATAAGATATAAGATCTTTAAACGCTGGAATGTAGTTTACAAATAATCTAACCTCAGTCACAAGAAGTTTCAGGAAAAAATACGTGATTTTTTTTAAAATATGTGTTTTCTGAAATACATTTTTTATAATAAATCGACATTATTTCTCAACCAAAATTAGATTACGACCGACTTCCAACCTACTTCTATCTACATGCACAAAATTTCGCTGTAATTTTAACAATTAAGTGCGATAATCGTTAAACATCGGAACCACTTTTGTTGTTCATTTCGCGTCACGCCCAAAACAGGTTCTCTCAATATAAAAATGACTATTTGAACTCATAATTTTGTTAACTGATATATTTACGTAAAGGAATGACAAAAGGAAGTGGTGTTGAATTTTTATTGATTCTATTATTTTTTAAACTTTTACTAAAGGTAATTTATAAACGAATATCCAAACTTTTCGTTCATTTTCTTATTATATACTTTCATACATATTTACAAAAGCATTTATTCAATAAAATGGTATCAAAATTAAGTTGGTTTTGATTTGGTTTGGTTTGGTTGGTTTATGCCATAAAGCAATTGTGGGTAAATCGCAGTCCGCGGGCCACACAAAACAAATCAAGAAATAAACGGGCACGGTATCTCGAAAACCAACTATTTTTTACTAAGGACATATTTTAATATTCTAGTCAGTCATGGAACTGACCTATGATCTCTCCTCGGGATGACGATGATTTTCGGGACAATCTGTATATCTAGGTCACACAATAAAATTGGGAAAATAATATCAAACTGCCGAAATAAAAACAAGGATTAGAATGGAGTGGACAGCAACGGGTAAATTAGGTTTCAAAAACTGCCATAAATGTTAAGAAGAAAGTGTTCAACATGTGTCCTTTCGGTGATAACGTATGACATCGAAACTATGACACTACATCTTAATTCAGCCAACAAATTGAGAGTTACCTAACGTGTTATCGAACGTAGTATGCTCGGGTTAAGCTTAAGCCAACGAATCAAAAACGAAGACATTAAAAATCAAACAAAAGTAGAAGATACAGGTTTGGCCACCACTGACAGACAAAGTGTGGGCAGCCCATCTAGATCCTAGAAGGTGGAAACATTACATAAATGACCGGAAAGAACTGGATGCAGTTGGCACAAAATAGAATGGTGTGGAAAAGAGAAGAGGAGCATTATGTTCAGAATGGACAGAAAAAAGGTAAAAGAGAGAGAGAGAGAGAGAATATTAAACGATCTTATTCTGGGATTTAAAATTCACCCCGCTCTCATGAATTAATTGTGATGCTTTAAGATGATAATGAAAAACATACTACATAGTTTGATCAACATTAACTAATTTATTTTTAATAATTACATCTTTATGTGTATATGTTACTGTGAATGATCGAAATTGGCGGATGTCGAGAATCACCGGCGAATGTCAACATCAACCAAAAACATGATTACATCAAGTATTACTTCGAGGTGAGTGACTCTGTTTTATTTCCATCATCATCATTAGATCTTATTGGTTATCAGATTGGTTTGCTTTCACTCACACTTTCACTCTTACTCACTCTCATTTCTTTTCTTCTTCCCCCTTTTACTATCATTCTCATTCTCAATAGCATTCACATTCCAACTCCTCTTGTTGTCCTTCCCCCACTTCCCCCCTCTCTTTCTCTCTCTCTCTCTCTCTCTATCACTCTAACCTTATAAAACCTGACCTGACCACACAGTAACATGTGTAATTAAAATATTTGAAAGTCTTATTTATAGATAATAAGCTTTGTACTTAAAATAAATTGTTTACTGATATATTAAAAAGAAAATTAATGATATATCATAGCAATATAAACAATGATGATACCTTTTATGAAACTTATAGTTAATAATAATTTGGCCAATTAAATCAATTAGGAAGATACCAATGAAAATAAAGATGTAATTTATAAGAACACGGCTGTGCTATTACTCGCGCCAACTAAGGAATAAGGCAGAAAAACAAAAAGTTTGCAACTTTGGTTGCTACCTATGTAATTCAAATATTAATGCGATGTTTGTATCTGCCCTCCTAAGAAAGACCCCCGTATCTACAGAAATTTTTTTTTTTTTTAATTTTAGTACTTATCGATTCTGCTCGATTTATATGACATATTTACTTAATAAAAAGACCGTAAATGCAATGCTTTCTTGCATTTACAGTCTTTTTATTAAGTAAATATGTCATATAAATCGAGCAGAATCGAATAAGTACTAAAATTTCAATGTTTTTTTTTTTTGTAGATACGGGGGTTTTTCTTAGGAGGGCAGTGTTGTTCTTTAACCTGTAAATACTAATAATGCAACAATAGTATATTATTATACAAGCTTTATAGGACAATACGTCTTATAAAACGAGTGTAATATACTATTTTTTCTACTTTGGTGCTCTTAGTTTCATGAAAATTTGAAAATTGTGCTTTCTAAATATTCTAGAGATTTTTAGGATTAGGTACTTAGGCCAAGCAATAAAGCATTTTTTCATGCCATAAATACTACCCGGAAACCAACTATGCGATTACATAAAGGACAGTTAGTAGATCAATTTGGTATAATTTTAGACTCGAGGACCATAATTTTTAATTAGTTATGAACAATTTAGAAGAAAAACTCGTTTTTTTTTTTAGTTTTTTGCTTGTAAAATGGAAACTAATGAAGCAATCTTAATGTTGTCAATAGACGAATTGTAGAGAATTAAATTATGAAGAGAATGAGAGGTCGAATGTCTCGATCGAGGAATTAGAACCGGAGAAAATCCGGAAAATCCGGAAATTTCAGTGTTTTTTTTAAAAATTCACAATTCTGACATTCTTGAATTTTAAGAACTGAAACCTTGCACACAGATAGCTATTTATATGTATTTTATGTGTGCAAAACCCAGTTTCTGTCGGACTAACGGTTATTGCACAATAACCATTTCAATTTTTTTCTGCGAAATTTTCCAGGAGGGCTTCTTGCTCCTGTGGTTATCCGATGTAAATTTTAAAAAGAGAATTGGAAACTAGACGTACACAGCAACAAAACGTTCATCTTAGATTTTCCATAAAATGCAGCGAAATAGGTGACTAATTAAATTTCCGTTTGAGTATTACGTGTGCATTTAGCCAAAACATAAATTTTACGTTACGATTAGGATTACGTTTCCGTTCGATGTGGAGGAGGTTTGAGACCGTAATATTGTTGCAATTTTCTCGTTACGAGATTCTAAAGCTTCATCTAGTGCATTGCTTCTCCCAAATTATCATATGCATTAATATCAATTTTTCTTGTGGTTCCATTTAGTCCTTTAGACAGTAATAGTTCAAAAATTTCCGTGTTATCAGATTGTGCAGCTTTATGTAGTGCATTGTCGAACAGTGTAACAGTTTAACCATTTTCGTGTCGTCAAATGTTGCAGCAAGGTGCAGTGCAGCTGGATGAAGATAATTTGTTGTATTTATACTTACCCCTTTAGACAATAATAATTTAGCAATTGCCAGATTATGCAACTTTATGTACAGCATTTTCTTTGTTTATGTCGAATTAATTAATATCAATATCTATGGACAGTAACAGTTTTTGTGTTGTTGTATGTTACAGCTTGATGTAGCGCAGTTTGACCAAAGTAATTTTTTGTATTTACGTTAATTCCCTTAGACATCAGCAACATATTAGCAATTTCCATGTTACCAGATTGTGCAACTTTATGTAATGAATTTTCATAATCCACATCGCTTGCATTAATATCATTTTCTGTGGACAGTAACAGTTCAACTATTTCTGTGTTGTATGTTATAGCTTGATGTAGCGCAGTTTCACCAAAGTAATTTTTTTTATTTACGTTAATTCCCCTAGACATCAGTAACATATTAGCAATTTCCGTGTTACCAGATTGTGCAACTTTATGTAATGCATTTTCATAATCCACATCGTTTGTATTAATATCATTTTCTGTGGACAGTAGCAGTTTAACTATTTCTATGTTGTCATAAATTACAGCTTGATGTAGAGCAGTTTGGCCAGAGTAATTTGTTCTGTTTACATTGATTCCTTTAGACAGTAATATTTTAGCAATTTCCATGTTGCCAGATTGTGCAACTTTATGTAGAGCATTTTCTCCATTTGTGTCGTATGCATTTATATTAATATATGTGGGCAGTAACACTTGATTGAACATATTAGCAATTTTCATGTTGCCAGATTGTGCAACTTTGTGTAATGCATTTTCATAATCCACATCGTTTGTATTAATATCATTTTCTGTAGACAGTAGCAGTTTAACTATTTCTATGTTGTCATAAATTACAGCTTGATGTAGAGCAGTTTGGCCATAGTAATTTGTTCTGTTTACATTGATTCCTTTAGACACTAACATTTTAGCAATTTCCGTGTTACCAGATTGTGCAACTTTATGTAGTGCATTTTCCCCGTTTGTGTCGTATGCATTTATATTAATATATGCGGGCAGTAACATTTGATTCCTTTTTGGGTTTTTAAATGTTGCAGCTAGGGGTAATGCAATTTGACCAAAGAAGTTTGTTATATCTACATGAATTCCTTTAGACAGTACTATATTGGCAATTTTAGCGATACCAGAGTTTATAGCTTTATATAGTGCATTTTCTGCGGTATCATCGCTTGCATGAAAACCAATTTTCTTGTTCAGTTCAGTTAATTTCGTGGTACCAGATGTTGTAGCGTGGTATAGTGAAGTTTGTTGAAGAGTATTTTTGGTGTTTACATTTATTCTATTGGACATAATTATTTCCTCAACTTCTGTGCTGTTAGACTGTAAAACTTTATGCAACAAATATTCGTTGGTAATATCAATTCCTTTGTCCAGAAACAGTTCAATAATTTTGTTGTTGTAGTACGTTGCTGACAGGTATAGTAGATCTTGATCATATTTATTTCCTGAATAAAAGTTTTTTCCAAAATTCATTAATAGTGTAACAATATTTTTCAATATTATCGCGTTGTGCTCAGCAGTTTCACGAATATTGTCAATAGCTTTAATATTCATTGCTTTGGGATGTTTACTATTTGGAATTATATCGTTGTTTTGGAATATTACTGTGTGCTGCAAAATAGCATCTTTGTTTTTGATAAGTACTTCAGAATTGACATTGTAAGCAAGAAGTAGTTTTATTATATCGTTGGTGGCTCTTTTTCTTCCATAATGTAATGGAGTTTCGCCGACTTTAGTTACTGCATTAACATCTGCGCCGTTGGTTAAAAGTAATTGAACAGTTTTCACATTGCCCCGTTCGACAGCACAGTGCAAAGCAGTTTCACCAGAGTCTGTTGTTGCTTGAATGTTTGCTTCATTCGCAAGCAGTAACTTAATGATTGTCGTATTAGATTTCTTTGCAGCGTGATGTAAGGCAGTAAACCCATCTCTATCAACAGCATGAATCTGTGCTCCGTAATTAAGCAATAATTTTACTATTTCCTTTTTATTATTTTGTACTGCTATATGAAGCGCAGCTTCTTGAGTTGAATTAATTAAATAATTATTCTCTTTGGAAAGTAACATTTCCACCATTTTTCTATTGCCATTTCGAACAGCTTCGTGCAGTGTTGTTTCTTCAACTTCTGTTGTGGGTGATATATTTACTGTTTTAGAATGTCGGACTTCCCCAATTTGTTTTTGCCCTTTAGGAAACAGATTTAATGTACGAGAAAATGAGTTAAATTCTTGTTCGAGATCTATTTGCGCAACAGGTGCTGTAGTTATCCAGATAGAATAATTTGCGGCCATAAGGGCATGAATTAATTTTTTAACAGAAGAAATGTATTTTAAACGTATTTCGTGAAATCCATCGAATAACCATAAGATACGTTGTTTATCGAAAAAGTGTTGAAATAATGTTTTACTTAATGGAGTGTTTGAATTATGCATTGTTTTAAAACGTTCTATACAAACGGAGGGCTCATTTTGAAAATCAACTAATTCAAAAAAGTAAGTTTTTTCATCTTTACAATTAATTTTTAAAACCCATTTATCAACAGAAGTTTCTAAAGAGATTTTATTCATAGCTGTAGATTTACCAACACCTGTTTCAGATGATATTATGTTTAATAAATTTGGAAGGTTTACTGAAACATCGTTTAAACTTCTCCAATTATCATTATAATTAATTGTGTTCTTGTCTAAATACATTATAATGTGTTTTATTTTACCAAATGATTTCAACCATTCTATTCGATTTTCTCTTGAATGAAACATTAATGTATGCACGTTATAAGTGGACTTATTTTCTGGTAATGCCACATCAATATTGTTTCGAAATATAATTAAACATTTTTTTGATTTTAAGTGAGTTTCCGAAATGTCATCAAAATCGTTTAATAATAAATAGTCGATTTTTTGTTTTCTTAAAAAATGTTTAAATAAATTTCTGTTGTTGCAAATAACAAAAAAGATATTATTTAGAACTTTAAATATGTCAGCTGTTAGAAACACCTTCGACAATTTTTGAGTTATAAGCTGCTGTGGCAACGGTTCCACAGCTTCACCAATAGTGAAGGTACCATTTAAAATTTTAATGATGTCATTGGAGGAAATTAAATCTTTAACGCTGAATACATCTTCTAAAATTTCTCTTAGTTTACACAATCTGCTTTGAAAACTTACGGTGCAATCTAAAATTGATTTTTGCAATGTTTCATTCAACTGGCTAAAATTATTTAACACATTAAAATTACTAAGTTTGATTTCATCTAAACTGGCATCTTCCCCTAAAATTATAAATTTACAATTAATTTTAACAGAATTTAAAATTCTTGCTACATGCAGGCACTCAGAATGATTTTCAACGAAAAGAACTAACGGTAAATATCCTAATCTCCATAAAGCTTTATAAATTCGAGTTTCATTATTTATTCTCACAGTTGTTATTTCATGTTTCAAATGTATATGTATGGTGGGAAATATTGTCGAAATGTCGCTTAGTTTTAGATATAACCACCTATTCAGAAAAGTTCTTAAAAACATAATTATTGGCTTGTCACACTTTGACATTGAAACAATATCAAATTCTGCAACGATTTCATTAAATACCTCGTTATTACAAAGTACATCTTTACATTCATTGGTTAAATGGCAAAATTTAAAAAAGTAACTATCAAATATTAATTCTGTTAGCTCGGTAACAATTTGATTTTTTGTAAGCACGTAATGACCACCTAATTTACCGTTTGCCCAAAATTTAATGAATTGAAAAAAATTATTGGCCAAATTATTCTGTGAATTGAACACAAATTTGTTAATTTCATTATTTAACAGCACATCTATTGCATCCGATTGTTCAACAACCAAATATAATTTACTTAAGAATTGTTTAGAGTATTTTTGTAAAGTGACATTATTTTCATCAAAAGTATAAATGTTGCCATCGGTTGTTAAAAAAGATTCCCTTATATTACTCTTTTTTAAAAACTTACAATTGGCAACCTCGTCAAATTTATTTGTGTATAAAATTAATTTTACATTTTCACTAGTAATATTAAGATCACTAAATAGTTCTGTTAAGGACTTGAACTTGGTGTCCAGCAACTTTTTGTAACTGTACTCGTATTTGTTTAATAGAAAATTACTAGAATTGTCAAAAAAATCGTTTGAGTTTGTAGAAATTTTATCTAATTGATACTGCACAAGGTATACCATACAACTTTTGCTGCCATTTGTCTTCTGACACATAATTAGATCGCCAAACTTGAAGCACCCCCTGACATTGCATGCTATTAAAAATTCTTCAAATTCAGGATTAAGATACCTCAAGGTCATTAGTTCGAATAGTTTAATTTCGTATTCATTTTCGTAATTGGTTTTATCAGGTTTTGTATTATACAGCTATAACAAGTAATTTATTTACGCTATTATCAAAATAGTATTATAGAACTTACTAATTTACGTTGCCATTTTTTGGCGTCTTTGAAAAATATTGGTGATTCATTTTCTTCCATTTAGGTTACTTCCTGCAGTTGATAGATACTTTGCGCACTTCACTGTTCTATAAAATATTTCAATTTTAACATTAGCTTATAACTACAGAGTGGATATAAATGAATGTGAGTCAAGACAACTATGTATGCTACTTCCTATGCACCATAAAAACAAAATTGAGGAAAATTATTTTGATAATTTTCATCTGGTAAATTGAAGTTTGATAATCTTAAAAATTAACAATTAATGAGACGCAGCAAATTAACAAGTCCTCAAATTTCATAGTTCACTTGACCCACATTTATTTATGTCCATTGTGTCATACTTTTCACAGTTTGTCAGCAAAGGATTTATCCAATTTGCAATGTTGTGTACAACTGAAAATATAAAAAATGAACAATATAATTTGTTGTTGATAAACCACTGACAATGAGCTTATACAGTGAGTGTCTAAAGTGTAAAATAAATTCATTAAAATCGGAACAATTGTTAAAAAAAATAAAAATTGCTAGCATAAAAAATAAAGCAGTAATTCGATAAATTTTAAACTACAGTGGTACATCGGATAACGAACTTAATTCATTCTTTGACTTCGTTCGTTAATCGAAATATTTGTAAACCAAAACAATTTTACCCATTGAAATTAATGGAAATCTAATTAATCCTTTTGCTCGCCGCGAAACATATTGTTTTTTGACTTTTTATGGATTTATGAGTGGCAAAAATATTAAATAAAATAGGTTTAGTACCTCACCGATTTGTGATTTTACGCAGGTCTAATGCATGCATCCGGTCAAAAATTTAAAAATTGGATTACCACTAATAAAATTTAATGATATGCGATAGAATGAAAAGTAAATACTATTAGCTTTTAAAAATGCATCTTAGCAAGAACGATGTGAAATATTTTTAGAAGCATCACCTTTTTACTTTACAATTGTTAAGACCGCGACCCATATAAAACAATTACGTGCGACTGCAATGGAGAAGCTTTAACCTAAAATTTACAATTTTATTTATATAGTCCAATTGCACCCATTATATTTGTGAAACGCAATTAAAAGAAGTTTTGTGTTCATTTTGAAACTTAAATTTCTTTAAAGGAATAATCAATAGTTTTGTATAATGTTTGTGTGTTCGTAAACCGATGCATTGTTCGTAGATCGAGTCAAAATTTGTTAAGAAATTGTGTTCGTAAATCGAATTGTTTGCTAATAGAGGCGTTCGTTATCCGAGGTACTACTTTATTGAATTTTGAAGAAATTTAAAAACATGTTAATATTTAAATTCAATTTTACATGTTTTGACATAACATCTTGACATAAAGTCGTTTCTTATCAAATTAAATTTAAAAATTAAATAATGTGTTGTATAGCGAAATTAAATTCGTTGCTTCTAACGAATCAAGCCTTTTAATTGAATCGGTTATTGTTGAAAGGGGATAAGCCACTTTTTAATGATTCGAGATAATCGATAAAAACTGTTTTTTGAAAAAAGTTTGAAATGTTACGATTTTTTTTTGGTAACAGTGGTAACTTCTATAAAGCCTTCAAGTATGTGTGGAATATATCCGAAAATTTTGGAGAGCCGTTATCCATTTGAGTTTGGAGGTCAAAGTTTCATGACTTAACAACCCCTTTCAACAATGAACAAAATTTTCCTTGTAATTGTATATATTTAAGGTAAATAAGCCATTGTATTTGAAAAATTTATTAATATCAATGTGAAAAAGTGATCTTAAGAACCGGTAATGCAATCAAAATCTCATTTTTTAAATGGGTGATGTCAGTGACTTATCCCCTTTTAACACTAAACAGTTCAGTAAAAATCATAAGGGACTAAGGTAAGAAGATCCATTTCAACACCAAGCTACACGTTTATCTTGAAATGTTAGAAATTCCTAAATATTCGAAAATGGACAAAAATGACAATAAGCGATTCAATTAGAGAAATTAAATTGAAAGAAAAAATTAAACTAGATTATTTCCTTCATGCACGTAAAACGTCACAGTCACCATGGTTTTCCTCAGTTTTATAGCGATTAAATTTTGACGTTCCAAACGTGTCAAAATTTACCGGATTAAATTTTGACGTCTCAAACATGTCAAAATTTACCCGATTAAATTTTGACGTTTAATAGCTTCTGAATTTTTTTTGCAATCATTATCAAAGATTCCTCGACAAGTAAATAAATAATTCGTTGTAAAATCTATTTATTCAAATTAATAATCAGGAAATAATCATGCCGAATACCCCGCGTGCATGAAAATTAGCCTGATTAAATTTTTACGTTTTTGTCGCAACGTTTTGCCATGAAGAAATATTTCTCGTAAATTTTCCACCCAAAATCCCTCGTGCTGCGCACTCGAGATTTTGTTACGTGGCAAATTTGCTCGACCTATTTCTAAGCAAAACATTTTGACAGAAACGTCAAAATTTAATCGGCTATTTTGATGCACTTGTGATATTACTGTTGATTATTTCCTTCATGCATATAAAAAGTCGCAGTCACAATGGTTTTCCTCAGTTTTATAGCGATTAAATTTTGACGTTTCAAATGTGTCAAAATTTACCCGATTAAATTTTGACGTTTAATCGCTTCTGAATTTTTTTTTGCAATTATTATCGAAGATTTTTCGACAAGCAAATAAATAATTCGTTCTAAAATCTACTTATTCAGACTAATAATCAGGAAATAATCACGCCGAATAGCCGGCGTGCATGAAAACAGCCTGATTAAATTTTTACGTTTTTGTCGCAACGTTTTGCCTGGACGCGCACATGTGCTTCGGGTTCTAAAAGTACCTGAAGTGTCCCTCTCCCAAAAATACCCTTAAGGTCCATAGAAAACATTTAAGTCAGTTACTTACAATAGCTCAAAGTTTCAACATCATAAAAACACTAGTGCATAATTTAGCTTTATTGTGTATATAGTATTAATAAATCATACAATCAGAAAAGGTGTCTCATTTGGAGAATCTAAGCAAAAAGAGAAACAGCCAGGCAATTCGGCCTATACATTTCATGGTCCTTCGGAGTCGAATATCAACCTTGTCAATTGCAATCAGACACTACAGCGACGAATCAACAAAGTCATTGCAATTAGACAACTAAATCAACAAACAAATCAACAAATCAATTGCTACTGAGCAATAAAACGCAATCAAATCAAGAAAACATCTGGAAGTCGACGTCGCTTGGGTTCAAACTACGCACCGTTCAGAAGTGCAGCGGGTAAGTACAATTCAATTTATCCCGTCACAAAACCCTTTCCCAACGGCAAGCTTCGCATTTGGAAACAATAATCACATTTATAATGCAAGACTCTAATGAGCAATACGCGACTTTAAATCGCAAGCGCGGCCACATTAAGGCAAAATTAACGCGGTTCAACAATTATTTATCAGAACATGAAACAAACGTTGATGTGTCCGTACTCAAACAACGGTTTGAGGGGGTCAGGTTACTTTTAAAAGATTTTGAGGAAATCCAACTCAGTCTCGAGGCGCTGCAAGCAGATTACGATCATGAAGAAGAGACGGTAGCGTTTGAAAATTTATATTATGAGGCGTCGGGACGCGCCGCTAAATTAATCGAATCCGCAAACGTCATTGGACGATCGACATCATCGACGCCAATATCAATTCAATCAAACGCGGACGCGCTCGGCAGCCAAATCAAGCTACCAACGATCAAGTTGCCAGAATTCGCAGGGTCATACGACACGTGGTTAAATTTTTACGACACTTTTAACTCACTTATACATGACAACACAGCAATAACAGACATTCAAAAGTTCCACTATTTACGGTCATTCTTGAAAGGCGAGGCAACAGCGGTCATTCAGTCGCTAGAAGTGTCCGCAATAAATTACCAAGTGGCATGGACGCTTCTAAAAGATCGTTTCGAAAACAAGCCCCTAATAGTTCAAAAACACGTGCAAAACATCTTTGAATTGCAGACAATGACGAAGGAATCCCACACTGATTTACGACAGTTGACCGATAACTTACAAAAAAACTTACGCATTTTAAAGACGTTAGGACAACCAACCGAACATTGGGACGCTTTGCTAATTCATTTAATTACCTCTAAATTAGACGTCAAAACGAGACGAGACTGGGAAACTGCAAAACCATTTGGCAAAACCCCGACTATGGACGAAATGTCAAAATTCTTGAACGCTAAATGTCAAGTGCTCGAGTCGATTGCTCCGAGCAAGCAAATCCAAAAAGATCGGAAAACAGCGGTGCATGTAGGGATCAACGACAAACCAATGTGTCCTTTGTGCAAGGGCATCCATCCTTTGTATCAATGTGACACATTTATTAAACTCGCTCCAGATGCTCGAATGAACGAGGTCAAAAGATTGAATTTGTGCACCAATTGTTTTCGAGCAGGTCATTTTGCCCCGCGCTGTTTTTCAGGCGCTTGTAAAAAATGCAATCGACGACACAATAGCATGTTACACATTAACAAGTCGATGGCTACTGATGAACAAACACAAGGCACCAGTGCAGACACAACGGTGGTTGCAGTGGCAAAACAATGTTTAATTACAGTCGCATCTCAGGTATTATTATCAACGGCGGTAGTCGACATGTTTGACATGAATGGCTATCCGCAGCAATGCAGAGTCCTCCTTGATTCAGGCTCACAATCATGTTTTATAACTAAATCATTTTCTAGTCGTTTAGGAATAAGACACAAAAACACACAAATACAAGTGACTGGTATCAATCAGTCACAAATCCAGACGACAAATTCAATTCAGGCAGTCATGAAATCGCGTTTTAACCGATTCCAAGCATCTATCGAATGTTTAGTCATAGACAGAATAACAGACAGATTACCAACTGTCACATTTGACAAGTCATCAATTCACATACCGACGAACTTACGATTAGCTGACCCCGATTTTAACATCTCCTCAGACATCGACGCTTTAATTGGCGCCGAACACTTTTGGGACATTCTGTGCATAGGGCAAATCAAACTAGGGAAACATCTGCCAATTCTCCAAAAAACACAACTCGGTTGGGTTTTAAGCGGTTCTGTTAACAAATCACTTCCACCCTCATCAGTATCGGCATGTCATCTATCAATGACAGACATTGACAGTAACCTCACCAAATTTTGGGAGATTGAGCAATGCCACAAAAACAATACATTTAGCCCAGAAGAGAAAACGTGTGAGCAACAGTTCACGCAAACATACACACGTAAGGAAGACGGTAGATTTGTCGTGACGTTGCCAATAAAAATAGATGCGCCCTCACTGGGCGAATCTAAGTCAATAGCGTTAAAACGCTTGCATTCCCTAGAAAAGCGGTTATCGCGAGACGTACAGTTACGTCATCAATACATCAATTTTATGAAAGAGTATCTGGAATTAGGCAACGGCGTAGCTAGGGGGGGGCGGCAGGGGCGGCCCGCACCGGGTGCCACCCGTTTGGGGGTGACACCCGACCGTGAAAAAAAATAAAAACTTACGTAAACCATCACAATGATTTTCAACGATAAATCACTTAGGTTTGAAAGCCACTTTAATCAAGGTTTCATACTATATAAATTAATTTATCAATTGTGATAACTCGGTCGGTCGGGGATTCCCCAAAAATGTTGTTGCTTTTATTTTCGTTGTTAGCTTTAACGATTGCTCGGTTGGGGATTCCCCTTTGTCATTGCTCATTTCTTTCGTAGATTCGGTACTACGTTGATTGCAATTAACGTGAAGTGAATCGTTGCTGTTTTAATAGTGTTTTATGAAAGAGTTGAAAAGTGATTGAAAAAAAAAAACCAATGTAAGTGGATTGGCCCGTTCAATTTTTTTTTCCGCCTACATTCCGTACAAATACATATATTTCGAATTTCTGACAACGATAGTATGTATATCTACTAATCGAAAATATTTTTTAGAATAAATATGCCACGGGGAGTTCATACACATAAAAGAAAAAGTGGGTTTCAGCAGAGAAAAGCCAAACAGGCTAAAATGGATGTAGTTCGGTGCATGTCTGGATCCATCTTTAAATATGCGAAAAAAAAATGATGACACCCAAAGTTCATCAAAAGAAATTGATTCTGATATAAGGAGCGATTCTGATAATATTAACTCATCTTCAGGAAACAACGGCGACAATACAGAATTAATTATGATAACCCATGAAAAATACAAATCTGAAATAAATTCTGAAAATGACAGTGGTAGTACTAATAATGCTTCTACTATCGAAGACAGTATGTGCATGGATGAATCACTTCAGGATTTAAGAGATGTCTCACATTGGAGTATACCCGTTCCTAATAATATTCGCATCGAGATAATAAAAAGAGAAAGTGAACATTTCCAAAATAAAGAAGGATCATTTACCACTGTATCTAGACACGGGTTAAAAATTAAAGGTGATGTTCGTCGTCTTTCAAAAGAATGGTTTTACAAAGTAATGCCTGATGGTGTAAAAATTCTGCGCTCATGGATGATTTATTCTACTGTAACTAATAACCTGTATTGCTTCTGTTGTCGTTTATTTGCTGCCACCCCTTATACAAAAACAGCATTTACGACTGGATTTCAGAAGTGGTGGAAACTAAATCCAAGAGTATCCGGCCATGAAACGTCGAGTGAACATCTAGAAAATTTTGAAAAGTGGAAAACTTTGGGAATGAGGCTAAAATTGCATAAAACAATAGATGACGCAGCCTTGCAATTAATTGATACTGAAAAACAGAAGTGGAAACATCTTTTACTTAGATTATTAGATATAAGTTTGTTTCTG
This sequence comes from Dascillus cervinus, assembly GCA_949768715.1. Lineage (NCBI taxonomy): Eukaryota > Metazoa > Arthropoda > Insecta > Coleoptera > Dascillidae > Dascillus > Dascillus cervinus. Next base: position 15,593,445 of record OX458316.1, on the reverse strand, counting down.
GCTAAACAAAACCTAGCATTTCGTGGACATGATGAAGGACAATTCTCTTCAAATAAAGGTAACTTCTTAGAACTAGTTCAACTACTGTCAAAATATGATGTTGTGTTGAAAGACCACATCTTGAATTTGGAGCATGTTAAATCACCAAAAGTATCATATTTATCGCCAGGTATACAAAATGAATTCATAAATGTTTTAGCGAACCACGTAAAATTTAAGCTTGTTAATGAAATTAAATCTGCTAAATATTTTGGAATTATGTTTGATAGCACACCTGACATTTCACATATTGATCAAATGTCGGAAGTAATTCGTTATGTGAAAATTAATAATAGAAAAGTAGAAGTCAAAGAAGTATTCCTTAGATTTTTTCCTTTACATGGAAAAAAAGCATCTGATTTATGTGACGAAATTTTGAAGATGCTCGAAAAGGACTGTTTAGATATTATGCTGTGTCGTTCTCAGGGTTATGATAATTCAGCTGTTATGAGCGGCATACATGGTGGAGTGCAATCTATTATTAAAGAAAAAAATAACAAAGCAATTTTTGTTGGGTGTATAGATCACTCAATTAATTTATGTGGGCAACACTCATTTGCACAAAATATATCATGTGTAACATTTTTCGGAACAGTAGATACAATTTTTAAATTTTTTTCTGCTTCCACTGGCCGCTGGGGAGTGCTTCTTAAACACAGCAAAGCATCAGTTAAAAGACTCTCAACAACGCGTTGGAGTGCCCATTATGCTGCAGTAAAAGTGTTGGCGGAAAATTTCGATGGGATTGTGGCTGCAGTTGAGGAATTATGTGATCAACAAGAAAATTTAGACACCAGAGGTGCTGCACAGAACCTTCTGCCTGCTGTGTGTAATTTCACATTTCTTTGCTTTCTTTTCTTTTGGAATGATGTACTAAGGGAAATAAATTGTGCTCAGATTGCATTGCAAAGTAAAGGCTTGAGTGTTGATCAATCAGCTATCAAAATAGAGGCACTTCGTCTTTATATTGAAGAAAAACGGAGTCGCATTGTAGAAGAGGCAATAGATCTTGCTGTAAAAAATCGAAGGATTACGACATTCCAATGGAAAGACGAATTCGTCTTAAAAAACAAATGGCCGGTGAGTTGGCCACTGATGCAGGTCTGACACTGAGAGCCGAACTTCAAAAGGATATGTTGGAATATCTTGACCGATTCAATATTGAACTCCGAACTAGATCAAAATCCGTTCAAGATGTGGCTTCATTGTTTGAGGATGTGCAAACAAATACTTTGCTTTTGGCAAACATTGAAGAGTTGAAATTAGCTGTATCAAAATTTACTTCTTTTTATGATGAGGTATCAGAAACAGATCTTCTCGTAGAGATACCAAGGTTGAGAAGACATTTAAGGCAGCCAATGTTACAGTTTCTAATTGGGTGTCTCTAAATTTTTTGCAATTCATCGTGGAATGGGATTTTACAGAATCTCTTCCGATTCTAATGATCGCACTAAAGTTATTTTGGACAATTTGCGTATCAGTTGCTTCTTGTGAGCGGAGTTTCAGCAAATTAAAATTAATTAAAAATTACTTGCGAGCTACAATGACCGAAATGAGACTTAACAATCTTGGCATATTAACGATAGAACACCAGGCAACACAAAATATAAATTTTGAAGAGGTGATTTCCGAGTTTGCAGCTGTTAAAGCTAGAAAGAAGAGATTTTAAGTGTTTGTATGTAACATGTATATGAGAGTATGTTAATTCTACTCTTATTCTTTTTTTGTTATACCTGGTTTTTAATTTTATACATGAATGTCAAAGAATGTATAATAAAGCAGTATTATTACTATCATAATTAATTATTAATTTCTCATTTGTATTCATTCAAAATCATAGTTTACGTTTATCGGATTTTTAATAATTTTAATAATTTTCATTCTTGGGGTGACACCTCAATATCCGCACCGGGTGCCACCCATGCTAGCTACGCCGTTGAATTAGGCCACATGAAATTAATTCCAGACGCTGAATGTCACATTCGCAACTATTCAAGTTTTTATATGCCGCATCACGCGGTCGTCAAAGAAAGCAGCGTCACAACAAAGGTGCGTGTAGTATTCGACGGTTCATGCAAATCGTCAAACGGCGTTTCGTTAAACGACACTCTCATGGTGGGTCCGACAATCCAACAAGACCTCTTTTCAATTGTCACACGATTTCGCACTCATCAGTATGCATTCACTGCTGACATTACTAAGATGTACCGACAAGTACTAGTTAACTCGCACCAAACGCAATTGCAACGCATCTTATGGCGCGAAAATACATGTGACCCTGTTCAAACGTACGAATTAACAACAGTAACCTACGGAACCGCATCGGCACCATACCTCGCGGTCAAAACATTGAACCAATTAGCAGTTTTAGAACAGAATCAATTTCCCATCGGTTCCAAGATCGTTCAGCGCGACTTTTATGTTGATGACTTGTTAACCGGTGCAGATAACATTGCTGGTCTAAAACAAATTCGCAACGAGGTAACAACGTTATTAAAGTTAGGAGGTTTTCAATTAAGCAAATTGTCCTCGAATGTACAGTCATTCCCAAGCATAGCCACAGTCAATATCGGATTAAATCATGATAATCCACAAAGCGTAAAGACCCTTGGGCTACAATGGAACACGAATTCAGACTCCTTTCATTACGCAATTGCGCCAGTTCAAGAAAAACATCGCATTACGAAAAGAACGATACTGTCAAGCGTTGCACAAATTTTTGACCCCTTAGGCCTGCTCGGTCCAATTATAATCGCGAAAATTATAATGCAATCCCTGTGGCAACTGAAATTAAGTTGGGATGAATCAGTCCCACTCAGCATCCATACTACATGGTCGCAGTGGCTCATACAACTCAATTCAGTGAATCAAATCACAATTCCGAGACACGTGCTCAGCACAAATCATGCATGCATGCAACTGCACGGCTTTTTAGACGCATTACAAACTGCATACGGTGCAAGCATTTATTTGCGAACCAGCGACAGTCACAACAATCACACCGCAAAATTACTGTGCGCTAAATCGCGAGTCGCTCCCTTGAAAACCATTTCCTTGCCGCGTCTAGAGCTCTGTGCAGCGTTGTTATTAGCAAAATTAACGAACAAAGTTGCAAAAATCTTAAATATTCAATTACATTCCAGTCATTACTGGACAGACTCATCAATAGTCTTGTCTTGGATCACATCGGTATCAAGCCACCATAAAACATTCGTGGCAAACCGCATCACAGAGATCCAAGAGCTAACAGACGCAGCAATGTGGAAGCATGTAAGCACTAAATGCAATCCCGCAGACCTGCTATCTCGCGGCGCTGGTGCCGAAATATTAGCAAACTCAGATTTGTGGTGGCATGGCCCAAGTTGGTTGACACTTGACATGACTGACTGGCCCATTACACAAATGACAATTCCAACACAAGACATACTTGAACTTCGCAAACCCATCTGTTGTGCGTCGACAATAAATAATGAATTTGCAACGGCACTCTTTGAAAGGTACTCATCCTTTACAAAACTACAACGAGTGGTCGCATACTGCAACCGATTCATAAAAAATATACGAAACGAGCATGACACACGGACGGTCGGGCCACTGACAGTAGACGAACTAGAAGGTGCTACCCTGAACCTTATACGTTTAGCGCAGTTACAGACGTTCGCACAAGAAATCACCGATCTCACGGCAGGGCGACCAATCAAACAAAATAGTCGTCTACTGACTCTTAGCCCGTTCTTAGATTGTAACAAATGTATAAGAGTAGGAGGTCGATTGAAACATTCGCAGTCTACATTCAATCAAAAACATCCGGTATTGCTTCCACCACATCATACATTAACCAAATTAATCATCACTTATGAACACATAAATTCATTGCATTCGGGAGCTCAAGCCGTATTAAACAAATTACGCTTGAAATATTGGCCCATGTCCGGACGTAGCACAATCCGACAACTCATACGCAAATGCATAAAATGCTTTAGAGTGCGACCGGTAAACGTACAACCTCAAATGGGTGAATTGCCCGAACATCGCGTAACGCCATCGCGCCCATTTTCAATTTCAGGCGTAGATTATGCGGGTCCCTTCAGCCTAAAGGAAGGCAACACACGACGATCCCGAATAGTCAAGGCGTATTTATGTTTGTTTGTTTGTTTTGCAACTAAGGCTGTGCATTTAGAAGTGGTAAGCAGCCTAACAACAGATGCATTTCTAGCCGCGCTCAAACGTTTTATAGCCCGACGCGGCATATGTAGCCACGTTTATTCGGACAACGCCACAACGTTTGTTGGTGCTGATCGAGAATTAATCAAGGTAGCAAACCTACTCGGCAACACCGAACAGCCAAATAAATTTCAGGCATTTTTAAATTCAAACGCAATAAATTGGCATTTCATACCCGCAAGATCACCCCACTTTGGGGGATTGTGGGAAAGTGGAATTAAGTCGGCCAAGGGCCACATAAAAAGAGTAGCAAGCGAAAGCGCGTTAACGTTTGAGGAAATGGTCACCCTGCTTGCGCAAATCGAAGTTTGCATGAACTCACGACCTCTCACACCGCTTTCCAATGACCCTAACGACCTTAATCCATTAACACCCGCGCACTTTCTGATCGGTGAATCGCTCCACTCACCGCCAGAAGCCTCGATAACGGACATCCCAATGAACAAACTATCGCGGTTCCAACGAGTACAGCAACTTCTACAACACTTTTGGAAGCGATGGTCAAGGGAATACCTGTCATCTCTACAACAGCGTTCAAAATGGAATAAACGCCCACAGGATGACATCAGAACCGGCACACTAGTGATCCTCCGCGACGACAATCTACCACCGCTAAAATGGCAGTTAGCCAGAGTGTTAACAGTGCACAAAGGCAGTGACGGGGTAGTGAGGGTAGTAACGGTGACGACTGGAAAGACCACAACAAAACGCGCAGTGTCAAAGGTGTGTGTGTTACCAATTAATGACAATTAATGAACAAAAATCACGCAATGACTTTCATTCTTTGAAAGAGGTCAACCCTTTCAAGGCGGGCGGCATGGACGCGCACATGTGCTTCGGGTTCTAAAAGTACCTGAAGTGTCCCTCTCCCAAAAATACCCTTAAGGTCCATAGAAAACATTTAAGTCAGTTACTTACAATAGCTCAAAGTTTCAACATCATAAAAACACTAGTGCATAATTTAGCTTTATTGTGTATATAGTATTAATAAATCATACAATCAGAAAAGGTGTCTCATTTGGAGAATCTAAGCAAAAAGAGAAACAGCCAGGCAATTCGGCCTATACATTGCCATAAATAAATATTTCTAGGCAAAACATTGACAGAAACGTCAAAGTTTATTCGGCTATTTTGATGCATTTGGGATATTACTGTTGAATATTTCTTGCATGTGGCAAATTTAAATTTTAACATTTTTAACTTTTGTACAATGGGGACATAAATAATAAACAAGATATGAGTTTAAATGTAAGACAAATGCATTTTCGACAATAATCGAGTTACTGCCTAGTAGGCGTCCCCGCTCCGCAGTCGTATCTCGCATCTCTACTATCTCCATAGCTCCATCTCTTTTCACTTACAATTAGGCAAATATTTTTTGAAATGTAACAAAATAAAATATTAAAATGTAAATTTTTATAAAAAACAGTTTACGGGTCCAAAAATCTTATTATAAAAACGAATTTAATTGAAACTTTCGCTCACAATGTCTTAATTTACGCCAAAACGGGTTATTATGTTGATCGGGGGTATATTTTTCAACGTCATTTATATTTATATCGTAAATCGTTTTAAAAAATTTATTTTTAGCCGTTTCACATTCTATTGATGACATATCCGGAGTATCATCTATCTCCACATCACCATAATCAGAATCTTTATTTTGAAATGTACGCGTTTAATAATTTTGCGGTTACAGTATTTTTTGACAATTTGTTAGATATTCGAACAAACAGATAATGGAATGCAGCTGACTGTAGTTAAAATTTTAGACCAAATTACCTGTCTGAAGAAAGGTTGTATTGTCGAACGTCATAAAATTTTATTACTTATTCTAGAAAATTCTGTTCGGAACTCAGAAGAGATGTTGAATTTCTTATTCGAAACACAATACGTAAAAGATTAACCCCTTAAGACGCAGTTTATGTTTACAGAAAATTGGACCGCGTTTGCCTTAGAATTTTATGTATACCTGGTATATACAATAAAGTTATACATTTCTTCGAAAAAATACCGTTGAGATTCCGGAACACTAATAATTGTTACTAATTTAAAACACAACGAGTAATGCACAGTGTTTTTTTTACAGAAAATTGTAGTTTTAGCTTATTATAAGTTATTACCACTACAGCTTATTTTTTTTAATTAATGTGGGATAAAAAAGCCAAACAATTTTTTTGGAAAGAAATTATAATTTAAGCTTATTCGCATTCATTTGTTTAAAGGGGTCTTCACTAGCGATTTTTAAAATCAATATGACCTTAGAGTTGAATTTATATCCTATTAAGTTAATGTAGATAATAAATATTAATTGTGAAAGACTAAAAAATAATTTATAGTAAAATAACTTTTTCAATAAAACAAGCTTTTATTAAAATGTACGCTTTTATTTTTAATCATTTAGGTCAATATCAAAATTGATTTTAAAGTTTTTTAAAAAGTCTTCTTGCTATAACTTATTTCAAATATGCTATTTGAAAACGAACCCTGGCTTTAAAAGCATTTCGGATATTATTTCCGTTAAAGTATCTTCCCTGTGGCTAATATAATGACCTGCTGAGAAGATTGTAAATCTTCTTGACGTGGCTCGAAAATCGGCAAAAATTAGCTATTTCAATTTCGGTTCTGATCTAAAGAACATTAAATAAATCAAAAACTATTGAGTTGTTTAAAACAGCTAGGGGTCAGCTCAAAAGAAAACAGTCTAATCTACGAGTCCACAAAATTTTAATACAAAATTTTGATAACTGAAGGCAAAAAAACGAATTTCGGAATTTGATGTTTTAATTAATAACTTGGTTAATTATGGTTATTTAATGATGGCTTGGCGTCAGCTCAAAGTAGATTGGTATTCTCTGTAAGATGAAGTATCGACCTCCTTTTCAAAATTAAAAATGAAGGCTTAAACGCGAACGTCGTTTTACATGTATTGAAAATCTACGGGTCGAATGCCGTTAATGTGGAAGTGAAGGATGTGATGCATACTTGGCTACGTCGTCAGTGTAAAAATAGTCTGCCGGCAGCCAGTCACAGATCTATCTTTTGGCGCGATATTTTCTAATCATGTCTGGGATAAAAAACAAGGTACAGTAATCACCAATTAATGCAAACGAATGATTAATAATAATTTGTTTTTTCATCGATTTATTTTGGAAATTGCCACTAAGAATAATATATAATATAAATACTAATAATATTTATGAAAATAAAACAAAAATAACCTTTAGCAACTACAAATATTATTACTGTTTAATAAATTCAAATTTACGCAGTTTGCTAAAAGTAAGTCATTAATTCATTAATTTTGTTGCCGATTTTTTTAAATTGTTCATTCCTCATTATCTGGTTGAAGCAGTTTAATTATCAACGCCAATTTTTTTTTCTTTGCATAATCTATTGCAGTATAGTTCTTTTTGTTGGGTATGCTCGCTTTTACACCATAATTTAGTAATATCTCAACTGCTTCTAGATTATTTTGTTTTGCAGCTACGTGCAAACCTGTGTTACCTTTTACGTCAATCGCATTAAAATCTTTAATGAATGAACAAAGAAGTGAGATTATTTCTCTGTTGTTACATTTTGCAATGTAATGCACAACTGTCTTTTCTTTATTAGTAACACTGTCAATAATCTTTTCATCTAACTTAAGAATGTATTCAATAATTGCTTTAGAACATCCTTCAATTGCATAATGCAAAATATTTTTCCCATTGGCATCAAGTTTATTTAAGTCTGCATTGTAATTAATTAATAAATCAACTATGTCTTGATCACAATAACGAGCAGCAAAGTGTAAAACTCCTTCATTTTGCTTAGTAATAGCGTTAAAGTCTGCATTATTCTTATGCAACAATAAAATGACCTTTTTTTTAAAATCGGAACTTAACTTGTTTTCTTGTTTAATTATATAGTGTAAGGCAGTTTCACCTCTTTTATTGGTTGCATCTACGGTTGTCACTTTCGACAGAATTCTTTGCAGTATAGCTACATTCCCTGATGTTGCTGCTAAATGTAACATCGTGTTACCGCTATTAGTTTTTTGAAGAAAAGCAGTTTTACCTCTCTCAATCAGTAAGTTAACTACTTCTTCATTACATCCTTTAATTGCATGGTGTAAAGCATTAAAACCTTCTTCATCGGTGAAGGTAACATCTGCTTCTTTCTTCAAAAGAAGTTTAACTGCTTCTAGCCTACCATTAAAGGCTGCCAAATGCAAAGCAATTTTTTTGTATCTATTGGGTTGGTTGATCTCAACTCCATTATCAAGTAAAATTGAAATTATGTCTGTGTTACCATATTTTGATGCAATGTGTAAAAGTGGAAAATTTGCATATATTTCCCGATTATTGATTTCATTTTTAATTGTTATATTTGTTAAAATGTTTTTGGTTAAATCAAGAAACCCGTATCGAGCACAGTGATACAAATACGCATTAAGATGATTAGGTGGTATCTCGATTTTTTTAATTTTTGCTGCCAAACCATTAAGAACGCCTAAACAATGATTGCTTATGGAATACTTTATCCAACGTAATTGAAGAATGTCGTCTTCACTGATGGTGTTATCTTTAACTAATAATTTTGCAAGTTTGCTCTCCTTGAGGATTGGTTCTATATTGGTGCAAATATCTTTATCAATATTTTCCATGGGAAATTGTTTTCCATAAGAACATAATAAACTTAATGGTGTTCGATTTATTTTATCTGTTTCATTTATTGCATTTTTATTGTTGTTCAGAATTCGTTTTATTGCTGTTACATTGCAGTTCAAAACCTCACGATGCAATGTTAAATCTTGTGTAACATGTTTGTCGAATAATATTTTGAGGGTGAAATATTTTAATTCGGTTAATTCTTCAATTATTTTATATGAAATTACTTTATACTGCGAGTTTTCGTCACAATGTTCATCCAACCAGACTGCTACATAGTATTCTGCAATAGTTGGGTAATTAAATGACCACCTTTCATTTTCTAACTTTACCATTGAATTAGTACTAATCAAATCCTTTTTCGTTAATTGTTTAATATTTTTTTCTATATGGGGATAGATCCTCTTGTTATCTGCGAATAAAGTGTAGAGAGCTATCCATATGTAAGATTCACGTATTGAGCACTCTGCTGGAAATAGATTTTCCTTAGATTCCGTAAACATTTTGTGAAAAATTAACGAACCTTGATCGTATTTTGAAATATTCCCGGTCTTAATATATTCTGGATGGCACTTAAAAAATAACCATAACATTTCTGTTTGAAACGGAATTCCTAGTTGTTGAAATATGTGATCACCTAAATAATCTTTCATTTCTTTTAATGCGGATTTAATTAACTGTTTCGTTGCACCACGCAATCTATTATTGCCAATCAGATGGTCTTTAAGACAATTAATTTGGTCAGTCTCATTGTGGGGACACAAGCTGTAAAACAATGATGATCGAAATTGGTTTTCGTGCACTTTGCTTGGCAGAGCTGTTATCCACACTGAATATTTTTCACTTTTATTTATCTCTATTGGTGTAATAGAAGCAATCTTGTCGTAATCATCTAACAAAACTACAATACGATTTTTACTTAAGAAATAACTGAATATGACAGAGTTAAGAGAAGTGCTATTTTCACTCTTAGAAGGTTTATTGAAATTTTTCAAGAGACTTCCGGTCATGCTAATACATGAATTTGGAGATATTTTGTGAATCTTGCTAATAAACGATTCTCTATTGATGTGTACAATCCACTTGTCAACTGGCATCTTCGGAGCAATTTTATTTAACATAAACGATTTGCCCATTTGTGATTCGGCTGTTATTACAGTTACGAAATCAGGAAATATATTAAAAATGTTTACTAAATCATCGGGATCATAAAAAATGTTATTTGGGGTGTGTTGTATATACAATCTCAGATCACTAACGTCACCCGTGGATTTAATCCATTCGATTTGTTTGTGATTCGAATCAAATATTATAAAGTGTATATTAAAATCACTAAGATTTTGTGGTGGGTTTTTATCTGCTTGCGGACAAACAATTAAACATTTTTTAGATTCTAAATCATCTTTTCTAATGTTAAAATTATCATAGAAAGTACAATTGGCATAAAAAGAAGTTTTCTCTAAAAACTTCAGAAACTTCTGGACGTTATTACCAATGATCACAAAAATAGTTTGCAACGTCATTGTGAACACTTCAACTCTTAAAATCACTCTGGATATTCGCTGAGGAATACAAAATTGCGGTAATGTTGTTGACGCAGTCCCAATGCAACAAGTGCCTTGCAAAATATTAATGATATCATAACCTGAAATTACGGTATCAACGTTAGGAATGTTATTAACAATTTCCCGAATTTTAAAAGAACCTCTTCCTTGAAAGTTGACTTCGTTATCCAAAATAGAATTTTTCAAGTTTTCATCCGACAAATCAGATAGATTAGTCATAACTGTGATAGTTCCATACGAGAAGTTTTTGGACAAATCAATATCTTTCACCAAAAGTATAAATTTACAATTAAATGAAAAATTATTTAAAACTTTAACAACAAACAAAAAATCAGCTTCGTTATCAACTTCGAGAATAAGTGGAACACATCCTAACTTCCAAAATCTTTTGTATACTTTTTCTTCATCTCGATTATTATTTATCATCTTTTTTAGATCTTCAAATGGATTTAAATTCTCTTTGTTTATAAAGTTATTGTCTGTTAAAGCTCGATTTATAAAACCTCGCAGATAGTGGCAAATTTCTTTGTTAAAAGGTGAGACGAAAATAATTTTACATTTTGCAACAATTTCTTGAAATTTATGGTAGTTTCGTTGGTTTTCTGGAATATGTTTTGTTAATTGGTAAAATTTCTTGAAATAGTCGCCTAGCAATATATCATTTAACTCGGCGATAATTCGTTGTTTGGTTAAATAATGTTGGATACGTTTATGTCCTTCAGCGTATCCTTCCATCCAAGTTGTTATAAAATTTTCGAATAGTTGTGAATGTTTTGATGCACTGATTCCGTGATTATCTTCTACATATTTCTCAATTGTATTTGCAATTGAAATTGTCAGCGTATCCGTATCCGCTTGTTTTATAAAGAGATGTAGTTTTTTCATAAATTCCATTTTCATTTCATCTTGTTGAACAAAATGGAGCAGCTTTTCTGTAAAAGGGCTATTGCACTTCTTTAGTACATGATAATCTCCTCTAAATATATAAACTTCACCACCTTCGTTTAAAAATTGTTCATCATCACATTTTTTAAAATAAGGCAACAGCTCCGCACTGATAGACATGTTAGTATGAAAGTTTAATATTATGTTATCTTTCTCCACTTGAGTAATTTTACACAATTTATTAATATCTTCAATGTCCTCGTTCATTATGCTTTTATACCTATTATAATATTTATCTAAATAAAATTTCCCATCTTTATTGAAAAATTCACTAGAGGTGATTTCATTTCCTCCCGCACTATTTTTATCTTTATATTTTAACTGAGTTACAAATATGTTTACACAATTGTCGCTGACAGCGTCGCGAAAAATAATTAAATCTTCCCACTCTTGTAATTTTTTAACGTTGAATAATAGTATAGCATCATCAACTTTGAATTCGCAACAACGCAACGCCATTAGTGTCCCTATTTTTTTCTCATATTCATCTCCGAAACGTAGAGCATCCTTATTGATTGTGTATCTGTATAATATAAATCTGTTAATATTCTATTCATTACTGTAAGTCGCATAATTCTTACTGTTCCATGATTGATTAGCTATTAGAAATTTTGGGTTTTCTTCTATTGTGTTGACAATGCTCTGAAATTTCGTATCTGTATCTTCACTGTAGCAAGAACTTCCACGATTAGTCTATCTGCAAACAAGAGCTATGATAGCATTCACCGATATTATTAAATTCGTTTATTTTTTGACAACAGCGATAAGGTAATCTTTTTTCTACTATATATTATGTATTTACGATGACGCGAGTACGTACGAGGGGCGCTTTGAAAATAATGCATTTTGTTCTATTGCGATGGTCCATAATGTCAGAAGCAGATGTTGGTCACAAATTCCATTTTGAAAACTTTATTGACAGTCTTAATCGTTCATTTCTGGTTGAAATCAGAAGTTGATAATATCACCATCACCATAATAATATCACCTTTTAATTTGAAAATAATTGCGTCCCTAGATTTAAAAAGGCGATCTGAATGGTCTGAGACACTATTTAGTCGGTAGTAGAATATCTGGAGTCTGTTTTATATGGGATCAGCTTTATGAAGACTATTAATTTACGATAAACACGATATTTTAACTTGGATTCTAAACATTTACTGGGGTTAACTTAATAATTGTTCACACATGAGATACATTTTTTTCAAAAATTATTTACCTTGTTCCTTTTTTATACTCATGGTCACTTTTATTATAAATTTAAAATATTTAAAAAAACATTTTAAAAACACATTTACACACAAACTATTGTTTAGTCACACATATTAAAAATTAAATTGTAAAGATTTTAGACACCAATAATTTGTTTATATTGAGTTGGTGTTTCGTTATTGCATTTTCAATAAAATCTCCGGTCTTATTTTGTTCGTTTTGACCTTTATATATGTTCATCTGGAAAAACCGTTAGGAATGCTTATTTTTTGAAAGTTTTTAAACTTTTTAAACTTTTTTAGTTTTTAATCAGCTTGAACAACACGTCACCGGCTGTTCAGCCGGTGACGTGTGTTCAAAAATAAGACCGGAGATTTTATTGAAAATGCAATAGCGAAACACCAACTCAATATAAACAAATTATTGGTGTCTAAAATCTCTACAATTTAATTTTTAATATGTGTGACTAAACAATAGTTTGTGTGTAAATGTGTTTTTAAAATGTTTTTTTAAATATTTTAAATTTATCACAAAAGTAACCATGAGTATAAAAAAGGAACAAGGTAAATAATTTTTAAAACAAAAATTTACTGGGGTATATAGCAAATAGAAATAATTTCAAAAATGTACAATAAAAACATAGTTATAAAATAGGTAGTTATAAATACACATAAGTAACTCATGTAAAATAAAAGAAAGTTAAGGAAGTGATAAACAAATTATTGTTTAAGTTGCATATTATGGCGTCTACCCATAAATGTTCAATATAAAGGCTGCTTGCTTGCCGTTGAAAATATTCATCAATCAGGAAAAATAATCATAAATAGAATTGAAAAAGCACTCATATTATTTTTTATAATTTACAAATTGTTTGTGTGATACGTAAATTGATAACTGATAACAACCGTTAGGCGTCGAGGTATAACTGATAGCAACTATATTCAATTCGTATTTGTCTACACATAAAGCACACAATTCAAATTCTTCAAGGAAACTAAATACTACTTTTTCCTAATTTCAATAAAATAAATGAATGAAGAATGTTGTCTTTTTAAGTAATAGTAACAAAGGCATCTCTTAAACCTTAGCCAAATGGATAACATAGGACATAATTCATTTCAGGGCAATGATGTAGGGGAGACCGGGGCTAGTTGTCACAAAATTTACGTTTGCTTTTTTTTCTCGTTTAACTTTGACATTTTGGGATATCTTTTTTTTAGATATATACTTACATGTGTCGTGATTTAGATTATGAACAGTTGATTTTGTTATATCTAGTGACGTATGTGCAACAAAATATTTTCTGTCTGCATGTAAAGTGTGACAACATGCCCCGAGGCGGGGCATGTTGTCACAATATATGGGGTAAGTTCTCACAGGCCAAAAAAAAAATGGTAGTGAGTAGAATTTATATTCTATTCAATTGTGGAAACAGAAATGTATTAAAAACTAAACAAAACAAATAAACTGACACAAACAAGTGAAAGAGGCGGATTTCTGATCCTAACTTCTCGTGCAACCCTGATTAAAATATCCGTAGGTGGAGTAGACCGATTTGTTTTTCTTTTGTACGTTCTAACCATCTGAAATGGTACAGAAATATCTTTGATATTGTTTATTACACACCGGGGCAAGTTGCCACTGTGACAACTTGCCCCAAAAACAGTGTGACAACTAGCCCCAAGCCAACTTTTGTGATGAAAACCAAATTATTTATTTTAACCTTACAAACTCACATTATAATCTTTACATTAATTTGTAGCTAAAAGATGAGGCTTTCATAAAATAAAATTGATACTTACTTTGAATCACGTTTCTGCGGTCCAGACGACTCTAAAAGACAGCGATAAAATTTACTTACACTTCTGTCAAACACAAAATCAAGAATAATTTAGGCGCTATATAGGTGACCATAGTCAAACTTTGTAGGGTAATTAAGATACCTACAATGGTTATCTAGACTGGCCCGACTCACAGTCAAAGTGTTTATCTCGGTTGTTATGGCGACTGTGACAACTAGCCCCGGTCTCCCCTGCACCCAACTCTTCTTTACACGCTTTTTTTAACATGAATTTGAAGTTGCACGGTTCAAAAAAGTTTTCCTTTTTTGAAAAATTTATTTCATGTAACACGATTTCAAAGGCATTGCCTTATAATTATGTACATGACTATGAGCGGTCTAGTACAAATTGCAGTCTTTGGTATGTACATACGAATGTGTCAAATAAATTCGCGTTTCTATCACACTTCAAAGATTAGGCAACACTGCGCGCTGCTATAATGTAGTAGTTATTGGGGAATCCCCTTATTCGATAATTGTTATCTACACTTTTCGTATGACATTACATCACACGTGCATTACATACATAACGAGTCGTTCGTCTACCACGGAAACACTACTAATTTAAAAGGACTGTCAAACAAAAGAATACAGGCCACATATCAATGTATGTAGTGGCCTGTGCATGGCCCGATTTAAATCTTTCATTATTTAATTGCACCGTATTACTTAATTAATTGTTTTAGTATTGTAACAAAATATTAAATGATATGTGTAATTTCTTACCTTCTATTATATTTTCTTCTAGTCCCGGATGTGTCACTGAAATTAAGTACGGAATATTGCACAAATAGGTTCTTATCGATGGGTATGATACGAGTATACGATTAGATATTGAAAATGAAGTTAGTAGAATATTATTTGATATCTGCTTTAATTACTTGGTATCTTACTATTTCATTAATCACAAATATATTGCAACACTGTTGTACACAAAATTATCATTTTAACAATACATATTCACTTTTTTCTCCGTCTCAAACTGTGACATCATTTAAAATTTTATTCAATTTTTTCTGCAATTGGCATATTTTCTAAAACATTATAACCAGTTAGATGATTATGATCGCCTGCAAAAAACAGACACGTGCTTATGGGAAAGGGTATTGAAACAGCCTCAGACTTTGCTAATTTGTTCACAGACTCTACTATCAAAGTAAAATTGACTCCTGAAGAAGACGTGACTAAGGAAAAAAACAACGTACCAAAAACTTTGGATGCCATAGTAGGTGTTATGAACATGACAAAAATTTCTTGGCAAAGAGGGCTAGAAGTTTTAATACAAGTATATTGATAGGAACATTTATACAAGGAAGGAGTTAAAACTGTCCACGTTTTCTAGTCTTTGGAACCTATGGATGTTTTTATGCCTTCGATAGAACCTCCTGTTGCCAAAAAGCCCATGGTTACAGATGATTTGGAAGACCATTTGAAATTTAAGGAGAGACACAGCATTTATAAAACTATTTACAACTTATCTTCATCAGATGATGACGAAGATTTAATGGCAATTTCTGTTTGTCAGCAAATTAAAGAAAAATACATTGGTGTTGAAGCAAGTAGTAAGTTTTATGGTCAAGAAAACATACATCCAAATTTGATATCCCCTGGAACATTCTTATTAATTAAAGTCCCTATTCAAAAGACAAATATCTATTATAGATATATTGCTACTTGCCAGACATAATTATGTCGATGACGATCACGGGGAAATCTTAGTAAATTTCTTGAAATCAGTGCTTATATATCATTTTCACTATTAGTTGGGGCGATGTTGTTAGAGATAAGAAATAAATAATTTTACGCTAGTCATCGTAACAAAAGATTGAAATATAGCTTCCTCAGGTAAAACCGAACACAGTACCGGACTTACAATCGGTAATTTTAAAATATTTGCTAACAGGTAAATTTACGAATTTAAACGAAACGAACTAAACTTTCAGTTTTGCATAGTGACTAATCCTAATGTGTAAATATGCAAATATAAAATTTTAAATAATTTTGTACAAATTTTCGAGTAGGTATCCAAATTTTTACCTGAATACGTCCGGTAACAATTCACATCTAAACAGTTTTATTACTTTAAGCCGTGATAAGTACTTTAACGACATCGCCCCAACTGATCCTGTAAATGGTATACCAGAAAATTCAAACTAGAATTAAATGATGTGCCATAAGCAGCGTCCAGACTTATCAGAAACAATGTTATTAACAAAGTTATTTTTACCTTAATACTTTCATTCTTTTAGTGCATCTCACAATAGCTTTACTAGTTTAACAATAAGTTCACTTTTGCAAACGTTTCTAATTACATTTGAACGACCAGAATTATATGTTTCTTTATGACAACCTTTTTTTTCATCCTTTATAGACAGTGAATCGAAGTGTTCGTTAAATATTAAATTAATATTATCTATATACAGTGCTTTCGTAAAGTAAGGAATAAATTCGATAAAACATTTTAGAAGAATTTTCACAAAAAATCCTTGGACCGGTCAACTTTAGTTTTTAAAATTACATTTTCTTTAATATTTATAATTTTACGATCGTCTTTTGTTTTCGCACTATGACGTCATCATCAATTTTTTAAATGGCACCCCATATTTTTTATGACGAATTTGGATGCAGCACATTTTTCTGAGTACGAATATGCCAAATTCGTATGACCTTGAAAAGGAAAGTTTTCGAAATAATCAGTTAGTGATTTCAGTTGACGTCATTATTATCTTCAGATTAAAATAAAAATTTTAAAATATTTTTCTTGTATCGGGTGTTCAAACAGTCGTGACGACCTGTGCAGTTACATATTCTTCATATTCAAGTTAAATTTGATTTTTGCTATATTAGATGTAGTCAAGTTAAGGCCTCTTAAGTTAGTACAGCGAGATTTAGGCTTGGTCGTTCCACGGCGGACGCGGTGATAAAAAATTCGAAAGTGCCAAACATGTGTTTGTTACGTTATTAATAAAGCGTCCGATCTGTAAATTGCAAATCGCTTCATTTTTTTGCAAAGGCATCCAATCCAGAAGGCCTCATTTCAATTTGATCCTTCGTCTTATTTTATGCATCCATCAGTGGATACGGTGCTTGTATTTTTATTCATGCTACAAAGATAAAGATCCATGTCAGACTTTTGTGCATTAAGTCAAGGGTAACTTCCTTACGACCATTATACCTTAGATGGAGTACGAGCAAGCCCTCAAGGCTCTCATTATAAAATTTTCTCGTCATTTTCTTAAGACAGATTCATCTGTCGTGTTTATATGATTGAATATGCCACGTATAAGACATGTTCCTACTAGATTCAACCCTGTCGAAATGGTTTCAAAGGGAAATAGCTTTTCGTGTGCTAGATAGAACCTTTAATTTTATGGTGGTATTATGGACCGCCCTTTTTACTCCAGCTTCCCAAGCTAAAGGTAACAATTTAAAGTCTAGCTATTTTAGCTACCGACTTATTTTTGTTCCTTAATTTTTCAAACTTTTTACACGTATAAGACGTGTTATCGCATCTTTTTTTTTTTTCTTATAGAGGTGTTGAAATTCCTTATTGGAAGACCAGGCCTAATTAATTAATTAATTTACCCGGTACTGTGGGGTTCCCCTAAATGGGTCGCTACCCACTAAACGCACCCCTTCATAGCTCCACACAGCCCAGAACGGCTCACGCATTGCTTCAGGCTGTGCTACTCTCGATGCCAAGTGCATCCCGCCACACCGTTTTTATAAAACGTTCTCCTTTTTTGTAGACTCTAGCTCTACCTCTATAGCTCTAGCTCACGTTCAAATTCGCTAAATTTTCTAAATTTTTGGAAAAATTGAAAAAAAAAGATGAAATTTTCAATCGGCCAGTCACCCTCGAGTTAGTTCCTCACATTCAATCTAGAATTTTTCAAAACAAAAAATAACAAAAAATACAAAAAATACAAAAATACAAAAATACAAAAATACAAAAAACAAATTCACTCACACATAAATTCACACAGCTCCACAAAAAAAAAACACAAACTGACACAAACAGCCCCCCAATATTCACTATAGTTCATCCGCTTTCTCCAATTCTCTCTCTAACTTTTCCTTCGCTTGTACCACTGCCGTAATGTATCCTGCTGCCGCGTTCCACTTTTCCTCCGTTTCCAACATTTCTCTGATGATGCTTCCGCTCCCTATGATGCATCCCATCTTGGTTGTGAGAACAGCCCTCTGTTCCTCCCATGTTTGACACTGGAACAGTGCGTGCTCTACATCATCCACGTCCCCTCCGCAGTGCTGGCAGGCGGGTGTTGCACGCTTTCCGATCCTGTGGAGGTATGATCCGAAGCAGCCGTGTCCCGTCAAAAACTGAGTGATGTGATAGCTGTTTTCACCGTGGTTTCTTTCTACCCACTCCCGTACATCAGGGATCAGTAACCTCGTCCAGGCTCCCGTACTACTACTCTCCCACCTATCCTGCCATTCCCGCATCCTTTCCTCGTACAGTTCCTTCTTAATCTGCTGTCTTTTTTGTATTAAGCTGACCTTGCATCGTTCATAGTACGTTGCCCTTCCTTTGGCTAGTAAATCTAGAGGTGCCATGCCCGCCAGAACTCCTGCTGCAGCATCCGAGACCGTCCGGTATGCCCGAGTGACTCGCAATAATCCCGGTCTTTGAGCTTTCCTCAACATTTCCCTCACTTTGCCCCACTTCAGTGCTGTGGCCCACGTTGGTGCAGCGTATAACGCCACCGAGTTGGCGACGCTCATCAACAGCCTCCTCCTCGCGTCTCTAGCCCCCCCCCGTGTGCGGCATTAGTCTGACTAACGCGTTTGTCATTACCACCGCACGCGCCGCAGCACTTTCCACGTGTGCTATCATCTTCAGAGCCGGATCCATGATGACGCCCAGATATTTTAATTTTTTCACTACTCTCAATCTAGTTCCTCTCACCTCAATCCTTGGGGGAGCACACTGTCTTCTGCCAGACATTACAATAACTTCCGACTTCTCCGGCGCTATGTCAAGGCTGTGGTCCTGCAGCCAGTTCACTATATCCTCTAATGCACGGTTAACATTTCTTTCAATGTTTTCCATGCACCTGCCTGTTCCCACTACCGCCAGGTCATCCGCAAATGCAATAAGGTTTACCCCTGGGGGCATGTTCTGCCTGAGGACTCCATCGTATACCATATTCCACACGGTCGGGCCCAGCACGGATCCCTGTGGCACCCCGCTGCTTAACCACCAGCTTTTTGACGTGCCTCCCACATCCATAATCAGTCTCCTGCGATTAAAGTAGCTCCGCATCTTGGGAAATCATATCCTCACTTATGAGGTCATGTGCACTTTGCTCATGCAATTTGAGGCTACCCTCAATTCTCATCCCATTTCGTCTTTATCTGAAGATCCCAACGATCTTCAATAATAATAATTCCTGGTCATTTTTTCGTCGATCATTTTTTAACATCTTTTTCAGATCATAGCTCAAATTACATTCATGTTTCTTGCTTTATCATCATTCAAACAATCATAGGAAGACATGTGGAGACAAAGGAGCAAAGAATATTTTGTCTGAGCTGCAGCAACAGAAGAAATGGAACGCTCACACCTCGGACCTGGAAGTAAAGGATGCAGAACCAGCTGAGTTTCCAATGAAGCGGAATATCAGTTTTATATATATTTTTTATTTTAAGCATTTTTTTAATAATGTTTTTAATATTTTTCCCTATTTGTAAAGCCTTTGAAAGCACTAATCTTTCAAGGCTGGGGGTATGTTTACGACTTTTTTATTTATCAAGTTTACTATTTGACTTTCTTTTTTACACTATTTTTTATTTCTTTGTAACCAAAGGAATATTAGTGTTTTTTTGTTTGTAAATAAACATTGCATAATTTTCTGCCATTGAGTGCAGTCGAAAGTTCATTGAGTAACCTTTTATTTTCGAATATATATATATATACAGTCCACTATATTTTAGTTCTTCTACTTTAACATCTCGATTTGCCATTGAGTGCAATAGAAGACAAAAACACAAATTATTTAAAAAAAAATCGTTTTAATAAATAATATATTGGCAATAAAAATACTATATCTATAGATAACATAAATTAATAAATTTGTTTTGCGGAAAACAAATTATGAAGGCCAAATGATGCTTTCTATCCAGTCTACATAATAGGATACTCTGGTGTATATGGCAGGACTGTTTATTATTCCGCAAATTCTACCGAAAGATGTAACTCCAATGATTTCGTACATGCAGTAATTATCTTTATTGTAAATTTGAAGGGGACCGCCAGAATCACCCTGTAAAAATAAGGTACAGCTGTAAAATTTACCTAATAACAATAAAAATTATTTATGTAAAAAAAATAAAGGTTGTGGAAAATTAAGGTAAATGTGAAAATAAAAAATAACAATAAAAATATAACTGACTTCAAAAATTAATAAAATAAAATATCTTTTATTGTTGAAAAATAAAAGAACTGCCGTCTATAGCTTCTCAGGCAGCGCCAGTGGGTTAAATTTAAAAAAGAACTCATGAAAATTCAATAATTACCAGGCAAGTATCATCACGTTTTGTGAAGGAACCAGCACATACTTGTATGTCATCTATGATGCCTATTTTTAATCTTGAATCAATGTGAGATTTGAATGATTTATTACATCTGTCATGTGGGAACAGATCTAACGTAACTTTTAACAAAATTTTACTTCTGACGTTGTCTTCAGTTAACCCCCATCCAGTTGCCATGGCCCTATTGGTTGGTATATCCGTAGGTGTATGTAGACAAGCCGGTCGCACAAATTGGTTAAATTGTGCAGGTCGATCAAATTTAAATAGCGCAATGTCATGATATTTACTCTTCGGATTATATAGCGGATGCTGTTTAATCTCCGCCACAGTAAAATCTTGAACGTTAGCGTCATCTTTTTTATTTTTGTAATTTATGTCGCCGAGTCGAACAAATTTTGCATAACCACTGTAAAACAAATTGTGTTATAGATATTATATATTCGAAAAAGTGCACAGTGACAAGATAAAACTTTGCGCACTTTACGAGTGTGTGAAGATACATAATTGGGTGCTTTCGCAGTATTAAGTTTGCAGTGGAGAATGGAGCTTACAGTACCATACTTTAGGTTACTCTGATTTGATCCACAATAATTCCACGTTCGGAGAATAAAAATTTTAGTGCGATTGTTATTCGATTTAGACTAATTGCCACATAACTCGGCCAGCGGTCAATAACGATATATAGGTAATACTGCCGATAAGTAAACTTCCCTGTCCTTTAAAACAATCACTAACGCGAATTTTGACTGTTAGGAATGTGTTTGTGTAATGTATGTCTATGTGTTGCCCTAAATGCTGAACTAATTAAACCGCGTGTATTAGGTATTCCTGATCAGTAAGGTAGATTTAACAAAGTAAGCAAACTCATCAACAATTTTAGTGATATTATGGCCCCGTATGTAAGTTTAATAATAGAAAAATTGCCGACCTTGAACGAAACTTAAATAATGGTTTGCATTTTATCTCAACATTGTAAGTTGACAGGTTCGGAGTGGAACCTACAGATCCTACAGCCGAGCAGTCATTGTGTTGCATATGTTACGCGCCAAGAGCGAAAACGGCCATTAAGCGAATAAACAGCTCAGAACTAGTTCCGGCAAAACGACAACGACCACAACTTGAAATTTCGATAGTGATGTTTTAAAACTGCTTAGAACGCAACCACAAACCGAAATTCGGATTGATTCTTTTAATAATCACACAGAATGCATTGTATGACCCGGTATAACAATAATACCTTAATAAAATTATTAAAAATAAAAATAAATGTATAAGTTAGTTTAATTAATTCTGTGATTCTTATTGTTAAAATTACATTTCTGTAATTTCGGTAGTATTTTTTTCGTTAATCATTACAAAAAAAAATTAGTATCAACCTAACTGGAATTCATTACGGATATTTTTTTAACATTCCCTGGCTTCGGTGGACTTTTAAATTAAAATATTATGTTGCGTTATAATACCCAACATCGATGTTTACTTGCACTAATAAATTATATTTTAATATTATTTTATTAAAAATTTTTCTTAAATATTTCTAAGAATTGTTCGAGTGAACACACATTTTCTTACCTAATCTGCATTCGAATAATAATTAATTAATAACCTATAATTTTTTTAATGAGAAAAAAATTACCGGAAAGTCCATGTTCTAATGAGATTATAAAAATTATTAAAGTTTTAATTTGAATAATAAATAATCAAAAACAGTTATTGGTGTGCCATCTGGGAATTGCCTAGAGTTTTATGAGTTCTTGAGTTAAACAAAGGTTCAATTAAGTGGCGTGAAGTTTGTAACTAATATACCTACA
Source organism: Dascillus cervinus (assembly GCA_949768715.1). Lineage (NCBI taxonomy): Eukaryota > Metazoa > Arthropoda > Insecta > Coleoptera > Dascillidae > Dascillus > Dascillus cervinus. Next base: position 15,570,602 of record OX458316.1, on the reverse strand, counting down.
AATCGATTATTTATTACATCGTGATTTAATTAATGGGTTGATTCATTTAACCAGTCAACCATATAAGTGAAGTATACAGTATAATAAAAGTATAAATTCGAGTCAGGTACTTTTTAAAACAGTCCTGCTTTTGGCAATGGTGGGTGCATTTAAGGAAATGATAAATTTTTGGTTGCAAATCTTAATTATTCAACATCTGTAGAATAGTGACATTATTATGGTGATTTATTTAAACCGACTTAAAGCAATAACTTTTTTATTATTTACTATTCAATTCAGAACTGTTTAATAATGTTGGATTTCCTGATAACAAGCTCAATTGGCTAGTGATAAATTATATACGAACAGATTTTCATTTATAATTTCATTAGAAAATCAATCTTTTCCGATAAGTTTTTTCTAAATAAAAAAAATTATTGGGAATTAATTAATTATTATTCGAATCCATACGGTGTTCGCTCAAATAACCCTTAAAAAAAATTAAGAAACATTATTAGCATAAATGTTAAAATATAATTTATTATTGCAAGTAAAGAGTCTTCAGAAAATGTTGACAAAGTGCTAAAATATTTAAAACATTTAGTTCTGTACTGGGTAGTATAATCAAACACAATATTTTAATTTAAATGTACAGCGAAAATTACCAAGAAATCATTTTGTAATTATTAACGAAAAAGTATTGCTGAGATTACATATATTTAAAAAAATAAATTATTTTTATAATTTTTATTAAAATATTATTATCATATCGAATCATACGAGTTCTGTGCGATTATTAAAAGAATCAAACCGAATTTTGGCTTGTGGTCGTTTTGAATTTTCCAGAACGCGTTCTGAGCAGTTTTAAAACATCAACTACCCGAATTTCGGGTTATGATCGTTTTCGTTTTGCCAGAACCAGTCGTGAGCGGTTTACTCGCTCAGTGACCGTTTCCGCTCTTTGCAACCAAAATTTTAATATAGTGTCTAGTTTTTTTTTAAAAATTATTATATTCTGTGAGCTACGACCGTTTATACGCACACTTAAATAACATAGGGACGGAACGCTCAGTCGGCGCTGCTCTTGTTTAATATTTAAAAAATAACTAAACACCGTATTAAAATGCTGATTCTTTTATCGTCTTTGGCAAACCCCAATCACACAGTCTCATATAAATTGAGCATTAACAATATAATTTTTAGGTAGATAAATCATTGTGCGAAGCGAGTAGCTTTTACACGTAAAAGATATGCCGGTCCCTTACGTCGGGGCCAGTGACGTCACACGGCAATTCTAAATGTTTTAATGTCTTCTAAAACAATTTTTTTACATTGGATTTTTACCAAATAAATTCTAATAGTTCTGACTACAATGAATTAACATTAAATAATAATTTAAAAAGATTTGTTTTTTTGTACTGTGCTCTTTTAACCCAGGCAAATCTTAAGCCGGCTCTGTCTGAACTTACAATTAGTGGGCATGATTTAGAATTCACTAATCAGTCCTTGCTTTCGTATAATATTATGAACCTCATTATTTCAATTGCAGAGCCATTAATATCATTGAATCGAAATTTTATTGGTCGTTTTGATTTAGCGTGGAAGCCTGCTGTACAGCACCTCTTGCTTCACAAAATGTAACGCATTAAAGAAAACAACCACTCAAGAATAAACGCCTATTGTAACTTTCTGCAAATCAATTAAAACCCAATGTTTTAATGAAATTAAATTAATTAAAAGTGAACGTACTAATCTGCTTGAAAACAGCAATGTGCGGCAGTTAGAACAAACTGCTCACTGATTAAAGTACCTCCACAGTTCCATTGTGTTGTACCATTGACGGTGTATCCTATTAAAGCCTGTAAAGTAATAATTCGGTTTAATCTCAAGAAGTTTAGAAAAATCTATACGGCATACCATATGTGGAAATTCTTTTGGTTTTGCCGGTTTTCCTCCTATTATTAGTTCAACCTCTTTAAAACCACATTCATTTGCGGAATATAAATCTGTCTTTGGTAATAATATTGGCGGGAACATATTTTTAAATACGTGTTTCGAGTATTCCATACATTCTAAAAATAATAATGAAGTTGTAATGATAAAAATTATCTAAATTTTATATGACGAATCACTTACTCCTCTTAGCTTTAGTTTCAAGAGCGGAGGCAAAAGATTCCGTGGTTGTTGTGATCATTGGTGATTTAGATGTTGCTTTTGATTTGTATGTTTGAATCGTTGAATGAGTTGTAATTGGATTCTCCGTATTAATTTTAACTAGAAAACTTTTTTCACTGCAACACACCAGAGGTAATGAACCCACATAACCGCAAATGAGAGGCAATCTTTGATTTAAAAATTCTTCCACAGCTGATGGGCACTCGGCAATCAAAACACACTTTCCTTTTGCTGGGCATTTTTTTGTTGAAGGAGGATCAAAATCTGTGAAATATAAATTTTCAAACGTTAATTATATTATTTTGAGCCGTTATATTAATACTTATTATATTATTATTATTGATAATATTACATACTTCGATGCTCAGAAAAATGGGTACAACTTTTTTTTAACGCAGCTATTAAATATAATACAGTCGATTCCGCTTAATGGGGACACATCGAGAAATGGCATTTTGTCCCCATTAAGCAGCTGTTCCTCTTAACCGAATTTCATATAAAATTTTCAATTTTTTAGTAAAGTTTAATAACAAGAAAACCAAAAATAAATTCTAATATGTACATAAGTAACAAATTGTACATACACCCAATAAATTAAATCAATAAATTGAACGAAAATACATACAGTGGAATAAATGCAGTATCTCAATTATTGTGCATGTTTATAAAAAATCGCAAAATACGTAATTTTTAATTTATGACATAATATATATAATATATAAAATTTTTTCCCTAACTTCGACCCCCTTCGAGTGACAGTTGCAACCCCCATTTGAAAGGTCTCTTCAAGTTCTATTCAAAAACATTAACAGTAAAAACAAATTAATCTATTTAACGAAATTTGCAGCAACAAAGTAGAAAATCAAAAACTAATAGCGCGAAGTCGTTTGAGTTATTCAAAACGCCGACTGTATTTAGATTTCCTTAGAATTATGATTAAATTGCATTCGACAGGCAACCTGTAAGCAGCCAAACGTGTCTGCTGGTGTCTCTATTAACCAGAATATTGTTCCAATTAAGCGTTCAAATTATGTATTAGTTTAATAGTTTCTTTTTGTTTTTAAAGATTTGTTCCAAATAAGCGGCTACCCCTCTTAACCAGCGTCCCCCTTAAGCGGAATCGACTGTATAATATAAAATAATTTTTATTTTATATGAAAACATTGAACAATTTAAAAACAAAACGAATAAAAAAATTAAATAATAGCGGACAGATGAGCCGTCAAGTCGGATCCTCTTTTGAAAATCCTTGCCTATGGTGGATTTTTTTCTGTCAGTATCGTTTGAAAAATTTTAATTTTTTTTTTTTTGTTAAGAAAGGTAATAAAAAAATCCCTATGCTACATTTTAGCTAAGTTTTTTGTAGAAATGGAATCTGTTTGAAAAAAATAATTTTTTTATTAAAATTTGGAGATTTAAAAAATTATAAAAAATGAAGGTGGCATTAAACCAAAAAAGTCCTATTCTACATTTTAGATAATATTATAAAGAATATGTGGTATAAGTTTAATCAAAATCGGTTGAGTAAATTTCGAGATATCTTGCCTACGATTTTGATGAAAGTAGTTTCAAGAAAAATTGAAAAGAAAAAAGTACTCTGCTGCGCTCACTTCAAATTGCTAAAATTCCGGAAATAATTTGAATTTTCAGATGGTTAAACGCGTAAAATATTCTTCAAAGTATAAACAATAAATCTAGCAAAAAAACAAAAATTGATTTTCTGAAAATCTCAATGTGAGGTAACCCTTTAACGTGCCTTATCCGAGCGAGTTTTGCCGACTTTCGGTCCTTTCTAATAATTTATCGTACTCCTAAATACAGGCAACACCTAAAACTTTTTTATTATCAGCATTTCAAACATTAGTACGGTAAGAGCGTTGACAACGGGGGTCGTTCTCTAACAATGAAAATGAGTTTACAGCCTTCGAAAACCTTTTTGACAATACTGTTGAATTCTTTCGTAAATACATTTTTAAGTATAAACTAGTTTTTGTTTAAACACACCAAATAATTTTCCACTTCTCCTTATGAAATTCCTAGATTTATGGTGTACTGATTTTTACAGTATTTGGCAAGCTATAAAATGCCATCCAACATATACATTATGTTCTTCGCGCGTAATTACGGTGAAAACTACTAACACCTAAGTCTGTCGGGCTAAGGTATGTAAGTATTTTCTTTATAATTGAGGTTTTTTTGCAAAAACGTCAATAGTCCAAAATTGTTATTCTTCAGAAAGTATAAATTTTCCTCGGATTTCTTACTGGAAACAGGGAAACTTTGGCTTTATAAATTCCTATAACTTCGCATAGGTGACGTTTTTGCCTTCAATTGTTGTTTACTTGGATAGATGCAAAGTTCTACTCTAAAGTGGCGTTATAATCTCAATTTTGGCAAATTTAGACTAATGACGTTTTAACAAAAAACTCATCAATTACAACGATTCCCACGAAAAAGTTCAGATGCAGGTAAACTAAATGTAAATGACCCTGCTAAAAATTGAACTTTTAAAAATTCACATCACATTTTACGTAGTTACTGCACAAAATTGAGAGGTCTTTTTAAATTTATTTCGATCAATATACAATTACGAACAATTTTTTGGTTAACAATATTTTGAAATTTAGAACAGCAATTGTTAGTGGCGTAAAGTATCGAAAAAGCGAGAACCTCTGTTTGCAACAAAAAATTGATAATTTGAAACGCGATATTTTGAATAGTCCTAACATATTTTCAGTAATCATTCTCTTGCGGTGAATATTTTTATAAAAATCATGGGCAATCGACTGTGATGATAACAATGTCTGATTTGTGATTGTAATAATAAATTGATCATTCCATTGTGGAATCCGGTTATTACTTTGAGGCTTGCAACTGTTGAAACTTTTGAACAGAGGATTTTTTTTATTATTGAACTCAATTAAAAATCTGGTCAACAAGTAAGGTGAATGTTAAAAGCACTCAATTCTTGAAAACATTACATAAACCATTCTTTTTAATCAAACAAACCAAAATTTGAAAATATATTTACTTAAAAAATGCCAAATAATTATGCAAAACCTATATTATCTCATTAAAATGTTTTTGTAACATAACCCCTTCATCCATCTGCCCCTTCAATTGTCATAGGCAGTCGGAAAAATAAATTACTTATTGCTTGTTGTATACTTAGTTAGTGCAATTAATTTTAGACATTTTAGTAAATTCTTCCCTTCTTATTTATGTTTTTCAAAGAATTATTTTTCAATTATAATTTAAATTTTGTGAATAGATACATAAGTAAAGAAATTTACTATCAAACAAACCTTTGTTGTGAATTATTTAATTCATGAATTATTATGGAATAATCATTTAGTCATTGACGTGCATTATTATTAAATATTGAGTACTATTACTTATAAATTATCATATTTTATTTCAATTATTAATTTCGATAAAATAAGATTTGTATGTTATCAATAAATTGTGGCAACACAATAAGTAAATTATCGCAACTAAAATCATTTGGCGAAGAAATATTTTACTAGTCCACTCGTTTAAGGTAAAGTTTATGGCAGTCAATAAGGCCCCAACAAACAAACAAAGGCACTCAGTGCCTTTGTTAGGGCAATATATCTTGTTGACACATTACCCTCGAGCTATGAAAAAATGTGCTCTCTGCACAACGAGCTCAACCGATTTTAATTAAATTTGAGCAAACTATAATATTTGAAGAAAATCGATGCGGATACAGAAATGCGTGTCAGCAATAAGCTCATATAAATTTGAAACCACAATTTTAAATATTTGGAGGCGTTATGAGCGATGCCAGTTTCGAAATTTCTTTACATCTTAATTAGTAACTATCTTAATCGAGATACCAGCAAAAAAAGAACGCGATGGAAAAATGCGGACCGATCATTATTATAAAATGCAATAGCGACCTTTTCTTCGAATCTTAAAAATGTGACTTAAACGAGTGATGCCGTTTTCCATTAAATCACATTGCGTCGATGGATGGCCGGCAAAAAGATCCAACACCGTTAATAGATAGGTGCATATTTAAATTTAAAATATTCCAACTTTATAACAACGTGTATAAATTTTTTTCAATAGAATAATTTGAAACCTTCACCTGTTTGAAATTCTATGACGTCATTGCATATAAAATTAGTTTTAAAATAACATGTGCGGAATTAATTTCCAAAAATTATTATGATCAACTTGATATTTATACTTAAAAATGTTTATTTACATACCTAATGTGTGAACGTCAACACCACAAAACATTATGAAGAGTAATAGTATCATCAACATTGTCACGTGTGTGATGTACAGTAGTAACAAGAACAAGTGTCTGCATACGCTAAAATCACTATTTAAATCATCTTACAGTAGGAATCCCCTAGAGTGGGGAACCACTTTAATAGAGGTGGGATGGTTAATGGAAATAGAGAGGAAATGGAGAGGTATCCAATATGACACTCATAGGAGACAATAATTTGCCCCTTCACCTCTTTATAGCGGCAACAATTAAATAGTACAGTCTATTATTATTGAATGAAAATACAAAACGTGCTATTTTGATCAAAGTAATTATAAGTAATTATCATTGTTTACTAAAAAACAAAAATTGTTTTTTTTAGTTGTAAGATGAACTTTTGGCATAACTATAAAAATGACGGAATAAAAATAATTTCAATTATTGCGAAATATTGATTTTTAAAATTATAATACGAACTGTTGTGAGTTTATTATAAAGCAAGTTTTTGAAGCAAACTTGTAAAGAAAGGGTTGTGTTTGTTTTACACAAATCTTGATAAAAATTTAATTCACGTAATCTACTTCCTTAAAAGAATTTTTAAAATGTAAAGTTAATTTTTTATATACAGACTTCTTCATAAACCGTTTTGAGCCTAACAAATTTTAAATGCAATCAAATATACAAATTGCAAAAAGCATTTTGCTCATGCAGTCGCACTCCTCTATAGTGTTGTTCGAAAAACCATAAAAAAACATCACTATAGAGAAATACTCAGTCACTTTAAGAACCAATCGATATTCAAAATGAAACAAAAAATTAAGATTTATTATGTTTGAAAAAATATTTGTTTTAGAAATACATACAGTTATTAGTGAATAATACAGATTTCCATCATATGTAATTGAATACTTACATAACATGCACTTATTGATGAAAAAATCTGTCCAAATTTGATTGCACAATACTTTTAAAGATGAAAATTCCCATAAGTAAGAAATTTTCAAGAGATTCTTCTTTCAGCAAGTCGACATTTGGGGAAAAAACAGTTGTTCAATGCATCCATTGAATTTTCTATTACCGAACATTCCGTTCCACGAGAATTTTGGTAAACCTTTCTTAAAGAATCATCATTATATAGAGGCTTAACATCATAATATAGAGGTATTTTTATATGTAAAACATGCAAAAATGCACGTTCCTGACAAAAACATCACTATAGAGAAAAAATCATTATAGAGGAGGTCACTGTAGAGGAGTTCGACTGTAATTGCTTAACCCGTGCAAACTTACTAGTTCTTTCACACATGATTTTGATCTGCTTAGTAGTTTTTCATTCTTTTAAATTCGTCATAGATAAAAAGAATTTTTTCTCATCGTTCGAATTCATCTTGAGAACTGTCAATTTTATTAAATATATACACCGTGATTCACGTAACTTTCTGAAACATACGCACGCAATCCAATATTCAAAAATCACAATATGCAAAAAACATATATTTAAATTTCATGTTTTTGAAAACTCCTGACAAAAATAACTGTCAAACTGACATAAATTTTCAAAATGCATTCAAACTATTTTAATTAATTAAAAATAAATACAAAAGTAATGAAAGTGAAACTATGTGAAGATAATTCAACGATTTTCCAAAAGTGTTGGTTAAATGTTTTGCAAGAAATTTAAATAAATACAGTTATTTCTGTGAGGGGTTTGCCAACATACGAAACTTAAATATATGTTTTTTGTATCATAGCAAGTTGCGATTTTTGAAATCTTAATTAACAAGACGCCTATGGTGGACTGAATCAGTGACAGTCCTGTAAGTAAGTGACCATTTAATATAATTTTGTAACAGGAAGTGCTATCGCTAGTTAACTTCTCTCCTGACGTAATTTACAATCAACACAATTACTGATAGATTTTAGTAGCAGGTTGAAAAAAACAACGTAGAAAATAATATTGTGCAATATTTTAAGATATTTTTTTTACGGAGATTGTATGTTTATTCAGTTTATTGCAGAAAAAAAACACTAAATTCAAAGACTTTAACGCCGTCTTATTGCTCTGGGGCTGTACGATAAATTGAGAAATCTCAATTTCAACGCACGTACAGAAAGTGGTAATTAAATATTCACATCATGCAAGTTCAATTACGTACACGGTATTTTCAATTTCATTCTTGATGCATCCAAACTTTACGTGTTTATTAGTGTAACTAAATGTATGTTAAGGCATTTAATACTTTAACTTTCGTAAAATCGAATTTTTGAATCAGGGTCAATAAAAAACAACTGTAAATACCGTGCATGTCTAAAATGTCCCCTCCCTGTTATCTTTTAAACTGAAAGGAATAAAACGTTGAAACAAAAATATAACAAAACCACTATCAAAATACTAACTTTGCACATAACATCTTTTTATACAGGGTATTTCTCATCAAAGTGACGACGCCATCTTCGCTTTTTTATATGTCAACCCACATTTTCTTTTTTCATGATTTTGATGGGTTTTGTTTGTAACTGTCAAAACGATACTTCAATAATGTTGGCCACTTACATTATAGAAATAAAATAATAATTTGATATTTCCTGAACTATTGAATTTTTAAAAATACCAAAAAAATGTTAATTTTTAAAATTAATTTCCCATTTTTTGACAAAACAATTTTTTATCCAGAGTTCTTGTTAATATGTCGTAATTGTTGATGTGTCTAAATAGAAACCGATATTTATTTAGTTCTTTTTAATTCTTAAAATAACGGTATATTAATTTTAGAATATTAAGGAAAAAAGATTACTGGTTCGTAAGGGAGGGAAATTATTACACCGTCACTTTGTTACGAAAAATGTATTTAGTATTTATTAGTATATTATTTAACGAGCACATAATGTGGGCTATTATTAATAAAGATGAAAGTTTGTAAACACGAGTCGAAGACGAGTATTTACAAACATCTGAGTTCATAATAGCCATTATGTGCGAGAAAAATACAGCTGTTTATCTACAATCAAAATTTCACTCGATAAAACTTTAAAATGCTGATAAGTTTCGAAGCAAAATTGACACCGAAATTAAACCGAAACCAAAACGTGATTTTCATCGAGAAACCTTTGCTTCCAGTTGTCATGGGCGCGAAAAAAATAACAAGGATCTGTCAGTTAGCAAGTAAAATACAAACGTGTTTTTCTTTTCCTTATATTATATTTTGAAAGTGACGACTTAACCACCCTCAAGTTGTGACGCTTTTCCGATTCTCGCGGTAGTCGAGGTCTTCCTAATGGATAATAGTGTTTTATTCGTTCCTAATTTTCTTTTTCCCTCAAGGGCGTCGTGCATTGGCACCGGCCGATAATTGTTCCGACCCGTAACAATTAAGTGCAAATATTCCCTCAGTAATAGAAGAAGGAAGAAGAAGAAGAGATCAGGCAGAATACCTCTGTGTTTTACCATTGCCTCGCGAGAAGACACGGTTCTGATTTTAATACGGTGTTACTGTCGCCCAGAATTGAACCCGAGACATTTGCTTAGGTAGCCTCGTAAAAACTAATCATTCTACCGTGCGCGTAGGCAACTAGCATTACGCTCCATCTAATAATGAAAATGAAACTGAAGGGGCGTGACCTGTGGATAAGGAGCCTTGTTATGTATCCATGGCTAACATATGAAATGAACGTATTACGTCATGATTGTAGATAATAGTATATTATTTAACGAGCACATAATGTAGGCTATTATTAACGAAGATGAAAGTTTGTAAATACGAGTCGAAGACGAGTATTTACAAACATCTGAGTTCATAATAGCCATTATGTGCGAGAAAAATACAGCTGTTTATCTACAATCAAAATTTCATTCGATAAAACTTTAAAATGCTGATAAGTGCCGAAGCAAAATTGACACCGAAATTAAACCGAAACCAAAATGTGATTTTCATCGAGAAACCTTTGCTTCCAGTTGTCATGGGCGCGAAAAAAAAAATTATATTTTGAAACTGACGTGTTAACCACCCTCAAGTTGTGACGCTTCTCCGATTCTCATGGTAGCCGAGGTCTCCCTAATGGATAATGGTATTTTATTCGTTCCTAATTTTCCTTTTCCCGCAAGGGCGTCGTGCATTGACACCGTCCGATAATTGTTCCGTCCCGTAACAATTAAGTGCAAATATTCCCTCAGTAATAGGAGAAGGAAGAAGAAGAAGAGATTAGGCAGAATACCTCGGTGTTTTACCATTGCCTTGCGAGGAGACACGGTTCTGATTTTAATACGGTGTTACTGTCGCCCAGAATTGAACCCGAGACATTTGCTTAGGTAGCCTCGTAAAAACTAATCATTCTACCGTGCGCGTAGGCAACCAACATTACGCTCCGTTTAATAATGAAAATAAATAGGCAACCAACAATACGCACCGTTTAATAATGAAAATGAAACTGAAGGGGCGTGACCTGTGTATAAGGAGCCTTGTTATGTATCCATGGCTAGCATATGAAATGAACGTATTACGTCATGATTGTAGATAAAATATATTATACATATTTAAGGCTGCGATATTTTCTTCTAAAAAAGGATCAGGCGTACTCTGTCACTCACGTGCGTCAATATAGGAAAAACATACGAATATTGTATGGACATTTTTTAAATAATTAATGAATATTTTGGACAAATTTACAATTATTCTCAATCTACATACTTGACTATACGTCGTAAGTTGTTGTCAATCCGATATGAAAATGATTTACGTAGATACACCTTGTTAAATGTCAAATGAATTGTGAACGTTAATATTAACTCTTGTTTTAAGTCAATACTAATTTATTTCGTAACAAATTCGATCCAGAATAACTCATCCCGGAGAATAGAAAATTTGCTTTGTGATAAAAAAAACGGCACTCAAAAATATTCTATACTTTTTGAGAAAATTGCCATAAAATATTGGTTTGACATTTAACAAGGTGTATCTACGTAAATCATTTTCATATCGGATTGACAACAACTTACGACGTATAGTCAAGTATGTAGATTGAGAATAATTGTAGATTTGTCCAAAATATTCATTAATTATTTAAAAAATGTCCATACAATATTCGTATGTTTTCCCTATATTGACGCACGTGAGCGACAGAGTACGCCTGATCTCTTTTCGAAGAAAATATCCCATCCTCAAAGAACTGATTACAGCGTCCTTTCTTTGCCTGCTTTTGGCTTTTTTTAAAAACTCAATAGTTTCAGAATTATCCAATTATTATTTTTAATTTTTCAACAATTTCTTTCTAAAATTATTCTTATGTAATGGGCCAACATTTTTTTATAGTGTCGTTTTGGCAGTTAAAAGACCTATCAAAAGCATGACGAAAAAATATGGGTTGCTATTTAAAACAGCGACGATGGCGTCGTCACTTTGACAAAAAACGCCCTGTATAAAAAAATGTTATGTCAAATGTTAGTATTTTTATGGTAGTTTTGTTATATTTTTGTTTCAATGATTTGTTCCTTTAAAAGTTCAAAAGATAACAGGAGGGGAGACTTTAGACACGCACGGTATAAAACTTTATAAACTTTATAAAAAAAATGTCTTAGTTTAAATTACATAAGAATGTATTGTCGACTGGATATTTTTTTTGCTTAATTGTTTTATGTTTACGTGAACAAATTAGGAATAAATTTATTCCGCGAGTTGCAGATCATTGCATAAGTTTTGCTTTATGATACGCACCTAAATGTATTTTTAGCAATGTTCGGTTTTGTCGTTGGTAAATTAGAGCCAGATAAAATTGCACCTTATCAAAATATGGCGCAACAAGTGAACTCAAAAATTTGCCAACTGGAAAATCAAAGTGGCAAAACCAAATCTTTTCGTTGGCTTTGCCTGGAATGTGCTGTAGGAGGGTCAAGAATGAATCAACAGTTGCTTTTACATTCAAGTAGGTACGTACAGTCATTTAACTAGTGTAAGTTTCGATGTAATTTTTTTTTGTTTGAACACTTTAGAACCTTCATTTATTAATAATTCCACAAATATTTTACAACAAGAACCACATACAATAAATTCCCACACAAAAAAATATTGCGTTTATGGTAAAATTAGCGATACGTTTCATAATTATCGAAAACCGCATGAAACCAAAGCAATCAGTTAAAATCAATCGAAAATATAAAAAAAATCCGAAAAATAAGAATACCTACCTAATTAAAAGAACAGGTAAGTTTGTTCGAAAATTAGAAAGAAATTGAGGGCCTATCCGGAAAAAAGACCTATCGACCGGAGTTCGTTTTAAATGAACCGCCATACTTTAAACTACATGCTCAAGAATTTGAAAATGGCAACACTGTGCTGAGTCATGGCTGCTTATGTACGTTGTCACCTGTTTTTGACAGTTTTGCGATTTTGTGAAGTTTATGTTCTGCCTCTTATTACTTTATTGTGTAATTTTGTATTTATTTCCTTACTCAAAGATGAGAAATCATTTTACTAATATTATTTTTACTCTTACTTTGTACATTTTTATGGCTAAAATTAACGTTTTTTAAATTTTTCTTCAAACATATTTTTTTAAACAGTAAATCATTTCTTAATAACTAGAATGTTTGTTTATTGTATTTTCCTTTATTTGTAACCCACCTATTTCTCGGAAAAAAACTATCAGGCGGAAAAAGGGCCCATAACTGATTATAATCAGTTATTTCATCATTTTTTTTAAGGAACTGTTTTTTTAAATACCGTTCCTCAAAACTATCTTTGCTGTATAGTTGAAACTATTTTTGGTAAATAGCTATGATCAAACAAAATTTGCAAACTGGCTTTTCTCGAAACACCATTTTTTAATATGGACCCTTTTTCCGGGTGGCCCTTCAATTGATATAAAATTTCAAATAAATTTATTTTATAATTTCATTCAATTAATTATTTTGTAATTTTTTGTATTGGATAACTCGAATTATACTTTGGTACGACTTTTTCTTAAAACACCGACTGTTACTTCATATACTGTATAACATTTTGCTAGCTTGGTTATTTTAATAGCCTTTCTGAGAAATATATTCAACTTTTTTAGCCTGTTTTGCGCCATGGTGGAAGAATATGAAACTAGGATAATTGACTATATTACAGAAACCCAATACAAGCCAGACTCCAAAAAAAACATCATGCGATATTTCAATTCGTGGTTCCACAGAGTAACCACTGAGCTCCAACGGGTTAACCAGGTCGAATGTGTTCCTTTCCAGGCTCGGTAAATCACAAACATTTATAGCCACCTTGTACAATCAAACCTGGATACAGTGGTATCTCGGATAACGAACGCACCTATCAACGAACAATTCACTTTACAAATACAATTTCTTAACAAATTTTGACTCGGTTTACAAACGCACAAACATTATACAAACGTATTGATTATTCCTTTAAAAAAATGTAAGTTTCAAAATGAACTCGAAACTTCTTTTAATTTCGTACCACAAATATAATGGGGGTAATTGGCCTACAAATAGTACAGGTAGACCTCGGTTTACGCCGGCTTAATTTACGCCGATTCACAACGCCGCTGTGCAATTCACCGTTTCGTCGGGTAGATAATTGGGTAATTCACCGATTCTCGTTTCAGTATTGAAGTATTTACTGAGCCGCAACGTTGTGGATTCTTTTTTCCAAAAAATGTAAGTAATCGGAAACTTTAAAATTTCATTTGTTTTCTTAATATTTTTTAATAAAAACATTTCACTTTATTTTACTATAAAATACATTTTAAAAATTAAGTTTATTATGTATTTTATATTATATTGTATTAATAAACAAAATTATTTGCTTCTTTTTCACTTATGTAGAACCTAACCCTATACATCACTGTAAATATGGGTTCATTTTACGCCGATTCGATTTGTGCCGGCTTTTGAAAGAACGGAACTGCGGCGTAAACCGAGGGCTACCTGTATTGTAAATTTTTGGTTGAAACTTCTTCATTGTATGTGTTAGCACGGAATTGTTTTATATAGGGGTCGAGATCTTAAAAATTATGAAGTTCAAAGATAATGCTTCTAAAAATATTTCGCCATCGTCCTAGCGAGATGCTTTCTTAAAAGCCAATATTATTTACTTTTCATTTTATTGCATATCATTATACAGTAGAGCGTCGATTATCCAAGCTAATTGGGACCAACTACCGTTCGTATAATCGAAAATTCGGATGACCGAACAGTCATAGTTTATGAGCACTAAAACGCTCAAAATGATACAATATTGAACAACAAATAATATTTCAATCACATTATAATGTTATGTAATGGCAAAGTTAACGACGATTCGGATGATTGACGTTCGGATAAATCAAATCGTTATTCGGATGATTGACGTTTCGGATAATTGACGTTCGGATAATCGACGCTCTACTGTATTTTATTAGTGGCGATGCAATTTTTGGATCTTTGACTGGATGTATAAATTAGCCCTCCATAAAATCACAAACGGTGAGATACTGAATTTTTAGAATCTTTATAAACCTTTTCCGTTTCATATTTTTGCCACACATAAATCCATAAAAAATCAAAAAACAGCGTTTCGTGGCAAGTGAACGGATTAATTGGATTTGCATTAGTTTCAATGGGAAAAATTGTTTTGGTTTACAAACATTTCGGTTAGTGAACAAAGTCAAAGAACGAATTATATTTGTTATCCAAGATACAACTGTCTGTAAATGCAAAACAACTTTGAAAAATCTGTATCTGATGTTTTAAGCAGGAAATTGAGAAATATAAGTCAAATTCATTAAAATTTCGTCTGTTTAATATTTAAACACATTCTTTAATTACTTTATTCCTCCTAAGGTAAAATACAAAATAACAATACATAAACAGTTTAACTTAAATTATTAACAACTAATTCATTTTCATTTTTAGAATGTGATCTCATGTGATGTGCCAAACCGTCCTTTCTGTTAAAAGACGCCCCGCAAATAACGCATATATGTTCTCTACTAACGTCATGTATTCGCATGTGTCTGACAAGTTTATCTTTGCGTCCAAACCTCTTATCGCAACTAGTACATTTAAAAGGCTTCATTCCCGTGTGGGTCACCACATGTCTGTCCAATTCTCTTTTCCTAAAGAAACTTTTACCACAAATGTTGCAGTTATGAGGACGGTCGTTGGAATGAACTGATGCATGAAAACGCAATCCTTCGAGGCTTGCAAATCTTTTACGACAAGTCAAACACGGAAAACGTTTTGTGGCATCCGATTTATTCTCCGTTCCAATTTTATCATTGACAAAACTGTCGCCGGTTATGTGCTCAGGAATGTATGGTAAATCTCGAGCGTCATTTAACAGTTGATTTTCTTCTATGACGTCGGCTTCGATATGTTCCGGCACTCTAGGCAAGTCGTTGTTTAAAGTTTCATCAACACCGACGATTTCATTTTGCGTGTGATTTTCCGGGTAGCTGTTATGACTGTACGGATCAACACTAATCACCATATTCTCTGAACTCATCCAACCGTCTTGTTTTTCATCTGATGGAGCAGGCTTATCGTCATTTTTGAAAGAATTGTAATCATTGATCGTTAAATTTTGACGCAATAGCTCCAATTCCTGACTTCTATCTTCACTGTTGGCTTGCGGGAAATGACGCTTTTCATGCCGCAACAGCTTATCTCTGCGACCGAAACTCAAATGACAATAATTACAACTGAAAGGCTTTTGTCCCGAATGGATTATTGTGTGACGTGTTAAATCACCCCGTGATATAAAAGTTTTAGGACACTTTGGACAAACAAAAGGCTTCTGCCCTGAATGAATTCGCATATGTTTCGACAGATTTGTGTTACGAGAGAAGGATTTGAAGCAAATGCTGCAAGTGAAAGGCTTAATCCCAGTATGTACTACGGTGTGCTTTCTTAAGTCAGATCTTCTGGCAAACGTGCGATTGCACTGTGGACAATTGTAAGGCTTATCATTTTGGTGAACACTTTTCAAGTGAGCGGAAAATTGACTGCGATCTCCAAAACCCATTTCGCATTCCGAGCAAGAATAGGGTACGTTATGATCGTGATTGTTGTTTTCATGTGATGCGCAGTCAACCTTTTCTGTGAACGCTTGGTCACAGTATCGGCACATGAAGACGTTACGAAATTCGTAAAGATCGTTAACTTCGGGACTTTCTTCATCGGTGTGCTGTTCGTTATCGGTGTCGTACTCGGAATCATAATCTAAAGTTAATGGATCGACGACCATTACAACGTCATCAGTTCCAGAAGTTACAGCAACATTTTCATTTGGCTTTGCTGATATATTTACCTGCCGTAAGGTGGCATCAGATACGCAACACTGTTGCCTAAACTCAAGGCATAATTCAATTTTGTACAAACAGCGGTGACAGATGCAGTTGGGTAAGCCATCTCCTGAAGCTATCTGTAAATTTAAATTTACCGCCTAAATAAATAGCATCGAACATGGCGACGCCATGCGCAATAGCGCTGGCACTCGCTTGCATCAATAAAGGGAATGTGGCAGGTTATGAAGTATTAATGACATGAAAATTGGTAATTACTGGATGTTAATGTTAAAATGATCGTCTAGAACGAATAATCGAGTGAATTTTTTTTAAATTAAAAATTACTGTAAATCACTGATCGCGTTGCCCTTTAAAATTTAAAGACTGTCAAAATACCTGGAGGTTAGTGCAATCCACAATTTTTTTGTAAATGCTTTTTTCTCTTCCTTGGATATGGTTGAATATACCCAACATAAATCCATCCTTCTGCAAGCAGAGTCTACAAATGGTTGCGTAACTTCCCCAATTTTCCAACGATTCCATGCTTAAAAAAGGTCCGAATGAATTTTTCTCGTTGTCTCCACGCGTGGATATTTTGACCGTGATGTGTTTTTTGTTGAATTTGTTCACCTGGTTACTCGATAGAATATCTAAAGAATATGGGGCGCCGCCTCGTTTACAAACTCGGTCTGTAACGTACGGAGGGCGATTGTCGTCAGACTTGCGCGTGGCCCCCTTCGATAGGAGCTCCGGGGAGTCGTTGAAATAACAGTATAACATGGCGGTTCGTTTAAAAATTACCTGACCCACAACCTTCAACCACCCCTATTGTATTTTCAGGATTTTATTAACCCTCATTTTATTAACACATTTTTGTCGTTAGTGGAGAATAAAAAATTTTGATTAATGGCAAGAGCTTTGATTTTAATATTTTTACCCATTATTATAACTAAATACACAACTATAATTTTCACAAAATTGGGGTGATTAGATTACTCCGATAGATGACATTAATTCTATAAAGGACAGGTAATTTTAAATTTGAGATACATTTTTTAAATCGATTTATTAGAAATATACAAAAAAAAAACACTGAATTATTGGATTTTACAAAATTATCCTCTGTTGAATGCTGGGCCCTTTTTGTTCAGAACAGTTTCAAAATTGTCGTTATATTGGGGCCCGACGCATCCAGTAACATTTTCAATTCCATCACAAACGTTTATTAACTCATTAAATGCACGTCCTTCTCCACAGTTGTATATTCTTGGCTTGTCATTTATGCAAATATAGTACCGTTGGCAATCATTAGGGGAACGGAAATAACGAAATTCGTCTGGCGCTATACTTCTGCCCTCCGGCGAAGTCGGACATGAGAATCTCAAAAAGGCTGCAAAAGTGAAAAATTTTAATTTGTATTAAGTGTTTCCTAATTATTTACCTTCAGCGTCGCAACTGGACACTTGATCGGGCCAGTCGCAACGGTATGTATCGCCGTTAAAGGCCAATCCTTCTGGACAATCAAAAACGTAACCACGTCCATCTACACAATTTTTAAATTGTCCGCAGTTGGCAGCATCACCTAATCGGAAATAACCGAACTGATGGGGACAATCTTCTGTTGCTTGCGGTGGTTCTAAACATGTCAATAAAATATTTAAACGAACCCACGGCTTTTTTGATTCAAGGGACTCAAACATTTTATTTTAAATTTATCTGTGGTCTTGTATTATCAAGGAGGCCGGGTAACAACCCTTCCAACTGTTACATTTTACCAAGCAAGTTTTTATGCGTAGGTCAAACTATCTTCAGACCTAACACAGGATGGTTCATTGTATAGAATTTTTCCGAAAAAGTAACTTTCTAATTCCCTTCCCTGAAAACTCGCGGTCAATAATCTACAATCACCGTAGTATAAAATGGGCGTTTTATTTTGTTCTATTTAATTATACCAACGGCGTCAGGACGCTATAAAACCAAGTAAATCAATTTTTGTTTTATTTTTTCAGATCATCCCACGTTCAAAGCATCACAGAGAACACGTTTTCAAATTAACAAGTGTTTATAACTTTTCCTATCAAACATCGTAAATCTTAGTCGACAATAATCGCTTAAGGGTCATTCCACGCTAATTGTCACCTCACTAGTAAAAATTGAAAATGTAATAATTCTGAAAATGTAGTAGGTAATCTATGTTTTAAGTATCACCTAGAATATCTTTAAAAAATACCATTTTTCAAGTATTTTTCTTCAATGTTGGCAATACCAGTGGTATATGCTATGTTGTGAATGGGATATTTTTTCTGTTTTAGGCCCTTTTGGTTTATTAGTGGATTGTTTACATGCATAAGGAAACAACGTTTTTTCAAGTTGTATTTACACGAAAAGAATTAAGTACCTTATATTGTGTTTTTGTTAATTAAAAATGTTTTATTTCAATTTACCTTGGAGGGAGTCAGAATTTACTTTAAAAAAAAAGTAAAAATTTTAATAAAACTTAATTTTATTTGACAGTCACAGTTCATTGTCCCGACCATCACAGTTTTTAATTTTTATAGAAATAAACTGTTTCGACCGACTACATTCTTGTGTGGTGATAAAATGAAAGACAAAATGTTTAGGTAGCTACTTTTTGTTTTCATACAATTTAAGAAGTTGTGGTTGCTCTAAATTTCCAAGTCATATGTACAAACTTGAAGTAGGTAGGTCATTTGGTGTCCCGACCGTCACGCTCGTACAAATGGCCATTTCACATAGTGAAGAGCATAAAAATGTATTTTTTTTTAAGTAAGCTACTCGTAATCACAAACAGAATACTCTACAATGCAGGTATTACTTACTTCAGCCCAAAAGTTCAATATTTCAGTTTAGTAAATTGAATTCTTGTAAACAAAATGAAAACCTTACTAATTACGTTAAGTACATTAGATGTTAAAAATCGCCACTTTCTTGCTGTGTGCAGAATCGTAAACGCCCCCTATAATTAGCTTAATTCTTGTAAACAAACAATAATATAACCTAAAATCTTCAGAAGTCACAGCTTGTGACAGTTTAAACCACATTGCGCATGCGCGATTCAAAATTTCTGGTGCACTTCGAATTGGAGATATGATCGAGATTGAGATCTGCAAACACGCAATCGGAATTGAAATTGTAGCACGGATTGTGTCAAAGTCGAGATTCCGCTGTAAACGCAAGTACACGATAGGCTACGACAAATATCTACTTCGCAATTGGATTTCGAATTGTGCTGCAATCGAAGTGGTTGTAAATGTAAATTTACGAGGGTCTAATTTAAGGCTTCTGCCATAAATAATGATATTTTACACTAGACGATATTAGAATACGATTTATTCAGTTACTATTGAAATCTAAATGTCAATTTGTCCATTATTAAAAACTGCAGTTACATAGGTGCGATTGCGAAAACAAATTTCTCGTATAGCTTTAATAGTTTGATAATAAATCACTATCAGTCAATTTTCACACTGATTTAATTTAAAAAAAAATGCCATACGATGAAAACCCACCCAGTATGTAAGAAGGTTTATTTAATTGTCGCGTCGTTCAATGGTAAAAATTAGTTTTTTTTAAATAAAACACTCGCAATTTGTAACAAAAAATGACTTGGTACCACTTATTATTAAATTAATGGCAAATCATTTGTAATAATTTTACATACGTGTTTGTTCTCTTCTTGTACAGTCAACATCAAGGGGATATTGACAGGGAAATGCGAATATACTAGCAGCAGCATTAAATAACAAACCGTCAGGGCACAATTTTTCTTCTCCTACTCCATCGTTACATTCCCAGTAACTTAAAACAGAATGTTATGAAAACAGTTGTTCCAATCCAATGTCTGGCTTACCTATCACAGGCGCTTGTTGGATAACGACCATTTTTTTCAGGGCAATTAAAAATTCCTGCAGAAGGGCTGTTCCTATTGTTTTGGTGGTAATTGGGCTGTTGAGTTGCAAATCTCTGACTTAAGACTGAAAAAGAAAACTAATTGCGATGAAAGTAATTTTTGCAATAAGTTAAACAGTTATGAAAATATTGACCTTTTCTCGCATCTTTAGTCACATCTGCTTTCACCTGGAAACGAATACATAATCGATATTTATTCAAAGCTTCTTGCAAATAATCATTGTTGGGATATTTTTGAAATGTATACTTACCTATAGGCATTTTAAATTAACCTTGACACATGTTTTGATTGCAGATGATCAAAAAACGGTTATTTTTTTTCTGGTATTTGTGCGTATGCATAATTTGTATGTGAAAGGGCCTTGACTATCAAATTTAATGGATCCGCTAAAATTGCGACGATTTAACAAATTAATATTTTAAGTTTATGTAAAGTGATAAAGGTTACATCTTCTTGCCTTGACATTTTATTGTCGAGTTCCTATAACGTGTTGTGAATTTCAAAATAGATTGGGAAACAGATGAGCATTTATAAAAAATGACAGAAATTAATTTGAAATTGTTTCAAATGCGGTGCACTACTGTTTAATTCTTAACAAAAAATGAATCTTACCAGCAACCCAAAGGAGCGTGGTCAACAAAAGAGACTGCAGAGTTGTCATCACTTGTTTTGTAACACGTTTCTGCAATGGAACTGAAGAGCTAGAGCTCTTTCAATCGACTACCTATACTCATTACCCAAGGATTTCAACGCATCACTTCTACTTCTGTTTTATTGCCCAATAATTGCACAATTTTTATACACAACAATTTGTAATATTTTAGATGATAAGCAATAAGAAATACCGTTATTTATTATACATAACGATTTTTATTGGCAACGTCACGACAAATCTACCGTCTTCCTTACGTGTGTATGTTTGCGTGAACTGTTGCTCACACGTTTTCTCTTCTGGGCTAAATGTATTGTTTTTGTGGCATTGCTCAATCTCCCAAAATTTGGTGAGGTTACTGTCAATGTCTGTCATTGATAGATGACATGCCGATACTGATGAGGGTGGAAGTGATTTGTTAACAGAACCGCTTAAAACCCAACCGAGTTGTGTTTTTTGGAGAATTGGCAGATGTTTCCCTAGTTTGATTTGCCCTATGCACAGAATGTCCCAAAAGTGTTCGGCGCCAATTAAAGCGTCGATGTCTGAGGAGATGTTAAAATCGGGGTCAGCTAATCGTAAGTTCGTCGGTATGTGAATTGATGACTTGTCAAATGTGACAGTTGGTAATCTGTCTGTTATTCTGTCTATGACTAAACATTCGATAGATGCTTGGAATCGGTTAAAACGCGATTTCATGACTGCCTGAATTGAATTTGTCGTCTGGATTTGTGACTGATTGATACCAGTCACTTGTATTTGTGTGTTTTTGTGTCTTATTCCTAAACGACTAGAAAATGATTTAGTTATAAAACATGATTGTGAGCCTGAATCAAGGAGGACTCTGCATTGCTGCGGATAGCCATTCATGTCAAACATGTCGACTACCGCCGTTGATAATAATACCTGAGATGCGACTGTAATTAAACATTGTTTTGCCACTGCAACCACCGTTGTGTCTGCACTGGTGCCTTGTGTTTGTTCATCAGTAGCCATCGACTTGTTAATGTGTAACATGCTATTGTGTCGTCGATTGCATTTTTTACAAGCGCCTGAAAAGCAGCGCGGGGCAAAATGACCTGCTCGAAAACAATTGGTGCACAAATTCAATCTTTTGACCTCGTTCATTCGAGCATCTGGAGAGAGTTTAATAAATGTGTCACATTGATACAAAGGATGGATGCCCTTGCACAAAGGACACATTGGTTTGTCGTTGATCCCTACATGCACCGCTGTTTTCCGATCTTTTTGGATTTGCTTGCTCGGAGCAATCGACTCGAGCACTTGACATTTAGCGTTCAAGAATTTTGACATTTCGTCCATAGTCGGGGTTTTGCCAAATGGTTTTGCAGTTTCCCAGTCTCGTCTCGTTTTGACGTCTAATTTAGAGGTAATTAAATGAATTAGCAAAGCGTCCCAATGTTCGGTTGGTTGTCCTAACGTCTTTAAAATGCGTAAGTTTTTTTGTAAGTTATCGGTCAACTGTCGTAAATCAGTGTGGGATTCCTTCGTCATTGTCTGCAATTCAAAGATGTTTTGCACGTGTTTTTGAACTATTAGGGGCTTGTTTTCGAAACGATCTTTTAGAAGCGTCCATGCCACTTGGTAATTTATTGCGGACACTTCTAGCGACTGAATGACCGCTGTTGCCTCGCCTTTCAAGGATGACCGTAAATAGTGGAACCTTTGAATGTCTGTTATTGCTGTGTTGTCATGTATAAGTGAGTTAAAAGTGTCGTAAAAATTTAACCACGTGTCGTATGACCCTGCGAATTCTGGCAACTTGATCGTTGGTAGCTTGATTTGGCTGCCGAGCGCGTCCGCGTTTGATTGAATTGATATTGGCGTCGATGATGTCGATCGTCCAATGACGTTTGCGGATTCGATTAATTTAGCGGCGCGTCCCGACGCCTCATAATATAAATTTTCAAACGCTACCGTCTCTTCTTCATGATCGTAATCCGCTTGCAGCGCCTCGAGACTGAGTTGGATTTCCTCAAAATCTTTTAAAAGTAACCTGACCCCCTCAAACCGTTGTTTGAGTACGGACACATCAACGTTTGTTTCATGTTCTGATAAATAATTGTTGAACCGCGTTAATTTTGCCTTAATGTGGCCGCGCTTGCGATTTAAAGTCGCGTATTGCTCATTAGAGTCTTGCATTATAAATGTGATTATTGTTTCCAAATGCGAAGCTTGCCGTTGGGAAAGGGTTTTGTGACGGGATAAATTGAATTGTACTTACCCGCTGCACTTCTGAACGGTGCGTAGTTTGAACCCAAGCGACGTCGACTTCCAGATGTTTTCTTGATTTGATTGCGTTTTATTGCTCAGAAGCAATTGATTTGTTGATTTGTTTGTTGATTTAGTTGTCTAATTGCAATGACTTTGTTGATTCGTCGCTGTAGTGTCTGATTGCAATTGACAAGGTTGATATCCGGCTCGAAGGACCATGAAATGTATAGGCCGAATTGCCTGGCTGTTTCTCTTTTTGCTTAGATTCTCCAAATGAGACACCTTTTCTGATTGTATGATTTATTAATACAATATACACAATAAAGCTAAATTATGCACTAGTGTTTTTATGATGTTGAAACTTTGAGCTATTGTAAGTAACTGACTTAAATGTTTTCTATGGACCTTAAGGGTAATTTTGGGAGAGGGACACTTCAGGTACTTTTAGAACCCGAAGCACATGTGCGCGTCCAGAAGTTCTGCTAGAAGAAAAACATGTTTCTATAAAAAAATTCTATTTAATAATAATGTTTAAAAAGTGCCTTATGTTTATCATGTATTTTAAGGCGCCACGTTTGTCTTTTATGGTAAATTCGACTTTCTGCATCTTCATGCATATTTTACCATTAAATATAAATTTTTTGCACATCACTCAGATGAGCCGTTTTGACGTAATATGGACAACATGAACCTATGTTTTTAAATACACATTGCCTAAATTTCAGGCGTTTAAAAACGTAATAATAATAATAACAATTTCAATATCGCGAGAGCGCGTAATGCGATAGATAAACTGTGACCTTGACATTGACGCGACGTTTTTCGGTTCTTATATTTAGAGGGATGAACTTGAAGAAATTTAATTTGAGGTACAAACAGGTACTAACGAAGTACAAACGATTGGCGCAATTCGTTTTTCGAAATCTTTCAAGTCCGGTGCTAGCGTGAAGTTGGCACCGGATCACGTTTTTAGCGAATATCTGCGAAACTGTGGATTCAATTGAAAAATTATTGAGGGTACAAACGGGTACAAACGAAGTACAAACGATTGGTATAAATTTCATCATTTGTACCTCCACATCAGGTGTCAACTTCACGGACCCGGAAATTATTACTTCTATATTTCTGGAGAATATTTTATTTTTTATTTCTGCAGAAAATAGAAATAAAATAGTATTTCTGCGAACTACTTTATTCGCGCGGACTCTTTCTTTTCGGACAGAAAGAAAATTTTTTGTATTCTTTTATTTCTGTGGACGTTTTGATTTGCGCGGAATCTTTTATTTTGAACATTATTTTTTTTAAATTTTTGCGGAAATAAATTTCACATCGTGGCCCAGGCGGTGCTTCATAACAAACACCGTCATTTTTGTTAATTTAAAAAATGCTAAATCGACGAAACAGCTGTCCGAACGATAAGAAAGCCTTTCCGAATAACAGTGTGGTGTCATGTTTCATGTCGAGTAAAATAAACATTTGTCATATAGAATAAATAAATCTCCATCCCATAATCGTTAAATGATAATTTCTACAAACACGTCAACCATAGCTTGCATCACAGGTCAGATGCACTACCGTAAATGACAACGGCGATTTTATATCTCACTCAGAACTTTATTGTTCTTTTTTTACAATATAGACAATATTTTTAAAAATGTGTTTAAAATGTGTTTTTATTGTTCTTGTAGTCGAAAACTTTTCAGTAGCATTACGCCCTTAAATATCTGAGTTATTTATGAACCGACTGTGAAATACTTTTATTTATTGTATTTAGCATAAAAATTCTATGAAATGAGGTATCGCATGTAGTACCTTGCTATTTGAATTTTAAAAGTTTGGGATACTTTCGCGTAACGGGTGGAGGGAGGTGGGTCGATAATTACATCTTTAAATGGCAATTATAAAAATTGACCTGTCCGAGCATTTTTCTAAAACATTTTTCTCAATCATTTTACTTTCTTTTTGATTTGCAACTCCATTTGCAGGAGAGAGTCAATATAGTTGCATATGCATTCTTCTTCGTTTGGTGTGTCACTAGGAAATGGTGTAAATGTCTTCTCCAGGTGCTCTGCCAAAGCTTGCGCTTTTTCCTTGTTCGTTCGCGCCCATTCGCCATTTCCCAGGGTTAGTGGTGGATTACGACGTTGTGGTTGTTTAGTATTTTTCATCGCTTTCCACAGCGAATATCCGGTGTCAATGGTTGCTGAGAGGCACTGCAGATGTCTGCTTATGGCTGTGTTTTTGTTCTCCTCAAGGATCTTCTTTACTTCCTTCACAGCCTTGTTGAGTTTGGCTTTATCATGTGGCGATCTAGTCTGTTGCCATTGCTTTCTCAGTTTGCGCTTTTCCATTATTTTTTTGTTGGCGATATCAGAGCACTGATTTTGGAACCTCGTTTCTTTTTCTGGTGGGGTCGCTGCCCAAGCTGCCTCCTGGATGAAGTGGTTTAATTTATCTTCTGGTGTTTTCAGTGGCGGATCATAACGGATATTACTTAGTTAGTTTTTAAACACGTACCAATTAGTTTTTTTAGTGTGGAGCTTTGATGGCCTTGCTCTCCGTATAGCATTAGAACTCATGGTTAGGATTAGCGGTGAGTGGTCAGATGACAGATCAAAGCAAGACTGGATGGTCAGGTGAGTACTTTTTTTTTTTTTTCTTATAGAGGTGTTGAAATTCCTTATTGGAAGACCAGGTCTAATTAATTAATTAATTTATCCGGTACTGTGGGGTTCCCCTGAATGGGTCGCTACCCACTAAACGCACCCCTTCATAGCTCCACACAGCCCAGAACGGCTCACGCATTGCTTCAGGCTGTGCTGCTCTCGATGCCAAGTGCATCCCGCCACACCGTTTTTATAAAACGTTCTCCTTTTTTGTAGACTCTAGCTCTACCTCTATAGCTCTAGCTCACGTTCAAATTCGCTAAATTTTCTAAATTTTTGGAAAAATTGAAAAAAAAGATGAAATTTTCAATCGGCCAGTCACCCTCGAGTTAGTTCCTCACATTTAATCTAGAATTTTTCAAAACAAAAAATAACAAAAAATACAAAAAATACAAAAATACAAAAATACAAAAAACAAATTCACTCACACATAAATTCACACAGCTTCACTAGGTATGGATTTTATCACACAAAAATCTATAAGATGAGGGGTCTTTCGCCTGTCTGAAGGTCAAAAGGACGGTTCGCCAGTCGACAGCGGTGTTAAGTTGCTAGCTTGCATTGTGAGATAGAGTTGCCTACCTTTTGGTGTTGGCACGTTCGATCTAGAACCCCACCACGGATGTTTAACATTATAATCGCCCCCGGCAATAAATCTGTTGCCTAAGGTTTTAAAGAACTGTGTATGTTGCTCTTCTTTTATGTTGTGTTTAGGTGGTGAGTAAACAGCTGCTAACGTTATAGATCCAGCACAATCTTCTATGGTGACGGCGGTTGCTTGAAGATAATCTCGCGTAAACTTCTTATTTTCGCAGTGCTTTATGGTAGTTTTTATAATTATTGCAGTTCCCCCGTGGGCCAAGGAGGTCAAACATGTAATTAACAAAAATCTTTATCAAAAAAGGCGCCAGGCTGGAATCTCATAACTGGAAAAATCCTTAAAGAGGTGCCAGAAAACATCATCAAAACAATTACTGCGCTGTTTAATGCAGCACTAAGATTAAAATACTTTACAGTATCATGGAAGGTAGCAGAAATTATACTAATAATGAAACCTGAGAAAAACTCCGAAAACGTGAGTTCCTATCGACCAATTAGCTTATTGCCGGTTGTGTCAAAGGTATTCGATAAGCTCATGCATCAAAAGCAACTAATACCGGAACATCAGTGTGGCTTTAGGGAGCAGCATGGAACAATATAGCAGGTGCACAGTGTAGTGCGCCAAATAAACTTGGACCTGGAAGAGAAGCGATTCTGCTCAGCGGTATTTTTAGACGTGTCTCAGGCCTTCGATAAGGTATGGCACCCAGGCTTCCTTTATAAAATTAAACGCCAGTTACCGCGCAACATGTATAAATTACTGAAATCTTACCTAAGTGACAGGCAATTCTACGTAAAACAACAAGATGAATGCACAAAACTGTCACCAATTAAGTCCGGTGTTCCACAGGGAAGCGTTCTTGGGTCGGTCTTGTACCTTCTCTATACAGCGGTCCTGCCAGTATCTCCATCTACAATTATAGCAACATTCGTGGACGACACGATAGTGATGGCGTCGCACAATGAAAAACCTTCAGCTATTCTCCAAAATCATATCAATAAAATCCAGAGGAGATGGAGAGTTAAAGTAAATGAGCAAGAATCAACACAAGTGACATTCTCAATGAAAAGAGCCAGCTGCCCGCCAATAACCCTAAATGATCAACAAATACCCCAAGACACAAAAGCCAAATATCTTGGAATCCATCTGGATAGAAGGCTGACGTGGACATGACATATCGAAGCAAAAAAGAAACAGTTAAATCTGAAATTTAGAATGATGTATTGGCTCACTGGACGACGGTCGCCACTCAGCTTGGAAAACAAAGTGCTCTTGTATAAAGCCAATTTGGAGCTATAGCATACAGCTGTGAGGCTCCGCGTCAGCCTCCAATATTGAAATCTTGGAGAGATTCCAGGCAAATGTTCTACGCACTATGGTCAACGCCCCATGATTTGTTACCAACGAAATAATTAGAAGGGACTTACAGATTTATACAGTGAAAAAAGAAGCGCGTGTATGTACTGCGAAGTACAGTAACAAACTTGCAGTGCATCCAAACCGCTTAGTACGTAGGTTAGTTAACGAATTTAATGATACGCGTAGACTCAAGCGGCATAAGCCATCAGACATAGTAAACCGATATTAACTGAAATGTGAAAGTGAATAGAATAAGTCATTAGATAAGATGTTAAATTAGAGGCACGATTTGTTGGAAGACTGCCTACATTTACATTTACTTATTGTTCTAGGACAGATCGTAAATAAAACTGGGGTTTAAAAAAAAATTACTTTCGGGAAACACTGTATATTCACCAAGAGAAAACAGCTTTTTTTAAATTTTTTAAATTTGTGTAAAAGGCTGATCCCTTTTAACGGTTGGCAGTTCTAAAATCGGTAGGTTTTTATTAAACGACGTTCCCAAAATCCATCCCCTAAAAAATACTGTGGGAGTATATACAAATCTTCGTCAGTGTATGTAATCTTAGCTGCAGTGCCAAATGCATGTAAATTAAATTGACTACATATTTTTTATCCCTTCGTGAAAATTCGAGTAAGAAAATTCGCAATGTAGTGACTTTAGAAAAGAAACTAAAAATGATAGAAAGTGTAGAAAGTGGTGGTAAATTTACAGTTGTAGGAAGAGATTTCAAATCGCCCGAGTCTACAGTGTCCAACAAAAAGACAAAATTAAAAAAGCTGCTGGAGTTGTTCGAAAAAAACGACGAAAATTACGAGAGTGAGTGCTATAAAACATGGTTGCAAATTTTGCATAATAAACGTAGAGGCCAAACAAGGCAATCTTGATTCATTTTTGCAACGTAGAACAAAATGAATCAATTATAAATAATTATGTTTTGTATGACATTTATTTCTTTTAATTTGTTATGCATGTGATTTTTTTATATTAATAATATGTATTTATTTTATTGTGTTTTCTTTTTAAGAATTTTAATATGATTTTTTATAAATACCCCGTTGAACGCGAAAGTTCACTTAACGCTATCAGGTCCAGAACGTATCCTTCGCGTTGAGCGGGGGTTACCTGTACTGTATAAGACAATTATCAAACCAATATGGGCGTATGGTATACAACTGTGGGGTACTGCGAGCACCTCTAATATTGAAATCACACAGAGATTTCAGAACAATAGTATATTATTATACAAGTTTTATTTTTTTATTTTTTATTTTTTTAAAATTTATTCGGGAGACGTAAAAAACTTTAAACAAAGCACCTGTCGGTCCACCGAACAGGTAGAGTCAGATTCGCTGACTAAAAAATCGTATCTAGCCCGGATGTTGTTTGGACTGGAACAGAAAGTGTTGAGTAGTAATTACCCTTTACTTTTGACTGAAAGAATATTTAATATAGAGCGGAAATAACGGATAGAGAGAGCCGCGGGGACAGTAATTATTGGAGGATGGACCTTGGAATGCGAGCGCGATCGCGTGGATTTGGCTCGTAGTCCACTGACGCCCGAATCATGGGATTCGGGTGGACAGTGGCTCGCTGGAAGAATTTTTCGGCGAGGGAGACGATGTGTTCGCGAAGAGATTCGATTTTTAGGTCGCGGAGGATGGTTGTGTTACGAACGAACCAGAGTGCGCTCGCAACCAAACGAGGGCTTTGTTTTGGACGGCGTAAACCGACGCCATGTAAGAACGCGGCGCGTATCCCCAGACAGGAATCGCGTATGTGAGAGTAGGGCGGATAATCGTTTTGTATAGCAACAGTTTGTTGTCAATGGACAACACACTATTACGACCGAAAAGTTGAGCTATACGCCCGTAGGCTTTTTGTCGGACGTGGTTTACGTGGGGCCTCCACGAGAGTCTGTTGTCGAGGATGACACCCAGATACTTCGCGGAGGCGTGCCAGTTTATTGGTTGTTGAAACAAGGTGACGTTGCCTGACGGGCCTTGCCGCCTCTCTGTGAAGAGGACAGCTAGAGTTTACGCGGGGTTTAACGCAATACGCCATGTCGAGTACCATTCCTCCAGGTTGTCAGCCACGCGCTGAAGGCGACATGTGACAATTTCTGGTTCCGAGCCGCGAGAAAGAAAAGCGGTGTCGTTAGCGTACTGCGCTAAAATAGCTTCATGCGGAATCGGAATCGGTATATCCGCCGTGTAGATATTAAAAAGAGTCGGCCCCAGGATTGGGCCCTGGGAAACTCCGGAGGAAACGGGTTTAATTTGTGATACCGTGCCGTCAACTTTGACTCTGAATTCTCGCCCTGAAAAATAGGACCGAAGGAGACGCACGAGTGGTAATGGGAAATGGAAACTTATTTATTTGTAAACGAGTCCGTCATGCCAGACCTTGTCGAACGCTTTCGCGACATCAAGAAAAATAGCACCCGTGTACTGGTTGTTATGAAATCCTTGAGTGATGTACTCGACGATCCTGAGAACCTGATCGGGAGCATAGTGTTTGTCGCGGAATCCAAGCTACTCCGGAGGAATTATGTTGAGTTCCTCCAGAGCTTCCTTGATTCTTGCGTGTATGCAGGCCTCTGCTGCTTTGGGGAGAGTCGAAAGGAGGCTGATTGGCCGATAATTCTGAGGGAATTTCGGGTCCTGGCCGGGTTTGTGGATCGCTACTGCTTCTGCGAGTTTCCACCGGGCGGGGAAATGACGCAGTCGTAGCATTGCGTTTGTGATAGCGAGTAGAAAAGCGATTGCTTTTCTCGGAAGGTGTTTGAGGGCTCGATTCATTATGCCATCATAACCTGGCGCCTTGCGGGGGTGAACTGAGCGGACGTACATTACCAACTCTTGAAAAGGAACGAAACGAATCGCACCCTCGTCGAGAGTGTTTAGTGTATTATTGACATTATCGCGAACATGCTGTATGTGTGCGTTGTTCGCCTGTTCGTCGTCCAGGTTCAACTGTTTTTCGTAGTTTAACGCGAAGGCATTAGCCTTTTCAGCGAGGGTATACGCTATCCCATTGTCTCCGTGAATGGGTAACAAGTTTTATAAGACAATCTATTGTCGCACGAATAAGTTTGGGGCACGACGAGTGCTCCAATGTCACAAGTGCGACAATACGTCTTATAAAACGAGTGTAATACACTATTTTTTCGATTTTGGCCCTCTCAGTTTTATGAAAATTTGAAAATTCTGTTTTCTAAATATTCTAGAGATTTTTAGGATTAGGTACTGGTTGCGTTGGTATTTATCATGTTCATAAAAAGGAACATGTTTAATGTTGAATTAACGTAATTTTATGTTTCTGTGAAGTTGAATTATTTGATTAATAAATTTAGTGGTCTAAAGTGTGAAATTAGTGACCATTGTGTGTCACACCCTTTTTTTCGAGAAATTCGATAAAATTCTAACATTATGATAATTGATCATATTTAAATTCCATTTTGAATATTTAAAACTGGATTTCCTGAAAACATGAAAAATGCACTCAGTAACTTCTTGCATTGGATCCATCAATTACCGATGCCAATGGTGACCCTTTTTTAAAGTAGTTTTGATTATGTAAATTATTTAATTTTTCTAACTATTGTAGTTAAACATTATACTGTTAATATTTTCCATAAAATTTATACATTTTAACTTTTTGTATCACATTTCAAGAAAACAAGCTCAAATTTGTTACTTAACAGTATTTATTATTAATAAAAGTAACAAATCATTAATTTGTTGTTATTAAATAGATAAAAAATATACACGCATTTAATAAAATGTTATTGAAACGCATCAAAAACCTTAATTGACATTCTTAGTGCTTCGTTTACGAGAATATGGAAGATTTTGCCAATTTTTTTTTTACGGCGTTAATCGATACTTACATGTTTAATCTGATACGAAACAAATGCAATTAATTAATTTACTGGAATAATTAGTAGATATCAAATGAGAAGTGATCAATGCAATTGACAAGGTTGATATTCGACTCCGAAGGACCATGAGATGTATAGGCCGAATTGCCTGGCTGTTTCTCTTTTTACTTAGATTCTCCGAATGAGACACCTTTTCTGATTGTATGATTTATTGACACTATATACACAATAAACCTAAATTATGAACTATAATGTTTTTACGATGTTAATACTTTGAGTCATTGTACGTAACTGACCTAAATGTTTTGTATATAGACTTAAGGGTATTTTTGAGAGAGGGACATTTCAGGTACTTTTCGAACCCGGCTATGCCGCACATGTGCCCGTCCAAGTTTAGACATTTAACTATTCCGGTTTTACAAACTTCACAAAAAGCTGAAGGGTCACTCTCACTGAGAATTGTTTACCTGCCGAACGTTGCTTATAGAAAGTGAAACCATTATTTGACCATCTTCGAATTTAAATTATGAGACAGGTTTCGCAATGCTTTTTCCCGTCTTTAAAATATTAAATCTATTTACAAAAGGGATCACTATAAATTAACATTCAATACCAGTAAATCTAAATTTCACAAGAAAACAGACGTTTCGTTTTGAATGATCACTCCTCATTTGATATCTACTAATTATTCCAGTAAATTAATTAATTGCATTTGTTTCGTATCAGATTAAACATTTAAATATCGATTAACGCCGTAAAAAAAAAAAAAATTGGCAAAATCTTCCATATTCTCGTAAACGAAGCACTAAGAATGTCAATTAAGGTTTTTGATGCGTTACAATAACATTTTATTAAATGCGTGTATATTTCTTATCTATTTAATAACAACAAATTAATGATTTGTTACTTTTGTTAATAATAAATACTGTTTAGTAACAAATTTGAGCTTGTTTTCTTGAAACTGTTCGACTATTACACGAACGTATTTTATTCGTTGTATCTGTCGTTTCACTTACTTATTTGGATTTTTGACTTCATAACACTGATCCTCAATAACAAATCTTGTATACGGACCTGATAATTTGTATACAACCATCCAAACATCCTTGTAAAGTGGCCTGCAAGCGCCGAACATCGTGTCGCATTTAAAGTGCGGCAGAGTGTACACTTGGCTTGACCTTGACAGGAGTTCGGTAGAGATGCCGGACGCCGGCCAGCGTGCTATTACAGCGTTACCAACGTAATACGTATAAAAAAAAACCCAAAAGCGGTTTCACAAAAAGTTCCTTTGTGACACTGTTTTTAGTTTCACAAAAACTCACTTATGATACCAAAGTAGAAAAAGTATTTTATTCACAATCAGTTAGTAACATACAACTTTTCTAACTCTTTAAAAGTTGGAAAGTGAGCGATTTCATGAATACACTTCAGCCAGTCAGAAATATTAAAAAAGAGTCAGTTATGAGGCGTAATCGGTCAGAAAAAAACCATAACCAACCTGTGAGGGCGTTATTATCGATTTAAACTACAAATGTCAAATTAACATATATTTCGAAATGTCAACATTGTCGTTAAAGTTGACAGTACTCTTCAACATAGAATAATGAGACCACATGGAGGATGGTTTTTGAGTCTTAGCCAAGTCACCAAAATAAGCGAGTATAATGCTCTCAGAAACGTACTTTTGGACCCCCTTTTTGGAGCACCAGTCGCGAAAATTTCTGTATGTTTTTTCGTATCGCAGTTTACTTTTCTCAGGTAAGATATTGAGTTTTAAGTTTTGTGCGGATTCCCCCAATTCGGGGGGAGTACATTCTATTTCACTATCAGACATTTTGCTTGTTAAAGAAACAGCAAATACAAATTTGGTGTGACTTTTGTTAAGCAATTTCATGAAATGTCAGTCGTGCAGCGCCTACTAAGTGTTAATATTTGACCGAAATAAACGATAATATTATTTTTAATTTTTATTGATTGCGAATAAAATAGTATACAGACCTCGGCGAAAGTACCATTCCTGTGTCTCGAGAACTAGTTCACCTCAAGGCTACGCCTTTCGGTAAACTATACTTCTCTCGACAGAAATGGAATACTTTCCGCCTCGGTATGTAATATACTATAGTTGCATTGTTCATGCACCATGGTATATATCTAATCAAAGTTACCTAAATATAACGTCAGTGCGAGAAGAAATTAAAAATTATCAAAATTGTCTGGCAGGTTCGATTAGATGTAAATGTTACTGTGAATGATATAAATTGTATTGACATACACCAAATTAGTTGGTGTATGTTCAAAGTACTGCCAAAAATGACATTATTTTAACTTACACCGGTGGTTGTCGACTTTCGTGGTGAATGAAATAATTCTTTACATATTATATTCAAATAAAAAATACATTTATAATAAACTGAATAACTTGAATGCAATTATTTGTTTCAGAGTGTAAGACTCTTATGACATTTTGAACTGCAAAGGAACCTCATGCATTTGCAGGTCAAATATTCCCTCTACAAAATTGATTTCGAGTGCCATTTTTGTTCGTTAATTTATAAAAGTCCGAATCTTCTACAGCACAGCAACAACAACAGCTAATACATTTCTAGGATCAGTACAACCGCGGTCAACATCTAGTATTTGTTCTCGTACAGTATCTCCAACTTGAGCAGCAGGAAATTTGTTATTTGATGTTTAAAACATTTTTATTGCCTGTAGTCCAAGATTCTCTTTTACAGATGCGCTTTTCGTAGTAGTTGACTGGTGTTGTTCATGTAACGTTGTCCGTAGAAAACTGTCACTATTGTTCTCCTCTAAATCTTTATTTTCAGAAACGCTGGTTATTTCTTTCAACTGCTCTTCTGTTTCAATCGTTTCAATTTTTCACAAGGAAGAGTTTAACGCCAAACATGGCTTCATATGGAGTCTGACGAATCACCTCATGATAGGTTGTATTTTTTGCAAACTGAACAAACGGTAGATTTTCCGACCACTTTTTTATATCGTTATCGTTATCCGAATGCAATATAGCTGGAGCACCAAATCTTAAAAAAATATGAAGATGGTGTACGACTTCTTCAACAGTCTTGGTTTTTCAAGTTCTCAACTGAACAAACTTTGTTAGATGGTCTTGATAAACCATCGTAAATTTGAAATCGTCGTCTTTATGGAACTGCAAATATATAACGTCTACCTGACATCTCGAGTTTAATTCTGAGCTAATCATATGTTTTACATCAATACCTTTCTTAGGAAAACTTTGTTTCATTTAGCATTATTTGCATAAATGTAGAAATAGCATTAGAACTTCATAAGTAATGCTCTGGGGTATTTAATTTGTAACTCCTTAAGCCCTATTCTAACACGTGTTTTGGAAAGTATATTAAATAGTTACTAACTGTTAGATAACATTATAACGAATACAGTAGAACCCCGTTTTTACGTCCCCGCTATTTGCGTCTAATTTTTGCAGTCCCGTTTCATTTTAATACAGGTAATACCCGGTTCTACGTTTCTTTTCCCGCAATTTACGTTGGAAATATTCAAAATGAAATTATTAAATTTATTGAAATTAAAAATTTCCTTTATCTTATACCATATTTTTTAATTTGAGAAAATGATTCAAACAGATCGGGCCAAAAGATAGATCTATGATTGGCTGTCAGCAAACTGCTGGCAGGTGCCAGCGAAACCGCATGGCAATCAGTGAAATGAATATGTTAGCAGCTTTTAGACACTCTGCACTTTGCAAAGTTTCGTGATTGTGATTAGGTGGACAATTTTTTATTTCATTCGATATTGATTCTTGACAAAGTGAAAGAACACGTGGGTTCACGCGTGTCGCGTGTAATTTTGATGTACCACTTTGGCTACAATAGTAACAAAGCGTGAATCAATTGAAAAAAGTGAGATACAATGTGGTCCCATGGCAAAAAACGCATGTAGCTATATAAATAAGACCTTCAAAGTACGAAGAATTTATAGTATTGAAAGAAAGCTATATACAGTGCAGGATTTACGTATAAGCTACACAAGCTATAGCTTAGGGCCCCCACTTCATATTTGGCATTGACATATAATATCTGGACTTATAAAGGGCCCCATATCTTAGGGCCTTATCAAGTCTAAATCCGGCCCTGGCTATATACACGGTGAGTCAAGTTTTACCGCCGGTAGCAAAATGGCCCTTCAAAATAATTTGTCAATTCTCATAAATTGCATGAGTCATTTTGTATTATTAAGGAACACAGAAACAACAAAAATTATTTTTTTTAATCGGGTAAAATTTTGGCTTTACCTCAATTACTAGTTGTTCAATTTATTAGTTTTTTTGATGTATGGAACAGTAAAATATTTTCACACAATTTAGTGTAATTGAAATAATTTTATTAATATGCGTTTATTAAATAAAGTCATTTCCGTATTAGAAGGTATTTTTTTAAATGATTTACGACATAAGTAGATTAATTTACGGAACAATGTTATTTATGTAGGGTACTTGACTTTTTATTTATGACGGTCTGGTGGAAACTGAAAAGCTGTCTTGTTCAGTTTGATGGATCAATCATAAATTATTGTTAGGGTGGTAAACCACATTATCCATTGTTGAAAAGTCATAAATAAAAGCATTTTTCGTGCTTCAACTTAAATTTGATTTAACTCAAAAGTATTCATGCTTTTACGAATCAAATTGAAAATATTAATGCTACGAATAATTTGACATATTTTGAAATAAAAAACCAAACATCGAAATTTTACCCAAAACTTTGTTTTACTTTTTTGGCTTCAAATAAAAATAATTTTGGAAAATTTGTAGCACTAATCGAAAGTGTAAACTTCAACGATGTAATATGTAAATTGCATACTTTCCCCTCAATTTTTAATAGGTATTATGGCCGGGGCGGTAAAACTTGGCTCACCTGTACACAACTAATTTGTATAATTTTTTTAAAGAAAAATTTTCATTGCCCTCAATTTAAATTTTCCATCTATTTACGTTTTTTTTTGTCGGTCTCTTCAAAAACGTAAAAGCGGAGTTTTCATAGACACAAAACGTTTTATGCACCAGCAATCCAATGGTGTACTGGTTCTAACATTCAACGCTATCGATCGGAGTATGTCGACATACACCAGCCAATCTCCAAAAAATGAATAATGCAAATAATCATTCGGACTTTTAGTCATGTTTTTGGTGGATGTTAACATTCGCTGGTAATTCTCGACATACACTAATTTTGATCATTCACAGTTATACATTATACGCATATGAACGTTATAATTAACTAAGCTTTAGTAGAAATGTCTGTATCAAAACATTTACTTATTGTGTTCATAAGCAACAAATTCTAAATATAAAATAAATTAAAGCAAAAAAATTACATCTTTGATAAATGATAATTTAATTAAATAATTTTTTTTCTTTTTTAATTTTTAACAATACACTTATTTTTACTAAGGAAGCTTTATAATCAATTTTCATTAAATTTCTTGATTTAGTTCATTGCGTTATGTTCAAGCACAGAGCATTGATTGGTGAAAGTAACAATATCTTTAAATTTTATACAGTTTTCATAATTTTGCGGAATGCTTTTAAAGAACTAAAACAGTTAAAAATAAAAGAAAGCTTGCGTTTGAAATTGTATTTATTAGAGTATATGGAGTAAACGGTACAAAAGTATAACTATGAATTCATCACCAACATTTATAAGGCACATCAATCTACCTTAGCAATAAAATCTTACAAGTGGGCAATTAAAATTTAACTGGCTAAAATGTTCTTACATTTACATTTACATTTAAGTACATATCAATACTTTGATGTATGTAGTTTACATACCACGTTATATACCCAACAGAATAATCACGATTACCATAATAGCTAAGGTGCGTTTTTTATGACATATTTTTAGTGCTAATTGATTAATCCGAAATGACAACACACTTTTGGGGTCTGCTATAAAATTAATCACACTACGATTATTCTCATAATCGTTACCTTAAATAACAGTGCACCAAAAATTTGTGATTATGAAGAACACAGTTTATGATTAATATGTGGATTACACTTTCACAGCAAGATAGTTTAAGATTTGCACAAAAATGGTGTGAATTACAATTCATGTGTAATTCTTAAACCTCCTCTGGAAAATATAAAATTTTTGTTAACTAAACACTAAAGATTTGGCACCAGAATTAAACAAATTAATGCAACAGAAAAATGTTTGACAGTAGCTAATTCTGATAATTTTATAGTAACTAATTTATCAAAATCAGCTGCTTCATAAACAGCAAATGAAGTTGTTCAGATCAAGAAAGTACGTTTAAATTTAAATTACAAAGCGCATTAATAGCACAACAAAATAAAAGACAAGTTTTTTAATAATAATAATAAAACACCTATTGGAAAGCATATTTTACAATAGTAAATAAAAAGTCATTAAATATAATACAGAATTCATCAGGCATTAACAAAATATTTTCTCAATCTTTTACAATCAAAGCTATAATACAATTCTAAATCAAAGATATAAAATAAGGGAATAAATTAAGTTGAATGGTGTAAAGTTATATTAATATTTTACTAATTTATTAGTCAAGTAATGAAGCAGAGTCTCCACGTGGAGAATTTACAAAGTCCATTTAATTAATAAAGTGACATCATGTGCTATAAAAATAAATCATTTTTAATAACAGTGAACTAGTTGGATTTATAGCGCGATTAAAAATAAAATAAATTAAAAAATCAGATCATTTTTAAAAAAAAAACTTTCAAAATTGTCAATGGTGAGTATATTATTGAAAAATAGAGTATTGATCAGATACTTTTATAAAAAGAGCTTACACAGCACAGCCTTTTTTAATGCCATACAGAACTCTGAGTTCTGGGAAAATAATCTTTTTAATTAGCTGATTTGTTTTCGAAGCTAATATGTTCCTTTTTGGATCATTTTTGTATATTTTAATCCCTGGTTTATGTACCAAAAAAGCATTATCCAATATTAAAAAGTCGTAATCTAAAACGCACAACGCATATCCCTGAAAAAAAATTAGGTAAAGTAGATTTTTTATTCTCTTAATGGCTAAATTAATACCTGAGTCATCTTGTCACTTTTCCCTTCCCAACTTAACCGTTCGTCATATAATGGTTCAGCATTAGTCCCTATGAAAATGGGTTCCCAGTGAAGGAAATAACCTGTTCTTTTTCCAATATGAAAAATGTGCAATCCTTTTGTTTCGTTTGCATTTTGCCATTCTTTCGATTTGGGAACATTATGGCACCCTGGACAAAGCTTTTTGTGAAATGGTACAGCGGTTCCATTTTGTAGCATCTCCTTCAGTGCAGTCTTATTATCTGGAACCTGTTGATTGGCACTAACTTCAAATAAATGTAGAGGAAAAACTTTTGGATTTTTACGTAAAAGGGGTCCTGAATTTTCACCGATTATTTTTAGGAACTGAGGAATTATAGCAGGGCTAGGATAAAGTTCGATGTCTGAAGCAAGTATGAAGTGAGTCTCTGCCATTTCTCGTGCAATATTTCTGCCAACATTGACCGGATACAGCAGCTTTTTTTGTGCTTTGTACATCTGTTCACTGCTGACATTATAAAATGGCGAAGGAAGTGAGCAGTTATAAGATTCTGATAACACTTTGTCATGATGCGGAACCTAGAAGAAATCAGACTATGTAATCAACTGCTATAAAACAATTTAAAAATGGCTTTAGTTAAGCAACAACTCACCTGTTTAGGAATATGCTTTGTGCTGAAATAAATATGAAAAGTGACGAGTTCTCCAACCAAAGCAGAGGTACAATCGCGAAGATAAGCCATAGAATCCACGGTGGCACTAAAATCTGTTCCAGGTGCATGCAATGCAATGCTTATAGGACCATTCCATCTTTCCACAAGTGGCACTAGATTGTCCAAAAACGAAAAGTCTCCATGTGTTGTGTACGTAATAGTTTCATGACACCGAAATCGTCGTTTTGCTGGTACATAATTATAAAGCACCCAGTAATCACCTCTTTGTTGAGTTTTAGATACTGTTGGCTTATCGAGACAATGCGTAACTTTTAGCACTGGATCGATGGCAGGTTCTTGTGGTGCACTACTAACTATCGGTATAACTTTAAGTTTTTCATTAAAACTAGGTTCTGTCACTACTTTTTTAGTTGGTTCGATTTGTGGCGATTTTTCATGAATCTCCAAAAGTGGTATTGCTTGAACCAATTGTTCCCCGAATGCATTTCGTTGCGGATCTAAAGCTGCCAAATTTCTACCTGATTGTTGTAATTCACGAATTATTTCGGTTGTACCACTATTGTTAAAAATGTAAATGAAAAGATATAATGCAAATGCTATGATTATACACTTAATGAAAAAAATTCGTTTGTTGCTAAACATTTTCAAACAAAGTTTCTTAAACATTTGTTATTAAAAACTTTTGTCTCTAATGTAAAGTGTAACTTATTTTAATTTTATTTACTTTTCACTTCATATTACGCACAATTTTGGATTTTCTTCTACGGCCTGGTGGTCGAACATGAAAATATTGGTGGGATTTTCTGTACATTACCAACGATCATTTAAGTTTAGGTGAAACAGCAATTCAAACTTCATGTTCACAATCACAAATGTAGACCCTGCAAAAATTAAATAAAATTAACAAAACAAAAGTAAACATGAAAATATACAAGTAATATTGGTTTATCCTACTGATTTATTAGTTTTAAATAAAAAAGAAACTATACAATTTCAAACTTTAATGAGTGCCACTATACGTAGTCCCAGAATGTTGTTAAAATAATTGCAAAAGAGAAAAAAGTAATTTTTTGTTGACAACGTAAACACTTAAAATGAAAAGCTTTTTGCTGAAATTTGTTGACATTTTGTAAAATAATGAACAGCAAATATACAAGATTAGGCAACCTTAGCGTGCGTGATCAATTTGTTGCCAAACATTCTGCAATAAAGCCCCACAAAAACATAGGCAAATATTTAACACATCAATTTCTATAATATTACAACTACATAAACATTCTTTCAATTAATCCTATCTTTGGGAGGATTTTTTTCAGGGACAATGAGACGCCACTGTTTATTTTTTGATAATTTATTATTATAAGTCAAACAAACCGACAAGTATATTTTAATTTTATAGCTGCCGCATTGATATTCTCCTAAAAATAATAAATAAAACTGGTTGTCTATTTTCACACACTCACACTTGGAATGTCATATGTTTAATTATTGTTAATAGGCGATCCAAACTAGTTTTAGTTGTACACTGTAAAAATTTCGTGGAACACGAATTGTACAATTTTAATTAAATTGTGCGTCATTGTGGTTACACCAACGTCCTTGCAATTTTAAGATGTACCGCCAATCTTAATCGCACCGACCCGTTTTCGTGATTATTACGTGCAAATAGCTTGAAATGGGAGCGTGATTATGACGGAAAAACCGTAAAAACTTTAGAAGTGGAAAACAACCGTGCGAATGACCTTTAAGGCCAAGTGATGTTAGCAGCATTTATTATGCGAGACATCAATTCCAAGTTTGGAATAATTTATTTTTTCCCTGAATGACCTAATCTGACTAAATTTTCCGTAAGCCTTATGCGTCGTCATTTTGTTGATATTAATTTAGGAAGGTAAACAAGTTTTAGAGAGACGTTTTTTTATCAGCGATTACCTGCTCATTAGAGAAATACATTTCTAAAAGATTCCAGTGCTTTTGCCTTGAATTCTTGCGTAAGGATTTGCTATTAACACAATATTAAATTTTGTAAAATATTTGAAATATTGAAACACTGTTGAACTGTATTCGATTTATAATCAAATTAATCTTATTCACACTTATTAATTTCTTTTATTATTTCATTTGACATTGTCTGATAATGTTCACAGCAACGAAACTTTACTATTAACACTAGAACGCTATCGCTCCTGGAGTTAATAGCTTAGTTTCAAGCAATACTCGGCTATAGTCAATATTGCTGATATTACGGTTTACAGATAAAAGCTGGAACTTCCTGCCGATTTTGCATTTATTTATTTATATTATACATCCGAAACAGTGATAGCAAAAATTCCAAACGCCGCATTTAAACCACCAGAGCTGACGCGAAATACATTTTATTCGTGGCTAGCGCCCTGTTTGATAGGCACTGGTTTATAGCGTGTTAGTTATTTATAAGTAACTTAATACGATTCAAAATATATGAACTAAACTCACTTATTGTATGCAAGCAAGGTATAAATTTTACGTATCGATAATTCTCCAGTGTTAAAACTGTTGAAGGCAAAAGAATTCAAATTTTAAAATACAGTCGAACTCCTCTATAGTGATGTTCGAAAAGCCATGAATAAACATCACTATAGAGAAACTTCACTATATAGAATTCAAGTATAATTTTACAATTTTGGCAGTCACTTTAAAAACCAATTGATATTCAAAACAAAAAATTAAAATTTATTATATTTGAAAAAATATTTGTTTATTTAGAAATACACACAGTTATTAATAAACAATACAAATTTTCATCTGAATACTTGCATAACATGTACTTGTTGATGAAAACATCTGTCCAAAGTTGATTGGATAAGTAAGGATTGTGCAAGAAATTCTTTTAAGGATTTTTCAGGTTTTCTATTACCGAAAATTTCGTTCCTCGAGAATTTTGGTAAACCTTTCGTAAAGAATAATCACTATATAGAGGCTTAACATCATAATATAGAGGTATTTTTATATAGAAAACGTTCAAAAATGCATGTTCCTGGCAAAAACATCACTATAGAGAAAAAATCATTATAGAGGAGGTCACTATAGAGGAGTTCGACTGTAGTTAAAACGGCATTTGATAAATTGATCTTACAAAAGTTGCTGATATCCCCAATTCTACATTTTTTGTTTGTACAGTAAAATCCGCTTATAGCGAGGACGCACGGGAGTTTGAAATTAGCTCGTTATTAGAAGATTTCGTTAAAAGCGGATTATTATGTAGACAATTTTTATTGAAAATGTTATTTGTTAACATGAATTAGTAAAATGCGTGTACGTTACAGTTGTTACATATATAAATTTAGGCGTACTTATTAACCGAAATAGTCTGTAATAGTCTACTTCGCCAATTAAATTTTCCAAATTTTATAAGCGGTGTCTCGTTATATCTGGTATTCGTACCAGTTTACCGCCAAAAATGTTCGAATTAGGAAAACTTCGAAATACAGAAACTACAACAAAATGTTTTTTTTTTTCTTATCAGCCGAAGTATTTTACAACCGAAATCGTCCAATAATTCGAGTTAATATTAATTTATCGGTTTGAAATTTGAAAATACAGTCAAACTTCCATATAACGAAGCGTCACTGTGACCTGAAAAAAATTCGTTATAGAGAAACTTCGTTATAATATAGTTATTATAAAATTTTTAGTTTAACCCTTTCAGGTTCTAAGAAGTTTTGAAGTAATACGATTTTAGGCATTAAAATGACTAGGTATCTATTTAACATAAAACAACCTACTTTTAAAATTTACCTGGAGACACAATCATTATGCCGCAAGGTCACAAAAGGATTAATATGCAGTTACGTAGTTATTTCATTATTTGAATAAATAAGACCACCCCAGTGCTATGAAACAATTTTTAAAAGACAGGGCAAAGTATGGTAATAAAATAATTTTTTTTTGACGCAGTAAAACTTTATCAGTTCCATTTAATATTGTAAAATTTTTGCACGCTTAAATTAGTGCCACTTACTTCGTCGGCTAATTCCTCATAAAATGTTGAACCCTGGATACATCTCGGAATATTACTATAACAAAGTTTTTTCCGAAGTTACAGTGAAACAACAAAAAGAAACAATTTTAAATCTCGAAAATTTGTAAAGTTGGGGGAAAAAAATTCGTTATACCGAAATTTTTATTTCGTTATAAGGGGTATAAAGTGCATTAAAAACGTCTCCAGGGTGAAGGTTCCCCAAAAAAATTCGCTATATAGGGAAGTTTGACTGTATTTGACTAATGGAAGTTCGGAAATTTGACTTAACACGTCAACTTTAAGATTACGATAAAAATTGGTCTTAGAGAATAATTGAGGTTATGGAAGTTTGAGTTAGGAAAGTTTCATTGTGCAAATTGGACAAAGTTGAACTATATTCTTAAAAAAAAAAACTTAGACCAAGGTTTGAGACTATATTGTCAGATCCACACGTACATGAATTGAGGTAAAATTTAAGAGTGCCATTTTGCCACTAAAATAAATAATATATGTACATACACATTCTTATACAAATTAGAAAAATGGAATAAGTTGTTTATAAACCTTGTTCAAACATTAATGAATAGGAAGTATCAGTAGTATGTGGTCGGGAAATAATTTCGGTTTCCTTGAGATGCCACTTTAAGGCTTGTCCGTACAATTAGCGTGTTCAAGCCTTATAAAGCAACGTTTTCTTTTAATTTTCAATTCAATTTTGTCTTCTGAACTAAACGTAGGATAAAAAGTCTTTTTGTAGATTTTCTTTCACAATCGGACAAAACGTTCAGCCTTGAACAACGTCTAAAAATTAGTTAATTAAGATGTCAATATTTACCAGCCTGTTATACGATATAGTCTGCAGCCTTGACGCAGAAATAACTAAAAAAAAATGGAAGCCTTTGAAATGATGTGGCTCTACAGGGGGATGCTCAGAATATCTTAAACTGACAGAATTACTGACGAGGAAGTTTTAGGCAGACTGGAAAAAACTATTCCAGTGACTAAAGAAATAAAGATACGGAACTTTCAATGTCTTCGTCA
Organism: Dascillus cervinus; assembly: GCA_949768715.1. Taxonomy (NCBI): domain Eukaryota; kingdom Metazoa; phylum Arthropoda; class Insecta; order Coleoptera; family Dascillidae; genus Dascillus; species Dascillus cervinus. Next base: position 15,525,820 of record OX458316.1, on the reverse strand, counting down.
TGTTGTGAGACGAGAGAGATGCCAACTACTACAATTGAAAGAAGATGTTTGTCGTGTCTTCGGAACCTCAGAGAGTGGTTTGGCTGCTCATCTGGGCACCTTTTCAGGGCAGCAGTAAATAGAATACAGATAGTTACGATGATCGCGAATTTTCGGTAGAAGTTGACACCCTGCGAAGAAGAAGATATGGTTTGCTCTGCAGTGCTTTTAAGGAAATATTGTTAAAACGGGTTATGACTTATGATAAACAAACAAATCATTTAGTGACTATTTGGTAACATACGAATGGTTTTATCCAACAACAATCTCATAAAAGTGCGGTTAATAAGTGAATAGAATATCAAGATTAGTGCAAGAAATGCCCAGTTTTGGGCAATAGAAGACTTCTTATTATCCATTGTAACTCAAACCCCCTAGAATCGATTGAATTGGGTTATAAGGTTCCTAACTTCCTGCTCTCATCACTAACAGGTTAACATATCTATAAACACTTAGGGGCATTTATTTGCAGAAGAAAACCTTTCTGCTGCGAAAAGAATCTTTAAACAAATTAATGCCAGTATTCTTATTTCTGGAGTGTCTGCCCAATCTCCTCCGGAGAGACATCTAGCGTTTATTGCTTCCTAGGCTTGGTAGAGAAAAAATTGTACATGGCGGACCAGAAAATTGTCTGCTAAGGTCTTCTTCTGTTAAACGGACTGACTTCCCCGTTCTCCCGTTTAATTCATAGCTTAAAAAAGCATACCATCACTCTCCGAAGTTTAGTGAAATCGAAATCCCAAAACAGCAAAATAGTGTTAGAATGCTATCAATTAGTTTCTTGTAAATTTATGTTGGCAGTAAAAGATGCAAATTGACATTTTAAGATTATAGTAGTAATGACGTTGAAAAATTTGGAAATGTAGCATAGTAAGGAATACAACCATCGTAGTGAGCGGCTAAAGTATGGAACAAACTAATACATAAGTAAAATTTTGACAATTGAAAGAACAATAGCAATCAACACAAGAACACAAATACAAGGTTACTATTGAAAAAAAGTGCCGATGATGAAAACCAATGATGGTTGAGAATTCAATTTGGTATAAGAATGTGTATTTTTATAAATTAAAATAGACCTGCCTCGAGACTTTTTTTGAAAAGCAATTATTCTAATTTTAATGAATTTATTTCATACTGCAGTCGTTGACTGTCTATGTTCCAACTTCAGTCAAAGTTGTGTGGGTTATATTTATTATAAAGTAAGTACCTGTCTGCGTACTACCTTTACTCATTACTGCTAACATTAAATTTAAAAACATTATAGTCTTCTTACACTCTTCCTGGTTTGAAAACGTACTATAATGGCACACAACAGTTTTAACTCGATAACAATAATAGTTACCAACGTAGAATCAGAAAACGATTCGTCAAGAAGAATATTCTTTAGAAAATTAGTTTGCAGCAGTTATTTTGTTAGTAGGTTCAATTAAAATATGATATCACTATCGAACATTAAATCAATACATAACTCTCTTAAATAAACGGCAATGTTTAATACTAATCGCCCTTGAAATGTTAAAAATAAATCTTAAAAACATTTAAGCTGAGGTCATTTCAAATAATTAAGTACAAGGTATGTGATGTGCCGTATCGCACATTTCAATGTATGATATACACATACAAAACAAGCACACAAGTTAATCTCTATCCACAGTGGTTTCACTGAGTATGTGACCTTGAAGATAGTCGGTAACTTTTTTTCTTGTTTTAGGAGTTTATTAAAGTTCAGCGACCATACTCTACTTGTTGCTTGAAGCGCATCAACAACAAGCAGCAAAGAAATGCGACGAGCCCAAAATTTGATAATTATTTTGCACACAAAAAAAAAAACAAATTAATACTAGAAAAGGAAATACTGACAAAAATATACCCGCAATTTCCGATTTTAAAATTTTTTAAACTGATTAATTTTGAGATAAAGTTTGACCAAAGTTCCTTATCGCATGCGCCATACTACACACAATGGTGGGAAACCCAGTTATATTGCAAATACAGTGGAACCCCGTTTTTACGTCCCCGTACGTACGTTCCCGTTATTTGCGTCTAATTTTTGCAGTCCCGTTTCATTTTAATGTAGATAATACCCGGTTTTTACGTTTATTTTTCCCGCAATTTACGTTGGAAATATTTAAAATGCAGTTATTAAATTTATTAAAATTAAAAATTCCATTGATTTTAGTACATTCGATTAAATCTATGGAAATCATTAAAATAAATATATTAGCAGTTTTTAGACACGGCTGCACTTTGCAAAGTTTCGTGATCGTGATTAGGTGGACAATTTTTTATTTCATTCGGTATTGATTCTCGAAAAAGCGAAAGAACACGTGGGCACACGCGTTTCGCTTGCGCGTAATTGTGATATACCGTTTTGGTTACAATGATAAAAAATTGTGAAACAAGTGCCATATAATGACGTTCCATGGCAAAAAAAAAACGCATACACAAAAGAATTTCAAAATACGAAGAAATTATAGTATTACAAGAAACCTATAAACACAAGAAATAAATTTACACCAAACTAATTTGTACGATTTTTTAAAGAAAAATTTTCATTGCTCTTAATTTACGTTTTCTTTCCATTTACGTTTTTTTTTTGTCGGTCCTTTCAAAAACGTAAAACGGGGTTTCACTGTATCTACCAGAAAATAAAAAGCACAAATACCAAAAAAAATCCCACATGTATCTGCAGTTCAGATTATCATAATCACCAAAACCATTACGTACCTGACCAGATTAACATTTTCGAGTGTTGCGACATTCGTTTTCAACTTTTCTGTGTACACTAAACTACTGCTTTACGATGCAATAATATAGTATATTTTTGTTCGGCGGTGGAAATATTACGCCCACAACTCGTGTATTGTTGAGTAAATTTCAGCTGCTACCAAAAACAATGTCAATGACAACACATAATAAAACACAACGTTTTAATTAATAGGAATCAACAGTTGACATGCATAAGTACGGGTCAGACGATCACACACACCACAGAGCAGAACATTAATGGAAGTGTCAATTTTTTTCTTGTGTTACTGTTTAATGAGGCCGTCTATCGAGTTTAGCGGAAATACGATAAATGTATCGCGCCTACGTATCTTCAGTTGTGATTAATAAAAAATCTCAACGGAATAACAATTACATAGAAAAATTGTTTATGAATGAATTTTATTGCCGTAAATATTGAAGTTACTGCCGGTTATTAAAATATTAACGAATTTACTCATGCATGACCTCAATTGCTAATTGAAGATATTATTAAAGTACCAATGTCGAGCCAATCAATATGCATCAGAGCTTTGTTTGACGTCAGTATTTGTTTAAAAACAAAAAAAAAAAAATAAGACGGGGAGTTAAAGGTTGGTAAAGAGTCTTATGGGTTAGGTGAAATGGAATTTTCAGAGTGGGTCTCATTATTGGAGTAACACGTCATGTCGCTGCACCGTGGATATGGGAATAAAAATAAAAGTGAAAAAAAACATGTTTGTCAAATATCGGCACTTAGAAATTTGAATTGATTGATTAGAGTTGCTTGCTCTAATTTTATGTCATCTCTGCCGTTTTTCTCATGATTATTCAAAGTTTTTGTTAGGTGTTGTGCTCCTGTGTTTTTTCGTTATTTTGTTTTGTTATTGTTACATTTATTGTTAGTATATGGAGTCTGTAATGGATACGCCACCATGACGAGAATACCGTTTGCGATATCCATCCGGAAGCAACCTAGAGGAAATGTATTTCGAAGATGGGACCGACGTTTTCGTGAAACTGGTTCGGTACAATTGGAAGAGCAAAATTGAAGAGGTAACACAAGATCTCTCCATCAGTACCCGGAAATTAGCTGCAATGTTAAATATTTCCAGTAACAGGACAGTTCATTTGGTTCACAGAGAAAATCTTCTCCTACCATATCATGTCTCCGAAGTTCAGCCCCTCTATGAAAATGATAACTTACCCCGACTGAATTCTTGCAACACGATTTTAAACAGAATTCGTGGCGATGCTGATGGTGATTTTTAAGACGCGTCCTTTGGAGCGAAGAGTCAATATTTACTAGAGATGGTGTGTATAATCATCATACCAAAAACTATGATATCAACAATATGGGTCTTTCACAACAAAATACTTCAGTTAAGTAATGAACATGAAGTTTCGAAGGCTCACGCAATGTGTGCATAATGTTGACCAAGCAAACAAAAGGTTGTTAATGTCGATATATTGTGACTAAACTGTATTTTTTTTGTAAAAATTCGTTTATTACGTGCATCGGCTATTACGTACCAATCAGACGATTCCGTGAATTGTATTAAGATTATTTGCATAATATTTGTATTAGAGGTAGTACAATTTAAACAATATGTAGAGTATGTCGTTGTTATCACTTTTAGCATCAAGTGTAAAACAAACATAAACACAAAGGTCTCTAATTAACATAAGTAGGTAGTTTATCGAAGTTAACGCTACTTGAAATGTTATAACGTATTCTATCACTACTATATTGGTTGGGACTTTCGAATTATATTTTTCTATACAGATGGACTGAAAAATAGAGAAAATTATTTTATTTTAAATTTTACAGAAAAATGTTATTCCTTTTAAAGTTCTTGCTTATTTCAAAACTAATATCGTCAATTTTTTATTTAAATATTGTTTTCTTAAGTAAGATGAAGGAAAAAACCTAAAACGCTAACTGAAAACTACCTGTTTTGCAGCTTCAATTAAATTAACATGCATTATAATAAATGTTCATTTCTCCATAAATGCCTTGTATATGTGACTGTATTACAAAAAAGCGAATGTTTGGTGTGATGCACTATAATTATTATTGAAATTAACACTGAATTATATCATCTATACAACTAAAGTGAAATCTGCAAGTATCAAACGTATAAATTACGAGATTCAAATCAAAACCAGTTTTAAACAAAGAATTTTTTGTCAAAAACTGCGTTTTGATATGAAGCTCCTCAAATAACGTTTAATTTGTTTAACGATTCAATAATGCAACTATAACATTTGTAAATTTATTTTCGGATAAATCAGGAGTATTTACTGAAAAAATTAGTCAAATTTATTTTCGCACAATCATGTTGTTACTAGCTACTTACCATTGTTGTTGACAGAGTCTGTAAGTTGAACTTACTACCCAAATGCGGTAAGTAATTTGTGACATATTATGCTTCTAAATATTTTTATCAAAAAAAAGTTTAAATTTGTTTATTTCATTTCGTATAAGCGATTGTGCGAAAAACTTTGTGGACTATACGGTTATTAAGTGCCATAACAAAATCTTGGAAGTTGAAAAATCGAGAAGTAGTCGAGATTTTTCAAGTTTTCATCGATTCCGTTATAATGCACTTACTAACCTTATATCCTAATATACTATTTTATATTTAATTTATATTTAATCGCCTAAAATTGTATAGAAAATCATTATTCATTATTCATTTCTGCAACCATAATTTATAGGAAAGTGTATGATATCCGTTCAAACTAAATTGAATCGTCTGTTGTGATAATATTCTTGTTTGTAAATTTATTTCCTATAGAAGCAGTCGAATTAATAACTATGTTGTGCTGCTTTTCATAAATGGATCAAAACTTTCATTCTAGGAAAGTCGAAACAATTAAAACTCAAATAATGAAAGTATACCGTATTTTGTAATTATTCAAGATTTGTGATATTTAATTACCAACAGCTGGTTTTACCATCAATTACATTATTATTACATTAAGTTAATGAAAGATATGAAATATATGAAAAATAAAAGGCTCCACCCTACGACTACTACAAACTACTGAGCGACATTTTTTACAAACTACCAAATGTCGCTTTACTATACATATAAAAAAAAAGTTGTTGAAATGTCAAACGTCCACAACTGTTCAGCATGTGGAATCGAGGTTTTATTTGTTTAATAAATTACTGCAAAGATGATAACTGGGTGAACAAACGCCACGAACTGGTTATATAAAATTACCATGCTCTCAGAAAAGTAAATGAAGAGTAGGTAGGCACCGAATATTGACATAAATAGTTTGGTCAACAACCATCATTAAAAATTGTAAAATTTTGTTTTATTAATCAGTTTTATTAATGACGTACGCTTAGGGAAGTCTCTTCGATAACGTTACTTCCTGAATTCATTGCACTGGGTTATCTATTTTAGTTTTTGACAGCTTTTTCATTTTAGTATGTTTTTATTAATTCATAATGTAGACGAATATTTTTTGGAAATCACCAAATCATAGCTCAATTAGAGTAATAAACTACATTTCGAAAAACTGTGCGAGCCGATGAACAAATAACCTTCGTAAGTTTGCGAAAGTTTCGTACAGTTAACAACAATTAATAAGATTTTAAAAAGTGATTGGTGAACGGAGTAAATTTAAGGTTTGCACAATAAAGATTGCTTACATAATCAGCTTATCCTTACTAATTGTGAATTACTCATGGAAATAATAATCGGTAAACACTAACCACTTTAAAAAATATTTTATCCGACAAAAGCAACAATTTGACTTATTTGCATTAAAAATATTTTCACATGATTAGTTGCCTTACACAAAACAACAAAACTGCATTAGAGTCAGTAACATACTAGCATAAATTACCTGTCGCTGACTAATTGAATCTCTGACGGTTCACATGTTTCAGGCACTACGAGGATATTTTACAACGATTGAGTGCAATTTTAGTTTTACGACTACAGTCAAATACAAAAAAATACATCGACTTACAACGATACACTAGTGGAATCTGATATTATGCAGTCATACCAATGATATGCATGTGCGTATGTTTACAGAGATCCTACTCGTCACTCGGAATGAATGGATACGTTATTGTCGAATGCTTACAAGACACGACGAATCAGTCTAGGGTGAACGTACCTATTATCCAGCAGCCACATATTCACGGTCTTGTCAAAAATTATATGATTATATTAATATTTTATATTTAAACAAGGACAACAACCAGTTAAAATGTTCCCTGATATTATTTCATAAAAAATGCGCGGGCGGTTGACCAAAATGCACGCCCCGGCCGAGAACCGGTAAACCATGTATTTACTTGCAAATAAATAAAGATTTTTAAAATTTTAAACTTGAACCAATGACGTTTTCTGATGCATTTTTATATTAACAGATTCATTAATTTATTTTATTTCATACTTACATGATATCTCATTAAATATCACTGTTCACCAGATGTGCTTATTGTAATCTCAAAATTCTGTTAAAAGGCTGCCGACAGGTGTGTTCACCCTATGAAAGAACGATATTTCTTTTATCGTGAAAACAATTAGGTATATTAATTCAACAAGTTAGTTGGAGAACGTGCATAAATAAGTTTAAAGTTACAAACAAAATGCAATAAAAAGGTAATAATGGTCCGCGAATGAGTTGTTAATTAATATGTTGTTGCGAAGGTGTAAAGCTTCACAATTGTCTAGAGGCAGTGGGTCTGCCATCCGCAACGAAATATGATTTGTCCCATACAAATATGAACGGGATGTAATGTGAAACGGGAAATAACGTCATATGTGATATTATTGTAAAAATCAATTAAGTAATTTCGTTTAATTTCCTCTCTAATTAAATAGGCTCTGCGTTTGGCTTCTGTTTTGCTGTACATTTTAAGTGAAAGTGTTCACATCAAGTAAACAATAAGTTGATCTAAATATTAAGAAATAATTGAATCGTTTACGTCATCTGATAACGTTTTAAAAACAAATAAAAATGCTGTGTACAGTAATCCCCCGAGATACGTAACACGCGACTTGAGTAAATTCGCAGTTACGTAAAATAACAATTTCAACAAATAAATATTTTTTTGATTAGAGCAACATACAATTTCACAGAGAATTATTCTATTTCAAGCATGCAATACTTCGTAGCTACTGCGCGTCAATACACTATTCACTCTCACTCTTTCTTTGTAAATAAAAACACTCTCTTACTTTATTGCTATGCTAATCCTTTTCAGTTTTTTTTTTTATACGTATTTATGTAGTTTATTTTTCAAATTCGACTAACGTAAAATTCGAGTTACGCAAAAGTCTGCGGTCTGCATTAATTAAAATTTTGGGGGGATTACTGTACTTATTATTAAAAACGTTCTATCGTTGAGGAGTGTGCGACAAATATTTAAAAACAAAGTACCGTCAATTTAAAGACCATCATTATTATAAATTAGGTTGGTTTAGGTTTGGTTCAATTAAGTTAGATCTGATTTGCAAATGTATCCCAAGTCGGTTCAAAAATAATAATTGATTTTAGATCAACTAGCCGCAAACCATTAAAAATGCAAAAATTGAAAGTACCAAGTTCATTTCACCTCACTTAATCTAACCAAACCTACCGAACCTAATTTAACGTTACAATTTAATTTGTTACTAAAAATCGAACAATTTTCGATGCACGGTATATGTACAGCCCGTTCAAGATTTCATGAACTTCGACGCAGAAGCCATAACCAGTTTCACGATAGTACAGTTCGGTTTTCTTCTATTACCTGATCTTCTCCATAGCTTCCCCTCCATCTTCATTTGAGCATCCCGCCGTCCGTCAGGTCTTGGAGGGCTTATACCACCTAGTACAGTTTAGTTGCAGTAATGCTCACTGCTGTCAAAAATGGTGCTATGACAGTTACTAATGTTTACTCGGCGGATATTTTAGTTAATGTTTTACCACCTTTCTATGCATCTCCCGATAATAAATTGAGTACTAACGAACTTGACTTGATGAATACTATCAAATTATCTAAATTTTATTGACCTTCGTTAGCCGCCATATCACGTATTCCACCCGATAATTCAGAAAAGATTAATTACAATTATTTTTTATTTTTACATTTACCTCAATTTTCCACAACCTTTATTTTATTTATTCTTATTGTTTACACAATAATTGTCACATATTACAACATATTAAAACAATGTTAAATAAATTGCCACCAACTATACTTGATTATTTTTATAAAAATTACATCTCAAGTTTCGTCGTTATACATCTTCAGTTGCTGGATTGACACTGAATTCGAACATGTATCCCCATTTGTTAACCATTTTACGAATTTATGGAATTTTAATCCATCTCATCTCAATTTTACCACTCTATTTTATTTTATTTATTAGCCTCAACAATGTGTCTTTGTTTATATTAGTCTGTTCATTAAGTAATGCTTGTTTTTCTTTATATTTGTAGATAAATAAATTTTCTGCTATATTCATTTTATTCCCTTTTTCCATAATTTTTTCAATCTTCATCGTATCTTCTATAGGCCCATATTGATGTTTTTCCATAAATAAATGTTTCGTATAATTAGAAGTTCCATTGTTTTTGTTCGTGTGCTCTCTATATCTGGTATACAAACTCCTTCCTGTCTGTCCTATATATTTTTTGTCACAAGTATTACATTTTAGCGAATATATTCCCTTAAACGTGTATATATTATCTGTTTCTATTTTGGTTTTTAATATTTTTGCTAAATTACTGTTTGTTTGTAATGCAATTACAAATTTTAATTTTTAATTTTTTTTTGTTATTTTATACGTTTCATGTCCATAGTAATTAAACTGTACCCAATTTCCTTTATTTTTGTTTAGGTTTTGTATATTTTGACTACTGTTCACATTCTTATCTACATTTTTAAGTTGGCTCCTGTTATATTTGAACCTGTTTATTCTTTTGTATATAACTTCATTATTATAACCATTGCTAATTGCTATTTGTTTTATATTTCTTCATTCTTTGTTAAAATTAACTTTGCTAAAGGTATATTATATAATCTATAAATTAGATGTCTGAACGCCACCATTTTATGTTGTTGTGAGTGGTTTGATTCTCCATGAATTACTTGATCAGTTTGTGTAGTTTTTCGGTATATGTTATAATTTAACTTATTACCTTCCTTCCCAATAGTTAAATCCAAAAAATTAATAGAATCATTTATTTCTTCCTCCATTGTAAATTTTATTTTTTCATGTACTTGTGTTCAGGTAATTCAGAATCTCCGTTGGATTATCATGATCTGTAATAATTAATGTGTCATCCACATATCTATACCATTTCTTAACCTTATTTGCAAAAAAAAAATGGTTAACAAATGGGGATACGTGTTCGAACTCAGTGCCAAATCAGCTACTGAAGATGTATAACGATGAAACTTGAGATCTAATTTTTATAAAAATAATCAAGTATGGTGGCAGTTTATTTAACATTGTTTTAATATGTTGTAATATGTAACGATTATTGTGTAAACAATAAGAATAAATAAAATAAAGGTAAATGTAAAAATAAAAAATAATAGATAACGTTCCACAACGGGAAAAAAGAAATGCATAAATAATCAATTAAAAAGTCGGGCATATGTCGAGCTTGTCAGTAGTAACGTTGAAAAATCAGTAATTAAAGAGAAATTTGAGGCGTTTTTAAAAGTAAACAATTAGTGAAATGGCAAAATTTTGGAGATTTTTCGCCTCTCAATTTGGAATAATATGTGGACACGAAAAGTTAAGACACAGTCCCCGATCACTTGCAATTTGACGGAAAAGCTGAACATTCAACGTATCAGATACCATTTATCTGTCTTTATTATGAATAAGCTTAATTTGACTTACAGACAATTTTTTAGAAACCGAGGTACGAGTGTTAAGTAAATTTAACACAACGTGAAAACACTTTGTGAAATGTCGCATTGTTAGTCTATCACAAAAACTAAACTAAATATATCACGAAATAGACCGTACTGAAGTAGTCACCATTTATTTGTGTCGAAAATAGAAAATCACTGAGGTTATTTTGCGTAATTTGGCGGTACATATATATACTACAGTATGTGCCAAAGCAAACACTAGTAAAAGTTCAAGCATACAAAATATATGAGCAGCAAATTATGACTGGAACAATGGTTGTAATGGAGATAACAATATTATTTATTCTAAAGATTAATGGAAGTTAAAATGGTGTTAACAACGTAGGAGAAAATTGTTGTTATTGAATATTATTTTCGCTCATACGGCGTTGGGTCCCCAAATGGGCTAACAAGGGGAACACCAGGTTTGGTCGTCCCAGATTTTGACGAGTCTGTGGTATATTATAGTCCTAGCCTCCCATTAACTCATGGTAAAATAATACGACGCAACGCACAAGAATTTGGTTTATATTTTTTAGCCGAACTTTAAGTGAAAATTTGTATGTAGGAGGATGGTGTAACTGACAAAGTAGTATACGGGGTTCAATTCTCTGCTCTTCGTCGCTTCGATTCTTAGATTTTGAACTTTTTTTTTAAATCTATACATAATACATATTATATTAGGTATTTGTTATTATTATGTAGTGCTGTTTGCTGTCAACCAATCATAGATGTAGTTAACGCTCTGTTAGTTGGCACCCCTATTATCTTCGTTTTTGCAACTAGCTCTTTAAATAAGAACTGACAAAACAAACGTGCGTCATGACACGTTATCCAATTAATTTTCACATCAATCACTTGTTGTTAATATAACACACACAAAATTTAGCTAACCGTAATTAAATTGCACTTGCTTAAATGAAAATTTTATAATTCCTTCAACTTAATCAATTCATAATAAGTTTGTACTTCGTACTTTTAAATATACCACGTGTCGCAGTACGTGTGTGTTCTGGTGAAATATCAACATTAAAGCTTCATTTTTGGCACATGGCATAAGTCGCTAGGAATCTTACTTCCGCTGTAAATTGGAGTGACATCATTTCTTGTATATTAAAGTGAAGCTTGATTTATAATTTTACAATGCTCAATATTCTTCAAAGTAAAAAAAAAAAACTAATGTGGTTAGTTACCTAAAAATTCCGATATTAACCATTCAAGTTCCAAGGTACACGTGAACAACACGCGGGTGTGACATTCTATTGGTGGTGACATACACCTTAATTATGCGAAAATCTACTGTATCTAAAAATCGCTTTCTACCAAAAACGGCACTTGTGACTAAAACCATGTGGCAACATGCAAGAAGATTTACAGTGGAACCAGCCAACAGAGACATACCGTGACCACTGCTTGTCAGGCTTCCTTTCAAAATGAAAGTAACGGCGGATAGATTTAAACATAAAAAGCTTTCAACGAGGGCTATTCAGAAGATTACCTTATCGGTTAACTAACCCATCTCTAAAAAATTTCTATTTATCATTACACTTGCTTTTAAAAGTTCAATCGATTGCTAAAGAAAATATAAATTTTGTGGTAGTTACGCATAGATCATTTGTTCTATCCTCACGGAATAACACTACATATGTATACAGTAGAACCTCGATTATCCGGGGCAATCGGGACCGAGCCTTTTTCGGATAATCGAAAACACGGATAATCCAAAGATCTCATTTTTTAATAATTGATTTAGACAAATACAAAAGAACAAAACAAACGTGGTTTTAACCAATAAAAAGGTTGTTCTATAGTTAAAACATTGCGCTTACGCTTTTAGTTGGCATTCCGATTTTTTGTGTTTAGATTTACCTACTGAATTGGTAATCTGGTTATTAAAAAATATACACTTGTTATTGAAGATTTTCTCGAAACCAATAGCTGCGTCGCGGCCGGTCGGTCCCACGTGCGCCAGCTCTGGTCGACTACGGATAATCCGCACACGGAAGATCTATATTAGATGCCGCACGGAAAATGCGCCGTCCGGATCACCCGCGCACGGATAATCGAGGTTCTACTGTACTTAATATTCAGCGTTAGGCACAGATAACGTCCGACCTTAGGATTTTGGTGATGCAACCACATGAACGTGCATTGGGTTGTACCAGAAAAATTGTTAGGTGCAACGTTATTTGAGAAGTTTGTTTTCAAAACGCTTTTTTTTTAATACATTTATTTATTGTCAGATCAACATTACAAGTGTTATACATGACATTTATGGTTTTTTTTTTATGTACAATGGTTACAATGACTTATTTACATATAGTGATAGGCTGGGCAAGGCTACTAGTAACGCCTCGGTTCAAAACGCTGTAAGCGCCATTCACCTAAAATTTCACAAATCCGTATTTTCTATCCCAAAAAACAGGCTGTATGAGTGGTTTTTGCTTTGAATTAAGAAAATACAGGTGCAACGTATCTCTAGAAACACTTTTAAAAATATTGAAATATTGTTACTATGTTTAGGTACCTACATACTCCTAATGTCAATATTGTTCTAACGCGTTTTGAAAGAGCAAAATGGATATATTGCTTTTTGCAAATATGCTCTTCATTTATGTTTTGCGCTGTACATTTTACAAGCACACAGATATAAACGCATGAAGCATTTATAACAAGTGGTATTAAATGGTTTTATCAAACTGTATGGACTAGTTGACGTAATAAACTTGTACAATCCACAATTAATTTTAGACTCATTGCCAGTATAATAAGCATTAATTTAGGTTAATAATAACTTCAAATGTAGTACAGAAATGTATGTTTTATACAGTACCGCATTTTTACGCGAATTTATCGAAACGAAGTAATTAAATTAAATTAAAATAAGCAAATTAAAAAAAGCAAAAAAAAAGACCTGGTAATTGTGAGTCAGAGATTTGAATTTTACTGTAAATTACATGTTTGGATTAACATATAATTAGGTGCGAGCGAAATCAATTACTTACCGTTTTTATAAATTCTAAACATTTTTTGAATCGTCTATGTTGAATATGAATATTTAACATTAGTGTTGTTTTGTAATAGTATATTATGATATGAGTTTAATAAGAAGCATTTTGTCGCACGCACGGGTTTAGGGCACAACGAGCTTGCGAGGAGTGTCCCTAAAAGAGAAAGAGCGACAAAATGCCTTATAAACGAGGTATCATACACTATTTTTTCTACTTTGCCACATTTTTTAAGCAAAAACATGAAATTTCAAAATCTAGGGAATTTCGCGGCATGCGGCAAATACATTAAAGGCGGCTATGGAAGAAAATGAATTTAAAAGGTCATTATTTCAATAAATTCTGAAAATCAACTTCGCTGAAGATGTTTTAGAATGTACGCCCCCAGAAATACAATTACTTTGCAGAAAATACAATTGGTAATTTGCTACCCACAAAATCACGCCATATTTACAAAAAAAAAAAAATACGGCGAATTTGAAAATTGACACTGTTAATTTAGTGTTGACAGTAATGTTAGGTTGTCACAGACACAAGTTGCCAAAATTAAAAAAATAAATTACACTGTTTTTAGTGTTCTTTTTACCGCACGCCTTTTGTCTAGTACGACACGCAAACGCGTGTCGTAATAATCTCAGTACGAACGCAAAGTAGAAAAACAACTTTATATATTTCTTTATGCGTTATTTACGTAATTTCGGATAATTCGTGTTTTTAATTTGTGGTAAATTACGAAATGTTTGACAAATATTTAAAGTTGATCTTTCACAAATGTTAAATAATTTTTTCTTAATAAATAGCGAATTATATCATTAAGTGTCGTTTTGTCAGTATTTGCGTATCTCTACAGTAGATAATTGCGGAAAGAAGTGTTTAAACCGTAAGTATTTCAATGCTTAACCTTCTTTTAATTTATACTAATTGCAAAAAAACGTTATTTGCGCTCATAAAAGCAAAGACAATTAAATACGCTTATTTTTATAAAGATGTTATTGAGCACAGAATAAATACCAAATCTCGAGATAAGTGCCAAGATGTGGCGAGGAAAAATGCATACACCAATAACAGAGGTGCGCTGGACACACAAATTGTTGCTAATAAATAAGTTGAAATATGGGAACATACAGGATTAAATTTTTTTATTAACTTTGGCGCCCCCATCACTGCTGACAAATACTACTTTATTTCACAACCATGTGATCACGTACTGAACACGCAGTCTTCACCTCTCTCCACCCAAGCGAGTAACGCCCTAAATTCATAGTAACCAGTAGAAATTGAAGTTCAAAATTACACGCGCTGATCACGTCGCTACTTCACTGTAAAACTTCGTGGCATAAATTGTAGCTACTGCTGCTTTATATTAAAAATAACGCAACAATCGATAGGAGAAATATTATAATTAAATTACAAGAAAGAGAAAAAAACCATATCGGTACAATGCAGCTGATGTTGAATAAAGTACGACATTTTCTTTAAATCATGCATTAACATTACAGGTGTAATCAATATTTCGATTTTGAATTTCATAGAGAGATGCATATTAATCGGTATACACATTTTTTGTACTTGGTAATTGCGCAATCTATTATCGCGGAAAAATGAGCACAGCACAGCACCGCAACCCTTCCCGTTAGTCAAGCTTAGTTTTTAGGTGGTAATGCCTCATTTTCAGACTCAAATATATTTTTCTTGACGTTCCGAGCTCTTCCTTGAAGTAGATAGTTAATTACAATTTTATTTTTATGAACTTGTAGTTTCATGAAAATAAATTCTTCGGTAAGTCGTTAAGTTCATGGGAGATACTCGACTTTTATTTTGATAAATGTAAATTGTAAAATCGTCGGGAGGTGCTACACCCCATTTTAAATCATGTAGTTGATATTGGTTAGCATGGTAACAGAAAAGATTATTTGGAGTTGACAGACGGAACCAAAAAAACCCTCGAATTTTAAAATTCTATGGAAACTCTTTCCTCATAAAGTTCTAATGTAAGCTCGTTGCGACGAACACGGCATTTCAATGCAGATATTTGAATAGTAAGTGTATACACAAAAGACAAGCAAAGCTAAAACAACTAATTATTCTTGCTCTTGAAGATGAAAGGGGATATTAAAACAGAAGGTCATGCAAATGCATTGATGTTGACAAATACAGAATGGATGGATACGGAACGAATACGGATCTGAGTTTTGTGAATTGACCTTACAGTGTTGGTAGATTTACTGCAAGAGTTGCTTGAAAATTATAAAATGTTATCGTTAAATAGAATCTTCGTTAATTTTGTAGGGGACAAGTAACCGTAAAATAACAAATTCACACGCAACATGGAAACTTTTATACCACCAGCAAATTTAGAAACTAATTATTCATTTAAAAAACAACACATTTTATTTAAACTAAAATTAAAGTAGAGCAACTTACCGCATTAATTATAATTAAAATAATATTCGATTTCGATGAATTGATAAAAGAAACCAGTATTCCACGGCAGTGATTAACAAAAGAGACTGATTACTGGAAATAGCAGTGGTTTGTATATTTTTGGTAATATTCTTCAGGTTTAATGGACTTCTGTGTTCAATATTAATATTAGACGTTATCATAATAGTTCATTGAAAATTGTGATAAATTGTAATCACTACTATCTTTTAGATAATTGCATGTAATTATCTCTTTTTATTAAGTTTTTATAGAATTACTTTTGGTAAAGGCAGAATAGTACATTTTGCAACTAAGGAGCAAAATAGGTGTTTGCTCCCTAGTTGCACATATTACTTTCTCATTAAAGAGCGCTAAATGCTATGCGCCAAAAACAATATGTACGGCACGACACGTAAACACTGCTGCTACTAACTCAAAATAAAATAATTTTTGTCACTCAGTCAATGTTTTGCAACCAAGCATTCCCACACGTCAACTTAGTTTAGGGATATTTACATCGTATGTTCAATGTTAAAGTAAAAACCCGGTTTTAAAAAGTGAATAAATTTAATTATTATAATAATTGCAATGACAGTTTTTTATTCGATAAAACCATCAGTAGTTGAACTATGGGGCTACGGCTTCACCGCGAATTAAATTAATTCGCGGATTTGATTCGCGGATTAATTGATCGACGCCATCTTTAATCCTTTAATCACAGATGTAATTATAACCGTTTAATCGCAGATGTAATTACAACCCTTTAATCACAGATGTAATTGTCCTAATTACAGTGTAATTGATCTAATTACGGAGTAATTGATCTAATTATGGAGTAATTGATCTGATTGCCCTAATTACAACCCTTTAATCACAGAAATTGATCTAATTATGGAGTAATTGATCTGATTGCTCCAATTACAGATCTGATTACAATCTTTTAATCACAGATCAGATTAGAACCCTTTAATCACATAATTGATTATGATGCAATCCCAGACGTCTCTACTCCTGCGCATCATCCATCTCGCTCCTACACACATGGTTAAACACACCATCTCTCTCATACACACTGCATAAGCGTTACGGACAGGAATTTTCTTGTCAGGCATGTCTGACGTCACACGTTGAACACACCATCTCTCTCATACACATTGCATAAGCGTTACGGACAGGAATTTTCTTGTCAGGCATGTCTGACGTCACACCATTGAACATCTTATGCCATTCCCGCTCAAGTTGCGAAATTTTTAAGTGAAAAAAATGTTTCGCATGGGTCGGGGTTTGAACTCTAGTCCTCGAGTTCAAAACCAAAGCCCCTACCACAGAGCTAACGCAGCTCATACTTAAACATGTATTCATTTGATATAATAGGCACACGATTTTTACAGGGCGTGCACCCTTGTAAAAGCGGCTTACACCCCCAACGCCCGCTCAGTAAAGCCAACATCGCACGCATTCCTCGGCCACTTTGTCGCCATCGATCTTACAATATCGACGTATTATCGAGTGATTTTTCCAAAAAAAAAAAACGTGATACAAAATCGCCGTGTGTGCTTGCATCGACTGTTTTTTACATTCAAACGTGGTGCATTAGTGTTTGTTAACTATTTTTGTTCCAACTGTGCGTGCGTGTGTTTTTTTGTTTCCAAACGTATCAGCTGTAAACCCACGTGCCGCAACACCAGTCGGCCATTTTTTGCATCCAATTTTACAGACACTTTCGGTAAGGAAACTTAGCATTTGCAATTCAATTTTTAATCTGTTTGGGTATGCATGTAGATAAAATGAATCCGAATCGCACGACAATGGCTGCCATTTTGCGTGAAGTTATAAATGTAACAAGCTTGAATTCTGAGTTTTGGGCTTTGAATCTGCGTTTCAAAGTAGAAATTTTGAGTTTCAAAGTTGGTACTATGAGTTTTCAACATTTTCAACTATAAGATGTTGCAGCATTATTGAAATGCAGTATCGTTTTGGATTCAGCTGGATGAAGATGCAGAGTGAGCAATTCACCAAGCAGGCCGACGTTCTGCGTCAAATCGTTAAAGCTAGCGATACGATTCGGCGCAAGTATAAAATGATAAAATTAAATAGAGTTATGGCTGAGAGGGAGTTAAGTGAAATACTTAAACCCGTGACAGTTCCACTGCAACAACTTGTACAACAAAAAGCGAAGACTGAAGCTGCAAAGATTGAACCAAAATCTGAAGAATGTAGAACTGTCGAACCACATGAAGAATGCAGAAAGGTCGAACCACATGATGAATGCGGAAAGGTTGAACCACAAAAAGAATGCGGAATGGACGATGCATGGAATGGTGATATCGCCATGATAAAGAAAGATTCCTTGGGCCAATACCTTAAGATGTTGCTGGCTGATCGCAAGCGCGGATTAGACACAATCTATGGTGTGCGGAAACTTGATGGTGACAGACTAATGGTTGGAGATACGCCGATTGATTTTACTGCCGATCTTATTCATGTTGGCGACGCAAATTATCCCAGAACTGAGGGATTGATTGAGCTGTTGTTCAAGCAAGCTCCTAATACCGATCTGCTTGAGCAAAGTGATTTAGAAGCATATGAAAAAATTGTGCTTGCAACAAACGCCCATCGGAAACGCTACAGTATTGGCCGCTCTATTCGTAATGACAATAGTTTCAAATTTAAACACTTTATTGTAAAAATGATTCAGCCGCCAAAGCGTGAAGGAGGTTGTATACAACCGGAGAATGTGCAAAAGGATGAACGACTACAGTACACTTACTGGGATGACCCTAATGAGCTTGTGGACCGTCTGCGCATGCTCCACTCATCACAAGCAGCTGGAAATCCAAGTCATTCAAATGAAATCATGGCAATTATCAACGCGCTGCGTGAGACTGGATACATTTACTAAGATTCTTATCCGCTATTGAATTGTTAATTTATTATGTTTTGTAACATTTATATTTCCCAATAAAATCTGTACTTATTGTTCTTCCCCCACATCTTCATCTACATTTTACAAGATTACTATAGCGCTGTTTCACTGTAACTGAAAGTCAATGCTCCGCATGCGTGATTCGTATGAATCACCCCCTGTGCTGGGGTGATGTTGTCGGCTATTTAACTTGTGTACATGCGCTATTTGTAATACCATCACAAACACTGGTATGACCATTTTAGGTTAAAATGTTTACAAAACATGGTTTGTAGTGCTTGGCACACCATCCAACAATCCAATGTCAAATAATTAGCATCAATAAACCGTGAATTCGTGATAAATTCCAAGAAATCAGACGCGGTGATAAAGTATTTGTCAAATTTCTTGGTTTCAGCGATGTTGACAATTGTTGGGTTGATAGGGCTGATGTATTGTAAAACACTTGTATGGAAAAAGCATGTATTTTAAATAAGTTCAATTATTTTTATATTTTACAAAAAAATGTACAACTATATAGAAAATATACAAATTAAAAGAAATTATGTTTTTCACAATCAAAATTACATATAAGAAAATCATGCTGGCAAATTACATGTTTTTTTAAACAATATTGACATCACTTATTATTTGTAGGTTAAAGAAATAATATTTACAGCTTAAAAATAATATGTACAATCTTAAAATACTTATTATCTGTAGTTTATAAAATACATACTTATTATTTATAGATTAAAAAAAATATTTACAGCTTAAAAATAATTAAAACAAACTTAAATTATGCACATCACTTTAATCAACATTCATAGCGTCCTTTTGCACTAGTTTGTAATGACCCCATGGCAATGTATCGGTGCTACCTTGCAGCAGACTGCGCTTATTGTCATATGGGCTAAGAGCCAATTTATGTTCGCGCACGGTTTGAACTTCATGACACACTGATCTAAATCGATGTTGTGTTCGGTGGGTGGTTGAACTTTCACGCAGACACTCGATGTAGTCATCAAACGTTATGGTGTTCCTAACCACAGCACCACTCACCCCCTTGGCCTTTTTCACATGGTCCACGCCTTCCACTCGCATGCTGTACATTTTACTGCGCAGTCCCACAAACTCGGTTACAATCTGCCCGTTACATTCATCCTTCATCAATCCGACTATCTTTTTGTTGGCCTGGGGCATGTTGAATTGATTTTCAACGGGATAGTCGGATGTGTCGAATAGGTGGATGTCTCGTCGCATCACCTCGTAAACATCGGGGCTGCGCAGTTCATAGATAAGGCTGTCGGTGTCGGTGTACAGCAGCTTGCATCGTCCAGAAAACTCCCGCACTATGTAATCATAGTGGAAGGCGTATACACATGTCTTGGATATATCCAGAACACAAAACCCAACGTACGTCGGCTTATTCATCGTTACCTCAGTTTTCGCCAGCTGAATCGCAACAAGATCCTCAGCGAAAATTGAGTGGCTGTGGAAGTTTGGCTGGGATATTAGAGCTTCAGCCCCATACCGACCGCCCCACTTTGTCACCAATTTTACGTCAATTCGCTTGCGCACATTCTCCATAGTCTTTCCAAACACCGCATTATTCATGAGTTTGAAAAGATTCTTTTCAAACTCATTGCGGGCTTCTTTACGCTTGCTGCTGTTAAGGTCGATATAGCCCTTTAACCATGGAGACTGGTTAAAACTGAGGATGCGATGAATTTGCGTGATACGCAGGCCGCACTTCAACGCTTGTCGTAAATTACGATAGTGAATCACATACCGCAATTTTGGCGACAGGGTGGCGAGAAGTTTGTGCTCCTTCGATCCAGGTGGTGCTGCCTGTTCCGGACACAAGGGTAGATCTTGGTGTGCGTCATGAAGTTCCTCCGGATACGCCAAATCCACTTCAAGAATGTAGCCGATTGGTGAGTCATCAGGGACATCCCAGCTGATTGCAGGATCAGCCCATTTGAAGCCACCTGTTGGGAGATGTTGCGCCATAGCCCAACCATATAGGTTATTGACATCAAAATACATTATGTACGTTGAGGGATTATTCGCATTGAACGTTTGCATATGCTTGTTGTTCGCGAGAGCATAACGGTTGCTGCACTGACTCAGGCCGCCTCTGATCCCACGCTCAACAAACATTAGCATATCGATATCTGTAAGCAGTTCCAACTCGATCTCTGTATACTTTAACATTGCACTCCAGGTGAAGCCCGGAAGTGTGTAATAGTGTGCAGGGTCGAGTTGGTATGACTGCAAGCAGCTGTTTCGAAAGTTTTCGAAAACATCTGCAAGCAGGAGCACGTCTGTTTGCAGATACAAATCCGAATATTCACCCAAAGACGTAATGCCGAATTGCACCCATACTGATTTGGCGTGTTCATAATCTGCGTCGGTTATATTGCTTCCTGTTAGATTGCTGAAAAATTTGGCCTTCTCAGGCAATTCGGCGGCCTCAAGCTTTTCCCAGCAATCTAAGAACTCGTAGGGGAACACACCCTTCCGCCTCAGCAAAGATAAATCGGCGTCGGTTAAATTTTGAAATTGTTGCGGTAAAATTTTGAGAGCCGGCATATAAGATGCCAGCTTGTCCAAAGAAGAGGCCATGAATTTAAAAGAGTCGATAAATCTGAAGGAAATATCACTCCCATCAATATTTTTCGTAAATGAAATGTATTCGATTCTGGAACGATGAATTTATATCGGACCTCGTGACGCGCTCCGATCGTTTCGTATTGCGCACGTGGCCGCCGCCCACGCGTCGTTGCAAAATTTTCAGCCGCGTCATTTCGCCCTTGATCATAGCGATTTCAGCTATGAGGCTGTTCTTCTCACCGACTGTGCCATGGCTATTTCGCATAAGTGTGTTCAGAGCCCGAACATGTTTTTGGGCCTCGGACAAAAAGAACTTGATTCTGGTTGTATCATCAGGAGTGATTACATTTATAACTTCACGCAAAATGGCAGCCATTGTCGTGCGATTCGGATTCATTTTATCTACATGCATACCCAAACAGATTAAAAATTGAATTGCAAATGCTAAGTTTCCTTACCGAAAGTGTCTGTAAAATTGGATGCAAAAAATGGCCGACTGGTGTTGCGGCACGTGGGTTTACAGCTGATACGTTTGGAAACAAAAAAACACACGCACGCACAGTTGGAACAAAAATAGTTAACAAACACTAATGCACCACGTTTGAATGTAAAAAACAGTCGATGCAAGCACACACGGCGATTTTGTATCACGTTTTTTTTTTTTGGAAAAATCACTCGATAATACGTCGATATTGTAAGATCGATGGCGACAAAGTGGCCGAGGAATGCGTGCGATGTTGGCTTTACTGAGCGGGCGTTGGGGGTGTAAGCCGCTTTTACAAGGGTGCACGCCCTGTAAAAATCGTGTGCCTATTATATCAAATGAATACATGTTTAAGTATGAGCTGCGTTAGCTCTGTGGTAGGGGCTTTGGTTTTGAACTCGAGGACTAGAGTTCAAACCCCGACCCATGCGAAACATTTTTTTCACTTAAAAATTTCGCAACTTGAGCGGGAATGGCATAAGATGTTCAATGGTGTGACGTCAGACATGCCTGACAAGAAAATTCCTGTCCGTAACGCTTATGCAATGTGTATGAGAGAGATGGTGTGTTCAACGTGTGACGTCAGACATGCCTGACAAGAAAATTCCTGTCCGTAACGCTTATGCAGTGTGTATGAGAGAGATGGTGTGTTTAACCATGTGTGTAGGAGCGAGATGGATGATGCGCAGGAGTAGAGACGTCTGGGATTGCATCATAATCAATTATGTGATTAAAGGGTTCTAATCTGATCTGTGATTAAAAGATTGTAATCAGATCTGTAATTAGAGCAATCAGATCAATTACTCCATAATTAGATCAATTTCTGTGATTAAAGGGTTGTAATTAGGGCAATCAGATCAATTACTCCATAATTAGATCAATTACTCCGTAATTAGATCAATTACACTGTAATTAGGACAATTACATCTGTGATTAAAGGGTTGTAATTACATCTGAGATTAAACGGTTATAATTACATCTGTGATTAAAGGATTAAAGATGGCGTCGATCAATTAATCCGCGAATCAAATCCGCGAATCAATTTAATTCGCGGTGAAGCCGTAGCCCCATAGTTCAACTACTACCATCGAATACGGAATGGCTCTTACAACTTCACTTAAATAGACTAGAAAACTTACATACAGTCGAACCGGGATAAGTCGAAAACTGGTTAAGTCTTTTTCTTGCTTCCAATTTACGTATCGTCATAGGCATATCACTAGTTAAGCCGGAAACCTGGATGAGACGAATTGTTTTCAGTTAGAAGCAGTTCCGTTTTATACAGGTTTGTCTGTATTATGTAAAATTTTAATTTGTTTATTTCTATATTACCTGTGAAAGATTAATTATTATTTGAAAGTAAACATAACACGTCACATCATTGTATCGAACGGATAATGACCTTAATATTTTCTTTATAAATTCACTAAATTCTTTCAAAAACTTTACTTCATTGAATTGAGAGAATAATGATTAAGCACTTTCTAAATTAACAATTCAACCACCTTTTCAACGTACTACCACAAACTATATTTAAAAAATAATGAAAACTAGTTCTAATTAATGCATATATTTGCAACTTGCTTGTACGATCTTTTCTAACTGTCTGAGAAATTTGATAAAACCAAAACACAAATTTTAGCAGCAGGTAAGTAAATTAATTTACGCCTCTTGCGGTCTGTAATGCGACGATACTATTTCCTTGGTAACTAAATAATTAAATAGTATCGATATAATAATTGTTATTCTGACGTTCACATTAACGAGTGCAACTGTGTTACGACAGACATCGCTCGCTACACTATTTCTAACCTTTGAATGAAGCGCACATCAATCCTCATAAAAAATTACATTCACTATTGTCTGTGCTTTAATTGCATTTAATTAGAAACATGCATTCGTTCTTGTTGTTAGTAACCGCAAGTAACCACATATTATATATTTTAATAGTTTCTTTTAGTTTCCAATCTAAATTTGCACATTCAATAAAAGGATTTGATTTGCAGTTAAATGTGTCGAGGTATACAGAGTGAAGCACGGTTAAATGTTTGGCTTGAAGATTTTGTTAATGCAACCCAACGTACTTTTCCCTTTTCAGAAGTAGCTTCGCGATTTGTTGATTCAATTATGTACTATTTCTAGTTACAGGTACGTACTTAATTGTGATAAAAGCTAACAAAGTTGACGTTTACCAGAATAAAACCTAAGGATAACTTTATTCAGAAAATATCTCAAAGATATTTTTGAAAAGTACTTCGCTCTATGTACAATTTATTAAAGTAAAATAATTATCACAATGTACAACATAAATATCTGTAGTTGCTTTCACCAGAATTATTATCCCAAGGATAAATATTTTATAGGTATGAAAAATATGAAATAATATTTCTCATTCCATATTGAATTAACTTTATTATTGAAATCTAAATAATTTAAACACATGGAAGTGTAAAATAGAGGTTTTGTGCTCAATTAATTGAAAACAGAAAATAAATAAGTATATAGTAGTGATAAACTCTATTTTGTGTCAAGACTGCTTAATACTTTCATAATCAGTCTACACGTGACAGAATTTTGAAATTACGGTAACTGATTCAATATCGATTCGAAGCGCTGACAGGTAAAAGTCACTAGTAAATCCTAAAGTTAAATAATAGGAATACAATCGAATTCTGATTCATTTTTAAAGAATATTATCTAAATTGGTTAAGTAAAGCGAAAACTATTATGTTATGCCCACAGATCAAAACCATATCATAACATAGAACTGGATGCAACTAAACAAACACAAATTGATTACGTTTTTAACAAAATGTGATAAATGAGTAGAAACAACTGACACTTGAACATACAATAAGTTTGTTATAATATATACTTAGTATGTACAAACAAGCGGGTCACCTTGAAAAGATTTACAAATGCGCTCTTATCCTCATCCCCAAATTCAAAATTGACATGATTGACATGCTTTTCATTTTTTTCGGAACGTAATTGAAGAGCTATTACTGCCCTAAGAAAAACCCCCGTATCTACAAAAAAAAAAAAACATTGAAATTTTAGTACTTATTCGATTCTGCTCGATTTATATGACATATTTACTTAATAAAAAGACTGTAAATGCAAGAAAGCATTGCATTTACGGTCTTTTTATTAAGTAAATATGTCATATAAATCGAGCAGAATCGATAAGTACTAAAATTAAAAAAAAAAAAAATTTCTGTAGATACGGGGGTCTTTCTTAGGAGGGCAGTATACCAATAGTAGGCACCTGTCCTGACCTGACCTCAGCGAACACTATTAAAAATTTCAATTTTATTGACGATGTAATTGCGCAATATGTAATTAAAAAACGACTGAGATTTCTCAGATTCTTTAAAACCAGTTGAGAGAAAAGTGTTTAGCACCTAGAACAGTTTTTGGTTGGAAGGAGAACTGACGTGAACGAGTGTCAAACTTTACGTCTAGTTTCTTGAAGAAAAGAAAACGGTTAATGCCGTTTATTACAATAGGTTTGTTAGAAAAGTTAAGTTGATTATACGAACAAACATCCGCGATCTCTATTGGGAATTCAAATTAGTTTTACCGCGTATCGATAATATAGGTAACTGTCGCATTGTGACGTCATATCCAGGATAGACATTTTTAACGCCAGTGCACGTCGCCGGTTAAAGTGACCTTTTGTAAATATGTGGCATTATAAAAATTGGGAAAATTATGAGAAAATTATGGGAAAATTATGTTACAAATTTGTCATCTGCCAAAATTGGATTTGAAAGATTAGCAACAGCGCAAACTATCTGAAAAATGGGATTACTTTAGAAGACGATGCAAAACCTTTAAAGTTTCTCGACATAAAACTATTTAACAAAAATGTTGCATCATCTTTGTGTAAATGAAATGTAGTATTTTTTTTTACTACAAGTAGGATCCGTTTTCATTCAATAAACTATCATCTGCTCGGATTGGGTTTGAAAGGTTTACAAGTGCACATACCATTACAGAAATATCATCTGCCATTGGTACTAGATTGGCTGGCAAGCGATTTGCCAATATTTTAAACGTTTTTATTCTCTGACCATAACCGAAGATATTTGAACAATCTGAATAGCTTCAGCGTGAGAATTTTTTTTAGGTTAATTTCAGATGTATTCATGGTTAATGT
This sequence comes from Dascillus cervinus, assembly GCA_949768715.1. NCBI lineage: Eukaryota > Metazoa > Arthropoda > Insecta > Coleoptera > Dascillidae > Dascillus > Dascillus cervinus. Next base: position 15,499,543 of record OX458316.1, on the reverse strand, counting down.
TAACACTGACACTTTAAATCTGGCCTACAACTTGATATCAAACAAACAAAATACAAATTAGTTCATTTCTTCTTTAGAATTATCGAAAACTAATCAAATTATTACAAAACTCGAACAATAACAAACGCACGTGGCACGAAGTGACGTCATAACAAGGAGTTCACTTAGTTGAATTTATTTACGCTAGAGTCGCATGCTTAGCTTGAATTGCCTATAGCGTTGTTCTTGTGCACGACAACACTTGTCAACATGCAACTCATCTTACGAACAACACACTAGCTAAATTAGACTAACAACTGCTCAACCTTCCACACAGTCCGGACTTGTTCTCAAGTGATTATCAACTCTGTAGGATACTAGATAATAGTTACTTGTATCACTAGGCCAGAAACTGATTTTTTGCGAGTGCGAGTAAGGTTTGAGGGGTGAGGCCGAAGGCCGAAGCCCTCAACTGCGAGTACTCGCAAAACAGTTTCTGGACGTATGATACACAATATTTTTTAGGTCGACAAAAATATTTAAATAAAGAAATATAAATTTGTAGTTCAAATATCTCGGCTAGGGAATTTATTTTTTCTTCTGTTGGCAATATTTACCCGGAAAGATTAATTTGAACTTAAAAATCAAGTACCCAGTATGTAATGCCTTTTGACGTTTATGACAAAACAACCTGCAATTATGACATGGATTGAGATTCTTGCAATATTGTTAAATTAAAAACATCCTTTATTTTTATAACTAATATTAATAAAGTTCTTATCGATGTTAACAAACGGTGTAATTGACATTTAATTTTCGATTTGGTTAGCAGATTCGGTGCTACCAACCTACAAAATTAAAATTACACTAGTTTACATTTTCAGGCCTAGTCCTGAAAATCGGATTTTCGGGCCTATTTAGAGGACTTCAAAATCAGTCATTTAGGACGGAGGCCAAAAAAATAGTTTTTGGGAGGCAAAATATTTAAACTGTAATAAACAAGGGGATGCGGTGCAAAAGCGGCTGCATGGGCAATCAAAATATTGTTTTTGGACGAGTAGGGAAGACCGGTGCGAGTTGACCCGCATTTTTTATTAAAATTTATATTTTTGGTTAGAAGCAACATAAGACCTTTTGTCAGCATTTTAGTGATTCCAATCTCATTTCATATCATCCTCGAAAACCGCAATAAATTGTTATTTGATAACTTGCAAATGTGCCAATTTACCCCAAACCCGAGGCTTGTTGGGACAGCTTACGGGGTAAGTTAATTTATGGAAAGTTACGAATTGTCAAATAGGGTTTCACTTTTTATAGCAATAGCTCGAACATTTTGATAAATGTACCTTATCTTAACCCTGCATCTACCAAAATATAATGATGTTAGAATTACTGACTAGATCTAACGGACCCATCGAACGCGCGAACGCCAGCTTTTATTAGACTTTTACTAAAGGGTTTGTAGAAACTTATACAGTTGTCGAAGCGCTAACGCAACTTTCAACTATTCTCATTAATTACTTAATTAATTTTTACAAAGGTGAAAATTGCTTTATTATTTAACAACCGAAATTTGAACTTTCGACCTTGTATTGGAATTAATGCTAAATCTGTAGCATTGAGCTTTAAGTATTCTCTAAGCATATAAACTGCATTCGAGTGCACTATTTTGTCAATCCAGTTCATAGTAATTTAGTTGCAATTTGTAAAATTTATCCATCTTGTGTAGTGAAACAATTATCAGTTTACTCGTTTTATAAGGGCATTAATATGCTTTTGGATTAGCTAGAATTGTATTGGACCTCTGTTATTTTATTAAAGTCTTTTAATTGAAATAGCACGTTTTTTACAACTCGACTAACGAATTTCGAAAGTATGAAGCAATATCTTGGTAAAATTTATTTTTGGTTGGTCTATTTCTTTAATTGCAGATAGAAATGCAGTAAAATTCAAACCATCGTTGTTAAATAAATCAAATAATACAATATTATTTTGAACTACCACTTTATAAAATACTGCAGTTACATTGATTACTTAAAATAGATAAATTTTGAAAAATTCCCTCACAAATACCAAAATACACGTCATGTGCACTGGCCATCATACGTTTATGATTACCCAGCGGTCGGTTCAGCACGATCGGCGCTGTTTTATAGCGCTGGATCACCTGAACACCGACAATGTAACCCGGTGTTACTTTACTGTTTTTAATAAATTTTAATAAATTTAATAAGTATCAGTTAAACATACTTTCCTCAAGTGTTTTTGTTCAACAAAATAATGGTAATTCTAAATATACAACTTTACCTCTATTTGAATACCATTTCCAATCTTAGAGAATAAATAATTCCATCTTTTACAGAACATGTTAGGCGTGGCATCCCGTTACTTTTTGTTGAAATTCGACTGATGTGGGGACATTCTTGAAAGATTCTTGTGTCATGATTACCACCAAATGGTGTTAAAAAACCCAACTGTTGGTAAACTGTTAGAAATAAATTGGTAACGAAGATTTCAACTTTTCATAATAAAAATTACTTTCTAGTGCGATTTCAACTTTCTTCCGGCTAAGTAATGAATTAATTGCCATTAAGTAACAATGTATTTAATAAAACATCAACAAAACTATGGGAATTTAATATATAATGCATAAATTAATGATTATATTGTAGAAATAATAATTGTGTCTTACATGTCCAGTTATCAGCGATTATAATTAAACACCGGAAATGTTTTAAATTCTCAAAAATGTCGAATACGCTATTTCGATGCTTCCTATTCTTGTAATGGGTACCTGTTAATATTCATTTCGTGTAGGACGCAATCTTCAATTACGTTTTCGTAACATTTAAACTACCTATCTAATTTTCCGTGCGTGGAATGTTTTGAAAAAAACGTTGCAGGTATGTTAATAAGTATCGCATTTTACGCTTCAGACGATATATAACTATAATTATTATATTGGAACCGTAATTAAATTTTTACCGAAAAACTAATTTATAAATTCTCTTCAGCGAACAAAGTTGTGATTTCTTCATAAACTTTTTAAAATTAAAAATCTTATGTGACCATCAATATCATTTTCTATAAACGTATAGATCTATTACTGTCGCTTGGCGAGATAAGTACTTGGAAATCGGGGTTAGGTTTTGAACCTCGTTGTTTTGTCCTTCATTAAAAAATTGTGCAAGTTTAAAAAAACATAGGCGTACCGAGTTTTGTTATACTAACGAGTTAAACTGTACCTTTGAGATTAGACTCGGACAAGTTTCCCTGAATGCGACTTATCGGAAATTCACGATACAAATTTAACTTAAAAAATAACTCGAGCTATTAAAGTTTCACTGCATTTAATTTCTGCAATATTAAAAATATCGTACTATAAACAATGTAGCACTATGTACATTGTTCATTTTTAAACCAAGAGGAGCGTTAAAAGAATATGAAATTATTGTTTGTTTTATTTATGGTGACAGTAATGAGTGCTTAATCACAATCTATAAAATTTTAACAGAACTTCTCAAATGTTACAGAATATTTAATATTGAATACAAAGTTTTCCTCATTGAAAGTTTATTCTAAAATGGTCATATTGCTTTCTTTCACGGAAGCATTTCAAGTTACATTTTCTAATTTTTAAGTGACATTACTAATACCTTACCTTAATATATCAGATGGAAAATGCCAATATCAGAGTGTACTACCAACATAAACTTAAAAACAAATTATTTAACAACCTTTTAATGCTCTTTCTGGTTTAAAAATGGACTATAGCAGGTTGGTATACACTTGGTTACTATGAAGGAGTTGCCACTATGTTTAAGTTGTGCATGTCATGGAAGAAACCGTCAGGGTTTTTGCCATTGCTGAAGAAGATAATTTTGTTGTTATCTAGATACTTTATTGCATTTGAATTAAATAACTTGTGCTATAGTAAAATATTCAGATTTCCGAATTAACAAAGCACACCCAAAGTTTTAAGACCTGCATTAAAAAAAGTGCAATGCCTTAATTAGGTAAATGTGATAGGTACTACAACCTTGAGGTATCGGAAATTTCGTAAAAATTCCCTATTAATTTGCGGCCGATAAGTTACGCGCAGGGACAGTTGAAATATTTTATCGTTTATTGCAAACCTTGAGTCATCGGAAAGTAACAAAAGCCCCCTGTTGTATTGTACTCGCATATATCTAAAGTTGTAAATTTGTTATTGCACCAACTTTTGGTTTTCTATAGATGGCATGGTAACTCGAAGAACATATTACTGTAAGTATATTTTGGGCCCAATGACATAATCAAAAGAATTAATTAATTAAGTTCACAATTGAATAAGTGTAGCCTATTAATACCCCCAGATAATATTTTCGTAACAAAATTAAACTAAGGTCAATATCTTATTTAATCATAATTCGGTGTTTAATATTCAATCGATGTACTGCAATAATAACTTGTAGTTACTGCGATGATTGGAATTTGGAAAATTAATATTTAACGTTTAAAAGATTCATTCGGAAGTAAAGTTCATTGCTTAAGAGCGTTTCGTATAGAAATCTAATTTTGAATGAATGTTGCCCTTGGACGCTTATCAGTAACGTCGATCTAAAGAGTTTTAGTGCAATTGAAACTATGCTCAGTGTCTCCAACTCATCATCATCTCTTTCACCGTTAGGGACTTTAGGTGTTAAGGTGTATGGTGGTTTATAATTGCACAACTTAGCCCGCATAATCTCACACAGCAATTGAGTTAAATAATGCAAGGTAATAATTTAGTTTTATTCTCATACTAATAAGTTCACTAATTACCTATAAAACCACGAAATCTCAAATAATGTTAATTATTACTGATATCCAATAGCGGTAGTTAAATAAATCACGATAACAGAAATCTCTGTAAAATACAGTAATAGTCGACTAAAATCATGGCAAAAATACTGTTGTTAATAAAAAAAAAGGTAAGTAATAGTCAACTGCATAGTAATACCTAATAATAATGACTAATGAATAATAAATTAATTTATGCTAACAATAAGGTGAATTGATGGAGTTTATTTAATCTTTGGAAATCGAGAAATACAAATTTCATTAAGGCATAAAAACGTTAAGCTGCTTTTGTTAACGGACATTGATATTTTCGGAAAACTTACTTCCATTAATTAAAATTCTATTTACTTATAACGCTTTTAAAATTCCACTATTACAACTGGGAACTTAAAAGTTTGTTAACTATGTTCTGCATTAATATTGTATAGCAGTGAAAATTATTTTTTAGATATGGGGTATTTCAGGCGAAGAATACTAGTTAAAAAACGACCAATCTGTACTACTTATCGAAGAATAAAATATTAGGATAATAAAAAATGACTAATTTTTACAAGAGTCGAAAAATAAGTGTAGAACAAGTAAATTAAAAAATTCACTTTCATTTCGATAATGAAAATATCATAAATACCTAAAATTAAGAATTGTGTAGAATTGTAAACTAACCGTGCAAGGCACCTTGGCAACGTTAGGTTCAAGGCTTCCTTGATATTTTTGTGGAAAAGGTGAAGTACTCGTCACAAAGTGAGGTTACTCTTATCGGTTAATTCTTTTCGTAAAGTTGTTTTCAAGGGTAAGTCAATTTATTCACCACCGACGTAATGATGCATTAAAAACACTTTATTCACATTTGAATTAATCAGCAACTCCCCGGCTTTGTGTTTTAGGAAATCCACTTTGTTTTCCATTTGAAAAAAAGGCGCAACTTATTTATCACATAAATCAAAAGTAACTCGTGGATAACTGATTGGTCCTGAAACGCCTCAGAAGAAATAGACAAATTTATTGGTATTATAAAACGGAAATGGACGTGTGGGTTGTAAACTCATTGCTCTGGTCTCATTTTTCAACATTTAAAAATATTTTAATCGCAAAAGTTAGATGCCGTATTTCACTATTAATGCAAATTATTATATTAATGTTTTTTTTGGTGGTTAGGTACAGCCCGATTATAAATACTCGCAAAAGAATTTAAAAATCAATACAAACATGTGAGTTAGATTAAGGAACACTTATTACACCTGCTTGACATGTCGTCATATTTGAATCATTTTATATTAACCAAATTGAATCAGAAAAGGGCTAACAAATAATGCATTAAATTAAACAGAACAGATATTGAAAGCTTTGACCTACCTAATATACAAATAAACACCACCTTTAGTTATTTACTAACAATTCAGGTACGCACAATAATCAGCACTGCACAAAATTTTTATTCCGCAATTATACAATGTTAACAACTTAATTTTTTCTTGTCTCCGCATTCCAACTAACACAAAACCCACCACCACTAGACTAAACCAGAAAGAGTCTCGGAAATGTAATCCCGTTTGGTCTGTCGATCCAATGAAAATTGTGTAACCCATGTGCAACGGCGAGCACGTCAGAATCTATTGATTATATGATTCACCGTTGAAGAAAAGAGATAGGGCATCCGCAGAGAGACTTTCTCGGGTATTAAGGAAGAGTGGGGTCATCTCATACCAAACCTGTTCTTGTAGAATTAGTACCGCAATATGTCGTGGCAGTAAACTCTGTGTTCAAGTCATGTTTTTGTTTTACTGAGTTAACAATCTTTTTTGTAAATAATGATAAATAAGAACCATACGTAAGTTTTTGATTTAACTTGGCCTTTATAAAAAGTATTATTTTTTTTAGATTCATGCTAAACTGTATCCTCATCACAAGAAAATCATTGTTGAAAAAAACACTGTAGTCATTGCCATCAGGGTATAACAATATAAGAGCATGATTAAACGATGTGGCTTAATAGGAATTGTTATTTCACTTTGTCTTTTTGTGCTATTTTTCTTCGGTGATCAAGATGTAAATTATAACAGAAACATACAAACATATCGAGAGCCAATTCCGGATGATTTCATACGACCCAATGTAACTCGTGGCATTAAAGAAATCATAGATCAGGAGAAATTTTTCATAGACCAAGATATCGATAATTATCCATTTCCATCTGGGATGTCTTTAAAAGATTTTACTTTATCTTCCGGAGGTACTCCCCTTAGAAATGTAATTATAGCAACTTGGCGATCAGGGTCGACTTTTCTCGGAGATGTTATCAATGCATTACCAGGAAATTTTTATCACTATGAACCTTTGTTAGATTATGGGATTATGCAAGTAAGAGGGCCTCCATATGCGGATTCTGCTCTAAATAACTTGAAAAAATTGCTCATATGTGATTATAAAGATATGAATAATTATCTTGATTATGGACAGACTCATGATTATTTATTTACACATAACACAAGATTATGGAATCAGTGTGAAATGCATCCTAGATACTGTTGGGATGAAAACTTTTTGAGTGAATTTTGTAAAATATTCCCATTCCAGTCGATGAAAGTTGTTCGGTTACGACTGCGCTTAGCTGAAGAGCTGCTGAGGGATAAATCGTAAGTAATACTTGTTCATTTTTTAGTATTAACTTTTTGAGTATTTTTTCATTTCTGTATTGTAGTAAAATAAGAGGTTTCATGAATATTTGAACGCAAAAATAGAATGTTTATACTAAGTAGATAAAAATGTATCATTTTATTTGTAAACCAGCATTCACACTTTAAGCATTGAACAGCTATTATGAAATTTTGTATGCATATTGAATTAAAATTGTATTGTTTGTGAATAATTTTAAATTCAGTATACCTATTATGGAACTTTTTATGCATATTGAATTAAAATTGTTATTGTTTGTAAATAATTTCAAATTGAGTATATCTACCTGTTATGGAATTTTTTATGCATATTGAATTAAAATTGTTATTAGCATATTGAAATAGACAGCCTTGGATTATTGTAATCTTTTTCAACTACTTAACTAGTAACTAGTAACCGTTTTATTAATGACTGATATTGAGAAGTAAGCTAATATTACCGTTTGCTGAATTATTGTTATGGTTTATTTACTACTACTTTTTTTTTCATTTTAATTTGATAAATTTATTGTGCCAAAATGATTTTACTTATTTCTTTGTGATTTTTCTTAGGTGATTGAAAAAATAGTATACGTACATTTGCGGCCGCCTGACACGAATGTCCTTATTTTTCAATAGATTAAATCTGGCTTTATCCAGTGACTTTTGTGAAATAATATTTGTCATAAACAAAATAATATTGACATTTGGCTGATGGTTTCTAGGACGCCTATGATATAAAGCAAAAATCAAGTTGCTAAAAAAAATTTGGGTGGCCGCAAATGTACACACATTGGCCTGTGAACATTTTTCGTGGTCTCGGGTACTTAGAAAAAAAAAGTTAAATAAAACACGAAATGACATGAAAATTTCTCCAAGAACAGGTGCAAATGTTTTGACCAAAGATAACAATTGATTAAAATTTCAAAGAAAAGGAACAAAAGGTTTATACAATTTAATTTAATTTTTATTAATAATGTGTTGGGCCGCCCCTATTAATTTCGCACTCCCTCACTCTTCGTAACATTGATTCCAGTAGGTCGTCGATGTTCTCTTTGGGTATGGGGTACCAAGCACCCTGTAATTCATGCCGGAGAGCTTCTAGTGTTTTTGGGGGATTCGCTAAGTTCGTCAGTGTTGTTTTTTCTCATAATGTCCTAAACGTATTCAATTGGCGAGAGGTCGGGAGATCTGACTGGCCATGGCAAGATATTGACATGGGCCTCTTTGAACCGGTTTAGAGAAGTTCTCGCTACGTGGGGACGGACATTATTCTGCTGGAAAACTGGGTCTTCAAACTGTTGAAGATATGGAAGAATATGGGGTTCTATCACCTCATCGACGTAACTGAAACCTACTCCCATATGCTATAGCACCCAATACCATAACTCCATCAGCTCGGTGCACACTCCTTTCAACAGAATTAATAAAAATTAAATTTTTTTTTTTTCTGTGAAATTTTAATAGTTGTACGTTTCTGCCAAGTTTGGTAAAAAAAATTCGCACCCCTTGTCGGTATTGTAATTTACATGTCATTTAGTTTATGTTTTTACATATTCTGAAACACATTCTTTTGTTTATTGATTTAATTCTTTTACATTGATGTACACTCAATCAATTTAAAACGGACTAGACGCGCAAGATTTTCTGCTGTATTTTGCTTATTTAACATTTTATGTCTATTTATGCATTCTAATTCCTACAGTTTAATTACTTCACTAAAAGAATTTTGCGTACCAGAATCGATAATTTAACGATTTCGTTAATAATTTTATTAAATACTGGCGCTGCGCTGAATATTGGAATTAGCAAGAAAAACGGCTCTCTATTTGATGCCGTTTTTGTATCTATGCTCCTCTCATGGATTGCAAGGTTTTTTAAGATTCATCATTGTTTTTTTCGATCATTAACTGGTATTCGAAAGCCGGTGACTCATTGATGAGTAATTTTCGTAAACTATGTTTTATATGAATACATAGAATTTAATACCAATTTAATTGATTAACCAAACGGTAGAAGCGTACACGATTATATATAAATATTAATTTATTAAAAATAATCGCGTATGCAACTCGTTTTAAAATAAATGTCGCAAATCATACAACGAAAAACTTCACCAAAAACGTCGAAGCAAATAAAAGAATTACAGATGTTTATAATTTTCGACTCAATCAAAGATTAAGGAGAAGCTTGTTCCGTTTAATATCATAAAAATTCGTGAAGTGTTAGCGGATTAGAACAATATTTAAAATAATCGCTCAAGATAAAGTAAAGAATTTGAGGTCACCTATTAGTTAATATCGCAAAAACTTTTTTGTTATTTTGTTAATTAGGGGGAGTTGTACATTTTCAATATTGCACATTTTTTGTCTATTGTGTCGTTTCAAAATAAACCACCGTTTTTTCTTTTTTTCCAATTTGCAATCTTTCTGTATGCGACATTTTTGCGCAAGGGATCTGCGCATATTACTGATTGCGTCCTTGTCAAAAAGAAATAATTAAATCCTTTTGATCATAATGGTTATTTTCTGTTATGGCCTTTCTTGTAAAAATAATTACAAAACACCAAATGTGTCGTTTTATAGGTTTAAGAATGATACAAAAATGAGAAAAGTTTAATCTGCACATAACAAACACATTTGATTTAATTGATAATAAGCGCAAATCCCTTTGGAAACGTTAGGCTGATTGGACATGAAATGCGAAATCAAAATTCTTGTTATCTATCCGCTTTACTCGAATTTACTTGCTTATAGCTTCACTGCTCCAAACGAATGTATTAGGATAAAATGAAAAATCCAATTGCACTAATTGTAAGGAAATATAAAATTCAACATAAATATGAGAGAGAAAAAATGGTAGAGTTTAGGATTCAATTTCAAATTACTTTAAATAATATGTTAAATAGTCGACGTATTTTACAACCGAAACCTTCCAAGAATTCGAGTTAAGATTGATTTATCGGTTCGAGATTTGGATATTTGACTCTGGAAGTTAGGAAATTATACTTACGAAGAAAATTTTACATATAAAAACGCGCAAACTTCAAGATCGACGATAAAAATTCGAGAATAACTCGAGTTATGGAAGTTTCATTGTATATTACATTATATTTCAGTGCGATAAATTTTGTATAACTAAGCATTGTGTACTGAAGATAAGACTATTTGGTAATGATTGATCTAAATGTATTTGCTGAACACTAACTTGAAGTTTTTATATACACAGTTAACTGCCTAAAAAATTGTTTACTAAATATTTAAATTTTTATTTAAAAAAATTATAAAGTTATCCTATTATAGTGAAACCTGTATAAGACGGAACTGCTTGGGACTAAAAAATCAGTTTTAAACGGTATCTGAACAACAGACCCTAACTCTCCGAATATAATATAAATTTAGGGAAAAAAATAACCAGTGTGATTGTGTTGGCAATGCCAAAAATTTAAAATATTGCCAACTTCATTTCATAGCCCTACTTGTTTATGTGCCAATTTAAAACAAAAAACAATACACACGTGAAATTATGAAGTGTAATTGACAATATTTCAAATTTTCGGCATTGCCAACACAATTGCCTTAGTTATTTTTTCCCTATGTATTATATTCAGAGACTTAATCAGCATTTGAACAACAGGCCCTATGATGTAGAGCAGGGGTGGTCAACAGCGGTCGAGCGCGGGCCTTTAGAAGTCGCCCACGAATCTGACGTGAACATGTCATTGCATACGTGTAACGCCAAAACGCACCACTTCGTAAGTACATTCTAAAAAGACACAGTCGCCCTCAGGCACACTTTCATCGGAAAAATCGCCCCCAACATCTAAAAGTTTGGCCACCCTTGCTGTAGAGGAAGCAGCAAATTGCATAGCTCCGAAATTAATTTTTCCGGTGATCGTTGATTTACGGGTCGATTTAATGAATAGGAAATCGTGCATTTATGGCCCCTTTTAATGAATGATTTCTTATAAATGCATGATTTCGGTATCTACGCAACAAAATATACCATTAAATTGAAATGGCACTGTATTTAAATGTAAGATGACAAAATGAATGCAAAATATACCAATGAGAAATACAAAATTTAATTAATTACTTACGTTATGTTTATAGTAATACTATTTAAATAGAAGTTAGGAACCGTACAGCTAGTAAAATTGATAAATAGTGCAGATTTATTGTCAAACTTTTGACACTTTTTGGCACCGTTGTTGGTTTGAACATGTATTGATTTAAAATGTTTGGCATGCTTGATTCGAATATCTATTGGAATTTTTGTCACGGAAAAAAATTACATTTTCTTCAATTTCGTAAGATTCGATCAACGGAAAAATATTGTAACCAACTTTTGCGTTAATCGGCGATTAATAATCTCAACAAACTGTCTCGATTATTAATCGCTCTCATTAACACGCATGTTAGTTAAATAACTACATATATCCACTTTTTACAAAAAAGCAACAAACTGAAAAACGTATACCGGGTGTCCCGCGATTACTGCATATGTTAATTTTAAGTTTTAACTCGTGAAAGAAGTCGCCAAATTGGATAACTTTTCTCTAATCAATATCTCTTCTTGTGGTTATGTATTTGATCGTGTATTCGATATTTTTTCAGATTGAAAGTGCATGTACTTTTACTAATTCGAGATCCGAGAGGGATCTTACAATCTAGAAAGCATCGAGAGTGGTGTCCTGGAGTGCCAGATTGTGACCAACCAAAAGTAATCTGTGCAGATATGATCTCAGATTACAGTGCAGCTTTAAAATTACAAAAAACTTATCCCACCCGTTTTAGGTAAATTTTAATATTATTGTTGATATTGAGATTAAATGAATATTTGTGTCAGGGTGATTCGCTATGAAGATTTATCACTGGATCCGTATAATGTTGTTAAAGATCTCTTTGGTTTCTTTCGATTATATTTTCATCCTAATGTTAAGCGTTTCTTAGATTCACATACTAAATTAAATGCTGGTGGAGTTTCAAGTACCGTCCGGGATTCCAAAAATGCACCATTTCATTGGAGGAGTGATTTAAATTATTCTGAGGTACAGTATATTGAAGAACATTGTGATCAAGCTATGAAATTATGGGGTTATGTTAGAGCACAAAATGAAAGTAGCATGCGTGAGTTCAATCCGTTAACTTCATATCTACTAAATGATGATTTTGGCTATGACTGAAATACAAATCCATTCCTCATTTACATCTAATGTTGAATGGCTCATATTGCAAGCAGTAATTACTGTAATAATTCTTTTCATGATGTGGTAAACGAAAACAATGTCTACCAATATAAGTGAACGTTTTGGTATTATGTACCAAATTAGTAAAAATTTCTAAGCACTATTTGTGCTAATAGAGACTTTGCTTGAGTAAAACGCACAATCACTTAATTAGTTTTTAACTTCTCACAGTCAGATTAATTTATACTTAATGAGTAGCAAGCATTATATCTATGTAAATTGGAAACATTCTTTTTGCAAACATAATGTGTATGTTCAAGGTGACTGGTGATAATGGTGCATGGTATTTATGTGTAGGTATGAGTTGGGACCAAATATTTTATGTTCCAATCATAACAGACTTATTTATGCCTTCGTTGAGCTGAATAGCTTGTTTTGTTTGCTCATTGAATTAACAACAAATAACTTAGAAAATTTGGTAATGTTAATAATTTACAACATTTTTGTAATACATATTTACATCTGTTCAAATAACTAGTAACTTCAGATTGGTTAGTTTAAACAGCAGATGTCACTTCGGAACTTTCCTTAACTCACGATCAGTTGTTCCTATTATCATTTTTACGCCTTATCAGTCTTGTACAAACATATTGGTTTGCTTGCCTGCTTTATTGCCCACAAATGATATAGTTTTTAATCAAAAGTATTTGCAATTTTTTCTTATTTCCTCGAGATTAATTTATTCATTTCAATGAACTCTAGGATGGTTGTTTTCGAAAATAATATAATAATATCAATTTTGCAAACTTAAAAATTTTAAAAGTTTAATGAAACAAAACTGCTCAGTTGTATGTTTAGTCGACGATTTAATGTAGAATAACATTTAGGCACCAGCTAGTGCATTAGTTGTTTTGCAAATTTATTATCTGTCAGCAATTCCGGCAATTTGTCATATACTCACCGGTGAACTGTAACATGTAATGTAAGCTGAAGTGCACATCATGTCGAAAGCAATGTATTCTACATGTTGCTCAAGATAATTTACTGCACACCAAAGTAATTTGCTTTCTGTTGTAAGATACATATTAATTGTATACTTTTATACAGTGTTACAATAATATAAATTGCTTCAACTTTGAGGCGTTATAATTTTAAAAGTAAGTAAAATCGGGTGAAAATTTTTTATTGCATTTTATTCAGTATCATTGAATCAGTTATTGTTGAAAGGGGATAAGTCACTTTTTAATGTTTCGAGATAATCGATAAAAACTGTTTTTTGAAAAACTTTAAAATGCTATGATTTTTTAGGTAACGGTAGTAACTTCTATAAAACCTTATATGTGTGGAATATATCCAAAAATTTTGGAGAGCCGTTATCCATTTGATTTTGGAGGTCAAAGTTTATTAACATCAATGTGAAAAGTGAGCTTAAGAACCAGTAATGCAATCAAAATCTCATTTTTTAAATGGGTCATGTCAGTGACCCATCCCCTTTTAACACTAAACACGTCAGTAAAAATCATAAGGGACTAAGCTAAGAAGATACCTTTCAACACCAAGCTGCGCGTTTACTTTGATATATTATAAATTCCTTAATATTCGAAAATGGCCAAAAGTGACTTTTCCCCCTTTCAACAATAACCAATTAAATTACGTTCATTAACATATTGTTTGATTTTCCCGTTTTTTGTAAATCATTCTGTATTATACTCCTTCAGCTTGTAATTCTATAAACATGAGTATTTTTCAATAGTATTGAATGACTTTGCGACATGTCACGTTTTCTGTCGATGTGCACTTCGTCTAACTGTTACTATAACCAATGTAAATGCTATCTGAACCTCATTCTCAAGCACGCTGCGAATTTGTTGAGAGCCTTGTGCAGCGAGTCAACATTTGTAGGTTTTTTGACGAACAAAGGGATTCGGTGTGTATGAACGATTCGGATGAAAGTTTTTGATATACAGCCAACTCTTTTTTTATACGGTAGATACGTTCCTCAGAAATTCGTGTAAAAAAAGATAAGTTTCTTAAACAATTTTATGTTGCATTATGTAATGCACACGTGATGTAATGTAAATGTGATACAAAATGTGTAGGTAAGAGTTATCGAATAAGGGAATTTCGCAGTAACTACTACATTATAGCAGTGCACAGTGTTGCCTAATTAATAAAGTGTGGTAAAAACGTGAATTTATTTGACACATTGGTACCATAGAGTCCAATTTGTACTAGACCGTTAATGGTCATGTACATAATTACAAAGCAATGACTTTGAAATCGTGTTAGAAGAAATGAATTTTCCAAAAAAGGAAGATTTTTTTGAACCGTGTAACTTCAAATTCGTGTAAAAAAAAGCGTGTAAAAAAAGAATTGGGTGTACAATATAGATAACAATATGGTCCCAGTAGAGTGACGAACTTGGTGCTGTAATAATACACTTGAGTTGAAAATTTTAACATAAATCGTCATGAATTTCCTTTTTGCTGATACGTTAGTGCTGCGGTGTAAACATTTGATTTACTTTACTTTACTCAATCAAAATAAGCCTATTTCCAACCACTGTTGGCTGTACCCCTTCCCCATTTTTCCATTTCCTTCTGCGAATGAATACTTAATCAAATTGCTTTTATTGATAAAATCTTAAATTTGTAACATTTATTTCAGCAAAATTATGTGTACGAAAGTTTCTATATATTGTGGCGCATGATATCTACATCATGCATTTCGTCGATGAATACCATGCAAAAAATTCAGGTAATAATTTAGCCCTTTAGTTATGAAATTATTAATGATCAAATTTTGTAACTTGTTTCGACTATTGGTGGTAAAATAAATTTAAATATAAATTACTTATAATTCAACAGTAAATAATCAAGCAGAAATTATACCATTTTGGAAATAAATTTATTTATAATTTAGCCTTTTAAGTCCCTGCTATTCATAATTTTAGAACAAAATTATAGTACAAGAGTAACTAAATTGCACAGCGTGGCCAATTTGAAAAACTAATTGCTAGAGTCCGCCGCAAAGTAGATTTAGATGGGGTGTGGCTTAAATTGTGCAAACGAATTTCTTCAGTGGTGTGCTAATAAAGTAACAGTGGTGTAACCAAAAAGTAATCGAAAATATGGTATCACGAGAATGAGAATTTGTTATTGTTTCCCCTATTTTAACAAATGAATTTGTACTAGCAATAAGCCAATTTTGGTTTCTGTGCTCTTCCACTCCACATGTACATCTCGTTTGCCTCCTACTCTAATAATTTAAAAACTCCTATTTTAAGACCAAATTCGAATTAGAATTTTTGGCGTGGCATGGCATGGCATGATGTATATATTGTGCGCCATTTCTAATACATCCTGAAAGAACGGTAAATAATAGCGCTCAATTAAAAAAATTGTAATTTGATTTTAAAAAGTTTTTTTTTTGTTAATGACGTTATCATTATTCATTAAGATTTAATGTGATGTACTAAATATTTACGATTAAGTACTGCTTCCTTATTGAGACTGAAAATGGCAAAGCAAGTTTCCTTGAAAGGTATACATTGTATTTTCTAAGCGCTGCAAAAGAAATCAAATAAATGAACATATTTAAAGTTTGAGAAAACCAAACCAAAGCTGCTAATTAATTAATTAACGAATAAAAATCCATTAATAAAAAAGTATTTAATATAATTTTATTTTAAGATTCAGTTTACTAGGTACTGTATCTGAATTGCTTCGTCTCTGTTTTAATTACAATTTTAAACTTTATTTGTTTGAGAACATAGTTAGGTTTTTTGATTGGGTTATTTCAGAATAAATTTGTTTGTGATATTGTTAAATTTATGTAGGTATCTATTGGACTAGCATGCATTCATCAAACTGACCAATTTCTTTGCTTGTCACAATTTGTATGGAGGTTGTTGAATGTTAAAATTCTAAATAAAATTAAATGATCATGTTAGGAAAATTATGACTGCAAATTCCTATTTGGTGCCTTTTTGGTGTCCTTTCGAATTAACAATACAGAATTTGTAAAATAATAAAGAGATTTTAATGATTATGCTTTAGAACACTTATAATGTAAGAACATGCACATTAATTGCTAAGTAATTAGTATGTCATAGATTACACAACAGCAAATATTTTTTAATTTTGTATATCACCCTTCCTAAAGTTTTGAGCTTATTGTTAGTATCACAATTTGTAAAGTGCTACAATCACGTTTTGGGCTTCCAAAAGTAGATAAGTTTTTTAAGCTATAATTACTGCAGACATTTAAATTTTTCATTTTGTTAAGGTAGGTTTTTCGACTATAAATATAAACTTAATTTTCTTATTTAAAGAAATAGACTGTAAAATTGATTTGCCAGAGTTTAACCAATTTTTATGAAATCAAAAATTCTTAATTCTAGAATTAATGTGATTTCTTGTTCTTTTCAAAGTTATAGATAATTTTCAAGGGATCTTTCTAATTGTTGTTTGTTTTGATTGTCTTTGGTTGTCATTTTTTAAATTTGTTTATCAAAGGATTTAATGAAATACCGAATTTAATTAAAAATCAAAAATGGCCGCCATGAAATAAGTAATTATAATGCTAATATAGCATTATTAATTTTAACAATGAGTCAAACAGAAATTTTAACCGAACATAGTATTATGTCTACTCAAAGGAAATGACAATAATTAGAAATCAGCCATTGAAAATCACCTAAAAATTGCAGAATAAGCAATTAAATTAATTAAAGAAATTACCGATGTTGGTGAAATTCTTAATCGGTTTAATGCAACATTGTTGGTAGCCTGCACAGCTCATAAAAATTTTATTAAAAATTACTGAAAAATTTTTGTGGCAATAAAATTGACAAAAGCATTAGCTTTTTAGATACACCATTATTAAAACTGTAGTTTGAATTTTTTAACTGGTGATTAGTAACGAATAACAGGGATAATGTTGGTATCTAAAGCCTTTCTTAGAATAATTAGTATACGCTTGACACTGTCAATTTTGATTTCGTCACTTATTTTGAGTATGTATGTGATTTGTTTTTAATTGTATTGAAAGAAACAGCTGTTTATAAAGTCTAAAGGATCGTTTCTGTTGATTGAGTCTTTAGTCGAGTTAAGTAATTTAGTAGGAGTTTATTCGGCATTTTCAGTGGTCCGTTTTAGTTCAGCGTGTTTCAAGTTGGATTGGCAGCAACCCACTATTTATTTCTTTGATGTTTGACTAAATTAATCATGTTAACCTTCATTTGGAAGTATTTTTCTTCCAGGTTGAACTTCTCTTGCTCTAAATTTTCTAAGTAATTATTGAAGGAAGAAGTCTTTCACTCTTCTCCAAACTTTTTTGCGAAGAGCTCAACTTCCTCCAACTTTTCATTGAGTTCTAACTGATACCTTTCCATCTGCTTTTCTAGATTTCTTTTTCTTTCTTAAGAGAATAATCATGCGATTCATATTGGGACATTCGTTTGTTTAGTCGAACGCATAAGGACTGTGCTTCTTGCAGTAGAGCTTGCAGATCTTCCTGAATATCTGCCCTCATGCCGATTACTTCGTCTGACATAGCCCTGAACAATTCCGACACTTGACTTTCATATATTTCAGTCCACTGATTGAGAGAATCACTGCCAATGCCTATTTCTTCTATGACACTTAGCCATTCCTCTGTACCCACGCGATCTATTTCCACTATTCTTGCTGAGAATTCTTCAAATTTCCGTTTCAAAACTGTCTCTTTATTATCTGCCATTTCATTCATCCACCTACACGAACTGACGTTAACCGTTACCATTAAAATGTATATATCACCGACGGATTGTAGAATCCGCCGCAATACAAACCGACTAGCCGCATTATAAAACAGCTGTTTTATAAAACGGCTGGCTAACGTTTAGGCGGATTGTAATACAGCTAAACATTGGTCAGCCATAGTGCAATGACATTCCACGTTCTCCAATGCGGCTAAATGACGCGTCGCCGTTTTGTAAAACGGAGAACTAATATATCTGTGATAATTGTAAATTCAGTCGTTTTATAAAATGCCTAGTCGTTTTCTAAATGACTGGGCAGATTGTAAAATATAGGATGAACGGAGAATTTTTACAATTTGACTGAAAAGTTTAGGTGTTTTATGAATCGCTGAATAACTTATAACTGAGTCCGTTTTCTAAAGGACTGAAGAATAAATTATTGTTAGACATTTTATAAAAAAAATAATTTTTGTATTGAGTTAAACCTTTTTCTTATAGTTATAACTTATATTTGTCATAACTATCAGGAAAAGGTTTAACTCAATATATTTTATAAAATGTCTAACAATTCTTCAGTCCCTTTTTACAATAAGACAGAGTTATTCAGCGATTCGTAAAACACCTATAATTCAACTACTCAATTTACTGGTTGCGACATATACAACACTTTTAGAATAGTGTAAAAACTGAGTCCTCAAAGATTTAAAGCTATGGGTTAATTTTGAATTAAAAAAGTTTAATTATTGTTAAATTATATCGGAGTAGTTAAAGGTTTTGAGTCTTAATTTTTCATTCTTAAAGTATTGAACGCAACACACTCATTATAGCACTTACAAGTATGGGGACACTATTCGACTAAAAAATAGAAAGATACTCTATTCTCGGGTTCGCACTGCCACTTAATTGTTATTGGAAAGGCAACTTACCACTAATCACTAAGTACATTATTTACAAGTATCCAGAAACTAAAATTTAGTTACTAAAGACTTGCACTGGACTAATGACTCAACCAATGTGAACAATACAGAAGGGCCAATTCCATCAATTTCAGTTATATTTAATTATTTTACATTAAAGTCTCCAGCAATAATTGTTATAGTCATAACAACAATTACCATTAATACTTAACTGATCTTGGTTAAATCGGCCCTCGATCTTGTAAACATAATTTAACATATGATTATACATGGTTTATTGTAGCGTCCTTACAACAAAAAACTTTTCAAGTTTTATTTTTGCTGTAACTTTAAATAATTTGAATATAATGTTACTTCCAATTTTTATGTTGCAGAAGATTTTGATGTTTATACCTACTGTGTTATTCTCTAATGTACTTTTTTGTATTTATTATTAGTAATGTTCACTATTTTAATATAGAATAAAGAGACTTGTTTTTAACTTTGTGCTTAACCCCAACAAACTTAAGAGTCCCGATCACCAAAAAAAAATATCTATTTCGCAATTATACAACCTGGCCATACACCCTTAGAAGTGTACACCTGTACCCTGTCACCTCCCGCTGAGTTTGTAGAGGCTCTCAAGCCTGCATTTATCATTGTCATATTCTCGGAAATGGTAATAGCCGAGTGACCGTGAAGTTTAAAAATCGTCCAAGCTTTACAGGATATCATGTGATAGACAAAATTACGTGTTTCGGGATTTTTTTTTTCAATATGTAGAATAATTGAGATAGTGAATTTATTCCAGTTGGCTGGCGCTCCCTGTATATACAAGGTGTAAACGAAATAAGTACATTAATTTTTACCAGTAGTAGAACTCGTCGAGATAAGCCCTTTTTTTATGTACCATTTTTTCGGAATCGCATTTTTTAAAATCATTTTTCCCCCCCACAAATTGACGAGCCTTCTATGAAATGCTCCAACAAAGAAAACTAATGACTTTTTATTATTGAAAATTAATTTGTCACTTCTGTCAAGTGAAATCTGAAAAAATTTCTAGATTTACCAATAACGAATTTACTGATATTGTGTTAACCTATGGTGAGAGCCAAGGGAATGCAGCCTTAGGTCGAAGAATTTACATGGACCGATTTCCGAACCGTCGTCTTCCGAATGTTCGCATATTTGTAAATGTGGTGCAGCATCTTCGAGATCACGGATCTTTTCAGCCTGCAGCTTACGATCGTGTTCTGTTCTGAACAGTGTCGAGGTTCGACCTGGGCTCAGCACAAGAAGGCTAGCACTGCCACATGGAGTATCGCATGCTACAATTTGGAAAATACTAAAAGAACAGCAATTGTATCCTTATCATGTTCAAAAAGTGCTCGTTGAATAGGACGAAGCGGTCCTGTAGCCTGGCCTGTCCAATCGCCGGACTTGAACCCTTGCGACTTCTTTTTGTGGGGGTACATAAAGGATTTAGTATACCCTGTATCAATTGATACCATCGAAATGTTGCAAGAACGGGTGGAACTTGATGCTGCAATGATTCGTAACAACAGTGCCATGTTACAAAGGGTAGAAGAATCACTTCGTCGGCGTCTTCAAGCATGTGTACAAAACAACGGTGAACACTTTGAACAATGTTTATTATCGTTTTTCTTTATTTTCGTTAGCGCAATTCTCGCGTCAATGTTTAAAAATAAATTTGAAATAAAACTTTTTTTTGGTGTTTATTGGTTTATTGTTTAAAATCGACAATAATAGTCGCAACTAATGGTAACCGTTTCATAAGGTAATCTTGTTGATTAGGTAACTTTGCTTCCAGTGGCGTGTAAGAAAATTGTGTCAGATTTTAAAATAATTTTAACTCAAAAACAAAAACGTTTTCAAAAAAAAGTTGTTAGGAAAAGTTGTTGGTCTTGAAGAGTTCTATTACCAGTTAAAATTAATGTACTTATTTCGTTTACACCTTGTATATCGGAGATATAAAAAAATGAATTAGTGTACATAAATGTATCATAAGTCATTTTTCCATTTGTAAATTAGAAATATTTCTGTTTCCCAAAATAAACAAAAACAACCAGTTATTTGTGATTAGCGCAAAAAGAAATGAAAATAGAAGATTGAAATTTTTTTTTATCTACACACACACGTGATTGCACGTGCCAAGTTTCAGGAGTCTAGGAGAATTTTAACGTTTTCGTTATTTTTGAGTCCGCGCCCCGTTGGAATAAAGCTGCACTGGTCCAAGGGTGTCAGTAGCAAAAAAAAAAAAATTTTCACTTCTGTGCCCCATAAGCTGTCACGTATTCATGGAATGTAAAATTTTTTAGATTGGTTATAATGGGCAGGTTTGAGAGCACACTGAAACAATACTAAATATAGGCAGTTTTTTCAATAATTTTACAAGTTTGATTGCTCGCCGTGTGGTCATTTTTGATCCGATTGGATCAAACAAAAAACCATTTTCAACGCTTTCCGGAAAGGTCATGAGGTGAAAAACTGGACATTAACATTAGAACTGCTAGTCCGACAGAGTCGGAGTTTTATGCACATAAAGTAGATATAAATAGCTATCATTGTGCAAAATTTCAGTTTTTAAAATTAAAAAAAGCATTGAATTTTATGGGTTCTTAGGCTTTTCTCCGGTTCTAATTCTCCGATCGGGTCATTCGACCTCTCATTCGCTTCACAATTTAATTCTCTATAATCCATCTATTGAGATCATTAAGATTACTTCATTAGTTTCCATTTTACAAGCAAAATGCAAAAAAGCGATTTTTTGTTGAAAATTGCCTATAAAAAATTTAAAATTATGATTCTTTATTGCTTGGCCAACAATTTCCATTTCCAAAAGTAACACAAATATTGTCAGAGTCAAATTGGAGAAATATGATAATAATTATTATATTTACTTCTTATTACGTATTCCTTTCATTCTTCTTTTCTGACGTCAGTTTGCAGAAATCTTATTTTTTCCGTGGTTTAACATCTGGTGCGAACACAAAACAGTGGAATGTCACAAGGCAATAGGCCTTTGAACCATACCGACAAAACTGCCCGCAATAAATTCACTTCCAAACTCGTTCAATATTGCAAAAATATGCGAAATAAGCCAGGTGTGTGACAGACCTTTCGAAGATCGTGCAGTAGCCATAAATTGAACTTTCAGACTTGATCATAGTTACTCATAAGTATTTGTGAATTATGTAAATTATCAATTATCACTAATATTGAATGTTTATTTAGTGTGTAGATAAAAATAAATAAATATTTCAATCTTCTATAATTAATTAATTATTTTTTTTCGAAAAGCCGTTTGCGCAACGTACTCAAAAACGTGTTTCTTTTAGTTTAACCCTCATTTTCAACCCTTTCCGAAAAGGTCACGAGGTCAAGAACTGGCCATTTACATTAGGGTCACTTATGATAAAACATATCAAAGAAACACACCTGACCGACCTATTGCAGGGTAAAAATACATTTCTACATTCAGAATGGACAAACGTACCTGCTATTATGTAAGAAATTGAAGTGTTTGTAAATAAAACCAGCAAAATGAATTTGAAGACAAGTGTACCCTGTTAAAGAATTTTCGGTGCGTCCTATCTACAAAAGCCTCTTATAATACTTATTAGGGGCAATAAATCAAGTTTTAAAAGGAAGTTTTCGCATGCAGAAGTCATGTTAAAGTCATGTTGGTTGCATGTGTTTTTTTTAAATACAAAAAAATACATCCCATTTATTAAAAATTAAGCACACTAGCGTCTCTCTCGTAACATGGTCGACAATTTGGTGAAACTTTGGAGATTACAAGACGTATAGTCACGGAAAAAAACCTATATGAAGTTTTTCAATTAATCAGTTTTTTAAGGTGATTGGATCAAAATTTAGAAATAATAAGGGCAATGTCACCTAGAAAACAACTTTGTTATTCTGTAGAAATATCGATCTCCCTGTAGAATTGAAAATTGAAGATGTTATTTGCACGGAAAAAATAGCTATATTTATTTTGGGACTGATTAGTAGCCTTAAGGCTAAGCATTCGTAATATATATGACGTTCTCATTTTTTTAATGTCAACTTATAAAAGAAGACTATTTATACAGGGTGTTCACGAAAAAACGCCCCAGCTCCAGCTATTATTAGGAGTCCAGTTGTAACAAACGATACGTCAAATTAAATGGTTTAAAAAGTACTACAAAGTGTAGCTCAAACATAATTTTTACCTGTTTCTCCATTCAAAGGCCAAAGGTCAACTTCATTTTTTCAAATTACAACCTTATATTTTTCTTTGACAATTTGATAGAGATTTTTTTTCTGAATTCAACGATGTATCACAATCAATATTTCTGATTTATTTTAGGGTAATAAAAAAATTAAAATAATAACTGATATTATTAAATAAAATACTTTTATTTGGTATTATTATTTATTAATATAGGAGTTTTAAAAAACTCAACGTCGAGGTTTTGTATATAAGATTTAGTTGTGGAAAAACTGAGATTGACTTGTACATTTAAAAGGCTGAGATCGACTGCCATTTGAAAGTACAAGTTTAGAAGCGATTATCAGCCCCAGTAGGGGAGAGGGTGGTACATTCGGCTACTTATCCCATTAAATTGCATAATTCTAAAAATCAGTAACTGATTAAAAAACTTGTATTTTTAAAAGTTAATCTCCACATTTGTCTAGGTTTCTCGCAAGGTTTCAACTCTTATATCTTAACGTATATATTTTTTATAGAATTTAGAAAAAACACCTGCAAATGGGCGAATGTACCCCACCGGTGAGGTAGTTTCGGCCATCGGGTGGGGTACATTCATCCAGTTAAAATTCATTGCTATATAGATGCAAATCAAATATTTTTATTGAACAAAAGTGAACTCATGAAAAATACAAAGTATAGTAATTATTACAATAATACAAATAACGAAACAAACTGACAAAAAAAACAGCAGAAAGATCTAACGAACACCAAGTCCTTCAAAATTGTAATTAAAAGTGTACAAGAAAGATGTCCTGGCTGTTGACAGTTTACTTCCTTGCAGCAGCAATGCGATGACATCACTTTTATTTACACTGCTGATATCTTCTACTTGATGATATATAAATATTTGATTTATTTTTTCGTCGCAAGAACTTGATTTCATATTCTAAATCGTCTATGTTCTTCAAAATGTGCCCAATATAGTAGCAAGTGGTTACCTTTGTGGCAAATTTGACCAATACAAAATATATAGTAAGAGAACGTAATTCATTCGAACTGAGCGAAAAATTTTCACTATCAGAGGTGTCAACGAGTTCTATCAACTTGTTTGAATCACTTGAGCTTTCATTCAAAATTGTCTTTGTCGCTGGTTTCCTCAAAAAGTCACTCGCATTTCTTATGTGGGGATAAACAAAAACAGGTGGAATGGTTCCCCCAGTGGCGCTGATTATACCAACAAAGGTAACCAATTCTCCTCGTTCGGCCGAAGCTACTTGTCCAACCTGTTTTTTCCACGTGTGGAGACAACTTTTACCGGTCTCATCACAGTTTCTATGCCAGTCTCTACCAAATTATATATTTGCTCTGAATTTGTGTCTTTAAGACTGTGACATAATTGGAAAAAAATTCCTCCACTCTGTCTTTATTGAATGCCATGGCCTGTTCAGGCTGGTATTCTCAGGTTTTCTTAAAGACAACTGTTTGTTTCTAGACATGAAGCCTTTAAACCATTCAATTCTTAAGGTTTAATCAATTTGGTAAATTCTTATGAGTGTGGACAGAAGCCAAAATAATAATTTACCTGCCAACTCACTTCTTTTCCAATTGATTGGTGTCACACAAACTGGTAACATTTGTGAAAACTTGTAAGCAATTTTCGTACTTGTTTATACGACAACCCGTAATTATTCAGATTGGATGATTTGTCAATATATTTAACGAGCTCCCTTTCCTGAGATGTTGTGAAAATTTATTTAACAGTGTATTTACTACGGTATTTATTCTTTTGATCGCTGCCTTTATTTCCAAAATCTCTGTCAATGGTAGCCAAGACTTCCTCTACTTTTCTTTTCTTAGCAGGGTTTTTATTCTGGACTGCAACGTCGACCTTTTCACTCCATACCGCCTTGCAGCTTCGTGAACACTCAGAATTTTTCTTAGACAATTAATAATCGCTTCCTTCATATTATTCTCGTCTATATCTCGCCGATTGGTTTTGCAAACATGTGTACGTCGTGGCATCCGATTAAATTATACATATATAATAAATATAGTATCACAATAAAATAACATAGAAATACCATAATAGGTACTGTAGTGAATTGAATTTAAAAATTTAATAATTACGCCTGCACCGTCGGCAACCCGACACACGCACCGACTTAAGTGGCCCGAGTCTTAAGCCACGTTGAGTAGTGTAGAGGGCGGGACCGGTTGATGAGAGCCGCAAGATTTTTGTGTTCCATTTCCTCGGTTGTGAGTATACGCATAAAGGTTTTGGAGGTCTATTATGCTGTGTATTATGCTATTTATAACTGTGTATGTTTTTGTACTCGGTGGTGGTTAGTCCGGCCAATAACAGGCCGGGACATCATTTATAGGCCGAGATTGTTGTTTTATTTGTGTCTAATTGCTGTGCCGTTCTCTCCACCGTTCGAAAAAGGCAGTAAGGTAGAGTTACGGACCGCCCTCTACGGCGCACTGTACATATCGTGTGCCTGGAAAGGCAACAGTTCGTAGCCCGGTTAATTTATCATAACAAATAGTTCTTGTTATTTCATGCCTCAAGTGATAATAATGATGAAATCATGTCCATCATTCGTACTGCCTTGCCAATCAAAATTTATCCAGGTCTTCGGTGTGATCTCCGATATGTTTCAGATGATTCGACATTGCAACCTAAATATGCCACATGTGTTTATTGATCACATAACCACATCTCGTTTATGTTGTTTGTATGTTGTTTTTTTAAAAAGGGACGATTTCTTATGTTGTGTATGTCGGTGTTGTATTAATTGCTTTCTTTGCTTGTGTACTTTTTTTGTTTTACATGCCTGAGGAATCTGTTTGGGTGGAGGTTTCACAGATTCCAAATTATTGCATGAGCATTTGTTTCGTTTACCATTTAAATTTAATTAAAAAGGCATCCTCCACTATGATATTGTTTTATTGAAGACACCTCTTCCCCTAAAAGTCTCACCGTTGCATCCAGAACGCTTGCCGCATTGTGTAAACGCAACGAGGGGTCCTACCGACATTCTAGACGATCACAAATTTTTGGCCAATTTGAATTTCGCGGTTTATTTTTCGAGCGTTCGGGATATTTCAAATATTTAAATTAATTCGGCGGCAAGTTTAGGTCATTACAGTACCTATATGTTTTATTCCATTGATGGGGCACTTTCGGCTATCTGGCTGAATGTACCCCATACACTTCAGCCGAATCTACCCCACATGACATTTGAACAAATTAAAATTGCATTTAAAAAAACCGACAAGACTTTAGGTTACATTTCTTATTGACGTCATTCATGGGGAAGTACTGCATACTGTACATTTTTTTCATATTTAATATACTTCACAAAGTTCAAAATTATGAACTTGTACAGTAGGCAAAAAAACTTACCTTTTATAAAGGAAATCTATTATTATTTCTTGAAAAACAAAGAACCGCACAAACAACTGGCGACACTTCGCATGGACAAGAAAGATGCATCACCAGCATAATTACGCTAAAAGTAAGCGGTAAAATCAAATGAGGGCGGTGCAGGATAGGATAGACGAATGTACCCCATGGCCGAATGTACCACCCTCTCCCCTACATGTGTGTAAGATCCGGCACAGTTTATGGGATGAATAATCATTGACATCTAAAGGATAAATAATGGCCTCCTTTAACCCTATCCATCTATGTCTTTGGTCTCGGAGACCGAATTTTTCTCGTTTAATTATTATTGAAAAATATTGTTTCAAGATAAATTTAAATTTATATATTGGAAACTACGTCATTTCTCTACAATCAAACACAAATAGATTTAATATAACATTATTATTCACTGGTATGTATGTACCACAATTATAGCACTTTTTTGTGATATCTCTAAAAAACAAGAAATCATTAAACTTTCTTTCAAAAATAACTTTGGTGCTAAGAAAACAACATAATAGCCTATCAAACAAGATAAAAAATTATTTTACGAAAATAAAACTGTCACAAATCAGTCTTCTTTCTCCGTTGAACAGTCGTTCCATATGACCGTAGATAATATGTGCGAGACATAGATATTTGTTGCATTTTTTGGTGTTTCTATTTTTTTTTCGAACCATATTAGATCAAAAATTATCATAATACATAAAAAATATAAATACAGTGCGACCTCGATAATCCGAACCTTCATTATACCGAATTCTTCAATAATCCGGCCAAGCATTTCAATTGCATTGTGTACCATATCATTCCGATTTGATAGTACTCGGTAATCCGTACCTGAATGAGCCCTGTTAATCGTCAATAACGCCTCGAGCCATGGGACTATAGAACAGCTGACTAGTGAGGATGAACAATTTACAACATTATTTCTTCCACTAAATTTTACAGCAAACTGACGAAATTATTTAATCGGAAAAGTTTTTTAGCCCATATTTTATCTAATAAGGAGAGAACGTTCTTAAATTATTAAGAATCATTAACTTGAAGCGTGCTATATTTCTACTATGCAATGCTTGGGAAAAAGTCTGCCCCAGAGTCTTACAGAAGTGTTGGTACAAAATTATGACTCATATGACAAATAACGACCCAGACACTGAGGATGATGATTGAGGAGATGACGGGTAAACAAACAACGTATATTTGTTAAGTGCGAAATTTTTCGTTTACTATTTTTTTTTATTAATCCATAAATATTTAACAGATGTTTCAGATAAATATTTATGGATTAATAAAAAAAAATAGTAAACGAAAAATTTCGCACTTAACAAATATACGTTGTTTGTTTACCCGTCATCTCCTCAATCATCATCCTCAGTGTCTGGGTCGTTATTTGTCATATGAGTCATAATTATGAGTCATAACAGATGTTTCAGATATGCTCAATCGATTATAGGCACAGAAGTTTTTTATTATTGTTATGGGAAAACGAATGTCATTTATCTTTAAAAATATCTTCATAACATCAGTTTGTCTTCTCGTGAATTTAGCAATCATAATAATTTATTATTTATACAATATTTTACCGGGTGTTCTCTATCAAAGGCGAATATAAGCACAGCTATAATTATTTTGCCACTATTCCTATATTGCAACAATAAAAGTTAAAATAATTGCCAGTTTAGATAGTTTTTAATATAAACTCTTTGAAAGAACAATAATAAAGAAAGGTACCTACATTATAATACGAGATGTTCAAATAATGCCTAAATATTATTTTTTTGCGGATATTGAGCGCATGGTGTAAACCGACGATGAATGGGTTTAATAAAAGAAAAGAGTATGAAATAATTTTAAAATCAATTTTATTTTATAATAATTTTACAATACTGACTTAAAAGTGAAACATTTCAAAACTACGTCTTTACTTTGCAACTACTCAATCGTCTCTCCGTTTCCAAACCACACCCCAATTCCTTTTTAAAAACACCCGATATGCGTCTCGACACTCATTATTTAAACCCTTAAGTCGACACCTGCTGTAATTACGACTCGTGGCTCAGTGAAACTGCCGAAGCCACCGAGTCGATACAGTTTACAATGGTGGAGTATGTAGTTTGAACAGAGTAATTATAACGATCTAATTCAATATCATTATAATACTGAATTTATTTAAAACAGGTATGTACATAAATTTAAAATTTTTTGAAATATTTTTGCGTGCAATTGAACCACTTAATGTACTTACACATTAATTTTGGTTTTTTGTCATAAAATTATTCTTTGTTTTATAAATCTGGTTTTATTTTTTTTTCTAGTATTTTTTGCTTTCCCTTATAACACGGGTCCATGCAAAATTGCCAGTAAGGAGAACTCGTGTCAGACATGTGCATGTACACTCTCAGTCAATTTAAAACGGACTCGAAGCGCGACATTTTTTGACGTATTTTGTTTATTTAAGATTTTATGTCTATTTATTTACACTAATTTCATAGTTTAGTTAGGCCACTAAAATAATTTCATATCGCACCGGGTACTAAAATGACTGACAGTGGTTAATAAATAGCAAATATTATTGTTTCAGATTTTGGTCAAATTTAGTTAAAGGACCTTTAAGTTTAATTAAACATTAATTATGGCGAGTAGTTTAAAGAAATCAAAAACAGACGATTGGAAAGTCGGGGAATTAACATGGGCTCATATAAAAAAAAATCAATGGTGGCCCGGTATAAAAATTATTTTTGGTAAAACGAATAACAAACCATTGACTTTCTAGGTATTATTGTTAATAATGAAGATGTTGGATTACCGCCTCCAAATGGAAACCAAAAATTGATATTTTGGTATGGCGACTACCGGATTTCAAAAGTGCATTTGAAAAATATTTGTTTATTTAAAGACAGCTTTATAGCTGTTTATCAAATTTGTTTTAAAAATCTGGGAATGCAATGGCTGAAAGGGGTAGCAGAAGGAATAAGGGTGAGTTACTTAAATATTTTTGCGACAAGTGCAAAAAGTAGGTGATTACTGTACTCGACCTGAAAATTGTCCAGTAAAGCCAAATGGTCGAGTTGAACAACACATCGAGTGCCGTAACACTTTTGCAATTTTACAATAGTGGACCGGTGATCAAGAAAAGTACTTGACTTTCTACTTTGATAACTGTAGACTACCATATCGTTTTATATCAAATATGCAAGATAGGTATCTATAGTACTTACATAAGTGCATAGTTATTGCGCGAAACTGCACTTTGTTGCACTATTGTAGAAAATACATGTTAGTTATTGAACATAAGTACATTTATTTTTATTTAAGGAATATTGTCCAAAATCAGATATGGAAAGTCATGATTTAATTGAATGGGCTTTAAATGGGTTTAATGGAATGCAAAGATTGCCTAACACGATTTGTAAGAATAATATTGTTTTGTTAATTTTTAAATAATTTCTAATGATCACAAATTTTCAATTTTTTTTATTAGATAGTGAATTTGTAAAATCTAAGCTTGTCAAAATTAAAAAAATTAATAACGACGCCAGTCAAAATTTGAAAGCAAAAAGGAGAGCCTCTTTTACTGAAAATGGTAATTTAACGTTTCTTTAATTCCAGTTTAAAATTTTTTTTTTTTTTTTAAGAAATCTTACAAGCTATTGTGTTGGGTAAGAAAACTTTGGAGTCCATTTGTTTAGGCTGTTATTCTGCGCAGGTTTGCGACGAACATCCGTTTTTTGAAGGATCAGTTTGTAAACAATGTAAAGTAAGTAGTGTTTGAAAATTACATGAATTCAATTAACTTTGTTATTAAATTCAGTTAAAACTAAAAACTACTATTTATACAATTGGAAGGGATGAAATTGCTGTGAGTGTTTGCTTGTAAATTGATAACTAGACTTTAATAATATAACTTTCAGTATTATTGTACCATCTGTGGTTCCCCTGGTGAAGTCATTGTTTGTGATATTCCCAGATGTGGCAGGTATGTTTGCAAAATTCTTCAAAACCATCTAATTTTTATAGGTTTTATTTTGAAAATACAATCACTTCAAAATTGATTAAACAGTTTAATCATAATACAGTTGGACCCGGTTATAGCTTTATTTTTGGTTACTACGACCAAATTGTCGCTATAATCGATGACGTCATAAACAAGTTCTACTGCACTGAAATATTTTTTGTTTTTGTTATTGTAATCTTTACAGTCTGTCTCAATGTCAATACATTTAGTACATTTGTAGACATAATATGGAACTTGTTGGAAAAAGTTCATCAACAATTTTCTTATATTTGCATTACAACGTAATGGATATCACTAGGGGTTGACTTAATCTAAACTAAAAACTAAATTACACTAAACACAAAACACACTCAAACAAATCTATTTGGTAGATCATATGGCTTGAATGTGGGTTCATCATTGCCGGTCGTGATACCTCACGCTGTATTTTTGAACCTCGTCGTTTATTGTGGGGATACCAAGATCGCCATTCAAATAATGAAAACAATTTTATAACATCGCCAAAGTTTTGAATTAAAAGTTAAAATATACAGGCAAACTTTGTTACAACTAACGTTACGGGATTGAAAATATCAATAAAAAGCAATTAAGAGAAACTAGGCCAATTGTGTCTGAGGTGGCTATGAAATTACATCATCTTTAAAAAACATTTTCAAATTTTGAATAAAGTACACATCAAGCAACAAAACTGAATGGACCTGCCTAGATAATTTTGGGCAAAGTATTTTTTAACTTCGTCCCATAGGATTTCAAGAATTATTGATAACCACAATTATATGACATGTTCTTAAAAAGCTGGTTTCTCAGGTCAAGTTTTTCTTATCGAGACAAACTTGTTATTTAGTTCATAATACATTTAAAGTAATTATTGATATTCATAATTCTTTATAGACTCCATCATAGATAAAATATTGTATGGTACACATACTTCTTTATTCACTCACGGGTTTTAAAATACTCGCCACGATCCTGTTTTAACTTTGCTCTGATTGGGACTATAGCTTTACACACTTGTAACGCAAATTGTTATTATATGCACTATACATAAAATTAATTTATATTTTGTTATTACATTGATCAAGAGTATTTTGTGATAAATGCATCGATAATTTGATGTTACCTGGCGCTAGAAAAAAAATTTTAAAGCAAAAACCTTGGAAATGCTTTTTGTGCCAAAAAGGAAATAGCACAATTAATGGACTAATTAAACCCAGAAGTGATTGGAAACTTAAAGTAAACAATTATTATTATTATTACTATTATTATTATTGTTAATAAACGCATTTTAGATTCAACAATTATCTTACAATTCTAGTTCAACTTTAGTTTTGGCCCCTTTGGTACAAGAAAATAAACACAAGTTAAGGGTTCTGTCTCTTTTTGATGGCATAGGAACGGGTAATTAATTAATTAATTAAGTTCACGCACAGCACACTCTAATTTGATGAAAAGTATTTTATCCCTCTCTTCAGACTATAACATGCACCCCACTTCCAAGTTGATTTTTCTGCGTAAAACAATGTGTCGTATAATTTGAAAAATAAAAAAAAAACAATTCATTGCAGCTCTACTAACTTTGGATAAATTAAACATACCCATTGAACACTATTATTCATGTGAAATAGATACTGACGCATTAAATATAACACATTCACACTATAGCGATCGCATCACAAATTTGGGTAATATTAAAAATATAACAAAAGACGTTATTAAGGATATGGGTCCTATTGATCTTGTCGTAGGAGGATCTCCCTGTAATGATTTCAGTCGTGCCAATCCATACAAGAAAGGCCTCTTTGGTAATATAAATTAATTGCGTTTGTACAGTAAAAGGATTAAAAAGAAATTATAGATCCTACTGGTTCTGGAATACTAGTTTTTGAATTTTATCGAATATTAGTAACATTACAAGCTGTAAATGACCCTCCATTTTTTTGGATATTTGAAAATGTTGCTTCAATGCCAATGAAATCTAAACTTCTCATCAACAAGTATTATATATTAATAATTTAAAGATTTTATTTTATATAATAATCTTTCAGATTATTCAGATGTGAACCTATTGCAATTGAAGCTGCAGAGTTGTCAGCTCAACATAGAATGCGTTTCTTTTGGGGTAATTTACCCACGTTGCAAAATTATGCAACTCCAGGTGAAGGGCCTTCGTTACAAGAGCATCTGATGCCTGAGCGGTCAGCTGTGGTTTCAAAATTGCGCACTGTGACAACTCGCCCCAATTCTTTAAAACAAGGTAGGTAAGTTCATAAACAAAAAAGGACTTTGTTAATTATCCAGTTACAAGGTCCTACTATGTTACTACCAGTATTAAATGCCAATAATAAAGAAGATAAAATTTGGATTACTGAATTGGAGGAAGTATTTGGTTTTCCACAGCATTACACAGACATCGCAAATTTATCAAGCGGAAAACGTCAAAAATTAATCGGAAAAGCATGGAGTGTTCCAATTATGTGCAATTTATTAAGATTTTTACGTGATTACTATGACATTAACTGATATAATCAAATTCTACTATGTTGTAATCAATATAGAAATTATTTAATTTTTTTTTTGAAAATAAGGTATTTTTTATAATTTTTATAAGATTTTAGTTTTTGTTGTATTCCAATTATAGAAAGTTGTCTCCTGGTTTTTCTAGTGTATATTTAAATAGATAATGGCCTGTTCTCCAAGCTTCTGTCCCTTTCTTATAACCCATGTGTTTTTCTATATGAAATCTATATTCGTTACTATAACAAAGTGCCGATATTGAATAGTTTCATATTGTGGTTGAAACTGTAACTTTACTTTTCCGTTGAAAAAAGTTCAATTAAATTCTTTTACTTTATTTATTTAGTTAAGTAATGTTATTTTACCCAAGTGAACACATTTATAGGTAAGTTTTTATTACAGGTATCATTCTAGTTCTTCGTAAATATAAATAATATAATAAAACGGTTATAACAATAAAATATTTAGGTAACTTACAATGGGAATTCATAAATAAAAAGTAAAAAAGTAATCAAAACCAGTTAACTATCTTCTTGCAATTTTTTATTGTAATTCTGAATCGTTGTTGAAATAGTTTCTTCTGCATATTTGCACTTGATACTTTTACAGTCACATGTAAATGATTTATATTTAATTAACCAAAATTTTTCGCCATAGTCAAAACTGAAAAAATGCATTAGTGAATACAATAACTAAGCTATTATTACCTTAATTCTTCTTCCGCAAGTATATCTCGATTAGCGAAAAATGCAATTCTAGGAAATCGCAAATCTTGATGGTTAATAAAAACTCTTACAGAAACCAAATTTGGTTCACAGCTGTGGTTTATGAATCGCGAAATATTACCATAAAGCTTTGCATCTATGCAATATGTATCTGTTTCCTAAAATTTAAACAACTTACTACACATGTAAAAAGATGGAGTGGTCTTCACTCGACTTTCTCCAAACAAAAGTAATAAGACCGTAGATAGGAGGAAAATTTCAAAAATCGACAAGAGTAAAGCAGCGCTCCTGATGGAAATATAAAAAAAAGTTATTTAGAAAAGTTGTAGAGAATGGTAAAGTGAATTTATTTTATCTCGACGCATTCCATTTGTTACATAATTCCTGAGATATTCATAAACGAACACAACACCACAAGAGTAAAGTGGTGGAAAATGTCTAAATTTAATGTTTGGTCGCTATAGGAATGTTTCGTTTTTGAGTTAGAGATCTTACACGCTCACATACAGATATGAGTCTGAAAATGGTCCAAGTGACAAAATCAATCAATATTTCGATTTCGAAATTTTTCATTACTATATTTTCTCTTTTGGAGAAAGTAAAAAGGTGGCATAAAATTAACATACCCGATTGTCAAGATCAAACAAGTAGCTATCATCTTCTCTCTGATCGGCTTCTATATCAGTAATAATTTCACCAATGTATTCACAAACAAATGTTCCTTTTGGTATGGTGCGTAAAGTGTAAACACCCCAACCTTTCATTTCTGTACGAATAAGCTTGAACCTTTGTGTCAGACCATGTTGCACCACTCTATTGCTACAAGTTATTGCATTGCATTTACAAACTTGATTACATTCAAATAACATTGGAGGGTCTAAAATAACTCAAATTAATGTTCACTCAATTTTTGCAATTTGGCTCACCTCTGTAATTAAAATCAGCAGCTAATTTTCCTTCTTCATCATACCAACATTGTAATGAATTATTGCAACATGTACAACTTCCATTAGCACATTTATCTTCACATAGGCAGTATTGCAATTGATTTATTTTTACATCAATAGTAATATCAGAAGTTATACAATTTTCCGAAATATAAATGAAATCGGTAGGATACGGTTCATTGTCAAATGTATTAATACACTGAATTGGATTAGATTCCTTTCCACGAGAAATATCACTTAAAAAAATAATTAAAACATTATAAATAATCTTTTTTGCAAGGATAGATGACTTACTTGATTAGAATAGCATGATTTGTTTTTCCATCAGAAGTTACACTTTGTAAACGAGTGGTAAGAGAAATAGCCATATAGCACTCACCAGGTTGTAGAGCACAATCCAAAGGACATTTTGATGTTTTATTGATTAGATTTACATTGGCACCCCTAGCTAAAAGTACAATTACACAATTGTACATATTTTGACGAGCACCAATGTGCCTGTAAATGTTCAATCAATTAAAACTTAAATGAATAATAAAATTACAAAAATTACATACAAAGGTGTATCTCCATGTGCATTAACTGCATTAACGTCACTACCACTATCCAATAACAATTCTGTAATTTGAGAGCTGCCACTAAAGCAAGCCCAATGCAATGCAATATTTTGTTCGACATCTCGTAAAAGAGGATCAGCGCCTTTTAATATTAAGAATCGAGCTACATCAACATGAGCATGTTCACAGGCCCATACTAATGCTGTCCAACCTCCATCATCAGCGACATCCACATAATTGTTACTTTTCAAAGCTTTATTTAAAAGTAATTCACAGGCAATTAAATTACCAACTTTTGCTGCTAGATGTAACGGAGTCATACCATCCATTCCCTGAAAAATTAAACAAAATATTTAAAGTTTAAGTCTTGCAAGGTAACCCCGTGGTTAAACGAGGAATACCTCATCCATACTTTGAAATCAATGCTGGCCCCTGCTTTAATTAAATATTTGACAACATCATTTTTAAATGAAAGAATGGCTAAAATGAGTGGCGTGTTTTGTTCCATATTTAAAACGTCTAAATCAGCACCAGCTGAGATTAACATATGTACTTCTGGTAGCAAACCATTCTGTGCTGCATAATGTAATACTGTACCACCATTACATTCATCAATTGATGTTATTAAAGAAACAGATCTTGTCCCTAAACATTTAATTTTTAAAATGATTCAAAATAATTAGATGGATTTACCCAAAATCACTGCTAATTTATCTCGATCGCCATTTTTTAACACATCCAGTAAAATGTCAATATGATAGTTCTTATTACTTTCACTGGAGTTAACGGTCACAGTTATCGAACCAACAGGAATTAAGGGTGGTGATGATGGTCTCTCATTTAATGCTATATTTTTAAATTTATTGTCATTTGACTGAAAGCTCATTTTAGCTGAAGGTCTAGTAAAAACAATTAGATTGGAATATTTAGCTTGCAAAATTAATTATTACCTATCCTTTCTTGTCGGTAAAAATACAGGTTTTTTTTGTGAATGCATTGTAATGAGTATATCACATTGTGGTGTTGATAAACCACAATGTGGACAACATTCAACATCTCCAACTGAAATTTGGCAATGTCTGTGGTATTGGTGTTGACCTTCACATTGAACAAAACGGCCCTAAAAATAAAAATCCTCAAGATTCTAAAGGTAAATTTTTTCCAATATCAGTTGGGGCGGGGCGATGTTGTTAGAGATAAGAAATAAATGATTTTATGCTAGTCATCCTAACAAAAGATTGAAATGTAGCTTGCTCAGGTATAACCGAGAACAGTACCGGACTTACAGTGGGTAACTGTAAAATATTTGCTAACAGGTAAACTTACGAATTTAAACGAAATGAACTAAACTTTCAGTTTTGCAGAGTGACTAATCCTAATGTGTAAACATACAAACATAAAATTAAAAAAAAAAAAAAATTTCGAGTATCCAAATTTTTACCTGAATACACGCCCCGTAACAATTCACACCTAAATAACAGTTTTATTACTTTAAGCTGTGATAAGTACTTTAACGACATCGCCCCAACTGATATTGGAAAAGGTTTAACTCTAATATAACACATCAACAGTTGCATTCATTTTACACCAAAACTGAGTTGTCAAAGTATTAAGTCATATGCATAGAGGTGTCCCATTACTTGAAATATGGTGCACGCATGCCTCTGGTATAAGGCTAGAAATGTCCAGTTTTACATGTTAATTGTCGGCGTTAGTTTTCGAGAAAAAAAAATAAAAACTGATTTTTTATAAAAATACTATTTCCCAATTTCATCAAATTTCACTTTTCAGGATCACTACGATTAAGACAAAGATATCCAAAGTAAAAAAAATAATTAACTAGTCTAAAATTCCCTTACATTGGAATCTCAAGGGTAAACTTAATAATTTATGACTGTAAATAGTCGTTAGTTTCTTTCCGCAGAGGTAAGTGCGATTTAAATTTATGACATTGTAAAAATTTGTCGGTCGATGTGAACAACAGAAGCGACCCTAAGTCGAGCCTTTTTACATTCCTGTAGATTTCTAAAATTTACGTAAATTGCAAGTCCTCTAATAAATTACGATTATGAGTACGAAGATACTTTAAAGTGTGAATGTTGAATTTTTTTTTTAACTCGAAGACAACTTATTACATTTTTCGTTTGAAATATTTTCGGTGCGTTTATGGAAAAGCGAGAGACCATGCGAGGTACCAGTTACCTACTTCTAGTTTCGGAGAAAATTTTACAATGCCATACATTTAAACCGCACTTAACTTTGCGGATAGGTGCTAAGGACTCTTAAGATTCCAATATAAGGGAATTTTAGACTAATTACAGCTTTTGGAATTTTTTTTTACTTCGAATATCTTTGCCTTAATAATACTGATCATGAAAAGTGAAATTTAACAAAATTGGGAGATATTATTTTTTTGTCGAACACTAACGCCGACAATTAACATTTAACACTGGAAATTTCTAGCCTTATACCAGAGGCATGCGTGCACCAAATTTCAAATAAATAACTTTCAATTAAAGCTCAATTCTAGGGGTGGCCACAAATGATGGGACACCCTGTACAACATCAATAAACAGAAACAATTGAAAAACTAATAAACTAAGATATAAATGATAAAATGTATGCACCTGAATTAAAACAATAATATAATACAGTAAACTCCCCTATAACATGACTTTCCATAACGCGAATTGCAACAACTTTTTCATACAACGCAACTTAAGCTTTCAATCATAATTTTACTTAATCTAAATAAAGAAAGGTAAGCGTTTTTAGTGATATAACTCGCGATTGGTGTACAATGTGCAATAATTTTATATTTTTCACAGACACTTTGAACATAATGATTTGAGGATTAGTGCTAAAGCAACAAATCGGTAACGTATCAGTGCACCTTATTTGCGATTTGTTCGATATACAGCAGAAAAATACTATCGAATATTAATTAATGTCAAATAACATTAATTAATTAATTAAATAATGTTATTTATATTATGTGTTATACAAGAAAAATTCTCGTATTTTCGTATAACATGAATTCCTATAATGAGATTTCATTCAACGCGGAACATATTAACCGTGTTATAGTGGAGTCTACTATATATTATACTTTTGATAAGCTACATTTCAAATTCAGGTTCATTGAATTGAGGATTCTTTGAATATACAGATTAATACCTGTGTGCAAAATATTCCACATGTTGGACAACAATTGTGTCGTACCATTCTACTTTTATGGATCTCACACAGTATAACATAAGGTACCCTACTAGAAGGTCGTATCATTGCTGTCGTATTGACATCAACCACATTATTACAACCGACTAGACCATCACCCACATTGTCAATGGCAGTACAATATACAATCTCTAAAATAAAATTTGTATTTTTGTATTCTTACATTTACATTTACCAAAAAACTTACCATTGTTGTCAGCGCTAATATACATTTGAGAGGGTTGAGTACATAAACACAAACGTGATGCAATTAACTGTGCTTCGACAGAAACACATTCGGGGGTTTCTGGAAAAGCAACATCCTGTTCCGCACCGTTAGCCTCCATACCATCATCACTATTCATTTCCTGATCTGATTCCTTATGTCGTCTGAAATTAGTAAAATTTATTGCAGGGATTTACTTCCCTCTTTTAAATACCTCGATAGTCGATGAGATCTTCTATACATTTTTTCATCTGCATTTGATAAATTTTTATAATTTTTATAATTGCTTTTATTTTCAGCTAACGTTGGACTTAACTCAATGTTGCTGTTGCTGCTGTCCTGATAAGGGCCACAATCAGAATCAGAATCTCTAGTTGATTCATGATAATCCAGTTTTGATTTCTTTATGTGTTTAATATGTTTACTGTGATGTTTATGTTTTGGTTTCTTATTGTGAAACTCGTTTTCAGGTACAGCACTGGACTCAATTTGGACGTCCTCGTCAAGATTCAACATTTCACTGTCAGAATTATCATTCTCCACAATCTTCTGTTTATCTACATATCTTTTGCTCTTATCAGATCTACTTTTTGCTGCATTCGCTAGATTTTCTAAAATCTTTGGTGTCGCTTTAAGTTGACGAGTTAATCTTTGCGGTTTGCTACCTTCATTATAGGACTTTTCCTTACGTGCAATTGCACTTTGTAAAACAGATTCACCATAATCTCGACTCCTTCTTCGTGGCGACCGTTTTAAGCACGTTCTGTCTAGATTATCTTTTTCTGCTGGTTTTGGCTTCATTTTATTTGATGCTGGTTTTCGAAATGTTAACACAATTCTTGGTTTGTCTTCTTGTTTCTGATCGGTGTCTTCAATTTCATTGGTGTCATCAGAGGTGTTTTCATGTTTCACGCTGTCTGTGTAATTGCCTGATTGCTCTATGGATGGCTTATTTTCTTCTGACACTTCAGGTTTAACTACAACAGATTCATTATTTAAATTTTTGGTAAATTTTGATTTACTAACTGAAGTTATGTTAGAAGTATTTTTATCATTCAATAAATTAATTTCTGCAGTTTTTATGTCACTGTGATCTATAATTTCTACATCATCATCAAAAACATTTAATTTTTTTGATGAATCTTGCTTTTTCTCGGCCTTATTAAAGTGGTATTTCATTTCACCTAAGACTTTATCGATAAATTTCTTGCTGTTATTACTGTCGGAATCACTGGATTGATCGTCTGTATCCATTGCTTTTACGTTGACCATTTCTTCGTCAAATTATGTTTTGACATGTTGCACGGTAATAATAGTAGATAGGTAGTTCCTAAAATCATTACACCTGCCCCTCGTTTAGTCTTTTAGTGTTCGGTGCACATTGTTTTAGAAACACACGTACTATCGTATTTTTAGTAAACAAATCTCCGTTCTTCTAATCTTTAGGTCCTTAGTGTGGGCACAAACCCCTCACGACTTTCAACGAATTTTACCGATATTAATTTTTTAAATAATAACATTTTAGTTTTTTAAGTTTTTATGTAGATAATCTCGTCGCTATAATTGCAATTTAGGTTTATTGTAACTATTTTTTTAAATCAAATTTTGCTAATAACAGTTATCTACAATGTAGCTACTTAATTAATAAATAATAAATTAATAAAAATAAAATAATGCTGCCATCTACACATATTATTCACAAGTTGTGTGACGTAAATTTAACCTTTGAACATTGCACTCGTGTTTTTCAATATTTGAAATGAGAAGATATAATTCATTGCCAGTACTTCCAAATAACACTTTAAATTTTTTCTCCAGTCATGCAGTCGAGTAATGTCGCACAAGGACGAATTAATGTACTGCTGAGAATCTTATCCTCAAATAGAAATATTGTGAATAGAAATGTAAGAGCCTATATTTCTGACCAGCGTGTGACTATTGGGGAAATTACGAAGCCTTTAAAAGAAGCTTCTAATCCAGAATGTGTACCACGGGTTTATTGTAAGTTGCCAAAAATTAAATAAACTTATTGTAATATAATTTGATAGATCATGAAAATGTGGGACAAAGTACTGTACATCATCTAAGATGGATTATGCAAAAGGATATCTTGGGACAAGATATTTTTCTAATAGGACCACCAGGTCCGAGACGAAGAACTTTAGCTTTAGAATATTTGGAACTTACAAATCGTGAATTGGAATACGTTGCCTTAAGTAGAGGCACTACAGAATCAGATTTGAAACAAAGAAGAGAAATTGTGGCAGGTACTGCAAAGTACTTTGATCAGGTAAAAATAAAATTGAAACATTGAAAAATATGCATTGATAAATGTAATTTTTAGAGTGCTGTGAGAGCTGCGATAAATGGACGAATATTAATATTAGAAGGGATTGAAAAAGCTGAGAGGAATGTTCTTCCTATTTTAAACAATTTGTTAGAAAATAGAGAAATGCATTTAGAAGATGGGCGATTATTGATTCCTTCTGATAGATATGATAAACTTTTAGAGGTAATTATTAAATGCTGATTTTGGTTTGATTTTGTTTTCATTGGAATTTAGAGCCATGGTAAGGAAGAATTAGATAAATGGAAGTTAGTGCGAGTAAGTGAAGATTTTCGAGTGATAGCATTGGGATTACCAGTACCAAGGTAATATATGAATTTTTGTGTTCAATCAATTTGTGTAAAATAGCTTTTAGAAATAATCTTGGTTGATCACATTCAAAGCAGATTTTATCAGAGTTGATTTATTCTCTTATATTGAATTTGAACTACAGTAGAACCTCGGTAAAACGTGCATCAGTAAACCGAACTCTCAGTAAACTGTGTTTATCGATTGATTCAGTTAACTGTCCACAAACAGATTTTATGAGGTGTTTTTGTTCTGTAAATCGTGCAGCATTGGTGGACGCTTATCTTATAATTCACTTAAAAAATAGTGCACTAACTTTCATCATGTCAGGAGCTAAATGCAAAACATTAACGCTCGAAAAAAAAGCTGAATTAATTAAAAGTGAAGAAAGTGGTGCTACATGATTAAAAACAAAAACAGACTTGTATTGCAGACTATTTCAAATAATAAATAAAACATGTTATGCGTTTTAAATTTTATTTCAGTAAACCGTGTATATGAGTTAACTGGGACTACATCAAGCAGTCATTATTACGTTTTACCGAGGTTCTACTGTACTTTGGAGCATTACTGTTGAAATTGTATTGTTGTGAGTGTTCCTTAGATTTCAACTAAATCATTGAAATCTATTTGATTTACATGTTATTTCTTATGTGTTCTTTTTTGAATCATCCAACATTAAATGTGCGATAGAACTTTACATTCTGAAACAAAAAGTTTATATAAACGTATATCGAAAAATGCTTCCTAAGGGAATCACACTCCTTTAAAGGAATCCCTTTAAAATCGGTTATTAGTTTGGTACGCAACATGAAAATTTTTTATTTATAAATTCTTAATATTATTGTTTTAGCCGACAGAAAATAAGATAAAAGAAAATAAACTTTAATCAAAAACTTTAATAAGTACCTACTTTAACAAATTTAAATTAGAATTCATTTAATTTAAAGACAGTGTTCAAAGGTTGTGTTTAGCTGATTTTAAGGGGCATAACTCCCTTAGGAATCATTTTGTGTTATATGTTTATATAAACTTTTTGTTTCAAAATTTGAAATTCTATCACACATTTAATTTTAAATGATTCAAAATGGTACACCTGTAGATCAAGGTTTGAAGATCAAATACAGTAGACTTGCGTTAGTCTGAACACAAGCTGTTGCGCTGAATGCGCTTCTGAATTTCGTACTTCTACTTCTTCAGATATTTTAATGAAAAACACAATATCTTTTGTAGCTTGTTTATTGCGATATGAAATTTTTACTACTGACTTATTATAAACAAAAAGCTGCCCTCCTATGGAAACGGCTTTTTTAGCAGTTGCGATTTTT
The DNA here is from genome assembly GCA_949768715.1 of Dascillus cervinus. Classification (NCBI taxonomy): domain Eukaryota; kingdom Metazoa; phylum Arthropoda; class Insecta; order Coleoptera; family Dascillidae; genus Dascillus; species Dascillus cervinus. The sequence continues at coordinate 15,456,456 of OX458316.1, read as the reverse complement.
AGTGCATGGCTTGAATCGCAACATACTCCCCCCGTTGAGAGAATCCCGATCAACAATGATATCTGACTGTAGTTACATAGAAAAATAAAACTAAGTAAAACAATATGAAAACAATGTCTTTTGTGATTAGATCTGAAATCGGGTCACTCGCGCACTTCACTGGCCACAGGTAAAGGGGCTAGTTTCTTAACACTGCGGATCAGTTCACCGGTGGCAGTTTTTACCCGAACAGTTCTAATTATGCCGTCATGACCTGGGTGCACTTCGACGACTCTTCCTAGACACCACTGCAATGGAGGCAGATTGTCGTCGCGAAGGATCACCATCACCCCTGGTCCATTTATGTAGGTATTGTTTCACCTGTTGTGCTGCGGTCGATCTGTTGTTTCCATGACTTCAGCTGCTTGCTGATCGAGAGATGGGTGTTGTGAGAGGCGTAGGTGAGAGGCTGTGGCGTCTCGTGCCTACATCTGCACTGTTGAGCTGTTGTTAGATATCATGTGAAAATGTTGTTTGTTCCCCAAGACTCTCGTATGTGGCCAACTGTGATCGGGTTATGGAGTGTGATGACTTTGCCTACCGAGGAAGAGCAGCAGTGGCGTCTTTGCGCTAGCGGTAAGGCGAAAGGAGGCTCCTTGGTTGTGGTCAATGAGCTGGTGAAAGATGACTTGGGAATGTTGCAGCAGTACCTGCGCCGATTAGTATTTGCACAGGTTCGGGCTTGTAGTAGGGTGTCCGCCAATTGAACATTCGGTGGTATTTGCACATATTTCCGATCGATCAGCTTCTCCGGTAAAAACGATATAATCGAAGCAACTGCTAGAAATTTGAGTGTTCTCAAATAACTGGTTGCATCGCGATTTAATCGTCGCGTTGATGCTGTTTCGGATATTGTGGACATATCACTTAACGTGCCTATGGTGACTTGTGAGGTTTTCGAGAGCCGTAGACGAGCTGCCAAGTCATCGATAATGAAAACGTTGTTTGTTCCCCAAGACTCTCGTATGTGGACAACTGTGACCGGGTTATGGAGTGTGATGACTTTGCCTACCGAGGAAGAGCAGCAGTGGCGTCTTTGCGCTAGCGGTAAGGCGAAAAGAGGCTCCATGGTAATCGGTTGTTGACACAACATTTTCCGTGCATACGAGATATCGTTCAATGCTTCTGCCGAGAATCCATCCTAATTGCGTTTTTGATAACATCGCAAGCGCGGTACCTGCGCCGATTAGTATTTGCACAGGCTCGGGCTTGTAGTATTCGGGGTCCGCCAATTGAACATTCGGTGGTATTTGCCCATATTTCCGATCGATCAGCTTCTCCGGTAAGAACGATGTAATCGAAGCAACTGCTAGAAATTTGAATGTTCTCAAATAACTGGTTGCATCGCGATTTAATCGTCGCGTTGATGCTGTTTCGGATATTGTGGACATATCACTTAATGTGCCTATGTTGACTTGTCAACGGCGTAGCTAGGGGGGGGGCGGCAGGGGCGGCCCGCACCGGGTGCCACCCGTTTGGGGGTGACACCCGACCGTGAAAAAAAATAAAAATTTACGTAAACCATCACAATGATTTTCAACGATAAATCACTTAAGTTTGAAAGCCACTTTAATCAAGGTTTCATACTATATAAATTAATTTATCAATTGTGATAACTCGGTCGGTCGGGGATTCCCCAAAAATGTTGTTGCTTTTATTTTCGTTGTTAGCTTTAACGATTGCTCGGTTGGGGATTCCCCTTTGTCATTGCTCATTTCTTTCGTAGATTCGGTACTACGTTGATTGTAATTAACGTGAAGTGAATCGTTGCTGTTTTAATAGTGTTTTATGAAAGAGTTGAAAAGTGATTGAAAAGAAAAAATCAAGGTAAGTGGATTGGCCCGTTCAATTTTTTTTTCCGCCTACATTCCGTACAAATACATATATTTCGAATTTATGACAACGATAGTATGTATATCTACTAATCGAAAATATTTTTTAGAATAAATATGCCACGGGGAGTTCATACACATAAAAGAAAAAGTGGGTTTCAGCAGAGAAAAGCCAAACAGGCTAAAATGGATGTAGTTCGGTGCATGTCTGGATCCATCTTTAAATATGCGGGAAAAAAAAGATGACACCCAAAGTTCATCAAAAGAAATTGATTCTGATATAAGGAGCGATTCTGATAATATTAACTCATCTTCAGGAAGCAACGGCGACAATACAGAATTAATTATGATAACCCATGAAAAAGACAAATCTGAAATAAATTCTGAAAATGACAGTGGTAGTACTAATAATGCTTCTACTATCGAAGACAGTATGTGCATGGATGAATCACTTCAGGATTTAAGAGATGTCTCACATTGGAGTATACCCGTTCCTAATAATATTTGCATCGAGATAATAAAAAGAGAAAGTGAACATTTCCAAAATAAAGAAGGATCATTTACCACTGTATCTAGACACGGGTTAAAAATTAAAGGTGATGTTCGTCGTCTTTCAAAAGAATGGTTTTACAAAGTAATGCCTGATTGTGTAAAAATTCTGCGCTCATGGATGATTTATTCTACTGTAACTAATAACCTGTATTGCTTCTGTTGTCGTTTATTTGCTGCCACCACTTATACAAAAACAGCATTTACGACTGGATTTCAGAAGTGGTGGAAACTAAATCCAAGAGTATCCGACCATGAAACGTCAAGTGAACATCTAGAAAATTTTGAAAAGTGGAAAACTTTGGGAATGAGGCTAAAATTGCATAAAACAATAGATGACCCAGCCTTGCAATTAATCGATACTGAAAAACAGAAGTGGAAACATCTTTTATTTAGATTATTAGATATAAGTTTGTTTCTGGCTAAACAAAACCTAGCATTTCGTGGACATGATGAAGGACAAGTCTCTTCAAATAACGGTAACTTCTTAGAACTAGTTCAACTACTGTCAAAATATGATGTAGTGTTGAAAGACCACATCTTGAATTTGGAGCATGTTAAATCACCAAAAGTATCATATTTATCGCCAGATATACAAAATGAATTCATAAATGTTTTAGCGAACCACGTAAAATTTAAGCTTAATTAAGTAATTAAATCTGCTAAATATTTTGGAATTATGTTTGATAGCACACCTGACATTTCACATATTGATCAAATGTCGGAAGTAATTCGTTATGTGAAAATTGATAATAGAAAAGTAGAAGTCAAAGAAGTATTCCTTAGATTTTTTCCTTTACATGGAAAAAAGCTTCTGATTTATGTGACGAAATTTTGAAGATGCTCGAAAAGGACTGTTTAGATATTATGCTGTGTCGTTCTCAGGGTTATGATAATTCAGCTGTTATGAGCGGCATACATGGTGGAGTGCAATCTATTATTAAAGAAAAAAATAACGAAGCAATTTTTGTTGGATGTATAGATCACTCAATTAATTTACGTGGCCAACACTTATTTGCACAAAATATATCATGTGTAACATTTTTCGGAACAATAGATACAATTTTTAAATTTTTTTCTGCTTCCACTGGCCGCTGGGGAGTGCTTCTTAAACACAGCAAAGCATCAGTTAAAAGACTCTCAACAACGCGTTGGAGTGCTCATTATGCTGCAGTAAAAGTGTTGGCTGAAAATTTCGATGGGATTGTGGCTGCAGTTGAGGAATTATGTGATCAACAAGAAAATTTAGACACCAGAGGTGCTGCACAGAACCTTCTGCCTGCTGTGTGTAATTTCACATTTCTTTGTTTTCTTTTCTTTTGGAATGATGCACTAAGGGAAATAAATTGTGCTCAGATTGTATTGCAAAGTAAAGGCTTGAGTGTTGATCAATCAGCTATCAAAATACAGGCACTTCGTCTTTATATTGAAGAAAAACGGAGTCGCATTGTAGAAGAGGCAATAGATCTTGCTGTAAAAAAATCGAAGGATTACGACATTCCAATGGAAAGACGAATTCGTCTTAAAAAATGAATGGCCGGTGAGTTGGCCACTGATGCAGGTCTGACACTGAGAGCCGAACTTCAAAAGGATATGTTGGAATATCTTGACCGATTCAATATTGAACTCCGAACTAGATCAAAATCCGTTCAAGATGTGGCTTCATTGTTTGAGGATGTGCAAACAAATACTTTGCTTTTGGCAAACATTGAAGAGTTGAAATTAGCTGTATCAAAATTTACTTCTTTTTATGATGAGGTATCAGAAACAGATCTTCTCGTAGAGATACCAAGGTTGAGAAGACATTTAAAGGCAGCCAATGTTACAGTTTCTAATTGGGTGTCTCTAGATTTTTTGAAATTCATCGTGGAATGGGATTTTACAGAATCTCTTCCGATTCTAATGATGGCACTAAAGTTATTTTGGACAATTTGCGTATCAGTTGCTTCTTGTTAGCGGAATTTCAGCAAATTAAAATTAATTAAAAATTACTTGCGAGCTACAATGACCGAAATGAGACTTAACAATCTTGGCATATTAACGATAGAACACCAGGCAACACAAAATATAAATTTTGAAGAGGTGATTTCCGAGTTTGCAGCTGTTAAAGCTAGAAAGAAGAGATTTTAAGTGTTTGTATGTAACATGTATATGAGAGTATGTTAATTCTACTCTTATTTTTTTTTGTTATACCTGGTTTTTAATTTTATACATGAATGTCAAAGAATGTATAATAAAGCAGTATTATTACTATCATAATTAATTATTAATTACTCTCATTTGTATTCATTCAAAATCATAGTTTACGTTTATCGGATTTTTAATAATTTTAATAATTTTCATTCTTGGGGTGACACCTCAATATCCGCACCGGGTGCCACCCATGCTAGCTACGCCGTTGGACTTGTTGTGGGGTTTTCGGGAGCCGTAGACGAGCTGCCAAATCATCGATAATAAAATTGTTGGTTGATCCCGTGTCGATTATAGCGCGACAAGGAATGCATTTTTTATATCGATCCACAACATAAATCGAGGCTGTTGGAATGAAGTCGTTTGAATTCGAATGTTCTAAGCTAAATAATTTGGCGAACCCGATTGATTGTCAATTCGACAATTCGTTCTGCTGCATGGTCGTTTCATTCCTGCGTGGGATCAGCTGGGCAGATACCGTGGCAGTTTTAAAATTCACTCGCCACGGCGTTGTTCGCAGTCCGACCGTCCGATATCGGACGGTAGTGGACAAGCGCCTGGCGTTCGGTCCGTTTTTTATCGTATCAAAATGGCCGCCATCCGAATTTCGGATCTCGAATTCGGACGTCGTGGACAAACGCTCTAACACGGCATCTTGTTATCAGAAAGAGTTGTTTCCCACTGAAACCGCGTGTCTGTGCTTATTTTATTCAGCAGTAAATAAATGACAATGCTATCCCATTTGTCGACTGGCTCATTTAAACCTTTCGATGCGCGCAAATGTTGCCGGAATGTGTCTATCAGTTCTTCCAACGCTTCCGGTGCATCTTTCTGCAACCTCGGGAGATTACACAAAATGTCCCAGTGACGTAGGATAACCTTACGCGAGTTATCATATTTTTCCGTGATAATTCTACAAGCTTCGGCGTAATTAGCACCGGTGTTCTCAATCGAGTCTATTGCGCGCGCCGCCTTTCCAGTCAATGATGCTTGTAAATATTGTAATTTGTCGACGGCCGCAATATTGTCGTTCTTATCGATCCGCGCGCTGAATTTATCCCAAAACGCTTGCCACATTTCTATGCTTCCATCGAATTTTGGGAGCGTTATTTCTGGCAATTTGATGTTCGGTACCGTGCTTGAGGCCGCTGACGGTGTCGGTGAAGGCGTTGCCAAGCATCTTACACCAGATCTTCCGGTTGCCGCTTCCGCCTCGCCGGCTATACGCAGAAGTTTCCGCGATTCCGCTAGTACCGAATAATATGCGGTTTCGATTGCTTCTAGCTCTCGTGTGTGCGCATCTATAACGTCTTCATCCGCCTCTTTTTCAATCAGTTTCTCGTGGACGGCATAGATTTGTTTAAAATGTTCTATTATCGCGTCGGTCCGTACCTGCAATAGGTCGACATCTGGTGACGCTGCCATTGCCGCTAGGTAGGTTTTGTGGCATGTGATTCGCCGTTTAATATCTCCGCGTTTGCGGATGAGCGCGGCTGTATTTTCTAAAGACATGCTTGCGCGTGTGTAAATCAAGAAATGCGTAAGGATTTGACGATAAACTAAGCGAGCTTACTTTGTGTGTGTGGCCGGACTGTTGCGACACCCTCTTAGTTTAGCAATCCTCTTTGATTTAATACGAAACACTGAACTTCACTGTACACTAGTTTTTTTTTAAATGTTGAATTGATTTCGTCGATTCAAATCCGGCTCGAAGGACCATATGTTGCGCTGAATGCGCTTCTGAATTTCGTACTTCTACTTCTTCAGATATTTTAATGAAAAACACAATATCTTTTGTAGCTTGTTTATTGCGATATGAAATTTTTACTACTGACTTATTATAAACAAAAAGCTGCCCTCCTATGGAAACGGCTTTTTTAGCAGTTGCGATTTTTAGTGCATGGCTTGAATCGCAACACAAGCCTCTTTGCATAGGTCAGTTTTTTTGCACTATATTTGAGTAGTTTGTATTAGTGATGTTCTTACTAACACGAGTTTATTGTATTTCATTAAAAACTTTTGGGGTTGACTTACATATTATGCATAATGCTTTTGTAAAACTTGTTAAGTCTAACACAGATTGGAATTCATAGAACCAGTTATTACATAAGCATAATGCGCCTCCTTCTCATCCCTACATAGAGATCGTTTTTGAACTGAGCAGTCTTAAGTAAGTAATTTGTCTATCAATTTCAGCCTCAATCTTGCACATAACTGCCATGTGGATTAATGTCATTAATTTTATGCTTAATTTCTAGCCAATTTATGTTTTACTTTAAACTATTATCTTTAGTTATATTTTTTGATTTATTTTGATAGTTTGAAACTAAAGTTGTTATATTTGACTTTTGTCAAGTTTAGATGTATACCTTTGTTTTATTATCAGTGGTCTACCTTTGATCAGAAAAAAGTAATTGAATTAAAAAATAGCGAAATTTCTGAAAACGTACGTTGGGTTGCAAATGTAAAATCGTCAGGTCAGTCGTTATTCGTTTCTTTAGATGAATTAGAACCTACATCTACGATATTAACTTCTAAAATTAACGTTTAATAATTAAACAATCAGCCTGCAAAAAAATTACCGAAATTAACTTAACAAATTCCCTGGTCAACAATTTGACGGTCAATCGAATCAGCCTTTGGCACACATATTGGTCATTGGATTGACCGCCTTTCCCATTAGTTTCATCAAGATCCATCACTTTTTTTGCAATAATAATAATAATAATAATGCGCAATTTTCCAAAATTAATTTTTCCGCGTTCGACATTTGTTTTACAGTTAACAAATTGGTTAAATATTACTTTAGGTATTCTAAATTGCAGATAATTTAATTGCCTACAACATACAATAACTAATTTCCCGATAGGTCGTCTAGATTTTTATAGACAGTAAACAAAGTGAAAGAAGACGTAATTTTGACACTTTGCAATTTGCCAACTTAGCGACACTTCTTTCGACTTAGTTTTTACCCGACTGCGGCAAAGACAAAAAGAAAGGGTTATATTTTTCTTTCATCCTGGTTTCTAAAGTGACGCTTTTTGGCCTATTTATGGTACGAAAAGTAGATCTTTAAAGTGCTAGTACTTTAAAGTAAAATTTTAAAAGTCCTAGAACTTTAAAATTTCACGTCAGTTTTTTTCTATGGCAACAACTTCAAATGACAATTTATCGGAGCCGGACATATTAAAGGTCCAATTTACAATTGCTTCTTCCACAACAGGAGAGTATGAGGTTCCGATAACATTCTTCTCTGACTGCAATATAATTTTTGCGCATTTCTTCTTATTTTCAATTGAACCTTCTAAATAACCTTCAGCCATAGTGGAACTCTTCCGGTCCCTTATGCGTTTTAATATTGACCCAGGTTGCTTCGGCGTCTGCTAGCATAGTAGCTGAGCTGTGTCGATAACAATGCCCTACGTACCTACCTTATTTGAAAAATAAACCAAGAGGATATGTTCATTCACAATCGAAATATTCTTTTCCTCCTTCCAGTTACATAACATCTTGTATTCCTTTTAGTACTGATTTTTCGCTTTTTTGGGTATTAAATTTTTCTTTGCCTGATTAGCCTCATTTAAAATATAGAAAACGCCACGAAAAAGTAAAATTTTGATTTGTCATTAAGTAAACAAACTTCCGTTGCTATGAAAATTGCTCATCGCTTACTTATAATAAATTATTACGAATTGGTTGTCGAAAATAAAACGTCAAAATTTCTGTTCACAATAATTTAACACGTAAAATATCCAGTATGAAATAAAGTTTTGTATGTATCTCATACGAAAAGTAACTTAGAAGGTACTCGCAAGTAATTCCAGCCTCGGCTAAGCGCCTCGGCTGTAAACAACTGCTCGTACTTTAAAGTTTCACTTTTCGTTTTAGATACATAAATAACTATTAATAGCCATATGTAGTATGTTTGTATTTGTATGTTCCACTGTAGCGCCTAAACTACTCATCCGATTTTAATAAATGAGGTGTCAATCGATTCGTTATTATGGGCTGGGTGACAATAGTGGGGTTACAGTTTTTAAACTTTTTCTTTTTTCCGTAGTCGGGTTACAGTTTTTTAAACTGTTTATCTGCTTGTTTTATATTATCATTCTACATACATTCCCCGTTATCAAGCGCAAAAAAATTTCAGATAATAATTTTTTAAATTTCGCACGAGATTTGATTTAATTTGACTGGACTACTATTAAAATTTTTCATTGCGTACATGTTTGCAAAAAGGATGGCCACTGCCAAGGTGTTGGGCAGTGAAAATCTAGCACGGTTGCGGAGAGTTCTGTGGATGATTCTATAAATCAGAAAATTGGATTGTTAAAAAAAATGTGTCCTGCACGGGAGTACAAATGTTGAACCTTCTACTTCGCTAGATTATGAAGTTTGTATTTCAAACTACAAGTGACCCCACTTGATTTCGACACTTCCACATCATGGATGCACGTTTATTTTTCATAATTAGACAATTTTCAAATGCTAATCGGTTAATTTTTGTTGCTAACCGGTTATTTTTTTGCAATGATTGACAACGTTATTGGCATTTGTTAGTAACAGCCTAAGATCACTTTTCACTGACAGTAAACAATTAGAATAAATGTCGTTTACATTTCAGTAACAATAGTCCAGTCATTTTATACAAAAAAACACCCAATCTTCTTAAAAATTCCAAGTGAAGATTTTCTTTTGGGATTTTCTTTGTATCGCTATAAGCAACACTGTGTAAAAAGTCCATTGAAAAATCGTGTTCGCTAAAGAAATGATTGAAGGTCGAATGTCGCGAAAATAAGTTTTTCTCAAATATCTCGTGAATTTTGGTTTTTACAATATTTGTTTATTATCAAAATCTGCACAAAAAGGTGCTATATAAAATTTACATGGGATCAATAATTTTCGAGATGTGAGGCTAAGAAAGTTTGACGCATTTATACCGGGTTTTTACTTTAACATTGAACATACGATGTAAATATCCCTATGTTCAATTAAAAAAAAAATTGTCACCCAGTCAATGCAATCAAGCAATCTAAAATAAACGACGACGAAATAGACCTTATTACTATGTTATCCCCTGAAATAATTGTAGATGATAACAGTAACGAAAATGATGAAGAAGAAGTAGAAGAAGAAGAAGACTAAGGCGAAGAAGTAGAAGAAAACGACTCATAATAGACCTAATGGAAACACCACGTAAAAAAAACGCGCCTTGCATTCTACCTCAAAGGTGGTGCGGAAACGAATGCATCGCAGTGCCCAAGTTTTCTCAGACTCATATCCCGAAAACAATTGGGTACACATAAATTTTGTATAAAACCTTTTTTGTGCAGATTTTGATAATAAACAAATTTTGTAATAACCAAAATTAACTTAAAAACCAATATTTCACGGGATATTTGAGAAAAACTGATTTTCGCGACCTTCGACCTTCAACAATTTCTTTGGCGGACACGATTTTTCGACGGACTTTTTACACAGTGTTTCTTATAGCGATACAAAGAAAATTTCGAAGGGAAATCTTCACTTGGAATTTTTTAGAAGATGAATACACAAATGACTGGACTGCAAATAAACAACTCAGTAAATTGCAAATTTTTGAAATATTTTACTGATTTTTGTTTCTTTGATTTCAGATACACAGGAAATCCGTTAGATCCCCCCCTTCGTTCAAGATTTCAGGCTCGTGATGTATACGTAAACACTTACAGTGTAAGTAACTCAAAAAGTTGCAAATATGAACGAAATAAAATTTTTCGACGTTGTCAATTAATCAGTTCCGGTTATTAATGTAATTAATTTACTTGCACAAGAAAAACCACTGCGCATATCCAATAGTGCGGTGCGCTATTGTGTGAAGTATATGGTTTGCGGTGTTTCAATCCAATGTTTATTTCCGGTGAAATGTCCTCTTGAACGGTCGTACCTGTCCCCATTGCTGCTCTTGTAGTCGTATTTCGATCTGCTACTTGCGTGTCGCTATGTCGTTAATTTTTTTGTTATAAGAATATGCCAACCTACTATTTCTTCGAAGAAATTTTAGTTATCTAAAAGAATGTTGTACAGCGTAGTGTGAAAAATACTACTAAATAATCAATTATTGAAAATTACTTTGTGCGTGAAATGTAACATTTATAGTATTAAAACGACAAGGACATCAATCAATTAGTGTCGTTGTGCTACACTATAATTTAGTATGAGTTCGCGTTGGGAATCAAGTAGAAGGCCCCTTTTCGTAAGAACAGTTTGGGCTAATGGACATCATCACGCAGTTTTATTTAAGGGCGATCCATTAGGAGATTACAGAAAATTTTCAGCGAAAGAACGTTTACGAATTGTGTCCAGTGGATATGAAACTAATACTTTGAGATTAAAACCTGGTGAGATTGGTAATAAAAATTTGCAAGTTTCGTCAGTTCAACTCCTTTTAGATACCATAAGCAACATTAAAAATGAAACAAAACGGCCGATTCGTACATCTAATTCTCGTTCAGCGGTGGTGAAAACCTTAACGTTTGAAGTGTTACCCAGTGCGCGATTGAAATTGAGAAATTTGAATGAAGAAGTGAATATTACGCATAAACATTTAAAGTGTGACAATGTTATTGAAACTAAAAAGCTATCTGTTAAATCTAATAGCTTTGATGCAGTAGCTGCAGATAAAAGGGACAATGTAATTAACAAGAGACCCTATGAAAATGGTAACTTATTAACACAATGCTTCACAAATAATGCGAATAATCAGTATAACTATCTAAGTGAACGGGTGATGGTATGGTTAGATTTAGCCACCCAAGTTGATGAAGAACTAAAGAAAACCATCAATGACGCATTAGATAAATCGAAACTCGAAAATGTGAATTCGAGAAAGCGCACTGTAACTGCACATGTGTGTTCAAATGTTCAAAACAGTATCAATAAAAAAGTGTCGCTTAATGAGGAACAAACCGTAAAAACCATCACAATAGATAAAGCAATTGAAATTGACAATGAGAAGAAAACTGGTGATCAGTTCATTCCAAAAGAGAAAGACTATTCCGAAGTTAATCGAGTAAATCAAATAATGTCTTGTGAAGAAACTCCTGTTGCTGAAATTACCGAAAAACTGATAAAACCAAATAAATGTGGATTATTAAAAAGACAGCTACACATTTTTATGCCAAATATTCCAAAAAAGAATAGCGAATGTGATAGTAATTTAAGTAGTAAAAATAGTTCCTTATTCAAACTGTTGAATTGAATTTATGAATAGTTTGCGAACTTTGTTTAATGTGTTTCACGCAATCAGCTCATTTGTACATAAAATTTGAATCGTGTTGGTAAACTATTACAAGAAAATCCATTATAAGTTGTAATTAAATTTATATTAACAAATTAATGTTAGTTCATTTATTATTCTATCAATGACCTAAATCAACGGTTTCCAATTGGTGCTTTCGCGAATCCCTGGAGGTTCACACTAAACAAATTTGTAATGGCGTTAGTTCAGATATATTTTTACTCCCGTAAAATATCTTTTTTTGTGCGGAACCGACAAACTAAATAATATCTTTTTAAGGTAGCTAGAAATGTTTCATAATGTTGCTTAAAATTAGGATTATTAATAATCACAAGCTCGGTAAGCACAGATTTTCGTCATCGAGCTACAGATTGGATTGACTTGCTGACATTTTCTAAGCGCCCGAGACTATGAAAAGTGCTTACCGACCGAGGTTCATATACTATTTTTGTAACCACCTGAGAGAAATATAAAAACACAACTAAAATTATCTTGGCATAATAAATCTGTTAAATTATGACAAGTTAATATAATTAATGCGGACTTATTACTATAGGTGATTTTTAAATGAGAGGTGGTTAGAAGGTTGCGAAAAATATTTTTTTAACTTTATGTTGGTAATAATAAGTGTTTAATAACATAACCTATACAATTTTGTTAGAATCACCTAAATGTTACAGAATATTGAAAATAAAGCTTTACTCATCGGAAGTTTCTTTGGAAATGGTCATAATGCTTCCTTTGAAGCGTCTTGTGCTATATTTTCTAATTTGGAAGCGACATTGCCTACTAATATAACCCTAAACTGACAGATGTAAAATGCCATTACTATCAATATAAGGTAAAAAGAAAATATTTTTTCACAGCCTTCTTACCTTCTCCCTCATTTAAAAATCAACTATATGTATAGTACGCTATGCGCCGAAATTACAGTACTGAAATTAGGCGACTGTAAATTCCTCGTGAAATACGCAAGTAGTTTAAGTAATTGATATATAGGCATTACGCTAGTGTTAACACCATTTTGAAAATGGTTCTCATAACTGAGCAAAAAGTGTTTATAACAGACATCATCAGAATAGATATCAGAAAAATCGACAGTTGTTTATGTTTGGCAAAAGTTTGTTAGATGTTGCAGGTATGCACATCGGACTTCTGAGAATTGCAAAAGTTTTCATATAAGTAAGACAAGGGTCATTATTTTCGAGTAGGAGTAGGTATTTGAGAAATAGCTGTTACGATAAATCAGTTCTACAATCAACGTTCTGTAAGAATATTTGGTAAGATGCTAATTCTGCCTGGCCTCTAAAAGCGCTGCATTAGTTCCCGAGTTTGAAGAGTCAGGCAACAGCTAGTAATCCGGCCATCGTAAAAATACACGGTATATCCTGTTGTTTGGAATACTATGAATGTCCTGTTATTTCATCAGTTTCATCATCGTTTAAACTCTTCTGTTACTATGACTGTCGAAAGACTCAAAAACCTTGCTAGATTTCATATCTATAGATGTCTACATGGTTAGTTCTACCGTTACTTAGGCGTTGATCGCTTCGTTAGATAACACCCTGTAGATTTAGATTTTTTCTTCATTAGAAAATAGTCTTGATATTATTCTAATGGACAATATGTTCACAGACTACATTCGTGAGTCTATGGCACACCTGCCCAAAATAACACGCAGGACGATTTGATTGACACGCGGGGCGATGAAATGCCTTTGAATGTTAAAATCACATAAATATTACCCAATGTTTTTTTTATTTTTATTTAACACGAGACATTTACATTATTGTATTCTGTTTTTGATTCTGTTTTGTATTCTAGTTTTGATTTTTTAGCTCGAAAAAGTTCACTAAGAATATTAGATGATATATTCTAGTACATAATGTCATCAAATGTGAGGATGAGATTTGAAATAAAGTTTGCACGCGATTATATTTTACATAATCAATTAATTCAATCAATCATTCGTTAATCAGTGATGATGAATTGTCTTTTGAAAATTTAAAATGACGCAGAAACACTATCAATTTGAAATTTTATAGTCATTCATTTTAATTATCCGTTCTCTAGTTTTTATGAATGATACCTCAAACCATTCTGTTCTTTCAATAAAAAGCTTCTCGGTTGTATACATTATTAAGCCCGTAGGCTGCCAGGAGTTCTCAAAAAAGTAAATTTCATTCCCACAAGATATAAAATATTTTTTCTACTTTGGTATCATAAGCGAGTTTTTGTGAAACTAAAAGTAGTGTCACAAAGGAACTTTTTGTGAAACGGCTTTTGGTTTTTCTTTTGATACTTATTACGTTGGTATTGCTGTAATAGCACGCTGGCCGGCGTCGGGCATCTCTACCGAGCTCCTGTCAAGGTCAAGCCAAGTGTACAGCTTAATTCTTCCATGACTTATTCACAAAAATATCAAACTCGAGATTTTAAATTTGAAGTTTTAGTTGACATATGACACATGACAAATACCAACACAACCAGTACCTAATCCTAAAAATCTCTAGAATATTTAGAAAGCATAATTTTCAAATTTTCATGAACCTAAGAGCACCAAAGTAGAAAAAATAGTATATTACACTCGTTTTATAAGACGTATTGTCGCACTCATGACATTGGAGTACTCCTCGCTTCGCTCGTCGTGCCCCAAACTTATTCGTGCGACAATAGATCGTCTTATAAAACTTGTATAATAATATACTAATGTAGTTCAGGTACAAAACATGGTTTCGCTCCAACACGGTTTGAGAATTGCGAGAAATTCCAGCACAACACGGCATTCTAAAACCCTAAAGCTGAATTCAGAACTGCGTTCGTACAATTGCACTGCAGTTGCAGAATTAGTGGGAAATTTTGGAGTGTACGTTTCAAACGACGCGACGCGTCTACAATGACTTAACGGAAGTGTCAGTTGGTAATTTATTGAAGTACTAATGTTCGTCCACTGACGTCCAAAAGCTCCCGCACTTTTACGGAAAGTTACTCCACGCACTATGATCTTCTTTTTCACATTTACCACACCAACGTTTGGATGTCGATGGAGACGATCTGCATGCTTCCCAGAAATTTATTTAATTTCCTCTTTGATAAAAGAATCTTCAGATCTTTGTGTAAATCCGTATGTTGCAATACCACGAAGAATCTACGATAATCCGCAGCACCTTATTCTGCCACGTTCGGATGATAATTTTGACGATGCTGTCGTTTGTGCATCTAATCAACAAAACCTATAGCATACATTTTCATTTTCATTTTCCATAAACTTGTTCTATAAATATTTGCATTTGTAATATAAGTTTATGGGAAATGGAGATGAAAATCTAAGTCTTCAATGATTTTATAACAGAAAATAACATAAAAGTCGAACTGATAACTATGTCGTAAGCAATATATCTAGTGTGAGGAATTAAACGCCATCTGTACAGCTCACGTGCTACCAAACGTTATATTTAACCCACTCTCAGAACAATTTAATTAACATGTTGAGGTCGATTTCACCAACATAGATAATTAAAAAGACTGGCTGCTACAACTATAATTGTTGCTATTGATTTAGTCTAATTTAGTTTAATACAGAATGTAGGTGAAACTGGCTCTTTAATTTCATAACCCTGCTTGTTGATGTGTCAATTTAAAACATGAAAACAATACATACTTTGACACATGGATACGTGGCATTATGAAGTGAAGTTGTGGATAATTAAAAATTTTTGGCGTTGCCAACAAAATTGCATAGTTCTTTTCCTAGTTGAGACTTCTTGTACTAAAGAGTGCATTTGCCATAGGTATGAACTCTTCTGTCTCTATTAATCAAATCTCCTTATTGGAATTGGAGAGTTAACAAAACACGAACTTCAATGAAAAGGGACTCCCGCAGCCTAAGATAAAAAATGTACCTCCCCTTTTCACCTCCACTAAAGGGATTTTCGAAAAAAACAAAACACGTATTTGTTTATTTCTTTTATTTTTTTCTGTTCTTGAGATATTGATATTTTCATTTTTTCTTATAGGCCAAGCAATAAAGCATTTTTTCATGCCATAAATACTACCCGGAAACCAACTGTGCGATTACATAAAGGACAGTTAGTAGATCAATTTGGCATAATTTTAGACTCGAGTAGTGGGGGAAGACCGGCCGCGGAGGGGAAGTTTTTTATATACAAATAGAACCGCGCTGCGCTTCCCCTCACGGACTGTCACCCCCCACTACTCGACCACTTTCGCGGGGTCGGCCGTTTTTACTCATATTCACGACCGTTTTTCAGCTATTTCGCTACATTTTATGGAAAATCGAAGATGAACGTTTTGTTGCCCTGTACGTCTAGTTCCAATTCTGTTTTTAAAATTTACATCGGACAACCACAGGAGCAAGAAGCCCTCCTAGAAAATATCGCAGAAAAAAATTGAAATGGTGATTGTGCAATAACCGTTAGTCCGACAGAATCTGGGTTTTGCACACATAAAATACATATAAATAGCTATCTGCGTGCAAAGTTTCAGCTCTTAAAATTAAAAAATGTCGGAATTGTGATTTTTTTTTTAAACACGGAAATTTCCGGGTTTTCTCCGGTTCTAATTATTCGATCGGGACATTTGACCTCTCATTCTCTTCGTAATTTAATTCTCTGCAATTCGTCTATTGACAACATTAAGATTGCTTCATTAGTTTCCATTTTACAAGCAAAGAACTAAAAAAAGCGATTTTTTTCTTGTAAATTGTTTATAACAAATTAAAAATTATGGTCCTCGAGTGGGAAATTATGCAGAATTCATCTACTAACTGTCCTTTATGTAATCGCATAGTCGGTCTCCGGGTAGTATTTATGGCAAATTATGACATTTTTTTGCTCTGTTGCTTGGCCTATTAGTATACTCAGTAAACTCTGGATACAAATTGCCTCTTGAATTTTTCTCGTATGTACATTTACGGCCACCGAAATATGCACGATACCTGACACAAATTTCCCTATTTTTCAATAGATTAAAACTGGCTTTATCCAGTGACTTTCGTGAAATAATTTTTGTCATAAACAAAATAATATTGACATGTAGCTGATTTTTTTAGGACGCTTATGATATGAAGCAAAAAGCCAGTTGCTAAAAAAAATTGTGCACATTTCGGTGGCCGTAAATGTACTACAAACAGTGCGTTGCAAATTTCAAGGCCCACTTTGATGTTAGACTCATTTTTAATGACCCTGTATAGTTCATATCATTGCAAGGGTGAGGTCCCATTGTACTAGGTTAATTACAACAGTTTATTAGTTTATTGACAGACTTTACAGTTGTAATAAAATAAATTAAATACAACAAATGTTTGTCAAGTTTTACGATCGTGTAGTCATGATATTTGTGACCCATACCTACAGAAAACGGGAAATTTTCGTAGGACGTTATTGCATGATAAACCGCAGTAACTGCAAGTGCTTTTAAATTTCGTGTGAATTGCTTTTACGGAACACATTCAATTTAACTTTACTGATAAAAGCAAGCGATTGCGGCAAATTTAATGCAATCATTTTGAATTGAATTCAATATCCAAGGTTGTAAAGTTTTACTACCTATCACATTTACATACACGAAATTATTATTACATTGTTATTTTGACATTAAATCAATAAAAAATAAAATATTGCTTTGGTGACATTGCCTCAGTAATCAACATCTTCGAATTTTTTTTTTTTTGTTAGGAATGGATCAAGGAATTAAAAGAAATCGCTCCTTCCGTTCCAACGGAAAAGCTAGACAAATTATTATCTGCGGCATTTGGACTTATAAGTAAAGAAAGTTTTACGTTAGGGTTGCCAGATTTTCCTGTAGACAGCGTACCAATAGCAGCCAAGATTTTGGTAAAACATTTTAATTAATATTTTAAATCAGTTTTTTTTTCTTTTAAAATTGTAGGAACACAACCCACACCTATCTGTTTATAATGTTTTGTATCGACTGTATCCATACAAGATATTTTTGAAAGATGGGGTTAAGTCAGTCGAAACATTATTACAGACTTTCAACATCGATTTTTCCGTTAGCAAATCAATTGTTTCGACGTTTACTGAAAAAGTAACCAATATTTTAATGAAAAATTCTGATTTTGCAGTATTTCCGAGAGAAAAGATGTATATTCAAACGGAATATCAAAACAATCTTCTAACAGAAATGTTACAAAGTAATATGGTATCTGATTTTTGCCTGATTGGTCCACGTGGTTGTGGTAAAAGTGTGTTAGTAAATAAAATGGCAGAAACATTGAAAAAGGATACAGAGTTAATAGTACTGTATCAAGACATGACTTCTAGAGATTTGATACAGCAAAGAACCACTTTAGATAATGGCGATACCATATGGAAATTTTCTCCATTAATCAATGCCGCTTTGGAAGGTAAAATTGCCATTGTGGATGGAATTCATCGCATTCATCCCAGTACCTTGTCAGTATTACATCGGTAAGTATCATAAGAATTTTAACTTGTACGATACGAACGTGTTAAGCTGGGTTTATGCAGCTGTTAATTTAATTTAATTTAATTTAATTTAATTTAATTTAATTTAATTTAATTTAATTTACTGTACGCGTTTATGCAGATTGTTTAATATTATTTACGCATGCGCAAACTTTGGACGTTCTGTGGAATACATTGATGCCCGTGTATTTGAAACCACCTTCACAGGAAGAATTGGTCATCAATAGAAATGGATTTTACAACAGGTGGAATATGCCTAACTGTATAGATGGGAAACATGTGGAGATACAATCACCACAATTTTCTGGTTCCACCTACTTCAACTATAAGAAGTCGTTTAGTATTGTGCTAATGGCTGTATGTGACGCTTTTTATAAATTTGTATATGTGGACATAGGGGCTCCAGGTAGCAATCATGACAGTTAACAATTAACTAATAGAAAATCTTGCATTCTGTTAAACAAGTAATATACCCTAATCACTTTTCACTTGTAAACAACATGCCACAGATGTCAGATCACATAGATGACACAGAGCGCCTACGTAAATTTTCTTAACATAAAAGTTGAACATGTTTTATTTTAAATTAAATTAAATTAAATTAAATGAAACTGCATAAACGCTTCTATTGAAAGCATATGTTTAAACTTTTTTTAAATTACATTAAATTAAATTAAATTAAATTAACAGCTGCATAAACCCAGCTTAAAACATATTAAAAATTAACAACAAAAAGCTATACTAAAATTTGTTGAATTGAATTATTAATTATTAAACATTGTAATTTGTTTTGACTATGATTGCAAAATTCATTCATTCATTTAAATAACTGTAAACAAAAATGTTAAATTTAAAAACATTTAATTGCTAATAATATAAAAAGGATGATACCACGATTTTTAATTCCAGAAACGGTTAGAAAGTTGTGAAAATAGTATATTGGGATATAAGGTTAGTAAGTGAAGTGCATTATAACAGAATCGAGGAAGAGTTTGAAAAATCTCGACTATGTCTCGATTTTTCAACTTCCAAGATTATGTTATGGCACTTAATAACTGTATAGTCCACAACGTTTTTCGCACAATCGCTTATACGAAATGAAATAAAAAAATTTAGAGTGACTGACGTAATTTTTTTTTTGACAAGAATATTTTGAAGGCATAATATCTGTCACAAATTACTTACCGCATCGGTGTGGTAAGTTCAACTTACAGATTCTGTCAACAACATTGGTAAGTAGTCAATAACAACATGATTGTGCGAAAAATATTTTTTTTCGAAAGCTGATAACAAATGTTGACATTTACATGACATAAATCGCTTGTCAAAGTGACTGTTTTTTGTTTACTGGATGTAAAAGTCTTTTACAATCTAGAACAAAAAAGACTTTTACGTTCAGCAATTTTTGATTAAAGAAGAAGTCACAATTTGGGGGAATCTTTATTATTTATTGAGCAATATTTAACTGCAAAGTTGTAATAGTACAATTATTGAAAGTGATACCGCTTGAAGACGCCAGCTGGTTTAATGAAATACTTTGGTCTTGAAGACCCATTTCCATAGAAGACGTTGGCTGATTTACTGCAAGACTCTTGTCTTGATAAAAACCGTCAGTCCCTGTTGTGGAAGAAGTTTCAGATTCCGGAACAGCTAAGATGTTTTTTGAAACTTTAATTTTCCTTTCAATTGATTCTTCAATATATCCCTCCGCAACTGTTGACGAGCGCCAGCCTCCATGTCTCTTCACACTGACAAAATCAGCTCCAGAATCTGCAAGCAAAGTTGCGGAAGATCGTCGGAAACAATGGCCTGTGTAGCGCTCCGTCTCCGGTAATTTTAAGTATGTGGCTATTTCCTTTGGAGTGTTTCTGATTTTATTTATACCAATAACTTGGTTTGCACATTTCCCATTGGCGTATTTAATAAAAAATCTTAGATTAGTACTGTACGCTGGACGTAAGCCATTATATTTTCGATATAATTCAATATGAGATGGATTTGAAATGACGAATGTTCTTTGACTGTGTCTTTTCGAATCTTCAATTTTTACAATAACAATTGAACCCTTATCTTCAATATCATTAATTGTTAAATTCAACAGCTCGATTCTTCTACATGCACCATATATTCCCATTATTAAAATAGTCTGAAACAATATTTTATTATATAAATGCCAAAAATTTAAATTAATGTAGAACGTACCTTCAGTAATAAAAAGCTTTGGTCTGGGGCCTCTTCTATAAAATTTTCAATTTCTGTTTTGGCCAAGACTTTTGATTTTTTTGGTCGATAGCCTACATTTTTATTTTTCAAATATGGTATTAATTTTGAAAATTTTGCTATATCTACATTTTGTTTGACGTTCAATGTTTTCTTCAACATCAAATAAATGGACCATAGGTTTGGTGGCCGCAATTTCTTAGCTTTATATTCCAAATAAGCCAGTATCACACTTTCAGACACGTTTTTCAATTTCTTAGAACCACCACTTCATGAAATCGTTATAAGCTGATTCATATTGTCTAGAGGACTTTTCCGGGATAAGACTAGAAATTGCGCTTTGTGCCGCTTCTAATACATCAAAAGGCAGATCATCGTCATCGCTTTCGGAACTCATTTTTGATTATTATTACTTTGCGCTTCAAATACAGGAGTTATTCTCACCAAATCACCATAAACGGTACAAAATTATAAATTATAATGCTTGTTTGACGGTTGCTATCATAAATTAGTTAGTCAAAGCATACTAGATTTAGCACCAAAGTAATTGTAGACATTGATCTGGATTAAATGTCAGTAGTTTTTCTTTGAGTTTCCATTGATATGGAGCTGCAGTTTTCGAAAAAATGTTGTTTGATACTCGAATTGCGAAATTCTTTTGCATTCTCGAATGTTTTTTTTGCTCGCGATGCTCGCAAAAAAACTCATTCTCGAATGCAAAAGTAGCATTTCGCAATCTAGAATCAAAAATAACTATTTTATTCAATTTTAACTAAAGGTGGCGTTTTTAAAATCTGGACGAAAAATGAAATATTTCGTCCACGCGGCCGAAAAATACAAATAACTGGAGGGGGTATATATGCCATGGAAACGAGTAAACAAGCAATTAGTTAGTATTTATTCTTCAAATTTCTTTAATCTTTTTCAAGTGAATACATGATCGGAAAACTTCAAAAACCTTTGTTTTCTAATCAAAATGTAGTATTAACAATAAAGATAACTTATTTTTTGTAGTACCGTTTACAAATTATTGCATCGTTGTCACTCGACATTTTAATTTTTCTTAAATAAAACTGTTTTTCTACTTTGATATCATAAGTGAGTCTTTGTGAAACTAAAAGTAGTGTCACAAAGGAACTTTTTGTGAAATTGTTTTTGTTTTTTTTTAATACGTATTACGTTGGTATTGCTGTAATAGCACGTTGGCCGACGTCCGGCATCTCTATCGAGTTCCTGTCAAGGTCAAGTCAAGTGTACAACTTAATTCTTCCATGACTGTTTCACAAAAATATCAAACCCGAGATTTTAAATTTGAAACTTTAGTTGATATATGACACATGACAAATACCAACACAACCAGTACCTAATCCTAAAAATCCCTAGAATATTTAGAAAGCAGAATTTTCAAATTTTCATAAAACTAAGAGCACCAAAGTAGAAAAAATAGTATATTACATTCGTTTTATAAGACGTATTGTCTTATAAAACTTGTATAATAATATACTATTAAGAAGTACTTACGAAATTTTTAATCAAACGTCACTTTGATAACTGACAAAATATTTTGTGGCAACTCGATTAATTTAATAATTATAATTTATTCTTTTAATTTCTTATAATCTCTTTTATAGAAATTAGTAATTGACAAAGCTTTGAAAATAATAGGATATTTATAGGGAAAAAACGGTTATTTCTTTTTATTGTTTTCTTTAGTTTATAACCTTAGCAAGCAATCCAAGAGATCTCTAGCAAATGGTTCTCTATTGTAGAATGTTGAGCACATTATGTGAGTAAGAAAACATAACTTGCCCATCTCATTTATCGCAAAATGTCGTTTAATTCTCTGTATTGCAATAGTAGAGAGTTATAGTAAGACGTATTTTTTCATTGTCGTAATACGACATTTTGACTGGGAAGTTCAAGCGCATGCGTACGTCATAGAAATGTAAAAATAATGTATTACGACAATGAAAAACACGCCTTGCTATAACTCTTTATTATAATATGGGTGCTATAAGCAGGTAAAAATGCATTATATAATTTCGAGTCGAGACTATCAAACTCAATTTACCTATTCGCTTCAACTAAGATTTATGACATAAATTAACACAAGACTCGGAAAGCAATATGAGGTCTAAGCAAGGGGCAATCGCCCTATTTTATAATGAGTTTCAGATTTGTCTGGTAGAAACTTTAGTAATGGTTTATTTATTTATTACAAATTTTTCGTTCTTCGAAAATACGGTCGGATACTGGAGAAGTCGGTTGGATAAATTTTACTGCAATTGTTTTTCTTTTAAAGATTGGTCCATGATAGAGAAATACATTTATATGATGGAAGAAGATTAATTAGAGATGATCGATACAATTCAATTAAAAAGGAGTTCAATTTAAGTGATTCGGAGTTAAACGCAAAAGGTATCCTGAGAATTCACCCAGAATTTAGAATGGTCGCTATTGGAGAACCACCACCACCAGATGCAGCTAAAAAATGGTTATCTGCCGAAATTCTTAGTTTGTTTATATTTCATGAAGTTAGGACATTAAGTAAAGAAGAAGAAATGCATATCATTACTTCTTTGGTGAGATTTGCATAGTATCAATCGTAAAATATAAAAAATAATATTTTAGTATGGATCAATTTCGAAACCAATGAGGCAAATTATTGATCTGGCTCATGTTCTTCGAAATCATTCAGATAATACTCTTAAAACCCTTTCCGGTCACCTTTCAACGAGACAACTGTTAAGAATAGCATCACGAATGAATAAATACCCAAATGATAATGCTTACGATGCTATACAGTCTGCATTTATGATAAAATTTTTACCCTCTTTAGTACGTGATGCTTTAGAGAAAACAATTCATAACATAGGAATTGTTTCAAGTGATTTTGATCCTGAATTAAACCCAGTGAAGTATACCGTAACAAATAATGTTCTCACAATAGGCCAAACTTCATCACCTGTTTATCAAACAGGTTCAGTCACAAAAGTTCCCAGTATTTTATTTTATGATGTACCACAACATTTAACATTAATGGAACGTTTACTACAAGATTTTCAATTGGGATTGCATTTACTATTAGTTGGCAATCAGGGGGTTGGAAAAAATAAAATTGCTGATAGATTTTTAGAGTTATTAAATCGACCTCGAGAATATATTCAATTACATCGAGATACAACAGTTCAAACTTTAACCACTCAGCCTACAATTAAAGATGGATTATTAATTCACGAAGATTCCCCTCTTGTTAAAGCTGTTAAATATGGCCATGTTTTGGTGATTGATGAAGCAGATAAAGCTCCCACTCATGTTACTTGTATTTTGAAGACTTTAGCAGAGTCTGGCCAAATGCTTTTAAGTGATGGACGAAGAATTGTCAGCAAATCACCTTTAGATCAGAATCATAATATTGATACAGACAATTGCATATTGACACATCCAGATTTCAGAATGATCATTCTTGCAAATAGACCAGGATTTCCGTTTTTAGGAAATGATTTCTTCGGATCATTAGGAGACCTATTCAGTTGCCACGCTGTTGATAATCCAACTGAAAAATCAGAAATCGACTTGTTGAAGCAATATGGACCTAATGTACCTGATGTGATTATTAAAAAATTAGTTTCTGTATTTGGTGAATTACGAATTATGGCAGATCAAGGACTAGTCAATTATCCTTATTCTACGAGAGAGGTTGTTAATATTATCAAACATTTACAGGTAAACTTTATTTCTATTGTTATTATTGTAGGTTGAAAGTTTTATAATTTGCAGAAATTTCCTGATGTAGATATAGAAGATGCCCTTTTTAATGTGTTCGATTTTGATAAATACAATCAAGAAGTGGTTGAAACCTTGGGAGAAATATTAATAAAACATGGATTCACAAATACCAATATTTTCACGGTAGAATATATGGCATCAAAAAGAGCTAAGGAATATTTGCAAGTTACAAAAGATCGCACAAGCGGGTATGTTTTGAAAAGGTTTTAATCTTCATTATTGTAAAATTTATGTAGATTAGATACAAAGGGGCCCAAACATGGCAAAGAAGATCCAGAAAATGCCCCACATGTAGGTGGAAATACGTGGGCAGGAGGTACTGGTGGTAGAGATACAGCAGGTTTAGGCGGAAAAGGAGGTCCATATAGACTTGACAAAGGTCATGCTGTATATCAACTCTCAGATGAAGAAATTGCTGCAGTACCAGCACATGTTAATGAAGCAGCGAGGGAAATGAATAGAAAAGCATTTGCAGAGAGGTTGAAGGAAATTGGAATGAGTGGATATGATGCATCTGTTTATTCACAGTATTCCAAAGCAGTTGCTAGACAAGTACAATCATTACGAGTTATTTTAGAATCTTTACAAGCGAAAAACAAGGAACGATATTGGACAAAACATCAAACTATGGGCGAGTTAGATGATTTGAAACTAGTCGATGGTAAGTTAGTTACAGTTGTTAATAGTTATTTTATGATAAATGTTCTAGGATTACTGGGAGAAAAAAATATTTTTCGACGTCGCACTGAACAAGAACCAGAACCTGGAGCTCCTCAAATAAAACCAAAATTTTTAAGATTACTAGTCGATGTATCAGGTAGCATGTACAGGTAAAATATTTAAATATTTTCTCTTTAAAATTTTTAGAAGTATTATTGTAGATTTAATGGATATGATGGGCGGTTGGATAGAGAACTTGAGGCAGTTGTGCTAGTAATGGAAGCTTTTGAAGGCTATGGTGAAAAAATTTTGTATGATATTGTGGGCCACTCTGGTGACGATAGTTCAATAAAGTTTGTAAAAAAAGATAAACCACCGAAAGATAATAAGGAAAGGTTGGATGTTATTAGGGTAATATTACAACTTATTGACAATAAATTATTGAATGGGAAATTTGCAGGTGATGCATGCACATTCTCAATATTGTTGGTCAGGAGACAATACTCTTGAGGGAACGCAGATGGCTATTAAATCTTTGGCTGAAGAAGATTATGATGAATCTATCGTGGTTGTGCTTTCTGATGCCAACCTACAACGCTATGGAATATCTCCATCAAAATTGGCTACAGCCTTAACATCGCATGATAATATTAATGCGTATGCAGTTTTTATTGGTAGCCTGGGCAATCAAGCAGAGAAGTATTTGCTTCTGATTCTCGTGACTGAATGTTTATTAAATATACGATTTGTTTCAGATTAACTCAAAACATGCCAGCAGGTAGAGCATTTATTTGTACTGATGTCAGCAAATTACCGCAAATATTAAAGCAAATATTTTCGTCTTCGTTAGCAAAACTTTAATAACAGAAATGTGATTAATAAATAAGTTGTTTGGGAGTCCTTGTAATTTTTATGCAAATTATTTTATAACTAAATATATAAAGTTCTAATATTTGTAATATTTCAATGGATCAAATATATTTTAGTCAAATTTAGTTTAAATAAAAAATTCCTCTAGAATTTTTATTAACATTCTTCAAATAAATTTTTTTGGGAGTGTACAAAAACAGGGCTTCCAACATTACAAATAAATAGCAAAATACTTACTGATTTGTAGTTTTCTTATGGGTCATTATAACTATTTAAATGCATTCTCTAACTTATAACGAGCCTTTAAGCTAAATTTGATATTTAGTTGATGCGAATAAATTGATTTCTAAAATGAAAATTTATTTATAAAGTTACTACAATTGACGACGCTAATTCCGAAAAGGATTATGGGACAATATGTACGTCTGTGACAGGTGAAATTGTTACGCATTTTCTTTTGAAAATAAAGTAAACAAAGTGAGTATTTTTCGTTTAGTGGTACACTTATCGATGTAAATTCCTCCCAAAAACTACATTCGACTGTTAAGTATTGTAGCACATGGTCAAACAAACAAAGTATTGGTCTGGTGCTATTTATAAAATCACTAGATTTACGCTGATCGGCAGCTTATCATTACAGTGGTAACAAAACCTCAATTATTATCTACAAAACAATGTAGTTTCTTAAAGTAACTCGAAACGTAGCGTTTATTTCAACATTCAGTTCATAGTTAGTATGTAAACTTGTATAAGTTTTAATATTTACACTTGTTTTCTTTTAGGTGTTTATATCATTCATGATACTACTTTGGTATAAAAATGTGTGAACAAACACCTTTTAATTACAAAGATGGAGATGTTGTGTGGGTTAAATTAGGTCCTTGCTGGTGGCCCGGTGAAGTAAAGGATCTAAGTACATTGCCAGACGATGTGCTTCAAAGCTTTAAGAAGCCTCCACTTGCAGCGGTGAAATTTTTTCAAGAAGACACATAGTAAGTAGCTCTAAAAAGAAACATTTATTTGTAACATAACCTATTTCTTCTAGCGAATATGTGAAAAACATCAGCAATATATATTCGTACAATTGCAAAAAGAAAAATGCATTTATTAAAAAGGGAATGGGTATGTTTCTTTCATTGTGATTAAAACTCTTTGATTCAACTTTTTAATGTTAGATTTATATCGAGCGAAGAATTCTTTTATGGACAAATTTCCTGGAGATGTCTGCACGGCAGAAGTTAAAACTGGAGGGAATCCGAATATATTAAGTAGTTCTGCATTTACATCTGAGAAGAAAACTAATTATGCTGCAATACTGTTTGGTAGTACCAGTCCAAAGAAATCTCCTAAAGAAAGTACTCCTCGCATTTCAAGAGGACGTCCTACTCTTAGTGAGACTTGTTTAATCATTATTAGAGAAATTAATTGATTAATATAATTTTGTAGAGTATCACTCTCCATCTTCATCAGTAAAGAAAAATGTAACGCCCCCAACTAAAGTGTTCGTTACACATCGCAGGTTTTTAGGTTATGATGATCATGAAGTTCGTGTTTTACTTCAATCTCCTGATGAAGTTGCAGCGGAAAGTGAACCCTATTCATGTTCAACATGTGGATTTAAATCAGATCGTCTTGATGTTATTGTTTTACATAATAAATCACATATTCAAGGCGTTTACAGTACCCCTACAGTAAGAAAAAGCAAAAAAGCAATGAGACGAAGTAAAAAAACAATGAAGATGTCTCCATCTAAAACTGCCAATATTGATGAAGACTTGGCTCTTTTAGAAAAAGGCATTCCTTTAGATGCCGATGTGAGTGAAGAAGAAGAAGATGAAGATGATGTATCAGATGAGCCATCAACTTCATCGAAAACAAAAAGGAAACATAAATCTGTTGTTCCTGTTCCCAAACAGAAAAAGACGGATCTTCGTAAAGATTTACTAGCTGAATGGGATGACGAAAGCAAATCTGATGATGAAACAGATATTTCTGCAAATAACACCGTCACTAAAACAGTGTCATTAGGTAAGTCTGAAAATGAAGTTTTAAGTGAAGAAACTATAAAGGAAGAAAGCAACAAGAAGGGCGATATTAAATCTTGCTTTGATTTTGAAGAAGAAGATATTGATGTAGAGGTAGCGCTTACAACGAGTGGCAGAAAAATTCCAAGAGTTATTCCACCTACTGAAAAAATGCCACCTGAAGATTCAGATCAGGAAAACATTGCAGCTACCGCTAATGATGTGATTAAAACTATGGAGATTAAAGATGAGGATAAAATCGAGGATACAAATGATGATGCAATGAAACAAAACGATCCTGACATGGAGGTATTTAAAGATATATTAGAAACAACGGCAGTTCCAGATTTACCAATAATACCTCAACCTTTAAAATGTGAACAAAATTTTCCTAGTGCCAAGACTATAAAATTTCCTGATAAGACCATGGTGTCCGAACAGAATCCAGAATCTGTAAATGAGGAACAGATAAAGCTTGACTTGAAAGAAGTGGTTTCAGAGGTGGCTACAAAATTAACAAACCCCAAAAAGCGGTTTGTGAAAACATTTGAAGATTCTGAACAAAATAATCAGAGAAAATCATTGGAAAAAGAGGATCAGAAAGAAGAGCAAAAAGAAGAACAAAAAGGAACAATGTCAGTGACTACAGTTGAGGTTTCTAAACTGAAGAGTCAACTAATGACAAAACTGACGTCTCCTGAAAAAGAAATGCCACATAAATTTAAATCAAAAGAATCATCTAGAAAAAAGAACTATGTCAAAGTGCAAAAGAAGAAATGTTCTGACTCTAGTGATTCAGATGTAGCTATCGAAAAAGCTTCATCTACAAAGCAAGGTGATTCAAAAGATAAAGAAAATGAAAAGGTTAAATCATCAAATAAACGAAAATTCAATGATGAGGTAATGACAAAATTAGATGTTGATACATCAGAAGTACCCGTGAGAGTAACCAGAAATAGTAGAAGAACGAGATCACAAGAGCAATCGCCAAAACCGACTTCTACTGATGTTACAAGTGAAGAAGAACCTGTAGTGCAAACAAAAAGCGAAATGAAATCAGCAGAATTAGAAATAGCTAAAGAATCTGTTTCTGTACCAGTAAAATCGCCACCGTTAATTAACACTAAACAGAATAATGTAAAGCAAGATTCACTTATGATAGATTCGCCGACAGAAATTGCTACGCCGATTAAATCTCCGGAGATGATTCATTCTGCTGTACTTACAGATTCCAATATTAGCAGTATCATTAATGAGGTTAACCAAAATGAATCTATTACTGTCAATTCTGAATCGGTTACAGAAATTGCTGGGAATATTGTCGATTCTAATGATATTGAAGATAAGGATGGACTTTTAACACTTGCAACTGTTTCAG
Source organism: Dascillus cervinus (assembly GCA_949768715.1). Taxonomy (NCBI): domain Eukaryota; kingdom Metazoa; phylum Arthropoda; class Insecta; order Coleoptera; family Dascillidae; genus Dascillus; species Dascillus cervinus. The sequence continues at coordinate 15,427,156 of OX458316.1, read as the reverse complement.
AATTGACCACTAATCTTGAACAGCATTTAAATAATGTTAAAAATGACAAACCTGATGTAATTACTTTTGAGAGCAATTTAACTGTTGTAACAGAAAAAGATTTAGGTGATGGACAAGTGGAAATTGCAAATATTTCTGAAAGTGATGAGCAAACTAAACCTGTCACTATAACAAATTTTTCAATGGATTTTTCAGATTCCGATCAAAATTCAAATTTAGAAATCATTACCGAAAAAGAATTGCCAAGTGAGAACCTAAATTTGGGTTCTGTGAAAAAGTTGGAAAATGATGAAGTTGTAAATCAAACTGAAGGAGGTATTGTTACTACAGTAAAAACTGAGAAAACTGTAAATTTAGTTGACATTAAAAAGTTGGAGGATGAACAGAGTAAGGTTGGCAGTGAAATAACAAAAATAACTCCTATTGAAACAGAATGTGATATAGAAGAACAAATTCCATCATTGATAGTTCGTGGTAAAGATGCTAATTTGGAATCTGAAGTTGCTAAAATAACCGATACAGCATTAAACTCGCCAGTGTTGACAGAAAAATTTGATCAAAGCACAAGTTCTTCAAAATTGTTGGAAATTTTAACAGATGCCAAACCTAAACAATCAAAGGTACCAGTAACTGTTCAAAAACCGATTTCTAGCTCCAATGTAATAATAAAGAAAGATTCAAAGCCTACTGCAATAACCAAAGAGGTATCTACATCGAAGACTTACCCACGTTTCGATCCCAAGAATTCCAAGTTTGTTATAAAATCGGCCACCCCTGGGAAACCTACGACTTCAATAATAAGTAAATCAACTAAGCCGATTATTTTATCAGACAAAGTAATTAAGCCTGTAGTGGAATCGAATACTGTATCGGTACAAAAGGTTACATCAAAACGAAATTATCAAGATGTAGAAGACATCGATACTTTTATTATACAGAAACCTACAAAAAAGTTAGCTGTTGCTACCGAATCGGTTATATCAAATAGTAATATTGGTGTTACTCCTGTTAAGAAAACTTTTGCTGTGCAACGAAATCGTGGAAAGGCAAAAATTTTACAACAAACAATAATCACCCCTGCAGGAGATATCATTCAGCCAGGAATTTCACAAACGCAGGGAGGTGATGATAATATATTTGATATTAATTCAATGCCTATTGTTTTGTCTGATGACATTCTAACACCGGAAAGCATTGAAAATATGCCTGTTGTATTATCTGATTCTGTATCTGTAGCAGACACAAAATTAGTGATACCAACTTCAGATACGAAAGGGAATCTTAAAAAACCTCATACTCAACAGGTAAAACTTTTGAATAAGTCTGTTTCACAATCTACATTGAAAGATGCTGTCAAATCTGGGCAACCAGCTCTTCTTAAAACATACACACCTCAAAAACTTGGTAAAAATCAAAAACTATATCAAACTAGTGGTAGCAAGTTGTTAAAGAGTAATCCAGCAGTTATAACACAACCTGGTAAACCGGGTAAATTTATCATTGTACCATCTGGAACTACTCCAAGCGGATCAAAATATACAGTAGGAAAGCGAACTCCAATTGCAAAGCAATCTCCATCCGTAGTTATGTCTGGTGCAAATCCTATTGCAATAGCTCCTGAACCTACCGGAAACAAAATAATGATTGTTACAAATCAACAGGGTCAGCAATCTCGAGTTTTATTAACTCCTTCACAACAGAAATTATTGGGATATCAATCATCTGGAAGCAAAATTTTACGAGGGTCTGTAAAAGGAAATGTGATTCAGAAAAATGTTGCATCAAAGAGTACCCTTTTATCTACAACTCCAAGTTCAGTATCAGCTAAAAATCCGAACATTATGTCTCATACTATTGTTAATTCAAAAGGACAAATTATAACTACTGCCACAAGTCAAAATTTAGTAACTTCTGATGGCCAACTATTAACTCCATTAACGCCCCAACAAATGAAGGGTTTGAATAGCACAAAAATTACTAAGAAAACCGCACCAGCACAAAGAATTATTGGTAATGTTCAGCAACAGCCCCAACAAAAAACTATAATATTTAAAAATCAACACGGGCAAATGGTCCGACGGCTACAAGGTGTTGATGATGCATTACTAGATCAACAAGTTGCCGAACAAGTGCAAGCTATTAAAGCCACTGAAACATACTTAAGCGCAGTAAAAGGCCACACTAAAGGAGAGGCAGGTATCACTTTCAAAAAGACTATTAAGGCTCCGATAAAAAGGTCTTATATTAAAAAACCTGAAACAGTTCTTCCTAGAACAACAGTTAAAACACAAAATTTGGTTACTACAACTACAACTGTATCAAAAATTGCAAGCACTGAAGTATCTCCACCACCATTAGCACCTCTTTCTCCAACAAAAAAATCAGAATGCACGGTAACAACTCAATCGTTGAAAACTGATGATGTTCAACTTTCACTGGATCAGTCAAAAATTGAGTCCACTCAACAAAGACCTTTAAATCAATTGATCATACAAGATGCTTTGGGCAATCAAACAACAATTACTGAAGGGCAAATATTAGCGTTACCAAGCGAAACAGTTGATGGACAACCTCAATCCTATGTTCTTGTAACTCTCGATGATACAGGAAATTTAACACCATTGAATAATGAAGCATTGTTGTCTTTAGATCCTAATTTGGGACTTGGTGGTGATCTCAGTAACATGGTTTTGCAAATAGATCAAGGACCTGCCAATGAAACAATGGAAGACACTTCTGCAGAAGTAGAACAGGTAAAAGTAGATGATAGTACGTCTGAAAGTATTGATGCTATTCCTGATACAAGTTTGCTTGAGAGTAGTGATGCATTGCTACCAGATGAAAATCAGCAAACAAATTTGATTGTCCCAGAAAAGGAAGTTGATCAAAATACCGATATAACGCAACAGAATTTATCTGACATGGATACCTCAAATGTGATTGATACCCAAAAAACTGACAGCGATCAGCAACAATTAGATAATGTTCAAGCAGTTAGTTGTAGTATAAATAGTGACTCGGGACAACAACTTATAATCACAGGTGATCCTATAAGCACTCAGAAATTCATTGAATCACTAACAGAGGGCAATGCTGATTTAGCAAACCTCTTGGCAAATGCTGAAGGAAACATACTTATCCACACAGATGGACAGCAAATATTAATTAACACAGATTCTGATAACCAGATGCTCTTGCAAATGAATTCAGATAATATGAATGTTGCCGAAAGTACAGAAGGTGGTGGCAATCCAATTTTTGCAGCACAACCTACTAATAAGAATCAAGATATTTTAGCAGCTGCATTGGCCGACACCGATGTTTTTCAACAAGACCAATCATCTTCACCAGCACAAAATAAAATTTCACAGTCACAATTAAGTCCTAGCAGTTCTTTATATCCCATGACTGTAGGAAATGTTCTTGAAACAACATTAACACTCAGTTCACCAATTATGACACCATTAGAAGTACCAAGCTGCAACAGTAAAAAAATACCTAATGATGCAGATATTTTAACAGCACAAGTACCAAAAAATGTTGATTTACCTATTACAATTACAGATCCTAATATTTCTCAAACAGTTGCACAACAACAAGTTGCAGCATTAATCGTAAGTGAATTGCCAAGTAATTTAGATCTCCCTCTGACCATATCAGACACAGGGGTATCTGCAACATCTACAGAAATGAATAGTCCATCATATGTTTATTCATTACCAGATGATACTGTTGATATAAATCAAAAGAGTTTCAGTGGATCAATTTCTATGCCTTTATTGACGGAGGAACCTGAAGATCCTGAATTGACAGTTAATAAAAATTTAGATGATGTTGAAGCACTTACAAAAACTGATGACATTTCTGCAGAAATAAAAACCAATGAACCTCCTCTTGATGTAATGGAGCCAAAATCTGAATTATTATCGATTTTAACCAATGAAAGTGACATTTCAGCACAATCAGAATCAAGTTTGGAATCAGAACCAAAATCTGTTAATAAAGTGATGTCATCAGATGGTTCTTTTATAGCCCCAATTGAAGAAGGTTTATGTACATTAGGGGGGGAAATGTGTAGTTCTCTTAGTGAACCACCACCAGATATGTTTGATTTATCTGTAGTAAATCCGAAATTCCAGTCTTCTGTTGATTACAAGCAGAATTTATTGGATAGTTCTGCAGGTGGCAGTGCAATTGATAGTCCGGAAACATCTGAGACAGTAGAGGTAAAAAAAATCGATGATATTAAAAATGATGTGTTATTGGAATCTGACATTTCTGATAACAAGAAACTTGATTTGGAAGATTATGAAAAGTTTGAATCATTTGATGAAGAATCTAAGAATGGCACACTTTTTAACACAGTGTCGAATTCAGAATCAGATTCTCCAAAAGCTAATATAGATGAGAATTCATTAGAAATTCCCGTTCAACCACAAATCATTACTGATTTAACAAGTGATCCACAAACAAACAGCAGTGATTTTTCTGAAAACAGCAATGAGTTCAATTCATTGAAAAGAAGTTTTGTTGATGAGAATAACGAAATTGATAACAAAAAGTGCAAATTTGACTGAGTTATTTTTTTAGCCATTTGAAATTGTATATAAAAATGTATAGTAAACAAAAAGTTTTTGGGAAAATACATGAAATTACAAAATTTTTTACAGAAACATTGAAATTAGATCAACCTCATCCTATATTTCTTTTGTACATATAATTATTATTTGCATACACAGAATAGAATATGTACATAACACAAACACTGACATTTTTGTTTCGACAATTTTTCAAGATAAATGATGAAGATAAGTTATTGATCACTTCATCCATTTTTGTGCTAATTACTTTTTTATTTGCATCTTTTAAGTTTTAATGTTTCATAGATTATATTATTAAGCACACCTATAGTAAAGAAATGTGTATAACTATAAATGCGTATGTTAGAATAGTGTTTGTGTCATTTGTGTGATTCACTTTTATGAAAATAATTTTGGTAAAGGAGTACATGCGGAATAAGTTTAGGTAGTTATAAGTTTTAAAGTAATTGAATACTATTGTACTATTACTTTTATTCTATAATGTCATTTTATTATAAATACATAATTAAATTAATTTTTGCGTTTTATTGTCATTAAAGATTTACTTTTTAATGATTGCAGAAATTAGATACAAGTTTCATACATTTTAAATTAATTGAAATTATTCAATTATACACATACCTACCTAATGTATAACGTTACATATGTAATTGCCAATTTGCAACAAATATTTTAAATTCAATTAAAATAAAAATTCGATTTTGTACACTTCTTTGATTCAATATTTAAGAATTTCAAATTCTGTTGGATGTGACTGTACTCTACAGCAAACATTAGGTTTTCAATATTACTATTCTAGTAGAGTAGTTAGTATGCAACTTTAGGAGTGGTAAGATGGAATGTGTAGAATTACATTTACATACATTCGGGTTTTTGCAATTTCTGTAGCATCTTTCTGAGAGTAGATAAAACATTGTTTTTTGAATAGGAGGTGTGGCAGCCAAATGTAATACAGTCTATTCCGCTTAATGGGGACACATCGGGAAATTACATTTTGTCGCCATTAAGCGGCTGCACCTATTAACCGGAATTCACATAAAATTTTCAATTTTTTAGTAATAGTGTAGTAACAAGAGAATCAAAAATAAATTCTAACATAAAATAATAACTACGTACATGTACATAAGTAACAAGTTGTACATACATCTTCTAGCGTTATTGAACGAAAATACAAACAGTGCGGAATAGTCAAATGGAATAAATTCAGTACATTAACCCCTTACCGCCCGATTTTTTTTATACCGTTCAATTAAATATATGTTATTAATTATCGTTATTGAACACTTGAAAAAATACTAAAAAAATTTTTTATCACAATTTTTTATAAAAAAGTTTAAAATATTACTCGCGTCAAATATGTCATATATTGCGGTCAGGACCACGTAATACCTTTTATGATGATACTAGCTGAAATACCCGGCTTCGCTCGGTGTACAAAATTTGGTGGCAGTAGGACACTTCTTTCTATGCGAAAGTCTATTTGGGCGATAGCCCCCCCCCCCCTTATACTAAGATGCCGTTGTGTACAAAATTTGGTGGCTGTAAAACACTTTTTTCTACGCAAAAATCTGTTTGGACGATCCCCCCCCCCCATAAGATTCACTTGTGTTCAAAATTTGATAGCTGTAGGACATTTTTTTCTATGCGAAAATAAGTTTCAGTGATCACCCCGTGCGATTTTTGTTTGCCCCCCCCCACGATCGGCATCAAACTAAGTCCCCCTACGAAGATGCACTTGTGTACAAAATTTGTTGGCTGTAGGACACTTCTTTCTATGCGAAAATAAGTTTCAGTGACCCCCCCGTGCGATTTTTGTTTGGACCCCCCCCGATCGGCATTAAATTAAGTCCCCCCCTACTAAGATGCACTTGTGTACAAACTTTGGTGACCAACTTCGGTTCAGCGATTTCCGAGTCTATACGACACTTCGCCACTCCACCCCCCCGATCGGCACCAAACTTCACAGGAACACTCTCCAGGTTATGTTAGAGTATTCCTGAAAATTTCATCAAAATCGGTTCAGCGGTTTCCGAGTCTATATGACACTTCGCCCCCCCCCGATCGGCTCCAAACTTCACAGGAACACTCTCCAGGTTATGTTAGAGTATTCCTGAAAATTTCATCAAAATCGGTTCAGCGGTTTCCGAGCCTATATGACACTTCTCCCCCTCCCCCCCGATCGGCACCAAACTTCACAGGAACACTCTCCAGGTTATGTTAGAGTATTCCTGAAAATTTCATCAAAATCGGTTCAGCGGCTTCCGAGTCTATATGACACTTCCCCCCCCCCGATCGGCACCAAACTTCACAGGAACACTCTCCAGGTTATGTTAGAGTATTCCTGAAAATTTCATCAAAATCGGTTCAGCGGTTTCCGAGTCTATATGACACTTTCCCCCCCCCCCCCGATCGGCACCAAACTTCACAGGAACACTCTCCAGGTTATGTTAGAGTATTTCTGAAAATTTCATCAAAATCGGTTCAGCGGTTTCCGAGTCTATATGACACTTTCCCCCCCCCCCCGATCGGCACCAAACTTCACAGGAACACTCTCCAGGTTATGTTAGAGTATTTCTGAAAATTTCATCAAAATCGGTTCAGCGGTTTCCGAGTCTATATGACACTCCCCCCCCCCATCGGCACCAAACTTCACAGGAACACTCTCCAGGTTATGTTAGAGTATTCCTGAAAATTTCATCAAAATCGGTTCAGCGGCTTCCGAGTCTATAAGCTACACACATACACACATACACACATACACACATACATCCAATTTTATATACAGGGTGTTCACGAAAAAACGCCCCAGCTCCTAGCGCTATTATTAGGAGTCCAATTGTAACAAACGATACGTCAAATTAAATGGTTCAAAAAGTACTACAATGTGTAGCTCAAACATAATTTTTACCTGTTTTTCCATTCAAAGGTCAAAGGTCAACTTCATTTTTTCAAATTACAACCTTATATTTTTCTTTGACAATTTGATAGAGATTTTTTTTCTGAATTCAACGATGTATCACAATCAATATTTCTGATTTATTTTACGGTAATAAAGAAATTAAAATAATAACTAATATTATTAGCAGTAGGCTTTGAAAAATAACTGAGACGTAGCGGTGGCTATGGAAACGATGTGTCAGTACGGAAACAACGTATTTTAAAGAATTAATTTATGAACAACAACAGATAACATTTAATAACTAAACAATTAAATAAAGAAATGGCAAATTAACAAAAATGTTCAAATTGGGCATCGTTTCTTTCCAGACATTTTCGTCGACATCTAGATCCTACACTTAGTGTAGCATTAATTAAAATTTCTGCTGGTGTTTCCCGACAAGCGTTGACTATTCTCTCTCTCAAAATTTCCTCTGTTTCCGGGCGCGTAGCATAAACAATATCTTGGATGTATCCCCAAAAGAAAAACTCTAGAGGTCATAAGACCGGGCGGGCGATGGTATATGTCCATATGTTCCAATCCATTTGTCTTCATTATTCTATATTTAAATAGTCCCTAATCATAAGAGCGTTTTGTGTGGTGCAGCGCCATCTTGTTGAAATACTAGTTCATTCCATTCAATGGCAACGGCAAGTCATCTAAAATTTCTTCTAAGTCTTCAGACAAAATTTGAAGATATTTTTCTTGGTTGAGATTTCCATCAATGAAAATTGGTCCTATTAGGTATCCTGGCGCCTAATATTCCGCACCAAACGTTCACCGAAAATTTTATCTGAGGATTTTGTTCGATGGTAATATGTGGGTTTTCTACACTCCAATAGCGGTGATTGAAACGATTAAAATGTCTGTTATTTGTAAATTGACGCTCATCAGACCACAAATTTTTTGTATAAAATGATGGATCTCGCCTTAACTCGCTTAAAAAGAAATTACACAAATTTATTCTACGCCAGTGGATCGTTTAGTTCACTATTTCACTAGTTCACTATTATTCATTTTTATTGTAAAAAATAGGTAAACAAACTAATAGCCAGCGATGTTAACGTATTTCTCCAGTTAAATGTCCCGGTTACCATGGTTATTACCATTGTTGCAACAATAGTAATAGTATTTTTTATTTGTGAGACGTCGTTTCCATAGCCACCGCTACGTCTCAGTTATTTTTCAAAGCCTACTGCTAATAATATTAGTTACTATTTTAATTTCTTTATTACCCTAAAATAAATCAGAAATATTGATTGTGATACATCGTTGAATTCAGAAAAAAAATCTCTATCAAATTGTCAAAGAAAAATATAAGGGTGTAATTTGAAAAAATGAAGTTGACCTTTGACCTTTGAATGGAGAAACAGGTAAAAATTATGTTAGAGCTACACATCGTAGTACTTTTTGAACCATTTAATTTGACGTATCGTTTGTTACAATTGGACTCCTAATAATAGCGCTAGGAGCTGGGGCGTTTTTTCGTGAACACCCTGTATATAGATTATAAAACATTTGAGTGTGCCAAATACGGGACAGATAGTGTTAACAACAAAAATTTCACAATAACTTGAAAAAAAACCATGACCCATATTTGTCACAGTGGGCGGTAAGGGGTTAAGACCTCGTTTAACGCTTAGGATGCGTTCTTAGACGTCAAAGTACTAAACGAAACGGGATTAAACGAGGTCATTTTAAAACAATAAATAGGGAAAGGGGAATACGAGACCAAAAATAAACAAATTTTATTTCTAAAATGGTTCATATAGTAGAAACGGGCATATTTAACCCCCCAGAGCTGACGCGAAATAAATATTAATCGTGATTAGCACCCGTCTCAGAGACCTAAGGCTTTTATAGTTTAATTATTATTGAAAAATATTATTTTATGTTAAATCTAAATTTATATATTTAGGCCAAGCAACAGAGCAAAATAAATGTTATAATTTAACATAAATACTACCCGGAAACCGACTGTGCGATTACATAAAGGACAGTTAGTACATGAATTCTGCATAATTTCCAACTCGAGGACCATAATTTTTAATTTGTTATAAACAATTTACAAGAAAAAAATCGCTTTTTTTAGTTCTTTGCTTGTAAAATGGAAACTAATGAAGCAATCTTAATGTTGTCAATAGACGAATTGTAGAGAATTAAATTATGAAGAGAATGAGAGGTCGAATGTCCCGATCGAATAATTAGAACCGGAGAAGACCCGGAAAACCCAGAAAATTCAGAATTTTCTTTAAAAAATCACAATTCCGCCATTTTTTAATTTTAAGAACTGAAACTTTGCACACAGATAGCTATTTATATGTGATTTAAGTAAGGTTGGTAGAAATGGATAATCACTATTTCAGGGTCGTAAAAACCATCCGAAAAATGCAAGACTACACTAGCTGTCGAAGTTAAACGATCAATTTTTGCACAAACATATTAAAATAGTTCCAATTCAAGATCCAATCAATTTTTTTGTCACGAACATTTTATGAATTAATTTTGTTAAGTATTTCTGACGTATGAATGATAAGACCAGGTGATACAAATCTTGATAAAAAAGGTTTGTTTTTTATTTTATAGCGCTAAATGAATTTATTTCAAAACACTTATCACTCTATCATAAAGTATGGATGGCATCGATTTGGTGTAGTGTGTAAATCTGATTATTTTTGGTTAATATTAATTTAATACTTTTAAAGTGGGAGAGTGTAAACCTTGACTTACCCAGTTTATAATATATTATATTTACATTTTCTTTGTAGGTCTCCATTTTTCAAACTGACAATGCAAATATTATTTGCATTACCTGTATAAAATACATAAGTACAATAATAATACTATTGTGTTTCATTTCATGATAATTATTGTATGTATAACAAATTAAAGCAAGAAGTAACTGTTTTGGAAATGGATTTATTAAGCTTATTGAAGAATTTTATTGAGCATCAAAAATTGGCTAAATTTAATATAATCGAAGTAGATGATTTTGCTAATGGAGATGGTTATATGGGAAATCTGAAAACAATACGAATTGTTGGTAGAGACAGTAAAAGCAATAATCAAGCATTTCATTTTGTAGTTAAAATTGCACCAAAAAGTGATAAACTGTGTAAAATGGTACCTATAACAATGGCATTTAATTGTGAAATTAATTTTTATGATGTGATACAACCGATATTTCAACAAATGGTAAGAGAAAAAAAATTATTAATGCCATTAGCATTTACTGCAAAATGTGTTGCAACTTCGAATGAATATAACAATGAAATAATTATTCTTGAAAATTTAAAAGAAAAAGGATATTGTACGTGGAATAGATATGAAGTTATGGATGAACATCACGTGAAATTAGTTTGTCAAGAGTATGGGAAATTCCATGCGTTTTCGCATGCCCTGCGAGAACAGAAACCCAAACTTTACAATAACATAGTTAAAGAGTGTTATAATACTTCTTTTGCATTTCTTGGGGATCCAGATAGAAAAGAAATGCTCAAGAATATGTATAACTTTGCTTTAGAAACGTTGGATTCTGAAACCGAACTCGAAGCTAGAAATCTATTTACGAAATTCATGGAAACAGGTATAGATTTTACATTAACGGCGCTGACAGAAGTGAATGATAACGACGTCATTCTACATGGTGATCCCTGGTGCAACAATATGATGTTTCGATATAAGGTCAGTTAATTTAATTATCGAAACAATATAGCAACATTGTGGTTTTATAGCAAACAAATAACTTCAAATCCCCAGTAAATGTGTGTTTCATAGATTTTCAAAATTCAAAACCTGGAAATCAAATGCTAGATCTTACACATTGTTTCCTTGCCAATAGTTTAACAGCAGTACTGAATAATTGGAGACAGTTTCTGCAAATTTACTACGACAGTTTTGCATCCTATTTACTTGAACTGGGAAGTGACCCTGCCGTTTTGTATCCTTTTGAAATGTTAGAACGGGACTGGAAAAATTACATCAAATATGGTTTGCCCCAATCAACCATAACTGTACGCTTAATGCTAACAGATGAGTTTGAAGCCATTAATTTCGCCAAATTTGCAGAGTCCAATCAAAAAATTAGCAATGCTAGTATATATAAAATATCGAGACAAGAAATTTGTGTTAATAATAAGTTCTTAGGGTAACTACTTCTAATGGTACTTTTGGCAGGGAGAAGGAAAATTAAAAGCTTATCGATCGATATCGACGGCTTTAGGTTAGATAGCTCGGATGCTATTAAATATATGGGTGTCTGGTTAGACAAAGATGTAAAATTAACGACGCACGTTAAAGAGGTATGTTTAAAGGGAATGAAATTAGCCGCGACGCTTTCAAGGTTAATGCCGAACATCAGAGGTCCGAAAGCTGGCAAACGCAGAGTACTGTCCTCGGTGGTAATTTCCGTGATTTTGTACGGCGCCCCTGCCTGGATAAAGGCCCTAAGATTCGAGCGTTATAAAAACATGCTCGATAGGGTCAACAGGAGGTTAGTCATTAGAATAACATCCGCATATAGAACAATATCCACGAAGGCAGTGCAGGTGCTTGCCAGAATGCCTCCTTTGTGGATTAAAGCGAACGTAAGATCGGAAATTTATTTAAGGGGCAAAGATCATACCTCTTTGGCAAACGAATCCTTAATGATAGCTTGGCAAGAACAATGGGACGATTATTTAGGTTGTAAGTGAGTAGAAATGGATTATTTTTTAACACAATCCATGTCCGGACACGGAACTTTCGGAAAATATCTCAATTGGATAAAAAAGGCGGATGTCGATACTTGCTGGTTTTGCCAGCAGGTAGACACGCCAGAACATACTATATTCATTTGTGACGAATGGGAAAGCATCCGAAGAGATGCTAGGATTAAAATGGGTTGTAATATAGACCAGAATAATATTTCTGAGTTATTATTGGATTCCGAGGAATCTTGGAAAACAGTAACCAACATGATGCGGGACATTATGCGTGGAAAACAGCTAGAGGAATTTCGTAGGGAAGAACTCGTCAGAGATGATGTGATATCAGATTCTGACGAAGATTGAAGGTTAAAGGTTGTGTGATTGAGAGAATGAATGTATATGAGGTATTTTGAATAATTTTTTCTTTTTTCGATCTGTTTGAAATTTTTTTGAAACGTCAAAATTTACCAATTGAAGATTTTTGTAATTTTTTGCTCGTGAAGCGTTTATAGTAATTATTAGGAGCAAATAAGTTTCATTTAATTTTTGTAAAGTCGCGAGACGGATTCCATCGGTTTATTTGTAAAGTTACGGCGAAAAATGTAAAAATTTTAGAAACGTCAAAAAATTATTCAATACACTACTTTGATTTTGATAGTAAAAATTCTAAGCCTCCTAGGTTGAAAATTTTTAATTATTTATTTATTTCTTTTAATTATTTTTGAATCATATTTAACCAATCTTATTGAGTCATTTAGGTTGTAACTAACATCACAATTAAAGATGCAAGTTCATGTGTAGCCTTGACAGCCAGAGGGTCCATTACCTAGGGGAGTCAAGGGATGCCTTCTTCACAATTCAATCTAAGATGATCAAAGAGGGAGAGAGTGATAGAGAGTGTGAATGATAGGTAAAGGAGGAAGAAGATGAAATGAGTAAAAGTGTGTGTGAAAGCAAACTAATAAGAGGCAATTTTTGATGATAGAGGGAGAGAGTGATAGAGAGTGAGAATGATAGGTAAAATGGAAAGAAAACGAAAGGTGAAAAAGTGTGAGTGAAAGCTTACCAAAAGATGTGATTTAATGATAAGATGTAAATGGAACTAAACAGTCACTCACCTCGAAGTAATACTTGACGTAATGTTAATGTGGTTCCCGTGGTGAGGAAGACGTATGGGGGAGGAAGTTAGTAGACACAGGTTACCTCCTCTTAAAAAAAAAAAAAAAGAAAGAAAAAAAAAAGAAAAGATAACTACTTATAATTTCTCAAAAATGTATATCATTAAGCGCCGATAAATAAATTAGCTTTGCGATTGGTGTGCGGATACATACTGTAACAGTAACGGTTGATTTTTTATTTACCTACTATTTTCAAAATTGTTCATTATGATGTAAGTGGAAGTGAAACATAAAAAATTCGTTATATGAAAACTTTTACTTTGTTATAAGGAGTATAAAATGAATAAAAGACTTGTTTAGGATTAAAATTCTATAATAAAAATTTGATATAGAGAAATTCGTGATATGGTATTTTGTTACATGGACTGTAATAAACGATATACATATTGTTTTATTATTTGCATAACAAACGGTTGTTTCTGAATAAACACTTATTTTCCACCGTCTTCCATAGAATTCAGTATCTTTTTCACCTGTCACTTGTTGGACAAAAATATTTATTTTTGGGAGATTATATCCATACGGGCCTTAAAATGAAGTACACAGCAGGTATGAAAAGTATAATCAAAAGGTAAGCTTCTATTCAAAAGACAAGCATAAATGCTTACTATTTTCGATCATGTTCAAATTGCTTCTAGGGTATAATTTGATTATAAATAGAATATGTGAATACAGTATTAGACTATGTTAAAAATTAAAAATTTCATCTAAGCCCGCCATTTTGGGGATAGTATCCAAAACATAAGCAGCATTTTCTCGCTATATAGCCAGACTTATTCTTTGTTTAAGATAGGTGGCAGCTTGAGAAAGACCAGTGTGTGACACAATGAAACGAGATAGTTTAACAAAAAGATTTTTGGCATCATCAGACCAAGATCCAAAAGTTTCTACAGCGAAAGCAATAAAAAGGTAATTGTCCTTGATGATTCTGTACTTGTTATGTTTTACTGATTGTGCCAAATTAGCCGCTGAACATGCAATTTGAGAAGAAGACTTTAGATAAGAAGTAGCAACATCTCAGTCTAAACTTTTCCCTTTACTCCAAGGTACTAAAGTTTACCATCATCACGTAGCAAGCCAGTAGGTTCTAAAATACAAAGGATTTCAGCAGAAGAGAAAGCACGTTTTAAAATATCGTTGATACTGCTATGACGGGAGAATCTTCCAGTGCTTTTCGCACAAGAAAGCCCATGATGTTCTAAAGTGTCCACAGTAACTCCGCAAAGACAAGTGTGCGCTTGACAAATTTCGGATCCAATTCTTAAAGAAGTCACAATTTGAAGAGTTTGTTAGTCCAAAAGTGTTCCTAATTGAGAAGATGGACGCGCATTTAACCAATCATCAGATTCTGGTTGGGCACTGGCGAGTAAAACTGCCTTACGGTTACTTTTTATTATTGATTGAAATCAATAATAGCGTAAACTTATTAAATCAACGGCTCTGAGGATTTTCAAGTGTTATATATAAAATTGTAGGTCTTGCGACCCTGATCTATGTAGTAAGGTCAGTATTGCCGGAATAAATACTAATTTTCCCTACAGATATTAAAAACTGAAAAAACAGCGTTTTAAGCAAAGTCACACAATCTCACGGACGCAGGTTACAATCGTTGACAGACGTCAGGTATTTCTTAAATACATCCAAAATGAACAGATTGTAATAATAAATTGCGGATTCGCAAAGATCTAATCGAACAAGTGTTCAATGCAATTTTGCACACGGGTTTCGGCCGAATTTGTCTCTAATTGCTGTAACGTTATTTAATTGATTTTCAGTCGAAATTTATTATGTAGAAACTATTCTGTGGCCACAATAGCACAATACCTTTAGTATTTACGAGGCCAAATGTACCATTAAATGAAATTTCACTTTATAAAACATAAATAAATTCTGTCTTAACGTATCCGTACCTACATATTTCCGATTTGTTCAGAAAATAAACTTAAAGTTGTAATATTTTCATGATCTAACACTTTTGCAGGTCAATATAAAATTGCCAAAGTTCATTTTTAGTTGTTCGGTAATTGTGAAAAGTATTATTTTACTTCGGACTAGAAAACACTGTCACTTTGACATTTTGAAAGCTTTATATTTTTACCGATACAAAATATTTTTAAAATCACCATGGTAATGCTTTTTGTAATAATTGACAGCTTTTATAATAACAGTAATTCGGGTTTGTGCAGCCAATCATAAATCTACCTTTTGGCGCGATCTGTTTGAATCCTCTTCTCAAATTAAAAAATACGGTATAGTGTACACTAATGTCTTCAAATGACCCTATAGGAAAAAATCCAAGAGATTTAAGTCTGGGAATAGAGCAGGCCATAAGTGAGGTCCACCTCGACTAATCCAGCAATCTTTATATGAGTCGCTGAGATCCAAAGTGGTGTAAGTGAAAAATTGCCGATTTTTAGTTATAGCACCTTTCCAGTGCTTTAAGGTGAAAACTATTAACTGAACAAGTGATTTAAGTGCAGCTGAACTATTTTTCAGAAGAGAACATCGTCAGTGCGGAGTCAAAACCTCCTAATTTATGAGAAACTGAAACGCACAACTCAATTTTCCTCAAAAAAAAAAAATGACACAGCACTTTGCCTTTCAACGGCTCATATGTTGTGTTTAAAAACTCACGAGTAACCACACTAAAATGTGCTCGTGCACCATTACCTATGCATAAACCACATTACATTTCTCGTTGCCAATAGTACCTATATCCTCTAGAAACCCAGGTAGTGATTGTTCCAAAAATTTTTGATACATTTTTGAGCCCGGTATCTTCGAAACAACGCGTCTTCCCAAAATCACCAAAGATATAAGGCCAAAATCACACTGCTCGACCAGAGCCGACTGCACGCGAACATTTAGCTACGACCAAAAGTTGAAAGAAATCACATAAAACTTTTAACTTCACACTGATCGACCGTCCACGGCCGACCGATATATGAATAATTTTGATTTTACACATTTATTTTGAGCTGTTTATAGTTTGAAAAAGAAAATCATAATTGTAATTATTTTATTTTAAATAATGAGCGGTTCAAGCAAAACCGTCATTATTTGTACATGTGCAATAGTCTACGACCGATCGAGAACGACCAAAAATTCCAACAGGTTGGAATTTCAAGGAGGGTCTTTGAATACCGGTCGAATAGTGTGAGTTCTACTTATAAAATATATGGGTTGGAAATTTTGGTTGAATTCGGACGGTCGTGGACGGTCGAACGTTGTAGCTTAGTGTGATTCCTAGCTAACAAACCAAATTCAAAGTCATTTATATGGTCGCTTGAAGATTGTTATAGCCGACATATTTTTTTAATGTTTCCAAGAAACATTATCAAAATTCGGGTTTACACAAAAATTATGCTCAGAAATTGCATCCTTTTCTTATGAATACACATGTAATGTTCTTATAGATCTTAACATATGTACAAGTAAATGTTGTAGGTGCCTGTTCTTTTTTAACATTGTCCACTGTGCAATATAAGTACTTGTTAAAAAAGAAACTGTAACTTTAATTTTGAGTATTTTATAATATATTCATATACCGGGCGTTTTTCTTATAAATTGTAAAAGTATACATATCAGCAATGTATACTTATGTGCTTCTCTAAAAAAATGGCCGGCATAACAAGGATTACAATATTTAAAAGAGAATATTATATTATGCAGTATTTTGATGAAAGTAATCTTGATAATAAAATGGTGTCTTTTGATAAAATGAGAAATAGACAGGGGTGGGCTGCCAAATTTTGAACAACCGGCTCGCTATTATGTCTAGTGTATGTATAAAACGGTAAATGAGTACATTGTTTCATTTCAAAAATTTTAACAACCGGCTCGCGCGAGCCGGACCGAGCCGGCTCTAGCCCACCCCTGGAAATAGATTTTATTGAAGTTCATGTAAGGTCAGTTTGCTTAACTGGGCCATAGAGGCATCTGGGCACCCCCTTTGAATTTTCCTTCCTATAGTCAGTAGCAAGTTTCAAAATTTTTGTTGGTACTACTAGTTACCAAACCTTTGAATTGAATTGAAAGTGAAACTGAAAATTGTGTAGAATACCGCAGTTTTAATTTTGTTAAACGTTTTGCACGAAACATCGTTGTTTCCCATTATAGAAATAATTTTATGATAAGTACATTTGTGATAAAATATGGAAAGTAAGTATTACTAACATTTCATTTACATCTTGAGTAAAATCCTATAAGAATTTTGGCGATGGGTGGTACAGTTGCCCCACATTTTTGTCAAAATGAGGCATCTGGGCCATTGATTGTTGGACATCTTTAAGGGCAAAAACGTTATATAATCCTGGTTGCCTAATAAACCCGACCCTAGTGATAAAACGGCTATAGTAGTCTCACAAAAGGATGGAGAAATACAGAAATTCTTAAAAAAAAATTCATTTCTGTACATTTCTGGCCGTTTCATTTGAATCTTGCATATTTCTCTTATTATTCAAAATATAAATAATGACGTTTCCCAGTTAAGTCAAATTCTAAACAATGCATTCTGAGAAAATACACAGCGGTGATCATTGCCCCAAATATTCACGTAACTGGGCAACCATGCAAACAAAATTTAAAAAAACTTATATTTCATTCTGTATATTTCCCTGTGACCTTATAACTTATTATAGTCGGTAACTTAATATGTAGATGGGCTACGATCAATAGGGCTAGATTCTATGTTACTTACAACAAAAGTTGTGGTGCTTTGAAAATCGCACGTTGCAAAAGGGTGGCTGTTAACCAAACTGACCTTACTACTACTATTTGTACAAGTAATACTTGGGGGTGGGGGGGACGGGGTGTCCGCAATTGTCCACAAAATATGAATGGTGTGCCTGTATGAAAATAAAAATAATTGAAATTATAAGTAAATCTGGTACTATCTGTTTGATATGCATTAAACCGCTTGCTCTCTAAAAATTAAAATTAAATTGTAAAATATGAAAAAACACAGATATTGGGTTAATAAATAATAATGCCTATTCAGAACAAAATTAGTATCAAATATTTTGCATTTCTCCTGTGCAATGTGCACAGCAAGTTGTACGTCCAGAAGGATGCTGCAGGTACAACTGTCCCCCACCCAAAGACATTGCTGCTCCCATTAATGCATTGCAAATAGCATCAGGTTTGTGAGGGAATGTAACAGGATTTCTTAATGCCTTGAAAAATATAACGGTAATAAAATAAAATTTTGCCATTACGAAGTTTAATTACCTGTAAACACAGTAACTCAGCTTCACTATTTTGAGGCAAATTCGCTACACTTTTATCTAAAATTTTCCAATCACTTATGTAGTCTTTCAACAAAAGATTAGCTATCACTTCACTTAAAGAAAGAGTAACAGATGACAAATCTAACATATTGCTGGATTTTAAAGGCACAGAATCTTGCGACTTGTTTAGGTATCGATATATGTTTAATAAATGACTAAAAGTTTGCATAAGTGAATTGCGAACCCTCCCACGTTCTTCAAATAGTTTTTTTATGTTTTCTTGAAATTCAGTAACTTTATTGTTCAATGCCAGTTTCCATTTTGCTAATTCTTCTACCATTAGACTCGATGCTAAAAATTTACTGCGCCAAACTTCACACTGGCCTGACAACCATTCCGTTTGTTCCTGATGTGAAGTTAGATGATTTGCAGAATTAAGTAAGGCACGAGCTAATTGCAGCTTATCTTCAGTTAAATGTTGTACTCTACTTTCTAAATCTTCCCCAACTGCTGCTACCAACAAAGTTTTCAACTCACTGTTCACTTGAACTTGGAATTTCAGCTGATTTTCAAGGTGAGCATTGGTTTCCCGAAGATTTTTAATATCAATTTCATACGCTTTTTTTTCCCGTTCCCATTGCTTCTTGGCAATGAATGTATCATCATTTTCTATTACTTCAATTTTCAATTCAGTTGTCCTTAATTCAGACATATGGCTTACAAGATCTTGAATATCAATATTGTTTCTTTTCTGTTTGTGAAACTGTGGAGTTATTGCAACTTTATTTTCTACTATTGGATTTACCGCACCTTTATATGGTTCATATGGAATAAATTTTGGTTCCTTGGGTTTTCTTATTAAATATTTTGTGGTTTTGCGTTCCTTTGGAATGTATTTTGGAATCAGCTTAATAATAGGTGCTTTGGGTTCGATGACTTGAAGAGATTTTAGTATATTTTGAGAAGGACGGTAAATTACATTACTTTGCAGTTTTTTACATGCAACATCATTTGCAGTTAACAAGATGTTATCCATACCATCACCACTGGTACGCTTATTCATTTCTAAAAACAATTAGCATTGGTTAGGAAGTTATAAAATAATTGATAATATTCAATTGATACTTTTAGAGTAGTTTGTTTACCTGTGCTTGCAAACATTGTATTTCTTTTCTTTTACCCAACTTTCGATAATCGCAGCTGTATTTTTCTAATAGGTTATGTGTTATAACATATGACACATTTGACAGTTGTGGCATAATTTTCTTGAATTTTAAAAGTATATTGAATTTTCAAAATGTTATTACGTTTAAATAGTGTAAGTTAATGAATTATTTCAGTACATTGGAAAGATAATTTTACAATTTTTTTTTGTTTTAGGTTATAAGCAAATCTATTGCTCCGTTGATACAAAATCAGCGTTTATTGCATACAACGATTGTTTGCGAAAAATCTCAAGCAGGAAGATATCGCATAACACCAAAAAGAGACTTTCCTTTGACATATGAAATGTCTCATCCACCCCATCAGATTGCACATAGGAAATCGTGGAATTCATGGAATACCTGTAAGTTGCTGCACCAATGTTATAATGCGTTAGTTATTTCTCGTTCCAGCAAATTTGGATGGAGGCTTAAGATCTTCAGAATGTGCACTTGAAGACGTTTTTATAAGAAAATTTATGAGTGGAACTTGCCATGCTTTGTTTGTTAGCGAAATTATAATAAAAAGGCAACATAATTTAATACGGATAGCAGGAATTGTAAGAAGAAGTGTAAACCAAAGGAAGATGTATTTTTTAATTGGATATTGCGAAGAATTGTTGAGTTTCTGGTTACAGTGCCCTGTAAAATTAGAATTACAAACTGTTGCAGATAAAAGTGCTGTAATTGTAAAATATATATGAATCCTAAATATTCACTAATAAATTAGTTTTCTGCATTATTCACGTGTTCAAATTTAAGAATTGAGAATCAAATCTCCATCCTACAAGGATACAAATGACGGGATTATACCAGGACCCAAGTATTTAAACCGAAGCGCGAAATTGAAATAGTGCAGCAACATTCTTATTTTGTCTAACATTTTTAAACTTTTTTATGAAGCTGTTTATGAAATATGACTACGTCGCCGTTACTCTCCTAAATTATAGACAACCATTTTACCATCTCGATTGTAAAAGTTAGTCACGGTATAGTGTGCCCATCGATATAGTATTTTTACAACTACACGCTTTAAATAGTTTACAACGGGCTCTTAGTACACAATGAAAATTCAAGGAGCGGCGTAAATCGTAAATTTGCTTACCTGCAGATCTTTATGTAAACCTACACAGGGTTGGTATTAGGGAAATTTTCACATTTAAACAATTATTTTACCAAAATTTGAAGCAGTTAAGAGCTTTCTACGTTCTTCAACTTTAGCTACTCATATTTTAAATTACAAATTGTATCGGAAACTTTAGACCACTTGTTATATTATGTACGAAAAATATTGTAATGCGCCCCTTAACGAAGTTGTCTAGCCTCGGCACGTGCAGTCCATTACATTTACCTAATCCATTTAGGTCCGGTTGTAAAATATTTAAAGCGTGTCGTTGTAAAAATACTATATCGATGGGCACACTATATTCATTCATACAACTGACCATAAAAATATCTCTTACATTATGGCGGGTTTACGTTCCAAACTGTAGTTTAAATTTTTAAACGAGGAAATATTTGACCGTTCTCATATTATACAGTGAAACCCAGATATTCGTGGAACTTGGTAATCGTCTGCCCCGATATTCGTCACACTTTTTTGAATTATCTGTTCGTCGTTTCGCGGCTATTTCTACCGTTTAAAGTTTTGACGACTCTAATCAGCTGCGATAATTATTAATATAAACTATATATTGCAAATGATCAAATTGTGAATGTAGTGAATATTCATAATTTATTCACGTTAATTCCAACTTTATTAATATTAGCTCTACTTTCTGTCGGTTTAGTTTAATTTTCATTGACGGTATTATCAACGAATATATACTTCATTCGTTGGTATTATGTATGATTTTAGGTAGGTATTACGTATTATTCGTCTCAACGGGCGAAAGAGTCGCCGTGTGGATGCAAATATGTCGATTACAATATTGGAGGTTGAGTACACGTTGGTTAGTTCAATTCAAGTTTATTAAGCTTAAGAAATGGAAAACTCGACAAAAAATCGAAATAAAAGTAACCAGTACTGTTGTGTCCCGCAACGTAGTTCGTATTATAGTGAAGGTATATCGTTTCATCATTTTCCGAATGGCAATAAACATTTACGAAAGGAGTGGATATGGAAGTTGTTACAATTTTTTATTTAATTTTAATTTTCTTACATACACAGTCGAAATCCTCTATAGTGGCTTCCTTGATTAAATATTGAAGGTATTAACTTCATTTTACCGCAATTTATAGGCAAAACTAAGGCCTTCTTAACCCCGTAACGAAAATTGAAATATCTCATTTAGTTTAGCTGTAAACGGTAACAGAAGGGTCCTTCTCCTTTAGCCTGTAACCGCCCACCCTAGAATAAAATTTTTGGGGATTTCTTGTAGCATAGGGTATCTGCTAGAAGATGGCCTGATCAATTTTCAAAAAATATTTAGGGCCACTTATCAAGTGGGAAACCGTACAATGTTCTTTTGAAAATTCGCTCGAAATTTGAATGGCTGTAGCCCAAAAAGTATTATTCTCAGAATGATGACTTTTGTTTTAAATTGTGAAAATTTTACTGTACTTTAAATAAGGACTGAATGATTTTTTTGTCCAACTACTTCTTCATGCAAGAAATTCGAGAAAACTAGAACAAAGACAGAAATTTCGTCGTTTTTCGACGCCGGCACCGGCACCAAAAAATCAGAACTACCCGACTTTTTGCATTTATGGATATACAGATTGACTGGACTATATAACGAATCCCCAATAAATAAGCTATAACTGTTTTTTGGTGGCGCTACCTACACTTGATAATTCAGGCGAATTATAAATGTTTAAATAAGTTTGGGTAAAACGGGGTACTTGACATTTAAATGTGCATGTTTTCTAACACAGCAACAATAACAATTATTATGTTTGCATGCCATTGTCAAGTAGGAACATTACGCTTTAGAAACTAAAACTATGAATTATGGAAAATATAATTTATTTACGAAAATGACCCATTTTGCACAACCGGTCGGGTAAAATGGAGAAGTTACCAATATTTGTGTTATTTGAGAGTACAGTTTATTTATGTCAAATAGTCACATTACGTGCCCATTATGAACAAATATCGCAACTTTTGTAACCCATTCGACCATTCAATACTTCTTGTATTGCATTTTTCATAAAATGTTCTGACAGACGAGTTAAAATACGTTTATATTTTGAAAGCATTTCAATCAGACAACCTCTGAAATAATAGATCAGATCCTAACTCATTAATGAAAAATTTTTCATTTATAAGGATTTTGTTACAGCACCTGGGCAATTGCTGCCGAGTAGGTACCCCATTTTACCCAACAAGTACTGTTCACTTTTTATATTCACAGATTGTACAAAAATTGACGGTATTAGATTGTTTTTATATCAATGAATAGTCAAAGTAACGCTCTTTATGAATAAGTATTTACCTTATAAATTATCAAGAAGGTTTAAGCGCAACGTGAATTATAACAGAGCTCTTAAGCTGAAATTATAAACTACTCCACTGCAGCAGTCGCAACCGTTGGCGCAACTGTATCGACATATAAACTTCCGCAACCGCAACGTTGGTCCCAATCAATCCACAGCGAGATGGCCAACTTTTAACTTCTGCCATACTGCAGCGGAGTAGTTTATAATTCCAGCTTAACTAAGAAACTACCAGTCATGAAACAAGGAGTTTCAATGCTAATGTTTTCATTGATCTGCCATCTATTTGCTCTTGGGAAAACGGTTTGATTTCAATAATTTGTAAGCAGATTTCTGTAACAACAGAGCCAAAACAACAGGTACCCCATTTTACCGTACTACCCCGTTTTACCCAACTCTTAGACTGGAACGGATTAATCCAATTCACATTGAGTTTTATAGGAAACATTGATTCCCTATTTGCATAATTCGCTATTCGAACAGTTTCCTGGAATGACGAGGTTCTACTGTACAGAGAAATTTGTTATAGGGAAGTTTGACTTTATTTGGAAACTTTGGTTTTCGTTAGCCTTGCCAGTATTTTGAAGTCGTCAGTAAAGGAAATTAAGCTAGTTAACAAATCAATTTAGAAAATAATAACTGGTGCTATACAAAATATATTACAGATTAAATAAAAGCAAACAATTTCGAAAAAAGTTGAAAAAATGTTTATACATAATTTCGTATTATTTTCAGGTTTTTTCAAATTTTGTAATTTTTAACTTTTTCATAAATTGATCAAACGTTAAAGAAAAGGGCAATTGATTTTGTTTAATTTTTGTTTATGTTTATGCTTTTATTTAGGAGGAAAGTTACACAGTCCCTTTTTAAGAAATTTGGCGTATATAAAGTTTGTACAATGGTTAATATGATTTTAGTGGAAACGGAAGTTTCACCTTACTTTGTATAATTAAGTTTATAAACAGTTCGTTAGATAATGGTGGTTTCTGAAGTGTATAAAATTTATTAGTATTTTCATTTAAATAACACATCTTATCTTAAATTTCTAAATACATACGTCACAATATTTAAATAACTAGAAATGTTAAAGCCTGAAGTAATTTATTTTGATTTATTTTGGTTTCGTTTTTTATAACACGACAGCATCACGCGTTTCTTTAAATTGCTGCAATGGAAGTGCAGTGTTTGGGGGGTAAATTTCGTTTACTCAAAGGAGACACTGATTAACGCTTAGTCGCGAAGTACAAAGGACCACAGGTGAAGTTTATTTCCAAACTCCTTGCAACTAAAAGGTTTTCGTGAAGGGATTTTACCCTTTAACCCATAGAACAATTCAGCGCCATTAAGGATTATAACTGCTGCAATATACATACAAATTCTGATAACTTCCTACAAAGTGCCCATTATTATTTGCCAACTGGGCAAACCGTTGGGAAATGATACTTCTACATAGCGATCGTGTTTAACTCCAATAAGAATTGTACCATTAAATTTTGCATAACTTTAACTGTATTTCAAATAAATTAATTGTGGAATAATTAATTTGAATTTAATGTAGTATGTATGTATGTATGTAGTATGAAGCAAAAAAGAGAGATTTAAACAATACAACTGTAAAATCTGAGTTATTCAGTCCCTAGAGCTATTTAATAATTTAACGGTATAGCGAGATAATGTCTATCCCATAGTTAAGACAAAAACTTTACAATTTTCCATTTATAAATTGTCTTTTATTCTCGCTCTACTGATTCTAATTCCTGTTTTATAATCTCAAGAGATGTCATTAGTCATCCGTTGCTTCTCTTACTACAGGAGTTCTACAGCATAGAAACACTTTGAATGCGACAATTGTTTATTAAAAAAAAATCAGATACGAGAAGGAAAAAGGTTACAAAATTAATTAACAATTAATTATCTCTAAAACACAAAATTATTAAAGCGATAAAGTTTGATAAAGGTAATCGGAGGACCGATAAAAAGAATCATGACAAATATGTAATTTCAATAGCAAAGGTTGTTAAAAATGAAAGGATATTTAATGAAATCGAAGCGGTAATATATATTACTATATATTAATTTTATCGAATGGGGGAAGTAGAGGGTTCGAAAAGCTTGGATAAATGAACGAAAAACAGGTAAAGCTACTCTGACTAATTAAATAAATTAAATAAAAATGTGTTGCAATGATTTGTACCTTTGGGAGAAATAAGTGTTATAAGTAGTGGTGGGATTCAAATAATTTAACAACCGGTTCTCTTCCTCCGCCCCCACAATAGCGATGATTTATAATAGTTTTTTCTAAAAGAAGGTTCCATTTCTGTCTAGGTTAATATATTTTAATAATTTCACATCAGATAAATATAAATGTCTTGCTACGCTGTTAATGTAAGTGAAACAAAACGTATTTTGCTATCATTGTAACAACCAGTCCGCAGAACTAACGAAAATTTTCGCAACCGGTTCACACGAACCGATGCAAACCGTCTGAATCCCACCACTGGTTATAAGGTATGTATAATAAATCCTTTTTAATAGGTTATACGTACAAAATAAACTTGACAGGATCGAATAACGCGTGTAACCACCCCAAGCAATAATTACTATTCTACACCTGGGGATCGTGGTTATTAAGGCACATTTGGAATACATCCCAGACATGCGCGATGAGATTTAAATCTGGTGAAGCCGGTGAAAGTGGTAAATGATTAGTATCCAGATTTTCTATTGCCTGTCACATTCACGGCTTCATGGGGACGAGTATTAATTACCATAAAAAAAAACATTAAATTTTCTTACACTACAACATCGCACCCTTTTCGAATGTATTATCTGATAATCTCATTTTTATACCTTAGACCTGTGCATACCTTAATGCCACCGCTTCCGAATGGCACAACTGGTTGGATACATACACCTCCCTGTCCTCAACTACGGTTGTTGAGACTCCTCACCAAACGAAAAGTTGCCCCAGAGTGTAATTTCTAATAACCTAAAATGCGCCCATTGCAATTTTTGTCGCCGATGAGAAGGTTTTAATGGTACACAAAAGATACTTCTATAAGAAGTTAATCGTACTTCTTGTAAATGATTAAAAGCCGTTTGGACAGAAATTTGCATAATGTAATTTCGGCAAATAAAGCAAAATTTAATAATTAATTACCAAATGTTTGTCATGTTTGTGGGTCATAGTCTTAAATGGTACACATGTTTTGCCTAACGTATCTCATTCTGTTTTGGACAGTACAGCGTACATTTCAAATTCTCTTCTTCTTCATTCGCTTTGCATCCATTTTTGGATATATATCTCTTTCCATATTTCCCTGTTCATTGCTACTCCCATCCAATTTAAACCCGCCGTAAGTTTGATGTCGTCTACCCATCTCATCTGTGAACATCCTCTTGGTCTACGGTTGTTGTATGGTCTTCAGGATAGAATGCGCTTATGCCATTTGCCCACCACTTAAGTTTAGGGGCGCGTTCGGCCACATCAAGCACTTTGGTTCTGCTTCTAATATATTCGTTGATTTTCCAGTCCTTCATTGAGATTCCCATCATTTACCGTTCCATCGTCTTTGAGTAATCTCGAAGTAATACTTGACGTAATGTTACACTGAAAAAAATCGTATGTTACAAATTACTACAATAATGTAACACATATTTTGTAACAATTTTTGCTACAAAGAGAGCATTTGTTACTTAAAATTGTAATACAATTTTTAAAACATTTGTAGTGAAAACTTTGTAGCAATCTTATCTACAAAGTGTATTACTTTTTCAAAACAATTATGGTATTACTTTTGTTTTAATATTTGCTATAAGATTGTTGCAACTTACATTATATTTTGAGTGAGTTTTACTATAAAATAAATGGATTAACGTCACTACAATTGTTGCATATTTTTCGAAAATTTCTGGCCAATACAAATTCATAATTGTTGGTACGTGCTTGCCGAATGTATTTTATTGAAAGTGATCGAGAGGGAAGGAACAGATTTGCGGACGCGGCCCGTTGCCGAAAAATTGCCGACAATAAAATAATTTACACTGATCGCACCCCGCTAGGAAATATGATACAAGGGAAAAATATCGTAACAAAACTATTTTTTGAGATTTTGCTCTCATTGTCTGTTTTACAAGCCGTGTATAACGTATATTTGGACTTCTGACCCAAACAGTATTAAGGCACACAAAATACGCCTTTAACACTAGAACGCTACCGTCATTGGAGTTAATAGGTTAATGCCACGGAAAATTGGGCTTTAATCAATATTGATTATATTGCGGTTTACAGATAAGAGTTGTGAATTTCTGCTGATTTTGCATTTATTTATTTATATTATACATCCGAAACAGTGTGTAGTCGATATGCGTGAAGGAGGATGTTGTGGCTGGTCGGTGGAGCCGGTGAAGAGCGCCTTCCAGTAATTGGAGTGATAAACAACCTCGCAATATAAACAAACTGATTAAAAACGGTCATTCATTCTTTCGAGAGCTTACGAACAACTTCTTTTTAATACGCATAATTTTGTATCAATCTTTTTAATTATAATTAGTTAGTAAAGTGAAATTAATAAAGTCTTAACTTACTGACTATAAGTGCGATAAGTTTATTAATAATTATTAGTTTTGCGTTGTGATTTTGTGTGAGTTAGGTATGGATGACTTCGTTAAGACAACCTTAGAAAGCTGGGGCTTGTTAGACCGGTTGAGGGTGAGCTTTGACGGTAAGTACTATCGAAACAGTTTTTACTATTCATTAATAAAGTATTCATAAAGTCCATCGTTGCAACATACCTCTATTGTTTTACCGCGTTTTATTTGACAGTAACTATTAATTATGAAATTTGTTTTACAGTAAACGAAGTCGACAAACAGACCTTACTCAATCTTGATCGAGAAGATCTCAAGGAATTAATTCCAATTTACTAGCAAGGTGGCAAATAAAATTATATTATTTAACGATTTACATGATTACATAACATGCTTAAAAAAGAAAATGAATGAAACAACTTTCGTTTCTATTAAATATTGTTGTTAAATGTGTTACAATTGTAAGTTATGTATTATCCATGCTCTTTTTGTTTATTTAATTTATTAAATTTTTCCCTTATGTTTTTAAAAAATATGTTTTTAAAATGTAATTTGTGTATTTGACAATGTTTTAAAGAATGTGTTTTTTAAAATGTTTGTGATTTGTAATAAGTGTTAAAAAATTTTAAAAATTGTTATGAACAAGGAACATAATTTGTAAGTAAAAGCTCTTTTTGTATTTACTTGTATTATTACTGTAGATGTTGTTTAAAATATATAAGAAACAATTCTGTTATAATTAATTCTTGCGTTTCATTTTACCTGGTTCATTTTACCACTAATTCCATTCCAAAAAAAAGTAGTAAATTGTGATTCATAAAAAATGTAGTATTTTGCAACGAATATACATATTACTTTTTACTACATTAATTAGGCGCAGAAGTCTGTTAATTGTTGCAAAATATGCTGCAAAACCTGTAGTAAAAATAACGGCAATAATAATAGAAAAAGATATGTGTATATGGTAACTGTTTCTCTTTTTTGTCGCAAAATTTAATCTCTAAAATAGTAATTTTTAGTATAAAATCTTATACTTTTTACTGTAAAGATTTGGAACACATTAGTCTTTATTTTAGTAAATTTTGCAATGACTGTGTAGTACACTTTACTATTATATTTGTCGAAAATCTCGCTATACACGTTAGTACTATATGCCACAAATTATTGTAAATGTAGCTACAACCAAGTTACTACAATTGTTTAGAAAAAAATGATACAATTTGTAACTAGTCGTATTTTTAATACAATTTGTGGTAAAAATTTGTACAATTGTAGTTTTATTTACTACTTTTTTTTTCAGTGTAATGTGGTTCCCGTGGTGAGGAAGACGTATGGGGGAGGAAGTTAGTAGTCACACAGGTTACCTCCTCTTAAAAAAAAAAAAAAACCTGAAGTCTGCTCAAGTTTTTTTTTTGTCATGTCAAGACTGTTTAACCCTTCTTTTTATTTCTCAAATTCTCTTACGTTTACTCAATTCTACATTTTAATTATGTTTCATTTCGCACTTCCTACTCATTACATTCGCCGACAAATTTCTGTTAGCGAGTCTCAGGACCTTATGTTAAGGTTAATTCATATGAGGGGTGAAAGGCACAAGGTTGCCAATTGCCACTTCTATTATATAATATTATTATATTCTGAGTATGTCATGAGGAGAATGATATATGAATGGAATGGTGACATCATAGTGGATGAAAAAAAAATAAACAAGCTGCAATATGCAGATGATAACCTCATCACAACTGCAACTGAGAAAAACTTACTAGAATGAGCAATGAATGTGGTCTTTCAATTAATACTTGTAACACTAAAATAGTGATCGTTGACAGAAGCAAAAACAATTTCCCACATATGAGACCAGTTGTGGATAGATTTGTCTATCTGACCTGTAAATCACAAACGCCACACTAATGCCTAGATTCTGCAAAAATTCAATATCTAGTACAATTTGTTAAGGACAATAAATCGTATGTACCTTAGTTACTTTGGTCACATTACCAGAATAACCGGGATAATGGAAAGTCGCTTGTTACAAGGGAAAGCAAGGTCCAGAAACCCCGTAGAGGATCGCCAACCAGATAGACGACGAAACGAAAACTTTAATAGGAAAGTTCCTTCCTGAAGCTGTACATCTAGCTCATAACCGTAGAGCCTGGGGGGATCAGTCTAATCACATTTAGAGTTTCACCACGCCCTGGCATGGGTGAAAGGAATGATGATGATGGATAATATAAGAATTACCATGATGATTTTCAATTTCCATTAGGAGACGGAACCTTAAGAAGAAGAAGAAGCACGAGCAGGCTATAATGAATATGAAAGAAAAAGAAGATGTATTGTATTTTAAGATTGATACTGAATTTTTTTTTGTTTTGTTTTCACAGTGCCTCAAATAAAAAACTTAATTAAGATTTTTTCAAATTTTGAATTTTCGAAAACATTAAATACATTTTTAAAATAATTAAAAACTGCAAAGAAAATTATATCTATGATTTGGTGCAAATTTTATTTTTAGATATTATGTAGGTATAATTATTATAAACAATCAGATTGAACCGAAGAAATGCGTATTATTACATTTTCATGTGCTTATTGCTGAAAATAAAATTGGGTCAAAATGATAACCTTATAACTCGATAACTTTGTATTTATTTGAATTAGTTTATTTGCGGAACAAATATTTCACAGAATCAAAAATTCTTAAGTTTGATATAATGCCGCAACTAAAACAAATGTGTTCTACATGGGTCAGCGCTACAAAGGTGGTTTTGATTTTCGGCTGTTATTAATAAAATTCTGTTTGTAGAATTGCGTATTATCGACAATGATAGACGAGTTCCAGTTTTTTAACTTTCACAAAAGAACTTGAAGATTTGTTTGGCAGTTTATTTTTAAACATGTCTAAATTCGGTGACAGCTGCGAACATTTGTTTTACGCCCAAGTTCTTACTGATAAGTTTATTGGGTGTGGACCTTAGTAATGTTTCGCCTTTTGAATAAAGCGGCATTAGCAGAGAACAAGTTTATTTCTATTATTGCTCTCCTTTCGGGCGTTCAACTGTTCATCCATTTGAATCGGTTTTCCATATAAAATGAATGAAGAAATCGAGCGGAAAGTTTGCGGGTTGATGTTGTAGGGAGATGTAAAGATATTTTATTATTTTTGTAAATAAATAAATTTCGACTCATAAAACAAAACGTTTAGAATACGCTCATTGAGACATCTATTTCTTTCCGTCGTAGACTATTTTTAGCACAATGACAACAATTTATTTAATGGTGTAATAGTGCACTTCATTTACTTCCACAGTATGAAAGAGTAGTTCTTGATTAATAGTTTCATTTTGTTTGCGATGCGGCACTCCTTTAGCAATGTCCTTTTTCGCCCGGATTGCACTGTTTACGGGTGTGCGAGGTGATTTTGATAAAGTTCAAATTTCGTCCCCAATTGCACAATTTGGCAGGGAATGTATATGTAAATGACTGTCAAAGTTAATAATTGCTGGCAATCATATAAATTACCCCAAAGGGTGTTTCGGTTTATTGTAAACAGTTTGGGGTAGCGACGATGCCTAGGAAGGGTGGACGCTTGCGCATCGAACCTGCAATAAGATCTACTACATCCACTTCGCGTTTGGTCTAGCGCGTTTCAGCTTTCCGCGAACGGAACGCTTCAGCACCCGCGTTGACGTCAAGTTCTTTTCGCCATACATGTTAATACGTCCGTTATCTTAGTGTAAACGTGCCCAGAGTTTATTTATAATTTGTTGTTAAAATGACCGATTAAAAAAATAAACTTTTGCAATAATATTAAAATGAAGTGTTTATTGTATCTTTAGTTGGCATTGTATCATGTGCGCGTCGCGGATCATAATTTTTCTAACATTCTTTGGTTTTTATTTAAGAGGTACGTGACATTAATTCTGATTGACAAGATGTATTTTAATTTGCCATCACTTGGAATTTGGATTATTTAATTAATATCATTTGAATTGGAGTAAATAAATTTAATCGCAAACTTTTCTTCAATACATCATATTGAAATTGCACATATTTTTACTGTTCAATAGAGATTACGGACCCTATTAATTTGGAAAAATAGACTAAATCATGCTGCATCTCAAAATGCACTTACCGATATTGCATTCTTAAGTTATGAGGGTTCTCGAGTTGTACAGTATGGATATGATAATTCATTTTTAGCGTGCTTCCGAGCGCATAATCACATATGCAAGGTATGCAGATTTGAAAATTAGATTGTATCGTCGGCTGACATTTTTGTTTTTCAAATCTGATAAGATCAAATGCAAAATTTTTAATAAAAAACGTTGCTTAAGCACGATTTTCTCGCTCGAAATTGCATTTAATTAAATTAATGGCTGATTTTGAAATGAATATTATAATCTTAAAAAGAATTTACTTACAGGATTTGTTTTTATAGTTTTAGATAAAATAATTATTCCTTTAAAACCGATTCTTCAAATCGTATAATTTGTTAAAGTCGGTTGGTCAATTTAAAATGAAACAGAAAGAAATCTTACAGTGTGTTATTCAAGTTACAATTAATTACCTAAATAAATATTGTCAGACATATTTTTTATACTTACTTTCAGAAAAGGATTCGTTTCAGCGTTGTAAACCATCTATCTAATTTTATACCTCTTTCGGTTTCAAAGCAATTTGCATATTTCGAGAACAATTGCGTACCTTTCTTATTTTAATTAATTGAACATCTTAATATTGTTTCAGAAGTTCGTTTAAAAAATTGAAAAGAAGTATTTATTAATCATTACTATAAAATAAAACTACACTTAATTACACAGCTCATTTTAAATGTGCTTTAAAAAAAGGCCATTAATGTTTTTTTTTCGCCAATCTTGTTAAAAAATTCGATTTAAACTTTTACGATGGATCGTTATGTAGATAGTTAACATTTAAGAACCCTAATGTAGTAAAGTAGATTACCATTGTCAGAATAAATACTTTCAGCTTCTGAAATTATTAAGAAAACAAATAAATTGCAAGTGAATTATGCAGTTTATCAGTTTAAAATGTCTAAATGTAAAAATGTTATAACTTACATTTTCTTCATGTAGATTTTCAGCTACAGTCACCAGTTTAAGTGTTCGTACGTTTAATATTAAACAGTTCATTTCAGTGTTGGTTTCATATCCTTGACAGATTCTGCGAGGGCAAATGTATGTTATTTAATTGAAGTGTCATAAAGAAAGTAATACCACAAATGTCTTGTTTCTACCCAATTGGAAAGAAAGTTGCGAATGTTACTGAAACTATTAAAGTTTCTAGTTCTAGAAGAACATATGGCACCATGATTGGTTATTTAGGTTCAACAAATGTTAGTGACTGGTCACCACTAAGGGGTTCAAAGCGATGTGGCAAAACCCTGATAATATCAACGTAGTGATATGTTGGATTAGGCGCTTTAAGAATGATAAATGGAATTGGTAGCCAACATTAAACGGTATTAAAGGCGAACAAGTGTCGATTCGATGCGCTGATTAAACATAATCTCCGCATAATAACACGTTACTGCTTGAAACTAATATTCCATGCGCACATTGTAACTACACGTTTTCAACAATTTACCATTTTAATGGTATCCTTATGAATTAAAGTCGAATTTGATTTGCAATAAAAATCATTTAAAGTTAGTGTTAAGAATGAAAAGTAATTTGTGCTGAAAGCCAAGCGGTTAGTTGACACATAGACAATGAAGCCAACAACATGCCTGATTGAATTCATACTGTTGTACTGTTTATTTAGTAAACAATCCAATGACGGTTTGGGTAAATAAAAGTCCGGAACATATTCACAAAATGTTTTGATTTCAGTGGCATGTGAATGATATGTGACAAATCGCCATCAGTAAATTTACATTTTAACAATTAATTTAGTGTTACATTTGGTAGATTCACGATGAAAAATAAGTACCTTGAGTAATACTTTTTTTTTTGTTGATATTAATTTAAAAAGAGTTATTTTTCCGTGCAGTACAAGATGTCAATACGAAGTTTTTTACGACTGACTGCTCATTGAAAATTGAAAATGTCGGTTTGAAACCTTTTATATTTGCACTGGATAAAAATATGTAAGGAAGTATATAAAAAAGTATGCATTTTTTTCAGATGTACTGAGTTTGAAAGATGTGGTTCTCGACATCGAACCACGCGTGGTACAACGCGGTGAACAATCAACTTTACGCTGCAGCTATGACATGGAAGGAGCGCCTCTATACACAGTTAAATTTTATCGTGGCAATCACGAATTTTACCGATACACTCCTAGCGAGCAGCCGTTCACAAAAATCTTCCCCTTCACAGGAGTACACGTTGACGTCAGTATTCACAATATCTTTGTGTCGCCGTGCAATTTAATAAATTGGGATTAAATTGTAGCTGGAACAATCGAATGAGCACCAGGTGGTGTTGCGGAAAGTGGGATTTAATCTCTCGGGAAACTTTAGTTGTGAGGTGACTACTGAAGCACCTAATTTTTCGACTAAAGTCGTTTCTAAAGATATGCTTGTAGTGGGTACGAATAATCAACATTTTTCTTGTTTTGACTTAACATTTTGCCTTTTTCAGTTTTACCGGAAAGCCCTCCAATAATCACCACAGATAAATTTGTTTATGCAGTTGGAGATGTTTTAAGAGCTAATTGTACTTCGTCCCCATCCAAACCGGCAGCAACGCTTCGATTCATCTTAAATAATATTGTTGTAAGTTTTTCTGAATTAATTTACGTTAGTACACTTAATTGTTGCAGATATGTGATAAATGTGAACCCCGGAAACGTCAAAAGCAAGATCTTTGGGAAACTGAAATATCAGTTCAGCTACCTTTATTCCCGTCACATTTTAATAACGGTCGATTAATTTTGCGCTGTGTAGCTCACGTTACCGACTTATATCATCAAGATACGGAATTAAGATTAGACAATACGAGAGATCCCGTCCCTGCAAAAGGTAAAAAAATTCAGCTGGTTAAAACTGGCGTTGTTATTACTTTTTTAATTTATATTTCAGTCACTTCTCCCAGTTGTGCGGCTTACTTTAATTTCTCGTTCTTTTTAATGATTTTCGGCCTGTGCTCAGTCATAACGAAAATGTGTTAATTCAAAAAGATACTTGATTATAAATAGACTTAGTTCTAATGATGTATAATAAATATTTGTGATTGAATTTTACTGTAATTGATTTTGTAAGAAATAAAGAAAAGAAATATTGTTTTATATTATTGGAAAATAAATTGACATGAATGATTTAATTTTGCTTTATTTCGTCCAATTAATTTTCGATTGTAGCTTTGTAAAAGGATCAGACGACGAGACAAAAAATTTAAAATGCATAAAGCACACTGTAATTGGTTAAATTGGCCGCAAAAACGATGTACCTTGATGTTACCCAGAAGATTCTAAAATAGGCTAACATAATCCTAATAACTGGTAGGTATTCATTACATATTTATGACATTTATGACATTATAATATCCTATAGAATATAATGACTCGATGCATATTCTACATCGTACATTAATGGTAAAAGTCAGTAACTTTCCATATGGCATGTTTTATAAAGTTACTTGAATGTTGTCTGCATTGAAGCCTTAGTCGGCGTTGTGTCTTACTTTATCTTACACGTACTTCGAGTAAATTTACTTCTCACAATTTACGTAGAAACTTTGAGACATTAATTACTTATGTGCTACAAAGTTAATACAGCTATTGAATAAATTATTCTTTGTTCAAAAATGATTTCAAATAAATGAACTAAAGGAACTAAAAAACCAATGCTACTGTTAGTTTATACACAATTGTATCTGAACTACATAACAATGGAATAGAACATTAATATGGGCAGTACAATATTAATCACCAAGTTCAGATTTCTTTAGAATCTATTTGATAATGGTTTGGTTTACTAATTACAACTATTCAGGCACGTATCAAATACATAACTATGCATTTTTAAACAAAGGTGTTCTTTTTCACCTGAAAAATCAGTAAGCATTGATAAGCAGGAATCGATTGGGTGTAAAACGGTATTTGTAACTGCGGAAGGAACCTACTATAGTTTTAAGTCAGGGTTAGTCTAACATGAGTTTAATTAGTGGTAAAAGTAATTTCTGATTTTTTTGTACGTTGTAATTAGCTCACTTTTAATGAATTTGCGGATTTATCTCCGATTTTGTCATAATTCCTCGCGATCGAGTCGCAAATTAATTTGAATCGTTGATTTTCTCGCGGATTACTTAAATTCAGCGGAATTTCTCCCGGATATTATCAGGGATTAATGAGATTCCGCGGATCTACCCGCAGATTACTTCGCAGATTTTCTCGCGGATTAATTTGATTCCGCGGGTTTCATCGTGGATTAATTCAATTACGCGGATATTTTGAAGGATTAAATTGTTTCAACTAGAAAATATAGTTACCTTCATAAAAAACATTAAGATAAAAGCCTTGTTAAGTGTTAATAAAATCTAAAATATTTGCTCAATATTTAACAGACACATCAAAATGATCACAAAGTCTAAAGTTGGAATAAAAATGTAATGGGTAGTATGCAGAGTCAACGCTTAGCAAAGCTATGGCTAACCGCTTTGGAAAGGTAGTTAGAAAAATTTTCGTTTGAGTTCGGATATTTCTTTACCTATACTCCGAACTCAAACGGAAGTCTCTAACTGCTCTTTCTCGAACGCTTAGGCATTGCTTTGTTACGAGGTGTCTCAGAACACTAGCCAATAACTTATTTCTTGGAAACGACGTGCTTGAAATGGCTACATTTGTTCTGTGGTTTCAGGTGTCATAACTCTATGCTAGTCAATGAACAATATAATACTCATCTCTTACTGCACCTTTTAAACTTTAATGTGTAGTGACCCAGAGCACTAGAGTGTTACAAAGAGTAGGTATATTGTAGGCCAAGGTCAGAAACAACTACTTTCCTAGAGTCTCAAGATATCAAGCCGAGTGAACGCAGAGAACGAGGCAAGAAACAGACGATGCTAACAAAGTAGTGTTTCGATCGTGACATACACAAAAATGTTTCAACGACTACGATTTGCAAAGCTGAAATAGTAGTAGTAGTGGTAGTATAACGGGGAGTATAAACTTTGACCAACGAGGCATAGTCGAGTGATTGAGTACACGAGCACGACGCTAAAAAAAATACCTTTTTTGGAATTTTATTAAAATAGTATATTATGCAACAAGCACAAAATGATGCTCATTTTGCACGAGTATGAATTGCAGTACGGGTCGAAGACTCGTACTGCAGCAATTCATACGAGTGTAAAATTGCCATTTTGTGCGCGTTGCATACTGCACTTTTTCTACGATAACCTCTGCTAACGCGTTTAACATACTTTGCGTTTTGATCTCCTTTCCACTCCAAAAAGAGGTTATAAGCGCGTTGATACATTTTCGTAGACGTTTCCGGTAATAAATTTAATGTTGTGAACTTTGCAACTTCAGTTATGTTTGGAGGTGTTAATTCCAAGTCATTATCACTATCACTTTCCATATTAATTGTAAGAGTTATCGAAAATAACTACGAAATTATTATCTGCAACGTACAAAAATGTTGACAGAAGCAAACTGATGACATTCGATTTTCTAGGCCGCCTTAATATTTGTGACCAAAAACAGTGAACCGAACACGAAATATTTCATTTCGCATTTGTTGCCTAGCAACCGATGCGAAATGAAATTCTGTACAAAATGTAGTTGTTTATGATTGAATTTACGCTCGTGAAATAACATATTTCGATGTTGTCGTAGAAAAAGAATATTATGACATTTATGACAGATTTGTTAAAATGCATACTTGATGAATGCAAATTAATTGTCAAAATTTATGAAAACTGTAAAAATATGTGAAAATGCACACTTGATGATTGCAACCCGTGGGCGATATGAAATTGTTTCGAATCTATTAAACTGGATAGCTTCGTAGGAAAAAAATATAGTTAGGTGGATAAGTATTGGGGTTATTATTATTATATGTTTTCATGGGCACATCGTCGCACCAAAAGCGACAGCTTTGTCCTACAAAGTTATTTTCTGGATGCAACCAGTAGTGGGCTGCCAAATTTTTAACAACCGGCTCGCTCTGGCTCGCTATTATTTCGGTATATGGCAAAAACGGTAAATGAGTAGATTTAACATTTTAACAACCGGCTCGCGCGAGCCGGACCGAGCCGGCTCCAGCCCACCCCTGGATGCAACTGTCACTTTGTTGGACGCAACTGTTACTTTCGGCGTGGGGTAGTGTAAAGCTTCATTTTCACAATGAAAATTAGTTAGAAACAAAGTACTTTTCTATGTAGGCGTCGAAAATTGTTATTTTGCCATTATTACCTACCATATTCTTTCTATTTATAAGGCTGTCACTTGACCACTAGTCTTAAATCAAATCTCCGAACCCTTTATTAATTAATCATTTGTCTTAATTAATAAACAGATTATAATAGTTTTAATGCGTTACTTTATTTATAACCATGAGACAATATTTAAGCATATTCAATTGAATGAAGCAGAACAAGGCTCCAAAAAAAAGCAACAGCTGCAGTCACTATTAAAAAATTGTTGCTTCCTTTATGTTTAAGGTAACCAAATAAGCTCACACTTTTTTTGCATTGTAACTTTTGCAACTTAAATTTCCTTACTACAACAACGTACTCTTAGGTAACTTTTCTCGGGTTACGAAGTGCTGCGGGTGAAAATGTATATTTGGTTTACATCAAATATGTAAATATGTCTTATTCTTGAATAACTGTTACACTACATATTTGAAATATAACATAAGTACTGCAATTTCTTTGAAAGCGAAAAAGTAAAAGTATAAAAAAAACATAGGCAACTGAAAAGTATTTTAAAGTTAAAATAACATAGTCAAGAGCAGAATAATTTATGCTTTTGTAAAATATACGAATGCAAGGGACTTTTTGTTTTGCTATGTAAAACGAGAAATCAATATGCTGATAGATTTTAAAGTAAAATTTTTGAATTCGTCAAATTAACTTGGAACATCCTTGGGATACATAAAAAGTTTCAATATTAATAAAAGGCCAAAGGGAATGTTTAAACACGGACAATGGTCATGAGTGAGACGTAGTTAAACATAAACTTTACTTACTTATGGCTCGTCGCGTCAACTTTAAATTCACATTTCCTCTAGAAATTGATTTAATTTTAATTTTAATTTAATTATTTGTTCGATTTTTAGGTTCATCGAGTTCCGATTAACGGAAACTTTACGATACTAACATATAAGTAAAATTAATTAATGAATTCAAGTTGAGTAAAACTAACAACACATAATTTACTTAAGATTTTGATCTAGTCTCAAAATATAAGTAGGTACAATAATAAAAATGTATATACAACATACAATATAAGTACACAATTTATATAGAATCAGTGTACATTTCTTTATAAATAAGAGGGAGGAGTTTTGTTTCCATGCTTGACGCTTTGCAAAATGGGACGTTGTTGGCACGTTTCTGTGGAACATTTTATAAAATGGAATTTTAGCACTGAAATACAATGATTTTGTTTTTACTTAATGCTAAGAATTCTTCTTTGCAAAGCACTGTTTAGTATTGGATAGGTAAATGTCGAAACAATAAATAAGACAATCTAAAAAACAATGAACGAGTAGAACAAGCAATATTATTTTGTTGCGACAACATTCTTTGGCTATCGAGATTTCCGGATATCATTGCGTCGGATTTTTTTCTTTGGAGTTACTCGAAGACTAGAATATTTATAAAAACACAAGAAATGTGACGATACTCCAAAAGGTTATTCGACGGTTCATGCTGCCAGCTTCTTTAGAGTGATTCTAATACCTAGCATACGACGTAGTCGACCGTGTGATGAGGAGTTTTGACCACCGACACGACGCCTTTTCGAAGAGTGCTTTCAGAACGAAGATGATTTTTTTGATCCATACCATTTTTCTTGAATAATTACGAAGTACTTTCAATGATTGTGTGATCTTTATTACAAGTTGAAAGCAACCAATTCATTTTGTCACTCGCTGTATTACATATTACCAGCAGCACAAATAATGTCCTCTGTTTTAGATAGCTTATTATACTGTGACATACTAATGTTATGTATGTGTTGAAAAATATCCGGAAAAATTAACTTAACAATATGTCCGAGTACGGGTTGTCTAAAACTGGACTGTATAAGAGGAGCATGGTGATGCATACAAAGATTTTTTATATTTAAGTACCTTTCAGGATCACGTTTTAGCATTTTAATAAAATTCTTCTAAAATAACATCCTGCTTACGCCGCGCTGCGACGTTGTATGTAGTCACATAGTCAGTAACCATTCTTTTACTTCCACCAAATTGTTTTACTAGATTTAGGCTGCGATAAAATATTAATTTTAAATGCTGCCATTTTAACTGTAAAGTATTTCTTGTTAAATCCTATTTAAGTTGTTGATAGCCTATCTACAGTACAGTGGTTTAATAGCTATTCACTTTATATTTTGGTAAATTTACGTATAATTAATAAATTGATAAAAAGTAATAGTTATATATGCGCAAGACATAAAACTTGGTACTGTTTTCAAAATACAGGTAATCGATATTTTAATAATATCGAATTAATAGCAATTTATTAACTACTCACCAATAACTGTAGCGTTGCAGAACTAAGTGCTCTATGTGCCAAATATATTTTTGTTGGGAAATTAATAAAAACTAGCGGTGGGCATACAGGCCAGGCCATGCCATCTTCTGGTGCAATACAACTGCGAGACTAGCAGTTAGGCATTTGAATCGTATAGCACTGTATTGGCCTTGGCACGTACATCATTAATATAAAAAAAAAAATGGTTTCTTTTTGCTTGTTGTCGTTCATCTAATAATATGTGAACTTTTTACCAAACACACCCTTTTTTTTGGGAACGAGGAAGGAAGTCTCTCCACCTGCGCCCTTCGCAGACCATCATACACCCCGGAATCGTTTGTTAATTACTGAGAGGTGCGCTTTGTCCACCACCATTGGTGATCCCGTGGGTGTTCCCCACATTCCTCTTAGTCATTCATCCTTACTACGCTCCGAGTACGCCATTCTATCATACACAAATCACATCCACACACACACTATCATTATCATACTGACACACACACACTAATTGCGCTAGTTCTCTGCAATCCTTCGCCGACGTTCTTCCTGGTAAACATATGTGCACATGTACTCTTTCACAGCTCGGCTTTGCAGTACTTACCCTCGTTCTTAAGGAAACTGGTCCCTCGTACACTTCATCAAAACGGTCAATCCTATCTTCATATTTTTCATAATCGTTATCTTCATATTTATCGGCATAAAAATACTTCCATGGTTTCATGAACTTAGATGCTGATGTCCTCCGAGAATCATGATGATGATCGATCTTCTTCATAGCGTACTTATTATTATGATTTGCTTCTGTAACTTCGTCAGGCCCAACTTGCTTCGTCTGTAGCGTGAATCCTGCTTGTATTCGTCGGCTAGACACCAGATCTCCAACGTGGTAAACCATAGCTTGCTCTCGTTTCCTATTTTTTACTTTATTAATACTTTTTTTTTTTTTTAGAGGAGGTAACCTGTGTGACTACTAACTTCCTCCCCCATACGTCTTCCTCACCACGGGAACCACATTAACATTACGTCAAGTATTACTTCGAGGTGAGTGACTGTTTAGTTCCATTTACATCTTATCATTAGATCACATCTTTTGGTAAGCTTTCACTCACACTTTTTCACCTTTCGTTTTCTTTCCCTTTTACCTATCATTCTCACTCTCTATCACTCTCTCCCTCTATCATCAAAAATTGCCTCTTATTAGTTTGCTTTCACACACACTTTTACTCATTTCATCTTCTTCCTCCTTTACCTATCATTCACACTCTCTATCACTCTCTCCCTCTTTGATCATCTTAGATTGAATTGTGAAGAAGGCATCCCTTGACTCTCCTAGGTAATGGACCCTCTGGCTGTCAAGGCTACACATGAACTTGCATCTTTAATTGTGATGTTCGTTACAACCTAAATGACTCAATAAGATTGGTTAAATATGATTCAAAAATAATTAAAAGAAATAAATAAATAATTAAAAATTTTCAACCTAGGAGGCTTAGAATTTTTACTATCAAAATCAAAGTAGTATATTGAATAATTTTTTGACGTTTCTAAAATTTTTACATTTTTCGCCGTAACTTTACAAATAAACCGATGGAATCCGTCTCGCGACTTTACAAAAATTAAATGAAACTTATTTGCTCCTAATAATTACTATAAACGCTTCACGAGCAAAAAATTACAAAAATCTTCAATTGGTAAATTTTGACGTTTCTAAAAAATTTCAAACAGATCGAAAAAAGAAAAAATTATTCAAAATACCTCATATACATTTATTCTCTCAATCACACAACCTTTAACCTTCAATCTTCGTCAGAATCTGATATCACATCATCTCTGACGAGGAGTTCCTCCC
Organism: Dascillus cervinus; assembly: GCA_949768715.1. Taxonomy (NCBI): domain Eukaryota; kingdom Metazoa; phylum Arthropoda; class Insecta; order Coleoptera; family Dascillidae; genus Dascillus; species Dascillus cervinus. Next base: position 15,384,773 of record OX458316.1, on the reverse strand, counting down.
TACGAAATTCCTCTTGCTGTTTTCCACGTATAATGTCCCGCATCATGTTGGTTACGGTTTTCCAAGATTCCTCGGAATCCAATAATAACTCAGAAATATTATTCTGGTCTATATTACAACTAATTTTAATCCTAGCATCTCTTCGGATGCTTTCCCATTCGTCACAAATGAATATAGTATGTTCTGGCGTGTCTACCTGCTGGCAAAACCAGCAAGTATCGACATCCGCCTTTTTTATCCAATTGAGATATTTTCCGAAAGTTCCGTGTCCGGACATGGATTGTGTTAAAAAATAATCCATTTCTACCCACTTACAATTGAACCATTTTCTAATATCTTTAACGAAAATTGTTGCCCAACCTAAATAATCGTCCCATTGTTCTTGCCAAGCTATCATTAAGGATTCGTTTGCCAAAGAGGTATGATCTTTGCCCCTTAAATAAATTTCCGATCTTTCGTTCGCTTTCATCCACAAAGGAGGCATTCTGGCAAGCACCTGCACTGCCTTCGTGGATATTGTTCTATATGCGGATGTTATTCTAATGGCTAACCTCCTGTTGACCCTATCGAGCATGTTTTTATAACGCTCGAATCTTAGGGACTTTATTAATACTTATGGATTGGATTCATTTTGTTAGTTCGATATCATATCTTAACTTTATCTAGTTGCTTTTCAATCACCAATTCAAACGGGGTTGAGTTAATAATTTCTTGAGCAAAATCTACATATTTTCACTATTCACCTGGTGCACTTTTGCTGTTAAATCGTAAACCAAACTTCAATATTATCTTTAATTTTTTAATCGCTTCATTATCGTCATATGCTGGTATGATTCAATCATTCAGAAAATTCATCACAGTACCATTGGCTATCAAGTCTCTGAAAATCGCATGAATATGCTTCTGAAATACTTCAACTGAATTATGTAAACCAAAAGAAGCTTTAATAAACTCGTACTGTCCAATCGGAATTATAAGTGACGTAAATTTACCACTACTTTCATTGACGGGGATATGAAAACAACTCACTCTGTTACTCGCAGAATCCGACCTTATTCAAGAATCAAAAAATAAAATAGTTTCATGTTAATACAAAAAAACGAAAAAAGTTTGGGGTGACACATGACTGTAAAGGACCTTTGTAATCTTGAGTTACTCTATTCTACGCTAGCAAGAAGAAAAAAAAACAAAATCTATAAGGTATTTTTTTCTAATGTTTATCAATAAAAATTGTTTAGACCACGGTTTTTTCCTCAATAATACTCTGAGATTCCTTAAAGAAAATAATGTAGAAGAAAATGTCAGAAGAATCGAGATATTTTGAAAGTTCTTGAAGTGCGATCCAAACACAGGTATGCGCGCACTAACGTTAACCATTCAGTAGGCGCCTGCTATTTTGTTACACGAGTAGGCGCGTGGATTACATAAATAATCCATTTTGATTATGTATTATTGTGTTAACAAAATATTTTGTTATTATTTTTTTTTTAGGTACTGATACTTTAATATCTTTTATAACGTGTAAAAAAAATTGCCTTGAAGTAAATTTATAACCATTTAACATAAATAAAATTAGAATTCTCCAAAATGGCAACACTTACGTAGCAGTGACGGAAAATATAAATAATAACATACTTACAAAAAAATATATGATTACTTTATTTATGAAAGAAGATTCATATTACAAATAAGGTTTCGTACCAAAATTACCCATAAAAAAAATTGGATGAAGTTACAGTAACATTTCAACCAGTATTTTCGACACAACTCACGCAAATGTCTAACAAATGGTCTTTATACATCCAATTATTACATATTTTACACCATCTTCTTGTAGAGGACCACATCCATAACAACGTCCTAAAGGTCCGCGTCGTTCGTTGATCTTGATGGTTGACCTAACAGAATCTTTGCACGTCTTTGCAATTCGACTGGTACCTAACTGCAGAATTTTACTTCTTTGAATTTGGCACATTGTCTTTTTCAACAAAAAAATTATCTATTGATGTTTTAGCACTTCTTCTACTTCATTATTTTCTTCTTCGTCGTCTGTATTTTCTTGTTCACCTGCAGAATCGTGATCACTTGTTGGTATAATACCTATTTTCTGTCAATTGATATTCTTCTTCATCCAGTTCAGAAAGTTTTTCTTCTGAACTGATTTCAGTCGACCACTGCATAGGAACAACCACATCGGAAGTTAGTAATCTCCAGTTGGATAAAATATTTTTTTCGCCACCTAGGTAATAAGAAAAAAATTGCCTGATGAAATAATCCTGTAGAATAGTCCTTTTTATGAAGGTACTGAAAAGATTGTTGATGTGCCATAAGCAAAATAACTGGATTGCATATGTAATCCACGCGCCCGGTCTAGGGTTAATATATTGGCGCGGACGGTTAAGGGTTAAAGAATAACTCCAATTAACTAATAATTCTAGTTATTAAAGTTGAATATAATATTACTATTTATTAGGAGCTTTAACTATTCAATTAAGATCTGAATGTTTGATTTGATGTGACACATTAGTTCATTAATCGTTTTATTTAGTCTTATTCTCAATTTTTGCAAACTACAGGCGCATAAAACGCACAGTAATAATTGAAGCAGCCCTTAATTACATTAGATATTCTATTTTACAGCAAGAGGTGAGATAACTTCTCAGAACTATTCATGTCAGATGTAACATAATACCTTAATTAAGTTATTTTTAAGGTAATTGAAATATTTTCAGCAAAAGATTAGCGCACCCTAAATGAAAGCATAGTTCATTGAATAATCTATCTTCTCACTACAATTTTGTATATTTATCGAATGTAACGACAAAATGAAGCTAAAATACTTTAAACGTATATTTAAGGATTAAGCACATAATAAAGACAAATTGTTGCAGCAATATTAGTACATATTACTGATACAATAAAATCATGATACGTTTGGTATAGTTTCGACAGCAAACAAAATAATTCCACCTCCACATCACATTTAGGAAGAGAAACAATGAACACATATTTCCATATTTGCGTTGCTAACAAACTCTAATTAAATAAAGTGTTCCCCGGTTATAATGTAAATTAAACGGGAGTGTTTTCATCGTAACTCATATTTTCAGTGCGTATGACAGGGTGTGGTTACAAATTTTTCTACAAACTCATATGTTGTTTATTATTCATAATATTAATTTAAATAATTTGCATGCCAACTTTAAGAAAAAAATTGGTTATGTAAATACATCACAACTTACAGTAAACACAGCAAAACTTTATGGTAGTGCAGCGTTTCCCAAGTTACCTCCAACTTGGATCGCTACCTCCTCATTGCAATAAATGTATGTTTTCATCCGCTTTTGTAACTTACATAACTTTTAGTATTTAAATAGCGTTTAACACTCTCGCGACAGCTTCACTATTTTAGCCAAAATTTGTTTGTGGTGGAAGACGTGAAATTTTAAACTTATAGATTAAGCGACTTCCTTACAAGTTCAACGTTGCAGAGTAATTGTGACCTATATTCATTTTTTAATCAAAACTTTTATGCTAAAATTTAATTTTCAAATGATTCTAATTAAATGAAACATCTAAGTGACCTAAAATCTTTCATTTAGCAGTAATTGGGAAGGCGAACACGAAGACAGAGCGATATCTTAGTTTATGAATTTCAATTAAATATGATGAACTCAAATTAAAAGCAAACATTTACAAAGAACTTTTTTCGGTGTTTGACCTAGTAGTGAGCGAATCTGTTGAAGCGAATATTCAATTAACAGAATTAACTATAATTTTATTATAATTTTGAATTACAGGGAAAGTCGGATATAGCGTCGCTTAAGGGACCGACAAGATGTGGACGTTATATCCAGTCGGACGTTAAAAGCGACAGCAACAAAATTAAGTTTGATTTTTCTTTAATATTTTTATTTTTATTTTTATTGTTCTTAAAACAGCGAGGGTTTCTAACTTTATCTCTTACAAGTAATTTTTTTATTGATCCCGTCATATTTGTTGGCACTAGCACGGTAATTCCTGAGCATTTCTCACCTTTAAATTTCAATGTAGTGTGAGGGGTTAATTTAAAAAACACCTATTTCATCCGTGTTGAAAATTTTGCGGTTTTTATAAGTTTTTCTAACGTTTGGCCACACAGTCTCTAACCACTGGTTAGTGCATTGAAAAAAAATGCTACCTAAGAATTTAAACAAAAACCCACTTCTTACATTCAGAACTGATAAAAGTCTTGTATTTAGCACGATTCTGTTTACTTGTTATTATTGGAGTAAGCACGGCGATTCTCAATTTGTGATGACCTCACCGAAGGTTTTGTTCGCGATGAACGTCAGGTCCAAGGGTTCTATAACACCATTCTTTAGAAGCCTTTCGCTAGGCGGATACAATTGTACGGTTGTAAATTGCTTTATGACCTTTTGCAAGAGACTGTTTACTGGCAATAGATAAATTACTTTAGAATTTCTTACAAATTTAGTTGAAAAGCGTTACACCAAACTCGGCTTGCAGTAAGAAAATACATATTACGGTGTGCATTTTCTGTATTTTTATTGTGAAGTGAATTTTTAGTAACTTACATAATTATTGAATGCTTAATTGCGAAGAAACAGGAAATATTACAGTAGTTTAATGTGCCGAAATGAAGATATTAATTCAATGCAATATTAGTAAATATCGATCAACAAAATGATCAGCTTCAAAGACCATTTCTAATTATGGGGATTTTCTGATTTTGTGTGTGATAAATTCTCATGTAAGTAAATTTGTTATAATTATAATTTTTCCCACACTTTTAACTTACCAAATAAATTTTTTAGAAGTTCTACAAGTTTTTTCAATGTAACAGCTATTAAACAAATTGTCTTTTAGTTTATTTCCGTCGGAACGAAAAGTAAGAAGAGATAAAAATAAATGGGCATGCACACCAGTTGCTTCTATAAGAGAATTAATGGTAACGACGAAGGTAAAGAAATAATTTTATTTTCTTTTAATGCATTTAGTGTTATTTTATTTATCTATCTTATAACAAATTTTACTTTTTAGCGGATGTAGAGCTCTTTGTATGAATTTAACAAAACACAAGCGCGACTGAAGTACACGGATTTACGGAAAGGAAATCTGTATAAAGTGGAATGGTCATTATTGAAGCATTCAAACTGGTCTATATTGGTAACTTGTTATAATAATATATCCATGGTACAATGTAAGCATTTTGTTTCTTTGTTTTTAGATTGATGTAGATTTTTGCCAATTATTTCTTGAGAGAAAAACAATTTATTTGTGTGGCGGCCAAAATTCTTTGAGAAGGGTAATTACTTCGGCGAACTTTCATTTCATATACGTACATCTGTTACCAAATGATAATGTGGTTCTTAAACTAAAAATGCATTTTTAAACAGGATGTGATGTGATGTTAAATTTTCACCTATTAATAAAAATATGTATGAGAAATAACTTTATATTTTAAAATTCCTTCAATTCAAGCATTCCACTCTACAATTCATACAAATTAGAAAAAAGTCAAGTACTTATTTAATATAATAAGAAGGCCATCTTCAATTCTTAAATAAGAAAACACATTAATTAAGAACATTCTTAAGTAATTAAATAAAAGTTCTTGAAATCAACATTACCTATTCTTAAATGTAAAACTTGTAAAAGTTCTTAAAATTACAGCGACCCTTTCTTGAATTTGTCACGAAGAATCAACGTTCTTGAAATTGAGAATGTCCCTTTCTTAAATTTGACAAATAGAATACACACTCTTGAAATCAAGCATGACCCACTCTTAAATTTGACAACAAGAATGAACATTCTTAAAACTCGAGAATGATCAATTCTTGGGTCAAAATGAACAACGCGCAATTTTAAATTTAAGCCAGAATTTTCTTACCTATAAGATTTTTTTTTCTGAGTGTATCTTCTGCATTTGTTTTTGCACTTTCCGTAGAAACTCTTTCAAACACAATGTTATGACGGCTTCAGAGTCTTTTAATCCAACTTTCGGAACATGAGTAAAAGCCTGTCCAAACTCTCTTGCTATTTATCTTAAAAGTAGTCTACTTATTGGTATCCCCTTACTTCTTTTGTTTGTCTTCAAATCAATGAATTAATGCCGTTTAAATGTCTTCATTATTTGACTGGCGCAATTTTTATTTTTAAATAGGTTTACATTGAAGGCGTCTTTAATTTTGTTGCGATTCTTCCATATCGTCATCACTGATGAATTTGATAAATCAAATTCGGTAGAAACACTTGGCGTTAGATGTATTACTTTCCAGGCGAGCAATAATTTCTTATTCTTCTTTCATGATAGAACCGTGCGCTTTTTAGCTACCATTCTGCTTATAATTCACCTCAAAACTGCAAATTGGATGATATGGATAACTGCACCTATTTGATAAGAAACAAAAGAAGCTTACGTTACTAGCGCCTTTGCATCGCCAGATGCTATATATGACCTTAAACATTCAAATTTCACGTGAACTATATGCCACTTGGACGTTATAACGGACGACGTTATTGGCAGTCTATGTTCCCAAGTAACACAGGACATCCAATGGACGTACATGCTGGTCCATTTCTTATCCATTTATGGACGATCCACAAGCGGATCTATAATGGACGTCCAATGGAAGTCCAAGCTCATCCATAAAGGTACATTACAGCAATGGATATAAATGGGACGTCCACTGGATGTACATTTACGGACTTAATCTGGACGTCCATCAACGGATCTACATGGATGTCCATTGGACGTACATTCATGGACATAAACGGGCAGTACATAAACGGATCAGTATGGACGTCCATTGGACGTACATTTATGTATTTAATTCGATCGATCCGTTGAGTTTCTGAAGAATACGTTGTTTTGATATCCTGATTAGATCTACGAGATAAGGAGTTTCTAATGAATTATTAATTAAATTTTTGAACGATTTTTAAGCAAGTTGTATGTAAAATGCGAAATACAACTTTGGATACAAATTTATAAATACAATACCGTAGAATGGGGCGAAAGTGATTTCTGGGAATTAAATTGATAACTAAATCAATTGCAAACTTTTTTTAATTTAGTGCTTATCCTACCGCCCTTGCATTTAGCACTTCGAATTTACAGATAAATTTGGTTAATTGTAATTATAATTCAGTTTAATTCTGCTTTTTAGTAGTCCAGTCAATTTATACAAAAAAGGCCAACCTTGCAGAAGGTCGGTGTACAAATTGATTGGGCTCCTACAAAAGTACTTTAACTTTTGTATAAACACACCATTTGGACAGTTACTTTTGTGAATACATATCCCGTAACGAATTTGGAATGTCGGCTGAAGCAAAGAATTACCGCCTTTGCAGTACAGGTCAATATGCTGGACGTTTGGTTTTAACGGTCCCACTGACGCCGATTTCGTCACAATACCGAGATATTTTTTTTCAAAGACATCTGGTTTTACTTAACTTTGGGTGAAGCGCATCGAACTTGTTTTATTTTCACTTCTAACACAACAGTTGTATTAGAAGTGAAAATAAAACAGGTTCGATGCGCTTAACCCAAACTTAACAGTTTGTTGCAATTTGACGTTATCATTAACCAATTTTTCATGTGAATTGTTAGTTTTGTTTGTTACAAATGTGTGTAGTTGAATTTCATTGCAATAGTTGCAACGGGTTAATTTTCGTTGCGGCAAGGCTCGTCGGTGAAACCCTTCGACGAATCGACACGAATTTTAATGTACAACATGAAAATCTCATTACTGCTGTAAGTAAAAATGACAATGTATTTAAGTTATTTTTTTTAACTATTTTTTACGCGTTTTAGGTAACTCAGAAATAGTTTATTATGCATTTACAAAACAAATCCCAAGTCCGCTTTATAATACTTGATAACAATGCACCTAAATCGTATTATTCAAGGACCGAGAAAAAAAGTGCAATTGCAGCTTTGATTATATTGGTAAGTTAAAATGATTTTAAAGAAGTTTTGTAATATTTTCTTTTTTTAGAAAGCTGCAATCTGAAAATGGTGGATAAGGACTGGTGTTGCTTTGAAACGATTTTTTTTCCAATGTTTCTAGTTGTTTAATTAGTTAATAATTAATTAAATTCTGTATGGTAATTATTTTTGAATATTCATATTTTTTAAGGTGAAGTTCCTAGTTATTTAGTTTGTTAATAGTTAAAGTTAAATAGGTAAAGTTGTTCACTGCAAATTATTTTTGAATTTACATATTTCTTTGTACGTATTTTTTAAGAACAAGTTTCATGTTATTTAATGTATTAATGGTGAGTTTTAATTGTTAAAGTTCGTTATTGTAACAATTTTTGAATTTATAAATTTTTTTAAGGTTATTTATTTTCGAATATATGCTTTTTTCTATTTTTTATTTATTTATTTTTTAATCCCACAACGTTTATAAGTACGTCCATTAATGTCCATAATTCGGGTCCAAATGGACATACATAAGACGTCCAGTGAACGTCCAAAACGAATCCGTTTACAATCCCAAAGACGTCCAATAAGCGTTTGTCGATGGACGTCCACAAACCGGTACGATATGGACGTACAATGAACATTCGAAAAGATCCCAAATGTAGTCCCAAAAACGTCCACAAACTGACGTCCAGATGTACCTCCAATTTAGTCTCAAATTGGACGTCCATTGGACGTATAGTGATCCGCTTGTGTACATCCAATGTACGTCCATTGGATGTACATGTGTTACGTGGTTTTATATGGATTTATATGAGACCAACCAAAACTTAAAATTTTGCCGTTATAAGCGACTTTTCGTTATATGCGATGACGCTATAAGTGACTTTCACTGTAATTTGTTCTTTTTACAAAAAAAAATATTTTTTTCGAGAGAAATGGTTATATTTGCAGTTGTTAACGTTGAATTAATTTTTCAAATTTTACACTTTATTCTTTAGAAATTGATAAGATTTATTTTTTATATTTACAAAGTGGTGTTTAGTAGTATGGAAAAATTTTTGGCAGATTTTGGAGAAAATGGGAACACTCAAGCAACCAACAAGTTTGACAAGATAACTATAAATGCGCGGATAAGCAATACTCTCTCGGAACCTTCCAAACTCTTTTATTTATTTATTCAATATTAGGCGCAAAGATCGAAACTGAGTGAAAAAACTGCTCAGAACTTGTTTTGACAAAATGAAAATGACCAGTACCCAAAATTCGGGTCATAGCTATTTTGAAACTGCTCAGACCGCGTTTGGGCAAATTGAAACCACCACAAACCGTTGATCCTTTTAATAATCACACAGAACGCATTTTAGTAATGTGTGTTATTCATAGGCCCAGGAAGAGAGGCGGTCACGAGGGTTTTTTGACATAGGCCTCTTAATTCAGGGGGCCTCCAAACAACACTATTTGAAACTGCACAAAACGATTAAAAAGTTTATTTATTTATTTATTTTTTTTGCAAAACAGAACAATTTTTGAATTTTTTTCATTATATAGGAGGCCACGTATGTTACTTGACCTGGGCCTCCAAGTGGCTCTAACAGGTCCTGATTATTAATACCAGGTATGACTCGATATAATAATAATACCTTAATAAAAATGATTAAAAATAAAAAAGGAAATAAAACTCGACAGTATTCTATTCGTTAATAATAACAAAAATGTCTTTGGTAATTTTCAATAATTATACCAACCTAATTGAAATTGATAACTGACAGTTTTTTAACGTTCCCTGACTGCGGTGTAATTTAAATTAATAGTATATTATTATACATGTTTTATAAGACGATCTATTGTAGCACGAATAAGTGAGTGCGACAATACGTCTTATAAAACGAGTGTAATATACTATTTTTTCTACTTTGGTGCTCTTAGTTTCATGAAAATTTGAAAATTGTACTTTCTAAATATTCTAGAGATTTTTAGGATTAGGTACTGGTTGTGTTGGTATTTGTCATGTGTCATATGTCAACTAAAACTTCGAATTTAAAATCTCGAGTTCGATATTTTTGTGAATAAGTCATGGAAGAATTAAGCTGTACACTTGGCTTGATCTTGACAGGAGCTCGCTAGAGATGCCCGACGCCCGTCAGCGTGCTATTACAGCAATACCAACGTAATTATTATTAAAAAAAAATCAAAAACCGTTTCACAAAAAGTTCCTTCGTGACACTACTTTTAGTTTCACAAGAACCCATTTATGATACCAAAGTAGAAAATATATTATGTTGGGTTATAATACGCAGTGTCGAACTAAATGTTTTAGATATGTTGGCACTTTATCAACATTTTCTAAAGATTTCTTACTTGCAATAATAAATTTAACTTTAATATTTATGTTAAAAGTTGTTCTTCATTTTTTCTAAAGGTTATTTGAGTGTTGTTAAGATTTTCTTGCCTAATCTGCATTTGAATAATAAAATTAATCACTACCCAATAATTTTATTATTATTTGTTTGTAAATTTAAAATATAAAAATTGTTTATGGGGTTTTAGTTTAGATTCTCTCTCTTAGTCTACAATCTTCCAATCAGCACTTTTCCCATTATTCTTTCTCCTGGGTCAACCTTGCTACGGGTTTTCGGCCGCGTAGTTATATTTGCCTGGCAAAACTCAAGTCGGTGAAGGGGTGGATTGAAAATAGCCCTCGGGGTTACCTGAGAAGCGTTCTCTCTTTCTGCTCCGGAAGTTGTTAGGGCGCCACTGCTTTTGGGTGGTCGATGTACCACGAGAGGGAGAAAAGCAGAACTCTCTCTCGACGATGCAGGTTACACAGCAAGTAAAATATCACATAGGAGGTATCAAAATGTATTGTCTAAAATTGGTTCATGAAATTACTTTAACAAATTATTACTCTACAAAATTGAAACTAAGCAAAAAGGGTACCCATGCGGCTGAAGGCCAATAATTCACAACAGTGCATCACAAATTCATAACAGGAATCAGTTAAAATACAGTATAAATAACTTAACTACGTAGACTGCGTCTCAGGTCCATGTGCAGGAGATGAAGCAGTTCATCCTTATTTATTACGCCTCGGTGAAGTCATCCGGCTAGTTTTCCCTTAATACAGATGTCCCGGAGGCCGGCCGTTACTTGCGGCACGATATTTTTAGCATCGTAGCATTTTAAATTTCTGTTAGGAAAACTTCACTTCCCTTCGCTGATTTTAGCACGCGTTCAGTCACTAACACCCGCAGACAGGTTCTGTCTCTTCACTTTGCGTTCTCCGCGCACTTCACCTCAAGGTTATATTACAGTTTTCTGCTTCGTCGAGAGTTGGTGTTTACTTACGTGCGAGTTTTGAAAATAAATAACCGGACCTGGGACACTACCGTAACAACCTTTTCTTAATCTTTGCATGTTTGTTTGTTGTATGTTTGAATTATTTGAAAGGTATATTGTCACCTTGGTATTCCTCGTGGATTTTTATCCTTTACTGCTTTTCCAGTATTGGTTTAAGAATTCCGTCATGCCTCAGTATATTATTTCAAATCAGAGAATCCCGGCTTTTCTAAATGATCTTTCATAAAGTTCTTTGTTCTTGGTTTCTTCCTAATACGTCTTCATTGGTAACCTTGTTCGTCCAACTAATTTCTAACATCCGTCGATAGCACCATAATTCAAAACCTTCTAATTTTTTCTTCTCTCTTTGAGAATTCGTCCGTGTTTCACAACCACATACAGGGTCTTTCACAACTCGCGCCCTAGGGAAAATGAGGAAACGCGCGACGGCATTAAGATGTGTGTAAAGAAAATAAAATCTAACTTGAAAGGTACCTATTAGAGAAAAGACATCTTAAAGTTAACCAATCAGAGACAGGCGCCCTCAAGGTGTGTGTCGTAATTTTACGTTACTAGGTTATAATAAAAAAGCAAATCTTTAAAATTATGTGGGTGCCTGGGTTTTTTGAAAAATGTCACTGTCAAATTAAATTTGATAAAGTGAAGTCAAAACGTTTTAATCTGCCCATAATCATGTATTCAGCCGCTGATTATCTCGAAATGATTATAATTTTTGGAGGATGTGGTCGTAACGCCACGGAAGCAGCGAGGGTCTTTTCCGAACGTTTTCCTTTTGAATTTCCTGCACGGTTAACGGGAGCCATTTATGCAAATTTTTTGGACACAGAACTTCCAAATTTGCTTGAAGACATTCTACTTGTATTCCGTATTAACGACTTGTTTCAACACGATGGCGCACCACCACACTTCAGTCGACGAGTTAGAGAAATTTTGGATCAACAGTATCCTGATCGATGGATAGGTCGTGGCGGTCCACAAAACTGGCCTGCACAGTCCCCCGATTTAAATCCTCTGGATTTCTTTCTTTGGGGCCACGTTAAAAATGTTGTGTACAGGCACCCAAGGGTCGCATTCAGGAAGCTTTTGCTACAATTACTCCTGAAATGGCTACAAATTCTAAACGGAGTCTGTTACGGCGGGCACGGTTATGCTTGCAAATGAATGGGGACCACATTGAGCACTTGCTCTGATTGTATTTATGTCTCATTTCGTGATTCCTCTTAGCTATGTTGTTTCTGTTGTTATTATTATATTATACCATTCCTCCTGCTTTTTAACATAAGTTCACGCGTTATAATAAAGGTTCTTTTCAGAACCGCCATTTGTTGTTTTATTTAACAAACCTAAACTTGATTAAGATGATGGCGAGTGTGACATCTTGAATGACATCTGCCTTAACCTAACATGTTGATGTTGACACTTTAGCGGGCATGTCATTCTGACATTATTTAATTGTGCCAATTTATAACCTTAGCAACCGATTTTATTCACATTAACACCTGAGAGTTCCCTTTCTGGAATTGGTGGAACTTAGATGTCTCACAACTCTCTTATGCAAGCCATTAATTGTTTTTCGTTTGCATTTTCTTGCAACCTATTGTCGTCGGCACATGTCAGTTTTCTCTAGGGCGCGAGTTGTGAAAGACCCTGTATACTCTAAACATATCATTTTAGGAGCTGGTTTCTAGTCTTAAGTGATAGTTTATTTGATCTTGGTAATTTTTTTTTCCATTGTATACTGTTGTTGCTTGCGTGGTTATTTATTTTCAGAGCCTGTTAGAGCCATTTGGAGGCCCAGGTCAAGCAACATACGTTGCCCCCTATATAATGAAAGAAATTCAAAAATTACTCCGATTCATAAGAGCCGTTTTTTCTCATGATCCAAATAAACTTTTTAATCGTTTTGTGTAGTTTCAAATAGTGTTATTTGGAGGCCCCCTGAATTAAAAGGCCCATGTCAGAAGACCATCGTAACCTCTCCTCTTCCTGGGTCTGGCTCGATGAATATGTTTCTAAGAGAGGTTGCTGCAGTTCCGTATCTCCTCCCGAAAATTTGCAATCAGTAACAAACTTAGTTTATTTGAACATCGAATATCCTATAAGTGAAAATCACATTTTAGCACCATTTTAACTTTTCTGAATCTTGAACTAGAATAAACAAATTGCTGGGTTTCCATTACATTCATTGTTGCATTGATCATTAAATGAATTTGTTTTTTATATGCTTGTAACCTTCAGTGGTGTTTGTTTTGGCGCATGATATATTAATGGCATTTATCAATAGTCAATAGTTTTGAGTTTTTGGAAGCTAACTCTCGATAAGGTTAGAAATGAGAGACAAAACCAATATCGCTAACGGAACATACTTTTTAGACCAAAAACTACTTCCGGGTGGACTATAGTTTCATAAAATGTGAAATGATGATTGTTTTCCCTTCGGTTTCCAGAATCTTTAGATCTCCGATTCAAAAAAAGATCATCCGAAAGTAGCCGTTAAATATTAGACCTATCAGGATTTCCCATTTCAAATCGGCGAGGACTGTTCAAAACTGGAAGCCAGAAAACATCGATTTCGATTAAATTATATTAGTTTGAAGTTCTGCATAGCTCGTTAATCAAATACAGGCTTGTCTTACAAAAAACGCACTACGCTGTTATTTTTTTTATTAAATAATCCGAAACACATAAATACTGCAAAAAATGTGCTTTACATTTTTTTTTCTTTGACATTATTGTTCGGTGATAGTCAACTTCTTTTTTCAATAGTTTAGTAGTTTTTTTCAATTTATTGTCAATAATAAGACAGTTGTAAAGTGGCGAGTTTTTCATAGAACTTACCGATTTCAATGGTTCAAAAACCAAATAACAGGTTTATAAATACATACTACAAAAGAGCCCCATTCTTATTCGAAAAGATGTCATAATACACTTGAAAATTGTATAAAAAACAAAATTGTTTCATGAAAACATTTTCCAAAATCAAATTGACCATTAAATTCAGAAAAACATCTAAGTATATTAAACTAAATACGAAAAACTATGTTGCTATTTGAAAAAAGTTGATTATCGCCTGGCAAAAATGCATCATTAAAAAAAATTAAAAATTATATTCCTTTGTAGTATTTATTGAACTATCTTTTGTGGTTACTAAATTGCTGAAATTAAATTATTAATAATAGAGCGTGGTGCGTTTTTATTTAACATAAACATCTAGTAAACTTTTTCAATATTCATTCCATCTGTGTTTTATGAATACTACAAAAATGACTAAAAGATGCCAATCGGTAAAAAGAAATTTTGAACATTTCCTAATTTATTTATATACTCTCCAAACGTATGGAAGAAATTGTTATAAGTGCACTGTTTTCCTAAATGTAAAATTTTTCAAAAGTGTTTTACGATTTTCTGAAAACTTAGACTACTTTGTCCAATATTAAACATAAACCTGTTATAAGCTTTTCCATAAGTCTCTGTCTCTCGCTCTTTGTGTCCAATTAAAACCCGTAGTTATCTTGAAATTGTCTCCCCAGTGCATCTGTGGGCGTCTTTGCTTTCATTTTCTGGTTCATGGTTTCCATTTGAAAGGCTCTATGCAAAAAGTATCTAAGTCACTTTTCATATTCTGTGATATTTGCGATTTGATGTTTCAGTTTGATATGGAAAACACATTGTTTTGATTTTGACTGATCATTTTTTACTAAAGTAGACTTACTTTAGTAAAAAAAAGATCAGTCAAAATCAAAACAATGTGATTTCCAGATCACATTGAAACATCAAATCTGGAAGTATGAAATATGAAAAAGTGACTTAGGTACTCCTTGCATAGAGCCCTTCATGTATATCTTTCCTTGTGGCCTGCCCATCCGCATTTTTGTCGAATTAGCTTATTTGTTAGGCCTATATCCTGGTGATACTCTTTATGTGTTAATTCGACCCAGACTTATTGCGATTAAGATGGTTATAAAATTTGCCTTGAAACTCTTTTCTTAGATTTATCGAAACCTTGTTAAACTTTGCGCCAAAAATTACGAACATTTTAACTTCGTACTTCTAACCCTTTCCCCTACTCTGTCCGTAAGCGTACGCATTTTTTACCTATCATTATTGGTTTTTGCATTTCATATGTATAATCAGTTTTTTTCGCAACTAAAAATGCGCGTATATTTGTTCGCTTGGTAAGTAAACGAATTAATTCGTTTCCGATAAGAATAAAATGGAACAATTTTTTTAGTTAGATCCATCAGAAAAACTGTTCAGCACGCTTCTGGATACAGTTAGGATCACTGTAAGTATGTATTAAGTGAAAAATATCTTTTTTTGTCATTAGCGACAGGCACGTTCATTTGATTTGGAACACCGATTATTTTTTTCTCAAATTGATCATCAATTGAACTTAACTGCAACTGTTGCTTCCTTCCCGATATGAGTTTTTGATGCTTGGCTGTATTTTACTTTTCCTTTCTTTGAAGTCCGCAGTTATGACAGCTTCTTCGTATGATGACAAGGCCGTTGAAAGTTTAGAAATGGAAAATATATAAAACATAATGCGTAAAAATAAATTTTTATGGAATCAGGATAGGAAGAAACCTAAAAATATACAGATCGTTGAAAGAGAGTTTTCGGAAGTAGTTCTATTTGATGACGTCATTAAGCTTGGCCATGGCGCCATCAACAGAGCAGGCGGCACGGCGCCACTTTAAGCATTTGTATTCTATTCGCTTGTTACAGCTACAACACTCCCTAAAATAACTTCCAAAATAAACTATAATATTGACACTATCAGAATAAAGTAAATAGATTGGTAATGTGATTTTTTCTTTCGATACAAGTCTTTTAAACGTTTTGTGTTTTTTTGAGTGAAGCGAACCGTTCAATAAACAGTTGATTCGAACCGAATGAAAATCGACGCTTGAATTTTAATTGTTACTCGTTCTAACTTTTTGTTTTCAATAAAAGTGCAACGTGCAAGCTGCACTTAGATTAAAATTTAACTTGTCACGTTAGATAAAATATTTGCAAGAAAATTTAACTTTTTGGGAAAAAAGGAAGTCGTTTATCATAAAATTAAGCTTCATGAAACAGTATCTTGACTTCCTCCAAGGATAAAGCAGCTTATAGAGGACAGTATTAACATTTTAATCCTTTGTGTCCCACTGAAATATAAGGCAGGCTTAAAGGATAAATGGGAATTACAACAGCGATCGGACTCTAATTCTCTTGAAACAAAACAAATAATACTTATTTGCATTTCATTAGCTTTTAAGGTACCATGTAAAACTACATGAATATATTTTAATATTTTATTGTTGCGAAATTTACTTGAATTTCAATATCGAGGCAGTAAAATTAAGGGCCTACTTTTTGCACTTGTGTGTATTTGAGAAGGTTGTATATTTTTTGTTGACTAAGGCTCTTTATATTCGAAAACTAGAAAAATAGTGTAGATTTGTAGATATTTCCTCCCCGATCTGTGTTCTTTTCCTCTTCGCTCTGACAAACGACTTCCGTTCGCTAACGTCTTCAGCAGAGGTCTTTACTTTGTGAAACTTTATTTACGGCATAAAACAAATGCATTAACTTACCCATAAAGTTTCTATGAGCTGTTAATATGTTTTATTTGTGCAAGAGTGTAATTTAATAGATGATGCATTAATTTTCTGAAGAGGTTACTTAAAAATGTTCTGCGGATAATTAAAAGCATATTTTGAGAAAATTAATGGTTGTAAATCACAACATAAAAAATAAATCGGTTGCTATAAAAAGTTTACTACAATTTAGAAACACAAATAACTTCTGGTGATAACGACTTAAAGTATATTTCTTTAATGTTATAAAAGTTTCTTTGAATCGATGTAGAAAATAATAAATGTAAGAGGCATTCTGTAATACTGTGTTTTAGAATAGGTTCAAATGATGCCTGAACTATTGAGTCAGTGCAATAGTCTTTAGGGAATTGATAAAGCTGAAGCTGAAATAAAATAGATCCTTAATATTTATTTTTTAACACTCAGACGACCGAAATGTATCAAAAGTGTCCCACACTTTAATTTTAATATTATCATATGTCAACTTTTGTTAGACATAAAAACATTTTGGTGTTTTGAAATTGATATAAAAAGAGCGAAATACGAGGTGGGTTCGTTTCAGACATTCGCGTGACTGAAATTATTTTGGGCGAGTGAAGGTTAATGCAGGTACAATATCTACAAAAAATATTTTAATGTTCAGTTGCAAAAACTGTATTCTATATTATTTCGCATATTTGTAAATTCTGCTTTGGCGTTTCAGATATTCGCGAATTGGCCAATTATTAAAAAAAACTAAACAAGCTCAAAACAGCAAAACCTGTATAAGATGCAATTGCTTGGAGCCACAAAACAGATTCGTCTTAGCCAGGTTTTGGACTGAATCAGTGACATCTAAGGTTATACGTAAATCGGGGCCGAAAAGTAGTTCCGTCATAGAGAATTTCGGATTATCCAGGTTTAACTTTATACATTGTATATATTTATCCATATGTATTTACATATTTATCGTTTGTGTTTTATGTTCGATGATGTTATATTCCACTTTGCGGGTGTTTTTCGTTTAAGGTGAAAAAATGATATTAGTTAACTATATTTAATTTGGTTCGTTATTTTATATAGGGTCTGTGAAGCAAAATGGAGCCATAATAAGTAGTGTATTTTTTGACATCTGAATTGTCCGCTGTGTATGACAGAATTTCAAGTTTTGTCTTAATTCTTTATCAGTTCTTGCGAAAATGGCATCAGTTTAGGATAAGGTGCAAGCTAAGCTATGATTGACTGAGTTTTAAGTTCATTGTTAGGGTGCAAAAGCATGTTACTTTCCTTTCCATCTTTTCTTCAGTATCTTTCCTTTTGGTTGGCATTATAATACTTTTTGAGTATTGTTCCATTTCCCATCCTATTTAAATGGGTTTCCTAGTGATTTTTGTTGTCGTCTATCTTTTCGTTCATTGAGAAGTTTCTTACTTTATTATCAAGTTGTCTTCGAAAGTCATCTCTTTTACTCTTGCGAGAAATTTCATTTCCAGCGCTTAAATTCTAGGCCGATATATCTTCGTTAGGAACCAATTCTCTTTTAAGACGAATATTCCGTAAAAAGAAAATGTTTTAATCAAAGTAATCCCGAAAATGATGAAAATAAAGAAATAATGTAAGTAATAAATTGTTACAAGGTTGTCCACATCCGGAGGATGATCGCAGCAGACGTGGAGAAGAGGAAGGAAGAGACAGCCCATCAACACTTCCCCCACTGCCATGTAGAGAAGCAAGCAGCACAACTTATGGACGCTCTACATACTCCGAAATATCTCTCCGATATATATCTGTATGGTCTGTCGAATACGGTATAGCGGATGCAGAAGGGCATCTACACGGTTATGGTTATGGTGTCAACACACCATGCTTTAATTGAATTATTACTGGCCGCTCTTTCGATTTTTTTTAAGGGTCTATTATGTGGAGCATCGTCTTGTATGAACCATAAAGTCCTCAAGTAAGATAGGTATATCATTTTCCAACAAATTCCTGTAATTTGGATCATTTAATCTGTTTGGTAAAAACTTAGGTCTTATTCAATAATCGCCAACAAAACCAGTCCAAATGAAAATTAAAAATTGCATTGCGAGAGAAGTTTGCTTTGTCTGTAAAAAGCACAACAGATTGGAGTTTCGGATTGATCCATTGTTGTAGAAATCAGTTACAAAATAGCATTCGTGGTCGAAAATCAGTTTCACTAACAATAAGACCTTGCACTCGCTGTAGGTATGTGGTATGGGTGCAGCAGCTATATATTTTGAAGCAGTGCGGCATATCGATGAATTCATGATTGACCAATGTTCCAAATGGTGTCGAATGATTTTTGATAGTCGACAAATTAATGCTAGGTTTATCATAACGTACTAAAATTAGGTATAAAATTAAAAATGAAAACTGTCGCCTTCATAATGTTTAATGTGTTGCATATTTTTTAACTTCAGGCGTGAACAGATAAAATGGGCACCCCCCCTGTATGTACATTATTTTCAAACAACTGTATGCTTGTTTAATGACGAAAGAATCTCATAAATGAAAATTAATAAAACAGTAACCCCGGAAACGACATCAGGATTAAATAAATTGAATTAATTTTCTGTATTTTCAATTAAAAAAATCTAGAGGCAGTTTATTAAAAATTTGTTTGAAAAGTCGTTTACTAATTATTTTTATATTGATGTCTGTTCTCAATATAATTTTATTTTTGTTCCTTTCTCCTTGTTCGCTTAGTTTTTACCCTCCCCATTAAAAAATAGATTAAAACGTGCGTTAGCGTTTTCGGGGCAGCATTGGTTTCGATATTGAGGAACAGTAATATTACATTTAAATTGGCGCTCCCAATTACAGCGGAATGCAATCTCGTAAATTGTAAAATTTCGAACAGCATAAATTGATAATCGATAACAGCCGCCAGGACTAGTGAATTGCAAATGCTAGCTGATTAACTTATGATACATCAAAGATTTATGTAATTGCTAAAATTTGTCGAATAAAGTTTAGTATTGTTGTATTTAATTGAAATAGAGCAAATACAGATATTGAACTTTCCAGTTCTTTTTCATTTGAATAAAACATAATTGAATGTCGCACTTTAAAATGACCATTGTGAGTGTTTCGTTATCGACTTCGCAATATTCACAAACGACTAGCTTTCACGATTTGTTGTCTATTATATTTATGGAATGTTGAAATCAGAGGAAATGATCTTCTATAAGATATCAAATAAAGTATAGATATTGCTATGAATTTTATTTCCTGCAGTTCCTTTCTGTAGATACATTGAAACAGTTTTATGTAGCCAAACAAGATCAAAACTTGAAATTGATTTATAAAGTTCCCAATGGATTGGAGTAGATTTTTATGAATATAATCTTTTTATTATTTTTTCGTAACGTTCGTATAAATTTTAACTTTTTGATTAAATGAGTAGATGACGGTATGAAAACGTGCTGTTAAATGATTCATCGTCAGAGAAATCACCGGTTGTGCCTGATAAAGAGTTGAAACATTTAAGAATAGATGGCTGCGAAATCTGGAAGTGGTGTAATCTCGGAGCACGTTCTTACTCAACTTTTCAACCCTAACTAATCTGCAGCTCGCCTGACCCAGGCAACATCACATTAGTTCATTGTCTTAAACAAGTACAACAATTTTTAAGAAACACAACCTTATCTCGTTTAAAAATATACAAAGTAATATTTTGGTTTATTGATTAATCTCGTTAATATTTTAACTGCATATTTGATACATTGGCTTGCCTAAATTGATTAAGTATAAATTAAAGTTATAAAATTAACCCTTGTAGAGCTGTTCCCTCTATTTACAATTAGCACAAATGAAAAAACAGATACAACAAAATTAAAAGATTTTATGGGCCTTTACATTTCTAAAATAACAACATAAGCCATCAAACAGGGCAGGAATTTAATATTTTATGTGAGAGATTGGGTCAGCGGTGCCCTTCACTTAAACCTGAAACAATTGAGTCAATCTTTAGGATCGAATTACAAGCTATGTATATAAGTTTTTATATTGATAATAAGTCGTTCTTTCTTTATTAACCTTCCTTCAACCAATGTTCGATAGCATGAAGCTCCCCAATCTGCTATCAGTCATCTCTGTTGGTCGTTCGTCACATTCATTCAAATCCAACCATTCTCATTGACTCATCTAATCATCGCAACCGTGCAGGTGATCTTTTTGTTAAACAAGAATTTCAACAATGTGTCACCTCCCGGGTCCATTACTGAAATAACGAAATTTGAAAGAAAATACCTCAGCTATTCTATGAAAAAAATAACATAAACAAAAAACAGGTCAATTCTACAAAGAATCGGACAAAACGATTTGTTTTTTTTCATATTCTGATGAGAATATGTAAAAGGCCGTGCAAGCGGTAAAGGAAATTGGCTTTAGTAAAAAAACAGACTGTTGAGCAATTTGGTGTTCCCCGAAATACACTAATCAGAAAATTGTGAGGTGTTGTTCCTCTTCAGAAAAAACTGATTACCACGGGGGTAATAAATGCATGGAAGTGGCTAGTCAAAGATGTTATGTTATATTATTTTAGGAATGGCATTGTTTGTAATATTGCATCGCCTAAACCAGCGATCACGAAACCACAGTTCGCCAAAGATTTTCATCCAGCCCCAGACTATTAGAATTGAATAGGATTCCAATAACAACTTTTTCGTCCGTTACCCCATGTTTTTAAAAATTTCAATTCCGCCCGCTCAAAAAGTTTGATAACCCGCGGCTTAAACAAAAGAATCAGAGGGAGTATTACATGAAATGTCAAAATTATAATAAATTTCAAAGGTATCTATTACTCACCCAAAATGTGGCTATTATTGGTGACAGTATATTTATCATTGGCACATTTGACAACATCTAACAAATTATTAAAAAAAATAATTATATGAAGTTATAAAGTCAAACATACAACGTGTCCCAGAAATAATGTCATTAATTTTAACCAGTAATAGAACTCGTCAAATCCAAGAACTTTTTAAATAAAGTTTTGGTGTAAACGTTTTGATTCACAAGTTAAAATTGTTGGCAGATTTGACTCTTACTTTGTTACCCGCCTATGGATAATAATGCTGAATGTTAAACACGGATAAGCGTAGAACAAAAAACTAATGCAAGAAAGCATTCTCTCCTTTTTAGTTCTGGTAATACATAAATGAAATAATTTGAGTCCTTGAAAAAGTTTTACTACCAAAAATGGAATGTTCAAAATAATTGTTACAAGCATTTACAAGTCACAATAACAGAGACTAGATGTGCGGCGGG
Organism: Dascillus cervinus; assembly: GCA_949768715.1. Taxonomy (NCBI): domain Eukaryota; kingdom Metazoa; phylum Arthropoda; class Insecta; order Coleoptera; family Dascillidae; genus Dascillus; species Dascillus cervinus. Next base: position 15,362,627 of record OX458316.1, on the reverse strand, counting down.
TGGTTTAAATAAGTGAGTAAAAAAATTATTTATTATAAAACGCACATACCTTGAATATCCAATGAAAGAAAGAACAATACGAAGTAATCACAATAAACGGTCAAATTGACTGCCGTTATTGTCAAGACAAACTTGAAGACGCCGACGAAAAGATTCTTCCACTCTGGCCAACATGAGTCTGTTGTTGCGGATTGTTGTGGCAGCATTTTCTACCCGTTCACGTAAAATTTCAATTGTATCAATTGGCGTTGAGTACATCAAGCTCTTCATGTACCCCCATAAAAAGAAGTCACACGGATTTAGGTCTGGCGATCTGGCAGGCCACGCTACGGGGCCCGTTCGTCTTCTCCATCGTTGAGGAAACGTTTCATTTAGCCAATTTTGCACGATGCGTGCATGATGACACGGGGCACCATCATGCAAGTACCACATATTTTCACGAAGTTCTAGAGGCAAATTCTCCAATAATTCAAAAAGGTGGTTTATTCAAAAAATTTAAGTATTGTTCTCCATTTAACCGTGGTGGCAGAATGAAAGGTCCGATTAGCCGTCCATTTATAATTCGGGCCCAAATATTGAGGGAAAATTGTTGCTGAAAACTGCAGACCATTACAGCATGGGAATTTTCGTTTGCCCAGGCATGTGTGTTATGCATATTGAAAATACCTTCTCTGGTAAATCCAGCTTCATCAGTTGTCAATACAATGGATAAAAAATTGGGTTGCTTGTTTATTTTTGCAAGAACCCATTGGCAAAATCGACGTCTGCGATGTAAATCCTGTGGTTGCAAAAACTGAACTTTTCATACATGATACGGATATAATTGTTGTTCTTTAAGTATTCTATAAATCGTATTTTGCGATATTCCATGTTGGTGTGCTAGTCTTCGAATACTAGTCGCTTTCCAAAACAGCTTCTTCAACATTTCAAATGCGTTCAGGACGTTGTCTACCACGATTCCAGGCTGCAGCCTTAAAAGATCCGTGATCCTGGAGATGCTGGACAACCCATGCAAATGTACGAACACTAGGAATGGGACGATTTGGAAATTGCTGCATGTAAATTATCCGGGCTTGGGCAGCATTTCCGGTGGCTTCACCATACGCTAATACAATATCCGTGTATTCATTATACGTAAATGCAGGCATTGTCACAAAATGTTCACTTTAATCCGCGAATCAAGATGTTGGTCCTACACAAGAACCGCTTGACGTACACTTATAATGCTCTTGTCTACATACCTCGACGGATGGCCCCTTTGTTTTCAAAAAAATTGTTAAAACTCTAATAATATACTTTAATTAAGTAAATGTAATATAAACTACTAGTAAACTGTTCGGAAAATCTCCATTATTATAAATAGTTGCATCATGTGCAGAGCCAGGCCATCAGGCAACAATGTCGTTAATATTCATATCATAACTACAAACATTTAGAAATATACTTTTTAATTATGAAAAATTTCTCCGTTATCTCCTACTTGACTTTGAACCTTAATATGAGTCACATCTACTGCACCCAACACATTTGAAAATCGTGCAATATCATCATTTCAATATCAACCATTTTTAGTAGAAGCAATATTTTCTACATTGGGCATAGTTACATAGCGATGTCGTAATCGAGCAACAGCCTCTGAAACCCACTTTATTATGCGTGATACGATTGAATATGTATAATTCCGCACTTGTTAAGTGACCTGCAGATGCATAAAATTATTGGAATTATTGGTGACTTTTTGATTGGACCATTTTTTCTACCGGGCAGACTCAATGGACATAATTATCACATATTTCGTAAAACGGAGTTGCCAATACTGCTGGAAGAAGTTCTTATTCAGTAAAGACTGCAAATGTCGTTTATACACGATGGCACTCCAGCACATTACAGTTTGGTTGCTAGGCAATATTTGAATGGATAGGTAGAGGAGGAGGCAAATCGATGGATAGGTCGAGGAGGAGCCCAACCTCTATGGTCCCCAGATTTAAATCCACCAGATTTGTTTCGCTGGGGACATCTAAAATAATTGAAGGGCCAGATGAATGAAGGGGTTAAGTGAAAAATTGTACATCAAAATTAAAAATTTAGTGAACAAATAACCATTCTTTTTAATCAAACAAACCAAAGTTTTAAATTATCTTTACTTGAAAATGCCAAATAATTATGTAAATAATTATATAATTATTTTTATAACATAACCCCTTCATCTATCTGCTCCTTCAATTGGTGCAGGACTTGCAGAAACGCATTATCGCATCTTGTAAAACAATTCGACATACATCTATGCGTCGCAGGATAGAAGCTTGTGTAGATGTTATAGATGACCATTTGCAACAGTTTTTATAAATATTGTTGTTATTTGCAAAACTCTGTATTTCGGAAACGAATCGTTTTTGGATACATGTTTATGGGAACTTCTTTTGTTCTTTCTGTCCAACGAATGTGCCTCTGCAATATTTCGGAAAATTAAAGAGAATTACCCTGAATAGTAAGGAAATTGAAGTCATAATTATTTATTTGTAGATGCAAATCTAATGTAATTGTTACCTTAATAAGTAAGTTCAAGTATAAAATAGAGTTACTTTAGAAAGTGCTGATTATTATTTTTTTTACGAAGATATCAATTTGGGAATAGTGTGTGTATAGCACGGGATCTCAATAGGCCTCGAGAGATTTGCGATTTATTACGAGCAAGTACCTATACGTCTCGTAAAATTCATTGCAAACCATTCATACGGCGAATAAAAATTGACAGCTAGAATGGGTAAGTTTATAAATTGCCAATTTGAAAAGCTATAAAGCACCCTTATCATTTTCGTTACGTAAACGCAACATACGAATTTATGTACACACAATGAAACCCTTTTTGGAAAAACATATTAAATCGTTGAAAAGAGAGAAAGAAACCGAAAACGGTGAGTTACTTCCTCTTTTCTTGTGGAAATCGGCAACATCAAGTTAGGACGTGCCATGCGTTGAAACTATTTAGTAGTCAGTAGTGTTCGTTAATCGTGATGGGTTAGGTGCTGTTGGTATCGTTTCTAGTTATGCAAGATTTCAGCCGATATTCAAATTGGGCAATTGTTTTTGTTGATGCGGTTCTAGCAGAACATTCATTGATAATGTAATTTTAACGAGGCTAATTATCTCGGTATAATTAATCATCGTTTACAGATGACGCCTTCATTTCATTTCGGTTTACTTAAATATCGATATTATGTCATTTATAAATTACATGTACTGTTCCTTTGGGAATGCTGCCGGGAATGATGTTCCGTTTTTACGTCTTTATGTTTATTTAATTAAATATAAATTGTTTGCGCAGCATAATTAAAACGACCTGGCAATTTTACATTATCATTTTTTTATGCAAATTAAATATTTCGTGCTTACCTATGTGCATGCAACTGTTTAAATGAGAAATTGAGTCGTTTCGGGGGAGAGGGCTTTATATTTAACAACAATGTAAATTCCAACAACTTCATTAGACTCTCATGATATTCAACGGCAACCGTTATTCGAGATTTTGTTCTTTGTGACATATGTCAAGTCAAGATGTTGAACTAAGGCCGAATATAATAACTTGTGATATTAAAGTGGTATGAGGTTGTGCTAAATCTTAATTACTGAAGTTCCATTGAACACAAATTCTGGTTAGCGAGTTGTTTTCATTTAATTTTCCTCAAATTCTTGAAGCAGAAGTAAATTGCAATGTTGCGGCTTTTTGTACGGTTTAATAGTTATTACGAATCAATAAATCATAACTCACGTAACATACCAACAAGGAGAACTTCTAGTAATTAAATCGGAACTTATCCACATGGAAAAGTTTTTATCCAAATAAGAAATAATTTTCTTATTCAGGGCAGTTTCTTATGTTAGTCTAATAATAAGTAAAAAGGTGAAATTGATTATTGATAATGCAAAATAATGGTGTTTCAATAATTGACTAGTTTGCATCCATAAAATTCTGGTTTTACACGATTTTTTTAAAACAGTTTTTTCACACAATTTTGATTTGTGGTAAAGGGAGGAGAGTTAAATCAGGAGGAAAGACGGGCCATTACAAATAAAAACGCCAACAATGAACCTGCTTTTGCATGACACATATAAATAGATACCATATACGACTTTTGAGTACATGCATTCATCGTTGTTAGTCCCCAACCTAAAGTGTTACAAGACGTTTATATTATATTTAGGTAAGTTGAATAAAATGTTTTCTCAATTCGCAATTAGCAAAATTTCTCAAGTTTGGTTATCTTGATGGGCGAAAAATCACTGATCAGCAATCCAGAGGAGAGATGAACCTAGAATTGATTCATTTTTTACTTTTAGTATTATGCCAAATGTATACACTGAGTGGCAAAAGTAACGTAATAATTCGATAAATTTGAAACCGTCGAGTTTTGAAGACAATCTAAAAACAAGTCAATTATTAAATTTAGTTTTACAATTTCAAACTAAACATTTTTATATACAGTCGTTTCTTGTCAAAGTAATCACGTCATCGCTGATTTTTTAAATGACAACCTAAATTGTATTGTCGTGATTTTGATAGGTTTCTTAACTGTCAACATAATGGTATAATATACGAGACCCTTACATAAGAGAACAATTGAGAAAATCTTTGTTGAAACGTGACGGGCAAAGAATTAAGTTCTGGGGAAAAATTCCGATTTATTTATGTTTGCAGATTTAATTTCACGCCTTTTGAGATAACACTTTTATAGGCGCAAGATAAGCAAGAATACAGGTAGCACATTTATTCCAGCATAGTTGATCCATCTATCCTATGTACTGGAGGAGAGTTCGACCAGTTTAAGTAAAATGTTCTTAATTTAATTTTTGTTTTTGCTTTAAAATTTTTATTACTTTAACATTTATTGTTACAAATTTTTTGAAATTGTTTAATAAATAAGTAAATTTGATATTATACATTTTTCTAAAGGTCCAACTCTCTCCATTTACTATATCATGAATTAAAAAAACAATTCTTTTTTCACACGATTTGTTTGGATTAATAATTGAGTTCGTTCTTAAAACCTCTGAAACTGTTCTGGTTCATTGTTTTGGTAGAACAATAAATAAATAATAATAAATTTACAATAACGTTATTCTAATTATCGAAACTGATGAGAAATAAAGCAAAAATTATTAAACAGAAAATACATCCCCTAACTTTGTGATTTCAACATGCTACAAAATATGTATCGTCGACTGTATATGAAACACATATTTCAGATATTTTCTACTTAGTTTAAATAATGCTTTTATTCAAATTGTGCAGAAAACTTACCCTTATTAAATATCTATTGCCCGGTTTCTGAAAGATTTCGCTATCTGTTCTTTAAGTAACAGTTCGATATGTATCGATTGGAAAAAAAAACGGTTTCTGGAAGCAATATGTCCATAACTTATGGATTCCACAATTGTTAGTTACTTTACCGCTTGCGTTCTATAATGGCAGCTGGCGACCATTAAAATTTCTGGTAAAATTAAAAATTTTCATATAGACTAGACACATGTACATTCCTAATAGTTCTGATGTAGAATTAATTGGCGTTTGGAATGCTTATATTTGAAAAATTAGCATATTCAAATTATATTTCTCAAATTTTTACAGAAACAATAATATAATACAGGAGGTGGTACTTTTACCCCCAAAAATAGTGTGATTGATGGAAAAATTGTAGTAATTCTCAAGCCATAATTTGATTCGATTTAAGTGCAATTTATTTGCATGCACTATTTTTTTCAGCAATGTCCTGTCATAAATTTGTTGGAGGATGATATTGCACCAAGGACTAATCGAAATCATTCGTTGTCGCCTGTAGATCAAATTTTAATATTATTGCGTTTTTATGCTACAGATAAAATAAGTACTTACATGCATGCACATGCTTACAGTGCTATAAGTTAATTTTGTTACCGTACTGTGGAATGGGTCTTTTTATGTGCAAGATTCGAAGCAGTTGGATTTTCGAGTTACGTGCCTATGTCAGCTGTTACAAATCGTTGTAGCTAAATTTCGATGTAAAATACTTACCGCACATGCGTCAACTAATTTAAATCCTGTCAACAGCTGTGATAAGTTATACAAGCCACTATTGGGTCGATGTGTCTATTTGCCGTACCAGAAACACTTTCTGTCATTTATTTGCACTTTGTCAAACCGATATCTACGCTTTCAGAAACCGGGCATAAGACATCACAATTTAATTTCTAAATAAAGTGCACATTTTCTTGAGTTAGAAATGATATTTTTGTTTCATTGCAAAGTAGACAAGTTGCGATTTACTGTCAATAATATTGCTTTATTAATACAAAATTGCCGCTGAAAAAAGTAACTTTTAATCGGAATGAAACATACTACTTTTCTAAAGTATTATTATTATTATTCTAAAGTACTGATAAGCAGAGTGATATTTAAGTAGTCGTGACTTTTTAGTTATATCATTGTTTTGGAAAAAAAGTATCTATCAACTAAAAAGATCTCCCGCGAAGGTGTGTATTTGGTGTTAGTAACGATGAATTGTGGGGACGACTTATCTCCAGATGTGGCAGCAGTTATTGTACATTTAACTTTAATTATTAATAAATTTTTCGAACCAAAATGAAAGACATTTTTTAAGTCTAGAACAATATCCACGAAGGCAGTGCAGGTGCTTGCCAGAATGCCTCCTTTGTGGATGAAAGCGAATGTAAGATCGGAAATTTATTTAAGGGGCAAAGATCATACCTTTTTGGCAAACGAATCCTTAATGATAGTTTGGCAAGAACAATGGGACGATTATTTAGGTTGTAAGTGGGTAGAAATGGATTATTTTTTAACACAATCCATGTCCGGACACGGAACTTTCGGAAAATATCTCAATTGGATAAAAAAGGCGGATGTCGATACTTGCTGGTTTTACCAGCAGGTAGACACGCCAGAACATACTATATTCATTTGTGACGAATGGGAAAGCATCCGAAGAGATGCTAGGATTAAAATGGGTTGTAATATAGACCAGAATAATATTTCTGAGTTATTATTGGATTCCGAGGAATCTTGGAAAACAGTAACCAACATGATGCGGGACATTATGCGTGGAAAACAGCAAGAGGAATTTCGTAGGGAAGAACTCGTCAGAGATGATGTGATATCAGATTCTGACGAAGATTGAAGGTTAAAGGTTGTGTGATTAAGAGAATGAATGTATATGAGGTATTTTGAATAATTTTTTCTTTTTTCTTTTTTCGATCTGTTTGAAATTTTTTAGAAACGTCAAAATTTACCAATTGAAGAGTTTTGTAATTTTTTGCTCGTGAAGCGTTTATAGTAATTATTAGGAGCAAATAAGTTTCATTTAATTTTTGTAAAGTCGCGAGACGGATTCCATCGGTTTATTTGTAAAGTTACGGCGAAAAATGTAAAAATTTTAGAAACGTCAAAAAATTATTCAATATACTACTTTGATTTTGATAGTAAAAATTCTAAGCCCCCTAGGTTTAAAATTTTTAATAATTTATTTATTTCTTTTAATTATTTTTGAATCATATTTAACCAATCTTATTGAGTCATTTAGGTTGTAACTAACATCACAATTAAAGATGCAAGTTCATGTGTAGCCTTGACAGCCAGAGGGTCCATTACCAAGGGGAGTCAAGGGATGCCTTCTTCACAATTCAATCTAAGATGATCGAAGAGGGAGAGAGTGATAGAGAGTGTGAATGATAGGTAAAGGAGGAAGAAGATGAAATGAGTAAAAGTGTGTGTGAAAGCAAACTAATAAGAGGCAATTTTTGATGATAGAGGGAGAGAGTGATAGAGAGTGAGAATGATAGGTAAAAGGGAAAGAAAACGAAAGGTGAAACAGTGTGAGTGAAAGCTTACCAAAAGATGTGATCTAATGATAAGATGTAAATGGAACTAAACAGACACTCACCCCGAAGTAATACTTGACGTAATGTTAATGTGGTTCCCGTAGTGAGGAAGACGTATGGGGGAGGAAGTTAGTAGTCACACAGGTTACCTCCTCTTAAAAAAAAAAAAGTCTAGAATTAAATTTTTTAAACCTAACATTAATGCTGCCTTAGTAACGAAACACTTCCTTTTTTAGTTACAAAAACAACCAGTTTATCTCTCACAACTGGTATTAAATATGAGGTGTTTTAAGACGGCTGGAAAAAAATGTTTTTTTTGTAAATGCAATATTAGTAGAGATTTTGCAAATTTCAGTAAATAACAATAATCGGTTGCTTGTTATTAATATTTTGTATCCTCTGAACAATAAGGTTCAGTGTACTTACGGGGTTTTTCAAATAAGTGATATGTGATACTAATGGATTCATTTTAACAAACCACAACGCATTCTGTTCGAAAAAACTTTCAGTGAATATGTAACCGACTTGTTAACGTTCTATTGAAATCGAGTAGACGTTACTATTTAGGTAATCTGATGCGGACAAACATCTCATCCAATGTATCAGCCAAAACGAAATCATACATTTGAACAACGAAACAATCAATGAACCACAAATTGATCAAAAATCTCTATTCAAATAATAATGTTACTATACGTCAGTTATCCAACTTGTGGAGTGATTATGCACACAACGCCTGCAATGCTGTTGTTATCTGATACTGTGGCTAAAACTTCAGATCTTTAGAGAATAATGACGCGCAACAGTAAGTTGAGTGTTGTTTAATATGGCATAACCGTCTTCCAAGACGCTTCAGCTTATAAGCACTGGCCAACGAAAAGCCGCAAACTTTTACTGCTTTGCAGATTCAACTGCTGTACAGTTACTTAATCCTAAACCTTTCTATCTTTCGGTAGAAGGTTATGGGGTGACTTAAATTTCGAAGGCATTCTTCTCCACACTTCTATTTTTTGTCCACTTTATTCCTCTTAATTCGACCGCTTTCCTCACTTCTTCTTTCTATGATGTTTTGAAGATAATCCATGTAAGATTTAAGGTAGAAGATGTTGTAGAAAAATAATGTAAACTATGATGAAATTGAACAGGACACGTTCTCCGGCGTTTAAGTAACTGCTGGGCTAGTAGATCAATCGAATCAAGTAGATAATGTTGCGGTGTTGGGATAACCCACTACAAAATATTAGAAGATCCTATCTTCCCTGACACACACACTATCCAACACATCCTTAGCAATGAATAAATGCATAACGACGTATAATTGAAATTTTGAGCTTCTACACTTAACATTAACAGATCGATAGATTATGTGACTATAATTGCAATTTTACTATTATTTAATAATTGCTTATTCGTAAATTAATAGTTTGGCAATGAATCACAAACAAATTTTAATTTACACCGTAGAATAGAATGGTAATAATCGACGAGACGCACCTTAATTAAATGAAGTAATGTTAGCAACTACAGACCCATGTATAACACAAAATGTGTCAAGGGATATCGTTAGAACAGTTCATGTAAGGGCGTGTTAACGTACGCTGTAATTAGTGTATTTTGTAATTATTTTATTTACGTAAAATTGTTTAAAGTAATATGTTTACCAAACAAAAAATGTAAATTATTGGTAATTTGTACTAGCCATCAAATGCAAAAATTGTACGAAGAAAACGAAGCGACAAAGAATATCCATTTAAGTCACTTAATTTATTGAGTTTACTGAACACATATCAAACTTTATAGTAACGTGCCTGGTTCGGTATCCCATTTTCCTTGATAAATTCTGCACACGTAGCACAGCGTGTTCAATTTTGCTTGAAATGACAAGATGCCGTCTTATTACAGCCACACGAAAATAAAAGATCCTATTAATATAATTTCATTAGCAATCCTTGAAGTACGGAATATATAACTACGGTGGCACTAGGGCAACGGCACGCTCTGCAGTATTATAGAAATTATGAAATTATTTTCTACTTTAGTAAAATGTAATCTTTAGTTATTTGCAAAGTACGTATTATGCTAATATGTATATGGGCCGGGCATCAAGTGACCAACTATCATGTTTGGAGGATTACTAAAGCAGTAAGTCTTATGGCCAGAGATTGAAAATTAGTAAGGAAAACTCCCTCAGAAAGTGCGTAGTCTTATTTTGTATTAACTATTTAAAGTTTGAACTAAAAATCTTGATTCTTCCCTAGCCCAGAAATCATTGCAAATTGAAAATTTGTTCTGCCCGGGCAGTTTACATTTAATTTTGTAAAATTGGTAACCAAAATGACAGCTAATCAAAATGATGAGCGAGGCAATGTACAAAATAATCGTGGATTAAATATTTAATTTGTTTAATAAAGAGTCGTAAATTGTATAAAAATGATCGCTTATGTAGCTCACGTTGTATATTTTGATTTTATAGGCATCCTGTGTTAATTGTAATGCTCATCATGACATCTAAATCAAAAACGAAAGTAATCTCTTATTGTGTAACATTTCCACTAATATCTGTCTGATATATTGTTTGAGTTTATCTGTACTATTTGGTTTTGTCAAGTTTGATTTTAAGATAGCCCCATCAAAACGAATCACATGGCATAAAATTAGGAGATCTTGCCGGCTAATCGATTTTACCTCGTCTTCCAATCCATCTGTTGGAGAAAATTGAAGAAAATAAGTCTGGGCCTATCTGACTGAAAAATAAAGTCGACAATCTTTTCCAGATGCAAATCTAGATATCTTGATCCATTAAGATTACCATCGAAGAATTTGGGTCTAATGCCTGCACAAAATTTCCTTTTTTGATGGTATTAGGTATGGGGGTATGCAGTGAGAGTTCTTATCAGGCTAGTAGCGACAATTTTCTGATTTACATGACCATTCAAAGTGAAGATCGATGCATCCAAGAAAAGTGTGCATTCCCAATGTAAGTAATTTTGATTGATAGCATTCATCTTTCATCATCCTTAATCAACTCTTGTACTATTTGCATTTTATAAATACGCTTCTTTGCAGACTTAAGTGCCTATTCCTAATACAGATTTATCAGTAATATTGTTTTCACGAACTATTTTTCCGAGCTGAAGTTATTTGATTTTCTTCAGTAACTAAGAGAATATTTAAGTTAGTAACATCATAGAGGAATGGCAGTCGTTTCAAAGAAAAGGGAGGGGTAGGCCCAGAATAACTTGGCGCAATGGAGTAATGGAAGCTGTGTATAGTAGAAATCTACAAGAAAGAAATTGGAGACAGAAAGCTTTGGAATCTTGGATGTGGAAGACTACGAAGACTACATAATATTAATTTTGGGTTGCTTATCCCTAAGTACATTTCTGGCAAAGCCCAGTTTCCGATATTCTGTCTCAATTTTACTAATTGTACTGTGGTAAATTGGTGGTAAATTTGCATGCTTTTCCCGAAATAAATTAACAACCTCAACTTGGGTCTGGCTTGTGTTACCATAACCAATAATCATCAAAATTTAAATCTTGAGAGACTCACTTAACCCAGATAGGTATACAAAATGACCTATATGTAGGATACCTCAAACAAGTATGAACCTGTCCATATAATTAATGAGAAATTAATATAAAGGGTTTTCCAATAAGAGGTGTTATTTTGATATTCAAAGGAAAAAGCTAATTTTTTGAGATAAATGATCCGATGTTTATTTCATTATAAAGAGGAAGGTATGCCGTTAATAATGGAAAATAACATCAGCCAAATGACAACCACGACCACGCCTACAGGACCATATCCTTTTCATGAAATTTTCCATAACCAAATCGCAAAGTGGCTGCCCTATGTCCTCGATAGCCTCACGAATTCCATCTTTCAGGTCTTGAATCGACGCTGGGCTGTTGGCGTAGACCTTCTCTTTCACGTAGCCCCAAAGGAAGAAGTCGCAAGGTGTTAAGTCACAAGATCTCGGTGGCCAATTGTGATCACCTCTTCGAGAGATAACACGGTCCGGAAACTTTTCCCGTAAAAGATCAATGGTTTCGTTGCTTGTGTGGCACGTAGCGCCGTCTTGTTGAAAATAAACGTTGTCCAGATCAATACCATCCAATTCCGGCCATAAAAAATCATTAATCATCTCTCGATAGCGCAATCCATTAACCGTAACTGGTGCTCCAGCCTCATTTTCGAAAAAGTAAGGTCCAATGACCCCGCCGGACCATAAACCGCACCAAACAGTCACACGTTGAGGATAGAGAGGCTTTTCAACAATAACTCTTGGGTTTTCTGAGCCCCAGATGCGACAATTTTGCTTGTTGACGAAGCCATCCAGGTGGAAATGGGCCTCATCACTCAAGATGATTTTTCGATGGAATTCCGGATCATTTTCATGCATTTCAAGGACCCAATCGGCAAAGATACGACGTTGTTGATGATCGGCCGGCTTGAGTTCTTGTGTTAACTGAACTTTATAAGCCTTAAGACCCAAATCTTTATGCAAAATACGGTGTAATGACGTTTTTGGAATGTCTAATTCCAAAGAACGACGAGGAATGGACAAACCTGGGTTTTCTTCAACACTTTCGGCTACAGCAGCAATATTCTCGGCTGTTCTTGAGCGACGTGCACGGGTTTTATTCTTCACATCACTAACTTGTCCCAACAGCTCGAATTTTTCCACCAATTTCTGTATTGCGGTCCGACAAGGTGCTTCACGACGACCCAAAAATGTTCGAGTTTTACGAACCGTCTCTGCCAAAGTTTCACCATTTTTATAGTGAATTTTAATAATTTCAATGCGTTGTTGAAGCGTGTATCGTTCCATTTTTATTAATGGCGTAGTTTCTACTTGTCAAATGTCAAAAAATTACAGCTCCAAAAGTGACATCTACCGAAATAACGGGCTATTCAAAATAACACCTCTTATTGGAAAACCCTTTACTTGTTAATTACAAATAATTTTAAAAAAAGTTTTGGATATAAGTGAGTTAAATAATTCATTTTCTTTTAAATATACTAACACAATCACTCAAAACTGGAGGGTTGATACTAAGCAGTTGTCAATTAGAAGAAAGAAAAGGCAATTTTTTATATAAATTATACTTTATGACTTACAGACAATAACATAAACGCATCTGGTACGAAATCAGTCAGATATCAGTGGAAATGTAGCATACTGTTAGAGATTAGTTTTATCATCGATTAAGATGCTGCCAGGATGTACGTGGGGTACAAGTTGTACTCTTTTTAAATTAAAAATTATTTATACACCATAATCTAGGTTTTCATTATTTTGACAGTTACCTCGTTTCAAAGTCTCAAATGCAAATGGTGTGTTGAATTTGCCTTTTAGACACCTTTACAGGGTATATCTTTAAATTTAAAAGGATAAATTGAAAGGTTTGCTGCATCCTATCGCTGTTGGGAGGTAGCTCCAAGAATCATCCACGTACCGTCATCTGGATGATATTTTTTGAATGAAAATACTGTGCTAATATGTAAACACCATAATTGAAAGTAAGAAACAACAATATTTTTACATACCTAACTCAAAATTTGAATTTATTAAACTTTTTTTTTGGTTTCCCAACAACTGGAAAAATTGGAGCTACTTCCTTTTTGCAGCAAACTCTTCAATTCAGGATGGTCTCCAGCACGTCTGTTGAGTAAAATTATAAAAACTGCCCAAAGAACGTGTCGAATAGAAAATTCAAGTTGGCAGTTTTGGAAATTTGTTTAAAGCTAAATGATTTTAAAACAATTCAACTGAATAGAACAAATTAAAAGCAACATTGTGAAAGCCGACATCTGAACTAAACATAATAAAATATTTTTTATTAAAAAATGTTTCCTCTTTGTTTGCATTTGTTAGCTGTGGTTAAGTGCATTTAGTTTTTAAAGAATTTTTAATTGCATAACTTTTAATTTCCAACAATTATGTGATAATAAACAATTAGTGGAACAAATAAAAAAGCTACGCTAACAAATTATTGTTTACACAAAACAATATAATATCTCTAACACGTCTTCTATATTCCTCTTCTCTAGCAATCTTAAACAAAAAAGCTTCACTAATTTTTTGTCCAGCTTCAGCAGCTTCAATAAAATTAGGAGCCTCAGTTTCACCCGCCAGCATGAATTGTAAATTCAAAATTGACTGCGACAAACCATACCTGGCGTAAATTTTCCAATATCGTTCGAATGTTTTGAATGGATACAAAATATCAGCATCGCAACCAAACTCTCTCAAAAATGCGGCAAAACTATCATAGTGTTCACCTCTTGGGGTACGGTGGAGTGGGGACAACGGCATCTGAGGGCTCGCCCCCTCTCCACCTCCAAAACTGCTAGATTAGTCTTGCAAATGTAGCGAACTCAATAAGTCAATAAAAATAACGCTAACATTTTGGTCCTTCGATCCACAAGCATAATCAACCGAACCACGATTCATTCAAAGCAACATTCATAATCGTCGAAATTACCCGTGTGTAAGAAAAATCATCAAAGCATCACAAATCGTGCGAAATCATCGGAAGCGAGCCATCAACGCCAACATCATCGCGAGGGAATCATCAAACTCAAGGGTGTTAAAGGTCAGACCTATAATATCCATTCATTACCTAACTTCGTCAATTTCCTTTAATTAATTCACTTTAAGAACCATGCCGAAAAGGGATGATCTTGTTGATTTGAAGCTGGATAGACGTAACATAAAAAGTGCTATCACGCGGCTTCAAAACGGTTTAGATAGTTCGAAAGCGAATAATTTTCAATTGCAAACGAACCTAGAAACGGTAACGGACTTATTTAAACAATTTAACAAAATTCAGACAGACATTGAACGGTTTCAGTTGAACGATACATCGGCCGACGAGACGGCCTTGGAGGCTGAAGCCGACAAAGAACGCGGCAAAATAGAAACGCAATATCGGGCGATTGTAAGCAAAATAAAAACATTCTTGAGCGAAAATTTGCCAGCTGCTTCCGCTTCTAAAGAAGCAGACACTGCAGGTACTATAATTAATATTACAAATAACGGGCACGACAGAGAACCGTCAAATAGCGTAATATTAAAACCCTTACCTTTAGCAACGTTCTCCGGTAAACACAGCGATTGGTTTACGTTTTACGAGTCATTTTATTGTTTGGTAGGAAAGGATACGAGCATATCTAACATTCGCAAATTTCACTACCTTAAGGGTTGCTTAAAAGATGAAGCTCTTAGGGCGATAGAATCACTATCGGTGTCGAGTGATAATTATGACAACGCAATCGCATTATTAAAAAAGAGATTTGAAAATAAACGGCTAATTGTACAAGATCACGTCTCCAATATCTTGAATTTTGCTCCAATCTTAAAATCGTCACACACACAGCTACGCGAATTAATTGATAACGTAAATAACAACATCGCAGCATTAAAAGCATTAAAAATCGAAGTCCAATACTGGGACGCATTGTTAATACCAATTATTTTAGAGAAATTGGATTATTCTTCAAGAAAAGAGTGGCAGGCCACTTTGGAAAAAGAAGTTCCCACATATACAAAATTTGATGAATTTTTAGAAAAACGATATCAGGTATTGGAAGCATTGAGCAATATAAGGCCCAATGATAGTCCAGCAAATAATCAGTCAAAAGACAGTAAATTTCATTCAAAAAACGGAAATAAGTATTCAAAACCAAATACCTTTGCGAAACCTAATAAATTCACTTCAAATGTTATTTCATCAAACAAGTGCTTTATATGTAAAAAAGAGCATAATGTCTTTCAGTGTGAAGAATTTCTAGCATTAAGCATAGCCGAAAGAATTCAACATGTAAATTCATTAAAACTGTGTAGAAATTGTTTGCGGAACAATCACGAAGCGAACAAATGCAGGTCAGCCAGTGTATGCAAAGAGTGTGGCAGAAGACATCACACTTTATTGCACGTGTTTGAATTTGTACCTAACGCCAACCCTGGAACGTCCTCTAGTACTTTATTAGTAGCTCAAACCAATCAGGTACTTTTTTCAACGGTTGTACTTCTAATCAGAGATTATCAAGGAAATTATTGCAAATGTCGAGCGGTACTTGACCAATGTTCTGAGGTTTCGTTAATAACTGAAAAAATGTGTAGAAATTTGAAACTAGGCACATATTGTACTAGTACTTCAATTACGGGTGTTAATGTAACAGAGAGTCTGACAAATCAGGGTTGTAAAATCAATATCAAATCAAGAGTAGGTGAATTTGAGACTAAACTAGAATGCTTTGTTTTGTCAAAAATTACGCGGCCGACTCCTGCTATATCATTCGATAAAAGTCCGATCGAGATACCTTCGGGTGTTGTATTGGCGGATCCAAATTTTAACATCTCTGCAGATATCGATCTGTTAATAGGAGCGCGATTATATTGGCAATTATTAATTGGAGCTCCAGTTCAGATACAAAAGAATCAACCATACCTACAACAAACGCAACTGGGTTGGATTGTAAGCGGAAACTTTGATTTTAAAAATTCTATTTCAAAATTTAGTTGCAATTTGATTCGTAATCCCGAAACTTATTTGGAAAACCAGGTAGCAAAATTTTGGCAAATGGAGGATTTAGGCGAAGAAAACAATGTAGAGAAGGCAGAGGAACAAGCATGCGAAGAGCATTTTCGAAAAAACACGGTTAGAGCGGTATCGGGTAAATTCATTGTAAAACTACCTTTCCGAGAAACTGTCGATTTGGGAAAGTCCCGTGCATCAGCACTAAGCCGTTTTATCTTCCAGGAAAAAAGGTTCGAAAAGGACAATAAATTGAGAAATGAGTACAAAGACTTTATGGCGGAGTACCTGAAGCTCGGCCATATGCAGCTCGTTCCTCAATCGCAGTTAAATAACCAAAAATCATTTTACGTGCCCCATCTGGCTGTTTTTAAGCGAACGGCCGAAGGGCCTCAAATTCATATTGTTTTCGACTGTGCAGCAAAATCCTCTAACGGATTAAGTCTAAACGATAATTTGTTAACGGGTAACAACCTTCAAAATGGGTTGTTTGACATACTTTGTAGATTCAGAACTTACAAATACGCTATTTCTGCGGATATAAAAAAAATGTACAGAATGATAGAAATCCATTCTGACGATACCGACTATTTGCGTATTTTATGGAGAGAATCTAAAAATGCTCCTATCCAAACTTATAAACTAAAAACGCTAACCTACGGGCTCACGTGTGCTCCCTTTTGTGCAATACGTTGTTTAAAGCAATTATCAATAGAAACGCGAGAAAGTCATCCTACAGCGAGTCAGATTATAAATCGAGATTTTTATATGGACGATTTGCTAACCGGAAGCAACTCTTTTAACGAAGCTTCATCGATTAAAAGCCAGGTTACAAACATTCTAGCGACCGCAGGTTTTAATTTATGCAAATGGAGCTCCAATAATTCTTTATTATTGAGCGACAATTCTAATTCAAACTCTACAATCGAATTATCAAAAGGCGAAGATGTCAAAGTACTGGGTTTTTTCTGGAATTGCAATAATGATGAGCTTAAGTATAAAGTCGAATTTCCGTCAGACTTGAAAACTATCACAAAACGTAATATTCTGGCAACAGTAGCAAAAATTTTTGATCCATTAGGATTAATTAATCCAGTTGTCGTTAAAGCAAAGATTCTCATACAGCAAATGTGGATACTGAAACTAGGTTGGGATCAACGCGTACCCGATGAAATCGAAATCGTTTGGAAAAAATTATTAAATGAATTATCGTATTTGAACGAATTAAGTATTCCGCGAAAATTACTATTATCAAATCATTTGAAGTCCGTCGAGTTGCATGGCTTTGCGGACTCGTCATTAAAAGCGTACGGTGCAGCCCTGTACGTCAAAGCTAACTACGATTCTGGGACGTCTTCAGTAACGTTACTATGTGCCAAAAGTAAAATTACACCAATCAAAAATATTACGCTACCGCGATTAGAACTTAATGCGTGTTTATTACTTTGCAAATTAATGTCAAAGGTTGATGAGGTTTTCAAGTCAAGTCTAAAGGTTGAATCGAATTTCTTTTGGACTGATTCTACCGTAGTTCTGTGCTGGTTGTCTGAGGCACCGGAAACTTGGTCTCAATATGTAGCAAATAGGGTTAGACAGATTCAAGCGGCTAGTGACATATCTAAATGGCGTCATGTTAGATCACACGATAACGCTGCCGACATTGTTTCTAGGGGCATGCTCCCAAATCAATTAAAAAATTCAGAGCTCTGGTGGCATGGACCGCACTGGTTAAAACTAAACTCCGCCGAATGGCCGCCGATCTGGTGCAATTCTCAAAAAACCGAGAAAATATTAGAGGATAGGAGGCCAAAGGCAATTAATGTTATACAAGCAGAACCTGAGTTATCGGTATTTTCGAAATTCTCGTCTTATATGAAATTACGAAGAGTCATCGCATATTGCTTGCGTATTGTTAACAAGAATAAAAGTAAAAATTTATCATCTACAGAACTCGAATACGCCGATTTAGTTATAATTAAACATATCCAAAGGCAATCCTTTGAAAACGAAATTCGGACTATTGGTAATAATGAAAAATGTAAATCCAACAAACTGTTACGTTTAGATCCATTTATTGACAAAAATGGAGTACTACGGGTAGGCGGACGGTTAAAGAACGCCCAAATCAATTTTGATAATAAATTTCCGATTTTATTACCTCAGAAACATCACGTAACTAAATTAATTATTCGTCAATTTCATGAGAATGAACTTCATGCGGGAAACGAAGCAACATTAGCTGCGATTAGAGAACGATTTTGGCCAATATCGGGCAGAAGTATGATACGAAAAATCATTCATTCGTGTGTGAAGTGTATGCGGGCTAATCCAAAACCTGTAATTCAAAAAATGGGTGATCTCCCTAAAGAGCGGTTGCAACCTTTACGACCGTTTTTAATTTGCGGTGTAGACTATGCCGGACCATTCCTTATAAAAACAAACAAATTGCGTAACGCAAAGAAAGTCAAAGCTTATATCGCTCTCTTTGTCTGTTTCTCGACTAAGGCCGTTCATGTTGAGTTAGTAGGAGATCTAACTACTGACAGTTTTTTAGGAGCTTTCAAACGGCTAATATCGCGTAGAGGACATGTAGTAGAAATGTTTTCCGACAACGGTTCCAATTTTGTAGGAGCTGAGCGCGAATTTTTCAAATCGGAAAAATTTCAAGACAAATTATTAACGCATTTTTCAAACGTAAACACTAAATTCAGCTTCATACCAGCAAGATCACCGCATTTTGGCGGACTTTGGGAACGTTCAATTCAAAGCGTTAAGCATCATCTAAAAAGAATATTAGGCGATGCTTACCTTACATACGAGGAATTTAATACTTTGATCATTCGGATTGAAGCTTGTTTAAATTCACGACCCTTAACCCCCTTGTCCCAAGATCCTAACGACCTTCAAGCATTGACACCTGGACATTTTATCATTGGAGCCTCTCTTACTGCACCTGTTGAAAGCGACGTTACCGGCATCCAGTTGAATCGCTTGTCTAGATGGCAACGAGTTCAGCAGCTCCAGCAGCATTTCTGGAAACGATGGCAACGGGAATACCTAACCCAACTACAGACACGTCCTCGAGGTGAACAATCGGCTCAACCCAACGTCACAGTTGGAACATTGGTGGTCTTGGTTGAGGAAAATACCTCACCTCTGCATTGGCGTCTCGGGCGAGTCATCGAGGTGCACCCTGGCAGTGATGGTCTCGTGCGGGTAGTGTCCGTTAAAACAGATACTGGTGTTTTTAAGCGCGCAGTTAGAAAGATTTGTATAATTCCAACAGAAAAGGAGTAACTGCACTTTAATTTTTTTTTTTTTTCTCTTCTTTTCGTCCTTTGTATTTCTTAGTTATTTTTTGTTGTGTATATGCCTAAACTTTAGAATCATTATGTTTTGAAGTACACTGTGTACATTGACTTCAAGGGGGGAGAATGTTCACCTCTTGGGGTACGGTGGAGTGGGGACAACGGCATCTGAGGGCTCGCCCCCTCTCCACCTCCAAAACTGCTAGATTAGTCTTGCAAATGTAGCGAACTCAATAAGTCAATAAAAATAACGCTAACACATAGTAAACTTGTAGGAAATATTTCCAATTATCCATCACTTCGGTCGAGCTGCTGGTAAGAAAAAAATGTGTAAGATCTAACATTGGGTTTCCTAATCTCGATATTTGAAAATCGACGAAACATAAATCTGTTGGAAGACGTGATTGATTATTTTTCTGAAAAAAATTTAGATGCAATTTTTATTAAAGCGACAAAGCAAAGACTTACTCCATATCGAAACAATATGTTATTGCACCACGGATCTCCGTGAAGAATGATTGTATCGTTGCCGGTTGCTGTAATTGCTTCTAATGAAAAATTTATTGCGGTTTCTGCAAATTTTGCAAATTGTTTAATGGCTTCCTGTTCCGTTTCAGGGTTAAGCGTTTCTGCCGCCCTTTTGTAAAACAGTGGAACAACTGACGCCAAATCTGTTAATTTCCAAAATTTTATCGACGAATTATAACAATTTGTAGCAATTTTATGATATAATTCCGGTTTTTGATCACGAAGCGCAAACGAAAGGGCATGAAATCGCCCGTATTCTTGACAAACCAATTTCACGTGGTCTTTATTCATCGGGTCGTATCTATTCCACAATCGATATCCTTTTTCTTTCAAATTTTCGAGAATTATCATTTCATTATTTTTTTCCAACAAAGTTGCAAAGCATTTCGCAAAGCCGGTGAATGGTTTAGATATATTTTTTTCTTCCTCTAATTGCCGAAATGTCGGCATTACTACATCATACATATAAATTTCACTTTTAAATGTCAGCCTTATTGGTGATATTTCGCGTAATTTATCATTGTTTGGAGCAATTTTGGCAACAAAATTTAATACTTTACTGTTACCCTCGTTATCTGTTCCTGTGACACGTATTATCTTTAAGTTGCTCATATATCCTTCTCCGCTCACAGAGCCGGATTGTATTGTGATTTGAAAATAAGCAAAATTTTCTTTATCGGTGGCGTTTTTTAAAAGTTTTGTAAAAGTACTTTCCAAATTGTCTGCCATTTTAAAAATTTGCTTTCTTGCACTATCACCGCAAGCGCCTACTTTTATGATCACTCTGCTAACATGTTTTTAACATAATAAAACAGACAAATAAAATTTTGGGTAAACAAATACGATAAGTTCAGTCACGACGATAACTGCTGTGAGCAAGATGGAAAACAAAGGCGGATACTTTTATCAACTGCGAAGCAAAATATATAAGTGCTTTAACCTTAGATAAAATTATTTTCGATGAAATGTAATACAACATCTTTGATCCGTTTTTTGTATTCGTCGATATCAGAAATGTCATACATGAAAGCATCTGTGATATTTTTAGCAGTTTCAAAACAGTGAGCAAAAGTTTGCGCTTCATTTTGGTCAGTTAAAATGAAGTGTATTGATAATATCGCAACAGCCAAACCATATTTGGCGTATTTTTTCCAACTTGCTTTGCATGCTTCGAATGAGTACACCAATTTTGGATCATTACCAAGTTGTGTCAAGTACGAAGAAAAACTATCATGATACAGCACTAAGAACTGTTCATATTTATCAATCGTCGATTTTGAACTGACTGAATAAAAAAACGTCACGAGATCAATTACCGGATTCGACATTCTGAGTAACTGAAAATCGAGGAGACATAAATCCGTAGGAGCAGTCGATTCCTAAAATAAAACATTTGAGAAAATCTTATTAACTGTTGAGTTGTGCTTACGCCATATTTGAACATTATGTTGTTTAACCAAGAATTGCCATGAATTAAAACTGAATATTCATCGGTTACTTTACTGATGTTTTGGAAAAGACTTCCGGCGGTTTTTATGAAATTTCTGAAAGCAATTTTGACGTACTTCTCAGATTCCATTTCGAATTCAGTTTTAAACTTGTCGTGGTAAAAATCCATTATAACTGAAATGTCGCATTTTTTCCAAAATTTTTTGTACGGATCCTTAAGTTTTTTAACGATCATGTCGCAAATTTCTGGCTTCTGTTCGCGAATGGCGAACGACAAGGCATGAAATTTTCCATATTCTTTAAAAACTAATTTCATATGGCTGTCGTTTACCGGCTCTTTATGTTTCCAAAGCCGATATCCTCTTTCTTTTAAATTTTCTAGTATGATCATTTCCTTCTTGTCTTTCAAAGATGTTGTATAACATTTCGCAATGCTGGAAAATTGGTTTGTAATACGGTTTTCTGCTTCTATTTGACGACACAAAGGAAAAAATGTCGTGTAAACCAGAACTTCATTTTCATAGGCATATCTAACTGCGGTACGTCTTCTTAATTCGTCATTTGTGGGGGCAATTTTTGCAACGAGGTTTAAAATTTTATTATTGCCGTCTCGATCTGTACCGTACACATGAATGACTTTTAGATCGCTTATATAACCGTCCCTACTAGTTGAACCAGCTCGAGTAACAATTTCGTAATCAACAAAGTCATCTTTTTGTATCAAAGTTTTTATTAACGTTGTGATTTCTTCGTTGCACTCTGCTTTTAATGCTTCACCCATATTTAAATTCACTTGAGTAAATAATCTTACCGCTTAACGTATTAGAATGTGATTACACTAACTTGTGTTATCTTTATTATTATCACCTTGTCACGTCAAACAAATAAATGGAATAGAAACATCACATGACTAATACTTATTAATGCACTATACAAAATTAGTGAAGGTTGTCACTTTTATTATATCGACCTTATTGCAGGCTGTGATTTTTACAGTCATTTTTCAATTTAATTTAAGAAGCACTCTTTTGACCTCGATACGTTCAACAAGATGTGCTGCACAGTATTAATAGCTATGTGCTAACATGATCCTACCGCTGCGTGGTGAAAAATGTTTAATTATAAGCAATTGTGTTAATTTTTATATAGCTGTCCCGAAAGTCAGCGTTCTTAAATTAAAACGACAGGTATTTATTGAAAACTAAATAAAACACAATCAATATTGTGTGACATTTGACACTATGTAACTCTATTTCGTTTGCTGTCATCACTTCGCATTCGTATTGTTCTTTTACTTACAAACTAACGGTTTTTTCCTTCGTTATCTGGACTTTTGTGTTATCTAGTGATTTAGACTTATGTGGTTGTGTTGTTTTATGTCGTACCAATATACTGCTGAGGAATACACTAACATGCATTACATTTATGGGGAATGTAGGGACAATGGTGTTGATGCAGCTAATCTGTAACGCGAAAGATACTTAAATGCGTTGGAACATTCTTATCATCGCTTATTTATAAATGTCCTGCGAGCATATACGGAAGACAGAATACCTCATAATCGCGCTAGAATTGTAAGACCACGTATGGATTACGATGAAGAAGTTTAACAAGAGATTGAAAATGATCCTATTACTTTGGCAGGAGCAACAGAAAGTCGTACAGAGATACCGAAATCCACTGCAAGCAGAATTATACGACGGAGTTGTTGCTTCCTCTTGACTACCCAATACGTGTCCAATTTTGCAATTTTGCCCCAGATACATAGGGAAGACCCAGATTTCCTGGATAAAATTTTATGAACAGATGAAAGCACATTAAAGAAGATGACTTTATGAACATGCACAATCTTCACTCATATGCACTTGAAAACCCACATTCGCTGAGAGAGGAACGGTAACTATATCGCTTCAAAATAAATCTGTGAACCGGCATCTTAAACGGCCAAATAATTGGCTCCCTTGAATTACCTGAAAATCTAAACGGGGAAATTTCTCACAATTTAAAAAAAATATATACTGCCAAATTTTTTACAATATGTGCCTTTAGCCAGAAGCAGGGCAATGTGGCTTCAAAATGATGGCTACCGAGGTTATTACGCACGGGGAATAAGAAACTATTTGGACCAAGCTTATTCACAGAGATGGATTGGCCGACTTGGTCCCATTTTATGGCCTCCAAGATCCCCGGATTTAAATCCTCTAAATTTTTTTTACTGCGGTTGCATAAAGGAGAAGGTCTATGCAAAACAGATAAATAGCGTAAATGAATTGAGACAGAATATTACTGAAGCCGCACAACAAATAAATATCGTAGGAAGCGCAAGACTGATAATAAGGTCTTTTATGAAAAGATGCTGCACTTGTATTCGACTTGGTGGCAGGCAATTTGAACACATCCTTTAATTGTTATTTGTGTTTTGTTTATTTTTCAATAAATACCTGTCATTTTAATTTAACAAGTGTTTTCATAGGAATGCTTAATTATGAATCAATTTCACAACGAGATCCTTTTGTAGCAAAATAAGAATAAATTTTTTTCTATTTGTAAAAGTGCAAATTTCTTAAAACCTAATGACTTTACTTAGATCATATTTTGATATTTTTGTCAGTCATGAGCTGGCCTATCATCCCTCCAAGCGATGACAAAATGACATCACTAATTCATTAATTGTAAAAATCCACTCTCATCGCTGCAGTCAAAAAATAATATAGCTCAACATGTGTTCACTGAAAAAAATCGTATGTTACAAATTACTACAATAATGTAGCACATATTTTGTAACAATTTTTGCTACAAAGAGAGCATTTGTTACTTAAAATTGTAATACAATTTTTAAAACATTTGTAGTGAAAACTTTGTAGCAATCTGTGGGAATAAAGAAGCCGCGGTGTTGAGACGCGAGCGGGGACCGAGCAGGTGCAGCGTCTTAAGCGGGAAAACGAAGGACGAAGGACAGCAGTTTATGTTAGAGGTCGGAAGGTGAAAGTTGTTCGTATCAAGTTGTATTGTTTATATCAAAGTAGTTTATGTTGGACGTCTGAAGGTGAAAGTTGTTGATATTAAGTTACGTTGTTTAAGCTGTATTGTTGATATTAAGTTACGTTGTTTAAGTTGTATTGTTTATATCAAAGGAGTTTATGTTAGAGGTCCGAAGGTGAAAGTTGTAGTGTGTATCAAGTTGCATTATTTAAGTTGAAGTTTATATCAAGTTGCATTATTTAAGTTGTACTTTATATCAAGTGCCGTTATTTATGTAACATTTTATCTTTTAAATATATCTGTATATCGAAGAATATCGATTCCTACAAATCTTATCTACAAAGTGTATTACTTTTTCAAAACAATTATGGTATTACTTTTGTTTTAATATTTGCTATAAGATTGTTGCAACTTACATTATATTTTGAGTGAGTTTTACTATAAAATAAATGGATTAACGTCACCACAATTGTTGCATATTTTTCGAAAATTTCTGGCCAATACAAATTCATAATTGTTGGCACGTGCTTGCCGAATGTATTTTATTGAAAGTGATCGAGAGGGAAGGAACAGATTTGCGGACGCGGCCCGTTGCCGAAAAATTGCCGACAATAATAGTACTTTGTGTACCAAGGCGGTAAAGTGAATGTTTTCCGGGGCGAAAAAAGATATGGCCAGGCGAGGCGCAGCCGAGGCTGGCTACTTTTTGAGGCCCGGAAAACCACTTTGCCGCCATGGTTCACACAATATTTTTTATGCTACACAACATTACTACACCATTTTTTACAATATCCAACAATATTATAGAACTAATAAGGTTTATTTTAAATATTAAATAGCAGGTACAATTTATAAAGAATATTCAATGTTAATGTTAAAAATAGGGTTGCTGATTACACAGTTCGCAAAAGAAATTCCCTGTTTGGATAAATTTGACAGTTGCAATTGTTCCGAAAATTTTGAAGTAACAGAAGATGATGCGAAATTTTTGAATATCTTGCTGGGTGAAAGTTTTTGATTTTTTAACAATGTGTCCGACCGATTGCTTTTTTAGAAAAGCATTTACTTTTGTGTAAGTTCCAATGTGTACATCATCTCTAACTGATAACATAGCTTTTAATATTTAGTGCATTGACCAGTGTTGATTACTTATATTTTAGAGACAATTCCGATAACTAATTGTAAGCTAAAATGACGCTTTCGCTATATCTCTTTAGTTTTTTTAAACCACACCAGTTCATGAAATAATTATATTGTAGGTCATATTTTTTCTTTGATGTACTTGGTAACAAATTCATGGTGACCACTTTGGCTGCATCGCTAACTTCGGGTGGAGTACAATACTCCACCATTTCATCGCAATCTTCATCCATTATCACAATCACAAATTAAATACACCACAGATAATAAAGAAATAAATTCAATACACAAACGGAACGAAAAACTGACAGGTTAAATTATGCATTTGAAACTGTCCGCCAGGGAGCTGTCCGCGCGCCACCTACAACTATTTTGTCGGCTAGGCATTTTACGGTTTCTTTGTCCGGCTAGCCGTGCAAAGGCATCCTTTCTCCTTTCAGTAGAGAGGGAAAAATTGGATTTTCTCATAGTGTAGGATAAAAAATAATTTACACTGATCGCACCCCGCTAGGAAATATGATACAAGGGAAAAATATCGTAACAAAACTATTTTTTGAGATTTTGCTCTCATTGTCTGTTTTACAAGCCGTGTATAACGTATATTTGGACTTCTGACCCAAACAGTATTAAGTCACACAAAATACGCCTTTAACACTAGAACGCTACCGTCATTGGAGTTAATAGGTTAATGCCACGGAAAATTGGGCTTTAATCAATATTGATTATATTGCGGTTTACAGATAAGAGTTGTGAATTTCTGCTGATTTTGCATTTATTTATTTATATTATACATCCGAAACAGTGTGTAGTCGATATGCGTGAAGGAGGATGTTGTGGCTGGTCGGTGGAGCCGGTGAAGAGCGCCTTCCAGCAATTGGAGTGATAAACAACCTCGCAATATAAACAAACTGATTAAAAACGGTCATTCATTCTTTCGAGAGCTTACGAACAACTTCTTTTTAATACGCATAATTTTGTATCAATCTTTTTAATTATAATTAGTTAGTAAAGTGAAATTAATAAAGTCTTAACTTACTGACTATAAGTGCGATAAGTTTATTAATAATTATTAGTTTTGCGTTGTGATTTTGTGTGAGTTAGGTATGGATGACTTCGTTAAGACAACCTTAGAAAGCTGGGGCTTGTTAGACCGGTTGAGGGTGAGCTTTGACGGTAAGTACTATCGAAACAGTTTTTACTATTCATTAATAAAGTATTCATAAAGTCCATCGTTGCAACATACCTCTATTGTTTTACCGCGTTTTATTTGACAGTAACTATTAATTATGAAATTTGTTTTACAGTAAACGAAGTCGACAAACAGACCTTACTCAATCTTGATCGAGAAGATCTCAAGGAATTAATTCCAATTTACTAGCAAGGTGGCAAATAAAATTATATTATTTAACGATTTACATGATTACATAACATGCTTAAAAAAGAAAATGAATGAAAAAACTTTCGTTTCTATTAAATATTGTTGTTAAATGTGTTACAATTGTAAGTTATGTATTATCCATGCTCTTTTTGTTTATTTAATTTATTAAATTTTTCCCTTATGTTTTTAAAAAATATGTTTTTAAAATGTAATTTGTGTATTTGACAATGTTTTAAAGAATGTGTTTTTTAAAATGTTTGTGATTTGTAATAAGTGTTAAAAAATTTTAAAAATTGTTATGAACAAGGAACATAATTTGTAAGTAAAAGCTCTTTTTGTATTTACTTGTATTATTACTGTAGATGTTGTTTAAAATATATAAGAAACAATCCTGTTATAATTAATTCTTGCGTTTCATTTTACCTGGTTCATTTTACCACTAATTCCATTCCAAAAAAAAGTAGTAAATTGTGATTCATAAAAAATGTAGTATTTTGCAACGAATATACATATTACTTTTTACTACATTAATTAGGCGCAGAAGTCTGTTAATTGTTGCAAAATATGCTGCAAAACCTGTAGTAAAAATAACGGCAATAATAATAGAAAAAGATATGTGTATATGGTAACTGTTTCTCTTTTTTGTCGCAAAATTTAATCTCTAAAATAGTAATTTTTAGTATAAAATCTTATACTTTTTACTGTAAAGATTTGGAACACATTAGTCTTTATTTTAGTAAATTTTGCAATGACTGTGTAGTACACTTTACTATTATATTTGTCGAAAATCTCGCTATACACGTTAGTACTATATGCCACAAATTATTGTAAATGTAGCTACAACCAAGTTACTACAATTGTTTAGAAAAAAATGATACAATTTGTAACTAGTCGTATTTTTAATACAATTTGTGGTAAAAATTTGTACAATTGTAGTTTTATTTACTACTTTTTTTTTTCAGTGTTGTTGGTTTATTACTAAGCTTGGTACAAAAAATCGCGGTTATTGTATTTCCAACTTTGATGCTGTCAAAATAATATTTATTTAAGTATCTTGATGTTTTAATTTATTACATCATTGATTTTAAAGCACAAAATTTGCTGTAATGATTTATGATACTGCTTATGTTTTCATTATTTAATCCGTTTTCTTTGTTCTCTGTGCACTTCAAAATGCACAGAAAGAAAATCCCGGCGAGTTTATTTTGAGAGTTTAAAAATGTGATGTAATTTCCAAAAAAAAAATCGTCGTGAGAAATATTTGTTACCTGCTTTTAATGGGAATTTTCGAAGGTCTAGTGCATCTGCGTGCATACCTACAGCCGTAAAGGAATATTGTATTTCTGAATTTTGATTCAAGAGTAAATTTTTAGAGGTTTTCATTAACAAGGTTCTGGCGATTAAACATTTTGTATTTTTGTTTGTTTATAATTAATTAAGTTAATTAACTTGAAACTTAACTGATTTTAACTGACTGGTGTTTAATTTTAATATTACTGGCGATAGTCTGTAGAGTAATGCATTAAAAAAAAATATAAAAAATTGTCTTTTGTAAAGTTTCGAAATACTGGAACGAAAAAGAATCCCAAAGTGCTCATTTTGCACTTACAGTGAACCATAAAAATAACTTAGAACGGCTGTTTCGTAGCCATGGCCAGAAAAAGGCAACGTCGCAACTTTCACTGCTAGCGGACCAGCGTGAACATAGCGGCGGGTAAAAACGTATTAAGTTAGGCACAAACCACTTACAGCGAAGCGTTCAAAAGCCGCATATTGTTTATAATAAACAAAAAAGGACAAGACAACAAAAATAATAAATGTTACAAGTAAACCCTACTTGGTAAATAAAATTAATTTTTCGTCCTAAAGCATTATGAACTACGGTATTTGAGAGGATATCTTTTATGAAGTGCGCACCAACGAAAGATTGTCATTGTCCCGTCCCACATCGCGGCACGGGCCCAGAGAGAGGGGGACATAAGTCCACCTCCGTTTTTCTATTTTTTTACCAAACCAGTCGCAAGGGATAAGTCATCCCTAAAACATCTAAAAACGGTAGATTAAGGTTATTTTGTATATAGTGTATCAAAATAAAAGGTTAACTTCAATCCACTATTTTTTGGAGTGTCCATCTTTACAACCTGGAGAAAGCAACAACTAACAGTCATTATGAATTAATTTTATACACACTTCGGAAAATTTGCAAAAATATATCTAATTGTGGGAAAGAAAAATTAATTTTATTCTTAAGCAAGAACCACGTGAAGGTGTAGGGCTGTCTCTTGCCACAGAGGAAAGGAAAATTGAAAAGTTGACGTTAGGAGAAAAAGGTGAAAAGCTTTAAGAAAAGTGTTTTTAAAAAAGAAAAAAAAAACGCTGATAAGAAAAAATTAAAAACAAAATGAACAAATAAAATAAAATGAAAATCAAATTAAAATAAAACGCAAAATTCTGGTGGTGACATGGTAATTGTTAATTACGAAGCTTTTTCAACACCCATCGATTAGTAGACATTTACTACTTGTATTTTAATGATATTCATTAGGATACAAATTATAGAAGTAAATCTCACTTTGAAAAACCTTAAATTCCCACCCTGATAACTCTAGTTCATTGGAAAAATTTTGCTTTAAATCGTCAAGTCAACTATAAGATCAGATTTAAAAAAATTCTCAATTTTGTTATTTTCTCTTTCAAGAATTGCTTGTCGTCTAGCCTGTGGGTCAGTTCTCTCTTTAATGACTGTTTTGGATAAATATACCGGTAAATTTGGAAAAATGCTAGGGACTGCACCATCTTTCAAGAATGGTCTCCTTAAAAGAGTTTCGGTACAGGTTCCATCTGCCTGTCTGTATTTATCATGTGTAATCACATCAGCGCCGTTAAAATGTAATTGACAAACCACACTTGAAGATGATGGAATAAAGTCCTTCCTAGGGATTGCTTTGAGCCACGTTTTTTTGTTCTTCGATTTTTGGAAACTTAAAGATTCTGACACCACGGTTGTTTTGGCTAGATTTTAAAGAAGAATCATAATTGCTTTTGCAACCTGTTCCACAACACCGACTAGGCATTTTGAAATTGATTACCAATCTTAATAACGTTAACCTCAAATTTATATTCACCGTTCACACCACCAAACAAACATCAAAATTATGCTCCTAAACACCTGAAATACATCGGGAACGTCTCTGCACTGCACCAACTTAGTATCACTCGAAAAACGGAACAAATTTGCCAAAAAAACAGTAAACAAATAATATCTACAGTACATTCACGCAACCTTGCCCGTTACTGACCATACTGAATCGTATGAAGCTGCGCGCGCAGCGGTCTTTAAGCGGTGTTGCCACGTTTCTTTGTGCACGGCTAGTATTTAACGACGGCTACGGGCTGTTTTTAGCATACCGAAGGTCACAGTGCAGTACTTCTTTTTTTTCCTTTTTAGATATTCAACTATTGCGCATAATTTAGACAAAAAACATGTCAAGGGTCGCAGTGCAGTACCCCGTATGATTTTTTAGATGATTTTTTGTCTTAAATTATGAGTAGCAAATAAATAACTAAAAGGAAAAAAAAACATTCAACTGTGACTCTCGATACCTACTGCAAAGAGACATTGACTTTCGAAAAGTAGTTTTAATTCTCGGAACTTCTTGACATAAGAAAAGAAAGGCCGGCTTACCTGAAACGTTGTCTATACGCTTTCTCGTTCAAAAACGCAAACATTTAGTCTTGTTTCGTGTTCAGTTGATGTGACTAGAAGTTCCAGGAGTAATTTGGAGTTTTATAATTACAGCATTAATTTTTTGTTTGAATTGTTTTCAACCTATATCATTTTGGTTTTCAATTTTAATTTTTGATTCTTCAAATACTGCTAAACGATTGGTTAATGAAATCATTAAAGAATAATCAAGATAATTTATTTAATTGATTGCTGATTTACCCACATACGTACGTGCATAATAAAGATACCAAAAGTGATAAATTAGCAATATTCTAATAGCATTTTTTATAAAATTACAATAAATTTAATTATTTTAAGTCTGACTTACATGTCGATTTTTGTCCTTTGTTCCATATCTTCTTTTTTCTTTGTTTGGAATGTTAATACCTCGTCACAATTTTTATAAACTACATTACATATATACACATTTAACACAAACATTTTAAAAACTCTTGAAAAACTTCAAAACATTTTAAAAACTATTTGATTTATTGTCATTATGTGTATTTCGTTATTTACTTTTTATTTCCTAATTAAATTAGTTAATTAAACAGGATAATGACTATACTCCATTTTAGTTTAATATAAGTAATTATTGGGTAAATATGAAGTGACTAACTTGTCATTAGTAACCGAAATCTACGAGTGATCTTGACCAATCAAATTGTCTTAATTTATAACTTAGACTAGACGAAATAAATATTTACAACCAAATACGAACCAAAATATACTGTGTATTTTAATTTTTTCAAATAATACCTGGTAAAGTTTGTCTAAACTTATTCTGCGTTTATGACTGTGCATTTTACAATACTATAAGTGATCCGGCCATAAAAGTAGGTAAGTCGTAATAATCAGCATGGGCAGAAGTGGCCAGGGCTGTATTTGGTAAATTTTTATAAATTTCTTGATGCTTAGATATAAATATGAGTAAACATTAAACCTCTTCTAATAATTAGGTAGGTATGTGGGGTTATTGATTAACTTAAATACTTGATGAATTCTATGACTTGTATTTGATTATTTGTTCTGAACTTAACTAAAGTTGAAATATTTAAGTACGGTTCTGAAGTATCTACAAAAATATTTTTCAAAGCAACCAGATGTGTTGCACCCTGCAGTGAACCCTCATTATCATCACTAAAAGTTGATTGCGGTTTAAAGTCATAAACGCAGAATATTTTTAGTCAAACTCTATAGTTTTACATTGTTTCAGATGACGCCAGATTTCTGACACTACCGACGGAAAAATTTTGAAGTCGAGCGAGCATTTTTTTTTACCACAAACTGTTTCTTTTTTCAGAAGGAATTTTCTAATTCAAAGTTTCTTGTTCAAGGGCAACTAACATCAAGGCAGAGGCCGTTGATACATTCTGTTGAACAACGCAGATTCATTGCTCGTATTCTTAATCGACCACAAAATCACAGTTATATTTATTTGTTGTTATTGTAATTAGTTCAGAGAATAAAATAACTATTTACCTGAAACGGTTTATGTTTTATTATATTAGCTAATTATTTAATTAATTAAAAAAAAGATTTAATTAACGACTAATTAATATTTACTTAATCACACAGCGATTAGTAAAAATTTCCGTAGATGTCACTGTACAGTAACAAGAAAGGTTGCTGTCTACACATCTCCTTTCGGCCCACAGGTGTCACTAGAGTCATCTGAAAAGGTAAAGCGTTTGCGCGGTACTCTCAGCCAGTCAGGCTAGCCGACGTCGATCCTAGCTAGGGCCGACGTCGGAAATGAGTCGCCAAGACGATGCGATTCCGACTCAGAAAAGCCGTAGCATGCCCAAACATAGGGATTAAAGATCAATAAGCTCGGATTCTTTATTTAGCAAAGCTGAAATGACAATTTATTACTTAATTACAGAAACGTGATAAACATTTTTATAAAATGCCGCGATAAATATATTTTGTTGTTGCGAGTAGGTACAAAGTTTAAGATTAATAGATAACAGAATTTGTGAACCATTACATTTAATTTATTTTAATATTGAATTAGCTTTACTTACATTGTTGTTCTCGTGCAGAGTTGTCAGAAATCCTAAATCAACTTTTCAATTATAATTATAGCAATGGACGAGCAAATCAAAATCCAGTCAACAGAGGAGTTTAAGACGGCAATAAATTCTATATTGCAGAAGGAAGGTTTTATAGATTATAAATTACAAATAGCAAATGGTAGCTCAAGTGGTGATGGTTATCTTGGAGTTATAACGGCAGTGAAGGTGGAAGGTAAAACAGCAAAAGAAAACAAGTCACTTAATTTAATCGTCAAAAGTGCACCAAATGATGTTAAATTTAGAGCAGTTGCTCCAATAGAAGTGGCGTTTAGAAATGAAATTTTTATGTATACAACTGTTTTCCCATTATTTCAAAAATTTGAAGAAGAGAGGAATACGCAGAATCTACTTGCATATACTGCTAAATGCTTTATAACTTCATCAACTTCTGGAGGAGAATTGTTAATGCTTGATAATTTAAAAGAATGTCAATATTTTTCATGGAATCGTAAGGTGCCTATGGATGGTAATCATTTGGAAATAGTACTTAAGCAATATGGTAGGTACCATGCCTTATCATTTGCATTCAAAGATCAACGACCTGAAATATTTGCGACACTTTCCAATCAGCTCTGTGATATCTACGTTGAATATGCAGAAAAATCGGGTTTCCTGTCTATTATCAAACACCACTGTGAAAAATTAAAAAAGAACTTGACTATTAATCAACAGGACATCATTTGGAGACTTGACAAATTTACAAATAATTTATTAAATATTATGGCCAAAGCTACTGTAAATCCTGATAAATATTCGGTTCTACTTCATGGCGATAATTGGTGTTCCAATTTAATGTTTCAATATTTGGTACATAATTTTTCATACGTACGTAAGTACTACATAATAATATAATTTTTCCAGGATTCTTCTCATCCGACAGTTCCTACCAATGTCTCCTTTTTGGACTGGCAAATTTCGCGATTAGGTGCTCCTACTATTGATCTAGCATATTTTTTCTATACGGCAGCTGGAAAACTAGCTCTGGATAATTTTGAACACTATTTACAGATTTATTACGATAGTTTATCATCACATATGCATCAATTAGGAAGTGAATCAAGCCGTCTGTACCCATTTTTAGTATTTCGAGAGCAATGGAAAAAGTATTCAACTTATGGCTTAGGACTTGCGATAATGGTATTGCATATAATGTTAACGAATACATCTGAAACTGTTAATTTAAAAGTGGCTGCTGAAAGTGGAATGAATTTTGGTGAAGCATTAACCCACGACATAGCAGAAGAAGGCTTATACCTCGAACGAGCACAAGCTGTTATATTACATTTTATTAATAATAACTTTATATAACAACTGATACGCCATTTGATTCGCTTAACGCCATTTTTGCCACGCATTAATCGCGTAAACCGGGGAATTACTGTAATGGCCTATTATAACCTGTTTCTGTTGTATCACTGTTCAACATAATCTTTTATTGCTAACACCTGTATTTAATATGCAATTGAATTTAGCATGATTTGTCAAACAAGGAGATCTAGCCTAATTAACGGAAATTATAATAATATAATCTTAATTGCGAATAGCTGTATTATTATTTAAATTTGAACAATGGAATGTTATAAATTATAGGTTTAAGATTACATATATGCAAATTTACAGGTAGATATAAGTAATTTTAAACACCTCTTTATATACATATTTCTTTTGTACATAATAAATTGATGTTTAAATGTTGAACAGTCAAATATTAGTGTCTACTTTTTATTTACTAGTTACCGTTGAATTAATTATTACGATTGATTGAATTGTACTAATTCATGTTACATGCAGATTGGCGCAATTGCAAAAAAATATGTAATCGCAATTAGGAATGATTGCTTTAAAAACTATTTTGATTTTTATTAAATCAAATACCGTGCAGGTGCACGATACAGTCAGGGCCTGCGCTCTTATTGCAACTTAATTTAATTTTTTAAAAATATTTTAACATAATGCAAAATTAAAACGGTATTTCCTGTTATGAGTGATTGCGGTGAAAGTGACTATTTGGCCAGTGAGTCAAGTGACGAAGAAGGTTTAGAATTTATTCTAGGTATTCCAAGAACGGAAAATGAAAGTTATTTACGTAATGATAATTTTTCAATATTAGAATAATTAAATAATAAAACTTTATCAAAAACGAAGAAACATTTTGTAAAAAAAAAATTCCGGTGCATATGTTGTAGAACCCGTTTGCGAACAGACAGGCAGCAACCAGTACATTGTTCGCGCATGCGCTCAAAGCTATTCATGAATCAGTAGGCTAACCGTTCAGAGGACCTGTTTTGGAACAAAGCTATTGTTGCACAACATTGTTCATACACTGCCAATATTGACACAATCAACTTGCAATTGTTTATGGCGTTAGTTAGGCCTACTTCGATGAACATAAAACCGTTATTAACCGTAATTATGTTCAGAAAAAATAAAAATGCAGATTAAATTTTAAGCGCCCTTACATATTATTACGTGTTTATGGTTATGAAAGCAAATTATAATTAACAGCTACGAATTGTCAAAATGACGTAGAGGTAGCAAATTTTATAGCTTACTTAACCTTACATTGATTTATGTTCGCTTTGTACTATTGTTATACAAATCAAAATTAAGTGCTAATATTTACGCAAACACAGCTTAATTTATTACAATATTGCAAGTGTAGGAAATGAATTTAAATTTACGCCTGTACCGCCGGCAACCCGACACACACACAGACTTAAGTAATCCCATTCTTAAGCCACGAGAAGGGTAGCAGCCATGGACCGGTTTTTGAGCGTAGTGAAGCGAGGGTGCGGGAAGAAGATAGCGTGACCTGAACCGAGAAGGGACGCCTTCTAGAAAACTCGAGCGCAAAGAGTCGTTTCATTCTGTTTTTTTGAATTTTAAAGTGTGTTTCTTTGTGGTTCTATTTTTTTAAATTAGTGGTGTAATTCGTGCAGGTTGCCTCGACCCCGGGTATTGTATGTTTGTAGTTTTTTTAGCGGTTACAGCGCTTGGGGTAGGTTAGTTAGCATGTTAGATTAAGCTGTTTGAAATTGTTGTTGCGGGTAGCGAATCATCCGACAATTCCGCGTGAGTTTTTTTGAACGTGTTCAGCGATGATTCGTACGGTGATTTTCTGTCGCGGGGGCGAAATAATTGTTGTTATTTTTGTGTGTCTAATTACTGTGCCTCTCTCTCTCTCTCTCTCTCTCTCTCTCTCTCTCCGTTAGGT
This sequence comes from Dascillus cervinus, assembly GCA_949768715.1. Lineage (NCBI taxonomy): Eukaryota > Metazoa > Arthropoda > Insecta > Coleoptera > Dascillidae > Dascillus > Dascillus cervinus. The sequence continues at coordinate 15,326,408 of OX458316.1, read as the reverse complement.
CTCCGGTGTAATCTCCAATATGTTCCCGATGATTCGACATTGCAACCTAAATATTTAATATGTTTTGATATCATAACCACAACTCCTTTATGTTTTGGTATGTTTTTTATAAACGGACGATTTCTCTATGTTGTGCATGCCGGTGTTGGTGTTAATTGTTTTATTTGTTTGTGTATGATTTGATAACATGCATGAGGAAATAGTTTGGGTGGAGGTTTCACTGTTCTCGCTCTTTTGTGTGTTGTACCATGACCGGTAGTAGATTTGAATTGAATTAAAAAGGCATCCTCCACTATGCTATTGTTTTATTGAAGATATCCCTTCGCCTAAAAGTCTCACCGTTGCATCCAGAATGCTTGCCGCACTTGCTTAAACACTACGACGGGTCCTGCCTTACTTCTTGACGATCACGCGTTTTTGGCCAATTATGAATTTCGCGGTTTATTTCCGAACGTTCGGAATATTTAAATATTTCGCGGCAAGTTTGGGTCATTACACAAGTTTGAAACTGATCTATTTATGATACAGTAATGCCCCGATTTGCGCGATTAATGCTTGGCAAAACAAAAACATAAAACGGGGTTAATTACATTTGTTAAATTGTTTAAATAAAAAAAGAATACAGACACCATAAGGTTGAAAACAATATTTAACAGTGAAATACTGTTTTAATTTTGTATTATGTAAAAATATTTAAAAAAAATTAAATTAAATTGAAATAAGAGCGCAGGTACTGTATCGTGCACCTGCGCGGTATTTGATTTAATAAAAATCAAAATATTTTTTTACAGCAATCATTCCTAATTGCGATTACATAATATGCAACATGAATTGGTACAATTCAATCAATCGTAATAATTAATTCAACGGTAACTAGTAAATAAAAAGTAGACACTAATATTTGACTGTTCAACATTTAAACATCAATTTATTATGTACAAAAGAAATATGTATATAAAGAGGTGTTTAAAATTACTTATATCTACCTGTAAATTTGCATATATGTAATCTTAAACCTATAATTTATAACATTTCATTGTTCAAAATTAAATAATAATACAGCTACTTGCAATTAAGATTATATTATTATAATTTACATTAATTAGGCTAGATCTCCTTGTTCGACAAATCACGCTAAATTCAATTGCATATTAAATAGAGGTGTTAGCAATTGAAGAATATGTTCAACAGTGACACAACAGAAACAGATTATAATAGGTTATTACAGTAATACCCCGGTTTACGCGCTTAATGCGTGGCAAAAAAAAGCGTTAAGCGAATCAAACGTAAAACGGAGTCAATTATGTTTTTTAAATTGTCATATGAAGTATTTTAAAACAATATTTAACAGTGAAATACTTGTTCAATATACCTGCGAATGCATGCGTTCAATTATTTAATGTGACTGTCGAAATTCAATTAATCACAGAAACTTTGGGATGATAAACAACAACAAAATTTGTGACAACCAAAAAAAAGCTAGACGAGTTTTTTTGGTCGAAAACATCTAGTTCGACGATCGGGTTAGAAAAAATAGTGCTGTCTGCAAGATCCTATAACAAGTAAGGACAACTAGTGCAGTTGTCTACAGGATCCTATAACCAGTTCGAACAACTTCTACAAGGCTCCTGCAAACAACAAATTTGTTATAGCGAAACAATATTGTTTTAATTTTATATTATCTAAAAATATTTAAAAAAAAATCAATTAAATTGCAATAAGAGCGCAGGCACTGTATCGTGCGCCTGCGCGGTAGCTGATTTAAAAAAAAGCGTTATAGAGAATCAACGTTAACCGGGGCTCCGTAAACCGGGATATTAATGTGTTGTGTTCTGGACAAATAATTTATGTAAGTTTTGGTAATTGATTATATTTTCTTTCATCCAAGAGAATTGCGTATCAGTTGTTATATAAAGTTATTATTAATAAAATGTAATACAACATCTTGTGCTCGTTCGAGGTATAAGCCTTCTTCTGCTATGTTGTGGTTTAATGCTTCACTAAGACTTATTCCACTTTCAGCAGCCACTTTTAAATTAGCAGCTTCAGTTGTATCCGTTAACATTATATGCAATACCATTATCGCAAGTGCTAAGCCATAAGTTGAATACTTTTTCCATTGCTCTCGGAATACTGAAAATGGGTACAGACGGGTTGATTCACTTCCTAATTGATGCATATGTGATGATAAACTATCGTAATAAATCTGTAAATAGTGTTCAAAATTATCCAGAGCTAGTTTTCCAGCTGTCGTATAGAAAAAATATGCTAGATCAATAGTAGGAGCACCTAATCGCGAAACTTGCCAGTCCAAAAAGGAGACATTGGTAGGAACTGTCGGATTAGATAAATCCTGGAAAAATTATATTATTATATAGTACTTACATAGGTATGAAAAAGTATGTACCGAATATTGAAACATTAAATTGGAACACCAATTATCGCCATGAAGTAGAACCGAATATTTATCAGGATTTACAGTAGCTTTGGTCATAATATTTAATAAATTATCCGTAAATTTATCAAGTCTCCAAATGATGTCCTGTTGATTAATAGTAAAGTGTTTTTTTAATTTTTCACAGTGTTGTTTGACAATAGACACCAAACCCATTTTTTCTGCATATTCATCGTAAATATCACAGAGCTGATTGGAAAGTGTCGCAAATATTTCAGGTCGTTGATCTTTGAATGCAAATGATAAGGCATGGTACCTACCGTATTGATTAAGTACTATTTCCAAATGATTACCATCCATGGGTACCTTACGATTCCATGACAAATATTGACATTCTTTTAAATTATCAAGCATTAAAAATTCCTTTCCAGAATTTGATGAAGTTATAAAGCATTTAGCAGTATATGCAAGTAGATTCTGAGTCTTCTTCTCTTCTTCAAATTTTTGAAATAATGGGAAAACAGTTGTATACATAAAAATTTCATTTTGAAACAACTGTTCTATTGGAGCAACTTCTCTAAATTTAACATCATTCGGTGCACTTTTGACAATTAAATTAAGTGATTTGTTTTCTTTTGCTGTTTTACCTTCCACCTTCACTGCCGTTATAACTCCAATATAACCATCACCACTTGAGCTACCTTTTGCTATTTGTAATTTATAATCTATAAAACCTTCCTTCTGCAATATAGAATTTATGGCCGTCTTAAACTCATCAGTTGACTGGATTTTGATTTGCTCGTCCATTGCTATAATTAGAATTGAAAAGTTAATTTAGGATTTCGGACAACTGCACGAAGACAACAATGTAACTACTTCTAATTCAATATTAACATAAATTAAATGTAATGGTTCACAAATTTTGTTATCTATTAATCTTAAACTTTGTACCCACTCGTAACAACAAAATATTTTTATCGCGGTATTTTATAAAAATGTTTATCAAGTTTCTGTAATTAAGTAATAAATTGTCTTTTCAGATTTGCTAAATAAAAATCCTAGTTTATTGATCTTTAATTCCCTTATCTACAACGTATCAATAAACTGTTATGTAATTTTAGTTAGTAACTGTTTCAATCAATACGAATACATATTTTTTTTGTCAGTTAAGTGTTTTTTTTTACACATTGAAACTAATAAAAAAGAAGAGCGCTATTTGTGGAGTACCGTCAAATTATTTAGTAAACCTCTAATTGGAAACAGATAAACAGAGTAAGATCTATAGAAGCTGCTGGCCAAACAACTGCTTTAATTTGCTCTACTTTTGGTCATTAGCCTTGTGTATGCAATTGTGCAGTATCTAGCGTTGTCCCTAGTAACATACATCGTAAGAGGTTTGAGAAAGAAAGTCAATTATAAAGTTACGCCAAAGAAAAATTTGCATTATTATAGATGAAGAAACAACAATCCGAGTTGAATTGTAGTGCGCATGCTCTCTGAAGAAGTCATTTTCTTTTGGTTCGTATCAGCTAACACCACGGTTGGTGCACCAAATAATGCCCTGTTGTGGTCTTGTTTAGTGTGTCCAGGTTTCCAGTTTTTCCTTAATTTTTGTCGTTATTACTTAGATTTTAATTTTTTAGTATTTTAAGTTTATTTACTTTCAATTGTGCTATTAATATTAATTTAAAATAAATACGTAATATTTAGTGTAGATAAGTTAGGTTTTTTATTTGAGATATAGTCGGATTCCACATAAAACACTATGTCCTCTATGCCTGTAGATAACTTAAATATATGGGCTACATGCATAGAAGAGAAGCGGCTAGGCTCTGAATTATAAAGAAGAATATTACTGTTAAAATAATAATAATAGTATAAATAAATATAATAAATATAATACGTCAACACCTAAAGGTATTAAGAAGATCAATTAACTTACAGTTTCTTTTGTTCCTTTTCTCCGCATCCACTTTTTTATTTTTACACATAAATTTAAATTTAAACAGTCTAACATACACAACATTTTAAAAATTAATGTATTTAACATTTCGTCCCACACATTTTAAATTTTCATTGTATCTCTACACTTCGTTAATTGCTTTTTATGCATTTTTATTCCTCTAGAACTTCCCGATTTTTAAACTTGGGAAGTTTTCGTATATCTTCCTCAGTAGAGAAATAAAAGGTGACTATAATTTAGGCGTTATTTTTCGATGTTCAGGAATTCACTGAACTATTTTTATTTATTTTTTGTTTTTTCAGGTATTTAAAGTTTTTTATTTCAGTTTATTTATTAATTTGAATATTACATCTTTTGTGGTATTTACTTGTTCGTTTATAATTGGTTGTACTTGTTTGTGTTTATAGATGTATAGGTTTTCTGCGATATTTAGTTTTATTCCTTTTTGCAATATCTTTTCAACTTTTAGTGTGTCCACGATAGGCCCGAATTGATGTTTCTCTTGCTGCAGGTGTTTTGTGAAATTCGACGTTGTATTGTTTTTATTGATGTGTTCTTTGTATCTCGTATGGAAACTTCTGCCTGTTTGGCCAATATATTTTTTACTGCAAGTGTTACATTTCAACGAGTATACTCCGTTGGCTCTGTAAATATCTTCAGTCTCGGTTGAGGTTAAGAAGACAAGATTAGATAGATAGATAATAAATATAAATTTATTTATTTGTAATTTTCCTATCTTTTACCAACTTGTGTCATAATAAATAAATTAAACGAGAAATATTTTAAATAAAATAATATTTCAATGAAATTTTGTTACCTAAACGGCCCTTCGACATGCAAGCGGCCACCTAACTGAGCACGGTACATTGCAGTTGGCGAGGTTTTCGGTTGTCTTGGAAAACTGAAATAAACAGAAACGTCACCTTTTATACAAAGGAATGACCAGACGTGTTTTTACAAGCTCCGTATTTTTATTTGTGTTTCTTTATGTGAGTAATTTTTAATGTACCAAGTTTGTAACATTTGGCGCCCAACGTGGGACACAAGGAAAATGGCTTTTCCACCGAACAAGTAGCAAGCAACCACGCAACCGACCACCGCTGCCCGCAACCGATAATCGCTACACGATACAACAACAGCTGCAACAGGCGACTCCACTTCCCGGAGCTCTGACGCACAGCGTCGAACTACAAGGGGATCGTCAACGACCGAACAGCGCCGCAAAGAGCTGCATTCCGCCGCCTTCCCCGCTTTCGGCTTGACACGAAAGATGCCTGCGTACTAGACCCGCGTCACTCCAAGGAACTATGGATGCCTGCAGCAAAGTCTGAACAAGTAGCAAGCAACCACGCAACCGACCACTGCTGTACCGACCCGGTAACAGAGTGCAACTACGCAGCACTGCAAGAACCATTATGTTGAGTAGAAACCGGAAATTACAAATATAGGTTGATTTTGCGATGTCGCCAGGTCACCAGGACCCGCTTTGAGAAACTACGTTCTGACGTTTTGGTCAAACTGGAACTAGTACACGAAAACAAACACGTGCATTTATTTACGTGGGCATTTATCCAAATTGATAAAAGGCCTCGCAGAATTGCACGAAAACACTCTTGGACTGCTGTCAGTACCTCCGCTATTAATTTGTAACCTGGATGTTTCGGATGACGCCGAACCAGTTGAAACTGAGTCATTGATACCCGATTTCGGAACTATCCAATTAGAACCTGATTATAGTGTTATGGATAATCTTACTCTTTTGACGACCCTGCTTCCCGGAGCCCCGACGCTGACTTCGAACTACAATGGAATCGTCAGCGACCGAACAGCGCCGCGAAGAGCCGCATTTCGCCGCCTTCCCCGCTTTCGGCATGACATGAAAGATGCCGGCGTACTAGACCCGCGTCACTTCGAGGAACCTGCAGCTAATAGCTAACCATAAAGCAATTTTTATAATATTATAAATAACCAAGGCAACAGCTACTTCCAACACCGTGCTCAGCCTTTAGGGGGGTCGTGTTACCTAAACGGCCCTTCGACATGCAAGCGGCCACCTAACTGAGCACGGTACATTGCAGTTGGCGAGGTTTTCGGTTGTCTTGGAGAACTGAAATAAACAGAAACGTCACCTTTTATACAAAGGAATGACCAGACGTGTTTTTACAACAAGCTCTGTATTTTTATTTGTGTTTCTTTATGTGAGTAATTTTTAATGTACCAAGTTTGTAACAATTTGTTCCTTCAGTTTGACTCCTAATTTAAAAATTTACTACAGCTAAATGAAACACCTATTTACCCGATTGGGACAACTTTAAAAACTATTTAGAAGAATAAATACAATGTTGATTCCTTATCGTGGTTAGTAAAAATAACTCTTTCGAAAAGTGAACAACTTGTATGTTAGTTGCATTGCTATTAAAAAAAAAAAATTTGTACCCCTCAAATTGTGATTTAAAAGTCAGTTGTTGATTTTGAAAGAATTGCTTAATCACTTATAAAGGGTAATTAAAAATTTCAATGTTCATAATTTTTCGTCTTGATCATAAGTAAATGTATAAACAGTTACTTACATATTTCGACCTATGTTTGTTTCGCAAGAACGAAGTAAAAGTCGTATAGGTAAAGTTTCTGTTACAGATTCTGATATCTCCAGTAAATGTAGAAGAGGGTTATTCGCAAGGCTGGGACAGCCTGTATTCTGTAAAGAAATAATATATGTAAATACAATTAAAGGGTTTGCTGTAATAAGGAGGTAGCTCCATTCTATCGCTGTTGGGAGGTAGCTCCAAGAATCATCCACGTACCGTCATCTGGATGATATTTTTTGAATGACACCATAATTGAAAGTAAGCAACAATATTTTTACATACCTAACTTAAAATTTGAATTTATTAAACTTTTCTTTTGGTTTCCCAACAACTGGAAAAATTGGAGCTACTTCCTCTTTGCAGCAAACCCTTCAATTAAAGAAAAAAATATTTAGCCACTTTCACAAATTTAAAAATTTTATTGAATAAATATAACTGATAAGTTTTTAAGTTTTTATCAATTAATTGTAAAAATACGTGTGCCATTACTATAACATTTTTATAATTTCCAATTAAACGGTACATCACTTTAAAATTAAAATTAATTACAGATCATTAGCAAAACGAGACAAAACAGTCAACAAGAGGAAGTCAAATTTGCTTATTTTCAACAAAATTGAAAGAAACCTTCACAAATATAAAGTTGATATAAAATAGATAAGATTTACATTCGCGACCAAAACGTTTAGTTATCCGAACTCATTTATGATGTAGCAACCCACAGTTTCAGAGGACCTGGTTTAGTTATACCGTCGGTTGTTTTCGTAAGCATGCTTCGTTTGTCGGTAAAGTGGAGAACAATATTCGAACAACCTACGACGCGCATGAAATTTTATTCAAAAAATTACGCACAATTTGTAAAAGGAATATAATAACCAAAATATTAAAACAGGTTTTAAAGCAATATTTTAATAATAAATAAACTTATTTGAAGTACCTTTGTATCACTTTCAGCTCGCGATGAACACTGGTGGAACAGTATTCCAATTTACGACAACATGGAAGTTTCCAAAGACCAAAAAAGCAAAATCATACCCATCAAGATGACAATTTCGAGATGAATGTTCTACTAACAAGTAAGTGTTGAAGAAAACCGATGGATGTCTGTGAGACAAATTTCTCAGAGTTTGGATGTTTCAATCGGCAGCGTTCACAGAATTTTGAAAAAAATAAATACAAGCCATTTGTACCGCGAAAAATTCATACAATCCAACAAAACGATCCTGAGCGTAGAATAAATTTGCGTAATTTCTTTTTAAGCGAGTTAAGGCGAGATCCATTATTTTATACAAAAATTTTCTGGTCTGATGAGTGTCAATTTACAAACAACAGACAGACATTTTAATCGTTTCAATCACCGCTATTGGAGTGTAGAAAACCCACATATTGCCATCGAACAAAATCCTCAGATAAGATTTTCGATGAACGTTTGGTGCGGGATATTAGGCGCCAGGATAATAGGACCAATTTTCATTGATGGAAATCTCAACCAAGAAAAATATCTTCAAATTTTGACTGAAGACTTAGAAGAAATCTTAGATGACTTGCCGTTAATTGAAAGGAATGAACTAGTATTTCAAGAGGATGGCGCTGCACCATATAACGCTCTTATAGGGCTATTTAAATATAGAATTTGAAGGCAAATGGATTGGAACATATGGACCTATACCATGGCCCGCCCGGTCTTGTGACCTAACACCTCTAGATATTTTCTTTTGGGGATACATCCAAGATATTGTTTATCCTACGCGGCCGGAAACAGAGGAAATTTTGAGAGAGAGAATAGCCAACGCTTGTCGGGAAACACCGGCCGAAATTTTAATTAATGCTACATAAAGTGTAGGATCTAGATGTCGACAATGTCTGGAAAGAAACGGTGCCCAATTTGAACATTTTCGTTAATTTGTCATTTCTTTATTTAATTGTTTAGTTATTAAATCTTATCTTTTGTTGTTCGTAAATTAATCATATAAAATACGTTGTTTCCGTACTGACACATCGTTTCCATAACCATCGCTACGTTTAAGTTATTTTTTAAAGCCTATTGTATATAATATCAGTTATTATTTTAATTTTGTTATTACCCTAAAATAAATCAGAAATACTGATTGTGATACATCGTTGAATTCAGAAAAAAAATCTCTATCAAATTTAAAAAAAAAAAAAGATTATAATTTGAAAAAATAAAATTGACCTTTGGCCTTTGAATGGATACGCAGGTAAAAATTATGTTTAAGCTACACTTTGCAGTGTAAATCATTTAATTTGATGTATCGTTTGTTACAATTGGACTTCAAATAAAAGTGCCAGGAGCTAGAGCGTTTTCTCGTGAACACCCTGTAGTCCAAATTATGTCGATTATTTTTCAAACTGGTCACAAATGTCAATTGTGCTTGAAAATGAATCCACGAGTGATTTATCACGAGTGAGATTCGCAAGCACAATTGAATGAGTGAAATCAGTTTGAAAAATAGTCTACATAATTTGGATTACGAGTTGTATTCGGAGGACTATTTCATGAACCATCTATTTGTTTTAATCAAACTGACTCAAAACAAACTCAAAATAAAGTTACACATATCAATCAATTGTCAACAAACAAATGTGAGTTTGGAAAATTATAAAAAATTTGAAACAGAAAATTGAATTTTTCTGCTGTTATTGTAAAGTTTTCCCAAATTTAATTATGGCAAGTGAACTAAAACGATTTGGCAGCAAATCGGAAGAAGAAATTAACGCCGCCATTGAAAAAAAAAAATTCCCAACAACCCAAAAAAGGAACGTGAGTCTGTTTGGAAGTAATTCCATAAATTTTTGAAAGAAAAAGTTAGAAAAAAACACTTCTTCCGCTACATTAAATGTAATATTAAAAAGCTGGGCTTGTAACATGAAGAAGCAGGATCGTAGTGATTACAAAGAAGCAGTCGTAAAACACATGTGGAACGTATCAGCAAAGTTAGTACAAGAAATGTATTTTAACAACTGGAACATTCAAATAAACCCGTTTAGTGATCTGATATTTAAATCAGTGAGAGAGGCTCGGGATGCAATGAGGAAAAAACTACAGGCATGCCCAGAAAAACGAACTAATAGCGCAACAGCAATTACAGAAACTGAAAATACTCCTGAAGGGTTACAAAAAAAGTTCCTTTTCATAGTCTCTTGCAAACTAGCTTGGAGGGGTGGAGAAGGTGCCTCCTGTTTGGTCAATTTCTTGGAGGAAGAAGTTAATAATTGTGGATCACCTAGCGGCCGCGTAAAATATAATCCGATATTCTCAAAGACGGCTCAAGGAGGGTCCAAACTGCTTACCGAAAGCAAATGGCTAATTGATGTCCTATCAGGTAAGAATACAAATTAAAAAAGTCCACAATATCTAACATGTCATATTTTTTTAGACTATATTACAAATTATTATCTAAAAGAGGAAGCAACATCAAAACCCGTTATGAAAACATAGAGGTATATGGTACAAGAATTCTCCGGTAGGTATTAACGAAATCAACAAACGGCTGAAAAATTCAGCTGAACGAACTGGCTTGAATGTTAAACGAAGAAAAATCACTAACCATTCTCTAAGATCAACGGCAGTGTCCAATTTGGTCGAATCTGGAGTGGGTGGACATCAAATAATGAAAATAACCGGTCATAACAATATTAACTCTATTAAATCGTATTTACAAATCGATATCAGTTCTCATGAAAAAATCGTAGAGTAAATGAGAAGCAATATTACAACGACCACTAGCTGTGTAGCAGGTGTAACCGGTAACGTTCCTCTGAAAACCTTTAGTGATGATCCTCAGACCTTGCTGAAAAAAGTTGTGGCTCACAATTGTTAAAATGTTAGATTTTCTAAATGTTACTTTTACTTTTCCAAATAACTATTATAATTTTGCTTTGATATTGTGATGTTATCTAGCATACAAATTTTCTAGTTTTTTCTACTTAGTTCAATTATTTTTTTAATGTTTAGTAAATAGATCATTTTTGTTTCTTTTGAAAAGATTGATTTATTAAAAATATTCGCTGAGAACACTAGTGGTACATCCCATGACAGGTGAATGGAATAGTCATAAGTAATATCACAAACAAGTGAGAACAAATTGAAAATAATTCGACAGATTTTCGAAAACTTGCTTCCAAATGGCAACAAGTTTGAGAAAATAACTGGAGAATTATATTCTAATTAATTCGCACTCTCGAGTGGTATTCGGAAGATTATTTTTTAATGTTTAAATAAAAAATACAGCATAAAAAATACAGTTTAACTCATTATAAACTAAAATAAAACTGTCAACAGATGTCAACACTAGAAAATGTGTTGTCAAGTTACAAAAACAAAATACTAGAAATTATTTTCGCGAGAATAATGTACAGTAGATTATTCTCACTATAATAATGTTGTGATTGGACAGAATTAAACAGGTGTGTCCAAATACTGCTAAACGATTGGTGAATGAAATCATTAAAAAATAATCAAAAATATTGTGATTTTCTGTATCTAAAATTTTTTGTGTGTTTTATTAATAACGATTTAAAACCAGTTACTTCGACGAAATTAGTAAAGGTGTCAACGTGACCTTCTGTAAGCTTTTTAACTATTTCCGGTTTTTGGTTATGAATTGCAGGGGATAAAGCATGGAAATGACCGAACTGCGCCAAAACAAATTTTATATGGAAATCATCCATCGGAACCGTTCGATTCCACAACGAATATGTTTTTTCTCATAAATCCTCCAAAATTAAAAATTCGCTCTCTTCGTTTAATTAAGTGGCATTGTACTTTGCACTACGCGAAAATAATCGTTTCATACCCTTTTAAATTTCAAATTCGTCAAATAAGAGAAAGACTGTATCATACATAAAAGGCTTTTCTTACAAAAACAAACAAACTTTCTTAATTTTATACTTTTTGATGCACTTTTAATCACAAAATCTAGTATTTTTGATTTTCCACCTGCAGTTTGGCCATTAATTTTTATTGTCGTAATTGTTCCCATAAAGCCAGTTCCTTTAAGAGAATCTGTTTTGGCATACTTTGTAACTTATTATACCTTCTTGGCGAATTACATTTTTAAGTGATTTCTTGCACTGTTTTGACATTTGCAATTTTTGATTGCTGGTCATTGTTTACGTTAAGAATAAAGGCAACATTCGTAAAGAACGACTAGTAATTGTATGAAATTGTTGTTGTCTGCATCCGTATTTATCTACGAATTTAGTGTCAAAGCTCCACATCCCAAGCATTTTTAATGACATTATTTTTCTGGAATTTTTCTTATTTACTACAATTTATTACTGTTACTGTTAGTAAACAAATTGAGAATGTTGGATTTTGTTGAACCTAACCTTCTTGTGTGTTTTGCGGAATGGTTTCTTAAAAGATTGCAAAGTTTTATTTGGTATAATCTTGAATATTTCATTCTTATCTAACAGGGTGTAAGAAGTTCATACAGATTCATGTGTAATTAATTAAAAGCAATTAGTTAAATTATAGCTTTAGAAATCACATCACAAATTATTATTGACTTTTGCTAGCATTTTTGGGCAATTATCGAAATATTTTGGAATAGGGAAAAGGCAAGTAAAACGACCAATATTGTAGATGATGACTTGTTAATTTCTTGAATCTTTCGATAGATAGGCGCACTTTTTTGAGTTGTTTGCATGGCAAGAACAATATTGCACTTTACAAATCCTTGTTTTGATGTATTTTCGACAGCGGATATTGACCTGAGAGGAAGTTCATTGTTTCCTACTTCAGAGATTGTAATAAAATTTTCGTCCGCCATCTGTAGGTACTTCATTTTACTCTATTAAGGGAGTCGACCACCTCCACGACCACACTGAGAATATTACAGGGGCATGCTCTTCCTTTGTCTACATGATGAATTTTTACTAGTACATTGTCCCCCAAAGCCAACGGTTTAAACTTCTTAATCGAATCTCTCGGCATACCATCCGCTTGTCTTTTCATTGCTTCTGCCGCAGCGCAGGTACTGTATCGTGCACCTGCGCGGTATTTGATTTAATAAAAATCAAAATATTTTTTTACAGCAATCATTCCTAATTGCGATTACATAATATGCAACATGAATTAGTACAATTCAATCAATCGTAATAATTAATTCAACGGTAACTAGTAAATAAAAAGTAGACACTAATATTTGACTGTTCAACATTTAAACATCAATTTATTATGTACAAAAGAAATATGTATATAAAGAGGTGTTTAAAACTACTTATATCTACCTGTAAATTTGCATATATGTAATATTAAACCTATAATTTATAACATTTCATTGTTCAAAATTAAATAATAATACAGCTATTTGCAATTAAGATTATATTATTATAATTTACATTAATTAGGCTAGATCTCCTTGTTCGACAAATCACACTAAATTCAATTGCATATTAAATAGAGGTGTTAGCAATTGAATAATATGTTCAACAGTGACACAACAGAAACAGATTATAATAGGTTATTACAGTAATACCCCGGTTTACGCGATTAATGCGTGGCAAAAAAAAGCGTTAAGCGAATCAAACGTAAAACGGAGTCAATTATGTTTTTTAAATTGTCATATGAAGTATTTTAAAACAATATTTATACTTGTTCAATTATTTAATGTGACTGTCGAAATTCAATTAATCACAGAAACTTTGGGATGATAAACAACAACAAAATTTGTGACAACCAAAAAAAAGCTAGACGAGTTTTTTTGGTCGAAAACATCAAGTTCGACGATCGGGTTAGAAAAAATAGTGCTGTCTACAGGATCCCATAACCAGTTCGAACAACTTCTACAAGGCTCCTGCAAACAACAAATTTGTTATAGCGAAACAATACTGTTTTAATTTTATATTATCTAAAAATATTTTTAAAAAAATCAATTAAATTGCAATAAGAGCGCATGCACTGTATCGTGCGCCTGCGCGGTAGCTGATTTAAAAAAAAGCGTTATAGAGAATCAACGTTAACAGGGGCTCCGTAAACCGGGATATTAATGTGTTGTGTTCTGGACAAATAATTTATGTAAGTTTTGGTAATTGATTATATTTTCTTTCATCCAAGAGAATTGCGTATCAGTTGTTATATAAAGTTATTATTAATAAAATGTAATACAACATCTTGTGCTCGTTCGAGGTATAAGCCTTCTCCTGCTATGTTGTGGTTTAATGCTTCACTAAGACTTATTCCACTTTCAGCAGCCACTTTTAAATTAGCAGCTTCAGTTGTATCCGTTAACATTATATGCAATACCATTATCGCAAGTGATAAGCCATAAGTTGAATACTTTTTCCATTGCTCTCGGAATACTGAAAATGGGTACAGACGGCTTGATTCACTTCCTAATTGATGCATATGTGATGATAAACTATCGTAATAAATTTGTAAATAGTGTTCAAAATTATCCAGAGCTAGTTTTCCAGCTGCGGTATAGAAAAAATATGCTAGATCAATAGTAGGAGCACCTAATCGCGAAACTTGCCAGTCCAAAAAGGAGACATTGGTAGGAAGTGTCGGATTAGATAAATCCTGGAAAAATTATATTATTATATAGTACTTACATAGGTATAAAAAATTATGTACCGAATATTGAAACATTAAATTGGAACACCAATTATCGCCATGAAGTAGAACCGAATATTTATCAGGATTTACAGTAGCTTTGGCCAGAATATTTAATAAATTATCTGTAAATTTATCAAGTCTCCAAATGATGTCCTGTTGATTAATAGTCAAGTTCTTTTTTAATTTTTCACAGTGGTGTTTGATAATAGACACGAAACCCATTTTTTCTGCATATTCAACGTAGATATCATAGAGCTGATTGGAAAGTGTCGCAAATATTTCAGGTCGTTGATCTTTGAATGCAAATGATAAGGCATGGTACCTACCATATTGCTTAAGTACTATTTCCAAATGATTACCATCCATGGGTTCCTTACGATTCCATGACAAATATTGACATTCTTTTAAATTATCAAGCATTAACAATTCTCCTCCAGAAGTTGATGAAGTTATAAAGCATTTAGCAGTATATGCAAGTAGATTCTGCGTATTCCTCTCTTCTTCAAATTTTTGAAATAATGGGAAAACAGTAGTATACATAAAAATTTCATTTCGAAACGCCACTTCTATTGGAGCAACTTCTCTAAATTTAACCTCATTTGGTGCACTTTTGACGATTAAATTAAGTGATTTGTTTTCTTTTGCTGTTTTACCTTCCACCTTCACTGCCGTTATAACTCCAATATAACCATCACCACTTGAGCTACCTTTTGCTATTTGTAATTTATAATCTATAAAACCTTCCTTCTGCAATATAGAATTTATGGCCGTCTTAAACTCATCAGTTGACTGGATTTTGATTTGCTCGTCCATTGCTATAATTATAATTGAAAAGTTGATTTAGGATTTCTGACAACTCTGTTCGAGAACAACAATGTAAGTAAAGCTAATTCAATCTCAAAATAAATTAAATGTAATGGTTCACAAATTTTGTTATCTATTAATCTTAAACTTTGTACCCACTCGTAACAACAAAATATATTTATCGCTGTATTTTATAAAAATGTTTATCATATTTCTGTAATTAAGTAATAAATTGTCATTTCAGATTTGCTAAATAAGGAATCCGAGTTTATTGGTCTTTAATTTCCTTATCTACAACATATCAATAAGTTTTTATGTAATTTTATTTAGTAACTGTATCAATCAATACGAATACATATTATAATTTTTTTGCCAGTTAAGTGTATCTTTTCACATTGAAACTAATAAAAAAGCAGAGCGCTATTTGTGAAGTACCGTCAAATTATTTAGTAAACCTCTTATTGAAAACAGATATAGACTGTCTGGAAAGCATCCAAAAAGTAAAAGCATCAATGTTTAATGTTCATCAATTTCTATATGTGTGTTATCGGAGTAACATTTATAGAAGCTGCTGACCAAAAAAATGGTTTTAATTTGCTGTTCTTTTAATCAAGTTCTTGTGTATGCAATTATGCCAGTATCTAGGAACATACATCGTAAGAGGTTTGAGAAAGAAAGTCAAATATAAAGTTACGCCAAAGAAAAATTTGCATTCTTATAGATGAAGAAACAACAATCCGAGTTGAATTGTAGTACGCACGCTCTCTGAAGAAGTCATTTTCTTTTGGTTCATGTCAGGTAACACCATGGTTGGTGCTCCAAATAATGTCCTGTTTTGGTCTTGTTTGGTGTGCCCAGGTTTCCAGTTCTTCCTTGATTTTTGTCATTATTAGTTAGATTTTAATTTTTTAGTATTTTAAGTTTATTTACATTTAATTGTGCTGTTAATATTAATTTGAAATAAATACGAAATATTTAGTGTAGAAAAGTTAGATTTTTTATTTGAGATATAGTCGGATTCCACGTAAAACAGTAGGTCCTCTATGCCTGTAGATAACCTAAATATATGCGCTACATGCATAGAAGAGAAGCGGCTAGGCTCTGAATTATAAAGAAGAATATTACTGTTAAAATAATAATAATAATATAAATAAGTATAATAAATATAACACGTCAACACCTAAAGGTATTAAGAAGATAAGATTAGATAGATAGATAATAAATATAAATTTATTTGTTTGTAATTTTCCTATCTTTTACCAACTTGTGTTATTAATAAATTAAACGAGAAATATTTTATATTAAAATATTTCAGTGAAATTTGTTCTTTCAGTTTGACTCCTAATTCAAATATTTACTATAGCTAAATGAAACACCTATTTGCCCGATTGGGACAATTTTAAAAACTATTTAGAAGAATAAATACAATGTTGATTCCTTATCGTGGTTAGTAAAAATAACTCTTTCGAAAAGTGAATAGGTGCGGTATTTTCCGAACAACTTGTATGTTAGTTGCATTGCTATTAAAAAAAATATTTGTACCCCTCAAATTGTGATTTAAACGTCAGTTGTTGATTTTGAAAGAATTGCGTAATTATAAAGGGTAATTAAAAACTTTAACGTTCATAATTTTTCGTTTTGATCATAAGTAAATGTATAAACAGTTACTTACATATTTCGACCTATGTTTGTTTCGCAAGAACGAAGTAAAAGTCGTATAGGTAAAGTTTCTGTTACAGATTCTGATATCCCCAGTAAATGTAGAAGAGGGTTATTCGCAAGGCTGGGACAGCCTGTATTCTGTAAAGAAATAATATATGTAAATACAATTAAAGAAAAAAATATTTAGCCATATTTAATCATAAATTTAAAAATTTTATTGAATAAATACAACTGATAAGTTTTTATCAATTAATTCTAAAAATTCGTGCCATTACTATAACATTTTTATAATTTCCAATTAAACGGTGAATTACTTTAAAATTAAAATTAATTACAGATCATTAGCAAAATGAGACAAAACAGTCAACAGTCAAATTTGTTTATTTTCAACAAAATTGAAAGAAACCTTCACAAATATAAAGTTGATATAAAATAGATAAGATTTACATTCGCGACCAAAACGTAGTTATCCGACCCCATTTATGATGTAGCAACCCACAGTTTCAGAGGCTCTGGTTTAATTACACCGTCGGTTGTTTTCGCAAGCATGCTTCGTTTGTCGGTAAAGTGGAGGACAATATTCGAACAACCTATGACGCCCATGAAATTTTATTCAAAAAATTGCTCACAATTTGTAAAAGGAATATAATAACCAAAATATTAAAACAGGTTTTAAAACAATATTTCAATAATAAATAAACTTATTTGAAGTACCTTTGTATCACTTCCAGCTCGCAATGAACACTGCTGGAACAGTATTCCAAGGTTACTACTTTTCCTTCGTCAATTATATTGACTGATTATGTAATCATATTTTATAATCTGTTACATTGTGCACTTGTAAAAAAATATCTGAATGAAGTTCTAAATAATCGGTTAGTGATTTTCGAGAGAAATTATTATATTATTAATTTAATATATGACTCACAGGCTTTAGTTACGAAATTACAGGATTTAATACGTAAATGCATTTCAAAAACACCGTGTTATACCTACAGTCACTCACAAAAGTGTTCATACAGTCCACATTTTATAGCTAATTGCTAATAAATAACGTATATTAATGAAATAAAAAGTATAGATCTATAGAAACTGATCATCTTTTACCTTTCATAACAGATTTATTAAGAAATGTAATCTTATATACACAGTAAAAAATAATTAGTGAAAAACGAGGTTCACAAAAGTCTATATACATTAATTAACGACATATAAAAGTAACTCTAAAAATTAATTTAATATTTTGTAAGACTTCCATTAGCATTTATAACGGCCTGTAATCGTCTAGACATAGACAAAAGTAAATTTTCTGCAACTGCCGCTGGAATCCTAGACCATGCCCTTGCCAACGCTCTTCTAAGGCTACATGCGTCTGTTATTGTCGATCGTACTTCTGGAATTCTTATGCACCGGTCTAATTCTTCCCAGAAATGTTCAATTGCGTTCAAATTCGGCGACTGAGGAGGATGATCAGGGGTTTCGGGTACATTATAAAGTAGCCACTGCTTAACGTTATAGGCAGTGTGCTTAGGGTCATTGTTTTGTTGCAGTATCCAACGTCTATCAAGACCTAGACGATCAACACTGGGTAACAAATTAACACGTAATATTTCGATATATTTCTTATGATCCAGTATACCCTCAATAAAGTGCAAATTTCCTACTCCAGCCGCCGCCATCGAACCCCAAACCATGACACTGCTGCCTCCATGCTTTACTGTTGGTGTCATATTTTCCGGTTTCAACTCCTCGTTAACCTTCCGCCAAATTTTGCCTCGTCCATCACTTCCGTAAATATTTCAACAGTAAATAACACCTGTTTACAAAAATCAGCGGTTTGCTTTTGATACTTAAAAGCATAACTTAAACATTTTTGTAAATTTGCTTCAGAAATGAAAGGTTTTCTTGTAGCCGTTCTTCCGTTATAACCATTACTTCTTAATATTCTACGCACATTTTCAGCATGTACTATTTTATTAGTAGCTGATGCGATCTCAGGTGTTAAAGTCAGAGCGGTTGTTTTGGGATTTTTTTTTTAAATTTCTTAAGTAACAAACGGATATCACGGTTACTTAGTACTTTTGGTCTTCCTGATCTGGGTTTGTTACTAATATTACCGGTTTCTCTATACTTTTTGATAATCGACTGTACTGTAGCTTCGCTTTTTCTTACAGTTTTTGCAATTTCACCGTAAGACTTTCCATCTTCCCGGAGTTGAACAATTAAATTTCGTATTTCAATACCTTCTCTTCTTTCTTTCTCTTCTTTTATTATTCATCATCAATAACAATTAAAACAGAATAATTACTTCACTCAAAAGATGTCAACAACACTAAAAACAATTATTACATATGGCACTTAATTGAAGTTTTGTTGATACGAGCTTAACTTACTTAATGACAAACTGTATGTACACTTTTGTGAACCTCGTTTTTCACTAATTATTTTTTACTGTATATATAAGATCACATTTCTGAATAAATCTGTTATGAAAGATGAAAGATGATCAGTTTCTATAGATCTATACTTTTTATTTCATTAATATACGTTATTTAGTATCAATTAGCTATAAAATGTGGACTGTATGAACACTTTTGTGAGTGACTGTATAAGGTTTACAAATCGTGTTGCATGAGGTTCTCGCAATATTTAAACCGCGAAATCGTGATATAATGGGTTTTCCAATAAGAGGTGTTATTTTGAATAGCCCGTTATTTCGGTAGATGTAACTTTTGGAGCTGTAATTTTTTGACATTTGACAAGTAGAAACTACGCCATTAATAAAAATGGAACGATACACGCTTCAACAACGCATTGAAATTATTAAAATTCACTATAAAAATGGTGAAAATTTGGCAGAGACGGTTCGTAAAACTCGAACATTTTTGGGTCGTCGTGAAGCACCTTGTCGGACCGCAATACAGAAATTGGTGGAAAAATTCGAGCTGTTGGGACAAGTTAGTGATGTGAAGAATAAAACCCGTGCACGTCGCTCAAGAACAGCCGAGAATATTGCTGCTGTAGCCGAAAGTGTTGAAGAAAACCCAGGTTTGTCCATTCCTCGTCGTTCTTTGGAATTAGACATTCCAAAAACGTCATTACACCGTATTTTGCATAAAGATTTGGGTCTTAAGGCTTATAAAGTTCAGTTAACACAAGAACTCAAGCCGGCCGATCATCAACAACGTCGTATCTTTGCCGATTGGGTCCTTGAAATGCATGAAAATGATCCGGAATTCCATCGAAAAATCATCTTGAGTGATGAGGCCCATTTCCACCTGGATGGCTTCGTCAACAAGCAAAATTGTCGCATCTGGGGCTCAGAAAACCCAAGAGTTATTGTTGAAAAGCCTCTCTATCCTCAACGTGTGACTGTTTGGTGCGGTTTATGGTCCGGCGGGGTCATTGGACCTTACTTTTTCGAAAATGAGGCTGGAGCACCAGTTACGGTTAATGGATTGCGCTATTTTTTAATAATTTCAATGCGTTGTTGAAGCGTGTATCGTTCCATTTTTATTAATGGCGTAGTTTCTACTTGTCAAATGTCAAAAAATTACAGCTCCAAAAGTGACATCTACCGAAATAACGGGCTATTCAAAATAACACCTCTTATTGGAAAACCCTATACATAACAGGCCTATACTCTCTAAATTATAAATACAATCAGATTTTAGATAAAGTTATTCTTAGAAAGGTGTACAACAATTTCCTTAATCCGTTGTAAATATACATCTTGTTTTCCAATATCAGAAGCAAATGCTATACCCATTGCTTCGCCAGAATCAGCAATCTCACTTAAATCTTTAGCTTCGGCCTGATCACCAAGCGTTCTATGAATTACAAGTATCGCCATAGCTAAACCGAACCCGGCATGTTTCTTCCACTGAGCTTCGAACACCGAAAACGGGTAAACCTTATCTGCATCACTGCCTAGCTGTTTCAAGTATGGCGATAAACTATCATAATACACATTTTGATAATGACGAAAATTAGACAATGCTTCTTTCGGACAATTACAATAAAAAAAGTAAAGCAGATCCAGTACCGGGGGTGCTTGCCTAACAAGTTGCCAGTCGATAATACACACATCAGTTGGCTTCTTTGGATTAGATGAATCCTGAAAACAATTGTTTAATGACAATAACCCTTAGAAAATATTACTCACCGAGTATTTAAACATAAAATTACTACACCAGCAGTCACCATGACTAATAACTGAGTACTTGTCAGAATCTTTCACGGTGTTTTTCATATTCTCAAGAAAAGTATCTATAAATTCGTTAAACGATTCAATAATGTTTGCTTCTGTTGCGGGGTCAAATGTCTTCATAACTTTCTTGCATAAAATTGGTATCGTATCGATAAAACCCCCGTTTTCAAGCATTTCAGTTAAAATTGATGTAAAATTTTTAATTAACTTCGTAAATAATTCTGGCTTTTGGTCACGTACTGCAAACGATAAGGCATGGTAACGCCCGTATTCACTGAATACCATTTCTAAATGATTATTATCCATCGGTATTCTTTTATCCCATAAGTTATAGTGAACTTCTCTTAAATTTTCCAAAATTAAATATTCATTTTCGTCAACTAATGAACTTCCATAACATTTTGCTGTACTTGTGAATGGCTTCAGAATACCTTTTTCAATTTCAAGTTGACGAAATGATGGGAAGACAGTTTCGTACATAAAAATTTCTTGCTCATAACATCTTCTAATTGGTATAGCACTCCGTAATTGCATACTCTGTGGGGCACTTTTAAGAATACAATTTAATATTTTTGGTTTTCCAGATTTATCCTTTCCTTCTAGATTTAACGCCGTTATAATGCCCAAATATCCGTCTCCTTTAAGCGAAACTGATTCTAAATTCACTTTATAATTATCAATACCCTCATCGTTTGCAATATTTTTTATTAAATTATCAAGTTCACTAGTTAATTTAACTCTATTTATATTATCCATTATAGCAATTATATAATTGAAAGCAAAACCGCTGTACTACTGATAGCAAGTTGTTTTTTAACTGTAGTTGATTTAAAAAACCTTGACGATGCTTGAGAGGTTAATCTTTAGACACATCGTCTCATTATTAATGATAGGTACTCCATAACAATAACGATTACATTGTCACAGTAATTACGCAACTCTTTTAAATATATTTTGGAATTTAAAATTCAAAAAGTAATAACACTAGTTCTTTAAATAACGCTGCTGGAATAATTTATTTGAGTATAATTTTCAGCCGTATGAGATTAATTTGTTATTTTGTTCCCGTTTTTAGAAGACTAAAATCATAATAAAATTAATTCGAAGGAATTTAATCACTTCCTCTAAATATGGTATGTTATTTATCAAAGAACTGAGGTATACTAAACGAATTTAAAATTCAGACGATTTTTTTAACAGTAGGTTATATATTTTGAAAATTTAGTTGTTGGAACTATCCGTTCCCGTTAAAACCATAACCTTCAAGAGGTAGTAACATCCATCTATTATTTAACTGCTTGAAAGTACTAAAACAAACAACGAAAAACTTAAAACAAATAATTTTTTAGTTATAGGTATACTGAAATATTTATGTAAAGCACTATAAAATTCAAATATCCTTTCGAAGTATCTCGTTTTTTGAACAAGCGAAAAAATACTGTTGTAGCAGAGCACAATGTTAACGCATTATTTCGTCGAGCCGCCATTTTCTTGTGTTGCAGTTCTTAATCTGCTAACCATCGATAAAATTGTATTCCTGGTAAAATCTTCCAGAATAACATTATACTCTCTTAGTCTATCTCAATAGACTGAATTAATTGATTTCAATTTTCTGTATTTGTATAATTTCTTTGTAATTTATCACCAAATAGTTTCTATGGTAGGACTTTCACTTCATTCTGTTGAAACTAGTTCGAACCCCATTAGAAGTATGAATAGCGGAGTTATCCTACAATTTATTTTTTCACTTTATCTTAGCTGAATTTTCATTCACGAGATTAAATAATTATTTACTTAAACAAAATTTTTCTGATCTTCTGCTGATTATTTTTTAAACACTTTATCGTGCACATTTTCGCCACATTTGAATGGAACGTTTTAAAATCGGTTCGGTTATACGTTTAAAACTTTATTACACAAATACATTTCAAAATGTTTAGTCAAATTGCAAATTATTAAATTTTCGTTTTTATTATTATTCATTAACTTGTTTTAGTTACAAAAATTTCTTTTAAAAGCTATTATTATTGCACTACTCTTATAACATAATTATTGTGTTATATGAAATATATGTTACCTAAAATGAAAATGTTACATAAAATTAGAAAATTTAATATATAAAATATATTGCAAAAACACCGTGTTATACAAAGTTTACAATTTGTGTCAGATAAGATTGTCTCAATATCCAAATTACATTGTAATGAAATCGTGTTCTATTTGTACCGTATTATTAGAGACCTACCTGTATTCTCTAAATTGTAAATACAATCAGATTTTAAATAAAGTTATTCTTAGAAAGATGTACAACAATTTCCTTAATCCGTTGCAAATATACATCTTGTTTTGCTATATCAGAAGCAAATGCCATACCGATTTGTTCGCCAGAATCAAAAAGTTCACTTAAATCTTTAGTTTCGGCCTCATCGCCAAGCGTTGTATGAATTACAAGTATTGCCATCGCTAAACCGAACCCGGCATGTTTCTTCCACTGAGCTTCGAACACCGAAAACGGGTAAACCTTATCTGCCTCACTGCCTAGCTGTTTCAAGTACGACGATAAACTATCGTAATATACATTTTGATAATGACGAAAATTAAACAATGCTTCTTTCGAACAACTACAATAAAAAAAGTAAAGCAGATCCAGTACCGGGGGTGCTTGCCTAACAAGTTGCCAGTCGATAATACACACATCAGTTGGCTTCTTTGGATTAGATGAATCCTGAAAAAAATTGTTTAATGACAATAACCCTTAGAAAATACTACTCACCGAGTACTTAAACATAAAATTATTACACCAACAGTCACCATGACTAATGACTGAGTACTTGTCGGGATTTTTCGCGACGTTTTGCATATTCTCAAGAAAGGTATCTATAAATTCGTTAAGCGATTCAATAATGTTTGCTTCTGTTGCGGGGTCAAATGTCTTCATAACTTTCTTGCATAAAATTGGTATCGTGTCGATAAAACCTGCACTTTGAAGCACTTCAGTTAAAATTGATGTAAAATTTTTAATTAACTTCGTAAATAATTCTGGTTTTTGGTCACGTACTGCAAACGATAAGGCATGGTAACGCCCGTATTTACTAAATACCATTTCTAAATGATTATGATCCATTGGTACTCTTTTATCCCACAGATTATAGTGAACTTCTTTCAAATTTTCCAAAATTAAATATTCATTTTCGTCAACTAATGAACTTCCATAACATTTTGCTGTACTTGTGAATGGCTTCAGAATACCTTTTTCAATTTCAAGTTGACGAAATGATGGGAAAACAGTTTCGTACATACAAATTTCTTGCTCATAACATCTCCTAATCGGTATAGCACTCCGTAATTGCATACTCTGAGGAGCACTTTTAAGAACACAATTTAATATTTTTGGTTTCCCAGACTTATCTTTTCCTTCTAGCTTTAATGATGTTATAGTGCCCAAATATCCATCTCCTTTAAGCGAAGCTGATTCTAAATTCACTTTGTAATTATTAATAGCCTCTTCTTTTACAATATTTTTTATTGAGTTTTCAAGTTCACTAGATAATTTCACTACGTTGCAATTATCCATTATGGCAATTAAGTAATTTAAGCAACACCGCTGTTAAAGTACTAATGAAACAAAGTTGTTTTTGAGCCAGATATATATGTAAACGTTGATTTAAAAAACCTTGACGATGCTTGAGAGTTTAAGCTTTACTCACAACGCAGCATTATTAAAGATACTCGATAACAATAACGGTTAAATTCTCACAGTAATTACGCAACTCCTTTCAATAGATTGTGAAATTTAAAAATCAACAACAATAACAATAATAATAAAAAATAAAGCTGCAATAATAATTTAGATTAACAAATTTTTTAGCATAATTGTTGCCGTTATGAAATTACTAAATGCCGTCCTGAAATTAAATTTATATTTTGTTCTTGTTTTCCAAAGAGTGAAGTGGAACAATTAGTTCCAAAGGATTAAATCAATATTATCAATTAATATCATGGGACTAAGGTACATCATTTAAATCGTGGGGGTGGATTTATAACTTACTTCTTCATAATTTATTTATAATATGTAAATTACTCAAAAATAGTTTTTATATTAAAAATCTGATATGGGTGTGCATAAAATAACGTACTAGTACTATCCTCGAAAGATCAGTCAAAAAAATTCTGACCTTCATTGTATAATATTAACATACTAAACAATTTACCTACTGATTAGGTGACGTTACATTTATATTTTTTGTTATGTTTTTGTTTTGACAGTTTTTATAAAGTTAGACATTAACTTGATTTTTCAATGTTACCAGAATCTTTAATTGTTAATTGTCATTTTTATGGCAATGCAATAAAAATAAAATTTGACCTCCAAATACAATAAAAAGGAATTATTACGTAATATGATTAGTTTAGATGAAAATGTGAAAAACAATCTTCTTCTTAAAATTTAAGTTGTTTTCAACATGACCATGGTCAAATATATTAAGCAATAGGCAAATAATATAAATTTTATTACTGCTTATAAAAGTACATACGGAATGCAGATAAAAATTTTGAATATTTCTATTTTCAACCTAAAGCATGTATAGATATGTGGCACCCGCCTTTTGTTACGGCTTCGCCAAATTATTTAGATAAATCCATTTTTCGCAAAATGGAGAACAACATCCTTGGCTCTTTCTAAATAAACATCTTCTTTTTCTATGTCTTGGAAAAAAGCGTCTGCAAATTGTTTGCCAGATTCAGCAAGTTCACTTAAATCGTTAACCTCAGATTTATCGGTAAGCATTACATGCAATAAAAGCATTGCTAATCCTAAGCCATAACTAGCATGCTTTTTCCATTGTTCTTTAAACACCGAAAAAGGATAGACTTTGGTTGGATCGCTTCCTAATTGTTTGAGATATGATGACAAACTGTCGTAGTAAATTTGCTGGTAATACTGCAAGTTATCCAGTGCTTCTTTTGAAGCGCAACAATAGAAAAAATAAACCAAATCTAGCACGGGAGCTCCCAATCGAGAAATTTGCCAATCTATGAAGCAAACATTTGTAGGCTTATTCGGATATGAAGAATCCTGAAAAACATTATTAATTGCAATAAAATATTACAAAACAATATATACCGCATATTTAAACATCATGTTGTTGCACCAACAATCACCGTGAAGAATTACCGAATACTTGTCTGGATTCATTGTGGCGTTTTTCAAAATATCAAATACATTTTTTGCAAATGCGTCCAATGTTTTTAGAATACTTTGATCTTTTATGGGATCAAACGCTTTTTTAACCTTTTCACACTGTTGTGGTAACATTGTATTGAAACCTGAGTTTTCCATGAAATCACCCATAATATTTGAAAATGTTTGTGCCATGCGTTTAAATAACTCCGGTTTTTGGTCACCTATAGCGAGCGAAAGAGCATGGAAACGACCATATTCTTTCAGTACTATTTTCAGGTGAGCTTCATTCATTGGCACTTTTCTATTCCATAAGTCGTAGCCAATTTCTTTCAAATTTTCCAGAATTAAAAATTCGTGTTCATTACTTAAGGAAGTAGTACAACACTTTGCTGTACTTGAAAATGGATTTAAAATACCTTTTTCGTTCTCAAATTGTCTAAATGTTGGAAACACCGTTTTGTACATAAAAATTTCATGTTCATATGCATTTCTAATTGGAGCGGTTTCACGCAGTTTGGCACTGATAGGTGCACTTTTAACGACAAAATTTAATACTTTTGGCTTTCCAGATTTATCTTTTCCTTCTACTTTCAGCGATGTTATAACGCCCAAGTATCCATCACCTTTTAAAGAACCGGATTCTAAACTAATTTTATAATCATTAATATTTTCTTGCCGCACTACGTCGTTTATAAAATTTTTAAATTCATTACTTTCTTCAAATTTGTTATCCATTATGTTAATTAGATATAAATTACGTAACAGGAGTATCTATGTCGAGGGGTTGTGCAGAAACTAAGCGAAAACGAAGTTACCACATTTTATATAGTAATCGCATGAACCTTGAAAATCTGCTTATGAAAATTAATAACGTTATCGTGCGACTAGAAAATTCATAGTATCCAAAGAAAATAATTGTATGCGTTTAAAAATATTCATTGCAATTACGTAGAGCACAAATAACCGGCAACTTAGCTTGACACTATTCTGAAATATAATATTCACGTAAACCATACATTTCTGGAAAGTTGGTCGCATAAGTCGAATTCTCTTTTTTCAAAAATGAGTGCCAAATTCCACGATAAACTCACACCACATCCAAATGAATTGGCAAGTAATTTATTAAATGACAATGGTGAAGTGAGAGTGAGAGGAGTGGAGGAGTGGAGTGAGAGGTTAAAGAGATTTAAACCCTCAGACTTACCAAATAGATTTCGGTAGATAGCTCTTAACGAATGTAGGCCCATGTATAACAATAACAATGTTGTGAATATAGTTTAGATTAGGTTAGTCATAAAACCTAGATATCCTAGGACTATCTTTAAAGGGCAATTGCTAATGGAGGCAATTTCCCACAAGTCATGTTAATAAATAATCATATCAATTACTGATTGCTTAATGTATTATGGCAGATCGTAAATAAACTATTATTTTAAAAAAATATATACAGGGTGTTCACGAAAAAACGCCCCAGCTCCTAGCGCTATTATTAGGAGTCCAATTGTAACAAACGATACGTCAAATTAAATGGTTCAAAAAGTACTACAATGTGTAGCTCAAACATAATTTTTACCTGTTTCTCCATTCAAAGGTCAAAGGTCAACTTCATTTTTTCAAATTACAACCTGATATTTTTCTTTGACAATTTGATAGAGATTTTTTTTCTGAATTCAACGATGTATCACAATCAATATTTCTGATTTATTTTAGGGTAATAAAGAAATTAAAATAATAATTAATATTATTAGCAGTAGGCTTTGAAAAATAACTGAGACGTAGCGGTGGCTATGGAAACGATGTGTCAGTACGGAAACAACGTATTTTAAAGAATTAATTTATGAACAACAGATAACATTTAATAACTAAACAATTAAATAAAGAAATGGCAAATTAACAAAAATGTTCATATTGGGCATCGTTTCTTTCCAGACATTTTCGTCGACATCTAGATCCTACACTTTGTGTAGCATTAATTAAAATTTCTGCTGCTGTTTCCCGACAAGCGTTGACTATTCTCTCTCTCAAAATTTCCTCCGTTTCCGGGCGCGTAGCATAAACAATATCTTGGATGTATCCCCAAAAGAAAAACTCTAGAGGTCACAAGACCGGGCGGGCCATGGTATAGGTACATATGCTCCAATCCATTTGTCTTCATTATTCTATATTTAAATAGTCCCTAATCATAAGAGCGTTTTGTGTGGTGCAGCGCCATCTTGTTGAAATACTAGTTCATTCCATTCAATGGCAACGGCAAGTCATCTAAAATTTCTTCTAAGTCTTCAGGCAAAATTTGAAGATATTTTCCTTGGTTGAGATTTCCATCAATGAAAATTGGTCCTATTAGGTATCCTGGCGCCTAATATTCCGCACCAAACGTTCACCGAAAATTTTATCTGAGGATTTTGTTCGATGGTAATATGTGGGTTTTCTACACTCCAATAGCGGTGATTGAAACGATTAAAATGTCTGTTGTTTGTAAATTGACACTCATCAGACCACAAATTTTTTGTATAAAATGATGGATTTCGCCTTAACTCGCTTAAAAAGAAATTACACAAATTTATTCTACGCCAGTGGATCGTTTAGTTCACTATTTCACTAGTTCACTATTATTCATTTTTATTACAAAAAATAGATAAACAAACTAATAGCCAGTTTCTGACGGCGATGTTAACGTATTTCTCCAGTTAAATGTCCCGGTTACCATGGTTATTACCATTGTTGCAACAATAGTAATAGTAATTTTTATTTGTGAGACGTCGTTTCCATAGCCACCGCTATGTCTCAGTTATTTTTCAAAGCCTACTGCTAATAATATTAGTTATTATTCTAATTTCTTTATTACCCTAAAATAAATCAGAAATATTGATTGTGATACATCGTTGAATTCAGAAAAAAAATCTCTATCAAATTGTCAAAGAAAAATATAAGGTTGTAATTTGAAAAAATGAAGTTGACCTTTGACCTTTGAATGGAGAAACAGGTAAAAATTATGTTTGAGCTACACATTGTAGTACTTTTTGAACCATTTAATTTGACGTATCGTTTGTTACAATTGGACTCCTAATAATAGCGCTAGGAGCTGGGGCGTTTTTTCGTGAACAGCCTGTATATATATACAGTGAGGACGCGTGGGTTGGAATAAATTCATTTAAAATTAATGGGTTTGGTTTTTGGAAAAATGCTCGGACAAGTCGATTTTTGTTTTTAAAACTGCATCTTTTTTGATATTTATAATTTTACGATCGTGTTTTGTTTTCGCACTATGACGTCATCAATAATTTTTTTTAAATTGCACCTCATATTTTTGTTCACGAATTCGGATGCAGCACATTTTTCCGAGTACGGAAATGTCAAATTCGTATGACCTTGAAGAGAAAAGTTTTCGAAATAATCAGTCCTAAAGTTTCCAAAATTTATGATAAAATAACGGGAAGTACGTTCGATGCGTTCCTGATTTTCGGCAATGGGTTAAATTGCTCAATACTTTGGGATTGTGTTGATAGTTTTCCTACTTTTAGTTTAACCTTCTAACTGTTGAGATAACAAATCTGACATTTCGAAATAACCCACACCCTCGTTCATTCATAAATTAGCCTTTATTGCATGATATCGTTATGGTTGGGATCTTACAAAAAAAATTGTTCCCTCGCCCCCCTTCTGTTGATAGCTCTACGCAATTGCTTCTTGTTTATAGGATAATATGCCGTAATCAAATCGTAAGGAGGTTGCATTCTTTGACAACGGAATTAAGTAGGTAGTAATTTTTCAAAGTTAGAGTATTTGCACACTTCTTTAAAACGTTGAGGTTAAGTTCTATCCTTCCGCTGAATTATTTTCAAATTTATGACTTTAATATTTTTTAACAAATATTCGTTTTTAGCACTTACAAATACAACATTTTAAGAAAAAAATCATACTGCTAGCTTTTTGGTTTAATTCAAGAATAGTATTTAACCATGATCATTGCTTCAAATGTTGCCAAAATTGTACCGTTCGTTTTTCAAAATAGTTTTACTTCCAAGTTCTAAAATGAATTTTAACATACCACAAGAACAATCTGAATCAACATGGAATATGATAAAGTACGACGATAACATAATTTGATATATCAAAAACCTCCCATACGATGACATGAAAGCTGGTCTTCAGCATCCCAGCTCTGCTTGTCACAACATGAAAAAAAAAAACACAGAACAAACTCTTAACGTGCAAAAAATAAGAAGAAGAATTGCTATAGATAGTAAAGCTAATGTAATAATTTCTAAATTATTATTTGAGAAATGAAAATTCTATAAAGTACATACTATAGAAGGCCGACAAAATACAAGAAATCTGAAGAGAGAGAGAGAGATAATTTTATTGCCTTCTACAGCATCAAATATTTTGATCGTACGGTCCAATTTGAATAATGGATTTTAAATTCATTACTGATTCTAAGGTACTATTTACATCACGACAGAAAATTCTGGTGATAACAACGCCATGAGTTATAATATTGCATTTATGTTTTTGTATTTGTTTGGTTTTCTAATAAAAGAAATGGGTCACATGCGACATTACATGCAAAGAACGTAGGTATGTTAGAAATAAATGATTATGTAAAATAAAATAATACGTTAGAATTAGGATACTGTTAACTATAAAATTACATATACATGGTGTTAAAAAAAGATTGTGAAATATTTAAAGAGGTAAGTTATGTGCACAGTTCAGCATTTATAATAACAAGACGTGTCGCGCGTGTTATGCAACGCATTTCTCACGAGTCGTTACAATGCATACCAGTGAAATGTGATCAATGATGCATTCTACCCTCAGCGTCGTCTTACGTTCATCAAACTGACATTACGTGTCAAAATGTGTTTAGGTGAACTATAGAAATATTATAAATTTTACTAAAATTGTTTAAGCTTCAGTCTTCATGCAGTCTTCATTCAGTCTTTAATAGTCTTTAATAGTCTGTAATTTGCTTTTATTTTGTAATCAACAACTAAATAAAATTTTAAAAAATATCTCTCCGGGTTTTTGGAACTTAAATGGCGCAGCTGATAGGACATAGTGCAGTTTCATCGTAAAAATCGGCATCGTGTCTGATTTAACAAACCGAAACGTGCTAAACCAACCGATTTTTGGAGTGACCAATTGCGCCTAAGGGTAAAACAGTCAAGACATTCTGAAAACTAATTGAAAGATAGGCACATACTCCAGGAAGGAAAGGTTAGTACCAAGTACTCCTGCCGTAATTTTCCTTACATTTTCCCCGTTTAGGAAATAGGAAAGTTGCAAAAATTACTAAATTTTCTCTGTTTAGGAAAACGAAGTTAGGAATTAAGTTAGATTCTTTGAAGTACAAGAACATTTTTTGGTCTCATATTAGTTTCGTCTGTCCACTTTATGCACACATTGAAACTTTTAACTGCCTCGTCATTCTTAACAGTCTGGTTTCTATTATTTAACTCTGAACTTTCATTGTCACTATCATGATGTTTGTCTGTAGCATTTATGTCTTCCAGTGGTAACAAATCTTCATCATTTTCAAACTAGTTACGTATTTCCACGTTCGTGAGATTTTACTCACAGTCAGTGAGAACATAGAGCATATTTGAAATATCTTTAAAATATTTATAGATTAACAAAAAAGATACTAAACAAAAAATTTTGTATTGTTTACCTGTTATCTCTTCAATCAAGGGAAGCATATTGTGCCGCAATTGACTCAGAGAAATTAGACCTTCAGCATCATCGTCAGTGCTTGGGGGCTTGGTACATGGGCCATAATTTTTTGCCAGCATTTCTGCAAGACTTCGAGGAAGCACGCTCCAAGTTAATGGTTTTTAATAACTTAACAACGTTCTCTTAGTTATTAGATAAAATATGGGCTAACAAACTTTTCCGGTAAAATAATTTCGTCAGTCGGATGGCATTTTGATCCATAGGTTGCTAAAGTGTTGCACAATTTGGTGGAAGAAATAATATTGTAAATTGTCCATCCTCACCGATTGGTGAGTTCTTCTATAGTTTTATGGTTCGAGCCATTATCGACGATTAAATTGAGGCGATAGTCTTTCTCCCTTTCTCAGGTGGGTGGAGAGTGCGCATCCAATTCGTTAACACTGTATACGATCGTGAAATGAGAATTAACATAAAGTAACTAAAAATATTTATTCGTGGAAAGCTGGTTAGATTTGAAGGGAACAGGGATGTTTATATTTCTAAATTGTTCAGGATAGCGCTTTTGGCGCTCGGACTTGCTACGCTTGCAGTGTAATGCTAATATCAACACTAACTATATCTCGTGACTAACTGGTTTTTTAACTTAAGCTTGGGACATGGGGTAGTACTCAATTCTTACTACAAAATGGCATAGTTATCTCATTTTCGAACGGGAGTGGACATACCTCCTTCCTCCTGTACCCTTCATTTGGTTTCATGTACACTGAAAAAAATCGTATGTTACAAATTACTACAATAATGTAGCACATATTTTGTAACAATTTTTGCTACAAAGAGAGCATTTGTTACTTAAAATTGTAATACAATTTTTAAAGCATTTGTAGTGAAAACTTTGTAGCAATCTTATCTACAAAGTGTATTACTTTTTCAAAACAATTATGGTATTACTTTTGTTTTAATATTTGCTATAAGATTGTTGCAACTTACATTATATTTTGAGTGAGTTTTACTATAAAATAAATGGATTAACGTCACTACAATTGTTGCATATTTTTCGAAAATTTCTGGCCAATACAAATTCATAATTGTTGGCACGTGCTTGCCGAATGTATTTTATTGAAAGTGATCGAGAGGGAAGGAACAGATTTGCGGACGCGGCCCGTTGCCGAAAAATTGCCGACAATAAAATAATTTACACTGATCGCACCCCGCTAGGAAATAGGATACCAGGGAAAAATATCGTAACAAAATTATTTTTTGAGATTTTGCTCTCATTGTCTGTTTTACAAGCCGTGTATAACGTATATTTGGACTTCTGACCCAAACAGTATTAAGTCACACAAAATACGCCTTTAACACTAGAACGCTACCGTCATTGGAGTTAATAGGTTAATGCCACGGAAAATTGGGCTTTAATCAATATTGATTATATTGCGGTTTACAGATAAGAGTTGTGAATTTCTGCTGATTTTGCATTTATTTATTTATATTATACATCCGAAACAGTGTGTAGTCGATATGCGTGAAGGAGGATGTTGTGGCTGGTCGGTGGAGCCGGTGAAGAGCGCCTTCCAGCAATTGGAGTGATAAACAACCTCGCAATATAAACAAACTGATTAAAAACGGTCATTCATTCTTTCGAGAGCTTACGAACAACTTCTTTTTAATACGCATAATTTTGTATCAATCTTTTTAATTATAATTAGTTAGTAAAGTGAAATTAATAAAGTCTTAACTTACTGACTATAAGTGCGATAAGTTTATTAATAATTATTAGTTTTGCGTTGTGATTTTGTGTGAGTTAGGTATGGATGACTTCGTTAAGACAACCCTAGAAAGCTGGGGCTTGTTAGACCGGTTGAGGGTGAGCTTTGACGGTAAGTACTATCGAAACAGTTTTTACTATTCATTAATAAAGTATTCATAAAGTCCATCGTTGCAACATACCTCTATTGTTTTACCGCGTTTTATTTGACAGTAACTATTAATTATGAAATTTGTTTTACAGTAAACGAAGTCGACAAACAGACCTTACTCAATCTTGATCGAGAAGATCTCAAGGAATTAATTCCAATTTTGAGCACGCGGAAACTGTTTGGCCAAAAATTAGAGAAATTAAAAATTGAGCATCAAGTAAAAATAGTTTTGTTCAGAATTAATTTATAAAATCTGTACCAGAGAAGCAGAATGATGTATGTCCACTTTTTCCAATCATGAAAATTTGATGTATATTGATTACATTTTAAAAAATATGTTTTTAAAAAATATGTTTTTAAAATGTAATTTGTGTATTTGACAATGTTTTAAAGAATGTGTTTTTTAAAATGTTTGTGATTTGTAATAAGTGTTAAAAAATTTTAAAAATTGTTATGAACAAGGAACATAATTTGTAAGTAAAAGCTCTTTTTGTATTTACTTGTATTATTACTGTAGATGTTGTTTAAAATATATAAGAAACAATCCTGTTATAATTAATTCTTGCGTTTCATTTTACCTGGTTCATTTTACCACTAATTCCATTCCAAAAAAAAGTAGTAAATTGTGATTCATAAAAAATGTAGTATTTTGCAACGAATATACATATTACTTTTTACTACATTAATTAGGCGCAGAAGTCTGTTAATTGTTGCAAAATATGCTGCAAAACCTGTAGTAAAAATAACGGCAATAATAATAGAAAAAGATATGTGTATATGGTAACTGTTTCTCTTTTTTGTCGCAAAATTTAATCTCTAAAATAGTAATTTTTAGTATAAAATCTTATACTTTTTACTGTAAAGATTTGGAACACATTAGTCTTTATTTTAGTAAATTTTGCAATGACTGTGTAGTACACTTTACTATTATATTTGTCGAAAATCTCGCTATACACGTTAGTACTATATGCCACAAATTATTGTAAATGTAGCTACAACCAAGTTACTACAATTGTTTAGAAAAAAATGATACAATTTGTAACTAGTCGTATTTTTAATACAATTTGTGGTAAAAATTTGTACAATTGTAGTTTTATTTACTACTTTTTTTTTTCAGTGTAGTGATGTTTGTGTTCCCATAACGGTTATTTATTCAACTTTTTTCAATATCGTGGTATAATAGCAAACAATTTTGACAATACTCACATGGCATTAGGAACAAGAGTACAGTAATAAAAAATCGACAGAAACACAGAATGCTTTTCGACAATTTCTTTTCCTCCTTGAGTAGCTTCCTAATTGTTTTCGATATGATGACAAACTATCATAGTAAATTTGCTGATAATATTGTAAGTTGTCCCGTGCAAGCGCAACAATAGAAAAAATAAACCAAATCTAGCACTTGAGCTCCCAATCGAGAAAATTTGCCAATCTATGAAGCAAACATTTGTAGGCTTTTTCGGATATGAAGAATCCTGAAAGAACATTACTAATTGCAATGAAATATTACAAAACAATATTTAGCGTAGATTTAAACATCATGTTGTTGCACCAACAATCACCGTGAAGAATTACCTAATACCTGTGTGGATTCATCGTGACGTTTTTCGAAACCCCAAATACGTTTTTCGTAAATGCGTCCAATGTTTTTAGAATACTTCCATTTTGTACGGGTCAAATGCTTTTGTAACCTTTACGCACTGCTGTGGTAACATTGTATGGAAACCTGAGTTTTCCATGAAATCACTCATCATAATATTTGAAAATGTTTGTGCCATGCGTTTAAATAAATCCGGTTTTTGATCACCGATAGCGAACGAAAGAGCATGGAAACGACCGTATCATTTCAATACCATTTTCAAATAAGATTCATTCATTGGCACTTTTCTATTCCACAAGTCATACCCAATTTGTTCCAAATTTTCCAGAATTAAAAATTCGTATTCATTATCTACTTAAGGAAGTATTACAACATTTCGCTGTACTTGAAAATGGATTTAAAATTCCTTAATTGTCTAAATGTTGGGAACACCGGTTTCTACATAAAAATTTAATGTTCATATGCATTTCTAATTGGAGCGGTTTCCCGCAGTTTGATGCTGATAGGTGCACTTTTAACGACGAACTTTAATACCTTCGACTTTCTAGATAGTGATTAAGTGATAAGGCAATGAAAAATAAAGTTCGTGTTTGTTAATTTACAATTAAGAATTTTATCATCTAATTAAATTTTTGCAATATATGGATTATATTTTGACATTGTTACTGCAGTCATTTTCAAATTCACATTCAACAGAATTTATTTATAGCATATAGGTACGTCGATGTAACATTACATGCCTAAAGGAAACCATATAATGAATAAAGATATCAATGTTTACTTTGAATTAGTAATATAAACAATATATTTATATTTTTCTGGTAAACAGGATTTGTGTATTACAGAGTCCAAGTTCAACATTGTTTGAAGAAATAATTAGTTCATAAATGACCTTGTTCGGATTGTAATTAAACATTTCTATATTTATTTGTATCAACTGATGACAAACATTGAACCTGTGCCTACGACGTGAGTCAATTGTAGTCTACTTCTGAAATTTTCTTAGATGCAACCAAAAATACTAATTGGAACAGGCACTAGTTCTCTAATTTTTTAAAAATTAAAAAATACATCTACCATTCCATTGTTCTGAGGGGAATGGAACAATTCGCCGCGGCCAGTTCGTCCCATCCTAGCCAAACTGAACTTACAATTTTGCTAGGCAACAAAAATTCCTCTCAAGCTGGTCTTACATTTAAGGAGAGCTCAGTTAATCTGTAGCTTAAGATGCCTTGGTGTAACCGGCCGTTAATGGTTTATTCGTATGATTTAGCTTTAAAAGTTTAGTGAGTTAAATAAAAAAGTAATCACTTGAATAGCTTTTTAATCTTTACATGCGGAGGATCAACGGGCAATACTAAGAGCACAATTTCTCAGCTGATCAGTTAAAGAAACGTTGAGCGTGTAAAGTGTAAAATGAGATTATGTTCTAATTTTGGTTAACGTAGCTGGTGTTCCGATTTAGTAAGAAGTGCGCGCGTAGATAATCATTTTTGTACATACGCAAATGTTTTAAATAGTGCATTCTAAAACCTGAAAACAATTAAGCAATTTAGTAGTATTTAGTGTTCTACTGCGAAAAAGTTCTACTGAAAGGTTTAAATGAAAAATAACAACACTAACAATAAGAGAATAATAATTGGAAGAACATTTTAAATTTCACAGTTCTCCCGATACTTGGCAAGAAAATTGCAAAACTGCTTTGAAAGTCAAGTGTTAAATTCAATAAGCACATTGAAAAATGTTTTATTAAAAGAAAAATAATGATTTATCTGTGAAAATTCTGTGAAATAGAAAACAGCTAATTGTAAGTGCAACGTGCATTTTTGTTCATACCAACTAAAAGAGATTACAAAGTATTTGATTGTATTATTAGAAACAACGCATGATGTTTCTGTTCGCTTCATAAAGTTCCGGAAGTAAACGTAATCAATTTAAGTGACATTTCTGTGATCACGCTTTAAGAACAAGTAATGTTCCGTTAACAGAAATTTGATATTTTTGGTAAAAGTTATTTACCTGCAACAGATGGTACAGATTCCGCGACATTCAATTTAAAATTGAAATTGGCTTACTTACAAAAAAGAAATTCCGAAAAGAGACTGCCGCTGCTTTTAATATTACAAACGGGATTATATTTGCATTACAATATTCATGAAGACAAAAAAAATAACGTCAACGTATATAAGAGACTTTGAAGTTTAGCATCGTAAATATATTATTCAAGTAATTAAAAGTGCTGAAGTAATTTAAAAGAACACCTTCGGAATATAAATTCGAATGCAGAAGAAACACGTACGTTTAGGCAAGTTTATCCGGATGTTTGTAGAAAGTTTTCACGTTTTCGAGAATTACTGCTGAAATAATTACGGAAGGTTCGTGCCGTAATTACACTTCTTGTTACGACTTTCAGTAAAATAAATCCTGATAGCCATCAATTGTTGGAAATTAATTAAAACATTAAGGAACATGGCGTGCTCCCACTGTTTCTATACTTTTCAACTTTCGCTGCAATGTATCAATGTTGTTCAGGTAATATTATTAAATCTACTAGTTCATTTTCACACTGCGATTTTGAAACCTTATGATCGCAATCACAAATAAAATTTTGTTCGGAATTTTACTAGATGCTTCTCCAAAACGATAGGTCAGTAGGTCAATTTGGAACCGTTGTCGTGATTCTCATATTGAACGCATTTAACGTTACCGACCTTTTATCCTTAAACTGATGATCTCCAGCTGAACTTGTTTATCGAGTAACATGCAATTCAATCTTCTGGCAGACAAGTAATTTCTGATTAATTTCTTCGAATCAAATTTTTTTAGAAAAATAATAAGCGTTTCTTATTTTCAAAACTAAATTGGAGTAATTCTTTGTAATATATCACATAAACAATATTTAGGTAATTTATAAGGGACAATTTTTCTATACGAAATCTGCTTACCTATTAATTAAAAGCGTAAGTTAAAATGATAATATTTTACTGGCTGTACTAAATTTGATTCATATTTTGTATAATACAGTCAAACTTCCATATAACGAAGCGCTATGGTAACCTTAAAAAAAATAATTATATAGATACTTCGTTATACAGAGATTCATGTTGAAAGAAAAGTTCAGTTTAATCTGTTTAGGTCCACAAAAATTTGTGAAGTAATAGAATTTTAGACATTAAAATTACTAGGTTTCTAATTGACATACAACAACATACTTTCAAGATTTACGTGGAGACACATTATGTCGCAAGGTCGCAAAAGGATTAATATGCAGTTACCTAGTTAATTAATTAATTGAATAACCACCCCAGTGTTATGAAACAATTTTTAAAAGACAATGCAAAGTATGGTTAGAGAATAAAAATTTTTCGACGCAATAAAACTTTGTCGGTCCTATTTAACATTCTAAAATTTTTGCACATTTAAATTAGTGCCCCTTCGTCGGATATTCCCTCATAAAATGTTCAACCCTGAACACATCAGGCAATATTACTATAACCGAGTTTTGTCCCATATTACAGTGAAGCAACACAAGGAAAACGTTTCAAATCTTAAAAGTCTGCAAAGTTGAGGAAAAAAATTCGTTATACGGAAATTCTTATTTCTCTATAAGGAGCATAAAATGCATTAAAAACGTCTTCAGGGGGAAGGTTCCCCAAAAAAATTCGCTAGATAGAGAAATTCGTTAAATAGAAGTTCACTATAGAGGAGTTTGACTGTATATAAATTATTTGTGCTCAAAATGAACTACTTCATACTTGAGCATTATATCCTATACAACATTCAATATCAACTGGATGTCTAGTTCATGGTTGGCTCCGATATCCAGCAGATATTTTTGAAAGATTTACTGTGGATATCCGAAACATGCATCAGGATATACATATTTCATATCCAGGAACTATGTTTTGTTCCAAATTAATATATTTATATTTATACCTATCAAAAGTTAAAAATTATATAACTACATCATTTGAATTAACTTTTTAAAATATACGATATTTGTATTTTGCGTGTATTAAATTGTCATATTGTAATATTATGTAATATTTAAATTGTTCCATTTTAACCGCAAATTTTAAACAAAGTTTGGTCACATTTACACTAAATACGACCAAACATTTTTTAAATGCACAGGCAATTTGATGTTTGTAGATTTTAACACGTGTTGTTGATATCACATTTAAAAACAATTTAAATATTACGTAAGTAATAATGTTGGTTATCGTATCAGTATAATAATGAATTTATTGCTTTTCCTGAGATTGTTGATCCGAATAAATACGTTCCTGTGGATAATATAATTTTAAATATTAATAAATTAACATTAAAGAATTTTCGAATTAATTTCTAAAGTAATAAAATGTACTTATTCCATAAGAGTTTATAAAGCATAATTCGTTAAAGAAAGTTTAAATAAATTTTAAATTTAGTTAATAAATAATAAGCAATTATATTTTGACATTATTTCAAAATTCCTTAAATATTTGTATTGTATTGAATTCTTTGTTCTGAGTTTTGCACAGGTGGGTCACCTGTACCAGTACCTACACAGGAAGATAGAAATATTTGCATTTTCCACACATATCGCCTGTATTTTCCGAAAATGACTTCCAATAGATCCCCTGTATTCTTTGTTGTGTAATACGACACCCCTTATGGGACGACCTTGGGCTAGCGGACCACGACGTCACGGGTTAAGCACCCCTCGTCTTAAGTGCTTAAGACCGAAAACCCAGGATGATAAAAAGTGAACCGTCATTAGGGCGACAAAAGACAGTTGGTTTCCTTCGATCAGCAGATGAAGGACTGTTTTGCGTATTTTTCCTTTGTATTGTGTTTTGTTTTGTTTTGTGTTGTTTAAAATTGTTCTGTTCTTGTTTACTTCTTTTTTTCGTGTGTTGATTGTTGATTATTTTAATAAAACAACGGTGGAGATAAACTCTGATGCAATTGCATTTTTTAATTACACCCCCTTGAAGAGTTACCCAAGCGCTACAGTTGTAGCAGGTAAATAGCACATCTGTTTCACAAAAATGCTTCAAACCAGTTAGAAATATTTGCGATAAAGTGAGATATCAAAAGATTTAGTTTTACATATCTCCTTCGTGGATAATGTACTCCTTATCGAAGCATTAATTAAAGCGCTAGGTACATCTCTAATAAAATATATTTTTATTTTCAGAAAATTGAAATATCAAGAATTGTGGGAAATGATCTAGGTGATTTCATTAGAAGAACTATGGCTGAACTAATGAACGATGCATTATGAAACAATGCAACTGAGAGGAAAAAAGCAAGGATAATTATCCGAATTTTGTTCTTAAATAAAAATTAATAAATTAATTTTATGATTTTTAAATTTAATTTTTAGGGTCTCTTGAACTTAGTGATCAAAACCAAGTTAATTAAAACTTTCCTGAAAAACGCCGCAAAGAGTTTAAAACAGAAAGTTAATAAAATATTATGAGATTGTGTAAATATTAATTTATGTAATGTGTAAAATGTGTATATAAGATAATTATTATTGGAACTAGGGATACCAACCCCGCAAAAGCTGGTTTCCGCAAATGCGGGATCCCGCATGATTTTTGCGGGATCAGTAATGCGGGACTACACATGCGGGATCCGTGGGAGTTGCGGGACTGAGTAAAAATATCCGAATTTGAAAAAATATGTATGCCAAGCGCGCGTTTTCTGTCGCTGGGTACTTCTGCAATAAAATCAGG
This sequence comes from Dascillus cervinus, assembly GCA_949768715.1. Classification (NCBI taxonomy): domain Eukaryota; kingdom Metazoa; phylum Arthropoda; class Insecta; order Coleoptera; family Dascillidae; genus Dascillus; species Dascillus cervinus. The sequence continues at coordinate 15,285,101 of OX458316.1, read as the reverse complement.
TCAAACTTACAAGATCAAACTTTGAATACTTTATCATTTTTCTAAAAGAATTTCCAAAAGAAATCTCAATAATTTTTCTTAATTTTTTTTACTAATAAATACTACTTTTATTTTGAATTTAGTTGTCTTTTATTGGATAACTAACTTCTGGCATTTTCATAGCAACTAAAAAAAACATTGTGATAGTTTGTAATCCCGCACGCTTGCTAGACTGAAGTTTTGATGCGGGATTGGTACCCCTAATTGGAACAAATAAAATAAATTAATTTGATACATTGTTTAATTTTTGTTAAAATAAATTTTTTAAATCCTAGAAATCCTTAAGATAATGAATAAACATTTTAATGAATATCCACTGTACAAAAAAATTTAATATCTATTACATATATACAAAAGATATCTATAAGATAACGAATAACTGTAAATACGGATATCTTCTGGGTAGACAAAATGTATATCTAATAGAAGTCCGACCGGAATATCTTAACATCTGTCGAAGATATCCTCTAGATATCCTGTACGGGATATTGAATATTTTCTTGCAAAAAAATTAATGGGATAAAAGTTATGCACAAGCCAAATGCAGTAGTAGTAGTAGTAGTTGGCAAATATTTCCATCTTACATGTTGAGCTAAATAATTGTATTTGATTTGAGCCCGTTAAATCTCAAGGACCTCTTACTGTAAAATTTGATGTAACTGAGAAGAAACTTGAAGATTTTGTGTTATTAGAATGGCAATAACATAGTCTCTTATTGTCAGTGAAACCAATGTATCACAAGCAACTGTATTATCCATTATCCACAATGATTTGTTTACATGGACAATCCAACTCAAAATCTAACAACCTATGAAAACAGTCTATTTTTTGAATTTGAGCCAATTAGGATCTGATTACACTGGCAATATTTCCATACTAAGGAGTAGATGATTACAGCGATAATACTGTTGCCGTGGTGCCATTTCATGAACTACTGCATTTCCAAACCTCCAATTTCCATCATTTTCTTTGGATTGTCTTGCCGAATACAACACGTGGTAGGTATCTTTTGGTAATTTTTGTCAGTCAGTAATACTCATAGTTGTTGTCTTTAGAAAATCGCTACTCGTGCTAAAGCACTCGTGGCGATTTTCGTCACAACTATTCGTGATCTGACTGACAAAAATTATTACCGGCAAGATTCCTACCACTACTTGTATTATATACGATTATTTTTTAGTGATTTCATTCACCAGTCGTTTAGCAGTATTTGGGCACACGTGTTTAATTCTGTCCAATCACAACATTATTATAGTGAGAATTTTCTACTGTAGAAAATTCCCGAGAGAATTATCTGACATCTGTCACCAGTTTTATTTTAAACTATTAAACTGTATTTTTTATACTGCATTTTTGATTCAAACATTAAAAAATAATCTTCCGAATACCACTCGAGAGTGCGAATTAATTAGAAAATAATTCTCCAGTTATTTTTTCAAACTTGTTGCCATTGGTAACAAGTTTTCGAAAATCTGTCGAATTATTTTCAATTTATTCTCACTCTCTTGTGATATTACTTATGAGAATAAGTTGCATATCTAGTGCAATAGAGCCACTAGTGCAAAAAAATAATTTTCAGTTATGGACTCCAATAAAGCCATAACTGTATCTAAATTAGTCTAACCAGTCACTTAGATACATCCCTATAACACTGAATGAGTTTTTGGGTGCAATATGGGAACAAATTAGATCTAACATAAACTGTTTTAGTGATGCCTCAACATTTTAGACGTTTACAGTTACGGCACAATTGAACTAGATGTGGGAAGTTTTCTCGAGAACTATTAACCATTCTGCAACATAAGCAGAATTTGATTTGGTCCGTGATGGTGGCAGGTGATGAAACTTGGGTGGATATCACTGGGATCCTCCAATCAAACAAATATCATTCGAAACAATCATTTACGTGAAAAGAGAACCAAATTTAATTTTGTGTTGTAAAATTGATGAAAATTTTTTCTTTCTCGATTATAGATCTTCTTCTTCTTCTTATTGTCTTTGTCTTCTAATAGATAGTGAGCTGTGTGTCGCAGCCAGTGAAGGCTTATAATTGCATAAGTTGTCCCGGACGCGTGTTGAAAAGTTAGTGTCAAGGTTAACGCTAGTGGTGATTGGTGAGATACTTGTTATTTTAATCAATCCTTTAGAAATTTTAGGGAAAGCGTCATTAGTGGTATTCCAAATAAACAATGGTAATTTGACTAACAACAGTCGACATAAAGTGCAACTGCAGGTTTCCAAATTTGATCTAAGGACCTTCTTACTTCTTAAGGACAAATAGAAAGGGACTACAATTAATTCCATAGTATAGTACTACCCCAAAGTTATGCGATATGTGAGTCTGACAAGAATGGTGTAAATCGAAAAAGTGTAAGTCGTTATACAAATTTTTAATCAAATTACCTAGCAAAACTGACAACTTCTTCAGGTTCTCTAGCCGTATCAGTTTCAATCAGGGGGTGAAGGGGGTGGGGGGAAAGAGAAAACGACCAATTGCGTAACTTTGAGTTCGCGTCCAGCAAGGTAGCGTAAGTTGAAGTATTACTGTGTCTGGGGAAAATAGTTCATTAATTAATTCTGTTGTAATATCGATACCTTTTTACCAAAGTATCGTAAGCCACATCTGTCAAATTTTGCAGGAGACAACTTTCTTGTCCACAAGGTCATTGCATGTGACTATCTTGGTACTTACGATAGGTTTATTGTGTTCTTATCACCATAGAGAATAAACTGATGGGTATATTACTCTTCCAGAACAAGCATTTAGTCCGATATTTACGATATAATGCAAAATCTCAATTTCGCTCAAAATGTCACTTACGATACTTTGGAAAAAAGGTATCGATATTGTAAGTATTATATGCATTTTTGCCTATCTACAGTTTTCCATCCGAGGGCCGTACAATTTTTGCAACGTTCGTAATTCCATAATTTAAACCATCATTTTCAAATTGCTAATTCTTTTGAACTGCCATTTTAAATACAAAACTTTAATTACTGTTTACAGATCAAAAAAATGTCTATAATACTCTACAATTACTACTGAATACATTGTTGCATAATGGGCATGTAAAAATACCTTGGAAAAAAGTACAAAGATGTTGAAATGCGTTTTTAATCACGCGAATTTGATAAAACCTTCAAGTCATTTATTTTTTTCATGGTCTTTCCTATCTTTTATTAATAATTACATATATCAAATTTTCTGAGACCGTCAAATAAATAATGTAATTACGTGAAGTTTTTTCACATCACTTATTCGCGACGATCTCACTTTTATTGAGCACATTTGCTGTAAAAGTAATATCTTTTTTATGAAGTGATCATATTCTCGCAAAGTTATTGCAGTACATAATATTACACGCCATGTCGATGCCATTACGAATTTACATACGAGAACAATTGTGCTTTCAAAGGGAATATGTTCTTTATCTACTTGAAGTGGTTGTTCGCTCCACTTGTGTTCCCGCATTTGAGCAAATCGTTGTAGTCCGAATCGGCTGACTTATTGCGGTAACAAAGAATTGCTGCAATAATAACTTCCAGAGCATTAACATACACGAGTATTTACGATTCGAAACAATAAAATTCTTTCACGGTTTTAATTTTCAGGTTTCAAAAATATTTAAAACCTTTACAGAAATTATTTGCCTGAACGATTTTAAATTGAATAATTCTTTGTGTGTATTCCTTTATTTTGGCTAGTTGGCAGATCCAATTAAAAAAGGCATTAACCAATACCACTTTGCATTTCGGTGCTTTTACTGTTAGGATTCTTTTTGGTTGAGTTATTGAAATACATTTGTATTGTTTGTAATTACGCCTTTCTCAAAATTATTGTTTTGTTAATTTACGATGGGAAGTTGCTAAAAATTATTAATTTGTAGAAAGCAATCCTTTCAAGTTTCAAGAATTTTTCTGGATATACATATTTATCGAAAAATTAATCAGTCAGTTGTTCCGTTTCATGTTAAACAAGTGATTGGTATTCTGGTGTCAAAGTCGTAAGAATTTTTAGAATTTCTTTGTTATCAAAAATGATGTGAGAAATTGGAGTTATTTAATAAACGTTGCCGGAATACAAACAATGATTTTTAAACTTACTTATTTAATCTAAAGAAGTCATGTACCTTTTGGTGTCGGGTTGTAAAATTTAATTGCATTGCAGATTTGAATATTGTCGAGATGTTAAAAATTGACCATTTTCTTTTGTTGATATTATTTAGTTAATACCAAGATATCAACAAAGGTTGAACGTGCCACTCTAAAGTAATAGACATTTCGCGTCCCGCTTTACCTACTTACATTTTATTCATACTGGGTTGTTAGTAATAACTGAGTAGGGGAGAGTGGGGCACCTTTTACCAGGGGCACTTTTGAACAGTTAAATTTTAATGCAGATTAAAAAAGGTACTGATTTCTTTTCGATTTGGTGACACTGAGTAGGATATACTTGACACGTTATAACTGGTTTTGAGGTTATCCGTTGTAATGTTTTGTTGTGAAATGGATGTCCTGTTTTATGCTGCGAAATTGTAAGATTGTCATTACTCAATTTCTTAAATCAAATTAAAGATAACTGCAGTTATTGAACTGTTGCTATTTTATGGTGTGATACCTTGTTGAAGAAGTATAAAGTAAGTGGTTTGTGAAGTGTATGTAACATTATTCAAAAATTTGTTATTTATATTTGAACATTTTGATATTACTGGGGACACCATTGAACAGCCGGATTGGGGTACCTTTGAACATTGTTCAAGAGTCCCCAACTGGTTCTGTTAATGTTTTTTCAATCTATTTATTATAGAGCGGTGTAAGGGTCAGGAATTATATACGAAAACGAACCAAACAACCAAACTAGAATTTGTATTATACTTACATGTACATTCGGATCCTTTTTTATGCGGATTTAAAGTTGTGCGGTTTGTAATTTGAAGAAAATTTGGACCTTCCTCGTAGTATCGGAGCCGGTGGTTCTCCGTTGTAGATAAGCAAGTTGCCAAGTTGCACATTATCGAAAGTGTTTTACGTATAAAACTTAAGTGTAAGCCGTGGTCTCCGTGAAGTATAATTTTCCAGGCAAGTATCTTTTTATCATTGTAAATCTAAATTTTCTTAATTTTTAGTATAATATTTTTATCTGGGGAAGAAGAAGTTAGAAAAAATGAGTTTTTTCTAGTAGGCATTGAAACTACGTGCCATGCTTTGGTTTTATGCGGTTTTAGAAAAGTATGGACCCTATCCCTCTTTTTACCATATAAGCAATGTCTGTAGAACGTATCTACCGTATAAAAAAAGACCCAAGTGTAGCGTAAATTCACTTTAATTAAAATATAACTTACTAAATCTAGATATCTGTATATTTTCTTAGCCCTAGTATTATGTTCAAATGTACCCCACGAAGTGTTCAAATTCACCCCCGCAATGGGGTACATTTGAACAATGAACACGGCCTTAAAAAATTAATTGTAATGCAGAAACATTTCGATATTTATAAATGACAGTTGTTGGAATTCAAACTTAATGTACAGGACTATACTACAATATATGAATTGTGGTGTTCCTGTAAAAATAATGGGCAAAAGCAAGCATTATTTAAAAAAGTGTTGAAAGGTGCCCCACTCTCCCCTACATCGTATTTCGTATGCAAGCACGTGGTCATAATAAGTGACAGAAATAAGAACAGCGCCACAGAAAAGATCACTATGAAATAGTATGTTCAACTTTTTTGGATAAAGTGCATTTCTGAGATACTTTCCGATTTGTCATAAACTGAACCCTTTGTAAATCATTATAATATCCATGAAATGTGAATCTCTTTGTTGTTCACAAAGTAAGATTGCAAAACGTAAACATATCGATTATCTTCGTCTTCCCGTAAAATGGCCTCAGAGTGAAAAAAATAAACATACAAGTGTAGCGCTTTTGAATGCTCGATGGAATTTAGAAGCAGTGGATATAACAGTTTTAAGTTTGTTTATTTTTCAAATTGGAAAGAGTTACTGCCTCGGTTTTGAATGAATTGGTACCTGTCAAATCCAGAGAAGGTTAATAACAAAACTGATAGTATCTCAGAGATGCACTGTATCTTGGAATAACTCTCCCTGTGTTTTGTAAATGGCGCATGATAATATGTACATCACGCAAATGTTTGTTGAAAATCAAGCAAAAAAACTCTAGTATGAATTTACAGTTAAATTTTTGATTATGGGGTTGTTAGAGTTTGGCTAAAGATATTCTGCGTTTATGACTTTAAATCGCAATCAACTTTTACTGATGATAATGAGGGTTCACTGCAGGGTGCCACAAATCTGGTTGCTTTAAAAAATATTTTTGTAGATACTTCAGAACCGTACTTAAATATTTCAACTTTAGTTAAGTTCAGAACAAATAATCAAATACAAGTCATAGAATTCATCAAGTATCTAAGTTAATCAATAACCCCACATACCTACCCAATTATTAGAAGAGGTTTAATGTTTACTCATATTTATATCTAAGCATCAAGAAATTTATAAAAATTTACCAAAAACAGGCCTGGTCACTTCTACCCATGTTGATTATTACGGCTTACCTACTTTTATGTCCGGATCACTTATAGGGTTTTCCAATAAGAGGTGTTATTTTGAATAGCCCGTTATTTCGGTAGATGTAACTTTTGGAGCTGTAATTTTTTGACATTTGACAAGTAGAAACTACGCCATTAATAAAAATGGAACGATACACGCTTCAACAACGCATTGAAATTATTAAAATTCACTATAAAAATGGTGAAAATTTGGCAGAGACGGTTCGTAAAACTCGAACATTTTTGGGTCGTCGTGAAGCACCTTGTCGGACCGCAATACAGAAATTGGTGGAAAAATTCGAGCTGTTGGGACAAGTTAGTGATGTGAAGAATAAAACCCGTGCACGTCGCTCAAGAACAGCCGAGAATATTGCTGCTGTAGCCGAAAGTGTTGAAGAAAACCCAGGTTTGTCCATTCCTCGTCGTTCTTTGGAATTAGACATTCCAAAAACGTCATTACACCGTATTTTGCATAAAGATTTGGGTCTTAAGGCTTATAAAGTTCAGTTTACACAAGAACTCAAGCCGGCCGATCATCAACAACGTCGTATCTTTGCCGATTGGGTCCTTGAAATGCATGAAAATGATCCGGAATTCCATCGAAAAATCATCTTGAGTGATGAGGCCCATTTCCACCTGGATGGCTTCGTCAACAAGCAAAATCGGCCGGGTTTTATTCTTCACATCACTAACTTGTCCCAACAGCTCGAATTTTTCCACCAATTTCTGTATTGCGGTCCGACAAGGTGCTTCACGACGACCCAAAAATGTTCGAGTTTTACGAACCGTCTCTGCCAAATTTTCACCATTTTTATAGTGAATTTTAATAATTTCAATGCGTTGTTGAAGCGTGTATCGTTCCATTTTTATTAATTGCGTAGTTTCTACTTGTCAAATGTCAAAAAATTACAGCTCCAAAAGTTACATCTACCGAAATAACGGGCTATTCAAAATAACACCTCTTATTGGAAAACCCTTTAGTATTGTAAAAGGCACAGTCATAAACACAGAATATCTTTAGCCAAACTCTAATGGTTAAATTTTGTAATTTGTTTCAACGAAGCTTGTGAAATTTATTTAAATACACACAGTTTAACAGATAAAATCAGTAGTCAAGTATAAATGAGAACATTTCGACAATTAGTTTACTTATAATTTGCAATTGGAATCTTACAATATACCCTGTGTAAATAATTTTTTTATTATCTTAGTTTTGTTAACTGATCTTCGAAATTTAAATTAGGATATAATTAAGGTTTGCTTCCTAACACGTTCACTTAACGCTGCTTAATCGAGCTAAGGGTTTTGCAGGAAGTTGAGATAACAGATCATTATTGAGGAGCAAATTTGAAAATGCCCCTTAATTAAGTAAAACTGTAAAATTGGAAAATATTTGAGAACTACAAGTATTATAAATATTTCAACTTTTAAAAGCATTGTTTGAATTTATTCTAGCGATTGATGAAACGGGGATTTTAAAGCCATCAAAATATGCAGAGAAACGTGAAATGTAAATATTCATAATTTATGGGACTGAAAAATTTAAATATTGAAGTATGCGCATTTTCAATATGCAATTCAATTAAAAATCGGTCCCTGTTCGAATACAAATAAATTTTCAATTATCTCACCACAACGAAATTAAGTGTGTTAGCATTTCACATCGTGGGAGACGAACATAAAGCAACCTTTTTTAATTATATTGGAAATTGAGAAAGCTTGGAGTCTTTCATCTGCAGAAAAGTATATAAGATGATGAGTTTCTGTAATCTTTTGTTGAGGCTGGCAAGACACGCAAGGTTTACTTTCATTACAAAAATGAAACTTAAGAGTGTGTATACGCCGTTCGTGACATTTTTCCTGAAAAAGTGCAATTAAACAAAGTAGCACCGGTCCCGGAAACTAATTAATTTCTGTTGGTTTAATGTACGTAATTTATGTTTTCATTATGCTTAAAAAGATAAAATTTAGCTTTACTTTATAGTTTCATTACTGCAGGAAATTTGCACAGAAGTCTCTCTTTTCAATTACACCGGATTTTGTTAACGAAAACACAACTAATTGGGATGAGAATAAGAAGAATAGATGCAACGCTACAAAACTAATGTCAGTCCAGAAGTGGCAATATTTTATTGGTTAATTGCCTACAAATTCTCAACCAAGAAACTTACAAAGAATAAATAAACTTAACAAAGCAAATCTTTTCAAATCTTTGCAAATAAAAAAATTAATTCTTATTTAGTAACAGAAAATGAGATATAAGTTAACTGTAGATAATTTGCATTTATTAGGTCATCAGAAACGAATCGTGCATTTATTGGAATGGATAAAATTTCAAATTTTTAAATTAAATTTGGTGCATTGCAGATGCCAGCAATAACCCACATATCACTCGTCCAGCGTCACTATTAAATGGCCCAAAATTTGTAGCCAACGCCTAACGGTTCTGCAAACGAAAAGAGAAATGCACGTTTTTTGATTAATTTAATAAACTTGATTTTTTACAAAGGAAGTAAATGCAGTTGGCGCGTTTGTGACAATAATAAATTTTAAAGTTTAAATTGATGTAATTCGCATCGCTATTTAGATGAAAAGTGGCGAATCCGAAAACTTTTATAATAAATCAATATTATTGTAACAGATGTTGCCGTCCTAAACTAAAAATACTTCTATTTCTTCTGATAGCTATTGATTTGCAATTTTATTTTATTCCTAAAATTTGTTTGTAAAGTATGATTGTGCTGCACATTTAATTTTTCAATTAATACAATTTGCTTTTAACCTGAGAAAAAGATCAGTACTTGACAACTGATGTTTTCTTGTTATGTCATTTTACAGAACGATCGGCGTATTCACTTATGATCATAAAAATCGATTTGAATTTTTAAATCATAATATTGTTCACATTTTTATTAATAGTTTCTCTCTCAGATTGTCTAATTGATATATTTTATGGTTTGGTAAATGATCAACTTAAAAATTTTAGCTGGCTGCACAATTATTGTTAGCTTATTATATCATCCAAATATTTTTTACAGTAAGCATTCATTCCTATTATCAATTACATAATTTATTACAATTACGCCAATTTGTATGCACATGAATTAGTACAGTCCAATCAATCGTAATAATTAATTCATCGGTAACTAGTAAATAAAAAAAGACACTTATATTCTACTGTTCAACATTTAAACATCAATTTATTATTTACAAAAGAAATATGTATAAATAAAGAGGTGTTTAAAATTATTTATATCTACCTACAAATTTGTATTGTAATCTTAAACCTGTAATTTATAACATTCCATTGTTCAAAATTAAATAATAACACAGCTGTTTGCAATTAACATTATATTTTTATAATTTATAATGTGATTTACGTTAACGTAGGCAACGCATTTACCACAAAAATCCAATTTATACCAATAGTATTACAAAAATATAAATCACCCATGCATGTAAAATTATACATTTGTTTTCATCTATAATTATAAATGAATAGTAATTGGAATAGGTGTAAGTAGAGTTTTAGAGTCAGGTAAAATGCTTTATCTGCCTAAACAGACAAAGTGCCGCTTTCTCTCCTTGAATGGGTATGATAAAATTGTACTTTCGAATGTAGTAGCTGAAAAAATACTTTCTTAATCACAATTTCTAGCAGAAATGTGATACAGGCCAAATTATTGTAACATATTTTCACGGCCTACTAATTTTCTTTTTGTTCTTGTTCTTTTTCTTCTCTTTGTTTCGATAACGTTCTATTCCCGCAGTCTCCTTCGTTTCTCCATAGTATTAATCTTCTCGGTTATCTGTTATTTGGCATATATCTAACATGTCTTGTTATCGAACAGATTATGTTTATTCTTCTCCAGATTACTTACGTCCGTAGTCTGTCAAGTCTTGTGACTTGTAAACATTTAGATGATAGTTCCAAGAAGAAGAAGGCGAAGTGGAAGCAGAAGTGGCAGTATCCGTCCATAAAAAGTACAAAAATCACATATAAGAATATCAATTTAATACCTTGTTAGGCATATTAGTTAAAATGCGTATAGCAGCTTAACAATTAAGTAAAATTTCTGTATATGCACCGGAAGACAACAAACCAAAGTAGCAACTAGTAAACTTCCACGACAAACTTGTTCGCAAATACGTTCCAAAACACTCTAAGGTAATAATCAATTCTTGTCTATATTGTAGCCAGCATAACATACACTAATTGTAAATACTGGATATAAGAACTCTAAACTTCGCTAATGGAGCAAGTGATCACAATTTGTTGTTTAGGAAAATCAATTAAGTTTTAAACTAAAAAAAAGCAAAACCAAGAATGTATGTATAAAAAATAAACACCGAGTCCCCTATGGAACACAACTGTAAAAAGAGTATCAAAGACGACTGACTAAAAGAACAAACCAATAAACAGTGGTTAGATGAAGAGGAAGATATTAACAGATGCTAGGCGAAATTGAAACGGAAGATTAAAGAAGCGGCATTCAAAATCTTTTTGGATAAGCAAACGATTAAAACAACGAGTAGGACAACTATGATTATCGCAAAAGTACAAAAATGAGAGAAGATGGAAATAATGAGAAATAAAGTAAAGTTGAGAGGTACAAAATTATTTATTGATGATGATCTGAGCCTGGAGGAAAGAAAGATGCAGGCAAACCTGCGAAAAATATCTAAAGAGCAGAGGAAAAGCGGAAAGGAGGTTAAAGTGGGATATGGGAAGATATTTATTGACAAGGTGCAATGGGAGTGGGATCCAAGAACGGAGGGTGTAAGAAAGAAAACGGATCAGCTGCGGGCAGCGGGGGAAGTAAAGAGGAAACAATAAAGAGCCAAATAATTGTAATTGTAATTGTAATTGTAGTAAGTGTAGTTGTAATTCAGAAAACATTACAAATTGCAATTAAGTATAAAATTTTCAGCCATGGGTCTACAAGGCCTGACGTGCTAATATATATACAGTGAGGACGCGTGGGTTGGAATAAATTCATTTAAAATTCATGAGTTTGGTTTTTGGAAAAACGCTCGAACAGGTCGATTTTTGTTTTTAAAGCTGCATCTTTCTTGATATTTATACTTTTACGATCGTCTTTTGTTTTCGCACTATGACGTCATCAATAATTTTTTTAAATTGTACTCTATATTTTTGTTCACGAATTTGGATGCAGCGCATTTTTCTGAGTACAGAAATGTCAAATTTGTATGACCTTGAAGAGGAAAGTTTTCGAAATAATCAGTCCTAAAGTTTCAAAACTTTATGATAAAATTGTTAGAGTAGACCACTAATAATATCATCAAGGAAGCGCTGGAAATCGAGCAAAACATTCAATTGTGTGTTTATTTTGTTTTTTTGATTTGTACAGTTTCAAAGCTTGAAGAATGGCGCGTTTAACTGAGAAACAACGAATAGAAATGTTGATGATGGTAGGATATGACGATAATACTCGAACACAAGCTGAAGTTTGCGAATTGTTCAATGATAAGTACCCGGAGAAGCCTATTACACAATCAGTAGTTAGTAAGGTGGATAAAAAGTTTAGACTTTGGCCACGTAAGAGACAATTACAAAACCAACTATGTTACATTTCCAGAAAGCACACAATTGAATGTTTTGCTCGATTTACAAGAAAATCCTCACAAATCAAGTTGACAAGTAGCTGCAGAACAGTCACTAAGTAAATCTTCTGTTCTAAAATATTTACACAAGAACAAATGGCACCCATGCAAAGTACATTTTGTTGAGGAACTTATTGAAGACGATCTCGACCGCAGAATTTTGCGAAATAATGATGGATAGATGCAATGCCAACCCGGAATTTTTACGTAAGATAGTTTTTTCTGACGAGGCAACATTTTGTTTGAATGGTTCGGTATACAAGCAAAATTTTCGATATTGGGCACCAGAAAACCCACATTGGAGAATGAAGTCATACACAATTCCCTCAGAAAGTAAACGTTTGGGCCGGAATTGTGGATACCTCAATTGTGGGTCCCTTTTTGTTGAGGAACACTTAATTTTGAAAAATATTTAGACTTACTACAAAATGACATAATATCCAGTGTAAGTGCGCTCTACCTGAATAATGAAAACCCAAATATACCGGCAGATTCAATATGGTTCCAACAGGATGGAGCGCCCCCAGACTATTCGAGAACAGTACGAGAATACCTTCATAATATTTTCCCAAATAGATGGATCGGAAGGAGAGGTTTTATCGAATGGCCAGCTAGGTCTTCAGATTTAACCCCATTAATTTTTTATCTATGGGGTTATCTGAAATCTAAAGTCTACTTCAATAAACCGGAAAAATAAACACGCAATTGAATGTTTTGCTCGATTTCCAGCGCTTCCTTGATGATATTATTAGTGGTCTACTCTAATAATTTTATCATACATTTTTGAAACTTTAGGACTGATTATTTCGAAAACTTTCCTTTTCAAGGTCATACGAATTTGACATTTCTGTACTCAGAAAAATGTGCTGCATCCAAATTCGTGAACAAAAATATAGGGTGCAATTTAAAAAAATTATTGATAACGTCATAGTGCGAAAACAAAAGACGATCGTAAAATTATAAATATCAAAAAAGATGCAGTTTTAAAAACAAAAATCGACGTGTCCGAGCGTTTTTCCAAAAACCAAACCCATGAATTTTAAATGAATTTATTCCAACCTACGCGTCCTCACTGTATATATACCGGGAGCTTATCTTAAAAGTAAACATATCCTATGTATACTTTTAAAAAAAACGAGTCAACGCATTGCTTTATTGCGATCTGTAGGCAACCAAGTATACACCACAATTCTCAACATTTGAAAAGTTGGCTCTTTCAACAAAAGTCAATTAATTTTTCAGTGTCACTTTAACATAAAATTGCAATTTCTGTAATAATCATGTACAGCAAAGACGAAAAAATTGAATTGTTAATGTGGTACCAGCAAGGTAATAGTTTGCGGACCGTGAGAGATTTATTTTCCATAAAATATCCTGAAAGACCAATTCCTTGCATCAGAACTCTGCACAATATCGTTAAAAAATTTAATTCACAAGGCTGCATACACTCAGAAAAATAACGTAGGTAAATTCAACAAATAAAAGTGGTTACTGTACAAACCGCAAAATTTAGTTAAATCAAACCGAATTTCGGTTGAACCAAACTAATCGATGGAGTTAAAACAACCGTCAAGAGTTTGTTGTCGCACAAAATAAGAACAACCCATTGTGTTAATAGAAATAACCGTCGAAAATGTTTTTTAAACTAAATTTAGTAAAAGCAAACTATTCATGTGTTAACTTACAAATGCATCGGTAATTTCAACAATATTTTGTTAATACGACAGTTCATTGTTTGACTAACAATTAATTTTGTCGGGGAACTTATACGATTAAATTGAATATGCTACCATTGTGGGTAGATCTAATCGACTTTCTTCGTCATTTCTGAAATCTTTACGGTGTAAACGCATTTTGTATTTGTACACAATTTAAGACTAATACAATGTAATCTCATACAATACAAGATTTTCAGAGAATGTCTTTGTCAGATATCAAGATATCTAGACGATATCCACTTAATTCAGAGCGGCAATAATAAAACATGATATTTAAATGACATTAATTAAATTTTCATATTGGTAACAGTATAGCAACATTATTATTTCCGTAATACTTAAATTGTTTCATTTTGACTACATTCATTTTTTAAAATTTGATGTCCATAGACACATGTTGAAATGTATCAACACTAAAGTTCATAAACATATTAAAAAATGTTTTTGATTTAAAATTCATTTAAATACCCAAGCTTTCGTGTTAATTACTTTAATCAAATTTTTTTATGTTTGAATGTTTGCGAACTTAGATGTTTGATGTTTATTTGGTGTTTGATATCATTATTTACAAAAAATTAATATGGTAAATATGGCACAATATAAATATTACGTAAGTAATAATGTTATTATACTATTACGTTATTGCGGATTTTAAACTATGCAAAACTAATTATTTTGATATTTCACTAATTTCTCTTCACTTGTAAAATAAAAGAAAAAGGCTATTCAAAACGATATAGTTCAACAGATGTGATTTCGGGAATACATCTAACAAAGAACGAGGGTAACAAATGGAAGAGTGCTAAAGGCTGTTCTCGGGCAATATAAATTTTTGGAGTCCAAAAAGGAAGATTTCAAAACGTAAATATATCGACTGTCTTCGTTCTGCCCATCAAATGTAATCAGAGTAAAAAAGATAAACATACAAGTGTAGCGCTTTTGAATGTTAGATGCAATTTTTAAAAAATAGAAAGTTTATTTTCCCTGGACAAAGGACAAAAAAACACATCTGTAGTCGATATGCGTGAAGGAGGATGTTGTGGCTGGTCGGTGGAGCCGGTGAAGAGCGCCTTCCAGCAATTGGAGTGATAAACAACCTCGCAATATAAACAAACTCGCACGGAACGTGCTTATGGATTAAAAACGGTCATTCATTCTCATATGTGTTCATTCTTTCGAGAGCTTACGATCAACTTCTTTTAATGCGCAATATATTTGTATCAATCTTTTTAATTATGATTTGTTAGTAAAGTGAATTATTAAAGTTCCAATTTTGTGAATTAATAAAGTTACGATTTTACTGACTATACATCTGTTTTGCACGTTCAAAACAAATATTTGAAATACATCTCTTGGTTATTAGAAGGCGCACATCCAGTTGATATTGAGTGTTCAGTGAAATTTAAACGTATTACATTGTGTAAGTGAAGTGTAATAAGTTATTAAGTACTACAATGTCTGAAAATTCTGATATTTTGACCGATCTTGGTAATTCCACAGAAACTATATCATTATCGGATGACTATTATCGTTTGCAACATTTGCTCACGAGTTGGGGATTCTCCCATGTATTTGAATTGTGCAAACGTAAGTGTTCCAGTACTGTATTTTTATTCACATCTAACTAAATATTGTATAACGATGCATTTGTGGCCACCCAAAAGTGTACGATACCTGACACAAATTGCCCCATTTTTTGAAAGATTAAATCTGGCTTTATCCAGTTACTTTCGCGAAATAATATTTGTCATAAACCAAGTAATACTGATATTTGGCTGATGTTTCTTAGGACGCGTATGATATAAAGCAAAATTCAAGTTTCTAGCAAAAATCGTGCACATTTGGGTGGCCGCAAATGTATGTACCTACATAATAATAAAATTAAATAACGTAGTAACATGCGGCTGTATTTGTAGGTGAAGAAATAACAACCGATAGGTTGATGTATATGACGTACGACCATATAAAGGAATTATTAAAAGATTTTAAATTGGGCGTAAGAATTGAATTCGAGAGAAAATTATCTGAATGGAAAACATCAATTGTAAGTAAATCAGATAGGTAGGTAAGTTGAATTATAACCATTCCGATTTTAAGGGTGCAAGAACAGCTGATGCTAAAATTCCTAATTCGGCATTGTCTAAAATAACAGAAGTTGAAACCAATCGATCTTTTAGCTTTGTAAGTACATTCAATTTATTTAAATGACTTATTTTCTTTCCCAATTAATGAATTTGAAAGTTTACAAGATTACTACTATATTTAAATAGAAAATAGATTTAAAAACAAAGGTCTATCATTGAATACAAAAGCTTTTCTTAACTATAATGTTCTAAGATGAACAGTTTTTTCTAATCCACTGCTGTGGTTATAATTGGTTCTTTCTATTTAGGATCTAATTACTGTCCTTCAAAGTTCCGTTAAAGGACAATATGTTTTGCGGACCTTTGAGACCACTACAAAACTAGACGATGCGGCACGAAATATGAGTAAATATTTGTAAGTAAGTACATTTTGTTAACATAGAAATCGTTATTGCAGATACATCGCTTCTCATTGCTTTGGTGGTACATGCAGTGTTACCACCAACATTGAAACACATCTCTAATAGCAAAGGCAAGCAGCAACTTATAAAATCAACAATAAAGGATTCCCAAGAATCTTTTTTTTTGCATTGTGTGACGGTAAACGATTTTGAGAAAACAATTGAAGAGTATAAGGAAAAACTTATACTTAGGAACTTACCTATGCAACCGGTATTAGTGGGAATAGGGAAGGAATTGGTAACAATTACTCAATTCATTGTATATTATGATGGCATAAGGTATGCCTTTTGTAACTTTGTCCCGGCATTTGATTGTCTTTTTAAGATATTTCATGTGTTAGACCTGCAGTACCTTAAAGACTCGATCAATTTTTGGCTTTTCATTCAAACGTACTTTTTTAACATAAAAGATAAAAAATTGAAAGCCAACGCAAATATTTTATGTTTGCTTCAAGACTTAAAATAGAATTATTAATAATTCTAAAATAAGTTAGGTACCATCTTTTATATTTTTCGTTGCCTTTTTGATCAAAGTAAAAATGTTCCATCAGTGTTTCATATGTGTAAAAAAAAATATTACTAAAACTTATAGTGCAGAACAATTAACCGCACATATTACACTATACCACAGAGTAAAGGAAAACTTTACCTGTCTTGGATGTTGTCATTCTTTTCAATCACTTAAAGCTTTTAAAAGCTATCTTAAAAAATGTATAAACGTCACTTGTAGAGTGAGTGTTCAGAGAGTTACCCCTATCTGTGATAATACTAGCGATGTAAATGATGGTTTTCATCTTGATAACACAAATGACCATCAGTTGAGTTCTTCATGCTTCGATCGAATTGAATCCTCTGCTTTATTGCTAGCTAGTCGGTTGTATGAAAAATCAAACTTTGCAAGATCTGATGCAGAAGTTATTATAAATGAAATTATAAACACACTGCTCCGCGAAATTTTGTCAGAAGTAGAACAGCTTTTCATTTCAAATTTCAATAACGAAGGTAAAAACTTGCAACATATTCTTAAAATTATTGATTTCTGCAAAAATCCTTTTCAAGAATTTGACACTTTTTATAAGTATTTAAAGTATGTCAAAGAAAAAAATTGTTATAGCGATCCCATAACATTTGACATTCATAATGAAATAGCACCAGTAACAGTGAAATCTAATATATGCATGGACAAAAAAAATTAGTAAAGGTACCTTAATGCCGCTAAAGTTTCAATTTAAAAGATTTTTTGAATTGGAAAATAATTTTGATTTAATTTCGGAAAATACAAATAGACTAAAAACTGAACACAAAAATACAGGGGTAATAAAAAATATTATTGACGGCGAGGTATGGAAGTCTAAAATTTTGCAAAATACGGAGAATACTATTTTTCCTTTTATACTTTATTATGATGACTTTGAAATCAACAACAGTTTAGGATCGCATGCTGGAGAACAGTCTTTGGCAGCTTTCTATTACAGTTTTCCTACTTTACCGCAACATTTTCTATCATCTGTCAAAAATATATTTCTTGGCCTTGTGTTTAAATCCAAATATTTTTTAAATGGAAATGATGCTTGTTTAAATTCATTAATTGAAAACATCAAAGAATTAGAAGAAAAAGGTATATGGATTAAAAACAGAGGAAAAGAGAAAAAGATACATTTTGTTTTAAGTGCTATAGTGGGAGATAATTTGGGTTTAAATTCATTGTTAGGTTTTGCTAAAAGTTTCAAATCTTCATTTCCATGTAGAATTTGCAAGTTTTCACAGCCTGAAATTGCAAAAGGATGTAAAGAAAAGCTTTCAAAATTTAGAAATTTTCAAAATTATGAAAGTGATATTGCAGTGGAAACTAACATTGCAAAAAGAATCAAATTAACTGGTCTACGAGAATCTTCTATTTTCAATTCGATTAATTCATTTCACGTCACAAATAACTGCGTTGCTGATATAATGCATGACATTTTCGAAGGTGTATGCCACTATAATATTTGTCAAATTTTATTGCAGTTTATAGAAGATAATATATTATCATTAGAAACTTTAAACAGTAGAAAACAATCATTTAATTATGGACCAACTGAATGTGGTAATATATCTCCACTAATAAAAATTAATCACTTACAAGCCCTCAAGCTGCACATGTCAGCCTCTGAAATGTGGACATTTTGTCACTTTTTACCTCTAATAATTGGAGATCTTATTCCAAAAAACAATAAATATTGGAAATTATTTTGCCTACTAATCCAAATAATTGATATAGTGTTGAAAACAGAATTTGATGACGACATCTTGCATGTATTGGAGCAAAAAATTTTTAAACACCATACCTTGTCCATTCAATTATTTGGTGAATCTTTGAAACCAAAACATCACTTTTTAATTCACTATCCCACAATTATAAGACAAATGGGCCCACTGCGTTATTTGTGGTGCTTTAGATTTGAATCTAAGCATCAAGAATTAAAACAATACACTAAAAATACCAATTCACGTAAAAATATAGCTTATAGCATTGGTATTAAATATAGTTTAAAGTTTTGTAACATGCTATTAAGTAAAGAGTCTCTGCAGGATCAAACACATTTTGGTACTATTTCATCGGGTGTAATTGAAAAATTACCTTATTTTAACAAAATAAAAAATATTGAAATATTAAATAGTTGTGATGTTAATGATAAAGAAGTAACAATGACAGACAAAGTTACATTTCAAAATGTTTTATATAAAAAGGATTTTTTTGTATTTTCTAAATGTTTCATATTATACAAAATTATTGACTTTATTGTAGATGCTAAAGATTTGACAAAATGTTTTTTTATTTGTGAGCAATATGAAACTAGGGAAAAAGATGTTCACTTTCAATCATATGAAGTGCAACAAAACACTAATTTTTATTTCGTTTTTCCACTAGAAAATGATTTTTTATTTATATCACCAATTCACACATACTTGCTGCCAAATAAACAGACTTACATACGCCCCAAGTATTATTAATACAAATAATTAATTTAAATAAGTAGATAAATATATAGTATATAAGTATTAGACTATCGATCAGTTTTATATTATAGATATGTAAGTTTTTATTGGAAAAAAAAATTTTTTTAAAATACATTTTTTTGTTTAAATAACTAATTTTTATTTACCCAACCATAATTTTTGTTTACTCAACCGATTTTTGGTTACTGGACTACCAAGTTAGTAAGGTAACAACTATTTTGTTATCTAACCAATTTTTAGGTAGCCGTACTGAAAATAACGGTAAAATAACAAATTTGATCAATTACACAGCTATATCGGTGGTTTGAAACTAACGGAGAACTTCGTTGTTCAAACAACCATTATTTTGTCATTTAACAAACCTGTTGTGGTTGAATCAACTAAAATGGTAGGTAGGCGCAAAATCATAGGAACTTTTTAGTTGATTCTACCGATCCTTTTCGTTGAGTTAACTATATAATCAATGGGTTGAATCTACCGGAGAACGTTGTTCAAGCAACCATTATTTTGTCATTTAACAAACCTGTTATGGTTGAATCAACTAAAACGGTAGATAGGCGCAAAATCATAGGGTCTTTTTAGTTGATTCTACCTATTGTTTTCTTTGAGTGTAGTGAATGGTCATACAAAGAAGATTAAAACCAACCATGTGTTGACCGAAGAATTAAAATTAAATATTTTATGCTACGTTGAGCAATATCCGATGGTATCCTTGCGAGAAGTAGCTGAATATTTCGTTGTATCAAAAACGTCAATATTTAAAACACTAAAAGAATTTAAGTACAAATCTTATAAATTTTCCAATCATCAAGAGTTATTTGAGGAGGATAAATCAAAAAGAACAAATTTTTGTGAAACTTTATTTAATTTGTTAAACGAACATGATGAAATTTTAGCGAAGATAGTTTTCACCGATGAAGCAACGTTCACATTAAATGGAGAGGTGAATTCCCAAAATTTCCGGTGTGCATCATAATTTCTTATTTATCCAATTTATTCTGTTAACCTTGTTCCTTCGTTTTCCTTAGATATTGGTCCCGCACTAATCACCATATTCAAAATTTGACCCACACTCAGTACCAGCAGAAGGTGAATGTGTGGTTAGGGATAGTTAATGCTACACTTATCGGGCCTTTTTTTATTGATGGAAACCTTAATTCGGCCAAATTTTTAGATCTGTTGGTAAACAACATCATTCCGGCAATAGAAAATTTAAACATTAACGAACCATGGTTTCAAATGGATGGAGCCCCTCCGCATTCCACAAATGTTATAAGAAATTGTTTAAACGAAAGGTTTCCCGGACACTGGATAGGACGGTACGGCCCCATACCATGGGCACCACGATCTCCAGATTTATCACCCAATGACTATTTCCTTTGGGGTTACCTAAAATCAAAAATTTACCGCAATATCCAAATTTTAAATCTAGATGAATTAAAAGATCGTATACGAACTGAATGTAACGAACTGAATCCTGACATTCTCAGAAATGCCGTGCGTGCGTTCCAAGATCGGCTAGGATATTGTTTAGAAGTAGAAGGTGGACATTTTGAACACTTGCTATGACGCTATTTGTTTATTTTTTTTTGTTATGTACTTTCTGTTAATAACTTCTCAAACTTTAATAGTTTTATTAAAATTGTTATTATTTTGATATTCAAATGATTTTAGATTCTATTCATAATACTATTCATGATACTTGAACATAACCTTTCACAATGAAAAATAATAACCTTGTGATTTGTGGTGTAATGTTGGTTGCCTATAGTTATCAATATGTTGACGCGTTTTTTTTAAAAGTAAACATAGGAGATATGTATACCTGTAAGATAATCTCCCGGTATATATATATATTCAAAACCTTTGGTACTCGAAATGTATGGCAACAAAGCCGGTAACCAAACAAATCTCAATGGTTCGGAAGAGATTCAAAGAACAATACAATTTATAGTATATGACAACACAAATTCTAGAAAGTTATGAGGAATATAAGATAATCCGCAATGGAACTAACGTGTTAGCAAGGTAAGTTGAAATTAAATATTGGGAATATTTTAAAAAAAAAAACTGGACTAAAGAAACAAATCTGTCGATTGATCACACGCCAAATAAGAGCGGGAAAACCAGTTCACCAATACTACCCACAAATACGGAAAAGAGGAAATTGCAATCATACCCAACATACCAGAAACATCGGCTAATCGAAATTGAAGATATAAAAAACTTACAAACAGAAAAGTCCAGGCCAAAACGACATTACTAACGAGTTAGTATAATATGGTAGCTAGAGTCTAATTCAATAATTAACAACTATAATGAGCATAATCCTTTCTCAACATAAAATTCCACCACCATCACAACGATGCTATTGTTTAAAAAGGACGACAAAAACATTCAAGCTAACTACAAAGCGAAAAATCTTCTCAGTACTTGCTAAAAACTCACCACGAATAAACAAGTTCATCACATTGGGAAGGTCATGTATGTACGAATGCCGTATTTGCTATAAGAGAAATAACCGAAAAATCGATCGACTACAATCGACTAGCATCTATCGATTACATATATTTGGCAAACAAAATTCAAGCCAAAATAAACGGCGAATTCGCCTAACAAATGTTAGTAACCAGTGTTATCTGAGTTCTCTACCATTGAACATCATGAATGAAATAATAAAAACTGTATTTCAACTAAATGAATGCAAAATGGAAGACAAGGAAATCAAAACAATGTGTTATGCTGGCGATATAATAACAGTGCGAAGGTGACCTTCAGAGGTTACTTTACCAATACAACATGACGTCAAAAGTGTTCAAGATGACAATAACATCAGCAAAAAGTAAAGGTTTGAACACCAAATTAAGTGCATACGAAACAATAAGAAATGACATTCAAATACCTCGGTATACAAAAATCTAGTTTTAGAGATGTTGCGAGCGAGATGAGAAACTACGCTTTTAAATCTGCAAAAGCAGTAACTTATCTAAACTATACATAGGTATCGCACCAAAGTCCAGAATCTACAAGACCGTAATAAGATCAATACTGATATACACATCCAAGACGAGACCCAAAACATCGAAATAGAGAATAACAAAGTGGTACACACTGGCCGAATGGCTGATCAACAAATCGTTAAAACAGCAAGAGACCAGATACCGCAATAAAAAAGAAACATTGGAAGATCGCGACCACGTTGGTGAGACAACTTAAGACACTGGGAAATAAGACGAAAAACAACAGGCATTTTACCTACCTAAATAAAGAAAGAAGAAAATTTCTACAGATGGTGGCTTTTCTAATGCCTTGTTTCTTCTTAAGAGTTACCTCGTGCTATTTCAGCGATTTCATACCAGAAGAAACTACATTGATAATTATATTTGAGTAATTAAAATTTTAACTTGAATAGTTAATCCAATTATCATGAAATTATTCTTTCAGTTTTGTACATACAAAAAGCTCAAATTAAGACTGGAAGTTCGTATACGGCGTGAGCTGAATATTACAAGAGACTAATAATTACATCAATGATAGGTATTCTCGCAATGTATTGCTTACATTTTCCTTTTTTATTTTTATTGAGCCTTGTGCCAAAATTGAATACATTAACTATAATATTTGTTTTAGGTTTTTATAATTTATTTATGAAAAAATTTCATATAAGATTTGTTTCAATTGTGACATTATAATGATATATTCCAAAATTTAAACAAACATGTTTAGACGATTTCGTTAATTATAAAATAGAAACCAGAAAAAAAATTATTAATTGTTTTTGACACCTTCAAAGTACAATATTCAAAATGTAACTTTCCGATAATCCCATAAAACACCAGGGAGAAATTCTATCAGCCAATATTTTAGTTTATTTCTGTGAAACTCCGTTTACAAATCGACACGTTTCCACTTTATGCCGCATTGCCCCTGGTTATCGCAGACTTTGGGGAAATAGTTTACATGCAGCGAGTGTTTATTGCTACCAGGTGGTTAAATTACTGCATATATACAAACTTCTACCGAATTTAGCTTGACACAGCTTGTAGTAATATATGAAAAAATGAACAAACCTTTATTTATTTTGCGTGGAATGTACCGCAGACAAAATATTTTCAATGGCCACTACCATTACTACAGAAAATGAAAGTCGTATGTGGCATTTTTAAGTACATGTGGTGAAAAATATTTACCTTATCTAGTTTCATGACATACGTACTGAATAAATTTTAGACTGCTTTTTTTCTTTTTGTCAACATACTTAAAATTCACTGCATTCAATGAATTCCGTAATACGAACGTTGTATAAACTCGACAGAAATAATACTCTGCATGAAGAAACCTACAAAAAGAATTGCAGCACCATCACGATCTCAGGTATTCCAGTAGCATCACGTTTCTAGATGGCACAAAGTTTCAATAGTCCTCAACGGAATCGAAAAATTTATTTTAAAAGGTAACGCATTCAACCCTTCATTTCTCAGATCATTTGCATATGACCTAAAAAATTAAATTGAGCAATTTGTGCTCAAAACTTTAGTGTTTTTTTCTATTGTGTGATCATAAAAGTGAATTTTAAAAGGAGAGCAAATGTTTCCGGGTAACTCCATTTTATCAATTTTATGGCGGTGATTCGATACAAATATTTATTAGATCTGAAACAAACTGTTTTAGATATAAAAAAGAGAAATACATATATCTTAAATTATACCGCCTACCCTTCTTAGATAGTCTTATCCTATCAAATATAGTGGTAGTTTGTATCGTTGAAATCTGGTAATGTCACCAAGTGCTTTACGGGTCCTGATTTATTACATGTATGTGTGCTAACATCAACGAAAAGGTAGAAAGTTTGTGTAAGAAGTCTAGCATTAAATGTTGGAAGCTATCGGTTATTTTAAATTGTCCGCAGACACAGAACATTTTAATGGTATACCAAAAGATTACTTTAAATAAATGTTATTACAATTAACACAATTAATTAATGTTAATACAATTAATGCAAAAATTAAAACTAGATATAATAATAGCAATAAACATGAATTGATTGTAGTGGGGTTCAGAATACCGTTTTCTGGTAACTCTGTTGATTAGTAGGCTTGTAATTTAACTTTAAAATAATTTTTGTACCTAATAAATTTTGTTCAAATCTGACATTTACATCCCAATGATATTATACATAAATTCCATAATTAAATAATTTCGGTTATCTTTGAGTTACTAAACAATTATTACCATTTAATTATCTAATTTACAAAAAAATTGTAGTTTTTATTGAAATAGTGGAAAAGAAAAATATGTACATATGTACATAATGTAATACATACATACACATATATATGTAATGAAATATGTTCATTTTAAAATTGTTTAGGTATATTAACAAAAATGATAAATAACCAAGAGCTCTTGCAATTCCTGAAGCTCTGGTTGATGCGATGATCCGAACGTGCTTGATATTGGTGATCGAAACTCTGACAAAGCTGGTTGGCTGGTCTGCTCCATCGGTGTGTCTATACCGTATTTTTTAATTTGAGAAGATTCAAATAGATCGCGTCAAAAGTTACATCTATGATTGGCTGCCAACAAACTGCAAACTGCTGACAACCAATCATAGATCTATCTTTAAATATTTAAACACTTGTGATGATACTATTTTTCATATGTCTGGTTGAGATGTAAGACGTCTGTCCCCGTCGTTAGACCGTTGATGATACTTACATTATATCAAAACTATAGTACTTTTGGTTTTAACGAGACTGTTGATATAAATCACTAATAGTTGACAATTAATGATCGTAATATAATTTTGAAACAGCGCCGTCTGCAACATAATAACCACACTATTGTACTCCTAAATGGGAAGCCTTAAATCTCCGTAAATACCACTCGGAAAATATTTTAAGAGAAACCCTTTAAAATCTTTCATTCAATAGAGTAACGATTGATTAATAGTGAGATATTTCGTTAAAACGCCTATTTCACTTTCACTAAGAGAATTAAGGCTTTCAATATCGAATAATTAGGGTATGTGGCGCCATCTGTTTCATGACTGAGTTTCAGCCCCTTCTTAACTATTCTCAGAGGTTTGTAATTTTGTTAAATCGAGGGATATCTAGAAGTTGTATAGTGGCGAAGTTGCGTGATCAGTAAGTGTAACGTGGAACTTGAATTTTCATTGGTTACTATACATTTGGGGCGCTTCTTGCATGAGTAGACAGAGGTGGAGAGTGCGTGTTCAGCATGTGATCACTATATTTGGTCGTGAAATAAAGTGTAGTACGCAGGTACCCGTTGGCGAATAAAAGACGCGTACCTACGTAAAAGCAATGCATTCTATAATATGCGACGTATAGTTCGGATCTCGTACCAAATGGTTTTCGTCTGTTTCCCAAACTTTTACTACGAACCTCAGTTTGGGAAACGCTGTCTTAAGCAATTGTTTGTTGGCAAAAAGTTTTAGACCAGCTAATCAGTAAAACCCTCGATAAATAAGCGGTTGCATGAACTGGCGGGAAAGTTCTACGTATTCGCTATACCAAGTGGCTCAGTATATCTATTCTAGTGAAATATTTCGATTACCTTTAAAGATTGTAACTTGATTTTTGGTATGCAGTATAATTATGTCACTAGAATCCTTCAACCTTGGATTCTCTTCACTTATTATGTTTATGTTAAATTCAATATCGTATTCTACAATACAATGTTGACCTGGTTTTATAGTAGCCCAGTCAATTTATACACAAAAATGGGCTCAACCTTACAGAAGGTCTGTGTAGAAATTGATTGAGTTACTATTAAACCAGTTCTGTTAATGCGTATTGATTGTAGCATAAACGCAGTAACTGTGATATTATTTTCGCTCTAGGCAGAAGCGACATTATTAAATAGATTCCTACATCTCAAAATACCTCATCAAACAAAACTCCTTCCCCTCTTTCCAATGATCATAATTTACATACCTATTATTCGTCGAAGACCAAATTCGAATTATATTTTTTTGGCATGTTTTAGATCTGCATGTTATGTACCATTTTCAATACATCCTGTATTATAAAGATCGACACAAGAGAATTATTTTATTAATTACGGTATCGGTGCTCGAAGTTTCAATTCAAAGTTTCTGGTATCTCTGACGTGCCTGGAATGCAGCACATAAGCAATCAGAAGAGCAGACCAAACTTAGCTCAGCTCGTATCTACTTCTGAAACAATCTCTTCTTGTACTTTACCAATAGCGTACAGAAAAAGAACTAACAGTTACATTACAGATTTATAATGAAAGAATCCAAGTCAAAATTATTTTACTATAAATATAATTAAATTGAATTAGAAGAATTTCAACTAATTTGCAAAAGATTTGGGACTTGTGAGAATTTTTTGGTATTTGGAAAACTTGAGCTAGGGTTCATAAAGGAGGGTTCGTAAAGGAGGGTTTTTATTAGGTAATATTTTATTATAATTTAAGAACGCGGAAGCTGTTGCCCCGAAATAAAGATTTTTATTCGACAATTTTATTTGTGCATTCCAAATTTTGTTATTATTTAAATGAATTCTTGGTTTATTTTCGTTTCCTGATCCCGCTAACATATTACGGAATTAGCAAAATCCGCAGGAACTCGGACGAGAATCGTGTCCCGCATTCCCGCAAAAATTATTACTTTAACGCGACAGTATTCAAATAAGATTTTAATATACTTTCCAATGTAAGGAATGGAGTTTTTGTTTCTTAATGAAAGTAAATATGTATGGACTTTGAATAAAAACTTTTTTAAAAATACTTTTTATATTTCGAGAGGCTGAATATTTAAGGGGTCCTTATAAAGGTTGCATTATGCAAAAATCGTTAGAATGAAAGCATTTTACAACGTCACGTAAGAAAACAAGAAAAGAATTTACACGCTTTGCATTTAAATCATATTTTAAAATCGCATCTTGAAATTACCTCTTTTTAAATTTGTTTGGTTTTTAATTCTCCTTACAAAGTAAAGTGGCGGTACAAAGTGACAGCTGCAGTAAATTCAGTCTTGATTATTTTAATTACTCAAGGAATCTCCACAATCTCGTTTTATAAATTACCCAGTCAAATGCAGGATAATTGAAAAGAGTTAATGTTTTTAAAATTTCTAAATAAATAGTCAAAAGTTGGTCACACATGAAGGAAATTTATTTGATTTTGCATGCCCTGTAGATAACGACCAAGAAGTTTTAAGAGGGTCGCTGTCGAACAATAGTTGCCTCAAGTAAGGATCACTGAGAAACCATTACCACGACACAACTTTTACATTTAATTTATCCTTTTATTAGAATCAAACTTTTCAATTCGCAATCTGTCGAATTTTAAAATTGTATTTCCAGGTTATCGATGTTGGGCGGGGTAAAATATATTATCCACAACATGGAGTTACATTATTTGACTGCGATTGTGAAACTCGCTTTATCCCCATTTGAAAATGCTCTTGAAAAGATTCAATTAACTCGTAATGAAGACAAATTTGAAATTCCAATTTTTAATTCGTTCGGAATGTTCGGAATTATAAAAATAATTTCGTTTATTCTGTGGATTCATATAGGCAGGTAGATGCTCGAGCCTGTTTCATTTTTCTCAGGATATTGGATTTGACAAAAAGTGTTTAAATCAATGCAAGGGTCTAAAGTCATAAATAACGCGGTAGCAACGGATAGTTGCCGGTCGGTTGGTCCAATCCTTTTAGACACGCTACATATGAGGACATAAAAATGCGAGCTTGCGAAGGATTATAAATTCGGCGGCATATATTTCACCAACTTTTTTCGTACTTACGGTAAGTTCTTCTTCTTTTCAAGTTTCCGTAAACACGCTGTACCGTTTTATTAATCTTTTTTCCTAAAAGAAATAAAAATTTAATAAAATGACGTTGCTCTTAAAAATTGCCAATTTGCCGTACCAAGATTAAATCACTCAATTTCATCGGAAGTTTATTTCTAGAAAAACTGTCAATAAATTTTTTAAACGATTTTTTTTAAATAAACCGCACAGTTCGCACGCAAGCGCGCTTGCTTCATAAAGGAGATGCGGCTCCCTCGTGAAGATTCTGCGACCCTGTCACTGTGATATGCGTTGTTTGATCAAACTTCAGGAATTCTCCTTTACGAAATTTAATGATAATAAGTTTATGCAAACCTCATGTTTGTCACCCGTGCGTGTTACCAAATTGGAAATTCAAACGAGTAATTTTTTATTTTGAAAACCGACAGGGCTGAAGTAAGCGTTTGATAAAGTTTCTCAAAAAATCCACAAAAACAAATTGCTCTGAATGATATACCGAGCAAGACGTAGATGCTTATCAATTTTTGAGTTTTAGTGTCGGCGTTGGTTGAGCAGTCGACTTCCGGATTTTGGAGCCGCCGTGTCGGGAAACTTTACATGCGCTTTACCTCTTAAAGACGGCTTCCCTTATTTTATCAATTTATATCCGCTGACTGTCTTTTTACCTGTTGTTTGCTCCTATAATTTCGAATTTTACAATTTTGCACCGTTATAGTTTCTATCCATATGTCACTGTTACCAGCACATTGTTATTGTGTCACAAAGATTTATTGTCTTAATTTTTTTCTAAAAGTTCTATTTTCTTCTTATATAAGCTTGTGTCATTTTTTGGACACCATATTTCATTTTTCCGGGACGCACCAATTTAATTATGTTTTGATTTCTATTTTTTCGCAGAATCGAAAAAAGACTTAATGACGTCTTTATTTACCCGAATGAACTTCATAATTACAATTCCTTTACTGCAAAATTCGCAAATATTAAATTGGGTTCAAAAATGAATTTTACTTACTTGTTATACAGTTTTAGAAACGATTGTAGAATAAATCGGTCTTGAGAAAAGCCTCGGATTTAGTTCCCTAGATTGGAATTAAATCCGGGATTTTTTCTGCCAATGGACTAGGAATTAACCTTAATCTTGTTTTCTCTGAATAACTCTAAATTGTTTCGTTTGACCGTTTTAGATGTTTTTCCTACTTTATCCACTTAAACAGCAACATAGTAATAAATTTACCTAAAATACACAGATTTTTTTGTTTCAGTTTACTTTCCTTCCCAAATGAAATAGCAGCTTGGAACGCTAAAAACACTCTTGTTGTCATGAAATGCTTTTACCAGCTGTGATTTATACGCTGTGCGTTATCAAGTATTGTTATGAATTAATTTTAACATTCATGCCAGGCCGCATATATTTTTTTAATTTTAATTTGCCCTCTGCTCTTTCAAATGACCAGAGGTAACATTCGAGGTCTGTGAAAATATCCGATAAAACGTCACGGTGAATAGGCATTTAAGTCTTGATTGATTTTTAAAAATATTACAATCGGAAGTGAAGTTTAAAATTAATTCACTTTCAAGGGATTATATTCCATCTGCGTATAAGTATAAAAAAATTGGTGTCAAAGTTCTGTTAAATCCATTTCCAGTATACAAAAGCTTGCAGATCCAACCAAATCTGTGAGCTCGAAGCGAGAGATTTTAAACAAACACAATACTCGACCCTTTTGACCAGCCCTTCCGACCTTTTTAACTTGTTAAATAAAAAATTTCAACAATAAATAACGCAAAAGGCTCGAATTTCTTTTCACTTCTTTTTGATTTGATTCATGACGCTGCTTTGTCGTGAAAATATATTAAATTAAAAACACTAAAATAAATTTTTCGTATTTAGTGATGTAAAAAATAAAAGAAATTGATAATATGTTGGAGAGTTATGAATCAAATTCCTATATGTTTGTGTCGGTACTGAAATTTATTTTCATATTGTTGTGGAATGTGTAGAATTTCGTAAAAGTAAGATCACTTCGTTGCATCTTTATTGTGATTCCATTACATACATCACCGAACAAGATTTAATTTATTAGCTGAAATAGAAATATGAAAGTAATAAACAAAATTTGATATTTTGTTTCCCTCTTTGAGTAGTTATTCTTATCGCATATTTTAGGAAAAGCAGTATTGAAAAATTAGGATGAGAAAATTTTACATCGTAGTGATATCACTAAAGATTTGAAAAATTTTTGCTGAATTATTTGAATGATGTAATACATTTTTGATTTTATTAGTTAGCTCTGATGTCAATATTTTTTTTTGTGAAAACAACACTTAACTTTATTGCTGAATCTCTTGCGGACAACAGCGTTATAATGATGAAGATACAGGTTCAACAATATTGAATTAATATGATTTCCTTTTAGTAGGAATTGTGAAGTTGTTATCCAGAATTTATAAAAGGCTGACGTTTAGTAAAGTTCAAGTTGAAACGACACATTAAACATAATTGTTACGTTGACTATTGGAAATAGTAATCAAGCAAATAGAATAGTTTAAATAGGGTATTCATCATAGTGCAGATATTTCAGTTGGTTGCAATCATTCGCTTGAATTGAATTTAACCACAGTTTGATTTAGGAGATTAATTTACTAGATTAATTTTGGTGCAAATTAAACCAATGGTGAAAAACAATAACAGTGTGTTGCACATGCAATATACACTTAAGTTTGACTTACTCAGGTATCTGAGTAATTGGAGATTTTTTTTTTAATTTTTGTGGAACGTTCGTTCATGAAACTCCAATACACATATTCATCACATCAACACGTTTGACAAATGATTTATTACATAAATACATTTTTGACGAGAAAAGCATTTTATTAAAGTGTCATTTTGCATTGTGAACTTATTTTGAATCGTAATCAATCATTTTAAGACTTGAAGTTTTCTACCTTTATATTTAAGTATAGGTACTGTTATGTTAAAATACATGTCACTGAAATAACTCACAATCAAGTTTTTTTTTCAGCGAAATGAAGTGTTCCAATTTTATAGACTTAAAAATTTTTCGTGACAAAAATCACGAAAATCGATAACTCAGTAACTAGATAAAAGTTATCTCAGCAGTCGCAATGATTCTGATATGAAATAATGAAATAAATATTAATTTGCAGAGTTAATAGAAAGCTGTAGGTAGCTCCAGGGAAAGATCATATTTCGTTTTTATCTTGGTTTTAGATTTTGTTTGTTCATTTATATTTGTGTAGATATTCACAATTATTTACTTCAAGTAAATAAGTTATACTCCTATCAATTACTCTAATTCTAATTAATTATACTGGCGAAATTTTTCTAAAACCGTTCACCATACCATATGCAATTCAAATAATTCTGTAATCCACAGCTGTCGTGCCATAATTAGCTGCAATATATTATTTTAGTGGTGTTGTATAAAACTGTTTTAATTTTGTATTGTTGTATGTAGTTTCTGTCGATACAGAATTGAGTATAATTTAAAGGCACCATCATTTCCAATAACTTACTGTTAATGCTGTTTTCATCTCGTCGTAATAACTGAAAAAAACAAAAGTATTTACTAACTTTATTTCAATAATCGACTTCTGTAGTTTGTTGGGTATTACAAAAATGCAATGACCTATATTTTAAAAATGAGTTTGGCGCAATAAACGTTCCAACTGAGCTCGGTATAAATACGCCTGGTTTTTCCGAATAGCAAAACTAAGCACTACCTAATAAATAAATAACAGGTGTGACGTAAGCAAGCGATCAACGTCGAAGTGACGGTAGTATACTAACTGTGTAGATGTGAAATCAACTCGTAGGTAGAAAGCCCCGTCACGCAGCTATAAACAACAGTGGTAGAGTTCCACGTGCAGCACAGTTACGTCATCACCTGGATCGCAACCTACCCTGTTAACTTAGGGAGAGCTTTCGTCGCCCATCGCAACCTTGGGCTTGAGAGAAGTTATCAATATATTTTACTGCAATCAGCTAAGTACGTTGGTAATTCCGCGTCAGGCTCATTTCTGCAATACCTTAGGTTTCACGTATACATGCAGAGGAAGAGTAGTAGGTTAAGAAATCAGAAGAATGGATTGCCTTAAGCAAGTCTCCTAACTCCAGCACTCTACGTCGATAACACAGTGATGGAAACACAAAGTTCAACTTTCGCAGAGGTAGAAGAGAAAGTACCCACGTAACACATGTACATCCAATGGACGTACATTGGATGTACACAAACGGATCACTGTACGTCCAATGTACGTCCAATTTGAGACTAAATTGGACGTACATCTGGACGTCAGTTTG
Organism: Dascillus cervinus; assembly: GCA_949768715.1. NCBI lineage: Eukaryota > Metazoa > Arthropoda > Insecta > Coleoptera > Dascillidae > Dascillus > Dascillus cervinus. Next base: position 15,252,477 of record OX458316.1, on the reverse strand, counting down.
TGGACGTTTTTTGGGACTACATTTGGGATCTTTTCGAACGTTCAATGTACGTCAATATCGTGCCGGTTCCTGGACGTCCATCGACAAACGCTTATTGGGCGTCTTTGGGATTGTAAACGGATTCGTTTTGGACGTTCACTGGACGTCTTATGTATGTCCATTTGGACCCGAATTATGGACATTAATGGACGTACTTATAAACGTTGTGGGATTAAAAAATAAATAAATAAAAAATGGAAAAAAGCATATATTCGAAAATAAATAACCTTAAAAAAATTATAAATTCAAAAATTGTTACAATAACGAACTTTAACGATTAAAACTAACCATTAACACATTAAATAACATGAAACTTATTTTTAAAAAATACGTACAAAGAAATTTGTAAATTCAAAAATTGTTACAATAACGAACTTCAACAATTAAAACTAACCATTAACACATTAAATAACATGAAACTTATTTTAAAAAAATACGTACAAAGAAATTTGTAAATTCAAAAATAATTTGCAGTGAACAACTTTACCTATTTAACTTTAACTATTAACTAGAAACTTAACCTTAAAAATATGAATATTCAAAAATAATTACCATACAGAATTTAATTAATTATTAACTAATTAAACAACTAGAAACATTGAAAAAAAATCATTTCAAAGCAACATCGGTCCTTATCCACCATTTTCGAATAAATTTACTTAGCTAAAAAGAAAATATTACACAACTTCTTTAAAATCATTTTAACTTACTTATATAATCAGCTGCAATTACACTTTTTCTCCCGGTCCTTGAATAATACGATTTAGGTACATTATTATCACGTATTATAAAGCGGACTTGGGATTTGTTTTGTAAATTAAATTATTTCTCCTAATCGGGTCAAAGTGAGTTACCTAAAACACATAAAAAATAGTAAAAAAAATAACTTAAATAGATTGTCATTTTTACTTACGGCAGTCATAAAATTTGCATGTTGTAAGTACATTAAAATTCGTGTCGATGAAATTCAACTACACACATTTGGAATAAACAAAAACGAACTGTTGCATTAGAAGTGAAAATAAAAAAGGTTCGACGCGTGTTACCCAAAATCAGGTAAAACCATATGTCTTTGAATAAAAATATCTCGGTATTGTGACGAAACCGGCGTCATTGTCCGGCAAATGTCTAGCATATTGACCTGTATATAAGTTACTGCAAAGACGGTAATTCTTTGCCCGAACCGACGTGACAAACAAACCCTAATAAAATTTCAAGGTTACGAGATATGTGTTCACAAAAGTAACTGTAAAAATTAAATCGGTTTTATAGGAACCCAGTCAATTTGTACACCGACCTTCCGAAAGCTTGGGCCCTTTTGTGTATAAATTGACTGGATTACTATAAAAGCATAGTCAAACTGAATTATAATTACAATTAACCAAATATTTTGATCTGAAACCAAGTGCGATCATCAATCCACGTATTTACCTGTAAATTCGAAGTGCTAAATGCTAGGGCGGTAGGATAAGCACTAAATTTAAAAAAGTTTGCAATTAATTTAGTTATCAATTTAATTTCCAGAAATCACTTTCGCCCCATTCTACGGTATTGTATTTATAAATTTGTATCCAAAGTTGTATTTCGCATTTTACATACAACTAATCAGGATATCAAAACAACGTATTCTTCATAAACTCAAAGTCATAAAGTAATAAAGTAGTGAGTTTAATAATGCTTTTAGTTAAAGTTTCAAATTTTTTTTCAAATTCGTTTACGGACTGACCGAATTAAGTACATGAATGTACGTCCAATGAACGTCCATACTGATCCGTTTATGTACTGTCCGTTTATGTCCATAAATGTACGTCCAATGGACATCCATACTGATCCGTTGATGGACGTCCAGATTAAGTCCATAAATGTACATCCAGTGGACGTCCCATTTATATCCATTGCTGTAATGTACATTTATGGATGAGCTTGGACGTCCATTGGACGTCCATTATAGATCCGCTTGTGGATCGTCCATAAATGGATAAGAAATGGACCAGCATGTACGTCCATTGGATGTCCTGTGTTACTTGGGTAAGTGAGGAATTGCACGTAATCTGTAACTACTACGATACCACATCAAGACATAGGTGTGCGCCATTGACCTCAAAAACAAAGAAGCAGGAAGAAAGATATACATCACTGACTCTGACACCGACTGACTCCAATATTAACCACTAACAACAAATTAGATAAATTTTTCAAGCCAAATATCAAAATTGATGATAAATATAAGTTGAATGGGATTTACTCGATCAAGTGTAATACATGTAATAAAAAACATGTTGGACAAACAGGCAGAAGCGTCTATACGCGGTATAAAGAACATACCAATAAGAATAACACAACATCCAACTACACAAAGCATTTGTACAATGAAAATCACTAATACGGAACAATCGAAGAAACAATGAAAATTGAAAAAATATGCAGAAAGGTATTAGGATGAATATTGCGGAAAATATACATATTTATAAAAATAAAAATAACGTACAACTTATAAACGAACAACTAAACGTTAAAGATGACATATTACTAAAACTGATAAATAAAATTAAAGTATAAAATAACGGCGGAAAATAAGAATAAAATAAAGATAAAATAACAAAATGTACAAATAGGTCGAAATGGGAGGGGAAAAGTGAGATATTAGTCAAATTAGGAAAGAACATACAGTCAATCGAATATTACTGATGATGCTACTATGCGAAAACTGTTATAATAAATAGTAAAAACAGTTATAATATCGATGTGTTGTTAATAATAATGTGTGACAAAAAACTTTTAAAGGTTTTAAAGTGTGTTTTTAAATATTGTATTTGTATAAAATGTATATGTGACAAAACTGTTTAAAGTGTATATTACAAACATGACGTGCTTAAGGGGGTGTTCTGGTGTAGAAATTTGAAAAAATCTATTTTTTTTCTTCTCATATTTTCAAAGCTTAACCTTTCAAGAATATGTCTTTAAAAGGATTTGTCAAAATTTTAATTATTTCCGGAGATATATATTTTAGTGACACGACATCCAAACCGGCTGGGCCGGAACGACACTGGGCATAATTTTACCCGAAACTTTAAACGCGTTTTTCTCGAAACTACTTTTTTCAAAAAGTTTGTCATGATTTCTCAAATTCTACTTAACCGATTTACTTGTAATTTGGTGTGAGTCTTCTCTATATATATCTATATCGTACTAACTATGATTTATAACAAATTAATTTCTTTTTACTATTTTTAAAAAATTCAGAAAAGTCAAAAAAACAGCAAAAAAATTTATTATTTTTTCGGACATCCGCAATTTAGCGAAAAAATTTTTTTTTAGTTTTTTTTAGTTAGTACGATAGAAGCATTTATCTAGATAAATAATCTTTTTTAATTTTTTGTTCCACATCATTTGGAGGGTTACAATCGTGACAGACTTGGCGCGCCATTTTTTTCCAATCCCCCACTTCAACAGCTTATATCATCTTGAGTTTTCAATTTTTTCACTTTTTTAATTTGTTAAAAAATGAATAGTAAAAATATTTTTTGTTTTTTATTTATAACACGCAAAAAAACACCTCAAATTCATGCCTCTAGACTAGAATACCCCCTTAAATTTGTGGAAAATCAAGGGATAAATAAAAAGTAAGTTTACTTATATTTACAATCATATGTCCACATAAGGAAAAATGAAAAAGTTAAATGAAAAAGTTAAAGACTCCAATATTGGTTAACATCAAAATATCTGGGTGTCACGATGGGCTGTACTGTCAGTTTCAAAAAACATAGTGTAGCGGTCGTCACGTCTGCCATTATGTATGAAGCTATGGTTTGGGGTCCCAAGGTTATGCAAGTAAACACCAAAGGGTTTTCCATCTATGTGCCACGTCCACGGCTGCATTTGTCTCCTGGAAACCTATTCTAGTGCCCGGACTGTTCAAAAACCGAATCGGATGCTGGAGTGGACCTTTATGCGGGGTAGAACTAGTAAAAGCTCAGCTTCCTGCTGAGCAAAAATGCCTCTGTTTATCAAACACAACTATACGCAATAATTCAACGGGAGGAGGGGGGGGGGCTCATAAGCTTTATCCAGACTGGTGCTCGATTCCTTACAAGTACTCAACGATTTAGGTGTGCAAAACTCGATAAGACTGCTTTGAACTCCAGGTCATTGTGAAATAGAAGGTAATAAAAAACTGATAAACTCGCAAGACTAGAGTCGGCTGGGCCATATTATGGTCCAGAACCAGCTAAAAGCGCAATCTGAAGTCACATTGCCAAATGGATGCGTGAACATCACAAAAGTAACTGGATAAACAGGTCAGGTCGTTATCATAGCGAGATATTCATAAAGGAACCTTGCACGATAAGAGTCACAGAACTACTAGGCTTTCCCAAGACACTGCTCCGAACCATTAAAGGATTCATCGCAAGACTCACGATTGTTAAGGAACATTCCGGAAAGTTAAATTATTTTATGGAGACCCTTCCTACAGACTCGGTGGTAGGAAAACAGAAACCGCCATGTACACCCTTTGCAGCTGTGATGCGTTGCCCGCTAAAAGATAACGTATTTTCTGATTTCCACAAGTGGAGCTGAAAGACTTTAATTCATATTCGATAAAAGACCTGTATACATTAGTACAGGATACTAAACTCAGGGCGGCATGTCGACATTGAGGCTCACACTCAGGTATCCATCCAGTTCCTTTACTAGATCCATGGTCTATTGGTACCTTTCTGCTTCTCTGGTCTACTGATAAATATTTTTTTTTACAACTCCTGCTGCTCTAATTCTCTCTAGGTGCCTCTTCCAGACAACCCTCTTACTTTCTATTTTCCACCTCGGTTTCCTTTACTCAATTCATTAAAATACTATTTAATCTGAATACCTATTATTATTATATTTATCAATCATTTAAAGTGTATATTATCTACTTTTTCACAACTCTGATTGTGGACAATGATTGCGCATTTTCTTTGTACGTTTTATACTTAAAGTATTCTAAGAATGGTTATCTTTAATTTGTTATCATTTCGTAAATCGTGACTTTCTAAGTTATGCAAATGTTTATTTTATTCAATTGTTGCAAAAATTGAGTTTAATTAAATAACTACTGATAAGAATAATAATTATTTTTGGCCATATTATCTTTACAATAAGTAATTATTATTTTAATATCATTCAAAAAATCATTTATATTGTTCGAAATGAAAATAATATAATCCACCATCTAGTTTCGGTTGTGCTATAGCAGAGGTATAAGCTCTCTCGAACTGCAGAAAGCTTTTAGCGTTTCTAGCGGCAGTACTTTTGCCGAGAATATTTTGAATTGTTGACATTTTTTCATGACCGAAACGCTTTAATGGAGTAATCTAATTTGCCTTTAAATTGAATTCAGAAAGTAATTTTTTTATTTCCATTATGACGAATCAAAAATAAGGAAGGTGTAAATTCACGAGACGTTTGCATGTCAAAAGATAGAATTGCCATTTTCCGCCTGAGTACACAGTTATTTCATTTCACTTACAGTCGCTCACTTGGAATAGAAATTTTCTGGTAAGTATACTTCCAAAGAATATAATTGCTCTCGTTGAATTATAGCTTCGAATTCAGAAGTACTATGAAATTACTTTAACGATTTTGTCACTTTTAATTTCTTATTACAAATTACAAATATTGCATGTTAGTTGCAATTTCTTTTAATTGCACGTCCGTGACTAAAAAAATTGTCGTCTATTTGTAACAAACAGCGTAATTACTATCGTTAAACGAATTTATTCCTGCAATAATTCGTTTAAACGAGATACACAAATACCTGTACAAAAGTTGTAGGCAATTAAATGTTTATTGCTTTTGATCTAACTTCCCACCGTCAACATCGTTAATTTGTGTTTTAATTATAAAATTGTAATTTATCAAGCATAATTATTTTAGCGAAATTGAAGTCAAAATATTTTACATAAATACCTTCTGCTATAAAAGGGAGAAATACAACTGAAGCAGAAGTTGGTATGTATATCATGGCAAAACATTTTATTGTGTGAATTTGAGAAAAAAAAATATTTACAAGTATAGCTCATTTTCCAACTAGTTGCTGGTTTGTTATTAACCTACTCTAGGGTTGACGGCTTCCAGTGCATCAGAACTTTCTTACCAACTTTAAAAATAAACAAATTTCACGTACGTTGTGTTACATTTACAAAATTGACTTAAAAATGGTGAAGTTATTGCTGAAAACGTACATTGAGTTCAATGTTGCGTTTAACAGTAAGTTATTTATTGCCAAATTTTTGCTGAAGTTAAGGCCGGAAGAATTGGTCGAAAGGGTCGACTTATTCATTCCGCTGGATTCTAATGTTATTTTAGGTAAAACAAATGTATTAAACTTCTAGCATCAACGTAATTATATTTTGTCGTTATTTAAATTTTACCCGGAATACTAATAAATTTTTGTGTTTCTATTAGCCTAATAGTTATAAATTAATGCAATTTCAAATTCATCAAAGCACTAATTCATTTATGTACATGGGTTAAATTTAGTTTTTGATGGAAACTTTTCGAACTGAAATAAATGGAAATTTACGGGAATTAAACATGCATTTGCTTCGCAAGAGCTTTACTTAACAAAGGTACACTTATGTTCGCATTTGCACGCTGACAACATTCCCTGTTGGAAAATACTTCTGAATGCAGTTGCTGCAAATAAAACAGTTATGCGTTGCTGCCAGTAGTGCTTGTCGATTATATCTGCCTGGATGCAATTGCAAAATTATCATTTAACATATCACCAATAACCTATTTGTAATTTTTTGGAAAGACGTTTAAAACGTTCATGTGCATAAAAGTTTCAAGGTGCAACTTTACTTTTTAACTAAAAAGTGATATCGAAAGAAACGACAAGAAATAGGACAATATTTTCTTCTCGTGTTCACGCTGCCATTCGACAGCACTGACTGCAATCGATTTTGCTGTTTGACTAAATTGATAGCCTTTCGAAAAACTTGAAATGCGTGGAGTGTAAGTAAAGTGCTTGACTGCAGTTTTTCAAATTTTTTACATTATTTTGTAAGGCAATAATTATCAAGTGTGTTTCGAATGGCCACTTACAAAACTAAATATCTAAATATCACAACAGTAATATACAGGAGAGCCCTAAACACCTTCAAAGGATTTTAAGGACTAATTTTTCGGTTTGACCTATCTCATAAACTCTGTAGATTTTAAGATACAGAATGCTAAAAGTCCAGAAGAAAATAGAATTCTTTGAGAAAATTTAACAAATAAGTAACGGAAAACTGCAAGTAGTTTATTATGACTTGTTCAACGGTCAAAAAGGAGTTATCCTAGGGGCCATGTTGCAATAACGCAGTAATTATTCTAAATTTGCATTTAACGCGTATGCTCTTTTTCTTTGAAATTTGTGTCAATTGTTAGCTTTGAATTGTTATACGTTTCTACCAAGTTTGGTCAAAAACTTCTCACACCTCCTTGGTATTAGAATTTCCAAGTCATTTAGTATATTTTCTGTCGATTGTTTATTTACGGGTTTGATCAATGTTCAGATAATAGTCCATTAAGCACCTCTACAGATAAAATTTTGGGCATCGCTGCATGTATTTAATATTTATAAAGTCGAGTTTTGAAAAAATTTCAAGATCAGGTTAATTTTTAAACTGAATTTCACATATGACATATAATTTTTATAAACAATATGTTTTCTATTACAATAACGATATCATCAATTATTTTAAATAGCAAACTATATTTGCTCGTTATGATTTTGACGTGAAACAATGAAAGTTTTCTTTATAATTTGCTTGGTCAGCTATCATAAAAAATGGTAACGGTCGGACAAATAGTGATTGGATTAAACGTGAATTAAATACACTTGACACAATCATCTACTAGATAGTACAGGTTTATTTTACAAAAACAATTTTATTTATGAATTGAGAAAAACGAGGTATATTATAATCTGCACGAATATACAGGGTGTTCTATTTAAATTAAAAAAGTTGAATATATTTCCGGTTAAACTGGAAATACGGTGACGACACGAAAATGAGCCACTATATTGACCTGCAAAGTTTCATCAATATCGTCTTGTCCGTTTTCAAGATATTTGCTTGGTTCCATACTTTATCCCAACCCTGTATATCCATGTGTGCGTCTCTCAACTATTGAGTTATGACCATTGGAAGTGTAGAATTGAATATTGAAAAATTTGTAAATTGAAAACGTTTATTTTTGCACCAATCATAATTAGGGTTTCCTGGATATAGTTTTTTTTTCGTGGTTTTTCGATTTTGTGACTTATGGCTAGTTGAGTTATAGTCATAACCCACTAGTGAACTATATGAATTTTTCCATTGTTATTGTGAGTTATCTTTGATTTCGTTAAATAATTTTTAATGTTCATGTCGATTACCTGTCATTCTTAAACCTGCGAGTTGTAAATAAAATTTCGAAAATCAGCAGACACAACAAAACAAGATAAAAGAACTATTAATACTAAACAATATCAGGGAAGTTAGAATTATTTTAGTAACTTGTCGAAAAGTTGAACACTGACGCTCCGTTATCATTTGAAAAAATTTCAGCAGTCGATGTTTCTTTATTCATTCTATACTTACTCGGTTTAGTGTACGCAGAGAGCAATAAAAGTGTCGTAATTCTCACCAAAACTGTTAGTATCAGTACGAGTAAGTACGAGGTTATGCTGCAATTTTATTTTAGTACCATTCTGGTGGTGGTTTTGATTATTTCAATTTCGCAATGTAGAGACTATTAACTTTGATATTCCTATTGGGAATAGGTGGTTGTTATTGACTCGTTTTTTACTTATCTTCATCCTCTTACTGTCCAAAATTTAACGACCAAAGGTTTAAAGAACATGTTCGAGTGCATTATGTTTAAGAATTATTAAACATTTGCAAAAGATATAAACAAATAATTATGTAGATTTCATAAATTATAAAACATTCATCGATATAGTTAGAATATAATGATCGAATTGTTGGCTAAAACTTTGTTTGAAGCTACATTTCAAACTCTAGTTGAGTAATAAATTAATTATTAATTTTTTAAAAAGCGGGTCAAAAAACTTCCTTTACTTTCTTTCCTGTGCAGGAAATCCGATTTACTGATGTCAGTTTAGTTCGATTTTACAAAAATGTATACGGAGAAGTGCAATTAGTATGCAGTCACTGAGAAGGGATTATAGACATATCTTCTTTACTGTTGTAAAATAGATGCCGTTGGTTTTTCTCAACAAACATTGCAGAGAAAATTGTTTTTCTTAAGTGTAAATAATTCTTTTGTCGCAGACGTTGCACGAACTTATTGTCTGGAGCTCAAACCTCGAGTTTTGAGACAACAATGTTTTATCTCTACTGTTTAATCTTGAAACGCTTTTAAACAGTCTTTATGCCGAATAATCTACTTATTTTCTTTCTGGAACAAGTTTGCATCCAAACAAAATCTAATTACTACTAAAATAGTAAACCCATTTATTTTCTTTTGCATTATAATATATTTTCTAGATGTTTTTATTGTATAAATTAAATGATAGAAAGTGAAGAAGAGAATTTTTTTTACTTCATCTTTTGCTTTTATATTCGGATGTGTATAATAAAACAACATGCCTTCATCTCCAGCAAATTGAACACGCCATGCTACGTGTGCAGAATTCACCACGCTTTAAGTAAAGATAGGATATTGAAGTTAACTTCACGTTAGATCAGAACCATCAGTGATAACGACCATTTTAAAAAGCTTTCTTTATTGCAAGTCTCAGTTACGTACCAACAAAAGTGAATATTTTTGAACTGAGACGTTTCATTGTACTTATCGTGGAAATGAAATAATTTAATTTGGCCAAATCGCGTCTAGTTCGTTAAAATTTGTAGGGCGTTCTCGCTTGTTTGTCTTATCGTAATGTCTCTTAATATACAATTATGTCGAGGACGAAACTTTATATTTCAGTTCACGTTATCTGCAATTTAATTTTCAAAAAAATTGTACGGTGTTAATAACTTGTGTATTTTTGATTGGTAAAATGATACGAGAAAAGGTAGTTACACAATATTATATTCGGAAAACAAACAAAGTCTGGCGCTTCTGGCACGACGAATGTCTATAATAAAATATAATCCTTTCAATTTGTGAACTGAACGGTTATGCTACGTGTACAGAATTTTACATCACAGGAAATATTGTGAGCGAGGTAAAAATACAAGCAAAAAGCAAGAAATGCCTTTATACGACGGCACTGCAATTAAAATGCTGTGAAAAATTTAATAATGATGGAGTTGTTCCAATGTAGGCGCATATCAACGAGAATTAACATACGAACCGAAACATAAAAAAGACAATTTTTTAATGCCAAATTTACGCGATATTTACAAATTTTATTACAATAAAAATGAACATTAAATTAATTATCGAATTTTGTATTGTCTTTCAAAGTTTTAAGTGAGTGTACTACAGTTTATCCGCAGTTTATAAAATGCAGCAACAAGTTAGTAATCTACTGTTTTTTTACTTTCGTTGTTATAATTGTTATTTTATTTAATGCTCAATACATTTTTTTCAAAGTTTTTACATAAAAACCCGGCCGTTTTCTGAAGACGCTAGTTTAATTATCAGCCCTATAGCTGCAAGTGTTTTTATTAATAATCATCAATATCAGATTCGAACCTGCATTAAAAATTGTCTTCCAATTCAAAAATTAACTACTGTCTCAATCGCCCATGTTCAACCGGAACCACAACTGATACTATAATAGATATTTTGTTTATTTCAAAATTACCACTTTCCTAGATTTTAAAAGGTCATTTGAAAGTCGTAGGAATTGTTTGATCTAATCATTTCATGCTTGTTCGCGTAGTACAATCCAAGTCATGTTCCATTAAAAACAAATCACTGAAAGTCTTAATCATTTAGTTCCGGTTGGAACGGGAAGCTGAAAATATCATCAACCGACAGATTCTATGTAAAATAAGTATTTTTGCTTATTTCAAAATAATCACGTTTCTAGATTTTAAAAGTGCGAGGTGGGTGATCTGGGATACTCTGAATATAATGCGAAATAGTTGGTAGCATCCAGGATAAAGTTGACGAAATTGGCAATCTTTCAATGCTAGAATACCTACCTCTCATGCGACAGAACGAAACTACAATGAGAAACATTTTGAACGACTTATCTCTAGGAAATATTTATGAGAGATCACTTCGAAATTCTTGAGAATTGATTTCGTCCACATCAACTCTTCAGGAAGATAATAAAATAGATGTTTTGGTGAAAATGTCATTAAATTTTACAGAATTTGTATATTCTATTGCCTGCTGAATGCGCGCGTTAAGGCCAGAAAGTTCTAAAAAAGTAATTTTTGTTCACATTAAATGTCGATGACGGAAAAGAATCCAGATAGAAGAATAGAGTTCTGTGAGATCTTTACTGACTCGCTTGGTTCACCAATGAAAATGTGAATAAACATCTATCCACAGAGTGTATTGTAAATGGTACATGTTCTCACTTCATGATATTGTACATCAATAACCAAATCAAAAATTCCAATTGGAATTTTGTCTTAGATGAATAATTTTTAAATCATTAGCAATTAAAAATTTTTAAGTTCGACATCGCTGTGCAAAGCAGCCACACATATTTGTTTATCCTTGAGGGTATAACGTCATGCCGGATTCCAAAATTGCGACAGCACGGGTTTTGAATTGCAATAGACTAAATTATAAGTTAACTAATTATCGGAATGGCAAAAACAAAGGTCCAAATATGCGCTAGGATGTAAATGGAAACAGTATCTCCAACATATTTCTAATGTGTTGCAGCTTACAATATTACTCATATATACAGGTGGTGTATAAAACGTCTTAAATCTCGGTTTCACTCACCAACCTAAAACCTTTCGCATATCTTCGTCTAATAAGGGCTACATAGCGAATGTGTTGATGTAGAGATGGACAATTACATTTGGAAATACTGCAGATCCTAAATAGACTTTTTTGAGTTTACAACAAAAGTTTAAATTTTTTAATGTGTTTAATGAATTCTAAACTCTTAAAAATTTGAAAATAAAAGAGAAATTTAGCGCCGACCTGAAAATGGGTATACGAGAAGTAGAATATGTACACCAACAACCGATGAACACACTGGACAAAGATGGGAGAATATAAAACATGTCATAAGGAACACTGTCAGTAATAATTTGAAAACGAAGAAAAATGATAACAAGCATAGGTGAATGTGCGATGAAATACTTCTTCTAATGTATAAAAGAAGGCTCCAAAAGAATAGAAATCTGCACGAATATAACAGACTGAATAAAGAGATATGAAGAGAAATACGAGGAGCGAAGTCATGATGGTTGTCTAGGTCAACAACCAATAGGCGAAAACGTGAATAATGAAATTAGACAGGGAAAGGTAGTAACTAGAGCATTGCATGGAGTGTTACGAAACAAAAACATAAGGACACCAAAACGAACATAATATGAAGGGAAAGCATAGTTACTAAGACATACCCTTTGGAATACAATAAAAACTGTGGAGCTGGATTTTCGCAGAAAATGTCCGCAAGAAATAGGTGGAAAATAGAGGATATACATACGGAAGGGAATGGGAATAATTTCATCCTTTTCGAAAAACCTTTAAAATAGAACCCTGCGATGGTACGACCACCTAAAAAGAATACGAAAGCGTAGATAGCCAAAAAGAATGTTCCCGTAGTCACCGAAAGGGAGTAGGAGTGGGCGACCGGTATATACAACGTGTCCCAGAAATAATGTCATTAATTTTAACCAGTGATGGAACTCGCCAAATCCAAGAACTTCTTTAAATAACTTTTTGGTGTAAACGTTTTGATTAACAAGTTAAAATTGTTGACAGATTTGACTCTTATTTCGTTACCCGCCTATGGATTATAATACTGAATGTTAAACACCGATAGGCGTAGAACAAAAAACGAATTCAAGAAATCATTCCCTGCTTTTTAGTTCTGTCGACGCAGCAACTCATTAATTTGAGCGTTGCTGTTATTGTAAAGTTCTGGAATGCAAATTGAAAAATGCGATGGTAATATACACCGTGAATCAATTATGGGCTACTTCTGAAATTTTCTTAGTTGCAACCAAACATACTAATTCCACTTACCACTTGATACTGCCTTTGATTTAAATTATAAATTGTCATTTAAATATTGTCAGAAGAATGGAATGCTAGATGTATTTTTTAATTTTTGAAACATTAGAGATCTAGTGCTTGTTTCAATTAGTATGTTTGGTTGCGTCTAAGAAAAATTCAGAAGTAGCCCATAATTGATTCACGGTGTATAAATGAAATAATTTGAGTCCTTGTCAAATTTTTACTTCCAAAAATTGTATGTTCAAAATAATTGTTATAAGCATTTACAAGTCACAATAACAAAGACTAGATGTGCGGCGGGTGGATTAAATAAGTGAGTAAAGAAATTATTTATTATAAAACGCACATTTCTTGAATATCCAATGAAAGAAAGAACAATACGAAGCAGGCCAAGAAACATATTAACAAAACGTAGATAATTTTTTATGCAGTCAGCAAAAACTAATATTCACGATTACCGGCAGTGATTTATCAAATCAAGGCGAGCCGTCAATTTCAGGGAGGGTAAAATGCCAAAACAAAATTGCGATTTCGAAAAAATGGTACATAGAAAAAATGTTTGTTTTGAGGAGTTTCACTACGGGCTTAAATTAATGACTTTATTTTCGGGACACCTTGTATATAACGCATTTTATATACGTAATACAAGAAAGAGACCTCAAACAGGAAGCCTGGAAAGGGCGTGAGAAATGGAGGCTGCGAACGGCGAACCCATAACAGGGAAAATAACGTCATAAAGAAGAAGAAGAAGAAGAACTATTTTCATATGTTTTTTGTAAATATTCGATATTCCCATATTTCGACATTAATTTGTGCGTAGATGCATAGAAATGAATGCTGCATTATTTTATTCTTGATTGAACAACAACTATTATGTCACTGAAAAAGCATCAATAGATACATTTTAAAATTGTTCTCACTACTTTGAATTTTAGTTAAATTCTAATTGTGGTTTCTATTAAAATTGAATCGATGCAAAATTTTACAATTGCCAATTTGTTCATACTCTGTTTTATTTAAGTAACCATTTCCCTACTGAAAAACTCAATAATTTAAAATCAAAATTGTTAACAGTCAAGTGTGATAATTAATTTTCATTGGTGCGTACTAACGATTTACCACCGTTCAATTCAGTAAAAGGGTCTAAAAGAAAATTTATAGCGTTCCCGAAAAGAGATTAAAAATGCTTTTGTGTACGCCGAAAACATTTTTGCATAAAAAGTTTAAATGTATTCTAAATCGTCACCTTCATTTTAGAGTTGAGTGCGATAAAACAGATCAAACTGGAATAAAATTATAGAGTTGAAATTAGATACAGATGAAATATAAGAAAAGGTGTTATTCTTTTCATAGAATAAATTATACTATGGTTTTACAATGTAAGTATACGGTATGTTAATTTACCACGTTCTTCGGCCAAATGCGAGTGTTTGAGGATACACGTATGTGCACTAATTCCTTTGTAAGCTTCCTATCTGTCTATCTACCAACCGTCAGTTTCGCTTTTCATTCAGAGTCTATTTATGTACTAAATTGCGTCTCCAACGGCAGTTTAAAATTTCTAAACCATCACTTTTAATACAAAACAAAAGGCGGCAAATATTAACTATAAGCCTAGTTTATATTTCTAGTCACAGTTACAGCTTAAAATGAATTCAGCGACAAATGAATCCAAAGTCGAGTTTCCCTACAATGAAATTGTCGCCATGGACATACTTAATGCATATGGGTATTTATTGTTAATTAGCCAAAACCATAGTTGCTGTTAGTTAATTAATGCCCGCGACATTTAACTACAAATACTTTGTTGTTGGTGTAAGTTACGGAACCTAAATATTTCCTCATGCTTCACCCTCCAAATTCTAAAGCCCACTTTCATTAAAATTTAATCGAATTTGTGAGATGGTCACTGTATTTATTGCAAATTAGCAAGGCACGCATATACAAGGTGGGAAAAAAGTATGGAAACCCCTAGAAATCTCAGGGATTAGTGAAAAAAAAAATAACCAAAGTTCATACCCTAAGTAATTTTCAACGATAAATTCAAAAGTAACCTAAAACCTTGAACTTAATTTTCAAGGTCATTTAGAGGTCAACTTTGTTTTTTTAAATGGGATTCCCTATTGTTGGTGCCAGAATTGAAAAAAGCGGGAAATTTTACGTTCAAGTATGTGTTTAGATCCGAGGTTTCCATACTTATTTCTCACGCTGTATAAATATTATCATTCTTGCTGAATTTAAACAGATCAATACGATCTAGTCGTGCTGTAAAGTGAAGGTTGTAAAAAAAATTGATGTTTTTTGTAAATATAATAACGAAACTTGCCATTGCTTTGAAACGGCAACATGAAATTAACCGGAAACTCTTTAATAAAAACTTGACAAATTTCAACGTTTACGATTTCGTTTAAAATGTTCGAATTTTCTGTATTTGAACTGTATGTTTAAGCGAACTTCTAAATATTGATGTAGAGTGAAAATCCGAGAACACCCGCATAAACCGAGCTTGCTTCCATTATCCCTAATCTCATACCATAAACTTTATATTGTATTCGGACTCACGTTGTGTAGGGATCGTGATTTTGACACCATACTCTTAGTCTGGCAATATACAACGTGAAATGCCTTCAATCTAAATCTAATATATTTCTAAAATCGATACTATGACTCCATAATGCGAATGGAAATCGGAATATATTGTGATGTAATCTTTTCTTAGGTAGAATAAAGACGATGCTGTTTTTACATCACTGTGAAAGTGAAAAATTGGTGACGGTTAAGAATTTAGAAGAAAAGAGTTTATTTTTCTAACACGTACCTGATTATGTCGAGCGTGATATAGTTTTACAGAATCAATAATTTATGTTGGAAACGAACGTACCTAAACGATTTAGAATGAATCATTTTTTTGATTTTTGCGTTCTATTAGAGCAGCGGATCACAAAGTGCGGTTTGCGGACCATCTGCGGCTACAAACATATTTTATGTGGCCCGCGGTTTGAGTCACAAATTTAAAAAAACAATACAATAATCCCGTTCTAACATATTCCGAAAATTTGGCTCGCGAACTGAAGAGTTGATAAACTGTTGTTTTTTACAATTTCTGTTGGACACTTCTGAGAGTAGATGAAAGATTATTATTAACTGCACTTGACATCATTGGGGGAATTTTAGATCATTTTAATAGGTGCCTTACTTAGCGATATGCGTATCAAATTTAAACTTTAAATGGACGGACGGACTAGACTTAACCGATTCTAATTTTGATCGTGAGGAAGAATATACAGGGCTTCTCAGAAATGAGGTCAAAGATCTGAATACATATATGGTCCGTTTAGAATGTGTCAGGAATTTGGGATTTTCTTTATGGGTGTTACTGATAGTTGTTGGTGTCGAAAGTATTATTGACATTGTACCATTTTAAATTACTTTCTTGTTTCAATCGTTTACATTATGTATTCTGAAAGATGGCGTGATGCCGACATAAGACGCCATAAATCTGCTGCGTATACAAGAACTTGTGTGCAAAAACAGCAAATTAAAGCAGTTCCATAGTCAACAGCTTAATCTGTAAAAGACCTACGGAGACTGATCAAAATTGAAGTGGAATGATAGTAACCACAATTGTTTCAAACAGTTCTTTTGACTTGAATACGCCTGTAAGTTCGGTAAGGCAACGTCCTTGAAATCTGGAGTGACCATTTTGAAACGGCTAGTACTGGAAGGCTATGCGAAAGACGGTAACGTGAGGGGGTCTCAAAATAAAGCGATAATTTTCTGAAACCTGCTAACCAATTTCTGTTCACAGTATTTCGTCGTGTATAGCCTTAAAGCAAGGCAATAAAGTAGTGTTAGTGCCTCGTGTGTAAAGCTTTCTCTATTTTGTGAATGGTGAGGCAATCCTATAAACGAGTAAATACGGTAATTACTTTTGGTGTTACCTTCAAAAGGCATTAGAAAAGTTGGAGTGATCAAAGTAACCCCAACATTGATAACAACAATTAAAATTTGTTTCTTAAGAACTGCCGATTGAATTTCGAATGTAAGTTGAGTTTCAAGTAGATTGCAAAAAAATAATATTTTGATTATTTCTGTTTATTTTTCGAACTCAGAAAAGGAAACTTTAAGAGCCCTGAATTTCAAAATTGATCGAAGTAACCCCATTTAATACTTTTAATTATACTTTAAGAAGTTTCTTGTTATTTCTGGGACACGCTGTATACTTTATCATACAGGAGACGTTATCTTTTGGGCGTTACAAACATATGAACCAATGCCGGTCCCGGTGTACGGTAAGTAACAAAATTATATCACCAAATTGTTAATTGAAACTATTTGAAATTTTAACTAACCTATTTTATTGCACGCGATACATGGGAGCTGCATTGCAATTATCAGGAACAACTTTGTATGTATGTACATTGTCGATTGAAAACTCATTTACTGATTAAACGAATGTGTTTGAAAATTGCTGTAACGAATTAATAATTAGCAAAGTAACTAACATTTTTTTGCTGCAACATTGTAATTTTATATAATTGGCCTATAATTTATACTTTGTAATACAATTCAAATTTACCTGCGAATCAGTTAGAATCACTGTCGTAACAGGAACGATTAATTGCTAATTGGCCATTTATAGAAGTTAAGCGGACTTTGATTTAGTGTATTAATAAAGACACATTCTACACATTAATTTACTAAGAAAATTGTACCTGAGATGGCTACTCAGGATGAAATAGTGCAGAGGCAGCGGTCCTTTTCAAGTCCCTGAAAGTTAAACAAATATATTTTTAATACGTCACTTTGAGAAACTGAACGTTTCGTTTGCAATCTTTGCAAATCATTAGTTAGTCAGGTATTAAATTAGCTTATTGTTTAATTTGTATTACATTTTAAAATGTATTATTTATGTTATTATGTAGGCTATCCCAGACGATCCTAGGCATTTCCTTAAAATACAGGGAGTTAGTTGCAGCAATTGATTAGCTAGTCAGAAATTAAATCAGTAAATAGGTGGGTTGATGATCACACTTGGTTTCAGCTCAAAATATTTGGTTAATTGTACGAAAATTTGACTGTAAAAGATACTGCATTTCCAAGATTTTGTAAGGTAGGTCTAAATTACAACATTTCCCGAAAATGTACTTCACCTAGTTAGAATCGTTGATTATCTCTAATCCCGTTTTTAATAATGACGACCTTAGTATGACAGTAAGTAGGCGGTAAATTTAAACTTTAACGAATCGTGTGAAATTAATCACCTATACAGGGTGAATTTAATAGTTAGGCGGGGGCGAAATTGATTACTTATATTTAGTGCAAAAATTACAAAACTATTTTCTTTTTTATTTAGATCAACTACGTATAAAGTATAAAAGAAAGATTGACGCACAAAATTAAAAAAATTACAGTTATTAAAATATTGAAAATGTCATACAACAAGTTATCGATGAAGAGTGGAGTTTGCGACGAGCAGCAAAAAAAAATATCAAAAGGCAAAAGATTATTGTAGAAGCTGGGAAAAGTGTCGTAGCGCCCATCAATAACATTTCATCAGATAGTAAGAGTAAACCAGATGGAAATCGATGTTAATGAAATCTTAAATTGTTTTCATTTACTAATTTTTTCAAATTTTGTCTAACATTTGTTTAAATTGTTGTATTAAATTGTTTTAATTTACTAATTTTTTCAAATTTTGTCTAACATTTGTTTAGTTTCAGTTACCTGTAAATAAAGTTTTGAAATAAATTTGCTTTTATTGTGTTTAAAAATCAAAAAGTTGTTTGATTCTGCCACTAATCAAATTGACCCCATTTTTGCAGTAACTTGTTTACCGTTAATCCTTTGGTCGATGCATTTGGTGCCTGTATACTTATTTCATCAGTTGTAGTGAGTGCTCTTTGAAGAGTTTTTGGAGACTGCCGTAAGTAAAAATGACAATGTATTTAAGTTTTTTTAAAATATATTTACATGTTTTAGGCAACTCACTTTACCCTGATTGGGAGAAATAGTTTATTATGAGTTTACGAAACAAATCCCAAGTTTGCGATTGCTGTAAAGGCGCACTACTTGATTGCGATTTTTATTGCATTCGAAATACACTTGCATCATGTCAGTCAATTCATTAGTATTCATTATCAGTTTTACTTCACACAAAAATTATAAATTCAAATCATAAAATAGCTGAAAATAAATGACACTCTTATATTGTCACTTAAATGACATTTATCACGTGATCTTATTGTTTTTGCTTCTGAGTGCCCTTGATTTAGAAATGTCAGGAGGACAAGGCAAGGGGCCAGATATGACGTTGAGCGAGCAGGCAGAAGCGTTCATAAACAAGGTAACATGCGCGTGTGACCAGGTACTTCCAAAAAGAAAAGGGCTCAAGGGAAGAAAACCCATGTACTGGTGGACGGAGGAAATTGCGGGACTGCGAAGGGAGAGCCTCGCAGCCAGAAGGCGACACCAGAGAGCGAGAAGACGACTTAACGAGAATGACGTAGAGCTCAGGGAGGAGGCAGCGGCAAAGAAGAAGGCTTTAGTTCTGGCCATTAAACGTAGCAAAAAGAGCTGCTGGGCGAACCTTTATCAGGACGTTGATAATGACACCTGGGGACTGGGGTATAAAATAGTCACCAAGAAGCTTCAGTTCAGCAAAGAGATCCCAGGCCTTGCGGATAGGGTGGATGAAATAGTAGCCACGCTTTTTCCAGAAAGGCCGCTGATGAGACAAGGCAGTAGAAGAGGAATCGGAGCGGAGGAACTCCCCCCGCTGGAAATAACAGCGGAAGAGCTGCAGGCAGCTGCGAATAACTTAAGCTCCGGAAAGGCGCCAGGGCCGGATGGTATCCCCAATGAGGTGATCAAGATCATCATTCGAAAGAAGCCGGAACTCATTGGGGACCTGCTGAACAGATGCCTTCAAGAGAGGGAGATCCCGGACTGTGGAAAGGTGGCCAGACTGGTACTGCTGAGGAAGGGTGACAAACCGCTGGAGGATCCGAAGTCGTACAGACCCTTATGCATGCTGAACACCTGGGCAAAGCTGCTGGAGCGCATTCTTTTGGGAAGAATGCAGGAAGCCATCGCTGAGGCAGGCGACCTCGCGAAGGAACAATACGGGTTCCGGAAGGGGCGCTCCACGGTGGACGCGGTGACAAGAGTCCAGGAGATAGCGGAGGTGGCCAGAAGTGGCACGTGGAGGACGCAGGAGTACGTTCTGATGGCCACACTCGACATCAGAAACGCGTTTAACTCGCTGGACTGGAGCGAGATTCTGAAAGCCGCGGAGGACTGGAAAATGCCTCAGTACGTGGTCGACATCCTTCGGAGCTACTTTAATCGCAGGAGACTGATTATGGATGTGGGAGGCACGTCAAAAAGCTGGTGGTTAAGCAGTGGGGTGCCACAGGGATCCGTGCTGGGCCCGACCGTGTGGAATATGGTATACGATGGAGTCCTCAGGCAGAACATGCCCCCAGGGGTAAACCTTATTGCATTTGCGGATGACCTGGCGGTAGTGGGAACAGGCAGGTGCATGGAAAACATTGAAAGAAATGTTAATCGTGCATTAGAGGATATAGTGAACTGGCTGCAGGACCACAGCCTTGACATAGCGCCGGAGAAGTCGGAAGTTATTGTAATGTCTGGCAGAAGACAGTGTGCTCCCCCAAGGATTGAGGTGAGAGGAACTAGATTGAGAGTAGTGAAAAAATTAAAATATCTGGGCGTCATCATGGATCCGGCTCTGAAGATGATAGCACACGTGGAAAGTGCTGCGGCGCGTGCGGTGGCAATGACAAACGCGTTAGTCAGACTAATGCCGCACACGGGGGGGCCTAAAGACGCGAGGAGGAGGCTGTTGATGAGCGTCGCCAACTCGGTGGCGTTATACGCTGCACCAACGTGGGCCACAGCACTGAAGTGGGGCAAAGTGAGGGAAATGTTGAGGAAAGCTCAAAGACCGGGATTATTGCGAGTCACTCGGGCATACCGGACTGTCTCGGATGCTGCAGCAGGAGTTCTGGCGGGCATGGCACCTCTAGATTTACTAGCCAAAGGAAGGGCAACGTACTATGAACGATGCAAGGTCAGCTTAATACAAGAAAGACAGCAGATTGAGAAGGAACTGTACGAGGAAAGGATGCGGGAATGGCAGGATAGGTGGGAGAGTAGTAGTACGGGAGCCTGGACGAGGTTACTGATCCCTGATGTACGGGAGTGGGTAGAAAGAAGCCACGGTGAAAACAGCTACCACATCACTCAGTTTTTGACGGGACACGGCTGCTTCGGATCATACCTCCACAGGATCGGAAAGCGTGAAACGCCCGCCTGCCAGCACTGCGGAGGGGACGTGGATGATGTAGAGCACGCACTGTTCCAGTGTCAAACATGGGAGGAACAGAGGGCTGCTCTCACAACCAAGCTGGGATGCGTCATAGGGAGCGGAAGCATCATCAGAGAAATGTTGGAAACGGAGGAAAAGTGGAACGCGGCAGCAGGATACATTACGGCAGTGGTACAAGCGAAGGAAAAGTTAGAGAGAGAATTGGAGAAAGCGGATGAACTATAGTGAATATTGGGGGGCTGTTTGTGTCAGTTTGTGTTTTTTTTTGTGGAGCTGTGTGAATTTATGTATTGAATGTGAGGAACTAACTCGAGGATGACTGGCCGATTGAAAATTTCATCTTTTTTTTCCTTTTTTCCAAAAATTTAGAAAATTTAGCGAATTTGTACGTGAGCTAGAGCTATAGAGGTAGAGCTAGAGTCTACAAAAAAGGAGAACGTTTTATAAAAACGGTGTGGCGGGATGCACTTGGCATCGAGAGCAGCACAGCCTGAAGCAATGCGTGAGCCGTTCTGGGCTGTGTGGAGCTATGAAGGGGTGCGTTTAGTGGGTAGCAACCCATTCAGGGGAACCCCACAGTACCGGGTAAATTAATTAATTAATTAGGCCTGGTCTTCCAATAAGGAATTTCAACACCTCTATAAGAAAAAAAAAAAAAAAAAAGGCATGCTAAATTGTTTTATTGGAAGCCCGACTTATTTTTATAAAAAAAAAATTTTCTCCTTAATATTACTTCAATGTCAAGTTATTAGATATCATTGGATTTAGAAAAAAATTTTCTACCATAATAAATAAAAAAATGTATACATTGCCATTTGAAAAAAGGAGTTGACTGTCGCTTCACATTGAAGTTAATATGGAGAAAAATCCATATTAATACGTTCTTGTAGTACTTACTCGACTAATCTTTTTTTTTTTAAATCGGGCAATAAATCGTGGGACGCTATTTAAGAATCACCCTGTATATACAAAAGATATAAGATAACGAATAACTGTAAATACAGATATCTTCTGGATAGATAAAATGTATATCTAATAGAAGTTTGACTGGGATATACCCTGGATGTCCGAGTTAGACATATTGTCGACGAACTTGTGTTTTATGGGCAGGTATTACATATCTAATTTCCTCTAATTATTACACCATAGTTAATAATTTTAGGCTATGGTCAATAAAGTAATGACAACTATCAGTAAATAATGCAGGGGTTTTAGTTAAGTGCGTGCGTTATCTTATGCCACGTCCATGTGAGATGACACTTTAGATGGCGTAGTGAAAATTATATAAACACTGTCAATAAAACTATAGTTCTGAGAACATGGCATTTGGGAATTTTGAGATAAAAACATTTCAGTAATGTACTTATTCATAGATTCAAATTTATGTAGTTTGCATAGAATGTCGATAAGAAGCACCAGGTTTAAAACATAATTTATGGTTTGTAAAATAATATTAACAAGGAAGGTGGCAAGGTGTAAGGTGGCAAGGAGACATAAGGCGTCAACTAGTAACAAAATTTTGAATTATCTTTATGGGAGTGTTGCCCTATTAAAAGAATAAGATCTTTTATAGAAGATACAAGAAAAATCTCAAAATTAAATTTTGTGAACTTACGACGTTCGAAAGAGCATAAGGAAGGAAAAAATAGATAGAACTTACGACAGTGTTGTCGCCCATGTGCGATATATTTTCATAAAATTAATAAACGAAAGGACTTGGACGTATTGTAATTTATACAATTTTTCGTCATTTAAATATGAGAGGTTAATATAATAACAATTAAAAACTCTTAAATTTGCAATCTAAGACACAATTCCTATTAATTAAATTGAAAGATGTCTCTTCAAACCATCTTAGATTTGTTTTGTGAATTATTTCGTACAGCTTATTATGTTCAGATTGTGTAGGTAGTTTAATATCATAACATCCTTTTCATTATTAAATTTCAGTTATCCATGAACTCTAATGAACAAGATAATAACTCAAAAACATTCCTTACTAATATTAAATTTAGTTCATTTATTTTTTAAAGTTATGATTTGTTTTGAACCCAAACTTTTTTGAAGTAAGTCGATAGAAATTAAATTAAATTTGCTGCACCCTAAAATGTGATTCTTTATATTCTTTTCTGCTCATTTTTAAAATGGCCCAACAATAAAAATGTTGAAATGTAAGCAAAGCAATGGGAAAAGGCAACAATTTGTATTCTACAAAGTATCTGCTAAAAATGTAAAGTACCGGACAATCCTTATAAAAAAACTGTTGAATAGAATAATCTACTTTCTATCTTTGATGGCATGAACTTTTTTTATTAATCATGTGATACAGTAAGGAAGCTAAATTTTAATTGAAATTACCAAACTTATTTCTATGTTATCATGTGTTAAAATTTGTTATATATTTGTTGCTTCATATTTATTTTTAAGAACATTAATGTGACGTACTAAGCATCATTTACTAACTTTTCTTATTTTCATATTTCTTGCCCTTGTAACACTCACACATTTATTCATGCATTACGTTTTATTTTATATGCTTTTAACTGCTTACTACGCATGTATTTGTTTCAGTTACATTTTTTTCCCCCACTTTGCCTATTTATCATTATCCAATAAAGGTAAATGGTGTTTGTCTTAAATTAAGTACACACTACAATACCCATTAATGAATCTCTTTATATAAATGTTTCAATACAGAATTTTAACAAGTGGGTTGATTAAATATTTTTTATTGAGCTAAATTGTTGGTAGTCTGAAATACCTACATGGGTATAATAACCTTTAAATCAATACTCTTGTAAATAACCACTCATTGAAATAAACAGATTTATGGATACTATCAAATATTTTTACAATCAAGTTGGAATTTGGAAAATCTAACTCCGCTTGAAATATCGAAGTTAATATAAGCAATATCAGTGAAAGGTTTGAATACTTTATCTTAAATGATTGGTCCGTATCAGTAAATAATCTATTTTCGAACGCTCTTTTTACGAAGAATTTTCAATCCTACATTAAAAAAGATACAATGGAACCCCGTTATTGGTTCTTCTCTCGATGTGTTCGAATTCGGTATTCGTCTTTGCCCCTCTATTGTAATCGATTTAGGTTTTGAGTATTCAAATTGTTTCGTAGACCGACGCAGTTCCATACCTAAAATAAACTGCATTGGAAGTTATCAAATACTGAACGTGATCATTGTACATAATTAGGGAATGTTTAACCAATTATGACATATACAGCAGAAACAAGATTAGACACGACCAAGAAAAGACTTTCGGAGACTACAAAAATAAAAGTACTACAATTATCAAGGCGTCATGCCAGACAGGAAACATCAACCAATGGGTATTTAGTCGGAAGCAAGAATGGAACCAACATAAATAAGCCGGATACCAGGAAACAGACTGGTTCTTATAGCTAGAGAAAAGCCACCCACCGGAAGAAGAAAAAGATGGTGCGATAACCTACATGCCGAAGAGGTTGAAGCTGAAGAATAAGCATGTTTACCTAATATGAAGAAAAGAAGAAGAAGAAGAAGAAGGAAAGTTTTATTACTTCTTTCTAACACTCCCACTTGTATATAGGTTGCTGCCTGTGTTTCTTCACGCTTTTTGCTTTAAGGTAATTCTTAGGACGACTTTTCGTTATCGATCCGTCTCTTCGGTGGACGTCCTTATTACGTCTTGACCGTGGATTTAAATCTCAAACAAAACGAATTAGTCTGCAATATACTAACATGGTCATTCCATACTTTCCTTTGGGCTTTCGTGAATTTTATGGTAAGGTAAGTGTCCCAAATTCAGACATCTTTAAGGATTTTTGTTACATTTTGTACAATAAAATGTATGCCTATACCTATTTTCAACTATTTTAACTTATGATTTTTATATAGTATTTATGATGATGTAAGGATGTAAGGAAGATGTAGGGTGTGGTTTGGATGCTATAAAAACGGCACACCTTGTTCATTTGCAGTAAAGTAGTGTAAAATTCCCAGAACTACTCTTATTCGAAAAATTAAAGGCTTTTATCCTGAAGAATGTCGAAAAAATAGAACATGTTTAGAACACGCCAGAAAAAAACAATAAACAATAAATAGCATTGCAGATGAGCAACAAAGAAAGTCAACAATGCTACACATTCTCTGGTGTTGTCAGGAATTGTTATACCGTCCCCGTTAAAAAAAAATCGTTATTTTGGCCTGAGTCAACTGAAAAAGTTAAATCCCGTAATAGTCGAGTTAAAGTTCCTTCTGTTGGTACATTTGATGCTTGGAGAGAATATTTCTCGAGAAAAGAATTTTCAATAGAGAAAATGAATATCTGTTGAGTAATACCAGCAAACTAGCATTGTCCAGCCAACAAACAGAAATAACCAACCGTAACAATTCCACCATATGGAACGCGGGAAAATAAGACATAGCACGAAAATCAGAATTATTCTGAAGAAGCTGGCACCTTAAACAGCGAAACGTCAGAATTATTTTGACGGACACGGGATAACCCGGAAGACAATGTTTCATCCTAAATATTGTTTTCCATTTATTGCATTGATTTAACTGGTAACCACTTCATTCAATTTCAATTCAGTGATCAAAGCAAGTTCGGAAAATACGACAGCTTCCGGACAATCCATAAAATAAATTTACTAATGCATTTACGGTGTAGTTTAAATTTTGAGACTAAAATCCATTATTGTCAAAGTATCTAATGCAAAATTTATTTAGTTTCAAGTATGTCGACCAGTAGAATGAACTTAGATAATAGGTCAGCTGAGAATTCGAGATATACAATATCTTCCAATTCAACAGTTTTTATGTGCATTCAGTGAATGTTTGTATTTTGTAAAGTTATTCTTGTGTAAAACTTTAAATTACAGAAACTTTTCAAGTACAAGCGTATCCCATACATAACCGACAGTCGCCGATTTGTCAGGTGATTTATATGGCATTGTGTTTACGCCTCATTATTATTTTAATATTATCTTTTGGTTGATAAAATAACAAATTGTTTCTGTACTTTTTATTTAACTACCTACAGTGCGATTAATTGAAAAAAATAGTATATGAATATGCGGAAAATATAGAACAACCACCTTTATCAAAAAACTATTATGTCCTTAACAATGAGTACACCTGTCAATAATTAATTTAATTGCAATAACTGTTTATTAATTGTATCACGTGGATAGTACAAGCCGGGTCAACTTGCTAGTCTAACAACAACGCATTCATATTTCTAATCCTTTAAGGAATAGTAAAAGTTATTATTTTTGCATTTTAAATTTTTCTCAAAACATAGACGTAATTTTTCTAACTGTATACCATGGGTTATCTTTTCTGGACATAATATCCAGATTTCTTCACAAACTGTAGTTCCGATTTTTTTAAAATTGCGGTGGATTGTAATTTCAGGCGTTTACCAAAAAGGGTTTTCATATTATCCCAAAAGATGGGAAAATCTGTAATCGAAAAAATTCAACTTAGAAATTTTGACGACAATACACGTATCAGACCCTACATAAAAGTGTTATATGGCTCAGTTAACGCCTCTTTCCTTTACACTTGCTTGAGTCTTTATTAATTTTGTGGCCAATATATCGTTGGTAATTCATTTAATAAAAATTCTTTACGGGACTTTGAATAAATTTCAAAGGAACTATTAAATTTTCAGGTGAAGATGACATTTTCCCCCAAATTGTCTTTTAAAACTTCTAATAATGTAATTTAAAAAAGTCTCTTAAAAAAATGTGCCTTATCGCCCTTTGGTATAATGAAAGAAGGTTTATCAGCTTTTTAATCTGTACGCCATATTTGGGCGGTAAATTATATTCTTTTTTATGAGCGGTTACAAATTGCGTTATAAAATTGCCGAAGAACAAAATAATGAGGTAAAAAGAAGCTTCCCGTGAAAAGCTCTAATAACGCCTTTTCAATAGTTCAGTGATTTTGTAAATATCATTTGAAGACTTATCAAATTTTATTTTTTATTTCGACGTGCTTCTCATCGAAAGATGAATGAAAATATTTCTAAGTAGCGTTCACGAAGGGGAACCGAGAAGCACTTACCGTAAAGCATCGATATATTTGATGTAAATTTCAGGTTATAGTAGGCAGTTTTGTTAAAATGATCGATAGAGCATTTATATGGAAATATTAAATGTAGGTTCGATTGAGCAAGGGAGATTGTGCGTGTTAAAGTATCACTTCGAGTAATACCGCGTATCACATTTCAATTTATAATATAAATCTGACGAGCTGAGATGTTACATACTCCAAAAAAAAGTCCGGCAAAAGTAATGTTTAATTTTTTGCAGCGCATCTATACTTAATTAAGTATAGCCTTCATCCCTAATATTGAAAGAAAATTTAACAACGCGAAACACTTTAAATCAATTCGTTGTACTTTAAAGTCGTTGTGTACTTTGAATAGAGGAACATCTATACTGCCGTGCTTAGGAAGAAGGCAGTAACTACAAAAATATGAAATTTGCGATATGTATATAATTGGATTCGTCTAGGCGTGATCTATATCTTTACAGTGTAAAACCGCAGTACAAGTTATTCGTACGTAATTTATAAAGCAAAAACAGTTACAGCTTTTTCAATTTTAACTCCTATTACAAGGTAAGAAGGGAGCATGTACCCACTCGCGTAGAAAAAATGTTTTTGTAATTACTGCCTTCTGCCTAAGCACGGCAGTATAGGTGTTCGTAGATTGTTTGATATTACAAACTTCTAGTTAATGAATTAATTTATAACGAACGATTTTAAGGGTGCATGGCCGTGAAATAAAATCCTACCCGAAGAATCTCTATAATATTTCAAATATACGTAACAAAAACTCCTTAACAAAGTTCTAAATTTTGTTCAATTTCAAAATAAAACGAATTTGATGTAAACGGTTGTAAAAATTATTTAATTTTGTTAGAAAACCCCGTCGGAGTAATATTTCCAACTCATATGATCTCAAAGGTTCAGTCCCTGGATCAGGGAATCATAAATAAATTGGAAGATTATTAGAGATTGAGAATTTTATGCAGACTTATCATAAACCTGGAAAGAATTGAAAACGCGTGTGTGTGCATGTGTGATAACCTGCTCCACTAGATTGTTAGTTATCAAATTTTGAACTGAAGATGTGCAACTGAAAACTGTCGCGAAAGAAACAAAGTGAGTAATTTAAGATGGAATTGAAAAAAAGAAGTGGGAAATGTTTAGTTTTTTGTTCTTATTAACATATAGCTTTACAATCTGTCACATAATGGCAATAAGTGCATATTTTGATTATTAAATAGGACTTGTTGAATATAATCCAGCGAAAATATTAATTGAAACTGTAAGTAATTTTTATTTTGAACTTGAATCTTTTAAGTCCTGGTTCTTCGCCATTAGATTCCAGTAAGGATTCCACAAGTGTTTTGTGATGAGCACAGAATCAATGGTGGGAACGAACACTGATTTTTAGTATCATTTTGTTAACTGTTGTAATACCCAGATCCCGGTGTATTGCTCCATTTGGAGCAAATAATATTGTGTCAACTGGGCATCAAAGTACTTTTAATTCAAAACATTTTACTATGTCGATAGTTGATCTACATACTGTACCCCATAGTTGTAAACCCACATACCGAATTGGTCTAATGATTGACTTATAATGAATATACAACAGCTTATCTACGCCTATTCGTCTTCAGTTAAGAATTTACTCGTCTATAGTACGTCTCTTCCTTCAAGTTTCTAGCTAACATGTCTTCATCTACATCATCTCACCAACTTCTTTTCGGTCGTCCCCTCTTCCTGCTCTCCGGTGGCAACGACTCGAGTATTCTTTTGGGTCATCTGTTTTGATCCATTCTTTCTGTCTAAACCATACCTATTGTCTACTTTTGAATTAATCTGTGACAGCCTGCTTCTTGCGATTAACTTATATAAGAATATTTTACTCTCCAGTAATAACTTAGATTAGCGTCGTAAAAGCCAATTGGTTACATGGTCTAATTTGGTTACATTTATGTGGATACCCCACTTTTGAATCAAAGACATAATATCGCACCTCGGCTTCAAGAGTGGCACAACTCAAAGTAACAATTTTAGAGCAAATTGAAATAGTAATCTATTTTCTTCTGCCAACATTCACAATTTTCTTCTGTTAAAATTCATAATTTGGTACAAAATTGTTTAGGTTACCATATGTGCTACTTCTTGAAATTATAAAAGTGTGGTAGTAATTTTATTCTAATATACTATTGAAGACCAAAGTATTTGAAAATTTTGGAGTTGTGCCACTCTTGCAGCCGAAGTGCGATATGTTTAAATGGGCCTGAAAATATTCGCAAGCTATTTTCGAATCAGTGTGTACTGCATTGTTGGTGTAGGTGGTTATTGTAGTTGCATCTTAGATGGAAGAGTCAGCAGTGAAAAGTAAGTAGAGGTAAAACACTTCCTTGTGGAACGCTAGCTTTTATGGAAAATGGAAATGAGTGAGAGTTTCCATACTTGCGTTGTTAAAATTTTTTAAACTAAAACAAAAATCGTTTTATTTCTGACAGCTTTTAATTCTACTTAAAATGATGTATAACAAGTTCATTTTCAAAATACTTTCAAAATACCTCGTGAGGTTGAAATTTTCATTTAATTTAACTTGTACATACATTGTACATACGTATACGTTGAACTATTTACATCGATGGAAAAATAGATATAAACATCATTAATTAATTGGTAAACTTGTAGTTTTATTTGAGCGCATCTAAGTCACATGTAAATATTTTTAGTTAATAAAAATCATATTATGGACTAACCATAATTTTTTAACTTGAAAAGAGTAATTTAATGATTTTTATATCTCTGAAAGAGATACCGTTACAAAGGTGTTTAATTAGGTCGACGTAGAAAAAGAAAAATAAATCTTATTAAAAGGGGTAGCTTCTTATCTTCTTTTTAAAAGCCTCTTTATAACAAAGGAATAAAATAAAAATGTTAAAAACGCAGAAATTTCATTTACAATCAATTTAATGAACGGTTAAATCTTGTAATTTTTTTCGTGAAAAAATTGTGAAACCTTAAACCATCGTTTTCAAAACTTGACAGGTATTCCGTCCACGTTCTTTGTTCTCCCGGGGCTGATATTCTAGTTGGACGTCCGCATGTGTGAGGACAACGCAAACATGAACGTCACACATAATCACCGCTCGAGGCGTTAACCACTCTAGAAATTAGTTTCCATTGCAAGAAAATATTTATAACGTTTGACAGATTAATCGCCCGTGAAAATATTAACTTTTTTATTAAAAACCCTACAATTTCATAAATAATGTATTAAAATACGAAGTAAACAGAATGTATTAGGAACATGTTTTTTTTGGTTGTATTATATAGTCACATCACTTGATAGAAGTTCAAGTAAATGTAATCACGCAATTGATTGAAGGAAGCTAAATTCAATCCGACATGTCAAAAATAATGGAGTGTCGTAGCTTCTCGTTTCTCACGTACACACTCCATTTAGCAGGACTGAAAATAGTGTTAAAAATCGTACATTAACAATAAATTGTTTAAATGTAACATTTCAATCAATTTTGTTGTGTTTGTTTTGTAATTAAACAAAGTTTACGATCGGACGAATTGATTACACAATTGAATAGGTATCTAATACCACCTGAACGTATTGAACATGTAAACCCTTTCGAGTTCCCTGTCCAAATATTAATTGAAACGATGAAGTAGAGTAACTGTCGATATAATAGATTTAATTATTGTTCAGTAGTTTGTTAAACAATGACAAAGTGTTGCTACTGAAGTTATCTTGTTAATCAGAAACAGTTCAGTTATTGGTGTCCCTTTGATAAATGGCGAAACTGCTTTCAAACTTTTAATCAGATTAGCGATTATTTAATAATTTGTGTCAACTAAGTTTCATTCAAACGCTTTTGCTTTTACTTTATAATCTAAACGAACTTATGCAGTGAGCGATCAAGCAATGCAACAATTTAATAAATTTTAAACTGTTAAGCTTCGAAAAAAATCCAAAATCAGTGCAATTTGTAAATTTAATTTCACATCTTTCAACAATAACATTATCTTGTCAAAATAATGACGTCATCATCGATCGTTTTAAATAGCCCGCATTTTTTGTGTTGTGATGTCGATGGATATTTTAACTGCCAAAATGACGCTATACTTAAGAAAAAGAATGAGAAAAAAATTATTGAAAATTGAATGACAAGATATAAAGCTAATTCGTTAAATCTTAATAAATCAAGTTTTGAAAAAATCAAAAAGATGTAAAATGCGATTTTGAAATGGGACTTTTCTCAAAACTAAACAGTTTCAAATTTATTGAAAAATTGCGTTACTTTTGCCGTTCACTCTACCCATATAAAATTGTGCAATTGATAACATTGTGTAAAATGATTTCTGACTTATACAGAGAGACTAATTAGCTGTTTTTTTGTGATATAGAAAAGTGGGAATGTAAAAATAAAACAAAATTATTTTCTTTTTGATAAATATACATTTTAATATGCACTTGCAACTCTTGTAGCTAACTGATGCAGTTGTTTAGTTGGCTGCAAATATGCCATGAAACCAAACGAACCCAAGAAACGCTGCTACAGTTTAAAATCAAATGCTGATTTCTTCTTAAGAAGACTTAAAAATACCGCTCCATATTTATAAGCTATGAGATAGTACTAAAATGTTCAAGAAATATTAATTTGTTGAAGACAAACTGCACCAAGGTTACAGAAGATTACAGATTGAGAACAAAAACGAAATAATTAATCGATCAATAAATAATATAGGTACGTTCTGTTAGTAGTGCCCTGAATCGATTGTTAAATTATTCGAATGACGCGACAACTGGTTGAGCTTTGAAGTATGTAGTGGTACTTCCTTAATTTGAAATCCAAGGGACTGTCAAAAAAGTTTGAATTGGAGAAACTTCGAAATACCGAACGTACAGTAAAACATTATTTCTGTGTTATTTACAGTACAACTTAAACTATTATTATATTGAGAGAACAAAAGTGCATGTAAGACAAGTACAAAAATATATTTGTTTTTGCTATACATTTCGGCTTAGACAATAACTCAATTTTTGGCAGATCGAGTTCGAGAAGTTTACTGTCTTTTCCGCGACAGTAGGGGCGATGCATTTTTTTAATATAGCGACACCTAAAACATTATTTTGCATTTGTGGAGGATAAATTACCTATCTTTTAACTTACTGTTAAATGAGAATTTAATAGGTAGCTACAAAGTAATATTATTGAAGCAAACCTTATTTGATAGATAAAAATAAAAGTCGGTGATTTTCGTGTCTCAAATATAGATTATTGTGTGATTGGGTGTCATAATTCCTATGCGACACACAAAAAGAAATACTTATAACATTTCACTGATTTCTCAAAAAAACAAATCAAGTGGAACGGAATAAAATATGAATACAGAAAATAAGTGCACGTAAATATATACAAATAAAATTCAAAACAGTGTAGGAAAATTTTAGAAACCCAAATAGACGAATACAATTTTGTAATGTAAACTTTATAAACAATGAAAAAATCCATCCTATAACCTAACAATCTTTCCATATATAAGTATATACAGCCTGTTTCACCAGTGCTAATGAGCCTAAATAAGGATGCAGCCCATAATGCTGTTCATAGGTAACGTGGTTTTTGGTTCTGATTTTAAGAACCACGAACATATTAAACTTCAGTCTTGTAATTGTAGACGTAAGTGTTATGATGAAATTGTAAAATGAACGGAAAAATTATTCGGAAAATATTTATTTATGAATATAAAAAATGCTTAAAATGTTGTCGCCTGCTCTCTTCACAGGGTTGAATCCGTGAACAAAACCATTTCTTCACAAGTTTTAATATTTCTCCAGTGATAGATCTGCATGTATCTCGTATTTTATTTTCTTAATGTTCAAAATTATATTATATTGGCGTCTGATACACTTGGTCTTTTACCATGCACTACAGAAAAAATTTAAGGTACAAGATATGGGCTTCTCGGTGGGCAAGGATTAATTGAACCCCTTCCTATCCGTGATTCGACAAAATCCTCCGAAGCGCGTTTGTACAAAAACCATATTACCTATGCAAAGTATTATGGGTTGCATCGTCCAAATATTTAGGCTCATTATCACTAGTGCAACAGGTTGTTTATTAATATTTCGAGATTATGCATACATTAAGGGGTTATACCATCATGATATTTTCAGAAAATCAATTTTTCTTTTTTTTTGGCTAGATTTATTGCTTATACTTTGAAAAATATTTTAAGCGTTTAACCATATGAAAAAATTATTTTTGGAGTTCTAACAATTTGAAGTGAGCACAGCAGAGTACGCCCGCATCTCGGGTACTTTCTTTCCAATTTTTCTCGAAACTACTTTTTTCAAACTGGTGGGCAAGATATTTAGAGATTTACTCGACCGATTTGGATAAAACTTATACTACATATTATTTATAATATTATCTAAAATGTAGTATAGCATTTTTTTGATTAAATGCCGCCTTCATTCTTTATAATTTTCTAAAGCTCAAAATTTTGGTAAAAATTGATTTTCTTTAAATTTTAAAAAATATTCCCTATAGTGCGTTTTGGCTATTACCTTTCTCAATAAACGAGTGTGCCATGATTCCGCTGTAGGACACTGTAGAATCGACCATACCCTACACAAGTTTACATAAAAATATTATTTTTTAGGCACACAGAAAGTCGTTATCCACCTTATCAAACCCCGTGTCAAGTGCCAGTACTACACGTCCAGCAACTGGAAACCTGCACGATTGCTTCAAATTCCTGTTGCTGCTCAACGCTTTGAAGTAATCGCAGTGGACCTCTTCGGACCGTTGCCGATCACATGAGAGGGGCTACAGGTAGTTCCACTCCATGGGGAGCATCCAGACAAGCTCTGTTCCTTCCTTTGATTTTGTCCGAGATCTGCGTCCAATTGTCGATAAAGACAACTTCGTACCGCAAGTAACTCCAAAGTTTTGCAGACGTCCTTAGAGATTCCATGGAACGAGCCCTGGATGAAAAGGACCGCCGAAAAGGGCATGCCGACTCCAAGCGCCGTGACGTGGCCACCCACCTCGTAAGCCACGCCAGCCAAGGAATCACCTCGAAATTCGCGCCGAAACGAGATGGACCTTATCAGATACTGAAGCAGCTAACGCCCACTATCTATGAAGTCGCGGATCCGAAGTGTCCAGACACTTCCCTTGGAAAGTACATACCACGCCCGGGACACAAATTCAGTTGCACCGCCACGAGTGTATCAAAAAAAAAGCGCGGTCGCCCCAGGAAGTACCTAGATGCAGCCTCTTCGCCGTAACCGTCGTAGCGAAGCTGAGGGGGAAACTGTAGTAGCGGGTAGTTATTTTCCCCTTGTGGGGTAGGCCACCCACACTACCTACTCTTCCATAAACATCCCCAGCACGGGGGTATAAAACCGGACGTCGTCGGAATTCAACTCTCTCTGTTACCTGTGAATGACATCAGACGACAAGCTGCGAGTCCCCCGTCATTTCTTTATGTTATAGTGTAATAAATGTAAATGTAAATGAAAGCAACTTGTGCGTGTAAATAAAACCGTGGTAGTCACATACGTGCGTTATAATACCCATTTTTCCGAGCTCCAATGTATTTTTATATTAGGAATCCAAATGCTGACTCACGTATATCAAAGGTTGGGAAGTGGAAATTGAAAGAGTTGAAAATTATCATTTTAGAAACTGACAAACAAGCAAACAGTTTCCTGTTTTGCAAGTTAGTAAAATTGTAAATTTGTCAAATTGATCGTTAACAATTTTAATTTCCAAAATTTTCTTTTAACCAAATTTCTTACGTTTCAGTATGCAAAAAAATATCTTACGAAAGTATCAGTATCAAAGTATATTTAGCTAAACTGGAACTTGGCCGATTGAGAGGTCGACCGCTGATGGGCTGACCAACTAGACAGCTTAAGTGGCCAAATGTTGCACAAAGTTTCCCAATGAACATGGCATCGGGTATTCTGAAAAAATACCGTTATTGTGCCACTTAAATTAGTGGCACAATAATAATGAGAGGAATGAAAAAACGAAACAATTCCTTTCCTGGTACGTTCTAACCACTATAATACACCAAATGTAGGTACTTGGGTACTTTTAATAAAGATGAAATTAATGATAATTTCCATTATTTACTATTTTCGGATTAAACCCATCTTTTCTTTAAAGAAGTAAACTATTCGATTTTCATTTCCAGGTTAAAAATTGCTTTTGTGCGTAAACAAAGAAAAAGTGAGTTGTTTACCAAAAATATGTAGAATAGGCAAAACGTGCACAGAATACTTACGATAACAAAATCCATGTATTCGAGTTTCGTATCAGTGAAGATATTTGCGCTGTAACCCCAGATAATATTAGTGTCTAAGACGCTAACTGCATATAAGTTCACTATTGTTGAAGTTGTAATACCCTACTTCGGGAAAATTATAATGGGAGAACTAGCTGACTAAACATGTATGATGTAACGATGTCGAGCAAAGTCTCGACACAATGAAAATTACTTCATTATTAACGAGAATTATTTAATTTAAATTTCTATGCGAACGCTTCCACAAATTACTAATTATAAATTCAGTTTTTGAAAAATCGACGCTTGAAATTCCCAAGAACTGAATATAAACAGCTACAATTCCACAGAGGTTTTATGAGAAACAATAAGTTACGTCTATGCATAACTGTAAATTTTAAACTGCCTGTGCTTTTTATCTTTCTGGCTGTTGTTTTACCACACATTACGGTTTACACAGTTATTTTATTTTTTGCGACAGATACAATTTTGGTTACGTTTTCATAATCGAATAACTAATGCAACTATTAATTCCACTTTTCTAAGGTTATTGTGCAATTAAGCTAACATAAATTGCTGTGCATTAATTTACAAGTGATCTGGTTAGTAAATGTGTACCTGCAAAGCTTCGACCTGCAATGCGCTTATACATCACCAGCTTTGAAAACGAATAGTTTACATGCAGTGTGTGTTTACTGCCGGCAGGTGGTTCAAATGTTGCATACATGCAGGAAAGCTGCAAGCAATTTAAGTTTTACCCACTCGCTTAGAACTAAACATGTTACATCATTTCGAATATCGATTTTTCCATTTCAGTTTGTAAAATATTGCCGTAGCGAGATCGCGTTAAAACAATTCATTCTTGTCGATAATCGAAATGGTGCCGCTGCAAAATCATGGAATTAATTAATGGGGTGGAGTTGGTAAGATACTATGTAATAAGTTTATACGCTTAAATTAACTCACCTTTTAATCTCAACGGATACAAGTTTTGAATTTACATTACATGCCGTATTGTTACTGATTGGCAATTAAAACTGACATTATTTCAAAATTATTATACCGTACAAAACTCAGTTAATGGTTGTATACATCATGCAAATTCCAAATCTAATACCTTCATAATGTATTGCGTCCACACGAATGTCATAATTGGACAATTTTAGGCAGCTTTTTTTTATTAATTACCGTTATTATTTGGTGATCACGTCGAAAACGTAGGAGCTAGAAACCGTTCAAGTTCAGAATTTATTACAAACTGATATCAACTTCAGGATTTCTGCTGTGTTGTGCCTTATGCACTTGGAACAAGAAGTGCCAAATATAAAGTGACAGCAACAATTTAATAAACGCTGGGTTTCTGATATGGTGAAGCACGTTTTGCAGTTTAAGCTCTTTCGATTTATGACAGCGTACTTCCTTCTACTCATAATATGGCTTCTATCATACGATATTGTCTCAGTTTAAATATCGAAACTATTGAGAAAGTTTTAGATTAAATAAAGTTTAAGTGACATATGAAACCTCATTAAATTGAAATTTTATGGTACAGCTCACACAAATAATTGACAGAAGTGAATATGCATTTTATTTTACTCGGTTTTATTAGGTCAGTGCTTTGAATATTGTTAATACAGTAGACTCGTGTTAGTGCGAACACAAAAAATCTTAGCCTGTGCGCATAAGCGATAAATTCGCACCAAACAAGATGTACAGTAAGACGCCCATAATATTTACATTACGAGATTGTACATCAAAACACAATTCAAAAACTATAATTCGAATTCGGTCTTCCACCGAGTAGTTACTTTTTAAATTATTGGAAATTAAAATTTTTAAATGCAGCAACGTTGTGCAACTTGGCGGTACTTATGGTCGCACACTGCTTTGAAACAATATACTTACTTTGAAATTAAATGAAGGATCCTGAACTAATTTACAATTAAAAATCAAATAAGTTTTATTGAAATTAGAAAGTATTTCAATTGTTTTGTTATAAAAGATGTTCAAAATGAGCAACATCTTTGGTACTGTCAAAACGTTAGGTTCCAGATTTTGCAACATATTACGGTTTCATATTTTTTGAGTGGTATTATTAATTCGATCAATAAATTGATCTTTCGCGTCAGTTTCATTTTTGTTAACGAGATCCTTCAGTGATACCCCAGTAGGAAAAAACTACACAATTCAAATACGAACTTCTTGCGGGCCACGGAATCATACCACTACGACCACTCCATTGTTCAGCATAGTGTTCATTTAACCATCCCTTTACTTGTACTTCGGAATGGGCTGGAGTGCCATCCAGCTGAAAGCACATGTCTCTATTGACAACTAATGGCACGCTCCCAACAAAACTGGAAAAACGTTTTTAGGAAAAATTTACTAGCATTTATACGGTGAGGCAAAACATATGGTCCAATTACTATACCCAAAAGAATCTCGTCCCATGTGGTTAAATACTATACCTACCCACGTCACACATGTACATCCAATGGACGTACATTGGATGTACACAAA
Organism: Dascillus cervinus; assembly: GCA_949768715.1. Classification (NCBI taxonomy): domain Eukaryota; kingdom Metazoa; phylum Arthropoda; class Insecta; order Coleoptera; family Dascillidae; genus Dascillus; species Dascillus cervinus. The sequence continues at coordinate 15,214,060 of OX458316.1, read as the reverse complement.
CGGATCACTGTACGTCCAATGGACGTCCAATTTGAGACTAAATTGGACGTCAGTTTGTGGACGTTTTTGGGACTACATTTGGGATCTTTTCGAACGTTCAATGTACGTCCATATCGTGCCGGTTCCTGAACGTCCATCGACAAACGCTTATTGGACGTCTTTGGGATTGTAAACGGATTCGTTTTGGACGTTCACTGGACGTCTTATGTATGTCCATTTGGACCCGAATTATGGACATTAATGGACGTACTTATAAACGTTGTGGGATTAAAAAATAAATAAATAAAAAATGGAAAAAAGCATATATTCGAAAATAAATAACCTTAAAAAAATTTATAAATTCAAAAATTGTTACAATAGCGAACTGAGCAATTAAAACTAACCATTAACACATTAAATAACATGAAACTTATTTTTTAAAAATACGTACAAAGAAATTTGTAAATTCAAAAATTGTTACAATAACGAACTTTAACAATTAAAACTAACCATTAACACATTAAATAACATAAAACTTATTTTTTAAAAATACGTACTGTAGTGAATTGAATTTAAAATTTAAAAATTACGCCTGCACCGTCGGCAACCCGACACACGCACCGACTTTAGTGGCCCGATTCTTAAGCCACGGTGAGGAGTGTAGAGGGCGAGACCGGTTTAAGAGAGCCGCGAAGGGTTGTGGGGGAGAAGATGGGAGACGCTGAACGCGAAGGGACGCTAACATAGAACGTCCAGGGAAAAGGAGGTTTTTCCTCTTAATTCTTGTTGTTTGAAAGTGTTTTGTTCTTGTGGATGTCTCTTAAATTAGTGGTGTACTTCGTGAAGGATTCCTCGACCTCGGGTATTGTACATTTGATGTTTTTGAGGTTAAAGCGCGTGGGCTTTGGTTTTGTTTTGTGTGGTTTAGAGCCGATTGGGTATTGAGGCGTAGTTACGGTAATTAAATAACGAATCGGCCAAAGTGCGCGAGGGGTTCGAGCTGTTTTTTTCCTTTGGGGAGGATTAGCATGCGATTGCGTGTCGCGGGGGCGAAACAAACGGGGGGTTCCCCTGTTTACGGATACAGCGCGGTTGCGTCCTTGCGATTCGTGTCTAACTCAGGAGCGTGACGTCATGCAGCCGTTACGTTCGGGCGTGCCGATCAGTGGGGTAGTACCGGGTGTACGCGTTATTTAAGTACGCACCCGGACGAGCTTAAACCAGATTTGGGATGACGCAAGAATTCAAGGAATCTGCGGGGGCGCCGATTACACAAGAAGACCTCGTGAGTAACGCCCGGTTTTACAGACTGTTAGGCCGATTCGTAGCATTCGCGTTTAGTGTTTAAATAGTTGTCTTTCTTGTTATAATTGTAAACATGGGAAATCGTCCTTTTATTAATTTAAATTATCATCTACGAGTAATGTGGGCATTTAGTGATCACCTCCGGGGACTGGTTGCAGCTCTTACCAGTGGCGGCGAGCAAGATTTTTGTGTTCCATTTCCTCGGTTGTGAGTATACGCATAAAGGTCTTGTATGTTTATTATGCTGTGTATTGTGCTATTTATAACTGTGTATGTTTTTGTACTCGGTGGTAGCATTCAACCAATAACGGGAGACTATCATTTATGGGCCGAGAAAATTGTTGTTATTATTTGTGTCTAATTGCTGTGCCGTTCTTTCCACCGTTCGAAAAAGGCATTAAGGTAGAGTTACGGACCGCCCTCTACGGCGCACTGTAGTGTTGGATCGTGGGCCTGGAAAGGCAACAGTTCGTAGCCCGGGTAATTAATCATAACAAATAGTTCTTGTTATTTCATGCCTCAAGTGATAATAATGATGAAATCATGTCCATCATTCGTACTGCCTTGCCAATCAAAATTCATTCAGGTCTTCGGTGTGATCTCCAATATGTTTCAGATGATTCGACATTGCAACCTAAATATGCCACATGTGTTTTTTATGATCACATAACCACATCTACTCTATGTTTTATTGGGTATGTTTTTTGGTAAAATGGACGATTTCTCAATGTTATACCTGTAGGTGTTGGCGCTAATTTTCTGCATTGTTGGTGTATGCTTTTGTTTTTTTTTCATGCCTGAGGAATCGGTTTGCGTGGAGGTTTCACCGATTCCAGTTTATTGCATGAGCTCTCCGCTCTTACTATTTAAATATAATTAAAAAGGCATCCTCCACTATGATATTGTTTTATTGAAGACACCTCTTCCCCTAAAAGTCTCACCGTTGCATCCAGAACGCTTGCCGCATTGTGTAAACGCAACGAGGGGTCCTACCGACATTCTAGACGATCACAAATTTTTGGCCAATTTGAATTTCGCGGTTAATTTTTCGAGCGTTCGGTTTTTTTCAAATTAATTCGGCAGCAAGTTTGGGTCATTACAGTACAAAGAAATTTGTAAATTCAAAAATTGTTACAATAACGAACTTTAACAATTAAAACTAACCATTAACACATTAAATAACATGAAACTTATTTTTTTTAAATACGTACAAAGAAATTTGTAAATTCAAAAATAATTTGCAGTGAACAACTTTACCTATTTAACTTTAACTATTAACTAAATAACTAGAAACTTAACCTTAAAAATATGAATATTCAAAAATAATTACCATACAGAATTTAATTAATTATTAACTAATTAAACAACTAGAAACATTGAAAAAAAATCATTTCAAAGCAACACCGGTCCTTATCCACCATTTTCGAATAATTTACTTAACTTGACACTTTCTAAAAAAAAGAAAATATTACACAACTTCTTTAAAATCATTTTAACTTACCAATATAATCAGCTGCAAGTGCACTTTTTTCTCGGTCCTTGAATAATACGATTTAGGTACATTATTATCAAGTATTATAAAGCGGACTTGGGATTTGTTTTGTAAATTCATAATAAACTATCCTAATCGGTAAGTGAGTAAGTGAGTTACCTAAAACAATTAAAAAAATAGTAAAAAAATAACTTAAATGCATTGTCATTTTTACTTACTTCGATTCGTTGAAGGGTTTCACGGAACGCAACGAAAATTAACCCGTTGCAACTATTGCAATGAAATTCAACTACTCACATTTTAACAAAAAAAACAACAATTCACATGAAAAATTGGTTAATGATAACGTCAAATTGCAACGAACTGTTAACTTTGTGTAAAGCGCATCGAACCTGTTTTATTTTCACTTCTAATACAACTGTTGTATTAGAAGTGAAAATAAAACAAGTTCGATGCGCTTCACCCAAAGTTAAGTAAAACCAGATGTCTTTGAAAAAAAATATCTCGGTATTGTGACGAAATCGGCGTCAGTTGAACCGAACAATTCATTTGCGTTAAAACCAAATGTCCAGCATATTGACCTGTACTGCAAAGGCGGTAATTCTTTGCTTCAGCCGACATTCCAAATTCGTTACGGGATATGTATTCACAAAAGTAAGTGTTCAGATGGTGTGTTTATACAAAAGTTAAAGTACTTTTGTAGGAGCCCAATCAATTTGTACACCGACCTTCTGCAAGGTTGACCTTTTTTGTGTATAAATTGACTGGACTACTAAAAAGCAGAATTAAACTGAATTATAATTACAATTAACCAAATTTATCTGTAAATTCGAAGTGGTAAATGCAAGGGCGGTAGGATAAGCACTAAATTAAAAAAAGTTTGCAATTGGTTTAGTTATCAATTTAATTCCCAGAAATCACTTTCGCCCCATTCTACGGTATTGTATTTATAAATTTGTATCCAAAGTTGTATTTCGCATTTTACATACAACTTGCTTAAAAATCGTTCAAAAGTTTAATTAATAATTCATTAGAAACTCCTTATCTCGTAGATCTAATCAGGATATCAAAACATCGTATTCTTCATAAACTCAACGGGCCGATCGAATTAAGTACATGAATATACGTCCAATGGACGTCCATATTGATCCGTTTATGTACTGTCCGTTTATGTCCATGAATGTACGTCTAATGGACATCCATGATGGACGTCCAGATTAAGTCCATAAATATACATCCAGTGGACGTCCCATTTATATCCATTGCTGTAATGTACATTTATGGATGAGCTTGGACGTCCATTGGACGTCCAATATAGATCCGCTTGTGGATCGTCCATAAATGGATACGAAATGGACCAGCATGTACGTCCATTGGACGTCCTGTGTTACTTGGGTAACTTGGTGACTTACTTTAGATGGAGCATGAGGATTTTCGTCGACAAAATGTTGTCTATGAAAGTTGGGTTGGTTTCTTGGTGTGAAAGCCAACGGTTGTAAATAAAGGAAGCAACCCCTCGACTGGGCGAAAATGGTATGGACGTAAGAACTATTGCCAACTCTTTCAGCGTGTGTTTAATTCAGGATTAGACTCAGCTTCAAATTTATTTAATAATTTTTTCTCGATTTCAGGCACCATTACATAACGTACTTACGTTTTCGAAAACGCAAGTACGAAATAATTTCTCATGTCGGAAAATAATTCAAAAATGACCATTACATAACGTGGAAGACCTATATCGATTTCGGTTGATGGTGCAAGTCTCCCTGATTTTCTCAAACATTGAAGACCCTTCAGATATTGTTGGTATTAAGACGTGTCCTGCGTGAATAACGTTCGACATACTTTATAACCTGAAGAAAACTACCATTACACTCCCCAATAAAAAAATGATAAAGCAACTCCAAAGTGCAAGATTAAACGATGGGCGTGCCGTGAATTTTACTTTTTGATGTTTTACATGTATACTTATGGAAAAATGTTCCCTTGTCACTCTGTTGTTTACACGATCGATTCAGCACTTGGTGATGTCTCAAAGAAATATAAGGTTATAAAAGAAAGGAGAGGTTATGGTATGCACGGCTCTTTTGCGCTACTTTCATAATTTTACTTTAAAGTACTGGCACTTTAAAGATCTACTTTTCGTACCATAAATAGGCCAAAAAGCGTCAGTTTAGAAACCACTATAAAATGAAGATATATACACCGTGATTCACATAACTTTCCGAGGCATACGCCCAATATTCAAGAATCACAGCATGCTATGATACAAAAAACATATATTTAAGTTTCGTATATTTGGAAACCTCTGACAGAAAAAAATGTCAAACTGACAAGTTAAATTTCAAAATGTATTCAAACGATGAACGAGTGGATATGATCATAATCTACGGCGAGTGTCACAGAACTGCAGTTGTTGCAGCCAAATTATTATAAAAGGAAATAAATTTCATCCCTACCATGTGAACTTAGTGCAAGAATGAAAGGAAATTGACTATGCACAACGTATTAATTTTTGTAATTTTAAGCAAAGTTAAGTGGTAGATCACCAGAACGATTTTTTAGAATCGTGATGTTTAGCGATGAGACAAAATTTTGGAATAATGCAGCAGTTAATCGCCACAACCGCCATTATTATGCCTTGAAAATTCCACACTAAATGCGACAAAGCCATTTTCAGAACATCTCCTCAATTAATGTGTGGTGCGGTATAGTAGACGACTACATTATTGGCCCCTATTTTTTTGAAAATAATACATAACACTTTCTTCGGTGAATTATCTTTATATAGCTTTCATTTTTATAACTCTTGTATTTATTTTAAATTAATTAAAACAGTTTAAATACATTTTGCAAATTTATACTGTCAGTTTGACAGTCATTTTTGTCAGGAGTTTTCAAAAATATGAAACTTAAATATATGTTTTTTGTATCCAGCATGTTGTGATTTTTGAATATTGGGCTGTGCGTATTGGGCGTATGCCTCGGAAAGTTACGTGAATCACGCTGGATAATGATGACAAATTTAGACAATATATTTTCCGGTGATCGTTGATTTACGGGTCGATTTAATGAATAGGAAATCGTACATTTATGACCCCTTTTAATGAATGATTTCTTATAAATGCACGATTTCGGTATCTAGGCAACGAAATATACCATTAAATTGAAATGACACTTTATTTAAATGTAACATGACAAAATGAATAAAAAATGTACCAATGAGAAATACAATTTTAATTAATTACTTACGTTATGTTTATAATAATACTATTTATATAGAGGTTAGCAACCGTACAGCCAGTAAAATTGATAAAAAATGCAGATGGATTGTCAAACTTTCGACATTATTTGTAAATCATGGTATGCTTGATTCGAATAGCTATTCGAATTTTTGTCACGGAAAAAAATTAATTTTCTTCAATTTCCTAAGATTCGATCAACGGAAAAATATTGTAATCAACTTTTACGTTAATCGGTGATTAATAATCTCAACAATATTAACGCGTGATTATTAATCGCTCTCATTAACGCACATGTTGGTTAAATAACTATTTTGTATTCGATGATTTTTTAACGTGTACCGCGGGTTGAAACCTTACTAAAGGTAGCGTTTCGTAAATCTTTATTTTGTATCGATAGTAGGTGACCTTTTCAAGTAATGATGTTGTTTATTACCTAAACTCGCGAAAAACTGCTTGGAAAAAAGGGCAACGGAAAGTGTAAACCGTAAATCACGCTCGCTGTTTTAGTTGGCTTTATCGCATCAAATATGGGTGGTAGTTTAGTATCGATGAAATCTGGTGTTGTCACCAAGTGCTTTAGTTTTGTGTGATTTATAGCGTGTGTATGTGTGGGGCCAAGTGTTTGAAACTACAAGGAAATGTATCCCGAAAAGTTTCTGAAGATTTTCAAAATGCACTTTTTCAAGCCAAAAAAATTAAAAGTAACTTTTCTTTGTGTGCGGTTGAAAAACGACCGAAAATATAGTTTAGTATTCCAAAATGTATCAAACGAAACTTTCTTGCTTCGTGTTCAGAATGTAGCGTAAGCAATCAAAGACCACGAGAATTGGGAACTGACTTCTTGGGTGGTAATCTATTTTTTTCGGGTTTTAAATAAAAAAAGTTGCGTTTGCAGTACGATCAGTTTGGATGTATTTAGTGACTGCAGGAAAAGAAAAAAACGAAAAACAATTACTTGCTAATGTAGTTTTTAATTATTATAAATAAATAGTAGGTGCGACTTTTCCGTCCTGATTGATACTTATATAATTCATTGTGAGCAAATTATTTGCGGGAACTAATTTCGCTGATATTGCAGAGTTTATGCAGCGACTTCACGTAAAAATATAAAAAAATTGTTTTCACAAAACTATAGGAAGGTAAATGGAAGTTTTTGAAGTTTGTTTAGAATTTCCTGGTTCGGAGACACTAAGTCGGAAAACTTTATTTGTCGCATGATGAGATAATGTTGTTCTTGTTAATTTAGTTTTAAGTTTACGACAGTTTTATAAAATTCCAAAGCTTTTGGTTACATTAACCAGAAACAAAATAAAGAAAAGTTGATTGTGTAATATTAGAACAACAACCACGGTACATAAACAAACTGAAACAGCAGCAATGAGTAATACAAAAGCTTGGGTAGGTTAATTGCCTTTGTGGGAGTTTAATTTCTGGGTTGAATTTTATTTAAAACTGGCATTTGCACATTAGCTTTTAATTGGGTATATTAAGCGAATGTCTATGCAAATGACAATGAATCGATGTGTTTTATTCAAATGGCCCACAAAAAACAACTCCGGGCATATTGAGCTCAGTTTGTTGCTAATTAAAATTACCACGAGATAATGCACGGCGATAAATGCCGTTATGTATTTAGCATTGCTATTTTGCTGCAAATGCTCGTACAAGTTTGTATTTATCAAAATAAAGCGAATATGATGTAATGTGGCAAATTTACGCTTAATATCTGCAGTTATTGTCGATTTTATTTTAAACTGAGTAACAGCAGTAGCACTAATTGTTTTATAATACGCCAGCAACAGTCTACAGCTTTTCAAACTCAAAGTATTGGCAATGTATCCTGCCGTTTTAACTAGCAAAAACAAAAAACTATGTTTTAATTAATTTTTTTCCAAACGGTGCTTATATTTTATCTATTTTTAGAAAAGAGTTAATTACTTTGGGTTTGATAAAGATCCATCTGATTGTTAACATTGCTCCAGATTCATTTCAGGAGAATGGTATTGTTGTGACATTATTAAATATTGAATTCATTACTTTTAATTAATTTCGCAATTATACCAGTACATAACCGTAAAAACCGTTAATTAGATTCGGATTAAGTTCAAATTATATCCATTATTTGGGAGAGTGGGACTCATTATGATAGAGATGCCCTTGTCCCTTTCTTCCCACAACGTACATAAAAACAATGAGTTTGTTTATGTAAATAGATTCGCAAACATTATCACATCGCAGAAAACAGAGAAACATTGTTTTGTAAAAAAAACAGCTCTACATTCAAAACCCGGAAAGTGTATATTTACTTGTCACAAAAATAGTTATTTACAATCGAGTACGTTGCATTTTACAGCAGGACCGCTTCGAGCCCGTAGGGCGAATTTCTGATAAGCTAAAGCGCTACACAAAAAACGAGATTTGTATTAATGTTTTTAGTCGACAATATTTAAATCACTAAATAAATAACTGTCATTGAAAATAATCCTTGTTTTCTTAACCCTTCTGTTTGTAAAGATTAAGTAATAACTATTTTTTCATCTAATTATTCGTTATAGATATAAATAGCTATAAAAACATAAATTTTGATCTAAAGGACATGTGACCTTGAGATGTCACTGGGAAATAATGTATACAAAATAGATACACAATGTGTCCACGCATGGGGTTGACTAGAGCGAGAAAATTTGATTTTCAACTTTACGTCAAAAAGTTATTTATTATAAAAAGCTTTATTACAATGTACAGGATGTTATAAAAATTACAAAACATGAAATTGATCTTAGCAAAGTAGTCTTGCTTTTTATTTTTGTAAAAAATGTTATTTTAGAAAGTTGTTTTAAAATTTCCGAAAAGCTTAAATACAAACTTTCTAAAAAAAATTTTGTACGCGCAATTGCGGTCGTAGAGTAGTTAATATCTACGTTTATAAAATAACTGAATTTGCATTGGTCTAAGACATCCATACATTATTTAATAAATAAGTTATCAGCGGACAGATATGAATGTACCTAGTATCCTTAAAAGTGTCAATGTTCTTCGTGTTATGATATTTTGACGCAGTCTGTATACAGCTCCTTAACGTAAATACAAAATTTTTGTTATTACATGTTTTTTGTAGACAGATAATTAAAGTGGAAAGAATTGCTAGTCATCGAAAAGTTTAAAAAGAAATAACTTTTTATGAAATATGTTTTGTTATTAGCACATACTTATATGGAGTAAGACTCGGCGAAAGCTGATTGGTTTTAGTGTATGAAACTAAATCGGAAATTATTCTCAATTGCTTTCCAAGTAATTCGTAGAAAGACCCGTGGAATACGATATTATCGATAAGGGACAGCGCACGACCGCAGTATGCAGGCTGCATGTTAAAACAAAATTGTCAATCCGCTATGAAAACAAAAACTCTGTAAAAAGCTAAGAAATATTTTGATATCAAAACAATACGAGTAGGATTTGAGGCAGGTAAAATTACAAAATTACGTTAGTTCTAATTTAATAGTACACGACGTGACGCGACGTAAGAACCGCATAGAATCTAAGTAGAATGCCGACCTCGGATCTTCGAGTCAAAACTGAATTGTTTCGGCAAAACGACTCTGTTTCGACTCGGAAAAGCCGTTAAATGGCAACTTAAGTAGGTATTACATTGTGCGAGTTCTCGTACGAGTTTACAATTCGAGCACTCTTACAACTAACTCGTAACTAGAAACTCGTAACGCATATATTGCAAGAGAGAAATCTGAACTGTCAAAAGTATTTTACATGTTGTTTGAGGTTATGTAAGTATGGTAAAATGCAATGATCTAATAATGGAAGATTCCCAAGTTGCTGTGCAATTAAGTTTATTACTTTTATTGTTGCGCGTTCAAAAACTCAAACGGTCTAAAACTTCCAACGTAACAAGACGCCGTAATAGAAAGTTATGGGCCAGGAAATGGCTCTTGAGAAGAAATGAAGGGCTAGGCATTTCAAGTTTAGTGTACAATGAGCTGAAGAATGAAGACCCATCAAGTTTTAGGAATTTCACAAGAACCAGTACAGTTACATTTCACGATCTTTTGGCGAAGATTAGCCACAATATTCAAAAGCAGGACACCAGTTTTCGAGAATGTATTTCGGCATAAATAAGGTAGGTAATACATTTTCCTTAGGAAATAATGTCTAATTTTGGGTTAAATTTGTAGGTTGTTGGTAACTTTAAGATATTTAGCAACAGGCGAAACTCTGCAAAGTCTCAGCTATACATTTAGGATTTCAGAACCAGCATTAAGTCTTTTAATTCCCGAAACTATATATATATATATATATATATATATATATATATATGATGCATTAAAAAGAGACTATCTAAAGGTACATTTAAAAGTTTTTAGTTTTAGTTTGATTTGTTTAGGTGCTCTAGGTACATACTTTCATCTTACCCGTACAATTTTGTGTGAATTTATAGTTTTAGATGGAAAGCATATAGCCTTTCGTGCAAGAAGGAAAGATGGTTCATTCTACTATAATTACAAAGGTTTTCATAGCATAATCTTGTTAGCCCTTGTTGATGCCGAGTACAATTTCATATATGTGGATGTAGGATGCAATGGACGAGTCAATGACAGTGGGGTCTATAATAATTCACAGCTGAGTAAAGCAGTTGATGACAATCTTTTGAATTTTCCGGAGGATAGTGTCTTGTCAAATAGTAATGTCAAGGTCCCTTATGTAATAGTAGGAGATGATGCATTTAGATTATCAAGAAGGATTATGAAGCCTTGTGGACAGCGTTCGAATGATGGAGAGAAAACTTTTAATTATAGATTAAGTCGTTGTAGAAGAGTTGTAGGAAATGCATTTGGCATACTAGCAAACCGTTTTCAAATAAGTGCAATTGACGTTGAAAATACCAATTCAGTCACTTTAACTCCTGGTACATGGAGGCAAAATGTATATATGACCGATTTACAGAGATGCAAGGTTAATAGAGCAGTAGTGGAACCCCTTGAAATAAGAAAGGCGTTTTTGGATTATTTCAATGACATAGGACCAGTTCCCTGGCAGCAAGAAGCTATAAGAAAATTTAATTTTTAAATTGTTTTATTGCAAAAAATGTACAAAGTTTTTTTACTGTTGTAAATTACGCTTATGGTTATTAATGTATTCTTTTTTATATTTATAAACAATCTCATTTATTTCATGTTTCGCATCTGTGATTAACTCAAAATCGTTGATGGAATTTAACTCTCGGCTCATTTTTGGCACAAACACTACCTCACCGCCTAAGTAGTCGCAAACACTGTTGAAATTGATTCCTAGACAGGAAAATAATTTACTAAAACCGCGACGAACATGTGTTACAGCTGCGTGCGAAAACCAACAACGCAAGTACAGTTGTGAAATAAGTCAAGTGCGCACGCGCAATACAAAATAAAAGAACGCGATTTTCCAAGACTAAAATTTTTTGTGGAATTAACTACAGCTTTTAATTTCATCTTGCAAATCACAAAAATTTTGTTGTTTAAATTTGTTAAATGCGTTTTAAGGTAAAAATCGATCAATAATCACCAAAACTTCCAGCAAGAATTTGCGATTTTAAATAGCCTAGAACGGTAAATTTACTCAACTGCAAATGATGACAGAATGATGAGTACAGGGTGTTTACTAAACACGCGGCAAACATTGAGGGGGTTATTCCTTGGGTTATTTCAAGATTTATTGTTCTCTGATGATTTTGGGAAAGACGCTTTGTTTTGAAGATACACGGCGATAAACGCTTTTCTGAAAAAAAACAATTATGGCTTCATATTACATGTAAAAGTTCTTAATCTTCAAAATCTGCTGACAATGACTAGTACCACCAGTTAGGATGCATCCAATCTTCTCGTCAAAAGCACCAGGGTTGTTTCCTATTGCATTACACCCATCAATTCTCCGATTTCTCAAATCTTCTTCATTTTCCACTGTAGTAGTGTACACTAATGTCTTCAAATGGCCCCATAGAAAAGATTATTTTAAAATAATTGAATCGGTTATTGTTGAAAGGGAATAAGTCACTTTTGATAATTTTCGAGTAATGCAACTTTGACCTCCAAAATTAAATGGATACCAGCTCCCCAAATTTTTCGGATATATTCCAAACATACTTGAAGGTTTTATAGAAGCTGCCACCGTTACTAAAAAAATCACAACATTTTCAACTTTTCCAAAAAACAGTTTTTATCGATTATCACCTCGAACCAATAAAAAATGCTTTATCCCCTTTCAACAATAACCGATTAAATTGAAAACTTTATCGCCCTGCATCTTACAATAACCCAAGAAATAACTCCCTGAATTTTTGCCGCATGTTTACTAAACAAGCTGAAAAAACGCTTTATACTCATAATGACCTCTTAGTATTTTTTAATAAAAATTTGGTTAAACATTCTACCTGTGCTTTTACATTACGTTGTTTTCATATTAGTTGTGTTTAGTTATTTACAGCGAACAGCAGCCAGTGTTTCAGTGAGTTTTTATAAATCTGAACTTTCAAAGACTAAATACGCCCCCGATACTGAACGCGTGCTATTACTACCCGTCATGTTCGGGACATCATATTTCGTTAAAAAGTTTTTTAATATTATTATAACACTTGCCTGAATCATTGATTATGCCTTGAAAGTTGTAAATAGCATTTCTTACTAACATCATAAGATTTCTAATCGAAATAAGGACAACTTCAATAAAAAGCTGATAAGGTTTTGATGTTTTTACATTAAAGTAATTACAAATAAACAATTACATAAAAGAGTGTCACGACCCCAAATCATAATAAATGAAAACGGAATTAACACCGGATCGTAGCTTACTAATAACTGAATATATGTATAGTCTAATTTTCATAGTAATATCTTTAAAATTGGGGTGACCATTAACATTAGGGAACCTTGTATTTTTTCACTTAACAATTTGGTTATCTCAAAATAGGTAATTTAAGTAACATTATCGTTTATCTACTTGCAAAATGAAATTATAAAATAAAATTTAAAGAAAGATTTATAATGCTTAGGTAAATCAAAACAACAATATTAGTAATAAGCGTACCTAGTTAAAGAACACTGGATAAGAATAACTGCAAACTTTCCTTTTGCTCATTTAATCTACCAACTCGCATTTCTTAAAGAAAAACTCTCCAATACACTTTGAAACAACTAATTAGTTTTCAAAAAAGCTTTTAGTTTGTGATGGACCCGACAATAGCTTCCTAAATAAGAAATCAGTTGTTTGTGAAACTTATTCAAAAATGAGCTTTAAGTGAATTTTTAGTCATTGACAATTAAGAATTTTACCCAAACTGATTGTATGTTTTAATGTAATGTATTGTACATTATTTTCTATACAGTGTTTATCAAGTCGAAATAATTAAACAGGATTAGCGTTCGGCACATAATTCAATAACTAGAAGCAAAACAATAGCTTCATCAGTTTTATTTGTTCGTTTCTAAAAAAATATAAAAGCTATTGTGGGATGACTACAGACAATAAATGATGCCAAGTGAAATTCTGTGAAGTGTGTCAGATCTTTATGAATGTCTAAGAAATGATTTATTATGTCAGTGGCTTTTTGGCAAGAAGATATTTCTATTATAATAACGTATCCATTATGAACTCGTAATGTGGGACGAAGTAATCAATCATTTTGAAATTTGAGAATTGCAGTAATATTATAGCATGTCATAGGTGCGTTTAATCACACCTTCAACCAACGCATAAATAAAATTGAAAAAATATTCAATTTATTTTTATTTTGTGGACGTTATAAGTACCTACTTTGAAATCTGAAACATTTTAAGTGCATTCAAGTATTAACGTTGATATGCAATTTAAAAAAAAACTAATCTCATTAAAGAGGCAGTAGGTTTCCTTCTGCTAGATTTAAGCGTATTTAAAAAAGTAAGTGCATCGAAGTGTTGGAATGGATAGTTTATGAACGTTATTCGTCTTAGATTAACGTCTCCCGGTTTTTGCCTATTTTTCTAGAAAACCTTTTAATAAAATATCTTGAAGGTCACAACATTTCTCTCATAATTGAATGCTACAGAAAATGTAAACTCGTTATCGCTTGAGCTTTTTCCTTGCAATGCGCTCATGTTGTGGTTTTTTTTTGAAGTCAACTTCAAAGGGTTCGTTATTTATTCATATAAAATAACATCATTTGCGTTCATTTTATCATGGTACTTGAACGCAAAATTTATTGTTTGTTAAGGTTCTTGTTCGTTTTAAGTATAAATTAAAAGAAGGTTTTTCTAATTAAATTCAAACACAATAAATTGAACAATTTTCTCCACGGGCGGAGAAATAATGATCTTTATTAATCTTCCAAAATTTACTATCCTATCGTTTACGTACGACGTTTGGCAATTTGCCATTACAAATCTGCAATTGCTCAATGTCTACTAAATTTAGGCATTTTATCAAGAAAATTTATCAAAGTTTGTATTACCCTATAAAAATAATTCGACCAAACTAAATTTTAACTTTCAATATCCATTGAAATTCATTATGTTGTGTGCTAATTGGTTGTGTTTGTCTATTTAATAAGTCATTTCTCTACAAACGATGAAGGGTGATTAATGTCGAGATTAGCAATATAATACCGTTGTGACAAAGTGACGACCTCAGATGTTTCAGTGTATATGCACCAAAAATTAAAGCTATTTTGTGTCTACAAATAATAAACAACATAAAGCACATTTTTAAAAAACTTAATTGTTTGTTTATTTACCTATTAGATTTTTTACATCGAATATTATTGGGTATTATATGAATATTATACATGAATAATTAATAATTTGTTTTCTGACCTGTTTAGTGTTTGTTAAACACATTTACATTGTAAACACAGTCAAATTTCAATCTATTGATTTCAAGAAATAATTGCGAACAACTTTAGGGTACTAACTTGTGATACCATATTTTATCTCCGTAGTCTCGAATGCACCTCACGTTTCTTCTCGATATTCGCTTTCTCCATTTAGAATCCACGAATGCATCGAATAAAGAAAAGGCTTAGGTTAATGTAACACGTGATAGGTTGAATACCAATTAAAAATTGTACCTATGCAAATTTTTACTTAAATATCAGATATTTACTCATTCAACAACGTTGTTATAAATTGAAGATTATTTTCAGCGCGTAATTCCACCATAAAATTTAATTAACCTGTAACTAATTCAATTATGGAATTAATAACTGAATATGTAGAGTTCTTCATTAGTAATAATTTTCGTTTATAATCTGATGAGAGCATTGATTACTGCCGGTAATGCTTCAACGGATATTTATAAAAAGGTTAACAAAATTTTTAATATAAAAATCACATTATGATAGAAATTAAAACTGTCAAAAATATCAATTTTTGTAAAATTTGCATAATCTTTAGAGAATGTTGATAAAGTGATAGAGAATTTACTTCGGCGCTTTGTATAACAATGCCAAAGAATTATCAGAAAATGTTGAAGTTGATCGGGAATCACACTGAAATAAAATTTTCTATTGGAGATTAATGTCGGATGATTTTCCAAGGGCAAAAAATATGTATAATAACTTTTTATTAATTTGGAATTAAATTTGTAGCGTTTTAGTCTGTTTGAGATGAGAGATGATAATTGAAAAAGTCAAAGTATGTATAGTTTTAGCGTGCAAAAATTGTTTTTGTATTCAGCGGTTAATGTTCTTGAACGATTCCGTGCCACAGCATTAAGCTTCGCCCACTGTCACATTTATCAGTCTGTGATTTCAATTACATTTAGTCCTGCAAAATCCAGCTCACGGAGAAACAACCATCGCAGGTGATATAATGTTTCATGTTCCCAAAAGAATAATACGAAATTTTAATTATACTCGCGGGTGAAGTAAATATTGTTTTAGATCATTTATTAATCCGTGATTTTTCACATTTCGCATAGCGTAGGATGCTGCGTATAATCTTCAAATTGCACGTTCTTTTACTATTAGTTTAATTAAAATAGTCTTTAAACTCCTTTTTAATGGAGTTACATAATTCTATAAGGTTTATGTTCGTTTTAACTAAATACTGCATACAATTTTTTCTTACGCCTGATGTTCTATTAATGATCAGAGAATACAGTTTCCTTCATAAAATTTATTAATTGTACATTATTGATTAATTTATTAATGCGATTATTTTACTTTCTCTCTTTTACCAAATATGTACCAGGTATAATAATTTATACATTATTAAATTAAATAAATTCTAAGGTGTTATGTTTTTTAAACAATCCTAAAATTCCTGGCCTTCACCGTAGAGAATTCTTAACTCAGATCAGTTGGGGTAACTGGGCCACCCTTTTGCAACGCACGATTTTCAAATCACCACAACTTTTGTTGTAACATAAAATCTAGCCCTATTGATCATAGCCCTTCTACATATTAAGGCCCGGCTATAATAAGTTACAAGGTCATGTACCGGCATGTATTTTCCCATTAGAATGCATTGTTTAGAATTTGCGTTAATAGGACATGCCATTGTTTATTGCTTAAAATTTTTGACAAGTTTGGTGTGGATATTTTGAAAAATAAGAGGAATATGTAAGATGCAAATAACATGGCCACAATTGTACAAAAACGCGGGGCAACTGTACATACCACCTATCGCCAAAATTTAGACAGTGGACATAACTTCAAAACTCTTATATATGATTTCACTCAAGATGTAAATGAAATGTTAGTAATAATTACTTTCAATATTTTATCACAAATGTACTTACCAGAAAATTATTTCTACCATGGGGAACAACGAGGTTTCGTGCAAAACTCTACGCACTACACTTTTAATTGCGTTAGAAGGTTTGGTAACTAGAGGTATCAAGAACATTTTTAAAACTCGCTACTGACTATAGGAAGGAAAATTCAGAGAGAGTTCCCAGATGCCTCTGTAGTCCAGTTATCCCAACTGACCTTATATGGCTAAATGAAATAACTGAAGGTAATCTCTGAATAAAATAAAGAAACCTTCTTAAGATATCGAAAATGCAAATAAAATTATGTGGATTGAAATCAAGCAATAACTGTCGAAATCAACGAGCGCAGATTGAGGGTGTTGTAGTTGTTGCAGTCGCAAAAAGAATCGCCCTACAAGTCACTATTGCAACAAATACGGAATCTAATATTCTACTTACGTATGATAAGATTATTATAAAGAAAATATGGTACAGTGTTGCAGTATCCCACTATTTACCTATATAATTACATTTTTCCTAGTTATAATATTTTATGTACAAATACAATTAATACAACCGAATACAGCTACATACATCGCAAATCTACCAAAATAAACAAATTGAAGCAAATTGTCCTAACACAGTACTTTAGTCTAAGTTATCCTCTTAGTACCATTCGGTGTTGGGATGTGTGTTGCGAGTAGTGTCGGTCATTAGCTGCACAACTTAGTACGCATACGTTAGTGCAAACCTACTATTGTTGTATGTAAGTGTGTGTACAGTACTAGGGAACTGTTATCATTATTGTTGTTCCAATAACGAATGGTGACTGGGCCGAGTACCACTCACCACCTATATGGCTGTATTGTTTTGTAAATTTAAAAGAAAAATGCAATCTTCCTTAAAATGTCGCAAAAATATTGCACATTCCGTATTCTTCTGGTGCCTTGCATGTAATTGATCCGAGGAGCTTGCATATCATGTTCTGGATAATTAATCTTTTCTTTAGATATCTTTCGTCTTATTGATGTTAAGAAATAATATAAGAAAAAGTAAATATATTCAGCAAAACTTTTCTGAGTCCATACTTTTCAGACGTATGCCAAATAACAGTACAGATAATTAATTAGTGCAGTAAATTGCATATATATTTCTCCAATTAAAAGAAAATACGTTTTTTCTTTCAAATTACATTTCTCAAAATATGTATATGTAAGATTATTCCACTATACTAAATTGACTTTACCGAATTATCAAATTGTTAACATTACGTCGAAAAATTTACTTCAATGATTAATAAGTCACTTCGCTTTGTTATTATCATATGTTTGTTTACTTGGTAGAGATGTGTACATTTGCAATGGGAAATACCCAAAGCAAATTGTAAATACCAAAAGCAAACGTCTTTTTCTTTGATGGTATTGGCTAGCGGCGTTATGTCAATATTTGTGCAAATATTACAAGTTGTGGTATCCGTATTTCTCCCCATCTTCTAGTAAAATCAAAAAGATCAGCTCGGTGGCAAGACGCCTACTACAATCAAACTAATCAATACCATTTTATTACTGAAGTCATCAATAAGTTGAGGGAAATAGTACAATTTCTGAAATTATTTTGCTTGATATTGTTTCTTATTAAATGTTTACTGTTGAGACCTCAACTTATTTAATTAAATAAATTAAACGAATTTATTTGAATAGGCAATAGCTTCCGGCAAAGCATTTGTTTGTGTTAAATAAAAACCGCCAGTAAGCACACAAACGATGTTCTTTTAAAATTTCGTTATCTTTTAGAGTTCTCATATTTTTTGCGGGAATTTATTTTGTTTTTTTAGTTTACTTTTTCATATATTCATCAAAATTAATGCTTGATGATTGGACGCAATATATTCGCCAAAAGCACTCAATGTGACACCGTAATGATGAAAGCGTATTGTCTTTTATCCTGTGCATGAGGAAAGTTTGTCGTAAAACAGTTGAAGCAGAAAATAACGCTTTTCCAAAGGTAAAACTTATTTGTGTGCTGCAGTGTTTGGTGTTTTTTATGAATAGAAGTAAATCAAAAATCAAGTGTATTATGAATGAAAATTCAGTTGAAAGTTTGCAGGGTTAAAGTGTCGCATCTGGCACGTTCCTGTCAGTCCTGATTTATGTTTACTTCCCCAAAACCCATTTTCAAAACAGAACATCATATTTTATGATCTGAATTTAAGGGAAGAGTTAACAGTACAGTAGATGACAAATATTTTTAAATGAACTTTTGTTCGTAAAGCAATAAAAACTGCTTTATAAACAAAGTAGTCACCTAAAAGTTTTAATGTTTGGAAATTTACGGAAATTGTTACCCCATTATCCAAATACAGATAATCGTTTGTTCATTAACGAAAGTGTTGCTTGGGCTGAACGAACACTCTTCAGACTGAGACTCAATTTAGTGAGAATATTTGGCGTTTGTTGTAACGTGCAGTTAGAAAACTTTACCTATTAAGCTTGGAATTAACTATATTCATTCGAAAACGATTTCATTAAGTTAAATAGTACTCCGAGGACATGTTCGGTTATGAAAGCCGTTTAACTTTCAGAAAACTATCAAAAGGCATCATCACTGAGTGTAGATTTCAGAGGTATACACACTTTACACAGTTACATGTTTAGAAAAAACAAGTTGGAAATAATTCACTGCAGCCATTCATTATTAGTTTGTTACGAGTGTTTTTTAAATTTCCCGTCTGGACCAGATAGAACCAGATAAAACGTAAACAGTAAAACAGAACACTCAGAAAAAAAATTCTTACAAGAAAATTCGGGCTTAAATTTAAAATTGCGCGTTCTTAATTTTGACCCAAGAATTGGTCATTCTTGAATTTTAAGAATGTTCATTCTTATTGTCAAATTTAAGAGTGCGCCATGCTTGATTTCAAGAATGTTTATTTTAATTTATTTAATTTACTTAAATTTTTTCCCTTGTTATCTAAAATGTATACACATATTACATTTTAAAAAACATATTTTTAAAAAGAGTCAACAATGACAATGTTTTAAAGAATGTGTTTTTTTAAATGTTTGTAATTTGTAATAAGTGTTAAAAAATTTTAAAAATTGTTATGAACAAGGAACGAAATTTGTAAGTAAACAATGTTTATTTTATTTGTCAAATTTAAGAAGGGAACATTCTCAATTTCAAGAACGTTGATTCTTCGTGACAAATTCAAGCAAGGATCACTTGAATTTGAAGAATTTTTATTTAATTACTTAAGAATGTTCTTAATTAACGTGTTTTCTTATTTAAGAATTGAAGATGACCTTCTTATTATATTAAATAAGTACTTGTAAATACTATTTTTTTCTTCTAATTTTTATGAATAGTAGAATGGAATGCTTGAGTTGAAGGAATTTTAGAATATAAAGTTATTTCTCATACATATTTTTATTAGTAGGTGAAAATTTAACATCACATCACATCCTGTCAGTTCAGTTTAAGAAGCACATTATCATTTGGTAACAGATGTAAGTATATGAAATAGAAGTTCGTTCAAGTCATTAGCCTTCTCAATGAATTTCGGCCGCCACACAAATAAATTGTTTTTCTCTCAAGAAATAATTGGCCAAAATCTACATTAATCTAAAAACAAAGAAACAAAATGCTTATATTATACTATGGATATATTATTATAAAAATTTACCAATATAGACCAGGTTGAATGCTTCAATAATCACCATTCGTCTATAAACAATAATTCTGGGTGTCATTCCATTTTATGCAGATTTCCTTTCCGGCTGTACAACCGCTAAAAAGTAAAATTTGTTATAAGATAGATATAACAATAAATGTATAAAAGAAAATCAAAATTATTTCTTTACCTTCATCGTTGCTATTAATTCTGTTATAGAAGCAACTGGTTTCTTTTTATCTTCTTACTTTTCGTTCCGACGGAAAAAAACTAAAAAACAATTTGTTTACTAGCTGTTACATTGAAAAAACTTGTAGAACTTTTACAAAATTTATTCGGTAAGTTCAAAGTGTGGGAAAAATTATAATTACAACAAATTTACTTACATGCGAATTTATCACACACAGAATTAGAAAATCCCCATAATTTCAGTACCATTTTTAGAAATGCTCTTTGAAGCTGATCATTTTGTTGATCGACATTTATTAATATTGCATTGAATTAACATCTTCATCTCGGCATATTAAACCACTTTCCCATTTCTTCACAATTAAACATTCACTAATTTATTATGTAAGTTACTAAAAATTCACTTTACAATAAAAATACAGAAAATCCACACCGTAATATGTATTTTCTTACTGCAACTGATGTAACGTTTTTCAACTAAATTTGTAACAAATTATAAAGTAATTTATCTATTGTCAGTAAAGAGTCCCTTGCAAAATGTCATAAAGCAATTTACAACATGCCGTACAATTGTATCCGCCCAGCTAGACCCAGTGCAAGGCTTCTAAACAATGGTTTTGTAGAACCCTTGGACGTAACGTTCATCTTGAACAAAACCTTCAGTGAGGTCACCACAAATTGAGAATCCCTCCGTGCTAAATCCAAGACGGTGTTTTGCTAGATTTAATATTGTTCGTGCTAATATCAAGTAGAATCGTTCTAAATACAAGACTTTTATCAGTTCTTAATGTAAGAAGTGGGTTTTTGAAAAATTCTTAGGTAGCATTTTTTCAGTGCAGTTGTTGATAAATGAAATAGTAAAAACTTGCCACAATAATCGCTCATCACGTTGAACTAGAATAAGGAAAAAACTTAAATGGTGGTACAACTTTAATAATAAATAGAAAAGTAACGCGAAAATTTCAAATCAAAAGATTCTTTTGTATCTAACTCATTCATTTGAAAAGTTTGCACTTAAAAATAAAGATACTTTCGATAGTTAAAATCAGATGAAATAAAGTTAAAAAATGATTTCGAGATCTTTGAAAACAATGAAAATACAGCAAAAAAATGCGACATTTCATTATCTATCGGTGTGTGGGTGTTCTATTATAAATGCCGGTACCCACGGAAGCGACGGCGACGTAGCCCCGTGACTAGCACGAAATTTTTATTGGTTATTTTAAATTTTGGGTGATATTCACTTTTGGTAACTTTTTTCGCAAGAACTCCCATTTACATTATGATACACACAAAGACATCATCACATCAGCCGAGTTGGAATAAAATACCGCTATTTTGTAAGCTTATAATTTCAGCTCTTTTTGATGGATTTGGAAATTTTGTATGTAAAATTTCATATTGTTGTCTATATTTAAGGATAATTCAGAAAAATTAACATAGTTCAATATCGAAACTTTTCCATTATTGTCATGAAACCGTAGCATATTTGTAGTAAGATTGCTAAAGTGTACGTAATACAAATGAATCGGTTATTGTTGAAAAGGGATAACTCATTTTTTAATGTTTCGAGATAATCGATAAGAACTGTTTTTTGAAAGAGTTTAAAATGTTATGATTTTTTTGATAACGGCGGTAACTTCTATAAAGCCTTCAAGTATGTGTGGAATATATCGGAAAATTTTGGAGAGCCGTTATCCATTTGATTTTGGAGGTCAAAGTTCCATGACTTAACCCCTTTCAACAATGAACACAATTTTCCTTGTAATTGAGTCAGTGTTTTGTGTGTGTTTAAGGTAAATAAGTCATTATGTTTGAAAAATTTATTAATATCGATGTGAAACAGTGAGCTTAAGAACCAGTAACGCAATCAAAATCTCATTTTTTAAATGGGTCATGTCAGTGGCTTATCCCCTTTCAACCTAAACAGTAAGATACTAAACCGAAAAGATCCATTGTAACACCAAGCTACACGTTTACCTTGAAATATTATAAATTCCTTAATATTCGAAAATGGCCAAAAGTGACTTATTCCCTTTCAACAATAACCGATTAAATTATATTGAATAGTGCTCCCTTTCTTTAATTTTAAATTGCTTATAGTTGCTATTGTTGAACAAATTGTTCTTTTCAAATTTTTCTAAAATTCTAATACATCCCCAGAAATCGCAATATCAATTTGATTTGATAAGATGATAAAAGATCTTTCTTTCATTCCGGGGAAAACTGAACAGTAACGCTTACGTGTGCAGAATTCAAGGGCGGAAAACTGGAAGTGCTACAGGATATCGAAAGCAACGGCACGTTACAATAAACTTTGACATGTGCTCAATAAACCTAATAAATTAAATGGATAAACGGATATCCTTACCTAACGAATACTTACTTTTTTAAATCCATCTATCGAAAAGGTCATTCTTTTACGTTTCCCACTTTACTTCCGTTCAATCGATTTTGGTCTATCATGATAATATTGTATTCAGTTTCGTTACAAATAGAAAAGTATCACTAGATGTATGAACTTTATAAGAGTTTTAAAGCAATTTAAACAAGTCCCGGTTAAATGTGGTTTATAATGCCGTATCTCGCACCGCCATTAAATCCTCTTTGCAGTATAATGCTGTTAGTAATCCAATTTTCAGATAAATACAATGCTTGTTGGTATAGTTTAAATTTGTAAACGCCTTACACTACTTTAGTTTAGGTAATTTACGTTTAGTTGCTGTCACAAGACCAAATTAGGTTATCCTTTATTAATAATAATAACCTATTTTGCACTACAAATGAATCGTTTACTTAAAAGCGGAACAACTATACTGTGTTGTTTTATGCTACCGGCATATGATGGGAAGTCTTTTTTTACCATTACAGATTCTACAATCAATGTCGTCCGAAGATTATTATCATAAATCAATGGTAAGCCGCAATAGTTTTTAGTGTAATTAAATACTCTTCTGTACATAACGTAGTTTTTAAAATTATTTTATTGATAAGCTTAAACCTAACATTGTATGCTAACGGACGTAGATAGTTCTTAATCGTTATATTTTACGTTGCTGCTAAAAGACCAGATTATTCAAAGTTTTTCGTTTATTATAGCTCATTGTAACTATGATGGTTAGGGGAACCCGGATTATAACTAGGCCCTGATGGTCATGGTCGGTGTATTTTTTGTATCATGCACCGTCTTCTATCTGTTTATTAATTATCCGATTTCAATTATTCATAAATATTAGAAAAACCATTCTCATACTAAGCAAATTGAAACCAAGCGTCAATTACTTCAAAACGGTACTTGGGACAGTGTGTGGAAGCCACCATAAAATCTTGTTAACTAAAATTGGAACTCATATAAAAAAAAAGAGAAACACAAAAAAACTCCCTCTTTGACATTTGAGAATGTGAAGTAATTCAAACAATACTGGAGAAAAATTTAGAAGCCTATTCGAATAAATTAAACCTAGCAAGAATTGCGGGAAGGGTTAAAACTTTATTAAGCACCAAAGAACAAGTCACACAAAAGTACCAAAAATAAAAGAAAAACAAACAATGAATGATCAACGAAGCTTGGAATGTAGATAAAGAAAGGAAAGAATCAAATATAGACGAAAATGATTGTGATAACAAAACGTATGCCAACAAGTTAAAGGTTGAGCTAAGGCAAACAAAACTCGTGATCTCTTCAAACATATCAAATAACTCGCAAAATAATTTATACTAAGGCGATGAGAAATAGAAGACTAAGTTGGAAAAACTATTGCTGAGATAGAAGGTGTATTAGAGGTATTGAGGAATTACTGTGAAAATTTGTACGTAAATAAAATAAATAACCCAGAATCGGTAGATTTGTTGTCTATCATGAAACCTGATATTATGAAGGGCGAAGTTGAACAGGTCATCTGTTACATAAAAAAGCAAAAGCTTTGGTGTAGATGAGATAAGTGCGAAAATGTTAAAGCAACTAACCAAAAGATGTAGATATACTGGTTGTGGATAATCTGCAACATGATTTGGCAAACAGGACAGTGGCCAAGCGATTGGAGCTCATTTATTTTCATTTATCTACAGAAAAAAGGTCAAGTCAAAAATGTAATAATAAACAGAAAATTATATGCTCAAAATTCTACGAACTATCTTACGAATTTTTTAGAAGAATATGCTAGATTAGTAAGCGGTAAGGGCACCAGAGAGCAGATTATGAATTTACGGAAAATCATAGAGAAAGCAAGGGAATTCGGAAAACCTGCATATCTGTGATTTCTCAATTAGAGCAAAGCCTTTTTATTCACCTCCAGGGTTCAATATTTTCCCAGTCTACAAATTTCGTCGTCTATTATTTTCAATACATTTTCAATACATTTATCAAAAATATATATCAAATTTTATAGGCGGCCTTAACCAATGAAACACAATAGATTTTATTTTAATTTTAAATGAAAACATTTTTCAAAAATCCTAAAATACATGTGAATAAATAAATTTCACATAACTTAAAACAATTAAAAAATTGATGCTTTTAAATTTATTATGACAATTACATATAAAATTAATCGTTGTTTACGGTTGTTAATATCGCACAGGAATCTGATTTAACTGAGTATTGATGAATTGGTAAATTTTCACCCTCTAAATCATAATCTATGGAATGTTTCATTTTGTAGATTTATTACCGTTTCCACTGCGATTGCAACCTGATTCACAGTTAATTTTAGAATAGTTTCAGTGTCTTTATGTGTTGCAACCAATAACACTTCACATAAAATTACAACAATGCAGTAACGAATGTTTCGGTTCAAGGATTGATAGATTTGCCCTTGTTTCAAATTTCTTAAGGTAAGATCGAAATTTAGAATGTACCGTTTTTATTTTTCCTTTATTGAAAAGAAACAATACATTATGGAATTCGGGTCTGTCAATTATTTTCGATTAATGTAGTAATTAGTGCCAATAAAGCTTAGATAAGCTTATTGAGGGATTTTAATTTAAAGCTAATTACTTTTAGATTATCTTTATGTTGCTACCACAAAAGCTGGCGGTTTTAAATTGCAAATAAAATTCAGACTAACGTTTTTTTAATAATGACAACTGTCCTATTACGTATATGCAATAACTTGCTATTTAAAAATATGTTGTTATGTACTATGTAGACTTACAATAATAATAAAAACATAATTATTGCACAAGTGATTTTTTCCCATGTCAAAATTATTAAATGATATTTTTGTTATATAATTTAAAGAGGAAAGTACCAATTTCTTGTAGTGTATAGTAGTGTTTGTCTTCGATGGTTTATTGTTGACTAACCCATTAAAGTCTGCTTATAGCTCCCGTCGTAAGTTTGCCATTAAAATTTCACCACATGCTTACATTAGTCATAG
Source organism: Dascillus cervinus (assembly GCA_949768715.1). NCBI lineage: Eukaryota > Metazoa > Arthropoda > Insecta > Coleoptera > Dascillidae > Dascillus > Dascillus cervinus. The sequence continues at coordinate 15,188,092 of OX458316.1, read as the reverse complement.
AAGTGGTCCTGCAAAATTCCATGTGTGTGTGTGTGACTTAGATAAGCTGTTTGTGCCCTGTTGTAACAACTTGGTGAATGCTTTAACATAGACGTGATACCTCGTTGGTGCTCTGAATAAGTATTGTCTAAGCCATATAGGCTTGCAATAAGCAGGTGTAAAAACATAATTCCAAACGCAATCGATTGATACAACAATTTCACCAATCAATTACAATTTGGTTCTTAATTAAACTAATATTGATACCAGACACCTCGCCCTAAATTATTCTCGCCGTACTGGAAATTTTTACTACGCCGCAAAAATCGTGATCAAGCTGTTAACACCCAACCGAGAGCGACCAGTCAGCAACAGAGTCGGTGAACAAAAGAGGAAGAAGCCAGGTGTTGACCCTTCTTTATAACTTATGCTGTTATCACAATCCAGTAGGTGTGCAGCGTCATTGACCATTGCATATTATGACGGCAAAAATTAACTGTAACAACCTTCACTAACTAACCATTAAATTTGTTCTAAAAGTAATTACGTAATTAACTACTTATCTACTAAAGTTAGTCCGTCGTTATGTTCTTTAGGTTATTCTGATACAGACATCACTTGCGCACCGTGTTCGGTTTTTACACTACGTGAGATTAAATGAATTGGTTTTCTTTAATCGTTGGTCACGTTGTTGAATGTTCAGTAAATGGAGAGATTCTATGTTAAAATGAAAGTGAAGGATGGTTTTATGCTTGTCAGCAGACCTTTTGATTTTACTTTTGCTATATACCCAGATTTCGATGAATCTGGTTACCGTGTTACGCTGTACTCTATTTTGCACTGTTTGTATAGTCTTAATGTTTCTATCACTGGGGCATTACCATAATTTATTGGATGCGGCAAAGCGACCGTGGCTTTAGAATCTGGTTGTAGATTAAAATTTAATTGCGTTCTGACAGTTCAGAGTTTCTCCCATGGAGCCAGTGGAGTTGTCATTTAATTCTAATTCTGCTCTTTTCTTTTAAGCTGATATTTAAATGCTTGCTGTATTGCAAATTCACCGCATGGGCTGTGTTATAATTATTCGAACGTTCTGTTTGCTGGTATTTATTTATTCGAACGTTCCATTTGATTGCATTTATTTATTCCTTACGAATTTCTACATATTAACTTCTGACTGGCCTTTGTTTGAAACTATTGTATTTAGATATGTTTCACTGTAATATTGTATTTTTTCTTACGCTGTAATACTAGGAATTGACTTTATTTGGATTAATTTACTATGTTTTTTCCCTCAAAATATTTATATATAAGCCCGGGAGTCCTTCAACTATCGACGGGTTATTAAAAACTTCGTTAGCACTCTGGTTTTCTTGGTTCACGCAATATTCATCGCAGAAAATTAATCGAAAGAAAATTCATGTTATTGAAACATCCTTCGCTGGGAAAGTTCATCGCAGAAAATTCAACGCGGTAAAATTCATCACAATTTTATTTACCGAAAATGAAGTAAAAGTAGTATAGCTATGAGAGTTCTGGCACACTTTGATATCAAATTGATATCAGTTTAATCAATCAGTGATTCATGTGTGTAATTAGGTTAATGAGGTCATTACCCTAATGAGTAATTAGCTGAATGAGTAATTAATGACCCCTATGAGGTCACCAGGTATGAGCCATTAATGACCTTTAGGTTTAAAGGTCACATAACGTCATCAGACAATTAGCTTAATGAGTCATTTCAAGGTCACTGGACGCATTCTTATGTGATGACGTCACCATGTAATTAGCTTAATGGTTTTTTAATGACCTTCAAGGTTAACAGGGCCATTCTTGCATGATGACGTCACCATGTAATTAGCTTAATGGATTTTGAATGACCTTTAGGTTTCAAGGTCAACAGGTGCATTCTTATGTGATGACGTCATCATGTACTTAGCTTAATGGGTTTTTAATGACCCTCAAAGTCAACAGGTTCATTCTTGCATGATGATATCACCATATAATTATCCCAAGTCCACTGGGTGCATTCTTACGAGAGTTTGGCGGATGCTGGTGAAAATCTGAGATAATGCGGTAACTGGCAGATAGCTGAAGATGATGCCATGAATTTGAAGGAGTCTATGAATCGAAAAGATATATCGCTTCCATCGATATGTTTTGTAAAGGAGATGTAACGCTCCTTATTCTGAGGCAGAAGGTTGATACGCCCTTAGAAGCAGGTTGCCACATCTTTTATTATAAGGTGTCCATCGTAGCCGCTGAGATTGTGAAATACCACCGGAATCACACGCGATGGTTGGTATTGCAGATTGCATACATTGTGTGCTGCACCTCTATACCGCCCCGTCAGATGGCAGTGGTCACAAACCCTATCGGCTAGCAGCGGTCCTTCACAGATATGGCATTGTGTTGATGTGGTGAATGAGTTCTGTTGGGTGGGTGTGAGCGGTTCCATGGGTACCGGTGACTCCTACACACGTTCAAGATTTTCAGCTAACTGTTGCAGCTCAGTAGCGAACCATTTAGCAGGCTCTGCGCCGCGATGACTTCGGTAATATGACCGTGTGTCATCGTAACTACACGCTACGTAGTAGCCAATACTAAATTGTTCGTGTACTTGAACCACTTCAGTTGTGCTGGTTGAATCCTGTTACAATACATAAATGATTAAAATCATGTAATTAAATTTTGAAAAACATTTACCTGCTCGGTACGCTTCAGAAAGCACTCACAATCAGCATAAATAACAAATGGCACTGTCTCTTTAAAATTAAAGTTTTTAAATACCACTTTATTGTTTTTCTGGGTTGGAAGATTAACACGACACTGATTTATTTGCGCACAATCGATAAGGTGGCTATTGAGTTTTACTTCACTATTAAAATAATGAAGGCATCGGTCACATATGTATTTGAGCCCATTATGTTGCGATAACTGGGTGCTGACAAGTCGGGAAAGATTCTTGATCCATACATAATGGTATTTAATCGGTGACTCGTCATCATCACACTGCTCATCCTCATCAGCATAACTGTCTTGGATGAGCAGTAAATTGACGTGTGTATCTTTTTTACACCCAGTTATGTGTGTTGGTGATACCGTAAACGACTTTTTGTGTTTATGTAGAATATACACATTCACAGCCATGTTGTTTTGCCGTTCGAATTTTGGTATTGCCCGTGGCATCACCGGGAAATCGATACCTTCAAAATTTAATTCATGTTCATACCGTGTATACTTAGCTACACGCTGTGCATTAGGTTAGTCACTGGGTGTAATGCAGAAAGGATGGCCCACTTAAAGCATAGCACATCATTGTTTTGAACGTTGACACACGCTTTCCTGTTCTTAATTTGTGCTGGAAGTTCTACATACGTTCCAGCACGCATGGGGTTATCTTTATTGATATTCAACATCAAGTTGACTATCGAGCGCAGCGTCCAGCCTGAATCTTTCTCCTGAAATTCTTCCATATCTCGCAGAATCGGCTCTTTCACACCGGTTAGAAACCACTCTGTCAAGTCCGTTGTCACACATATCGGTGTGTTTTTCGTGTTGAAGTGTTTGGTGGACGTCACTTCTTCACCATCCTTAATTATCACATATTCGCATGTTAATATGGCATTAACTTTTATATTATTCTCCTTCTTCACAGCATTTCGAACTCGAATTTTAACCAACATCTCGGCATCAGCCATGAATGCTTGAATATCGATATGTTTTAAATTTATGATAGCCCCGGTTCGAATACGGCTTGTGAAGGCCGTCTCAATATCTTGCCACCTTACCCTATCGCTACGCTTTTCCTTTCGTTGACCTATACCGGCACCTTGATAATGCAGATTCTGCAATGTAACAATTGCACCTCGAATTTGTCCAGACACTGACACAACACTCTGTTTTTGAGCCACTGTTGCATCGGTAGAACGCATCAATGCTTTTAAAGCACGAAGATGATTTTTTGCTGCGGTGATGAAATGCTCTATACGTGCGGTCTCATCATGACGCAGAATGGAAAGAGCCTCTTGTAAAATTTTCACTAACCTAACACTGTATTCAATAGCAGACATTTTGTATCGATGTAATAAACACACTACTACTCACAACGAAATCAAACTGTCGAGTGAGTGGTTTCTGTTACCGTTGGCTTTTATATGTTTGTGTTTCAGACTACTTTCTAATGAGTCATCTTACTAATTAGTTGGAAATTTTCCATTATGTTATCGTCAATTATTTTTTGACTATTAACATACATGAATAATGAATATTGTTTGAGTTATTTCACTAAATGTTTTCAATATCGATTTAATGAGTTCAATGTACATATTTGTAAATAATTATATTACTAATTGTGTTGGAATTCAGCGTTATTATTATTAACATACAACAAGTTTGAGCTATTTTTGATTACTGCAATTTTCCACTATCACACACTTGATACATGGATCGCTTATAGGTACACAGCCGTCTAGTAAAATGAGTCTGCTAAATATTTATGCATACGCATTAGATAAAAATTAATTATCTTAAAATGTATTAAAGAACATCTAAAAGAATGTATTTATATTCAATAAGTAAGATTGGTATACTTTTTGTAATAGATATTATTTGAGTTATTTCAATAAATGTTGTTGATTTCTAGTTAATATGTTTAACGAGTATATTTTGCAATTAGTTTTTTTTTTTTTGAGTTATTTTAATAACTATCGCTCGCAATTATTTTAATATAGCACTAGAACGGGTACTGTGAACATTCCTAACGAGTAGAAAATTTGTAGATTCCCTACCAACACACATAATTATTATTTATAGTTATTGTATTGAATTTATATTAATATTACTGAATTATGAATAATGTTTGAGTTATTTCAAACAATGAAGTGTTTTTGATATCGCATCTTTGTAATGAGTCATAGTACTAATATTTCGGGAATTTATGATCATAGCTCACAATTATTTAGATTGATGTGATGACGGTTACATCAGATATTCCGCATAGATATGGATGTGACCGAAGGATTGTGTATATTGTAATCTTATTTAGCTGTTTCTTTGCGATTATAGAATTCGCATGCTTATAAATTGTTTATCACTCATTAGATTGTGCAACTGTAAGGTTGTCTATCAGTTAGGCTGTTGGGATCAATTATAATTTACAACTTTAATTTTGTTGGTACTTTCTAATGAGGTTAACAGTCACATTCTAATCACATTCCTGGAATTTCATTTGAATTAGTAGAAACTTTAAAATTTATTGTCAGGTTTATAAAATTTCCAACCTTTAATTCAAGTATATCAATTATGCCAATGATACTCCAGATAATCAAATGTTACATATCAGATAATCAGATGTTAGATAATTAGATATTAGATAATTAGATATCAGATATCAGATAATTAGATGTTAGATATCAGATATCAGATAATTAGATATCAGATAATTGGATATCCTACATGAGGTATGAGCGTTGAATAGCACATAGTTGTTTATCAGCTATCTACCAGTTACCGCATTATCTCAGATTTTCACCAGCATCCGCCAAACTCTCGTAAGAATGCACCCAGTGGACTTCGGATAATTATATGGTGATGTCATCATGCAAGAATGAACCTGTTGACTTTGAGGGTCATTAAAAACCCATTAAGCTAAGTACATGGTGACGTCATCACATAAGAATGCACCTGTTGACCTTGAAACCTAAAGGTCATTCAAAATCCATTAAGCTAATTACATGGTGACGTCATCATGCAAGAATGGCCCTGTTAACTTGAAGGTCATTAAAAAACCATTAAGCTAATTACATGGTGACGTCATCACATAAGAATGCGTCCAGTGACCTTGAAATGACTCATTAAGCTAATTGTCTGATGACGTCATGTGACCTTTAAACCTAAAGGTTATTAATGACTCATACCTGGTGACCTCATAGGGGTCATTAATTACTAATTAAGCTAATTACTCATTAGGGTAATGACCTCATTAACCTAATTACACACATGAATCACTGATCGATTAAACTGATATCAATTTGATATCAAAGTGTGCCAGAACTCTCATAGCTATACTACTAGTAAAGATACGTTTTTGGATAATAAACCGCTATACTAAACACAAAGATTAAGAAATATAACTCATTCCAAATAATCATCCCAACGGGCTTCATCGACCAACCTTTTTTTTGGTGCTTATTAACCCAATCATTGACAAACTGGTTATACTGTTAATATTGGAAGATGTTGAAAAATGGTATAATATATAATAAGGGACAGAAGTTAGTCATTTAATCCCAAGGGGGAAAGTTTATTGACACCCAAGCTCAAGCAATAAACTTTCATCCTTGGGATTGAATGGTACGCTATTTTATTTCTTCTCAAATCATGTTTTTAATATAAAGACTGCTCTTGAGTAGATTAAATTATTAAAAGAAGACTTTGTAAAATGAAGAATTAAGTAGATAACTAATGTAACTTATTTAAAACCAAACTATTCAAACCAAATTTGAGTTTAAAAAAAATAAAAAATAAATATTGTAGGGAGTGTCGGAACTCTTTAGGGTAATTGACAACAAAATAATTGCACAATCACTCAGGGCGAAAGGGGTCACCTAGACCTTAGTTTTATTTCATTGAAAATTTTAACACAAAAAAGAAAAGAACAATTTTAAAATACACAACAAAAGGAAAACAATGAAAATCGTCTATTGATCGCAAAACCGACTGTGGTTGTTAAATTAAAATTAGGGTTCCCTGACATCGGCTTCCAGGCAAAAACCCTTAAGTATTTATTTAGCAAAATTGAAATTATTATTATAATTCTAATAAGAGATCATCACTCTAAACAGATATTAATTGTATTTAAACCTTTGAGGATAAATATGCCACTTTAATCTTCGGAAAATAGGAATAAAATCATAATTTAATCCAATGAGCATTTAAAACAAATATTTATGTGAATATAAAAATAAAAAGAAATAATAGAGTTAACATTTTGTTATCCAAATATTAACGCTCTTCTTTCAACATATTTACAAAAAAAAAAATTAATTTAGTCAGTTTCGTTCCGTGACTTGAAGCTTTTTCGTTTTGATTTGTTTCGTTTGAAATTGTTCGTTTGCTTGATTGATTAAATTCCTACGGTAGATAAAATGCTTTGAGTAAAAATTTATTTTACAATTAAATTTATAAGTAAACCTCTAAGAGAAAACCACATGGTTATATCTAAGTAACATACTTGTAAAACTTTGTCAAACATTCATTATTATTTCCGCAAATCTTCATTTCGACATTTTGTGTCAAATTAAAGTAACTACCTCGATGAATAAAGGTAATATTATGAAATTAGGTTCTATCTGAATTAATACTACTGTATTTGAGCAAAGTAACTTCTTAATGTTTGCAAAAGATAAGAATTCTCTAGTTTGTCTTAAATGCCTCAAAGATTTTTAACATTTTATAACGTTTATTTGTGTTTTGATTTTAAAGTAAAAAACTCGATTAGAGTAAAACACCAGATTTCGCTTTAAATGATACTTATAGGTCGTTTGAAATCGAATAAATTCAGTAATTAAAAGTAGTTCATTGCTAATTGCCGACCGACAAAACCGACTTCACTATCAAAAAATAGGTCTCTTGTGTCGTTTCAATTATATTGAACCGAAATTACATGAGATTAATCCTACGAATTGGTTACCCCGATAGTTAGTTGATTAAACCTTTAATAGAATTTTATGTATTTTCGTTACTTTACACATTGAATACTAATTTCAATCGTCAATTAAAATGTTCCACCTGAGTTACTTCGATTTAATTTGCAAACGGGAAAAAAATTATTACCTTCTGTCTGACTTCACTCTACAATATTATTGAGTCGACGTTAATTTTTGTAAAAGTACCAATTTACATAAATTTAGACAAAAGAATAATTTACCTACCCTGTGAACTGAAGCATAGCTTACTAGCAATAAGAGAAAGTATAGTCAAGATTTTTTTTCATCTCCTCTTATAAACATAACTTGAAAAGTTTTGCTGTTGTTACGGCAACTGAATTATCTCTTTAAATTTGTTTTGTTTTCGTAGCAGAAACTTACGTTCGGCCCCAAAATAGGCGTGTGCCACGCTTACTCATAATTATAATGAATTTTGAAAATTTACTAGGAGCATAATTCGTCCTAGTAAATGCATATACATATTTGAAACTCAATTGCTGTATTTATTTTAGGATATAATATTGCAGTGTCTTAGTTGCGCGAATATTAATTCAAATGTTTAAATTCATTGATACAGATGACTTTCGCTTGTGTTTTGTTTATGTATTGATTTAGATGTTCTTGCAGCAACAGTCACTCAAGAGTTTATTTTCCGGTAAATAATACCTTTAGCCAGGACAACCGCAAAAACCTGGGCCCAAGTTTTAATTCAGTTCACTCCGTTGGTTAAGCCCTCTGGGGAAATACATTAGTCTATGTCTACCACCTCTGTCACGCGCTTAATCAAACCGCTGGATAGTAATCATTTCCAATCTTCTAATATAACTCAGAAAGCCCAAAATATTATTTTTTAATTGTACATATAAAAAATTTTCAGTCGAATAAAATCAGATCTGCGAATTACGTTTGAATGAAGCGGTAGAGCAATAATTAGAGCTACGAAATACAAATTAATACAATTTAAATTATGTTTACTGAGAAATTACTTTATATATGGCACTATAGAGGCTTGGCTGTGTTTATTCTAGACACGTTCACAATTTCCCGCAGGCTGTTATTTCGGTTAGACGCCTAAATGGTTACGATGTCACAAATAATCGGCATTGTGTAGTTATCACTTAGAGTTTGTACAAATTATAAACGTATTCATATCTCGTAAGTAATTCTCTATTGATGTGTCGTTATTTAAAGTCACGTTTAAATTCAGTCACTGATATTATTGCGTGCTCAGTGACACTGAAATCAGTAGATACTCTATATGTTTAAATTCTGCAAAAGTATATCATTCGTCGATTTTAATTCATTGTTTTTTAGAAACGAATTATAGATTCCATATTAATTTACTTCAAAATTTATGTATTGTGCAATTTTAAATATTTTAGTTGAAGAATTTATTTCCGGAAAGAAGTAACTCAGCTGCACTTCAGCTTTGAAATAATCGTTCGATTAAGCTTTCAGCGGCACACGTCGTATTCGGTATTGGTTAGTTACTCTGAATCGATCTAAACAGAAACTTTCAATGTAAGATTTTAGACTGGCAAAATCACACGTTACAAAGTATACCTGTTCTAAATTTTATATATTCTTTATATTAATTATTATTCATAAGTCACTGTTATTTCTGTGGAAGTTTATCTTGTTTCATGATTTAATGCTAACGAGTTTTTCTTTCATCATCATTACATTGGCAGTCAAAGATTTAGCAATGTTTCCTAATCCCAGATTAATGCGTCTTATAGGGTTGTTCACGCACATTGCTTTTTGTAATTATTGTATACTCGCACCAACAATTTAGGAAGATGTGGTTAGGCTGTATTATAGTATTTGATCAAATTGTAGAATTGGTTATTGTAACGGTAATTATTTAGTGGTATAAAATGATTTGGGAATTTCGGCGGCAATAAATAGTAGGTGACATGTTCTAAATATACCAAATGATGCATTTTAAATTGATTAGTAAAAATATTATATTTACTTTTCTACTATTGTCAATGTAAGTATGTCTTACGTGCACAGCTACATGGATCGTAATAGCATTATTGCACTAATTACTATTGCCATATTGCCATTAGAGTTACTTATTGTTATGTTACCAGCATTGTTATTGGATAGGTTAACTGGGACCTAGGTAACTATAAACATCCTGTTCACAAATATTACGCGATTCATATTTTACCAATAATATTTACTTGTTCCTTTAAGCAACTGATTCATCTTGACTCGTATTCATCTTCCTCGAATATTAATAAGTGCTTACATTCCTTGTTATTTAGTAGTATTATTAAAGCTTAGAGCCATATAGTTTTTAAATTCTAAGAACATGCCAAACCCCTCTTAACGATTTTCGTTAATAATGGTAGTGACTGGATGGAAATGTTTTTGATCGGTGTTTAAGTTGCCCAATTGGCTGCAATGCCTCAAAAACATTTTTTTTCTAGGCCGATCCCGGGCAGCAAAAAAGATATATTCATTAAACTGTTTAGGTTTGATTAACAGCTTTTGGTAAACATAAGTTCACTTTGAGCATTATGTATCTCAGAATTTACACAGTAGAATGATGTCGCATTTGGATTAAAAGAAAGAAGATTAAACGTAATTTTTATATGCGCAAGAATTTTTTGATTTCACCGAAACTTCCCTGACCAGTGATAATTGTTTATAGTGGTAAAATTTTGAAAAAATTTTAAAAAAAGTTTGTAAAAGTGTAAAAATAGATATTTTCAGTATTACTTATTGTTTATGTGATAACTAGTAACTAAAAAATTGGGTACTCCTTCAAAATTTTCATTAAAACCCATAGTAAGCGACTAACTTTTTGAAAATTTGTTAATTAACAATAGTCTTGATCGAAAACCATGAGCCCGATCGTTGCAAAATTTGTAGGATAGAATTGACATACATTAAACCACCTTTTTACAAAGTCTCATTAATAAATATTTGCTTGCTTTAAAAATTGCTTAAAATGAACATACAATTTTTTACTATTTCTTGCCCATTATTAATGTAACATTTAACTTTTTGATTCGCAGATGTCGTACGTTTATAGAAAATTGCCAAATAAACAAACAACTTGTTTCGATTTAAGGCTTCCTTTCGAAGTTGCAGGGAAAAATGTATGGAAATACAAGCCATGTTTCGTTATTTCGATATATTTGTTGTTCCACTGAATTTGGCATTGGATTTTTGGAATAGGTAAACTCGAATTCATATTCTACATAATATTTGACACCACTTCAAACAACATCCACTTCGAATGCGCCTGGACTATTAGGAAACCGTTACCATGTGCGGACACGGTATCCGAATCCCCGATTTTATGTAAAAACTTACTTATTGTTTATTTTGGCAGTATGTTGTGTAATATACTTCACTCTATTAATTTGTTTTACTTACGATGCTATACAGGGTGTATCTGAATTGCTTGGCCAACTTAACGAATGTGATGTGGTAACAAAAGTGTAATAAAAGTTCCTATAAACATATGTCCAAAACTGCTTCCTCTAAAAGTTACGCGCGAATTTTAAAACTGATACAAGCAAGTAACAAAGTTGTAATTTCAACCGTTTATGGGGCCACCTAAAAAAAACTTGTGTACTCTACGCCAATTCTTACCGTAGAAGACCTGTCCAACAGAATGCAACATAGTTTTCGTGTAGTCCGGACTAGCCCCGGAATTTTTGAACAAGTTCGACAATCAACGACGATGTGAAGCCAGTACTGCTGCTGAAGGAGAATATTTCGAGCAGTTTCTCTAACGTCTCATCATAGCACATTTAATGAACCGTGTTAATAACAAATCGATGTGATATGACGTTTGTTCCTGCTGTTTTAATAAAAACTATTTATTGCTTATTCGCAATTTTGAAATTCACACGTAACTTTTTAAGAAAGCATTTTTGGACACATGTTTCTAGAAATTTTTGTTACACTGTTGTTCCATACATCATGTTGGAAAACTAGTAATTCAGATACAGGTTGTATGAAATGCAGATATAAGTGAGTAGCCCAGTTGCAAAACCATACATCTCGATTTTAAGTCAATTTTGGGAGCTTGGTTCTAAACACTCATAGTCGTCAAAATATAAATGATAGGACATTGCGATTTCTTTTATAAAATTTTAAAAAGTTGTCTAATTAATTGGTTGTGCATCTGCACACATATTTTGTAATAAATGACGAGCTGAGTTTAACGATAATAATAACTCGATTTCTTATTTTTCAGATGTCTGGTTTTGCAACTGGGCTACTCAAGTATATAAAATAAAATATTATTTTTGTTGTAGTAGTGATCATATCTGCATTAAAAATATTTCCAACTGTCTAAAACTTTCAGTACTGATTTACGCTCAACTGAATCTCCTTAGCCTTAATTCTTAGATTCTCCGGAAATGCATACTTTTGCCAAGGAATTTCGGTTTTTAACGATATAGAAAGGATTATTTGATACTGTATCTATAGTTTCTGTGTCTGAAAATTCTTGTTTAGTGTTTTCTACAAATTCCATATTTTTATTCATCATCTTCCTCAACGTCTAATTCGATACAGAGAGCGCCAAAAGTAAAGCAAAAGTTCAGTTACTCTAAATTTGTTGTTTTCAAAAATCAAAAACGCAGGTATATTTTCATATTTTTTTCACAGTTTTTAACACAACACTTTTATACTCTTATTTTTTATCAAATTTATGTCGTCATCATCCATTTTTTCATTGATAATCTATATTATTGCTTTACAATCTTGATCGGTCTATAACTGCTAAAAATTTAGTATCGTCTTTAAAAAAATAAGAAAAAATTTGTTATCTCTTAGTGACAGAAATTTTTATACTAAAGCGATGAAAAAGAAAATAGCTTGCTATTGAACAAAGCAATGATAATGACAAGAAACACCCTGTATATAAAAGTGTTGTCAGCAAATGTGCAATTAAATTTACAAATTGGCTGGATTTTGGATTGTTTTCAAAATTTGACCGATAAGGTTTATAGAGCTCCGCATATACACAACTACAAAGTTTACTAAAACATGTATTAGTGTTTGATAGAAGGATAGAAAGAGGGGAATTTAAAATTATTGTCTCAGCGATTAGTGTCAAATAAACCGTACTGATGATGCGGACACCATGTCCGCGTTTTAGTGCAGGAAGATTAATGACGAGCTCGTCCGTTAACACTAGTTTCAGTAAAAATAAGTTGACTTTGTTTTATTTGATATATTTTACGATTTAGTGAATGTTACTACTTTAATAAGAGTAGAACAACTCTTTTTGAGTTTTTTCAATTGTTTCATTATTTGTGTAATTCATCGAATGAAGGGATTTGGTCAACTATGTGTTTGTACTATATATTTCATGAATGGCACGAAATGAACTACTCTTGACGTTGCGGCGTAGACCCGTAGAATTGAGATATCAAGTTCGTTGAAAGGATGCTTGGAATCACTACCATTGTGAAAGTTTATAAAGGCTTCCTTTGAACTCTATACGACATTAATCCATTCCCCAATAAATACATTAATTTTTTGTTAATTCAAATTTTACTCTCAATTAGGTGGTGACATATATAGAATAAAAAACAAACAAAAAATGTTATTTAGGAATGTGTGCTGCGGCAGCAACTTTAACATCGGTTATCGCTTTTAAACTATGCGCTAATGAGAAATAAATACTGATTAAAACAGTTTCCACATTCCTCATCACTTTTGCCCGCGAAATGCTAAAATACCGTAAAGAATCCTTTACGGAAATTACTACCCCTGTCAGATTTAAACGACCCAACTTTATGTCATGCCAGAGAATAGGTAACTGTCTGTGAATGTAATCACCAGATTGTAAAATGCTTGCTGCCTTTCTCTACCGAGAAGGCCTAACATAATTTTAAAACGTCAACGTATCGATTTACCAGTCAAAAAACGACAAATTATTGCAAGCGCTGTTCAGTAATTTGCAATTTCAACGTTGATTTAACCCTCCACCATGTTATGCAAATTATCGATAAATTTACAAATTCGACTGTTATTTTTTAGAAAATTATTTCCTTGGCGAAATGTGGTACCTATAAATAAAAATAGTATGTACTACAATACGTATAAAACAATTAGAACAAATATTGCAAAATTTCTGCGCATCTATGTACAGGGTGATTTCTATAAAACGTCCTACGATTTAACTCGGGTATTTATGGCCCGATTTCAGAAAAAAAAATATATGAATGATAAGTCAAGTAAGTACTACAAGAACGTATCAACGTATTAACTTCAATGTGAAGCGACAGTCAACTTTTTTTTTCAAATGGCAATGTATACATTTTTCTATTTATTATGGTAGAAGATTTTTTTTCTAAATCCAATGATATCTAATAACTTGATATTGAATACCACCAATTGTTAGTTGAAACAATTGATGATTTCTTGAATGAATTTCCTCTTGCAGAACTCAATGGACTTTATTTTGTTATTATTTTCCTGTTTTGAAAGCGATTGCTGTAAAGGCGCACTACTTGATGCGATTTTTATTGCATTCAAGATACACTTGCAGCATGTCAGTCAATTTATTATTACTCATAATCAGTTTTACTTCACACAAGAATTATAAATTCGAATCATAAAATAGCTGAAAATTTCTATAAAACTCTTATATTGACACTTAAATGACATTTATCTTGTTGTTAAATTTTTTTATTGGAAGCCTGACTTATTTTTATAAAATATTTTATTCTTTTTTCTCCTTAACATTACTTCAATGTCAAGTTACTAGATATCATTGGATTTAGAAAAAAATCTTATACCATAATAAATTAAAAAATGTATACATTGCGATTTAAAAAAAAAAGTTGACTGTCGCTTCACATTAAAGTTAATGTGGTAAAAATCCAAATTAATACGTTCTTGTAGTACTTACTCGACTTATCATTATTATTTGTTTTTCCGAAATCGGGCAATAAATAACCGAGTTAAATCATGGGTCGTTTTTTAGGAATCACCCTGTATAATCGATTTAGTTAAGAGGTATAGTGAACATGCACTTTTCACCGCTTTCCGCCCATGCGGGTAAGGGAGTGCGAATAACACCCCAAATTTATAGTAGCCAACAGAAATTCAAGTTTCAAATTGCATGTGCATATTACGCCGCTACGTCACTTATTCCATAAATAACTCGAAAATAGTATTCGTTAATTATTATTCATTTCATTTACTTAGAAAGTGAGAACTAAACTGCTGGTCTATAATATTGTCCACCAATAAAAATTTTCTTCTCACGATACAAATTATTTACCTTTATTTTATTACTAATAATTAAATAAATATTAGCAAATGTCAAATTTGATTTAAGTATTTGGTATTCACCACCTTATAATTAAGTCATCACATCATCATTATCATCATTATCTTCAGTTTTCATAGTTCACTGATGAACATAGGCCTCTTCTCTTATTATCCATGCGCTTCTATCATGGACTAGGTGGCCAGTACTGTAATATAATTCTAATATGAACACTGATACTCTAATATTTTTACATCTTTTGAATAACAACTAGGTACTGATTAATCGCGGGCTTAAAACACAGCTAGTCATCTGCTCGGCTTACTTGCTATGAGGGTATTGCTAAAGTCTTGAGGAATTCTGTTCCATTTTTCCTATACCTCCTTGGAAGTTCGTTATGCGCTGCAAAAAATTAATTTGTAACATAAATACAGCAGGACACATATTCTTAAGAACCAGCAGTGTAGGTTTTGCCCATAGCTGTAGTCGTCCAAGAAGTACAAATTAAACTGTATTATACGACTTCAATTAAGGCAATTCCCTTTTGAGTCTTTTAAACAATTAAATAATGCCTTTCTCATTAGCACAGAAGTGGTAATTTTAATAAAACCGTTAGAAGACTATACAAAGTTAATTTAAGTGTCCATTGATAGGTCCATTGCTTAAAAGGCAGCACAGGGTAGCTAGTACCCGAGAAGCTGAACATTATTTAATTTGGAAACTTGGGCATTTAGTGAGAGTTTTATGCCAGTCGGGATCAAGAATAATAAAAATTACCAACCCACAACTGTTATTTGGCATGAAGAAGGAAGATATTATCAGCACGTATTATAAATTCTTTTTAAACCAAAAAGGTCGCAAAGAAAATTATCTTGTGGATAGACAACTCACTCGGGTCTTGTTATGTTTCCTTTCATGCATTGTAAACCTGTCAATAATTTCTACTAGAAGTGGAATTTCTTTTCCAATGTCTAGACAAAAACCCAGAGAAATTGTCAAACAAAATTAAGTACAAGGAGAGTAATTACAAAAAGATAGGTTGTATTTTGGACAACAATTCCATTGTGTAAGTAGGAAGAAATTGAAGAAGATGGAGGAAGCTGTGTGAGGAATTAGTTCTCATGTTATGTTCACAAAGAATGTTCTTAAAAGAATATAAATGTTAATTTTAAGCGAAAACGAGTTAATTAGTTTAATAATAAAAATATTGACCAAAGTATTTATTAGTTATCTTACTTCTTAGTGATTTACTTCAAATATCTCTAGTAGTATTCTAACCAAAATAAAGAAAAGTGTGATATCTACAATTTAATACAGCAACATTAGTAATAATAAATCTTTACTATTCTAAATGAAATCATAATAACAAAATTAGTGGTAATACGGTCACACATTCTGTTATAATAAAAAAAAAATGTAGCGGCAATAGGGATTAAATGTAGATACAAAATATTTCAAAATGATAGCAATGTGGGCAATATTGTCAAATGTATGTTACTTTCAAATAACCTCTAAGATCACAAAAGTATCGTATTGTTTTTAATATTTTTGATTAAAAATTTTAAGAAAATTATAGTCACGGCTAGCTTTTTCGTTAATTTACACATACCCTGTATACTAGGTGAAAGGTATAAATCTTTTAATCCCTGAGGGTGAATTTATTTCGTGAGCGAGCGAGAACACGAGAAGAAGCAATAGTCACCCGCGGGATTAAATGATACCTCAGCGGACTCAGTCTCATGGTGCACATATGAAAGGTACAAGAAAAAAAGGAGGTATGTCCACATTTCTAAATTGTTTAGGAGAACGTTTGTAGTGCTAGGACTTGCTATGCTTGCTGTGTAATGCAAATAGCAAAACTAACTATATCTCCTGACTAATTGTTTTTGTTATGGGAGACATGGGATAGTACTCAATTTTTGCTTCACAATGGCATAGCTATCTCACTTTCGATTGGGAGTGAATATCCCTCTTTCTTTCCCTGTACCCTTCATATGTCGTAGGCAAATAATTATAAGAGACAAATAGTTTTTGACTTGTTAAATAGTATCTGCCTGAGCCTTTGACTTTAAGTATTACTCCTATTTAATTTCTATTTGACTGGGAAAATAGCAATCGACCAGACAAATATATCTGCTTTTATTCGTTTTAGGAGCAAGCCGAGTATACTCCACTCCAATTATTTTTATCTCGAATTAATTTAAATTTATAAGCAGTTTAATGATCTAGAGCCGGTCCGGGGACCATTTTCTGGGCCACACCCCATTGCACCTCTTTTAAAAGTTAAGGTCTATATCAGGCATGAGCAATCTTTCTCATATAAGATTCATAATTTGATTAAAAACATCTGGTGAACCAATACACAAAGTTAAATATATACCAATTTACAGGGATAAGTCTTTTTATAGAGTAATCAAAATCGTTCGCTGGTCGTTTAAAATGATCAGGCGGATTGAATGAGTCTCGGGGGCCCTAGTTTGACCATGATTGCTGCTCTACCAGACAAAAACACACTCATCCACAGAAACTGATTTACACACACCAGTAAAACTTAAAATGTACTTATATAAAAGCTTGATTCATTTTTGATTTATTATTTTTATTCGTATTTTTGCATTTAATTAAATAAAACAATAATAACTAATTACGAACACTACTAATGGCTAGATTTAATATTCACAAAAACAAATAAAGCACCAACTCAACAATGTTGAACTTATTATTAATTTACTGTGTACATTAAAAAACACACTACAACCAACTTATGAGATAGGGTTGATATTATAATTTTTAATCATATTATCTTCAATTTTGAAAATGGAGTTTTCACTTTACCTAATTAAGGAGTGTTCTGTCTAATACTTTGGACGGCCCGTAATTACATTATTACTGAATAATAAAGCTGAGCAACAAAATTTATTGTTATCTGGTGATGCTCTTCTACGTAAAATGCACGTACCCCTAACTTTGTGGAGTTGAATAAGTTGCATTAGTAATAGTCGCCGTTTCCATTTAGCTAATAAAATTCAAAACTGTTGTGGAAAATTTTAATCCATTTGTGTTTGAATAGTTCACGTATTTATTTTGCAATAAGTTATTTACTCAGTCGTAAATTGGAAATTGTTTGAATGCAAAATCATCAATAAAGTTTGAAAAGGATTATTTTGCCTGCATTCGCTTGTCTGCGTGAATTAAATACATTGAAAATACGATTTCAGCCGCGATTTTACTTCTTATAAAGTTTGCTATACTTTATGTAATTAAGTTTGTGCTCAGCTCGTTAGGCGGTGACGTTGATTATTAAATGCTTGTGCTAGCGTTCACATGATGTTCTACTTCATTTTGTTGTCTTAGTTCAATTTACATAAATAAACAACATTCGTATCTACAATATTGTGAAATGAACGTGTAGCGGTGGCGTTGTGATGTTTCCGATATTCACTATAAAGTGAGGTGATAAAGCTGTATAATTCCTGAACAGTACAGTTAAGCAACTTTCACGTTAGTGGATCCCACAGGTTATATACCTTGCGAAGTAAAGCATTGTTGTTGGTCCCCAGGGAAAGGCATTTGTCCACGTCAAGCACTACTGTCACGTGATTTATCAAGTCGTTGCTATTAATCAATTCCCTTTTGGTGGAAGCGATCCGTCTCTAGTAATTTTGCTAATAAACTCGAAATGTTAAGTCTATAAACCGAATCTCTTACGTTATGAAATTAATTAACTCCGTGCTTTCGAAAGTGAGGTTTCCACGAAAAACTGTTTCATCTAACACAAATTACCAGTAAATTTCGATTTTTTAACTTTATTGATCTAATTTAAACACTGATAATTTATCTTTCACATATCCATGTTGTTTGATTCAATTGTGTTTGTATTTGATAATAAAACGATTTTCTGGTGGTAAACGAAAAGTATAAAAAAATATCACATATCAGACAGAGATGCAATATATGCGATATCAATCCGTAATTCTGATTCTACGAAGTCTGCCGACCCTTTTATAGAGATAACAATACTTTATCATACTGTAAAAGTAAGATAACACAACACTTCAGCTGCAAAGTGCGCGTTCAAAATAGTAGAAGCTAAATAGTTTTCATTTTGATTTTATTTTTTCATTACCGAAAATGCCATCCTTAGAAAGTACAACATCCTATACTCCTTTAAATGGTAGTGATGAATCACGGTAATAATATTAATATTTTATTTATAGCATTATATAATAGTTTCATTCTTGCAGTACGTTAAGTCCATTGGAAAAGAGACTGTTAATTTTGTCGGTTGTATTAGGAATTACAGTATTTGGGCTATCTGTGGCATTTATTGTGCAGAGCAGTCAAAGCAGTGGTAAGTATTTAGTAGCGACAAAATGAATACTTTGTAATAGATAAATACAACACTCATTAATAAACAATCAAAAGCATTGTGCAACAATGTTATTTCATAATCGAGTCACTTATTTCAATATCTTCTATCAAAATTAGTTAATCTATGTACGGTGACAAATTATTACACCAGAGTATGTACACAGTGGTGCAATATTAGTACGGCTGATAATGTATTTTAATATTATATTAAATCAATTATTTTTTGTAGTAAATATTTCAAATTGGAAAGTTAACTTTAAATAAGTTGTACCGAATTTCATACAAATGTCAACGTCACCGAATTTTTAAAAGTGTTATGGAAATAACTGCTTATTAGATCATTGTTTTAAGCAGAATTAATAGACGGAATGCGCTTTATTTGTTTAAATAACTGTAATAATCAAAATGGATGTATTGTCCCAAGTATCATGATGTCTCATAATAGTAATATAATTTTTGCCGCATATAGAGGGTGTGTATAACTTGGCGATACAGCCGCTCGTTCCCATATTCTTCTAAAAAATTTTAATCGAAAATTTTAGTAGAAAAATGTTGTAACATGTTTCCTGAGTCTGCTCCAGGTCCTCAAAGTTGCTATATTCAGCTGTTTAAAAATGTTATTAGTCAACATTTTTCGGGTAGAGAACACTGCAATTTAGAATAAAGAAGCATTTTGAACTTTTACGTAAATTTTGCGAAGCGTTGAATGAGCTTAATTCCTCCATCTTGTTTTCAATCCAATCGCGTCTTTATCGTTAAAATGCAACGTTCGATCCGGCTCCTTCCATCCAAGCTCTCAATTTTCAAGGATTGAGTTCACGTGTTGCATCCGATCGAGAGTTCGGGCCGTTTACGTCGTAAAATTCAACACAAACGCAGTCATTTTTGACTATTTTAATATGACATTTTTGTCATTGTTTTTTTTAATGGCAACATATACGGGTCATTTAGTTTGGTAGATTTTGTTTTTTTGGTATTCAACGGTAGTTAGATGTCAACTTGATTTTGTAAAATGTTTTTGAGAAATAATTTTGGCTTTTAGAAAATTTTCATATATGCTTTGGAATCACAGGAGAAGGGCGCTCTTTTGTAATATTAACATCCCTATTTTATTTGCTTGTGAATGATTCAAAAATCAACTACGGTAAGTTTTGAATACTCCAAATGAACCTCCTTCTTATGCGCTTAGGATAGGATTTCAAAGCACACTTGAAAATTTCCTAAAATTCGTAATTACTGACTAATTTAGAAATTTAATCGGTACCAAACTAAATAACAAACAATATGTTGCCATTTAAAAAAAGTTGACTATAGCCTATAATTCATTTCTTAAATAGGAAGAGTAAAAAGAAGATTGGAAGAATAAATTACAATCTAGTGGTTTTTGGCGGTAAATTTGAATTTTACCATTTTTAACGTTTCTATAATGATAAGAGCTGATAAGAGCGGTTTTGTAATATCACCAAAAACAGGTGCGTTGATGCACAATGCAAAGCACAAAAATTCTGATACAAACTGTTTTGTTACTTGTAAAATACAAGGATAAACCTGCTCAGATGCACAATTGAAATCACGGAATTCTGATAAGAACTGTCTTTATCATTTATAATATGGAAATTAATTACTATGACACGCAAATTTAATCAGCTGCATCGATAATATGGCGACTGCCTATTCTTTATAGTTTAATCAATGTAAAACTGGCCTGCTAGCAGCCAATCATAGATCTACCTTCTGGCGCAATATTTTTGAATCGCTCCCCTGAATTAAAAAATAAAACATAATAAAATATTACATTAAAAAAAATTCTTGCAGTATTTGACTTCTCTTATGTGGTTTATTAATAACGGTGTTATATAAAAGATTAACAACTTTTCCAATTCTATTTGCTCTGTGTATTTAAATCACTTCTAAATATTTTTTTAATTTTTTCCCTCTTTTACGTTCAGAGAATTATAGGTTCCAGCGGTTAATTTTGAAATTAAAGTCTCTCGGTTTGTTTCTAATGAATTATGTTGAAAAAAAAATTTCAAAATTTGTTTGTTCAAATTTATATTAACTAAACTCAACTCAATTTATACATTGTTACGAAACATCAAGAAATTACCGTGTGACAGCGGTCAGTGTGATAATATAGAATTGCCGGGAAGTAAGTCCCAAAGTTATATTCAAAGTGTAATAATTCCAGCCATATCAATATCCTCTGCCACAAATGCTAATTTCATGGTAAAATCGAAATTCAGTTACATGATCTTACAATTTTGCTAGAAATTTAATGTTGCGGCCAAACGACTTAAAATTTTGCAAAACGTTAATTGTAAATTTTGTCAGTGCTTATTTTATGTCGTAAAATCTCAAATGCTTTTCTTCTTTAGGTCCGGATAATAGCACAACCGTTGAACCTAGTACAACTCTGGCACCGACAACAAAGTCCAGTTTACCGACAACACAATCAAATTTAACGACAACTGATACACCTGCGACGCCTACAGATCACCCTGAAACTACTGCAACTGAAGCCTTTAGTACCACTAAAACAAGCGGATCAGAAGATGCCAATAAAGTTAATGTTGACAAAAGTAATTGAAATCTTATTATACTTAATAACCAATAATATTTACATCTTTAACATTAATTATGGCGAGTTAAAAATAAACCATTTTGTTTGATATATTTTTTGTTGAGATTCGTTTGTCAGTGAAAACTTGTTTGTAAAATAAATTCATTTCTTAATGGAAATTAAATGGTCCCGAGTATAAATGGATTAAATTTTCATCAGGCTAATTGCCGAGAGAACGCGATATTAAAACATTAAAAGAAGTGACTTATTTAGGTAAGAAATGGTACGATTAAAAGAATATGCTTTAAAATTTAAGACTAGCATTTCACTTGCGAATAAAACTTTCTAATAAGTTGAAGTTAAGCAAACTTTTTCTAGGTGAAACTTGCCAGTAGTTGGCAACGTCAATAGATTCAAAGTTAATTATTTAACGATACCTACTTGTCGAAAAAATTAGTATTAAACAGTAGCAATAAATAAATGAAAGTTACAAGAAGTCTATATTTTTTATTTTCCTAAAATATTTTTAAGAACTTGTAATTTAGCTATTAACCTAAGTAATTGTGACGATGATAAAGGCTGACATAGATCGATGATGCATTTTTATACCTTTTCAATAATGCATATTATAGTAGACTACTTAGACGTCCATATACAAAACTGTCCCGTATTTTACTTCAAATTTTGCTATTCCCTGAACAAGGAACCATTGTGATGGCAAATTTGACTCACTGAATACTTTACTTCATAATAAATTCTACGTCTTCATGTGTCAAGGTTATATTATATTATATATATTATTAAGTGAAGTATAAAATGAAATTTTCCGCATTACCAATGCGGATAATTTGTCTCCAAATAATTAGAAAATAAAATCGGACACTCGAATGTTTTAACAACCTTTGATCTAAGAACTTGTCAGCAATAAAAACATATATTTTTACATCTCTTCTTAAGGGTAGTTCGTTAGCTGTTGTTTTCACCAAATAGGTAGGGCAGGCAAATGCCCCAACGCCGGGACTTTATCAATAGTGCCATTGAACAACCAAAAAATTATTACCCAGGTAACACAGGACGTCCAATGGGCGTACATGTTGGTCCATTTCTTATTCATTTATGAACGACGCACAAGCGGATCTATAATGGAAGTCTAATGGACGTCCAAGTCCATCCATAAATGTACATCACAGGAATGGATGTAAATGGGACGTCCAGTGGATGTACATTTATGGACTCAATCTGAACGGTCCATCAACGGATCAGCATGGAAGTCCATTGGATGTACGTTAGTGCACTTGATTTGATCTGTTCATAAACGAATCGACATGTATCAAAAAATTTGAAATTTTAACTAAAAGCATTATTAAACTCACTACTTTATGACTTTATGACTTTGATTTTCATTTGGTCCAAACGAGCCGGATATTATATCGGTGATTTTTTGGTCGAGCTGGTTCTGCTGTGCCGTATTTGCCTGCGAAGGTATTCGTGAGTTTGTTCAGCAGAGGTCAGTTATTTCTTTTTTATTATGAATGAGTTTAAGAGAGCGCGTGCTGCTCTTAAGGCGACGTTGACGCATTTTACAACGTATGTTAACAGGGTGCAAGATTTGTATGGCAATCTTGACGTAATTATAGAACCTGTAAAGATTGTCTTATCTTTACAAAGGCATTTAGATTCCTCAGAGTCACTTTTAATCCACTATGAGGAGGTTCATGCAAACATCACTGCCATTGATGACGACGATGATCACGAGATTCAAATTACGCAGTTTGAAAATGATTTTTATTCTATCATGGCCAAAGCCATATGTTTGATGGACAAGATAAAGTTGACTTGCGAACAATCAGAATGCAAGGCGGGTTCAGATTTCATAATAGAGCAAGAATCCGATGGCACGATTTCTGCACATCGCATCGTCTCCATGAAGAGTTATGAATCTGCAAAAGATGCACATTTTATAACTGGCTTATCACGATCGACTCACTCGGAGCGTGTTAATAATTCTGTATGGTAATTATTTTTGAATAGGCATATTTTTTAAGCTTAAGTTTCTAGTTATTTAGTTTGTTAATAGTTAAAGTTAAATAGGTAAAGTTTTTCATTACAAATTATTTTTGAATTTACATATTTCCTTGTACGTATTTTTTAAGAATAAGTTTCATGTCATTTAATTTGTTAATGGTTAGTTCTATTTGTTAAATTTCGTTATTGTAACAATTTTTTAATTTAGAAAATTTTTTTAATATATGCTTTCGTCCATTCTTTATTTATTTATTTTTTAATCCCACAACATTTATAAGTATTTCCATTAACGTCCATCAATGGACGTCCAAAATTCGAGTGCAAATGGATAACCATAAGACGTCCAGTGAACGTCCAAAATTAATCCGTCTATAATCCCAAAAACATCCAATAAGCGTTTGTCGATGGACATCCATGAAGTGGCTCGACATGGACGAAAAGATCCCAGCTGTAGTCCCAAAAACGTCCAATAAACGTCCACCGCTGGACGTCCATATACTGACGTCCATATGTACGTCCAATTTGGTCCAGTGATCCGTTTGTGTACGTCCAATGTACGTCCATTAGATGTACATGTGTAACGTGGGTAGTTTTTGTTTTTTACCCGTGTTCACAAAAGCTTCGTGCTTAAGTCTTCACTGAATAACCGGCCATTAGTATATTTCTGAATAGTATAGCATTTAGATGTCTTCAATATACACAGAAAATTTTAATGTAGTGCTACAGAATAATAAAATAATATTGTTAATTATAATCTGCCACAATTTATATGATTGGGTTGTGATTTGTGGGTGTTAGGCTCATATGTTTTTATCAATAATTAAAATTGAAGGTAATCCATTAATACCTTAAATTTACAATATTAACTACATTACAATGCGCTCTAAGAGAATTATTGCCTGATTTACCTAATAGATGTAAAAATATCATGTGCAACTATATAAGTATATTTTGCTGAAGAACCACTGGAACTTGTCATATTATATCGAGTCAGCATCTTAGTTTCAGTGCCGCAACATTAATACAAGTCGAAGTTTTGCAACTTCTTTGAAAAACGATAGCAACATACATATGCTATAAAAACAAATCTAAATTTCTTACTCATTTTCAATTAATTTTTATTCTAACGCGATCTTAAATGATAAAATTTTTACAAAGAAACATTTGCATAGCATTTCTTAAATAATTATAAAATCAAATAAAAATTAGGAAACAATTAAATGATTCATATTTATGGAAATTAATTTGTGTGGGTGGTATTTTAAAGATAAAGTAGAAAATTAGTTACAAGCAATTTATCAAAGTATTGGATCACGTTCAATAAATTAACATAAGTCTGATATAATCTGTATTACGACCTACCAGAATCAAATTGTGTAGCGGTTTAATATTACCACATTTCCTGAGGCGTTGTTGTGGGTTGAGGAGGAAGGATATGGCAGGTAAGAGGGAATGTGCATTTATGCTACAAATAGGAGCATCACTGGAGTAAAATGTGTATAAACGTTATGCAAATAGTTTGCTAAGGTCTATGCATTATTTTCTTGTAATTGTGATAGCTGTAATTTAGTAGACTGATATTATCTAGTATTTAAGGATATTTATTAAATTATTTTGTAGTATTACGTGATCTGCGTTGTTTTGCGGAGTATTTTACTCAACGATCCAACAATAATTACGCTTGGATCTTATATTGACTATAACAGTAAAATCAACTTTAGTTTTCAATTGTAGTTCTGATTTAAGAAGTCTTATAATTGAGTTTTGTAAAACTAGGGCGTGATAATTAAAAATTTAAAAGAAAATTACATTTTATAACATGAAAACGTTTCTTACCAATTAAGATTGTGACACATTTCACGACTGCCCTCTTTTATTAATAATAAGAAGCGTGATATTGCACGGTGTTGAAGTTCATTAGTAAAATATAATTAATCAATATCTGTAAGTGACACTTTCATTCTAATGTAATTTACTCAAATATTGACACCGATTTTCTTTTACAGTTTCATTTCTCTCAATGGTAATAAAAATTTAACTTTTTATATTAAAGAAATGAAATAAAGCGAAACATTAAAATATGTGAGGAAGATATTTTGGCATTATTTTTGTCTCATATTATACCCTTTATAAATTTGACGATAAAGCCTTCAGGTGCCCTTCGTGCACAGATTGCAAACCACGTGTCAAATTAAAACTTTTGAAAACTAATAAAAAAGTGATGAAACGTATCATAGAAGTTAACCCAATATGTCAAAGTTCACTGGATAGAAAATCCCGACTCAATTTTGTCTTTTTATTCCACATTGTTCTTCAGATGTGCTGAGGGTCGCCTTTAAAATATTCTGATGATAGAAATCAACGATTTTTCACCAAGTAGAAGAATCCGTTAATTTATCCCGTTTTGAATTATTCTCGTTTCAATCTATTCATAATACTTTATAGGTTTATAAATAAAAAATTAATAAAAGTTATTTACAATTTTTTCATCGTTGCGATAAATATTGCATGTAGCTAAAAATGAGCCTTTGAAACAACACAATTTTTTTCTCTATATTGATTATGGTTAATTATGCCGGTTCACCTAAGAATCATCCCAAAAAATTAGTCGCAGAAAATTAATCGCAGTAAAATTAATCGCTAGGAACATTCATCGCAGGCAACATTGATTGCGGTGAAAATTCATCGCAATTTAATTTAATTGAATCGGTGAGTTCAAAAACAGTACAAGTCCATTTTGATTTTGTGTTATAAAATTGCTTTAAATATGAAGAAGAATAAGTTGAGACTAAGAGCAGTTCAATTTGGTGAAATTGAATTAGTGTTTCAGCAAGTCTAGCCCCCCAATGAGTCAAAGCACTTGTCTTAACACTTTTATTGTTGATTATTTTAAAACAAGATTTTTGGACTTGTACTGTTCTTCAACTCACCGATTCAATTGTAGATAAGTTTTTAGATATTTGCCTAAGTACCTAGCTATTTGGACGATTTCTTGTAAAACAATCGCTGTATGATTATTTACTTAAAGCTGGCAATTTGCACCGGAGGTAGAACAAATTAATGCCGCTAAAGGTGCTACACATATACCAAAATTTTATTTTGAATTGAGTTTTTATTTGAAATCGAAAATATTCTATAACAACCGATTACACCAGTTCAGCAAGTCAGAGTTGCGACGGTGTAAATCGGCTACCATGTGCACAACAATTTCCAGCAAAGTCACACCTAATTTTAAGTTGAATTTGCTGGCTAATTCAACTTAAAATTAGGGTGCGACCCTGTTGGAAATTGTTATGTGGCATGGTAACCGATTTGCACCGTGGCAACTCTGATTTGAAGTCGGGCCCTGAGTCTGCACAATAATATTCTTGAGTATAGGGAACCATTTTAAAGACATCTGCATTTCGCAGTGCCGCCAATGAGCTTCCAGGAACAGCACACAATGCGGCGCAGTCTCGCATCATCACTAAATTCTTCACACTAGTTCGTTTCCATTTGGTGAAAGCAAAATAAATAAACGGCATCCATGTTTTGAGTTTCTGGCAACAAGTTTATGACAGCTAAATGATAGCCAACGCCCGTTAATAAGAAGAAACAGAATCAAGGCTCGCCATTGTACCACAATTTAATTTAAATGCTCAAAGAGCGACTACTCGGTGACATGTGAGTAGTTTTTGCCCAGCAGCTGATCAACAGGTTTCTATACCAATATTTTGAAACTTTAAGCGAACTCTCTGTGTCCACTACGAACTTCACGTACGTCATAATTTAACTTTACTGAAGTTATAATATGACGAATTTGGGGAGTCCCTAGAACGATAAATAGATGTGGTCTTACGTTTCCTGCTACATTCAGATTTACAAGAATTTCTGCCAGTTTTCGGTAACCCTTCAATTACTCTTCAGGTGATGAAAAGGCTAATGTTCAGCAATCTGGCCATAAAACCGTTCGCTTTGACCATTCTCCACAAGAGTCATCGTATTGAACAAGTTTCAGTATTTAACAATTTTCAATCAAACAAACAAATAATTGAAACGAATAAACACGTTAGTCTTGTACACATAATATGATATAGGCATGAACACTTACGTTCAAGAAATAGATACTCTGCTCAATTTTCACTGGAGTGTAGTAAATTGAACTTTCTTCATAATTAGGGCAGAAAAATAGAATTTGTGTAGTTGTCACAATTTAGATGGTCATAAATTATTAATAGTTATTGGAAAGATTTTACACCCACAACGGTTTATCCTCGTCAGAGAATTGTGTTCTAACCTATTTCACTGTAATTTTAAATTGGTCTCTCGTAGTTACAAAAAGTTGAAAAAAAAATTCATTATTCTCCCGGCATGGATTAACAAGCTCTTACTTCATTATTATGCATACTGGCAATTTATAACTCCACTAAACATAAAAATATCGGTTTTAGTCGTTCGAGGTTGTTATTTCGCTAAGTAACGAAATACTTAAAACAAATTTAAGAAAGCTGGTTTGATATTATGTTTCGTGTACTACTTATTTTGCATGTTAGCATAATAGCTTTTATTCGCGGTTATTTATAACAAAATTAAATACGTTATAATAATAAAGTTTTCACTGAAAAACAATTAAACTGATGGATGCTTTTGGAAATGGCTTTCTAGCTTCATTCTTTAGCGGTAAAAGTATTTAAATATTGACAAATTGTACATTGTATGTATACTAAGACCTCGTTTATCGCTGAATAATATTTTAATCTTTTAATAAATTTGGCTGATTCTTCGGGTAGCTGCCTTATTTGGTCAGCGCTATCATCAGTTTTTCGTACGATAGCGACGTGTGCAGACATATTGTTTTTGTTTTGCGTAGTCACCGGCTGTGGGACCCGACGCCATTAAATTTTTTTTCCATTTTGTTTAATAGCTTATATTAAAACTTGGCACTAAGTTTATTTTGGCAAGAAGGTCTAATGGTTTGTTTTTTTAGAGGTGTTACAAAAAAGTGATAATTTTCATATCAATGGAATACCCATTGCTTAAGTTTAATAAAAATAATGTTATATTAAATCTAGTTGTGTTTTGTTGCAGAGGAAGGACGTAGTTTCCAATATACTATAAATTTAGATTTAACATAAAATAATATTTTTCAATAATAATTATAGTATATTACATACCGAGGCGGAAAGTATTCCATTTCTGTCGAGAGAAGTATAGTTTACCGAAAGGCGTAGCCTTGAGGTGAACTAGTTCTCGAGACACAGGAATGATACTTTCGCCGAGGTCTGTATACTATTTTATTCGCAATCAATAAAAATTAAAAATAATATTATCGTTTATTTCGGTCAAATATTAACACTTAGTAGGCGCTTCACGACTGACATTTCATTAAATTGCTTAACAAAAGTCACTGCAAATTTGTATTTGCTGTTTCTTTAACAAACAAAATGTCTGATAGTGAAATAGAGTGTACTCCCCCCCAATTGCGGGAATCCGCGCAAAATTTAAAACTCAATCTCTTACCTGAGAAAAGTAAACTACGATACGAAAAAACATACAGAAATTTTCGCGACTGGTGCTCTAAAAAGGGGGTCCAAAAGTACGTTTCTGAGAGCACTTGGCGGTACCGACTTGGCTAAGACTAAAAAACCATCCTCCATGTGGTTTCATTATTCTATGTTGAAGAGTACTGTCAACTTTAACGACAATGTTGACATTTCGAAATATATGTTAATTTGACATTTGTAGTTTAAATCGATAGTAACGCCCTCACAGGTTGGTTATGGTTTTTTTTCTGACCGATTACGCCTCATAACTGACTCCTTTTTTAATATTTCTGACTGGCTGAAGTGTATTCATGAAATCGCTCACTTTCCAACTTTTAAAGAGTTAGAAAAGTTGTATGTTACTAACTGATTGTGAATAAAACTATAAAAACTCTCGGTCACTGAGACAGGCGCCAGTCATGATTAAAACTTAGTTCACGTTAGCTTTGGTGGATTAAATATGCCTGTTTCTACAAAATGAATCATTTTAGAAATAAAATTTGGTTATTTTCGGTCTCGTATTCCGCTTTCCCTATTTACTATGTGTTAAAACGACTTTGTTACGGTGATTAAATTAACGAACGCTTTAGCATTAACTTAACAACACTTTATTGAATTATTACAAAGATAGAAAAAACACACGGGACACTGTTTACGATCGAGGGTCGTCTTGCTGTCTTAATTATCGTCACATCTCTTGCGGACAGCGCCCTCCCTTAGTTAGTAGAGGTCACTGTTACACTCCCCCTTTGGATCATACGTCCTGCCCTCAGGTGTGATCCAATTGTAAATCTGAAACAGAACATTATGTGCAACACACGGCCGTACACTGACGACGTGGACGGCGACGCCGGTTCCTGGGTGGCACCTCCACCACATCTGGCGTCTGCTTTTCCTCGGGCATTACTTCCAAAGCTTTCTTAGGGCGGCCTCGTCTTCGAATGGGGACCAATGGTTGTGGGTCTTCCTGAATTCCGGGATCCACGTATCGCTTCAGTGCGGATGCATGGTACTTTCCCAGGGATACTTCAAGGTCACCGGGCAACGCCACCGTATAAGTGACGGGGGTCACCTTTTCTTTGATGACGTAGGGCCCGTCTCGTCTCGGTGCGAATTTTGCTGTGTGCAGTCCGGCTGCATTGCTTAACGAATGTACATCAGCGAGCACCTTGTCACCGATGTGAAATTCTTCACTAGACCTACGTCGTTGGTCGGCGTACTTCTTGCCACGATCCTGGTTCTTCTCCTGGTTTTCGCGGGCGGTCTTCAGTGTCTCAGCAATAGCACGGAGGCGGGGCGTGATTTCCGCGACAAAATTTTCATTTTCTAACACTGCACGGAAGTCCTTGTGGATGTCTGCGGGTGTCCGCAACTCCCTTCCAAAACACAAATAGGCGGGCGAATGTCCGGTGGTAGTGTTTACAGCACTATTCAGCGCAAACCGCACCGACGGTAGATGATCGCTCCATCGTTCGTGATGTGTCCCTACCAAGATGCCTAGTTGTACCTTTAACTCGCGGTTTCTTCGTTCTTCGGGGTTTGCAGCGGGATAGTACACCGGTGTCAGAGTTTGTTCGAAACCCAAGCAATGGGACACCAACTGCATTACCTCACCGACGAACTGGGGTCCATTATCACTTATGATTCGACGCGGAGTACCGTAGCGTAAGATCACCTCATCGATCAGGCATTTTGCACAGGCTTCCGCTGTAGCTCTCTTGAGTGCAAAAAGTTCGATCCATCTAGTTGCGGTATCCTCGACTACGAACACAAATCGCTCCTCGGCGTCCGTTGGCGGCAGTGGTCCCACTAGATCCATTGCCAGACTTTCAAACCTTTGCGCCATGACAGGCGTTCGAAGAAGACCTGCAGGTTTGAGATTGGTTACCTTGTAACGATGACAAGCAATGCAGGCGTTGACATAGCGATGAACATCACGTCTCATGTTCCGCCAATAGTACCGTTGGCTCACTTTTCCTAAAGTCTTCTCAACACCAGGGTGACCAGAAAGAGGAGAATCATGACACTCTTGAAGCACATCTGTCACCTTGCTCGCCGGGACTACCACTTGGGGTTCCTCTGCATTACTGTCTGTGGAGTAACGATATAATACTCCGTTCGCCACCACGTATCCTCGATCCGTCCATCTTGCAAGCTCTTGATCCTCGGGAGCTTCAAAAGTCTCAAGGATCTGTTGCAGCTCTGGATCTTCAAGTTGCTCGCGTCGGGTTGCTTCCAAGGACACTGTTGGCAACGCGACTGACACCAAGCAGATTTCCAAGTCCATTGGTGTCTCTTCGATGGGAGGACGAGAAAGTGTATCGGCCACCCGATTGCTTCGTCCTGGTATGTACTCGATTGTCAGGTCAAAGGACTGCAGTAAAAGCGACCATCGGGCCAGTCTACCCGACGGTGAACGCAAAGTCATTAGCCACTTCAAAGGCTGGTGGTCGGACGCGATGATTACTTTCGCTCCTTCTAGGTATCCTCTAAACTTCTGTACTGCGTATACGATCGCCAGCGCTTCACGTTCTGTGGTAGAATAATTCCGTTCTGCTTGCGTCAATAGGCGACTAGCATACTCAACGGGCCGTTCGTCGGGGCCCTCCCCCTGCAACAGACATGCACCCAAAGCGTATGAGCTGGCGTCTGTTTTGAGGATATACGGCATGGTTGGATCAGCTTGACGAAGAATTGGAGCAGTACTCAGCAATTCCCTCAATTCCTGGAACGCTGCTTCCTGAGGTGGTCCCCAACACCACTGAGTCATCTTCTTCGTGAGCTCCGTCAGAGGCCTCGCTATCATTGAAAAGTCCGGGATAAACCTCCGGAACCAGCTGCAAGTTTGTAGAAACGACATGACCTGTTTCACATTTCCCGGAGCTGTCCGTTTCAATATTGCTGAAATCTTGTCAGGGTCTGCCAAGAACCCTCCATCCTTTATGACATGCCCTAAGAACTTCACTTCTGGGCATGCGAACACACACTTTTTCCGATTTGCCGTCAACTTATACAGTCTCAGTCGCATAAAAACTCTTTCCAAGTCTTCCAAGTGCTTTTCTAAAGTGTTCAATAAGATGATGATGTCATCCATGTACGCTAGTATGCATATATCTGGCAAGCCCGCTTTGAACCTATCTATAAGGCGCTGAAATGTCGCTGGGGAATTTCGAAGACCAAAAGGCATCCTTATGAAACGATATAAGCCTAACGGCGTGGTAAAAGCGGTTTTGTCACGATCTTGCAGCCGTACGGGGACCTGCCAGAACCCACTTCTGAGGTCAATGGTACTCATAAACCCTTCTCGTTGGGCAGAGTGCAGAACGTCATCGATTCTTGGCAGTGGATAACGGTCTGGAATAGTGAGGTTATTCAATTTCCTATAATCAACACATACCCGTAGTTTATCGTCTTTCTTCGGCACCATTACAACTGGAGAGGCATACGGGGAATCGCATTCTTCGATAATGTTATCCTCTAGCATTGACTGTATTTCTATCTCCAGTGCCTCCTTGCGTTGCGGGGACAATCGATAGGGTGGAGTCGCAACAGGGCGGTCGTCCACTAGGTTAATGCGATGCTCCGCGTAAGGGGTCGGTTCGGGGCTCTTTCCAAAAAGATCCTTATTCAAGGCCAGGAGTTTTGCCATCTGGGCCTTCTCTTCCATCGATAGGTTTATACCCTCATTCTGTCGGAGTGGTTCCAGCTCCACTGCACCGACAGTTAAGCTGCCTGGGCTAGGTTCTCGTACAAGAGCGTGCCATGTCCCTGGATCATCGTTGAAACACCATCTACGTCCTGGAAGGTCCAACACCATTCCAGTCTGCACGATGAAGTCTGCGCCTAGCAATGACCTACTCCTTGCATGTTCGGGTATTGCCACGAATCGGACTTGGAAACTGCGTCCCTGAAGTGTAACTTTAACTTCAAATATTTCTGTCAATAATTGCCTGGGTTCGCCATCGGCCAACGTCATCATTTGAGGCTTCTTTATGGAGGCTAAGCCATTGTCACTGAAATATTTATACAGCACGTGTCCAGCAATGGTCTGTTTTGCCCCACAATCCACGAACACCAATCCTTCCTTGCCCGCTATTGTAACATGAGCCAAGGCTCTGTTTTGTCCAGCCTCCAATTCTGCAGACAGAACTTCCAACGAGTTGGTCGGTTCGTTGCGCCGTGAATCGGGACATTGCGAGCGGATGTGGCCTGGCTTGTGGCATCCATAACATAAAAGCGTGCTTTTATTTACAGAAGTTGCAACCTCCAACTTCTGAGACACGAAGTTCTTTTGACTAGCA
Source organism: Dascillus cervinus (assembly GCA_949768715.1). Lineage (NCBI taxonomy): Eukaryota > Metazoa > Arthropoda > Insecta > Coleoptera > Dascillidae > Dascillus > Dascillus cervinus. Next base: position 15,154,370 of record OX458316.1, on the reverse strand, counting down.
ATGAACTTACGACAGTCCTTCTGCAAGTGACCGAAGTTTCTACATAATGTACATTTCGGTCTACTCCTTTGGAACTTCTCTTTCTCAAGGTCCTCTTCTACACCTTTGGTATCTCCACATGTTTCTTCGATGCTTCGGCTCTTTTTAATGAGTTCATCAAAGTTGGTGATGTGGTCACGAGGCACCATTGATCTGATCTTTCCGTTCAGTAGTCCGTACACCATGTCAATTTTATGCACGTCATCAAGGACAGGTGTTGCCGACAATTTTGACAATAACGCTCTCGCGTTGCTCACAAATAGGTCGGTCGGTTCCCGGTCGCCTTGTTCTCTTGCAAAAAGCTCCTTAAAAATTTTATAATTTGGCTTGTTCTCACCGAATGCATATCGCAGCGATTCCAGAGCTCTAGTCCAAGTTTGGGCTGAGGATTTCGTTCCCTGCCACCAGGTTGCGGCTAATCCGTCCAACACCATCGGCAATCCTTTGAGTGCATTCTCCTCGGTGATTCTGACGCAGTCCTTGTAGATGCAGATTGCATCTATGAACGCGTCTACACTTTCCAATTTTCCCCCTGCAAATCTCGATTTACAGTCTGCGAAGCTCCCGTACGATGCCATCGCCGGGGCAGTTGGCTGCACCGAGTCCGCATTCCCGGTGGTTCCCAACACGCTGGTTACGCTGGCCAGTAAAGTCTGGAATTGTTCTTGTGACATTACTACATTCTGTGCCATTTTGCTTCGTAAATTGTAGTCTTTCTTCATCCAAAATTACGTTCGTGCGAAACTGGTGGCACTTGCGATGCGCGCACCAAACTTCGACAATAATGCAGCAAAACTGTTTACGACGCGTGCACTAAAAGGTTATCAAATATAATAACACTTCCGCGACGCGCACCAAAGTTCATTTACTTTCTCCACTTACTTTACTAAAATGTTTGCACGTTTTTCTCGCTGGAGCGAATTCCTCAGTGCACAGACAAAACGGTTGAGACGACTTTCCGGGACACACCCTCAATGGCGTCCTTTTGTTTTTCGCTTTTGTTCTAAATTTCCCTTTGTTCGGGTTCCACGTTGAGCGCCACTGTTACGGTGATTAAATTAACGAACGCTTTAGCATTAACTTAACAACACTTTATTGAATTATTACAAAGATAGAAAAAACACACGGGACACTGTTTACGATCGAGGGTCGTCTTGCTGTCTTAATTATCGTCACATCTCTTGCGGGCAGCGCCCTCCCTTAGTTAGTAGAGGTCACTGTTACAACTTCGTTTAACGCTGTTTCGTTTAGCGCTTTGACGTCTAGGAACACATCCTGAGCGCTAAACGAGGTCTGAGTGTATATGAATTTCCACTTAAATGCCTATTTTACGATTATGGCTTAATGAAACCGGTAAACAACCAAAATATTTGAGTACAGTAGTCAACCCGATGACATCCAAAGGTACCGCGAATGTGTCACTGTTTCTGGTGTGTCAATCTTGACCAGTCTCCATTAAGTCATTATTTATTTACTTCCTGCACTTGCTGCTATCAGCCACGTTAAATATTTAATTTTATTAGAAAATTGAATTAATTTAATAGCGGTAAATCAAATCGTCTGCCTCAATAAATATTTTTTACTTTCTACAGGTATTTCTTTGTACTTTATTTAACGACCATACAGAGTGATCACGTGGTGAGCACGCACCCTACAGCTCTTTCCATTCATACGAGTATATTGATAGGACCCAATAGAACTTCTAGTTCTAAGCTACACCTGCTGATCACGCAACCACGTTACTATATATTGTCGTAACATAAACTGTAGTACTGAGTCGATTGGACGATCTAGTTCAATCTAACTAACAAAAAACATGACAAGTTAGGCCCGGCCGCGGAAAATTATCAAATTTCGAATAATCTTGGAGTGTTTTTTGTTATAAAGTGTTCAATTCTGTTAAACTAGTGTTCGGGTTGTGCTATTGACTGGTTCGTGTCACGTTTTTTATGCTTAAATGCATTTTGAAATTTTTCCTGGACATTTCGTTAATGTTAATTGATTAATTATGCGTGTCGAGTGGGCGGTCAACTTTAACGACGAGCTATTATAGTAGTAAAGTGTGGCTCTGGAAACTGTCACTGACATTGACATTGACAGGAGAGTATTCTGTCGGAACCAATTTTGAAGAGTAGTTAAACTCAAACTGGAACGGCCTTTGAGGCTTATGATAATGATCACACGTTCACAGTCAACCTCCAATGGCGATTCGGAAAGTGAAGAAATTGTATCATCCTCAATTTCCTAGAAACTACAACTGTCCAATTCAGTGTCATATTTGTCCTGAAACCAGCTATTTAAAGAATATTAATAGTTTAAAGATACACAACTTGAGATGCCACAAACATAATTGCATTCCTACTTCAAATCCGGATTAATTACAAAGTTTTACAGAGAAAATTCGTTACCTCAAATCCAATGTTTGCATCCTGAGAAGAGTTCCTCGTGGTACAAGAATATCTGTGGCTAACAAACTAACAAAAGTAGTGACTGTGTCTTTATCAATTTTCTTTTGGCCTGGGAAGACCTTTTTTTTTCGCTTTTCGAGTTCATCATATTCCATCAAAAAATGTAAATAAAAACGATTCTTTGACTTCAAGTGTGAAGAAAAATGCCGAAGGAAATGAGGATTCACTGCATTACTCCAAAATAGATTTCTCTAAATTCTTTCGCTTTAAATCAGTTGAAAACAAAGTAGCTGATGGCGATATTAAGGGTGTTGTTCGTATTTTGTCGTCTGATGATACCTTTGCAAGCGATAACGCCGATAATTTTGAGTTACTGAAATCGAAACATCCAATTCCTTCTAAATTAAACCAGTTCCCTCATCAACTTGAAGAAAGTGCTAAACATCTAGTTGTTTCTGAAGTTCAGGTTTCTAAAGCTATTTTATCTTTCCCTAATGGTTCGGCTGCGGGTATGGACGGACTCAGACCTCAACACCTTAAAGATTTGTTAAACAAATGTACTGGTGACTCTGGACAACGGTTATTACACGCTATTTCTAATCTTTGCAACCTAATGCGTTCAGGTAAAGTAAGTTCAGAAATAAGACCTTTTCTTTATGGCGCCTCTCTTTGTGCACTTTCAAAAAAAGATGAAGGTATTCGTCCAATCGCTATTGGTTCAACATTTAGACGCCTAAATTCTAAATTATGTAGTCTCCATGTAAAAGATACGTTATCTACCCTTTTCCACCCTATCTAATTAGGATTTGGAATAAAAGGCGGTTGTGAGGCAGCAGTTTATTCAGTTAGATCATATAATAAAAACCAATCTAATGCTGATGTAATTCTTAAAATTGACGTCAAAAATGCTTTTAATTCTGTCGAAAGAGACTCACTCCTTTCTATCGTCAAGGATATCATCCCAGATCTTTAGCCATACCTCTGGCAATGTTACTCTTTACAATCTAATTTATTCTATAATTGTAACGTGATTGTATCTTTAGTAGGACGTCAACAAGGTGATCCATTAGGACCAGCCATTTTCGGTCTCTATATTCATCGATTTATTAAAGAGTTAACTTCAGAATTCAATATTTGGTATTTGGATGATGGTACTTTAGGAGGTAAAGCATCGGATGTTTTACATGACTTAGAAGTCATAATTTCAGAGTTTAAAAAAATTGGCTTAGTTCTCAACTCTAATAAATGCAAACTTTACTTTTTTGATAACATTTCCCAAATTGATAGGTCTATATTATTAGATAGATTTGAATCCTTAACCCCAGGAATACGTATTTGCGATAATGCAAATTTTGTTCTACTCGGTTGTCCCATTCTTGATGAAGCAATCCCTGTTTCTTTTTCTAAAAAAGTGGAGACAGTTTCTTTACTTTCCGCAAACCTTTATAAAGTTAGCCCGCACGTCAGTCTCTTTTTGCTTCGTTTGGAAATTTAAAAATATGTCAAGAATTGGATAATAATATTCATTCGACTCTGGAAAAAATTTTGAACACAATATTTACAAACACGTCATGGGATCAAACCAAGTTACCTGTCCGTTTTGGTGGTCTAGGTATTCGATCTGTTGCAGATATTTCAACTCCAGCCTTCTTATTTTCTGTTTTTGCGAATTCTCGGCTCATTAAGTCTATTCTACCTTCTCGTTTTTCCAACTTCGAGACATTTTACTCCAGTGAAGCCATTGAAGAATGGAAAATTATATCTAATTCTTCGTCTTTACCCTCGACATCTCCCTCCATTCAACGAAATTGGGATTTGCCAATTATTGAAAATAACTTTCAAAAGCTATTATATTCCTCAAATGTTACTTAAAAAAGCTATTTTATTAGCAGTGTCTGTATCTGAATCTGGAGCTTGGCTTGAATCTTTACCTTCTTCTAAATTAATCACTTTGTTACAAAAAAAAACACTTTACAAATTGCTGTTTCTCTAAGATTAGGTATCAGTATTTGTCATTCTCATATATGTAATTGTGGTTCTTCACTAGACACGTAGAGTCATCATGGACTGTCTTGCATAAAAAGTGCAGAAAGAATCGCAAGACACAACTACATTAACGACATCTTAAAACGTGCTTTCTCATCTGCCAACATCCCTTGTTTACTTAAAGGCACAGTGAAGTTAAAATGCCTTTTTTGTTTCTTACCTTAATAAATGCAGAATCTTAAGTTATGTATATTATTGCACACTTCTCGAAAATCTGTTGGAAATAAACGGCTCAAAACCCATAATTGAATTACCCCGTGACGTCACTCCTGACACGGCTGCTCTGCGCCGCATAGCGAAAAGTCGGTTTGTTATAGACCTGTACCGTTATTTCAAACAATTTTACTATACAATTAATTTCAACAGGAAAAGATTACAAAATTAAAACTTGTCACAAAATATTTTCGAGCTCTTTGCAAAACGCATCATGTCAAAACGTTCTTTTTTTAATTGAAGAATTTACATTCGCTAGCAAAATAAACATATGGTATATAATAAAAGTGTTGTTCATTTTTCGTAACTTCAAAAAAACTATTTATCGCTGTAGAAATAGAGGCGCAAACGGTGCAACAACTAAGATTCCATGGTTCAGCATATGAACGACCAGGCGACTTGTGTCACTTGTGACGTCAGCGGATAACTAAACGCAGCGAAAACCCCGATATTCAATTCGTTAAGGAAATATTATTTATAGAGTAGTATTCTAAACATTTCAATTTCACTTTTAGCGATGATTTTCAAAAATGGTATTTTTTAACTTCACTGTGCCTTTAAATCCAACGGGATTCTGAGAGATGACGGCGAACGTCCGGATGGAATCACCATTATTCGCTGGAAGGAAGGCAAATCCCATGTCTGGGATGTCACTTGTACAGATACACTTGTACCTTCACATTTACCTGAGTCGTCCATATCTGTTAGATTAGCTTAAAACAAAACGGAAAATCTTAAAAGAAGAAAATATAGTTTGTTAGCAGATCATCTGATGTGCTCGATATCGCGATTTTTAAAGACATTCCGATTAACTGGGAAATGTTTAGCTTACCGGAACTAAGCTCTGACCACGATCCCGTAATCGTGCTGCTCGGACAGCAAACCAAAGATCGAGACGCGATAGAAAAACAAATCATTTCCTGGTCCCGCTTTACAGAACACCTCATACAGACACTCGGCCCCATCCCGTGCATTAACACAACACTCGCGATCGAAAACGCCGTCCAGGAACTTGAAACAAAAATCAAAACCTCCCTACAAGCCGCGACACACACACGACACGCAATAATCGAACACACCGCTCAGCCTGAACGACGAACAGGTGAACAACACGCACATACAGTATATCCGCGACGACATCGACCGCACCCTTAACACTCCTGACGAGGGCGCGGTTCGTTTCGTTTCTTTTCACGAACTGGTGGCATATATCCGCTCAGTTCACCCTCGTAAGGCGCCAGGTCACGACGGCATAACGAACCGAGCCCTCAAACATTTTCCGAGAAAAGCAATCGCTTTTCTACTCGCGATCATAAACGCGATGCTCCGGCTGCGTCATTTTCCCGCCCGGTGGAAACTCGCGGAAGTAATAGCAATTCACAAACCCGGCCGGGGCCCGAAATTCCCTCAGAATTATCGGCCAATCAGCCTCCTTTCGACTCTCGCCAAAGCAGCAGAGGCCTGCATACACACAAGAATCAAGGAAGCTCTGGAGGAACTCAACATAATTCCTCCGGAGCAGCTTGGATTCCGCGACAGACACTCTGCTCCCGATCAGGTTTTCAGGATCGTGGAGTACATTACGCAAGGACTCAACAACGACATGTACACGGGCGCTGTTTTTCTCGACGTCGCGAAAGCGTTCGACAAGGTCTGGCACGACGGACTCGTTTTCAAATTAATTAAATTCAACTTTCCTTTACTCCTTGTGCGCCTTATCCGCTCATATCTCACAGAACGCGAATTTAGAGTCAAGGTTGATGGCACGGTTTCCGCCATAAAACCAGTCTCCTCTGGAGTCCCTCAGGGATCGATCCTGGGGCCGACCCTGTTTAACATCTATATGGCGGATATTCCAATTCCGCCTCACCAAGCCATTTTAGCGCAGTACGCCGACGACACTGCCTTCCTAACTCGGTCTTTCTATCCAGAGATTGTCACACGGCGCCTTCAGCACGTGGCTGATAGCCTGGAGGAATGGTACTTCAGATGGCGTATAGATATAAATCCCGCGAAAACGCAAGCCGTACTATTCACAAGGCGGCGAAAAGGCCCGTCAGGCAACGTCACACTTTTCCAACAACCGGTTGCGTGGCACCCTTCCGCGAAATACCTGGGTGTCATCCTCGATAACAGACTCTCGTGGCGTCCCCACATAAATCACGTGCGGCAAAAAGCTTACGGGCGAATAGCTCAACTTTTTCCCCTATTTGGACGTAACAGTGTGTTATCCATTGATAACGAGCTGTTACTATATAAAACAATTATAAGACCCACTCTCACATACGCGATCTCTGTCTGGGGATATGCTTCTCCCTCCTACATGGCGGCGGTATACGCCGTACAAAATAAAGCTCTTCGTCTGGTTACGAGCGCACCCTGGTTCGTTCGGAACACACACATCCTCCGTGATTTAAATATCCAGTCACTTCGCGAACACATCGTCTCTCTTGCGGAAAAATTTTTTTTACGCGCGACAGTCCACCCGAATCCCTTGATTCGGGCGTCAGCGGACTACGTACCCGATCTGCGTGATCGGTATCGTCGTCCCAGGTCCATCATCGTATAATCCCTGCCCCCGCGGCTCTTTCTGTGCGTCCATTTCCCGTTCTTTTGAACAGCCACCCACAGCGCCAGAAGTATAGAATAAATACTATTCCAAGCTTCCTGTTCCAGGCAAAACAACATCAAAGCCTAGAGGGGTTTTTAGTCAGTAATATGTTCCCGTTGGGTATGGTCTAATGGCTTATTGATACCCCATTGCTGGCAGCACATGCTGCCGGCAGTGGGCCGTTGGTGGGCTGGCATATTGTACCCTTTGTGGAAAACCTGGCTCGTCTGTTGAAGTTGGGCCGACAGACGTTTTCATAAAAATTTTCCTCTCTCCCGAAGATAAAAAAAAAAGTTAGCAGGTCACTACATTTTCGTTGGCTTTGCTGTAGAAACCTTTGGTCCTTGGAGTATGAGCGCTCTATCGTTGTTGGATGTTTTGGGAAGACTTATTATTGACGTCACAGGTATTCATCAGGTGAAAACATACTTAAAACAACGAATTAGTATTCCCATTCAGAGAGGTAACGCAGCCAGCGTTTTGGGAATTGTGCCTATTTCTTCTTCTCTGGACGAATTATTTAACTTAACGTAATTTTTAGTTTGTATTTTGTAAATTAATTTATAATATTTAAACAATAGAAAACAATTGACTAATAGGGAACAAACTTTATTTATACCTTAGAAACACGCAGAAATAATTCGGAGCAAATAGAGCTCTATATTACAACTCAATAGCAACTCTACGTTGAAAATGTAAAATTCTTTGGAATAGTTTACTTACTCCGTGGAGTTGCCTAGAAAGCGACTACCGAATCAGAAGTTGCAGGTAAGCGAGCCTCAGTAATCTGAAACCACTGAAAAACATGTGCCCTGTTCGGAGTCGGTGGTGAGTGCACACGAAAATATCATCCCAAATTCAGAATTTGTTGCGTCTTATGCAGGTGTCATAATCTATTGAATAAAGCAGTCGTCTACTAAACAAACAGTTGAGAAAAATACCCGTCTTTTCCCCAGTTTTACTCCAAAAATGCAAGATTACTGCATACGCGAACAATCTTATTTTTATAGTAAAATCGAATTTCAGGGCTGAGTTGCAACTTGGCGTCCAAACATAGCTAATGTTTCTCAAGTGTCTTACATTAATACTTCCCAGGTCACCTTCATTGAAAATTGATTGTCTTCATATTCCTAAATGGTAACCATAAATTTTTTGTGTAATTTCTTCTGGATTTGCCCTATAGTGGTTCCAAGTTGACGCTCTCCTGTTTTAGGGACGGGTAGTATACGCGAACGGACGGGAGTAGAGCGTTGTGGATAAGATTGGTCAACTCGAAGAGAAACACCGAATCGAGAGATAACGTGTTCGAGAGAAATGCAACTCACAATTTGCATTGAAATCCCGCCTGTGTGTGCTGTGGTATCATCGTGTTGGAACTAAACACATTTTCTGTTAATTCCTGGTTGTCGTAATTCCGATAATAAAAATTTTTTCAACTTAAAAGCGTATCGCTCATAGTTAACAGTTACAGTTGCTTCTGTGACATCTTCAAAAAAATAAGACCGGATCATGCCAAGACGACTCACAGCACAAGAAGCATAACTTTGAAGCTATAAAGCGGACCCTCATGAAGTTTACGGAGGTTGTCTGCAGCCCAGTATTTGCAGTTCTTCTAATTAACAGAATCATATAAATGCAAATGAACCTTAACGATAATCATGATTTCTGGTTGGGACTAACTAAAATTAAACGCTCATTTACAATAAACGAAAGCCATTTTTTTCTCAATCAGAAATAATAAACAATTTCTTTCCATAATACCATGCAATTTGGACCACCCTGTAGAAATATATTACATGTGAAAATCATTATTTATAAGTGGCCAGATGTTCGTATATTCTTCAAAACTAAATTTAAACGTAGACACACTACTGCATTTATTCATTTAAAATAGCTTTACATTTATCAAACATACATATATTTAATTACTTGTTTAAGCTACACAAATTTCATGCACCAATAATAAAACTGCAAAAAGTATAATAAAAACACGGCCAATCCGAAGTTAACTTATATAACATTAATCAGCATTGATATTAATTTTTAATTACTACTTAATTTTCCGATGATTGATGTTGCGCATGCTGACGCTCTATGTAATTGAATTCTGCTATTTCGTTATCGCATTTTACGCCGGACCTCAAACCATTAACTGATATCGATATATTTACACTGTGACAACCCTGCAGGATTGCAAATATTTAATGACAACAGCTGCACAAATTATCGGAGGTATTGCTTTGGAAATGAATCGGTTCTAGCAAGGTACGTACTTCATTGAACAAAAATTAAGTAGATAAGGAAATAAATTATTCATCTAAATTTGCGTGTGAGTAAGAAATTTCTTGTACACCTGCTAATCTTACGAATATAAATCAAGACTAATTTCAGAATGCTTTGAAGTTTATTCATGTAATGCATTCGAGTGCACGTTTTATAACTCCATCTAAACATGTGTGTTTGTATATTTACATTTTACATGTAGACGTTGAAATAGCTGTTGAACAAAGCAGTGACATTTATTCCGTTCCATCAGAACCATTATAACCAACTGTAAGTACGAACTCGAAGTAAACAGCATTATTGTATGCATGATCGTCATTGACAAGCAAGTTCAACAACCGAAATGTGCTTGTAGAAATAAGTTTCTTTCCCGTCGCAACGCTAAACAGTAAAATTAAAAACTCGCTCCTGTTGAAACTTTACGTATTTTGTTTATTCGATTTATCTTCCAATGTGTCTGGTAAAATTCAATAAGCAGTGTAAATTAAAGGAACCGTTCCTATCTAACGAGCTAACTTAAACTTAATTACACAAGTAAGGTGAACATTTCTAGAAGTGGAGTCGTATTGAAATCGCATTAGTCACTATGAAGTTTGAGATCCGAAGTGAGAACAGAGACTAAAAACTAATCGTGTTTTGCTTGTACCGACGAAGATCATCAGTAACATAATCGACCACTTTTTTCTGAAACGGCAATTGAAATCGTTGCACATGATCATTAAAATGTCTTTGATAACTTCGTTTTTAAAATTAGTGCCGATAAAAAGGAATATTATCAAAATTGAAAGCTTGAGGATGATTACCTGCTATCAGTAATGTGCGAAAATGACAAACCGAATTTCATATTCCATCAAGCTTTATCAGCTCCTAACTTCCATTTCAAGTACCTATGTTTGATCATCAAGCAGAATTTTCCAGGTCGTGCACCTGAGGTCGCTAATATACTTCAGGATTACGAGGCCAGCAACTGACTGAAAATAAGCTTTCTTTAAATTGGATGTGCACCTCGTGGAAGGAAAAAGATAAATTATCCGAAAAACAACACATCTGCAACACAAGAACATTGTTTTAGCAAAAAGTAAAGCAAATAAATCTTTGTGACAAAATGACGATGTGTTTTAGACAATGATGTATAACCATAAAAAACTATTCACTTCAAACATGCTCGTTTAGTTAAAAAATAATTCCAATAACATCTTTTAATTTATAAACATTGGAAAACGTATCTTTTCGAATGTCTATGATACTGCGTTATATTTAATTGAAAGTAATGTGACCTTTTCAGGATTTATTGAAACGTGTGTTTCTGTAAGTGATTTAAATTGGCATGTTTATGGAAAGAAATGTCATCGAACTCGGCTTATATGGAATGGCGTTGTGAATCTTAAACTAACCATTGTGTAACGCTCGCTATTTTGCCACGTGGTTTCATAACTCATTACCGGCTCTTCTTTGCTTCGCAATATCACAATCAACGTGGTTGAGAGTGAATGCGGTGATCAGTGGCTGAAAGTTCACTTTCTGAAAAGGCTTTGATGAACCATGAATGTAATAGATAGCGGTTCGTATTTTCCTTCACTTCATTATTTTGTTTGTAAGAACAGAAATTGTGGAAACTTATAAAAACTTTCAATTATATCAAAGCAGATGCGCTCAAACTCGTGCAAATTGAAACATTTTATGAATATTATATAACATTTCAATACTCATCTTTTTATTTGTTGTAATACAATATTTGTTTTATGTTGCTGATGAACGCAATATAAATAAATTGTTAAGGGTAAATTAATGCGATTATTATACCAAACAGCCAGGTGCAAAAGTGCTAGAATTCTGTTTTCTTTTTTAAATTTTATTCATACAAATGTTTTTGCCTAAAAATGTCTTCCTCAAAATCGCATAAGATCAAATAAAAAATACAAAATAAAAATATTTAGTAGCAATGAGAAGTGGTAAACAAAAGAAACACAATGAAATGTGCAACATTAGAAAAACTCTTTATGATAATTTTAGTAAAAATTGAATTGAAAAATCTATAACTTTTAACTTTAAGGCCCCGTGAGTATTCAGAGAAGTATTTTTGATGATATCTTTATAGGACCTTTGTACCTTTGCTTTAATAAATATGCGGCGTTAAAGTTTATCCATAAAACTTTGACGTGCTCCGTATTTTCTCTTCAGGTTTATCTTTATTTTAAGTAATATTATTTATTAATTGATTAATATTGATTATTGATTAATTGATTTTATTTGACATTACTAATATAGATACGAACATTCCAGTTAAAGAAACAATAAATATAATAAGAAGAGATTTACAACAAAAAGAATATTATAAAGTATACATTAGGCAAGTAATAGGGATTATAGAAACTGTACTTAACCAAAATTATTTACAATTTAATAATAAATTTTATAAACTAACAGACAAACAAAATATTACATTACAAACAAACAATAATTTAGAAAATATATTAAAAACCAAAATAGAAACAGATGATATATACAAGCTTAACGGAATATATTCGCTAAAATGTAATACTTGTAAAAAAAAAAGTATAAGACAGACAGAAAGGAGTTTTTATACCAGATATAGAGAGCACACAAACAGTGGAACTTCTAATTATACCAAACATTTATATATGGCAGGGGTGGCCAACCTGCGGCTCGCGAGCTACATGCGGCTCTTTGAAGGATTATTTGTGGCTCTCGATAAATGTACCCGACTTCCCTTTTCATTTTTGTGCTATTATATTTTAAAAAATTATTATCGTTCCGTATGTGCATGTATTTAATTACGGCTCACGAAAATTTTCAAATTTTGAAAAATGGCTCGGACTATCAAGGAGCTTGGCCACCCCTGATATATGGTAAAACATCAATATGGGCATATAGAAGATACGATGAAAATTGAAAAACTTATACAAAAAGGAAAAAAAATGAATATAGCAGAAAATTTGTTTATTTACAAATATAAAGAAAAACAAGCATTGATTATTGAACCGAATAATATAAATAAAGACACATTGTATAGGTTTTTAAATCAAACAAAACAAAATGATAAAATTGAGATGGGATGGATTAAAATTCCATAAATTCGTAAAATGATGATGCTTAATGAAACTTGAAATGTAATTTTTTATAAAATAATCAGGTATACTTGGTGATAGTGTATTTTAACATTGTTTTAATACGTAACGTTTATTGTATTAAGCAATAAGAATAAATAGAATAAAATGTTGTGAAAAATTAAGGAAAATGTAAAAAAGTAAGTTTACTTATAATAATTTATTAATACCGTCACCAACTTCAAGAAATGGAATAATGCTACTACCTAAGAAGTGTTATTACAAAGAATGAAAGTTGTAAGGAAATTATAGGAACAATCGCTCAAACAAGAAAAGCAATTGATAAAAAGGTCTACTAATATTAAATAAACTATCACTTAAAACTGGAAAGAAGTTTCTAAAAGTATCTGTCTGGATTTGTGTCGTTGTGAAACATGGACGATCTCAAAGAGAGAAGAAAAAATTGGAACCATGGTGCTCTCGACAAATGTTAAAAATTAGTTGGACAGACAAAGTTACCAATGAAGACGTATTAGAATTAAAGAACGAAGAACGGACATAAATAAAATGTTAAATAAGTTTAACATAACATTGCAGATTAAAACAAAGTCTAAAACACATTTACCTAAATAAAAGCAATATTTTTCCAAGCTGCTGGTAATTGATTTATTTTTGTACTGTTTTTGGCCAGAAACCTTGATCTGTTTTCTTATTAGCAAAAAACTCATATTGCCACGGCGAAGTTTGCTGCCCTTGACGCAAAAAAGTGTTTCACATCCGTACTGCAATTTTCGATTTTGTGTACTTCAATTCAAAAATCTTGAAATTTATTTGGAAACTGTTTATTGTGTTTATTGTTCAGTTTGACACAATGTAGCAATTTGTCAACAACAAAAAAGACACGATAAATTAATTGTGTATTTTTTATAATGTACTTATTTATCCGGTGGAAAAAAGTACCTACACATTCCGGACGACTATTATGTTTTATTTAACCCTTAAGGACGCACGTTGTCGTAAAAAGTACAACACTTTTAGTTTTCTGATTCCTGTTGCAACCTGTTGGCAGTTATTTGTTCAAATCATCTTTCTATTATTCCATTGTCATCCCCACCACACAATCTGAGTTGTAAAGTATTTTATTAATTTTCCCCTTTTTGACGTTACAATGGATATTTCAAAAAGACGTGGTTTGGTAAACTAATAATTATCCACAAGACATAAAACAAAAGCTCTTAAATTGACCTCCAAAAACTCCAACCACCCTGAAAAATTTTATAAAATTTTCCATAACTGCATAGTTATATTTAAATAAATTAGTTTTTGAAGGTATTTTCTATTACTAGCTCGACATTTATAACAAGTTTGATGAAACAATTTTCACCCATTGTTGGTGTTACAATTGAATCGGTGAGTTGAAAAACAGTACAAGTCCATTTTGATTTTATGTTATAAAATTGCTTTAAATATGAAGAAGAATAAGTTGAGACTAAGAGCAGTACAATTTGGTGAAATTGAATTAGTGTTTCAGCAAGTCTAGCCGCCCAATGAGTCAAAGCACTTGTCTTAACACTTTTATTGTTGATTATCTCAAAATAAAATTTTTGGACTTGTACTGTTTTTCAACTCACCGATTCAATTTCAGTATCACTAATTGTAAGCAGAATGAAATTTGTTTGATCATTAGCATATTGTATGTAAGGCATTAAAATTAGTACGTAATATAATAGTTAATGAATAAAATTTGTATGAAATTTTTATGATAATGTGAGGCTAATGCATTTGATGCATTTGACATTTTTATCAACATCACGTAACTGTGATTAGAAGAAAGTAATTAAATTAAATGGTCGCGAATTATAAAAATATTGGGTAATATCAGCTAAATTGTGAGATGAGGCTTTATTTGTGAATTAACTTTGTATAAGGAAAAATAAAATGTGAAAATATAAAATATAGAAGAATCGTTGTAATCGGTCAGAATGAGGCACACTAGATATTTAAATGTAGCGAAAATCTATTATAAAAGTTTAATAATATAAAATAATAGACAATTATTTTTAGTTGAGAAACCTATAATAATTTTCAATTTGCTCGTTGCTAAATGTTTACATAAAACGTGTCAGGCAAACGGAATTACTAGGATTAAAAATTGAAAAGATAAAACCGAGTAAATATATACATATATCTGATAAGCACTGTGGTTTTTCGGAAGTCATCCTGTTGGATGACGTCATTAAACCCGTCCCTGGCGCCATCAATAGAGCAGGCAGTGCGACGCCACTTAAAGCATTCGTATTCTCATCGTGTGTAAAGCCAATAGAAGTTTGAATCTAGGGCAACATGAAATATAGATAAGCACTGTTAGTTAAGTATTGTCCATTTATTTTTAAATTACAACTGCGCGGTTAAATAAAAACAAATATCTTCTGTAAAATGTAATGGACCGGACAGGTGTCGATAATTAATTTTTGACGGTTCCGACGGTTCGAAAACGTCTTTATTGATTTTGAAAATTTATCACGAGTGTTTTACAGATGTCGTTAAGTGGAATTTAAATCAACAGATCTATTAAAGCGAGGAAATTAACTAATTTCCTTTATTGGTTATCATTGCAAGATAATCGTTTTACTGAAATTTAATGCCTTCTTGAAATTTTGTCGAAAGGTTTTTATTGTAATTTCCAAATAACTTCTTCGGAGTGCGATTTGTTACTTCAACTATTTATGGCCAAAGGTGCGCATACAAAAATGACGGTTTATGTCTATTTACAAAATTGCTCAATTTTGTGTATTTTTCAGTAACATAGCATTATTTCAAAAAACGGTAACAAAAGGGAGTTATAATAGAAATGTAACAAATCGTTTTTCAGAAACGTATTAGAAAATGTTGCTTTTATGCCTTATATACTTGATTCTATTTTATTATAAACAATAAAATAGTTATTACGCAATAAACATTGAAGGTACGTATACGCAACTTTGACCGGAAATGGTGTATTTTACTTACTTTATTCTATTATTAAAGGTAATGGACATAATTTATAAATAAAATTGTAACTTTTTCCAATTTTTTGCCCTTCCTGATGGAAAGCAACCTTGTAAATGTTACGTAGGGCAAACGACCCAATTATTGGCCTCCTTAAGGGGGTATTCTAGTCTAGAGGCATGAACTGTGGATTGTGATGTTACTATACGTCACACACAGTAAATTTATTTTAAAGTTACTTTGATTATCATTTATTTATGTATATTTAAGTAGTTACTGAGATAGGTAATGCGCCTGTCTAATGATTACAAATTATTGTTAAAAAATTGAACCACTTTTATTGTATAACACTGGTGTCGAAAAGGTAAGTTATTTTTGAATGATATATTAAATTTTGAACACATTCATAACCTTGTAATAGCCATATTAAATTTAAACAGTTCGTGTAATTTACAGGGTTTAAATTAGTAGATATTTATTTATGGAATTAATACAAGTTCAAAAATGAATGATTCTGTATGCATCGTGAAAATTGTTCAATGAGACCGAACGGACGAGTTAGACAACAAGTCAAGTACCATAACATTTTTACACGTTTTGTATACAATATTTTTTCTACAATAGTGTAATAATGATATAATAAGAAAATACTAGTCTAGAAACTAGTTTATTGCACTCAAAACGGTTCATGAATCTGTACTTTGTCGCACTAATGTAGAAAAAGAACGTGTCAATATACAGTAAAGTTAAGGGGGTATTCTAGTCTAGAGGCATGAATTTGAGGTGTTTTTTTTGCGTGCTATAAATAAAAAACAAAAAATATTTTTACTATCCATTTTTTAACAAGATATTTATTCATGTTTTAACAATACATAAAAAATTAAAAAAGTGAAAAAATTGAAAACTCAAAAAATTATAAGCTGTTGAAGTGGGGGATTGGAAAAAAATGGCGTGCCAAGTCTGTCACGATTGCAACCCTCCAAATGATGTGAAACAAAAAAATAAAAAAGATTATTTATCTAGATAAATGCTGCTATCGTACTAACTGAAAAAAAAACTGAAAAAAAGTTTTTTTTCGCTAAATTGCGGATGTCCGAAAAAATAATAATTTTTTTTACTGTTTTTTTGACTTTTCTGAATTTTTTAAAAATAGTTAAAAAAAATAATTTGTTATAAATCATAGTACGATAGAGACATATATAGAGAAGACTCACACCAAATTACAAGTAAATCGGTTAAGTAGAACTTGAGAAATCATGACAAACTGTTTGAAAAAAGTAGTTTGGAGAAAAACGCGTTTAAAGTTTCGGGTAAAATTACGCCCAGTGTTGTTCCGGCCCAGCCGGTTTGGATGTCGTGTCACTAAAATAGCTATATCTCCGGAAATAATTAAAATTTTGACAAATCCTTTTAAAGACATATTCTTGAAAGGTTAAGCTTTGAAAATATGAGAAGAAAAAAATTGATTTTTTCAAATTTCTATACTAGAATACCCCCTTAAGAGAAGTTTTGCAAACTATCTGTTTTAATTTTGTACAAATACGTATTTTATTGAAGCATATTTTATATAAATATATGGTTTGCTTTATTTTTTTAAATATTTGCAGTACTATATTCTAGTTATTGTACCCTTTAAACTATTTATTGGTCCCTTATATCCCAGTTATTGACAGGAGCGGTTTTTAATATATTAAAATGATTTTTATTAAGCTGCTAAGGATAAAACCAAAGCATTTTTATGCAAAAATAATATTTCTAGCTTGTATATTCATATTATAAAGTTTTGACATTTTTATATTAAAAAAATTACAAATAAAAGATTTATGAAAAGAAAAGCTCAAAAAATTCATGAGAACGGAATTAAGATCAGACCGTAGCTTATTAATAACTACATAACCAAATTTAGACTTTTTTGGGGGTGACTATTAACAATGGGAGGCCTGTATGCCATATATCTAGTTATCTATTAAGGCTTTTCAAGTCTAAAGATTTTTAGCGAATCCCATTAAAATAAATTGATTTAGCGTACGCTTTAATGCAGGCAACACTTCAGATTTTTTTATGATCAACATGTCACACATCGATAGAGTACATTGACAATAGGTCGATGTCTAACAATTAGAACAGCTTTCGAGGGTTTTCCTAAAATTCCAATGTACGTTTTTACCAGATGTGAAAAAAGAACGGTACAAAAGGCCAACGGTTAATATTTGGAATATTTGATTTAATAATTTTATTTACTTATTGTTAGTAAAAGAGTTTTTAATCCTAACAGGATGCATACGCCTGTGAGACGTACAAAACGAAGATTTTCCAATGTGAATCGAGAAGCGAAGACTGAATATAGTGGGTTGCATTGGTTGTTTTATATATTTTGTAGAAGTGTTACAATAATTTTTTTATTTTTGATATTATTTGCCAAAGGTGCGTACAAATACTCTCCCTCATTTTTCTTAGAAGTTTTCAAAAAAAAATTTCAATAAAACATCAAATCTATCTTAAGTAACGTATTTTGTAACGTAATTTTGAAGGAAAATAGTATAGAAATTGATAGCTTTTATTGTTTTAGCCATTAGGGGGTTAAAATAATTCAAATATTTTTTTATCGCATTTTTGTTCGTTGTTGCAATAAATAATTTAAATAATTAATATAAATTATAAAGAATATAATGCAAGTTGCAGAAATTATAACATGGTGAGAAGGTGAACATAAGTAGATTTGCTTACCTTCCTATTATCAACTGTTAATTGCAAACAGCCGCAGGGGGTTGTTAGAAATAAGGGTGCGTCGTGTACAGACTTGTTTCAACGCATTAAAATATTATAGGTAAAATTTCCTCTTAGGTACAATTTTAAGGAAGCTCAAATTAATTTAGAGTGGAATTGATTTGTTTCTAAAATGTTCACCTCACTACAGATATCTTATATTTAGAGGGAATAATTACAATTACATATTCATCTGTTGAAGCAATACAACAATTTTCTTTTATCATAACATCGTTAGAAATTTTAGAAAATAAAATCTTTTGTTAAATCCCATAAGATTGTATCCAATATTTTACGGAAGTTGTTGATATCGTAAACAATAGTAAAAGCTTTTGATGCTTCTATTTTTATAACGATATAAAATTGGTGGTTATTCTCAACGTTCTTTAGATCGTCTTCACATTGAGATCTGGTGAACCTTCTGTAATAACGTGAAATTCGCCTTTGCGTTTATTTCACCCCTACAATTTAATTCCTTTTGTTCTGTTTTTATTTAAATAGAACTTTTATTGTTGTTGAATATACACAGAATTTTGAAGTTTTTTAGTGCAAACTTTTTTAATTAAAATGAAATGTAATATTTATTTGAAAAATAGAAATTCATACAGAGTTGAATTAATTTGTACTTTACAATTTTCTCTGTATTGTTCAATTTTATAAACTCTTCTCGATGGACGATGAGCTAATGGATGTACTGTTTCGTATATTCTAGTTTCTGTTGTTTTCCAAAGGTATAACGTAACGATTCCATTATTGTTTTTGTTCTTGACTATTTTATTGTTTTCGAGCTATCTTCTTTAGTTTCGTCTCTAACAATGTTCGCTTTCATTAATTTTAATGTTATTAGATCCTTTAATGTTACACATCTACTCTGTAGGGTAATGATGTCAAATATCTAACCAACTTAATAAGTGTTTATTCTTTAAACTACTTTTACTTTGTGATATTTATGATACCTGACGAAATTTTTAAAGTCAAATTGCACTTAAGCAACTTTGTGGTATGCTATTATTGAACTAATAGCTTGTTTGTCAATGATATATGTCGAAAGCTGTGAATTTTGATTAATATTGTACGTAATCTGACTATTTATGGAATAGTTTATTATCGCAGAATAGCATTTTTGAAAGTTTATTAACTGACGCATTTTAACCCAGTACAGTGGTTCTACAATATAACAAAAACGACAAAGTGTATATACAAGGAATTCAACGAAAACGTCGAATGATCATGGTTTATCAAGTTAGAAACTCGACTTAAATCAGTTTAATTGTTTAACATTAATTCTTAACTTTTTACAAATATCTCAGAATTGTGGGGATTATAAATCGAACCAAAATAAACAATACTTTAATTTTTAAATAGATAGAGTACATTTAGTGTTAATAATGAGCGCACGAAGTGAAAACTGTTTCTGTTAATTTTATAACACATAAATGCTTTAGTTGGATAATACGACTAGTTATATTTGTTTACTAATATATTAAATTTCATCAAAATTAATTATTTTTGTGTTCGCTTTATTGAAGATAATTAACTCTTCAATATAACACGTTGCGCTAAATTCTATTTGCAGTAATTACTTTATTATTTAACTCTGACTACCCTGTACAGGTGTGTTCGGGCGTCAACATTGAACGTTATGATCGGCCTACAGCAGTATTTAACCAAAAAAATTCTGTATTGACCTCAAACTTTAAAATACAATGAACAAAACTTAAATAAACATGCGTTGTAAATAACATTTACTAGGGAAGAATCATCATTATAATCCCTAATAGGACCAACACTAGGACTGGGCCAGGCGCTCGGAATATCTGTGAAACACAGGATTTACACAGCGTACACACGACACAGAAGTGCTTTGTAACAGAACTCACACTAGTGCAAGGTTGGGCGGTCATGATTGCTTACTTACTTCCCAACTCAGGAAAACAAGTTTCTGGGTCTGGTAATTTGTCTTTCTTTTTATACTGCCCTCCAAAAAACACCGAGTATAATAATAATAATTTAAATTAAATTTTCAGAATGCTCTAAATCTAACGGATATAAAAATTATAAAAAATCCGATGTTTTGGTTTCCATTGAAATGTTTTTTTTCTTATTCGAATTTATGCGAAGTATATTTTTTTAACTGCAACAGCTTGAAAGAGTGTACTGAACACTAACACTAACAAAGAAGTGAAAGATAGCTCAAATTCAACGCTATGCAACTTTTCAACGGTTGAACTTAATAAGAGGCCTGTCATATTGTTGAAATAATTCTTGTGCGTTGCTGGTCAAGATGATCTCAATAAACAGAAACCAGGCGTAAACCTGCGTCTAAACGTCTTAGAAGCACCACAAAGCGTGAAAATCAAGCTCTTCGTCTTTTTACTTTGAAAGACCGATTTCCAACTTGTATGTACGACTGGATGGCAGTAAATGGACGAAGAATTCCTATACCTATTAATATTATTTTCCGGTAATCGTTGATTTACAAACCGATTTAATGAATAAGAAATCGTGGATTAATGACCCCAATTAATGAATAATTTCTTATAAATGCACGATTTCGATATCTAGGCAACGAAATGTACCATTAAATTGAAATGTCACTTTATTTAAACGTAATCTGACAAAATGAATACAAAACATACAAATAAGAACTACAATAGTATATTATGCAACAAGCACAAAATGATGCTCATTTTGCACGAGTATGAATTGCAGTACGAGTCGCAGACTCGTACTGCAGCAATTGATACGAGTGTAAAATTGCCATTTTGTGCGCGTTGCATACTGCACTTTTTCTACGATAACCTCTGCTAACGCGTTTAACATACTTTGCGTTGATACATTTTCTTAGACGTTTCCGGTAATAAATTTAATGTTGTGAACTTTGCAACTTCAGTTATGTTTGGAGGTGTTAATTCCAAGTCATTATCACTATCACTTTCCATATTAATTGTAAGAGTTATCGAAAATAACTACGAAATTATTATCTGCAACGTACAAAAATGTTGACAGAAGCAAACTGATGACATTCGATTTTCTAGGCCGCCTTAATATTTGTGACCAAAAACAGTGAACCGAACACGAAATATTTCATTTCGCATTTGTTGCCTAGCAACCGATGCGAAATGAAATTCTGTACAAAATGTAGTTGTTTATGATTGAATTTACGCTCGTGAAATAACATATTTCGATGTTGTCGTAGAAAAATTTAATTAATTAATTCCGTTAAGTTTATAGTAATACTATTTATATAAAAGTTAGAAACAGTACAGCCAGTAAAATTGATAAAAAGTGCAGACGGATTGTCAAACTTTTGACATTTGTAATTCATGGCACCAATGGTTTGACTATCTATGGAATTAAAATCCATGGTATGCTTGATTCGAATACCTATTGGAATTTTTGTCACGGAAAAAATTACATTTTCTTCAATTTCGTAAGATTCGATCAACGGAAAAATATTGTAACCAACTTTTGCGTTAATCGGCGATTAATAATCTCAACATTATTCTAGTTTTCTCGAATTTGTTGGATGAAGTAGTTTGACAAAAAAAATCATTTAATCTTTTTTGAAAGTACAGTAAATTTTTCACAATTTGAAATAAAAATCATCTTCCTGAGAATAATACTTTTTGAGCTACAGCTAATCAAATTTCGAGCAAATTTTCAAAAAAAACATTATACGGTTTTCCTGTTGATAAATGGCTCCAGATATTTGTTGAAAACTGTACAGTCTATCTGCTCGCTCGAAATTTGAATGGCAGTAACTAAAAAAGTAATATTTTGAAGAAGATTATTTATACTTTTAATTGTGGTAAATTCACTGTACTTTAAAAAGGATTGAGTAATTTTTTTTGTCAAACCATCATCATGCAAAAAAAAATTTCGCCGTTTTTCGACGCCGACGCTGGCGCACTGGCGAGGTCAAAAACTTGTCTTTTTTAATAGTGCCCCTATACATACAACATACTAAAAAATCAGAATTACCCGAACTTTTGCATCTATGGATGTACAGATTGACTGAATTAAAAGTAGACGCTTATTTCTAAAACTACGATGTTGACTTTTGTAGCTAAAATTGAATTTGTTTAAAAATAATGAAATCCAGCTAAGTTTTAACATGTCGCCATTTTATTTCTAAATTGTAAATTAATTAATTTCTTTTATTTTGTAAAGAATACATATGAATTCATGTTATTCTATTTTCATTAGTAAATGTAATGAGTTAACAAAAATAATAACACTATACCAAAGTTCTTGTAGGCCTTCTTTATAAAAATGGACATAGAATAATTGGATTATTAGGCGACGATGTTTTAACATGTTTCAGAGGCTTTACTAATAATATTTTCTAAGCTGTTATGTTACTTACCACGTGATTAATTTTGATTTGAATGTTTGACACTATTTTGAAGCTCTATGGCAAGATATTATTATTAATTTATTGTTATGTGACATCTAGCAGTTGCATCAAGTTTCTGTAAGTAATAAAATTACAAAAATAAAGTTAAGTTTAAAATTATTATGTACGTTATTGTCTATATACTAAGAATGTTGTAATATTAGTGTCAAATCAACTTAATTTCAGATAGAACTACATCACTTTTTTGTTATAAACGAATCGTTTAGATTTATTAAAGAGATGTGAAAACAGAAACGCCTTTATGATCATAAATTTAAGTTTTTCAGCTGGTAGCTTTTGCATATGTATTAGAATTTATTTGAAGACGAATAGCAATTTTTTTGTAACTGTTACATTTCCACTTTTTCATATAATAAATCTCTTCGAAAGGCAATTAACAAACTTTTCCTTGCGAATTAGTTTGCCAATTTAATTCCGATAGCCTTATCGGAAAATATGAAAAAACTTTTTTCATAATTTTTATCAGCAAGTGGTTAACTTTAAACTTCGGCCGTTTGACTATCAACAGCTCCATTTGGAAGTAATTGATTTGGTGCACTATTGTTTTCCTGTCGAAACTTTTTTGTGCTCGAGACCAATCATTAATTAACTCGTAGTTTCAAAAATGTATTGTCAAAAAGCTTTTTACGATGTCGGTTATCGGTACACTCATGTTAGTACACATAAGAAAAGTCTGTAATGCTAGAATGTATTCATATTACAATAAATTTAACTTGTAAATTGAATTTGCTTATTTTTTTTTATAGTGTAATGTTAACATTGTTTACATTGCCGCATCATTCTTTATGGTACGTTTCTACAAGTAGTTGTGTTTACGTTTGATTAAATGTAACAAAATGAAATGAGGAAAGCAATTTTCAACCAAAAAAGCTCGCATACAAAGATTATTGGATTCTCTTTGTTGAATAAAATCCTTAGAAAGTATTGAGGTGGAATAATCTGTCTAAAGTTAAATCTCACTTTTAAAGAAGAATATGGCAGCCTCTGAACTTTCACTAATGGACTAACGATTACCTCTACCACGATTTCCGAGTGTCGTTAAGTTGTTTTTGAAGTGGAATAAATTAGTCATGTTTAAAATCTCATTATCAACCTATGATAATGTTAACGTAAGTGAACCACCTATGAATACAAAAAGAAACAGAAAGAATAAAATTTGATCATTTTGTTTGTAAACGATAATTTCAGTCATTATTTTTTATTCCTAAAAATTACAGACAGTTTATTATACGTATCGTTCTTTATTGTAAATACTTTTGTACGTACATATTTTTTATGCTGTCTGTTGTAGTCTCATAAAAGTTAATTTAGTGATTCGGCTGACGTTAGTATGAAATACTGCGGCTATTTTTGACTCTATGCGCTTCTTTGTATTTATAAAAAATGTATGTGGATGGTTACTGTTTGTTACATTAATTGAACAAAAAAGATTAAAGTTGTGATGTTTTTGGAAGGAACGTAGCTTAGCGATAAAATCATTATTTCGTTACTGCAAACAGTCTAGACTAAATCTTTATAAAAAAATTGAAGGGTACAGGGAAAGAAGAGTGTATGTCCACTCCTGGTAGAAAATGAGATAACTATTTTGTGGCAAAAATTGAGTACTATCACATGTCGCAAGCTTAAATTAAAGAAAGCAGTTAGTCAGGAGATATAAGGTAGGAGTCCCAAATTCAGACACTGACCCAAATTCAGACATGTTTCTAGTTATTTGTTTAAAATAAGAACACTACAATATTAAAAAAACATTATATTTTTCATTTCAAAATTGTTTCCTGTTTTACATTTAGTGGTGTAGGTTTAATATAACTTAGAAGTTAGCCATGTCTTGTGACTAGTATATTGCATTTAAATGCAGTAGTTTTCTTATAAGGTAAGCAAATTTAGACTACTTTTTGCTTTGCTGTGAGATTCAAGTAATTAAAAACATACGAATAGTCGGAATTTGGTACATGTTAACCTAGTGTTCCCTAATTCAGACATTGAATGTCGGAATTGGGTACATTATAAACATTAACAGATATGGTTCCTTCTCTTTCTTTCCACCTAATATAACATCATTTACCTATATCTGTATACGTCAGTTGATTTTTGACTTCACATCCCAAGTCAGACAGGGGTGTCGGACATGAAATGTCTGTATTCTGTAGATCTAAATTAAATGACTTTATATTGATTTTCAACTATTTTAACTTTTAATTTTTATGGAGTAGGTATTTATGATGATGTGCGGATGTAAGGATGACGTAGGGTGTGCTTTGGATGCCATAGAAGAAGAAGTCGCTTCTGTTGGTGATTACATAATCGTAAATTATTTGGACGAATATTATCCGGCAAAAATAATCAAATTTAGTATGACTATCACGAAGTTGTAAAAAAGATTGAACCTCCCACGAAAATAAATAAAAGAGAATGTTTTTCTGTTAAAGGAGTAGTTCGGGTTTGTTTTAACTTTGTCTCAAAAAATTAAAAATAAAAAAATATTAGACCCGTATTTTACAGAAATTCAAGGATAAGAATTTGTTCGAATAAAACTGATTGTGACTAGGGCCAGTTATGACGTCACGCGCTTACAACAAATGACTATATCTCGATAACCGAGCCAGTAATTAAATTTCTGTAAAACACGGGTCTAATATTTTTTTATTTTTAAATTTTCGCGATAAACTTAAAACAAACCCGAACTGCTCCTTTAAGGAGATAAAAACTATTGCGTTTAATTTGTTTAATTTCAATTAAATTAATGTAATTTTTATATTTTACTATTCTATTTTACACTGTATATTTAATAAAAAAATTAAAATGCATTCTTTTGTATTTGTCGGAATAATGTTCTCTAAATGTCTGACTTAGAATCACTATCGGAATTAGGTTCACTCACCTGTCTGAGTTTGGAACAGATTTAGGTGATATTGACAACATTTGATTATTAATCATATTAGTTGACACAAGCTTTTAATTGAAATCAATGGTTAGATATCATCAGAAACCATTAGTAGTTAAAAAAAAAGAATTTCCGACAAAGTTATCTGCATAGGCGTACATTTTATTGTACATACAAAATGTAACAAAAATCCCTAAAGATGTCTGAATTTGGGACACTTACCTTATGTAGTGTTAGTTTTGATATATGCAATACATAGCAAGAATAGTATGTCCGCGCGTTAAAAGTGCTCACCTGAACAATTTGGAAATATGAACATAACTTCTTCTTTCCCTGTACCCTTCAATCACCGTTAGATTCTCGGGAACAACACATTTTCAACCTCTTTTTCCCAAATTACTAGTGATTTGTGGTTGTTTTCTCAACTAACATGCCAACGTACCAAGTATAATCTTTCAGTTTTGAATTAAAATATGACTGAAAATGAAATAAAAATAATAATAAGGTTGAAACGTTTAGTTACTCATTACTTTGTCTATATGTTGGTTTCAAGTAAACTTGAAGTAACCACCAAATATTTTACCTCCTTCGACAAACAAATCTCATTGCCGCCAAATGTAAGGGGACTTAAGCAAACAAGCTTTCTACATCGGGTGAACGGGATGATAATGTTCTTTTAAGGATTGACACTAAGGCATTTTCCTTCCATTAATTTAGTAACAACATTCAAGGCCATTTCAATTTATTCCCTCATTGTGCTTACCAATCAACCTTCAACTTGGATGATTAAGTCATCGGCATATCCAAAAGTAGAAATACTCTTCGTTAGTAAATTTCACTAGCCCATCGATGAAATGGTTCCATAGCAGAGAAAAAAGAAGTCCAACTTGTGGGCATTATTCTACCCCTTAGCATATAGTCTATCAATCTGGAGAGTTACCTCAAGGCCTAGTTCCCTGATGACTGAGGTCATGGAGTTTAGGGATATATTATAAAAAGCTCCGTGTAAGGCCAGGAATACCCGTCGAAGGATTTTTCTGTTGTCAAGCGTTTTCTCCCCTCTCACCTAGTAAATTAGTGAAGCGATGTTTTTGATGAAATTCCTGCTTTATAGGCAAACTGTTATAAGAGGGGATAATTGCTAGCTACGGCACCATTCCTGATATACCTATCTAGTAGCTCTTCACTGCCTTAAGTATAATCGACGTACCTGTACGATTTTACCTGTTTATTTTTTAGTTATTTCATTCACCAATCGTTTAGCAGTATTTGGGCACACGTGTTTAATTCTATCCAATCACAACATTATTATAGTGAGAATTTTCTACTGTAGAAAATTCCCGCCAGAATTATCTGACATCTGTCGCCAGTTTTATTTTAAACTGTATTTATTACGTTGCATTTTTGATTCAAACATTAAGAAATAATCTTCCGAATACCAATCGAGAGTGCGAATTAATTAGAAAATAATTCTCCAGTTATTTTTTCAAACTTGTTGCCATTTGGGAATAGCCACTAGCAACAAGTTTTCGAAATTCTGTCGAATTATTTTCAATTTATTCTCACTCTCTTGTGATATTACTGGTTTAATGACATTGATTGTGTATGTACAAGATTATCAAATCCCTTTGGACAAGAATCTCTTTTTTTCCTTTTCTTCGACTTTTTCATTTTGAATTGAATTAATTTTGATGTTTTGAAGAATATTTATTTTTTCTAAATTCTTTTAATTTTGTTCTTATTCACTTCGTCTTGTTTTTTTTTTTGTTTTCTTCTCGAACCTTTCGTTTTTTACTTTTTCTTCTTCTTCTTGCACTTTTTTATTATTTTCTCTCTCCTCAACTATGCATTTCCATTTTTGAAATGTGATTACATAAGGTAATCTTTCTATGTCTCTCTTGTTTTTCTTTTTGGGACTTTGTAGCCAGTGAAGAATGCTATTCAAAGAAGATTCAGCTGAAGTTACAGTTTTAGCATTAATGTAATCAACTTCAATTTCTTGCTGGCCATTAGGGAGTTCCATTGATTCAGTATTTTTGCTTGTTGAACTTGCAGAAACTATTTTGTTTTTGTCATACTCTTGTGAAGATTGGTATAATTCGTCATCGAAATTTTCTACTATTCACAATATCATATATTGCTTATTAAAAAAATTCCAAATTTTTGAAAGACAATTTCTTTCAGAATTATTTATATCCCCGTTACCACTTTGAAATGATTTAAGCAAGTCTTCGTCAAGAAAGAGTAAGAAAGAGTACATTCGTTATCAGTTATATCAGTAAGTTGTTCTAAGGCATAGTTCGGGATGTCTTTTTGTAAACTCCCGGGACCATCCCTTACTAGGTAAACCATTAGGGAAAGAAGTGCTCCTGTCGCAAGGTTTAATAATAGTTTCTACGCTATGCTGTACATCTTCTATTCTCCTTGGAAAGCCTTTTTTCCGACAAGTATTTATCCACCTGACAGTAATATTTAACTAGATGTTGCATAATAAAAGAAAAAAATGAATTTTTTTTTTACTGAACCAATGTTGCCTCTTCTTCCGTTCTTAGATAAGCAGCTAGCCCAAAACCCGGTTTTTCAAATTTGGTTCCCATTCTAAATTATATGGTAGCTCTAGGTTTTCCAAACAATTTTGATGCCTTCAGTTTTGGCATACCATCCCTAACAACCTGAATTGCTTGAGAAATTTTATCTTCCCTTTCATTCATTGTTTCTTAGAAAAATTAAAATTAAAATTAAACCTATTTAAATGGTGCAAAATTACAAAAATTTATATTATAAGAATACCTATTTATTTTCTACAATGAATTCAGAACATTAAATAAAGAAATGTATATTACGTAGAAATGTATTATTATACGATTTCAATCAACATGCCAATCATTGAATTGGCACTCTTATGGCAATTAATAAAATTTAAATTTTATTAGGATACAGTGGTTGGTATCCACGTTTTTAAGTCATAATTTATAAATAAAGAACTGTTTTGTAATATAAATATGTATTAATAATATTTAAGCATTGGTGAACACTTACCTATCCATATCTTTTTACCAGCACCAAAAAAACGTCACTTTTCTGATTAGCAACCTAGCACAAAAACAACTGCAACCGGCACAATCTCTGAAAATGAGCCAAATTCTGGTTGCTAACTAAAGTGAGGACACCAACTGCACATAAAGCATTATTTGATTGTGGCACAAAGAGTGTAAACTTTTATTTGAATTAAACCCTGATACTAGTTGCAACAGTTTATAAAAGAAAATGTGAACACGTGCCAATTACTGTCTACCTGCCTACCATTGTCATCTTTACCCTATGTACACCCTAGCAACAAGGTTGAAGTGTGGTGGAAGACCGCCTTGCATGAAAACATCACTCCTAGTAAATAATCGCCAATAATGTCAGCCCAAATGTTGAATCAAAAAATTTGTTGTTGTGTTGATTGTCTAATCGCGTGAGAATTTCCTCTATCCATTGTTAGTCATTATGAAAATTAAAAATAGCATCCCGAGAAAAGCTTACCTCCTCTATAAAAAGTACAACAGATTGGAACTTCGGATTGATACACTGTTGTAGAAACCAGTTACAAAATAGCAATCGTGGTCGAAAATTAGTTTCACTAAGACACGGCACTCAATGTTTGCGCTATGGGCACAGCAGCTATTCATGTAAAACTCTACATTTTTCTTTATCAAGGTCCGGCGTTCTTTCGTCTTTTTGAACCCCACTGTCAAAAATATTCCTTTTAAAAGTTCCTCTCTCTGGTGGATCGTCGCAAAAGTTTCTTAAGCTGGACATCTTCGATTCAGAAATTTTCAGCATACAGCCGTCGAGCTAAATTACAGTTGCTGTTTGCTCGCCCTTACGTTAAATGCATGTCTGCCATTTCTTGGTTAGTAAAATTCATAACTAACTTTGAAAATTTGAATCTTTGTTTATGCCCATCACTTAATTGCTAAGAAACAAACGGGTAATATTTAATTCCACTTCAACACACTTGAAAAACTCAGATAAACGGTTCAAATAACAACTTTATTATTTGCTTGTACCAATTTTGAAATTCGTGCATAACTTTTTAAGGGAACAATTTTGAACATAATATGTTTATAAGAACTTTTATTACACTTTTGTTCCATGCATCCCGTTAGTAAAGTTTGGTCAATTCAGATACGCCCTGTGGATTTTTCACAACTCGCGCCCTAGGGAAAGTGAGGAAACGCGAGACGGCATTAAGATGTGTGTAAAGAAAATAAAATCTAACTTGGAAGGTACCTATTAGAGAAAAGACAACTTAAAGTTAACCAATCAGAGACAGGCGCCCTCAAGGTGTGTGTCGTAATTTTACGTTACTAGGTTATAAGAAAAAAGCAAATCTTTAAAATTATGTGGGTGCCTGGGTTTTTTGAAAAATGTCACTGTCAAATTAAATTTGATAAAGTGAAGTCAAAACGTTTTAATATGTCCATAATCATGTATTCAGCCGCTGATTATGTCGAAATGATTATAATTTTTGGAGAATGCGGTTATAACGCCACGGAAGCAGCGAGGGTCTTTTCCGAACGTTTTCCGGACAGAAATCACCCTGATCACAAGGTAATACTGCGAGCGATTGCAAGGACGCACGAGACAGGTCAAGTTCTACCAAATCGAAAAGAGTCTGGTGGTCCTCCCATGACTGCGCGTACGGTTGAGAATGAAGAAGCCATTCTAAATGCTGTTGCAGAAGATTGTGCCAGAAGCTTTGCCGAAGTTGCTCGCCCATTGTGTATTTCCGAGTTTTGAAAAATACCCGACAACATCCGTATCATTACATTCGTGTACAGCATTTACAGCCACATGATTACCTTGCTAGAAGGGAGTTCTGCATGTAGTTGCTAAACCAAGAAATGTTGGAACCAAATTTTGTTTCGCGAATTTCATTTTCGGATGAATCAACTTTTGGCAGGCAACGGTATTATAACGCTCATAATTGGCATATGTTATCTACAGAGAGCCCGTTAACACGGAGCAGGAGCTCCGAGATCAAATCCAAGACTCACTTGCTACAATTATCCCACAAATTGACTCGAAATTAAGCCTCTTAAGAAGGGCAAGTTTATGCTTAGGGACATTTTGAGCATCTGCTCTAATTTGTTTATTTCCATAGTTCCTTTTGACGAAGTTTTTTGACTGTTTTTATAATTTTGATTTGCAATAAAATCGTTTCTTTTTTGAACCGCCAATTGTTGTTTTAATTTTAAAGAATTCAAAGATAAAACCTTGCTAACCTCAAATTATTGACAGTGACAACTCTGATCTGTGAGACCAACAGGCGGACTAGTAATATTTTTGAAACCTAGCAACCAGTTTTATTTTTTGTTACACTTGGTGCTGCCCTTCCGGGATTGGTGGATTTAAAATCCTATTGACTCTGTTATGCAAGCAGGAGTAATTTATTTTCTTGCATTTTCTGACAACCTATTTTCGTCGGCACATGTCAGTTTTCTCTAGGGCGCGAGTTGTGAAAGACCCTGTATAATGTAACATAAAAAACCGTAAAATATCTGAGTCAGTAAATTCCTTTTTTTTCACAATCTGTTTTGTACGCTAAACGCAAACCTTTATTGAAAAAGAACGGAGCAGATTTTTGAAATTTAAATGATTGTCTTTCACATTTCAATTTTAAATAAAAAATAAATAAAACAAAATTACGAAATAAATAATTTAATATTTTATTTAACAGTTTCGCATCAGGCAAGAAAAAATGTCCTCGCAGCTAACAAAGAAACATATATTCGTATAAAACAATAACACGTGCTATTGTTCTACAACTACATGTCGCATGTGATAAATAATAAAACTCGTTGCCACACCTACGCCACGTCATATGAAATTTATCCCCCGACGCCTTTTATATTATAATCACTCAGCGTAATTGGGGAGTGTCTGTTTCGGAGTATTTGAGAGGGTGCCGTGTAACGTACGTTACAATGTAAACTTGTAGATTTTTTCGAATGAACTAAAACTTCATTCACACCATCAGAATTTTATTAATGTAAGTAGCTTCTTAAAAGTTGTGAATATTCTGAAGAAGTTTTTTTAATTCTATTTTCTTACGAATAAAATATTACCATTTTGTTGACATTTACAGTTAATTAAAACTTCCTCTAAACATTGAAATTACTTTACGTGGCATTTTCACGTTGGCATGTTTCATGTTTACTTTAAGTTGGTCTAATGTTTTAAGGATACAAAAGAAATTTATTGTACCTTTGAATTTATTTCTTAATGTATTTTCCCTTATATGAACAAAGCAAAAGCAACTCAATAATGGGCTTTCAACGCAGCATCAACTATATTCTCTCAAGCCCACAACTTTCTGCTAATTACAAATTGTAATTCATATTGTAGTGTGGGGACTAACGTGAAAATTGAATTCACTGACCCAAGAGGAGGACGTATTGATAGAACCTCGTGCAATCGATATTTTTAATGCGGTCGATTGCACTTAGAAACTTTTAGTGCGCAACTGGTTTAGCCGTCGGAATTTTTTCGAATACATTGATCTAACGCAACTCACGTTTCTGTAGGTAGACTTATTTTATTTTGAAATTTTATTAAAATTTTTTTGCGGCTTAGATATTCATATAACTTCTTTCATATACATATCAAAGGTTGTATTTTACATGTCAGAATTATAGCTATAGGAAAAAAAGCGCAGTTTCACAGGATGTGGTAATATAAGTTTCGCGACGCAGAGACTCCAGGGAACGGAAACTGTCTGTTCAGACAAACGGTGAGAGAAGAATCAAGTGAAGCAACTTGAAAACCCTGTACCTACACTTTTTTTAATATTCTCGTCGTTTAAGTTTGCTATACGGATTTATAACAAATTGGCTTTTATTAAAAATATTCCTTGACATTATTGTAACTGAACACATTTATTTTCATTACACAAAGTTTGACTTATTAATTGCATCAGTTTAGTTGCGATTTGTATTCGAGTATTAAATTTGATTGGTATTGATTTGTGGGATTATTGAATTGAAGTCAAATGCGTATAACGGTGATGAGATTACAACTATTCCATAATGAAGTCTGCGGGTTTTGGTGTTGGATTTAATATATTGCTACATATGGTCAGTTGAAATGAAATTACCTGTTTTAATATGAATTAATTTGTATTTCATAATGTAGCATCTATGGCAATTCCATTGTGAACATCTGTAGAGAGGTTTCAAATCATATTTTGTCAATGTAATGATATTACCAAGATTTGTTTAACATAATTTTCTTATAAAATACCCTTGAAGATTAGATGTTGATGAGGGCCTTATCATCAATGAATATCCCACAGAAGAGAGAACAGAAACACCCCCATTTCAAACTTTGATCATCGCTATTTTTAAAAACCTCCGCAGAGTTTTAAAACTAGATGGAGATGCTTCAGATCGCATGTTGTAAGATGTATCTATAGTTCATTTTTAAATTCTAGATAAAAAATAAAATAAACAAATTACACTAGAACATTCTTTATAACATGTTGCATGCTGTCTTCCAATGATCACACGTAAAGTTATTTATAGCTTGCAAGGAGTGGTTTCATCTCGAATTAAAAAATGAACTATAATCGGTCGAACAAAAAGTACCGTACAGTAAAACCTCTTCATTGCGGACACTCACGGGAAACCTAAAACTGTTTGTTGTGGTAAGTTGCCCGTTGTTGAGAGTGTGTATAAAAGAAAACGTTTTAGGTATACAACCAAAATGTATTTCATCCCTGCCATGTTTCCCTGTTTCGTTTTTTAATACAAAAAAAAAATTAAAACAATGAATAATTGTGAATTAACTAAGGTAATTTTTTGCGTACGTTTTCAATAGCGATTGATAATTGAATAAGTACACCCGCGATTTAACGATCAATCAGGGAAAGCAGATTACCGTTAAATTAGATTGTTATTAAAATTAAATCTCAGATGTTTTAAGACGTAATATGTAAAAAACAACAAACTTTTTAAGCTTTTGTTCTTCCTTGCGAATATCCGATACTAAATTAATTGCATTTTTAACTACCTAGGGTATGAGAAGTAATAGAATGTCAGCACTATTTTCTTACCTCTATGGTCTACGGTCGCTTATTGTGCCGTCGGTACTCTGAATTGCTTGTTTTTTTTTAAGATATGGCCTATTCACTAAATGTGATGATACAACACTGAATTACAGTAAACATGTTTTTTATTTGCCCATTGCGAACAGGCAAAATTCCAAGTAACATTATAGATGAGGTATAAATATTGCGCTTGCGCATGACTCTTAACATTTTCTCCAAATAAAAAACTCTATTGTTAGTAGAATATTATTACTGTTAACTAAATTCTAAAAACTTACTTACTATGTAACGAAATAGCTTAAATATTATGTAAACTTCAGTGACATACCGAGAAGCATTACAAAGATTCTAAATGTATTTTCACAATAACTAATTAATAATGGTCAATCGATATTTACCCTTAACTATGGTCTTGATTAAAGTAAACGTAATTTAAAATAATATAATGTTAATTAACAGTTATTCACTTATTAAGTCAACTTCTTAATAAACTTCTAAAAATCAAAGAAAGTTCGTTAAGAAATTAAAATAAATGAATAATAAATATCTAGGTTTTTCTCGTCTGATACCTTAAGTAATTATAAATTCACATTTTAATTAGAAAAACTAATAAAAAGTAGTTCATAAATATTCAAATATAAAACTTACATTGGCAAAACTCTTTTTTTCAAACGGCAAATACCTAATAATTATGACTTAAAAAGCGATCGCTGAAACATTGTTTGTTAGATAGAAAGGTTTGCAACTAGTGCAGTTTGTTGAAAAGGAGTTCTCCCTTGCATTAATGGTTCAACGCAGTCACGATATTCACATTCTTTCTAAGGAACACAGGAAACAGTGGATAGCGGAAATGTAGCATGAAATGTATGCAGGTTTATCAAAGACTGTAATTTATTTTCTAGACTTAAAAAGTACATTTCAGCAGTTTTCTATTGTATTCATACCTTCATTTTAGTCGTAGTAGCAACAAAATTGTTTGCCATGGAATGCATTTCCTAAGTAACGTGATATATGTTACATGCTCTTTGTTGGTATTGATTTTTAACTTGAACAAAGTACCTCGAATCTTTTTTAATTGCCGAGTATAGTTAAGTCTTCATTTAATATTTCTTTTCCAGAAAATTCTTTTGATGTATTAGAGAACCGAAAAAGCTAAGAAATTTTAATAAAGCAAATCAAGTATGATTTCAAATTCGTTTTGATGTCCTACTTCCTTATGTTACGTTATCAGGAAATCAGACATACAGCTATTTTATTTATTAAAAGGAATTATTATTGTGAATACTGATGAATAAACATTGCACAATTTTAAATAAACAGTGGTTGTAATTCGATACGTTTGCTATATGACGAATAAATTAGTAATGATCATTGTATCTACATGTAATAAATTTTCCTATATTCAAAATTTAACAAATTACAGTTCAGTGAAAGTAACTAATAGGCAAGTTAAGGGTTGGAACTGTTATTAACTATCAGGTCTTACGGAAGCTAAAGGGTCACCTACGTATCAAACGCAGATTGAATTTTCTCCGGTCTTGTTAAGGTTATCCCACAGAAAAATGATTGTCGTAAATATTTTATCACGCCGTAAACTTTGTTGCTGTATATTATGCTTCATCTATCAACAGCGATAATCCAGCAAATATTTCATTAAATGCTATTCGATACCGAATCACGTTCATACTTTACGGGGAATTAATTAAGAAAAATATAAATCTTAAAGTCAAAGTAACTAAAATATAAAGTCAATTAATTAACATTTTTACCCTTCTTTAATTTCCAATGTGTTCATAGCGTATCGATCCAATAAATTTGATTTATTTGTGGTATGGCCCAGACATTATCTGTAGCCACTACACCATCTTTTTTTGATCAGCAAGTTGCCACTAATGAAAATGCTGTTTTTTAATGCTTACATGTTCATATATTTATTTACGTGCCTAAAAATTATCTTTAGATAAATAATTATTTTCATAATAGGCGTCAAGTCGAAAAACCGACATGACTGCAGAACAAAATTTCAATACCAACCCTACCAAATTGCAAGTGCCCTATCTGCCCTTAAAATCAATGGTATGAAAGGCAAAGACGCGAAGGATAAATTAGTTGAATGGATTAAATAGGGGAGAGTAACCATAGTCGGGACAGTATCCTAAGATGGGACATACCAATTTTACTTTCAAAAAGCACTACTATCGATTATCAAATGGAATAAATTAATTATCTCAATTATGTGCATATTGAAAAAATCTCCCGAAACGCGTCCTGCAAAGTGAAAATTTCATCCCTAACCTCAACCCCCTTCGAGTGGCAGTTGCAATCCCCAAAGTTTTAAATAGGAATAGGGGGTTTGTGATATCTTATTTGAATGGTCTCTTAGTGCTGTATTCAAAAATGCTATTGTTTAAAATATTAATCTGTTTAACAAAACTCGTTACAACACACTAAAAACTCAAAAATTAATAGAGTTTCATTCTTAATAATGTAATACAATAATATACCAATCTGCGTTTGAAACAAAATTAACTAACGAAAATTGTTGATAAGTTTTTATGTCATTTTATGAACATTTCAATTGTTTTGCTTGCCTATCAAGAACGAAACGCTATTAGTTTTTGATTTTTTTAGTGTGTTGTAGCGAATTTCTTTAAATTGATTAATTGTTCTTACCCTTCATTCTTGGAATAAATTTTTAAGCCATAGCATTTTTCAATAGAGCATGAAGATACCTTTCAA
Source organism: Dascillus cervinus (assembly GCA_949768715.1). Classification (NCBI taxonomy): domain Eukaryota; kingdom Metazoa; phylum Arthropoda; class Insecta; order Coleoptera; family Dascillidae; genus Dascillus; species Dascillus cervinus. Next base: position 15,117,810 of record OX458316.1, on the reverse strand, counting down.
CCTTTAAGGTGAGTTTGGTAGGTTTAGAAGTGAGGTTAGAATTATTGAATTTTCAATCCAAGTTAATTTAAAATGTACAGTGCAGATAAGCTTCAAAAGGTAGAAATCGCAAACCACTGGCATGAAGGTATGATGACATATACTTTTCATAATTTATTATGTTATATTAAAATATTTTCAAGCGATTTTGCTCATAACCAAAATTTCTCAAGTATGTCTCCTCATTCAGTATTAAGTAGGCTACAGTGTAACACTGAGTAAATGTTTCTTAAAGTTGTAATATTTAAATTAACTTGGATCGAAAATTTAATAATTCTAACCTCACTTCTAGACCTACCAAACCCACCTTAAACGATTGCGTCAATAGTAAATTTGTTCACTTATTGCGCTGAAAATAAGAAGATTTAGGCGTTTAACGTAAGAAATTATTATATTTATGTACAACTATAGATGGATAATTGTATACAATATTTTACCTTTGAGATTGTTTCAATTTTTTACAAACCACATATAAACAAAGAATAGTATGGTTATCAAAGATGTCATTTGATGCGTTTTCAAAGACGGGACATGTCCCATCTTGGGTATTTAACTTAAATTCAAACAAATGTCCGGATTTTCTCTCCTCTTTTATATGTCAATGAACGGAGAGCTGCCAAGAAGAGGAAAACTGTAGCTTCTACTATTTTAACCGAGTCACCCTATAAAGCAAAACTTGTGGCAAGAACCTCTTCTTCAGCAGTGAGAACAGTAACACAAACAATTTTTGGAAAGCAAAATAAAAAGAAAAAAATATTAGGAAACAGACCAAAAGGAAAGATACATCGTCCGAGAATCAACAATGCATTGTTTGCCAAGAAGAATATCAAGATTTCAAAGAAGACTGGTACAAATGTGTTCAATGTTTATCATGGGCTCATGAAGCCTATTGGTTTTTGAATAACTTAAATTTTAATTGCCAATCCGTCTCATCTCAAGATCCTCGTTGTCCCATCTTTGGTATGGGTATGTATGTATGGTATGTTTTTGTGTAGCCCATTATTAATAAATAAGTTTACTTTATTTTTGTACAACTTTTATATCTTTGCTTAACAAATAGTCGAACAAGGCGTTTCTAAACAATTTTTTTTTAAGGCTTAATTTGTTTCTTTCCAAAAATATCAAACTATAAGTGTCCCATCTCACGATACTATCCCCTACATTCAAGAAATGGGTTTTTCCATGAAAAAAGGGACTTATTTACTTGACCAAAAAGTTGGTAGAAAAAGCAGATTTATTAACACTCTTTTTATCCAAAACACCCCTAGACGCATCATTAAAAAACATCACAAAACATAGAAACTGCTAGCAATACCGCCTGGCTACAGATGGTGCTGAAAGTGGTCACTGTAGAGACAAAGTGGCCGAAGATAGTAAAACAGCACACATTATCGCCTAAATAATTAAATTATGAAGGTTTACAGCATTTTATCCTAAAAACTGTAGCGTAATTAAATAATATCAAGCCTCAGTTCAAGATACGGTTATTCTCAGTCATTTGCTAATTGTTTTACTTGCAAATTTGCTTAAAGTGACTACAAATGGTGTCTCGATCCTAGCAGGTATCACTGGGTTAGACCAGCAATACGTGAAGACATCGGGTAGAGGATTGTTGACGCCGTCCGTAATTTTAATCATTTAAATGTTGCATCCACGGTATTAGTTAATTTTAATAGGCGTTTACGATTCTACATACAACAGGAAAATTTTGAACATATAATGCAATTTCAATGCGATTAGGAAGATTTTCACTTTGTTTACAACAATCTAATTTACTCAACCAAAATTTTTAAGTCCGACTCTGAAATGAAAAATACCTGCCTTATAGGGTATTCTGTTCGTGATTATGGTTAGTAACTAGCGTTAAGCGGCTATTGTCCACTAAGATTTACGATCTTTCAAATGTTACCCGAAAAGATTATTTAAATTTTTGCCGGGACAAGTTTTAAACATTTATTAATTGAAACCGACGTCTCTTTCTAAATTTTAAATTGTGGCAACGTGTCCTGTGTGATATGTTATTATACAAGCAAAAAAATATTTTAATTCATTTGGCTTTATAGTATCCTGACTCAGTTGTAATAATTAGATTCAACAAAATTTTATAGTACTGTGAGTGCAGTGTTAGAGTTTTATCGAATTTCTCAAAAAATAATAAAGGAAACGAACAAAAAAGGGTGTGGCACAAAATAGTCACTAATTTCACACTTTACAACATTAAATTTATTAATCAAATAATTTAACTTCACAGAAAAATAAAATTACGTTAATTCAACATTAAACATGTTTCTTTTTATAACTGATTGATCAAAACTAAAAAAAAATAAAAAGAAGCTCTATAAATCAGGCGGATGGTTTTCCAGGCCGTCTATAGTGAAATCCGGGTTACACCCTCGCTTCCATAGTCGAACAGGAACCGCCTTGCGCAGAACACTTAAGGGCGACGAAGCCACTTACGGACGAAGGACGAACCCCACCGCGACGCTAGCAGCGGCGTTAACAGTAGATTATTATTAATCGCGGGTTTTCAAGTTTTAAAGGAATTAGAAAGTCGCTTTTTCCCGAAAATGCTACACGATAGACCACCTAGTGTTATTATTAAAAGTGGCAAAGATTATTATAAATATTATACAAAGCTATAACAGTTATTTATGTATTAAGGGCATAATAATACGATTACAGCACAAAGAAATGTTTAAAGCACGAGTTATGCAGGGCTCTTAAATTTCGAAGGGCTGTAATTTATTACGCCAGTGCTACATGCAATGTTTGATTTTATTTTGGTCCTGAAATAGTCAAAATTAAAAAATTCTACAATAGATCGTTGGTGCTGTAACGTAATTTATCAAAAATTATTGACTTTCTTCACAAACTCAATTTGCTACAATGAAAGAAAATCTTTGATTTTGTTTACTTGATATAGAACATTGCAAGTTTCGGAAAAAAACAAAAAATTTTACTAATTATTTTTTCAGCCGATATTGTTTATTGACCTTTATTAACCTTGTCGGATTGAAAAACACAACAATTAATTACCTTATTACACGGGTTAGGCGGAAAAACATCGCATAAAAAGTTTATATTTTACATCAACATGTTGATATTTCAAATTCAGTGTAACATAAAAATGATACTTAATTTTAAGAAAAAAATTGCTTCGGTGTTTAATATATTATCTACCCAGAATAAAAATCAAAAACAAGTCTCGTTTTTAAATTAAAAAGTTTTTCTGAAATTTCTTATACACTGTTCCTTCCGATTTTCTTTTGTATTATAAATCTCCCTCGAGTCCCAAGTCGAACAATATTTGACCACTATACGTGAATTGAGTTTGGATCCTCTGAACTGTTATAATATTTCGTCACACATTAGGGTGACAACTTTTATTACTTTTTTTGAAAACTTTCCACTTTCCATCAAACTTTTAATTTCTTCAGTGTGTCGAAAAGGAGAAGAAAACTTAATTTTAAGGCGTTGATCCTTTTTGCACGAAACTGCAACTGCAATTAGCGAAGCTTTTAATTAATTTATTATGCAAAAGTTAATTAATATACAATATAAGGAACTATTTAATGAGCACTAGCAATAAATCTAAACTCACAAATGACATCCTAGCGAGGCGAGCTAAAGAGAAATGAAGGCATCATCTGCAGACGTTGATTAATTATGCCTAGATAATAAGTCTTATTAAAGCTACAATATCAGGCTTCTAATTAAAATGTGTTGTAATAACACATTCAGGTTCAGTTTTGACACATGGGTTGTATTTTTTCTATTCATATTTTAACCGTTAAGATAAATACACGTTTTTCTAGAATCTTCAACATAACCGAGAACTTTTCAACCTTCCATCGATTTTATTCTTGTTAAGCAGGTATTCATAAACGTAGGGAAGTATGCAAGACTGGACCTTCCGGTTCATTTCACGAAATCAAATGCATTTGTGTGAAGTAATCTCTGAAGAGTTAAATTTTGTTCTTGAAAGGAAATAGAGTTGCCTAAAGATAAACTAACGACTAACGATTATCTTCATTTCCAGAACTAAAAATAAGATTCACATTTCGACCTGTATAAATAAATCAGTTCGGTAAAATTACGATATGATCCTAGAATACATTTTGTAAATCAAGTTATAAATGAAGACGATTCATATTAGTGGTTGGTATGCGGTTTCTTTATGTTGATTGTTCTCTAACTCATACGGACAAATTCACATTAAAGCGGAGAATTCTAGAGAATCCCATGTAAGTTAATTTAATCATTTTAACTCACCACTTTGAAAGCGAATTTCAGGAAATATTTTAAAGTTCTTAAGAGTTTCTGTTGCTAGGTTCAGTTAATTGTAATGAGCTGCATTTGAATATGGATGGTAAAGGCCTTTGTAGAGACATCTGCTTCAATATGGGCATGTTGTGGTTAAGGAAAGTCAGCAGAGAGACCAAATCCATTCATTAGAGTACCGCAAAGCAGGACGACCAACGTCCTAAATTAAACTACAAACCGTTCTCTGGAAATGCTGGTTTGTGTAAATATCAGTATCAATTCTATTTGAGCAACATACACCTGCTATTATTGTTATATTGTTATTAATACAATCATTTTGTAGAAAGCTTATTTTGTTTAAATTTAAATGTTATATTGTTGCATATTAATAAAGCAGGTAAATAAATGCCGTTTTCGTTTTATTTTCAGAACAACTTTGGTCCCAAAAAAATACCATTATTAGGATTGTGTAATTTAGAAAATTGAGACTTAGATAATTTGCAATCGCAGTTTTACAAATTTCTTTTTAAAAAAAACTTCCACGATTTATTTAAATGTGATCATCAAATAATTTTTTGGTAGAGTTAAGTTGAAACCACAGCCAGAAAAAGTAATATCCGAAAAGAAATAAGCACAAATGAGAATTACTACAAATATTTTTTCTTCTGTTAGATTAGAAGTACAAAATTATAACAAAATTATAACAATGCGTAAACGCATAATGGGTTGGATTACTACTATGTTGCAGATCATGTCTGTTGTTGTTCAAACTGCAAATTTAATTTATACTGACGAATTAAAATTTGTTAGCGTAATATTAAATTGGAATTAAATAAAATGTTTACCATAGCGAATAGATCTTTAAATTATATGCAAAAATCTAGAAAATGTATTTGATAAAAACAACGTGGAATATTTTATTTTATCACACCAGATAATTGAGTAAACTTATAAAAGGTTAGTCAGGTTGATACTACGGCGAAAATCAATGATCAAACGGAGTTGCAACGATAAGTCGGTAGGGTGGAGGGATCCAAGGGTCTTATGTGCCATTTAAATGCTTAGTTTGGCACGCATACTTGGTCACACCTTATATCACCTACTGTACTACACCCGCCTGTTGTTGACGTGCTACTTGAAAGTTGAATTTCTGTTGGTTACTATAAATTTGTGGTTTTACTCGCTTACTCACATGTGTGCAGAGAGGTGGAGAGAGCGTGTTCAGTACGTGATCACTATACATAGTTCGGAAATTTGTCTTTACATATACAAATGCGTAAACTTCAATATCCATTGTAAAAATTCAATGTAGAAAATAACTCGCGTTGTTGAAGGTCAAGTTAGAGAAGTTTTACTGTAACTATACTGCCGTGCTTAAGAAGAAGGCAATAACTACAGAAACATTTTTTTCGCGGAGATGGGTACATACTCGCTCTTTGCCTTGTGATTGAAGTCAAAATTGAAAAAGCAGTAAGTGTTTTTGCCTTATACATTAAGTACGAATAAAGTTTATTGCTTTTTTTCACTGTAAAGATATAGATCACGCCTAGACGAATCCACTAATATCCATGTCGCATATTTCATATTTTTGTAGTTACTGTCTTCTTCCTAAGCACGGCAGTTAATTACTATAATGTTTTCCTTGTTTGTTTCATTGGGGGCTGCGATATCAAGATGACATTGTTGCATTGAGATAAATATCTCTATAGATTTTGGAGCTAAGCGCTGAACATTCCTGCATCCAAAAGTCATTTACAATTTTTTTCAGTTTAATCGCCAGCTGCCTTGATTTTTCAATTTGGTTTCAAAATTACCTATTACAATTTTTACTATGCAGTAACCCTTCTGAGCGACAAGAATAAAGTAATAATTCGATAAATCTGAAACTATTCAGTTTTGGAAAAAAAGTAGGTTCATTTTTAAATTTGATATACAGGGTCTTGTCAAAGAAATAACGTTATCATCAATTCTTTAAATAGCAACCGTTATTTTTTGTCGCTATTTTGATACTTTCTTAATGGCAAAAACAACATTGTAATGCTTTCAGCCCCTTCCACACAACAATTATTTTTAAAAAAATTTCTAGTCATTTTACAATTGAAGAGGTTAGAATGAGAAGGTTACAAGTATATTTTTAAAAATTATAGAATACGTGTATTTTGTTAAAGGTGGCATGCGTATTTATTGGAATTAAAAATATGTAAGTGATTTTTAATAAATCTTGTAACATTTGTTGTATTATTATGTTTTTATTGGAATAAATACGCATCTCACCTTTAACAAAACGCAGGTATTCCTTAATTTTTAAAAATGTACTTATACCCTTCAACCCCTTCAATTCAAAGGTATATTAAAATCACGACGAAAACATATTCATTGATATATTCAAAAAACAATCGACGGCGACGTCACTACTATGACAGGGAGTAATCAGTGTATAATAATGTTATCTTGGATAATCTATACAAGGTGTAAACGAAATAAGTACATTAATTTTAACTGGTAATAAAACTCTTCAAGACCAACAACTTTTCCTAATAACTTTGTTTTGAAAACGTTTTTGTTTTTGAGTTAAAATTATTTTAAAATCTTACACAATTTTCTTACACGCCACTGGAAGCAAAGTTACCTAATCAACAAGATTACCTTATGAAACGGTTACCATTAGTTGCGACTATTATTGTCGATTTTAAACAATAAACCAATAAACACCAAAAAAACGTTTTATTTCAAATTTATTTTTAAACATTGACGCGAGAATTGCGCTAACGAAAATAAAGGAAAACGATCATAAAAATTGTTCAAAGTGCCCACCGCTGTTTTGTACACATGCTTGAAGACGCCGACGAAGTGATTCTTCTATCCTTTGTAACATGGCTCTGTTGTTACGAATCATTGCAGCATCAAGTTCCACCCGTTCTTGCAACATTTCGATGGTATCAATTGATATAGAGTATACTAAATCCTTCATGTACCCCCACAAAAAGAAGTCGCAAGGGTTCAAGTCCGGTGTTCAGGCAGGCCAGGGTACAGGACTGCTTCGTCCTATTCAACGAGCACTTTTCGAACATGATAAGGATACAATTGCTGTTCTTTTAGTATTTTCCAAATTGTAGCATGCGATACTTCATGTGGCAGTGCTAGCCTTCTTGTGCTGAGCCCTGGTCGAACCACGACACTGTTCAGAACAGCCTCCTGAATGTTTGCAACTTGAGCTGGACGCTGCCGACCACGATCGTAAGCTGCAGGCTGAAAAGATCCGTGATCTCGAAGATGCTGCACCACATTTACAAATATGCGAACATTCCGAAGACGACGGTTCGGAAATCGGTTCATGTAAATTCTTCGAGCTAAGGCTGCATTCCCTTGGCTCTCACCATAGGTTAACACAATATCAGTAAATTCGTTATTGGTAAATCTAGACATTTTTTCAGATTTCACTTGACAGAAGTGACAAATTAATTTTCAATAATAAAAAGTCATTATTTTTCTTTGTTGGAGCATTTCATAGAAGGCTCGAAAAAATGGTACATAAAAAAGGGCTTATCTCGACGAGTTCTACTACTGGTAAAAATTAATGTACTGATTTCGTTTACACCTTGTATATATAAAATTGGATGTATGTGTGTTTGTATGTCGCCTATAGACTCGGAAACCGCTGAACCGATTTTGATTAAATTTTCAGGAATACTCTACCATAATCTGGAGAGTGTTCCTGTAAAGTTTAGTGCCGATCGGCGGGGGGGTTAATCGCAAAATAAGATTTTTGCATAGAAAGAAGTGCCCTAAAAGCACCAAATTTTGTACACAAGTGCATCTTAGTAGGGCGGGCTTAGTTTGACATCGGGGGGGGGGAAAGATTTTCGCACAGAAAGAAGTGTCCTACAGTTACCAAATTTTGTATACAAGTGGGCTTAGTGGGGGGCTCTGTTTGATTCGGGGGGGGGGATTTCTGCACAGAAATAAGTATCCTACAGCCACCAAATTTTGTACACAAGTGCATCTTAGTAGGGGGGACTTAATTTGATGCCGATTTTGTCCAAACAAAAATCGCACTGGGGGATCACTGAAACTTATTTTCGCATAGAAACAAGTGCCCTACAGCCAACAAATTTTGTATATAAGTGCATCTTAGTCGGGGGGGGGGCTCAAACATAGTTTTGCATAAAAAGAAGTATCCTGCAGCCACCAAATTTTGTACACCGAGCGAAGCCGGGCATTTCAGCTAGTGTAATATAAAACGAAACAGTTTCAGATTTATTAAATTTAAATTTCTCAATTTTTTTCATATGTAAAGGCCTATTATTTCCGTACGGTCATATTAACAGTTAAGAGTCATATCCAAGCAATGGTAAAAATGGCAATGGTTACTAGAGAGTTATAGTTATATATGTTTTTCATTGTGGTAATACTTTGCTTTTACATTTCTACGGCGTACGCATGCGCTTGAGCTTCCCAGCCAAAATGTCGTATTACGACAATGAAAAAATACGTCTTGCTATAACTTTCTACTATTTATTAAAATCGGGGAAGACATCATTATTTTGACAAGAAACACTCTATATATAAAAATGTTACGTTAAAAGGTGTGAAATTAAATTTAAAAATTAACCTGTTTTTAGATTTTTCAAAATTCAACGGTTTCATATTTGTGGTGCGATCTATCCCTCAGGCCGTGTTTATTTTCTGAAATATTCAACAACTTGAACTCGCACAAAATACATTTTTAATTGACATAAGCCGTTTCCAACAATATTTTTTGCTTCGTTATCTACGAAAACCTCAACTTTTGTATTTAATATTCTTATATTCGGTCTTGTTGAAGTGAAAATTTTGTTTTGATTTTCAGGTTTACATTGCTTACGCTCTCTTTATTGTATATTCATTAGCAATGCACGTAAGTGCGTATGGCCATTTATATTTGTAAACACACTGTGATACAGACATCTTCGAAAATATATTTGTTTCAAATTCACTGAAAACTGGTGAGTCAATATTTTCTTCAAAACTATCTTGTTTATTTGCTATACTGTATTTTCGGAGTTTTCTTTAATATACATTTTTGTATTTAAAAAATAAAAACTAAGTTAATGAGTTTATTACAGAAATTAAAGTTGAAAACATAGCGCTTAGTGAAACGATATCATTCTACGTTGTACCGCAGTTTAGAGAGAAATGTTATTTATTAATTTCCTTAACCCTAGGACCACAATCTGAAGTGACCCTAGCACAAATTATGTAACTTGTAATTAAGTGTCACACTAACCCACGACAATGCCATTCATAGCACCTTTTTCACTATTAGCGAGTGCTAACCACATTTTCATTAGTTGTGACTTCATTTGCTCTCAACCTATGTAATTAGTACAATAATTATACAAGATTTAAAAGCAAAATAACAGGACTTTATATTTGAGTGCAATTACAAAAAAAAAACATAAGATAATTAGATAGATAAGTTGATTCATTAAGGTTTTAGAATTTTAATAATAATAGATTAAAAAATAGGAATTATCTCGTGCTTTGCTGCTATTAAATTAACTATAAAATATATTTCAGGCTAACCATTTTTATTATTAAATGGCCCTCTTTACCACAGCCGAGCAAACTAGCATTGTTGTATATTACACCAACCATACTGAATACTGATGCTTCCATACAAACTGTAGAACCCAAGTGCGAAAGTAGGCATTGTATCTAGGCGTGATCAACAAGGTACATTAAATTTATTGTTATTTTACAATATAAGAGTTCAATTAACCATCCCATCTTATATTCCTGTAAAAATGTACTTTTATGAAAAAAAGGAAATAAACTTAAACCAATAAATTTACACTTTTTTCGTAATAATTGGGAGTTCCGTAAGGGTAATCCAAATTTAACTAACATTTTGGAACTTACTTGTATCAAGCATGGTTGTACAGAAACAGGGTGGAGATTATATATAGATTAACGACAGTGGGTTCCAAAAGTTAGCGTGCAAATTTATCAGTTCCAACAGTAATTTCTTGCTTTGCTGCAAGGCGTACCTACCTACGAGAACAGTGCAAACATTTTCGTAAATTAAATTATTCAGTTACAACGACTAGAAGCGAAATTAATTAGTTTAAAAATAGATTTCGGTTCGGTAAAATGATCTTAAAACAGTTGATATCTACTACAAGCAATAATTGTCATATATCTCAACTTACTTTTAAATTAGTATCTTCTACGTGTGCGCTACTTAAGTTTTAAACATGTGCTACAAAAATTTCACATAAATTATATTTATTACTGGCGTGACTTAAATAACTAATCCAACGTTAAACGAAATAAAAATGTTAAATGATGAGACTTAAATTGAAATCTACCAAGAAATTTATGATTTGTTTTTTTTATTCAAAAGTTGAAAATAAACTAAAGAATTGGTAGGAAAGGTCGGCTTTAGTATTATGTTTGTGTAGAGTCTCGTTTCCAGTTGGGAGATTTTGTAGGATCTACGAGTTTTAGGTCAACAGAATTATAGTATTAGTACAAGTCATGTGTTTCTTTAATATATTTTCAAATTACCTTTATAAAGAAATCCTAAATGTAAGTAGTTGTGCCCTCATTGCCCCAATCGCTGCTCCCACTAAAATATTAAGCAACTCAATGAAATAGAGCACTGATTATTTATAGGTTGTAAATTTTCATTAAAGGGTTTGAATTTGAATCGGGTATCAGTTGAAAGGAAATCCGTGTAGTAATGTCAAGATAAAACCGTGAATAAGTTTAAAGTATGCAATTCGGAAAATCTAACAGTGTTGTTTCCTTTACTTTGCAACCGTATTTCTTCAGGTAGCTTTTAACCATTGAAAAGTTATCAAACAAACACGAATAACCACAATTCGTACTCACGTCAATCCTCTGAAGGAACATGTTTCTTGCCAATACAGTAGGTTTCAGTATTAGGAAAATTTTAGTCTTTATAAAAAAAAATCGAACGACCTGTTCTTAAATATAATATTACATTTTTGTGACAGTCGTTTCAGTATTGCAGGTGAATGAAACAAAAGTGATGCTGTGTACAAACTGCATTTTTATCGGTTTAGTCATTTAATATATCTATATTGCAGAACACATCAAAGTTTACTGTTTCGAGAAGTTGTTCTTCTTTCTCCAATACTCTTCAATATCTATTCTACTACCACCCGCGGGAAATTCTGCACGCGTGGCACGCGTGTCCAATTTGCTCAAAATAACTTGATGTTGCTTTATGGGAAATATCCGCTTGTAGAGACGTAAAACCGGAAAATTATAGTTAAGATGTTCTTATATCAGCCATTTTTCCGACTTACAGAATATGGGGAACAAAGAAGAAGTAGATATATACGATATCCAATCATTGGTTAATCAAATATTTATTTCTTTTGACTTACAATTATTACGATTACCGAAACTAATATCTAACTAACGTTCAATTTTTAATCGTTCGTTCGTTAATTATTGTAATTGATGTGAAATCAAAAGTGAGTAATTTTTATTGTTATATTAAGTTATTTATCAAAATGTATTTAACTATGACAGTTTTTACGATTTTATTAATTAAAAATTATTGGGCAGGACGTAATATTTAAGTATTTAAGGCAAGCAATCAATAGTAATTTGTAATCAGAAATAATTTAATTCTAAAACAAACACGGGTTTAATTCAAATCGTTCAATTACTTTAATACACTCCAATAATTACAATTTGAAAGCTGTTGATACCGTAGACCGTTGGTGTTTGTGTTTATGCAATGTAGTAGGGATCACATTGTTAAATGGAGAAAAGCGATTACAGTTGCAAATAGTATACGTTAAAAGCCATGCAAATAATATAATTGATGCTAAAATTTGAGAAACAACTAGAATAGCATGCAAATAAATTTTCACTCCGAACCGAAACAACTACGAATTTAATTAACATTATCTTGTAAGTCACTGAAGTGATAGTTAAATGGAACGAAAACTTAACTTTATTTGTGTATTTTTAAGTTAAGTCGCAGTTTTAAATATTTGAAAACCCAATTTTTACAGTGAGTGAGTGCCAGCCAAATGGAATAAATTCATTATCTCAATTATTGTGCAAATTGAGAAAAAATCCCGAAACACGTCGTTTTTAGTCTATCACATGATATTCTACAAAGTAAAAATTTCATCCCTAACCTCAACCCGCTTCGGGTGACAGTTGCAATCCCAAATTTTTAAATGGGAAGAGGGGGCTTGTGATACCTCACTAGACAGGACTCTTCATGCTCTATTCAAAAATGCTATGGTTTAAAAATTTATTGTAAAAATGAAGAGTAAAAAAAATTAATCTCTTTAATGAAATTCGTTACAACACATTAAAAAAAATCAAAAATTAATAGCGTTTCGTTCTTAGTAATATAATACAATAAAAAATATATCAATCAGCGCTTTAAACTAAACTAACACTGTCAACTAACGAAAAATGTTGATCAGTTTTTATTTTACTTTCTGAACATTTCAATTGTTTTTGCTTGCCTTCTCAGTATCAAGAACCTATTATGCATATGCCCTTAGAACAGAGAGTGGGAGGAAGGAGCATTTGCTACCGATTATGGACGGCAGGTGGGGAACAAAGTCGGCCATTTGTATCAACCACGTTTGACTGACGTTTGTTTGCCAAGTGGTTTTTGAGTGTTTTTTTGTGATTTAAAGACCTTAATTTGTAATTTTTGTGGTGGATCGAGTAGAGTATAGTGTATATATAGTTTTTAAGACTTTAGTGATAGTTAATAGTTGATAGTTGAAAGAAACTTAAAAATAAAACATTTGTGTAACATGGTGAGTTGTGCTGCGTGTGGCTGCTCCAAAACACCCAAGACTACTTCTCAAGGGATCACGTTTCATCGGTAAATGTTTATTATTTTATTTAAAATTCAATTAAGTTAAAATTCAGGCAAAAATATTATTTTGAGTTTATGTTGACATTGACATTGACAAGCCGGTTCATTGGCGTGTGCGTGGGTAATACTTGAACAAAATTACAAAGTTTTGATATTGATTTTTTTTTGTTTTATGAGTGAAAATAAACTAGTTTTAACTTAATTTGGCCTATAATAAAAAAATAAAATTTTCAGTTTTCCCCAAGACGAGAGAAAATTAAACGCTTGGTTGAAAATTATTACCAAAGAGGATTGGAAACCAACGAAAAACAGTGTCCTGTGTTCACAGCATTTCAGTCCAGAATCATTCGATCGGTCCTCAAATCTGAAGGTTCGATTGCAATTGAGTGCTATACCAACTATTGTTGTTGAAAGATTGAAATATGTTAGTTTATTAATATTATAATATTACAGTTTACTAATTTATGTTGTTATTGTAGGTGCGACATTTTACTGAAGTAATTAGCAAACCTATGCAGAAAGTGCAAGAGGAGCCAACAGTTGTTGCATCTACATCAGGACTCTCCACAGCTAAGAGCCCTCGCAAAAAAATTATGAAGAAAAAAATTTCTAACTTGGAAGCACTGAACAAATTAAAGAGCGGCCAAATAAAGAAATTACAAAAACGTGCTTGGCGTCAAAAACAAAAAATAGAGTCTTAGGATGATATGACAACAGAACTTAGGCAAAAGAATTTGATGTTGACTGAACATGAGAATCTCCTCGTTGATACTTTTGGGGAAAATAAGGAGCTCATAACACGTCTTTTCAAAAAGACGACAAATGTCTCTGTGAGTAAGAAATGTGAGAAGCCTGTTAGAGCTTTTGCAATAACTCTACATTTTTTTTCACCTGAAGCGTATACATATGTGAGACAAAAATTTCAAACTTTATGCAAATGGTACTCTTCTATTAACGCTCAACCTGGTTTTACGACTGAATCTTTTGATTTTCTAAAAATCAAAGTTCAAAATTCTGATAAACAACTAATTTGTTCATTAGTTTTTGATGACGTAGCAATTCGTCAGCATGTGGAATATGATGGAATTAAGTATCACGGCTATGTGAATTTTGGGGGTGGTGCGGACTTTGGTGACGGTTCCCAAATGGCCACTGTTGTCTTATTGTGTTTAGAAATAGAAAAAAAATTCAGACAGGAGCAAATAAGTTCAAACAGAATTTCTAAACAAAAGGTTTTTTTGCAAACTTTTAATAAAGTTGATACTTTAAAAGTGTTTTAAGATGTAAATGTGAGACTTATGATTTACTCAATAATAGATTTATATTAATTAAGAGTATCTGTTTTTGTTATATAGAGCCTCGGATACATTTCTTATGTCGAAACTTGTCGTACCAAGAAAGCATTAGAACGTTTTCTAATACAATTGTACTTTTTAAGGGCCAATAAATGTAAGCTTTGTAACAGCATTTTTTTTTCTATGAGTATTAATTTTGTCCTTGTTGACTTTACAGTTTCAAACCATGTATTCGCATTTTTGTATTTAAATCCATGAGCAAAATTTTTTGCCGTCACTGTTATTTTTTTTGCATTAACGTACTACGGTTTAGAATGATTGACGACGAAAAAAGTTTTGCTTGCAGGCGTAGAATATGCGATGGAAATCCTATTCGATACGCCACTGACAAGGATCCGCCATTTGCATCAACCATCTCGTTCCACTGCAACCTTGCATAATGCTCCTTCCTCCCACTCTCTGTTCTAAGCATATGCCGATCAAGATCAAATAACCTCCTAGATCTCCTGTTCTCAATCCTTTGGAATTCTATTTCTATTGGCAATTTGCTGGGAGCCAATCATAGATCTACCTTCTGGCGCGATCAGTTTGAACATTCTTCACAAATTCGAAAATACGGTATAGAAACCGTCGGGAAATCTTTGACAGCGTTAGACAGCTATGATTCGACGTGTACATTGAATCGTATAATTTAGACTTTATTTTGGTTGTATCTTTACAATAAATTTTAAGAATTATTTATCAAGAATATCGTGACTTATAATGCCATCGGTTTTAAATTTCCTTGGTTATTTAGTGTGCTGCGCTAAACTTTTTTGTTTACAAAAACGAAGCTTTCAAGAAGAAGACTTATTGTAACCGTCTATTTAGTTCCAGACAATGTCGGGATAATCGCAAAGAAAAATGTACAATGCGTTTAGAAAAAAGAACGCAACTAAATAATGTATTGAAATACATTTAATTAATGGATGCAGTTTGTTTTGTATATTTTCTTGCGGATATAATCAAAACCGTTAGTAAATTAGATCTACAATTTTAACTTGTTACGTAATGATGAATTTTATTTTATTGATAACTATTTTTTTCAATAGATAATAACATAACCTAACATAACAATTTGTCCGATACATTCAATAATAATTGTATTACGTTATAAAACCATTCGCATTTTTGGGTGTATTTTTTCTAATCGTGGTTACATATTGCGTTTATATAATGCCACTCCCTTGTAGCAGATAAAATAGCAACCCTTCCATCACGCAAATAAAGTGATGTAATATTTTAAATTAGATGGAACACTCTTTGTTTAATTAGAAGGTATATGTAGGGGCATCACGAAAACGTGTTTTGTGTTCTAACATTCCATTATGAATTCTTTTAAATTTGCGTTAGTGTTTCAAGATATAAACCGATAACAAACAACCAGGGTCCTAGTTCGAAAATGCATACTCGAAATGTTGGTAAAATGTTATTCTTTCAGACTTCATTAGTATGTATTACATTTTCAGATCTCTTTGAGTAAAACAAATCGATAAACAAGAAAATAATTTATTTAGCGTATGTACAAGATCACAAGATTGGCGCTGGTCTACCAACAAACATTAAAATTCTACAACAGTATCAGTATCCAATTTGTCTAAAACGGAATGTAAAAGAATGAAAGAAATTGCTGATAGGGAAGCATTTAGCAGTATATAATTTTTTTTATTGTGTTAGATACAGAATATAAATTATTATTCCTATAAACTGACACAATATTACAGATAAAGGATCTAATAATAAAATACTACTGCAATTTAGCTGACAAGAGCGGATTAAAATGGCAGAGTAATGAAACCACCAAATATTGACTGTACCGTACTACTACGAATTATTGTACGTTTTAATGGTTTCTAGAATGTGAAAAATAAAGTAAAAGTGATTGATAGAACAACCAACAATTTTGTGAAAAAATACGAAATGGCCGTAGAACATTAAAAACACATTATTAACTCATCGATTAAGTGAAGATCGCTTAAGTTCTTTCACATGTAAGGAGATGCAATTTCCATATAATTTTAAGCATGTACATACATGAAGAAGCTAAACTTTATAAAAGTAACAGTTAATCCAGACAGTTTAATATTGTTGAGATTATTAATCGCCGATTAACGCAAAAGTTGGTTACAATATTATTCCGTTGATCGAATCTTACGAAATTGAAGAAAATGTAATTTTTTTCCGTGACAAAAATTTCAATAGATATTCGAATCAAGGATGTCATGCATTTTAAATCAATAGATACTCAAACCAATGGTGCCATGATTTACAAATAATGTCAAAAGTTTCCCAATTCATCTGCACTTTTTATCAATTTTACTGGCTGTACTGTTTCTAACTTCTATATAAGTAGTATTACTATAAACATAACGGAAGTAATTAAATAAATTTGTAGTTCTTATTGGTATGTTTTGTATTCATTTTGTCAAATTACAATTAGATAAAGTGGCAATTGAATTTAATGGTATATTTCGTTCATTCATTTATAGGGGTCATTAATGCACGATTTCCTATTCATTAAATCGGCCCGTAAATCAACGATCCCCGGAAAAGTAATTTAGTAAATTTTTTTCACATGAATTTATCGTAAAATGTATCTAAGAAATTGTATAATTTGTTAATTACCAACGAAAATATTATGCACTAATCAATAGTTATTTTAAGTAAGGTAACAAGCAATTAATCTTCAATAATATTAATATACAACACCAAAATTTACGGCTCAAATTAGATATAATGTAAATAAATCAACCTGTAATTAAGTAACCGCAAAAGTTAACAGAAAGAGAAATTTAAGACTGAAACACATTGTTAGCAACAAGTGATTTATATCTTATCTCACAGTTGAGGTCCGTAGTGACTGGGGCTTCAGAGCGTAAAGGTGATAACTGTTGGCGAATTCTCAATAAATTTCGTGACTATCCAACTTACTTCCATTTCCTAGACGAATTTTATTTTTACACATCTTTTTATCACTTATTGCTATGAAGTAGGTACTTTTACAAGTGTTTAGAAATTGGTAACTTATTGCATTTTTGTTTAACGTTTGTGTTGCTCAGTTTCTCATCAACCCAAAACTTCTTATTAAAAACGGTTAAAACTAGAATAGCACTTAAGCGCTAATTTTTTAAAGTTATGTCGATAAATTATGAGAACAAAGAGAAATGTAAAGTGTGTTTACCATGGGGCATTGGATATTGCTTCAAGCATATTAATTATCGACCGATAGAACGAACTTTCAAAATGATGTTGAGTTGGAAAAGAAAGCTATTAGTTATTTCAAAATACAGTCAAACCTGTATAAGACGGAACCACTTGGGGCTGCAAAAAAGTTCCGGCTTAGCCAGGTTTCCGACTTATCCAGTAACGTGTCT
This sequence comes from Dascillus cervinus, assembly GCA_949768715.1. Lineage (NCBI taxonomy): Eukaryota > Metazoa > Arthropoda > Insecta > Coleoptera > Dascillidae > Dascillus > Dascillus cervinus. Next base: position 15,099,931 of record OX458316.1, on the reverse strand, counting down.
AAGGCGGAAAATAAAACTGTCTTAGCCGGAAAACGTATGTAATTGAAAAACACAAATTACAGGAATTCAAGATATATTTCCGAACAACTCTTGCAGCGTTTTTTGCTGTTTATTAGCACAAGTCGCTTTAACATTCCTTTCAAGTGCAGTGCGACATTCTAACAGCTTTTTCTTCATTTCACCACAATTTATACGGTCTGAATAATGCTCCAATGCTGTCAGCTTTTTCAATGCTTCTGCAGAGGTAATTATTTTTTCACATTCTTCAACTTCCATAGCTGAAATAATGGAATCCATATAAGAATATTAAATAAATAAATGCTTGTAATATTTGTAAATATAAAATAATTATTATAATTTTACGTCCAGACAATCCATACCTAAACCTGTTCTTTCAGTTTCATCTTCTCTCTGCATAGCTTCTTCCATAAGAATGATATCCTCCTTCAGTTGTAACTTGCTCATCAATCTTTACGTAATCTTCTGGTCTGACTGAGTTTTCGCCGAGTTCTTTAACTCTTGTATCCTTTTCATATCCTGTGCGCAGTTTTCATTTATTTCTTCCTCAATATCGTCCTTACAATTAAATACTGCATGCCTGAAGCATTTTATTACACAGTTCTTTTTAATAGATTTGGTACTAGCTGAAATCCAACGAATAGCATATAAGACAGATATTTTTTTGGAAAGTTTGATCACAGAGGTACAGGCTGTCATGTTTGCACATAGCGATTGTTGTACAAATTTTCTGTAATGCATTTTCATATTCTGAATCACACACTTATCCATGGGTTGGGTTAGGCTAGTCGAACTGGGTGGTAAAAAACATAATTTAATATTAGAAAATTGTAAATGAGGGTGGCAGGCTGCATTATCTAAAAAAAACAAAATTTTTCCTTTTTGTGCCTGTATTTTTTAATTTAAAGCTTGAAGCCATTCTTCCATTAAGGAACAAGTCATCCAGGTCTTTCGATTGGCCCGCCAGGTGAATGGAAGTTCATGAACATTTAAATTTTTGAAGCAACGCGGTTTTAAACTTTTGCCAATAACTAAAGGTTTTTCTACATCTCCGTCCGCAAAGGCACATAAGAGTACAGTTTACCTTTCTTTAGGTTGCTTTCCACCTACACATTTATCATTCTTAAGAGCCAAATGGCTTTAAGGAATAAGCCCGTTAAATCGCAATTTCCAATATTTTTCGGATCGTAGTCTTTAATAATTTCATTCAAATTTTGTTTTGTTTTGCTTCACCACAGATCTGTTTGAAAGAAATGTCGTGGCGAGATCTAAAGCTTTCAAGCCACCCGTTTGATGCTTTAAATTCATTTCGTCCTAGTCGTTGGGCAATAATTTTTGCTTGTTCTAGTAGGATAGGTCAGGATATAGGTAAATTACGCGTTCTGGCGTCCAAAAACCATTCATACAAAATTTTATTTACGGTTTCGTTCCCGGTTTTTTAACTTTTCGTTTTGGTTTCTCCGGGAAAATTTCCACTTAACCACTCTAATTTTATTTTCTGTTTGTTCTTTAAAATCTCGTACACTTGTGTTTTCCCGCACTTATATTTTGCCACAAGCTCCTTGGCACTCGCATTTTTCTCTTCATAGCACTGTAATAACTCTATTTTAGCTTTAGCTTTCTATTGAACATTTTGATCACACTTCAATACGATCACAACGTTCACAGAAGCGCCCCTAATCAACTGAATTCAGCTGAAAATGCAAATCACTATCACTGAAAAAAAAAGTAGTAAATAAAACTAGAAATGTAGAAATTTATACCACAAATTGTATTAAAAATACGACTAGTTACAAATTGTATCATTTTTTTCTAAACAATTGTAGTAACTTGGTTGTAGCTACATTTACAATAATTATGGTTATCTTCACAACATTTGTGGCATACGTTAGTACACGTGTATAGCGAGACTTTCGACAAATATTATAGTAAAGTGTACTACGCAGTCATTGCAAAATTTACAGAAATAAAGAGTAATGTGTTTCAAATGTTTGCAGCAAAAAGTAAAAAATTTGTACTAAAAATTACTATTTTAGAGACTAAATTTTGCGACAAAAAAGAGGAACAGTTACTTTTACTACAGGTTTTGTAGCATAATTTGCAAGAATTAGTAGGCTTCTGCGCCTAATTAATGTTTGAATCACATTTTGCTACAATTATTTAATTATTTAAGGTAAGGTAAAATGCACACCGTAACATGTATTTACTTACTGCAAGCCGAATTAGGTCTGATGGTTGAAGGAAACTTTTAAGAAATTCTAAAGTAATTTATCTATTGTCAGTAAAGCAGTAAAGCAATTGACAACATTCCTTATATTGTATCCTCGCTTAGCTGGACCTAACGGTCCCTCCAAATAACCTCAGTAAGGTCATCCCAAAAAAGAACCCCTATTTTTTCTAATTTTTGACCGAACAGTTTTCGAGTGTTTAATATTGGAATTAATTCCTTTCTACGGTAGTCTTGACGAAGCTCACACAAAATCACAAGCCACAAAACAAATAATTATTAGTAAACTCGAAGCTCGATTATCGTTAAAAAATGCAACTATGAGATCACAGCATCCGCGAATTCGTTCGTACCCGCTCGATAACTTTCAATAAATTCATTCGGCAAGCACGTGCCAACAATTATGAATTTGTATTGGCCAGAAATTTTGGAAAAATATGCAATGATTCTCATGACGTTAATTTATTTATTTTGTGGTAAAACTCACTCAAAATATAATGTAAGTTGCAACAATCTTATAGCAAATATTACAACAAATGTATTACCATAATTGTTTAGAAAAAGTATTAAACTTTGTAGATAAGATTGCTACAAAGTTTTAATTACAAATGTTTTAAAAATTGTATTACAATTTTAAGTAACAAATGCTCTCTTTGTAGCAAAAATTGTTACAAAATCTGTGCTACATTATTGTGGTAATTTGTAACATGCGATTTTTTTCAGTGATCGCAGACGGTTAAACTGATACTATACATTTTATTATTTTGTCTTGCAACAGTATAACGTGTAAGTGTTACTTTGACATCGTTTCCGGCTTAGCCAGTGGAGTACCATACAGGGGACTTAAAAACACTTTCCGTTTCCGCGTTGGCCAATTTCCGGGTTAAGCAGGTAACTTTACATGGAGTTTACATATACGTAATTCGGGACTGAAAAAAGTTCCGTCATAAACAGGATTCCGGCTTATCCAGGTTTGTCTGTAATATGGATTATTATTGATACTCTGCTATTATGTACTCAATCAAAATACAGTAATACCTCGATTAATACTGATTTACTATAAAGCTATTTGGTGCACACCATAAAAAGCCTTAAATATTCTACGTTTCAGTATAACACAATTTTACTTCGTCTAAAGAGCCGTTAAATTTAAACTCACCCAATTTATCGCTGTATTCCCAAACCCAAGTCAAACAACGAAAGGTGACGATTTGTTCTAGTATAGTGTTGCACTTTTCGGATGGTTTTTATGACATGAACGCATTGTGTCTACGAAGAATACTGTAATTACGCAGGTACTGCCATTTTGGTATAGACCGACCGTTTCTTCGAGATAATCCTAATGGTATAATCTGGACTGTATTGGTCCAAATGTTTTTCCGAATACCACAATAATCACTATTGCAGGGTCGTAAAAACCATCCGAAAAATGCAACACTATATACTGTAATTCTCCTAAACAGGAAACTGTGTTTTGGTCCCTTGCATTTATTGTTCTTATATTATCTTAAACTGTGGCCATTGGCGAACAATACAACTTGTTCATTTTAATCATTATTATTTCTTAAAGATTCTGAATCAAAATTGATTGGAAGAAGCATTTCGTTCGCTTTTAAGGTTGTTTCGGTAGCACTTTTTTCAAGAAACGCAACCTAGGCGTTAATCGGGGTATTATGTACCGCAATTATATTAATGGTACAGTATTAATTTTGATTCGTATTTACAAGATATTAAAAAGTACTTGTTTAAACATAACTGACAGGTTGTTCAACAATGTGAATCTCCCTCACCTTATGTTAGTGAAAATATGTCTTATATTGTAATCAAGTCATGTCTGTGCAATATTATATGTAATTAGGTTCATTAATTTTGAACGGTATCTGTTACGAACACAACAAACGCTTTTGAGTATAGCCGTTACGTAGTTTCAATAAAATTAAATTAACTTCTTCTTTCTACTTACCTAAGTTTTATTTTATTTTGTTTAGGTAATGCAATATTCGTTAATTGTATTTTTATGTTAATACTTCGTAGGGGAGAGGGTGGTACATTCGGCTACTTATCCCATTAAATTACATAATTCTAAAAATCAGTAACTGATTAAAAAACTTGTATTTTCAAAAGTTAATCTCCACATTTGTCTAGGTTTCTCGCAAGGTTTCAACTCTTATATCTTAACGTATATATTTTTTATAGAATTTAGAAAAAACACCTGCAAATGGGCGAATGTACCCCACCGGTGAGGTAGTTTCGGCCATCGGGTGGGGTACATTCATCCAGTTAAAATTCATTGCTATATAGATGCAAATCAAATATTTTTATTGAACAAAAGTGAACTCATGAAAAATACAAAGTATAGTAATTATTACAATAATACAAATAACGAAACAAACTGACAAAAAAAACAGCAGAAAGATCTAACGAACACCAAATCCTTCAAAATTGTAATTAAAAGTGTACAAGAAAGATGTCCTGGCTGTTGACAGTTTACTTCCTTGCAGCAGCAATGCGATGACATCACTTTTATTTACACTGCTGATATCTTCTACTTGATGATATATAAATATTTGATTTATTTTTTCGTCGCAAGAACTTGATTTCATATTCTAAATCGTCTATGTTCTTCAAAATGTGCCCAATATAGTAGCAAGTGGTTACCTTTGTGGCAAATTTGACCAATACAAAATATATAGTAAGAGAACGTAACTCATTCGAACTGAGCGAAAAATTTTCACTATCAGAGGTGTCAACGAGTTCTATCAACTTGTTTGAATCACTTGAGCTTTCATTCAAAATTGTCTTTGTCGCTGGTTTCCTCAAAAAGTCACTCGCATTTCTTATGTGGGGATAAACAAAAACAGGTGGAATGGTTCCCCCAGTGGCGCTGATTATACCAACAAAGGTAACCAATTCTCCTCGTTCGGCCGAAGCTACTTGTCCAACCTGTTTTTTCCACGTGTGGAGACAACTTTTACCGGTCTCATCACAGTTTCTATGCCAGTCTCTACCAAATTATATATTTGCTCTGAATTTGTGTCTTTAAGACTGTGACATAATTAGAAAAAAATTCCTCCACTCTGTCTTTATTGAATGCCATGGCCCTGTTCAGGCTGGTATTCTCAGGTTTTCTTAAAGACAACTGTTTGTTTCTAGACATGAAGCCTTTAAGCCATTCAATTCTTAAGGTTTAATCAATTTGGTAAATTCTTATGAGTGTGGACAGAAGCCAAAATAATAATTTACCTGCCAACTCACTTCTTTTCCAATTGATTGGTGTCACACAAACTGGTAACATTTGTGAAAACTTGTAAGCAATTTTCGTACTTGTTTATATAACAACCCGTAATTATTCAGATTGGATGATTTCTCAATATATTTAACGAGCTCCCTTTCCTGAGATGTTGTGAAAATTTATTTAACAGTGTATTTACTACGGTATTTATTCTTTTGATCGCTGCCTTTATTTCCAAAATCTCTGTCAATGGTAGCCAAGACTTCCTCTACTTTTCTTTTCTTAGCAGGGTTTTTATTCTGGACTGCAACGTCGACCTTTTCACTCCATACCGCCTTGCAGCTTCATGAACACTCAGAATTTTTCTTAGACAATTAATAATCGCTTCCTTCATATTATTCTCGTCTATATCTCGCCGATTGGTTTTGCAAACATGTGTACGTCGTGGCATCCGATTAAATTATACATATATAATAAATATAGCATCACAATAAAATAACATAGAAATACAATAATAGGTACCTATATGTTTTATTCCATTGATGGGGCACTTTCGGCTATCTGGCTGAATGTACCCCATACACTTCAGAAGAATCTACCCCACATGACATTTGAACAAATTAAAATTGCATTTAAAAAAACCGACAAGACTTTAGGTTACTTTTCTTATTGACGTCATTCATGGGGAAGTACTGCATGCTGTACATTTTTTTCATATTTAATATACTTCACAAAGTTCAAAATTATGAACTTGTACAGTAGGCAAAAAAACTTACCTTTTATAAAGGAAATCTATTATTATTTCTTGAAAAACAAAGAACCGCACAAACAACTGGCGACACTTCGCATGGACAAGAAAGATGCATCACCAGCATAATTACGCTAAAAGTAAGCGGTAAAATCAAATGAGGGCGGTGCAGGATAGGATAGACGAATGTACCCCATGGCCGAATGTACCACCCTCTCCCCTACTAAATTTTTCTCTCTTCCGAGAATTTTGTTGTTTTCTTTCGTTTATTTGTATGCTATGTGCTTTTTATTGCAAGTTATGTAACACAAAAAAATAAAATAAATCAAAAGAAAGTTCAAACTTGCACTCGATAGAATGTGTTAGAAATCTCTGCAAAAAGTATTGGGTGACGAAGTAATTTAAAGTTTACTAGCTACAAAAGCTCAGAAAAGTTTCAGGAAGCATAGTGAAGCTCGGAGTTTTCTGTTGACAATATGTCGTTAATTGCAGCCACAGAGAAAAAAATAGCTTTATAAATTTAACCCTTAAATTTTATTATAATTTAGATATGTAAAAAAGATGTTCGTTCTTGACTACATAATTTTTAATTTTACACAAAAATATCAACACCAATTTAATTGAAACCTGTGGCACATTGTTTTGGGTTAACAAACTTTTGGTTACAAAATTAGGGATATACAGGGTGAGTTAATTTTTACCACCGGTGACAAAATAGCCCTTTAAAATAATTTGTTAATTCTCATAATTCGCATAAATTGCATGAGTAATTTTATATTATTAAGGGACATTGAAACAAGAATTATTTTTTTTAAAATCAGGTAACATTTTGATTTTATCTCAATTATTGGTTATTCAATTTACTTTTTTTTTTGACGTACGAACCGTATACTATTTTCACACAATTTAATGTAATTGAAATAATTTTACTAAGTTGAGTTTATAAAATAAAGCTATTTCCGTATTAGAAGGTACTTTTTTTAATGATTTACGACATAACCAGGTCCATTTACCGAACAATGGTATTGATTTGGAGTACTTGATTGATTAAATTAATTATGACGGTCACTAAACTTAAATTAAGAATACGATTCTGGCAACAACTAAAAAGACGTCTCATCCATTGTTGGAAAGTCATAAATAAAAGAATGTTTCGTGCTTTATCTTAAATTTGATTTAACGCAAAAAGTCTTAATTTCTTTACGAATCAAATTGCAAATATTAACGCTACGAATAATTTGCCAAATTTGTAAATGGAAAATCAAACATCGAAATTTTCCCCAAAACTCTATGGTTTGGTTTCAAATAAAAATAATTTGGAAAATTTGTAGCACTAATCGTAAGTGTAAACTTCAACTGATGTAACATGTAAATTGCATACTTTCCCCTCAATTTTTAATAGGTATTATGGCCGCGGTGATAAAATTTAACTCACCCTGTACAGTTAACGAATTTAAATTTGGGACGATTTTTTTAACAGTAGGTCATATATTTTCAAATTTTAGTTGTTAGAATTATCTTTTCTCGATAACCTTGAAAAGGTAGTGACGTTTTTCTATTAATTAACTACTTGACAGTACAGTAAAACCCCTCATAGTGGACACCCCTCTAATACGGACACCCCTCTTAATGGATTACATTATACAAACACCCCTCTAATGTGGACAGCCCTCTATTACGGACATTGGGCACTACTTGTCTTCCTGAACTTGGAATTTCCCCCTCTATTGTGGACACTTGATAAGCATTTTGGAGAATTTATATCATGCTTTCAAAAAAAATACTGTTGTAACTTGTGGTGAATTAGACACACATTAAAAATGTTCATTTTAAATAAAGGCAATGAACCTACTCTGTGTTCATTATCAAATTTGGAAATACATTTTGAGGAGAAAAATATTCTAATATAGTATGCCCATCGATATAGTATTTTTACAACTACACGCTTTAAATGGTTTACAACGGGCTCTTAGTACACAATGAAAATTCAAGGAGCAGCGTGTGCCCGGAAATCGTAAATTTGCTTACCTGCAGATCTTTATGTAAACCTACACAGGGTTGGTATTAGGGAAATTTTCACATTTAAACAATTATTTTACCAAAATTTGAAGCAGTTAAGAGCTTTCTACGTTCTTCAACTTTGGCCAATCATATTTTAAATTACGAATTGTATCGGAAACTTTAGACCACCTGTTATATTATGTACGAAAATATTGTAATACGCCCCTTAACGAAGTTGTCTAGCCTCGGCACGTGCAGTCCATTACATTTACCTAATCCATTTAGGTCCGGTTGTAAAATATTTAAAGCGTGTCGTTGTAAAAATACTATATCGATGGGCATACTATACGTATAAACATAATACATGTTGACGTATAATGTTTAATAAACTGCTTAAAATTTGTAGTAGTTTTGTAAATTTGAGACAAAAATCATTAGGACCCCCTCGAATACGGACACTACTCTATAGTGTACAGTTTTGTCCAGTCCCTTGAGTGTCCACTATGGAGGGGTTTTACTATATTAAAAAAAAACAAAACTTGAAACGAATATGTAATTTTCTATTTAGTATTTTTAATAAAGGACAATATAATTCATAACATAATATGGCGAGACGCGTCGGCTCTGGAAGACTTAAAAAGTCTGGGGAGGATGAAGACAACGCATTGGTTGAATTCGTAGAGCAGCATCGGTATTGCACATCCATTAAGGCCAAAGAAGAAACCCATTTTCCGATTAGCGTTTGCACTGCTCAAAAACTGATTCGAGATTAAGGATTTCTAAATCGTGTAGCTGCGCAAAAACCACGACTCAGCGAGCAAAACATAGTAGGAAGGTTAGAATTTGCAAACAATTTTGTTGGCCGTGATAACGAGTACTGGGGAAAATCACAAGGCATATCTAAGCAACGTTTACACCAATAAATTGTGTTGTCCCAAATTTAAATTCGTCAACTGTACATACGGAACAAGCGACTACGGTCTTTCAGTATTTAAAATTAGGATACGGGATTTTTACCCGCGTGCCCGCCAATCAAACTCGAGAGGAGTGTCTAGACGTTCAAAATTTGCCGCCAAATAACTTGTTCTACTTAGCAATCTTGTCCGTATGCATCAGCTGACTGAGTTACGCGCCAAAGTGCTTCTCCGAGTTGCTCCTTTCGTTCATTATTTTATGTTATATTATCTGTGGTTCATTATCTGTGGTTTCGTTGCTATCGCCTGACGCTGCGCAAATCTCGATATTTGTTTGTTAATTTACGATTCTACTTATTGAACAGCAGTTTTGATTGCTTTTTTATTTATTTTATTTGTGGTCTGACTTATTCTGTGACTTATTTTACAGCTATTCGCATTTTGAACAGCAATTATAATTGCTTTTTTATTTGTTTGTTGAGGTTTTTGTAGGGTTTTAAAATGGAAAGGTAAAGATATGGAATAGTTACTGTTTAAATTTTATAATGGGGAATATGTATTGGCACGCCAGAATAGGTTTTTTGCACGACAAGAAATCACACATTCAATAATATAAATTCACGTCAACTATAATTTTATTCACGTCAGTGTTCAAGCGACAAAAATAGTTGAGCCAGCGATAAAAAAAATGCTTCAGCCCGCCAGAAAAGGCGAATGCACGACACGCTTGCGAATCAACCAATGCTGTTATCAAAAAGGAACACACGCTCCGGGAAAGACTTCCCGTGGGCCAATTTTTGAATAATGTTCAGGGTTTATTGCTTAAATGGTCAAAAGATAGAGATCCTGAATCCCCAAATTTTAAAAAGTTCAGTGAAGTTGTATCAGTATCTTTACAACAATGGACCTTTGCTTATCAGTGGGCAATGATAAACAAACAAGTTTTGCAAGAAATAGTGAATGAATATTGTCAAAATCAACAAATCAACCAATCTCTACACAATTGCTTTCTGCATACCACGAAAGAGAGGGAAAGTGGGAAACATTCGATGAGTTTAAAAAGTGTAATTACAGCATATGGATTATATCGATTGATTACAACAAGCTAAACGAATCAGCATGCACATGCCCTTACTTTTTAAAACATCTACAATGTAAACATGTCTTGGGGATGAAGATACGACTAAAGTTGGTTGATGTACCCAATGAGGCAAAATTAATACCGTTAGATCAAAAGCGTAAGCGCGGACGTCCAGCTAAAACAAAAAAAGCTTTGATTCTACAATAGAAAACCTTTGTTTTATTTTTTATGTTGTTTTTTGTGTTATGTTTATTTGCATTTTTATGTACGGTGGCACTGCATTACATATAATTTTGTGCAATATTACTACCAAATTATTATGTAAACAAGACTGAAAATAAATAATACGTTATCAAGAAATTTTATATTTTTCCCAAAGTCACCAAAGTTAATGGGTACCTACTGTCGTTAATATATCTATTTTCTTGTCGTTTATGTTTTGCCGTTCTTGCGATTTTTTTTCGTGCAATACAAATTTTTGTCGTGGAAAATTTTTTCTTGTCGTTCAATATACACTTTTGTCGTGCGATAATTTTTTTCGTTGCGCACATTCTTTTTTTGTCGCGTAAAAGATTGGGTGGTCGTGCTGTATATTTTATTGGCGTTTCAAAAACCTTTTTTGTCGTTAGTTTATCCTATTTTGTCGGGCCGATAAATCTATCCCTTTTATAATTCGTTAACGTTTTAGTAATTCTAAGTGTACGTTTTGTGCGAAAACATTCTTAACCAGTTCCAGTAGAAATCGACATGTCAAGAAGATACACAATGAACAACCACCTTCGTCGAATTTTCGTGCCCATGTCAATTGTTCACTTTGCTCTAATGAAGAAGATAAGGTAAGTTTTGCATCATATACTCTTTTAACAAATCATCTTGTTCACAGACACAATATCGACATCAAGGAAAACTCGATGAATTTTGCTACAGAAGAAGAATTTCAAAATTGGATAGAATCAATGTGAATCGATACCAAATATTTGTTAAGAAGAACTAATAATGACTGCAAAAAAGGTTGGACTGAATATTACTACTGTAATAGGAGTGATACTCTGATGGTTCGTGTAAAATTGGGATGTTTCTGTTTTGAAAATATTGAATTTCTAGGATTCAAAAGTAAACGCACGAAAATATTGGAAAAAGCAGGTCGTTCAATAAAAATAAATGGAGTTTGTTCTTCAAGGATTAGTAGTTACTTTTACTGAAGGTAATTTTATTTATTATTTATTTTGGTGTACATTGTTATTTAGTACATCATTATAGTTGGAGTCTCAGTACTTTTTGTTGAAACTCATGTTGGACATGCAAGAATATTGAGAGCTGAACATTTAAACAGGAAGGAACAAGAAGAAATTGTGGGAAAATTACAAGCGTACCGAAAAACAGGATTTTAACAGATGCAAGGAAAATTAAAAATAGTCAATTGGATAGGATAAATTTACTCAACAGAGATGACCTGAGGTATTTAAAGAAAAAAATTAATGTCGAAAATCGATGAAATGATAGCTGTTGCGATGAAAGTTGAAGAATGGAATAGCGATGGAAAAAACTATGCTTTCTTGTATAAAAGAATTGGTAATTATGTTAGGAATTAATTCCTGAAATGTTTGAAAATAATAATTTGTTGCAATTTGGTTCAATCGATTTAATCATGAGTCATTATCAATAATTTATTTCATACTTAATATTAGTTATTATGGGATTAATTAAGGTGGATGGTTAGTGTCTAGTTGTAAAGGTGGAGGTTTTTTTTAGGAGAAAGTCATCCAAAATTTAAAAATGAAGATTTTGCTTTAGGGTTCATGAATGCAACTATGGAAAGGAAGCTGAAACAATTTGGACACATCATTTGCACGGCACTAATCGCAGGAAATATGAATTAACGATTATCCAAGTGAAGGACTCCAAAAATGCAGGATTTCCTGTTGCTTTCTTTTTATCTAACAGGTGAATCTTAATTTACATAAATTGTGGTTGGGTAAGCATGTTTTAAATATTTTTTGTATTTAGACAAGACCAGTTGATTCGAAAAGTTTATTTGGAAGCACTGAGGGAAAGAATTGGAGAGGAAGTCAAACCGGAATACTTCATGACAGATGACGATTGCCAAATTTTATAATGCCTGGGTGAAACAGATGGGCACTGGAGCAAGAAGATTGCTTTGTACTTGGCATGTGGTGAAGAATCGGAACATTAAAGGAAAGGCAAAGATAAAAAATGAAGAGACCAAGAAGACGATGAAGGCTGATCTACACAAAATTATGACTTCCCTGAAGAAAGAAGATTTTGATAGATTACAAGAAGCATATTTCCAAAAACTAGCTGATGCCGGAGAAACAGATTTTTTACACTACTTGAATAAGTATATTATTTTCCAGCTTTTTGTTAAAAATGATAATCAAATTATTATTGTTTTAGGTATTATTTTCAGAGTGAAGACCGAAATAAAATGTGGGCCTATTGTCACCGAATCAACGCAGGAATCAACATCAACATGGCACTGGAAAGCTTAAATAAATTTTTGAAATATAATCTACTGGACTGCAATGCGAAACTAACCCTGGACAAATTATTAGATGCTTTGGATGCAATAGTGGAAGAAAAAATGTGGAAGGTGATAGCCAGCATGGAACGACCAACTTCAAACAACTACCAGGACAAAGTAGTGACAAAGGCCCACAGAAAAGCAGAAGCAAGCAACATGGACAACATCGAAGCCGTGGAATTTGGAATGTTCAGGGTGAAATCGTCATCAAGTGAACGTTTTTATTTAATTAAATATGGTAATGTAATTTGTGAATGTGCGAGTTCTTTGTGCCGTGTTTGCGAAATATGCATGCATCGGTACAAGTGTGAATGTATTGAGTATGCGATAAAGAATACCTTGTGTAAGCTTGTACACATGGTATCCTTGTATGAAAGGAGAATGCTTGTGGAATCTGTTACAGAAATTCAAGAAAGGGAGGAAACCAATGAATTGCTGATTGATGAACCTCCACAAAATCTGGTAAAGTATAATGAAGCAATCACTGAATTTATCGAAGAAAAATGCACAAATACAGAACAAGTCTTGGAACTGGACCTTAATACTAGGATAAGAATTATGTGCGAAGAATTGTGTGCTACAGATGATGTAAATATTAAAATGAGGTTTTTGGAATATGGAAAGGAATTGATAAATAGTACGATTGTGACCGGAAAGAAACGAAAACTTCAAAAACAAAGTTATTATCCACCCAGCAAAAAATAGAGTAAGTAATATGTTTAGGTACTAGTTTTTTTTTAATATTAATATATTTGTTTTAGTATTCTTTTTTAGCATTAATTTTATTTTACTATCGGGGATTATATTTATGTTACTTATTTTTTACATTCAACTTATTATTATAATTATTATAACTATTATTTATTTATATTTATGTATTAGATATAGTATGTTATTATTATTATATTCGTAAATAATTATTCTTATTCATTGTATTTTTTCCTTATCTTTCAAAATAAGATAAATTTGTATATTCTTGTTCACTGTATTTTTTTTACTTATCTTCCAATATAAAATAACTTTTTAAAGATGCGAAAACTCGGGGAAGCACTTGGGCGCGGAACTCAGTCAGCTGATGCATACGGACAAGATTGCTAAATAGAACAAGTTATTTGGCGGAAAATTTTGAACGTCTAGACACTCCTCTCGAGTTTGATTGGCGGGCACGCGGGTAAAAATCCCGTATCCTTTTAAAATTAGTTTCATTTTAAGCATGTAACAGCTTCTAAACTATGTTACTTGTCAAATTCCTGCTAAATGGATCACGTTGACCTTGTCTATTTTAAATGCCCCACCACGAGAGCAACATGCCCATCCATAATAGGCCAATTCCTATTTCATCCTATGTTAAATACCTAGGTTTACACTTATTGTTAGACCAAAAATTAACACGGAAAAAACACATTCAAATCAGACGACAACAAATGAATATGAAACTTCCCGAAACACAAATAAAAGTTATAAACAAGGAACAAACTGTTATTATACAGGGTGAGTCGGGAGGAGCGGACCAAACTCAAGGAGTGTATTGTGCAGATGAAAATAATGTAAAAAATGTTTGTTTTTATCCGATATTCATTTGTTTTCAAGTTATAACGTAATTAAAAATAATCAAAATTTCATACATTAACATTTTATTAGTCATAACGTTCTTTTAATAAATGTTCAAAAATACCGCCATTGACCTTTAAACATTTTCTGCTTCGTCTACGAAGGGTGCCTGTTGCTCTTCTGAATACTTCAGGTCTTTCTTTAATATCGACTGCAGTATTACTAATATGTTGAATTAGTGCTTCCCGAGTGTCCACTTTTACTTTGAACATTTTATTTTTCAATCAGCCCCATAAACAATAATCTAGTGCTGTGAGGTCTGGAAATCTTGGAGGCTAACTGGGAAGCTTTCCGGTCTCGCACATTTTGTTAAGAACGTTAGATAAAAATTTGTAGTTACGCTATAACTTGCAACCAAATTGAAATTGGATCAGAATATATGAGTTTCTTACATTATTTTCACATGTACAAAATACGCTCCTGAAATTTTGTTCGCTCCTCTCGACTCACCTAGTATAAATGGATAATAAAACCTATGTGGACTATTATGGTGTTCAACTTTGAGCCTGTACCAAACCCTCAAACACAAAAATCATCCAAAGACTACAGTCAAAGTCCTGCTTACTAATTAATTAATGCACCATGGATTGTTTCCAATTTGACACTCCACAATGACTTACAACTTCCAACGTTATTCACAGATTGAAGAGGCAGTGATCGTCTGACCTTATAAATGCGGCTAAATAATAATTATTTCAAATATTTATTGAACTTTAAGAGCATCAACGCTGGTTGATTACTCATGCAGTTTCTCATTTATCTAATTTTATAATAATTTCTCCTATGTAAAGTATATTGTAAATTTACATGTGAAATTAAAAACAAATTATTGGAATGTTATCAACGTGCCACTCAAATACTTTCACATACTTTATATTTGCAAAAAATGTTTACTTTCCATTATGATAATGAATAATAAGTAATTTAAAAACTGCAAACAATTTCTGATTTGTTAACGATTTGAACGTTGTTTTAATAGTTTAAAACGAAGTTTTGTGTAGTTATTTTCATGATAATAATAAACCTTAATTCACTATTGCCCTATTGGGCACTTTATATATTTGCATTCTTCTGTCGCCTATGGTAATATAGTCTAGGGGTGGACAAACTTTTAAATGTTGGGGCGACTTTTCTGATGAAAGTGTACCTAAGGGCGACTGTGTTTTTTAGAATGTACTTACGAATTGGTATTTTTTGGTGTTGCACGACATGTTGCGGTCGACGCTTTGGCCATCCCCGGTATGTACAAATCTTTAACTCTTTGATGGTGTTTACCAAGTAAATGGTGGGCGAATGCTATAAGTATTGCACTTTTCACCCTCCTATCATAAGTACTTATCTTATTTAATTATTATCTAGAATAGTGTTTCGGTTCCCATATTTGCTCAAAAATTGAAATTTTTCGCCCGCGCAGTCGAGATGTAAAAATAACTTTACACAAACTTGCACAATTCGTTCTTAAAAATAAAGAAAATTTTGTGTGAAATTCTTTGAATTTCTTAATCTCTGTTCAATTGAAGACAAAAATATGAATGCTACATTGCAGGGGTTTAGGAAAAGTTTACTATAATTCTTTCTGAATAATAAAGCTTTCATTAAACATTATCAGTTGCTGTGTGCACTGAATCACAGTCAGGGACAGTTTTGTGACACTAACAAATTGCAAACAATATATTTTTTGTTGGCTTTCCACCATACACAAAAACCACAATGCGATATTACAGAAAAGCCTAAAATCATTTTACCTACATAAATTTTAATAAATTGTAATTGTGATATTTGAGAATTAGAATTCACGATTTTAATAACAAAATAGTAGTAGTAAAATCTATGACATTACCAAAAATATAAAAATATTGTTCAAACTATAAAATCTTAAATATATGTGTACCTGGATTCTAACCGAATTTGCTGTTTTATAATAGAGCGTTTTCGCGTTACGTTTCGTCAAATTGGCGTACACAGGTTAACTTTCTAGGGCTCTCGCGCGATCACTCTCTCAGTGTCGATTATTTCTTGCCACCTCTCAAATCAAAGCAACATTAGTAGGGGATGGCGAGGTAAAGTGACCCAGTGAAGTAAAGCAGCCACCCCTACTTAGCGCCCAAAATAATCAACGACATGTATTCGTAATAGCATATGGTTGTGCGTAAAAGGGCGGTATATTTATCCTCGAATTTCTATAAACTTGCTCCGTGTAACAACGATTTTATTCAAAGAAATGTGTTTTCAAGTGATGCTCATCTAAGGTAAGCTGTTAAGATTTTGTATAAAATTCTATGCTAGGGATATAACGTTTTTTGATTGGATACAATCAATTAAGTGGTTATCGAAGTTTTATTTAGGCTGTAATAATTCCTCCTGGTTATGATAGTAAATATATAACTGTCGAATATTTTGAAATTATGTGATTTTAGGTAAATCGACCCACTTTGAAGGTAAGTGAAGGTATCGGGTGGACCATTTTACCTTTTAATATGGAAAATAAAAAATCGAATAATCCTTTAATTTTTTTTGATTAGTGTATAGGGTTGTGATGACAGGTTTTATTGTTGAAGATAGCAAAAAGTCAAAAGAAAAGGGCCAAAACACAGTGAAACGCGCTAAAAGGGAAAATACAAAATAAAAAGGGCTTAAGGCAAAGAAAACTGTGACGTTGTGTGCTTTTATTGCATGAACCTTTTGTGTGATTAAAATTATTACTGAACTGCTGTTTTCATTAATACTTTACAATGTTTATTTACTTACATCAGAAAAAGGGTAGACCACTTTACCTATTCAACCAAGGTAAAGTGGTCAATTTACCTCATCCGCTAATTTACTAATTTGAATTTTTTGGGTGTTAGCGAGTCAGATCATCTTTATCACGAATAAATTAGAATAAATTTCCTACCTGAATGCACACGAGTCAATACAATGTGCCTATAATTCCAGGATGTATAAGCCTTTATTCCTTTAGGCGGCCACTTTACCACGGCATCCCCTACACGGTTGTAGCTGAATGAATGTATTGGTTTTTTTTTTTTTTATTGTCATTTGAGGATTGTGAGTACGCGTCTTCCAATTATTCACAATTTTATTATCGTTATACAACAAAAACAACGAATAGTTAATAGTATTTGATCTTCCAAATTGTCGACTGAAATTTTTAGTAAAACAATATTCTCCTAAAGTAATAATAATAATATTTCTAAGTTTTAAAATGGTTTGAAATTATTCTAGTAAGGGGGAAATGATAAATAATATAAATCAAAATAATTTTACTTATGTAACTTGACTTCCGAAGGGAGGAGGTATATGTAACAGTGCGGCATCTTTTGACATAAAGAAGGGGAGGGTAAAAATTTCACAAACAACCTGTGATATCATTATGAAAGTCGCCTAATTATGAAATGATACATAAAGCAAAGTAATTTTATTTCTAGAACGTGACGTACGGGGGAGGGTGTATCTGGCATAGTGTGACGCAGGAGAGGGGTTATAATTTTGCGAATGGTTAAGAATAAAAACGTCTAAATCAGCTTATACTTGAATGATTGAGTGAAGATGAATCGCATGACGATTAAGGGGAACCTGAAAAGGATATTTAGCTAACTTAGAAACACAAGAGGTCAACATCGATAGCGAGAAAGAAATTTCTGATGACAAAGAAGGAAGGGGAGTAGTGGACATATTTCAGGGTCAGACTTTTATTGGAAAAGGTAATTTAACACAATGTTCCAAACTTGTTATACCCAGAAATAAACCTACAAGCTATGTATAAACTGTCAAAAAAATTAATGTTTAGAATACTCTTTGTGCATATGCAGCGAATGTTCAAATAAATATGAATACTTAAACTGTACACTTTGTCGATTTCTTATGATTAAGTGACCAAAAACTTGATTCAATAGCTTCTGAACTCATTCCGGTGCGAGCATTCATGTCCCAAAAGTGTGAGCAAGTCCCGATTATTGGTTATTGGTTATTCTAGTATAAGAGTCTGCTATGAATCGTTTAGTATATCAAAAAAGTTTTGTTTTTAGTATTGAATGACTATCAAAAAATTACTCGGAATTACAATATTATAAATTATATGCTCACTCTTATAAACTTTCTTATTTGCGATTTGGCGAGAAAAGACATTCTTGATAGAAAGCTCTGCTTTTCTTGGAGAATCATAAACAATTATAAAATGTCTAGAAAAATGTACAGGGCGCTCTAGAAATTAGAAAGTAAGAAATCGACCTTAAGCAAAGTACCCTTATTTAAAAAAAAGCATTTGCGATAAAGTGAAAAATAACTAACACTGGGTGAAAACCAATCGGAAAACCTTGTAATACTTGGTAAAAAAATGTATTCAGAATTCGTACCTATAACACTACAGTTGAAAAATTAATATAACTTTGTAACATTTTTTATTTATCAAATGATTCAGCTTTCATGACTTTTGTAGGAAAACAAAGTCAGCGTTTGGTTGTATTCTTGTAAAATTTATTTGCTAAGTTTTAGGCTATAGACAAGAACAATATTTTAGATAAGTTTATGTATACAATGTAAAGGTAACATAAAAATATATTAGGGGCTGTTTGTTTTCTTATAGGACTTACAAAGAGACAAGATAGACCGAATATAGCTTTCGCTTCAAACGTTTATTGTGAAAATAATAAATACTGAAATATATTCTTTCACAAAACATCTCTTCCACTTTCCGACATTGAACAAAAAAAAATGTCTTACGCTTTGTTACCGGACGAACACACTATTATAAGAATAAAACACAGTTTATGTGGAACGATGTTTATTCCGTCCGCCTTTTTCGTTTAAAGGTGACGGATTCCTAATAAATTAAAATGTTTTCCATCGCCTTGACTCCTTAAACAACCGTCGTGCGGCGATAGTCGTCTGTCGCGATCGAGTGGGTAATATTCGCCCCCTTTTTCGAGACGACGGTCGCCGACGGGTCTTTGACAAAGAAATTAAATGCTTGTGGTTCGGTGATCTTCTCTTCGATCGAGTAGGGTTCCAGCCAGGTTGGTCCAAAGCGCTGTCGGCCAGGGGCTTTTCTGGTGAGGACGAGGTCACCGATGTCAAAGGTTCTTGCGCGGGGCTGTACGGGGTGGCGACGGTCCAGGTAGGCTCGTTGGTTGTCACGCGCCTTCTGGCGAATGTCCTCGAGCTTCGGGGTGGGTGGACGTTCGACGTCCGAGTCCCAGGCACCTGGAAGGCGAGGATTGTAACCAAGGAGTGCTTTCCCTGGAATCTTCTCTGCGATTTATTCGTCTGTTCTTGCGCCTGCTGTTCCTTCACTTTCGAACCGGCAAGGTCGTTCTGCAGCTTGTCGACGGCCTCCTTCAGGCGGGCGATCTGGACCTCCAAACTGGACCTGGTCGTCTGCTCAAGTTCCAGCTTCGATTCCAATTCTTTGGTTTTCAGTTCCATTCGCTTGGCCAGCAGATTCGAGGAAGCGTCTCCCAAGCTTTCGGCGCTTTCCAGCTTCGTGGTGAGCTCGACCAACTGGTCCTTCAATGAATTTCGTTCCCCTTCCAGTTCGGACACCAGCGATGCTTGTACCTGCAAGATCAGTTGATCCGAGGACATCTGCTGAATGACAGCCTTATACTTCTTGACAACTTCCGCCAGTTCTTCTTCGTTTTCTTCCAGCTGCGCTTGCAAGTCTGAGCGCTCCCGGCTCAAGCCGTTTGCCTTGTCCTCGACCTCACGTCGCGCTTTGTGAGCCTCTTCGAGCGAAGCTTGTGTTTCTGCGAGTTCGATGTCGATGCTCTGTTTCGCTTTGTTGGCGACGGCTCGAGAGCATTCCAGGTCTTCGATCTGGTTCCTCAACTGTCGTATAAGTATCTTGCTAGGATTGTCGACCTTCTGTCTTTCGAGCTGAACCTGTGCGTCCCGGAGCAACACTTTAGTCCTTTCCAGGTCTCGCTTGAGCCTCTGGACCAAAGCTTCGTCACCGGCCCGTTCATTTCGATTGGATTCTGCAAACGCCGCCAACCGTCTCTCCAACTCGTGATTCTCTCGCAAGAGCAGCGTCCGTTCTTCATGCTCATTTTCCAATTGAACCTCGAGAGCTTTGACTTTTTCCTGGGAGTTGCATCGAACTTCCTCCAGTTCTTCGTCTCGCTGCTGGGTTTCCCTCTTGGACTCTTTGCGCTGCGACTCCAGAGTCATTTCCAGCCTCAACTTGGCCTGCTCCAACAGTTGCACCTGCCCAACGAGCTCGTCCAATTTACATCTCAGCATTATCAATTTTTCGTCCTTCAGTTCGGATTCCAATCTCGCGTCGGCCAGAGCGCTTTCCGTGACGTATTTTTCCGTCGTGACGGCTTCCTTCTCTCGCAGGAGTCGTTCCTTTGCCAGTTTCTCTTGACGCAGTTCGTCGTGCAGAAGTTGCGTTTCCGCGAGTTTAGCCCGAGCGACCGGGGAGCAGTATTGCTCGCGGAACCTCTTACTGAAGTCATGAAATGTGTACCCCATGTTTGTGTACACCCGGTACCACTTCTTCGCCTCTTCTTGCAGCTGTTCGGCAGCGATCTCCTCCTGGTCGTCAGGATGTACTACACACGCATTGAAGTAACGCTCCAGACGACTCAGGAAGATTTCTGGATCCTCTTTTGCACGTCCGGCGAACTTGGGTAGCCTGGGGGCTACCGGTGGAGGAAGTGACCTCGGACCTGGTAACGCTGAAGGACTCGTTCGGGACGGTACGGGAGGTGGCGATCTTAGAGTCGACGTTCGACGCTGGAGCGTCTCTAATGCCTCCAGTTGAAGACGGAGATTCTGGATGGTCTTGTCATGATGTTGTATCAGCTGTTGTTGATCTGGGCGCCACTGAGAGGTTTGGGCCTCTCTCAGCAGGTCTTGTTGCCCATCGGCGACGTTAATGTTCGGGTACGCCCTCGTACCGCGCCTTGGGGCTGTCATCTCGCAGGATGAAAGGGGGTGGATTCGTGGACTCACCTCGAGTCCTAGCCTCACGTTGTACGCCAAATGTTACCGGACGAACACACTATTATAAGAATAAAACACAGTTTATGTGGAACGATGTTTATTCCGTCCGCCTTTTTCGTTTAAAGGTGACGGATTCCTAATAAATTAAAATGTTTTCCATCGCCTTGACTCCTTAAACAACCGTCGTGCGGCGATAGTCGTCTGTCGCGATCGAGTGGGTAATAGCTTCCACCACCTTTTTTAAAATACTAAACAATAAATTTTCAAAATCACAATTTCAAAGAGAACAGAAAAAACAAGTTGTTTGTTTCGGTGGCAGCTTTTTATTTATAAACGATAAAAATATACACATTGACTTGTAATTGTAAAAAAACAAAAAAATTATTTTTTGCTAATTAGCAACTTCAAAGAAATTGTGCTTACGTAACAACGTTATTGGTTCCGCATCAAGTTCTATTTTATATGTAAAACATGTAAAATTTTGGTTATTATGTGAAAGGTGTTGATTGATCAAAGCTTATACTTTCCTCCCATTCATAAAAAAGTGAAAGCTATTTCTTTATATTCAGCACATGTACCCGATTCCATTTTAGCAACTTCCTCTGGCAAAGATGTAGAGAATATAATATCATATGTGTACATCAATACGAAACATCTTTCCAATTCCATTGAAAAGTGTATAAAATCTGACTTATGAATGCTTATTCTACTAATACTTTTTCGCAGCATCAATAAATTTATTGTGACCAAAGGCCAGTGCATATCATAATTTGTCTGCGACGGAACTTGATACTCAAACTATTATAGATAATGCAGCAACAGCCGCTCTATAGTTTATTACACGTCGTGCATTTATAATGGGTTTGCAATATCCTAACGGTGCCATGCTGTTGAACACTAAATGTTTATTGGCGTCGAATATTTATAGACGTCGAATCCTTTTTCGTAAACAATGTAATTTATCATAATACTGAACATCATGAAAACGCATAACTAGTTAAGTCATTTAACGTTTGCACAAACATGAAATAAACTATGAAAAAAGAGCAAAACAAGGTTTAAGATTTGTTTTAGTACTACACATTTTCATTAGTTTTCATCAAAACGTAAATCTTTTTATTTTTATCATTTAATTATTATGCTTTATAACAATTTAGTTTTAAGTCAATATGGTGTGTCTTTTTTAACTTTTTGTTGGTAGTTGGTACTTAATACCATAACCTAAACAATTTTGACAGAATCACTTAAATGTTACAGAATATTGTAGATAAAGTTTTCCTGATTTCTTTACAGCTTTCTAACCGTTTCTGGAATTAAGAAACACACTTAGTAAATGTATAAAGTAAATTAACAATAATTCGATTTGCTCTTAAAATTGAACTATGCCAGTAATTGATGCAACTTGTAACTTAAATGCAATTTATTAGTGTCTATGCAATATCCAAAACATCATTTCGAAGATATTGATTTGATTTTATTGAAACAAAAATATTTTTATGTTAATAATAGACAACAAACGAAAATTCGCCAACTTTTAATTTGTCGCATCAAAAATAAAATACAATTGTTGAACGTTATACAGGCTGGTCCATCGTATAGCATTTGTGAGAAAAAGTCTTTTTTCAGTAGTGAAGAAAATTCTAGAAATTGGATGCAATTAAATTAAATTAAATTAGTGTCAAAATTGACTTTGGTAGCGATATATTATCAAACTATTAAAGCTATCAGAAATTTGTTTTCGAAATCGCACCTGTATTACAGTGTAGATTTTAATAATAGGCAAATTGGTATTTAGATTTTAATAGTAACTGAACAAATTCTATTCTAATATCGTAATGTATTTATGGCAGAAGCCTTAAATGACGCGATCATATAGCTTTTGGTTATACTTGTTAGGGTGATTTAAAAGCGCCTGTCTACAATAAAAACATCTGCAAAGGACATCTGGAACAAAAAGTGGATCTATCGATAGACAACAATATCCAGAGCGATAAGGCAAGTATTCTATGGAATTTAAAGTCATCAGTTCTAATGACGTTCATGTAAATGAAACTTGATTTGAATTTGACTAACTTCTAGTGCAATTAGACGCACATTTCATGAAAATTGTGGTCAATAAAATGAAAGAAAAATGTTGTTTCAAAATATTAGGAAACGTCTACGATCTTGTATGCGGCAAGAAAGTCGCAATGAAGGCTTTCCTTACATTTGCAAGAATTCGATTAACTGAACCAAAATTTTTTGTTTGTTTGTGATTACTATTTACGCCTAAGCGAACATTGTCGACCAAGACTTCCGATCTTGCAACGGGCAAAATATTAAACACTTATTAATTTTAAATCAACGGATCTTTCAAAATTTTAAATTTCGACAACGTGTTCTCTGTGAAATTTTGAACTTAATGACTTGAGAAAAAAAAAATTAATTTGATTTATATGGCTTTATAGTGTCCTGGCGCTGTTGGGATAATTAATTTAAAAAAATTAAACGCCCATTTTATGGCACGGTAATTGTAGATTATTGATCGCCAGTTTTCAATTTTTAGGGGGATTATAAATATGCGTTTTGGCGAAAATGCTTCACGATGGACCATTCCGTATGTATAGGTGTCCCATTATTTATGGACACCCCCAAAATTGAGCTTTAATTGAATGTTATTTATTTGAAATTTTTGCACGTATGACTGGTATAAAGCTAGAAATTTTTAGTTTGAAATGTTAATTGTCGTTTTCAAGAGAACAAAATAAAAACCGATTTTGTATAAAAATAATATCTTCCAATTTCGTAAAAATTTCACTTTTCAGGATCAGTTTGGAGTCAATTTTGGAGGTGCCCACAAGTGATGGGACACCTGTACAATGTGTACAGCCTGGTTCAGATTTGAGGACAGTATAAATAGAAGCCGCTTACTACCTATTAGGGAAAGGTAACCTAATTTTGAAATCCTATCACTGTTTTGACGATATAGAATGGCGTGTCAACTTGTAACGAAAAATATCACAAATATTGTTTGCAGATTTTTTGTTCGCAATTTTTTGCATTCGCAGTTACGTTTGGCCCCGCCTCGCATAATCCAAAAATCAATAATTAACACTTTCATCTTCATGAAACAATTTACTATTTAGTTGCAACTCGTTTTTGTTGCCACGGTTGATTCCCATATTGCGGTATAGACTTCGGGGAATGTGATGGAGTTTTGCGTGGACTGATTTGAATTGATTCAGTTCATATCTTGAATAGTATATTATATTGCATTCGCGCAGATTTTCGTCCACTGCTATTATTTCGCCACCGACTATTAATTTGTACTATATGAGTTCTATTAGAACCGCGCAGTAGCATTGTATTAAGTTAAGATGGCTGATCGGTAGCTCGTTGTTCTGTTTATTATTGCTGTCTGTATTTTTATTCATGTGTGCACTTTGTTCAATAAAACTAGTTAATTCATTGCGTCCCAAGTAACACAGGACGTCCAATGGACGTACATGCTGGTCCATTTCTTATCCATTTATGGACGATCCACAAGTGGATCTATAATGGACGTCCAATGGACGTCCAAGCTCATCCATAAATGTAGATTACAGCAATGGATATAAATGGGACGTCCACTGGATGTACATTTATGGACTTAATCTGGACGTCCATCAACGGATTAGTATGGACGTCCATTGGATGTACATTCATGTACTTAATTCGATCGGTCCGTTGAGTTTATGAAGAATACGTTGTTTTGATATCCTGATTAGATCTACGAGATAAGGAGTTTCTAATGAATTATTAATTAAACTTTTGAACGATTTTTAAGCAAGTTGTATGTAAAATGCGAAATACAACTTTGGCTACAAATTTATAAATACAATACCGCAGAATGGGGCGAAAGTAATTTTATAGTTCTCCAGTCAATTTATACACAATGAAGGCCCAACCTTGCAGAAGGTCGGTGTACAAATTGACTGGGCTCCTATAAAAGCACTTTATCTTTTGTATAAACGCACCATATGGACAGTTACTCTTGTGACCGTAACCTTGGGTTTGTTTGGAAAGTCGGTTGAGGCAAAGAATTACCGTCTTTGCAGTAGCTTATATACAGGTCAATATGCTGGACATTTGGTTTTAACGCAAATGAATTGTTCGGTCCCACTGACGCCGATTTCGTCACAATACCGAGATATTTTTTTTCACAGACATCTGGTTTTGCTTAACTTTGGATGAAGCGCGTCGAACTTGTTTTATTTTCACTTCTAATACAACAGTTGTATTAGAAGTGAAAATAAAACAGGTTCGATGCGCTTTACCCAAAGTTAACAGTTCGTTGCAATTTGACGTTATCATTAACCAATTTTTTATGTGAATTGTTAGTTTTGTTTGTTACAAATGTGTGTAGTTGAATTTCATTGCAATAGTTGCAACGGGTTAATTTTCGTTGCGGCAAGGCTCGTCGGTGACGAATCGACACGAATTTTAATGTACAACATGAAAATCTCATGACTGCTGTAAGTAAAAATGACAATGTATTTAAGTTATTTTTTTTGGTATTTTTTACGTGTTTTAGGTAACTCAGAAATAGTTTATTATGAATTTACAAAACAAATCCCAAGTCCGCTTTATAATACTTGATAATAATGTACCTAAATCGCATTATTCAAGGACCGAGAAAAAAGTGCAATTGCAGCTTTGATTATATTGGTAAGTTAAAATGATTTTAAAGAAGTTGTGTAATATTTTCTTTTTTTTAGAAAGCTGCAATCTGGAAATGGTGGATAAGGACCGGTGTTGCTTTGAAACGATTTTTTTTCCAATGTTTCTAGTTGTTTAATTAGTTAATAATTAATTAAATTCTGTATGGTAATTATTTTTGAATATTCATATTTTTTAAGGTGAAGTTTCTAGTTATTTCGTTTGTTAATAGTTAAAGTTAAATAGGTAAAGTTGTTCACTGCAAATTATTTTTGAATTTACATATTTCTTTGTACGTATTTTTTAAGAACAAGTTTCATGTTATTTAATCTGTTAATGGTTAGTTTTAATTGTTAAAGTTCGTTATTGTAACAATTTTTGAATATATAAATTTTTTTAAGGTTATTTATTTTCGAATATATGCTTTTTTCCATTTTTTATTTATTTATTTTTTAATCCCACAACGTTTATAAGTACGTCCATTAATGTCCATAATTCGGGTCCAAATGGACATACATAAGACGTCCAGTGAACGTCCAAAACGAATCCGTTTACAATCCCAAAGACGTCCAATAAGCGTTTGTCGATGGACGTCCACAAACCGGTACGATATGGACGTACAATGAACATTCGAAAAGATCCCAAATGTAGTCCCAAAAACGTCCACAAACTGACGTCCAGATGTACCTCCAATTTAGTCTCAAATTGGACGTCCATTGGACGTACAGTGATCCGTTTGTGTACATCCAATGTACGTCCATTGGATGTACATGTGTTACGTGGGGTTGTATCTGTGCTACCAGTTTTTTTCTTGTCTTGTTAAATAAATTGTCTAAAAAGAAAACGTTATTAATGGCCAAATTTGATAATTTATGTTGACACAGTTACGTCTTCAGGTTTACGTCAAGTAAAATATTCATGCATCAACTCTAAATGACAACTTCACTCCTTTGATACGTAGATAATTATTATTACAGTAAGCGCTTTTGAATTTATAAGACTGAACTATAAACTTTTATAAAGCAGCTCCAACTTTCTATCATATTACCTACTTGTTTTTCTTAATTAATTAAGTAGTGTTACAAACGAACACACTATTATACGAATAAAACACAGTTTATGTGGAACGATGTTTATTCGTCCGCCTTTTTCGTTTAAAGGTGACGGATTAATAATAAATTAAAATGTTTTCCATCGCCTTGACTCCTTAAACAACCGTCGTGCGGCGATAGTCGTCTGTCGTGATCGAGTGGGTAATAGTAGTCATTCGCCAGATCCGTAAAATCATTTTTTCAGAAAGTCAAATATTGTGCACTAACATTTTTAAATAGCTACGGACATAAAGTTTGTTTGAAGCGCTTACCACAATAATTACAACTTTTTTCTTTAACGACGGTGGAATGTTTAGATATCAATATTTAAAAATTTAGTGTCGGTATTATTGAATAATATTAAATCTTTTACATGTTGTTTATTTCTCTTTCTGTATCTTTTTCAATTACATGTATACATACATTAATCAAACAGCCAAAAAACTTATTTTTTTTAAAGTTTTTGAATGGCTGTTAATGTTAATTTCTGGCAGTGTAAACTTTTGATTTACTAGAATACAGATTATTTTACTGTCATTTCTACCTTTTTAGATACAGACTTTCCATGTAATGTGTTATTTTTTCTATATTTGATATAAATGAATCAATTGCCATTTAATAAGAGGAAAAGGGGGATAATAAATCCCTAACTAGGCGAGACCCCTTTCAGCTAGTCTTATCTCATCAAATATAGTGCAGTTTTTATCGTCGAAATCTAGTTTAACCCCAAGTGTTGTTGTTTTCGTGATTTACAACACATGTTCACCGAAAGTGTTTTGTAGGTTTTAAAAGTTCGCGATCGCATACCGACTTACACACAATATTGTGTATATCATATATTTTGGCCCTGTAAGAAATATAGAAATATTATGTCATCCACATAAGCTGTTAAGATAAAATATTGCAGTCTAGTGTGGCTTTCGCAGTGAGATTACAAAATAGATTGTCAAATTCACTTTTGCGTAAATCTAGATAATACAGAACCTCAGGCAACTATGAATTCTTTAGTCATTACGCTCTTTTTCTTTGCGAAAATCAGCAATCAGCACTATTGCCGAATGAATGTGGTGTGATCAATGCTGCTCGAAAGACGCGCTGTTGAAAGGGTCTTGATAAAGTATGAATGTATCCGATAACGATAGCTGTCTTGTCTAGTGTTTCGGGCGTTTCATTATTGTGAAAAGTGTTGTTAATTTTCGTTTGGCGCTTGTCCTTATTCGTCTTGAACTTTATGTGATGGTATAATTTAACTGAAGTCGTAATGAAACATTTTCAGAATTTTCGGTTTGAGTGGCTATTCT
The DNA here is from genome assembly GCA_949768715.1 of Dascillus cervinus. Classification (NCBI taxonomy): domain Eukaryota; kingdom Metazoa; phylum Arthropoda; class Insecta; order Coleoptera; family Dascillidae; genus Dascillus; species Dascillus cervinus. The sequence continues at coordinate 15,071,543 of OX458316.1, read as the reverse complement.
TATTTTGCCTGGCTAAGCTTTAAAATGTTGATTTTGAAATCCACGGTACAATGGAGTTTTCGGGAAGCGTTAAATCTCAGAAAACGATCATCCCTTTCTACTATAGCTCTTTTTCAGCCTTATCGGCAATGTCGTGTGTATCGGCATTCTACGCCTACCTTTCAATAGATTTAGATACAATGGTCGGTCGGACGAGAGTAAATCAATAGGTTTAATTACATTTAAAAGCCATTTTCTTTAAAAGTAAACCACACGAAAGCAATTTAACAATACTTCAATTTAATTAGGGTCCAAAATTAGATGTACATAAATCGAAAAATTTCGTGTGATGTTATTTTGTTGATCGGTATTTATAGCATGTACTTGGTTGCGGCGTGGTGATAGGCAAAAATATAGCTTTCGATAAGAGGGCGACTATTCGGAAGTCCTCCTATCAAATGATGTCATTAGACGCGCTTCTGGCTCCCCATCAACATTGTTAACGGTAGGACATACTTCAAGAATTCCCATTTTCATGAATCTCACTATGTTATAGGAAAAGTAGAAGAAAATATGGAATACAATACATAACTACTAAATTAAAAATAAAAATGTAAATTCGTTATTTTATCAATGGAAATCTTTTTAAATAAAATGATGTGAAGAAACCGCTTTTATTTAAAGCATATAACATTTCGTTACCATTTCAATATTGTTTGAAACTCTATCGACACACCTCACCAACGCTACAGTAAACAGATGTTGCAATATTTTTTTGTGAATAGATAAACATGGCTTATAGATTTAACCCGGGGAAGATTTCTTAGCTTCTTTTTGTTTTTGTAAAATAGAAGTGTTATTCAAATTTATTAGCTAAGCAGTTGTTCTATAAAATGTACAGAAGGCGTGCGTTCACCTGCTACCAGCCCCTCGCCCCTATAATTTATTTTCAACTTTGCTTTTTTACATAGTTTGCAGTCTAGCAATGTCGAGGTTGCCACTGATCGGTTTCATCGTTTTCGTTTTGTTCTCTTTTTTTTAGTAACACAGTTAAATTTAGCATTCTAAAAAAGGAATAAGAGTCTATCCATAAATATATATTTTATTGAACACATAAATCAGTTGAAGTGTCAGTGTGGTTGTTAATGTTCGAAATGGTCGGCCGAAAGAGTAATACGTTGTCTCTGAAGAGAACAGTGAAACTCATCAAATGTAGTGAAAACGATCAATCTAGTGACATACAATTGGTTGTAAAATACAAACGTGATAAAAGTCAAGTTTACTTACCATCAATGTACTCTTCAAAATAATGATGTTCTAGAATGTCGTTATGTAACACAATTAAGACAATTCAATGTCAATTTAAGAAAGATAATCGATAAAAATGACTCACCCAAAAATACAGTTGGATTCATGTGATGATTGTATCGATTGTGGATAGAACTTTTATGTCGACGATAAACGATAAATGCTGCCGTTGGCAAACAATGTATATTGACCCGATTATAATCTTTTTAATAAATTCAGCAAGTTTAATTTTTGTTTCTTAACTTTTAAGCAGAGATACTACTAGGTATAAGAAATTAACATTGACTGGGCTAAGGTAAAAAATATTTTTTGTAACATGATTAAGGATACTTTTTTACGTTTTTGCTGAACGTTTTGAAGAGGTATAGAACGGTTCTTTATGGGTTTTATTGTCCTTTGTCGCTCTGATCCAGGTCGTCTTATAAGTAATTCCTGTCACCCTTGATCCTTCGTCGAGGCTAATGCACTAAGCTGTAAACGATTCTAAGTTGTTGAACAACGTATGTTGCGATCTGTCACTTTTCATATTATATTTCGTGATGTTAAAGATTACGTGATGAATGGTATTTTTGCCACAAGTCTTTAGCAAATAAGTTTAATAAATGGTAAAGTATTTTCAAGACAGTTCTATAGTGTAAATCCAGAAATTAGACAAACAGAAGTTATTTTGACAATGTTTATGCATATTTTAATATGAAAGCGCTTTTTAAATTTTGTGAATAACCAATGTAATACTCTGGAAAGTCGATTATCTGAAACTCCATTATTCTGGTATTCAATACATTTAGTGCTATCCTATTTTTCGTGAAAAACTAAAAGAAGATAACTGGAAAAAATTTCGAAACAGATAATAAATTATTAGATTTTTGTTCTGGTATACATTTTTTATAATTATTGATTATACAGTGCGCACCAGCCAAATGGATTAAATTAAGTATCTCAATTATTGTGCACATTTATAAAAAATCTCGAAATACGTAATTTTTAGTTTATGACATGATCTCCTGCAAACTGAAAATTTAATTTCTAACCTCAATCCTCTTCGATTAATAGTTGTAACCCCCAAATTATTAAACGGGCATTAGGACCTTGTGATACCTCATTTGAAAGGTTTCTTCATGCTCTATTCAAAAATGCTATGGTTTAAAAATTTATATAATTTATTGTGTTTTATGGCAAAAACCTTTATCAAGTTAGTTAAGTATGTCTTTCACTTATTACTTATGACTTTTTTCCGGAAAGATTAAATCTTTAAATTTTCATCATTTTTATTATTGTTAGCGTAAAGTTGAATGGTTGACGTTTAATGTAGCTCATTTTCAAATTTTGATTGTCAAATTTGACATCGATCAATGTCTGCGCTATCTGGTAAAACATTTCCGAATTTGTAGCGAGTTAGTAATTACGGACTTTCCAACTTATTAAAAGTCAAGATTGGGCGTATTACTAATCGATTGTGAATAATAGTTATTTACGAACCAAGTGCGTGAAGACTATGTTCCCGCATGAGAGCATTTTTTAAAGCATGAGCGACGAAGAAGCGAATGCTTTATTTGAGTGAATGCGCGGAAGATGTCTCCACACATGCGGATTGTACAATGTTTTTTGTAAGAAAATTTTACTAAAAAAAATACATTAATTTTTTTCACTTATTGTTAGTAGGCCAGTTTAATTTAGAATTCACAGCACATGTAAAACTAAGTAGGCAATGATTGAAGAACCAAGTAGGAATGATTGATTTGAGTGTTTACCTTTCAATTAACTTAAATTATTTAAATGCTCTCAGATATCTTTGTTTACATTAATTCAACCATTAATTAGTTAATTATCATGTATTTATATCACATTTAATTCATGCCAACTGGCAGTATTTTGACATATGTATTTTCTTGAGTCCACAATAGATGGCGCTCACACAAAATTTCTAGAGAATATTAAAAATTCAGGGTATTTTTGAAATTGTAACCAGAAATATAATTTTATGCCTTCAATTTAATTATTGTCAACTTGAATGATTTTTAGAATGCACAAAAATCAGTGTTTTGCAATTTTTACAGTCGAGGGCATTACCTTGACCGGGAAACTGACGTTCCGAATTGAGAATGGCATTCGTCGAAGGGTGTTTCCTAGGTGACGAGTACAAAAAATACATTACAGCCCTGGTTAAACAAACGTAGAACATATAAAATTTCGTTCAACAGATTAATTTTTTTTACTCATCATTTTTGCAATAAACTTTTAAACCATATCATTTTTGAATAGAGCATGAAGAGACCTTTCAAATGAGGTATGACAAGCCCTCCCTTCCTATTTAAAAATTTGTGGTTTGCAATTGTTACTCGAAGGGGGTTGAGGTTAGGGATGAAATTTTCACTTTACAGGATATCACGTGATAGACTAAAAATTACATGTTTCGGCATTGTTTTCCAATATGCACAATAATTGAGATAATGAATTTATTCCAGTTGGCTGGCGCTCACTGTATATGTACGATGTACTAACCAATTATCAAGAATACGCTCATCAAAACATACGCACACGATACGGTTTTAATGGCCACTCACCACGATCCTATCGAAGCATCTCAACTTCTACAAGGATACTACGATTTTATTTTTATCAACGATTTCCAGAACACCTGTATAATTATGAAACCAGACAGAACGGATTTTCAGTTTCACATAAGATTTAAACTGGAGGTAAAAATTTCCAATGAAGTTTCAGTTCACCAATATTTTTTTTTTTTCAATGTAAAAAGTACACTTTTGTTTAATAAAACCTCATACTTACACTTCAATTTTATTTCTATAAATTATACTTTTAAATTCAATACAGATATATAAAAGAAAAGTTTTTTCATTAAAGGAGCACGTTACACAAAAAACTTTTTTTTAAAAAATTATTATTTAATGTTAAATTATTGTAGTCAGAACTATTAAAAACTATTTGGTAAAACTCAAATGTAAAAAAAAATTGTGTTAGAAGATATTAAGACATTTAGAATTGCTTGTGACGTCACTGAGCCGAGCTAACCGAAACTCCGTATCTCTCACGTGCAAAAGTTACTCGCTTCGCACAACGATCCATCTACCTAAAAATGATATTTTTAATGCTTAATTTATATGAGACTGTGTGAATGGTTTTGCCAAAGACGATAAAAGAATCAGAATTTCAATACGGTGTTAAGTTTTTTTTAAAAAATATTAAATAAGAACAGCGCCCCGACTGTGCGTTCCGTTCCTATTTTATCTAATTGTGCGTAAAGTTCGGCTAAGTTTATGACTGTGCCTTTTACAATACTATAAATGATCCATCCATAAAAGCAACGAGGTTTATTGCACCCTGCAGTGAACCCTCATTTTCATCAGTAAAAGTTGATTGCGATTTAAAGTCATAAATGCAGAATAACTTCGAGTTATTTTCAACAGTAGCCACAAGAACACCGCCGACCAGTTTTTGGATGCAGTGAACCAACGGGACATCGTTTTCCTACTAGAGAAAAATCGCCGAAACGATTTGCATTTTGGTCAGAATTTTGTAAAAGGCAATCATTTCAACCAGGACAAAATGCAAGAATTTGCAATAAACATTTTTTAGAAAGTGATTTAGACTAATCGTTTGTTCTAAGAAAAAATTTTCTACCAAATTCAAAAGAACCTTGTTTAAAAAAAAGTGCTGTACATATTAACCTATTAGCTCAAAAAAAAACATATGAATTGGGTCAAATTTTTTGAAAGCTACAGGAAGTTGAATTTATCACTGGATATATTTAAAACATCTTTGTCAATAACCAATTTTTCAAACAAATTATTTTGTGTAATGCATGTATTATTACCAATGAAATGTTTTATATTATCATATTCTTGACAACATATATATTCTTCATCTGTTGGCATAGCTACACATTTTCCACATTTACACCAATTACAAATTCCACTTCGATTTTCGTAATTTATGTTTACACTACTAGGTTAAAAAAAGCATCAACTTCGTCGTCATCTGTGTATTCAGGTTCAAATAAATAAGGAGTTGTCATAATTAAAAATTAAATTTATAAGTGCAATCAACCAATTTAACAGTAAATACTGACTGATACGGAGTAATTGCTATTATCGTGTTTTCTACTAGAATACTATTGCGACCTAAACATTCAAAACATTCAAAACTCCATGATGGTCAGGCGTCTAAAAAATAATTGCTTTATGAGCTCTGTCTGGGCGGTAGAAATACCCTTTAGAAGCGCGTAAAAATGGTACAAATGACCGCGCCGTGTCATCGCATTTAATATATTTTTTTTAAAACTTGACACTATATTAAAATTTTGGTTGCACTATCGTCTTCAGTACAAAAAAACAGTCTAAATACTCGTAACAAAATTTCGAAAACATTGTTTAAAGGTAGGTAAATGATCGTGTGAAGCGAGCAATTTTTGCCTGTATAAGATAGGCCGCTACGCACAGCTGAGTAGAAACAAAATACATATGCCATTTTTCTTAGAATTAAACGTACTTTTAAATTAAACGAACTTATTTTTTGTGTATTGTGCCCCTTTAAGATCAAAGTTATAATTCAAAATCTAGAACCATGGAAACAGATATAAAGTAATTTTACACAACTAAAAAATTTATCGAACAGAAGCTTGGACTTGTTTAAAAAAAATGTATTCAATTTTTATTTAAATTTTGTGTCATTAGTTGTTATAAAACCATTATAATCAACATGTTTATTTTATGTTGCTTGCTGCGTCATTAAATTTAAAAATTATGGAATCATGTTCAAGAACATTACCTTTTTAGATTCGTTAGATTATCGAAATATAGAAACTAGAAGTGGAAATTAAAATGAACAATTTCTTCGAATGTGTAAAATGTTTAATATTAAGCCGTAACGGGAAAGATGGTATTGTAACGACAAACTTAGAAACATCAAGTTAACGTTGATATCGAACATCTTTGTTTAATTAGTCTTTATGTGATTAGCTTAGTTTGTGATACCACGTAGGAACTGAATTTAGGACGAAACTATTTGGAAGTTTAATGCAATTTAGACCGTTGACCATTACTTCGTATTGTTTGAAGAACCTCCACTTTACGCTTGATTGTACCATTCCTTTAACAAGGTGATATTGCAAGTCTTTGACACTTCACTCAATAGTGAACTTTAATACTGAAACAAGTCAGTTTGATCCTCAAATAAAATTCAGAAATTGATTATTTGATAGAGAAATATTAAAAACGTTTTTTTTTTGTAACGGGTAATACATAAATAAAATCTGATAAGGGTGTCAACGGTGAGAACACATCTCTGTCGAGTCTGACTAATGTGCTTAGTCGGGGTTAATTCCCGCTGTGCAACTCTCAGGCACTACATCAGCTTATTGCCTTAACTTTTAGACGGAAATTTGAGAACGAAGACGTTTTATCTTAATTGTTTAATCTCAGAAGCTTTTAAATACTATTTGGGGCTATTCTGTATCATCTTGTTTGTTTTCTCTAAAGAAATAAATTGCGATTAAAAGATAAGTGACTTTTATTTACGAAATTCTGAGTTTAACTTCCTCGAACTTTTAATATTAAGATTCGTTTCCCTAAATTAAATATCTTCGAAGTTTAAATTGAAATTAATTTACTATCGAGAAAATTACCTTATTTTTTCTATTTAATTAATTAATGCACCCTTTAATTTAATTCGTTATATATATTTATAATATCGGTTATCTCCTTGAAAATTACTCCGTTTATCCTGAAATAAGCGACAGATTTATGCACAAAAATATATCTTAAATCGGTCAAAAATAAGAAAACTAACAAAACAAAAAGGCCGCAATTAGGGCAATCTTATGGCATTGCTGAATATAGGGTGGAAATGTAAAGAAAGCAGCACCAAAAATTTGTGAAGTGGAAACTAAAAGGATGATCCCCAGATTTAAATTTTCGAACAGTATGAATACCACCTCGATGCAGCGCTGCCTGGATAATATACTTTACCGTGAAAGATTGTCAACTGAGGATCTTGCAGTTGTTGGAGGAAGATCTGGCCACGAGCCATCCCTTTGTCGAACGAAATTGGAGCGTCCAAATCCACAGTGGATTGGCAATCAATGAAGATTAGTGAGATGGACAGGAGCGGTCCCATACGAACTGATTGCGTTTTCTCACAAGCCTCGTTTCATGACAAAAACTTGATATTTTTGTACAATCCTGATGGACCAAGCTGGTTAGATCTACATCATGCCAGCTATCGCGTTCAAAACATGAGATATTTGAACGCTTGGTCATCTTGTGCGTTTGGCTGAATTAAGAGAGGTCTCGCAACAATTCCAAATGCCCGTGGCATGGCGCCCGAGTCGTGTATTCAGTACAACTCGTACGAGTATAAGGGTTTCTGGGCTAAAAGTGGCCAACTCTGGCATAATAGCTGAGCAAGTGTTTTACACGATCGCTGCAAACTGCTTACAGTCGAAATATGGGGTCACATCTGCACCGTTGCGAACCAAACGGTCCCACTAAGTAGACCAGTAGGTGACGCGGTGTCTGGGCCTTAATTAAATCTGGCCAACAAACTTTGCAACCACTCCCAGAGTGACCAAACTGCAAACGTGTAAAACGCTCAAAATAACATTTGCGAAAGTTTACAAAATTTGGTTCTCACAGGTAAGTTCGCCATCCCTACCAAAAACGTGGAAGAAGACTGGTTTAACCATTATGACAAAAAGGAAGTATTAATTACTTTGTTTTGATGGGCAAGGACAATCTGACAACGCTAATGCTAATTATTATGCGTCATTTAATTTTAAATTTTTGGGTAGTAAGTTTACTTGACTTAGGCATTTACCCTGTGCCAATGATGAAAAATTAAAACAATTAAATACTCTAACTTGTTTCTGTATTTTTTTTACTTCATTGTGCTTAAAAAGTAAACTTTATTTAATTAAGAACTCTCGCAACATACAAAGGTTTTGTATCTTTCGTTTCATAAACAATTTGCATTGAAAAACCATTAATTTAAGAAAGCAACTGTGAAAAAGTAGTTGAGCTGGCACTTAAAGTAGCATTATAGGATATAGTATTGTGCTTATCTTAAATCTTAATTGCTTAAGTTTTACGTTTCACCGGGAAATATATTTTTAAATTCAACTTCACATAAATTCTTTCGAAACAAAATTAAACGCTCCAAATTCGAATGTAACCGTTGTGGTGCGCTCCTGACTGTAAAGCCGGCACACTAATACTAACATCCTTTTATATGAAATTAAATTTTCTCTTAGGCACCCTGTGTAAAATGAATAACAGATGTCATTAGTGGAAACCTCTCGGCCATGAAAAGGGTAGTTGACTTTGTCCTCAAAGCTTGTTACAGAATCTTGCAAATTAGGAAGTTGGTTGATTTCATTGAGTTGCACTGGATGCTGGTAACATCATTAAAATGTTTTAATAGTTAACTTCAAGCACAACGGACGTTTTCTTAAAATCAGATCTACAACGTTCATTTTAAGATCGAATCTACGTTATTTGTTAGGTGAATTCTAGTGTGCTGAAATTTTTATTACATGTCCCCCGTGATGAAATAACATATCAAACGGTATAAATAAAAGAAAGAAATGAAAACGCAATATAAGCACATTCCCTTTAGTGTCTTCATCAGAAGACAAAAGTATTTTTTTGAGATGAAAATTTAAAATACGGGCACAAATAAATCACAGACGTCAGTTTTATTTATTTCAGTTCCCAGGCATGTGATGCGGCCTTCAAACTTTTATTTTATTGAATTTCGAAATAACAAGTTCTTAGTACTTAAAAAAGTTTTTCGACGCCAAGTAACAGCTAAGATAATTGTGAAGTCCATTAGGAAATCTGGTTTTTAGAAAGCTTTGTACGTATCCTTATGCGATTTGGTTTTTTTTGGTTTGCGTCTTTTAAGAGTTTTAGAAGTAACAATGGTTTTAAGTAGAAAATTTTGTTGACCCTCTCAAAGATTTTATTTCGACGAGCATTATTCCCATTGTTTTACTCCCACGTATCCAAGAGTTTAAAAAGGTTTCTATAATCAATATGATTTTAATTAAGATAGTATAAAAACAATTTTGTGTTTTTCTGACGTTGCTAATTGAATAAGCTCTTTTAATAGCAAACATTAAAAAAGGCATTTCGATCTTGTAACATATTTAGAACTTTAACCCGTGTTCCATTTAACGTTCAGTGAGAAGGTGAATAGTTTTTGGCAAAATATACTATAAAATATCGAAAAATAATTTTATCGAGAACACAAACAACTATGATTTCTTTTCGTAATAAATCTACTTTGATTCCGTGGTCACATATATCCAACTTATATCGAGGAATTTTCTAATAAACTTTAACTTCATCTTAATCTTGCTAGTGGTGTAATTTATTAGTCTCTCAAAATGCTGGTAGAGCCTACAGAATGCGAACAAGTTCCTTTCGATGTAAAAATTAAGTTAGGCTTTGGATGATCTGAACACATTAGTGTCGGGTATTCATTGTCTGCACATTAAGGCAGAATCGAGCTATTTTTACAAATATGCGCGAATTTTGTGTTTATGTAAAACGTATTAATACGTGACCCGCAGTCTACGCATATTTTGTGAAAAAAAGTATTAATACGTGTCCCTCAAACAATATGTTAAGATTTCTCGTAATCCGTTTATTTTCCGTCTACATATATCTACTTACATACTGTTCACCTCTTGGGGTACGGTGGAGTGGGGACAACGGCATCTGAGGGCTCGCCCCCTCTCCACCTCCAAAACTGCTAGATTAGTCTTGCAAATGTAGCGAACTCAATAAGTCAATAAAAATAACGCTAACATTTTGGTCCTTCGATCCACAAGCATAATCAACCGAACCACGATTCATTCAAAGCAACATTCATAATCGTCGAAATTACCCGTGTGTAAGAAAAATCATCAAAGCATCACAAATCGTGCGAAATCATCGGAAGCGAGCCATCAACGCCAACATCATCGCGAGGGAATCATCAAACGCAAGGGTGTTAAAGGTCAGACCTATATTATCCATTCATTACCTAACTTCGTCAATTCCTTTTAATTAATTCACTTCGAGAACCATGCCGAAAAGGGATGATCTTGTTGATTTGAAGCTGGATAGACGTAACGTAAAAAGTGCTATCACACGACTTCAAAACGGTTTAGATAGTTCGAAAGCAAATAATTTTCAATTGCAAACGAATTTAGAAACGGTAACGGACTTATTTAAACAATTTAACAAAATTCAGACAGACATTGAACGGTTTCAGTTGAACGATACATCGGCCGACGAGACGGCCTTGGAGGCCGAAGCCGACAAAGAACGCGGCAAAATAGAAACGCAATATCGGGCGATTGTAAGCAAAATAAAAACATTCTTGAGCGAAAATTTGCCAGCTGCTTCCGCTTCTAAAGAAGCAGACACTGCAGGTACTATAATTAATATTACAAATAACGGGCACGACAGAGAACCGTCAAATAGCGTAATATTAAAACCCTTACCTTTAGCAACGTTCTCCGGTAAACACAGCGATTGGTTTACGTTTTACGAGTCATTTTATTGTTTGGTAGGAAAGGATACGAGCATATCTAACATTCGCAAATTTCACTACCTTAAGGGTTGCTTAAAAGATGAAGCTCTTAGGGCGATAGAATCACTATCGGTGTCGAGTGATAATTATGACAACGCAATCGCATTATTAAAAAAGAGATTTGAAAATAAACGGCTAATTGTACAAGATCACGTCTCCAATATCTTGAATTTTGCTCCAATCTTAAAATCGTCACACACACAGCTACGCGAATTAATTGATAACGTAAATAACAACATCGCAGCATTAAAAGCATTAAAAATCGAAGTCCAATACTGGGACGCATTGTTAATACCAATTATTTTAGAGAAATTGGATTATTCTTCAAAAAAAGAGTGGCAGGCCACTTTGGAAAAAGAAGTTCCCACATATACAAAATTTGATGAATTTTTAGAAAAACGATATCAGGTATTGGAAGCATTGAGCAATATAAGGCCCAATGATAGTCCAGCAAATAATCAGTCAAAAGACAGTAAATTTCATTCAAAAAACGGAAATAATTATTCAAAACCAAATACCTTTGCGAAACCTAATAAATTCACTTCAAATGTTATTTCATCAAACAAGTGCTTTATATGTAAAAAAGAGCATAATGTCTTTCAGTGCGAAGAATTTCTAGCATTAAGTATAGCCGAAAGAATTCAACATGTAAATTCATTAAAACTGTGTAGAAATTGTTTGCGAAACAATCACGAAGCGAACAGATGCAGGTCAGCCAGTGTATGCAAAGAGTGTGGCAAAAGGCATCACACTTTATTGCACGTGTTTGAATTTGTACCTAACGCCAACCCTGGAACGTCCTCTAGTACTTTATTAGTAGCTCAAACCAATCAGGTACTTTTTTCAACGGTTGTACTTCTAATCAGAGATTATCAAGGAAATTATTGCAAATGTCGAGCGGTACTTGACCAATGTTCTGAGGTTTCGTTAATAACTGAAAAAATGTGTAGAAATTTGAAACTAGGCACATATTGTACTAGTACTTCAATTACGGGTGTTAATGTAACAGAGAGTCTGACAAATCAGGGTTGTAAAATCAATATCAAATCAAGAGTAGGTGAATTTGAGACTAAACTAGAATGCTTTGTTTTGTCAAAAATTACGCGGCCGACTCCTGCTATATCATTCGATAAAAGTCCGATCGAGATACCTTCGGGTGTTGTATTGGCGGATCCAAATTTTAACATCTCTGCAGACATCGATCTGTTAATAGGAGCGCGATTATATTGGCAATTATTAATTGGAGCTCCAGTTCAGATACAAAAGAATCAACCATACCTACAACAAACGCAACTGGGTTGGATTGTAAGCGGAAACTTTGATTTTAAAAATTCTATTTCAAAATTTAGTTGCAATTTGATTCGTAATCCCGAAACTTATTTGGAAAACCAGGTAGCAAAATTTTGGCAAATGGAAGATTTAGGCGAAGAAAACAATGTAGAGAAGGCAGAGGAACAAGCATGCGAAGAGCATTTTCGAAAAAACACGGTTAGAGCGGTATCGGGTAAATTCATTGTAAAACTACCTTTCCGAGAAACTGTCGATTTGGGAAAGTCCCGTGCATCAGCACTAAGCCGTTTTATCTTCCAGGAAAAAAGGTTCGAAAAGGACAATAAATTGAGAAATGAGTACAAAGACTTTATGGCGGAGTACCTGAAGCTCGGCCATATGCAGCTCGTTCCTCAATCGCAGTTAAATAACCAAAAATCATTTTACGTGCCCCATCTGGCTGTTTTTAAGCGAACGGCCGAAGGGCCTCAAATTCGTATTGTTTTCGACTGTGCAGCAAAATCCTCTAACGGATTAAGTCTAAACGATAATTTGTTAACGGGTAACAACCTTCAAAATGGGTTGTTTGACATACTTTGTAGATTCAGAACTTACAAATACGCTATTTCTGCGGATATAAAAAAAATGTACAGAATGATAGAAATCCATTCTGACGATACCGACTATTTGCGTATTTTATGGAGAGAATCTAAAAATGCTCCTATCCAAACTTATAAACTAAAAACGCTAACCTATGGGCTCACGTGTGCTCCCTTTTGTGCAATACGTTGTTTAAAGCAATTATCAATAGAAACACGAGAAAGTCATCCTACAGCGAGTCAGATTATAAATCGAGATTTTTATATGGACGATTTGCTAACCGGAAGCAACTCCTTTAACGAAGCTTCATCGATTAAAAGCCAGGTTACAAACATTCTAGCGACCGCAGGTTTTAATTTATGCAAATGGAGCTCCAATAATTCTTTATTATTGAGCGACAATTCTAATTCAAACTCTACAATCGAATTATCAAAAGGCGAAGATGTCAAAGTACTGGGTTTTTTCTGGAATTGCAATAATGATGAGCTTAAGTATAAAGTCGAATTTCCGTCAGACTTGAAAACTATCACAAAACGTAATATTCTGGCAACAGTAGCAAAAATTTTTGATCCATTAGGATTAATTAATCCAGTTGTCGTTAAAGCAAAGATTCTCATACAGCAAATGTGGATACTGAAACTAGGTTGGGATCAACGCGTACCCGATGAAATCGAAATCGTTTGGAAAAAATTATTAAATGAATTATCGTATTTGAACGAATTAAGTATTCCGCGAAAATTACTATTATCAAATCATTTGAAGTCCGTCGAGTTGCATGGCTTTGCGGACTCGTCATTAAAAGCGTACGGTGCAGCCCTGTACGTCAAAGCTAACTACGATTCTGGGACGTCTTCAATAACGTTACTATGTGCCAAAAGTAAAATTACACCAATCAAAAATATTACGCTACCGCGATTAGAACTTAATGCGTGTTTATTACTTTGCAAATTAATGTCAAAGGTTGATGAGGTTTTCAAGTCAAGTCTAAAGGTTGAATCGAATTTCTTTTGGACTGATTCTACCGTAGTTCTGTGCTGGTTGTCTGAGGCACCGGAAACTTGGTCTCAATATGTAGCAAATAGGGTTAGACAGATTCAAGCGGCTAGTGACATATCTAAATGGCGTCATGTTAGATCACACGATAACGCTGCCGACATTGTTTCTAGGGGCATGCTCCCAAATCAATTAAAAAATTCAGAGCTCTGGTGGCATGGACCGCACTGGTTAAAACTAAACTCCGCCGAATGGCCGCCGATCTGGTGCAATTCTCAAAAAACCGAGAAAATATTAGAGGATAGGAGGCCAAAGGCAATTAATGTTATACAAGCAGAACCTGAGTTATCGGTATTTTCGAAATTCTCGTCTTATATGAAATTACGAAGAGTCATCGCATATTGCTTGCGTATTGTTAACAAGAATAAAAGTAAAAATTTATCATCTACAGAACTCGAATACGCCGATTTAGTTATAATTAAACATATCCAAAGGCAATCCTTTGAAAACGAAATTCGGACTATTGGTAATAATGAAAAATGTAAATCCAACAAACTGTTACGTTTAGATCCATTTATTGACAAAAATGGAGTACTACGGGTAGGCGGACGGTTAAAGAACGCCCAAATCAATTTTGATAATAAATTTCCGATTTTATTACCTCAGAAACATCACGTAACTAAATTAATTATTCGTCAATTTCATGAGAATGAACTTCATGCGGGAAACGAAGCAACATTAGCTGCGATTAGAGAACGATTTTGGCCAATATCGGGCAGAAGTATGATACGAAAAATCATTCATTCGTGTGTGAAGTGTATGCGGGCTAATCCAAAACCTGTAATTCAAAAAATGGGTGATCTCCCTAAAGAGCGGTTGCAACCTTTACGACCGTTTTTAATTTGCGGTGTAGACTATGCCGGACCATTCCTTATAAAAACAAACAAATTGCGTAACGCAAAGAAAGTCAAAGCTTATATCGCTCTCTTTGTCTGTTTCTCGACTAAGGCCGTTCATGTTGAGTTAGTAGGAGATCTAACTACTGACAGTTTTTTAGGAGCTTTCAAACGGCTAATATCGCGTAGAGGACATGTAGTAGAAATGTTTTCCGACAACGGTTCCAATTTTGTAGGAGCTGAGCGCGAATTTTTCAAATCGGAAAAATTTCAAGACAAATTATTAACGCATTTTTCAAACGTAAACACTAAATTCAGCTTCATACCAGCAAGATCACCGCATTTTGGCGGACTTTGGGAACGTTCAATTCAAAGCGTTAAGCATCATCTAAAAAGAATATTAGGCGATGCTTACCTTACATACGAGGAATTTAATACTTTGATCATTCGGATTGAAGCTTGTTTAAATTCACGACCCTTAACCCCCTTGTCCCAAGATCCTAACGACCTTCAAGCATTGACACCTGGACATTTTATCATTGGAGCCTCTCTTACTGCACCTGTTGAAAGCGACGTTACCGGCATCCAGTTGAATCGCTTGTCTAGATGGCAACGAGTTCAGCAGCTCCAGCAGCATTTCTGGAAACGATGGCAACGGGAATACCTAACCCAACTACAGACACGTCCTCGAGGTCAACAATCGGCTCAACCCAACGTCACAGTTGGAACATTGGTGGTCTTGGTTGAGGAAAATACCTCACCTCTGCATTGGCGTCTCGGGCGAGTCATCGAGGTGCACCCTGGCAGTGATGGTCTCGTGCGGGTAGTGTCCGTTAAAACAGATACTGGTGTTTTTAAGCGCGCAGTTAGAAAGATTTGTATAATTCCAACAGAAAAGGAGTAACTGCACTTTAATTTTTTTTTTTCTCTTCTTTTCGTCCTTTGTATTTCTTAGTTATTTTTTGTTGTGTATATGCCTAAACTTTAGAATCATTATGTTTTGAAGTACACTGTGTACATTGACTTCAAGGGGGGAGAATGTTCACCTCTTGGGGTACGGTGGAGTGGGGACAACGGCATCTGAGGGCTCGCCCCCTCTCCACCTCCAAAACTGCTAGATTAGTCTTGCAAATGTAGCGAACTCAATAAGTCAATAAAAATAACGCTAACACATACAGTGCGTACCAGCCAAATGGAATAAATTCAGTACCTAGTTCAATTATTATGCATATTTAGAAAAAAACCCGAAACACGTAATTTTTAGTTTATGACATCATATACTGCAAAGCAAAAATGTCATTCCTAACCTCAACCCCCTCCAAGTGATAGTTGCAACCCACAAATTTTTAAATAGGAAGTGGGGGCTTGTAATAAATCATTTTAAACGTCTCTTTATGCTTCAAAAATGATATGGTTTAAAAATTTGTTGCAAAAATGAAGAGTCAAAAAAAGTTAATTTGTTTGACGAAATTCGCTACAAGACACTAAAAAATCAAAAACTAATAGCGTTTCGTTCTTGATGTTGACAAGGTAAGTAATAGTATATTACATACCGAGGCGGAAAGTATTCCATTCCTGTCGAGAGAACTATATTTTACCGAAAGGCGCAGCCGTGAGGTGAACTAGTTCTCGAGACACAGGAATGGTACTTTTGCCGAGGTTTGTATACTATTTTTAAATAATTGATTGCGTTCACCATCCATGCACATGAGATAACATTCTAGAGTACTTATCGATTTTCTTCTAAGTAAGCATCGATAAAAATGGCCGTCTTCTGGAAGTGGCCAGAAAAGTTTTTTTGTTGTGGTTTAAAATTTCTAGGAATTGTTTTAGGGTGTATAGGAATGGTGAGTATTTTTGTACTAAATTTCAATTCTAATTATTACTTAATTTAATTATTAAATTTCCAGGCATATCGAATTGTTGCAATTGTGTTGCTTTCCATACAAGTAACGCAACTTGGCGATACTTCTAAATTATTCTACATTCTTTTTTACCTAGCAATTGGTTATTGTACTCTGTCACTTTCCACTAATTTATTATTTAACGCAGGAATTATACTGGTAACCATTAGAAATCAAGTTAAAATAAACTCGACTAAATAATTATATACTTTAGAATCAATGCTACTTGATGTTACCTTACATTGGTATCGAGATAATCGATTTAATCATGATGTTCATTGGACTTATCGTCGGTATCACTTTACTATCAGCCACAGACAATAGTGCATATTTGGCAATGCTGATACCACTCGGACTAATCTTGATAAGTACTTAACTGATTCTTTTATTTTTCATTGCAAAAAAAAAAAACTTCAAACCTTTCTTCAAAAGTAGAAGCGCATTGCTGTGTTTAAGTGTTTTTTTGGAGACTTCCTTTTTTGTCAGCTCTACTATCGCTCAAAATCGATAGTACCTTCAAATGCTGATGAGGGATTTGAAAGTTTAAAAATTGATCTTTACCTTTAATGAAAAAAGTTTAAACCGTTTAAAATTGTTTAATGTTTTAGTTACCTCTTTTTACTTCTGGTTATGTATGGCAAGTTTATTTAAGCGGATGGAAGAGGGAAAGCAAAAAGTTTCGGCACCGATTGAAATGCCGGTCCTGCAATTAAATATAACATTGTAAAAATGTTGTTCTTTTAATAAACTATATAAATCAGTGATTGTTTTTTATAGATTTAAATATATTTTTATATTTTCCTGTTACTTCTATTATTCAAAATCGAGTGTTTTTTATTACCTCATAAACAGAATGTAAAGAAATTTCTTTCAAACCCAGCATCTTAAATTCTTAAAGTTGATAGAGGTAGATTATGCAAGTTAAGAGAGTTATTGCATGAAAATTTACTTACCTTATATTTAATTTTTCGGTAGTAGTCTATGAATTTTGGCAAAGACTAAAGGCATTTGTATTCAGATAAATGTTTCTATCGATAAAAGAAAATTACTTGAATAATTTTTCATAGAGCGTCCACGAAACAGTTAACATTTACTTTTATCTAGCAATCGTTTTTTTTTTCAATATTTTAGGAAACGTGGCAACAATATTTTACATTAGCTTTTAAAAATCAGCAACGAAAATTTTATTTTTATTTATTTTCCATCATTTTATAGTTCGTGACATTGTTTTCATTGCCGTATAAATCGCACAAGAAAAGAACAAATAGTCGCCGGAATAACTCACTAAAGCGAAGCATTTTATTAAAACGACTGTTATGTATCATAAAGCAGGTTTGTGGCGAATTGTTACAAACTCGCTAGTTAGTCCTGTAGCTTGAGTTACCTTTTTACCAGTACATCTTCTTGACATCTCCATCTTGACGATTATGATATTATGTTAAAAAAGGTATAAAAACTTAATGAACAAATCGTATAATTGTGTAGTTATCTCATTATTCATTGGAAATACAAATTCTCAAACCTGTTAAAAATTTTCAAATTCGTATAGATGGAAGATTGCCCAGGGAAACTAAAACTTACAGTGTTAGAAATTTGCCTACCTGATTCAAACTATGGGATAGTTACACCAGTATTCTTATATTTTTAACTAATTATTAAATAATATTCAAATTCTCTACTTCTTATACTTATTCAAAAATATATAAGTAATTTTGGTTATTTTAAATACAGGTGTATCGTAAGCAGAGTCGAAAACATCGAGGAATGCTTCTTTAACGTAAAATTATTGTTTTATCCAAATACAGTAGAACCTCGGTGAAACGTGATAATAACTGGTTGATGTAGTGTCGGTTAACTGTTATGCACGGATTACGGAAATAGCATTTAAAACGCATAACATGTTTTATTTAAACAAGTTGCATGTGTCGACAAACATTTATTCAACTTATAAATTTTTATTTACTATTGGAAATAATCTGTAATACAAGTCTGTTCTTTGTATTTAATCACTTTCCGCCCTTTTAATTGATTCAACTTTTTAAGCGTAAATGTTTTATGTGTAGCTTCTCATATGATAAAAGTTACTGAGAAACTATAAATAAAATAAACAAACAAGTTGTACTGTTTTTAAATGTTTATGAGAATTTGAAGAAAAGCGTCTGGGAATTATTTCGCCCATGCCGCACGGTTTACTGAACAAAAACGCATCATAAAAACTGTTTGTGAACGGTTTACTGAGAGTCCGGTTTACTGATGCACGTTTTACCGAGGTTCTACTGTACCAATATTTTCATAAAATATACTGTACATTTTTTTACTTTATTTCTAAATATTTTCATTATTGTGGAACATGTTAAAGAGAATGTACCTTAATGGTCACCTCCAAAATTGGTCTCAAATATTAAATTATTAATTTCAAATTTAGTTTTTTTCATGGAATGATGTACGACCAATGAACTAGTGGTGGTATCTGTTTTTCTTATGATAAATCAAGTGTCGTAAAAAAGCAAAAAGGGAACAATTTTGGAAAAATCAACGTTAAATTTCATCTTGCCAGTTCCAAAAATGTTTTTGTTTAAAATTTTCAAACGCGTTTTAGCCAAAAAATTGATTAATAATAAAGTCAACAAAACTTCCAACAAAAATATACGATTTTAAATAGCATACAAAACCGCAAATGATGACCGAATAATATACTAAACATGCGGTAAAGCTTCAACGTTTTTTCTCAAATTATTAAAGGACAAGACAATCTTAAAATAACCCAAGAAATAACCCGCTGAATTTTGTCCGCATGTTTAGTAAACAGGCTGTATATGGTGGGTTGTAAATTAGACTTCACTGTAACCTGGAATTGTTGGATTCAGACTAAAATTTAATGCTTGCTACCCATAATGACTTCTCAATATTTTTTAATTAGGGTTCGGTTAAACGTTCTACCTGCGCTTTCACATTACTCTTCTTCATATTAGTTCTGTTCAGTTGCAAATCTGAAATTGCAAAGCCTAAATACGTCCTTGATACTGAATGCGTACGGCTATCAGCTTTGTTTCCAATTTTTTTTTTATTTGACAAAACTTCCCTGATTTATTGGTTATAACTTGAAAGTTGTAAATAACATTTGTTACTAACATCACAGGATTTCTAATCGAAATAACAGCAAATTTCCATAAAAAAAATGGTAACGTTTTGCAATTTCTATGCAGTAAAATCCCTCATAGTGGAGACCTCTCTAATACGGACACCCCTCTTAATGGACTTTTTTTATCAGTACCGGCATTCCTCCATAAGATTACATTATACAAACACCCCTCTATTACGGACTTTAGATACTACTTTGTCTTCCCGAACTTGGAATTTCCCTATCTATTGTGAAAACTTGCTAAGCATTTTAGAGAATTTATATCATGTTTTCAAAAAAATACTGTCTTAACTTGTGGTAAACTAGACACACATTAAAAACGTTTATTTTAAATAAAGACATCGAACCTGCTCTGTATTATTTATCAAATTTGGAAATAAATTTTGAGGAGAAAAATGTTCAGACTGCACCAAATAAGCGACAATTTCTAACATGTATAAACATAATACATGTTCACGAATAATGTTTAATAAACTGCTTAAAATGCGTAGTTATGTTTTGTAAATTTTCGACAAACATAATTAGGACCCCCTCGAATACGGACACCCCTCTATAGTAGACAGTTTTGTCCAGTCCCTTGAGTGTCCACTATGAAGGAGTTTTACTGTACTAGTAATTCGACCCAGCTTTAACTGATGTACGACTCTGTAAAACACACAGCTCAAATTAAATGATTTTTGCAAATCCTAAAAGAAACCTTAAACGTCAAATTTTTTTTTCCGTGTTTCTTATTATAAGGTTGCTACCCGTCCTAGTCTGTAACTCAATTAATTGTGATTTTTATTTCGATTTTTGACGGCGTTTCTTGACGTTTGTGATATTTTTGTTTCATCAAGCCTCTTACCGATATTAATGCGTCGGTCAATGACGATAGCATTACGGACAGAGTCTGGACTTTTCTTTATGTAGATTAAGAAAGTTATAAAGATTTATGAAAAAGAAAAACTTCAAAAATGATAGAAACTTAAAACCGAATTAATCAGATTGTAGCTTATTACTAACTGAGTACATAGCCAAAATTTCATAGTAATGTCTTCAAAATTGAGTTCTTTCTTTGAAAGTGACCAACCCCTGTACAAATACCTATAAATATGAAAAAAATAATTTTTCAATTACCTTTTCTTCTCAGTAATCCCCGAATTCCATTTGCAGAATCTCGTAACCGTCTTGAATGTTTAATGAAAAATAAAAGAAAACGTCAAAATAGGGGAACGGTAAAAGTAGCTTATGTTACTTCGATAAAAGTTGCTATATTTTTATTACAGGCTTTTCGAATTGAATTTATTGCAGCTTAAAGGTTTACCGTTAAGATAAAAAATAGTTCCTACAAGTAAGTTTCTTCAAGTAAAAGTGCCGGTCCTTGAAATTACCCTGTAAATAAATGTCACAAAGGAGCAACACTATACGTTGAACTTTATTACCTTTGGCCGCTAGTTTACCATATTTTTCTAATACATGTTGGTGACTAACTAATGAGAGTTCAAAAATGTTTATATTTTTATTTTTGACAAGAGTTAATAATACTTAAACTTCAACACAAAAGTTTTATAATGCAGACTTTCTCGGTATATTTGAATATAAATTAAAACACCGGTACTAAAAGGAAGACACATTATTTTCGGGAGGTGAAACAATTTCAAAGAACAATAGCATACATATTGTAACAGCTGTCACCTACAGCATATAATAAAACACATTATTACACCTTCCTCTTGTATTATATCAATTATTGTGTTCTGACATACGCTGTAATTATCGTTATCGCTCTGCTTAATTTGGGTGTTTTTTTTGTAATATTTCTTGTATAACAAATTGTAACGTCGCAGTAATAAAATATGTGTTATCCGAGCAAATTGGTTTCAGGAAAGTTACAAATAGGCTTTAAAATCTATTACAAAATAAAAACGCTATAAGTAAAAGCAGAAGTGCGACAAGCTGAGCGTACATCCAATATTGTTCAGCAAATGTGGTAGCTGGTGGACCCAAGGGAAAATCTCATCATTGATGCGAAATTGGGAATCGAAGAGAATATATCTGGCAAAACGGTGCGGAATACGGAAAATAATTTATAAAAATAATGACACTGAAACTTGCCTAAATGAAAAAATCGTTGTTTAATTTGATTTTTTATTAACTTTATCACAGTTTTAACAATTATACATACAATACGAATAAACAAAAAATAAAAGTAAATTCCAAACATAACTACAATAGAACATTTTTAAATTAAACCAAAGTTTATAGAAACCCGTAGGGACTAACTAAAACAAACGGACGATTCCAGTATTTGTTAATAACACTATGTTTAAAATGGTAACTACAGCTCCGTAAGATTGAACGGAAGGGGCCGAATTCGGAGACCGTACTGTAAAAATGAATCGTTAAGGTATTAAAAAATTATTAGAATGAACCAACCTCTTGCCGGGACGGGATCTCGAGCGCTTTCCAACAACAAAACAGCGTCCTCTTGATATACATCGGCAATTTTCGCTACGCAATGTAATTCTAATCTTCCGCCACTAAAGTGAATTTCAGACAGTGGTAAGTCTAACATTAAATCGCTCCAAGACGCTTCTTGCATGTTGCTCTGGGGTTTATTTCTTGCAACCTAAAAATTAATGCTATTTCCATCTTCGGTCTAATAAATTTAACCCTACCGTAATATTATTAAGTATAAATTGTAGTGACGCCGCCGGTCTTGATGGTGGAGATGAACAATTGGCTCTTAATATGTGTCCGTAATCTAATCGTTCTCTGCCAACGCTTATTGTTGGGGGATTTTCCGGTAATTCTGTGGGTGTGGGAATGGTTATGACGTTAAAATGATAAAATGATCGTTTGGTTATTCACTAATTTTTTACATCAATTTTTTATTCGACGATTTAACGTCTTGGTAAAGAAAAGATAAAGTTGTCGGTAAGATCAACAGTAACTGACAAGTTTAAGCTCATGCACAAAAGCATTGAAGTAGTCGTTCGATATTTCTACTTCTTCGGTTACACTTCTAAATTGATTGTACCTTTTTCCTTATTCATGCGAGTGATTGAATATACTATTTTATTTAGTTAGTCACGTGTTATTCTTGCAAGAAAAGAACATCTAACAGAATCTTGATTCAAAATATGTTTAATCGTGCAATTTATAATTCAATTGTAAATAGAGTTATTAATGTAATGGCCATTTTTGTCATAAAGAAATGGCTTGAATGCAATTACGGTAAAAAATTTAAAAAATGCAAATAAATGATTTATTTTTCAAGGTTGTAAAGCTAACATTATGTGAGCCGTTGATTTTAAAACTGGGGCAAGTTCATGTCATTATCAAAATATAAAATAAATATATTAGCGTTTACCAATATTTTTAAATTCAAATGCAAACCATTAAATATCTAGCAATAACATAAAACAAACTTGCCTCATTTTCAAAATCAACGACTCATGAAGTGAAAAAGTTATCTTTGTTATAAGAATTGAGGTTATTCATAACACATAACTTAGATCTCAAGAAGTAGCTATATCCCGTTAATGTAATATTATTTACGAATCAGCATTTAGGTAGTTACAGATTTTGAGTTAACAGATTATCTACAAGAGAGATTGGTACTTACGCACGACTAACATCGTTTTTGAATCTACCCCTGTGGATATAGGAGGCTCTGTTGTTACCTCGCAGCTGAAGTCTCCAGATAAAATAAATTCGACCTTATGTAGAAATACTTGGGTGCTATTGGAATACGCTGTCTGTTAAAAAAAGTTAAAACCAAATGTTTATTTTCATTTCAAACAGTAATTTGTATTTGCCAGCAAACTCGATTGTTTTGCTCGTAACTGAGATGTTATTTACCAAATGTATAAATTTCATAAAATGCATGCAAACAATTGAACCGCATTTGAAAAAACAATTTTGGTCAGGCTTAAAATAATCCACACTATCCTTGCTTTCATCCTATCTAATCTACTTAACAACAAAATAAATAGATACTATACTTACATCTACGGTTATACCATTAACAGGAAACACTTTAGTGCTAGGATGTTCACTAGGTGTGTAGCGATAAAATTCATGATGCCCTCGATACCATTTAACAGTATACAGAGAAGCGTTTTCTAAATCATAAGCGCACCGCAGTATCGAATGATGATGATATTCCACAACTCGAGGTTCTATCACTAATTTTACATCCTTCAATCCGAAAGCATCTGAAAAGTTACAATTATAATAACAAAGTTGGAAATGACATGTGGACATAAATTTCTTTACACAGAACAATAGGGCGTTACAATACAGGAAGCTTTTGAAGGAAAGTTGGAAGGACAAGATAAGTAGCACGTGAGTGTTTGTTACAATACAAGTGCCTCATTTTATGCCCGAGGGCGTGCTTCGTTAGGACATAAGAATGTTCATGATGTTGTTAAGCTAGTTACAAAGTCGCCCTTTTCTTTAGGTTATTTTGTTTATTTCACTTTTAGGTTTAATTTTCCTAATTAAACGCCCACGAGCGATAATTTGCCTGTCAAGAGGAACGTTATAAAATAAGCGACAAAAACATTTTTTTTAGCTCGGTAATGAATGACCAAACGTTTTCTTGTAACCGAGAGATGTTTTGTCATTTGCACTGTGTTGATCTCTGCCTACAAGCTACAAGAAATTCTGGTATCAGATTTCGAGCGCGTCTATTAATAACTACCGAAATCGAAAGCTGTCAAGAGCAAAACCCTTGTTTACATACTCTAAACAGTTTATTGCAAACAAAGAATAATTGAATAAAATAATTTTTTAAAGATAAATTTCACTCTTTTTCAATTTTTACAAATGTTTTACCATGAAATTGAAAAAATTATGAAAAATATATTTATTAAAATATAAATCGCTTAGACAGGCAGATAAATTATGATCGAAAGCAATGTATAGAGGGTGTAGACGTTCAGCGATAGTAATATTTCATTTTATATAAATCTTCCTTTTTAAAGATGCTTTTTTTGATGCATAAGCAAAAAGGTACGACGAAGTTGAAAAGTATTTAAACCGATGCATCTTTCACAGTCATTCCTCTCCTAGAATTATTGACAAGTCTTCCTCAGAACTTTTTATATTTATTTCCTCGAATTTCACCTGTACACTATTATGCCGGAAATATAATAAAAAGTAATGAACAAAATACGAGTCTTTATTGTTGCATGAAATATTATCTTGATGCAATTAAATATGATACATTAAACAGTCTTCTTAGTCTATAATTTTTAAAATAGTACAAGAAATAAAGTGTATTATTAAGGAGTCAAAAACGAGTTTTTGCTCGTTTTTCTGGTGTTTAAATATCTAGTAAAAGAAAGTTCGAAATGGTTGGTACCGAACATAATAAAAAGCAGCAGTAGCGTTAGGTTATTTTTCTTTTTTAAAACTGACTAAATAACCAATAAATTTATGGATCGATAGTTACCACATATAATGTATAACCCGAGATAGCAAATAAAAACTGTTTAATACAAAGCCGTTGGGTTTGAAATGTGAATAAAGGGTTAGTTTTATTCTGTCGTTCCAATATTAATGACATTTTTTGAAGAACCTAATTTAAACTCGATTAAAACACACTTTGAATTCTCCAATGGAGATAATAATATTTTAAAACTTAATTAATAATTATTACCATTTTCGCCCAGCTATGTTCAATAAACGTGACATGACTTCTTCAATTTGGTTGTCTCGTAATATCTTGTCGTGATGGGATTTTTTTCTATTTTCCAAACGAATCAGAGTGAAAATAGATATTTATATTAAAATGAAAAACAAAAAAAATCGAAACAAAAAATTATAATTTTAATCTGATTTTAAAAAAACTGCTGCATTGCTAAATTTCAGTACGCAATATTTCAGAACGTGGAATTAATGAATAAAGGAAGTAAAGTTAAAGTAACGGTAATAAAACAGTTTTTCCAACGACTTTTATTGAACCCACTGCAATTCATGATTCTGTACTAACATACCTTCGTAGGTTTGTTTTAAAATTTGATACTTTTTCCTTTTTTTAAGCTAGGTATCTAAAATTGTAATTTTCGTTTCCAAAGAAATTGCTTTTGTTGATTGCTGTTTATTCTCCAATTACAAATACCTTACTCACATGGAAAATTAAACTTCACGAACATTTAATGGTTACACCTATACTAATTCAACATATTTTATAATTATAATAGAGAAAAAAATATGCACTTTTTCATTTCTTTGAACGCTTAAGGATGACACGAAAGTTAGGATGTGCTTGCTCACATACAATTTAGTGCAACGAACAACTACCGAATTTGGATGAGATATAGAGCGCATAACTTCAAATACGAATAAAAATAAATCCGCAGAAAAAAGGTCCGATAGAACTTGTATCCGAAAGTAACTTCCTTGATTTGTTCTAGGTACCTGATTTATATTGTTTCTGATGTAAAGTTTAACTTTAGTGCTAATAATAAATTTGATTGTTGTGCATTGATATACATACAATACCGAACAATGAATCACTGACAACTTCAAAATTGTTGTTTTGCTACATATTAATATTTTTTTTAAATCAAGAAAAATATTTATTATCAAACAAATTAAAAAATGGAGCTTTTAGAGTTTAAAAAATCTAAAATAACATGGCAGGTGTTAGTACCACGAGTTTCCTATCCTGCCTCAAGCACCATTGCATACTTATATGACTGTTGCAATGGACTGTTGCGGTATTCAGTCCCATTTTTCCTTCCTTTCTAGA
Source organism: Dascillus cervinus (assembly GCA_949768715.1). NCBI lineage: Eukaryota > Metazoa > Arthropoda > Insecta > Coleoptera > Dascillidae > Dascillus > Dascillus cervinus. Next base: position 15,045,113 of record OX458316.1, on the reverse strand, counting down.
TCGGGGTTAGCGACGTCTCACTTTTAGTTCATAAAGTCCCACGGTTGCTGTAGTGAATTGAGGTCCATACTATTGGCTGACCACAGGGCCTTCAAAAGATAGCAGCCCACATTATAACACTGCCTCCATAAAATACTGTTCTAGGAGCTATGGTCCTGGTCTTCATCAGACTCGTTCGTGTCTATTTAAAATCATGTCACCTCGCGAACGCTTGATGTCAAACATGCACAGAACGATCAGTCTGGTCATCAAACGTCTGCATAAGTTTCTCTTGACTACAACAGTGCAGTGCGTCTTGCACAGTGTTTCGTGGTAAATTGAGATGTTGCACAATATACAGTTGGGTTATCGTTGCTCAAAGCCACAATTTGAGCGATAATTTCAGGAAGGTTGTTTAAATACTACTGAGTACTACGAATTAGTTGCATAAGTTCAATTGTTTCAAAAAATTAATTAAGCTCCATCGAAAAGTTTCAGGTGTCCGAGGTTCATTGCCTAGCACAGGATGTTTGGTAATAAAATTAATAAACTATGAAAATAGAAACCAGTAAACTTTTAATCACAGCGAAAAATGTATTAACGCGAAAATTAATATGTTGCAATTAATTAATTGCCTTACGCGTAATTATGATTTACAACTAATTTGACAATTTGTCTACTCAAACTTTTATGTTTGATTTAATGGTAACATGAATATAAAAAATTTAATTATCTTCTCACATCGTACTATTCTCTTTTTCAACTGATAGTTCAAGGCTTTAAAGTTATCTAGAGTAAAAATATTGAAATAATTAAAATCGTTTTTGTTATAAAATATTGGAATGTTTTGGCTTAGCGCTTTGGTGTGTTCCAAACCGCCACCTCCCGATCCTTACGTTGCTGTTGAGAAAATGAGACACATAAGAGAAATCATGGCCATGGGTTAGAAAGAGTTAAAAGGGAATATAACATAGAATGATTTCTGTTTTGCCAGGGAGTTTGCTCCGTAGTGGTGATCATCAAATGACTGTATATGTATAGATATAGCAATAAGTTCAGTAACATCGTGAAACTGTACGGTATAGTGGAGAATTTGTTGTGGATTTGGCAAGCAACTCTTCACAACCTCATACAGACTGACGGGCCAGCTAAGCATCACAGAGGTACACTGCGAACATTTTTGTACCTCATGCAATGACGTTGACAACTTTTGTCTACGATACTATCACGCTAATACAAAATAATGCAAGATCAGATGATCCAAGTGAAATCCAAACAACAGTATGCCCACAGAGAAGTTCTGATAAAAAGTCCACAGATCATCTATGGGACAATACGACAAATCATAAGAGCTGTATAGACCGCTCTTAATACCCACCGTGACCTATTTCAAACGTTATTCAAAATTTAGGAAAAAGATGTAGTGACCATATTCCAAATTTGATTCGCAATATTAGATGAATAACATGCAATCAACGCAAAAAGACAACTCATGCTACTAGATCGTGTTTGTCTGAAGTTGATGGTTTTACACGAGTCGCTATAATTTGGAAACAATATATAGTACAATATTTCATGCGTGGGTTTGGTTCAGAGACGAAGCTGAATGACTCAAAGAACGAGAGAAAAAAACATGGTTTCATAACAACACGGCAATTTTTTGCTTATTCAACTTTAAGAAATTCGGTTAAAAAGAGATTTCAAAATTCCAAATTGTTAATTGCCAACTGCATACAGTTAAAAAAAAGTGTTCGATTTTTTTTGTAAAAAAGGTGTTACTTGCATTATGGTCATCGTTGTATGTAACGCTTTAAAATATTCCAATGATATTTGCGTTTATGCATTAGTTTTGAAGAGCAGTGGATGGTTTTATGAAATTAACAAGTTTCTGATAATTATTGGTAAAAAAAGATCGAGTTGCTACATTAATTAACTCATTATTAAATAGATTCCAGTTTCTACTTTTACATTCTAGATTAAATCAAGCATTAGTCGAAAATAATCAGCATTGAGCGAAATAAGAAACGGTGGTAATTAGCAAAAAATTAAATTCCTATTAATTTGAAGGCTATTAGACGATGGATTAGTAGATCCGAGTTTTGAATTCTTAGCGAATTCCGTGAACTGGAACTAATAACAGCATGAGAAACGAAATTATAGAAACAATTGCATCAAAATGGCTAATGAGCACGAAAAAAGGATTTTCACCAACAATGAGCAATGAAACAAATCATAAAAATTATAGGTTGCAATAAGATAAAAGTGTGGCAGGATTTGAAAAGAAGTATATGACAAATACGTATCACAGCTGTGAGAATGCAGCGTGTTTCAGAAATATTTGTGCTAATTTTAATATGATGTACAGTTGGCTAAATAAAAATAGAATACAAAAATTGTTTTGTGTAGATCATAACAACAAACGAGTAGATACAATTGTTGCAAAAAAAATTAACATTACTTCTGACAAACACTACAAAAATTGAGAATGTACAGTAGAATCGCGAAACTGGGAACATGCGTTAATGCTATCAAAATATTTTTATTTGGTGTATTCGGTAGCGTGAACAATGTGTTTACTTTGTTCGGTTTTACCAAAATTTTGCTGATAATTTTACAGTTACACGTACCATTGCATATTGAGCAACAATAAAAATGAAATGAACTAAAATAAATTTAACTAAATATGACTGTAACTTCACTTATGTGAACTGTGAAAGTATATTTTTGGTGTTTACAGTTACGGGATTTTACTGAACTTAACAAAAACACTAAAATTCCCGGCGAAGTTATCTTAATTCAAGCAAGGAAAAAATAATTCAAATTAATTACAGATATGATTTGTTTACTCAATATAGGTAATTTCATGCAATTACATTATACTCTAATTGCCTATTGTATTGTAAGTAATACTTATACTTCTCATTAGACAAATTAAATCTAAAAGTTAGTAAAGGAATAATAACTTTGTCAAATAATAGGATCTTTACATGAATTAAATATGTTTCAATTACAAAAAATATTTTATTCTTAAAAAGAATCTATAAACTTTTTCGACAACCAATATTTTAAATTTTTAATTTCACCATAAGGCTGTCACCTATTACTGAATATCTATAAACGTTTGATTACAAAGAGTGGAAAAATCCAATCTATTCTTCGCTTAATTGAAAAATTGTAGTGTCAAAAACTTAAAGCAATTTTTATTATCGTATTACGGTAGCTATAAAGATAAAATGTAGTTAACAATCAATTATTATCTATCCTTTGATTATGACAAATTCACAGTAACAGATTAACTAACAGCAATACAACAATATGAATTGCTTCGATTAACTCTAAGTTAAACCGAACCAGAATTGGTTCTCTTATATATGGTTTCATTTTTCACACCTAATCATAAATCACTGTGTATACAAATAACATAAAGATGCAAAAATTTAGTGTTTTTCACACTTCTTTCGACCGAAAATTATTTTTAATTTATTATTACTATCATTACCGTTATTATTATTAGGCACAAAAGATTATTATTTTTTTAAGAAAACCCTAGAATTGCAATTTGATACATAGTAAAGTTATATCAGGTGAGATAAAATTAGTAACGGTTTAAAAACAATTACTCACCATTTTTAATAAAACATTGAATACATATTACTACATCTACTTATATTATATAAAATCAATGTCAATAATAAAATATTATAATTAAACATTATCTTTTTAAATGATACTCTTGTTGTTCGACCTTTCGAAAATGTAAAAAAATTGAAATGCTTATCAGTTATTATAATTCGTATCTTCACAAATTTAAACTTGACCTTAAGTTAAAAAAAGATATAAGCAGCTGAAGTTCATTTATGTGATGCAGATGGGTCCCGAATAGTCAAGCCCGAATCAAGGTATCAGCTGTTGAAAGTATTAAAATAACTTTTTCCTTTGTAGAGGGTACAAAAGAATCTGTATTGGATTTCTTTTCAATTGCTATTATTAAACGGTACATATTGACAGTTACATAGAAAGTTTATTTTACACATCTTCGAAAATATAAACAATGTCAATCGAACGAACGAAATTTTCCGTGAATTTTAATTAAAGCAATAATCAAACAAAATATTATTGCGTGAACTAGAATCATTTTGTGGCGATGGAAGTAAACAACAAAATTACGATTGGAAGCAGGTAATTCTAAAAATAATGAAGAAACCGAACAAGGAAATAATTTATTTTTGATCTCGGTTACAACTCGAACAAAATTTATTGACAGATCTCTCCATAAATATTCGATTAATTATAGAGCTGTCTACGATATAATGTACAAAAGAATAATGAAGTAAAATAATGGACCGCCTGCGCCCGAATTACAAAAATCGATTGCTGAAGAATAAATTGAAAAATACTCGAAATAATTTTTTTAAAATATATTTTGAATTATCTATTATTGTAATTAAAGAAGTAAGTGTAAATTGTTTAATTGGGCCGCTTAAATTTTTGTCCTCAAAGTTCGGTTAGTAATATTTGCCGTAAACGATAAATAAACAGGGTCAAATTACCTTTGCAATTTATAAACATTAACAAAAAAACACCACTAATCCATACAATTACGGCCATATCGCACATTAATCCGTTACTGTTTGTCACTAACTAAACTACATAATAACTAGAATGCCGTCATGCGGGTATATTCCATTAAAGAAAATTGCACTGGTACCCACAAAAAAAATCAGTTTGCATACTAGTCTAATTAATATCACCGCCGCGAGTTATTTGTTGAAGCACGCGTATGCACTCAACTGAAAACTAGAAACACACAAACTCTCAACTGTGTTCGTGTGGGATTCAAATGGAAATAACAGGACAACCCCAGAGCTTTCAGCAGCTTGCAGGATGCGCAAGCGTTAACTTAAAATTTGTGACTTTTATTTAGAAGAACTGCTAATAACAATAAAGTTTAAAATTGATTTATATTGAATAGATGAGATCTGCATAGTATTTTTTCGTTCAAAATCATATTTCTTTATTTAATAATACCCGTTGATATGCAAAAGGTTTATAAAATATAAATTAGATATGCAGCATTCTTTCTTTCACAAGGCACCACATTTTTTGTTTATTAATAATTTATGATGCAATGAACGGGGAAAGATACTGCGACGCGTTAAAAATGCATCTTTAGAGATTTGCACATTCTCCGCTTATCTTATAATGCTTTATAAAAATACTGATATAAAATTAAATAAGAAAGCGGTTTCGAGCTAGAAAACAGTAAAGTGTTGTTTTGTTGTTTCTGTATGGTTGCGATAACATCCGCAGCTTGTGAAACCCAAGCAAATTATGAAAATCCAATACTGAGGATGGCAGTTATTGTTTTGTGGATATTATTTATGAGTCTTATGGGGTTGTTCGAAGTTATTTGATCGCATAGCGAGACACACAAGAAATTACTATATCCTGTACATCAAAGCTTTCAAACGCATACAAGTAATTTATGCTCAAGCGATTTTAATTTATTTTATGATCGCGTTTGGAAAATAATAAATAAAATTGTAAAATTCCTTGACTCTGTTAATATAAAATTGTTGTTTGCTCGCAGACTCTTCGTTTAAGCAGTCAAATTCTTTCGTAGTTTTATTGTGACTGGTATAAATGACTCCAATTTACTAATGCGACAAATGATTATCATTAAAGTACGCGGAAATGCTCGTTTCTTACACGTAAAATACCAATTTGCTTTTAACTGGTAAAACAGTATTTGTGTAAATATTTTTGTTAAAATTTTACCCAAGTTTGGCATACCTTATTGACCGATTCTTTTAAAAATCGACGTATAAAAATGTTTTTCCCATTACTATGATTTCTTGTTGCACGGCGAGCGTTCGATTAGTTTCAATATCAAGAAATATTAGAAGCGTTGATTTAGATACTAAATAATACATTACAGATAGAGATAAAAGGATAAATACAAACCCATACATTTTTATGGCTTTACTTGTGATTAAAAGTGATTTAAAATAATTGCTCAGTCTGAAATTTTACAATTATTGCAATTTGATCTGAGAAGTGTTATTTGAAAGATACATTTTCTAAAGTAATAAATATAATTTCGAAAAGATTTTTAAAATCGATTTAATTGACTTTTATTTCTAAATAATGAAATTGTTGTCAATAACTGAACCAAAATTATACTTGTTGTAAATTCTTCTTCTTTACTATAAAGCGTGGTTACGTCATGTTATAGTTTTCAGTGTGCGACCATCTATCTATGGGCCAAAGGAAGTTCTTTTGTGCCGTGTAATCCTTTGAGGGTTTTGGTTTAGTCAACCCATCTTGATGGGGAGCGTTCTCTTGGTCTGCATTCTTCAATTTTGGCTCGACCATAAGTTGTTCCATTCCTTCTCCTTTATTATGTGGCTAAAAAATTCCAGATATCTTCGATTGATTGTCGTCGAAAGTCTTGTTTCTATCTACAGTCCTATTATAAAAATGTTTGTACGATACTCAATCCATGACACCCGGAGTACTCTCCGATAGCAGCATATTTCTAATGCATTAATCTTCTTCCTTATGGATTGTTTTACGGTCCATGTTTCGCAGGCGTACGTGACTACGGGGAATATAATAGATTTCAGAATTTAAAATTGTTAATTTTGAATTTGACAATAATATACAATTTTTCTGGTATTCAGTAAAATAATTAAGAAAGTGCTACTTTCAGTACAGTTTTTTATAAAACAAATTGTTATTTTCATTCGATAAAAAGAGGACTTTTATCATGCAGTTTATGTGGTCTATTATGTTTCACGATTGTAAGATTTTTTTAAGTTGATGGGGGTAATAAATAAATGTCAACTTATCCTTAATTCAAGCTGTTAATGCGAAATGTGATTCCAATTTTTTCTTTTAAATATAACGAAGAAAGAAAATATTATTAATCACAAATTTTTAGATTAGAAAAATACTAAAATGAAATGTTATACAGTAAAACCCCTTCATAATGGACACTCAAGGGACTGGACAAAACTGTCCACTATAGAGGTGGTCCTAATTTTTTTTGTCGTAAATTTGTTATACATATTTCTACAAATTTTAAGCAGTTTACTAAATATTATACGTTAATATGAATTATGTTTATACCTTTTACATAAATGGATTTTTACAAATTAAAGAAATTTGTGATTAGAGATTGTCTGAATATTTTTCTCGCCAAAAATCTATTTTTAAATTTGATAAATAATACATAGCAAGTTCGTCGCCTTTATTAATAAACCTTTTTAATGTATGTACCGTTTTTAAAGCTTCCGCGTAACTTTAACTCGTAAATCATCGCCGTTTTTTAACCATGCCTCCTTTAATTCTACCTGCTTCTTCAAAATTGTCAACAAAGAATTTTTAGAAATCTTAAATGTTGTGATCGAGTACTGCACTTGTTTTTGTTCGAAAATTCAATAAGGGCGAATTTTCCTTTTAGTTTTAATGAACTTCGAACTGAATTCATTGTTGCTTATTCCACATTCAAAACTAAACTCAATTTAAAAAACCAGAAATGGTGGTTGGTGGAAAGTAATTCACAAATTAAGTACATGTGTACCTAATGTTAATGTATGCATCGACATGCACGACAGAGAATCGACAAATGGTCTAGTCTAATTCACCACAAGTTACGATGGTATTTCTTTGAAAACATGATATTAATTCTCCAAAATACTTAGAAAGTCTCCACAATACAGGGGAAAATTGTAAGTTTCAGGAAGACAAGTAGTGTCCAATGTTCGTAATAGAGGGGTGTCCATGTTAGAGGGTTGGTTGTAAAATGTATTCTTATGGAGGAATGCCGAGACTGTTAAGAAAGTGTCCATAAAGAGGGGTGTCCGCTATAAGGGGTTTTACTGTACCACTGTAGCTTAAATTAATAATAAAAATTATGCATTTCATTTATAGTTCAGTGCTAAATTGGAGACGTAGATTTCACTTCAATTTAAAGTAATATGGAAACACTTAATTTGCTCGTCTTCTTCAGACTGGCAATTAAAATTTTTCGAACGAATAGCATATAGTACACGACTACACTCTGAGAATTTATGTTATAACTGAACTACGTTAATCCGCATATTATTTGGTTTAAAATTCACATAATCACCAAAATGTGTTCCGTTCTTGATCGACAACACTGGCTCTAACAAAATTTTTAATGAAGGACGGAAATGTAGGCTTTATATGTTGACAGATTTACTCAAACTGTTATTACGTAGGAAATTCAATTTAATATTGCTATATAAAGCGTCATTTCGTCAGCTGCAAAAAGTTTGATACAACGGAGTTCTTATAACGGATTAACACACACGCTGCATTGTTGCTGCAATGCGCAGCAGGTTGCGGGTTCTCTGTACAGAATAACCAAAGTTGCATTATCTAAAATTAATAATACCGACATGGCCGTCTTTAATTAGTCTAAGCAATATGTTACGGATTTATACTTGTTAGCGTAAAAAGTAGGTACGTGCTTAATCAATTAACTTAAATCTAATTTTAAAACTATTGTTGCTAATTGATTGTCAAGATATACAGGCTGTAAATAAATTGTAATTAGGGAAACCGCTCGTGACGAACTTCTTCTTAAATTTCTGTTTAGTGCTTGTGTTGAAACAATAGTTACTTCTATGAGATACTATTGGGCAGGTTTTTTTTCATGTCATCGAAAATCATAAAATTAACTAAGATTGTTAATAAATCGATAATTATGAAAAACAAAAATTCCTTAATATACAGATCTTTCTTTCTTTCTTTTTATTTTATTCAATATGATTTCTTGTAGAAGAAAGTGGGGAGATCATTTTTGTTTTTAACAATCGGCTATACAAAAGTCGGGACGTCCTGGAAAGCTATGTATTGTAAAATGTGTGTCTATACTTCACTATAATTAAGATGGAAAAGTCAAATTTAACTAAAATATGAGGAAAGAACAGACATACATTTTTCAATCCATAGCCGCCCAGGATGCCATGGCTTTTTGTACATCTGACCTTTTGATCATATCTAGGTACTACATAGTTTACGAGCTCATAAAACATAAGCAACGAAATATAATAAAAGAAATAAATACCAAACTACCGTTTGCCTTTGAAATTTTATGGTTTTAATATAATAAGAAAATTACTGCTTTATTATCAGGAAGTAACAACAATCCCTATATGGTGTGTTTAAAAATGACAGCGACAAACTTCGAAAACTAATTCCTTCGTTCGCTTCAAGTAAAAAAATCATGTGGGCGTCGTGTCGGTTCGAAAACGCTCAGTTACGGAGTCACGGCTTTCTAGATTTGCATCTGCATTCTGGCAGTGAAGGTAGTGTTTTTCGGTTTTAACATCTGGCCGAAATATAACATTTTTCTCCAGCCGCCTTAGAACACCTCATTTTTAATACTATTTTTGGAAGATAGATTGGTTGTTTTTGTAGCAAATAAAAAAAAGTGTTTCGTCACTAAGGCAACATTCACTTTCAATACTTAGAATTAAAAATACTTTTAATCCTAAGCTTAAAAAATGTTTTCTACCATTTTTGGTTTGAAAATTTTATTGATAATTAAAGCTAAACGGCCATTGCTGCCATAACTGGAGGTAAATCTTGTACTGAGTAAAGACTCATACAAAATCTTGACAGGTCCTTTTAGTTGACAGACACGTTTTTTCCCAAAACACAATGACGTAAGTAAATAAAGTCACGACTACTTACTAAAAAGTAAAAATGTCTAGAGGGGTACGGGTTTTCTGTGGAAAAGACCAAACAAACAATTAACTTGAACAGTAAAAATAAATAAAGTTTTGTACTAATTCTTGGAATTTTTTTGATCTGTTTACAATTAAATAAGTCCAATTTATTTTATAATTTTTGCTGGTAACTGAACTTACAATTTATTTATACTACATTAGACCATCTGGGCGTGACTGGCGGCCATCTTCATGGGGATTATTGGCGCTCTGATTTCATCCGAAATTAGTGACGTCAACACATCACACAAATCAAAAATTAAGTGTGCTGCACGATAAAAATATTTCGTTTTTCGTTCTTATCATATCAACAACTATTATATTAATATGTTAGTAGGAATGGATAATGAATATTTGGGGTTTTGTTTTCCAAGCTAATATGTTTATGTAATATGTTTATTAACAAATAGTCATGCACCATTTCTTGATTGGTGAATTGTTAAAGAGTGTGTATGTGTATGTAAGTTATGCATTTTTATGCTATCCTACAATTTACATTTAAATCGATCAAGTGCATTTGAAAATCTATTGATATATAAGGCACATTTTGAAGGGTTCTACAGGATTTGACGTTTGGTGTTTTGGTTTAAATAGTAATAAGATTTAAAAATGTAATACTTTACAATTATTGTTAAATAGAATAAATAATGTATAATGTAGGGCATTGTAATTTCAAATACTAATTTATTAATGCAATCACTGCTAATCAATATTTGAAAAGTGCTTTATATCACTTGTAAAATATGAACAACCGTGTTTATCCACTTAAAATTAAAATTAATTAAAACTTAAAAAAGTCAACACTTGATATCTGCATAGGGTCAATATTGCCTTGTGCAGAAACTATTCGTTCATTTAAAAGGGAAAAAAATTAATTGAAATGGTATTAGATTTATGGCAAATAGGAATTTTGTATTACCCAAAAAAGAGTAACAATAAATGTAACGATTTATTACATGCATTCATGCTGATACAACAAAACAACAAAAATTGACAACTCGGGAATTTTGGTTCAAGTAATGTTTTATTGCGTATTGTAAATTTATTTGAACCAAATTCTGTACGTACTTTGTTATACTAGCTCCGTAAGTTAGTAATGTAAAAAGATGACATATTTGTTTACAGGTATTAAAAAGTTTATAGTGTTTGAATTATTGCTACGAGAAAGAGGCGAATTAATACTTTATTTTCTAACCAATTTGCAGTTGGACGGAAACCAGGAAATACTTCAACGGCAATTTATATCCGCATTACTGTCTCAATGATTTACAGTGCGCACTTACTGATAATATTGTAATGAAAGGTTTATTGTTCCACAAAAATTATATTCCTTTGAGGTTATTTTATTACAGTTTATGCAAAAATATTATTACTTTAATGTTTATTTACGGTGTCGTCAAAAATTATTAAATCTAAATTTTTGTTTTTATTGACGACTTAGGAAAAAATTGCACATGCTTTGTATCATAACCAATGAAATGGTTAAATATAAGGGGAGGGAGAATTGATACGAGAATTGATCACTTAATTCCAAAAAAAATATCAAAACCGGAAAAGTGCCTAATCAATGGAAAATGAGTATAACTATATTAAAAAAGGTGTTACGAAGGACGCAAAGAGAAGCCTCTTAATAACTTATATAAAGTGTTAACTAAGATTGTAGCTGAAGAAATAGCACAGCAAATTGACATAAGCGAAGAATAATAAAGCTTTAGCAAAAATATATCAACAGTAATATCTATGCTGCGCCAACTAATAGAGAAGTCGATCGATTTAAGAGGGCCCTTTTTGTGCTTGGCGCGCAATGAACAACAAAAGTGGTTCCGATGTTTAACGATTATCGCACTTAATTGTTAAAATTACAGCGAAATTTTGTGCATGTAGATAGAAGTAGGTTGGAAGTCGGTCATAACCTAGTTTTAGTTGAGAAATAATGTCGATTTATTATAAAAAATGCATTTCAGAAAACACTTATTTAAAAAAAAATCACGTATTTTTCTCTGAAACTTGTTTCTGACCGAGGTTAGATTGTTTGCAAACTACATTCGAGCGTTTAAAGATCTTATATCTTATAGCAACGAAATTTAACTTCAAAAACTAAACGTTTGGCTTTTAAGGTTGGAAAGGTAGTGTCCAAGGTTGTCAAAAGTGTGGCCATTATCAACGAGATGGCGTTCCAGAATTTACATTTCCCGCTTGCTGAAATTTACACAAATCATTGACCTTGACCTTACTGTTTTGTTTGACATGTTTAATTTTCAGTGTAATCGCATTTCCTGTGGCGTGAAAATAAATAATATCTTTACAAGTTCCAAATGAATGAGAATCCAAATTCAACTTTTTATCCCGATTAGACGCTAATTTTTTATTGAAAATATTATTTGTTAACATAAATTAGTAAAATGCGTGTGCGTTACAGTTGTTACATACAGTGAGCGCCAGACAAATGGAATAAATTCATTATCTCAATTATTGTGCATATTGAGAAAACATTCCCAAAACACGTCATTTTTAGTCTATCACATGATATCCTGTAAAGTGAAAATTTCATCCCTAACCTCAACTCCCTCCGAGTGACAGTTGCAACCCCAAAATTTTTAAATAGGAAGGGGAGGCTTGTGATACATTGTTTGAAAGGTCTCTTCATGTACTATTCAAAAATGCTATGAATATCAGTGTATTGATCATAATTCGATCCTAATTTAAACCTGACTAAAAGCAACCCCTTTCCCAGTTCATAATCAAGTTTAACATTACGATTATTTATTCAAAGAATTTTTTAATTCATTCATATATCTTTTTTAAATACCTAATTTAGTAGCAGCCCTACTAATTCGCTCCAATATTTTGAAATTTGTTACATTATTACAATATCCCATATTTAATTTATTCCCGATAATGCACTTTATTTCAGAAAATACAATCATAATAATTCCAAATTTGTTGCACATGAACAGCACAATAATAGGGTAGGAATTTAATACTGTAAACTTGAAGTGCTTAAAAACATTTAATAACAAAATTTTAGATTACTTTTCGTCAAATTTAAATCGTTTCCTAAATACCCTGCAACAGCCTGTAAGAACGTTTAGCAAACATTTACATGAATAATTAATGAAGTTCTTATAAGAACCGCAATCATTTAAATCTTTACAGATAAGGAAATGCAACAAGTAGATTATTCTGTTTTGGAAAAGTTTATAGAAGCAGTTGTTGTAAACATCAATATGCTTTCGGAATTTTGACTGTAAAGTTTAATTTATTTATCTTGTATGCACAGAAATTCAGAATGCATTATTAGGGGTTGAAAGACAAAAACTTATCATTTTATCTGGGGAACTACGATAATCGTTAGTCCATTAGTAGAAGTACTGCTCTGGGTTGAGCTTTTATGCTTTGGTCTGAGGATGAAATTTAACTTTATTTCACATTCGCAAACTTTCTCGATTAATTCCTTAAGGGACTGTGATTATCACATCTATATTTACTTCGATTAGTAAATTCAAACTGGATGTAGTACCTACAGATAGGTGCAGAAAATTTTGAGTTATCCGATTTATCCTTTGCTTGGAAAAATTAAAGTAATTTTCCTAGAGTTTAAACGTGAGATACAGCAGATGCGTTCTTAAACTTAAAAGAGACCGTTCAGTTTTAGAAAAGTTTTAATCCTTAACGGCTTCTTTAACTTTCGCCATACTTTTCATACATTGTTGAATTTAATTAAGGAATATTTTAACATAATTAAGTAAATTGCTTTTATTTATGTTTTCTAATTCTTGCAATTAGACCTGTACCTAGTACTTCAATATTAATTATAGTTGCTTCCTAGATAAAATATCTGTACTGAAATTTTATTCAAATTTACCTTTCGTTTCCTTGCACAGCACTTATATTTTTATAAAGAGACAATGAATGCTTCTTTTATGTTATGAAATCAACTAAACATTTACTTATCGAGGAGAAAAATTTAACTGCGAAATACGCTAGATTTGCTTCCGATTCTGTACGCTTCGAGAATTATGTAAATATCGTGGTGAAGCAAAGTGTAGTATCTGCATTTCAAAAATATTTAGGCTTCTTTACCTTACTACAATGTGTAATATTGGTGGCATTATCACGTTGTACAGTCTTTGTTTTATTAAAGCATTCGTATTCAAATTGTATGTTAAATACCACTAATTCCGGCGAATCGCACAATCCCTAGACATTACGTTATTAGATCTACCTACTGTTTTATTTTATTTTTAATCAAAAGATTACTTTACCTGAAACATTTTGGAACCACCACACGTTAACATTAAATGATATATTATTTTTGGGTCAAGCCCGTAATAACTCAGGAAGTTTCGGATGTTTTTATGTGATACCCAACTCAACAATAGTTTTTAAATATTTGGGACTTTTATTATAATACAGTGAATAATAATAATGACAGTATATAATGCTAATTTAATGTTAAAGGGTAAATTTTGAAGATTATGGAAAATAATCTACATACTTACCCCAACTGTACGAGAAGCAATTAATTTAAATGTAGCGCAACTCACTGTATGGGAACATCAAGGGTAGGTAGATGTATTCGTCTCATGTACAAGCTTAACAAGCCGCAAATGCACCTGAATTGTGATGATTAAATGTTCATTATTTAAAGCATTTTACACAATTTCTAAAAATTTTAGAATTGAATTTTGACGTAATTGTTATTATTATTCTGTTTGAAAATCAATTTTTTACACAAATCGAACAATACATTAAGAGTAAAATTAATCGACTGTGGAATTTTATTGTATGATATTTTAATATGTAGCTACATGCCGTTTGTAGTTTGAAGTTAATTACTTCAGTTTTGTACTTCATAAATTTTGATACCTTTTTAATTATAATATTTGTACTAACATTGAAATGTCTCGCAAAACTTTTATTTCAACGAAAATGACGGTTTTTGTCTATTTACAGAATTGCTCAATTTTGCATATTTTAGAGTAACAAATCATTATTTCAAAAAAGGTAACAAAATGGATTCATAATAGAAATGTAACAAATTTGTTTTTAGGAATACATTAGAAAAGGTTGCTTTCGAGCCTTGTATAGGTACTTGATTTTACTTTATAAAATTATACAATAAACATTAAAGGTGCGGATACGCACCTTAGGCCGCAACGAAACATTTTTGGGTTCATTTTGTCATAATTGTGTTTTTTCACGACCGGGAGTAGAAATCAATTTATCTGGCATCAAAATCATAGCAGAAGTGAAACATTTTGCCTCTAGGGAGAAAATAATATCAAAAAAATCCCTAGGGACTTATTATTATATTTTGACAGTTTACAATGAAAGTACATCAAAGTAGAAATAGTAATCTCATTTATTGACATTAACAGTAAACAACACTGAAGCGCAATTATCAAAGTGAATATTAGCTGGAAACTCGCACGAAGCTGTTTGACTCGAAGTTAGGTTTACAGTTTTCTGGCTTGTATTACAACTTCCACCTTGTAGTACTTGGTTTGCAATGTTTGTTTTATTCTGCACCGAATCTTCTATATAGCTTTCAGCTACGGTGGTAGATTTCCACCCACCGTGCCTTTTTATAGTCGTAATATCAGCTCCTGAATCTGCGAGCAGAGTGGCTGAACTTCTGTGCAGGCAGTGCCCAGTTTACGTCGATGGGTTTGGTAAATTTAAATAAGTTGCGATGATGCTTGGTATCTTACCAAATGTGTTCTTTCCAACAGGTTGACTCGTACATTTTCCTGTTTTGTAAAATAAGAAAAAACGACGATTATTAACTTGAAGTGGCCGAAGTCCTGTATATTTCCTATATAAGCCAATAAAATCTATCTTTTTCTCATTTTCAGTAACCACAAAGGTTCGTGGTATTTTATTTTTTGTGTTTGGTATTTTTATAATTAAAGATGAATTAGCGACTTCAATATCGTCGACTGTGATGGTTGTTAATTCGTGTGATCGACAGGCGCCCGCAATGCCAAATATTAGAGCAACCTACAATAAATAAATAAAATTACAATTTAATAGTTTTTTTTTAATTTTACCTTGATCATTAAATATTCATTGTCATTTGCTTCCGTCAAAAATGTTTCTATCTGGTCTCTGGTCAAAACTTTAGATTTTTTCGCTTGGTAGCCGTCCGAATTCCGTTTGAGCAATGCCATCAACTTTGGATACTTACCTATGTCAGTGTTGTCGTTCACTAATAGACATGATTTTACCATGGAATATTGGGCCCACAAGGTAGACGATTTATACTTTTTAGATTTTTCGGTAAAATACGCCAACATGACGTTCTCAGTATAAGTTCTTACTTTTTTTTTCGGTACACCATTCTCTGAACCGATCATACGCTGCCTCTATAATTTTCTAGATTTCGTTGGTAATAAGTTTAGCACCGCCAAAGAAGCTGCATCAGTAATTTCCTGTGGTTCTTGCCTGTTTTCTTGGTATTCCATTTTGCACCAGGTTGAAATAAAATTTTAGAAAATTTGACTGTTTGTAAACAACTTTCTATTGTCATAGTGTCAATCTCAAAACCTACTTTAATTTATGAATTTTATTCCACAATTTGTCACTAATGTCACATTTTTATTTTTAAAATATTTGATTTGTGAACTAACGATCGTGAAAAAAATAGTATATACACCTCAGGAGAAAATGCTATTTTTCCTTCGGTGCGTTATGGCCCTCGGGCTGCGCCCTCTGGCCATAAATGCACCTCTGGAAAAATCAGGCATTTCTCTCCCTCGATGTATAATGTACTATTATTCTCTCGTAAATGTTGCTGATGTCTAAATGTGTGAGTTTTACTTAATTTTTGTTGTAGAAGTAATGGATATAATGTATAAATAAAATTTTAACTTTACTAATTTTTACTCCTTTTTGACCAGGGTGGTTATTTTCGAGTACATGTGATGCGTTGTTTTTGTATGTGATGGGAAAAGATCTCATCACACATCGATCTTGAATGAATGCGATCTTGATGCGATGCGATAACTGGCGCGATCCAAATGGACATAGTTGCCGCTTTCCATGTGATATTTCCACCAATCAAGTGGCCGGCGCGAAAATTTCGATTTCGTTATCCACAAGGTCACGCATCTTTTAATACAATACAAATTTTCACTAAATATCATAATTAACTTCAAGTAATAATTTGTTAAATCGGTTGATGTCTGAAATGTCGAGCGAGAAAAGCGAGCGTGCGCCGGCTATCCTTCTTCTTTAGGTGCTATCTCCGATCCAAAGGTCGGCAATCATGAAGGCGATTTTGATTTTTGAAACCGCTGATCTAAATAAATCATTCCGCGAGGTTCTTCAGCCATGAGTTTCGATTTTGTTCTGCAGATCTTCTTCCTTTAATTTTTCCCTGTACAATGACCTGAAGTAGCTGATACCTTTTTCCTGTCTTAATGTGTTCCATCCATAACAATTTCCTTCTTTTAATTGTCAATATCACTTTCTTTTCCTTATTCATTCGTCGTATCACCTCCATATTAGTTATTCTCTCTACCAACGATATCCTCAACATTCTCCGATACATCCATAACTCATCCGGCTATTAAAACTCGACAAAAGCGGATTGTTTGGGCCAAAATTCACAAAAGAAATGGCCAGAAATCTTTGAAACGAAATTATAATAGATGAAACCAAAATAAATCTTCCTCATCCCCTTTTCTTAAAAAAGTTGACTAATTCATACTCTGTTAATTTGTTTTTATTAGCTATTACACGTTCATTTGCTTTTCTTAATTGTTGAATTCTTACTTACATACCTCAATTAATACATACAAAACAATACTTTTCTAAAACTGCTAGTTTTTATGAGAACGTTATTATCACACGAAAATTTGTGATGGATGTGGCGTTCCACTGAGAAACGTGTGATGGGATCGCTCTCACAATTCAAGAATACGCTATTAATATTACTGGCGATTTTCGTGTAAACATCCCCATTTTTCCATGGGAGCGATTGATCGCACAATTCAAGAATAACCACCCAGGAACCTATACATTATATCACCATCAGATATAATGACACACAAGCGTGTTGTTCACGTGCAACTTAAAACTTGAATTTCTATTGATTACTACGTGGAGAGTGTATGTGCAGAAGTAACCTAAAATATTTATTCGTAGAAAGCCGGTTAGATGTGGCTTCAAGTTGTGGTGTTTGTGTTCTAATAACAGTTTTTTGTTTAAATTTATCCCATAGGTATAGTAGCAAAAAATTTGGATGAAACTCACATGGTTTTGGGAACAACAGATTTAACTGATTAACATGTACTCCAATGACATATCATTTTTGAATTTTAAATATAATACAGAATAGACGTAAATATCTGTGACCTCTGTAGCCCTGCAATAACAAATTTATTTACAAGTTTTTTGACTAAAACTTCTAAGGCATTTAAGAAAATTAATGTTACCTATTTATTTTCAATAATACTACTTGCACTATATCGAATATGTAACAAAATGTCACCATTTATTTTTCATAGCAATTTAAGAAAACCTATTAAATAATTTCAAACAATTTCAAGTAATTAGTGTTGCGTCTCCAGTTCTTAGAATATTTAAAGCTAGATCAAAGGCAAGAAAACGCAAACAAGAGGGGCACACATGGGAACCTTGAAAACAGATTAAGGATCCTTATCAGTTCCAGTATTGCCGACTTTCGATTTCTATAAAATAATTTAGCGTACGCCTAAATACAGGCAACACGTAAAACTTTTTTATTATCACCATTTCAAACGTCATTACGATAAGTGCGTTGACAACGGGGGTTGTGCTCTAACAATGAAAATGAGTTTACAGCCTTCGAAAACATTTTTAACAATACTGTTGCATTCTTTCGTAAATACATTTTTTTTGTATAAACACAACAAATGGTGTACTAATTTTTACAGTATTTGTCATGTATTTATCAAGCTATAAAATGCCATCCAACACATACATTATGTTCTTCGCGCGTAACTACGGTGAAAAGTATTTGTTAGTTGTTGTTGCTTTCTCCAGGTTATGAAGATGGACACTCCAAAAATAGTCGATTGAACTTAACCCTTTATTTTGATACACTATATACAATTTAACTTAAGCTACCGTTTTAACATGTTTTTAGGGATGACTTCTCCCTTACGATTTATGTTTGCGATTTCGCTTAGCGACCTTGCTTAGCGACTTTCGGTTAGCGACTCTTGCTAGCGACCTTTTTTTCGCGACTCTCGTATGCGACTCTGTAGTAACAAAAAATAGAAAACCGGGGGTGGACTTATGTCCCCCTCTCTCTGGGCCCGTGCCGCGATGAGGGACGGGACATACCGCCTCCCATTGAAAGGCTCAGCTTCCTTTCAATAATGCTAATTGTAAATAAAGTTCTAAAGCTACAAGTTATTGTTCATTGGTAAGGGACAAATTTTTGTGATGGCGCGTTTTACCACTCCTGAATTTGTCTTAACGGACACCACTCGCGTTATTCCGTCCGCCCCTGGATGACACTCAACTACACGACCCAAGGTCCACTTTAATGGAGGCACATTCTCGTCTTTGATGACAATGACGTCGTTGATTTGAGGCCCCTGTTGCGTTGTCTTCCATTTCGATCGTTGTTGAAGAGTCGCCAGATATTCTTTCCTCCAGCGTTGCCAAAAATGCTGTCGGATTTTCTCGACGTGTTGCCATCGTGATAATCGGTTGATCGCAATCGAGATGACTTCAGGTTCCACCGGTGCAGTCAGTGAGTCTCCAATTATGAAGTGACCAGGGGTTAAAAAGGAGAGGTCATTTGGATCGGACGTAAGAGGGGTTATTGGACAGGAGTTTATACAAGCCTCAATCGAGGAAAGCACTGTATACATTTCCTCATATTTTAGGATCGCATTGCCTAAAATGCGCCTTAGATGACCTTTAACCGCCTTCACGCCCGCCTCCCATAAGCCGCCAAAGTGTGGCGATCTGGGGGGTATAAAATGCCACGTTATATTGTCGTTGGCTAATTGTTCCTTGAAATCGTTTTGATTTTGGAATTGCTGGTAAAGGGTTTGCAACTCACGGGACGGTCCTACGAAATTCGTAGCATTATCGGAATACAATTGCGATATGTTACCACGCCTTGCAATGAACCGTTTGAGAGCACCGAGAAATGCATCGGTTGTAAGATTACCAGCTAATTCTAAGTGACTGGCCTTTACGTTTAGGCAAACGAAGAGCGCGATGTAACCCTTTGTGATTCGTTTCCCGCGTCCTGTGGATTCTTTTATCATTATAGGGCCTGCGAAATCAACACCACAGTTTATGAATGGTCTAATCGGCTGCTCAACACGTTTTGTTGGCAGATTACCCATTATTTGCGTGTATGGTCGCGGGTTAGCGCGAAAACATTTTACACAGCGGCGGGTTATTTTGCGTACTGCATTCCGCCCTGAAATCGGCCAATAAGTTTGGCGTACCGCTGCTAACGTGCCTTGAGGCCCCGCATGCAGTTGCCTTTCATGCTCGCGTTTGATTATCAGATCACTTACGTAGTGATCTGAAGGTAATAAGATCGGATGTTTTGTCGAGTACGACACTGGAGCGTTGTTCAATCGGCCGCCCACCCTTAACAGCTGGTCTGGGTCAACAAAAGGATTTAGGCACAATAAGCGACTTGCCTTGGATATTGGGCGGTCCTGCCTGAGGTCGACTATTTCGATTGCAAATTTTTCCGTTTGCACTGCTCTTAAAATGGAGATGTTGGCGCGCTTTAACTCGTTTGTTGTTAGATAACCGGACAAACGTCTGTTACTGGGGTTAGCATTGTTTATAAAACAAAAGCACCATGTACCAACTCGCTGTAGTCGCGTGTACGAGGAAAATTGTTTGAAAATCTCATTTTCACGTTTTGCAGTCGCGGCAAAGATTTGCTTACGTTTTTCTGGCACTTCAAGGGGCAATTCGATCGCGTACTCATTTGTACAGTTAAAGTTTAATAAGAATTCTGGACCTGTCCACCAGAGCCTTGAGGCAATTAGATCGTTCGCCTTCATGCCTCGTGATGGAAGGTCCGCTGGGTTTAATTTAGTTGGGACATGATTCCAATTGTTTAAATCTGTCAAACTTTGTATCTCGGATACGCGATTCGCAACAAACGTTTGCCACTTGTTTGCTGGCGCTGTTATCCAAGCTAAAGTTATTGTGGAATCGGTCCAGCAGTAGCATCTGCTTAAGGGTATTTCGTATAATTTAGCGACTTTATTAATCAATCGGGCTAATAGTAATGCTCCACATAATTCCAGTCGTGGCAACGAAGTGGACTTGAGTGGAGCTACTCGGGATTTAGCACATAATAAATTGATGTCAGATTCGTCGCTAATGCGTTTTGTTTTGAAATAAATGCAGGCGGCATATGTCTTTTCAGAGGCGTCGCTGAAGCCATGTAGTTCGTAGACTGCGCCTGTACCTGATATGACCTTGCGGGTTATTCGAAGGTTATTTAGTGTTCCCAGCTGTGCCACTATTTCAGTACAGCTGGAATGAATGTTTATGGGAGCCGATTCGTCCCAGTGAAGGTTCAATGACCATAAACTTTGCAATAATATTTTCGCAGTTACCGTAACTGGAGTCAACAGCCCTAAAGGATCAAATATTTGCGCTATGTGACTTAAAATAGTACGCTTGGTTACCTTTTCCTTTATTATCGGTGGTGCGATTTCGTACCTTAGATTGTCAGTGACAGAATCCCATCCTAGACCTAAAATACGAGTTTGGACTTGTTGGTCGAATTTGATTTTCGACGTAACCGATTCCGCACGCGAGATTAATTCTGGATCGTTTGATAACCACTTTTGAAGCTCGAAACCGCCCTTCTTTAAAACTTGGGTTATCTGATGTTTTAACTCAACGGCTTCGGTCAAATCATTGGCACCCGTGAGTAAATCATCAACGTAAAAATCCCGGAGAATCGCGGTTTCAGCTAACGGATAATTGATCGATTCAATCCGTGCTAATTCGTGTAAGCACCTAATTGCTAAAAATGACGACGGCGCTGTGCCGTATGTAACAGTTTTTAGTCGGTACGTTTCTAACGGTTCGTTCGGATTCTCGCGCCAAAGTACTCTTTGCAAATCTCGGTTTGCAGGGTGTATCAGTATTTGACGGTACATTTTAGTGATATCAGCGGCGATTACGATTTGATAAGAACGGAAACGCGCAAGGATTGAGAACAAGTCCTGCTGAATTACCGGTCCTACCATTAATGTATCATTAAGACTGACGCCTGAACTTGTTTTGGCTGAACCGTCAAATACGACTCGCAACTTGGTTGTTGTACTAGATTCCTTTAATACAGCGTGATGTGGTAGGTAGAATACGCGTTTTTCTGTTTTGTCGATTTCGTTTCGTGGAATTATTTCCATGTGCTCTAATTTAACGTATTCGCGCATGAAATTAGAATATTGCTCTTTTAAATCGGAATTTTTCTGTAATTTAGCTTCAAGGTTGTAAAATCGCCTTTTCGCTAGTTGAAGTGACGACCCTAATTCGACGAGGTTCGGCTTGGTAGGTAGTCGAACCATAAACCGCCCGCTAAGTGTCCGCTTGTGAGTCTCCGAAAAATGAGTTTCACACGCATCTTCTTCGGGTGACCGATATAAAACTTTATTGGGTGCGTCGATCTCTTCAAGTTCCCAAAACCTTTTTAAGCTATTCTCTAAGTTGGAATTTATTGCCAAATTTACCACATTCGCAGTTTGGCCATTCCGTTTTACAACTGAAACTGCCTGCGCCTTTCCGCCAACAACCCACCCAAGTTGTGTCTTTTGGAAATAAAGTTGTGAATTGTGCACTTTTAGCTGACCAACACAAAGCAATTGCCAAAATATTTCAGCGCCTAATAGAATGTCAATTGGGGCCGTAACATGAAAGCCCGGATCGGCTAACGTTATATTGCTCGGTATTGTAAAGTGTGAGAGCGACAAAGTTTTTAACGGCAAGTTGTCTGTAATTTGGTCTAGCACTAAACATTCTATTTTTGCCTGAAACGCGTTTTGAGTTGATTTGAATTTTATGGTTGCAATTTCCCTAGTGCGACTGTTTGAGTGATTTATGCCGCAAATCGGTATGTCCGCGCGTTTGAGCCTCAATTTCAGTTTATCGCACATGTTTTTCGTTATAAAGTTTATTTGCGACCCTACATCCAATAGCGCACGACAGGGCTGAATTTTACCGTTTCGATCAAAAACATTGATAATTGCCGTGGATAAAAGTATTTCCGTACTTGTTCTGTCGGAGCAATGAGTGCTAATTGCGGTTTGTGTTTCAAGACGCGGATCGGTTTGACTGTTGTTCTCATTTTGCATCGAGTTGTCCAATGGGTGCAGCAAGGTATGATGCCGTTGCTTGCAATGCTTGCACGTGCCAATTGATCTGCAATCGCTGAAGGCGTGATTTGCCCTTAGGCAATTGCTACACGGTTTTAAATGATTTATTTGGTTTAGCCTGAGCTCAATCGCTTGATTCAAGAACGCATCGCACTGGGTTACGTAATGCGCTTGTTTGCATACGGGGCATCGTGGCTTATTCGTTACCCGATGCGCTGCCGAACGCTTTGTATTGTTAGTTTTATTATTGATAATTATTGCAGGTTTCGATTTGTTGAGGGACATTGCCTCAAGTATTTTGCACCGATCATTGATAAAATCTTTCAATTCTATAAATGTTGGAACGTCTGTCTTTACCGACTGTTGTTCCCAATCCCGTTTTGTATTGAAATCGAATTTCGAAACTACTAACCAGATAATTAGCACGTCCCAACTATCGGTCGGTAGCTTGAGATTTTCCAAAATTTTTAAGTTTCTGACCGTCGCGTCTAAAAGTGCGCGTAGGGTGGATGGAACGTCTCTGATTACCTGTGGCAGCGAAAATAACGCTTCTACGTGCGTCTTAATTAAAATGCGTTTGTTTTCAAAGCGCTCTTTTATCAATTGCCACGCGGTATCATAGTTCGCTTCTGAAACGCCTAATGTTTCAATGAGACATGCAGCGTCACCCTTTAAACATGATTTTAGGTAATGAAACCTTTGTATTTTATTTAACCGATTGTTGTTATGTATTAAGGACTGAAACGTTTCGAAAAATGAAATCCACTGGTCGTAGCTACCAGTGAACCTCGGCAAGGCAATATTCGGTAAAGGCATATTTATTTCGTTAATCGTCGGTGCCGCGGCTGTTTGTGTTTGCGCGGTTAACTTGATTTCTACCTTTGTTAAACAATTAAAATATAATGTTTCGAACAAGTCACGTTCATCGTCGTGATCTACGCCCTTTTCGTTTACTTCGATTTCGTCCTGGACCGCTTCAAAATCCTTTAATAGAGGCTGAAAGTTATCGCGACGTATGCGTAGCTCTACTAATGAATTTTCTACAGGATCGAAATTGTCCAGGTACGCGTTGAATTTCGTTAATTTCGATTTTATAGAGCCGCGTTTATATTTGAGTTTCTTTAACTCTTCAGGCATTTTGTTGGTTATTGTATACAGTGCTTTTAAAAGGAGGGAATGTGTGAGAGACTCGGAGCTCACTAACCTTTTTACGTTCAATCTTCGTTGCTGCGAAGGGGGTGTTTGATGCTATTAGTGATGAAACACGCTGCCGTCTTCGCGATTTGATCAGAATATCCGGCTCGAAGGACCAATGTTAGT
The DNA here is from genome assembly GCA_949768715.1 of Dascillus cervinus. Classification (NCBI taxonomy): domain Eukaryota; kingdom Metazoa; phylum Arthropoda; class Insecta; order Coleoptera; family Dascillidae; genus Dascillus; species Dascillus cervinus. The sequence continues at coordinate 15,020,686 of OX458316.1, read as the reverse complement.
TGTTGTTGCTTTCTCCAGGTTATGAAGATGGACACTCCAAAAATAATCGATTGAACTTAACCCTTTATTTTGATACACTATATACAATTTAACTTAAGCTACCGTTTTAACATGTTTTTAGGGATGACTTCTCCCTTACGATTTATGTTTGCGATTTCGCTTAGCGACCTTGCTTAGCGACTTTCGGTTAGCGACTCTTGCTAGCGACCTTTTTTTCGCGACTCTCGTATGCGACTCTGTAGTAACAAAAAATAGAAAACCGGGGGTGGACTTATGTCCCCCTCTCTCTGGGCCCGTGCCGCGATGAGGGACGGGACAGTATTAACACCTAAGTCTGTCGGGCTAAGGTATGTAAGTATTTTCTTAATAATTGAGGGTTTTTTTGCAAAAACGTGACAAGTCCAAAATTGTTATTCTTCAGAAAGTAAAAATTTCCCTCGGATTTCTTACTGGAAACAGGGAAGCTTTGGTTTTATAAATTCCTATAACTTCGCATAGGTGACGTTTTGGGTACCAAAGGGAGATGAGGCGTGCGAAGGCGGGAGACTCAGTGGTCCTTAACGAAGAAACAAAGACTGCTAAGCAGGCACTGATCACTGCGATCTGGATCAGTCAGAAACGCTGCTGGGTGAGCTTGTGTGAGGAGGTCAACCAGGATACCTGGGGTCTCAGATACAAAATTGTTACGAAGAAGCTAATCGGGAATCGGGACTAGACCTAGTGGTGAGTGCTTTGTTCCCGGAGAGAGAGTCGAGAGTCGCCGAGAGAAGGGCAAGAGATGGTAGTGGAGGATCAATCTGCTTCCATGATCACAAGCAATGAGCTGGCGAAGGCTGCCAAGAATCTGCGGAAGGGCAAGGCGCCTGGCCCTGATGGGGTGCCCAACGAAGGCCTAAAAGCAGTAATGCAGCATCAGCCGGACATAGTCTTAAACCTCCTTAATAGGTGTGTAGAGGAAGGCACTTTTTCGAGATGTTCTAAGGAAGCGAGGCTAGTTCTTCTCAGAAAAGGAATCAAGCCGCTTGAGAATCCATCATCGTACAGGCCGCTTTGCATGATTAACACTTGGGCTAAATTATTTGAGAAAATACTACTTGGTAGGATTCAGCAAGCAATCTTGGATGCAAGAGATTTCTCTGATTGTCAATATGGCTTTAGGAAATGGCGGTCCACCTTGGATGCTATTAAGGTGGTGCAGCGAATCTCGGAGGAGGCTAGGAAGAGAATGTGACGTACCAAGCGGCATTGCGTCATGGTTACGCTTGACATTCGGAACGCGTTCAACTCTCTGTGCTGGGGAGAAGTGTTGTAGGCGGCAGCAGTGTGGAAGCTGCCGCTGTATCTGAGAAGATTACGTGCGAGTTACCTGTCGGAAAGGAAGCTGATGATGGAAGTCGGTGATGACAAACGAAACTGGTGGCTCTCATGTGTGGTCGGTACTTGGGCCGACTTTGTGGAATTTGGTCTATGATAGTTTATTGCGTCAGAGGATGCCTCCAGGAGTGAGCATGGTGGCCTTCGCTGATGACCTTGTTGTGGTAGGGGTGGAAAAATGCATGGTGCGGCTGGGGGAGAACCTCAATGAAGCGCTTGAGACTATAGCGGAATGGTTGCAGCGGCACAGGCTGAAAGTAGCGCCGGAAAAGTCTGAATGTATGGTGCTTCCTGGCAGGAGGGTGCATACCCCTCTTATCATCAGAATCGGGAATGTCCAAATCGCCAGGGTGGCTTGAACGAAATACTTGGGCGTAATGTTAGACCCGTCCCTCCGCATGATGCCGCACATATTGGATGCGTCGGTACGTGCGGTTAAGATGTCCAGCTCGCTGGTCAAGCTGATGGCCCGCATAGGCGGCCCTAAAGGGAGGAAACGGAAGTTGCTGGCCAGCGTCATCAACTCTATAGCGCTATACGCAGCACCGTGTTGGACAGAGGCGCTCAAGTGGACAAAAGCCAAGGAGGCGCTGGTAAAAGTTCAAAGGCCAACTTACTTGGAAATCATCCGCGGGTACAGAACGGTATCAAACATGGCGGCCGGAGTGCTAGCGGGAATCATTCCTCTGGATCTGTTGGCAGAGGAAAGGGCTAGAGTGTACAACAAAGGTAGAGGGAAGGACCCGATCATGAGGAGACGTATCAGGGCGGAGGAGCGAGAGGTGACGATTCAGAGCTATCAAACAAGATGGGAGCAAGCAGAAACAGGCAGATGGACGAAGAAGCTGATACCAGAATTAAAACCGTGGTTGGCGAAGAAGCATGGAGATCTGAGCTACCGACTCACCCAGATTCTCACGGGGCACGGATGTTTTGGGAAATATCTGCATGGGATAAAGAGGAGAAATTTGCCTGAATGTCAACACTGTGGTGGCAGAGGATGATGTGGAACACATGTTGATGCGGTGTGAGAGTTGGAGGAAGGAGAGAGAAGCTGTGGAGACCAAATTGCAATGCGCTGTAGATGAAGGAATGGTAACTGAAATGATGAAGAGTCAGGAAAGCTGGAATGCCGGCCTGCAATATGTAGAGGCGATCATGAAAGGGAAGGAGAAAAAGAAGGAGGATTGAATTACAATAAATTGAGGAGGATGCACTTGGCATCGAGAGCAGCACAGCTTGTAGCAATGTGTGTGCGGTTTCGGGCTGTGTGGAGCTATGAAGGGGTGCGTTTAGTGGGTAGCGACCCATTCAGGGGAACCCCACGGTACCGGGCAAATTTTAACTTAAGCCTGGTCTTCCACTAAGGAATTTAAACGCCTCTAAAAAAAAAAGGTACAATTATTTATATAAAATCATATTTTATTTCAATTATTATTTTCGATAAATAAGATTTTTATGTTATCAATAAATTCGCGACAACACAATAAGTAAATTATCGAAACTAAAATCATTTGCAAAAGATCTCAAAAATAAATACTTTGTGAAAAAATAATTTACGATTCCACTCGTTTAAGGTAAACTTTATGGCAGTCAATAAGTGCCTTTGTTGGCGCAATATATCTTGTTGACACTTCACCCTCGAGTTATGAAAAAATGCGCTTTGTGCACAACGAGCTCAGACGATTTTAATTAAATTATGAGCAAACTATAATATTTGAAGAAAATCGATGCGGATACAAAAATGCGTTTAAGTTTCAACAATAAGATCAATAAATTTGAAACCAAAATTTTAAATATTTGGAGGCTTTATGAGGGATGCCAATTTCGAAATATTTTAACATTTTAATTAATAACTAGCTTAATGGAGACACCATCAAAAAAAGAATCCGATGGAAGAATGCGGACCAATCACTCTTATAAAATGCAATAGCGACCTATTCTTCAAATCTTAAAAATGTGGCTAAAACGAGTGATGCCGTTTTCCATTTAAATCACATTGCGCCGAACGTTAGCCGGCGAAAAGGTCGAGGAGTGTTAAGGGCGGTTTGTCAATAACTCTCAACACAATACCATCACTTTTTTGTTATTTTTGTAAATACAGTTAATTTGTGCGTAAGTGTTTTCTTACAAAAACTTGAAACTATCTGTTCACCGTTAACGCCAAGTGCGGAATTTACTCTGGGCAGCAAACAATTACTATACCTTTTGTTATATTTCACTTTTTTAATGAAAAACTGTTGTTGAAATGATAGGGTTCCTCAAAAACTTGTTTCAAAATTTTCTGATTAAAAAATTGGAGTAGACAGTTTATTTAACCTAGCCTCTCTAGTAGTTAAGCAGAAAAGGCGAGAATGGTCACTATGGTGGCTCTTGGCAAGTTCCCTACCAGCTATATCAAAATTTGTTCTTAAATCTTAACCCGCTTTTGAGGAAAGCGGTAAAAAGTTGATTTCTAATCTCAATTTTGAGCTGTTGTAACTTTGTGGGACATTGTATAATACATACAGAGAATTACAACGAAAGATACTTCCAATTGAAACAAAATGGTGTACATACCTTTACTTTACTTGACAAATCAATTAAGAAGTATCATACACATTTTATAGCAAAAATGAGGGAAATCTCGATCGGAAAACAATTTTGGAACGATCGCGATCATATTTCGTTATCATACATTCACTACTCCAACACTAACCTCATCGCTATCCTCTCCTCGTATCATCGATTGCAAAGCTACAATGTGTTGAATTTTGTCGAATTGATAGGTAGCTCGCGACTAATGTTTTACGTAAAATATCGATCCCAACAACAATCAAGTTGACCCTCAATGCACTATACCAGCCCTGCCCTGTTTACCGTGTTTAATGTAACGTATTATTTTGATTTCTGAAGTTTAACAGGGTGCAGAAATAAAAAGTTTCTTAATAGCGTCAGTTCTCATAACTTCCGTTATAAATTTTTGATTGGTTTAACGTAAATACGTTCAAGCATCCTCATACACGGTGAAATATAAATTCATTTATAATAAACATGACACAAGTATAATATTTATATAGGGTGTGTATAAATTGGCAAAAAAACCGCTCGTAATCATATTCTTAAAATTGAGTCTGCACGAGGTCCTCAAAGTTGGAATATTTAGCTGTTTAAAAGTGTTATTGGTCAATATCTGTAGATAGAAAATACTACAGTTTAGAATACAGTAGTATTGTGAACTTTACTTTCACGTAAATGTTGTGTTTCTGGCCAAGAAGTTTGTTTTTAATATTCATTTTTTAACTTTTTTTGTATAAAAATACATATGGCAACTATGTCGCTGCAGCGTAGATATGGGAATAAAATTGAAAATGAAAAAAAAATGCATGTCTCTCAAATATTGACACTTATAAACTTGAATCGATTTTTTCGTTATAGTGTTTCTTTCATTCTTAATAGAATTTACGTTAAATGAATATGCCGATATGCACATTATAGAGTCTGTAATGAAAACGCCACCATGGCAGTGCGTTATCCAAAACCGGAGGCATCCCAAAACAAATGTATTTCAAGATTGGACCAACGTTTTCGTGAAACTGGTTCGTTTGTCACACGAAATGAGAACGCCGGTTGGCCAAGAGAAGGCGCACTGTATAACTGGAACATCAAATTGTAAAGATTATGCAAGAAGATAAGTTCATCAGTACCCGGAAATTAGCTGCAATGTTAAATACCTACAGTAGCAAGGCAGTTTATTTGGTTCTGCAAGAAAATCTACTTCATCCATATTCCAGCGTTCAGTCTTTCTATGAAAATTATTGCATATCCAGATTGAATTTTTACAACACGAGTTTAAATAAAATTTGCGATGATGCGGGTGGTACTTTCTTTACAAGTATTGTTTGGAGCGAAGAGTTCATGTTTACTAGAGATGTTGCGTATAATATCTAGAATAATCACTGTTGGGATGAGAAAAGTCCGTAAAAATTCCGTGAATATGGTCACCAAAAAAGGTTTGCCATTGATGTTTGGCGGAGTCTAGTAAACCGATTAATAGCCCAATGTTTTGGAACATATTAATGATGATATTCCAATGACGGAGCTCCTGCGTATTTTGCCCGTAATGAGGGAGAGTAGTTGGAAGACCACTTTTATAATAGATAGATTGGGCGCAACGGTCCCATCTTATGGCCCGCGATATTCCTCGACTCAATCCATTAGACTTTTTCTTGGAGTTTTATCGCTAGTAATACCACAAAAGCTTTGAATCTATCGATTAATTTACGATAACTTGTTGGGTAGCAACTTAAAAGAGTGTAAATTTTATAAGTATTAAAAACGCGACAGCGTAGCTGGAGCGTTTTTATCATCAAATTTACACGATTTAAAAGTTGCTACGCAGGGAGTTTGAGTTAATTAATCAAAGAAATTCAAAGCTTCAATGGTATTTGATTAGATTATTTTATGAATGTATAAAATTTGACACAAATAAAATTGTTTGAAAATATTAATTCGTGAAAACTAGGCAACGTCGATATAAAGGAACTCGAAGTTTTATTAGAATTATCATAAGTAACCACAAGAAAGTGAGAATAAATTGAAAATAATTCGACAGATTTTCGAAAACTTGTTGCCAAGGAATAGACACGAGAGCCCGTAGGGCTCGAGTGGCTATTCCCAAATGGCAACAAGTTTGAAAAAATAACTGGAGAATTATTTTCTAATTAATTCGCACTTTCGAGTGGTATTCGAAAGATTATTTTTTAATGTTTGAATCAAAAATGCAGCATAAAAAATACAGTTTAACAGTTTAAAATAAAACTGGTGACAGATGTCAGATAATTCTCGCGGAAATTTTCTACAGTAGAAAATTCTCATAAGTAATATCACAAGAGAGTGGGAATAAATTGAAAATAATTCGACAGATTTTCGAAAACTTGTTGCCAGGGAATAGACACGAGAGCCCGTAGGGCTCGAGTGGCTATTCCCAAATGGCAACAAGTTTGAAAAAATAACTGGAGAATTATTTTCTAATTAATTCGCACTCTCGAGTGGTATTCGGAAGATTATTTTTTAACGTTTAAATAAAAAATACAGCATAAAAATACAGTTTAATTCATTATAAACTAAAATCAAACTGGCGACAGATGTCAAAACTAGAAAATGTGCTGTCAAGTAACATAAACAAAATACTAGAAATTATTCTCGCGGTAATTTTCTACAGTAGAAAATTCTCACTATAATAATGTTGTGATTGGACAGAATTAAACACGTGTGCCCAAATACTGCTAAACGATTGGTGAATGAAATCATTAAAAAATAATCACTATAATAATGTTATGATTGGACAGAATTAAACACGTGTGCCCAAATACTGCTAAACGATTGGTGAATGAAATCATTAAAAAATAATTGTTGTAATTCCGTGTTCCTTGCTCAAATAACGAATTGTGATTGGCTATATTAGCTATTTGGCTATAATAAAAAAAAAGCTTATGCTACGCTCCCACTAAACGCTGATGGAGTTAAAAGCAGAATTAACGAGGCAGTATTAGAAATTACATCGGAAAGACTACAGAAAGTAATGCAAACGATAACACGAAGGTTGCAATTATGATCTTCAATTCGAACAATTATTAAATGCGCGATAAGGATACTGATTCACTATTAAAAATATGTCCAGAGGTGATTCAATCCTATCATAAATAAATGTTTTTGAAATTAGTGTTTTAATTGTTACTTTAAAGTTTTTTAGCTTCCGGCATAGTAACACCTGTGTGGGGTGCAGTGTGGACAAATGTATGTTTCTTTCAAATGGTTCGTGAGAACACAGGAAGCATGGTCATACCTTTTAGTACCTTCTAAGATTTTCGGCCAAGAGTTTTTAGAAGAATATCGCCACGAGCAGTTCTTTCGCCAACTTATACACACCCTGTATTTTACTAGAAAGATAAGGCTATCGCTACCAGTAGTATTTTAGTTAACGGGCATAAAATGTAAGCTATAATACCGAACGAAACTTTTAAATCGCGGTAGCAGACGAGTGTTTTAAAAGTTATTGGAGGGTAATATAGTCATTATATCGATGGAAAGTCCATTAGTACATCTACTGTTGTTTAAACACATCAATTGTTTAGGATTCTTTTCAAATTTCAAATGCCTACTCACTGAGAAATCAGAACTACTCGATTTCTGTTTTATAATTTAACTATATTTTTTGTTTTTACTGGTTTAATATCTGTAGGCGATTATAGTTACAGCTAGGTACTAAAATATGCGTATTGTTAAATAGTGGTAGATAAAAGAATTATTGCATTAAGGTCCGATCTTTCCACCTCCTCATAGCCGCCGTGGTAAAACCATTTCTGTCGTACCTGCAATATCTCTATCTAACAAATAGATAGAGAATTCTTTCCTACACACGAATTTTGCATATACGACATAGATGGTCATACTACGGCAGCTATAAGGAGGTGGAAAGATCGGGCCTAAGTACCAACAAAACGTAATATATAATTTCAAATTTTAGCAACGATAAAAAACCTCAATTCATGTTTATTGAAATTTATTCATAAACTTTCATAATAATGAACGTAAAATCTAGAAATTCGATTGGAAATCAATCATTTTTATTGCACCAGTTTTTGCTTATAACTCTTATTAGTAAAGAGCGGATTCCTAGGCATTATGCTTATGGTAAATATTGATAGAATTAAGAATATTTTGTAAAATGTGCACGAATTAAGGAAAATCTTGTAATTTGGCACAAAGTTTTTTATGCTTTTTTTGCTTTTTTGCTTTGTGCTTATTTAAAAATTGTTTGCTTATGTTAAGCTTTTATGCTTATTTTGAAATTTTTACTTTATCTTCGGTTTATTCTTATTTTTTTAAATTTAACTCCTTTGCAAGACACCGTTGGCATTGCATTACAATGTAAATATACGTCTGTAATTCTCCAAATACTGATGGTGCAGCCAGTTGATTCTCGCTCCAATATTGAATCTAAAATCGCTGCAACCGAACTGACAGTAATTAGGTCAATCAGTCTCCAATGAACAAAAAGAGTTTAATTTAGATCTATATAAAACATTATTAAATCAAACACACCGCTAAAAAAGTTACAAAATAATAATTTCAAAATGTTTTTAGAAACATATTGTAAAAGGCGCATTTCTGATGAAAGCGCCTTGCGGAAAAACTATGTTTGCCATATTATATGCAAGGAAAGAATTGAGGAAATTAAATCAATTATTGACAACAATTGCATATGGTTTAGTGTTGATGAAACAACTGTTACATGCGGGCGGTATATTGCTAATTTGATTATTGGGGTTTTGAATGAAAAAATACCGACTAAAGGGTTTTTAATAATCACAAAGGAATTTTAAAAAAACTAACAGTAACACATAACAAAATGCATTATTTATGGATTGACCAGCTTTTATTTACCTAATACGGTACCATCTAACAAAATATTACTAATGCTATCAGACGAAGCAACCCACATGGCAACAGCTGCTTCCAACATTGCACATGTTTGGCCCATGGGCTGAACCGTATAGCTGAGACAATAAGATTGCAATTTCCGTTAATAAATGGCTTAATACGGAATGGGAAAAAATATTTGTGAAAGCGCCTTTACGGGTACAGTTATTCAGGGAGGTATTACCTAATATACAACTACCCCCAGAACCAGTGCTGACAAGATGGGGAACTTGGCTAGATGCTGCCATTTACTATGCCAATTATTTTGAAAGTTTTAAAAATGTCGTCTTCCAATTTCCCGAATCGGTAGGTAAGTCAGTTCTCAAAAATAAAGAACTTGAAAATAGTTTTACTTTCATAAAAGCACATTACAGTTTTGTAAGCCACGACATAAAATCTTTAGAAAAGCAAAATATCGTTGATTGAATCTGTAAAAATAATTAATGATTTCAAAGATGCCATTTCGAAAGTACCAGGACGCATTGGCCAAGAAGTAAAATTAAAATCAGATGATGTGTTTTTAAAAAATGAGGAATTTTCAACATTAAACAAAATAAGAGTGGAGACAACGTTTCTGATTTAGATATGGATCCAGTTATTATCACTACATTTAAAAATGCGTCTATAAAAAGCGTGGAAGTGGAGAGAAGCTTTTCTGCCTTCAAGAACGTTTTAGGTGATAGAAAGCAGAATTAACTGTTTTCGCGAATAGTTTTTTGATTTGTAAAGTTAGGATAATAAATATAAGCCAAGTTTAAGGCAGTATTACCTAGGTCTCGTTAGTCATTGTTTATTTGGCAAGTAATTTACTTTAATAAATGAAGTGTTATTAACATTGATTTCTTTCTTACCTATATTGTATTAAGGTATTTTTTTAAAGCTTTTTTTGTGATGTTCGGACTTTTTTAATGCTTTTTTGGGCAAATGTTCGTGTTTTTTTAAGCATTTTTTTTCGTGTTTTGAATGCTTTTTTATCCGCTCTTTACTAGGTATTCCATGTCAATGAAAATATTTATATATAACAAGATGTAGTTGTTTATTCCGCCCGAGTTGTATTCATAAAGCAACCGAATTAGGAAAATTTCTAATTCAATACAAAACATTCGTTAGGCCGTGTTTTACATTTTAAAGTTAGTAAAATTTTTCTTTTCGCTGAATACCAACCATTCAGAGGAAGTTCCTTGAAACTTTCCTGATAAAGAAAAACTTCTTTGGGAAATGCAAAGTTACAACATACAACTGTAAAGTAAATTTAATTTTTGATTATATGGATACAAACTTGCTTCTTGTATCTAACTTTTAAAGTTAACTCATCTGGTGGTAGCTAATATAAACAATACCACAGGCTATTTAGCCAAATTTATCAAAACTCGAAAATATTTAAAATCTCTAGATGTCAGATTTCAAACAGGTACTTAAAAAATGGTTTTTAGGGTAATATTTAACTTTTCTTTTTTTAATGCGTTTAATTGCTGTAATTTAACTTTTTTAGCGAAATAAAATATTTTTATTTTATGTGCGCTCTTATACTTACATCTCAATATATTTCCTAGAGAGCACCACCTGCTAGTTTTAGCCTGTACGTAAACTCCATAATACAGCAGATTCTATTGATTAGGTCCCACAGTTGGCTACAATTTGGCTAGATGGAAGGAAATGTCCGTTACTCACTTATGTTTTAAAATCATAGCTTTATAACTAAAGTAACTTTAAGTTATTATTCACAACAATCACTAATACATAATTAAATCTAATTTTATTTGATTTGATTTATTTGATTTCAGGTAATAATTATTTAGAAAATTTACAATTACGTTTGCTTTAATTAGCGCATTTGTAACGACAATCGTTAAAATGAGAAAAGTTTCAGTTTTTATTGATTCAATCTTTGTCGTTCCAAGCGATATTTAATTTGTAATCTTTCTGTTTCCAACCAAAATTACGTTTAATCCGTTTAATTCGCGCCTGTAATATTGCAGGGTATATTTCCCAAATCCAACCAACTTTGTAATATAATAAATTTATTAATATTTACGGGGTGTTTGTTAATCTTATTTTCTATATAAAAGCGAACCCAAACTAACCGTCTGCTGTTATGAGCGTATTAACTCAATTTATCGCAGGGGGTAAGCAATAAATTGAAGTATTTGTGGGTCGCAGGAGGTTAGGTTTGGAACGTTATCAGTACTGGGTCCGGGTTTCCGGAACGGCAAACTCAGGTGGCACAGCTGCTAATGACGGCCGAGCTGTAGCCACATCCTGAATATATTCTAGAAATGGTGTTTGCGATAAAATCAACTGATATATTTCGAACTTGTTTCTGCGCAAATGCAGGTGTCACTGCGGAATTAATGTTTTAGGTGCTATTAACAACATTGTCACTTGGTAATTAAGTAAATACTTTAAACTATTTATGTTAAAGGGGAGAGAACAAAGACGACATCACAAGTATTCGTATACTTGAAGTGTTAACTTTGAGATAACTAAAGCAGCATAGTTTCCTTCAACCATTATCACATGCAACAGTTAGCTATGTACCTAATCGATAGTGTTTCAAACTTCGCTAGAATATAAGCTGATTAACATATTATGCACTTATGGGGCATCATTATTGCCTCAGGTAATATTTTGCAATTTAAGTAAAATCTATCAGCGTTGGTGAGGGAAGTAATATAATATTAAACGACAAACATGGATCTTTTAATTGGTTCACTAAATGCACGAATTAATGAAAAATTCTTAACCAGTTTTTTATTTCACTAGCATTAAGTCATTTTATGTTTATCAATTTCAATTCCCATTAGTCAATAAGCCAGTGATAGGAAAATTTATGTTCACGGTTAAGCAATTAAACAGGTCGTGAAATTTGAATTTAGAACTGTTTTCTAATTTCATAACAAGATTAGAGGTATTAAGGAAATTGATTCTTGAATGCAGTATAAAGGCTAAATTACGTTGCATTTGTTACAATGCTATAGTTAATTAAATTTAAGGCTCTAAGAATTCTGTGGCCACAACAATTATAATGAAGTACAGAAATAGCGTTATTGAAAATAAGAAAGTGGTACAAAATATACGAAAAGATATTTGATGATGCTGGTAATAACTAGAATCGTTTACCTTATATTGATAGGTTTTTTTGTACACACTTTTATTGTTTCCAAATTGATTTTAAAACAATCGTTATAATTCATAATAATTAATAGTGTTCTTTCATTATGTTTGTTGAGTTTCATATAAAGAAATTATTTGATCTACAACATTGTATTGTTCACTTCATTATATTGCTCAATTTTTTTCAAATATTCTCTCTTCAAATTAATCGATCAATTAAGACCTATTACGAATAACGATGTCAAATGAAGATATTTGCAACTCCAATGTTTGGGAGTTTTAATTGAATTTTAGTGCTACTAACATTTAGTACTTAAACCGAAAAAACAAAAATTGTTGATAAAAGGATTATGTAGGTACTGTTGGGTTTTTATCATTTAAGCAAGAAAATTGAGTTTGGATAACGAACTGTGGTCAGAACGGGCAACGGAAGTCAATCGGCTTATTGCTCCAACATCCATTGACTGTAGTATTCGTAAATGTTGACCAATTCAAATATAATCAGGTTGTATTTGAATCGTCAGCACCGAGATGTATTGTAAATAGATGGTGCAAATTTCAAAAAAATTAGAATGAATTACATATTTAGCAATCCCTCTATATCCATCTACCTGAAAAGAAAAGTGTGCGACACATGCATACTGCCTTTCACCACATTTTGTCTGGAAATTGTTACTTTGACAGAAAAAAGTGGAGATATACTAAGAAAGTAACAAAGGGTGATGGAGGGAAGAATATTGGAAGTAAGTTTACTTGATAGAAGAAGAAACGAAAAGTTTTACTCGATTTTTGCCTTGGCTAGCAGTTCCCTTCCGGAAATCCGATTGGGGAACGTTTTTACTATCAGAATCCTTTACTTTTGAAGACATTTTCATCTGCTTTTCTAGGAATTTTAGCTCCATTCTTCCGTCCACGTAATAGTTTGCCAAAGCTGCTTAACAGCCGTTTTTTTCAAAAGAATTTTCTCTTTCAGGTTATCCTGAACTGTGGGTATACTGCCAGTTTTTAATAAAAATTATTAAATGATATACAAAAAAGGCAAAAAACATCACTCAAATTATTTTCTAGAAAATTACGCTAGTTCTCTCCATTGAGACGATTAAGAAGATTAAATGATTAGACTGTGTGGTTATTAATGGTAGTATTAATAGTAGGTTATTAGTATTGGTATTACTATTAATTGTAGGTTAACACTACATCCTTGCTTCAAATATTTCTGCACCAGGGCATGTAGGTTTTTATGGTGTCTATTATGTTAATTAAAATCCTCTTCTTTTGTAAATAAAGCATCATCACGAAATTACGAAATTGCTATTATCATTTTGCTGATTTTACAATTATTCTGAGTAAGCTACTCGTAATGGACAATTTTGTGGTTTCACAGTCTTAATAAACTCATATGCGTATAAACCTCTTAGTAGGGACTTCAGCCACAGTGGAATGACATATCTAAAAGTAGCCCAATGTCCAGAATGCTGCTAGCACGAACGTTTAACCTTAAATCTCATTGAATTTCTCTAATGCAAATTACCAGTTTTCCCTAACCTTTGGTTCAATCTTCTAAAAACTTGTGAATGTCGACAATTTCGGTTGAGTTACCTTTCACCATAAAGCCTCGACGTGATCAAGGTGTTTCCTCAACACTTCCCAAAAATCATATACATACCAGTATACTCGGCGAAACCATATATTTTAAATTTCCTGTTCTAAACGAAATTATAAAAATAAAGCCAAAAATTCCAGAAACAAAACATCAAATCAAGAACACCAACAATAACAAAAATCAAGAACAGCGGTAGAACAGCAAAGAAAATAGCAGGGAAAATAGTTATAAATAGCACTGTGCAGGTTATCGAAATTTCAATTAATTTTATAATATAAGTCCGATTTGCAAAATCATATCTCCCTTTATAGTATACAGCGTCGTTACCACGCATTTTTGTATTCAAAATTGAAACAAGAAATATAAAAAAACAATCTTTGGTTGAGCGATATTATGATTTGTACTTTAATTTGTTTATAATTATTTAAATAAGGTTTTTTGTGACAGTTTTTGATGTACTAGTCAAGCGTTGAATGGATTTTACCATAAAAAAATGTATTATACAACTGGCCACCCCTTATTTTGCTGCGAATGATTTTTATTTATCTGCACACCTTGGCTTTAAAAAATTCTCAAATCGAAGAAATGCATTGCGCGTTTTCAGATCCTTTAGTTTCCAAATGTTGCCCCACATATTATGTTGGAAAATAAATTAACTGATATGTTTCCGTTAATAATGCTATTTCATATATGTTAGAAAACATGCTTTACAGCCTAATTATTTCACCTAGATTTCTTTAAACAATATTGTTTGATTCATAATTAATAAGGAATTTTATATGATTCTCTTGCGAATTCATTCATTTATGTAACATTACTGAATGTCATAATAATTAATGACAACAAAACCTTAAAAAAGTAATCAATGCATTGATTGGCCCTGCAATTTTTTTCAATTACAGGTTTAACCTTCTAATTCACGTGAGAGGTATTTATGAGAGGATTTATAGAGAACCAATTTGTAATTTGAAATTGCGAAGAATTTTTATATTAAAATTTATATTTAAAGGTTGAATGATTTTATTGTTATATGTAGTGAGATTCGTTGTGTTCATTTGCATAATTATATTTGGTTACATCATTTGATATAATTAATTTGATACCACTAGCTCATTTTTAAGCATATCCATTGATTCAAAATATTTGATGAAATGTTAAGGACGAGTCTTACCTCAGAACGTTGACATGTTTAAATCTAAAATTTGGCTTTTTAGCAATAAATGAAAGAAACATGGAATATGTTCTAAGAACCTATTTCACTAATTGTAGACAAAAAAAAAATTATTACTAATAGTTTAGAAGTTAGATTTATATGTTGTAGTCTATAATTTACCCTTTTATTCTTAAAAAAAAATGGTTATTTTTCACCATTCTTAGGAAACATGTTCTCTACGAATTGGGCCAATCAATTAACAGATATGAATTATTTCGTAATTCCGTTCATAATCAGTTAGAATTAATGCTTTTAACAACGGCAATTTTGAATTAATGGAATTTTTTATTCGGCGAAGTTCTAAAGAATGCTGTATGGTACAAAATTATCTAAAAATTGTGAAAATTAATTAATAATTAAAGCCATTATCCAAAAAGTTTTCTTCTAAATTTAAGCACAAACGGAGATACACCTAACACCTAAAATGTATGACAGGTTGATATTTTCACAATAGATAAAGAATGTTTTCACTAGCCGAGATCGAAATATCAGTTGGACGAAAATTATTTTGAAAGCTAAATATTGCAATCATTATAATGTACATTTATTATTACCCCTTTAAGGACGGAATTTAGTTTCGGTTACACATCCCATCGGACGGTATTTATTCTGATGTAGTTAGGCGAGTGTCGCATATGTGTGAGACATTCGGGAAAACCGCTACTTTTTTATTGTGACGCGTATGGACGACATACGTTCTTAAAGGGTTAAACAGAAGGTGCCGCTTAATGGGATCATGTTGGTAAATACCATTTCTGAATCAATCGACGGTTATAGCCAATACACAAACGAATATGGTTATTACATTTTGAGTCAATTAAAGGACCAAATAAATGAATCAGTGATTTGAGTTATGAGCAGCACTTACTTAATATTTATTCATCATTTCGCATTGAATGTATCTTATGTGGATGAGGTAAAACTCAGTGACAGTTTACAGAACGGCTACGAAATTGAAAGTGATTTACCTTCAAATAAATTTGGAAAATTTTCATCAAGATCGAAATTTTGGGTAACATGGCAACAACATCCCTTGTATTTACAATACCTACTTTTATTGAAGCAAGTTGAACATAATATTTTCACTTTCAAACGTTACTCTTGATTTGATTTTGCCAGTGTGCAGTCGAATTGTTGTTCTAGAGATTTCTCAATTCTTTTTATTGTCTATTACATATTTACTACCTACATAATGATCTTAATTTGTGATTTATTATTTATAAGTTTTGAGTATTGAACTTTTTGTATTTTAATTTTAATTTGCTTTAATCTTTCATTTAGTTTTTTCACTCAATTCCTAAGGGAAGGTAAAAAATGCGTCGAACTTATTTTCGAAATTTAAAACGCTGTAAAAATGTTATAAAACAGCAAATGCGCAGAAAACGAGAAAAAGTGTTTCGTGCTATCAACAATCTACTATCATCTATACAAAACAATAAAACAAATTTTTAGTTCAATATTTTTAATTTTTGCTCATGAAACTATGACACTTAGTTTACATTGTCATTTTTATTGTAAATGTTAATAAAAAATTTCATGAATACATTCTTCAATTTATTGATGAATAAAATGGCAATTTAGAGTAGAGCTTTCACATCAATAATAGTTATATTGTCTTAATGATCGTAGATAAAAAAAATTATTTTAAGTTAAGTTTCTGATAGATTACAAAAACCAATGTTTTTATTTATTTTTCCGATTTTTCATGGAAGGCAAATAATTTTTATAGTACATAATATTTAGTTTAGTATGTTATGAGAACGAAAAACGAAATATTTCTATCCATTTGCTGGATACAATAAGAGTTTGAATTATTTCTTTTTTTTAAATAATTTTTTATTCACTTGCACACAGATTAAAAAAATTCGAAGAATTAGTAAAAAATTTATTTTTTCTACGACAACATCGAAATATGTTATTTTGTACGAGCAAACTGTATAAGTTAATAACAATAAGGAAATTGGTCAGCTATCGATCCCTAACAATACTGCTTTCTACAAAAAAACAGATTTTGTAATTTTTGAATATGTGCAAATAAATCATGGTTAGTTGTAGGTAACTGTGTTTTTATTACTTAAAACCTGAAGGGAGCACGGGTAACAAAAAAATTGTATTGCGCCTTCCCAATAACATAAATTTTTATATTACGCATTCAGTTACCAAAAATACATACTGTGTGTTATAAATATCTCAATAATTTGACGTAATAAAAAGAAAAAGTATGTATCAAAATTCTTTTTAAAAATATTCTGACCATTGGATGCAACATTATTTACTTGGGAAATTTTGGCAAAATTATAATTAGAAATTAGAACTGCATTACAGTAATAATGAACTAAAATTTATTAGCAAACATTTCAAAAATCTTTGAAAAATAAGGCCGTTCCTAAAACTTTTAGCAGGTATAGTTTATTGAGGTCCGTCTGCGGAATAAGGATTTGTTTGCAAATTTAAAATAATTTTCCTTCACGTATTTCTGCGTAAAGAAAAAAAAACAGTGTACGGTGTATTGTCTACTATTTAGGCGATTTGTAAATTACCGTTTAGTGAATTTGTGAAGCCGGCCACATCCCCTTAAGCTATTTACAAAGCTCAAAAACACGTCTCCGTGAAATAAGAAAAAAATCAAATATATAAAAATGGGTATTTAAATACACAATCATAAACACAGCGATTGTTTAACTGGGCTTGTAGATCAAGTTTGTAAGAAGTTGAATATCCGTCAAAATAAATTATTCTCGGTTGAAATGAAAATTTAAATAAGAAATAAGAAAAGTTCCGTTATGGAGCCGATCCCGTTGAAGAAGTTTTATCCAATATTCCTCAGCATGTTTTTAAAAAAATAATTCACTTTCACAAACGCGTCTTGAAAACATCCCACAAGATTTGATGAAAATTATTACGAAATTACACCCTATAATAAAGAAATATATACTTTTTTACTACTTTGTTTTGAAGCAGAAAATTGTTCCGTAAATTCCCGGATTTGTATTGGCTACTCTCCAAAGCATTTCAGAAGATCGCGAAGCTATGGAAATGGATTCCATTATCGGGCTTATAATAGAGTTTCAGTGTCGGGGCGGCGATGCTCTCGGCGGATGGGCGATGAGATGAGAACAAGTGTTATATGGTCACTCGTCCCAAATTGAATTTCGCGCACGCGTACGCTAACACGTAAACCTGATTGCTTTTCGAGTACTGGGGGTTAGATGAAAGCCTCAAATTCAGATCGTCGCTATTGTTGTTTTCTTGCTTGAGGTGAAACACTAAAATGTAATATGTACCAAGTGATATTGATCGACGATGAACTTCGCAGAATTTTGATTCGCCAACTGCACTTACTGCGCTGTTAGTGATTCCGTGCTGCAATTTTCACTAAATCAACACTTACAATTGTTATTCAAGTTCTTTTGTTGAATTCACGTGCAAAGAAAAAGTTTTGTTAATGTGCAAGTTGAAGAACTTTATAGATCATCCATAAAATAAATTAGTTATACCTAATCTTTTTTAATTTTGATCAAAATTAGAAAGCATTACAATTTACATTTTATTCTACTTCGGTTGTGTTGAATAAATATTGTGAAATATTTAAAATAAACATTTGTATTTTAAAATATTTTCTCTACTGCTTTAATGCATGCTATCTGTTTTCAGAAAGCGCGCTGCCTTCTTATTGCCGCGTTCGGAAATAAAATTGTTACGAGAAGTTTTACGTGGTTTCCTCAACGTTGTAACAATTAATGGATTTGCCGATTCTAATTTCATTTTCTGATGATTTCTTTTTTGCAAATTAAACAGAAATGGATAGTAAATTGAAAATTTCACGGATCTCTGCACCAAAACTCACAGAAGTACAATAAACATAGATTAATTTAATGATATGGTTTAATTACCGTAAACCATCTATCTAATTCAACTTTAATAAAAATAGAAAAAGTAATTAAAAGTTTATTTTAATAAATGGTGGCTGAAAACATCCAAATGCAAAATCCAAAAAAAGAGTAGTTTTAAAGCGTTTGTTTGTTGTAGTTTTAAGTTAAGTTATAACGTTCTATATCGTCGTGGCAAAAGCAATAGGTTGTATGTCAAATATATTAAAGTTTATCGGAACGACAAATAAACGTTCTCATTTTGCCCCCGTGCTTTTATAATTATGTTTTTTATTAGTCCTATTAAAAGAGGGAATTCCCAGCTTCTTGTTTGTCTATGTATGGTATATTGCAGTTGGTATAGTTCACTAGATTAACCACGATTGTAAAATAAACTAAAATTAATTTTTTTTTGACATACAACCTATTGCTTTTATTACGCCAACATACAGGTTCTCCCGCGAGTGGTGCATAAAACTGAGGGGGGTTGTAGGAGTTAGCAAAACAAGTCATTGTGGTTAATGTACCATTGTCAAACAATGTGTCGTTTTGGCAGTATAGTGAATAAAAGGTGCGCTGTACAGGCGGCCCTCGACTTTCGCACATAATTGGTTCCTGAAAATGTGTGCGAATGTTGAATGTTCGAAAGTAGAGGGATGTAAAAAAAAACATCAAAAGTGGTATTTGCAAATACTATTTATTTATCAATATAATAATAATAAGGCGTGTTTAAATGTTTTCAGGTGTTTTCTTTACAAACTTTTCAAAGGTTAGTTGAATACTACCCTTTTTTTTTTTCTTTTCTTGGTAAAGAGTTCTATAACATGCTGTGTCTTTTTCAATCGCCCTACGTACTTGAAATATACGTTCTCCATTGGGATCACATTCTTCCATGATAGTCAAAAATTTATCAAGATGCATGAAGACTTCATTCATATTTTTGATTGTCAAAGTCTGGGCGACTTTATCAGCTTCTTCTTCCTCACTTTCATTGTGTATTTTCTTTAACTCTTGTTGCTCAATTAAGTATTCATTTGACAGAGATACTGAGTGAGATTCAATCAACTCATTAACATCTCCGTTGCTGACGTCCAAGTTTAGTTCATTCATTAGGTTAACTATTTAATTTGTGATAGTTTCCTGAGTTTCTTCAGGATTTATAAAATCGTTCATGATTTGTGGGCATAATTGTTTCCAGGAACCTTTCATTCTTGACTCTTTTATTTCAGCCCACGAGTCACCAATATTGTTTATTGCATTCCATATATTATAGTTTTTCCAAAAATCTCTTAATGTAGGCCTACCTTCCCTGTCAGTTGCCTTGATGGTCTCATTCATTATTGTCCTCATATAATATCGTTTAAACGTAGCTTTGACTGTTTGGTCCATGGGCTGTATGAGACAGATAGTATTGGGAGGAAGAAACACAACATTGATTTCGGGGCACAAATTCTACAGAGATTTCGGGTGTCCTGGAGCATTGTCTAAGATTAATAATAATTTCAATTGAAGATTTTTGTCTTTACAATATTGCTGAACTGCCGGCACAAAATGGAAAGTGAACCAATGTTTAAATATTAATGAAGTAATCCAGGCTTTTTTGTTGGATTTCCAAATGACTGGAAGAAATTCTTTATCTTTCGGTAGTCCGATGTTTCCCGGAGTCGGTATGGGTAGAACCGTAACTCGCCTAACAGTATGACATGCTCTACGCAGTCAAGTCCCGACAGGCAGACGCCACGTTTGTCATGTACCATTGAAAAATGTGATTGATAAACTGACATTGGCTTCAATTTTAAATCGCCAGCTAAGTTTCCACCAAGAAGCAATGTCAATCGGTTTTTAGAAGGTTTATGTCCAGGGGCTACTGATTTTTCCTTCGATAAGAATGTACGATTGGGCATTTTTTTCCAAAATAAACCTGTCTCGTCTACATTAAATATTTGGCTAGGAGAATATTCTCCATCTACAATAATTTTGGACAACGAGGAAATAAATTCTTTTGCGGCACCTTTATCCGCATCAGCCGATTCTCCAGTGAATTTAATATTATGCAAAGAATACCTAATTTTAATTTTGTCGAACCAGCCATTACTTGCTTAAAACGCCGTGTTAGAATCTTTAGTTAATCTAGTCTTCCAAGCTTCATGCAAACTAAGAGCCTTAGTTTGATTGGAAAACTCAGAGGAACACCGTTTTGATGTTGATCATCAATCAATGATGACAAGCATCTTTCCATTTCATCCATCACTATACCGTGTCTTTTGGAAACAATTTTTGAAGATACATTTCCACAATTCTGAACGTATTTTTTTATTTTGTTCTTGATCTTCAAAATTGAACAAATCGTAGACCTGTTTATGTCGTACGAACGATCAATTGCAGCAAACGATTCACCTCTTTCAGAACGTGTAATAATCTCCATCTTCGTCTCGATCGTTTGAAGTTTATGAATCCTTAATTTCTTTCTTTCTTTCGCATCAACACTACAGTTTTTCCGTTTTTCACTAATGTTATAAATTTATAAGCGCAAAATATTTAAACAACGTAACAACACGTGCCTTAACACAAGAATAACTAAAATCGGAGTGAAACTCTGATTTTTTGAAATACAACACGTGTCCGTTAGGGACAATTCTTAGGTCATAGTAATACATAATTTGACAAGCGTTGAAATATGACCTATTTAAAAGGCACAGTAATAAATTTCTCAGAGCCGTAAGTCAGCGGTAGGCCTATTATGTGATGGCATAACGATTCCGAGAAGTCCGCTGTCTAGGCGGCAACGTGTGAATGGGCGCAACAATTTTTGCATTATTGACAAAAATCTTTAAACAGTTCAATTTTTAAAAATGTGCGCAATAGCGAATTGTGCGAAAGTAGAATGTGCGAAAGTCGAGGGTCGCCTGTATATTAGACATAATCAGCTATGCTGGCATCTTATTGTGGAGGTTTCGACCAGTATTTGCATCAAACGCGATCCCCAGATTTGACCCTTCTTCCTATGGGACCATGTTAAAAGCCTGCTATACGAGACACCCATCCGCACGGCAACATTGATGGCCGGAAATATTCCAGAGGGTTCGTACGTCAATGCATCACCCTTTCAACTTATGTATTGAACAACACGGACGCCATTTTGAACAGTTACTTCGAATATTTGTAATAAATGATATAAAGCTTATTTTCTTTTATTCATTGTAGGTACTACCAAGATGACACATTTTTTAACAAAGGTTTATTAACCACAATAATTTGTTTCGCTGCCCTCTACAACCCCTCTCAGTTTGATGAGCCACTCAGCTTGGGGCACATGGAAATTACAACACCAAGAAGAGGTGAGAATTTTTTGACTAAACTTTCCAGAAACGTACAACTATTCAAAGGTAAATTGATCAGAATGTCAAAGAAAAATAACACAAGATAAACACAATTTAATTTAATTTTTATTAATAATGTGTTGGGTCGCCCCCATTAGTTTCACACTCCCTCACTCTTCGTAGCATTGATTCCAATAGATGGTCGACGTCCTCTTGGGGTATGGTGTTCCAAACAACCTACAATTCATGTCGGAGAGCTTCTAGTGTTTGCGGGGGATTCCCTAAGTTCAACAGTTTTTTTCTCGTAATATTCCACACTTGTTCAATTGGCGACAGATCGGGAGACCTGGCTGGTCATGGTAAAATATTGACATAGACCTTTTCGAACTGGTTTAGAGTAGCTCTCGCTGCGTGTGGCCTCTCCTGGCCTCTTTTACTTTGGCAATAACACTGCGGAGTTTCTCAAGCAACAACAGAAATTAAATTAAACGGAAAATCTTCTGACACTACGCGACTGGTAAAAAAATTTGGTCTTAGGCAGAGACGTGGAGGATAAATTTGTTGAATAGATTAAGCACACTTCGAAAATGAGTTTTCTCTTGATAAAATAAGAACTTATTTACTTTGTTAAAAAGTTGGTAGCAAAAGCAAATGAATCAACTCTTTCTATCTAAAAGCACCCCCGTGTAAAAGTGATTTAATTATTTATAACACGTTATCATGAAATATAGTCAGCTAGAAATACCGGCTGGCTACTGAGATGGTATTAGAAGTGGTCATAATAGGGACAAAATGGCCGAAGATGGTGAAATAGTTAAATTACGGAAATTTACCACTAACTAAACCACTAACTAAAAATGTAAAAGCGCAGTTCAAAATATGAATAGGGCTTACGATTATTCTTAGTCATTTGTTAATTGCTTCAGTTACAAATTTGTTTAAGGTGGCTAAAGATGGTGTCTCTACCCTATAGAAAAGGCCACAAATAAAACACAATTTAATCATTATGTGGAGGGGTAGGCGTTACGGTGGCTCCCTCGGCGTTTTTTGAGCATTATTTTATTAACTCGAATGGCATAAAGCTGAAGAAAACGTGTACAATTCAGCACAAATTGTGCACAATTTAATGATACCCTTCTTCTTTCTTAAGTCGTTATGAGGCAGTGTAACGAACCTGACAATATAGGGTATTATTGATCAAGCAGCTTTTCAAACAATAATTTAGAAACAGAAAATCTTTGTGTGTACATTTTGGAATGAATTTTTTAAAGAATTCTATTTTAGATACAAAGTACTTTGGAAGAAAACAACTTTCAGTTTACCTACGATTTCTAGAATATATGTTTCGTGACCAAAGAGTTTATTTTTCAGTTGACTGAACCCAGACTTACAAGGAAACTCAATGGAGCACAAATCGATTCGCACTCGATATATTTTGAAGTTTCCCATGTGATTTATTCACACAAACATCAAAAAAAAACTTAAACAAATTTTAAAAGAAAATACTTAATCTGTTGCATAACAGTAAAAATCGCTGTACTGTAAAACGTGATTTCGTACTCGTAATCAGATCTTGATTACATTTTAGTTTGAATCAAATGTTTATTGCTGCCGAATCTATCAAGTTCATTCAGGATATTCCTCAACTTCGTTCGTACAAATCGATTTACTTCGTTAAGCGCATTTCCTTTCAGAGGTTTGGTGGAAAACCTTTGTTGCGAATTCAATGGAGCAAGAAGTCTGATTCGCAACTGAAATCGGTTAGTAATTTTACACTTCTGACAAAGTATATTACTGCTCGTAGGTTATAAAATGTAATTACATCAAATTAAACTTTTACATATTATTCTGATATCTTCATATTATTCTGTTTTGTTCTCATTTTCATGATTTAAATTTAAGGTACTGTTACTGTTACTGTAAATAGGTGCGACGATATAGCAGAAGTTTAAAAATTATTAGTTAGAAAGATCTTAATACACTGGCGAAAGAAACTAACGCATCACTTTTTAAAACTTAGTTAAAATTGGAATAAAATATTTTCTTTTAAATTCAACCATTCATTTTAACAATTTCACTTTCAATTAAGAAATTGTGACAACGAAACAATGCAAATAAAAAAACAAAACATAGAGAGAAAAAAATTAAATGACAAAAATTAAAAGTGGAAAACACTTGACACATAATTATGAGACCTAGGGTCAGTTGCAGAAACGAAGTTAACAGTGGCGTTAGCTAACAGAGCGTTAACTAGATCTATGATTGGCTGCCAGCACACTGGAGTTTGCTCTAATTTTCTCTAAAGTTATACCTCTGCACACCATAACAAAGTCTCTACCAAACATAGCATCGGCCTGTAACCAGTTTACATGTTCCTGAGCAAATGTTCACCTGATCTTGTGATGGTTTGCGGTTACTTGTGGTCCTTTTGCCGGTGGTTTGGGCCTTAAATTAAAACCACGTAACCTTCCTCTTATGGTGACGGAGTTTTCTTGAACATTGTGGATCTCTGCGAGTATATTTTCTAGCAAAGGCGCCGTAATAAATCGTTCCCGTAACGTCTGCATCATCAAAAAATGAACCTGGAAAGCAGTGGTGACTCGTTTTCTCCCTTGTCCTGGTCTTCTTAAGTATGCATCAGTTTGTCGATGCCTCTTTAAGACAGGGGATACAGTCGATTGATTAACACCAAGACCCTGAGCGATGCAACGCTGACTCCTACGTTCTTCTGCAAGTGTTACCACAATCACAGCTTCAACAATAGTACTTCAAAACAAACCCAAAAAGGAATTTTATATTTTAACTATTTGCTTAAAATGAATCAAAATACGAAAAACAGTACCATCTAAGGGGATAGTAATAGAGTAAAAATTAGTGAAAAAAACGAAGCAACGTCGAACTAATTACGTTTATAAACGTAAATAATTTTTGAAAATTTAACTCATGTGCGGACTATAAATTACTAAGTTAATAATTACGTTTTCTTTCTTTATTAGGATATATCAAAGAATAAAAAGTGAAAAATATACATTCATGTCTGATTAGAAAAAAAATTATGGGAGAATTAGTATACAACTACCGCGAGATCGTTAATGGCTGTCCAGAAAAAACTGCCTTCCCGGGAGTTAACAATATTTTATTCCAGTGTCATATTAGAAACACTGTCAAATGCATCCGTTAAATGAATGTTAAGCTGTGTTTGTTTATGTTTTTTATTTTTGCATGCTGTTATCAAGATCAATTAGGCACTGTCATTAGAAATTGCTAACTTCATTTTATACATGGTGGATGTAAAGATTGGTATAGTTTGTGTTTCTTCTGGACAGCCATTAACGACCTCCCGGTACTAACAGCATAGTATTTTCAAACGCTTTTACCTGTATTTAAATCCAAATTATTGTTTTCCCTAAATCTGTCATTTAGATAAAAAATACTATTATGAACCACTACATATCCACTTCGTTCTAAGAATTTTTTCTGCTGGATTTCTCGGAACAGCTTTTGCATTTACAGCAAACTCTCGGTTAACCTGAATTCAAGCAACTGACAATTTCAACCAACCGGCAAAAAATGGTCTAGTTCATGGGAATCCATATCGATGGCACATACATTAATAGGGCTCATCAAATGTAATTTTGCAAACACATTATATCATATTGGACAGTCCAAGGCTTATATGTATACCTTGTATCCAGTCTTAAGAAGTTATAAGATTAAAGTATTGCATATAATGATACAAGGTGCGATATTTGTTGTAAAATACTAATTTAAAACTTGACAATTAATATTTTTGTCAAACAACAATTAACAATTAGTTGACTTAAGTTAGCAATTTTATATTTTCATAAATATTTACTTAAAAATTAGTGGATACTCCAATGAATAACAAATTTTTATCATAATAAAAATTGTTTGCGGAGAGTTCGAGATTTGCTTGCGATTAAGTTTAATAATGGGAAATACCTTCAATAAGTACGTTTCAGAAATTTATACAAAAATTTGAGGTGCGGAAATATTTCGGTAGAATCAGAAACACGGAGTAGCAAGTAACAATAGTTTTTATTTAAAACTTAATATTCAACAGTAAACAACGCTATTTATAACAGATTAGAGTATTGTCTGTATTCAAATAGGTTATTATTATTTCTTTTATTATTCCTCTTTCCGAGATTTTTTATATTAAAATCTATCTATGCTAAAAATTATTTTCACTCTTATTGATGCAGCATCGAACTAGTGACAACATACTTATAAATAGAATGTGGAATGATAATTGAGTGTGTTCTCCTCTGAGAGGGGGGGGGGGCACCCGACATTATTGTTGTAATTGACTGAAATTTTTCATTTAGTTTCTGCCATCCTCACAACTACGATCATCAACAGTTATTCCAAGTGATGAAAAGATTTGTATTGAACGTCAATTGTAATAAGTAGTTTACGTCTATTTTTGCCAGGTTTCTGGCACCTTTAGTTTCGAAGGAGATGCCCACATAGGCAGATGGGCGGGCAGACCAGTTCAGACATCGATTCTGAGCAAAAACATATATGTAATCAAAAATGAGGTAATCAATTGTGAGGAAATGTTTACAATTTCACAGCTCACTTTTGAACAGTTTATGTCACGCTTTATCCAACATGATCCACATTTTTAGGTGTCACCTAAAATTATTCCGCGTGGTTTACGTCAGGACCGTAAGATATGGGACTTGATCTACCATTGGTACACATCGGTTTCGAAGCGAACGTGGAACGTGGGATGCTATATTTTTATGGCGGTGAGGCTTGGACATTTACAATGAATTTTTTCAAATCTAAGTCTATCGTAGGTTATTGTGAATTTCATGAACCGAATAAATCACAAACGTAGAAATTTTGCAGTGACTATACAAGCAACAAGAAGTCTTGAATATTATGAAAAGAAGAAAGATTGTCTTGAAGTGAAATAAATCAAATAATCACAAGAACGATTGTGATTGAAATGTGTCTATTAGAATGACAAATTTGATACTATTTTATTTCTAAAATTCATTGAAACTAGTTGATTGAATGTTTTAAAGCATTACAAATCACCATAATGTAGTTTTGAATTAATACTTTGTACTTTCATTACTTTAACCACAGGAGCGCGATCGCGCTTTTGCTCCCGAACGAACTAATACGATCTCTACTTCATACTTGTCGATTCTTGTTTATTGTTTATTGTTTTTGGAATTGGCAATTTTAGCTAATTCTCTAAAAATCATTTTGGCACAATTCTGAAGTAAGTATGATGATGGAAAGGAATAGATAAAACGTTATCAACAATAACGATAAGTAGTTGAATTAGTAGGACGTAATCTTATGGTGGTAAAAGTTATCTGAATCGTTGAATTCTTTTAAATTTATAAGGTTAACATGCATTTATTAATATATTTACAACAGTAGTCAGTTTGACAAATACCATTGTTCAAAACCTTCGAACTGCTTTCTTGTAAAGTTTTAAAAATGTGACTTAATACTGTTTGCCTCCGAGATATATGATTTTGTCAAAGTTTGTTTTCAGGAGGTAAATAATTGAAAATTGACATTAGTTTAAGGCAAAACGTTTTTTTCAATTTAAATCGAAAGTATTTCTAACATAGATCCCTATGTAGAAGATTGCTGATATACGTGGAAATATAGAAGGAATAAGATAAGGGACAACTTCGTCTCGTGACAAGGAGTGATTTATGATGTGAGTTTATGAGCCCACATTAAATGTATTTGTATAAAGCCTATAAATAACCCTTGTGATTTTTGATTTATTGATGTTACTGAAGAATCAATGAAAAACGTAAATTTGAGGGTTTCAAGTTTTGAAAATAAATAGACAACAATAGGTTTATAAAATTGACAAAAAAAAACTGTTGACATTAAATCTACCAAACTAACGATTCAAAATTTTTCAATTAGCCAATCGTATTATTGTACATACCTACAAGTTTTGGTAAAGTAATTCCCAGATACAGTTACATTAAATTTAATCAGAAGTAAGGTAGCTTATAAAACTTCATTTGTCGAATACAATAAGAAGATTTTTAGGCAAAATATTTTTCTGTAAAAAGCATTCGCGTTATATGCGCAGTTTAATGTGTTTCACCTTTCAATTTCTTTAGCACTTTGTACAACTTACTCGCAAAGAAATCAAAATTTTAGGATAAAGTTGCTAGCTTTTCAACATCACAATTATTATAAAACTATACGCAGGCCACAATCACCATTTCAATCATATTAGAAAAGGAGATCAAACACCAGATTATTCATAATTTTTGTGATAAATTTTTATTAATTTTTGAAGTTTTTCGTTCAATCCTACTTCAAATATATAAGTCGCGTTATAATTATTTGAGACCGAGCAACTCATAGTTATATAAATAAAGAGAGGGCGGTCAAGTGAAGATAAAATAATTCTCTGTTTTTGTTACCCGTTATGAAGCAACCAGTAAATATTAAATTTTATCCTAAATTATGTCAAACTGCGTGAAAAACTTTTGGGATACGGAAAATTGTCGACGGTGACAACATCTTAAGTCACTTGAATGTTTTAGTAAGCGTTTCAAAGATAGACGATTTTTCGAAATTCAAGTTCGATCCTACAAAACACAATTCAAAGACAATTGGACAAAATAAAATAAAAAATAAAAAGGTCTGCCGTGATTATGAAGCCATTGGTTGGTTTAGAGCAATCCCCCCTCCTATTTTTCTATATTGGCATCAACAGATATTTATCTTTCGTGAAATGAAAACTATCCTCAAATGGAAACAATTACAGCTCGCAGAAAATATTGGAAAAAAAACGTAGCCGCTTTGTAAACGTAATTTCTTCGGACGTCTTGGCGGGTTGTTTTGAAAAACGTTGGGAATGTTGAAATAAGTATACTAAAGAAGACAGATAACTTTTCATTATATCAAATATATATTTTTTTTTTACTTCAACTGTGTTTCTTATTATTGTATCAAAACGGAAAATAAATTATCAAACCTGATGTATTTTGTAACAAACCATGACAGTATGGCATTAGTATGTACTTACGGTACGTTCAAGTTGTGTATTCTTGACCATAATTCGCTCATCGCCGACAATACTGGCACAACTCAACAAAGGTAGTTTTGAGATAAATTAATTATAGCATGCTGTAATTAGTCAAGAATTATTAAATTTTGATTATTGTCTTGTTTGTGCCAGTCTTGTAGAAATATGAAGCATTACATTCTAATTTGAATTTAGGCATTAGTACCAATTTTGAGAATTTTGATTTGTGCCACTATTGCCGCCGGTGAACGAATTATGTGTAGCAGCTAACCCTTCTTGTACGTTCGCATTGACTAAGTCATGATTGTAAACAAATTGTTTTACTGTTACATGTGATATTATAAAAATAACATGTTCAAGAGTTTAATGTATAGTTTATAATCTTTTCAGTGCAGGTATTCTTCTATATTTAGTTGACGGTATCTATATGAATATAATAAGAATTAAATATTCTAATATTACAATGAACTACATTGCTTCTTATCATTGTGAAGAGAAAAAAATAGTTTTCCAAATTTTAAAATGCACGGTTAGAATTACCTGGGGCCTTTTATGCCATAATTTTCAAATAGAAACTATCATTAAATTCTTGATTGAATCACATCTATTGGCAAAATACGATTTTAACTAAAATATCGCGATTGAAAAAAAAATTGATGGCATAAATGAAAGTATCTGGCAAAAGCTTCTTAAATTGGGTATCAATTTTCCAGTAGAAAGTGTGAGAACTCTTGTTATATTAGCTTCGTATCGTATCACATCTTTTACTGTTGCCTAAACTGGAAGCCCAACGGATCGTGATATTTCCTCCTAAAATACTTTGTAGCCCTCTACACCTATACTAGCTTTGCTTTTGCATATTGGATGTTACAAACTGGATCACATTTTCATATAGAATTTTTCTCCCTTTAAAAAACAACTTGTCACAAATTTTATCAGAAACCGTAAACTTTGCTTTTTATAAATGTACCTTCACATAATATAGAATTTCAATTTTTTCCTTTTTACGTGAATGGTTTGCTGACTTTTGGTTCTGTCAATTTTTCATACACTTAGGCTAAACTATATCTAATCCGACGAATTTTATGCGTTTATTTATTGGGATGTAGTTCGTTTGAAATAAATTATTATTTTAGAAGCTTGTCTTGTTCACGTTTGATGCCAGTACGTACTAGAAATACATTCTTTATTCCTCAGTTCTCATGAAATAAGTATCTTAAAATTTCTGTGTTTTGTAGCAAATTACTTACAACTCTCTGGTTATAAATAAAACATGTCATACTGAAATTTTATGTGACTGCCGCTTATGAAAAATCAAGAAGTCACTGCCACCAGAATTCGACTATAAAAATTTTTATGATAGAAAACTCGAATTTACAAAATTGACAATAAATCATCCTATCATTTTTTGATAGAAATAAGTCGTTGGTGTTTTATTACATATTTTATTTTAATGTATTGTCGTACATATACTCGATTCCATATTCGCCAAATTATGAATTTTTTTATGTACATTAGCGAGCAATTAAAAGTAAATAGTACTACACCTCGTTTTTTTTATTCCAGTCGCAAGTTAAAAAATATCAGACAAAAGATAGATCTACGATTGGTTTCCAGCAGACCGATTTGACAATCGTCATATTGTTGAAACAGTTGATTAGATTTATGTGTCATATTAGCTAATTTGT
The DNA here is from genome assembly GCA_949768715.1 of Dascillus cervinus. Taxonomy (NCBI): domain Eukaryota; kingdom Metazoa; phylum Arthropoda; class Insecta; order Coleoptera; family Dascillidae; genus Dascillus; species Dascillus cervinus. The sequence goes on along the minus strand of OX458316.1, from coordinate 14,989,990 downwards.
ATAAATTATTTCTATATAAATGATAAAAACAGTTCTTATTAGACTTCAATAATGTGCGTCTGAGCTGCTTTATTCCGTATTACATTTATGTAGGCAATGAAAACAGTTCTTACACAACTTTTGTATTTTGCATTATGCGTCTGTGTAATTTTTTGATTTTATTAAAAATAGTTCTTATCAGCTCGTGTTCTGCCCATTGTATAAACGTTAATAGTTATTTAACCAACATGTGTGGTTATGGGAGCGATTAATAATATTGTTGATATTATCAATCGCCGATTAATACAAAAGTTGGTTACAATATTTTTCAGTTGATCGAATCTTACGAAATCGAAGAAAACCTAATTTTCTTCTATGACAAAAATTCCAATATTAAATTAATCAAGGATACCATGAATTTTAAATGAATAATGATATCATGAATAACAATTAATGGCAAACGTTTGATAACGTATGTGTACCTTTTATCAATTTTACTGGCTGTACCATTAGTATACGTCAATATAAATAGTATTACCACGGAATATTAATTTATTTATTCATTATTCTGTGGTATTACTAAACACAACGCAAGTGATTAATTAAATTGGTAGTTCCTATTAGTACATTTTATATTCAATTTATCATCTTGCAATTAAATAAAGTGCATTAATAAGTAATAAGTAATAAGTAATAGTGGTCATTAATGGATAATTTCCTAATCATTAAATCAACCCGTAAATAAACCATCACCGGCAAAAATACTAAAATTTAAATTTTCCGCCAGAAACTACTTGCTAAAAATATTCCAGTGTAATTTGTTTTTTCAAATTCATTTCTCCAATTAAAAAACAGATTAGGGATCATCTTCTGTGTTTTGCCAATACTCTAGTTGTGTGAATAATACTTGTTTGCTCTAATTTTCGAGGTGAATCTTCTTCAAACTTACTATTTCATGTAAGTAATTTAACACTGAAAATTATTAAATGGTCCTCTATCAAGGCTGTAGCAATAACATTTTTCAAATTAATATTCTCAAGATTAAAGGATTTGACAAACCCTGTTTTTACTTAATCAAACAAATTGTTGTTACGCGTAACAATGGGTCCATTTGAAGATGTTCCAGCTGGTGAAGGTAACGGGTGTACTTATTATAGTGCATTCTGCAAGATCCTCCCCTTCACTCGTTGGATTTTTGACCTTTACAGGCATTACCCAAAATTTTTCACACTTGTAGATGATGATTTCTCGTACATATCAGATACGCGTGTTTGCCTATTTTCGTGCTGTAGAGCTATCTTGCGGAGAGCACAGGTTCTCCAGGCCCTGTTCCTCCATTTGGGTTTCCAAGTTTTTAACCATTATCCTATATCTGGTTGATAACGAATTCATTGGGATGACTTCGAAATGCTTCAGCATAATAATTAAATTGCTTTAGACTTAAATTTGGAACCAAAGTTCTCCATAAATTCGACAATACAGATTAGGTGTAATCCTTATCGCGTATTCTTTTTTTTGGTAAGACCAAAATATCTCGGGTTCAAATCCCGAATCCCAGACTGACAATTGATATTTCCCCGCATTGAGAAAAGCATTCTTTGCCTGACAGAATGGCTACGTTGGAAGTGGATTCATCAGCTCGAACAAAGTACCATTGTTGTAGTCATCAAAATTATCCAGTTGTGGTCGAAGAAAACCACTCAGGATTGCTCTGTATTGCGCGGAAATGATGATACCTGCGTGTTTCAATGTCTCAATCAGCTGTCGTTTCTAAGTATGATACAATATGTCTTTCTTGAGGATTATTTGTACTACAATTTTTAATATCTGTTAGGGAGTTCGGTAAGTTGGCAGTCAATTGTTGACAACGACAAAAATAAAGCACTTACTCCAGCAACGTCAAACAGACAAAAGGTGTTTTATTTATTATCCTTAAAGCATAGTGCAATATCGGTGCACGCTTGATCGAGAAAGCGGTGTACTTTGAATTTTTTGCGGAGAGGACTGTACCCAGGGAAAAACTTCTGGTAACACAAGAGCTCTTTTTAGAATTACTAAGCAGTGCCAAGTTGTCAACATAACCGCGCATGGCGATTTTTGGCTTTTTGTGTATGGTAAAACCTAAGCGTGAACCATCCAGAATATTAAATACCTCCTCAATGACTGAATTGAAGAGTATAGAGGACAACAGATCGCCTTGCTGTAATTGCGAACGACCGACCGGGATGGTATTATAAAGGCCTTAAATAATGAAAGAAGATATCTTACCGTGCATGCCCTTATTGGCAAGTTGGGAAGAGTTTACTCTACGACAATGCTTTATCATAGAATGTAGTGTAAAATTATTAAGCAGACTGATGCGCCAACAACTTATTGACAACCTTCAAAACGGCTCAGGTAATCGTTATGAGCCGCCAATTATCGATGTCAATGTAAGGTTCCTTTTTGACCAAACTATTTAAAAAGTAGCAACTCGCAGAGTACTACACTGAAAAAAATGCTACCTAAGAATTTATCAAGAATCCGCTTCTAACTTTGAGAATGGTTGAGTTCTTGCTTTTTAGCACGTTTGTGCTTAAATTTAAAACGTCCAATATTAAACCAAGCCTAACGGATTCTTATTTTGTATCGACGGCAGTGGGGGGTACTGTTTGGGGCAAGGGGCAAGGGGCCTAAGGTAATAATAACTTCATCCGTATAAATATTGTTAATACAACAACTGTATTAATAAATTGATTTTACGTTTGTAATTCTTGATAAAAAATTGAAATCGATAAATAAATATAAGTATTTATCTGATTAACGCCCAAACTATAATATTAATTATTTATTAAGGATGTGGACAGGAGGAGGAAATTAAAGTAGTAATGTTTACTTCTTTAATATAAACTTTGTTAATATTTTTGTGAAAGTTTATGAACTGGCCTTGAAAAAGCTGCAATAAAATAACAGCGAAACGTTGGAATAATCCATAGTTTTATTAGAAGGTGACATTTTCAATAATTTAATGCAGTTAGTTCTCGTCTTGAACAATCAGTCTGGCTGCCGATAAAAACAATATAAAATATGTTCTACTTCCGTCAGTGGTTAGCTTTAATTTATTTATATTAATTGTATATTTGTGAGAATTCATTTTTAGATTTTCCATGCCTGTTTAAAACATCAGTCTACTTTCTCCGAGTGCAAATGAATGATTCTAAGTACCTATAATAAATTACAAATACATATTACTGAAAACTTTTTATAATAACTCTTCGAAATATTGCTTCTTTATAGAAGTTACTAGAAGGATACATTTTGAACATGGTCGCAATAAAATTTGAAAAAACGCTTCATTAATAAAGTAAATATTATTAATATCAAAGAATCTCATACATAACATAATAAGATTAGATACGCTATTTTGTACTCCCACAATAAATTCCGGTTTTCCAGTATTTTTTTGGTCTATTTAAAAAATGTAAAGGTTAGATTTAACGGTTACTTTAGAAGTATTTTTATTACCGAAACGTGCTGTTAACTAAGGGATGGGTTCTTAACAAAAATTTGAAGGAAAAGTTCGGAGAATATAAATCTGGGTCACTCAGAGCCAAACAGTATTAAATCACATATCACTTCAAGGCGTATTTTGTGTGACTTAATAGATACTGTTTGGGTGCATGCGTTATACAAGGCTTGTAAAACAGACAAGTCGTACAATGAAAGCAAAATCTCAAGAAATAATTTTGTTACGATATTTTTCCCTTGTATCCTATTTCCTAGCGGGGTGCGATGAGTGTAAATTATTTTATTGTCGGCAATTTTTCGGCAACGGGCCGCAGCCTTTTAGTTTTAGTTTAGTTTAGATAACGTTACAAGTGGTTTAGTGTCGCACGATGATGATCTAATTCAATACAATTACTCGATGAACAGAATGACCAGTCGTTAGAAACGATACAAATTGAGAGTTTATTTCCATCCGAACGAAAAGTAAGTTTGCGGGTATCTGGAACGCCGTAATTTATTTATCATAGGACATGCATTTTTCTCGCCAACGATTAATAAAAATTACTTAAATTCTGTAAAAAGTATTGCGTTCTGCTGAATCTTCTCGGAAAATTAGAGAGGGAATAAAAAATAAATGTGAACAGTGAAGTTTCAAAATTATTTTTTATTTATCACCTAATTTTTTACACAACACCGTTTTCGTTAATCATTTGCGAGAAAAACGCATGTCCACTGAATAATGAATCATGGTAGTTGTCACAAACAAAAATTATATTCATAAATGTTAATTCTAGCAAATTTATTACGTTCCCCGTAAATTTGATGGCAATCCGAAGGGAAAATTATACGACAAACTTCGAAATATTAAGCATCAAATGGTAAATAAAGAACTTATAAAAAGGAAGGAACGTGCGAAACCCGTTGCTTCTGTAACAAATCATAGTAACGAAGAAGGTAAAGAAATAATTTTGATTATCTATTATACTTTTAGTGTATCTATCTTATTACAAATCATCCATTTTAGCGGATGTAGAAATAAGTTATTTGGAAGAATGTAACAAAACAAAAGCGTGGCTCAAATACGCGGATGCGAGAGTTTTTTGGGAAGAAATCTGCGTAAAATGGAGAGACACCACAAATTATCGTCTAAAGGAATATAAAAATAAAAGTATTGATCAACTTATAGACGAGTGGTCATTATTGAAACATTCAAAGTGTTCAATTTTGGTAAATTCTTGTGATATCTGTAGAACAATGTAACTATTTTGTTAATGTTTTTTAGATTGATGTAAATTTCGGCCAATTATTCCCATGGAAAGAAAATAAACCAAAGTGCAGGATTTGTAGGAAAAGCAACAAAAAAAATTGGAAGCCAAGCATTAACTCAACGCCCTAACACTTATTCAACAATAAATACTTAGAAAAAGGATAGATCAAGTGACTGTTATAATTTTTTATTGCGTTTACAGTGAACTTTAGTAGTTATACAATTATTTCTAATATCATGTTTTATTGAACTTATTATTATTAAATATAATGAGCTACTCAACAAAAGAATGTGATGTGACGTTGTCAAATTTTTACTTTTAGTACTGTATTTGCCTACTTTTAATAAAAGCACGTATGTTAAATAACTTCATATTTTAAAACTCCTTTAATTCAAGCATTCCATTCTAAAATTCGTAAAAATAATAAAACTTCTTAAAATTAGAACGACGCATTCTTGAATTTGTCAAGAAGAATCAAAATTCTGGAAATTAAGAATGACCCGTTCTTAAAATTGATAAATAGAATCAACATTCTTGATATCGAGAATTGCCCATTCTTAAATTTGGCAAGTAGAATAAACATTCTTAAAATCAAAAATTACCCATTCTTAAATTTGACAAGAAGAATGAACATTCTTAAAACCCAAGAATGACCAATTCTTGGGCCAAAATTAAGAACGCGCAAGTTTAAATTTAAGCCCGATTTTTCTTGCCTACGAGAATGTTTTTTTCTGAGTGTAGTTAAACTGCCCGGACCCCGAGAACTTGATTGCATCTCGCCAACAAATATCGAAGAGTAGAATTCAGAATTCACCACCAGGTTTATAGAATAATAACAACGTCCTTCTCCTAAGTTTTTGAAGAGCACCACATTGTGTAGGCTCTTTTTAACGATGAAAAAAGAACATTTGGAACATTATGAATTGTCCATAATCGTTGCTAACTCATTTTTCTTTAAAAGCTGATTTTATAAGTTTCGGAATGTACCTCCTCTTTAGAGAAGGGATTAATTGATAGAAAAGTGTGCAATCGGAAATCTTCAGTTTTTACTGATGAAACAAATTTGAGAAACGAAATTAATAATACGAGTAGGTACTATACCATAAAATATGATGATTTAGCGTAATATTTATCTCCATGCCAAACTATACGCTTAAAGGGATTCAGAAAATTTGAAAGTTCACCAATTACATTTTACGATAAATAAGTGCACCATAAACATGCACATAAAATTCTTTATAATTTACAAATACGAACTAATTTAAAATTCGGCAAATGTTCATGTCTGTTTAATTATTTTGTATATGTAATTAAATTGATACTATGTACCAAGAAGCTTTCGTTGAATATTAGGAACACAGGTATCATAATCCCAACAGAATTAGAGCAAAATTATTATTGGGTACCTGTTTATCTGCTGGCATTAATAAAAGACGTGTTATAGCGTGGCATTATAATGACTGTTAGTTATGGAACTTTCCGTTCACACCATTCGCACTCTATTAATTGAACATTTCAAAAAGTTTCCTCATTAAATGCGCCACCAATTATAGTAGTATCAATATAGAAATTTGAACTAAAAATATGTTTTGAATGCCTTTAAAAAGTTTTTAAATTAAAAAATCAACCGAGCATTTTGAAATGACAAAATTAATCAAACAGATACCTGCTGAAATTAAACGTACGAAATGCTGGAGTACCTTTTTTAGAATCAAAGCTTGTGGGTACGTGCCTCATAAAGAAAACATGCGGTTCCACTAAGCCTTCTATTAGTGTTCGAAATCACGTTCTGTAGGTAATTTTGTCCGTTACTGGTGGCGGAGGATTGCGGTGTGCAGTTACTACTACTGAGCCATCAACCTGGATAACCATAATTTTCTAAACGGTTAACCAGACATTTATGATTCTTCTTATTTAATCTGTACAACTTCCAGTATTCAAGAAAACGATTTTTTGTTTAATTATTTTTCCATTTTGCAAAAAATCAATAGAAGTTGGAATATTCCTAATATGGTAGAAGCGCTTTATAGAAAGGGCATCTTTAAGTCCGCATTTCTTGCACAAAGCTAACGAGTCAGCAAAGTTCCATTCCCGAGATTCAAGGATGAGATGCACTGGAGCATTTCATAATTTCAACTCTGTCAACAGAATAAAGTTCTGATCAACATATTACATTTCATTGTCGGAATTTTCGGAATGTTTTTGTGACGAAATTGCTTTTTTGAGTATTTGAAGCAATAAAAATCGATAACCGTATTCATCAAAAAATTCCGCAAACATTTTTATTTCAAAATAGGGTTTTATGAAGCGTGTTATTTTTTGCACATTTGAATACGAGGTTGAGTGTTAATTAATCAAACTTTTGTATTACGGTTAACACCGGTAGGTATTACTAACAAAATTAATGAATATCGTCTTTTATGATTTCTGTTTTTTATGAAACGTTCGAATAACGCTCGTTTCAAACCATACTGTTTTGTTATAAATTTCATTTTACTCTGTTAGGCGTTTAAACAAAAAATTATATTTCACCAATCTACGTTAAAGCAAATGTGAATTCAGATTAAATTAATTTTCAGGCGCTTATCACGCCTGGGGCATATCGGCCTTTATAAACAACAGCGGTTAAATTTGTCCTTACAGAAACGTCTACATGATAACACAATACCGCTAAATTTTATTTTGAAGTAGACTTTTCATTCTGCAGCTACGAAATAAAATTTGTGTTTACATCAATTAATTTTATTATAACCATATTCTGTTGCAATTTCCAAGAAATATAGAAAAAAATCTGAATATTCAATCAGCTGTTAATTATTATATTATACATAGTGTCTATAAATATCTGTAATTACAGTTGGCTGTGGAATTAGCTACTTAGAGATAGCGCTTTGAACTAAAATTGAAAAGGCGTTTATAAAGTGACGTTCTTCTCATTTACGTTCATATTATCTAACAATTAATAGCTGTACTTTGTCAAAGGCGATACATTCATTAGAAATTAATCTAAAACTAAAATTTGAAAATGACATTAAGCACTTAAGGTTACGTATATGAATTTCTACTAAATCACATTTATCGACACCCATTATTTATACAGAGTGATTCGCAGCGCACCAACAACGCACATAGAGGAAATTCCTCTTATCAAGAAAAAAAGTTTGTGTTTTCCATATTCCGGAAATACCTCGTTGCTGAGATATCATCAATCAAAGATAAGACGAGATATCATAAATTTTATTCATAAGGGTTAAAAGAAATAAGATAGTTTCTGGTTTTCAGGGGATGTGTTCCTTTGGTTAGGAGACACGTTTTCAAGTCAATTCTTAAATTCAGCATGATGAAGCAACCCCTTTTTCTGCTAGAAACTGTATTAATTTGTCACGTAAAATGCTCCAGAATCGGCTAATGTTCTAGGGCGCACCTCAAAAGTAACATTTTTACAATTTGCCTTCAAATTATTCATAAATTAAAAAACCAAATTCGACAAGAGATATATTACCCGACGGATACTTTTAGATCGCGATTAAAGACGAGGTAATAAAGTCAGTAGTTTATCTACGATTTCTTCATTTTGAAGTGAAACTTCTTTGCCGAGGGGCTACAATTTTTGAGCGTTACAAAAATTCCTATCATATGAGGGGAATAATTAGGTGCGTGGAGGGGAAACCGGTAGAGGAGGAGAGTGCATCAGCGACGACGCCACTCCAACGCATGCACTAGCGGTCGAAAGCGAAAGCGACGACGGCAGAGGGCGGGGGATAGGTACGTAACATAGCATGTTATATCGATGGTGTAGCGCACAAATGTTGTAAGTACACTTTGGATGAAATTGCGTTAAATGCGTAAAAATTTACATTTTTACGCATTTAACGCCTTTGGTTCTAAATTGTTTTGTTGACAATAACGCTGCAGTGCAGTACAAAAATGATTAACGAAACAACCATTAAATAGATCCTTATTATTAAACTATGGTTATATGTAGTAAAAACACATAGGTATGCATAGAACAATGGTACAACCGACAAGTCCAGGGAATCCCACCATGCGCGCGCGCGCTCGCTCGTAGTGCAGAATGTATATAAATATTGAAATTGCCGCGTCGCCCAGCAATGACGTTATAGCGAGGTATCGTTAACGGAGGTAACATTAAGCGAGGTATTACTGTACTACTTCTAGTAAAAAAAGTACTTTATTCCATTTACACAACAACATTTTTGTTAAATAGTTTTCCTTCAACTTAAATAATATTTTTTTTAAAATTGAAACATCTTTTTCAACTGTTATAGTAAGATATGTATGGTCTGCACTAGCGAATACAACAAAGTCTGTACTGTCTAGATTTACTAAAGCCATACCAAGTTAGATCTGACTATAATATATGCATGTTTTTCTTTTAATTTGCAAGTTTTGGTCGGCTGGTTGTTTAACAATACAGTTGCCTCAACTACAAATATTTGCAGCCTTCAATAATTTCTATAATAATTTTGGTGGCACCTAATAATATAAATTGTTATTAAACAAAATGTTTATATCCCGATTTTTATTAAATACATCCAACATATTTGCAAAAAGTCACTTTGATCGGGCACGTGGACTGGCGTTAAAAATTTCTCTCCTGTCTGTGACGTCACAGCGCGACAGTTACCTATATTATCGATACGCGGTACAACTAATTTGAACTCCCAATATATGTAAGTGATTATATTGTTAGCTGGATAATAAATACAGTAGAACCGCCATCTCAGCAGGTGATTTGTTCTAACCTTTTCCGCGGATACTGAAAACGCGAAAGCTATACCCCGTACGTATCAATACTAAATTTTGTTATCTTGATTTAATTTGGAAATATGTATACTACAATATAAATGAAATTTATTTACAGGAAATAAGTGTAACGGTTGATGGTGATACCGTGGATTAAACGTAGATAAAACGTTTATTTTAGCGCCATACATTTTTAGAATCTCTTGAATATTGTTTTTTTTGTGGTTTCATAATTTTGTGGGTTATAATGTTCCATATGTTAACCCATCACTATGCTACATTTTCGTTCATGGTTAAATAATAAGTTAATGACAACTTTGCACTTACAATTTAAATTGTTCTCTTTAAAAAAACTTTCTCCCGCCAAGGAAAAACATCCTATATTAAACATACAGTGAAATAAAATTGACCAATAACAGACGATATTATAATTGGAAGTTTAGATGTAATGCAAATGCAAACATCTACCATATGCATTACTTAGGTACTTACCGAATACGATTAATACACTTTTCAGTTCTGGGGCACCCAGTATAAATATAGAAATAATATTGTGATTTGAAAAATGTATGCTTGTTTTGGAAACTTCAAAATCAGTATCGTAAAAGCCTTGTCAGACATGTTGGACCGCGATATGCGCAAACAAAGAAGGAGAAAAAGCTGTAAAGAAGGTTATGTAATAGGAAATAACCGGTCTGCGAAATCGTGAGACGAGTTGTGGTTTCTACGTCGAAGTACATGAGATCTGGAAAGAGCTATATCAGGTTGTATTGCTATATTGTGGTACCATTTTGATCAGCAACCGTCAAGTTTTAAAAAATTTAATTGGTGCTCAAATCGTTATCGGCAAATTTCTTAAGTTTTGAAGCAACTTTATTGAATAATAGTAGTACTGTGAAGGCCGACTTCACATTATCCACATTTTAGAAAATCGGTATACCTACCTACTCCACTAGAAGTTTCGCAACGGTTTGTGACTTATTATTACAAGTAAAACTTTTTATCAAAAATTTCTATTTTGCGTAAAGTTGAAAATGTAAATTTCTTTCCTCTTTGCAAGAACTGTGTACTTAAGAGCACTTAGTCTTTATTTTTAATTTCACTCCTTGAAAACAATCCTGTTTTCCATAAATAACATTCTTCAGATGACCACCATAGCATTAATTTCATATTTATATGTATTGAGAATTGCGGACTAGTTCAAACTGTTATCTACATAAATAAAAATTATTCAAATATCAATTAATTTTATTGATTCAACGGTATAGCTGCACATGTTATGCAATATAAACACCTTAATTTTACGACATATTCTGCTTATGTGTAAACCAAAATTGCTTAATTCAAGATTTTAATTTCGACTAAACGAAGGTTTATCTGAAGAAGACAAAGTTCAAAACTTTTATTCTAAACGATTTTTCTATTGAAGGTCTCGTAAAACATTAGATAGAAAGTAAGTATATTATTTTATCGATCCCAGATATGTACAAAAACAATTACCTATGGCAAAGAATGTGCGGCACAGAAACCTATTTTTACATAGATAATTAAATGAACCAGTCATATAAATAAACGAGTTTCGTTTTAGACGGTCAATGCGCTTAAACAAGTTTAAGATTGTCTGTCGAACATCAAACTACGGGTCGCAGATCAAGTCTGTTTCAGCATGTCTTTTTACACGGTTGTCAATTTCGCTAATAAAAATTGATCGAAACATTCTTTTGTTATAAATATCTAGCTGCAATTCAATGTAGTCTCTTGGCTCGCAAAATCTAAAATATCTAATATCTGACCCTTTACAAAAACAGTTTGTCGACCCATGCTACAGATTCGCGTATGTGCGTCCTACCCCGCTGTCACTAAAAAAAATATACATTTAAATGTTTCATATCTACGGATAATAGAAATATAATGCAAAGCATCAAAGTATACATCCCACTTTAATTAAATTCCATTTTCGTTCAAAATTAAATTTTGTACGTAAAACTGGGGGAGTTAACACAATAAATTTGGAGAACTTCTAGATTCAAACGTTAAAAGTCGTCAAAAAGGGGTTAGGGTAGAGGGTAATATTAAGACATATATAATATTTTATTTTTACGTCTCAGCTTCATAATGTGTATAAAATAATATTTATGTGAAAGACCTTCGTTCAAATAATGGTTCAGCGCAGAGAAAATTTTTTCATAGTAATGTAGTTATTTACAACACTTGCGTAAGTTAACGGCCTCGTTAATGCAAGTTTGTAAGAAATTTCATGGTAAATTCTTATATTTTTAATGGACTTAATTATTAATTCAGACAAAACCGTTTTCGTAATCGCCGTTTTTTAATTTACAATAAATGCATAATAAACGAAATGTAATAACTATAAACAATTGAAAAACAACTTTTTTTAATGATTGTTTATAAATTTTAGTTGTATGTTGTTGTTGCTAAAGCTCTGCAGGCAATTTTAATTGTATCTAAAATCAAGAATTCCTCGCTCTCATGGTAAACTAATGAGTACGAGAGGAGACAGCAGACATTACCAAATGAAGATATATGTCGGCTTATCGGGGACGTTGTTCTTCATTAATCCAGGGTTGATGCGTCCTGACCCAGCTGCAATCTCGTCCCCCCGCGTTCCTGACTGATGGGATTCCCCCCCTCGGGGGAAGAATATTAATTATCGCGGTTCGCAGAGCGCTTACCACGTTGATAATAAATGACAAGCTCTATATTTCTTTGTTAGTTAATTGTCTTAAAAAGGAAACTTCAGCCGTTTTATAAAAAAATCTCCAGTCATTGTATTTTTAACAGGTGACGCGGTTATTATTACTTTTTTGCGATATGGTTTAATAACGTTAAACTTTATGAAATTGTCAAATCAATTCTCATAATGTGGATCAAGTATAACAAATATTCCAGCCTTTTTGCCTTTATTTTTAAGAAGGGTCATATAGGTAAAGAACCGATATTGAAAATCCTTCCTGCGGAACGACGCCTCCAGCTGCGCGCTGCAGGTATAATGTCGCGGTCCGGATATGAATTCTACATTCCCTTTTTCATCAAACCACTTCCATTCTTCGCCACCAACAAATAATGAAAGTTTTCAGTTCCATATCCATTTTGTAAAAATGTGCAAAGTTTTGATCACATTTGTTCAAAGAATATTGTTTTGTTAGGTAGGTAATCGAAAATAATTTCATGAAGTGATTCAAAATCAACAACAAAAGTTTTAATTTTTAATTGCAGTTGTTTTGATTTTGAAAATATTTAACATTTTATTGATTTACACATAATATTTTTCTTTTTTAGGTATAAGGCGACAAACAATATTTTTATTATAAATAGAATATCAACATGCGAACACTTAATCAAATATTCTGCTCCAAATAGACCAATACAGTTTAAGCAAAAGTAATGATAAAAGAGTTACTAATACATAATGAGCCAGCTGTAGTCGTCGATAATGTACTCGACCTTGTGGTAGTGTTTCCATTGGATCTTTTAACAAGTGGATACGAATACCATAACTGTAATTTGGGAAAAAGCGATCCCATACAAAATCACCTATATTGAAATCGAATAGTTTCTTATCTTTCTCGGTCAATCTCTTCCAGACCGCTTGAGTGTTGTGATTGGTGAATTTCCATTCACGTGTGGTAAAATAGGAAACAGCTTCTGTGAATTTATTAATTTTTTTATAAGCTGCTCGCATCCTGCAAAAGGATTCGTTAATAAAACGCCAACTTTTGTAATTGCTGAAAACGTACATTGGCTTTTTCCTCACACAAACAGCTAAAAAGTCCACAATGTATGAAGGGATTGTCTGCAGGAAGAATGCGTACAAAAGGTAGATATATTTATTAGTGTGCGTGTAGAAGACATAGTGCCATATTAATAACGGAGACGGAATTTTTTTTAGATATACCTCCGCCAGACCTGTATAATTTTCTAAAAAAAAAAGAAATCATTTTTTACCTTCAAGCTATTGCTTTTAAAACTTACTCCATGTCAGTGGTCTTTGGGGAGAACTTACGCAGTTCAGTATTTTTACATCATTTTTCGCTTCTTTACCATCTTCTTCGATTTGTTTGAAATCCTGAGTACCTTGATTTGCCCTAAAATTATTATTTGTATTAGTGTACCTGTTCCGCGGTTATAAATGATAATTAACAAAAGTAAAATATGATTTCTTTCCATTTCTTTATTTTATTGAAATTAATACTTTGGCGAAATAAATAGCAGCATTAAATTAAAAACTGATTCATATATTTTGATAGTTTTTAATATAGTCAGAATGAATATTTTAGTTACACTTAAAGTACGCAATGCACCAAAATAAAATTTTTCGCACAATATCCAAGTACAGTCTGCGCCGGTTATTACTATCTTGCTTATAAAGATCCTTTGACGTATATTGTATTTGAGTCTGTAGAGGGTGTGTCAAGTTTTACCCAAATTTTACATACTTAATTGAATATTAATGAGGCTTCTTATTTTGAAATTCTATTTATCTTTAATAATTTTTAGGGTCATTATGAATTTTTTTCGCTTTAATTTTACAAAAAGATTCTGTTTGGTCTTTCAACACTCAAAATTTGATGAATTTATGACAATGGAGCGGTTAGCTGTGGTCAGAACCTTTTCCTCACTGTTATTTATGATGTTCTATAGAAGAAACCCATCGCAAATGCAGGCAAGTGCCATAGGGCCGGGTTAGTGTTGTTTTCACATCTTATTAACCATCACACAATAATTATTCAAATTATTTATTGTGGTAAAATTTGTAATACAGTAAACCCTCGATTAGACGAACTCGAATGGACGAGAATATTGTATGTTCATAGTAACGAAGTTCGTCATATCCGATTGATTACATACATCCATACATACATACATACGTAATGTATCATTTTAAGAAAAATAATAAGAATTTTATTTATTGATAATAATTACGTAATAACATAACTATACCGTATTTTTTGATGTGAGAAGAAAATTCAAACAGATAGCGTCAAAAGCTAGATCTATGATTGGCTGCCAGCACACTGCAGTTTGCTGCCAGCCAATTATAAATCTACCTTTTATTTATTTATAAAATTTTTAAGTTGTGTCAATCTTGCAGCCAAGGTACAATATGGATGGCTGTGTCCCCTCAAAAGAAATGTGTGCTCAATACATTGCAATGAAGACTTAATCATGTACATTGAAAGATAACACATTATGATTTGTATGTTTCTATTTTGGGAGGGGCAATTATCGCTCCAAATAGTAATTTTCTGGATCTCGCTCTCTAGGCCTAAAACGTACCTATATTGTATATTTAATGCAACAAAATTTGCATCAAATTACAATCAAATCGGCTCAATATTCACAACTTCAAGAGCACAAATAGTAGAACGCTGTTCGTCAAATGCGAGAATAAGTTTAGTATCCTGTCCTTATTCTAACCTTAAAATTTGACTTATTACCTTGGAGCGCATCGAACCTTTTAGAACTAAAGTATATTATCAATTCTTAATACGGAATGGCTCTGTTGTTTTTTGAACTTAATACATTTTGTACACAGATATTTAAAAAATAATCGGAGATAGGATTTAATACTTAATAGCACTGAAAAGAGCACCAAAAAGTATACTGAAATGACCTATAACCTCATATTTGAAAAAAGGTGGACTTAATCCCCTTTGCGTCTGAGGGCCAGATATAAGAGTTTTGAAGTTATGTCCACCGTTTAAATTTTGGCAATGGGTGGTACAGTTGCCCCGCGTTTTTGTACACTTACGACCATTTTATTTGCATCTTGCATATTTCTCTTATTTTTCAAGAAATACATACTAAACTTGTGAAAAATTTTACCAATAAGCAATGGCGTACCCAATTAACTCAAATTCTAAACAATGCACTCTAATGGCAAAATACACAGCGGTGGTTCAGTTGCCACCCTACGAACAAAATTGAAAAACTTTATATGTCTTTCCATACATTTCCCTGTGACCTTATAACTTATTATAGTCCGTGGTAATATGTAAAGGGGCTACGATCAATAGGGCTAAATTTTACGTTACTTACAACAAAAGTTGTGGTGCCTTGAAAATCGCACGTTGAAAAAGGGTGGCCCAGTTAACCAAAGTGACCTTAATAATGTGGCCGAGAAAAATATTTAATAGTTATATGAATCCAGAGAGTCACTTTTCGAATGTACTGCATTTACTACGTTTTTGTATTTTGTTTAATTTGAAATTATAAAATACTCCTGTTATTTCAAAATTTTAAGAAGTGTGAAGTTTGAAGGTATCGTAAATAAATGTTTCATTGAAAGAGTTCTAATTAAAACGTCCTGCTTGACTATTTTTCATCTTTAAATAACTGTAATTTTAATGTTTCTATCTACAAAAAATTAGAATTAGAATGTTTGGTATTGAGAAGTCGGTTTTTTAATGTGCCGCTAAGTAACTTATCGCCCAGTTTAAAATGATCTGCACGCTAAAGTGTCTAGCAACAATTGTTATAGTTATAGCAACGATTGTTATTAGCTATCAGTTAAATCCAGCGACACATTGAAAAAGTCACCTTTTATGATTTTATGTTATAATAGGCCGTTATCATATAAAATGCGAGAAAATAACGTACTACCAAACTCTTGCAGTTAACCTCTATATCGAAGTAAGTATTGTTTATTTGCGTACTTACTTATTTACTCCTACATCCCAACCTGCAGCCACTAAACAGTTAATGACATAGTCCGCAGGAATAAGTTCCGCTACGTTGGAAAGGTTACAATGCAAAGTTCTGATAAGTCCCAACGCAACTCCAACAATTATTCCAGAGCAACCATAGAAATTATCGATCCATCCTGGTACTGGTTCCTTTGCTGTTGACAGAACTATAACACAAAATTGTAACAATATGGATTAATTTCCGTAATTAGTTTATTCAAAGAAATGGTAATAATATTGTACATACTACATAAATCATTCAAATATGACGAAAATAATTACCGATTGAAGGTCGTACAACAATAATCGGCAGACCTTGACCCTCAGTTTTAATTACGTCTTCGGCTAAAGCTTTAGTAAAAGCATATGTGTTAGGCCATTCCCCGAGCAAACTAAAAATAATTTACTGTAGTTCCTGAATGAAGACTAGAATTTTATAATATTTACGTGGGTGTGATTTTATCTAAAATATCATCTTCTAAAGCATCAGCGAGGTTCAACGATTTTATACCGCTAATTCTAGGTCGATAAAAAAATTCATCGATTTCTTTTCTTTGACAAAACGAATATGCAGTTGATACGTGAACTATTGACTAAAAGTAACTTTAGTTATTTAAAAGTTACAACATTAATTTAATTAATTACCTTGATTTTCTTCATTTCTCTCGCAAGTTTTAAAATGTCGTAAGTAGCTCTTACGTTAGTGTTAATAGCATTTCGAAGTTTTTCATCAAATCGCACCGTTGCAGCGACATGGAAAATACAATCGACCTCTTGTATTATTGTACTCAAATCGTTATCGTTGATTCCTAAATTTGGTAAAGCACAATCTCCTGATATTAACACAATCTTTTTTGCAAAATTTGGTTGTTCTTGTTTTAATCGATTAAAAACCTATCATTATCAAAAAAGAACATGACATACCTTTTAGAAAAAATTTAAAATATTACTTACCATAACATTAAATAATTCCTCAATCCTTTCTTCAATGCATTTTCCTTTTTTAGGTCGGGCTAATAAAATTATTTTTCTCAGCGTATAACAAGTTCTTAATAACTTTTCTATTAACAATCTCCCTAAAAATCCAGTTCCTCCTGTTATTAAAATAGTAGTATCATCATAAAAGTTCTGTATTTCGCTTAATTCATTATTTGCAATTTTAGAGTAATCATTACATTTACTTTCGATTAGTGTGTCACTCATGTTTAATAACTGTTTTCACTTGAGTAATAAACAATAACCTGCACTTATATTAAAACTTTTGCCGAATGAAGTGCTTGACGCAGTTTCCACTTCAACACTGAATTTGTTGTTTACAAATAATTTTCAGAGCGAATTTTGCCATTCCCCAATTAAACCTCGCCTTTTGTATCCGTACAAAGGTGAAGTTTCACACAGGTATAACTTGTAAGTGGTGGAAATTTTCTTACCATTCATTGACGCACCTAATGCGAGTAGACACTACTCAACTTAGCAATTTATGGGTAAATTCCAGATTACTGTTATTGATTGGAAAATAACACATGATAATAAATTATGTTAATAGTTATTATGTGCATAAATAAACGAAGGGTTTCTTCCGATAAAATTTCTTGTTCTGAACAAATACTTACTACGTAATAATATTAAAATAATTTTCGCTGGCAAGATTGAACCACTTTCTTGCATAGTTCGATATTTTTCTATCACCGGAATAATTAGGAGGCATTTTATGAATGCTGTTGTTTTTGTTCGATAGATTGTAATAGTGACATTCTAGAACGCGACTGTTATGCGTAGATTTTCTTAGAATTTGTAATTAAAGTTTGACTCACAAACCTGTTATTTGCACAATGATCTGCTTTGCATCTACGTGAATTTTTTTACGAAGGTCAGCTTCAAACGCTTTTGTTTCTTTTTTTTATTAAAATTGTAATCTTATTCATGTTCCTTGATTGTCTTCTAGCAAAATTTTGTCACCTTTCTCCTGAGTTTTCATTACCCTGTACTGTAACTTAATTAATTCCTACTTGCTACGTGTCTTTTGAACCTTTGGTTGCATTAACAGGTCGTGACTTTGCATAGAAGGGAGGATCCTTGAAAATTGCGAATTTTAAACAAGATCTCAACTACAATACCTTAAGATGACGTTTTTAGGATTACGTTACATAATTTTGAAGTGATTTTATTAGCTATGATTTGGATTGAGAATACCTAAAACTTAGAAAAGTTAGTGATCAACCTTTCAAAACAAATTCATTTATGAAAACTTTGACCAACTTCATTTTCAATCATTATATAAATAAGCCTACTGGATCGTCTCAAGCTATAGTTTTAGATTACTTGTAAAATTGATTTTCGACTTTCTAAATTGAACTTGTAGTCGAAGGTGACTTTTCGTTAGATAAGGTTACGTTTCAAAAATGAATCTTAAATTTATTTATTTTTAAAGGAAGTAAAAGTAAACGGCAAAAAGTACAGTTTGTCAAACTTAACATTGCATTGTTTGTCGAATAATTTTTAATTCTAAATAACTTGTACTTTGTTTCCATACTTATACAATTTAGACAATTTGATCATCCATTTCAATCAAGAGAATTTTGGAACTGTGTAGTAATTATCTTAATTTATATAACTTTATTTTTTGCTTTTAACTGACACAAAATAGTCTGTCTATATGAACAACAACTAAAAATTATAGCAATAAACACAATTAGATGAGCAAAAACTCTATGACTCGTGAATTATATTAAAATAACATAAATGAAAAAAATTGCTGGGTAATTCCATTTAAATATTTACAACCGAAAATTTTCAAATATTTTCTTGGTAATGAATAAACGCAATGAATTAAATTGAGTTAATAACAAGCTGTTTTTTAATTTTGGTTATGTTTATGAATCTTTCATATTATGAATAATTTATTATAGTATCAAGCATTTATTTATAACATTCGTAACAATTTTCGCATATATTATTATGAAGGCAAGTTGAGCAATTGAAATCTAAATTGTAGTAGTTGTTTGCCTTCACTAAATGTGTGCTAGATGCGTTTCAACTTTTTTATTTTCATGTAGGTCATTGCAGTGTATTGGATCAAAAATTATATAGGAACTATATTAAAATTCACAAGCATAAATATTTACATTTCAGATACTGTGCATTATTTAAATGGTGTTTACTTTACTCCTCGGCATCTGTTTTAGTTACAAAATAAAAAGGATTATCGATTATCGATAAAGGAAAACGCTAAAGGTGTTATAGCACTTCAACACTTTATTGTTGAGTGCTACGTAAGTTATCTTCGCTAAAATTTGGTTAGTTCTTATAATAAGTTTTACATTTTCAACAAAATCTAAATTTTTTGTAAGTCATATTCGTTTTTGCAATATATTAATTAATATAATAAGAACAATCGTTTTGTAATGTCTGTGGATATTGAGAATGATAATGATTTGAAATTATAAATTTAAATTACAATATAATAAAATTTTAATGAATTATACATCTTCGAATTATTACAAGAGATTTATTTGATGAGGCGTTTTTGTAAATTTTATTGTCCATTGGTATTTATTACGAAGAAGTTGACTAATAGTCAACTTAACAGCAAGATTTTAAGTAATTAAATAAATGACATGTTAATCATATTATAAAATATAACGATTTAATTTACTTGCCTGTACTCCATAATTTACTAATAGGAAAATATAACTCAACATTTCTCTGCTGTCTTTTTGTTGCGGATATATGAAATATTATAGTGTATGACTTTGGTTCGTTAATATAAGATGGTATCAGAACTTTTACTATGATTGATAACAATAATAAATATTAGTAATATTATCAGTAAAAGCAAACACTGCATCTGAGACCTTACGTAACTTATAACATAAAATTTACTACTAAGCATCTATGTTTTGAAATTATCATTCGGTGCACAAATTGGGTGAAATATTAATTTACAGTTATGTCGTCTTCAACAAGTTGCATGTTTTTTATAGAAAGTTGAGAAATTAATTAACCCATATATTGTATAAAAGTACATAATCTGCTACATATTGATCGTCAAAGTGATAATACAAATGTATCAAAAAAGTAACTAGCTGATAAAAACTTGTGCAAGTCTTTTTCATAAAATAGTATCAAGCATCCTTTCCCAACTCAGTTTTGATGAAAAGGAAGACTTTATGGCTAGATTTATAAAGAAAATGCTAACAACTTTTTATCTAAAATAATTCTTCGTGAATTATTCGAGCGTTAGTTGACAATAATAAATAAATTACTACTGCAACTATCTACTTATTCTTACAGATATTTGCGTATAATATAGAGATCGTGAACATGCGAAACGTTTTGGACTTAGTATCAATCATAACTGGTTCACAGACTTTCGCAATCATAATTTCATTGATAAAAACCACGTTCCCGTCCCCGGAACGTAACCTTCCAAGATTGACATTGAGAAGATTGGCATTGAAATTGGAAACTGCTAATGTAAAACTTTTTTGCTGCTAACATTCCATCTGTGCAATAAGTCGCAAAGAGCATTGTTGGTATATGTACTTTAATACGCGCAGAATCAATGTATTTATCAATACACCTCAAGAATTTCTTGCAATCTAATATTAATACAATATAAACTGTACTCATACAGGTCAATTTTAACCAAAAATTTTCAATTGTAAAAAATTAAATACATATTAGCTGCATAATGTTTTGTTAAATTACTCGTAAAATAATATCTATAATTTAATTTATTGATTTATTAAAATCATTGTTAAATAAAATTTAAACTTATAGCCGTATAACAAATCTGTTTGTTGTTTGGTTTTCATTGAACTCTATTCTTACTAATGTAAGTATCTGGAATGCCCACGGTGTTTTGCATATGAGCAATCAATTTTGTTCAAAATAAATTAGCGTTATGGAATGAGAAGAATTCATGTCTTCCACACCTACAAACATTTCGACATCGAAACTGCAGATTAATTAAAACCAAAATTAATTGCTTCAAAATCAAAAGGAAAACATAAAAGCGCGTATGTACAATTTATGGTTTACACCGAAAAGAAAGTTTCAATAGTTTTTTGAGAACATCCCATTTACTTATTTTACTGAATTATAGACCTTCTACGCTCTGACTCAAATTTTCTATGGTCAGGTTGATGCTAATAGTAAACCATAATTTTGAGCCAGCAAAATGTTTTAAGCTACGAACTATCTAAAATATCGAAACGGTAAAGGTATAGACAGGTACCTAACTGAAGTCCATCAATTTTGGACCATTGATTTTTCTGCTACTCTTTTAGTCGATAAAGGTGCTGATTCAGAAATATGATTCTTGGTCTAATCCAAGTATATTCCTGAACTGTTATCCTCCGTTATTAAGTAATCGTTCATTTCATGGCCTGCAACGAAATTGCCATTTGGAAGAAGATGAGAGAAAAACGAATTAATGGCAGTATTTTTTTATTAACATAAATATTAATTCAATGAGAAATATGTGGGATATATAACTATAAATATATATGCAAATAAAATACCCAAGAAAGTACAATGGGACCTTACTATCCGGTCACAATTCGTTCTAGGAAACTATTCGAATAGCGAATCATCCGTTACAGATTATTGCTAATTAAAACGTTAATAATAACAGCTAATGCACAAGATGAAAATTATTTTTTCTTCTCCTTCTTAACGTACCGTTTTCTTTCGAAGATTAGTGACCATCATAACAATTTGCAACTTGTTACCGCTGCCCCAAATTGGTGGCTTGAGGACTTATACGGTAGACCTGTTGAGACAATGCAACAATTTAGATACCTTAAAACTTGGGTATCCTCAGATTTGAACGTAAGTACAGAAGTCTTATCGAACAAGCTTGAGCTACTTTTAATAAAATGCGTTCATCACTTGACTTCGATACAGTTTCATCCATTGCTACGTAAGCCCAGGTAACACGTGTTGGTCCATTTCTTATCCATTTATAGACGATCCACAAGCGGGTCTATAATGGACGTCTAAGTCCATCCATAAATGTACATTACTGCAATGGATGTAAATGGGACGTCTAGTGGATGTACATTTATGGACTTAATCTGAATGGTCCATCAACGGATCAACATGTATATCCATTGGACGTACATTCATGGACATAAAGGGACGGTACATAAACGGATCAGTATGGACGTCCATTAAACGCACGGCTATGGACTTCATTTGGATGGTTCATAAACGAATCAGCATGAATGTCCATTGAACGTACATTCGTGTACTTGATTTGATCGGTTCATAAACTAATCGACATGTATCAAAAAATTTGAAACTTTAACTAAAAGCATTATTAAACTCACCACTTTATTACTTCTTGTTTTGATATCCTGACTAGATCTACGAGATAAGGCGTTTCTAATGAATTATTAATTAAACTTATGAACGATTTTTGAAAAATTTGTATGTAAAATGCTAGATACAACTTTGAATACAAATTTATAATTACAATACTGTAGAATGGGACGAAATTGATTTCTGGGGGCTAATTTGTTAACTAAATCAATTGCAAACCTTTTTTAAATTTAGTGCCTATCCTACCGCCCTTGCATTCCGCACCACTTGATTATTACAGGTAAATAGGTGGGTTGATGATCGCATTTGGTTTCAGCTCAAAATATTTGGTTAATTGTACGAAAATTTCACTGTAAAGGATACTGTATAAATTTGTGTTTCTGCACCTCCAAGACTTTGTAAGGTAGGTTTAAATTGCAACATTTCCGGAAAATGTACTTCACCTAGTTAAAATCGTTGATTTGGTTTAAGAGCTTTGCATGCTTCAATTATGCGATTTAATATACTCCGACACCTCTAAAGAAAATGTAATTAGGCAACTTTGTAAGCACATAGAAAGAAACAAAAAAAGCAAGTATAGAAATCAAAACACCAGCCTACTACTTAATCATACACGTTTTCGATAAAATTGCTATGTTCGATTCTTGAATTAATGATATCGATGAAACGAATTATTCGAGATTATATAATGACGACCTAAGTATGACGGTAGGTGTTAAATTTAAACTTTAACGAATCGTGTGAAATTGATCACCTATACAGGGTAAATGTAATAGTTAGGTGGGGACGAAATTGATTACTTATATTTAGTGCAAAAATCACAAAACTGTTTTCTTTTTTAATTAGATCAACTACGTAATGGTTCTGAAGTATAAAAGAAAGCTTGACGCACAAAATTACAAAAATTATAATTATGAAAATATTGAAAATGCCCTACTGTAGGAAATTTAAAATTGACAATGATCAATGTAACCCCATTCTACGTTACACAAAAACACAATCTTACAACTTAACGTGGCCCGTTATTTTGATTTAAATTTGGGAGGTAATATATTTTCAAAATTGGAGTGAATTAATTAGATTCTTGAATAACTTAAATTGAGTTCGGTAATTATATTAATAGATTATAAATATTTTTAAGATATTTAAATTTAAAAAATTTAACCATTATTCAGAGAGTGAATACCTGCGCAGCTGAAGGCTAGTCTCTTGGATATCCCGTACCATTCAAATTTTATTATGGTTTACAATGTTTTTTATTCTCACGCCTGTCCGGGCGAAGCACCTCTTTTGCAGTAATTTGTTTACTGGTGCATATGCTGAACATTTCCTTTTGGTGCAAACGAATTTTAATATACCTACATGGAAATTTCATGACTGCCGTAAGTAAAAATGACAATGTATTTAAGTGTTTTTTTAAAATATTTTTTACATGTCTTAGGTAACTCACTTTTCCCCGATTGGGAGAAATACGTTATTATGGGTTTGTTATTGTAACAATTTTTGAATTTAGAAATTTTTTTTAATATATGCTTTTTTCCATTTTTTATTTATTTATTTTTTAATCCCGTAACATTTATAAGTATTTCCATTAACGTCCATAAATGGACGTTCATAATTCGAGTGCAAATGCACGTCCAAAATGAATCCGTTTATAATCCCAAAAAAGTCCAATAAGCGTTTGTCGATGGACGTCCATGAACCGACTCGACATGGACGTACATTGAACGTCCGAAAGATCTCAATTGTAGTCCCAAAAATGTCCAATAAACGTTCACCGCTGGATGTCTCAAATTGGACGTCCATTGGACGTACATGTGTTCTATTCTGCGAATCATGGACACTAAAGGTAGACGCTCTAAATACATTCGATACATTCGAAATCTGTGTGTTTAGAGAGCTTTTAAATATTTGATAGACTGACCACTTAACTACTGAGGAAATACTAAAACGCCCTCAGAATAAAGATCGAGAATTACTTCTAATTATAAAGAAATGTAAAACTTTCCAATTGGGCTATATTATAAAGTACTTTTTTAAAATTAATAATGACAAAGAATAGAACCAAGGCGTGATGCATGATGAAAAACTTTCCTGGCTGAAGAACATTCGAGATTGGATGGACAGGAATGGCCATATTTTATTTCGACTAGTAGAAGATCGTGAGCAATTCTCAGAGACAGCTCTATTAACAGAAGAAAAAGCAAATGTATGTTTTGACTGTCAGTTATAAGCGAGTTCGACTATAATTTCTTTAATATACAAGAATACCTCCCATAGTGCAATTTCGAACTACTTTTGCTGATGTACGGTTCATAATTTTCAAAATTTGAAATTTTGAACTACATTACACATTGATTTCGCACTGCCATCGTATTTTTTGTTCAACCTATGTACACCTATGCAAAAAGTTGTGGTCAGTATTTTGCACACAGAACAGTATTTTTTCTAAACGCATTAAACGTATTTCCCGTATTTCTGTAGCACGCATCACAGTATATGTATTACGACACAAACAAATATTTATGTACAACTACAGTAATGGTAATAACAATGTGCATTTTAACACTTAATCATTTCCTTACTGCAGGTCAAATGTAATTTTGTTGTGAAATAAATTACTAACCATAAAACTTAGAAAATGTTCAAGTTTAATTTATTCTGTAGAAACAACGCGAAAATCTACTAATACTAAATAGGTCGAATTGTATGCAGATTGTTTCGAAGTACAAAGCCAGTTTTGAAAACACGACCAATCAACTAGTTGCAGGGGTAAGTGAAATCAACTTAGTGGACATTATTGTTGAGTAGTTAAGAAATTTAGAACATTATACCATGGAGCTAAATTATTGATATTAACAAACCACTTAATATAATTAATTTAAAATCGCCTGTTGTTCAGTTACTAGTTTCTAATTGTTTGAAAATTAATTCTCAATTATTGCGCAAGGTTTGAAATTGAAAATCAGTGACAGATCAAATTATTTCAATTTAGAATGGTCCACCCTGTAAACTCACCAACTTGAGAAGTCCGCTCAATATCTCAAAAGTCCTTGCTGGGATTTGAAACATGTGACAAGGATATTCTGATCTACGAACACTTAAAATGGAAAATGATGGTCTCCATTTGAAATGTGGCGTTTTTATTGCACTTTGATGTAAGATATACATCTGAAGAAGACATAATCTGCTTGATATATTTCCAGACTCAGATTCACATTTAGGAAACGCTTTTACTGATATTATTTTATCTTAAATTCAAATACAGTAGAGCGTCGATTATCCGAACGTCAATTATCCGAAACGTCAATCATCCGAATGACGATTTGATTTATCCGAACGTCAATCATGCGAATCGTCGTTAACTTTGCCATTACATTACATTATAATGTGATTGAAATATAATTTGTTGTTCAATATATGTTTATATTCTATCATTTTGAGTGTTTTAGTGCTCATAAACTATGACTGTTCGGTCATCCGAATTTTCGATTATACGAACGGTAGTCGGCCCCAATTAGTTCGGATAATCGACGCTCTACTGTAACTCGTTTAAAAGAAAAGAAGTAAATTTAACTACTTATAGAAACATATTAACTTTAAAAAATCTAATTATCTATGGAGTTCACAATAAATTATTCCATTTTATGTACAAAAGCAATTTCACAGAGTTCAAGCCGTAACAATTTTTAATGGATATTTTTTGATATCCTGGCATATTTAAATTTTAGAAAGGTATATAAATGTTTTAATTAAAACAAAGGTGACTTTTCACTTTTTATCTTTATTTATTACCACGAATTAATAATCTGTTTTATCTCGCCAACCCTCCTTTGTTTATTGGCTGGAGAAACATTCACCAAAACGCATTTGAGACCGACTCAATCCGTTTCCACCAAACAGATATTACTTGTTAAGTGGGTAATAAAACGCGGCGTCCAAGCGATGACACAAATTTTTTTGAAGGAAACTTTCAATTAATATTAAGTAATAACTTGTTATTAATTAATCAATAATACTAAAAAGTTTCCACTAGATCATAAATACACAGTAGTATGTTTATGACATTGTTGTAACGAAAATTCAATTTATCCCATGCATGCAAATCCAATTTTAGTGATTTATGATTTCAAACCATTGAGCTAGAAGTTATGGAGCAATATAGTCAATTGAATTTTACAAATGTATGTATTCCCAACTACTTTGATTGCAAATATAAAAAATGCTGAAGCTTCGTGTAAGAAAAGTTAAAATCCATACCAATCAAATTTGCATTTATATTTGCAAGCCATTTGATTACATAACTTGAGCTGCTCGATGTCATTGCCTATTTGGTACCAAATACCCCGTATAAATGATGGCAGTAATTGAATTTAATCAAGACTAACAAAAAAGCTTGCAAAAATCAATAATGTCTAGAGAGAATTGTGTTATTGAAAAAGTTCCAACAGATTTGAATTAGAGTTTTCGCCCCAAAAAGCACGTAAAACTTCCATTAGAAACAACTAAATACACAAATTCAGCAAAATGTAGAAATAGAATCTCACTTCCGTTAATTTATGTCTTGGACTCTGAATAGCCGAACATAAAGTTGGCCCGAACTTCCAAGTGTAACTCGCTTACTTGCAAGGCTAAACGAGCTACAGCGCCGTTGATATTTACTGTTATGGATTCCCAAGCTTCCAAACTGCCCTCGTAACCGCTGATACGGGCGTGTTCGGAACTCCCGTTTGACTTCTCTTAAACTTGCTTTTACCAGAAACTTAAACTGTACGAAATAAATGTGTTCTGGACACCGGTCAGCTTATCTAGTTTCCAAAAAAAGTTGCTTGAATAACGTAAACATTTATGTTATCGAATTTCACTAATTCAATTATTGCCATCGCGATAAGATAATGTATTGAATGGACCAAAAGTCAAAGTTATAAAGATTTCCTTCCAAAGCTTGACGTTACCTAAATCATATATTTGTTTACCTTGAAATTGATATTGGAATTTCGAAAAAGTTTCAGTTGTCGCCGATATGATATAGGGTATCAATAAAAGCCAAACGAAAATTGCAAAGTCCACTTGGAGCTATCAATATTATCAGACAATACGCACGTTCTAGTCCCTGCGGGCGAAACGTAATGGACCGAGGTTCGTACAATAAGTGAACTAAAAGCATTTTCTTCTACTGTTCTTTTAAATTTAGATATTTCAGCTGCGGTTTTTCCATTAAAAGATTTATTTCATAATGCGAAAGTAAACTAGACAAACAATACAATTGTAATTGACTTAATCTAGTTATTTCGTATCTATAGCTTTATTTGAAAATTGAAGAATCCTAAAGTTTATAATTAATTTGTATTCATATTCTGCGGTATTTGCTTTTTTCGCCATTGAATGTAAATAATATGGTTCAATTAGAAAGAACTCATCATAATCATTTAAAATGTATAAATAATTTTCTTTTAATATTAATTTTGGTTCATTATGTATAATTAACACTGTCTCCTTTGATATGTTTTATGAAACGAAATTATGTTAAACACAACTTACACAGAAACTTTATATGTAAATTATTACATCACAAAAAAATTAATTTTACATCTAATTTATATTTTTCTATGCCCATTCTTTAATAGATTTATTAGACATTTACTACTTATACCATAATGATACCCATTAAGTTACAAATTTTTCATTAAGTTACAAATTTATAACCAATGGAAATGCAACATTACTAATATTCAGTCAATATCATGTGTTGCCGTGAGGATGGGCGGATCTAAATTTTCAATTTTGACAGTTCATAGTTACTGTAAACCTACCAAGTTCCTAAAATTTGTGCTTTTTACAAATAAAATCGGTGAAAATGTGCGATGATGATATTGAAATGGTGAATTTAACTCCACCAGAAATTGTGGAACGGCTTACAAGAGTCAAAAATAATTTATTGTCCGTAAAATCAGCAATGACGCACGAAACATTTTTACTTTCAGTTTGTGAATGGGAAGAACAAAAATAAGGCTCAAAACTTTTCAGAAAATGTCTTAATTGTTTTCTCTGTTTTCTTTGTAATAAAGTTTTCATAATATTGCCTTACTTATAACTTATAATTTCACTACTAGTTTAATACATTTTCAAAATAAAGTGCTTTTTTAATATTATGACTGGTCGTAGAAAAAATAGTGTATGTAACTCACATTTAATAGCCATTAAGACACTCGTGTTCATTACGACACTCACCTACGGCCCGTGTCGTAATTCTCATACTCGTGTCTTAATAGCTATGATTAAATGCTCATTGCATAATATACTGTTTATTTATTAATAATACGAGTAATAAACTATATACTCTCTAATCTGTTTTTACATGGTAGATACATTCCCGAAGAAATCGTTTAAAAGAACATAATAAACGATACAGTCGCTATTGATAGACTATACTAAAATCCTCTACCGAAAATCGGAGAGACGTGGAACTTATGAGAGTGTTAACAGGAACTATGTACAATTAAATTTTTTGCACCTTTCCAAGTTTTTACAATTTCCTTCTGAGGGTAGATAAAAGTTTTTTATTAAATTAGGGGGTGGCAGTCAACTTTAATAGATGTACTTTTTGTATCATACCATGCTATTTGTCCACCAGTCTCGCTAGTCATTTAAATTTTTCGAATTCGCTATTCCCTGTTGTTTCGTTTTTTGGCCCGCTTTAAGTTTTGACTATTCAAGTCAGCTGCTATAATTATCTCCTCGACCGACAATAAGCTGCATCGCAAATTGTCAAACAATATTTATAATTTGGTTCCTTGTAGTTTGATGTATGTATATCGTGGGCTTACTGCAAAAACCCTTTAAGTCCAACGCTGGTAATTTTTTATTTTTACGTACCAATAAATCCAAAATTATGTGTATTATCTACTAACAAAACCATTCAAGTCCAAGAAAACCTTCAAATTGCTGTAAGTCCATCTAACTGAATTGTGTTGTTTTAATGTTTTCAGTTTGAAGAATTTTCTACAGCAAAAATCTGTCAAGTTCCCTTAGAGGATTTCCGTTGCTAATTGGTGTTCAAAACCATCTTCTTCCACATTAAAAACCAGCTGAGGGCGCTTAATAGATTTTGTTGATTTATACTCTGCAGTCATGCACAACTTATTAGACAGCTACAGTTAAAGGATTTGGCCTGAGAATCATCTACTCATAGTTATTTTGTTCGTTGCAACAAGAATGGTTTAAATGCACTTACGATCATTCGTCAGAGTATAAAAAATGAAGTTTTTCGCAAAGGCCGTTCAATACATTTTGGCAACATACGCTTGAAAGACCTGTATTCAAAAATTCTTCCTATAACTGTGATGAAGAACAGTTTAGTGCAGTTGTGTCGCAAGTGGGGCATTCCTGAGGAGTATTACGAATGGTACAAATTATTGGCAACATCAAAAGTCGCTGTTGATGAAATACCTCTAATCAACAGTGAACAAGGCGGCAATAAAACTGTTCGATAAAATTATGATTTTTTCTTATGCCAAAAGCTTTTAAGTAGGTACACTCTTCTTTTCACTATTTTGAGTTAAAAACAAAACAACTTAATCATTTAAAATATATATCTACAACAGAAATATTTTAGTTTGCCAAACTGCAAATTTATAGAACAAACTATTGATTTTTCCTTAAACGAAATACTTTAAGAGGACTGAATTTTAATCATGAAAAAGATGGCGCCACATACTAATACACACTGTACGTAATCTCTCAGTGGAAGTGAAATAGGCATTTTAACGAAATACCTCACTATTAATTAAGCTTTGCTCTATTATATGACAGATTTTCAAGGCTCTCTCTTATATATTTTCCGAGGTATAAACAGGAAATTGTACAAAAAGCAGTGAAACTTTATCATGTAACGCGTTATTGATAGTAGATTGAATATGCAAAATACTGCAACTGACCGAGTGGTATTTACGGAGATTACATACTTTGAAAACATCTCAAGAGAAATGTTTTCTGGATAAGAATCATTTAAATTGTGCAGTTATTATACCACAGACGGCGCTGTTTCGAAAAGATATGAAGCGTTGCTTGCTAAACGGACAAAGTAGTATAGTTTTGATATCAATAGTCTAGCGACTGAGACAGACGTCTTACATCTTAAATAGCATCACCAGTGTAGATATTACTTATATATTTACATACAATTTTTTTTTAAGTTTAACCGTCACACAAATTGACTGCGTTGACAAATCAACATATTTGCGACCTCTATGATTACTATGGTGAACATGTACGAAAATTCGTCTATCCCCTCCCTTTCAGTGCCCCTCTTAAAAGTTAAATTTCTCCCAATTAACAATAATGGATTTAATGGATTTTTACAGTAAGCCCACGATATATAGTTAACAATCCTCCTCGCCAAGGCGAGTCATCAGGAACGACACTTCACTGCCTTACCAAAAGAGTGGGAAAGACGCTGGGCAATAGAGAAAGCCTTCTGCTGGCTCTAGAAGGAGCTTTTGATAATACATACTTTACCCCTGAAATCTCAACCATTGCAAAATTGGAGCTTGAGGCAATTTCCTGCGGTTGTATGCTAAAGGGTAGGGTGGCAGGGGGATGCCCACAGGATAGAGTTCTCTGTCATCTACTATGGAACCTTGTCACCGACGGGCTACTTCTGAAGTCCACTAAGAAAAGGTTTTCTTTCTTACAATTTACCGGTGATTTAGTTATCCTAGTTGAGGACAGATTCACAAGCACCATCAGGAACCGAATACAAATGGCCCTGAATGTAGTCACTGAATGGACTGGAGAAGGCGAAAGCTTGGAGGCTTAGGCCCTCTTACACTTAACGGCAAGGAGATCTATTTGTCGGAAGAGGTAAAACATCTCGGGCTATGCTAAAGTCCAAACTTACCAGGAAGCATTGACTAAATGATTAAAAAGTAGAAATTACCTTGACAGTAGCTAGATGCTCGTATGACAAAGCATTGTACCTTGAACCGAGCTTGAGGTACTGCTTGTACACCAAAGTGGTCAGACCTCCCATAAGGTTTGCAACCTTAGTGTCGTGCGCCAAGGTTATGCAAGTGTACACCAGATATAAACTAATTGTAAGTGAGATACAAACAATTGTCTGTCTAGGTGACACTTGCGTCTTGAAAACTAAGCCAGCGACTGCAATGGAGACTTCTGTGGATCTTCCTTCGTTTCCATTTCATGATCAGACTTTATAGACAGAACTTGCATGGTGTTCGAAACGGGAAGAAATACACAATATTGTAACGAGAACGGACGATAATAATTCAGGATTATAAGAAACGGCAAGGTTTCCTTCCTGAGAGCTCAATCTGATACACTAGTGCTGGAGCGAGCCTTTATGCGCCTAGATCTAGTAAAAAGCCAAGGATCAGACTGCTCCTACTCTATTGTTCAAATAGAAGTAAACGCGATACTTCAATACACACGAGAAAATAATAAAAGACCTAGAAGCGTATGGAGATATATCGTCGGGTTACTGCAAGAACCAGATAACTCCATTCTATGCATGCATTAGTTTAGTGGGTCTCTAGGCTTCAACATTGTCATCGAATGCACAACCAAGACAGGATAAGTGCTTGAAAGTGTGAAACATAGCACGTTTAACATTTTCGAACACTTGTCTTGTTTTGACTGTGCATTCAATGACAATTTTGAAGCCTAGAGACCCACTAAACTAATGCATGCATAAAATGGAGTTATCTGGTTGTTGCAGTAACCCGACGATATATTGTGTCCATAGCTACGTGGAACTAATAGTTATTTACGTATCATGTGCGGAAACAAATGTTTTGGTAATGAGTGCCCGATTTACAAACACGAGTGGGCGTAGCACACGAGTGAAGTGCAAATGGGCACGAATTCCCTTATATTGTTTACGCACAAGGTGTGTATGCTATTTTTTGCGCGAATTTTTACCCCAAAATAAAATAAATAAATAAATTGAACCGGAAACAACTGTCAGCTGTTAAATGTCATTCAAAATTTACAACTTTCAATTTATAATTTCTGCAGTATTCCCCAATGTATTGAATTGAAAAGTGGTGTAAATTGCATTGTACACATTAAAGAATATAAACGAAACAATAATTTGCTCGCAAACGGTCTGATTAGCGAGTGATTTTTGGCACGTTTTCACGCACGAGTGTTTCAAAGTGGATGTTTCCGTGTATCAGTTGCGTGCGCATTTCGCTTGTTTGGATGCAGCGAGTGCAAAAAAGCAATTTCGTACTCAAAAGCTTCATCCAGACTAGTTATTGAGTGCTTTGAAGAACTTAATGATTGAGCAAAGCAAAACACGGTGAGACTATTTTAACTTCCAGGTCATTGTGAGATCGAAGGAAACGCAAAAGATTATAAACTCGCTGAGTCCAGAATCCTCTTCGCTGTCTCTTGAAGCCCAACGATTCGTAACTGCCGTTTCTGGTTCCCTGACGCAAAATCCGAGCAAAAGGTCCCCATCGCATATTTTGATTATCTGAAAATGTTTCTTGACAGTCGTGTGGCTTATGAGGAATCCCGTAATAGGTCTGACATGGGTACAGAAACATTAGTTTCGCAGATCTCATCTTTATGAAAGCCTTGCTTTGTTAATGACCTGGTCTGTTAATCTAGCCACTTTTGTATTCTTCACGCATCCATTTGTCTGCGTAACTGCGGATTGCGTTTCAAGATACTCCCAAGGTAGGTTCTGGGCCCAGTCGATCCTAGCCTTGCCAGTTTCAAATGATGTTATAGTAATAGAGATTGTTCAAACACCAAAGAATGGGGTATTCTCATGTATGTTTACTAATGCGAAAAATAGATGCTTTACTCCCAAGTAGACAATGTTCACAGGTTTATTTAAGGGGGTATTCTAGTGTAGAAATTTGAAAAAATCAATTTTTGATTCTTCTCATATTCTCAAAGCTGAACCTTTCAAGAATATGTCTTTAAAAGGATTTGTCAAAATTTTAATTATTTCCGGAGATATAGCTATTTTAGTGACACGACATCCAAACCGGCTGGGCCGGAACAACACTGGACGTAATTTTACCCGAAACTTTAAACGCGTTTTTCTCGAAACTACTTTTTTCAAGATGTTTGCCATGATTTCTCAAGTTCTACTTAACCGATTTACTTGTAATTTGGTGTGAGTCTTCTCTATATATGTCTCTATCGTACTAACTATGATTTATAACAAATTAAAATTTTTTACTATTTTTAAAAAATTCAGAAAAGTAAAAAAAATAGTCAAAAAATTTATTATTTTTTCGGATACCCACAATTTAGCGAAAAAAAAGTTTTTTTCAGTTTTTTTTAGTTAGTACGATAGCAGCATTTCTCTAGATAAATAATCAGTAGTTATATCCCGAGTGCATGCCAAATACGCGAATATTTTTACGAGTGCACGGAGTGCACGAGTAAAAATGTTCAAGGATGGCATGCAGGAGAGATATATTAGGGACTATTTCCCGAAGAAAATTTCACGCAATTTTGATAGTAAGAATTTCCCGATAAAAATAATAAAAAACTAGAAATAATTACTTTTGGATAAATTACGATAAAAAAATCGAGATTGTAAAAGTACCGTAACTATCACATCTCAAATGTAAAGAAAAAAATTGAAAAGACGGGCTAATGTCAATTGTGGAAACATTTTCACCTTAAAAATGTGTTCTGTTCGTTTTGGTCAATCAAGCTCGAGCGACATAGATGAAGAAATTGGCACATTAATACCTGCAAATACAATAAAGGCGAATATTGTTAAAATGTCCAAAAATATTCACTCTAAGCACATGTGCAAATACCCGGGTATTTTCATGGTGCATCGAATACTTGGTGATATTCCTACGTTGCTAGGTGATTTCTATAAAATGCGTTAATTTGATTGGTTGAAATTTTCTGAGGGAAATAGTCTTTTTTATTTTTTTGTTTCACATCATTTGGAGGGTTGCAATCGTGGCAGACTTGGCGCGCCATTTTTTTCCAATCCCCCACTTCAACAGCTTATAACATTTTGAGTTTTCAATTTTTTCACTTTTTTAATTTTTTATGTATTGTTAAAACATGAATAAATATCTTGTTAAAAAATGGATAGTAAAAATATTTTTTGTTTTTTATTTAGAGCACGCGAAACAACACCTCAAATTCATGCCTCTAGACTAGAATACTCCCTTAACTCATTTTCTTTCATTATTGAAATAATTTAATATTAAAAAATTGTGGAGCGGACCTTGACGTCATCGCTGTATGGTGCCTGCCAATAAGTATAGATGGCGTCATTTTCACTATATTTGAGGGTATTTGTCGAAACTAAAAATCGTGTTAATTCGTGTTTGAACGAGCCGAGCGTAGAACGAACGAGTGACTTGCGATGACAGCTGATCAGTGTTCATTTGCATTTTAAGTTTAATAATTTAAATTACTTGTTTCAAATCATTGGAAAACAGTTTTAAACGTCAACTCAAATAAGAATGTCGGTATTGCAGTTTCTTACTTTTTCGACGCTATTTTCCGATACGTTCTAAATAAGTTTTGTTAAGAAATTATTACATGAAAATATTTAAATTGTTAAATGCGTGACGTCACTATTTTCTTTAAATCTGATTGGTTCATTAAGGATTGCCAACATTTCATGGTTAAAATATCTTGTTATTTAATTCGGAACGAATGGTTCAAAAATATCACGCCAAAACGTAGATCTATGATTGGCTGATGGCGAACCGGTTTTACACTGATTAAATTATGGAAAATAGGCAGTAGCCATATTGTTAAAACAGCTGATTCGAATGGGTGTCATCGTAGCTAATTTTTGTAAATTGCATTTATATAAATGGTAACAGTCCTCATCAGAACTTCGTGGTTTCAGTTATGTGCCTTTATGTTGTTGTGTTTTATTTATATTTTTTGTATTTTTGGCCCTTTTACAAATAGTTCTTATCGGCTCATGTTGTGCTCATTTTACAATAGTTTGTTAAATGGATGTACCGTCAAATAGCATTTCTTGTTCACCTCCAAAGAAACGTAGGTGTTTAAAGGTAGAACATTAAATAGCTGAGAAACAGTGTTTTGAATATGTATAAGAAACTAAAACTTTCTACCCCAAATATGAAATCGGCAAATATTATATGTGTTATGAATAAAATCGTTTTAATATTATCTACGATTTAATAATATAATTATGTGATATTAAAAAAACTAAAATTCAAATTTTCCGCCAAAAACTATTTGTCTGGAATTAAAAACCGCACTATACTATTAAGTATATTTTTTGTACACCAAAGCAATCACGGGAAGCGTAAAAAAAGATGTTATGCTTCAATAAACTTCAATGTAAAATGTTGAAAATGTCATTTATCTTTTGGAGCT
This sequence comes from Dascillus cervinus, assembly GCA_949768715.1. NCBI lineage: Eukaryota > Metazoa > Arthropoda > Insecta > Coleoptera > Dascillidae > Dascillus > Dascillus cervinus. The sequence goes on along the minus strand of OX458316.1, from coordinate 14,954,085 downwards.
TTCATCTTCTAACTACATTAGCAAATTCAGTTTCAAATTAAAGTTTTTCTTAACTTAAGTTGATCGTGTTAAATGCAAGCCTTTAATAATTCATTAAAATAAAATGAGCAGGCGAAACTTCATTTACTATTTGTTCGAAAATTTCTCAAAGGCTTCTAGTTATGCTATAAATTTGTTTGATGAAGCAAGCTGTAATTAATTACGAGGCTGTCAGTGAATAGCGTCAAAGCATAGATGACCGGTTGGCGTTCTCGAACTTTCAACGGGCAGATGCCCCTTCGCGGCCAGCTTGTGAGTAGATATACAACTTTGACCATGTGTAGAGTCAGTGTAAACTGTTAAACATCAACAAAAGCCACAAGCATTGCTTCCACTCCGTTTAACATCGAGTCGACGTTACAGGTCGTTGGTTCGATTTTGCGTTAAGAGCAAATTGGTCTAATGGGGCTCATAATTCCTGAATGACCTATGGGACATGTCCACGACAAATGTGATGTTGTAGTAGATGAACAAATTCGATTAAAGATATTTCGCTGTCGCAATTTTCAATCAAATTACGAACAGCAGCGAACTGAGGGTGCTGTTACATGGCTTTTTGCCCGCTGTAAAAAGCGCCGGTTCACGAAAGCAATAAATATAAATCATACGGCGTAGATCGATTGTATTTATTCGAGGGCCAAGCGTATTATAGATATAAAACTAATTCAAATTCGATCAATAACAAGGCAATTTCATGGAGTCTACTAAGAAAAAACACAATCAAACAAAACCTATTTCAAATTCATCATGCGTGCTGAGAACTTTGACTTGACTTGTCAGCGAAATAAAACTAAAAGAAATTGGAAATGGGGATGTGTGAGTTTCAAATAAAAGCGAAACACCAACGCAATAAATAAAAGAATTGGATATCAGCAGCAGTGATAGTACCTACCTGGTGATATATAACTTCCATAATACTTAGTTGATGCCAATTTCATTTTTATTTCATTTCGAAAAGCATTGATTAGTAATGGCCATATTTCACTTCTTGCGTATACCTAATTGCAAATATTCAGCTGTGCTGGTGCAACTATAGGCAAGAAGCGCAATACGACCATTTTCGAAAAGAAATAAAAAGGGAAATCGACATCAATGAACCATTATAGCAGTTATCGATTAAAAGGGGTCCTAGAACAATAACCCCCTGGACAAAATCCCCCCGGACATTAACCCCCGAACAATTACCCCCCGGTCATTAACCTATGAACAATAAGCCTTCTCGCACATTAACTCCGGAAATAAACCCCTGTTCAAAAAACCTTATAAAAAGCACCCGCATAAAAACGAATAAATTCCGAACAAAATGTCCTTTACTTAACAAAATCTAACCCAATAACCTATATTTCGTTTTACGAATTAACTGTTTTTGTAAATGATATAAAAAATGTTATTTTTTGCATGGGGGTTTAATGTCCGACGGGATTGTGACACGGAATTTTTTGTTCTGGTATTGGGTGACAGTAAATCATCATGGAACGCGTCAATGATCCTTTAATTCCTCCGGCGCAATATCAACTACATTATTAAGAACCAATTCATTAATACAATTTGTACTAAACTACAAATATATGCGCATGTTAATTTAAACCGCGATTCCCTCAAATGTAAATGAACTAAACATGTTTCATAAACAATTATTTTGCATATTACCAGAGATTATTAATTTTACAATAATTGTTTATTAGCCAAAGGCACTAAGCCAGCATGCAATACTTTCCATATAAATTAAAAATTTCTGAAATTAAGAAATTTATGAACATTGTAACCGAACTTCCCTTTCGCGAAGTCCGGGTCGATTATGATTGCTCGCACAGCCTAGCCTGTGAGAGCCTGAGTAGCTTTTTCCTCTTTTTAAATAATTTCCTCCAAGGATGACTTCCTCTTTTGTTGGGCGCCACTGGCTATAGATTTACAGCGCGTCTCCAAGCCAGAATTCGACGCGAGTTTTTTACAACAGTAAATCAAATTATGGTTAAAAGTGACAATGATACAATTGTAATATTAAACTTTTACAATTTTGACAAGGCCCTTTACCTTTTCACAGATAATGTTATAGATACAAAATTCGGTTCGGTGCAATCACTTAGCCGGTTCTTTCTTTTTCTCTTACACAAAGAAACGGCGTTGATACACATTCAATACTGTTCATTAATTCAAAGATACAATGAACACTTGGGTAACAAGCACCACACCATGATTTTCCGTAACAAGAAACAAAATCAGAGCTAAAACTACGGAGCAGCACTAGAGAGCTAAGACAAGTCAAGCTGGAGAGAGGTAAGAAAGCGATTTTTAGGTGTCGATCCCCAACGGTTACTGTTCAGCACAATAGGGCGTTTTCACACTAACCGACACGACACCGATACGACAACGACAACGATGTCGGTGGAAGCGTAATCTCATGTAAATAAATGGGAATGCTTTGACACTTGCCGACATGTCGGTATCGTGTCGTTACAGGTGACGACATGTCGGTGAGCAGCAGCCACCCCACTTTAGGAAAGAAAATAAACTTTAACTAAGTAGTAACAAATACTTTTTACAAGGATTCCTTGAAAGGGGCGTAACTTCCTAAGAAAGCATTTTTCGATATTTGCTTATATGAACTTATTTTTCAAAATTTAAAGTTCTATTGCATATTTAATTTTCATTGATACAAAACGGAACACCCTGTATAATTATCGAGTAATTGTGTTCTTTCAGGAATCCTTAATGATTTGCTGAAATACTTCTAAGCAATGAATACTCTCTTATTGAGCCGTCTAGAGTTTTTTTTTTTACATTGACCAACTGTGAAGGTCACTTTACAAAATTTGTGTTTGAAATTTAAATCTTTAATATTCATTTCATATTTACTATTCATTTTAATATTTGCGTAGAATTCTCTAGATGTAATTTCAGATATTGGTGATTGAAGATTTTTTCAGTGCTACTTTACTAAATGGCTTGAAGTTTATTGACAAGATAATTTGAAAACTGACATCCCTAAATATTTCACTTTCAATATTTCACCAATTTCATTAGATTACCTATAGTCCATTTTTAAACCATGTGGAACATGAGAAGACTGCAAAATTATTGTTTTACTTCATTTGTGTTAATAGTAGTGAATGCTGAATAAAAATCTATACAATTTTGACAGTCACTTAAATGTTACATTATACAGGATGATGAAAAAAAGCGCATATGATTGATATTGGGACAATGCTTTTTGTTGAAGCATCGTGAAAATCACCACAAAAGTGGTCTAAGTAGATTCTGTTTAAAATTCAAACAGTTTGTCTAAGAGCACAACGTGGCAATACTGTACATATTTGTTTTGCTAAAGAATTACATTCAGGTAGGCCTACTTCTTGTATCTAACCAAACAACACTGATAGATACTACTGTCACGTTGACATACCTTTTTTTTCAAAAGAATTTAATGTAATTAAACAATAATACACAACGAACAGCCAATTGAAGGGCTCTATGCAAAAAGTCCTTAAGTGACATTGTAGAGATTTTCTAATATTTGCGCTATTTCTGATAAGAATGGATGAACTTTTGATCGCACTTGATTGATTTCCGTTTAAAATGCCCCTAACCATGTTATTTAATAAAAACAGATCAATCAAAATCGAAACAATATGATTTCCAGATCAAATTAAAATATGAAAGCTCAAATATCTCAGAATATGAAAAAGTGACTTAGAATGACTGTCGCGCTAATCCCTGTATGCTTCGTTCTGGTGCAGTCTCAATCGCTTTCACAACTGCTTCTTCCAACGCTGGTGTACGAACTTCACGAGGTCGTCAACAGTTTACAGAAATCGGCATTCTTTGCTCCACTCTTCTAATTACCTTCGCATCTGGATTACGTCGATGTGGATACAGTCTAGGATATTCTCTAGCAGCTTCCGGTGTGTTAATAGTTATGTAGCAGTTTGTCGTTAAATATTCCCTTAAATGCCAAAAGTACGAAAGGTAGGAGTTTACATATTTAATCATACGATACGCCATCTGAAAGTATTTCACCTTCGTGTAAAATCTTATTTTAGTTAAAGTCTCTTTACTTTTAAATAAATGATTCAAAATTTTTCAAATTTTTGGTTATGTAAATACAATTTATACCTTCACGCATCATTTTTTCCTTGAAACAATTTGTGCAAAGTGTCAAAAAACTAGATTTAACTTTTATGTTCAAGAAATTACATATTTGCAAATAAGTGCCGTGCCGTGGGAACAAAAATTAAATATTTTTTGATTATTTCCTTCATGCACTTAAAAAGTCCCAGTCACCATGGTTTTCCTCAGTTTTATAGCGATTAAATTTTGACGTTTCAAACGTGTCAAAATTTACCCGATTAAATTTTGACGTCTCAAAGGTGTCAAAATTTACCCGATTAAATTTTGACGTTTAATAGCTTCTGATTTTTTTTTGCAATCATTATCAAAGATTCCTCGACAAGTAAATAAATAATTCGTTGTAAAATATATTTTATTACATACTGGTTTCTAAAGTGACGCTTTTTGGCCTATTTATGGAACGAAAAGTAGATCATTAAAGTGCTAGGCCTTTAAAGTAAAATTTTAAAAGTCCTAGAACTTTAAAATTTTACGTCAGTTTGTTTCTATGGCAACAACTTCAAATGACAATTTATCGGAGCCGGACACATTAAAGGTCCAATTTACAATTGCTTCTACCACAACAGGAGAGTATTAGGTTCCGATAACATTCTTCTCTGACTGCAATATAATTTTTGAGCATCTCTTCTTATTTTCAATTGAACCCTCTAAATAACTTTCAGCCATAGTGGAACTCTTCCGTCCCTTATGTGTTTTAATATTGAACCAGGTTGCTCCGGCGTCTGCTAGCATAGTAGCTGAGCTATGTCGATAACAATGCCCTACGTACCTACCTTATTTAAAAAATAAACCAAGAGGATATGTTCATTCACAATCGAAATATTCTTTTCCTCCTTCCAGTTACATAACATCTTGTATTCCTTTTAGTACCGATTTTTCGCTTTTTTGGGTATTACATTTTTCTTTGGCTGATTAGCCTCATTTAAAATATAGAAAACGTCACGAAAAAGTAAAATTTTGATTTGTCATTAAGTAAACAAACTTCCGTTGCTATGAAAATTACTCATCGCTTACTTATAATAAATTATTACGAATTGGTTGTCAAAAATAAAACGTCAACATTTCTGTTCCAGTATGAAATAAAGTTTTGTATGTATCTCAAACGAAAAGTAACTTAAAAGGTCCTCGCAAGTTTCACTTTTCGTTCTAGATACATAAATAACTATATTCAAATTAATAATCAGGAAATAATCATGCCGAATACCCCGCGTGCCTGAAAGTAGCCTGATTAAATTTTTACGTTTTTGTCGCAACGTTTTGCCATAAAGAAATATTTCTCGTAAATTTTTCACCCAAAACCCTCGTGCTTCGCACTCGAGATTTTGTTACGTGGCAAATTTGCTCGACATATTTCTAGGCAAAACATTTTGACAGAAACGTCAAAGTTTAATCGGCTATTTTGATGCACTTGTGATATTACTGTTGATTATTTTTTAAACAGTCCTGTCAGCCAATCGTAATGAGAAAAAATTTCAAATTGACCAATAAGGGGCCATCCATAAATTACGTAACGCCAAATGGCGGCCGGGGAGGTACGTTGGCACGTTACGGCGTGTTACAGAGGGGGGCGTAGGGGTTTAACGTGTTGTTATATAACGATTGATAATTATACCAAAAATCATATTTTAAATTTTTTTATTACGCCAAAGGGGGGTTGTAGAGTCTTCGCGTTACGTAACTTTTAGGGGGGTGGGACTTGCATGGTGTTATGAACTGTTATAGATGGGGGGAGGGGGTAAAAATTGTTCAAATTCTGTGTTACGTAATTTATGGATGGCCCCTAACAACAAAATCACACTGACTATTTGCTACTAGCGATTTGAAATTAAAGACTAATCATGCCGAATTACATTCGTGGGGATAATTTTCTTGTGTAATTTTAACTAGATTAGCTGCGCGCCTCAGGATCTAAACGCAACCCTCAGGTTACGAAAATACACTTCTCCACAATGTATAATATAGTACTATTAGTGCAGTTTTCAGTAGATCAGTTACATTCAACAACAAACAATTTAATTATAGTTTCCGCTAAAAAACAGAACTAAACTAAGGGCCGGTTGTTCAAAAACAGCTTAAGCCGGGTTTTAGTTAAACTCGGTTTACTGAAGAAACTAGTGTTGTAGTAAACCGAGTTTAACTAAAACCCGGCTTAAACTGTCTTTGAACAACCGGCCCTAAACTAAATTTTTGTAGTTATGAGATTTTCTAATTAATGTGGCGATATAAAGATTGCCATGGAGTATAGAATATAAGCTGTAACATTGTTAATGCCAGCTAATTCAAAAAAAAAAAAACATAAATAAGAGTTACTCGCAAGGAAAGTATCCAAATGGAGTTCAGCTGGAAAATTTTGAAGCTTTGTGTAGGGTTTAAAACGAAAAAGTTGAAGAACGACCGACTTCCAAATATAGCATTGGGAGTTAAAATTGATACTTTGGGAGGCTACCTGAAAAGAAATTTTTGGTGAATGCTTCTAAAAACTTTTGTATCGCTCCGAATCTGAACTTTAGAATGTTTTGTGTATGTTTGAGAAAATATAAAACACTTTGTGTATACATACTAGGTACGAACAGGAGCCTTTAATTTAAAAATGAGCGGATCGCATCTTATATTCCTAAATCCATTTTTCATTATTAATATTAAATAACGAGAAAATGTAAAGTTATTTGACGGAAAAAATTCGAATTTTAAATTAATATGCCATTATATCATTTATCAAAAATACCAACGATACAAGACAATACAATACTAATATCAGATATCGAACGACTATAACTTTTTAACGCTTATGGACATTGACGGTATTACATTGACCTTCAAAGGTGTTAGATAATGCAACTATTACGTCTTGAAATTTACTTTCAGCAAATGTAGGAGTATTTGCGCGAACATTTAAGCCGAATTAACCGATTATAAAGTAAAGTTTTATTTAACGGTATATTTGGTCCTCTAGATAGGGGTTATGAAGGCTGGATTTTCTATACAATTCGGATTCAATTGGTAGTACCTACTTTAAAACAGCAAGACGTTCGTTTTTTAATTAAATTCTCTTGATAGTTTCAAATAACAAATTATAATTTTTTCTATATTCGTTTTTGATGGATGTAGTTTGTGTATATCTTCCCGGAATGTAGCACACCGATTTCAAATGATCCCACACAAATTAGTCTAAAGTTATAAGATGTAAACTGCGAGGGGATTATTCGATTGTATTTACCATATTTCCTACCTCGCCGGATATTAAAGTCTAAGTAATATTCACTATGGAAATGAACTTTTTTAACGCTCTGTAATATTGATTTTGTTACATCCAAATATTGTGCAAATAAATTCAGTTATCACCTGATTAAATATATTTTATGTTTAGGCCGACCAAAAATATTCATTTATCTTATAAATTTATTACTTTCATAAAACTTTATTTTTTAAATTATGTGATTTCTTTATCAATGCATTTTCTCCTTAAATAAATTAATTTATCTACAATCATGACGTAATACGTTCATTTCATATGCTAGCCGTGGATACATAACAAGACTCCTTATCCACAGGTCACGCCCCTTCAGTTTCATTTTCGTTATTAAACGGTGCGTATTGTTGGTTGCCTATTTATTTTCATTATTAAACGGAGCGTAATGTTGGTTGCCTACGCGCGCGGTAGAATATCCCGGGTTCAATTCTGGGCGACAGTAACACTGTATTAAAATCAGAACCGTGTTTCCTCGCGAAGCAATGGTAAAACACCGAGGTATTCTGCCTAATCTTTTCTTTTTCTTGCTTCTTCAATTACTGAGGGAATATTTGCACTTAATTGTTACGGGACGGAACAATTATCGGACAGTGTCAATGCACGACGCCCTTGCGGGAAAAAGAAAATTAGGAACGAATAAAACACTATTATCCATTAGGGAGACCTCGGCTACCGCGAGAATCGGAGAAGCGTCACAACTTGAGGGTGGTTAAGTCGTCACTTTCAAAATATAATATAAGGAAAAGAAAAACACGTTCGTATTTTTCTTGCTAACTGACAGATTCTTGTTATTTTTTTCGCGCCCATGACAACTGGAAGCAAAGGTTTCTCGAAGAAAATCACGTTTTGGTTTCGGTTTCATTTCGGTGTCAATTTTGCTTCGGAACTTATCAGCATTTTAAAGTTTTATCGAATAAAATTTTGATTGTAGATAAACAGCTGTATTTTTCTCGCACATAATGGCTATTATGAACTCTGATGTTTGTAAATACTCGTCTTCGACTCGTATTTACAAACTTTCATCTTCGTTAATAATATCCTACATTATGTGCTCGTTAAATAATATACTATTCATTTTCCTTGTTAAAATGAGTAAAATAAAAATGATTCATTATTATAAATTTGTTTTCTCAAACGGTATTTAAAAACAATTTAGAGATTCGCGAAATAGAAAACGCATGTTTAAGTTACTTTTTTCAAGAACACCAGCTCGAAGCTCAACAAGCTGCTGTAGCTTCTTTTGCGGTCAGCTAGGGTCGAGCCTTTTCAAAAAGCCCCCGGGAAAAACTTGGATAACACTCGACTAAAGGAATTGGTAAGATACCAAAAACACTTCCGGACGAATTCTTTAGTTAACAGCTTCAATTTGTGAGTTAAATTTGTTCCAATTTGCCGGTTAAAATTCACGCACCAAGCCTTAAAATAATTTTAGTAATTATGATGGTTAAATTAGAAGGGTTCATTGCCTTAATACACTTGCACAAGTTGAATTATGAATGAGCAGTTAGTGTCGTACGCGGGTTATTATAGAGTGTAAGACAATTACACGGCTGAGAGGAAGGAACTTAATAATTCATCCCATGTCCCGAGCATTGTGTCTAAGTATAGGTACTTAAAGTCTTTGTGGTCCTAAAGTTAGCTCTAGATTGCTACAAGAAGATTCTGCTATAAGGCTTAGCCCTTCTAAAGCTTTATTTCACTGTCAGTCTCAAACAGCACCGGCAGATTTACATACAGTCGTTATTTCATACATCTTCGAACAAATTTTAACTTTTGTTAAGTTTTCATTTCGGTTCACTTGAATAAATTAATGAAAACATTTTTCAAATTGCAAATTGCTTCATTATGGGTGATTTACCGTCGTCGATTTAAAAATTTTATAAGTGAAAATAACTTTGTCCTGTAAACGACACCATAAATTTGCACATTATAAGCTTTCTGATTGAAGTAGCCATTAAATCCAGGCGTTACTCCACCACAGAGAACCACCAGTCCATATGTCATTTGGCCTGATTTCAGGGAGTATAATTTGAAAGCTTTACTTGGTAATGTCTTGACCTTTCAGCTACATACAACTTGAGATGAAACGCGTAAATTGACCAACGGAAAATCCTTTTGAAATTTCAATATTTAATTTTCTGAAATTCGTGTTGCTACAATTACGGTATTATCGTAAAGTTTAATTTCAATGTAATAACACTTGGAGTGTTTGAAACATCCCAAGTTGACAACCTTAAACTAAATACGTGATATTCAGTTGAAACAAGGCAGTCTTAGCCTCAATTCAGTTCGTTTAGCTTAATTCATATTTCGAGAAACTTCCTCAAACCCGTCCAAGTTGTGTATCTAATTGTAATTAAATTACACACCCATTATACCACATGATTTATAGCGTAAGTTTCTTAGTCCTTCCTTGTAATGGAGACAATTTATAACAGCTGTCCAATGGCCTGAAGTTTTAAGAAAAGTTTTTAAGTTCCGTTCAAGGTAGTTTATTAAAACGAAAATGAACAATTTAACGAATGAAACTTTTGAATTGCAACTCGTGTAAATAATAATTTCTAGTTAATTACGCAATAAAGGTGAATTTTAATGGCAAAACTCTTAAATTTCACGTTCATTTCACGAAATATTAAACATTATTAAAACTCATGTTCAATTCAGCACAAAAATTACTCTTGTTTGATTACAGTCAGCCCGGGAGCGTCAGTTGTTCATTAAAACAAACCAGCTGAAAAGAACCGGATGCAAGCATTGTTGTCTCAATTTATGTTTTCATTGTTAATAACGCCTTCATAATTATTCCAGTATGAAACAAACCAGTAAATTTTCAAACCTATTTTAACAAAATTGGTTTAATTTCTGATAAACTTTATTACTTGCAAATTTAACTTTTTGCATAAAGTAGTGAATAATATCTCAATTGATTTAAATTTAACTTTTTAATCGATATCTAATAGTGAAATTGCATATTACTCATTGTTGCATTGACTTGACTTGTTGACACTGCCTTCAAAGTTTAATTCACGCTATACTTTCGTAACGTTAACGTCGGTCGTGTCACGCTTCCATACCGTCACCGTGAATTAAACTTTGCACTTAATTGAAACCACTAAAAACGCAAATCTGCATGATAAACATTTATTTTAAAATCTATACCGGGAGCTTATCTTAAAAGTAAACATATCCTATGTATACTTTTAAAAAAAACGAGTCAACGCATTGCTTTATTGCGATCTGTAGGCAACCAAGTATACACCAAAATTCTCAACATTTGAAAAGTTGGCTCTTTCAACAAAAGTCAATTAATTTTTCAGTGTCACTTTAACATAAAATTGCAATTTCTGTAATAATCATGTACAGCAAAGACGAAAAAATTGAATTGTTAATGTGGTACCAGCAAGGTAATAGTTTGCGGACCGTGAGAGATTTATTTTCCATAAAATATCCTGAAAGACCAATTCCTTGCATCAGAACTCTGCACAATATCGTTAAAAAATTTAATTCACAAGGCTGCATAGTAAATGGTCATACAAAGAAGATTAAAACCAATCATGTGTTGACCGAAGAATTAAAATTAAATATTTTATGCTACGTTGAGCAATATCCGATGGTATCCTTGCGAGAAGTAGCTGAATATTTCGTTGTATCAAAAACGTCAATATTTAAAACACTAAAAGAATTTAAGTACAAATCTTATAAATTTTCCAATCATCAAGAGTTATTTGAGGAGGATAAAACAAAAAGAACAAATTTTTGTGAAACTTTATTTAATTTGTTAAACGAACATGATGAAATTTTAGCGAAGATAGTTTTCACCGATGAAGCAACGTTCACATTAAATGGAGAGGTCAATTCCCAAAATTTCCGGTGTGCATCATAATTTCTTATTTATCCAATTTATTCTGTTAACCTTGTTCCTTCGTTTTCCTTAGATATTGGTCCCGCACTAATCACCATATTCAAAATTTGACCCACACTCAGTACCAGCAGAAGGTGAATGTGTGGTTAGGGATAGTTAATGCTACACTTATCAGGCCTTTTTTTATTGATGGAAACCTTAATTCGGCCAAATTTTTAGATCTGTTGGTAAACAACATCATTCCGGCAATAGAAAATTTAAACATTAACGAACCATGGTTTCAAATGGATGGAGCCCCTCCGCATTACACAAATGTTATAAGAAATTGTTTAAACGAAAGGTTTCCCGGACACTGGATAGGGCGGTACGGCCCCATACCATGGGCACCACGATCTCCAGATTTATCACCCAATGACTATTTCCTTTGGGGTTACCTAAAATCAAAAATTTACCGCAATATCCAAATTTTAAATCTAGATGAATTAAAAGATCGTATACGAACTGAATGTAACGAACTGAATCCTGACATTCTCAGAAATGCCGTGCGTGCGTTCCAAGATCGGCTAGGATATTGTTTAGAAGTAAAAGGTGGACATTTTGAACACTTGCTATGACGCTATTTGTTTATTTTTTTCTGTTATGTACTTTCTGTTAATAACTTCTCAAATTTTGGGAAGTTATCCCATTTAATAGTTTTATTAAAATTGTTATTATTTTGATATTCAAATGATTTTAGATTCTATTCATAATACTATTCATGATACTTGAACATAACCTTTCACAATGAAAAATAATAACCTTGTGATTTGTGGTGTAATGTTGGTTGCCTATAGTTATCAATACGTTGACGCGTTTTTTTTAAAAGTAAACATAGGAGATATGTATACCTGTAAGATAATCTCCCGGTATATTTTATATACAGGCTGGGGAGAAAGTATGGTTAATTACTTTGTGGAGACCATAACCCGAAATTCTGGATTTACGGTACAACTACGGTACAAAATGACCCAAATTTCGTAAAATTAATTTTAATTATACAGGGTGGGGAAAAAGTATGGAAACCCCTAGAAATCTCGGAGGATTAGTAAAAAAAGAAATAACCAAAGTCCACATCCTAGGTAATTTTCAACGAGGAGTCCAAGGGTGACCTTCAATTTGACCTTGGCCCGCATTTCAAGGTCATTTAGAGGTCATCTTTGTTGTTTAAATGGGAACCCCTATTTTTGGTGCCAAAATCGAAAAAAACCGCAAATTTTACATTCAAGTATGTGTTTAGCCCTGGCGTTAATACCACCTCTACGAGTCAAATAAAGGTCTACGACCGATTATACGCACACTATTTCAGTCAATTATTGTATTACATTACATTAAGATTAAGTTAGTAATATTAAGCTAATGTAATAAGTATTTATATGACAAAATAAAAGAATGATTATGAATTATCTAATATATTTTTCCGGTGATCGTTGAATTACGGGTCAATTTAGTGAATAGGAAATCATTCATTTATGACCCCTTTTAATGAATGATTTCTTATAAATGCATGATTTCGGTATCTAGGTATCAAAATATACGATTAAATTGAAATGACACTTTATTTAAGGATGTATCACCTATACAGTCATAGCCAAAAGTGCCGCAAAAGTGCAAACCATTGAATATCCATTTATTTTTTCAGTTTAAGTATGCATATACTTATTTATATTGTAGATGAAACCGAAATATATCATAGAAACACGTTTTTCCGCGTCTATAAGTTATAATTTATTATAATTTATAAAAAATTTGTTATTGCGAGAAAAACTTTTGGATGGGAATTTTACCTGAATTCAACTTCGAAATGTGAAAAATACGAGAATTGCTATCAATATTTTAAGGGTCTAGAACATTTCAGGTCAAGTTATTATAGTGTAAAAACATAAATATTAATTTCATATTTATGATTTTTTAATTACAATAGTACATAATGTTGTTTATAAATAAATCGAATAAATAAAATCTGGGAAACGAATGCGACAACGCCGCCAGCTCAATTTTTGCGGATTGAGGTTGGCAGCCCTGCGCGTCAGTAGCTGATTGCGTTGACATTTCATGTGACGATAGTTATCAAAATGTTGAAATGCAAAAGAAATTGACCAGATTGATCCTGATTTTTCTTATGAAACGTTAGACAAAGAATTTCCAATAGTTCTTCTCGATCTAGAAACCTCCAGTCTTGGTAGAGACTGCGATATCTTGCAAATAGCAGCGAAATGTGGAGAAGCTAAATTTGACACATATGTAAAACCGACCAAGGAATTTCTGCAGCAGCAACCCAGGCGAATGGTTTAACTTATGTTTATGGGGATTTACGTTATAACGGACAAACAGTTACATCCGTATCACTGCCAATTGCTCTTGGAAATCTCTTTCAATGGTTGCAATCGATTGAAAAGAAAGTTTATATAGCTACTTATAACTTAAATTTTGATGAGCCAAGGTTGTGCGATGCAATCATCTCTTGCTCCCTACGCACTGAATTTTCAGAAGTTGTTGTAGGTTTTATAGATACATTAAATGTAATTAAAAAGCATACAGGGCGAAAGGGAAAGGATGAATGTACAGTCACTGGCTTAGCGAATTGGCTAAAAATTTCCAGTTTTGGTGCACATAATGCTTTATATGACGTTAAAATTTTGGATAAAATCTTGATCAAAGCAAAAGTTTCAGATGAAGTATTATACAAGAATGGCAAACAGTATTTTTCAGAGATGAATAAGTGGGAGCGTGAGAAACAAATTCTGGGAATACTCCCAACTTTACAGTCTTTGAAAGGTATAGCCAGTGAGGCAATTAGGAAAAAGATAGCTAATTCGGGAATAACTATTGATCACCTAAAATTTAATTGCTCTTTAATGAAACTATAACTAATGAAAATATAACAATGAGAAATACAAATTTAATGAATTACTTACGTTATGTTTATAGTAATACTATTTATATAGAAGTTAGCAACCGTACAGAGAGTAAAATTGATAAAAAGTGCAGATGGATTGTCACACTTTTGACACTTTTGTAAGTCATGGTTGGTTTGAATATATATATTGATTTAAAATGTTTGACATGCTTGATTCGAATATCTTTTGGAATTTTTCTCACGGCAGAAATGACATTTTCTTCAATTTCGTAAGATTCGATCAACGGAAAAATATTGTAACCAACTTTTGCGTTAATCGGCGATTAATAATCTCAACAATATTAACATGCTCGCTCCGCTCACACGTTAAACTGTCTCGATTAGTAATCGCTCTCATTAACGCACTTGTTGGTTAAATAACTATTATTACAAAGTGTCTTACTCACCAAAATTGTATAGATAAATTTTCGTACATGTTCACCATAGTAACGATAAAGGTTGCAAATCCCAAGTAACACAGGAGTCCAATGGACGTACATGCTGGTCCATTTCTTATCCATTTGTGGACGATCCACAAGCGGATCTATAATGGACGTCCAATGGACGCCGAAGCTCATCCATAAATGTACATTACAGCAATGGATATAAATGGGACGTCCACTGGATGTACATTTATGGACTTAATCTGGACGTCCATCAACGGATCTACATGGATGTCCATTGGACGTACATTCATGTACTTCATTCGATCGGTCCGTTGAGTTTATGAAGAATACGTTGTTTTGATATCCTGATCAGATCCACGAGATAAGGAGTTTCTAATGAATTATTAATTAAACTTTTGAACGATTTTTAAGCAAGTTGTATGTAAAATGCGAAATACAACTTTGGATACAAATTTATAAATACAATACCGTAGAATGGGGCGAAAGTGATTTCTGGGAATTAAATTGATAACTAAATCAATTGCAAACATTTTTTAATTTAGTGCTTATCCTACCGCCCTTGCATTTACCACTTCGAATTTACAGATAAATAGGTGGATTGATGATCAGATCAAAATATTTGGTTAATTGTAATTATAATTCAGTTTAATTCTGCTTTTATAGTTCTCCAGTTAATTTATACACAATGAAGGCCCAACCTTGCAGAAGGTCGGTGTACAAATTGACTGGGCTCCTATAAAAGCACTTTTGTATAAACGCACCATATGGACAGTTACTCTCGTGACCGTAATCTTGGGTTTGTTTGGAAAGTCGGTTGAGGCAAAGAATTACCGTCTTTGCAGTAACTTATATACAGGTCAATATGCTGGACATTTGGTTTTAACGCAAATGAATTGTTCGGTCCCACTGACGCCGATTTCGTCACAATACCGATATATTTTTTTTCAAAGACATCTGGTTTTACTTAACTTTGAGTGAAGCGCATCGAACTTGTTTTATTTTCACTTCTAATACAACAGTTGTATTAGAAGTGAAAATAAAACAGGTTCGATGCGCTTTACCCAAAGTTAACATTTCGTTGCAATTTGACGTTATCACTAACCAATTTTTCATGTGAATTGTTAGTTTTGTTTGTTACAAATGTGTGTAGTTGAATTTCATTGCAATAGTTGTAACGGGTTAATTTTCGTTGCGGCAAGGCTCGTCGGTGAAACCCTTCGACGAATCGACACGAATTTTAATGTACAACATGAAAATCTCATGACTGCTGTAAGTAAAAATGTATTTAAGTTATTTTTTTTCCTATTTTTTACGTGTTTTAGGTAACTCAGAAATAGTTTATTATGAATTTACAAAACAAATCCCAAGTCCGCTTTATAATACTTGATAATAATGTACCTAAATCGTATTATTCAAAGACCGAAAAAAAAGTGCAATTGCAGCTTTGATTATATTGGTAAGTTAAAATGATTTTAAAGAAGTAGTGTAATATTTTCTTTTTTTAGAAAGCTGCAATCTGAAAATGGTGGATAAGGACCGGTGTTGCTTTGAAACGATTTTTTTTCAATGTTTCTAGTTGTTTAATTAGTTAATAATTAATTAAATTCTGTATGGTAATTATTTTTGAATATTTATATTTTTTAAGGTTAAGTTTCTAGTTATTTAGTTTGTTAATAGTTAAAGTTAAATAGGTAAAGTTGTTCACTGCAAATTATTTTTGAATTTACATATTTCTTTGTACGTATTTTTTAAGAATAAGTTTCATGTTATTTAATGTGTTAATGGTTAGTTTTAATTGTTAAAGTTCGTCATTGTAACAATTTTTGAATTTATAAATTTTTTAAGGTTATTTATTTTCGAATATATGCTTTTTTCCATTTTTTATTTATTTATTTTTTAATCCCACAACGTTTATAAGTACGTCCATTAATGTCCATAATTCGGGTCCAAATGGACATACATAAGACGTCCAGTGAACGTCCAAAACGAATCCGTTTACAATCCCAAAGACGTCCAATAAGCGTTTGTCGATGGACGTCCAGAAACCGGCACGATATGGACGTACATTAAACGTTCGAAAAGATCCCAAATGTAGTCCCAAAAACGTCCACAAACTGACGTCCAGATGTACGTCCAATTTAGTCTCAAATTGGACGTCCATTGGACGTACAGTGATCCGTTTGTGTACATCCAATGTACGTCCATTGGATGTACTATTGAGAGCAATTGTAAGTTAACGGCTACTTTTGGCTGTGTAAATGCTGATTTTTATTGTTCGTATACATGGATACATAAGTACCATACGTCAAACTGATAAATGTCAAATAGATCATTTAAAATGCCACGTTTAAATGAAGGTCAAAAAATGCGTGCAGTAACTTTACTAGAAAATGGTTGGTCTCTGCAAAGAGTAGCAGATGATCTACAAGTGAGTAAAACTTGCATTTTTAAACTTAAACGGAAATGGATCGAAACGCATACTGTTACCTACAATCATTCTGGTGGCCGTCCAAAGATTTCCAATCAAGAAATGGATGAAGCACTACTAGAAAATCTTAGAAACCATCCATTTAAAAGTGCTGTCAGTGCAATGCAAGAAACTAATTTTCCTGGATCACGATGGACGGCTTATCGTCGTATTAAAGATTCTGATTTACGCAATTTTTGTGCAGCCAGAAAATGTGCTTTAACTGAAGATCACAAAATTAATAGACTAAATTTTGCAAATACCTATATTGATGAAGTCGATATGTGGGATAATGTAATATTTACAGACGAAAAAGTTTTTCAATCGACCCATAATGGATCAGTTCGTGTGTACAGACCACCACGTTCAAGATACTTAGAGCAATATGTAAAACCAACCCATAACAGTGGTCGTTTTTCTGTTGCTGTTTGGGGTTGGATTAGCATACAAGGACAAGGTGAATGCTCGAGACTGGAGCAGCGATTGACCAGCGCAGTCTACCGTGATATTTTACAAGATATTATGCTACCATCTGTCACACAAACTCATGGAAACAATTATATCTTTCAACAGGTGCACTATAGTTAACTTCTTGCTAGAACTTATGTTAATATCTCCATTTTCAGGATAATTCACCAATCCATACATGTGTTACGTGGGATATGTTGATTTGTCAACGCAGTCAATTTGAATGACGTTTCAACTTCAAAAAAATTGTATGTAAATATATAGGTAATATTTAAACACTGGTGATACTATTTGAGATGTAAGACGTCTGTTTCAGTCGTTAGACCGTTTAGCAGACAACACCCCACGTAACACAGTTGCCCGATATTACTGGTGACAAGGAATGCACATTTTTATTTGTGGCTTGTAAAAGATGATTCAATAGGAGCGCCGGATTTAATTTGGCTACAAAATGCGACATTTATTTGAAGGTGCTGATATTTGTATTATATTTTTGCATAATTACAGCTCAATAATTTATCAACCTTGATGGAATGGCAATGGTGTAATTTCATATTCTGTGCAACTTCTATCGTTGGGGATTTGTAAAATCCAGTGTGGAGATTCGTAATGTCTTAATTGAGTTACAATATGCAAAGATATAATCAAAAGTTTTATACTCAGAAAGAGAGTGTACTCGAAGTGTCGTGAAGGACTTATATAGACTATTTTGTTCCGCAAGTAATTCTCAGATAGTTATGTAAAATATCCGGCACTCCTATTGAAACACACTTTGCAAGAGACGATTTACGCATTGTAATATCTGTTCCGTATAGTCGCATCAATACGGTGAATGTTTCACAATTTACCGTTTTCAGCAAGAATCCTGACAAATTCTATTAGTTTTGTAATAAAGTTTAATTAATCTTAAGGCTTCAATTGCGTTAGATAGCAACAAGTACCGTACTTCAGAATTGTCAAGTCTTCAAGTGTGTTTGATACAAAGAATGAAATTTGGATGAAATTTATTCCTGTCCACTTGAATCAAAATATGAGACAAATAAACAACAGTCTTCTAGCTAAAAAAATAAATAAAAGTTGTTCACAAATGTTTTTTCTTCTGGCGCCTTAAAACACCTCCTATTTAATACCATTTGTGGAAGATAAACTAGTTGTTTTTGTAAGTAAAAAAAAGTGTTTCGTCACTAATACAACATCCACAGGCTTAAAAGTTTTTAGTCCTGGACTTAAAAAATATTGTCTTTCATTTTTGGTTCGAAAATCTGCTGCCACATTTGGAGGTAAGTCTTTTTCTTAACAATTCCTATTTATTCACACAAAATACACACATTCTTGATAGATTTTTGTGGTTGAAAGGTACTTTTTATTCCCAAAAAAAATGACATAACTAAGGAAAGCCACAACTTGGATATCACTCTGCTTATAGTTAGTTTAGAATTTCTATTTTTCGTTGTTTGCGGTGTCTTATTGGTTGGAGAAAAAGTAGTATGTTCCATTAAAGGGGCACAATACACAAAAAATAAGTTCGTTTAATTTACAAGTACGTTTAATTCTAAGAAAAATGGCATATGTATTTTGTTTCTACTCAGATTATTTAATGAGTTATAATTAATTTAAAATCGGCCCGTGCCGTCACTGAGCCGAGCTGCCCGTAGCGCCCTATCTTATACGGGATGCGGTCAATTCGTCCCCGGCGATTCGTACCCGGCGATTCGTCCCCGGCGATTCGTCCCCAGGCAATTCGTACCCCGGATAATTTGTCCCCGGGCAATTTGTCCCCAGACAATTTATCCCCAGCAAGCTGTATTTTTAAGAATGTATTTGCAAATATTTAACAAGCATTTCGATTTCTTGTATTGAAAACTTTTACATATATGCACCTCGTAAAAAATATAGATAAGTGGAAATAATCGCACGTGTGTAAGTAAATAGTATAATTATGATGTTAGTGATAAAATGCACATATATTGATGCCGGGAAACCATCGCGTGTTACTATATGCATATTGTTTTGAGTTAACCCGTTATTTTTCGTTTTTAGACTGATTTTGAGTGGAACAAAAATAATGTAAATAATAATGTTTATAATCTCAATGTAATCAAATTTGTTACATAGATGTTTTTGCATAGTTTTGATAATATTCATTAATGATGTTTATATTTATTTTTCCATCGTTGTAAGGCGTTCAACGAATATACACAATGCATGTACAAGTTTTAACTTATTAAGTTTTAATTTATTAAATGGAAATTTCAACCTCACGCGGTATTTTGAAAGTATTTTGAAAATGAACTTCTTATACATCATTTTAAGCAGAATTTAAAACTGCCAGAAATAAAACGTTTCTTTTTTAGTTTAAAAATTTTTAACAACGTAAGTGGAATTATTGTTTCAAGTAACAAGTGACTTATAATATTTAATACCAACCTACATTATTTTACGAAAAAATGGTAAAATGTCAATTGCGGAATCATACGTCAAAAACTGCACTTCATCCCCGTTAATTGAGATGGTTTTACAGAATCTGGAAAATTTAATTTTTGCAAATTTTGTGGTAAAAGAGAACATCGTTTCTGTTTCTGATTCGCCGGATAGTCCGTTTCAAATTTTAAAACGAATAATTCGCCCTTAACACATGTGTGTATCCGGGACAGTTATTCTGTGAAGGGTAATTATTGACATGTATTGTAAAAAGTAAGTAATGGCATCCTTTAAGAGACACACTCGAATGATTAGTCTCGCATATCGTTCAAGAGGCGTCCTGGCTATTGTACGTTTTAATTCAGTGATAAGTTATGACGCAGTCATTGGAATATTGTTATGTGTATCTGTTGTATGTCGTTTTGAAATAAATCAGTGGAACAATTATCAGAGGGATTTAAAAAATCAAGCTAGGACCAACAATTCAGTAGAAGCGTGGCTGGCATCGTGGTTTTATTTCTTTTTGCAGATCGTTTTACCCAAACATATATAAATTCGTTAATTGCTTAAAAAAACAACAACATTTTCACCATTACGAAGTCAGCCAGTTTCTAGCGGGAAATTTTTTAAACCTCAAAAATAAAAAATACGTCAATGTTGGGAGAAGAATAAAATTAATCGTTGAAGACTATCAGAATAGGCAATTATTAGATTACCTGCGTGGTATTTCATATAATTTTGAATTTTAGTTTTATTTTTTTTAAATTTTTATTGTTATCTAAAATAAATTTGTAGTTTTGTTTTATTTTTGTAAATTTTTTATTGTTACCTAAAATTAATTTGTAGTTAAGTTTTATTTTTTAAATTTTTTATTGTTACCAAAAATTAATTTGTACAAATTATAGAATAAATTTTTCGTAATTTTCAAGGTGTTGCATTATTTGATTCGACATAAAACTTATGGCAATGAACTGTTTTCGTAAAATAATGTAGGTTGGTATTAAATATTACAAGTCATTTGTTACTTGAAATAATAACTCCACTTACGTTGTTAAAATTTTTTAAACTAAAAAAAGAAACGTTTTATTTCTGACAGCTTTAAATTCTGCTTAAAATGATGTATAACAAGTTCATTTTCAAAATACTTTCAAAATACCGCGTGAGGTTGAAATTTCCATTTAATTTAACTTGTACATACATTGTGCATACGTATATTCGTTGAACGCCTTACAACGATGGAAAAATAAATATAAACATCATTAATGAATATTATCAAAAATATTCAAAAACATCTATGTAACATATAAACATTATTATTTACATTATTTTTGTTCCACTCAGAATCAGTCTAAAAATGAAAAATAACGGGTTTACTCAAAATAATATGCATATAGTAACACGCGATGGTTGCCCGGCATCAATATATGTGCATTTTATCACTAACATCATAATTGTACTGTTTACTTACACACGTGCGATTATTTCCACTTATCTATATTTTTTTACAAGGTGCATATCTGTAAAGGTTTTCAATACAAGAAATCGAAATGCTTTTTAAATATTTGCGAATGCATTCTTAAAAATACAGCTTGCTGTGGACAAATTGTCCAGGGACGAATTATCCCGGGTACGAATTGCCCGGGGACGAATCGCCGGGGACGAATCGCCGGGTACGAATCGCCGGGTACGAATTGACCGTAAACCATCTTATACATGGAAAAATTGCTCGCTTCACACGATCATTTACCTACCTTTAAACAATGTTTTCGAAATTTTGTTACGAGTATTTAGACTGTTTTTTTGTACTGAAGACGATAGTGCAACCAAAATTTTAATCTTGTGTCTAGTTTTTTTTAAAATATATTAAATGCGATGACACGGCGCGGTCATTCGTACAATTTTTACGCGCTTCTAAAGGTTATTTCTACCGCCCAGACAGAGAGCTCATAAAGCAATTATTTTCTAGACGCCTGACCATCGTGGAGTTTTGAATGTTTTGAATGTTTAGTTAACGATAGTATTCTAGTATTTACTGCTAAATTGGTTGGTTGCATTTATAAATTTAATTTTTAATTATGACAACTCCTTATTTATTTGAACCTGAATACATAGATGACGACGAAGTTGATACTTTTTTTTGAACCTAGTAGTGTAAACATAAATTACGAAAATCGAAGTGGAATTTGTAATTAGTGTAAATGTGAAAAAAGTGTGTCTATGCCAACAGATGAAGAGTCTATATGTTGTCAAGAATATGATAATATAAAACATTTAATTGGTAATAATACTGCATGTATTATTACACAAAATAATTTGTTTGAAAAATTGTTTATTGACAAAGATGTTTTAAATATATCACGTCATAAACCCAACTTCCTGTAGCTTTCGAAAAATGTGACCCAATTCATATATTTTTTTATTGAACCAATATGTATCTACTTTTTTTTAAACAAGGTTCTTTGGAAAATTTTTTCTTAGAACACACGATTAGTCTAAATCACTTTCTAAAAAATGTTTATTGCAAATTCTTGCATTTTGTCCTGGTTGAAATGATTGTCTTTTACAAAATTCTGACCAAAATGCAAATCGTTTCGGCGATTTTTCTCTATTAGGAAAACGATATCCCGTTGGTTCACTGCATCCAAAAACTGGTCGGCGATGTTCTGGTGGCTACTGTTGCAAATAACTCGGAATTATTCTGCATTTACGACTTTAAATCACAATCAACTTTTACTGATGATAATGAGGGTTCACTGCAGGATGCAACAAACCTCGTTGCTTTTATGGACGGATCACTTATAGTATTGTAAAAGGCACAGTCATAAACTTAGCCGAACTTTACGCACAATTAGATAAAATAGGAACGAAACGCACAGTCGGGGCGCTGTTCTTATTTAATATTTAAAAAAAAAACTAAACACCGTATTGAAATTCTGATTCTTTTATCGTCTTTGGCAAAACCATTCACACAGTCTCATATAAATTAAGCATTAAAAATATAATTTTTAGGTAGATGGATCGTTGTGCGAAGCGAGTAACTTTTGCACGTGAGAGATACGGAGTTTCGGTGAGATCGGCTCAGTGACGTCACAAGCAATTCTAAAAAGTCTTAATATCTTCTAAAACAATTTTTTTTTTACATTTGAGTTTTATCAAATAGTTTTTAATAGTACTGACTATAATAATTTAACATTAAATAATAATTTTAAAAAAAAAGTTTTTTGTGTAATGTGCTCCTTTAACATTGAAGTGCCTATTTTTGACTCACAATTTTGTATTTCCTCGTCTCCACTAATGTTCCGTCTCGCAAACACAAAATTTACTTGCTCAAAAGTAACACTTGTAATCCTAATAAAACATACCTATAGGTACTAGTTGTACACTTAATTGAATTCATAATAAAAATAAACTATTTTTAGCTATTGAGTTTTTTAGTGTTGTTGGTTGAAATTTATTTAATCGCATATAAACACAAAAACATAAACAAAATTAGCAATTTAAATTAAGCGCCAATGATTTCTGGGATTTATTTCTATTAATGGATTAAAAAACAATTTCCACTTTCAATAAATAGTGGAAATTATATATTTTTGCTAACGTTAAGGTGGGGGACGCTCAATGTTAATTCTCCATAAGAAGAATTCGATAATTATCTGACACATTTCTTGAGACAATGGTTTGAAACTTTTCGTTCAGATCAGTTAAACTATATTTTAGTAGAAGAGGGTATTAAGAACAAAGACATATGTATGGAAACATCATTAAAAAAAATAAATAGTGACTGCGAAATTATCGTCATTATGTTCTAATTTATTTTAGACCTGAGATTGTGTTTTCTGCAATCTAAGTCATTTGTTCTAGTAGATAATCATTATTGAATGAAAGTGGTAAAAAAAATTTAAAAAAAAATGCTGTAATTAATGAGAAAAATACAATAAGTCAAAAATCCATAAGCCGCTCAAGTTTTGTCGGTAATTTTATGATGATTCCGATAATTTTGCTATAACCGTAGTTAAGCCACCATCGAATAGAGGACCCACGCAAAAATTTTTCAAGGTTCAATGAAATTAGATGCAACCATTTCCACCACGGGAGAAACTATTTCTTATCTGCTGTCGCGATAAGGCACGACACGAATTATATCACGGGCCAGTATTCTGTAAAGTTTTATTTATTGCAATAAAACTGCAACAATTGCTGTTTGTTATTGTTATTATATGTATAATGAAATACCAAATTAAGAATAAAATTTAAATAAACAAAACATTTCCGTGGTTAAAAATTCTTTTGTTTTACTGAACCAAGCTTTCTTTGGCATAGAACAATTTATACAAAACCGCCGGCGATATTTCATCTTTAGTTAATTGAACACATTCAATTTGCTTGTGATGTTTATTATTTGATAATAAAACAGCATGGCATAATTAAACCCAC
The DNA here is from genome assembly GCA_949768715.1 of Dascillus cervinus. Classification (NCBI taxonomy): domain Eukaryota; kingdom Metazoa; phylum Arthropoda; class Insecta; order Coleoptera; family Dascillidae; genus Dascillus; species Dascillus cervinus. Next base: position 14,929,674 of record OX458316.1, on the reverse strand, counting down.
ATATTTTCTGCATCGTTGCCCGCTATCGGTGTTTCTAGGAAGAAAATGTTTATGAAACAAATAATATTCGACTGCACGTTCGATGCCGATGATTTTGATAAATTGGCTAAAGTGTTTTATGCTTTGGTGGGTACAGACCATTATCAAAGTCACTTTCCACTGTTATTAGTATTTTGTAATTGTTTTTGTTAATTGAGGGTGTGCGTGTTTAAAATACTTTCTTGAAGTTAGTGAATTTTTTTGTTTGTAAGTGTAAGTGATTTATCGGCTTGGTGAGACTGTTGCAATGGGAAAATCATCAGAAAAATCATATTCGCAGCGTCGCAAAAACACTAAACGCGCCAAATCTATGAAAAAAAATTGGGCAGACAGAAAAAGGTAAGTAATATTGCAACAGATTTTACACTAGGTAACCTATTCAATTGAGGATTGTTTATAAATAATGTAATGTACATTTAAAGCGACTTAAAATCACACTCAAGCATTGAAGGGCAAACAAATGTGGATACTAGTTCTGGCCCATCACCTATAAGTTTACAATTGTCGCCGAGCAAAAGCAATCATGCTCCCGAGGTTCTGGCCACGTACGTTTATGCCGTAAAAAACTTCAAACGACTTTATGACAATTCATTTAATTTCTAGCACCTCTGGCATTACTGAACCACAACCCACAACCCCTTTGCAAGATCCTTGGGATCCTAAAAATGAATATAACAGGTTTTTACATCATATGTATGTAATTATTTACTGACATATTTATTAATTTTAGCATTATGCAACATGAACTCTCTATAGAGACAGTTCCAGATGTTGCTATCAGTAGTAATAGAGTTATAGACATACATTATTTCTACAAATCCTTGGGTTCTGTGTTTCATAGCCATAGGAATAAATGCACATCTGGAACATTAAACATTCAGAAAGAGGTACTGTTATGTACCTATATTAGTTAATCACACAATTATTAAGTACCTATATTAATTAATCACCTAACTATTAAGTTGTTTACTTATTATTAATCTGTTCACTTATTATCATGTTTATTTGCGGTTCATCTTATATTGGTTCTCATCCTGTTTATTTGTTATTGTATTTTTTAGTGGTTTGTATGCACTTGTTTTTCATCCTGTTTACAGATAAATTTCTTATATAAGGGATTCAAATTAATTACAGTCAAGAGTTTTGATAGTTTGATAGTTGCTACCAGTCTGTCGTTAGTCTCTACTACTCTCCTATTGTTAAGTCATAGTTTTAGTCACTTTTATTTTAAATTAAGTGTTATTTACGAATAATAAAGATTTGTACGAAGAAGTGTCGCTCTCTCGAGGTCCCATAACAAATTTTTGGTGTCAGGAGCGGGATAATTTGCTGAATAACTTGGACAAATCTTGGAAGATTCACAAACGTGACGATTTATCGAAGTCTCCAGATCTATTCCTTGGTAGATTCCCATCTTTAAAAATCAGCAACGAACTGGGATCCAATTGGACATGCACATCATCGTTCTTGTCATATCGTAAGTAACCACTCACAAATCAAACTCTAAATCTAAATTCAAACTCAAATCCTAAATCAATTAAAATAATCTCTCTTTTACAATGCCTACTGAACAATTAGAAGTACCTTTAAGCTTTTTATCAAAATATATAACACCATTTACGGGTGATCGCAATCAGCTAATATCATTTATACGAAATTGTCAGAACGCGTACGATTTAGCCACAGCAGCTCAAAAGCCAATTATTTTCTCTTATATCTTATCACAAATTCAAGGTCGAGCAGAAATTATAATTAGTAATCACAGTTTTACAAGTTGGAATGATTTGAAAAAGTTTCTCAAAGATACTCATTTAGAAGTTAAACACTTTTCGCAGTTACATTTAGAATTGCAAGCGTGTAAACAATATCATAATGAAACTGTAATACATTATACCCAAAGAGTTGAGACTTGCACAACGCAACTTCTGCAAGCCGCGAGAAATGATACGGTAGATCTCGTCGAACTTCGTGGAAAGTTCGAAATGATTAATAAAATGGGTTTACAAACATTCTTACTAGGTATATTACCCCAGTATTCAGTTATTTTACGGGCGCGTGACCCTGAAACACTCTCGGACGCATCGGATATCGCTTTAAATGAAGAACGCATCAATTCATATTTAAAAGAAAACATTTCACATACGTCAAAATTCTGTTCCTTTTGCAAAAAAACGGGTCATACAACATTTAATTGTTTTAAAAAATCAAACAACGTACAATCTCCTAAACCTAAACAGGAACCTAGAGTTTATAACGTACATTCACAAAACACAAATACTTTTCAAAAAACCCAAACTCCAAATTCAAAGTTCTGTAACTATTGCAAGAAAACCGGGCATGTAATAGGTGAATGTCGGAAAAGACAGTATAATCACGCGAAAAGACAATATCCTCAACAAAATACGAATCAAAATGCGAATTCTAACAATAATTTAAACTATCAACGTCCCTCAACCCCTGCCGTAACGAGGAACGTCAATCAAGTTTCGGCAGAATTTTCACAATTAACTCAACAGCCTTTGTAGAACTTCATATACCGGAGTCAAAAACAAAATTCCTAAAATTATTAATAGACACAGGTGCCGATGTTTCATTAGTTAAGTATCAATCAATAAAAGGCGAATTAGCATGTTACGAGGACGAAAAATTAAAATTAAAAGGTATCAATGATGAAATCATGGAAACATTCGGTTACTCAAATTTTCACATAAATATTGGTAATTCCATTATCGAACATAAAATGCATTTAATTAAAAATAGTAAAAATATACCATTTGACGGAATTTTAGGGATAGATTTTTATAGGAAAACAAATGCTGTGATTGATTACAAAAACAACAGTCTAACATTTAATCATCACACAATTCCTATTCTTTTTGAAAATAAACCTAATTCTAACGTAGAAACGAACTTTGTAAAATCTAACTCAACGCAAACTCCTAAATCTATCGAAAATCATAACATTATTCCAAATCTAAATCAAACTCGAAATCTTACAAACTCAAACTCTTTATTAAATCAAACGCGAAATCTTACAAACTCAAACTCTTTACTAAATCAAACTCAAATTCTTACAAACTCGAATCAAATTTCCAAATCTTCTATATCTCCAAATCGAAATTCAAAATCTTACATTATCCAAAATCTAAATCAAAGAGTAACTCATGAACCAATTTTTAAATCCTCTCAAGATCAAAACATTTTCAAACTCAAGCCACGAACAGAAACCTTAATTCAATTTAACGTACAAAATCCAGAAATTCAAGAAGGCTTAACTCCAAATATAGAAATTCTTGAAGGTGTATTTCTTTGTCGTTGCATCACAAAAGTCGATCAAAATCAAAAAGCTATCTCTACAATATTAAATACGACCAGTAATGAGGTCACTATCAAACAATTAGACTTAAATTTAGAGCCCTTAAACAATGACGAAATATTTTGCATCAATTCAATATTACAAGTAGAAAACGGGAATATTACAAATCGTAATGAAATCTTGAATAAAACTATTCGAACCGATCATTTAAATCAAGAAGAGCGCGAGTCTCTAATGAAAATTTGCCACGAATATAATTCTATATTTCAACTTGAATCCGATAATTTAACTAGGACAAATAGCATCCAACACACGATACCTACAATATCTCAAAATCCTATTTCTTCTAAAACCTATCGTTATCCGGAAATTCACAAACATGAAGTAAATACTCAAATTGATAAAATGTTAAAGCAGGGAATAATTGAACCTTCTACTTCACCTTGGTCTTCTCCTTTGTGGGTTGTTCCTAAGAAAAAGGACGCATCTGGTAAATGCAAATGGAGAATTGTAATAGATTATAGGAAGTTAAACGAAGTTACAATAGGTGATGCTTTTCCATTACCCAACATAACAGAGATATTAGATCAGTTAGGTCATTCTAAATACTTCACCACTTTAGACTTAGCTTCGGGATTTCATCAAATTCCCATGAATTCAGAAGATTCCCCAAAGACAGCATTTTCGACGCCATTAGGTCACTATCAATACACACGAATGCCTTTCGGTTTAAAAAATGCACCAGCAACCTTTCAACGGTTAATGAACAATGTACTATCAGGATTACAAGGGATCAAATGCTTTGTATATCTTGATGACATAGTTATCTATGCCGATTCCATTGAAACACATTCACGTAAATTAAAAGAAATTTTTGAACGACTAAAAAGTCACAATTTAAAGCTCCAACCCGATAAGTGTGAATTCATGCGTCATGAAGCAGCATACTTGGGACATCTCATATCTGAAAATGGAGTACGTCCAAATTCTGATAAAATTCAAACAATTCAAAATTTTCCAATTCCCAAAAATGCGAAAGATATCAAGTCATTTCTTGGATTAGCCGGGTACTATCGTAGATTCATAGAAAATTTTAGCAAAATTACCCGACCTCTTACTAGCTTATTAAAAAATGAAGTAGAATTTGATTGGTCATCAACTCAACAGGAAGCTTTCGATGTTCTTAGAAATAAATTAATCTCAGAACCTATCCTCCAATACCCAGATTTTTCTAAACCTTTTAATTTAACAACAGACGCTAGTGGGTATGCAATAGGCGCTATTCTTTCTCAGGATTTTAACAATAATAACTTACCAATTGCATATGCTTCTCGAACTATGAATCGTGCTGAAACAAATTATTCAACAACTGAAAGAGAATTATTAGCAATAGTATGGGCAACGAAACACTTCCGACCATACCTATATGGAAGGAAATTCAATATCATTACCGATCATAGACCATTGACTTGGTTAATGAACGTCAAAGACCCTGGTTCGCGATTAACTAGGTGGCGCTTAAAACTTGAAGAATATGAATACAACATTATTTTTAAACCAGGTAAACAAAATACTAATGCAGATTGTTTATCGCGAATTCAAATCGAAAATCCTCAAATTTTAAAGTTACAAATGTTGACTGATGACACGTATAACGATTTCTTGAAATTCCATTATATGGATCTAAAGCCAAATATTCACGATTTTCAAGAAACTGACTCATCTTTGTTAGATCAAGACAATAACATTGCACATATCATCTCCTCAGATTTTCGAAATTCTGAAGGATTGTCCTTAGAAAATAGTAAATTAATCACAAACTATGAATCTTTAAAACTAGAAACCTCAAAATTATACGACATTCTAATATCCCAATTCAAAAATAAATTCAGAGTATATCACTTGATAATCAAGCAAAACTTCTGGGATAAACCAACATACCAAGATTTATTTTATTGTCTTCAAAACTTAAGAAACATTTTAGAAAGAGATAAAATAAGCTCAATTTCATTTCCTTTATTCATTGATCAATTTATACAATTTAACCCTGAAAAATCAAAACAAATATTATTGTACGTATTTCGGAATTCAAAAATCAGTATCATATTATGTCATAATAAAATAATAAATCCAATTAGGGAAGACATACCTAAAATTTTAGCAGAAAATCATAATTCCCCAATATCAGGACATTCAGGTTATCATCGTACCCTAAATAGATTAAAATTTAAATATAAATGGAAGAACATGAAAAAAGATGTTAAATCCTATATCAAACAATGCGAAAGTTGTCAAAAAAACAAAGTAGTTCGTAAAACCTTCAAACAACCAATGGAAATTACCTCAACCTCAAACCACTCATTTGAAAAATTAGCAATGGACATTGTAGGTCCACTTCCATTGACTGAAGACGGCAACAAATTCATTTTGACAGTACAAGACGACCTTACTAAATTTTCTCAAGGTTATGCCATTCCAAATCATGAATCCTCCACGATCGCTGATATGTTAGTGAAACATTTTATCTGTAATTTCGGAATTCCCAAGCAAATCCTTACCGATCAAGGTAAAGACTTTACTTCCAACTTAATAAAAGACATTTCATCCTTATTCAAAATTAAACGAATTCAAACCACAGCGTATCATCCACAGTCAAACGGTGCACTAGAAAGGAGTCATGCAACTTTAGCTGATTACCTAAAACATTACATAAACGATAAACAAACTGACTGGGACAAATGGATTCCTTTTGCTATGTTTTCATACAACACAACTCCTCACAGCTCTACCAAATTCACACCTTTTGAATTAATCTTCGGACAAAAACCTGAATTACCTACTTCAATCATACAACCTCCTGAATTCAAATATACATACGATACTTATGTAGATCAATTAAAATTAAAATTAAGCAAATCACATGAAATTGCTCGCGAAAACTTAATCAATCAAAAACAAAAGTCTAAAGAACATTACGACAAACATGCAAATACTATTCAATACAATATAGGCGATTTAGTATATTTACGCAATGAACATACAAAACTCAATCAATCTCGGAAACTAACTCAAAATTATCTAGGGCCTTACGAAATCGTTAAGGTAAATTCGTCCGCAAACGTAGTAGTCAAAGTCAAAAATAAAAACGTAACAGTTCATGTCAATAGACTAAAACCAGCATTTATTTCAGGACCTTCATCATCGAAGGCCATGCCTCGAAGTATAATGTAACAAGGTTTGAAACATCACCAGGTTTATACTACGAAAATCTAGGAAAATTGCAATATTACGATAGCACATGGAACTTAATTGCACATGTTGATACTAACTTTTTAACTCAGAAACTCAATCTAGTAGTCCAAACTTATGAAAATACAAAACACATGTGTGAGAAGGTAACGTTTACTACAGACGCACATTTATGCAGACAATCGTTAAATTTTCTGGAAATCAAAATTCCTACAATTCGAACAAAACAGACAGCATTTTTAGACTTAGTAGGACACACAAGACAAAGACGAGGTTGGTTTGATGGTATCGGTTCCGTATTCAAGACCATTATCGGTACATTAGACGCCTCAGACGCAAAATATTACGAAGATTCGATCAGTAAAGTAATGAAAGACGATACGAATATTTTGAAACTATTAAAAGAACAAAATCAAATAATTAAGACAACAATTTCAAATTTCAATCATACCATTTCAAATTTGAAAAAGAATGAACAAGTATTTAACGACAATATTAATCAATATCATAATTTTACTCAGGCAACAACGCAAGAAATTAATCACATCCAATTTACTCAAATGATATTAGAACATATGTCTTTACTCACATATATATCTAACGAACTAGTTTCAGATTATGATCAATTAATTAATTCCGTGTTATTTGCACAAAATAATCAAATTCATCCTTCTATAATAACTCCAAATCAAGTTTTATATGAATTAACCAATACCCTAAGTCAATTGCCAACAGGAACTCATTATCCTTTACCACTTAAGAGAGAAAGTATTCATAAATTATTGAGTATAGCTGAACTGAAAGTTTATTTTCTGAATTCAAAATTAATATACATCATTTCTAACCCTTTGGTTAAAGAAACAGTATTCACTTTGTTTCATATATTACCTCTTCCAACTCCAACGAGAGACCCAGCAAATTTTATATTCATTCAACCAACTCATCAATATCTAGCAATATCGATAAACAAGATTCAATATGATTCATTTGATTCGCTAGACGATTGTAAAAGAGTAGATGAATATTATAATGTATGTAAACAAACTGTTTTATTTATTTCTCATGTTAAACCAAATTGTGAGACAAGGTTACTTTCGGTAAATGGCATAATACCAGAAGAATGTAATACTTATGTTGTCAATAGTAAACTAGATCTCTGGCATAAACTTCAAAGTGGAAATCAATGGCTTTTTGTTCTTTCCAACTTAGATCTTGTAACAATAAATTGCAAGAATGGAAACCCTATCGATATCCGCCTAAATGGTACTGGAATACTTGGCCTGCATGAAGATTGTAAGGCGTACGCAAGATCAACTACCTTAGTTCCAATGAAGGGCTATAATAGCAACTACGTTCCAATCGTTCCAATAGCAAACATCCTTGAAGATGACTGTTGCAACGAAAAGAAGATCAACAGGACCTTGCCGAAAATTCAAATTCCTCATTTCGTCACAGCTAACGTCGATTTAGATGATTTAGCGTTTGTTTCTCATAAGTTAAATAACTTTGATAAACAAATTGATGATATGTTACACGAAGAAACAATCAAAAAACATATTAGTATATATACATATTTGGTTTATATAATTTCTTCAGTTTTAGCGACTTATGCTGTTTATAAATTGTATATATATTTCACTCAGAGGAAGAGACGAAATCAACCGCTTGAAATCGAATATCGTTCAGGACGTGTATGCTGTAATATTTTCAACATCTGCCGTGATTCCACCCGAATCCAGGATTTCAACAGCGACCCTGAAACATCCATTGAACTAACTGAGGGCATTCAAACACCAGCAAGGGGACAAGCTGTCCATCGCACCTCAACATTGAGAACAAACCTTTAGTGGAAATAAAACAAATTGTATTCCCACTCTTAAGGAGGGAAGTGTTATGTACCTATATTAGTTAATCACACAATTATTAAGTACCTATATTAATTAATCACCTAACTATTAAGTTGTTTACTTATTATTAATCTGTTCACTTATTATCATGTTTATTTGCGGTTCATCTTATATTGGTTCTCATCCTGTTTATTTGTTATTGTATTTTTTAGTGGTTTGTATGCACTTGTTTTTCATCCTGTTTACAGATAAATTTCTTATATAAGGGATTCAAATTAATTACAGTCAAGAGTTTTGATAGTTTGATAGTTGCTACCAGTCTGTCGTTAGTCTCTACTACTCTCCTATTGTTAAGTCATAGTTTTAGTCACTTTTATTTTAAATTAAGTGTTATTTACGAATAATAAAGATTTGTACGAAGAAGTGTCGCTCTCTCGAGGTCCCATAACAGTACGAATAGGATTAACCAGTACATTCACTTTGAAGTGCGATATGTGTAATCGTACATACGAACAGAAAACACATGCTCCAGAAAATAGTATGAACATATCTGCAGTTTGGGGTACGCTATCAACTGGGAGTTCGTACAAGCATTTTGAAGAAATGCTAAGTGTAATGAATATACCTAGTCTTTCTAACACGTTATTCTATAAAACTGAAGAAAAATTAAGTTTGGTAATACGTGACATATCATACGTAAACGATAACATTTAGTTACATGTTTTTAATGTAGTTATGGATGGAATCGTCTATAAACGACATGAGACGTGCTGGTGTAGAAGAGAAAGATATTGCTGTACAACTAGGACACGTTGATGAAGATGGAATTCCCTGGATAACAGTGTATTTAGATGGAGGTTGGAGCAAACGCAGCTACGGCCATAACTACGATGCAGCTTCTGGAGTGGTAAAGTTATCTGCTTATAGTAAATAAAAACTTTTTCATTGGAACCTTGGTTTTCATAACATTTTAGGCAGTTATAATCGGGAAGGCTACTGGTAAAGTACTTTACATGGCGGTTCGGAATAAATTCTGCATCATTTGCACTAAAGCAGCAAATAAAAGTATTGATGTGCGGAAACACACATGTTTTAAAAATTGGTCTGGATCATCATCAGCAATGGAGGCAGATATTATAGTGGAAGGATTTTCTACGAGCATAGAAATGCACGGGGTGCGATATAAAAAATTCATTGCTGATGGAGATTCCAGTGTTTTCGCCAAAATTCAAGAGAAAGTGTCGTATGGAAAACAAGTAAAGAGTCGAAAATCTAAACTTGGGTATATCTAAACAGAATTGTTTTGTTATAGGTATTAAAGGTTGAATGCACAAACCATGTTATAAAAAATTATGGTAAAAAACTTTATTCATTTAAAAGTGACAGAACAGGTTTGTCTCTTGCTGCTCGTAAATTGTTGACCCAAAAGAAAATTGTGGAATTGCAAAGAATAGCACAAAAAGCGATTTATGATAACGCCCATGGGGACATTGGAACACTAATAGAAGATTTAGTGAATGGGCCTCATCACGTTTTTAATAATCATGCAAATTGTAAAGACTATTTTTGTTCGTCGGTAGGGGAGAACAATAACTCAACAATGACGGAAGTGAGGGCTAGTGGTTTACTTAGACATATAAGTGGTAAGTACTTGTATATTGAAATTATAATGAAGCAATGGGATATTCATTGTTGATATTGTTTCAGGAGCTATTAACTTAGTAATCCGAAAAGCTAATAATTTAATTGACAGTGAAACAAATAACCGCGCAGAATTATTTATGAGTTTAGTCGCAAAAGCCGTGATGGGCAAGCGAACGAACTTGATTCAAAGAGGCTCTTATCAAACCAGAGCATACTTGTCCGCTTTACGGTACAATCAAGGTTTATTACTGATCATTTGTTCTGTATATCATTTTCTATAAATGGCATTTTAGGACCATCTTGGCATTCACTGCCGTGGAAAAAAATTACAAACAGAAGTCCTGGGACGTATTTTAAAAAATTTATTGCGAGGGAAGATGCCAACAGATGCAGAAGGAAAATAATTTTCAGACACCGACCGTCCAAATCAGTTTCAAAGCCGGTAACTTCAAAATCCACAACAGATTATGGTCCATTGGCGTTGCAACCTCAACTTTCTCAGGAGCAAATAGATGCAGAGTGTGAGCGAATTTTAGAATCCATGCAGGTAAAATAGTATTTTATGTAAATAGTCATATTGAAGGTCATATCTTAGATAACACGAGAAGAAAGAGACCACATTGCTAAGAATACAATTGGACAGTTTGATAATGAAGGCACCGTCTAACAGCATCGAAATTTGGTGCAGTTATTAAACGACGTGATGTCACGTCATGTCACGGATTGTTGAAAACTATTTTTTCAACTAAACAAATTTCAACTCCAGCTATAGAATATGGGAAAATTAAAGAGTCCGTCGCACTTTCCTTGCTAGAAGACAAATTAAATGTCACTGTTCATCCTAGTGGGTTATTTATAAATTTGGTTCATCCGTTTCTAGGCGCTTCCCCAGATGGTATGTTATTTGTTTTATACGTATAAAATATATTTTGTTTATTTGTTATTTAGGTTTAATCGGTGATTCTACGCTAGTTGAAGTAAAGTGTTTATTCAAAATTGCCAATTTGGGTATCTCGCTGAACGAAGCTATTAGGCAAGATAAGATCTTATGCCTTGAAATTAATGATGGGTGTATTCAATTGAAACGAAATCACGATTATTACTTTCAGGTGTGTAACGTTAAAATGATTCTAACTCGACTCTAATCGCACAATAAAATAATTTATTTCAATTTAGATCCAGGGGCAATTACATATAACCGGCAGGACAATGTGCTATTTCGTAGTGTACATTAACGATGAACACGACCTATTTGTGGAAGAAATAGCAAGAGATGACAATTTTTGGTATGACGTTATGTTGGAGAAGCTCGTTAGGTTCTACACACAGTGTATGTTACCAGAAATTGTCACAGGAAATTTGAAGAAAGGTTTAAGATGCATTGATCCCCCATATATCTTGGAGGCACAAAAGCGAAGCAAGGAAAAAAAATCCACTATGATCAGGAGTAACATTTAAACATTCCATTTATTTTAGCACATTCGGTTAAATCTATGGAAAACATTGGAATTAATATGTTTTTAGACATGTCTACACTTTGCAAAGTTTTGTGATCGTGATTAGGTGGACAATTTTTTGTTTTATGACGCGAAATTGGAATCTGAAATAAACGACGACAAAATGTATCCTATTACTATGTTATCCCTTGAAATAATTGTAGATGATAACAGTAACGAAAATGAAGAAGTAGAAGTAGAAGAAGACAGAGGCAAAGAAGTAGAAGAAAGCGACTCATAATGTAAGAAAACGCGCCTTGCATTCTACCTCACAGGTGGTGCAGAAACGAATCCATCGTAGCGCCCAAGTTTTCTCAGTCTCATATCTCGAAAACTATTGGTTCCATGTAAATTTTATATAGAACCTTTTTTGTGTAGATTTTGATAATAAACAAATTCTGTTATTATCAAACTTCACGTAAAACCAATATTTCACGAGATATTTGAGAGAAACTGATTTTCGCGATTTTCAACCTACGATAATTTTTTTAGCGGACACGATTTTGCAACAGACAAAGAAAATCCCGAAGGAAAATCTTCACTTGAAATTTTTTAGAAGATTGTTTTTTTTTGTATAAAATGATTGGACCCAACCGGATTTTAGTTACCAAAAATAAAACAGTTTACGCATAATTATCTGATTTTCTTAATTTTTGTTAATTTTCCTATTATTAAATTTTTTAAATTGTTTATGTTAATTTAGAGTGTATGATTAAATTCTTCTAAAGTTTTGATGAGTACATATTATTTTTTACCAACCAACATTGACGCTTCTCAGCAATCTCTGATACTGTTTATATAAATGAGCTGTAACTGATAAGAAAAAGTAAACATATTGTAAGTAAGCATCCCGCGCTTCCGGAAAAATACAAATTGAACGACTTCGTAATGAAACATTTTTTACTCGTGTAGATTTAAAGTATTAATATTTTTTAACTTTTTATCTTTATGTAGTACCTATAAAATAATGTTACATGCAATTTTACGTTGCCACGCATGAATAATATTTACATTTTTCCGTGGTGGAATTGTGTTGTCCTGTACGGTATCAGCAGATTCCTACATGCCGGTAGCTACTTCACACGTCTTTGGTTGCCTAAACATTTTTTATTTTAAGGGGCAAAATTGGTGCCCTCTGAGCGGAAGAATTGTGCGAATACTTGGAAATTTCCCCCCCTTAACGAATTAGCGTTGAATTTTACAATGAGCTCGTATTATAGTTCTAGTAAATAATAGCGATCATTAAAAAGATAAAGTGAGGATATCGCAGAAGCTTTAGATTTCTTTCTTCCCAGGAGGCGTATTTACAAAAGACACGACTAGCAAAATTTAGAGCATATTTGTTTTGTTTACATCGTAAAAGTCTGTTTACCCTAGATTTGGCCCAAATTGCAGAAAAAAATTCTCTCTCTAAAAGTTACGAGAAAATTACAATGTTTTCTTTGTCGAAGAAAAGTAAAAAGGCAATAAAACTTTGAAAATTTGTAGATTCTGCTTCGCTTATTACATCATCCAATTAAAAGTTAGTCTTTTCATACATGTAATGCAGAGTGAATATTTATTCTTTCGAGGTTGCAAATTGACATTTACTGAATTTCATTTGGTTCAATTTGTATATTTTTCAATTAATTCTTTCATTATATGCTTTAATTTCATATTGAATAAACTACAAGAGACGTGTACTCAAACATCGTGATAATTGAATTTTTAGATACACTGAACAGAGTTTAAAATTTAAATCAATATTGTTGTCGTCAAATCGCTATTTACGGAAGATAGCTTAATAGAAAAATGTAACATACATAATGTTGGCGGTATTAAAAGAACGAAGTTCAATAAATTAAATACAAGGTTAATTGTTGTAATTTTTATCTTCAATTCAATAACATCCGTATAGTAAACCGGTTTAATTTTTTTCGCCGGGATAAAGGAAAGCAATAATCAATGGGTTTAATTAATTTACCTCCTTCTAATATTAAGCGATTATAATCGATCAATTAGCGAGTGTCTTTATTAATTTTTCTTCGAACAACAAGAAAAGAGGGTGTAAATTCTCAACATTTAAAAGCTGTCTCAACAAACCAAACACCGGAAAAATAGGTAGTGTCCATAAATGGCGTGTATTGCAACCAGATGAAAAGTATAGTTCTAGCCTAATCAGAACTCAATAGAAGAAGGAGAAGAAGAAGAAGAAGAAAAGAAAAACCTACTCTATGATGGTTATAAAATATTTGAGTAATAGACAGACCATGACTGCATCAGAATATTGATCTTAAAAGGAATGTAATTAATGAGTCGATTGAATAGTTAATAAATAAAGGCAATGAAAATGTATTATCAGTATAATTAAGATAGATGAAGATACCCAACAAAGTGGTGAATCAGAGATAATCTGAAGTTTAGTTAGGAAACGCCTCCCCTTTACTTTATTAGAGCAAAAACAAGCCTGTTCCGCTAATGTAATGATTAATTTAATAGAATCTCTTTGTTCCCGCTCACAACATAATCACTGTTAAAAGAAGCATTTCATAAACACGTATTAATTTTATTCCGTTTCAATTTTCATTCGTCTCTTTTCCGCAGTGAACATTGTATCGGTTATGTATCTTGTTTTCTTTTCTAATTATAAATTATTTAACTCCGGTAATTGGATCTGCAGGGAGCGATGTCGATGTAGAAATAGGAATGCTGCTAGAGACATAAGCCTGAGGGAACCGTCCTCAAGGAATTCGAATTCAACATTACACGGGGAATTATTCTGGAACTTTACAACAGTGATGTTCGACAGAGTTGCTTGTTTAATTGAATTCCATTGTAAGTTAAACTTGTTTTAAAGCTGTAGTTACAAGCTTGGTACTTTTAGTATTACATAAACTGTTCTAACTCATACCTCAATTACTTGAAAATCCACATACTTTCTTACTTTTATTGCACTTTTTAAAAAAGATTAAATTAAACACACATTTTTTGGGAAAAGAAACAACGTAAACGTTTTGAAATAATCACTGAAGAATTCTGAAGTTTATATAGGAATCTTTCTTGCTTCGGTTCAAAGTTAAGAAAATAAGTAATATCAAGAGGAGTTTATAAATTCAACTACCTACGCAAATCTTTCAAATATTCTTCAATTTGAACAATACCAAAATTTAATTCAAAAAGTTTGGCTGTAAACTTATTTATCGCAGAAATTCAGAAATTAAAATTTGTTAAATTAGATGACATAGCGAACAAAGGTTTAATAAGCAATTCTGGAAGAAATTATTTCCATTATATTTTACTTGCATCTATGATGAAAATGCAAATATAAGAAAATTTCAAACGGAGAAAATATGATATTAATCATAGATTAATCGTTGATATCTACGGAAAATTATCTATAGTCTTACTTTGAAACTTCTATCTAAAAAAATGAAAACATAATTTACAGGAAATTATTTAATTAAAAGTAAAGAAAATAACAATACGATCTTGGAAAAGTGAAATAATTAAATTTTACTTATAACTTTAATTCATTGGTGTTATACTTGCTTTAAATTAATTCTTTTTCTTTTCAATTGAAGGGCTTAGGCTGCATGCCACATAAAGTTAGTATTGAAATATTAATTGTTAAAGATTCGGTTAAATCCCACAATCAAACCTGATGATTTTTATACCATGTAATGTCATAAGGAATTTGTATTGAGGATATATTTAACTATGTTGAGTTAATTTTTAGTACAAATGAAATAAAAAACTGTAATTTTCATAATTTATTACAAAAATTGTGGCTTGCACATTTTTGATAAAAAAATAACATCATAGTTTTTTACAAATTAGTTTTCATCTTCACTATTGCCTGAAAAAATTTTGTCCAAATTTTCGGGTTCATTATCAGATTCTGTTACCTCCTCAGTGGTATTTCCTGGTAGAGTTTGGCAAAAGATATTCTGCGTTTATGAGTTTAAACCGCAATCAACTTTTACTGATGATAATGATTGTTCACTGCAGGGTTCCACAAATTTGGTTGCTTTAAAAAATATTTTTGTAGATACTCCAGAACAGTACTTAAACATTTCAACTTTAGTTAAGTTCAGAACAAATAATCAAATACAAGTCATAGAATTTATCAAGTATCTAAGTTAATCAATAACCCCACATACTTACCTAATTATTAGAAGAGGTTTAATATTTACTCATATTTATATCTAAGCATCAAGAAATTTATAAAAATTTACCAAATACAGCCCTGGTCACTTCTGCCCATGCTGATTATTACGGCTTACCTACTTTTATGGCCGGATCACTTATAGTATTGTAAAAGGTACAGTCATAAACGTAGAATATCTTTAGCCAAACTCTAAGGTTATAGCAGCCCCTAGGTGTTTTTAATAATAAGTGTGATACACTGAAGAAATGTAGGGAAACAGATGTGCCAGATTTTGTAATATTTTTTTTTGTATTCAGTGAAATCGAATTATTATACTTTCAATAATGGTAAAGATTGTAATATGACCGATAAAATTTAAAATAAAATATTTTGAGAAAAACGATATTTGCCAAATAAAAAGTTTAAGTTACCTGTTCAGACTCATCTTATGAATGTTCTTCACTACTTTTGAATGGCACATAATCCTTGTTTAACACACAATCATCAGAGCCGAAATCACAATGTTTTCAATATTAAAATCTAATTTTCTCTTGGCAGAAACATGTGAGCATGATACCACCATGATGAATTTACTTGTGGCTTGTACTGTTATTACACAAATATTTTTGCATATTTTGAATAGCTATCACAACAATAGGAGACTTGTAGAATATCACACAGTGATGTGTAGCATAGATAACTCAAATTTGCTGAAAGTGTGGCATTTAGCTTTGTTGCCCCAAACCCTTCAATTCCTGGTCGAATAAGAGTAGGCAAACATATTGTATTACTAAGACAATCTTTCATAATTAAGATTAAATTGCATGATAACTTTAGTAGTGACTTATGTATTGTACAGTAAACAATGTAAGTAGATAGTCTACACGGGTACGGGAACAGCGGCGAATTAAATTGATTCGCGGATTTGATTCGCGGATTAATTGATCGACGCCATCTTTAATCCTTTAATCGAAGATGTAATTAGACCCCTTTAATCACAGATGTAATTACCCTAATTACCGCGTAATTGATCTTAACCCTTTAATCACAAATGTAATTGTTCCAATTACCGCGTAATTGATCTGATTACAACCCTTTAATCAAAGGATTATTCTAATTACGATGTCAGGCGTCTGCACTCCTGCGCATCATCTATCTCGCTCTTACACACATGGTTGAACACTCCATCTCTCTCAGACACATTGCATAAGCGTACGGACAGGAATTTTCTTGTTTGGCGCCGCACAGCCGAGGCGTCGGCACTCCTGCGCACCATCCATCTCCCTCTTACACATGGTTGAACACGCCATCTCCCTCGCGCACACTGCATAATCGTACGAATAGGAATTTCCCCGCCAGGCATGTCTGACGCCACACTATTGAACTTCCCGCTCAAGTTGTGAAATTTTTAAGTGAAAAAAATGTTTTGCCATAAGCGAGTTTCGAACCCCAATCTCGGGGCTACAGCAGGCAGTCCATTACCGCTGAGCCGGCAAGCATCCTTACTTAAGCATGTATTCAGATGTTATATAAGGAGCGCGCACCCCTGTAAAGTAGAAATCTTTAACTGACAGATGGACGGTATTACAGAACGCGTTTTGTAAAGTGGCATGCTCGTGAATTCGGTCAACAGGTGCCAGATTGAACGCCCATGCGCAAAGCCGACGTACACGAGAGCCGCAATAAACCGAGTCCTTTCGTCCTAAACCATTGTCCGATATTGACGTGTTGCTCGCCAAAAAAAAAAACGTGTTACAACCTGCAATCAACTATTTTTACCAAGCACATTCAAACTATGGATTTAACTAAGTTAAATAATGTTGCCATGCTGGTGAGTTATTTTCAAAAACATTATTATGCATATTTTTACAATTTTATTTCTGAATGTGTAGCATCAACTACCACTGCGAAAGTTGGGTCAACTCGAGGTCGGTGCGACATACCCGATAATCAAATTCCGCAAAGTGCAGACGAGATATGGTGTTAGAATAATGGCGGATTTAATGGATTGTGCGATATTCTTACCGCCGAGGATGACTGAAATAATTGGAGGTGACGAAGCAATCTTAAATTCAACAAATGGGGCCATCCATATGCGCTATATTGGCGGACAATATAATCAAATTGAATTTTTTCCCAAGCCATAGACAGTGCTATGATTTAAAAATGTAATATTGTTTAATGTCTAAATAAAAAATGTAAAATGATTTAAATAAAAAAAATGTACTGTGTAACTGTGTTGTTTATGCGTAATTTTACAAGCTCAGACGCGTTTAGAATTGCATGCTGCTACAAACTTGGCCAAATTCAAAGTAATTTTTTTTTCACCAAGCAATTTTACGGTGCAACCTAAATCAGCTCAGCTTCTAATTAAAACAGTCGAATTTCTGTCCAGCAAACTTATATTATTATATTCCACAATTAGTGAACTACATCATATTAAAATTTCAACCATATTAAATCATCTAGAAAAACTTTAAACATGCAATGTCAGACTTCAACGCACAATTGCAATTCGATGTGGTTGTAAAACTTTAAGACGCCGTGATTTACAAGTTAAATGAATTTAGGGATACATGTTACGCACAGTTTAAACATGCCTTTGCAATATATCTAAATGCATGTAAAAAAAAACCTTTAAATAGCATTCCAATGAATTCTATACATACAATTGTTGCCTCAATTCACAGCGCCCATAAATTGGCGATTTACAAGTTAAACAAATTTATGCATGCTTGTCACACACAGCTTGAACACTGGGAAATATGGTTTGTTTAAACACATCATGCAATCCATCTAAAATGTTTGTAAAACATGTTCTGCTGAATTCTATGCCATGCAGTAATCAACCATAACATCTTCCAATGTGTAAAGTTGCGAAATTTTTAAGTGAAAAAAATGTTTCGCATGGGTCGGAGTTTGAACTTGAGTCCTCGAGTTGAAAACCAAAGCCCCTACCACAAAGCTAACGCAGCTCATACTTAAACATGTATTCATTTGATATAATAGGCACACGATTTTTACAAGGGCGTGCACCCTTGTAAAAGCGGCTTACACCCCCAACGTCCGCTCAGTAAAACCGACATCACACGCATTCCTCAGCCACTTTGTCGCCATTGATCTCACAATATTGACGTATTATCGAGTGATTTTTCAAAAACGTAGTACAACAGTGTGTGTGCATCGATTGTTTTATTTATAAAACGCAGTACAACAGTGTTTGCTTCAACTGTACGTGAGTGTTTTTTGTTTCCAAAACTTAACTGCTGTGAACCAACGTGTTGCAACACCAGTCGGCCATTTTTTCGCATCCAATTTTACAGACGCTTTCGGTAAGGAAACTTTGCATTGCATTTCAATTTTTAATCTGTTTGGGTATGCATGTAGATAAAATGAATCCGAATCGCACGATGTCCGCCATTTTGCGGGAGGTTATAAATGTAATCACTCCTGATGATACTGCTAGAATCGAGTTCTTTTTGTCCGAGGCTCAAAAACATGTTCGAACTCTGTACGCACTTATGCGAAATAGCCATGGCACCGTTGGTGAGAAGAACAGCATCATATCCGAAATCACCATGGTCAAGAGCGAAATGATGCGGTTGAAAATTTTACAACGACGCTTGGGTGGTGGCCACGTGCGCAATACGAAACGATCGGAGCGCGTCATGTGGTCTGATATAAATTCATCGTTCCAGAATCGAATTCGGACCGGCGCAGTGATGAATTTAACTCATGTAGACATTGATGCATTCCTATCAGACGCCATGATGCTAACAAAGGTGCGTGTTAAAAACGCAATCACAAAACACGGGAACATTAAAGTTAACACCGTGTTAGCGTCGGAATACAGTGTTAACACCAACGAAGGTGAAATGCGGGAAGTTAAAACATTTGCAACTAGGAATGTGGCGATCTGTGCAACAACTGATTTAACAGTCTGGTTTGAAGACAGTGTTGCAAACCCCACACGAAGGAAAATGGAAGAGTTCCAAGGACGCGGATCGGGCTGGACTTTGCACCGAATCGTAAATTTAACTGTAAATATAAACAAATACAATCCAATGCGTGCTGGGTCATACCTTGATCTACCAGGACCGATCAAACGGAAGCAAGCATGCATCAATGTTCAAAATGCAGACAACGAGTGTTTCAAGTGGGCACTGCTCTCGGCGCTACACCCACCAGCCCATGGCAATAACCACCATCGCATTACTCACTACATTAATTACGCAAACGAACTCAATTTCACAGGAATTGAGTTCCCCGTAATGCCGCGAGCGATACCAAAATTTGAACGTCAGAATGATGTGTCAATAAACGTATACATTCTGCATAAGAAGAAGGCGGCGTTTTCAGTCTCGCCCACACATATCACTATGAATAAGAAGGATGTCCACATCAATTTACTCCTCATCCAAAGTAGTTACATTGATGATGATGAACAAATTGAATGTGCCGATGATGATGATGAACCACTAACATTCCATTATGTGTGGATCAAAGACCTGTCGCGTCTCGTCGGCAGTCAGCTATCAAAGGATAAAATGAAGAAATATATTTGTGATCGATGTCTGCACTATTTCAACACTGATGCAAAACTGGAGAGCCACCTCCTCGATTGCGGGCAGATTAATAAGTGCCGAGTTAATCTGCCTTCGAGCACCAACAACATTATCAGTTTCAAAAACCAGAGCCATAAGGAACGTGTGCCATTCATCGTATACGCTGATTTCGAGTGTATCTTGAAACGTGTGACCCCTGATCCGGTAAGTTTACATAAACGAATTGTAAATTGATTTTAATTATTTTTATTTTCTAGAATCAGGCTAATAAAACCAATGTGGTTCAAGTACACGAACCATTTAGCATTGGTTACTACATATCCTGCAGCTATGACGACTCAAGATCATACTATCGCAGTTATCGTGGTGTGGAGCCGGCTAAATGGTTTGCCACCGAACTAAGGCGGTTAGCCCAGGACTTGGAGTCTGCATACGAAACACCCGTTCCTATGACTCAACTCACGCCTGACCAACAACGTCAATTCATCGAAGCCACCACATGTCACATCTGTGAAAAGCCCCTCGGCGTCGAACGAGTACGAGACCACTGCCATTTCACCGGTAATTATCGAGGTGCTGCGCATAACGCCTGCAACCTAAATTATCAAGATTCGCGTGCAATTCCCGTTGTATTTCATAATCTGTGTGGGTACGACTCGCATTTCCTCATCAAGGATGTTGCTATGTGTTTCCCCGGGCGCATTAACCTGCTACCTCAGAATAAAGAACGGTACATTTCATTTACTAAAAATATTGATGGGAGCGATATTTCCTTCAGATTTATCGACTCTTTTAAATTCATGTCCTCTTCTTTAGACAAGCTGGCATCTTATATGCCAGCTCTCAAAATTTTACCACAACAATTTCAAAATTTAACTGATGCCGATTTATCTTTGCTGAGGCGGAAGGGTGTGTTCCCCTACGAGTTCTTAGATTGCTGGGAAAAGCTTGAGGCCCCCGAATTGCCTGAGAAGGCACAATTTTTCAGCAATCTAACAGGGAGCAATATAACCGACGCAGATTATGAACATGCCAAATCAGTATGGGTGCAATTCGGCATTACATCTTTGGGTGATTATTCGGATTTGTATCTGAAAACAGACGTGCTCTTGCTTGCAGATGTTTTCGAAAACTTTCGAAACAGCTGCTTGCAGTCATACCAACTTGACCCTGCACACTATTACACACTTCCGGGCTTCACCTGGAGTGCAATGTTAAAGTATACAGAGATCGAGTTGGAACTGCTTACAGATATCGATATGCTAATGTTTGTTGAACGTGGGATCAGAGGCGGCCTGAGTCAGTGCAGCAACCGTTATGCTCGCGCGAACAACAAACACATGCAAACGTTCAATCCGAATAATCCCTCAACGTACATAATGTATTTTGATGTCAATAACTTATACGGTTGGGCCATGTCGCAACATCTCCCAACAGGTGGCTTCAAGTGGGCCGATCCTGCCGTCAGCTGGGATGTCCCTGATGACTCACCAATCGGCTACATTCTTGAAGTGGATTTGACATATCCGGAGGAACTTCATGACGCGCACCAAGATCTGCCCCTGTGTCCGGAACAGGCAGCACCACCTGGATCGAAGGAGCACAAACTTCTCGCCACCCTGTCACCAAAATTGCGGTATGTGATTCACTATCGTAATTTACAACAGGCTGTGAAATGTGGCTTGCGCATCACGCAAATTCGCCGCATCCTCAGTTTTAACCAGTCGCCATGGTTAAAGGGTTATATCGACCTTAACAGCAGCAAGCGTAAAGAAGCCTAAAGCGTAAAGAAGCTTTTATACACTGATACTGACAGCCTTATCTATGAGCTACGCACCCCAGATGTTTATGAGGTGATGCGGCGAGACATACACCTGTTCGACACATCCGACTATCCTGTTGAAAATCAATTCAACATGCCCCAGGTCAACAAAAAGGTGGTCGGTTTGATGAAGGATGAATGCAACGGGCAGATTGTAACCGAGTTTGTGGGACTGCGCAGTAAAATGTATTCTATGCGCGTGGAGGGTGCGGACCGTGTAAAAAAAGCCAAAGGGGTGAGTGGCGCTGTGGTTAGGAACACAATAACATTCGATGATTATGTCAAGTGTCTGCGTGAAAGTTCAACCGCCTGCCGGACCCAACATCGCTTTAGATCAGTGTGTCACTCGGTGCAAACGGTGCGAGAATTTAAATTGGCCCTTAGTCCCCATGACAATAAGCGCTGTCTGCAACAGAACACAACCGATACATTGCCCTGGGGCCATTACAAACTGGTGCGAAATGACACTATGGATGTGGACTGAAGTGTGTGTTGTACATAATTTAAGTTTATTTTAATTATTTTAAGCACTGAATAATAAGTATGTATTTTATAAACTACTGATAATAAGTATTTTAAGATTGCACATATTATTTCAAGCTGTAAATATTATTTCTTTATTCTATAGGTGTTGTCAATATTACCATCATTTGTTTAAACATGCAATTTACTTGCTTGATATTCTTATATGTAATTTTGATTGTGAAAACATAATTTCTTTTAATTTGCAAATTTTCAATAATTGAATTTATTTAAAATACATGCTTTTCCATACAAGTGTTTTATATTACATCAGTCCCAATCAAACCGTGAATTAAATGATTTATCGAATCCTAGCCCTCTGTTTGAAATTTGAAAATCGGATTTAAAGTTTATTCAACATTTTAAAATATAAGTTGTGGGAAACAATAATGAAAAATAAATGCATGTCGAAGTATGTTTTAAACTATGGGTTCGGACTTGAAATTTTGAAACACAAAATTTTAAACAGGTCTTAAATAGTGGAAAGCACTCCATGAATGATTTAAAATGAGCATTTTAGCGTTCAATCTGACACCTGTCGGTCGAATTTATGAGCATGCCACTTTACAAAACGCGTTCTGTAATACCGTCCATCTGTCAGTTAAAGATTTCTACTTTACAGGGGTGCGCGCTCCTTATATAACATCTGAATACATGCTTAAGTAAGGATGCTTGCCGGCTCAGCGGTAATGGACTGCCTGCTGTAGCCCCGAGATTGGGGTTCGAAACTCGCTTATGGCAAAACATTTTTTTCACTTAAAAATTTCACAACTTGAGCGGGAAGTTCAATAGTGTGGCGTCAGACATGCCTGGCGGGGAAATTCCTATTCGTACGATTATGCAGTGTGCGCGAGGGAGATGGCGTGTTCAACCATGTGTAAGAGGGAGATGGATGGTGCGCAGGAGTGCCGACGCCTCGGCTGTGCGGCGCCAAACAAGAAAATTCCTGTCCGTACGCTTATGCAATGTGTCTGAGAGAGATGGAGTGTTCAACCATGTGTGTAAGAGCGAGATAGATGATGCGCAGGAGTGCAGACGCCTGACATCGTAATTAGAATAATCCTTTGATTAAAGGGTTGTAATCAGATCAATTACGCGGTAATTGGAACAATTACATTTGTGATTAAAGGGTTAAGATCAATTACGCGGTAATTAGGGTAATTACATCTGTGATTAAAGGGGTCTAATTACATCTTCGATTAAAGGATTAAAGATGGCGTCGATCAATTAATCCGCGAATCAAATCCGCGAATCAATTTAATTCGCCGCTGTTCCCGTACCCGTGTAGACTATCTACTAATGTACTAACTTAATTTTTTTTTCTACCGCCATTACTGAAAATGATCAATATTGAACATTTGCGGCCACCGAAATGTGCACGATTTTTGTTAGCAACTTGATTTTTGCTTTATATCGTAGGCGTCCTAAAAAACATCGGTCAAATGTCAATATTATTTTGTTTATGACAAATATTATTTCACGAAATCTATGGAAAAATAAGGAAATTTGCGTCAGGTATCGTACACATTTGGATGGCCGCACATGTACATACAATAAACTGAGTGAGCATATGCTTACGCGCGCCGTGGGTTATATAGTCAAATCGCACAGTTACGGACTTTTATCAACATTATGTTGGTGGCGTAATTGGCAATGACAATCACAGTGACGGTGACAGTTCGGTTTAATTCTGAAACCCCAGCCGAAAAGTAAATGAAATTTCTAGTAGATTATTAAAATACTTAGTTGTTTATTTATATTCCATGTGCACTTATCATTAATAATTTTGATAAATAAAGAATCAAAGACATTTTGAATTGTAGGTTAGGAAGTTCGATCCATCATCTCTATATAGCGTTGCTAAACTAACAAATTTTTTTTAATTTTCGGGAATTAATGTAGTCGAGGAAAATATACGACACAATTTTAATTGTGAAACAATTACTTCCTCGTCAAATTACGGACTTCGCGGCGTCGTGCGTAATGTGTTTCTTCCAACTCTCGGTATGGAATATATTATTATAGCAACTAAAATTTGTCATATTTGGGGTGCAAGATTGTTGCCAGTGCTGGCAGCCAGGCGTTCACTTCAAATGAATCGTCTGCATACAGTGCGCGCCTGGGAAATGGAATAAATTCATTAACTCAATTATTGTGCATATTGAGAAAAAATCCCGAAACACGTCTATCATATGATATCCTATAGAGTAAAAATTTCATCCCTAACCTAAACCCCCCGCGAGTGACAGTTGCACCCCCAAATTTTTAAATAGGGAGCATTTTTGTATAGAGCGTGAAGAGACCTTTCAAATGAGGTTTCACAAGCCCCTAGTTCCTATTTAAACATGTTGGGGTTGCAACTGCCACTCGAAGAGAGTTTAGGTTAGGGATGAAATTTTCACTTTACAGGATATCATGTGATAGACGTGGTTCGGGATTTTTTCTCAATATACGCAATAATTGAGATAATGAATTTATTCCATTTCCCAGGTGCGCACTGTATAAACTATACTAAACATTTTTGTTAGTTGAAGAGAGTAAAAACTATTTATTAAAGTATATCAAAAAAGTAGATAAATTGAAGAATATGAGAATTAATATTTAGTTTTCTAAAACTTGTTCTTCGTAAGTTAATTTACAGTACTTTTTTTGTTTAAACGATGTTTTGCTGTTTTGATGTTTTAGCAGTTTGACATTCTGTTTGAATAGCATTGCTTCATCATTAACAATTTGACAATTTTAATATTCATCATTTTATTGAATATTTTTGTATTAATTTTCTTCCACCATAGTATTGCCTACATTAAAATTACTGCACTGTAACGAAAAAAATATTATTTTTTTATTTTTAGAGCGACAAAGAAATATGTAGTTGTAATACATTGTTTTAATTCGACGTAAAAATATTTCCTTAAACCTTTATATAAAAAAACAATTTATAAAAAGACAACTTTTTTGGGTGCACAAAAAATTTTAATTTTGCAGAAGTCATCCTTTTATTTGGGTACTTAGACATGAAATGGTTACAGTGAGCCTTTCTATAATAAAGCACACGCGCTCCTCAAGCAGAGATTTCATGTGGACGGATACAATAATGCAGGGTTTTTACGATATAGTCCTACAATTTTGAACTGACTTCTGTAAGCCAATGCTACGAAAAAGGTACATTTTCGCAATCATGACAACAGAAAATTTGATACAATTAAAGATAATCTGATCTTAGGTTACAACGACATTCAATTTCATCTTTTATGCTGAAGAAATGAAATATTCTTGCATGTCTGGCTATTAATGCAAACAGTTATTAGTAAACAAAAATATTTCAATGTTTTGTGAAATTGTCCGTGTGTTGAATTATAATAAATTGTATTACTGTTACAGATACAATGTATTATACCATGAGTTCGATGATTCCTATTTCATATTAATTTTCTTAACAGACACTTTCAGCTAACAAGTTCTCACAAACTATAAAGTTTAATTTGGAACTAAAAAACAATCAGTGGAACTGTATTACTCTAATTAGTTGAAGTAAATACGGTTATACAACTGTAGTTAAAAGTTAAAAAAGTTAATAATTATAATTAAGTAGAGAAGTTAAACCAGTATTGTAAAATTTGAAAAATCAGGTTGGTAAAGGTCTTGTTAACAATATTGCATAAAAATATTTTTTGATTCCTGCCCTGAACTTCTTTAGTACGATACAGGCGCGTACCATTTGGTGTCATACAACCCATCTCTAATGGCGAGAACTATACTGTGCATCTTACATACTCCGCTTTCTGCTCAATTCGTGGCAGTTGAGAACTTACTTGAACGAGGTCTACCTATACCAGGGGTGGCCAAAGCGTCGACCGTGGTCGACCGGTCGACCGCGGGCCTTTGGAGGTCGCCCACGAATCTAACATGAACATGTCGTTGCATACGTGAAACACCAAAAAACACCACTTCGTAAGTACATTCTAAAAAAACAGTCGCCCTCAGGTACACTTTCATCAGAAAAGTCGCCCCCAACATCTAAAAGTTTGGGCACCCCTGACCTATACGATCAATAGTAACGTGCATGTGTCAGTTACTTTCAAGTGCGTTGTCAAATTTAAAAACTTTTAATTACTAATACATTCAAATTAATTAATAATTATTTGTTTAAAACACTCAGTTATATAATTTTAACGTGGTCTAAATTTAATAGCATGTACTAGTAGTCAGTAATTAATCTTTAAAAAACCAGTAGGAAATAATTAACCGATAGTAATCTTCAAAAAAATGTAGTAATTTATTACAACAATGCTTGCATTATCTTACCAAATAAAGATAACACTGGTCGTGTGAATGCAGTATCTGTTTAAGTTACGACTATCGTTAGTCTCTTTAATGCACGGTTATTTCAGAAATTTTTAAATTTATTGAGACATAGATGAGATGTGAAAATAGCACAGAAAAGCTGAAATCTTAAGCCAACTGTTGCATTGAATTCAGCACATTTAAGAATTCCGTTCGAAGACGCGACCCTTGTTTGCACCATCTCAAAACGAGGTAGAAAGAATCGAAATGATATTCAAATTCATTCCATATATTCCCTTGGCACCCATATCTACATGGTCGGATACCTTACCTCGTCTCAAGCGAGTCATATCGCTTTAATCGCGTTCGAAGTGGAATAAGAACGCTTCATCCCTGGTAGTTTTAGGACCTCTTGCGGCGGCTGCGTTGCTTGAAAGCAATTGTCAAATGTAATTTCACGCTTCTGGAAACATTAGATATTTAGGTCATCTCACAGCTTGTGTACCTACATGACAAATAGTTACACTGTGCAATGTGTCTTTGTTGAATATTTCTGTTTATTTTTAAAGCCGACTTACTGTCAATGTTGAACAAAATTGTGATTCAGTTACGGTAAATGAAAATACCAGCTGAGAATTATTAATGTATTTTTATATTTATGTAGGTTAAATTAATTTTAGACTGGTGGCGCGAAGAAAATGAAAAATAACTAACCAGTAAACCTGAATAAAATTAACTCAGCAGTCACCTCTCGGAAATTTCATCGACATGAACGAGGTTGTAAAAGAAAATGCTCAAGCATAGACCACCCGCAGATATTCTTTGTGAGTGGAAAGAAATCAGCACGTTGTGCATATTTCACAAGTATAATTCAGTTTATTGCTTACGCCTGCACTCGTTTCCACGACTCTCCAGTTATTGCAACTTTTAGTCGCATCTATTATTTCTTTTTACATAAAATGTTTGTTGGTGGAAGTATCAGATTTATTATTTTGAGCTTAATGACTATCGTAACAACTTTAATTCATTTCTAAACTCTGTTCGATTTAGCACGAATGCATTTTTTTCCGTGTGGAATAAAAATATACATGCCCATTACTTAGACCTTAAAAGCACATTTAGGTTCTACTCGTCCCGTTCGCCTGTCCAGGCAACCCTCTATCAATCACAAGCTCAAAGCCTCCCGATATCTGCGTCCATTTATCATTCCCTTTTGTCTTTACTAATCCAATCTTTCCAAGACAAACAGAAAACATTTCGAGTAAGTATTTCCAAAGAAATACGACAGTGTGTAAAAAAGTCCACATGCAACCAACTTCAACCAGTTGATGGTAAATTGAAAACGGGCTATAAGAACTTCTCTGTAATTGGTTGGAGA
Source organism: Dascillus cervinus (assembly GCA_949768715.1). Classification (NCBI taxonomy): domain Eukaryota; kingdom Metazoa; phylum Arthropoda; class Insecta; order Coleoptera; family Dascillidae; genus Dascillus; species Dascillus cervinus. The sequence goes on along the minus strand of OX458316.1, from coordinate 14,901,386 downwards.
ATTTTTTTTTCCACTTTTGCAGATTCTGCCGAATACACTTACAATTAGAGGATATTTACAACTTGAACCCATATATTATTATTATATTAAAGTATACAATATTCCTTGCAGATGGTAATGAAATTAATTCTGAGTGCCGGTTTTGTACGACAGGTTAAGGACATACTTATAATAGTTTGATATAGATAAATGCTTATTATTTTATTAGTAACTGATTCTAAATTGTACGTAAAATAAAAAACTACATTTTAAATTGGTCCCTAGATTATTAAATTGAATCTATAAATAGTTTATTGTATATAGTTACTTAAAATGATCATGATGATGTTTTATTCCATAATGGGTTCAGTAAAGTTTGTATTTTTTTATTCAATTATAGCTTAAGATAGTGTTTTTAAAACGACCATGCACGCAAGTTACGATTATTGGAATATCATGCTATTTCAGAAAGAACGATTTATCGTCAAGTAGGAATCATTCCCTCTCTCCGTTCAAAATCGACCGAGCCGCTATTTCTACATAATTAAGTTTCTGCGGCAAAAAGAAAAACAAAATCAGTAAGTTTGCCCACATTTATCTTCTACATGTTTAGGTTAACCGCAATGATTTATTTTTTAATTTTAGCCATACGGTTAACAAATAGGATTAAAATTGGGAGAAACTCCAACTGTCTATACGTATTAAGAGGGTCCCCGATATTAAAGGTATATGTCAAATTTAGTAACATTTATTTTTAATGAAGATATTGAATACATTCCTCAAAAAACTACATAATGTCTATACCTTTTTATACTTCGGGAGCGAGAACTGGCTATTGGAGCAACCAAAAATTATAACAAAATGATGCTCACGGGTGTTATTGGTAGATCTACACATTCCGTAGGCCTATAGCGTAGTAATGAACCATTTTCTGAAAAAGAGTGTTATATCGAAGTTCGTGCGAAATTTTCTTACTTGTATGTGCGCTACTTTGAGTCGTTTTCACAAAATCCCCTATAAATATCACTTTCGTAATTTGTTATCTAGGTTCCATCTTTAATGTTTTTTTAATGAAACTTTCATGTCGATTTGTAGTGATTTAATTTAAACAAATAGTTTGTTTTCACCATTTAGAAATTGAGAAACAACTCTGTATATCAAATAAGAACAACAAAGAAAATTGACGACGCAAAAATTTATGTTGCTACTTTCTGATGAACGTAAGCTTATAGTTATAAAACTAGCATAAAATCTTCCGATATAACGATGTTAATCGGCAACTTTAAAAGAACTGTTGCATTATTTTCCTTTATAACAACGCTATCGCATACATTTTAAATTTGCGTTCGCGAAAATACATACTTTCTGTTAACTTAATTTTTTTTTACGTTCTAATGAGTGTTTTTAATCATACCGTGCAAAAACATTCTTATTTGGTTGATGCCAGGTTCGACGATTCCATCACTTTGAAAAACTGACAACAACGATTGGAGTAAAAATTAACGAAAGTAAATTCTTGGGATATAAACTGGTTGTTTTTGTAACTTAAAAAAAAGTGTATCGTCACTAACGAAATATTCCTTTTAATCCTAGACTTAAAAATTGTTCTTTTTTCAATTATTTCTAACCAGTTCAGCAATCTAGTGCTATTCATGGTTTAGTTAACTTAGTTTGCATTTAATACATATTTAACATATCAGGATTACCGTAATGGCTAACCCATTCACTACTTTTATTACTTTAATATTGTATTGCACCACTATTTATTCATTCACTATCACTGCTATCAGTTGAAGGAAGGTCTTGGGTCAGTTTACGTTTTAATCGCTGATTCTCGTTATCTCCTAGGTTGTAATGATTTGCTCCAGCACATTTATTTATGTTTTCAGAAAATGTTCTTGGCGTTTTTCTGATGATCTGCTTAATGGTTAGAATGTTTAGTTCGGTGTGTAGTTATTGATTTCTTACGTACCATGGTGAGTTCCTAGTAGTTAGTAATATTTTATTTTGCAGAACCTGGATTTTCCTGAGATGTGTCGATGAAGCTGATCCCCATATACAGCATGCATACATTGCTACTGGATGAATTATAGCTTTATAGCTGAGCAAGGTACATTCTATTTACAGTGAGCTTTTTCTATTTACTAACGGGTATAGCAAAGCAAGTATAGCATAGCTTTTATTTAATTTATGATTTATGTGGAATCCCTAAGTTAATTGTCGGTCTAGGTAGATGCCAAGTTATTTAATCGCACTATCCCGTGTGTTCCGTAATATTTCTTCATTCTTCGTTCTTCATTGGTCCCAGTATGGATCCCTGCGGTACACCCGCGTGGATAGGTTTGGTTGTTGAAAGTGTGGAGTTGACTCTTACAGAAAAAGTATAATATTTACCAGGTAATCAGGGATATCTATGTGTTGCAATTTGAATAGTAAAACTTTCATCCAGACTTTGTCAAATTCCTGGGTACTATCTAAGAATGCTGAAATGGTGCACACTTTGCTTTAATAACCTTTTTCAATGAATTCTTTAATTCGCTGTAATTGATGTGTAGTAGAATGCAATTGAAATGAAGGAATTGTGTTATTTCGCTGTAGGTTCCGAAGTAAGCGCCTATTTATGATTTGTTCCAACAATGTTGACAATGATGGGAGCAAGCTAATTGGTCTATAGCTTGATGGAATATGCTTATTTTTGCCAGGTTCATGAAATACTAATACTTGTGCGTTTTTTCCAGGCAGCAGGAAAGTACCCAGTGCTCAGACAGGCATTAAACACTGAAGCTAAGTAAAAAATAGTTTTAATCCTAGCCTTAAGAAATATTGTCTTTCATTTTTGGTTTGAAAATTTTATTAATGGTTAAAGTTAAACGATCAGCTGCTGCCACATTTGGAGTTAAGATTTTTGTATATTTTGCCGTGTATTGTTGGGTGGAGAAAAAATAGCATGTTTCATTCGGATTAAAAGTTACTTGTTTTGATTTACAATTTTGTATTTGCCTGCTAAACAGTAGCATTTTTAATTGTAATAAAGCATTATACTATTGTTAAGGATTGTCCTTTATTTATACAGTACAAAGAACCAATGCAAATTGACTTATTTGCAATATTTCTGGATTACGTTAAATTGACGTCCGTCAAGTTGCAGTATCAACATTTCAATTTTGAAAAAAAAAGTAGTTTATAATTTTTTGCTAATTCTTTGCCAATTTTTGCCGTTTATTTCAAATTCTTTGCCGCATCCCTTAAAAAGTTATAAGCATTTAAAAAATGATACTGCAACTTGACGCCCCAGTATCAACATCTCAATTTCGAAAAAAAAAATAGTCTATAATTTTTTGCTAATTCTTTGCCAATTTTTGCCGTTTGTTTCAAATTCTTTGCCGCATCCCTTAAAAAGTTATAAGCATTTTAAAAATGATACTGCAACTTGACGCCCCAGTATCAACATTTCAATTTCGAAAAAACAAATAGTCTATAATTTTTTGCTAATTCTTTGCCAATTTTTGCCGTATATTTCAAATTCTTTGCCGCATCCCTTAAAAAGTTATAAGCATTTAAATAATGATACTGCAACTTGACGCCCAGTATCAACATTTCAATTTCGAAAAAAAAATTAGTCTATAATTTTTTGCTAATTCTTTGCCAATTTTTGCCGTTTGTTTCAAATTCTTTGCCGCATCCCTTAAAAAGTTATAAGCGTTTATAGAATAATACTTGGCAACTTCCGTCAAGTTGCAGTATCAACATTTGCAAGTTGAAAAAAAAAGTCTATAATTTGTCACTAATTCTTTGCCAATTTTTGTCGCTTATTTCAATTTTTTTGGTGCATCCCTTAAAAAGTTATAGGCGTTAAGAGATTATATTGGTATTTGATGCCCCCGTATCAACATGTAATTTTTAAAAAAAACAAAATGATCTACAATTTTTTGTAAATTGTTTTCTAATTTTTACTGTTTGTGTCAAATTCCTTGCTGCTTCCCTTAAAAAGTTATAAGGGTTTAAAGAATTTTACTACGCGACTTCCGTCACTTTTCAGTATCAAAATATCAAATTTGTTAAAACAAAATGGTTTATAATTTTTCGTTACCCCTTGCTAATTTTTGCCGTTTGTTTTAAGTTCTTTGCCGCAACCCTTAAAAAGTTATAAACATTTAAAAAATGATAGTGCAACTTGACGCCCCAGTGTAAACATTTCAATTTTGAAAAAAAAAATAGTTAATAATTTTTGCTGATTCTTTGCTAATTTTTGCCGTTTGTTTCAAATTCTTTGCCGCATCCCTTAAAAAGTTATAAGCATTTAAAAAATGATACTGCAACTTGACGCTCCAGTATCAACATTTCAATTTTGCAAAAAAACAAATAGTCTATAATTTTTTGCGAATTCCTTTCCAATTTTTGCTGTTAGTTTAAAATTCTTGGCCGCATCCCTTAAAAAGTTATAAACGTTTAAAACATTACTGTTTTACAATGAAGATGTAGTGCACGTTGTTTGCGGGAGTCTTGTAGACGTTATATACACTGGTACTTGATGCTCCCGTATCAACATGTTAATTTTGGAAAAAGCAAAATGTTCTATAAATTTTTGCTAATTCTTTGCGAAGTTTTGTCGTTTGTTTCGAATTATTTACTGCGTCTTTTGCAAATCTGTACGCATCCCTTAAGAGTTGTAAGTGTTTATTCATTTATACTTATAGCGCCGATAAAGCAGCACAACCTAAAATAGCTATGTATGTACTAAGGTAGTAAAATGGCACTTTGGGCCGGTTGTTCAAAGACAGCTTAAGCCAGGTTTTAATTAAACTCGGTTTACTACAACACTAGTTTCTTCAGGAAACCGAGTTTAACTAAATCCCGGCTTAAGCTGTCTTTGAACAACCGGCCCTTTGTTGATTAAGTTTCAAAATTAAGAGCCGATGCGAAGCCAGGGCTAGTAATCGAACTAGTTTGATAAAAACATTTTACTGGCGTAGTACATGCAATGTTTTTTCGGCTACTACTACTACTTGAATTTTAAGTGTTTAGAAGTTGTGGATTTACATTTTAGAAAGTAAATGTAATTTTCAATACTAGAACATTATTATTTATTATGTATATACAGCCAGATGCATTATGAAAATTAATATCAGATTCTGATGAACCAGATACTGAAAAAGATTTGGAAGTATTTTTTAGAAGGTTAGTAGTAAAACTACTGTTTTCCTTTTCCACGATTTCGCTAATTAGTTAAGTTTTTGGATTTTTTCCTTTGCACAATTTTGTAAAATGTCTGTATTTTCATTGACTAAGAAAGTATTTAATTCCACCACCGGCATAAGTAAATAGGGTGGCGGATTTTGGGCGCAATATCAACTTGACTTAAATGTATTCGTATTGCACTGGTATATTTCACTTTTGACAAAAATGAAAAACGAACATAATTATACATACAGGATGTCCCAGAACTCGCGCCCCAGAGAAAACAGGCAAATGCCGACGACAATTACGATTCTAAAAATGCAAACGAAAAACAATTAATGGCTTGCAAAAGAGAGTTGTGAGACATCTAAGTTCCACCAATTCCAGAAAGGGAACTCTGAGGTGTCAATGTGAATAAAATCGGTTGCCAAGGTTATAAATTGGCACAATTAATTAATGTCAGAATGACATGCCCGCTAAAGTGTCAACATCAACATGTTAGGTTAAGGCAGATGTCATTCAAGATGTCACACTCGCCATCATCTTAATTAAGTTTAGGTTTGTTAAATAAAACAACAAATGGCGGTTCCGAAAAGAACCTTTATTATAACGAGTGAACTTATGTTAAAAAACAGGAGAAATGGTATAACATAATAATAACAACAGAAACTACATAGCTACGAGGAATCACAAAACGAAAAATAAATACAATCAGAGCAAGTGGTCAAAGTGGCCCCCATTCATTTGCAAGCATAACCGTGCCCGCCACAACAGACTCCGTTTAGAATTTGTAGCCATTTCAGGAGTAATTGTAGCAAAAGCTTCCTGAATGCGACTCCTGAGTTGCTCTTCTGTATCAATAGGATGCCTGTACACAACATTTTTAACGTGGCCCCAAAGAAAGAAATCCAGAGGATTTAAATCGGGGGACTCGATGTACAGAAGTTTTCAAAATATTCAATTCCTGCGCAACTTCTCTAATGCTTTCGGTACCTTCTTCAAAGGCACCTAAAATAGCCTCTTCATTTTCAACAGTGCGTACAGTCCTGGGAGCCCCACCATTTTCCTTCCTATTCGGTAAAATGTGGCCTGTCTCAATGGTTCGTGCGATAGCGCTGAGAATTACATTTTGATTAGGATGATTGCTGTTAGGAAAGCATTGGGCATAAATCCTTGCCGCTTCTAGCATTTCGTCCACATTCGCCGTAAATTAACAACATTTCCACATAATCCGCGGCAGAATACATAATTGAAGGAATTCGAACGAAATCTTGATGTTTTTCAAAAGTTTCATAGCCGACCAGTTTATTGAAAACGTAATAAAACCATAGCAACAATGTTAGGAACTACACCTGGATGGCTTACAATGCTCTGATTTGTCGACTAAAAATGTTCTTATTTTGAATACCGTTCAAGCTACACATTTTTTTCTTTGGGAATTTTTATTTGTCTTTTGATGAGGATTTCTCCTTTTTTCTCTGGGGCGCGAGTTCTGGGACAGCCTGTATAAATATAGGTCTATTTTTCAGATTTTTCCTTTAGCTATGAAATCGGCACCATAACTCAAAATTGATTTTTTTGATGTGTGTACTGATGGTGGAAAATGTTCGGGACTTATTTGTTTTTGATTTTGGAATGTGCACAATAATAATAGATTCCTTATCCTCTATTTCATCAATACTTAATTTAATCAATTCGTCCGAATGACAGGCCTCGGCAATTTCAAGACTTAGTTATCATCAAATATATAATATCTGATGCATTTAATAGAAATTTAATAATTTCTTCTGGTGATAATGTTTTTGATCTTTTAGGAGTATAGACTTTCGATTGTTGTTTACACAAATGATACCAGTTTCTTGTAATTACCAATGTCAACATTATTTATGACATTGAATAAGACATGTTGGAGCCGAATACTTTTCAGCCATATCGGCAACATGTTCCATCTTGGCATTTTCACGATATTTCGTGATGTGATGTTGCCTCTCATATTTTTCTTTAAACTTTTTCGGTATCATATCCAAACTAGCCATGGCACTGTCTTTTCTGATTTCTGGAGGGGTTAAATCAATATTCTGGATATCACTCATTGTTTTTGTGTTTGTGTTCATAAATAAATCTTAAAAGGAAACGTTACAAGGAACGTTTAAATTCCCAAATTAAATAGGGCACAACCAAGCCAAGAAGTTATAGTATTATATTGGTAGTTGTTTGACATTTCGCATTTTTACTTAAATCAACGGCGTTAATGTAGGCAACGCTTTTAGAGTCAGGTAAAATACTTTACCTGCCTAGACAGACAAAGTACCGCTTTTTCCCGTTGAATGGGTACGATAAAATTGTACTTTCGAATGTAGTAGTTGAAAAAAATATTTATTTGTTATTTGGGAATGTTTATTCTACTGTTGCAATTTTTTTATTCATTATTAAGAAATATGAAAGTTTAACGTTTTAAACTATCCTAACTACCAAGACTTCTACCTAGTAAGTAAATATATTAAGTGAGATAAATTTCAATTAACATTAAATTCAGTTAACAATTATTTAATTTGTTTTCTGCCAACCCGCCCCTGTTTTTCTTAAATTTAATTACTCATCGACACTATACAAATATAAACGGTCAAAACTGCAATTGCATGACAAATATTCGTAAACAATTACCAAAAAATTAGCCAATTTCCAGTTTTTTCAATTAAATTAAATTAGCAAAAATTAAAAATATATTGACACTATGGCGTCAAGTTGCAGTATCATTTTTAAACGCTTATAACTTTTTAAGGGATGCGGCAAAGAATTTGAAACAAACGGCAAAAATTAGCAAAGAATCAGCAAAAAATTATTAACTATTTTTTTTTCAAAATTGAAATGTTTACACTGGGGCGTCAAGTTGCACTATCATTTTTTAAACGTTTATAACTTTTTAAGGATTGCGGCAAAGAACTTAAAACAAACGGCAAAAATTAGCAAGGGGTAACGAAAAATAATAAACCATTTTGTTTTAACAAATTTGATATTTTGATACTGAAAAGTGACGGAAGTCGCGTAGTAAAATTCTTTAAACCCTTATAACTTTTTAAGGGAAGCAGCAAGGAATTTGACACAAACAGTAAAAATTAGAAAACAATTTACAAAAAATTGTAGATCATTTTGTTTTTTTTAAAAATTACATGTTGATACGGGGGCATCAAATACCAATATAATCTCTTAACGCCTATAACTTTTTAAGGGATGCACCAAAAAAATTGAAATAAGCGACAAAAATTGGCAAAGAATTAGTGACAAATTATAGACTTTTTTTTTCAACTTGCAAATGTTGATACTGCAACTTGACGGAAGTTGCCAAGTATTATTCTATAAACGCTTATAACTTTTTAAGGGATGCGGCAAAGAATTTGAAACAAACGGCAAAAATTGGCAAAGAATTAGCAAAAAATTATAGACTAATTTTTTTTTCGAAATTGAAATGTTGATACTGGGCGTCAAGTTGCAGTATCATTATTTAAATGCTTATAACTTTTTAAGGGATGCGGCAAAGAATTTGAAATATACGGCAAAAATTGGCAAAGAATTAGCAAAAAATTATAGACTATTTGTTTTTTCGAAATTGAAATGTTGATACTGGGGCGTCAAGTTGCAGTATCATTTTTAAAATGCTTATAACTTTTTAAGGGATGCGGCAAAGAATTTGAAACAAACGGCAAAAATTGGCAAAGAATTAGCAAAAAATTATAGACTATTTTTTTTTTCGAAATTGAGATGTTGATACTGGGGCGTCAAGTTGCAGTATCATTTTTTAAATGCTTATAACTTTTTAAGGGATGCGGCAAAGAATTTGAAATAAACGGCAAAAATTGGCAAAGAATTAGCAAAAAATTATAAACTACTTTTTTTTTCAAAATTGAAATGTTGATACTGCAACTTGACGGACGTGTTAAATTGTTAATAATAGTTACTTGTATCACTAACAAAATGATGTACAGACCAAGATGCCAGCCGCGGCCTTTATATATAAGCACTCGCAAAAACAGTTTCTGACTGTGTGATGCACACGATTATGTTTTTTGTTAAAAATTAAATTAAATTGTTCAAACTTTGATTCTAGAGAATTTACACTTCTTGTGGTTAGCAACTAGTCAAAATTTGACAGGCTTTTGACAGTTGTTATTAGTAACCTTTTCCAACTATTTTTTGAACAAAAGAAGTACGAATAGAATTTCATTAGATTTGGTGAGTGGGGTTGTGAAAAAGAACAAATCTTCTCCATTCGTTTAAATATTTTTAAAATAAGATAAAAATTAATAGTAATTCTAATATTTTAAATTTATATATAAAGATCGTATACAGTAACTGTTATAGTTTTTATAATATTTTTAGTAGAACAAAGACGTACAAAAGAATGCAAATGAGTATTTTTGGAGTTTAGGTTTTAAAAGGAGTACGGTTCACAAGAAATGAATACAAACTCCATAAAACAGTACGGCTGGTCACCTTTACTACCCATCAAGCATGCAATCATGAGTCAGTGGTAGTGCCAACTGTTGGTTACATTTTTTCAGGCCGGTGGGTGGGGAACGAAAGGTTTCTAGCCGATTTACTTGTGTGCAAAATTACCGTTATCAGTAAGGTACTTTCATTGAAGGTGGTCGTAGTCAGTGCTATGTGTTTCAGATGTTAAGAATACCTAGCAAAATGTATAAAATTGCTTTCTGGAGATTAACAGATTTGTAAGGCGAGCAAAAGAAGAAGAAGGGTTGTCGTTGATGATCGTTTCGTTAATCTTTAATATTGTTTAGAAACAGTGGGAGGGCTTGAAGTAAGTGACAGGATGATAAGACAAAGCGTCGTAAAAATGGTGTCTCTTCATAGAGACCTACTATAAGGCAGCATTTACTCCCTAGGCATTAAAGGGTTCATCTCCAATTTTTACGATTACATGCAATTAGGTCATTGGCAATGGGGCGAAGCTATGCTGACTGTTGCTTTGTACTTTTGTGTAATATCACCTCTTGGTCGAGAAAGCCTTTGAAGTAGGTCTGGAAGAGGATCATTCCTGGAAGACTCTGGTGTGGTATGCGCCAGTATTTCACGGAAGAACTTGTCGGCATTACATTTGTTGATCAATTAATAAATAAATATATAAATAAAAATTCAATAATTGTTCAAAATATTCTTTAGCTAGCTGAATACATTGTCTAACTTTTCCTTGTCTCCCGTTCAATACTTCCTTTTTTTGTGGAATATCGATTCAATTTAATACTGTTTAAATTTAACATGAAAGTATATCAGGATCGGCTCGCGTTGATGCAGCTGCAGCCTTAATTTTAAGAGTTAATTCATCTCTGGGTTTCTTCGCATATACTAAACTGTTCATGTGTCCCCCAAGATAAAAGTCGAGAAGCGTTAGGTCTGGCGATCTCGTTCCAATTCATCAATCTATCTGGATTTGTTACAAATAAAATCGTTAACAATTCCTTCAGTATTGAAGACTATGACTATCGAATCTCGGGACAGCCCATCTTTCTGTGTTTATTTGTTATTTTTATTTCGGTAATTTGTGCGTTTTGAGTTAATGAATGCTGTATTTTACAGTGATGGTTTTTATTGCACCTGAGTTGAGATACAATTCAGCACATAATAAAAGTAGGTGCTGTAATCAAGCAGGCATTTTATTAGTGGCACATAATAATATCATCACTCTTTTATTTTCTATAAAACAGCTAATATATTGTAGTCTTTATTTTACGTACGATCATGTGCATTTGTAAACTTACAGCCTTTGTTGACAATTGCTGTAACTTTAAAGTGCCATACCTTCTAATGTTTATTTCCGTAACAACTAGCAAAATCACAGCATTGTTCTAATTCATAACCTAACTCGTGCGGTAAGTAAAATTCAGATAAAATTATTTACTATCAGTACAATATAACAACATTTAGGCTGCTATGCCTCCGAAATATTTTCCTGGGAAGGAAAAAATCTACTATGCGCTCAAGAATGTTTCGCTATTAACAACTTTTCAAACGTATTGTACGGTTTCTCGTATCGCCCTTTCGATTTAATTAGTATTAACGAATCACAGCCGATTTTCCAAGCTTCTTCAATCCCGAGATCTACATCGGAGCCATTAAAATCACTTTCTAAATTATGCATAATTTTGCACATCTAATAATATATTGTAAATATTCAAAAAAATAATAAAGTATTTCTTTCACAAAATCACACAATTTGCCTTTTGTATTTATAAAACAATTGCATTCATTTGAATTTTTTTAACTTAACCCACTATAACGTATTTTTTAATTTGAGAAGAAGATTCAAATAGATCGCGCCAAAAGGTAGATCTATGATTGGCTGAGACCAAGCTGCACTAGCTGGCAGCCAATAGTAGATCTACCTTTTAGCGCGATCTGTTTGAATCTTCTTCTCAAATTAAAGAATACGGTATATGGTTACTTAATAGGTTAACAAAACAGAATTAATCAAAACAGTTTATTTTTTTTATCGATTTTCATGATTGTAGTAGTCTAATATGATATTAAATGGAACACGTAGCTACAATACAATGATGCTTAATCAATAATAAAAAAAGTGATTAAACACCGTAGTAATATGAAGAAACACTTAAATAAATATTTCGAGATTTCAATTTCATGATCAATTTAATTACACCTACCTAAAATCAACATCTTTAACTTTCATTTGCATCAAATTTTACTAAAGCCGCTTTTAAGAGAGGTTTCAAATTTCAGCTTGTTTTATTCTACTTGAAACTTTATTTCAATCGATCTCCTGTCATTGATTGCAGCGCGTTACTAAGTTCTAATGTTTAAAGTTGGGTTAAACGCATAAGCCAACATTTATACGCATGCGTGCCATTAATCTTGTGAAAACTTCGTCAACATCTTGATTCCACTAGTGTCGCGTAACCCCTACATCTGTTTTATCAGTTTGTCTCGAAATTCATCGCCATTATCGTGAATCTTTCTGGATAGTGACGAACCGAACCTCTCTGTTCAGCAATGTATCTCAGTCAGACTGTCGATTGCGAATTATTGTCCCCCTTTGGGCTATTTGCTGTTAACGCAGCTTCGAACCCACGATCTACGGCCTTGTCAGCTGCAAACGACAACTAGCTAAATGAAATGAAAAATTCCACACGTTCGCGTAAATTTGCAAACAGTTCCATAAAAACTGTGCACAATTTATTTTCAATGTCGCGACAAAAGAAATTTCTTGTTGTATACTTGAATGTTTCCTTTTCCATCGAATATCGATTCAATTTTATGCTGTTTAAATTTAACATGAAAGTATCATCACGCAGGAAATTCCAATACAGCTTACTCCATTTCACATATCAAAGCTTACTGACACTAAATTTCTCGAGACATTTGTCGTATTGCTTTTTTTCCAACGCAAAGAATCCTCGGCGCGTTTTATAAATCGCTTGTATTACATTCTTTGTAGTGTTATTATACCCACGTTAAGTCATCGCCTGTTTAATCCAAGGTGCCGTATCCTTTGAGCCAATCTACGCACTAACGTGGCCAAACTTGCCACTACGGCCCTATTAAAGCCGGGTATCTCGCTCCTGCCCGACTGGCCAACTAATCAAGCGCGTCTGCTTGATGGATCGGCCGTCACTATGTCCATCGCTAGGATAAGAACCTTTTAAATGTGCTTTTCTCTTGCCACTATTTTTCGACACGGTATTTTGTAATTGTGTGGGATGGACGTTGTAACGTGCAACTCTTATTATGTTACGTTAAAGGCCGATTTTGTTAATAAAAACTTTCAATAGTCATGACAATTTAATTGGAGTATTTTTTCCCATTTCCATTTATCACAGACTTTCTGTATTCTTATGCAAATATTTTGAGGTTTTAGTTCATTATTTTCATTTTCAGGGGCATCTCTTTTTTATATAAATGAAACTCCTATTGCAATAAAAATCTAGAAATTGTCTCAGAGAAAACAAATGGTGTCATAAATAACGGTCCTCTTTATTACCCGCATTAAAATAATTTCCAGTGTTCAACGCGGTTCTCAGGTGAAATATGATCACAGTTTTCTATTAGAATTCTGAAATGTCTCTTATAATACCGCTTTACCCACAAAGACGCAACATGGGGCATTTTAATGTAAGGCCCGTCTCTGCGTTGGGCGTGTCACAACCAAACTACAAGGAATACCTTGCATACAAAGTGTAACAAACCACTACTTTCGTGCACAGTTAATGAAAATTATTTTTCACTGTAGTAAAATTAACGTTAAAAAATGGTTCTACATTAAGAAGATAAATTTAATTTTTAAATTTGTTGAATAATCGATGAGAATCCCTGAATGGCAATCCTTTAACTTCATCTAAACTTATTTCCTTTTGCAATTTAAGCGAAAGCTCAATTTTTCACCTAGCCGACCAGAGCAATGTTCCTCCATTAATAAAACATTAGGCGTGCTAATATTAACTGCATTTAAACTTACCATTGATAAACTTGCTGCAAACGTGTTTCTCTAGTTTCAGTCGTAACAAAAGCCATTACGTTGAATGATCGACGAATCGAATCGATCTCAATATTAAATTACATTTTGATTCGTCTTTTCTCTGATAATTTCATCATTTCAGAATACAGTGCTAAACTTGCTTTGTGGTGAATTGAAAACACTGGTCTTAGAAGTGTCATTGAAAGCAATCTTCCATTGACAGAAAAGGCTTTCATGTCACAAAATAGAAAATGTGTGTTGTTGATTCCATAAGACTGACAGGCGTGAAGACATGTATCCTTAAATTCAATAAAAACTGTTGGCTAACCCAACTTTGACACTCCTATAGCGGCGAGTTAAGGGAACACAACGCAACAAGCTAACGTTAGAAATTCATTGTAGTCACGAATATTTTCAGTTTATCAAGTAAGTTTATATTTCCGTTTATTGTTCTTTCTTATTACTAACTGCGTTTGTCAATACAATTGTACAAAATGAGTAACTTACTTTGTTTTGTTCTGGTTTCCTCGAGTTCGTTCAAATTTTTCACTTCTTCAAAATAAATGAGTTTAGAAAGGGAAATTTAATTTCACTAAATAAATCTTTGTTAAAGTAATTGTTCGTATTTATTTACGTTTACTTGTAACCACGTATCTGATGATCCTCTTAAAATCAGAACATCATAATATTATTAGATATAAAAAGATATGGTTAAAATTCAGAAGTTATCAAGTCAGTCAAGAGTAATTTTACACTTCATGCATTGGTAGGTAAATGGTGATACTAGTTTGAAAACTCAATTTAAACCAGCGACTTTTCATATTTTAATAGATATCGAAGTTATTTAACTATTTATAACAAAACAGCGAAATAAAAAAAAATCGATTTAAGACGTTTTAAGCTGTAGCCACAGAATTGGTTAATTAATATTTGAGTAACCCAGTTACAAAACCAGGCATTTGAAAAATGAAAAATCGAGTTATTGTTATCGTTAAACTCAGCTCGTCATTTATTACAAAACTAGAATGAGTGCAGATGCACAACCAATTAATTAGACAACTTTTTACAAAAATCGCAATGTACTATCATTTCTTTATGATTGTTTATAATTAAGCTCCCAAAATTAACTTAAAATCTAGATGTCTGGTATTGCAAGATGTTCTAAAAGCTTTGAGAAAAATGTTCAAAATAATTATCCGTATCATTAACCCTTTGGCGTTTTGCAAGTGTGAGTACGTTGTGCAGGCCACAGCGCCAGTACAAATACTCATTAAAACAGTTTTTGCAAACAAGCGAAATGCGCACGCAACTGACATACGGAAGCATGCACTTTGAAACCCTCGTGCGTGAAAACGTGCCAAGAATCACTCGTTGATCGTTTTGTGTAATACCCATGGCCTTAGGATCATGATAAAAGAAACCTCAGGACACAAACAATAAAGGAATTTGATACCTTAAGACAACTAAAACAGTTTGGATTCTTTCGATTTCTTTTCAAGAGCCATTTCTTGACACTTTCGAGAAAATTAGAACTCAGTGATAATTAATAAACGACCAATAGAGAAAGTGTTTTTGGTCCGTCATAAAATATTGAAGAAAATAGTACTCTTTAGTATTGAAAACACGTAACCAAATTTATAAAATTCATTGACAATATCGTAATAGTAAACGATTATCGAAATCACGTGGACTAGACATAATAATAACTAGACAACAGAAAGTTTATGCCCATGTAAACCTAATTTTCTTACTGTTTTAAAAGCAACTTTAAGAGAAAGACAGGATAATGAAATTAGTAACCAACAACAACAAAAAGGCGCCCAACAGCGCATATATTCCACAGACCAGCGTCAAATTGAAAGCAATATTACAGAATAAAAAATTAATTACAGTTACAATAGCGAAAATATTTAAAAATTAAGGAAAAACTGTTTAAAACAATAGGGGCAGAATTGCCTAGGACGAGGACGCATTAGGGAACCAGTCAAGTGCAGGAAAGGTAACAGCACCATAGCGTCAAAGCATATAGGGAAGGCATAGGAGCAGGTGGCATGTGGGTCATTCTATTGCCACCGTAAAAGGAATGATCCACGCAGGATCCCAAAAAAGCGCAGACTCTAGAGGCGGGGGCCAGACTAGCAACTGGGCCTGCAAGGCAGTCCGAGCTTCATTAAAAAGTGGACAGGCAAGAAGGCGGTGAACAGGGTCGTCAACATCATCAGGGCACACCGAGCAGTTCGGGTGGTCACGTTTTCCAATCCGATGGAGATGAACGGCAAAGTTACCAAGGCCTGACAAAAACTGGGTAGCATAGAAAGAGAGAAAGCGAGGCATCTTCGGAATCCGGGGCGAGAAGCAGTAACCAATTTTGGCCGACAACTAATGTAATGGTTTCGTCTGGTTTGCTTCCTTGTATATTCTCACACATCTTCTAAAACTTTTCCCCTTCGAACGGAAGGTCTATCAGGCTATATTCCCTTGCATATGCTGCCAGTATCATAGAAGCGACTAACTAGCCTTCGAACATGCGCAAAAAATCATAATCGATTATTTCCCAATTTGGAAGTTCCTGTTTCTCGTTTCGCACATCATTACGAAAGTAACTATGCAGCAATAGTATATTACAGTACTTGTGAAGAAGCAAGGAATTTTGCTCACGAATGTACCTCGATTCTTCACGAGTGCTGTATAGCGTTTTGTTCAATCCTGGCTCTTGAAATTTAAAAAAATACTGAAATTTGCTTACCTGCGACACTTGGGTTATGTCAAAATAGTCATTGTTGTTTATTTTTATATTTTGCAATTTCTATAGCAACGGGTGGGTGAAAGAAGTGAACTAAACGTTTCGCTTAAGGCGTTTGTCCCACCCTTTGCCATAGAAAAAACAATTTGTGTGAAAAAACAGAAAGTTTCAAGTAGCGTATCCAAGTAGGAAACGACGTGTTGTAAGAGAAGGATTGATCAAAAACTTACTTTCTTCTTCTGAAAACATCATTCTTTTATCTAAAATTTTATATGCTAATTAAATTAATTATATCAAACATTATTTGATACAATTTGTTCTGAAAAAGCATGCTTTTTAAAGATGTAATTAAAGTAATACGAGGCGAAAACTTTTCAACTATTTAGAACGTCAGTTCTAAAATGTAAAACTGACAATAACGAGCGGGACGCAAAATGTCACTTGAACTATAAAGTGGAACGTTCAACATTTTTGGATAGCACGGTAAGTACTTTGTATTTTAAACAGAAATAAAATAATGCTATCAGTCGACCACTAACGACACTTGCATTTTTTCGTATCCTAGGTACGCTAGTATTACCCACTCGATCGCGACAGACGACTGTCGCCGCACGACGGTTGTTTAAGGAGTCAAGGCGATGGAAAACAATTTAATTTATTATTAATCCGTCACCTTTAAACGAAAAAGGCGGACGGAATAAACATCGTTCCACATAAACTGTGTTTTATTCTTATAATAGTGTGTTCGTTCGGTAACACTAGCTACGTTGGCACCTTAGTTCTAGTATTTAATATTGTTGCAGGCATATTTTTGTTAATGATGGTGTTGTGGCATTAACATTTGATGTGACTTTATTAGTACTGTCATTTTGATTCATAGACCTCGTGAACGTTATGAACAGTTGAATTATTTACAGACGAACTATTTTTGGGGAACATTGATACAAACGTAGAAGAGGCACATTGACAAGTTGTTAATAAGAAAAGAGATGTCAGTTTAGTTGTTAGAGATGATGTAATATTTAAATTATTTTTTAACTCAATAGTACAATAGTACAATAGTAACAGCCCGTCAAAGTAATTATTTCGATTTTTCAATGATTGCAATATTAATTAATCTAATAAAATATTCTTTAATTAAACATATTTTTTTATATTATAGCATGTGCATTATACCTCTCATCTGTACCAAATTACCACCCATATGAGACAATTTAATACAAATATCACTTTCTTTTCAACTATATTTGGGGGTGCTTACCTACACCGTCAAATTAATGAAAGATGTGAAAATAAGAATTGTTGTTTTTCAAACCAACAGCAAGAACCAATGGTAAAATTGTATCAATGTGGCTCTCAATCCCCTTCCCATGTGTTAGGTCTCCAGATCTAACAGCTTCTGTCTTTCTTCTAGGAATTTTTAAAGGAAAAGTGTACATTACAAAATCATGGAATATTCTAGATCTAGAGTTAAAGGAACGCATCATTGTTGAAGTGCAATAAATAAATGGTAAGAAGATTGATTACATTTTGTTACCAGAAAGTAATAAACCTTCACTTTCACTTTCACTCTTTTTTCCCATAATAACAAACGGCGAGGTATTCAAATTCATTATACCCTATGGGACCATCTTGTATGTACAACCTGAATCAATTATGGTCAACTCTGAATTTTTCTTAGACGCAACTAAAATTGGAACAGGCACTAGATATCTAATTTTTTAAAAATTAAAAAATACATCTAGCAATACATTGTTATGAGTATTGTCAAGTTTGACTTTGACAGTTTAGTTGAAATTTCATGAATCATGAACTATTATTACTCAAACGATGAGAAAGTAGACATGATTCTCATTTATGTGGAGTGTGGTAAAAATTCCGTGGCTGCTGCAGATTTGTCAGACAATATTTAGATGACAATTTTACAAACGATTGAATAGGGAGAGCTTCCAATAACCCTTCGCCACCCAGAAGTCCGGACTTCACGCCTTTAGATTTTTTCCTGTGGGGCGTACTAAAACAGAGAGTCTACCAAATTCCTTTCCATATGGTCGAAGAACTCGGACAAAAAATTCGTGAAGAGTGTATGGCCATAACACCAGAGACATTACATCGCATTCAAAGGTCGTTTGCTCCACAATGGAATGCATTTTGGACAATTTTTACGTTAGTTTTTAAGTTCTTTTACGTAATTTTGTTGATTACATTTCTTACATTGTCATTTTGACGTTTGTAGCCAATAAAGCAATTTTGATTCAATTTATAATTTAAATCAAAAGCAGTAAGTATCAAGTGGTAAGTGGACTTAGTATTTTTGGTTGCATCTAAGAAAATTTCAGAAATGGACCACAATTGGCTCACGTATAATACTAATTACAGCACAAGCAAACACCTTAAAGTTTTCAAATAATGTTTGTTACATATTCGTGTTGCAAAACGTCGATTACAAGCAAAAATACTTAAAAGTATTAAAGATGCATTAGTTAAGACTTGCACATGCTTTAAATTACACTTATTCTTTACAGCCATCCTTTGGAAAGTGGAATTTCTTAATCTGTTTTGATCCTCACCAACGATAGCTTTTATGTTTGTTCCAGTTCAGATCAGTAATAATATATTCAATATCTACATATGGTTGAAACAAGAATTGTTTTGTCGGTAAATAATTTAAAAAACTATTTTTCTTACTTATTAGTAGTATGTACAAAATGAATTTTACGAGTATTGCCGAGATCCCAAAAAACCGAAACCCATCCTAAACGATGGAAAGGATCCTGGCGCAAATGTGTTGCACTTCATAAAAACTACTTAAAAGTTGATTAATTTTTTTTTTGATAACATTTCCCAAATTGATAGGTCTATATTATTACATAGATTTGAATCCTTAACCCCAGGAATACGTATTTGTAATAATGCATATTTAGTTCTACTCGGTTGTCCCATTCTTGATGAAGCAATCCCTGTGTATTTTTCTAAAAAAAGTGAAGACATTTTCTGTACTTTCCACAAACCTTTATAAAGTTAGCCCGCAATCTGTCTCTTTTTGCTTCGTCATTGTTTTTGGATGCCAAATTTTATCTACCTCCTTAGATGCTACCCTGTTTGGAAAATTAAAAATTTATGTCAAGAATTGGATAATAATATTCATTCGACTCTTGAAAAAATTTTGAACATAAAATTTACAAACAGGTCATGGGATCAAACCAAGTTACCTGTCCGTTTTGATGGTCTAGGTATTCGATCTGTTGCAGATATTTCAACTCCAGTCTTCTTATCTTCTATCTTTGCTAATTCTCGGCTCATTAAGTCTATTCTACCTTCTCGTTTTTCCAACTTCGAGACATCTTACTCCAGTGAAGCTATTGAAGAATGGTAAATTATATCTAATTCTTCGTCTTTACCCTCGACATCTCCCTCCATTCAACGAAATTGGGATTTGCCAATTATTGAAAATAACTTTCAGAAGCTATTATCTTCCTCAAATGTCACTTAAAAAGCTATTTTATTAGCAGTGTCTGAATCGGAATCTGGAGCTTAGCTTGAATCTTTATCTTCTTCTAAATTAGGCACTTTGTTAGAAAAAAACACTTTATAAATTGCTGTTTCTCTAAGATTAGGCATCAGTATTTGTCATCCTCATATATGTAATTGTAGTTCTTCAGTAGACATGTACAGTTATCATGGACTGTCTTGCATAAAAAGTGCAGGAAGAATCCCAAGACACAACTGCATTAACGACATCTTAAAACGTGCTTTCTCATCTGCCAACATCCCTTGTTTACTTGAACCCAACGGGGTTCTGAGAGATAACGGCAAACGTCCGAATGAAATCACCATTATTCCCTGAAAGGAAGGCAAATCCCTTGTTTGGGATGTCACCTGTACAGATACGCTTGCACTTTCACATTTACCTGGGTCGTCCATATCTGTTAGATCTGCTGCAAACAAAGCAGAAAATCTTAAAAGAAGAAAATATAATTCGTTAGCAGATCACTTCATTTTCATGAGTATGAGCGCTCTATCGTTGTTGGATGTTTTGGGAAAACTTATTATTGACGTCACAGGTATTCCTCAGGCGAAAACATACTTAAAACAACGAATTAGTATTGCCATTCAGAGGAGTAACGCAGCCAGCGTTCTGGGAACTGTGCCTATTTCTTCTTCTCTGGACGAATTATTTAATTTAACGTAATTTTTAGTTTGTATTTTGTATTTTAATTTATAATATGTTATAATTTTATAATGTCAATAATACTAAATAGTTTAAAATAATAATAAACGAAATCAATAAGCAAAAAAAAAATTATTACATATTTTTAATATAAATTAAATATTAGTAAGACACGTATAAAATGTAAATCAATGTAAAACGAATTATTTATAATAACTTTGTCCGGAAGTACTGTATACTGAATTAAACTCATTGAATTGATCAAAACCTAATACCGAACATGTAAGTCACACTGCTTCCCTTAACCACAGTTCGAGCGTCTTCAGCAACATATGTTGCAATCACGTTATGAACTAAAGAAAGTTATTGAGTTTTGTGATGTGGTAGAGAGTAAAAAGAATCGCAGTTGCTGTATAGTCTAATATATTCCATCTGACAAAACTGAAATATACTTTCATTAAAACATTTTACTAGTAGTAATAAAGCATGTACACTAAGACCTCACTTAGCGCTCAGGACATGCTTTTAGACGTTAAAGCGCTAAACAAAACAGCGTTAAACGAAGCCATTTTAACACATAGTAAATAGGGAAAGAGGAATACGAGACCGAAAAAAACCAAACCTTATTTCTAAAATGGTTCGTATTGTAGAAATAGGCATATTTAATCCACCAGAGCTAACGCGAAATAAATTTTAATTGTGACTGGCGCATGTCTCAGAGACCGAGAGTTTTTATAGTTTAACTATTATTGAAAAATATTATTTTATTTTAAATTTAAATTTATAGTATATTGGCAACTGCGTCCTTTCTCTACAACAATTCATAACTAGATTTAAAGTAACATTATTTTTGTTCAACTTAAACAGTGGATATTCTATTGATATAAAAATTATGTCACTTTTTTGTAACACCTCTAAAAAAAACAAATCATTAGACTTTCTTCTCAAAATAAGTTTAGTGCTGTTTTAACACAATAAGCTGTTAAACAAAGTGAAAAAAAATAATTTAAAAATTTTTTTTAAAGGAAAATTACATTGGGTGGTATGAATAAAAGAGAGCAAAACCTTTTACTCGCACAATTCCGAGCATATGCTACCACGTTCTATGAATAAAAACGTAAGTAAAACCTTTTGCTCACGACCGTGCTCTGAGTACGAGTCTGAGCAAGAGCTTTTGCTCACTATGAAGCATATCATCCAGTCGATATAAATAAAGAAGAGGTTTTGCTTATGATTTTGAGCAAATGCTCTGCAACTTGTGCATCTGTTTGCGTTTTTTAGGGAACACCGGCACGTGAAATATCAGGCGAAGGGTCTAAACGGCTAAATGCACACGTTCGGCCAATGAGGAAGGCAAATGACTTTCGTATAAAAACAGAGTACAGTTCCTTTTCTTTGAATCCATAACATTTTTTATTATTTTTTATTATCATATTATTTGTATTTCCTTTATGTTGGGACCCGTAAGCCGACAATGGTCCGTTGTCGTTGACCTAATTACTTTATTAGATTTCGGCAACACAACAATAAGGCACTTTCGAAAACGTGCTATTTCGAGGTTTTGGGTTCTGAGAAAGCTATAAACGTAGCGTCCAGATACCAGATGTTACTTGAGTCTGTGCAAAATCTCAAAGCATACGCTCATAGTAAAAGGTTGGAGTATAAGGTTCTGCTCCTATTTGTATGAATAACGATATGCTTTTACTTACAACCATTTGCTCACATGAATTGAGCATATGCTCAAAATAATTCTAGAATGTCCGAATTAAACACAGAGCCCGGCTCAAACGGATGTGTGCGTTCTTTCCACGACGATTTTACTATCTCTCTTTTACTCTTTCGAGTAGTGTTACGTACTACGCCTTTTGTGGACATTCGTTTTATTTCATCGGAATTAATTTACAGAGTGGTTCATATTTTTCACTAAAAATATGTCGTTTGATGATGCGAAAGGAACGAATCAAGTGACAATCTGTTAATAGCTTTTAGTTGCAAAAAAGACCGGAAATTTTTGGTACAGTCGACTGATGAATCCCTAATTTTTCCCCAACTCCAGTTTGAAAGCCAGGATTTGCAATGTACTGGAAAAAAATTTTCATTTTTTCGTGAGACGTTTCAAATTACTTAAAATAACTTGATGACAAACGAACTTTTATTTTCATAATTTTCACCCAAAAAGTGAGTTACGATTCATCTCAAATTTCTTTCCTCAAATCGGTAATAGTTATTTTTGTATTAAGTGGGCAAAATGAGTGTTTTTTATGGCTCGTGAGAAGTAAATTTTGGTCGCAGACAGTCGAACGCATCATAAAAACACGAATTTTGACACGAAATGCAAATAACGTTTTTTCCGCAATGTCACAAAAAAAAAAAGTGATTTATGGAAATAAAATTATAGAAATGAAACTAATACGCAAAAAAATAAATTTATTTTTTTACTGTTAAAAAATAATTTTTTATATCATTTTTTCACGTGTTAAAAAAAAATTTTTCACTGTTAAAAAATAGTTTTTTGATATTTCGTTAAAAAATAGAGCACTTCGCGTATCGATAGTGATGCGTAAATGTCATCTTTTTTGACGTTTGTATAAAAGTTTTTTTTATAATCATCGTACTTTATAATGCTTCTGTGCACGTACATTAACAACTTCAGCCATCATAAAATTAGCGAAGAGCATGAGCACGGTGAATCTACTGCTGACCAGATGCACAAGTTGCAGAGCATTTGCTCAAAATCATAAGCAAAACCTCTACTTTATTCATACCGACCGGATGATATGCTTCATAGTAAGCAAAAGCTCTTATTCATGCCCATATTCGGAGCACGGTCGTGAGCAAAAGGTTTTACTTCCGAATCTACGAATCCCACCCAGGTCAACATGGGGGTGACAAAAATAATAAAATTTTTGTCAAACTTACACACTTTTTTAATTTTTTACACTTTAAAACTTTAAAAACGTTCTTACATTTTAATTGGAATCATTCGTACAATTATTAATTTTAATCTGCAAATTTTTTTTGAGCATATGCTCATTTCGTGTAAGCAAATGCTTATGAGTAAAAGCATATCATTATTCATACAAACAGGAGCAAAACCTTATACTCCAATCTTTTACTATGAGCATATGCTTTGAGGTTCTGCTCAGACTCATGTAGCATCTGCTCTTTTTTATTCATACCGCCCATTATTTCATTTTACTTACATATCGACTGGCGTCGGGTTCCACAGCCGGTGACTACGCAAAACACAAAAATAATATGTCTGCACACGTCGCTATCATAAGAAAAACTGATGATAGCCCTGATCAAATGAGGCAGCTACCCGAAGAATCAGCCAAATTTATTAAAAGATTAAAATGTTATTCAGTCGGTCTCTTGGTTTTATTACTACACTTGTTCATTCTGAATAATCTAAAAAATTGTACGGATTTATTTTTAATGAACAAATAGAATTTTTATTGATTTTCTTACACAATAATATTGAGGATTACAACACATAAATTAATAACTGCTAATGAACAGGATACGCGAAAATAAACGTAACAAGCAAACATAGATTTAGGGGAAGTACAGCGCTACGATAAATTGCCACCTTTCGCTGATTGTTCAGAAATAATCGTACTATGTAGCTACTACATAAGAATGAACGAAATGCCGAAGTAATTTGAATCAGCGTAATGCTTTTTTTAGACATCGAGCAGACAGCGTTATATCGAATCAGCGTTAAACGAGGAAGCGATAAAACGAGGTCTTAGTGTAAATGTAAATCGCATTTTTATATAGATCAATAAAATACTTATACAGTAAAATAAACTAAATGAAAATTAGTGGTGTTCGTATCGATGTCGATGGTTTTTAGAAGGTAGGTAGTTTCACAAATCCCATTTACATCGAACTAGTACATGAAGTAACACGGATGGACAAAAACGTTGTAATCCGAAAAAGTGGTGTTATTGCGGTTTAGGTTAAAGGGCAATTTCAACAAAGTGAGTGGCTTGATGGGTAGTCCTTCGAATAGCCCGGAGTTTTACAACCACAACAAGTTTCCTGATCTGAGCGCGGGACCCAACAGCTGTCTTATAACGAAACCACATTACTTTTATCCTTTTCGTGGAAACTTAATTTGCTTCCGAGATGCTGAATATAATGAATGGCTGAGGTTAGTACAATGTTTTGTTTTCTCATCGAAAAATCTGAATATTACAAACAGTTAGCGTAACCTCAATACCAGAAATGCGTTGTATCTTCGCAGACGGAAAGTTTCAAACAATTCACCTGCCAAGAGCACGTACCATAAGCTTAATGTAACATCTTGTCACCTGTTTAGTTTCCTAAGTTTACTAATTTGCTAACAGTTAACAACATGAAACTGCTGGTCGACATAACTTGTTCCAAATATCTGACACACTTTGTTAATTAGTTAAAACAATTAATTTTGACACATTGTAGCAATAAGAGTTTCCTGATAGCTATCATCAAAGTAGATGTTAAAAAATTTTAAATCGCAGTTAACCTGCTTTTTTCTTTTTATGATAGGCGGGAGAGTGCAGAAGCTTATAGGCGATCAATGACAATGCGCACGTTCCAACGTCCCAACGGAGAAAAACATAATGGATCGAGGTTCACGATGAAGAACGTGGCTAAAAGCGTTTCTTTCGTACTCCAAAGTTGGGAATTCAATTCAGTTCCTTTAATTTTACGTTTTTACGAAAGTTTACAACCGTCTTGCTGTGTCAACTATTACATGTGCAAGTGGAATTTTATAACTGGTTGCATAACAGGCTGATACGATGGGTACTCGTAAAAAAGTTCAGTGGCTATAAGCAGATAATAAAATATAACAAATGGCGAGTAGTATTAAAATGCAAAGAAAGTTTGTTAGGAATTTTTGCATCCTTTTTATGCAAATTCGACAACTTTTAAGATACTTTACATTTCAGCTTAAAGTACTTTGTTAAAATGTAAAAGGTTAATCATGAAAATTTATACAACCCCATTAAACTAATCTGCTATAGATTATTCTTCGACTAAAGTTGCACCATAACTTTCTCGTTTCAAATTAAATTCGCTTTTTGCAGAATCGTATATGTTTTGTACGGTTGCGTTTTTTTTTTCTTTTGTGACCCCTCCTCGTAAATCATTTTCTATTCGCACAATAAAACTAAGAATCATATTGAAATGTAGGTTCTCAAACTCAAGACGAATTCGTTGTCACAAACACAGGCAATTTTGTTCTGCTAATAAATCATTTTAGTAAAGTCTTATGAAAGGCAACTTCATAGAGTAATGTTTTTTGATATCAACGACAATGATGCTGACGCGACGCCTTTGTCGATATCATTTTTCTTACATTATGAATAAATACCAAAAAAAAATAATTTAACTTTTAAATTTGTTGTGATGGTGCAGATCATGTGGGACCGAGATTAATACGTTGCCTTTTATTCTATTAAAGAAACAGTAAATTGTTTCAAAACTGAGTTGGGCTGTTTAGTAGTACCTGAAATAGGGCAAAATTGAAACATATCAATGTATTAAAGTGAATGCTTGATTGCAAAGTAATGATTGCGAATCACCGCAGTGCATCGGCCCAATCAACAATCTCGCCCTTATAATTCTTCATTTGTCTGCTTCGATCCTTCTTATTTTGAATTTTTGATGCAACGATAACCACCTATTAGTTAACATTTTACTAGTTATGTATGCGAAATTGTTTGTGGTTTTAACAACATTTATTCATAAAAATAATTGTATACGTTCGAAGTTTATAATTTACATAATGAAGTGTTGTGATGACATTTTTTACTGAGATACAATAAAATAACTTTAAAGCAAAAAGTTTCCAAGCAGCAAGAGGATACTTCAATTAACAATTTATTACACACTAACCAAAACAAATAAGATAGATATTTAAGTATACCTTTTACAATATTTTGAATATTCTGTGAAGCCACTGATTGTCCATTCTTATTGTACTTATTTATACAACAATAATTTTGCAATTAATATAGGCGTCTATGAAATGAAACTACAATTCAATGCCTATTATACTCATTTCATAAGAAATACAACTGTGCAAAATGCGACTGATCAATCTTCAGACTTACACTAGATTAACACTGATATGTATAACTTAAAAATCACGGTCCAAATATTTGCTTTAAACAAAGACATATTTAAAACAATATATCAAAACTTTTTTACAAGGATTATACTGCATAAAGACGTACTTTCGTAACCTTCCAAAATTTGACACGGAATCAACAAGAATGTTGTTCAATAGGAAATATTGCTTCTTTTCCAGCGTTCATTGAAAATAACTTCGTTTTTAAATTGTCAATGAAACTGCTATAATTAAATAAAGTGCGCGGTTACATGATGGAAAATTATGGAAAATTCTTCTAAGTATAACCATGAAATTACTATTTACTTTTTTTTTCCGGAAGTGGGACAAAATCTCCCCCTCTTCTAAGCACAAAACATCCGGAAATCGCTTTAGGAATATGATTATTAGTTATATGAAGCTTCCGATTACACGATAATCATATTACTTCGGCGGTAATCTTGCATCTTTTCGTGGTAATTATAATCACATATATTATTACGTAATGTTACATCACGTTACCTGTACGTAACAATATTCACATTAATCGCTACTTTGAAATTTTAAATTACCACTAGTATTCGTAACCAATAACCTTTTTGAATCTATAGTGTGTTTTTTAATTCCAGAAACGGTTAGAAGGCTGTCAAAAAATTTTTCTTTTTCTTTAGGTTGATAGTAATGGCATTTTACATCTGTCAGTTTAAGGTTATATTAGTAATATATAGCACAAAACGGTTCTGTCGCAAGAAAACTTTATCTTCAATATTCTGTCAAAATTGTATAGGTTATGGTATTAAGTTCTGATTACTAACAATACATAAAAAAAAATATTTTCACAGCCTTCTAACCGTTTTTGGAATTAAAAAGCACCATATTTCAGTCACATTCTTATAATCTTATGTGTAATAATAAATATATATTATGTAAATGTTCCAAAATACGTTATCCATTTTCTTGAAATCGCTAATGTTTCAAAGTAATTTCTTAGTACTGTATAGCTCACCTATGATAATCTTGCTTGTAATGAACTCTCGTTACTTTGTTATGAAGTTATTACTCTATGTCGAATAAAGGGTTATTTAAAAATATGTAATTAAATAAAATCAAATAGTGTACCTATACCCTATATGGCCTAGAACTTAATTGGCCTCTATCAGCTGAATCGGTAAATCCCCAAAAATTCTGGTGGCATCAGTATACTTGTTAAACTAACTTGTTTATAGCATTCCTAGTTTGCGCAAGTACGACAAAGTCTGTTAAAATTATGCAAATGGTTGCATTGGTTGTTTACAGCAGTTGCATCTAATTTCGAACCGATAAATCGAAATTTTTAATAAATAGTTACAGTTGCTCACAAAATTTTCTATTGGACCTATAGATAGTGTGTTTTGTTTGTCCTCTCTTCAGTCATGTATGCTAATTATTCATTAACAATAAATTTAAATCAATTTAGAAGTAAAATATGCCATATTATTGGCATAACTAGTAGAAAACCTCAGCCCTAGAACGGGCTGACAGTATTTATTGTGTATTTATGCATTTTATTTATCTATTTTATTTATTATTTATCTACCATTTTATTTACATACATTTGCATTGCAATATAATGTATTTTGCTTTACTTACCTTTAAGCTCCGTAAATTGGCGATATAAAAGATATAATTAGTCAATTGTTCACACCTTAGAACAGAGAGTGGGAGGAAGGAGCATTTGCTACCGATTATGGACGACAGGTGGGGAACAAAGTCGGCCATTTGCATTAACCACTTGTGACTCATCGTTTGTTATGGTTTTTATGCCAAGTGGTTTTTGAGTGTTTTTTTGTGATTTAGAGACCTTAGTTTGTAATTTTTGTGGTGGATCGAGTAGAGTATAGTGTATATATAGTTTTTAAGACTTTAGTGATAGTTAATAGTTGATAGTTGAAAGAAACTTAGAACTAAAACATTTGTGTAACATGGTGAGTTGTGCTGCTTGTGGCTGCTCCAAAACACCCAAGACTACTTCTCCAGGGATCACGTTTCATCGGTAAATGTTTATTATTTTATTTAAAATTCAATTAGGTTAACATTCAGGCAAAAATATTATTTTGAGTCTATGTTGATATTGACATTGACAAGCCGGTTCATTGGCGTGCGTGGGTAATTCTTGAACAAAATTACAAAGTTTTAATATTGATTTTTTTTGTTTTATGAGTGAAAATAAACTAGTTTTAACTTAATTTGGCCTATGATAAAAAATTAAATTTTCAGTTTTCCCCAAGACGAGAGAAAAAAATTTTGCTTGCAGGCGTAAAATATGCGATGGAAATCCTATTCGGTACGCCACTGACAAGGATCCGCCATTTGCATCAACCATCCCGTTCCACTGCAACCTTGCATAATGCTCCTTCCTCCCACTCTCTGTTCTAAGGTTGACACTCAGCTTCGTCGCCTACTCTGATCCGTTCAAAAAAATTTGCGAAACCATAGACCACCATCGGGAATTATATTTAGAAAAGAAAAGATAATGACAAGGAACATTAAGCAAGCAACGTTTTGGAAAAGTCTTCCCCTTAGTGTGGGAACGATGTATGACACCGTCCAACGTAAAGTCGTGGTTTTAGAGCTATTAGTTTATATCCGGGATCATGCAATTCCGGAAGATGCGTTCAAACCATGTACAGCATCGGAGTTACCAAAAAGCAACAAAACAACAAATCCTGGTTTTGCCATGTTTGCAAGGAAGACGCAGTAAGGGATATGCGTATGTGCACTGCCTGTAAACTTTATGTGCATGAAGAAAGTGTGGGCCTCACGAAATAACGAAATTTTTATTTGTCCAGACTGTAAAAATTGATTTCTAAAAGATATCTTAAAATAAATTTGTTTAATCCGATCAGATTTATTATCTAAATTTTATAGGCCATACTAGGTAAATGCACCTTTGGGGATTTTAGGTTTTGTGAACTCTCTAGTTTTTCAAATGGCTTGAAATTCGAGTCTTACCTTCCTTATTAGCTACCAATCAACATCCAGTCGTCTTTGATGAGTTACTTTTCTGTGATGCTGCTTGCTTTGAATAACAATACTGTCAAATGGGGAGGTAAGTTTTTACAATGGCCCGAATTTAAACCGTACTTATCTTTGTGACTATATAGCAACGACTGTTTACAGTCATAAATCTTTACGTTTACTCTTCAGATTCCAATATAGAGAATTTTAGGGTAATTACACTTTTTGAAATTTTTTTGTACTTTGAATATTTTTGTCTCAATTATACTGATCCTGAAAAGTGAAATTTGAGGAAACTGAGAGAAATTATTTTTATAAAAAATCACTATTTCTTTTCTCTAAAACTAACGCCGACAATTAACATTTATATATCACTAACTTTCAAATAAATAATTTTCAATTAAAGCTCAATTTTGGGGGTGGTCACAAGTGATGGGACACCTGTATAGTAGGTATTACCTTTACGACTGGTAAGGCGTTTAGTTTTAGGCGTTAGATAAAGGCACGAATACATAATCTCAAACAGTATTTTTTTGCAAATCTACAAAATATCAAAAACTGTGATGTAAATTTGGCGTAGTTTATTTTTCAATTACTGTTGCAAATAAAACCTTTACTTTAGTATTTGTATTCTCACACCCAATGAATCCTCAGGAGAAATAAAATAGAGATAAATTAACAAAAATTGGTAACCAAAGAGAAGAACATAAATAAAAGCAAGATTCTATAAGACTGGTTTAGTATTCAGCGTTGTATTTAACAACATCAATTTTAGCAGCTGTAACAGCCTTGATAAGGGTAGGACAGCGCAAAGCAACACATTCAAGTTCTAGCTATTTTGCATTTCGGTCCTCAACATCAACATTAAAGTATGTCGCTCTGAAATTTCCAAAGACCATTTGCGCTTTAATCCCTTGAAAGTAAGAATGCACAGAATTTTACTGAGAAATTTTACATCTGTGCTCGCAAACTTATTCATCATGTTCACCTTTTTGCAATTTAATACCTACTGGAAACAGGTAGCGACATGAATAAGTAAAAGTGAGCGATAAGAAATGTTAGGGTAGAAAAAGTGTCGTTTAATTTAAGGTTCATTTTCAACTAAAAATAGATCATGTTTCTGATAAATATAGAGAATGGGTTAAACTTGCGAGAAACGTTAAAGTTCCACGTTCAGCCGCAAATTATCAGTAATTACTTCGCCTCATTTACTTAAAATACTTTACCAAGTTGAAAATTCAATGAACTGTGGGTGTCACTAGAGCATTATTATAAAGCACACTTAATGTAAGGCAATTAAACTTATAATACAGTTCCATTATTCCTTCGAGCATCAACATTTTGATGATGTCTTGTATAATGTAATTCAGAGTTTTCTCATATACGCAATTTAGTTCTCTGAAAGACAGACGTATCGTTCTTGTAATTTAAAAAAAATATATTTAAACAAAAAATTAAATAAAAAATAAGTTCAAATATACAGAGATTAAAAATAAACTTGATCGCGGAAACCCATGAAATTAATGTTACCTAAAAATTACATTTATAAATTTGATACAAATTACGTATTTTTGCATAGGTACACCCAAGTCCTTTTTTACAAGCTTTTTTTTACACAAATTTGAAGTCACATGGTTCAAAAAAGTCTTCCTTTTTAGCAAAGAATATTTGATCTACCATGATTTCAAGGTCATTGTCTTTATGTACATGATCATAAACGATATAGTACAAATTGCAGTATTTTGTCAAATAAATTCACGTTTTTACTACACTTCAAGAATTAGGCAGCACTGCGTACTGCTACAACGTAGTAGTTACTAGGGAATCCCTTCATTCGATAACTTTTACATACACATGTCGTATAACATTTACATATCATATTGCATCATTAAATTGTTGAAATTTATTAGCTCACAATATTGTGATTAATTGTTCGTGTTATTAGTCATTCATAGTACTTACAATTTTATTTGAACATTTTTTTTACACGGTTTTTAAACTAAATATAGTTCTTTATTTCATCTTATTTTATTTTTATTATAGGAAACTTATTTAGTTCTACGCGTTTTTTGACACTAATTTCTGAGGAACGTATCTACAGTGCAAAAGAAGAGTTGGGTGTATTTGTCAACCTGTTAATAATACAGTTAATTATATTTCAAAGGTAATTTATAAAGCGCAGCCATATTTTTCACGAATTAGCGCGATTAAGTATATGTTTGACCTCTCTACCTGTAATTCCCTCGGTATACGTATTTCTCCTACGGATACACAACATTTCGTTATAGAATAAGTGGGTTGTGGTAAATTTCCATCGTTGACCTTGATAATTCTTGAAAGTAAATTCCGGTTTAACTACCAGCAAATGTAGTACTATTTCTGTCAATACCTGCTTCTAAAATTCTTCACCACAACGGAAATCCCACAAAATTTTCCATGCTAGTAATATTCCGTCTTACAGAGCTCCGACAAAATAACACGAAACAAGTAGAAAGCGTAGAATGACATGCACATGTATAATAATAATAGGTATGTGTGTACTTTTAATATTTTGTAATCCATTATAATTTTGGAATTAAAGCTAATTTATTAAGTCAGCGGTTCTAAATTTTTTATTGTGTTATTTTGGATATACATATTGATATATTCCAAGCAAATAATGAATTGACAGCTAACCGAAGAAATGGAGTATTCTAAAATTATTTTTAACAAAAACATTTCACTTTGAACAATTATTTCAGTAAATAATAAAAAGTTCATTTACCCGATTGTAAATGTATAAGTCGATTAGTAGAACAATGCTTTCCATTTATGGTGCGTTCAATCATTGACGTACTAAGCGAACGCCTAGGGCTCCCAGTTGGACATATCTATAATTTAATATACACGAAATTGTTAAGCATTAGGGGTCTTTGATGTCAGCTGTACCTAACTACATGATTCATAATTATCTAGCATTTCCAATAGATACGTATTAGAAGATAAAAAATATATGATTTTAATTGAATTTTTAGTATTAATTTGTTTTAAAGTTCCATTAGCAAAATTAAACAAAAAATACGAAAACTATTTGTTACGGTTGAAAGATGCCATATTGCAATTTAAATTACAAGCTAAGTTTGATGCCGGATTCTTGTAGTTTCTGTAATATAATTAGCAAAATTGTTTTTCTATTTGAAATACATGAAACACGAAACCAAATTTTGTAAAAATTAGGCAAGCGGTATAATATGCGAAGGTTGCTAGATAGCCCAAAAATTTTTAAGATATTGTTTGCCACACAAACATAAATTAAAAATTGTATTGTACACGTAGACGATAAAGCGAACCTTTTTCGCGCCCAAAGAAGATATAAACAAACGAGGCGCAGCCGAAGATGGCCACTTCGGTCTGAAAAACCACTTTACCACCAAGGCTGCACAATATTCCCACAATTCTTTTTCCCAATATTCAGCAATTATAGAACGATAGTTTCCCTTGCAGTGGAGATATGGCATCAGATTAGATTAGGATTGTGCCCTTGTGCGTTGTTTGCACGGGTTAAGGCCGCTGCACAATTGATCAGTAACAGTAACAGGAACGGGAGCGGCAAGAATGATCAAATGCATGCTTTTCAATAGCGTCATGCACTATACTTCTCAAGCGACACAAACCAAAGCAGTAACGGGAAAGGAAACGGAAATGTTACCGAAGTTTTAACTTTTCTCTTTACTGCTACTGCTCGTGCAATACCGACGAATACTAATATCGGTATGTTTACGCTTGAACGTGGTGACCATCATAACCTTCAATTTTTTTTCCATCGTGCTCTTGTACAGACAACATTATGATGTTATTTTTGTGTGTGTGACAACACCGAACACCGGGATTAAAACTGGGGTAAAGTTGGGGCTGCAATCATTCCCACGCAACTACATTAACGGTGCCGCCTAAAATTGCATGTAGCCAAAAAAGTTGTTGCTGTTACTGTTATTGCTTATTGTGCAGCGACGTTTCATTCCCGTTTCTGTTACTGTTTCCCGTTTCCGTTCCCGTTCGTGTTCAATTTCTGCAGGCATACCATCACTCGATCTGAAAATCCAAAGTAGATCATGTGTAAGACTTCTTCGCGGCCGTGATTTTTTTAAATTATATTTTTAATAATAATAACAATTATATTATATTTTTTGAAATATGGCAATTGTACCGCAATACTTACCATAAGGAGACCTAGTCGAAGTGTTCAAACAATGTTCACGTTGCGCTTAGTTATAGCCCAGCCCACCTAAATTAGTAGATTAGTTTATGGATACTCATATGGAATAATATCTATTATTTTGTCCCACAGGTACACATGTACACTTGCACACTTTTCAATGCTGTTCATTTTTCTCTGGGTATGGTAATTTTGGTGTCTATCTCCATAGAACTGGAAAACGTGATATTCCAAATTGCACGACTTCCAAAACAAAAGTAGATGATCCAATACATCGTATAATTGTGCATCTTCTTTTCAGGATGCGCGTGACGAGCGTGCCTTTGCTTTGCAAATACGATCCCCCCACCTTCACTTAGATCACTCTCATTAATGACTTCCAGCCACCTGTTTCGCTGACCTATTTGTTTTAAAAGTCTATTTTGATTTTAATTGCTTAAAGTTAAAGTCTTTTATAATGTTTAGGGTGTAGAAATTAGTTAACGTCTCTACTTTCTTTCTATTTTATGATATTCCCAATTCCACGAATTTGCTGATAGACTGGTTGTATTTATATGACTACAATCCAACCGAGCTATCGATCATTGATTGATCGGCTTCTGGATCGACTAAATAGGTAAACGCTCATATTCGGTTTTCATCTGCTGTAGCGTGTGCCATGGGAAAGATTTTATATTTAGCTAGTTTATTATAACAGTTACTTTCCTCATTACCTGATTTGTTTACAAAAGTAACAAACTGGCGATTTGAATTTTTCCGTTGTTACAGATTCAGCTTTATCGACCTGAAGCAATGGTGGCTTATCTAAACAACATTAACACCTCCTGTGACCTTGTCGGTTGCAGCTGCAGCATTGACCGCCGAAAGAATGTTTGTAACTAATTCTCGACACTGGATAATGGTGCCTTTACATTGTCCGAGTTTGCATCCGATTTTTCGTTCCGAGCAGCTCGAACGGCATATTTTTATGTTTACACTGTTCGATTTACTATCCGAGTTCCAACATTCGAGCGTGTATCTAAGAAAACATTCGATTTTTCAAGAATAGGATCATAGCTATTCTCATACGAGATTTCGTACGATTTGTTCAGTTATGTCATGCGCAGTGTACTATTTTTCAGTTCGTACACTGTCGTTTCGTGTCGTTTCTCGTACCACGTGTTTTCAAATGAACTTGTTCCAGAAGCTTCCAGACGTTTTCTCCTTAGCATGCTCCTCGATGACATTCTCAATCCATTTTCGGCACGTCGAATTAAAAAAAAACCAGTTAAACAGTAAACTTTCAAACACTAATCAGCACAAAAGTTTAGGGTATAATCTATTCCCATATGATATTTTGAAATGCGCCATATTTTTTAAGTTGACGCATGTGTAAAAAGGTAATTTTCTCGCATAGTGTAAAGGTAAATATATATTTCATTCGAGACAAACTCGAATAGAAAATCGTAGAACAAAATCGAATGTAAAAATCGAGCAGTGTAAAGTCACCATAAAATCTGTAGCGGGTATTTTTTGATAACAGTGATTTCATGAGTCTGGCATGCGTCATCAGGCTGCATTTGATAGAGTCGGTGACGTCCGTAACATCACAATAACCTGCTGAATAAAAATTCCCCGAAACAATTAACACCTGTGAAAAAACTAATTTAAAAATGCTGTTTTCTCGTTCCGGACAAAACAAAGTTTCCGTGATGACGTGCATTTTTTACTAAAAAAGAACAGATCGACTTTCTGATCAAAAACAGTACAAAAACAGACATATTAGTCGATTTTTGCAGCATTTGAAGAAACAATGTATTTTATTAATTATTGGAACTAAGAAATCTGTTTATAACAGATGGTATAGTCAGTAGTCGCCGACTATGACGATAGCCTTCACGTAAAATCAGATGAAAGTGGAACTTTTGGAAGTATTAACATGAAATATCTACAGTTGAATTTAGCACCTTTCTGCATTTATTCAATCTATGTAGCATATTTCTGATGTAGACAAACAGTTTTATTAAATAGGAGGAATTTTAACCAATTTTAATCGGTCTTTTCCCTGTATTCCTGGAAATATGCGTACCAAACTTCAAGTCCCTCGGATTTTTAGTTTCGCAGGTTAGTGTGCAAGGGGCTAAGAAATAGACGGACGGACATAGTATACAGAGTAGTTCATCGCATAGCATTTTCTCTCAAAAATTGAAAACACGAGGTCAATAATCTACAATTACAGTGCTATGAAACGGGCGTTTTATTTTTTCGACTTGAATTATTCCAAATAAATCAATATAATTTTTTCATTTTTCAGGTAATTTATGTTCAAAATATTTCACAAAACACGTTGCTGAATTTTAAAAATTTTCACTGCAGACTCCGACAAAAAAATTTGGTTTAGTGAATTGAAATCTTGTAAACACAAATAAAACCGCTATAATTATCATGAAATTACATTAAATGTTTAAAATGGCGACCTTCTTGTTGTATGCGGAGTCCTAAACGCCTCTTAAAATTAACTAGAACTGTGAAGGCCACGTTAAATAATTAAAATCTCGGACGGCGTCAAAAATCCTGTGCCTCATGTCTGATGGTTTTAAATTCCATAGAGAATATTGTTGCTTATCGATGAGACCCATTTTGTGCCAGCTGTCCTTCTGCAAATGTTTCTATTCCAGACGGTTTTAAATCACCTTGACAAGTTTACCACACTTCGGCCATTTTGCAAGAATATTGCTTCCAGTTTTCAGAATTTTTCGACTACTGAAAAAGGTTTAATCACAAAAATGCTGTACGATGAACCTTCCTGTATGTCCTTGTAGGGTACAATAACAGTAGGTACCGATTATCAATAAATTTTATAAAGTACCACAAAATTAAAATTGTTAGGTTATAATTCTTATTTGTGGCAAAATGATTAAAAAAATTTGGTGAAAGTAAAATTTTACGAGCAATTTTCCGAAATTAATATATTAAACGTTAAACAATTAATCAAGGCGTGAGATAACTTCAACAATAAATCATTCTCAAATTACATTTTAGATACGTATAATTTGACTTCAAGTTGGAATACGCGCGGCTGTGTATTCGTACTACATAGCAGTCGCGGCCGTATTGGAGTCCTCTAGGACTATAAATCTATCGGTCGCGAACTCGTAAGCTGAGGCTGGATACAAGAGTCGTTTGTTTGTTCGGGGAAACCGCCGCCCTCGGGCACGTTGAGCTTCTGGATATTGGCTTATACGAACCTATTTGTTTTGAAATCCTGATGAAATGTAGAAACAACCTTATGTTTGCCGCGACGATGCCGTTCACTTGTTTTTGTTAGATTTATTGCGTCATAAAAATTGCAATCGGTACACTCGTAAAAATTCATTTATGCTACCGTTTCAAGCAACTTTTACAAAATTTAACGACACGTGAATGACATATAACAAAAGCAAACTGAATTAATTTGCCCTCGCATACATCTTAAACTTGTCCTTTAGGAATATTTCAGACATCCTTTCAACCCTAAAATATTTACGAAACGCTCAAAATTCAATTTTCGCATATCACAGTCGCTATGTGTTAGCTACTGTTAAACGTAATTTATTGAAGCTTTTTCTGGAGCTTAAGTTTAGTTTCATACCTGGCAAGAAAGAGGCAGTCATACGTCTGCTTCAAAATTCATTAGAATCGATCAAACTTTACTGAAGTTGGTGTGCTTAGCACACCTGCAGTAAAACGTTCGCCCGGCTTTCGAAAGCGGGGATATTCAGATTACATTTTTCTCGATGAGAGACGCTTTTGGCGATAAAATTTTAATTAAAAAATCTATTCAAAAAGCTCAATTTATTGCCCATAGTTGGGATATTTTTGTAAATACGCAGGATATATTTACAAAAACAGACGAATTTCCTGGTAGCTTTATAATATTCACAAAGGCTTTCAGATCGTGCGTGGGTGCGACATCCACATAATATTCAAGCTTTAAGTGTAGAAATTTAACACAGATTTGCGTTTCCTTTCAAGTTTTTGCTCAAAGGCACAACATGGTTAGGCAACCTGTTAAGGGAACTTCAAAGAAAGCTTATTTATAAATTATGTCCGTACCAAATCAATTTTTTTTATGTACATACACTTTTCAGTTCCCATTGAAACAAAATTACCATGTCTTTTTGTGCAAATGTATTTGTTTGATAATTAAGTAAAAAAATTCTTTTTGAAACGAAAATATATTTCCCTATTTGAGCAACGTGCGAATAAAACTGAAAACTTCGTTCTGTTGATAGAGCTTGGATTATACAATGCCTCACTGCATCTCATCGTCCAAATAAACTAGGAGAAAAAGAAAATCGCTGAATCTGTGTACTAGCTATTTGCTCTTAATGCACCGTCGACGAAAAATAATGGCGGTGAAGTGCAATCCATTTAATATACAGGTTGTATTATATTAAGTGTTCACCATTGGTAACTTTGTTATTATTGGAGTTGCAAAGTCGGTTAAATTAGCAAAGAATTAGTGTTTTTTCCGCTGATTACCATTATGAAACCAAAAAAACAATCGAACGTCAACTGTTCAAGATATTCACGAAATTAACATTTTTTTAAAAGGAATGCCCTATCCTTTTTTGCATATTTTGAAAGAATGTTTAATTTTGAGTGAAAAAGTCGTAATGCACTATTACGATTAAATTAGCTACCGAGAAGTTACAAGCAATTGAATTTTTTATTTCAATTAATTACAAAAATCACGTAGGCACTGAAACAATTGAAAATGGTATTTAATGAAACATTTCTTCCACGGCAAACTGAGAATAGAAATTTAGAAAAACATATTGCATGACCAAGACATTATAATAAATGTTCGAAAATGTCACCGTCTTGTTCAACACATTTTTGGGCTCTTTTTTGAACACACCGCGCTGCTTTCAAAATTTTTCTACCATCCAATACATTAATTATTGTTAAAATTTTATTCTCCAATTCATTAACTGTTGCATATCTCTCCCTGTAAACTAAATTTTTCACATACCCCACAGAAAAAAATCCATGGGGGTTAAATCTGGCGAACGTGGTGGCCAACGCACGGGCCCATTAGTTCCTATCCATTTATCAATGAATAATCTGTTTAACAAATTGGTCGTTATGTGATAATTATGGGCCGGTGCTCCATCCTGTTGGAAATGGATGTATTGTCTTGAAATTAAATCCATTTCATCCAAACAGTTATGCAGGACAGTGTTCATAAATTCTACGTATCTCACTTCAGTCAAATTACCACGGTAAAAAAATGGTCCAATAATTTATGAACCTACAATTCCACACCACACATTTAGACTGAACCGCATTTGTGGATTCATAGGGTGTACTTGCAATGGATTTTCGCGGGCCCAATAATGATTCGTTTTTCTGTTGTACATTCCAGAATTTGAGAAGTTCGATTCATCGGTTCACAGAAAATGAAACTCGCTATTGAAGTGTCGTTGGCAGTAACTTAAATACCAGTTGCAAAAAGTTAGTCTTCGATTTAAATCGCCTGGAAGTAAAGTTTGTACCGGGTGATAACGATAAGGAACCATCTTATGTTTCTTTAAAATCCTTTCAATGCTGTTCAAACTTAAATTTAACTCCCTTGAAATATCTCGTATTGAATTTCTAGGATATGCCTCAAAATACGCAATTACATTAATTTCGACTTCTTCAGAAATTACAAATTTTTTCTTCTCTCTTCTCTTTTGAAACACTGTTTCGTTACTCCTAAACTTTCTATACAGTCTCAGAAAATACTGTTGAATTGGTTGCAATCGAAGCGGGTACTGCTGCTGGTAATAATCTCGAGCTCTCGCCGAGTTCTTGCCGCACATAAGATATGCTTCTAACATGTCACATTTTTCTAAATGTGAAAATGCCATGTCGGGAACCAAAATTGAACACAGCTGTTACTAAATCACACCAAAAGTAATAAATGTTGAATAAGTATACCACGTTAATGTTTGATGAAAATATTAACTAACACATTCATTCAATTGTTTTTGACGTTTTAATAATTACAATTTTCAATTGTTTCAGTGCCTACGTGATTTTTGTAGTTAATTGAAATAAAAACTTTAATTGCTTGTAACTTCTCGGTAGTTAATTTAATCGTAATAGTGCATTAAAACTTTTTCACTCGAAATTATACATTCTTTCAAAATATGCAAAAAAGGATAGGGCATTCCATTTAAAAAAATGTTATTTTCGTGAATATCTCGAACAGTTGACGTTCGATTGTTTTTTTGGTTTCATAATGGTAATCAGCGGAAAAAACACTAATTCTTTGCTAATTTAACCGACTTTGCAACTCCAATAATAACAAAGTTACCAATGGTGAACACTTAATATAATACAACCTGTATATGTATAGTGGGTGAGTAATTTGCAAAATTGGTCTGTAATATTTTATTTCACTGTATTATTCAGAATATAGGCAAAATACAAAACATTTTTTTATTATAAGTTTATGGTTACAGGTATTACAGGTATACAGGTAACCAGAAAGTAAGTAGACACTTTATAATCGTTATCTTTTTCTTCTAGTGCCTTGTCCGATTATCGAGAGTTGATGATAACCATATCAATAATTTTCTGATATTGAGTTCGGGTTCTCTGAGCAAGAAATAATATTGTTCCGCTGTTAATCCAGTTCACTGAAACAGATTTCTCGACCATGACATATTCCTTTTGCTAAATTACTTATTTCTCTCTAGTTTTAGGAATAAAATGAAGTTGATATTTCCATCTACGTATATACGCTAGTGATTTTAATCGTATTATAATGAAACTGGATGTATTTTTCGATACAACCGCTAGGTCCAGCTGTGGAGATACAATTGAACGGAATGTTGTAAATTGGTCTATGACCGACATTTTTACGGCGAAGGACCTTTCACTGACAATTGATAAATTACTTTAGAATTTCTTACAAATTTAGTTGAAAAACATTACACCAAACTCGGCTTGCAGTAAGAAAATACATGTTACGGTGTGCATTTTCTGTATTTTTATTGTAAAGTGAATTTTAGTAACTTACATAATTAGTGAATGTTTAATTGTGAAGAAATGGGAAATATTACAAGTGGTTTAATGTGCCGAGATGAAGATGTTAATTCAATGCAATATAAATAAATGTCGATCAAAAAATAATCAGTTTCAAAGACCATTTTTTGAAATGGTACTAAAATTGTGGGGATTTTCTAATTCTGTGTGTGATAAATTCGCATGTAAGTAAATTTGTTGTAAAAATTGTGTTTTAGTTTATTTCCGCGGAACGAAATGTAAGAAGAGATATAAAAAGAAAGGGACATGCAAACCAGTTGTTTCTATAACAGAATTAATAGTGACGACGAAGGTAAAGAAATAATTTTGATTTTGTTTTATACATTTAGTGTTATTTATCTACCTTATAACAAATTTGACTTTTTAGGGGATGTAGAGTTCTTTGTAAGAATTTAACAAAACACAAGCGTGGCTGAAGTACGCGGATTTGCGGAAAGGAAATATACATAAAGTGGAATGGTCATTATTGAAGCATTCAAACTGGTCTATACTGGTAAATTTTTATAATAATATGTCCATGGTACAACGTAAGCATTTTGTTTCTTTGTTTTTAGATTTATGTAGATTTATTTGTGTGGCGGTCAAAATTTATTGAGAAGGCTAATGATTTCGACGAACTTCCATTTTATATGCTTACGTGTGTTATCAAATAAGAATGTGGTTTTTAAACCGAAAATATAGTTTTAAAGAGGATGTGATGTGATATTGTTAAATTTTCACCTACTGATAAATGATGTATGAGAAATAACTTTATATTCTAAAATTCCTTCAATTCAAGCATTTCACTCTAGAATTCATAAAAATTAGAAAAAAATTATTGGACTTATAAGTGCTTATTTATTATAATAAGAAGGCCATCTTCAATTCTTAAATAAGAAAACACATCTTAAGAACATTCTTAAATAATTAAATAAAATTTCTTGAAATCAACATGACCTATTCTCAAATGTAAAACTTATAAAAGTTCTTAAAATTAGAGCGATCATTTCTTGAACTTCTCACGAAGAATCAACGTTCTTGAAATTGAGAATGTCCCGTTTTTAAATTTAACAAATATAATAAACCTTCGTGACATTAAGTGTGACCCACTCTTAAATTTGACAACAAGAATGAACATTCGTAAAACTCAAGAATGACCAATTCTTGGGCCAAAATTAAGAACGAGCAATTTTAAATTTAAGTCCGAATTTTCTTACCTATAAGAATTTTTTTTCTGAGTGTATGTCTTGTTAGAAATTCAGTTTTTAGTAGGGTTTGTAGAAAACAATGTTTTTATATCTTGGTCAGAGAGTATTCTACAGATTTATAACATTCTATACAATAGAGTTACTTGTCAGTCTAAAACTTTTTATTAGTTTAAGATATAAATACGGTCTAATTGGTAAAAATATTTGTAAACAGTCATTTAAAAAGAATGCTAGAAGTTCCCCTGGAGTCAGGAATATACTTGTTAACGTACGACATGCTTTCCTATTAGATTTTACGTCTTGCAGGAGGAAAATGTATTGTCATAAAATCGATAGCTACAGTTCAAAGGGTTATGTACCAGTCAGATTATCTATAATGCAATTTAATAGCTACAAACCAAGTTTGTGGCTAGTCGACTAAATTATCTCAGCGTTGCGTTGTGACAAGCGAGGTAGAGAGAATAAGTTACAAGCTTCAAAATAAGCTACCGATATCCCATATAGATATCAGTATGACGCAAGACTGACTTTAATAATTAACATTGTTAATTTAATGCAATTTGATTCATATAATAATAGGTCTTTGTATAGCGTCTATCTGTAAACAACCACCTCTAGAGAGTTACTAACAAGATCAAAGATGTTCCATTTATAGTTTATACAAAAAACAAACTCTAACGTTATAAACTACAATTCAAAACTCAATTTTGTACGCTTAAAAAATAATTAATCGAACGAAATCTAACCAGTAATGGATTACGAAAACAAAGAATCTTTTTCCTGATTGAAGCTATCCATGTCCATTCGTAGCTGTATTATTGAACTAATCCTCCGTGGGCTAGTAGTTTAATGAAATTAAGATTAAATGAATTGATTTTGTCGGGAATTTAAGGATTCTGGTCTTGTACCCTTTATATTTCATTTATTAATACCGCCCATTGTCGAAATTGATGGAATATTAATTGAAAGCCAACAGGTAACAATCAGTTGCCAATATCGTACTATTGAAGCAA
The DNA here is from genome assembly GCA_949768715.1 of Dascillus cervinus. Lineage (NCBI taxonomy): Eukaryota > Metazoa > Arthropoda > Insecta > Coleoptera > Dascillidae > Dascillus > Dascillus cervinus. The sequence continues at coordinate 14,858,276 of OX458316.1, read as the reverse complement.
ACTAAAGAGTGTCATTGTGGGCGGTATTATATTATCCTGCAAAATTAAATATATTTTATAATTAGACATAAATTTATAATCAAGGATATCGCACTAAACGCATCATATATTGATTTTAGGATAATTTCATAATCAATACTTTTTCAGACTGACACAAAATAAGTTTCGAAATTTGCCACTTACTTTATACCAAGAAAGACATCATTTAACAATACTCAACTGTCAGTTTTCGTTTTCGCACCCTTTTTCTTGCAGTTTCCTTCAAATTTTCTTGTTTAGTATTCGGTTATTCAAATTAGGTAATCTGCCATTTGTAGGGAATATTGCTAGTTCTTATTAAATTACATAACATTATATTCACAAAAACTTTATACCAACAAATTCTGATATAAAGGTATATTGTAAATGGCGCATGATCACGCGAATCCTTGTTGAAAACCAAACAAACCCCTCTAGTATCAATTTAGTGTTGGCTTCTTAATTATAAAGTTATTGTAATTGGTAATTTGTTTAGACTATGGTGGCAAAATTAAATTAAATACTATTCATAATTTAGCAAGTAAAATAAATAATTAAATAAAAATTTTATTATTTAGGTAATTATTTTACTTGTAATTTTGATATTTACGATGCAAAATCTCTACGGTTTAGGATTTTGGTAGGAATTGCAACATAGCGTTATAAACTTGACTGATTTTTAAAATTTAATAAATTAAATAACGGATTGTCATAACGACATAAGATCGTCAATCACCATGCTTCAACTGGGTAGGTAATTTAATAGTTATGTAGCCAATAAGTGCGTTAATGAGGGCGATTATTAATCGCCGATTAACGCAAAAGTTGGTTACAATATTTTTCCGTTGTTCGAATCTTACGAATTTGAAGAAAATGTAATCAAGCATGCCAAACATTTTAAATCGATATATATTCAAATCAACGGTGCCATGACTTACAAAAAGTGTCAAAAGTTTTACAATCCATCTGCACTCTTTATCAATTTTACTGGCTGTACGGTTGCTAACTTCAATATAAATAGTATTACTATAAATATGACGTAAGTAATTAATTAAATTTGTATTTTTCATTGGTATATTTTGCATTCATTTTGTCATCTTACATTTAAATGAAGTGCCATTTCAATTTAATCATATATTTTGTTACCTTGGTACCGAAATCATGGATTTATAAGAAATCATTCATTAAAAGGGGTCATAAATGAATGATTTCCTATTCATTAAATTGACCCGTAAATCAACGATCACCGGAAAAATAATTTTTTTATAAGCTAACATCATTGTGAACCAAGATACTTAACATTACTATTAACATTAAGGTCGTTGTGAAAGGGCAGTAAAAGTTCTCGTAACATATTGACATTAATTCATTTTCTAATTATTATTTTCATGTATCCTTTACTAATTATACAGTTTCCCAAAAGTAACGGATAAATTCTATAAAATGATTGAGAAAAATGTTTTACAGAAATGCTCAGAAAGATCGATTTTTATTTTATAATTGTTATTTAAAAGTGTAATTATTAATCCCCCCTCAACATATAGGTACTAGGAACCGTAACTTTTAAAATTCAAGTAACAAGGTAGGGGAAAGTTGTCCAAAATGTGGACTCTAATGTATTTTGGCTCATATACCATTAACAAATTACAATAAAATTCCCGTGTACACTTTGACAAGTTTAGTATTTACTTAACTTTAAAAAAGTAAGTGCCTTTTCTCAAAAGAAACGTATTTTTAATATGTACAATGTATTACGGTAAAAACATGTAAAAGCTCGAATGGTTGTCCAAAACGGGGTTCCTAAAAGAAACAATGCAAGATTGTGTATTCATACTTTTTTTTTTTTTTTTTTTTTGTTTACTTGTATAGAAAATTATAAAAAAATATTAAACAACTATTTAAAAAAACTTAAAAATGTATTATATTACTTTGACATTTAGAAAGATTTTATTTGTTGACAGAATCACGATTGAATCCCTTTGCGCGAGCAAAAGAAGTATACTTTGGGTTATGTAAAGCGACCCTGAGATTTCTTTTAAGAAAAGCGTTGAGCCAATCCTTTCGGCAATTTTCTTATCTCTATTGAAGCCGTATGCTTCGGAAAACTCAAATGCTAGTTTTCGTGGATATGTTAAAGTTAGTCCAAGCAGCCCTTCTTCCATTGTAAATATGTGCTGAACTAAAGGCGCCCATTCACTATCATCAATATTATTGTACAATATATTGCACAATTGAGTGCTTCTAAACTGTGCAATACTATTGGACAATATTTAGTTAACTCCTGAATTTCTTCGAGTAAACATGTTCAGTAGAGTTGAAGAAAGTTGGATAATAATTGCACTAAGTTTGTGTTTAAAAAAGAAAAAAGGAATGAAACATATACAGGGTCTTTCACAACTCGCGCCCTAGGGAAAATGAGGAAACGCGAGACGGCATTAAGATGTGTGTAAAGAAAATAAAATCTAACTTGAAAGGTACCTATTAGAGAAAAGACAACTTAAAGTTAACCAATCAGAGACAGGCGCCCTTAAGGTGTGTGTCGTAATTTTACGTTACTAGGTTATAATAAAAAAGCAAATCTTTAAAATTATGTGGGTGCCTGGATTTTTTGAAAAATGTCACTGTCAAATTAAATTTGATAAAGTGAAGTCAAAACGTTTTAATCTGCCCATAATCATGTATTCAGCCGCTGATTATCTCGAAATGATTATAATTTTTGGAGAATGTGGTCGTAACGCCACGGAAGCAGCGAGGGTCTTTCCGAACGTTTTCCGGAAAGAAATCACCCTGATCACAAGGTAATATTGCGAGCGATTGTAAGGACGCACGAGACAGGTCAAGTTCTACCAAATCGAAAAGAGTCTGATGGTCCTCCCATGACTGCGCGTACAGTTCAGTCCCCCTATTTAAATCCTCTGGATTTCTTTCTTTGGGGCCACGTTAAAAATGTTGTGTACAGGCACCCTATTGATACAGAAGAGCAACTCAGGGGTCGCATTCAGGAAGCTTTTGCTACAATTACTCCTGAAATGGCTACAAATTCTAAACGGAGTCTGTTGCGGCGGGCACGGTTATGCTTGCAAATGAATGGGGGCCACTTTGAGCACTTGCTCTGATTGTATTTATTTCTCGTTTCGTGATTCGTCTTAGCTATGTTGTTTCTGTTGTTATTGTTATGTTATACCATTCCTCCTGTTTTTTAACATAAGTTCACGCGTTATAATAAAGGTTCTTTTCAGAACCGCCATTTGTTGTTTTATTTAACAAACCTAAACTTGATTAAGATGATGGCGAGTGTGACATCTTGAATGACATCTGCCTTAACCTAACATGTTGATGTTGACACTTTAGCGGGCATGTCATTCTGACATTATTTAATTGTGCCAATTTATAACCTTAGCAACCGATTTTATTCACATTAACACCTGAGAGTTCCCTTTCTGGAATTGGTGGAACTTAGATGTCTCACAACTCTCTTATGCAAGCCATTAATTGTTTTTCGTTTGCATTTTCTTGCAACCTATTGTCGTCGGCACATGTCAGTTTTCTCCAGGGCGCGAGTTGTGAAAGGCCCTGTATAGATGCAAAAATCGCACAAACAAAGAAATGAATCTACTCATGAAAGGCTCTAGTTCTTGTCTCTCTGAAAAGACGTTTTTATATCTGCCAAGACTTTTTTGGCAGTATCCCCCGACGACAAGTCTTTTTCATGAGCGCCCTTGACACCCCTTTCAAGCGTTTTTGGGGTACGTTGAATGCCTTCGACGCCCTTCTGAATCCCAACTCCAGCCATACTAACTTTGGACCAGGTCTGTCTTTCCATCTTCATTTTATAGCGCCCCATTGTGAGATCTGACAAGAAACAATAATATTTCCAGACTATACAAAACATAACACACACATAGGCCTACCTATATATTTTTGAAGGCTTCTACGGGGGCATAGAGTTTTTAAGTTAGCCAAAATGGAGACGTCCCCATTTTGAACTCCGTAAAATGTCCCCGTTTTGGACGACAGCGTCACTTTGTAGAAAACATGAAGTTTAACTAAATAAAGGTTAAGTAATCGTGCAACTAAGACATGAAAAATAATGCTTATAAGCTACTGAACGCGATAGTGTACTAAGGAAATTCAGTTCTGCGACAAATTTGGCACTAGGTTCAAAACAACGTTACTTAAAAATCGATAATATTCCACAGCAAAACTTTAAAACATTTACGGGCAAAAACAATTACTATCTGTATTATCACGCAAGCATGTTCAGAAGGCTGTAATGGCCGCCCAGTTCATTTAATACATATCGTTGCCCCTGTCAGCAGTGCCCTCCTGTTAGAAATATTGTTCCCGTTTTAGCCGACGTCCCCGTTTCAAGCAACTTTCCCCTATTCCTGGTGATACCTCAATGGATCACATTCTTTGTACCAAACTGAATAATTAAAAACTTTTAATAACCAACAATATTTAAAAACTATTCGTCCAAAGCCAAATTCAAATTATAATATTTGAATTGTGTTTTGATGTATAATCTTGGAATGTGAATATTTTGCATCACTGACAATTCATCTGTATACTATTTTTTTTGTACACTTTGTAGAAATTAGTCGAAAAATCGGTATTTCGATTTCGATTAAACTTGAATGTTTTGAGTACCTCAGATTTAATATTAAGGTTTGACAGAGTGTATTAGTAACTTTATAAAGTTATGATGTACCGTATTTATTCGTGTATAGCTCTCCCTTCCGTGTATAAGCCCCTTTAAATATGTATGACATTAAAAAATGAATTTAAGAAATGTTTACTTCATTCACGTTTAAGCATCCCTTATGTTTTAAACGATAAAAATTTTCAAAGAAGGAGTCTATACCCAAGTATACAGGGTGTCTACTAAACATGCGGCAATAATTCAGGAGGTTATTCCTTGGGTTATTTGAAGATTTCTTTGTCGTTTGATGATTTTGGTAAAGACGCTCTTTGTTTCGAAGATGCAGGGCGATAAAAGTTATTTGGAAAAAAACAGTTATGACTTCATATTACATGTAAAGGTTTTGAATCTATTAAAACTGCTGAAAATGGCTACCACCAGCTGGAATGCATGTAACCAATCTTCTCCTCATTGACTGCCGAACTCTTTCAAAAATACCAGGTTGTTTCTTATTGTATTATACCCATCAATTATCCAATTTCTTAAATGTTTTCAAATGACCCCATAGGAAAAAATTATTTTAAAATTATTGAAACTTTTATCTTAAAATAACCCAAGAAATAATCCCCTGAATTTTTGCCGAATGTTTAGTAAACCGCCTCTATTGGAAATTCAAGGGAACTTAAATATCGCCTTACGTTTATGCAACTACACATGCCAGATCAGTCACGCTAAGGATAGAATTCGCCCGTGCTTCATTATAACGTTGTTTCTCGGTGTACTTTGTGTTAATCGGTGATGAAACACATGTATATGTACATTTTGTTGATTTTAAGTTTAGTGCTATTGAGTGGTTAGTGTTATTGATATTTTATTATAGGCGAAGATATTTTTTAGATATTGAGGTTGTATTAGATGCATTGGAAGCCACCCCTTCATGCACCAATTTTAAAAAAAGGCAGGAACTTTTAAATGCTTGTCATATTATACTATGTGCAGCGGCACAGAAATCGACAAACGTAATCGTCATTATTAAAATGTAAGGAACACACTTTCATCGAGTTTCTCACTTTTTCCCATTCTTAACTTTACAATCCAAAGTTCTACATGTTCGGAATATCCGTTATTCATCACATGCACTTCAATTTCACTTTTTGGAAAACTGTGGTACATACATTAAATGAGGAAACTTTCTTCTCACAACTGTACATCCAGGAATACAACAATTTACGTTGCTTGTTAGACCCAGAGTTGTCATCGCCGTTGTAGTTTAATGTTAATTAACCACAAAACCACAGATAATACAAAATAAACGACAAAACTATTGCACATGCATGCACAGAGTATTCGTGTAAACAACTTGTATCCTTTCCATGACTCATCGTCTAATATTTTATCTACTCATCACTAGAGGCGTCCGCTTAGCTTGAATTCCCAATACGGTAAAACTAAATTACAAATAATATTGTAAAATTGGATAGAGTTCAAATGCTCAGATTGTGTAAATTTGTGTTATTCTACTAAAAAGTCGGTATATACCATGAAATTCAATGAAATGTAATGTTTTGTGTAATTATACAAAAATTACAAAAGTGATTTGTTAAAAATATTTCCAATAAGAAAACAAAAATAATTTTAGCAAACAATAAATTTGTTTGTTTTTGACCGCTCCATTTCACGTTATTCTGTAAAATGCCGGAAGGTACTTCCTACATGAAAAATGAGTTTTAGGAAAATATTTTTAATTAACCGTACATTCTCACTCACTCCTAAAACGCTTTTATTTCATAATTGGTATTTTCATAATATCGTTATTAATCACAATGGCTGCAAGTGCTTTCGTATGTTGTGAGTGAGAATTGGGAAAACTAAGATAAAATACTTTTTCTACTTTGCGTTCGTACTGAGACTATGACGACACGCGTTTGCGTATCGTACTAGACAAAAAGCGTGCGGTAAAAAAGACACTAAGAACAGTGTAATTTATTTTTTAAATTTTGGCAACTTGTCTCTGTGACAACCTAACATTACTGTCAACACTAAATTAACAGTGTCATTTAGCTCTAGGAATCTCGTAATTCAATAAAATAGAAATAGTAAAAGGAAAAACTCTTTGACTGTGCTTGATTTAATCGTCACAAAAGACTTCCAGACGTACAAACATAACCTCGAAAGCTAATGGTGCAGTTATGTACGAGAATAAGATTTTTATTATAACAAATTATGACTACATTTCTAGAGAAAAGGAATAACAAACATTGTGACTAAAGACACCACAAACTGGAGGATTTGTACTTTTGGCGCTGCAATTAAAAATATGCCAGCATAATATTTTCAGAGATCGTTGACATCTTGTTTTCCTTACGCCAATTTTCAAATTCGCTTTATTATTTTTTCAAAAATATGGCGTGATTAAGTGGGCAGCAAATTACCAATTGTATTTTCTGCCAAAACTCGTATTTCTGGGGGTGTACATTCTAAAACATCTTCACCAAAGTTCATTTTCAGAATTTATTGAAATAATGACATTTCAAATTCATTTCTTTTCATAGCCGCCTTTAATGTATTTGCCAAATACCGCCAAATTCCCTAGATTTTGAAATTTTATGTTTTTACTTAAAAAATGTGGCAAAGTAGAAAAAATAGCGTATGATACCTCGTTTATAAGGAATTTTGTCGCACTCTCTCTTTTAGGGGCACTCCTCGCAAGCTCGTCGTGCCCGTGCGTGCGACAAAATGCTTCTTATTAAACTCATATCATAATATACTATTTTTTACTTTGCGTTCGTACTGAGATTATTACGACACGCGTTTGCGTATCGTACTAGACAAAAGGCGTGCGGTAAAAAGAGTACTAAAAACAGTGTAATTTATTTTTTAATTTTGGCAGCTTGTGTCTGTGACAACCTAATATTACTGTCAACACTAAATTAACAGTGTCAATCAGCACTGGGACTTTTGTAATTGAATCAAATAGAAATAGTAAGAGGAAAAACTCTTTGACTGTGCTTGATTTAATCGTCACAAAAGACTTCCAGACATACAAACATAACCTTAAAAGTCAGGAGTGAAGGTATGTGCGAGAATAAGATTTTTATTGTAACAAATTATGACTACATTTCTAGAGAAAAGGAGTAACAAACATTGTGACTAAAGACACCACAAACTGGAGGATTTATACTTTTGGCGCTGCAATTAAAAATATGCCAGCATAATATTTTCAGAGATTGTTGAGATCTTGTTTTCCTTACGTCAATTTTCAAATTCGCCGTATTTATTTTTCGTAAATATGGCGTGATATTGTGGGTAGCAAATTACCAATTGTATTTTCTGCAAAAAAATCGTATTTCTGGAAGCGTACATTCTAAAACATCTTCAGCGAAGTTGATTTTCAGAATTTATTGAAATAATGACATTTTAAATTCATTTCCTTCCATAGCCGCCTTTAATGTATTTGCCGCATGCCGCGAAATTCCCTAGATTTTAAACTTTTATGTTTTTGCTTAAAGAATGTGGCAAAGTAGAAAAAATAGTGTATGATACCTCGTTTATAAGGCATTTTGTCGCACTTTCTCTTTTAGGGACACTCCTCGCAAGCTCGTCGTGCCCTAAACCCATGCGTGCGGCAAAATGCTTCTTATTAAACTCATACCATAATATACTAATTTTCGTATACGAACCCTAACAGATAAAAAGTACGTTTAGTATGGTTCCATAATTTGCAAAAATTGCATGTGTTGTTGCAACAGAATTTTTCATTTTAAGTTTTAATTTAACTCTCCCGGCTCTTAGCAAACACTCTACTCTTAAGCACAATAAAGTTATTTCGAACCCCTCGAGTAATATCAATGACATCGGCTTTCCATTTTCCCAATAATGTTCTGCCCGCGTCAGTGGGGTTGATAATTGGTTTTTGCACGGTGTGAAAGAGAATAAAAAACGATTTCAAATACCAATTACTTATATGATAATGACGTAATATAATCACCGTGCAGTGTTACATACAGCTGGGTCACAACATATTTTTTTGTTACGCCAGTGATTTCCCAAAGTGAAAAGTATTTCAAAATGGCGGGTGATAAACTGTAGTCGCAGCACAGTTGAGAATGAAAAATTTTATCGTATAAAGATGTAGCAGAAAGAACATGCATTTTCATTTATATCAAGCGTGCCTAAATCTAACTGGGGTGTGTTAAATCCCATTTCGCCACTTAACGCGAATACCTAGATAATTTCTCATTGTGTACATTAGGGTGGAATAGATTCATCCTACACTTAGACAATAAGACTAAAATTTAGCTTTTATGAATTGTAGCGGCAACTACCGACAACTTAGCAAATAAGAGCAATATGTTGTTTTATTACTTTTCCTTACTACCTACTTACCGTAAATTTAGTTTTGACAAAATTTTGTACTACTCGGATAAAGAAAAGTAATATCTATAATAAAATTTGTCAATGTATTAGTTTTGTCTTAATAATTTTTGAATTTATGCAATTATTTAAAAATCATTTGAAACAAACGAGAAACAAACTACTAAAAAAATATCTCGGATATACGCCTAAATGCACTATACGAATACCCAGGTTTACGTTGCCGTGGTTTACTTTGATTCGCTATAATGCTTTTTTAAAAATCAATTCCCCCTTCAGTCGCTCTTGCGGTTTTATTACAATTTTCAGTATTTCACTGTTAAATACTGTTTTCAATTTTATTGTGTTTCTTTTTTATTTAATATACTTCATACGACAATTTAAAAAACGTAATTGAGCCCGTTTTACGTTTGATTCGCTTAACGTCTTTTTGCCACGCATTAATCACGTAAACCGGGGTATTACTGTACTTTCACAACATATCGATCTTACAATTACGCATTTACAATGATTTAAAACTATCAAACCTATGTATTATAAAAGTTGTTTCAGGTGTAACAGGACAATAACTCTCTGGATAAGAAACCCCCGGACATTAAGTCGCGGATAATTCGCCCCACCAGGACAGTAACCTTCGTATTAAAAAAAAACGGAATATTAACCATCAGTACAAAAAACAGTCTTTTTAAATTTTGTTGTGATTGTAACTGTCGCAATATAAACGATCCAATAATTAAAGATTCAGTTTAAAAAAATTAAAATTTAATTATTGGTAATTTAATTTCAATAATCCAAAAACCAGAGAATACAAATATGACTGCAAACGACTGCTCCCAATTTTACCCTTGTTCTTCCTCTTTGATACAGACAAAGTCTGTGTGTTAATTATGGGGAATCGCTAGATCTCAAATTTTCTGCCAACCTCTTCCGAGGTCGGCCTGGATTTCTGTTCCCTACAGGTCTCAATTTTATACAAATTGTAACAATTTATGATTTTAATCAAATAAAAAAATTAAAAATAATTTGAAAAGACTAACACATGCCTGAGGGGTTGTTCAGAGGGTTGTTATCCAGCGGGAGATTGTCCGGCTTCTTTTTGACAAAGGAGCAATACGAAACCTCTTAGAAGATACTTTGTTAATCTGTATCGTCTATTTTGATTTGAAATGATTGCAGTTTGTATATGGGCTTAAAAAAATTATTGTTTAATCTGAAACAGTATATCATTCTGAATACAAATTTTTCATGTCAGATTAAGTAAAGTATCATACTTGCCATATGATGTCGTTAAGTATTTCACATAAAATGTCTTAAGTAGGATTGTAGGATCCATTTTGCGAAATATCCAACGGCATTTTAATTTACAAAATCATTTTGCTTCGCAAATATAAGATCTAGTAAAAGTTGATATTAGTACTGTTTATTCAGAAAGAAAAGTTTTTTTGGAATAAATAATAGCTTTATTGTAGATTTTAGTGCAGATATTTGGAATAGTTGAAACAAAACGTCGACATTGAAGCAAGTTTTATAAGTTTCGATAATGAGTTCACGTCTTTCCCAAGATTGAGAGAGAGCGAGAGAGAAAGAGAGAGTGAGCTTGAAAGATTGACGCTACAAATTATTTTTATTTTGAAATAATTAAGATTATTTTTACTGAATTATAAACGTTTCTGTTTTAAAATAAATGTCTCATTTTGTCCAAAAAAATTGTTATGTAAAGTGGTATGGATCTTCAAGGAACCGTCAAGATTTTGCTCGGATTTATCAAACAAGTAACTAATATTGTTTATGAAAGACTGTTTATTATTATTTATTATTCTTTTAATAGCATAAAAATATAATTATAAATAGAAATTGATTGGAGTAGTAGATATTTAAGTTTAGTTTTGAATTATTAATAAAGATTTAAGTTGGAGTTTGAACAGATTTTCTGTTGATTGTTACTTTATGATGGCTCATAAATTGAACTGTGTTTAAAATTGAAGTGAAACTCTGGTTTTTCAAATAATTCTCATGTGCTCAAAGCTTGTATGTATCCGGTAGAGTCAATTCTTAGAAGGCATTAACGATAATTTGAAAAGCGTAACATCCGGTCAAGTACTTCTCAGATGAAATATGTTCTATTTAAAGGGTGTAGTAATAAATTTTATTCATAATCAGTTAGTAACATACAACTTTTCTAACCGCAAAAGTTTGAAAAGTGAGCAATTTCGTGGATACACTTCAACCGGTCAGAAATAGAAAGAAAGGAGTCAGTAATGTAACGTAATCGGTCAGAAATGAAACCATTTCCAACCTGTCGGGGCGTTGCTATCGATTTAAACTATAAATGCCAATTTAAAGTGTCTAGAGGATGCAATCAACTTTTCTCACGTGCTTGGACGCTGAACGCATCTATTATTTATTAATTATTGTTTATTATTTTAATGTTGCTTGTTTTATGAAATGATTGATTGTGAATAAAATAGTATACAAACCTCGGCAAAAGTATCATTCCAGTGTCTCAAGAACTAGTTCTATCTACAAGAATGGAATACTTTCGTCTCGGTATGTAATATACTATTATTCAGAATCAGTTAGTAACATACAAGGTTGGAAAGTGGCCGATTTCATGGATACACTTCAAACGGTCTGAAATAGAAAAAAGGAGTCAGTAATGAGACGTAATCGGTCAGAAATGAAACCATTTCCAACCTGTGGGGGCGTTACTATCGATTTAAACTATAAATGTCAAATTAAAGTATCTAAAGCGGTGGTCCCCAACCCTATGCCCGCGGGCACCATGGCGCCCGCCGACCGTTTTACGTGTGCCCGCCGCTGTGCGACCACGATAAAAAAGATGTATGTATTATTGACTATGTCCAACTATAAAAAAAAAATGCTGCCCGCCGCCCGACCGGCATTCTAAAATGTGCTCTTGGGTGAAAAAAGGTTGGGGACCCCTGATCTAGAGTGTGCAACCAACTTTTCTCACGTGCATGGACGGTGAACGCAATCAATTATTTATTAATTATTTTTTATTAAATGATTGATTCGGAATAAAACAGTATACAAACCTCGGCAAAAGTAGCATTCCTGTATCTTGACATCTAGTTCACCTCAAAACTGCGCCTTTCGGTAAACTATAGTTCTTTCGACAGGAATGGAATACTTTTCGCCTCGATATGGAATATACTATATCCAAGTCGTAAGTCAGTAGTAGGTATATGACAAAAGTAACAAATTTTTGTATCACCGTTTAAGTAGTAAAGGTACCTTTACATTGTAAGATTTGTCTAAGTAAGACTAGTATTAAGACAAATTACAAACACAAATTCTAGAATTGATAGCTTCTAATTTGCACGAGTTGAACCGTTCACATAGTGCGACAAATACTGGGACTAATCGTAACTGACAAATGTCAAAGTGTAATGTCAATTATCAAAACCACAATGTGCAAACGAGTAATGTTTGAAAGATCCATCGAAGGGTTACTTTCTGTTGTTTTTAATTTATCTTACCTTCCGCTTTCGTTATTGCGAAAGCCGGGAACTCTTGTCTCAATTATCAAAACAAATTACCAGTTACAAGCGATGATATGTGCATGCGCAGAGCCGAAAATCGTAGGATTTGTCGAAACAAAGTAGCCGCAGCGCTACTTTCATAAAAATCCTAGGACTTCTTGAAATCAAGAGTCGCACGACTAATCCTATGCTATAAAGGCATTAAATAAACATTGCTAAGCGACTTGTCGTAGAACTAATGTTGCGATAAATCTTATAATGTGAAGGGACCTTTAGGAGGTCTATCAAAAATAGAAGAAAAAGTTGGAGTTGTCATTTAAGACAACTGATGACGTCATTACGTAATTATGAATTTTGTCGCCAACTTTATCACCGCACTGTAGATATACGACTAGATATACCTAATTATTATACTAAAAGTAATAATACAATTTACAAAATTACAAGTTGTTAATATACTGTGTGCGGCAAGTTTTATGGTCACCCCCAAAATCGCGATTTCTAATTGAACAAATCAACTAAATTTGGTGCACGTATTTAAATTTTTTGGAATTTTTTGTTACTATATATGCAGTTTTTGTGATTTTAACCTAAATAAATGTTTATTATTGTTAAATAATTGCGTTCTTGTATTACAATGGAAATTATTCGCATGATTTGTGGCATTTGCAAACATAAAAATCGTTAACACCTTTTTGAAGCCTCTTATTTACAACCTTTGTCATAAATGTGCCAATCATTTGTTACGATAACTACCGTAAAATCTTACCGCTTCTAAATCTTTAATTTGCAACTGCCCAAATACGGAGATCATAAATAAAATCAATTTTCGGATTTCTAATATGAAAATGTGTTTTATTCCAAATCTAATCAATTTTTTTCTGGCTAATTTCGTAAATAAATTTTAGAAGTGAAGCCTGATGCACGAGTGTAATTGAAAATTTGGTCTAAAATAATATTTTTTCTATTTACACCTTTATTTATCGCTAGTAATACCATAAAAGCTTTGAATTTATTGATTAATTTACGATAACTTGTTGCGTAAATTTGATGAGTATTAAAAACACGACAACACAGTTGGAGTGTTTTTATCATCAAATTTACACGATTTAAAAGTTGCTACGCAGAAAGTTTGAGTTAGTTAATCGATAAAATTCAAAACTTGAATGGTATTTGATTAGATTATTTTATGAATGTATAAAATTTGACACAAATAAAATTGTTTGAAAATTTTTTGTTGGTGGAAACTAGACAACGTCAATATAAAGGAACTCAAAGTTTTATCAGAATATTATCGCTGTAAAACCGTGTTCCTTCCTCAAATAACGAACTGTGATTGGCTATATTAGCCATGAATAAAATAATCAACAAAAAAGTTTAAAAAATAATTGTAGGCTCTGTCACTAGACAATTACGTGTACTAAATTTGGTTAGGATTGTTAAGTTAGAAGTCGCGATTTTGGGGATGGTCGTAAAACTTGCCACACCCAGTATTGAAAGTTCCGCATACTAACTGTCTTTATTGTGCAACGGAAAAAACAAGTAGGTAAATATCTTTAAAAAAATGTTGTTGTTGCTGTTTCTAGTGGAAGAAACCATAGGTCAACTAATGTCATGTTATAAAAACTGAATACGCCGAACCAGATTGCTGCACGTGGTATTATTATTAACTGGTATAATTCCTATAATGAAAATGTTGATGACCGTATTTATTCGTGTATAAGTTCTTTTTTTTCAAACGCTTATACCTACGCTTATACGTTTATACGCGAAACATGTTAACACTGTTTTAATGTTGTTTTTCTTTTTTGAAAAGAAACATGTCTTCAAAGTTCAGCACCTATACAGAAGTAAATGCTGTATTTATTTCCTGTAAAATTCAGTTATGTTTAAGTCTTAATCATTCAAATTTTAAATTATAAAATTTAAATTATTTTAAACTTCATATATTTCTTAATTAATTTTATAATACATAAGGTAATAGGTATGTACATACAACCATATCAAAAGTAGGTACCTGCCTAGGTGTAGTTATAAAATGTCAAAGTTTGTATGACTTGTTCACTTGTTTCTTGCCCATTTATTTTTAATAACACACTTTGTTATTAAACAATAAAAGTTGAATGAAAAGAATTAAATAGAAATATTTGAAAAGTTTTTATTGTAAAAAAGAATTCTTTCGGGAATGCTTAGCTGGTAGGTATACTTTAGTACAGAGGTGGCCAACTCAAATGGTCTTGCGGGCCACTTTGGAAATGCATCATAACTCCGCGGGCCACATATAAAATTATATATCCTCATACTAGATTTAGACCCACTATAGACATTTTTTTGGAGTGAAAAATTGAAACATAATGAGTTATTATTATTGTGTATTATTTGTGTTTGTAAAAATGTGATGAATCTCGCGGGCTAGAAAAATGGTCAAGGCGGGCTACATGCGGCCCGCGGGTTGGCCACCACTGCTTTAGTACATACTAGTAAAAAAATTATAATTTTAAAAAATTGTTTAAGTTGAGTAGATAATGGTTTTCTTAATTTTTTATCATTACATATTCCATAATTGCATTCTCGTAGTTTTCTAAATATATCAAATGACATTATTGCTAAAATTCCTTAAAAAATTGATACTTACCATACGTCCAATCTTAATCGCCAACTACTACCAAAGAATGCAAACTGTGAGTTATCGTTCCTCAGTTTCATATTACACAGTTTCCATGAAATTCGGATTAGAAAAACTAAAAGAACACTCTTTATGCTTCGACCAACTGCAGTGACGTAGCGGCGTGATCTGCACGTGTAACTTGTAACTTGCATTTCTATTAGTTACTATAAATTTGGAACGTTACTCGCACTCGGTTAATCGCATTGGTTGAGAGAAGTGAAGAAGGCGTGTTCAGGACGTGAACACTATATTCTGTCGTGAAATAAGGTGTGATAATATAAATGCATGAATGCATTTTAAACAATTTCGTAATGGAATGTAATTTCACAATTTACGAAATTGCAAGCAAATGTTACTATTTTCTTTTGATCTACAACAAAAACTTAAAAACTTTAGTATACCGTTAGCGCCACAGTGGGTTTCGTTCTTCGTCACTAAGTAGTTATCCTTACATTTGTTGGGCATGACGGCTCCTGTTCGACTATGGAAGGGTGAAACTTGTTTCGCTACAGACAATTTGAAAAGGAAGCTGCCTAAGTCCAAGGTTTTAAAATTTAATTGTTAGCTTTTAATTTTTCTTCTGAATGTGCAAATATTTCTTTATTTAGTTCCATTTTGTTTATTAATAAATTTGTGAGTGTATGTTCATTGGTGAATTTTTCGGGCCATCATCCCATTGCTCTAATTCCAACTTAAGCAATAGAAATGATAATTAAAAACAGATAGCATAATCGCCATTAACCGACTGTGCCAATACCGTCCACCGAAAATCAGAGAGACGCGAAACTTTTGCAGTGTCAACATGAAATCTGTTAAATTAATATTTAGAGTCGTTTTGAGTTTTCACAATTTTTGTATCATATTTTTGAAAGTATGTCAGATGTTTCTATTAAATGGGGATGGTGGCAATGAGAGGATTTTAGTTAATTTTAATAGGTGCCCACCTTCTATTCTTGCCAATGTGTTTACCATATTTCAGGTCTCTCGGACTTTTAATTTTGGAGATGTGTGCACAGACAGATGGACGGATAAGAGACAAACAGACATGGCTTAATCGATTTAGATGCTGTTTCTAAACAATAATATTTAATAGGTATATATTATGTTTTTATATATTTATATACTTTGTCATGCCAGAGACACTTCCTTTTGGGTGTTAGAAACGTATGAAAAGAACGTATTATACCCTTACGGTATAGGGTATAAAATATATTTTAGATTTATTTTGTTCCTTCATGCAAAAAAAATATTGTTAGGTAGCGCTAATTGAATTTCGCGTTTCGCTTGAAGCGATTCAAAAAATTATGTAAATAAAATCGCAAAATTTCAAATCAATAATCCTCTTATCGAAATGTTTGCATAAGGAAATATTAAATTTTACGCAACATTAGCACGTTTTGGTTAATTAAGGACGAAGGATCAACAACAAGTAAAGCTGATGACATTAATTAGTGCGGAAGGTGAGCATTAGGACCAACGTTAACTAACATAGGTGGAACTGCATATGATTTCCGCCCCAGATTGCGTTCCTTGATGACAGCAAAGCAGCACTTCCTTAATGAGAACAAGTAATTATAAGAACAAATTAATGTAATTGAGAATCCGATAAAACAGAACGTTTATCTGAACAGAAAATTTAGCTAAGAACGTAAAACATTTAGTTCCAATATCAGCTCACCACAGACTCGGCCGAGCTGTAACGAGGCCCATCAATTTTAACTCTGGATTGTTTATTTTCCTTTGTAATTTACAGCCATCGTCTGAACAAAAATTATGATGCTTATTGATCGGTTAGTGTAACCCTCATTTGGTTCAAATCTTTACACAACTTTCAAATTTAGAGAAATTTTAAAACCGACACGATAATAATAATAATGAATTGAAAACTCCCCTTCAAATTCAAAACAGAATTTCACATAGACTAGCCTTAATTTGTTATTCTAAGGAATTAATTTTATGCGATGTAAACAGGTCGATATAGATTTTGTATTAAATCTGTTTTGGGAACATAATAGGTAATAATTGTGTGGTCGTAAGCAGATGAATAAAGTTATTTTTAACAATAAGTTTTTATTTATAGCTCGGGTCTTACATTGGGTAACAAATATCTTTTATATTCTACAACAATATTTCTCTTGTTATCATAGTCGATATAATACTTTATGATACATTTATATGAATCTACCGTAGAGAAATGAAATGTTTTAGAAAAATCGAAAATAAACACCTTCCTTCATCAGTAAATATTGACCATTTCTCGTCACTTTTTTTGATTGTTTTTAAGACGGTATACAATTAATTTGATTTTTTAAAGATAACATTTAATGCCTATAGTTTTATAACAATTTTCATGTATCTATTTAAAAGTAATATGCAAATATTAAGCATATCAGGAGCTAGGTACACATTTACTAAATATGTTACAATTTTACAACACCACACACCTAAGATTTTCTAAGTAAAGAAGTCCGTGTTGTATTCTTAAATTTTACACAATTTCAACTTTATATCACAATTTCATACCCTTTCCAAACATGAAACATTTCTTCTTTATTAGTTAGTGTTCACTAGTATTTACAATTGTTTACAAACAATGAAGAAGTTTTCTATTAGTGGTTTCAAAAAAAACACTGAGATTATTTTCGAAGGGCAATTATTATAGAATATTATGTACACACTTTGGTAAATTTATTTACAGATTTATGATTGTTGTGCATGAGGATTTGTTGTTAAATTTTTATTGTTACCGTAAATTCATTGATAGAATAAGAACACTAGTCAGCAAAACGTTACCACCAACTACGGAAGAATCTGAAATTAATTAAAAATAGAGCGGTTAAAGCTAATCCTACGACAATATACAGTTTAACTCACATAACATCACACAATCAATTTCTAAAATTTAAATATAGCCGACTTTGAGATATTAGTTTAAGTAATATCAATTTCATGAAATAATTTGTAAGTTGTCGTTTAAAAGCGCACAGGACATACGAGTTAAATAAATAAAGCAATGCAATATTTTATTGTTATCAGGTTGGTGCATAAGTTCAGCATTTAGAATAAACTAATTAATCAATAATATATTTTGCTGCATTGTTTACGATTGACTTCCAACTTGATGAATATTACCAATTTATATTATTTTTAGTGAAAAAAGTAATGTAGAAGTTTCATAAATTGAATTGTAAGAATTTCGCGATTAATAAGGATATCTGTCAGTGTTCTTTATTTTTCATTATTATTCGAATTATTAACATACCAAATCATGATTCTATCAATAACTGTCCACAACACGTCGTGGTTTTTTCATTTCCCCAAAACGCGTTCTATGCGATTATTAAAAGAACCGCGAGTCGAATTTCGTTTTGTGATCGATTTCAATATAACCGAAACGCGTTCTGAGCGTTTTTAATACAGCCACGAAGCGAATTTCTGGTTATGGTCGTGTTTTTCTCAATATAGTCTTTTTAAAATTAATATTTTTGCTAATTTGAAACAAATTATAGTTTACATATTGACCGGAAATTTTGAACAACCATTACTAAATTACCGGAAAGATAGGCAACCCAATAAACAACAGTGACACGTTTGAATAAAATCAACCGTTTTACAATAAATTATCATTCAAACTGTATTCAGTTTTTATTCGCAATGCGTGTTAAAAATATTTGAATTATGTGTATGATACAGTTGTTCACTGCTTTAAAAAAAGTTTATTTCATTCTGGTAAATATGCCAATAATTAGATTGGCTATAGGTACCTATTCCCTAAAACAGTGTGTCAACTTGGAAAATTAAAACCGAAAATCAATTTAAATTTTTTTTTAAATATATGTTTTTCTAGTTATAGCATTAACATTAAGTGGTAATATTCGATTGTACTTCTAACGTAGACGTAAAATATCTACCCGGGTTTTCGACAGCCATTTTTTTCATCAGTGATAATAAAAAAGTTTTTCTTCTTCGACCATTCAATTTGGACTATCCTGTGCAATGTAATTTGTAGCCAGCTTCAATTTACCAATTTTGTTGTTCTTTTTTAGTAGTTTCAGAAAATTAACTGAATTTAAATTTGATTCTAATCAATATATTAACTATCAGTTTAGAAGTTATCTGCGGCAATTAATTACGTGATTATTTATGTGAACCATTTTGTATAACATGTACAATGCAATTTAAATGTACGTTAATGTAAAACCGTCAGTTTCTTTTAACAAGGTTAAACATGCATTAACAAAATTTGATTTGTATGTCGAGAAATGCTTAAGATAAAGAGTAGAATTCGTCTACATCAGAATCAAAATGTCACAGTTGGTACTTGATACGTTCTTATTATACGAAATTCGAGAAGAAAAATATTTTTTCTTCGAGATTATTACCAAAACGGTATTTACATCCCGGTGTTTGGTAAAAGGTTGTGGAGAAGTAGATAATTATTTTTTCAATAAAAACAAAATTGCTTCTAGTAACTAAAAAACTGGAAGTTGTAGATTGATTCGAGGTAATTGCCTCATGAAATTAATTAACGTGAAATATAAGAATAACACAAAAAAAAGAAGAGAAAATTTCCAAAGGTTTATCCAATTTGTGTACCGTATTGATTAAACGTCATGTTGCTGCTTCTGCAAAAGTATTTTGCTTTATCCCTATCCGTAATAATAAAACCATGAAACATAATGCCTTCGGACATTTTAAGGACAGAGTAGCTGGGTGTTAAGAGCACATAAAGTGGGGTAGTTTATAATCATTATCTCGGAAACCCGCGGACCGGGCAATTTTACTTATTCACGCGTCTCGTGCATTCTTGTTTATCTCCATTTTCATCTTAACTCCACTGTCATTCTGGTCCCGCTTTTTCCTTATATTTTGATATAAACAACTGTTTATGCCTTACCATTAGGCTTATCATCTTATGACAAAAATTTCACAATAAGAGAGTAAGCTCATTTTATTTTCATATTCAATTTTTGTTACCGTCCAATATTGCTGCATAGTTCTTATGTTTTCGCCTCTTTCCTTTTACTTTTAGCGATTTAATCAACAATAACTTGACAAGTGATTAATGTAATATTTGCACAGTAGTATGTTCCATTGTTTTATGACATTATAACAACTTTTGTAATAACGTAATAAGTAAAAATACTGAATAATTATTGTAACCATTAGGAACATTTAGAAGCATTTATTGCCCCGTTCCTTGTTAAAAATTATATTCACAGCACCGAAATCGTTTGCGTACTTTACCATACTGAAAGCAAATAATAAAGTGTTGATCGAAATAAACCAAATTTTTATTAGACATAGGAAAAAAATTCGATTGGCGAAATAAAAATACTCCACTTGGATTTAAACTGGTTAAATCGTGCATTAAAGCATAAATTTGTGGTTGAATTGAAAATGCCGCAAAATTTAAGATAAGTAGAGAGGATAAGATATCCGAAACTGAAAGTAAACAGTAGTAATACAATTTAGTTTGATGTCAATTGAACATTGCAATGACAGATTAGTGTAAAAGTATTATAATGTTGGAGTATAAGAAAAGTGATGGATGATAATTGACATTGTAAACATTTCAGAACGAAACGAATGGGTAAGGAACAGGGGAACTCTAAAACCATTTGGTTAAACATTATTGAAAAAGTCTCATGTAAGAGACATATAACTAGGAAAAGAAAATTGTAATAGATGTACAGAGCGTTTAAAAAAAGGTAGGATATTGTACATATTTGTAGCACTCAACGACCAAATATCAAACGCTTAAGGGCGAGTCGTACCCTCAGAACGTTGATATGTTTAAATCTAAAATTTGGCTTTTTAGCAATAAATGAAAGAAAGAGATGCATGGAATATGTTATAAGAATCTATTTCGCTTAATTGTAGATAAAAAAAAAATTATTACTAATAGTTTAGAAGTTAGATTTATTTATTTTCTCGCATAATTTACCCCTTTATTGTTAAAAAAATATATTTAGTTTTCACCATTCTATTAGGAAACATGTTCTCTACGAATTGACCCAATATTAATGCGTATTTTTTTATCATTTAAGAGATATGAATTATTTTGTAGTCAGTTACAATTAATGACTACGCACGGGATTACAAAATAATTCATATCTCTTAATTGATAAAAAAAATATGCATTAATATTGGGCCAATTCCTAGAGAACATGTTTCCTAATAGAATGGTCAAAATTATTATTTATTTTTTTTAAATATAAAAGGGTAAATTATGCGAGAAAATAAATAAATCTAACTTTTACACTATTAGTAATAATTTTTTTATCTACAATTAAGCGAAATAGATTCTTATAACATATTCCATGCATCTTTTTCTTTCATTTATTGCTAAAGAGCCAAATTTTAGATTTAAACATATCAACGTTCTGAGGGTACGACTCGCCCTTAATCAGCATGTGTCCACAAATTAACAGCTTTATAAATAGAGATCATTTTATATAATAAGCAGTAAATGGTAATAGTAGGCTTTTTATTTGCCAATGAAGCTAATTTTACAAATTCACTTCCATAATAATCATGTGTGGGTAGCGAAAATCCTACTACTACTGGCGGGGCACGACATCAGCATCGATTTTTGTTGAATATGGTTAGATGTTTTAGGAATTTATTTTGGCTTCGTCAATAAAATTTTACCTCTACGGAAAACTGTCTCCTTAATGAAACGGTTGTTTTGTGGTTTATGCACGAATTTTTCATTCAATGTCAAGGAATACCTAAATAAAATCTAAGAATAATAACACATTGGTACGGCGAGGGTGTCCAGTTGCATAGCCACCCAATTCCTTTGATTTGAACCCACTAGATTTCTGTCTTTGTGGATATTTAGAGTTGCAGCAACGAATAGAAGATGCTTGCCAGACTATTCTCTGTAACTCTGCGACGGTGCTTAAGCTACATTTACAACCAATTCGATTGCGGCACAATTCGAAATTCGATTGCGAAGTAGATATTTATTTTACCATATCGTGTGCTTGTGTTTACAGCGGAATTTCGACTTTGGAACAATTCATGCTGCTATTCGAATTCCGATTTCAAATCTCCAATTCGAAGTGCGCCAGAAATTTTGAATTGCATACGCACAATGGCCGTATTCAGCAGACTCACTACTGATAAACCGGTTGATTGATTTATATTTCAAGTACTGTCACCGTCAACCCTGAAGCGCGTTATAGCTTCACTGTTGAGTAAACAAACCGTATGTAAAATTCGGTAGGCAAAAAGGTCATCGGTGTCACGCACCGGGCAGATATGTTGATTCCGGCAGATTTTCTTGACCGGTTATCTAACCGGTGGGTCTGCTGAATACGGCCATTGTGTTTTGAGCTTTCACAAGCTGGGACTTGTGAAGATTTTAGGTTCGTTCTATTATTGTTTGTTTACAATAATTGCAGCGCCGTTGACAATTTTACTGAATTTGTTCTGTTCATCCTTTGCCAATATACAACGTTTTGGAATAAAAGGCGCGGTACCTAATTCACAATTCAAATTCAAGTTGTAAATGCTACCAAATTTCAAATAAAAAATTTCAGCACACTTCGTAATCGAATTTCGAATGTTGCCGCAATTGAAGTGATCGTGAATGTACTTTAGCCGTTCTAAAACTTTTACTTTAATTGTTTTTTTATTATTGTTTGAAATATGGAATCGCTTCTATCTCTGAAACAGTTGATTTGCGGGCGCATGTTGATTAAGATTTTTTATTTTATTTTCATGATCTTTTCTTAACCTTTTCTTAAAACACCCAGTATATGTAAAAAAGGTGATTTTATTGTAATTACAAACTTTAAAATTGGATGTGAACATAAGTAAATAAGTAGGTACACTGTTCAACAGAATTAAGAGAATATATTTTTGAACGCTTATAAGTTTTGCTGCAAACGTCGAAAGCTGGATTTTTTCCTCTAATACAATTCTCTAAACTTTCAATGACAAAATACAAATAAAATTTCAAAACAACCACAACGTAAACTTCTAAAACTCATCGAATTAGCAATTGGATGCAGTAAACGTCAGTTTTGATTCTTTCACTCTTTTCGAGCTCAAAATACCTTCTTTGTGTGATATTGAAATTGAAACAGATGTTACTTTGCTTGAAGATAATCGTATTATGCGATATGTAGGAAACCAATTTCAATCGAGTGAACTTATTTAAAGAGTATGGCTTAATTACCAAAGGGTAGATATTACAGGAGAAGTGTGCAAGACTGTGAAATAAAGGTAACCCTCCAGACTGAAAGTCTGTACTTTTACTGAAAAATCAAGGTTTAATCTAACTTGTTGCGATGGACATGCGGGATTAAATGAATGTTCTGCAGAATTGGCTATTCGGATCAGGATTGGTTTTGGCGTAGGATATAGACTTGGTTGACTTTTCCCAACATTTTATCTTAGAGCGATTCCTAAAGATCATACATGCGATATTTGTCAAATACCGAATATTCGCCATTCGCCTAGTTGGCTTGGTGTTCGCTGAATGCCAAGCGCTGTAAGCAGACATACGCACTTTGTCAAACACGTGGAACAAGAACGAATTATGCGCGATTGCAGTGCTCGTCTACTTTGATGTGGCATAAAAGACCGACAAACTACGGGAATAGTGAACACGCACATGTGTATGCTCGGCTTTAGGCGAGCAAAGCATCACCAACCCATTCCCACTAATAGGAGTTCACCAAATAATCGCTCGGCATTTGGCAAATACCCCATATCTGGCGCCGGTTTTATAGTGAAGTCGGTCTTCAATTTGAAAAATGATATATGGTTAAAAAAATTGAGTCCCTAATTTTGTTGAGCAGTGTACATTATTATAACATTATTTTCATCTTTATTCGAGGATGTTAAAATTTGATGGCATTAAATTCATTTGGAACAAATGTCTTACTTTATTGATATCCGATTACTGCAAAAGAGTACATATGGTCTTGATAATGTCGACGTTGTCATATTGAAACGACTTAAGCGACAATTGTAAAGTTTTGAGGAATACGCAAGAACGTAAAGAAAAATTCGTGTCAATTTTAGAGTTTCAATTATTAAATTAGTGCATTAGGCTTTTCAATCTAAACGTAAATATAATTTCTTATGCTATTTCATTAGTAGGTTTTGGAAAAATATACAGAACAAAGTAGTGGAGTGATCAACCGATCAGTACCAATTATAAAACGAGGGCGCGTAGGCAAATATAATTGCAGAAATCAGCAAAAACTCGCTTAAAACATCGGTGGCACTCCATTCAACTATACGAATAGATTTTTATCAAATTCCCCTTTCCAGAGGTCTTTTTCTTAGCTCAATTTCTAATTTTTGTCGCTTAAGTAGTTTCAACATGACAACATCGATGTATATTTCTTTCATTTCATAATGGTAATTCCAAAGAAATTCAGTTACCATATTATGCATTCAATATAAGAATCGCCCTCAAAAGACAAAACTGAAGCTGATTTCCCGTGGGAAGTAAACCAATACGGAGCACAAACTGCAGTCAGACACTACTTTATCAAACAAGAGTGGAACATTAGTTCCTTTTTCGACAAACCCTGTATTACTTTTAAGCTTAATGTTGGTTACGAATCGCAATAACAACAAAAAAATCAATAGTTTGCTCCCGCAAATTGCTAAAGTTAGAATATTCAATTTAGAATTGCCACAAAGAAAGAATGCTTTGGTTTCATTCCACTATAAGGTTGCTTCGTCGTTATTATCTAATAAAAAGAAGACGCGTATATGCACTGAATATTAAAAATTTTAATTTTGAAAAGCACCTTGCAAAAAATGCGTGTCAGTATGCTCCATTCAATGCATGAAGTTAGTTGGGAGCGACGACAACTCGAGTTTCACGGTTGTAATGTATTTAATATCTCAAGCACGTGGCTTTGGTTTAATATGGAATTTCCATAGCTCAGATTCCCCTGTTCTCCTTTCTTTATCACAACTTCGAGTTTTCGTTTGCTTTGTCTTTCTCTCTCGAGATGTTTTCAACGCAATTGTTATTTGAAAAACCACTATAAAGCTTTGTTTATACATCTTTGCTTAGTTTTTGTAATCTTGATGAATATGGTTTTACATTCTTTAGTTACGCTCTTGTTACCCCTCCCATGTACGCGCTATAAATTTTCTGTGTTGCTGAGTCCATTGTATACAAAACCTCCTTTCAAAGAGAAAAGTCCTATTGCACGTATAAAATACGAAATTCGTTTGCTCCTGCTCCTATGCGATTAGATAAAATTTCTACTCTTTAAAAGCAATATAAATAACGATACCAACAAAACAAACTTTAACGGAATGTAATTGATGATTTTAAATCTTATCCTTTCTGCACTTTTTGTCAGATATATTTAGCAGCAGCAGTTTTGAATATGAAAATAAAATTTTCACGTTACTCTTTATTATGTTTATTTAAATCGAAAAATATTGATAACAGCAGTAAAAAATCGATGCAGTTGAAAATTTGTAAAACACACTGTGTATAGCGGTATAGCTTCTTTATTAACTCCTCTTCCGCTAAACCTAAATCTTTTATGCACCTTTATTGTAGTGGCAAGTTTGAAAGTTTCTTAATTACAGTCAAATTTAATTTCAGGTTTTGATTACATGCCATTCTTGAAAAATAATTAAAAAAAATTCCACAACCTTTTTTCCGTAAAACATCAAAAGAACGTTATAGAAATATTTGAAAGTTTGTGACTGTTTCTGAAAAAAAGGGGATAGGACTTTAAATGTAAGGAAAACTTTACCTGCGGACGAATCACGAGTTCCAAGCACAGAAGATGGCCTCGGTCTTGGACGTTCCTCTTCAAAAACAAATTCTGCTTGCGAATGGTACAAATTAAAAACGTTAGCTACGCATTGAACTCGAGCTTTTCCTCCTTGAAATGTGTTACTATCAATTTCCAGTTCTAGTCCCGCTATCGTTATTTTTGGCACTCGGCGGTTGTCACCGACAGCATTAGGGTCGGAAATATATGTCAATGAGCTTGCATTCACCTGAAAATAGTGAACGTCCCGTTTTTTCAATATAATTGGGTGCTGGCATATATCAAGCAACAATTTAAAGTGTGTGAAAAGTTGTGAAAAGAAGAACGCCCGCGGTGACAATAATGAAGTCACGTAGGATAGCACGCGTCGTGACTCTGACACTATGTAAGATAAATTTGAAATATCTTACATGATAAAAATTAAGGTCACGATTCAGCTCTAAGATATGCAGAAGAAATGTAGAGGAACTAGTGAATTCATTCTATATTGAAAATTATACAAATTTTTTTCGGGAACGTATTTTAGTCACGAACTGTGCTATCTTACACACAAACAGAAAATCCTGAAATATGAAACGAATTGCCAAATACTGTTACGTTACTTTCATCTTTTATTCTATTGGTAGGTTTGTTTAAATTAATGTATTGTATTGTAAATATGTATTTTCACCTTGGAAAATACGGAACACAAAACCGATAAGCGCCGGTTAACGGCCAGTATTTTTTAGAGCTTTAGGCGCCGTTATGGGTAGTTCCTATACTTTATGATTTGTAGCCTGTATAGATAAGCCACGACTTCAAGGTGGCCTTATAAAAAGAATCGAAAGAAAAAAGTCCTGTGAGTAGAATGGTCAAGGGAATTACAGTGGCTTCTACGATACTAATAAAAACTGATAAAAACTACAAAAACGAATATTTCAAACGCGGTAACGTTTTCCTTGTCTACAAACGGAAACATTGCTTTATAAAATTTATTTTAATAACAACAGCACATACAAACAGATGTTGCATTCGTACTCAT
The DNA here is from genome assembly GCA_949768715.1 of Dascillus cervinus. NCBI lineage: Eukaryota > Metazoa > Arthropoda > Insecta > Coleoptera > Dascillidae > Dascillus > Dascillus cervinus. The sequence goes on along the minus strand of OX458316.1, from coordinate 14,831,275 downwards.
TACTCAGATGTTCACACATAATTATCAACAAAGTTTGTAGAGTATGGTTTTATTATCAAGCATTGTCAACACTCGACGCTACCAACATCAGGCAAACAGATAATCCTCGCGTATCACTTCAAGTGACAACAACATCTCCCTATTTATCATCTCGAGTGTACGCCAACAAAAATACAGGACTAACTACATTTCATTAGTTATTAGGTGAGTGGAGTTGAGTAGAGCTACAATACATCATTCCTTGTTTATACTGGCTGTATTAAATTTAGATTTATGATAGTAATTGTATTTGTCGTTTTAATTGTTGCATACTCGCTGGTTCTGCTGAATTCAAATATTCGTAATTAATTAATAAATTAAATTAATGGTCATGCTATGTCTGGCACATTAGCAACGTTTGATGTTCATTAACCGACAAACACTGAAATTTTGCACATCCAAACACGCTATTATATACAGCAGATGCATTTCCAGAAACCTAATTGCATTAACACCAATTGCCTCCATAAAGCTAAATTGCAAAATTTTAACATCACCAATTTGCGATTTCTATTCATACCTTTTTCCCATTAATATACCAAGTAAGATTAGTAGAAGGATATGACGGCGGTGACGTACAATTTCCTCGTAAAGTATATCCTACTTCGTACGAATCCTTTTCCACCATCATTTCAGGATTTCCTTGCGGAATATCTAAAAAGAAAAATTTCAATATAATTACATTTCGTCCAAGGTCGGAAAAGACAAAATCGATATTCTTAATTTTTCCCGGTTGAGAAAACGCATTAGTCTATGAATCTTCGTGCTGCAGAATATTGAAAGGAAGCCACTTCGCCGAAGCAAGTAATAACAAATGGTTGAGCATCTAAACTGACAGCATGATGCTTTCAGACAGGTTACCCATATCTCAGTGTAGTCGCCCTGAAGCTATTACTCAGTAGTGCGACATGAGAAACGCGTCCCTTTATGTTATTACAGCCCTGCAACCATCTTGCCGAGATTATTACCAATGAACTTTCTTTACAAATGCCGAGGCGAACGTTTAATGTGAGATTTTTTAATTAAACAACATTTTCAAATAAAAGTCTTATAACAGCAATTAAATACGTTTCTTCTTCGTTTTCAATTCCGAGAGCTTATAGGTCAAAACAGCGCCGGTCAAAAGACGCCCGCGAGCACTCTTATATTCTCAAGCGCGCACAATGTCGGGTTAATAATGAGCAATCCTTCAGCATTTTCAAACTTTTTTGAACAGAACATAAGTTTATGAAATTCAGATGAAATTTCAGCACAAATTTCGTAGAAAAACGAGTGATATATAACGTTAAACGAAAAGGTTTTAATTGCTACACATTTTGTTATTAAAAAGGTATTTTTACTTTTAAAAACGTTTTGATGCTTTCTTTAACGCTGCCGTATTAAATTTAACAAATTTTGTTTACTTTGTCTACCGCTAACTTAACGAATGAGCAATTTTCGATAGGGATATCAAAGTCAATTCACATTAAGTACGGTAACCTACACATTGATCTATACAATATTTCTCGCCAGAACGCTTCACGAAACGTAATTTTTGATCTTCTTTTGATCTGAATCAAGCATTAAACGATATTTTGTTAAACGTTTCCAACAAGTAAATATATTACATAGAAAAAATTGTGATAAAGCTTTTATAATAATGTGACTCCAAAACAACAATTTTCTTTTAATATGTTATGACCGAATAAACTGAAATTAAAATTGCAAATCACATTTATCTGTTCCACATGTAAAATTTTTAAATTTATTTTATTTCAGTTTTGTTCATTTTCTTTCCAAGCACTGTGAAATTTTTTTGTTAAGATGGCATCCATAAATGATGATACAGGCTTAAAGGGGGAGGCGGTCAGAGAAATTGTGACAGCCTGTGACAAGGGGAAGGTGGACCTTTGAAAAATTCGACATGACGAATTTATTAATAAAACAGTTTTCGTAACGTAATTCATAGGTTTTAAATATTTTGATAATAGACATAATATAAATTAAAACAATTTTGTGGTATGTGACGTGATTTCCGGGAGGAGAGGAATACATGGCATAGTGTGACACCTCGTGATACAAATGTAAGAGCGATTTACAATTTGATTTATGCAAGCTGCGTAACAGAAAAATGCAAAACCAAATATCTAAACAATTATTTCGAAAATTATACGTTTATTATTAATACAGATGTATATTATGACGGTTACAATATGTAACTTAAGAAGCCGCTATCTTTTCGCAGTTTCGTGAAAAGTAAAAATCTGCTAACTGTTTTATATTTGCTAATTTTAAATTTCTCTGAAAACTTATTTATATTTATGTAACATTACCGTAAATTTTAAAATAGAGAAGTATTAAGTCATTTACAAACTGTCCGATTGACCGAACATCAAAGTTTCTGTTGGCAACAAAGCTGTGTTTGTACACAATGTCGGATGCGTGACAAATAAATTTCGAAATCAATGGGCAGTAAGGGCAGGATTATTGCTTAGCCTGCAAGATCGCCCGATTTGAATTCAATAAATTTCCTTGTGCGGGGTGGGGTGTATTGCGCTAAATAAGATGTTCAAAAACAATTACTGAAACGCTGTTTGTTACCGTTATAAATTCTATAACGAAGCTTAAATGGTAACTACAGATGCATTTTATTATAGAGGGTGTCTCGTTAGTCAACGTCATCCCTTGGAGGGATAATAAACCCAGCTCATGACTGACCAGAATATCAAAATATGATCTTAGTAAAAAGTTGTTAGTTTTTGAGAAATTGGCACTTTTGTGAATTTTATCAAAATCGATACCTTAGATCAGTTTTTTTAAGTACCACAGCTACAAAATTATATATTCTAAAATTTTAATTTTTGCTAAACAACCCTGAATAGTTCTTCTATTGATTACAGTTCAAAAATAAAATCAAGAAGGGTATACGTTTGAAGAAAAAAACATTTATGTCCGATTTATAAGTTAATATTTTTTTATTAGCTAACTTCGACGCTTGATACTGTAAAAAAAATATACCTTGCTAAACTGGCAAGTTATTTTAAACAATTGCTTATTTAGTGTAGTTTTTAAAATGGTTATGGGTAAAAATCAAAAAAGCGTCAAATTGAAATCAGAAATATAAAAAAAAAAAAATTTTAATTTATAATTTGTTATTCTTTCGGTACATTCTGTAGGGAATGTGGAAGAGTTATATAATAATCATCGCGATCAAGAACATGCCTAGAATTGTGAAATCAAATGTTTCTCAGCTAAAACATTGCAGGGATACAAGTTGATAAACATCCTTTTACCCCGCCATTTAACTTTGTGCTTTCTTCAGTTACCTATGGGTTTAATAATTGTATTCCCTGCTAAATTAAAAATTCTGGAACATATGCCACATTGTTGTCAAACTTTTGAGTATGTCATCCGTTAAGCTTATGGGCGGTGTTAGCCCTGGTGGCCAGCAGGATTAACCACTTCACATGCCATTATTAAAATTCGTAAAAATAAAATATACCTCTCTTCACTAACCTAAAATATAAGTATAAACAAACAACTTAAAAGTAAACAAGGAAGAGAGGTTATGTTACTAACTCAAGTAGACGGCGGCAATATTAACTTGAATCGTGCATAACATCTGCTTAAAATATGACAAATTAAAAATTAAATTTTATTCTGTTAAATTATTTGAACAATTCTAAAAAGCTGAAAGCGATATGTATAGCAATGTCTCGGTCCATGTATTTCATTAAATCTGTAGTGGGCTATTTTTACGAATTTTGTTGAAAATACAACAAATCAGTACAAATAATGCCGGAATGAAGTACTAACCCGTATTCCTACGTTTCCCGCGTTATACCACCAGTCCCAGTAAAAATGTATTAATACGTGATCCGCACCCAACGTACAGTTTGTGAAACACGTATTAATACGTGTCCCGAAAACAATGTGTTAATATCTTTACAATGTTTTATGTTCCTGTTTCGAAATTGTAATTACTGCAATATAAAAATTATTTTTTTTCGTATTACAGTAAAACCTTTCAACAACGGACACCAATGGGGAATCTTTAATTGTGGGCAAAATTAATATAAAAATTGAAAAACCTTATATTCAAAATAACAAACATAAATAATTAATAGATAATTAAAAGCATTACAAAAGAAAATGAGAAAATGCATACATTTTTATATTTTGATTTTAAAAAATTGTCATTTTTTGTTTGTTTGTTTTTGAGACCAAAATTTTAACAATAACTTGTTCAACATGAAACATAATTTCAGCCATTTTTTGAGTAACTTCAAAATCTTGAGACTGTATGAAAAAACTATGCAGATCTTGTAATTTTTGGCACGCTTCACGAACATTGTTTACTGTGGTGCTAGCGCAAATTTCTCCGTCATCACGTTTTTCTAAAAATTCTTGCACACGCTCATCGATATTTAATTCTGGATTTTCATCAATTTCTATATTGTCCGTGAAACAAATATTCGTTCTTGGTACAGTTAGTTCAGATAAAGACACATCGTCTTCACTATCTTCATCTTGTGATCAAATTTTGTTCTTCGTGATTTCCAAATTCTACTTTCAAATAGCACTTACTTATTGTTTCCGCCTTAACCTTTCTCCAAACTGCTACTATCCATATCAAAGCACTAACGATATTGATGGACTTCTGCAGTTCAGCTGTATTTTGTTAAAAGTATTCAATGTCTTTATCACACCTTGATCTAATGATTGACAATGAGATGTCATATTGGGAGGGGAAAAAAGCATTTTGACATTTTTTTAATGCAATCTGTGGGTGAGACGACCCATTGTCCAAGAATAAGAGAAAAACGTTTTTACCTTTGCATTTTCGTATCAAACTTCATTAACCATTCTGACATTTCCTGCTATCCAAGCTTTCTTATTGAAACTCCAATCAATAGGTAACTTATCAACGTTAGCTTCTTTAAAACATCGTGAATTTTTTGCTTTACCTATAACTAGCGGCTTTTTTTTTCTCTGGCCATACTGGCACAAAATCGAATTGTGAGACGTTCCTTTGAAACTTTGCCCCTACTGAATTTTTCATCTATTAATGCAAGGGTCTTTGTAGGCAAGACATGGAAAAATAAAGCCGTTTTGTCCGCATTAAAAATATTCTCAGGGGCATATTGCTCAAAAAGTTCTGTGACACTTCTTCTTCATTCACTTGTGCTGCTTCTACGCATATGGATTTGGAAGTAATCTGCCAGCGTTGACAAAATTTTTCTAACCACCCACTGGAAGCTTTAAAAGTGTTAAATTCCTAGTCTTTTGCCACTTTTAAAGCCTTTTCTTTCAAAACCAGCCCCGAAATTGAAATGTTTTTATGTGTTACTTTATAGAACCAATCGTACATTATGTAGTCTAAGATAGAAGCTTCACCTTTAGATAAAATTTTTTTCTTTTGTTGTTTCCATGTTCGATTAACTTTTTCAAAATTTCTTCTTTTTTTTATGATGTCGGCAACTTGAGTTTTTCGCAATGAAATGTTTTGAGCGAGTTGTCAAACACTTAGTTTAAATTTTTCAACTTTATGTTGAATGGTTAAAAATTATCATTTTGTCGATGGCATCTTGGAAGCTAACGAGTGCAAACTGAAAATTTTCAAACTAAATTAATGTTTTTATAAACTCCTTAATTTTTCGGAGGTCGGACAGCTTCTTAGAAGATTTGCTGCCTGGCAAATTCCGGTTATTGTCGTTTCTGCTTTATCCACTTATCGTCGTCTACCTGCTTTGGAGTAAACCGGTCTTTCGGTCTGTCCGCTGTAGGGGGTAAATTTATGAGACATTATGGTAATTTGGTAAAATTTTATAGTCCGCGTCCGCTATTCAGAGTATCCGTTGTAGAGAGGTTTTTTACATTATTTTCCAATGTATTAGTTACGTTCCTACAAAAATATCCGTTGTCAGGAAGTGTCCGTTATTTAGAGGTGTCCGTTAAGGGAGGTTTTATTGTATTATTTTATAGTAAAGCTAAAAATTATAATGTTAGTGAAATTGCTTTTTCAGTTTTGTAACAGATTTGATCAGTGTTTTAAAAAAATTAAAGTTTGTGTGACCCGTCAGTGGCTTAATTAATATACAGATTGGACATAAATGAATATGACTCAAATGAGTTATGAAATTTTGAGAACTTATTAGTATATTAAATTTTTCACGTTTTGAAGCCAACTTAAAATTAGCAACTCAGAATAATGTCAAAATTACGTTCCTTAAACTTTCATTTCATGAGACGGTGAATTTCATAGTTTACTTGACCCACAATAATTTATCTCCACTCTGCATTAAAGGTATAAGCATATGCATCATTTTAATCAAACATATCAAAGCGATCCTATACCGCATCAGTGACCTTTTATTTTTATACAGCTTAATGGTAGCTTATGGGTTTTTGAGCGACAAAATACCTCGGCAATTAAAAAATGAAAGCCGATCAGAGTTAAGTGCTGTGATGAATTATGTAAATCCACTAGTCAACCCTTTTCAGTGCACCAATCAATAAGTCGATGGGTCATTCAGAATTAATAAAGAAAATTGATAAGCGGCGTTAATTTTTCCTCTAAAAGAAACCAACACATCTGTGTCCGCAGATTCAAGCCATGATAAATTAAATTATACCGCTAATCTGATTTTGTATAGTAGAACTGAATGAGTTAATTTCCTCCAAATGTCCTATTTTATGTGCTTTTTACACGCTTTTCACTCCCGTTGCGTGGCTGTGTTATATGTTACAATTTCCATCCCATAATCCGGGTTCCTCTATCCTTTGAGCCAATCTGCGCGCTATCGCGGTGGAACTTACGGCCGCGGCCCTATTAGGGTCGGATATCTTCGTCCCTCCCGGTTGGCCAACTAATCAACCACGTCTGCTTGATGGATCAGCCGTCAAGGTACTGAGAATGAAAAACTTCAGACATTTTAGAACCCTATTTTTGTCATACTTAAACAAAAGCTTCTTTAAATAATGATCACAACATAAAACGTATTTATTTGCAAATTTATTTTTCTGGACGTTTTTTGGGCACGCAAGATTCTCTTGTATAGTAAACAGAAATTGTTAGCTTTAAAGCTCCTCTCTGCGGTTTACATTGCGTATGCTTTGAGGTCTGCGGTAGCCGTTACTGGTTACTGGCCTTTGTTTGTGTAGCAATATTATCATGCTCTTCACAGATGAATAAACATCAAACACAAGGTTAACTTCACATAGCATGTGTGCACTTGTAGAATATATTAAAATTACTAGCAAAATACATCTCAAATTAAATCAAATAATTTATAAAGGGGAAAATATAAATACATTTTGGATAATAGAATACATATCTAGTGAATTCACACATCTTTCGCGCTTTACAATTCTACCATTTTCTCAAAATTATCATAAAATATTCACTGGGGAAACTATATTACGAGAGGGATGAGTTACAGTGGCGCCGTTTCTATAAATCAATGTTTCGGTGGGTTACGGCTGTGAATTGAAAATGTTCTAACCATATATTTGAACTTTTAGCGTTACTTTTAAACGGTAACGAAACGGAGTCCGCAGCCCTGTCCAGGGATTGACAAATGTGCAGTACTCATTTCCACCCGGCGACGGTCACAGTTGAGTGGCTGCAGACGCAATGGTGCTAAAAGCTGATGCTCTTTGCCAATTTCATTTGTTCACGATGAAGATCTATGTGATTTAATCAGGAGCGGTATTAAGCAGTTGGCAAAAAACATCTTTGTTGCACTGCGACAAATTGCAAGGTAACTGCTGAGACTTTTTATACTATTTAATATGATTTAGTCGGGATGTACGCCCTACGGTCACATATGATGGTCCAATTGCCCTATAATTTCTACCTCGTTGACCACAGCAATAAATTTTAAAAATCGGTCCGCATGCACGAAACGAATCGTGACTCATCTTTACTGGTTTAAATTTAAATGGCAATATTTTTGCGAAGCACTTTTGTCGCAATTTCTGCTTTATTTTCAAATACGAGAGGCTGCCTGGTAGATACCCTCTTATTATTAAACAAAAACGTTAGTTTTGAAATTGATCAAAATTCAACAAGTTAGGTATGATAAATGCAACTGATTCAGTTGAACGGTACAAAAAAATATACCGAACATCGATTAATATTACATGAAATAGATAAATGCAAATATTAAAAGTTACTCATAAAACAGCAAAATGAGTGGAATTAATTTTATATCACATTCCTTTACACATTTGAATAGTATACTATAAATTTCACCTTTCACACAGCAGGTTTATGAATTTCTTCTATCCAATAAAATCAATTATTATGAGTTTATGTATCAATAGTTATGAAATAATGTACTGTAATGTCCGCTATAATAATAATATGTTATGTAATGAGCACATAATGTATGTATGTAACGAAAATAAAAATTTGCAAATGCCAGACGAAAATGAGTATGCAAACATCGAAGTATTATGTGCAAGTAAAATACAGCATTTTATAATTGTTTAGTATTATGCTCTGTAGGTATATGCTAAGTTTCGCAGAAAACTACGTTTTAATGATCCATGATACATAAGTAGTTACTGACAAATTTCATAGCAAAATTGCCAATGTTAATCAATCATCACACGTTTGCATGTTGTTATCTAAAATCTGATCCGATAACAAAGAAACAATAACTTTAAGTTAAGTTACTTATTACATAATACAATTCGGTCTGACTTTTAAAGGCAAGGCGTATTTTTTTTAGAGAAAAAATCTAACAAAAATGTCATTCTATATTCTATATTCAGATGTGATTTTATCACTTACATAAATCAAGCTGAATTTTTTCCAGACGAAAGTACACAAAATGCTGTAATAAATATAATATTTTTAAACAATTACATAAGTTGTTTCATAATCACGGAATTATGAAATTTGCAACCTGCATAACCAGATTTTTAAATTAGAAGGAGCGTTAGACGGCAGGTGATTTTTTTTTAACTTCATGACAATTTAGGATTATATTAGTAATGTCAAAATTAGAAAATGTAGTACAAAATGCTTGACGAAAACGATGAGGAAAGATTTATCTTCAATATTCTGTAACATTTAAGTAATTATGTCAAAATTATATAGAAGATTATGTTAATAAACACACTGCCAACATGAATTAACCTTCAGCGAACCAAGGGAGAATGCAACTGCACCCCAGAATTTATTTTTTTGTCGTACCAAAGTAAATATGTTTTTTTGAGTTTTAATACTCCAGAACTTTGTTAATTAAAGCTTTCTCAAAATGAAATGTTACTTTGTAATTCTTTGGTTAAATCGCATATACAACAAAACAAATAGTAAGCACTGGGGTGTGCATGCACCCCCGCTGGTGCCACAACTTGCAGTATATATAAAAGGTTTCTCTATGAAGAACACTGCCCATCTATTACAAACAAAACGTGCAACCCATGTAAAGAAGAACAATAGAAAAACGGATAGTAGGTAATAGGTAATAATTTTTACAAGAAGTTATGTTATTTTCTTGGGTTTCTATGAAACAACTTGACCCTTGATTCGCGAAATATTAAAGAAAACAATAATTTCAAAGGCTTCTAATGCTCCTCCTAATTTCAATTGTAATTTTTGCAGGTTTATTTCCTCATTTTTATGAAATTCGTAACATTTTGGATAGATGATTAACTTCTTTTATTGACTTTTTTCTTGCTTTTGCTTTATTCCTAATTTTGAAAAACATTTACATTATCTTTAATATGCTTAGATATGCCTCTTATTTCTTTGTTCGTTCTTTCGCAATGTTCTTTTCAGATCGAACAGCAGCGTCTGAATACATTGGAAAATACTTCAGGAATGTAATGATTACCCAGTAAGCGGAAAAACGCTTTTATTCTTTAGATCATGTTTGGCGCTTTTGGCGCACAGTTGTTACTCGACCTAATTTAAACAAATTTAATTGTTAAATATAAATAATTTTCGACGATGGCTGTACTATTAGTTTTACTATTGTGCCATTTTCTCATCTTCTAAAGCAATTCTGACCACCGGATCCGTCTAAATGCTGTAAATATTGTCTTAACCAATAATCGTTTCAACAATCGTAGTTAAATTATTTCTCCACTTCAGTTAAGTGTTTCTCAACGACATGTTTAAGGAAAACACAGACCCAAAACACTTATATGGTTAATAGAGTTGAGTACTCTAATGCTCAAGAGGCAGAAAGTTCAGTCTAAAGGAAATGTTGTTTCCGTCTTTTTGTGCTGAATATTCTAGACGGATGTATAACTCTCTTTAAATTGACTTGTAATTTAAATGTACCTACTCTGGATTTGATTCCAACATGGGAAATATACGAATCGCTGTAGGTAGAACATATTGCGGAATTTTACATTTTAACCGATGAAAAGAAGCTTCTAAATCTTACGTGCATTCAAATTCTTGAAAAAGATTTTATTATTAACAACTTATTTCAGAATGATTCAAACTAAAATGAATTTCTTTTTAACGGAATTGCTTTAACTATTTATAGGAATTGAGTTTAAATACGTACCTATGACGTACATATATCCTGATTCGATTTTAGTAAAGAAATTCGGGGAATCTGTTGAAACTTCACAGCGGTATCTTCCAGTAACTTCGGCTTGTACGTTTCTTAACACTACTTCATTTTGATTCGATTTACTTAACTGAAATTAAATGAAATTTTTACCGGTTGATGTAAAAATCATCGAAATACTTACATCAACGTTTATTCCGGGCAAAGGAAATACTTGTGTGTTGGGATGCTCCTTTGGGATATAGCGGAAAAACTCTCTCTGGCCTTTATACCATTTCACTGTATAGAGGGGTTCTCCTTCGAGATCGTAACGACATTGTAGAGATACGGTACCGCCGATACTTGCTGCTTGCGGTACTGTCACCGTAACATCCTTCAGTGCCAATGTACCTATAATAAAACACATGCGTACATAAATTTTGATTGCTTAATTAACCCCATAGATGCACGCGTTAAGTAAACCATTTCGAAACAAGTCAAGAAGGAGTCATTACACAAATAGACTCTGCAATTTTGTTGAGTGTAGTTACACAGTCGAGTGCGCAATGTTTAATCCCTGGGGCATTTTTAATGGTAACGAACTAACGTTTGCAAAATTTCAGGATAATTTTGAAAAAACCGGAAGCCATAAACCTTCAGAGAGGTGACGATAAGACCAGGAATAGGACTGCTATAAAAATAAGAACTTTCGAAACTACATATTTTCCGTAGAAGTTTATGGCTCAAACTAATCGTAACTTGCTACGAGCAAAGAATTCTTTGATAGCTTTTCTTGAGATATTCTCCACACTTTTTCTCTAGTGTATGATTTCTGAAGACCAGACTTTTGAATTGTTTATGGCCCAACTGTTAAAGTGTTGTTTGTTTTATTATTACGTAACAAACGGTAAAGATAACAATTAACAGGAAATACAAAACAAATTAAGTAATAATGCCGGTGAGCTGCTAGTAACCAGTGCTGGTAATGTGATCTTCAGCTTTAATAGAGGCTGGTTAAGTGTATTCCCTAGGCGGGTGTTTTAACATTATCCTTTGTAATGTGGGATACTGTGCAAGCATTTAGCTGTTGCTGCTTCCGAGAAACGATTACTGCTACGAATCTGCCTTATGAAGAATTCATTATAGGTGTTCTAACCCCAAAATTACACTCCGGATTAGCAAATAACTGTTCTAAAGAGATGCTCCTGGTGACCGTAACGCGAACAGCAAATAACGGATATAAAAGAAAACCGCGTCGTAATACCTAAAGGTATTGAAGAATCCCAGGTTAAAACGACTATTCCCGTAAATAGGGTGCAGTTTGATGGACAACTCGCTTCGAATAGACCGAACTTTTACAACCACAGTAAGCTTCGTGATCTCGTTGCGGGACCGGACAGCTGTCTTATCGGAAAACAAGTTCCGCCGGCATTCGGTGACTAAGGGTAAAAAGTAAATTTAAGAAAAACTTTCCAATCGAAAATAAAATACTAAGCTGCAGAAGATTTTAAAGATAAACGTGATTTATGTCGTAATTTTTCGGTAACTAAAAAGAAATGAAGTGATTGATGCGTCAGCTTGCTCGGCGGACACACGTGTTACACTCTCAAATCCGGCTCAGTCTTCATTAAATCTGAAAATGTTTTTATTTGGTCAGTGCGCGAACACGCAACATCCGGTTAAACTATCTCGAGCTTCGCCAAAGTAGCATCTGTTCTGAAAGGTGACTGAACCGGTTGACATCAAATATCTCCGTGAATATCCGCATAATCCAAGCACATATTATTTCCAGCACTATATTTATGTCGACAGGATGGGGGAAAAAATATCAATCATAAACTGAACGGCACATAATAAATAAAAATAGTTTAAGTTTGAGAGCAACTCTTTTTCAATATTTTTAGATTTCATCGCTGCATTTGTATAATAAATTTTCTAAATCGAAAAAAGGCAGATTTCCGAATGTAATATAAACCAATATTTGTGCAAGGATACAATACCAGCTACGAATACGCAAACAAAGCTATAGGATCATTTCCGTCTCAGATTCTGATTCCGGATCCCGAATAAATTGACAGCAGAATGTTGACTAAAGTAGCACTAAATTGATTGTAACGTTTTGCATTTGAAAAAAAAATATTAAAAAATTGGGCCGTTGTATTTAAGATTCTTTGCTAAAACTAATCATCCTGTAATTATTTTATATAATTGCACTGTTACGTGTATTTGCGTGACTTTCCACAATATTATTAATATGTCATAGTACATTGTTTTTATATTTAATAGCACCTGCCTTATGGGGCCTCACGAAAATTTTAAATTGACAATGCACTCAATATACATCTTTCCTAAGTAACTTTGCCATTTGCTATTTTTAAACTAATTGTAGTTTATTTTTAAAGCAGGAGAAGCGTAAAAAGGCTACGAAATTATTGATTTTTTTTATTTATGTTGTCAGTAATGAGTGCTTAATAACATAACCTATACAATTTTGACAGAATCACTTAAATGTTACAGAATATTTAATGTTGAAGTTAAAGCTTTCCTTATTCAAAGTTCCTTCTCCCCAAAGAAGCGTTTTACGCTAGATTTTCCAATTTTGAAGTGACAATATTAATATAGCCTTAAACTATTAGATGTAAAATGCCAACATACCACCAACATAAACCAACATACCTACATAACCAACCAACCAACATACTAAAAAAGAACATTATTTCACAGCCTTCTAACGCTTTTCCTAGTTTAAAAGCGGACTATAGATATTATGAATTCGTGAAATAACTTGTGCAGAATACATTACAAAATACATTACGAAAAAGATCAATTTTGGCATATATTGTTTTACTCTATTAGCACATTCAATATATCTCAACTACAAGAAAGACGTAGCTACAAAAGTTGCATACAAATATCCAACATACAGTTCTGTGATGTAGATATGTTGTAGTAGAGCAACTTAGCGACTTTGCAACTGAAATTTTATTTATTGCAAACTATTAGTAGCGTGACGTGACTTTTGGTGTTTATGTGGAAAACACTTAAAGTGGGTTTACATCATAAGATTCGATGCCTTTACACTGTAAGATTAGTCGAGCGACTACTGACTTCCGACAAGTCTTAGCAGTTTGATGAAAGTAGCACGTCCCTACTATGATTCGAGTAGTTGTAGAATTTTTGAAGCAACGCATGCACATATGAGTCTGGTTGCCAATGTGATCGCTTGCAACTCGTTTTGATAATTGAGGTTATGGTAAGAGTTCTCGGCTTTCGCAATGACGAATACGGAAGATAAGATAAGTTAAAAGTTGGATGGATTTTTCAGACATTTCCCGCATGCAAAGCGTGGTTTTGATAATTGAAATTATACTTTGACATTTGTCAGTTATGACTTGTCTTAAGCGCACCCTAGACTATCAGTAATACTGTTATTTTCTTACTTTTCCAACAGTAGTTATCGACCTTACACTGTCATTCCAAATCGTCAGTATTTTCTTCAGTATCGTTGTAGCAGTCGATGAGTACGCTACGAGTACTGTGGATGTTCGGAAAGCGCGTTTGGCAATAGTTTTGGCTTATGCTACAAAATGTACCTACTGTGAAACGCAAGCGATGGACAAAAGATTAGCTAAAAAGCGTGAAGGATACTCTCACTTTGTCCTTCTTTAGGAAATCAATAAGATGTATGAAGAGGGTTATAAGAATTATTTTCGTATGAGTGACAGTTCACGTAATAAGTTGTTGTCAATTCTAAAACCGTTCATTGAAAGCAAGATACAAATATGAAAAATTATATATCAGCTGACGAAAGATTACCAGTTACTAAGACACCTTGCTACCGGCAAATATTTTGAGGACCTAAAATTTTCCGCGATTATGTCACCAGCAGCCATAAGTCAAGCTATTGTTAAATGTTGCAAGATAATATGAATGCTGTTTAGTAATAATGAGTTAACCCACAATGTATAAGAAAATGAGTTAACAAACATTATGACATCGATTTAAGCTGCTATACATTAAGCAAAAATTATTTCAAGCCATAAAATAAAGTGTACTGTCCATTAATCGAAATAATGTCAACTCACAAACGTAAATTGCAAGGTTGAAAGAATTTAACCATAATGAGTTATCCTCTACTCAAAACTAATAGTGATGTGGCTTGAACCATTATTACTAAACAGCATCCATATGATCGTAAGTACATTTACGACCACCGTAATGTGCACGATACCTGACACAAATTTTCCTATTTTCCATAAATTAAATCTGGCTTTATCCAGTGACTTTCGTGAATTAATATTTGTCATAAACAAAATAATATTGACATATGGCTGATGTTATTCAGACGCACATGATATAAAGCAAAAATCAAGTTGCTAAAAAAAATCGCGCACATTTGGGTGGCCGTAAATGTACTTATAACTTTAAAATTTAGTGCATCGATTTCCAAAAAAAAAAAACTATACATGCCGTTGAAGACGTTACTAAACGTTTCATAAAAAGTGCACCTTTACAAAAATTAAAGTTGCCTATAAAAAATGAATAAAAACATCCTATTAAACTTCTAGTTTTAATTGAAATTTTATGTATTCCCTCATTTTCATATTTTTTTCAACGGGGTGTGTCTTTTTTAAATAACCCAAGGAATCCTAAAGTATATACAGATTTTTAAATTAAAAATCATATTACAAATCAGGAAAATCAGAGCACAAGATCACAAGATCTGAATTATGCGACGTTTTTTAAATACTGACGAAAGACACCTTACACTATCAGTAATACTGTCAGTATCCCCTCAATCTTGCCACTTTGGAGACCTGGTGTAATACTGATGCTACGATATCAAAATATCCGGATATGCTTCAGTATTTTCCTCGTTTTATCAGTATTGGCCTTACATTATCAATAATACTGTCAGTATTTCAGAATAATACTGTCAGTATTTCAGAATACTGACAGTATTACTGATAGTCTAGGGTGTGCTTTAATATTTGTCGCATAATGTAAACGGCTCAACTCATGTAAAACAATACTACAAATCTTAGGATTTGTCTTTGCAATTTGTCTTAATACTAGTCCTGCGACAAATCTTACAATGTAAAGGCACTTTTAGGAGCTTATTTAATCAGTTGTGAAAATTTTTATGCGTTTCCTTTAACCATACTTTTCAAAATAATATCGAAGTTACAATTATCTGTTTGGGATATTCGAATTAGCATTTTTTCCTTTTAAAATCCTTAAATTAATTTGTTTGTGTTTTTAGATGTTACAATACGTTATCGAATTTTTAGGTATTCGCAGCGAAAGAAGTCAAACGCAGTCGCTCATGTCTTTTACAATAACAAAAACACCATGCGTAATGACGACCCATTACCAGAATTAAGTCCGCGTGGGACTACCTTAAAAACGATACACATATTACGTCAAGAAACGTTGAAAAATAAGGTTTAGGATTAATTACCCACATTTAAATCATGCAAGAAAAATAATCCAGCGAGTAATCAGACCGCTTTGAGATAAGTAGACTGTTAAAAACATCACAAGACAACTTATTGTTGTTTTTTTTTAAGCGCAACATGAAATTAAGAGTAGATTATCGCTATATTAATCAATAAATTTAATGAAACCAATGCGTTTTTTATTCAGACAATAGTGATTTTCCACTGTGGCACTCCATGCATATCATCCAAGACATCATTATGTGCGTTATTAAAAGTCGTTTAACTTGGGAAGAACCGCGAATTGCGTGAAAGGCGGAGCTAAACAAAAGCAAGTTAGCGAGACGCAAAAATACGTGGCGTTAGCGACATAAAGAAAAATTTGAAGTGTGAACGTTTTTAGGTTTTGTAGTCCACCTGTTGGCCTCGGTTCCAGTTTGAACCGTATCGGCAGTGCAGGGTAAACGATTTTTAGTGATTATTCCATATTTTAATTGCATGAACATCTTTTCTATTCCTCAAATTTGTTGTTGTTTTATTAACTTTTGTTGGTCACCACCCAAAAAATGCATCTATTTTAAAGATATTACAATGAAAATACGGGTATCTATTCAGTTATTAGAAAGCACGATGGTAACTCCGTTTTCAGCTTTTATCATCTGGCGTCGTGACGCTCATTTATGGCATTTTTCATAATTTTTTGCACTTTTCTTTCCGCAAAATTTTTATTTATAACTAGATGGCCCGATGATTCCAGATATTATAGTATAGTACCCGTACGCGTTCAGTATGAGGGTCGTATGTTGAAATTTCAGATTCACAAAAAGTCACTGAAAAACTGGCTGCTGTTCGTTTCAAATAACTGAACACAACTAACACAACTAATATGAAAGCAGCGTAATGTGAAAGTACAAGTAGAATGTTTAACCGAGCCCTTATTATTAAGAAAGCGTTTATTTTTAGTCCTGATAATCCCAGGTTACAGTGGAGTCTGGTTTAGAACTCCCTGTACTACTGCGCAACCACTTTTATACCGAAATATTGAAAACAAATTGGATTGTACGAAGTAACTCATACCTATCCTCAAATATAAGGGGAGTAACGAATTATTAAATAAAGCTCCGGCGGATACGTAACACAGTTAATGCAGTTAAATATAGTAATTAACAGAAACAATTCCTTAATAATCTGCAACGTGAAGTTTCTACAATTATTCTCATCTATCTAAACCATCTACAACAGGAAACTTTGCGATGTATGGTTTTCTGAGGAATAATAGGTCCTAATAGGTAATCTAGCAAAAACTCAAAGTTTTCTTAACGGTAGTAGCTTTGGGATTGAGATGTAAAAAAGACTAAAAGTTTCTGATTGCGTACGTTCCCAGTAAGCTTACTTTTAAAAAAATATTTGTATGTTACGTCGGTAAGGCAAAAAAAAATTCGAAACTGACGGAAATACTGTCATAAACATGTGTAATATTAAATATCAAGTCAACTAAATTTCTCAACGCACCTTCTTCGTGAGTGCTTAAATGTTTTCAAGTGACATTTATAAATGTGTTGGCAAAAGGAAGTAAAAAGGTGTTTCACATTCCCCACTTTTGCCATTAAATAGAACCGGTGAGGATGTCTTTATGTTTCCATTGGTTGTTTTCTTATTCATTCATTCATTTAGCGA
Source organism: Dascillus cervinus (assembly GCA_949768715.1). Lineage (NCBI taxonomy): Eukaryota > Metazoa > Arthropoda > Insecta > Coleoptera > Dascillidae > Dascillus > Dascillus cervinus. The sequence continues at coordinate 14,813,625 of OX458316.1, read as the reverse complement.
CACGTATTATTTATAGATGTACATCTGGAGCTTGGCGAGTCATTCATGAGTTTGTGGTTCCACATTTTGGCACCACGCGCAAACGAAAGCAAACAAAACTTTTCGCTGGAAGAAAATTTCAAATAAAAGTTCTCCAATTAAGACTTACAAACAATAAGAATGAAGATGCGGCAAATCTGATATTTCCTTCAATTAATTTTCCCTTCCGAATACATGCACAGGCGCTTCGAATTTATCGTAAGCTGTTAATTAGTTTGCTAACAATCACTTCTTAGCATTTAAATTGAGTTTTCGAAATTGAAATAAAAGATGAACATGCCATCGTGTTCATTGCGTATTTCACGCTCCAAAAGTAATTCGTTTTAATTTATATCCCATACAGAGAAGGTTTCAGACTTTATCAGCGCTCGGAATAATAATACCAAATTTGCCGGGAGTATTCTCGGTAAAATGGGAAAACTTCCCAATACCTGACATTTTGTTAGTAACTAGTGCAACAGTAACCAGATGTCCGCCCCTTTCATGGCCAAAGTAATGTCTACTGTTTCTAAATGAAGTTACGCTAACTTATGTGAACCGTTGAACAATAAACTTTAAGGATCCGCTTTTCAACTATGTAAATTTTCATAACTTCCCGTTGTCTTATTTCCATTAGAGCCGTTTATAAATTATAAGTATTTTCTCAAAGGCGGAAAGAAAAATGATTCACCTCATTGAATATTTTTAAAGTGTGTGGTTAAAGGAAAAGTTTGCTGCAATGTATTATTAAGATTAAAGACCCGCTGAATAAAAAAAAACCGCACGTACAAACTGAGCGTAAATTTTACCACCGACTAAAAATACTTTACGGAAAGAAGTCGTAAAAAATTCTGTTAAGTACTGTTTCAATTAAAAAAATTGTCATAAAAACCAGTTAAATGAAAATTGCTCTATTACCACAATAACATCTGTTCGCTGGTTTTTATCATTACTCTTCTTCACATGTTGGAATTAGATTTTTATGACTAACTAAATTATGGTTCCATTTGTTTATTCGGAGGAATTAGAAGTAATGCTTTGTAATAGGTGTTTCTCTTTCTTTATAGTGATAAATTGAAGAATTCTTGTTTTAATTCGATAAAATCTAAAATCGATTCAACAGTAATAAGCAGATTGCCAAATGTCGCTTAAGTAATAAATTAAAATTCAAAACATATCAACAAATAATAATCATGGGTCTGTAAGATTTGTAATATAATAATACAATAATAATTATTATAACAAATAGTAACTTTCATTTTAATTTTTTTCTAAAAACTAGTAAAGATGATTTGTTTACACTTTGTCAACATCATCATTCCTTCGTTTTGTACAGTGTTATTAATAGATTAGACCGACAATAATATCAATATCAACATAAATGCTCAAATGATTAGAATTTGGCGTTCTCTGAACATTATAGAACTTATTTGGATTTTCAATTGTGTAGTCTTCTTAATTTGTAACATTTCCGAGGACGTTGTAATTTTTTTTTTGATAAAATAAATTTGTACCTAACAATTATCCAACCCCTAAAATATCGTTCAAGTTTCAAGTATATGACTACTAAGTTTAAAATGTGCCCTTTTAATCTAAGGGAGCATTTAACTAACAGGCTCTTGAATTACTTTCTACAAGATACTAGTAAAAACATACATGCTTTTTAATATATTCTGCATACGTTACCTCGAACAGAAGTATTAAAGATGCAATATTATTACATTTACATTTACTAATAAAAATCTAATTTTTTAGACACAAAATAATTTATTCCTTGGTCCACTGATGGGACATCATAAATAAAATTCTCTAGTTACTTAAGCAATCAGTTAATCATTGTGCTATTTTCTATGAAAATTTATATTATTATTGCTTTTTTATACAATTTACTTATTTTTTTAATAACGTAAGAATATGTATTTTCTCAAACTGGGAAAATAACTCCTGAAAACTTTCGGTAAAGAAAATGTGTAGCTTAAGACATTAAACTTATTCAACTGAAAACACTGCTCTGTAAAACAGAATATCTTGCTCGGTACATTTTCTTGGATTTAAAGCTAAAGTGCTGTAATATTTCTGGCAGACAGTAAAAGATGAACAAATAAAAATATCGACTACGTAAACAAAACCAATTACATAATATCGCCAAGAAGAAAAACTAAACGCGGTTATTTCTTGAAGAATAAATTAATTAAGAAGTTGTGTAATTACGAGAATACAAAAATGTGATTATAATTTGTAATAGTGTTGTTAATGGTTAATGGTTTCCAAGTTCAAATAGCTGTAACAATAAGTAACCACAAAAGTTTGTTCAGGTATTCAAAATGGTGACGCAAAGGGAAATTAATTAATAGTTTGATAAATTTGGTTCAATGTTTAAAAATTGATTCTTATATTCAAAGTTAATGTTACTGTTAATTTGCATAGGTCAATATTATTTGGCACTAGCTAATAATTGGAATCAGTGTTCTAGTTAATTTGATTCTATAAAGTGGTTGATATCAGCTAACACACAATAATATTAATAGACGACTTACTAGGTAATACTTCTATAAGCACGTTTCAAGAATAAAATAAATATTCGTAAACATAGACTCACATATTGATAAATTGTTGTAAAATCACTATTTGTCATACTAGACGCCTCTCTTGACAAATTTTATAATCTTGCAGTCAACCATTAAATTTTATTGCATTCTGACAGCTGCAAGTGTGCAGCTGAGAAGAATTTTTACCATATTCCCTATGTTTATAAACGAAAAATTTGGATTTACCCAAGTTTCATCCAAAAATTGACTAAACAAAGTGAAATGTCAAGCTTATCAATTTTTAATTAATCTATTTCGAAGTTTAGATTAACTCAATAAGTCTTCTTCCCTTACACACTTTTAGAAAGTCTTAATCTACGAAAGATTAAGCTTAAATGAATAAATAAAAATTGAGCTAAACATGCTACAGAAAGCTAAAAGTATCATAAAATCCCGAAACGTACATACCCAACAATATATAGTACCGATGATGGTTTGTTTAAACAAATGGTGACATTCAAATATGCAATATATTCGAATGTTTTTGCGCTTAATGATTTTAAAATGTCTTGTTTTAAATTACTATCAACCCATTAAGACACTTAATTTAACTTTTCAGTAGATACTTGAATTTTTGACTTTCAGCACTTTCAAAGAAAAAGGTTAAGTTCGCATAAATGATGAATAGAAGTCGCTCAATTCAGATTCCCACAGATCGTTACCATCGGTTAAGCTCTTTTTGGTTAGCTATTAACCAACAGTTTTACAACAAATGTAAAAAATTTAAAAAAATTTCCCCAACATAATCACATAATTAAATACAGTTGAAATGATCAGGTAACAAAACAAATCGGAAAATTTTATTTAAATTTTTGAGAGAACTCAAACATGTTGAAAACCTAACATTCGAATAATAAATTATATTTAAAAATAATCGTTCAAATAAAAATCAAATCTAATAGTTCTTCGACTTTACTTATGTAATTTGGCTGAACAAGGGAAAATTCGCAAGGTTGGATCTAATTTATGTTTTCAATTTACTTTCTAATTGAAATCTTAATCTCAAGTATAAAACAACATTACACGAAATCGTGAATTCACAATTTACGTTTAGAATATTTACCACATTCGTATGAGAAAATTGGATTAATGTTGAGCTGTGCTTCATTTCAGTTGCTTTCAAGCAACTGTAAAACTAAGAATTCTTAATTTAGAAAAATGTTGTAAACCCCAACAGTTTCCTTCTAATTGTAAGTATATTCTTTCATATTTTTCCTTTGACCTAGATGGAAAAAATTGTTATTATTTACAAGTAAATAGTAATCTCTAATAATATTTAGGTAAATAATTAATAAAAACTTTTCATTAGAATAATGAAAATACATAATAAGTACAATATTTCGGTACATAGTTAAATTTATTAAAAGAAATGTTTTCGAACAAAATTTACTGTAAAATAATTTTTCCGAAATTGTTCAGAAACTTTGTTCCACTCAAGTATAAATTCTGATGTAGTACTTAATGAGTTAGTTAATTGAATTTTGTGGTACCTTTTAACATGTTTACCTCATTTAATTCTACCAAACTTGAAGAAGTTTTACAAGGTGACCTTTAATATGGAAAAAGGTTATTCCGATAAGGTTATTGCTTGCAGAAATAAATAAATTTATTACATACAAAAAGTCATGTTAAAATTGCGATTACCTATGAAACATCTTTCTTAATTCATCGATTATTTGAGGGTACTCCCGTAAGTTACGGCGGACAAACTTCCCGAATCATCTCTCTAAGGGATTGTGAAACGATAGCATGAATCCATCATCGGATAAAAAAAATTTTATGATTACGTTTCTTTTAAGGGCGAATTCACATAAAATTGCCATTTTACGAAGATTTCAGGTTTATTTACTGAGTTCTTTCGAAAGCAATTTTAAACGTTTTATAATATCATATCTGCAGAAATTTTAATTTACCAATAAAAATTGCAAATGGACTGCATGTGGGAGTTAGACAGAATAGTAATTACCTCTCGTGAAGGAAATATTTCATTAGCGGTTCTGTGGGTTGCGAACAACTAGCGAGGTAGGTTAATGCTTTGTACATTTCTGAAATGTTGGAAGTTTCAAAAAAGTAGAAAATTCAGCTTTAGCCAGCGAAATGCAATTAATTATCTTGGAATAATGTATGAAACAAAGTTACTCTCTCACAGTTCAGCTGTTTTTGATTTACAAATAAACACTTTATACTATACCGAGCGCCTTGGGTTAAATGACTGTAATGCGAAACTGTGAAGAGAATTTAAACGTGCATATACAACTTGGATTCAGTATATTATTGTGTACCTATTAAAATAAATTATGCCGGCTGTACAAAACGTGCTGTGAAACGTATATCTGTTCTTTCTTCATATTTTAGTTAAATTTGATTTTTCTCATCTTAACTATTGTAAAGCAATGACACACGTTTTAGAATCTATAACTTTTGTACAGCAGATACCTTTTCGTTGAAAACGATCAGTTTGTTTATACAATTAGTCCAGTCAATCTGTACATCCATAGATGCAAAAGGTCGGGTAGTTCTGATTTTTTGGTATGTTATATGTATAGGGGCACTATTAAAAAGGCCAAGTTCTTGACCTCACCAGAGCGCCGTCGTTGGTGCCGGCGTCGAAGAACGACAAAATTTCTAACCTTATTCTAATTTCCTCGAATTTTTGTAGTTTGACAAAGAAACCATTCAGTCCTTTTTTAAAGCACAGTAAATTTTTCACAAACTCAAATAAAAAACATCTTCCTGAGAATAATACTTTTTGAGCTACAGCCAATCAAATTTCTAGGGTGGTCGGTTACAGTGGCGTAACACGCTAAAGGAGGACCCTTCTGCTACCCTTTACAGCTAGACTAAATAAGATATTTCAATTTTCGTTACGGGGTTAAGAAGGTCTTAGTTTTGCCTATAAACTGTGGTAAAATACAGTTCATACCTTTAATATTTAATTAAGGAAGCCATGAAGAAGAGTGAAAAATGAAAAAAAAAATCAACTACATACGCTAAAACACTTCTAGTAAAATGTATTACACTAAATTTATATGTATAACCAAAAATAAAACTAGAATAACATTTTTGGGGGATTCTTTGTAGCATATGCATGGCCTCTGCTAGCAGGTAGCCTGCACAATCTTCAAAAAATATTGGGAGCCACTTATCAATAGAGAAACCGTACAATGTTCTTTTGAAAATTCGCTCGAAATTTGAATGGTTGTAGCTCAAAAAGTATTATTCTCAAGAAGATAATTTTTATTTTAAATTGTGAAAAATATACTGTACTTTAAAAAAGGACTGAATGATTTTTTTTTGTCAAACTACTTCTTCATGCAAGAAATTCGAAAAAACTAGAATAAGGTCAGAAATTTCCCCGTTTTTCGACGCCGGCACCGGCGTCGGTGCTCTAGCGAGGTCGAAAAATTGGCCTTCTTAATAGTGCATACAACAAACCAAAAAATCAGAACTACCCGACCTTTTGCATCTATGCCCCCCTTATAAATCGTAGATTGCCTGGACTACATAGAGAGTTTCATGAGACAAATATGTAAATCTTCAATATAACATAATAACAAAAAAGGACAAAGATATTTTTAACCACAGTTCGATATCAGAAAGTTTATTACAAATAGGACCGGAGAGACCTATTTTAAGACAAAGCTGGTGTTGAAGGGATGTTCCTAGCAGACTGTCGATTACCATCATTTTAGCAAAGTTTCACAATAATTTATGATCGCATTGGCATAAACGAGGAAATTGCGTGTGGTAAGCTATCTAATCATAAATAGGAAAATGGCTGTATACAAATTCAAATACAACAAGGTGTACACTTTTCAATTCATTCCCATCTATGATATATTTCAGGTACGATTAAGTTTTCCTAATTGTAACGCAGGAAAGTGACACTGAAACTAAACGAAACGGTATTTCTTATGTGTTTACTGCATACCTAAGTATTTCATATTTCAGTTGATGTTAAATTTAAAGACGTTATGCATTTGTACCATGAAATTATTTAAAAACGAACTGAGTTTGTTAAATCTACCGTATCTACTGTAATGCGTTAACTGATTTTCACATCGCATCGATGTAAATCAAAACATGTGCATTTATCAAATAATTACATAGGCCGGAAAGATTTTTAACCTAGAAACCAGACAATACTTTCCCAAAGGTTTTTGGTGCGCTGAATTCGAATCCGACCTCAGAATTACTCCATCAGCCTAGGTTTTTGAGATATCCTAACCTAAAAGTGTAAAAAATACGGTTTTTTTTTCAAAAAGTACCATCATTAAAAATATTGACTATCGCCGTGGTGCGTATAGTATACAGTCCGTTTACTAAACATGCGTCAAAAATTCAGAAGGTTATTTCTTGAGTTATTTTAAGATTCTTTTTGTCCTTTGAAGATTTTGGGAAAGACACTTTGTTTCGAAGATACAGGGTGAACTAATATAAACGAGACTTACGCTACATTTATAACCACTTCGATCGGGGCACAATTTGAAATTCGATTGCGGAGTAGATAGTTGTCTTAGCATATCGTGTGTTTGCGTTTACACCGGAACTTCGACTTCGCCACAATCCGTTCTACTATTCGAATTCCGACTGTGTGTTTCCAGATCTCAATTCTCTAATGCGCCAGAAATTTTGAATTGCAAATGCGCAATGTGTTTTGAGCTACCATAAGCAGTGAAAATTTAAGTTATATTATTGTTTGCTTACAATAACTACGGCATCGTTGATAATTTTACTGAACTGGTTCTGTTCCAGATACCAATACTCTGCCAATATACAACGCGATGGAATAAAAGGTAATATGATCGCAATTCTAATTCATGTTGTAAATGATATCAAATTTCAATTAAAAAATTTCGCCACACTTCGCAGTCGGATTTCGAATTCTGCTGCAATTGAAGTGATTGTAAATGTAGCTTTAAGGTAAAGGTACACACAAAAATCATACACAATACATCATCCAAAACGGGAAAGTATGAAAAGATTGTCCTTTTTTTAAAAGTGCGTCATTCCACCATGTATTGGCAATCACATTGAAATGCGTTGCTGCAACTTAAATTTTATTTTTTATCATGGCCAGTACTAACATCGAAATGTTTGATACTTTAGAAGTCTGTGAAAGAGGGCGATAAGAAATATGCAAACGGGAGAGCGAGAGAGATGGGGTACAGTATAAAATATTTTGATCATGAGGTATAGTGTGTTTTTTAATTCCAGATATGGTTAGAAGGCTCTAAAAGAATATTTTCTAATTATGTTGGCAGTATTCAGTACTTAATACCATAACTTATACAATTTTGACGGAATCACTTAAATGTCACAATATTGAAGATAAAGTTTTCCTTGTCGGAAGTTTCTTTGAAAATAGTGATATTGCTTCCTTCGACAGAACCGTTTTGTGCTATATTTTCTAATTTTAAAGCTTCATTACTAATATAACATACACTGACAGATGTAAGATGCCATTACTATCAACATAAAGTTAAAACAAATCATTTTTTCACCAGCTTTCTAACCGTGTCTGGAATTAAAAACGTGGTATAGCTAGTAGAAGGAAAAATGAAATTTTAGTAAACAATAACGTCATTGAAAACTGTAAAATCGGCTTAAAAAAGATTATTTGTGTGCATGTCAAAAACTTATTTCGACGAGTGCTTAGAATACACTTAACCCGAGAGTGGTTGCGCGTTCAATGTTACTTACGGAATTGGTAATGGTGTAGCGAATTTATTTATTGCCATATGTTTTTTGTTATTTTGATGTACTAATAAACATTTAACTGTATTAAAGAAATGTGTTAATTTGCTCCTAACTACTACGTGCTCATAAACCTTTCAATTTATATTTACAGTTTCGATGGATAGTCACAGAACATTGAAAACAAGGGTCTAAAAGGGGCATCTAATATATTATAATTGTTGACAAAATTTCTAATCACCAATGAATTTATTTGTGTTAAAGATTTACAATATCCTAACCAAATAGATATCGGGTTGTAGAAAACAATCTTGAGCTTCTGGGCGACCATGGATTGTACATGTTTAGATAAATGAAAAACAATGAATATCAATGAATAACTATATTCTGTTCGTTAATGATTTTAAAGAAATCTGCAATAAAACAGCCTAATTTTTTAATCTCGAAATTTATATATTGATTGAGAAACATAGTCCCAGCAAAATCAGAATGACAAATTTTCTTATCAAATTTTAGAAAAATCTCAGTTGTTATCCCTGTCATACAAATCTTCAGATTAATATATCAACAAGTTATAAGCAAACAATGGTTGATAACCATTGCATTGTTTCGGTGTTACTTAACACTTTGGTCATACTGACTTTTATCAATAGCGCCACAAGTAAATAAAACAAATTTTATACAACTCTTATACGATAAAAACATCGATTATTCAGCACTAGTAATTCATATTCTACACAAGTGTACCTAGTTATGAAAGCCATTATTAAACTACTCTAATCATGGTTTACGCCAGCGTTCCTTAAACATGTGCTACAATGGAACACTTCACAAATCCTAAAATGTTAATCAGGCACCTTATTTATTTTGTAGGGCTGGTAGATATAAATAATAAATAAAATAAATCATTAACTCTTCACCGTTAACAGTTTGAAAATTGTTGGTTTATGTGTTATATGAAATATAAGAAAACAGATTGTGATTTGAAACAAAATTTAGATTTCTAAAAAAAACGTTAAATAAGGCGTTGTAGAAACAATTGTACTAAACAAGAAGGATTACGAAATATAACTATCTTCAAGAAATTATCCCAATTCGGTCCTACGGACCCAGCAGTCCAACCTTTTTTCTCGTGGGTTATATTGTCTTATTGTTAATCCTTCTTGTTTAGAAAATAGCTTTTAACGGTGCCGGTGAAATTATAAAAGAAATATAAAGTCGATTCACATTACAAAAAGTTGGTATGAAAAGTGTAAGGCATGCATTAAAAATGCTGGAAGCTTGCTTATGTAATATTTCCAAACACGATTTTCCGTCACAAAACCGAAACGTTAACCGTGTAACATTGCAAGGTTGCCAACGAGCCCCTTACAAAGGTCTGAGTCATACACGAATCCCTTACGTCTCAACTGTATCGACTTCTGTTTGAATTCAAGATTACACTGATGACTCCCAATGTCCACATTAATTACGTAGTTAATTACTGCAGTAAATAATCCTTTGACATATCCAAGTAAACAAGTTTTTAAGAACCCAAATAATTGTCAACATTCCTATTAACTAATGAGATTTAAAAAATGTGGTTTTATTTACAAAAATAAATGCTTGCGTTAAATTTGAGATTTATCGTGAACAAAGGAATTTTTGATATTACAAAATTTTCATGGTCTGTGCTGTAGCTAAGGTTCTTCTATAAAAAGGTGAAACAATAAAATTAAAGTGCCACAAACCCTACGCAACGTCGTAGATTACGAGGGTAAGCTCGGCTAAAAAGAGTGATCTAACGCGAAGACTGAAAATAATCAGTAAGCTGCTGTCGCACGCTTAACAATTTTTTAACAACGTTAAATTAAAAAAAGATGAAAAAAAAACTTAATCGTGTCAGTGAAATGCTTCTGTGCACATTTTTCATTGCTTTCCACAGTTAAAATAAAAATATGACATACTTGTTGTATCTATTCATTTTAACCAAGTGTAACCGTATCCGCATTCACTTCGTTGACAAGTTGGAAAAAAATGATACACATTTTCAACGCCAGCAGGTTTAAGTAACTTTAAAAATAAGTGCACCAGAAATTTAATACACTCTCGTTCATTTTATTTTTTATTCAACATGACACGTTTAAAAATGAGAAGTTTAACACCCAATCTGAAACTGTCATGAAAAAATTAAGGAAACAAAGTGAATATTAACTGTACTACTAGGGCGTCAAAAGAGCGAAAGTGACGAATATTTGGGATGACAGTCTCTAGTAACGCGTGGAAATATATCGGTTCCTTTTACAAATCGATACATTCGCTTTCAAATGATGCATGAAAACGTTTCAAGCTAGCAAAATAAAAGTGACAAAGTGTATATTTTTTAGTATTTCACACTGAAAATATTTATAAATCGCTTCTGAAAGAGGTTTTCAGTCAAAACGAACACAAAAAAAGGTTTCTTTTAATACTGCGTATAAATATCAATGGAGTCGGCGGCGAATGAAATATCGCCACCAACCCGTAATGCCATTAAAATCAAAAATGCAAATGTTGTAAAAAGTTAAAGCATTGCTCAGATTGCTCATGTTCTAAAACTTTTTAAGGGTGTTCCATTGTTTTATAATCAATCTTTTGGTAGAACTCCGGCTGCACTTTATAACACAAAACCGTCCAGTGCCATTAATCAAAGTCTTTGTTTTTGGTGATCCAATTTCGATTCTTTTTGTTCGCAGTAATGTTCAGGAGATGTGATTCCCCACTTGACTGGCTTCGTTTCCTAATTTGAAAAAGTTCACGTACTTCCTTGATAGTTCACTTGCGGAAAAATTAGTTTCTTCTTGTCATTTAGATTAATTCTAACAAAACGAAGTCACATCCTTTAAATGTAATTATCACGGAATTAATTTTTCATTAAGCGCGCAATAAACACAACAGTAATTCACAAACTTTGTCATTTATTGCTGTTCGTATTGATTTCCATTGCAACCCTCGGGCCAAACCCTCTAATCTAAAAACATACAATAGGTTTGAAAATCAAAGGTACCTAATTTAAAATAATAAATGTTGTAGAACATAATTCACTATTGTATAAATAATACATAATAAGCAATATTTTATGATTAGTTTATGTATGCACTAAAATGTTTTTGTCTTCTCTGTAATACCACAACCGCTCTTTAATTGTTTAATAAAAAAATGATCAATCCTATTTTAGAATTTAAATTGAATTTCACTGCGTTCTCAAGCATCTACCCAAATAAACAGAAAGAGATCTTTTTTGTTGTGATTAAATTTTTTTTTTAAAAAGTAAAATATTTAGTAAAGTTCCATTTTCAATTTCTAAACATTTTAAAGTTGATTAGTAAGCAGCTATGCAAAGATGAAGGAAGTTATACTTATTCTAAACTTTTCGGTCACTTTTCGAATTGGTTTAAATTACCATCTATTAATGAAGAATAAATAACATGTAATTGCCCACATTAAAATTTCAATCTGTAGTTACCAAATCTTGTACTTTACAAATCTTTTCCTTTTATCGTAAATCAAGTGATTAAAATCATTATCAATAAAATAGCGTTATGATGCCAATAATTTATTTTTATACTTTTTATACTTAAATGCAAGGAGAATAAAAAATTGAAATTGATTTTTATCAACCGGAAGATTACCCATTCAAATAAAATTATTGTCAAGTTTGATGAAAAGCTGCATTTTTGAGAATACATTTATTCGATCACTGCGAAAGTTCTCGTATTCCCGTTTCAAAGAAACTTTTGGATAGATGTTGACAGTCTGCAGGACTAAATTTTTCACTGCGTCATTCGATCTGAGTTTTGCCTGTCTTAAATGTTCTTTCGGTGACCTATATAGCAGAAGTCACACGATGACAAATCAAAATAGAATGATAAAATTCACCACAGTTCCCTGAAAAGATGCCTACACTCAAAAAATTGTTTAGAATTAGAATTTGGCGTTCTCTGAACATTATAGAACTTATTTGGATTTTCAATTGTGTAGTCTTCTTAATTTGTAACATTTCCGAGGACGTTGTAATTTTTTTTTTGATAAAATAAATTTGTACCTAACAATTATCCAACCCCTAAAATATCGTTCAAGTTTCAAGTATATGACTACTAAGTTTAAAATGTGCCCTTTTAATCTAAGGGAGCATTTAACTAACAGGCTCTTGAATTACTTTCTACAAGATACTAGTAAAAACATACATGCTTTTTAATATATTCTGCATACGTTACCTCGAACAGAAGTATTAAAGATGCAATATTATTACATTTACATTTACTAATAAAAATCTAATTTTTTAGACACAAAATAATTTATTCCTTGGTCCACTGATGGGACATCATAAATAAAATTCTCTAGTTACTTAAGCAATCAGTTAATCATTGTGCTATTTTCTATGAAAATTTATATTATTATTGCTTTTTTATACAATTTACTTATTTTTTTAATAACGTAAGAATATGTATTTTCTCAAACTGGGAAAATAACTCCTGAAAACTTTCGGTAAAGAAAATGTGTAGCTTAAGACATTAAACTTATTCAACTGAAAACACTGCTCTGTAAAACAGAATATCTTGCTCGGTACATTTTCTTGGATTTAAAGCTAAAGTGCTGTAATATTTCTGGCAGACAGTAAAAGATGAACAAATAAAAATATCGACTACGTAAACAAAACCAATTACATAATATCGCCAAGAAGAAAAACTAAACGCGGTTATTTCTTGAAGAATAAATTAATTAAGAAGTTGTGTAATTACGAGAATACAAAAATGTGATTATAATTTGTAATAGTGTTGTTAATGGTTAATGGTTTCCAAGTTCAAATAGCTGTAACAATAAGTAACCACAAAAGTTTGTTCAGGTATTCAAAATGGTGACGCAAAGGGAAATTAATTAATAGTTTGATAAATTTGGTTCAATGTTTAAAAATTGATTCTTATATTCAAAGTTAATGTTACTGTTAATTTGCATAGGTCAATATTATTTGGCACTAGCTAATAATTGGAATCAGTGTTCTAGTTAATTTGATTCTATAAAGTGGTTGATATCAGCTAACACACAATAATATTAATAGACGACTTACTAGGTAATACTTCTATAAGCACGTTTCAAGAATAAAATAAATATTCGTAAACATAGACTCACATATTGATAAATTGTTGTAAAATCACTATTTGTCATACTAGACGCCTCTCTTGACAAATTTTATAATCTTGCAGTCAACCATTAAATTTTATTGCATTCTGACAGCTGCAAGTGTGCAGCTGAGAAGAATTTTTACCATATTCCCTATGTTTATAAACGAAAAATTTGGATTTACCCAAGTTTCATCCAAAAATTGACTAAACAAAGTGAAATGTCAAGCTTATCAATTTTTAATTAATCTATTTCGAAGTTTAGATTAACTCAATAAGTCTTCTTCCCTTACACACTTTTAGAAAGTCTTAATCTACGAAAGATTAAGCTTAAATGAATAAATAAAAATTGAGCTAAACATGCTACAGAAAGCTAAAAGTATCATAAAATCCCGAAACGTACATACCCAACAATATATAGTACCGATGATGGTTTGTTTAAACAAATGGTGACATTCAAATATGCAATATATTCGAATGTTTTTGCGCTTAATGATTTTAAAATGTCTTGTTTTAAATTACTATCAACCCATTAAGACACTTAATTTAACTTTTCAGTAGATACTTGAATTTTTGACTTTCAGCACTTTCAAAGAAAAAGGTTAAGTTCGCATAAATGATGAATAGAAGTCGCTCAATTCAGATTCCCACAGATCGTTACCATCGGTTAAGCTCTTTTTGGTTAGCTATTAACCAACAGTTTTACAACAAATGTAAAAAATTTAAAAAAATTTCCCCAACATAATCACATAATTAAATACAGTTGAAATGATCAGGTAACAAAACAAATCGGAAAATTTTATTTAAATTTTTGAGAGAACTCAAACATGTTGAAAACCTAACATTCGAATAATAAATTATATTTAAAAATAATCGTTCAAATAAAAATCAAATCTAATAGTTCTTCGACTTTACTTATGTAATTTGGCTGAACAAGGGAAAATTCGCAAGGTTGGATCTAATTTATGTTTTCAATTTACTTTCTAATTGAAATCTTAATCTCAAGTATAAAACAACATTACACGAAATCGTGAATTCACAATTTACGTTTAGAATATTTACCACATTCGTATGAGAAAATTGGATTAATGTTGAGCTGTGCTTCATTTCAGTTGCTTTCAAGCAACTGTAAAACTAAGAATTCTTAATTTAGAAAAATGTTGTAAACCCCAACAGTTTCCTTCTAATTGTAAGTATATTCTTTCATATTTTTCCTTTGACCTAGATGGAAAAAATTGTTATTATTTACAAGTAAATAGTAATCTCTAATAATATTTAGGTAAATAATTAATAAAAACTTTTCATTAGAATAATGAAAATACATAATAAGTACAATATTTCGGTACATAGTTAAATTTATTAAAAGAAATGTTTTCGAACAAAATTTACTGTAAAATAATTTTTCCGAAATTGTTCAGAAACTTTGTTCCACTCAAGTATAAATTCTGATGTAGTACTTAATGAGTTAGTTAATTGAATTTTGTGGTACCTTTTAACATGTTTACCTCATTTAATTCTACCAAACTTGAAGAAGTTTTACAAGGTGACCTTTAATATGGAAAAAGGTTATTCCGATAAGGTTATTGCTTGCAGAAATAAATAAATTTATTACATACAAAAAGTCATGTTAAAATTGCGATTACCTATGAAACATCTTTCTTAATTCATCGATTATTTGAGGGTACTCCCGTAAGTTACGGCGGACAAACTTCCCGAATCATCTCTCTAAGGGATTGTGAAACGATAGCATGAATCCATCATCGGATAAAAAAAATTTTATGATTACGTTTCTTTTAAGGGCGAATTCACATAAAATTGCCATTTTACGAAGATTTCAGGTTTATTTACTGAGTTCTTTCGAAAGCAATTTTAAACGTTTTATAATATCATATCTGCAGAAATTTTAATTTACCAATAAAAATTGCAAATGGACTGCATGTGGGAGTTAGACAGAATAGTAATTACCTCTCGTGAAGGAAATATTTCATTAGCGGTTCTGTGGGTTGCGAACAACTAGCGAGGTAGGTTAATGCTTTGTACATTTCTGAAATGTTGGAAGTTTCAAAAAAGTAGAAAATTCAGCTTTAGCCAGCGAAATGCAATTAATTATCTTGGAATAATGTATGAAACAAAGTTACTCTCTCACAGTTCAGCTGTTTTTGATTTACAAATAAACACTTTATACTATACCGAGCGCCTTGGGTTAAATGACTGTAATGCGAAACTGTGAAGAGAATTTAAACGTGCATATACAACTTGGATTCAGTATATTATTGTGTACCTATTAAAATAAATTATGCCGGCTGTACAAAACGTGCTGTGAAACGTATATCTGTTCTTTCTTCATATTTTAGTTAAATTTGATTTTTCTCATCTTAACTATTGTAAAGCAATGACACACGTTTTAGAATCTATAACTTTTGTACAGCAGATACCTTTTCGTTGAAAACGATCAGTTTGTTTATACAATTAGTCCAGTCAATCTGTACATCCATAGATGCAAAAGGTCGGGTAGTTCTGATTTTTTGGTATGTTATATGTATAGGGGCACTATTAAAAAGGCCAAGTTCTTGACCTCACCAGAGCGCCGTCGTTGGTGCCGGCGTCGAAGAACGACAAAATTTCTAACCTTATTCTAATTTCCTCGAATTTTTGTAGTTTGACAAAGAAACCATTCAGTCCTTTTTTAAAGCACAGTAAATTTTTCACAAACTCAAATAAAAAACATCTTCCTGAGAATAATACTTTTTGAGCTACAGCCAATCAAATTTCTAGGGTGGTCGGTTACAGTGGCGTAACACGCTAAAGGAGGACCCTTCTGCTACCCTTTACAGCTAGACTAAATAAGATATTTCAATTTTCGTTACGGGGTTAAGAAGGTCTTAGTTTTGCCTATAAACTGTGGTAAAATACAGTTCATACCTTTAATATTTAATTAAGGAAGCCATGAAGAAGAGTGAAAAATGAAAAAAAAAATCAACTACATACGCTAAAACACTTCTAGTAAAATGTATTACACTAAATTTATATGTATAACCAAAAATAAAACTAGAATAACATTTTTGGGGGATTCTTTGTAGCATATGCATGGCCTCTGCTAGCAGGTAGCCTGCACAATCTTCAAAAAATATTGGGAGCCACTTATCAATAGAGAAACCGTACAATGTTCTTTTGAAAATTCGCTCGAAATTTGAATGGTTGTAGCTCAAAAAGTATTATTCTCAAGAAGATAATTTTTATTTTAAATTGTGAAAAATATACTGTACTTTAAAAAAGGACTGAATGATTTTTTTTTGTCAAACTACTTCTTCATGCAAGAAATTCGAAAAAACTAGAATAAGGTCAGAAATTTCCCCGTTTTTCGACGCCGGCACCGGCGTCGGTGCTCTAGCGAGGTCGAAAAATTGGCCTTCTTAATAGTGCATACAACAAACCAAAAAATCAGAACTACCCGACCTTTTGCATCTATGCCCCCCTTATAAATCGTAGATTGCCTGGACTACATAGAGAGTTTCATGAGACAAATATGTAAATCTTCAATATAACATAATAACAAAAAAGGACAAAGATATTTTTAACCACAGTTCGATATCAGAAAGTTTATTACAAATAGGACCGGAGAGACCTATTTTAAGACAAAGCTGGTGTTGAAGGGATGTTCCTAGCAGACTGTCGATTACCATCATTTTAGCAAAGTTTCACAATAATTTATGATCGCATTGGCATAAACGAGGAAATTGCGTGTGGTAAGCTATCTAATCATAAATAGGAAAATGGCTGTATACAAATTCAAATACAACAAGGTGTACACTTTTCAATTCATTCCCATCTATGATATATTTCAGGTACGATTAAGTTTTCCTAATTGTAACGCAGGAAAGTGACACTGAAACTAAACGAAACGGTATTTCTTATGTGTTTACTGCATACCTAAGTATTTCATATTTCAGTTGATGTTAAATTTAAAGACGTTATGCATTTGTACCATGAAATTATTTAAAAACGAACTGAGTTTGTTAAATCTACCGTATCTACTGTAATGCGTTAACTGATTTTCACATCGCATCGATGTAAATCAAAACATGTGCATTTATCAAATAATTACATAGGCCGGAAAGATTTTTAACCTAGAAACCAGACAATACTTTCCCAAAGGTTTTTGGTGCGCTGAATTCGAATCCGACCTCAGAATTACTCCATCAGCCTAGGTTTTTGAGATATCCTAACCTAAAAGTGTAAAAAATACGGTTTTTTTTTCAAAAAGTACCATCATTAAAAATATTGACTATCGCCGTGGTGCGTATAGTATACAGTCCGTTTACTAAACATGCGTCAAAAATTCAGAAGGTTATTTCTTGAGTTATTTTAAGATTCTTTTTGTCCTTTGAAGATTTTGGGAAAGACACTTTGTTTCGAAGATACAGGGTGAACTAATATAAACGAGACTTACGCTACATTTATAACCACTTCGATCGGGGCACAATTTGAAATTCGATTGCGGAGTAGATAGTTGTCTTAGCATATCGTGTGTTTGCGTTTACACCGGAACTTCGACTTCGCCACAATCCGTTCTACTATTCGAATTCCGACTGTGTGTTTCCAGATCTCAATTCTCTAATGCGCCAGAAATTTTGAATTGCAAATGCGCAATGTGTTTTGAGCTACCATAAGCAGTGAAAATTTAAGTTATATTATTGTTTGCTTACAATAACTACGGCATCGTTGATAATTTTACTGAACTGGTTCTGTTCCAGATACCAATACTCTGCCAATATACAACGCGATGGAATAAAAGGTAATATGATCGCAATTCTAATTCATGTTGTAAATGATATCAAATTTCAATTAAAAAATTTCGCCACACTTCGCAGTCGGATTTCGAATTCTGCTGCAATTGAAGTGATTGTAAATGTAGCTTTAAGGTAAAGGTACACACAAAAATCATACACAATACATCATCCAAAACGGGAAAGTATGAAAAGATTGTCCTTTTTTTAAAAGTGCGTCATTCCACCATGTATTGGCAATCACATTGAAATGCGTTGCTGCAACTTAAATTTTATTTTTTATCATGGCCAGTACTAACATCGAAATGTTTGATACTTTAGAAGTCTGTGAAAGAGGGCGATAAGAAATATGCAAACGGGAGAGCGAGAGAGATGGGGTACAGTATAAAATATTTTGATCATGAGGTATAGTGTGTTTTTTAATTCCAGATATGGTTAGAAGGCTCTAAAAGAATATTTTCTAATTATGTTGGCAGTATTCAGTACTTAATACCATAACTTATACAATTTTGACGGAATCACTTAAATGTCACAATATTGAAGATAAAGTTTTCCTTGTCGGAAGTTTCTTTGAAAATAGTGATATTGCTTCCTTCGACAGAACCGTTTTGTGCTATATTTTCTAATTTTAAAGCTTCATTACTAATATAACATACACTGACAGATGTAAGATGCCATTACTATCAACATAAAGTTAAAACAAATCATTTTTTCACCAGCTTTCTAACCGTGTCTGGAATTAAAAACGTGGTATAGCTAGTAGAAGGAAAAATGAAATTTTAGTAAACAATAACGTCATTGAAAACTGTAAAATCGGCTTAAAAAAGATTATTTGTGTGCATGTCAAAAACTTATTTCGACGAGTGCTTAGAATACACTTAACCCGAGAGTGGTTGCGCGTTCAATGTTACTTACGGAATTGGTAATGGTGTAGCGAATTTATTTATTGCCATATGTTTTTTGTTATTTTGATGTACTAATAAACATTTAACTGTATTAAAGAAATGTGTTAATTTGCTCCTAACTACTACGTGCTCATAAACCTTTCAATTTATATTTACAGTTTCGATGGATAGTCACAGAACATTGAAAACAAGGGTCTAAAAGGGGCATCTAATATATTATAATTGTTGACAAAATTTCTAATCACCAATGAATTTATTTGTGTTAAAGATTTACAATATCCTAACCAAATAGATATCGGGTTGTAGAAAACAATCTTGAGCTTCTGGGCGACCATGGATTGTACATGTTTAGATAAATGAAAAACAATGAATATCAATGAATAACTATATTCTGTTCGTTAATGATTTTAAAGAAATCTGCAATAAAACAGCCTAATTTTTTAATCTCGAAATTTATATATTGATTGAGAAACATAGTCCCAGCAAAATCAGAATGACAAATTTTCTTATCAAATTTTAGAAAAATCTCAGTTGTTATCCCTGTCATACAAATCTTCAGATTAATATATCAACAAGTTATAAGCAAACAATGGTTGATAACCATTGCATTGTTTCGGTGTTACTTAACACTTTGGTCATACTGACTTTTATCAATAGCGCCACAAGTAAATAAAACAAATTTTATACAACTCTTATACGATAAAAACATCGATTATTCAGCACTAGTAATTCATATTCTACACAAGTGTACCTAGTTATGAAAGCCATTATTAAACTACTCTAATCATGGTTTACGCCAGCGTTCCTTAAACATGTGCTACAATGGAACACTTCACAAATCCTAAAATGTTAATCAGGCACCTTATTTATTTTGTAGGGCTGGTAGATATAAATAATAAATAAAATAAATCATTAACTCTTCACCGTTAACAGTTTGAAAATTGTTGGTTTATGTGTTATATGAAATATAAGAAAACAGATTGTGATTTGAAACAAAATTTAGATTTCTAAAAAAAACGTTAAATAAGGCGTTGTAGAAACAATTGTACTAAACAAGAAGGATTACGAAATATAACTATCTTCAAGAAATTATCCCAATTCGGTCCTACGGACCCAGCAGTCCAACCTTTTTTCTCGTGGGTTATATTGTCTTATTGTTAATCCTTCTTGTTTAGAAAATAGCTTTTAACGGTGCCGGTGAAATTATAAAAGAAATATAAAGTCGATTCACATTACAAAAAGTTGGTATGAAAAGTGTAAGGCATGCATTAAAAATGCTGGAAGCTTGCTTATGTAATATTTCCAAACACGATTTTCCGTCACAAAACCGAAACGTTAACCGTGTAACATTGCAAGGTTGCCAACGAGCCCCTTACAAAGGTCTGAGTCATACACGAATCCCTTACGTCTCAACTGTATCGACTTCTGTTTGAATTCAAGATTACACTGATGACTCCCAATGTCCACATTAATTACGTAGTTAATTACTGCAGTAAATAATCCTTTGACATATCCAAGTAAACAAGTTTTTAAGAACCCAAATAATTGTCAACATTCCTATTAACTAATGAGATTTAAAAAATGTGGTTTTATTTACAAAAATAAATGCTTGCGTTAAATTTGAGATTTATCGTGAACAAAGGAATTTTTGATATTACAAAATTTTCATGGTCTGTGCTGTAGCTAAGGTTCTTCTATAAAAAGGTGAAACAATAAAATTAAAGTGCCACAAACCCTACGCAACGTCGTAGATTACGAGGGTAAGCTCGGCTAAAAAGAGTGATCTAACGCGAAGACTGAAAATAATCAGTAAGCTGCTGTCGCACGCTTAACAATTTTTTAACAACGTTAAATTAAAAAAAGATGAAAAAAAAACTTAATCGTGTCAGTGAAATGCTTCTGTGCACATTTTTCATTGCTTTCCACAGTTAAAATAAAAATATGACATACTTGTTGTATCTATTCATTTTAACCAAGTGTAACCGTATCCGCATTCACTTCGTTGACAAGTTGGAAAAAAATGATACACATTTTCAACGCCAGCAGGTTTAAGTAACTTTAAAAATAAGTGCACCAGAAATTTAATACACTCTCGTTCATTTTATTTTTTATTCAACATGACACGTTTAAAAATGAGAAGTTTAACACCCAATCTGAAACTGTCATGAAAAAATTAAGGAAACAAAGTGAATATTAACTGTACTACTAGGGCGTCAAAAGAGCGAAAGTGACGAATATTTGGGATGACAGTCTCTAGTAACGCGTGGAAATATATCGGTTCCTTTTACAAATCGATACATTCGCTTTCAAATGATGCATGAAAACGTTTCAAGCTAGCAAAATAAAAGTGACAAAGTGTATATTTTTTAGTATTTCACACTGAAAATATTTATAAATCGCTTCTGAAAGAGTTTTTCAGTCAAAACGAACACAAAAAAAGGTTTCTTTTAATACTGCGTATAAATATCAATGGAGTCGGCGGCGAATGAAATATCGCCACCAACCCGTAATGCCATTAAAATCAAAAATGCAAATGTTGTAAAAAGTTAAAGCATTGCTCAGATTGCTCATGTTCTAAAACTTTTTAAGGGTGTTCCATTGTTTTATAATCAATCTTTTGGTAGAACTCCGGCTGCACTTTATAACACAAAACCGTCCAGTGCCATTAATCAAAGTCTTTGTTTTTGGTGATCCAATTTCGATTCTTTTTGTTCGCAGTAATGTTCAGGAGATGTGATTCCCCACTTGACTGGCTTCGTTTCCTAATTTGAAAAAGTTCACGTACTTCCTTGATAGTTCACTTGCGGAAAAATTAGTTTCTTCTTGTCATTTAGATTAATTCTAACAAAACGAAGTCACATCCTTTAAATGTAATTATCACGGAATTAATTTTTCATTAAGCGCGCAATAAACACAACAGTAATTCACAAACTTTGTCATTTATTGCTGTTCGTATTGATTTCCATTGCAACCCTCGGGCCAAACCCTCTAATCTAAAAACATACAATAGGTTTGAAAATCAAAGGTACCTAATTTAAAATAATAAATGTTGTAGAACATAATTCACTATTGTATAAATAATACATAATAAGCAATATTTTATGATTAGTTTATGTATGCACTAAAATGTTTTTGTCTTCTCTGTAATACCACAACCGCTCTTTAATTGTTTAATAAAAAAATGATCAATCCTATTTTAGAATTTAAATTGAATTTCACTGCGTTCTCAAGCATCTACCCAAATAAACAGAAAGAGATCTTTTTTGTTGTGATTAAATTTTTTTTTTAAAAAGTAAAATATTTAGTAAAGTTCCATTTTCAATTTCTAAACATTTTAAAGTTGATTAGTAAGCAGCTATGCAAAGATGAAGGAAGTTATACTTATTCTAAACTTTTCGGTCACTTTTCGAATTGGTTTAAATTACCATCTATTAATGAAGAATAAATAACATGTAATTGCCCACATTAAAATTTCAATCTGTAGTTACCAAATCTTGTACTTTACAAATCTTTTCCTTTTATCGTAAATCAAGTGATTAAAATCATTATCAATAAAATAGCGTTATGATGCCAATAATTTATTTTTATACTTTTTATACTTAAATGCAAGGAGAATAAAAAATTGAAATTGATTTTTATCAACCGGAAGATTACCCATTCAAATAAAATTATTGTCAAGTTTGATGAAAAGCTGCATTTTTGAGAATACATTTATTCGATCACTGCGAAAGTTCTCGTATTCCCGTTTCAAAGAAACTTTTGGATAGATGTTGACAGTCTGCAGGACTAAATTTTTCACTGCGTCATTCGATCTGAGTTTTGCCTGTCTTAAATGTTCTTTCGGTGACCTATATAGCAGAAGTCACACGATGACAAATCAAAATAGAATGATAAAATTCACCACAGTTCCCTGAAAAGATGCCTACACTCAAAAAATTGTTGAGTGGAAATGGAAAATATTAAGAACAAACGAGAAAAATAATCAAACATTTATAGTGAAAACCAATTAAACTTTTGCATTATCCAAACACTTCTGCATTTTCAAAAAAAAGAATGGGATGAATGCAAACCGTTACGAGTTAGCACAAAAACTGTTTGATCAGACCAAGCTAATAAATATTTCAGCCGATTCGAATTAATTAACAATTCTGTACCAACAAGTTTCAATCATCGTCAGGATACTGGCCGAGAGAAATCAATAATACACATGCAATATTAACACCCAACTGAAACATCATAACACAGTTATTTGCCTATGTAGAAAAATGAAGTTGAAAAAGGAATTGTGATACTTTAATTTTGTTGCTCTAATTTCAAGCTTTTATGCCTGCAGAATATATATCACTTTTTTCTTTACATTTTCATTACTATTTTAGCGGACCTGAAATCTGCGTTGGTTTAGGTATAGCGTATCTACTTGCAACCTGAAGAGAAAATTATGTATGTTTTTGCACGCTGGGGAAATAACAATTTTATTCGTAATCTCATATTTTAGGTCTCATTTTATGATGTCCATTGTTTTAAATGTTGTAAAATAATATATACGTTGTAGGCGATGCTCTGATAGAGGGTTCGGCCGCTCACAGAATGAACCTTTCCCGCAATCAACCCCTTATCGCAGCAGCTACCACAGCTGCTTATTGTAGCTGTCGGTTGACCATTGTTCAACATATCGACAATTTAATGAGTCTGGCACAAGAAGATGAAATTTCGTAATTACTGGAGTTATAAGCGTGACAGCGATAATTTAGAAACAATAACTATAAATGTCAGACAAGGAAATGAAATGTTGGTTCTTACCCATTACTTCCACTTTCCTAAATATTTTTCTATTATAAATCGCCCACACGATTTCTAAACAGTTCATTCATATACGAGGGTGATAACAAAATTATTGAAAATCGACAAATCTAGCACGATAAGAAAAACAAAATTTATACATTGATTTTACATAGGATCGAGACGTATTTATAAGGTTTGCGCTAAGTGAATAACCAAGAATCTTCTTCATTAATGTTTTTAAATATGAGGGCGATTCTAATTTGACCTGAATTTTATTTTTTTCTGAGCATAATTGAAGAGATGCTGCAAAGCGGTTTTTTATTCATAGAAGTATTCATGTTAGCTAACGCCACAAATAATTGCAACTGAATTGTGTCAATACTGTCAGTTGTATCAACAATATCGGGCAGCAATGTGTCAAATTCTGTTCCACAACGTACAATTATTAAATTTCTTTTCAATGAAGGTAAAAAGCGACTGATATTCATCAGAGACTTCATGAACAATTTCAAGAAGAATGTTTATTATTCAGAACAGTCTTTGAGTCGTGTAAATTCTTCCAGGATGGTTGTTAATGCGCGTCAAACTAACCGCATTCTGTCCGTCCAGCAGTCTGGCAAAATGATGAAGACTGTATTCTGGGACTCTGTTGGAAAATGTACGTCAATTTTCTCGAAGAAAGAAAAACGATTAATTTAGCTTATTACAGTGAGCTTCTTGGAAAGTTTAAGTTGGTCATATGAACAAAAAGACGGTGGTCTCTTAAGCAAGGGTTTTATTCTAATACAAGATAACGCTCGCTCACATACAGTCTATCTAACAAACAATACATTGGCTAAGTTAGTTCGGACTTGGCTCCAAGTGACTATCATCTCTTTGGGCCACTCAAAAAGTCCTTGAGAGGCAAGAGATTTCCCTTTAATGAGAAAGTGAAGGATGTGCCACAAACGTGGCTACCTTGTCACCAAAAAATATTTTTTCGACGGGAATACTGAAGCTACCATAGCGATGGGACAGTTATAGTTTACAGGGGGTTGTTACTTAGAAAAATGATGTATATATAATGTTAATTTATAGTTCGTATCGACCACAAAATAAAAATAAAAAATAAAATGCAGGTAAAAAATTTGAAACAACCTTGTGCGTCACCAAAAAATTTCTTTCGACCAAGTATCTGTCTCTATATCACATTGAAACTAACAACAATGCTGATTATCGGAAAACGCATGGTTTTGACCTTCGTAGTACACGGAGAATATTGAGTGGTGGAAGTTGCGCATGGTGGCATTGTGGAGGGGAGAGTATGCAATGTCAGTAAGAGACCTCTACACAGCTTACGTGTGACTGTGTGGTGTGCGGTTAGTGAAGTGGGGATGATTGGTCCTCATTTTTTTGACGATAGTAACGCAGTTACGGTGAATTCACAACGGTAAGTGGAAATGTTGAAAGATTATTTCTTGCCTGAACTGCGTTGTCGCCGCATTGCGATCCGTAATGTATGGTTTCAGCGAGATGGGGCAACAGCCCATACTACTTGCATTTCTATGGACATTCTCCGAAGAACATTCCCTGGAAGAGTAATCTCTCGTTTTGGTAATGTCACTTGAAACTCCCGTTCACCGGACCTTACAACTCCAGATTTTTTTCTATGGGGATATTTAAAATCTCGAATCTACATCTAATAGTTACATTAACAAGTCGCGCACTATACCGGGACTTAAAGAAGCTATTCGCCAAGAAATCGACGGCATCCCTAGAGAAATGTTATAAAATTCAGTCTGAAGCTTCTAAGAACGTCTTCAACGTTGTGTACAAGCAGAAGGAGGCCATCTTACAGATGCAATTTTCTAACATTAGTGTGTTCAAATGGCATACCTTATGAAATATATTGGTAATAATAAATAACAATTTCGTTCATAATTGCCCCAGTACTTGTTATTTAAAAAACATGCGTTTCCCAGTAATCACCCCGTATAAGTGATACCGTGCTTAGTGATTTTGTTTAGAAACAAGGTAGGACTATTAGTACGTTTTTGATTCCAGACGAACTTAGAATGCTTTGAACAAATATTTTATTTTAAATTTATGTTGGTAGTAATTAGTACTTAATGCCATAACCTAAACAATTTTGACAGAATCACTTAAATACTACAGAATATTAAAAATAAAGTTTTCCTCATCAAAAATTTCTTTAAAAATAGTCATATTGCTTCCTCTGAGAGTAGCGTTTTGTGCTATATTTGCTAATTTTGAAACTAAATTACTACTATAACCTAAAACTGACAGATGCAAAATGCCATTACTGTCAACATAAATTTAAAAATGTGGCATAATTCTTGTCTAATTAATCAAATACACTTGATATTTCAATATGACATGTATAAGTTTCGTTAGTTCTAATAATAATGACAGATCATACATTTATAACTATGTTGAAATGAATCATTCTGTAAGCACTTTTGTCGTACGATACAGCTTTTGTCTGCATTTTGTGCACAATAATAAATATTGCATTTATTACATTAAGACCGGCATTGTTTCAAAACTGGATCGAAGTTTCTGAAGTACTCAAATATCAATCGTAGAGTGTTTCCGAGAAAAAAAACGCAACATTGTAATATCACAAAGAAGCGACTTGTCCTGAATTTTATTGCTGTCGCAAAAATTTCTACAGCTTGGCTACAACTTGCAGACAAAATTGTTTCTTTCTCGTCAAAAATTAATGGCGACATCTGTCTAATGGTAGAGAATCTATTTTATTTATTTTTTTACCGCAAGTGGCACTACTTTCCAGCCACGTCTTCGACTTTATAATTTTAAATTTTCTTTTTGATTTTAAGATGAAAAAATAATATGTAAATTATTTTTTTTATTGTTAACTATACCTGTTGGTGGAAAGTTGCCCCATTATTGCTATTTTATAATTTAACTTAAAAATATATGAAAATATTGCAACATTTCTACGTTTATGCAAAATTGTAGAAAAATTGGAAGTTCAAAAATTGTAAAAAAATAAGGGTAATAACTATCTATTAATACTATTATCAAAAAAAAAAATTAGGAAAATCTGACTAATGGTTTTCGAGATACACTCTAAAAACCTTACGAAAACCGACTTTTTCGTAAGCAAAATCAAAACGGCTAGTCAGACTTTTTTTAAATTTTGACTATAAACTTGTTTTAATTTTTTCAACACACCTGATTTTTTTCAAAATTTTTGAACTTACAGTTTCTTTTTAGGGGGGTATATTTGAACCGTAACTTAATTGTTTTTCTGTAACCCTTAAGCACTCGCGCCAATTTGTTAAAGTTAAATATCTCAATTTTTCTCACATTTTCTTCTACATTATTTTCCTTCAGGAATTTCAGAGTATTATTGAGGAAAGTAAAACCATGGTCTAAACAATTTTTATTGATAAACGATAGAAACAAATACCTTATATGGATTTTTTTCCTATATAGCGTAAAATGGAGTAACTAAAGATTACAAAAGCCCTTTAGAGTCAAAAATTAGATATTTGCGGTGCAAACTCAGCACACGCGGGTGCTTAAGGGTTAAATTCATTATTTGAATGGGATGTCCAGAGATGAAACAAAAATTATTCACTTTTTTCCATCTCTGACCACAAATTGGCCACTGGTTGAACAATAGGTTCTATTTCTGGTAACTAATGAAAACGTAGTTTTTTAATATTTACATTTTCATATAATTAGTTAACAATGAACAATAACGTGAAAACGAAAATGTTAAAAAAACAGAATTAACTGCCAAAAAGAAAAAATTGGTTCGATACCAACTCTGCCCAATTGCAATGTCCTGACTGCCGTTAGAAACAATGGTATGGAAGTTGCAACTGCATGTAAATTGTACAGAGTTCCACGAATAACAATACGAAATAAATTAACCGGAAAATTTTCCGAGACTACGGGAACGGTAGGAAAAAAATCGGTTTTAAGCAAAGTCGTGGATGATAAATTAGTTGAATGGATTAAAAACATTTCAAAAATGGGTTTTCCCGTGGGAAAATAGGGATTTATTTACTCTGTCAAAAAGTTAGTAGAAAAAGCGAATTTATCAACTCCTTTTATCAAAAACACCCCTGGACAAAAGTAGTCTCATTTATCTATGACAGGTCATCAACAAAAACATAGAAATTGAGACGTAGTCTGCTAAAAACACCGGCTGGCTACAGATGGTGTAAAAAGTGACCAAAAATGGTGAAATTGCACATATCGCTTAAAAATTAAATTACGAAGATTTACAGCATTAAAGCTTAAAACCTGCAGTATAGAAATGCATAGTGCAAAATATAAATGGAGTAATTTGATTATTCATAGTCATTTGTTAATTTCGTCTATTCCAAATTTGCTACAAGTGGTTAGAAATGGTGTCTCGATCAAATTACTCTATCTGTTAGTCCACGAAATTACAAATATTGAAGCAGATAATATTCCATTTTTGAAATCTTATAACTAAAAAGATGGGATTAAAGAGAGAACCGTTTCGAACCCTGATTTATAAGGGGTTCAGATTTTAGGGAAGAAAGACCGATTCAACAAAAAATAGGATCCAGAAACTAGTTTGTAATACTACATAAAATTAATCTTGTTTACAAAATATGTTAGAACATCCCTTTTAGTTAATTTCGCAATTTCCAGTTTTACGGGATCACTGAATCACATTACATATTTTTATGATCACCGTACTGTGAAATATAATTAAAAGTTGTAGAATTACGGATCGTCCAACCCTAAAAGAGGCAATTTGTTGCCTTTTGCAAAACGGTCAGCATATCTAAATGAGTAAAGAGCAGACTTATTTGTTTGACCAATGTAGATAACCTCGTGTATGTGATAAGATTTATTCTAATCCCGTTTCGAATCGAACCTTTCCTTTTATGCAAATTTGAACTCTTTTCATCCGTTTCGTAATGAAACTCCGTATGTTTACGATTAAATTTGTAACATACTTTAAAGTCTTTCACTTTACGGCAATTTTCACATCGCTCAGAAATTCTAAATCAATTCTTCACCTGTTCCTCAAAATTGATGTGCCTTGCGAAGTCGCGCGCCTCGGCGCCTTTCACGGTTTAGTTATGCATAGACAGTCCCGGGCGTCACCTTTTACGCTTCGACGCTCCATCACCCTAAATAACGACAGCTACTTTTCCTCAGTTCTGGTGCTTTTTGAAACCACACCCTTAATTTTAAGACCCTACAGAATTGAATTATTTTATTACCCAAATGCACAACTTAGTTTACGAAAAAAATCAGCGTACCGTTCCAAACTTGCCAATTGATGTTGACATTGTTGAAACGAAATTATTCATTGCAGATAAAATTTTTGAACAAATGTTAATATATGCGCAAAATTAATTAACGAGTGAATACAATCAACCAAACTAGAATTATTCTGTGCAAAAAATTGTTATTTTAAACGGTGCAAATAAAACAAGTTCGGAGATAAAATGCAAATGTTTCACCCGGCATTACCCAATAAAATCAATAATAAATTATACAGTCTCTCAGGCATGAAGTGGTTTATTCACAGGCTGTAGAAGATGATATTTAATTTTATCGCAAAACCATCTTTGGTTGAATTTATGCGGCAGCTTAGTAACAACATAAATCACCACGTACGTATGTCTCCATTTTTATTTTGTTAAAAAAAGGCAACCATATATTTTATCAATACGTACCACTCGTACCATTTTGTAATAGTGTATTTTGTACTGTACAATAAGTGCAATAAGTGCAAAAATACGATTTATTGGAGTTGTTCGCGACTTTTAACTTTTTTGTCGCACGAGACGAAATGACGGAAATTTAAGTTTACAACTCCAACGAATCCATCTATAACTCACTTCCGCGTATGTGGAGAAACGAGTGGCTTTTCGGTAACCTAATTTTTATCTGTCATTAATATGGTTTTTCAAGATACTTCATTTGTTACAAAATATGAACTGTTTCAGAAATTTTTCTAGTATTACTTATGTGGGTTTTTATATTTTTGTATATTAAATTGTGGTTTTGAAGGGTACACGGGAACAACGAACAGAGTCACATTTTCGTCTTGTCGAGATATTCGAGTTTTAGTGTTTGAAATTCCTATATATTCCAGCAAAGGTTCGAAACTTTACTTGTTATTTTGATGGACTTGCAGCGTTTTATCATAAAATCCACGAGCATATTTCGAAAGCTTACAAATTTCTCCACCAAATAGTACTATAAGTTGAATTTCTGATCGTTCTTCCCGTGTACCTTTCATATTGAAAACAATCCCTGCTTATTAATTTGTTCTTCAGAATTAACTGAAAATTACTCTTTAATAATAATTATACATACAATGTTTGTATAATAGTATATTATGCACTTAAGTAGAGAAATCTATTTTAATTGCCTGAGAGCTGAGGAATGTAACGCCCGACGGCCATCTTTTAAAACAGTATTTATTTTAAATTACCATTTATTTGCAAATTGTCATATTTTGACATAAAAGTTAAATCTAGTTTTGTAAAGCTGCTTTCAGAAAAATGATGAGTGTATATATAACAATTCCAGAAATTCGAGAAATTGCAGTTCATTCGCTAAACCGTAAAGTGAGGTGCATTATCGGTAGTTGAAAAAAACGTATATGCCAATGGTGTGATTAAAATTGAATTTTATCTACGCAAGTCAAAAGCATAAAAATCATTTATTTACTTCTTCTTTTTAAGCAACAAAAATTTAGTTTTTTTGTTTTGGATACTAACACAAACCTACTCGTAAACATTTTTATATTCAATTAACTGAAAGGAATTGAACACAATTTTATATTATACAAGACGATAATGATGCGTTATCGTCAGGTATAATAAATAACCGTAGCCATAAATAACTATGACTTAATCGTGTTGTATGTTTCAAAAAATGAAAGCAATTCCTTATATGTACTTCATTTACCAATCGTTCCGAAACCGATAAATTTTATTTATATTAAAACAGAGTACCTATATTGAAATAATTTAAGTGAATTTCCCGTTGTTAACTTACTGCGATATTTTAATACGTTTGCAGAAATTGTTTTTCAAGCTTTATGTTGATGAAATACTGATAAAAGACTTGCATCGTTTTGTAGTAAATTGGATTGAAAACCGCTATAAAAAGATCAATATAACTAAACTGAGTCATAAATAAATCATAAATAAAAAATTGCAATATCAGAACACCATTCTTATGGCATGTTAGGAGGTATACTGGTTTTGAGCGACATTTATTGAAAAATGCACGATAAAAAAGATAAGAAAATTTCATAAATAAAATTTATATACCCATAGACATTTTTGTGAGAAGCTATATTCATAAATTTAAACAAATTCATACGAAGTTTACTTTGACCACGTCAGTTAACTGTTTAGAAAAAATAGTACTTAAAAAAACTTGTTGAATTTAGTTTGATATCATTATTCTGTTGATTGGAAAAATTTCATATGCTTCCTGTAATTTGGACGAAATTGAAAAGGTGCTTTTGATGTAAAAAATAATTTTCGAATTTCAACGGAAATACATCGATGTTTTAATTATTATCGAAATACTGCCAATGCCAGTGTTAGAGTAATGTCTGTCCACTTTTAGGGTTGTTTTATGTAACAACCTTACGTTAGTAACGTCATTTTAATACTGGTGAGTTCAAATTGATCAAATGAAGAAATTATAGTTATAACATGAAGATGTTGGTGGTTGTAAACTAATTATAAGAGCCACTTTACCGAAAAACAGAATACATTTAGTTCTAAATATTAATCATTTAAAAAAAAAAACAAGTATCAATACTTACGGAATTAAAATAGCTTTCGGTTCTGAATGATACGGAGTTCCCGATAACTGAGTGCCGAATAATCGAACTTCTGCTGTACACAATTTTTTTTTAAATTGTTTGATAAATTTTAATTGCGTTTTAAAGTTCGCAAAATGCAGTATTCTAAAATTTCATCTAATATTTAGGCTCACTATGAATCGGTGTGCAAGATCACGTCCACCATTAACAGAAAAGAAGCTGGATTATCATTCTTCAGATCCAGCAGATTCGTCAGTTGACAGCACTTTAAAAAGTGAAGTGACGTTGAATTGAGTGATTTATCAGAACCTGATGAAGAGGTGAGTGGTGCCACAGCGAAACAAACCGATATGAGTATCTGTGAAGTAAATCAGGTTCTAGATTGTATACCTCCACAGATACTTTTGTACCTTGAAATACCGTTCCACCATATAAACGCTGAGAAATAATTTCAATTCAATGTAATTTTTCCAAATTTTTTTTGGCATTCACTTTGTTTACACAAAGGTAGACTGTACAAACGAGCACATTTAATGCATATCGTCGCCTTAGAGGTGAACTGATCTAACCCACAGCGATGAAGTTTTGAGTTATCGCCAGTTAAAGATTTCTATACACGTAAGATGTATGTTATTTCATCATACAGCTAACGCGATTGTAGGGTCATTAATTTACTATTGGGTTAGAACTATGAAACAATACAACTACTTTGAATACATATTAAGGGACTAAAGTGAATTTTTCAATTTTTGTGGGTTAGGTCAGTTCACCTGCAAGGCGACAATATATTAGATAAAAACAGAAAACATCGAGGGAAAGTGACTAACATACGAAAAGATCCAGCGAAGTTGTCTGATAAAGAAGAAATTAAAGAATCACTTGGATTCGTAATAGTAATGTCATACAATAGATTACCTAATCGGAAACACTATTGGAGCAATAAAGAATCCATGGACAATCGTATGTACAATAGAAAAAGCAGCAGCTCGAGACAAATTTATTGTATTGGTTTCATAAATCTGTTTTGCTCCTCCAGAAACACCAGCAAATTCATGGATAGATGACCTCATATCATGTTTGAAGTAAACAAGATAGTAGTGTACATCAAAGTATCGATAAATCATGAACAAAATTCAAAAGTTGATCATCTTTGGCAGTATATGCCTCTCAATTCAACAACACGAGGAATTACCATTGTAAAGTGTCGAAGCTACTATAAGCATCTGTTATCTCATCACCTTTTACATGAGAACCGCTTAAGGAAACTGATTAATCCAACTACCTAATCTGAAAATCCAATATCACTAAAACTCAAATTCGTATTTATCAAAATCATTGCATATTCCTATATTGGAGATTTTCATAATCGAATCATTATTATTATCAGTTGCTGTATTATTATTATTACTGAAACATAATACCAGCCACCACTTGCAGTTGCTCACTCCATGACAACATATTTTTATAACAACCCTATACCTATCATTTGCACAGCGTACACACCGAGCAAATTTGCCTTTATTTTTTTTATTTAGCTCATTCTACGATGCGCTATATGGCCTGCGTTCGGGTAGTAAATACGGGCCTTCAGAGACGAGTTGAGCATTTATTAACGTGCTATTAAAATAACGTAACATAAGATACCGCCGGAAACCCGATTGCCTGTTATTGATTTCAAAACCTCGATCTATTAAGACGAAATCTTACGTATTGGCTCTGTAATCTTGTTCAGTTCACTAATTGTCCCAGTAAAAAAAAAACAAACGAATAATAAGAAATTAAGAAGCCTCAGGTATTGAAAAACAATTTTTTTTTTAAGCATCAAGAACAGATTTTTTTTAAGTATTTATAAGAAACATCTTTCCCTCGTTTAATACCTTTTTAATTAGTCTCTACCCGCTCCATATTCCTGTTGTTCCACAAGTAAAGCATTGATAGTAAAATGTGAAAGAAAACAATCACGTTTATATACTATGCACATAAAAGTATATTTAACGAGATATAAAAAATCATATGTTGTTCGAGTAGCATTTTTTGTAAAAGGGTAGAATCAGGTTGATAAAAAAATTGTAAGGAATATATTTTGTAGCTAAAAGACACGTCTTCAAACAATAAAATTCGCTGATTTATCTGCAATAAAAAATATAGCCCCCATTTAACAGTTATCTCTATATGTATTTTATGATGGATTAAAGCAGCGTCTTTATATGATGATCCCAGAAAATTTCATTCTCGTAGAGAAATCTCTTCCGTTGGACTATTCAGTAAAGCTCAGTCGATAATTCACTCTCAACAAAGAACGGCTGGGCATATGATAAGATCGGCGTGTGGAATGTTCAGCAATCATTCTAATCTTTACTTCCTCATCTTCTTTATTAGAGATCTCTTCCAAATCAAGACTAGAGAGCTCCTGTTAGTCAGCACCTCCTTCATCAAAAAAGATGCTTCTTGTAAAAAATTCAGTTTAATATCGCACCAGAGTTTTCCCCTCTGAAAAAGCTCTATCGTTCGTGCCATAAACTGTTTACGATCCAAGGTATAAATTTGAAAATATGTAATTTCAGAATGTAACTTCTCAAGAGGTATTGCATTTTATTGTACCAGATAATGGACGTGTTATTCTATAAAATTTCGGAAAAAGATAACGACAAAAACAGAAATTCAATTATTGTTATTATCCTCCATAGCTTTGTTGAAAACGGCCCGAATTTAATATCACCTTCCACTTAAACACACCGGGGGTTAAAACTAACACGAAGTAATGGTACAGTGGAGCCAAGTCTGTTGTACATTTTAAGACGGACCTGCTTTGCCTCCTCTAAATCAGCGCTGCTTTAAATCGTCGCTGTGTTAAAACAAGAGTTCTCATTGTTTTTGCTAATACCTTACAAAATTGGTTCTTGCTTATTCAATTTATATAAAGCGATTTGGCATTTAATTTGCGCTTCAGTTAACTGACAAATTAAAAAATACATTAAATATAAACTGTAAGATCCATGTCGTTATCACAATAAGTAAACGTTGAGCGACTATTTTCGTTCTATTCGAAAACTGATTTGTTCTTAGTAACACTTTACAAGTAATTCACTTTCTTCGAAACTAAACAGATTTGAAAGTGGATAGTGTTTAACGTTTACACAAAAATTTAATTATGTCCATTTGTTAATACTCAACATGCCATTATTAAATTACTTTTTACCATTTTTGGGATTTCACATCCATTATCATTACCAACCTACACAACTCAACTTACTGTTTAATATAAAACTTTGCCATAACCTGACCGTGTGCTTTGAAACCTTAATGTGATGGTTGTTTGCGGCTAAATTAATGGAAATTGTTGTAGTGGGAGTTACGTTAAAGTTTATGTAATTAAACGAATATTGACACTTCCGGTTATCATCCAACCTCATATTAAGGTCTATTCAGTTATAAATATCGACATTAGAAAAATTCCTTGCTTCCATTTCATGTGCGATTTCAAATATCAAATATATAAATTATTTATATAATAAATTCAATTTACTAACTGAAAGTATATATCTGTTATATAAATGTTTGTTTGTTTTGAATCAAATGCAACCGGTAATTGCATTATTTGCTATCAATCCAGAATTTCATAGTAGCATTATAGTTTTTGTAAAAATTTCATATTGCCTATGTAGTAATTGTATAATCCAATTTATTGCTAAATTGCGTCAATAATCACCTTTTTGGTGAAACAGATCTAATTTATTATCAAATTAAATGTGGATAACAACAATTAAACTGTATTCGAATTCGTATTGAAGATAATATAAAAAATATCTCATTAGACGAGCCGTGACAAAAAAATTCAATTAAAAAACGTTTTATTTTACGAGAATCATAATTATGTTTGTCGTATAATATTGAAACGTTAGCAGTTTCATAAAGCAAATCTCAAAGTACAGGTCTCTCGGGATAAGGAACTTTGACGACGCCGCTGCTGTTCAACCTGCTGTCTCAACGCCGGAGGGTTTTGAGATGGGACAGAGGGTTCGCTATCACCGTAACCTCAGCAGAAGCACATATTCTCTACGGAAAATTCAATAAACCCAAAAATGATTTGCGTTATAAATTTTTTTAATGATAACGCAACATCCGCCCCTTCAATTCGATCTCAATAGAAGCAGTTACGGTGTAGAAGTTGACAGTTTGGAGATTTCACAAGATTAATTTAACCAATTGAACATCGACAAAAAAAGGTTATTTATGAGAAAACAGCAATAGGTAATGCAAAAATTGAAACTGATTTTTTCTGCAAGCAGCTTTTTTAAAAGGCATTTGCATTTAAAAGTAAGTTCTATGTATTAAAATACAAATCATATGTATCCGGCAATAAATTGAAACTACAATTCTATATTTAACTGTACGTAATAAGATAGAAATAAACAATTACCGATAAAATTTAAGGAAAAAGGCGTTTTTAATATAAAGTAATAAACCCTTAACAATATTTTTTCATAAAAATATAATTTTACTAAACCGCAATCTATATGTTAACAAACTAATAGTTTTGAAAGATTGCAAAAAAAATTATTTTACTAAAAATTTTATATAATAAATGATGTCTTGATGGGTGTTTTTAATTAGCAACACGGGAAAAAACAATAAAGTTATAACCAAAATGGTTTAGAAAACTGCACTAATATTATTAAAAAATCACATTATTTTGAATAAACGCTAAAAGGAGCTAATGTTGCGTTAAATAATCATCTAAAACAACAAAAAAAAAAAATAGTGAGACCAAGTTACCTAATGATAATCATATCTACAGCTACTATTACTATTACTATGAAAATAATATCTGATGGGATACCACTCAAATCTATGGAGAAAAACCTGCCATATTTCTATAAATCACAATTACTAAGGCAACATAATAACTTTCTTCTCACAAATAAATTTCCGCATTTGAAAATTTTTGGTAAAAATTTAAGTTTTTCAAGAACTGTTTTAATAATAATTCCACATAGCTTATACTGATATTAAGTTTAATACCTGAAGCAAATTAAACTTAATCAAAAGATTTAAACGTAAACTAGTAAACTTTTTCATGTTTTCTATTTGATAATTATTAAGTTTATTTCTCTAACATAAATTTAAAATTAATTAAGAGACCAAAATTTCAATAATTTCAAAAATG
Source organism: Dascillus cervinus (assembly GCA_949768715.1). NCBI lineage: Eukaryota > Metazoa > Arthropoda > Insecta > Coleoptera > Dascillidae > Dascillus > Dascillus cervinus. The sequence goes on along the minus strand of OX458316.1, from coordinate 14,776,727 downwards.
TGTTTATAAAAAGGTGCACATGTGATAATTTCGGGTAAGTATTATTTATTTTATACAAACAAAACGAATACAAATATATTCAACAACTTACTGTACTTTTGTACAAAATAAATAAATATTAATTTGATAAATTATGTAAAAAAGTATAATTAACTTCATCTCATAGCAAAGGTAATAACATTGTCGTCGGATCATATACAAGCACTTAGTCGGACTTGAATCATATTAAATGAAGTCAGCAACTATCAATTACAATTAGTAAAGTGGCACTTTTGCGAAACCTTCTTTGAAATACGGAATGCGACGGTCGCGAAAAAAAGATTAGCAAGAGCAATGCTTTGTTCACTTTAAATTTTAGCATTTATATATTGCAAAATTCCTTGAACCGTAAAACTAAATCTTTCAATCATTGCCAATAAAGGAAATAAATACCTAACGTAAAAAGCTGAAAATAGCATTTACATTTGAAATTCTGTAATAACGGTATAAGGTTACAAAGCTGCATTTTATGGAAGCAATTTGATGAAAAACAGTACAACATTAAACAATTACTTCCGATTTTACGATGTCAGTGTTTATGATTGCCGTGCAGTTTAAATTTAGCAACACTCTACTCTATAACTTATCTAACTAAATTCTAATTAATTTTAAAATTTAATAATAAAGTTTTGCAATAAAACAACGCAAAATGATACGCTTTTAACTGTTAGCATAATATTATAACGTCTTCCCTGTTCGTAGTAAATCACAGTTTGTCAAATTTGCATATTCAAAGTGCCTATGTTAAGTTAAATGCCGCAGCATACAATAGCGTTGTCGTTTTTACGCCACGTAATATTTTTTTAAACGCGGCACTTCCCATTAGTTTAGATCCGTAGGGCAATCGTTTAATTCAGCCAGTCTTTAAAACGTCGAAATAAATTAAATGAGAGTTATAATTCTGAATTAGTAATGCAATACATCGAGAACCGTTGTATTTTGATACACCTAACCTTTGTTAAGAGGGTGCTTCACGGACTAATTCGTTACCACAATTACCACACAAAATTTACATCAAGAACACCAAACTCCACTTATGTATACAGCAAATATTAGTGGCACGTACACACATTTAATGAATAACGATACTGGCCACACTATAAACAAAATTAACTAACCGGAAATCGCGGTCAGCAACAACACGATGAGAAGAAACTTCCTCCTTGAGCGCATCGCTGCAGTTTGTCTGCGATGTGACATGTTCACACTGAATCACCACACACATACACAACTAACAGTTAAAATTTTTATAAACTAGAGGTGATAACGTAAATTGTTGATGCATATCAGTTTCCGCGCAAACTTGCTCAAAGTGCCAAGTCATATGTGACATCAACACTGTGCGGTAATTAGTCTTTCATTTTGAGTGATAAATTGTCGTTTAAACTTCTTAATATTAATGAGAAAAGTAAGCGATTATTGTTTAATAACGACTATATAACGTCCTACTGTTTAGAAGAACGCGCGGAAACTGGAGGAGAGGGACATGATTACATGAAGCTGCGCCGCGCCGCTCCCGACAGACGCAATAGCGACGCCACTCCTACTCGCCGCGAAACTGAAATCTCACCGAATTGCCTGTAGCGGCGTCTCCTTTTTCAATAATACTCTCCACACAATTTGGTCTCTCCAACCACAACGTAAGCTGTTTGTACGAATGTTAGGAATTTAGAATCGGAGGTGTCAGTAGGGTTAATTTAAGAGCCAATTTGCGCCAACGTCGATTCTCTTAAATTTAATACATTTAAGAAAACGGAATAACTAAAACTCTACCGCGTCGACTGCCGACATCAAATATTCACCAAAACCGCAGTATTTTGATAATTAGGTATTCAAATTTCCTCGGGTGAAAAGTTAGATTTGTTTTTTTTGGAGGGGAACCTCTTGAAATAGATCCATTAATTCGAAAAAACAAAGGGTATCCATTACCTTAAGTAGTAAAACAAGTTCCTCCAAAGAGCTGGATTTATTTGCAGAAGCAAAATTAGTAGGTAACGTCATCAATAATCGTATAAAAACAAATAGTTTCCGAAATAAATCACCACCGGTTTTAACATTAATGACTATTCAATTGAAGCGGAGCAAAACGATCGCAAAAAACTTGTAAAATTTGGGGAAATTCATTGAAAACAGTTCTACGCTTCTACTGAATTCGATACGCCACTTACAATGATTACAAGTGGAGTTGGTTGTAACTTGCAAATCGCTTCAGTTTTCAATAAATAATTTCATATCCAAGCACAAAACAAAAACGGTTGGATTAAGTTGGTTATAGTTAACTATTTTAATTAGATTTTAATGGTTACTAAACTAACTGATAAAGTTGTAAATGCTTTTTTTAATCTTACATGCATCATCTGCTTTCGTAACCCAGCAAACGAACCCCTCCCATTTTTTACAAATAATAGACCACTAATGAATGCTGTTTTCCCAAGTTTTTAGTTTATTTTGATTATATACGGCAAAGTTGGTTAACAGTCCATTAGAACTAAAAACAATACAGCACTTCCTGAAACAAAATAAATTAGTTTACTTTTAATAAAGTAGCGAATTTTGTTTATAAATTTTAGTTTAAATTTTTCAGTTATTTAATAAGCGTATAAAAAGGACAACTTTTACACTATGATGACGCCTTTTTTATTTCTAACTTTCTACAACTCGGGAAAACCACGAACTGAGCGAAGGGTAGCGCCAAAAATTACCCCGTCAGTTAGTCCAAGCAAAATGTCACCAAAAGGGGGGTTACCCTGCAAAAGGTCGGTCAGGTTTGGTTTTTTGATATGTTTTATCATAAATGCCCCTAATGTTAATGTCCAGTTTTTGACCTCGTGACCTTTCCGGAAGGTGTTGAAAATGGGGTTTGAACTTAAGAAAAACACGTTTTTGAGTACGCTGCGCAAACGGCTATTTGGAAAAAATTTTTTTTTGATTCATTTAAATACCTGACGATATGGGCATTCATAATCGAACCGAGAACGCTACTCTAGGACCAATAGTTTATGAGCTACAATTTTTTGAAGTTCACCACTTTGATTGCTTAAACCGCAAATGAACTGTTTTTGCTGTTATCTCACGTCTTGTGCGCTCCTGTCTGATTCACTGGATACATCGAAACAAATAATATGGCACTGTAATGGGCATTAAAGGCTCTTTACTATGGTTTTTTGTTTGATCCAATTGGATGAAACATGACCACACGGCGAGCAATCAAACTTGGAAAATTATTGAAAAAACTCCCTATTTTTAGTACGGTTTCAGTATGCTCTCAAACCTGCCTCAAAAACGTGTGAAAGGTCACGAGGTCAAAAACTGGACATTAACATTAGGGGCATTTATGATAAAGCATATCAAAAAACCAAACCTGACCGACCTTTTGCAGGGTAAAATACATTTTTACTGGGCTACATGTTAGTGGCATAGAGAAAAATGCGCAGTGGGAACAGTTTTAGATTGCGTACTTTGCTTATTTGCGCAATTTTCATCTTTTTGCGCAGGTTCTTCACAACTTGAACCATATCTACCTATTACTTAATTATTTACCTTCTTATAAGTTAGAGATTTTGAATAATTTTAAGGTATTTTATTATTATTACTTGAGAAACTAATTAAGTTTTATTAAGGAAATAAAAAAGTTACAATTATGTGTGTGGGCAGAGTTTACAATTTTTATTTCCGGTATTTTGTAAAGTACAACCAACAACAGTAGTTTCTAGCTGCCTGTTTTAGAGATGGTAGCTCCCCGAGGAACCATTTTAAAATTTATGTTCATATAAAGTTTTGTCCCAAAATTAAATTTCTTGAAAGATTTTGATGCGTAAAGCTGTTGAAAGTATCCTACGTTTATTTTATAATGCATTTGTGAGCTTGTTTTCGAATAGTTAATCTCTTGAATTTGAATTTAATTCTTTTTTAAGCTTCACCCGCAGTTAGTATTACATATCAGAAACTCCAAACGAGCGCAGGTGGGTGAATAGAAGTTGAAAATTTATTTCATGCTATGTTGCTTGAATCTTAATTCATTCAATATTTCGCAACCGCGTTCACATATCTCGAACGCACACGCAAACTTAACAAATGTAAAAGTATTTAAAAACGTAAACTTTGGAGGTATTCTTTTTTAAGACGTGCCTAATACACCGAATTGAAAGAAAATAGGAAATGGCTTTTAAAAAGTAACTGTAAAATAATCATTCTCTGTTCGCGATCATATTGTCTCTATGAGAAGCTTCAGAACCTCCGCTTATAAACACTCATGAATTATTTATAACTCATGGGAAATTCTGTTTCGTTCAGTAAGAACAACCAAAACATGTACATATAAGTACCTATGTAGTATTTAATAAATGCACGCTTGTTACACTTAGTAATATCTATATTTGTAACCCTCAAGTGTGCAGAATAATTTAATTACATTTATATGAGTTGAAGCTCAAATTTAATTCCTTTTTTATGAATGTTCACATCGGAGTTTTTAATAAAAAATATACAACGCAAAGTAATTACTCCAAATTGTTATATAAATCATAAAGAAATGATTTTTTTTTTATAAAGGTAGTTCTATAATCGAATCAGTCTTATGATTCACACGAAATAACAAGGTGTAAAAAGTATGACTGTAAAATTAGTGTCGGCAGTTTTTTAATAGCACAAGGCGGTGTTAATAAATTCCGACTATATAAATTCCAATCATAATGACAAAAAACTGTCTGTTTAATTAATTATATTAAAGTAATGCACACTTGTGGGGTGATTAGCCTTTCTGCTGTACATTACACTTTATTTTCATTTCTCGACGTAAGAAATGAATTCTTATTTCTTTAATGCTTGATCCGTGTACTGTCACACAATATAATCTGATTTGTTTGTTCTAATTAAAATCTAGTAGATGAAAAATAATGTTGGGACAAAAGAGAATTTGAATATGTTATCTTAGTCTAATTTTCCGAATAACTGCTTATATTTCAAGTAATTTTTTTATTGAAGTGCACACATGCCACTGAAAACCATTTAATAAAGAAGAATGTACGAGACATAAGTTTGTATGTAGAGCAAAATGAGACACCATTTCTGTTTGGTATTCTCATTTCCCCGAGCCGTTCTGCGTGCTCGATTCCTAATGCAATGTATTAAACATTCTGTTCATTTAACAGTGTCGATGTCGCGGTGTCGGGTTGCTAACCTCCCGCCAAGCTGTGATTGCTTATTGAAGCTAAGAAAATCTAATATCTGGTGCATCGTGTAGTTAAGTTCGTTAAGAGTAGATCAAATTAAATTATAAAAAGGTGCGGAAACTTGTAAAAAATGTATTTCAGCTCCGAATATTATATTAGGTTCCGACAATTTTCGAATTAACACGGAAGTCTAACAATAGCGCTGAAAGCCAGTGAAATAAACTGCTTCGACCGTGTTGTCTGCACATGGTCGATAACGAATTCCACATAACGATCGTTATTCACCGCAAATAAGTATGAAACTTCAAAATACCTTGCAAACAACAGATTTATTGCAGATATCGATTTTTAGGTATCAGAAATATCTCAAAACTGCATTTAGACTGACCGTAGCATAGGCGTGAATCAACGGTGGTGCTCGAACGTTAATATTTTATCAACGTTGGGTGCAATGTGAGCGGTTTCGTAAGTGTTCACTAGGGAAGTAAGAGCAACCTGTCAAAGAAGATTTGTGTTTAGAGTGAATATACATTTTACTGCAACAAAACAAAATCTCATATGACAGTCATAAAAAATATAAATATTTTTTACAATCCTTCTGGTTCTTAATGCTGTTGAAAAATACATTGTATAGATAATAAGTTATTTCCTTGCAGTACATATTTGAAAAAGTCTTAATTAATAGCGTGAAGTCAAAAATAACTAAAATATTTGTGGACTCATTTAACAAATTCTGATTAGTAGTCTGGAAGACTATACATTAGGAGGCATTAATTAATTCGGTCAAGTGTCATATTATGTCATCTATTTAAGTCCTTGAATACTATTGTAAGATATTTTTCAAGGTAACATAATTGAAGGGGTTAGAATAAAAAGGGTATAAGTGCATTTTTGAAAATTATGAGATAAGTGCGTTTTGTTAACAGTGAGGTGCATATTTATTATGCCAAACACAACCTTATAACTAAAATTCTATTCTTTTTTAATTAACTAATATAAAATGAGATTTTTTAAAAAAAAGTCTGGACTGTTTTATAGTTACATAACTTCAAATTCCATTCAAAAAATGTAAATGTTATTTATATTCTTTTTATTCTAACTCCTTCAATTGTTATAAATGGCATTGATATTTATTTGACGATCATATAATGTAAGATAATTACCCGACCGTAACTTTTAGATCACGAGTAAAAGACGAGTGTTGGAACGGTTATCTTTAGTTAGTTTGTTGGTTTGTCTACGATTTTTAAAATACCATTTACTCGGATTTTTGCAAACTTCAAATTTTGTCAATGCCTAATCACTGACAAATCAAAGCTACTCGACGAGTCTAACCAATAAGTGTTAAGGGCGTATGGTACCCTCAGAACGTTGATATGTTTAAATCTAAAATTTGGCTTTTTATCAATAAATGAAAGAAAGAGATGCATGGAATATGTTATAAGAATCTATTTCGCTTGATTGTAAATAAAAAAAAATAAAATTATTACTAATAGTTTAGAAGTTAGATTTATTTATTTTCTCGCATAAGTTACCCCTTTTATTCTTAAAATAAAATAATTTAGTTTTCAACATTCTATTAGGAAACATGTTCTCTAGAAATTCCCCCAATATTAATGCGTATTTTTTTATCAATTAAGAGATATGAATTATTTTGTAATCCCGTTCGTAGTCAGTTACGGCACGGGATTACAAAATAATTCATATCTCTTAATTGATAAAAAAAATACGCATAATATTGGGGGAATTCCTAGAGAACATGTTTCCTAATAGAATGGTGAAAACAATTTTTTTTTTTAAATAATAATAAAAGGGGTAACTTATGCGAGAAAATAAATAAATCTAACTTCTAAACTATTAGTATAAATTTTATTTTTTTTATCTACAATTAAGCGAAATAGATTCTTATAACATATTCCATGAAACTCTTTCTTTCATTTATTGCTAAAAAGCCAAATTTTAGATTTAAACATATCAACGTTCTGAGGGTACCATACGCCCTTAAGGTTAACTTCTAAATAACGCATATTTATAGAAAACGAACTATGTGCTTAACTGGTAGTGCATTAAAAAAAACAATAAATGGTTTTGAGGAAAAAAGTTAAAAAAAAATTGAAAATAATAATTCATAGGTTTGCGCTTTAATTTTAGATGTATTTTCTGTTTGAAAAACGACCTAGACACATCCTATATGAATTCAAACAAAAATGAAATGCTACGTGATAACAATATTATGATGTAAGAAAAGTTGTAGATATTAATGGACTCTACAAGTGAGGAGCTCGCGTGCAAAACAAGTTGTATCCAATTGCCATAAGGGAGTTAATCAACAAAGTGAGTTCTGCAATATTGCTCTTTAAAGTCAAATACTTTAAGGTGCAATATTGCAGAACTAACTTTGTTGATTAACGCCCTTATTGCAATTGGATATAACTTGTTTTGCACGAGATCTCCTCAAGTATTGTTGCTTCTGACGACTTTTTAATATCTCCAACCATCTTTAAGCTCACATCAGTTTATTGTTCTGGGAATTGTTTTAAAGCCCTATTAACGGAGAGGTTTTACTTATTAATGTACTTAGATTAGAGTTTGGAGCTTTGTACGTTTTTGTGGAAGTCCGCTGGGATACATACATTCCTTTAAAACTTACCAGCTGGATGGTCACATACACCCACAGGAACATTCGCCTCTATAATTATTAAATGTACGAAATAAGATTTTAATTGCTAACCATCCGTTAGTAAACAGTTAGCTGTATGTAATATACTCAGCAGTAACTGTGCAACAGTTTAAAAGGATATTTTTTTAAAATATTTTGCCTCTAGGGAAATTCTTAAATCAAATTCTTTCAAGTTCTTTTAAAATGCCAACGTATGCTCGAAGCTGAAAATTTTCGTGAAAGTGACAAAAGAAAATTTGATTTGTCCATTCTTGTTATTTTCAAAAGTGAGATACAAAAATGATTGAAAAGAAAACAACAATATAAGATTATAGTCCGAAGTTTGGTTACGGTCCTCGGGTAGCGTAATGAAATACTTAAGTAAGCAAAACTAAAAGTATAAAATACATTATTTTCTTTATAAAGAAAATTCATAATTGTAGCATTGTGATGGGTTTCGGCAGTCGTATTTATATGAAATGAAATTGGCAAAGCTGCTGCCGGGCTGATTGGCTCCCCTGAGAACAGTAGCATTTGCGTCACGTCATGAACCGTGCTTCTGCGGAATTGATTGCGGCCCCTAAATCATACAGGCAGTTAACCGCAGACAGGCAGAACCGTCTCTGCTTACAGATATTCTAGGCTGTGTGGCTTTTTACCGTCGCACACGACATGAATACTATCTTATTTTTAATCACCTTAAGACATCATTTTAACCGTCATATATCATAAAAAAAATTCTTACCCAACAGTTCCCCACCAAAATAGACTTCCATATGTTATTTTAATGATAAAAATACGGGTTCGTAAATTAAATTTCATCAACGTTCTTAAAATTGCTTCTTGGAGTCGAATTATAAATATTAAAAAATGAGTTAATTTTAGAAAATATTACTTATATTTCGAGAAAGTTATTTTAGGCTCTCAAATTGGGACTATCCCTGTTATTTATCAAGTTTTGAAATAAACAGACAAAATATAAACCGCTGAAAACATTCAAATGACATAAAATTTGAGTTTTACGAACTTAACGCCATCCAATTTCATATTTGGATGCAAGAAAGTTCTGCAGAAATAATCTTAATTAAATTATTTCACCCCGCTTCAAAAGTGGATTCTATCAATTTTAAATGATTGCGCCAGTATCTAAATGCATTGCTGACCCTACATGGGGCATTAAATGAACCCTAAATTAATTTTTGTGAATCATAGAAATTAATATTTTTGAACAATGTCGCACAATTTCCAACCTAAAAAACGTATCTTCTCAATTTAACCGACATTCGAAATTATAACCAGAGGGAGATAATACTTTTCAAATGAGCAAGAGTGCACTTCGGAGGGGTTGTACCCTACGGAAAGGTGTCAGACTCAAATTACGAAACACCATGTCATCTATCGAGTAACCATTTCATTGTGAGGGGAGATTTTGTGAATAATATAATAATAAGTTTCCTGACATAATTTAAATCCACTGTTTGATTAAAATTTAACAATTGGATGAACAAACTTTTTTGTAATACGAACTCAATAACCGAGTCCGGCTCTCATTTAAATTACGTTTCTTAATTTTTTGTTGTAAAGATCGTTTAATATCTTTTTACGGTCGCAAAATTCCATTTACAACGGTCATATCAAGCACAACTAGCAACGGACAGGTTCATCTTATAGTTGAAGAAGTGGATTATATAATAAACGCATTGATATAATACATCAGTAGTTGAAGCAGACTTTAAATGGAACCTTTTCAACAATGAGTATTGAACTTTATCAGAACAGTTGCAGCCTTTCTCTAACTTTCCTTCTCCGGAAACACATTTCTCGCTACCCTATTAACTCCCTTCGATTTTACACGTGCTTCGAAATCGACATGGATTACGGTTAATTTAATCTATTAGTGATATCAGATGTGATCCAGGCTCATGATTTCGCTTCCAAAAATTGTACTTATCGGTTATAATACGACTTATTGACTTTATTAAGGATTTCCTATAATTTTTCTGTTCTGTTTAAACTGATTGCTTGATGTGTTTATAAATTGCGCTGTCAATTAGCATGAGAAGGCTATAGTTTTGAGGTTCACAAGATAAGGGATGATTAAGAAGAGCACGTGGAAGTGATAAAAGGAAGGTTAAAATTATGCATCATCATTCACGAACTGTGAAAGGAATTACTGAAAAGAAGTAAAAATACATAAATACGAAGTATGTAAATTTTTATTAAACTTGATACTACAATTAAGCAACTGAAACGTTAAAATTACGTTTTGATGAAAACAATTACTCCAGTAACCTGAATAAGTTTCGAAAATGGTTATAAATAAAACTCCTTCCAAAAAATTAAGAGAATTCACCCATAATCACAACTACGATGGAATTGTAGACTGTTATAAAATGCAGAACTGGGATTATAAAAGATTTATTGCCTTCATAACCGGCGATAACCGAAATTTAAAAAAATATTAAAACACCTTCAATAAATTTAAAAAATCAAAGTTAGATTCATTGTAATTTCAAGCGAATCTGTGATTTAATGCAAACACTGTTGTAGCCCACACGACAAGGGCGTTAGGGTAATCGAGCAACCGTAAACGGATACATGTTTCCTGTAAGATGTGGTGATGTTAAGGGTGGTACAGTATGAGGTGGTGCAAGTGTGATGTGACATGGCACTAGTATTAAGAGCCGCTTTGCGGTGTGTTCCCTTCAAATCGTGCGTCCTAATACATTATTCAACGTCTCTGTGACGAATCAGAACAAAATACACACGAATAAATGGCAATAAACCACTTGGCAGCAAAAAGAAAAAAGCATCTATCATCGGATGCAAGTGCTAATGAATTTAGTAGCTTTGTTGGGTTTTACTTGATGCAATTAAGCTGAGTAGTTTCTAGCAGGAAGATACAGAAATTCCAGGCTACAGCGGTTTAGACGTGTTTTAAATTACTCGAAGATTACAAAAGTATTTTTGTTGTGAAGAACTTAAAGTTTGCAATTTCTTTGTCGAGGTAGTTTAAATAGTTCAGTTCAGCTAATACATTCCAATTTCTTTCCTGTTATCGGATTAACTTTAACATTTGCGTTTTTAGAAAGTTCGGGATTTCTGAAAAGAGTTACTTTAATGAAATAAATAAACGAAACGGTTAACATCTTATAAAATTATTACATTGTTACAATATCTTGGGCAATAAGTTTAGTATTGTTTTTAGTAAATATAAATTCGTTCTAATTGCTTTTGATACTGCCACGGCAGAAATTTCGCCTTATTGCCTTTTTCAATATGCCAGAAGGTCTAATATATCCACCAAAATCAGAATTGTTAAAAGAACTATGACTATCCCTTTTAAATACAACACACTGAAAAAAAAGCAGTAAATAAAACTACAAATGTAAAAATTTATATCACAAATTGTATTAAAAATACGACTAGTTACAAATGTATCATTTTTTTCTTAACAGTTGTATTAACTAGGTTGTAGCTACATTTGCAATAATTATTGTTATTTTCACTACAACATTTGTGGCATATAATACTAACGTGTATAGCGAGATTTTCGACAAATATTATAGTAAAGTGTACTACGCGCAGTCATTGCAAAATTTACAGAAATAAAGAGTAATGTGTTTCAAATGTTTGCAGCAAATAGTAAAAGATTTTATACTAAAAATTACTATTTTAGGGACTAAATTTTGCGACAAAAAAGAGGAACAGTTACCGTTACACATATCCTTTTTTATTATTATTGCTGTTACTTTTACTACAGGTTTTGTGGCATAATTTGCAAGAATTAGTAGGCTTCTGCGCCTAATTAATGTATAAATCACATTTTGCTACATTTTTTTTTTGGTAAAATGAACCAGGAAAAATGAAACGCAAGAATTAAGTATCACAGGATGTCTGTTATATATTTTAAACAATAAAACATACAAATATAAGTATAAAATTACCCTAGTAGCAAAGGAATATTTTTAAAATATTTTTCTTGAATATTTAAAAAATATTATTATGACAGATTTGTTTACATTTTAAAAATATTTCTTCAAAAGATTAAAAAAATATAAACAAATCTGTCATAATAATATTTTTGAAATGTTTTTCAAAAATATAAAAAATAATATTCAAAATAATATATTGTAACGTAATAATTAGTAACAGATGTACGTATATGAAATGGAAGCTCGTCGAAGTCATTAGCCTTCTCAATGAATTTTGGCCGCCACACAAATAAATTATTTTTCTCCCAAGAAATAATTGCCAAAATCTACATCAATCTAAAAACAAAGAAACAAAATGTTTACATTGTACCACGGATATATTATTATAAAAATTTACCAATATAGAGCAGTTTGAATGTTTCATTACCTTTCGTCTATAAACAAAAAGTCGTGGTGTCATTCCATTTTATGCAGATTTCCTTTTCGCAAATCCGCGTACTTCAGGCACACTTGTATTTTGTTAAATTCTTACAAAGAACTCTACATCCGCTAAAAAGTAAAATTTGTTATAAGATAGATATAACACTAAATGCATAAAAGATAATTAAAAAATTTTTTACCTTCCTCGTTACTATAATTTCTGTTGTCGAAGCAACTGGTTCGCATGTCTCTTCCTTTTTATATCTCTTCTTACTTTTTGTTCTGACGGAAACAAATTAAAAAACAAATTGTTTAGTAGCTATTACACTGGAAAAACTTTTGGAAAAATCATTCAAGGTAAAGTGTGGGAAAAATTAAAATTACAACAAATTTACTTACATGCGAATTTATCACACACAGAATCAGAAAATCCCCATTATTTCAGTATCATTTTTAGAAATGGTCTTTGAAACTGATCATTTTGTTGATCGACATTTAATATTGCATTAAATTAACTTCTTCATCTCAGCACATTAAACCACTTGTAATATTTCCCATTTCTTCATAATTAAACATTCACTAATTATTTAAGATACTAAAACTTACTTTACATTAAAAATACAGAAAATGCACACCGTAATATGTATTTTCTTACTGCAAGCCGAGTTTGTTGTAACGTTTTTCAACTAAATTTGTAAGAAATTCTAAAGTAATTTATCTATTGTCAGTAAACAGTCCTTTGCAGAAGGTCATAAACCAATTGACAACATTCCGTTCATTATACCCTCGTAGCTGGACCTACCGTTCTCTCCAAACAAGTAAGGTCATCACCAAAAACAACACCTATTTTTTCTAATTTTTGGCCAAACAGTTTTCGCGTGTTTAATATTGGAATTAATTCCTTGAGATCTTCCCGATAAAGTCAGTAGCTTTCTACGGTAGTCTTGACAAAATCACAAGCCACAAAACAAATAATTATTAATAAACTCGAAGCTCGATTATCGCTAAAAAACGCAACTGTGAGATCACAGCATCCGCGAATCCGTTCGTACCCGCTCGATAACTTTCAATAAATTCATTCGGCAAGTACTTGCCAACAATTATGAATTTGTATTGGCCAGAAATTTTGGAAAAATATGCAATAATTCTCATGACGTTAATTCATTTATTTTGTGGTAAAACTCACTCAAAATATAATATAAGTTGCAACAATCTTATAGCAAATATTGAAACAAATGTATTACCATAATTGTTTGGAAAAAGTAATAAACTTTGTAGATAAGATTGCTACAAAGTTTTAACTACAAATGTTTTAAACATTGTATTACAATTTTTAAAAATTGTTACAAAATCTGTGCTACATTATTGTAGTAATTTGTAACATGTGATTTTTTTCAGTGCAATCACGCATAATTATATTACCATAGTTCACTTTAAAGATAGAGGGTCGTTTGACAACTTACTATTTAATGAAAATTCACAAAAACTTGAATCATTAAGGCCCAAAAACATTATAATTTTTAATGTGGAAAAGAAGAACACATCTTGTGTAAAACCGTTAAAAATGGAAAACAGTGATAAAAGGGAATATTATATTTGTTGCCAAAATCTCTAGGTAGATTTTGCCTTTCCTCAAAAGATAGAATGCTAATGAAAATAATAATGCACAGCAGTTTTGACAAGACTTGTATGTTTCAACTACAGCCCAACATACACATTTCACATCTATCTATGATTGTAACTTATTTTAAAAACTAATAACCTATGAATCAATGATACAATAATATTTGTCAATATTGGCAGCTGTTGTATTTGAACGATAAGAAAATAGATGTGATCTTGATCTACGCAGAAACTTTTCTATCCGCCAACTGTCTCCGTATAAACGAGCAACGACAGAAGCATTTTTGTAAAATCAAAATCATTCTGTTTTCGGATTCAATTTGAGAACTGAAAATTTTTACAATCTCACCGTCGATATTTTCATAGGTAGATGTGAAATATGTGTATTGGCGTTTAGTTGAAACATGTAGGTTGTATCAGGGTGAGCAAAACAGGTAGTATGACGTTATAACATAAACTGAATTTTAATTCTACTTATAACGCTACATACTGTCAGAAATCGTCTCCACGAAGCCAATCTCTATTCTCGATGACCACTCAAATGTCCACCTCTCTCTAGAGGTAGTCGCGGGGCAAGATTAGATTGATGTCGAAATTTTCAGAACTAGGATGAAAATGATTGGGCTACATTCACTGATAAGTTCAGGTTTTGATTTTATGTAGATTCTCATCGGACAAGAGTGTGGAAACGATCCGGAAATGTGAAACGTTCGAGGCACGTCAACGAAGTACACAGTTACAGAGGTGGTACTGTAATGGTATGGGACGGAATAATTATTGGCGATGGAACCGAGCTAATTTTTTCAAATGGTTTCCTGAAAGCTCAGAAATATTTGGATAATATTCTTCAACCCCTTGTGCGTTCATTTGCTGGTGCTGTTGATGATTGTCACGACCAGCACAATCCCCGAATCTTAATTCAATAGAGCATGTGTGGGACATGCTTCAAAAAATAATTACTCCACACACACGGGCAACATTCACAATAAATTTAGATTAAGTAAGCGTCTGACGGCAGAATGGGCACGTTTACTCCAAGAAGATATTGAAAAGGTTATTTTGTTTATGAACAATATCTGATTAACCAACGTGGAGGTCATACTCATGTACTAAAATTTGTTTTTTGAATTTATCGCGAATTGTCCGTATAGCTAAAAAAAGCTATATTTTGCTAATTTCCTTTCTTTATAAATAAAGTTTCTTTTTACAAAAAATATTTCAGTACCTTACATTATATTAATATATAAATATTTTTGAAACATATTCCTGAACTTTTCTGAGGTGTGTAGTTTCAGTTGTACTTGCACTACACATAATTAATTATCTAAATTGGATTCGGTCAGTACTTCTAATTCTTTTAGGTGCGCACGCAATGTGGTGTAACTTTTCTGTTCTCGAGAACAACGTAGGTTCCAAGAAATTTAATAGTATATCTGGTTGTTTAAACCCTGCAGTCTCCTTTTGAACTGTAATTTTTATACGCCTTTTTTTCTAAACGTCATATCAACAAATCTGAATATTATTATTATTATTATTTGTTTAGAAAAAAAGACGTGGAAAAATTACAGCTAGACTCATCTGAATATATTATATTCAGTTGAGTCTCGTTTTCGATTGAGATGCAACAGAAGTGTAGAAGACCCTTAATAATAGAAATAACTATTTCACCAGGGAGTTAAGGTTATGTTTTTTCAGATACTCGCCAATTATCTCTAATGTGGTTGACTTGCTTCTAACGATTTTTAAAACATAATTGTATTATAACAAACTAGCAATTTACCTCACAAATTAACCCAGACATTATTTTGATATTACCGTGTTCTCAGTAGGTCCATGAATGCCAATTTTATGTAATTTTGCAAACTACTGGAATGTGAACGAATTCATAAATACTCTCAAAATATGTTTGAACAGTTAGCTATAATGATAGTAGAATATTAAACGCTGCGAACAATGACCGTGACACATCATATCATTTAAATGGTTTTGTTACAGGGTTGCACAAAATCATGCAACCAATTGCATAACCGACCGGTATTAGATAAATTTGTAATAGTTCGATGTAGACGTATACTAATCTCACTTATTTGTGAGCATTCATTCCCCTTGCTTTTAAGAGTATGCAAATCGCAATCGAAATGGTAATTTTATTGTAATCCATGATTATACGAGTTCGCTGAATTTAATCAAAACTATTAATCCTAAGATTGTATTTTAATTTCCCATCAATAAAACTTCCTTATTTACTTATACTTCGCGAAACCATTTATTGTCATAGGAATAATTTGTTATAACAATGTTGTTCGATTTTGTTTAAGAACCCGTGATAAATTAAAAAACTGGTTTTCACAGACGCTCTAGTTTTTTCTTTGTGTTTTTATTAATTATCCAGTTGGATTAGAAACTTCACTATAAGGTAAGTTTATTATAAGTTATAATGTGAAAACAAATGACATCCTGAAGCAACACCGTTGTTCCGGACGGAAAATCAATGTTGAGAGACGAATTTCATAACCTGTTTGTCTTTTTGAGCTTCCAACTGGAAAAAAATTTAATTTAGATTCTTATTATAAACTAGAAATTCCCATATGCCTCAATTACTTTTAAGGAAATTGAAGCGACTATTTTTATACATGCACAAAAACCAAACGTTTGTTTTGTACGAAAAGCTTTATTATTTTTCCCACTTTTCTGGAAATTCAAAACAGTCTTAATGCAAATTACACAACAAAACAATTTAAACTGTATAAGAGAGGACAATGTAATGTATTACAGAGGTGACGCAGACGTTTTATAAACTCGAAGCTTAATTTCATACAGTGTTAACTTTCTTGTTTTAACTTGGGGAATAGAAAATGTGAATTTCATTGAGTTAAGCAACCCAGAAAAGTTTCTACAAGTTTAACTTCTTTCAGAGACACACAACGCTATTCATTTTATTGTATTGTTTAATTTGAAGTAGTTTTTTGCTTGCTCGCGAATTGAGTTGAAAGCGCGATTTTCATACAAAACGATTTCTCGTCGAGCTCTTTATCATAACAATTTAATTAAATTACGTCAAACCATACCAAATTTTAATCAGGTAAAAACTTGGTGTAATAAAAGTCAATAAATGAAGGGTTATATTTACACTTATGTATTATCGAGATATGATTCCTGAAAAGATTACTTATAAAAATATTACGTACATTTACAGCCATCGAAATGTGCACAATTTTGTTTAGCAACTTGATTTTTGCTTCATATCATAGGCATTCTAAAAAACATCAGCCAAATGTCAATATTATTTTGTTTACGGGAAATATTATTTCAAGAAAGTCGCTGGATAAAGCCAGCTTTAATCTATGGAAAAATAGGGAAATTTGTGTCAGGTATCATGCACCAAAATATTATAGCATCTTCTAGTGTTACGCCGTAAGAAAAGCAGGTGCAAGTTATGACTCAGCGTGGGCCGAACCGACTAGACCAACTACCCTCGAAAGGCGAGGGAAAAAATCATTCTGATTCTTGTTTTCAACCTCGAAAGAAGCACCACGTACATTGTCACATTTTACATTTAATTCATTTAAAAATTCATTTTGTTTGTAAATAAGTTTGTTTGTGTTAGTTTAAGTGTTGTACAGTGTCCATTAAGAAATTTAATAAAACATTTAATAGCTGTGCAAAATTACTTTGGCGCCCAGCAGATGTAAGGTCAATTTTGACTGACAAATCAATCCATGGTCCTTTGAGCCGGATACTTGCAGCCTTCAACACATTAAACAAAAAATTAATTTAAGTGCGTGTGTGTGGTCAACACCAATTCGATTGTATTCCTATTCCGCCAAGTGGCAAAACCAGTTACGTGTACATCAGATCATTGAGAAGGACTTCTCTATAATCAAACAGTGCGATTCCTTTTTGGACACAGTCAAACATTTATTGAATAATCACGCTGTGATTAATTTAACGAAACAAAGAAGAACAAGAATCACGCCATTCGTCTGCAACCAACGAGTCAACCTTATTCAACCCTGAGACAACGCCGAACACCTGCCTACCATCGCAGATGTTCTCAACGTCCAACGTCAAGGCCGTAAGTTATATTCTGCAAATGCATTAACTGAATCATAAAGATCCTTCTTCCAAATTTCCTTTTTTTGCGGTATTACAAAACGGTTTAAAAATGGAACTTGCGAGATTAAAAAAACAGCGCGCAAATTTGAAAAGACGAATCACGCTATTCTCCACGTTTGTAGAGTCAGCTGATCCCATCGTCGATCAAGATGAAGTATCAATACGCTTAACTAAAATAGAAAGTATTTTAACGGAATTTGAAGTAATTCAAACGGAGATTGAATTACAAGAAGACACGCCTGAGAACGAAATATATACAAATGAATTTGAACAGTCGTTTTATGCCGTTCTTAGGAAAGCACGTAAATTCCGAAAAGATAGCATTCCGGTTCTCATTGTAGATGGCAAGTACACAGTCGATGGTACTGTCAATTCAACATCTGTTGAGTCAAACGTGCGTCTTCCAAAAATTGAGTTGCCTTCATTTAACGGATCCTATGATAAATGGATGTGTTTCTTTGACACATTCAAAACCATGGTGCACAATAAGGGCTATATTTCGAAAATTGAAAAGCTTCACTACCTGCGCTCCTGTTTGAAGGACGACGCCGCAACAGTAACGCAATCCGTGGAAACCACGGAAGGCAATTACGATATCGCTTGGTCTCCTTTAATCGAACGACAATAAAAGAGTTATCATTCAAAATCATCTAAAGACATTACTCGAGCAGCCACCTTTCACCCGCGAAAGTGTAGCTAATGTACGACAAATTCTTGACAGTATCAACAAACACACGCGCGCACTGAAGGCACTCGGCCAACCCGTTGATACGTGGGATACAATCCTAATTTACTTAATGACCGCAAAACTAGACAAAACGACCCATCAAGAATGGGAAAAATCCATTGTTACCAAAAATCTGCCAACTTTAGAACAATTCATTGCATTTTTAACTAGTCGTTGTCAAATTTTAGAGGCAACAAGTGTTCAACCAATCGCACAAAACGCTCAAGGTAACAGCGCTACGAAGAATTCAATACATACACCAAAACGAATTTTAACGGTCGCTCAGAGGCCTGCAACTTCTGCAAGGGTGCGCATAAAATAAACAATTGCGAAGGTTTTCTAAAGCTAACTCCTTCAGAGAGATTAAATTCCATCAAGACCATGAGAGCTTGTTTCAACTGTTTGCGCAAAAACCATACAAATGAACAATGCACATGCGAACCGTGCAAGAAATGCGGGAAAAAGCATCACACTCTGCTGCACCTTGATCGTTAAAACACAACCACCGTAGAACCTAGCGTCTCTTGTGGAAGCTTGCAAATTACTTCAATATCGTCAATTCCCAAGGTCGCGCCGGAAAATGAGCAAGTCGTTTCAGTCGCGCCAACAATTTCAATTTCATGCGGACATCTGCAAACGGATTGTTCATCGCAGATTGTCCTTGCTACCGCAAAAATCGCGTTTACCGATGCTCACAATAAAAAACACACCGCTCGCGTGGTTTTGGATGCTGGCGCTCAAGCGCATTTTATATCAGAAAAAATGACAAATCTGCTTAAATTGAAGCGGGCAAAAACGCACATTCCGGTAGTTGCTATCAACAATTTGGAGACTACGATCTACGATCACTACGAAAATTGCATCACTGTGTAGCAAATTTGAGTCTGAGATTAGTCTTCTAGTAGTGCCTGAGGTATCAGCATCATTGCCATCTTTACAAATTAATACACAACGTCTAAATATTCCCAAAAATTTGCCATTGGCTGATCCTTCGTACTACAAACCTTCGGAAATCGATGCCTTGATCAGTGCCGAACTGTTCTTTAAAACATTATGCGCAAAACAGTTGGAAATTCAAAACGAGGAAGCAATATTGCAAAAAACGAGATTCGGGTGGGTTGTAGCCGGCAAGATAAAAAACGATGAGCCCGCGTCCCAAAACATTGTATGCAATTTTACTCGATCTATTACAAGCAGCGACATGTCTAGATTCTGGGAAATTGAAGAGCTTCCAGAAACTAAGTTTCGTTCGACAGAAGAAGCTGAAGTTGAACAACACTTTTTAAACAACGTTACTCGGGATGATACGGGACGATACACTGTCAGAATCCCATTTAATAACAAAATTAGCGAGATAGGTGATACTTACAACATCGCTTTAAGAAGGTTTCTCGCGCTAGAACGTAAACTAGAGAAAGCACCCCAATTAAAATCTCAATATATTGACTTCATGAGAGAGTATGAACAATTGAACCATATGTCACATTTAGAGAAATATAACTTGGTAGGATGCTTTCTCCCACATCATGCGGTGTTGAAAAATGAAAGCGCAACGACGAAAAGTAGAACGGTTTTTGACGGGTCCGCGGAACCAGTCACGGGAGTCTCCCTTAACGCCGCTCAACGGGTAGGGCCCACGATTCAAAGCGATGTCTTTGCTTTAACTGTGCGATTTCGCATGCACGAAATCGTTCTTGTAGCGGACATTGAGAAAATGTACCGACAAATCTTAATTCACCCAGAGGACAGAAAATTTTAAAAAATCATTTGGCGTGAGGATTCTAACCAACAATTGAAAATATACTATTTAAATACAGTGACGTACGGCACGTCATCAGCTCCGTTTTTAGCTATTCGCACGTTGCACAAACTCGCAGAGGACGAGAAAGAAATGAACCCTTTAGCATCAGAGATCGTAAAGCGCGACTTTTACGTCGACGATCTGTTGACTGGCAGCGACACGGTTGAAAATGCGATACAATTACGCGATGATCTACAAAATCTGTTGAAATCAGGAGGCTTTAATTTACGTCAGTGGTCATCTAACGATCACAGAGTAATAGAATCGTTACCGAGCGAAATCACCAATAAGGATTTGTTCAAGGATCCTTCAAGGTCAATAAAAACCTTAGGAATTTACTGGAATTCGCAGCGGGATATTTTATTCTATTCACTCGAGCCTGACCACACGCAAGAAAAAATCATCAAACGTACAATTCTATCTAAGATAGCTCAACTGTTCGATCCTATTGGTTTGTTAGGCCCTATAATTGTAAAGGCAAAATTAATTAAACAACGTCTGTGGAAGGCTAAGGTAGACTGGGATGAGGTTCTGCCACTTAACATTAACTCCGAATGGATGGATTATAAAGATCAATTATCAAACTTGTCAAAGGTTACAAATTAATCAGCAACCCTGTGAACATTCAGTTGCATGGGTTTTGTGATGCCAGCGAAGTCGCATGTGGGGCATGCATATACATCCGTTCAATTGATAAGGATATCAATTGTATAACACGACTAGTGTGTGCGAAGTCAAAGGTAGCTCCTCTAAACTCTAAACTAACGATACCTAAATTAGAACTTTGTGCTGCATTACTCTTATCAAATTTATATAAAACCATTCTAAACGTCTTACCCATCGTGTTTGATGAAATCTATTTTTGGTCTGATTCAACAATAACACTTAATTGGATAAACTCTCGCCCTCTTACTCCATTATCTAATGATCCAAACGATTTCATAGCCCTTACTCCAGCCAATTTCCTTATAAACGATTCGTTAATGAGCATACCAGATGTAGCGGTGTCCGACATTCCGACTAATAGGCTATCCAACTGGGAACATCTCCAACAACTAAGGCAACACTTCTGGGAACGATGGCACAAGGAATATTTAAATGAACTAAATACTCGCAGCAAATGGTCATCTCCAAACTCCGATCCAGTGGCCGTTGGAGCAATGGTGCTTCTAAAGGAAAGCCATACACCACCTTTACAGTGGCCTCTTGGGCGCATTGTTGAGGTCCATCCGGGCACCGATGGTGTTGTTCGCGTAATAAGTGTAAAGACAAAAGGTGGAATTTACATGCGGGCAGTGAAAAAAGTGGCGATTCTTCCCATAGAGACATTGAACAATTAAATTCGGTTTATTGATCCCAAGTGATCAATGGCGGGCGGCATGTTACGCCGTAAGAAAAGCAGGTGCAAGTTATGACTCAGCGTGGGCCGAACAAACTCGACCAACCACCCTCGAAAGGCGAGGGAAAAAATCATTGTGATTCTTATTTTCAACCTCGAAAGAAGCACCACGTGCATTGTCACATTTTACATTTAATTTATTTAATAATTCATTTTGTTTGTAAATAAGTTTGTTTGTGTTAGTTTAAGTGTTGTAGAGTGTCCATTAAGAAATTTAATAAAACATTTAATAGCTGTGCAAAATTACTTTGGCGCCCAGCAGATGTAAGGTCAATTTTGACTGACAAATCAATCCATCTAGCTTGAATTATTCCTTAGTTTCTATATAAATGGTCTAACAATCAGGTTATTTATAACACTGGACTTTCGTTAAAAAAAAACATAACTTCGGAAACGTTGATTGATACGCATGCATGAGAAAATCTAAGTAACATAAAAGCTGTTAAGCATATGGATACACTCGAAGCTCGCAAAAGAGCCTCGATGTGTTAGGTAAACACTTAACATTAGAATGTAGAAAACCGAAAGGCGCTCAACCAAAATGCGTCCACTGTGGACAAGGACATCCAGCTAATTACACAGGATGCAGAAAGTAAGAAATAAGCAACACAAAAGCAAAACTTACCTCAACAGACTCAGCGAGGAACATAACAAAAGCCTGAAATCAGCAATAATATATTCGATAAGATAGCAATCAAAACTTGTCCATTAACAATATTCTCCAACAAATTTTGGAAACGTTTAGTAAACTGGATGAACGTATTCCAAGATAGGAACATATCGCCAAAAGCGCTATACCTAAAAGAAAAAAGTATTGTGTAATAGTCTAAAAATAATGGAATTGAATGTCAATGGACTGCTGCAACACCAACGAAAATTACAAGCAGCCCTAGACATATGTCTTATATCATAGACTCATTTCACCAAACAGTTTTTACTAGATTTGACGGATATAAGGTTTACCATACCATTTATCCCCAAAATGAAGCCAGAGGTGATTCGAGCAATGGTTTCGTGAAGTTTTTCCCACTCTAGAAAAAGATTGTGTTATGGCTATGGGTAACGTAAACTATCAGAAGAAAATTTGAGATAATTTTAAGTAGCAACACAATCAAACCCGATATAAAGAAGTGTTTAGTCATTTGCATAACATAACTACAGAGTAATGTGAAAGCACAGGTAGAATGTTTAACCGAATTTTTCTTAATGGGGCATTTACATGTTGCAAGTAGCTAAGTAGCTTGCATGCGGATAATGCGCTTGCGCAGGTACTGAATTAAGTTGTCTACACGATGCAAAGTACCTCAATTTTGTTACCTGCGCAAGTAACTTGCGTTAGCTACTTGCAACGTGTAAAGGCCGCATAAGGAACACTAAGAAGTTATTATGGGTAGAAAGCGATTATTTTTAGTCCGGATCTAATCAACCTAATCACCTCAGGTTAAAGTAGGCTCTGATTGATAACCCCCCTATACATATATTATACGGTCATTTGCCGACGTGTAAATTTACCATACTCAGCTATTTAAAATCGTAAATGACTCAAATTTTTTAAAAGGGCGTAAAGCACTGTTTTGGTAATTTCTGTTTTTTGCATTTTTGGTAAGGAGACACATAGAGCTACAATCTGTGTTAAGTTGGCTTATCTGTGACACTCCTGGATTAGCAGTTTATAGCCTTCTAAAAATTCAAGTTTTTGTTAAAACGGCGTATGTTAGTGGCATGCGCTCTTTTAAAAATACAGGGTGATGAAAAAAAGGCGCTCAGTATTCAAATTGGAACAATGCTTTCTGTTGAGCCATTGTGGAAATCGCAATAAAAGTAGTCTAAATAGATTCTGTTTAAAATTTAAACAGTTTGTCTAAGAGCCCAACGTGGCAATACTGCACATATTTCTTTTTCTAATGAATTACATTCAGGTAGGCCTACTTCTTGTATCTAAGCAAGCAACACTGACAGATACTGTCACTTGCGTAAGACAAAGAACTGTCACGTTGACATAACTTTTTTTATTTCAAATCAATTTAATGTAAATAAACAATAATACGCAACAAACAGGTAATTGAAGGGCTGTATGCAGAACGCCCCCAAGTGACGTTTTTGAGATTTTCTACTATTTGCGCTATTTCTGATAAGAATGGATGAACTTTCGATCGCACTTAGGGCCGGTTGTACAAATGGAAGTTTATCTACCGCTTACTTAAACTAAAGTTGAAGTAAACTTGAGTTTAATTTTTTGGTCTGTTGTACAAACAGTTTCTAGACCAAACTTCAGTAAACTGCAGAGAGCGACGTTTTCATACAGCTAATAGCAGTTGCTCATGCGCAGAATTCAATTTGTAGGGTGCTTGGCGCGCATTAAGTTAACCTAACGGAAACGCACGTGTGTATTGAAGTGTTGTGAATGATTTGACTGTGGTGATTTTAAGTAATTATTGTTATCATGAATTGTAAAAAGAGGGCCGCTAATTTTAACGCCAAGGAAGAAACATTATTAGTGAACTTGACGAAAAAATATAAGCATATATTGGAATGCCAACAAACCGATATGAAAAGCCATACTGCAAAGACTCAGGTATGGCTTAAAATAGCTTCCGAGTTTAACGGCATATCAGGGGAGATGTATAGGCCACCAGAGGTTTTACGAAAAAAATACGAAAATATCAAGAAAAGGGTAAAAAAGAAATATGCAGACGAGAAATTCAATTATCGTAAAACTGGTGGTGGCCCTTTCGAAACAATGGTATTTACTGAGGTTGATACTGCCGTTAAAGAGATACTAGGAACGCGAATTGAGGGCAAGTCATCCGAATTTGATGGTGATGCAGAGAGTAAGTTTTTATAAGACTAAAACATGAAGTAGTAGTTGATGATTGTAGTTGTGTGTGTAGTTGTGCCTCCCTACTTGCAGATACAAATGCACCACCTACAAGCAAACAAGCTGAGATGGTATCAACTTTAAACAGTAGTACGTATTACAAGTTTTTTTCAATTTTCTCATCAATAGTTTAATATACAATTTTCAGGTAACAATAACTGAGCCAAACACAACCCTAAAATGCTAAAAAAAAACAAAATCTAAACCACTACTCGTAAAGAAAAGCGGTGGTAAATAGTTGCGTTATTGTCTTGTAATCTAATTACTATCATTTACTTTATTTCAGAAAACCTTCCAATAACAAATCGAGTGTCGCAGTGGGCAGAAGCAAAAAGTCGGTTGGAAGAATCTAGAACTCAATTTCTAGAAAAAGAGCAGGAACTGAAGTTGCAGTTTATGCGTGAAAAGCACGAAATGGAACTTCACCTAATGACAAAAAAGGCCGAGTTGGAAATGAAGTTAATGGAAGAAGAAAGTAAAGCAAAATTGGAGTTTCTTCAAAAACAAAAAATTAAATTTTAAAATGTATTTTTTAAGGTTACAATAATATATACATATCACTACAAAAATGTATTATTATTAAAAACTAAAATATTCGTGGATTAAATTATATCTAACAATATTGTTTAGACCACCAGCATTATCTCTAATATTTACAATTTCTACATTATTTACAAATTCAACTGCAGCTTCTTCTTCTGCATTAACTGGGGGTAAATCTTCTTTTAGCAGCAAGGCTATGTTATGTAATATAGCAGTTGCAATTACAATTGCTTCTACTTTTATTAGTTTCAATCTTATGCCAAATGCCAAAACAGGGAAACATCGCTTCCATATTCCGAATGTTCTTTCAATAGGGTTTCGCGTTCTAATTGGGGACTCATTGTATAACTGCTCTGCAGGTGTACGTGGATTTCCTAAAAATTGAAGTATTTATTATATTCATCATTAAAATAATATTATTACTACCTAATGGTGTAAGTAAATATGATTTATTTCCATAACCACTGTCTCCTACTAAATGAAATCCTCTGTAGTCTCCATTTTCAAACTTGGCCCTTA
The DNA here is from genome assembly GCA_949768715.1 of Dascillus cervinus. Lineage (NCBI taxonomy): Eukaryota > Metazoa > Arthropoda > Insecta > Coleoptera > Dascillidae > Dascillus > Dascillus cervinus. The sequence goes on along the minus strand of OX458316.1, from coordinate 14,750,897 downwards.
TTCTAGAATTGCGAAATATCGTACTGTCATGTGTAGACCCAGGCCATCTGCATACAACATTTTTAATTTTGCAATTACCATCACAAATAGCCTGCACATTTAAAGAAAAGAAGTTTTTTCTGTTGCGATATATCTCTGGTTCTTCTTCTGGAGAAGAAATTTTTATGTGAGTACAGTCCACAGCCCCAATACATCTTGGAAAACGAGCAACGTTATAAAAGTCCAAACTATTTGAAGTCATTTCCTCTTCAGTTGCAGGCATTCTTATAAACTTAGGGCGCAGCCTAGCAATTGCTCGACTGACTTAATGTACTATCCTGCAGGCTGTTGATTTCTCAATGCCCACAAAATCAGCCACCACTTGTAAAAAAGAGCCGGTCGCATAAAATCGAAGTGTCAAAAATAACATTGTTTCCGCTGAAACTACATTATTTCTGCAAAAAACAGCGAATGCAATGTAACCAACAAAATTAATATACATTGGGTAGGGTGCGATATTTCCTGACTTATGTTCTCTAAAATGAAACGCACTCCATTTTTTGAGAAACGAAATCTTTGCACAAATTCTTCTTCATTCCATTTTTCAAATTGATTTTCACGATTACGAAATATTTTCCGAGCCCGTTGTCGATCTATAATATCCACCAGTTCCAACATATCTTCATCATCCGTATCCATACTACCCGATTATTTACTCAACAATTTAAAATGACAACCAGTAATAATAAATACACTGTTCCACTGACGAAAGTGAGATTAGATCGAGTTAAACTTAAGCTTAGGCCACGAAATTTGACAGTTTAAGTTAAACCAGAATTAAACCAGCCGGACTCCATAAACCGCATTTGTACAACGCAAATTTGTAACAAGCTTGAGTTCAACAGTGGTTTACACATAAGCGTTAGTTAAACTCGATTTGTACAATCGGGCCTTACTGATTTAAAAGGCCCCTAACCATGTTATTTAGTAAAAAAAGATCAATCAAAATTGAAACATAAAATTTCAAATATCTCAGAATATGAAAAAGTGACTTAGAGTGACTGTCACACTAATCTTCGTATGCTTCGTTCTGGTATAGTTTCAATCACTTCCACCACTGATTCCTCCAACGTTGGTGTATGAACTTCACGACGTCGTCAACCATTTACAGAATCGGCATTATTTTGCCATTTTCTCATAATTTTTGCTCCACTCTTATAATTACGTTAGCATCTAGATGACGTCGATACAGTGGATACAGTCTTGCATATTCTCTAGCAGCTTCCGATGCGTTATTATCTCTCACCCAAGCGAAGCAACATGTCTAGATATTCACTCAAATTGTATTTCATTTTAAGACTTTTTAGAACATTTGACTTGTATCGTTCAAATTTGAGAAGAGAACTGACATTTGAAAGTGAATTATTGTTGCCACCGTTTCCTAAGAGTTGCGACATTGATAAATTTTCTTCGGAACCAAGAAACCGTACTCTAACATCGGTAATAAAGTCGGTTTCAATAGGTTTTTTACACTTTTTTTTTTAAAAGCACCATCAACTACATCAAATTTAGACTCTAACAATGAAATTATTACAAAATTGTTGATCGCATTTTTTTTTTTTGTCTGAATAGGAACGCTTATAACTTGGTGAAGAGACAACAAATTTCATTTTGGCTTTCAAATTCGTGTTTCGTTAGAAATCGTCTATAACTTGTAGCTAATCATGGGCACCTTTTTTTCATCACCCTGTATAACCAACAGGCGGAAACAGACAGTAGCCATGTGGTTGCAAAATAGTAATTTTAAAATTTAAAAAAATTGAAAATTTAATGATTTTTTAATAACTTTTATCAAGAGGTTTTATGAATTTGGGTAAAAATTTTTTAAAAGGGCGTATGCTCGCTGATTTTGAAACGCCTTAAATATGCACCTAATTTGATTTTAAGCTAAACTATCATGAAAAGCACTTGGTTAATAAGTTTCATTTGCTAAATTAATGAAATTAATTACAGGGATGTATTTGTTGTGCTTTTTCGTGTTTCTTAACAATTTCATAGCATAGTTAGTTAGTTAGAAGTTTTGATGATTTTATTATTAATCGATATTTAATCTAAAACTCATTTGAAATATTTAAACGGAAACATTTTGGGGACTTGCAAGATGAAATTTAACGCAAATTCTATATAATTTTAGTTTCGATTTTTAAAAAATTCTACTTTTTTACTTTTTAAAGCGTCTGGTTTATTATGAAAAAAAAATACCATCAGTTTGAGATCGTTGAGAGACCCTGTACAGGAACGACTTTGTTAGTTGATTGGAAAAGTCAAAATTTAGGTTGTCTCATTTTATTGTAGCAACAAATAATTTTCATGACATTTGTATGGCTTTGAATGCGTATGCCTATCCAAATGTTACATTTGAAGAAAATAAAACAACTGTAGACTGTAATGAAACACAAAATCTCAAACTTCGATATAACATTCTTAACAGGCAAAAAATGTTTTTTAAACTAAAGTTAAAATAAACGCTGTTCAACAGTTCAAAATTTTATGGAAATTACTGAAAAACTAGAACTAACAGGGCGGAAGAACAAACATATTTATTTACATTTACTTATTAAAATTTTTTTAAATGATCTCTATGAAATCAATTTATATATTGAAATACAGTTTAATTGCGTATACATTTTTTTCATTAGATAACGCAGAAAGGTCCTAATTTGTGACAAAATGTGTTCAGAAATTAAGCGATCATCAGTAAATAAAATCATAAGATCTTTTAAGAAAAAATTTGTTTCAACAGTTCACCGTAATAAGATTTTTTTATCGAAAAGACTTATCGTTAATCCAAGTCATGGCGCAACGGAACTTTGTAATTGTATTCCAGTTAATCATCCTGATTCTATTAATCAATGCTTCATTTGCAATTAATTTTAATCCATTTCAAACGATCAGTAATTAAACAATGTTTTAGCTGAAGTCGAAAGAATTTTACCCACAAGATTGCAATTTTGTTCTTTCCATTACATCTTAACTACAAGTCTTGGTTTTCAATTGTACAGACAGGGTAAAGCAGTAACTAAATGTCACGTATATAACGCGCTTTAGGGTTATCCTATCTATTTAGGACAGTGCCGGTATAGTTAGAACTCCATGTAGCGTTCAGTAATCCGTACGGATCTGTGCTCCCGAAGTCGTCCGGAGGATCAACAACCCAACCACAAGCAACATACGAGACATGCGTTAGCTGCCACATTATGTGATGACTTGGATAGAATTTAAAATCTGATCATGCCATTTTGCGGTAATAAATCAACTTTTACGGTTGACGCAACACGCAATTACGGTTCCAAAGGAAAGTAATTCCTTTAAACAGTTTATATCGTTAATTAAACAAACATTGATGTAGCGTTGTAGATAATATATGGACGCTTAAGCTCGTTGAGTTCCTCTGTTGAGGAATAACATAAAAATTTCAACAGGTAATAAGCTTCATCGCTTTAGACAGTCGTTAAAAATGTAAAGTTGGGTTGAATTATTTGTACTTTAAATTTTAAATTGAATTACCGTTTGTAGGAGAGGGTGAGGTTTATTGTTTAGTAGTAGTATGACGAAGGCACATAATTAAAATTGTTCAAGTCGTTTTTGATTGCTTGCGAGAACGATTATTGGAAGTAGCTTAAAAACCAATATTAACGAAGTCGGAGATACAAAATCGAGGTTGTGTAATCAAAGAGTGGAACACATTTTGTAAAGTTTAGATATCTCCGGGTGCTTCAGGGAAGTTCATAATAATACAGCAGCTGTCGCACTCTGTGCGGTCACTTGCTTTAATACGCGATATGCTCTCGTACACCTTTACATATAATGTTATGGACCTAAACAATTTCAGTTATATGAAGTTTTACGTAAAACTATGTGGGTTGGCTACTAACTATAACTATAGTTTGCGTTTTACACGAAATATAATTGCGTTAAATTTCTGCAGTTTCACAGATACACCGAGAATTTTCTCATTAAAACAAGGGTCGAATTTAATAATCTCAACACTTTTAATTAAAAGTTTACAGAACCGAATTAATTTTTTTTTTAACATCGGTGAAAATATTTTTGTTTTTGTTTTCATAGTTAATCGCAAGTATTTGTCTTTAATGAATAACCATTATTATAGTATTAACGTTGAGTTATGTAATTCAATGTTAGGCCACGTCATTTTTTCAATAAAACGTTCCTTTATAAAACGTTAACGAGCAAAAATTCGTTGGTTTATAATTACAAAATAAATAAGTTGTTGTGTATTTAACTACAAACAAACGCGCCGGCAGTAAAATATTGAAATTTATTCAGTTATTTACACAGATTTTTCTAAATAATAATATACGCTGTACTATACCATACAGGGCGAGTCAAGTTTTACCGCCGCGGCCATAATACCTATTAAAAATTGAGGGAAAAATATTCAATTTACATGTTACATCAGTTGAAGTTTACGCTTTCGTTTAGTGCTACAAATTTTACAAAATATTTATATTTGAAGCCAAAAAAGTAAAACAAAGAATTTTTGGGTAAAATTTCTATGTTTGGTTTTCTATTTCAAAATTTGTCAAATTATTCGTAACATTAATATGACTTTTTGAGTTAAATCAAATTTACGATAAACCCCAAAAATGCTTTTATTAATGACTTGCTAACAATGGATAATGCGGTTTACCATCTCAACAATAGTTTATGATCGATCCATCAAACTGGACGAGACAACTTTTCAGTTGCCGATCTGTATTCTTAAGTTCAGTTTAGTGAGCGTCATAAATAATCCTACAAGTACCCTACATCAATACCATTGTCTGGTAAATTGGTCTACTTATGTCGTAAATCATTTAAAAAAATACCTTCTAATACCGAAATGGCTTTATTTAATAAACGCAAATTAGTAAAATTATTTCAATTACACTAAATTGTCTGAAAATATTTTATAGTTCGTACATCAAAAAAAATAATAAATTGAACAACTAGTAATTGAGATAAAGTCAAAATATTATCTGATTAAAAAAACATTTTTTTCTTGCTTCTTTGTTCCTTAATAATATAAAATTACTCATGGAATTTAAGAGAATTGATAAATTATTTTGAAGGGCTATATTGCCACCGGCGATAAAACTTGACTCACCCTGTATATAAAATATGGGGTGAAGCTTTACCTTAAATTTAAATAAATGTAAATGTGAAAGAAAATACTTTTTCTACGTCCATACTTTAATACCTTGTACTTTAATGATATCCATTAAGATACAAATTTTTCATTAAGATACAAATTTATAATCAATGAAAATGCAACATCACTAATATTCGATCAAGTGTTGCCATGAGCATGGCGGATCTAAAATTTACCAATTTTGATAGTTCATAGTTACTGTTAACATAGTAAATTCCTAAAATTTGTGCTTTTTACACATAAAATCGGTGAAAATGTGCAATGGTGATAGTGAAATTGTGGATTTAACTCTACCAGAAATTGTGGAAAGACTTACAAGAGTCGAAAATAATTTAATGTCCGTAAAATCAGCAATGACATACGAAAAATTTTACTCTTAGTTTATGAATTGGAAGGGCAAAAATAAGACTCAAAACTTTAAAGAAAATGTCTTAATTGTTTTCCCTTTTCTTTGTAATAATATTTTCATAATATTTCCTTAGTTATAGCCCATTATTTCATTACAAGTTTAATACATTTTGAAAATAAAGTGCTTGGTTTTTAATATTATGACTAGTCGTAGAAAAAATAGTGTTTGCAACTCACATTTAATGGCTATTAGGACACTCATATTCATTACGACACTCAACAACGGCCCGTGTCGTAATTCTCACCCTCGTGTCTTAATAGCTACCATTAAATGCTCATTGAATAATATGCCATTTTAAGCCAAAAGAATTTCATTAACTTTAATATTTTAGGATACATTTTATAAATTAAACGGAATCGAGTTTTTTCCTAACGGTGAAAGTTTTTAATAAAAAAATGAAAAACATTTTTATATTCAAAATTAGCCGACCGATTTTTTTTTAACCTTTCTACGCTTATTTGATCTCGAATACTCTGGTGGCAGTGTTTGTTTTTGTAACCTTTGAATGAATTTTTTAAATTGAAACAACCAAAAGCTAAAACTTGCCAAATCGTGCATGTATTACGTCAAAAACTCACTGAACGTTATGTAACCAGTCTAAAAATAACGTATGAACAGCAAATACAACCTAATAGTTTGTAATTTTTTTTTTTAAAACGGGTTAAAAGAATTTCATTTCGAATTTTGACGTTAGATGAACGGTGAAGGGTGGCGCCTTCGTGGATTTTTGGTAACTGCAAAGTGTCATCTATAAAGTAAACCCAAAGTAAAAGTCTTTCAGCCAAGTTTTAATTTACAAAACTATAAGGATGGTAAAAACTCACAATTTTCTATCGTGTTTTATAATAGTTCATTGTACACTACTCGTAATGATTCGTTTTTAAAAAATTACATGGTGTAGTAACGATTTTGTCTCCTAAATGAAAATATGCAAATTGGAAAGAGACAAGATTTAGTGTCATCTAGTGGCAGAGAGAAATGACAATGATTGATGCTAAATCAGTAGCTACGACGCACTCCAAAAGAGAAAAATCTTACTGGAGTTGGCGTATTGGCTATGATTTTTGAGTGTTATTTTACCTTAACTAAAGGCTTCAAAAGATTCTTGTAGTTACTGAAAAGATGTCAACTTAACATACAGTTTTTTTTAATAAATTCTGCCCTGCGAAGTGTTTTACCTATATGTATAATCTATCAATATTGAAAAAACATTTGAAGTCAACATCCGCATAAACTTAATTAGGTCGAAGTTCATTAGAAATATTGTAGTGATTCGTTTTTTGTACTGATCAGTGCGCAGGTTTTCCGGTAAATAATTTAAATAACATATTTTTAATCATTCTAAAAGTAGTTTTTTCGGCAATAACCAATAAATCGTATCTGCAAAAGTCTTGGTAACTAAAACTACAATCGAAAGTGAGTACTTATTGCTAACAAAATTATAAATCAAGATGTGCCGACTATAATAACAACCGTTTGTACTAGTATCGGTTAAGATCGAATTGATACGTTAGCAGCTATCTGCGAAATTCTAAGACCTCATGAGGCGCATTTAAGACCTCTTACGTCTTCAGGGAAGAACTTTCGAGAGTATGCATTATACAAACTTTTTCTGTTTATTTTTGCTTCCAAGTTAAAGTTTGTTAAATCATTGTAACCGATGCTCTCCATCACTCTACTTTTGTATGCAAGATAAAAACTTACAACGTCAAGTGTTCTAGCGAAGCAAAAATAATCATGTGTCTCAAAAACTATAATTTTTGATTATTCGAACCACTTCTTATTTCGATGTTTTTACAATCCTATAAAGGAATTTTTAAACCATTACTGGTGTACCTTACTGTTTCTATTCCAAAAATCATGTGTTTTTACAAGTGCAGAGATATCAATACCGATAGGGCTTATTCTGGGTATCTACTAATTCGGAATATAGAAATATAATTAACACTGACTTCCTTATAAAGCGCGGTGGGGCTTTGGATTTGGTTCATTATATGAGGATGATCGGTTTAAGCAACATCGTAATAGCCGACGCGGACTGTATTAGTAAAATTACTGTTTAAAAAAAGAAAATTTACAATATTTAACACGCCACCAACATCTCACTGAATAATTATTCGTATCCGAGGTTTGAAAGAAACGATATGCACCAGCTGCACCTGCATTGAAACTTGCGATGCACGTCAACCTTCGATTATAAAGTCGGCTGTAATTTTCATTAATTTCATGTCATTTTCTTACTGAGAAGAAGTTTCTTTAAGAGCAAAATTCACTGTGAAGAGCTCCTCCGCCAATTCTGGCACAGTCTGTATAATTATTTATCTGTCGACACATTTAAAATTTTTGTGTTATATTAGATGATTGTAGGATGGATTTGGTTTGTTTAGACTACAATATAAAACGAGAAACTTTCAAAAGTTAATTTTTTTTCATAAATGGAATAATCTAACCTTCGTCTTTATTATTTCCACCACTACCCATTACTACATTCTCAATTAATTAATTCGTCAAAACAAACAAACTGCGTTCACTGTTCTTCAAACGTTACATGAGCAGTTGAAAACATCGAGAAAAAAGTAAAATGTATTCTTCGGAGATTTAGTACTAAAATTTGAATTTCAAAAATATGAAACCTCAAAGTGACTCACTTATCTTTTTGCCAGTGAAGTTAACAATCGTCCAGGTATTCAAGATTCTCTTAAAAAAGTTTCATAAATCCTTTGAGTTTGAACTGTTTTATATTTCACTAGCAACTAAAGAAAGATGTTTTTTATGATTATTGTGAATTAACGTTCTTGAAAAAATATTTTCTTTCTTTGAAAAGATTGCGAGGCACTGTAACAGCTCCGTTCCAAAGCGTGCAATTGAATACCGAAATTAATGTGATAATGTTCATAAAAGGAAGCTATACAACAATTAGAATAGACTGTAAATTCATATTTCATTTATTATCAGCATGAAAGAACAGTCATCTGTTAACATTTTGCAAAATCCTTTGATATTTGTTAAGTCAAAGAGGTGGCGAAAGGTTGAGAGACAAATGTTCATTTGAAATGGTTTTCAGTTTAGTCAGTCTGGTGCGCGATCTCAAGGGATGTTTCGCAAGCCAATGAACAAGGAAGGGCTGGAAGAACACAATAGGTTATTCGTTCTTCACAGTATCCTGTGATAAATAACAGAAGTAAAGTGCATTCCGTTAAAGCTCGATATTACATAATAATGAGCCAACAGGGAGTAAGTAGTTACGGCCACATTAGTCACGTAAAATTAAAAACTACTTTACAAAAGAAGGATAGTATTAAAAACGATTACTTGCAGTTATTAAAACAACGAACTGACTTTTATTAATGGTTGTTTTCTAATGGTACGCTGCTTCTTTTGAAATTGCATTTGAAGCTACCTATTCAATTAATAATCAGTGACAAACACGGGGGAGTAATTAAATGAAGCACTTTAAATTATTCCTGAAACTCAATCATTGCACTTAATTAAATCGCACAATGACATATTCAGTGTCTATTTCGTTAAATCGATAGCATTATTCACATGTCAGACAACTTTCTATCAAATTTTAAATTAATATCTGCAATTTAACCAGTCAGAACAGATTTAATGGAAGGACGCGATTAGAATATAAATTAAGAACGGGGAAAAATGATATCGTTTGTTAACAAAACGCAACGAATAAGTCCACCGTTGGCGTATGTTATATCAAAAGACAGTAAAAATGACACTTTTCAAACTGAGACCATTACTTTCCATTTTAAGAATCCGTAGATCAGAATATCCTTGTCACAAGGCCTTAAATCCTGGCGAGGATTCTGAAGAGATTGAGGGGCTGCGGAGATTCATTCCTTATGTATGCTGCATTTGTTACATGTTATATCTCAGAGGGTCGTCTCTCTGTCCTGTTCTGATATGGATGCTTATCAATAATGTATGAACTGAGCTTGAACTATGTGTAAGCAAAACATCAATTGCATTAAATCGTCCAAACAAATAACAATTTTTTAAGAGATTTCACACAATTTAGTTCAGTGAAAACTAATGCTATGTGAAAACTTTCCAATAACTGTTTTTCGCGGTTCTTTGCGTCTTTCATTACAGTAACTTGAAAAACCAACTTTCTAGATTTTAATAATGTGGTGATATTGAGAAAGATGTTTTAAGATGTTTTTTTGTAATATGATTTCAAACTAATACTAACATTTTCATCGATTACAATAAATTATAGGTATCATTTCACCACCACAAGTATCACCTTTAACAAAATTTACGATGACGTTCGTGCACAATAACGTACAGAATTTTGTCTTAACCCCTTGGATCGTTTAATGGTCTAAACGATGTCAAATCGCTGGATTTTTTTTTATAGATAATCCGGTCTCTAAAATTTAATCGTAATAGGGTTCTTGTTTCAGTGGCGGTAGTGACGCCGACCTTTTGGCACTACATATCTTCCAAGTGCGTGTCATGTAATTCTAGTCACAAAAGATCTGTTAACATTTCGTCATCATTTTCAAACAAGTACAGCCTAAAAAAGGTGATGGTCTGTAAAAATAAGGTTATCGTTTGGCCCATATAGCTTTCTGGCATTATTGTAATCTATTAATTACTAGCTGAAATACCCGGCTTCGCTCGGTGTACAAAATTTGGTGGCTGTAGGACACTTCTATTTATGCAAAAATATGTTTGGGCGATAAGCCCCCCGCCCCCCTACTAAGATGTACTTGTGTACAAAATTTGGTGGTTGGAGGACACTTCTATTTATGCGAGAATATAATTTCGACTAAAATCACCATTGAAATAATAAGTGACAATACAATACTGTTGTATTGTCACTTTTGCATTTTCGCTGTGGTACGCTACTACTCCCCGTTGTTATGACTACTTCCAATACAAACCAAAATATTCGTGCTGAAACATGCAGCGCAGCCTGCACCGCCCATAAACGGTGACGTCACGTTCAATCACAAACGCGGGCGCCTGTTTTAAATCACGTGTGTGTATTCTCTTTCGATAATAAGCGTACCACTTATTATATTGCCCTTGAAAATATGTTTGGGCGATAAGCTTCCCCCCCCTTCTAAGATGTACTTGTGTACAAACTTTGGTGGCTGTAGGACACTTCTATTTATGCGAAAATATGTTTGGGCGATAAGCCCCCCCCCTACTAAGATGTACTTGTGTACAAAATTTGGTGACTATAGGACACTTCTTTCTATGCAAAAATATTTTTGGACCATGACCCCCCCCCGACTAAGATGCAGTTGTGTACAAAATTTGGTGGCTGTAGGACACTTCTTTCTTTGCCCCCCCCCATGATCGGCATCAAACTAAGTCCCCCCTACTAAGATGCACTTGTGTATAAAATTTGGTGATTTTAGGACACTTCTTCCCCACCACTTGATCGGCACCAAACTTCACAGGAACACTCTCCAGGTTATGAGTATTCCTGAAAATTTCATCAAAATCGGTTCAGCGGTTTCATAGTCTATAAGCTACATATATACATACTTCCAATTTTATATAGGTACAGTGAGCGCCACCCAACTGGAATAAATTCATTATCTCAATTATTGTATTGAGAAAAAATCCCGAAACACGTAATTTTTAGTCTATCACATGATATCCTGTAAAGTAAATATTTCATCCCTAACCTCAACCCCCTTCGAGGGAGGGCTTGAAAGGTCTCTTCATGCTCTATTCAAAAATGCTATGGTTTAAAAATTTATTGCAAAAATGAAGAGCAAAAAAAAATTAATCCTGGACATCGTTCATGCAGATTTCAATGGTCCAATGGAAGTAAAGTCGATTGGTGGATTAAGATATTTTCTTATCATTGAGGACGATTTTAGCAGAATGACATTTACATATTTTTTGAAGTCAAAGGCAGAAAAGCATTAGTCCAATTTCAGGATTTTAAGAATATGGCTGAAAATCAGACAACTCGACGCATAAAAATTATAAGAGCGGATAACGGGGGGGAGTTCTGCGGAAGCAAATTTGAAAGTTTTCTGCGGAAGAATGGAATAATACATCAAACAACCAACCCTTATACTCCCGAACAGAATGGCACTGCCGAAAGGATGAATAGAACCATAGTTGAGAGAGCAAGGTGCTTATTATTTGATGCTGAGTTGGACAAAACCTTTTGGGCAGAAGCAATCAATACCGCCGTATACTTAAGAAATCGCTCAGTAGCCACTGGACTAGCAAAAAAAAAATGTCGCTCATTTGCAAGTGAAGTAATGGCTCATGTCCCAAAGGAGAAGCGACTGAAATTGAACAATAAATCCAAAAAGATGATTCTGATGGGGCACAGTAAAACAACGAAAGGTTATGGATTATACGATCTACAGCAAAGAAAGATTGTAATCAGCAGAGATGGCACAATAATTGATAAGAAAGCTGACAGCAAGATTGTATTAAACCCAGATGAAGAAATTGTGGAAACCACAGATTCAATAGGGGATGAAGGTGTCATGGAGAAAATTGACGAGACTGTTTCGAGCGAATGCGCAGTACGAAAGTCACAGAGACAGCCTAAACCCAGAAAATTTCCGGACTTTGTGATATACACATGTGCTATTAATGACAGTTTGGATAGTGTTCCGGTCTCTGTTACAGAAGCTCTATCTAGATCGGATGGAGAGAAATGGAGACTAGCAATGACTGAGGAAAATGATGCGTGAAGTTTAACTAATTTACCGGAGAATGCGACTATTGTTGAGTGTAAGTGGATTTTTAAAAGAAAGTGTAGTGATAATGGAATCAATTATCGTGCAAGATTAGTTGCTAGAAGTTTTTCGCAAAGACTAGGTATATATTATGAAGAAACTTTTGCTCCAGTGGTCAGACATTCTACGTTGCGCTTGTTGTTAGCATTATCAGTTAACTTAGATTGAAGTATCAATCATGTAGATGTAAAAACTGCATTTCTCGTATCTCAAGAGGATAGGGAAGGCGGAGGTCGATACTTGCTGGCATTGCGCCGAGTCAGATATGCCTGAACACACCCTGTTCACCTGTGAGGAATGGGCGGGTCCCCGTCGGGACGCAATGACCCAGCTGGGCGGTGATATTGATATAAATAACATATCGGTTTGGCTGATGGAGTCGAAAGAATCCTGGGACGCTGTCACTACTATGACAAGAGGGATCATGCGCGCCAAGTAGCAGGAAGAAATGCGTCGGGAAGAGTTTGCCAGGCAGAATCAGGAGGTCAACTGAATAGCTGACTAGTTGGGGGGCTGTTTGTGTCAGTTCGTGATATTTTTTGTGGAGCTGTGTGAATTTGTGTATTGAATGTGAGGAACTAACTCGAGGGTGACTGGCCGATTGAAAATTTTATCCTTTTTTTTCAATTTTTTCCATAGAAATTAGCGAATTTGAACGAGAGCTCTAGATGAGTCTGCAAAAAGGTGAGAATGTTTTATAAAAACGGTGTTGGCGGGATGCACTTGGCATCGAGAGCAGCACAGCCTGAAGTAATGCGAGAGCAGTTCCGGGCTGTGTGGAGCTATGCAGGAGTGCCTTTGGTGCGTAGCAACCCATTCAGGGGAACCCCACAGTACCGGGCAAATTTCAACTTAAGCCTGGTCTTCCACTAAGGAATTTAAACACCTCTAAAAAAAACAAAATGGCCATTAAGATGAAAATGTGTACATGAGACAACCTGAAGGTTTTTCACAGGGAAATTGTCATAAGGTTTGTAAATTGAACAGGGCAATTTATGGGTTAAAACAACCTTCTAGGGTGTGGAACAAAAAATTTTATGAATTTTTGATAAATTTAGGATTCAGAAGAACAGATACTGAACCGTGTCAATACATAAAACGTTCTCCACAAACGTTAGTCATATAGCCTTGTATGTTGATGTTTTTTTTTTGTGTTCTCAGATAATGTTTCAGAAACAGACACATTAAAAAATCAGTTAGGTTCTGCATTTAAAATTAAAGATTTAGTTGAAGCAAGAAATTGTTTAGGTGTGAAAATCACCAGGAACTATTACAATAGACCAAGCCAGTTATATTGAAAGCATTTTGAAACGTTTCAATATGTCAAAGTGTAAGCCTGTGTCAACACCAATGAAGACAAATGTAGATCTAGAATCAAATGGCGACTGTGACAAAGGAATTCCATATCGACAACTAATAAGAAGCGTGATGCACTTGGGGGTTCTGACTCAACCTGATGTAGCATTTAGTGTAAGCTACTTAAGTAAGTTTAACACCAGCCATCATTTTAAATATGCCAAACGATTGCTCAGGTACTTACAGGGTACAAAGAATTATTGTTTAACTTTCAAAAAATCAAATGTAGATGTACTAGGTTTAGTAGATGCTGATTGGGCAGGCGATAACGAAGACAGGCGTTCTTGCACAGGGTTTGTCTTTAAGTTGTCAGATGCTGCCATATCATGGGAGAGTCAAAAATAAAAGACTGTGGCTTTATCAAGCACTGAAGCCGAGTATAGAGCAATATCAGACGCGACAAAAGATGCTATTTATTAACGAAATTTATTGTCAGAATTGATGCTGGATGCATACAATTGCTCAAAAATTGGTGGCAAATTCATTGTTTCATAAACGTTCAAAGTATATTGGCATCAGGCATCATTTCATCAGAGATACTGTTGCAGATGGAAATGTTGCATTGCATTATCTGCATTATCTGCATGACTGCTGATATTTTGACAAAAAGCTTAGATAAGGTGAAGCACAATGGACATGTTATTAATTTAGGTTTAATTGATAAGATTTAAGAACATTTCATTTTGAAATTGTGGGGATGGTGATAAATTTAATAACCAATGTTGGTACTAACTAGTAGCGCTGGCGTAGTAACGCATGCATATCTATTACAACTCACTTCCTTAATAAATGTTGTGCTTGCAACACGTTGTTTTAGTAAGTTACATACATATTTTAATTACTTTGTTTGTGCTTGTGTTTAAAAAACAACAACGGTCCTTCAAGCTAGAAAAGACACAACACCCGCAAGTGAAAATTCCGTTAACCTAATTATTCCTCCGCTAACCCTTTCATGTGTGAAACAAGGGGAATCGGTTCAAAATTATGAAAGAAATCCGGTTCCATCGGCGTTGCCTATCGACGTTAACGAGTGTGCAAATAAATTGTCTAATATATAAGTGCTTACATAATATTTGACATAAGAACTTTTCTTTTTCTTCTTCGAATCGACAAGAAGTTTTTTTTTTTCTATATCAGCTCTAAAGATGATAGTAAGTATTAAACATTGGAAAATTTTGATTCTAGAAGTTTTAAAAGATCTCGACTTCAACACCGTGCAAATTTTCAACAGATAAGCGAATTTGACCAAGTTTGCAAAACTGGTACGTTAGAGTTTTTGATTCGCGATATTTCCGAAGAAATGGGTCTTAGTGTTTCGACCGTTGTTTGTTATTGGTGTAGCTGACCTTAAAAAATAGAAACTAGACGTTCTTGTAGCTTTCTGCTAAATGCACAGAGAGATTCTAAATCATTGACTGCCGACTATGCTAACTACGAGTTATCTCGTAGTTTGTTTATTTACCATATTTGTGCAAGTACGATGAAATTAGTAGTATATCAGTGTAGATATGAATAGATCTCCTTAGGGAGGGGAACAAAAAATCAAGTTTGGCTTATATGAACAGAAAATTTATTAAGAAGTAAATAGAAAATATAATCATACTATAACTCATAGTTGGCAACGAGTTATCTCATAGTCAGCAGTTAACGTGTTAAACCATAACATTTTCAATAAGGGGGTGTGCCTTTAAACAGCAAACTGACAATTCTGATGCTGATCATGTTGCCGTGCCACTTTTCTGCGGTTACAATAGGCCAACACCTAAATTCGTTAGTGAAAACAATTTGATTCCATTCTTGAATTCAGTGGTGTCCCTGCACCATTTGTCTTACAGAGCGACGATGTGGAGTGAGTCATTGGCACAAATGCCAAATTACTCGAATTTTTGATAAGTAGTGCACATAGAAATTCTTTCTTTATTTACTACCAGTGAGTCTTTCATAATTGCTCGTGAAATCGAAAATACATTTTTAAAGCAGTAGGATGAAGAGCTCGATTTTTCTGGTATTGCTTATAGGACATCCTGAGCTTCGTCGTTGAAAAACTATGGAAGCAAAATGTACAAATGCTACATTCCTACTACCAAATACTACTTCTGGTCAATACGAATTAAAAAGAGTCTTATATCTCGTTAATGCCCTGTTTTCAATTTTAATTAACTCTTAATGAGAAAAATACTTTCGTTTGTTAATATGTGATTAATAAAATGGTTCTTGTTATTTCTTGATTAAGCTAATTTTGCTCGAGTTTCAAATTCCTTTGAACAATCCTCAAAAGTTAGAGGAGGTAAAATATTTGATCCGACCCGACGTATAGTAGCTACTTATTAGAAGTGGAATATTCAAAATTACGTATTCGGCATGTTTTGCTAATTATTTAACAATTTTTGAAGTTTTCAATTCTTTAATTCATTCCTTAATTTAGTAAAACATATGAAATGTAACAACTGACCAGAAAGAAATAACTTTAAAAAAATTAATAATAATCTATTTAAATTTTTTTAACTTCTTCGGAGTTGTAAGTCATTAAAATTATTTCAGCTTATAATTTCTGCCTGCTCTGGAAAGGTTATATTTTTCAGTAGAAATGCAAGCTTCCCCATTCAGTCTTAATTAGTGAGCGTCTCGAATTGACAATGAATATATTCATCTCACACCTGTCTGAGTACACAAATTAAAAATAGATGAGGAAATGTGGAAGAGTAATTTATTTTGCACATAAATGCAACTTTCTGATAGTTAAATAAATCTAAGGAAAAGGTAGTTATTCTTGAATAGATTTTTGAGCACCAAATATTATCATAATCAAATGCAAGTGTAACAAGTGTTACCAGATTGAACAATATAACAAACTTTACTATCCGTTATAAAGTAGGGCATTCTGGACACAGCTGGTATTATTTCCTGTTATTCCAGCTTACGATTTCTGGAACTGTATTTGAAATATATTTAGATTCACTTCAAAGCTATGCGAATGGTGGTGTGAATTTTCATTACTATGAATGTTAGTTAGTAATTTCAGCAACAATAATGTGAGTTAGCAATATTATGAATTCAGTAAAGTGTTAAAATTTACAACAAGTACGTGCTTACCTCCATATCAATTTTCATTGAGTTATTGCATAGAACCTTTCGAGTGTTATTAATGAACCACCCAAAGTTCGATAAAATAGTACACGGCAACCGCAGCAAAATTATCTCTAATATTCGTTAATTTGAAATCGAGGATTTTATTTTTAATAGAGTTCGTATTTAGAGTTTCGATGTTCTCGTACGGATGTGTTGCGGACACACATTTATACAATTCTCTACCAAACAATGGAAACGTCGAGCTCAAATCTGTGGTCAATTCCCCTATTACAATTATAAATTGCTGCGTCAAGAAAGAACGTTGGCTATTTTTTTTGTTTTTGAGGCAAGAAGATGAAATAGCTGAAATGTCTGCGAACAAGCAGTTCGAACGCTGATAACGTTTTATTTACAAGTAATTTAACAAATAAATGAAGCAACTCACTGAAGGTAATATCCTTTTCTTATTTTCGATTACGAAATGATTGTTTTTTGAATATAAAAAATTCTCAACATGAATTTATTTTATTCGATACAAAATTTGCGTTTCATTCAGTTTTCTGTTTAATCCTTGAATATTTAGATAGCGTTAAATCGGATCCTGAAGTTAATTTTTTAATCCGCAATTCCATTCGGTTTTAAACTTCCCAAACCAACATTTTGTTTTTTTTTTGTCATTTCAAAAGGCGTTTCGGGATAAAATACAATCTATAATATCAAACAAAGTAGCTAGATCTTAAATATGACAAGTTTATATTTTTGCAAAATCACCGATTTATAGAGAAAGATGCAAATATTACAAAGTAATTACTCTTACTTAAAGGTTAATCTCTTTATCTTTGAATCTTATAATTTTATGATTCAATATTTAAGTATACGTTGCTTAAAGAACCCTTTCGGACAATCGTGGCATTTGTGAACTTGCAGGCTTTGTTGACAACCGCTGTATCTTTAAAATACCACAGTGATATTTATTTTCATAGAAACAAGCAAAATCACAGTGCTGTTCTAATTTATCACCTACGTGCAGTAAGTAAAATTCAGATAAAACTATCCACTATCAGTACAAAATTACATTTTATCTACAATGACTTCGGGACATTTTTCTGGTAGTAAGAAAGTAGAAATCTATTAGCATTCTACTACCCCTTCAAAATATGTTGCTCTATTAACCATTTTTTAAACGTATTGTACATTTTTTCATATAGTAGTTTCGATTTCACTGGTACCTACTAACGAATCACATTCGATTTTCCACTTCTTTACAATGTTGAAATCTATACACGAACCATCAAAATAATTTTCTAAATTATGCATAATTTTGCTTATATTATAAGTATTAACAGAATAATGAAATATTGCTTTAACAAAAATCACACAATTTGATGTTTGCATTTATAACATAACTGACGGGCCATCCGGAAAAAGAACCCATAGCCATAGCCTCTTACATTTGCTATGGGCCCTTTTTCCGGATGGTCCCTCAATTACATTCACTTAATACCTTAACAAAACGAAATTAACTAAAACAGTAATGTTCATCGATTTTTTCGCGTATAAAAAATAGTATAGACCAAACGGTTGTTAACTGCCTAACAGATTCTCGTTTCTGTTATAATGTACTTATCACCTTAGTAGTCTAATGTACTTACTATAACGATATAGGTACTATACTTTGGAGAACTTCATATTTACTTATAATCCGGATGTATACACCAAGCTATGATGGATAAGAGGGACATCAAAATAATCGTATGTAATGTTTTTAAAATACATAAATTGTATTGTAAAAGGAACATGTTTCCATGGCGCTATGTTAAAAAGCAAAACGACAATAATACACAAACACAAAGCAGTATACAATACATTACGGATCGTAGAAATAGAAGGAGATTGAGTGAACTGTCTGGACTATCACAATTATTGATTCATTAGAGATTATCGAAACTCTACTGTATTTTGAAAGCACGGTTTACAGTCTTTTACATAGAAACTATCCATATAACGATAAGTACATAGAAACTACTTATATATTACAGACCCATTAGTCTTTTGTTATTTGTACTTAATACAATGGAGAACCTGCTCAATCGGTGTATCAGGGACGGTATACTAGCAAGCAATCAATAGCACTTCACTACCTTACTAGGTGGACAGAAAAGATACTGGGTAATATACAACTCCTTTTGACGGAATTCCTGGATATGGAAAGAAGTTTTGATAATAGATCCTTTAACCGCTTGACCTCAGCTATTAGGATACTAGAGGCAACTTGCTGTAGATAGATAGATTGTACGCTAAGTAGTAGAATCAAATTTACATCGTTGCTGAATGAGACATTGGTCATCTACTAGTGAAGTTCACCAAAGAAGGTTTTTAGAATGCGTCGATGACCTATGCCCGGTTTCTGAAAGCGATGTTAACTATTATCTCCAATTATTACCATGGTTATGATTGTTGCAACAATGGGTAACCAGGATAACCGGGACATTTAACTGGAGATATAAGTTAACATCGCTTTCAGAAACCGGACATGGGTCATCCTAATTGAAGGTAGATTTGCAAGCACAACCACGTAACAAAAGCAAATGGCCCTTAATGTAGTCGCTAATTTAACGTAGTTTTAGTCCCCAAAACACCAGTATCATTCCGTTCACGCGAAGAAGAAAGCTTTGAGGTTTAGACCCTCTCACACTTGGCGGTAATGATATTTGGTCATTGACGAAGGTAAACATTTTGGGGTTATCGTAGACTCCAAAGTTACCTGGAACCAATACATAAAAAGGAAGATTAGAAACGCAGAAATTGCCCTGGCGTTAGCTAGAAGCTCGCGTGACGGAGCATGGGGTTTTGTTGTACACCAGGGTAGCCATACCTGTCATAATGTAAGCAACCTTGGTTTAGTAACCCAATGTCATGCAAGTAAACACCCGGTATACACTAGGAAAGATGCAAAGACTTGCTGCGCATGTGTCATAGCGTTATAAAAACCAGATCTTCCTCCGCTTCATTTCATGAACAAAGGAAAGGCCAAGGAAACGACGAAACTGATAAACGCGCAAAGCTTGGATCGGGTGGGCCATATTATGATCCTAAACCTCTTGGTGCAGATTTTGCGATAGCGCACCAAAAACCGCTATGATCATCCTGTGCAGCTTTAAAATATTGACCACTAAAAGACAACGAATTTTTGGATTTCCAAAAGTGGAGCCGAAAGACTTCAATTCACACCCGGTACGAGATCTCTACGCATTGGTACAGGCTACTAAACTTACAGACAGAGTGTGAAAAATATACCAGAGCAAGCAAAATAAACCCAATTGTTTGCTGTGTTCCCGAAACAATTCATTTATAGACGGACCCTGGACAGAAAGAAAAAGAAAACGGAAGTTGATGGATATGGTATTACCGAAAGTACAAATGAAATTATTGATCGGGCGTAATAAGATTCAGAAGCAATAATTTGTAGAAGATCTAGTACTGAAAGTAATAGTTAGTAACTATGTTCTCAATTAGTGAATTAAGTAATTTAAAGAACAAAGGGCCACCACCAATTTCTGAAATAAAAATTAGACAAATTTCTTTGATGTTATATTAAAAAATAAAACGCTATTAAGTGTAGCTTATAGTTGTACATAATGCAATACAATTAACAAACAAATTTCTATTATAATTGTATGAATATCTCGTTTCCCCCCTGTACAATGCAACACAATATGGCAACAATAAATATTTGAACTAGAATACAATGGAATACGGTTTTTTAAAAAAAGAAAAACTAAGCTAAGGTTAATCTTTCTAGAAAACTAAAAAACAAAGATAAATCTGAAAACGGTTGACGTAAATTCGTTGTTAGCGGGACACGGTGTCTGTAGGATTTATCTAATATTCGAAAAAATACTGCAAACTGCCTTAATTCCATACCACGGAAACGCTTTTGAAGTAAAAATATTACTTTTAGTCTTTTATAATACTTATTACATTTTCCTGGACAATGGAATGTGAATGTAAATTTCGCTTGATCGTATCAAAAATATTAAAAGCGATACAAAATAATTGATATATCTATTTCAATGTAACAAATAAAAACAAATCTTCACGCCTATCGATTTAATCCATCTCTAAAAGCAGACTGAAAATTGTGTACATCCGAAAACCTATTTTAAACCCTTCGCCACACGCAAACTAAACAACCGGCAGACAAAGTTTCATTCTACAACTACGAAAATACGTTAAAATTATGAATTTCTTAAATAAACTACTAACCATTATAATTTTCGTAGTTCTGTTATCTCTATTTTCCCAATTGCACGGTGACACAAGAAACTAATTTACCACAAAAGATGCTGCGTTTACATTCCATTAAATTTACAATTAAATAAAATTAATATAGCCGCATTCTTTTCAGCTGAGAACAAAGTGCAACAAGGAGTCGACGGGTGAAACAGTTATCCTGAGGCGCCGTTCACGACTAGAGACTGCTTCTTTAAGACTACTTAGAACAATTCGATTGAAAGTTTCTAAAATGACTTTGAAGATATCCATTTAAGCGCAGATTGATACTCTGGTCAATATCCAATCTCTAAGCGATAGCTTCAATTTCTAGGGATTTCGTTTAAAGTGACCCTAACTCATGCTTGTAGTCTATTGGGAATGCGATTCAGTAAGGAGTCCTTCTCTTCATTGGATTACCTATTTAAATATCGAATCAATCAAATTGTGTCCTGAATTGAAATTACCAAAAAATATCTAAACGTCTAAAATTAATAGCTCACATCCAGAGGTATGTAACGATAGCGAGAAATTAAAACTGAAAAGGTATTGTTAAAAAAGGTTAATTTTCTCGTGGAATGTTGGTTGATTTAATTTCAACGTGAATGTTGTCGGCAAAAGCCGACCTGACTTGCTGACAAGTGACAACCTTCATCAACACCCGCAACGACCTTTGTCCCTAGGCGACCTTTAACCCACACTTCATCATAGATTGTAATTTATCACAAAAACTTGAAACGACGCTAGACTCGCTCTGAGACACACTTTGTTGATTAGGAACTGTCTTTGAAAATTGCTCGGCACAACTTTTTTATTTGCCACGTCTAAATTAAACCGAGTATTGGAAATATATTAAAAGGAAATAAAGTATTTTCGGAAGAAGGTGGAATTAAAAAAAGATGACTGCCGCTAATCCTTAAGTTAATTATAAATGCGCAATCAATAGCGTCCACCTGATTTCAGTATAAAATTACTCTGATCCGAACATCTTGTTCAAAAAACGGGAAGTTTTTATGTAATTTACGTACTTTCCTTCCGCTTGAAAATATTTTATCAAAGCTAATTTATCTTTAAAAATACAGTTACAAAGTCGAATTAACTGCAATGTAATGTAATTATAATTTAAGGAAGATGTAAATATTTGCAATATCAAATTTTGTAATCATGGAAAATGTTTAAATTTCCCTTCTTGTAATAAATAAAGTTTAGAGAAATTATTAACTTTTTTCTAATTAAGTAAATGGTCGGCTTTACCGCCGATACATTAATATCAATTATCCTAATCTATTGTAACTATAGAATTAAACACCCAAGCTTTAATACTCGTCGATGTGGAATTTATTGTAGCTACATTGACAAGGTTTTAAATAATAGCCCAGTCTTAAATTATATCCGGGTCTTGTTTATTATTTCAGTAAGCATGTACAGGTATCCCTCGATTAGATCGCATTTGATTAGCATGAAACTCAATTTAACGCAATTTATATACTACGTGTATGATAAACTCAATGTGCATTAAGGAAACTAGTTTTATAGTAGTCCAGTCAGTTTGTGTCTAAATTGATTGGGTTGCTATGAAACCAGGTTAAATGAATTCCAGAATACGCATTGAGTTTAGCATAAACGTAGCAATAGTAGCAACCAAAAATCGATTATCGCAATATAATATGCTGTCAGTACATACATTTTTGAAATATTTACATAGTCCACACTTAAATTCATTAGCGCAATTTTGCTTAGCAACGAATTTTTGCACAAGTAATTAATCGCGCTAATCGGGGAATGCCTGTACTAATACTACGTAGCAAAAGAACCGAAATCATCCCAGTTCAATTATTTGAGGTGGCTCATAGTTTTTAGATAGATACAATCGCATACTCTTCTATCTTAATGGTGTTCTGGTTTCTCCAGACTAAATAAACTACAGATTATAAGTAGTTTAATTATTCAAAGCCTAATTTCATTACTTAGGGCGAGTTTTTCGATTTCAGTTTAAACTCTGTTCAGGGGTGAACTTAGTTCAGAGGAAATTGAGTGCTTTTCAAATGCGGATCAAGCGCTGAACGGAGTTTAAACGACTTCAGATTTGAACGGTCGATAGCTGTTGTTTAAACCCAGTTCAGTGCACATTGTCACATTGACGTTAGCTGAATACTTCGAGTGCAGTGCTATTATGGATTTGATAGAGATTGTAAGTGACAATGTAGAAATTATTGAGTACATTGATTATGTTGATCAACCACGGCGCCCTATAGTGAGAGATAAAAGGGATCATTTTAAGAAATGGGATGAATACGATTTCTTCACTCTTCACTAGGTCCCGACTCCAAAATGGAACTGTTCAAGCCATTGTGAATCAAATTGAAGCTAACCAAAACATGCCAACCCGCATCTAAAACAATTATTGTTACGGTACGAATCTCCCGCGTAAGCTAGCATCAACTCTCGTCGAGGCAGGAATCTGTTTTGCCAACCTTGAGGTATTGTGCGCGAGGTACAAAATGTGTACGGGAGAACCCGGCAGTCAGTGTCAGAGTAGTGACGGACGTGCGCTAAAAGTCGAAATGGACAGAAGTGGTTGGCTTAACCAAAATTTCACGTGGAAGCGGTAATTTTCCCCAAATAATCAACCAAAGGAAAATAATGGGCTACAAATAACCGACGGCTCCTCGCGCCAACTTTAATAAGCGATTTATAGAAGGATGATTTCACCGCGTGGAAATAAATCTGGATGAGGAGCTGCGACGACCGGAACAGCCTTACAATATAGCGTAGATAAGTTGTACTCTTACTGTTCTACTTGATTCTAATGTGTAATTTGCACTGTTCGTAATTGTAGGCCTTCAGCCGTGTGTGGGTACGCTTTTTGTTTTTTTTTTTGATTATTAATATTTTGCATTGTCTCATGTACTGAACCATCATATCAAAATAATATACATTGTGTGAAGTTGAATCGTGCTATTCTTTTTTTTGTAACCTGCAACGACGAGAGAGTTCTGCTTTTCTTTTTCGTTGTTCGTTGACCACCGCAAAGCAGTGGCGCCCTATCAACCTCCGGAGCAGTATGAGAGGACGCCTCACAGGTAACCCCGAGAGATATTTCGACCCATTCCTTCGCCGGCTTATGAGCTCAGCTGGGCAAATTTTACTACGCGGCCGTAAGCCCGTAACAAAGTAACTACAGCATAAGAATTTTAGATTCAATTAGGTCTACACCAAATTGAAATCATGCTCTCAGTCCAGGACGAATGTTGTTAATTACAATAAGATCTATAGTACTAGTACCATGCTAACACATGGTTTGGTGATTTTGCTGGGGTGAAAAAAGTACCATTAGTAAAATTATACATAAAGATCTCGCGCCATTGCCGGCCTAGCAGGAGAATTTAGAACATTAGAAGTTACATTAGAAGTTACATTAGAAATTACGAATAAGGAATAAATGACCTTCAACAAAGTTTTTACAGAATTGCTCATTCTACTCGGTGTACAGGCGCCCTAGACTGCACGCATGACAAAATCCAATCTCCTAGTGGAGATAATGCAGAGGTGTAACAGAACAGAAAAGGCTGCTCCTCCATCAATGTCCAAACAATCTGTGACCACAACTTCCAAAATCTTGAACATCATGGTTAGATGGCCTGGCTCTGCACATTACTCGAACATTTTTGAAATTTCAAATATAAGGAGAAGTTTCGAACCTAATGAAATGGGAAATAAAATAATGGTTGAAGATAGTGGTTATCTCATCAAGAATTATTTAATAACACCATTCGCAAATCCTGGGTTACCTGCAGGGCAGCTATTCAACGAATCAGAAATTCAAACCAGAAATTCAAATGGAAAAAACTTACAGTATTTGGAAACGCAGATTCTCTGTACTGGCTTTAGGGATAAGATTAAAATTAAAGAAACTTGAAGCTATGATCGTTGCGACAGCAGTTCTTCATAATATTGCTTGTCATAGCAATGAGTCAGACCCACCCATCAATGAAAAAATTGTGAGAGCAGTTAATTTTTGCTAATGAGATCCCTCCTTTGCACTATGTTCAAGTAAGATGCGAATATTCTTTAGTTTATAATTATTTTTAAATAACTATAAATAATCACGCACTCGAATCACACACGATATTAAAAAAGGATCAACTGAACGGTTGCCAACCTCGATTTGAAAAACGCCGCATTCCTGTGAACTTGGTTCAGTACCAGAACTGCAATCAGTTGATCGGAGGATTAAACTCGCCCTTAGCGTCGTTTGTGCATACTGTACTCTGTTTTTAAACCAGGAAGAGCGTTAGAAGGCTATGAAATAATTACTTTTTTACTTTATGTTGGTAGTAATGCACTGATATTGGCATTTTGCATCTAACAGTTTAAGGTTATATTAGTGACGTCACGTCAAAATTAGGAATTATGGTGAGAAATGTTTCTGTGTTTCGGTGACAAAAGCTTTATCTTCAATATTCGATATTCTATAACAGTTAAGTGATTCTGCCCAAATTGTATAGGTTATGTTATTAAGCATTCATTACTACCAACATAAATTACGTAAAACAAAAATTTTGTGTCCTAATGCTCCTGCTGGTTTAAAAATGGACTATATCAATGCCATCTTTACTTTCTAAATAAATATGATTTCAGAAAGAAATTCTACTAACACAAGATAAATAAATAAATAAAGGCTTTCTACCAATGTGTCGGCGGAATAGTTTCAACTTACTATGATCATAACAATCGACTCCGATCAGATGTGCACAAAGTTTGACTGAAAATTAAGTAAATATCGTTACAGCAATTACAAGCGGATTCGGCCAAATGTGCAAAATATTTCCATGGATCTATTAGCTCTGCCTAGATCTCTGGGAATACGCATTTTACAATCAGCTTCTTTTATATGTATTTAAGAAATAAATGACATCTGTCAAGGATTGTAATTTGTCTTCGTTTAGATGGCGAGACTTTGCTCGAAATGCTGTTTTTCAGTTTTTATTATCTGCAGCAATAATTAGTATAGTAATACCGACCTCACTACAAGGATCAGAGTCGCAAGGCCTTTAATTTTATATATGAAATTTGAAAATCGTAGAAGCCGTTTATAAGTTACGCTATTATATGGATTTGTATCACTTATGCTCGGTTTTTCAAAGCGATGTTAAGACTCTTCTATACCTCGTTCTCAATGTAATTTTCCTATATCACGGCTGCCACAAAAACCCCCTTCAATTAATAAAAAAATAAACTTTTAACGCCAGATTATGAAAGTTTAAATCTTTATCTACAAAATAACCGGATGTTTTTTTCTTAAAGTAAATGCGACTAATGTAATAACACTTTGAAACTTTATGGTTTTATACCTAATTTCGACCAAAACGATTTTGATTTATTACTACGGACAGAGCTCATTTATACAAAAAGTGGTCCGATCAGTTTGTAGTAAAGATGATTTTCAGCATTAATAAAAAAATTAGATGCGAAATTTGGATAAATAAGGTCCCAATCGTGGCACCCGTGAAAACATTAAATCGGCATCGTATCCTGGCGCCATGCTACGGTCATCTCTTCTACCCTACTATTGCTGATAGAATCGGCAAACGCATGCTTTCTCTCTTTTGTTGTGACTACCCGATTACAGTATTTACGAGTCGTTTGAACGTCTTCTCGAATATGAATGTTTCACGAATTATGTGAAACGGTTTTGTATAAAAGGCGATTATTTTCACATGAATTTTCACATGAATTTTCAAATGTGGATATTTAGGTTTCGTATAGGGGTAATATTTTTGAGCGGATTCCGTCCAGTGAATTTATATTATTATTAAATTATATTTAATAATGTTTTAACATACTTGAAAAAATGATCGCCATAGGTGCAACCATCGTTGTCACTGACGTTATTGTAGGACATTGTCACCGTAAACTTTACGCAATTTTTCACAAATTTGACGCGCGTTCTTTCCTTTATGGAAGTAAAATACAGTAAAAGTCGTTTTTACTTTAGTAAAAATATAGTAAAAATGCACAGTTTGGTCTTCCATTTTCAAATTGTTATAATTTGCATTTTGTGCTGTTGCATTTCCGGTCGTGAAAAAACACTGAAGGTATAAGAGCCACCATCGAGCCGACAGCCGATCTGTGAAAGAGTCAATATGTGTTTATCTGGTATACAGGGTGATGAAAAAATGGTGTCCAAGATTGATATTGGTACAATGCTTTCTGTTGAAGCATTGTGGAAATCGCAACAAAAGTGGTCCAAATAGATTCTGTTTAAAATTAAAACAGTTTGTCTAAGAGCAATACGTGGCAATACTGCACATATTTATTTTTCTAAAGAATTACTTTCAGGTAGGCCTATTTCTTGTATCTAAGCCACCAACGCTGACAGATACTGTCACTTGCGTAAGATAAACAACTGTCATGTTGACATAACTTTTTTTATTTCAAAAGAATTTAATGTAATTAAACAAGAATACAACAAACAGATAATTGAAGGGCTATATGCAAAAAGTCCCCAAGTGACGTAGAGATTTTCTACTATTTGCGCTATTTCTGATAAGAATGGACAGTGCACTTTTTGTAAAAAAAAAAAGGTGGTGGAACGCTCAACAGGGCGATTTTATTTAGACCAACAGCTATTAAAAATAAAAAAAATCGTCGAAAACAGGTGGTGGAACGCCGTTCCCAAGCGTTCCATGACAAAAAGAGCACTGCGAATGGATGAACTTTCGGTCGCACTTACTGATTCCCGTTTAAAAGGTCCCTAACCATGTTATTTAGTAAAAACAGATCAATCGAAAACGAAACAATGTGATTTCCAGATCAAATTGAAACATAAAATCTCAAATATCTTAGAATATGAAAAAGTGTAATGCTTCGTCCTGGTACAGTTTCAATCGCTTCCACAACTACTTGCTTCAACGTTGGTGTGCGAACTTCACGAGGTCGTCCACGATTTACAGAAATCGGCATTACTTGTCCATTTTCCCTTAATCTTTGCTCCACTCTTCTAATTACGTTAGCATCTGAATGACGTCGACGTGGATACAGTTTAGCATATACTCTAGCTTATTCGGTCATTGGTCTTTTTGGGCCTTTGCGTCTTAACATCTATGCCAATACGTAATAACACAAAACTGCAAAATTAATTATGTCGACTACTGAAAACAGAAACTTATTTCCTACCACATATTAATGGGAAAAGTACGACTTTTCTCACAAAGTGGACCAATTTTTCTTTAAATATCTTTATCAAACGATAACCATTATAGTCATAACAAGATAATGGAAAGTGCTAGTTCCTTAGAAGAAAAGTTACTTTTCTTTCCTACTAGCGACGAAAGTGATACTTTTCTTTTCGTGAACTTTTAAAAAATTGTATGTTGTATGGGGTGTTTATAAATTAATTTGCATAACAGTTTTAATATCACAGGTTTGTGGTAATCACGCTAATACTAATGCTAATAATTTATGTATTTTTTTACCCCTGAATTGATTTAAATTTTGTAATTGCTGACCATTGCTTCGTTTCTTTCGTCCAAATTTGGTTACTTTACGTAAATCGCCACTAGATTTACCCATTTTTTTAATTAGTTAGATAACCGATATCTTCTGTAAAATTGAGACACGGGTGGAAACACAAACTCAACTAAAATAATTGTTCAGCGATTCACCACTGGTCCTATTCCGTGACAGTAAAAATTTGCACGTGCCTTATCAAGATTCTTTGTCGGCGCCCGCACCAATCCATTTTCATTTAATTGACTCCGTACGTCAGCCGCATGGATAATATAGAGAATGTTTTCAATGCGTCATCTATTGGTATCCTACTTTGAACTTTGCTTGCTCTCTCAGCTCACCGTTCACACGCTGGTATAGAAGAGTCTTAACTTATATCTCCAATAATTTCTGTGGTTACCATTGTGGCAACACGTCACACACAATAGTAACCACGGTAACCAGCACCGGCACTCCGTAAGCTGATAGGCATGAGATCTCCTTATCATTATTTCCTTCATGCACATAAAAAGTCAGTCACCATGATTTTCTTCAGTTTTATAGCGATTAAATTTTGACGTTTCAAACGTGTCAAAATTTACCCGATTAAATTTTGATGTTTCAAATGTATCAACATTTACCCGATTAAATTTTGACGTTTAATCGCTTCTGATTTTTTTTGCAATCATTATCGAAGATTCTTCGACAAGCAAATAAATAATTTGTTGTAAAATCTATTTATTCAGATTAATAATCAGGAGATAATCATGCCGAATACCCCGCGTGCATGAAAATAGCCTGATTAAATTTTTACGTTTTTGTCGCAACGTTTTGCGATAAAGAAATATTTCTCGTAAATTTTCCACCCAGAATCGCTCGTGCTTCGCACTCGAGATATTGTTGCGTGGCAAATTTACTCGACATATTTCTAGGCAATACATTTTGACAGAAACTTCAAAATTTATTCGGCTATTTTGATGCACTTGGGATATTACTGCTTATAGCACCACGGCGGGGCTCGTCCTTCGTCCTTAAGTAGCGTCGTTGCCATTAAGTGTGCTGCGCATGGCGGTACCTGTTCGGCTATGGAAGCGAGGGGGTAACCTGGACTTCACTATAGACGGCCTGGATAACCACCCGCCTAATTTGTGCAGTTCTTTTTATTGTTTTTGAATTTTCATTATCCAGTTATAAAAAGGAACATGTTCAATGTTGAATTAACGTAATTTTATTTCTCTGTGAATTTAAATTATTTAATTAATAAATTTAGTGGTGTAAAGTGTGAAATCAGTGACTATTGTGTGCCACACAAAACTCTAACAATATATTATAAATCCATTGATTTAATACTTTATAAGTAGGTAATGCTAATTATAACTTCTGAACATACTTCAAACTACACTTTAAACCTACAATTTTAGAGGCTCAATATTTTTACTTAAGTCGAATATTACTATCACGTGTTCATCTCTATTTTGTGAAAGTTACGGAGTACCGGGGCAGGACATTTATTAACTGGAGATATAAATTAACATCGCATTAATGCCCGGTTTCTGATGTTAATTTATTATCCAGTTAAATGTTCCGGTTACCATGGTAAATCATTGTTGCAACAATAGTAACAACGGTAATAACTGGAGATATAAATTTATTAACATCGCTTTAAGAAACCTGGCATACGCCAGAAACTAGTCCTTTGCGAGTGCGAGCGAGTATGGTTTGTACACTACGTGACAATTTAAACCATAATCGACGCACAGTTGATTTAAAACTGATTTCACCAGTACGTATAAGTTGTTGCCTGCCAATTTTCAGGTCCGTATACAAAGTTTTTGGGCCAACGTTGTACGAAGTGAAAAATTGAAATTTACAATTTAAACGGTAAAAATTTTGACAGCAACCGTGCGTCGATTTCGTTTTAAATTGTCACGTAGTGTACAAACGAGTACTCGCAGAAAAAGTTTCTGATTGTGTGATACTCACCATTTTTTGAGGGGAAAATTGATTAAATTTGCTAAAAATCAAATTAAGTTTTCAAAATTTTGATGCTAAAGAATTTACACTTCGTGCTGTTGACAACGAGTATAAAATTTGATAGGCGTTTGACAGTTATCAGCTTTGATGTATGCAGTCACGAGCCAGTGGTAATGCTAACTGCAGTTTTGCAAGCGAATTTACATGTATGCAACATTTCTCGTAGATTTTACAAAAAGGGCTATCTCTAACTGTTTCAATTATCTGTTAAACAGTTGCAAATGATATAGGTAACTTGACTTTTATGTTAAAATTTTTTGTTGATTTTTTAAAAATAATCCTTAGAGTAAAGCGTCTTCTATAAATCATGTCATTTGTTTCGGCGGAGAAGGGGGTTAGCGGAGTTATCACATACTGAAACAGGGGGTTAGGGGATCTTTTTAAAAACATGACATCACGAAGGGTAATTTTAGCAAGTATTTGTAAATCACCAATATAAATTCTTCAACTGATATAGCGAACCTTTCATTTTATTGTATTTTCCTTTATAATTCAAAATAATTTTGCTTCGGTGACGTGACTTGTGGGGGGGGGAGAACAGTGTGACACTTTGTGACATAGGGGTGGGGTGGGAGTCAAATTTGAGGAAAAACCTGTGGTGTCATTTATGGAAGCCGACTAAACACGGTGTAGTTACGATTTCAAAATGTAAAGTTGATATCGATACGTTTTTACCAAAGTATCGTAAGCCACATCTGTCAAATTTCGCAGGAGACAACTTTCTTGTCCACAAGGTCATTGCATGTGACTATCTTGGTACTTACGATAGGTTTATTGTGTTCTTATCACCATAAAGAATAAACTGATGGGTATATTACTCTGCCAGAACAAGCATTTAGTCCGATATTTACGATATAATGCAAAATCTTAATTTCGCTCAAAATGTCACTTACGATACTTTAGAAAAAAGGTATCGATATGCGCCATGATATTACAAAATGCATTATAATTTATTATTCAGTAGAAAGTTTGCAAATCTTTAAAATTTCAACAAAAATTGATGAGATTATCGTTACCAGTAATTTATGATAAACTTAATTATGCAACAAGATCTTTAAAAGATTTTGTGTCCACAGAGTAAAAAAGTTCATTATTTTTGTTCTTTTTACTTTTTAATGATTTTGAAGATTATGTCATTTAAACTGCGTTAATCAATTTCCAATTTATTTAGTTCAAAAAAAGTTGAACATGCTTGGAGGGCTTCTTCTTTGTTAGACGACTTTTTAATCAGGGTTTTAACAGTTTCATCAAAAACACAACAAAACCAAGCTATTTATTTTGAATCTGTCATTTTTAGTTCCCTCGCCAGTAGCAAGTGCCAGTATGGCGAATAACGAAATTAAATTATAACGAATAATAACATTTTGATTAACTCGGGTAAGTTGAGTTTACGGCGCATAAGTTAAACGTAAATTAATTTTAAACCAACGAGTTTCTACAAAACACAAAAACCTAAATCATTAAAGCTGGGTTTATGCAGCTGTTAATTTAATTTAATTTAATTTAATGTAATTTAAAAAAAGTTTAAAGCTGGGTTTATGCAGCTGTTAATTTAATTTAATTTAATTTAATGTAATTTAAAAAAAGTTTAAACCTATGCTTTCAATAGAAGTGTTTATGCAGTTTAATTTAATTTAATTTAATTTAATTTAAAATAAAACATGACCAACTTTTATCTTAAGAAAATTTACGCATGCGCCCTGTGTTGAAAGTGAACACAACCATGTCAGCTGTATGATCTGTCATCTGTGTCAATTTGTTTACAAGTGATTACATGCATTTTACGTAAAAGGTGGTGAGGTTATGTTTACTTGCATCTAGTTTTCATTTAAATTGAAATAACAAAATGAAAGATTTTCTGTTAATTGGAAATGTTTGACAGAGGTGCACGTGACAGAAGCATTAAAACACTATCCTTTGCGCATGCGTAAATAATATTAAACAATCTGCATAAACGCGTACAGTAAAATTAAATTATATTACATTACATTATCTTACATTACATTAAATTAACAGCTGCATAAACCCGACTTAAACCTATGCTTTCAATAGAAGTGTTTATGCAGTTTAATTTAATTTAATTTAATTTAATTTAAAATAAAACATGACCAACTTTTATCTTAAGAAAATTTACGCATGCGCCCTGTGTTGAAAGTGAACACAACCATGTCAGCTGTATGATCTGTCATCTGTGTCAATTTGTTTACAAGTGATTACATGCATTTTACGTAAAAGGTGGTGAGGTTATGTTTACTTGCATCTAGTTTTCATTTAAATTGAAATAACAAAATGAAAGATTTTCTGTTAATTGGAAATGTTTGACAGAAGTGCACGTGACAGAAGCATTAAAACACTATCCTTTGCGCATGCGTAAATAATATTAAACAATCTGCATAAACGCGTACAGTAAAATTAAATTATATTACATTACATTATCTTACATTACATTAAATTAACAGCTGCATAAACCCGACTTAAGACCTGCATTGTTCTCGAAAACACGACTCAGAATCACAGAAAGTAAAATAAAATAAGAAGTGATAGGGTGTTGTATAAACACAAAGAAGTATTAAAACAAAGAGCTTATGCTTTTGAATGGATTTTCCCCTTTCAACTTCTGAACTTGTAAAATAAATGTTTATTGAATTTTTTAAACAATAATTAAATCTAATTGCACGAAAAGAATAAAAGAACGTACACTTGGGAAATAAAAAATCCTTAAAACTGGACTTGGTGTTCTGGTATTTTTACTTCCTCAATATAAGCTGAATGTGAGCCACGACCGCGTCAAGCCTTTCAGGAAATGAAGATCTATGGAGACTAAACCGGAGACTACGGTCATTTATCTTCAAGGTCTGAACGTACTTCGTTCACCTTCCAGGTGCTATTCGTGAATTCGATCCCACGGGACTATTTTTCACGAATATTATTTGCCGACGAATCATTCTAATAAGCGTTTAACATTATTACCATTTTTCAAAATTGTTCATATAATTCTTAAAATTCCGTTTCCACATAAATTCTCTAATCATTTGTACCTATAGTAATTTCAGAGAGTTACTTTCGGTCAACTTTTTATGTATTTACAAAAGTAATTCAGTAGAGAAATGACAAACCATAATTTAAAAATCGAGTTGATTTTAGCATATTCGATCGGTGTTAAATAGACCGGTTTAATAAAGTATTTAATTGATATTACAAAAGAGAAGTGAATATAGTTGAAAGGGACGATTACACGGAATGGGGGATATCTCAATTAATGCAGTCCCACACAAACAGCCGATAGCATGTTGCGTGCAATATATGTAGCGTGTCGAGCGCGGTCAAATAGTCAATTAAAGGTTTGAAACCATCTGCAACCAACGTTACACACAAAAGACACCTGCTACCTATATGGAGCCACTTAAAAGCTTTTAGACCCAGGATACTAACTTCTAGTACTTTGCTTATATCATATTACTTATTAAATGCAACCCCGGTTTTATGCACCGTCTCTAAATAAATCTTTTTGCGACAAATAAATACAATTTTAAATTGTTAACAATTTCAGGCATACTTAATTAACGAGTATGATGTTAGAAATTTGGAATAATATTGAGCAATATGCGCCGGCCAGTCTTCATTGAAAATAAGTTATTTTTTGTGAGTTTCCGGGATAATAATAAATGAGCATTTAGCTGCTTGGTAAGTTTAATGAAACTCGACAATGTCTTCAAATTCTTTAATTAAATTAGCCGCTGATCTGAGAACATTATACTGATATTCCTCCCAGTACCAATAGATACAAGGTCAGTTTACATCAGGTATGACCAACATTTGGCCGGAGGACCAGATTCGGTCAGCTCGGGCGCCGGCACAACTTACCTACAGTAAAATGGGGTTACCTTGATCCTATGGGATTAGATTCATCACAATTTCTTTTTTGTGAAAAACTCGAGTAGCTTGATTTGTGAAAGTATCCGAACGTTCTCTTTTCAAAGATTGGTAGTTTTTTTATTACAATTTATGAAAGTAACCCCACACAGTTCTTTTTCAGAAACCTGCCAACCGATTTTATTTTCTCGTTGTTGTTCTAGAGACTTTTTTTGGTAAAAGCCATGAAAGTAAGTTTCATATAAGCCTCCCCTATTTTTTAAAGGGCAAGAATTTGGATAACATTGGGGGGGGAGGGGTAGTCGGCGTTAATACAGTGAGGTTCACGTGAATACGTTTTCTTTGGCCACTAAAAAATAATTGTTAATCTCGGTATCGCCCATCGATATTTTTGTACCAACTCCATGTCCCCCATGGCTTCCTCTTACATATCTTTCTTAGTGAGGTTTGCTCTAATTCAATTTGCGTGCGCTGGTTCTATTTCCACTGTCTTGACATGTACTTTGACGTAACTTAAATACTTCACAACTTTTCTAAATTCACTCATGCATAGCTCTAACAATTAGGCTGAAATTGTCCGTCATACCTCAATTGAACACGAAATAACATTAACTCAAATTGGATAACGAACGACTGGCGTCCGTTCTACAAGACGTCTCGGCGTGTACCTACTTACCACCCTACTTTAAACACACTCCCTTCTCGAGTCCTACGGAGGGAAAGCATTGCGATCGGCTCTGAGTAGCTAATGAAGTTAATATTGCCAAGAGTGGAAGTGATGAAAACGCGTGATTTACATGTGGTGATAAGGATTCGAATTTGCTGGTTATTTTAAATTTAAGGCGTTGATCCCCTTCAGCGACCTTCTGCGCGATAATTCCTGTTTCACTATAATACACACAAACTGCCGGCACAGTTGCGTCTCGTTCCGTTTTGTGGTAGTCAGTTGAGCAGTGTAAATCAGGTTTTTAACACCAATCGTACAAGTAATCATGTGTATAGTGGATGGAAAGGACGTGGGCACATCGGTTCTTCGTGAAACAGGTATTATGCGTAGTTTTTGTGTACTTCGGATTTCAAACATGCTACTATACTAAACTTATAAACTGGTACCTATTCATAAATAAACTTTAAAATTAAATGCTTGGTTAAAAGTAGGTGGATGACTTTCGTTGACATACGAACACATATTTCTTTATCCTTGCAGCTATAAGTAACCAGAAGAAAAATAATACGAGAAAACAGCTTAACGAAAATGTGGCTTAAAGGTGTTTAAAGTAACGTTATATGTATAAAATTATTATGAAATAGTAGAATTAATTCAATTTATAAATAATAAGCATAAGTTCTTAGCGTTTCTGGTTCCTAAAGCAAGAGTGTAAGTATTGGTACTAAATTCTATTGTCAACAACTTCGTTCTCTTGAGGTAGAACGGGGAAAACGGTAGCTATACTCGCCGCGGGCAAAAAATGGAATAGCCATGAGGTGTTCACGTGATACTTCGTAGCGTAGTCTGATTTACACTACCTCGACAAATTTTAGTTGTGTGCGGGAAATTTAAATTTTACTATTTCATGGATTTTATGGAATGAATTTCTGCATCAGTCGGGAATAAGCAATTTTTATTTTTTACTTCACGCATTGCTTACGTGGGTATGTTAAGCTTACCCAAGAGAGTATAAAAGCTTAAAATTTTCGGCTGCGTGCATTGGGCTGCATCAAACTTCTTACCGCGCGCCGTTAACCAATAGGAAACGTTCCCACCGAAAATCACGTGAAGGAGCACGTTCGTTTATTACTCCATCTGGTCGCCGTGTCGATTATAGTGATTTCGAAGCATGCTACTGCCCGACAATATACTGCTAACATTGCAAAAGTGGGCAACCATGAGCATTTGAAGGGATCTATGCAAGAAATGCCTAAGTCACTTTTCATATTCTGTGTTATTTGGGATTTGATATTTCAATATGATCTGTAAATCACATTGTTTTAATTTTGAATGACCTTTTTTACTAAGGTAAGTAATCTTTAGTGAAAAAAATCAATCAAAATCAAAACATTGTGTTGTGTGTCACAGAACAGGAAAAGTGACTTGGGCCTACTTCTTGCATAGAGCCCTTCATTTGCTCTATTCTCATGTTGGTGCTTTATCAGGTTATGATCGTCGCCGCTTTCTATCCAATAATTTTCAAGGAATCTTCTCGAATAGTGACTTTTTTTAAAGGTTAACTATAAACAATGCAGGATAATGTGTTGTAATTGTGAATTGCAGGCTGGTATATTGTGCATCTATTGCTTCACTTAATTTTGATATTTTAAATTTAAATCAAACCAGAAAATTTTGAGATTTCTAAAATATTGAATACATACCTACACTGGCGAAAAATGTATGATTCATATATTAAAATTTTTTTTCGATTTAGCTTTTAGATTATAAATAAAATAAGACATATTTGGAAAAACAACATTTATTATACATTCCCACTACATTCTCACTACAAAAAGTTTTCGAAAACAGATAACTGATAGCATTATTATGATTTATTGAAAGGTATGAAATCATTTAACACATGCATACTATCGATTTGTCGTGAAATTCAATGAAGATGGGATGCGTGGTTGTTCAATTAAAAGATGTATAAACTGTAGAATTTGGATGTGGCTATAGATAACAATGGGCTAAACCTATAATTAATTGAACAATAAAATCAATTAACTGTTTTTGGTTCAATTTTAATTGAATGTGAATAACGTTTAATTTTATTCCCATCTGTCGCCACACTGATGCGTTGTAATATTATGATTCCAATTAAAGCTGTTGTAAATTGAAGTTGAAAAAAATATTTTGAAATGTTTGACTTCTAATGTAATAATTTTTAACAAGGCACAACTCAGTAATTTTAAGTTATTCCTACAATCTATTTTGAATGCGTTGTGCTGCCTTCAAAATGTAGTAAAAATCTTAAAAACTATAAGTACCAAATAGTTTATTCAAAAGTAAAATAAAAATGTCATTTCATAATTTCACCTAAACCAGTTTTTACTGTAAATATATATGTGTATGTTTTTCGATATCAGTTTTACATATTAATTTGTCCTAATTTAATACAACAATTAATAATTAATAAAAAAACAAACTAAATATAATACATCCTTGTTAAATATAAACAAAGCTCGAAATTAACAGAACTCAGTAGGCAACTAAAATAATAACAAAAAACATATAAAGATATCACAAAATGTTATGTGATGTACAAAAATATACTTATTGTTAGTTAACAATCTGACCAGACAATAGCTTTTTTCGCTCGATCTACACTTACGAGCAATGTTCCGTATGGGTGCCAGGAAGTAGCTGTCACAGCAGACCTGCAGAACAGGTTAATAGATCTTCACATGCAACAAAATTAGCAAAAGCAGCCAATTAAAATAAGCAATGCAAAACTACTTCTAAAAAGCGCTAAAGCAACGATAAAATTACTTACACGTGTTCCTTCAGAATATTTTCGACTTTGGCTGTATTCACACCCCAGATGTAAACACTTCCATCTGCAGAACCAACTGCAATGTATTGTCCGTCAGGGCTGAAAGTAGCACGCGCCCAATCACATCCCACTTTAAAGCCGTCGGCACTATTTCAACAAAAAATTAAAACATTGTATTATTTGTGTGGGTATCAACAGTAAACAAATTGTAAGAGTGAGTTTGAAGAAAGTCGCGCCTACTACAAAGACCTATCATAAAGAAGTTCGAAAATACACTTGTCTAGCGC
Organism: Dascillus cervinus; assembly: GCA_949768715.1. Lineage (NCBI taxonomy): Eukaryota > Metazoa > Arthropoda > Insecta > Coleoptera > Dascillidae > Dascillus > Dascillus cervinus. The sequence goes on along the minus strand of OX458316.1, from coordinate 14,712,690 downwards.
AGATTTGCCCGCGTAAATGTCGACTAGTGCAAGATTAATGACGTAAGATAAAAAAGATGACTTTATGGCGATATCAGTCTCGCTTGGGGCGCTGTCTTATCGCACCCACTATCTGAGGACCTGTTGGCGTCTACACTTAACCCAGTTTCGTACACCCTTAAGAAGTTAAGTGTTTAACGTATTTTGAGAGAAATGAATTACCTTGCCCGTTAGTATGTGATTTATGAGTTGCCTGAAATAGCATTGTTATGTGATGAGAATAGCATTGTCAAAACATTTTAATGTTTACTTAGCGCTTACGTCTAAACTTGATATGTTATGAATATGCACATAAACGCTTCTACAAGTGCTTTGTGCCTTTGTGTCACTACTGTCAATCATCAAGATAATCAACGATGATGAACTAATTTTTAACGCATTATTTTTGATTGTCTTTACGCTAATGAACTGTCAATGTGCTCTTTGTAGTTTCTCACAACACTTAAAAAGTGCCGAAACAAAAAAAGCAACTTTACGATTTCAGTGAAAATGTAGATGAAAAAATAGACAAATGTGTGTCTTTACTTGAAAGCTCGTGTATATGAATTACGAAAATTCACGCCTAAGTTCTCGAGTATCACTTGAGAGTTGAGAAACAATATAAAAATGAAGAATAAAAAATTTTCGTTCAACTTCTGTTATGTAGTTAAAGCTGCAATTTATCGTTCCTTCAAAACTGTTTGCTATAGAGTTAAGTGTTTTATTCCCGTATTTACATATTTTCAGTTCTGTTTACTTTTATATTTACTCATACAATAACTATTAAATGCATTTGTTCTATGCAATTATTATAAATTATTATAACATTCCAACCACTTTACAGTGAAGAGTCAGAGTGAAGAAATATTTTTGAAATCATTGAAAGTCGTTATGGCTCAAGTGGTCGTATGTTTACAATTTGCAAAGTCCTCGGGATGTTATAATCATTTATAACCCTTTACTTTTTAAAAATAGATTGAATATTCATCAATACAAAAGTAAAAAATTGCAAGTTTTTTGTTAAATGAAATTCCATAACGGAAACTAAAATATATATCAAGTAGGTGATTACTGACAGCAATAAGCTGATTATTAAAATGTTCAGTCATTTTGAAAATGTACCACATTCTAGACTTTTGCCGGAAGTAATCAAAACTTAAATGATTTTTAACACGCTAGATACAGATAACACTTCTGTAAAATTTATTACTTTATTTTCTCATCGGCATTTTCATTTCAACAAAATATCTTATTGGTTATAGTTGAGTAAATTCGATTTTATGATTATTAGTCGGCGAAGAGAATCCAAACACTTAATTTAAAACATTAATTCTATTTTACGCTTCTGACCAAGAATATCATCGAAAATTATATTTTTGGCCTCCGTCCAAAATGACTGATTTTGAAGTCCTCTAAATAGGCCAGAAAATCCGTTTTTCAGGACTAGGCCTGGAAATGAACACTAGTGTAATTTTAATTTTGTAAGGTGGTAGCACCGAATCTGAAAACCAAATCGAAAATTGAATGTCAATTACACTGTTTGTTAACATCGACAAGAACTTTATTAATATTTATACTACCTATTAGTTATAAAAATAAAAGATGCTTTTAATTTAACAATATTGCGATTGAGACACCGCCCAACAAATAAATGTCACAGGAAGTGTAAGATGGTTAAAACGATCTTTTCTAACAAGATGCGGAGCTTGCGTTCCACTTGGTGGCAGGCAATTTGAACATCTATGTGATTTTTATTGGTGTTTTGTTTAGTCTATATACAGGGTGTTCACGAAAAAACGCCCCAGCTCCTAGCGCTATTATTGGGAGTCCAATTGTAACAAACGATACGTCAAATTAAATGGTTTAAAAAGTACTACAATGTGTAGCTCAAACATAATTTTTACCTGTTTCTCCATTCAAAGGTCAAAGGTCAACTTTATTTTTTCAAATTACAACCTTATATTTTTCTTTGACAATTTTTTTTCTGAATTCAACGATGCATCACAATCAATATTTCTGATTTATTTTAAGGTAATAAAAAAATTAAAATAATAACTAATATTATTAGCAGTAGGCTTTGAAAAATAACTAAGACGTAGCGGTGGCTATGGAAACGACGTGTCACAAATAAAAATTACGATTACTATTGTCGCAACAATGGTAATAACCATGGTAACCGGGACATTTAACTGGAGAAATACGTTAACATCGCTGTTAGAAACTGGCTATTAGTTTGTTTACCTATTTTTTGCAATAAAAATGAATAATAGTGAGCTTGTCGAAATGCTGCAAGTTTATTTTGAGTGTAATAAAAACAGTGGACAAGCATTGCGTCGTTATCAAGAACGCGTTCCTAATAGACAGGTCCCAAATCGTCGCAAGTTTGTTCGTTTGGAATTCAATTTACGACAACATGGAAGTTTCCAAAGACCAAAAAGGCCAAATCATACCCATCAAGATGAAAATTTCGAGATGAATGTTCTACTAAGTGTTGAAGAAAACCGATGGACGTCTGTGAGACAAATTTCTCAGAATTTGGATGTTTCGATCGGCAGCGTTCACAGAATTTTGAAACAAAATAAATACAAGCCATTTGTACCGCGAAAAATTCATACAATCCAACAAAACGATCCACTGGCGTAGAATAAATATGTGTAATTTCTTTTTAAGCGAGTTAAGGCGAGATCCATTATTTTATACAAAAATTTTGTGGTCTGATGAGTGTCAATTTACAAACAACAGACATTTTAATCGTTTCAATCACCGCTATTGGAGTGTAGAAAACCCACATATTGCCATCGAACAAAATCCTCAGATAAGATTTTCGGTGAACGTTTGGTGCGAGATATTAGGCGCCAGGATACCTAATAGGACCAATTTTCATTGATGGAAATCTCAACCAAGAAAAATATCCTCAAATTTTGACTGAAGACTTAGAAGAAATTTTAGATGACTTGCCGTTGCCATTGAATGGAATGAACTAGTATTTCAACAAGGTGGCGCTGCACCACACAAAATGCTCTTATGATTAGGGACTATTTAAATATAGAATTTGAAGACAAATGGATTGGAACATACCTATATTTGTTGTTCATAAATTAATTATTTAAAATACGTTGTTTCCGTACTGACACATCGTTTCCATAGCCACCGCTACGTCTTAGTTATTTTTCAAAGCCTACTGCTAATAATAACAGTTATTATTTTAATTTTTTTATTACCCTAAAATAAATCAGAAATATTGATTGTGATACATCGTTGAATTCAGAAAAAAAATCTCTATAAAATTGTCAAATAAAAATATAAGGTTGTAATTTGAAAAAATAAAGTTGACCTTTGACCTTTGAATGGAGAAACAGGTAAAAATTATGTTTGAGCTACACATTGTAGTACTTTTTAAACCATTTAATTTGACGTATCGTTTGTTACAATTGGACTCCTAATAATAGCGCTAGGAGCTGGGGCGTTTTTACGTATGTATGTATGTAGCTTATATATTCGGAAACCGCTGAACCGATTTTGATGAAATTTTCAGGAATACTCTAACATAACCTGGAGAGTGTTCCGGTGAAGTTTGGTGCCGATCAGGGGGGGGGAGAAGTGTCCTAAAGTCACCAAATTTTGTACACAAGTGCATCTTAGTAGGGGTGACTTTAGGTTGATGCCGAACGTGGGGGGGTCCAAACAAAAATCGCCCGGGGGTATCACTGAAACTTATTTTCGCATAGAAAACAGTGTCCTATAGCCAACAAATTTTGTACACAAGCGCATCTTCGTAGGGAGGACTTAGTTTGATGCCGATCGTGGGGGGCACACAAAAATCGCACGGGGGGATCACTGAAACCTATTTTTGCATAGAAACAAGTGTTCTACAGCCAACAAAGTTTGTACACCAGTGCATCTTAGTCGGGGGGGACATAGTTTCGCATAAAAAGAAGTGTCCTACGGCCACCACATTTTGTACAAAGGTGCATCTTAGTCGGGGGGGGCATATTTTCGATTAGAAAGGAGTGCCCTACAGACACCAAATTTTGCACCTAAGTGCATCTTAGTAGTGGGAGGAGCTTATCGCCCAGACATGTTTTCGCATAGAAAGAAGTGTCCTACAGCCACCAAATTTTGTACAAAGGTGCATCTTAGTCGGGGGGGGGAGCATATTTTCGCATAGAAAGAAGTGCCCTACAGCCACCAAATTTTGTACACCGAGCGAAGCCTGGTATTTCAGCTAGTTTTGAATAAATACCTATCACTTTAATTTAACAAGTGTTTTCATTGGCCAAGAGATGACGTTGACTTTCGGGATATTCTTTATAGGTGTAACACATTAGAGTGATTTCGCAATTAATAAAAGAGTTTAAAAAAGGTTAACATTTTCAAATATTTACTGAAAATCAACAAAGCTTAAAATCGAGTTTCTGACAGTAAAGTGGTCAAAACATAAGATACTGAGAAAAGTGTTAAAAATTCAAAGAGGGCGGACGCCCGCGGGTTGAACCTATTTCTAGTATAGTAGTTAAAGTACTAAAAGACATACCCATTAAAATTGTTAGTTTCACAAAAGTTGCTGCGCCTATGTCTTTTTAAATTTTGACATTTTTTGGATGCGGGATTAAACAACTCAAAACTCAACCCCAAGTTCCAGGTATCTCGCCAATCGACAATAATATCACTATCAATACCGCAGAACATAATTTGTGTTTCATTGGGAGCGCAGGATTTAATTTAATTAATTTAATTTGACTTTAAAGTTGAATTTTCATATTTTCTTTATATTACGACCTACTTCTTCATTGTGTGATGTTTTTAAATTATCCCTTGCGAAGGTCAATGATGCTATGCGTCAGTCTCGATACTGTTGTGATTTTTAATTTGATAACTTCCATTCTAGCAAAATTGTAATTATTTCTAAACTGTTCGCTTTAAAATTCTTCTATTGTCCCAGGAAATAAATTACTTTGAACTATATTAGATGTTTAGGCGGTACCCCAGAGTTGGATGCCGTACGTCTAAATCGGCTTTATCATCGTTTTATAGAGGAGTAACTTGCTCTCCAAAGACAGTTGCGATTGACGCCCTATCAGCCAATACATTTTCTGTAACTTCAAGCCCATTTGCTTGCCTTTTGCCCATATGTAAGTTCTCCAGTTAAGTTTTTTATCCAAGTGGATGCTGAGATACTTGGCGCTTTCGGCTTGCGGGATCTGTTGGTTGTTAAGCATTAGCGGTGAACATGTGCCTCTCCTTAGGATGAACGTTACTTGGACTGATTTGCTGTCATTTATTTTAGTGCGCTACTTTTTACACCATAGTTATATTTTATCTAAGTGGTGTTGGAGAAGATAAGTTGCTAAGTTGGGCTCAGTGTGTGATGTGAGTATGGCCGTATCATCGGCGAAAGTAGCAATCATGCTCGTTGTTGTAGTCGGGAGATCAGCTATGTAACAATTAGGGAAGACCCATATCCAAGCATGAAAGGATAGGTAAAAGGTGAAGAAGAAGAATTCCAAGATAATAGCAAATAAAAAAATAGCAGCTGTTTTGACTGAGCAAAGGGATTTGCCCGGCTTTCTTAATAACACTTTGACCAAATAAAATATATTCGTTTGAAACATTTTAATTTTTTATAACTGGTACAGTAGTAGGCACAACACACTTCCCTGGGAGACACCCGAGTTGATGGGGTGAAGTGTTGTCAGTTCATTGCCATATCTAACTTGAAAGTGCCGGTTGGATAAATATGATCTTAAAAGTTCGAAATAGTCCGTTAGTAGAGAATTCCTAATTTTACAGAGCAGGCGGTCGGTCCAGACCTTATCGGAAGCCTGGGTGATGTCTAGAAATACTGCCGCGCAGTACCTGCGCCCTTCGAAATCTTTGGTAATTTTGTCCACGACCCGGTGAACTTGTTCAATTGTTGCGTGGTTTTTAAGGAAACCCAGGAATAAGGTGGTTTTCCAAAAGAATTGGGTGCAGCCTAGTCAGCAGCATTTTCTCGAAAACTTTAGATAGAACCGGTAATAAGCTAATCGGTCTGTATGACGCTGGTTGGTCAGTGGGTTTGCCGGGCTTTGGGATTAAGATAATTACTGCTGTTTTCCAATGTGCTACGGGTTTACGGTCGCGTAGTTATATTTGTCCAGCTGAGCTCAAAAGCCGGCAAAGGGATGGGTCGAAATATCTCTCGGGGTTACCTGTGAGGCGTCCTCTCCTACTGCTCCGGAGGTTGATAGGGCGCCACTGCTTTTCGGTGGTCAACGAACAACGAAAGAGAAAAGCAGAACTCTCTCGTCCATGCAAGGTTACAAAAAAAAATAATGGCACGCACGATTCAACTTCACACAATGTTTATTAATTTGATAAGATGGTTCAGTACATGAGCCAATGCAAAATATTAATAACCAAAAAAAAAAAAACAAAAAGGTACCCACACACGGCTGAACGCCTACAATTACGAACAGTGCAAATTACAAATACACATTAAAATCAAGTAGAACAGTAAAAGTACAACTTATCTACGCTATAATGTAAGGTTGTTCCGGTCGTCGCAGATCATCATCCAGATTTATTTCCACGCGGTGAAATCATCCTTCTATAAATCGCTTATTAAAGTTGGCGCGAAGAGCCGTCGGTTATTTGTAGCCCATTATTTTTCCCTTGGTTGATTATTTGGGGAAAATTACCGCTTCCACGTAAAATTCTGGTTAAGTCCATCACTTCTGTCCATTTCGACTTTTATTAGCGCACGACTTCTCATTGACACTGACTGCCGGGTTCTCCCCGAACACATCCGTACCTCGCGCACAATACCTCCAGGTTAACAAAAACAGATTCCTACGTCGACGACAGTTGATGTTAGCTTACGCGCGATATTCAAAATAGCGAACTTGCGATCGTACCGTAACAATTGTTCTGGAAAGTGTATATGCCTTAGTATTGCATTAAATAAGTGTGTTATGTATTGAAAGCCTTTTTGAGGTAGGTTTTTGCGAATTGTTCCATTGATTTGATCGCGCCCCGGGGCTTTCCGAGAGTTTACTTGTTTGAGAATGGTTTCTTCTACTTGATGTAGTCCAAATTTTTTAATTGGTATGCTCATTTGGTAGGGCATTTCTAGTATGTTGCGGGTTTCGTCTTCGTTATTTATTTCTGCCGGGTATGGTGTAATAGTATATTATTACATGAGCAAGTAAAGAAGGTTTTTATCCATGAAAATGAAGTTTGCTGCACGAGCCGAAGGCGAGTGCATGTAATCATTTGAGTGGATAAAAACCTTTACTTGCGAGTATAATACTATACTTTATCTACGATCATCCATACAAAATAATAAAACAAATTTCTTAGTTCAATATTTTTAATTTTTGAACATGACACTACGACAGTTAGTATACATTGTCCAAAAAGAAAAGCATGAATACTTTTCTGCAAGCATCACAAATTAACTTAATACAATATTTTCAGAAAAGGAAATAGGGTAAACCCGATAGTTATTGGACACTTACGAAAATAACTATCTTTGATATTATTTTATTTGACATAATAAGTCATTCCAGAGAATTAAATTAACAAGATGTAATCCTTAAAGTATTAGCCAAAGAATGGTATGATTAATTTTTATAGGATTTATTTATGTTCAAAATTATAATGTTTTTAAACAATTATTACACAAAAGGACAGTTATTGGACACACCTGTAAACCTGTAAAATATTCACCGAGTATTAAAATATTGACTATGTATAGCATAGATGTCGCTTTGAAGGGTAGCAAAAAAGTTTAACCTTTACAGAAATTTTATTTCTGTAATAAAAAGGTAGCTCGTCCAATAACTAGCGATGTCCAATAATTGTACGGTTTCCACTACGTAGTATTTTTCTCTGCTCGCCATTTTAAAAAAAGTTTCATAAACACATTCATATTTGTGCCGTGATTTTTGTGGTAGAAGATTTTCTATTGCGTAGAGGACATTTCATTTTCTTCTTCCAACATTTAAAAATTTTCGGTTACGAAAAATTGCTTCACAAATCACGAATTTCACTATTAATACCTTTTGGTACAATTTGTTGTCAATTATTTTAGGTTTGTTTGGTTATGTTGTTGCAATTAATGCAAATTGTTACCAACGTGGCAATGTTGTAAAATAAAAATCCCAATATTTTTAATTTTCATTGGTCGAAGTACCGATGGATAAAATTTCTGTCAATTTTACCCATGGCTGGGAACCAATAAGAAGCTCTCTTTAATTTATCGATGGATAAAATGACAATTTAGAGTAGAGGTTTCACATCAATAATGGTTATATTATATCATGATCGTAAAGATATTGACTAGATGGTTAGCAAATGTCTCAGCTTTCTCGCGGTCACTTTTTGCCCAGGTGTTATTGGGAGTGCGGATCGGTGCTTTGTGTTGCTGCGGTTGTTTTAGGTATCTTGTAGTTTTCAAGAGCGAGTAATCATCTGCTTCCAATGACGAGAGGTGTTTTAGGTAGGTTTGGACGTTTTGATTTCTGATGTTGGAAAGAATATTTTTGAGCTCAGCCGTGGCTTGATTTAGTGTTCTTTTATCGTTGGGGTGCCATGTTATTTGCAAGATTCTTCGTAATCTGCGTTTTGCTGCAATTTTTTGCTTGACAATTATTGGACAGTTTACTGGGCTGACGTGATAGGTACGGTCCGGTGTAGCTTGTCGAGCCGCTTCCTGCACTATCTGGGAGAAGTGAAGTACTGCTTCTTCTATGTTCATAGTTGTTTTTAACGGTACATCTGAACGTAACGATTCATTAATTAGCTCTTGAAAGTTAATCTAGTTCGTATGTTTGTTGGTGAGTGTTGGTGCCTTCCCCTTGTGTAATATGTTGGTACCTAGGGTAACCAGTATAGGCGAATGGTCTGTTTGGAAGTCAAGACAGGATTTAATATTAAGGAGGTTTAGGTTTATATTTTTGACAAAGCAGAGGTCGAGTAGATCTGGTAGCTTGCTGGGATCAGCAGGCCAATATGTGGGTTCACCAGTAGACAGGGGTAGTATTCCCAAGTTGTTTATAGCTTTCAGCATTTCTCTAGCTTTCGTAGTACTTATTCTGGAGCCCCAGTGGGTATGTTTCGCGTTGTAATCACCTCCGGAAATGAATCTATTGCCCAGTGTGCGGTAGTAATGTTCATAGTTTTGTTGGTTGTTGTTGTATGTTGGTGGGCAATATACTGCTGATAGAGTGAGTGGTCCTAGCCAGTCTTCGACAACAATAAATGTGGCTTGTAAGTGAGGTTCATTGTATTTCAAGAGTTCGTGGTGCTTATTCGTATTTTTAATGATTTCGGCGGTGCCAGCATGGGCGGTGCCGTCTGGGTGCTGCATAAAGAGTAAAATCTGGTATTTTAAGGTAGCTGCGTTCGGTAAAGTGCGCTTCGGAAATCAGTATTACGTAGGGATGTTTAATAGTAATGAATGCAATAAGTTCTTCTTTGTGGTTGATCAGCCCGTTGGCATTCCATACCGTTATTTTAATGTGTTGAGTTCTAGTTACAATTGTGGTTAGAAGGTTCAGCATGGTGCTCATCTGTTCTATTAATTGTTTCAACATCTGTTTTAGGTCTGCTATGTCGTTAGAGTGTGGTGGTGGTCCCAAGTTTGATACGTGGGTTGCGTTGTAAACGTTGTATTGGGTATTGTTGGTGGCTGCTTTGGCTTGGTTGGTATAGTTTTGAGATTGGGTTTGTTTTAGGCCTTAGCGAAGGGAACATTTTTAGGTGGAGTTCTTTGTAAACAGAACACCCTTTGTAATTTGCGGGATGGTTCTCATTGCAGTTTACACAAGTAACCTCTTTATATTTAGTTGTTTGCTCCCATTGTGGAGTGGAGTGTAGACAGAGCATTTAACGCTTCTGGGTGTGCGATTGCAGAAGTTCTTTGTATAACCAAGTTTTTGGCACCTAGAACACTGTGGTATGTTTTTTTTAGGATGCGGTGGTTCAAATTTTACAATGGAATGCATAAGTGTGCCGATTTGATATATGTCTTTGTTATTATCTGATGGTTTTAAATCTATGATGAAGAGAGGTAGGTCTATTCTTGTGCCGGCTTGTTTTACATTCCAGATGTTGGTTGCCGAATGACCAAGCGAATGCAGCTCCGCTTTTAATTCATTTGTGCCAGTGGAAGAGTGTAAGTTTCTGAGGAAAACGCGGAAGCCTCGTTCCCGTTTGATCTGCTAGGGTGAAACTCCGTGTTTTTATCTTTTAACCCTTTAGTTATTTGTATATATATTTCTGCTGTTTTTGGGAGTATTTTAATTTAATCATTAGGGAGAGCCTTAATTGTGTAATTCTCTTTAGCTAACTCTTCTAGGAATTTGATCAAAGGTTCGATTGTTTTGACTCCCGAAACAAAAATCGGTGGGGGTTTTAATTCGGGTTTTGTGGATGAGCTTGTCTCCCGTTCATTTGAGTTTTCATTTAGGAGTGGGGTAAAGCGATTAGTGGGGTTTAACCAGTAAGTTGTCGTTTTAGGTTGTTTAGTTTGGTTCATCTGTTTATCTTGCATATATTCTTGCCTGCCGCGTTTTTTATTGGTGACTACTTGCCAGTCTGTAATAGTGCGCGCCAGTTTGAACGGTGGGAGCCCCTGGCCATTAATAGCATCACTCAACTCCGGACTCACCTCCATGCGGCTGCCGCACTGGGCGCCGGCCACCTCGTCCATACGCCCAAAATTGGGCGATGCAGCTTAAACCTAAATTAGTCTACACTACTTTGCACTATTCAATGTTGACCGTGGCTGGTATTTGCGATATTTGCGATAAGCCTCGACAGAGCTCTTATCACCGAATTCCGTCACACAACCGCACTCTTCACTAGCCAAAACTCGTATAGTTATAGGTAGTACAACAGAGGTGTTTTTGTCCAGAGGGTGATTATAGTTATATTATACTGTCGATTGGTGAGATACCTACAATCGTTTTCTAAACTTTTACAATTTTTGAATGGGGAACGAAAAGAAGAGAACATAGGCTTAAAACCCAACCCCAAGTTGCAGGTATCTCGCCAATCGACAGTAATACCACTATACTCACCACAAAGGTTAGTAAGTTTTTCCTTTTTACAGAGAGTTTAGTTGTCTCAATTAATTTGTGATATGGTAATATCAAATTACCGTCTGGTCGTGAGTTAGTACTATATATTATTTAACTTTCACAGTTCATTTATTACTAGTTTCAATAATGTTCTAGTCTACAAGCAGTCACGACAAAGTTCTTCTCGAAATTATAATTCCAGGTCTATGTAACCCAGTGGACATCATTTAATAAATTAGATATCTGACCCCTTACATTTAACGACATAATAGCTTGTTTCTGTTTGTAATTCCGTGAGAACACCTACTATTCCACTTTATTTAATAAATTTCAAAAGCAGATTTCTTGCAGTACGTAATTACCCATAACCAAACAGAAATACGGCAACAAAAGGCAGCAACCTAAAGTACGTGCTAAACTAAACGGTTGCATTAACTAGGCGCTAAATAAAGTATTTTCAAGCATATTCCACCGCCACATAAATGATTGATAACTAATGTATACAAATTTTAATTGAAATAATGAACTTTAAAAAATGGCTATATTTTTCATTTTTAGCAAAAGCACTTTCTACAGCAGCTATGTAACTTTTAAGGCTTTATCAGTCATGTATATGATATAAAGCTACAAAGATGTTTTCCGAGTTGAAATCGATTGAGTTGAATGCAACTTTTCTACGATATCACGAGTACATCATAGGGTAAGATAGTGAGGTTCAATAACGGTGCAATTCAGATAACGATTCAAAGCGAATTGTCGTTATTTCGGTCGGATTACCGTACGACTCACCATATCTACTCTTTCGTTCAAAAGAACTCATATTCAAAGGCAAACCAGATAGCAAAGAAAGTTTTATGAACATGCTAAAATACCTCCAGTCAACTCGTTTTTTTAAATAGAGTTCGACTTTTATATTTTTCTTTGGTCTAAATTTATAAGAATGAAGTAAGGACATTACGAAGAATCACTACGAAAAGTATCAATAATTCCGAGTGATCGAAACAACCTCTACAGAACTAAAAAGCTAATAAAATTCAATTGCTATTATAAAAATAAATCTATCATTCCTCAAGGGTTAACTTTATGTGAATTTCGTTTCGTAAAAGAGTTTTTTGGTTAAGCAGAATCGTTTTATGTTTGCAGCGGCAACTTTTACGGTACGAGCCATCACTTTATTGCGGAAAAAATGATAAAACTTTTGTTTAGAAATTTTAACTTTTAAATAGGAAAATCATACCTAAACGATAGCACGACGTTGTTTGTTCTTAAATCCAGAAGTTTTAGGGTATCGTCCCTTACGCAGCATATTAGGTAGTTGGAATCTGCAACAAAAAAATTTTCGCCAGATTAGGTAAAGGAACGATAATAGGCAAACATCCTAGCAAACCTCGTGCCGTGATCAATACATTGAACGTGGTTTTAATGAGCGACTAACTGATTGAAATTCAAACAGTCAACAGTCGCAAACTCGCGTTATCAGTAAATGTTTTATTTCCGATAGGGGCGTGGTTACTCGCGAAGAAGTTAGATTTATTTTTATCAGGTGACAAAATTTGCATAATTAGTTTACAGTAATTCAAATCAAGACTTTGCAAACTGAATGCATCCAATAAAGACGACTTTGTGTGCAAGAAACAGGGAGACGAGAATAAAAATGAAACGGCTTTAGTAGAAAGTTTTCTGAGAATTAGCAGAAATTTACATTTACAATTAGCTTAAACTGATTTCATGTTTCGATTGAGTTACTTATAAAATTCAATTTACTTTTAAAAAGTTCTGAATATTGATGATGTTGTTAAAAGAGAAGTTTTCTTACCGTTACACAAATGATCAAATTAAAAACATCTTACCTCTGGAAAGATCGAGGGAGGTGACTTTACCCTGGAGAATAATGTCATTGGCACTTGAATCACAACGCGTATCCCAGAAACGGATTCTCTTGTCGAAATGACCGCTTATTATTAGTGAGCCAGAACTGTCCACTATTACCAGATCGTTGCAACTCGATCCAGCGAATTTTGTTTCCACGCCTGAAAATTAATTTTTAAATCAATAATTTAATTAAATCAAGATTATTTCCAAACTGGCATATCCAGAAGTTTGGTAAAAACGACAACACTCGATGTAATATTAAATTTTATAGTTTTATTACATGTTTATTGAAAAACATTTAAGTACTTTTTAGGATGTAAAGTTCTTTATTTCAGTAGTGGGTAGATATAAACTTTATCTATATTCTCTTTAATAAACGTCAAATTCCATCATATAAATTTATATTCAAAATAGCTAAAAGTCAAATGAAAAACATAATCACAATAACACACTCTATGTTAACAAACATACCCCAGCACAATAATAAATCATTGATTAATTCGACAAATATTAAATCCCCAAAGAATGTAATAATAAATTACATTAACAGATTTTACAATATAAAAGCCGATTTATAGTAAAGTTCTGAAGCCCAACCACAAAAATATAGTAAATCCAATCGATCTCAAAGCTGAAAGTCAAATTAAAAACAAAAGGTAAAATAAAATAGATTAAACTGTCGGTTTTAAAACTTAAATACCACAACTTTAACTTTAAATAACTTTCACTTTAAATATCACAAATAACACACCAAAAAAACTAAAACTAAAAACATTTTTTAAGTTTATACCTAGAATTTATTTATTGCCAGTTGTAGGCACTGAAATTTATATGATGCTTGCCCAACTTCAATGAAACCATTGAACGGTCATTGAATTATCTCATATAAAGTGACGACATTTTAAAAATTAGACATTAAAATCAAAAACATTTTTAAAGCACATTAACGTTCGGCAGCCAGAAAAAAATCACTAACGCGACCACCCAAAACGGGGACAAAATGGACCCACCTCGTATTTCGGTGTTTTCACATCAATTTCAAAACACTAAAATGTTTCTGAACCTAAACTTGCATTTTATGATAATGTAATTATTATCCTTTTGTTTTTAGCACCAATTTGCAGAGATTTAATTTTTGATTTGCATATTAAAAAAAAGTTATCAGCAAAATTTATTCTAATGATACTGTATAACGCCTTCGGAGAATCACGAAGCTCTAAAGCGGTGGTTAGATTTTTTTTTTTTCAATGAAAGTGCGGGTCACTTTTGAGCAACTTTCGGTTGTCTGAGTGTTAAACGAGGCGAGAGTTTACAATATTCACGGAAACGCTGCCATAGAATAAAAATAATGTCGATGCAATTTACTGGTAGTAATATATGTGGTTATAAGTGAAGTATGTTAAGTAATATACATAAAGCAGAACCCGTGAACTTATTTATCATTTTAAAACAAGGAGAGTATATAATTTGAATTCGTCCACCAATTACTATAATCATCAACATTACGTAACTTAAAAAAAGATGAACACGTAGCCGTTCAAGGCCGGAAAATGGAGATTAATAAAATTAAGAAACCATTCACGTAGTACTAATTAGGTATAACGCATTCGTAATGATACTGGCCGGGTTTAAAGGTAACTGGGAAGTGAAGATCCACTCTACCGTGTATTACATGCATTAAGTCCGCTGAATACGTGTTCACCTATTGTGTGTTTAGCGGTGATACGGCGGTTGAATTTTAATAAACACCTTACTATTGTTGCCTTGGTTCTATGCAGCTGAGATAATTTGACATCATTTGCAACATGTGCTTCCGATAACTGTACTGCTACTCCGATTACCCTGTATCAATATATTACAGCACATGTACGGAGTTAAAACGATACAGTTTTGAACCCACATAAATCGTGAATAATTAATTTTTGTAGCGAACTGCAAGTTAATCGAAACGCTGGAACAAAGAAAATTTAATGACACAATTTGTTTTGGTCGTGTGGTAGTGAAATACCATTTTAATAACATTGGTGGCGGATATAAATTTAATTTATAAAAAGTTATTACAAATTTAACATTAATATTTTTCCAATAGTCACTATCAATATTCACAAATATTTTTTCGTACAACGCACGACTTTAATTTTAGAAAGTAATGACAAAAACCATTAATTGAATTATAGCTCTCTACCTATGTATCGCTCTTGGTCAGGAAAAGAGCCCTCAAAGAGTATACAAAGGAAAATATTGGATACAATGTCGTGAAAAGTACAATATTCACAGAAAAGCTCAGATGAAAAGATGTGTAGTGCCTGAAGGATCAGGTTCACTAAATGGAAGGTTATCAGCGATAATCTCTGACGAGAAGTTGCTGTTCGGAATAACGATAAGTGATAATCGAAAACTTGCATACGACTTCTAGCGACCAACCCAAACTTGAAACGTACTATATTCAATAAAGAAACGACAAGTGCAAGGAACAAAGATATGGTACTATTCTTCTGGAAAATGTGTATTGACGTTGCAGCCACCATTTTTAAGCAGAGTACAATTTTGGCAACCCCCGGTGCGATGTATGCAATTAGTTCCTTAAATCACACCACTCTAACAAAATTTACTTAGAAACGCAAGTAACAATGCGTTTCCACTTTGGAATTATCTGTTCTCATTTATAATTTAGCAGCGAATATATAGGTGCATTGCAACTGGCGCACAATATTTACATCACGCGATTGTACACCAAAGCAAACTAACTTGATGACTTGTTTGAGCATGAGAATATTCGTATAACGAATAATGCTTATTATGAATATTAAACATCCCGTTTTATAAAATATTGTCTACGAAAGTTGGGTGGTTTCTTGGCGATGAAAGCCAACCGTTGTAGATAATCCTACGAAACCAAACCTTGGACTCGGCGAAAATGGTATAGAGTTTTCCCTTAAAACTCGGTGCATTAAAAAATGACTAATGCCAAACCTTCGAGCAGCGACGCAAGTGCTGCGCTCAGGTTCAATTTCAAAGTAATTTAATAAATTTTCCCCGATTTTGGATACCATTAGATAACGTGAATGGTCTATATTGATTCTCACTGATGGTGTAAGTTTCCTTGACTCTCTCAAACGTTGAGCTACCCTTCGGATAACGTGGATAACGTTCAGGAAACAAATTTGCAGCCTGTAAATACTATGTGCCATACTGTAGATATCTTTACAATAAACAGCGCACTGTTAATCTTTCAATTAAAGAAGAAGTAAAATATATTTGAATATAAATTTTAATAAGTATTGTAATAAATACCTAACTTTGATTTGACATACATATCAGAAATATTTTGTGAAATACATATGTATATCGAACAAAAATTAAATTTTTCAATTTTTTACTAAACTGTTTAGTGATCACCATAAAACAAAAGTACTTAATTATATGACTTTGTAATTTCATTTTGAACACATTTAGGTACATTTGCTTAACGATAACATAAAATAACATAACATAAGTAATAACTAGAATAAATAAAATAACTCATTAAAAGGGCGTATAGTACCCTCAGCATGTTGATATGTTTAAATCTAAAATTTGGCTTTTTAGCAATAAATGAAAGAAAGAGAAGCATGGAATATGTTATAAGAATCTATTTCGCTTAATTGTAGATAAAAAAAATAAATTATTACTAATAGTTTAGAAGTTAGATTTATTTATTTTCTCGCATAAGTTACCCCTTTTATTCTTAAAAAAAATATATTTAGTTTTCACCATTCTATTAGGAAACATGTTCTCTAGGAATTGGCCCAATATGAATGCGTATTTTTTTATCAATTAAGATATGAATTATTTTGTAATCCCGTTCGTAGTCAGTTACGCGCGAAGGCGACGAAAAAATAATCATCAGAAATTGCCTTATATTTTTTTTCTTAAGATTTTCTGCCAAGTGTGCAGCAGATCTTGCAGAAAATGAAGAATCAGTCAAATGAGAAGGGGCAAGTGTATCCGTACAAGTAAAATCCCAAACTAAAGATTTATCTACTTTCCATGGAATAACTGTAATACCATCTGGACGTTTGCCATCATCCCTCAGAATACCATTAGGTTCAAGGATACAAGGGATGTTAGCAGAAGAGAAAGCACGTTTAATAATGTCATTAATACAGCTGCGACGAGAAAGTCTACCAGCACTTTTAATGCACGATAAACCATGATGACCCAACGAGTCAACAGAAGAACCGCACGAGCAAATATGAGGATGACAGATGCCCAATCTAAGTAAAATTGCAATTTGTAAAAAGTTTTTTTTCTAAAAGAGTACCTAATTTACAAGATGGAAGAGCTTCAGGCAAAGCTCCAGCTAATAAGATAGCTTCTTGTGTGATATTTGAGGAAGATAATAAATTTTGAAATATTTTCTCACAAATAGTTAAGTCCCAATTTCTTTGAATAGAAAGCTCTTTTGGAAGTAAAGACAAATTAGAAATTTCCTTCGAATAATCAACAGCCTCGTTAAGGGATGTAATTTCAAAATTAGAAAAACTAGAAGATAGAATGGACATAATAAGTTCAGAATTAGAAAATATAGAAGATAAAAAGGCAGGCGAGGAAATATCAATTATAGACCTTATACCTAATTCACCAAAACGGATTGGTAATTTGGCTTCGAGTCCAAGATCTTATTGTAAATTTAATATTCAAAAAAATTTCCAAACTTATTATAATTTATAAAAGACAATACCAAAATCAAACAAATTATAATAATCACAACTTTTCACAGCAGACAAATTTTATTGATTTATAAATGATTAAAAAAATCAGAGGTTTTAGCTTGACGTTTGAGAAAACTATCGAATATTATTGATATCAGGGCCGACCACATGGTGCAGCAAATTTTAGCGAAATCAATTCGTTAAAATTAAGTTTGTTTTATAGACTCACTCTCAATTGAGCACGTTTACGTCCAACTGGCATAAGATTCCTAAAAAAAAACTTTCACACCCGAGCCCCTTTATGAAGAAGGTCGTCCCAGATTGGCTTTATCATAAAAAACAACTCCGGTCTACATAAAGAATTTGCATTTGTAACACCTCATCGACCAAAATTGTTACGTTGGAATAAGCTAAAGATAGAATAGAGGTCGATTTTTTTTCAATTATGTGGAAGTAAAAGAGGGCATGGTGTTCTATAGAAAACTTTTATCTGTAAGTTGATGATTTCACGAGGCAGCTAATGTAATCAGTCATTAAGGAAACTGGCACACGATGCAAATATCGGTACCCACCTATATCGTGCAAAGAGTTTTAAAAGTTTTAAGATACGATAAAACATCAAGATTGATTCAACAATAATGTTTAATAATAGTAAGCAATTCATATCTGTCGAAAATAATGTTAGACTTTAGAACACTACATTAAAAGCTAAGACCATTAATTTCAGTCCTTTTCAGAATTTAGTACAAAGGCGGCTGTATGCAGAATACAGATAAGTGCTGAAAAATGTTGGCTCATAATTTAATTTAAAATCAATTTAGTGAAGTTTAGTGACGCGATGGTGACAAGAAAATTTGTGGGAGACATCGATTTCTTTAAAGTGGAGGAGGTTGGCACATTTGACATTGACAATATCGACATCGCTCTCGCACACACAGTATAATTTTTTTAATCAGCTGTCGAATACGGTGAAGGGGAGTATCCCATAAATTGCTAACGACTTTTTTTATTGTATTCTTCTCGATATTAAAATCGACGTTCTTTGCACCCGGAGTCTGTTACGTGGACATAAATGAGGCATAAAAATGTAATAACCGCGAAAGAACGGACGTCGTTTTTGAGGTCCAGATGTAAGGTATGCATAGATTATGCCACCGTAATTCATAGGATAGTGCAACAATAGCCCCGTTAATTCTACCCGTCAAATGGGACGGCTATTATTAGCATTCATCAGATCTATTTAATTACGAAAACCAACCAAATTGGCCAACTATGCATTTAATTAAATAGTTAACAAGACCTTATTATTGAAAATTTTCTGAATAATTTAAATTCGTATTGTTCGTTAATGCTTATTCCGTTCTATTGTAACAATGAAGGTATAAACTCTCAATTTAGCGTGCCAACAATTATAAATTCTTTTACGTTAAACATATAACAATCAACTTCTTTGTATTGTATTTAACATACTTAATCTAAACAATTTAATTTCAAAATATGTATCTTTAAAATTGGCGGTCAAAGTGAACATTAGAATGTAATTGATGAAAGCTTTCAAGTGTAGAACGATTTTAATAAAATGCAAATATGTATGTAATGCTGTAAGTTTAACCATACAGAAATAACTAATTACCAGTTTATAACGCATTAACATAACTTGCAAGCAATTACAAATTCTTCGTAGTACCTACTTAATTTTCGGAAAATATTTAAATCCAATATTATTTATTGCTGCCATTATTAGAAGTTGTTGAGTAATTTGGGTGGATGACGTAATCCATCTTGTCTAGTATAATAGTTTATAGAGCGCTTTAGCTAACGCCTTTTGAGGAATCTAAATTTTGTGTTTCAAATAGTAAATAAGTGCTCATATGAATTATTTATATTTGCTAACCATATAAAATAAATAAGGCTAAAGGTTAAAGTTTTAGAATTGTAGCAAATATTTGGGAAACGCTAATGTAAACCATGATTAGCGCAGTTTAATAACAGCTTTCATAACTATACTTGTGTATAATATGAATTTGATTGTATACATGGATTTAATTATTAAGAATTAAAATATTACCTTTATTAAACTATAATTGAATGTCTTTTAGATTAATAAATTTAAAAAAATAATTTTAAAGTATGGTTTTCATAAGTAACTTATAAGAAGCTTATGACATTCTTTTCATCGAACTGTTTTAAATAATTTTAAGGCGCTTGCTTTCAAACTTTACATACAATCTTATTTTGTTTATCAAACCAAAATATGACGCCCTAAAATCCATTTTTTATTTCGGCTGATAAAAGAAATCATCTAATTGTAAGTATCGATCATTGGGCCTATGCTACTTACTCAAGATTCTTTTCAAAGCCTCAAGTAACAGCAAGATAACAAAATAACTTCAAACGGTAAAAACAAACTAAATAATTAGTTACATAAAAATTAGTTCCAAGTTACTGACAGATGAATGATTCTAGAAAAATAGGTTTAACTAAAACTAAAACGTTGGGTTTTAAACTGAAAATTACGCAATAATTTTTTTGTTAATATTAACAATAATAATAATACGGACAATAATTTTTTTGTTCGTTTTTTGTTAATAATTTTTGTTAAACTTGAAAATTGATTTAAACACCGCGGCTATAATGACCTCCTGAACTGGTCTTATACGAATCCCACCTAAGTTTTGGAGTAACATGGGATCTAATTACAGCCTTGGCTTAAATTGTAGCCGAATACAAAACCAGAAATTGAGCATAGTAACCCACCCGTTTAATTTAATTTTCAGTAGGTACTGGCTGTTAGGAAAATGACTACAATTTTTTAAATTGTAAGGAAAATCCCACATCTTAATGAATTAATACTGAAACAAATATCGTCTAATATAGAAGAAGCAAAATGTTCTATTAATTTAATACCGCTAATATGTGAGCAAATGAAAAAGAAATCAACTTTGGTTTAGAAAAAACGAAACGAAATTTGTAAAAATGTTCAATCCATAATAAAAAGTTTTATAATCCACAGTTATTTTTGAATTGAACAGACACTTGAAAATCATAAATCAGCGTTTAGACAACGAATTTCAAATATTGTAGTTGATCATAAAACCACTGAATTAATAATTGACATGTTTCAATTTTCAAAGGCAAAGTTGATTTTACTTTCATTTTCTCAGATGTTACTTCGAGTTTACTAACTGTATCATTTGTTTAAATAGCCTTACAGTATTGTTTAGTTATTATTGCACTCATAGTACGGCATGCAAATAATTATTTTTGTTTATCTATTCAGCCGTATTCACTGAGCACTGGCGTACATAAACGCAAATCAGCTTACAAAAAAATGCAACTGCTTGTCAAATTCAACTCCGATACTTGATTGAGTTGGGAAATTAAATTGGGTCAAGCGGGAATAAAATTTCCCACATCAGTCCAATTGAAAGCTTTAGCAGTAGGGGATTACAAAGGAAAATCGACAAAAATCTACCTTAAATTCCCGTTTAAAGGAAGATACCACAAATTATAAGTAATACTTACAAGCTCGACTGCGTAGATCCCAAATTTTTAGGGTGCGATCGTGACTGCCGGTAACAACTTTGGAAGGGTCGCCCAAAAACTTAGCTGCCATAACTTTCCCCGAATGACCGGTTAAGGTATGCTGAAATGAAACAGTAGTTTGAGAACTCAATTTGACAACCGGGACAAGTTGCGAAATCATAGAATGATGTACTCGATCACGATTTCTATAGCCGTTTAAAATGAGACACGTTCATTGGGCGTAAATTGTGATTTAAATCATTACAATTCTGGAAGCAATAATACCAAACGAATAGTAATCGTGACACTTTACAATTCGAATTTTTTAAATTCGACTTGACAAATGTACGTATTTGCATGATTTGTATGCCAGCTTTGTCGTCAATAACTCGTTTTTATGTTTAGTTTTTGCCTCATTTAAAAATTGAAGAACGCTGATTTCTATATTCACCACAGTACGAGTAGGGTTAGACAGCTTTTAAGTGTTCAATTTGGCATCTATTTTAGTTACGAAGTTGTCATTCAGTTGATCTCGAAAAAACATAAGTAATCAATGATTTGTTATAAACGCAAATGTCACGTCACAGTAACGTTATTCTCATGTTAATAACGTCGTGATCAGGAAGAATGTCAATGCTAAATGCTCAGATCTCAATCTCTAATTGCAATCCAAATGAATTCTTAAAGCTTGTACTAATTTAATACTAAAAAGGATGCGATTATTTGTAGGCAGTACACGTAGGTGCACGGTGATGTAGCTTATATTATTCGGAAAAAAAACAAACAAATGCAAAGACAAAGAATTGTCGACAGTATGATAACATGAAGATTTAAATTACGTTTTAAGACATATCAGAAAATCCAACACAAACGCATTCTACCACGCGCAGAGAACCAGTCAAGGAAGTAATATCGACAACGTGACATGTTCGACAAGACAATCTGCTAAGGCAACAGCATAACAGAGACAACAAAATCGAGAACAAAAACCATAAGGGTCGTGCATTAAAATATACTTTTAAGCTTAAGCTTTAAACATTGATACGTTCAATGACAGATACACGATAAACGTATATGGACGCTTTTTGTTTCCTGTTTGATCTATAAAGATAAATGTTGCATTCTTACATAACTGCTGCATATTACAGTCGAGAGAATATGAATTGCATAAGATTAATTTTCGCATGCTCTCTCCCGTAAGCGCATTGTGTGCTAAATAAAAGTTTTCAAACATTTCATTTTCAAAATAAAAACATTATCATATTACTCTTCGCTTCAGAAGTTGATGTAGTGGCTATAAGCTACAAGAAGGCAATCTGGCCGCATATAAATTATGATAACATAAGTTATACTTGGTACTAAAATTAAATTAGAAGATAGGACTTTTAAAGTGTTAGCTACCTACTAACTAAACTACAGAGGTTTTTGGATAAATTCAGAAACTGTTGGCCAATTCAAGTGAAAATTAATTTAAATTAGATTTTCTTGGCGCAAAAACAACTATTTGCATTTTATTTTATTAGAATTGATTAAATAAATGTATGAACGAGTAGTTCTACGTCAAATTTTGTGCTTAAAATTAAGTATTGTATTATGAGCTCTGAAATCTTTAGATAGTTAAATTTTTTCTAAAAAAATCTAAAATCTTGTGGACCACCACGTGCTTGAAACACAGCTAGACTCCTACGTCGCATACTTTCTGCGACGTCCATCAAGTGCCATCATCAATATTTCGATTTCGAAAATATCTTATAGTTTGTTGCTAATTATTTTTCAAATTTTGTCCGAGCTTTAAATTCTTTGCTGCATCTGTTTAAAAATTATAAGCGTTTAAATACCGGGGCGTCAAGTCGCAGGAGCAACATTTCTATTGCGAAATATAAATATGCTATAATTTTTTGCTAAATCTTTTGCAATTTTTGCTCGAGTTTAAAATTTTTTCCAGCGCCCCTTAAAAAGTTATAAGTGATAAAGTATTTGATCCGACTATCATAGTAGCTTCCTATTAGAAGTGGAATTTTACGAAAGTACGTATTCCATATATTTCGCTAATATTTAACAATCTGAGTCTCGAATAATTTATAAGTGAACTGAAGCACAGTACCAATAAATAATTATTTTAAAAAACTTATGCTAAATCTTTACTACCATACACCGCAAATATTGCGCTTCACCCATTAAACAGTAAATAGTATATTGCACGTAGGTTGTTTTATAAAAGATGGAAAAAATTAAAAATTATATAAATGGCAAATTCTCAATTCTCATTCTCAGAAAGCAATAAAATATTTTGGTTCAATTTAGTTTAGTTTAAAAATAACACCTCAAAGTTGAAGTAGTTTCTATTGGTGAATTACCGAAAGGTACACAGTTAATCTCTTACTAAAAATTTGTAATAATCGTCCATGTTTGACATGTTCATTTACGGCCACCGAAATGCGCAACGATACTTGACACAAATTTCCATATTTTTTCATGTTTTATCCAGTGACTTTCGTGAAATAATAATTTTGTCATATACAATATCATAAGTGTGATTATTTTGCCGGCAAAATTTAATTATTATTAAGAAAGTGTATTGCTTGGCAATTTCGCGAATGACAGTGACAGTTAAAAACAACGAGCCCTTGAGCGAGTTGTTTTTTGACATTGGCATGAGCGAAATTGCCTAAAGCAATAAACTTGAGTGGAATAATCATTAAATTTTGCCAGGCAAAATTATCTCACGAATGAAATTTGACTTGACTATTTCATGAAACCGGTAAGACAAGTCAATTTTATTTTAAATATTTTTCCTGGGCGATTAATGCTGTTGTATTCCACATTGATTTGACACTAGTTTCTTTGCAGTTTTCTCCGTTCTTTTTTTCATGTTAATAGCCCAATCTTGTAATATTTTTGCGATTTCATCAGGAGTTGTCGAAAATAAATCATAACGCCGCTGTTTACAAAATTAGCTGAACTGCAACCATATTGAATTCTTAGTTTTAACAGTGTTGAGAGGGATAACGTTGGCAGTGAACGCTTTAATATTTTCAATTGATAAATCACCAAATCTATTTTTATTTTCACACATTTTTATAACTGACTTTTCAAAAATATTATAATAACAGCGACTTGATGAATCGGTTACTATGTTTGTCAAAAACAAAGGAAAATTTACCGCTGAAAAACAGCTCGGTTGCTTCATTCTAGCTTTCCATTGGTTCAGCAGCACTGGCAACATTTTTATTTTGAAATTTTGTCGGTGCGAAACAATTTTTTCGTTAAAAAGATGGATTTTGATTGGACGAAATTTGCATGAATGAAATAGTCATACACAAAATAACATTGACATTAAGCTGATGTTTTTTAGGGCGCCTATGATATGAAGCAAAAATCAAGTTGCTAAAAAAAATCGTGCACATTTCGGTGGCCGTAAATGTTCGTAGAAAAACAACTGATTGCTCAGATGATGTATTACTAATTGAGGTAAACTTTTCTTCAACATAGAATTACATTTAATTATTTAATATTATTATTTAATATTACATATTATTTCATTAGTATAATTCAGTGTCACTAAACTTGTTTAAGATTAGGTAAACATTATGAACTCTTTTGTTGCAAATTTTTATATTTTAGGTAGCTTTTTGACATGGGCGGTGCGGTCCTACTGAACCGTCTCCGTGTGTGCGCTCATGCTTTTAGTTCATCGAACATTCAACAAATGATTAAAGAAATAAAAACAGATGCACTTTCTGGAGTGGAGTTCAAAATTCCGCATTTGTGGGAAAAGTCAAAAAAATTGAAATTAAAGGGAATTCAAATTAAAGATGGCGATAGATATCAGTTACCGGACCATACACAATCCAAACACTAATTATTAAACTTAAATGACTTTTGAGTAGGTTTGAGTAGATTTATATGTGTACGCATGGATATTATTTATTAGTAGATTTTATTATTTGTTTACAGAAATCAGTTATTAAAATTTATTTTTGCATTATGAGAAAAGTAAAACATTAAATTTTCACTTATATTACACATAATCCCACTTCGAAACTTTCAGTATATAAAATATTTACTTTATCGTTGCTGAAATTGCTGGTTTTATGTATTTGTTAGAAATTATCAATTTATACCATCTATCTCTTCAAGGTATGTATACTTCGCGAATGTCTACAAAAGCAATCACGTTTTATTCAGTTTCGATGTAACCAAGAAGTTCAAAAAATATCTACCAAAACATTTTCCATGCTGTATCATACGTTATTCGTATTACATTGCCTTACGATTATAATTCGTCAACTGCACATTCATTTTTTCTTTTGTAACAATCTACGGAAGCAATTATGTAGGGCAGGTAATCACAAAACAAAATTATAGTCTAGACTTTATTAGTACGCGTTTATTGTAATACCGTAAATTTAATCAAATACCTGCATTTTTTTCATTTCGACCAATTTAGTATGAGAAAGTCATGAACAGTTAGAATGTTTATTTAAAATTGAACGAATTTTAAAAATAATAAAACAAAAACAGACACGGCGTAGGTTTGCTTTGATAATGTATATATGCAGATAACCTGCGCCTGAAATCCATCGAACAAAAAATTTATTTTTAGATTAGGAATAAAGGTTTTTGCGCCCGTATCTCATACGTGCGTCCAGAAGAAACTAATCCAATATCTATGAAATATATGCTTTGCAGAATACAAAAAAGTAGACCAATGTTACATGATTCCTTTTTCCTTAAATTGTAGTTTTTTCGCACATCAATCTTATGGACATGGAAATAATATAAACGCAGCAGGAAAATGCCCAAACATAAATTTTGCGGCAAAAACTATATTTTAATTTCTTTAATAATTTATTCGGGCCGGAACGAATATGATCAATGATTCGGCGGCAATATAAAATTTTTGACTTCGAAAAATGATAAATCCAACTGTGCTGGTTTATGCATCAGAGATAATAATTGAAAGTTATTGGTGTTTATAAAACATTTCAATAATTTAGCGGCCATCCGGCGATAGCCTTTTACATTTGCTATGGGCGCTTTTTCCGGATGGCCCGTCAATTAATAGTTTAACAGTGTTTTTATAACCACAATTCTCACAAAAAAATTCCTATTTCTTGTACATATGAAGTGATTAAAATAATTGTAAATAAAGAAACGTTGAAAATTTAAGAACTTTTTAATCAGGAATCATGTACCTATAGCAGTTTAAAACAAAATTCTAATGTGAAATGTTTTTTAACTCCCCATTTTCGTAATGAAATCAGTTAATTGAATCAATCACTAAATTAGCATAGAGAAATTTTCTAGATGACACCATAAAGGTAATAAATTAACAAATATATAATAAAAATAAATAATAGACATTATTCCAATCGTTTTTTTATTACCGAAGAAAACTTCAATTCAGTAAATTGATAAGGGCAGATATAACACGCCCGAAGGAAATAACACAGAAAATCAATATACAATATTCGTAGACTGGGACTTTAATTGCATTTTATCTCGATAAGAATGAATGGTGACAGATTTGATTAAATAAAGTAGTAAAAGAGATAGAATTCAATTGGTTATCGAAAGAGTATAATGTAAGGCAACTTAAGACACGCGATGTAATTAAAATAAATGAAGAAAAATGACAATAAAGTGTCTCTCACGGTAGCATTTGCAGTATTTACTGCGTTATTTGCTGCATTCTTGATATATTCTCACACATTAAATTGTAAGTAGTTCACATCAAAGTGGTCAACCCAAAATGATTGGATAATTTGTTCAGAGAAAGATTTGAAGAAAAAAACAATTACTTAATTTTCCACTGCTTTTTTGAGATATATAACTTAGCAATAAAATAATAAAAGCAAAAATTTACTTAGCAATGTGAACTAAATAATTATCTCGATTTCAACTACTACATACAGAAGTAACAATTAGTTTCAGGTAAAATTTCTAAGCTCTAATAATTGTTTTTAACTTGGAAATAATCATTGGTTTGTAATAAACAAAACCCTTTTAAAAAAGTACATTCACGCTAAATAAAACCTTCACAAGATTCAACGTTTATTCTGATCAGAAAGTATTTTGAACGTAACAAAAAACATCCCCTCTACTCAGATTGCAAATTTAGGTTCTGTATAAAATTATTTTGTACTTATTAATTCTATAATGTTAAACAGTCAGGTTACATTGCAATGCTACCAGAATGAGCTTTACTCCTTAGTATCCACAAACTCTATGTAATATTCCCGGGTTTGTTATTATTTGACCACCCACGCATATTATATTGCTTGCAGTGCAGCAGAATTTATTGCAATCATTACAGTAAAAATACGAAATATACCACACTAATTACCTGTTATTTACAATCCAGACTGCGAATACTTTATAAGTAGTAAGATAGAGAAATATCTCGTTACTATTATTTTATTATAATAAGAAATTGCTTTTAATCCTTCCGATGAAACGATCCAGTCGCTTTATTAAAGTAATTATGTAAATTTAAATTCGAATGTAAAACCATTTCTCTCTTCCTCGTTCAATAATATTTGTACGTGCAGAGCAGTTTTGAAAGTGCATACATGAATGAGTGGCAGCAAATACTACATAACATGTTTGAGTGTCAACAAATGAGTACATGCGTGTAATTCCAAAAACAATGTTTGAACACAATTATTTCAACTTTGGATATTCATGTTGGATCCTAGCTAAACTTAAATTAACTTATTGATGTTATATCATGGAAATTTTGTGATAGGAATAAGAAATATCAATGTTGACGTTTGCTAGTAATATCTTTAATGAATTTCAATGGTAAACATTTCCCACTCGCACTGTCGTGTCGACAATACCGTCAATAGTGGCGGCAACCATTTATCTTTATTTGTATCTGTCCTCATACAAGAAAGTCATGCACATGACAGCCACTTTGTATCTGTTAGAACTGAACTGCATACGTCTGTCGTGAAAGATGTAAGACGTCTTATATTCGATATTTTAAAAGTAAACATACATTTGTATTAAAGGTGTTTTTATAGGAAATGCATAAAATCTTTGTTCATTCAACCGTAAATCCTGAATCTACAGATGCAAACTACGTCTAGCGTTAAATCGGATGTTTTTTGCAATATCAAAAAACTTATAAAAAAATGTCGCGTTGTCAATTTTACTTCACAGTTAGTTACCCTCAATAGTGTTACTGGTTTATATGGCTTCCGACGTTGATTATTTAACGTTATGTTAGACTACGCAGATAACAAAAAATGACAGTAATTTATTCATTAATTAATATAAAAACGTTTATTGAATAGGTGAACACTCTTGTAGCAAAATTAGAATTCCAAACTTTTTAAATCACCACACTAAAAGGAATGGAAATGACCACTGGATATTACAACTGTTATTGCGAACAAATGTTATAATATTATTAGACTTATTGATTTATTGCTTTTATACAACTTTGACCTTTTCCGCATACGTGTAAATTTTTTTGTCTTGCCTACTTTTAATTATTTAGAACAAATTAACTGTTAAAATAATAAAAAACTAAATGTGTAGATGTTAAGTAAATAAGAATAATTATACAAAATCTAGAAAATAAATAAATAATTTCATGTACATACCAAATCAATTTAAACAAAATGTCACGAAATTGAGTTGAATAGATTACTTAAGACTCTTCTATACCAGCGTGTGAACGGTGAGCTGAGAGAGCAAGCAAAGTTCAAAGTAGGATACCAATAGATGACGCATTGAAAACATTCTCTATATTATCCATGCGGCTGACGTACGGAGTCAATTAAATGAAAATGGATTGGTGCGGGCGCCGACAAAGAATCTTGATAAGGCACGTGCAAATTTTTACTGTCACGGAATAGGACCAGTGGTGAATCGCTGAACAATTATTTTAGTTGAGTTTGTGTTTCCACCCGTGTCTCAATTTTACAGAAGATATCGGTTATCTAACTAATTAAAAAAATGGGTAAATCTAGTGGCGATTTACGTAAAGTAACCAAATTTGGACGAAAGAAACGAAGCAATGGTCAGCAATTACAAAATTTAAATCAATTCAGGGGTAAAAAAATACATAAATTATTAGCATTAGTATTAGCGTGATTACCACAAACCTGTGATATTAAAACTGTTATGCAAATTAATTTATAAACACCCCATACAACATACAATTTTTTAAAAGTTCACGAAAAGAAAAGTATCACTTTCGTCGCTAGTAGGAAAGAAAAGTAACTTTTCTTCTAAGGAACTAGCACTTTCCATTATCTTGTTATGACTATAATGGTTATCGTTTGATAAAGATATTTAAAGAAAAATTGGTCCACTTTGTGAGAAAAGTCGTACTTTTCCCATTAATATGTGGTAGGAAATAAGTTTCTGTTTTCAGTAGTCGACATAATTAATTTTGCAGTTTTGTGTTATTACGTATTGGCATAGATGTTAAGACGCAAAGGCCCAAAAAGACCAATGACCGAATAAGCTAGAGTATATGCTAAACTGTATCCACGTCGACGTCATTCAGATGCTAACGTAATTAGAAGAGTGGAGCAAAGATTAAGGGAAAATGGACAAGTAATGCCGATTTCTGTAAATCGTGGACGACCTCGTGAAGTTCGCACACCAACGTTGAAGCAAGTAGTTGTGGAAGCGATTGAAACTGTACCAGGACGAAGCATTACACTTTTTCATATTCTAAGATATTTGAGATTTTATGTTTCAATTTGATCTGGAAATCACATTGTTTCGTTTTCGATTGATCTGTTTTTACTAAATAACATGGTTAGGGACCTTTTAAACGGGAATCAGTAAGTGCGACCGAAAGTTCATCCATTCGCAGTGCTCTTTTTGTCATGGAACGCTTGGGAACGGCGTTCCACCACCTGTTTTCGACGATTTTTTTTATTTTTAATAGCTGTTGGTCTAAATAAAATCGCCCTGTTGAGCGTTCCACCACCTTTTTTTTTTTACAAAAAGTGCACTGTCCATTCTTATCAGAAATAGCGCAAATAGTAGAAAATCTCTACGTCACTTGGGGACTTTTTGCATATAGCCCTTCAATTATCTGTTTGTTGTATTCTTGTTTAATTACATTAAATTCTTTTGAAATAAAAAAAGTTATGTCAACATGACAGTTGTTTATCTTACGCAAGTGACAGTATCTGTCAGCGTTGGTGGCTTAGATACAAGAAATAGGCCTACCTGAAAGTAATTCTTTAGAAAAATAAATATGTGCAGTATTGCCACGTATTGCTCTTAGACAAACTGTTTTAATTTTAAACAGAATCTATTTGGACCACTTTTGTTGCGATTTCCACAATGCTTCAACAGAAAGCATTGTACCAATATCAATCTTGGACACCATTTTTTCATCACCCTGTATACCAGATAAACACATATTGACTCTTTCACAGATCGGCTGTCGGCTCGATGGTGGCTCTTATACCTTCAGTGTTTTTTCACGACCGGAAATGCAACAGCACAAAATGCAAATTATAACAATTTGAAAATGGAAGACCAAACTGTGCATTTTTACTATATTTTTACTAAAGTAAAAACGACTTTTACTGTATTTTACTTCCATAAAGGAAAGAACGCGCGTCAAATTTGTGAAAAATTGCGTAAAGTTTACGGTGACAATGTCCTACAATAACGTCAGTGACAACGATGGTTGCACCTATGGCGATCATTTTTTCAAGTATGTTAAAACATTATTAAATATAATTTAATAATAATATAAATTCACTGGACGGAATCCGCTCAAAAATATTACCCCTATACGAAACCTAAATATCCACATTTGAAAATTCATGTGAAAATTCATGTGAAAATAATCGCCTTTTATACAAAACCGTTTCACATAATTCGTGAAACATTCATATTCGAGAAGACGTTCAAACGACTCGTAAATACTGTAATCGGGTAGTCACAACAAAAGAGAGAAAGCATGCGTTTGCCGATTCTATCAGCAATAGTAGGGTAGAAGAGATGACCGTAGCATGGCGCCAGGATACGATGCCGATTTAATGTTTTCACGGGTGCCACGATTGGGACCTTATTTATCCAAATTTCGCATCTAATTTTTTTATTAATGCTGAAAATCATCTTTACTACAAACTGATCGGACCACTTTTTGTATAAATGAGCTCTGTCCGTAGTAATAAATCAAAATCGTTTTGGTCGAAATTAGGTATAAAACCATAAAGTTTCAAAGTGTTATTACATTAGTCGCATTTACTTTAAGAAAAAAACATCCGGTTATTTTGTAGATAAAGATTTAAACTTTCATAATCTGGCGTTAAAAGTTTATTTTTTTATTAATTGAAGGGGGTTTTTGTGGCAGCCGTGATATAGGAAAATTACATTGAGAACGAGGTATAGAAGAGTCTTAAAGTTTCCTCAAACAATTTTACCGTTTTCTCCTGCAAATGTTGTTTTAAGAAAATTAGTCATTGGAAGACCATTTACAAAATCGACTTTGTTTTCTAATGGTTGCATTTAAAAATTTCGTTAATGAATAATTTCGTAGCTACATATTTTTTTCATAAATCATATAGCACTACTTCGATAAAAACTAATTAGAAATGAAAAACATGAATGTCAATTTAATACCTTTAGCAGCAACACACATTGTATTAAATTTTATTAATCATGAAATGCACTGGATGACAAATGAAATGTAGAAATCCTTTTCCAATTGTGGAGATTAAATTTGCGGTTAATGTGACTATGATACATACATATAATGAAAAATATGGGATCCAGAAAAACTTTTATAAATGTAGAAATTATGTACTTATATATATTTATGATTTAAAAATATACATTTGGGAAGCAATCAAGGCTAGGTTAGCGATCATTAACCTTTACCTAACTAAAATAATTTAAAAAACTTTTTTTACCTATAAACTAAAAAAACTAAATTTTGGGTCAATGTTAACCCGGTTTCGGTAAGGCGAAGGTTAAAAAAATTTTAAGTAAACAACGGGATGTTAATGTTTTCTCGGTACAAATCAATAATTTCCAATAATTTCATTTTAGCATGCTCGACTACAGTAATATAACTACAATCGCATATACCTTCCGGCACTAAAGCGAGGAGAGTTTGTCTGCATGCATACGGCTTAAGACCCGATTTCAAGTCGTAGTTGTGACGGTGAAAATCGATTACCATCGGAAAGGCGCATAACAATTTGCAACGCGTCACATCCTAATGTCAAGTTGAATTAACCGATTTGCACCGTCGCAACTCTAACTTCAAATCGGGCCCTTAGTCGAAGATAATCGCTATTGAGCAATAATGCAAATGTCTTAACCAAGTTTTAACTCTGTAGTTGTTTTTATGTGCTTAGTACAATGATTTTTGAAGCTCATTCCGCACATAGTAACTACGTTATAAAAAATTTGATACATCTTACACTGTTCCGTTTTGAAAAAAATTCAAAGAACAGATCAATTTGTAGATTTAATTTCAGACTTTGTGACTGGTCACTTTTATATTCAGGGTGTTTCTTGTGAAAGTAATTGATTTGTTCTAAATAGCAATCTATTTTATGTCGTCAAAAATTTCAGCCTCTAACATACAGATTTCTTTTATGGAGAAGGCTAAACTTTTATGTTGTCATTTTGTCAGTTAAAAGACCGGTCAAAATCGTAACGACAAAATAGGTTGCTATTTAAAAAATAACTTTGATAAACACACTACAAATAAAAATGTTTTCTTAAAAAAGGTAAAAATAAACTTAAAAATTGTCCTGTTTTTGAATTTTGGTGTTACTTTCACCGCTACTGTATAGTGCATTCGAAAAAAGATTGAAAGTCATCTCCGTGTGTGAATACAGCAAAGTAACAATCACAAGGCACTGATAATGCGAATAAAATATTAACTTGGATTGGAATCAAACAATAATCCGCCAAAAACCATGAGCGCAAAAAATCGCCCTACAAATTATCTTCATATTGCGGTCAACATTCTATTTACATGTGGCAAGATTGTTATCCAGGAAATAAGATGTAGTTTTGCAGTATTCGGCTATTTATGTAACTTCATATTTATACGAATCTAGTTAAATGATTCCCAAATTTCGCAAAATAAAAATTCTAAGTGCATTTTTACCTAAAAATATTCGCACATACAGCGAGAATGCTGTTCTAATATTTCATCAAAGTGCCGATAGCATTGTTTCAAAATTATTTTAAAAATTCCAACAATCATTAAAAAAGAGATAAACCAGAAGCACTTTACTTACCGACGGTTGAACGTCAGAATAGTTATTTATATTATTAGGAGTATAAGCAAAGCTTTATGTGCTGTGGCTGATAGGTTGACTGCCGATCGTAGTGAGGCAGCCAAATCAGCCGAAGCACATAAAGCGCTTATACTCCGAATAATATATGTTATTTTTTCTCCAAACGTAAAATTATAATACAAAAATAAGCATCTAATTAACAAGGTTATTTCGGGAAACATTACACTTGTACAAAAATAGCATTGCCTGATAGACACTTTCTAGATATTACCGTAGCAACCGCCAAACAACAAATTATTGTTTGAGAAAAGTCAGTCAATTTTGTGGCAATGTCTAATTCAGACGAAATTCAATTAACTCCACCTGAAATAGCCGAAATAGCAAGAGCCGAGATTGAAAATCTTCTTCCTACAAAGTCAAGCGGTGTTTATGAAGCAGCGTTCAAGAAATTCATTACATGGTGTTTGGAAAAAAATGTATTCGTTTATTCAATCAAGTAACATGGACTTTATATGCTTAAGCATATAAAGTACTTTATCTGCTTAAGCATATAAATGAAACTTCTACTAGCAACATTCTGTCATTTAAATGCCACTTTTATGACGTTTGGAGAAAAAACATGATTGAGCTTTCACTTTCAAAAAACTTTTCGATTATGAACTGTACAATTAACGAGGGATTTGAAATTTCGAAAATTGAATTTGTGAAGGCTGAACATGTCAGTAAAACAGAGTTAAATCAATAAAGTTCAAAGTTATACACAAAAATTAGTGGTAGGTAGAAAAAAATCGAAAGAAAAACGATTTATCTTTTTCATGCAGAAATTGGATTAAATTCGAATTAAAATGTAAGTTTTAAAAGAAAATAAAGCATTTCAAAACTTTATAAACTTATTTCGTTTTCAATTTAACTGAATGATTCTATGAAACGAATCAATTCTAAGCGTAGTTTGAGGCGTCATCTAAATAGGATGCTGTGATACGAATCATATTCTACCACCAGAACGGTATCTAAACAAATCTGACATATCATAAAATGCACACACATTCAACAATACATAAGCAATAATGTATTTCGTTCTCGAGCGGTTTTTAACCGTTTGATAGTAGAATAAACCACTATTGTATTGTGTGTAGGAATATAATTTTTGCGACCCAGCACCATATGAAATGATCTTCATTTTGTCGGTAACAATGCCTTAACGCCTGTTTTACACAATGGTTTATCGCGAATCAGTTAACGGTAAAAATTATAATTTTGCCACAGTTTCAATCGTTGGTTACTAAAGGATCGACATGATTATGTGCGCAAGCAATCTTTCCATCAAACATGAACGTTTAAAATTTGTCGTGAGTACTTATAGGTATATTTGATTTTAATTTCAGGAAAGTTTCTCGCAATTCAACCGGCAAAATCATGAATCGTGAGAAGCTCACGTGGCGATAACAGTAATAGGTGATGTTACCTAATGCCATGCACAGAATGCGCTTTGCACTAATTTGCAAGTCACATGCATCGTGATCCAAAATATACGCATCTATGTGCAAATCACGATCGTCAACGCGACAAGTTAAAAAGAACGCTTTCTGCTTTGACATGAGATTTTTCTCAAGATGCATTCATACATAACGCATACAAACCAAAACAGTAGATTTTGCATGTCATCGCATCATAATACAACCCAGTAAGAGTGTGTAAAATGGCTAGAAGGAAAAAAAATAACAGTCTCTAGCGATCGAAAGCCACGGGCGTGTTCTTTTTGCGGCAAACGTCCTTGCGGTCGCCGCGCGGGTGCTTGACCGACCTGTACTTACTGCAATAAGATGCGTGCGTGTCCAGCTAGATACGCCTTAAGTGTTAAACGAATTTTAATTTCACACTAACACTGCACACGACATTTACCTATCCTTTTTTTAAAAAGTACAAGCGCAACTTGAAGGAAACCTTGCAAACTGTCCTATTTTTTTTTCTGAACTTAATTGGTAAAAATTTTCAATATTTATTTTTTGCTAATACTACAAAGATGCTTTTGTATATTACATTTTCCGTAATAGTTTCCAAACAACTTAATTAACTTTACAGAAATTTTATAATAAAATTACTACATAAACTTTTCAATGCAGCAGCAATGCATGTTTTCCTTCCTTGTTTTAAATTGTGTAGGTATGAAAGATTAATAAGTCGATATTAAAGGCGACAGTACAAACAGCACTTTATAGATATTGAAACGAGATGAACTTTTACGAACACTTCAAATCATTATTATCTTTTGTATCAGAGGAAATCAAGTTCTTATTCAACATTTAGTATTGCAGAAGATCGGAATATTTAAATAGGATAATATTTTTTATTAATGCGATTCAAGCGATGATATCGTCATTTACTTTCGCATCGTAAATAGCAATTATAAGTAAAGGATTCTGAAATTTATTTAAGGCAATAAATGTGCGGGCACATACACATTATATTTACTTTACTGGGGATGAATCGAAACTGCTATGGTATTATTTTGCTCGGGAATTTCTTCTTTTAATTTCGCAATCTTACTTATTTCGGTCGTAAAATAATCTCCAAGAGGTCATCAGGTTCAGGTCATCAGCATTTAAGTTAGCTGTCTGTTGGTAACTGTACTCCTTCTAATTGTAATTTAAGATAAAATTTCTTCAATTTCGCTCTCAAGATCTTATCGCACTGACAATTCAAAGTCGTGCAATTATTATGGCAACGAGATTTTCGTTTACGGCATAACTGTTCAAATATCCTTGAAGTAATATTTTTTTTGCATACAAGCAATGTTATCGTTTCAAAATCTTGGTAAAAATACATTTACAAAAGTTTTCTACTACAAAATACATTTTAGTTAATTAAATTTCAAAGTATCTGTTGTATTCAAGCTTATAACATAATTCGAAGAATATCCCGTTGCGTTAGAAAGTTCTTCAAAATTTTGCCCCTCACAGTTTGCAAGAAATTACTTAAACTTTTAACGTTCTTTGTACCCATGTTTAACTTAAATCTAGATGTATACGACAATATCGTGAGACTCAATTAATAATAGTTGATCTAATAAGAAAAGCTTGATTTTTAATTTTATTTACGGAAATCTCTTGGAATCCATTAAAAAGTGTAAGGATGAACTACTCCACTTCCTAATTTGAATCTTCGTGAAAATAATTAATAGCATTTCAACGTTTTGAATTCTTGCGAGAACACTAAATATTATTAAATGCTACTGTCGACTAGGTATTAATTAACACTTTTTGTTTACCGGATGATTTTTTAAATTATCTGTCTGACGATGACAAATTCCTGCAAAACGTAGGGCGTTGGTGTTTTTGTTTATCTACCATATCGCTTCTCCGAAAGAACAATGACGTAAGTGTAAATTTTGCCTTTTTGAGTTAATTATAGCTACGGTGGAAGAACGATTTAATTTGCTCTCTCGAAGTCCCCATCGATTATTTCCAAAATGATCCTTAACGTCTTAGTTGTAAGTTTCATATTACAATTTTTTTAATTTGCGATTTTTGCAAAACCATCAATCTGCACTTGCGTCATT
Organism: Dascillus cervinus; assembly: GCA_949768715.1. Classification (NCBI taxonomy): domain Eukaryota; kingdom Metazoa; phylum Arthropoda; class Insecta; order Coleoptera; family Dascillidae; genus Dascillus; species Dascillus cervinus. The sequence goes on along the minus strand of OX458316.1, from coordinate 14,675,705 downwards.
GTTCTTCCGGAGAAGCGAATGCTTAGAAAGTTATGTTATATTGATAATTTGTTTTCATAATTCAAATTTAATTAAAATATAAAAAGGATTTATTTACAAAAATTTACAATGTCAAAATTTACATAAAATTTATAATAATTGTGGGTCTTTAATATCTGTACACAAACTCTCGGCAACTCTGAAGAGAATTTTTGTTGAAACACTTGCACATCCTTATTGAATTCGGATTTTACAGTCGCCAATTGTTTGTACTGAATGTCCAAAAATATTCCGTTTTAAATAAGAGAGTAATAATTAATCAAGTGCTGTTAAATCAGACGATCCAGGTGGAGAGATGCGGTCGGTATAGGAGCTACTCTAATAATCGCCACTGTAACTTAGGGTTGCTCAAGTTGTTTGAGCCGATGCTCCATGAAGTTGAACAAAAAAAAACCGGGGTCAGTTTATTAATGAATTATTCGTTCAATATGCTCTGATACCACACGGTAATACCAGACTCTTCAAAAAAATGAACCGAATTAAACGTTTTTTTGTGGATGTAATGGTGATTGAATGCGGATTTTCTGCCTTCTGCATTCGCATATTTTACGAATCGTTGTCGAATGTATGAATAAACCAGTTAGCACATACCAAACCCTCTTCTTAACGTTGTGGCTAAAATTCTTGGAACACCGGATTTTTACAAGGATACAGAAAAAAGAAATTCAAGAACATAAAAAGTAGCAGCATGAAGGTAATAACAAAATTGTCACACAATCCGAACTTATGGAAGACAATGAATGAGTGGTTAATCTAAGCCATACGTTTGAAAAGATGGCGCTGTTAATAAGAGAAACTTAAAACTCACCCGGTATAGCTTATAGGGTCGAGGCACCATTTCCAGCAACTTGTTTAAGTGCATTTGTAATTGAAAAAATTAACGAACAACAAAAAATAGTCGTAAGCCACATTAAAGTAGGTATGTGTTTCTTGAATTGGGTCTTTATAATTTTAGTTATGCTGCAGCTTTTAAGCTGAAATGCTGTAAATCTACAGTAATATAATTATTTAGGCGATATGTGCAATTTCACCATCTTCGGCAACTGTTTCCCTACAGTGGCTTCTTTTAACACAACATGTAGCCAGCCTGTATTTCTAGCAGACTACGCCTCAATTTCTATGTTTTTCTGATATTCCTTAATGACACGTTATAAATAAACGAAACCAATTTCGTCCAAGAGTGTTTTAGGTAAAAGGGGTTGATAAATTTGCTTATTCTACCAACTTCTTGAAAGAGAAAAGAAGTCCCCCGTTTTCCACGGGAAAACACAATTTTGAAATGTTTTTAATCCATTCAGCTAGTTGTCGTAGTCTGAACATTTTCCGTTTCATGTTATATGATTCGTCATTATTATAATAACTAGAAAAACTTATATTGAAACACTATAAAGTGTATTTTATTAATTAAAACTTAATTAGTCCTAATTTGTTTCATAATGAAAACACTAAGTACAGTATCACTTAGTTCAGCGTCAAATAAAATCATTGTAATTTTAAATTAGAAATAGACACAGATGCGTGCGCCAAAGAAATGTTTTGGTGACGTATTTAAAAATGTTAATCAAGCATATTCTTGCTCATCTGCTTACAGCAAACCTTATAAATATGTAGTTAAGTCAAAGATGCTGTAGTGGCTGCAGATGGTACTTCGACCCTACAGTAACTACGAAACATTGTATATTGACATTGTGTTGTACAAAAAAGTTACATGTTAAGCACCTCATATATTTTATGGAGAGTGACATGTAAGCTAGTCGATAAATCAATTTTCCCTGCAATAAAACTCTTTATGAATGGTAACGTATAAATTTGTACATAGATTGTAACTTCTTTTTTTCGATGTTACGAGGACATGACAATAGTTGAATATCTCACTAAAGTAATCGCAAAAATTCGTAAATTAATGTCAGCTAATTGTTATCTCAAAATATATCAGCAAAAACTCGGCAATTCGCTACTTACCAGCCAACGAACTACATCAGACATATTGTTGAACTACAATTAAAGACCGAAAGTGAATCAAACCTAGAAGTTAAACCGACGTGACGTTCAATTATAAAACATATATGTACTCCGCAATTACGCTGTCACCATTAGCGCTGAAATGCTTTGATATCGACTTTCGGTCAATGCCACCTTTAGCTTTTTAAATAATACTTTCTTTACCCACGTAATAAATACGGAATTGAACTCCAATTCAGGCAGTAAGTAACTTGAACGTGAGAAACAGAAAAATTAAACGTGACCTACAAATTTGCCTCTAATTATGAATCTGCAAAAAGTTTTCCGAGAACTCGTCTGCGTGTACACGTTGCGATTTCCTTCAAGTCGGCAAATTTTTAATAAAATCTCATCAAAGCAAACAACACATATATTTCCTTCTAACTGAGAAATACTATCGGCAAATTAAATGTTTTGCGCGGTAAAAAAGGACGAAGTCGGACACGATTAAATGTTATTTCACAAAGCATGTGCATTCAAATCAACATCGTGATTAAAAAAGAACCTACATTTAAATAAAAAAATCGAAGAACTTTTGATCCGTTTTAAAAAAAGACCGTGTAAAACAACATATATTTTTGTAAGATGCTTTTTAGTAGTTGTTGCGGTGGCGAGTGCACGTGGCTTGTTTAACGCTCTACTACTTAAATCACGCTGTGTAATTTTATTGAGATTTAATCAATTTTTATTGTGAAGGAATGTGGAACATTGACGTTATTCTGTTTTTAACCAATTCTATACATACCTCCCGTTGTTAACTAATCGAATACGTTCTTTTTCTTATTTTGTTATCATATATTACAATACGAATAAGTAGTCAAACATGAATTACTATACAATAACAAACAAGCGATTAATTTCATTCAGAAAATAACATAACATAACATAATATTATAAAGTCGAAATAATGAAAAACTATGAAATTCCCTTTACTACCTTGCACAACATTTTAGTTATTGATCTCAAAGCCCTCATCTCCGAAATTACCTTTACTTCCATTATTTTCAAAATATGCAACCTTCATCAAAGTAAAACTTATTTAGCTATTATTTATTAAATATTTGAAAAAGTAATTCGATAGCTTTGCTTTCATTTTCTGCTAAAGGATATAAAACCTGCATCTTCGAACTGTAGCTTTTTTTTTTTTTTGTTAAGAGGAGGTAACCTGTGTGACTACTAACTTCCTTCCCCATACGTCTTCCTCACCACGGGAACCACATTAACATTACGTCAAGTATTACCTCGAGATGAGTGACTGTTTAGTTCCATTTACATCTTATCATTAGATCACATCTTTTGGTAAGCTTTCACTCACACTTTTTCACCTTTCGTTTTCTTTCCCTTTTACCTATCATTCTCTCTCTATCACTCTCTCCCTCTATCATCAAAAAATTGCCTCTTATTAGTTTGCTTTCACACACACTTTTACTCATTTCATCTTCTTCCTCCTTTACCTATCATTCACACTCTCTATCACTCTCTCCCTCTTTGATCATCTTAGATTGAATTGTGAAGAAGGCATCCCTTGACTCCTCTTGGTAATGGACCCTCTGGCTGTCAAGGCTTCACATGAACTTGCATCTTTAATTGTGATGTTCGTTACAACCTAAATGACTCAATAAGATTGGTTAAATATGATTCAAAAAATAATTAAAAGGAGGCTTAGAATTTTTACTATCAAAATCAAAGTAGTATATTGAATAATTTTTTGACGTTTCTAAAATTTTTACATTTTTCGCCGTAACTTTACAAATAAACTGATGGAATCCGTCTCGCGACTTTAAGAAAATTAAATGAAACTTATTTGCTCCTAATAATTACTATAAACGCTTCACGAGCAAAAAATTACAAAAATCTTCAATTGGTAAATTTTGACGTTTCTAAAAAATTTCAAACAGATCGAAAAAAGAAAAAATTATTCAAAATACCTCATATACATTCATTCTCTCAATCACACAACCTTTAACCTTCAATCTTCGTCAGAATCTGATATCACATCATCTCTGACGAGGAGTTCCTCCCTACGAAATTCCTCTTGCTGTTTTCCACACATAATGTCCCGCATCATGTTGGTTACAGTTTTCCAAGATTCCTCGGAATCCAATAATAACTCAGAAATATTATTCTGGTCTATATTACAACCCATTTTAATCCTAGCATCTCTTCGGATGCTTTCCCATTCGTCACAAATGAATATAGTATGTTCTGGCGTGTCTACCTGCTGGCAAAACCAGCAAGTATCGACATCCGCCTTTTTTATCCAATTGAGATATTTTCCGAAAATTCCGTGTCCGGACATGGATTGTGTTAAAAAATAATCCATTTCTACCCACTTACAATTGAACCATTTTCTAATATCTTTAACGAAAATTTTTGCCCAACCTAAATAATCGTCCCATTGTTCTTGCCAAGCTATCATTAAGGATTCGTTTGCCAAAGAGGTATGATCTTTGCCCCTTAAATAAATTTCCGATCTTACGTTCGCTTTCATCCACAAAGGAGGCATTCTGGCAAGCACCTGCACTGCCTTCGTGGATATTGTTCTATATGCGGATGTTATTCTAACTGTAGCTATATACAGTGGAACTTATCTTAGTTGTATCTTCAAGGAACTGTCAAAAATACATAATTATTTTATTTGTACAATATGTATAGTACAACGTAATATAATATTATAATGAGACTACAAAAGTGTCTAAGTAGAAGAAAATAAATAATGGGAAAAATTATATTGTTTTTTGAGAAAAGTAATTTGTAACCTTCTTTGTGTTGTGCAAGACTACAAGACGCAAAGATGTCGCCGGGGAACATTTTCGGAGTATTTCACAACCAAAACTACTAAGAATATAAGATAATATCTCGGTTCAAGATTGAAAATATTCGATTTGTAAAAGTTATAACGTTCAACGCAAGGGGAAACTTTTACATACAAGAAAACACCCACTTCAAGATCCATGACTAAAAGAATCAATCGTGTTATGGAAGTTCGAGTTAGGGAAGTTTTTACTATAATCAGTAATTTTAAGAACTATAAATTCTTACCAGTTTTCAATAATATTTTATCACAATAGACAATTCTCAAAATGAATTCGACAGATGGAAAGCCATATAAGGTAAATGTAAAAAAATGCTTTTGCCGCTGTTCGCTCATACTGAGAACGTTTTCAAGGTAGAAAAGTTCCTGAGACACATATCTGAAGGCTGTCATGTATTCATATTTAATTTTTAAAATAACACATTATGGAAAGTAGATGAGAAGAATGTATTTTGGATTGGAATACGTAAGTCTATTAGGGCTCGAAAAACACTCAGTATATTGTATTTGGTTATACTAAGAATTTTTGTTTTGTATTTGCGTTTGTATTGCTTATTTCTTGAACTCCATTCAACTAAATAATGAAGATCTTTCAACAAAATTAAAATTCTGCGCGTTTAAGTGTGTTTTATCATAATTGCATCCACATTGAACGGAAATTGTTTTTTCACAAAATTAATTTTACATGTAAAAAGATGGCTGAAGCTAAAAATTTAAGTCGGAATTATCTACTGTTTTGATTAGAATCAAAAATTAATTAAGAAATGAATACGAAATACATATTAACGAAAAAAATTCTAATTCGCTCATGACTTATGAAAAAAAATAAGTTTTTGTTATGATTAACTAGTAGACAACTAGTAGTATTAATAGAAAATTTACTGCAAGTGTTTTAACGCTTAAAGTTAGCAAATGATTTGTTACAAAAGTAGGTAACTAACTGGGTAAATAATCCAAAACTGCGATACATAGCGACAAAATTGTAAGGCACCAATTAAAATTCCTCATTTAACATAACTAATACATTTAAAATACGACTTACGATAAAAGAGTCATTGAAACCTTTTCTTTAACATGCTTAATTTAACATGATTTAATTCGCAAATACAGTGGAATCCGCTTAATCGGACCACCGGTTAATGGGACCAGCCGCTTAATTGGACCAAATCTTAAAGAACAGAAACCAATAGAGAAAATAACACAAATTTACTTCGCTTATTTGGACCAATATGCCGTTTAATCGGACCAGTGAATGTAAGATAAATATATAAAAATTGTGCTCAAATAGTATAAACTCTTAGAATCCCGGTTGATAATATGTTCGCAAAAGAGACAATATAAACATAGCATAAATTGTTAGCGTTAAATTGCCCTGTTGCACAGGTGGTCTTCAAGACGATTCACAAACCTTTTAATTTTATTCTTCCTTGGTTTTTTTGCCCATAACTAACAAGACTCTAGAAGGTCAATATTGTAACAGGACCATCCTTTCATTTTTAGTTACTTAAAAAATTTTGTCTTCGCCCTCAAAGGCTCTATTTTATATGAACTTCGGATAATTGGACCAGCCGCTTAATCGGATCAAATCGTGCTGGTTCCGATGTGGTCCGATTAAGCGGAATCTACTGTAGTTGGGTAATAGGACTGTAATACTTATGTGAATGTTTGCAAACTTGTAAGTGTACCAATTAGAAAATATAAATAAATAACAGTTATTTACATAAAATAATGATATTGCATTCGATATATCGGTATTCACTTCTTAATTACACCTGTTAATATACGACCTGTATTCTATTTTGAAAGAGAAGCCGTGCATCTAATGAATTATTGAACACAAATCCGTCGGAAAAATTAATTAAATTATACATTTGTCATTATTCATACGCATATTTTATCATTCGAAATGATTAATAATTAGTAATAACAACTACAGCGTCGATATGTTATTATTAATTGCACCAGATTTGAGAGAATTTATTTTTCCCAGAACGCGATCCAATCGCGTTGGCTTAGAAAATGCATCGATCATCCATTTCAATTATAAATTTAAACCGAAGATGTGGCAACAAAAGCATACGTTTAAAAAACCGTTGTATTTTCGGTTAGCGCAATGTTCAAATAAATTCCATTTAATAAGTATGTGCGCGATTCAATTTTCACGTTGAGTAATTACTGTCACGCCTTCGACGTGTTTTGAAGACGACCGGGAGACTTGCGGACAAAACTGTAATGATCGTTTTACGTAGATTTAATTAAACGCGCGGGAAAAACTGGAAAGACCCCTGGAATTCCAGAGATAATAATGCACGTAGAGATTCTCTTCTTAACGAGTTCCTTTGTTAAGTCGTATGTTTACTTTCCACACACTTCAAATTCTCACGGAATTACATTTTTAAAATTATTTTCGTGTAACGTTTAAAATTTTAAACTGAATTAAAAAAATATGATAATAACACCGGTAATTGTGAAAATTATACGTTTCATATGTAGCTGTGACTGACTTGAATATCTCTTTTTAATTACAATGCATAAACAATAATAAAAATTAAGTAAACAGTTGTTAAAAATGTTAGCATATCAAGATTCTCATCGTTATCCAGCCTGGAGGGTAACCAAACTGCACGTTCTTCTAGCATTACACTGTGCCGCATTGTATTAACGCACGGGAATATAAAACAAAGCAACGCGGCCCAGGTCTCTTTGCTCATAGTAGTCATCATTCATTGCTTGTCTTTGCACAATGTGGCCGGAGGAAACAACGCAATGCATGAGAACGGTTCCGCAAACATCACCGTAGTGAGGCACCCTACCGTGTTGCATTGCTCCCATGCACAACTGTGTCTTTGACCAAACGAAGGCAAACGTTGACTGTTCGATGTAAAATTTAAATTATGACCATGCCATCCATACATTTACTACATTGAGTAAAGTGGCTGCACAATCTCGATGGTTCTAATAACGTGCATAAAGCATTTTTGATGCCCATGAGTTAACTTAACTCTGAATTATAAGTGTAATCAATTTCGTTATCGTGATTTCCGTTTATGTCTCTAATATGCAAGATATTGGAAATATAGATGCGCGATGCCTTGCTCGGCTGTGATTAATAGGCATCGATAGTGTGCAACTCGGTACAATTCTGCAAAATTGCCGCAATTCAACTTGATGCATTAAATTCATCTTACTGCTGCGGGTTTAATCTATTTTTTAATTAAATTGAAGAAAATTTCCATTTTCGTTTCAGTACTGTTTATTAATCGATCATTATTTTCGCAATTAACGCAGGTTAGACCATTACATTAGAGAGGTTGAATTTATCAATTAGTTCCCTACCACCGAGTAAATACACAGTGAGGCTGAAATTCAGCGCACTGGTAGGAAGTTTAAGTAAACACAAGTCGTGTAAATATCCCTTACAATTAACTAAAAACGTTCACAATATTATACGTTTAAAATAATTTATGAGTTTGAATGTACACGTCTCATGACGTGATTAAATAAATTTAGTGCTTCGTACGAAATGTAATTATGGTAAAGACGTATGATTGATGAATAAGCACGTTAATCCAATTTTTCAAGTTCAGATCGACTTCTAAAATTAGGTACAAAAATTAACTGCCGACACTTTCTCATATCGAACTGGTATAATAATTTGATAATTAACACGTCCAAATTATTATTATTACTCGGCAAAAGTTAATTAATTCTTTTTGTTTTCCTAGTGGATTTGAAATAGGCTTTATTGTGGTGATGATTACAATGTTTACCTGTGCAATAATGAGTAATATGCTTCTGACATATTCATGTCTACCTGACCTCGGAGGTCAACACGGTAGGACATCTGTATGAAAGCAATGATTATCACTTTTGTAGTAGTTTAAAATTACAACAAGAATTAAAAGTGTACAAGTAATGTTGTAATCACGATTCCACTAACAATGCATTTAACGTTTATTTTAATACAGCGTCGTTCATCGTATGGCAGTTTCGCAAAAAGGCATCTTTCTAATCCTCCTAAAAAATTGAAAACCCGCCGTCAATAATCTACAATTGCCACACTATAAAATAGGCGTTTTATTTTTTGTGAATTTAAATATCCTAACGGGCGTCAGCACGTTATAAAGTCAAATCAACCAAAATATTATTTTGTTTATTTTCAGGTCATTACGTTCAAAATATTACAGAGAACACGTTGCCAAAATTTAAAATTTTGAAACAACCGTCGAATTCAAATTAACATAAAGTACTTGCAATACGGCTCGATTGTCAATGAGACCCAGTTTGCGCCAGATGTTTTTCTGTAAATGTTTTTATTGCGGACGCTTTTAAATCATCTTTCAGTTACTATGAAAATCTAAATGCCAATTTGTCTGCTATCAAAATCTACACTGTAATGTGGGTGAAAGTGTGGAAACAAATTCTCGATGGCTTTAATAGTTTGATAATAAATCGTTGTTAATTTTCAATTTTATAGTTCGTTAACTGAATAATATTGCTTCCAATTGTCAGAATTATTCGACTACCGGAAATACGTTTTATCCAAAAATGCTTTACGATGAACCACCCAGTATAACTTAATATGTACGCTTAGCTTTTTATTGGGAACGATTTGGGTTTTAACAAACGCTGATTAATTGAAGTTGCCCACTTGTAAAAATTTTATTAAAACAATTTTTTTTCAGAAATTATTTATCTTTTATTTTATTAGCATCAATGAAATAAATATTATCGAGTAGTTCTAATGATAATGATATGATATATTTAATAATGTTTTAATATAAGTCTTGCTAGTTATTATAAGGGATCATTTATGGCTATACTCAAATTGAATCGGTTCCCATACAACACTCAATGGGTGGTATGAATAAAAGAGAGCAAAACCTTTTACTCGCATAATTCCGAGCTTATGCTACCATGTTCTATGAATACAAACGTAAGTAAAACCTTTTGCTCACGACCGTGCTCTGAGTATGAGTCTGAGTAAGAGCTTTCGCTCACTATGAAGCATATCATCCGGTCGATATGAATAAAGCAGAGGTTTTGCTTATGATTTTGAACAAATGCTCTGCAACTTGTGCATCTGGTCAGCACTAGATTCACCATGTTCTTGGCTAATCTTATGATGGCTGAAATTGTTAATGTAATGCACAGATGCATTATAAAATACGATGATTATAAAAAATTTTTTTTACCGATTTGAGCAAAGAAATTTGAGATGGGTTGTAACTCACTTTTTGGGTGAAAATAATGAAAGTAGAGATACTCTCTCGTCCCATCAGAAAATGAAAATTTTTTTGCGGTACATGGCAAATCCTGGCTTTCAAACTGTAGTTGGGGAAAAATTATGGATTCATCAGTCTACTGTAACAAAAACTATTACATTCGAATTCTCTTCGCCGCCCATTAATTCATGAACAATTTTGACTTTTTGAAAGTATTCCCGATCTTTTTTGCAACTGAAAAACTATTAATAGATTCATCCCTTTCGCATCATCCAAGGGACATATTTTTCACTTGTGAATTTTTTTCTTTTTTTCTATAGCAGTGCAGTTGGAGACTCAGCAATTACCGTTAGTTAAAGAGTAAACCTTTTAGTACAAGAATATATATTTAAAAATTAACAAGTAACATGGCCTTTGATAGAAACAAAATAGTTTTTAAGCTGATGCAGAACGTAACAATTTGCCCATGTATGGGGTTAGTTGTTACATACTGTGGGGAAAGTTGTTACATTTATTTTATACACACAATTCAGCTTGACAGTAAAACTAAATTTTAGTCAAAAGCTTTATTAAAATGAAATCAAAATTATTAGGTTTTTCTGTAACCTTTGTTATTTTCCATCACATCTGTGGCGGCAGCTTGAAATATATCTTTAGGTATTTGATCCCTAGTCGTTTTTCTCCTATAAGTCGTCATTATGAGTGTCTAGAATCAATATCTAAGTTTATAATAATTATCTTCACAAAAAGCATTTATATGGGGCAAATTGTTGCAGTAACAACTAGCCCCAGCGGATTTGTAACAATATAACAATATAAAATATGTATAACAATTAATTTGTGATTATGTATTCATTTGCAAATGTTTTAAACTGTGCTACAGTATTGTTAAAACTGTCAGCTTTATATTGTATGGATCGATAATTCATTAACATGCATCATAAATTTGTTAAAATAAATTAGTTCGGTTATTTAAAATTACTAAGACCAACAAAAAAACGTTAACTATTTTTTACTTACCACACACGTGCTCGCAGAGAATTGAAACTACATGGACACATGTATAAAAGATTGTCCGTCTTTTAGGGTCAGCCGCCTCCGTGCTATCAAGCATATATTTGATTTTATAGGCTCTGTATCAACTAGCCCCTGTGTACTTTTAGCCCCAGTTTCCCCTAAAATATGAACGACTATGAAAATTGTTTTCAATGAGATAAAACGAGTGCCCACAAAATGCGTAGTATGTAATACTACTCAAAACAGTAAAGAGAGATAGTAAAATCGTCGTGGAAAGAACGCACACACACGTTCGAGCCGGCCTCTGTGTTTAATTCGGACAATCTAGAATTTCTTTAAGTATATGCTCAATTCATGTGAGCAAATGGTTGTGGGTAAAACCAAATCATTATTCATACAAATAGGAGCAGAACCTTTTACTATGAGCATATGCTATGAGGTTTTGCTCAGACTCATGCGGCATTTGCTCTTTTTTATTCATACCGCCCATAGTCTGCTAGAAATACCAACTGGCTACAGATGATGTTAAAAGTGGTCACTATAGAGTCAAAGCGACTCAAGATGCTGAAATTTCACATATTGCTTAAATAGTTAAATTACGAAAAATTTGCGGCATTTCAGCTTAAAAACTGTGGCATAACTTAAAAATATCAAGACTCAGTTCAAGAAATAAATAGAGTAATGTGCTTAAGGTTATTCTTAGTCGCTTGTTAATTTGTTAAATTATAAATTTGCTGAAAATGACTAAAAATGATGTCTCAATCCTACATGACAATATGTAGGTGTAGGTTATTAATGATCGCACGGAAGTCCTGAGTTTGAGTTCCGGGAGATCTAAAATTTTTTCGTTCCATTCTGGGCCGGTACTTGGTCCAGTCACCAATATAATACAATTAAAGACGCAAGTAGCACAAAACATTTGCAACACTATTAGCGTCAGTAAGGTCTGCACCGACTGTATAACCCGCAAATGGAGTAAGTTGTGCATTTACGGACCAGCCCTAGCTGTAACACCCACGTCGACACCTAACGGCATTGAGAGGACAAGATTGAGATGAGATGACATGTATTATTAATGATAGAACATCAAGCAGTTGTCCTGCTGGAAGCCACTTCCGGCAGGACAATTGGACAATATTGTGCGGTTCTTCCTTCCCTTTTAAAGAAGCATAGACGTCATTGAAAGTAAAATCCACTGTGTAATGATTTTGTTGGATAAAATTAGGGAATGAACTATTGAACATAAACAAAAAAAAACAATCTATTGTATCTCACCTCCTACTTCCACTTTGGTTACCAAAAATTTTCTAATCTTTCTAATTGTACAATTTTTATCCTACTGACCGGGCAAGGAACACACTTTTAGACTTAGCGCCTACTGGCATGGTCCTTGGGCGTTCTATCATTAAATACCGTCATGAAAGTATCAATTTATTTTTTCAATTATTGTAATCTCATTACGTAATTTGTTGCTGGTGGTATCGACCTTTTAAAAATTTTGTGTACCATTAAATAAAAAAAAGCAAAAAGTTGCCAGCAACGTTCCAATGTTCTGGTATTTCAAACCGTGGTTCTAATGACCCCGCAGAACAAAAAAGCAGCAGAAATAACTTAAATAAATTAATGCGGTTAAAGCCTGAATAAAAACGAAAGTGAAAACAATAATAATAATTGAATAAGGTATTAGTGCCTAGTTAAATTCTGTAACAGCTTGTATCTAAGTAGTTCTAAACACCATAATTAAATACTGTAGAACACGTTTCTGAAAATTATTGTCGGAGATAACACCAAAACGAATCAACATATAAAGACGTTAAAAACATATTGATAGTCTTACTACTATTACTAACATAATATCACGTCTCTGATTCACACCAGGCGTGTAATCAAAAAGTTAAGGTCCCAAGACAAGGTCGTCTACCTGTCTTCAGAAATAAAATTGGATTCTGTTACTTTTATTCTATACATTAAAAACTTTAAACATGACTTTTCCAGAGTTCTTTCTAAAAGTTATGCCCCCCAAAAATTAATATTTAGATAATGAAACTCTCTTATTGTTGCATTACAGAATTGTTGAAAAGTTGAGAAGCTATACATGCGCTACAAATTATTGACCTTGGTTCTCTAAAACTGTAATTTTTTCGGTTTGGTGATCTCTTGTCGTTTTATGTAAGCCGACACCGTTTCTTACTCTTTTCTTAAATGACATGATTTACGAAATCATACTTGAGAACAATGTTTCTTTAGCGGCTCTAATTTTCTGCACTTTTATTTCCGATATCTTGACGTACTTTTACAAAGTGAGTGTATCCTGCAGCTGTTATATTTTATTAGAGATTTCGGTTTTTACTGTAAAAAAATAAATAAAAGCTTAAAGAGCCGCAGTGTGTGGTATGTCTTGGAATCGATGGAGGATATCTGGACATTTTTCATCACCGCAACAATAGTTGCAATTAGAAACAAAATTGTACTGTGAAACGGAACGTGCTACGGCAAAAAAAAAATTAATTGGAAAAAAGATACCGTAGAACAATTAAACGATGTGTAACTGCAGTGGGTACCGTAAAACAGCAAAAAGAGCAGAAGGTGAAAATAATACATTAAGCAATTTTTAATAAAAACGTCGAAATGCAATATCACATTTTATCGTCTCGTGTCTCTCTTTGCTTTTTCCAAAGTTTAATTAAAATTCTTGTCACGTTTACAAAAAAGATAAATTAATTTTTAAAAAATGTCACACCGTTTTTTTAGGGGCACTGATGATCAGGAAAAGGTGAGGATTAAAAAAGTTAATTTAATAAATCACGCAAGTGAATTGGCGAATCGGGACCGCAGACGAACATCACAAGAAATGAATAGATGTGTAATCGTACTTTTTTTATTCTCGTTTAGAAGTGTCTCAGGTGCAACTTGTGTGGTCACACAATAGAAAATTGTTGACTGTAGACAACTTTACAATAGGATATTACTTAAGTGACTCGTTTTTATCCAATAGATCACAAGACAAATCATTACCGTTACTTTCCAGGTACGGCTGAAACCAACTAGGTTACAATCAAATAAGTACAGAACCAAATTAATTTCAGTTGCTGTTTTTAATCCAACTAGGCCACCGGTTCTGACTAAAAAGGTAAGCGATCCTGAAGAACCTTGTAAGAACGAACGCTATTGTTTAGCGGTTCTTTTAAAATACATAAGAACATTTAATAAATAAACGACTTTCCAATTTGACAGGTTGAGTAACTTTTCGGGGCAGGTAGAATAAAATATCTCGATCATATGTAATATTTTCTAAATTGCAATATAAAATTTAAAACGACAACTACATATCGCTTACCGCCATCAAATAATACGTATCAAACTTGTACCTTTTTTATTTATTTTAACTGCTACCTTTGTGGCCAGTTCTTGTCTTTTAAAGTCGTTTATGTTGTGTTAAAAGGTGTTTAGAGGCTGTAAAGATATACAATTACAGTAATTTTTAATTGCGGCAGTAATGGATGTTCTCAAAAATTAGTTGAACCTAAAAAATATTTGTGGTTTTGTCATAATGCAACGCAATAAGTGAATACTTTTAGTAGCTACACACAATTCATTTTTGCCATATAAATGAGAAAATAATTACTAGCAAACATTATGCATTTTCTCATATATTATGTGCAGTGAGAAGTTAGAACAAAAACTTTCAGTAAAAAGCACCTATCAAAGCACGGGTTTATCATACCTATAAGACAGTTTCAATTTCTCAGTTAATAACCTTGTCGGTGTAAGTTACATTCATTTTTCAATTTCCGATTTAATCCACAAAAAGCATTTAGACGGAACAGATTATAATCTATTTATCGAAAAATGTTTAGACTGTATTTTAAGTTAAACATATTATAAGCCATATGAATTATATATTTCAGAAACCCCATAGTACACTGAACCTACTTGTTAAAGGAGCAACCCAATTATAGGTATCTATTATAATTTTTCAAATCTCCTCTAAGGCCTGGTATTTCAGTGCAGGGTAAAACTCGAAGTAAACTAAACTGGTTTTTATTTTAACCCTAAAGTTAACCTCGAGAGCGTATTTCAGTTGCACCAATTGGATTAATCTCGACAACGTGAACTTGGGTAGTCCGAACGATGCCGCGCATGCGAATTATATTGTTTGACTATTGTGCTGTGGCAAATGAGAGTTATACGCAAGCGCAAGCTACAATCCTAAAAAAAAGATTAACCCAAGACCGAGGGTAGGGTAATCTTTTAAAACTGGTTATGTTCCTAACCGTGCACTGAAATACACTTTACCCAACGTAAAAGAGGTTATCTTAAAATTTCTGGTTTAACCCTAGACTGAAATACCGGGCCTAATACGGGAAACCTAAAAAAAAAAGTTTACCCTAAATCGCATCTTGTTTACTTTCGAATGAAATAAAAATATCATTTCGTTTATTTCCTCTTCCTTCTTCTGCCTGCAGCTTAATCAGAAAATACCTTTTCAGCTGTCGGACAGGACCTCCGGTTCTATTTAATCTTGTATCCATTTCCTCCACTTTCCTCCATCTCTTGCCATTATTTTCATGTCTCCAACTTAATTCCCTTCTTCGTTCTTATTTCTCGAATTTGGTCTATCAATTTTCGTCTCGATCTGCCTCTTCATTTTTTACTTGTGTTTCTTTTATTTTTCTTATAATTTTGGCCCCCTTCATTCTAATAATTATGTGATTGATCATTCTGATTCTGTTTCTTTTTGTTTTTGTCGATATTCTTCTTAGATGTTTCATTTCAATCGCAATTTTCTTGTCTTCACCTTTCTTCCGTATTGCTCAACTTTCACTTCCATGACAATATTTTTGTGACTCAATACTGTTTTATTTAATTACTAATAGTCTCGTTGATTTATTCGCTCTATTTGTTTATTTTCTTCTTACAGGTTAGCAATCAAAATAAGTGCACGATACTTAATACAAACAGCAAGGAATTGAAATAGCTGACGAATTGACCAAATAAAGTACAGAAACGCCACCTGCAGAAGCAGAACCGGTCAATTGAATAAGAAAAAGCAGAAGAGTGGAAATCCAAGAATAAGGAATAAATGCTACATGCTGGAGGTAAATTCAGAGATAAACACAAAATGCTTCTTCAACTAACCAGGACGAAAATAAGGGCTATTGTTGGCCATCTAACTGGGCACTGTCCACGGACAAAATGTGTAGACTATGTGATACGGTGAAGAAAACTTAAGAACACATTTTATGTCACTGTGATGCTGTAGGAAGCTCCAGACTATCACACTTCGGGAGCACAACTACAAATCCTGTCGAAATAAAAATCTTCTAAAGGCATTAAAAACTTTGGAAAAAAGTTAATGTTCCTACGAGAATCAATTAGGCTGATTTTGAACAGAACATTTTATTATTCGCAGTTGAGATTGGTTAGAGGAGTAAGTCGACCCTTACCAATCATACTTACCTTAACAATAGTACGACGATAAAAAAACTTGTTAGGTATAGTGCAATTAATTAACTATTTTCTTTTTCTAATAACGCCGTCTCCCTACGGAGGTTGGCCAATTGAGGATTATGGCCAGAGAAACTATAACCCCGACGATCTCGATCATCCGTGTCATCGCCGCAGATCCTTCAACCATGAGTTCTGGCGTCGTCCCACAGACCTCTTGCCCTCGATCTTCCCCTAGATGATCAGCCGGAGAGTGTTATATTTTTCATCTCTTATGATGTGCCCGATGTATTGAAGCTAATTATTAATTACACACTGCAATAATACAGCTACTTTGTTGAAAAAAGTAGTTGTCGATACTACATTTAACTCACGTCGTCTGTTTCAGAATTTCAAGACAAAGTTGAACAGTAGATTTGAGTATGAAAATGAACATAAAAAGTTCTGATAAATGTTCCTTCGAAAGTGTCTCTTAGAAAACGTCGACATGTTAACACGTCAAGTCTTTTGGTGCTGATGGGATTTATAAGAAATCCGTCATTATGCTGTTCACGTATTTGTGTAGGTAAGCATTTTTAAGAGTGCATTTTAATTGAAAATTGTCGTTGTTTTGCGAAAACGGCGGTGAATTTATTACACTATTAATCAAAAGCTGGCCACAATGAATAAACCCTCCAAACTTTGATCCAATAAAATGCGGAAGTTAGCTTGAACAGAGCTCAGGACATCTGTCGACGGTTCTGGCGCTAAAAGGGTTAACTGTCATGAGGCATGGATTATGTGTTACGCTAAAATTGTCTGTGGGCGTTTGTACTTCAGCTAATCCACTGGTTATACGAAATCCGTAAACTCCGGTGAAATGAAGACGAATTCTTAATTAATGCCCATATAAAACATTTTAAGGCAACAAACTCGTTAATAATAAAATTCACTTTTTTGAAAATTGTTCACTGTTCTATAATATGAAATTACTGAAAGGTAAAGTAGACAGACAAACGGAAAATCTGATTTTACGAATATAAAGTTAAACAAATAAAGTGCGGGTAGGATTAATTTTAGGTAACTTTGGTTAAGACAAAATCCATAGATTAGTGTTTGTTACAGATAAACTGAACTGAATTTTACGATTCTTGCGGGTTTCCATGAAGCGGTTTGATTTTCATTTTACTTGCCAAACATGCGGTAAAAAAATTGTGGGCGGAATTCTACAGCAGGTTTACAGATTTGGAACTTCACTAAACGTTTCCAGCTTAAAACAGAAAGCAAGCTACATTGTATTCAATGTTTTAACTTGTTTATGTGTCACCAACACAATTTCAATTAAAATACAAATTAAAAATGCACTTTCCTCAAAAATGTGACGCAAAGCTATTTTAATTTACCCAACCGTTTTAAGTTTTCATTTCCACAATAGCAAAAGCAGGCACGGGGAAAAATAAAAACAATTTTCTCTTGTACAATTCTTTTACTACCAATAATACACACATTTATAATACTAATATATCTTGTAATAATAATATTGTTACTTATGGTATTGCATACTAAATTATTGCCCCCCCCCCCGCCCCGATTAAATAGTCACTTTATTCCTGTCTTCCGAAAACAGAAATGGCATATTTCATTCTAAGGGATGAAATAAATTTAATCGCTGATTAGTCACATTGTAAATTTAATCTCTTATTAGAGGGATATAATAAATGTAATCCTTCTCAATAAACACTTATTTGTGGTTTTTTAAAAATCATATTTTTAGTTTGAATAGTAAGGTTACGTTAGCTTAATTAGTTATCCACTTCATGCTGTAAGGGCACGTGATTTAATTTTATCAAAAGCAGTTTTTATCTCAAAAATATGATTTGGGAAGGTGTACAATAGCTTATGCTTGTATTACACGATCACAAATTCGTATCAGAAAATGCTACAAGATTTTGTTAATAAAAAATATTATGACATAATACACGTACGGTATCGTTAGAAACGTTACAAGAATATCTTAGCAAAAAATATGACCATTCTCATTACATTCTTCCATCACATTTTGTTAGGCATGCGCGTTAGCAGTTTCGGCACCATAACTTTTTACTTCGTCTTTTTTTCTGATTTTTTAAACCTTGCGTTAATGATACGATTGCATTAGCTGCAGCACTTAAACCCAAAGTTTCTTGATCAAAATCCGACATCGTATCGTTATGTTTACTTTTTGGTAAAATGTTAGCCAAACTGCACAACTCCTGTATGAAATTATGTATATGTTATCGTGTAATACACAATTTTAAACCCGTCACAAAATACCATACTATACACCATAATATTTCTTGTTAACAAAATCTTGTAACATTTTCTGTTACGAATTTGTGATCGTGTAATACAAGCATTATACTTATAACACGAACTAAAGTGTCATTTCACCCTTCGAGATGAAATAACTAACTTTTATTTTATTTATTTATTTCTTCAGTATAATTAGTACACTTTTAAATAATGGAACTAATTGTGAAATTAAATATTTTGTGCATTAAAATTAGATCCAAGTAAATACGTTATTATTCAACTACATTACTTTTAACCGAAACGACAAAAACAACCTGCAAAATTGAAAAGTTTTTAGTCTGATACTAACTAAACCTACAAAAAATTAATGTTATCCTCAATTTACTTGTAACATCAACTCACTTCATACAACATATTTTAATTAAACTTTTCTGCGACTGTAATTAAGCGCATATTAACTCAGGTCAAGTCCATTACGTTTTTAATTAAATCACGTTTAACAAAAATGTTTCCGAGAAAATAATTGTTGTTTTAAATTGCAACCGTTTCAGGTTACTATATAAAAAAAAAATTGTTCGTGTTTTAAGAAATACGTCATTCGTCACGATTGATTTTTTGTTGAAGATGAATTATTAGAAAATTGTTTACGCTACTTACAGCAGAATCGATTCTGGTATCGTAATTATTGAATTGCTTTATTTCAAAAACATTACTTAAGTATCTATACTCATATCCATATACACACATACACATGTTAATATATGCATCCCATGTGAACGCAAAATTTTCCTGCATTTTCTCAATCTAATTAATTCGAGAGTGTGTTAATTTCTCTTGCATTGCAGTGTAACAAAGTTAACAAAAAATCTTCAAACACGGTTGCCATGTGTTTGAAAATACATAAATCCTGTCATAATGTACAATAAACGCCGTTGTTGCAATTATTCACAATAACCACCTTATGTTCTATTCCGCTGAATTGTTGCTTATACATAATTTCAACAGAGCATTTACATAAAAAGCTTTGTGACAATTGAGAAAAGATGTATAGACAGTAACGTAGTCTATAAGGAAGCACCTTCTTCACTTCATAAATTTTACAATGCAGTTCATTGGATTTATTGCTGCTCATAAAACCGAACGAAAATGTAAGTAAAAAACTTGTTGGAAATTGGCATGGAAATGATGAATCAGAGAACGTAACGGGAAAGAGAAATAAAACATAAATTTTCATCACTCACGTAAATGTTAATTCATTTCTCGGGCGAAAATCTTGATTTTTCTTTTTATCAAAGAAAAAAAAAACAAATTTAACTTGAAGCAAGACTTCAGCCCTTATTCGAGGTTGCTCATAAAATATTCCAGACAATATTCCCGAGTCTCCGAAAAGCAAATGAAATATATGCACTTTAGACGTGACTATATCAAGGTGCCGGAAATTATATGGTGTTTATGACGAATTTCACTTACGGAATATTACATCAACAAAAATATTCAAGCGACGTATGTACAGAAATGATATTTCCAGTTATATAAATGCAAATACACCCACCTATAACATGCACCTTTGTCGGAATAGGTAGAATAATATCGGAAATTGAAAATGAAATCATGGCCTGTACTTTCAATATTTATAGACATTCGTCAAAATGTGACATTCAAAACCGCATTTTTTTATTCACTTTGCGATCAAATGTAGGTAATTACCGCCCGGGTGGTATAAGAATTCAGATAACACCCAAGCTCTAATTAGATGTATAAATAAAAACAGGTCGAGTGTAAAATTGTCAGTTCACTGAATTACATTTTTCAATTCTTGATTTTATACAGCTTTAAGAGCAAAAAAAGTAATCCTGCCCGCCAAAGCAAGATTTCCAGGAATCAATTTTAAATATGAATTAAAATTAACAATAAAGACGAGAGAAAACCTCTACGTTATTTTTGAAAAGAAAAATTCATTTAACGCTAAAAATCTTTTAATTTCGAAATGTTTCACAGGATATTTTTATCAATTACACAAATTACAAACTCACAAATGTGTTAACAAAAAAAGAAAAAAACAGGCGCGTTTAAATGCATAAAATCGATCAATGTTTAAATCGAACATGAACCTCCGAAGGTAAACTGAAGCACTCTAATCGAGTAACTCTCGGTAATTACGTTATTATGACGGGATCAATTACGTACGTAGATATTTCAGTTCGCGTTAAACTAATGAATAAATTCAGGAAATTTCCAAATGCACAATTTTTAACGTGGATACAAACGTTGTACCATGCAACTGTTACTACGCATGGCTGACCACATGAGTTCTCTAATGCATCATAAAGTTTTTAACAAAAGTGCATTTTAGATAATTAATTAGCAGTTAATGCAAAAGTTATCAAAAAAGTTGAACTTTCATATAATAACTAAAGTATAACATTCAAAATGAAATTTGTAATGCTTTTTGTCCGTTAAATTGCAATATTGCGTTTTCATAAAGGACTAATTTAATTTATGATGCACTAATTTTAATTACGTTTTATTAAATTTTCCTCTATTATTTAACGAAAGTACTTACGTTTAATTTGTTTTTTTTTTTAATAACCTACACCTGAATTCTATAGATAAGAAGTTACTGCAATTAAATGAATAATGCGAGATGAATGTGGTCAGATAAGAGTATGCTTTTTGTTATGCAAATATGTTTGTAGATAAATTTAGATATATTAATTATTGCCGTTAATACGAACAACTGGATGCAAAACATGAATTTGCAATATACCAACATCAAATGTTGCCTGTTACCGAATAATCCAATAATTAGAATAATACTATGTTATGATCACTAATGAGCACTAAATTCATAATATACTATTGTCAGCCGTTACTATTGACAAAATTGAGTTAAAACGGTTTTAACTTTGCTCATAGTAGGTACATTTATAACTGTCATCCGGTGCAAGGGATTTAAAAATTAACAAAAAACTAATTCAATTAATTTAGTTTGAAAAACTTCTGAGATTGGAGTCAGTTAAATTATTCACTTAATGATGATGCAGCAATTTATACTAAGAATAAATTACAAGCGGTCATACCGCGTACCTAATGATATAGGCTGAAAAAACAATAACAATAAAACTCAAATCGTTTTGAAATTTGAAATAGGGCGGCGACACCATTTCTAGCCACTTTTTTCGATTTTCGATTTTTTAGATCCTTGCAGAATTCGAACTGAGGTCTTCCGTGCGATCATTAATAACCTATACATACATATTGCCCTGTAGGGCGTCGAGGCATCATTTCTAGTCACTTTCAGCAAATTTTTGATTGCAAAAATTAACACATAATAGCCGTAAGTCACATTACCCTATTTATAGTTTGAACTATATTTTTATATTTTGTAGTTATGCTACAGTTGTTAAACTAAAATGTTGCAAATCTTCCTAATATAATTATTTAGACGATATGTGCAATTTCATTATCTTTGGCTACTTTGTCCATGCAGTGGCCACTTTTAGCACCATCTGTAGCCAGCCGGTATTTCTAGCAGACTAGATCTCAATTTCCATGTTTTTGTAATATTTCTTCATGACTTGTCATAAATAAATACAACCACTTTCATCTAGAAGCGTTTTATATAAAAGTAGTTGATAAATTTGCGTTTTCTACCAACTTCTTTTTGCCATTTTTGAAATGTTTTTATTTCATTCAACTAATTTTTCCTCTACATCTATGCTTAAATCTCATTTTTTTCCTACCGTTCTCGCGAGTCTGAAAATTATCCGTTTATTTCGTATTGTTGTTCCCAGAACTCTGTAAAATTTACATGCGGTTGCCACTTCCATATCATTTTTTTTCTTCCTACAGTTATTCAGTTTTTTAAGGTTTTGTAACTTAAAAGGAAAAAAACGGAACTCTTATAAGGTTATACTCTCGTGTCCATCCGTCCGCCTGTCACATAGGTTTTTCTAGAAAACTAAGTAACGTAGAAACTTGAAATTTGGCATAATGACAGATCGATTAATATGGGGGTCAGTTTAGTACTAATAAAAAAAACAGTTTACATTAACATATCTTATAGGGCATCATTTGAAAGAGCTAACTGTAAGGATTCTAAAAATATTTTTTTTACAATTTTAAGTTCAGTGGTTTTAATGATACAGCTAAAAATGTAAAAAAAATTACCGTTCCTCCTCTCCTGTTCTCCTAGGTTTCTAGAACTAAAATTTTGATTTTAATAGTAGATATTAAGCCATATATTATAGGAAAACTGCTGGTAAGTAAGAAAGTAAGCAGGTAGAAACTTACGATGACCTTATATGCCCTATAGATTTTCAATCCTAAATCATATAAAAAACGTTTATTATCCAGAGCATATAATGTAGATTAAATTTGTCCTCCACATTATGTTATTTAGATGTAACTTTAGGAGCTAGCAAATCTGGGACCATTCAATCATTTTTCAGTTACCGCAAGCAAATTTGGATAAGATTTAACTATACATAGGTAAATAAAGAAAGTTTAATTGGGCCCATCGACTACTTTTTGTTGTTTTAGTACGGAACCCTAATTGTGCGGGCATGACTCGCTCTTGACCGGTTTTATTTTTAACTGTTTCAGGAGTTGGGGCCATTTTGTTTCGGTCGCCGAAACTGTGACATATAATGTCGGCACCCCAAATTGCCGGACTATAGCCAAAACCCCTTTTTTCATCTTCCCAATGCGCGGGGGAATATTTTAACATTTTCTCGACTTGACGCTATTGTTTGAAAATAATTATTTAATTAAAGGTAGGCACTGAACTAAATATATGAAGATGTAGGGTTTAAAAAGCGGCGCTTTCATTAGTCGCAACTTAGTGACCAAAAATAGATTCAGTTCTTTAATTATTAACCAGTTTGTGGCCCAACTTAAAAAATGAATTTAAAGGGATACAATAAATTTAAGCAAAGAAATACGATCCGCCATTATTAATTAAACCTTAATTAATTCTACCTTGTTTCTTAGCGAAATCACTAAGCAGAGTGTCAAATAAAATACTTGTTATTTTAGATGAGGAATAGAGACAGATGCGTGGGTCGACATATTTAAAAACGCTGTCAAGCACATTCTTCGTTATTTAGTTACCGCAAATTAACAACAAAAAGTGGCTAATGACTAATCAACCTGAAAAAAATAACAAGTATGTGGAACTAACAGGTCCTGTTGAACATTAATAGTAGTTAACCTAGGCGGGTTTCGAGACATTTTAGATATTGATTTAACATGGGTTAAAAAGTGTGTGTTCAAGTAACTTCGGTTGCATACTTCACGCTACCCCCTCACTCTACCGCGTCAGTGGATCAACAATACAGAATCAATTGCGGTCTAATTATTGTCAATTTTAATAATTGGATCGCAATTGATTCGGTATGGTTGATCCGCTGAAGCGGTAGATGGAGGGGGTAGCGGAAGCGCGAAGAACGATATTCCACGGCAACTCCCGCGAAGTATGCAACCCAAGTTACATGAACACACTTTTTAACCCACGTTAAATCACTATCTATTTATATAAAATGTTCCGAAACCCGCCTAGGTTAACTACCATTAATAATCTATTGAAAACTTTCGGCAGCGGGAGTCAGATTAAGTTATAATGAAAAAACGGTTATATGCAACCCAAAGTACAATTTATTGAGCGGTTAATTTACTGACTTAAAATAAATAATTATTTAATCCATGATTGCTGTCTCTATTTGCTATTTTGTACTTTTGATAAATTGCTATTTCGATTGATTAAACAAAATTAAATAAAATGTTAAGGGGTTAGCGTCCTTTGTATTTTATAAATAGTTGTTGGGTTGCGTATGACCCTATTTATAAAGTAATTATTATGCTGGCGCTGTTTTCAAACCGTATTATGAACATTTTGTTACTGGGTCAAAAAAACTGCAAAATCACTGTAAGAATATGTTAGGAACGTTAAATTTTGCAACTGGCTACAATACAACCGTGAATAGTTAATTGTTTCATCTCTTTTTAGAAATTCAACTCGAGGCTTAACAAGATTCGCTTTGTATGTAACCTAGCTTGTGGGGTGCAGAGGCGGATTAATCAACTGAGATCAATGACGCTTCCTTTGACCATTACCAAGGAATATTTATTTAATACACCAAGAAATGGGTTATCGCTTTGCCGACATCATTCAATAGACCCAACAAAATGTAATTTGAAGTATTTAATATATGATACCATTGTTTCAATTTGCAACGTCAATTTTCTAATTGATGGCAATATCAACATTAGCCAGAACAAATCGTCTAGTACAATGAAATTCTCATCGTGGAATCGCGCAAACCATGTTCGATTAATATTTCCTGCCACTCCACTATCTCCTACTGTACAAATAACTTTAATAGCAATTGCACCACTACTTCATTTTCTACACTCATAAATCATTCTGCTTCCAATAAAATTTATTATCATTAATTTTCAACGTCAGAAATATCTTCAAATTAATTGCATAAAAAAGATATAATTATGTTTGATGCTTCTTCTCTATTGAGTCAAAAATAATGTTGTATATATGGACCCATTAAACACGTTCCGAATATAATGACAAAACTTAATAGTAAGATTTTAGCGGGCAAAATTGTTTTTCTAATTATTAATATTAAAAATAATAAATACAAGTTGAAGAAGGAATAAAATTCCAATTAACTTTTTTGTCAGAAACGTTAATTTATACAGGCAGCTGATATTTATGCAGGTAATGTTGAACAATTGAACAATTTCAAATTATTCATGCGTTAAATCAAATATTGCGATAAAGTTTTTATTAAATAATAAATACTTATAGAAAAGACCACACGCCGTATTTATCAACATCATTCGTCATAAACGTCAGATAGAAACACTACATAACAGTGTGCAGTTTGCCGTTAACGCACATAACGTGAAAGTAACATTTTTCCCGACAATTTTTAACAACATTTCCTGTTCAAGATTACAATTTTTGAATTAACCAAAAAAAGGACATCTCATTACTCGAACGGTATATTTCGGTAAAGGTATCGTAAAATGAAGACCATGGTACGGCAACATGTGGGGATGTAAAGATATACACATAAGGCGTTTTACATAACAGTACAAACCCGTTTGCACGAGAAGTATTTTTAATAAATTGCATTCAATTGTAATTTCTTTCGATAAGTTTTCCATAATAAAACAATTTAACAAGTTGACCTTTAGTGCTACTTGTGTAGATGAAAATTTTTCTTCGTTCTGTTTGTAGTAAATTGTAGGAAATAAGCTGGTTATGAAAATTTCTCTCGAGACTCGAAAGCCGGATATGAATGAAGTCATCTACTAAAAGCAAGCACATAACTCCATTTTCAGGAAAAATTTCCGCAAATAATTGAATTGATGTGTTACCTTAAAATGGAGAGTAGTGTAAATATTGTAAACACTTCACGTTAAGAAATATATGAATACTACTAAAATTTGCATAAAATGAACATAAATGCGAACTGACATGACATTACCCTCTTATACCTCGCGTTTTCCCATTATTACACGTTGTCCATATTAATTCAAAATTTTATAATTATCTAAAAATGTACGGTAAACCTTTTCAAGCTAAATCTCACTGTGCAGAGTACACTTGAATGTAACTGTATATATACTTTCATGCACGTTACGGTTACGCTAAACGATAATTTCGGTTATGAAGTGAAAGTCAATATCTTCACGTTTATGAGTTATATCAAATTGCTGGAAATTGCCGCATTAAGGAAAGGTATTAATTAAAGCGTCAGGTAAATTACCGATCCCATAGTTATCGGTCAACGCACGACGACTTGCCTAGAAGAATTTCCCATGCATTTTTCTGTAATTTTATCTTGTTTAGATCAAACACGATTAGGTGCTCTACTTGACATTAAATAAGGCAAACGTTGAGAATGCATTACATTGATCGATCACCGGTACGAGCTATTCACATAATTAATAAGATAACAAAAATAAAATTCGTTCCCATGGCAGTTTCAAATACCGATCAGGTGCAAATCTGTTTCGACTGCATTTAAATCTTTAACCGCATGTCGTTTCGTTTGTACTGAAAAATCCGGAACCACAATTCGGAAGACCTACCAAACTCAGTCGTGCACAAGAAAGTCCAGGTTAAAACAACTAGAGTTCGTTACATTACTGCCAATATTTCACACCTAATGTTACAACATTTTTTAAGTTCCAGCATAGCCGAATAATTTGACGAAAATTATACTAATTTTTTTACTATTAAATTCAAATCAAATTTCATGTGGCTTTGAATATAATAGAAAAAAATATGCAATGCCGATTTGAAGATAAATCTACTCTACAAATTTTCAGCAATCATGTGATACAAACAAATTCAACAAAAACGTAACCAAATTAAATCTTAAGAATGCAAATCAATCTTCCAAAACCAAGAAATTTAATAAAGACATTTGTGTCAAGGTACATTTACTATGTGACAGCCTAAGAGCTATTAAAAAAATTCATCCATTTTTATTTTAAACAGACGACGCCAAACAAAAAGTAAATTGCATTTTCACTATAGGAAATATCCTGTATTCCGTTGCGCAATATTTACGGTCACTGAAAACAAATTTTAGACAATATACAACAATTTGGAATTAATTTCGAATAAATCTATTCCAGTCGGTCGAACCTTTTACGGGAACCCTTGTAAATTGCTCCTCTTAATCCTTTCAAGTAATGTTAGTTCTATCAGCGTCTCAGGAATTCTCATTAGAAATCAGTTCCATTTTCGCAAATTTAGTCAAATTAAATTCCCTTATATTAAAAAACAAAACTGCCAATTCAAATTTAATTGAAGTTTTATAATTTCGCGCCATCACCTTCACTTTCCCAAAGAAAAAAATTTAAATTGAATAATAACAATCGGTTTTTGCGATTCACAAAAAAAACTTAAATTGAAATAACGTTTCATTCATAAATTAAAAAAGGTATGTAATTTATTTTGTTTACTAACCGAAATAATTAATGTAGGAATAACTTATTTGAACAAAAAGTACATTATATATTTTTGTTGTTTATGAAGTTAAGTTTTTGAACCAATTCGCACACAACCACAAACTGATATAGATTCAAGCAATTACACAGTAGGAATTTCAATCTTGTTCGATGGTAGTGGACGTGGTTGTTAGTTTTATTTGCGACAACATTAAAAAAACAATGAACTAAATAAAATCGAATGCATTGGCGTTCGCAAACATTATAATGGAAACGAATATTTTCTTGAATAGAAATCACAAAAAAGGAAAACAAAGTGGATGTAATGAAAACTTACTTTTCATGGCAAATTTTATGAACAGTGAACTTACATTTCCCTCTATCAGTATTAAAAAAGCAAAAAACAGAACTGTTATTATCTTATCAATTTTTAATATATGCCAACAGTTTACGGTAGTAGCTATAATAGTTATTTATATTATTAGGAGTATAAGCAAAGCTTTATGTGCTGTGGCTGATAGGTTGACTGCCGATCGTAGTGAGGCAGCCAAATCAGCCGAAGCACATAAAGCGCTTATACTCCGAATAATATATGTTATTTTTTCTCCAAACGTAAAATTATAATACAAAAATAAGCATCTAATTAACAAGGTTATTTCGGGAAACATTACACTTGTACAAAAATAGCATTGCCTGATAGACACTTTCTAGATATTACCGTAGCAACCGCCAAACAACAAATTATTGTTTGAGAAAAGTCAGTCAATTTTGTGGCAATGTCTAATTCAGACGAAATTCAATTAACTCCACCTGAAATAGCCGAAATAGCAAGAGCCGAGATTGAAAATCTTCTTCCTACAAAGTCAAGCGGTGTTTATGAAGCAGCGTTCAAGAAATTCATTACATGGTGTTTGGAAAAAAATGTATTCGTTTATTCAATCAAGTAACATGGACTTTATATGCTTAAGCATATAAAGTACTTTATCTGCTTAAGCATATAAATGAAACTTCTACTAGCAACATTCTGTCATTTAAATGCCACTTTTATGACGTTTGGAGAAAAAGTATATTAGACTTGCTAATTTAATTAAATGCTTAATAATTTTAAATTAAAATTAAAATAATTCTTAGGTTTTGCCATCTCTATATTGGAGTAAATTTATTTACCAAATTGCAAAATTATATCCTGCTTATCATAACGCAATACTTATATACGAGGTGTTCACGAAAAAACGCTCCAGCTTCTAGCGCTATTATTAGGAGTTCAATTGTAACAAACGATACGTCAAATTAAATGGTTTACAAAGTACTACAAAGTGTAGCTCAAATATAATTTTTACCTGTTTCTCCATTCAACTTATTTTTTTCAAATTACAACCTTATATTTTTCTTTGACAATATGAACTTTTATTACACTTTTGTTCCATACATCATGTTGGCAAAGTTTGATCAAGCAATTCAGATACAGATTGTATATAAACGACTTGATAAATGAAACTTTACATTTAATACATTAATATTTTGAGCTCCTAGCTATTTAACATCTACGGTGAATATATTTGAAATCTCTAAAAGGCTGCGAAGGTGGAATTGTCATTGGCGGTGGAATGATAAATAATAAGCAGATTATACTACACTCAGCGTAGAAAAGGAACAGATACCATAGTTCGTTGAAAGGGTTGAACTGGAGAACTGATGATTTGACTTAAAACTTAATCGACAATGGTAATAAACCGCATCAATAAAATTGAATCCATTCATGATGTGTAAATCAACAAATAAATAATCTATATAGGTTTCAACATAAATAATAATGGCAATACTTCATTTGACATAAAGCGAAGAATTGCAGCCATGATTGAGTTAACTATAATCTGGGAAGATGGCCACATCCCAAGGTCAACAAAATGCAGGCTAGTCAGATCACTTGTGTTTCCTATTGCCATATACGGAGCAGAGGCATGGACTTTGAAGACAGCTGACATCAGTAAAAAAAACACAATCGAAAACTCTTGAAAAGCCCTTGGACAACACACACAACCAATGTGTTCATATTAGATGAACTGGGAATTTCAGGAAACATTATCAAGCATGGAGAAATAGAGAATTTTAAAAGACTGTGGACACCAATAGAAGAAAGGCTGACAACGTAGAGAAACTTGTTCAAGGGGTAGACGCTTCCCAAAACGTTAGATCGACCAAGTCTAAAGTATTAGACATAATTCAGACCGAGATAAATGGAAAGGTATCGCTCAAAATACAACATAAATTACAATCATGGAACCACCACACTTCATTCATGAAGTACATCGAGAGGGATTTGTATATAAACGGTCTACAGGCTTGTTGAAGGTATGTTTACAACTGACAGAACAAAATAAGGTTAGCAAAATATAAAATGTGCTCTCTTTATCTAAAATATTTGTTTCCCGTTTATCATAACATACCGTTTTTGCATGCAAACATTGCATAAACAATAGGTTAACGAGAAGCAATTTATTCTGCTAAATATCGGTAATTTTATACATTTTTTGGGAAAAGTTTGCGTTTGTTGGACGCTACGGCCGAAGAACTGGTGCTGCTATCATTTAAAACAAGGTTACACCGATGAGACGATTTTCACACAGTTTTTTCGTGAATTACAGTGTTTCCCTAACTTAAATTCGGCGCATCTCGAGTAATTTACTAAATAATTTACATTATAACGGTACAGTTTCCGAAACGCTAGTGTAGGACAGAATTTAAAGTCCCTACACTGCAATTACATGCGATTGTTATACCAGAGCCAATTAGCTCCATCCGTCCTAGCAGCTACTTATTGTACTCATACTGAAATGTACAGTTAATAGTTGAAATTGCCACGGTTTGGATTACTGCTCATTCTTCTTTTAATAAAAAATATTACAAAAAGACTAATCAAAACTTTTAATTAGGTATTTTGTGCAACCAAACATACGACTAAATATATTTACAAAACTTGATCTTTATACACATTTGTATCGCTGTACTCTTGACAAGTTTGCGCCGTAAAATGCCAACGATAATTTTTATGCTGCACGTAAATTAAAATCGTAGAATACAGTCTCGTTTATTCCTGTCAAAGAGGTTGGTTAGTAAAATGTGATACGCATTTCGCCGCTTTGTAAGTATATCGAACCATCTCGTAAACATGTTTAAGCTCTTTTTTAGTTTATTTTTTTTAAATGACGTTAATCTCAATGAAATGACTACAAAAAAGGTTTTTAGCAAAATCCGCAGGTTGTTAAACGGCCGACAAAAATTTAAAAAGATTCACTTTTAAAGTAGCTATTCAATACAGCTTTTGTTAAAATTTAATAAAAAGACTAAATAAAAACGGTGTAGGTAATTTTTTCTAACTTAAAAAGATGATACTGTAGATTTTGCATTACGTTTTAAACCGCTACACTAGTAAAATAATATAATAATAAATATAATATGTCTGGAAGTAAACATAATATTATCTAAGAGGATGGTAAAGTCGTTCAAAATAAAGTTACAGACGATGCCTCTGAATAAAGATGTAATAAGTAAACCGGAAAAAACAATTGTAATTTGTCAATTTGAAATTTTTACTGATTTCCTGAATTACACAAAAACAGTTTTTCTTATTTTCAGTCCTGCACAAAAGAAAAAAGTACCCAAAGTACGTTAGCAGCAAATTGTGGCTGTTGTATTCTGTACCGCGGGTATGACGAATTGACACAAATGATGGAGCAAAAAATATCCAAGGACGAAGTAATATTTCATTTTTAATAAACTATAATGTCGAGAGAAAAGTAAGAAATGAACAGATGCCAAAAATGTAGGAGTGTAATAAATGAAAAAGACGAGAAAAAAGTGGGAATAGGATGAAAAAATTAAATCAATGACTTGCTAAAAAATAAGGAATGGTGCAACAGCACGAAATTTCAATTTGCATTTTTTGATCTTAAGAATAAATTATTGATTGACGTAATTTCCACAGCTCCTTAAAACATACTAATTAATGAATTAAAAGTAAAGCATCCTTGAGTTTACATTTTCCTTTGATATTCCTTTATTCTTGGAATCACAATTTTTCCCGAAACTTTTATTTTTCTTACAAAAAATACTTTCATTTCGACAATGATCATAATAATTCATGCAGAACCAGTCGCATTTTGTTTGTCCATTTTTTTTTATGTTGGATGTTAACACGCTTCCTTATCAAACAAAATTGTTAGTTAAAATTTATAAATGCAATAATTTATTAGATACTTTAATGGTATTCGAATTACAATTCATTGAAGTCATTAATGCATACAGGCAAAATTAGCTTTTATGGATAGATATGTCGTTTACAGAAATTTGTAGCTTTTAAACAATATTTTATTTGTGATGAGAATCATTAAAAATTTCTTATTTTTGATAACAGCACTGGAGGATCTCAATAAAAACCAATCTATTTTTGACCAAATAATTCAGTTTATTTATTATGTTCGCACGTACGCCACGTAACGTTACTTTCCTTCGCACTATTTGAATTCTGACCTTGAATAATTATATAGTCAAAAAAAACCTTCGAGAAAAACGTTGAACAGCTATCTTAACTGGAAGAAATGCGCGAAAACTCCAATAAAACAGCAATCACGATTCATACATAATCCATGCAGCACTAAATGCAATTACTCAAACTGTACCCTCTATTCTTTAGAATCGATAAAAAGAATGCGAGGTATCAAACCACTCTTGGCGTTATGCAAATCTGGGAAGAACAGGAAGTGGTCGCTGGTAAGTCACCATATGGTCAGATTACCGCGTTTGCAAGGGCACTGAACGAAAGTGTACTGGAATCAGACAACGTATGAATATTCAAGCGATGCGAACGACTTAGCGAAACAATAAGTAACGAACTGCTTGCGCAGATGACGCAGAATGTGTGGAGTCGCGTTATGAGATGTACATTGCGAGGGATGCAAACTACTAAGTTGTAGGGAAACAAATTCATCACGTCGTTGTCGCCACGATTGCACATATACATTTAAATCAAGGCAATTTTAAATTGGTCGCGACAAGAAAAGTAATGTATA
Organism: Dascillus cervinus; assembly: GCA_949768715.1. NCBI lineage: Eukaryota > Metazoa > Arthropoda > Insecta > Coleoptera > Dascillidae > Dascillus > Dascillus cervinus. The sequence continues at coordinate 14,642,838 of OX458316.1, read as the reverse complement.
GAGTGCGGTAACGTAAATATATTGTTGCAGCATATTACTCCAAAGCGGAGCAACCTTAATACAAGCACAATGATATATTTTTCTGTTACACGGTTTATATTGTTTTCTGTAATACGGCATTATATTTTGTTGGTAGCGTGTGAACGGCACGATCACGAAATAATATTCTAGTCACCCACGCAGAAGGCATAATCCTCGAGGCGACAATAACCTCCAAGTTCTTGCTCACCCGCTTTCTTTCCTTAAAGTTAATAAAGAACCCTCCAAATCCATAAAAACGGACACCACCTTCGCATCATTCAGATTCTCACGGATACGATGTAATAAATGGCGGAATGTGTATGTATATTGTAACTCATAAAATATATATAACCACTTATCGGACATATCCGGCAGGTACGCTTTTCAATATCTGCTAAATGATTACTATATGGACGTATATGGAACAAGAGGTACCTTGATGCATATTATTATAATATTTAATTGCTAAGATAGTGAAATCTATTAAGTAACAGTAATGTCACCTCCTACTGTATTTTCATCGATACACCGCTCCGATCTGCTATCGCAGGAAGTAGTATATGACAACTCGTTTACTTTACAAAAATATGACACATAGTATCTACATTTAAGTGCATTTAATTTTACATTCAACGAATAGAGTGAATGTACCTATTACACAGCCTCAACCTGTTGGCAGCCTTTTTAACTAGCATTTCATTTATTGAGCGTATTTTCTCTGATATGTTCTTATCGTTCGATAAGAAATGTGCGGCTTGCGGAAAAAACTGAAATAAATATAAACTAATCCTAATGCGGTTTTGAATATGGTAGTTCACGGCATCTTCGGAAATAATAAGTATTCTATTTAATTTCCATTTAATTGCATGTTCAATTACATCAACACCCTCTTCAAATGTGTCGTAGCTGGCTAACTGGTACACTAAAACTCCCATAGACCTTTTCGCAGCCCCCATGGCTATGAAGTAGTCTGAACTCATTATAATATTAAAGTTAGATATTTACTTTATCTTGCTAACGAATAAGTGCTCAAAGTTCAGACCAGTTTGCAGCCGTACTAAAACAGAGTTAAAATGCCTACCAAATAAATTTAAAGATCAAAATGTCCAACAACTAATTTATTTTAAATATTGCATTAATTGCAAGTACTTAAGTACTCTTTGTTTTCAATATTTTCAGATGACAGCTCAAAGTGATTTATAAGAAAAATAAGACGGTATCAAACAAAAAAACTATTCAGTTATTCTGAAGAAGATTACCAATGCGCTTTTCCGGTTAAGAAATGAAATTTTATCGAGACGGTCAATTATTAGAGCTATCGGAAAAATTGATCGATTTGTAAATCAAAAACCAGGTATCAGATGATGTAAAAATTTACTGAAGCGTCATTTCGAAATTTCCGTTTGAGAAGCTGAAGAAATTATACCTATTACGTAAATGTTAATTTTTAATTTTCTTAATTAAACGTTCATTTCTGTTTATTTTTTCTGCTTATGAGAAATGATCTGCTAAAAGCAATTTCATACACCAACCAAGCACAGTCCGTCCAATAACCACAAGTCAGTAGAGTTTGGCTAAAGATATTCTGCGTTTATGACTGTGACTTTTACAATACTATAAGTGATCCGGCCATAAAAGTAGGTAAGTCGTAATAATCAACATGGGCAGAAGTGACCAGGGCTGTATTTGGTAAATTTTTATAAATTTCTTGATGCTTAGATATAAATATGAGTAAATATTAAACCTCTTCTAATAATTAGGTAAGTATGTGGGGTTATTGATTAACTTAGATACTTGATAAATTCTATGACTTGTATTTGATTACTTGTTCTGAACTTAACTAAAGTTAAAATATTTAAGTACGGTTCTAAAGTATCCACAAAAATATTTTTTAAAGCAACCAGATTCGTGGCACCCTGCAGTGAACCCTCATTATCATCAGTAAAAGTTGATTGCGATTTAAAATCATAAACGCAGAATATCTTTAGCCAAACTCTAACGGGGTCGCGATCCGATACATTGGCGACTGATAAATATGCGCGGACGGCCGTCATCCGGAAAAACGTACATTTACGGACAAAATATATTTGTTTACTTTTGGACGGCATTTCTGAAGAATATTTATATTCAAAGACTATTTAATTTATTATATTGCATACATGGCAACTCTTTAACTGTAATTGTTCATCAAATATCGTTATTGTAATCTTTATATTCAGTTAAAAGGTTACCAACCGGTACAATCGCCCTGTGGTGTCTACAAAAATTAAGTGCATTTAATTTTATATTCAATGAATATCACAGAAAAAAATTATGGTTTCCCTGGCGACGTAAATTCATCGACGCTGTTTACATCTTTACGATCTTATGCCAGTTATTTCATGCCAAACGCTGCGGGTGGACCACTACTCATTCATTTAAAGTTGCACCGCAATCACTTTTATTACTACCCAGATTCGAAGCTGAAACGTGCCGCAGCAGTCGGCCGTTGGCGCTCGCGTTGGCATCTCTCTTCCATAATTCAACGGTTTTAATATAAAAACGATTACGTTTATCATCGTAATATTTGATAACAAAATGACAGTTTTAGAAATGAACGGACGTTCAATTACAACATATATTTCAACTTAATATGAGATAAGTCACATTCCGCACTTTAATAAGGTTTGACGAAATGTGACGAAATGTTCACTTTCCGTGTCTGGATATAATACGTTTTAAATTATGTAATTGTATCGATATAAGGACGTACTATCGAATACACCAGATTTAATAAAAACGGACCCGAAACGGAAAAAACCTGTCAGTGGTGACGCTCTTAATATTATTACATTGGTAATATATTCAACTATTTTCATCTTGAATATATTATTGCAGATGTAGATTTGATTCCTTCGGGTGAATTGTATTACGATTTACCGATTCAACATGAAATTCATTTTTTGAAATGGATATTTAAATGTGACAAAAAGTAAATTATGGGTACCGTTAGAAACCTGTAGAAAAGTTTTCTAGAAAATGTATTTTGTGCGTTAACGCAATACAAAATAAATTCACACATAGAAATTACTATTTTGTGGGAACAATTGAAATAGTTCTTAATTAGATTTGCTTTAGTCACAGGCAATTATAAACTGACACTGGCTGCGACACACGCCTCGACATTGAACGGTATATGTTGTGTATTATTTAATTTCGCCCACAACACACGCATACCAGTTATACAATACCTACCTAAGTTTGCTTTATTCGTGATCTTAAAGACTTCTATGATAGCTATTTATGTAACGATAAAAATTTGTCTTAAGAAAGAATAAATTATTCCGTACTAATGAAATAAACAACAGTTTCAAGTTAACTACAAAATTGAAAATATGGCGGTGTCAAAAATACACATTCAATAGATCACATCCAATCTACAAAATTAATTAAACAAATTATTTTTTCCTAATAGTTTCGAACAATTCAGATGTTTGAACCAAGAAGTATTTATTGTCTTCAGATAGTTAATCTTTAAAATAACTACTTTAACTGAAAATGCCATTTATACTTGCTGTTATACCTTCAAGCGTTCTCATCAGAAAAAAATGACAAACTATTAAAATCTCATAAAAGTGGCAATTTCAGTAAGTTAGTGTGTAATGAACCTGTCTACAAAACTTCAAATATTTTGATGAATGCCCCAAAGCACAACATTTGCCGATTTGAAGAATACCGTTTGCGACAAACGAGCTTTATAATCAGAATTCCTGATGGCATATTCTTGAGGGTGTCGAAGCTCTTCTAGTACAAATTTGCCATAACCCTAGCCTGAACACTTTCTTTGAAATGTATCACAGTAAGTCGGTGGTGTTAAGGCAAACGCGTCACTGCAAAAAAGGAGCACATTAATTAGAACTTTGAGATGCGACTGGGGACCTTCATTCGGGAAGAGTGGGGATATATTTTTGGTCAACAAATCAATTGTAACTGACAACTACGCACTTTCATTGAGACGACCACTTCAAAATTTGTTCCACGATGATTTTATGCGAAACATATACAGTGAGCGGCAAAAGTAATGCAACAATTCGATAAATCTTAAAACTGTTGAGTTTTGAAAAAAATAAAAAAGGGTGAATTGTATGATATTACAATTGTTGACATAACATTCTTATATACATGGTGTGTCTTGGCAAAGTTCTTTTAAAGTTATCACAGTAATCATGTCATAATCGATTTTTTTAAATAGTAAACTATATTTTTTTGTTATGATTTTGATAGGTCTTTTATCACCCAAAATAATGATATAAAAGTTTTAGCCCATTTCAACCAATATTTTTTAATGTAATAGAACTTTCATAAATAACTTTATGGTCAGGAGAGATTTGCACTGCAGTTCCCAAATTATTGTACGAATTATTGTGCAAATCGGTATTCGCATCAGCAATTCGGTGAATATACCAAACGCCCTTAAAAGGGATACAATTTTTATACAGTCATTCTGACAATTAAAGGAATCGGGATAAAAAATATAAATTTTTATTAAAAAAAATCGGTGAAAATTCAACATTTTCAGATATATGAAATTGTTGCGTTTATTTTTTTGCTCACTTTTCAACAATTTCTTTAACAAGACGCCAGAACTTTTATACCAATATTTTGATAGTCAAACGAGGTATCAAAATTTTTATGAAAAATTACAGGTTGTCGTTTAAAGAAAACAAAGATGACGTCATAACTGTAAATAAGAATGATAAGTCAAAGCATGGGAAATTAAATCCTCTTTTTGGAGTTCGTTGAAAACACCATAGTTTAAATTTATTCAATTGTTGCCTTACTTTTAGCGCTCACTATAATTGATAGATAAAGGAAAGAACAAAAACTTCCTATTCCATCTGTATACACGGTTATCTCTCAAACTGAAAACAATCAAAAATACTATCAATGATAAAAGAATTTCATAGAAAATAAATATCAATGGTAATGGATTATGATCATCCGGAATATTAGACTACCGAGGTTCTTGCAACCTGATTTCCCTTACTACTTCAAATTTCTTTTCCAAACATTCTTTTAACTTTGTTTGCAACAAAATTCCCGTCGGAGGGAATTTATTATTAAATTGACTTAGCATTTCAGTATCTTAAGGTAATTTTTAATTATTAGTAATTTTAGATGAACCGTAATGATGGCTTAATTACATTTTCACAAGATTTTAGTGATAACAGCTTCAAATTTAGTGGTAGTAACAGCAGCAAAAAATGTCGACAGTTATGGTTTAAAATAAAATTTGAATAAACAAAATGAATCCAAAATTATTCAACTAATATTGCTGGTATTTAACCAGTTAACTGCATGGCGTTTCATGAATTTTCCAGGAGACTGTAATCAACAAAAGTTATGAAATAAAAAGTGTGCAATAACTTTCTTTTCTGTTTAATTAAAACCAAACATCCAGAGACTGTATAAAGATTATACTTATCGTTACCTGAAACAGAAAATTACTTTTGCGAAGAACCAGAGACGTGACAGATCTGTCGGAAGATTATGCAATGATCTTCCTAATCTAATTGCATCGGTTAGTTAGACCTTATAATGTGCATTTTTAGAAACATGCAAATGAAACTTTTGAAACTTTTGACCCAATAATTAGTTAGTGATAATGTGGTAGTTTAAAAATTTGTGTCAGTATTACATTAGTAAAATTATTTGAATCAACTTAATAACAACTTAATTTAATTGGAGAGGTGGACTTAAATGAAACCGAAACGGTGAAAACATAACGTTACTTTTATGGAATAATTTTCTATTCAATGATTCGGCTTTATGTACAAATAATGCCGGCTGCACAGATTCAGCAAATATTAACTCACTCTTTTTCACATCCGTAGTTTAAGGCCAATGGACGTTTAAGTAACAAATAAACATAAATTTAATTAATCCGAGAGTTGAGTAAATATCAAACCTTACATTTTGACGAGAGTGTAAAAGACATGCATATACAATCACAATAAAAATAATCGTAAAAATAGCGTAATCCCAAGCAGAGGAGAACTGAAAAGTTCAACGATATTTTAGAATGACGTTTTCTGGAGTCGAATTACAGCCGTTTCCATGGTGCAAGCAATTTACCACAATCTGCGCAAACATAAAACTGGAATATTAAGAAAGGAAACCTCAAAAATAAATAAAATTTCAATTATTTTTACGACGTCGGTATTTAATTTTTTTTCGAAATATTTGCTCGACAGACTTATACTCCAGTCGGCATTAAATTTAATTAAATCATAATTAATAGGACCGGTTATAAACAAGATGAGTTTTCCGGTTACTGTTACAACATCGAAAAATTATTCATTTCTAAAAATAGCAACGTCCGTTTTCACGAACTGAGCTTTAGTGATAAAAAACTAAATGTTATACGTGTGTGAATTTTTAAGAAATGTCTGAAAAGAGTTTAATTCATTTCAAGAAACAAATTTGCCACATACGATTAGAAAAGTATTGCCACAATATGGGAGCACCTTAAAAATTGAAACTTTTGACAGCTTCGACAGGCAATAATCAGAACACTGTTCTCAGTAAGAGAACAATAATTCGTACCGAATTTAGCTTTCTTGGTAACCGTATAATCACTTGGCAACTTGAAAATATGTATTTATTCACAAGATCCATGCTCGTTCTAATTTATTAAGTTAAATTCCTTTTAAATGATAGCTGCCCGAATCTAAAGCGATTTTTTGGTTTCAACAAGTAATTAACCTTCCTTAACAATTAAAGTAGGGCATCTTTTATTGCGATTTACCCTGAAATAAAGCGAAATTCTCAAAACCTTCTTAAATTTTAAATTATAAAATTCGCTCTAAAAATTAAAGCTAATGAAATTTCTTGGCAGTAAAATATGGCAATCAATTTAACAATTAGGTTAAAACAACTTATAATAGCGGAATAAATATTGAAACGAAATTTAATGAAATTAGAAGAAATGGTAATTTCATGGAAATGCTACCAATAAAAGAATATATTTGTATGGTCTCCCGTTTTCGATAAATCGCCTACAAATGCAAGTCGTTATTCGTAACAGTCACGGAAACTGCTTTTCAGAGAAATAAATTAAAATCTTCAGCGACGCAACTTTTCTCATGCGTGATATTTATCTCTTAATCGGTGAAATTATATCAAGGCTTGCAAGAGTGTATTGTTATAGCAAAATGTGTAGGCTTTAATGATCACATTTAATTACTCGACATCACCATATCAAGTACACGCTAAGAATAATAAGATGTGATCGCTAATATGTGAGACGCTATAAACGATATATTTATTCGTGCGTTCAGGTTAAACAATCCGCAATGCAGTAAAATTTCATATATTATGTGCGCTGTAATAATTCTTAAACTTTAATTAATACCAGATCAAAATTAAATGTGCATTACGGTATTTAGATTTAATAATAGCAGCACTTAATTACAGATATCACTCTATAATTAGGTTCCCTGAAATATGAACAACAAAACTGTGTTTTCACACGTGACACTTATCAAATTAAAACGCGAAACAATACAATTAAATAAAAAAGCCATGTGTAAACTTTCTCATAAATCTTTCTCCCAGATTATTTTCTCATTGTATAGCGGTTAAGTTCCGTGGTTTACCGAATGTTATCACGCCTTAGCAATATAAGAGCGTGATGAATTAATTATAACAACTCAACACTGTTACTGTCAAATCAATCTTTTAACACGGATGTGCAGAGAATGACCGCTAATCTTTAAATTAATACGACTCCTTTAAACATACTTTCGGTGGAAGAAATCGCTTGATTAATCATAATTACCATTTAATCGGTGCTACCGTAACGTATTGCAAAAAATTTGACTAAATTGTCGCTAACAACTTCTGACGGATTCCCAAAACAAGCATTCCAAGCATAAATAAGCGCGTTAAAATGTCGTTTTCACAGGAAATTAAAAAAGTATTGTAAAAAATAACTCATACAGAACAGTTGACGGAACAACAAACTAATTTTGGGAAGACAAAAACGAATTAAATTTAAAATCTTATCGGATTAATATCTTTTTTTGTATTTTATTTAGTTAATGCAAAATTAACCAATACTGTTTTTTCCATAAAACGCTTTTTTATTCATGTGTTTTTTTCTGGTTCATCTTGTGCGCTTTGATGTAAACCGCTTGTATTAGACACAAAACTACACTCAGAATTTAAAATATAACTAATTTTACAATGATTGATCATTACATAAAGAAAAAGTGACGAACCTCGCCAACCCGTTAGTTTACCAAGAAATAAGCAAAATACTTCATTTTTGGAAGCCAGCTGTTAATCAATTGATTTGGTTCGCCACACTTACCATTCTTGTTTTTAATCAAATTTTATACTTCAAATTAAGCCCTATTTGACCATAAAGATACAGTCATGTTTAAAAAAGTCTAAAAAAAACTTGTTCAATTACAAATTCTTGAACAGTTACGAAAAAAAAGCATTTCTATGCTACGATACCGGCAATTGAATAACTAAGGAAGACGGAATAGAACGAAAAAACTGTGCAGGAACAACCGCGGTTCCGCAGGACGCAAGCCCTGTTGGCGATGTTCCTGATTTATATAACGAGTTGAGAAGGTCGTACTGCGCGCTACAATGAAATATCTTCCTAGCAAACAAAAACGACAACGTCCGCCCATCCGTTATACTAATAAGGGTGTAAATCCCGGTGGTTAGCAAGTGGCTACCGCTGCTGCGCGCCTGCAAGAGCTGAAGATGTCACGCACAAACGATTTATTGATACCGTTTATTACAAAATTGTTCGGTTTTTTGTTACAACTGTTAAGTTATATGTGAAGTATTTTATTAAATTTTCAGCTGTTGGCACGTACGTGTTTAATTAAATACAGATCCGGTTCCAATTTGAAAATATTCAGTATTCAATTGCAAAATTGATGATAGCATGTAATTAACCCTCAAGCAAAAATCATGTAACAATAAAACGTATTTCAAATAAACCAATCAAATCGTACGAGAGTAATACAATAACGATTTTATTTAAGTGCCTCAATCATTTTTCATTCATTTAACGTCAGCGGAAAATTAAAAAATTTGAACCGAATATTTCAGCCAACTGTAATATTATTGTAATCGAACGTAATTAAAACTGAGACAGTTGTAATAAAATAAGATAATGGAACAGATAACCAAGTTCGCTCTGAAGTGGTTCGAAAGAACAATGGCTTATATGGTATCGAACAATGGAACGATGACGATAGGGTTTGGAGAATCAGTCCCATTTAGATGTGTTGTTATAATATTATTCCAGAACTTCATCGTATAGCTTTTATTCTTTGGCCAATCGCTGAGAAAATTAATGAAACGCGGTGATTGCTAAATTACATCAATTATTTACGATCGATGTCCTAGACAAGATCGAAATTACCTTATTGCAAAGAACGCATCGTGCTGGTATTTGCTTCAAAAACCTTATTTTCATATTCGTCTTTATGCAATTTTTATTCGTTAGCGTGGTCTCTTCGAGGAAGTGAGCAATTACAATTTTCTGGTATACGTATTATTTACGTTTTCTTGACTAACTATTGAACTTCAGTAAACCATACAATATGCATACAATGATAAACAGCCCACAACTACCCATGAGGTACGAAGTTGTAATTCTCAAGTTTTATGCTTAAGGAAACAAGGTATTCGATTTTAATATGTGACATTTGTCGCAATATAATTATTAGATAAAACAGAACAATAAAAATTTTAAATACACGTACCTCAACGTACTTGTACAAAACTACAAAAAAAATCTCTGCAGGCGACCACCTCATTATCTTCATGCTTTGGATTGCATATTTTTGCATAACACATCAAATACATCACAAAAAAGCGTTTTTAAAATGATAACAAAATAAATTTTTAAAGTAACTTCATAAGTTGTAAAAAGTAGAAAAAATTACAACTTCAACAGAACGAGTTTTTATATCAAATTAATAATGTAACGAATAATATTCATCAGCGGCGATAATTAACTGAAAGCTATTATAGTACACATTTTTATCTTTTATTTAGTTAACGACACTCACTTTTGTTGGTACCAAGGAGTTTTTTACGGACAAAATTTCGTAAAGTTACTCGGGAAATAAAAATATTAAATTATCTAATTGGGATAATATATTACGACTCATTTATTTATTACCGATTCGGTTAATACTATCCAACATTGCAGCTCCAGATTCTTAAAATACATTATAATTTAATATAACAATTGATATCTTTTAGATTATGGCAATATTAGTTTGAAAATCATCTTCTTCTTTTACTGCCATAATATTTACAGACATTAAAGGAGAGAGGAACAAGTTGATGATTGAGGAAGTAACTAGTAAAATAGCAAATAATTTTGATGTATCTTAGAATGCTGTAAAGTTTAATTTCATTACCGTTTATTTAATGGCAAGCAAATAATTTTTTATTATTAACAATAAATTTACATTTCTTGATGAAAAATTTTATTACCCACACACATACATTTTGAACTGAGGACCTCCAAACGTGTATTTGCATTGAATTATAAATAAAGTTTCAGCACGAAAATAATAACTTTCCATACCTATTACGCATGAAAAACCAAATTAGCTGCCATTAGCAACGTTATTATAAAAACTGGAAATAAATATTTTCGACTTTTGATGTTGATTTTTATTAAACCAACTGCGGTAAAACTGCTGTTAATTCCCACATAAATGGAAACTAAAGTAAATACCTTATTTCATGTTTTTTAATTCAGAAAAAATAAATTTTTTATCGCATAAAAAAGAACATTAACAGATAAAGCAATGAATATTACTGATTTAATAACTGCAAAACAATGAATGCATGTTAGAGTATGTTAGGCCCTAATAAGTTCTAAAAGTTTACATATTCAATTAAAATATACATAATAAGCATCCCGTTTAAGCGCGTGCATAGTAAAATGCAACTAGCGCTGTTGTTGTTTTTCAACGGCCTTGTTAAATGGTATTCATATAAAGCAACTTCGAACTTCAAGCTTCAAAACGTCGTTATTGTTTGCAAACACTTCCTACAAGACACTGCATCCTTTTTGGCTTTCAATGCTAAGTTTGGATATTGGCAAACTAGATATTTTGTCGGTTATTCAATGCAGTTTGAACTTACGAGACAATTTATGAGCTATCCATAATTTCTGATAATAATTTCTGTTACCTACAAAGTTGAACAGATTCACGTCTCGGTAACACAATTCTCGACTGCTTTAGTATTTCGATTACAATTTGAAACACTTGTAAAATGAATAGCGGATGTATCAGATTTGTTACCATAAATATCAATGGAATGTTGGACATACTCATTAATGGGTTTATATTAAAGTGCAAAGGTCTCTTGAGGGGATGTAGGTTTGTAGTAACTTGGAAACAACGGCATATCAAAGTCGTGTGCTGCCATTTACAGTTATTCACTTGAAAGAATTGTCTATCGGTAAAATATCTAACGAGTTTTCAGGTGTACTTGCCATTAATGTATTTCTTACGAACGTAAATGCGCTTCATGTAAGCGGTTTAAATAGGAAAGCCATACAAAACCTGCTAGTAACAAATGCAATCGATTTAAATTTTTTTCTTTAAATGAAGTTAACACCACGAAACTTTACGGTATTCTTAGATGTATTTCTAAAATTCAACTAAACCTAATTTGTCATGTCGTCCACTGGTTTTGCTCGAACACGTAAGTGATAAATTCTAACCCATTACATGCCGGTAGTTTATGTTAGTAACCGCTTATGCTTTACAATTCATAACTTTTCAAAGCGACTACACAGACACTTTGTAATTTTTCAGTTACATTTTTCAGTTACATTTTTCAAAACAACTCGCAATGACTACAAGTAGGTAATATTTTAATCACTCTATCATCTTTAAAACTATTGTTTCCTTGTATATCAAGACCTGTATGCGCCACACAATCTTATATATCAGTGTCAATTTTCACATTTCAGAAACCGAATTATTATTAGTCAATTCAACACAAAAATTTGGACTCAGCTAAATGACTTTCGAATCTTTTTATCCTGTTTCTAGATTTGATAAACAAGATTTGGTTCTTGAAACTTTTTATTTGCCATCATTTGTTAAAACGAGTAGAAACAATTTTTTAAACTTTGCCTATCTGTTTGTTCGTCTGTTTGTGCGTGTGCATTCATTAAGCTATCAATTTTTTAAAAGGAAAAGTTAAAGATCAGCAATCAATAACAATCCAGAAAAGTTCATTAAAATAGTTCAATTTGGAATAAGTTAGAAAAGCTGCACAGACCGCCAACATCTACAATTTTTACTTTTTCCGGCAAGTTTGGTTGCAAAATTATCTTTGCCTGTATTCATTCTTGATCAAATTCACCCAATAAGTTTCAAATTACTTAAACGATACAGGTATAGTCTTTGATTTCGTTGAAATCGATTAAATATTTGCACTTTGTATTAAATATTTATACTTCACATTCATTGGCAATTTTAATTTATTCTGTGTTCATTTTAAGCCAACCAAACGTTGATTTTATTATAATGCAATAAAGTAAACAATTATTAATTAATTGAATTTAAACTTCCATACACATGGAAGATATAAAAACAGTTTTGATAATACTGAATATGAATGAATAATAACGGAAATTGGGCCAATTTTGCATGCGTTAGCTGTAATGTGAAATAACAACATAATGTGCACAAAATAAAGCTATTTCGTTACCTCTCGTTAACCACTAAATAACAGAAGCCCATCCGAACAGTTACCACGTCGCAAACCGGTGCAAAAGCTCCCTATGATAATTGTGTTGTTGGATATTATAAATATCGATTTATAGTTTCCGCTATTTTAAATATAAAATGAATAAGCCTATAATCAATTATTAAAAGTAACAAATTCTTTAAACAACTTTTACTTACTTCATTTTCCAATATGCAACAAAATAGTAAATTATAATACATTACAATATTAAGCACAATACATTATCTCCTCAACCATATAAATAATACAAGATCACTATAACTCGGATACTGTTATGAACGGTTAAAAGTGATATTTATAATTAAAGCACTATAATAACTGTATATGCGTAAAAGAAACTAAAAAATAAAACAATGAATATAAATTTAATACTTAGCTATATTATATTTTTTAATGTGTGAATTATATTGTCTTTTAAATTGATGTAGAAGTACTATCGATACAAGAAAAAAATTTAAGTCAACAATAACCCATAATAAATCTATAAATTAATAGTTCGGAATGTTATGGTGCAGACGATGGAAGTTTAATTGGATCATCAAAAAATGCGAAATGAATATTGGTTATTGACTACTTATACAATATAGGTAACTGTACCTGTATAGTTACGGATCATTAATTTTATTGGTCAGTGTACTTTTAACAGGAAATATTTTAGAATATTAAAACTTCCGTCGTCGGAATTCAATGAAAGGAATGCAATCACCTTTTGTTTGTCGACTGTTCTAAATCTAATTAATTAACTAAACTTGCATTTAATTACATCGTTGAAAGCATTAGGTGGGGTATGCGATCCGATTTGAAAACTTTGTAATTTATTAAAAGTTTTAAGCAAGATAAAAGGTTTTAACCCTACCAAAGTTAAATCCCAACCTTGACAATAAGATTTAAATAATGATGCCATTATGAAAAGGAATAATGAAGCTTAAAACTTTCTTATACACTACATCGCATAATGTAATTAGTGCGCACACATTAATCTCTAAACGGGAAATTTTTTGTTCAATTTTGTTATTACTTACAGAATAATCCATGCCATGGAATGCCATATCAACAACGACAAAATGTGAAAATTCCAAAAAATCGTGAATTAATTAACAGCAATTCCACCGACTGTATGTATCAGACATAGAAGCTTCTTTTATATTGCATTACTTGAAACTTCCGAAATTCTCAATTCGTTCATAAGAACTATTGTATCCTCTTTTATTGCAATACAGTGTAATGGTACAAACTGCAGCGATGAGAAAACTCAATATCCTTTTATTCTCACATAAGTCTTATTGATAACTAATACAGTACACTCTCGTTTATTCGGACCGTTAGTTGTTCAGATTTCGCACTAATCCGAATCAGCTTTATGTTTTATTGTATACTCATTGTCAGTCGACCGGATTGCAAACTGCCTGATAATCCGGACAACTAATAAAATAAATAATGACAATCGTAACGGAGACGAAATAAACGAATGGGTTGGAAAAGACGAAGTGTTGCCATTTGAAGACGATCAAGATGAAAAATTAGAAGCAGATAAAGTAGAAATTACTGTAAAAAAAGCACGATGCCGCCGTACACGGTTTCGAAGTTTGCTTACAGTGGACAGAAGAATATATCGTTGAAAAGTCTTAAATAAAAGATGTATTTGTTAAGTTAACACAAAGCAATACAAAAGAGACAGATTTTATTCGTTAGATTGTTATTGCGATGAAAATGTAAACTTGTAAAATATATAAGACGAGTACTGTAGTTTTGTATTTGAATTAATATACCTACAGTAAATTGCTTTTGTTATCAGTTAGTTATTTTGACTATTCAATTTACCAAATCATTTTTCAAATATTAGCCAATAAAATAGCAGATATTTACTTTCGTATCCTAACAACAGAAAATTCCAGCGAGTATTTCATTAGTGAAAATATAACTGGATATTCCACTAGTGGTTGCAGTGAATATTTTAAAGTAACTTGATTATTATTTTTATTTAAGAAAATTATTACTTTGTTACAAAATTAACTGAACAATTTGAAAAATGAACATTGTTGCAATTCTGAAAAATTCCTCCTTCTTTGAACGAATGTTCAACATCACAAATTTTACCCTCACTGCTGTTGGGCAATTCAGTCGCCACCGTTGTCGACGTAGTAGTTCTCATTTTTTCAACAATTGTCCTGTGATGTTCGTTGATTGAATTAATATTATTGTGACCTGTGATTTTTATTAACTGATGCTCGCCAACACCTGCTTTGGCCAATGACTAAACGCTAGTGGATCTAATTGAATGATTGGATATTTTTCTTTTTTTAGTGTCCAATCCTATTTTTTCTGCCGCTGTTTTCACCCATTTTCCAATTTCATTTACTCCCACAGGGGAATTCTTGTACCAATAATTTTTTCCATTAGAATTCCAAAATGGGTTAGGCGTTAAAAACATCCTCTCGGTCTTGACATTGCTGCCTCTCTTCGACAACAGCTTATGGTACAGTCTATAATTATCTGATATTTATAAATCAATTAAAAAAGGAAGAAACTATGGACTTACCTTATAGGACAAATTTCCGCATTTTCATTGGTTATCAACCATTTACTTTCAGTTAAACGTTTTGCACTGCCTTGAGCAGTTTTGGAAAAAATAGAATTATATTCTACACGCCCTGTAGGAAGACCCTCATTGTTGATTTCTTCCTTGAAGAAATAAGTTTGACATTGAGCCCCTTCTCCACCTCACCAAGCTAATTCATAGGAGACAATGAAAAAAAAATTCTTTTGAAGTCCATCGGGGCTATCTTCGTCGAAAACTTCAACAATTTTTTGATATTCTTTTTTAGACAGAGCTGCTGCGCTGCTGGTTCTTTTTTTCTGGAAGCGCCTGTAATTTTCGTCTAGTAGAATCTCTAGCCTCTCTCGATGTTTTGAATACAGCTTCACTAAATGGGTTAATCTCAATATTCCACTTATTGAAATACATTTCTTGCACCATTTTCGCAGAACTGTTCCATAAATGCTTGACCACACCTTCCTTATATTCCGACCCATCTCTCTTCCTCATATTGACAGCCCAACTCTTCAGAATAATATTTAACTCTGCAGATGTGACAGATGGTGTCAAAGAGTAGTCTTTTTCTTCCAAAAACTGAGAGAACTGACGCCATACCGACTCTCGTGACTTCCGTGTATTTTCCGGCACGTTTCTTCCAATATCTACATTGATTTCTGCATCAGATCTCTCTCCAAATCTTTTGCACACACTTTCCATTACTGTCAGAAAATATTCAAATAACAACTTTTTTTTACCGGTTGCTATGGAAATGAAATCATGTGTAACTCAAATTTTCGAACTAGATTTTGAAATATTTCATTTTAATCATTGATTTGGTGAATTGAATAGTCTGTTGAATACAATTCGTTGTCAAAGATTGTACAATATTTTTATTCATGGTCATTATACGCTTCCGAACACCATTCGTGCTGCGCACTCATGGTGTTCATAAAGCGAATGACCATTCATAAAAATATTCGACAATCTTTGACTACTCGTTGTATTATAACTGATAATTCGTAGCAATTGGAATTGTTTGATAACATGGATCACCGTTGTTTTAATTAAGTTCACCTTAAGACGTATGGGGGAGGAAGTTAGTAGTCACACAGGTTACCTCCTCTTAACAAAAAAAAAAAAAAAAAAAAAAAAAAAGTTCACCTTAACTGTTATGTGTACCTATGTAACTTTGTTTCTCAAATATTTTGATAGATTAGATTGAATAAGATTAAAAGTATTTTTTATATAAACAGTATCCTCAAAGTGACGCCACGCCGCTACCAGATATAGGTATCTTCTTCATACAAAACCATCTTCATAATGCGCTACATACTTCATTAATTTAAAGACAGCGTGGAATGTGATGGAGTATTGCGTGGGTGTGCGCACGGACTGATTTGAATTGATTCAGTTCATATCTTGAATATTATATTAGACTGCGATCGCGCAGATTTTCGCCCACGCAAAACCCTATTACATATCCGACTGCTTTAATGCTCATTATATAACTTATTTTTCGGACGTACGTTCAAAATTACTGATTTTTGGCTACATATAATTATGATAACTATCACATGCCTCTTAAATTTTCTGCTCGTTGCCAACCACAAGTATAAATTCTCTAGCATCAAAATTTGGAAAGTTTAATTTGCTTTTCAATAAATGCAAGTACTTTCCGCCAAAACAATCGTGTGTATAACACAACTTGAAATTGTTGTTGCGAGTATTGCTATTTACAGGTCAAGGCGCCAGTTGTACTCGCACTCGCAAAAGGTCATTATCTGGTTTAGTAATATGAATGACTATTGCCTTTATTTCAAAAACATGTAACCGAAAACATAGGCAATTGAAGGGTTCAATGCAAGAAATTACTAAGTGCCTTTTTTATGTTTTGAGATAATTTTAAATACTTATTTAAAATCGAATTTAAATATGATCATCATAACATGAAGGCCGCCTATCTAGATAAGGCACTTATGATAACTATCTTAAAACATGATTGTTTGTAATTTCTTGAATTGGATCCTTCAATTAGAACTCAGGTTTTACTAAATACACTAATGCCTTGGTCTAGCTAGTGCGTTGGCCACGTTCATTTCAAACGATGCATATATTAGTTATTAGGTTTTCCTATTGAGTGGTCTATCTATTGTGTTTCTAAGCTAAGTGTGATCAAACGATTCATACTTGTCAGCGTCAAGGCAAATGAAACGCATATCCCAGCTAGACTAGGGCTTAACCCCTTGGACGAAAATCCAAATTATCAATCTGGGGTAAACTAGTGCACATGTTTACATAACTATGCTTGAACATATCATTTTCACCTGGAGGCGGAGGAAATTTATTATGGATACCTACAGTCCCTACAAAAAAAAAACTACAATTTCCTACATATATGTGCTGTTTTGCCGTCAATGCTGTTTTGTTTTATAAGGAACTCGCAAATAGCTATTTCTTCTCTTTCTTCGTTTTCATCGCTAGTATAAGGAACTCGGTATACGCCACCCAGTTCTCTTCGTTGGCAACCGTGGTGGGAACTATCGATCCGATAGTTAATTCTTCTAGTTTGTCGATGAGGGCCTGTCTCCAGGTTTCGCAATACAGTATCGCATGTTCGGCGATGTTCTCCAGCTATTCACACTGTTAACATGACACAGTTTCTGTCCTCTTAAAAGGGTGGAAATATTGGCCAAAACATTCACGGATCTGTGTATGATGGTAGCAGAGTTTATCATGTTTTCGCTGGACCCAGACTTCATGGTCGGCATTTTTTAATGGAATAGTTTACTGCCGACATACAGTGGAATTTTTCTAAGTCGAATATCCAAGAAACTAAGAAAAGAGTTTAAGGTAAGGAAATGCGCACATTGGACGTCCTATTTATATCCATTGGTGTAAAGTTCATTTATGGATGAACTTGGACGTCCGAATAACATCGATTATAGATCTGATCGTGGACTGACAATAAATGGATCAAAAATGGATCAACCAGTACGTCCGTTGGAAGTCATTTGTTACCTGGGATGATTTTAAAATTTATTCTTCAGTTCAGTAAAAACTGAATTCAATAAATTAATCCCAAAAATTAGTCTACTTCCAAAGGATAAAACAAAAATTTTGAACGTAGTTTGTGCCGCCCTATCTTTCAAGCATACCGCAAGCATATCGACTATTTTTCACATAAAAGCAGAACGAAAGCAGAAACATTTACAACCATTTATGCATTCTTGTAATTATTTTAAATGCAAACTCATTAAATTAAATATACAGATATTTTCCAACACCGCAACTCATTGAAAAACAATTGGCAAACCAAGTAGTAATTCGCTTAACACCACGAATAGATACTGCACATTCATTTTCGTTAAATGAATAGAAAACCATTTAACGGTACCACTACAAATCACTAAACGATTAACGATTTTACTGCAAATTAAGTCGCGTATTAGCGTAACCGTATAAAATTGAAACATTACACACACACACGCGTATTATTCAATCTGAACGTTCTGTGCAATTGCCGGTCAACGTCCCTACGCAAGAAAATCTAATGCGATGAAAATTTCGAAATAGAGGAAGATCATCAAGTAAATTAATTGAGAGATTGCGGGTGAATGAAGATAATTTATTAAGCAGACACGCATATTAAACCCCCGGCTGGATACAAACTAATCGTCGGTGCCAGCAAATTAAAATTAACCTTAAAGCGAGATAAAATTGTATTTTTCCAATTTAGTTAAGAGTGCAAATTCAACGTTTCTGGATTACGAGCTGTGGAAATAAATTTGCGTTATCGGATAGCAATGACATAAATTCTCGTATAAGCAATTAATTAAAAGCAAATACTGAATAACGTAAATGAGTACTTGATTGGTAGCACTTCAGATAAAAGTTGCAGTCGAAAGCCTCTCTATTTTAAGCAGGAGTGTCCTATATTTCATGGAGCATTTAGATATGAACGCACAGACAGTATTTATCATTGTCCTAACCACGGTTTACAAACCGACATGATGACGAGCAATAGCTTACTGTAACAATCAATTAAATTCAGGCAATTAACGTAGTAACTGATTTGAAGATGCATTAAATATTGCCTTTTCATTACACAATCGACCATAATTGTAGCAACAACAATTTCCGGCATGAAAAACTACACATAATAACATTTGCACAACAAATAATTAATTTCCAGTGGTCATTATGGCAGCTCATCATAACGCTTTAAAAACAGTTTCATATAAATTAATTACTGTTGGTCGAGTCAACAATAATTCCGATTAAATCGATGGTTATTACATCAAAATTCGCTAATGATCAGAATAGGATATCTCAGCAGAATTGCGTTCGAGCAAAATTGGGATTTATGAAAGTTAATAATGCAAACATAACTGTGGGTTGAACGATGAAATGAAACTAAATATTTTATAAGCGAATGTGTTTTTAAACGGCTAGATGGTTTATATAAACCGCTGAATTTGAAACGACAGGTGTGACTTTGGTAAATTTGCATTTTGATTAATAAATCTTGTTAACTTTTCTAAAATATAATACTAATCAATTTATGTGGGTAATATGGCAGAAAGACAATTAACTGTGAATATTGACGCATTCCACAATGGTGGAAGGTTACAAACCTAAACCCACATCCTGTTTTCTCGAAATGGAAGCTTCTTTAGATATACTTGATGCACATTTTGACACTCAAGGCACAATTTACGTAATTTTCTTTTTGCTTGTTACAACTCCTATTTGCGGTATGTAAGTGAAATATTTTTACAAAGGAGAAAATTTAAAACAAATTTAAACTCTGATATTCTCTTGAGCCCGCGAGGAAGAAAACTTTTACAACTTTATCAAACTCCACGGACTACAAAAAGAAAACTGAATCTCCTTTCTGCAACAATTCTTCAGATAACTGCGAGATTCCTTTCGAAATATAAGATTACAAACTATGTATTACCTACTGACGTGGTAAACCTTATACACTTTCAGTTGGGGCGATGTCGTTAAAGTACTTATCACGGCTTAAAGTAATAAAGCTGTTATTTAGGTGTGAATTCTTACCGGACGTATTCAGGTAAAAATTTGGATTCTCAAAAATTTGTAGAAAATTATTTAAATTTTTATATTTGTCTATTTATACATTAGGATTAGTCACTATCACTATCACTATCAGTGTCACTTCCATTATTCACCTCTATTATTATAGGATCAATTTCCTGAAACCGATTTCTGTACTTTGCTTCGTTTGAAACAGCATGTCTGACACATTTTTCCCATAATTTCGTTTCATTATTTTCATTTTCTAATTGTGTAATAATAGCTTTAACCTTGTTTACAACTTCTGAATTTAACCTAGGTTGAGCGTTATTTTTTCTTAAATCATTTTTTAACTTGCTCCATACATTTTCAATTGGATTAAATTCGCAGTAATATGGGGGCAAGCGTAGAACCGTATGCCCTTTTTCTTGCGCAATCTGATCTATTACATAACGTTTTTCTATATTAAAATTCTTAATATGATCGAGAAGAATTTTCTTAGTTAATTTACCTACGCTGGATAAATTAACTCCTTCTTCGACCAAAAATTGAATTAGTTCTTCTTTCTTATTGGCCTGATTGGGTACTTTCTTGAATATTCGGGAGTGATATGACGCATTATCCAAAACTATTACACAATTAGGAGTTAAATTTGGAAGAAGAGTTTTACTAAACCAATTCTCAAATAGATTAGAGTTCATATCAGAATGATAATCTGCAGCACTATCTTTAATATTTTTTGCGGATAGCAATAAAGCATTAGAAACAAATCCATCTTTTGTTCCAGCATGAAGAATCAGTATTCTCTTACCCCTTGATGGGGGTGCATTTAAAGCACAATTTATACTTCCATCTGACCACCCTTTTTTTACAGTATCATGACTATCAAACCATGTTTCATCAAGATAAACGATAGTCCTATTTTCTTCTCTATATTCTTGAATTTTTTTCAAAAATATAAATCTCATCTTAACTATTCGTTCAGATTCCATTAGAACGATTCGCTTATTTAATTTTTTAAATCGAAATCCTATATCTAACAAAAATTTTCGAAGAGTCATTAAGCTTTTATACACAGCAATCCCATCTTCTTCTAAAAGTTTATGTAATTCTTTTAAAGTTAACACAACATTGCTTTTATAATTATTACAAATTATTTCTCGTATTCGCCTCTTTATACCATCATCGACTTTAACCAGTTTACTTGGACGCGCACATTGTCTATTTTTAAAGTGATTTATTGGCTTTCCAACTTTTATTATGCGAGAAACGGTATTTTTTTAAATTTCTGTTAATTTGGCAACTCTCTTTATTAATCCGTAACTACATTCATTTCCCGTTTCTTTTTTCAAATTCTTAAATAAATTTAAAATTATTTGTTGAGAATGCACTGGTAAGTCTTTATTGCTGCACTTTTTAATGTCAAAGTTCTCATTTTCCACTTCACCAACGTTATCAGAATGCAAAGAATCTTCATCAGTGCCTAGAACCACATTGTCATCTTCAAAATACACATCCTCTTCCACTCCACAATTTTCAATTGATCTGCATTCAGACATTTTTTAAAAACAATACAACACTTTGGAAGTTAAATGTTTCTCACAGACTGACGTTTTATGCAATACTGAAAGTTTAGTTCGTTTCGTTTAAATTCGTAAATTTACCTGTTAGCAAATATTTTAAAGTTACCGATTGTAAGTCCGGTACTGTTCTCGATATTACCTGAGCAAGCTATATTTCAATCTTTTGTTACGGTGACTAGCGTAAAGTCATTTATTTCTTATCTTTAACAACATCGCCCCAACTGAAAGTGTATAAGGTATACCAATATATAAAAACCTGGATCATTAAAATTTGTATGCGCTGTTTTGCATTAAATTTGAACCACAATGTAATTGATTTCACTATTCACAAAGATAAGTGAGAAAAAAACGCCAAAGTGTGTATGGAAATTTAATGGCGGTTTTAAGTAAACCGTAAAAGACTACATTAGTAAACAATGAATAATTGAAATATTATACCATTCTATGCAATATCGCATAAACGTCATTGAATGGACTTATTTAAATCGTCGTTACATGTGCACTTATGTAGACTAACACGGAATAACGATGTGCTAAGTTAGATAAATGCATCGAGATTTATAAATAGTAGTTGTATTATAGTGGTTGGACTCTCACGCTCCCTACATGTACAAGTTATCTGTGTAAGATGCGAAATATACACAAGTATTATGCGCTGAAATGCAGGTCCATTCCGTTATCCTACGGCTTGATTTGCTGACCCATAGCTGCCCTGCTCCACATCGAATCACCTTTGACTCTACCGAAACCGGTGTTAAAGTTGATCTTGCCACGCATAAATCCTGCAGTCTAATAATTATGGGCTCAATTCACATAAACATCAATTTCAATTCTTTAGAAATATACTCTTTACTTCTGTACTAGAATTTTGTAATTAATGCGGAGTTACGTTTTTGTTAGAGAGTAAAATAAAAAGTAAACTAGAATTATTTCAGAAAATGTAAGATCGCGTCCTAGAAACACACAATAAATGGATGTTATTATGCCGTGCAATATTAAAACTTGAAAATGCAATTCCTTGCATTCGTTTATTGCTTTCACTTCATACCGAGTGCGCTGACGTTTTAAACGTATATTTTTCTACTTTTTATTAACTTTTTACGTGCCGAATATGAAGGCATAAAAAGAAAAAATAAAATATGATTTTGACCGTAAATCAATGATATTGTAGCAGCCTGAAAATGTTCAAATTTATACATAAAAAAGAAGCACTTTATCAATGCCGTGACCTGAACTTTTGTGTCTAGAATAGAAATAATCCTAGTGTTATCAATTATTAACAAAAAAATATACAGCTCAGTTTCAGTAGTTCTTAAACTCTTTTTCATACGTTTGTTACATTTAATTTAAATTCAGGTTTTTTATAGAATATTTTTAAAATGTTCCAAGATTGAAACATAAATAAACATAAAAATGACTTTATAGAAATAAAGGAGAAGGTTCAAATAATGGTTAGGGACTAAATACGCGCAATGTGCCTAACGCATTTCTAATGTGTTGCAGTTTGCCGATAAATGTATGTGTATACGCTAAATTGTGTACAACGCCACTGTACGAAGTGCGGTGTCAGTCGCCTTACTAATATTGTAATGTGAATGTTAGGCAAAAAGAGCAAAAACGGCCACTGAGCGAATGTGTAATGACATATTCGAAACATTTTAAAAGCAGTAGTATAGTCGTGCACTATAACGAAAAACTTTTTATCAATACAGGGTGTTTCATAAATTGTCGAAAAAGCTACTACATAGTGGCAATGTTCCTCTTACAATTTTTAGTCGATAATCTACATACTAAAATGTACCTACTCTTAGTATTCCTAGATTGCGGTGTGCTTCCTGCATTTGTACTGGGTCCCCAAAGTTATTACTCGAAATCTGCTGATATAATGCAGAATACAGAATAAAGAAGAATTTTAAAGATTATCTTTCCGTAGACATTTGCGTTTTAATAAAAATATTGTGGCGTGTAGAATGTAAAAGCTTAAGTCCACCAATTTGTTGCGATGAGTAAAACGTTTCTGAAAATAGATGACGTTCATATCATTGTGTGTGACTAGATATTGCTGAATGAATGTTTCCTTCATATTGTCCCTGAGAATACAACATTTCAGAAGGTATTACAATTTTTGATTAAGAATTTAAAGAAAAACATCGTCAAGATTAGCTTTTTCGGCAATTTAGACTTACTCTGGGTAGCCAACTTTGAACAGGCCTATATTTATATCTATTTATTTACTGACCTCTCTCAATCTTGAGGTGTCAAAACTTGTGTTACAGCCAGTGTTGATCATTAAAAGCACAACTTGGGCAGCATGCGGGATACAGAGGGTTTGGTATGAAAGTGTTCTGTACAGGGATTTGCTATTTTCCGTAAACATCCAGACGTTTTAGGGGAAACGTCATTAATATTGTACTCCCAATGACTGGACCGTGTGTTGTGCCCGAAAGCCTGGTTCTCCTGCCACTGAACCATCCAGCTGTCATATTTATTTCTTTATTTCATAAATGATTTTGTACCATTACATTCTTTTGTATAATAAATATTTAAAGTAGCAAATAATGTAAATATTCTATAATTGAATTACCGAGTACCGGTATATCATGAAGCTATTACATAGAATACCGATACTATATACCAGGGGTGGCCAACCTGCGGCTCTTTGAAGGATTATTTGTGGCTCTCGATAAATGTACCCGAGTTCCCTTTTCATTTTTGTGCTATTATATTTTAAAATAATATTATCGTTCCGTATGTGTATGTATTTAGTTGCGGCTCGCGAAAAATTTCAAATTTTGAAAAATGGCTCGGACTATTAAGGAGCTTGGCCACCCCTGCTATATACATTAACGATAACATATACACCCTGATTCACGTAACTTTCCGAGGCATACGCCCAATGCACGCAACCCAATATTCAAAAATCACAACATGCTATGATACAAAAAACATATATTTACGTTTTATATGTTTGGAAACCCCTGACAGAAACTGACAAGTTAAATTTCAAAATGCATTCAAACGATGAACGAGTGGATATGATAATAATCTACGGCGAGTGTCACGAAAATGCAGTTGTTGCAGCCAGATTATACAGGTATCGTTACCCTGAGCGTAGACACCCAACTGACAAAACATTTAAACAGCTTGAAAATGAATTAAGGAAGAATTGGACAAAACCAAGTTCGTATAATTGAACTAATAGACGATAACTCCCACTTAAGCCAACGCCAGATATCTCGGCAAAGTGGAATCACTCAGTCGTCAGTGTGTAGAATTATAAAAGGAAATAAATTTCATCCCTACCATGTGACCTTATTGCAAGAATTAAAGGAAACTAACTATGCACGATGTTACAATTACAAGATAAGGTAGCACCCCACATCGTAATTCCCGCAACTCGGTGCACATTCTCTTCAACAGAAAATGGAATACCGCGACGTTCCCCACGTCTTCATTTAATCTTCAAGCAGCCATCATGAATCCCGAAACATCACTGAACACCACCCGATACCACTCCACTCCAATCCACTGTTTTAAAAGATTACGATCATATCCATTCGTTTATCGTTTGAATACATTTTGCAAATTTAATTTGTCAGTTTGACAGTTATTTCTGTCAGGAGTTTTCAAAAACATGAAATTTAAATATATGTTTTTTGCATCTAGCATGTTGTGATTTTTGAATATTGGGTTGCGTGTGTTGGACGTATGCCTCGGAAAGTTACGTGAATCAGGGTGTATATACAGCGTGAGCCAATTGTGGTCCATTTCTGAAATTTTCTTAGATGCAACCAAAAATACTAATTCCACTTACCACTTGATGCTGCCTTTGATTTAAATTATAAATTGAATCAAAATTGCTCTATTGGCTACAAACTTCAAAATGACAATGTAAGAAATTTAATCAGCAAAATTACGCAAAAGAACTTAAAAACTAACGTAAAAATTGTTCAAAATGCATTCCATTGTGGAGCAAACAAACTTCAACCCGGTTTAAAAACAATCTCTGGTATTATGGCCATGCACTCTTCACGAATTCTTCGTCTGAGTTCTTCGACCGTATGGAAAGGAGTTTGATAGACTCTCTGTTTTAGTACACCCCAGAGGAAAAAATCTAAAGGCATTAAGTCCGAACTTCCGGGTGGCCAAGGGTTATTGGCAACTCTTCCTATCCAAACGTTTGTAATATTGTCATCTAAATATTGTCTGACATTTCAATGAAAATGGACTATCCAAATGTGTGTGCTTAGTTAGTGTGTTTGGTTGCGTCTAAGAAAAATTCAGAAGTAGACCATAATTGATTCACGTTGTATATATTCCATATTACCATTATAATTTTCATAATAACTAATATGAACAGCAAAGCGATAAATTTAATATGGCCATAAATAAAATTATTGCGCACATTAAACGTTGCAAGTCAATTAATGATGTTTAGATATCAAATTGAGCATTATAACTTACTTTCATTTTTCATTCCGTTACTTTCACTAATACTTTGTTACTATACCTCAACGGTAAGTCCAAGGAGTGCTTACCATTTTTTTAAAATAAATTTGCCAGTACTGCAACAGCTGTTGCAAACACGACAATAAAACGGATCACTCAAAAAATCTTGACTTCCGTTAAGTGCAAACAGCAGAAGTTTACAAATATACACGATTCAACAATGATACATGTTGACCGTAAATTCATGAGAAAGCAAAAAAATAAACTGCATAATTTCATGTTCATAACTTGACATGAAACTTGCACACCGCACACCAAATTCAATTATCATTGTTTTCGCTCATGTACATCTAAATTAGGCATTGTGTGCACAAATCTTAAATTTATTCTGTGAAAATACGTTGCTGCACTCATAAAATATTACACATCACGATAAAAGATTTAATTACACTTAAAGATTTCCGTCGCAGGTCATCGGCCCTCCGACTGTGTTCATACCGACTCACAATTTAAGAAAATGAGGTCTTAAAATAATGAATTTATTTTAAGTCATCCAGCCAATCAAATGCACTTTATACTTTTATGAAACCCGTTAAAGCAAGTAAAATTTTTTTTCTGCACTCATGTGAAAAATAAAATTTAATTATCATATTAATTGACATAAAATGCATATCCTGAAACGACTTGTAAAAGGAGAAAAAAATGATTCCACGTTCGCTTTCATATATTGTTTAGGGAGTTAATTAGTTTTCGTTCTAATTACATCCGGCTTAAGTGACCAGTGATTATCCTTTGGCTTTTGTAACAACAATAATACAACGTAATGAACATAAATAAATGGACAACTAGTAATTGGGAATAACGGTAAAATGACGACGTCCCACAGAAGGAGGTATTTTAAAACTCCTTTATGATAATTGCAATTGCTAAAAAATTGAAGAAAAAAAATATTAGCCGTGACAACAGTGCATTGTGTCGCAAATTTGCGAAAAGATTTTCTTCTACCGCGAAATTTTTCTGTGCAAATTAATGCAATTTAAATGTGCCCATTTTAATCCCATTATTAAACCACAGCAAAATAATTTCTTTAAATTTATTGCTATATTGACTCCGCAAAATATAATCACAGAATTTTACGTAGCATTAAAAAAGTATGTAATTAAAATCGCGACATTATTACAATACAGAAGTAGGCTGAAGGTGAGTGTATAACAATATTAATTAATGTCAAACAGGCTTGAATATTTAATTTAGTTTAGTGTGCTGTAAAAATAATGTAATATCCAAGCAGCATAACAAATTAACAATTGGTGAATACCCATTGCAGCACTCTGTTTCAAATGAACGTAATCAAGCTGTAATGTTCCATAATATAACAAACAAAAAATTTATAAATACCTAATACGTATGCGCGCTCGATTCTGAAACGGTATTTACGCATCATTCATATTTTAAAACAATGATCGGTGAGTAAACAAATCAAAGTAAACTCATTAAACTGGTAATAATGTTTGTCCGAACTTTAACTTTCTGTTAAAAGCTATTTTAAATGCCTATCTTTTATAATTTTCGTTTCTCTTGTGACTTCAATATTGAAACTATCTAATTTCAAAGAATTTAGAAGTTAATCAATGTCGAACATAGTACAAAGTACGATCACAGTAGTTTGACAAAAAATAAAACTTTAAGGTAGCAATTCGCCACTAAACTGATCCCTAGTGCGAGAGTTTAGTTTCATGTTTTTGATGTACTTTAATCGTTTGTAAATTGCGATCAAACAAGGCACAAAAAATATAACTAGGTTTTTTAAGGTTTAGATATAGATAAGATGAATTTAAATGCTGTAATAATTTATAGGGATAGAAAAACTGGACGCTACTCGATATTGATAATGAAAGTAGAATTTCAACTTTTTAATTTCATCAATTCGGAATTCTAGTGTCTCAAAAATAGGTCCACGAAAATAATAAGTTAATAATTTTTACCATCTGTAACCCAGGGATCCAACCAATAATTCTTTTTGGGATTTTCGGAATTTTTAAAAAAAAATTGGGGTACTTGTATGAAAATTTAGGGAATTTGATCTAATATATGTGCCTTGGACAGTTAAAACGGACCTATCGTCCGAAAAAATCGATTTTTACTTTTTTAGCGATTCTGATAGAAAAAAAATCACTCTTTTTAATGAAACAAACTACAAAAACTTTTTTTTTCGGACGATAGGTCCCTTTTAACTGTCCAAGGCACATATAAAGAAAACAAAATTCATCCATTTACACCTAAAATACAGCATACACTTGAACCTGGGTATGAAAAACAGCAATTAGATTTTTTTTTATCAGTAGTTAAACGTTACATTGAAAATAGGAGAAGAAACATTCTGCACGTTACAAAAAAAGTTAACGTCTGGTGTGGAATATTTATATTATTTATTTATTATTATTATTATTATTATTTATTTATATTATTAGTCCATATTTTATAGAAGGAAATTTGAACCAACATGTTTATATGCATATTTTGGAAACATGCGTCCTACCGTTCATAAACACATTATTCGGCCTCCGTCGTTGTTTAATGTCTAATTCGATGGCTGAAACTGTTAAGGATGTGCGTATTCCTTGAATCCATATTTATTTTCACAGAGAAAAGCAGGTACTCAGTTATTAATTCCTACGAAATAAATAGTTTATGCGAAAATTTAAATGTATTAGAATTACCTACATAAAGAATACGCTCATGTCGAAACACAGAAATATGAATATCATAAACTATATTTCTATGTATACTACTATGATGTTTAATAACGAAATTCATTAATTAAATAAATACTCATTTTGTGCAGTTCCATACTACAAACACCACAGAATCAACGTTCTAAATAATTCACGTAAATGGCAAAGAACGAAATAAAGTAATTAATTATTTATGGTTCAATATTTACTTATAATTATTATAGTCCACTTTGGAGTTGCCCTAAAATATAATCATACAATAAACAACGCACAAGGCACCTGAACACTATTGCTGCTACTGAACAGCAATTAAATAAGAATAAAACGGCCCATAAATAAGTCATCGAAAAATTTTCTTAACTGGTGCATCAAAATTGTTTGTTATTCAGCGTAAATATCCTTCCTATCGAAAAATGAATTACGTCCAACTACCTCTGTTACGTTACGAATAAACGAGGTCTCCTACGGAGAAAAGCAATAACGAGAATTTTCTAAGCATGCAGGCTACTTTTGGAACATAGCATAAAATGTCAACTCGTGAAAAAAGCGTGATATAACACAAATTAGCATCTGTTGTATTAAAGTAAATATACGTACAAAATTATCCGTTATCTAGATGACGGATATCTTTATTCAACATCATCTGCAATTTATACAACTTTACTGCCGCAGATTGCTGTGTTCGCTTTACTTAAATTATAGGTTTCTTCCTGAAAGAAGCATGTTTTAGGAGACGGGACAATATAATGCTTGAATAATTTCATATCATAATAAAACACAAAATAGGCCATTTTATGATGATACCTAGAAATCAGACTAGTTAACCGGAAAGTTTTAAAATTCCGGTACACTACGATTCCTCTAATTAACAACAAAATATAGTTAATTTATTTCAATTGACCTAAACCGATAGAAAGTTATTTCAATTAGTCGCCCTACAATCTCGAAAGTTGTAGGAAATACAAAGTTGGATAAATGAGTAAAGTCGGGCATTTAGACCTCACATTCACACAAAACTCGTTATGTCATGAAAAACTAATAAAATAGGTTTTACGGATTGCCGGTAATTAATTTAAAAAAATCAAAAGCAATAAAATAATCATAGCATTTAAGTACACTACGACCTCATTTAACGCTTCCTCGTTTAACGCTGGTTCGATATAACGCTGTCTGCTCAAAGTCTAAAAAACACATTACGCTGATTCAAATTATTTCGGCATTTCATTGATTCGTATAGTACGATTATTAATGAACAATCAGTGAAAGGTGGCAATTTATCGTAGCGCTGTACTTCCCCTAAATCTATGTTTGCTTGGTACGTTTATTTTCGCGTATCCTGTTCATTAGCAGTTTATAATTTATGTGCTGTAATCCTCGATATTATAGTGTAAAAAAATCAATAAAAATTCTACTTGTTAGATAAGTGTAATAATAAAACCAAAATGACATGAAAAAGCATTTCGAACGGTATTGAAATGTAGGTACTGGGGAGACTGAAACACGATGAATGTCAAGTCGACATTGGAACCGCTTTAACCCGGTAGAGCTGGCGCCATACGTCTCAGAGACCGACTTTTTTGGGAAACGCTGAATAATATTTTAATCTTTTAATAAATTTGGCTGATTCTTCGGGTAGCTGCCTCATTTGGTCAGCGCTATCATCAGTCTTTCGTATGATAGCGACGTATGCAGACTTATTGTTTTTGTTTTGCGTAGTCACCGGCTGTGGGACCCAACGCCAGTCGGTATGTAAGTCAAATAAGCTGAATGCAATTTTCCTTTAAAAAAAATTTTTAATTATTTTTTTTCATTTTGTTTAATAGCTTATTGTGTTAAAACTTAGCACTAAACTTATTTTGGAAATAAAGTCTAATGATTTGTTTTTTAGAGGTGTTACAAAAAAGTGACATAATTTTCATATCAATGGAATACCCACTGTTTAAGTTTAACAAAAATAATGTTATATTAAATCTAGTTGTATTTATTGTAGAGAAAGGACGCAGTTTCCAATATACTATAAATTTAGATTTAGCATAAAATAATATTTTTCAATAATAATTAAACTATAAGCACTGTCGGTCTCTGAGACAGGCGCCAGTCACGATTAAAATTTATTTCGCGTTAGCTCTGGTGGATTAAACATGCCCGTTTCTACAATACGAATCATTTTAGAAATAACATTTGGTTATTTTCGGTCTAGTATTCCCCTTTCCCTATTTACTACGTATTAAAATGACCTCGTTTAATGCTGTTTCGTTTAGCGCTTTGACGTCTAGGAACACATCCTGAGCGCTAAACGAGGTCTTAGTGTATACTAAAACAGTTGTGGTGACGTTGTAATTAGACAACGATTCAAAAGATGCATACAAGTATGCGATCACTAAATATTAATCTGCAAGTTATTATAAGCGATTAAAGCAAAAGCACCATGTCTACTTCAATATAAAGGCAGAACATAACCGACATCTCATTAAAATATAAACTGTAATGTGATCTGATATTCTCCGGAGATGCTATCATGTCATACGGAGCGAAGTAATTAAGAAGGTGATCACAGACAGATGAAGAAGATTCCCTAGCTTCCGTAGCTTGTTATATCTTCACCTTTATATGCATATTGGGATGTAAATTTACCGCATTAACGATGGTACATTTTGCCCATTTCCGTGTATATTTATAAAAATATTTGCTGGGGTCAGCCAGTCATGGTCACAGTAATAGTCATAAAAAAGTGTCATACTAAAGGAAATGGAATTTTAATTAAAATCCCATTTCCATAATTACTTATTTATAAATAACGGAAATATTAGGACGTATTTTGTCTTGGTCTTTACGCACTTAATTAATTTGTATCTAATCGGGGAAACAGCCGAAAGTTGTTTATAGAATTTGTTAATTATAAATGAAGTATATTTAAATTCGCGGCAGCTTGTAGGCATTATAATGATAGATTAACCATGCATGATGAAGTAGGTATTACAATGCATTCTTCACTCTTAACGTTGATCTAAATAACAATTTGAAATCATTAACCATTTATCATTTGCATATACATTACATATAGATTACACATAGAAACAGCAATGGCGCCAAATTGTTATTTCCTCTATATAAGGTATCACTAATGCAAAATATTGTATACGAATATAAAATACCGTGGGATTAAAGGCGGCTAGTCGAGATAATAAAATATTCATTAACCAGTTTGCCACATAACATCACTACGATAATAATAATAAAATACTATCAACACCTAAAAATTATATATAAATACTGGTTATTTTGATTTACTAGAACATCCTGCATTCATACCGCCTTTCATTCTATTCACTCTGAAGCCAATACCAACAAGTTTTTGTGAATAAATACCGAAAAATTGGACAGTTTAATATCAAAATTCAATACACAATGGAACGAAAAAATGCAGAAAAAATTAATTAAATGACATTCCAGGACCGCAGGAATTTTAAGTATAGCTGCATAGTACTATTATTTATTATTATCAACAAAGAAATCGAGGTGGAAGAAATCGGCAAGTAATATGCTTTTTTCTTGAAAAAGTAAAATTTAATATGTCGTTTACGGAGCATAATAAATGGAAGTAAATTTATTTCTCTCATAAGCAATTTACATATCTATACGATGTAAAATATGATTTAATCCGTTCGTTACTGAAACCACATAAATACGATTTTGCTACTGCAAAAGCCGATAAATAACATTAGAAGTTCCATAAATAAAAGCTTCGTTACAATTACGTTTCAAGTAATGCGCAATGGAAATAAAATCAATCAAATTCCAATATTTACGACGTTTTGAAATGCAAAACGTTTCAAAATAACTAATTTATTTTGTGCTATAATTAAAATACTGTAATAAAAAATATTTTGGTACTTTTAGAAGATTAATTATCGCTTTTGTAGTACAAATAGCTGTCATAATTTATATTTATTATAATCGTTGATTTACTGTAAACACTATTCTTGTTAAATAAAGTGGAATGAATGTTGTCTAAAACTATGACCAGCATAAAAATTCTAATTATTTACTTGAAATATGATTTCTATTAATTAATAAATCAGAACTTAAAAATTGATAATATCGAAATTTAGTTGTATATCACATTCACGAACAAGATAGAATGACTAAGTTTACAGAAAGTAATGAAAATTAGCAGAAATTAAAGACGATACTAAAAATAAAGTACTGAAGGCAATGCTAAAAGATAGCTGTATGAACTTAAATTTCAGTAAATTATTTTGTTAAAATTTGCCCTGCGTGTTCCAGAACAAAATTCTTAAAAAGTTAGTTTTTTCTTACTAACATAAACAACCCTAAACAGTATAATGATAACTAATTGTCATTTTGAAAATTAAGTAGCTGTAAGTTGCTGTATCATACAAACATTATTTTGTCCTTAAAGATAAAAATGAAACAACTTGTGACAAGCACATTTGAAATATTAATGCTGATATTTTTTAATCTCCTCGGGTACTCTCATAAATCCCATTAGCTTGCTCTTATTTCAGTTCATCAATCTACCAGTTCTATACAGTTATTTTTCTTCCACCAATTACATCGTTTCTTACAATTTTTATCTCAAGTTGTATTTTTAGGCACCGAAATTTGTTTGAGTCATTGTAGAAATTAACTGAACTTTCTGTACAACTTTGTTTTCGTAAATCTGTTATATTTAGTGCGCTAATTAATACGATTAAACTGATAAAGTAGATTTATGTCACAAATTATCATTAACTATAATTATTAATTACCTTATTCAATGCACCCTAAGATGAATGTCACCCTAGATTGTAAAGACAACCTGACACTAACAGATATTAGTAATTTTGCAACTGAAGCTAAAATTTGAAATATGTCGAGAGCTTACAACAAATGTCTACATAATCTGTATAAAACAACAATTAATAAATGCAACAAGGTTGATAACATAAACATATTATTCCCTGCGAAACTGAAACATTTAAGCTGCTATTGTGCAAACGATGTATTTTGTAACTAGATCAAAGCAGAGCTTTTATACACTAAAATAATTCTTTTTATGAATTGTTGATGTCCACTTATAGTGAAAGTAATAAATCCCTTCTAATCCCGCTTTTGTATTTTACAACGGTACGAAAGTTACTGGTACTCTAGAGTACAATTTGACGCCATTGATACAGTAATAAAACAAACTTGATAAAGGTGTACTGTAATAACGTAAATTTCGACCTTTATAGTTCACAAAATTGTGAAGATCCACTGGAGTCAGTTTTCATTGCTAATTTCGTTAAGATTTTAATCACACTCGTCGCAATTAAAAATCAAATTTATTTTCTTCCGTAAGCTACAATTTATTCATAATTTATACGCTATGTTGTGACCATGTCTATTTTCAGCTAAAACTAATTAGATGCTAACACTAAAACTTCATAAAATATTATATCCGCCTATGAATTCTTTTAATTATTAGCTTCGTCATAAAACCACAATAAAATTCAAAATGTAATGTTCATTCGTGGCGATATACATATCACCCATAAAACCACCAACACCAAATATAAACTACGATCAAGGAACACATAGTTATTTGCTTATCTAAATCTGAACTCTAAGCAAATTTCCATTACTGGTAAACTTAAAGCAGTGAAGCAAACGGTTCAGACACCGCCGCGGGTGCACCAAGCGGTCAGGATCAGGATTCGGGTCAAAGTTCTATTGCAACAGAGAAACTTAATGAAACGGTTCATGAAGAGGGCAGTAACGCCCAGAAACTGAAAGAACCTATCTCGGGATTTTACCATTAATCTTAAAGGAGTTCTAATAAAAAAATAATGTCAGGTTATAAAAGAAAAAGTGAAATTGCTTTATCGAAAAAAAATTCGTCCAAGAAAAATATCAAAATAGGTTTTCTGCCCCCCTCAGATGATGACTAGTTTTTATTTCTTACTTGCTTTTACAAAGTTTGTTAGAAAAGTGATTAAGCTGCAAAATGTTTTAAATTGAGTAAATGACGACCATCCATAGTGCCAATTCGTGTAAAAGTTGTTAATCAAGCCCATTGTAGCAACCGTATGATTTTCGGTGTGAATTCATTCCGTGAGGTCATACCAATCTACTGTGTAATGTGTGATGAGTGTAAAATTAATACAGAACTTCAATTAAAAGTTTATTGTTACAAGACATTCACATTTTATAAAATTGGACTTTGCAAAATATAAATCGCAATAAAGTTTTGTTACAATAATTAACGTGTTGTAAAAAGCAGATATTTTTTTAGCATTCCTCAAGTTTGCAAACTCTTCAGTGATCTTTCCTTGTGAAGTGGTCTTACGACGACACGCAAATATTGCCGAAACACTAGACGTTGTTGTGTAGTGGTAATTTCTCTTTCACATCACACAAAAAGCCAACTTTGGTTCACTTAAATCTATTGATGTTGAATGAAAGTTGTCGAACAGTAAGCTCATTAAAATCAAAGCGCTGAAAATACATTTTTACGAAAGGTAATTTGCCAGAAACTGGAGTAATTAAATCAGATGAACCATAACAAATATGACTGCGAGATAAAAATTCAAAGAAAATTATTGACAAATGCATTGTTTAATTCCGAGTAGGGGTTTTAATAATTAGCATTTAATAAAAAATATTTGTATTATACATAAATGAGGGTTATTTTGTTGACCTTATTATTGACCTTTATTTTAGTGAACACCAATAAATAAATAAATAAATAAATAAGACAATATGAAATCAGATATCAGATTATGTATTTACATAAATAAAATTCGGTGTTAAAATCCTAGACGGCACTCCAAAATAAATTACCAATTTAATTGATTTTTAATTAAGTATTGTACGTTTCCCTCAATAAGCAATTTATCGCGTTTTTTGTTTAGATCAAACACGTTTATATTAAAAAAATGAAATGAACTATAAAAATAATTGCAAATGGTTTTTTTTCCTTACAACATTTTAACAATAGCTGTTATTTGTGTAGCTAGGCACTGAATTTAAATATTTTTTCCGGTGATTGTTAATTTACGGGTCAATTTAATGAATAGGAAATCATTCATTAATGATCCATTTTAATGAATGATTTCTTATAAATGCATGATTTCGGTATCTAGGTAACAAAATATACGATTAAATTGAAATGGCACTTTATTTAAATGTAAGATGACAAAATGAATGCAAAATATACCAATGAGAAATGCAAATTTAATTAATTACTTAGGTTACGTTTATAGTAATATTATTTATATAAAAGTTAGCAACCGTACAGCCAGTAAAATTGATAAAAAGTGCAGATGGATTGTAAAACTTTTGACACTTTTTGTAAATCATGGCACCGTTGGTTTGAATATATATTGATTTAAAATGGTTGACATGTTTGATTCGAATATCTATTGAAATTTTTGTCACGGAAAGAAA
This sequence comes from Dascillus cervinus, assembly GCA_949768715.1. Lineage (NCBI taxonomy): Eukaryota > Metazoa > Arthropoda > Insecta > Coleoptera > Dascillidae > Dascillus > Dascillus cervinus. The sequence goes on along the minus strand of OX458316.1, from coordinate 14,606,245 downwards.
TTACATTTTCTTCAATTTCGTAAGATTCGATCAACGGAAAAATATTGTAACCAACTTTTGCGTTAATCGCTCTCATTAACGTACTTGTTGGTTAAATAACTATATCACGAATGGGGAATTTATTTGCAAAAATGCGAGCCAAAGGAACGTAAGCCATTTTTTTTATAAAATCAGAAAATTTGATTCAATTGGGGTAAGTTCTTGTAGGTTATCTTCACGTTTAGGTGTGTGTCAGTTTCAGTTCCCCACCTTCAAAAAATCATGCATTAATAAATTCTTTATGTGGTATTTTAATGATGATTTTCTCTGGCGTATTAAAAAATTAATGCTTTATGCCGGGCAACAGAATTAAACACATTAAAAGCACAAAGGTTTTGCTTAATTCCGTTGATATGTATTTATAATGCAACCCCCATCACCTTAAAACAAATAGCACAAAGCAGTAGCACTTTAATGACAATTTTAAGTACTTTCTTCACTACTGATTAAGAATCTTTTCAGCAATTGTAATTAACTGGGCGTGTTTGAAATATTTATTTACAGTTGCTAGTGTTTCGGATGCTCCATACGTTTTCTGTAAAAAATAATATTTTTCATTACTTTTGAGCGCCGCTTTTAAAACAAAGTTCTTCTATTTTTCTGCGAATGAAAAAGTTGTTTGTTATTAGTTATTAGTTCCGAGCTAGATACTTCTCAAAATTTAACATTTTCAAACCCTCTGAGCTACTCAATGAGGGTGTGCGGTAGAGTTGTAGCAAAGCAGTAATATGTATATCTACCACAAAATACTACCGTGATCAGTCAAAAATACCTTCGCAATCGACCTCTTGATAGTAGACCATCTTAAGAACTGTTTATGTTTATGTAAGGAGATGAATGATATAAGATGATTCAGTGGAATTTTGAATGGAAGAATAATTTTATGAGAAGGAATCGTCCAGAAATTACTGAAACTTCGAAAGCTAACTATTTATAGACACACATATTGGAAACTCCAATACCAACATACTGTTGACATTTTTCTAATCACTAAAGATATGTTATCTGCTCCTACATTGCAAAGTTTCGTAGTCAAACTGATAAATTAGCAGTGTTCACTCTACCTTAGAGGTTCCACCCGGTATAATACAGGCTTTTAATAACGAATGGTGTGATTTCGTTCGGTTACCACGGAAATCTCACAAACACTATAATTATTTTGGACAATTTAATTATTGTGGGCGGTAACTTCAAGAATTTTGGTGCAGATTTAATCGATTTTCATATGTATCTCACGACAAAACGAATTGCAAGAGGATGCGGTTACTGTGCCAAAATGGTGCCAATCTTGTTGCATCTCAAACAAGATTCTTGACGTGACCTCACAACAAAAAAAAAAACGCAATAAGTTCAGATCTTGCCCATGTCTGGACTTTTACGACCAACAAAAAATAGCTTATTTCATTGAATTTCGTAGCTCGCAAATTTGTGATTGAAGAAATCACGCAAGACCTGAAAGTAAGTATACTGTAGTGGTGCTAGTCATTTTCCATTCATTATCGTACGAATTTTTGTCTTCGTCTGCTGAAAAAAATACTTAATGTAAAGAACCTCAATACATGTATTTCCATTAAAATCTAAATTTGTTTGCATGAAAATAATGCTTTCATAATATTTTAAAGTTGTGGAATTAATTTATCTACAGTATCTTGCTAGCAAAATTAGACAATCAAGTAAAAACAAAAAATTATAATAATAAAGTTGCGCTTCTTTCAAGTGGGACTTTCATAACCAGATAATTTTTTGTTCTTGAAAACAAGTTGGGGTGGAAACATTAAATGCGAGGTTAACTTTTCTTCTAGTCTTTAATTTTCATACAATAGCATAAAATTCCAACTCGTATAAATAAAATTTAACTAATAAAAACTTTAGTGCTGCCGTCATTTTTAATAATTTAACAAAGGTGCAGAATTTAAGTTATTGATGTAGTGCAAAATGGAAAGAATACTTTACGTGAATGGTTATCTAGCTTTTCACTTACAAACCAAATCATTAAGACCATATTGACTTTATCAAAGTTGTTATAAGACAGTCTTATGACTTTAAAAAATTTTTTTCCGTACAATATGTATTGCAGAGCAAAATCATACGTTGACATTTATTTATATTCATTAAAAATTGATACTAATTTAACGTTGTAAAATAAAACAAAACTTCCAATTTGAAGTTAATCTATCGTAAATAATTTTAAAGCACCAGTTTGTTAAAATATTTTCAGCGCAAATTTGGACAGCTGTAACTGTGTAAGGATATTAAATTCGAGGTAAGCAGATAATAAGGTATTTTTGGCAAATTCTCTTACATGTACAGGGGTGTAAATGGAGCATAATAATTACATTACAAAACTGTACATCAAAACACAATTCAAAAATTATAATTCAAAATTTGTCTTTAAAGAAATAGTATTTAAATAATTTAGAATTAATTTTTTTTAATGTAACAACGTTGTGCAACTTGACCGTACCGTTGATCTCATAAATTAAATCAAGGACCGTATGTGTTTAGTACATTATTTTCCAAAATTTTTGAATTAATTTACAATTGAAGGTCAATTACTTTTATTAAAATTAGTAACTATTTTACTTATTTTATTACAAGAGATGTTCAAAATGAGCACGTGCTGCTTGTAAACACCTTTGTCATTTGTTAATAATGTTAGGTGCAAGATTATGCAACATTACGATTTCATATTTCTTGAACGACATTATTCTCACGTAACACATGTACATCCAATGGACGTACATTGGACGTACACAAATGGATCACCGGACGTCCAATGAACGTCCAATTTGAGACCAAATTCGTTTTGGACATTCACTGGGCATCTTATGTATGTCCATTTGGACTCGAATTATGGACGTCCATTGATAGACATTAATGGAAGTACTTATAAACGTTGTGGGATTAAAAAATAAATAAATAAATAAATAATGGAAAAAAGCATATAGGTATTCAAAAATAAATAACCTTAAAAAATTTTCTAAATTCAAAAGTTGTTACAATAACGAACTTTAACAAATAGAACTAACCATTAACAAATTAAATAATGTAAAACTTATTCTTAAAAAATACGTACAAAAAATATGTAAATTCAAAAATAATTTTTAGTGAACAACTTTACCTATTTAACTTTAACTATTAACAAACTAAATAACTAGAAACTTAACCTTAAAAAATATGCATATTCAAAAATAATTACCATACAGAATTTAACCAATTATTAACAAATTAAACAACTAGAAACTTTGAAAAAAGTCATTTCAAAACAATACCGGTCATTTGTCACCATTTCCCCACTGCAACTTTAATGTCCTTTTCAGAGGAATTAAATTCTTGAGCTACCAAAGTCTTGTACTTATACTCACAAATATTGCAATAACAATATTTGTTTGCAATTCCGAGTATTCACAAAAGTCTAATTCCCCTTTCGGAGAGAATATTATGACAACCGACACCGCCTATGCGATGTTATGTTCTCGGAATCCGTAAAAATTAAACGGTTTACAGCTTCTCGGTAAAATGCAAATATCTTGCTGGAATTAGATTTTTTTTTAAAACTTTTTTGTTAAACTGAAGACATAAAACTATGAAGCATGGTGGTGAAATTACCACTGTTCTAAATTATATGACGTTCACCCATTTTGGCGTACCTGTAAGTTGGTGGAATTTTCTATAAACTACAGCCTCTTTAAGCAACTACAAGTCTTAAAAAAATTGCGATTTTGAAAATTTGAAAAATCACCCCTATAGACCAATACTTTACCTAGTTAATACAGAAAACGTAACTCAGTGCAGTACATCATAAAAAAGTTATTTGAATTTACAAAAGGCGAAATATTCAAGCAGTTTTTGTTACTATAACACAGTCTTAATATTAGAGTTTTTGCTTGTTTTCAATAAGGATTTGCGTTATGAAATAGTATATTATGATATGAGTTTAATAAGGAGCATTTTGTCGCACGCACGGGTTTAGGGCACGACGAGCTTGCGAGGAGTGTCCCTAAAAGAGAAAGTGCGACAAAATGCCTTACAAACGAGGTATCATACACTATTTTTTCTACTTTGACACATTTTTTAAGCAGAAACATGAAATTTCAAAATCTAGGGAATTTCGCGCCTTGCGGCAAATACATTAAAGGCGGCTATGGAAGGAAATGAATTTAAAATGTCATTGTTTCAATAAATTCTGAAAATCAACTTCGCTGAAGATGTTTTAGAATGTACGCCCCCAGAAATACGATTTTTTTGCAGAAAATACAATTGGTAATTTGCTACCCACAAAATCACGCCATATTTACGAAAGAAAAATACGGCGAATTTGAAAATTGGCACTGTTAATGTAGTGTTGACAGTAATGTTAGGTTATCACAGAGACAAGTTGCCAAAATTTAAAAAATAAATTGCACTGTTTTTAGTGTTCTTTTTACCGCACGCTTCCTGTCTAGTGCGATACGCAAACGCGTATCGTAATAATCTCAGTACGAACGCAAAGTAGAAAAATATTATATCCCATTTGCAACCACACTCTGTATACATGTTTTTAAGTCAGAAATTTACAGATAAATTTATTCTAAGGTTATTAGTACAAGTGAATACGTGATAACATAAAAAGAAGATGACTGAAACAATAAATATATAAAGTTATAAATTTTAATCATATTATAAAAAATATTCATCTTGAAATTACTACTGCAATAAAAATTGCAAAAAATTAAACTGCACTTATTTAGGCAATAAAACATCGATTCATAGCATCATGAAAACTTTTGACTATCTGTACATGATCTACCTACATAAATATCCCCACGTGCGACATCTCCGAAAATAAAAATGAAAGCAGTACTGAAGCGTACATAATAACGTAGGTAGGCAATATAATAGTGTGTAATTAGTTCGATATCAGTTTGCACAAGCACGCCCGCCCAAAGCTCGATATCGGTTCTCACTCCTCGGGCGACAAAACAAATGTCGGAAGTAGGATAAAGACTATTTATCAATAACTAAATTCTCGAGGCGGCGGTCGACCGTGAAGCGATTGCATTGTCGTGTAATTTAAATCACCCAGATAGTGTCTGAAACACGGCAATCGTCTGTATAGGTGTTTAATTGTGCCCCGATGATGGCAACGATTCCGAACTGCATCTCTAAATTTTTGCAAAAACTAAGTATTGTACAATTAAAACTTTGTTGCCGGTATGAAGCAGTGATTATTATCGGGCAACACCGTTACATTATTAATGATGGCAAAATATTATTTAAATTGGAGAATTTGTGCAATGCAAAGATATGCAAAACTTCCGCGAGAAGCACTGGATTGAAAAGCGTTTATTAATAAGACCGATTTCACGAGTCTAACAAATGAAAATGAAAAGAATGCATGTTTTGCAAACGTAATGACAAGTTCTTTTTAAAAAGTGAATGTAACGTTTTATTGAAATAACTGCTTTTCGTAGGATGTCTGTCTTTTATACAGTTCACATATCCGCAAAAAACCTTCCGTTTTCATGACAGAATAACTATTTTTCTGGACGATAATCCGATTACGTAAACGATAAACGCACGAGTGGGTGAATCTTTTAACACAAAATTTCTCATACTCGCCTTTTACACATGTTTTGCAGCAGGAAATTAACTGTACAGCAAAACCAACAGGAAAAGGAATAAACAATGAGGCCTGTCCAAGATAACCACTTATTGCTTGGCTACTTACAATCGTCTCTTTAATGGATTGCGCTTTAATAAGGGACTGAAAAATCTTTTGCATCTGCATTCCCTTTGTTACCTTATCAGAGACGGCATTAAACTGGCTTGAAACGATGCATTTAATATATGTGGGGTAAGATAAAATTTGAACCGGAACGTTTATAAATTGTCCTCCAATGTAACTCTATAATGTTGTTTACTATGCGTACGTTGAAATTTGCATTTAAAATCTATTACGTTGAATTATCGTTAATCTATATGAAAATCACTTTTTAAAGCAAGGATTAATACAAGTACAAGAGACTGTAATCACAGATGGCCTCTTTTAATGATAAAATGCAAAAGAGACTGGCTGACGTCACACTTGTTACTTTTTTAATTATTATTTTCGTTGTACAACGCATTGGACATAGTCTAACCAACTTTTTAATTTAATCGATTTCGGGAACATTATTTCATGAAATTAACATTATACTTATTCAATAAAAAATTGTACTTATGATCAATTGAAATCAATAAATATTAATGCATGCTTCACTGCAGTATTTATAATTACCCAAAAAATTATGTTTGGATGTTTATTGACTATATACAACTTTAGTTTTTTACTTAACATTAAGCACAACAATAGTTTATTACGGAAAACTTCCGTTGAACAAACGACTAAAGTTCAGTGTCTGTTTTCAATACAGCGTTAGGTTCGTTGGGAATGTGGATGAGTTTGTTTTTTAAATCAGCAAAGAAAGAAATTGTGCGTGAATTTAAAACTAGAAGTCATGAATGTTCGTTGGCCATGAAGGAAATAACGGGATTCATATTGATAAAAGCAGATTTCAACTTTACAACTTACATGAAATTTTTGACACTCGGATTAAAGATTTCCCACCCTATTGTATGACTGGAGAACGGCTATTCAAAAATATTTCTTTAGAAAATAAAATCATTACGAATCTCTAAACTGTAAATTATAAAAGTGCAAACTACAATTTTCGCTGAAGAGGAATAAAACTTTTTGACTCCTCTAACTCCCCTACTCTCGTCTCTTCCACGTAACGTTGATGTATGAAAACTTCGCAGAAACCATTCAATTTACTTTACATATCACAAGTATTTCAAATGCAGACGTTCCTTAACAAACGCACTAGGTGCACACATAAAACTTTTAACAAAGATGCTCTCTCACCAAGCGTGCATAAAAAATTGCAGCGACGACTGCATAATTCAGAGGTCGATACTTATATTTCCATATTAGAGTCACAATAGAGGCATGAGACCCCCCCATTATGGAAATATCGTTAGTTCGACAGATCACATTTACGCATTAAACATGCTAGATTTAATTTTCATTAAAAAATGCTCTGTGCAAAATGCCGCCTATGAATTGAATGAATGGTGCAAGTTAACATCACATCCGCGCTAAAGCAATGTCACATAAAGAGGCCGACACGCAGATGGTTCCGCGATTGCGTTCTCACAGCAGCCAGGACAATGTGGAATATCGCTTCACACTGCTAACTAACGGGATCGGTGCTATTAGACTTTTTGAAATTTCAGACAAAATTACCTCTCCCATTGATAAACAACGATTTGCAAGAATCAAAATGAGTATCGGTAAGTTTTCCCACTGTAAATTGCTGTGCAAAATGCACCGTGTAAATGGTCGATGAACATCTGGGTTTTCAAAATGTGCGGAACGTTTTAATTAAATTATTCAGCAAGAAAGTAAAATCATCGTCATTGCACACCGTATAACAAAATTAATTACACCCGACTCGCAAAATATCTGAAATTCCACTATTAAAAGCTAACGCCGATATTGTTTACTGAAACAGGAACAACTTGAGAATCAATACCTGTTCTAAAAGCAGATAAACGCGGCGCAAACTTGGAATTAACAATTACCCGAATTAATCTCAACCCGAAAAAGGGATACGCATCCGCAATAAACAAAATCTGAACTTCATCTTGTTGTAACGGACGCGGATATAATCAAGGAACGTTTTAAAGGTGTGCGTTAAATGCCACACGCACGCAGCACGCTTTTCAAGTCGTCTGACTTATCGAAATTGAAAACGTATGTTTCCATCAAAAACTCAATTTTGACTTTCTCACGCGATACTTTCGCCATACTTTACAAATATGCATATCGCAGGATAGCTTTAAGCGCATGAGTTCTCGTTTGGCCACATTTTACAGAATTATAAGTGGAAGATAGGAAATCAGCGCTGGTAATGGCCAAGACATAATGCGCAAAGTAAAAAAGAAGAATACAATTGATTTTATTGAAAAGATTTCGCGTAAAGCAAAACCAGTTTGCAATTATTAAGCAGTTAGCATATGATGATATAAACCGAGATAAAGAATAATAGCCGTTTTCCGTGTGCTTTATACAGTTAAACGAGATGCAATTACAAAAGTTGTCCTTGTGTGATAAGCGTCTTAAAGAGAGTGGGTAGTGAGCAAGCACACAAATCTACTCTGTTGGATACACGCCTGGAAATATAAGTAGGTTGGTATCGTACGTAGTTCAAGTGCAAGCAATTGTGCATGCTTACTCCACGTGCCTTCATGATTTGATTTTTAATGGCCGATCTGAATTCAGCAAAAATTGCTTACTTTATGACATTGACGTTTTATGAATCTGCAGTAAATTAACTTGAAAACTTTTCTACATTAAACTAACTCAAGGAACTAACGAAATATAGTTTAATATTTATTGATAATCTTCAGATAGGCCGCAACGATTTTTGTGGACATAGGAAGTTAAATGAACTCGTTAGTATTCATTACAGTAGTACAAACACTTACATTTATGCATTAAAATGTTTAATGACGGCATGGTCATATCTTAACAGTCAAGTTATCTTTAATTTAACTCAACAAAGCACAGATGGTTTGCCGGCAAGAATGAGGTAACAGTTATATGATCAGAAAAGACAAAATACCGCGCTTTTTCATTCCTACAATTTCAATTTAACCCTTCCGGACCTGATTTTTTAATACGCGTAGTAAATATTTTACTCGTAGAATTATTTACATAAATTGGTATTCCGTCTAAATTTTGAAATTGTTGAAACAATTTCTTCAGGCGGTTACTGAGAAATGTTGATGAAAAAATTCAGTCTAAACATACATAATTCCTATTAAATTATTCGAAAATATATAACCTATTTGTGGCAGAGTCAAAACACCATCTGTAGCCAATTACTTCTAAATACGTATTTATATGGTTTATGGTAAGTGAATAATCAAGAATGTGCTTGATTAGCGTTTTTAGATACGTTGCTACATTTCTTCAGATCACGTACCTGTTACCTGTTTTTATTTTTCATCTAAAATAAAAAAGATTTTATTTGACGCTAAACTACGCACGCCGGCAAATAAAGAAATAGATTGTAAATTTAGTTTATTTCGTAATTTTGCTATTTTATGGCCTATATCTAGGTAGCTCTGAATGCCCCACTAAACAATTGAAGGGTTCTACGTAAGAAATCCCTAAGTCACTTTTTCATATTCTGAGATATTTGAGATTTGATGTTTTAGTTTGATCTGGAAATCCAACAAACTCGAAAAAATTAAACTTAATTGTTATCGCTAGTAATGCCATAAGAGCTTTGAATTTATCGATTAATTTATGATAACTTGTTGCGTAGCAACTTAAAAGAGTGCAAATTTGATGAGTATTAATAACGCGACAGCGTAGTTGGAGCGTTTTCATCATCAAATTTACTCGATTTAAAAGTTGCTACGCAGGAAGTTTGACTTAATTAATCGAAGAAACTCAAAGCTTGAATGGTATTTGATTAGATTTCTTTATGAATGTACAAAATTTGACACAAATAAAATTGTTTGAAATTTTTTGTTGGTTAAAACTAGGCAACGTCGATATAAATGAACTCGAAGTTTTATCAGAATTATTGCTGTAATTCCGTGTTCCTTCCTCAAATAACGAATTGTGATGAATAAAATAATCTACATAAATAATGCGTGTTTCAAATTTTGAATTTGTTTGTATTGTAAAACCCTGGTAATAATGGGTGACTTAGTACCGACTGATATTGCTAGGGCCGTAACAACGAACGAACATGGTCGAACATACCGTGAAGTTGCGCGAAGGTTTGATAAATTATATAATGTAAGTCGTTGGAGGCCAACACTGCGAAACAGACGTCAAACTGTAGTTCAAACAAAAAAACGTACTGCGAAATGTTTGTGGAACCACCATAAGAAGACTTAAAGAAGTTGGTCTTAAGTCATATATGCCAATAAAAGCCCCAAGACTTCAGAAACGTCATCGTGTATCGTGACCAGAATTTGGTCGACAACATCGACTAGTGGGATCAAATTTTGTTCAAATTCAATTGATGTTAGGGAAAGATTGTATAGACGCTTAGGAGAACAAATGCACCATTTAATTTTACTACTACTGTAGCTTTAGGTGGAAGTTCAATTATGATGTGGGGCGGTCTATGTTTGGGGGCACGCACAGAATTTGTGGTAATTGATGGCGGAGCGTTAACTGCAGATAGGTACATCAGAAAGATTCTCCAAGACCATTTGCTACTTTTTGCTTCATATATCGAAGAAAATTTTACCCTAATGCAGGATAATGCGCGCACACACGTCATCCGATATGCAACTGACTTCTTAAACCAAGGGGATATAACAAGAATGAATTGGCCAGTGTCTTTTCCTGACCTAAACCCGATCGAGAACGTGTGAAATACGCTAGGTTGAAGACTTAGGTCAAGAAATCCCACTGTTCAAAAGAGAGAAGTAAGAGTTGCATTGATTGAGCAATGGAGCAGATTGCCTCAAGAACTGATCGATAACCTCATCAGAAGCATGGCAAGACAAATTGCTGTAGCTGTAAGGGCTAGTGGGGAAGAACACACGCTATTCAAGCAAAAGAAGAAACACATTAAGTTAACCAAGTTCACAATGTACAATAAAGTTATTTTGTTTAAAACCATATTTTGTTTGATACTGACATCTTCGAGTTTTTTCTTCAACAGGTTTCACATGGTACAAACTTTGTAAAACAAATTCCAATTACTCCACCTAACTTTGTATTAGGAGAATACCTAAGAAATATTAACAATATGAATAGGTACTGTAAATAAAATAATTAGATTTTATACTTGTTACTTTTTTGCCGGCGTGTGTATAAATAATGTGGTTGGTGATCGGTTAAGACACAAGGTAGGACTAATTAAGGTTTAATTAATAAAATACACTTGATTATGTTTCAATATAAGTTTCGCTAGTTATTATAATAATGATGTCTATGATTAAATTAATTGTTTTCGCATAAATTATTTTTTTTATCTAGACTAGTCAAAAATTGAACAAAAAGTATTCATTTCGGGTCACCAAGTAGAGACTAATGATAACACAGTTTTTTAATCACTGCATTTTCATATATTTAGTTTCGGTTAAATGCCTACCAAACTATCTTTAGATGAATAATTATTTTCCGACAATGGCGTCAAGACCAAAAAAATAGAAACAACTGCCAAAAGAAGAAAAGACTTATTTCAATACCAACCCTACCAAATTGTAAGTGCTTTAGCTGTCATTAGCAACAATGGTATGAAAGTGGTAACCGAATTTAAATTGTACGGAATTTTTCTGACACTAACGGAACGGTAGGGAAATAATTGGTTTTAGCCAAAAGAAGAAAAATTAGTTGAACGGAATGAAAACATTTCAAAAATGGGTTTTCCCGTGGGAAAAAATGTATCAACTCCTTTTATCCAAAACAACCCTGGACGAAAGTGGTTTTATTTAGTCATGACATGTCGTCAAGAAATATTACAAAAACATAGAAATTCAGGCGTAGTTTACTAAAACTACGGGCTGCCTACAAATGGCGTTATAGTCCGGGAGGCAGCGTTGCATTTTTGTTAGTGTTTTCATCCCTCACAATTTTTGTCTTAAATGATAGTTTGAATATATCTATTAAGCAAAACAAGCGTCAGCTGTTTGCATCTGAGTGGATCTGGCTATGACAAAATTGGAAATATGTCGAAAAAAAAAAGAAGTCATTTCAATACTTTTGAAAATTTGTCAATCTTTAGTTTAAATAATATTAAAAATAAATATAACCGTCAGCTGCACTGAAATTGGGGGATTATACGTCAGCTACCCCTATACACCGGAAATAAAAATGGGGAAGTAAAGTCATTTCATCCCTTATCAAATTTTTACAGCGTATTTATTATGTTATTGAAATGATAAAAACAATAATCAGCTGAGCTTCCAATAGGGAAAAGACCGTCAGCTAGGGCATTATAGCTGCTTAGCGCGCATACAATTTCAACGTTAAATAATTCAAAGAACGGTCTGACTGACGATCTTACCCCTATTATATCATCAACTGACTATTATTTTCAGTAAATATAGTCTCTAAACTATTAAACATCAAAATTTCAAATAGAATGAAATTAATTTAACCCAGATATAGCGGTTTCCGGTGTCCCAGTAATAGACACCCAAGAGATAATCTTAAATTATTATTTTTATCATTTCAATAACATAATAAATACGCTGTAAAAATTTGGTAAGGGATGAAATGACTTTACATCCCCATTTTTATTTTATGAAAATGACTCCAGAAACGCATCAAGTGATGAAAATGAATTAATGTGATTTGTAATATTATTTTTACATTATTGTTTCTTTTATTATCGATAAACCTTTATTTACTATATATTTTTCATTTGATTCAAAAATTATATTCACACTCAAAAAATAATGTCGTGTCGTAATATTATGAAATTTAAAAAAATTGAAACCGCTATATCTGGGTTAAATTAATTTCATTCTGTTTGAAATGTTGATATTTTATAGTTTAGAGACTATATTTACTGAAAATAATAGTCAGCTGATTTATTTCCGGTTTATAGGGGTAGCTGACGTATAATCCCCCATTTTCAGTGCAGCTGACGGTTATATTTATTTTTAATATTATTTAAACTAAAGATTGACAAATTTTCAAAAGTATTGAAATGACTCTTTTTTTTTTTTCGACATGTTTCCAATTTCGCCATAGCCGCCTCCACCCCAACTGGAGCCGCTGATTGGATCCTTAAATACTTGCCTGAGAACAAACATTACTAATAGAAATTGTGAGGGATGAAATGACCATGTCATATGTAACGCTGCCTCCCGGACTATTATAAGAGGCCACTCTGGGGGCAAAGAGACCGAAGATGGTGAAATTACACAAATCGCCTAAATAACTAAATTACGAAGATTTAAAGCATTTACGCTTAAAAACTGCAGCATAACTAAAAAATATTAAGGCTCAGTTTAAGATATACAGTAACCCCTCGTTAACGCGAACTCGAAGGGACCGGAACTTTCGGAGTTAACCTTATATTGGTTCGGGTAAACCGAGTTATAACTTTTTAACTTGCTTATTGGTTTTTGTTTTGTTTTTATAGGGAAATAAATCAAATGAAACAAGTCACGTAATCTGTAATATAAAAATTGTTATAACAACTTTAACTAAATTTGTTTCTTTAGTTTTTAAATTTATTGGGTATCGAGACCTCTAAGATTGCAAAGGAGCCGTTCTGAACCGCAAAACGCCTATAATTGTTTACTCGTTTCATTTTTCTGCTTATCCAAGGCTTGTTCCACAAATGCTAACACCTAAATAATTAGCGCAATATGTTAGAACCAAAACTTACTGATTATTCTATCTTGCTCTCTTACATTCAATATACAGTTCATATACTTCACTCAAATCAAACAGTAAGAAACCGACCGGGGGCCCAGTATTTATTTGCGTTAGGTAGGTGGTCGTCTTAACTAAATTCGTGTTAACGAGGGGTTACTGTAAATATAGCAATGTGGATTGCAGTTATTTTCAATCATTAGTTAATTTTTTCAATTACAAATTTGGTTAATGTGACTAGAAACGATGTCTCAACCCTATATGGTAGCAACTGGAACCGGTAGGGCCGAAAGGGTTAAACAAATACACCAAGCAACCTTTCGATGGCTGCAAGTGTACCTAACTATGCGACAGTCAAAATCATTTGAATGGAAGGGTTGCGTAATGAATCAAATTTATTCGTTTTTTGTGGTCACTGAATGCTATTTTCAGTAGTAAACTAAATTTATTTCGTAGTAATTTGCTTGTAAAGTTATAATGGGATCGTTAAAACCACAACAGCGATTTTATTCGTAATTTTAAATTCGTCTCGGTGAAACAGTATTTAAAAAATATTTACATGTTCGTATGTAGAAGCAACAAGCACCCCGGACATTATGTCTCGCAGCTTTATTACGTCAAGTGTTTGACGTTAAAAGCAACTCTTCATGCATATTTATGCCGAGGCATGACAAGTCCGGTGATTCAAAATGACCCCAATGTCGCTTTTAATTTATCGAAATATGTAGGCAGAGATGTGAATATAAAATACATCACCTATCTTTCTGTAGCTTACCACATGTTCTTTAAACACGGGTGTTAACTAGGTACAATATAATCTGACTTATAATGATAATGTCTAGTTTCAACCGTTGTTTTCCGTTATTAAACCGTGTTGATGATTCTAATGAAAATACTTTAGATTTTATTAGCCAGTAAACTATTCCATTTTTATTGTTACAGTTTGTTTGCAAAAATATGTGACCTGTTACCTATTTACATACTTTCCCAGCAGGCATGCATTTGCGAAGAATGTATGTTAGTTGTCTGTAATACTGTATATTTAATCTGTTATTGATTATAGATAGAATTTTAAGTGGATAATTGCTGAGATATAATAGAAGCGAGCGCCGAGATAATCTAAGTAATTTGATTAAGACAATTATTCACGGATTATTTAGAAAAACTGAAGTTAATCTGCAACACGAAAAATGATACAGCTAATTTAATCGACATCGTGATGGACTCGCAATAAAAAATAATTGCTCTAATAAGTTATTAGATAAATTGCAGAAAAACATTATTAAAATATCAAAAATACAACGTAACAACAACCAAGTGATTTTCATCATGGAACAACTTAACTTTTATAGTGCCACGATGCATATAAAATGTTGAAATTTTTTTATTGAAACTGACGCGACTCGAATATCAGTTGACGATTACAGCTGCCGATCTGTAACTAATCTACATGACCTCACAAATATTCTGGTATTCTTCGGTTCGTCTTTAAATGATCTCACGGTACACTAATTCCAAGTAAATTTAGACATCCGCTGTTGAAAAGTTGTATACTATTTTTTTCGAACGCTCACTGCTTAAAAAAAGTTAGAATGTAGAATTTCGTGCAACGGGAAACCCTTGAAATAGGATGACATCAAATCCGCTTAAAAAAGATCCGATTGTACTTATATAATACTAACAATATAGATAAAAGTTAATTACTTGATTTTCGAAGATATACAATAAAATTCCCTTGCGATCTACTGTTTATCTCGCCACGATATATGAGCCGTTGAGAGCCAAAGTGGTGTAAATCATTTTATTTTTTTTGCGTTTCAGTTTCTCATAAATTACGAGGTTTTGACTCCGCACTGACGATGTTCTCATCTGAAAAATAGTTGAGCTACATTTAAATCACTTGGTCGGTTAATAGTTTTCAATTTAAATCACTGGAATTTTTGACTTACACCACTTTGGTTCTCAGCAAGTATTTGGAATTTGAATTTCTATTGGTTATTATAAAATCAGTAAAAAGTTGGGTACATTTTAACGTCTAACGCCGTATGAATAAAAATAATTTTCAACAGCAAATATTTTCTCCTGCGTTGTTAGGACCATTTTAACTTCTAGCAACCTTTAACTAGAATAAACATATTGTTACGTTTCCATTACAAGCATTGCCTGAGTGGGTACATTTAACGGTTGCAACTTGCAGTAGTGCTTGTTTTGGCGCATACTATATTTTATATTATTCGTTGCCCGGTGTGGGAGTAAACACGATGTTCCATATTTTTGTTTAAAACTTGCACCAAAGACTGTATTAGTAATGTGTTGTTTTTAGTTTTGTAATTTAGGTTATTATTAAATAATAATGATATATATCACTAATTTTTTAATGAAGTATTCTCTAATCCTGTTCTCGCCCACATCTTCAATTTAAGAGTTGGATAAGTTAGGAATAATAATCAAAATAAATAAACAGTAGCAACAAATCAATCATGAAAACCCAGTTTGCAATACTGCAGTATATAAGTTTTACTTTTTAGAAAGTGGATAAAGAATAAGTATGAATGCAGAAAGCGAATATACACTGTAATAGACTGCGGCACTGAAACGATCGTACAAATTTCAAATTCAGCAAATACGTCGAAAACAATTTTACTGTGCAACAACGATAACTGAAGTAAACAACTCAATGAGTTAGCAAAATATTAAAATTAAAATAAAGGTAAACAAGTTGTATCACATCATGTAAAAATAATCGACAACAATCCTGAAAACAACACTGCTGCATAAAAAAAAATAGAACGGTAAAATTGCCTTAAAAAGAAAAAAATAGAAAAACCAAAAAGTTTGGATAAAACGTGGAAACGTAAAAAAGGAATTTACAGCTACCACGTAAAAGAGGACAAATGTACAGTTTATTCAAAAAATCACTAATATAACTACGTGAGCAATTTACCGATAAATAAAAATTAAATGATTGATGTGGAGAGATATAAATTTAATTAGGTCTTGCGCTTAATCTGTTTCAGTCGGTTTATTTTACACGATCTGCAAATAAATACAAGTATTAAAGATACACTATTGTACTCTCATATATTTGTTGTTGCCTTATATAGAATATGTAAGATCATCTCGTTCGATATCATACGGCTCTTAATAAATTTTACTTGATATCACTACATTCAGCGGGTTTCTTACAACTTGCGAAACTGATCGAATGCTATACCCTTAATCTGCTGATCTATATTGACATATCGCATCTCTTATTATGAAGAATAATGAGGTATAACAATTCCTCGATTGTTGAGATTTCAATTCGTACTATATTTTCCAATGGAACGGGGTTTGCAGAAGTATATTAAATAAGATAATTAAAATAATATTAAATGTAACTTCTTCGTATTATATTTTTAAAACAAGTAAGGAGAAGTGTTCATTTTCTGACAGCTTACTTTTCCAGTCAAGATATTTTGTGGTATCTTGTACAAATTTCTAAATTTATTTATTTTAAGCACCTTTTAACACATCTACAGTACAACAAAATGAATTTGATGTGCGGTCTTTTATTGGCGCTTTGTAATGTAATAATTTATAAAAACACCACGAAGAGTATTTCGTGTGTATCATACATTAATACTGATATAAATTATGTCGCATTTTAATTGTCACAAATAACAATATAAATATATTTAAACCATAAAATCCTCAAATTAGTGCAGCGATGTAATTGAAAATTGCTGGCTGCGATTAAAGCTGCATTAAAGACTTACATAAAATAAGCCGCTACACGTAAATTTTCTTCATCGTAAATTCAATCAGATCATAAACAGTGAATTTCATTTATTTTACTTCACCTTACATTGCACTTTTGCATTCCGTTATCGATCTAACTGCAATAGAAAAAGACCACCTTAAAGTCATTCAACTGAACTTCACTTTAATACGAGACAAAAAAAAAGTGCGTGAAAAATTCATCCAAAAATATTTTATAATTCATGACTGTAAATCATAAATCTTGATACGAAAAATGTATTTATTTGGCGCAAAAATAACATACAACGTGTAACTATTTAGCCCGTGCCATGACGAATTTTATAATGATGCTTGGTAAAACTGTAAGATACAGAATAACGGGATCCTTTAGCTCGACAATTTCGGTAAAATAAAGTTATTCCGGATGTATTTTTCTTTTTTCGAAGATTTACGATGCGTGGAATTTTTAACATGTGTGAATAAAAGTGGCGACACGTTAACAAAAGATATTTCGGGAAAACAAGTACCCTCACACCAACACATCAGAAGTAATTAGATCGTTAAATATACCATAATGCAATGTATAAGTTTACAACCACTAACTGTATGAACCGTAAAACTTGATGTGGGTAGTAAAATAGAAACGCCAATTCGCCACCGCTGCAAATTATTAAGCATTCTTCCGACTATTATTTATACCCTGTTTTACAGTCGTGCGTGAATGCAGACTCTGATAACAGAATTTATTGCAGTTTAATGAACGCCGAGCCGTTCCTTTTTAATAAAATTATAATTGCAACGTTAGTAGTCAATTAGCAGTAGCCACAAAGCAAAAAATCCACATCAAACAATTTCCAAAACAAAAGTGCAGAGAAGTTTTGTATTTCGTAATTATGTTGAAAGCTTCTCTTTTAGTTAATTAAGATCCGATAGTAAAGTGGTTTAAGCTTGAAAAATAGTGAGATATTGAGGATAGTCCATATTAAGAGAAATCGATCTTGAGAAAAAATACATTTAAAGAAATTACTTTCGTTGAGGATTGAAAGGAAGGTGTTTTTCCACTTTTTTCTGGTGGCGGTTAATTTAACCGACCTTTTTATAGTTTTGTTCAGGAAGATGCCGCGAATTCATTCCTAACAAAGTTTCATTCTTTTGTCAAGAACTCTTTTTAATACAAGTAGGAAACGATATAATAAATTCAGTAAACGCGAAGAATGCAAAATGCTAACCGCTGCGTAATGGTAATCATTATTTTCAAGCTTAATCAACGATATTTCCGTTTAAAATATGCTAATTATTTAAATCCCTGCAGGCTTAAATAATATTTAAATCAATGCTTGACATTTGACTGCACACTAAAAAAGAACAGCTTGTACAACAGTTAACAACAATTCATCCATTCATCAAGAAAATCATGTTTTTCTAAACTTTTGTTTCACTTTCACAAATAGAAACATGCCTGTTGTAACAATTATTGGAATTTATTTTCGAACTCTCGAACAAGATTAGGTTAATTTAAATTGTGAATTATTTGAAGATGAAGTTAAGGTTTGCGAAACACAAGTCATAAATTTAATTGTTAATTCTACAACTAAATTTACGCTATTAACTCAATTTGACGGCGCTGAAAATGCTGTACCCAGATTACTACTAAAAAACAACTAATAAGTAGGCGTTTTGTTTGCTGACATTTAGCTGATATTTGAATTAATCAATGTAATCCAATAAATTAATTAAAAACATCCCGTATTTTGTAATCGGCGATTTGTTTTCGTATAAAACATGTTATTATTTTTTCTTCTTTTTTTGTTGTATGAGTCATAAAGAACGTTAATGAATACGTGCTAGAAATTTGTAATGATTTTGGCGGCATAGGATCCAATTCATAGTCACGGCTCAGACATAGTAATTATTTAACCTTCGAGGAAAGACAAGTAAAAAAATTTTCGCTTCAGTTTGGATATTTCTTTACCTGGACTCCGAACTGAAACGAAAATCTCTACCTAGTTTTTCCTAAAGGCTTAGCAATTGCTATGTCTAAGCCGTGACTATGAATTCGAACCCGTTGACAGTCCTTGAACTGAAGGTCGACATTACAAAAATGATATTTGATGAATAGTTATATATGTAATAAGATATCTTGTATGAAATATAATAAATTGAATAGTCTTTAAATATAAAAATTCGTCAGATATACGGTATTGTCAAATATAAAACGAAACAAAAAATATTTTGTGAATAAATGCACGTTTTATCGGATGACGGCAGTCCGTGTATATTTATCAGTCACCAATGTAGCGGATCGCGGCCCCGTTGCTGACGTGTTTATAGGATAGCCTTGCCTCGGTCTCGGTAAACTTGAAGTATGGATTTTTTTTAGCAGATTACTTCTCATCAGCAGTTGAATTATTGTAACAAAAATAATCAAAAATAATTGTATAATAAAGAAAATTTAAAAAATAACATTTACATTTCTAACATTTAAATAATAGGTATTATTCCCTTAGCTTCTCAAACAGAGATTTCGGGATGACGTTTTAGGAAATTATTATACCATCTTATACCTGGTTTTTGGTTTACAGATCAATCACTTTTTCCGGTAGCTATAATAATTTTTGTGATCGCGTCGATAAAAAGTACATTTTGGCATTTTTATTGCGCAATCAACAATCCGCTTTTCGTTTTCGATGGTCATAATAGGCTGAGGGCCTGGTCTTTTCAGATGATCACCATGTCTGTCATGCAACTTGTCTTGAAGAGTACTCTGAAATGCCTACTGATCTTTCTAATCGAAACCTGGCCAAATCTTATTAAACGAAATGCAGCTTTCAAGAACTCTAGAATATTATTATCAGTTCAGATCCCTTCGCAGCCACCCTGACTGCAAAAAGGTCTATGAGAGTTTTAGTATACCAGTTAGTCAGCCACCGCACTTTTTTGCAAGAGGATTTTACGATATTTCAACGATTAAAATATAAGATTCAATCTATTATCGCGATGCTGATGCAATTCAGCATGTATTTAAACGAAAATTAAATATATGTAATACATATGTAATTGTGGTTCTTCAGTAGACACGTACAGTCATCATGGACTGTCTTGCATAAAGAATGCAGGAAGAATCGCAAGACACAACTGCATTAACGGCATCTTAAAACGTGCTTTCTTATCTGCCAACATCCCTTGTTTACTTGAACCCAACGGGGTTCTGAGAGATGACGGCAATCGTCCAGATGGAATCACCATTATTCCCTGGAAGGAAGGCAAATCCCTCGTCTGGGATGTCACCCGTACAGATACGCTTGCACCTTCGCATTTACCTGAGTCGTCCATATCTGTTAGATCTGCTGCAAACAAAGCAGAAAATCTTAAGCGAAGAAAATATAGTTCGTTAGCAGATCACTACATTTTCGTTGGCTTTGCTGTTGAAACCTTTGGTCATTGGAGTATGAGCGCTCTATCGTTGTTGGATGCTTTGGGAAGACTTATTATTGACGTCACAGGTATTCCTCAGGTAAAAACCTACTTAAAACAACGAATTAGTATTGTCATTCAGAGGGGTAACGCAGCCAGCATTCTGGGAACTGTGCCTATTTCTTCTTCTCTGGACGAATTATTTAATTTAACGTAATTTTTAGTTTGTATTTTGTAGTTTAATTTTTATGTTATAATTTTATAATGTTTTAAATAGTAATAAGAATTAATTTCCATGTAATATATTTCAAATATTAAATAGAGAGTTTTAGAGTAAAAAAAAAAAAATACAATAAAACTCCTCCATAGTGGACACTCAAGGGACTGGACAAAACTGTCCACTATAGAGAGGTGTCCACATTAGAGGGGTGTTTGTATATAGTAATCTTATGGAGGAACTGATAAAAAAGTGTCCATTAAGAGGGGTGTCCGTATTAGAGGGATGTCCACTATGAGGGGTTTTACTGTACTTACTATTTACGAAGATGCCGTGTACTAAACAAGCATGTGGTCACCGCTTCGAAATTAATTTGTATTTATTTCAGTTCCTTCCGAACGATAAGAGCATATCAGGGAACGATTAGGTACATTCACCCTACCAACTTTTAATAGGAAACTCATATCTGGCAATATGCTTTTACCAATTATTGTAGCGTTCTTATGGGAATTAGTTATAGAATTTGACTACTTTCAGCTTTACTCCTAAATTCAGTTTTTAGATTTTCTTACGAAAAGTTAAACTAATTTCAATCGCTTACATATTCATAAATTTGTAATACAAATTCATTAACACCCTGCATAATGATTTTCTTAACACTTCCTTACGGAATGAACATCCTTATTAATTAACACATGCGTGAATTTTGATTAAATGTTTCAGGCGATGTGTCATTAATGCAGAAAACTTGAATAAGTTACTAAATGTCATTTTCAGGCTCACTGCTTTCCTGTTTTTATTAAAACGCTACAGTACTCCTACTATTGCAATTCTCATTTAATGCATGTTTGCAGGTTTTCGCCGAACACGAACGACCGTGCCTCAAATTTGTCATGCAGAGCACGGAACACAATCATCTTAGTGGCCGGTGACTGTCCGCCGCGGTCGCTCACGCTTCTACCGAAACATCCGCTCAATCATGCCGTGAATTAACGGCAATCTTTTTTCCATACAGCCTAAAACGAACCGCATCAAAAGATAACTAAAGAGGGGATTAGGAAAAATTTTATATCCATCTCTGTTCGAATTGATTTTTAACTTGTTACAGACAAAGCGCAATGATACGGTTCGAACATGCTGACAGATTAGTCGTGCCAGCTCGAGGGACGCATTAACGATTGGGTGCTGATTGGTTCCGCACGGCAATATGCTAACACCCTCATCTGCATGCTAATCCTGATAAGCCGCTAGATTCATGCCGTACCGAGATCACCGAGAGCAGAGCTAATAACGGGCGCGGATCGCCGGACTGACAATTATGTCCTTTGATATTGAAACTAACAGGAAATGACGCTCCGAAAGTCTTTGTATCTAAGCATCGTTGCCGCATGATTGATACGCAAAGCACATGCAATCAATATGCTGCCGTTATGACATCGCTATCATTCACCAGTAATTGACCAAACGAGTGCTCTTGTCAATAGAAAAGACGATCCGCATAAATTCATCAAGCAAGCAATCTGCATGTAAACCTGCCGTGAGCTCGTTTCACTTTCATTGCACCCAGCTCACACGGTTGGGAGATACACGCACGGGTCACAGGGCAAGGTCTATATTCAGCAGCAATGACCGGCAACTAACCCCGCGAGTTCATAATCAGTTCCTACTTCTTGCAAATTGTGTTTTTGTCTAAAGACGTGTTTTTCATTAATGAAAGCGAAACGGCGATAAACATTTAAGCGACGACACTCAGCGTTCAATAATAAAATCGAAAGGAAGCTGTTTAATTAGATAAGGTTATAAACTGGAAAACTCGGTTTCAATTTATTAGCAAAGTTTTTCTACTTCCTGATGGTTTGATTTTTGTTGCCATGTAAAAGTGGTATTGATGGTATAATTAGTTGATAAACACGTTAAATTTAACATAAAATTTAAATTTTTAAAATATATTTCCTGGACTTGAAGGCGGTTACGAATACATTCTCGCAGGTGTTGGAGCTGATGCGGACACATATAAATACAACTAATTATGTAGACTGTTTTATCAAATCACGTACGAACTAGCTCCTTTTCTAAATGCCTTAAGTTTCCGAAAGCCATCTGTTATCAGAGATAGGATCGTGCAGTTATATACGTACTACCACAGCATTCCACCGGTCTCACTACATACTGCAATACAGTATTGATATCTCATGATCACAATACCGTTACTGCACCAAACATGAATTCATCTTCTCTGTATGTTCTTCTGAATACAACAAGTGAACGAAGTCGCCGTGAATCACGGGACCGTGCAAATGTTAACGACAGAAATACATAATTTCTGATCACAATAAAAGAACAAGACGACACTCAATTTCGGAGTGTTCCTTCCGCATTCGCCCGTCACTGTCTTCAAATTAGTTATTTAAAATCAAGTAAGTAATCCCCCATCAAAAATAATGCAGGGCGGAGACCACAGATGTTTCATCTGCAGAATGCAACTCTAGATTGCAATGCTTCATTTTAATGACATTCGCCCGAGGTTTATTAGAAATAAAAAGCAACAACTGCCTAGAATCCAGTCACGTGTCAGGTTTGTAACGCCCGTTGGCTCGGATGGTTTATAAATTAAACGGCGCAAGATGTAAAACGGGGCAAAAACTAGATTAATATCGTCAGAATGTAACAAGATAGTAATGAGAATAGTTGAGATCTCTTCTTCGTAAAGGCCAACGTGAATGTTTTTTAAACCAACTTGAAGACACGTGCCATAACTTGATTGTTCCGGTCTGCCTTCTAACGAATCTGGTAAATGCATGGAATATTGCACTTCTTAATAATGCAGTACCTCAAACATTTGATTCAACTCGCACAAAATTTGCATTTTAAAATTGCAAAAATTTCAACGCCATGTGCAAGAAAATAGAAATAAACAAAACTCCTAGCGAAGCTGAAAATTATTTGCAGAAATTACAACTGTTAAATGTGAAATAACTGCGTATTGTTTCTTTTCAAATGGAATAATCAGCCGCGAGCGGCCCTTATTGTTAACGTTTGAAATTGGATTGTAAAAGTAGCAATAAGAGAAATTCGCAATTCGCTCTACCGGTAATTGAAAATAAGTTGCATAATTGTATAGTGGAATACCTAGAAGGACTCTTTTGACAAGACACCCTTTGGCATTTCATTCAAAATAAAGCTTAAACCGTACTGCAGTTAGGTAATAACTCAAAATTCAAGCTACATAATCGCAGCGCTTATTATGAGACTACCGTAAAAGGAATATCATTAACGCCCATGCAATGCAGATGCAGCGAACTGATTTTTCTTATTTCTGTCAACATATGAAAATTATGCAGTGCAATCGTTTAATCTCGAGAAACTTTCAGCGCAAATTTTAACGAAAAGTACCGTAACAATATGAGTTGCTGTCTATTAACGAAATGTTGCGTCGACAGATCGTTGTTAAATCTAATTATTGGTATATTCGGGATCGCTGTTCAGCCCTCGAGACTAGCTTATTACTCCAACAAATAAATAGTTGTTTCAAGTTTATTGGAGATATTAAATTAAAACATTTTTTTAATAATCGAATAATACCTTGATACTCTTAAGACAGGAAGTCGAAACTATATATCATAAATAATATTATGCTCTGGATAGCTTACGGCATTAAACGAACATTGCTAAAGTGAAGATATTAAATTGATATGACTTCTACAATGCGCTATCAGTTAAATATTCCTAATGCATCTGCATCTAGGACAATAACCCCCTAGACAAAAACCCCCGGACAATAACCCCTTGTTAAAATTGAAACCGAAATATAAAACCTACCATACAAAAACATTTAATTTGTGACTAAAGTTTTTTTGATAAAATCAAAACTAATAACCTTGATCCTGTTTTATAAATTTTCTGATTTTAAAAATGTCATCAGTCTATTTGATTTTACGTTCAACGATAACACCAGAAGAACAGAAAATTTTCATTCAGGATTATATTTATTTGTGATTATAGCAACTTTCAAACTTTTTATTAAGCGAGTTGTACCGGGAGATCGTTAATGGCTGTCAAGGAACAACTACATTCCAGGGAGTTATCAATATTTTATTCCAGTAGATATTAGAAACATTGCCCAATGCGTTTGTTAATCTGACATTAAACTGCGGTAGTTTGTTTGCGTTTCTTAAATTTGCTTTTTTATTCTTGTACGATGTTATTATTATCCAAAAAAGTTATTTACAAGACTACCCCTATCATAAGAAATTGCTTACTAAATATCATACATGATAGCTGGTGGATGTAAAAATTGATCTACTATCTGTAGAAAGTAGTTTTCTGGACAGACATTAAGGATCTCCCGGGAGTTAGCATAAAATTAAATAATGAATTATTTTTTTGGTTGTTAACTGAGTTTCTGTCCAGGGGTTGTTGTCCTGATACTACATCAGTTATGAACCCTATTCATCATCAATTCCTGAGCGAAGTGTTTGCCTTTATAGCAGGTAACAACGATCTTCGTTATACCTATACGATGTTCCATAAAGAAATGATTTGTCCGCGTGCTTTGCGCGTGATGATTGGAACGGTTGGTATTAAAAACAAGACTACACTGCTCAGCTAACCACCAAAAAACAAAACGAGACGCAACTATGCCGGCAGTTTGTGTATATTTAGTATAAACGGGAGTAGTCACGAAGAAGGTGACTAATGTCCCAAATTTAAAATAACCAATAGAAATTCAAATCCTTATTACCACGTGTTAATTACGCGTTTGCTTATCTAAGGTTCTTAAAAGTATGAATTTTACATTGGAACGAAGGTCGCTTACTTGCTCTGCAATCGTGTATCTAAAGGAACCTACGAGCCGTGTTTATCGAACAGATACGGTCACTTACGTGTTCTTCGGGCAAACACTTCGCTCAAGAACTGTCTAAGAATAGGGCTCCATAGTTGATTGTAATACCGTGCTACTTTTTTAATTGATGCTTTTAGTCGCAATGGACTAAGATTGCAAAAACGTTGACTGGATAACATGCAAATAAGGTGAAGAAAAACAGACATTTTGTCTACATAAATAAAGAGGAAGAACAAAACTAATTGTAAGAAGTAAAAATGAATATCTTCTTCAAAATCGCAAACAATTGCGTATGATTTTCGTATAATTAAACCACCAGCAACCTATACATGTCACACAGATATATATATCTGTACCAGAGAAGTAGAACAATGTATGTCCAAAAGTTACAATGTTCAGGAAATGCAAGTTAATGACTTGATATCTTTGGCGTTGCCTTAAATGCTTGGAGATGCATCATAATACAACACAATTTCTAAGTTTGGACATAGTTCTGTAATTCTGATAGGACATATCGTAATCAACTATACATCAAAATCTCATGGTTGGAAAAAGTGGACATACATCATTTTGCTTTTCAGTATGTATTTTGTAATTTTAAAAACTAATTTATGAATTCACAACAGCGTTTTGTACCTTTTCATGTAGGACCTTTTTCATGTACCACGCAGAAGTTTTATTCGGAAAAATTTAACTGTAGGGAAATAGTGTCTAAGTGGCATATTCAAAAGTTTTTAATTATTATTAAATCAACTATTGATATTTAAGTGACAAGAAATCGTTTAACTTACAACACTCAAGTATTTTCGTTTGTTAACTTTATGAAAATATATATTTACACTAAATATGACACACCCACTAAATTAACACCTCTTACAATATTTTTTGATAGTTTCAATTACTTTTTTGAGCATAGTTCTAAATTATAAACAGTTAATTGCCTATTTATCATTTTATTAAAGTTAGGTGTAATGACATAAATTCATAATAGGTACCTACGGTATGCGCCACTACAAACTCCACTGAAAGATATAAGCATATCAAGTGATCAATGTAACAATGAATGTAATGAAAACGTAACAGTATTTTTATTCTATTTAAGGTGTTTATTAACAGATTTTATTTTCGCTTGTACGATTTTGGGTGGCAAATGATTTTTATGAAATATTCCGAAAAGTAAAAATAAAACAAAATGAATTCAATTTTTAATTAAATAATGATTTACAAAAATCGTAACCAAAATATATAGTTTTTCGTATCCAGCGATTCGTCTCCGGCGATTCGTCCCTGTAAGCCAGTAAAATAAAGATTCAAGTTCGGAATAAGCAAGTAGCGACCGGAGCATTTTTTTTTTCATTCATCAAAATCATATCAGTTTTCCATCGTTCGAATACATCTTGAGAACTGTCGAAAAACTTAATTGAAGTGAATTCATAAGTAGTTTTTAAAATTGCGCAATACCAGATATCTGTGAAGTGTATATTGATAGTCTCATTATCATCCATAAATAACTTTGCATTTTTAATCCGAAATTTAGAAAATTTATTTCCGATTTGCCCTTTAAAAACTACTTCTTGTGTTGTTACACATATCGAAACCGAAACAATCAATACTCTCATTCTTTTTGATACGAATGTAAAAAATTATTAATTCCATTCGGATATTAAAAATGATTTGAAAATTGTTATTTTTTCCTCGAATATAATTTTGTATCCGCCTTTAACATATCCTGACAGGACCATAAAAACATTTTTGGTGTATCGACATTACTTTCATGACGCATTAAAGGGAACCGAGTAAAATCTATTTCAACGTCCGATCACGGCGCGGACTCGGGGATTCATTGGCCAATCAATCACCGCGCTCTTCCTAAATTGTAATTGACTGTCAATTATCGCTGACGAAGCTCCCAGGCGCCCGCTATTCGCCATATAAAAGAATGTGCGCCAATTACCTCTTCAATGTATCACCCGTGGTATGTAACGCTTTCTGATTACGTTATTTAACACTCAAAAAACATTTATCCGAGAATCGTTTTTCGTCGCGTGTGCAACATATTAGCGTGTTTTATTTGAGAAACTGTGTAAAGGGTTTTGCGAGTTTATCCCACTAAAGGCAGTCTCAGTATAAGTGACGTCACAACTTGAAATCTCGGGATTTAGATACATCCGCCCTGGATTTGAAATTCACTTCGATCCTTTGATTCAACGCCTAAAGGTGGCTCTTGGTTTTGGTAGGGCGAAAGCAAATTCCAGTAAAAAGGATACCGCCGCTAACAGTCTACCCGAACGCTTTATCATAAAATGAGAAGGAGGATTTTAATATTTCATAAGAAAAAGGTGTGCCTTTAATAAAATGTTATAAAATTATTGAAAGGACTATTTTCGAAATATTTTATGAACGACGTAAAAAGATTTTACCCTCTCATTGGTTCCTTTTTTTCCGTTCATTTGAAATTTATCTACACAACTTTCTGCACCTACTATCTGGTCCATTACATCTATTACATTGAAAAAGTTGTCGACGTTTACTAAAACAATTCCTTTAAGAATTTTTAAATCAACTTTTATTTTTAACTTGAACGGCGATACACAATGCAAAAAGCGTTTATTACACTATCGTTAAAAGTAATAAAAATATCATACGTTTTGGAAGCTACTGGTTTTTATATAGATTGAATGCCACGCAAAGCTAAATTTAATTAGTTCTTATACTACATTAACGCTTTTTATCTTTTGAACTAAAAACAAATCGCATTAACGCTATGGCATAATTCCTCATAGCTTAATTGTAATACTTGCGAATAACGTTCACTATAAAATGTCAATTTTTTAAACAAATTAATTGCGTTTAATTTATCTTAAATTTAAGATTTTTAAACATTTCTATTTAATGATTGATTGTACCATAAAATAGTGCACAATATTTAAATTTACATTATACACAGAATTTTAACACAAAAAAATATATTCATTATCTCGAAGTGCTTTCCCAAAACGACGAAAATCGGTGAACAAGGCAACCTAAAAACAATACTTGTCATAAAACTTCATGTCGCTACCGACATTGTTTCTTTGCAACACGGTCAACGTTTTTAAGTTTCACAACGTCCAAACTCTTCGCATGCTGACTTTAATTGCTTATTTCGGTTCTTCACTTCCTAAGGCAAATCAATAGCCATGGAAAACAAACTTGATCTTTGAAAACAACATTGGAAGCAATCTGTAACACAGCCTGCAAAGAGCTCAAACGTCGTATCGGATTTAATTTGTCGGACACCTAGCAATAAAAACAAATTTCATTATTTTCTAGACGTAAGATATTAAATCATTGTGGCACAGATGTGGCCACATTAGGTCATCATTTTGAAAATAAGTTATTTCAATCAATAATCGAAGCCTTCTTGGACATAGGACACAATCATCAAATACTAAAAAGACCTCCTTTAAAGATTAACGAATTCTTGTTTTATGACAACTCCTTATTCTTTTTATGGAGTATTCCTAAAGCCTATATACATATAAGACGCTGAAAGACTTGGCATTAGTTTATACGGGGTTCTCCAACGTTAATGGCCACCCAAAAAAATCAATTTTTACGATATTACTACGAAGATATGGTTACGTATTTAGTTATTAATAAGCATGTCATTTCCGTTTCCAGTTTTTATCATCTAGCGTCGTGACGTTCATTTATGTCAATTTTTTTATCTTTTCTTCCCACAAATCTTTCATCTATAATATTATTCTATTATAAAAATATCCAAACCTTATTAGCTTTTCATTGAAATTCGCCGTTATTTCGATTAGAAATACTGTAGTATCAGTAAGAAATGTTATTTACAACTTTCGAGTCACAACCAATAAATCAGGCAAGTGTTGTAAATTGCAAAATATCTCCCGGAGATGACCAGGTAGTAACGGCACGCGTTCAGCGTCATGGGCGTATAGGCCAAGCAACAGAGCAAAAAAATGTCATAATTTGCCATAAATACTACCCGGAAACCGATTGTGCGATTACATAAAGGACAGTTAGTAGATCAATTTGGCATAATTTTAGACTCGAGGACCATAATTTTTAATTTGTTATGAACAATTCAGAAGAAAAAATTGTTTTTTTTTTAGTGCTTTGCTTGTAAAATGGAAACTAATGAAGCAATCTTAATGTTGTCAATAGACGAATTGTAGAGAATTAACTTACGAAGAGAATGAGAGGTCGAATGTCCCGATCGAATAATTAGAACCGGAGAAAACCCGAAAAACCCGGAAATTTCAGTGTTTTAAAAAAAATCACAATTCCCACATTTTTTAAATTTAAGAACTGAAACTTTGCACGCAGATAGCTATTTATATGTATTTTATGTGTGCAAAACCCAAATTCTGTCAGACTAACGGTTATTGCACAATCACCATTTCAATTTTTTCTGCCATATTTTCCAGTAGGGCTTCTTGCTCCTGTGGTTGTCCGATTTAAATTTTAAAAACAGAATTGGAAACTAGACGCACAGGGCAACAAAACATTCATCTTCGATTTTCCATAAAATGCAGCGAAATAGGTGAAAAACGGTCGTGAATGTGAGTAAAAACGGCCGACCCCGCAAAAGCGGTCGAGTAGTGGGGGGTGACAGCCCGTGGGGGGAAGCGCAGCCCGATTCTATTCCTATATAAAAAACTTCCCCTCAGCGGCAGATCTTCCCCCTCTTTCCGGGTAGTATTTATGGCATGAAAAAATGTTTTATTGCTTGGCCTAGTATTGAGACTTTGAAATTTCAGATTACAAAAAGTTACTGAAACAATGGTTGCTGTTCGCTTCAAATAACTGAGCACAACTAATATGACAACAGCGCAATGTGAAAGCACAGATAGAATGTTTAAGTAAACTCCTATTAAAAAATACTAAGAAGTCATTATAGGTAGGAAGTTTATTTTTAGTCTGGGTTTGATAACCCCCAGGTTACAGTGGAGCCTCATTTATAACAGTTTGTATTATATTAAGTGTCCACCATTGGTAACTTCGTTATTATTAGAGCTACAAACTTGGTTAAATTAATACAGAATTGGTGTTTTTCCGCTGATTACCATACAATTTTCAACTGCTTCATTGCGTCTTTGGCTTTTGGTAATTAATTGTAACTTCTAGGTAGTTAATTTAAAAGTACTGCTGCATTACGGCATTCTACTACAAAATTATAGATCCCTTCATAATATGTAAGAAAGTATAAGGCATCCCATAAAATAAAAAAAATATTTTCGTGATAAACGAATACCACCAGTTTGTGGTCGTACTCCATGAAATAAACAAAGTTTTAAGACACAAATTAAATATTTGACACCAATTTTAAGGGTAACGTTAGAGAAACCTGTGCATAGGTCTGTATTTGCAGGGTGTTTTACAGAAGTTGGAAGAAAGTAATTCTCATACACGAAATCACACTTTAAAATGAAAGAATAATCTTTTCATGTCTAGCTAGCTTGGTTTCTGAACAACTTGACAAACGTAACAAATTTGAGTGTATAATATAACTATGTCGAGAAAAGAAAAATTCTTATGCATATATCTTTTCGCTGCATTTCTAATTCGATAATTCTGATTTATTACCACATTTCCCTTCAAACATGTTTTCCGATTAACGTAACTAAATTCCTTCCATAATTATGAGTAATATTCGAATTAACTACTAATAGAACTGCAAAAATACAACCATCACAATAAGGTGGAATTGACATTTATCAAAAAATTCATTTAACGATCGTGGAAAACGGATTTATAATCAGCAGATGAAAGGATAGTTCAGTAAGAATCTTAGGTCGACATTATGACATTCAACTAGCATCCTTTTAGTGCTTGCAAGGACATCGGCACATCTACAGCAATTTCTCATAAAGTAATCGTGCGATAATTTATAAACCTGCTTTTATCATAACTTGCACAATGACGATTTAGACACTAAATTCTAAAGAGTTGAAGTTCGTATTAATATTCTTAGACTGTAAGTTTGAGGTCAAAAACATTGTGATGCAACACAGCATTGTTGCTACTGAATTTCACAATTTGAAAAATGGATTTGTTTTCGTAATTACGCAAGCTGAGTTTCCATGCGGGCGGATAAACGGTTAATAAATACACGGCTATAATTTGCAATCATTAGTCTTGTTGGTTTTTCGAAGTAACTTGATGGTAGGCTTTCGTTCGTGTTGAAAGAAGAAAATCAGTCAAAATATAAAGAGGAATGCTTAAATTTTAACGAGTTCATTTTGAACTGTAAACAAACAAGCGCCTATAATTAAGCAAACTCATATGAGAAGTTTACGGTAACCAGAATGTAATTAAACCATATGTACAAAAACATTTTCAAATTAAAATAATTCGCGCTTACGAAAGAAGCAATTTGTCGATCGGAATTAAAATAAGATGCAGAACACGATTACATCTAATTAATTGATCAAATGCACGGTTATGGAAAAAAATCTCCAATCGAAAAAAATTGGACTTATTGTATGGTCGTGCAGGTCAATCCGTTAAATCGATGATAGAATTAACGGTTAAAGTTTACAAATTCATGCACTCCTACGTACACGTTCGCCAAATAAAAAGTCTAAACTTTAAATCTGTTACGAATCGAAAAAGTAGCTACAGTAACGTCATCAAGAAATTTATTGGAAGCTGTTAATATGTAAATATGAACGAGGAATTTTGCGTAAATCGATATATCGTGTTTCCACTAATGATGGTGAGCATTGTTCAGTATCCACATTCGAATACTGGCCACGATTGTTAGAGTATTTGCATAAAACGTGCTAAATAAAGTGAAAAGGTCACATGCTAACGGTACCGATCGCCAATATTTACTAATAAAGAACTGCGTCATTGTATGCTTATTTTGGTATTTTATGTGGAAAATTGAATATTAGCGCCGCGGTTTCAAAACACCCACACAACAATCCTTTAACTGAGCTCTAAATTAAACTGTCAAAAAAATAAAACTATAAAATTTAGATTAGAAACAGCAAAGCTTCAAGTAAAAAAAAATACAGATAAATGATTAACTGTAAAAATTTTAAAAGAAAAACGGTGCTATTTAACAAGTTTTCCGCTTGAAATCCGTTCAATTTCTTTCACATTGTTTCATAATCTAACTAATGCTTGTTCATTCGTGCAAAAAAGCGAAAAAGGGTTAAAATAAAAGGCATTACAAATAGTAACCCAAACGTGCAAACTAAGAAACGTATTCCGCGCCGTTGAGCTTAAAAGCGCCTTAAAACGTTTGTTGCAAAAAACAGACTGTTAAGAGACGCAATAAATAAATCGGCCGCAATGAAAGATTAGAGTTATTAAAATACCATTACCGGTTTGTTTTATAATGAAACCAAATTTTAATACATAGCGGCCTCATCAAAATACAAATCGACCAGTTAACGAAATAAAAAAGTCGCACAGACTACTTTTTAGATTAAATTTAGAGCCAATGTCCCTGCAATGCTAATTTTATTGCAAAAATACTGTTACGGTTTGCGTGATAAGTGTAAGTTTATCTTATTAAGAACAATTTATTTATGTCCATTTAACGCAAATTTACATGAAAAATAACGATCCAACTAGGCTTAAAACGGGAAAAGCAAGAAAATTTTGCTGCCTTTTCTGCAACTATCATCAAAAATTAAGCCAAAATACAAAATTCGCGAATTTTAAATAACATATTGTAATAAGCAGCTGTCTATTCGATGTTATTACAATTCCCTACAAATAAGTACTTAGTATTAGATAAAAGAATGTATGTAATAAAGCAAATATTGTCATTTCTGGAAGATTCAGGAAAGTGACAAGTCCCTCACACAACAGTTACAGATAATATCCCCTGGGTCAGCAAAGTTTGCATCAACTTTGTAACCAGCGTACCGGTCAAGTTGTGCAATTATCAATCAACACTAACTGCGACGCTTACTTCGACGTATAATAGTAGAAAAGGTTAAAGAAAAAGTCTGGATGGAAGAATAAACAAACAGATGAACTGTCTAAACTAAATAATGGTTGTTTGGTATCAAATTACAAAATGTTAGTCAGAGGCAATTAAACAAAGAAACTAAATTAGATAATCGAAACACAAAAATGTTAAAGAACAAATAAACTCAAGATCAAACAACGCTACATAAGTGAATCAAAACAATATATTAAGACGTGTTAGAACATAAATAAGACCATCTCAGAAAGAGAAACTTATCACTGATCTGAAGTTGGATGAAGTAACATCTAACAGATTTAAAATGATAAAGCTGTTGATAAATATGTGACATTTAGGTTTCATTAGTTCCTCTACACAGAGTTGATAAATATTTATTCACCTGTATTATACGAAGTACAGTATTATATTATTATTATATTAAAAGGTATAAAAAGACTAGTAACAAATTAAACTGAAAAAAATTGCATAAAAGAAATGAATTGAAAATGTACAAGCAAACAGACTTGTTGTAAAGCACAACTTCTTTAGCAAAAAACAAGTCTTCTACAAAAGACGTCCCTTAAGGGGCCGGTTTAATTATTAATTTTTTAGTATTCATCTGAATTGTATGGACGTGAAAATATGATGAAATTCAAATATTCAAAGTAATTTAACAAATTACTGAAAACACTTCAATCATCTAACATTTTGTTCGCAAACCCACTATTGTTAATCGTACAACGGTGCATTTATTTGCAATTTTTGAAACATGTCTAACAGGTCACGTCTAAACATAAAATTAATAAGACTGTCACTATAAGAATAGAAGTTCAGTAAAGTGATTGACGACGTAAAATTATGTATTAATATTACTTCAATTACTCTTGTTGAAATTCCATAATAAATTTTTTGTTCAGTTCCAAAAGCGTGCCCTGTATTGAAAACGATCGATTTCTTACGACCTAAATTGTTTTAAAGTAACCGTTTTAATAAACTTAAATTGGCAAAAACCTTAACCATATTAGAATACAACTTTTTTGGCGATTGCGTAAATTGAATTTAATATACGGTACATTTCACGTAAACTGGATACTCAATCAAAAATTCGGTTAAAAAATAATAATGTCACATCCAGCAAAGTCTCGATATTGTCCCTTGTGTACAGAAACACACAATGTAACACGACGTTGAACTTTCATTGGCGTTAGGAATTTTTGTGCTTCGTTAATGGAGCTCGATAAATCTTAATGACCATATCAAACTACTGGAGCATTTATGACTAAGGAAATAGTTATCTGTTCGTTTACTATTAAATAAGCGAAAATAAATGAATCAGTTGTAAATGTAAATTCTTCCATTTAAATAGAGCGAAATAGGAGGAGGACGCAATCTGGAAAAATGATGCAGGTGTAATTCTAAACGTACATAACTTAATAAGGACTCGAACCATATAAAGCTTAATTAAAATACGAAACAGAACATATCCTCGTTAAGTGAAAAAAAATATGACTGAATTATGGGCTAAGATCGATATGTAAGTAGACGATTATTGGTAATATCACGAAGTAATTAATCTCAGTCCTTAATCGATTTTCAAGAGCGCGCTGAAAATAAAAATAAATCGTACATAGTTAAGGTGTAGCTGAAAATGCAGTAAAACTTGCCACATTCTATGATTTATTTGTGTCAATAGCCTATTGCACAAATAACTTTCATCCTCGTTTATACGAGTGATTTACGAGTTTGAAAATTATGCCTTGTATAATGATTATTATAAATTGAATCATCGTAAAACAAAATTTATTATGCTTTTATTAATTTTACGTGTAAACCCATTTAGCACACAAGGTTAGTCGGCTGGCGATGCCGTAATTCAGGTCGCCTTTAGAATTATTGTCACACTTGGCCCGAAAAGACTCCGCATATTAAACGAAATTTGTACAAATGCTCTAATTTGAATGAATTGCTCCTCGACACGTTCTTTTTCGTATATGTATAGGTACTTATTTCGCACCATATTGAGTTTATTGTAATGAAAAAATAATGATTCATGGTTTTTAGCTGATAAATAAATGTAACAATTAAAAAAATTATCACAATTTAAACTTCACATATATATATAAGCAAATGCAACGTTTTCTAAATAAAAAATTGTAATATATGCAAATCAACGTTGTTCATTATGTTTTTTATGTAGCCATCGGTTTCCCATAGCATTTCTTGATCATTTAGTATCTATTGCATGTCATTTTACATTGAAACCGTTTCCTCTTCGTTTTTAGGCATTATATAACATTTTACTTATTACCACTAGATTACCAGTATTCACTATTATGCAGTATGTCAACTTAACCAAAAATATTCACTTTCGTTACGCATAAAATTTTATTTATTACTTATATTTAGTCAAATTATTTGACTTCAAGTACCGTACGACGCAAAAATTTTATTTTTCTTTCCCTCGTTTCCGCTTTCATATATCTTGCTTTTCTCATTCATAACCTTTTAGGGTATTAATGTTTTCGATCATACCCTACAAGTCAAGTCGCTTGAAATAGCTTGAGCAATATGAACCAATTATTTTCTGAACTTCAAGTGTTAAGTGAACAATAGCTTCTTTCAACTTTTCACCTAAATTGAAAAGCAATTAATAGTTGCTTGGCTTAAAGTGACTTCGAGACTTTATAAACTAAACAGCAACCTGAGATGTCATCATGGGATACATTCAGTAATCTTCTATGTTAAAAATAGAAATTCTTGCAGAGCACAACCATTATACCTGCTTTTTTCATATTGCATTAAAATTACAGCTACCCTACACTAATGCAGTAACGCATTGAATACGGATGGTAATACAATGAATATAAGAATTTGAAGTTTCGGGAGCTGAAAGTTTACTTTATAGGCCGCTCAATTCAGCTGAAATTAAAACACGCAGTAGGTTGCTGAATTCATGAAAAAACAAGAGCAAAACAACAAACACTGTTAGTCGGTCGGTAATGACCGACTATGACGATAACCTCCATCGAAGATCAAAGGGACGTGGAGCTTTGGAAATGTTAGCACAAAATGTGTAGAATTAAATTTGCCACCTTTCTGCGTTTTTTCAATTTCTCTACTATGTTTCTGAACGTAGATAAAAGCTTTAGTGAATTTTGATAGGTGTTTTCCTTGATTCTTGGCAATATGCGAAGTAAATTTTAAGTCTCTCGAACATATGAAGGGTACAGGAAAAGAAGGAGGTATGTCCATATTTCTAAATTGTTCAGGGGAGCGCTTTTAGTTCTCGGACTTGTTATGCTTGCTATGTAATGCAAATATTAAAACTAACTCTCTATCTCCTGACTAACTGCTTTTTTAATTTAAGCTTGGGACATGTGATAGTACTCAATTTTTGCTACAAAATGGCATAGTTATCTTATTTTCGATAGGAACTGGGCATACCTCCTTCTTTCCCTGTACTCTTCATATAGTTTCGGACTAAATGCTTGCATAGACGGACGGATGGACAGAAGCGCGGAAATAGCTAAATCGATTCAGATTTCTATCCTGGGCAATAATATACACTTTATGTTGGAGCAGCTTACTTTTAGGGTGTTACAAATGTATAATACCATCACGATGTAAGGTATAAACGAATTACTTTATGTTGTTATGTTCAACAACTTTGATGTCTTCATTTAGCACTAAAACAACGTGTCGATGCGTATTTTTATACAAGTGCATAAAGCTACATAAAGCTACTTTGAAAATCAGGTGATATGACACATAATACAAAGTACATCAGCGTAAAAAAATAAATATTTAATCCAAGATTGTTTTGTCTACTGTCTTTCTTATTCTTTTGATAAACTATGATTCTAACAATTTTATTCAATTACGTAACAATCAATTATTAATTAAATAAAATTAAACATGTAACAAAAGGGTCCGTTATAATTTTGAGTTGTACATTGTTAAACTTTCAAAGGAACTCTTATGTGACTATCGCTGTAATTGCTGTTCTGCGCCATCGATATTTCGATGCTAACAGGAAACTTTAGGAAATGTCCGTCTTAGATTTGTATAGCTCTCTATTTAGCGATTACAAATATCAAAAACTTAGGTGTTCATGTTCTTAAATTAATGCTTGGAGTCTTAGAAAAACCACTGTGGAATGTCCTTGTTAACAATAGTAATCTATAATAAAATAAAACGTTTGTTCAGCAGCGAACTTTTTAACATTTATGTAACATTACTAAATTGATTAAAAATAAATTTTGACGACCTCCTACCGTGCAAAGTTTGACATCAAAATTTTCTCATGCTTGAAATAGCTAAAACCAGACCTATAAAATGACAACGAATCATCAAAATTGGAGGCGAACACATCATCAGATTCCCTTGTAAGAAATCAATGTTAACAACATTGCAATGCACAAATTTAAATATGGTAAGAGACAGAAAAATAAATGAAACCATGCCAAAATAATTACAGGAAACAAACACAAATCTCAAAATGGACAAAAACCGTGTAACCTGGGGCAATATAAATACGAAAATAATTGGTACCAACTTGATACCCCAAAATAACAGAATTCAATATTACGATAGTTACGTTTTCATTTAATTACACCAACCACCAAAATAAGAAGAGAAAATACTTAATGTGACTAAGGAACAATACAAACTTAATCTGAATACTATACTGCGCTGCTTAGGAAGAAGGCAATAACTACAAAAACTTGAAATCCGAGAAAATCGTAGTTTGATAAAATTCTTTAGATGAACTACGTGTTCAGCCTAAATATTTTCGATTTTGTTTCTTTTAGGTATAAAACTAACTAGTTAATCTATGTATAAAATAAAAACCTTTTTTTTCTACGACTATATCGAAATATGTTTATTTCACGAGCGTAAATTCAATCATAAACAACTACATTTTGTACAGAATTTCATTTCGCATCGGTTGCTAGGCAACAAATGCGAAATGAAATATTTCGTATTCGGTTCACTGTTTTTGGTCACAAATGTTAAGGCGGCCTAGAAAATCGAATGTCATCAGTTTGCCGTCAGTTTGCTTCTGTCAACATTACGTTGCAGATAATTTCGTAGTTATTTTCGATAAATTTTACAATTAATATGGAAAGTGATAGTGATAATGACTTGGAATTAACACCTCCAAACATAACTGAAGTTGCAAAGTTCACAACATTAAATTTATTACCGGAAACGTCTAAGAAAATGTATCAACGCGCTTATAACCTCTTCTTTTCTTTTTTTTTTTTGTTTAAATTATGTTAAACGCGTGAGCAGAGGTTATCGCAGAAAAAATTTAGTATGCAACGCGCACAGAATGGCAATTTTACACTCGTATGAATTGCTGCAGTACGAGTCTTCGACTCGTACTGCAATTCATACTCGTGCAAAATGAGCATCATTTTGTGCTTGTTGCATAATATACTATTTTAACATTTTAAAATTATTTAAGGGGGTCAGGTACGCTACGTAGCTTCCATAAAGATCAATGTATTACATAAGTATACTTTTCTCGAGAACCGTTCAACGGAATTCAACCAGATTTTGCACGCATTTAATTTTACGTCTTTCTGAGCTATTAAATAAAGCATTTTCATTTTTTTAAATTTTTTATACACAAAATTCGTTATTCAAAAAAAAAGAAAAAATTACACTGAAGAATCTTTTTAAGCAAGTTCCAGAAATAATTTTTGAAATTCCTCTATTCAATCGCTTCAGATATATATGCTTTACGACACAAAAAATTTTCAAGGCTCCAGCTTTATCCGTTTTGTAGAAAAATGTACAGTCTACTCTTCAGGAGAACCGAAAAACTAACTGACGCTCTGTGTAAATCGCACGACTTTGTTGTCTTTGTCCTCAAATTTGGAGCACTTTTAGTAAGCATAGAACTCTCGGAATAGATAGTTTTGCTCAGAAAATAATGCAATTATTAAATGTACAAAAATAAAAAAATTGAATTTTTTCAATTATTTCATATCCGACCCCTTTGAATACATTTAGTGCCGTTCTACTATGCAAAGTATTTGGGAAAAAACGCGTCAATAAAGCAGTAACACAAGTTGCTGCATTTCTGCCTTTTACTGGTGGAATACTGTTTTTTTTCTTTGGTATTAACTACGCTACAATTAAAATACTACAATACAATACCATGGCTACCATTGTTGCAAGAATAGTAACCATGATAATAATTGGAAATTTAAATTAACGTCGCTTTCAGAAACCGGGCATCAAAATACACAGGTTAGAGTAAATAAATAGTTTTCACAATCGGTGAAAATAAAATATTATTAATAATAAATCAGTAACCATCACTTATCGAGTACTACACTGGCTAGAAAGCAGTAGCTGAGCGCTCGACTGTAGATACTGCCTTCTTTCCTTGTAATAGGACTCAAAATTGAAAAGGCAGTAACTGCTTTTGCCTTATAAATTACGTACGAATTACTTTTAGTGCTTTTTTTCGCTGTAAAGATATAGGTCACGACTAGACGATTCCAATGATACCCATATCTCAAATTTCATATTTTTGTAGTTACCGCCTTCTTCCTAAGCAGGGCAGTATAGTGCGTAAGTAAGAAATCAACACCAAAAATTCCGCAAACAATTTCTTAATCAAGTATTAAAATCTACCAGTCACAATTTTCCTCGTATCATAAAAGTATTGGAAAATTATTTTATTTACCAAAATTTCAGTGTTTACTACACACAATTAGCAACAAAAATGTAACACAGAAATTGAGAAGTCAATATCAACCTATTTAAAAGGGTGCCAATTTAAAGTTTCAACAGGCGAGAAAAAGGCAATGTGTATTCAT
Organism: Dascillus cervinus; assembly: GCA_949768715.1. Taxonomy (NCBI): domain Eukaryota; kingdom Metazoa; phylum Arthropoda; class Insecta; order Coleoptera; family Dascillidae; genus Dascillus; species Dascillus cervinus. The sequence goes on along the minus strand of OX458316.1, from coordinate 14,565,829 downwards.
AGTTCCCGTGCTATTCTTTCGTTTTATAAAAAAAAAACTTTCAAATAAACAGAAAAAATTCTATTATAGGCAAACCTACATAACAAGAAAAGTGTTGAAAAAGGTTCATTACTAACGACGAAGCGTTAAGTTTATCTAAAGAACCCATTAAAATTTTGAAATCCGTGGAATTACTGGTACTAGAAATATAAAGCTTAAACATATTAATTAATTAGGTATGCAAAAGAAGGAAAAAGACATTGCACCATTGGCGGAAACAGGGGCGAGGAATAAACGAGTTCATTCCACTTGCGTCCTTCAACATCCCCCAACCGACCTTGTCCCCTCTATTCCTTCTCCTAGATGCACAACTATAATACATTTGCAAGACGATAGTGAAAGGAAGGTAGAATTATGCGCCACTCCGCGTCTAATAACGCGAGGAGTACTTACGGAGCCTAAAAACTACGCCTTGACGTTATGTATCTAGACTGTATTTACTGCATTAATATCTCGAATGTAAAAAATTAGTCGTATTTGTTTAGATAAAATTTCCGTCGATTTAAATTAAATACAAACAGATTACACTATAATGTAAGTATGTAATCAGAATTCTTGAGGGAAATTTGCCCGATGTCGTTGCTTTAAATGTTTCCTAACGACCAAGTTCAGACAGGTGTAGTTGCATTCACGATAATGTCATGTTGATATCAGGTCGAGTCAAATTGATTTATATCTGGTTACGTTACGTACGTAATTGAAATTTTGCACCGATTCCACTCGGTAATCGTAATTTTAATAAAGTAAAAAGTTTGTGTCGTAGTCGAAATTTATAGTACCGTTAAATAAGATCTGTGTTCGTAGAACTATTGTCATCTGCAATGCCAAAAACGACAGATTCAATTATCCTTAAAAACGTGTTAAATTTTCTCCGGTATGTTCGTATCCTTTCAACCTCACACGTTCGGTAATAAGCGATGGCGGTAGAGTTTGAATATAAACACTTGTCGTAATGATTTAAAATCACCAGAATAAAACGAAAATGACAATGTACAAGAAGTCGCAAAAAAAGTAATCTTTCAAAAAGAATTGTGATCTTCGAAAGAATGAAAAGAAATAATACGACCGAAGAATAATTACTTTGCGTGTCAGTAAGCTGAGAGAGGTGGGCGTGCGATTATCCGCCAAGATGCAGTTGTCAACTACAAACACAACATGCTTCGAATTGCATAATGATATTCCCATTAATACCAGCTTCTTATATGTCATTTCGTGATCATTTTTTACAATGAATCGATTAAAACTGACAACACATCTAATAGCTGTGTAATAAATGAATTTGTAATCGAAAAATTAGCTTTTACTTTATTCAAAACTGCTTACGTGATTAGGTTGAATTGTTATTTGTGGTATTGCTACAAAAGACAAGCAATTAACAATTATTAATTTCAGTTAAAGTTTTTATATGAAATTTCGCTCAAGTAATAATAACACATTTAATCATTCTAATCTAACTAAGGAATCATTTATCCAATATTATTACTGTTGTTAGTTGCATTACTAAAATTTTAACAAAATACAGTATAACTCGCTTATAATGGATTTGACAGGATCAATAACATTAGTTCATTATAACCGACTGTTCATCTTATTCAAAGTTGATTTTATTAAATTGAAAACAATTAGATTCTAAGTTTTGAAATATACAGGTTGTATTATATTAATTGTCAACCATTGGTAACTTTGTTATTATTATTGGAGCTACAAAGTCGGTTAAATTAGCAAAGAATTGGTGTTTTCTTCGTTGATTACTACAATGAAAGCAAAAAAACAATCGAACGTCAACTGTTCGAGATATTCACGAAAATAACATACTTTTTACATATTTCAAAGGGATGTTTAATTCTGAGTAAAAAAGTCTTAAGGTATTAGTACTATTAAATTAGCTACCGAGAAGTTACAAGCAATTGAAGTGTTTATTTCAATTAATTACAAAAATCACGTAGGCAATGAAACAATTGAAAATGGTAATTATTAAAACGTCAAAAACAATTGAATAAATGTGACAGTTAATATTTTCATCGAACATTAATGTGGTTTATTCACTTTTCATTACTTTTGATGTGTTCAATTTTGAAATGAGACAACATTTTCGAATAATGGAGCAGTTAACAGCCACAACTGCCAATATTATGCCTTGTAAAATCCACAATGGATACGAGAAAGCCATTTTCTAAACGTCTTTTCAATCAATGTGTGGTGCGGCACAGTAGACAATTACATTATTGGTTCCTATTTTTTTGAAAATAATAACACTTCACATAGTTTTCATTTTCCTAACTTTTGTATTCATTTTTAATTAATTAAAACAGTTTGAATACATTTTGTAACTTGTCAGTTTAACAGTTATATTTGTCGGGAGTTTTCCAAAAGATGAAATTTAATGCATGTTGTGATTTTTGAATATTGGGTTGCTTGCATTGGGCGTAGACCTCAGAAAGTTACGTCAAATACGGTGAATACAGGTGTCCCGTTAGTCAACTTCATCCCTCAGAGGGATGATTGACCAGCTCATGACACCAGAATATCAAATTATGATTTTATTGTTAGTAAAAAGTCATTAGTTTTCGAGAAATTGGCACTTTGCCGAATTTTGTAAAAATCGATAGTTTAGATCAGTTTTTCGAGTGCCACAGCTACAAAATTCCATATTCTAAAGTTCTAATTTTTGCTACACAACCCTGAATAGTTCGTCTATTGACTACAGTTGAAAAATAAAATCAAGAGGGGTATACCTTTGAAGGAAAAAAACTTTTTAGCACGATTTATGATTAATATTTTTTTATTAGCTAACTTCAACGCTTCATACTGTAAAAAAATATACCAAGCTAAACTGGCAAATTATTTTAAACAATTGCTCATTTAATGTAGTTTTTAAAATGGTTATAACATTTCTTATGTTTTACTTCAGAAAAGAAGATATTGATATTTTACTGCAAAGGGAGCTCATTGTGGAATTAATTCAATATTTATAAATTCGTATGAAAACACTTGTTAAACTAAAGTGACAGGTATTTATTAAAATCTAAGCAAAACACAAATAACAATTAAAAAATGTGTTTAAATTGCCTGGCACCAAGTCGAATGCAAGTGCACCATCTTTTCAGAAAACTTTTTTATCAGTCTTGCGCTTCCTACGATATTTATTTGTTGTGCGGCTTCAGTAATACTCTGCCTCGATTCATTTACGCTATTTATCTGTTTTCGTAACATTCTCCTTTATGCAACCCTAGTAGAAAAAATCTAGAGGATTTAAATCCGAATTATATAAATAATATGCTGTTTTGTTTTGTGTTATAACCACCAGTGCCTGTTTCTCAATTATTTATTAATTTTGTTATTGATAGTTGTTGGATATATTGCAGGCATTTACTTACGTTGTGCCACAAAGTTATATAGTGACGTAGCGGCGTGATCAGCACGTGTAATTTGGAATTTGAATTGCTATTGGCTAAAATAAATTCGAGGCATTACTCGCACTCGCTTACTAACATGAGCGAAAAAATGTGCAAAGTGCGTGTTCAGCACATGCTCACTACATATATGGCCGTGAAATAAAGTATAATAGTTTAAATGATCCAGTATAGATGTATTCAAGTTCCCCCCCGTTTTTTTCATATTTATGAGGAACACCAGTAACTATACAAAATTCGACGTCAACACGTGCACAAATGGACATTCAGGTTGTTAAGTATTGTTACCTGTGAATTCATACGAAGTAACTTTGAAAAGTTTGTGCCGAAAATTAAAGCGCGTGGGAATGTATAAAGAGCAGACAGTTAAATAGACAGACAGACATGCATTATATATAAATATACTTATATAGATAACTAGTTTTGCCAACCAATTAACAAGGCGGAAACCTTTCAGTACCTTAGCTAAAACTTTAATTTAAAAGAACATACTTGCAAATTAGTTCTGACATAATTATTGAGTTCTGGTTTAACAGGTTCACTGCCAATGTGAAATTTTATATCTTTGCCAATTGCCGACATTTTTTTAAATTATAAATGTACGCCTTTTATCCTGAAGTAGGTAAGAATAATTGCTATTATATCATCGCCGTGTTTTGCCTCGCATTTAGCAGTGATTATTGTCATTATTATCTAGTTAATTATTTACTTACATTAGTCACACAATTACCTTTCTTGTTAAAGAAATGTGCTATTAATAAAAATATTCCGATCTGCAACTTTACGTCTTCTAAAATTCGCTTTAAAAAATTGTTTTTATAACATTAGTACCAAAAGAAACGCATTCGTGTCGCAACACCCATTAACAAACAACTTGTAATAAAAGGCACCATCTTTTATTTTGAAACAATCATTAACTGAATGTTATAAAATGCAAAATCTAAGAATCCAATTAACATCACAAAATGATTCGTCATCTTGCAAAACGTCCCGTCCCGTCAATCTGACAGGTAACTAAAATATAATCAGTTAATTGTCGATATCAATTGTGTTGACTGAATTAATTCAAATCTAAACTATGTAGAGGGACTGGTCTTTTCCAAAACATATAAATCAAACGGCGTAAACAGGAAGTCACAGAAAAAAAGATTCAGCAAAAAATCGAAGCAAAATAGGATCCAATAAAAAGCGCGCTAATTCTATCAAATTTCAAACGCACAACTACGCAAACAATAGTTACGTTGTGATAGAGATTGATAATTTCACAAACAATTCAAAAAGAAAATAGAACCAGTGATGATAAACGTAATAACCTATAATTAGATTCCTTATATGGTTTGCGAGAGCAAATTAAAGGGCAAGAAAAAAGAAAAATTCCTTAGACTTAGGCAGCAACATTGGTCGCTATTACTACACACGTACCTGCCTATAGCCAATCGGTATCAGATACAACACGTAATAAAATAGAAAACGCTGCCTCGTCCATTTATAAAGAAATACTTGTCAACTTGAAAATTTTTATGGTGAAAGAATTTCTTACTAAACTAAAGTGTTTCTTACAAAATTTTATGATCTACCATCAAGCACGAATCATAAGAAATTCTTTTTTAATTACTAAAATAGTAATGGCACTCGTAAAATAACTTCCTCTAGCTAAATGAAACAAAAAATAAATATATAAACAATGAGGCATGGAAATTTGTGGCTGACTGCTTCAATAGCTTGGCGAATGTTTTTTATTAAATTAGATTAAACAATAATACGCACTGATTACATTGAATGATGAGTTACATCGCGTTTTCAATGCTACATGGTTGTAGCAGAAAGCCTCATGTTCAACATTTACATAACCATTTTTAAATGCGATAATAAAGACGTGCCACATAAATTATGAAAGAAAAGACCACATCGGATATGTCAACCTTAATCTAGTTCCCGATGTTGCATTACAACTGTATGCATTAATTTCTTTGATGTGCCGTAAATTATTAGTTATAAATCTTGGATATGTGACGTTACACACAAAGGTCGACAGTTGCAAATGAACACACAATTACACAAAGGTACAAATGCTTGTCGTCCATCTTGGGATACTTATTGGATTTTAGTTGACGCTTTCTGAAACTACTGTTATCAATAACGTATATAGTCTGGCATACAGCATATCGATAAAACTAGTTCACCTTTATTGTTAGACAAAATTTAATATTGTTTATAAAATAGTCGCCAATAAGTAAAATTAGTTGCTTAAATATAAGTTTAATAAGCAAATAATACAATTGTAGGTAATGTTATTTTTTGCCCGTAAATAATTTAAATATTTTGTAATTTCCAAAATGAATTATTCGTAAAAATTTTGTAATTCGGAACACCGCGATTAGGATATCTTACATTTTAATGGCGCCTGGCTTTATATGAGTTTCATTAGCAAGTCCATAAATGATATGCATACCTGTTATTTCAACATTCGTGTAATAATCGTTCATGATAGATGTTTTCTTAGTTAAACCGCAATAAATGGTCCTTAAGTCAATTCACTTCATAATAAAATGCTCTTAATCGCAAACGGTGCAGTTTATCAAGACGCTGGAGGAGGATAAAATAGACTACATTTTCATAATTTAGGCCTAAGTGGCAAAAAAAACTTCCGATCGTAAAACTTACCATGAGAATTGCTTGAGTACCCCTCGTATATACGGCCCTGGTTAAAATATTTCAATTTGTTTTTGGCAACAACAATCCTCGTTATTTGCTCATTACAAAATTTCTTATTAATATCTCCAACAGCAATAGAAATATAAGGGGAAACGTTGTATTTTTGGAGCACACCTATCGCCCTGTATCTCCGACACGAAACGATATTCAAAAAAATATTAAAGGAGCTAATATTTTCACCACGTCCTTAAGGGACATTCTGTATATGTTTATGATGATGATAAGGTTTGTTTGTATTATCATTATAATTGTCATTATTATTATCGTTTAAATATTAGTAGGGTCCATTAGACTCAATCAGTACTTTTAATTAAATTATTTTTTTGGTAGATGTAGTATAGAAGACTACACTTTAAAAATATTCAAGAGCAGCAACTAAAATATTCAGAATACGTATCTATACAGGGTGTCTCCGAACAAGCGTCCCAGCCGTACATGGCACATTCTCTCGCTAGCTCTAATATAAAGCAAACCAGAAAGAAAAAATATCCCGAGAAACTACAAAATTGTTTTTTAAGAATTCATCTGTTACAAAGTAACTGGCACAATTTTTGAAAAAACTAGTTGGTCAGCTGATCAAGTTTATTGTCAAATAAATTTTCACGCAAAATTTCATTTGCCAGTCGTGCTGGATGATATTGCGGTTGAAGGTGTTGCAACCGTGTACAATGATAAGAATGTTGATGATTTTTCTTCAGTATCATTTACATTGAATTTGGTGTTTAAAAAAGTTAGCTATGAAATGGTACCAAAAAAAAATAGAATAGTTGGAATCAAAATATGCCGCATCTGCTGTATAATCAAGCTTTGCTACAAATCTCACGGGAGAATATGCCTCTCGCGGTTTGCACACTTATCCTGGGACAGCCTGTATGTACACATTAATTACAGCAACAAAAATTAAAAATAATACTTTATTAATTTTCCATAAACACATATAATTTATAGAAGATATTTAATAAAAATGTATTTATTGCACTTGTGTTTCTATTCGTTAGGTCAAAGAACCGCACCTGGCGCGCGAGTTTCAGTTTGACCATAGTTGCAAAATGTAAATAACTAAAAAATTGCATAGTTGTTTTAAATCAATCAAACGTCGCTCGGAAACTCAATTTCATAAAATTACGGTTTATGAATTGTAATGCCGTAATTACTTTTTATTTAAAAAATCAAATCTCAAACAACTTTTTCTTGCAAATTAATTTAAAAATAAACATTTTTTTGCTAAATAATTTGATAAAATTTCATCCGTCTATAACAAGAAAAATTATGACATATCTTGCAGACACACCTGCACAACAATGAACTCCTGTACAGTTAGTTTACGTGGAAAAAACGTATTGTCTTGTTTTCAATAAAGTTTTTGCGATACCGGATTAAACGCTCCAAACTTGTTAAATGTATTAATAGCAATTTTCGGACACAAAAGATTAGCGCTTTTTTGACAATAGATGTAATTGATTTAAGTAATACCTACATGTTATAGGTATACGCTAACCATAGAAATTATTTTAGTTAATTTGGATACTCATACCTTTTGAGCACATCCGAACAATGGTAAATCAACTATAACAATCTCATCAACTAGGAAGTAACTTCTTGGTCCAATGTAATTAAAGCACTCACCTGAAATTAAAAATAATAATTAGATAAGTTTTAAACAAAAGCACATAAACACTATGATTAAGTAATCACCAGATAATACAATAACGAATAAGGAACACCTATAATTAACTAAATTATAGTTAAAAAAGATCGATTTTCTCATTAACACTTATTTATAAAGGTGTCTGTGACCCTGCATTAAAAGTTATTGCTGTCGTTTGCACTACTGCTGCAACCGTAACCAATATAAATGCTGTAAAAGTAAATACCAAAACAAATTCAGATTACTTGGAACAACATAGTTACACAACCGCATCTGATATATGTGAATCGTATCGTGCGCGTGTCTAACACACGCATAAGACACTCGTGACATCACGTCACCACAAAACATCAAAGATTACATCTTAAAAGTGCTGCTGAAAATCGCAATTTTAGATTTACCTAATTGCGTGGGAGAACATCACGAAGGTTCTACAATTTTACATACATCGATGAACTGGTAGAAGATTGGCGAGCATACCTTAATGGTTTCAATATAATGAATTTCTGAATCAGTTATTACAATAACAAAAATTATTTAAATTTATTCCTCATTGTTCACAACGGAAAGTACAAAAATCCCATTTCTGAGAAAAAACCAAAGTAAATTATTGTAGGTGCTTCTCTCTAGGGAGATTTCAAACCATCCAAAACTGTTGATTTATTTGAACCACATTTATCAAAAAATAAAATAAAATCGTACATCGTTTTTATCGTCTGTAGGTATCCCAGATTCGATGTGCTGATTTTAGAAATTCTCAATTACGCAGTAAATGAAGTTCAGGTCGATTGTTAAAAGTTCTAATTAACCTTCGTTGTGGATAAATTAACAAAAACTTAAATACATTTTTAATGAGAAAAAATCTGATGGTTCAAAAAGGTTAAGTTATATTAACTGTAAAATTTTTCTGAAACATTAAATTTAGATTTCAAACAAATAAAATGTAGAATTGAAATACCGTAAGCGGTTTTTACAAAAATACATTAAAAACGCAAAAAGTGTAGGATTAAATGATTCATAATCCTCTTGCACTTTTTTGTGCCCACCATATTTTAAATAACACATGCAACAATGATTCTCAACATTTTGTTAATAAACAAGCTTAAAACTACAATTTAATAAGCAAATTGCCATTTAACGAATGATTAAAAAAAATATTCGTCAAACCTTTTAGATAATCATTTTAATTCCATAATGCATATGTATAAAACTAGAAATGTTGAGGTAATAGTTTTCATTTCTGATTGCATTTTTCAGAACACATGTAGTTACAACAATACCTCGAATCTATCAAGTTGAACTAAAAATGAATCCGTCATTAGCAACTGGATATAAAACCTAGAAGCCTTTGAATAGATCAATGAATAAATTGTGGTAAAACGGAGCAGCTCCAGAAATGGTTGTGTCCATCATTCAATTCAAAAGTTTACACCGATTTTAATTATGAAATACAACAATATCATTCATCATTAACTAGAGCAAATATTTTCAATGTGTATTTGAATCGAAGCAGCTTCATCGATCCATATAAGTTTCTAACCTACCTTTAATAATAACCTTACAAATGACTTTCTGTAATTTTAATGGTCGAAATTGATCATTGATAAATGATTCTGCAAGTGTTACTTAGAACAGGTTCTATTATATGTTCAAAAACCGTTAGTAGGTTACCAATTGTAAAGAAATCGCTACTCCTACAAGATTTTGATATCTTTAACAGAACAAAACAAATTCTTTCAAAGAGTGAATACAATTTACTCTGGTTAGATAGCTAGTTTTGTTTGCATAATTGCAGTGCTAGATAAAACCTATTGTTCGTAATAACCTGAAAATAAAAAATTAACAAGGATGAAATGAGTTAAAAAAAGTTACCTAATAAATTAATGCGTCGACACCTTTTTTGCAGCGCAACACTATAATAAGAACGTAAACGACTTGTCTGTCATTACACTTAGGAATTAAGACATGGAAATTGCAGACAAGAAGAAAGGTTTTATAACATGAAAAACCAGGTGCAATTTTAAAATGTGAATTTAATAGTAACTGTTGTGTCGGAGATTTATCTTACGATTACAATTTATTTCTTGGCGGCCAACGAACGAGCACGTGGCATGTATTTACCTGCAAATTAGTGAATTTCGTTATTGAGTTAATTAAATGATTTCAACAAATTTTTATAACAATAATTTACGTTCACTATTCTTATAATATAGATTGGTAAATAAGAAAAATTACCATTTCTACAAAATATAACCTTCAAACGTATAAATTACTACATTAAAAATTTTCGACTACATAAAGTTTCTAAAATGGTTCATTATTACGAGAAACCCTTAATTTAAACGTAAAAGTACATTATTGATAATTTCCTTAAATACACCAGTATGGTCGTTGCGTGCTTCACGTACTAAAATCCTTTCAGCATGAAAAACTGGTTCAGCATGGAGCACTTAAGAGCAACAAATGCGTGAACGACAATTGTGAAGAACTGCAATTTACTCGATAATGAAAGTAAAACCTGATATCTAGCGCTTAATTTTAATAAATAAGACAACCATTACACCTCCATCCATCCAGCAATTGTGTAATATCAAAGATATTTCTGTAAGTGGTAATAACAGCAATTACGTTGCGGAAACGTGTTAGAAATGAACAGATTTACTTTCATCGAACCCGACCAAAAAAAACAAGCACATGAATTTTTCATCAGTCATTACGTGTATTTTGAAGTCAATTACTGCTACTATTTTTAACGTCAACTTTACTTTCCAAGATAAGTGCATCCAATACACCTTTGATGCACCGCTCATCTCTTTCAAGTGATTAGATATTATTTCAAACGTTCCCACAAAGACACTGAATACTAATAAAATATGTACTTTTGCTAGATACAATTTGAACAAAATTTTAAATAAACTTTTAGAAAAGTTACGAAAAGTTGTAAATATTTTTATGTGATTACTGGAATTTATGACAATACATTACTATAATAAATTAAGCTGAAAAATTGAGAAAGCTACATTTTAGACTCAGCCAAAAATAAAATGACTAAAAATGGTAGAAAATCGAGATTGCGTTAGTCAAAGATTATGAGCTGGAATGTGTACACGTGTGGAACAAGTACAAACAAAAAATAATTAAATGAATGGTTAACAAAATTTAAAAAAAATGAATAAAGACGATACAACGCTGTGAAGGAAAAGTCATAATTAAAATGAACTTATATTGAATGATTTCTAATAATCTTTATAATTAAGTTATTGTATCCTAACATACAGATTGTTCGAAAAGTAGCACAACAAAATACCGGGAGCTATTTAAGGGTTGAAATATAACCATAAAACTGGTATTAAAAGTCTCACATTTTTAATTTACAATATTATATGGCATTAACGAAGGCAAGATCGAGATTAATTATATTCCAACTTACGGTTGGTTGGAACTTATACCTCCACAGAAGCGAAGCGACTAGATGAAAACATTATACAAATTTTTTAGTGGCAAACAGAAAACATTACATTTTATAAACTTCGCATCTGCGTGAAATTAAAAAAGTTACGTGCGATGAAGGTGTTTCCAAGAAAACTACATTCTCATTCAAAAATTATTCTTGGAGCCAACAACGGATAAGTGTTAGTTTGCTATAGCTATAATAATATTCAATATCTAAACGAAAGACTCGTTTGCCAAATTGGGCTAACTTGTATAGTTGGCGCTGAACTTTCGGAGCACCTGTACCTAATAATCTACTGACTTTTAAAGACTTCATGTACTTAATCCATTAACAGTATGAAATGATCTTGTTTATTCCGCATAAGAAAATCCACAAGTATCCTAAAAAAATCCATATAGTACGGTCTCTGATTTTTTGTAGTAATATTATTGGTACATTTGAAATTAGGGGAAATTTAAATTCATCAACTTGTTTAGATTCATTAATAACGCATTGGAACAAATTACAAGAGAAAATCAGGAAATTTGGTTCCAAGAAGATGGCTTAAATATTATAAATGGTACACTTCCAAATCGTTATGTTCAGTGAAAATGGTGTCATAAATAGTCTACTCTAGCAAGATAAGCTAATTAAGCACCTTGCGATTTTTTCTTCTAGGCGACCTAACAAACAAAATTTACAAAACAATTAATTTATTGAGGAGTATTAATTGCTTTTTACTGATTAATTACACAGAGACAATTGGCCATTTATTGCTAGAAATAATAGCAAAATATCTAGAGACCGAATGCGCAATGTTAATTGCTTATGTTTGATTTTTAGAGTGGACACCAGGCATAGTTAACTTCAACATCGATTTGAAACATGTAAACATAGATATAAGGCACATAATATTCCTTGAATGAAATCACTACGAAAAGCATTAATTAAATATTAATCTATTGTGATGTAGGGTCCGTGAAGTTGACACCTGATGTGGAGGTACAAAGATTACATTGAGATTTAATTGAATAGATGAAGAGAAATGTAAAATTCGAGATAAGAACGATTTTTAGAGTTTTAATCGCCCCTATTTTGGTTCTTGAAATTTGTTTTAATTATTTATTATTATTAGTTAACAGCCGACTTCTGTCCAATTTATGAGGGTCAGTGTAACTTAATAGATTAGCGTATGGGTTTGCAACAATAAAAATGTAATTCGTAAGGACGACATTGTTTATTTTAATAATATCTGGGTATAATTGCAATATGTTGAAAAATCATACGCACAATTTGGGGTATTTTTTCAAGAAAGATTTTTTCTTTACCTAAGACACGGGAAAATATTTAGGCGGGGTAGTTACTCGATACAATTTAATTTTTTAATAATTTTATTTATTACTAAATATGGGGCCGTAGAAGAATGAATAATTGTTACGACGTAATGTCGTTATGCCTTGTAAATCATTTTTTTCAAAACTAATTCACTAAACTTAAACAGATGAATAGATGCTGAGTTTACACTTTCAATATCGCGAGACACGTAATGCGATAGATAAGCCTTGTGTCCCTGACATTGACGCGACGTTTTTCGGTTCTTATATTTAGAGGGATGAACTTGAAGAAATTTAATTTGAGGTACAAACAGGTACTAACGAAAATCTATCGATTGGTGTTAAAATCTAATTGATTACTCCTATGTTCGGTGCTAACTTCACGCTACGTAAAAGTTTTTTCGGAATTATTCTGCAAGGGTTTGTGTTAGAGAAATATTATTGAGGGTACAAACGGGTACAAACGAAGTACAAACGATTGGCGCAATTAGTTTTTCGAAATCTTCCAAGTCCGGTGTTAGTGTGAAGTTGACACCGAGTCACATTTTTAGCGAATATCTGCGAAACTGTGGATTCAATTGAAAAATTATTGAGGGTACAAACGGGTACAAACGAAGTACAAACGATTGGTATAAATTTCATCGTTTGTATCTCCACATCAGATGTCAACTTTACGGACCCTGTGATTTTGTGATTTTGTTCTTGGCCTATTTTCTTTAATCTTCAATTATTTATTTGTTTTAATGTTTGCTATAACAAACACATTTGTTATGTGTGTGATTTATAATATTTTGGGTATGTGATAATTCAAAACCTGAGAATCTGAAAATGGAATTGAAACTTTACATATACATTAGATTAGATTTTTGCTAAAATCGGTCTACGGAAAAATTATCCAAAAATTACAACCAAAACCAAATATTTTCATGTAATTGTTCAAGTTGATTATCGAAATACTAAATCTATTTCAAACGGTGTGAAATTATCAAACGCGTAAGCTTTAACATATAATGCGCTTCTATCTCATAATGCCAAAACATTTTGAAACTACAGTTAGAACAAAGTGGCCCTAAATATCTACGATCGCGTTACTTTTGGAACGAACAAAATGAAGAATCCAACTACTTAATGACTGACATTTAACGTCGAGTAGTTGGATTCATCATTTTCGTAAAACCCGAATGAATAATTTTTTGGGACCATACCATTTCAATTTCTCGGCTTCCACTATATACTCCAAATCAATATCTCTTACTTGCATCCGATTTCTTATATATTGGTTACATACGCGATCCATTTCAGTTAACCCAAAGTTGCATTTTCAAAACACATAATTCTAATTGGTTACGTTCTTAAAGTTCTGTGGTGTAAAGATGTGTACTTTTATAAATTAAAATCAACCGGTTTATGGATTTACTTTTTACTGAATTTATTCCATGCTGTATATTCGTATATAAGCAATAAAGTCAATTACTATGAACTGGAAAACAAAAAACCAATATAACGCCAGACATGTAAGGACTATAATTATTAATTAAAAGTGCACTGAAACTCACGCTGTGTTGACTATTGCATAGGATAGACCGGGAGTTGTAAATAAATTCAAAACCACGGCGAGGGGGCTTTGTATGAAACACCTCTCGCTTTCATTTAAATGAACGCAATGCTCGTCCACGAACAGATAATTATCTCACTTTAATTATTAACGCACATCAATTTTCAAATTTCTTTATTTTTACGTAAAGTATGTATGTAATACTAGGAAGATTATTAAAAGTGAATTTAAAAACATCAAGTATTAGCATGAATACCCCCTAGAGCTATTGCAACAATTTGTTATCAACCTACAATAAAATTTAATTTAAGCAGAAGAATGTAATCTAACGACATTTTATGTACAAGAATTATTTCTAACTGTTTTTTCTAATTTCATAGAAATTGCAAAGTTAAAAAAAAATATCATCGGCTATAGTGTTCAGTGGACCTGCACGTTTTACCAAAATTGTACTATGTCAAGGTACAAAACGGGAAAAAACAATCCGTGAAGACAACTATGTATTTAATAAATTACGCAGCTGCAGATTTATTACACTACTTGAAACTAGCCATAAAAATATTTTAGTACTGATGGATATAAAAGGAACGTTTTAATATTACTATAAAGAATTAGGTAACCGTAAATTTGTTATTTTTTGGGAAGACGCATTTACGTTGAGTAAATTGCTATAAAAATTGATATACATCTATAAAAGGATTAGAAATGGATTATTTTCTCGGTAACGATATGAAAATGATTTCATAATTTTATAGAGAAATTGATGATCTACCACATGCAGTTCGGTGTAGAAGTTACAAATTACACTGCTAACATGTTCACGCATCGATTCATTTATTATACGTTAATTATGGGCATTTCAAATATTGTGTTAATTTGTGCTGTGTTCGAAAAGAACAGACTGTATGTACAGGGTGTCCCATCACTTGTGGCCACCCCCAAAATTGAGCTTTAATTGAAAGCTATGAATTTGAAATTTGGTGCACGTATGACTCTGATATAAGGCTAGAAATTTCCGGTTTTAAATGTTAATTGTCGGCGTTAGTTTTCGAGAAAAAAAATAAAAACTGATTTTTTATAAAAATACTATCTCCCAATTTCGTCAAATTTCACTTTTCAGGATCAGTATTATTGAGACAAAGATATCCAAAGTAAAAAAAAAAATCCAAAAGCTGTAATTAGCCTAAAATTCCCTTATATTCGAATCTTAACAGTAAATGTAATGATTTATGGCCCTAATAATCCTCAAGTGGCTATCCGCAAAGTCGAGTACAATTTAAATTTATGGCATTGTAAAAATTTGTCAGTGTCTAGTGGAAACCAGGGCAAGAGAACGTCAGTAGCGTACCTAAATCGAACCTTTTTACATTCTTGTAAATTTCGAAAATTTTTGTAAGTCCTATAATAAATTATGATTATGAGAACGAACATGATTTAAAGTATGGATGTTGAATTATATTTTTTAAGTCGAAGAGGACTTATTACATTTTGAATTAATGTTTGAGTGCAAAGATGAATACGAAAGATTTTGAACTGAATGATTTCGGAACTCGTTCGAGACTAACTTTGTCGTCCCCGTAAATTTGGAAATTAGTTTCACGGATTATTGTGGTCGTACTGGTTGAGTCTTTCGTGAGAACCTGTTCAAACGCACGTTTCATCCATAAATATTTAATGACTTTATTGCTAAAATTGCTTCGGAATTGCATTTTTCAATAGTAAACGTATTCATCTAGTCGTAAATATCGACTGTCAGTTATAAATGTAGGGTGGGTGTATTACTATTGTTATCAGTTCAACTTCAGCTTTTGAAGAGTAACTTTGTCCAAAAAGTTTTTATCTGTGTTTTATTTCTGTGTGTTTTAATTAGTTTTCGTTTATAATGCCGGTTACCTTTACCTTCGAAGAAAAGACTGATATGATATTAATTTATGGAGAAGCACGGCAAAATTATGTTCAAGCTGCTCAAAGTTACGCTCAACGTTTTCCACAAAGAACTCCGCCAGAAAGAAAAATATTTCAAAGACTTGTTGATTCCTTGAAACAAAACGGAAATTTAAAGGGAAAAGAAAAAACGACAGTGAATCCCACGGTAACGCATGAAGTCAATCAAGCTGCAGTTTTAAATCTCGCCGATAATAATCCCCAATTGAGCATTAGGAAAATCAGTCAAGACACGGGAATTAGTCGGTCTTCAGTAGGGAGGATATTAAAAAAGCACAAATATCATCCTTACCACATAGAATTACATCAGCAACTGCATGATCGAGATTTCGAAAGCCGCGTAAATTTTTGCCAATGGGCTAATGGAAAGCCCAGTACGACGACAATAATCCGTGAAACTAATTTCCAAATTTACGGGGACGACAAAATGAGTCTCGAACGAGTTCCGAAATCATTCAGTTCAAAATCTTTCGTATTCATCTTTGCACTCAAACATTAATTCAAAATGTAATAAGTCCTCTTCGACTTAAAAAATATAATTCAACATCCAGACATTAAATCATGTTCGTTCTCATAATCATAATTTATTAGAGGACTTACAAAAATTTTAGAAATTTACAAGAATGTAAAAAGGTTCGATTTAGGTACGCTACTGACGTTCTCTTGCCCTGGTTTCCACTAGACACTGACAAATTTTTACAATGCCATAAATTTAAATTGTACTCGACTTTGCGGACAGCCACTTGAGGATTATTAGGGCCATAAATCATTACATTTACTGTTAAGATTCGAATATAAGGGAATTTTAGGCTAATTACAGCTTTTGGATTTTTTTTTTTACTTTGGACATCTTTGTCTCAATAATACTGATCCTGAAAAGTGAAATTTGATGAAATTGGGAGATAGTATTTTTATAAAAAATCAGTTTTTATTTTTTTTCTCGAAAACTAACGCCGACAATTAACATTTAAAACCGGAAATTTCTAGCCTTATACCAGAGTCATATGTGCACCAAATTTCAAATTCATAGCTTTCAATTAAAGCTCAATTTTGGGGGTGGCCACAAGTGATGGGACACCCTGTACAGTAGACTTGCCTTGGTACGAACACGAAAAATTTTAGGCTGTTCACACAAGTGAAATTTTCTCACTGTAGAGAGTATACACAACACTCTGTATTGCTACTAAGTTACACAAGTCAAATTACCATTATTCACAATACACAATATTTAGTTCGTTCGCGCAATAGAGTAGTCAATGCTTACACTTCGATAATAAGTGAATAATTACTATAAGCGACGTTCGCATTAACGTGAGTCTACTGTAGTTATTTTTTCCTTTAAATTAACAATAAACGAACAATTTTATTACATTTATTAAAACATTTTTATTTAGTACATTTACGGTTATAATATTTTACAATTTAGGGCTTCCTTCAACATTGCTTATCGGTTTAATAGTGCATTTAATGAATACTAACCTTTAAACGGCACATCTTAAAAGTTTTGAAGAACAAACAAATAAGTGCTTTTAAGGGGGTAAATTGTATTAGATCAAGTAATTTTTCCGCTATAATTTACTCCTTCCTATTACTATACTTTATATCAGGATCATATGTTATAATGACCACGTGTCACGCACGCAACCTCCACCACTCGCCGCCCATGCGAATAACCAAGCAACTTTATAGTAACCAATGGAAATTCAAGTTCCAAGTTACACGTGCTGATCACGCCACTACGTCACTATATATCGTCGATGAAGTAAGATAAAAAATAAACTTGATTGCAGCAGCTAATGAAAAACAGTTTATCAAATTGCACTTGAACTACAATTAATTCATGTGACCTTAACACTAGACAAATATGCAATCAAGTGGATTTTTTAGCTCACTGTATAATAGAAATTTAAACCCTTCTACCCTTTATAATTATAATTCTTTAAAAAAAGTTGACGATAGTGGAAAATAAAGTGGCAATAATGAAAAACCATTTATTAATCTTCAATATTAACTGTACTTTTATCCTGAATGACTTTAAAGCAACACTGCTTTTTTAAATAACAAAAACTTCTTTCAATGAATTACTTTGCACTGTCAAAAACATTCCCGCAAAATAAAAGAAAATAATGGAACAGCGAAGATAAAAGTTTTTAGTGCTGAAATTTTAAATCCAACGAGAATAACAAAAGTTTTTTTTTGAATTAAGATGTAAAAGTAGTTTACAATTCTTGAGGTCTGTATTCGTTCACTGCCGTTTTCATTTTAGTCGCACATATGCATTTTTTAATAAAATATAGTTATATGATGAACGACACTAAACGAAGATTGAAAATGACTGAGAACATCTGAAAAAGTATGGAAATAATAAGAAATTAAAATACGAATTTATAATATGCTTAATTCTAGTTCAGCGATAAAAATCAATTGCAAAATTGAACGGCTTATTAGAGCATCCCCGGCAATACTAGGATTCTACCAACCACAGGTTAATGAGTCTCAGCTAAAACAAACAATTTTGAACGTCAAAATAAATTCCCCGTAATTTACATTACATAAGAAGTAAATGCAATAAAGTTGTCGTAAAACGAAAATCTCACTTAAGTGTAACATTAACGAGTTTGCTCGTTTGCTTGATTATCGGGAAAATGCATTAATATTGAATTCATAGGAATTTAATTTCCTCTGCCGTTAAATTTGAACAAAACCTGTTAATGATTTAAGTGGAATAATTTTAATTAAACGGTATTGATGCATTCGTTGCATTTTACATATTTACGTGAGGCACATACGAGGAGTGTATGTATACCTATATGAATAATACATGTGGCACTCGGCGTACACACGCTGCATTTGACGCGACCATGTAAATGTCAAGTGAATTTGTGATGGATTATTTGCCTCTTAAATAGAAACTGTTCCAATACGGCACAGCATGTGCTCCACATTCACTACTAGCAAATGGATATACACTTTGCATTATTCCATTTCACTTGTTTTGCATAGTCGTATCATGTGACCGAAACGCCCGGCATCGCTGCCGCTTCTTTGTGCGAATACCTTCAATTTTTATACGCGATCTTAACATAAAAGTGGTTTCTATGTTTGCCATAAGGAATATAATGACAATTTCATGACAATTTTTTTCCTACCGTGTGGAAAAATATGGTTCGTTTCATTTCTAAGAAACTCTCTACCGAATTCAGATTTTCAATAAAAGTAAATTTTTGACGAATTGAATAATAAGATGATCTGCTCAGTTCGTTAATTCGTTTTGTTGAAACTTTTACAGTTAGAATTTCGTCAAAAATTCACATTTCAAATAAAAAAATTTAATTCTACAGATACTCTTGGAAAATATTTCAATTTGAGACTTGGCTTTTAATTTAAAATACATGTGAGCATTTCTCATCGGATCAATCAATGGCCGATAATACCAGCAAAAAAATTGAAAAGATAAAAATATAACTTTTTTAGCTATTCCTCTTTTCATCACGAGATACAAGCAACTAAACATATGTTTAATGTAGTTCTTGGTTTGAATAGTGCAGCTCTTGCAATATCTTCATTTCCGGATTCCTATACGTTATTCCTTGTGTGTAAACACATTTTTTGCACAACGTTAAGACTCTATTGTATTCTGTGGCGGAGCTTAACTTTTACAACTTTTCAATTGTCGTCCTATGGAGAAGTTTCTGTTTGAACAGTATTCATATGAATAAGAGGAACAATTGTATCTTGTAAAGAAAAGAATTTATTGATTTCCTATAACAAAAACGTTCAACACGTTTCTTCCAAAAGCCATCAATGAGGACCACAAGTAGGTCTCACGATGTTTTTACCGATTTAGATCGTTATTTTATTACATTACCTGCAAATAAAGTCTGTTCTTAATATGCAAGTTTCTACTTTTTTACATACAATTTGTCAAGAAAGGAGATGAATAGATAAATAGTGAAATGATAGGCACTTCATGTTTCTCATTTATGACATGCTTAAAAACAAAAACATCTAAAGCAGTCATGTCATACAACAAATTATGAACGGCATTTAAACGTGAATATAGGTGAAAGTAATTTGTCAGCTGTAAGATAGTTTTTAATGCAATTACGCAATCAAAATTTTTTCAAGGCATGTTTTCTGGTCAACTCGTCTTCGGAATTCAACGTAGCACATGCCATCAATTGAATTTACTAACGCCATTAGCATATTTGCAAATTATTACGAGCATTTATCTGGCGCTTACAAAAGTAAAAAATATGCCCGAGGCTACTGCTTGTTACCAAACATAAGACTACACTCCATTCACAAAGTAATTGACAGACGATTAATTATAGTGTAACACAAGTAGTTGTTACTGTGCGAACTCGATGAAAACACTTTGTATGGGTACGGTACGATTTACAAATTACTTGTTGCCAAAATTGATGTGATGCTTATTTTTCCCATCATATTCAAATATACCGAACTTGCTTATATGGTCAAGCAGGATCCTTGTAAATGAATAGCTAATTATTTTTAATTACAAATTAAGCTGAGAAAATTTTACGCAAACATCTTGAGTATTGTGAGAAAATAAAGCTAGCAAAATTATACAGAAGAGCAAAGAGCAAAACTGGCACAAAATAATTTTATAGCAGCGCCAAGATCGAAAAATTTTTACAATTCAATCTATTTTGTTCTGATTAATTTCGATGATTTGGCTGCCTTATAAATTTGACTAATAGTAGGTAATGCACAAAGTAATTACCATAAGCAAAGTGAATAAATTAGCAGGTCACTTTCCGTGCTGTTTCACGTTACGATGGCCACAAAATTCAAAATTCATGCTGCTGTTCTGTCATTTAGCAAATCATTTACATACATCCACAAAATGTTTAAATTATTTACATACATCGCTATAAATAATTTATAAGATAAGATGATGATATTCGCTGCAAACGACAGTCCGATCAAATTTTTGCAATGAATCGTTTGATAAAATAAAATCGTTAAATTAACGAATCAACCATAGTTTTTTGTAACAACGAATCGTTTATTATAATGCAATCAAAAAATAGTTTTCATTCTATTTTCTTTCAATAACCGATATTGAAAATAATGTAACACCTACGTTTTTATGAAAAATCATTGAGGACAAAAGTTTAAAAATCCAAAATGCCCACTTTATTTTTAAGTCAAACAACGGCAAATTTATGATAAAAAAAACTATCATAACGGCAGTTAGTTACAAAAAAAATTGTTCTATCCTGTCTTTAGTTTTAATCAAATGTAATTAGAAGGGTGATTTAAAACTAAAGAATCGACGAAATTATATATGTTTCTAGTTTGATATCCATACATTATGAAATAAAACCACTTAATTATAATTAATGCAAAAAGCCGCTTGTAAAATACCTCAACTAATAATAAACTTGACAGAAAAACTACTAATATAGTAATAAAATTATTAACCTTCGGGCAAGACAGGATAGCAGATTAAATTATATTCTTGTCAAAGGTGTTATAAAATTTCTGTAGATAATTTCGAAACGGTGATTATGATATCAGTTTCGCGTGTCAAAAAATCATATGTTACTGCGAAAATATTAATTCAAAGAAAATTACACTATTTAATCACAAATGGTTTTATTATGTAAAAATCGCCCCGAAACATTTTCATCTAGTTTGAGTCTTCGAAAGCATTAAGTGACTCCTGAGAATTTTTCATGAACATCTGAGAAAATTATGCAAGCTTAGATCAGAAGAATTGCAATTCAATCTTTTCAATAGCAGTTAAATGAAACTTAGATGCGATACGAATCAAGATTATATTAAGGAATTCTAGTAAAATACATTTTGGTAATCACAATAATGCGATTACAGTCGCAAAAGCATAAGTTGTTTTCGTTCTTGGAATCAACATCGGACATCATTATGGAATATTTTTTACGCTCACGTACCCATATAATTAATTTCAATTATATGAAAATCGCAGAAGTAGTAAGTGCTTATAACGTTACTTTCCCGGAATATTTACATAATACGGTTGTGAATATAAAAATGCTTTCATACGAGAAATATCTCAATTTGTTGACAAAATTTATTAACTGTGACGGTAAAGTGATATGGTGTTAACTGTTAAATTATTGGCAATAATCTCTAACCGTAGAAGAACGCCATGTGTTAATTTCGTTAACTTCAATGTCAACAAAAAAGTTTTTATACCTCACAGTGAAGTCGGTGTTCCCAAATTTCACTTTAGTCATGATGCGCAGTTTTCTTAGAATTTACAGGTGAGCACTAGTACAGCGATCTTTAATAATGCAAAAAACCGATGTTTTACAAAGTATCAACAATGTAATACAATTATGGTCAGCATGAATGAAGTTAAAATATCCTTTGTAAATTGTAATCCAGTTTCTTGTGTACGTAAATTTAAAAGAACCAAAGAATATAAACACTTCATTTAACAGTGATTTTGCAAAAATTATTAGAAAAAGGTTCAAACGTAATAAAACGCATGTCTGTATGTCAGTGACCTTAATATTGCTACATCATTTAATTGCATAAATGTGAAGACTTGGTGTAAGTAACCTGGCAAGGACAATGTCACTGAGTCATTCAAGGTGTGACAACAACAAATATATGAGGTAATGGAAAAGCGATGTCCTGGTTTAACCACATGGGACTAATAGACACCCATATGTCAATTTAGAACTCAGAGAGGGTCCTGACATACTAAAGAATTAAATTGCTTTTCAATAAATCACAAATCTAATTTTTGTTTTGTTTGGAACGACATGAAACCCGACGAACTCACTTTTAACATTTATAAAGTTACTCATGCAAAACAGATTGTGACTTTGATGGCTAATCGGCGCTACAACATCACTCGCAATTTTTTCAATAAAACAGCATAAAACAGCATAAAACATAGCATACAGTACAAGAAAAAAACTTTCAATTAACTCTCAAATTGAAAACAAACAGGCACATTATTAAATTATAAAACTATTGATATTGAATACTTTATTAATTCATAATCGTAAAACATAATATCGACGTTGTCATGATGAAAGGAATTAAGCGACAAAAATTCGAAATTGAGCTAAATACACCTATGGAAAGAAGAATTTGAGACAAATCTATTCATATAATTGAATGTTTTAAACGAGATTTTTACTGATTTTCTGCAATTACGACTTTGTTTTGTAATTTTTTCCAAAAACTGCTAATGAAATAGCATAAAAAATCATATTTACGTTTAGATTGAAAAGCCTAATGCACTAATTTAATAATTAAAACTCTAAAATTGCCACGAATTTTTCTTTACATTTTTTGCGTATTTCTCAAAACTACAATTGTCGCTTAAGTTGTTTCAATATGACAACGTTCATATACAAATCAAATTGGATTTATTATCGAATAATATGAATCGAAGAGCAAGTTCATGGTTTCCGTCAATCATTTAACATTTTTTTTTTAGGATTTTAGGACCTTTAGAAAAAAATATTAGGATGTTAGTTTAAAAATTTGGGACATTTGATTAGACCATCACCCATCGCCCCTAACAAAAAGAAAGCAGGAAGAAAGGCATGTTCACTTCCATTATGATTTAATACAAAATAATACAAATACAAAAAATAATACAAAAATTATAAAATAACATAATTGTTATTATTCTGTACAAAATGTTTATTCTTTTTTCTACTAATTCCTCAATTTATTTGGCACTGGTACTTGTTCCTTCAATGACCATTTCCGGAAAAATTTGGGATTGACTATTTTGTCTGCATACATAGACCAAGAAGAAGCTGGCAATTCCCTCTTTCAATAGGACGAATAAAAAACATAATTATAAAAGCACGGGGGTAAAATGAGAACGTTCATTTGTCGTTGCGATGAAATTTAATATATTTGACATATAACCTATTGCTTTTAGCACGACGATAAGCAAATATAATCTTTATATTTTATCAAATGCCAATTTTGTAACCACATTTATTTCAACCATCTCACAATGGCTATTTGCTGCTTTAAAATCTACATCCAACAATTCTGAACCATCTTTTCTTCCCATTAATACCATAATTTAGTAAATTGTCATTGATAAATCTTGACATTAACTTATCAACGTATAAGCACTCAGTTAAACAAATACCAGACTAGCCCTTTTTACGAAAAAAATCGAAAACGAACAGATTAATTGCAAAAATAAAATGTAAACTAACGTGGCAGGGTACTTTAAAGGTTTGGAACACTTTAACATTGATCAGTTTCTTTGAATTCCTTGGATTTGGGCAAGGTTTTTATGAAAAATTTTTGGACACCGAACAATTTTTATTGTATTTTGTCGTAGTAATTTCACTAAATATGCCTAGAGATGAAATTTTTTATATCAGCACGAATTTTTTTAAGAGCACCTTGGCACTTCGTTATATGGAAGTTAGACTGTAATACGACAAACATTTTTCTTGAAAGTAACCAAAAGAGAAAAAAATGCAGGTAATACGATAAACCACAATCGATTATAATTTCGCAGAATCCGGTAACTTTTTAATTCTAATCGCCACAGTTACAGAAAATTTCAAATTAGCAACAGATTCCACTAACTTTCATAATTTTTAAACTTCTAGTATAAATTCACATGCTCCACAATAAAGCACTGTTAAATAGATACAATACTGTTAAAATATATTTTGAATTATAAATATTTGTGTATGCAATTTTAGATTCTTTTGTTCCTACGTGCAAATATTGTCTATTCATCAGATAATTTCGCGATTTCCAGTTCCAGATGCTCCAGATTTTCATTTTTCTTACTTTAATAGCAAAAGAAATTGTTGCACAAATCATAGTTACTCAACAGCGTCTCAAATTCAAACTTTTATCCAGTTCACTGCACTGATTTTGCAAAATCCACATGCTGATGATGATGTTATTAGCTAAAAATAACATAGCGGTAGATTTACGTTCAATGAATTTTAAAATGTCCAAATTTCAATGTTAAACGTTTCTCACCTGCAGCGCTTCCTCATCTTTTGTCATGAGAAAGTAAAAAGAATTCTCGTAAGTAAGTTGTCAGGATGAGTATTTTTAACATCATTTATTTCATACACTTTAGTAAACATATACTAAGCTTACAAAAGAAGCCTACAGTTATTCGCATTGACGTAAATTTTTTTGTTGTAATTTCAAGGTAAAATTCTATCATTAAGTGAAAATTATTTACCTACGACTGTGGTCCCTGTAATTACCATTTTGCACTTTTAAAGAGAGATAAGCTAATACCTTTTGCACCTGTTGTAAAATGAGAATCGTATGTTTTCCGCTAATTAATCCCGATTTGACAAGTGTAACTTATTGTTAGTGAAATTCCAAGGACGAGCTGGGTGATTTCAAAGACAGAAGACCTTTTAAGTGTAGAAAAGAGATGATTCATATTCATAATCCGCTTTACAACTTGTTCAGTTAATATCAAATAGCACATGATACGCTGGAAAGATTGCAAATTAATTGTGATCGAGCTGTCACGGTTGTCTTGTTCACTTATAAGTATAAGTGAATAATAAAGAATCATTCAACACTTGTATAAATGTTGCGATTCTAATTAAACACCGATGTCAACTTTGCTATCTTACAAACTTTGCAATATTCCGTCTTGTTTACGAGTAATAAAAGCAGAAAACGTGTCCGGTAAGTAGCACAACAGTCACACCTTTATCAGAAGGGTTAATTAATTTGATTTTAATTATTAAACAAGACTGAAAGCCTTCATCAAGAAGTAATCCAATTCAAACTTGAAAATAAAAGCAATGTTGAAAGCCTAATTATGAGTTCGTTAATTTTATTAACGATTTAGAAAGCGTAATTGGACACTATTTTGTTAAAATCAGTTTCATGATATTATTACCAGCTTACCCTAAAAGTTAAATCCCATCAACTTGCTACGATTAACTGCAGCGCTTTCAAATATAATGCAGTATCTTGTACACTAATATATGCTACCTACAATCTGCAATAAAATGATTCCATGTATTTGACCACCGTTAATGATGAATATATAAAATTTCCTTTAACTCTAACCTTTGCGTAAATGAGTTGAAAAAAAAAACTATGTAACTGTAGTTTCTGATTCACAAACTTGATTCATAAATAAATGTTAAACTACAATTTTCTATTAGTGATTGTGGCTTGATTAATTCATACTTGATGGTAACTAAGAAAATTTATTTAGCAATAATAAATTTAAACGGACATTTACGGTAAATGGTGACTCAATCATATTTATTCAAACATAACACTTCAAAATAGTAATGGTTGCTGTTGATTCAAATGTTATCCAAATTATAAAATGGACAAATATATTTAAACTAAAAGATATACCGTACGATCAAATAAAAAGTGAATTAGAACAGACCATGAGCAACATACAGTTCTTGACCTCAGAGCCTAACAGTATTAAATCACAAATCACTTAGGCGTATTTTTGTATTGTGTGCAACACAAAATTCGCCTTAAGTGATATGTGACTTAATACTATTAGGCTCTGAGGTCCAGAGTTGGTAACGACTGCTTCGTCTACCGCGACAGCTTTAATTCGAGTTTTATTTTCTCTGCGCTTGCCAGGCTTGACTTATCTGGTTATTCCTTGTCTTCTCTTTTATTTTGTAAAGATGCTTTATATTTTAAATTAAAATTCTTGACATAATTAATTAACTCTGTGCGTATCATGAAATTATTGTTTCCCTCGACCTTAATGATATCATATCATATCATATCATATCTTTATCGAAAAGCAAAATTGTTCATACTTCAATTTTCCCAGAACATTAGTGACATTGTTAACTTGATGCCAATATTCATCCAACTATACTTTGCATGAAATATCCATTTCCAAGATTAAGCGCTAGGTTCATAAGCTCTACTAAATTTTCATTGGTTTTACTATTTACAACGAATAACTTGTTTACAACATTTGTATTTTGATTAAACTTAAACCAGCAAAATTTGTTATGTAATTGGAATTTATTTTTTATGGAGACACATTTCTAACAAATTTGTAGAAATTATTAGTTAATGAAGCCAACGTATTATATTTTTTAGCTTTGATAAAAAATTCTAAAAATATAATTTTGACTTTCTATGCATTTTATTGAGTGACATTTTTTTTTTACTCAACCGTCACACAATGGCTATTTCTGAGCCATCTATGGGACTTGTTTTATCAATAATATTTAATAACTATTTAATAAACTGTCATTGATAAATTTTGACATTGACTATTATAATAATAGAGAAACATCGCCGTATAAGCACTTAATTAAACAAACATCAGATTGGTACTTTTTAATTTTACTTTTAAATTAACGTAGAATTAATAATAAAATTAATGTAAACTAAGGAGACAGAGTACTACTTTAAAAATTTTACAATTTCTTTGAAGTCCGTGGATTTGAGCAAAGTTTCTAAGAAAAACTTTACAACACTGAACAAATTTTGAGCGCATTTTAGGATACTTTAGTACATATTCAAGATTTTAGGAATTTTTAGGAATTCAGGGCAAGTGGAATTCCTGCATCACTAACTTTATATTTAATGATTCCATCTTCACAAAAAAGTGGCTTAAATATTTTTCAGAGTCGGCAATGCTTAAGATCAAATAATTCACTAAACATGGTTTAAAGTGATTTCTTTCCAAATTTTAAATGAGATCGTGAGCGTTTAAATTGGAGCCCACCTCAAGAGTTCGAAGTTCAAAAGCATCCGGTTCGTCGCAACAGTAACAATGTAGGTACAGTTTTTGCACTGAGCCGGAAAAATAACTTTCGTTATTCTTTAGATAAAGGCCATTCATCACTGATGGGTAAGACAAAATTTTTGCATAACAATTTGCCACGTTTGCTGCTACATTGGTTTTATACGTTCCGGTAAACTTACGTGAAATAGAAACGGATTTTAATTATTCTTTTAAATGATCTGCCGAATCCAATCCTTCGGAGATATTTTCAGAATAGTACGTCACCGCCATAATAGGAAAACAACGTCTCTGACATGTCTAGCACGACGCCGACTATCGAGTACCACATTCGTGGGCGACCAGGTTGCGAGTTCGATAGGACAAATGTTGCTTATTGATACTGTCGTTTACAAATGTACGTTTGATCAGATAAGGCTACAAACTAACATAATAAGGAGAATTCCTGGTTGAGTACGGCGACTGTCTGGTTTAGCATATATAAATGGTCCACGTTTGTTACATTCCCTCATATATTGTATTTCAACATACTTTGATTTATGCATATAAAAACCGCACTTTAAAGTAAAGACGACCGAATATTGCTTAGCAACAAAAAAGATGCTGCCGCTTTCAGCGTAGCTCGAAATGTATCGGACAACATGGGAGGTATCCAATACAATAACACAAGCGCTGAGCATTGCAATTAATTAAGAACAACAAAGTGTGTTTACAAGTTCAGCTTGCCTTCTGCGGAAGACAGCATTTCCAATGAGCAAGCTGCATTATGTAAATTAAAATTAAAATGTGGCGTAATAAGGAAACTTATCACGCGTGAACAACTAGAACGAGCTAATTACTTTCAACGATCTGAAATTTATCCGCACATCGTTTGTAAACTTGAATTAGTCAGCATGAAAATTAATTTCCGTTCAAGAAAAATGAAAAACCGTACGCAAACAAGATTCCTAATTGCCGTATTCGTTATTTTTGACATTTACTGATACAATCCCACAATAATTCAAACTAGGTAAATATATTTGTGTTGTGCATCATGTAATCATTGAAAAATTCGTTTCTCAGTAGTGGAGTGTGTATAAGATTCATGAAGCTTGCAATAGGCGGTTCCAAACCACTGCTTTCTGGCCACAAGGAACATAAACAAGACTTTATTATTTATTACTATAAATATATATATTTGAAAGAGTAAGCTACGGATCACACAAGACCAAAGTAAAATTACTCTTAGAACTCGATAATATACATAAAAGCGACTTTTTTAGAACAAAATGAATTCATAGAAAATAAAAGGTTAACAAAAAAAACTTGCGGTATGTAGTTTATGTGCGGCAATAAGACGAAAAATACGATCTTCACTGCCATTTTAGTACCAGAAAAGAAACAGTTAATGCGCGCTAAAAATGTTTATGGCCCAAAAAATCTCGAAAGTTAATGTACTTCCAGTAGTACACATGATTATACCTTTTAAAGAATGCATTTGAAAAAGATCTAACTGTGACTAATTTCTTAATGAACCAAATACGTCATTACGCCGATGCAAAAAACGCCCATTTATTGTAAATTATTCCCCTGATTTTTACTATTTAACGGGAATTTAAGAGCTTTCATGCATTTAAAATATTTGAGAATTATTCTACATTGGTTGCGAAATTACTGTGTGCACGTCACTAGCTCCATATTTACCCTACACTACCACAGATTCGGCTCATCAACCTTTATTAAAAGACCAGGATGTACTGGAACACATGATAATAGTCCCAACATTAAATTCAACGAATTTAGCGACACTCACGATTTTAATTTAGTTATGCTTATGTGTTAAAAAGTTCTAAGAAGAAATTACGAGATTTAACGTTTCTGGCGATTTTTTGTGAGGAATAAACGTAGTTTTTAATTTTTCGAGCAATAAACGATAATCCTTTCTTTACGCAATCAGAACCTGAAAACCAATAACTATCCAAAATAAAGCATTTAATTCGAATCGAATCGTGCAAGACAATCAGAAATCTTAACCTGCGCAACAGTAGTCATAAAATGGTGTAATCCAATTCGTTCACCGCAAAAGTCAGGTACTTTGATTTATAGTTTAATTTTGGTACTCGGATTAGTTCAACATTGGCGTTTTTAATAAAATCTTCTTATGTAATAAAGAAGATTTCACATACATCACATGTCGGTCGAATAAAAAAAAATTATAACACAAATGATCTGAAATAATGATGACCAATAATTAAAATGGTGGTTCGTGTTTAGATTGATAGATAATGCGGTGCGGGAAAAAATTCAAAATTTTACATTACTAGATGACATTTAATTAATTTGTTGCTGCAATAACAAAAATACCTAATTGCATTCGTAATTATCTACAACTGAAGACACAACGTGATAAAGACATTGACCTAAATTTAATATTACAACTGCAGCAACTAATTGAGATAAACAACTTTTGATGTAGTTTGGGGTAATTTAGGACGATTTCTACACCTTTGTAGATTCCATCATTCAGATTTTATATTTTTCTATATAGTCATATAGAAGTCATTATTTTGTAAATAAGTTGGCACGTATAAGAAAATAATATACAGGTGTCTCTGAAATAAGTACATTCATCTTCTGACCAACGAATAAACAGGCAACGTCAACATGTTAGCATTGTTTTGTTAATCTGGCATTTACTGTTGTCAAAAAAGTTTTGTGTGTTGTCTCATTCCTACGTGCTCGTAAAAATCAACACTATCTTCAGATCTTTGCAACAGGATTCTTTGTTGGTATGTACGAAGCTGTATAGCGATATTGACTTTGAAAAATCACCAACGAACAAAAGAACGACATCTCGGGCGTTTAACTGTAAGAAATATTCTAGACACTTCCCGATCAGTTATCGACCGTATCTTCGGCTTCTATTAACGCTGCAACGAAAAGCTGCAAGGCTGTAAGAGTGTACTGAAAGATTAAGGTGGGAAGACTACAAGGACCAGATCATTTTTAAGAACAAATTGCGTTTCTGCTTGTGAAGACTGGATGAATACTTACGAGTAACGAGATCGAGAAGGTAATTACTTTGGCCAAAGACAGCATACCGCTCAGCCTTTAATGCTTATTCAGAGCAGTCTAAACTCTCTTTGGTACAATGATGTGATATGATTTGCCTTATCTTCATGGTCTCCCAGATAACGCGCGTCCAGATACTGCAATAATGATCAGAAGGTTCTTCATTTGACTTGTTACAAACTCTCCAAGATCTAATGAACCGCGATGTGCTCACATAAAAAAGGAAAGAAAGCTATAGAAACGGTCTAGTAACAGGAAAAACCGATTTGTAGTATTGCGAAATGATTTTTGGTTTATGCGTCAAAGTTCATGAGATCTTGAACGAGCTATATCAACAGAACACGTTTGGGACAACAAACAATTTAGACTACGTCCTTTGAGGTGACATTTAAAATGCCTGGGACGAGATGCAACAAGATGAAATCGACAACTTTATTTTGGTCTAAAATTTATTGTATCAAATGTGAATAATTGGTTCATTTTGATAGACTAATAAACTGTTAAATTTTCAAATCTTTATTGTAGAGTGATAAAGTGTAAAGAACACGTCATGTGAAACGATAACTTATTGCTCAGTGTTGAACTGCTGATTTCAGGGAAATTTTTCGAGCCGGTGGCGTGTACTCATTTCACTTCCTTCACTCTATTTTTGGGATACTACCCCTAAATAAAAAACTATGTAACGTCACTGCGACGGTAGCGCACAGTGTCGTCGCGTGATATGTGCTTTACAAGATATTCTCACGCCACTTACCTACTTCCTTTTGAGTTTGCTGTTTTTTTTTTTGTATAAATAGGGCCAAACGCTATTAACAACGTATTTCTGTTAATTCTTATTGTTTTATTTTAACCAATGGGGAATTTTTATATTTCAGTTTATTCCAATATAATCTCATGCATAAATGAGTAAATACAGTGATACCCCAATTACCGCTACCCCGACTTACACAAACTCGAAGTTATGCGATTTGTGGTTTTCTTCCTACTTCATCCCTCACCCTCGTTGTAGGCGTTTCCGCCTGCTTTTAGAGCAGTTATAAGCTTTCACGGCCGTGTGCCGCAACATAAATTCGTAGTGATGAAGATTTTATATTGATGATTTTACATAATAAACAAATTTCATTATTTACTGATTGTTTTGATTGAAATCATAACTGCATAATCAGCGTAAGGTCTTAAAATACCTAATGCAAAAATATGTCGTCACCGTTTCGGTCACTCCCATAGTGTATAGTTCAGTAACATTTTACATTTTACATGTTTCGTTATAAAAGAAAGGCATAAAAATCGGTTACTTGTTACAAAGAGATCTCAAGCAAAAAGAAATAGTACATTGTGCAACTAGGGAGCAAAATAGGTGTTTGCCGAAGAGTGCATGCTTGTCGCCTGACCGTAGCGAGGGCGCCAAAGTGCACGAGTCGGCAAACATATAGTCGCTCCCGTGTAGCATATATTACGAAAATGCCAAATGCTATGCGCCAAAAGCAATATGATACGGAAACACTGCTGCTTCTGATTCAAAATACCGAAAAAGGCTATAGTTTACATGCGAGTTCGTTCGCGTTTTGTTTTGATTTCAGTAATTTTCGCGGTATTAGTACATAATCAATAGCTCCGTTGCATTCTAAAGCAGTGCTATTACTAATGACAGTTTGCTCCCTCTACATAGACGGGAGCGCCAAATGCAATGTGTTTATTTTTTAAACATTTATAACAGTTTACACATGGTTATATAGAATACAGTTATTTCGCTCCCCAGGGAGAGAAAGCGTTATTTTGCTCCCTCTACATAGACGGAGAAAATAGTATTTTGCGCTCAGAGTGTGAGAAAAGTCTTTCTGTCTGGAATTTATATAACCATCCACTTTTGCGAGGCATTATTTTGACATATACTGCAGTATGTTACAAAAAAACAAGTTCTGATTGCAATTAGTGCAAATAATTAGTATTTTCCTTATATAGTGAAAAGCCGATTACCTCACGTTAATACAGGTTTATATGGAGATTTGTACCCCGACTGATACTTTTTCAACTTAAGCAATTGTCACCGATTCCCTCTACACGTTATGGCATATCTCTCCGGGGTACCTTTAAGGTGTGTCGAATACGGTAAACCGGATGCAGAAGCGCATCCACACGATTACCCAGCCAAGTGAATTTCACTCTCCGACTCATTGGATAGATTTAATTTTTTGTTAGAAAAATAAAACTACATGAAAATTTTAGCACCTCCAATAAGATTTCTATTAAACAGTAGTGTTGTGTACTACTCGAAGGAGCTAGCTTGCAAATTCGCCAGATATGACAATTTGATTTTGAAATTTAATAAAACCCTCTATCGCCAAAAAGAAAATAGATTGTTTACCTATTAGTTTAATGGGAAGTAAATTTATTCAACAAGTATTTAACTATTCATCATAAGTGTGATAAATGCTTAAATATTTTATTTTTAGTTGCGAATTTTTTAAAAGGTGTGTTATGAACAATATCAATTTTTATATTTTAGAAACCTATTTCATACATAAAAGTTTCGCATTAAAATGTATGCATGCTTCAGTGCACTTAACTGGATGGCTGTTTTTTTCCTGATGATGTTGAAATCTCCCTAAATTACCCCTCCCCTATTCGTCGCTAAAACTTTTAAATTGGATTTAATTCTTTCTCGTTGATGTAAAAGTTTGTTCACGCATTACGGAAGAGCATGTGCAAGGGAATCGTAAAAACGGTAAAATGCACATTGTTCTCGTAATGTTTATAATTAGTAAGCTAGTAATGAATATAATTTTACGACCAAAATAATTTATTTAAAAATTCCACGGTATCGTAAAACAACATTATGTCTAACCGGAATAACACTAACATCTATACTCGAATTCACATGAATAAGTATTTTAATGATAAATGGTAGTTAGTTAAACACGACCACCGCCAATTTCCTCTGTTTTTATAAATTAATTATGTGAACAAGTTGTATTCAGAAATAACCAAACAGTTATTAGAATTTGTGTCAGTATTTCTCAAATTTGAAAACCGTTAGACCCTCCAGTCAAAATTTAGATACGTACACGCAGTATTACGTCAACTTGAAAACAAATTAAATGCAATTAGCATTAGCAACCAAAAAATTTATGAACGGAAACGTCGCATTTGTGTTATTAAACAACCTGAATATTGTAGCCTTTAGAAAACTAGTTAAGCGTACCGATAAAATCAGCTTAATTGATTTCATCAATTACAAAGACAATCGCGAGAAGCGGTTAATACATTTTACTTCACAAATTAGACTTCATTGTTAATTACAATTCCAATTGTTAAGTTAATTTATAAAATAAAAATTCCTATTGAACAAATGCGCTTGTGCGATTAATTCCGACTTAAGTAAAATCATTAGGGTTCTGCAATAATAACCTTTGCCGTTGCGTTTGCAAATTAATCAATGCATAAGTCGAGTTGGGCCGTGGTAGTGGTCTTCCCACGAGATGCACCTGTTGAAGTAACTGCGGTAATAAGAACGAGTCTCGTCCTTAAACCTACCATAAAAAGACTAAAAATAAAACAAAACTTTTCTCCGAAGATACATAATTACGACCTTGTGAATGGTTAGAACTTTTTCTGTTGGTTCGCGTTACATCAAATTGTATTCTTCACACGATCGCACTCAAGTAACAATAGTTATTTAATTGATGTAAATTGTTTTAATTTTATGGAGAAACCTATAATGATAGTTCACTTGTAATAGCAATTACTGCGTAACTAGGTGTCGAATATCTCGCTTACACATACTTTAAAGATTACATGAGAAATTATCTATTTCGTAAAGTCTAATCACCATCTACTTAAATAGATTCTATCGGATAAAATATCTCAAATTGGTAATTATAAACGTTTAGAATCGATTACGAAATCTCATTAATTGCATTTGGAAGGAAGAAAATAAATTTGATTTAATCAAAGGAAGAAACAAGACACTACAATTTATAGCAACATTTTGCAATATTACTTAATAATTCATTAATTCATTAATTCTGTTCCCAATCGTATAGTAATGCGTTGATTCCTGACTTTTAAAAAGTTGGGAAGTCTAATTACCAACTGGTTCCGAAATACTTTATCAGATGGCTACGACGCGTCAAATTTTACTATCGAAATTTGAAAATGAGGTACATAAACGTCAACCCTTCAACTTTATACTCACGACAATCAAAATCATAAGAATTTGAGGACTTCACCTTTCACCTTTTCGAGTCGAGTCCGAAAAAATGACTGCAATATGCTGTAAAATGGAATATCAACAATGAAGAAACTGTGATCGCTGGCACTAGATGCGTCGCAAATCAATTACACTTTCCTCAGAGCTTTGTGTGGAGAATACAACACCATGAAGAACTGCGTCCTTTCCCTATTCAACGAGTTCAGGCATTACAACCAAAAAATTATATTCGACTTGCGACGTTTTGCACTTGGTTGCTTCGTGATTTGGGTGAAAATTCTGATTTTTTAAGTTAAATATTGTGGATTGACGAGTCTTATTTTGTTAGAGATGGTTAACACCATTCGCAAACTGATGCGTGGCTCTCCCAAATTCCCACGCCATCGTACGGTCAAGTTTTCAACATCGCTTTAGTGTAAATACATGATCCGACATTTTCAATAGTTGATTATTAAATCCAGAACGATGCAGTACTTTCCTAGACGCCTGAAGCCACTCCACTTTATATTTGGAAATAAATATGGTACCAACATGATGGCGCCCCAGTAATCGATTAACTAAACGCGAATTATCCTCTTATCGCAGTCGAAGTCCCGTTGCTGGAACTTTGAGTTTCCTGATTGAAATCCTTTAGATTTTTACGTTTGGGGTCATCTAAAGCAACTGGTCTGCAGTGTTGAAATAAATTCCCAACAATCTGTGGCGTCATGATCGTATTCGGGCCCAAGAGCAATATTTCGAGCTATTGCTATAAATTGTATACTATCATTTGTTTTCAAGTTACATGTTATTTATACATAGGTACATGGCTTATTTTTTGTTTTTTTTAAATACAATGTGGATATTAAATCTACCTATTTACTATTGCTAC
This sequence comes from Dascillus cervinus, assembly GCA_949768715.1. Taxonomy (NCBI): domain Eukaryota; kingdom Metazoa; phylum Arthropoda; class Insecta; order Coleoptera; family Dascillidae; genus Dascillus; species Dascillus cervinus. The sequence goes on along the minus strand of OX458316.1, from coordinate 14,529,879 downwards.
TTTGGTCTGTTGTAATTTTGTAACTAATTGGAGTGTACCTACTTTCATATAGCCTTTTCTGCTCAAGATAACTTCCATAGCAAGCCGTTACATTTTTTTGCACTCATCCTGAATCACTCTGTGTATTAAATCATTTGAAAACAAAAACAAAATCTTGATTAAAAATTACCGAATATTCCAGTAATTATAATTACGTTTTATTAATTACTGTTGTTACAATAATTTATAAATAATTAATAGCCTCACGTATAACTACTCCCTATAATTTCAATTTCTTGGCTTTTAAACGGTACCATTTTATAAATAACTAAGCTTGTAAAATTAATTTCTTGCATTTCAACCGAATTTTTCCACTTTATTTTCAATTACACCCAACCTCACAAGTTGATGCTTCATATCTAACAAAGTTAAGCAGAAAGTCACGCATTACAAGCATAGCTTACTAATGAAAAATTAATAATATAGGCCGGCTACACAATTAAACAACATGAGATTTTAATAAACCGTAATTTATATACTTGTATAAATAAGGATTAATTATAAACGCCATAATATATAAAAAGCAATACAGGGTGATTTATTTCAATTTTAAATTTATTGCTTTATAATTAATAAATTATAGGAATAAATGGTACAAAATTGCCTTATAACAAAATTATCATTACACAATTCACATAAATTAATCTGTATAAATATAAAATTAACGCCCAAGCTATTAACAGCAGCAGAGAAAACAGGTAAAGTGAGCATATTTGTTTAACATTAAACATAATTTTTATAAACGAGTTCGTTGATTAAAAGGGAAATATATTGTGGGCATCTTTAACAACAACCTTTACCATCACTAATTAAATTTCTTAATAGACAATTCTGCGATAACTTTTAGATAAAATAAGAATTAAAAGTGGGTTAATTTACTCAAAACGTTGGGTAAAGTGATTATGAGCAAAAATAGATAAAATATTTAACTCGGTCTGTAGCAAACGTTATTCAACAACTTACTAGAGGGACCGTGAAAAAATAAACGCGGGCCTGCCGGCAGAATAAAATGGTCATGTCCAACTGCCCTGCCGAAAGAGAATACCAGCAGGACAACTGCTTGGACGCTGTCATTAAACATTATTTTATAACTTTTTGCAATTCTATGATAAACCATATCTCATCTTTTTTAAATTTGCCATTAATTGAATATAAGCCATATAGGTTACCGTATATCTCGGCGTATAACACGCATCTGATATCCAAATGTGAAAAATACCTAAGTACCTAGCTTAAAGTCAAGGTCTCTGTAGGTACAAAAAGAAATTGTATTTTTTCAATTCCAATGTATTGTAATAGTTGAATTATTTATGACGGCTGGCCGTAAGCTGCCTGACCGTCATAAAAGCAGGGGAGGTTTTACATATCCCAATATCTCTAATTTCTGAAGCAATAATTTTTATACCCGGCGTATAACACGCACCCGAAAATTTGAGCTCATTTTCTAATCTTAAAAGTGCATGTTATACACCGATATACGGTATTCCATCTTTTTAAAATTTGCCGTTAATTGAATGTACGCCAAAAAGGTAATCTATTAGATTCTAATTTATCCTATTTATGAATGGTTTCGTATTATAGACAAATAGCAAATTTGCGGATGTCAATATATAAATTTAAAAAACATTAAAAAAAAAATCTTTAAAAGTAAAAAAATTTGGAGATGACATTACCAAATCTTTAAATGTAGTTTTAGGTTATTTTTTGAATATTGTTAGTATTGGGCACATTCGCTTAAAAATGTAGTTGTTAGAATAATGTTTTGTTTGTTTAAGAATCTTTAACTCTAACTCTAACTTGCTTCTCAAATACAGGTGATTCCCGTATAACACAGGCGATCCTGAAAATGTGGTGTTATATGAATCCATCTTATACGAAACAACGAATTAACAGGGTTAGGTTTCAAAAATTAATAAAACCCGACCAACTAATGTGATTGATAACGGAAGAAAATGTTTTATTTTCAATACTATTCTGATAAAATGTCTTTAAAATAGTACACTGTGCAACTAGGGAGCAAAATAGCTGTTTGCCGACGAGTGCAAAGGGCCAAAGTTCACGAGTCGGCAAGCATCTATTCGCTCCCGTGTAGCACATATTACTTTCTCATACGAGAGCGTCAAATACTATACGCGAAAGCAATATGTACTGCACGACACAGAAACACTGCTGCTATTGATTCAAAATAACGAAAAGGCTATTGTTTACATACGAGTTCGTTCGCGTTTGGTTTTGATTTTAGTTAGTTTTGCGGTATTAGTGCATAATCAATAGCTCAGTTGCATTCCAAAGCAGTACTACTACTAATAGCAGTTTGCTCCCTGTACATAGACGGATTATTTTTTAAACATTTATAACAGTATACAAATGTTTATATAGCATATAGTTATTTTGCTCCCTAGGGAGGGAAAGTGTTATTTTGCTCCCTCTAAATAGACGGAGAAAATAGTACTTTGCGCTCAGAGTGTGAGAAAGTACTTTTTACTTGCCTCAAGCATATACTTCAGAGCTACAAATGAATTCTTACTTCTTCAAAAAGATTTAATAATACATACCCAAACAAATTTAGTAATATGTAGTAAAATGAAAAGAGCACTGAAAGTCTTAACCCTGAATTAGTCGCGCGGATGACACTTGTCATCCATTCTCATGTAACACGCACGAATGGCAACACGTCTTGTGCAGAGTTAATACCCCAAGAAAATTACAAATTCTAATTTAACAAAATTCAGTATGCTAATCTAACACAAACATTCACATCGGAATGAAAAATATATTTCTCTAATTCTCAAATCGTAGCAGCGTGAAACTGGGCTGTAGGAATACTATGTTGTACGGGCAAAATATTTTTCCTTAGCCGCGCGTTGTACAATGGTAACGTAAGCTGGACCGTAAAAACTAACTGTGATTTGGAACACAAATTTTTAAATTCTCAAAAAATCGTTAGTTAAAGCGTTGCATAAACTGTTGTACTAGACGGGAAAGATTACGAAATGTAGCTCCGAGAAAATCATCCCAACTCGACCCTATACAAGGTGTTGTAAGTCTTACCGCCAGGACTATACTACCAATTAAAAATTGAGGGGAAAGTATGTAATTTACATGTTACATCAGTTGAAATCTATACTTTCGACGAGTGAAAAAAAATTCCAAAATATTTTCATTTAAACCACGAAGTAAAAACAGTTTTAGAGAAAATTTTATTGTTTAGTTTTTATTTTAGAATGTATAAACAACGCGCAAAAAAATTATTACTTTTGGAGATAGGTCAATTTTAAAGTGAAAATACGAAAAATTCTTGAAAGTATGATTAACCGGCAGCACGATAGTTTAAATGATCAACCCATCAAATTCAAAAGGGACAGCATTTCGGTTTTCGCCAGGACCGTATACTACAATTAACTTTATTATATTATTAAGTTCATTATTTTAGAAAAGATGGTCAAAATGTTGTGCCTCTTGTTCTATGAATGTACGGATGAATCTTTGACAACTTCCATGAACGCTGACTGCAAAAAATTATAAAATTACTCAAGTAATTTATAAGAATTGGAAAACTATTTTGAGGGGCTATTTTATCACCGACGAAAAAACTTATAACACGCTGTACAGACTGCTAGGTATTTTTAATTTTCGCTTTAGCACAAGTGTCAATGACTACATAAGTATGCTGTTAAGAAAAGCTTTTGTTTACCTGTGAAAAGTAAACATAATTTGCATTTAGTATGCTAATTTCAAAAATAGGAATTCACAAAATAATAATCTATCCCACTTATCGCATTGCAGAAGATAAAATAAATCGCTTTCTATAATGAATAAAAGCAAGTGAAATAGTTAATAGCTGCATTTATATCGTGAACTAAATGATGAATGCATGTTTAAGCGTGATAAATAATAATGACTTGCTAGAGACACCTCTTGGTACATCCGCCGATGTGCATTTAAATACAAATAATGATTTAAAAACAAATTTAAGATGCACGCAACCTTAAAAAGTATAATCAGCGCACTGCAAAATACATTAAGCAGCTTTGGCCGTACATAACATTATCTCGTATGCACCGTCACTTAGGAACATTTATATCTCCTATTTATTCACATTCTTCCCACACACACACAAGTAAATAATGTAAATTTAATTAAGTGAAGGCAACATACACACTATTATCGTTCACGATCATAAATACGAGAGACTATTTTAAGACCGTAATTAGGCGTTCAGATACTAATAATTTGTATACTGTTCTAAAAGTAACGTAGGTATGTAATATGGCACAAGTTGCTGTAAATATAAAATTCATTATCATTCAACATCAAACTCCACATTCTAAAGATGAAACGTTTCATCTTTAAAAGTAACAATTTTAAAGCAATTGCCTATTATTTAACGATTACGTCAAATATTACTTGAAACAGGTAATTATTCCTTGAATCGGCAAAAAAAGTTTCATCAATTTAAAATTAATGCCGCCTGCCCACCATGATATCGAACCGTTTTGTACAAATCTTAAACATGACCATTAAATACCGAAACGACTACAATTCAGTAAACGAGTATTGCTTTGCTATTAAGATTGGTTTCATGATAGATTTAAATATCACTGCGGCAGCATATAGAGATACGCATTTATTACCTTATCGAAACTAAAAATCAAATCAGCAGCTTGGGCGATACATTCGATTAACTACAATCACACCTGACTGAAGAAAACATTATAACTTAATAACAGTCATTTTCACTGTGTTGCTGATGGCACAAATCGTTCATAAATGGATAGCGTTGATATTTTTTCTTTCAATTTCGCAGACCACAACAAATACGTAAATGTTCCTCGATCCTCTTTGGTGGCAAGTCCGTAAATAATTCAACAGATGCGGGGATAAGTTCAAGGACTGACATGTTTGCAAGGTCACATAAATATTCACGTCAACCGGTGGTTTATTATTTAACGCTGATCAAATTTTGATGTAAGAAAACTATAACTTCAATATTTAATCAAATTTAGTCACCGCTGTAGGTGCGAAATACCATTAGCTTCGACGATAATTATTACTGTTTAAGCATATGCATCCCTCCAGCATTCTCATTTTGTTGTCAAAATTTTAAAAACTGTTAATAAAATTGTACCACCATTCGAGGTCAACCGTTACAGACTACTGCACGCCATTTTTTTGTTTCTGATCGCAATTGCAATTATACGTTTAAATCACGTTTACTGAAAAAGTGGGTTTATGGGTAGCCTGTGGGGGGTGCAATAAGGTCGCTGAACCAATGATGACCTTGACGATAAGCTCTAACGTAAAAGTGCATGACCCTTAGAATACACGGAAAATAATAATCTTGATAGGTTACTTTCACTTTCAATTTTCTGAAATCGTTTATGCCGCCCGTTTCGACACCTCAGGTCCAAGTGATTACGCAGCTCATTTTTGGTAAAGTGCAGGACCATCCTTTCGGTCTCTCTGAAATTACACTAATTTCTCCACCAAGTGTTACGGCAAATGCATGGTGCCATCGACCAATGGTGGGCTTCGCAAGTTATAAATATGTGGTCTTCCACCTGCTACGGCCAAGTAGTGGTACGACCCCACCACAAGGTACTTCTTGCAGAGTTAAAGCAGGAAAAGTAGCAGTTCTTCACTTGCCAAAGCATTTCTGTTGTGATTGTGACCGTGAACGCACAGCAAAGATACAAGGCCAAGGACAAGGTAGCGCCAGTGTCAGTGTCATCATCAACAAGACTTAGCGTTCAGTTGCAACAATGAAGGTAAGCGCCATAAATGTTTCTAGCACATTTGATTACAACGATAACTCGACGAAAAGTGACAATCTGATTATATCATTCTCAGTGAGTCTTCTGCAGAACTGGTTTACTATTACATCAATCAGTTTGTGTGCAGGCATTTCAAGTGCGGTTAGTTAAATCGCAACTATCGAAGGGAATAAAAAAATTGTTGTTTTTGAACTTATTTTTTATTACAATTTAAACGAATTTATAAAAAATACACTCCTACATAATGACGGTCTAAAATGCACAATTTAAATTCAACGTTTCCAGTTCATTGAGCGTCAATGACTTAATAGATCAATGAAGTCGTTAATTTAGAAATTATATGAAACGGCGTGAAACTGCAGTGGAAAGGTTATTACCATGAGTTGGCTCTAAACTCATATAAAATATGTTATCATTATCATATTCCATATCTAATTTACGTGTGCGGAGCACGAGCTGAACTTTGCCACCGCGCCGGGTGTTGGCGGCGTACCAGAGATGAATTTACAGTCTGCGAAAAACCAAGCCTGACCCCATGCGTATCTTAAATCCTTATATGGCACAACGTGTGTCAAGAGGACGAGACCAGTAACTGTGGAACGTCCACCACAACTGTTATAACAATGCAGACAGATTCATCATCATAAATCTAAAATTGCATTAAAGTGTAACGCGCCAGAGCAAATTGATTTTTTTTTGTAGTTATAATGAAGATACATTTGTATTTCATGTTTGTAAGAAACGCAATTTTGTTACTTTTTGGAAATATCATATTCTTACGAAATTAAATAATTAATTAATTAATTAATTGTGAGTTACCGTTATGGTTGCAATTTGATACAAAATAGTTTTTTTAAATACATTTTTATTGAATTTGGGAAGAAAATAGTTATAAAAAAGTAAAAAATAAGAAACGTTACTTTCATAACATCTCACAAAAAGCATCCGAATGCTTAAATGAATAATGTAATTGCCACTTATTGTGCCCCGAAAATGTTTTTATCATAATCCCTTAATAAAAATATAACATTGGCACATGTTCTTGCTCATTCAAAAATAAAAACTGGATAAATTTATTATAAAACACAAATACTATACCCAGTTGATTTTTAAAAGCGAGGGAAAATGTGTTTTTTTACTTAATGTTGATAGTAATGTACTGATATTGGAATTGTACATCTATATAAGTAATGCCGCTTCAAAATTAGGAAATATAGCACAAAACGCTTGTGTTGAAGGAATCAGTATAGACATTTCGAAAGAAATTTCAGATGAGGAAGCTTTATCTTCAACATTCTGTAACATTTAAGCAATTCTGTGAAAAATTGCATAGATTGTGTTATTACCAACATAAAGTAAAAAACATATTTTTTCTAACTGTCCCTCTCACTTAAAAATCAGGTACAACAGCTGTTTAATTATTTTTACAAAAATTTCCATCACTTTGCAAAAACGATCAAAGTATGTCATCACATCGTGCACGTAACTATTACGAATTCCAAGTGTGATGTGCAAAGTGCTGCATCAATAGTGCAACGTCCTAAAATTGATTCCGTTATTGACCGTTTGTTAATAGGAATGCCAAGTTGTGTGTCGAGATTAAAAGTTGCAAAAGCAATTTTATTTCGCTACAATTTCTGAAATGTTTTATTGAAAATGTACAAGTGCACGCGATTCTACTAGGAAATATTGGCATATGATATATTCCGAAATGAAAGTATTACGTTTTATAACCGTAAACTTGATCGTGGCAATAAACCGACAGACGCGGCGAATCGGTGCCGCCTGGCGCGCATACATTCGGAAACGGTTTTATTAAATTATAAACACACTACGCGAACATCTAACATTAAGGGTGATTCAGGCCCAATTCGTTAATCGACTAGATGCCATTAGGAAAATTTGTCTATATATGTAATTTTCATAAACTGCAAGAAAGCAGTCGCAGCGTGTGTGTTAATAAAATTAAATTTTACTGCAATAAATGTCACGAAGTAAAATTTTAAGCTATAGCGGATTAAATTGGCTCAAGTTTATTAGTTTTGTAACTTAATTTTATCTAGAAGCGCGAGAAGCACATTAATCTTGGTAACAATAGGTTTGTGATACGCATCTTCAAACCGTGTGAAGGAGGTTCGTTGCTAATGAAAGTGCGATATCCGTTAGGGTACATACCATGTGTGGGAGTGCACCAGGTCACACGGCCTTCTAAGGGATGCCTCCGAGTAAACTATCCGAACCCACAGCGGGATCTCCGATTTCCTGGTATATAAATAACTAATAGCGGAATCTTAACTATTGACATCATCTCTATAGACAGAGGCAAGGGAGTCGCAATTTATATTTATAAAATACCTTAAACGGTTTGTATTTATTGCATAAGAGTTCAAATTGCGGGAATAACTCATTTCTGAGATTCTTATCTACCACAAAGCATTTGATCGAAAAATTGCAACGACCAGAGGAACTTCCACCTCCACGACACCCAAGTGAACTCGACGCTAACCCAGAAAGAAAGAACAGACAAGTTTATATTTCCCATGGCTAAAAATATGATACATTAAGTTTAAACCCACGAGATCACGTCTGGAGAAGAGTTGAATACAACAGCAATAAACTGCAATAAATGCAAATATCGACAAGAGAATGCTTCAGAGCGTAACTTATCATCACGACTAATACTTTAATAAAAATGACATCATTAGAATAGGAACTACGGCTGGTAGATCTTGTTGGGGTTAGAGGTGGATGACTACGACACACACGGTAGCTTAAACGAGCGCACGCTCGCGGCAGGGCGTAAGATGTTTTCCACGCAAATACACGTGGCCAGTTATTTGTAGTGAATATTGGATCTCGACAACTGATCGAAATATAAAAGCGGGGGTGTGGAATGCAATGAAACGTCGATCAACTTCGCAAAGACTTGCTTCGAGCGTCCGTGTAATCATCCGACCATCTGCTAACGCATTAGACTGCATCGTTGTCTGATTTATACTTTCTTAATATATTTAAAGTGACGTCTCACGTTATTTTATGATTTACTCCGATCGGTGCGTAAAAATACGGTCAACTTGCTCTCGAAACGTGCCCATCCAGCTTTTCATAACAATTTCACAATCGCGATTATTATTTATAGACTTGCATGAATTATTACTGTCCCGTTTCAAATCAAACACGACTCTAAATTTTCAAGCGGCATTTTTCTGATTAACATGTTTTTACATTCCATTCGTTCAGGATTTTACATTGCCCTTACATAAATTTGCTTTACAAAATCTCGCTTTATCTGTTGTCGAATATTCGCTCCGGAATTTGACAATAAGCGACGATATCGGATACCCCAAATTCCGGTCATTTTTGCAGTCAAATACAAACTGAATCCGGCCAATATACCATAAACTTTAATCATTTTAAGCGAAATTAAAATAACGGAAACTATTTCAATCTAATCGCTCATTTATTTACAAATGTACCTATACGATTTGGTGCTGCATCATTTGATAATTTCCTAAATGCAGAATAGCTCAAGGAGCTTAGGAAAAAGGAAAATGTTTTCTTAATTGAACTTTGACTTTGAAAGTGAGGCAAGTCCATTTTGTGAAAAAAAAAATAGTTAAAGCCAATTCTTATTATCAATTAACATACAATTTATGTTTTTAATAATTTCACAATAGTTCATGAATACTTTAAAAATTTGGACCATCTAAACCAGAAGTCGTCGAACTTTTTGAGCAACTACCGAATTAAAATTTTAAAAACATGGGGGACCGGACTTAAATTTATAATTAAAATCGGGGGCTGAATGAAAATCTTTGACGGGTCGAATTTACATGAAATAAGACCACAAAAAATATAATATAAGTTTTAAACCCGTTCAAATGCAAAACCATTAAATATCTAGCAATAACATAAAATGTACTTGTCTCACTTTCAAAATCAATTAATGATTAAAAAATGATCTCTTCAACCTAAAGAATTGTAAAAGTACACAGATTTTGTTAAATTTTTCTGATTGTAATTAATCAATGGCGATTATTCGCCAGGGCAATTAACCCTGCAGTTGGATAGTGCGGTTTGCAATAAGTTACGCAACGATATTATGTGACAATGGAGTGTCATTAGATAGCCGCAGTGGTAACTGTAGAGTCGGAGTCGCAGCCGGGTCAAGTACCGAGTTACCAACATGTTATGGAATGACAACCTGCACGGATGGAAGTTCAGTGTGAATTACAGGTCACTTGGCCAAGGTTTCGAGTGGGTAAACCAGACAACATTGATTACCGCTTCCGAACTGCGTATTTGTAGTAGGGTACCGTAGCCGGGCAGTTATAGGTGTGGGAGTGACATTATTGATATTCTGACTCTAATCCCGTCACTCCCACATGTCTGCCGAGTACGAATTCGCACATTTGTAACAGTAAAAAATGTATTCATCGCACACGGTAGGTCGTGCTCAATAAAAATTCATTCAATCGGACAAATCTCGCTTATGATAATTGCCAAACGTGATAATGTTTTACAATTCTTACGTTAACGGATTTAATTATACAATGCGGCTAATTTTTGTGGATCAGATAACTCGCCGCAATAACCCAGATTCAAATTTCACACCGCTATTTGCCTTATTTTCAACTCGTTTTAATTAGAGTACTTGAAAAAGCGGTCTTCCATGTGTAGAAATTTAGATAAATGGGAATGCGGCATTTTGACAACACTGACATACAAACATAACACGAAAAGATATTTCGTATAGTTTTTGAAGTACTTGTTCGAAACCTGAGAGGATTGCAACGACGATATTTTATCGTTTACGACATATCAAAAATCAAATTAGTACTTCCGAGCGGTAAATCTAAAATCCCGAAGGTATTTGTAGTGTCACAGGTCCGTGCAATGTTATTCCCAATGCCGCTGTCCGTCTGCATCAGTCGGTTCATCAACTCCCGCCTATTCCATGTTGCACATTTACTTTACGAAGCCGTGATTAAATTAGATGGTTGATTAGTATTATTGCGCTGCATTCCTCTTTGATATTTCATAATGCCGTAAACGATAGGCATTCCGCCCTTTATCGTTAGCCGCAAAACCACGCAACATCATCTTAGAATTTATTTGTCGTTCTTGAATTAAAAGCACATTTTTATGAAAATGCCTTCTTTAAGTGGAAATTTACAAGCGGAACACAACCAGACTAGTTTAATTAAAGTTTTGCACGCTGTTTTAATGATATCAGGAGATTGAGACGACCTGTCTCAAGTAAACAACATTGTATGCAAATAACTTTAAAAACAATTGCTTGAATTCCATGAATTTTCCACTTCTCAAATGCATATGTCGGCAACGAACAAAAAGAATGAATTGGACAAAACCGAAGATTCAATTTGGTTCGGGTTGTGTAACTGCCCCGAGGATTTAAACTATTTGTGGTTTACATCAAGTGTAAAAACCATTCATGCAATCGTGGTTTACACTACAATTTAGTTTAACAGTTATATTTTTAATCACAACGGTTCAATTTCAAGTACCGAACCATCATCAATCACTTTTTTGTTTAGTATATAATTCACAATTCACGAGCCAGCCCCTCATAAACTTCAAGCAAACGAGTCGTTTTAAATGGGTATAAAGGTAAAGAGGTCCATGCAAATCTAATTCTTTTCTGCTTAATAGCATCATCAAAGTTGAAATTTTAAATCAGAATATATTTAGAATGTAATGAATTCGTCACAACCGGTCAAAGTTAGCTGCACTAATTGATACAAATACCACCAAAACGAAAGAAATTTTACTCACATTTTCTACCAAACAACTTGCATTGTTATGAAAGCGCAAGCCATTAACAAATAAATGCTGCAATACATAAAAGAGTAATTAGACGTGGTGCTGGTTAACTTCACTTAAGTTCACGCCTAGTTCACATTAATCAGCATTAACACTTGATAAAAGCAAACTCTTAAATGAAATGACAAGTACTCGATGTATAGCGTTGATCTATTATAATCCTAACTATCTATTTAACACAATCTATGTAGTGCGCTCGTTGTGACCATGGCATACGTCCGTGGATGAGGTAACGAGCGTTCGTTCATCAACGATCGGCCACCGTAGTTGCTCCATCAGATTTACTATTGTCAGCAACAAATTATCCAGGCTTGCAATGAAACTATCTGACAGGTGATTGCCGATTTAACACTTCATATTTCGGCATTTTTATACCTAGCAGAAATTCTGATAGATAATTAATAAAACCGGTTAGAAACATTATTTCCAACAACTAAATTTGTAATCAGGTTCTTCCCACAATGCAGTTTGCAGATTCTGGTCCAACAGCTTTATCACAACTCTTCCTTATGCTCAGTAACAGTTACTTGATTTAAAATCAGACGCACGTCTTACATTTACATGAATGGCAAAACTTGTTAATGAAATTTCAAGTTTTACAGCTTAAAAAATAATTCGCCGAAACCGCAAAATTAATTCAAACCGTTAAAGTCATGCTGCAAAAAGCAGTTTTGAATACACATATGCACCAACTGAATTTGATTGAAAGAAAATAAATTCAGTAATCTAGTAAATTCTAAACGAAATTAGAAGTCAAAACCGAATTTATTTTGGAATGTTTGCTAACAAGTCAAAGACCCTCGCTCGTTAAATTTAGTTTCTCACAAGACTGAACTTTCATTTGAATAAAAACAAATTCACGAAATGTATCTTCAAAAATTTTCAACGAGTGACATCATTACAGGCACACAAGAAACCTAAAAAGGAAAAATAACTGGTTCCAGTAATTAGTCTGATACACTTTGTGGACAAGCCCGTGGTAACGAAATTAAGTAATTTGAGAACTTTTAACGTCTCATAAAAAATAAGGCACGCAATTTTATTGATGAACCGGATGTTCAATGTTTTATTACTTCCACTCAAACTTCACGAAACATCGTTAAAATTGTTTCAGGGTCGAAAAAATTTCATTTCAATGTGTTATTGTACTCGCGCGCGCTGTACTTATTATAAATTCAGATATTCTTTCTTGCTCGACTGTTTTTTGGTGAGTCATATAAAAATTAAAGCCGTGGGAGTAAGACTAAAGCGATGTATGTCGCTGAAAACAAAAAATTGCTGAACTTCCTGGTGTTGCAGCATGGAAGGTAAAGACGTTACACGCGCAAATTAAAATAACATAAATTGTAAATCAGAAACGAAATTCTTGATGAAAAAAATAATTTCCTCCGGCGCTAATCGGACGCAAATCTGTTCACCCACACATTAATTAAAATCTTAACGAAACCTTAATAAAGTTTGTGTTCACGAAGAAATTAAATTAATTAGACGGACTGATACTGTAAGATGTTATCATTTCAATGTGCTTACATATGTAAGCTATATATTTCTTAATTACACAAACTGACATTCGTAATCGTAGTATTTCGACTAATGCGGTAATGAACCATAAAGATACTTGCAATAAATTACCAAGTCCTAATTCGGTATCAATGTCACTGTCCCTGAGAGCTCTTTAGAACGGTAGTTAACAAGGTGAACGCAACTGCTGTTTTACGAAACGAAAAGATTCCTTTTTCTTATCGCGTGCAACAGTTTAAATGAATGCATTAGTAAATCGTTCAGAACCAAATAACCATTTGAATAATAAGTGATAGAAATACCGTATATTTCGACGTATAACGCGCACTTTTATGATTAAAAAATGAGCTGCTCTTTTGGGTGCGTGTTATCCACAGGGTATAAAAATTATTTTTCTTCTTGCAACCAAGCGTTGCACTTTATTTTGGTCCAAGGATAAGGGTCAGTCCGGTAATTTTCGTGTCCACGATGTTCTTCCCTTGCATGCAATTTGTATTTAATTATCGTGGAAATGGAAGATTCAAATGAGCAATGATATGTTTAGAAAAATAACTGCTTCATTATTATTCCGATACCGTGCAATACCAAATTGTTGATGCTATTTCGAAAACTGTTACTTCTTGGAAGCTAACGTTGATGTAATACAAAAATACTGCATGTGTGTGGCAAATCGATTTTTCGATGATTCGCCTTTTCCGAAAATTAAATATTAATGCGGGGCATCGAAAAAAATCTGACAAATCCCAAGCAACTGCGTCCACCAATCCTTTCATAACAACTGACTATGGACAGGAGAGGCCGTCAAATAAGATTAAATTGGTACGGAACTCTAAACTTCTGACAGCTGAATACGTCGGACCGTCCTTTTAGCATAACCTCGGTCAACTTTCATCCGCAACTTTGACAAGTAAAATGTTCATCCGCTAGCTAAATATTTACCCGATCCTGAATTGCAAAAATGCAACTTGACTGCTCGTCAGATGTGCACAGCGATATTAAAATTCCCGATGATCGGTAATTAAAAGTAAAATTTATATGCAATCATTCCAGTGGTTGTCTCTCTGCTCGTTGGAAGTTCAACAAACTTTCAACGATTACGACATGCGTTATTGACCGAATGGGAAGCTGACGATGATACTGATACTGTTAAATAAATAATAAAAATCAAAGGAAGCGGACCACCTCAACTTTTTTGAATCAATATTGGCACACGGGCGCACGATTATTTAACATCAAATATTTCATTCGTCAGAGGTTAAAAGACTCATCATTTCGCAAAAATAGATTTACTGCAAATTGATCATATTTACAAAATATCTCCGACAAATTAATTAACAGATTACCACAACTTTACAGATCCGTTAGAAATTTAGCATTTCGCTGAATGCTTATGATTAAGTTAATGGCTCGATGACACAGAAAACGGTCGAGTACGAAATTTCAAAAATATTTCCGTTATTTTAATTTTTTCCGAAAAATTCCGCAAGATCCAACTAATAAACACCAGATGGGCTATTGAAAAATTTACCAATTAATCAGGAAAGTCATGATTAGGTCCTAAATTAAAAAAAGATACATGAATAACAGTAAACGCTGCAACCTCAATATTAACTTGAGTACGCTTAAGTATGACTTGTGAAAAATGTTGTCTATAGTCACACACAGCTCAGTTTTCTTTGAAATAATCATTTTCTCAGTACATATTTAATGTACTTCGTTATCTGTCGCTTATGAACTCACCAGGAGGTGCATTGTTTCGAAGTGTGTCTTCACAGTCGAAAAACTGCCAGAAGTAATAATAAAAATTAAGGTTTCTGAACTTCATGAGAATATCTTTCAATTCATAAAGTATTTCAGTTCCAAAAAACAATCTTTAGAATTCAATCAAAAAGATTAATTTGCAGGAAAAAAAACACAAAACAGCATTAATTCTTAAAAAATGCAGCAGAAAGTTTTCACCATTTTTTCCCATTTTTGACAACAACCAACAGGTTCTATCTGATCACCAAATGGCAACTAATGAAAATGGCGTTCATATAATTTTATTTAGTTGAGTACATACCTAATTACCTTTAGATAAACAATTATTTCCAGACAATGGCGTCAGAACGAAAAAATGTTAAAAAACAAATTTCAATACCAATGTCAATACTGCATGTAAATTATACGGATTTTCGCGAGCAACAATACGAAATAAATTAAACGGTATCTTTTCTTACACTACGCGAACGGTAAGAACAAATTTGGTTCTAGGCAAAGACGTGTAGGATAAATTAGTTGAAGATATTAAAAATATTTAGAAAATGGGTTTTCCCGTGGCAAAATACGGGCTTATTTACTCTGTCAAAAAATTTTTATCCAAAGCAGCCCTGGACGAAAGGGTTTCATTTATTTATGACACGTCGTCATTAATACGTATCACAAAAGCACAGAAATGGCGGCGTAACGTAGTCTGCCAGAAATCCCTGCTAGCTACAGTTGGTGGAAAAGAGGCCACTGTAAATCAAAGTGGCTGAAGATGGTGAACTTGCACATATCACCTAAATAATGAAATTACAAAAATTTACAGCATTTCAGCTTAAAAACTGTAGCATAGTTGTTGCTTACGGTTATTCTTAGCGATTTTTTAATTTTTTCAATTAAAATTTTGTTTCATGTTCTAACACAATCAAAGCGCTTAATGTCCAACTTGTACTCGGTTCGCTGCATTGTAATTACAAATTTTACATTACTAGTTAAAACTCGCAAGCAAATATTTTTTTCTAACCGTTGCCGAGATGATTTGTTAAGAAACGAAATGGAATTTACAATAACGAAAAAATTAAAAATACTTTCGCATTGTTCACGTATACGAAGTCCATTATTTCAAAGATGGGGCTTTATAAACTAAAGAAAATGACAAGTAAATCTGAATAAAATTTATATTTCTGCGTTTCCCTTCTTTCCCATGCAACTATATCGAATATACTTTATGTCCGTGAACTGGTTTATTTACAAGAACCACGTAAAATATGAACGTTGCACGCATTATACATGCATAATGTGTTGGCAGCATTCATGTAGCCAATCGTAATGAGTTCATTATTTCCTTATTACAACGTGTTTTATTTATAACCAATTATTCGGTTCTCCTACGAGTCCGGGTAAGAAACGTACATGGGAAAATCGACATAATGAATTTTAAAGAACTCGAGTTTGCCTGCTGTGAAAGGATTAATAATTAGCGAAATTCAATTGAGAGCATTCTAAATATTGTCTCTTTCCTTTTTTGGATTGCCCTAAAATGATGTTGCAACAGCACGGGGGCTGATTTGCAATAACATCAAACAGTTATAGCGTTGGCGAATTTTACTGACTCATGATCTTAGGCAGTTTTAATTTATAATAACGGCTAGTGAAGATCTAAAAGCGTACAATATGTTCGCACAATGATATTCGATTTCGCTTTAAGATCCACAATTTTTCCTGAGAGATTCGAAAATTTCCGTGACCGTAAAATTTTTGACTGAATGGACGTTTTTCTTTCACGAGTTCTGCTTAATGTTGTTGCTTAATAACGGCCTGCTAAATGGTGATTTGCGTGCCGGTGCTTCATTATAAAGTAATTTACCGGATTTTTACGAAAATTAATGATTTAGCGAGTATATCACGTATGTTCGCATATGGGTCAGCGTATTTATAACGAATACTGTTAGTGCGACTAAAAAAGCCAAATCAGTTACCATGTCATAATGTGTCGTGATACGGGTAAACTAAAGACATAATAAGTGCGATTTCCGTCTAACGTTTTTTTACGCCCGGTGTGCGTTATGGTATTTCCCGGAAAGACTGTTACTAATATTGGATATTGGTACTCTTTAGGATCAATTCCTTCAAGATTTATTAGCATTGCTCCTATCTCATTACCATTTTCAATTTAGCGGAGTGTTTTCTCATACTTCCGATCATTCCGCCGTTATGAGGACCGCCACCAGTGCATCGCTTTTATAAATCTTCATCAATTTGCTGAGCTCCGCTAAAAGCTTAACGAATCGGAAATCTTGTTCGCTTGCCTTTAAAGCCGTTTAAAAATTATTTGTCTAACGTACGAAAAAAACGACTTCGAATGCGTTTGAAATATTCAACCACGACCTAGTTTTGCAATATAATTAACTCGCTTAGGTATTTCCCGTTTGCCAAAATAATAAACGCATAGTGCGAATAATAATTGAAAGGCGAACGGTAAATCAATTGAACCTTGGCGAATGGTGACCGAATACGTTTTTCTTCGATGAAATTACATAACAAGAAATAGTCCATTAATATGTAAATAGAGGCTTTCCCGAAATCCCAAAATTAACAAAACTTTGTAACAATGAATTATTCGCTTTTTGTTAACTACCGACAATTCCGAAGGGGTGTAGGAGTGGTGATTACTTTAATCGATTCCGACATTTTAGTCCCATTAACATACATGAATTATGTAGTACTCGAAACAAGCGCAAAGAAACCGGGTGCGAATAAAATCACATTAATCGGATCAGTTCCCATTGAAAATATTCAAATCGAAAATAAATAGGAAACGGCCCGAATAACAAACATAACGCTGGCAACATTTGGTTAATGATACAGGCGGTACAGGAGGTTCGCAAGATACGATATGGGTATTGACCTCGCGTTACGCACACATCAACTTGCCCTGAGCATAACTCCATTCCGGCAATTTTAACCGCAACAATTAGAAGAAAGAATTCCACTATAAATTTTTATTACAGCAGCAAATAAATTACAGTCAAATTGTTACAGTTATTTCAATAATAAAACAACTAATATAAAAATACCAAGTCACACACAATTATCTGAAATTCACCAGAAATAGAAGTAACATTAACTGAACTAGTGAATAGCAATCACAGGTACGTTTGGTTGTTATTCGCAAATTTATAACGTGTCCAATAAGTAAGTGAAAATGCATGTCCAGAGATCATAAATCGAAAAACTAGTGAGCCAAAGCGTAATACCCTGTAACTCACATGAAAGAAAATCTATGACTGTGACGATGCACTAACTTTTAATCCGTTGTTTTTCTTGGGGCTACCGATATCGATAGCGGTCACGAATTCGATGTACCCTACGGCTAATACTACCATCATTATATCTAATTACTGCCGTTCGATTTCATCGAACAGAAAAAAATAAATAATACTTTCGACTGTAATTCAGCCTCGACGACAATCGTGAAAAATAACTCGAAAGAGAAATTAACACTTTTAAGACAAAATTGTTGACGGCAATGTGGAAACGTAAGTGTGTCAGTGGTAAACGTTAGCGTCCAATGTAACGCATGTTCGACGACCGACTGACCACTATTTACTTGGCAAAAATAAATAAACGGAAAAATGGACGGTTCAATTAATATCCGTAACCGATCTGAAGATGGACTGCGTACGTAAACACGCAGACCATGCCGTACGGGATTGCAAAGTGCAGCATAACGGTTTTTGAATCGACTGGTTATTTTATTTTGCTGTAAATTCTTGCATAATTAATCCTAATGAGACAGTGCCGTACACCGCAAATGAAAAACTACGCGTGGGTAAGTTGACCATATAAAACATAAAAGATTGCATCTGAACATGCGAACAATAAACAAATGTATATGCATATATGTCATCTAATAGCCAATTCCGCAAAGTAAACATTATGCTTTATGTACATACTGTATGTCTGTTTCCTACATAGCATTCCAGTTTACACTACAAATATCGGACTACTTGATATACAACCCACAATTTCTGCTACCCAATCTCGTTCAAGAATACTTTATGCCGAGCCATACTCGGGCCAAATACCGCAGGTGAATACGTAACAACTAACGGGAAGTCCATTTTCGTTCTTGATCGGTTATAAGTAATAGTAACATGGATTTAATTGTTGCAAAAATTAAATACCTTCCTAACGTAACCAACTTAAACTTATTCAAACCTTTGTCTTGTCGTTTTCACAATATGCAAAGAACTCACCTGAAACAACATAAATCGTATTAGCAACAATACCAGGAGACTTTCAAGTTTGCAAAAAAAAATAATAGAACTACACTACAGCTCATTTTATAGTTGGGAGGAGTGAAATTGAAAGAACAAACTACACTGAAATATTTGTAGGAAGTAGTTTTTTTTAGTATTTTTAACAATGCGAAAAATACGAATTGATAAAAACTGTTTGTAATAGAGTCAAAAAAAGTGTGCCGATGCACAATGTAAAACAAAAATTCTGATCCAAACTGTTTTTATTACTTATATAAATGTATGCACAAATGAAATCATGCAGTTCTGATAATAACTGTTTGTATCACTTATATAAATGTAATTTAAAAAAATCGAATCAGCTGTTTCGACAATATGGCGACTGCCTATTTGTCAAAATTAAATCAGTGTAAAACCGGCCTGCTGGCAACCAATCATAGATCTACCTTTTGACGTGATATTTTTTAATCACTTTTCTGAGTCAAAAAGTGAACTATAGAAACATCGTTTCCAATTTTGCCTACTTTGAAAATTCCACATTACACCATTTTATTATGGCCGGGTCTGTAATTAACGTTGGCGATGGCTAACCTTCAACGAATCTTGTCCTGAATCGGCTTTAAAGTCTGTTATTAAATTCCGATGAAATAAAATTTTTTAATTACCCAATACACTAAACGGAAAAGAAAATCTTCCATCATTCCCTTACTTCTTTCTTTAACACACATGATCATTTATTCTATTAGCGCTTTAGATAGTAGGTATATCAAAATTGTTCTAACATTAATCTTGTTTGAAATTAGAAAAATAGCTAATTATAGTGCTTTATCAACTGCTCGGTACACTCGAAAAATAATAACATTTAGCATACCCAGTAGAAGATTTATAAAACGATAAAAACATTTTCTATTAATTTTTCTCTAATTTATGAACGAAAAAAATAAATTAACAAACAAGTATATTTTAATGGTCCAAACAAATTGGCTGATTATAATTTCAAAAAGGCCGATAGGAATACTGAAACGACTTATTAATAGCTATAAATTTCATAATACAAAATATTCATTATCGAGTGATAAATGTCTGCAGGGTATGCAGGAGTAACATCCGCAGTTGTTATCCACAAAATACCAAACCAATCAGGTATTTAACGTATTTTTAATTTGAACTATGCAGATTCAAAAAAATAAAATCAAGAGTAAATCCCCTGAAGACATTCTATTAAAAATATTTGTTTTGGAACCATTAATAACAATTAAATTCAAATGCGTCAATAACTGATTGCATTGTAATTGCTTGTGCTCATTATAAAGCTAAACTGAACAATTAAATGTGTAAGTTAGGTATTTTAATGGTACAATTGCTAGGTTAATACAATGCAAAACGGCAGAAATATTTCAAACGAATCCATTAGCTCTAATTGATAGAAATATTTCACGCTGTATTCACCTAAATTAGTTTTCAAATAAATATCAGATACATAACTAGCATAATAATGCATTAAATTAAACTTGTAATTTGCTTCCGTTCTAGACAGGGTTAACTGTGGTGATATGTAGATCAATAAAGTAAATACAGTTAAGATTAAGACAAATTATGGTAAAACGTGGGAAATAAATCTTGGCGGCTCATTATAAAACACAAATAGATTATTGAATTTTAATATTAACTGTCATTTTAATATGTTATCGATTCAAATGTTTCTTTGATTTCCTTCCTGAACACACGACTGAAAGACCGTTGAGAAATGAGCAAGGAAATGTTTTCCTATTTTAAAAACAGTAGGTGTTACAATATTATTAATTTTTCAATATACTTAATTAGAAGCTAACGTGCTTCATCTAGTAATCCCTTGGAAGTAATTGTATATAGATGAGTGAGAATTTACTCGGAACATATTGCTTCCGCGTATGTTAAGTATACTATATGGAGAGTTCGTGATTTCGGTAAACCACGCGCGCATCGAAAACGATAAACGACTTCTAACTTATTCTTGTATGTGGATGTGACCTTTAGGTCGCGTATTGCCTTACGAGAATATCCCGAGACACTTTCATTTTCGTCGAAAAAAAGGAAATTTACTTCGTCGCAAGAACTTACGTCGGCAAAAGAAGTTGTAAGCCGGTCACAGAACGATCAGATGTGAACATTCTCAGAACGCGGCCATTACCATTCCTGCAAATGTTTATGCAGCATGCAACCCTTTTTCTGTAAAATTAGATTATACATATTCCAGCAGCTAGTCTGATTAGTGATTACTGCACCTGTCAGTGCACTGTTGTCGGATACTGAATAACTGCATTAGATACCCGCTCAGATAACATCGATTCAATTGTAAATTAGAATGCTGTTCAAATATGGTTATGCCGTCCGTGCGAATGTATAAATATTAGTACAACACATAGTGCGGTTATGTGCTTAATTGTTATTTATTGTTATTCAGTATAAATGGGATGCGGTTCGATACAATTGTTTCCTGATTGACCGATACTCGTCAACGGCTTAACTGTTAACAACACGGCAATATTTTACATATTTATGAATTCTTGTGTACACGCTTACATGAATAATACTGCATTGTTAGTTTTCATGAAACCAATCAATCATCGTACGCAATCAGCAACCGCATAGTTATTTATTTGATTGACCTACGTGATATTAATTTTCATATGAAAGGGTGCAGATTGTAATATTTTATTTCGTTTCCAATCCCAATAAAACTGTCAGTAATAATAGAGGCAACGTTAAAACAATTTCATTGAATCACTTTTTAAGATAATGAAAATTTATTAGTACCAGGAAATATATTAGAGGCAATAGAAGCTAAGGAAAAGCTCAACAACGAATATAATTTCAAAGGAATGTCTAATTAATACAATTGACGATATAATAGAGATTAAATTTATTACAGCATATTAAAACAAATTAATATGACAACTATAAAACATATCGTATAACTTGTCTTTAAACTCACTACAAATAAGCAACCGCGAATGACTAGCATGAAACAAGTCACTTTTATTAATATTTCTAATTCAAATTAATTGTTTAGTTGTGAAACAACAATAAAGACACTTATTAAATTTTTGAACGGATGAATTACTTATAAAATCGATCCTTGTTAATGTTTTGTGACTAACAACTAAATTTTTATTTACAGCAAATTAATAAAAGTTCAAATAGTTATTTGTACTCGAAGTGAAACTAAATTCGAGAAGAAAAATGAAGAAAATTTGATTCACCGGATACTTCACTTAATAACCCAAAGTGTTCATGTTTTTTAATTTAAAAAATAAAAAGACACTACATACTTTGATAGATGAATACGTGGAATTATGAAGTGAAGTATACAATGAATCAAAGATTCAGCACTGCCGACAAAATTTTCTAGTTTTTTCCTTGAGTTTAATTATACTTCGAGTTAAACCGAGACTGAACAACGGTCTCTAAGACAGAAACTAGCCTTTTGCGAGTGCGAGTATGGTTTACTGGCTTAGGCGCTAGACGCGGCCTGTATATACGAGTATTCGCAAAAAACAGTTTCTGGCTGTGTGATACACACGGGGAAATGCTTAAATTTGTTAAAAATCAAATTCCATTTTCAAAACATTAATCGTAGAGAATTTACACTTCTTGTGGTTGACAACGAACAGAAAATTTGACAAGCACTTCATATTATTTGTTTTTAGTTACATGCAATCACGAGTCAGTGGTAGGTAATGCCAACTGTTATTTACTTTTTTGCTGGCCGGCGGGCGGAAACAGCGAGGTTTCTGGCCGATTTACATGTTGGTATGCAAAATCAGTAATTTTGGACGGGTTCCCAAAAAAATAAAATAAAATTGCAAAGTACCCATAAATTCTTTAAGTGCTATTTTTAGTTGCTACTTTTCAATGCAACAAATGAATGGAAAACTATCGACGTGTGACCCAATAACAGTTTCCACGGAATGTAAAGACAAAACTGCAATGCAAGTGTATTACAGCAAAATCAACATTGCTCAACTATGCGTAGTAGTATTAGGTGTAATTAATAGTGCTAATTTCATTACTATACTAACTGTATACAAAACATAATACCGTTTTTGATGCGAGTGGTTTACAGTTGCGCTGTAAGAAGTAATTTATCATCGTTGTAATTTGGCGAAATGAAAATCATGTTACATTATAACCAAAGAGACACCAACTACGTGTATAGCTGCCTGCAGCGTCTATCACGCGTCCATCCTCGCCCACAAATGAAGATAAATGTAATTAATTACGCAGATGTACTTTGTAAATGAACAATTTCAACTTGTTTAATTAAATAGCATAACTGATTATAAAAGCGCCTGTACAAGTAGCGGCAGTTTTAAAATTCCTACTGCAACTCACATAACATTATTCGCTCTCATCGAAGTTAATTGACTACATTTTGGTGTAAGAAGTGATGAAAGTAAAATTGTAAAGATTTTGTCAGACGGGAGGACTATTATAATTCCTTAACGGTTTATGTGTCTAACTAAAATCTAACTGATATCACAGTAGTTGCGGATGAACGGTTAAGAATACATTGAATAAAAAGGATTTCACGGGGTCAAACGATACGCCCAGTGACATTACTCATTTCGCGAATTACTCTGCATTTATGCAAGAAATACAATGATTTTAATTAAAATTTTAATTGAACCAGTTTATTGTGTACGCTGTGCAATTACCGTAAATATAAAGACATTGACGACGTTTAACAGAAAAAGAATCGGCAAAACGACACATTTTTATTTATCCAAAGATGCTGACGTAAAACGACGACCATAAAAAATTTATTTAACTTTTTGCATTTAAATTGCAAACAAGAGTCGCTGATCCACTGAAATTACTTCGCTTCTTATTCGACACCTAAATCAAATGTATCGGTACGGTTGCACGAATCGTGTTTCGAAAAGTGGTTTTAAAAAATATTAGAAACGAGCATAATTATATAGTCACCGCTCCTCCCCTTATTGGTTGCGTTTGTAAATCTTTCGTATATTAGATGATCAATAATTAATTTTCAATCCTTGCTTTTCACATTTCATAATCTATGCAACATGTACAATAGTCTCCATCCTTGGGGATATTGCAGAGGCTCTTTCATAGTGTCTTGGTTATTTTCATGTTGCTGATCCTGGCGGAAAATTGAATATGATATTCTTGCAAAATGACGTTAATTTAACTAGCCGACAGTGTTCCTTCCATAAAGCATATACTTCCTGACGTTGTGATCAACTTAAAAATGCTTTAGTTTAACAATCTTTCCTACGATAGTAAATAAATTAAAGTTATCTGTAAATCGGATTGGTGAGCAACGATCAATCTAACCGCCTTTAGCAAGGTTTTAAATAAATAACTTGATCTGATAAAATTCTAAGTATTGTAACTCTTGTGCAACCCACACAGCCGAAAATTCTCTTGAATTATTACGAAATAAAAATCGTTACGGGGCAGCACACCTTTTTCATTTCCTTCCATCTGTGATTCCAACGAGTTTGTTAATTGTAACAGAAGATGAAAAACTTCTATTGATTTTCCAGATCGTCAAATAGTTATTGTAAGGGAAAAAATTTCGAATAAATTGTCGGAATACTATTCTGGCATAAATAATTACAAAATTCTCTTTTCTTTTCAACTGGCAATATAATGTGCGTACTAAGAAATGCTAGTATCGAATTTGCATTGTACAAGCTGTAGAATGATCTTAAATACGTTGCTAATTACCTTGAAATCGCAAATTCAAGAACATTTACGGTTGACTATTTACTACAACTTTTGGTTCCTCTTTCACTGTATTTTTTGATAAAACACAATGCGAGTGGATAAAAGCTTAAAAAGCAAATCTTAAGTCACGTTCTGTTCCTGAAACTTTGCAAAGAACTCCAAAATCCACTGGCCGTAGTGTGACATAATTAGTTAAGGACACACACAACTAAACTTGTGATAAATTATAACGATCTTGTCAGGCAAAAACGATTTTTATTACGCCCGAGCTGCACAGTATACAATTACGATTTAGCTACAAAGAATGTGACGTTATTGCAATTACTGTTTGTAGTCGGCGCAGTAATCATTGTGATTGCATGTTAACTTAATACGTTCTGCATGAAAAGTTCAAAATTGATCGTAAAATTGCATTAACTAATATACAAAGTAGTCGATAACACTCATAAAAACTTTACAAGCGAAGATATCAGGATTCAAAATAACAATGTTGCCAGTGGAGTATGAAAAATAATGTTACAGGTCACTACACGTCAATGCAGTGTACAAAGAAAGTGAAAATGAAATCATTATTTAATTTTTTAACTTATAGTGCGGTACTGCGGCCTTTTCATGACTTGAAATAGTAATGTCTATATTTAGGTACAAGGTTGTCCGAGAACATATTCTTTAATAAATATGTAACAATGATTGATAGGTCAGTAATAACTTTTGTGAAATTTTCTTTCTGCGTAAAGTCCGGCATTACAAAGCTTTTTATTAAGACCAGCCCACATCTTTATTATTCAAGTTATTATCGCGAGTGGCAAAAAGCGAATGGAATTTGTAAAGCAATTTTTACAAAATATAATTGTGTATATGTGTGGAGGTATGTTATTTAATCAAGCGTCACCTCCACGACAAATTGCATGACATCGACATATTTTAATGCGTGTCGTTTTGTAATTAAAATGTTTTATGATGATCACTTTATATTAAAATCAAATTACAATAAAAAAGCTAATAATAATTTAACTCGTAGTATTACTCTTTCGCGGTTATTTATGGAAGTTAAAATAATGGTATTTATTTCTCAGATAAATTGATTTCTTTAAACGAAACAAGGACTTTTTGGGAACTTTTTAATACATTTATAAGGAGGTAAAAACCCCCAATTAATATTTTATAACGTTTGTATTACGCCTGAGCGAATAACAAAAATTTGTATTTTTTTGTACAAACCGCAGAAAGTTCAGAGATTTTGGACTTGTATAACAGTAGATGTATTGTTGTGGTTAAAAATTTTAGTCATAAATAAATAATCAGTTGTGATCTCTGAAGATAACATTAACTTAATCATTATGCAGCCCAGCAGGTTACAAAAATCAATTTTTTATCCTTTCTATACCATCAATTTCGTGAATTTTATTAGCAGAAATTTCGACAATAACTATAAACCGCCAAACAGATGCATTTTGGTTTATAAATCCGCTTTAACCTTTAGCCGCAAACAACGCAAATTTATAAGAACGTTGGTATATCGTTTACGTCTCCTTTTATAGAGGAGGCACGCTTGTATAACTCAAGTTGAATGAAACTTTAATGTACAATTGTAAATACATGAAACTAGCAAAAACTCTTGAACGCTTATAACGGAACCATCGTAAAGATATTCGCGTGCTACTAATGAAATATTCTTTATTAGTCGGCAAGGTGCGGATTCATAATGAATAACGTTACCGTCTTGGTCCAAGACAGCTTAGATTTTATCCATGTCACTGAAACTTATGATTATTAACAGCCATTTATAGAATACGTTCTCCGATAAACCAGCCACAGAAGTGATCATAAATAGCGTGAAGCCAGTTCTTATGAGCAGGAAGCGAAGCTCATCAGTTGTTCCAACAATAGACGGTTAATGTCCTTCCGAGTCCAGTCGGCCACTGCACCGGCCACTTCCACCTCAACTTTACCGAGTAATTAGTCGAACTATTTCTGCATCGTTGGACGTGTACTTTGTATTAATTGTAAAAATGCTTCGCGTTATCTATAGCTATACCGCAGTAGGAACATTCTTAGTTATTACGTATTTTCGCAAATGGAGTTGCAACGATGGCTGATTAGGCGCCTGCGGAGGCATCATCGGTTGATAACCCGAGACCACTGAGTTCAGCTTGTTCTTGAAAAACTCCCCATTCCCATTGCACAACGTGCCTCAGAATAATGGCCTCAGATAAAAGGTGGCATTGAAAGGAAATACATTTCACTTAACAGCTTACACTGAACTTGCTCTTTGTGGAGAGTAATATGGCTCTCACTCGCCATTGTGTTTATTTCCGCACAGTTTCAAAGAATATATACGGCGTTTTAAAATAGAAACTGCTGTTACCAATTTATTATTGCTTACTGCCAGTCGCTCTCGATTTATTTCAATTTACACCTAGACGTCGCGTCGGGCGAGAAAATTATTCTTGTTTTAATTAGAGAACCGACCGGGCACACGGATCGTGAACGTCCTTTTCAAATGCTCCATTGTCGAATCTAAAGTGACAAATGATAAGAAGCAACTGGAATTAATAGACAAATTGCAAATGATGAAATGACAATAAAAAACCAGTTCGTCCATTGTATTCACTAATTTTCCTCCGTCAACATAACGACCGGCCCGAAGAAACGCTTAATTACAAGGACACGTTCGACCTTGAGTGGAAATATGTGGTCGACACCTGAAACCGAAAGTAATGCCAACGAACACAAAGGTCAACGAGGTCCTGAGACACTTCCTTTAAACGGGTAATCGCCATATGATACACAAACCAGTCGTTCGGCAAAATTGCGATTATCTTCTCGTTTTAAACTACCTGCTCTTCAACAGGATGTTGAAATAAAGATATCACCGTCGTAAAAATGAACACATTACCTTTGCTGATCGATAAAGCCTCACAATAAATTCATTCCGGTTTTTTGGTCGAAATTTAAAAAAAAATGCGTTGTGGTCCGGCTTCATCGGAGTTCATTTGCGGATTGCAAGAGACGAACTTGTCAACGTTAGCGCGGCACATTAACCACGGATTTCTAACCATAAGAGACTGCCGATAGCAGCTTCGTTACGACATGCCAACTGCGAGACACATACTTATTGATAGAAATCTGCGGTCTAGGATACTTTTTTTTTTTTTAAACTTTGCTCTTTTCAAATGCAGCATTCGCTTCGGTAAATTTGGTTGCACCGTCATACATGTAAACGAGTATTGACATTCTCTATTAACTTTATGAATGCCGAATGGACGAGAAAAATACATCGGACATTTTTATTACTTTTTACTTCGAACGTCACCCGTTTGCGAACTGATAGAATGTGTCGACTTCAAAGACGAATGCCGCCCCATTTCAAATTGGACATTATTATACCTTTTACTTACTCGCAAAGTATGTAGATTTTCATACCAACAAATTTAACATGTAAAAACAGTGCGACTGCCCTGAGCAAGCAATATGGATACGTTTCAATTCGCTGAAATAACAAGCAAAATTTGTAGCTTCCTGAGTAAAGTTAGTTGAATTGCTTCCCCAATGTATGTCTGTCTGCTCACAAATATTGTTATAAATTTTTAATCGGTAATATAAAATTCACATGCTTCTATTTTTTAAACGCTGTTTGCATTTCTTAAAAGATTAAAAGGTAAAGTTTATCTCCTTTGTGATGAATCAAATTTAGTCAGCTAATGTAATAGACAACGCTAAAGTTTTGAACCCAACTCGTGCAATAAAAAACCTGCAAAAATTAAAATACCAAGGTCGCAAATAATCATTAGTATTATCGGGAAAGAATCTTGTAACTGAAATAATTACAATAATTGCTACGAGCAAGCTAATTCCCGAAATAATGAAAAAGTAGTCGAGTTGCGCTACTTTAACGGAATAAAAACTCGCACAAGAACCAGTAGCGGCTATTCAGTTTATTAAATTTCCTTCATAAGGTAAGAAGAGTGTTCATTCTCTCCCGTATCTACTTCATATACACCGAGATAATTATTAAGGAAATTAAATTCAACCGTTATCTCAATACCTCACCTGTAATTCTAGTTCTACCTCCATTATAATACCACTTAATTACCATAAACACTTAATTTTTCTGAATTTAAATTGAAATACATGCTACAGGGGAAGTAAACTAGATTACTATGCATGACCCGTCAGCAGCTCGACACTTCTGTTGGGTGATGCCTGCCCTTTTTGCGATTCTCTTGGATAGCATTTACAAATACCGCGCTCATTAAATTTTATATAACGTTACGGTTTATTATCGTAAGTATAGAGAAAATTGATTTATAATTAAATCAAGTACTAAAACAACCGGACGTAATTAGTACTTTAAACGAAACATTTCACTTGTCCGAATAAAGATTACAAAGTATGTAATTACACAATTTTTCAAAAAAAAAAACATTAAATATTAGCCATGCTTCATTAACTTTGAGATGAGACCGTCGAGAGTTCAAAAACAGGATGTTTTTTTAGAAATTAAGCCAGTCACTCTCTATTTCAAAAGCCCCCCTTTTTTATCCGTATCCCCAGTATAATTACAACATGTTTGTTGGAGAGGCATATCGGTGATATCCTTTACGTAAAGAAAAGATCTGTTTATGAGTGACAAGCTTTTGCCTCCGAGCACCTAAATTTATTATTAATTGGCTTCTTTTGATCACCGTATCGAATTTTGTTTTTCATCTCGTGCGTGATTGCTTAATGAGATTTGTTAAAAAAAACGTATTTATCGGCAGGGTACATTGTTGGATCAAGGGGCGAAACCTTATTATTCGTTACTGACTTAATTGGCGTTGGATGGAGATCGGTCATGACTGCACGCCTGCGTGATGAGCAAACAAGTTGGAATAAATTATATTGGCACGTTCTTCTGACAATGTAAAGTAACAACGTCCATAAACAATTGTAAGAAGTCGCGCGAGGACTGAAAAGTTTCGGTATCAACACAGTGAGTTGACAAATGCAAGAAAACTAACCGCGAAATTAAACCTAACGCGTTATTTGTTACACCGCACTTGCAGCTTTCATTTATATTAATTTTATCTCGTTTTATTTTGAAGTAATTCATTACTTCGAGCGATTTATTTCGTTTTTTCAGGTCGTATAATATAGCTACGTTTTTTTGTAGTCCTTCTACGTGGTTCTATGCACCACAATTTTCAGCGTCCAGTATTTACAATTTTAATAATTTTTTCGAACTTAAAATTGTACAGTTATTTTTACAAAACCTACGATTACATGCCACGATATAATATACCATATGTTCATATGAAATATATCATTAGAGTTTATATCAATGCGAATGACTTGTGGGAGTGAATGTCGTGGTCGTCCGTTCTTCTACACGCAGTCGTAACTAACCGCTTGCCACGCAACATATGTGCATGATCTGTTATCGTATCAGTATGGAAAAGCACAGCTGCGAAGCTGATAAAGCTGCGATCGAATTTAGTGGTAAAGTTTTTGACAGGTTTGAAAACCGCTGAAAAAATCCCACTGATATTATACTAAGTTGCAAGGAAACTTTACTATTTGGCTTGTTGCCAACAAGAAATTGGTACCGCACGATATATAAACCTCTTAAAACTTCTGTTTGACCCAGGTCGTTTACACAGAACATACATCAACAACTATTTCAAAATTTTCCACAGGATTTCAGTAAAGTATCGGTGCAATTTAGTTACCAACTAGCGTAATTTCAGCTGTCCAGATTTTTAAAACCTATTTACATACTAACATAAAAACATTACGAATACTTTATGTATCATGAGGGATACATTTACGACTTCTTAGCGATGTTAAAATCATTAGCAGATTCTTGGCAACAAAATAGTGGATGCAAGAAAAATGTACCGACACATAAATTTAACAGAAACAGTGATGTTGCAGATAACGCCGTTACTTTATTTGACCAATAAAAAGAAGCAATTCGTTAGAAAAAAAAATCAATCACTTTTTTACTTATTTCCGTATTACAGCTAAAAATAATATTCAAGAAAGGACAGTTAAAATAGAAAAGATGGTTTGCTAATAATAAATCAGTTACTGTTCGTTCATTGTCCTTTTAGCTGCCTATCACTTAAAGAAAAATGCTTTTGAATGCATTGCAGATTAAACAACTCATTCTTAGGACAACTTTTTAGCAGGGTCATAAAGTCAGTGGTTTTACTTACTCATCAAATGCAATTTGAGTGTGTTAACAAGAAATAATAATTTTTGTTCAATTACCGCTACCTACCTTCTCTAATTCTTTTCATTTATTAAGTGCCTGATTAAAACTTCCCATCAAAATCTTATTTTAAAAATTTAGAACAAACTTTCAACGTGATAAAAGTATGGTTGAATCAAGAATCTTAATCCAGTCATTATCTAAAAAAATATTAACGAATGTTTGAATTATCTGCTGTCGATAAAAAGCACACATTTAATTACCACCTATGTTTGAATTCCTGCAAATGTCACGTAAGTTGACAACTTTTTCACGGTATGTGAATGTAAAATATCTTCCAATCAAAAAACTTTGCGAGTTTGTTTTGCCGTTGTAGTCCTATATATGGCGTAAGGATCTAAATGAAGCGGAATAAATTTCTCAAAACTTTTAATTATATAATTAAATATAGCTGAACGTTTAAAGTGAAATAATTAGTTTGTACGGCAATGCCCTTTTCAAGTAAATATAGATCGACAACAGATCCAAGAAAATTAATAATTGGATTTAATTAAGAACTGATTGAAAAACTGAATTAATAAGATTGATAACTAAACTAAGATCGATGTCACTTCTATGTGCTTACCTGACAGCTATTAATCAGCTATCTAAAGTAACTTTAATCAAAATGCTGTGTATAGCAGTATCGCGTATATCAATTAGTTATATTAGATGAAGTTATTCGAATCGAAAAGTTTAAAACATTTGGATATTGGTTTCTAATTTCAGCAACTAATAATTCGATGATGATAAATTCCATCTCAAATACAGACTGAGAGTTAGCAATTCATTAATCATCGCCATGGCAGTAGTAACACTACTGCACACATTTGAAATATCAATAAACGATTTGACATCGAAATATTATAATGAACTCATCATTGCTATTAAAGTCTACATAAACCAAAACAATACAAAATATTACAGCAGTAAATGACTACACAAAAAAAGAGGAGCTCCTAAATTTTATAAAAGTGTTTACTGTGCAAGAGACCAATAATTATTTCCAATAAAATTGTTTGAACTGCTATCATAATTTTTCTTAAAAAGGTGAGGCGATGAACTTCAGGCATTAGTACTGTTGAGGACTTATTAGCCTTAGGCATTTAGTTTGAGGCAATTTCTAATACAAAATAGCTCCAAAAAAATATCTTCTTGCAGTTGCTAATTAATTTTTTTTCTGTAAAATTGAAAGTTGCGTGTGACGCGATCTGCAAAAACAAATTAATCTAAGCCAGATTAAATTTTTTATTTGGTCATAATGACCCATAATTTCGAATTTTTTTACCACCTGAGTGTCTAACTGATTATAATTCTAGTGCAATCATGAATTTATTTAAGCCGTATCAATAAATTTTACAGCGTGTCCCAAATTCTATGCTTAACATTGGAATTTCGATTATCAAGAGCTGGCACAGATCAGCGGAATTCTTAGTCAAGAAATTGTAAGCTGCGTGTAAAATCTGTAATGCTATATAATAATTTGTTCCGATTTTAAAAACGAATTTAGAGTAAGATGTCATAACAACGTTTTCCCATTTAAACTAGATTGCGATTTTTTTATAAGTTTAAATTTAAGGTTAATTTCATACCTTGTATATAATTCCAGTTTCAATTCTCTTTGCGTGTCTCGAACAATTTCACGCAATTGTTTGTTTCGTTATAAGAAATTGATGTACTTACAACAATTTTTTAGTAATAGAACGACCTGTATAAACCGGTTGAAAAAAGGCAAAAATAACGGTTGCTTCTTCAATGATCAAATCCTTTTTTAAACTATCACTTTCTAGAAATTGAATTTAAGTACTTCCATTAACGGTAAAACAACTCGCATTAAGTAATTGTAAAAACTATTTTATTACTACACACGTAACTGCGTTAGTAAGCTTGATGTATGTTTTCAACTTACCACAATAACATTTCAGTATCGAAGTAAAATATTTTATTACAAAGATTTGATGATGGTTTTAATTTGATTAGTATCTATTAATGGATGATCCTTTCTGGCACATGGATCGATATGAAATTGCATATATTTGCATTAAATTTTTCAACCTCCACCACTGAAGTACTTATAACAAACGAGTGCAGCTTTACACAAGAATAATGAAGCGTAATGCGTTCTAGTACGGTCTATGGTTATGATAATAAATCAGACTACAATTTAACTACGTTACATATTAAAATGCCATTTACATTGAACTTAACTTTTATACGAATATAATTCACTTTAATTATCACATGCTTTATATTTAAATGGACATTTGAGTGCAGAACTGATTTTATTAAATAAATGTAGTTGATTTGTTCTCTTTTTGCGGTCATGTGCACGATTTTGTTTGAAATATTTATTTCTCCATTTCATTTAATGAAGTCTTCTTTATGACAATAAACAAGACGATTTACAAAGTAGTCTACGATTGGAAACAACTTACAGATATCCCAGATATGAAGTGAAATATTGGTTCTACTTATTAAATTAATGGTAGCCTCGATAAGTGTTATTACTTTGCAACTCTTGAAATTTTACCATAAATGGTTCTTAACACTTGTTAGTTTTGATGCCTAATTTACGTTATTACATTACGACACATCTGAAATTATACTTCAAACACTTCAAGGCGGGAAATTTCAAAAGTTCCGGTATTTTCGTGCATATCTATTAATCATCATCAGATACACATTTATTCATCATTATGAAACTAAAACTACACATAGTTGAATGCCGTTGGCCGTTACCACAATCGAATCAAAAGAAACAAATTACACATCTCGTAACCACAAAACCATCTAGAAAGGTCCTTGACTTTCGATCCATCGTCCCAGGTTGGTGTTATCATAAGTTAGTGTGCAGAGCGAGAATTAGGTCGTTACGACGATTTAGTCGCAATTAACACCCGTGGACAATGATAATTCACGAGCTAGATTGCTAATGATCTCAAAACCAGATTTCACACCTAAGTGCGATGTCACTGTAATGCATGTGACGAATACGTTTGCATATGTAAATATGACCGTAATTCATTCAAACACGAAGGAATGAAATGTAAATGCCAACTTTATGCTCGAATGTCGAATTCTAAAGTTATTCTTTTTTTCAGATTCAATATATAAACTACCCCATAATGAGTTGGAAACTAACGGCGCTGCTCCTTTTGATAACGGCGGTGGTAGCACAAAATGACGATTCCGAATCGGAAATTGTCGACGCACCAACAAAGTTGGCTACTCCATTACCAGGACCGCTCGACGACTGTGATCCTGATATGATCGGTTTTGAGTTAATCACTGGCTATGTGTTCTCCGCCCCGGGGAATGTATTAGACTCAATTCCGGGCACCTTGATGCTCACTGACTGCCTCGAAACTTGTCAGGGTAACGATTCTTGTCAATCCATCAACTACGAGACTGGCCTTTGCATACTACTCAGCGCTAACGCAGACGTTTTACCGGGTATGTAATATTATAATTAAGTATTTAACTTTCTTGAAGTAAGCGCATCTTCGGGATATGAAAATAAGTGGCTTTTGTGAACTATAATAATTTATTCAATACATATAGCCTAAAAGTCATCGCATCTTCGGAATCCTCAAAAACAGTACATACCAATTTATTGAAACTTTTGTATTTGAAATCAGAAACATTTCAGGAGGTGGAAAATTTTGTTTGCATTCTAATTTTAAAAATTTTCATTCGTTTTTTTAAATTTTGAATATTTCATAAATTTCATGTATTTATGAAGTCTGATTTTGGACAAAAACAATTATTGTAGGGGTTTGTAGGGTCGCTGATTATTATTAATACGTTGCCAAAATAAACATTGTCGAAAAAATTTAAATTTTTGAAAAATGATCAGAATTTTAAAAGTTATAGAAAAAGAAAAGTAATAACAATAACCTTTGTAAAATGAGAAATGTATGTTATCTTGTACGCGACCCGAGGATATAAAAACCGAGCTAAAAAAAAATTAAAATCATTGATAAATGTGATTTTACAATATTTCTTGTTTTTTTGGTAAATAATGTAATTGTTTATATATACAATATATTTTCACTAAATCTTCAAAAAATTCACTTTTTATTGAATAGCATCGGAAATAAAAATGAATTATGCGAATAAATTAATTACAATTGTTTAAACAATACAAATAATTAAGTTCACCTGTCGAAATCTTTCTAATTTCAAAGAATGTATTAAAAGAAGAAGTTTAAAAAACTATCATCCAAATCCGACCTGTTTCTGAGGATTCCGAGGCCAAAATTTTTATTGACTTGGCTAATAATGTATTTTGTCAAGAACAACAAAGTAAATACAAAATATTTTTTTATCCGCCTTAGTTAAGTTAGAATATCATTTAATTCACAATTAACGTAACTAAATTGTTTAATTAAAAGAAAACAATAATGTATTAGATGAAAAAAGCGAATAGATAAAAATACAACGCAGAAGTAAAATGGAAAGCAGCTCCTCTCAGAATTATGATGCTATATACACACATTTGAAACATAACAGAAAAGACAAACCAAGAAAGCTATCAGAAGAAATAATAGAAAAATTCTTAACAAGACGAAAGCTGAAAGCATTTTAATAGCAGCCGAGAGATAAGTGTATAAATATTTAAACAAAATAAGATCAGCATTCTACTTCAAGATTGAGTATCATTTAACTGAAAATCTGTTGAAAACGCAGTTACAATAATTGTGGCGACATTTTACATTACGATAATTGTACTGGTGTTCGATTACAAAACGTCCAACATTGGTCATGTTGCGTGCGGATTATAATTAGGTCTGTGGTCCACCACACGGTAACCTTAAGTTATTGACAATAACCGTAAGATGACATCTCAATGCTTCACGGACTTTTGAGTTCGAAACGGCGATTCACGACCATGATTTCTAACTGTAACCGCTTATGATGGAATTCATAATCAGCCATATCGAAATAACCACGGTATGAAAGAAATTTATTGAGCTTGTCGCTACGGCATAACATTCCGCCAATTGATGTTATCTAAGTAAATCATACAAATTAGAGACCACCAAGTTTTGTCCGTGCCAAGAGCTTAACGAATTCAAACAACTTAATAAAGTCGTAAAATATATTTATTACCGACCTGCATCCGATATGAATACAGAATTGTTCGAGAATGCATCGGAAAATTGTGTTTTAACACACAAGACGACTTTTAAACACGGTGCAAGTTGCACCGAGGAAATTTACGACAATTTCATGTTAACACGTAAAAATTTCGTCCCGATATTCATTTCACGATAGCGATCATGTTAATTACGTACCGAAACAACGTTTCAGCGTGGGAACAAATCAATTGAAATTCAATGTTTGTATCTTAAACGCAAATGTATTTCAGAAAGCATGCGCCGAGAATGCGTGGCTTTTGATACCGTAATGTGGTGGTAAATATTCGTTGATGCGCTTCGTTACGAGGTGAGAAATAACTCTACTTTTTTATGAATTCGGAAATTGCACGTGCGGTCTCGTGTTAAAAAAACCATAACAATTTATACAATTGACGCAATTTTCGAGTAATGCACGAAAGGCTACAAAAATCCACAGTTACAACAAAAATAAAAGAATTATTTTACAGTTTGAATCGAACATAATGCTAAAGTAATTCGTGCATTGAGAAATAATTCAAAATATTGCGGTTTTACAATTGAACATGAAACAACTAAACTACCACAGTACATGAAATGCTGTTGAACACGTAGGCAATACTGTTACGGTTAATACTTCAATACGACATTAAGTTCGCACTGAAATATTCCCAAGAATTCACGATGACGGCAGTCCTTGACTGCAGCAGCACCTGACGAATTTTAAGAAACAAAAACATCTATAGATATAGTGAGAAAATCAGCGTAAGTGTACACAACAAATTGCAGACGAGTATAACTGTTTACACGAACTGATGAAACAGACGCAAGTCAATCTTCAATCGGAAGAGCTTTTATTTGCACGTTTAATAAAAACAATACTTCAATCGTAAAAAACTTTTAGAGCAAATATAGGGTACCTCATTTATTGAACTGATTATCAAATAAATTCCTAGTTAACCGGTGAAATGTAAAATCTCCGGAGCCTTTCCGTAATACTTTTTTTCAACGTGCAATTTATCTTAGTAAATAATCCCTTTTAGTACCTCAAATTGATTGTTTTGGAAAATAAATTTTTGTTACGTTCAGCCCGATTTGAATTCACTGTATATTCAGTAAGCTACATCGAAAACAGTTTGGATACTTTTAAATTTAAATTTCACCTGTTTTTAATTAAAACAAGAATAAATTAGAAGATTTTTTATTAAAGTAATAAAATTATCAATCACCAAAAATTAAAACAACACCGGAATTAAAAATTAATTTCCTAAATTTCCACCACAATTACAATTAAATTAAGTGCTCATAATTACAACGCCGGCAATTAAAATAATTGCTCTAAATCTTTTAAAAAATAATTCCAAACATTTTGAACCGAAGGTCAGCGAAAATACGTTTTAGGACCCCCAACTGCGAAAAATATTCGTCAAAATTTATACATGATTAGATGCTATTAATGCAGTAATGAGCAAGCCATAAAATTGGTTCCACTTCAATTTGAAAAGTCAATGTTCCAGTTTGATTAAATCGACATATGATTATTATCAGCCTTGAAAGAGGCCAAATTATAGACGAAACGTTAAGTCGGACGATGATTTATTGTTTTATTTTTTCATTAGTGGTATTTCTCATTCGTAGATAAATTTTATTCCAAAACGCCACTTTAGAATCAATAATAGACTCTCGAATACACGAAAAAATCATTACCCACAGGAAATCATTATTCTGAAGAGTAATCAGGTAAATAACTAAACACAACTGTCGGACCAAAATGATATACCTCTTAATTGACCGGTATGTTCAATTTTAATTAATTAGATGCACAGTGGTCAGGCGCAAACCACTTGGCCGCAAGGCTCTACTTCAATCATAACAGAAAATAATGCATGTAAATTAGACTATCCACCCTAGACAAGACATTGATTTTCATCCGTTTCCATCTCGATGCGGCCCACAGCGAGCTATAATGTAATTACCACAAAACAAGTACATGCGCTTCGTAACTTTTAATAATATACTAAATCCAATTATTAAACTGGCAAAATACAAAAAATCACCAGTAGATAGGTATGTTAGGTATAATGTCCAGACTTAATGTAAACCTTACAAGCACTTTATCAAACCGTAACACCTGCCTTGAAATCACGCACTAACGAGAAAATAGAAAATTCTTGCGGGCGATATTAAGCTGTAAATGAAGCTCTGTGATATGAAGAACATTAATTTATCTAAATAAAAATAAAACAAGACCGTCTGCACGTAGTAGCTTATAACAAACCACGTCTTCCATAGCAATGATCAACGACTAAAATTGCAATTTCAAGAAGAGAAGTAGTTAACCATTAAAAAAATGGAAACCAGGAGATATATTAAGCTTAAATCAAGTGCGTTCATTAAATAGATATCGTTACTATTATACGGAAACATTTATTTAATGTAAACCAGCACGATCAAATCCGATGAGACTGAACCTACATGGTAAATTTCTCTGGTGGATTTGTTTATCAGCCCATAGCCACTTATTTCCATTAATTTATTCATAGCACGTTATATATAATTGCTACAATGCGGAATAATAATGAATGCAATCTAGCTTGGTAATTACGTCCGTAAAAGATTTTTACTAGAAATTTTTC
Organism: Dascillus cervinus; assembly: GCA_949768715.1. Taxonomy (NCBI): domain Eukaryota; kingdom Metazoa; phylum Arthropoda; class Insecta; order Coleoptera; family Dascillidae; genus Dascillus; species Dascillus cervinus. The sequence goes on along the minus strand of OX458316.1, from coordinate 14,490,972 downwards.
TTACAAGTGCCATGTTTTACGATTCCTATAAACGTGTTTTTATTTCAGGTGCTTTGACCAAGTCTCAATTCCCGGTATTTACGATTTACGCTCAGAAAAGTTGCCTGGCAGTGAAACCCTGTGAACGGGCGTGGTGCATAGATCGCGTGCAGAATTATCGTTTGGCCGGATTCTCTAAAAGTCGTCAAACGGTTACCTCGCGTCAGGAGTGCCTGGAGATGTGCCTAGGGGAGACAGAGTACGACTGCAGGTCAGTAAATCATTTTATGACGTATTTAATTAAGTTGCGACAACAAAATATCAGCATGACAAAAGTCAAATGTATGCGTTTAATTTAACAAAAAAAATCTTTAACATAAATTACCATACATTTCCTTTAAGGCAGTCTTAAAAAACTTAAGAAGTGTAGCGCCAAGCTTATTTATAGGCACAACTAAAAAAAAATCCTGCCAGCATGTAATTATAAAAACGCAACGCGATGCAATAAAAAAGGAGTACTTCTACAAATTATACTGTTTAAGTTTCACTTCCTTGTACTGATAAATATAGCAAAAAATGTCACCGGTTTCAACAATTTTACCTGAACGAACCTGATAAATCTTCATTAAAATTGCACTTTCAGTTTCTTTTGCATACCGATTAACATTTAAATAGACGTTTCGTTATAACTTAGTTTATGTTGTGAATAACTTTGACAATGATAAATTTCATATTTTCCCATCACGATTATCTACCACCAAAAAAAAAAACAATTTCTTTTAAATAAATTACAATTATGCTGTAAGAATGAAATCAATTTTAGAATAAAAACGACAAAATAGTTCCTATATGTATTTGATTTCTAAATGAGTGAGACAGAAGGCTGTATTTTTTTTCTTTTTTACTTTATGTTCATAGTAATACACTGATATTGACATCTTACATCTGTTAATTTAAGATTATATTAGTAATGTCGCTTCAAAATTAAAAAATTTCGCACAAAATACTTCTGTGGAAGTACTGAATATAAACATTTCGAAAGTACTTAAGTAGTTCTCTCAAAATTGTATAGATTATTATTACCAATATAAAATTTAAAAAAATATTTTCTCATCGCTCACTCATTTAAAAATAAAATATACCTTTTAGTTTTTACAGCAAAAACAAGTAAATATTCAATGAACGGGCACGGGTCGACGATTTTAACTTAATTTTCGCATATCAAAGAGCCAGAGTACATTAACTTAGCATCAACAAAATTACATAAAAATTACGCCTAGTATGGATACCGATTCCATTATACAACGATTTAAACCCGATGCGGAACAAATTCATGTTTGTATTTTTTAATAAAGTCAAACATTTTCAAATACAACAAAGAAATTGCCGCACAATTCAAATATCTAATCCGACAGGAACTCTTCGCAGTTCGCGGTAATGCCTGAAGTATGAATGGTTAAGCGATTCATTAATCATTCAATATAACTACTGTAAATATAACGCCTGGCGGTAAAGTGACGATGAACAATAGCGAGCGGTATCCTTTTACGTTTGGCGCCGATTGCGAAATATTTTTATTCATGAATTCATCAAGTAAAGCAAACTGCCAGCACCGTCTCAAGAAGAAACAGCTATTTGTTTCGTATAGGGACAATGAAATACGAACCGCCGCTGGAGGCGTGCGTTTCAAAGAGTAAATAAACATCGGTATATTTTTCTGCTCTGTGCTTATATCCATAAATAAAAGTTCTTTCCGAATTCGAGCGACAGATGTATTAAAAATCTTTTTCTGTTCCCCAGTAAATATAAATTCACGACTTGTGACCGTGCGAAATTATATCAAATATCGTTTTAAAATATGAAATTGAAAGGTAATAACGACTCACAAACGGCGCCTGCAAGAAAGTTACTGCGTCGATAATAATCAGCAGTAAATTTCACTCATTAAATTTATTCCAAAAAGGAAAACTTACCTCTTTTGTATAACCAGTCGAAAATTTTACGATTTGCAATTTTCAATTTCTATGGAACACTCTCACTTTATATAATTTTCTAACATAAGATTTTCTGTTTCAAATCAAATTAATTCATATAAATGACTACTAAATGAATAACGATTAAACATTAATCTGTTTTCCTTAATTTTATTTACGATTAAATTTACCCAGCAGAAAGATTTCTCGCATTTTTTTCGACACTTTTTCACTATAAAATATGAATATCAAAGGATGACAGCAAAGGGCCTGGTGCTTGTAGAGGTCACAAAATGCCAATCTGATGTTAAAATGACGACAAAACAACTCTCGGTTGAGCTATGAATTTTTGAGGCGATAAATAAATATTTCCCTCTTATAAATAAAAATTGCAAATCAAATTGTTGATTGTAAATTCCAGTTTTAATTATAATATAATAGCGGCAGATGATTAAATAAAGCGATTGAAGTCGGATACAATTAGCTATTACGAGCAGGGGTTGATAGTATATGTAAATCACATCATCTTCGCGGTCTGCAAGAGACGTGCCCTAACTCATGCGAGTGCAGTAAACACACTCATTACCAGCAGCGTGTCGGCGCTCTAAACGCTCACAGACAAATGTGCACTCTGCAGGCAACCTGCATCATACAGGACCGTACTGCGAAAATGTTCAAAAATTAATCTTCTGTTTTCTACCCAAGTCGGATCCTAAATGGAAAAGCGTAAAAACTAGGGTAAAAATAGCTTTCAGAAAACGAGTGAACTGTTTTATTCCAACTCTGAACTTTAATTTATTGCTACAAAATTCTAGAACAAATGCGCCTTCTGCACTTTTTCTTTTAAAATCAATTTTCACTAACACATTGGTTGGCACTTATGAACTAATGAGTAACGGATGCTACTCTTTGAAAAATTGCAACCAAGTCATAATAGTTTATTTAACGAGGATTTATTGCTCAGACTGCAGTATTTTGTTATTGAAAATTATGATCTTGGACGAAATGCCCATTTTATGTTCAATAAAACTTTTTTTATTTAATGCTAAATTCCGCCTTCATAAAACAAGAGACAGTTAGTAACTACTTATAAGTATATTTTTACGGAAAATTTACTTTGCCCTCAAGCTCCTTTTTAATGACGTTCATACAAGATGCGGTTGTAATTTTTTGCGAGTATTGACAACACAAACTTTTATACAATCCCTTCTAGGCTAACGTGAAAAACTATTTTCACTTACTCAAACATGGCTACATACTATTTATATGTTTTTACATTGACAATATTTAAGTATTGAAGATAAATTTATAAAATTTTTGTCATTTTTAAAGAAATTAGGTGGATACTGCGAGACTAAAGTTCAGGCTTAAGTTCTAAATTTTTCCCAAACAATTCTGTTAAAAGTTGGAAATCCAATTTAATAAGGTGCTTCTTCTGTTCTAACTATTGATTATCCCTTAACGTAAGATTCATTTGTAATCCAAACAACTTATTAACTGTTAATTATGAAAATTTAAATTTTGAACGACTATTTTAATTTAAATATGTAATTGTTCTGCACAAAATAACGTAACCACATTGAATTGCACTTATTGAAAGTAAGGATGGCTTCTGGGAGTTAAATGATAACTCGAAAATAAAAATCATTATTACAAAAACATTCTTCCATTAAGTACATTAATTTTTCCGGCAGAATAAAAAGATTTAAATCTAACAATAAACTTCAATACAATAATGTTACTTGTGTTTGTATTCAAACAAAACTGAACATAAAAATTTATAAAATTCCATATTAATTTTCAGTTTATAATTGTCACGATGTTTAACAATTACTTCAAATAAATAACAGTAAAATGTGAATTAAATTATTAGAAATGAAACTGCATAAGTCACTTTTTAAATAGAAAAACATGACCCCAATTTGTAATTTTGTTGGCAGCCTTATAATCAATCGATTCAATACCGTAATTATTAAATTTTTCGGGGATTTAAAACTGTATGCATACCAAAATGTAACTAATTACCGAGCAATAATTCTTAGTAGGATGTTACAATTTATTATCGAATTTCTTGTTATTTCTAATTAGAATCAAAGGCGCCCGTCGGTTAAATCTTCACGGTATAATTACACTATTTTTCTAGTCGTGTCTGTACGAAGATGATTAAAAGCACTTCACTGAATGGTTATTTTTGGAGTTGAACAATGTGGAATAATAAGATGTCGATGTAAGCGAAATTTCTCATTAAAAATTGTGTTTAATAATAGCAAAAAACGCGGTAAAATTCAGGAGCGTAAAATATTGTTAATTTTGCACCTTCGGAAATAGAAAGAACTTTTTCGTTTTCAATTTAACAACGAACAATCAGAAAAATACGGTTTTTTGAGCGAATTACTGTAAAAATTCTGGTGCGCGAGTTTATTGTTTAAATTGAGGACAAATCGTTATTGACAGAGCGTTAAAACGATACAAACGTGGCTTTAAGTGGCGTTCCAAATTACGGTATCAGTTAATTGCAATTAGTTTCGGAGCAGCGAGGGCCGCTCCAGCAGACGGTTATCGGCGTTCACATCGACCGAATACACTATTAAATTACATCGACGAAAGGTCGCTGGTCAACCTCGGAAGACAAGCCACTCCGATAATTACCAAAGTTTGAAGCGGACTTGTTCCCGCTGCAGTTTCCTATCCCCCAGTATTAACTTGGTATATAGGAGAAAGCCTTAAATCTAAATTTAGTTTCGCAGATAACCAATCTAAATTAATGGTTGCAAAGTTGAATAGCTTTCGCTGTTCGTGCGGATTCTTATATCGGGTACGCACCGTGTACTTTATCGTATTAGCCGCTTTTCAACAACTTTTCTATACATTTTTATTGAGCAGCAGAATTATGTAAAAAAACCTAACAACTACGTTAGGTGTTCCTCCGTAAAAAGCATCGACAAGGAAAAAATTCACCATTAAGCAAACAAAAAATCCACCGACACTTGAAATGGAAATTAGTTCGTAAAAACTTCAATTCCAATGCATTAATCTTCCATTCAAAAGTTTACAAGGTTTACGAGAACAAACTAAATTAAGGAACTTTAATTAGTCGTTCAGAACCTTGACGCACAAAAAATTGTATTTTCGAGATTTAAGATTTCTCAGCGTCTTCAATTATCATATTTTTTTATTGTAATTGGATCGAAATGATCAAAAATAAACACGAAAATACCCCAATTTTTTTATTAACACTTCATTTGCGTAACTATGATTGGCCCGCGGCATAAAGCCATTGATGTTTAAATTACAATTTATTATAAAATAATAACTCAGGCGCCATTAGTGGGGTAGTCGAATTTAGCCAACGGCTCAACCGGCACGGTGCGTACAAAAGAATTAAAATAACAGCATATGCAAATTATTAATAAAACGGTACTTGCATCTGATGCATCCGGTTTCGGAACAATACAACTCATCCTTAAATTACCTTCAATCAACTTCGCACCTTTTATATTTAAATTTCTGTACGATGAAAAACGATAACATCGATTCCTAAGGCACAATTTCATAAAGTGGTGGGTTAATATCAAACCAACCGACGGAATTATAAAGGAATAAATCTGATTAAGTAAAAGTAATTATAATTGGGCAATAAATTGAACAATAGGTAAATAATTCTCGAAAACTATTGCTAAGTAAACCTCCCACTCGAAGATTGGTTTGAACATTTGCATATTATATTGCTCATATATCTTCTTGTCACTTACATTATTAGCAATTTACATTTAGATATCTCAATTACAGCGGAAATAATTAGCACCATTAGATTACGCTAACTTTCCGGACTTTTAAACAAATTTTTCATGTTGATAGTAAATATCGGGTGAGAAACTGTAAATCAAACGAATTGCGTAATTTTTCAAACATTTGACTATGTAAAGATATCTTATTTCAACAACTACGCAACCATTATTAATAGGGAATTAATTTTGTGGAGATCACGAGAAGGCACTTTGAATTTTATTATTTAGCTACGGAGAAATTAGAAATTATGACAAAATTTTATATCCAGGCTTCAAACATTATTTTGTGACATCAATTACAAATAATAATGGTAAACCTTGATTTTATTTTAGTAAAATTAATAATGCAAACTTGTACTTTTCAAAACATCTCCTTCCAAGAAAACAATTTTCAAACTTTTCGATTACGTGACTCCTCTGTTAGAATAAATATATTTGTGTTTCCTCCCCATGAGGAAAATTAATGTTTTATTTTCTTTATTCGCCCCTCGAATGCTACCGACATTTAATTGATATTTATGACAGAGTGACAAGTTTTTGAAATAAACTTTGAAAATAAACACGACCTACCTATAAATTACTTTCGATCCCCTACTAAATTCCGACCAATAGTTTCAGAAGATGTGTTGGAAACTAAGGTATCTACAGCTAAGTAAAACTTTAGAACATTATCAGGACATACAAGAGTATTAAAGATTGTAGGTGACTGAAAAATGATTTACTTAACCACAAAATGCGTTTTTCATAACAAATTTCATAAATTCGTACAATCAATTATAAATAAAATTGTAAATTCTCTGAAAAGCAATTTCAAACGCAATAAAAAATTCCCGTTTTATTTCACGATACCTCAAACGTTTATTGCCTTACTCTTCACGAAATATAATAAACACGCTATAAATAATGAAAGCAATTTCAATTATTACTGAATTCCTGGTAGAAACGAGCAGCATGTAGTTGCAGGTACTTCATCTTGCAAGAAAAATCCTAGACCTTAATTATTACAATAACGTTGCCAAAGGTCATGAAAAGTAAAAACGTGCTGCAAATTTGGGGTTACCGGCAGCAAAGTGTAAATTACGGAAGTGAAATAAATCATACGTGCATGCCAAGGTATGAAAACTTCACATGAGCAATTTTTATTACAACTGGAAAACCATTGCAATTTTCAAGCGCTTTAGGTGCAATTTAAAATCATCTCGCACTGTGGGTGATGAGGCATAATATCGTGTATCTCGCGGAATTCTCGATGCTTCCTGTCCCGCGGCCTTTCAATGTTTATAATTGTCTCACACTAGCACACGGACATATCGCATCCTTTCGAAATGAATACATCGTGGGAATAACCACTTCATTGCAATTAACCGATATTGCCCATTATTAATCTCATAGTGCACACAAATTTGACGATAAAACGCACGACTGCAATTTTTTTTAAAGATAAACACGTCAACGCTTTAACGCTGCAAATTGTTAACAAAATTTTATTTGCACTTATGGAAACATAATACATTAATTCCATTTTTTCGAGCATTCACAACCAATTCATTTATCAACGGAAAAATATTCACAATTGAATTGAAATCGCTGACAACGCGCAAATCCATTAAAATCTCCGTATCGAAATTTTTCACGGTGACAATCGACGTTCAAATCTCAATCGCTTACAATTTAAATATAAAGCTTTCAAGTAACTAAACGTTCCAATATTCGTTAAGTTTAATAAAAAAAATTAGAGGCCAATTTCGTTAATTTTTTTGATGCAGATTCTTAAAAGTTCGCACGCATATAAATAACGAATATTTATCAAAATATGAAAGAAAAAAGTACATAACTAAAAGCTTCATAAACGTTATCGGGTTATTAAATTCCTTTTATAAAACTGATTGAAATGGAGTAGATAGATGATAGATCCAATCTGATAAATGGGGCAATCACAGGAGTCCTTCACCTTACAAAGTGCAAGTAAAAGCGTCTCTCAAAGCTGCTACGTATAACTCATCTCCATACAATGAGTTCGCAGACACACGCTTATCCTCGTGCATGCCGTATAACGTTACACTAATTACTAATTATTTCCCATCAAAAAGTTAATCTAGTGCATTGTAAAAGTGGATACTTAAGTGTAATAGTTGCTCTATCTTTATCAAAAATGCACTGTATTCAATTAAAACACCCGCTAGATTAATTGCTGCAGTTATTGGCCATTGACGTTTCACTTTTACGTTATGCACATAAACTTTTGCATATTAATTACTAATCTGCATAAATTGTTCCAATGTTTTTTTTCAATGAACAAAATTATTTAAAACTGATTATTTTTTAATGATTTCATTCACCAATCGTTTAGCAGTATTTGGGCACACGTGTTTAATTCTGTCCAATCACAACATTATTATAGTGAGAATTTTCTACTGTAGAAAATTCCCGCGAGCATAATTTCTAGTATTTTGTTTACATATGTAACTTGACAGCACATTTTCTAGTTTTGACATCTGTCGCCATTTTGATTTTAGTTTATAATGAATTAAACTGTATTTTTATGCTGTATTTTTTATTTAAACGTTAAAAAATAATCTTCCGAATACCACTCGAGAGTGCGAATTAATTAGAAAATAATTCTCCAGTTATTTTTTCAAACTTGTTGCCATTTGGGAATAGCCACTCGAGCCCTACGGGCTCTCGTGTCTATTCCCTGGCAACAAGTTTTCGAAAATCTGTCGAATTATTTTCAATTTATTCTCACTCTCTTGTGATATTACTTATGAAAATTGAAGTTTGTAAGTAGATCGACATACACAGACAGTAAATTCTTTACCCAAATCAATAAGTATGTCCGAGACGAGTGAAATTGCACGAGATAACATCCAAATTCAGTATAGTTAAAGGTGCACGATAACGAAATCCAATATCAGCACAGCAATTCATTTATAAAAAAGGTCTTCAAAGAAATAAACCGAAATGACATCAATAGGCGTTACTGGATCAATGACAGGTATCTACGCCACTCAAGGTTTGGTGTTAACACTGACCTTTTTGCTCTACTACAAATTCTACTAAATGAATTGAAAAATCAATGTATTAACTGGAAGATGTCGAAAATTAAAAAGTATAAAGCAAATTCAAAATCAGAAATAACACAAATGTTGCATCAAAAAATGTAAATTGCAGTTATCAAATAAAGATGAGAAATAAGTAATGACTGTTCATAAGATACTTTCCAAAATTTGAGAAATTTAGAAAAATAAGTAATAGCCCAGCCCATCCAACACTTTTAGTACGTACATTTCAAAAACGATAATCAGTTGCTAAGTTCATAAACACACACTAAACAGATGGTATAGCAGCAAATCATAAATAATCTGAAAAAGTATGGGCAATTTTAATATGACCTGTTCCTCTTTAAGCAAACAGCAACGATAAAAGGTTAGAAACCGGTAATAAAACTCATAACGTAAAAAACTTGTATCGATTGAACAGCATCTGAGCAATAGTTAGGTACTACAGAAACAGGAAATAGGAATTAGTTAGTAGCATTAATGTAATCGTGCTGAAAATCAAATTTAATTTAATATTAAAAATCCGATGAGGTAACTGAAACAAATGACTACAAACTTTTTTAAATACTTGACGAAATACATTTTCTTTTCTTTTTCAAGCATAATAATTATTCCGGTTTAAAAGAAATAGCTCTAAAATACCGTTGCTTCCAATTGCCAACAGAATTAATTAATATTCGTAAACCGTTTTTAAAGAGTTAAATAATCTTGTTAATTAACAAAGAGCAGTTAAAATTAACGAAAATGCATCAGTTGCTTAATGATCAGTAATTAAAGAGCAAAGATCAAAACTGTGCCCTGTAACAGTATTCGGTCGTGTTTGACATAAATTTAAAGATTTTGATGCCACTTCTAAAATTTCCTAGAAAACTAACTTCGAATGCTTATATTTAAACCACAAACATTAATTAATTTTCAATCGGAAGAGTTTCCGTTTAATGCAGTTAGCTCTTGTTATTTAGTGCACGCAATGAAACAGTTACTATAACGGCCGCAACTGACACACAAATTTTGCAAAATTGAAGCAAATTATCATACCATGCCATATGTTTGTAAAAGAAAATGTGATTTAGTGCTTTGAAATAAATAAGTTATAAATATTCCACATGTTATAATACATATTTTTAGTAGTAAGGCAATATTTTATGCAGAATGGATAAGAAGTATTATTGAAGTAACTTATAAAATGAAAATTATGTCTTCAATTAGTTTAAAACATTCAGAATATTATAAGAAGTAGAAAAATGTTGATGTTGTGACAGCTTTACTCTGTATTATCGATCAACGAAATACGGCTGAAAAGTGTGGAAGTGGCTTCGTAAATCACTTAATAAAAAGTTGTCCCTAGTTCTAACAAAAACCGTATATTTATTAAATCTTTTTTGCTGACTAAAGTACTTCATCTAATCTCACTTTCATACAGTATGATCCTCATATTATCAACCTTGGTGAGATAGGTAATAAAGTATATATATATTATGTAGAAACGACTAAATCATACGCTATAAAAATGTAAATAAAGTGAAATTAAAATAATGTAGTATTTTAAAAAGCTTCTCGGCGCGTTTGTTTTACTCTTTCACGCAAACTAGCTGTCATCCTTTTTACTTTAAATATTACAAAGCCAGTATTTCTGCCGGGATTCACTTCATACTGTTCTTTTACTTTCTAATAAAAATGCATGACAAAATGTAGACAATGTTTTAACACTCCTTTAACTTTACTTAGAACGTTGTTTTAACATTGGAGCGATTTAATCGAAATATAAAATTATCCAACTTCAATTATTAGTTTTACGGTCTGCAAAAAAACATTTTGCACGGTACGATTCATACCAAGAAATTAAACGCATTTTAACGCACGTTTTCCTCCAAAACATTTTTAACAATGAAAGCAATGCGGTTTTTAGTGAAACAATTTACACGGTAAAAATATCGAAACGAAATAGGTAACAGTGATTGCATTCAGAAAATAGTGTCCATCCAATATGCTGCATTGTCGGGAACGTGACTCGCAGTTAGAGCCAGCTTGTGTGGCTCGTCATCCCAAGTCGGTGACACTAAACACACACGTTTTGCATTTCAAACAATACAACCACCCTGCACGGTTCCGACTGAACAATCTGCCCGCCACGGCTGATTAGCTACACATCTTGTATGGCATCTTGCAACTACACTTATTACATGCAGATCGGTTCGCAATTCATACGCGATAGCTGTAAACGGCTGAACGAGATCGGAGAGAATAGGTATTTCAAATAACCAATTAAATTGAATGCGATACAAACACTTTGGAACAAACGTTTCTGTTGCAAGAAAAGAGCACGTTCGATATAAATTTGGCAGACCATTTCAATACATTTTGTTCATGAAAATTAATTTGTTAAGCTATTGAGTGGCAATGAGTTACAAAAACTGATTGTTACATATCAATCTTTCATAAATTCAACCAAAGCACAAGTGTGTTAACAAAATAAATGTTTTGGCGATAATTATTTAATTCAAGTACTTAAATTACATAATTGGCTAAATGTTCTCAATTTTTAGGGTTCCGTAATATTAAAAGGAAAAAACGGAACCCTTATAAGATCACTTCGGTGTCCGTCCGTCTGTCATAGGGGTTTGTCTCGAAAACTAAGTAACGTAGAAACTTGAAACTTGGCGTAATGATAGATCTTGATGACGCGCATATATATCGCTCATCATAACTAGATAAAAATTTATTTTTAGATTAATATGGGGGGGGGGGGTCAGTTTGGTACCAATAAAGAAAAGTTTAAATTAACATATCGTGTGGGGTATCATGTGAAAGAGCTAACTGTAAGGATTACAAAAATATTTTTTTTACAATTTTAAGTTCAGTGGTCTTAATGATATTGCTTAAAATGTGCAAAAAATGATCGTTTCCCTCTGTTCCCATAGGTTTCTAAAGTTAAAATTTTGATTTTACTAGTGTTAGTAGATATTAGGCCATCGATTACAGGAAAACTGCGTAGAATATGGACAATGTAATAGTTGCGAGAAAATTGTTGTTTTAGTACGGAACCCTAATTGTGCGGGCCTGACTCGCTCTTGACCGATTTTTTAAATAAATCGTAGACTTGTCTATCCTTATAAATACGTATGATGTATTTTTATCAAAAAACTTGTGTGCTTAAAGTCGAAAGATTACAGTTTAAGAATAAACACTAACGATCTTCAGGTTTTTGTGCAGTCCTGTTATTTAAAAGGAATCTCTTTTATAACAGAACAATGACCGAAACTGGTGAGCAAAAAATGATGTTCAGCATAATATAAATGTTGCAATTTTGAAACTTTACTAGAGTAATGAGTAATTTTGAGGTAAATAATAAAGAAAATCTTGTGAAAAGTCACTTGCACAAAGCATTTCCTTAATGGGCAAAATTTCTTCGCTACTAATAAGCCTTATCTTTGATTTCACTATTTTTCCCGCAGTATTAAATACATGATGCAACATTACGACGAATTCGCATAATTTAACTTCTGGGAAAGCATCCACTTTAATAACTTCATTACGAATAAAAAAAGTTGAAAAGCATAAAAAATTTACGATTATAACCACATGCATTCATCGGAATAAGGAAGTTTCTGGAGCACTTAACATTGCGAATTACAAGAAACTTAATTGGCTAACAAAGTTTTACTCGATAAAAGCAGCAGTAAAAATTTCAAGTATTTGAATTGGTGAAGTTTCAAGTTAAATTGCACCTTTTTCCAATATTTAAGCATCGTTTCAAATTACATCCCAAAGAAGGAAAATAGGTGTCTGGTTTACGAATATTGAAAAAAATTAAATACAAGGAAGGTTGAAGGGTGTAGGCGCAAATTCAATAATAAATCAATCCCATTACGTGGTATAAAAGAATTCGCAACAATACCGGTCCCGGTGGTGTATTTCCATATCGCACAATCAATCCAATTTAAAATGGCATTTCAATACCTCTGCTTACATTAGAGTACACATAATGCCGTATATGCGACCGCTCTACTGACAATATTAAGATTTACCGAATAGATTATCCCCGTAACCACGCATAAGTCGAATGTACTCGGAACGCACTTGAAATTTATAGCAAAATCTTTCGACTTGCATGTGTTAAATAAATTAATAATTATAACAAAGCCGCTTTAAAGCGACCATAGTTAAAAGGCTGTGAAAAAATATTTTGTTTTACTATATGTTGGTAGTAATGAATTCTTAACAGCATAACCTATACAATTTTGACAGAATCACTTAAATATTACAGAATATTGAAGACAAAGCTTTCCTCATCAAAAGTTTGTTTCGAAATGGTCATATTGCTTCCTTCGACAGAAGCGTTTTGTGCTATATTTTCTAATTTTGAAGCGACATTACTAATATAACCTTAAACTGACGGGAGTAAAATTAAAAAATATTTTTTCAGTCTAACCGTCCCTCTCATTTAAAAATCAACTATAAGTTAATAATGATTTGATTCAGACACGTTACGATTTGAAAACACAAGTTACGTCTGGTTCATCTAACACAGCTGCTGCAACGTGCAATATTTCGCTTTCCAATTACCGATTCCGACTGATAAATTCATCGCTTTGTACTGCATTGAAAATTGTTCACCAAAAGGTTGCCTCGAATATCAGGTATAGTTTTCTTGGTTCACAATTCGCTTGCCGTAATGGTTGCTTCAACTTGAAGAAAGAAACCTACGGTCTCCGTACAATTACCCTTTGTAGTGCGCACACGAAGTTGCGAAATTTAATTGAATTGACATACAAATTCAGTCCGAAGCAATTAACAATTTCAAACTAATGCTCACTCTTGTCGCACGGCAAACAAGATTGCAAGTTTACTGAATAAGTACAGCGCGTCAGCCTAGAAAACCGTATACATTAGAATCGCCGCAATCAAAAAACAACGCTTTATTTTTTTTCTATTTAAAGACAAGTTATGGTCTATTTAACATTGAAATAATGGCGAGCATTATATTAAGTGCTCGTACATCTAAGTCTGCATACGTAAGGCGCTCTCTGATAGATTACATAGATTATTCACTTGCATCTGGAATCAATTCAAGATCTAGTTGATACCGATCTGAATACAACCTGAAGAAACAAAGATGAGTTTATGGAATTGCAATTAAACTTTCTTTTCAGATCTGCCAATTACAACAACGCTACAGGGGAGTGTGAAATGTCTACCATGGATCGTATTACCGTAGCCGGCAGCAACGCTTTTCAAGTCGCTGATGGATACGATTACATGGAAAATAACTGCGTGGAAGAACCGACCAAACTGTGCGAATTTAAGAAACTAAACGGGCGCATCTTAAAAACCGTCGATTCCGTATATCAAGATGTAGGATCCGTAGACGAATGCCGTGAATTATGTTTGAACTCCCCATATCGTTGCCATTCATATGATTATGGCGATACCGGCGAAATGGTATGCCGTCTCAGTCATCATTCCAGAGCAACCCTTTCAGATATTCAGGTATGTTGAACGCATAAATACAATTTTCTTCGATAGCATAACATTCCGTATGTCTAGGATCCGTACTTGGATGTTCCTGAAGCGGCCACTTATGAGCTCAGTTCGTGCTATAACGTCACTATCGACTGTCGTTCCGGTGACATGGTGGCGCGTATCCAAACAAGTAAATTATTTGATGGCAAAATTTATGCTAAAGGCAGTCCTAACTCATGCGTACGCGACGTGAACAACAGTTTAGAATTCGAGTTGCACATGGCTTACGATAATCTCGAATGTAACGTTAGAAAGAACGGTCTCGGCAGATACGTTAACGACGTTGTAATACAACATCACGACAAAATAGTAACTAGTTCTGATCTGGGATTAGCAGTCACGTGCCAGTACGACTTAACTAACAAGAGTGTCACCAACGAAGTCGACTTAGGCGTACACGGAGACGTTCAACCAGCATTATCAGAGGAAGTTACCGTAGACTCTCCGAACGTGGCCATGAAAATAACAGACCGAACTGGAGGAGACATACCATCAGCGGAAGTTGGAGATCCGTTGGCACTTCGTTTCGAAATTTTAGATAAAAACAGCCCCTACGAAATATTTGTGCGCGAATTAGTAGCAATGGACGGAGTCGACTCCAGCGAAATTATACTAATTGATTCAAACGGATGTCCTACAGATCACTTCATTATGGGGCCCATTTACAAATCCGCAAATTCAGGAAAGGTAAATTTGAAATTGTATTACGATTGTCAAATGTATAACACGATTACTTTCAGATCTTATTATCTCATTTTGACGCTTTCAAATTCCCCTCTTCCGAAGTTGTGCAATTCAGAGCTTTAGTGACACCATGCATGCCAACTTGTGAGCCGATCCAATGCGATCAAGAAGAATCAACGGGAGAACTTAGATCGGTTGTTTCGTACGGAAAGCGCAGGAGACGTCGTTCTACAAGCGATTCGGCCGACGATCTGCTTCTCGTGCAATCTATACAAATTACAGATAAATTCGGTTTCGAACGTGACAACAAAACTTCATCGTTGGGAACTGAAACTATTTTCATGCCGAGCAGCGAAGCGGGAATTTGCGTTAACATGGCCGGTCTTATTGTGGCCGGGACAGTATTTTTAGCAGCACAACTAGCGGTGATAGCAGCTTGGACATTCATATGGCAACGCAGACGGTTAGGGCATAAACTTTCGCAGGATACAATGTCCGTCAGCGTTAGTCTCCCATCCGGTTTGAGCACAAGTAGGACCGATAGTTTATGCAAGCTGTACGATGCTGGTTACGCTCACTCCCGTCGATTTTAATTGATTGATCCACTGCCGGCTTACGCAATAATCAAAATTTAACTACAAACGTGTGATATAATTCTGTAGAAGGGATGACTTTAAATGTTCATATAAAATAATGTAGCCGCTTCGTTACACTTGATGCTTATCTATTGGCGGTGTCCAGTACGATGACTCGGCTTGTTTATCATGTTCTCCTGCTTCGAGCACATATTGCTCGTCGAAAATCGCGCGTAATGCATACCTGTATGCGTACTTATAATCTGCTTATCGCACTGCACGACGAACGGCATCGGTGAACAGTTGCCATTGCTCTATCTGGGTTATTAATAATTGCCCGTTTGCAACTGTAAGAAGTCTAATTCCATGCCAAGGTCGATCAATGCGATGCAGGCTTCAGTATTAAGAACAGTATCTTTAATAATATGCAATATTTCCGCCCATATTAAATCAACCATATTTATATTTTATTTTTGATACCACGAACTAAATAACAAATCCTCGTATAGTGTTTAGCTTAAGTAACTATTAATTACATCCGTGCCTCACTAATTTCAATGCTCATTGTCATTTCCGTTTCTACTAACATATTTCGAAGCCAAACTAGCTTTTCGGTTCAGGTTGCATATTCAGTTACACATTAAAAAATATGTAACATTATAGATTTATGTATGTATATCAGAGGCTAAAAAGGACTCGAGGACGACCTCGTACAAATGATTGAGTGCATGTTTTAGGCTAATAGTGCGAATGGAGATTGACTGATATTTATAACAAAAAAAATGCTTGTCCTCGTTTCCTCATGGCCCGTGGACGATTTTGCCGTTGCTGTCAGGATGTAAAAGCGTGGTTAATTAGTACGAAAAATAATTTGCTTTCTTTTTTTTACATGCAAAATCGTCAACACAATTCGTCCATATTTAATTTAGAAAATACAATAATTTACAATTTTTATAATCTAGTTAAGTTATTAATAAAATAAGAGCATATAATTGTATTCAAAGATTCAGCAGCATGTTCTGAATAAACGACTCATATTCAGTTTGATTTTTTTCTTTATTTACACTTATTGATTTCTTTTAGCAACCCTCACTCCCAAAATGTAAAGATATTTTATGCAATAAAACTTCTATCAACACCATCAACATTATCAAAATAAAGAATAAAAATGCATAAGTGCAATTTTGTAATGGAAGAATAAACAAGGAAAAAACAAAATATACGTAGACGGTCAAGTCTAATTAGTGGTTAATATGGATAGTACCCATTTTCGATTTCCCGAAACAAAAAACAATGCTTATAATTTCAAAAATTATACGCAATTCTTTAGAGTAAGTGTTCTTCAACACTTTTGCATCTGCGAACCGGTGAAAATAGGATAAATATTTCGTGGACCGGTTTAGAGCTGAAACACAAATGCACGGTACAATCTGAATACACGACGAAACTTTTCACGGGCCGGCAGAAATTTTGTGCAGACCAGCACCGGTCCGCGACCCACGGGTTGAAGAACACTGCTTCAGAATATGACTTGCCGTTTACAACACACCCATCAACAACAACCTTACTATTAAAAAGTGTGAACTTCGAAATATATCTATTGACTATTACTGTTTCCCGCACAAAACTTCTATCTAGCTCGATGCATTTCCAAAATAGAAATGTCACCTGAAATTACAGCGTTGTCATCAACTACCTATATTTAAATTGAAAAACGCTATAAAATAGTTTTCATATTGCGTTATAAATTATTAAGGAAAAGATGTTAAATAATTTTATCGTACTTTATTGCCTTTAAACATTAAAAAAAGTTAGTAACAATAAAAACACAAGCCACATTACGACTTTCAACATGATTAAGGTAAAAATAAAATTATAATTTTAAATTTAAGTATTACATGATTAATAGAAAATGTATTACATGCTTTAGGTGCTTTGTCTGATTTCAAATATTAGCAATTATTTGTTTGAATAAATTTCATTCTACTAGGGTTTTAAGCTTTTCAAAAGTGAATGATTAGACGATCAGTAAATATAAACACACAAATTTAAAAACTGATTTTAACTTCATTTTGACCAGTCTGTCCGAACAAATCATGAGAGAAAAAGAAAACATTCAAGAAATAAACTACGTTTGCAATATTTAGGATATCATCATATTTGCGAAGCATAAGACTAGGATGAAAACATTTTGGGAATCTTAATAGGTGATATCCCAAACTACATAATGAAACCCATAATGTATAAAACTGAAATACTCATACTAACAAAAAATTCTATTATTAAACTAAAAATTAAAAAATACGTATAAGAAAACAAAAAACAATTGATCTGGGCTAACAACAAAGTACAAAGAACACAACAAAATATTGAAGTATGGATTTCATGCAAACCAAAGAAATAGAAGACAAACTCCCATCAAATGAATAAAAGATAATCCAAAAATTGTTACAAAAATTACAAGATCGGTAACTACGAATGGAAAATATTAAGGAAGGCTTGCCTTCTCTTCCATGAAATAATCATACAAATCTTCAAAAAATTTCAAATCTAAGTTTGGAATAGTCAGTAAGTATGATGATTGGTGCGTTAAAAAGCAATAAGTAATCGATAATAATACGTATCTCGATATATATTTCAAAGAAATTTGTCGGTTTACATAATTATACGTTAAAGTAGTTAAGATGAAAAATCAAATTACATACAAAAGCTAGCACCCACGATTATTACCTGCTATAGTCAGTACATCACTCCTCTCCATAAATCTACCATAAAGACAAAGAAGATGGTGTTTAATAAATTTTATCAAAGTGCATCTAATTAATTATCTTACACGAGCTTAAATGCGATTTATCATTAACTTGATTAGATAATAAAAAATCAAAAATTAATAATTTGTGGTTGGAATATTAATTATTGGAAGTATGAAAAACTGTTATTAAATCCCACGCAATTTTCTATAAATTTACATAAAAGCACATTATGTTGCGCAAAGCGTTCATACTAATTTCAGATAACATTTCACCGCCCACGTGAAGCTGAAAAAAAAATTAATAACGCAGTTCGAAATTCACAAAACGGTTTGCTACTTACGTTCAAAGTTGTTTCTCATAAATTCTCATTTATTCAGTGTGATTTGCTATAAAATTATCTCTGGGGCTCGAATAAGAATCGCCAGTCTCAGAGCACGTTAATAAGCAGCAAAAAGAAATAGAGACGCAACTTCCATATTTTGCTTTTATTGTAGATCAGTAAGTGCTTTTATGGCAGAGATGAGGGATATTTCAGGCAACCCCGCCTTCTGTCACTAACATATGATGATGTGCATTTAGAAAGAAAATATAACGGATGCTTTACCATCGCAGCAAAGCCTTTTTCAACATTAACAATGTAACAGCTCGAATTTCATTTTAAACAGAATGTTAAATTTGATGATTAAGAAGCGCTGAAGTTTTCCTCTTCGCAAGCAAGGTTAGCCTTGTGAAAATAAAGTTTGCTACAATTTGTTAAATTCAATGAGAAAATTTAAACTGGGTTCCCTAGCAGTTCGCGCATCAAAAACACATTAGTCTTTATTGCCAATTAATTTTGTACACAGGGTTTCAAAACTATTTTCATCCTCTTCGAGTCTAAAGGTTCATAAAATTCAACGGGATAAAAATGAGTATTTTATTCAACAATAAAAATAAACAGTAATTATGAAGAATTTAGTTGAGCTGGGAAATCTTCGAAACATTAGAAATACAGCGTTTCAATGCAAATTTTATGAACTGTAACAATTTGCAGGGCTAAGAAAAATGAAAAACAAAAACTGACAAAGTATGCTTCAGTGCATCTGGTGGGTCGATAAGTAAATAACATTCATATATCAAAAACGACAAGAAAGCCGTAGGGAAGTGTCACCATATCGAACATCTCAATCTGCAAAGACTCGTTAAAGCCTCCCACGATCACGAATACCAAACGCATTCGATAAATGCATTAGTAAAGCGAGTGCACTTTTAAGCTCCTGATCCATCGTTAGCCCTTGGCACAATAGATTTAAATGATTTATTAAACTGGGCGTACTTTGTTCACGCTCATTATTAATTCAGTAGTGTTTTCTGCACAAACAAGTTATTAGACACAATATAAATTAAAACTGCTTGAAAAGGATATTTGTGACAGTTTCCACGTTCGTGTTATCAATTTGCTTCCACGTTTCAACGCCGAAAACCCCAATCGAACGACGCTTGTTTCATATCTCTTAAATTCTCAATACAATCGCATTCCTGGTTTGAAAATTAAAAATGATAATTGATAACAAAGAAAGATAAAACAACAATGAAAACTAAAATATATTGCCCGATGGAAAATTAATAACAAGGTATAATTTAGCAATATTGCTCAAGCTGAAGTCAATGAGTCGATATTAAAGTTAGATAACCCTAGGTGATATATTTGTAACAAATACATTGAATGAATTATTCATAGAATGTTATTGTCGTATATTACAATAGCCGTAAATGTATAGATCCTTTGACTACGCACGCGATAAAGACGGGCTAGAAGCCACGCTAATAAATTTAAAATGTAGGTAGGTACGTATACATAGATGGGAATAGGTACACCCTAACAATGTAAACTCAGTGTACAACAGGTGTCAGCGATATAATTTATAGCAACTGTATAATCTTCATTAACTCCTGACCGGTAAATGAACGAGTTGTTTATCCAGTCATAAGCATAATAAATAACGGCCGACAATTTTGTTGCTCTTCCCACAAGTATTCTGAAACAAAACTGCCCCACGCAATCTGCTGTAGATTGACTAACAAACCGTTTTTGTGAAATACAATGCAAAGTTTTAACTCATACTGAAACATACAGAAATGAATAAAATTTACATCCAGGTCAGAACATTAAAATATAATTTACATACGAGACGTTGTTTAATGGGTAGGTATAATTTAATTCCAAGAAAAACTCGACTAATAAAAATGCATCACATGTGTGATACTCACCTAATGGGAGTCGAACATAAATAATATGATTCTCAGCGGAACAGCAATATTCCAACTTTCAAATATAAATGACAATATAAAAAAATAAACATTCTTCCTGCCATCAAACTTCAGTTAAAGAATTTTGCCTTTCCCTTAAGCTGCTTACCATCGTTCCTGTCATTATTAGTTCCCACGTATTTTAAACTTACTCCTACATTCTAAAGTAGCGATGCTTTTGAATTATTGAACTACAAGTTCGGGAGAGGCGTGCTTTGTAATTCTCTAAATTGTAAATGCTTGACTGCATTTCTAGTCAATCCTACTTTTTCGAATCTTTAATGTTGTAAAACTAAATTAGGACAATAATTTATAACTATACAACGTATTCCACCAGTGGTAATGCGCCTAAATATTTGAAGGATACAACTTATAATACACTGGATAGGTAACGTATTTATTTTAGATATCGTAATTTTTTTGAACAAATTATTTATTTATTTATTTTAACCCTTACCGAACGAATATATCGTACCTCGGCTGCAAGAGTGGCACAATTCAAAATCTTTCAAATATTTTTGTCCCCAAAAATATATTAAAATATAATTACTACCACATTCTTATAATTTCAAAAAGTGGCACATAAACAATTTTGTGCCAAATTATGAATTTTAATAGAAGAAAATTGTTGATTTTGACAGAAGAAAATCGATTACTTTTTCAATTTACACGAAACTTGTTATTTTGAGTTGTGCCACTCTTGCAGCAGAAATGCGATATATTTTAAAAGAATAAATCGACGGTATTTTAACAATCAAATTTTACCACACATACTTTGCAAGCGTGAAGAAAAAATAAACAATCATAAACTACGATAATATCATCTATATACCGTGCGTTATTTTAACTGTTGCCATAGGGAATTCCATGGTAAAAATTGTACCCCGTGTTAGCTTTTGTCCTGATGAAAATATTTAAACAATATTTAAAACAAACTTGGAAGATTCTTTTTCTATTTTGCGTTTAAAATAAGTCCATTTAAGCACCCAAATGACGTCATTTGAGTGCTTTAATAAGTCGTTGGCGTGCTAGAATAGAGTAGGAAAATTTTTACTGTTTTGATGTTGGTAGCCTGGTAGCGTTGAACTGTCAACGTCAACTGACATACGTCAAAAAACAAAGCAAATTAATAAATAACAATGAAAAAGAAGTTTAATCTAAATTATTACCGTGGAAAGTACAATTATTATACACATTAACAGTTACATGTGATGTATCTTGGGAATTTATAGTGACACCATGTAAATTCTGATCGGACACAGTATTTTGCCTATCACAGAAATGTTTCTATTTATGCCATAATCAGACCGTTGTGAAATGGTGGAACATCCAGGTAAGGTTGAATCAGCTTGCTTAGACCCAAGCATTTGTGACACTTCAATTTTTTTCTTTATGATACTGATAATCCTTCTTCAGCATTCATTTTCAAACATTAAACGCGAAAATAAAAAAAAAATTACTTTTGAAATTAAATTTTTTCACAACCACCTATAATTACGCCACAAAAATATCAGCAATCATCACAAAAATCCCTAGATTTAAAATTTTTATTTTATAGTTTATAAAATGATATAAAGCTACAAAATAGAAAAAATAGTATAAAACACTCTTTGCAGAAGGTCCTTCAAGCACTCATTTGTTCCTCCACTCGCCTTGCGGCTCGTTTCGGAATTTCAAATTCGTGCTTGAATAGATGCCTTCTGCAACTTGTATTTTAATATACTATTAAACTATTAATTAATTAAACTATTAATAGATTACAATTCAATATCCTAAACTGTCAAAAAAGTTTTGAAAAAAATATTTGTAGAAAAGCATTTTCTTGTCACTATTATTTCTAGCAGGCTAAAATGTCAGTTAAGATAATACTAATAAATATTGGCGCACATCAAAGTAAATAAAACACACCAAAATGATAATTTGAAAGGTATTAATTTCATTCAATCGCCCTTTACAATTTATACAAAGACACTGAAGATAATATGTTGCTTCCTAATGCAATAAATATTTTGACCAAAAGTAGAGGGTTAAGTTTATCCATTAGTGTGTAATTCGACGCCACTATTAAAAAGAGGACGTTGTAATTGCTTTCGACACAAGTTCATCATTATATTTGGAATGTTGTTCAGTAAATATAATATAAAGTATCTACGATAGTAAACACTGTTAAGTTACGTGTGGTGTAATTACAACTGATCATTATGTTTTTAATTTCGTTTTTAATAAATTGATAATCCTAATATGCAGTAATAACTTTAATCAAGCTATTTTTATTAAGTTTTGAATTGCCTGATAATTATATAACATTCTATAATAATTTTAATAAACCTATATTTTACATACCCATTTGTTTTTCTTTCATCTTTTTTAGAAAAAAAACTAATTATATGTATGTACAATTTAAAATTAAATTACAGTAGATTCCACTTTATTGTATGACAATAAAATGTGTTCTCAACTAAAAATTTTTGTACAAATTAATTTTCATAATAAATAAGATTCAATCTCAATTAATCCCTGCTTCAATTTGTAATAAATACATTACATTTCATCACCCCATAGAACACTTTGTAATTCCATTATGAAAATCCACATTTTTCTTGTTTGATTGTCGATTCAAAAATATTTTTAGCTCAGTTTTGAGTGGTGTTATTTTGTAACATATAATTTTAAAATAGTAGCTAAAAACACAACAACTTTTTGTTCAAAAAAAGAGGGTGTTTTTTGCTTCTCCTTCAAACTCTATATTTTCGGAGTTGTGAGATCTTCTAATTAGGGTAACAACGTGTTAAACAATTTCTCAAATTCCTTAAGACCAATTTTACATTACAATGTAAATAATTTGTCATTATTGCTTGTTATAATCGTAACTCTTAATACTCGACTATGAGCCTATAAGGATTAAGCAGAATGTTTATTTACTCACCCTTAGCCTTTGGTCTGCAATGGTCCACACACGACTAGCATAATCATTAGATGCCCCCAGGATCAATGTCCCGGTTGAGTCAAAATCCACAGACATGACCCCAGCATTACTGCCAACGAGTACTCCACGGCTTTCACAAGTACCTAAAAGTTTAAAATCTTGCTTACAATACTCTCAGCATTAACTAGTTACTTTTTGTGAAGAATCTTACTGCATATAAAATAAATATTAGAACAGTGGTTCTTAAACTTGGAGTAGTCTGCAGGCTCCCATTTCACAAATTATATTTTTTTCAGTATCATGAAACATAGCATTTATTACAACATAAAATCATTTCATTTGCAATTGCCAATAATTTCAATTAATACCAATGTTTTTTGTTGACATTTAACAATAGCAACGCAGAGCTCTGTTTAAGAAACGCTACTTTACAACATTTAATTTTTGATGGTGAAATGATTAATTTTCTATTGAAGACATCTAATTTTGTCAAAAATATAATAATGATTGTAATGCTATAAAAATGGTTTTAAAACCACAAATTAAATTACAATCATATAAAAATTGTTTTACAACCATTTTGATAACATCTGTGTTCAGTAACAGACAAGAAATTCAAAAATGCGTTTATGATGAAATTGAATTGAAACATTAAAATGAAGGTCATAACAAAAATACTCAAAATTGTTTAGAATGAACTTTCAGTTATATATAAAGTAAATGTACTAAATTAAAATTAATACTACTAGTACTAGTACTAGTACTATTTGGAATCAAATAGTATCCAGAAATTTATGTTAATATTCAATATATTTAAATATATTAGGCAAAGCAATTGAAAATGAGACACTTCAAAATCGAAAAAAATAAATACTCAATACTAAATAATTTTTTTGTGAAAATTAATTTTTTTATTAATAAGCACGCATTGCACTACAAACTACAAACAAAAAATTCAGAATAACATCAGTCTTTTTATTTCAATGATAATACAATTTAGTGTCATAAAATAAAAATGTTCACTTTTCCTGCGTTATAACCACATGAAAAATTTTAATAAACATACTTCGGAATCTATTCTTGACTGGGTTGTGAATTTAACACTGACCTTTCGAAATATCCCACAGTTTAACTTTCCTATCAGCTCCTCCTGTAGCGACTAATCTGTCTACAGGACTCCACTTTACAGCATTTACTTCACCTTCATGTGCATCCTAAGTAAATTACGCTATAACATTTATTTGCTAAAAAAACAATTAAGACGTACAAATGTTATTGTGGCTTTTGTAGGCATTGTTGATTGTGTTATAGGCCCCAGTCCTCCTTGTAAATCATCAGGTGATAATCCCCTGGTGTCCTTACAAGCTTCTTCTAATTCTTTTTGTACCTTTGCGTGTTTTTTCCTGTGACAAAATAAAATAAACATTCATTAAATATACATAATGTAATCTATTCTTACCCCGAAAAACAGTTTTTACAGCACTACATACTAATATTAAAACTTTCTCCAAGTAAAGCATGCAGCCAAAAATCCTTAATTAGTAAATTTAGGATTTAAGCTTACCTGAACAGACCAAAAGTGCTCAACATTATACTTGTTCGACGTTTGGAAGTACCACTGCAAGAAGCTATTGTGTAGAATATCGTAAGCACAACAACTATTAAACAAATTACAAAAACATTGCACGTAATTTGCCAAAATATAAATTATTTTAATACAAAGCAACTATGCAAACCAATAAAGCTTATACAGTGTGCATGCAAAAAAATTTTAAATTACACGACTATTGGGAACTACGATTAATAGTTTACAACAAATGTTTTTAGAATTCTGAAAACTACGTACCTTAAAAAATTATCATTCTCCTCATTCATTTTCTCTGCGTCTCTTGCTTTATATCTTATCAACCTCTCAACCATTTGTCTATTTTCTTCCTAGAAATGCATAAATGCAGGTGACATCATTATTTAAAATAAGTACGAATTAAATTTAATTGGATCAACCAAATGTGGTCCAAGTTGTATTTATAGCAACACTATTGCACCAAATCGTAAAATGTAAAGTACCTACTTGAGATTTCCTCAATTTTTCTTCTAAAGCTGCAAATGCAAGCTGCAAGGCTTGATGTTCATCTCGAAGCATCTGGTTTAAATTTTCTAATTCTTTTATATTATTTTCGTACATACGCAACTCAGCTCGATGACTGATATTTACAGCTTCACTATTTGCTAAACTAAAATAATGCAGAAATTGTTATAATAAATAAAATCACTAAAAACAATTTTCTTAATAACTTACCTTACTTCTTTAGAGTTTAATAATTTCTCTTTTTCCTGCAGTTTAGCATTGAGGTCAATGATTTGTTGGGCATTTTCTCCTTTACGTCTGTGCAATTCAGTCAACTCTTCCTGCTGGATTAACAACTTTTGTTCTAGTTGTTGTATTCGCTCATTTACTCTTCCATCTGGTGAAGAAGTATGTGCACTTCCTGTTCCAGATAATAAAAGCTTCTCATTTTGAATAGATAATTGTAAATTTTCACTTCGCAGTGCATTCACATTATCAAAAAATCTGTTATCTGTAGATTAGAATATAAGTGCATTTATAAACAAACTAGGAATACTACAACTCACGTAAGGCTATCAATTCTTGAAAACAATCAGTCTGGGTTCTGTTTCGATCTAAGAGTTGATTGTAAATATTATTTCTCCAACTACTTGTAGTTGCCATTTTTCCAGTTTTTCAAAAATATAAAATAACGATACATAACCTCATACTGGCAATTCTTTCTACTTCCCCAATACGAAAATTTTTATTAAAAGATAATGTATAAAGTAAATAATAAAATGGTATACCAATAAAATAGTAACCGAGATGACTTAATTTGGTTACTAACAATGTTTATTGCACGTTGACCACATGATCCTGACAATAGTGACACATGCGTATTGCATGTAAATTTCTCAAGTGCCAAGAAATACAGCTTACTCGATGTTTACAGAATTCTTTAATAATTGAAATTATATTGAACAGATGGTAAGGAAAGTATAATCAAAATAATAACAGGACAGAATTTATAAACCAGTCAGAGAGGTTTTGTTGCCGTAAATGTTTTGATATCAAAGATTGAAGTGTATGACTAGATAAGTTTGCTAAACCACCCCCAGAGGGCAATACGGACAATATGAATGACGCGAAGGTTCTTTTTAAACATTATTAAAATTTAAAATTACCAGCTATTTACGATAAAGGCAATAAAATGAAGCATCTTTCAGTAAACTAAAATATATATTGTAGTGAACTGAATTTAAAAATTCTAATTTACGCCTGCACCGTCGGCAACCCGACACACGCACCGAGTTAAGTAGCGAGAGTCTTAAGCCAAGTTGAGTAGAGTAGAGGGCGGGACCGGTTTAGGAGCCGCGAAGGGTTGTGGGGGAGAAGCTAGCGGGCCCTGAACCGAAGAAGACGCTTCGAGAAAAAGTGGTTGTTTTAATTTTATTTTAAAGTGTCTTGTTGTTTTGGGGGTGGGTTTTTAATTAGTGGAGCAATTTGTGCAGGATCTCTTAATCCGGGTATCGTATCTGGTAGTTTTTGTTGACGGTTACAGCGCGTGGGGTAGGTTAGTTAGCATGTTAGATTTAGTAGTATGAAACTGTAGTTAGATAACGAATCGGCCTAATCGCGCGTTAGTTTTGGTTAAGTACGGGGACGGCAAGGGTTAGAATGCGTTTTTTTATCGCGGGGGCGAAGAAACGCGGGGTTTTTCCGTTGTTTGTAAAGGGGACGCGGGTTACGTGTCGTTAAGGGTCAAAATCTCCGCGTGGCGTCATGTAGCCGCTCCGTTAGGGCGTGCCTTCCAGTGCCGGAGTATCGGGAGGGCCCGTTACTTAAGCGCGCACTCGGGAGCGCTTAAACCAGATTTGGACCGACGCAAGGTTTAAAGGGTTATGCGGAGGCGCCCAATTCTACACGAAGACCTCGATGGGAACGACCGGTCGAACGTAATTATAGGCCGGTTCGTCGCATGTGTGTTCCTTGGTTAGATATTGTATGTTCTAATTGTAAACATGAGAAATCGTCCTTTTATTAATTTAAATTACCATCTGCGCGTAATGTGGACATTTAGTTATCACCCCCGGGAACTGGTTGCAGCTCTTACCAGTGGCGGCGAGCTGGAATTTGTGTTCCATTTCCTCGGTTGTGAGTATGATCGAAAGGTTTTGTTTGTCTATTATGCTATGTATGTGCTATTTATAATTGTTGTTGTTTTTGTACTCGGTGGTGGGGAACCTAGCCAATAACAGGCGGGACATCATTTATAGGCCGAGATTGTTGTTTTTATGTGTGTCTAATTGCTGTGCCGTTCTCTCCTCCGTTCGAAAAAGGCATTAAGGCAGAGTTACGGACCGCCCTCTACGGCGCACTGTAGTGCTGGATCGTGGGCCTGGAAAGGCAACAGTTCGTAGCCCGGTTAATTTATCATAACAAATAGTTCTTGTTATTTCATGCTTCAAGTGATAATAATGATGAAATCATGTCCATCATTCGTACTGCCTTGCCAATCAAAATTTATCCAGGTCTTCGGTGTGATCTCCGATATGTTTCAGATGATTCGACATTACAACCTAATTATTTAACATGTGTTTTTTTATCACATACCACATCTCGTTTATGTTTTTATTTTGTATGTTGTTTATTTATAAAAAGGGACGATTTCTTATGTTGTGTATGTCGGTGGTATTAATTGCTTTCTTTGTTTGTGTATGCTTTTGTTTTTTTACATGCCTGAGGAATCGGTTTGGGGAGGTTTCACCGATTCCAGTTTATTGCATGAGCTCTCCGCTCTTACTATTTTGATTTAATTAAAAAGGCATCCTCCACTATGATATTGTTTTATTGAAGACACCTCTTCCCCTAAAAGTCTCACCGTTGCATCCAGAACGCTTGCCGCATTGTGTAAACGCAACGAGGAGTCCTACCGACATTCTAGACGATCACAATTTTGTTGGCCAATTTGAATTTCGCGGTTTATTTTTCGAGCGTTCGGGATATTTCGAATATTTAAATTATTTCGGCGGCAAGTTTGGGTCATTACAATATCTATAATAATAATGCACAGGAGCGTTAGTAAACGAACATTAAAGCAATGATACAATTAAAAAAAAAGTACTGTATGATAAGTTTGTAGTGTTTTGCCACATATATGTTATAAAATGAAACTAATAGACATTACAAACAAATTTGAAAAATTAATATTACTCACAAAATGTTATGCATTAAGAATAATATCTAAAAAATATGTAAAATACAGCGTGTCCACGAATGGGGATGGCAAGAGGGAAAACATATTTATTTTCAATTTTAGGCCAAAGTTATTCTTTATAAAAAGTTTTACTTATTTTGAATAGTAATAAACAATACTCAAAGTTTTATTAAAATATACAGGTGTTCTAAAAATTACAAACGATTTGCGCGCATAATGCGTGAAAAAAAAATGTAGCGCGAATCAATAAAACGGGGTTAATTAAGTTTTTCTTAATTGCCTTATGAAGTATTATAAATAAAAAAAGAATATAAATACAATTAGGTTGAAAACAGTAATTAGCCGTGAAATATTGTTTTAATTTTGTATCGTGTTAAAACATTAAAGAAAAAAATAAAATAAAATTATAACAAGAAATCAAGAGCGACTGAAGGAGATTACCGCGCATGCGCACTGCAATAACAGACAACAACCTGTTTAAATGTTCTCTGGGGTGGGATTCCCAATGCTCAACTCGACTCGTGTCGAGTCGAGTTCGTAAAATTTGGAATTCTGAATGGCTACTCGATGTCGACAGTATCGAGTACAGCCAACGCCATCTTTATTTACAAGCCGTGAAGCCATGCTTGGCAACACCGCATTAATGCACAGAAGTAGGCCGGGTATCATTGCACGTCGGTTGCAATCGAAACTTATTAAAAAATAACTAACATGACTGATTTTCAATTAATGATCCATACTACACCATTATTCTGATAGTATTAAGAAATAAAACAAAAGTTAGTAAGGGCAGGAAATTTTATTTTACAAATAACATATTCTTAACGTTTATTTTTCTCTTTTGTTAGCGTAGCTAATTTCCTCTTTTTCTCTAAATTTTTAGTGCCATTTGTTTCTTTTGAATATTTTGTGTAGTTATTCAACAGAATATTTGCAAAAACAGAATACAATGTTTTAAACAATCTGGAAACATCGTTGCCACACAGACAATGTAATTCAAATTGTTGAAAAAAGTTATTGGAATTTAAGCTTAACTGTGTCAGTCGAATTAAAATGACTTTTTGATAGGAAGATTGCAAAACTGATCTCCTGTTGTGTTATTCACAGGAACTAGTCGAATAACTTCACTAAAATTACCAAAAGCAGAAGAGATCGTAAAAGTTTGAATAGTTTTTGCCAGATCCTTAGCATTATTTTCTGAACTGCCAACAATTCCATTGGCTTTAAAATCTAACTTAGATTTCACATAAATTTCATCAATTTGTAATATTGTATATTTTTCTCGAACAGTCCAGTTTTTGGAAATTTGTTTCAAATAGTGACTTGTATTTGAAAGATTTTTGTCTGGTTTTACATTAAATGTAGAAGATATTTGTTGTAAATATCGTTTACTAGGCAGCAGCAAATGATCTTGTAAGAGCATGTAACAAGACGATGAATATGAATAAGCCATAAATGCAAACAAAATAGTTGCTGGGGAATATTTTCGTCTTTTTAACAATATCATGTTTAACTGATCAATTAAAAGTTTCAATTGTTTTTTATATTGATAGTCTTCCATTTCTTCAGCGTTTTCGTTACACGTAACTAAATTTTCATACGACTTTTGCCAGAAAAATTCAAAAGATCGAGTCCTTAAATTGTGTTCACTTACGTTGGCATACCTAACTAATATATTTTCAAGTTGCGACCATCGAGGTAATTTTAAATCACAAGGGAGAATCCAGTTCAAATCGTGAGCAGAAATTTCTTCTTTTCCAATAAAGAGTTTTAATGTTGAATCACTTTTTACAAGAACACTACATAAAATTTCGGCGGCACTTAACTCAGTTTCACTTTCAGAAGAACTATTAGAACACTCAATATTTAATAAATACAGCCAAACACCAAAGTTGCTCTTAATTTTAAAGTTCCACTTTGTTTCACTGTTTATACCATTTACTTTTGTTTGAAAAGTGTCAAGAAAATTTGTAAAGTCATTTATAATATCAGATTTTACAAATTCTTCAATTTTTCCAGCTTCTTTTGATTGCAAGGCTTTCCTTCTTACTTCAGGGTCTTTTCGTCTAACTACTGTTGAAGTTGAAAACAGATAAACTGGAAGATTTTGAAAAGTTGTGGGTACAGCGTCTTCCTTTAATTTTGGGTGTGCTAATAGCAACGTAGTAGTAACAGTTGACCCGTTTTTGTATATCTGATCTAATATAAAATCATTTTCGTTAAAATATTTTATACAAACAGATGAATACTTCGTAGGCTGCCAATTTTTCCTCGGGATAGCTCGAAGCCATTTCTTTTTCGTTTCTTCATCTTTCGGAAATGAAAACGTAGTAACTGCAGCTTGCCCCTTTACGGATACATTTTTGTAATTCGATCTGCAGCTTGAGACACAACATTTTCTAGTCATCTAAAAAGTTTTCATGTGAAAAACATGAAAAAACAAGGTTAAGTGTACTTACATTGTATTGCTTTTAAATAGTTTCTTTCTATATTGTCGAATATCAAATTATTGAGTTAAATATTCTGATAAATACACACAGGTTTGGAAATACGGCAACTATCTAACGGTAAGGGGCAAATTCATAGTCGTCACTCAATCTCAACTCAACCTCAAATCATCCTCAACGCATGCGTATAGGGCAACTCCTCACCTATTCCTCACTTTTCCGAATTCATAGACGTTTCTCACCTCAAGCTCTCTTCATCTCGCCCTCATCTCTGACTCGAAAATGAGATTTTTCTGAGGCGCGATCGTAGCTACCTTATCTCTTTCTCATCTATCGCTCAACTGCTTTGAACTATCGTTTTTTTTTTAAATAAATAGCTTTCAGGATGGTGGACGATTTTTTTGATTTCATAGAGTATGTAGAAGACGAACCTTATGCGCGGGTACCACGGTAATAATATTACATTAAGATTTTTGAATAAATAGGGTTATAAATATTTTTTTATAGGCATTATATAGGAGACATGGAGAATCCTCTAGAAAAATATAGCGATAATGAACTCCTGCAACGTTATCGTTTTTCAAGAGGAACTATTCAAAATCTTTTAATAAATTTGGTGTATCCTAATCAAAATGCACCGATTAATCAGCGTGGTTTGCCAGTGCCGCCCATAATAAAATTATGTGTGGCATTACGATTTTATGCCAGCGGTTCAATTCAGGTAAAATAATTATTTTCTTTGCCTAAATGCTTAACATTATTTTATTACCGATTATAGAGGGTTACTGGTGATACGGTTGGTGTTAGTCAAACAACGATACATCGCATCATCAAGGAAGTTTCTGAAAATCTCTGCCAGCATTTACAAAGATATGTTAAATTTCCTTGTTGCAATGAATTAAATGCTAGTAAAAATTTATTTTTTGAAATAGGAGGATTTCCAGGAGTGATTGGATGTGTCGACGGGACCCACATCGAAATACAAAATCCCGGTGGTGATAATGGTGAGATCTACCGCAATCGGAAAGGCTGGATGTCCCTGAACGTGCAGGTAGTTGCTGGTCCTAAATGTGAGATACTGGATATCGTTATACGGATGAAATGCGAGCAAAGATTGTTGTCGGGTTTGATATTGGGAGATAGTGCCTATCAGCAGACGCGTTATCTTTTTACACCAATACTAAACCCAGCAACAAGAGCTCAGCAATTATATAACAGTTCTCACATTAGGACCAGAAATGTTGTTGAACGTTCATTTGGAATCTGGAAATCCAGATTTCGATGTTTAACAACATGTTTACAGTACCAATTAAGGAGCACTGTTCGGATAATTGCTGCAACTGCTATTTTGCACAATATTGCAATATCCGAAAAAATGCCTAATGTGGAGGAGGATGGTTTTGTAGACCGAATAGTAGATGTTCCGCCTGCACCTGTGCAACAAAGGGGAAATGTTATTCGAGCTGCGTTTATTGAGAGGCATTTTAATTAATGCATTAATGCGATTAATATTGAATCGAATAAACTTCTACATATGCCATCCCCACATGACTTTGTATTGGTGTTCAAAAAGTCATGACATCATGTAAAACAGTTTTCTTCATATTTTAATAATTATAGTAACTTAGACACACATTTTGCAATCCATAGTCACTCAGGATGTCATGACTATTTGAACACCAGATAGTAGAAGAGCAGTGTACTCGGATCTTTTTTTCAGATAAACTTTGGCACGAGATTCCCCATCGTCAATTGAGAGAGCTTTTTAGTTAGCAAGGACCCGATACCATTCTCCAATCTGGCGCCTTTTTGAAGATCTTCCCCTCTTCCATTCGGGATGTAATGAAAACGGAAAATTGAGGTTTCTTATAACTAGCATGCATTGTACATTGTGTTAATAAAATTTATTTCATTATTTTTATAATATTTTATTGTTTTTTTAATAAATCAAATTGAAATTTAACTATCTCTAATTTTACTTGTTGCTCCTCAACTTTAAGTCTCTGTTCCTTAATTTTTAGTTGTTGCTCCTCTACTCTCAATTGGTGGAGTTCTTCCTCCTGTCTTTTTAATGTTTCGGTGCGTTCTAGCCTTACCGCCAACTCCCTCTCTATAGCTGTCCCTCTAGAGGTGTATGAATGTCTTGGCCGCTTCCTTGTCGGACATATTCTGACTGGTGGTTCTTCTTGACAGTCCTTTTCATTATCACCTGTATCAATGACCACCTGTAGTACTAAAATAAGAATAGATAGTCATATAATACATCAAAAATTAGTTACTTCTATTATATTTACTACCTTCTTCCATCGGCAACATGCCTTCATCCTCTTGACTTGACAATGACAATCCATTTTGCAACGCGATAGCATCGCTATCGATGGTGTCTGTCAACTCAATGTCTACATTGCTAAACGTAGCATCGATGTTGTCGTCGGTTGGTGCCACATATGGACCACCACCTGTTGCCATGCGATGCGCCTTTTCCTGGGACAACTGCTGTTTTCTTCGATTCCTCATGTTGTCCCAGCATTTCCTAAGTTGCTCGGCAGTGCGCTATAACAAAAGAAAGACATAACTCTTATTAACATGCCTAGGTCCTTTGCACACATAATACAATTAAAGGTACTTACATGAGTATGTTCACTAATTGCATTAAATTCTGTTGTTAAAGCACACCATGCTTTTTTTTTTTGGTGACGCTGATGCAATCTGTCTTCTTGCAT
This sequence comes from Dascillus cervinus, assembly GCA_949768715.1. Lineage (NCBI taxonomy): Eukaryota > Metazoa > Arthropoda > Insecta > Coleoptera > Dascillidae > Dascillus > Dascillus cervinus. The sequence continues at coordinate 14,456,986 of OX458316.1, read as the reverse complement.
TCAATTATATTTTGATACTTGTTTATCAACTCTTTTAAAAAAATTTTTTCATCGCCGCTGAAAAATGATCTCCTTTTATCTCCCATATTAACGAAACAAAAACACAAAAAGAACCAAATTGAAATATTTTGAAACTGTTTATTGTCAGTATGAAGCAGCAAACTAAATACAAAGATATTTGCACTAAAGTAGGAAAAATTCTTGACCAGATGTTACAAAATGCAAAACTATAACAATACCTGCACTAAAACAGTTGTTGACCAGATGTGAAAAAAATTTTTCAACCAGTTTTATTACACCTACCTATTTCCTTTGTCAATAAAGGTGACCGAAATTAATATTACATTTATATTTCTAAAAGTTACAATTTAAATTTAAACAATTTGAGCCAAATCAACAAGTTCTTTGACCACTCTCATGTTAACATCATAAATGCACTAAAAATTCAAGTTCACACTTTCACAAATCAACCTTTTTAGAAATAAAACATTGTACAAATTTCACATAAAGTTCCACAATTGTCTACTAAAACGTTTCCCATTGGAATTTAATTGAAACTAAAGTTGTCGATTCCAATTCTCTCTTCTTGTATAATTTATTCATTTCTCACCATTAAATTACCTATACGTAAAAACAGATCGTCTCCTAAGGATTTTGCAGTTCTCTATCATTGTTGTGAATTTTTCAGAAGCCAAAATGTAGTAGTGTACTTTAGCCATTTAATGAACATTTGCTCAATGAATCTGAATAACCTATTTGTGATAAATATCATTAAATTGATTAGTTTTATATCCTTTTTAAGTAAAAATAATCAGTAGCTCATTTTCGGTCAAAAAGGGATGTACAACAATAGGTTGTAAATTATTAATGATAATATACAGACATACGCAGAACTTGTAACTTAACTTTGAAGTTTTAAAATAAACAATCACAACATAACCTATCAACGCCAGTAGGACGTAAAACGTCATAGATACGTGACGTAAATAATGACGTAGTTCCTCACTTTCAACTCAACTTAGCAAGACGCGTCCTCATGTTTATGAATGCCAAAAGTGAGGTGAGGATGAGTCTAGCTTGAGTGAGTAACAAATTAGTAGAAAGTGAGATGAGGATGAGTTGAGATTGAGTTGAGATTGAGTGACGACTATGAATTTGCCCCTAACTGTACTTTATAACAATATCAACAACTCAACGATGAAATGCTGAACTGAAGAAAGCAAAATGTCGGCCTAGCGACACTGCTGCCAAATTTCTTAGTTCACGGCTTGTAAAGTAAAGGTGGCGTTGGTACAGCCGTCATTTTTACTCGATATCAACCATACCATCCGCAACTCGGCGTATTGCGGAACTAAAAGGGCGACCAGCTACCAGAGGCGCTGATAACGTTCGTACATATTCGTAAATAATCGGATTTCAATTTTTTTCTAACATCCCCTACCAATGCCATTTCTCTATAAACCGGCAACGGCGAATTTTGAAAATTTTGAGCTGTGAAATTTTTCTCTAAACATGTCTTCCTGCATTGTTAAAAACTGTGTGAACAGTTTGTATACAAGAAATTGTTTATTTTTTAAGTTGCCTAGTGATCCTGGAAGGTAAGTAGTATTATACTTCATATAAAACGTGTTAGCGCACACGAATTTGGTGCGGTACTTTAGGGCCCACGTGGTATTTGGCGCGGTACCTTACGGCCCGGCCCACGTGGTAATAAATAATTGTTTTAAAATAATTTTATCCGTTTAGGGCATCAAAATGGTTGGAGTTTGCGGGTTCCGACAACATTAATCCAAAAAAACAATTAAAAATTTGTAAAATTCATTTTTTAAAGAGCGACATTTATAAATGGCATCCCCGACCGCTACTCCAAAGAGATGCTGTTCCTTCATTGCATGGGCCTATAAAGGAGCAGGTATCTTCGAAAATACAACCATCTGCAGAGTTACAAGGTAAAAAGCAATAATAGCATAAATATTGATGTAATAATGACATTCTATAACTACAGATGAGGAGAGATGCGTTGAGGCAGTTAGAGAACGTACAAAAGGCAAAACAAAACAAAACTACAAACAAAAAGTCTAGCAGACAATTATCCTCGCATAGGAGGACCATCAATAGGCTGAGAAGTCGTTGCAATCGTCTGCAGCAGAGGAATCAAAGGTTGAAAGAGCAACAACGTAATAAATTAATCTCCCAGGGATTTTCAAAGGAAGTATCACTTATTATTAATTCTTGTATTATTTCTCGCAATGTCTCTAAATTCGGACGACGTTACGATAAAGAATTTAAAGACATTGCTCTTTCCATATACTACCATTCTCCCAAAGCTTATAAGTATATCCGGAACATAATTCCATTTCCTTCCCCTCGTACCCTTCAAACATACCAAAGCAGTTTTTCTGTGTATACTGGAATCAATATCCAAATTTTAGATCAATTGAAAAGTCAATTTTTGACAGCTCCCATTGAAGACAAGATTGTATCATTATTATTTGATGAAATCAGTCTTCAACCGGAATTACATTTCGATTCAAAGAAATTCATTGGTGTTGTCGATGATGGGATCACTCGAGACCCTATTGAAGCAAAGACTGCTTTGGTGTGCGCAATAACTTGGTTGAATAAACCCTTAAAACAAAGTGTGGGTTATTGGTTTCTACCTAATGAAGGTGCATCAGACCGAACCCACAACATCATTTTGGACACAGTCACAAAAATTAATGCAACGGGTTTAATTGCAAAAACTATAATTTTTGACCAAGGACCGCGTAACCAAGGGCTGCTTGCAAAACTTGGTATAACACCTGAACATCCATATTTTATTAGCAACAACCATAAAGTGTTTATTATATTTGATCCTCCCCATCTATTGAAATCATTAAGAAACAATTTTAAAAATAAAGCACTCCGATATAAAGGTGGTATCGCACATTGGGAAGATTTGGAAATAATGTTTCGGCTTAGTCAAACTCACCCCTTAAACTTAATTAAAAAATTAACACCAAAACATTTTGATTTAACACATTTTTCTAAAATGAAAGTAAGCTTAGCAGCACAAATTTTTAGTAATTCAGCATATACCGGTCTGTTAGTATATAAATCACTGCATGCAAATCAATTCAATCCTCAACATACTTCAACATGTCAATTTGTTTATGATGTAGACCGACTTTTTGATACATGTAATAGTTTATCTTCACAAAAACCAAACCCTCATAAATTAAATTATCCCATGCGTGCTGATACCCCTCATCTTAATTTTTTAACCGAAATGTTTAAAAATTTTCAAAATTTAGAATTTCTAGAGGGACGTCAACCTCCTTGCATTAGAGGTTGGCTCCTCACTATTAATAGCTTCATACAATTATTTGATGATTTATCAGAGCATTACAATATCACAGAGTTATGTTCTAGGCGTGCAAATCAAGATTCTTTAGAAAATATCTTTTCAATTGTTCGTCAGCAAAATGGTTGTTGCACAAATCCTTCTCCGCTCCAATTTGAAAATGGCATGCGTCATATTTTTGTTACCCATTTAACTAAACTTTCATCCTCATCCAATTGTGAAATCGATAACAATTTAATATTTGCAAAATTAAGTAATTTAAAACAGTTCATTCAAAAACCTCCTCCTCCTCTCACTTATGTTCCAATTTCTTTATCCGCTTTAGATCCCAGTTCAGAAGCAGCCCTTGATGAAATAGGAGAAGCTAATAGCATATATTATATTAGTAGTTACATGTGTAAAAAGTTTTTGAATCATTTTTCTTGTGCGGACTGTAAACAAATTTTAATCAACACAGATCAACAAAATTTATTTAAAAATTATCAATTATTCACGTTAGTAAAGTCACTAAATACCTCTCTCGATTTATTTTTCCCGTATCCGGACATATTTAAAATTTTTCGTTGCTGGGAGAAGTTGTTCAATACAAATTTTAATAATATTTTCCACCACCCTCACATCACAAAGGTACTACATAATATATTTTTGTTGCAGGCTCCCATTCATTTGTGTAATATTCATCACAGAGATGAATTTATACAAATGTTTATCAGAATACGATGCCATTGGGAAGCTCGATTTCGAAGAAAGAAGAAACAATTTGTGTATTCGAAAACAAGATGTTAACATATCAGATTTAACATTAAATCTAGACTTCATTTGTAATTGTACTTATAAAATGTTTTTATTCATATTCCAACCTAGATTTTATTTTAAATCTCTTACTGTAAATTTTACATTGTAACTGTAGGAATCTAAATATTTTGCTTTATTCTTAAACTTGTATTAATTGAATAAATATCCAATGTTTCACTTAAAATTATTTAATGTTTCTAAAACTGTGTTTATAATATATTGTAAATATTGAATAATTCTTATTTTTTATCCTATACAGTATTTTTCATTTTGTTTCGGATTTATTACTAGTTAATTGATTTGAATGAAATTTTTAAAACCGGAAGAACAAGGATAGGTATCTATAATTACATTTAAATTTCCCGCAAAACCCGAATGAATGAATTTTAGTTCAGCGACGATGTACTACGAAAACAGCGCCAATTTCTTGCATACGGTTTTTTAACATAGGTTCTTATGGAAGTTGCGCCTACCTACCTGCTCGATATATATTTTGGTATCGAGTGCGGAATTCTAACCTAACAATTACTAGTTCTTTATTTTTTTTGTGTTGATGTCACGTATTTGTGTCAGCTGGAAGTGCGGATGACGATACTGCGGAATTTTCGTGGAAGTGTAGGGTTAAATTATCTTTTAAAAACAATATTGAAATCCCATTTTTAGATTTCTACACGAGCTTATTGTATTGGCTGGTATCATCAAACATAACAAATTACCTCAATTCATTAGTGACGTTAATGATGAAAAATAAGTAATTTTTAAGATAGCAGTATATTGTACACCGTATTTTTTACGGAAAGTTTGGTTAAAAAGAGATTTTAGAATTTGAAATTATTAACCATGAATTTCATTAATTATTTTTTAATAGGCGTGATTAATCAATTTTTTAATTAAATTATTTCATTTAATTTGTTATGTACCTAATTGTTTCAATTAAGAAATATACCAGTTAAAATCATAAATTTATTTATTTCAATGATATTTCAATGATTACATGAATAAAACAAAAATAACAAACTTTTTTTTTTAAATTGTATTAACAACTAGCTGAAATACCCGGCTTCGCTCGGTGTACAAAGTTTGGTGGCTGTAGAACACTTCCTTCTACGTGAAAATCTGTTTGGGCGTCCCCCCCATAAGATTCACTTGTGTTCAAATTTTGATAGCTGTAGGACATTTTTTCTATGCGATAATATGCTTGGTTGATAATCCCCCCCCTATTACTAAGATGCACTTGTGTGCAAAATTTGGTAGCTGCAGGACGTCTTTCTATGCGAAAATGTTTCGGTGATATCCCCCCCCCACTAAGGTGCACTTGGGTACAAAATTTGGTGGCTTTAGGACACTTGTTTCTATGCGAAAATAAGTTTCAGTGATCACCCCGTGCGTTTTTGTCCCCCCCCCACGATCGGCATCAAACTAAGTCCCCCCTACGAAGATGCACTTGTGTACAAAATTTGTTGGCTGTAGGACACTTCTTTCTATGCGAAAATAAGTTTCAGTAATCCCCCGTGCGTTTTTTGTTTGCCTCCCCCCCGGATCGGCATTAAATTAAGTCCCCCCTACTAAGATGCACTTGTGTACAAAATTTGGTAGCTGCAGGACATGTCTTTCTATGCGAAAATATGTTTCGGTGATATCCCCGCCCCACTCAGGTGCACTTGGGTACAAAATTTGGTGGCTTTAGGACACTTGTTTCTATGCGAAAATAAGTTTCAGTGATCACCCCGTGCGATTTTTGTTTGCCCCCCCCCACAATCGGCATCAAACTAAGTCCCCCCTACGAAGATGCACTTGTGTACAAAAGTTGTTGGCTGTAGGACACTTCTTTCTATGCGAAAATAAGTTTCAGTGATCCCCCCGTGCGATTTTTGTTTGGACCCCCCCCCCGATCGGCATTAAATTAAGTCCCCCCTACTAAGATGCACTTGTGTACAAAATTTGGTGACTTTATGACATCCCCCCCCGAACGGCACCAAACTTCACAGGAACACTCTCCAGGTTATGTTGGAGTATTGCTGAAAATTTCATCAAAATCGGTTCAGCGGTTTCCGAGTCTATAAGCTACACACATACACACATCCAATTTGATATATTTTGTATAGATACCTGACCCAACAGACTTTGTCCTGTCAATAAAAAGCACTTTAATTTTTTCCAAAATTTCAATTTTTTAAATTTAAATAGATAATTGTACATACAACGTTTCTAGCTTAAACGGTATGAGCTTGCGTTGATCATCAGTCAGTCAACTTTTCTTTTATATAGATTTAATAATTACATAGACCACCTTCGGTGTTATGAGAGTCGTGATGAAATGCCCGTAGATCATTTAGAAGAGCTTGAAGAGGTGTAGACAATATAATATAATGTTAGAAAATGATTTCCGCTACAGAGACGCTACGCATCGCTTTACGTACAGGGGCCAGCCATTTCGTTAACCAAATGTTAAGTAAAAAGTTGAAAATGTCTCGGAAATTAATATTCATAATCTTATAAAGTTAATTTGGAAATGAACAAAATACAAAAACATTATAACTCGTTCTCGGAATCGCTATCCTGGCTCCGATCTGATGTCAGTGCAATTCGATAGAAATCCGTATTCCAGACGTTCTCGGCTGATTCAATACGGAAACGTTCCTGATGAAACGGTCAATGGCTGGACAGGGAAGAACTTCCGAGGCTCAAGGTCTTACTTGTTTCTTCCCTTGTTCAGTGCGATGGGATGTTGTTGAAGTGACCCTAAAATTTTGCTTTACACTAAACTATTAAATCCAGTAATGTGGGCTTTCTAAACAAAAAACTTGAAATTTCAAATAAACTACTTCATTACTTCCTTGTAAACTGTAGTAGTGGTCCTCCGTTCTGGTGCTACGAACGGGATTGTAAGGTACCATCCAGCGGTTGTCCAGTTGCATACCATTGATATCAATGAAGAAGCCATTGTCAGATGTAGACCTTTGTCGATACCAAAGGTATCTGTCATCTCCTGTCCAAATTTCAATCACCATTTTGTTCATTGTAATGCTTTCTGATACACGACATTTTTAGTTGCGTAAATAAACAAAAGTGATGGTTTTCCGGATAGTTGACGACATCATCTTGGTTAGTTACAGAATCCACCAATTTGTAAGTCATCAATCTGCCAGCAATTTCACCTTGAATCTTGAAATTCAATTCGATGACATCAATGATTTTCGCAGCTAATATAGCACGTTTGCTCAACCAATCATGATTTTTGTGATTTTGGGATATGTGTGGGAACACCTTTCCAATGAGTTCGATCTTTGATTTTGTGACTTGGCACAAATCGATGGGGAATGTAATGCAGCCAGTCGAAATGTCAATGGGGATTTTGCCATTGCCAATGTCCAGTAATTGTTTTGTAAATAATTCTCCAGATTGGTCGTTCTGCAACTCGATACTTAATTTGAGTGTCTTGATGTGTTTCCACAAAACGAACAACTTCAAACATGCATTAAGTTCATCGTGTGACGTTGACCGTGGAATCACCGGCAATGTTTGGCGAAAATCACCTGCCAACAGAATCATCGCACCACCAAACGGGTTATGATTGCTTCATAGATCTTGCATCGTTCGGTCTAATGCCTCCAAAGACTTTTTATGCGCCATCGTACATTCATCCCAAACGATCAATTTGCATTGCTGCAAAACTTTGGCCATCGCACAGTTCTTTGAAAGGTTGCACGTTGGAGTTTCAGTGATATTCAAATTGAACGGCAACTTGAGTACTGAATAAGTTGTTCGACCACCTTCCAACAACGTAGCTGCAATTCCTGATGAAGCAAATGCAAGTGCAATTTCATTCTGTGAGCGAATGGTTGCCAAAATCAATGCGATCAAAAAAGTTTTCCCAGTTCCACCGGGAGCGTCCAAGAAGAAAATCCCTCCAGTTCCATCGTTCACAACTTTCATGAGAGTGTCGTATGCATATTTTTGTTGCCGATTCAACAACGAAACGTTCGTTTGAACTGTTTCTCTCATTGCATCACAATCGTATTGTTTATTATTGTTTTTTGTTTATTATTGTTATTGTTTTGTAATGACCCAAACTTGCCGCCGAAATAATTTAAATATTCGAAATATCCCGAACGCTCGAAAAATAAACCGCGAAATTCAAATTGGCCAACAAAATTGTGATCGTCTAGAATGTCGGTAGGACTCCTCGTTGCGTTTACACAATGCGGCAAGCGTTCTGGATGCAACGGTGAGACTTTTAGGGGAAGAGGTGTCTTCAATAAAACAATATCATAGTGGAGGATGCCTTTTTAATTAAATCAAAATAGTAAGAGCGGAGAGCTCATGCAATAAACTGGAATCGGTGAAACCTCCCCAAACCGATTCCTCAGGCATGTAAAAAAAACAAAAGCATACACAAACAAAGAAAGCAATTAATACCACCGACATACACAACATAAGAAATCGTCCCTTTTTATAAATAAACAACATACAAAATAAAAACATAAACGAGATGTGGTATGTGATAAAAAAACACATGTTAAATAATTAGGTTGTAATGTCGAATCATCTGAAACATATCGGAGATCACACCGAAGACCTGGATAAATTTTGATTGGCAAGGCAGTACGAATGATGGACATGATTTCATCATTATTATCACTTGAAGCATGAAATAACAAGAACTATTTGTTATGATAAATTAACCGGGCTACGAACTGTTGCCTTTCCAGGCCCACGATCCAGCACTACAGTGCGCCGTAGAGGGCGGTCCGTAACTCTGCCTTAATGCCTTTTTCGAACGGAGGAGAGAACGGCACAGCAATTAGACACACATAAAAACAACAATCTCGGCCTATAAATGATGTCCCGCCTGTTATTGGCTAGGTTCCCCACCACCGAGTACAAAACAACAACAATTATAAATAGCACAATACACAGCATAATAACATACAAAAACCTTTAGGGTTATACTCACAACCGCGGAAATGGAAACACAAAATCTTGCTCTCCGCCACTGGTAAGAGCTGCAACCAGTTCCCGGGGGTGATAACTAAATGTCCACATTACGCGCAGATGGTAATTTAAATTAATAAAAGGACGATTTCTCATGTTTACAATTAGAACATACAATATCTAACCAAGGAACACGCATGCGACGAACCGGCCTATAATTACGTTCGACCGGTCGTTCCCATCGAGGTCTTCGTGTAGAATTGGGCGCCTCCGCATAACCCTTTAAACCTTGCGTCGGTCCAAATCTGGTTTAAGCGCTCCCGAGTGCGCGCTTAAGTAACGGGCCCTCCCGATACTCCGGCACTGGAAGGCACGCCCTAACGGAGCGGCTACATGACGCCACGCGGAGATTTTGACCCTTAACGACACGTAACCCGCGTCCCCTTTACAAACAACGGAAAAACCCCGCGTTTCTTCGCCCCCGCGATAAAAAACGCATGCTAACCCTTGCCGTTCCCGTACTTAACCAAAACTAACGCGCGATTAGGCCGATTCGTTATCTAACTACAGTTTCATACTACTAAATCTAACATGCTAACTAACCTACCCCACGCGCTGTAACCGTCAACAAAAACTACCAGATACGATACCCGGATTAAGAGATCCTGCACAAATTGCTCCACTAATTAAAAACCCACCCCCAAAACAACAAGACACTTTAAAATAAAATTAAAACAACCACTTTTTCTCGAAGCGTCTTCTTCGGTTCAGGGCCCGCTAGCTTCTCTCCCACAATCCTTCGCGGCTCCTAAACCGGTCCCGCCCTCTACTCTACTCAACTTGGCTTAAGACTCTGGCTACTTAACTCGGTGCGTGTGTCGGGTTGCCGACGGTGCAGGCGTAAATTAGAATTTTTAAATTCAGTTCACTACAGTTTATTGTTTAGTTTATACGAATTTCAAGTTAAATATCTTTGTGTACCAGGAGGTGCTACCATCGAATGCACTTCAAACATACTAAATGTACTTGTTGATGTTCAGCCGGGTTGAACAGGTACAATCTTCCACGAAGAATATTGTACTTGGCCGGCACCTGTTAGTCAAATATGCAAGTAATACCTATATCTCATTTCTTCAACATAAAAGGTGGAATAGAATGTATCAAACTTTCCAATGTCATTGAGAAAAACAATTGGGACATTACAGTCTTGATTAGACCATTAAGATTATTCCGAAGAATCAGTCGCTCTATACAGAAATGTCAATACCTGCGAACGACACTATTCTTTGTAGACACAATGAGTTCATGTCATAAAAACCATGTGAAAAAATCGACACTACAATATTTTAGTACATATTACGATTTTCGACCAAAAAGAATATTGCTATGAGTAGTTCCAATTTAACACACCCTGTATAAAGCCGTGTTTTCATTTATTTTGAAATATCATAAAAACTAACATGCAAACAAATGCGTTATACGATATGTGAATGATGAGAGGTTAAATTACTACGTAGGTACTACATTCACTTATTTTATAACATTTAATTATTTATTTCATTTTTGTTAAAATCATTGTGAACGATAAATAAGCTGCTAGAAAAAAAATTGATTTCAATTTGCTTATTGAGGCCACACTACACTTTCAATCCAATCTATATAATGAGACACTCTAGTGTAGATTCCAGGGCTATCGAGAATTCCACAAGATTTTCCAAAAGATGTTATACCGACAATTTCATACATACAATAAATATTTAATTTATTGTATATTTGCAAAGGTCCTCCGGAATCACCCTGTAAAAGTAATAATTAATAAATTATAATTGTTTAGAGTTTGAAGTAGGTATATTACTTGACATGTATCTTTACGTTCATCGGAAGAACCAGCACACACTTGAGTTTCATCAACGATTCCATTTTTCAATCTCGAATTTATGTAATTTTTATAGGAACGATTACAGCTATCATGTGAAAATACGTCTAAAGTAACTTTTTGTAGTGTTGTAGTGCCCGCCTGATTATAATCAACCCTTCCCCATCCAGTTGCAATTGCTCTTTTTGCTTGTAACTCATAAAGTGTATGGAGACACGCTGGTCTAACAAAAGGAGTTAATTTTACAGGTGACATTTGTAACAAACCAATATCATGGTATTTGTGTAGGGGAATATATTCGGGATGTTTTATCCTGTTCAGTACTTCACGCTCTTGAACATCAGAAGAGGGTGCTGCATAGTCGTAATCTCCTAATCGTATGAATTTTGCATAACCCCTGTAATATTGGAAAATGTTTGATTTAATAAATACAAATAAGATTACAATTTAGCCATTATTGCAAATAGTTTAGATTTAAGATGAAAGTGCATGGCAATTTATAAGAGTTACAGTGATACCTCGAATAACGAACGCCCCTATTAATGAACAATTCACTTTACGAGCACAATTTCCTAATAAATTTTGACTCGATCTACAAACAATGCCTCGGTTTACGAATGCACAAACATTATACTAAAGTATTGATTATAATCCTTTTAAAAAGTTTCAAAGTTTCAAAATGAATTCAAAATTTCTTTTAGTCTCGTTCCACAAATATAATGGGTGCAATTACAAATTGAACTATAAATAATATTGTAAATTTTGGGTTGCAACTTCTCCATTGTAGTCGCACGTAATTGTTTGATAGGAGCCAGGGTCTTAAAAATGATAAAGTAAAAAGATAAAGATAAGACGAGCAAACGTACTAATTGGATTTGCATTAATATTAATGGAAAAAAATTGTCTCGGTTTACGAACATTTCGGCTAACAATCGAAGTCAAAGAACGAAGTAAGTTCGTAACCCAAGGTACCACTATATAAAATTTCTTACATTTTAGTTCTATTCACCTAGCAGATACGTCTAATATGGGCTATGGACGATTACATTTGCAAACACTGTAGACCCTAAATAGACTAGTTTTTGAGTGTAGAGCAAAGATTGAACTTTTTCAGTTTGTTTTACATACAGTGTTCCACACCATCTGGATTACCCTTTTAAAATTTAGGAAAGTGCTCATTACAAAACAAGAAAACTATTTAATTTATATTCAGTGTTAATTTTTAACAGATTCTGGTATTACGTGGGAAAGTATGAAACTTTTGCATCAGACATTTATTCGGAAAATGCAAATAAAATATTTTTCGAAAAAACTTAAAATCTGCATCTGTAAGAAACCTTATCTTTCCTTGAATAAGCCAATTTAAATGAATAAACTATATTTAGACCCGATGGTTGTAATATCGATTTTTAACACAATTACCAAAATTAATAATAATAGTAATGGAACTAAATATTTCACAACCACATTTATAGATGTGTACTTCACAGTTCTACTAACCGTATATAACCGAATATAACCAAAAAACATTAGGTTTTTCTTGTTATTAAACTATTATTAAAAAATTGAAAATTTTATATGAAATCCGGTTAAGAGGGGCAGTCGCTTAATGGGGACAAAATAACATGTCCCAATGTACCCCCATTAAGCGGAATTGACTGTGTTAATTCTCAAGTAGCTGGAAACTACATTGATTAAACATCTACCAATCCGCGTGGCTGTCGGTTAGCGGAGTGTAGTTTTATTAATTCTATAGCTATGGAAAGACTCAGGCTTTACAACTGTTGTGCAATCCATAGCCGAATTACAACATATGGCAAATCATTAGGTCTGATACAATTAGGTTCAATAATAATATTAATTATAGCTAATTTGAGTAGTTAAAACTAAAAACGACCCGAATAGCGCGGCAACGACGAATCGCACATTCAAAAAAGTTGAAATTATAACGGGACAGACGAATAGCGAGGTTTCACTGTAGTTTTATTAACTTTCGATTAAGAATATTTATTGGAAGTTAACAATGTTAACTAATATTTGCAGGGAACGTCAAAATTGGTAAAATAAAAATTGATGGATGTAAACTTACGTATTGATACTGTGTAGACAATGACCCGCGGTTAGCACGTAAGCTTCACTAATTAAACTGCCACCACAACTCCAGGATTTTTCACCATTAATGTCATATCCAATTAAGGCCTATAAATTAATATAAAAGTTTATATAAGTTGGTTTGGTAAGACGGTAAGACGGTTATTTTCTTCCTCTTTGAAATTAAGGAGCCATTAGTAGTTAATATTTACGTAAATTGATGTTAATCATTTGTAAACTTAAAAAAATAAAATACAATTACCATATGCGGAAATTCTTTGGGTATAGCGGGTACACCTCCGACTATCAATTCGACAACTTTAAAACCGCATTCATCTGTTGTCACTGGGTTAGCTCCTGGGAGGTTTATTGGCGGTGCCCCTGATTTGAAAACGTATTTTGCGTATTCCTTACATTCTAAAAAGTTCATAATAAGGAGTAATAAAGTAGAATGCAAATTAAAAATAATCTAATTTTTGTCAGTAATTAATTTACTTGTTCTAGATATTCTTCCAGTTGGTCCATAATTTGCAGTAGTTCCAGTTACAGTTGGTTTTGTAGGTCTAGGTGTTGTTGATGTTGTTGTTGTTGTTGTGGTAGTTGTTGTGGAAGTGGTAGATGCTGGCCATCCCTGACTGCAACATACTATGGGTACCGATCCCACGTAACCACAAGTTTTGGGAAATATTTGCTGTTGTTGAAGTGCTACTATTGCTGCTGGACAGTTACTGAGTAATTCACATTTTCCAGCTTCTCCATTCTGAGTACTACAATAATCACCTAAACAACAAATAGACGGAAGCAATAACAAAGAAAATTTACATTTTTGTATTTCACATACTACAGTGAAAATCGCTTAACCGAAACCTAGATACTTGGTTGAATTTCCATATACACCAATGCCTTTAAAAGTCGTATATAACGTTGTCAGGTATAACGACCAAGTCGCTTATAACGGCCTGCTGAGCTCAAAGTCAGACCGGATATAACGACGTGCGGCGGAACAGAAGCAAGACGTATGTGCGTCGAATATGACCGGCACCATTAAGAAGAAACTGCTTGTCATCGGAAAAACAAAACATCCTCGATGTTTCAAAAATGTACAGAGACTTCCTGTCAATTACAAATCTAACAGAAGGGCCTGTATGGTGTTCGAAATATTTGAGATTTCTTTACGAGATTGGGATAAGACGCTATTTTCGCCACAAAGAAAATTTTTATTGTTTGTGGATAATTGCAGCGTTCATCCTCATGTTAATAATTTGAAGGTCATAAATTTGTGTTTTCTTCCACCTAATACAACATCCGTTCTACAACCCTTTGATCAAGGAATAATATGGAACCTGAAAGTGCATTTCCGCAGATCAGATCAGTGATGAAAATGATAGAAGATGCAGATAAAAACAATGATATAAAACTACATCTTCTAGACGCCATTATAATGTTATCCACAGCGGTTTCACAAAAAACGATTGCGAATTGTTTTAGACACTCACATGGAGCAAACTCCAGTCCTTCCAGAAATAGGTTATCATTTTGACGATGAGGATAATATTCCAATGACCCAATTAATCAGAGACATGAATGTTGTGCAAAATGATTTAATGGTTACGTTTGACGATTTTGTTGACTTTGACAAACACGTGGCAACATGGGGAGAACTAACAATAAGTGATGAAGATTTCGTGGTCAACGTCAAATGTTTACAAACCAACCAAGACGTCGATGACGATGGGAATGATCCTGAGATAGGATTTGAGCCGCCATCAACATTGGAGGCCATTGAATCCATACGAAATTATATTTCATTCAACGACCAAATGAAGAAGGATGAAGATTATATTAGACAAATATTTTCTACAAAATAATAAGCAAACAAAAATTACCGAGTTTTATAAAAATAATTTTTAAACATTTAATTTATCTACTCATTATGGATTACCTTTAAATATACTAATATGTAAGTATAAGTACGAAATTTACTACTTTTCTAAAAAAAAAAAAAAAACATTCGGATATAACGATGTCCGGGAATTTTCCGGTCTCTTGGCCGTCGTTATAAGCGACTTCCACTGTATTTTTGTTAGTCGCCTCTTGTAATAACTAGTCAGATAATTATTATCTTATAAAACGGAAACAGTTGCTTAATTAACTTTCATTAATGTACAATCATATGATTAAAATTTTCAACTAAGCGCTATTTTTAATGTAACGGAAGTTAATATTATGTCTATTATTTTAAAAGAATGAAAGGTGAGATGTACAAATGTATCTTTTTTTCTTTTTTATGTAGCTTGTTTGAATATAAAACGAAAAAAATTGTTAAACCTGTTCCTCAAAAAGCGAATACCTGAGTTTAGGTTTTTTTCTTTACTTTATGAGAAAACTGATATTTCTGGTTACATTGCTTGTTTAATCCATTGAACTTCTTTGTAAATAAAATTTAAAATTTCTTATTTCACAATATTATTTTACAAACACAATAACTCAACCTTTTAGGATTTATCAAATTGTTGCGTTAATTTTGCCGCTCACTGCGTACGAAATTGCAAATATGGACGTAAGTAATTGTAATCCTAATAATGTTAAGAAATTGAGACAATAACAATTAGATACAGTATGTAGTTGAGCACCATTGTAAAACTTTCTTATCTCCCATTTGGCGGGAAAAAGTTATTCTTAATAACAAGTTCTGCTTAACTTGGCAAATTATAAACGGTTATCAAATTTTTAATGAAATGTACAGGGCGTTCTAAAAATTAGAAAGTACGAAATCGACCTTAATCAAAGTAACGTTATTTTTCATCTTTGTGAAAAATGCTGTTTCACAAAGTTGTTTCAAAATATAGCAAAATCTTGAATACAAATTTTGAGCTAATAAATAACAAAAATACATTTGCACTAAAAACGCCATTTTATTTATGTCAACATGTTAAGAACGTCGTTTTAATTTTTGTTTACTAATAGGTGAGAAAATGTTGGCAGATCGATTGTTTTTTCGAAACGTTTTATTCACGGCTGGATTAACTTTTATGGGTAGTAGCCTTTTCACAAAACTGCTGGCACTGGGATTAGGAAAATCGTAATAATCGTAATAATTAAACACTAGAATCAAAATTCTTTATTTAGAGATTTTAAATGATTTTGTTCTGGCTGCACTAACCGTGAAAATTTAGAGTTTAGAAGAAAAATTATTATGTTTTAGACGGATGTCCTACACACTCTGCATAACAAGTTCGACAGTGATTGGAGATTCACTTTTCTTATCAGTGGTTTGGTTATGGGGATATTTCAAACAAGTTGGATGACACCATTGATTAGTTAAAACAAAAAGTCGTGGAAGCGGTTGCCATCATAAATGAAAATATATTCTGATTTGTATATGAGATATTTAGAAAAAGACAAAAAATGTGTACAAGTGGGAGGTTTAGTGCGTAGTATTAGTGAAAGTGCAAGTGCGAGTGAATAGAAGCCGATCCTATTTACTATGCGACAAGTCAGAGATCTCTGCGACAAGTAGCTACCCCCACCATAATTTAACTAAGCACTTGCTCTACCGGGTCATGCTTAGTGCTTAGTGACAAACTGAAACGACCAAAGAAGCCACATCTTTATTCGTTTCCTAACGGATGTTGTGCTACTAATACCGTTTTCTAACAGCAACGTGTGAACGATTACTTGTCACTTGTCACTAAGCAGCTTAGTACTAAGCGACAAGTACTAATGAAAAGCACTAAGCTCGTGTAAACTTAGCATTCCCCGTGCCGTTTTAGCTGGATCAGTTGTAGACCTAAGCTTCCAAATTTTTCCAAAACCTGAGGCCGCCATTTTTTCGCGTCGTTCTTGAATCCATAAAACTGATTCTCTCCTTGGTAATGTTATTATGATGTGAATATTATGTGCCATTTACAATACAGACTGTTTTGATTACAAGTGCAAAAGGTTAAAGCAACGCAAAATTTGGAGCAGTTAGCATTTGGTTGGACATACAACTTCCTTGAAAACGATAAGGAAAAAATAAATACTCAATAAAGAACACCGTCGATTCACAAGACGGAGTCAGGAGTAGAAGGATAAAGTTACATGTTACATATTACATATATTTCTCGGCTGCAATTCGCATTAAGGGCGTATAGTACCCTCAGAACGTTGATATGTTTAAATCTAAAATTTGGCTTTTTAGCAATAAATGAAAGAAAGAGATGCATGGAATATGTTATAAGAATCTATTTCGCTTAATGGTAGATAAAAAAACAAATTATTACAATTAGTTTAGAAGTTAGATTTATCTATTTTCTCGCATAACCCGTTCGTAGTCAGTTACGGCACGGGATTACAAAATAATTCATATCTCTTAATTGATAAACAAATACGCATTAATATTGCGCCAATTCCTAGAGAACATGTTTCCTAATAGAATGGTGAAAACTAAATTATTTTTTTTTAAGAATAAAAGAAAAGAAATTAAATAAATCTAACTTCCAAACTATTAGTAATATTTTTATTATTTTTATTTACAATTAAGCGAAATAGATTCTTATAACATATTCCATGCATCTCTTTCTTTCCTTTTTTGCTAAAAAGCCAAATTTTAGATTTAAACATATGAACGTTCTGAGGGTACTATACGCCCTTAACAAGAAAGTTTTGCCATGAAATTACGGTAGTTATAGCGAACCAAAAAAATTTAAATTCTAGCAACGTATTAAGGGTATGTTGAAGAAACTCTCTTGAGTACTCTTTTCTTTAACCCTAGAATGATATCGTTATTGGAGTTAATAGGTTAGTGTTAAGCAATATTGGGCTGTAGTCAATATTGATTATATTGCGGTTTACAGATAAGAGCTGTGAGTTTCTGATGATTTTCCATTTATTTATTTATATTATACATCCGAAACAGTGATAGCAAAAATTCCAAACGCCGCATTTAACCCGCCAGAGCTGACGCAAAATACATTTTATTCGCGGTTAGGGCCCTGTTCGATAGGCACTGGTTTATAGCGCGTTATCAGCTACTTATCGGTAACTTAATACGTTTCAAAAAATTAGCCAGAACATCGTCATAAAGTAAAGCAAATAATTTCGTGACTTTCTGAATTTTTTTGAGAAAGACTCAAGGGCGTGCCGAAAATTCTAAATGTCACACACCCTCAAACTAAACTAGTTTTTTCATAGTATATGTTTTTTAGCAAAATTTATTTGTTAAAGAACCGTTCAATTATGATTAATTTCTCTTGGCGAGAATCGCCTTAAGGACGATTTTGTAGTTTTTAATTTTTTGAACGCCCTGTACATTAAAGTAGAAATTTCACAATTGTTGATGATTTCCGCAGATAACCAGAACTTTTTATAAAAAAAATTTTTTTTCGTCAAATGGCAGATAAGAAAGTTTACAAGAGTTCGCAACCACATCCGCACTACCTTTACATTTTCCAGTAAGGTGGAAATAATGTCATTAAATAATTTGCTTATTTAAACGAACATGTGTATTTTGTTGAACTTTGGCATTTTGTTATTTTATCGACGTCATCTGCTGTTATGCTTTAACACAACGATTAAAGTTATTCACTGGAAATCCCGTCGAACAAAGAAGTTTCATTTGATCATTATTTGGATAAATGAAGAGTTGAAACTATAAAAATAACTTACCTATTTCTGCTGTTTGAATGTGATTAATAACAACAATAAACAATAGTATTCGAATTGATGGTTGCAGTACTGTTAATTGGACCATCATGCTTCTCGTCTAAAACTTAAATTAGTTACTGACCATTGCTGTCAACTTGATACTATGTATAACCTTGTGGAGTAGGGAGTTTAAAAAAAGTTCGACTACGTACGTATTTAATAAAACATTAAATTCGTTTTGAAATTATTATTTCAAGACGTCTATTTTATAAATAAATAGAAATGCTCTTTTAAAAGTATAACCTTGATTCAGTTAGTTACCATAATGTAATTAAAAAAATTAATTTCGAGAATTCTAAAGATTAATTTACAGTAGCTGTCTCTTCCTCGACTCAAAGTGTAATAACAAATCTATATATTGCAGTATGCTAAATTTTCCTTTTATTTGGATCGTTAAAGCCAACCCAACCGGTTTCTTCAATCATCACTTGGAGGAATTTATAATGAAACCAGCCTATTGCACATTGAAAATTTTTGGGATTAGGATTTTCCATCTGCTTGAATTACCTATTAAAGTAAAATTATGTTACCTTAGCTAATTGGAAGAATTGCCAAGAAAACAGATACCTAATGATCTACGCACATAGCTTGAATGTGTTTATTGGGTGTAAACTAAAATTTGTATGTTGTAATGTTTCATCAAATATTTAACAATTAATTTTTTTAATTGCAAACTCAAACTGCTATTTAAGGTATAAGCACAGAATATTAATAGATACAGAAGCAGCACTCGGCAAAGAGATTAAAATGAGAGAGAGAGATGGAAGTGCACTACTACATTAAACGACCAATCGGATGCTTGCGTAAAAATCGCATGTTTTCGTGCATCACTCATCGGCATGAGATAGAAAAGAGGTAACGCTTTATTAGGTTAGTGCAGGATGACAATATTTGTCTGTGAATGTGAACCACCCCGATTCATCTTGCGAGCACGTGCGTCGCAGTTGGTCTATTAACGTTGTTTCCTTTTCTTTCATATGTACCCACACTTTCATTTTTTACCTCTGAGCATTTTCATTGCAACTGCACTACTGGCTTAAATACCCGAGGTCACCGGCTTAAAGTGTGAAACATCAAAGGTTCCGCCCGAAGTGCTGCTTCTGTATAAATTAATATTCTGTGGTATCAGTAAGTGAGTTGAAAGTAATATTACTTGAGGGGAAAGTTATTCAGCGATATCACCCCCTGTTATTAAATAATACTAAATGATCACTAATTACACTGTCAATGATTCTGCACATCCATAGCCCATTATCTTTTTAATCTTCATCTGTTTTCAGGCTGACTGTATAGTAGTTGCCTTGCTATTTCATTGGGATGCTCAAGCAGTTGAAGGTAGATTTTCTTAACATAAATAGTTGTATATTATTTATGAAGATCTACGTGACCAGAACAGTCTTCACCCTTCAACCTTCACCCCCTGTCATTGAATGTTAAAGGGGCACAATACACAAAAATTAAGTTCGTTTAATTTAAAAGTACGTTTAATTCTAAGAAAAATGGTATATGTATTTTGTTTCTACTCAGGTTATTTAATGAGATAATAAATTTAAAATCGGCGCGTGACGTCACTGGGCCGAGCTGTGCGTAGCGCCCTATCTTATACATGGAAAAATTGCTCGCTTCACACGATCATTTACCTACCTTTAAACAATGTTTTCGAAATTTTGTTACGAGTATTTAGACTGTTTTTTTGTACTGAAGACCATAGTGCAACCAAAATTTTAATATAGTGTCTAGTTTTTTTGAAAATATATTAAATGCGATGACACGGCACGGTCATTCGTACCATTTTTACGCGCTTCTAAAGGTTATTTCTACCGCCCAGACAGAGCGCATAAAGCAATTATTTTCAAGACGCCTGACCATCGTGGAGTTTTGAATGTTTTGAATGTTTAGGTCGCAATAGTATTCTAGAAGAAAACACGATGATAGCAGTTAGTCCGTATCAGTCAGTATTTACTGTTAAATTGGTTGGTTGCACTTATAAATTTAATTTTTAATTATGACAACTCCTTATTTATTTGAACCTGAATACACAGATGACAACTAAGTTGATGCTTTTTTGAACCTAGTAGTGTAAACATAAATTACGAAAATCGAAGTGGAATTTGTAATTGGTGTAAATGTGGAAAATGTGTAGCTATGCCAACAGATGAAGAGTCTTATGTTATCAAGAATATGATAATATAAAACATTTAATTGGTAATAATACATGTATTACACAAAATAATTTGTTTGAAAAATTGGTTATTGACAAAGATGTTTTAAATATATCACGTCATAGACCCAACTTCCTGTAGCTTTCGAAAAATGTGACCCAATTCATATGTTTTTTTTTTGAGCCAATAGGTTAATATGTACTGATGGTACAGCACTTTTTTTTAAACAAGGTTCTTTTGAATTTGGAAGAAAAAATTTTCTTAGAACAAACGATTAGTCTAAATCACTTGTTTATTGCAAATTCTTGCATTTTGTCCTGGTTGAAATGATTGCCTTTTACAAAATTCTGACCAAAATGCAAATCGTTTCGGCGATTTTTCTCTATTAGGAAAACGATGTCCCGTTGGTTCACTGCATCCAAAAACTGGTCGGCGATGTTCTTGTGACTACTGTTGCAAATTCTGCATTTACGACTTTAAATCACAATCAACTTTTAGTGATGATAATGAGGGTTCACTGCAGGGTGCAATAAACCTCGTTGCTTTTATGGATGGATCACTTATAGTATTGTAAAAGGCACAGTCATAAACTTAGACGAACTTTACGCACAATTAGATAAAATAGGAACGGAACGCACAGTCGGGGCGCTGTTCTTATTTAATTTTTTTTTTAAATTCTGATTCTTTTATCGTCTTTGGCAAAACCATTCACACAGTCTCATATAAATTAAGCATTAAAAATATAATTTTTAGGTAGACGGATCGTTGTGCGAAGCGAGTAACTTTTGCACGTGAGAGATACGGAGTTTCGGTGAGCTCGGCCCAGTGACGTCACAAGCAATTCTAAATGTCTTTATATCTTCTAAAACATTTTTTTTTTACATTGGAGTTTTACCAAATAGTTTTTAATAGTTCTGACTACAATAATTTAACATTAAATAATAATTTAAAAAAAAAAGTTTTTTTGTGTAATGTGCTCCTTTAAAAACAAATTCTTTTGAACGCCCACTTCGTCCAGTTTTGGCCAAGTTAGGAGTTGCATTTATGATGTAAACATAAATGATATGACCGTTTCGTTTTATTAAAATTTTTAAAATAGTTTTTGTAGCGACACCGACGTGATTCAAATAAGCGGTATTCTGCCGTGCTTAGGAAGAAAGCAGTAACTTCAGAAACATTTCTCCGTGCGGATGAGTACATGCTGCTTTTTTATTTTGTAATAGGAATCAAAATTGAAAAAACAGTAATTGCATTTGGCTGATAAATTAAGTACGAATAACTTTTCCTGCTTTTTTCCACTGTAAAGATATAAATCACGCCTGGACGAATCCAGTGATACCCACATAGCAGAATTTAATTTTTTTGTAGTTACTGCCTTCTTTCTAAGCATGGCAGTAATTGTCCGTATTATTAAATTTTAATATTGTAAATATTGTGTAATTATCATTCTTATCAACTTGCCCTTGATTGGCTGAACCAGAGAAACAAAAAGAAAAAGATTACATTATTTAGAACATTAAGGGTCCTGCTCCGTGAAGAGTTTCAGCGTAACTCATTAAAATAAATTGCTTTAGCGTACCACTTAATACAGGCAACAGCTTAAACTTTTTTATAACCAACATATCACAATACAATAGCTCAATGTTTAACAATGAAAACGGCTTTCGAGTGACGGGTTTAAAATTGTGTATTATACGATAACATATAATTTCGTACAGGAGTTGCGCAGTTTAGCTATCATTTTACCAAAAAGTAAACACAACCTTTAAAAACGAAAGGCATTGTGCTTGCTACGATATCGTATAATACGATTGCATTAGCAGCAGCACTTAAAGCCAAAATATCGTCACCTCTCAAAACTACAATCTAACCCTTTCACTCACCATGTATTCATTTGAATACATGGGATTTGTATTTTTTTTACTAGACATAATTTGGATCGTTTATTAACTTTGTATTCATTTGTTTACCAATTATAAATTGATATAAACCATACGGTGCTGCCAGTTATGAGGTAAATTTTAAATCTGGTATATATTATAAATAAATAAATAAATAATAATAATAATAAAAAAATTGGACACGGTCACAAATCTAAAAAAAATCATTCTTTTATAGTTGTAAGTGTCAGAAAAGTCGTGAGTGAAACGATTAACACACCCGGGAATTTCAAAACAGCAATCTTGGCGGAACCTTTGATGTTTCACATTGCACGCCGGTGAGTTCGAGTATTTAAACTGGTAGTGCACTAGAGATGCGTGCAACAAAAAGAATGCTCCGAGGTTAGAGATGGAAGTATGGGTAAATAAAAAAGAATGAGTAGCTAGTAACGAACTGTGAGTTTTTAATTATACAGTATTAATTAGAGTAATAACATTAATAAAAACTATATAAAAAAAAACATATATTAAAAACAAATTACAAATTCATAAAAATATGTTTGAAAATATTGAATAATAAATTTTCTAGTGCATACCGGTAGTTGTAAAATGATTCATTCAGAGTTGTTTGTCGAATAAGCCTTAAAGTGTATAAAAATATTGCTGTCGTCTATCACATTATCGCTTTTAGCAAATTTAATTTATTGGCTTATCAACTCGAAACATGAATCGGAGTAGATAACATTCACAGACAAATCTAATAAAACGTCATATTTTTTCGCTCTCATGCGATGCGTGGATGCACAAAAACATGCGATTTTTACGCATGCATACGATTGGTCGTTTAATCCAGTAGTGTACTTTCATCTCTCTCTTATTTTTAATCTCCTTGTCGAGTGCTGCTTCTGTATCTATTAATATTCTGTGGTGATCCTATTAGAAAAATTTTGAAAACAAAGTGGGTGGCCCGTTTTTTTGTACCTGCGTGTAGTATATGAAATTGAAACTATGGGCATTTGATGTAAAGGAATGAAAAATTGTAATCCCACTAATGTTAAAAAATTAATAGAATATCAATTAGATCTGCATTTACGGTCACCCACATGTGCACGATACCTGAGAAAAATTTCGCTATTTTTCCATAGATTAAATCTGGCTTTATCCAGTGACTTTTGTGAAATAATATTTGTCATAAACAAAATAATATTGATATTTGGCTGATGTTTTGTAGGACGCCTATGATATAAAGTAAAAATCAAGTTGCTAAAACAAATCGTGCACATTTCGGTAGCCGATTATGAAATAAAAAATAGTTAAGTTTTTAACTAGTGTTTTGTAACAGTTTCATGTAATTGCAATTAAGTAGGTAAATAAAATTGTAAACACTTGAAGAAATATTTTTGTAAATGTAATTAATAATGAAAATTCTTTTCGTTTTTGTTAACAACTCATCGATCTGTTATTTTCTGTTTCTTACGTTGGAGCCCTGAAGAAGGCCATAATATCATCGCCGAAACGTTAGCACTTTCTTACGATGTAACTACTTCTGGACAAGAAATGTAATTAAATAGAAGTAATTTATTAAATAAAAGATTTTGGGCGAAAAAGTTTTGGTTTGATCATTATATTGAAAGTGTTCAAACGATAAAAATAACTACCTACTTCTGTCGTTTGAATCTGGTTAATAAAAACAATTAACAATAGTATTCGAATTGATGGTTGCAGTAATGTTGATTCGACCATCATGCTTATCGTCCAAAACTTCAATTACTGATCATAATTGTCAAGTTTATACTTGTGAAGTAGAAAAAATTTGTCAACGTAAGTATTTAGTAAGAACAGATAAATTTACTTATTAAGAGGAGTTCCTACCTAAAGTGTCCTTGAAATTTCTAGTAGAGCTGTAAAAGCGAGGGTGCAATGATCACCAATAATGGCAATATTTGCATGCGACCAGACCTTGAAAATATCTACCTGCTCAAAGCTCTTTTGACGAAATAAGTCTCTCACAAACATCTTGCAATTTTAGTAAAGCGATCATATAAACTGAGAAAAAAATTGGAAAAGAAATTATTGAAAAGTACCTACGCGCAAAAAATAAATTAACTATTCTATAAATCTTAATCTATTGAGTATTAAAAAAATCCAAGGGCGAGTTAATTTTTAAATTCAATTTCCCATTTTCCTACATAACATTTTAATATAGAGGGTGTTTCTTATCAAGGTAATAATTAAGTTTCAAAAACCCGGAGAGGTATTTTAAAAAACTTTATTTATTTCTTGATTACAAGATACGAGCAAATTACAAACTAAGTAAAGAGCTGCGTTAAGACTACATGAAGACTGCGTGAAAACTATGTGAAAACTATGTGAAGACTATGTGAAGACTATGTGAAGACTATGTGAAGACTATGTGAAGACTATGTGAAGACTATGTGAAGACTATGTGAAGACTATGTGAAGACTATGTGAAGACTATGTGAAGACTATGTGAAGACTATGTGAAGACTATGTGAAGACTATGTGAAGACTATGTGAAGACTAAGCTTAAGCGATCTTTGCATTATTTATAGTAGTTTACGGTCCAGCTAAACACACACGTGGCGGAAGACAGCGCGTGGCTCAAGATGCAGACGTTGCACATAACTACCATGCGCGGCACGTTTTGTTATTTGTTATTTTGTTATTGTCGATGATGAACTCTGCACATAACTTAATGACGTTTTTATCGGTTTCTTATGGGGAATTATGGGGAATGCGCACTACGATTTCTCGCATACCCACATGGTTATTGAGAATATGATTGCAATTCTTGAATCTTTACAGTACTGAAACACATTTTCTGACAAATATCTCTAAAATAAAACGCGAATTTTTCAAAATTAATGTTGAAGTGTTGACCAAATAAATGCTTCTTACGCTTACATTTAAAAAAATACATTTTTATGCTCTTAACTATGTGTACAGGGTGAGTTAAGTTTTACCGCCCCGGCCATAATACCTATTAAAGATTGAGGGGAAAGTATGCAATTTTTACATGTTACATCAACCTAAAGTTTACGCTTTCGATTAGTGCTACAAATTTTCCAAAATATTTTTATTTGAAGCCAAAAAAGTAAAACAAAGAGTTTTGGGTAAAATTTCTATGTTTGGTTTTTTATTTCAAAATTGGTCAAATTATTCGTAGCATTAATATCTGCAATTTGATTAGTAAAAAAATGATTACTTTTTGAGTTAAACCAAATTTAAGATATAGCACAAAAATGCTTCTATTTATGACTTTCTAACAATAGATAATGCGGTTTACCATCCTAACAATAGTTTATGATCGACCCATCAAACTGGACGAGACAGCTTTTCAGTTGCCGATAGAGCTGCATTCTTAAGTTCAGTTTAGTGACCGCCATAAATAATCTTTCAAGCACCCCTACATCAATACCATTGTCTGGTAAATTAATCTACTTATGTCGTAAATAATTTAAAAAAATACCATCTAATACGAAAATAGCTTTATTTAATAAACGCAAATTACTAAAATTATTTCAATTACACTAAATTGTGTGAAAATATTTTACTGTTCGTACATACGTCAAAAAAAACTAATAAATTAAACAATTAGTAATTGAAAAAAAGCCAAAATTTTACTTGATTAAAAAAAAAAGATTTTTTCTTGGTTTCTATGTACCTTAATAATATAAAATTACTCATGCAATTTATGAGAATTGACAAATTATTTAAAAGCCTATTTTGCCACGGGGGGTAAAACTTAACTCACCCTGTATGTACGGACGGGTAACGTTTTGAAACAAATAAATACAAACGGTAAGATTGGTGGTATCAAAATCGAATGCAATTTATTTCTTTGGGCCGAAAATGGAAAATCTAAAATCGCATATATCCAACGCGATACACATTTTTGGGATAATCATATGAAGGCAAAAATTAAAAATTTCTTATTGAAAATGTTTGATACCAGAACTGCTAGATAGCAGACGATTTAGAAAAATGTCTATTCGAGATGCATATTTGTCATTTTTTAATAGAAACATTTACTTGTTTATATTGTTTTGTTTTCATTTTTAGTGGTTCCTAAACATTCTGGTTGTTCACCATATTTACTATTACATTCGATTATCGCACATCTTTTCAATAAACCAATAAATTTGCTTGGTTTAATGAATGACTATGAATTCATGTGGCGTCGTCATTCATAATGAAAATGTCAACGATTTAGTTGTTTAAAATAGTTTTAAGTAGGTACCCACTTCGAGCGCACGGTGAAAGTGGTTCAGTTGCAAATTATAGTTTTTATAGTCTCATTTTGACAATTAAAAGCAGGATCAACATCATGACGAAAAAATATTAGTTGCTATTTAAAAAAATCGACAATGACATTAATACTTTGACAAGGGAAGATCTGTACATGATGTAAAATTAAACTCAAAAATTTCCCTGTTTTTTGAATTTAACTAAAACTCAACAGTTACAGATTTACCGAATTGTTGCGTTGCCGCATTTAAATACTTATAGTACAGTCAAATAAGGTGCAATAAGGATTCAACTTCCGAATGAAAGCGATGAAGCTTTATTTTTGCATAAACCTTTGGTTTGACGTTCTGAACACTGAAAAGTCTCATGTAATCTCGTGTCCGCGTCAGAAGATATTGAAGGTCAAAGGTCTCGAAAATTGGTCGATCACGCGGAAAAATGCATGAAATAAAAGTTGTAGATAATTTTATGGTCTACAAATTATATAATCACCTTAAATGACATGTCACGCAAAGAAAATAAGATAATTGCGAAAAACCGTAAAATAATTAGAATATTTACACCCGGTTTTCAAAAACGTTTTTAGAAATAACGTAAAATTAAAATGGTCGGAGAAAAAATCATTTTTCAAGCTCTGAGATATTTAACAGAAATCGCATTGACAATGCTTCATTATAATTTTTTTTAACTTTTATAATCAGAAAATTATATTTCTAATCCGTCCGTTCGATTGCAAATTAGTTTCTCTTTCAAATGATGTAACTTAAATGCAAATATCTCATTTAGATACTTTGTTATAGCCGCAACACTTTACATTGAAAATCCCATGAGAACATTACGTAGGAACTCCTCTTAATGGAATGTTTGAAATTAGGATTTTCCACCTGCTTTAATTATACTTTTGGCTTTCCCGGGGCATTTATTTCAACTGTAGGTATTGATGATCATCAACACGATGCAGAAAAATATTTGTTTTTAATGTTTTATTGACATGACCCTGAAACTTGTTAGAAAATTGAAGAATCTTCCAAAAATATACAGTGAGGACGCGTGGGTTGGAACAAATTCATTTAAAATTCATGGGTTTGGTTTTTGAAAAAATGCTCGAACACGTTGATTTTAGTTTTTAAAACTACATCTTTGTTGTTATTTATAATTTTACGATCGTCTTTTGTTTTCGTACTATGACGTCATCAATAATTGTTTTAAATTACACCCTACATTTTTGGAAATGTCAAATTCGTATAACCTTGAAGAGGAAAGTTTTCGAAATAATCAGTCCTAAAATTTCGAAAATGTATGGTAAAATAAATTAGAGTAGGCCAATAATAATATCAAGCAAGCGCTGAAAACAAAAAACGGTTTTGACATCAACGGAATTTGTTGGGAAAATGCTCGAATCCGTAAAATTTTATTTTTAGTTGCGTATTTCTCAAAATAGCATTGGTACAAACTGAGTGATTACAAAAGAAATAAAGAAAACGGTTTAGCTATTTCAAAATACTAAATTTAAGGTAATGACTAAATTAAAAAAACAACTAAATTAAAATATTGTGCACCGTTGATTTCCTGACAGCAGCCAATACGATGAATAAATTCTTTTTGAACATTTTGTTTTCAGCGCTTTCTTGATGATATTATTATTAGTCTACTCTAATAATTTTATCATCATTTTTTGAAACTTTAGGACTGATTATTTAGAAAACTTTTATCTACAAGGTTATACAAATTTGACATTTCCGTATTCAGAAAAATGTGCTGCATCCAAATTCGCAAACAAAAATATGGGGTCCAATTTAAAAAAAAAGTTAATGACGTTTTGGTGCGATTTTTTTGAATTATGTCTGGAGTTAAAACACGAGGTATAGACAACAGGCAACAAAAGACGATCGTAAAATTATAAATATCAAAAAAGATGCAGTTTTAAACACTAAAATCGACGTGTCCGAGCGTTTTTCCAAAAACCAAACCCATGAATTTTAAATGAATTTGTTCCAACTCACGCGTCCTCACTGCATATTATGGATACTTCTGATATCCGTTTTATCCGGAACGCTGAAATATAATTCTTAGGAATGATAACAAAGATTGTTTCTCCTGAAAACTTAACGCTTCAGGGCAGTGCGCATTTCGCCCAATTTTTAATAAACACTTTTGTTAGTGTTATACAGGCAACACAGCATACGCCGGTGATAGGCGCAATGCGAATTGCAACGCGAATTGCAACGCGAACCGGCGACTTTGAGCATCTACAGTCCCTGTGCACTTTATTAAGATTGCTGTTTTGAAATTCCCGAGGGGTAAGAGATAAGGATATGCATATATTGCTACATGGTAATGTTGTGTTAGTTGCAACCATTCTTTAATTTTCATTTGTATAGAGCTAATATTAGTTCTAAACTTAAAAAAACAAATTTCTGCAAATGAGTCTAATAAAGTGAGCAAGGACTGTTGTTTGTGGTAATAAACGTCAGTTGCTATTTGCAAAATCAGATTGCTTATTCTACAGTTGCCTTACACCCCACGGTAAGAAGACACAAAACAGATTTTTGATCTAATACGCTCGCTTAAATTAATAGGTAAAGTAGATCCTATTATTTAAATCTGACCAAAATTAAATTTTAGAAAACGGTTGAAAATGAAGGATTTTAAAATATACAGGTATCCTGTTAGTCAACGTCATCCCTTGGAGGGATAATAGACCAGCTCATGAGTGACCAGAATATCAAAATATGATCTTAGTAGAAAGTAGTTAGTTTTCGGGAAATTGGCATTTTGCGAATTTAGTAAAAATCGATACCTTAGATCAGTTTTTCGAGTGCCACAGCTGCAAATTCCATATTCTAAAATTTTAATTTGTGCTACATAACCCTGAATAGTTCTTCTATTGATAATAGTTTAAAAATAAAATCAAGAGGGGTATACCTTTGAAGAAAAAAAAACATTTATGCCCGATTCATGAATTACTATTTTTTTATTAGATAACTTTGACGTTTCATGCTGCAAAAAAATATACCAAGCTAAAACTGGCAAATTATTTCAAACAATTGCAAATTTAGTGTAGTTTTTAAAATGGTTATAACATTTGATATGTTTTACTTCAGAAAAAACAGATTGCTATTTTACTGCAAAAGGAACTCATTGTGGAATTAATTCAATAATTAGAAATTCTTATGAAAACACTTGTTAAATTACAGTGACAGGTATTTATTGAAAACTAAACAAAACACAAATAACAATTAAAGAATGTGTTCAAATTGTCTGTCACCAAGTCGAATGCAAGTGCCGCATCTTTTTAAAAAATGCCCTTTTATCAGTCGTGTATACATATATGAGACGCCGCTTAGGACTATATTCTTAGCTTACATTTACATAAAATTTACGTTTATATATACAATATTACTTCATAATTTTATAAATGTGTTCAAAATTATATAAATATGCAGCAATTGTGTCCATAAATAAAATTTTTATATATGCATTCAAATTTTCCATATAACTGTGCACTGCCACTGCAAGTATACACCGGGAATCAATTATGGTCTACTTCTGAATTTTTCTTAGACGCAACCAAACATACTAATTGAAACAAGCACTAGATCTCTAATTTTTCAAAAATTAAAAAATACATCTAGCATTCCATTGTTCTGAGTGTATGGCCATAACACCAGAAACATTACAACGCGTTCAAAGCTCGTTTTTAAACCGGGTCGAAGTTTGTTTGCTCCACAATGGAATGCATTTTGAACAATTTTTGCGTTAGTTTTTAAGTCCTTTTACGTAGTTTTGCTGATTAAATTTCTTACATTGTCATTTTGACGTTTGTAGCCAATAAAGCAATTTTGATTCCATTTATAATTTAAATCAAAGGCAGTATCAAGTGGTAAGTGGAATTAGTATGTTCGGTTGCAACTAAGAAAGTTTCAGAAGTAGACCATAATTGATTCACGGTGTATATTTTTTTTAACGCCACGCCTACATGGTCTGCGAACAAAACCGAATTAAGAATTCATAAAATTACGGTGTATTATGGGTTATCTACATTAGTCACTTTTGATCTTTATAATTTTTAAATCAGTTAATCGTTTAACAATGAAGTAGGACATTATCGCGTGTAAAATAATATTTTAGGTACATATATTTGTTTAATTTTTTAAGAAATTAACTCTGTTTAGACGGTATCAATTTTAAACCACCAAATATGAAGATCGATAATAAGTTTGAAAATTCACGAAAAAACATCATTTATTAAATAGTAAAAAACAGTTATAATATCGATGTGTCGTTAATAATGTGTAATAATGTGTGACAAGAAACTTTTAAAAGAGTGTTTTTAAACATTGTATTTGTATAAATGTATATGTGACAAAAACTTTTTTAAAGTGTATATTACAAACATGACGTGACTTAAAATTTAAGTTTAAGTTAAGTTTACTAATAAATTTGTGGAAAATCAAGGAATAATAAAAAGTAAGCTTACTTATATTTATAAAACAAGTTGTGTGTGAGATATCCACTCAATTTGTTTTTCATTTGAAATTAGCTATATTTTATGGCATTAAGTGTGGAATATAACGTCGTTCAAATGTCCGCCGCGGTTTTGCTTGGTGGTACGTATTCAGGAGGTCTAATTTTCAACGACTTTGTCGCATTTTTATTCTCGCCACAACCGTCCTGCCGAATCGATTATTCCAGGTTTGGTGGCCAAATTCGAATCAACCGGTTCGGTAAATAATCAGCCAACACCAGTACGTCACGGAAACACTAGATCTGCTGAAAACATCGCTGCTGTGCGTGAGAGTGTACGGGAAAACCCAAGGTAGTCAATTTCTCGTCGTTCACAAGAACTTGACCTTTCTGTGACTTCAACGAGAAGAATTTTGCGTGGGGACTTGGGTCTGCACCCGTATAAAATCCAACTAACCCAGGAACTTAAGCTAAACGACCATAGATTGGGCTCTGAAGCAGTTGGAAATTGATTTAAATTTTGCCAATAAAATCATGTTTAACGACGAGGCCTATTTTTGGATGAATTGATATGTCAATAAGCAAAATTGTCGGATTTGAGGTGATATCAATTCACACGAGATACACCAGCATCAAATGCATCCCAAGAAAGTCGCTGTTCGGTGCGGATTTTGGTCTGTTGGAGTCATCGGTCCGTACTTCTTCCAAAACGAAACTGGCATTACCATAACCATCAACGGCGAGCGCTACAGATCGATGATAAGCAACTTCTTGTGGCCTAAACTGGACGATATGAATACCGATAACATGTGGTTCCAACAGGACGGCGCTACGTGCCTCAGAGCACATGCCACGATGGACATTCTTAACGAGCGATTTGAGAGCATGGTTATCTCGTGCGATTTAACGCCTTTAGACTTCTTCCTTTGGGGCTATCTTAAATCGCAGGTCTATGCGAATCAACCGCAAACAATTGGCGCTCTCAAAGTCAACATAACAAACGCCATCCAGCAAATACAGCCAGATTTATGCGACAATGTCATTGAAAATTGGACTTTCCGAATACGTGCCACGAAGCAAAACGGCGACAAACATTTCAATGACGTTATATTCCACATAAAATATACTTTCAAATGAAAAACAAATTGAGTGGATATCTCACACACAACTTGTTTTATTTACATTTTAAAATCGAGCGTCCTTATTGAAAAACCCTTTACATATATCTCAGCCTTTTTTATGGAGAAGTATATGGTTATAGATAATTTTTAGAGCTTTTAACACCAGCTTGTTTCATTGATTCTCAGAATTTAACAGTCGAATAATATTTACAATTCTGTTCCGTGTTAAATACAATTCTGAATTAATTGCTTGAGAACGAACGTACCATGTGCCATGTACCATGTACATGCCATGTGATCAAGTAAAAGTTGATAACAAGTTAATATTAACAGCTCATTTCACTATCTTACGTAGTGGTGTCTTCACATTTGATCGCGGTAGGAAAAAACTCGTTAACTATTATATTTTTTATTGTATGTTTTTAAAACGAATATTTTGAATTCAACTATCAATACCATTTTAAAATAGTTGACACACTAATTGAATTACAGCATCTCCACCTTACATAGGGGATTATTTATCAATACAAATTTTAATACAAGAAATTTTACTGTATAATTTTGTTTATTTATTTTCATTAATACCATAAACACTATTTTCTTATTTAAATTATTTCAGAATTTATTTATTTTCTAAATAACTTCATATTTTACAATAAGATAAATGTGGTATTAACAGCTCCACCATAAAACATATTATAGAAAAAAGAAATCCAATTACGTAAATCATGAACAATGAAAAATATGACCGCAGAGGGACGCTGATGCCGTAACGCTCCATTGTATTATCTTTACTAGGTCGAATTTCGTTCAAATTCCTTAATTCCCTGATAGAATCACGTTTCCATTTATCCATAAGTCCTGCTATAATCCGTACTAATAAAAATTGTACCTATTATTGCAATAAAAAATAATTTACCAGTTAAAACTTTGCTGATTTCTCTATCGAATGCTTTTCGATAAGGGGCTCCTAACTTCAGAGGCCATCCGTGAGGCGTCATGCGAACGGGGGTAACGGCAATTCGCAATTGTAGTAACTGATCGTCAATATTCAAGCGATTCTTAATGTCATTGCATTTTAACCGAGCGTCATATTGAATTCGTGCATATTCGCCCAACATGGCCGCTCTACTTTTCAATACTTCCGAAATAGTTGTACATGTATCGTTCTTTATTATTAAACGTCTAAAAACTGTTGGAAATAATTCTTTAAATTAAATTTACGGATAATTACCTTGTGGCTTCTTGTAGTGATGTATCGTTTGAAATTAATATATCCCTTACAGTTTCGGACGTTATAAAATCAGCAACAATGTAGTAATCGGCATCTAGTACTTCTTTAAGATTAGCCGGTTCTTTATGAGGAGGATTAACTACAATCGATGCTAATTTGCTTTTATATGCAGTATTGATTATTGTGAATGTTAACCAAAGTGTAATTAATAGAACCCGAGTACTTCCACATGAATTAATTACGTTTGTCGGTATTCGGACTACCTGTTCCAGAACACTTTTCAGACAAATCTGAAAATTTAATAAATAATTTATAATTTAGAATAATTTATTTATAAAAAAGATTAAAATAAAATATTGCTTAAACGAATACCTAGATTTAATATTTTGTTATTAAAAATTGCTTTTATACAGTCTTGCCCATCAAGTAACTATTATATGCAATCAATTTATTAATTTTATTGATGGATTTGCTAAACGTAAAGAAAACCATGCATTAATAATCCCTATTAACTCATAATTTCGTATTAATGAACGATGCTGGTATTTAGGTAGGAGATCAAGTACCATTAAATAAAATCTCGCTTTACACTAGACAAATTTAGCCTAAATTATTTGCTATATAAATTTAAAGATACAATATTTGTTCAATACTTTAAGAGGTCTATGTAATATTATTGGAGCCGATAATCGCTGATAAATTATAAACGTTCCATATACCTGTCGCACTTGAAGTTTTGACATTAGTTCTATCAATAGTATCTTTGATAAACGCCAGTAGAATATTAATTTAAAATGGGAATAATTTTTGTCGTCAAATAAAATTAGATTTTGTGGAATTTTATAAGATACGATCACAGGAAAAATTTGGTAATGAACTTTTTCTACAATTGACGTGCTCGCCTTGCTCATGTGTTTCTTAATTGCGTTCATTAACACATTATTGGCTAAATAACTATTAAGCAATTACGCCTTGGTTATTGAAAAATTTTAATACATTTATGATTTTCTTGATTGAAACAGAATATAAATAAAAATCATATTTGCCTCATCCTGTATGTATTTAATTAGATTAAAGTGCAGTTATCATGAAAAGATTGTAGCAAGGTACTTGCAATTGATGGTAGTAAACTATATTTTTATTCACAAGTTTTTGCAATTTGAAAATATCATCATTGCTGATTGTTGTTGTAGTCTGTTTTTTAACTGGAAAACTTAAATTGAAAGAACAAATTACATTAGAACATTTCTAGAAAATAGTTTTTATCGGCAAATTTGAATTTTAGTTAATCAGCTGTTTTAACAATACGGCGACTGCCTATTTTCCACAATTTAATCAGTGTAAAAACGGTTTGCTGGCAGCCAATGATGTATTTTTTGGTGCGATTTTTTTGAATTATGTCTGGAGTTAAAACACGAGATATAGACAACAGTTAGTTTTTTTCATAACAGGACAATAAACCTATAGACAAAGAACCCCCGGACAATTGCACTTTTTTAAGAAACCTCTGTAACATTAACCCCCGTTTGAAAAAACCGGAACATTAAGAAAGATACAATTTTTTTAAATTTTGTAAGGGAGAATATAGGCTAGGGTTTTAATACAGCCAGTGTCCCTAATGCATTGGTAATGTGTTACAGCTCAGTGATAAATGTATGTACAGACTGTAGATACTGCACGAAATGCGGTGTCAGTCGCCATACTAATTTTGAAATATATGCACTAAACCTCATTTTGGCAAATTCTGACTTTTGAAAAATATAAAAACTTAATTTTAACCTGTTATACTACTTAGCTTTAAATTGGACTATAAAACCTATTAAAGTTTAGTTCCAGTTATCTAGCACAGGCGTCTAAAACCTTTAGCGGATCTGAA
Source organism: Dascillus cervinus (assembly GCA_949768715.1). NCBI lineage: Eukaryota > Metazoa > Arthropoda > Insecta > Coleoptera > Dascillidae > Dascillus > Dascillus cervinus. The sequence goes on along the minus strand of OX458316.1, from coordinate 14,421,246 downwards.
TCTAATATGGGCTACATAGCGAATGTGCTGATTCAGGGACGGACTATTAAATTTGGGAACACTGCAGACACTACATAGATTAGCTTTTGAGTATGAAATAAAAGTTTAAATTTTTCAGTTTGTTTTGTATACAGTGTCTAAGACTATTCGGATTACCCTTTTATAATCTAGGGAAGTGGTTATGGTAAAATAAGGAAACTACACAGTTTTTATTTATCGGGTATGATCAATCGAAAACTTATATTTTCAACTTCCAGTTTCGTTTGGAAAAAAGTTCTTCATACCAGAAGTTGATGTTTTTGAAAGAATCGTGTTATATTTTAAAAGATTCGGATGTTATGCAAAAAAACATGAAACTTTTGTACCAGACACTTTGTCAAAAAATGGAAATTGACATTTGAAAATCATAGATGGAATTTTCGAAAACAGTTTCATATTTTTCTACATAAAATCAAAATAGCCAATTTCCCTTGAAAAGGTCAATTTCCGGTATGAACAACTCAATGTAAATGAATAAATTATTATTAAAGATGCAATAATAATAAATACATCTAGAATACAAATTTTCTTTTCATTGGGCGTAATCTTAAAAGCAAAGTCAATGCAATTTAGATTAGGAATTTTTTTACACGGGGTTATTATTCTGGGAGCTATTCTTTGGTTTTTCTTTTTTTGCCCTAGAAGCAGTTATTGTACGTCATCATAACGGACGCTTCAAAATTTGCGATGGAATTTAAAATTACATTATATTTGTTTAAAGGAAAGTGTTTTAATTATGAAAACTGTATTTATAATAAATTGTGATGTCCTAATTACAACATAGAAAGTTGATTACAATGCAGCAACACTACGTTTTATACATTTTTTTTTGTTGTAAAGCTATCTACAAGAGTTTACGTTGTTATTAGGGAACCACTTTAACAGATTGCGGCAACTTCAGCTGAATTTTAATGTAACTCAATCTTCTAAAAATAAAACACTTAACAACAACTTTCAATCGCACTTACCCAAAAGCAAATAAAACCATTTAAACGTCGAGAGTTATAAAACCGAAAGCTTGTAGATACATACAAACTAACAGTAAATATTATAATGACACCAATCAACATAATCCACGAATAAACGTGAAAAGGTACGATGAAATCGAATAAGTTTTTCCAAACTGGTACCTTGCAAACGTAAAAAAGTATATAATCTTCAAATTTTATGTGTTTAGTGAAAAATACTTTTGGGATTCTATTTAATGTAATCGATATACCACCAATAGCCAAATCAACTGATCCGACTGTGAGGCTTTCAATTATATTTATCGACGATTTGTTAATAGCTTGTCCTTGTTCAATTAGTATATAGCTGAAATTTAATTGCTCGCTTATTGTTTTCAGTAAAAAAGCTTCCGATCCTATGCCATCCACACAAATTTTTAGAAAATCATCAGCAATGAGCCTGATTTCTGACCGTCGACACGTCACAAACGGATTGTAATCCTTATAAATTACTTGAAATAAATGATTGTAAAAATTTCTGAAATTTCGCGGCAATAAATCTTTAGGAGATATTTTCACTTCGGTGGTATTGGTGGTTTGCAAATGCTTTAATAATTTCGAATGCATACCACAGTAATAGCAAGCATTGTAGACTGATATTTTTTTGCTTTCTGTAATATTTATGATGATTACGTTTCCTGCCCAATCCAAATGTGGTATGTTCCAAAAAGGTTGGCTTGATCCGAATAAATCGTGATCATTACATTGTTTATTGCCATCTATTATGAACATTACAACATCGGTTGCAATTACGTTTCTTGCTCGTTGGATATACCAATAGATTTTCCAAGGATTTTCTAAAAGAATTATGTGAAGGAATTTAGGTCCTTGAAGCCGATTAAAGTCATGTCCTGGAAAGTTGTGATTATAGATGGTCACGTCTTTAAACATTGCCGACTGAATGAATTGATATATTAAACGATTTGTAAAATCTAAGTGACAATCATCGACATGAAAAATTAGCGCGTAATCGTCATATACCGTCACTAAATTTTTTATAAACTTTATTTCTTCTTCGTTGTTAACAAGCTCGATGATTTCAGTGTTTCCGTTAGTAATCAAAGTTAATATAACAAACTGTATTTTAATGTTGTTCATGATGTTGTCGAACGTTTGCAACTGAAAATTATTTCCTAAAATTACAGGTAAAATAATTTCTTTTCTCCTAAAAAACAAATAAACGCCCACTTATGCAAACTAATTTGTTCGACTTACTCAGCATTTTAAACAATGCAATTTGAAAAAGAGGGCGATTGGTAATATTTTATTATCCCACACCGTTACTTGACGCTTTTGATACCTACTGTGAAATCTATTTTAAGTTGTGCGTTAAGTTCAAGATTTTCTTTGAAATTTTAGAAATTATTGTAAAAATAGATAATAAATTATATAACTTTTGAAAAATAAAGTTATTTGAAAACATTAAACGATTACAATACAAAAAAGTAAGTGAATGAACAACTTTTATAGCAAAATGGTTAAATATAAATATTTTAATCAAATCCAATGAAAAATGGGTATCTTTATTCTTTATTTCTTGTAACGAAAGTAGCATTAATTATAATTGCGGCCAAGGAATAATGAACACCTACAATAAAGCCGTCTTTTCAACTTTTGATTTGTACGAATTTGGGAAAATATTGCTAAATAAACGCAGGTATGTCTATTACAAATCTTTATTAGATTTAACTCTTTGTAAGTAACAAGACAATTCAGCATAATATATAGGGCCACCGTGGGTAGTTACAAAGTGAATCAAGTATAAAATAGTCTTTTAACCGAGTAGCAAGAAAGCAAGCATAATTAAAATGTTACAAAATAATATACGGTCTAGAAAGTACATATTTTTATGTTCAATGTCTATCAGTCAACGTATTGCAGTGTAAACTCCAGTAATCCTTGATAATACAAATAATTTGACATTAACGTCAATTTATAAATAAAAAAGACAGTACAGTTGGTTGCATGCGCTACTGAATGGCATTTGTTCTTTTTAATATTGGACATAGGAATATTTATATTGTACGTTCAATGTTAAAAAAATACCCGGTATACAAAAATCACATACATATACTAAAATACATAGACAAGTACATTAACTTGCCTCGAAATATGAAAAACTAAAGACATATGTCCCAGTGTGGTCACATCATAAGGTAAGTCAACAAAATATGGGCACCAACTGTTAAAATGGGGTAGTTGACAATTTTTAGGCTTGAAGTCGCCACCTGACATAGATGTGATCAAAAGAACTCTATATTTACATAAATCTGTTTTCCAAAACTGTCTGGTAAACTGTAAAATTATATATCCTCAAGAATACCGAAGTGTGACACTGCACTACAATTTTCGGTAAGTACACATTAATTTATCTTGTTCGTAAAAAAAGCTATAGTAGTGGAACTATACAGTGAAATGAAGCTAACTAGCTATGTTTTTATTTCACACAACGACAATTCCGATACAATTGATTATTTAGAGTGAATATTTAAAATTATTCATAATTCGGGTTGTGTCCAATATTGGCACCCCAGGCCGAGCTAAATATGGGCATGCCCATAATCAGCTTATTTAGAAATGAGTACCATTGGGATGATGCACTTCAGCGTTTTTGGGGAGTTAATTCTTCAAGAAAATTGACAAAATCTACTTTCGGAAAAGTTTTCTTAGTGGTGTGGCCAAAAGCTGTCACACCTTCCAATGTTTCGTCTGGATTTCGTTCGACAGGAATTTATCCTTATAATCCTTCTAGCATACCTGAAACAGCCTTTGCACTTTCAACCCTAACCGCAAGACCTGAACCAAATGAGACGATTTCTTCGTAGACGTTGGAAGTTGACGGGGTACCAGCATCGACCCCTTCAATTACCTCAATCAGTTCTACACTGACGAAACAATCAAAACGACAACAAACAGATGATCTTCCTTCAACTTCAACTCCAAAAGGGTTGACTCGCCAAAAGAAATTGTCTGTTCATTTTAAAATTGCCTTATCGGAGAGCGACAATTCAGAGGGAGATGAAGAAGATCTATTAGAGGAAGAGGGAGAGGAACAATTGGAATCGGACGACGATTCAGAATTCAAAACATCTAGATCCTTTAGTGAGTTATGGAACACACCAGATTTCTCTGCCAAGCCATCTAGGGCACCAAGAAAAAAGTCGCTAAATTATCGGGCTGTGAAGGTAGTAAAATCCTTATTTGATGACGTAGCTGATAGTGCCAAGGGTACAAGAGACAAGAAAAAACCTTCTAAGACACGTGATCTAAATCCAAAACAGCAATCATGCAGTGGAAAGCAGCTACCGAAACATTTTTCTGCTGAATTATGGTACTGGCATCTCTGCCAGGAGAGCCGTGAAGACGACATGAGAAAATGCAGTGTTTGCAGAATATGGGTACATGAAGAATGCTGTGGATTGACTGCAAAAGACATCATTTCGAATTTTAAATGCCCCTCTTGCAATGACGAATAATGTATATAGTTTTAGTGGTACTTTTAATCACGTATTTTTTGTTAATGACAATTTTTTTGTACTCTCGTTCTCTAATATAATGTTGTAACATATTTGCCAGTTTTTGAACTTTCCACATATTCCTGTTCCCACTTTCCGAGGTGCCCATATTTGAGTCCTCATGTGCCCATATTAGGAATATGGTGTTCCAATTATGGGCATTTTGCATTTGTTTTTTCAAATATTTTTTTTTAGTACTTCCTAATACTTCTAACACTTGCACCTGCTGTATGACGTTTATAAACCCCCTGGAGAACTAGTACACGTTTTTTCAAAATTTTATTGTAAATAGCAGGACTTATAATAATTAATAAACCTTAAGGTGCCCATATTTAGTCGAGTTACCTTACTCGCAGCCCAGTGGTGAGAAACCCCAGAACCGACACTAAAGGGGGCCGGCTAGACGCTATAATTATGGTGGCCCAATTATATTTGAACAAAAAGTGGACCAGCACTTAGCCGAACCAATGCCAATGCGAGGGTCCCAAGATGAACAAAGAGAGACACCGCATCATGGGGTAAGCCTCCTGTGAAAATGTAAACATAAAGAGATGCCTAATTAGAGCAGGATTCGGCCGCGATGGGGCTCCCAATACGCAAACTGGTGCAATGTTGCTGGTCTGCTAGGTCACTGGCCAGTTGTCACCGGACTTCATTAACGCGGAGTCCGAGACGATTATGTTGGCCGAAGAGCCAATCCGGCGAGATCGGAGTTCCTTTTATCTCGTTCAAGGGTTGAATTTTTTAATTTCCCTGTTGAGCGGCACTGGCTTGAGTTTTAAAATTCCGCGCTTAAAAGCCAGAAGTTGACGCAGAGTCTTTACAAAATTGAAATGAGACAAAAAAACTTGAACAATTACTCTAATAAATACAGCATGGTACGCGTTTAAGGGCCGCATCAGTCTCCATCTAGGTAAGGGCAGTTTACTATGTCCTCACCTTTTGTGCTCTATCGAAGTGAATGTTGTAAATGGCAGAAAGTAGATGGACATGCACTGGGCTGAAAGAACTACGAGAGCCAGTGTTCTGTATCATTCAACAGAATTAATGCAGCTTATACAAAATTTTTCACACAGGAAACGTTTTCTTTTATTTACTTAACTTCAACCCTTAATAAAAGATTCAAAGTAGTTTCTCTCGCAACAACCGATGTCACTTTATAAGGTGCGACTACTTGCGTTGCGTTGGTTCATAAATCATTTGTTACTACATTTACTTAAAATTAATCCAGGCCGGATTAGACATTTCAATTTGGGGAATTGTATTTTCCATGATTGTGTTCAAATCAAATTATGAAGTTTTCAACCTTGTTTTTAAATGGTATTAAAGTTTTCTGTTCTACTAAATAAATTCACAGGTAACATTTACGTAGGTAGGTCAATACGTCCTAACAATAAAACCAGTACTTTAATTTATAAATAGTGTTCGTCAACTTGTGGATGTATGGGAGTATTCAAGAAATGTTATAATTAACACTTACTTACTTTTGCATAGATATTAACGGAAATACGCGAAAGCATTCCGGGATGAGTGTAGTTCAGAAGGGCCTCTCGCTTGGATTATCTAAGAAAAACACTATCTCCATTAAAAAAAGCTGCGAAGAATTATAAATTCACCAGTTTAATAATCGTAAAAGATTTTTAAAAATTTGATAGGATACCTTTCCATACTTCAGTACCGCTTGCGGTAGAAGAAAAAGAAATTATAAACAGTAAAAATGATTGTACTTTTCTATTCACAATGAAAGATCTGTAAAAATGTTTAAAGCAAAAATGAAAAAATAATGAAAATATTAACTCTGGATCGGTACGTTCGACTGGCAATGATTTTGAAGCTTAAAATCTTTTTATGCAAGAACTTTGATCCATGCCTTTGAAGTTGTACACAGGCCTTTTGAACATTTTTTATTGAAGAACTTTGAGAAATTTTTGCGTTCCGCTGTTGCTTTACAATTGGCGAAATTTTACGATTGAATCTAATAGACCATGAGATTAATTAATTTCAAAAAAATCCTGTATCAAAAGGGTGTTAAAAATGGAATTGTTTGTTGCAATAATTAATGACACCGATCTGAACCGTGATGACACATATGATTAATGAAACTTTAGAAAACTTTGCTTATGTGATGGGATGTTTTAAATCGTTGACGTAAATAATTTTTGGATCCAGCTTAGATAGAAGTCCTGGCGCCAGTTTTCTTACAAACAGCTGCATTGTTTTTAATAAATAATTCTGAAAACGTGTAGTACTTGCTTACGTTGGAACGAAATGATATATGCTACTTTACACCTTGAATTATATCTACAATTTTCTGTACCGCATGCAGGTTAAGAATTAAGTATGCTTCAAATAAATCTCACAAATACCATAAACATCTTAATAATAACATTTGGATGATTATTATTGTACAATTTAAATAAATTCACAAGCGTTTACAAAAGTAATTAGAAAATAATTAAACGGTGGGATAAAATCGCTTACAAAAATAATATTAAAAGTAAATTTGCAATCATCTTGGAGGCTAAACTACTTTTAATTAGTATTAAAATTTTAAATTGATTAATTTCTCCAGTAAAATGTTTGCATTAACTAGTCATAAATCTTGTAGTTACATGAAATTGAAATTTTTCTTGGTTTTCAACATAAAACGAAACATCTTGTGAAATAATTATACTATAGCTGCACCCGGAAGCGTTCCGGGAGTGTGCAAGTGCAAGCTTCAGTTTGGAGGTTGGAGGTCAACGTCCTGGTTGCAACCACTATCAGGATCAATAGCAAAGATTCCAGGAAAAATATCATTACGGTGCCAATTTTATTGCATTCTTTTCATTTTGAAAATTTAAGAAAATTATAAAGCTACAAAAATTCTAGTTTAATAAGGTTATTGAATTTTTAGATGAACTGGCGTGTATTATTCGAAGCACAATAAGTGCCTTCTGCAAATGACTTTTCCAATTCATATCAAGAAAACAAAAAGCATTGTTCGCCTTTTTTCTTCAAGGAAATGGAATTTGTTAAGGAATTACTTGAATCATATGAAAGCACCCAAACAGGAATGTTGTAGGTATTGTCCATTATTCTTCACCTTTGTTGAATTATAATCTTATTGTGAATATTAACACACTATGTGACAAATTCTTACTTTTAAATTTTTAATTCATTTTGCAATGGTCTATAGGAATTGCTATAATTTTTACTAGTTATTTGATAATTACATCTTGGAAACATGCGCAATATATTTGAATTTTTCGGTTGTAATTTAAAAAAAAGATGTATTAAAAGATGATTATAACATATCAGCTAACGGGAAATAACGTCCCTAGTAGCACAAAAGTCGGAACGACGTAGGAACTGCATAGAATCTAGGTAGAATCCCGACCTCGGATCTAGGTTGCCATGTAACGGCTTTTCCGAGTCGGAACTGACTCGGAAAAGCCGTTACACGGCAACCTAGGTCCGAGGTCGGGATCCTACGTCGAGTGTGCTACTAGGGGTTTGTCACTTGATGCTCTGAATTATAATAGCAATCCAAAAATAAAAGGTTCATTGCGACAATAAAATGGTAGATTGTACAACTAATAATAATAATAATAATAATAATAATAATAATAATAATAATAATCTTGTTCCTGAGTGGACCACGTGAAGCAATATTCTTTTATATTGAAACGTAAAAACTTTAATTCAAAAATTATTTCAGAATTTAAAATTGTTAATTGTCAATTTGCGTTACTTCCGTGAAAAAGAAAATTAATCGCCACAATGCACAAAAACAAAATTTTAATAATTTCATGCGAAGTTCAGGCTTTAAATCGATGTAATTATCTAATTATGCGTTTAGTAAAACTGTTTTTTTTTTAAGGTTTCGCGCGTTATTCTTTAAATGCAATTTTATGTACGAAAAGCAGAAACAGAAAACAAATAATACAAAATATCAACCAAATTAAAAAGAAAATCACAACCCAAAATACAATTCAAGTAATTTAAATATTTTATTTTTTTATCGAGGAAGCTAGTCATTACCGCATATTATCTTTTGGGATGCATATGACTTGATTTTTAAAGTAATTTTAGCAGTGTATAATGTTGTTAACAAATTTATTATTGTTTTAATTGCCGTTTTCTTTATTTTCCTACGAATATGTATTATGTTATCAAGCTATTCTCGGATTCGATTGCATCGTCAACCTTTGCGTTCTACGCTGCTATAGAAAGATAATGGAAACACAAGATTATACTGTAGATGTTGAATCAAACTCCGGGGTTTCAATAGCCGCTTGTACTGGAATTGTAACTAGGCAAGTCTCCGACAATCAGTCAGTGGCCGAATTTGAAATAGCAGCAGAAGGTATATTTTAAGTTTACTACAAATCAGAAATTGTAAATAATAGCTGGGAAGTTTATTTTAACTTCTGTTTTACTTTTTCTTTTTGGTTTATGTTACGGAATCAGAGTAGATGTTTAAAATGTCTACCTAAAATTTCTGCACATATTTTTAGGCAACGCCTTAATGGCTGTCTCACTCTTTTAAACACTCGCCAGTTGTCTAATGTTTTGGCAGGCATTATTAATACGCTGCTGCAACTCCTCTACAGTTTTAATGGAGACGGATTTTTCAAATACCCTCAAAGGAAGAAGTCTAATTCATTCAAATCTGGTGAAATAGGCCCACCTAAATCACTAAAAACGTGAGATCAGTACTGCCTAACAAGAACGATGAAATCATAGAAGGCACATCATCCAAAAAGCCGAGGAGTTCATTTTCAAAAAGTTACCGCTTTATCGGTGAACAAAATTGAATTGGGGAAATGTGGATTTATAACACATTGTTGTAGAAGCGGTTGACATAACTCACCTCTTGCAACAGCATTTGTAACAGCTAAACTTCTGACCCGTTGAACGTAGAATGGGCATAATTGCCCATCAACTACTATCTAAAAACAGAGTCTTTAGGAACCTGCGCAATCAATGCAATTCGGTGTTCATTAGTTCCAAGCTCAACTTCCGCTTGATGCATTGCCCTTTCTCTAAATCAGAAGTACTCATTGGCCTCGGCCAGCTCTTTCATATTCCACTTGTTTTGTGGATTCATTGTGACACAACTTTATTGAATTCTATTGAACATACTCTTTTTAATTCAAACGATATGCCTTTCTAGCAATTCCATGACCGCAACCATACATGAAGTGCATGTCTACTAACTCTGTATTTGTGTACATTTGAACAAAATTTATGACATTTGAATTAAACAATTAATAAACAATTGTTAGATGTTTGAAAAAGCAAGGCAGTAATTAAGGCATCAATCAGAAATGTATGAACATCTACCATGAATACGTAATATAAGCATAGCCTAATTAATAGATACATAAATGTCATGAACTATAAATTAATAAATTTTTGTCTTATTTAATTAGATTTGATATCCTTAATGCAAAAACCGCTAGTAACTCCGAATCGTATGGTTTTCGGTCACATGTTTAAATATAGACTATTTAATTGTCTGAATGTGTACAATAATATTCCAGGGTTTGATGAAATATTTTACAGACAACCTGTATAATTGTGCACCACAAAAACAGTTTTTCCAGTAATAAAAATTTTATTCTTTGGAGATGTAATATCACCCTGTAAAAATATGTTGTTTTTACATATAAATTGATTAAAGTTTTACCCAATATCGTAACAATTTTGATCTCGTTCGTGCAAAATTCTGAAGAAGAAATAAAGGGAATAAACGTTTCAACAAGTAAGTACCCTTTTCTCTTGGAAGAATAAAGTCTGATCACTTTGGTTCATCATAAAATCTTGCCATAAAACACCCCATAAAATTGACCTTAGCGAACCTTTTCTTACATTTGTTTCAATGATATTTAAAAAAGAAACTACAAATGTTAGTAAAATAATTATTAATCAACAACAGTTTAGACATCAGTGATATTGATTTTAGATTTAAATGTGATGTATTCAAGCAAAATTATTATTTATGCATAGATACCATCTCATAGTCACAAAAGTCCTGTTCTTGTCATGGTAGCCTTTCAGTGATTCGAATTTGGACGCCGGCGCCGTTCTATACACGCACCACTTGCATATTGGAAAATCGTATCAATCTTTACATTATTATTAAGATGGTTAATCATGATTGACGACAGCATTGTGTTAAAGCATTTATGTTATCAATAAAAGATAATGTATAGTACTTTTTACGCAGGTGCGTAGTATTGCGGTCGGCGTCGAAGGGTGTTGCCATAGTAATGACGTCACGACATCCCGACGCGCGCAACGATAAGGATAACGTTATCATATGATGGCGACGGTGGTAGTTACTTGCAAGCTAGTGTTAAGTAATGTGTTGTGAAACGAGCGGTATGGGCGACATGACCCGGAAGCGATCATGCATCCAGGGTCCAACGCTATTTCCGCTCCTGCTTGTGTCTGTGAATGTTTGAGTGATTAGAATATTTCAGTGCATTTCTGCACCGATATTGCAACACCGTCTACCGCATGATGTCGCTACTCAGTGTCACAGGTAAGATTGCCAATTTTATCCTTTTTTTTAATGTTTATTTCATTTTAAACATGTGCATGAGAATTATTCTTGTTCAAGTATTTGAAACATGCAAATCCCACGAGTTCCTTTAAAGGTCAGTTCATATTGATTATTCTTAAAATTTATGAACCCTAGACATTAACATTCAAAAATGTGTTAATTTAAAAAAGTAATATCAAAAATACTAGAAAAGTTTAAATTTTGAGGTAACCAAGTTTTCAATGTGTAATGCTAACGACGCCAATTAAAGCTATTAATTAAAAAATTCGCTGAAAATTATGTTTTGGTTGCGATAGCTGTGGTCGCAAGATCCGGAGATAAATCTAGCTGAGGCAGCATATCAGTGTGCAAGGAGCGAAAATTTCCTGCTTTAATAGGTTTATATGCACTAACTAAGTCAAACTTTATAACCTACTCCGCTTGTACAATTTCATGTTATTATCGAATAAATTACTTCTTCATTTGATTTTAAAGTATTGACCTAAATTGAAAGCTCTGCAATTGACATGTAATTACATATGTACGCAGGCCCTGTATGTACATTTCAAGATGTGGTTTTATAGTGGGAATATTTATGGAAATTTATTGGATAGTGATTGCGTGCAGATGATTGATTTTGACATTATTCTTTAACAGTTTTGTAGACTGTAGTTACATAAAAACATCATTTTTTTCAGCGATAACTGAAAAGAATAACTTGATGTTATAAGAGTTCATACATTGATATTTTCTTTTGAATCTTCTTGTTATTTTTTTCTTAAATATTTACACTTTAATGTGTTTTGTTACTGCAATGCGATGTAATGTCCTAAATCATTATCTAAGATGGCTAATGAGCAACAGTAAATTTAAATATGGCTTCAAAAGATCTTAACATGTCACAATGTTTATTAAATGGCTTTCGTAACTCCAATAATAATGCTCCTAATTAACATAAATAAGGGATAAAAAGAAGTAGAAACAGTAAAATTAATTCGATTGTAAAACAAATTGAATTCGATAGTATTTATTCTTAAAGTCGCCGAATTTACGAATCCATAATTCAATAGACAGGAAAATATTAATCAAGGCGACCTTTGCGCAATTTATGGTGAAAAGCTAATAAAGGAAAATCAAAGGAAAAAAGTGCGGGGCTCCTAAACATTATTGTTAATATAAAACCATTACACATTATAATACAGGCTTTTAAATTTAGTCATAATTTTTATTATTATTAATTTACTTTATAAATAAATGTTGAATAGCACTATAAAATTACAGGAATAGTTGAAGGATACAAAAAACATGTAGACAGACCAATCATTTGAACAGCGTTTAATGAAAATGGAGACATTTTCAAGAAATGTTTGGTGCAGACTTAATGGTATTAAAAACAAAAAACTTAATAGTTACTGAATACTGAAATAAAGTAAAACTGTGCACATAATTTATCCTTGCTGTAAAATTCTGAACATATTTTAAATATGTTTTCTGTTCATTTCAATAAAATGCGCCCAATAAAAAAAAAAACAAGAACGTCTTCTAACTTAAATTAATTTTACTTCTTGAATTGTGATTCATAAAAATATTCCAAAATAAGTTTAAAATAACGAGTACCTGCAGCAAAGTATTTCTCTTTTCTTTGGTTCCTTACGTGTTCTTGTAAAGCCACTCGGCCACTTAAATTTATATATTTTTCATGTGTATTGTTTAAATGTATGTTTTATTTAATTGCTTCATATATTTCATCGATTTTAAAAGTAGGTAAGGTCTGAAAGTGATAACGTAGTGGTTGTAATTTGGTTTAAAGTTAATATTAACTAAGTTGAAACTTTGAAATATATAGAATTTGTTATCAGAACTAACTGAAAGGTACGTACGCAGAGAAGCGAATATTGCCTTTAGTGAAACATATTTTATTACGAGTTAAATCTATGTGAAGGCAGAAAATTAAAATTTTTGTAACATACACCATTAACATCCAATGCAAATCTTTATTAACTTGCAGCAGTTGAATACTTGATTAATTTTAATTGTGTGCTGGATAAAGACAAAACTAAAATTAGAATCATTTAATCAGATTGGTTTTGACGTCGCAAAAATATTAAAACCACTTTTATTGAGTTGAGATAAATATTACTTCATATCTAAACAAAGTTTAATAAGAAAGAACCCAGAACTTTTTATATATTTCAATAAATAAAATGACAACCTGCAGATGTTGCTAACTGGATTTTAGAACGTTATCAATAGCGGAAACTTTTTGTTACCTATATATTTTGTATATTTCTTTTGGAGAGAATTTTTGTCAGTAAACGTTACTACAATGTAAGAAATTGACGTCGCCTACCAATTTAATTTATGTAACTTATTAGGTTGTGTTAGATTCACGTGAACTAATAATGCAGTAGGTCAAATGTAGTTTTATAAAGTACTCTCATGAGTGTAAATAGTGGTCCTATTTTTTATGGGCTACCGTTTTCAAGGTTACTTTTGGTACCTTTCTAAATGTTTTAGAAATGACTACCCCCTAAAATTTTGTGATCATTGAAATTTTCATACATTTCTTGAATAATTTTGTGAGCAAAATTTCTTCACAAAAATGCTGTCTATAAAACTGACCTACAAGATATGGTATTTAACCGTTGTATTGCAGTACCTATATTGGTATGTATTATTAATGCATGATAAATTTCGTCAGAATGATGCTTGCAACAAGTTAGAATGTAAAATTCGTCAATATACAGATTTATTAATATGCTATGTAGAACAATAGTTATTTAAATAAATGATAAAAAATTAGCTTTTCTGCTTCTGCAGTTGTCTCTCAAAATTGATCTTCCAAGATTACACCTTTTTGGGTATTTTGACTATGTATGTGTAAAGAAAAGTTTATCTCAAAAGAATAACAGCTTAAAAATGTATTTTAAGAATAAAAAAATGAATAGATATGTGCAAGTGAAATAATTTTAATACAATTTCGCCAAGTAAAACCAATTTTCCTTATCGAAAAAGTACATAATTTATTCGATGGTAAGAAAATAAAATGTTACTTAATAATGGCGTAAATGGCTTCTTTATTGTTTTCAAATTGTTCTTTTACTTGCAATAATCCGGTTTCAGACTCTCCAAATAACAGTTTACGGGGTGTGTGTTATAACATGGATTAAACGAACTATTAAAGATTATCACAGATTCCTACAAAGTAAAGTAAAAAGGTATAACGAATAGGAGCTTAGAAAACTTTCAAAAGAAGGTAAGTTTTTCAATATTTCTCAAATGTTTATAAGTTAATTATTACCTAATTTCTCTATTAATGTAGAAGTTATGAATTAGGTTTAGGTAAAGTATTATCATGGATACTCTTGTGTTATTGGCAATTGATCCCATTCATTTATTATGTTCAAATTTTTATCAAAGTAAGTGTCCAAAAACAAAAAGGTGGTGACAATGGTGGCCCCAAACACCACTCTTTGTTATTTAAAATTGGAATGAATGTTACATGTGTCCGTGGAGTGTATTCATTTATCTTGTAGAAGACGCATTAATTTAATGGTTTTGACGTAAATGCCGTATACATAATTTATTTTGTTTTGTTTGTCGAAAATTATTGCAATAAATATGGTAACTTCAATCCGGTAAGATAATGTTGATATTACTTATTGTTAGAAACGTAAACAAGTAGTTAACGCTCGACCAGGATTACCAATAAAGCTATGAAAATTACTAATTTAAAATACCACTTGATACACGTCCAGTGATTTTTATTTTGTGGATAACTGGTGATATATTGTAAGCTATAGTTATATGTCATTACAAACAGTAGTTAAATCTTTTTTTAAAAATTGCGATCCTACCGGTACCAATAAAAATAACTACTTACATTTCTTAAATACAAGGAATGAACATTCGTTTATTTCAATACAATTTTCAATCCAACTAATTTTATTCATGTTGGTAGTTTGCCAATTAATTAAATGATTAAACTATATACTTTCTGTGTATGTGAATCTGTTTTAAATTGTGATTGATTTGAGTATTTTTGAGCTCGTTCGGGATTCTACTTATCATCATCATTTACGCCACTTTACGCTTCCTTTTTCGTCTCCAACTGCATCTTCCACGTGGTCTGTATTGGAAAGGAAAGGCATTTAGCTCATTTAATTATTGTTTTAATTAATAATTAATTAAGTTATATTTATAGATTCTCTATCTAATTTTATTTTTGTTAAAAATTAACCAATATTAATCTATTATTTTTGTTTCAAATGTACAAGGGTTTGTGGTGTTGATAGAAGCGGTAGCGCAGTTTAAAAACTTTATGTTACTACTTTTAGTATTATTTGTAATTTTTATACTCTTGACAAAATAATAAAACAGTACCACTTTTAATTAACTTCTTGGTCTGCTGAAAATGTGACATTGTTTCAAATAAGGGTTAAATGAATTATAACCATAAATAAACTAAATTATTGTTTATTCAAGTCCATATTTTGAGATTCTCTAGCGGTTAGCTGTAGGTACGATTACTAGAATACTTGTGTAATAATCAACCGTGACAAACATCTAATATACTCTACAACGCCAACATTTATTAGTGAACTTTAAAAGTCCCTTCTTGTTCGAGCTCCTCAGAAGATCCGCGACTCAAGTAAAGTATTTCATAAATAATCGAAAACGTCGTCTCGCTACATTTCAAACAAATGTTAGCTTTTGTCAATTACAAAAAGACAATTTTAAAAAAGGAAAATACTTTTTGGAGTCTTAAGGGATATAAAATAAGTATACATTCCACCAGCTCACATAAATCAATCAATTATGCATGATAGAAATAAAGCGCATGAAAAACCATTTCCTATAGATAACAGATTACATCCCATTCTTTTTGCGTAACATTTATTGATGAATCGTATTGTCGGCTGAAGGTAAAAAATTTTATTTTGAAAATAGAAGATAATGCATAATTAGAAATGATTAAATAATTACTTTATGACTCGTGAAGTTCAGATAATTCTGCACCTATTCACACACTAATGAACTATTCATGAGTAAGAAATACGTATAAACCCTTAACGGAACTTGAACCTAACCAAATCTTACGGTTATTGCGGGAGTTAAATTATCCGGAGATATCGGCAAGTCCCGCTCTAAATCAGCATCCTCGTCTCGGTATGTACAGTTTGTGATAATTTTAACTGATTATAAACATTGTTCCATAATTTCATAGTAAATTGCCAAACTTCCCTTAATATTAATGGAATAATCTGCGTTTCTAAGGTTTAACGTTTAGTTGCATGTGCAAAGGCTATTGACCTCCGTTGCACTTGTTTTCAGAATCTGAAAACTTTATGGAAAGTTTTATCCTACTACATCGGCGCTATATACAGGCTCTTTCATAAGTTGCGTGCCAAAAGAAATCGATGGCAAAAAATATAATTTTGAACACTTCTTTGTGACCGATTTTCACTGGTTAATTAGTTACTACGTATGCAATTGGTTTGCTATGATTTTTTTTCTCCAACTTAATTTCTCTTAAAATATATCTTTATTAATTGTAAAACTTTGACCAGTACTTAGATACAGGTGCTCATTTTCTGTTCACGCCTAAAGACTTAAAAATTTATATTTTATATTTGATCAAGAAGTTGCTTGGCATTTTCAATTTTGACTTAAAGGAGTAGTTCTGGTTTGTTTTTAATTTGCCGCAAAAAATTAAAAATAAAAAAATATTAAACCCGTACTTTACAGAAATTCAATCAGCGGCTCCGTTATTGAGATATAGCCATTTGATGTAAGCGCGTGACGTCATTATTATTATCAAATTATTATTAACAAAATAAATTAAACAACTTGAAACTTAGACAAAAAGAGTCATTTCAAAACAAAAGCGTAGTTTTCCGCAGCCATTTTCCAATTGTAGTTTTACCTAAGTCCTTTTTGGAGAAGTTAAATTTACTTAACTTAACACTTTCTAAAAAAAGAAATTATTACACACACCTTTTTTAAAATCATTTCAACTCACTAATAATGAAAACTGCAATGTTTCTCTTTTACATCTCATTATCTCGTAGACCTGATCAGATACCAAAATAACGTATTCTTTATAATATAGAGTCCTGGGTCTAATAATGATTTCAGTTAAAGTTTCCATTTTTTTGATCCATGTCGGTCATTTTATGGACCGATCAAATCAAGTACACGAACGTACTTTCAATGAACAACTAAATTGATCCATTTATGGATGATCCTTTCAAGTCCATGAAAGTTGTACGTTCAATGGACATCCACGTTGATCCGTTTATGGACCATCCCAATGAAGTCCATGAACGTACGTTCAATAGACGTCCATGTTGATCCGTTTATGTACCGTCCATGAATCATCCAGATCAAATCCACAAATGTACATCCACTGGACGTCTCAATTATATTCATTATTATCATGTACATTTATAAATGGACTTAAAAAAAAATAATTGACCAACATATACGTCCATTGTACGTCCTATGTTACCTGGGTATAACTGAATCGGTCATTTTGAAAAGGGGTATCTCCACTTTTTAAAATTTTTCAGGAGAAACAAAAAAACTGTTTAACTTCCATGCATTATTAGTTGGGGTAACGTAGTATTTTTTATGTATGTAAGGTATCAATCCCGATGCAAAAATAAATTTGTTAATCTTTTTTGAAACTGATAGCGGTCCCAGAATTATTTGGTCTTTAGCAGAGATGATCCCTTTTCAAAATCATTTAACTTTTTCATTGACAAAGTCCATTTTTTAACAACTTTATTTTGACAAAACTAAAATAATAATACAGTAAAAAGTAAAGTAACAATTCAAATTAAAAAAGGAATAAAGTAGTAAAAAATAAAATAAAAATTGGAGTAAAACAGCTAGTTAAAACTCTTCTGGCTGTTCTTCCGCTGTTGTTGTCGACCATTTGTTGATTTCATTCCAGAAAACTTTCTTGTCGCTAGGAATGTACTTAAACAGTTTTCTGATGTCTTGCATTTTTTAAATATTAATAGGAAGGTTTCCTTGGTAAGCAGAGTTTCTTTCAGGTGATGGAATGAATAGCTGGGAGGTCTTGATGTGGGATTTCTGTAGAAGAAAATGGTATTGCAGAAAGATATCGATATAAGGTTTGCCAATAAGCACTCCTGGCTCTTCACTCTTGAAGACAAATTCGTAAAACTGATTGATAGCAAATTGAGTCTTTTGCTCCTTATTAACTTGCTTTCCGTAACTTTCTTGTGATAGAAATTTCTTTTTAAAAAAATCTGGCCACCAAATTTTTAAAAGTAGCTACATCTCGGTATCTTAAGTGTTGCACTTGGAATTTCTGTGTCTTTGTAGAGGATTCAATAAATTTTTCATATTCACTAGGACAATATAAGCGATCATAACGGCGTATTTTTCTCTTTACTGTTGCAAAATCACGGTCACAGTCATTGAAATAATATCCACAATGAGGAAAATAAATAGAGATTTTCAGAAATCTTTTCATTAGAACAAGAGCTAATAGAAACATTATTACGGTATTGTTCCTGTTCTGTCCTGGACAGCCATCACAAAACAGGTGGAGCTCATCACCGTCTTTTTTAATGTTTTGGTTGATGTAATGGTTCAAAAAGCTGCAGACTTCGTCCGGTCCTTTGTGCTCTTGCCCGTCATGGTATGAGTAAAAAGTGGCCTCTTCTGTTTTAAGATTGTGGATGGAAAATTCGTACAGCCACAGTTGTCTATAGTAAAATACTTTCTGGACAGATGGAGATGGTAGAGGAAGGTTTTGCATATAGTCAAAACATATCGCTGCTACTTTAGAATTTTCCTTGCATATAGATCTTATAGCATCAATTTTTTGATAAAAGTTGGAGGCCCTGCGCTTGTGTACTATCTATCTGCTCGGTAACTGCTACCCGTTTTGCAGTTTCGTTCAGACGTGGATCTTTTATTTTTGTAGAAAGTTCCTCACATTTGGAACAAACATCTATTTGAGGACGACCAAATGATAGGTTGAAGTTTTGTTGAAAATATTTTTCAGCCCGGGCTGAACGTGAGCCAACGGTTTTTTCCCTCATATCATGGGGGGATACGCATAGACTTTCTAATCGACAAAGTCGTTCGACTCTTTTCTTGGTCACTCCAAGGGCAAAAGAAAATGAACATGATAGTTCATGAGAGGGGTTATTTTGAAAACCTCTTTGAGATGACTCTTTTTCCAACTGACTGACAAAGGCCCTGGTATTGCTAAAACTGCTTTAGCTAGTGAAAAATTTCCCGTTTTTTTTTTCAGTACCTTCCCATCGTTCGAATTAGTTTAACATCATGTATTGGTACATCCATTATTGTTTATTAGTGTACTCATTGTACACACCCCAATATTAATGTTGTGGCATGAACAACTATTTATTCATCTAACACTTTAGCATAAAAGATATTTATAATAATCCAGCAACAGCGAGGAAAAAAATTTTTTCAACGCTGCACAAATTACATCTTTTTTAATTTTTAAATATTTCCGTTAAATTTTGCAAAATGTACTACGTTATTTGTTAATATACCGTTCAATAAACGTATCATTAAAATTACCAAACCATTTTTATTTATAAACTGCGAATGCTTTCTCGAAATGATTTTCTAAAATATTGTATATGTGGAAAATAAAACTTATCTCTTCGGTTGGATCCTAGTTTACGAGGATATTCCAAATTTTTCAAGTTAAAAATAGCATTCTTATAGGTATATAAACGGGGTAATCATATAAACGTATCACCAAAAATAAAAATCTATCTGTAAAATTACACGCAAGAATAGCTCGAAATGCAATAAAAAGAAAAACATGGCAATCAATAAAAACGCTATTTGGAAGAACACTAATAAGATGAAGTAAACTTTAAAAACTTTGAAGTAGCAGACAGAATTACGACTATATACATGGTACGAATATAAAAATTGCAATAATAAAAGAAATGCGATTTCGACGTAAATTAAGAGGTCTGACAGTTAACATTTGACATTATTAATACTTGAGGACATTTCATCGCTTTAGAAGTCAACGGGACATCTGAACAAATAGCAGTCAACACGTGCAACGTTGGGTGAGTACTGGCGCATGTGATTCAATTTCTCAGTCTCAACCTATGATCTTCTGCTCGGCAAAAAGTTGCAAATTGCTGAAAATTGAGGTTGAACATTGACTGTCAATTTGTGTGGAAACGAAAATTCTTGTCTGTTGCCCTTCTTGAACTGATAAATGCAGAATATTGTTTGGTCCAATTGGTCTTTATAAACGATGGAAATCACAGAGGTTGAGACTGCAATATCAAACTTTTTAAACATGCAACAAGGATTTCTAAAATTGATAATGAAAGTGGGAATTGCGAAAAATTTGCGACAGTAAAAGGTTTTTATACAGGGTGTATAAAATAGGTTTTCGTACGACGCTATTCGAAACTTATATTGTACAATTTAGTATGATCGAAAATGTTTCATATTCTTACGCGTGCAAACATGGATATTTTGCATTATCAAGTGTGCAGTTTTATAAATTTTTAAAGTTTTATATCCTTACGTGTGCGAATATGGTTATATCCTAACAGTTTGCACCATATCAAGTGTGCATTTTAATACATGTTTTTACAGTTGTCATAAATGTTGACGCTGTTACAAATTCATTTTTAACCACCCCACGACAATTCCCACCAATTCCGACACACCCAATTAGTTTTTCCATTTATGTTATAGTTGTGGTTGTTGAGGTTGTTGAGAATGTAGTTTAGTTTTAACTAGCTGAAATACCCGGCTTCGCTCGGTGTACAAAATTTGGTGGCAGTAGGACACTTCTTTCTATTCGAAAGTCTATTTGGGCGATAGCCCCCCCCCCTTATACTAAGATGCCGTTGTGTACAAAATTTGGTGGCTGTAAAACACTTTTTTCTACGCAAAAATCTGTTTGGACGATCCCCTCCCCCATAAGATTCACTTGTGTTCAAAATTTGATAGCTGTAGGACATTTTTTTCTATGCGAAAATAAGTTTCAGTGATCACCCCGTACGATTTTTGTTTACCCCCCCACGATCGGCATCAAACTAAGTCCCCCTACGAAGATGCACTTGTGTACAAAATTTGTTGGCTGTAGGACACTTCTTTCTATGCGAAAATAAGTTTCAGTGACCCCCCCGTGCGATTTTTGTTTGGACCCCCCCCGATCGGCATTAAATTAAGTCCCCCCCTACTAAGATGCACTTGTGTACAAACTTTGGTGACCAACTTCGGTTCAGCGATTTCCGAGTCTATACGACACTTTGCCACCCCATCCCCCCGATCGGCACCAAACTTCACAGGAACACTCTCCAGGTTATGTTAGAGTATTCCTGAAAATTTCATCAAAATCGGTTCAGCGGTTTCCGAGTCTATATGACACTTCGCCCCCCCCCGATCGGCTCCAAACTTCACAGGAACACTCTCCAGGTTATGTTAGAGTATTCCTGAAAATTTCATCAAAATCGGTTCAGCGGTTTCCGAGTCTATATGACACTTCCCCCCCCCCCGATCGGCACCAAACTTCACAGGAACACTCTCCAGGTTATGTTAGAGTATTCCTGAAAATTTCATCAAAATCGGTTCAGCGGCTTCCGAGTCTATAAGCTACACACATACACACATACACACATACACACATACATCCAATTTTATATATATATATATAGAAGATAAAAAGTTAAAACAAGTTCAGTTTTTTTTTGCGTCGCAGGAAAAATAGTGTTCATAACTCAATCGAAAGTGGGATATCGTGTTGCTCGTGTACTTGAATCACTCGGCTACGCTTCGCTTCGTCTCGTTCGTCAAAGTTCACACTCGCCGATATTATCTACTTTTGACTTTTGTTATGAAATATACTATTGCACAATTATTAGACATACAGATTGTATTGTAAATGAAATTATTCAATCGTAATCATGGAAAACGACTACACTTAATATTTTTTAAATTTCACTTTCACTGTTTTTTTAATAAATCGGTCCTTTTCAGACCACAGAGTAAAATAAATTTTGTAGGATACAATCTCAGTTATTGATATGTTCAATCGTAATTTTTTCGATAACTGTTGAGTTTGGGTATAGAACATGGTACATAAAAATACTTCGAATTGGATGCAGAATTCAAAAATGAAATAAAAAATAGGTGTTTCCATTTGAAAAAATAAAGTTGATAGTCTTAAGCGGGCTACACATGCTACAGTATACCTGTGCGGTTTGTCCCTCCGGTGCGCCTGTGCAGGTAAACCAGAACGTGTGGACGATTAAACGGTGACGATCCGGCCGCCTGCACAGGTCGCCTCAGCAAATAGATATTTTCATTCGATAAATAAAACCTTACAGGCATATCGGACCGTGTATAGGAAAGCAATCCGGTCGTCTCAGTTTTTTTAAATTTGCCGCAGACAAGGTCTCTCGCCCTCACGTCTTGTTTCTTTAATAAATTGGTTGCACGTGTCCAAAACTGAAAAACATTCTTTTCTTCAACATTTTATGGAGGGTCAAAGCCACTTTCTGTTTAAATTGTTTGTGTATTTTAACAACACTATTATCATTGAGATTTTGTTTTTTCAAGTCACAATAAATGAACCCTTCACAGAAATTGAAAGTCGCTTTCTCGAGTTTCTCCTAAAAAATGTGTTTATCATTGACAATTGACGTGTCATCGAGATTTAGTTTTTTCGAAAGTCACCCTGCAATAAATTAACCCTTAAAAAACACGACATGGTGAATGATCTTTAATTCTTTCCTTTTAACATTTTATGAGGGACCGAAATCACTTTCTCCAGTAAACCCTAAATTGCTCGTTTATCAATTGTCACCGAAATTTCGTTTTTTCAAAAGCGACATTTTTACATCACAGACAAAAATCCTCAATAGGTCTCAACAACGCAAATCTGTAAAGTTAAATAATCTACATAAACAATACGCTGCCGTACCTTCACTGAATTGAATTTATTGGTTAAATTATAATAATTAGTTGCATGTATTAAAAATACGACACGTAGCTGAAGTGCTTTTATTGTTAAATTTGTACAATTGAATGTAATGTAATTAATTTTAAAAAAGTATCAAAATTTGAATGGTATTATCAGTATAATAGCGTGTTCATTTTTGAAATATCACAATGTTAGTAAAATAAAATAATCGCCGATATTTCTGAAAGTGGTATTCAATGGCCTTTGAAAAAAATCGAATGGGGGTTAACTGTTTAAATTGCTAGGATAGTTTAAAAACTCCATTATCACTCAGATTTCACTTTTTCGAAAGTGATAGAATGGACCCTAAAAAAGACAGTGGAAAGGGTGAACTGTGCGTATTTTATCGTCTTTATCTTTATCATCTTTCGGCGCAAATCTTAATCGCTGCATCAAATTTACATGCGAATAACGCTCACTTTCTTTTAACCAATCTTTACACCACTGTTTACGTTTTATTTTGCGTGTAGGGCGCTTTTCCATAGATAATAGTAATGCTACTACCGCTAAAGCATCGTGTGTTGACGCCATCGCTTTTACACAGAACTGACAAAAAAACCGTAATCGTGTGGATGCGCTTCTGTATCCGGTAGACCGTATTCGACAGACCGGAGAGATAAACCTTACAGATATACCGTAGTGTGTGTAGGCCCCTTTAACTTATTTTTGGACCAACCTTTGTACATGAATTTACCATCGCCGTTTCCGAGCGTTTTTCCGAAAACCAAACCCATACATTTTAAATGAATTTGTTCCAACCCACGTGTCCTCACTGTATGTGCTTAGAACAGCGATTTGCGGAGCTCATGTCTATTCCTATAATTCAACAAAACTATATTGTAGACCTTTTTCGTTGTTTCTCAGTTAAACTCGCCATTCTTCAAACTTTGCAACTGCGCTTGACAAGTCAATAATCAAAAAAACAAAACAAACACACAATTGAATGTTTTGTTCGATTTCCAGCGCTTCCTTGATTATAGTTATTATTAGTGGTCTACTCTAATAATTTTATCATAAATTTTTGAAACTTTAGGACTGATTATTTCGGAAACTTTCCTCTTTAAGGTCATACGAATTTGACATTTCTGTACTAAGAAAAATGTGCTGCATCCAAATTCGCGAACAAAAATATGCAATACAATTTAAAAAAAATATTGATGGCGCCATAGTGCGAAAACAAAAGACGATCGTAAAATTATAAATATCAAGAATGATGCAGTTTTAAAAACAAAAATTGACGAGTCCGAGTGTTTTCCCAAAAACTAAACCTATGAATTTTAAATGAATTTATTCCAACCCACGCGTCCTCACTGTATAATAAGAATATCAAACATGTCTGGTATGTGTAAAAATTGCTTTTATTCTATTGCCATTATGTCATAACTAGGATTCTATGAATACTTTAATTTCTAAATTAAATTAATTACATTCTAATTTTAGCACATCTTTTACTGCTTTTGCTTAAGGAAAAGAATCAAAACAGTATAATATTATTCTCTATTAACAATAGTTTTAAGTATCTAGATAGATAATGTGGTTGAAGTAGTTTTTAATTTAAGTCCTTACTGTTAAAAACATTTATTAACGAAAACAATTTGGTAACCTAATTACAACAGTCTGATAAAAGTTCAAATAGTAGTAGTAGTTTGTCGTACTATAATATATTTTTACCCAAGATAAAAAATCCTCGTCACCGAACGCTTGAAACGATTAATCGTTTATTCTAAAAACAATACGATGAGAAAAGTAAACTTCAGCGTTGGGAAATGCCATTCACGTTGCTTTCGTAGTCATAGGGTTAGAAATACTAAATGCCGTAAGGTCAGAAGTTAACCTTGTACGTCCCTGGCGCAAAATATCGTTTTCCGCTCTATTAATTTATAATTAAATGTTTTCAAACGTACAAGATACCAAAATAAGCCCGTACCATAGGAAGGTGCTTTTCGGGTGTGTAATTAAATCTGATTTGAGTTTTAGTTAATCACATAGGTTAAGTTTAAGTTTATCATAAAATTCTTTAAATAAACCAAACAAATTGATGTTGTGCGTGCTGTTTTCTTTGTAAGTTATAAAAGGCTTATTTACTCTTTCCTCTTTCTAGTTATGAGAATGCTGGTTTGAAATAAATTGTTCAGGTTTTATTTGGAGGAAGTGGGTATGAAATGAACTACAAACAGGATGGCATTTTTTATTATTTCGTTTCGCCATGATGTGTTACTAAAATTAAGACAATAATAAATGTAGAATTTAATTACAATTTTAGACATATTTACTAATATTTTGTATTTTCTAATAATTTTATTTGGTTAATTTTGCTCGGTTTGATGTTAGAGGCAATAATTAAAACTTATATTGATACTATTCTAGCAATATTTGATGTTATTCGGATAATTCCTTTTTTAAGATACAATTGAAACATAATTTGGGATGTTTCATTACATATACAGCGTGATACATAAGCAACGTCTGACCTGACGATTTTGTTCATGCACCCCAATTACTTTTTCTAGTCAAAGCAATCTAATTTTGCGAAAAGTCACACGTATCAGATTTAATTTCAAATTATCACTAGTGTTTTTGCAATCAGTAGAACATAAAATGCCAAACAAATCTGAAACTTTATTTTTGCATTCTATTGGATTGTCGTTGAAAAGTGCAAAGGGATTCTGAATTCCTGATCACAATAACTAAATGGGATAAAACTGATATTATTTTTACCTGTCGAAACAGTTACATGTCGGATTCTTAGGCAGTAATATAAAATTTAGTCTTCGATATCTCGCTTCCTATAGTTTTTCGATAGCAAATGACTATGGGCTCTGGTGTACGACTTATGAGTAATGCATCGTTTACATCAAATTAGTGTCAGAAAAATTAGAATTATCGCACTGAATTTTGCTTTTCTACGACTATTTAAAAATATTAATATTCCTTTTTAAATTTAAATTATAGAAAAATTACATGCTGTAACACTGTGCAAGAAGTAATCCTTCTTGTGTTAGAATGAATATAAGTAGTTCCCTTAAGGAGCAAAAATTCAAAATGAATATTATCCAAAAATTTTGCTTTTGCGTTACAGGACTCCACCATTAATAACTTACAATTTCTGATAAAAGTACTATTGAATTCAGAAACTCATTGGAGTAGTTCGTTGTACGTATTTGTTTTTTATGACTTATTAATAATATTGGTATGTATATTGTTATCATTGAAAACCTCAGTTTTTTTCTGAGGAATCGTCACACTCGCCTTCGGGCGGCGTGACAAACTTTCCACTCGTGTGAAATATGTCGTATTTCAAACTTGTTACAGAACATACTATTTTGTTTTGTTAAGCACACTACAGTTCAAGATGACGTAAACTTTGAGAGATATATTTTAGAAAGTATGCACTTAAAGCACTAATTTTCTTAAATTGAAATTGACTGAACAATTCCGTACGCTTACTTTCATTTTCTTATGACTCAATCGAATTGAACTTTTGCTAAGGTTTTTAATTTTCGTTTGTTATTTTAAGTTAATTGGATGTAAACGGTGCAAAAGGGAAATGCACCCTGAGAAAATTATTAAAATCGTTCGACAACCACTTCAGAAAAACTTTTTCCATGCCAGATTGTTTACCTATTATTAATATTTGTAGGCAATTATAGTCATTTCTTCAAATTTCATAATATACATATTTAATACTCCATAATGTGCTTAAAACACATTGGATTTTAGGAGCACAAAGGAAGCAACTAAAATTATGACTGTATAGGCCGAATTGCCTGGCTGTTTCTCTTTTTGCTTAGATTCTCCAAATGAGACACCTTTTCTGATTGTATGATTTATTAATACTATATACACAATAAAGCTAAATTATGCACTAGTGTTTTTATGATGTTGAAACTTTGAGCTATTGTAAGTAACTGACTTAAATGTTTTCTATGGACCTTAAGGGTATTTTTGGGAGAGGGACACTTCAGGTACTTTTAGAACCCGAAGCACATGTGCGCGTCCATGCCGCCCGCCTTGAAAGGGTTGACCTCTTTCAAAGAATGAAAGTCATTGCGTGATTTTTGTTCATTAATTGTCATTAATTGGTAACACACACACCTTTGACACTGCGCGTTTTGTTGTGGTCTTTCCAGTCGTCACCGTTACTACCCTCACTACCCCGTCACTGCCTTTGTGCACTGTTAACACTCTGGCTAACTGCCATTTTAGCGGTGGTAGATTGTCGTCGCGGAGGATCACTAGTGTGCCGGTTCTGATGTCATCCTGTGGGCGTTTATTCCATTTTGAACGCTGTTGTAGAGATGACAGGTATTCCCTTGACCATCGCTTCCAAAAGTGTTGTAGAAGTTGCTGTACTCGTTGGAACCGCGATAGTTTGTTCATTGGGATGTCCGTTATCGAGGCTTCTGGCGGTGAGTGGAGCGATTCACCGATCAGAAAGTGCGCGGGTGTTAATGGATTAAGGTCGTTAGGGTCGTTGGAAAGCGGTGTGAGAGGTCGTGAGTTCATGCAAGCTTCGATTTGCGCAAGCAGGGTGACCATTTCCTCAAACGTTAACGCGCTTTCGCTCGCTACTCTTTTTATGTGGCCCTTGGCCGACTTAATTCCACTTTCCCACAATCCCCCAAAGTGGGGTGATCTTGCGGGTATGAAATGCCAATTTATTGCGTTTGAATTTAAAAATACCTGAAATTTATTTGGCTGTTCGGTGTTGCCGAGTAGGTTTGCTACCTTGATTAATTCTCGATCAGCACCAACAAACGTTGTGGCGTTGTCCGAATAAACGTGGCTACATATGCCGCGTCGGGCTATAAAACGTTTGAGCGCGGCTAGAAATGCATCTGTTGTTAGGCTGCTTACCACTTCTAAATGCACAGCCTTAGTTGCAAAACAAACAAACAAACATAAATACGCCTTGACTATTCGGGATCGTCGTGTGTTGCCTTCCTTTAGGCTGAAGGGACCCGCATAATCTACGCCTGAAATTGAAAATGGGCGCGATGGCGTTACGCGATGTTCGGGCAATTCACCCATTTGAGGTTGTACGTTTACCGGTCGCACTCTAAAGCATTTTATGCATTTGCGTATGAGTTGTCGGATTGTGCTACGTCCGGACATGGGCCAATATTTCAAGCGTAATTTGTTTAATACGGCTTGAGCTCCCGAATGCAATGAATTTATGTGTTCATAAGTGATGATTAATTTGGTTAATGTATGATGTGGTGGAAGCAATACCGGATGTTTTTGATTGAATGTAGACTGCGAATGTTTCAATCGACCTCCTACTCTTATACATTTGTTACAATCTAAGAACGGGCTAAGAGTCAGTAGACGACTATTTTGTTTGATTGGTCGCCCTGCCGTGAGATCGGTGATTTCTTGTGCGAACGTCTGTAACTGCGCTAAACGTATAAGGTTCAGGGTAGCACCTTCTAGTTCGTCTACTGTCAGTGGCCCGACCGTCCGTGTGTCATGCTCGCTTCGTATATTTTTTATGAATCGGTTGCAGTATGCGACCACTCGTTGTAGTTTTGTAAAGGATGAGTACCTTTCAAAGAGTGCCGTTGCAAATTCATTTTTTATTGTCGACGCACAACAGATGGGTTTGCGTAGTTCAAGTATGTCTTGTGTTGGAATTGTCATTTGTGTAATGGGCCAGTCAGTCATGTCAAGTGTCAACCAACTTGGGCCATGCCACCACAAATCTGAGTTTGCTAATATTTCGGCACCAGCGCCGCGAGTTAGCAGGTCTGCGGGATTGCATTTAGTGCTTACATGCTTCCACATTGCTGCGTCTGTTAGCTCTTGGATCTCTGTGATGCGGTTTGCCACGAATGTTTTATGGTGGCTTGATACCGATGTGATCCAAGACAAGACTATTGATGAGTCTGTCCAGTAATGACTGGAATGTAATTGAATATTTAAGATTTTTGCAACTTTGTTCGTTAATTTTGCTAATAACAACGCTGCACAGAGCTCTAGACGCGGCAAGGAAATGGTTTTCAAGGGTGCGACTCGCGATTTAGCGCACAGTAATTTTGCGGTGTGATTGTTGTGACTGTCGCTGGTTCGCAAATAAATGCTTGCACCGTATGCAGTTTGTGATGCGTCTGAAAAGCCGTGCAGTTGTATGCATGCATGATTTGTGCTGAGCACGTGTCTCGGAATTGTGATTTGATTCACTGAATTGAGTTGTATGAGCCACTGCGACCATGTAGTATGGATGCTGAGTGGGACTGATTCATCCCAACTTAATTTCAGTTGCCACAGGGATTGCATTATAATTTTCGCGGTTATTATAATTGAACCGAGCAGGCCTAAGGGGTCAAAAATTTGTGCAACGCTTGACAGTATCGTTCTTTTCGTAATGCGATGTTTTTCTTGAACTGGCGCAATTGCGTAATGAAAGGAGTCTGAATTCGTGTTCCATTGTAGCCCAAGGGTCTTTACGCTTTGTGGATTATCATGATTTAATCCGATATTGACTGTGGCTATGCTTGGGAATGACTGTACATTTGAGGACCATTTGCTTAATTGAAAACCTCCTAACTTTAATAACGTTGTTACCTCGTTGCGAATTTGTTTTAGATCAGCAATGTTATCTGCACCGGTTAACAAGTCATCAACATAAAAGTCGCGCTGAACGATCTTGGAACCGATGGGAAATTGATTCTGTTCTAAAACTGCTAATTGGTTCAATGTTTTGACCGCGAGGTATGGTGCCGATGCGGTTCCGTAGGTTACTGTTGTTAATTCGTACGTTTGAACAGGGTCACATGTATTTTCGCGCCATAAGATGCGTTGCAATTGCGTTTGGTGCGAGTTAACTAGTACTTGTCGGTACATCTTAGTAATGTCAGCAGTGAATGCATACTGATGAGTGCGAAATCGTGTGACAATTGAAAAGAGGTCTTGTTGGATTGTCGGACCCACCATGAGAGTGTCGTTTAACGAAACGCCGTTTGACGATTTGCATGAACCGTCGAATACTACACGCACCTTTGTTGTGACGCTGCTTTCTTTGACGACCGCGTGATGCGGCATATAAAAACTTGAATAGTTGCGAATGTGACATTCAGCGTCTGGAATTAATTTCATGTGGCCTAATTCCAGATACTCTTTCATAAAATTGATGTATTGATGACGTAACTGTACGTCTCGCGATAACCGCTTTTCTAGGGAATGCAAGCGTTTTAACGCTATTGACTTAGATTCGCCCAGTGAGGGCGCATCTATTTTTATTGGCAACGTCACGACAAATCTACCGTCTTCCTTACGTGTGTATGTTTGCGTGAACTGTTGCTCACACGTTTTCTCTTCTGGGCTAAATGTATTGTTTTTGTGGCATTGCTCAATCTCCCAAAATTTGGTGAGGTTACTGTCAATGTCTGTCATTGATAGATGACATGCCGATACTGATGAGGGTGGAAGTGATTTGTTAACAGAACCGCTTAAAACCCAACCGAGTTGTGTTTTTTGGAGAATTGGCAGATGTTTCCCTAGTTTGATTTGCCCTATGCACAGAATGTCCCAAAAGTGTTCGGCGCCAATTAAAGCGTCGATGTCTGAGGAGATGTTAAAATCGGGGTCAGCTAATCGTAAGTTCGTCGGTATGTGAATTGATGACTTGTCAAATGTGACAGTTGGTAATCTGTCTGTTATTCTGTCTATGACTAAACATTCGATAGATGCTTGGAATCGGTTAAAACGCGATTTCATGACTGCCTGAATTGAATTTGTCGTCTGGATTTGTGACTGATTGATACCAGTCACTTGTATTTGTGTGTTTTTGTGTCTTATTCCTAAACGACTAGAAAATGATTTAGTTATAAAACATGATTGTGAGCCTGAATCAAGGAGAACTCTGCATTGCTGCGGATAGCCATTCATGTCAAACATGTCGACTACCGCCGTTGATAATAATACCTGAGATGCGACTGTAATTAAACATTGTTTTGCCACTGCAACCACCGTTGTGTCTGCACTGGTGCCTTGTGTTTGTTCATCAGTAGCCATCGACTTGTTAATGTGTAACATGCTATTGTGTCGTCGATTGCATTTTTTACAAGCGCCTGAAAAGCAGCGCGGGGCAAAATGACCTGCTCGAAAACAATTGGTGCACAAATTCAATCTTTTGACCTCGTTCATTCGAGCATCTGGAGCGAGTTTAATAAATGTGTCACATTGATACAAAGGATGGATGCCCTTGCACAAAGGACACATTGGTTTGTCGTTGATCCCTACATGCACCGCTGTTTTCCGATCTTTTTGGATTTGCTTGCTCGGAGCAATCGACTCGAGCACTTGACATTTAGCGTTCAAGAATTTTGACATTTCGTCCATAGTCGGGGTTTTGCCAAATGGTTTTGCAGTTTCCCAGTCTCGTCTCGTTTTGACGTCTAATTTAGAGGTAATTAAATGAATTAGCAAAGCGTCCCAATGTTCGGTTGGTTGTCCTAACGTCTTTAAAATGCGTAAGTTTTTTTGTAAGTTATCGGTCAACTGTCGTAAATCAGTGTGGGATTCCTTCGTCATTGTCTGCAATTCAAAGATGTTTTGCACGTGTTTTTGAACTATTAGGGGCTTGTTTTCGAAACGATCTTTTAGAAGCGTCCATGCCACTTGGTAATTTATTGCGGACACTTCTAGCGACTGAATGACCGCTGTTGCCTCGCCTTTCAAGGATGACCGTAAATAGTGGAACTTTTGAATGTCTGTTATTGCTGTGTTGTCATGTATAAGTGAGTTAAAAGTGTCGTAAAAATTTAACCACGTGTCGTATGACCCTGCGAATTCTGGCAACTTGATCGTTGGTAGCTTGATTTGGCTGCCGAGCGCGTGCGCGTTTGATTGAATTGATATTGGCGTCGATGATGTCGATCGTCCAATGACGTTTGCGGATTCGATTAATTTAGCGGCGCGTCCCGACGCCTCATAATATAAATTTTCAAACGCTACCGTCTCTTCTTCATGATCGTAATCCGCTTGCAGCGCCTCGAGACTGAGTTGGATTTCCTCAAAATCTTTTAAAAGTAACCTGACCCCCTCAAACCGTTGTTTGAGTACGGACACATCAACGTTTGTTTCATGTTCTGATAAATAATTGTTGAACCGCGTTAATTTTGCCTTAATGTGGCCGCGCTTGCGATTTAAAGTCGCGTATTGCTCATTAGAGTCTTGCATTATAAATGTGATTATTGTTTCCAAATGCGAAGCTTGCCGTTGGGAAAGGGTTTTGTGACGGGATAAATTGAATTGTACTTACCCGCTGCACTTCTGAACGGTGCGTAGTTTGAACCCAAGCGACGTCGACTTCCAGATGTTTTCTTGATTTGATTGCGTTTTATTGCTCAGTAGCAATTGATTTGTTGATTTGTTTGTTGATTTAGTTGTCTAATTGCAATGACTTTGTTGATTCGTCGCTGTAGTGTCTGATTGCAATTGACAAGGTTGATATTCGACTCCGAAGGACCATGAAATGTGTAGGCCGAATTGCCTGGCTGTTTCTCTTTTTGCTTAGATTCTCCAAATGAGACACCTTTTCTGATTGTATGATTTATTAATACTATATACACAATAACGCTAAATTATGCACTAGTGTTTTTATGATGTTGAAACTTTGAGCTATTGTAAGTAACTGACTTAAATGTTTTCTATGGACCTTAAGGGTATTTTTGGGAGAGGGACACTTCAGGTACTTTTAGAACCCGAAGCACATGTGCGCGTCCAATGACAAACAAAAAACCGGTTAAATATTTTTTTCCGTTGGAAGGGTTGCGTGTCGGACTACTAAGCACTAATATGAAATTTAGCCCTATCGTCTTTGGGTAGATACTAACTAAGGGGGATAACATACAATGAAAGACTCTGATTGAAAAAAAATCTTTAAATATGATGTAAACAAGTATGCTGGGTTACATCATCAAAATAGCCTCATCAGACGTTATTCGTGTCCCACACTGTATATTCTTTTCATATTACTGGATTCTGGATATACATATTAAGATACAAGTACATGTATTGAGTTTTAAGTCAGTAAGTCAAACAAGCGATGAATTACAAAATGACTGTTGATGATGATGTACTGTAATAGTAGCAGATTATTGTACGTGTAAAATATCGTGTTGTGCTGGCTTAGATTTGTAAAAATGCATACGGGTTAGTGCGAACCGAATAGCTGCGTGTCATTTAGTATCAATTCTTGTTTAGAATATAATATATTGTACCCAACTGCCGCAGCATACATTTCCGTTAATGCTCGAGATTTCATTTAAATGATCTTCAATTTTCGAATTGTACATAATTTCAATACTGCAGCAAAGTATAAAGTAATATTCATGCAAAACTGAAGATTTCAAATAAATGAAACCAAACTGAATACAAGAAACACAAATAGAACTTTATGTAAGCATTTAAGGGAGGATTATGTCTGTAGTGAACTAGCAAGCTGAGTGATGATGAATGCAAAGCTTGTACATATTTACCTACTCTATTTTGTTTGGTGGATTTATTGTGGATCTTGTCCATGTCCGCTAAAACTATCAAAACAATATGTTGCGATCTTTGATAGTTTATGGAAATACCTACGTTTGGTAGTTCGCCATTTTGATTTCACGAAAGCTGCACATCTTTCATAAGGCTCTTGTTTGTCTGTAGGAAATTTTCTTATAAATTTGAAGTAACTTCGTAGTAAATAATTCGTAAATCCAAAATTGAATATCTAGCTAAAAAAAATAATAATGTGGGTAAAACAATATAATTTGTAATTTCACGTTTAGCTGATTTTCCATCAAATATCTTGCAATGCCGGTTATTAAATCGCAAAAGAGTTTTTGAATTGTCTGCTAAATTTTTGTTTTAAAATTTTTCACTCGGAAGGTTTAAAAAGTTAGTCGGTTACAGTGTTGTCATTCTTTTCTTCAGTTTTCAATTTATCCAATTCCGTTAGAAAACGTATTTTTGTTCGCAACTCTAGAACACGTTTTATAATAACATTTCCGTTACCACCGCGAGAAAATTTTCTTTATAATGCGTTCCATATTTTGGAGTAGTTTAGAGGTCACTTAATTCCCACACCACTTATCGTGTTCAACGAAGATCCATTGAATCCATTATTTGAACATCGCGGTTCTTAAGCGGGCGATTGAACGACGGAAATTCGTACAGGTACTGTATTAATAGGGTTTCAAAAAGAAATATTTCCCTTATTGTACATTAGTCGACTCAGTAATCCGCTATGATAAGCAATAACTTTAATATTAAATCAAGTACGTATACGTTACAATGAAATAAGCATGAAACTTTATTCAATTCATTGTTTGTTTACACACTTGTTTAACAAAACGAATACGTAATACAATACCTAATTTAGTAAGTTCGTTTCATACTTATTCGTATATTTCACATTTTCATAGTTGTTCTAATAACATCAACAAAAATATCTTTACATATTATTATCTTCAAAACGAGGACTTCAAAAGTTTGGTTTTCAGTTTCCTAACCGGCTAGTGGTTGAATAGCGTTGTCAGGTAAATGAGGATTAGGAAATCAAATCAAATCCAATTCAAATGTGCGTTACCGCGGGTTACTAATTGGATAACTTTATTTGATCGTATAAATTGCAGAACTCAAAAATTGAGTGACTATTAATACTTATATCAACAGTAAATTAAACTAAAATATTACTCCAGTGACTATTTTTATATCTGAATATTTTTTACGATATATTGGTTTTGCATAATATTTTAAACAAATAAAGTTACTGACATAACATATCTTTAAAGTCATATTGATTTAAATAATTCCAAAGGTTTTCTAAGAAACCATTTCTTTTTTCAGCTGTAAATTTTTTAGTGAATGTTTCCATCCGTTTCTTTAGAATGTATATTTTTTTACATTTTCTCATTTCAAAGCACTATTACTAACAACAAAAGAACATTTTACCTAAAAAACTCAATTTTCAAGTTGAATTTTTATGTTTGTAATGCCAAATTTCATACGTCAAGAAGATAGGTAGGTATGTTGTTATTGAACTACCGTAAAATCTCGAGCATATTGGCACATGAAGACTTGATTTAGTCCTATAGTTTAGGACAGGCCTGGATTAGGGTAAAATGGCAATTTGCACATTATAACATTCACTCATAGCTTTTGGCGATTTTATTTTAACTTGCATAAAGCCTACTGCTAATAATATCAGTTATTATTTTAATTTTTTTATTACCCTAAAATAATTCAGAAATATTAATTGTGATACATCGTTGAATTCAGAAAAAAAAATCTCTATCAAATTGTCAAAGAAAAATATAGGGTTGTCATTTGAAAAAATGAAGTTGACCTTTGGCCTTTGAATGGAGAGGTAGGTAAAAATTATGTTTGAGCTACACTTTGTAGTACTTTTTAAACCATTTAATTTGACTTATCGTTTGTTACAATTGGACTCTTAATAATAGCACTAGGAGCTGGGGCGTTTTTTTAATTTGGAACATATTTCGAAACATATTTCCTGGATATAAAAATATGTATCTAGGGAATATCCACCTAATGTTTGTTTCGAATATCCACAGGGAATCTTTCAAAAATATTTGCTGGATATCAGACACCGTATATCTACTGGATGACTATTTTACATCCAAGCTATACATACATAGTCATGAGACATCCAGTAGATATTGAGTGTTGTATGGGAATATGTGTTAAAAAAATTTAAGTTTGTAATAAAAAACAACCAGAAATTTGCAACTTACAAACAATAGTTAAGTAATTATAAATGCCGTTTCAGTGTCAAAAGTGGGTAAAAAAGTAAGTATTATATTCAAGATTTTTTGGTAATCACAGTGAACTGTATAAACGGTGATTTCAAAAATTAGCCGTCCTATCAAGGGAACTAGTTTTAATTTGAGTAATAAATTATTTTACAGTTTTTTAATCCAATTTATCAAAAGAATTACACTTACAAATAATAATATTCTAAAACCAAAATAAACGTGAACTATAAAAACGCCAAGCAGTAATGATTTATTTACGTTACATTTTGTTCAGTTATTTGTATTGCAAAGAAAGAACAAACAATAAATCAATTAAAACTTTAATTCTTGAACAGCTTATAAAATACGGTAGGCGATTATAATAAAAGTTTTTTAAAGAATCTTCATTCTGATTTCAAAATATTGACACGAATTTCAAAATACATTATTGAACTAAATATTTGAATCATCGAGTATCCCAAGCGCTTAACTTTAATCATCATCTGTTTATAAAATTAAATCAATAGGATTAACTTACGGAACATCGATTGTAATCACGTACATTATTGCAACATGAATAGTTTGCTTTGTAAGGCTAGCACATCGATATGAAAAATAAAGAATAGCTCAGCAACTCCAAGCCGTCGACAAAGAGTAGCAGTCATTTACGTTCTCTCAGGATATTTCAACACCTATTCTAGAGTTAAAAATATCCACCCTCGTGCAGTCGAAAGTGCTGAGACAATTGTGTATAAATACCTATTGTAAATTATAAAATGTTCACTTTCATTGTCGCAGGTACCTACTTATACACAGTTGACCTCTTTACTGAAATGAATTCCGCTTTTATATTTTTTGATGAATTTTACTATAATAATTCCTTGCTTTTGATAAAAATCTAGGCGTCGGCGTCGTATTTTTAAATAACTACGACACCCTTAACAAAACTTGAATTTTAGCACGAACATACGGCGAAATAGGTTGCATATGTTGTTTTATTACACAGACCTGTTCGCATATTGAAGTTAAAATAAATTAAAGTTCAGAGGTATACCTCTATAGATATAAAAATACCGTGACTTTGAAATTGCGTTTAAGATTTATATAAACAGCAATAACAAAATATGGTATTAATAGCACAGATAGATATTTAAAGAGATTGCAATCAACAGGTAGGTATATGTAATTGTCATTAAATAACGAAAGTGATGGTTCTAGGAACTACGACGACGCGATAACACAGTCGTAAAATGTACTGAAGTTAGACGAACACGTTATTACATTCACCTACTTGGCAGTTTACGTTCGTTTATCCTAGATTCGATAGGGAGAGGAAATTTACTACAACGAATAAACTAAAATGATCTAACTAAAACGAGTAATGATTTAAAAAATACCACATATTGTAATCAAATTTAAAGTTATCTTCAATTACCTACATATAGGACAAGATACAAAATAAACAAATTATTCAAAAATATCAAAATATTATGAAAGTTAAACGCACTTATTTTTTTCAATAAATTACTATTGTCAACTAATTATTTGTATTAACATTGCTTTACAAAGCACAACAGGTTGGCTGAATTTTTTTAAATTTCTAACTGTTGAGATTATTGTAAACAGTTTTAATAAGTATGTAAAATGTTTCATTTCATACTCTAGTAAAATAAGGATACAACTTAGGAATGAAAGCGGTGAAGCTGTATTTTTGTATAAACCTTTGTTTTGACGTTCTGAAGACTGTCTGAAAAGTCTCGAGTCTGCGTCAGAAGATATTATAGGTTAAAAGTCACGAAAATTGGTTTCTCTCAATTCTCTCATTTTATATGCGTTATATGTCATTTACATTGTAGATCATAAAATTATCTAAAAATTTTATTTAGTGCATTTTTCCGTATAATCAACAGTTTTTGAGATACAGTGCGGAGAGTGGTACGTGCGCGTTCATCCAGCGGATTACGCTATATAAACTGCGGAGCCAGGTATATAGTTCGTTATACAAAAATAATTAGTGAATATATAGTGGTTGATCAAAAGTTATTATGCATATTTTTTGTCCCTTTGTCTTCGCAGTATTTACAGCACACTGTAAACTGTGATCATATTACTCGCAAAAAATTTGGACAGATGTTCCATTGTGAAGATTTCTCTTGCTCATCGTCATCATCTTCCTCTGGTCGCCCAAATTCAATTTCCGGATCATTATCATCATCCTCGTTGTCCGTCACACTTGATTCTAAAACCTCAAGAATTTCAGGAATAAATTCACTTTCTCCATCGAAATCATTTGTTATTGATGGAGCGTTCAGCCACTGTATGTTCAATAATTATTTTTGTACAGTGAACCGTATACCAGGCTCCGCAGTTTACATATTGCCAAAAACAGATTTTCATGACCTTCAATATCTTCTGACGCGGACACGAGATTATATGAGACTTTTCAGGCAGTCTTCAGAACGTCAAAACAAAGGTTTCTCGTTGTGGTAAAAGCAATAGATTGTATGTCAAAAAAATGTTCATTTTACTTTATTTTACAATCGTGATTAATCTAGTGAACTACACCAAGTACAATATACCATACATAGACCAACAAGAAGTTGGCAATTCCCTCTTTCAATAAGACGAATAAAAAACGTAATTATAAAAACACGGGGACAAAATGAGAACGTTTATTTGTTGTTCCGATAAAATTTAATATATTTGACATACAACCTATTGCTTTTATCACGACGTCATGCAAAAATACAGCTTCATCGTTTTAATTCCGAAGTTGAATCCTAATTGACCGTACTATTAGTAATAAATGAAAGTAAAAGTCTAGATTTTATAACGATACATATTTTTAAGTGTTTCTTTGTAACTTAATAGAGATAAGAAATTGAAACAAATCCTACGCGTTACAACAGTTTACTGTAATTTAACTGCGGAAAAGGATTCATTACAATATGAATGTTACCGTTGCCGTCCAACTTTACTTTTTTTTAACTTTTTTTAACTTTTTTTTTACTTTTTGTTGGCAGTAATTTAGACAATTTCTTAAATGTTACAGTATATTGAAGTTAAAACTTTCCTCATCGGAAGTTTGTTTCGAAATGGTCATATTACTTCCTTCCATAGAAGCGCTTTGCGCTATATTTTCTAATTTTGAAGCAATATTACTAATAACCTTAAACTGTCAGATGTAAAATTGCTACCAACATATAGTATAAAAAAAAAATTCAGAGAATTCTAAATGTCTCACTCGTTTAAAAATCAACTATTCCTATTACATTACTAAGAACGAAGCATTATTAATTTTTGATTTTTTAATGTGTTGTGGCGAATTTCGTTAAACAGATTAATTTTTTTTTTACTCTTCATTTTTGCAATAAATTTTTAAAATATATCATTTTTGTATAAAGCATGAAGAGGCCTTTCAAATGAGGTATCACAAGCCCCCACTTCCTATTTAAAAATTTGGGGGTTGCAACTGCTACTCGAAGGGGGTTGAGGTTAGGAATAAAATTGTCACTTTACAGGATATCATGTGACGTGTTTCGGGATTTTTTTTTTCAATTTACACAATAATTGAGATAATGAATTTATTCCAGTTGGCTGGCGCTCCCTGTATATCTAAATATTATATTTTTTACTAAAATGCGGTATGTCTGAATATAGAAATTATATGTAAATGTCAAAATGACGATATATTTTTTAATTACAAAAAAATTAAATAAGTAAGTTTGTTTCAAAAGCCTATTTTCGAAGGACTGTACTGTGTGTACTGTACGTCAACAATAAAAATTTATATTGTGTGTGATGTTGTGTCACTAAATTAATTTTTTATGTTTTAAATTTGTTTTTAAACTCGTGTCCATATTTTCTTTGTGAAAGATATTTTTAGAATATTTTTAATCGTTAATTTGAGCGCCATTTTGTATGTGGCCGGTGGATTTTACGTATAGTTGTCAAAAAATTAATTCTATTTTTTACTTTATACTGGCATATTTATTCAACATCGCAATCGTACCGTCCTATTTTATCATTTCTCGTTATTTCTTGTTGCCCTGTTGGATTTAAATTAACCAGGCTTTTTTGACCATGCCTCTATAAAATTTCAATCAGTACTGTGCTAAGAGATTATAGTTATGGGAATGCCTTTTATCACAAAAGTTCGATTGAAACAGCTTCTCGCCTGTTTTTGGATTTTCGTTAAAAAAAATATTTTGGATAGTAGATAAATTAAAATAGTTTCAAAAATGCGTCATAACAGTTACGTTTGATGTTCTTATATTGTTCCTTATTATCGACGAATTTTTGTTAATATCTTATGATTTACGGATTTCGATTAATTAATTTGTGTATCATATTCTTAACAAAAATAAAAACAGTAATTTACAAAATTTTAGTTTTGAAATATTGTTGTTTGTATTAACTGCATTAAGCATTCACTTTGAAAGTAGATTCACACAATCTATATTTAGATGTTTATACAGGTAACGTAAAGAGGACATTGAACGGGTAGCTGGGGGAGGGCAAAAGTAAACCATTTTTCTTAATTAATTTTTAAAAGAAAAATTAAATAGCCCTCTTATTATAAGTTTTTATTAACTTTTTAACTGAATAATGTTCAAGTAACTCTCAGTTGTAACGGAAATGAATATTAATTGATTTAATATTACCTTACTGTAACTTTCTGGCTACCAAGTTTTTGTAAAAAATAAATTAAGAAAAGAATATTATTTTGGTCCCACGTAGTTGGAGGCTTTTGCCATCTCCCTGTATTTGCGCTGTCATTGGGGGGGGGGGGGGGGGACCTGAAATGTGTTTTATGGTGTTTATAACCAATTTGTTGTTCTACCCCGGATGAACAGTAAAGAACACCCACTACCATGTGCAATAAAAGACCATATCATAATCCAACAGTTCAGTCCTACGACATGGAATATTGATCTGTAAAAGCTAATGACCAGACGCTTTTTATTTAACTGCATAGCACACGATTGACATACATTATATCAAATGAATTTTGAATAATATAAGATGCCGAATTTTAAATTTATTAAAAATAAGTAATCTAAAATTTGACACTCCCAAAAAGTAAACCATTATATTTTGAGGTGACGTAAGCCAGACTATCCTATTTCCTTTTCCTTAATAGTTATTCAAAAAATATATAATAGTAGAAGAATGAGCCTACACCATGAAAAATATTATTTTCGTAAATTGAAGGAAATAAGACAACCAGCAGGATCACAATTTATCTTTGCAATTTCACCGAGTTCAATTTGATGGAAAGTAATTAGTTTAACTTCTTATTACTGCCGTTAACCACGGGGAATATCCCAATTTTAATTTTTCATTTTCTTTAAATTACACATAACTTAAACTGTTCAATGAAAATCAATCAACTAAAACGATTTTTCGAAGAGTTCAATCAACTCAAAGCAAGAACTGTAAATGGAAGGTATTTTTACGCGTTAAGATAATAGCGATATCTCTTTACAGTTTTCATCGAGCGGTTGTCAGGAACGTCGATTTCGCATGCTGTCGTTGAACGGCATGCGGAATGTAAGCTTAGGATTCCGGGTACCTGTTTCCGTCTATCTTCCCATCTACTTCATTTGCGTCAAATAATATGATTATGCTTAACGACCTAAGCACTTCTGGTGTTACGCATTCCACTAATTTATTCTCTGAAGTTCCTTTTTGTTACTTTGTAAATACCGTGCTTTCAAATTATTATAATAACTTCATTTAACACCAAACTTACATACATTTGACTTCAATAAAAGCTTAATAGTGTAATCAATAATTCTTTTTTATCGGCAGTTTTATCACTATTTATTATTAATGGAACAATTGAGCCAGTTTGAATATGTTCTAATAAAGTCAAAAATTTTACAGGCACATTTTAGAAATAAATTACATTTATGTTGAATGAGCTTGGTGCCCGCCAAAATATTTATAGGGAAGATATTCGGTTGTATAATATTCAGGTCGCAATAGAACATCGTGGTAGGAAAAAAAATATTTTATGGATGGAAATTTATTAGTTCAAGAACACGTGCTCAAAATTATGATTGTTTATAAAAAAGTAAATTAGTCTGGATTTGAGCTTCGTTCTTACTTCTATTTGAGTTCTAATGTACACAAAAAAATTAAGTCTGTATTTACTCAAATGGAATAATATTTTTTTCATTTAGGAATCTTTTAGTTTGTTGATTTTCTTCCTGCCAAAGTTTGTTTAATAACATTCTAATTTATAACATTTCCATAATACATATTATGCAGTATCTACCGTTGCATATTTTTAATTA
Organism: Dascillus cervinus; assembly: GCA_949768715.1. Lineage (NCBI taxonomy): Eukaryota > Metazoa > Arthropoda > Insecta > Coleoptera > Dascillidae > Dascillus > Dascillus cervinus. The sequence goes on along the minus strand of OX458316.1, from coordinate 14,379,089 downwards.
ACCCAAATTAATGTATCATAAAGAATATCTCGTGTAACATGACATTATGTATTTGCTTCAAAATTGCGAGTTTCCAAATCTAACTTTAGGTTATCACTATATTATCGAGCAGGTACTTATTGATTTTATCGTTTTATGCAGTTTTATGCGAACATGTAGGGTCTTAAATCGTGCAGAAAATTCAGTCAGAACTGAAACAGGGTTTCCTGCTAGTACTGTTACCTGGTTATATCGATCATGTCGCCCGCTTGGGCTCAAGAAAATGACTCCTTCGCGCTCGATGTGCTTCTAAAAATCTTTTGGGAATATTCAACTCTTGATACTAACATAAATTTTGATTCAATTATTCAGACCCGCGCTTTTCCGTTCGGTGATTTGTTTTCATAATTATAACTACAAAATATACAATTCGGGAATTATACATATTTTCAGGAAGTGTTTTTTGTGTATTAGGTCCCATTTGTAACAAGAACTGTTTTGAGTTCTATTTTTAATGAACAGGGTTTTTCTTTCGCTGCAATTTACTGCATGTATGAGGATCTTAAACGTGACGAAGTACAATTCAACGCGGCCGTAGTAGCGTTTTAGATAAAAGTCTCATTGCATGTTCAAAGCAGTCAAAAAATTTCCCTTACGATTTTACATTTGCTACAAAAGCAAATATTGTAAAAACCTAAAATAATGTTTAAAAGATTTTTAACTTTTAAATAATAACTCAAATGGTGGCAAGTTGTCTGATTACAAGTTATTTACATAAATCGTCAGTATAACATATTTAAGTTAAAACTATCTCTTCTTCTTCAAGTGCCTATCTGTGTCCAAATGCTGGCGACCATCCCGGCTAATCTAACTTTATCCACAGCTGCTCTAAATAAATCTTTGGTTGTCATGGAGAACCAAGTTCTTAAATTTTTCAGCTATGAAATCCTCCTTCCTACTCCTCTTTCTCTTATACTTTCCCTTGTAATATACATAGCAAGAAGTTGTATTTGTTTTCATTTTTCATGATGTGTCCTAAATACTGCAGTTTCGTTGTTTGAAACGTCAAAATTTAATCGCTGTAAAACTGAGGAAAACCATGGTGACTGGGACTTTGTATGTGCATGAAATATTTATCTACCAATTAAAAATGTGCTACCTATAAACTTTCTACAAATTAGTTCTATTTTATTAGTACCTTTTTGTAATTTATGTTTAAACATTTCGAGATACACTTGCCCCCTCTCATTTGACTGATTCTTCATTTTCTGCAAGATCTGCTGCACACTTGGCAGAAAATCTTAAGAAAAAAAAATATAAGTCAATTTCTGATGATTATTTTTTTGTCGCCTTCGCTGTGGAAACTTTGGGTCCTTGGAGTGCTGATGCACTTTCTCTCCTTGAAGATTTGAGGAGGCGTATTGTTCAAACAACGGGAATTCCTCAACCCAAAACATATTTGAAGCAACGAATAAGTTTGGCTATACAGAGAGGCAACGTTGCTAGTGTTCTTTGTACAGCCCCGCTTTCTTCTTCTCTTAATGAGTTATTTTATTTATTCTAGTTATTACTTATGTTATGTTATTTTACTTTGTTGTTATATACGTGTTACTTTTTACTATATATTCCACTACTTATATTTATAAAAAAATACAAATACCAACCCTATCAAATTGCAAATGCCGTTAGAAACAATGATATGAAAGTGGCAATCGCATGTAAATTGTAGTGAATTCGGCGAAAAACAATACGAAATAAACTAAACGGAAAATTTTGTGACACTACGGGCACTGTAGGGAAAAATTCGGTGTTAGGCAATGACGTGGAGGATAAATTAATTGAATGGATTATAAGCATTTTAAAAATGAGTTTTCCCGTTGATAACGTGGAACTTATTTAATCTGTTTAATCAAAACACTCCTAAACGAAAGTAGCTTCTTCTATTTATGACAGGTCATCAAGAAATATCACAAAAACATAGAAATTGAGACATAGTCTGCTAGAAATCCCGACTGCCTACAGATAGTGTTAAAAGTGGTCATTATAGGGACAAAGTGCCCAAATATAGGGAAATTGCACATATCGTCTAAATAATTAAATTATGAACAACTGTAACATAACTAAAATAGATAAGGACTCACTTTGGTAATTTTTTCAATTACAAATTTGCTTAAAGTGACTAGAAATGCAGCCTCGACCTAACCTACATAAAATGTTTTATTTCATTCAGACGAGTCCTGAACGATTTCAGTACATTGGAGTACAATAATAGCCGAATTTAATATATATATTTTCTGAGCACCACGGCATTCGTATAGGTATTTTGAAAACGTGGCGAATAACTACTCTTACGTTTTGTTTGTCTTGGGTTTCTGGCCAACATCCAGATAATAACTTTTGAAGGAATAAAACCATTGCACACAGATATGTACGTCCTCGGTCTATGATCTAAATGTGTCAATGAGTAAAATCGGTATGTAAATGGTACACGAAAGAGCTCAATAGCAATTAAATATATAACAATATGTTAAGAAAAAAAATTATCGAACTTAGTTGCAATCTTCACCTTTCATTGTTTATAAAGTAATGCAAAACTTATCGATTTTAATAGTTTAAAATCTTTCATGCAAGTGAGTGCGATGCCATCTTTTTGTAATTTGCATCTTGTTCTTACTGAATATTTTTCTTTGGTACCTAGTAACATTAATTTATCTTGAATTATTATAAGTAAAAATATAATAAATATTTTATTTATACTGATAAAAAAATTAAAATTACTTTTACGCTAATTGAATTTTCATTAAAAAGTAAATACAACTTGAAATTTTTTTGTTCTAATATCATTCAACAAACACCGCTAAATGAAATTCATTAAATTTCATTGTTGAAATGCAGATACGACACAAACTTTGTGTGGATTACAAAGGACACAAGTACTCGAGTTGAATGTATACATAATCCGATTAAAGTGAATTACAGAAATCCTTTAATTGATTTTGGTATGAATTCCCGACTCCCTCTATTTCGCTGGAACACAAGTGCTTTTAAAAAAGTAATTTTCTATTTCAATATACCTGAAACAAAAAGCGACGGAAACATTTTATTTTGCTTGCACTTGAAAATAAAACCCCACGCCTATGCACGTACTTGCACAAAATGATGCGATGCGAGATACGAACGGTAGTAGATAAAAGCTTCGAAATACAATAACATTTTGTTGAATGTTGATTCAAAGCTTTAAACTGGAACATCCATCTAGTTTCTAATGAATTTGAAGGAATACGGTGCTTGCTTTTCACTTTAGCTATAATACGAACTAACGTCTGTCTTTATTACTAAATCTAGAATACCCGCAAAGCCAGCGTGCTACTAAAATTTACACAAACGAATTTATCTGACAAAATTGCGTTTAGGAATGAATTTTCTTTAAACGATATTCGTTTTACTGCTGCCTTTAAAATGGCTAAACTTTTCCTTTTTAATCAAAAAGGAGTGGAGAATATAACAACTTTCAGTAATAATAAATGCTTGCTTTATCGCCGTCGTCATAATTAAATTTTAACGTTATTTATTAAGAAAAGTATTTTTATCACGAGATAGATATGACGGTACCTTATTCATTAGGAATGAATTTGATGTAACAGTTTTCCATCTCTGTCTCTATCACAAAGTTTGAACAAATACTCGTACTCGTTAACTGTTACCCCCCGGAATGTCGAAACATTAATTATTTTATTTAAGAGTACTTTAGCCATTCTCCAAACTATCGCTGTAGTTCTTCGTTTATTCCTCAAGGAACAAAAAAAATTATTTTGTATTTTTTTGTGCAGATCAATATATTATAACTCTACGAAATATGAGGACTTGTTAATCTGCGTGTCTCATTAATTGCAATATTATGGAATCAGCTGTCAATTAACAGCTAAGAATAGTCAAAAAGACGTTTATTAATGTTTTTTTTTTATAATATAGAGGAGGCGGTAAATTTTATAACTCACATTCATGTATGTTCAATCTGTGTTATCTCATAAGCAAGCTTCTATTGCAAGCAAAACAGAAGCAAACAAATACCAGATGAGTGCATTTAGACCGCGAAATTGTAATTATTTTCGCCGCCCCCAGATGAATAAATTGATTAATGTTAATCTTATTACATTAAACAAATCATTCAAAAGAGAAGTTTATTTAAAAATATATTATTATACATTATAGGCAAGCTTTGTACGTTTTGACAAAAACCTCATCTAAAATGTTCTCTTCTAGCGATGCTGAGGGGAATTTTTTTTAATGGGTTTCTGGATCCTTTTATTTCAAACTTACATAAGTTCTCCATCTATTTACAACCAACAAATTTATTTTAAAGCTGATTACTGAAGAACTGTAGAACTGTAGAGGCTATTAAAGGTTGAAAAATACATGATAGTATGGTTTGAATAGTTTAATTAGTTATTCAACATATCCATAGTACCTGAATTTGTTAAAATAACGATATACTTACCTATATACATATTATTGAGGAATAGGAAAATTTAAGAAACAATTTAGTTTTTAATTTTAAACTTAGTTTGCTTATTTAGATATGTGCCTATCACACCACGCAAAAAAATGATTACTTTTCAGTTACATCAATTTTAAGGTGAAAATACGAAAAATTCTATTATTAGAGAGTTATAGCAAGACGTGTTTTTCATTGTCGTATTATTTTATTTTTATATCTCTACGACGTACGCATGCGCCTAAGATTCCCATCCAAAATCTCGTATAGCAACAATAAAAAATACGTCTTGCTATAACTCTCTATTTACGACTTGAAAGTACGGTTAACCGGCAGCACAATAGTTTATGGTCTACCCGTCAATCTGGAGCGGGACAGCATTTCGGTTTTCACCAGAACAGTATTTTTGAATTACTTTTTTTTTAAAAAAAAAAGAAACTTTTAATATTAAGTTTATTATGTTAGAAAGATGCTCAAAATGTTGTCCCTCTTGTTCTATGCATGCACGGATGCATCTTCGAAAACTGCCGTGAACCCTACTTGCCAAATTTGTGAAAAAATATTGACGACTCTTATTTTGGACCTGTAAAATCTATCTTGTACTCTTAAACTTCTTTAGTTTACAACAATTGCCATAAATAATAAGTCAAGTATCGTTAACTGATCCCATTGTTGGATAAATTGGTCCCATACTCTCGTAAATCATATAAAAATATCTTTTAATACGAAAATGCCTTTATTTAAGAAACGTAATTAGACTAAAAATACTCTAATGTCCGTACGTCCAAAAAATTAATAAATTGAATAACTAATATTTTAAATTTTTTCTTGTTTCTATGTTCGTGGATATTATAAAATTACTCAAGCAATTTATGTGAATTGACAAAGTATTTTGAAGAGTTATTTTGCCACCGGCGATATAACTTATATACAGGAACCAGAATTCAACAATCATTCTACTAAACTTTAACTACATTTTTTGAATAATAATAATACAAGTCTGCAGGTCTTTTACAACTAAATGCCAAACATTTCAGCTCATACATATAAGTGTGGTATCTATAAAAGCTCATCTTGTCTACAAGTGATTCAATGATTATTTTCAATGACCTCAGATTCATTCAGTTCATGCAGAATTTATGGTAGAATTATATATCCTCTTTGAAAGTACATATTTACCAAACTGATTTATCTGATTATTTACTCTAAGCAATAAATAAATATGTTACCTTAAGTAAATAAATTAGGAATCTGAATTTATTTGAATGTAGGAATTTAACGTTACGCTTCAGCAAGTTTTGTAATTTTATTTAACTCAATTGGGTTATTTAGACTTTCGTTGCTACAATCTGCAACGAAATCATCTTGAAAATTCATTTTATAATTAATTTATCTCTTCAGTAAATTTTTATTAAAGCGCAGATGAAAATGTTTTTCCGGAAATCTGTTATTTTAATTATTAATCAAAGAAATTAATAAAATCCTATTAACTTAATTTGAGTTTCAAAATTCAATTTGATAGCAAACTGAACTCGAGTTTTTTTAATAAATTGTTAAAATCGTATCACCATTGAATCTCGAGATAAATCTTTCTCGCGAGGGCATCGAACATTCGGTTATTCTATTATCCGAATTCACATTTATCATCATACTATTGTCCGAATTCACGCTTCGATTCAGCACATTTACGCTTTCTTAAGCTTGAAAAACTTCCCTAGGTAATCAGAAAGTCTAATCCTAAGTACTTTATGTTTTGTCTTCAGATAAAATAGGATAGTATCTTGAAAGTAATAGGAGTATGTTTAATGGACACCGGAACAGAGTGTCACATATAACGTATTTTTTATCGTGGAAGAAAGCATCCATCTTAGACACTGACAGCAAAATATTCTTTCAACTAAGTACTAAAATACGTTTCGCTGCAGAGGAGGAATAGTTCCTGTTTGTATTTTCATATTTGAACAAACCAATATTAGAGAAAACATATTTCCTTGCATTAAGACCACGTACTTGTCTATTGCTACTACTTGGTTAATTTGAGCATATAAGAAGTAAAGTTACTAACACTACAAGGGGTGTAGTAGTAATCAAACCAAAGTGCATTTAAACTTATGACTTTCAACTCTTGTCAACTTTTAACAGTCATTGTTCGAATGGCACATCACTTCCTTTGTAAGAATTAAACTAACACATACGCGACAATTTAAGATTATGTTTTAAACAAGAAATTGTTTAAATAATAAAGTAGAAACGAACTGACAGCAGCAAAAACGTTCTAAAACTTTTTTGAATTTACTTCTAGAATAATAATAATTATCCAATTTTCAAATGCTGCTTTGTTTTTGTGCACAAAATAAGGAAGGATTAACTTACATGATTTGAATGTGTAAAAGGATGAAAAAAAATAACTTGTTGCTCTTCGTCGAAATTTTGATAACATGTAAAATAACTTTGTTAATAACATTGTTTCCGATAAGTCTGGACGCGGCTTTACGGGTAAAATATACAGTTAAGCTGGTGGCATATTGATACCTGCATCTTTTCTAGCATAAAATGGTACGCTCAATAGAAAATAAATTTGGCATATTAAATATATGCAATTTCCGTAAATATGGATTTTGGTTTCTTTCCTTATCATGTATTCATTTGCATTAATAATAATTTTTGTTGAATTCTGATTAAAATACAGGTCTTTAGTAATCAAATTTAGCATCTATTAATTACCAGCTTGAACTAAATACAAATAACCCAGTATTTACTGCAGCATTTGTCAATCTAATTAGACCCCCTTATGTAGAAAGGAACCAACCTTAATTTCGTTCGCCAGGGATATTGAACTCAGTGCATTATAAGCATTGAGTTCAGTATCCATAGAGAACGAAATAATGTTGGTTCCTTTCTGCATAAGGGGGTCCAATTGTAAATTGTAATAGGTCATCACATCTTTCGTGTTTTTGACTGAGATTTCGTTCACTGTCAAATTAACTCTTCAGTACGTTGTTCAAATGCGTCTACAAAATCCTAAAAAATGCAAAGAAAATATTTGCGCTGAATAATGTTGTGAACTTTGTCAACTTTCATTTGAGGAGAAAAATTAAGTTGGAAGCAGAAGTTAAACTTCTGATAGGGAATATAGGGTATTCTAATAAATTAAGTAAAATACCTCAATTCTTTTTGTCCGAAAAATGTTATTCAAGAAAGTTATCTCAAAACACACGAAAAGCTTAAATTTTCATACTAACACAAGCAAAAAGTTTTAAAAAATTGTAATAATAATTTTTCTAGATTCAGTAGATGATTTTTACTAAGTTAATGAAGATTTAATCCGCTATACTCGAGACATCTGTATAATATTTAATTTAAAATTTCGTTTAATTTTAAACTACAGATATATTACAGAGTTACTACAAAATTTGAAATGAAGGCACCAAACAACGTAAAATATTTCTTTATATAAATTAATAAAGGATTCGAATAATTTGTTACCAAAATATTTGTTCGTAGTTGCAGTTAAAAATATTATCACTCTTATATTCTAACTTTTAGTTTGTAAATTGTAATATTAGTGTAGTTTGAAGGACATATTCTAGGTAAAAAAGTAACTAGAAAGAGATGATTCAGTACATATCTTAAACAAGTAACCACACTTATTGTTAGTCTGGACTTGGTCTGGACTTGGTCTGGACTTGACTTATTTTTGAGCGATAGCTGGCATAGGACACTAAAGTTTCCGTTGTGATTAGCTTAAGCGACGCCGTGCAGGCGGGCAACTTTATATCAGCACGAAGTGTGAATATTACAATGTTGACGGTATTACGGTTTCCCTAAATGTAAGAACAATAATTCACTTGTTCATATGACGAACAATGACATTAAAACTGAGCTAAAGTTCCAAAGCAAATACAGTTGTGTGAATCGGACTGTGTAAAATCCACCCGCATTTGTAAAGTTGTACATACCAGACGAACTATAGACAACGGAGACACAATACCTCCAACATAATATACGGAACCATCTTGATATTACCTGTACAAACATTTTCTTACAAATTGTATCTACAAAATGTTTTTAGTTACAAATGTTATTGATTATTCGACCATTGAAACAAGTGTTGCAGAAAAGGCTGTATTGACTCGTGCGAAATATCTGCCAACTGAAGTATTCTCAAGCGTCACTTACTTTGCTTAGTGCCAAAAACTCAGTTGTCTTATGATCTAAAAACTTTCTATTCAATTCCTTTAACATTGCTGATAAACCTTACGTTTCACGACTAGTTTATTTATTCGTACGGCGCAACCGGTGCACACACATTTTTATAACAAAGATATTGAAAAAGAATATTTAAAAAAAATTACTAAATTAATTTACTTCCAATTTAATTTGTTGCATTATTCAATTAATACACATTCAAATCATGTAAGTTAATCCTTCCTTATTTTGTGCACAAAAACAAAGCAGCATTTGAAAATTGGATAATTATTATTATTCTAGAAGTAAATTCAAAAAAGTTTTAGAACGTTTTTGCTGCTGTCAGTTCGTTTCTACTTTATTATTTAAACAATTTCTTGTTTAAAACATAATCTTAAATTGTCGCGTATGTGTTAGTTTAATTCTTACAAAGGAAGTGATGTGCCATTCGAACAATGACTGTTAAAAGTTGACAAGAGTTGAAAGTCATAAGTTTAAATGCACTTTGGTTTGATTACTACTACACCCCTTGTAGTGTTAGTAACTTTACTTCTTATATGCTCAAATTAACCAAGTAGTAGCAATAGACAAGTACGTGGTCTTAATGCAAGGAAATATGTTTTCTCTAATATTGGTTTGTTCAAATATGAAAATACAAACAGGAACTATTCCTCCTCTGCAGCGAAACGTATTTTAGTACTTAGTTGAAAGAATATTTTGCTGTCAGTGTCTAAGATGGATGCTTTCTTCCACGATAAAAAATACGTTATATGTGACACTCTGTTCCGGTGTCCATTAAACATACTCCTATTACTTTCAAGATACTATCCTATTTTATCTGAAGACAAAACATAAAGTACTTAGGATTAGACTTTCTGATTACCTAGGGAAGTTTTTCAAGCTTAAGAAAGCGTAAATGTGCTGAATCGAAGCGTGAATTCGGACAATAGTATGATGATAAATGTGAATTCGGATAATAGAATAACCGAATGTTCGATGCCCTCGCGAGAAAGATTTATCTCGAGATTCAATGGTGATACGATTTTAACAATTTATTAAAAAAACTCGAGTTCAGTTTGCTATCAAATTGAATTTTGAAACTCAAATTAAGTTAATAGGATTTTATTAATTTCTTTGATTAATAATTAAAATAACAGATTTCCGGAAAAACATTTTCATCTGCGCTTTAATAAAAATTTACTGAAGAGATAAATTAATTATAAAATGAATTTTCAAGATGATTTCGTTGCAGATATATCAAATATCGACCTGTAGAAATGTTCAAAATTTTCTGCACGATAAACAATGGACAATAGTTTTTTGATTAATATTGTAAAATATGTCATTTTAAGTAATAACTAATACGTCAGTTACTTCTAATCCGATGGAATAAGCATTTTTGTTAGAGTGACCTTTAAGGCGCGTCCAGACTTAGTAATAAGTTATTGAAACCTTGTTTTCCAGTAACACTGGAAACTTTTTGGCGTGTATAGGATTCCTCGTTGACCCAAGAAAGACAGAGAAAAGGTTATTCAGAATATTTTCGAGATTTCGCCGAAAAGCACTAATTTATATACTTTTTCAACAAATTTTGGTTACCGGCCAGTTGTCGGTAAATATCAAACGATATTTGAAACATCTGGAATACAACTGTCGCAGGTAGGTAGGTTCGACTGCATTTGTTTGTGGTCGGTAATAAAGTACTTAAATCATGAAGGTTCTGGGAGAACTGTATTTTGCATAATCGGTTGATACAAAATAAAATTTAGTCAAAGTAGCAATGGTAAATCAGGAAGATTTTCTTCTCGCGGCTGCAGCATATGTAATTTTAAGTGGTGCACAGAGAAAGGAAAAGAAAAGATTTTAGATTTGCCCATTGTTAAGGTCTCGAAAGTGATGCAGTGGTAATGGGCAGTGACATTATCAACGATTTAAAAGCCGACGACATTGTTCCGTTTGCAATTAACCCTGTGAGTGCCAAAATGATTTTTAGAGAATTAGCTAAAATTGACAATTCCAAAAACAATAAACAATAAAGAATAATCGATAAGTATGAAAGAGAGATCGATCGTATTAGTTAGTGCGGGAGCAAAAGCGCGATCGCGCTCCTGGCATTTTCGGTCAGTGTATTGAGGAGCTCTCAAAGGGTTAATGATGAATTGCGGTGTGACGGAAATTTTAAAAATTTTGCCAGAATGCCAAGCGCCGGTTTTGAATTTTTAATCAACGAAGTGGGACATAACATATGTAAAACGATTTCCAAACTAAACTGCCAAATATGTAGTTCCTACAGACGCAGTTAAAAGATTTTAAAATAAGAAATTTATAACCATCATAAAATTTGTCACAGCACAAAAGAATTAGAAAATTTGCGATATTCAAGGCTGGAGCCCTTCGCTCTAAGGACGATTTGCATGTCAATTGTGGTTGCTGGGGGCCACTGACCTGCTTAAATAATGACAATTTTAAAATTTTCTGTTCTGTTGATTTTCAATTATCTTAAATTTCAGCCTTTTATAATGTTGAGCTTGTGTTTGTTTTTGAACCCTTTAAGGACGTATGTCGTCCATACGCGTCACACTAGAAAAGAAACAGTTTTCCCGAATGCCGCACATTCGCGACACAAACCTAACTACATCAGAATAAATTCCGTCCCATGGGATCTGTAACCGAAAATAAATTCCGTCCTTAAAGGGTTAAAATGTTTAATTTATGTGTCTAAATTGGTGTCTTCGGACGTATTTAATAAAATAATAATAAAGGAATTAACAATCACAATAAAATATTTTTTCTGCTAATCTAATTAAGGACGATTTATCGATTCTAAGTTTATAAGGTCAGTAAAATTTGTCAGTCGAATAATATCATTTTTTTATAAAAATAATATTAATATAATATTTAACAAACACTTCGATTCGCTGTCTATAAAAAAAAGGTTATCATAGGGAAACCTATCATTTTGATCTTAGAAATGTGATTAGAAACGTTTACAAAAGTGAACTTATTGTTAAACTAGTAAAGCTATTGCTTATGCTTATTCCATCGGATTAGAAGTAACTGACGTATTAGTTATTACTTAAAATGACATATTTTACAATATTAATCAAAAAACTATTGTCCATTGTTTATCGTGCAGAAAATTTTGAACATTTCTACAGGTCGATATTTGATGCTATCCCCCCTGTAAATCAATTTTAATTTTTTCGGACAAAAGTACACAAAATGTAATAAATTAAATATCATGCAATTACGTTGTTTCTCTTCTTAAAGTGGCATCAAATTCCTGAACCAGGACATGTTTTGTCGACTTGCTCTGCGTTTTCCTTCTATTCTACCCATCATGATAAATTGGAATATGCGGTGTTTGCAGGTACGCATTATACGGTCAAAGTACCTTATATCCCGGCCTATAGCACGCCTCCGCGCATAACAGGCAGTTGAAATTTTGAACGATTTTCATAACTTTCTTCATATATTCGGCGTATAACACGCATCTGGTATCCCGATGTGAAAAATACCTAAGTACCTAACTTAAAGCCAAGCCTCTGTAGGTACAAAAATATAGGAGGTTTTGCATATCACAATATCTCTAATTTTTAAAGCATAACACGCACCCAAAAATTTTAATTAATTTTGTAATCTTAAAAGTGCGTGTTATACGCCGGTATATATGGTATTCGGTTTTACGATGTTGGTCCATATTTCCGCGCTATAAAGAAGAGCCGACAATACATATTACATTGGAACATTTTCCATAGAATATCTATGCCAAGTTGTCTGTTGAATGGTAACAGTTTCATTTTAGTGAAGACGTTTTGAGCTATCTCTACTCTGATTTTAATTTTCTGATCTGGGTCCCAGACTTCATTTACTTGACATCCAAGCTAATTATAAGTAGTAACCTGTTGAATTTGTTTGTCATCTAATAGGAGTAATTTGTTGGTTATAGAGGTTTTATTAACCCTTAAGGAGGCGCGTACCTTTTCATAACGTGAGTCGGCGCGCCGTTGTATTTTATACAACACGTAGTTTTTGTACATTTTTCTTACTTTATAATACCTATACAAAATTTAAGATTTTTGTTTTTTTTTCTCGTAAATAATTATTAGTTTACCAAACCACGACTTTCTGAAATGCCCATTGTGACGTTATAAAGGGGAAAATTAATAAAATGCTTTGTAATTAATGAAAATTTTACAACTCCATTCGGTGGTGGGGATGACAATGGAAGAATAGAAAGGTGATTTGAACAAATAACTGCCAACAGGTTGCAACAGGAATCAGAAAATTAAAAGTGTTGCACTTTATACAACAGCGCGCCTCCTTAAGGGTTAGCAATCGTCATTTAAATTTTTTTCTTGTTAATCTTCACCGCGGAATTAATTCGTGAAAGTCTCATTATATGCACAGTCGCGTGATGAAGATCAAACTCGTTTGAAAAACAAACAGTTCCGAGATTTGGTTGTATTTCAAAGTTGGTCGGTTGCTGTTAAATAGGACACACGATGCATAAGTTTCTGCATGTTTAATTTTTTGTCGTGGCGACTGCTCGATGCGCATACGACTGGCATTTAGGACACGGCATAAGACTACGACCGTTACAAACCCGAAAGCATTGTATTGTATAAACTTCATCTATAATTTTAAAAATAAATTATCCAGTTTATCTGCAGAACGCAGGGCAGAGTGCAACGAGATTCTGCGAAATAATGTTAAAATGTGTCAATAGGCGTTCCTACCATTATTTCTAAAGAATCTAAATTATTATTTTGGTAAAAACAGTCAAGTCATGAAACATTTTTTGAGCATTATTTCTAGGTTTTTATAATATATGATTGAAATAGAAACGTTTATTTCTTTATTTTATACCTTGCAAATGCCCAACCTACGCCGAATCCTCGGTTTGTTGGCACAGCTTAGTAATGAATCTAACTATAAAAACTTTTTGAGAATTAAATTCACAATTTAATTAGAAAAGATTTGCTGCAATTTGTTTCGAACTGCATTAATTAAAAGCAAAACTTGTGGTTCTCGCTACATAAAGTTTCAGCTACTCCCAAGTCATTAACATTATCTAGTTTACAATAAATTATTCCTTCCTTAAAATCATCGTCTAAATATTTTCTAAAACGGAAAATAATTTTAATTATAAAGATTATTTTTGTGTAAATTTTGAATATAACAGTGATAACGATCTCAGTCAAGTTGAGCAGTCGAATATAATGGCCGTTGGAACGATATACTTTGCGGTTGCTTCAATTTATTTTTAGTTGAAGTATGTATGTATTATTAAAATTGTACAAAACAATGATTGATAGACACTGTTTTTTAAAATAATTTGTATTAATATTATTAATGTATGTTAAATTATAAACAAGAGCAAGTCAGGCCACACAATTTTCCAGAAACTATTACATTGTCGATATTCTACGTAGTTTTCCTGTAATTTATGGCTTAATATCTACTAACACTATTAAAATCAAAATTTTAGCTTTAGAAACCTAGGAGAATAGGGCGGGACGGCCATTTTTTGCACATTTTTAGCTATATCATTAAGATCAGTGAAATTAAAATTATTAAAAAAAATATTTTTGGAATCCTTACAGTTAGCTCTTTCAAATGATACCCCACACGATATGTTAATTTAATTTCTTTTTTATTGGTACCAAACTGACCCACCACATTAATCTAAAAATAAATTTTTATCTAGTTATGATGAGCGATATATGTGCGCGTCATCAAGATCTATCATTACGCCAAATTTCAAGTTTCTACGTTACTTAGTTTTTGAGAAAAAACCCTGTGACAGACGAACAGACACCGAAGTGATCTTATAAGAGTTCCGTTTTTCCTTTTAAGGTACAGAACCCTAAAAAAATTATTGCCTGTGACAAGCCTCCAAGAATACAACTCATATGAAACTATATTGTTTATGGTCCGGTATCGTAGCACAACGCGAAATCTGACTACCAGATGAATACAGAACTGTTGATATCCATAAACAACGTTACCAACACTAAGGAAATTTCCCTATTTTAGGTAAATTTGGAGAAGTCTAGAGAAATATAAAAATTTTGATAATATCAAGGAAAAATCAAGACCTGTCGGTTTCTTATTCTTTAGATATCATTTATGAAATTTTTTAAATTTCTGCTAGCATAGTACTGTGGTAGGTAAAAAGATGGGCACCAAATGTACAGCTAAGCACTGCATGATATCGATTTGTAACTTATTTGATTGGATGTAGGCGCTTTAAGAACTGTTGCTTGGATTGCCGAATTTGTGTGTATTTCTAAACAAACTAAAGTTACAAAAGCAGCGACTGTTAATTAAAGTCTACATTTTCAAAGTAAAGATGGAAATTATTTTAAATCTATTGAAATCTGGAATTTGTTGGTCGCAGGAAGGAAAATTATGAAACCAAATGTGACAGAGTTACCCATGCCACCTACCGCGCGTTTGTGGTATGTGGGATTGCAATTTCAACACTGATCTGCGCTTCCAAAGTACGGCCCTTTTGAAGCCGAAAAACGGAATTTGAGACGGGATCTTCTAGAATTTGGAGATGGAGATATCTAGGATCGTTTGACATTAACCGCACACAAATTAGTAACCTCAAGCTTATTTTGTTACGAAAACTATTTTTTAAGAAACGTATTTTTTCTATAAAAACTATGTTCAAAGCTATTTTACTAATATTTGTGTGATTAATACCAAATATTCTCGAGATCTCTCCTGCATTTTGTAGAACTCATCTAACTAATACAGTAAATTTTAAAGATTTTTACACAAAAATGATACTGTAAGAGTTTAGTAACTTTCCATTCCTTGCTTTCTGAATTTGTTGTGGTAGATACAATTCTGTAACTAAAATATTTGAAAATTCCAATAAAACCCTTAATAAATCTTTACAAATTAAAAATGTTTAACGTGGTATTTTTGTTGCATTTTAATTGAATTATTTATTCCGTTTGTAGAAAAGATTGTATTGCAATTACATTTATTCTCAATAAAACGGTTAGGAAATAGCACAAAGTGAGGTTTAAAAGGAGACCACTCGAAAACAAGTAGCTAAATGGGGAAATCCGACAATCCTTGAGATTGGTATATATTTCAGCAGCTAAAAAAGTCGAGGAAATTGTCTCGCCAACTTGTCACTACCTTCTTTCCCATTTAGGTTGTTCCATATCCGTAAAATATCAAATTTATTATCGTTGCAAAGATTACAGTTCAGTCCCGATTTTAATCACACTTGAAATATTATCGAGAAAAGAATCATTGATATCCTGTTAATTTGTTTAACCATCCGTTAATATGTTGCATTTATTTCAATTTCGTTCTGGCTTCTTGCATTCAATAAAAATGTTGTAAGCGCGATGTAAGAAACTGCCAAAAAACTGAATAATATTTCATAATAAAAAACAATTATCAGTTGAAGCGTTTATTACAATCAATTAATATTACAGTCAAACCTGTATAGAACGGAACAGCTTCGGATCGAAAAAAGTTCCGTCTTAGCCAGCTTTCCTGATTATCCAGTAACTCGTCTAATATAGAGAACGAAACTGTCTAGTCCCGAACACTTATGTAAATTGAAAAACACAAATAATATACATGTATATGTATTTTCCCACAACTCTTACAGCGTTTTCTGTTTTTTATTACTACAAGTTATTTTAATACCTCTTTAAAGCGCAGAGCGACATTCTAATAGCTTTCAAGCCACCCGTTCGATGCCTTAACGGGTTAGAGGCACTCAGAATTTTCAAAAAATCGATTTTTCTTTCATTTTCTTCATTTTCTTCAAAAATATTACCTGAAAATTTCAAGTCAATCCAAAGAATAGTTTTCGAGATATACTACATTTATTGACGCTGACCCTTGAAAGTGCATAGTGAATTCTTTGAAATCTATTGTTATGCATTTATTAAAATGAAATTTTCACAAATTTTATTACCTACAGTATTGCTTAGAAATAATTCTGGAAGCTTCCAAATCGGCAGAAGAATTTTTTATGGCCCAGGACTTGACGACTCAGTGTAAGTAATTGAATAATTAGTATTTCTGTACATAAATCGAGTGGAAAATAGTGTACGAGGTCGGTGGATGAAAAAAGTTTATTTCATGTATTTCGATCCGCTGAATCCGAATATCGCATTAGTTTTTCCCTACATCCAGACATTCAATCGTTTGAACGTAATTGTTTAAAAAATATTTTTTTAGGAATGAATTATTGTTTTTAAATATTTTGAGTAATTTTAAAACGAAAGTTATTCTTATAAAATTTAGTTTAAGTTAATAGTTTTTGAGTTATAAATTTTTGAAAATTGAAAAATTAAAATTTCATAAATTAATAATTCAAAAACTATGAACTTAAGCTAAATTTCATACGAATAACTTTCATTTTAAAATTGTCCAAAATATTTAAAAAAATAAATTATTCCCAAAAAAATAATTTTTTAACAATTGTTTAAACAATTGCCTTTAAACAATTGAATGTCCGGATTTTCGGAAAAAACTAATACGATATTCAGATTCAGCGAATCAAAATATATAAAATAAGCTTTTCTTCATCCATTGATTTCAAAATTATACGGAAAGGTTATACCGCGCCTAGACTAAAACTTTGAATGCGTTTTTCTGGAAACTATGTTTTCAAAGTCGGTGATCACTGTAAATTCAAAAACCACTCGACGGATTTGAATGAAATTTATACAGCTTATTGAAAACATAAAAAAATTGCCCTTAATCAAAGAATTTTTTTTTTTGAAAACTTCTATTTCTTTTAACAATAAACTAGTACTTTTTCCGTTGAAAATGGGCGAGTAAACTTTCAGAAACCGCCATTTTGTTTATTTAAAAAAAAAGCTTCAATTAAAGAGTAGATTAACTATTAAACTAATGATTTTTTTTTGTTTGATTGATTTTAGATGAACCAGTGAAATGTTCTGATGGTCACCGAAAAGCACTATTTGTGGAACGAGGTTAACAGAGATGGCGATAACTTCGTCTACAAGTGATTTTTTTTTTGAAATTTTGTTCAATTAAAGTTAAAATATAGTATAGTAACACTGTATTATTAGTTTTATTAAATAACTTTCATACTGTCAAAAATTTTTTATTTAAAATACCCATTTTTTCACGATTCTGACTACCCCTAACCCTTTAAATTAATGCATTTCTTCCTAGTCGTTCGTACAAAATTTTACTTATCCCTTCATTCACAGTCGTTTAATTTTCTTTTGGTTCTCCGGGACAAAAACAAAAGGCGCCTAGCGGCGCGTATATTAGAAATCAGTCCTATTAGCGCCAAATTGGACGCACACATTTCCAGCTAATTATTCACAGTTAACTAAATATTCTACTAATTATATCTAAACTAAAACTACAATGTATAGAGCCTTTAAATAGCGACTGAGTTCCCTATGTACCAGAATTGTGGCAAACTGTGATTATAATCAGCTGAGTGGTGCACCGCATAATCTGGGGTTGAGTTGACAACTCTAAATAGTGGCATAAAGGTAGGAGTGAATCACGAGCGGTGCAACCAGTGCTCAATATAGTGAAGGCGGTGTTTCGAGTGGTAAAGTTAATCGCTATATAGCCACCGTGAATGGCACAAGCATCAGAGGATCGATGAGAGCAACGTCCTCTAAGGGAGGAGGCCATACCGATAACTAAGCGACCAAAGCCTCTCGTGAGTCTACAAAAAGAGGGCAGTTGTACCGTGGGTGTATGGGGTCATCAGTTTCGCCTGGGAAAACAGAGCAGTTCGCAGTGGCTCGTTTTCCAATCAGGTGGAGGTGATTCGCGAAATTCCCATGTCCTGAGAGAAACTGCGTGAAGTTGAAAGACCGAGTCTGCAGTGTCTCAGGCACCAGGGACAGAAGATTTCGACTAAGCCACTCCAATTTTATTTGTGTTTCAAAATCTCATACACTTGTGTTGTCCCGTACTTACATTTCGCCACAACGCCCTTGACACTCGCGTTCTGTTCTTCATGCCACTTTAATAAGTCGATTTTTTTATGAACTTGCTATTAGATATTTTGTTTACACTTCAATGCGATCACAATGTTCACTGCAGAGCGCAGCAACTGAATTCAACTGAAAATGCATTTCACTATTGCAGACCGTTAAACTGATAGTATACATTTTCTTATCTACTGTTGTTTTGTCTTGCAACACCATGAAGTTAAGTTTTGCTTCAACACCGTTTCTGGGACGTAAAAACATTTTCCGTTTCCACGCTGGCCAGTTTCCGGCTTAAGCAGGTAATTTTACATGGAGTTTACGTATACATAATTCGGGACTGAAAAAAAGTTCCGTAATAAATAGGATTTCGGCTTATTCAGTTTCCGGCTAATCCAGGTTTGACTGTATTTTCCTTTCGATCGTTAATTCGCTAAATATTATAGATATTTCTCACTGTAGTTTTATGCTTAAACAATATGATCACTTTTTCATCCTACAATAAATGAGTTATTTTTTTTGATTGAATAAGTTGCAGTACAGTACAGGGTGTTATGTAAATTAGCGACCAACGCCTGAGTGATGGTAGAATTGATAATGTAGATAAGAAATATAACAGCTACTTAGTTTTGTATGCTTTTTGTAAGAACTATTGTTTATGTCACGAAGTCCTATTGTTAGAATTTTATCGAATTTTTCGACAAACAATAAAGGAGAACGAATATAAAAAAGGTGTGGCACACAGTAGTCACTAATTTCACACTTTACACCACTAAATTTATTATTCAAATTATTCAACTTCACAGAAAAATAAAATTACGTTAATTCAACATTAACCCGTTAAGTCCCAAATTATTATTTTTTGAAAATTTTGAAATTTTTTCATAAATTTGTCTTAAACATATATAGTTGAGCCTAAAAATGTCAAAAACAAGTTTTTGTTTTTGAAATTTATGAGATATGACCCGTCATATAAATAGAACACTGGCACCTTACTGTATCAAATGGGCGTATAACTTAGTAAACTGGGATATGCGCATACATATCAAAAAGAAATAATATTTGTTTATAACTATGAAATAAGTAATACCAAACTAATATATCGAGTACTACCCTTGCCCCTGATGCCAAATCTTCACGATCATTGTCTTGTCAACATACAGGGTGTTTCCTAAACAAGCGGCAAAAATTCAGGGGGTTATTCCTTGGGTTATCTGAAGATTTTTTTGTCCTTTGATGATTTTCGAAAAACAATCGTAACAAAAGACGCAGTTTTTAAAGATTTTTATAGTATAAACATGGTACTAATAGATGAGACACACGCTTTTCAACAAATATCATGTCATAAATTGGAAAAAAAGTATCCACTTGTAACAAATATTCAAAAATATTTACAGAAAAAGGAACAGTGGAAATTTTAAATTCGATAGTTACTTACCGTAAATAATATACCATTGTAACAAAATAATAACTGGTAATAATATTTTGTTGTAATACAGACCGCAATTAACTTGAGCGGGCGTTTTTATAGTGCTTTGTCCCAGTGTCATATTTATATGACGATCATCTTCGATCAACAATAACATACGCGTTTTGAAGATGTATAGTCTAAAAATTTTACTAATACATGAGATAAACCTTTTTCAACAAATATAATGTCATAAATTGGAAAAAAACTGTCTGCTTGCAACAAATATTCGTAAATGATTACATTGATGCGCATCAAAGAAAATTACGCTAAATCAATATTTTTTTGTTCATAAACTGTAACAAAACTGACACAAAAAAAAACACACTACAGTATAGTGATGTAGTATTAACTAATTACTGTAAAAGTTGTGTAAAATTTTAACAAATTTTAATGGTTAAAAAAAAATGTTACATCGCCTGTCCTATAAATATGGCGCTGGCACTTAATGGGTTAAACATGTGCATTTTTTATAACTGATTAATCAAAACTCAAAAACAATAAAAAGCAGCTCCACAAATTAGGCGGGTGGTTTTCCAGGCCGTCTATAGTGAAGTCCGGGTTACCCCTTGCTTCCATAGTCGAACAGGAACCGCCTTGTGCAGCACACTTAAGGGCGACGACGCTACTTAGGGACGAAGGACGAACCCCACCGCGGCGCTAAGAGCGGCGCTAATACTATAGTAAATTAGCGTCGTGATCAGTATGCAACTTGGAACTTGAATTTCTATTGATGACTAATAAATTGGGGGTGTTACTCGCACTCGCTTACTCGTATAGCTGGAGAGAGTTGGAGAATGCGTGCTCAGTACGTGATTACTATATGATCATGAAATAAAGTATAAAGACTTTCGAAGTTGACCAGTTACAAGCTATTTCGGAATTTGACCAAAAATTCACATCGACTGGTGTTGTGGAAAAAAAAGGTTATTGTCAAAATTGACGTGAAAAGTTATCTGCCGTGACATACAGTTTATGAATGTTTTCATTAATCCAATTAATAAAATTTTCAATCATTTATCAGTACGTACGTCTTTCTAAAAATAAGACTTTTGAAAAAGCTGATTTCTTTTTATTTTTTCTTTGTTATGCCTATTATTATTGCGAGATGATCTTAAATTCTCTCTTCATAACGCCAATAATCTTATACGTTAGTCTAAATAATTTTGTGATTATTGATTAGACAACCTCAATTCTAGCAAAATCTTAATTACTTCTCATTGGTTCACTTTGAAACTATTCTGTTGTTACATTACATTAATTGTACAATAAAAAACTAGAAATTTGAGTTAAATTCGAGCAGCCCTGTGTGCTGTTAAGTTACCCAAGCAACACACTGACGTCGGTCCAACGTTGTCAATCACGACCTGTGGTCGGATTCCGACGTCGGCGTCGGTGCAATGTCGAACCGACCAGGATCTGTACCAATTTGGTGGATCATTTTTGGATCGGTACGACGGCGGAGGTTGACCTCAAGTAGTTTTTAGTGACTTCATTTGTACCAAAAAAGACGTCAGAATTTAGTCGTGAGATCGCTTTTAGTTCACGTTTTTGAACCAATTTTATACATCATATAGGTGCAGTTTGGTTGACTTAATATTCACCAAAAGTGACGTCGGAATTAGGTTTCAATTTCAACGAAATCTTTCCATGAAGTTGGCTTTGGATGAAATGTTTGCACTAATTTTATACTTTAAGTTTTGGTGTTATAGCGATGACGCAATTTGACTACGCATAAAGCGGTGCAATTCTAATTCACCACTTTAAGTGAATAATCAATGCTGCGGCAAAAGAAAAGTATAAACGCAATCAATTTTATTGATAAATATTTCTGCGATGATCATGAAAAACAAAAGGGGTTCTAATATTTTCTGTTGTTTTCGAAAATCTTTCATTCACAGAAGTATTATAATCATACAAAAATTAGAATTTAATTTATGTTATTTTATGTCAATATTTTTAATACGATTAAATTCAAATAATTATAAACAAAAAATATGGCGTAGTCAACAAACTTTACCCAATTTCGGCCAAAACTGACCTGACTTTGATCAGTTCCCAACGTCAGGGCAACGTTGTAAAAACTACTAAAATTGTCCTGACTTAATAAGTCGGCTGCCGACGTCGGGGCAACGTCGATAAAGCTACCAAAAATGTCACGACCTAACAAGTCGGTTTGCCAACGTCGGGGCAAAGTCGAGAAAATTCTCAAAATTGTCTCGACCTAATAAGTCGGTTGCCGACGTCGCTGCGACGCGACGCAGCGACGTCGAGAAAACAGCTCTGGTTGACTTACTAACGTCACGCCGACGTCGGTTAGACTTTGTGTGTCCGCCGTTGATTTTCCGATCAATATTCAAACTTAGTCGGATTTAGTTGCAGGTAGGTAGTTAGGTATGATGGGTTATTTAAATAACATTCTATATAGACGTTGTGGGGCGCCAATTTTGAAACTACATAAATTATAAAACATCGTTATTTTTTTAATTAAGCTACCAGGAAACTGAAACCGTTACTTTTATCATCGTCGTTTTGAGATAATTCAGGAATGAAAAGTAGCGATTATTTATAACAGGATAGATTATAACGGTTAACAAAGAAACGAAATATAAAGTAAATTTTAAACTTTTCGGCCCTTACTGAAACACAAAAAATAAGAACATTTTATAGGTGAAAGTTTTCATTTCGTGAAACAAATGATAGTAATGGTTCAATTCAATTCGTTGTTGTACTTTTATTATGTTCTGTTTTGTTGTTTTGACAAATCTAAAAACATCAAACACTACGCTACTACACCTTTTCCAATATTGTTTTTCAGAAAGTATCACTTACAGTTATTGTAAGTGAATGAATACACCTACAGCGTACTCTCTGATTGAGTTTCGCATGTACATAGTTAGCAAACAATTTTACATGTTTTTTTATTTTATTTATGAGAAATCAAAGGGACCTCGATAATTAAAATGCCAGTGATAATACAGTTTATAAAATTGAAAAAGGATTAGTTAATTGATAATACTGCAGTATACTAAGTTGGAAACATGTAGATTACTGACGATTCTTTGCATTGGAATCACATCAGGCTGTGATTAATGGTTGCTACTGCTACTCTCACCCCAAAGCCGTAGTTAGGTGAGGGACAATGGAGTTTGGAACTAAAGAGCATATCCAAAGGCAAATTTTAATTTTATTCTTTTTTGAAATGTATGAAATTGAATAAATTAAGTATTAAATATTTTACTTTTTATTTCTCAAGTTTGACTTCTTTTAAGGTAAACTTTATATACGCATAAATCGAGAGTAGTAGCACTTAATGAATAACCCTTTTTTGTTGCTTTCGAAGTATTTCTGAATACGCAATGAGTTACTCTGTTTCTTTAGTACCGCTTTCTTTGTAATGTTACATCAAAGGACATTTCTCTTTAATTTCTTTTTCTTATAAATCATCTCTTTTAACTTTTCCATTTTCCAGGGATTATTTCACCTTGTCAAACTGTACTCTTGACTAACGAAGGATTTGCACTTTCCAGCAGCGTCTAGACGAATATTAAATAAATATTTCTTTATTTGCTGTTTCCTTTCCGAACTGCACTGGACCAATACAGAAATTTAAACTAATATTGTTTCAATTTTAATTACAAAATTGAAAAAATAAGTGAAAAAGAATTTCAAATATTAATTTAATATAGGAGCGTCTAATTTGGTTATAAAATACATCATTTGCTGAAAACTGTTGATATGTTTATATTAATTTAAAGAACATATTGTTGAATACTTGGAAATCAAAATATCTGGCATAAGTCCTTCAAGACTATTAGCACATTCTCTTTCTTTGGATAAAATTTTTGATGATAAATCTGCACAATTACGGTTCAATTTCTTCAATATAAGTATGTTGAATCGCGACGTGGAACTTAGGAATTGTTTGAGAGTTTTTGTTATAATATACAAGAAATTTCGCAAATCTCCAAAACAACAAACCGCAGTTGATGGCTTCTAAAGTAACTACAGCCGTCTTATTGAGATCCCAGGTTTAATTAGACTCCTACTTTTCAAAATTAGGCCGGAAATAATAATGGAGTTTTGCGACCGCAGTTAGATGATAAAAATTTTGATCGCGCGCGATTTTTATCAGAATTTATCGCACAGCGCGCGAAGCAATGGATTTATTGCAAGTTGAAAGTTGTAAAATTTTCATGAACGGAATGGCGATCAGAAACCGCGCGACTGACTGACATCAACTCTACAAACAAGCAAAAAGTCTTCATGAAACAATTTAAATAGTACTTATTTTCGTTTACTCTTTAATATTCATTTACCGGATTAAATTTGAATAAAGGAATTGAAATTATATTCTATGCCCAATACGGCTGATCTCAACAGAAGTGGCGACAATATTTTATAAAAAACATCGAGAATGTAGACTAATTTCTTAAAGCATGTTGAACAAGATTTTTATTTATAAGAATGGAAGTTATGCCTAATTATAATGTCAAACTGGTATCTACTTATTTAATTTCCATAACAATTTAATTTTCAAGAAAATAATTCTGAAACTTTAAGACCAAGTTAATTTAATTTGTGTTATTGTTCAGTTTGTTGTTTGCTCCTTAGTTTGTAGTTTTGTTTTAATTGTTCATAATTTCAAAATCAGTGTGCAATTCACGTATTCAAATTGTATAGATGGTGAATTTATCTATACTTCCGAGGATTTACGCAACAGCGAAACTTTAACAAATAAATTAAATTAATACAACCTAATCCGTTAATGTATCGACTAATTAACTTTATAATTTGTGTATGAACTAAATGTGATGTCGTGTATTTACATGAAGTAAACAGATTTTAATGTTTGAGCGGTTAAGTGATTTTCAAAGGTCATGTGTTGTGCATATCAGAGACAAACAAATGTAAGTTTATATTGCGGTAATCGTTTTATTTATATTCTTGATTTTATACAAATAAATCAAATCAATTTTATAGCTAAATTTTCATTTAAAATCAAGTTTCTTGAGAACTATTTATTTTATCGACAATATAATTCATGTATCACTTGATTGTAAATGAGCCTATCTATCACAGCAATGATAAAATACAAAAATAATTATCACCTTGTTTACTTTCGTTACTACAATTTTAATAAATCTGTCAGTTTGACAATTTAATTGTGTAAACGTTTTCTTCTACAAAAAAGCAGCTTTTCCAATTAAAATGGCTTCTAATCGGTGGGCTCTCCCACACTGCAATTAGTGAAATCGTGAAGGAGACCGTTCCAAAAAACACCGTAGTATAACTATTTTATTTCATTCATTCATTATATTGTCTCATCGACGTGGTATGATTAATTATCGAGGATATTAAATTTGTGAAATTGAAGCTGAACATTCCACTCGTCCTTCGGACTCGTGGAATCTCCAACTCAATTTTAGTCATAATATCGTCGATAATAATCATACCACTAGTTATATTATAACAGAAAACAAAATATATATGTATGCAGATTCTAAAACAAAAACAATGAAAAAATTTTGTTCAGAGAAACGGAACTATGCAAGAAACAATCTCCTCTTAAAGTAAATTTTTGGTTAATCTGTACATCGCCAAATGAAATGGAATTTTGCGTGGGTGTGCGCAGTTCATATCTTAAATATTATACTATATTGCATTTGCGTTTGCGCAGATTTTCGCCCACGCAAAACTTCATGTCATAATACGATTACTATACTTCAGATTTAAAGATTGTAACTGCAATTGGTTTGGGGCAGCGATTCTAATCCGGAACAAATCGGAACTGTATTTAGTACGTTAATATTTTTTCTGATTTTATTAGGCTCTGTAATCAATAAATCAAAGCACTATTTTAAAATAAGTCTACAACCAGTGACAGTTTATAATGCACAACTTGGTATGTATGCAGGTTGTGAAATTATTACAAATCTTGCTGATGATGGTGATGTTGTGTGTAAATATTGTGTATAATAGAAGTAGCTACTTCAATACAATTTGTTATTATCGCTTGTTTTTAATATTGTAGGAAAAGATAGGGGTGTCGGTAAACGTTCCCGCTGGATCTCCCAGCATATCATGGGAAGACGGACAAGGGCTCATCGGAGGGGTCGGCGAAAAGTCCGGGAAATATGTTGTAAAACCAACGTTAAATCGCATTTTTATTTACGGTGAATTATTAAGTTGTAATCATTCGGTAATCATCTCGATTGAACTTATTCACTCACGAGATTATGTTTACTTAGATATAATTTGTTTCCTCTTTTCCTAGTGAATACTTTTTAAAAACCTTATCGTACACCTTTTCATCGTAATCGTAATCAGTTGTTAATCAATTGTCAATCAGTTTCAAATCAGATGTTAGTCAGTCATTAATATAAGTAGTTGGTCAGTTGCATTTCTCTTTACGGTTAATTCAGTTGTAAATTCTAATAGTTATTAGTGAGTTAATAAATTCTTAATTCATTCGTAATATAAAAATACCGATACAATATTAAGAAACAGCACTGTTATATTATTATTAACTGTACTTTGCAACATGCATTAATGAGCTACTTTTTATCGTCCTTATCAAGAAAAATTCTAAAACTAATTAAAATTATGTCAGAATAAAAAGTGGAGGGCTCTGTTCATATATCATTTTGTTATTAAGTTTCCTGCGTAACAGACACGCATATCTGTTAACGAAATACTGTAATAATAACCGTACAAACATCTAACGCGTTTACATTAAATCTTAAAAATTAATTTTAATTCTCATTGATATTGAAA
The DNA here is from genome assembly GCA_949768715.1 of Dascillus cervinus. Taxonomy (NCBI): domain Eukaryota; kingdom Metazoa; phylum Arthropoda; class Insecta; order Coleoptera; family Dascillidae; genus Dascillus; species Dascillus cervinus. Next base: position 14,352,211 of record OX458316.1, on the reverse strand, counting down.
TTTCTAACGGTCGTTTGCGATACTCTTAGATTTAGCTAATGGTTAAAAACAATCGTTGCTAGAACTATAACAATTGTTACCATGGAAGTAAATTAAGATTTTTAACTACCAGTGGTGCAAACAGGCATAATACTTTAAACACGGAAACAGTATCAAAAAAAATTTGACGAAAATGTGAGACATTTCTTATGAGTAATATTCTTAACAATCGTTTTGTAAGTAATGCTTATTTTAATATATATGGTAAAACCTTGTTATATTATTTAGCAATCTAACAGCAAGTTATAATTTACATAATTTTCGTAATAAGGAAGGAGGAAGGGGGAATGTTTGAACTCATATTACAAGGAGATTGTAAAATCTATTATATCTTGTTCTGAATTATAATCGCGCGATCACTTTCAGTATCTACTTAATACTGGCGGAGGAGCAACTAAATTACTTTAGTTATAATTGATTGATGAAACCATTTTGTTCACCTTTTAGGATCTATTGTTTTAATGGCTTTATAAATGCTAAATTATTCAATGTTCCTAGGCAAAGTAATATATTTAATAAAGTAGCAGTGATAATGGAAAGGAATAAAAAGGTAATTTTATCTTAAAAAAATGTTTAAATCCCATATAGTGTATGCATGTGTAAACATATCGCGTGTGTGTTCAGTTCATTGGGTGCCTTTAATATGCATGACCTAGGCTGTTCGGAACGTTGTTACTTTCCTCGCAGTCGCCCATTTCTTCTCCAATTGACCTGACAATTTCAGCATATTTTGACATCGTATTTATATTTAGAAATTGACCCTTATTAAGAAGACGCAAAACTATAAATGGATGGCGATTGACTTTGTTAAGACTGAAACACGTATGTATAACAATAATAATAACACATTCAGAAACTTCGCAATGAAAGATAAGTTAGATAGATAGCTAATTAGATAAGTTCAGCTAATCTTGTGTCCAATCAGCGAAAATCTCGAAAAGAAATGATTTAAGTTTTTTTTTTTGTATTGTATTTTTGATCAGTAACTGTAACATATTATTTTACACTTTGCACCGTAGGGTAATATACGATTGTTCATATGTTTGCAACACGGAACACTATAATTATTTACTATACAAGAAGTATTAGGAAAATATAACTCAAGAGGCCATCAGGACTGAGTTGCGATGATTTTTTTGAGTGAATTATATTTCCTAATCTTCATGTGTTGTACAACTGTTTATACAACGCCATATCTAGCACCTCTTAACTTTTTTGTGCTTTTGTGTTTCAAATCACCTTATATACTGTTGCATGGTACTACAATGCACGACTAATGAAAAGAAATGTTTGTAGCAAATGTTTAGGAAACGCTGGCTTAGTTTAATAGTGGTTTTGATAATTTTAGAGTTTTATTAATGCTGTAAAGTCGATGTTGTTAACGTGTGTTATTAACTGATCAGAGTTGTAGTTGTATAAAGTGTACATATTAGGGCTCAGGATCAAAATTAGAATCGTCCGTCCGTACATATATCTCCTGCGTAAGTAAGATTTCGAGAGTTTTGAAATTTAGTAAGCTTATTGCCAAGAATGCAGGGAAGACATCTTTGAAAATTTCCTGAAATCCCTCCACTGCACCCCCAAATTTAATAAAAAGGATTTATTTACTCTGAAAAGTATTCATTAGGTATTGTAAAAACGTAGACAGGTGGTAAATTTAATTGGGCACATCTCGTATTAAATATTTTAAATATTGCTGTGGTACTTCAAACTATTCAATAAAACAAGTTTGGTCGCTAGACTGTTGCATGGAACCTCTGATATTTTCTTTAATATTAAACTTTTTTGTACAAAAACATAATTACGGGCAATATGCAAAATATTTTACATCATCGGTCATGTATGACATGCCCTAAAGCACATTAATAAAATTTCAGATAAATGCTCTGATGTATTGACTAATTTGGAATTACATTTTTAAGCGTAGCCGTGCGTGTAGCTGAATGATTTTATTTCGCATCAAGCAGACAAATGGTCTCCTTTTTGGGATTCAACTGATGATGTCACGGTTCGAATGACGTACGAGAAACACGTAAATCTTTCTCGTTTGATAGAAAACAAGTTGATCCCTCTTTTAGAAATTTTGATAAAATTACGTTTCGACGTTAAATATTACAGAAGCAATTGTAATGCCTGATGAAATACAAAAGAGGTATTACGCTAAACCTATTTCGACATAATTGCTCAATACCTTACAATTATGCATATATATGTTCAATAAACAAGGTAGTCAAATTTAATAATAACCGTTAAGCTCTTTCTCACCTTAATAGCCTGCTTCGGTAAATATTGATTAATTTAGTACTTAGATGGCATCCCATGTACCTATTAGGTTTGTAATAAGCTTAATTACAAATTTGCGCAATTCAATTATTACACATTTGAAAATAATTGGTTTATAGGTTATTTAAACTTTTAGTTCTCAAACCCATTAATGTTTAGTTGAGTGTGACTAATATGTACACATGTATCTTATCTGTTTTTATCTAATAAAATAAATTGTCCTGTGCATATTAGGAAATAAATTAAATTTATTGGTTGACTCGTGTGGGTGGATGCATATCTCCGAACATTATTAACCCACGTTTATCTATAAATTCTCAATTGGGTTAAATTGTATCATTTTTCCTTTAACATATGTGACTGTTAAGCATTCTATCACGTTAATATCAAACATTTGTTCACAAAAACCAATAAATAACTAATTAATGTTGTTGCAATCTATAAAATTGTTTCAATGCTATCAAAAATATTTGCTTGTATGGGAACGTTGACAAAAGAGGACAATGTTGCTTTCATTTTCATGGGATACATAGAAATATTATGAAAACTTCTGTACATTTTGACAATTAGATTTTCATTATACCGGGTGTGTAAAAAAGGTAGTTATTCTTAACTTGTTTAGTCGAAAATCTTAATACTGAAATATTGTACCATGCTTCCTGTGTTCTGAGGGATCACTTGAAAATAAGATACAAGCCACACAGATGTTATTTTATTAACGGTAACTAAGGAATGATAGAGCAACAATTACTAAAATTACTTCTTTTTGGATAGAAAATTAAACTCTGCAGAAACATTATCTTAAAAAATCTTCTTTATTCTAAATAGCGATTTTTTCTATCAACATAATATCAAATAATAACACTTATTAAAAGTCTGAATATTCAAACTGCAGACGTAGCAACAACGGTACAACATTTTAGTATTACGATTTTCGACAAAAATATTGAGCATGAATAACTTTTTCGCCAGTTTAAATGTTTGTCCTATATTGCATTACACTGGAGAAAACAGCGACATGTTATGATGTAAACGAAGGTATCTTGCTTGTTTATTTTCATACTCGTCGAAAAAAGAGACGTTTTACAATATATAGGTTGTATTATATTAAGTGTTTATCATTGGTAACTTTGTTATGATTGGAGCTACCAAGTCGGTTACATTAGCAAAGAATTTGTATTTCTGCCGCCGATTACCACAGTGAAAGCAAAAAAAACAACCGAAAATCAACTGTTCAAGATATTAACAAAAATAATTTTTTTTTTAAATAGAATGCCTTATAATTTTTTACATATTTCGAAGGGATGTTTGATTGTACTTAAGAAAGTCTTAATCCATTAGTACTATTAAATTAACTAACTAGAAATTACAAGCAATTGAAATTTTTACTTCAAGTAACTACAAAAATTACGTAGGCAATTAAACAGTTGAAAATCCTAATTAGTAAAACGTTAAAAACAATTGAATAAATCTGCTAGTTAATATTTTTATCGAATATTAATGTGGTATATTCACTTTTCATTACCTTTGGTGTGATTTAGTAACACCTGTGCTCAATTTTAGTTCTGAACATGCCATTTTCTCATTTAGAAAAATGTGACGTTAGAATCATATCGCGATTATTACCAGAAGCAATACGCCCTTCGTTTGCAACCAATTCAACAGTATATCCTAAGACTGTATAGAAAATGTAAGAGTAACGAAACAGTTTTTGAAAGGAAAAGAGAGAAGAAAATATTTGTAATTAGTAAAGAAGTTGAAATTAATGTGATTGCATATTTTGAGGCACATCCTAGAAATCCAATACGAGATATTTCAAGGAAGTTAAATTTAAGTTTGAACAAAGCGATTTAAATCGAAGACTTACTTTTTGCTACTGATATTTAAGTTACTGCCAACAACATTTTAATAGTGAGTTTCATTTTCTGTAGACCTATGAATCAACCTTCTCAAATTCTGGAATGTACAACAAAAGAACAAATCATTTGTAGGACCGCGAAAATTCATTGGAATTGCATCCCAAAAATCCACAAATACGGTTCAGTCTAAATGTATAGTATGGAATTGTCGGTTCAAAAATTATTGGACCATTTTTTTACCGTGGTAATTTGACTGGAGTGAGATATGTAGAATTTATGAGCACTATACTGCATAACTGTTTGGATGAAATTAATTTAATTTCAAGGCAACACATTCATTCTCAACAGGATGGAGAACCGGCTCATAATTATCAAGAAGCAACCAATTTTTTAAACAGATCATTCATTAATAAATGGATAGGAACTAATGGGACCATGCGTTGACCACCACATTGGCTAGATTTAACTCCTATGGATTTTCATTTGTACTGGTATGTGATAAATTTGGTTTATAAGGAGAGATATACAACAGTTAATGAATTGGTGAATAAAATTTTTTAAAATAATGCATTGGATGACAGAAAAATTTTGAAAGCATCGCACAGTATTCAAAAGAGAGGCCAAAAATGTGTTGAACAAGAGGGTGGCATTTTGGAAACATCTATTATAATGTCTTGGCCATAAAACATGTTTCTCTTAATTTACATTCTGAGTTTTCCGTTGAAAAAATGTTTCAATAAATACAATTTTCGACTGTTTCATTGCCTACGTTGAAATAAAAAATTCAATTGCTTGTAACTTCTAAACAGTTAATTTAATAATACCAGTGTATTAAGACTTTTTTACTCAGAATTAAACATCCCTTCGAAATACGTAAAAAATTATAAGGCATTCCATTTAAAACAATATTATTTTTGTGAAAATCTTGCACAGTCGACGTTCGATTGTTTTTTTTTTGCGTTCACTGTGGTAAGCAGCGGAAAAATACAAATTCTTTACTAATTTAACCGACTTTGTAGCTCCAATAATAACAAAGTTACGAATGATGAACACTTAATATAGTGCAACCTGCATATCCACCCAGTAAGTAATGACTTTTAAACACCTGTACATATATACCGGGTCATTTTGTTAACATTGAGCATACGATGTAAACATCCCTATGTTCAGTTTAAAATAAACAATTGCCACTCAGTCAATGTATGCAACCAACGCCAACTTATTTTAGGTTATGTATTATTGAATTATAATGTCAATACGTTAGAACAGTAGAACAGACTGACTTGTATAAAGCTATTGTTATGTTTGTACCAATTCACAATATTAATCTTTTCTTCTTTCGAATACATGTTAAATTCCAAAAATTTCAAGCTTAAATTTCAACAATTTTATTTCTGAATTGACATAAATGTCAAATCATTTGTATTTGCTGGGATTTCCACTACTGATTGACATATTTTTTTAATAAGTGAACAGGGATATTCATATTGTATGTTCAATTAAAAAAAAAGGCACGGTATAATACATAACACACTAATATTGAATCGAAGGGTGAACGAACCCTTTCTCCTTTCCCCTCTTTTTGACTTCTGACCACTTATTCTGGTATGTTGAACTTCCTTAATGATTACCCTACGAAGTGGCGTCCGTTTACGCGATTTGCTATCATCTAGAAAAATATAGCGTTTACTTCCACCTTACATTGTAAATTAAAGAACTACTTCATTTAAGTTACAAATTTATTGTTTGACAATGTGCATTGTGTATGTTTGACAAGCTCTGTTCAATTATAATTTTCATGCTCCAAAACTAACCGAACAAATTTCTCTTATTTTCGTCGATTAATGCTGCATTTAATACCATTGAGCGACTATTATATCTTTTTCTTTTTCTTTTTTTTACTCTTCTCACAACCTTGAGCTGATTCGGAATCTTTTTAATTTTACTTTTGTATTTCATAACCATTTAATACAGTTGAATCTGCTTAATCGGACCACCGGTTAATTGGACCAGCCGCTTAATTGGGCCAAATCTTAAAGAACAGATACCAACCAAGAAAATAATACGACTTTACTTCGCTTATTTAGACCAATATGCCGCTTAATTGGACCAGTGAATGTAAAATAACCGTATAAAAATTGTGCTCAAATAGTATAAACTCTTAGAATCCCGGTTATTGCGTAGACATAATATTATAAACATAGCATAAATTGTTAGCGTTACATTGCCCTTGCTGCAAGACGACCCAGAAACCTTTTAATTTTATTTTTATTGTCCATAACTAACAAGATTCAAGACCATCCTTACATTTTTAGTTAGTTAAAAAATTTTGTCTTAACCCTCAAAGGTACTATTTTATTTTAACTTCGGATAATTGGACCAGCCGCTTAATTGAACTAAAACGTGCTGGTCCCGATGTGGTCCGATTAAACGGAATCTACTGTACTCATAACTGGATATCTGTATAAGTCCTTATTTTTAAAATTGATTAAGCTATTTTATCTTATTTATTTTCTTTTAAGTTTTCAGTGATCCTATACAAGCATAGTTTATTTTTATTTACAAAGGATATCAAATCACTATTTCCTTTATACACTGCACCGTGTAAGTGAATTCTTATAATAAGTATGCCGTTAATATTTTCTCCAATAATAACTTCTTATAAGATCAAAAATAGACTAATATGAACATCTCTACTTCTTTACTACTTATTCTCTTATTATTTTTTTTACAATAAATTTATCATTGCAGAAAATTTCATTTATTTTCCATAGTTTAAAATGTAAATGTTTTTAGACTTTTACATGTCATATATCGTTTAATTGCAAGATTTAATTATAAATAAATCGACCTATATTCTGGACTAAAATGTGTGTAAATACGATAACATATTTTTAAAAAATTATTGTAGTTTTAATATCGTAAGTTGTTTTGAAATTTGATTATACTTTATTATGAATTGTAAATTCAATAAGCGATAAATTATGCAATGAATGCAAGTGATGCTTTAAGCAGTTATCAGTTTGAACAGTTGTTTATCTTGCTCTCAATACACAATATCTGGAGACATGTTAATTGAATTCAAGACAACGTATATAAAACGAACTGCTGAATTGTATGCGCACGCTTGCATTTAAGTAATAAAAACATAATCAATATTATCATTTACAACAATTGTAACGAAAACAGAGATGAAATATTTGTGTTCTATGGTATTAGCAGATTAGTAGATTTTATTGCAAATATACAAACTGTAATCTTTCTGTCGCAAAGATGGTAATAGTTTCATTTAATTTAAACTTTTTTAGTACTACGTAGATTTGTCAATTTAAAGAATCCCGTTTTGTAATATAGAGGGTAGGTGTGTTAATTTGAACCTGTAGAACAACTTTTCACATTGTTAATAGTTTTAAAAAAAAAATTGTGTCGTAATATTTTGACCAAGTTCTTATTTTCTTTCTGTGACCTGCAAGTTGTTTCTGTCATTGTCACGGTTATCTATTATTGTTTTACCTAGCAGTTATGTTGACCACAAGCGCGTACAAATATTGTTAGGTAATAAATACATTCCAATTTTTGAATCGATTTTCTAAACCTATTTAAAAACAGTTTAAATTGAATTTAATTTTGCAAGCTGTATGTTAAAATTAACATATCTTTTTCTGAAACACTCTGTATGCTGATCTCTTTATCCCTCATAAATAACCTTGTATTATATTTTACGAGTTTAGCAATCTTGACACAATCAATTTAACCGATATACGTGTATCGACCAAATTGCTCCAGTAGGGGTAATGATGAGTAATACTAATAAGTTTATTTTTGCGTTTGTACATGTGTATAGGTCCACCCAGGCGATAAAACAATAATGTTGTCATATCATCAGCACCAGCAGCAATCAATAAAGCTTGCTACGTTACCCGATTTATTAATTATTGGTTCTTCCATTATTCTTGGGCCGATTCAACATATTTTGGCACTTAGATCTAACCTTAGAACAGAGAGTGGTAGGAAGGAGCATTATGCAAGGTTGCAGGGGAACGGGAAGGTTGATGCAAATGGCGGATCCTTGTCAGTGGCGTATCGAATAGGATTTCCATCGCATATTTTACGCCTGCAAGTAAAACTTTTTCTCTCGTCTTGGGGAAAACTGAAAATTTAAATTTTTTATTATAGGCCAAATTAAGTTAAAACTAGTTTATTTTCACTCACAAAACAAAAAAAATCAATATTAAAACTTTGTAATTTTGTTCAAGAATTACCCACGCACGCCAATGAACCGGCTTGTCAATGTCAATGTCAACATAGACTCAAAATAATATTTTTGCCTGAATTTGAACCTAATTGAATTTTAAATAAAATAATAAACATTTACCGATGAAACGTGATCCCTTGAGAAGTAGTCTTGGGCGTTTTGGTGCAGCCACGCGCAGCACAACTCACCATGTTACACAAATGTTTTAGTTCTAAGTTTCTTTCAACTATCAACTATTAACTATCACTAAAGTCTTAAAAACTATAAATACACTATACTCTACTCGATCCACCACAAAAATTACAAACTAAGGTCTTTAAATCACAAAAAAACACTCAAAAACCACTTGGCATAGAAAACATAACAAACGATGTGTCAAAACGAGGTTGATACAAATGGCCGACTTTGTTCCCCACCTGCCGTCCATAATCGGTAGCAAATGCTCCTTCCTCCCACTCTCTGTTCTAAGGATCTAACCCACTATATATTTTTTCCGAGCACGATAGTTATTGCGTATTATTCGATATTTTCTTAGTTGTTCATTAAACTTTAATTTTGTACTTCAGTTCTTCTTTTATCCGTGACTTTTTCATTTTAATCCGCATTCAAACATAAATAGAAGAATGGTTTTTAGTTGTTTTATTTAAACTTAATTTTTAATTTATTCACAGGTACTAATTATTATCTTAAAAAAATATTTATTCATTGATTTTTCCCGTATTCCCTTAAAGCATAATTATTTTAGATTATTTTTTAATGATTTCATTCACCAATCGTTTAGCAGTATTTGGGCACACGTGTTTAATTCTGTCCAATCACAACATTATTATAGTGAGAATTTTCTACTGTAGAAAATTCCCGCGAGCATAATTTCTAGTATTTTGTTTACATATGTAACTTGACAGCACATTTTCTAGTTTTGACATCTGTCGCCAGTTTGATTTTAGTTTATAATGAATTAAACTGTATTTTTATGCTGTATTTATTATTTAAACGTTAAAAAATAATCTTCCGAATACCACTCGAGAGTGCGAATTAATTAGAAAATAATTCTCCAGTTATTTTTTCAAACTTGTTGCCATTTGGGAATAGCCACTCGAGCCCTACGGGCTCTCGTGTCTATTCCCTGGCAACAAGTTTTCGAAAATCTGTCGAATTATTTTCAATTTATTCTCACTCTCTTGTGATATTACTTATGAATATATTGGCCGCCATAATTAAATGAACACCCAGTAACCGTTAGTGCATTTCGATGAAATTGTCAGAAAAGATGTGTCTTATTAGTATTAGGAAATAATGAAAATTTCAGCATGATACAATATACAAGGTGTAAACGATATAAGTACATTAATTTTAACTGGTAATAGAGCTCTTCAAGACCAACAACTTTTCCTAATAACTTTTTTTTGAAAACGTTTTTGCTTTTGAGTTAAAATTATTTTAAAATCTTACACAATTTTCTTACACGCCACTGGAAGCAAAGTTACCTAATCAACAAGATTACCTTATGAAACGGTTACCATTAGTTGCGACTATTATTGTCGATTTTAAACAATAAACCAATAAACACCAAAAAAAGTTTTATTTCAAATTTATTTTTAAACATTGACGCGAGAATTGCGCTAACGAAAATAAAGAAGAACGATCATAAAAATTGTTCAAAGTGTCCACCGTTGTTTTGTACACATATTTGAAGACGCCAACGAAGTGATTCTTCTACCCTTTGTAACATGGCTCTGTTGTTACGAATCATTGCAGCAGCAAGTTCCACCCGTTCTTGCAACATTTCGATGGTATCAATTGATACAGAGTATACTAAATCCTTCATGTACCCCCACAAAAAGAAGTCGCAAGGGTTCAAGTACTATCCAACGAGCACTTTTCGAACATGATAAGGATATAATTGCTGTTCTGTTAGTATTTTCCAAATTGTAGCATGCGATACTCCATGTGGCAGTGCTAGCCTTCTTGTGCTGAGCCCAGGTCGAACCTCGACACTGTTGAGAACAGCCTCCTCAATGTTTGCAACTTGAGCTGGACGCTGCCGACCACGATCGTAAGCTGCAGGCTGAAAAGATCCGTGATCTCGAAGATCCTGCACCACATTTACAAATATGCGAACATTCGGAAGACGACGGTCCGGAAATCGGTCCATGTAAATTCTTCGAGCTAAGGCTGCATTCCCTTGGCTCTCATCATAGGTTAACACAATATCAGTAAATTCGTTATTGGAAAATCTAGACATTTTTTCAGATTTCACTTGACAGAAGTGACAAATTAATTTTCAATAATAAAAAGTCATTATTTTTCATTGTTAGAGCATTTCATAGAAGGCTCGTCAATTTGTGGGGGGGAAAAATGATTTTAAAAAATGCGATTTCGAAAAAATGGTACATAAAAAAAGGGCTCATCTCGACGAGTTCTACTACTGGTAAAAATTAATGTACTTATTTCGTTTACACCTTGTATAGTAAACAAGTTATTTACTCTGCATATAACGAGAAATTAATTCCGTGGTTGTGAAACAACATAATTGCATGAAAATATCTTATTTATTACAGAATTTACTGTACGTATGTACTTTCACCTGAAAAACTTAAATTGATTTATGGGAGCAATAACGTCAAAAATTTACTTGTAAGAAATATCTAGAATTTTCTGCACGGTAAACAATAGAACATATTTTTTTTATTAATATCGTATCATATGCCATTTTAGGTAATAACCATAGAATACGTTAGTTACTTCTGATCCAATGAAATAAGCATTTTTGTTACACTGAACTATATGGTAAGATCTACCCTTAGCTTCAAAAATTATGTATTTCTATTTCAGAATAATCGTGTCAAGTTTAAAATGTATTATTATCATTATCTTAAAATATCTGATATTGTTTTAATAATACTACATACATTTACACAGCTGTAATTTTCAATAGAAGCTCGAAAACAACTAAACCGATAAATCAGGTATCGATATTGTCTATCCTTTCAATAAGTGATTTTAGATGTACCTAAGTATAACTCTTGAATATTGTACATTGATAGTGTTGATTCAGTTCAATGGCGGTTAAATCAATAAATGAAATAATTTTAGGCAAATCACTGTTTAGATTAAATCTATTATGGTTCAAATTCAAATACATCATATCACGCCAACCTGCAATTTGTCTTAATGTAATAAAAAATCAATTTATGCTATTTGATTGCGTTTATCGAAATACGTCATATTTTTATTTGTGGCAACCCAGGCTATAAAATTAATTACACAATATGTTTGTCCGTATTAATAACTTTTATTTCTTTTTCAGTAAAAAAGGCCCGCTACGTAGGTGCGCAAGGTAAGTGTGTTTAATTTTCTTAACAACAATTTAATTCAAACTTTGTAAGTTTACAATTGAACATTCTGAAATTGTAACAAAAATATGTAAAACATTTTTTAATGCCCAAAACAATTTCTTTCTACAGGATGAGTCAAGTTTTACTGCCGGTGGCAAAATAACTCTTTAAAATAATTGATCAATTCTCATAAATAGCATGAGTAATTTTATATTATTAAGGAACACAGAAACAAGAAGAAAAAATTTCCTAATCAGATAAAATTTTGGCTTTATCTCAATTACTAGTTGTGCAATTTATTAGTTTTTTTTTGATGTACGAACAGTAAAATATTTTCAGATAATTTAGTGTAATCGAAATAATTTTAGTAATTTGTGTTTATTAAATAAAGCCATTTCCGTATTAGAAGATAGTTTTTTAAATGATTTACGACATAAGTAGACTAATTTACCAGACAATGGTATTGATGTAGGGTACTTGAAAGATTATTTATGACGGTCACTAAACTGAACTTAAGAATGCAGGTCTATCGACAACAGAAAAGCTGTCTCGTCCAGTTTGATGGGTCGATCATAAACTATTGTTAGGATGGTAAAACGCATTATCTATTGTTAGAAAGTCATTAATAAAAGCATTTTTGGGGTTTATCTTAAATATCATTTAACTCAAAAAGTAATAATTTGTTTACGAATCAAATTGTAGATATTACTGCTACGAATAATTTAACAAATTTTGAAATAAAAAACCAAACATAAATTTTACCCAAAACTCTTTGTTTTACTTTTTTGGCTTCAAATAAAAATATTTTGGAAAATTTGTAGCACTAAACGAAAGCGTAAACTTCAACTGATGTAACATGTAAATTGCATATTTTTCCCTCAATTTTTAATAGGTATTATGGCCGCGGCGGTAAAACTTGACTCACCGTTTACAAGACAGGGCGACTTAATTCCCTGCTTTTAACCAATAGTAACGGCATTGTTTTGATGTCGTTTAAATCTAAAGTTTTAAGATTACTCTTACATTCGTGCTTTTATGTACTATATTGTGTCTAATGTGAATGACGGCCGGGGATGGAGCTAAACGACCAATCTATTAAAAAAAATTACAATGAAAAGGTTAAAGTTCTTCAGGTTACAAAATAACTGAAATGGAAATAATCAAGCTACTTTTAACAAAGACTGTTTAATGAGGACATGTCAAGCTTTTCAATGAAATGAACAGTAAAAGTTGTTTTATCCAATATTTACAAATAAATAAATATTTACAAATTTAAGGTAATGAACAAGTTGTCAGCGTTATTGCGTTTAATTCAGTTATATCATTCAGTTACATGCCAACTGTAGGGTTGTGGTTTTCTGTACATGTAAACATGTCATCACCATCAACTGGCACCTGCAATGAGTCGCAAATTAAATTAGATCACGGAATGTTATTTATCTTCATTTGCAAGAAGAAATATTATTGAAATTAGTGGTAATTTATCAGTGTTGTTTTTTGTTTTTGCACAAATTTTTTTCCACAGAACAGAAATAAATTAAAGTTAAAACAGAGGTCACTTAAATATGTGTTCTATCCTCTTTAATGCATTTGTTTTATTTTCTGTGAAAAAACGTGAGGGCGTTTTAACAATAAATTTATGTAGGTACACCGTAAAGTCGGTGAAATAGAGTGGCAATACCAAATAATTCTACATTTGAGGTCAAGAGATTAAAAATCTTTTTTATAACGAAAATAACAAAGCCCCGAATTTCCTTAGTAGTAGGTACTTACTGTTTGTGTTGCGAATGAATTATTCACTATTGTTCGACGTTAAGTCAGTAAATTGAGTTTCTGCAAATTTTACCAACAAATATTTACAATGGCTACTGATGAAAATATATTATAGAATTTAGTTTTAGCAAAGTACTAACTAATAAACTATGATCAGAAGTGAAGTTTAGCAGGAAACTATTGAAAGGATTTTAAAAGCATTCATTGAAAAATATTTTTCAGTACTTCTACAATAATTAAGGCTCGGATTTATGGGCAAAACTAAAACAAAAACGTAAGAACCAAATAGCACTATTTTTTATCTATTTTTTAAAGTAAACTCCATTCTATGCTAAGAACTTGCTTAAACAATGGCAAACAAGAAAGTGTACGTTTTGCAACCGACCAAATGGTTCTTTTCGTGGTATATTGATTTTGAAGAGAAAAGTGTGTGATTATAATGTTCAGTTTTATTAGTACTATCGAACTGTGTACGTAAAAGTTATCATCAGTTTAACACGTTAAACGCCAAGTGCAACTACAGTGATACACCGTAATAACTTCCAAATGGGCCGATAAAATATGTGGCGTTTAACGTCTTAACCTACTACCCCAAACTACTGCACAGAATATGAATGAATTAACTGTCAGCATTTTCCAACATGTATCAACGATGGATTTGTGAAATGCCAGCAAATGTTCAAGCAAAAATGTTAAAAAACATGTTTAGCACAGTGGCCATTTTGCTCATTTGATATGATTGCAACTTAATTATCCCTCAACATTTTATTTTATTTCACCTTTATCATGGACTTAATAAAAACAGGGTTGGTCGATTTGATGTTATAACGAACAAAAACGTCAAACTGGCAGACCATTATCATGACTACCCATTAATTTACTAATATATTGCTTTAAAAAATATAGTAACGTAACGACGTGATCGGGACGTGTAAGTTGGAACTTGCATTTCTATTGGGGCAGTACTCGCTCATTCGCTAACTCGACGTGATTACTATATATCTTTAAGAAATAGATTATCTGTAACGTTGTCAATGAGAATTTTAAATTGCTATTAGTTGAAAACTAATCTATAAAGCGAAAAAGTTTTTCAGTTTTAGTTTTAAGCACAATATAGTATAGTGGTTCACTTTGTATAAGGTCGATTATATATACCCTGCATACCGGGTGGACCATCATATATCATTTTCGTGAAAAAGCATCCTTCTAATCGACCAATAACTTGAAAACTAGCAATCAATAACCTACAAGTAGGAAACTATAAAATTACTGTTTCAATTCTTTTATTGAAATCGCTCAACGTCAAATATGAAAATATCGTAAAGAACACGTTGGCGATATTTAATATTTTGAAAGAGCTATCGGTTCTAAATTAAAAAGTATTTAATACTTTTCCTATAACTATAACAAACCTCAAGGGATCATATAAATGAACTTGCTTATAACTTTTTAAGGGATGCGGCAAAGAATTTGAAACAAGCGGCAAAAGTTGGCAAAGCATTAGCAAAAAATTATAGACTATTTTTTTTCAAAATTAAAATGTCGATACTGCAGTATAATTTTTTAAACGCTTATAACTTTTTACAAATTTTTTTTAAACAAATGAAAAAATTGGCAAAGAATTAGCAAAAAATTATAGACTATTTTTTTTCAAAATTGAAATATTGATACGGCAACTTGACGAACGTGCAATACGCCTAACTTCCCAGATTTGCATTGCATTGCATCGAACTCTTATTTCTCAAGCATTTAACAAATTCAGTCTTGAATTCGACATTCGAAATTCGACATTTTCAAACTTCGAATTACAAACCAATAGTTCAATATTTTGTTATTTTTGATTTTTTTGTCACTCAATTTCCCTCGGTATTTTAATTTCAGACACGTGGCAACGTTAATTCATTGTAGAGAGTAGGTAACAAAGCCACCTAATGGACAGATAATTTTGCAGAAAATTAGTATGACGTTGCCAAAACATGCCTTAAAATTTAAAAAATGTAAACAAATAAGCAAAAATTAAAAAAATATGTATTTCGCATATAATCCGAGCCATAATAATAATATAAAAATCAAAAGTTGAGAAAAGTCTTGTTTTAATTAAACGTCCAGAATAAATATAGAATGTTTACTTTCAAATTAAAACCATTAATCTGGTGTTAAAATACAAACAAACCGTAAAAAAACTCATAAAATAATTTGCCTTCACTTTCGTTATTAGTATAGTATTCAAAGTATCCATTACCCACAGTTTTTGTAAATCAGTGTCGTTGCTTGCGCATGTATACCCTTGAAAAGCTTCTAGAAAGAATTAGCCATCTCTGCTGTTTCCAATCACAAAGGTTGCATGACGGCTACTCAGACTGAAAATACGTTAAGTGCACTACTGCTCCATCCCCCCTGGCAATTGCAATTTGTCATCTTCATTCACATTGAGAAATGTACAATTTAAACTTCAATTATATAAATTAAAAAAGTAAAAATGCAATAGCCAAATTCATTTATATATTGGTTATTACTACCCCGCTTCAAATTGATTTAAAGATGATGTACCAACGTCATCAAATTAAGAGTCTTCTACTGTACTAACTTGATGGTATTTTTCAAAATAAAGGTATTCACTAGAAAGAATACGTCCAGGTTAAATACCAATCGTAGTAATGCAAATCTATGAAAACTTTCTCTTTTTTCAGGTAATTAATTAATTGGTCACAAAATATATAATATCATCAAGAGTTGATAATTGCCTCATTAAAAGGCCGCATACTGAGAGTTCGCTTACAAAAAGAAACGGCAAGACAAAGCAACTGTTCTAAACGAGTTAATTAGATATGCTAATTAATCTTTTTAATTTTTTTTAGGGTCTCAGTTTAACACTTACGCAACATTGAAACTACAGAACGTGAAATCAACTACTGTGACTGTGAAAGGAGCGACACCATGCTGGGAACAAGATTTTCTCTTGTAGGTATTTACTGTAAGAAACTCAATCACGTAAACTTATTTAATTAAACCGTTAGCATTTTCCTTTATTTCTCCATGCATCATTCTCATGTTGCAAGAATTTTTTTTAACCTTCCAGTGGCGTTCTGAAAGACAATCTACTCGTCGAAAAAAATTGTATCATAACTATGAGACATAAATAGTTAATGATAAAATTTTGTTGAAATATTAGTAAAAAGAATTTTCCATCGTAAAATTGTGATTGCATGATTTTGTCGCTTTGTAAATAGCGCTCGAAAAATTAATTCTGTTTAATTTGCGGCGCGTCATTTTAAATATCACGTGCAAATTAATCAAATATAGTCGTATTTTTTCAAATATTTTTTACAGTAACGTTAACTTTCATAAACAGAATATCCGTGACATGGCAAATTTCCATTTTTATGAATGTAGCATATTTGTAGACTGGTCAAAAATAATAGTCTTGATTTAAATTTAGGTATAAGGTCTATAATTGATATTTCCTCGCCTGCCTTTTTGTCTTCTATATTTTGTAATTCTGAACTTATTATGTCCATTCTACCTTCTAGTTTTTCTAATTTTGAAATTACATCCCTTAACGAGGCTGTTGATTATTGGAACGAAATTTCTAATTCGACTTTACTTCCAAAAGAGCTTTCTATTCAAAGAAATTGGGACTTACCTATCTGTGAGAAAATATTTCAAAATTTATTATCTTCCTCAAATATCACACAAAAAGCTATCTTATTAGCTGGATATGAACTTGAATCTGGAGCTTGACTTGAAGCTCTTCCATCTTATAAATTAGGTACTCTTTTAGAAAAAAACTTTTTACATATTGAAATTTCACTTAGATTGGGCATCAATTTCTGTCATCCTCATATCTGCTCGTGCCGTTCTTCTGTAGACTCGTTGGGTCTTCATGGTTTATCGTGCATTAAAAGGGATGGTCGACTCTCTCGTCACAGCTGTATTAATGACATTATTAAACGTGCTTTCTCTTCTGCCAACATCCTTTGTATCTTTGAACCTAATGGTATTCTGAGGGATGATGGCAAACGTCCAGATGGTATTACAGTTATTCCATGGAAAGTAGGTAAATCTTTAGTTTGGGATTTTACTTGTACGGATACACTTGCCCCTTCTCATTTGACTGATTCTTCATTTTCTGCAAGATCTGTTGCACACTTGGCAGAAAATCTTAAGAAAAAAATATAAAGGGTTTTCCAATAAGAGGTGTTATTTTGAATAGCCCGTTATTTCGGTAGATGTAACTTTTGGAGCTGTAATTTTTTGACATTTGACAAGTAGAAACTACGCCATTAATAAAAATGGAACGATACACGCTTCAACAACGCATTGAAATTATTAAAAAATAGCGCAATCCATTAACCGTAACTGGTGCTCCAGCCTCATTTTCGAAAAAGTAAGGTCCAATGACCCCGCCGGACCATAAACCGCACCAAACAGTCACACGTTGAGGATAGAGAGGCTTTTCAACAATAACTCTTGGGTTTTCTGAGCCCCAGATGCGACAATTTTGCTTGTTGACGAAGCCATCCAGGTGGAAATGGGCCTCATCACTCAAGATGATTTTTCGATGGAATTCCGGATCATTTTCATGCATTTCAAGGACCCAATCGGCAAAGATACGACGTTGTTGATGATCGGCCGGCTTGAGTTCTTGTGTTAACTGAACTTTATAAGCCTTAAGACCCAAATCTTTATGCAAAATACGGTGTAATGACGTTTTTGGAATGTCTAATTCCAAAGAACGACGAGGAATGGACAAACCTGGGTTTTCTTCAACACTTTCGGCTACAGCAGCAATATTCTCGGCTGTTCTTGAGCGACGTGCACGGGTTTTATTCTTCACATCACTAACTTGTCCCAACAGCTCGAATTTTTCCACCAATTTCTGTATTGCGGTCCGACAAGGTGCTTCACGACGACCCAAAAATGTTCGAGTTTTACGAACCGTCTCTGCCAAATTTTCACCATTTTTATAGTGAATTTTAATAATTTCAATGCGTTGTTGAAGCGTGTATCGTTCCATTTTTATTAATGGCGTAGTTTCTACTTGTCAAATGTCAAAAAATTACAGCTCCAAAAGTTACATCTACCGAAATAACGGGCTATTCAAAATAACACCTCTTATTGGAAAACCCTTTATAAGGCAATTTCTGATGATTATTTTTTCGTCGCCTTCGCTATGGAAACTTTGGGTCCTTGGAGTGCTGATGCTCTTTCTCTCCGTGAAGATTTGGGGAGGCGTATTGTGCAAACAACGGGAATTCCTCAACCCAAAACATATTTGAAGCAACGAATAAGTTTGGCTATACAGAGAGGCAACGTTGCTAGTGTTCTTGGTACAGCCCCGCTTTCTTCTTCTCTTAAGGAGCTATTTTATTTATTCTAGTTATTACTTATGTTATGTTATTTTATGTTATCGTTACGCAAATGTACCTAAATTATATGTATTATTTATTAATATCAAATCATTTACCGTAAAAGTGTAAAGCTGCCTACTGCATTCCACTGAAACGACATTAATCATAAATCAGTTCATAATTGTTAAATCTTATTGAATATCACATACAAGAAGATTAAAAGCTTTATCAACTTTTCTTTCCAATTTATAAAATTAATTTGCAACATGTCTATTTTTGTACTGCCATTTTTATAACGAAATATTTATAGAGAATGTTGTCGCGACACTTGATGAAATTTATGTAATAAAATGAGTTTAGAAAAAGGATAAAACTATTTATTTTTAAAATGGCAGACAAAGAGGTTAAAGTTCACTGACAATAATATTAACAGCTTGCCGTTATGTATATGAAGGATTTCTTGGATATGGAACTAAAACAATATGAAATCTAATAACATATAAGGCAAATTTAGATCATCACCCTAATCTTTGTTTGCTCTTTTTTATAAAACTGAAACGTAGCAATAGTTTAACTTTCGTCGTTATAGCTTTCGCAATAGATTTATCGTATGAATGAAGCGGTTTAATTCTGCATATTTGTTCAAGCATAATAAATCTATTGAAATTTATTTTAATTTAAAAATGTAACTGATACAGTGAAACAAATATAAATTTTCAGTAAACATGTTGCAGAAGTAGAAAAAATGGAACAAACTGAATTAAGAATGATTGATATAACGTTAGATTGAGCCGGTCTGGACACATGAAAAGAGTGAATGGGAAGCCCGTAACGAAATAGTTAAATGAAAGTATTGCATGATGTGACAAACAAAATTAAGTCAACGAGAATGTGGAAAATATGGAGCAATAAAATCAGAATGGAAAAGTAAATGAATAAATTATTCTTAATCTATGAATCACAATGTTTTTTGTTTCTTCAAACTTTGAACTTTTTTTTAGTAAACAATTATTGATTTCGTGATAATAAAACATTAAATTTTCAGCGAAACAAACGACATCAACACCGGATTATTAATAGAAGTTTGGAGCAAGGGTATGATTTGGGATCGAGCTATGGGTTACCAATGGGTTCCATTGCAGACCATTCACTATGCAAACGAGGTAATTAATGTATAAATTTATTTTAATATGTAAAATATTATAGCTTTAACACACTTCATTTTGCCCGCATTCACAGTACATTCTCACTGAAATTCACAAATCACCATGATACTTATTAGGGATAAATTGAGACAAATTTCTCTGTGTATTTTTACTTCATTCTTGAACATCTATCACTGGTAAATTTCAAATCTTTAATGGACCAAACTAGTTATGCTAGGTATAATTAATTATACCACCAAACTTGAACATGATAAATGCATTATCGTGGCACTTGGGATGTAGTACCGCAAATGTTTTTTGTGGTTATTTAAAAAGTTGTTTTATGTTAATTGGATTTAATTACCTACTTTTACAACTTTTAAGCGAAAATAAAGGATGTAGTGAATAATATTGCTTCAAAAGTAATCTCCTTGCACAAAGAAATATGATATATTACTTTTTCTGAAGACATAAACTCATTAAATTCCCTTTATAACAATATGAGCATTTAATCGCTGTTCTACATCAATAAGAAATTGCGCAGTTTCAGCCGGATATTTTCATGTTGCGTGTCTAGATTTTTCCAAAACAAAATGCTAATATGCAAAAATACTAAGTACTGGCACAATATTTGAAATAATTTGCAACTAACTAAAGTAATTACAATTTACTGCATAATTATTAGAGTACACAACAGACGGAACTAGAATACAACGGTAAGAATTCTATCAATTCATTCTATATGAGGTAAAAAAAATTAATACGAAAGTTCAAAGAAATCTAGTTATGGGCGATAATATTTCCAGGCAAAGATATTGCATAGACATATGGTGTGCGATCAACAAGTGCAATTTATTATTGACTACGTCAGTCGATTGAATTTTATAATATTCTTTGTCCCAAAAGTTTTGAAAATAAATATGAACATTATGAATGAATGCGTTGGAACTACTGGAATTATTTATTTCCCACGAAGTAATCAGTACCTGCGTCCTCGTCACCAGATTTTGAAGACTTTCTACGTTGATGTGCCATTTCTCTATCAGGGCTAGTCAAATGGATTAAAATGTCAGCATAGCATGGAAATTTTATTGGTCACTGAAAACGTTTAGATAAAAAACAACCGCCAGAAATTGATCTGGGAAATTTCGATTTCTAAACAATTACACAAATTAAAGAACGAGCCATTTTTGCGTTTGTCCCGGCAGACTTGCTGACCCAAATCTGAAATTCTGATTTTGCAAGAGGTTCTTTCGTAAAATCTGTTACTACAATAATGTTTTTGTAAAACATTCGGAGTTGTTGTGTCCGTTCCGTTATATCACCCAGAAATACATAGGTATCAATACGGTAACACCGCAGGCGTCCTGGAGAACTTCATAAATATTATTTGTGGTTTTGCTTTTCTCGAAAGAAAACTTAATTTTTATTATTTCCTGGCCATCATTATCATTGTGGTGAAGTACCTGACAGGTAACAAATGGAGCGCTCGTTTCATCTTTCGGGGCAGAAATAAACTTGCCAAAATTTAATCATTTGTCGAAAAATAAATAAAGTTTATTTGTAAAAGAACAAAAGTGACTTGTTTTTTAATAAACCAAGTCTCAAAACTTTGTAGAGGACAAGGGCAGTATTATTACAATCCGCCATTACCTAATAAATAATTATTGTCTGTAGCTATCAAAATAAGTTGACGAAAACAATTTAAGAAGAATTCAATTCAGAAATAAATTTTAAAGCTAATTTAAAGCTTCATTATTATCTAACTACAACGTTATTGTAATTGTATTTTTCCACTTTTTGCATAACTCTTTTATTGTAATTAAGTAGGTGAAATATATAATAGGTTACGTACCGCAAATATGAAATGAAGGAGAATGGAAAACGTTTAGTTTTTGAGCTACCAACAAAATGTTTGGCTTAGTTACAACATTTTGAAATACAGTACTAGGTAGATGAAATTGTAACAATTAGCGTTGTAAAAATGATCCATAATTTTTTTTAGCTTTAATTAGAAGTTAATAACAAGAAATAATTAATTCAATCAAGTATCTTTATTAAATTCTTTAAAGCATTTTTTCCAATAGCAATTAAAAGTAATTCACTTATTGAAGTTATTTCTTGAATGCATAATAATAATAGATAACAATAAATTCCGCCTAACATTCAAATGAAAACTGATAGGAATTAGCAACACTATAGCAATAGTAAAAAGTTGTATTAATTGGTATGCCTCTTGTTTTTACTTCAATTTCAGTGAAATTTTATAATATTTTAGATTTGTAAATGTTTTGATATCATAATTCTATAGGTACTACAGTTTATAATTAGAGAATGGCGTATTAAATCAGAATAGGAATTGAGATTTTATGGTTTTGTTGAATCGTTCTGTTATTTGCAAATGTAAATTTTCTGTATTTTAATTGGCTACTATTTTTAGTAACAGCGCTTGCTTTGTAGTTTAATTTGCAATTTAAATTCTATACGCAGTTACAAGAAATTAACAGCAATACTAAGTAGTATCAAATGTTTTTAGTTTGCAAAAAATAGGCTTATTGCAATGTATCTGTAGGTTTCTAGACGTTATTGTGTAAGTAACTGTTCTGCATGCAAAGTTCAATAAAATAAAGTCTGACCAGATTTAAGCTCTACAGAAACTAAGAAAACAAAAAGTGTAATTTATTTAACCAGTTAATCCAACCAAGAATCCGAAAACCCTTAATGAAGATTATTGCTCTAACACCGGGATGTTTTACAAGAATACCTGCATGATTCTAATGACACATTTCCAGAATTATGAAGTATGCATATTTTTAGAAAATCAGATTACTTTTTTACACGATATAATTTATGAGTTTACCAATTGCATGTTCACTGTTGAACTAATTTTACATTTCTTGCTAATTTAAGTTAGAAGAAATGCATTTACTGTGTATAAATGTAATATGACAATTTTACATTAGACAAAATATATAGATAAAATGTATAGATAAACACAGTTATTGTATAGTATTTACTTTTAGTGACTGTAGTGATTAGTGAAAATGCATGTTGAATAATTTCAGGAAGGAAATGGACGCTGGTTATCTCTGGATGCGGAATTAGTAATGCGAGATGGCGAAGTTGTAGGTACCAAGAATCCAACTGGGCATTCTCTCCTCATGGATTGTCGATTCGAGCTTCCTTTCGGTAAGCATCCATTAGCGTTAAATAGTAAACTTAATGTGTGTAGTATAGATTCAGTTGCACATTTTGCAGATTTTGTAGCTACTTTTTTGACTGTAAGTACGGAAAATTTACGTCAAAGAAATTGGTTTTCGCTGTCAATGAATCATAAAATGAATAAAATGATCATTTTTGTTACTTCATTACGGATATTTTTTGATAAAAATCCTAAATCATTTAAAATTGAAAATATTTTAAAATCTTTTTCTAAATAGGTACATTAGTTTTATTGTTTACGGAAAATGTCTAGAATTGTTATTATTACAATCATATCATATTTTTAGGGCTGCAAAACGTTAATAAT
Organism: Dascillus cervinus; assembly: GCA_949768715.1. Lineage (NCBI taxonomy): Eukaryota > Metazoa > Arthropoda > Insecta > Coleoptera > Dascillidae > Dascillus > Dascillus cervinus. The sequence goes on along the minus strand of OX458316.1, from coordinate 14,328,639 downwards.
AAGCATGAATACGAACCGTTTACTTCTAAAATTGATTTCGTACATTATTACAGAAAAATTAATTAGCAATAACATTTCATTAAACATTAAAGGGGACTATCAAACGATATCTAAATATGTTTTTTCTACGCCCATACTTTAATCGATTTATTAGACATTTACTACTTGTACCTTAATGATACCCAAGATACAAATTTTTCATTAAGTTACAAATTTATAACCAATGGAAATGCAACATCACTAATATTCGGTCAATATCATGAGGATGGACGGATCTAAAATTTATCAATTTTGACAGTTCATAGTTACTGTGAACCTAGTAAATTCCTAAAATGTGTGCTTTTTACAAATAAAATCGGTGAACATGTGCGATGGTGACAGTGAAATTACGAATTTAACTCCATCAGAAATTGTGTAACGGCTTACAAGAGTCGAAAACAATTAATTGTCAGTAAAATCGGCAATGACATCGAAAAATTTTACTCCCAGTTTATGAATTGGAAGGACAAAAATAAGACTCAAAACTTTGCAGAAAATGTCTTAATTGTTTTCTGTGTTTTCTTTGTAATAAAGTTTTCATAATATTGCCTTAGTTAAAATTTATAATTTCATTACAAATTTTAATACATTTTGAAAATAAAGTGCTTGGTTTCTAATATTATGACTGGTCGTAGAAAAAATAGTGTATACAACTCACATTTAATGGCTATTAAGACACTCGTATTCATTACGACAATCACCTTACAGTTTAGTAGGTTCGAAACAATTTTATATCATTTTCATAAATTTAATTTGCATTCATCAATTATTCATTTTAACAAATCTGTCCTAATTCTTTTTAATAACATTACAAAAAAAGTTCATTTTTTTAGCGTCTTAGAAAAATTGTGATTCGTACCTTGGTCGAAAGTACCTCGTCCGTCAAAGGTTACATTCGCCGATATCAACGACGTTCGATTCTCGTTATGAAAATTTAATATTTTATATCGTCCATTGTCTTAACGATTTAACTTCATTTTTGCAATCATTGTTATTTAATCATGGAATAATAGCAATTATAATAACGGCAAAAGTATTTTTATATCAACCAGAAACAAATTTAAAATGTGAGATACAGCATAAATGGTCAGTTTGAGAACTTGTTAATTTACCACTTCGTATTAATTGCAAGGTTTTGAAGTTAACTTAAAACTAACAGCTGAAAATTGTCAAAATGATGATTCTTATTTTTCTATGATGTAGAGGAGGCGGCAAATTTCATACCAGAGCTTTTTTAGCCAAAATGACTTGTTTTGCTGCCTCTCAGTTTTATGCACCACTCGTGGGGCGCCCACCCTGTATATACCTATAACTGTTAATTCACAACTTGGTTCAAATGCTTAAAAATTGTATTTTTTTTCTAAATCGACCATATTTTACCATTACCAAAACTTTTTAGATCACAAATTTTAAATTTCCATGATTCACCGTATTATAATTCAGACAACTAGCGAAATTAGAATTTTTGTGATCACGACAACAAAAACTGACTATTACCGAGATATCCAGCATAGCTGAACGTGTCACTTCATAATGTTTTTTTCTGTGTCACCTTATTTCCGTTACTTACTGTGACCATCGGCGTGCATGTGAAAAATTTGTATTGGCAAAGTTATATAAAACAACAATAAATTATATTTAACGCAATTTACAAACACAATGAACATATCATAATGAAAGATGATAGAACAAGTATTTTATTAACCAAGTCTTCTTTACATTGTAATTTCATATCTTACAACCATTTCAATGAAATTATATTTATCAGTAAATTTTTTAGCTAAATTCGATGCTGTCTCGTACCAAAGGATAGAAAAAGAATGAAGAGAATAGAATAGAAAAAATGACCATTCTGAGAATAATAACAAGGCTTATTGAAACCAAGTCGTGCACTAGACGATTTGGCTAAAAAATAATGATAAACTCGATTTCACTAAAGTACATAGATCAAACGATCAAACTTTAAGATCTAACGTTGTTAAAACCGCTAATAAGTCCATTACTTTCCTTATCTATAATAATGTACGAGTACATAATTTTATATCACCTTTTGCTTCAAAATCTCAATGCAGATAGTTCCTCTCCTCTAACTTTGTTTCATGAATTATTTCTTAATTCGGTTTTTATTAGAATTATGATTCCGATGGGTCTTTGACAAAACATTGTAAGCGACAAATTTTCCAAAAATTGGATTTTTCAACGAAGCTGTTCTTTACAACAATATACATATACGATTCCGTTATTATTTTAAGCCCATCTTTGGTGAAAGTAGTCGAAATTATCATTGTAAACGCCATTTTTAATTCAACCAAAATCAATATTGCTATGTTTTATCGCAAAAGTCAATCTGACAAATTTGAGTTTTATTGTTAACGATGTTTTGTCAAACACCCATCGATATATGTATAATAAAAAAAACTTTAATTCAATCAAACGTAAAACGGGTAATTACATTTTTTAAATTGTCATATGAAGTATTTTAAATAAAATAAAAAATAATAAAAAAGAATACAAATACCATAAGGTTGAAAACAGTATTTAACAGTAAAATACTGTTTTAATTTTGTATTATATAAAAATATTTTAAAAAAATTGAAATTAAATTGCAATAAGAGCGCAAGAGCGACTGAAGAAAATTGAAGTAGTTGATTTTAAAAAAAGCGTTATAGCGAATCAACGTAAACCGGGGCAACGTAAATCGGGGCAACGTAAACCAGGGTATTAGTGTAGTCAACAATTCGTAAGTATTACAGTAAAAATTAAGAGTATCTGATATTGCTTCTTTTAATCATATTAATGTAATTAAAATATTTTCATAAAGAAAATTATTGGCAACAAAATTAGAATAGGTTATTGATGGGAATTATTCAGTGCTATTTATTGTGGAAAATACATAATAGTGTTCCCGCTATTTCCGATTAAAAAAGACAAATTATATATGTTCGGAGTAGCATTGTGTTAACGGGTGAACGATTTAGGGGCCATCGAAATTGTAGGAAATATAAATGATTAATGTTCAGGTGTTATCGACCTCGAAAAATATTTTCTGTCGGTAAAAAAGTGTTTTCACCAAGAATTTGAAAAATTATTACACATTAAATAAGACAGGAATACTCGGTGACGTGAGAAAGAATTCAATAAATAAATACCTGAATTTTCATCACATAATAAAATCAAATAATACTTTCAAGCAAGAGATTATGTTGGTGCACATAAAAAATTTAAAACACTCAAGCTTAAACGATAAAGCTTCTTTCTACGTCGCAAGGCTTATTAAGCTTGAGGTTTAAGGAAAAAATATGAAGATTTGATCAAATTTTATTTCGCGAAGTCATCAGCTGATGTGCTTGTTTTCATGTTTTAACTTTTCGTAAGTGCTTGTTCAACATTTTAACCATAATGAACTATAATTACGCACAATCGAACTGAAAAAGCTATTTAAGGCAAGTGATTTTTGAAAGTTAAATTCTTTGATATAAAACAACTTTAATTTAATTTTTTTATTGTCGAATAGTACCTTTATAATCACATATGCAAATATAATAGCAATAATTGTATATTATTTATGTTCTATATTTTATTTAATCTTCCTACTCATTAGACAAACCGAAGCCATAATTTTAAATATTTAATAATGGATAACAAATATTCCTTAATGTGACGTACTATTTCAAAGCAAAAAATGACATTTAACACGAATAAATTTAGGTCCCTTTCATTAACTAGCTGAAACGTTAACAAAAATGAATTAAATTATTAAATTATGTAACTTACTTTTCGACAGAAAGGGAAATATCAAAAATTTAAGCGCAAGTTAAATAATAATGTTATATTCATTTCCAAATTTATTTAAACTTCGGCAAACAACTATGATTATTCCACGTGTAAAATATAGAAGGTATTCAATTTTTGATGGAAAATAACCTTTTTCAGGTGATGTTTTCTACTTGTCTCTGCTAACGTTATTTATGTCTTGCTTACTGCCAGTTTAACTCAAGACTGTCTGTTTCATTTGAGACTGTCGAGCTTTTTACATTTTAGTAGCCCTGTGGTTTCTTTCACGACGTTTACTGTCTAATGGTTTTGTTCTATTACTAACAACTTATTCACACCAATCAGTGTGACATTCGAATTTTCCATTCTTGTTAAATCAGCTCAGCAAAAAATGTGTTTCATTGTTAAGCAAAATGCATTACACTTCATTAATGAAATGATTTAATCAATTTAAGTGTAGCAATAATGCGGGAAAATTTAGTGTAATGGTGTGCAGGTCGCTGTGTTCTCCCAACTGGTTGGCGGACCCTCTTACACGCCGCCGATGGCCAAAATGACGCTGTCAAAACTATTACTTCCATAGGTAACAGCACTGACTACTGACTGACGCTTCTATTATGTTCACACTGTCAAACCCAAATTTTCGCAACAACTGTTTTTCCGAAATTTAAATGTATTCTTCGACTTTAACTTGATATTAAGATATGTTTGCTCCTAGTGCTTGAAAGTGGCTGAAATTTTCTATTGCATGCAAGCTATTACAAACAATTAGTGTTTCTGAAATTCACCACGCAATTTTTAATGCACCTCACATGCACTCACGTTATTAACTAGGTTATAAGTTTGTTGTTTAACTCCATTACCCATTACATTGTAAAGTACAGAGCATAAATTCAATTTTGTCGACAATGCATAGTTAAAACTATCCGGGGTAAGTGTGCAGAAGTTGAATTTAATTGAAAACTTTGTTTTATTATCTGACAGTCTATGAACAAAGACAATCATTTATTATTCAGAAAGAGGCAGCATGAACGTGCTAGTATTTTATTCTCAAAATTTTAAAATGTTTATTTATGTTTTGGTGCAGCTCGTATTTCACAATTAAATAATTATACTGAAAAGTAAGTATTGTAGTTTTAACGCTGTAATTATTCTGCTTGGTACAAACAATATTGTCTTAAATTTAATTATTCTACAGTTATAATATTATTATTGCTTTTTAAAATTAATGTTTGTAAACCAATGATTTCAATGAACAATAAACGAGATGAGTGTTTAACTAGTGATTGTAATTTATGATCAACTGTATTGATGATTGATCAAGTTTCTCTTTAAACACAATGCCTAGAACCAATTAATTAGCTGTTCTTAATTTACCGTGTTATTTATAACTCAAGAATATAATATGATATTTATTCCGGATGTATTAGAAAAAACGATGAGATCATTTACATCACAAATCAAGCCAAAGATTATAAATCAAATGTAATCTTCGACGAATGGTTTTTAAATTATAGTATTTAAATTTTACAACCTTGTCAAACTTGAACATAAGTGAATGCGCGCATTTAGTTTCTCGTGATCATAATTTTGAGTATGTATTCCAAAATTATGAAATATAATTTATTTTAATTTATTGAATTAATTATTTATTTTACTTGTTGAACTGTTACATATTGATACTATTTAAATGTATTTCGTAGCTACAATCTAAACAAATTACAAAGTTTAACCATTAATGATTTCATGATCAAAGAGGTTTTGCTTAATTGCCAATGAGGAATCACGGGTTATATACAGGTTGTATTATATTAAGTGTTCACCATTGGTAACTTTGTTATTATTGGAGTTGCAAAGTCGGTTAAATTAGCAAAGAATTAGTGGTTTTTCCGCTGATTACCATTATGAAACCAAAAAAGCAATCGAACGTCAACTGTTCGAGATATTCACGAAAATAAGATTTTTTTAAATGGAATGCCCTGTCCTTTTTTGCATATTTTGAAAGAATGTTTAATTTTGAGTGAAAAAGTCTTAATGCACTATTACGATTAAATTAACTACCGAGAAGTTACAAGCAATTGAATTTTTTATTTCAATTAATTACAAAAATCACGTAGGCACTGAAACAATTGAAAATTGAAATTATTAAAACGTCAAAAACAATTGAATGAATGTGTTAGTTAATATTTTCATCAAACATTAACGTGGTATATTCAACATTTATTACTTTTGGTGTGATTTAGTAACAGCTGTGTTCAATTTTGGTTCCCGACATGGCATTTTCACATTTAGAAAAATGTGACATGTTAGAAGCATATCTTATGTGCGGCAAGAACTCGGCGAGAGCTCGAGATTATTACCAGCAGCAGTATCCGCTTCGATTGCAACCAATTCAACAGTATTTTCTGAGACTGTTTAGAAAGTTTAGGAGTAACGAAACAGTGTTTCAAAAGGGAAGAGAGAAGAAAAAATTTGTAATTTCTGAACAAGTCGAAATTAATGTAATTGCGTATTTTGAGGCATATCCTAGAAATTCAATACGAGATAAAACATAAGAGGGTTCCTTATCATTATCACCCGGTGCAAACGTTACTTCCAGTCGATTTAAATCGAAGATTAACTTTTTGCAACTGGTATTTAAGTTACTGCCAACGACACTTCAATAGCGAGTTTCATTTTCTGTGGACCGATGAATCGAACTTCTCAAATTCTGGAATGTACAACAGAAAAACGAATCATTATTGGGCCCACGAAAATCCATTGCAAGTACACCCTATAAATCCACAAATGCGGTTCAGTCTAAATGTGTGGTGTGGAATTGTAGGTTCAAAAATTATTGGACCATTACCGTGGTAATTTGACTGGAGTGAGATACGTAGAATTTATGAACACTGTCCTGCATAACTGTTTGGATGAAATGGATTTAATTTCAAGACAATACATCCATTTCCAACAGGATGGAGCACCGGCCCATAATTATCACGGAACAACCAATTTGTTAAACAGATTATTCATTGATAAATGGCTAGGAAATAATGGGCCCGTGCGTTGGCCACCACGTTCGCCAGATTTAACCCCCATGGATTTTGTTCTGTGGGGGTATGTGAAAAATTTAGTTTACAGGGAGAGATATGCAACAGTTAATGAATTGGAGAATAAAATTTTAACAATAATTAATACATTGGATGGTAGAAAAATTTTGAAAGCAGAGCGGTGTGTTCAAAAAAGAGCCCAAAAATGTGTTGAACAAAACGGTGACATTTTCGAACATTTATTATAATGTCTTGGTCATGCAATATGTTTTTCTAAATTTCTATTCTCAGTTTGCCGTGGAAGAAATGTTTCAATAAATACAATTTTCAATTGTTTCAGTGCCTACGTGATTTTTGTAATTAATTGAAATAAAAAATTCAATTGTTTGTAACTTCTCGGTAGTTAATTTAATCGTAATAGTGCATTAAGACTTTTTCACTCAAAATTAAACATTCTTTCAAAATATGCAAAAAAGGATAGGGCATTCCATTTAAAAAAATGTTATTTTCGTGAATATCTCGAACAGTTGACGTTCGATTGTTTTTTTGGTTTCATAATGGTAATCAGCGGAAAAAACACTAATTCTTTGCTAATTTAACCGACTTTGCAACTCTAATAATAACAAAGTTACCAATGGTGAACACTTAATATAATACAACCTGTATATTATGGGTCATTTACAATAACAAACAAATAATAACGATGAATTAAATTTCACAAAACCGTTTTCCCCTAAAGACGTACATAAATAAAGCAGAAATTAATGGAAATATTAATTTACTTTCCGAATATAAAATTTTATATCTACAGTTTAAGTAAGTTTGATTATGAATTAAATCTTTTATCAGAAACTGTTTGAAATTTTATCATATTAGTGTTTGTAACAAACGAAACAAACAAATTGTTAATGTTAAAATAATTTACAAAAATAATGAATTAAAAATGATACATTAATAATTAAATACCTCAATAAAGAAATAAATATTCTGGGCGCACTTTGAACGTATTTAAATACATACAGGAAGTGTCTACTGGAAGTAGTCTACTAACCATTACAATGAAAAAAAAATCAGATTAACTTGTGTTCGCAAATGCATTGTAATTGTAAAAACATTCAAGTTATTGATACATTATAACTCTTTTGAGCACAAACCCATAGTTGTAGTTCTGACATCATTTATGAAACATGAAACATGTTATTAATAATTTTGTTAATAATTAGAATAAAATATTGTTATAACTTCAACGGCGTTTAACCATTTTAGAAAGCACAAGTTTCTATAGTCTTATTTTTCTCCTATGGTTAGTATAAGATCGCGATAAAATATGGCCGGAGTACAACCTATATATTTAACTGCATATATTTTAAGTATTTTACATGCTATAGCATAGAGGTACAAATATTTATAAAATTATTACATTGATTGTAATGAAACTGTATCTGCACTTGAAACTAGACGTATTCTACATCAACTCCCATATGTACAAACCACACACTTACCCTGGTTAAAATTTTTATCAGTAAACAATCGAAAAACCACACTTGGCACTAAACAAACACCGCAAAACCTTTTAAATTAATTACGGATTTAGAACACTACTCACCAATATACATACACACATAAAGAGCACTTTAAACTTGCTGTAATGAGAAGTTTTGTTTGACATGATTTCTGTTTCAGATCCGGAAAATACTGGAGGTGCAGATTTACAAAGAAAATTAGAAATGCTCAACAGTATAATGGATCAAGAGGCACGTGCAGAACAAGCCCGAAGGCAGATACAGTATCTTGGTCATTGTAAGTATTATTTTAATAACTTAAAAATGACAATCATACACAAAATATTTTTGGTATTCTATTTTAAGTAATATACTATCGAAACGATATGACAGGGCGCAAACAATGGACATTAAGTCATAAAAATTACGAAAAAGCATAGAAAACACGACACGCTTTATTACACACGCGTTTATGATGTCCAATTTTTGTACTCCTGTTACAGTGAATTCAGCTCCTAATCAGTTTGACAATGACATTTCAGCGGGATATTCGGAAGATAGCGATTATACATCTGATTTAAATTATCCAGTTGGTCAACACGCCAATTCTTCAGCTTCTCAGTTTCGGTCTGCCGCACATCAAATACATACGCCTCAACGTTCGCTTGAAACATCAAGGGAAAATTCTTACGAAAGAGATGATGCTCCGGGGCAACATCATCATTTGCCCATACCATCCATGCATCAAAATCACTTGAGTCCTGGATCACCACGCTCCCGACATCAGGTTATACATTCAAAAGATTGATTTATAAGTGAAATATTCATTCATCGTATTTTTAGCGATTGTTATTCTATTTCCGATTTTTATTTCAGAGATTTTCTCCGAATGCTGATGACTATTATAATCCAAATCTGAAACAGAATTCATTACAATCGCAAGACACTAATTTTGATTCAGAACCGCTTTTTTACAATAGTCGTCCTCGCAACTACAAAGAAGAGTATTCTAGGTAATATCATAATTTAATTAAGAAATTACAATTTTGTATTTATTTTTAAGATCTTTTGTACAAAAAATTGCGTTGCTTTGATCTTACGGGGTAACATTGATTACAATTTCTTTTTATGAAAAATTCGATTAGCTAGGTTTGTGAAAGTATCTGAACGTTTTTTTTATCGATAATTTTTTTTCATCATTAATCAAACTAATCCTAATAACTTGAAACAGCACTTTTTTAGAAACCTGCCGACTGATTTGTTTTTGTATGTTTTTACTATATTTACTCGCGAATAGGCCTCCCTTGGATATAAGCCCCCCTCCTAAATTTTAAAGACATTTTTCGTAATAAAAGGCCATTAAACATCGTTGGTTGTTTGTTAAAGGGCAAAAATGAAACAAACGGATGGCGTATACACGAGTAAATAGAGTAGTTCTTCATGGGGTTACTTTTAAATTACATTAGAAAAGAATGGGTGATCAAAGTTACCCCAATCACGTTTAACAGCGATCAGTAATTTCTTTTTCTGAAAAATTGCCGACTGAATTTTTGTTTAAAGTAAAGTTTCAGGTAAACTACAAAAAACCAATAATTGATTTTTTTTTCTGGGTGCATAAAAAATATTAGGGTTTTGAATTTCAAAATTGACGAAAGTGTAACCCCGTTTTATGGTACCCAATATAGGCCCAGCAACAGAGCAAATAAAATGTCATAATTTGCCATAAATACTACCCGGAAACCGACTGTGCGATTACATAAAGGACAGTTAGTAGATCAATTTTTGGCATAATTTTAGACTCGAGGACCATAATTTTTAATTAGTTATGAACAATTTAGAAGAAAAAATCGTTTTTTTTTTAGTTCTTTGCTTGTAAACTGGAACATAATGAAGCAATCTTAATGTTGTCAATAGGCGAGGGGAAGCGCAGCCCGGTTATATTCCCATATAAAAAACTTCCCCTCAGCGCCGGTCTTCCCCCAATACTCGACCACTTTCGCGGGGTCGACCGTTTTTACTCATATTCACGACCGTTTTTCACCTATTTCGCTGCATTTTATGAAAAATCGAAGATGAACGTTTTGTTGCCCTGTACGTCTAGTTTCCAATTCTGTTTTTAAAATTTACATCGGATAACTACAGGAGCAAGAAGTCCTCCTGGGAAATATTGCAGAAAAATATTGAAATGGTGATTGTGCAATAACCGTTAGTCCGACAGAATCTGGGTTTTGCACACATAAAATACATATAAATAGCTATCTGCGTGCAAAGTTTCAGTTCATAAAATTAAAAAATGTCGGAATTGTGAATTTTTTTAAAAACACTGGAATTTCCGGGTTTTCCGGGTTTTCTTCGGTTCTAATTATTCGATCGGGACATTCGACATCTCATTCTCTTCGTAATTTAATTCTCTACAATTCGTCTATTGACAACATTAAGATTGCTTTATTAGTTTCCATTTTACAAGCAAAGAACTAAAAAAAAACGATTTTTTCTTGTAAATTGTTCATAACTAATTAAAAATTATGGTCCTCGAGTCTAAAATTATGCCAAATTGATCTACTAACTGTCCTTTATGTAATCGCACAGTCGGTTTCCGGGTAGTATTTATGGCATGAAAAAATGCTTTATTGCTTGGCCTAATAATGAATTTTGTTGTTTTGGAAAAGTCAAGTATTGGTCAAGGAGTAGTGACCATTTTAACTACTTACTGCATTAATCCATATTATTTTGTAATTTACAATGACGGTGAATGTAAAATCGTATACGGTTCTTATTATTCTTTTCGTATCGGATGTATACCATACGACACTTCTCCACGTATATGCGTCATCGATGTCGTAAGGTTCGCCGACTGTATTACTTTAAATAAATCCTGCGAACCATTCGTTTGGAAAATTGTTAAACGCCACTTTTAACATAATAGAGTTTTTAAATCACGATATAAATGGATATTATTTTCATGTTATGCATTATGTTACACGACAATAATGAATGCTCATTTCATGAACTAGGCAAATTTTTCACAATTTCGTGAAGAGGCCTCTTCTCTTGTCCATTTTATGAAATGGGCAAAACACCTGCCAAGTTCGTGAACTGGCTGGTTATTAAGAACAATATGTGTATTTGAACATTTAATTATAAGTGCAATAACTTCGTCACAAGTTTTGCATTTGATTTTAATTTATATCAATGAAAATATCGGTTATTATTTTCAATTGTAAGGTGTAACTTAGCAACCAACTTACAATTTATGTTATGTTTTAACAGCAATGTAAACTGTATCAAAATTTAAAAATAGGAAAGTGTTTGCACTAGAAATAACTACAATATTGCGTGCTTTTTTCAATGTCCCAACTGCGCATATTTTATATATTGAAGTATCCATTACAGTTGAAACCAGACATCATCACTAAAGAATGTTTTGTTGTCGATATTATCAATATTTAAATCAGGCCTGACTGAAATGATTTAAAAACCATTAACATAAGGTGACCAATCGTCCTCCTTTAGCGAGGACCGTCCTTCTTTTGCAAGTTCTGTCCTCCCTCAAAAAGTGTCCTCCTTTTCGATATTAACAAAAATTTTGGTAAACCTTTCTTAAAGAATAATCACTATATCGCTCACCGGTGGCAATAGTGGCACAACTCAAAATTCGCCAAATTTGTTATTAATGCCTAAATTCAATTTAGAATGTTTTTTCATAATACTGAAAACTTTAAATTCATTTATCTCAAAACTACTTTTTTGAGTTGTGCCACTATTGCCACCGCACCGGTGAGCGATATATAGGCTTAACATCATAATATAAAGATACTTTTACATGCAAAAGTGCAAAAATGTACGTTCCTGACACAAACATCACTATAGAGAAAAAATCACTATAGAGGAGATAATACATTGACAAAAAATATTCATTCATTGGAAAAATACTCATTTACAATATAAAAAGTTACAAGTGTTGTCATTAAGGCCGCGTTATAGTGAAAACCGGCGTCTGAATTAATCCGTTCAGAAATATTAATTGTATGGTGGCCGAAATTTATGTTAGTTTAAAGTTGGCTTTTTTAGTTTATTTCTTTTCCCTTCGCCATATTTCTTGAGTTAGCAATGTCTTGCACTTATGCTCACAAATTTAACAAATAATGACAATATTTGTTTGCAATTCCGAGTATTCACGAAAGTCTAATTCACCATTCAGAGTATGACAGCCGACACCGCCTATGCCATGTTGTGTTCTCGGAATCTGTAAAAATTGAACGGCTTACAGCTGCTCGGTAGTTTGCACGTATCTTGCTGCAATCAGATATTTTTTCGAATTTCTTTGTTCAACTGAAGAAATAATGCTATGAAGCACAGTGGTGAAATTACCACTGTTCTAAATTATAAGACGCTCACCCGTTTTAGCGTACCTGTAAGTTAGTGGAATTTTCTATAAACCCAACCCTCTTTAAGCATCTACAGACCGCATAAAATTTGCGATTTTGCAAATTGAAAAAATGACCCCTCTAAGCAAATACTGTACCTGGAAAATGTAACTTAGTACAGTACATCGTTAAAAAGTTACATGTAAACTCAAAACGCAAAATATTCATGCAGTTTTTGTTACTGTAACGCAGCCTTAAGCATTTATCATAATAGTGTATTATTTTTGCAATGAATGTTATAAAAGTTTCTTTTATTTAAGGTGTCCTCCTTTTCATTTTAAAGAAGTTGGTCTAGCAAAATTTATTATGGGGTCTCAATTCTTAAACTAGAGATAGATAAGCAAAAATAACATTTTTGGCCTCCGTCCAAAATGGCTGATTTTGAAGTCCTCTAATTAGACCAGAAAATCCGTTTTTTATGCCTACGCCTGAAAATGAAAACTAGTGTAATCTTAATTTTGTAGGTTGGTAGCACCGAATCTGCAAACCAAATTGAAAATTAAATGTCAATTACACCGTTGTTAACATCGACAAGAACTTTATTAATAGTTAAACTACCTATTAGTTATAAAAATAAAAGATGCTTTTAATTTAACAATATTGCAGGTATCTCAATCCATGTCATAATTGCAGGTTGTTTTGTCATAAATGTCAAAAAGCAATAGATAGGTACTTGATTTTTAAGTTCAAATTAGCCTTTCCAGAAGAAAAAATAAATTCTCTAGCCGGGATATTTGAACAACAAATTTATATTTTTTTATTTAAATATTTTTGTCGGCCCAAAAAAAAATTGTAAACTGTTTTGCGAGTACTCGCAGTTGAGCGTCTCGGCCTTCGGCCCCTCTCCTCAAACCTTACTCGCGCTCGCAAAAATACAGTTTCTGGCCTATTATAAGGGTTGACTGTGAAACTTTCAATTATTATTGACCTACTGCCAAACAGATGCACTTAAAATCAGAACCTCTCCTTACAAATACCTACGCTACAGATGAGTTTGTGAATTAAATAGATAAGTGAAAGATTTACAAATTGACAATAACAACCAATAAGTGTATTTAGAAGAAATGCTTTCTGTTCTGATAAATTCATTTATTAGAAATAATAAACTGAAACTTAACTGAATTGTCAAATTTTATTTTGAAGTAGCTACCTCAAATTATAAAACAAAATAAATAGTTTTGCAAATTTTTGATCTTTATAATCATCGCCTGTTCTAATCTTCTTATTTTCGATCACACATTTTGTATTTGTTTGTATTTGCTGATGAAAGTAGGGAAACGAAATACATACCTATCACACGTTTAGGTATACCTAGAAAGAAATATTGCTTCATAAGTACTATTCATTTATTAGGTTCATGAAATGGGCAAGATTTCTTGCAACTTTTACCCAGTTCATGAAATTACCAGAAATTTGCCCAGTTGATGAACTAGGAATTGAGGTGTAACATACAAGACATTGAAAAACGAATGTACAGCCTTTATGTTGATTTTGCGTTTATATAAACAAAGCTAAAAAAAATTGTTTGTGCATACTTAGGTACTCACAATTTTAAGACAAGCTGCGAAATCATAAATCGGAACAACTCCGATAACACCTTTTTTATTTTTCCTAGTGTACAATACATTGACAAACTTTACGTTACTAATAGTTGATCGCTTAATAAAGTAAGTAAATTATATCCAATAAAATGATTGCTTAAAAGCATCATAGTGAACACTTCAATTTAACCAAACAATTTTATGTCGCGATTTATAATTTCACAACTGCATATTATCTAAATATTCTGAAATCTTTTTTTTGTAAAAGTACTTTATTAACTAACCTTAATACAATATACTAGTAATGAGTGTATCTGAAATATTGTTTTAGTACTAAAAACCTACTGTTGTCTTTCTTACAACTTTGACTTAAAAAAGTTCAGAATATTAATGGCAATGTTTGCTTTTCCAAATTAGTGTATGACATACTTATATATTAAATTGGTCTGGAACTTCTTACGGTTTTATGTAATCTACCTAAATCACACGCATAGCAAAACAAAATTCTACATAATTCTGTACCAGAAAAGCAAATGTGTGTATGTCCACTTTTTCCAACAATGAGATTTTGATGTATATTGATTAAAATATGTCCCACCTGCAGAGGGAATTATACCCAAACTTAGAATTTGTGTTGCATTATGATGTATCTACAACAATTACTTTAAAGCAACACCAAAGATATCAAGTCACTAATTTGCATTTTCTGAACATTCTAACTTTTGGACATACATCGTTCTGCTTCTCTGGTACAGAATTATTTTCTACACATTCACAGCTACCACAACGTTTTCATAGCTGCTGTATTCTCGCAGAGAAATTCCTTTGAAGAGTTTGTAACTGATTAATCTGTTTATCATATTTTACAATTAGATACTTTTTTAGATTTTTAAACGGAAAGAAAGAGCAGAGTGTAAGGTGAATGTCACAGATCACTGAATCAATACTGAATACTCCTTTGGTTTGATTTATTGGGCGTTATTTATAGGACTTTCAAGAAACGTCGAATGCAATAACAAAGCTATGAATTGGCCAGTCCTTTCTTGAAAGCTCTTCACATTTTGTAGTTATAATATACCTAAACGGATATCTTCTCGTTTTCAATAATATGGTTCATACCTTCCATGTCTTTCTTCAAATTTTCCTATAGACTTTGCCATTAATTGTAAATCTGTATGTATTTAACCAGGAAAACTTTTTCAATGTGAGATCATTTAAAAACGGAGTTGACGCTAAAATTTTCAAGCGTAAGTCTGCTTTGATTGAAACCGATACAAATGTCAATTGACACATTATAACCGACAATCTGTAATTAATCCGCGACAAGACTTCACTGTATTAGGTAGCACATAATATACGACTTAATTATCTCATATTATAGATAGGCATTATGCATTGGTTAGAATAAACTTTTTAGTTATAAACTTTTAAAGTACAGTAATTAAGAATATTTTTTTTAAATACAGGGTTTTCCAATAAGAGGTGTTATTTTGAATAGCCCGTTATTTCGGTAGATGTCACTTTTGGAGCTGTAATTTTTTGATATCCGACAAGTAGAAACTACGCCATTAATAAAAATGGAACGATACACGCTTCAACAACGCATTGAAATTATTATTATTATTATTCCAATAAGAGGTGTTATTTTGATATTCAAAGGAAAAAGCTAATTTTTTGAGATAAATGATCGGATGTTTATTTCATTATAAAGAGGAAGGTATGCCGTTAATAATGGAAAATAACATCAGCCAAATGACAACCACGACCACGCCTACAGGACCATATCCTTTTCATGAAATTTTCCATAACCAAATCGCAAAGTGGCTGCCCTATGTCCTCGATAGCCTCACGAATTCCATCTTTCAGGTCTTGAATCGACGCTGGGCTGTTGGCGTAGACCTTCTCTTTCACGTAGCCCCAAAGGAAGAAGTCGCAAGGTGTTAAGTCACAAGATCTCGGTGGCCAATTGTGATCACCTCTTCGAGAGATAACACGGTCCGGAAACTTTTCCCGTAAAAGATCAATGGTTTCGTTGCTTGTGTGGCACGTAGCGCCGTCTTGTTGAAAATAAACGTTGTCCAGATCAATACCATCCAATTCCGGCCATAAAAAATCATTAATCATCTCTCGATAGCGCAATCCATTAACCGTAACTGGTGCTCCAGCCTCATTTTCGAAAAAGTAAGGTCCAATGACCCCGCCGGACCATAAACCGCACCAAACAGTCACACGTTGAGGATAGAGAGGCTTTTCAACAATAACTCTTGGGTTTTCTGAGCCCCAGATGCGACAATTTTGCTTGTTGACGAAGCCATCCAGGTGGAAATGGGCCTCATCACTCAAGATGATTTTTCGATGGAATTCCGGATCATTTTCATGCATTTCAAGGACCCAATCGGCAAAGATACGACGTTGTTGATGATCGGCCGGCTTGAGTTCTTGTGTTAACTGAACTTTATAAGCCTTAAGACCCAAATCTTTATGCAAAATACGGTGTAATGACGTTTTTGGAATGTCTAATTCCAAAGAACGACGAGGAATGGACAAACCTGGGTTTTCTTCAACACTTTCGGCTACAGCAGCAATATTCTCGGCTGTTCTTGAGCGACGTGCACGGGTTTTATTCTTCACATCACTAACTTGTCCCAACAGCTCGAATTTTTCCACCAATTTCTGTATTGCGGTCCGACAAGGTGCTTCACGACGACCCAAAAATGTTCGAGTTTTACGAACCGTCTCTGCCAAATTTTCACCATTTTTATAGTGAATTTTAATAATTTCAATGCGTTGTTGAAGCGTGTATCGTTCCATTTTTATTAATGGCGTAGTTTCTACTTGTCAAATGTCAAAAAATTACAGCTCCAAAAGTGACATCTACCGAAATAACGGGCTATTCAAAATAATACCTCTTATTGGAAAACCCTGTATGTTTCGTTTCATTCCGTTTCGCCGAATGTCAAATATTCCCAAATAATTAACACAAAATTAACCAACATTTACCTTTTTTAAATTTAATTAAACTGGTCAATTGAAGTGGTCCGTTAGGAAATGTTTGTTTAAATTTAAAAAAATTGTTACATACTATTAACGACTAGTTCTACGCCTAATTTTTTGTTAAGCAAATTATGTTTATCACCTCAACATTGTATTGTAAAGTGAGCTCGGATACTCATACAGTTGAAAGCAAATGTAAATCTTTTGAATAACAACTACTGATTCTAAAATGTTTTGGGGCCATCATTAAGTAAAAATATAGCTAGATATCTTCTTAGCATACTTTTTATGATTGAATAGGTGATGAATGCTTCTCCGTTCTTTCTGTACCGCTTCAGTAAATTCGTATCAGAGTTTATTACGTGATAATACTCAATTGAGGAGCAAATATTCAAAACGTGTTTTGTCCAAAAAATAAGATTTTGAGTTAACCACGCAATGGCATTCATTCGAACCTCTAGAATCAAACTAAACCGATACAATCGAGCAAAAAAATGTCCCGTGTAAAACAGCCGTTGAAAATGAAAATGAACCTTTAGGTAAGAACACGCTGTGCGCTCTGTCTTGTTTTGCGATTTGCCGGAATTGGCATCTCTGTGACAAAACACGTTTTGAATGTTTCCTCAATATTAGGATGGTAAATACCAAAAACCTAACCAAAAATTTGACTATCTAATATTTATTTAAACATTGTTTTTAAACTGAAAATTAGAACAGCATGTGATATATTTGCAAATACTGTTACTCGAATAATACGCGCATATTTTTTTCATAAATTTTTTTATTAAAAATTGGGGTGCACCTTATTATTCGAGAAAAGTTGGCAACAAATATTTTTTTGACAAAAAGCCAACAGAGATAAATGCTAATAAATGTGTGGGGCGCGGATTATTCGAGGCAGCTGATTATTACTACGTACCATACCATAACTAACACTAAATTAACCAATATCTACTTTGTTTAAATTTAATTATTTGTAGGCCCTATGACAAGTTCGCATAAATCGTTAATTTCTCATATCGCTTTAAAGGATAAAGCACAAAATTTAAGACATCCAACAAATAGCACAGCTCTGTTAAGTTGACGTTATCAAACAGATGATTTTTAAGGCATGAAGAACAAAATTCTAAATATGCAGCACATAACAGGTCAAAATTAACACAAAAGGCTTAATTTGTTTCAATTGAACTTTTAATGCTCAATCGTTCGGTCCCAGTATCATTCTGTTAACGTTTAGTGATGGAGCACAAAATTTAAAACATTCGCACAAATTAACACAAAAGTACAGAACATTTTATTTTTCGAGAACCAAACTATTGATACTGGGACTTGACAAATTCAAATTCTTCAAAAGTTTCAATGATCAATGGATAAAAGTAGTGTTTTGCAGTAGAAGTATGGATATTGTGCTTAAAGCGAAGCCGAATGTGTAACCATTTCGAAATTGTAATAACTACTTTGCTCCAGTGTGACAAACAAACTTTTTTGGTCCAGCTTCATAAATTTAATACATTTAAACGTCAATGATAGGTGTTGAAGGGTGGAAGGATGGGGCTATGCTTATCGGATAACAATTGAAGGGTCTGCTGCAAAAAGGAGGTAGCTCCAATTTTTCCAGTTGTTGGCAAACAAAAAAAAAGTTTAATAAATCAAATTTTAAGTTAGGTATGTAAAAACATTGTTCTTGCTTACTTTCAATTATGGTGTTTACATATTAGAACAGTATTTTCATTCAAAAAATATCATCCAGATGACGATACGTGGATGATTCTTGGAGCTACCTACCAACGTCGACAGAATGGAGCTACCTCCTTTCTGCAGCAGACCCTTCAATTAGCTAACAATAAATTATACATTTATTTTATAAAAAAATAGAAATTATACAGAAATGTAGCTGCATTAGGTAATTTAAAATTTGTCAATTTGTTTCTGTTTATAAAGTAAAATATTGTGTTACTGTAGGAAAAATGTAATTTATTTTATTCGCAGACGGCGAAAATACACATGGGATAATGGAGACAGGTAAAATTATTCTTTTTGTTCAGCACTCATCCCTTTTGAAAGTTAATTTAAAAATCTACAACGCGTTCTTTTAGAGTCACTAAGTCATTCTTTATTTTTAGTCAAGACTGGAGTGCTTATGACGACGTGGATTGCAATAGCTTCAACCAACACAGTACGGATAGCGTAGATGGGGATTATTCTTCGACTTATGATTACTCAGGGCAGCCACCTACTCGTAAACCTAGAGGTAAATAAATAAGAAAGTTGAAATTTACTTTATTAACAAATCATTTACAGATTATTAAACTTTAATAATTTTAAGTTTTCTTGTTTTTAGAGTTTTGCGGTTTAACCTCAGAATTAACTTGCTTGTCTCTCATAGCTTGGGCGTCTCTATTTTTACGTTGTTCTAAAGTCAATTTCTCATCTTCGGGATGTTTATTTTTGGCATTTTCTTGTTTCTTTTGATTCTTCACCCTTGCTAAGTCTCGTTGATTTCCACGTGTCATTTTGAAAACTTTAAATTATTATTATGACATAAATGACAGCAATTGTTTCTTTTCATTATAGCATCAAGAAGGCCTAGCCTTGAGCGCCAAACAACACTTTACGACGATTCGAGTTACTTTGGAAACAACACCTACCCCGATAAAAACATCACTCAAGTTTCCTACGTAGAAAATATAAATCACAGCTGCAATGAATATTCCGATACATCTTCATTTCCTTTTCAAGAGGAACGATATGGGCAGTTCGAAGAAGACAGACAATGGGACTCGGGAGGATTTTATAAAAAAACTAATTCAAAAAAACTTCCTGTAGTTCCGATAGAAAATTATTTAAATAAGAAACGTTCAATAACAACTTTAGAAGATATGTACCGAAGTTATGATGGATCGTCTTTGTATTCATCAACACCTCGTAGACGGATGCCCCAAATACCACCTAAACGTAGCTTAAGTAGGCAAGGTTCTTTAAATGATCGTGAAGATGGTTTTCAGACTCCTGAAAACAGTTCACATCGAGGTGCTAGTTTACCACCCACACCTACAAAAACGCCAAAAGTGCTCGCTCGGATAATTGTCGGTAATAAACCTTTCAATAGTTTGCCGCCTACGCCTGGCCGTCAACTCCCCAAACCTAATGTTAATTTACGCAATGCAAGAAAAAACATAAAACGCACAAATTCTGCAGAGTATACCGATTATCCGAATGAAACTAGTTACGATAATTATTACGTGAGACCTGGTGCGGTGAGCGCAAGGGAAATGTACAATGAAGACTATAATTATGCATATCGAAGTATAGATAATTTTCCGTCGCAACCGGAAGATTTAGATGTGACTCTTATGCCGGGTGAATTTAGGATTAATACTGCTGTGATCGATAATTTTTTACCAGTGCAAAATCAACAGTCTACGGACGAGTATTATTACAGTGCTCAAGAAGAACGCGAGTTTCAAGACGATTACGATCAGAAATTACAAGAACCGAACAGAAAATTAGGCTACCGCGAAAACAGCCCTTTAATACAACAAAATACGGATAGTTTAGAATCGCGCGATGACGAACTTAGAGACTCTTTCGAAACAGCAATATCTTCGGTTAGTAGTTCGTTGCATCAGCAACGTCGCGGTCAGTATTTAGAATATTCACCTGCAGGAGAGCTGATTTCCAACATCATAACACCAGTGATACAATCAATAGATAGTCCCCAAACAGTAGTTACTGCAGACAACACAGTGCAATACCGTAGGGACCAACCAGAAATTTCGAAAGCAATATTTTCAGTTAATGGTACTACCAACGCTCCTAATTTGCAACAAAACATAGTTAGTCCGCCTATTAGGAACAATGCTGTCTCTAGAGGTTACTTAAAACAGCAGCAATCAATAGACACCAGTTATTACCAAAATCAGGAATCCCACGATACGACACATTTACAGCCACAAAAGTCGGTTGACTTAGATTATCATGACAAAGTGGTAGACCAAGCTTACTTGAATCAACAAGAATCCATAGAGAGTTACGTTGAAGAAGAAACCCCTGTTAATGAAATTTCTGGAGACTTTAATATTGCCGCAATAAGCAGAGAATCTCCAGCATCTGTGATACAAAATTACGAAAACGATCAAGCTCTTCGCAGAGGATCATCACAATTAACAGTAGTCGATCCTTTCCATCCGTCGTTACAACGTTCGTCCGCGTCCGTGGCTTCGCGACGTTCCTCTGGTGATCCGTACCGATCGTCGTCACCTACATTGCGAAGATCTCTAGATATCTATCAATCACCAACAATAAAATCCGATGATCAGTTTCTTACATCACCGACAAGACGCGATTCATCTGATCTGTATTCGCTAAATCATCAGAGACATCCTTCTTTGCAACAGTCATCTACACCGCCTGAAGTTCTAGAGCTTAGAGAAGATATTCCTCACGAAGAATCGCCTGAGAAGAAAAATGTGTCTTTCGAAGAGGAGGAAGAGATTAAACCTCACAGGTCGCAAAAAATTACAGCACAGCAACGGTGGCACTGGGCCTACAATAAAATCGTCATGCAGTTACATGTAAGTACATTTTTTTTTTACTTTATGCGAATGGGTTGAAGGTCAAGCAAATGTTGACCTGTAGCCCCGCTGTTAGTGATCGCAAAACGCGGTTGTCAAAATGAGAAAACAGAAAATCCGAGCGCTTTATTGCTTAAAATAGAGTGAAATCAGCATGATCAGTAAACTCCTACAGGGTCTTAAGAGCTTAGAATATATATATTTTTTTTGAGAGTTCAAGGTTCTAACTACAGACATGTGTATGCAGCATTTTCAGGATATTCAGAAACCTTTTTAGAAACCTTTGTCATGTAAATAACTATACATTAAACTTGTAACAAAGTTAACGTCTTTTGAGCTTTGTAAATTTTCGGGACTTCTCATTACATCCAGAATGTTTGAAAATTGAAGTAGTAATATATTTAACAGTTATTAACCCTCGTTAACTTTGATACATTAAAAATTACTTCGCGCTGGCTCGTTTGATCTTTCTAATTTAAGCAAAAAATTCAATAGTTATTTACGCATCATGTGCGGAAACAAATGTTTTGGTAATGAGTGCCCGATTTGCAAACACGAGTGGGCGAAGCACACGAGTGAAGTGCAAATGGGCACGAATTCCCTTATATTGTTTACGCACAAGGTGTGTATGCTATTTTTTGCACGAATTTTTACCCCAAAATAAAATAAATAAATAAATTGAACCGGAAACAACTGTCAGCTGTTAAATGTCATTCGATATTTACAACTTTCAATTTATAATTTCTGCACTATTCCCCAATGTATTGAATTGAAAAGTCGTGTAAATTGCATTGTACACATTAAAGAATATAAATGAAACAATAATTTGCTTGCAAATGGTCTGATTAGCGAGTTATTTTTGGTATCTTTTCACGCACGAGTGCTTCAAAGTAGATGTTTCCGTGTCTCAGTTACGTGCGCATTTCGCTTGTTTGGGAGCAGGGAGTGCAAAATAGTTATTTACGTATCATGTGCGGAAACAAATGTTTTGGTAATGAGTGCCCGATTTGCAAACACGAGTGCGCGTAGTACACGAGTGAAGTGCAAATGGGCACGAATTCCCTTATATTGTTTACGCACAAGGTGTGTATGCCATTTTTTGCACGAACTTTTACCCCAAAATAAAATAAATAAATAAATTGAACCGGAAACAACTGTCAGCTGTTAAATGTCATTCGATATTTACAACTTTCAATTTATAATTTCTGCACTATTCCCCAATGTATTGAATTGAAAAGTCGTGTAAATTGCATTGTACACATTAAAGAATATAAATGAAACAATAATTTGCTTGCAAATGGTCTGATTAGCGAGTTATTTTTGGCATCTTTTCACGCACGAGTGCTTCAAAGTAGATGTTTCCGTGTCTCAGTTACGTGCGCATTTCGCTTGTTTGGGAGCAGGGAGTGCAAAATAGTTATTTACGTATCATGTGCGGAAACAAATGTTTTGGTAATGAGTGCCCGATTTGCAAACACGAGTGCGCGTAGTACACGAGTGAAGTGCAAATGGGCACGAATTCCCTTATATTGTTTACGCACAAGGTGTGTATGCTATTTTTTGCACGAATTTTTACCCCAAAATAAAATAAATAAATAAATTGAACCGGAAACAACTGTCAGCTGTTAAATGTCATTCGATATTTACAACTTTCAATTTATAATTTCTGCACTATTCCCCAATGTATTGAATTGAAAAGTCGTGTAAATTGCATTGTACACATTAAAGAATATAAATGAAACAATAATTTGCTTGCAAATGGTCTGATTAGCGAGTTATTTTTGGTATCTTTTCACGCACGAGTGCTTCAAAGTAGATGTTTCCGTGTCTCAGTTACGTGCGCATTTCGCTTGTTTGGGAGCAGGGAGTGCAAAATAGTTATTTACGTATCATGTGCGGAAACAAATGTTTTGGTAATGAGTGCCCGATTTGCAAACACGAGTGCGCGTAGTACACGAG
Source organism: Dascillus cervinus (assembly GCA_949768715.1). Taxonomy (NCBI): domain Eukaryota; kingdom Metazoa; phylum Arthropoda; class Insecta; order Coleoptera; family Dascillidae; genus Dascillus; species Dascillus cervinus. Next base: position 14,304,797 of record OX458316.1, on the reverse strand, counting down.
TGAAGTGCAAATGGGCACGAATTCCCTTATATTGTTTACGCACAAGGTGTGTATGCCATTTTTTGCACGAACTTTTACCCCAAAATAAAATAAATAAATAAATTGAACCGGAAACAACTGTCAGCTGTTAAATGTCATTCGAAATTTACAACTTTCAATTTATAATTTCTGCAATATTCCCCAATGTATTTAATTGAAAAGTGGTGTAAATTGCATTGTACACATTAAAGAATATAAATAAAACAATAATTTGCTTGCAAACGGTCTGAATAGCGAGTGATTTTTGGCACGTTTTCACACACGAGTGTTTCAAAGTGGATGTGTCCGTGTATCAGTTGCGTGCGCATTTCGCTTGTTTGGAAGCAGGGAGTGCAAAAAAATATTTAACGTTAGTTACGGTACGTTTCTCTTGAAAATGTAAAATAGGCTGTGCTTAATTAGAAAAGTAACCTAAATTTTAAAAAAATTACATTATGGTATATACTTATATTATCGACTAAACCTTTTGCATCAAAAGTAAATTACTACTTTAACAACATTTCACTTGTCTTACTTACACAATGTTGCCGTCTTTCCAGGGCCAAGACAGTTTATTTTTTTATCAGAAAATTTCTCGTATTAATACCAAATTCAGATGACCGCTTTTAGTGATGCGAGGAATTTCACATTTATAATGAGGTGTAATCATAAAATTATTACAAAGGTTGTAAGTGTTACGACAGGAATTTGACTCCCTTCGTAATTAACATAAGCGTCACAAGTATATGGATCAAATGAAACCAGAACGTAATGAAAGTGGCACAAAGTAAACCATCCAAAGCGCTTTGTATTGTAGTAATTTTCATAACTTAGTTTTGTAGGACAACATAAACAGTAAAAGCTACAATTATGCAACCATTGTAATTGCAACCATTAAGCTATAACGTTAATTATTTATGAATTAAAAAGGAACAATAAAAAAGGCAAAAAATAATTTTTATTGTAAATTCCAATAATTTTGAAACTTATTCTGCACTGAAGTGAATCACCACTCAAAGTTTGTCGATGTTATTTTTTAAGTATTACAGAAGAAGAGTAGAAATGTGACGTTTTACGATCCCAAAAAATCCGTACACAATATTTTCGAATTTTATGTGGTAATGTAAAATATTTAATTTCGAATTTTTAAAGTACTCATCTCTCATTGTAACATTTTAACAATTTTAAAGTTTGAAATAAATGTTATATTTAAAGAGTTCGATTGCATATTTAAATAATTTCCTTGTTAATTTAGTTGTAAAATGCCACTTCATTAAATGATTTTCAATTTCAATTTGCAATGGCACTTTTTATGATAACGTATGGGATTCTTTTTCGATTTATGACAATGTGCTAGGTCATCGCATAATCATGATAATTCGTTTATAAACAAAAGTTTTTTGATGTCAATAATTTTTGTGGTTTATAAGAATCTAATTAAATATGATTTTTATAAAAGGTATATCAAAAACGTTCATAATTTTATAGAATATGTTTAAAAAGCCGTAGAAATCGTATTTGTAATCGAGGTATATTAAAAGTCGCTTTAGTTTCTTTTATCGAAACTATTGTGATTTAGAAATAACTGCGGAGCATTGAGAACGCGCTGTAATCAGATAAATATTCCTGTACACATATCAGTTGTTATAAAACTTTAATAAACCATGCCCCGCCTGTGACATTTACCAGTAAATGTCAATCTCAGCAAAAGTTTATTTTATATTTAAACTTCGACTTTGTTCTATGCTTTAATTTATTTTATTTACATAAATCGTTAAAACGCTTTTGATTCAGTGATTATATTCACATTTAATTAAAAAATTTAACCGGGTTTTTCTTTTAATAAGATGAACTTAAGTACTTAATTTATCGAACATCATGCTTTTATTATGCTTTTATATTTCATTTTGACGATTTCCGTACTCACAACGTAATGGCTTTTCATATTCTGCAATATACTATCTTATACGATATACTTCGCCGTCATCGGTCAGCCAATTTAGCTTTTAATTTTTAGGTTATTGATGATCCTTGTGCCATTTACGCTTGATTAACTTTTAGGGAAGAGACAGTTTTATGAAACTTGCAACAAGTAGTTAATTCTTGTTAATAAAAGCTATTCATACTGGTGTTAACGCAGATTACTGTTCTGTAATTATATTGTCTTCTTTAGACATACTGTATTCACGCTGAAAGCTTTCATTCGTGCCTATGACTAGGGCAATGCTAACAACATTAGTCTCTAGCTGAGTGAGTAACCAATAAAGAGAGTGGGGCTCTCGATCTTTCCCCGGTCCTTTACAAACACCACCTCGATGGATGTTTTTACAGTATGTAGTGAGACGTGTTTGTTGACAGATTATGACACTGTGTAAATGTGCTATATAACTCGTGTGTCAATAGTGAAAATCAAACTTAAAATTTATTTCCTGCTGTGATTAGGATATTCAAAGACGCTAAATTTTATCTCTTACGAATAATATTGAAGGGGTCAATAACTCCTTGAGACGATTTAATTATATGACTTTGACGCAGTTACTTGATTGGAGTTTCGTTTTCTATCAAACTAATTGCAAATATGGTTAATAATAGAAGCATGATTTAAATATATATTTCGCTTAATTGAAGCGATTATGGTTAATTAACTTATCTGTGACAACAAAAACCAACAGGTGATAGTGCGATATTGACCCACATTGTTGTGAATTTGTGATAATACAAATTGTGTTAGTACCCTTATCGCGTTTTTAGTAGTGGTACTTTTACAAGGCTGGACCTTGACTAATGACTTTGAATAGTGAATTACTTTACTTGTTTAATTTTGTGTAAACCTCAGTTAAAACCAGGCGATATGATAAACTCCTTCACCTACTCTTTTATCGCCGAACGGAAGGAAACGCTGTTAACCTCATTGTTATAAGTTTTGTTATCACACTATAACATATAAAGCCCTAATTGCTTTAGACTGCGTTATTTTCTAATCAACAGTGTGTTGCTTCACCATTATTCTCCCCTACTTAAAATACGAAAACATAGTTTTAGTGCAGGCGCGGAAAGGGTAATCACCGACAGTGATAACTTCATGATTAATTAAGTTTATTTAAACTCCGATTGTAAATATAGTCGAATTTATAAAGATTAATGGGATTCCCTTAGCAAAAATATTACTTTTTCGGATCAGTGAAATGAACGAAGGACGCACAACCGAATGGGCGTTGTTGTTTCCACTCAAAGCAGGTCTTTTTACTATGAAATCATCAACAATGACGAGTTCAGTTGAAAGAATTAAGAAAAAAAGAAATGCCAAAGATAATCCAGAAAGTGATCGGTTACGCATGCGAAGGGGTTCGAGTATGTCCGAATTAGACAAATTGTCAGGTGGAGGACATTTGCCAGATCTTGTACGGTCAACAACTGCTAACCATCAATTATCAGCCAGCCCTGCCTCTGTGCCGCACAGTCCTTATTTATCACGATCGGTTCTTAGCGCTACTACTAGTGTACGTGGTAGCATTGGCGACCTAATGAATGAGAAAAAATATGGAAGCAGTCAATGGAGTATCCGGAGTGAAACGTTGATTGCAAGAACTGTACCCCTTTCCACAGTTACACCGAGACATTCTCCCCCGGCGGAAGAAATATTTGTAATAAACCAATTTAATGAAGACGAATATTGTGGTCCGTTAACCACCGCTCAACGCACGCAGAAATTATCAAAACTGTTAAAGCAACAGAAGGCTATTCTGATAAATCGAACATTGATGGTATGTCTTACATTGTCCTAGCCAAATTATTCGAAGCACGATTCAGTTCAAGTTCACAATTTGAAACAGTTTTTTGCACGACCTAATTTTAATTGACAACAATTTGGTTTTCGGTCAGATAAGAAATTTGTTTACCTTTATGTAAATGGTTACGAAATGCAGTTTTTTTTTAATCAGTGAATGAACACTTTAGAGATTAATTTTTGAACATTATTCTAAATTTAAAGAAAGGAGAACAAAAAAGAAATTGTTTGATAAATATTTCCAACGGAAGTAATTTCATATTTTAAAATAAATAAAAAATGTAAAACTTGAAAAATGAATTGATATTGCAGAACTGAATGATTAGAAGTTGCAAATTTTCTTGATAACTTTAATGTAAACGTATTAAAAAATCATTTAAAAACTACTGTACTCATAGAACTCTTGTTAATATTTACAAATAGTTTTCACAGGTTTAACTGAAACATATTGACTTATACTGGTCCACCATTGGTAACTTTGTTATTAATGGAGCTATAAAGTCGATTAAATCAGTAAAAAATTGATGCATTTCCCGCTGATTATCATAATGAAAGCAAAAAAACAATCGGACGTCAACTGTTCAAGATATTCACGAAAATAGTAATTTTTTAAACTACAAAATTAAACATCTCTGCCAAATATGTAAAAAAGTGTAAAGCATTCCATTTAAAAAATGTTATTTTCGTGACTATTTCCCTCAAAAAATTTCAACGAATCAAATTAGTGCATTTTTTGGATACCGATCAATAACAAGCAAGTATGAATGAATATTTTCCACTAGTGCATATACCTGGGTATCGCACACGAGTATTTCACTAATGCAAAAACCCGGGTATATTTTGTTTAGAAGAATGCTCTTAAATTTTAAATTATTTATTTACTAAAATTACATTCAGAACAATGAAATGCACAATCAAAATAATTAACAGTTCCGGGATTTCCTTTTTCAATACCTTCTGATGAATCTTCTTGAAGGCGCATCTTGGAAATTAAGATTGGTGATATTCAAACGTTTAGCGTCGATTCCTATTTCTGCAGATGCCATCAACGTCCATTTTGAAATAAGATTTCTTCCAATTAGCCAGTTTTTGAAGAGTTTAACAGAAGGCTTTTCTTCCCAGTGCCGATTTAGTCAGGAAGAAGCGATTGGTGGTAACGTGTTTTCCTCGTGTTTCAATGAATTTATGAAACAATCTAAAACAGAAACCATTGTCAGAATATACAAATGTAAAGTCTCTGCATAGAGCAAACCGGACATCGATCAGGATGCTCTTTGTTTTCAATTAACCACTTCTTTGTCAACGGCCTCGCTCCGCCTTGAGTCGTTTAGCCAAAAACTGGATTATAAATAATCCATCCTGTGGGTCGACCAAAGTTGTCTTTTTCCACTTCAAAAAACGTCGTTAAATAGCTTGCGGCTTTACCCCCTCGCCAAGCCAGTTGATAGGATACTATATGGTAAAACTTGCATTGCAAACATGTAGGAGTATTTTCATCCCATAAATTGAAGATTTTTTTCATATTCTTCTGAGCCAACAGTTACAGCACTAGTTTTTCTTTTTTCGCTGTACACTTGTAGTTGCTTCTTTTTTGGGCTTTAAAGAACCCAATGTATCAAAAGAAATATTGTGCCTCTTGCAACATTTTGGCAACCCTTTTCCACTGAATTTTGATTACTCCTGCCTTGTAGTCAAAGTCGTCGTACTTTTTTATATTAAATGCAAAATCTTGCAATATATCCACCAACTTTTCCACATACGTAATTCCGATTACCACGTAACCTCTCATTACAAAATTCTTCAAATTGTTTCCAGGTACAGTAAAACCCCTCCATAGTGGACAGTCAAGGGACTGGACAAAACTGTCCACTATAGAGGGGTGTCCACATTAGAGGGGTGTTTGTATATAGTAATCTTATGGAGGGACTGATAAAAAAGTGTCCATTAAGAGGGGTGTCCGTATTAGAGAGGTGTCTACTATGAGGGGTTTTACTGTAAACGACTTTATTTTCTTCGTATTATGGGGAGCGAGATCAGTGATCTTCCCATTTATTTCGGCGACGCACTTGTTTCCGAACTTTCAATGAGAACAACTTTGGGAAATTCTGATATTTTTTTTTGTTTATATACGTTTCTACATGTGCTTTTATTTACATTTTTTATGGCACTTAGAAAAACATCAGCATTGCATATCAATCACAATGAAACGTCAATTTTTACGTTTCGTTAAAATTCTAACAAAAAATGAAATTTTCCTAGAAAAATAGTCTTGCAATATACCCCTCTTGCACGTCCACTATTCGAACATTTTTTCTCGTGTGCGAAAAATATATTCTAGTATTGGACGTGCACTCGGTAAGAACTATTGAATATCTCAAATAGTTGTCATTCGATTGTTTTCTTGCTTCACTAAATGGTGATCAGGGGAAAAGCACAATTTTTTTTACTAATTTAACCGACTTTGTAGCTCCAATAATAACAAAGTTACCAATGGTGAACACTAAGTTAAGATGATACAACTTGTATACCAATAAAAAATGGAGGTGTAGAAATAGTAATTTATTTTACAATTTGAATCTTGCAGAACTGAACTGCTTGACAAAGAAATGATCCATTTCTTAATTGTCACATTACAAATTCTTTACCTTTTACTTTTTTAGTACTGATCAAGTAAAAATATTATCGAGCAGTAGGTACTATGTGGATTTTGTATTTTGGTATTACTATGTTAAAATTAATTACAACATGATGAATAATTGAAGGGGTGAGTGGATAAAAGTGTCATGTAACATTTTTATGAAAATCGATTTTTTCATTTAAAACAATTCCTTTTGTAGTATTCTTTCATTGATAAATTTTTGGAAGCTCAGTTTCAATTAGGTATCGAATTATCAAATGCTAAAGTTGTTACGTTATAGGGAAAAGGTATCAAAAAATTATATTCAAATGCTTATATCTCGTAACTTAGGTTTATGTACATGACATGAAAATATATATCTGTGTTCGAAACACAGAATTATAAGTTAATACAAAGTGGACATAAAGAAATATGGATCAAGTAAGCTATGGAGGCGGCACAATTCATAGCTGACTTGACCCACCTTCATTATATATTTACTTATATTTATTTAGGGCAATAGACACTAATTTTTCATATTTATTATACTTTAGTAGTGTTAAATGTTTTCAAAATTGATATTGTTATTTGTTCAATTCATACTTATATACTAATCATAACTCCTTCCAACGCTCGCATCTGCCGATATTAATTTGACAATAGATAGATCTTTTAAGTGACCCACTTCATTGTTCAGCAGTTTAATTAAAATTAAGCATTGCATTGTTCAACCACAATTTTATTCACACTGCTCGACTAGTTTTAAGTGCATTTGATTTATGGCTTTCCCTCTGGTTTAGTGTAGTGACATTAGAATATCATGAATTGCTAAATTGACGCCTTTGTTACAATTTCATTGTTGAGGCAGTTTGAAAACGCAAGACCTTTGGACTTATTGTTAGCTTAGAAATTTTAATTAAAATTTAATCGCCTTTCCGGTTAAGTTTATGTTCACTTATACCGTCCTATTCATCGCATGAATTTATATTTATGTTCTGTGCTACAGAAAAATCTCATGCTTGCAAATACATATTCAGCAGTTACGGGTGTTCATAACTTTCAAAATAAATCGTCCATGAATCAGTTGTTGCTTTTACGTCGGTGCTACTTGTAGCGTTACGGTGCAGATGGCGCACAGTTGAAGTTTTCAGATGCTTTCAGGCGTCGCAAACGCAACCTGCTCACCATCTGAAACTGTTCGATAAAATTGTTCATGCGATACATTGCATTCGAAAAGCCACGGTTGGAACTTTGTGAGCTTTTACTTCGAAGCGTTTGCAAATTTCATTTTATGAAATCGCTTCTGTAAAGTTTTATCTTCGGATTCTTTCCGCAAATTACAATTTGGGAAAAACTTTGAAACAAGCATAAGAACTTGCGGTTTGTTTTATAAATTAGCAAATAGTCATTTACATTAAATGGCATATAATAAACTTAATTACTCTTTTATGCAGCATATTATAGATATGGAAAGGAATATCATACATAATTACGCTTTTATAATGTTATAGCAACGTTAGTTTTAATGTTGTGTTTGTATGGTTTGTGTATACAGTCGCACATGCAATACCGATCCGCATTGTTATGAATTTAAGGGGTGTTGTGGAGTAAACAGCCTTATAATATAAAACGGATAAATTTGCTTGAACCCGTGTTGCACATGAAAATATATTGTTTTCCTTGTTAAATTGGTAATTGCCTAAAATATTATATTATTTAACGAGCACATAATGTAAGCTATTATTATTATTATTATTATTCGACTCGTATTTGCAAACATCTGAGTTGATACGTACGAGAAAATACGAAATTTTATCCACGATCGACACTTTACAACCCATAATAAATTGTTCTTATTTTATTAATATTCTTAAAATGTTAAAACGCCCGTTGGGTGTGCAACCAACATCAAACTATATAAAATGTACCCACGTGACAATATAATTCCTGTATCCACATGATCGCAAATGAGCCAATCAAACCGCATAATGTTCTTAGTTACGTTCTATCCCAGCGATGATAAAAAACAAAAATAATTATCACCTTGTTTACTTTCGTTACTACAATTTTAATAAATCTGTCAGTTTGACAATTTAATTATATAAACATTTTCTTCTACAAAAAAACAGCTTTTATAATTAAAATTGCTTCTAATCGGCGGGGAGAGGCAACGAACACTGAAATTAGTGAAATTGTGAAGAAGACCGTTACAAAAAATACCGTAAAAATATGTATTGCGGGAATGAAAGTAAATTAATTGATAAATAAATTAGACAGTATAACTATTTTATTTCGTTCATTCATTATATTGTCTTATCGAAAATAATACGTAGAATGATTAATTATCAAAGATATTAAATTTGTGAAATTGAAGCTGGACGTTCCACTTGTCCTTCGGACTTGTAGAATCTCCAGCCCAATTTCACTCATAATAACATCGATAATAATCATACCACTAGTTATATTATAACAGACACATGGTTTATCTTTAACCTTCAAAAAAATGAATTATTTGTAAAATTTTCTTTGATTTGTTGAACAACAACGAAACAAAAAATGTAAGTTAAATTAACTACCTATTAAAGGGTTTTTTAATAAGGACGTTCGATTTTAAAATGTAAATAAAACAAGTTTTGTGTGAGATATCTACTCAATTTTTTTTTCATTTGAAAGTATATTTTATGTCATTAAGTGTAGAATATAACGTCGTTCAAATGTTCGTCGCGGCTTTGCTTGGTGGCACGTATTCGGAAAGTCCAATTTTCAAGGACATTGTCGCATAAATCTGACTGAATTCGCTGGATGGCGTTTGTTATGTTGACTTTGAGAGCGTCAATTGTTTGCGGTTGATTCGCATAGACCCGTGATTTAAGATAGCCCCAAAGGAAGAAGTCTAAAGGCGTTAAATCGCACGAGATAACCATACCCTCAAATCGCTCGTCCAGAATGTCCGTCGTGGCATGTGCTCTGTAGCACGTAGCTCCGTCCTGTTGGAATCACATGTTATCGGTATTCATATCGTCCAGTTTAGGCCACAAGAAGTTACTTATCATCGATCTGTAGCGCTCGCCGTTGACGGTTATGGCAATGCCAGTGATGTATTTGGTGCTGGTGTATCTCGTGTGGATTGGTATCACCCCAAATCTGACAATTTTGCTTGTTGACATATCAATTCATCCAAAAATGGACCTCGTTGATAAACATGATTTTATTGACGAAATTTGAGTCAACTTCCAACTGCTCCAGAGCCCAATCAGCGAATACATGGTGTTGTCTATGGTCGTTTAGCTTAAGTTCCTCGGTTGGTTGGATTTTAGATGGGTGCAAACCCAAGTCCCGACGCAAAATTCGCCAAGTTCAAGTCACAGAAAGGCCAAGTTCTTGTGAACGACGAGAAATTGACTGCCTTGGGTTTTCCCGTACACTCTCCCGCACAGCAGCGATGTTTTCAGCAGATCTTGCGTTTCAGTAACGTACTGGTGTTGACTGATTACTTACCAAACCGGTTGATTCGAATTTGGCCACGGAACGTCGAGTCGATTCGGCAGGACGGTTGTGGCGAGAATAAAAATGCGACAAAGTCGTTTAAAATTAAACCTCCTGAATACTTGCCACCAAGCAAAACCATTCCACATTTAATGCCATAAAATATAATTTCAAATTAAAAAAAAAGAGTGGATATCTCACACACAACTTGTTTTATTTACACTTTAAAATCGAGCGTCCCTATTGAAAGACCTTTACATATTACATGTTGCAATTCAAACTGAATTTTATAAGCAAAACATGTCTTTTTTACGGAAGAACAATCTTTCAAAACTATCATTTTATCGCGTATGTAGGCAACCAACATTGCAGCAACTACAAATATTGAACATAAAACTGGGGGGGGGGGGTCCGAAGAATAACGAGCGGTATTATGTATCGATACCTAGTGTATACAACAAGCTTATTATGTTATGAGCGTAGATCAACATTATTTATACATGTTAAATAACACAAAAATGAAACATTTAGTAGTACCTACCAGACATTAAATTTAAACCCAAACATTTTCAGAGAATAAAATTTTCCCGCCCCCTACAGTCATAATTATAGAATAAACTGTCAGTTAATTGTGCTGTAGGACAACTTAAGAATTTTTTAAGTTAATTTCTTAGAAACATTATTAAAAAAAATTTGGTTCATTAATTTCTTGTTGCCACCAAGAAACAAAGAGCAAGAAAGAACTTTCCGAAAGAAAATTGCATTATGTTAATTTCTTGTGACAAAACGCATCAAAATTAAAAAGTGTAATAAAAGGAGTAAAATTAGTCCCATACAATTGTCTCTTGATACAAAGAGTCGTTGATAAAAGTTTTTAAATTGGGTGGCCTTCTTTCTGTTTCAAACCTTCCTTCTTCATCTGTTAGTATATCAGTAATTCAAAAGCTCGTCTTCTAGATCGCAATTAAAATGATATTAATTTTAACTAATTATAATGGAAACAATTGTGGGTCGTACGAAAACCCGAATTTTGGTTTTTCTTACTATGAGAATGATCAAAGTTTTAAAAGTAATGTTTATAGGCCACTTATTCATTAGGAACTACATAAGATGTCAGGAATAACAATATTGTAACTAATTCGAATCTCAACTTATAATCAAATTAACATTAAGGTATTTTTATGAACATTATTTTTAAGATCTCATGAACAAACTGATTTTGAAACCTACCCCTAAAACTTTCAAAAAAATACTGTTCTTAAGGATGTATAGAAAATGATGAATCAACAATATTTACAGTAAAAACAAAAGATTAGTTTCAAAATAAGCTCTCAGTAACATTTGTGCACGTCTGTGCAAAACCACAATATATCCTTAGAAATGTGTCAACAAATATGTAGGTCAAAATTAGCTTACAAGTAAAAGCTAGTAAAAAGTAAAGTAACTGTAACTACTTTTAAATTAAACAATTTATTTAAATTCTTTTTTTTTTGTTACATAATCATGAATGATATTTAGTAATAATAATAATAATAATAATAGTGTAATTTTAAAATAATTGATTTTGCCGCGCTGTAGCACTGGACAAGAAACTAACGATTGCCGCTGTATGGTACATTATAATATTCAGTAGCCCAGTTGCAAAACCAGACATCTTCATTTTTAAGTCAATTTTGAAAGCTTGGTTATAAACACTCATAGTCGTCAAAAAATAAATGCGTTTTTTTTATAAAATTGTAAAAAGTTGTCTAATTAATTAATTATGATTCTGCACACATTCTAGTTTTATAATAAATGACGAGCTGAGTTCAAAGGTAATAATGGCTCGATTTCTCATTTTTAAGATGTCTGGTTTTGCAACTGGGCTACTCAGTAAACGTAGCCAAATTTTACCACTTCGACAAACTGTTTATAAATAAGAATTACAGTTCAATTAAGTAGCGGTAAAAACGGTAACCTAACACTAGAAAATTCCTATTTTTGCCAAATTTATATAGAGTCAAATTTATAAAACAACTCTTTGTAAAATTTGTACGACTTGTTTACAAAAATCTCCTGTTCTAACTTCATTACATCAATGTATGATAATTTTGATGAATGTGAATATCAATTGTGGTGATATAAATACATTCATTATCATTTCATATCATGGCATTTCATTTAGTTAGTCAGTTGAATTCTTAAATTTTAAAACGTTGTTATTTGAAAAAGTAATGCAATAACAAATGTTTATTTATTTATGACCACCTTATAGTTTTTGTTTTAGTTGTTTGAGGCCCCGAGCGCGTGTTTCATGCATATGCATATGTTAGGACATAGTTATTTACTTAACAATCCCCAGCTAAAACTTCTGAACACTTGTGAATTCCTTATATAAACGATACCTTCATTCAAGCACTATTCCTCAAAATATTGGTTTTTTAATTTATGTTGGTAGTAATGAATACTTATATCATAACCTATATAATTTTGACAGAATCAATTAAATGTTACACAATATTGAAGTTAAGGTATTCCTCATCGGAAGCTTCTTTGAAAATAGTCGTTTTATTGCTTCCTTTGTTGGAACCGTTTGGTGTTAATTTTTTTATTACTACTGAGAGATGTAAAATCCTATTACTATAAACATAAAGTAAAAAAATATATTTTTTCACGGCCTTCTAACCGTTTCTAAAATTAAAAAACTTGGTATAGCCCGTCCAAACAACAAAATAATTGAGAAAGCAATTATTATCAATCAGAATGTCATAAGAAATCACTCAAAAGTGTTTTGAGTTATCATTTACAATATCAATTACAAATCTATCGTGTGAGATGCAACTTCTAGGTAAACCATCTGAATTTGACTGATATTACTAGCCACTCTTGTGGAAAATTTACATTCTGCATTAATAACTCCTTGGACTAAAATTTAATCTTTAATGTCAAATGTCAGTTTGTTTATTTTACCAATATTATGAAAAATTTGGTTGAAACTTTGACATCCCGCAACTTTTTAATTAAATCGATTAAATAACCCGAACTTTAACAATTACTAATTGTCAAGTATCTAATCGAACGCCGCTTTCGAAATTTGCTTTAACCAGTTCTAATTGAACGGCTCAAGAATAGCCTAAGTGATATTCTTATCGAGAATTTCACAATTTGTTAGGTCCGTATTCACAGTTTCTTGAGCCAAGTGCTTGCTTGAAAGGTAGGTAAGCTACTTTCGTTCGCATATTTCTTTGTCCTTACCATAATCAACACTTTTTTGGTTGTTAGTTCAAATGTATATTAGCAAACACAATTTTATGAGACTGATTAATGTACACAAGATAGAACTAACGAACGGTTCCTTATTAATGAACGTATACACTATTAATGAAATATCACTTTATAATAAAAGTACATTCCGACTGAATATTCCGGTAACTCCTAATTTATTTGGAAATAAATTAAAAATGCAATACTTGCATTATGTAATTGCTAGCAATTTATAATACTTTTGATACTTACTGGTTTGATTTAATTTTGATGTCATCAAATAAAATAAAATTTTTCTTCAACTAGTAATAGCTCTTATTAGCATACAAGTTGGCCAAATAACTACAAAGATGGATGAAATTCATTAAAATTAAATTTACAACTGTGAGTATGGTCCTTAGGGCAGGATATAATTCCAAAAGGAATACATTTGCCTTCGTCAAATTCCCTTAAGTAAAGTTTAGGTATCACAAGTTGTGTATTTTCTTCAAAATTCATACATTTGAATGCGAAATTATAACTTCTAATGTCTTTATTTCAAGATTCTAGAGTTATTTCTTACACTGGGTCTTTCAATTTTACCCGTATGTCTGTAAATCATTTGCAGACCGACACAATATAAACGACTTCAGAAGAAAGCTCCTTTTAATTTTGAATATTTTGATTTAGCTCCTATTTATGCTCTAATTACTCTGTTACAGATATATCCCTGCTTTGATAGAATATTTTAACAATAAACTATTTGTTGTCAGAAGGTTACATTTTATATAAATTACTTTAAAATAATTAATATTTTAATGTACCGGTAAGATACGGTAGGTTTGTTCTGAAGTTTTTATGAAATTAGTAACACAAGTGCAACTTTTGCTGATTTAATTAAAACTGCAGCCTTGGATCGTGAAATGAACGACTGAAATGTAATTAAAAATATTCATTGTCATCTCCTTGCTTTTGATACGGGATCCTTGTTTATTATAAAAATGTTCTAGAGTGTTTAATATTGAAACCGGTGACCCAGTTTTGATATGCACTTTCCTCGTCAATTGAAATTTCAGTTTTATAATCTATTTATGATTTTCGACTGTTGCGTGACGTGAGAAAATAATAATTGAGTTCTGAAAGGGCAATATTGGCTCTTTCAATTCATTGATTTATTTTGGAAGATGAGTTTCGCTAGAGCAGAGAATTCCTGTATAAGCCGGTAACCTAGTTACTGATGTAATTCTTTTTGTATTAAAAGTAGAACAAAAATAATGTCGCATAAATCTCTCGCGTCCTACACAACATATCTGCACAGCTTTAAGCATTTCCGTTGAGATTGATAAAATTTAATACTTTATTGTCGTATTAAATTGATTAGATTTCGCCGATATGTATTTACCTGTGTTGCGCCAAAAATAACTCCATGTTACTGCAAAGAAAACCGGACATAAGAGTAGAACCATAATTAAAGGGCGCCCTTAATGCTAAAGGTCTGGATACATCCGCCAGAGATGGAACGTAAGACCGTCAATTACCGTTCGGATCTGCGCATTGTAGATATCTCGTTGGAGAGATTTCACGTTATAAATTTTACGTTATTACCAAAATTGCGAAAATGTAAGAGCAAAAAAAATACAAAATTACAACTCAGAAAAAACTAATTAATGTATTATACAGCAGTGTACATATTGATTAAATCAGTTAAAAATGTAATACATTTGAGCCTTATTACCTTGATTTGCGCAGCGCAGCGATGCATTGGCGCATTATTTGAACGTTTGTAGCGACGTCCCTACAATTTATTTAAATAAAACGAATTTTTAAAATTTCTAAGTTTCTTTGACATTTCCTTAAGCAAGTCATAAAAATCATATCAAGTGGTACTTATAAAACTGCCAAAAGTTAATGCAGGTTAAAAATTGACATGTCTACTTTTGCATGAACCCTCTTAATGTTTAGTTTGCGTACTGCACATACACTCTCCTCAACCTCTCCCCACCCATGCAAGTATGGAACAAAGAGTAACGCCCCAAATTTATAATAATCAATATAAATTTAAGTTTCAAGTTGCACGTGAACAACACTCGAGTGCGGCACTCTACCTGATCGTGAGCAGATATAGTTTAACTAGATATAATGAGCCGAAGTACATGTTGTAACTCCAGGGGTTACTGTTTGAAATGTCTTTGGTGACAGATATACATAAACATATGAAGAGCAGAAATACAAAAGAAATAATATTCATTTTTAATTATTGGAAAAAACAGGGAGAAAGCAGGGTTTTTCAATGGCAACAATTCGGAAAGTCATAAAAAATAAATAGGTCCCCATTTCGTTTCAAGATACAATAGTACTTTTAACAGAAATTAAAAATTACTAATGGCGTACTTCTCTAATTCAAACGCGAAATTTTATAATAATATTACTTTTGATTTTTTGCTCCTCATATAATATAAACTTTCTATTTTATATTATAAGATAGGTAACTCCACAAATGAAAACTAATTCTTAATGTCTTTTCGTTTGTTGAATGAAAATCAAAAAGGGTTTTACAATTCACTAAAAGCAATATGCTTATATTTCAATAAGATTTTTAATGAATCTGCATTTTCGAAACTTCAGAAAAGTCTTAGAATAGCTGTGTGAATGCAAGCTATTGTCACTACTGTGGCTAAACGCGAAGGTGTGAAATGTAAATACAAACAGCAAATTTTAAATTTCCAACTACTGCGGCAGTAACAGTTTATAATAAAATCAATAAAGGTAATAATCCTATTAGCATACGAAAGCAATGTTTTTTGTAATATAGCTAACACATTTCTACACGTATTTCATCTTTTTTTTAACTCCTTCAAATGTAACATATTACTATTAATATTATTATTATTATTATTATTATTATTATTATTATTATTATTATTATCAGTTGATAGTAAAACTCAAGTGTAAGATGGATGCCGCACATTCTTGAATAAAACCTTGTTGTCCTGAAGCTTTTATATCTAAAACTTTCTTCAAACTTGTTTTCTCATTATACCTCACCATTAAGCATATTCCTGTTCTATGAGTATTCAACTAACAAATCACATTCTATATCCCAACAACATTTAATAACCAATCATTTTTCGGTAAAGAAATGAATTTTGGCGTTTTTCGGTTACAAGAAATCTTTATGGGCCCTGATTTTTGTTTAGTGAGTGGTATACTCCAGTTTCATCAATTGCAACAATTCGTAAAATAATATTATGATCATCTTGTAGAGCTCTGGCATAAGCAGCCTGGGAATCTAAAGCGCAGACACCTTTTTCTTGCCCAAAGCATCCTTCTGTATTGACTCTTTACCTCGCCAAAATTGTTTAGCCCAACATTTAAATTGGAAATATGTTTTGCTTACATTTCTCTGCTTATAGACATCAGTTCATCGATTACTTTCGGCCCATTACTCTCTTCCGTAACGCTGCGATGTTAAAGTTAAATATTGCTCACACTGGTCACTGAAAACTTTTATAATAATTTTATGTTTTCCGAAACATGAATCACATTTGGTACGTACTCATCCCAATGTCACGGCAACTAGAGAGGAAAATGTTGCGGTATCAACTTGTCATTTTAATAGCAAAAAGTTTACCCTAACACCATTTTATTACAATTTGCGACTAATAATAACATTTGGTTGTGGCAATAATGTTTTGTTTTTATATTTGATCTGAGATTTGCTGTTTGCTGTAGATTATAGGACTATCAAATACGAGTAATAGTAATGCAAAATGCTTTCTTTTTACTTCCGTTTGGTTATTACTGGATTTATTGACACTTTTAACGAAGCGAATGTTTTTATCACGTCAATGCAATATACACATAGGCACAAAAATAATTAAACAATATGAAAATTAGAATTGCTTTAAAACTAGATGTTTACCATAACAATTTATTTTCAATAATATGAGCTCTCCAAAACAAGGTGGTAGGTGAACAAAGAATTTTTTTCTGAATGGCTTGTTGCGCTAAAATGAGTTTACAGCTGATGATCCTGAACAAAAAAATTAGCATTACATTGAATGAAAAAGATAAAACTGCGCCTGGCGTGATTTACAACCACGCATAATGTATACGAACTGTATGAAAGCTTTAACAGCGTTTAATTTTAATTAAAATTTTGGAGGACAAGTATCTGAACTTTTAGGACGAGCATTTTTCAATCTCCCATATTTTTGTTTTAATCAACGCAATGCTACATTTTATCTAAACATTGCGAACTGCGAACATTAAATAGCAGTTATCTAATACATATTTAAATTTTTAAATTTCTTTTTGAATTATATTTTCTGTAGATAATTTATTATAATACAAGTCGAGTCATTGCACTGTTAACATTAAATACAGCTTAATTTGTATTTCGCATGTTTTGATAAAGCGCATTTTCTACCCCGTCAAAAGAAAGAAATAGCGAAAGTTTTGATTACAACGTTTACGTGCCACTTAAGGTATGAATAACTTAGCATGCCAGTATGGCCAAGACTACGCTGCAAACAACTAAAAGCATTTGCCCTTTTATTCTTCATTAAATCATATAAAATTCTCGCTTTACAATGCGTTATTTATAAACCGACCTTACTTTGACTACCAATAATAAACTGCAAAGTGAATGCCATATTTTAAAGTAAACTGCCCAGAGCGGCAGGATACCCTTATTTTCTTATTTAATAAATCGTGAAGGGTTTGACGTAGTGTGCCTGGACTGGTCAACTGTAAGATGCATGGCTACTTTGAACAAAATCGAATTAGAACCAGCTGACAAATTCACACGAAAAGTGGTTTTTCGCTTCTTTTTTTTAATCTATAAAATTTACATTAAGCGCATTAACAGTTTCGCCCACAGACGAAATAAATAAAGGAATAAAAAGGCAAACGGCTGGTGAAATATGAACGGTTCGTGAAAATGTGTACATTCGTAAAAAAATGCCCCGAAGACGTGATGAAGACCTTTTTCTTGAAAAAGCACATATGATATTAAAAGCATCCTATATTCTAAACACGCCTTAAAAGACTTATATTAAAGCTTCTGTTGGAATTTATAAATTGTGGAGGATTCCGTTTTATTAACCTTTGACCTTTACAATGCTATTATTTAATAATGAAGCCGTCGTGAATTTGTTCTCATTACGAAAATTTTTGAATGTCAGAAATATTTCAATTTAGTGGAAAAATGGTGATTATTTTTTCTATAATTCCTGTAACATCAATAAGGACTTTGAACAGTAGCATTTACAAAATTACGATAATGGCGCAAATGTGTTAATCGTGGTCGTTTACTAACAATACATAAAGTTTATTAGTTGAGCTATAATAAACGATTTACAATTTTCTATTATTAATTGCTAAAAACTTATATTACAAAAATTTTAAAATCACTATTATGAGTTTATTTTGGAACTCGGCCAATTTTCGACCTACAGATTTGTTGACTTCTTTGATTTGATAAAATTTGTGGAATTTTGTAAGTGCTACTGTTCAAAGTCCTTATTGATGTTACAGGAATTATAGAAAAAATAATCAATATCACTTTTTTGTTTTTTAGGTCATTATGTTCAAAATATCACAAAGAACACGTTGCCGAAATTTAAAATTTTGATAGAACCTTTAATTTCAAATTAACAAGTGTTTAATACTTTTCCCTTGAAAGATCGTAAATCTTAACCGACAATGGTCGTTTAAGTGCTAGTTACTCACAATAATCACAAACGCATTACCTGCCATACGGGTTTGAATATGGTTGCTTTCAGTAAGATGTCTTTCTGTAAATGTTTTTATTGCAGACGCTTTTAAATCATCCTGAATAGGTTTACCACAACTTTACCAGGGTGTAATTAAGTTAAAGCTTTTGCTATAAATACATTAGACGATATTACAATTTATTCGCCCACTATTAAAATGTAGACTGTATATATAAATAGATTTTCGGTTTCTTTCATATAGAACTAATCTGCTTTTTTAAAATTGGTTTCGGATGAATATTGTTTTGTTTGCAAATTTAGTGTCACCATAGAACTTGCGATTAATCTGTAATTAAGCTAACTCTGATGTTAAATTTAGATAATGGCTTACAAACTTTAAGTCCTAAATATAAATCAATAGAAATTGTTTCAAAATTAATTTTAATGAACAACTGGAACATATTAATTGGTTATATAAAATATGTTCATAATATTATGTGTATTTATATTTTCGTAAATTAGATACCTAGTTAAAAAAGTAACTCATCTGCTACAATGAATGAAAATATGTTGTAGTCAAAAACATACAATCCACCGGACTTGTAATAAACACGTATCGAATTCAATTTTCTATGAAATACGGAAATTTTTAAAACTAGATGTTGTGATCACTGTTCTTTTATCGAAAATTAATAATATGGTGAATAAATTGCACTATTGATATTCATATTATCATACAGCAGTACGTTATATTAACATAACTAATAAGAGCCTAATTTTAAAAACCACTATAAAATAAAAAATCTCAATAAAACAGTATTTGATGAGGTATCACAATAGTGTTAAAATTGTATCGATATTTTTAGCAAGTGTCTAATTATCTACATAATGTTATTTTCTTTAGAAACTGGTTACATCTTGTTTCTGTTTGAAAGGATTTTTTAGTTAACTAGCTACAATCTTTGACACTTCTAATTCAATATATCTTTTTTACTGCGAAATAGTCTATCTCTTTCTTTCGTTCCAATAACAACTTTGCTATTTTTAGGTCATCTGTGTAGTTGCATCCTCTTTAATGCCCGTTCTAATCTCTAGAGGTTCGCAGTAATTGAACCGAATAACAAACTGCCCTAAAAACCGTTGAATTCAGATGCAGTAGTAAAATAATACAAATTGTCAAAGTTGCTTCAATGTATAAACATAAATAATAATAATTATGTTGACATTTTTTTTGGGATTTTGTTATTTATTTAATGTTTTTACTTTTGTTGCTTATTTCCTATTATTCTTAGTTTATTTCTTAACGCATAATTGTATTTTTTCTAAAACATTCATTTCACTCTCAAAGCACATTAAAATGTTTAAAATTTTGTTAAAATAATAATTAGTCAAGAGAACTTACAAATTTTTATGTTTGTTTTGGAATAAAATGAAAATTACACGATGTAAAAGATAATTAGGTTAATACCAAACATACAGTTGTTATAATGTTATAATTATTTACTGTAAAGATATAGTTCTATAAGTAATACAAAAATGTATTTTAAATTTCAATTCAGCACACAATATTTACACATTAAAGATCTTTAAACGTCTCGTCTAACAATAACAATCTGTCAGGTTGAATATGAGGGTGTAACGAATTCGATTCCTTTTATCATCCATCTTAGACTGTAGTATTTTTTTTTAAAGACAAATAATAAATAATAGACAATGTACACTCAGTGTATAAATATATCGTTCAATGAGTTTGCATTTCAAGATTATCGTCATGATTAATCCTTTGATAAATATCGTATGTAAATGACAAGATAATTCTGCACTAAGTTTGACATTACAAATTACCTTACCAACTGCACTAATCTTATTGTAAATGAGGCAAAACAGTTCAGAATAGTGTATATTTATAATCCAAAATTCAACTGTTTGATAATATTTAGTAAAATTTTAATTTTGTTGTGAAAGTACTTTTTATTCATGTGCCTACACATATTCTATGTTGCAAAATGATCAAATAAAAGAAACCTTGCACTAATGAGTTTATAAATACTTCGAGTCAACATTAATTGCAAACATTCCAAATTGGATTATTTTTAATTGCATATCTTGTTAATATTTCCTTGTATCTCTGAAAATAGGAATTGTGAAATTTATTTTATCAGCCAAACAGCACGCATGACACATAATCCGATTATGGTATCAGATGTATGTTGTCCCCTTTTACGAACAAGCTTCTTAATTGTGTGTATACCGTAGGGAAAACTGTGCAGCTTAAATCTTCGACATTGTTAAGATAGCTCAGTTTACTGCTTTTTCTTGCACTTTATTTCCTGAGATTTAATATTTTCATGTCAGTTTTGCTACATTTAGAGCTCACTCACTTATTCGGTTACGGTTTACAGGAATTAAACTTTTTATTTCAACAAAGAGCGAATTCTAAAAAAATGTTTATCGACGTAATTAAGAAATTCCTGAAATATCCCCTTTTATTATAGGGAATAAAACGTCATTAACGTTACAATATAGCAAGCATGTATTACTTATTTTGACATTGTTGGGACATTTTAGCTTAGAATTTACCACGAGAACTCCTCCCAGGAATTTTCATAAACATTCATGTCAGTGTCAAATACAAAACGTGCATTTTGCTTTATAGGAACTTTGCTGAAAGCTCGCAGAAAGCAATGCATCCTACAACAAATACTGAAAATAAATTGGTAAACTTTATGTTATAAAAAGTGGAATTTATTTATTAAGACTGAAATGGTATTTAATAAATACTAGCGATCCTGAAAACTTATAGTAGAATTTATTATTAATAATTTAATTCATTAAAATATTTATTACTTTACAACCAATTATACATTTAATATTTCCTTTATTTCAACTCTATCGAAAAATTTTCATTCAATTTTTTTTACCGTTATACAATTATGTGTACAATTATGTAGATACCAGAATATTGTAAAAATAAATATTTGTTTCACCTTTGAGTAATTTTTTAATGTATTTTTCGCTAATAAATGCTTAACAATGTGTTTAACTGGGTGTGAACTGTGAAGCTGTATTAAATTCATACAAAATTGTATTAAGTGTTCAGTTAATTAGCTTTGTATCACAAAACAGGTATTCATCTTGGTCTATAATTATTTCCGTTGTAAGCCGATGTTCAATTTTGATCACAATTATAATTAACGTTCTGAG
The DNA here is from genome assembly GCA_949768715.1 of Dascillus cervinus. Taxonomy (NCBI): domain Eukaryota; kingdom Metazoa; phylum Arthropoda; class Insecta; order Coleoptera; family Dascillidae; genus Dascillus; species Dascillus cervinus. Next base: position 14,282,746 of record OX458316.1, on the reverse strand, counting down.
GAAACTTCAAAATTTTATTTTCTAAAATTTGGTGATATTATCCAAATATAATATCAATATTATTTCTAACATATTAGCTAATTTTTTTTTTATTAACAAGTAGTAAGTACCAGTAGTAAACTTTTCTGTAATTAAAAACAAAATAATTAAATGGAATTAATCTACAACTTTTTACTAAAATATTAAACCTAAATCGTTTTCGTAAAATTTATGATAAATTGCACTTCCCATCGTTCTATTATTAACGGCAAATCTGTTTTCCAGATACAATTAATTGATTTGAGCTTTATCAATCAAAAAGATATCATTACTTTTTTGGTGATGCATTTTATTTGATAATGGTGTAATTACTGTAAAATGAAGTAAGCAGAAAAATGAATGACATTTCCTACAATCAGCAATTAATTGAAATTTTAATCTTCCACCATTGCTACAGTTAATATCCGAAATAAATTGCAATAACGTAGGTACAGTCTGTTTTGCTTTATCGGGGTGATATTGATATTGCAATTAAGTTTAATTGCATAAATTGTTCCTATTCATAGCATCAAGTGATAACGTCAGGAGCAGTTACACACTAATTTTAGATATATATCTACAATATAACGTAAACTTAATTGGCATTTACTAAACGTTTCACAATTGACAATCAAAAAATTAATGGAAATAAAAATTATTAATTTGGACAAGATCATTTTAATATCATATTATGATCTCTTTAACCTCGGTAACAGTATGTACAGTTTCACCTACTACTACCATTATTATATTCCCATATTAACCCACGTAACACATGTACATCCAATGGACGTACATTGGACGTACACAAACGGATCACTGTACGTCCAATGGACGTCCAATATGAGACTAAATTGGACGTACATCTGGACGTCAGTTTGTTGTGTTTGTATTTTTGGGACTACATTTGGGATCTTTCCGGACGTTCAATGTACGTCCATATCGTGCCGGTTCGTGGACGTCCATCGACAAACGTTTATTGGACGTCTTTGGGATTGTAAACGGATTCACTGGACGTCTTATGTATGTCAATTTTGACTCAAATTATGGACATTAATGGACGTACTTATAAACGTTGTGGGATTAAAAAATAAATAAATAAAAAATAGAAAAAAGCATATATTCAAAAATAAATAACCTTCAAAAAATTCTAAATTCAAAAATTGTTACAATAACGATCTTTAACAAATAGAACTAACCATTAACAAATTAAATAACATGAAACTTAGTCTTCAAAAATACGCATAAAGAAATATGTAAATTTAAAAATAATTTGCAGTGAACAACTTTACCTATTTAACTTTAACTATTAACAAACTAAATAACTAGAAACTTAGCCTTAAAAAATATGCACATTCAAAAATAATTACCATACAGAATTTAACTAATTATTAACAAATTAACAACTAGAAACTTTGAGAAAAGTCATTTCAAAACAACACCGGTTCTTCACCACAATTTTTCTATTGCAGTTTTAATGCCCCTTTCGGAGGAACTAAATTTACACTATCTGAAAAAAGAAAATATTAGACACCCCTTTCTTAAAATCATTTAAACTTACCAATATAATCAAAGCTGCAATTCCAAACCGCCTGTTTTTCTTCGACCTTGCATAATTCAAATTGCATAATACAAATTCATGTAGGTATTATCAAACGGACTTGGGATTTGTTCCGTAAATTCATAATAAACTATTTCTCCCAAGAGTGAGTTGCCTAAAACATGTAACAAATATTTTAAAAAAACTTAAATACATTGTCATTTTAACTTACGCCAATCTCCAAAAACTGTTCAAAGTGCACTAACTCACTACAATTGAAAGATGGTTCGTTGCCCCGAGAGCCGATAGAACAAAAAAATTCCGAACCCTCCCATTCAAGGTTACGGCACGCATATTCGCCTCTCCAGGGTAGGAATAATAAATAGCTGAATGTATTGCTTTAAATTTTTAAGTTTAAATATCTTATAATCTATTGATACAATTACAATTTAAGTTGTTCAAAAATCTAATTAATTCACTCCATTTCTTTTAAAAGCGAGACAGATCCTTTATGCAAAACTTCAATTACTTCTTGAAAATACCTCCCCAAATTGAAATCAAAATACCGGGCCACTTTGAGTTAAAAGAATTTGTTATTGTGTATTGTAATTATAAATATCTATTCATGAAAATTGCTCACATAAAATTGCCACGAAAACTACGTTTTACTAGTAATTTGAGTAATATTGTTTAGTTGTGGATGAAATTGGTGAAAGTTTCCGTTACCATTGTTAAGGAAATTCCAAATCTTTACAAATTCGGTGAGACCAATCTGCCTTTGTGTGCAGAAATAAAATCAACGGACAAGTTTTTATCTTTAAAAAAATTCAGATGTCGTACATACTTCACTCGGCAAGACTGCAACAGACCTTATTCTTTAATATCAGCAAAAATTTATCCCCAAATAACACTGGCGCCGACTATTATATGCCTTCAATTTGACATTGGCACATTTACAACACCTGATACATTAATAAATGACAAACTTTACCTAGTCTCGCAATTACAACCCATGACCTTCAAACTTTTAAGTAATAAATTTATTAAAATCTCAAATCTCACATTATTCATACAAAAACTTTTAAATTTAAATATCTTAAAGACATTTATAATCTATTAATACAATTACCGAATTCAGATTTTATCAAATTTGATCAAAACTTTATTTACATGTAACTGAAACGAAACAAAGTTTTATCTCGCATTTTACGTACGAATTGCTAAAAAATCGTTCAATAGTTTAATTAATAATTCACTAGAAACTCCTTATCTCCTAGATCTAATCAGGATATCAAAACAACGTATTCTTCATAAACTCAAAGTCATAAAGTAATAAAGTAGTGAGTTTAATAATGCTTTTAGTTAAAGTTTCAAATTTTTTTTCAAATTCGTGTACGGACCGATCGAATTAAGTACATGAATGTACGTACAATGAACGTCCATACTGATCCGTTTATGTACTGTCCGTTTATGTCCATAAATGTACGTACAATGGACATTCATGTTGATCCGTTGATGGACGTCCAGATTAAGTCCATAAATGTACATTCAGTGGACGTTCCATTTATATCCATTGCTGTAATGTACATTTATGGATTAGCTTGGACGTCCATTGGACGTCCATTAGAGATCCGCTTGTGGATCGTCCATAAATGGATAAGAAATGGACCAGCATGTACGTCCATTGGACGTCCTGTGTTACTTGGGTAAATGTAGAACACAAAATTTGTTATTGATACGTACGGGATTTATATTTATTTATATCCTTCGTGTTCACCCTTAGATACGGCGGATCCACTGTAGTTTGGTCAACAACGAGTCTCTAGACAATTTCGTAATTTTTTTTATCTATATTTCTTTATGTTCTTGTGTGCAATAGGTTGCTTGCTTTTTCGCCCAATTTTTTTTATATTTTTACTTCACTTAAGTTGCAGAAATTAGGAATTAAACCAATTTTCTTTCAATAATTTCTTGAATTTATATCAATCAATTCATCTCAATTGACAGACATTCCTTTGAAGCATTTATTTCCAAACATATTTCAAATTATCATTTTATTTCCCTTGGGATGACCTACTCCAACCTTACTTGACCCCACTTTCGTGTCTGAATTCCAATATTATGGAAAATCATTTTCAGCTTTTCGGAGATATTCAGTTACATCTCTTTTTAAATTGTCACGAACCTTTACTTTCATTTTTACTGAATATCAAAAATGTAATATGTTTACAATGCATTCAAGAAAAATGATTTTTTTCCTGTTTTGTGGCATATTTTTTGTTCGTCGCTTCCAGTCACAACTCTATTATTTGTCAGTGCCCAAGATATTTTTATAATAAAGAAATAAAATACAAAAATATGATACCATTATTTATATTTGAACAAAACTGTATAGATTTTTAAATTAAATTCGGACTTTCTCGGATTTTTCATTAATTGAAAATCTTTAACGAAAGCGTCTCAATCAGCAAACTGTGAAAGTAAATTTCAAGATAAATTCTTTCGATTTCTATTTATAAAACTTCAACTTGCTAGAAACTGAACTGATCGCGATCAGTAAATTAAACTTGTTCCGGATCAACTTCTGTACATGATTGCTTATCGGCATGTAGAAAGAAGTTTTGCCGACTGTAATAATGCAAAGTAATTTTGTAACATTTGGCTTGATTATTGTCGCACAAATTGGACAATTCTAACTTGGGTCATTTTAAAGTTACGCCTTATGGGTTACAAAAGTAATTTATGTAGAATGCAATGAGAGCATAATATTAAAACGAGTTGAATGGAAATGCAGCAAATTATTTAATTCATGCAAACTTAACATTCCGTTGCTCAGTTAAATCAGTGCTGTTTGGATTGCTTCTTCGATAAATAAACCTGTTCTGAATATTTCAGTTGTATTGACAGCATACAGATCGAATTTAATGCATAATATGTTTGATTTTTTTATAGTTGAAAATATTGATTATGAAAGTATTAATTTAAGCTAGTGCAACTAACTTCATAAATTTTTACTTTCTTGAAAAGGTAAATTAAATGGTTATTTTCGTTCTGAAAGTGACACTAATCGTGCGGTGGTGAATTTTGTGAAACGAGTTGCAGGGAGCGCAAACGAATAAGCAAAATTCTCTCGAACTTTGATATAACACTTTCGGGCGAGTTGTGAACATTATTTTTCAATGATCCAACAATACAATACTGTACTGTTGTAATGTACTTTTTATAACGTACACTATGTTTACAACGTACAATTTTAAGGAATTTATTCGGTTATAACGTACTAATGCGCCATTTTAGTTGGGTAGAGACGTTTTAGTGCTTTTGTAAATGATATAGAAAGCTCTACTGATATAAAATTGTTGCAGAACAATAAAAGAAGGGTTTGAAACGGAGAAGATTACGTAAAAATTATCCGAAAAACAAAGTGTTGTGAATCAAGCCCCCATAAGTAGAGAATATTATTTACCCAGTTAAATTACTAAGAAACTGAAAATCATCTAGCAAATTGCTTACTTTTTTTGGAATAATATCATAATTTTAAATCTGCATTAAATATGGATAAGTACTTGAAAAAGACAAGCAATATAATATCACAGATGCTTTAAAAACATATTTATCTAAATAAACACTATATATGAAATATATAGGTATACTAGTTGCTCCTATTACTTATAACGATTATAACATATGAATTGGGTGATCCTGTGAGGGTACGTTATAACCGAGGTCGACTATACTTGAAAATAGTTACTCACACTCTCAAAAGATTAATTTCTGACTTAATAATACAAATAACTATTTTTTCATTTGTAAATTCAAAATTGTCCGGACTTGATCTCACGATATTTAATAGCTACGTGTCTTGTAACATTTTCAACATTTAGAAAACTGATCACATTACAGGGCTTTTAATGATTCAGTAGTAAAATTTTGTAACGTAATTTCATAGTTTCATACTTTATCTAAAGAAGAAGAAAATGAAGATATGTTATTGTAAATCTGTCCCAGTTTATATATTTACTAGCAGTTACCAGCGGCTTCGTTTGTGTTGATTTTGGAATTAACAAACTGAATTGGTTTGAAATTGTTGTAACATTCCTAAACAGTTTGCAATTGGTCAACTTCAATTTTAGAAATTTGGTTGTAAATGTGTGAAATATTATTTAAAAGGATATGTTAGACTGGGCGTTTTGGGTACAAAATAAAGACGACGTTTCCTGCTGTTTGTTTTACATGCAGCGAGGAATTTGAATACCCAAAACCCGTCAAAGGTATTTTCTTGATAATTCTGGATCATTTTTAAATGTTGATAAAGTTGATTTTGAGTTGATGTTTATAATTAAAATAATTCTTAAATTCCGAGTCAAAATTCTTATCTATCATATATAGATAGATATCTATCATACATAGAGGTACTGAAACGTTACAAAATACGACGAGTTACAAAAAACATGCTTGGTTCCTGATCGATATTTATCTTTGCTATACAAATATGAATACCACAAACGAACGAAAACAGTGCAACTTATAAAAGAAATAACCCAAAAATTTGTAATTAAATGTTCAACTTGCATTTTGAACGCGATCACTCGCAACGAAAAAACAATAGAATGATAATATATCCGTAGCAAGGTCGGAGATCACTGTTTTGAATAACAGCTGATAGCCAAGGATAAGAACTAATTCACGCGCCCCCTTAATTTACGACCGTCTGCATAAGGAAGCGGCTTTCTTTGTAAAAACTTTACCCTTTGATTTCAGGCCCTTAGGAACGGCATTTTCAAAAATCCTTTCTTAGTAGATGCCTACGCCATAAAAGCAATGTACCTTCCAAATTTCATGTTTCTAGCGCAAAACGTACTCGGAGACACCACAATTCCAATATTTGCCGAGCGCACAACTACAAACCAAAAAATTAAATACATTTGGAAAATAGAATTCAATCTACCTACATCTATAATTATATAGCCTAAAAACAATCCTCGTCACTTTTACAGAGTTTTCAAAATGTGCGCAAATAATTGTAATTTCTGACATCGACTAATCAAATATCTTTGACATTAAAAATTATAAAAGCACCAAATAAATTTATACATAAATTAGTGATACTATTTTATTAGAATAAGTCTTACCTTTCAAATTCACAAAATTTTCTTTGAACACTGAGAAAAGAATTAACGCACGTGAATAAACAAACGGAAATATTGTTATGACTATAAAGATGCAGCGGAAGATGAACCTACTACCTACTCTCGGTTTTTTTCGATCATAACTTCGATTTAAACCGATATTTGGTATTGTATCCTACCACTGGTCATTTAGGGCACCTTACTGGAGTAAACGACGTCAATACGGTGGACAATCCCGTCTGATTTGACGCATTATGAACCGTATTGCATACTGGTAGGATATCCTACCAGTGATCCTGATAGGGTTAAACGGTATGAGCTGTATTGGACAAATTAAATGAGACACGGCGTTCGAGCGCTCGCAGGCGGTTTTGCAAGGGTGTTTGGATGGTTGTCTACAAATTTGAAGGCAGTACTCAGTAAAATTGTCAGGGCCCCATCAAAAATAAAAAAATTAAGGAAACAATTCAAACGGTGGGCGCGTTCAGGAAAGTTGACGTATATTGGAGAAAATCGTTCGTCTCCGAAATAATAGTTTGGAAATTTGTTAAAATGTTTACGGAAACGACTTTATATAATTAGTTCTTATGCATAGTTTATAAATAAAAATGTTTTAAACAAATTTTCATCAACTTTAAAAAATAATTTTTAACTTTTAACTAGAAACATTGTATTTATATTCTAAGCATTTTTTTCAAATTCTGTAAAGTTTAATGAAAAGATGTGCCTCTGTTTTTATTAGTATAGCAAACAAACTGTTTTAAACAGATATCGCTGGCGTTAATAATGTTTTCATTTGTTGTGAGAACATCTTGGAACTGGTCCGAATTTGAATACGAAATATGTTGAATTCAAATTTATTAAATTCGAAAATTAATTCGCCGTCAACGAAATTATTTAATTTAATTATTTTATTTAATTTAATTATTTAATTAGTAAAATGCAATTAAAAAGTTAATTGAAATTTAATTGCCACACAAAAATAAATTTTACTTTCCCTGAAAATAAAAATCAAACTTTACAAAATTTTGGGGACAACTCTAAAAATTAACAATTTTGTAAAATCCGGCGCTACAAATAAATAACCAAATACACGTTATCAATCTGAAAATATTTGACGGCAACATTTGCGAAAAATGAATTTCTAGTTGAAAACCGGTTGTTTTGTAGGTAGGGCGATGCACCCTTAGCAGTTACGAGGAAATGGATTTGTGTGACAAATAGTTCTGACCGGTTGAAAATACTATCGTTGAAATGAAAAATTGTTGAGTTTTGAAAAAAATCCAAAAACGGGTTAATTTTTAAATTTAATTTCACATCTTTATTTTGTAGACAATTTTTATGTATGAAGATAAATGAACAGCGCAAGATTTCTTACAATTTAGTAACAGGTTTTTTTAGATTTTGCAGAAAAAATTATAGGTATTGATGACTTTTGAAAACAATTGATGCTTTTAAATTTTAACTGACGTTTTCAAAACTGCAATTAACTAATTTGAATTACAATTGATGATTTTTAAAAAACAATTGTAATTCAGAAAATGTCAATTTTAAATAAATGGAAAATTCTTGCGGTTTCTTTAGAAAACCGGTATTTGAGGGCGGTTCAATTGTTTGGTTCTTGGAAGTGAAATGTTTCCTTTCAAAGAACGACCAAAATATATGTCAAGCTGTTCAGAACCATTTGAAAACAATTTGCTGTTTGATTAAAGATGGCAAATTACAATTATTAGGTACTTTTAAATTTAATGGCGAGTAAATATTTTAAAAAGAAATTTGTATGATCTGGTTTTATGTAGATACTGACGTTGATTTGGAAGTAATAAGAATTCAAAAAAATAAAGAATTTTCGGATAATTGCATATTGCTGGTACTTTTTAATAAATTATTTATCATAGCCAAATAGATGTGTATGAACAAACTAAGTCGGTTAGCTGCGTTTAGGGTTTTGTTGCTATTTTGGAGAGTTCGCAATTTTATTTATGTTAAACGGTTATAAATTTACTTCAAGACAAAATTTTTTCACATGTTATAAAATTAAAGCCGACCAAAGGTACATTGATCGTCAGTCAGTCAACTTTCCTTTATACATAGATATAAAGTCTTTTAAGTTGTTCCGTCTTAGTTGATAATTAATTTTGAAATAGGAACCAAATTGTTGTACAGATCACCCTCGTATAACACGGTATCCTCTAATACGGTTTCGCTCTAACACGACTTGGAAATTGGGGAAATTCCCCTACAACACGGTGATCCTATAGCACAGTTTCGCACTAACATGATTTGAGAAATGGGAAAATTCCCGACAGCGCGGCTCGTGTTAAACATTTTAAGTACAGGCACCATCTGATTTGATATTTTTCATTGAACCGTCTGTATTGCGTTAGAATAAAATACGAAATTTTCTTAAATAAACATATTCCTTTTAAGCGGCGTTTACACGTGCGCTGATTTGATAGTGCCTGAACTCCATCAAATCAGTGAAGGCGTAGGCGTCTTATTAGCTATCGAAACAAATAGAAAATTTCTATTAACTTTTGATTCACGCATTTTTAGAAACTTAGAAAAAAAAATTCTTATATTCTTATATGCGGGCTTTAATTTCAAATTGCGCGTTCTTAATTTTGACACAAGAATTAATCATTCTTGAGTTTTAAGAATGTTCATTCTTCTTGTCAAATTTAAGGAAGGGTACTTCTTCATTTCAACAATGTTTATTCTATTTATCAAATTTAACAACGGGTCATTCTTAATTTCAAGAACTTTGATTCTTCATGACAAATTCAAATTTTAAGAATTTTTATTTAATTATTTAAAAATATCTTAATAATCCGTTTTCTTATTTAGGCACTTCTAAAGACAATAATTTTTTCCTTACTTTTACGCATTTTAGAATGGAAAGCTTGCATTGAAGGAATTTTAAAATATAAACTTTTTTCATACTTAGTTCTATTAGAAGTAGGTAAAATTTAACTATCATATCACATCCTCTTTAAAAATACATTTTCGGTTTAAAAATCACATTATCATTTCATAACAGAAAAATTCACTTTACAAAAAAAAATACAGAAAGAACAGACCGTACCTACTATGCTAAATTTATAAGAAATTCTAAAGCAATTTATCAGTAAGGCTTTAAACGACCTATCGCCAAAAAATGTCAATAATAAAGCAATTTATAACATTCCATCCACAGATGGTCTTTATTATTATCTAGCGCTGATCTCAAACAATACCCCCACTGAGGTCGCCACAAAATAAGAATCCGCATACTTAAACCAAAATGGTAATTTGCTTGGTTTAATATTGTACGTGCTAACAATAAGCATGATCATGCTTAAAACAAAGTGTATCGATTCTTAAAATAAAAAACGCATTTTAATAAACTCTTCAGCGCCATTTTATTTTGAGTGCTGTATTTCAAACTTATTGATAAATGTAGATATTTATTATCTACCTGTATAGGTATCATGAACGATTCGTATGCTATTTGATTATTTCCAGACTCGTGATTGTCGTTATTTATTTCACATTTTCCAATCGATGTTGCTGTATTGCACCATCAGTTCACGTCAATTCATTTTGAAAAATATGATACAAATTTTCTGAGATGGAATATAACGGGTTTTCCAATAAGAGGTGTTATTTTGAATAGCCCGTTATTTCGGTAGATGTCACTTTTGGAGCTGTAATTTTTTGACATTTGACAAGTAGAAACTACGCCATTAATAAAAATGGAACGATACACGCTTCAACAACGCATTGAAATTATTAAAATTCACTACAAAAATGGTGAAAATTTGGCAGAGACGGTTCGTAAAACTCGAACATTTTTGGGTCGTCGTGAAGCACCTTGTCGGACCGCAATACAGAAATTGGTGGAAAAATTCGAGAGGTGATCACAATTGGCCACCGAGATCTTGTGACTTAACACCTTGCGACTTCTTCCTTTGGGGCTACGTGAAAGAGAAGGTCTACGCCAACAGCCCAGCGTCGATTCAAGACCTGAAAGATGGAATTCGTGAGGCTATCGAGGACATAGGGCAGCCACTTTGCGATTTGGTTATGGAAAATTTCATGAAAAGGATATGGTCCTGTAGGCGTGGTCGTGGTTGTCATTTGGCTGATGTTATTTTCCATTATTAACGGCATACCTTCCTCTTTATAATGAAATAAACATCCGATCATTTATCTCAAAAAATTAGCTTTTTCCTTTGAATATCAAAATAACACCTCTTATTGGAAAACCACGACGACCCAAAAATGTTCGAGTTTTACGAACCGTCTCTGCCAAATTTTCACCATTTTTATAGTGAATTTTAATAATTTCAATGCGTTGTTGAAGCGTGTATCGTTCCATTTTTATTAATGGCGTAGTTTCTACTTGTCAAATGTCAAAAAATTACAGCTCCAAAAGTGACATCTACCGAAATAACGGGCTATTCAAAATAACACCTCTTATTGGAAAACCCTATACAACTCAAACCTTCTTTACATTGCAAACAACAACAAGACAATTGAATTATATTCAACAAATAGCAATTAAAATTATTACAATAATGTTTTATAAAAATTGAAACAAAACGTAAATTTTACTAAAACAAAAATATATATTACAACTAAAATTGTCCAATTTAACCGAAACATGCTCATACCTTTTAAATCAATTCAGGTACAGATTACGTTACATTTAAAGAGAGCAGATCTTATGTAAGCATTCAATCGTAACCTTTTAATGCGAAAGCAAATATATGGCAGAGCCATTAACCTCTGCCACTAACGAATTTCACAGTTTAAATATTAAAGAACATCCGAGCTAATTGCGTTTGTACGGCAACATTTAATTCCTTCCTACGAATTTTCTTTCCGCGTAAATTAAATTATCATATTTACAGCATAAAATGTGTATTTCTTCAGCTGTGAGGAAATTTTTACGGAACGGTTAACTTTTAAAGGTAATTAATACATTAACGTTATTAACGCTTTAGTTGGATTTTTTTATTTAAACCACTTTTTGGCATAAAAGAAAACACGTTTTCTTTACAAAATTGTAGATTCCCTAACTTGTAGGTACCGTAACGATTGACCGCAAAACGGGTCGCTTTCGCAGTTTCAGACAGAATCGTAAATTAAAGCCATTGCTTAAAACGAGTCAACTTCTGAATATGTATATTTTACGGTATAATTAAATTTAAAAATTGATTACAGAACGACAGTTTATTTTAGCAAAATATTTAATTTTTGTTCCTTTGATATTTAAACATAAAAATTGGTAATTAATTATGACCATTCATCGTTATGGAAATAGAGTTTTTTATTATTTTATGCATCGTGTGTTTTGGACGTTTATTATAATTGGAGTTCACATTGTACATTGAGAGGTTACATTGATTTCCCTAGAGCATGTGCTCGAACCAAAGGCTAATTCAAAAGTAAATAAATAATCGCAGTTGTGAACATTTAATAATTAAGTAAATAATAATTTAAAATTACTTACTGCATCAACACGTTGTGTTATTTATTGAAACTATGCTCGTTTTATATTGCTTCAAGGCTTTTTTTTGTTTTAATACAAATCACATAAAATATGAGAATGTTGAGTAATTCGGATGTTACCTAGGTACTACTATCAAGATAATGATTAATTTTGGTTACATTACTTGTTCAACTTTTCATTATTTGGTACCATTGAAACACATAATATTACCATAAAGAAAAATTATTACCTACATTGTACTCAATGCATGACAAACAAATACGTACATTTTACACATTTGTTTTAAACCAAAAAGAAATGCGATTATCGCAGTAACTCGTTTGGGTACTCGTGTGTGACATAATCCAATATACGATGCTTTAACACTCTATTATTTAATCCCTTATCCGTGCGCATTACTTTTTAGGTTGTTTTGCGAGCTGCTAATTGTGTTCAGAAAACACCTACTATTTTCTGACAATTTGTACTTTTTTCTGATTCAATGATTTTAATCATTTTTGTATTTTTATCTTATTTTCATTTTATTACATCCTAATCTTTATAAAATACATGGAAAAATTTGATTTGCAAGCTAATTTTATAAATTTTTATGAACCTATAAATAAATGGTTAAAGTAGAAAACGTGCCAACCAAAAGATCCTGAATTAAATTTGAACAAATCAGAATAGGATGTGTAACCCAATTTTCATGTATAATTTTAGTGTTTGCATTCAACTCACAACTGTTGGCAAAAATGTTTACTACACATTCAGCATTAAAGAATTTTGGTGTATGTCATATAAAGCAAAAACCTCCTTCGACTTATTTTTATTTTGAGCACCAGAGCAATAATAAAATGAAACAGCCTCCTACTTACTGAAAAAAGTCTAAAAAGTGAATACATTTATGCAAAAAACAAAATTAATATTAAATTTAGAAATTATACAATGATACATTAATGTAAATTGCATGCAGGAATACTTTGTGTTAATACATACAGCATAAATATTAATTTAATAATAACATTAATTCACCTTTATGACACACGTTTCGTAATTTTTGACGATAAGTTTTAATTAAAATTACATCATCTATCCCTTGATCTAACGAAATACAATTTCAGCAAAACACACTTATTGAATATATTTAGAGATGTAGTAAATTTAGTTATTGATATTTTTTTATAATCGCAAAACTAATTTCTCAAGAAAAAACGAAAAGAAGTTTCTTCCTCAGTCATGCATCTTATATTTATTGTGCAACTAGGTCTGTCAAATTGAAGTTTCAGAACATTCACTTGTCTGTTTACTGAAGAACTGCACTATTCCAATTTATTAGTATATACATTGCACTCACTCTCTCACTCCAAAATATCAAGTTTCTCATGTTTGAAATTTGAAAAACAATGTAGATGATATAATCGTTGGTAATGACACGATATACGTTAGACTATCGAAAAACCATAAACACTTTTTTATAAAGCTTTTTTATTGTAGAGGCAGATATCATAACTTTAACTTCAGATCAATAAGAAAAAGCACTTTAGATAATAGTTCCATTATTTACCATAAATATCAAATTCTAAATTATTGAGTACTATTGAGTTTAATGTTTCCAAATAATGTAAATCATATACATTGGAACTGGCGATAAGTTTATACGTTATCTGAAAAGTTTCAGCATTAGTATCAGTATTACAAATAGTCTGTAAATTATTTAGTTTTTTTAAAATAAAAGCTTAGTATTATGTTTAAAATAACAAAAATGACAAAGTTATTAGATTATTCGGAGAGCGCAAAAAGAGAGCAATAACTCTAGAGTTGCAAAAAACCTTGTAAAATACCCATAAGTACAGTAGAACCGAATAACGAGTTACATAGTTAGAATTTCCATGCTGCGGTTAGCGTAAAATTAAATTTTAAACTAACTTGAAACTTCAATTACGCAATGAAAGTAGTGAAGCAAAAGTTACTTAAAGTAGCAAGTTTTGTAAGAATCAACTTATTTGAATATTTCAACTTGAAACATCAGATTTCGTCGATTTTATCGGACCTCTGATCTCAAAATTTGTAACACCACGTAAATTGAATTTTGTTTACTTTCATCTTGTTATCGTTATATAAAACAAGTCCTGGAAGAAAATTGCGTTACTTATTTGTTCTTCGAATGAAGCAGCTACATCGATGCAATAACTAAACCCGGGATTAAACATTTATTTTGATATATTTTTACTTAAATATATCGAATCGGTAAATTAAATCGCGATTGTCGCCAAATATGTGTTCTAGCGTGGCTTTTACGTAATCTTAAAGATTGATTGGAGGAAAATATTTAACAAAATTACTGTGAAAAAACCGGTCAAACGAAAAATTGATCACGCAATTTGCGCTTAACAGGATTAGCCCCTATTGTGAAGGGTTTTATATAGAATTTTTTGGGTCACTTCTTAATAGAGTTTTTAAAGATTTATTTCAGAAAATAAGAAATATAACTTCTACCTGTCACAATATATTATTGATGCGAATGATTATTAGTCGTAAACTTTTATGGCAAATCGTAAAATTTACGGTTGAGATCATTTACTATGTTTTGTAATAAATTATCATGTCACGTATTTTAAAATTTTTAGGGTCAGTTAAAATTGTGGAGGAACGTTTATTTTGTTGTAGTCTTTATATGGTTTTATTGTTATTTTTCAGGTATTTTAAATAACTAAATTTTTCAAAATTATCAATTTTCTAACTATAATATTTTTCGCTTATACTTACCATATATTTACAGTCGTGATGTGGCAACTACACTATAACCATTTTTTAAAATAAGATCAGATCAGATTTTCACAGAATTTCTTTCATTAGTGAGGTGATGCCAAAAGAACGACAGTAAATCAAAATCTCCGCCATAAATGACGTTACTTTAAATTTGAATATCTAAACAAAAACACAATTAGCTTTGTTAGTTTATTTGTCGCTTATTTCTTAGAAACCAAAGTGTCATCTTTAGATAAAATATGAAAATTACTAAACAAAATTACGGGGCAACAAGAAACTAAAACTAAAACTAACAGCATACAGTTAAACGGCTTCCTTTGAAACTTATGCAACTAACTTAGATTCAAATACAGCTTAAAACTTACAAACAAAGCTTTTTTCATAACAATATACTTAAGTGGGTGCTTTAAAACTAAACCGACACTTTAACAGCATCTTGGACAACTAAAATTAATACGAAAAGTTCACATAAACATATCTACAAGTGTGTTTCATTTTTAAAGCAGGTAATTAAAGTTACTGCAACTATTATAAACTTTTGCGTTTAATTCTCCTTCAACATCTAACTTTCTTTATAAAATGCGAGTATACAAGTTGTCTAAGAAATTGCAAAAATGTATCCTTACAGAGTTACAGCTCTCCAAAGTGTCGCTAGAAATAAAACAAACAATTTTCTCAAAAAATGTTTGAGATAACAAGTTAAAATGTGGAGTGTTGTTTTCTTTTAGCAAGGGAAAAAGTAATTAAATTAATGAAATTTACCAGTGCTTTATTTATTCTTGTTTAACAATAAAGTTCAACAATTTTAGTTTTTTTATACAGGGTGATAAAATAAAGGTGCCCGTGAGTAGCTACATGTTATAGACGATTTCTAACGAAACACGAATTTGAAAGCCAAAATAAAATTGGTTGTCTCTTCACCAAGATATAAGCTTTCCTATTCAGACAATAAAAATCTATACGATTAACAATTTTGTAATAATTTCATTGTTAGGGTCTAAATTTGATGCAGTTGATGGTGCTTTTTAAAAAAAAGTGTAAACAATCTATTGAAACCAACTTTATTACTGATGTTAGAATACAGTTTCGTGGCTCCGGGGAAAATGTATCAATGTTGCAACATCGCAAATCTCCTAGGAAATTTGAAATTTGAACGATACAAGTCAAGTACTCTAAAGTCTTAAAATGGAATACAATTTCAGCGAATATTTAGACATATTGCTCAACTTGGGTGCAGCAGATAATAACGCATCCGAAGCTGCTAGAGAATATGCTAGACTGTATCCACATCGACGTCATCCAGATGCTTGGGTAATTAGAAGAGTGGGTCAAAGATTAAGGGAAAATGGACAAGTAATGCCGATTTCTGTAAATCGTGGACGACCTCGTGAAGTCTGTACACCAGCGTTGGAGGAAGCAGTTGTGGAAGCGGTAGAGAATGTACCAGGACGAAGCATACGAGGATTAGCGCGACAATTTCAAGTAGATTATCGAACAATACAAAGTATACTCGTCGATGAACATTATCATCCTTATCACTACATTAAGGTGCAAGCTCTTCGTCCAGGCGACTATCTTTCTAGAGTGCAATTTTGCCAATGGTTACTTGAGCGTCACGGTAACAACCCTAGGTTTATAGAGAACATTTGAATGATATTTCTCTCAAGACGGCATATTCAATCAGCATAATAATCACATATGGGCAACGGAAAATCCCTTCGCATTGCATCCTTGTGCACATCAGCAACGCTATGGAGTAAATTTGTAGGGTGGCATCATTAATAATAACCTCCTAGGACCATTTACGTTACCTGCAAGATTCAATGCCGAAAATTTTCTACAATTTTTGCGAAATGATTACCAAATTTTACTTGAGGATTTGCCCCTTGCTATTTTCAGACAAATGTGGTTACAAATGGATGGCGCAACTCCTCATTTCGGTAGGATAGTACGGGACTGGTGTAATGGGGCTTCTGCAAATAGATGGATTGGTAGAGGTGGTGCAATTGCATGGCATCCCCGATCATCTGATCTTAATCCTTGCGATTTCTTTCTCTGGGGTCACCTCAAGAATTTTGTATATGCCACTCCGATAAGCAACATAGAAGAGTTAAGTCTAAGGATAAACGCAACGGTTGTTACAATAAATGCTCCTATGCTTCAAAGAGTAAAAGAAAACTTAATTCGAAGAGCAATATTGTGCATTGAAGTTGAAAGGAGACATTTTAAGCACTTGCTATAAAATTTAATCCAAACGAAGGGCTCTATGCAAGAAGTCTCTGTCAGTGTTGATTGCTTAGATACAAGAAGTGGGCCTACCTGAATGTAATTCTTTAGAAAAAGAAATATGTGCAGTATTGCCACGTCGTCTTCTTTGACAAACTGTTTTAATTTTAAACAGAATCTACTTGGATCACTTTTGTTGCGATTTCCACAATGCTTCAACAGAAAGCATTGTCTCAATATCAATCATGGGCACCTTTTTTATCACCCTGTATAGAACATTAAAAAATCAACTTATTTTGGTCACTTCAAAATTTATCTTCAATGTGCTTTACATGCACATTAATGTGGGAATATTTCTGTAGATACAGGAGTCGTCTTTAAGACCTTATAAATCTTTACAGAACTTGTTCTGATGGAATGTTTTCAAGGACTTATTTGTTGACTCCTTTAAAAATATGTTTTTTAAAATGTAATATGTGTATTTGATGATGTTTTAAAGAATGTTTTTTTAAAATGTTTGTGATTTGTAATAAGTGTTAAATTTTAAAAATATTGTTATGAACAAGGAAAGAAATTTGTAAGTAAACTTATTTTTGATGCCGATAGGTATTGAATATTACAATTATTTTTATTCAAAATATAAAACTTAAAAGATGATTAATAATACGACCATGCTGATTTCACAACATCTAAAATAATTATATTTAATTGCATTTTGTTACAATGCGGTAGTTATTTACTGCAACATTTTGTGATATTAACTTTTTTGTTTCAGGTAAGTTTATGAATAAATATTACTTCTCTTGACATAAAAAGAACGTTTGGGTAAGTTATCATTTCTATTTTAACACAATATCGTTGTAACTATGCGTGGGTACGATTACTTTTTAAATTGCTGACAACAGTAATACATCTCCATGCTCGAATATTCAAGTCGCATTATATTTTTGCATACATATTTTAATAGTCAACAAAAGTGTTAATATTTAGAATGAACACCTGTAGTGGATCATACCATTAATTTTATTTAATTATATAACAGGTACCTACGTGCATTGTTCAAGTTCACAATTAGTCGTATGTAATTATGTAAAGTAAGTGCAGTTTAATGCATCGAGCAGAAATACACCGTTTTAACCGCTTCTAAGTTTGGTCGACATTTGCTGAACTTATTGAATTGCATAAATGGTTGCAATTGAATGATTATTACAAAATTTGCACAATTTATTTAAGTTTATCGTCCGTCCCGACTCCTAATGGGGAAAACAATAAAAGCAACCAAAAAAATGATTTTTTGATTTTATTAGTAAGTCTCTGGCACGATGTTTGCTTTTTACAACTGTTACAGGACTAGAGAATGAAAGTAAAGTACACAATTTTCATTTAAGTTCTATACAGGGTGTTAATGAATACTTGTCACAAATTTATGCACTATGCACGAGATTGAAAGTAGATCATCTTTTTAATCCAGAAACGTACCGTTCTCGAGCTAAATTATTATGAACAGTAGTTGTAACTACGTGCATGATTCCTACCTCCAGTGTAAAGCCTGATTTATAGATTTACAGATTGTTCCGCAAAAAGATAAATACAGGATATTACCATTTATATTTTCTGTAACAAGGCCGTACATTATCCGCTTGACACACGACACGAATCGTCAACTTTCATCGTCAGACGTTACATGCGTTACGGTTCAATCAGAGGTGAATATTTTTGTTTCATTTAAAGTATTAGGTTAGATTGTTTTCATATCACCAACTAATTACCTAAGCTCTAACACCGAGACCTTGCACATTTGCGGTACCTCAAATGCATTACGTTGTGTTGTCTGTAAATTGACAAGATTACTGATACGTTCCGTCAACGTTTTTGCGGGACTATTACGGCTTTTTAGCTCAAAAACGATAAATTTCCGAATATGAGTTTTCCATCAAAAGTTGGTTTGTTTTGAATCCTCACACCTTATACATTTCTAACACGTCTTCATTAATACCCTGTATAATTTTGTGTTAATTGCTGTTTAAACTAATTTATATTAATCGATGTATTATACGGCGACGTTTGATTAGAACTTAATTTAAAATTATCAATGGTTTTAATTGGTACGTTTGATATTCAGCAGGGTAGAAAACGATTGTTATCGCCTTATTAACTCCTATTGATACATTTTAATATATAGTTTAATCAATGTAAATAAATGGTTTCCAAACACATTTTCTTGGTATCAGTGTCAGTTAGGTTAACAAAATATATATAAAAATATGTATTTTTATCAAAGCCTATGAAAAAAAATTCAAAAATGGATCGTAATCGTGACTCAATGGATACAGCCGAGGATCTCAATGCATAAACAATAAATAGTTGGTTACAATACATTTTTATGTATTTATATTTATATTTTTTATCGCCAACGTTTAGAATATGATCTTAAAAATAACAGTTCGTTTCTTAAATATCTACTTTTAAAATATAAATCATGTCTAGAAAACATTTGTAGTGACGAAATTTAATGTTTTTGTGATTCAAAACCGCTAGTCACTAGAATATTGTACGGCACTAGTAGAACTGTTTTCAGCACGAAGACAATTGCTGCTCTTATACAAAAGTTAAAGCGCTTTAGCAAAACTGCTTTTATAGGAGCCCAGTCAATTTATACACCGACGTTCTGCAAGATTGGGCCCATTTTTGTGTATAAATTGACTGGACTTACTATAAAAGCAGAGTTAAACCGAATTACCGAATACATATGTATAAATGCAGCAAATCATGACTACAGCGTGCTTGCGATTTCAATTTGAAATGTGATGTGTCTAGTCAAATGTATTGTTGTTTGAAATATCAAAATAACGTAAAGAAGGATCACCAAAGGATAGTAATGTTGAGCATGCACATTTTCAATTTGTAACGATGTAAAGATAAAGGGTTATAGGGCCTCCAAAATCTTATGAACCGTAAGATGCGCAAATAAAAGAAGAAGAAAAAACTACAAACAAGATCAGGTAATAGGAGAAAACTGATCTGAAACATTGCAAAACAAGTTTTGGTTTCTGGGTCGAAGTTCATAAGATCCTGGACGAGGTATGCCTTATCTACTTATCTATTTCCATGAAACTGCGACATGCCATTTTATTGAAGTAGCAGGTAACTAAACTTCTTATGAAACATAAAACAGTGACCGTTTTTTAAAGCAAATGTATTAGATAATTATTGAACTAAAATACAAGAAGTTCGAAAAATTCGTAGTTGTTTCAAGTTTTAAATTAATGCCATTTCGATATCCAGAAATCGATAGATGAGTTATGTCCACTTGTCTACAAACTTGTGAGGCATGATTTAAGAAAATGGGCGACTACTGAAAGATACAAAGTTATTTTGTTATTTGTTATCGAAATAAACTTAAATAGTTTTGAAGTTTATTTCTGCTGCGACAGAGTCTATAACTTTACGCCCTCCTGAAAGTATTGATAGGATCTCCTATCTCCTGCAAGCAAACTATCTCATTACGTTTCAAGTACTGACAAACCATCTACCTGTAACATCTACAAAAGAATACTGAATGAACAAGATTAAAATGAGCCGTGTAGCAAATATTACAAATTATTACACGCTGGTTGACTGGATGGAGTAGTAAATTTTATCTCACCGAATATAACAAATTACTAATGGTTGCATAAAATGGAATTGGCTTAAAACAATTCAACACAAGATAATTCACAAATGACATCTGACCTGATGATCGTTGGTTTTTTTCTCGAAAAAAGTGAAATGTGTTATAGTATATGTATTGCATACCGAGGCGGAAAGTAATACGTTCCTGTCGAGCGAGCTATAGTTTATCGAAAGGCGTAGCCTCGAGGTGAACTAGTTCTCGAGACAATGGAATTGTACTTTTACCGAGGTTTGTATATTGTTTTATTCACAATCAATCATTTAATAAAACAAGCAGCATTATAATGATAAAACAGATAATTGATTGGGCTCACCGTACATGCACGTGAGAAAAGTTGGTTGCATACTCTAGATACTTTAATTTGACATTTATAGTTTAAATCGATAGTAACGCCCCCACAGGTTGGAAATGGTTTCATTTCTGACCGATTACGTTTCATTACTGACTCCTTTTTTACTATTTCTGACCGGTTGAAGTGTATTCATAGAATCGCCTACTTTCCAACCTTGAAGGGGTTCAAAAAGTTGTATGTTACTAATTGATTGTTAATAAAATTTATTTTCAATAAACTATTTACTAACAATGAAAAGGACGATTGGCTGTTAATTTTTGGCGATTTTAAAATATTTATCTGCGGGAGAGTTGCCCACCCGTCAAAAGATTTACAATTAGAGTTACAACTAACCCAGACAACGAAGTGATAATTATAACTACTGTGGCAGAGTTTGGAAACCTGTTCTGTATCAGAAATTTTGTATGTGAGCAGATTACATTCATATTACATAACTAATAGGCATTGAAGAAGATTGATTATTCTAAAAGTATTTCACGAACTATTAAAAATAACGCGATTTGTACATGTGAGAGTTTTTCTCACACAGTAAGTTTCAATTAAATAAATACTTTTATTCACGATCATAACGTAAAATGAGTTAAGTTGGACACGCCCAGCGCTAAAACGATAATTTTGAAAATTGCTAGACCGGAATCCAGTTCCATCGAGGAGGGGGGCGAGTACGTTGATGTGTGCGTTCGTATGCGTATTTTCCGCGTACATAATGACTATCATGAACTCAAATCCTTGCAAAATACTCGTCTTCGACCCGTATTTGCAAACTTCCCCTTCGTTAACAATAACCTACATTATGTGTGTTTAACTAATAAGTATTATCCAGTTAGTGATAATTTTGGTAACAATAATAATTGTATGAAATAATCACAACAAAATATTCTGAATACGAATTATTTAACTTCTGAATTAGGTGCACTAAATAACAAACAATCTAATTATTTATCTGTATTGTTTTCTGGTATGACTTTTTGGCAAGAATTGCAATATTTTTTTACTTTTCAATTTTTCTTTTTGTACAAAGAAAGCAGTACTGAATTTTTTCATTTTGGCAGTTGTGCAGTGTTTCTACTCTCTACTGATATGCACGAAATCACAAAGTTTTGCTGACAAAGTCATCAATCAATAATAATATTTCAAGCAAATGCAAAATTAAAAACAACCGCAGGTAGTCGTAAGATGAGAGACAAAATCTCACACACTTGTTATGACAATTCTTGCAATCAAAGTAAATTGTATTTACATGAACTAACGTCACTACTTCTAGCAATAGGAAATAAGATAAATCATGTAGTTCGTATCGGCCCTTAAAACAAAGTTATTAGAAATTTCTCGGTAGTGTGATGTAGTATAACCACTTCCGGGTTAAAAACCGACCGAAATTTTTGTTTTGCTTTTATGGTTATTATGCCATTTCGAAAACACTACTTTGGACAACGTTTGGTTAATAAATATTTGTATGCATTTGATAAGATTCCGGGATAATTTTGATTAGAAAAAAGTAATTGAATTAAAAAAAAACGCGAAGTATCGTGCGAAAATGTATATAGGTTTGCATCTGCAAAATCGTCCGATTAGACGTTTTTCATGAACAACTTGTTTATTTTTCTTGTAGAATGTAATAAAATTAGGGAGCAGTGTAAAAACAAACGGTGCTTGTAAATAATTATTAAATAACGCTATTAAAATGGTTTGTAAAGTAAAGAAGCAAATTATTCTAAAATAGAATACAGATATGGCAATTGCAAATGGAGAATAAAACATAATATTAAGAACAATAGCTTTATTCCGGATGTTAGTTTGGAAATATTTTGATGTGCATAGAACGAAAAGTACAAGAAACCAAAGTTTCGTAATATCTTGTCATAGAAGTAAAGTAGATATACACTAAGACCTCGTTTAGCGCTCAGGATGTGTACCTAGACGTCCAAGCGCTAAAAGAAACAGCGTTAAACGAGGTCATTTTAACACATAGTAAATAAGGAAAGGGAAATACGAGACCCAAAATAACCAAATTTTCTTTCTAAAATAGTTCGTATTGTAGAAACAGCCATATTTAATCCACCAGAGCTAACGCGAATAAATTTTAATCGTGACCGAGAGCTTTTATAGTTTAATTATTATTGAAAATTATTATTTTATGTTAAATTTAAATTTATAGTATATTGGAAAGTGCGTCCTTTTTCTACAATAAATCACAACTAGATTTAATATATCATTATTTTTGTTATTCACTTTTTTGTAACACCTCTAAAAAAAAATCCTTAGATTTTCTTTCCAAAACAAGTTTAATGCTAAGTTTTAACACAATAAACTATTAAATAAAATTTTTTAAAATAATTTAAAAATTTTTTTAAAAGAAAATTCCATTCAGCTTATTTTACTTACATACCGACTGGCGTCGGGTCCCACAGCGGGCGACTACGCAAACACAAAAACAATATGTCTGCACACGTCGTTACCATACGAAAGACTGACCAAATAAGGCAGCTGCCCGAAGAATTAGCCAAATTAATTAAAAGATTAAAATATTATTCAGCGTTTCCAAAAAAAGTCGGTCTCTGGCAATGAGACGTATGGCGTCGTGTTCCAGTCGCCTCAGCACCTACATTTTAATATCGTTCGAAATGATTTTTTGTATCATTTTGGTTTTATTATTACACTTATTCATTCTAAATAATCTAAAAAACTGTACGGATTTAGAATTTATGTTGATTTTCTTACACAATAATATCGAGGATTACAGTGCATAAATTAATAGCTGCTAATGAATAGGATACGCAAAAATAAAGGTACCAAACATAGATTTAAGGGAAGTACAGCGCTACGATAAATTGCCACTTTCGCAGATTGTTCAGAAATAATCGTACTATGTAGAGTATGTGCGAATCAACGAAATGCCCAGATAATTTGAATCAGCGTAATGTTTTTTTTTAGACTTCGAGCAGACAGCGTTATATCGAATCAGTGTTAAACGAGGAAACGCTAAACGAGGTCTTAGTGTATTTTCACTTTACTAAGTTAGCGCTGTTCTTACATAAGAGTGAAAAATACATTCTCATTTATCATTGTCATAACGTTATAGGTGCCCAAATAACACTTAAGAATTAATCAATATCAGCATTTTTTGAACAAACCAATTCAATTCACAAACAACACAGACTTGAATTGCCATTTTTTAGAAAGTATCAGATATTTAGTTCCCATTAAGTCTAAAGAGGTAGTCGAGCTTCAATCCCGTCAATTTTTTCAAGTTAATTAAACTTACTTCTGAATTCAAATGTAATACAATTAAAATATTTATTAAATTTTGTTTTGATTCATATTGACTTACATTTCACCTTGTTTGTCCATCCAGTTTCCAAAAAACATTTATAGTACCTTACAGACGGAAAGCAACTATACGAAAAAAGTATCCTATTTATTAGAGGTAAACAGAAATAACTCAAATTTAAAAAGTTCATATTTGGATGAAATTAACGGGAGGGCCCGGACCACCAGAACAGCTCAGGTGGAAGTAGCAATTTTACATCAGGCTGAAGAAAATCCGAACACAAATACTAGGAACATTGCACAAGTGCTATAGTATATAAATTCAAGAACAGCGCATGAAATTTTAAGAAGCAACAGTTACCACCCTTGGCGATTTAAATAAACGTAATTATTGTTTATTGAATCAATTATAGGAATATACAGGACGGCGTGTTTAACTTGAGAAATACCCACTACTGAGCGATACATAAGTCTCATGTAATTAAAACGCCTACAAAAACTTGTTAACGTTGTTTCCATAACAGCAACTGTTGTAGCCAACAATATTCAATGCCAAAACGAAACTCTGAGTTGCCAAATTTGACCAACTTTAAAGCCTATTTCCCAACTAATGTAAGAATAAATTTAATAGTCCTAGTTGATTTCATATTCGTGATTAGTAAACGTAACGCTTTCGTGTGCTGAATTCTGTATATCTCAAACTTAATCTCGCCAAAAGTACAAAATGTTAAGACATGTTCTCGGGGTTAATTTTCATTGTACTCTTCACTGTAAGAGAACACATAAACCCAAGCTGGATTTGCACTACCACATTTTGTTGGTCCAGATAAACGACTATCCCGTTAGACCAGGAATAAATCGAATCGCCAACGGCACTTTATGCAGTTCAAACAACGAACTCAGGAGTAGCTTTTTCTACGTATGATATAGCGCCCGAATGTTTTTTTCATTTAATGTGACCTAGAAAAAAGATATTCACATTTTTTTTCGTTTATACCTTAAAGAACTAAAAGATTATAAACTAGATTGGGAGACGGGAACAAAAATAATCGGTAGAAAATGAATTAGGTAAGCTTGTTAGTGCACTACTCCGTAAATTATCTAGTTTTTGAAACTGGCGAGTGTTTAAGGTTATACTTACAATTAGTTATTATTCAGGTAAAATTTCTATGGTTTTCGTGTTACAAATGACGGCCGGTTAATAATAATAATAATCTGACGTTCTTGTGCCGCAAAAATGTAATTTTTAAATCTACAGCTAACAAAAACTTATAAAGCTTTTCTAAAAACGATGTCGCCATGTCCTTCTTTAACCAAATAAACGAAACAGAAAAAGTCCCAGTTAGTGTTTTTCGGCGGAAATACCTCACTAGCGAATTTTAGACTAATGCGGTTTCAGCAAAAAGGAAATCAGCAAGAGTTATTGATTAATGTCTTTCTGTATAATTTGTACTTTCTCTGTTAACCCAAGTTATAAATAGAGTTCGTATGGTTTTACGACTTAATTATTTTGTTGCAACAGTTATGCTGTTGAATTGTTTGGGCACCTTCTTATCTAACAATTTAACTTAATTATCAATCAATAAACGTACTAAATTAATTCCGGTGTTAATAAATTTTGATACCTGTATGTAAGGTTTAACGGAACTTGTTACAAATTTATTTGCTAATGAAGAAAGATAATAACGATGCTACGATAAGTATTATATACAAGGTGTTAACGAATAAGTAATTGGTGCTTGTGATTTGCCTGAAAATTTAACCAATGGTTAATAACAGTAATTTCTACAACTACAAACTAAGCACTTTAGCGGGCAGATCATATCGCTATGTCAGTGCAAGACAGTAACTGCCCTTTCTCAATGATGTTAATGTTAGGATGTTAACGTTAACGTAACGTTAGTGTTACATCCAAACAGTACAAAATCACTTCGATATTCACAATAATGTTAATGGTAATGGTAATGTTCGAGTTTGACTTAAAGGCGACCTTAAGTCTCAAATTTTGTTTGGATTTTACGTTAGCATTAACATCACTTCTAACATCTACAAATGAAAACACGTTATTTTGAAATTTTCAATTGACATTACAAAAAAGATTATCATAAGATTGCCAATCACCATGTTTTAGCTGGGTAGGTCATTTAAAATATTTTTTTTATACGTTAACATCATTATGAACACTGAGACTTAACATTACTATTAACATTAACATTACCACTAACAATACCATTAACATTAGCACCATTGTGAGGGAGCAGTAACATCTCAAAATCACTATTATTTGAGAAAATTGAGTATAATGATTTTCACCATACATTATGTTGGTTTGTATCGTGCTCAATATGTACCATTTTCTACTAAAAATAATAACATTTTGAATTGTTACTGTACTGAACAATGTTTCTACACAATCTTTTTCCCATTTAAAAGAAAGAAAACTCAAAATGATATTTTTTGAGTTATTATAATCTTGCATTGACACAGCGATATTAAACTAATGGAACAAGCTACTTAGCTGCACATTGACAAACCGGCCCTTAAGGGCGTAATGCTGGCTACTGAAAAGTTTTCGACGACAAGAACAATAAAGTTCTGAGTGAGATATAAAATCGCCGTTGTCATTTACGGTACTGCATCTGACGTGTGATGCAAGCCATGGTTGACGTGTTTGTAGAAATTATCATTTAACGATTATGGGATGGAGATTTATTTATTCTATATGCGAATTGTTTATTTTACTCGAGCTGAAACATGACACCACACTGTTATTCGGAAAGGCTTTCTTATCGTTCGGACAGCTGTTTCGTCGATTTAGCATTTTTTAAATTAACAAAAATGATGGTGTTTGTTATGAAGCACCGTCTGGGCCACGATGTGAAATTTATTTCCGCAAAAATTTAAAAAAATAATGTTCAAAATAAAAGATTCCGCGCAAATCAAAACGTCCGCAGAAATAAAAGAATACAAAAAAATTTCTTTCTGTCCGAAAAGAAAGAGTCCGCGCGAATAAAGTAGTTCGAAGAAATACTATTTTATTTCTATTTTCTGCAGAAATAAAAAATAAAATATCCTCCAGAAATATAGAAGTAATAATTTCCGGGTCCGTGAAGTTGACACCTGATGTGGAGGTACAAACGATGAAATTTACACCAATCTTTTGTACTTCGTTTGTACCCGTTTGTACCCTCAATAATTTTTCAATTGAATCCACAGTTTCGCAGATATTCGCTAAAAACGTGATCCGGTGCCAACTTCACGCTAGCACCGGACTTGAAAGATTTCGTTTGTACTTCGTTAGTACCTGTTTGTACCTCAAATTAAATTTCTTCAAGTTCATCCCTCTAAATATAAGAACCGAAAAACGTCGCGTCAATGTCAATGTCACAGTTTATCTCTCGCGATATTGAAATTGTTAACGTCAGCATCTATTTTCATGTGTTTAAGTTTAGTGAATTAATTTTGAAAAAAATGATTTACAAGGCATAAGGACATTACGTCGTAACAATTATTCATTCTTCTACGGCCCCATATTTTGGTAATAAATAAAATTATTAAAAAATTAAATTGTATCGAGTAACTACCCCGCCTATATATTTTCCCGTGTCTTAGGTAAAGGAAAAATCTTTCTTGAAAAAACACCTCAAATTATGCGTATGATTTTTCAATATACTGCAATTATACCCAGATATTCTTAAAATAAGCAATGTCGTCCTTACGAATTACATTTTTACCTATACGCTAATCTATTAAGTTACACTGACCCTCATAAATTGGGCAGAAGTCGGCTGTTAACTCGCATCCGACATCTCCAGACTGGTGCACAGAAAATTGGGTATGGGACTTAAAAGAAAGGCACCCCTAAACGAGTCGCCAAGACGGTCAAAATAATTAAAATAAATTTCAAGAACCAAAATCGGGTGATTAAAACTCTAAAAATCGTTCTCATCTCGAATTTTACATTTTAAATGTAAAAAATAGGTTTACAACAATAAAAATGTAATTCGTAAGGACGACATTGCTTATTTTAAAAATATCTGGGTATAATTGCAATATATTGAAAAATCATACGCATAATTTGAGGTGTTTTGCATCGGTCGTTCTACTGCCTATTCTGAATTCCTGTTGCATCTTCATTTTGACGCAAATCACGAATTGGCATTTTCTTCGGATACTGCGGATCAACCAATTCAGGTAGAAAGGATTTGGAAAAGAAAGTCACCAACTGATTCTGCATGTTCGCACGCCAGAAAATATCGTCCCTGACGATTTTTTGTACGCTTAGTCCAAATGGTGTCCATATAACAAACAAGCAATACTTTCTATTTGTTACATGTAGCTGGCCCTGTACTTGGAAATAGTAACTGTCTTTAGTTTTTAATGTTATTTCACCATTTATTATCTCCGAAAATTTAATTTTCTTTTCTCGAATGGCTTCCGTTGGTGAAGACGATGCGGCTGTTGAGGGACATTTTATTTCGACAATCCCATCGTCATCTATTACACCATCCGGCGAAGCTGCTAAGAAATTAAATTCACTGTCAATAAACAGACCACATTCGCGTACACGAATTCCATGTGTTTTCTCCAACTCTCTTAGAGCAACAAATTCGTGTTCCTGTCCCCAACGTGTTGCTGCAGTCCCGAAAAATTTATCATACAAAAGACGCTTTACCAAATTTGCGCAATGTGTAGTTTTTCGCATTTTGCATATTGCTGCAAAATTGGACGCAGTCAACCGTATGGAACGCTCCTGTCGCCATAATAAATTGGTACTTTGACCTATCGTGGTATGTTGTAATTCGTCTCGTTCAGAATCCGATTTTTTAATCAACGCTAACATTTCTTGTTCTTTTATATCGTACTGCTCTTTAGTTAACATTACAACAATTTCACTTTCTGTGGCACCATAATCACTGTCGGCAGGTGTTATGGGCTCCCTTTTTTTCTTTTTTACATCTGGAAATAATTCCTGTCTACATCTTTTCCAAGTTCTTACCCTTTTCAAACTATTTATAAAGCGTTGAGTGTGTTTCCCTGGACTGGAGTGCACAGCTCTTTTATGAATAATCCGCGGTAATTCACCAGGTTCCAAATTGAAAGAAATTGAAGCAGCTTCGCATCGAGTTTGATATGAGCCCCTTCCACTGAAATTAATTCTTTTGCCGCCAACGAATTTTGCCAAAATAGAATTGTAACACTCCGCTGCATTATTGTCCATGTTTATCAACAAACTTTCTGCATTTCTCGCAACTCTATCAACGATTGCCATGACATCTTGATAGAGGCCAGATACCTTCATTTCTGAAATCCACTCTTCATTAACTTTAAGATCAGTGCAGAAGTAAGACGAGCAGTCATCGTGTTCCCCAAAAACGTGATTAGGTCCATTTCGAATATCATTGCGAAGCTGCGTAATTTTTTGGCTATGTGATAATTCCAAAGAATTAGCATATTTAATGGCACCTTGGACACCATTCCTTAACCGCTTAATTCTATTATTAAGGCAATTTCTCTGCGTTATTGGAACTATCACTTTTTTGGAACTTATTCTTCGCTGAGAAAGCTCTCGAAGCTTTGTACAGAAGTTCCGCAGCAAATGATTGCAGCATTCAATTTTTTGAATTATTCGGGTACCATAGGGACGAGCTTCCATCAATTTTTTTGTAACACTACTATCACCATCTCCAATCAAATACCCGTATTTTAAATTATGCATTTCAATGCTTCTCATAAAACCTTCAACAAGAATATCAGATTCCATTCCTGTAGACGCCTTGTTCCAGTTCTTAAAACAGATATGGTTTGGCGGTTCAGTGTTTCGTGTTTTGGAACGAGAACATACACAACAATATTTATTTCGGACACCTAAAAACAACACTTTACCAGTTTTTTGTCCGATAATAACACCAACCCCAGATGAAGCATTGTAATTAACTCGGTAACTCCTTTTGCTCCAAGCGCCATCTGCGATCACACTTATTACGGGTATGCCATCTGAATCCACGTTTCCTTCTTCAATTGCAAGTTTTGCTTCTTCTTTCCCAGCCTTTTCGATTATTTCCCATGCCGTATCATGAACAAAATGTGAAACTGTTTTTTCGGTTGCAGTGAACAAATGAGGTCCCATACATGGAATATCACATGTAGAAACTACTTCTCGTAGTTGGGAATAGCCGCCTCCAGTAGAAATAATCCCCAATACTGCTGCTTTATTGATATCCATAGTATTTGGATCATCGTCCGAAAATATAAATTTTTCAGATTTGCACATATCACACACAATAGTAAATTTGCTTTGTAGTCCAATTCTTTGTTCTTTCGTTATATTTAAATGTTCATTAGAACAAGAGAAAAGTTGATTATGTCTAAAAGTGATGATTTGCATAAAAAATCTTTCAATATTCACTATTCTTCGGCCACTAATATCGTTATTGTCACGCGCACTGCCACTAGTTTTTGCTACATTTTCCACATTTATTTCATTGGTAAAACTATTACGGGGTAATTGTACATTATTGTCCATCCCAGGCGAAGCCAAGGTGCTGCTTGTTGATGCTCGTTCAACAATTGGATTGGACAGAGTTTTTATCTTGTTGCGAATTTTTTTCAATTTTTGTCTTTGGGATTTACGTTTAGCTCCAACAGTTAATCGAGGCATTGTCGAGAGAACTTAATGGTAGGCACAATAGTTACCTACTCGTAAATGGTGAACCAATTAAATAAAAATTATTTACCTAAAGTACCCTTTAGCAATGTAATAGAAACGCAACACAAGATCACACTTTGTTTTTTTTTTTAAAACACTTTTATTTGTATAAAAACAATTTCTCGGTATTTCAAGTTATTAATAACTTTACTCCACTGAAAGTCAATGAGCGACTGATACAAAAAAGCACAACCAAAGATTTCCTTAAACAAATCTGGATTTTACAGTGTACGTTCTCCGAAATTGGCGCGCCACTTTGCATCCGGTACATCTGGCATGTTACCCTGCGATAATTTTATTATTATGTTTTTAAACGCCTGAAATTTAGGCAATGTGTATTTAAAAACATAAGTTCATGTTATCCATATTACGTCAAAACGGCTCATCTGAGTGATGTGCAAAAAATTTATATTTAATGGTTAAATATGCGTGAAGGTACCGAGCGGTCGTATTTGCCATAAAAGACAAACGTAGCGCCTTAAAATACATGATAAACATAAGGCATTTTTTAAACATTATTATTAAATAGAATTTTTTTATAGAAACATGTTTTCTTGATCTCGGAACTTCAATTCATCTTTAATTAACAAATTACTGTTTACTTCACTCGATTATATACAATGGTTACTGCACAATATTTCCTACACGAAACGCTTACAAACTTACTGCAGCATTACGCCCTTAATGTTTCCTAGTGATTGTTTAGTTGACTGTAAATAAGCATCAAACGGCTGATTTTTTTGAAGAGAGTTTTTAGAACAAGTGGTTTCTAGTACAGCTGATGTATCTGATGTATTGTATCTGTTACATTGAGTGAAATTATTTGTGACATGAGTTATAGCGGAGATAGACCTAACCCATTAATTGGAAGGGCAAGTTAAGTGTTTCGCCTGTTACAAAAATTAGTAAATAATTACTACTTCATCAATTTTGAGCCAAGTTTATTTACATTTCCTATTTTCTTCCTAATGTTTCTGGTTTTTCAGTGTTCCGTTATAGTTTTTCTTATACAATCATAACTCATTTCTTCACTGCAAATAACATGTTGTTTACGCACACACAGGTATTTTGCAAAAGCATCTTTTTAAACAATTTTGCCGTGCTTAGAATGAAGTCGTACAAGAAGAGAATTGTCAGTCACATAATTTCATTTTTGTCTCGTTAGATATCTCGAAAACAGAAAATTAAAAAAATCAACGGTCATCATTTCTGCAAATATTTTAAATGTAGGAAGAGGTGAGGAATGTAATTTCATCCACTTTAGGTCACTTTACGAATTGATTTTCCACCCTTGATGGCTTAAACTGCTTTCTTAAGTGTTTCTGATGACCACTTACTCCCTTTTGTAATTTATTTCCGAATTCTGGGCAACAGAAATAGCAAATGTGTTTTATTGCGTTTGTATTTCAAAAAAATATTTTAAAAAAGTACCTATCGATCTAAAATGTGTGTTAGGGACCGCATTTTGTTACCGCGATAGCAAAAAAATCTTACGGATATTTTGCACCGCAGCTTTATGTTAAAGGGTAGTATGTTTAATGGACATTTTTGGAAATGTTTAAATTTGCATTCTAGGTTTTTCTTATTTTTTCGGAAGAGGTCTAAATTCGAAATTAATACTCATCATAATTTCAATTATTATTAGGCATTGTTAAATTTTATTTGTATAGCTGTATACAGGGTGATGAAAAAAAGGTGCCCATGATTCATATTGGAACAATGTTTTTATAGAAGCATTGTGGAAATCGCAACAAAAGTGGCCCAAGTAGATTCTGTTTAAAATTTAAACAGTTTGTCTAATTGTAAGAGCACAACTTGGCAATACTGCACATATTTTTTTTTCTAAAGAATTACTTTCAGATAGGCCTACTTCTTGTATCTAAGCAATCAACACTGACAGATACTGTCACTTGCGTAAGACAGACAACTATCACGTTGACATAACTTTTTATTTCAAAAGAATTTAATGTAATTAAACAAGAATACACAACAAACATGTAATTGAAGGGCTGTATACAAAAAGTCCCTAAGCAACATAGAGAGTTTCTACTATTTGCGCTATTTCTGCTAAGAATGGATGAACTGTCGGTCGCACTTACCGATTCTCGTTTAACAGGCCCCTAACCATGTTATTTATTAAAAACATATGAATCAAAAACGAAACATTGTGATTTCCAGATCAAATTGAAACATAAAATCTCAAATATCTCAGAATATAAAAAGTGTATGCTTCCTTCAACGCTAGTGTGCAAACTTCACGAGGTCGTCCACCATTTGCAGAAATCGGCATTATTTGGTCATTTTCTCTTAATCTTTGCTCCACTCTTCTAATTACGTTAGTATCTGGATGATAGCGATGTGGATACAGTCTAGCATATTCTCTAGCAGCTTCCGATGTGTTATTATTTGCTGCATCCAAGCGAAGCAACATGTCTAGATATTCACTGAAATTGTATTACATTTTAAAACTTTTTAGGACATTTGACTTGTATCGTTCAAATTTGACAAAAAAACTGACATTGGAAAGTGAATTATTGTTACCAACGTTTCCTAGGACATTTGCGATGTTGCGACATTGATAAATTTTCCTCGGAGCCAAGAAACCATACTTTAACATCGGTAATAAAGTTGGTTTCAATACATTTTTTACACTTTTTTTAAAAAAAGCACCATTAACTGCATCAAATTTAGACTCTAACGATGAAATTATTACAAAATTGTTAATCGTACAGATTTTTATTATCTGAATAGGAAAGCTTATTACTTGGTGAAGAGACAACAAATTCCAATTTGGCTTTCAAATTCGTGTTTCGTTAGAAATTGTCTATAACATGTAGCTAATCATGGGCACTTTTTTTTCATCATCCTGTATATAGTTACTTATCTGTCCAGTCACATAGAGTCATGAGCTTAACGATTGAGAATTATAAAATTCCCAAGAATTTCAATAAATTAACTCTTTCAATATTTAAATGATGTAGATCCTTGTTTATTCTAGATTTAACCAAAATTAATTTAACATCTTCAAAGCCTTCAAAATATATTCCACTTTTGTTTGCTCTCGAAATGAATTCACCAACGAAAATATAAGTTCGCCACTGCTTGCTATGTAAGATGAACAAATACCGGCGATAAAAGTCACATTTGCACTTGTTGGAATTTGGTCAAAATTGTTTCACTAGTGCTCGGAATTACTCCGATGCGGTACGTTTTGATGAGCAAACAGAACGTTCGTAATTGAAAGGTCTAGTGAAAGAAGTTGCTATAAGTACCTTTTTCATGTTTTGAGATAATCCACTTTTAAATATTGAAAATGA
Organism: Dascillus cervinus; assembly: GCA_949768715.1. Lineage (NCBI taxonomy): Eukaryota > Metazoa > Arthropoda > Insecta > Coleoptera > Dascillidae > Dascillus > Dascillus cervinus. Next base: position 14,248,264 of record OX458316.1, on the reverse strand, counting down.
AATTTAAATATGATCAGTTATCATAACGTGAAGGTCGCCTATGAGTCTCTTCGAATTTTTTTACAGCAATTCTGATCTAATCAGTCAATAGATTAATTGCGCAACATATCTCGAAAGTGGCAAAATGGTACTTAGTAATTTTTTGCATTGAACCGTTCAATTATTATCCGAAGATACTCACATACCATTCATTTCAACGAAATGTAATGAAATTGTTGCTGCAATCGAATTTTGTTTAAGTACTCATTTATTTTAGATAACTAACCATTGAAATCACATAAACTTGTTGAATTTAATGGAAACATGCCAATTCTTGCAAGAAAATTTGTGGTAAAATGGTTTTGCAAATGTTTCATAAATTTTATGTGTGGTCTTGCCGTTTAATTTAAAAATGTTATAGCAATTGATAGAACAATGTAATGAAACAAAAATAAAATACTAAAAATATTATATTTTGTGTTCTAGTATAAGTACTAAAGTGCAAGTTGATTTATTAACTTTTGTTTCGTTCTATGCACACTTTACCACAAAATTGTTTTTTTTCAGTTGTAAATGTATGTAATTTTGTCAAATCTGTAACAGCTAAAAACCTTAATCTTTGTACGGATTGATAATTTCCATTTTAGTAAATATAACTTCAGCACAATAAATTAATTCTCATTAATTCATTAATAAGACAGCAAATAATTAAACTTAAGTTTTATTTGCACGAAGCACGATATGGAAAATTAGAAATTTATAAAGTAATTTTTTTAAACGACTATTCTTCTAAAAAATACATAACACAATTCTCTAAAAGTCAAGCCGAAAAATATATTCTAAACAAAATTAAATTCAGAAAGCTGATTAATTTGTTTTCAGACAAAATATTATTCAGACTTCGTTCCTCTTGGTAATTACAGCGATGCTAAGTTTTCGAAGTAAGTATAATGAAAAAAGTTTTGTCGATATTTAAACAACTAAAACGATCGAACTATGATTTGATTTTTCGCCTTCAATTAGGTCATTCCAAGCCAAATAAGTTTAAAGAATGCATTGAAATCATTACTCAAATTGGAACGCGTGCTTTCGGTTAAGCACGCAACGCTGTTTTAGCTTGAATTGACGGTTTTCTTAAATAGATACGCCATTGTAACACCACGGTCTCCCAATGTGGTGCATCCCTTGTCGGGATCAATAGAAGGGCTGTAGAATCTTGCCACCCCGCCATTTGTCGTGCTTTTATTGAGCTAACTGTAGAGTCCTGTATATATTCACTACCTCAATTTATTCACCTTAATCGTGAAAGTGTTACCATCTGTAAGTTCAATATTCGTTCTTTGCACGATTCTTCAGTAAATATAGGTGTCCTTAACATTCTCGGGAAACGACGGTTTTAGACGTGAAACAACGTTAAATATATTGTTCAGAAATTCTTTTTAAATTAAATGTTAGGATAAAAGTACACAAGCATTTTCTGGACATAAAACATAAATAAAACTTTTCAGTAAAGATTAATCAATACGATTCCAATAGTGTTTACATTAATAACATTACGGTACATTAGTGTTTATTGTAAATATAAAAAAAACTTGCATAAAAAAATAAAATAATGAAACCTTAAAAATTTATTAACTGCCATCACTTGTTGCTGTCACTGTGTTGTTTTGTAAATTATAAAACGTGCAATGCACTTGATTTAAATTTTACACGACCAAATCTTTTTTTTTTGAACTTTTGGTATTTATAGTCTGTTTACTTTTACCATGATTTAGAATGGGTTGTGAGTACTTTGCTATTCGCGATTTCGGGTACCGTTGAGGGCGCCACTGGAAATCAGTTGTAAGTCATAGTGTTTCTATTTACCTCGTGAGCTTCTGTGTTGTAATTTGGTTTTTGTGATGGCTTTTTCAAAGTTACATAAAATTTTAGCGTATTTGGAAGCTACATCAGACAGTAGGGGTATTGTAGATGACGTGGTGTCTTACTTTGTAAAGTTAATGTTAAAAACTTAATTCATTCAAAACATAACCTGATATTTCAAAACATTTAACTTACAAAAATTACTTAACTTACTTAAAATGTTTTCCACAGACCCTCATATAATTAGTTGAAGGTTTTCCCATTAATAACGCATTTTTCCATGCTTTTCTTCTGTCTACCTTGTCTTTAGAACCATCAGCATTTACAATAAAAACATATTTCACTTATACACTAAAACGTGGAAATAAGTGAAAAGAAGCTTGTTGTTTGTTTTTCGGCATGTGTGACAACACAGCAATTTGTCTTGTCAATCTTCACTTTAGACATATTTTTCAATAAATTTCAAATAACATGTAGCTAATCATGGACACCTTTTTTCATCACCCTGTATAGGAAATCTTTCTTATTATTAAAGTTTCCAACCGACAAGTCTGAAACTCATTATAAAATAAAACGATTGCCCCTCATTAGACCTTACAATTTTTTTTTGAGTTCTCGGTAATGGTATCAGAAATCTTATTTGAAATAGGCACACTTGAGGAGTTTGATGGTATGTACTTGAAATTTTGTAATGAATTTTTACCTGCTCATTATAATCTTCCAATACCGTAAATTCTTAACTTACGCGATTAATTCGTTCATATGGTTTTCATGTAATTTATTATTGTTGTCAGAGCCGTGATGAAAGTAGGAAGATTCTTGCATACTCTATCAGTTTCAGATATATTTGACAGAATCTACTGATATAACAAAACTGCTATAAATTTGTTCCTATGCTACTTGAACGCGCGGTCAAACTCAAGTCTGAAGATAGTATAACAGATCTATAACTCAGTTAACACACAGTTTACAGTTATATTTTAAGACTAATTCGCTGATGGAAATGGAAAATGGAAGGTATGTCATGATAAAATTATAAAATGGTAAGTTTAGCTTAGGTTTTTATTCTTTTCATACTTGCAAGAAATATTTTCAATTTCACGATTCATATTACAAAGATATCAAAAGCCTCACATTTGAATTATATAAATATAATCGACAATGAAGTTAAATTTACAATGGACATGTAACTCCCACAATTAACTGAACTGAACCAAGGTAAAAATACAATGAATTGAGTTTCAATATTTACTGAAAAAGTACACAAACAAATCGTAGCACCCCAAACAAATCTAACCATTGACAACACAAAATATCAACCGTTTATCATACATGTAACAATCTCAGTCGACGATGAACATAGAATTCAGTATTGTTAAAGAAATTGCCGGTAATAAGAAACAGCATCAAAACTGAAATTATAAAATAATTAGAAATTTCAATAAAACAGGGGCAAAATATCTAATAATAAATAAACAACAGTATTAACAAAGTTATTTACTACCCTTGAGTTGCTTTTTAAAAAAGTAGCTACCGAAAAGATTATTCAGTTTTGCCCCATCTACAGTAAAAATGCAACTAGAAAGAGTAGGTACATTTGCAGCCACCCAAATGTGCACGATACGTGACACAAATTTCCCTATTTTTCCATAGATTAAATCTGACTTTATCCAGTGACTTTCGTGAAATAATTTTTGTCATAAACAAAATAATATTGAACATTTGGCTGATGTTTTTTAGGACGCCTATGATATAAAGCAAAAAAAAATCGTGCACATTTGGGGGGCCGCAAATGTATATGTTTTCTATGCAAACGATTAAACAATTAACTTCCACTGTTCGTTCGTAAAAATCAATAAAGTTTTGTTTTAATTCTTAGAATTTCTTTAATTTCACTGTAATTGAATAAAAAGTTATGTTTATTACACTTATGAAAAAAATATTTTTTTATCGTTCTTATAATATAAATATCTGTTACGCCTTTCTGGGATTAAATTGTGATTTTATTCCCGTTTGCTGAAGAATCAAATAGCATATTTAATCCCTGATTAGAGAGACATACTAAATATAATTCTTGATTAGAGAGATTTAATAAAGTTAATGCTTGAATAGAATAGTAGTATAATAATTTTATGGTTTTCAGAACTCAAATTTAGTTTAGTTTGAATATTTTTTTTAAACTAAGCTAAGTTAGTTACATTAGTCTAATTCATCTTTTTTTAAGTCTTCCTGTAATGATTTAATTTCTCAATCACACACAATATAGAACGGTTCCTAGAATTCTGAAAATTAAATAATTTTCAGTTTTATGGTGAAGTTTTAAAATAAAAACATTTCAACCACTTTCTATCTATAATATTAAGTGATAACCATTCATAGAAAGCGGTTCACATACTTACTCGAACCTAAATAAAACGTGGCATGGAAGCAAACATAAAAAGGAATCAACCTTTTTACTGATAGTGTATTAAACTATAGTAGGTATCTAAACATAAGTTTTAACTACTAGTCGTTATCATTTATATGCTTCGACATGCGTCTAGTTCAGTACGTTCCATTAGCCTAACAAGATGGGTCTGTTACGGGACTATGTGACTAAAATAATCCATTAAATTTGGAGATCTGTGCAAGTAACAATGTAATTTGGCAACATTTTAATTTTGTTCAGTTTAGAATTTTTAAAGTTGTCCACCATTATAATACAATCACGCATTTTGTGCGATCTTACATATAGGCTAACTTTAATCATGATCGCGTTTGTCGCAATAGATAAATTAATTATTTTCCAATTCTGTTCACTTGACGTTCATTTTTGCTTCAATATAAATGGCAGCAGCAGTCCAACATGACATGATTAATTTAAGTAAACGAGCGATACTTAATTTTCCCAAGAAGAAAGCGTGGCAAGCATTAATAGGAAGACTCGTTCCGGAATATTAAATGTAATATGTTTGAAAAAAATTAAGATAAAGTCTCTTTTTGACTTCATTAGCGTGATGTAAACAATAATTCATGTTGGTGATATATACAGGGAGCGACAAAAAGATCTTACGGTTTTCGTCGTACAGATGAGCAAGTAAGTGGTGGGGGGTGATGGGGATTGGCGCGATGATGAGCCTACATGACGCCATTTTAGTAGCCATGGGGCAGTAGTCAGATTTCAACAAGATGGGGCAACTGCCCATACAGTAAATGTTGTGATGGATAATTTGAGAAGAAAGTTTCAAATCAAAACACAAAAATTTCAAAAGAAACTTACTTTTGTATTATTTTTTACAGCAAACTATTAATGACAATTAATGACAAACATGAAGCAAACAACTCATGTTGATATTTTGGAATTTGAGGATAATGTCTTTCAAATGATGTCCATCTTATGCCATGCATTTTTTCAGTCTTGCAATGAAGTTGTCAAACACATTCTCCAACATTTCATTTGATATGGTAGCGATTTTTTGTTTATGGCCTTTTTCAGTTTTTCCAGTGTGCGGGGTTTGTTTGCTTTAAGGAACCCCCACAAAAAAGTCACAAATGCTTAAAGATAAATTGTCCATCACAGCATTTGCTATATGGACAGTTGGCCATCTTGTTGAAATCTGACTGCTGCTACATGGCTACAAAATGGCGTCACTTACTCGCTCATCTGTACAACGACGAAAACCATTAGATCTTTTTGCCGCACCCTGTATAATTCAATTACAATTTATCACTATAAACAATATAATAAAAACTCCCGTAACTTCTTTAACTGAAAACAAAATCAAATATCCATAAATTACCATTTAATTTAGATTTTTTTTAAAATATGGTTTTTGGAGTGTTCCTATGAAATGAATTGAGAATAATGTTTCTTTAATAAGATAAACTGTAGTGAAATGGAGTTGGTCGCCTTTATGTTCAAACGTACTACTATCACCACATTACCTTTGACATGACCTAAATTATTATTTCTCATAGTTACTCAATTGCAATAGTTCATTTTTTAATTAGGAGGAGTTTAATTGAAAAAAACAAATTGCAACAAATTTTAATTTTAGTATTCTTATCAGCTGCTTCGGCAATACGTAGACTGTCCATTTTTTCATAATTTATTCAGTGCAAAACTGGTCTGCTGACAGTAAATCGTAGATATACCTTTTAGCAAGATATTTATTATTGAATCACCCCTCTGACTTAAAAAGTTAACTATACATGAGTAGTCCCATTGCAAAACCAGTTATATCCATATTGCAATAAGATATAACTGGTTTTGCAATTGAACTACTCACGTATAGTGAAGTGATAAAAGGAAGTTTTTATAAACGAATTATATTTTAGAAATGGCGTCAATGACGGTAATGAACCAGTATACTATTATAATCAAAATACTATACTCACCATCATTTATGGTAGCTAACTCATTCCATAGATTCCGGGGTAGCTTGAACTTACATACTATGAGATCATTTAAAAACGGGCTGCTGAAATCTTCAAATCTAAGCCTTTGATATGAACCTAATTTGATGGAAACTTACTCAAATATCAGTTGATATATTAGGGCCGAAAATTTATAACAATAACTTTAATGAAGTCCGTTTTATGTAGAATGTTTCTCAAATTTTCTTATTAAAGAAAAGTAAAGAAAAATCCAGAAGTGAAAAAGGTTGGCAACAAAAAAAAATAGTAAAAAATGTCTCGAACTACAAAATTTATATATTTGCTTTGATTCCAGCAGGTTCATGTTCTTTTTGAAAAATAAACAGCTTGTTCGATATAGATTATCCGATGAAAACGGAAATAATAAATAACTTAAAGCTCACCAAGACGCCTTGGTTACTGTAGTGACTTGCTTCTAAGTTATTTTCAGTCGAACACTTGCATATTTTTGATGAACAATACTGGATATTATTTAGAATTAAATCAAAATAAAATGAATGTCGTATTTATTATAATTCTTTTCTTGAAAGCACATTCAGAAAATGTGGATGACATGATAATCGAGCCAATTTTCGAATGTTATGACGCGTTAATGCTATTTTATTTGGTTCGCACAAGATTATTGGAGTTCAAATAAACTATGTTTTCTTACGCCAACCTTCGCGTATAACGTTACAATAACCCTTCCTTTATCATTTTGACAACCTTATTGCATTGTCGAAGACTTTTACTTTCCAGTTGACCTTATTAAACCAATCTTTTTTCTCATATTTATTTTATAACTCTCTAATAGAGTTATTTTTTGTCCACATGCAACAAATAATAACCTTAAATTCCTCAAAACAGTTGGTTGGAACACTGCCAAGAATTTTTTAACGATGAAGCTTGAAAGGAGGGTTCAGATTATAATCCTTGTCTGGGATCATGGATTCTAGTAACCGTTGAACTGGAAATAGATAAAGACATAAATGTCATTTATTTTAACCAATTATCAATGTTAGTGGTGATGATTTGGAAATGTTTGTTTGCTAAAAATCTCGCACTATCAGTGATACTTCAGTCACTAATAAAATACAAGATTACGTGCACATTTGGCAGAAAAGCTAACTAAGTTATGGTTGCTAGTTTAAATTCTACTTTATAACTGCTCCATCTAACGATTACAAATTTTATTTATTACCTACTCGTTGCATCGCATTTTTTCAACCGACAAATTTTTTCATGACCGCAACGCCAAGTTTTCACGAGTTGATAATTAAGTTCGGCTCAATTCTTAACCCAGTGATAGTGTAAATGTCCGAGTTTCCCATTAAACTCCGATAAGTTTCCTTCCTAGTTCAACAATACGTTCGGATTCACCATTTTTTCTTAATTATCGGGTTGTATTTCTTTATTTGTGTTGTCGGATTTCTAATTGTCTCATCGAGTTTCTTTTCTTTCTTGTTTTCCTAAAGTTTTTGCTTGCAAGAAACTATAATTCCTATATACATTTTCGAACCTGCCTGATTTAGCTATTAAAATGTGTTTTCAACATATTCAAATTAGATCATTTTGAACTGGCAATTTTTTTGTGGAGCTTAAATTAACTTTTTTGTACTACCAAGCAAATTATACAATCGTATTTAAAGCTTATCAGGGAAATTTGTAGAATGTAGTTTCTGTACAATACGATACGATATAAATTTGTTTTAAGCATTAGGGAAAGTAATTATAATTATTATTTGTCGGTATAATTTACATAACTTATTATTATAACTATTATTAAGTATAAATACCATACTGTCACTTCATTTCTCCTGATTTTATTATTTTTGCATGTCCTCTAATCTTCTAAATTTTGGTCAACGTAAAATCTTTTTTTGCCAGACATATTACTTTTAAATTTAACCGACTTGAAATGTTTTTTGCATCTACCATCAAAAAATAAATGAATGAAATGTAATTTTTGTCAATTTTAAACTTTACTCATTTAAATATTACTGATTTACATTTTGTAAGTATCCAGACTTTCCGACAGTTTCGTACATAAACGTTTTTATTATATTTTCTGTATTGTAAAATGTTAAAATCTGCTAATATATTTCCTCATGTTTACTTAAATCTGCCAAGTTTATCGAATGCTACCTACTAAGAAATGTAAATTTTATTGGCAGTATCTAGTAACTATATGCATAATAGTAGAATTTATTTTTAATGAAATATTCGATAAGTGACAGTTTATATGCACTTACAATATTAATTAAAAAATCCAATTACAAGTGCCTCAGTATAACACGGTATCCTCTAACACGGTCTCGCTCTACCACGACTTGGAAATTGGGGAAATTCCCCGTACAACACAATTTGAGAATTTCCTGATAGCACGGCACGTGATAAGAATTTGTAAATGCAAGCACCAGTTGTGTCAAAATAGCGTTCCGATTTCGGTAGATACAAATTTTATTCTTAGTTTTGAAACGTAATGCTGCTTTAATTTTATTTCTTTGCGTTGTATAAGACGTATTCGGGTAACATTGTATTTTTACGAATCTAACCACCGCACCGTGTTAAACGAAAGTCACCTGCACTTTAATGTCTAAATTTATGTAGATGAAACAGTAATTCTCTTTATATATCGACACTTGCAACGTTCATTGATTGTAATATTTACTACTGAAACATCTCAAGTTTATGTAGCAAGTTAATTAATAGCGTATAAACCATTGTTGATGTCGATATTAGATAGTTGTATACAAACTTTTATGATTTAAGATTTATAACTTGCTGGACTTGATCCAGTAGGTAACAGATAACGCAACTTTTAAAGCTATGTAACTTCTCCCATTTTAGATTTAAATCAAGGGGTTACACAAAATTAATTAATATTTAATTAAGGGGAAAATTTACAGGCGCAATAATTTTCATCGTAAAATAGGAATTCATTAGGGCCGTCAAGATCGCTGACATCTTCATATAGTTGCGGTGTCTATTAAACGTCACGAAATTTCTACTAAAATTGCCTAATGATCACAACTTTTAGGCAGATAATCATTACGAAGTCGAGAAATTTGTCTAGCTGCTGCTATTACGTGTAAAGTAGGTATCGTGCCGCCATCCCTTGTTTATTTGAGTTTCCTGCGATTTCCGGAAACAGTTTACATTTTATTGTGTGACCGAAGATGCAGCGGTAAAATATTGACTATAAAATTGCTGTTCATTTCAAGTTGTTACACATACAACATAGCTAAGTAAATATGCTGCAGGCACTGAGATTACTACCAACTGGTTTATAGTTTATTATTGCAATCAGATTTAGACGGGAAAATGTTTTTCTAGAAACGTCTACTACGAAATTCTCGTCATAACTTTCCCTTTAAATATTTTCTCAGTATCCTTGAGCTTTAATAGATACATAATGTAACATAATTCCAAATTGGCAACCTTTCCCATTATAATCGGATATTTTCACTTGTCCCATGCGAAATTAATTAAACACTGGGGTCGCTAATCTATTCTAGGGTGCTGATCGATAACTTCTTTCCTAAACATTAAGTTTTATAACAAAACACATAAATTAGAAGTTTTAAGAAATTGCTGCTCAATGCACAACCGCAAGAATTCAAGAGAAATAAGAAAGAAACAGATAATTTAACGGTTCCACGTAACTCTTACTAAATTCTGAACTGTCGGTATAAGATTGGAGTTACCACATGTTTAATAGATATCTGCATTAAATTCAACTTTATAGCAGCAGCAACTATTTGAATGCAACTATTGCTTTTTTATACCATCTCTAATCTGCAATTTAGTTAAATTTATCGATCATATAAAAGGGTACATACACCGTGACCAAAATCGAAGCGAAAGTGATCACAGTTTGATCCTCAATAAATTTTAAAGATGGCTTATACATGTTCAAAAGTGCATAAATCTATGTCACTCGAAACAGGTCAAATTATTTTAGATCGACTAAACTAATGATCCAGTTACACGTTAATTCCACAACTTTTCGATTAATTTGCTGAAGAACTGAACCAGAGGGAACGTTCCTGAAAACGCAGGATGACCTTTTGATTATGAAATAAACGGAAAACTATCACAATTGTGGAATGTGTATAAGCAACAAACGAGGAGCCATCTGTAAGTTGGTGGCGCGCGCGGGGCCAGGAGAAATCAATATAAGGGGTGGTTTTAGGGGCGCAGGCTTGAGTCCCCATAAACCCAGCAAGCGCCAGTCTGCCTTCGCCCCACTCAGTTATTGCATCTGCATTGGCACCGGCTATAGAACGACATATTCACCAAAACGATTTCATTGCATGTGTAGTTCATAATGTGCTTTGTGTTCTAACAGACTTCAGCGTAGAGTAGTTTCGATGTATGAAATTGAATTATGTTTTGGCAGCGATCGCAGTCACGTGTAATTTAATATGTGCCAACAACCTAACCATCTTGAAAAATGTAGTGGTTTCTCTTTTTTCCTATTTATGTACGCTTTCAAATATTGTATTTTTTACACTATTTTAAAATGCATGTAAATTTTACTTCAAACACAAAAACTTCACATTCACTTTCGTTTATAGGTGGATTAAACAGAACAAGCACGGATTACTTTTTTTCAACACACTTCAATTTTATATTTCTCTATAGTTGTGAAACTACCAAATAATGCAAAAAAAATAAGCTTTTAAGAAATGCTAGTCTCTTTGACTAGCTTTTTATACAATTACAATAGCATTAGCTATTATCAAAAGACAGGAAGCGTATGAAAATGTGACATCCTTGATGGATGACTCGAAATTCCCGGTCACACAATTGTACATAAAAAACCTAAAACCTGTCCTAATTTTATTTTGCATTATGGCATGCTTATGATTTTTATTTTCATATTTCTTGACATTTTTGCAGCACGCGTTAATCAGGGTACGTAATTAATGAACGTGTATAATGACTGAAATCAGACAACTGAAGCTTCGACAGAAAAAGCTTAAATGTATATCGATGTGCTTTACTAAATGTCAATAAAGTTTGCTGCTTTTTGGTAAAATAAGCTCAAACCAACGAATTAGTAGAAGAGATGGAAATTATGGAAACCAATGGATTATGTGCGAATTTCCGATGAAGTGCTCAATGTTTGTGCTTTATTTTTATTCAAGTATCCGGTAATTCAGGTCAGTCGTTTAAATTGTTAACGTCACCTTTTTTTAACTTTTCTTATCGAGTACGACAAGTTTAGTTAAATATTTGATATTGAATTTCTTTTTATGTGACTCTTAGACGAAGTTGCCTTGTCTCTTATATTCAATCTTGATTTGTTCCGCTGCAGACAAAAATACAACTCCCGTTTTAAAACGAATTTACGATATGGAAATTTGTTTTCTTTTCGGATGCAGTTGTTAAAAGAAAAAATATTTTGCAGTAATATTAAGTTGTTGATTTTATATTTAGCATTAAATATCTTTGCATATTAACGCGAATAACGAATGAATCATTAAATTTTAATTAATAACATACGAAGAATTAACTTAAATGTAAACCGAGTAAGTGCCTTCAATATCAAAGTTATTGAGTGCAGTTGTAGCTTATTCATCTATTACAGTTAAAATGTGGTTTAATCTTTATTTAATATTTTTGTTTGTCAGAAATTTGTTGAAGAACTTCTAATGTTATGAAGGCAGTAAAATACAATATTCACATTTTTTTGGAGCGTCATCCAGTTACATATATGGAAGAAAATGCAACATGTATTATATATCAGTGTGTTTAAAAAAAAACTGTTAGTCCTTTGATCTTCGAAAGAACAGTTGTTCTGCTGAATACTTTTTGATAGTAAGTTTCTGTACATTTTCTTATGAACTATTGATATTTCTTTTGGTAGAAAGTAATCGATCACTTTACTTGGTAAAATTGGACTCGTACTTCCTGACAACTTTTTCAATTGAAAATATGATTGAAGTATAAGTAATGGAGTTATTATGACCGATTTGTCAATATTTTTAAATATATTGCCTTTTCCTTCGATAAATTTTTACAAAAAAATTTGCATATTGGAAATAGCACTTCAGCAAATATGTTACAAAGCAATAACATTAACAAGTCTACGGTGTGTAGCACATCATACACAGCCGTATTTAACTTAACATCATTGTTGTTCAAATTCGTAGCACTGTCGAGTAGTATTATTGCAATATGATTGGGGTTGTTATTTAATTTCCGTTGCCGTACTTTGAAATTCATTACCACAGAATTATACTTGCAGTTAGTAATCTGGGTGAAATTTTATGTTACCGGAATAATTAACGACGGTTTTCTCAACGCTAAATTAAATTTTCATGCAAAACAATTGTAAATTCAGAAGCAATTCTGTTTTACTTACAACTGCCAGCAATAGACTGTGGTCAATTGTAGCTTTTCACGGAATGCTCAATATTTAATTTACACATTGATTTCAAGTGTTACATGTAAGCAGACATACCATAGATAAAGTAGGTCAGCTTTACTCATATAAGAAAAGTGGACCTGGGTTTGAAATGTTGAGGTTCCGAATAAATTTTCAAAACTGATAGACAGATTCGGGGCATGAAAGAGAATGGCAAAGTTAATATACCATTATTCAAGCATACTTTCTGATAGGAATTCGTACTGACATTTTTTAAATTAGAAAAATAATAAAATTATTCGATTATTAATAAAATTCGTCGCATTCCGGTAACAATAGTACCTTTTGCTTAACCCATTGTCATACTTTTTTTTAAAAGTGGAACAATCACGAGATTTTCGTATCGATTTATAACCTAAAAATCGATATAACTCATATCGTGTTGCACACCACGATAAAGATAATTTCTTTAGCTTTAAAACTATATAAGGCATGACAAGCCACCCACCGACAGAAAGCTAGAAATAAAAGAAAAGGACTCGGTGGCCCAACCCGTGTGGCAACCGTGATAGTAGGCTAATGGGCTAACAAAACTAAACCTAAAGTTATACAGTGTGTCCACGGATGGGGTTAACAAGAGAAAAAAAAATATTTTTAACTTTACGCCAAAAACGTATTCTTTATAAAAAGTTTTGCTTCTTTTGGAAAATCATAAACTGCTAAAATTTTATTAAAATGTACAGGGTGTTCTAACAATGACAAAACATAAAATTGACCTCAAGCAAAGTAGTCTTATTTTTTCTTTTCTGGAAAAGTGTTATTTCAGAAAGTTGTTTCAATTTTCTGAAATAACATTTTTTACAAAAATAAGGCTACTTCAATTCGATTTCATGTTTTGTAGTTTTTACGACACCCTGTACATTTTAATAAAACTTTGGCAATTGATTATGATTATCCAAGCCAAACAAAACTTTTTGTAAAGAATAAGTTTTTGGCGTAAAGTTGAAAATAATTTTTTTTTCCTTTTGTCAACCCCATCCGTGGACACACTGTATATTTCGAATTAAACGTTGCTAAATTTTGGAAATTATATTATGTAAAATTCGTATGCGTAAATCTATTTACGATATATTTCTGTAAGCTTTTGTAAATTTTGCAAAAATTAATATTTTTTCTACGTTATAAAATATTATAAAGAATATTTTTAATTTCTATTAGGCCTTTATTTAATATAAGAAACTTTTACCGTTATGTATTTTCATGGCCACAAAACCATCTTAAATCAAATTAGTTAAGATACGACTGTATTACACTGGGGTGCAGCTAATTATTACTATTGCTTCCAATATTTCAACGAATCAAAAGATATTAACATATGTAGGTTTAGTAAATATATAAATACATACAGTTTACACATTATATTTTATGTATATTATAAAGTACATACAGTTTACACATTATATTTTATGTATATTATAAAGTACATACATTTTATAAATGTATACATATTTATGTAATTATAGATTATTACTGCAATTAAAAAGTAATGATGATTGTGATGAGAACACATCTAGAACTTTATAGTTAAATTCATTAGCAAAGTTTTAGCCACCCATTCGGCAAACTTTTTAATTGTGATATCTAAACTTCTTACAACAGGTAGAATTATTCAGTACTTTGAGTTTTCGGGACACCTTAAACATTTTTCAAAATTGGTTGATTTTAAAATGGTTATAAAAGATGATTATTATTTGAAATAAGCTATTAAACCCCTTTACTCTAACGTATTGATTCTTGAGCATTTATTTATTTTTCCTTTCGGTCATCTCCAAGATTTTTAAAATATTTGACACGCGCTGGAAATGAATTAATTAATTTATTTTCCAAATTTAAATGAAGTTCAAGAGAATAAAATGTAGAACAAGTAATATTAATCTTACTATCTTCAATTTCTTATTATATTTTATGTGTTTGTAAGTACCTTCAGTAACATTTTATAGAATCATAATTTGTATTGTTTTATTATCTGTTTTACAGTGATCAGTTCGCTCTCTAGTAGAGATGCAAAAATATAAATCTCCACAAAAAAAATAATTATGAACTAAATTCTACCGCAAGCATCGATTGCAAAAATGAGAAACATATTGAAATATGATTTTTTATTTATTACCTACATATGTGCAAAAATAAAATTAGTTTGTTAATTTGCCGTTTCTCTAAGATTAGGCATCAGTATTTGTCATCCTCATATATGTAATTGTGGTTCTTCAGTAGACACATACAGTCATCATGGTCTGTCTTGCATAAAGAGTGCAGGAAGAATCGCAAGACACAACTGCATTAACGACATCTTAAAACGTGCTTTCTCATCTGCCAACATCCCTTGTTTACTTGAACCCAACGGGGTTCTGAGAGATGACGGCAAACGTCCTGATGGAATCACCATTATTCCCTGGAAGGAAGGCAAATCCCTTGTCTGGGATGTCACCTGCACAGATACGCTTGCACCTTCACATTTACCTGAGTCGTCCATATCTGTTAGATCTGCTGCAAACAAAGCAGAAAATCTTAAGCGAAGAAAATATAGTTCGTTAGCAGATCACTACATTTTCGTTGGCTTTGCTGTTGAAACCTTTGGTCCTTGGAGTATGAGCGCTCTATCGTTGTTGGATGCTTTGGGAAGACTTATTATTGACGTCACAGGTATTCCTCAGGCGAAAACGTACTTAAAACAACGTATTAGTATTGCCATTCAGAGGGGTAACGCAGCCAGCGTTCTGGGAACTGTGCCTATTTCTTCTTCTCTGGATGAATTATTTAATTTAATGTAATTTTAAGTTTGTATTTTGTAGTTTAATTTTTATGTTATCATTTTATATTGTTTTAAATAGTAATAAGATTTAAAAATGTAATACTTTACAATTATTGTTAAATAGAATAATTAGGTGATAAATAGATAACAGACTATACTAAAATTTTCAATTTTGCCGTCAATTTTATTGATTTACTTCTGAATTAATTTCAATTCACAATCTGCTTTTACATTTTACGGCATATTTACTTTATACCGGAACGAAAGTGCGAAAATGATTAAATAACGCTAGTGATGCCAGCAAAGAAACAAGACAAGTTTAGATTTAATTTGACTTGAATAGGAAAAGCGCGGTACAAATCTATGCGGATCTATTATTTCTCCGAAACTTTTATGCAATTCACTTCTAAATCATTGCTTACTTTACAATCTTTGATATTATTACATTGATATTCTATTGTATTAGCGTTTTTAATTCAACATACACTTAAATCTTGCACAATAAAATGATCAAAAAGGGTTACTTGAATAAAATTTTACCTTCCTATAATTAACACTAAAATAATTTTTCAGTCTTCATTATTCAGTCTTCTGAAAAAGTTGAATCACACGTGATCGTCAAATATAGGTAACCAAACTCGCTCGTTGGTACTAATTCCACAAAAAATCAATGGTTAGTAAATGATCAGTACAATTGCTAAATAACAGTAACTTTATAGACCTACGCTTTCAGATTATTGCAAAACGGTTTATGACATGTTCAATAGTAGGTACGACTTGTTTGTTGAGATACATGTGCTTTGTATGTACTACTTTTGAATATTATGCCATTCTAATTTTCTCTTAAAACCTCTGGTTTATGAGTTGGCTTTCCCTTCAAATTGGTTTATCCTACTCGTGTTGTCTGAATAGGTCGTAATCGATATTTTCATGTGTCCTGTTGAACAAGTTGACTAATGCATGATTATAACGAATATTACAAATTTCCATTTGGGTGAAGAACATCAGTATTATAATGAATCTTTAAAATGAAGATCTCTTGTTTTTGGTAGAACTGTTGTTTAAACAATTCCTAAAAAATCCAAGTTGAACATCATTTTTGTTATTAATAATTGCAACCCGTACCTTTTAACACTTTTTAATAAATTCGCTTTAATTTTCAAAAAATCTGATTTAAAGAGGGGGAACAACACACAATAAATTATTAATTCCGTTGACAGAAAATGCACAACTTGAGAATAACGTAGGATAATTTCCAATAACACTAAGTAGCAACCGTTGCTTGAAATTAACTTATGAAAATTAAAATTACCGGTACAAATACATAACTGATCACGCGGGATTAATTTATTAACCAAGGCCCTGCACAATAAAACTTGTTCCACTTCCACAACAGCAAAAACTGAAAACTTGTTCCACTTCCACTGAAAACATTTTCCTTTTTAAAACATAAAATAACGTTTTACTTTTTTCTCGAATTTTCACCTTCAAAACATTTACTAACAAGTTAATCATATAATCTTCTGCGTAGACAGCTTAAACGTAATAAATATATTTCTTCTTTCTTTATCTTGAACTTCCCCACTTTTAGTATCTAAAAATGGTTAACGTTGTTTTATAAAATTAGTTCACTGACTAACATCGTTACGAGACTAATTTTCTGCTCCAAGTGTATAAACGATTTTTATTTTTTTTAACTAACTGCGACAAATTTTTTCATTGCGGTAGCTTTAGATGTAACTTTCTTTTTCTATTTCCTCAAAATGGTCTCTATTTAGAGTCGCCAGAGCGACAACGGATCTTTAATCAATTTAAATGATGAGCATCTTGCATTGTTAGACCTAGATCACGCATATTTAGGGATTTTCGGCGGATCATAGATAAATTTGATCTCCCGTGACTTGTCTTGACAGATACTACTTTACTGTTGACTCTTTGTAAAGCGTTATTCTTTCCTTTCTTAAAACTTGTCTCCACCAACCAACGATGGAAATTCTTAGGTAGTTTTTATTCTGTCTTTAATTCACTTTATAACCCCTGTTCTCCTCCAATACGCTACAAATGTATTTAGATATTTTCTTCGACTCCTGTGGTTCCAATTTCTTGAGCTATGCATTCCATGTATTAAATGTCCTCCATTTATTTACTTTCAAGTATTTCTTCCCAAAGGTATTTCTGTTCTGTTCTGCCATCAAATTAATGTCATCAGTTATAAATCTATTTAATAAAATGAAGAGAAATAGTGTCTCACTTATATTTTAAGCGAGCTTTTCTAACGTATAACACACCCATGTGTTCAAATGCAAATTGAACATGAAACAGCATTAAAATTTCACCCCTGACCTCTAATTTGAATTGTTCTATCTTTATAAAGAGAATAGCTATGAACTGTACAACAAAAGAAACATTTCATATTAAATTCTGCGTTACTGGCAAATTTCCAACCAAAGACAACAGGTATATCTAAAAGGGAGCTTAAAAGTAATTTACAACTTAAAAATTTATTTTACGAGTCATCTAGTGCAAAAGAAAAATGTATTCTGAATTTAGAATTTTAAAAGTTATTGTCAATAAGTCAAGATTAACATTAATAACTTGAAATTATTTAAGTTATTTCTACTTATGTAGTATTGTAGGCTGCAGGATTTCATACGAGCTGAGGAACATTGAAATTAGGATACAGGGTTGCAGTGTAAAACCACACACAAAACGGTTAAACAAAGTTAGTGAAATTTCAGAATTGAAAGGACGTCACTAAATCTGTCTAAAGCACTATAAACAGCACACAAACAGTATTAAGTAAGTTGACAACTAAAAACATTAAAGCAAAGTTGCTTGGTGTTTACGAAAAACCTACGCTCAAAGAAAAGGCGCCAAAATTGTTTTAGGTCTTGGGTATTACATTAATTAATTAATTTAGTTAAAACAATGGTCACCTGAAAATAACATAATACGTTGCTGATGAAATGTCAAAACTTTAGGTCAAAACTGTGATAAAACGTTTTTAATGTGTTGCAACTTCAAAATTCAAGCTAAATTCAAAACACTTTAACGACGTTTGCAATCGAATAATGTTTTGGTAACGATGTATGTACTCGCATTTTTAAGTTTTTGTTGTATTAGCAAACAATCTCGATTTTAAAAGACGATTTGCTTTATAAACTTACTTGTTGAACTACCCAACCTAATTCAACAGTGTCTGCTTCATAATGCCACTGTTTTCATCCAAGAATTGTTTAATTCTCCCTGTTTCATCTCGTATTAAAACTATTCAGATGCACGGAAGTTCAAAACATTGTTCTTACACAACTGTTTCTTAATCAAAGGAAGTCGCAAAATTATTGTATTGTTCTCGAAAAGTTATTTCGAATCCATTTTTTCCAATTTCAAGAGGAACGTTACTTAACGATCGGATCGTTATCGGGTTCATTATATTGGATTAATGACTGCAAGGGTTGAAGAGAAACCCTTTTAACAGAAGAACTAAGTAAATAATCGCAAACGACAAAAAAATACTGAAGGTAGATTTGTTAGTAGAACGAATAGGGGTAGCTTTTTGTTGAACCGCATCTGAAAAAAATTCCTTTGCATATTTTCTACTCGTATTAGGAATTTGAGTTTAGCTAATTTTTTTTTTAAATAAAATGAAATCAGTAAAATAAAGTTAAAATGAAAACCATGTTGGATCGCACTTTTTTACGTTCACTGAAATTTATAGCGTTTTTCAATATCTCACGCGCCGTTACATTTTTTTAATCATCGTTCTTGTTTCTGTATTATTCGTATCTGTATTCGGTTTCGTTTTTATTGCTACCTCTGGGTATCTTAAAGCTTGAAAACAAAATATAAATTTGAGGGCTTGCGACATGAAACAATACCGCATTGTATTGTGTAGGTTATCAAAATGGCACTTGAAACACGTTTTTCTTTCATTTTTTTACACCTCCCGGTATGAGATTATCATTGATTAATTCTAAACGGGTTTCGCATACCCTTTTTATGTATAACGTTTCCGTGCTTTATAGCCCAACACGAACGGCTAATAAAAATCTGCGATAATTTCGGCATTTTTTTCTTTAATCCCCGTTCTATTTCAATTAAGCTGATCTCGATTCTAATCAGTTTAGCGATTGATTGTGTATATGTGAACTGACAGTTGATGTGGATACTTGATTAATTTAATTATGTGGTAGAGTAGAGCTCAAAACACAGATTGCCCATTTGCAAGAGGATTTTATCTTACAAAAGCGGCAGTTGTCTTTGCATTTAATTAACTCCACGGCAACGAGAAGCATTTCCGTTTTAATTTTGTTTCATCAGCCTGTAGAAGTACTTGGAAAACTTTTTTTTATAACAATTTCTGTCCGACTTTAAATTAGTTTTGTTCAATTAAAAAATAGATTCAATAAGTTCTCTGCAAAAAGTTCGGCAGTCTTGCTGAGGAAATTATATTTGGTAGCAATCACATTTATATGAAACGAAGCACTTCGGCGGTATCTTTTACATTTTACAACTTTGCAGTACTCAGTGCTGCGTAATAAAACCGGCGGTCTTTTGATACAAATTGTTAACAAGGCTTTATAAAAATTGATAAATACAATTAAACTATTTGGCAAAACTTGCAAATATAAATAAAGTATTCCTGAATTTCCAACTCTGTATTTTTTAATTTACAAAAACGGAAGTAATAGTTTCTGTAAGTAATAGTTTTTGGGGATCATAGAGTATGTGGTAAATATTATTAGTCCCATATAGAATATTTAATAATATTAGCTATACATCAATATTAAAACAACATTAAGTCAGTATTAATCAATAATAATAATTATGATATAATAATGATAGGAACAGATAATGATTGTTTACTCAAACTCTCCTGTATTTCACATGTGATCCATTTGAAACAGTGTTTGTTTTCACATATTTTCTTTTAACAAAGCCTGCCGTTATTATTCAGCTGAAAATTTACTAATGACTTTTAACAGCAAAAAAGTCCTTACTATATATTAGATCACCATGACCCTATTATAAGAATGAAAGGATTATTGAAAACCCAGTGATACCTTTAACCTTTATGTTAAGAGGTAAAATTTTGACTTACATAGCTCAGTTTTAATGAATCTAATAAACAGAGAAATAATTTGGTATTAATCACAATCCTCAAATTAAGATCGGAATATAAATTTAATTTTTATGGTTTGCAGTAATTTACAATCTACCTTTATTTAGGTTGAAATAGTCAATACAAAAACATTACTTTCAAAAATATCTGTATTTTAAACATTTCTCGCAACATTCTTTCAGTTATCTGCCCGTTTACTGTAAACAAAACGTACATTATTTATTGTTATGGTACTGTGCTATTTACTACTAATCGAAATGTTAAAATATTGTTATTTACAACCAACTGACATTTTATATCGGAAACTGTGCAATAAAAGTTAAGATTCCCAAATAGATATTATGAAATAAATGGAATAAATTGTTATACAATTCAAAAGTCGTTGGATTCAATTTCATCTTTCAGTTGCATTAATTAATTCGTAGTTTGTATTATTTTTATGTTTTTAAAACGTCATTATTTATATGTGCACTGTTACTTAACTTCAGGTTTATACTTAACAGTTGAAAGTTATTTACTTCTTCACATTTCTTTCATTGTAACCACTTTCTCTAAAACTAATATGACAACATATGTTATTATTGTAAACATTATTATTTATGATCGGAAAATTTAAAAACGTTCATGACCCAAATATTTCCAAAAATTACACCAACTCTATTATTCAGTGAAGTTAATAACATCAACAAAATACATTCGGTAAAGGAAATAGACGATAGATTCTTGCAACTCTAAAATAGTCCCAAAGTGATTCTGAAGGGTTAAGAGGATAAGTGCATCAAAGTAACGTATTGGAAAAATTGCAGGACGCAGAATAGTAGAGGGTTGAGCTAATGGAAATGGCTCTGGCACGATAAAAAAGCTTCCTGCATTTCTAAGTGCAGCAAACAGTTCAACCAAAAAGTTAAAAATTTGAAGAATGAAAGAAAATGCTTAATAATTGTTATCGAATAAAAGTTGTTATTTTATTGTGCTCTTTTAACTCCGACAAGTTGAAAAGTTTTCTGTGCTAACAATCTAAATAAAAACAGTATGTCAGCAAATTCAACAATAGTAAACAATTACCGTTGATTGGTGCCGAACTGAAAGCAAAAATTTGAATGAACTGCGACGCGAATGCAGGAAAAACGATAAATCAATGGAAACAGTTCAGATTGAAATAACCAATAATTACAGAAATTCCGGCTAGTGTCATTTTAGGGTCATACAACAATTCACGGTAATATCCTTTGTATGTATTGGTAGATGATGAAAAAACTGGAACGTTCAGTGGTGGCTTTTAACACCATGACTATATTTCTATATTTCGATGGTAGAATATTTTACATTTTTAAAAGTTCTGCAGAATTTTTATATTTCCTTGGCTGAAAACCTCTATTCACATCCTCATATAAACTTCTAATCAAGTGACCATCACTATCCGTTACACAATCTTTGTTTCATAAAACCGAATGCATGTAGAAATTGACATAGAATTTTTAATAAATAAATGGTCTCTCAAAATTATTAACGTTAGAGCAAAATAACACACTAAGTGGTAAAAGGAAAGTTAACATCTATGTCAGTTAACAGCATTGTTAAATTGACTTTACCAACAACAAAAATTTCGAAGGAACAAAAAAAAACATAAATGTGTAAACTATTCAAGAATATATGGCAATACATCAAACGAGTCAGTTAACAGAACCTGCTCAGTGTATATCTTGCGTTACATCAATAAAATAGCCATAGTATAGTAGAAAAGAATGCTTGATTGGTTTAGGGTAGCTCATAAAAAACATCAATAATTGTAAGATCGGCCAAATAAACTAACTGCAAACGTAGACCGTTAATAAATAGTTCAGTACACCGAAAACAGTGAACCAGAAAACTCTATTTATATGAATAAAGTCGAATCATAATCAATACAAATAAACACAATAGTAGTTTTACCGAGAACACGAAAAGCAAGAATGTATTTAGATTAAAACTTTAGTAATATTGCATGCAGTGTGACATAAATTTCATTTTCTTTAAATCGTACAATTATTCTTTTATCAAGCAAATCACCGTATTTCATTTTCGTAAATAAAAAAGAGTTTTTCATTAAAATTCCGAAAGCGTTTTGTATATTTTTTATTTTGCTTAGTACCATTTATCCTGGAAATTCATTAATGAAAATTGCCTGGAGCTGACTAAATCATTGTTAAAAAGAATTGCCAACTGTATCTGGCGGCTTGTGAATAATTTCCACTTCAGTTAAGTTATAAAAATCGGCTAAACATTTTTGCAATTTATTTTAATAAGCATATTATTGGATGATACATTTTGCTTGACGACAAAATAAATCGTGCCCTAAATCTAACTGCGGAACAATTCGAAACACATATTAAAGGTAGCCTTTTACATGGTCATAAACAGTTTTATAATAAGACATGTCAATCACATGACATTTTATGATGTGCCATTCAACGCGCATAAATTGGCATGAAAGGGAACTTTTTGTAACTTCTTTTAAGGTTTCATTGATCTAAACTTGTTAACGTTAATAATCAGATTCACTATCAAGTTACAGCAAAACCTGCTGAAAATTCTGGTCTCAGTTTCACAAATTTACCAACTCAAAATATTTCAATTAATGAAATGAATATTTAATAATTAAATTTAAGCACTTAAAGATAAGAATTCCCGTGAGTGTATAGCTGTTGTTTGCATTATCTTGAGTTTGCTAATGTCACAGTCATTAAGCTTTTTCCTTGTTCTTACAGCTCAACATAAAGCGCTTTTACGTTTAACGCGAGCTGCTTAAGCCTCGTTACCGTTAATTGCATTCAGTTTCTGTAAAACATTTCGTGGAAATTTCAGGGAATAGTAAGTTACAACAATATGAATTTACCGTCGTTGTAAGCAATTAATCTGTCGAAACAAAATACAAACGGTATAATAGAAATGGCAAGAAATTCGCAATACTTATTTGTTACTGTTGAACGGAAAACAGTTATTGATTTACTTTTCACTTTAATCCATTCGCATTATCCACAAATAAAGAATTCAAAAAATCGAAGAAAAAACAAAATTATTTCTCAAAGCTGCCAATTCAATACTTTAACACAGAAATCAAGCTGTCATTGATCTTATAGAGAAATCAACAAGTTGAGTTCAACAAATATAATTTTATTCTTTCGTTTCATTTTTCCTATATGGTATATCTCCACATATTATTTTACTTGCAGTTAATTAAATATTTCAGGGCTGTAAAAGGACCATATTTATCAATCCGTCGTTATTAAAATCTATTAAAGTTTAGTGCAATGTACTTTTATACATTTTCATATAAGTATCACTAACTAGCAACATAGAGGAAAAAATCTTTTAATATGATCTGTTATTGATGGAACCAAATACCATTACTCGTTAGCGTGCAATCGACTGGTTCTGAGAGACGCTTGGCGTCGGCGATCACTCGTCAGGCGTATAAGGCAGCAAAATTCGGTCGATACTACTCGAGTTACTAGAAACTGGAATGAGATGAGAAAGTTATCGCAACCATTCTCTAACCTAAAATCCCTTTGATAATACTAACTTTTTGCATAACAATCATCATACTAAGCAGATGCGACAAACCGGTATTGAACTGGTATCGAAGTTGTTAAATCGTTGCCCGATTTCTGCATACAATTACTTACAATTTACTGATGCTAATATTTTGTCAACGAACTAATTTAAAAGCGAAATTAATAACGAGAATAATGTTTATTAATCTTTGGAAGAATTAGTAGATAACTTAGCGAAAGTAATCTTAATGTTTAGCTGTAAATTTGACCAAGGTTGAACAAGGAACCTATTAAGAACACAAATTTTAGTTTAAATTAAATTGCTGCTAGCAAGTAACTTTCAATCGATGCTTTTAGCTTTTTACAAACAAAACGATTCGCCAATAAAATCTATCTCTGTGCTGATATCATCGGTTGATTTCAATGAAACAAAACGTTCAAATTCATAAGAGAAACACTTAAATTGACACACCATGTGTGATTGCTGCGGTTGACAGGCTATTTACAAATCCTGCAGCAAATTTTACCATTTTACTTTATTTCGAATTGAAATTGTGCTACATGAATAGAACAGAAAATCACTGCTGATTTGATCGGCATTGGTAAATAATTACGCTAGATCGAATAGTATTAAAATGATTTAAACTGATTAAATTTGTGTTAAATTCTCTAATTTATTGCCGTTATTTTTCACTGGTTTCAATATGTTGAATGGCTTTTAATTCAAACGTGAAAGTAATTTATATTCTTCTTTCTATTTTATAAGAATCCCAACTGAACATTATGGATGTTACAAAATGTTAAATTAACGGAAAGTTAATAAAAACGTCTTATTTTATTAACTGGTTTTTTATTTTACTTCAAAATTCGTTAACTTTAGATGACAGAATCTTGCTACCATTGTTATTTCAGTTTCTCGTTAGAAAAATATATACATCCAAGCAAATTATTCTAATTTAATATTTGCACCAGAGAAACAGAACGATCTATGTCCCCCTTTTCGAACCATGAAATTTTGATGTAAATTGATTAAAATATGTCCCATCTACACATTACGGGGGGAATTATGTCCGAACTTCGAATTTGTGTTGCATTATGATGTATCTCCAAGCATTAGTTTAAGGCAACACCAAATATATCAAGTCATTAATTTGAATTTCCTGAACATTATCAGTTTTGGACATACATCGTTTTGTTTCTCTGGTACAGATATATTAACCCTTATGTAGGCGCGTACTTTTTCATAACATAACTAGGCACGTTGTTGTATTTTATACAACACGTAGTTTTTCTACATTTTTCTTACTTTATATTATAAAAAATTTAAGATTTTTCGTTTTCGTTCTCGTTCACGTGAATAATTATTAGTTTACCAAACCACGTCTATTTGAAATGTCTATTGTAACGTCATAAAGGAAAAAATAATCAAATACTTTATAATGAATGAAAAGTTTATAATTCAAATTGTGTGGTGGAGATGATAATGGAAGAATAGAAAGGTAATTTGGACAAATAACTGCCAACAGGTTCAACAGGAAAAGTGCTGTACTTAATACAACAACGGCCGTTCTTAAGGGTAATTATAGTAGCAAAAGTATAAATAACAGTAAAAATATTATCCGGGAAACTTAATTCTCTATTGTACTATTGCGGCCACTGAAATGTGCACGCTAACTGACACAAATTTCCCTATTTTTCCATAGATTAAAGCTGGCTTTATCCAGTGATTTTCGTGAAATAATATTTGTCATAAACAAAATAATATTGACATTTGGCTGATTTTTTTAGGACGCCTATGATATGATGCAAGAATCAAGTTGCTAAAAAAAATCGTGTACATTTCGGTGGCCGTAATACTACATTGCTTTCCTTTTCTTTTAGCCCCTGTATAAGATTTAATATTTAACATTTTTCTTAAATTAAACAATTTAAATTTTATGTTATTTTTTGCGTTTTATGCAAAAATAAAAACCAGAATACAAAACTATTTGAGTAACTTTTACTGCCATTAATTTCGTTTACGTGTATTATTATTATTAAGTGAACTAACATTTACAAGAATTACTTTCAATGCTGTCACCAGTTTTTATGTGAAATGTTACAGAAAATATAATTTAAGAATTGATTAAACGCATTTATAAATGCGAGAACGCAGAGAAGAGAGTCTGTGACATTGTTATAGTAACAAAAAATGATGTATTGAAAATTTAATACTTGATCAATATAACAATGGATTTTAAAAAAATTATTAATAGAATTCAACAGTTTTCCCCATTTCGACAAACTGTAATAATAAATAATTGTAACAAATCGAAACAAAATTTATTTTTGACAAATATCTACCATTATGTCGGTAAAAAGTTCCAAATCAATAAGTATGAATACATAAAAAACTGATATATCGTTGATATATTCTGTATCCAATGTTGGCAGACATAAATGGCCACTCAAAACTCATTATTGAAAAGGATGCTCAGAAAGCCACTCCAAATTTTTTAACATCAAATCTGCAATAAATGGATGCATTTTAAAAAACTACTCAAGTACACAAAATAATTTTTCTAATTGGAATGATTGTAATAAAATAGTTATCGAGCTGGTAAACTTGATTAAGGACAAAACAATCATTAAAGTAAGAAAATATAAAAATTGTTGAGATAACAGCACTTGTTTGACAACTAATTACTTTAAATACTGCAGCTAAACAAATTTAATTATAGCACATTCACAATTTCCTAATGAACTTAATTTTAGTTTTGTCAGTAATTAGCGATAATTCATTTTAAGGTTGACGTATATTACGTCACAAATGAATATTTCAGTGTTTGACTCGACTTAATTCCGCATAAATTATTTAACCTAATAACAACATACGACTGATGTTTTTTAAAACACAAAAGCACTGCATGATTTTTTTATTATTGCTGAATTGTAAAAACCGTGACAAATTGATTTAATAATGCCGAGGGCGTCATCGCAAGTCCGCCCTATTACACCCTCCATTTCCAATTATGATTACCACTGCAAATAACATTTCAAAAGATAATAGAATTTTATATTGTAAATTGGAATGTTCTCGCATTACAAATTTCCGATACCTATATCCTGATAATCATCCACGATATTTTTACTTCCTGATCGTCGTATATTTCTAATGGATATTGAAATTTATAGAACGATACCCAGCAAACCACAACTTATAACATTAACGTAGATTTTATATAACATCCGTACTTTGAATGTATACAGTTATGTAACAAGTAACATACATGTAGGTTACATGTACCATACAATGTCCCGTCCTTTTATATAAATGTAAAAATATTGATGTAACATTTATGTAACTGTGATATATGCATGTTATGTAGTACGCGCTATAAATGTAACGTCGTCGTGCTACGTTGTGAACAGATCTGGTACGTAGCAAAAATATAACTTTTGTTCCATTTATGTTACATGCATGTAACGATGAAAGTATCTTAGCGACATAAACGTTGAAATATTGCATTTACATAACGTTGCAATATATATTTAACATATTTTTGTTACAATTATGTTATGTAGTCAACTGTAGGAAAATAATACAAATTTTATAACACAATTTATTTATTTACAATTTCATAATATATTTTTTATATAATTTTACAATGATTAGTGACAAATATATGTTACGCTAGTTTAAACAAATTGTAAAAATTTTTAGAAATGAAGTACATAAGTAGACTTAAATAAAATATTTTGAATATTTAGATACCTGATATCGCTGAAATAAGGAGTAATTTGGCAGTCTTTCATTAAACGTTGGCAGTGTTATTTCTGGAATCAATTTTGAAAATTAGAAATATACAATACTTAAAATTACTATAATTTTGTTATACAGGCCGAATCTTAATTTTTTCGAATTCATTATGAATGCACATATTTCTTTCAAATTGCATATAAATGTCTATTAATATAACAGGGCTACGATCACAAACCATTACGAAAACTAAATAAAATCATTGTTGCAAGTTTCATATTTTGAATTTTTATTTTAATAATTTTAAATCAGTATAGATAGTGCAGCATGTATCATTACTAACTCTGATGTAAGAAATGTATACAATTTAATATTTTTAATTTTCTCTGTAATTGTGAGGCTTACAATGGAATTATCGCAATTTCAAAGTTCATATTTATCTACAATAATTACAAACAATACTGATTTAATTCTTTTGTGACAAATCAATTACCTGAATAAAAATGCAACCTCACATCACACTCACAACTGTGGTCTTATTTGTACGTAATTTGCCAAAACTATGTATCCGCATGAAATTTGTTGGCGTTGTTGCACTTCCAATCTTAAAACGTTGCACTGTGAACTGGTCTGTAACAACCAGTTTGCAAATTCTAGCGATAGTAGAGTTCCTTTCTCGTATTCTTGGATTAATCTGTAGTCAAAACAATTTTATATTAATTTTAAAATAATTTTAGGCATATTTTACTAAACTTACCTAAAGGAAACCATTCAAGCGTTTTAACTAAACAAATGCTGTACATACACTGATGCAGGCCAGGCAGCAGTCAGGTAGAATATTTTTACAAAAAGGTCAGATAATGTAGGGTGGCTGGGTACAATATTGTTAAATTGAGTCTAATGCCGATACGACATACGGTTCACTTCAAATTTAATATTTCAAGTAGCATTTCGAAAGAAATTATAATTTTTATTTGCTGACAGGCATTTTTGTACACACCTCATATAAAAAATATGGGGAATTCCTAATATTATTTTAATAATATTGCTTTAAATACGTGGTGGTCCTCTAACTATTTAAAAAAATTAAGTTTCCATCAATATTTTAAAGTTTTTTTTTTGGTTCACTATAGTTCAGTTTAGTTTAACAACTCTGTTATGAAAAGTGAAATAGTAACATAATTATTACTTTCAACTGTAAAAATTGCGCACAGATGTAAAAAATTCTAGTAAACCCAATTTTTTGACCTACTTTAGAATGTTTACAGAAAACAGGAAAAGCGTAGTTTTAACTGTTGTATAGAATTGAAATTTTACGGTGACTTTTGTTCAAAAACTCGTTTGGACCCCTTGACGATCTTTCGAACATCTGGTTTCAATAGAACCGACCGACCTTCTCTTTGAATTCCAAAATCTTACAATTTGTTTGGAAATTGTTTATTGTCCTTATTTAATGGATAGTGTGACACAATGAAACAATTCGTCAATAACCAGAAAGAAAGGATAACAATAATTCTATTTTATTTATATTTAATATCCCTTTTGATTTACATAGGGTGTAAGGGCAATTTATACTTAAAATTATTTAAATGTAAATAGAAGTGCAAATAGAATTAATTAACTCCAAGTTATATCCGTGTTTCCAATTTTAAATTTTAAATTTTTTTGGCGTAAAAATATAATAACCTCGATTTTGCATTTCTTACATTTAAGTTACACGATTCTTGAAGAAGGCTAAAATATTTTTGATACTAAAAATAAACATTCATCGTCTGAACGATACACACCAATGAAATAAGAGTACATTTCTATTGTAATAGGTAATTGTACGACTTAATTCTGGTCGTATGCAGAAGCGGTTTCTATAAAAAACTGTTGTAAATTAATTTTAAATTAATTACATTTCTGAATCCTTTGAAGGCCTTGAAATGGTCGATATTAATATTATATTCTCTATAAATATAAAAAAAATATTTTTTTATAACAATTGTAACGTAATTACAATATAATGTAACAAAATAACTACTTCCAACATTAAAAATTATGTTCTTGTAATGTTACAATGTAACCTAGCATTTACGTACAAATAGAATGTAACCGGTACATATCCATGAAGTATCAATAGTAATATAACAAGGACGTATAACTTGTAACACATATTTTACATAAATAAGTAATATCGTAATTATATCACTTCGTCAGCAATATTTTATGTACTAGTGATATAAAAAGAACAAACTGATATAAATCTTACATAACTATTGAAATGTATATTTGCTGTAACCATTTTGGTATCACTAATATAGCAGTGATGTTAGTAAAGCATTATAACAATGTTCTCTAGAAGATACGTAAATGTTATGTGTAAATCTAAAATGGTTTGCTGGGTAACAAATCAATATATTGATGCTCGCATACCAAACTCATTAGTTATCTAGTATTTCTGACATTCGACTGTAATACTCATATTTCAATAGATACGTACGTGTGTCCGCTTTAATGACATTTTACTTAGATTTAGTAGCAAAATGTAATCAGTAGTTATACGTTCTAGACTAGATTTTGCTTGTTCATTTTTTTAGGCTTCTCGACATAAAACTATTTAACAAAAATGTTGCACCATCTTTGTGTAAATGAAATAAGGTAATTTTTTTACTAGAAGTAGTATTCGTTATCATCTTATCATCTGCTCGGATTGGGTTTGAAAGGGTTACAAGTGCACTTACCATTACAAAAATATCATCTGCAATTGGTATTAGATTGTTTGGCAAGCGATTTACCAATAGTTTAAACGTTTTTATTCTCTGATTAGACCTCTCAATATAAACCCTAACCGAAGCTACTTGAGCAGTCTCAATAGCTTCAGCGTGAGAATTTTTTTTTGGTTAGGTTCGGATGTATTCATGGTTAATGTTAACACTGACACTTAAAATCTGGCCTTCAACTTGATATCAAACAAAAAAATGACAAATTAGTTCAATTCTTCTTTAGAATTATCGAAAATTAATCAAATTATTAACAATAACACACGCACGTGATACGACGTGACGTCACGACCGGGAATTCGCTTAGTTGAATTCATTTACGGTAGAGTCGCATGTGAATTGCCTATTCAAGTTGAATTATTAACAATAAAAATCTGGTCCAATTGAATTCTCTAAAAGGTAAGATGGAAATAGACTTCCACAAAAATCTGGTCCATCAATTTATGCATTTGAAAATAAATTTGTTAAGACAATTCCATTTTTATCACAAGGTTTGATTAATAAATTATTTTTTTTCTCAAATTCTTTAATACACGCAATAATTTTTTTACTACTTCACAACAGAGGACAAAGACATATTGTCACACATTAAGGGAATCAAATCAATAATTAAAAACAAATTTTCAAAAAACTAGAAAAATAAATTTGTTAAGACTATTTTTACGTTTTTAAAATGATAGATAAAACATGTGTTTAAAAATAGGTTTGTTGAGATTATTTTAAAAGTGTGATATAAAGCAACCGCAATATGACTCATCGACAAACTATGCAAAATAATACATTACGCGACATCTAATAAATGAATTATAATTTAATGCAAACTGTTTTATCAGCTTGTAATATTAAATAACCAATTCGTTTTGCTTATAGTATCTGACTTAATAGCTCAGATAGTTAAACGGATGTAGCAGTCTAAAATAATAAAAGCTGTCTTGGCTTCAAATCCAACCGAATCTTTTTATTAACCCTAGAATACTAACGTTAGTGAAATTAATAGTTTACTGTCAGGTAAAATTCGACTGTGACCAATATTGCTGATATTGCGGTTTACAGATAAGAGCTGGAAGTTCCTGCTCATTTTGCATTTATTTATTTATATTATAAATCCGAAGCAGTGGTAACAAAATTTCCAATTTCAATCAAGTAAAAAATTGTTTGATGGACACTGGTTTAAACCGAGTTAACAGCTTCTTATATGTAATTCAATACGATTCAAAATATATCAACCAAAGTCGCTTATTGTATGCAAGCAAGTAGTCAAATGGACGATCGTTAGTACTCTTGTCTGCACTAAAAAAACTCGAGAAAATAGTGCAGGGATCTTAACCTCAATTTCAAAAATTAATATTAAATTTTACTTACTGCCTTAGCCACGGAACGTTTAAGCTAATAAATTAATTAAAGACGTTACAATACATATTCAGATTAGATTTAAAATTTTGTCACATACGTTTTGTCAATTTTGTAATGGCACTATTATAGAATATCAGCAATTGATTTTTGTAACTCTCATAAACGAAATCATCTGTTCTGTGGTGCGTTTCGTCATCTATTGATGTATTGCGAAGTTCAACGAAACAAAATAATCTGTTAAATTTTAAACAGAATACCTAAAGCTTCACAAATTGTCAAACGTATTCTAAATTTCATGGTTGGATGCTCACTAACCCAGGGGGCTAAACATTCGCTTAAAAATGTTTATGCACCGGTTTTATTGTCAAACATTGCATTCGAGCTTGTTTATAATCAAATTTCAGTTTTCAAAACTATGTAATGGAAAACGTAAAGGCATAAAACGGATTTGCAATCCAAGTGTTAAAGTACTTTCCAGCTTGTCTACTGCTGTTTGAAATATAGTCTGAAGTGCACTTTTAGCTTTAATAGCTAGAGTTATTTGAAAGTACTTGAACTATTTTGTTGCTGACAGTAAAGTTGCTTTTGTAACAAATTACAATAGTGCAGATTTTAATTTTTTTTTTGTTATTTGATAAATTTAAAGTAACACAAAAGCACTTACCCAAAATTCTATTTCTATTTATTTGATAGAGAATATTAACGGCAGTCATTTTTTTCATGTCGTGACTTAATATTCGAAATAGGTACTTTGTTCCCGATACTTTCCGATTATAAAAAATTCTGATATTATAATAATTTTTTTATTGCAAGCATTTATTTTTTCTGCTGTAACTTATTTAATTACACCCTTAATTACATTTACAAAGTTTGCTAGTAATCTTTTGGTATTTTTATAACATTACAAAAAAACAAATACCTCTGAATCTAAATTCAAATTGTGAAAAAACAGTTAGTCTCTAATTTGAAACGTTAACCATCCATTCTAAAATTGATCAAATTCAAGTAGATGAGGAACTAAAATAAACAAGCGTTTTGGTACATGCTCAGACCAGAAGCTTTCAGCATAAGTCAAACTAGCCAACACAATTATAAAAGAGAGCTTTGTTAAAGTATTTTTTAGACAACTATTGCGAAAAGGTTTTATCTAGCGTAAAAATTAAAGAAAATATAAATCTAGTAAATATTATGTATTATGTAAATTATGTATTTAAATTTTTCGACGAATTCATTTTTTATTATGTAATTTCCTATTAAGAACCAAAAGTTTATAATAATTCTTTTTTGGTACCTTTCCAATACAAATTAATCTGAGAATTTATTTCGTGCGTTTAATAAATTAATAATCGCTTGCTTATTTTTGTTTTTCACATGGTTTAAGTTTGAAAAGTTGAAATCCATTAACCTCTGAAAAAACGGATTACTATTATATGTGAATGTGTGCACTTGAAGCATCAACATAAAAAGCCCCCACAGCTTTGCAACCACCTAATCCTCTTTCACAGTCGATGGTGTTGTTTATTGTGATTTCGAAATATAATGAAAGCAGAAATCAAAAGTTGTTTTTTATGAAATGTTTACGAATTGTTCCACACACCATTTACATTTCAGTTATAATTTAACTTCGTAAAAAAAGCACATTAAAATAAACAATAAATTTGTGAAACGTCGCCTTCATATTGGGCATCTCGTAATAGTGCTCACTACATTAACCGGAAATATTAACGAAATATAATACATAACCAACTTTTGAAAGCGTCATTAAAGGAAAAATTTTGAGATAAGTGGAAATGTGTTTTCATATATTAAGCAGATAATAAAATCATGTATCTTCTTCTGCTTTATTCTTTATTTACGTAGGAAAATTCATGTTCTTCTTCGCCCTCTTTGTTTGTTTTGTCTCCAACGTTTTCATGGTCTTAAAATCATTTATGTTCAAATTTAAAACCGTCTGATAATTTTTTCACCCCTTGATATTATATTTAATATTAGTCAATTTGTAATGGACCTTTTCAAAATTGCAAGTCTCTCTCGCACCGTGACGTATTGCGCGAACGACCAGTGCGCAGCGTTGGTGTTTACTTAAAGTGAAGTTTGTGATTTTACAATCTGACACTAACTTACTTGACATTTTGTCAATTATTTATTCAAAAATAATAATAAAAGTGGTCTATTTATGT
The DNA here is from genome assembly GCA_949768715.1 of Dascillus cervinus. Classification (NCBI taxonomy): domain Eukaryota; kingdom Metazoa; phylum Arthropoda; class Insecta; order Coleoptera; family Dascillidae; genus Dascillus; species Dascillus cervinus. Next base: position 14,214,147 of record OX458316.1, on the reverse strand, counting down.
TGCGTGCCCTTTTGTAAATCCAAAAGTTCTGATAAATCAACATCATTCCATGCATTCACTAAAGACAGGAAACTGCAAAAAGTGTGTATACATAACATAAGAAGAGACATACGAAAAAGCAAATGGAATAAAAACCCATTTACAGTTAATAAACATGTCAACGATTTTTGCCACATAATTAAAATAATTCACCAACACAGATAATAAAGAAATAAAATTACTACTTTGACAGCACCAACGATGCGCAGTGCAACTGCGCATGATTCTGTCTCTTTCTTTTGAAAAGGTCCAATCAATTAGTTTAGTTAAAAACGTCAAAACGACAAGACAAGCAATAGACAAAGTTACCATGAAGTAAATATGAAATTTTGAATTTAGAATAGCTAAGTTTTAAAACGTACAATGGGTTGCATATAACCTGACGGTTAAACTAATTTAATGTGGATAACGCTCATTATAAACTAAATGGTAACTCTTGCTGATGGTGAGGGGTTGTCGACCTTCGTCCGTACCATCACCTTACGAGCTCTAAACCCCATCTCAAATCATCCCGTTTCATTGGCTCACCCTTTATAATATTCGTTGCAAGTACATTAAAAGTGAAATTTAACTGCGCAAAGCCGAACTGAGCCGAGTTAAGGGCCATATTCAGAGAGACAACTAGGCGAAGCAATGGCTAAGAGCTTTCGAAAAAGCAGGTAGAAGACTTTTAATTTTAATTTTTAACGTTGGACGCGCACATGTGCTTCGGGTTCTAAAAGTACCTGAAGTGTCCCTCTCCCAAAAATACCCTTAAGGTCCATAGAAAACATTTAAGTCAGTTACTTACAATAGCTCAAAGTTTCAACATCATAAAAACACTAGTGCATAATTTAGCTTTATTGTGTATATTGTATTAATAAATCATACAATCAGAAAAGGTGTCTCATTTGGAGAATCTAAGCAAAAAGAGAAACAGCCAGGCAATTCGGCCTATACATTTCATGGTCCTTCGGAGTCGAATATCAACCTTGTCAATTGCAATCAGACACTACAGCGACGAATCAACAAAGTCATTGCAATTAGACAACTAAATCAACAAACAAATCAACAAATCAATTGCTACTGAGCAATAAAACGCAATCAAATCAAGAAAACATCTGGAAGTCGACGTCGCTTGGGTTCAAACTACGCACCGTTCAGAAGTGCAGCGGGTAAGTACAATTCAATTTATCCCGTCACAAAACCCTTTCCCAACGGCAAGCTTCGCATTTGGAAACAATAATCACATTTATAATGCAAGACTCTAATGAGCAATACGCGACTTTAAATCGCAAGCGCGGCCACATTAAGGCAAAATTAACGCGGTTCAACAATTATTTATCAGAACATGAAACAAACGTTGATGTGTCCGTACTCAAACAACGGTTTGAGGGGGTCAGGTTACTTTTAAAAGATTTTGAGGAAATCCAACTCAGTCTCGAGGCGCTGCAAGCAGATTACGATCATGAAGAAGAGACGGTAGCGTTTGAAAATTTATATTATGAGGCGTCGGGACGCGCCGCTAAATTAATCGAATCCGCAAACGTCATTGGACGATCGACATCATCGACGCCAATATCAATTCAATCAAACGCGCACGCGCTCGGCAGCCAAATCAAGCTACCAACGATCAAGTTGCCAGAATTCGCAGGGTCATACGACACGTGGTTAAATTTTTACGACACTTTTAACTCACTTATACATGACAACACAGCAATAACAGACATTCAAAAGTTCCACTATTTACGGTCATCCTTGAAAGGCGAGGCAACAGCGGTCATTCAGTCGCTAGAAGTGTCCGCAATAAATTACCAAGTGGCATGGACGCTTCTAAAAGATCGTTTCGAAAACAAGCCCCTAATAGTTCAAAAACACGTGCAAAACATCTTTGAATTGCAGACAATGACGAAGGAATCCCACACTGATTTACGACAGTTGACCGATAACTTACAAAAAAACTTACGCATTTTAAAGACGTTAGGACAACCAACCGAACATTGGGACGCTTTGCTAATTCATTTAATTACCTCTAAATTAGACGTCAAAACGAGACGAGACTGGGAAACTGCAAAACCATTTGGCAAAACCCCGACTATGGACGAAATGTCAAAATTCTTGAACGCTAAATGTCAAGTGCTCGAGTCGATTGCTCCGAGCAAGCAAATCCAAAAAGATCGGAAAACAGCGGTGCATGTAGGGATCAACGACAAACCAATGTGTCCTTTGTGCAAGGGCATCCATCCTTTGTATCAATGTGACACATTTATTAAACTCTCTCCAGATGCTCGAATGAACGAGGTCAAAAGATTGAATTTGTGCACCAATTGTTTTCGAGCAGGTCATTTTGCCCCGCGCTGCTTTTCAGGCGCTTGTAAAAAATGCAATCGACGACACAATAGCATGTTACACATTAACAAGTCGATGGCTACTGATGAACAAACACAAGGCACCCGTGCAGACACAACGGTGGTTGCAGTGGCAAAACAATGTTTAATTACAGTCGCATCTCAGGTATTATTATCAACGGCGGTAGTCGACATGTTTGACATGAATGGCTATCCGCAGCAATGCAGAGTCCTCCTTGATTCAGGCTCACAATCATGTTTTATAACTAAATCATTTTCTAGTCGTTTAGGAATAAGACACAAAAACACACAAATACAAGTGACTGGTATCAATCAGTCACAAATCCAGACGACAAATTCAATTCAGGCAGTCATGAAATCGCGTTTTAACCGATTCCAAGCATCTATCGAATGTTTAGTCATAGACAGAATAACAGACAGATTACCAACTGTCACATTTGACAAGTCATCAATTCACATACCGACGAACTTACGATTAGCTGACCCCGATTTTAACATCTCCTCAGACATCGACGCTTTAATTGGCGCCGAACACTTTTGGGACATTCTGTGCATAGGGCAAATCAAACTAGGGAAACATCTGCCAATTCTCCAAAAAACACAACTCGGTTGGGTTTTAAGCGGTTCTGTTAACAAATCACTTCCACCCTCATCAGTATCGGCATGTCATCTATCAATGACAGACATTGACAGTAACCTCACCAAATTTTGGGAGATTGAGCAATGCCACAAAAACAATACATTTAGCCCAGAAGAGAAAACGTGTGAGGAACAGTTCACGCAAACATACACACGTAAGGAAGACGGTAGATTTGTCGTGACGTTGCCAATAAAAATAGATGCGCCCTCACTGGGCGAATCTAAGTCAATAGCGTTAAAACGCTTGCGTTCCCTAGAAAAGCGGTTATCGCGAGACGTACAGTTACGTCATCAATACATCAATTTTATGAAAGAGTATCTGGAATTAGGCCACATGAAATTAATTCCAGACGCTGAATGTCACATTCGCAACTCTTCAAGTTTTTATATGCCGCATCACGCGGTCGTCAAAGAAAGCAGCGTCACAACAAAGGTGCGTGTAGTATTCGACGGTTCATGCAAATCGTCAAACGGCGTTTCGTTAAACGACACTCTCATGGTGGGTCCGACAATCCAACAAGACCTCTTTTCAATTGTCACACGATTTCGCACTCATCAGTATGCATTCACTGCTGACATTACTAAGATGTACCGACAAGTACTAGTTAACTCGCACCAAACGCAATTGCAACGCATCTTATGGCGCGAAAATACATGTGACCCTGTTCAAACGTACGAATTAACAACAGTAACCTACGGAACCGCATCGGCACCATACCTCGCGGTCAAAACATTGAACCAATTAGCAGTTTTAGAACAGAATCAATTTCCCATCGGTTCCAAGATCGTTCAGCGCGACTTTTATGTTGATGACTTGTTAACCGGTGCAGACAACATTGCTGATCTAAAACAAATTCGCAACGAGGTAACAACGTTATTAAAGTTAGGAGGTTTTCAATTAAGCAAATGGTCCTCGAATGTACAGTCATTCCCAAGCATAGCCACAGTCAATATCGGATTAAATCATGATAATCCACAAAGCGTAAAGACCCTTGGGCTACAATGGAACACGAATTCAGACTCCTTTCATTACGCAATTGCGCCAGTTCAAGAAAAACATCGCATTACGAAAAGAACGATACTGTCAAGCGTTGCACAAATTTTTGACCCCTTAGGCCTGCTCGGTCCAATTATAATAACCGCGAAAATTATAATGCAATCCCTGTGGCAACTGAAATTAAGTTGGGATGAATCAGTCCCACTCAGCATCCATACTACATGGTCGCAGTGGCTCATACAACTCAATTCAGTGAATCAAATCACAATTCCGAGACACGTGCTCAGCACAAATCATGCATGCATACAACTGCACGGCTTTTCAGACGCATCACAAACTGCATACGGTGCAAGCATTTATTTGCGAACCAGCGACAGTCACAACAATCACACCGCAAAATTACTGTGCGCTAAATCGCGAGTCGCACCCTTGAAAACCATTTCCTTGCCGCGTCTAGAGCTCTGTGCAGCGTTGTTATTAGCAAAATTAACGAACAAAGTTGCAAAAATCTTAAATATTCAATTACATTCCAGTCATTACTGGACAGACTCATCAATAGTCTTGTCTTGGATCACATCGGTATCAAGCCACCATAAAACATTCGTGGCAAACCGCATCACAGAGATCCAAGAGCTAACAGACGCAGCAATGTGGAAGCATGTAAGCACTAAATGCAATCCCGCAGACCTGCTATCTCGCGGCGCTGGTGCCGAAATATTAGCAAACTCAGATTTGTGGTGGCATGGCCCAAGTTGGTTGACACTTGACATGACTGACTGGCCCATTACACAAATGACAATTCCAACACAAGACATACTTGAACTACGCAAACCCATCTGTTGTGCGTCGACAATAAATAATGAATTTGCAACGGCACTCTTTGAAAGGTACTCATCCTTTACAAAACTACAACGAGTGGTCGCATACTGCAACCGATTCATAAAAAATATACGAAACGAGCATGACACACGGACGGTCGGACCACTGACAGTAGACGAACTAGAAGGTGCTACCCTGAACCTTATACGTTTAGCGCAGTTACAGACGTTCGCACAAGAAATCACCGATCTCACGGCAGGGCGACCAATCAAACAAAATAGTCGTCTACTGACTCTTAGCCCGTTCTTAGATTGTAACAAATGTATAAGAGTAGGAGGTCGATTGAAACATTCGCAGTCTACATTCAATCAAAAACATCCGGTATTGCTTCCACCACATCATACATTAACCAAATTAATCATCACTTATGAACACATAAATTCATTGCATTCGGGAGCTCAAGCCGTATTAAACAAATTACGCTTGAAATATTGGCCCATGTCCGGACGTAGCACAATCCGACAACTCATACGCAAATGCATAAAATGCTTTAGAGTGCGACCGGTAAACGTACAACCTCAAATGGGTGAATTGCCCGAACATCGCGTAACGCCATCGCGCCCATTTTCAATTTCAGGCGTAGATTATGCGGGTCCCTTCAGCCTAAAGGAAGGCAACACACGACGATCCCGAATAGTCAAGGCGTATTTATGTTTGTTTGTTTGTTTTGCAACTAAGGCTGTGCATTTAGAAGTGGTAAGCAGGCTAACAACAGATGCATTTCTAGCCGCGCTCAAACGTTTTATAGCCCGACGCGGCATATGTAGCCACGTTTATTCGGACAACGCCACAACGTTTGTTGGTGCTGATCGAGAATTAATCAAGGTAGCAAACCTACTCGGCAACACCGAACAGCCAAATAAATTTCAGGCATTTTTAAATTCAAACGCAATAAATTGGCATTTCATACCCGCAAGATCACCCCACTTTGGGGGATTGTGGGAAAGTGGAATTAAGTCGGCCAAGGGCCACATAAAAAGAGTAGCAAGCGAAAGCGCGTTAACGTTTGAGGAAATGGCCACCCTGCTTGCGCAAATCGAAGCTTGCATGAACTCACGACCTCTCACACCGCTTTCCAATGACCCTAACGACCTTAATCCATTAACACCCGCGCACTTTCTGATCGGTGAATCGCTCCACTCACCGCCAGAAGCTTCGATAACGGACATCCAAATGAACAAACTATCGCGGTTCCAACGAGTACAGCAACTTCTACAACACTTTTGGAAGCGATGGTCAAGGGAATACCTGTCATCTCTACAACAGCGTTCAAAATGGAATAAACGCCCACAGGATGACATCAGAACCGGCACACTAGTGATCCTCCGCGACGACAATCTACCACCGCTAAAATGGCAGTTAGCCAGAGTGTTAACAGTGCACAAAGGCAGTGACGGGGTAGTGAGGGTAGTAACGGTGACGACTGGAAAGACCACAACAAAACGCGCAGTGTCAAAGGTGTGTGTGTTACCAATTAATGACAATTAATGAACAAAAATCACGCAATGACTTTCATTCTTTGAAAGAGGTCAACCCTTTCAAGGCGGGCGGCATGGACGCGCACATGTGCTTCGGGTTCTAAAAGTACCTGAAGTGTCCCTCTCCCAAAAATACCCTTAAGGTCCATAGAAAACATTTAAGTCAGTTACTTACAATAGCTCAAAGTTTCAACATCATAAAAACACTAGTGCATAATTTAGCTTTATTGTGTATATAGTATTAATAAATCATACAATCAGAAAAGGTGTCTCATTTGGAGAATCTAAGCAAAAAGAGAAACAGCCAGGCAATTCGGCCTATACAAACGTTTCAAATCGGTTTATTCAACTTGCGAAGTTAACGTTTTCTTTCCATTTCAAATTTTAAGGAAATCATCACTTGGTCTAAATTGACAGTCGCTTTGTGACAGAACACCCCTACTAGGGTTGTTTGGAGAGTATGCGAAGTTGGTTGTACTAATAGTAAACATGAAGTTCCCGAATCGCGGTTTAAAATGTTTACTCGAGTGTCGTGAAGTTCTTCATTAAAATAAATGTTGAAAAGCTTACAGTGGAAATAATAAGGCAAGGACACGTTACGGTGTATACATTTTTTAATAAAAATATATTTGTCGGCCCCGGGCCGAACATAAACACAACAAATGTATTTCACGAACTGAAAACGAAAAATGCTTTCACACAATAATGCACTTGAACGACTTTATTATAAAACTACGGGTCGGAGTGAAAAAACGCCCGCTTTTTACTTCTGTATGATGGTCCGGGTTCAATACAATTTGGTGTCAAGCGACCTACGGAAAAATTTGAAACGTTATGGAATAATATGCGTACAGCATGTATTACAGTTGTGAACATAACCCTACTTATAACTCTCAGAAAAGAACATAAACCAGTTCAACAATGAAACTTACTTATGTGCAATGAAATTTTTTATTACACTAAATGCTGAATGTGTCTATCACCTTCAAAACACTTAATAGTTTTATGCTTTAATTTGTTCAGTTGCTTTGAACGTCTATTTGTTTAGAAAAACGTGTAAAATGCCTTTTGAAAGTTGTCACTATATGACATCAATTAGTTACGTGAGTAAGAGACCCTTTATTGCTACAGATTTTTCTGGACGCGCGTTATGTTTTATTATGTAATTCTTTGATGAGCTTTATATCACGGTGGTAAGTAAATAATGCGTTGTTATTAAGGTTAATATGGGATAAGAGTGTAATTATAGCGACATGTGAACGTGAAGTAATATTTTTCCGCTTCCATAATAATCAAATTTGAAATCTCTCAATTGGTTGCATGCGATCATGCACTTGCCACACCCTGCTGCACGATATTTATCGCTAAAGGTTGAATGTAGTGATATCTCGTAAATAGAATTTGTAACTCTCGTTGTGTGACTAATAAAAATAAATAATGTATTTCAACTTCTATTTATTAGCATACGGCACATATCATCAAAAAAATATTATTGATACACACGACGCATTTTAGTTTCCCCAAAAATGTAAGTATAGTAATCACGGTGACCAAAGAACTTTTTGGTGGTCAAATTTCCTTTTGAAGTGCCATTTTACTCTATTCGCTTCTTGTTCCTTTATGAATATCTTAGAAACAATAACGTAATAAACCGAAATATGCATAGAGAAAAAACAATTTAATTTTCCCAGTTTCTACAACTTTTGTAACAACTTTTCTTTATATTTTTATCAAGAATGTCACTTTACTCGCGTCGAATCCTATTTTTGCATAAAGTCGAGTGTAGACCACTCTAATTTATTTCGTTGTCTTACTTTTTTTGTTATAATTGGTTTGAATAAGACAGCAGAATAAAATAAAAATATTTAATAAAACTTTTTTTTTATTAAACTTCAGATTAGAAGAGAACAAAAAGAGATCTCATTATCACTAAACCTTGAAATTAATCTCGGTGCTTTTAACGATTCTTAAGAATTATATCTTAATACCCTTTTCGTTCCGAGTTACGTAGGGTAGAAGCACCAGTAACGGCCGTTTGCACCACTCGTAGTTAACTTTTTAATTAAGTAAGCCATAGTTTGTGATAACTCGTAGTTATAAATAACATTGCACGGGATATTTCTAAGCTGTAGTTAAGTAACTATCGATTTGTGACGGTGGGTATTAAAAAAAAAACTAAAAGTTGGTTACATTCACGACTTTTCGTGATTTTTTGACAGATAGCACGTGTTGTTCAAGTTGTGTACTGTTTATTATATCTGTAGTGTACCTTATTAAATTTTCTGGTAAGTATCATCTAATATGAAATTACTGATGCAATTAATATCTAAATGTGAATATTGTAGATATGGCTGAAAAAAAAATTCGTTCTGCAAATTTTTCCAACGAGGAAAAATTGCAGTGTTTATCGGTGATAAAAAAATATAAACACATAATAGAATGTAAAGAAACAGGAAACACTACGTGGAGAAAAAAACAAGAAGCATGGAAACTAATCGAAAATGAGATAAATGCCAGCTGTGGGACATTTAGAAGTGCCGAAGTGTTGAAGCGTTTTTATAACAACCGGAAGAAAGAGACCAGAAAAATTGCAGCAAATGTAAGGCGCGAGTTAGGAGGAACAGGTGGTGGTCCATCCACATCCAAAGACCTAACCTGTGATCCAATATACAATCTCACTTTGGATATAATAAATAAGAAAAGCGTCTTCGGATTGGAGAATGCCTTTGATGGCGACGGAGAGCATACAGCAGTAAATGAAGAATGTGTAAATATTGTAATGTTCTTATATGACACTTGAAAATACCTTATATCATCCTATTATAATTACAGGAGGACACCATTATTGAATTTGAGGATGAACACTCCGATGCCAGTGTTCCAAATGAAACATTCGTAGTACGTTATTTATAGTACAAATTATAAGAATTGATAATAATTGCTTTTTTTCAGTATGAACCCATGAATTGGCAATCGCATACACCAAATATGTTGCAAAGGCCAATAACGGCAAATATTAAAGTCGCTAAAAAGCAGCAGACACCGAGAAGGAGGCAACCAGTCACGAAAAACGAGAACGTTGCTTTAAAGTATGAAGAGGTGGCAGATTTGAAGAGACGCAATATGGAGTTGCAATTTGAAGTTTTAACGGCCCAAAAGAATCAAATAGCGGCACAAGTGGAATTTGCCAAAAAAGAACACGAGCAACTAACGCAGCAGCGAGAAGAACAATTTACCTTAAGCAAAAGGGCCCTACAACTGGATATTGAACTGAAAGAAGCTCAATTAAAGGCCTTACAAGGCATTAGAAATTAGAAGGCTGTTAACATTTCATTCATTTTTCATTCAATTTTATTAAATAAATAAATTTTTACACCCTTTCATTGAAATAATTATTTATCAATTGCATCCTTGAAGCAGCACCTGCACCCCCCTGAACATTATTGTCTATGTTAGGAATTTGTCCGTTTATAATCATTTCATTTAAAATGTGTTGATCAAGCTCTTTTGGTAATGGCGGTACCTCGTCATTACCCATAGTTAATGCTAGATTATGTAACACAGATGTTGCCACTATTATAGTCAAAAACGTGTCCAATTTAAGACGACAACCATACGCTAAAATGGGGAAACGACGTTTTAAAACTCCAAATAGACGTTCAACTGTATTTTGCGTTCTAATGTGGCTTTCATTGTACAGTTGCTCCCCTGGTGTTCTTGGATTTAACAATGGTGTAATCAAATAAGCATTATTTGCATAGCCACTGTCACCTGAAAGAGTTAAGTTTGTATGTATGGTATAATATCCATTTCTACCCTTAATTTGTTATAATTTGCAAACATACCTAAAAGTAATGAGCCTGCATACATATTATTTTCAAAGTTTCCTTTTATTCTGGAGTTATTGAAAATTGTAGAATCATGTGTGCTGCCAGGCCATCTTGCTACTACATTTAATATTCTTAACTGTGCATCGCAAATAAATTGGCTGTTTATAGAAAAATATCCCTTTCTGTTTCGAAATATTTCAGGGTCTTGTTCACGTACATTTTGATATAATTCAATTTTTGTGCCATAAATAATTATATTTTACCTGGTGATATTATTTTAAAATGGGTACAGTCAATAGTTCCAATTACTTTTGGAAAAGCAGCTACATCAAAGAATTGTTGCTGTATTGTTCGAACTGCATCTGCTGTGCTTGGAAAATTTATATGATTTCTTGCTAGCCTAGCTATAGCCGTCGACACTCTACTAACAATTCTAGAAACTGTAGATACATGCATTCCACTAAAATCTGCTACAGTATCCAAGTGTCCTCCGGTTGAATATAACCGTAAACAAGCTAATAATTGGTCAATTGGAGTAACGCAATTATTTCTTTAAAAAAAAATTACATTTGTATATTAGTATTATATTATTGTAATCACTGTTATAAGTAGTTTACATTTCATATGGATATTCCAATTGATGCTCAATTTGAGCAAGAACATTTAGCACAGTTGCTTTGGATAAACGAAAACGTTTTCTAAACGTACTTGCATCCATAGTGTCGAAATAAGAGGCCCTCGTATATGTTTGACGGGGAATGCCCCATTCCAGAAAATCAAGTACATCCAGGTCGTCAACATCAAACTCATCAATATCGTCAATATAATTCATTTCTAATATCACTACTCTTTACCTAACTTACAATTCACACAATTTCCACTACTCGACAATTGACAGTTCATAAGTCAATACTTAAATCCATACCTATACTGGGGATTATCTTTGACTAAGGCTTAACTACTTAACTCGTAGTTACCGCAACGGTGCAAAGAAAAATTTTCCGTAACCAAAGCTTATTTTTTAACTACAACTTGACTAAGACCGGTGCAAACGGCCGTAAATGAACGTAACAGTGAATGAACATTTGCATCTATTTAACTTTTATTTCTTTCGGTCCTGTTCATTTACTGGAACTGAATATGTCAAATATACACGACTTGAAGAAAGTGTTCAATATGATGAGGTAAAAACAGGTATAAGCACAACGAATGTTGAAAGTAGCAGTAAATACAATCAAACCTGTACCGATGGTTCGAACTGATGTTAATGGTAATGTTAGTGATAATCAAGGTAGTAATGGCAATGTTGTCCCAGTATTCACAATGATGTTAATGTATAAAAAATTTATTTTAAATAACCTGCTCAGTTAATGCATGGTGATTGGCAATCTTATGTCGTTATGACAATCATTTTTGTAATGTCAATTGAAAATTGCAAAAGAACGTATTTTCATTGGCGGTTGTTAGAAATGATGTTAACGTAAAATCCAAAAGAATTTTGAGACTTAACATCGCTTTTAATTCAAATTCTAACATTACTATTACCATTTACGTTATTGTGAAGATCGAAGTGATTTTGTACTGATTTGGATGTAACACTAACATTGCGTTAACATTACCGTCCTAACATTAACATCATTGTGAAAGGGCAGTTAACCAGGTTTCAGACTTAACTACTAACATATGATCTATTGCGATATACATAAATCGAGACCAAACAAAATTTCGTCATAGGCAATATTCCTGCTCATTCAAATTTAACTGTATATTGTTGGGGACTTCGTAAAGGTGATTTATCAAAGCAAAAGGTACTCTAGTTAAATTTAAGATAAAGATTATAAAGAAATTGAGATATCAACAAAGGAATTTGTGGAAGTGGCGATAGTCTACGGATAAGAAATTCGGTATAATGAAACCAATAATTTCAATAAATTACTTACTCAACAATCGCCTAATCAAAAGGAGTTTTTGAAATTAAAGAAATTAAATTTTTTGAAAAGAATTGCAATGCTATTTTTGCATTGTAAAGAGTATACCCAATAAGCTGAATATAAACTTGAAATACTACAACTCTAAAGTTTTTTCATTCATTTATTATTGCTGCACACGCATTACAATTTGTGTGTTTATTTAAAATGTTATATTAAAAAAAAAAGCATTTAACTTTAAGTTTGTATGCATTGACGTTCGCGCAAAACTGTATATAAACTGCCGTAAAACTGAAGTAAAGTAAATTAAATGCCCTCTATAATTATGTTGTACACAAGAAGATTTTTCCCCATAAACATTTTCAATGCATATATTTTGAGGTTCGCATTATGGAACAGTTGCTATTAGCGGTGTTCGCAGTAACGTGCGTCTACTGTATTTCCAATATTTGCATTAAATGGTGATCAATTCGAAAGTTATGTTGTGTTTACCAAGCCGACTGCGTGTTATAAATTACTATCGATGTTGTTAATAGTGCAACACAGTTTTCTGAACACGATTACGAAACGTGCTGAAAAAATTGCGCCCAGTTCAGTAAACATGTCACCAATACGTAATTTCGCTTGTGATGGATTACATACATTTTCTCCGATTTTCATTTATTTTTTTGTACGCCAATATTGTTTGTAATGTATTCAGTATGAACGCCGTAACAGTAAAAGGATGTAATAAAAATTCCAATTCGTTGCAGAAATGGGCAATAAATTGCAATTATTGAGAGAAAGTATTTTGGATTTATGTGTAACACTCAATAAAACAACATAATACAAGGATAATATAAACGCTTATAAATTGAGCAAACTGTGACACCCGTTCGAAAAAAAAATTTTAAAAGCTGGTTAATAAAATCGATCGCGTTCGAGCAAGAACACCATGTTCTAATAGTCCCCAGATAGACACTTAATCTGGTTTTCTAAAAAGCACCTGTGCAAGCAAAAACTAACTTCAGTTCTACGGTCTTCTTTTTTCATTAAATTAAATTGAAGATAAATTAACCAGACCGCCGCGCCGTAGAACTATCAATCGAAAGTTTTAACAGGAAAGTTTTGAAAAACGGATTTTTTTTTGTTACGAAATGCGATCCCCTGTTACACGGTGACCTGTAAAAACGGACACCTGTTCCAATCGCTTTTCGGAATATTTCCTACATTTGAATGCAAGGAAGGATTATCGATAATCCCAGGTTTCCGCACGTACGCTAATGTGGTGCGAGAAAATATTACTTTAAGTGCATTTCGACCGAAAAATTACAAGCTATAAAAAACGTAGGCTTTTTAAATTTAAAAGAATGTTTGGAAATTACATGTATCGCGAAAAATGCAAATGCAATTATTTTTCACTTATGCAATATTACAGCAAGTATTAAAATTTATGTAGAACTTTAACAATTTCCATTGTAGATTTCATACAACTGTGTAATATTAAATGAGGTAAAATAGAAAAATGGTAAATAAAAAAGGTAAGAATTACAAAACTGTATTCCTTTGGAATATAAATTCAATCATTGCCTTAATATTATTATGTGGTTTATAATTTTATATTCGGCTTCTTTGTAACGAACAATAAAATAGCAGACGGTGAAAATTGAATTTGGTTTATCTGTGTTTCTAGTCACCTAAAAACAATGCGTGAGATCACACGATTCTTGTGTGAACTTGAAGATAACCAGAAAGAAACTTTTTCTCGCGAATTTGTCCTTGGTTGTTTCTAGAAGGATGTCTTATAAGATTTAATTAAGCAACTCTTTTATTTGTTTGAAATTTTAACATTTTGAGATCATATGGTTTGCCACTTTTTACAACATATCTCTACTTTTGTTTTATAAATTATTTTTTTATACACTTCGAAAAAAGTTGAACTGAAACTTAATATGGTAATTTTATACTAAAACAAGTAAATGTGCGCAGATAAAGTGTAATAATTTAAACAAATGGACCAATAAAAAGTCCCAAGATACTCGCATTATTTCAATTTACATTAAAATGTTATATGTCAAGAATCTAAAGTTAAATCATAAGCGAGAAGGACAGTTGGAACACTAAAGTTCGACATTAACGAAAAGACAATTAGCATAAATCAAAAGTGACAAAAGTATTCCTACACATATAGATACATTTTTTTGTTGTCGCTTCTCAAAGAATCAATTAAAATAATTAACACCTCACAATCATAAAAGTTTACATTTTATCAAAGAATGTGAGCGTTATTTGAACATCTAAATAATAAATAGTTCCAAGACAATTCAACTAATTTTCACAAAAATTACTTCCACCTCTACTAAACCAACGTTTTTATTTGTGTTTTATTTCCGCCATTCATCATTGCTTGGTGTTATAAAAATATTCAACGCTAGAATTTATTTTCATATTTCGCGCATATAAAATTGCAGCTGCTTATTCTTTCGTGAAAACATCGTTATGAAAAAAAGCGGTTTTGAATTGTAACAATTATCCTATAAGATTCTTTTAGTTTAAACATCTCTCAATCTTCTTAATTTATTCTCCGTTGTTTCTACTAAATAAAAAAAATTTAAAAAGTTTCTTGCTAAAATCCTTGAAATTTTTTATATGCCTAAAGTTTTGTAATAACTAATAAATACCTTAACAGTTTTAATACATTTCTATAAGTGCATTTAAAAACTCCACTTAACGGATAAGTATAATATTATAATAATACGATAAAACTGACAGTAAAAGAAGATTGTATAATATTACCGAGTTACAACCTTTTTTTAAATTACTCTGCAAATAGGTATTGGTAAAGTAACGAAACAAACAATAATAGTGTAAGCTCAAGAGAAATAACTCACAATGTCGCGTCTCAAATGGATTATATTTTTTATAAAATTGAATGTTGACTCGATCCAAAATCGCATTAAATATTCATTTTTCCAATTGAAAATAAAATATCAGAGATAAAAATACAGTTCTCTAAGAAACAGGGTGCTATAATTTAAAAATTGAATCGCACGTTACTCATATTCAATCCGCTACAAAAGCACCACTCCGACATGCGGCACAGATTTGCGTAAACGAGCTTCATACCCTAAACCCGTTGACTACTACCGCCACACGTGGTGGCAATTTTCACCCTCGGCATCGTTTTATTCTTCATTTTTCTTTTTCATACAAGTAATATTCAAATTTGTACGTTTCAAATTAATGTAGTATCTTTTTAAAGAGAAAATTTGGTATCGGATTAAATATAATTTAAATATACCTACAAAAGATAACGCAGGACATTTCGATACAATAAAATTAATGATACTTTTCCGAGGCGCTGTATTAGGTTTTATATTAAATTTTTGTTTAAAAATAAATTGACAACATCGATTTAAAAAGTGGAAATATAATTTCTTAAAACTTAGAACGCATCGGAATACAGATTTTGAATTAGCAAACATGTTATATGTTTGAATTAGGAAAATGAACTTATAACGAGTTCGGTGAACAACAAAAACTTGATCTTAATAAAACAAGAGCAATTCAATAACTAATGGTTGTAGAAACTAAATGTGTTGTGTTACGGAAACTTTTATTACGAGCATTAGGAGCATTCTGATGTATCGATATTGATGTTAAAGCACAAAATTACGGACTGAGATACTTTAGATCTGCTCCACCGTCTGCACAACTTATTTCCACCGTCCAAAGGTGAATACATCATAATATTTTCATTTAATCAAAATTTGTTGACAATTTTGAGCTATTGCATTTCTAAAATATACCGAGTGTCCACTCTCAAAGGTGAACATAGGCAATTAAGATTGTGCATTCAATTTATAAGTATTTTGTCACTGTTTCTATGCAAAGTAGAGATAATTATTAGTTTTAATATAAAAACTTCTTGAAAAAGCAATAATAAAGAAAGATACACTATAATAGATGTTAAAATAAGGCCCCATTTTGATACAGGCCCAATTTGTTATAAAAAGCATTTCTGATATTAGTCAACTACCCGTTAGTAATCAATTTGCATTCCTTAATTATTGATAATGCTAAATACGTTGGTGACTTTAAATTTTCTTCAATTTCAAATGGTCCGATAATATTGTTATTATAAATCCCTACCCAGATATTCATTTTTTGCAGATATTGAGTGCCGATAGGAATAGTGACTAGGGTCTTCCTGAATCTAATATTGAGTGTTTGGAACATTTGGTTATTCAATGTAAAATTTGCGATCATTGCTAGAATGCTCTTGCATTTCATAACAAAATGCAATGCTACTTTCTTCATCTACAACAAAAATCTCTTGATGACACTGATTTTGTATTTCGTCGAAAATTATCCCATATCTTCGTCTTATATCACCAATGTCAAGGCAAATTTGCCTTCACCTGTTTGTTGGGTCCGTATTAATCAGTAAAAGTCGTGGCATGTCATATTTAACAATCACCAAAATTTAAATTAGTATTTTACAACAAATATCGCTCGCACCTTGAATCTTATTACTTGTATCCTTAGATGCGCAATATTTTTAACTTTCTATTGATATTATTACTTTTCTTGTACATATGTTGAATTGGGGAGCACCAAGCAGCAAAAACGTTCCCATGTTCGCTTTTAAGACCGGACACATAAAATATAAAAAATAAAATATAAAAAAAATATATAGGTAGTCTCTTTACTATTCACAATATTTTACAGTAGTAAATAAGTATAACCTTTTTTATAATTTTTCCAAAAATCGTCATTTTAATCATCAATAAATTGTTTGTTTTGTTCCTTATTTAGTATCTTTTTAGCATTCTGTATTCTTAATATGTTACCACTGCTCTAAATGATTAATATGACAAATTTTTTGGGAAATGTCAAATTTATTTTGTAACAAGACTTACAGTTTGGCCTGAATCATGTGAAAAGTAACCAGACTACAGATATGCTTTCACTGAAATGGAAAACGTTGCGTACAACTTTGCAAATTTCGATCCATTTAAGGTTAATAAACGATTCAACGTGTATTGACAACAATCATAGCATTACGAGGACCAGCTATAATTAATCTTCATCATATTAAAACGTCTGTTTTATCTCCCTTGTGATGTGAGTAATCATTTCTAAGCTTGTTATTCCATGAAATGAGTTCCATTAAATTTATCACCGATTCTTCGTCATAAAGAGAAATAGAATCAACGACAATAATTACCTACAGTTTTAACGTACTAAACCATACTAAAATGTCCTACAGGTAAAACAGTAAAGCTTGAAAAAATTTACCTTTTCGTAATATCCACCATTTGCATCATTACTTTCACTCATATTATCCGTCACAACTCGGCCACTAATTTCACTTTGGAGCGTGCAAAACCCAACCGAGAAGTTAGTTTACTTAGATTTCATTTATTAACAGAGAAAAATAATATTAATTGTGCTAATATTTGCTTCAAGTTTTCATGGCTGCGCATTTTCTCATAGTAAACAAATGGCTTTAATTAAAAACAGTTAAAATAGAAATTTATCAGGTGTTCTGTAACCATTCATGATGACAACGCAACTGAACGCTTTGAACACATTTGATTAATTATTGCAAACGCTGTTGCGAATTACACGGCAGGACTTGTATCGTATCGCGTTGATAACGCTTGGTGCATCTCGGTTATAAGTCAGAAAGACAAATTCTTATTAACGTTGTGATATGATTCGTTGAAATCTCATAGGATCGGAAAATGATGCAGACTTAATGGTACACGTCCGCGTTATAAACCTTTTAAATTCAATTTTCAGTTTCAACTTAACCTCATGGATGCTTGTTACCGTTCCAGACAGTCTGTCATTGAAGTATTTCAATTTCCTATGCACTTGTTTTCGTAACATAAAATTGAGGAAAATTAGATTCCCCCCTCAGTACAGGTGGTTATTGAATTTCGTACCAACATGGATGTTTTAATATTTCTCAAAAGCTCACCACAAAATTCTATTGGCACTTGAAATATTAACAAAATCAAAGAGAATTTAAATTGATTTTAATTCTATTAACCATTATCTCTTCACCATTGTATTATAGGCTGAAATTGGCATTCCGGCAGAATTAACCAAATCCTTTTAATTGGCAACCGTACTCACTAATTCTGATACCTGCTACGAAATGTTGCATTGATAAATCAGTTTGTCAGATTGCGTGTATCAAAGTAAGTTCCTGTTCAAATTAGGACAAGAACTTCATTACCACAAGAGAAAATTGTTACCAGAACATTTACTCTGATTGATTTTTAAACTTTTCATGCCTTAATTTATTGCCGTGATTATTTTTTAATGATTTCATTCACCAATCGTTTAGCAGTATTTGGGCACACGTGTTTAATTCTGTCCAATCACAACATTATTATAGTGAGAATTTTCTACTGTAGAAAATTCCCGCGAGCATAATTTCTAGTATTTTGTTTACATATGTAACTTGACAGCACATTTTCTAGTTTTGACATGTGTCGCCAGTTTGATTTTAGTTTATAATGAATTAAACTGTATTTTTATGCTGTATTTTTTATTTAAACGTTAAAAAATAATCTTCCGAATACCACTCGAGAGTGCGAATTAATTAGAAAATAATTCTCCAGTTATTTTTTCAAACTTGTTGCCATTTGGGAATAGCCACTCGAGCCCTACGGGCTCTCGTGTCTATTCCCTGGCAACAAGTTTTCGAAAATCTGTCGAATTATTTTCAATTTATTCTCACTCTCTTGTGATATTACTTATGACAATTGTAGAAAATTGATGTGACTAAATCGCAAGAAAAGGATCGTCATCATTATTAACTTGCCTCAAAAGATTGAATTTTTCCGTTTCAGTAATTACAATTTGAGATTGTGCTTAAAACCAAAAAAATATCCAATTACAGTTGATTTAGATTTATGACCTTTTCCGCCAAGTTCTAAAAAAAATTATCAACTTTTCAACCTTAATATTACAAGCTTTTCATATTTATTTCAAGAAAATTTAAAATCAATCAAAAACAATAAAAAAAATATAAAGTAATACATTTCATCAGCAAAGGAAAAAAAAATGTTCCGTTTCAGTAATTACAATTTGAGATTGTACTTAAAACCAAAAAAATATTCTATTACAGTTGATTTAGATTTATGACTTTTTCCTACAAGTTCTAAAAGAAATTATCAAACTTTTCAACGTTTATATTACAAGCTTTTCATATTAAATTCAAGAAAATTTAAAACAAAAACAATAACAATTACGTTTCATCAGTAAAGGAAAAAAATGCACACGTTTTAATGATAAACAAAATTTTTAGGTTTTACAAATTAAATGCTATTCTGTTAATTAAATTCCTTCGGATTTCATTTTCCACAATTTTGATTCCTACTGACACAATGTTGAAACAGTAGTTTTGATGTTCAGCTTTTTAGTATGGTTGCGAAATAAAAAAAAATAAAATGATCAATATTGTATTTACAAGCAATAAACTAAGTAAACCACGCCATACGTTATAAAGTAAAGTCGCATAATTAAGGACTTTTTTCTACTTTGAGGTTAATACGCCCAAAGGGCTGCTATAATAAAAATACTAAAAACAGTCTTTGTTTTTTTTTTAATATTGGCAACATATCTCTGTGGCAACCCAAACATTTTGTTCTTCTGAGCTCTGTCGGTTCATCGAACTGTCAACGCTAAATTATGCCAGCAAAATGTAACTTGATTTTGTGGGTAGCAAATTATCCATTGTATTTTTTGCCAAAGCTAGTATTTTTTGTATGTGTTAAAACATCTTCAGCAAAATTCATTTTTGGAATTGAATGACATTTCAAATTAATTTTTTTTCATAGCCGCCTTTAATCCACTTGCAAACTGCCGGGAAATACCCTAGATTTTGAAATTTCATGTTTTTGTTTAAAAAAAATGACAGAGTAGAAAAAATAGTGCATGATACAAGGCATTTTGTCACACTTACTCTTTTAGAGCACTCCTCGCAAGCTCGTCGTGCCTTAAACCCGTGCATGTGACAAAATGCTTCTTATTCAACTCATATCATAATATACTATTAGCAAAATTGTGTTATCGTAATTGACAGTGACAGCGGCAGTTAGGTTGAATTTTGAGACCCCCGGTCAAAACGTAAATAAAATTTGTAATGCATTAATAAAATACTTGTTTGCTTACTTTCTGTGTCCAATTAATCATTTTGATGAATAAAAATCAAAGACATTTTGATTTTTATGGTAGGTAGTCCGATTCATCATCTCTACATAGCGTTGCTAAACTAATAAAACATTTTATTTTTTTAATTTCCGAGAATTAATGTCGTCGAAGAAACAGTACGGTACACAACTCTAGTTGTAAAACAGTTACGCCTTCGTCAAATTACACACTCCGCCGTTTCACGAGGTAGTGAGTAACTTTTTTGATTCGTGCTTAATATGGTTCTTACAACTCTCGTTATGTAATATACTATTAATAGTTGTGATGTGTATTTAATCAAATCATATTGCGTGCCACTTTAGACATGCGTGTCTTAAATTTGCCACTGACGTGTAAGATATCAACATTGTACGTACCACATCGAAAGTTCACTTTTGGAAAAGTACATTTTAGACTTGTGAAATTTCTACTAAATTAGGAAAAGTTTGCTGCAACAAGTTCGGTTATTTAAAATTACAATACTATGCCATTTAGCATATTAATATCGTTTTTACTTTTGCATTTTCATGCATGTTAAAATATAATATTAAATTTTTATCCTATTTCTTAAAAAAGGAATACTATACGAAAATTTTAAGAATTATGTAAATTAAAATTAAATAATATTAAAATAGTATCCTGAAAAAATATTCTCAGAGTTTGCATACACTTTAAGAATTATTTTTTCTACTTTGATATCATAAATGAGTTTTTGTGAAACTAAAAGTAGTGTCACAAAGGAACTTTTTGTGAAACGGCTTTTGGTTTTTTTTATAATAATTACGTTGGTATTGCTGTAATAGCACGCTGGCCGGCGCCGGGCATCTCTACCGAGCTCCTGTCAAGGTCAAGCCAAGTGTACAGCTTAATTCTTCCATGACTTATTCACAAAAATATTAAACTCGAAATTTTAAATTTGAAGTTTTAGTTGACATATGACACATGACAAATACCAACGCAAGCAGTACCTAATCCTAAAAATCTCTAGAATATTTAGAAAGTACAATTTTCAAATTTTCATGAAACTAAGAGCACCAAAGTAGAAAAAATAGTATATTACACTCACGTATTGTCGCACTCGTAACATTGGAGCACTCCTCGCTTCGCTGGTCGTGCCCCAAACTTATTCGTGCGACAATAGATCGTCTTATAAAACTTGTATAATAATATACTATTAGCTACTTTACACAACGTTAGAAAACAGATATTGTTTTTTGCTAAATTTTACATCGCCTTTTTCACTGTTAATGCTTGAACTTCAGAGCTTTTGCATTATGTAGATTCAAAGGAGAGACATAATATATTATTGGTAGTTAACTTATCTAATAAAATGATAATTACTACATTTTTTTGAATGGCGCGAAATGCGTTTAAAAGAATTGAATTTTCCGTTTTAAACTGGTTCTATAATTTGTATCATTAAAGGAGCATTGATCAGTTACAGATAAAGTATAAGTAGGTACAGCTATACTTGGGAAAATAATAAGAAACTATACAATTGTCTTGGCAATGCTAAATATTTGAACTACTTCTACTTGTTCATGTGCTAGTTTAAAATACCAAAATACAATCCATATTTTTTGTGGAATTATGAAGTGAATTATACTATAATTCAAATTTTCAGCATTGTCAATGCAATTTTATAGTTTATTATTTTCTCCCTCAGTTATATTTAAACTTATCCCTATGTTGTATTTTTACTTAAATTTGCTAATTAAAATTTCTTATTACCCAGACTTTTTATATCTACATATTCTTTTATTGCAGCTGATTAATCTAATTATAATTGAACAATACTTCCTTAATTGGCTTATTAGTCATTCATTAAGTGACTTCTTAATGCCACGATACTTTTTTTGTACTTACTAATAAAACAAGCCATCCAGGTTAAACAAGGGTGAAATTAAAACTTCTCTCTGTCCTTGTTAAATCAACAATGCGCGCAATCTAGAATTATAATATGCTATCAATAGGAATTTAATTATTTTCTTAGGGAAGGTTAGGCATCAAGAAGGTTTAAATTCTGGAAAATCGGAAGGGATGGATCCACGTTATAGATTTATTCATTTTCACTCAATCAATGGTAATTATTTAATACGAACTTATATTATAAAAACAGAAATCTGAAAACCTCTTCCTGCTCTTTAATTCCAGGGTTAACTGTGAAATAATGTGTTGCCGTGAAAATTAAAAATTTTACATAATTAAATATTTGGGTTAGCATAATTTTGATATTTATAATACTATGCAAATTTACTTACTTCCTTCTTGTTACAAATGGTGTTCATTGAATATAAAATTCACGCAAACGTTGTACCTCCATCAATTTTGATGTAAAATATTTTTTCACCGATATTAAGCAAACCACTTTTAATGGCCGCAATTTCTTGTTATAACAAAAAGCACAGCACTTTATTAATATTAAAAACTTTTTCGATTTCGTGCAAAAACTTTAATCAGCCAGTATGGTCGAAGAGAGGCTTCCAATCTTTTCACGTGTAGTTGGAAAGAAAAACTGATGCTTAGATGTGCGTTATGTGAACACTAATTGGAGCCTTTTGTATAAACTCAATTCGCCATTAACAATTTTTTTACTTCTTTAAAACTGTTTTTCATTTCACAATAGTTGGTAAGTCGCTACATAAGATTGCAATTTAACTTTGTAACTTGTGAAAACTTTCTACCACTTTATAGTTTGCCGCTACAAGATTGAATTACAAAGCACACGACAAACAAGTTCTGCCTTAATAAATTTTGAAGTTGAATGGTGGAGAATTCTAAACATTGACCAATAAAATAATTATAAACTTATTGTTTAATTATTTCCACTACCTTATTTCAGTAATCAATTACAAGTTATTATTATTATTTCGAGATGTTATGGTTAAATTTTTGATCCCGCCATTGATTATGATGTAATTAATTAACGCACGTGCTACAATCAATGGGCTCTGAAAATGATTTTAAAATTTCAGCCAAAATGTTTGTTTTATTTTATTAGTCCAAAGAGCTTATTCTTCGCCATCTATCTCTGTTTTGCCTTTTGGGTTTAGTTCAGCAGATTTCTGCAAATGCATTGATTTTAGAAGGTGTTCTCGAAATCTCTTTCCCAGGTAGGATCTACATTTCGAAATTATACTGTCCATCCACTTGTTCATCCATTTGATCTCAACTCGTCACTGTCTCAGCAACATCTTTCATTTTTATTGTGCCCCGTTTGTTCTGCAAACTTTCAGGGATATGTCCAACATTTGGCCTTCCATTGCTCTTTGTGTTACTCTCAATTTATTCATGGACATAGATTGTAGATGAATTTTGCTTTTTATCTTTTTGTTTATTTATTTAATTTATCAAAAGAAACCGAAACTAATAATTTGCCTTTCCTTTATTTTCGAGGGCCAGTAGAATTTCTGAATAAGTATTTTTAATTTAAGATTTATTTTCAATTAAATGTAAATTACGATCACTTATTGTTAGTAAAATTATTGTCGTTTTGCGGTCTCAAATTTGAATTTCGATGCTTGTACAAAAGTGTCAGACCCAACTCTAATCTCTTGTTTTAGACACAAATTACCTAGTTTACAAGGAAATAGAAATTAGACAACTTTGAACTTACTTTGAGGACATTCTGGTTGGCACTGACTGTCAAAATAATGTTTCATTTAAGACCTTTTTGTAACTGATCGGTCATTTTATAATATTTAATACATCAATCATTATAATTCTCCCTGCTTTTGACTCGAATTTAATTCTGCCGTACGCTAATCATTTATCACACAATCATTATCCATTACACAGGATGAACAGTTTTAATTTGAACCTTCAAGAACCATTATATTGGATAAGAATTGAGAAAAAAATAAACGACCTTTCTGTTATATTTCTTGCGGCAAATTTTCTGCGGCAAATTCATTTTAGTAAACCCACGCCTACCTAACATTATATAATATTTAAAGAGGCTAGTGAAAATTCAATTTAAAATAAGCCTCGAAAAACATTTTTCATGTTATATTGTTCGGGTAGGTTTTAGTTGTAATTAAACGATTAATACATCGAAATGCAATTTCCTGTTTGATAATGAGTGTTTCACTTCGGAGTATTCAATTCACCAACAAGTATATATTCCGCTACTCACGACTACTTTGTTTTAATCGATACGACGCAACAAATTTTCATAGTAGCTCTTATTCCTGTTTTACATTTGACATTTCTGTTTAATTTTTACATCCCAAAATTACGAATACTTGATATTGATAGGATTGACTGGAAGTTAAATAAGATCTGTTAGACGAAATGTGTACAAATTCAATTGAATTTTATGGTAGTTTTCAAAATGTTTGAGCGTTACGGTCCTTATTACATGCGCTTTTTGAAGTTGATTTACCTGTAAATAATAAATGGTATTGATTGTTTGTTTTTAGTTACTATCGAACAATATAGAACAGAATTAAAGGTCGTGGTTGATATACACAATGTCTAAACAAAACAACGCGAAAATCAATAGTTTTCCTATTTTTCTTTATTCTGCAGTAGAATAAATTTAACAACAATACATAAACCCCAAACTTTAGTTTCATTGGTAATCGTTAAGTGACTGTAGTTGGAAAAAATTAGTCGAAGCTGGCCGGCCAATTAATTAAAACACACTTCATGATGATTTTTATTGCCGGTTTGACGATAAAAGAGTTTTTTGTTTGACCTAATTGTAATAAAACATTTATTTTCTGCTCTTTTGAACTGACTTGATGTTTGATTATAAAAGAATCCAAATTTGCAACAAAATAAAGTTCAGAATAAGAAATTCAATTTTGTGTAAAATATGTATATTTTTTAATACTGTGAGTTACATTTCTGTACATTCAAAAAAATAGTTTACGATTTGACAGTGCAAATGCATCAATCCGTATCTGCAATCTCACAAATTTTACTGTATCAACAAAATATTTTTTGATAAGCGCCATTTTTTAATAGATACGGTATGTTACCTCTTTTTAACATGGAACATACAATATTCAATGTTAAAAAAAATAAAAACAATCAGTCAATATATTGCAAATGATTTGATATTTAGAAATAAAAAACAGATAATTTATATGTTTTAAAAAATTGTCCATATATCAGATATTATAAATTTACTTTAAAAATTGTCCTGTTTATACTCATGTTCCTTTTTTCGTCCTAATTTGAAATGAAAGCATCTTAAAAAACACACATATATAGATCATTTTAATTTGCACATAACAATGTTTAGTAAATTACAAATAAATAAAAGTTTGGAGAGATTTTACACACTCACGATTTAAGTACTGTGGTGTTTCGGTTTGCAGTTGCGGGTACGGTTGGTTGCATACGCTGCAATACATTGACCGATTGACTTTATTTTTTTAATATTGAACATAGGAAT
Source organism: Dascillus cervinus (assembly GCA_949768715.1). Classification (NCBI taxonomy): domain Eukaryota; kingdom Metazoa; phylum Arthropoda; class Insecta; order Coleoptera; family Dascillidae; genus Dascillus; species Dascillus cervinus. The sequence goes on along the minus strand of OX458316.1, from coordinate 14,188,415 downwards.
ATTTAAAATGTTAAAAGAAATATCCGGTGCTGCATGACAGTTTGCGTCGATTAGGTCTTCATCGTGTAGTACGATGGAATTCGCTTATTATAATCACTTCGGGACTTTCAATTAAACATAGAATATCATTTTTTCATTATTGAATTCAATTTGTTACAAACAGTAAATTATAAGTGTATAGTCATAACGTAATAGATAAAAAAGAAACAAATTTCGAAGAAAAGGGCCTAAAAATTTTTGCTACTTATTCTCATATAACAATGGTCGAAGTTTGATTATAATGAGCAGATTATTTTGATTAATTTTAAATGAAGTGTTTTGTTACATACTGATTATTGATAACATAATTGATAACTTAATTTAACTACATTATTCGGTTTGGCTCGTAGTAAAAAATCGTCAAAAACTCGATTTTTCAGACAATTATAGATACGTGTTATTGCATTTCCACCGGCGAAATAAATTAGACGGCAATTAACTTTCAGTAAAAATGATCTGGAATTCTCAGATATGTTCTTCAAAATAGATTTAAAACAATTGCTGCCAAAAATTTGAAGAAATTGCCTATAAAAACTCCAATGATCCATTATGCTCAAGATGAAACCAAACTAATGCCGTTATTTTAAAAACAAACCCTATAATATGTTTGAAACCATTTTTGATAATAGAAGAAAAAATTTATTTATACCGAAGGGATTTTAAATTTCATTAATGTATTTCTAGAAGTATCAGTTTTATAATTTAGATTAGTAAATCTTATAATTATCAGAAAGCGTCAATAACTCAAATTAGTTAATATTGTATTTCAGGAAAAGCCAATGTAACTCAAAATTTTGAAAGTGTCGGCCAATTATTTTCTGAATTACAATTAACATTTTTTGAAAAACAATCGACTAATCTGAATTACAATTGACGCATTCTGATATACAATTTACTAATCTGAATTACAATTTATTGATACCTACTCTAAAATGCATCTGATCGTTTCTTAAATACTATTGGATAAGTTGTAAACAGTCATGACTTTTTCGTCAATGTATTGCATAAATTGGCTAAACATAAAATTTAAAAAATGAATGAAATTCTAATACCATTACTGATATTTAGTGATGTCATACGATGCATCGACACTAGAACATTCACTGAATAGTATATTTTTGTATTTGTAGGCACTTTTCCGTTACGATAATGTTTGTGAACGTAAATATTTACAATTACTGTAAATTTCCTCTTCCATTTTTAAATGAGAAAATTTTTGTTTGAGTACACTAGTTATTTTTTACTATATTATGGACGTTGGCGCTGAAGTTTCCATTTAATTGACCTCAGAAATTAATCAAATTATTTCAATGTAACAACTGAAATACTTTAATTCAATTTACAATCATACAATCGAATTACTACAAATATGTATTTGACAAAACGGTAAAGGTGTACTTATGGACACTGCAAAATTTGTAAACGTGTTGCTTACTTGAATTTTAACTTTTCTAAATGTAAGGAAAATATGAGGCGAGAATATGCATAATAATTAAGATTGTATATTCTTGAATATGGTGAAAATAAACTATATTTACTTGCTTGCAATTAATGTCTTTTGTGAAAAGAAACGGTGTTGATGAAGCTTAACACTATTATATTGTCAGTTTCAAACCTACAGTTTAAAACAAGCGCCATTAATAATTCAAAACGACGAACTTATTATTTCCCTTGTTCTCTCCTATGATCAATGCTGCACCAGAGAAGCAGAACGATGTCTGTCCAAAAGTGACAGTGTTCAGGAAATTCAAATTAATGACTTGATATCTTTGGTGTTGCCTTAAAGTAATGCTTGGAGATACATCATAAAGCAACACAAATTCTAAGTTTGGGCATAATTCCCCCTTTAATGCGTAGATGGGACTTATTGTAATGAATATACAGTAGAAGCCCTCTAATCCGTCACCTTCGGGACCGGGGGTATGGTCGGAACTCAAAAAAGGTCGGACTATCAGAAAACAGTAAAAACATATACTGTAACGAATACAGAAAACACTCTCGTAAATCCAGCGAACAGTAAACACTAAAACTGCATAGCTCAGTACAAAAAAACACGCTACATCCGAAACGATAAGAGAGATGACGGGGTACTATAAACAATGGCGCGACGGGTGGTGAGTCACTGACGAGTTTTCGCTACTCGGACCACGGTCGAATTAACCGGAGTGACGGACTAACCGAGGGCGGACTAGAGGAGTTCTACTGTACATCAAAATTTCATGATTAGAAAAAGTGGACATACATCGTTCTGCTTCTCTGGTATAGAATGATATACTTACAATGCGAATATGTGCCATTTATTTTAAAGTATAAATTTTGTCGATAATGCAACCATATTTTTCTGAACATTATACAACGTAAACGAACAACTGCGTGGAATTAATGCTAAGATAACATCAGCATGCGTCCAAAAGTACGCTAAAACCCAGCACGCACCATAATGTGTTTACCTCTATTATTCACATAAAATGTGTATGAAACCGAACCCTTGCGATTTCTTCAGAGATTTCAGCGTAGCGGTGGTGAAGCACTCACCTCTCACCTCTGGCCTTGAAATATTTTAAAGAAAAATACTTCTTGGACTTCCATGTGAGATCTCATGAGCCGTGAAGCTGATCGGTCTTTGATTTTGAAGTATTCAAACTCATTGACCTTTTAAGTTGCTTATAAGCGCCTTTTATTCTTTTGGCCTATATTTGTTTTTAAAAGAAACTTTAATTTCAGAAAGGATGTTAAATGAAATGAAGAAAAACAATATTTCCGTATTTGAATTCGTTATTTAAAACGGTGAGATTCTTCGTTTTTGGTGGAATACTTTCCCCATTGCAGCATTGCGGAGCTGAATGTGCAGTCAGTACTCTCTGGGCATAAAGTAATCATTAAGTCGTGCATGTTTGCAAATTAGGTAACGTTGCATTTTTAAGGTATTCACATTATTTCTTTTCTTCCCTAAGATTAATTAATTTAATATCACACAGGCAAATAGATCATTAAGACTGATTCTTCATTCATTTTGAATGCATAACCTTGTCTGTGGACTATGCAATGTGGAAAAATCATAAATTACATTAACATTTTAAGATTTTCCGATAGAATTGCAGTTGTTGTAAATCACTTTAAATCATGTAAAATTATGTACCAAGTGGTTAAAGTAGCTTCGATTTAAAAAATATAATAATATTTACATGATATACAGAATGTCTCGAAAATACCGGCTTAACTCTTCAGTGCCATCTTCAAAATTATCTACTGATAATGAGTCTAGAAGAAATATTATAAATTATTATTCTTGCTCTGAGTGTTTTTCGTCTACTTCCGCTTCTTTTAGTATGAAAATTTAAACATTTTTTAGATTTTGAAACAACTTTATTAAATAGATACTCCTAACATTTTTCATAAAATAAAAAATTGAGGCATCCTGCCTAATTTTTAGAACATTCTGTATACTTTATCAAAAGTTGGCTACTGTTAGACAAACAAAAATTTTAATCAAAAGGGACATTGTATCGCCAAATCAAACATAAGGAAAGTTAGAAGAAAACAAAACTCTGTTCGTGTATACAGCGCAAATATTTCTTTCACAATTTTGTAAGATTTTGTAGATGCATTGAACAAAGAGTTAATCTGTTATTTTCGAGACATTCTGTATATGCGCATAGGTACAAAAATGATGGAAGTTTTTAACCATTAACTTTAACCAATATGGTACCAATAAAATTTAAAAAGAAATAGTTTTAGAAAAGCTTGGGCGCATCGGAAATTTATTTTCTTCTTTAACTCTCCACGTTGCAGTCAACCGTACTATCTTTTTATTTCTAAATTAGTATAAACATTAAATAATATACTTCAATACATTGACTGATTGGCTTTTTCTTTTTTTTTAAATTTGGTAATATTTACATTATATGGTCGATGTTAAAAAAAGAGACGCTACAGTTTTTCTTCAAAAAATCGCCAATAATGGATAAATTTATCGAATTTAAGAATGGATATTCGATAGAAAGATTTATTTTACTAAAACATTGCAGATATTTTTGCATCGTGAGCTACAATAAAAACTGATGTTAGTTTTGTATTACTGTGAAAATATTTATTTGTCACTGCCATTTTTACATAATTTCCGTGCATACATTCATAATATTCCCAGTGGAAGTTTGGTCCATTAAAACGGGACATGGAAAACCTTAGTGGCGTTATTTTTATGCCAATCAATGAAATGCAGCTTTTTCCGAAGCTTATAATAAGATATTGTAAGTGTACGTGATTTTGCTACAAGGTGTTGTTCTAAGTTGCTCTATTTGAAATTCTATTGAAAATTCCTATCTCGTTTGCGAACTAGATGTACTTCGAGCATAGCTTTTCTTATCTCTTTAATGTTTTTGTAATTTATATGCAAGCACAAACAAAATATCAAAACCTTCGTGCGAATTTTTATATATTTATAAAACAAAATCGCGATTACATGGAAACAACGATTCGATATTTTTGTGATCGGAATACATGTTAAGTCGAAATTTGTAATAAGAAATTTCAAATCTGTGAACCAATTAAAGTTTGAAATAGTCCCGTTCAACTCAATGAGGTTAATATTCACATCGTTCAAAATCGATGTAGTGCAAACTCTTGAAGCGTACATTCCAAGCACTTCTCGAAGTGATTTACACAACTAAAGTTTATGAAGGTAGACAAATAAAATTAAGAAACTAAGGGGCTGTTGTTCAGATACCGTTTAACGTTCAGAATATAATACAAACTTGGGGAAAAAAATGCCAATAATTTTAAATACTGCCAACTTCACTTTATAATTGCGGGCCTATCCGTAGTTCGTTTTAAATGAACTGACATACTTTAAATTACATGCTCAAGACTTTTCAAGTGAAAATGGCAACACTGTGCTGAGTTATGGCTGCTTATGTAGTATTTTGTCACCTGTTTTGGAAGGTTTTGCAATTTTGTGAAGTTTATGTTTTGCCTCTTATTACTTTTTAGTGTATTTTTGTTTTCATTTATTACCTCAAAGATGAGAAATCATTTTACTAATATTATTTTAACTCTTACTTTTTACATTTTTAGGGTTAAAATATGTTTTTTTTTAAATTTTTCTTCAAAAACATGTTTTTAAACAGTAAATCATTTCTTAGCAACTAAAATGTTTGTTCATTTTATTTTCCTTTTTTGTAACCCACATATTTCTCGAAAAAAAAACTATCAGGAGGAAAAGGGGCCCATAACATACTTTCATAATTTCAATAATTTTCTTACAAAAATCAGTTATTTCATCAACTTTTAAAAAAAAACTGTTTCTTTAAATATCGTTCCTCAAAACTTTCTTTACTGTGTAGTTCAAACTATTTTTGGTAAATAGATATGAGCAAACAAAACTTTCAAACTGGCTTCTCTCGAAACACCATTGTTTGATATGGGCCCTTTTTCCTGATGGCCCTTCAATTCCACGTGTTTATGTGTCAAAGTGTGTATTGTTTTTTATGTTTTAAATTAACACATGAGCAAGTGGGATTATGAAATGAAGTTGACAATATTTCAAATTTTCTGTATTGCCAACACAATTGCATTGGTTTTTTCTTTTCGCTAAATTTATATTATATTCGGAAACTTAAACAGCGACTAAACAACAGGCCTTAAATAATAATAAATAAAAATAAAAATATAATAATTAGTAATTAGGATTAAAAGTGTCAGCTTTTAGCGAGCAGTAGCGGAGACGAGCGAATACAAAAGGCGAGTCAAATAAAGTAACTTCTAATCCGAATGAATGCCATTTTTTCTCCAGCCAACAATATACATCAAAGTACAAAATATACAAATTCTAAAGTACTGATAAGCAGAGTGATATCCAAGTAATTGTAACTTTATTTAGTTATGTCACTGTTTTTGGGAAAAACATATCTGTCAACTAAAAAGATCTCCCACGAGTCTGTGTATTTTGTTTGAATAAAGATGAATTGTGAAGAAGACTTATCTCCAGATGTGGCAACAGTTGTTGTACGTTTAACTTTAATTACAGGGAAGCCCCGTTTGTCAAGGGTAAAGGTGTTTTTAACATTCGATTTCTTCGCAAGTTGGTGCCCATGATGCCTCCTCCGAATTGTATTAGTTTGTTAGTGCTTAGTAATGCCTCGTTCTGAAAAGTATACTGCTTATTTCTCAACTTTGGTGTGGGCAGCGTAAATTACGGTAGTATTTTCAACTATGTCCGCGAACATCGGGTATTTTAAACAATGTCCGGGCATTGCTTACATTGTCACGCTTTTATACTGTGCCCGTAACATAATGTATATAGGTATAAATTCTTCGTACTTTGAAATTCTTCTGTACATGCATTTTTTGCCATGGGACCACATTGCATGGCACTTTTTTTAATTGATTCACAAGTTTTTTAGTATTGTAGCCAAAGTGGTATATCAAAATTACTCGCAGGCGAAACGCATGAGTTCGCGTATTCTTTCACTTTTTCGACAATCAATAGCGAATGAAATAAAAAATTGTCCACCTAATCGTGATCACAAAACTTTACAAAGTGCAAACGTATCTACAAACTCCTAACATATTAATTTCAATGATTGTCATGAATTTAACCAAATGTGCTAAGTTAAATGAAATTTTTAATTTTAATAAATTTAATAACTGTGTTGTCTCGTCTGTAGTTGATTTTAATTGAAGGCGAAACTATTTATTATTTATTAGTTACACTTATCTATCGTCGAAGATTTTTGATGTATTTAGTTTGATGTTAAAAAATATAATGTTCATAACAATAACCAAAACTTAGATACTAACTAAAAACAAAAATATAAGGCATGAATGACCAAACTCTTAACAAACTGCATTTTGAATATTTCCAACGTAAATTGCGGGAAAAATAAACGTAAAACCGGGTATTATCTGCATTAAAATGAAACAGGACTGCAAAAATTAGACGAAAATAACGAGAAAACGTGAAATGCGGGGACGTAACAACGGGGTTCTACTGTATTATTAAAATTTTCAAACCAAACATGGAAGACAATATTTTGTAAGCCTAGGATTAAAAAAAATTTAGGCCTGAGATTAAAAATGAATGTTGCCTTAGTGACGAAACACTTTTTTTCATGATAACGAAAACAACTCATTCATCTCACAAAAATGATATTAAAAATGAGGTGTTTTAAGACGGCTGGAAAAATTGTTTTCTATATTGCTTTGAAATAACCTAAATTCATAATTTATTTTTAAGTTTTGACCGTTAAAAAATATTCTTTATTGTTATTACTCGCGAACTAGCGTCTAGGAAACGTTTTTAAAAGTTTCTTTAGGTGTTGAACTATTTGAAGGAATTATTTTAAGAACTTTGTACGCATGTATTATAAAAAAATCGAAATGAATAGTAACTTTACTACGGGCATTACGCAAATCACAGCGCGTAAATACGGACTCGAATAAAATCCATTGTAGCCATATTTCCCCCCATATCAATCTATCATTGCATTATCGAATGAATCGGGAAACCTAAAATAGAACCATTGTAACACAATGTAAATAATACGTAACAAGCAGCATTTGACATTTCTGTTATGCGGGTGTTTCCCTTAATTAAACCTTAAGTTAATTTAACGCCGAGAGTTCGTCAATATCTAGTCCTATTTTAAATTGTAAATTTGTTACACGGGCTTCATTAATGTTTTTTTTTTCACGTAAAGAATGTTGATTGTAGAAGCACAATTTAAATAAATGCATCTGGTTATCCTATCGTGAATTTTCAACTAACAATAACGAACGCTGCATTTTTATTATCGATTTGAAGCTGAAAATGACTTACTACACCCTCACAGGTGCAATCGATCACATTTTTAACGCTTACGTGTTGTCGACTTTAATCATTTCAATTCGTTCAGGTTTAACTTTCGGGGTTAGTTTGATAGATTTTAAATCAAGCGGTTGTAATGCGTTTGTTGATTTCGTACTTAAAGGACGAGATTCATCCGAAAAAGACAATCGCTAGCAAAAAACGATTCCCTTGGGAAATCCTCCATCAGGTTAAGAGTTTCAACAGGAAAAACAGTTCAACTTTCCTAACTAATAGAGTAACTCTTTGGACCAGTCCTTTTTCAGTTTCTGCCCAAAGTTTTTTACAAGTAACCTCTTGAGTAACGTAAATATTTTTATGTAAATTATTGTGAATGAATTGAAAAGAAAACTTTTTTATGTTTATTTCAATATACTATTTAATTAATTAATATTTACTTGACAGTAAAACTTTCGATCGGATGAAACATAATGTTAAAATAACGTTGATTAAGTATGAATAACAAAGTCCCGTTTCATGGATTTTTTGCATGTTTCAAAATCTTTCATTCAGTTTAAAAAAATTAGATAAAGATCATTTCTGCTTCAAAGCATAAAACTTAAGTGTACTTTATTTTCATACAGATTTTTAAAAAATCACATTGTATTTTACTGAAACGAATATATTTTTTGAAAAACAAATATGTTTGTTGATAAACGAAACAGTTCTAAAACATCATTTTTGCCAACTAGAAATAACAAATTTACATTCAAACAGAAAAGCACTTAATTTTTTATCTCAAATCTGGTCCTAAAGGATCTGTCGAGTTTAGCAGAACACATTTGAAATAAATTGTAAAATGTTTCAATCGATAAAATGCAGCTGACTTAAACTTATTTCTTTCACCGTTCTTTCTATCGCTAACAAATTATGAATTAAAAGTTTTGTATTTTCCACTTTATGCCTGTTAACATTTCGCTGTTTGTTTCATTTTAACATACAACCCAATGATAAATTGGTTAACAAGTAGATTTCAACATAAAGCAGTTTCCAGTCCACTAATCAAGTTAGATAGCCGGAGAGTAATGAAGAAGGTTTAATCAGAAATATAAACGAGACTAGGGGAATGGACAAGTTCCGTTTATTTAAATTAAACATTCCAACTGATTGTTTTGAACAAACTGCGCTTAATACAACTTTAAGTGAACAGCTTTTTAGTTGTTTTAACGTCAGATAATTCAAATTTCATATATTTTCCTCCCAACTTTTAGAAATAATCTTGTAAGATTTTCCTCATCTTTTTACCTTCACATTTATTATTCAACCTTTGCAGCAAAAACTTTGTTAAACTGAGGGCACTTTACGTAAAAAAAGATCGATACAGTGTGGTGCAATTATTATTTTTTTAATCAGTACTTTACTTTGAATTTTTTGACCCACGTTGAATGAATTATTTAACGCTGAAACAGTTCATTTTTCATAAGCCTGTGAAATTTTGTTGGTCATGCTGTTATTTTAACCGAATACTGTTTTTAGTTATTTTTCAGACTTGTATGTGTTTAATATTCACCCTTCTGAAAGCTTGTGTGTTTTCTTCAAAACTTTCACAACGTATTATCACAAATCGTCACAATGCGTTGCAAAGATATAATTATAAGTCCTTAAAATTAACCGCACTGTAAAAGTGACTTGCAACAACTGGTAATTTCCGTTTTATTTTATTCATACAAGGCAACCACGTCCTGCATTTTTGTCGTACTCAAATTTACTGACTATCAAGATGACTGTAGCTCACAATTATAAATTTCTTGCAGATTCAGCTCATGAAGATTTTAAAAAATACAGTGGGATTTAATTTGGTTGTGACTGACATTTAGTACTTTGTTTGAACTTAAAATGACGTTAGTGTGTGATAAGTCCAATTGGACTATTTCAACGATTACTTCGAAAGCGAGAATCGATTATAGTTATGTGACACCACCAAATAAACTTCTCCAAAAGAAATAATCAAAGCTTTCACTATTAAAAATTTATTTTAATACAAAAACATCAATAAATTTTTAAAAATGGTTTCGCGCAACGAACTTTAATTTTAAAACATATCCTTTAGACGTGCTGCATTGTTACGTGTACGTGTAATCACTTAAAAAATATTTTTATGAAACATTAAAGGTGATTAAAAATTAAATATATGTTAAATTAATACGATGAGTACAAAACATATGATGGAAGGAATATCAGATGCGATGGCTTCGGTGATACCACAATCTTATGACAGCAACATGGATTACATCATCAGCGACTACATGGAACGCCTAAGCACGCGATTAAATATTCTCGAATCGGAATTAAAATATGCTTGGAGAGCACTCGATCTCTTATCCCAAGAGTACATAAAAATGTGGGAACGTTTAGAAAAATTAGAAGGTTTATTATGCGAGCAGCAAAGCGTCATTTCACAGCTGCTGGATTTTTACACGTCCGGTGGTGTCGATGCAGGTTCCGGCCTCGGTGATATGACAAATTCTGTTTTGGATAACAGGATGGGCCAATTAGAAGTGATAAGAGAAATTTTAGGCAATGGTACTGTTGAAGACGGTTTAGAAGAAGGCGTCGACGTTACGATAGCGTCTAATTCTAAAGCAGCCATGATTCAAGAATTGGACGTAGACTTAGAAGAAATGCATGCGCCTAATGAAGCATTTTATAGAAGTTTAAATCAAGCGTACAGGGAAGATTTAGTTGGTTGCGAACCATCGAGACCGTCTTCTCAATTAGGAATGATTTGGGAAGAAGCTGAAGATGGGGACGACGGTCTTGTAAAAAATGACGAATTAAAAGAACTAGAAAATGCAGCTAGATTAGATGAAACTCAGGAAGTTTATAGTGCCATGGATTATAAAGATTACCGCGGAAACTCTCCATGTTTTGATGAACAAGACTTAGCACAACTTTCACGAATAAGTTCAATCGATCATATTACAATTGAGAAATTAAACGAGTTAGATAGATTAAGTAGTAAAATACAACAAGACTCTATTAATATTAAGCACCTTCAAAATAAGTTACTTGAATCACCACGTAGAGTTCAATCTGTTAATGACGAAATAACTGCCGATTCGTCTGATACCGAAAATTGGCGAGTACCGAACAATGCGAGAGAAAACGAAGAATTATCCATTTCTAAATCAGATTTGCAAACAGGTGCCCCTAACCGACCGAGTTCCCGATTGTCTATTACTGACAGTGTAATAGGAACGGATAATGAAGTTGCAGAAACATTAGCTGGGGGTATCCGATCCCCCACATCGCCCCGTCGAAGACATATAGAAATTATATCCTGTAGTGCTCCATATACTACGGTAACAGGCAGATTAGCATACAGTGCAGCAGTTCACAACGTCGACAGCGCAATTACTGCCACTCAAAATTATTCTACATCAAAGAATCCGTTTTACAACAACAGCCTCGAGTTAAATTCTCTAATAGCGGCTTCTTATGAAACCGTTCCGTGTTCATCTCCCGCTATTTTTAGCGTAAAAGCTGAAAAGGCCTCTTCTCCGACACCTTCCGTTTGTAGTGTACGAACAAGAAAAGATGGATATATCGGTTCAAACATAGTTGATTCGCAAAATGCAGCTTCTCCGAGTCCTCCGCCACCAGCCCCTCAAGATTTATGTGAAACCTTTCTCATGCCAGAAAGTACTATTTTACCAGGACCACAGTCAGGTCCTAGTCCTGTCTTCCTTGGTACTATTACTCCAGTACCGCCCATGTCAATTATTAGTCAAGACCCGGGTAGACTTAGTCCTAGAACACATTCGCCTAAATCGCCAAGAAGTTCTCCAAAACGTAGCAAATCACATTCATCAAATATAGTAGCTGCTAAGTCGGATTCAGGCTTATCTTCGATGAGCGGATGGTCTAGTTTAGAAAAATCTCCTGGTTCCCCAAAAAATGGATCTAATAAATTTCACAACACCTCATATTTTACCGAAATGAATATGAATAAACAACTAATTCAAAATATGCCTATTTCACCAAATCCCAACCAAGCTAATACGTCGACTTATATTGAAAGTGATACAGATACCATCGTTAGAGATCCATTACATATTCCCGTCTGCAACGACATTCTTCCCGGTGGACATCACCTTTCTGCGTTTACCACTGTTAAATCGCCATGTACACTAGAATCGTCTGGCAATTTTGTTCCTGCACCTGCTCCCGCATCTGATATTAATGTTAGCCCTAGACGAAAAGGGAAACATCACCAAGGTACTACTAGAGCTGATTCGTTTGGTGAATTTTCATTTAGAAACGAGCAACCTGCAATTTATTCGGTAGCAGGAAGTAATAAACAAGAAACCTACACCACAATGTACAGCGGCCACAAACCTAACTATAAAACACATGCAGTGAATTATCCTGATCTTATTGAGCCTTATGGTAACAACGAATTCTATGAAACCCAAAGAACTTCACCAAAGTCTGATTATCATGCTTATACAACGACCCCTAGCAATTCTTCGACGCATAGAAAATCGATCACCAGAGCATTCTCGGTGAGTAATGGCCAAAGTGCTGAAGGACTTGCTAATCATGAAGGTTATAAAACGGCCATGTATCGCACTATGTTTCCATCTGGCAATATTACTGATGCTTTATCTTATTACCCAACTTCTTCTCGCTATGATTCTGGTACCCCGCCACAAATTAATTACAACAATCCTGCTGCCTGGATAAATTTCCCACCTGAAGGACAATTTATTATTGATAGTACAAATACAGCAAGCTCAATACGATCTATAGATTTACCAGAAAGTGGATATATGCATGCTTCTTACAATGACATACATTTATGTCAACAAATGCAATATTTACAAAGAGTCAACGAACAAAGGCAGTATCAGCAACAGCCAATTTATCAGAACCAACTACCCCTTGATCAAATATCTGCAAGGTCTAACCTTGAATTGGATTTGAGAAATAAGAATGTTCCTGAATACGTTGTGCAGCAGCAACACATGGAAAAGGCTTACGAAGCAGGAAACATTATAGTTTCACAATCAGGATACATAACTATTGCTTCAGATATAAACACTACAAAACGTGACGAAAAGCCGACAAAGAAAATTAAAAGAGGGAATACATTAAAATCTGCGATGAGTTCAGTAAGTCACTGGCTGCCAGATTTACATTTAACAAAACGTCATCGTTCTTATTCGCTACCATCTGGAGTTAAAAGGGAGGACTTTGGAAATCAAAATAAAAATTTAAAGATACCTAAACCATCTACTGGCACTATGCCCAGAAAGAAAAGAAAGAATGTTTTAGTTTCAACCGTGTCCGGAATTATTCAAAGAGCAAGGCGAAAAAATTATCATAATCAAGCACACTCACTATCTGATCCCGAACAATCTGAAACAGAATGGAGTATAGATAGAACCAGTTCTGTTGTGTCAGACGATGATCGAAGCGAAGACAGTTGCAGTGTTTTCTCGGAGAATTATTACGATAAAGATATTTTTGCTAAAGTAGTTACAAGCAGAAAGAAACCAAAAAAACAGAACCAAGAATTATTTCAACAGAAACAACCCGAAGAAGTGGTGCAAGAAAATGAAATTGTCAAACATATTTCTCCAAAAACCGGTGGTACAGTTACTGTACCCAAAACAGATGAAGAACAAGATAATTATTCTGCTGAAGACGAAATCTCAATTGATGATTCAGCTGCTTTATTTGCGACTGTTGGTGATGTAAAACGTAATTCCGCTTCTTCGGAAAAATCAGACGAAGTTGCTGGTAACGACAACAGAAACTTTCCGCCGGTTACGTTGGGTGGAGCTTCTATGGAATTTGCAGTATCTAGAGCGTTAGGGAAATACTACAAACAAAGACAAACTTCTGTCGTAGCTGATGATCCAATGGCAGCTGATGAATTGAATGAACAACCCCAAGAAGTTGTTGAGTATGACGAAGTTGAAGAAAATGAACAAAAAGTACCTGAACTTCCTTCATTAACTCAAAAACCTGAAAATCATCAAGAATTAAATAAAGGTGGATTATTCGATGAACCGTCAGTTTCAGAAGGAAGTCCTTCGGCGTCCAGCTTAAGAAGTCATCATTCAAATAAATTTTTTCCGAGGCATCAACAAAGTTTGGAAATCCCTAGTTTTCGCGGAGAAGATGAAGACAATAGAAGTACCCATTCATGGCGCAGTGGTTCACGCGTATCCTCCAGAAGGCAAAGTACAGAAGACAGCATTGACAGTGAAGACGAATGGTATTGCTACGAATTAAGAAAATTAGAGGAAATGGAAAAGCAATCTCAGTTTGAAATTGATATGGGTGAAACACTAGAGGAAGTACCGGAACTTGAAGACTTATTTGAACCTGACGAAGAAGTCAAAGAAAGAATGTCGTTTGTATTAAGAGAGTTAAGAATGAACGCAAAACCAAAAGAAGGAGTATTAAATGTAGACGAAAATAATAAACAAACCTTATCTTCTGCGAAGCATCGAGAAGAAGAACGATTGTCTCTTGAATCCGACGATACAATGAAAATTCAAGAATTTACTTGGCCAAGCGATGATCTTCCAGAGTTTGATGATAACAGAGAAGAACATTCCTCCGGAGAAACTTCAGGTCCAGATAGTCCTGAACGCAGCCTCAGCGATTATGAAGAAGATGAGCTGGCGTTATCTCAAGAATTTGCACGCTGCACTGTAAAAGGTTTAGAGAATGATAGTCATCTAAATGCACAGGCTATCGAAATCTCAATTCCGCTCCCTGATGATCAAAATAACAAAGTTAGCAGCGAGCCTATTGAAACAGCTACTGAGGCAGCAGCGCTATTACCTAAAATTCAAATAGACAACAGCAGTTGTGCCGCAAATGCCAGTAAAGAGGAACAATCTAAGGAAGGTGGCCCACTTGGTAGTAAATGGAAGTTACTAAAGGCTCTGAAAGAAAGAAAAGCTGAAGAACGAAACAACCAAGATCGTGTTGCAGAAACTCCCACTGAAAAAGATAAAGTGAGTATGTTGGGAATTATGCAGAAATTTTACGAAATACATGTGAAGACATAAATTAGACGTAGATTTTCAGTAGACATGGTTCATGTAATAAACATTTAGCAGTAGTGGCAAGTGATTAATGTCCATTATGCTTTAAGATTATACGAAACAAGAACGCAGGCTAAAAAATAATATTTATACACTTGCCTTGCACGCATTTAGTCAATAAAATAAATAACTGCAATAAATTACCTTCTCGAAAACACTGTATTGTTCGGAAGGTTGCTTTTAGATTAATATGAACAATAATAACTAATGTAAACTGTTTAGCGGCCGTTGAGGCTTAATTGTTGCCATAATTGTTAACTACTAAAGACCTTATTCATAAGGAAAAAAAGGCAATGTTTCACGGTTATAATTGAATTATTATGGAGAACCCGTTTTGAAAGAATGCCTCCACTTTTCTTACGAATGCGGTACTTGAGTCATTTCAAACAGAACTTCATATCATTATGTATCGTAACAGATGTACAGCTTCATGTCAATTTATACATTAGTTCCATTCCTCATATCATATCATATCGTAATCAGTTGAAATATTTTTTCAAATTTACATAATTATTATAACAAATAATATAACAAATGGTTTGCTGTTCCAGCATTGCAGAATTATTAATGCTCAATTTATTTTAGCTGAAAATAAATATTATTTCATACGGACAGATAAAGTAATTTTCTACGCATAATTAGTAGCAATAACAATGAAAACAGGGGAGAGCTAAAATTAGGTTGTAATTTCAACAAACTGAGCCTAATCTTTTCTCAAGCCAAACTGGATCATTCTATAACTCATAAAATTACAAAAATTGCAGCCGTTTGTGGTAGCATTAATTGGCTTCTAATCAGAGTATAGACAAAATAAGTGTTAAAAAAGCGTAGAAGCACAAGTGTAACTACTGTTGTTCGCAAATTTTAAACGCTTCTTTAGTGTCGCTTAAAAACGATATTGTGCTAAAATAATCAATCAATGTATGTTTATTATGTAATATTGTTTCATCAAACCTGTGTTAATGTAATAGTAACAATAAATTAAACTGCTATAATTTTTCTATGATTTTCTGTTTATATTGTATTTTTTGTTTTTAGAATAGCGGTGCACTCGTTGGTGATTCTGTTGGACGAGTTAACGGGTATGTACAATTTTTTTTTATTGCAAACGTGTTTGATTTAGAAGGTGCTTACATCGTTGCATTCTGTTCATATTGTAATTGTGATGCATTTACTAAACCGTGAATTTCACGCTCAAATCCGGAACAGAGTTAATCCATCCAAATATTCGTTCTGAAATTAGTAGTGCTTGAAATTTTTAGGTCATTGCGCAAAAATAACACTAACTTTATAATTGAATTATTAAGTGAACAATGTTGAAAAAAATCGTACTTCAAGCTAATTTAATAAGTTTAGTGTTACAAAAGAAACCTTTGTCTTTGACTCTAATTAGAATCGTAAATTTGATGAAAGTAAATAAACAGATTAAAAGCACGTTAATCATTACGATGCATAATAGTATTTTTAAATGACAACCTTTTTCTTAATTACAATTGGTTTAATTTTGTTTTAGTCCTTATAAAGTAAAAACGTTATTATTTAATGTTTTACAAATGTTCTAAGCCAATTAAAAACTTGTTCAATAAAACTTTCCATACATACAGAATTATTGCCGGATTTCGATTGTAATTAGAACTGAAATTAATAGTTCCGATATTGTCATTCTGCTGTAAGCATTATTAAGGTCAGAGAGTATTGTCTAGAATAACAACCAAATTCCCATTTCCAAGATAAAATTCTAATATTTGCGCATAATGGTGAATCATGGTTGTTTATAAAATTGCATGTAATTAAAAAATTGATTTCTTTGGCTTTAGTAGGTATGTATTTATTTTAGTAATCCCCTTTAAGTCGTATTTCAAGTGGGCAGTAATGAGTGCTTAATAACATAACCTTTACAATTTTGACGAAATCACTTAAATATTACAGAATATTGAAAGTTTCTTTCGAAATGGTCATATTACCCTATATTTTCTAATTTTGAAGCGACATTACTAATATAAACTGAAACTGCCAGATGTAAAATGTCAGTACATTACTGACAACGTAAAAAGAAAAAAAAGGACAGTCTGCTACTAACTTTTTAAAATCTCTGCGCAATTATAAACACCAAAAAGTACATGAAAACCGAACCCGACCTGTAGATCGATTACATGACTTACCGAAAACTTCTAATGGGTCGTTTCGATACCGAATGCCAAGAAAAAACAGAAGCAATCTTAATGATTTTTATTATAGCGAAATGAATAAAAAAATCGTTTAATGTTCATTGACCTTCTAAGTATTCTCTTGCGTTTGGTTCGTCGTGAATTAAAATGTCTAGAGCCAATGGTTTTGTTCCATTGAGAGTCATTCCTCTGATATGGTTTTGCGTTAATATCAATCCCCTTCCTTCATTGCATATTTTAAAATGGTCATAATTTACTGGTGCTATTGGTCCTGCATATTTGAGCCTAATATTTTTAGTTAGAGTTGAAACCCCCAAGGTGAACCTATATTTTGTTTGAACGTTGGAAGCAACCCAGAGAACGACTTTGTCGTTGGGAGTAAAGTCGAAACTATCGCATTCCGAAAAATCATCTTCATCGATGTCGTCATCTTCATTACCCTGGAAGGAGCCAACGCGTGCTGCCATTACAATCATCGTTGGTTTAACTACGGTGGTTCCCGACGACAATTTGGTTTTCGATGTGTGAGGATAATTAATCAAATTTTGGTTTGAGTCTTGAATACTAATTAATGCGATGCAAGACCTTTCATCATACTTTATATTGTCCGGCTCAAACTGCAATTCCCTTCTCTCATCAAACTCGTTTTTAAATGCATCTACCAAATTATGTTCATATTTAAAATGGTCATCAAACGCGGAAACTGCTACACTCTTGTTGCAGTTAGGATAAGGACAGTATACAGGCCTATAAAGCAATATTATAAACACAATTTTTTTTAAATAACGTTTCATACTTTTTCGAAAGTGATATGACACTTTCCGTACTTCCTTGGGGGCTATAAAGCGACGGTACATTTAATTCTGCTTGCTTCCGTCCGGATAATTCCCAGGAAAATGGAAACATCTTTTTACGTCTTACGTCGATGTCATTTTTGGCGTGATCTGTTGAATGCCCGATTTGAGTTATCCACGAGTTGCAGTGTTTGTGGGGACATCGTTTTTCTTTCCCTCGATAATATTCTTCTTTGAAACATAATTTACAAAACAGATGTCCGTGGTCGCACGTGTACAGACTTTGTAAAAAATACTTTCCGCCGCAAATACTACATGAATATGGGCTTGCCATAATTTCTAAACTTTACGATATGACGACGACGTTCACATAAAATTTTGAATTTTGAAATACTAATTTTATTTATTTATCTCCAGGGTGACCATATTTCCTTGAAGGTTTGTTTTTCCATAGCGTTGGAGATCTCCATATTTCAAATTCTTCTTGGTCATTCTCTTTTTTTTTCTGGTGGCCTCCATTTCCATATTTCTTTTCAACAAATAATAATAATCGTGTTATTCTATATTGGTTGTAATTGTTCTATGTTAGTTGTGTCCCTCCTAATCACATTTTTAGAGTTCCGTACCTTGAAAGGAAAAAACGGAACCCTTATTAGTTCACTTTGGTGTCCGTTCGTCTGTCAAGGGGGTTTTTCTCGAAAACTAAGTAACGTAGAAACTTGAAATTTGGCACAATGGTAGATCTTGATGACGCGCACATACATCGCTCATCATAGCTGGATAAAAATTTATTTTTAGAGTAATATGGGGGGTCAGTTTGGTACAAATAAAAAAAAGTTTAAATTAACATATCGTGTGGGATATGATTTGAAAGAGCTAACTGTTAGGATTCTAGAAATATTTTTTTTATAATTGTAAGTTCAGTGGTCTTAATGATATAGCTATAAATGTGCAAAAAATTACCGTTCCCCCTCCCCCTGTTGTCCTAGGTTTCTAAGCTAAGGCTAAAGCCATAGATTACAGGAAAGCTGCGTAGAATATCGACAATGTAATAGTTGCGGGAAAATTGTGGTTTTAGTACGGAACCTTAATTGTGCGGGCCTGACTCGCTCTTGGTCGATTTTTTTTCCATAAAAAAATTGATTTCTTTAGACTTTAGTACGTATTTATTTTACTAATCTGCTTTTACAAAATCCAAATGCAAGTAGTAATTCAAGTCGGCAGAAATGAGTGCTTAATAACATAACCTATACAATTTTGATAGAATTATTTAATTATTACAGCATATTGAAAGTTTCTTTCGAAATGGTCATATTATATTACTTCCTTCTACAAAAGCGTTTTACGCTATATTTTCTAATTTTGAACTGGCATTGCCAATAGAACCTGAAGCTGTCAGACCTAAAATGTCAATATCAGTGCATTGCTACCATCAGAGAGTAAAAAAAAAATATTTTAAACACCAACTACAGTACAAGAATATTCCCAATACGACGTCATTTTTTTCATTTTTTAATATCGTCTTCATTTACCAAATTTAAATCTCCATTAAGGCAATCATCCATTTATATTATAATTGTAGCACTGTTAATGTCCCTTTACATTGAATTTATATTTTCAACTTCGTTAAATGTTGTCACATAGTAAATTTAATGGTATAAGTTCCTCAGCTGCATAACTTGCTTCAATATGTTCTTCCTTTTTTTGGCTTCAAAATATTTTTCTATACTTACCTAATATTTTTTCAAAGTCTTGGATGGTACTTTTTACCATGCATTAAAGATTGTTAAAAATTTTCTTAAATTCCTTCATCATTTTCAGTAAGAAACGTTTTCTAGTTTAATTAAAAGAATTGCATTTTGATCAATTAAAATCTGCATAAACACAGTGCAATTAGGTCGACAAAACATTTCGATAAACCCATTCTGTACCATGATTTGATGCTTTATCAACGAGTAAATGTGTTTTTCCGGTAAATTTTGACTTTTCAAAAATGTTTTTATTTGTTTGACGAATATTTTTAGTACTGAAGTATAAACTGAAGAACTACTAGCAAGACAATAAGAAATGCGGATTACAAAATCTCCATTTCGGATTATCGTGGACTCTGATTCACCAGTAACTCGGATTATCGAAGCAGCACTATAAGCTTTTTATTTATTATTAGAATAAACTAAAATATTATTTGAAAGCACTACTTGTTTCATGTACAATGTTAATATTATTTCGAAATGACCACTTTACTGATAATAAGTGTCTTGATAACTGAAAATTATAAAATATTAGATGTATACACTTTATTAGGAAAAAAATTAACAAAAAATTGTAATAACCCGTATGTTGAATACGCCGGCCGGGATGTAATTAAATGTATGTTTTACTGCACTAACGACAAAAAAATCCAACTTTCATACAAGTACTTGGCACACACCAGAGGTGGGTGGTGACTTTTTAACCAAGAGATGCTGTCTAAAAAAAACAACAAACTAATTCGTACTATCAGTATAACACTAACACAACTCAAAATTTACAGTTTCGAGAAAAATGCGTTTTAAGTTTTGTCACAACTAGGTGGTACTTCGATTGAAAATTGGATTAGATGTTTATGGAATGTGTTCGTATTTCTCTGGAATATTTCACTTTTAACAAAAATGGAAAAATCAACCTAATTATATAAATAAGGGTCTATTTTTTAGATTTTTAGATATGTTGGTTTTGCAGTAAATACTATGTTACTTTAGCTATGAAATAGGCACCATAACCCAAAATTGATTTTTTTTTAGTTGTGTTGTGTAGTATTGTACTGATGGTGAGAATTATAAAGCTACACGAATTCAAATATAATACGGTATCAAAATACTCTTGACGCCCATGAACCACACGCCATTGGTACACACATGTATGCCATTTATTTATTTATTTATTTATTTTATCAAAGTCTTAGTTAACGTTGTCGGTGCCTATGTGGTATTTCGTTTTAAGGCGAATTTCCCTACTTATTCAAATAAATTTACCATTCATTAAGTCTCCAAAGGAACCTTCAAAACTCCTCGGAAATTTCAAAACTTTTATTATTCATTACTTATTATTATCCAACTACGTACTAACTAAATATTTAATTAGGTCCTGTTACAACTTAAAGCCTATTAAACTACATATTTCTTCTAAAAAGAATCCGTGAATAACAAAACATCAGCTTTTTTTTCCAACAAATGAACATTAGTGTAACATCTATTGAATATCATTAAATCGATCTGAAAGGCGTTCTAGAGCTTTAATAGCTTTAATTTCAGTAATAATAAATTTATTTTATAGTGCGAAGGGTCAATCACGATTTGAATATTTTTGTGATAAACTTTTAGTAGAACTTTTTACAGTTTTTTATAAAATTATGCATCATTACATAAATTGGTTGCCTTCACATAAAGTACAAATACATCCAATTGTTTGTATTGCCTCTTGATGTGTTACAAATTTCATATTTAATGGTTTCGTTCACCCGCCTACCTTTGTGATGTATGCGTAGTGGAAACGCACGATATTTACGTGACATCGGTTAAAGGTGGTCCTACGTCACGAGATTTTGATCACAAGAACAGCATAATAATATTCTTCACAGGTTGAATTTTATTCCACGACACGACTTGAATTCAAACGAATCTACTTCATTATTTACACCTTGCTAAAAAAAAGAGAAAAGTTATTACCGAAGCGTAACATTGTTATCGTTATGACGCTGCTAATTTTCTTGCAGGTAGGAAATCGTACTTATCGTTTTTCATGAGCATACATTTTTAATGCAAGCAACCGGTAAAAATCGCGTGAGGCCAAATTTTCATTCTAATGGCCTCTTCGTACAGATCGGGAGATATGCCTTAAGATTAATTACTTCAGATTAAGCGCTTACGTTTAATTTCATGTAAGCAACTGGTGCTCTTCGAAGTGCATAGTAATTAATTTATAAACAAATCTGATTGATGTGTATTTTCATAGCATTACTTAACTCAAACTCTTTTTAAGCCTCGTTTTTAAAATTGAGTTTGCCATAGAATTCATTTGACTCAATTAATTATCTCATAACCAGTTTCGGTAATACACACGACAAAAAAAAACTTCTAAATAAAATCGAATTAATTAATTTCCAATACGGCCGAATTGCAATTTGTAATAGTCAGCTTTATATTATCTTGTTCACTACCAAAAAAAGTTAATTACATAAACACAATTAATTTAGCAACTTGTTTTTCAGGCACCCTGGCGATAACCCATTCTACAGCAACATCGACAGCATGCCGGATATCCGACCACGAAGGAAGTCTATTCCTTTAGTGTCGGACTTGGTAAGTCGTCTATTGTCTTCCTTCTCGTCCCAATTACGCAAATTATTAATTTGTTTCCTATTCATTTAGGAAGTTTTGATTTAAATTTGTAGTCAAAAACTATACCTCGTCACTTAATATACAGCATAACATTATCGTGGTTTCGGATTCTGCTTTCATAAGCCGTAACAACCGAAGTTAGGCGAACAGCGTTTAAGGGATATTGATGTGAGGTAACTTTATGTAACGGTACCAGATTATGGGGATCTTGTGATCATCATGTTGGACTATCTTTGACCAGCCATCTTAGAACATCGTGTTTAGGAGTTTACACTACATCAAATACTGATGCATTAACATCAATGGCTACACAGTCTAATTAATTCGGTAGCAGATACCTTTCAGTGCGCTGGGATACTTATATTTATTTAAATCAAATCAGTAACTTTGCTTACGTTGCACTTAGCGAAATGCCTGCAATTCATGATATGTTAAGTTAATTGCATAGACGAAATCAATGTTGATCAATTATTTAAGGTAAACATAGGCATTTTAATTTTAAATCATTGTTTATCGGAAAAAAATGAAGTAGATCATAAAAAGCAAAAGATTTATAACTTCATTATTTGCAGTACAAAATTGGTAAACCCTTTACAATAATATAATCAAATCGATATCTCAATAATTGTTATACAATAATGTAATATTTACTTTAAATAATTAATTTGTCAAACAATTTTCGCTAAAACAATATTTCGTTCAAAAGATTGCTGCTATTTTGCCAACAACAGTATTTTTATTAAATTGTATTATTTACGATACAAAAATAAATATAACCGAAGTCAATTTCAATAATTCTTTTCAAGTAAAAAAAAAAACAATTTATTAAGTTTTCTTGCATCAATTTCAATTTGTTCGCAGTTGCTAATACTTTTTATACTAAAACCTAACACAACTTAATTATTTTTATTTCACTCTTAAAACTTCATTAAAAAGTTAATAAGCTCTGAAAGGAATTTGAAGTTGTTGTTTAATTAAAAATACAATAGTAGTTAAAATAATTACATTCTACTGACGTAAAACCAAAATTTTCATGCAGATTAACTTTTCCTTTATTAAAAGAAAAAACGAAACCCCTATATTAGCTTTTAAAATAACTACTTTATAAATCAGGTAAAAGCCACGTAAAGTTTCAATTACTATAAAGTGATATATAAAAAATTGATGCCTGTTGTAACGACCTGCAGTACCAAACAATAAATTACCCTTGAGTTTCAGGATTCTTACAATGCTAAGGAATATTTTAGACAAAATCATCTATAAATTAATAGACGTGTTACCTTATGTGTAAGATTATTGCTCAAATTCATGTTTGCAAATATTAAAACAATGTTTTAAAGTGTCCATCCTTTGCTCCATTCTAGTATGTATTTGTGTATTGTTTCCAAAATGTTAAATGTATTTTCCTGCTAAACCTACATCTGCAAAACTATGTTCGTATTACCGGTATGCTAACTCGTATCAAGTAATGAAACATTATTTGTAAATCTCATTTCAAATTCGCTTCAATTCCCTATATTGACGTAATGTACAATTTTCATGACCTAGTTTATGAAATAATTACGCGCATGTATTTATTCCCCGTTTTTATTCAGCGCGATCTATTAAGATGCTTTAAAAATAGAAATTGTACAAATCAATTTATTTAAGTTCCGGCAAATGAACAAATACCATTGCAAAGGTGCACAAAACAAATAATGTTATTTTCGGGACGTGCAATCAATCAAATCAACTTTTCAATGCGAAAAAGAAAGCTCCATTGGAAAGTATTAATAAACGATAGAAGATTGATTTTCGGTTCAATAACATCTCAACGCACCTTATAAGCAAATGATAATGCGCCGGGTTTTTGCTACAAACACGATTAATTAGTAAATAAGAGTACATTGGTGTTAGCATGCCGATAATTTTTTCTAATGAATTAATCTTGAAGGTGTTTACATGTTCTTTCCTAGGTACCTGTCATTATGTGTATGTTTTCCTTTTTTTATGTTATTACCCATGTAGCTTTAAGGTAAAATGCAAACTTTCCTCTTTACTAACGTGCCTGTGTTGTTTGTTTTCTGTTTAATGGTGTGCCCCGCGCCGCTTCATACTCCAGGTTCTCAAGGTATTGGTCTAACTTCCTTCCATATTCTACATTTTAGACCACATTATAATTTTCTGCACTTTGGTTGTATCCTTTTATTTATTTAATTTTACTGTTAGGAATTTCATAAAGCTTGTCTGAAATAACTTCTTGGTGCTGATAGACGTGATACTATAAAGATGATGAATTATTTATTGTTGATAATCTTAAATTCTAATGTAATTCGTTACTGCAATGAAATTATAAATGTTAGATGTAGTATACAGCGATTTTCAAACTGTCGATTATGGACCTAAAATAAATAATGTAATGTGAAATAACATTACTTACATATTTTGCACATCTCATTTTTTGTTAAATCATTATTATTAGCTCTTACATATTATGAGAGTAATACTTCTAACCTTATCCTATCAAATTAATATTTCTATTTTTGGAAATTGTCATAAAGATAGAGTCACAAAAGTCAGTTACAAAAAAGCTGTGCATGTGCATGAAAGTAATATTTGTATGAATCCTACAATATCAATAGATTATCAAAATCCATAAAGTAATTCACCATCAATGCATGCCTATATTAACAATGCATGTTAATACCTTTTACCTTTAGGATTTTTTATTATCCAAGGTAATTAAGACATTATATTTATAGACTGCATCATGTTTTACATTTAAATAACCATAGAATTTTAATTACTACTAATCTAAGCTTACAATCGAGCTTTTTAATGGAAACAACTGCATACTTTTGCAATACAACAGATTGCGCATTTTAGCCATACTAATAAATTTTTTTATGTTAACGCTGATTTTAACTAGAAATGCCTGTTAACAGCAGCACAATTTATTTAAAATATAGCTTATTAACTAACGTGGTTTACACAGACCATGGCCGCCACTAAACGGAATGCAGGATTGACATCAGCCGTACCTAGAGCTACTCTCAACGATGAAGAACTGGTATGGCACCATCAATATTTTCTCTTACAATTTTACATTAATATCTAATGTTACCTAATGTCGCTAGAAAATGCACGTGTACAAGAAAACACTCCAGGCATTAATTTACCCCATCAGTAGTACGACACCACACAACTTTGTTTTGTGGACCGCCACATCACCAACGTACTGTTATGAATGTGAAGGGCTTTTGTGGGGGATAGCTCGGCAAGGAGTTAGGTGCACTGAATGCGGGGTCAAGTGTCACGAGAAATGTAAGGATCTACTTAATGCTGATTGCCTCCAAAGTAAGTAACGTTCATATAGACTAATCGGGTCATTAAACTTAATTTATCATTATTAACGAATTCGTCTAGAAATCATTTTTTACAGACTCTTTAAATTTCACCTTCACGTACAATCTCATTTTTTAATTTAATTGTATTAAATTAACTTAATTAAAAGCTTCTTCAAATTAAGTTTTTTTTTAATCTTAAATTTGTTGAAAACGGTGAAAGTATTGTATCGACAAATTTTAAAATCGTATTCCGAAATTCAAGTGATGTTTCCTGTGTTTTATTCTTGGATTGTGTATTCTTTTCGGGACAGCGACCATCCTTTTACTTTACCATGAATAAATTTACTGCTTAAAATATACTGCGCAAAACAGTAGGTACTAGGAAAACGCTTTCTTTAACACCTACAATTTTTCGAGTAAGTGATGGAAATGGAATTTTTTTCTTGTTATAGGTATTATTCTCTAGATATTTATTGACAGAAAATAAAAACAATTACAGTGATTCCTTTGCTTGATTTTTTCAAAGACACCAAAATATAAGAAAGCCCCAAAAGAAGATGCCTTTTAAAAGTATTAAACTCACTAAATTGGTAATTATGAGACCCAATAAACGTCTGCTTGTAATTGTATACAGCTTGCGACTTTAAAATGCGATCTTTAAGTCAACGCTGTTATGTTGCTTCGAGATGGTCGAACTATAGCATATCTGTAGACCGTAGAACTGGACAAGATCGTGCAAGAAAAATTACCATCGTCAGTTCTTGTCTTGGCCGACGAACTAGTACAAATTTTTCCCCGCAATGCAACCCATGTTACAATCTGACTTCCTGCAGGCCCATGCGAACTCTTTGCTTGGCCAAGGATCACAAAGTTATCCATCTGAACTTTGTTTACAAAGACGTGCAATGGCAAGTTTGACAATAGAACAATAAAGCATATAATTTAACATTTTTGTTACTTACATTTTGTTAAGTAAGTAATGTTGAAAGGACAATATACAAAAGTTAATACTTCCGCCCGTCTTTAATTTGAAAATTGCTGGATGGCTAAAAAAGTGTTCCCCTAATTGTATTGCGCAGTGTATATTGATCTCCATTTAGTAGGTAATTTGTAGTATAATAATAATAATGGATGCAAGGAAAATTAACTTTAACAGCATAAAGCTGTAAGGGGAAAATATCAAAAATGAACTAAATATAACCTGAAACCAAAAAATCGTCCAGTATTCTAATAAAGTAACTGTTTGAGTGTTTGTTTTAAGTGATCTCTGAGACGTGTTGGTACAGCAAACAGTAATGACATAAAATCAATATGGCCAACGTTGTGACATCGGCAATATTATTCATGAGAACGTTTCAGGACACGAACGGGTTAAACTGAATAATAATATAAACTAGTCGCAACAAACTATTGCTCCATGCACAGACGAATTCCGCACGTTACGGGAACTCTAATTACATAATGTTGATGTAATAATTTCACTCTGATTAAATTTTCCATAACTGTTTCCGAAACAATTTGTTTTGAATCACCTTTAAAGTTTTACTACTCCAGAACTCAGAATCATTTATATGAATATTCAATTTTTGTGTACAGTTCGCACGAACTGCTTTGTTAAATCAATTTTTATTTCAGGAGCCGCGGAAAAGAGCTCAAAGCATGGCGCCGAAGATAAAGCTAACAGCATCATCACTGCAATGAAAGACCGAATGAAGCAAAGAGAAAGAGAAAAACCGGAAATTTTCGAACTCATCAGGTATCGTAAATTATCACTTCAATCAGTCTGCAAAATCACAAAATACAACGAAATCTGGCAATAACGAAAAGTACACAGCAATCGTTATGCGTCGATTTCGTTCTATTTTATCCTTTGTTTCGGCTCTTTATGAAAATACAGGAAAAGTTATTTATTAGCGTTTAATTTCGCCAAAAGAAAATTAATCACTTTGTTCAATCACTGTTCGGAAAATTTTCGAAAACTTTCTAAATCTTCTCTTGTTTATGTTTAATTAATAAGTGCATGATTGTGTTTTTTAGACAAGGATTAGGTCGGCCCTGTTACAACACGGCCAAAGTTATCAGCTCCATCAAGACCGCCGATTTTTTTTTTGTTTATTTTCTGCAATTTACCTTCCCCGAATTACAAAGTCGAAATGAATTTTCTCTTTTAAAGCAGCGATCACTTCAGAATTGCTGTCAACAATTCAGCCTCTATACAAATGAACCCTTATTCAACGGCGGAGATCTCGTTTGAGAAGGCTGTTTCGTTTAAAAAAAAACTTTTCAGTTCAGCTTTATTTCAAATGGATTAAATGGACGATGACGGAAAATTCGGTAAAGAAGAATGAAATGCAACAACGACATAAATTCTTCCAATGAAATTCCTGTTTATTATTCCTTCTCCCCAACACCCATATCTTCCGATTTAAAACTTATTTTCTCCGGTCACATGCAAATTTATTGTAACGAAGGGGTTGCTTTTCGTTCCGAGAAGTAGTCTATTCATTTTTTTTTGCTTTGTTCATTTGATAACCTTGTAACTATACAGGGCCGTATTTGGAGTCGAAGACAAGAGTCATGCAGGTCACATGAAAGCCGTCAAGCAGTCAGTACTCGATGGTACTTCGAAGTGGTCCGCTAAAATTGCCATTACAGGTTTGTCGGGCTTCGGTAGATGTCTTCATGTACAATGTGTATTTCAATTACGTAACCCTTTATGTGTGCAACCACGTCAAATGTTACGAGCAATGAGCTCCTACCGTAACATTTGCTTCGTTTTTGTATCTATATGAATGCTGAATGTGAGGCTGCTGCTATTACAACTTCCATCACCCAAATGCTTATGCCTTTAAAACTAATTGGGTATTTCTCACACACAACACTGCATTGGGTTGAATTTTATTACAGTGTTTTATGGATATTATATTTGTTTAGCCCTTAAATCGGTTACACGGCAATATAAGGTTATTGTCTTTTTCCCAGTCGCATCTTCTGTGCCATTATTTACTGCTCGTCAAAAAGCGTCATTTTATCTTTTAAGTAGTAAACTTTATCGTACACACGATTTTATTGTTTCATAAAAAAACTGCATTTCACGAGGCACATCGGACTTTGACTTGAATTCCGGTTGTTGTGTGAGGCAATAGCCAATTTGTTTTATAAGAGGTGGATAGTATCCGTGGAAATTCGCGAATGCTGTGTTCATGTGTTGTTGTATCGGTGTTCTTGTTTCCGGTTTCGGCGCGCAGAACAACATTTTCAGTGGACCCAGATACACACATTGATTCAATCGAGCAAGCGGAAGAAATGACAATTGAAGGCACTTCGAAATGGTCATGCAAGATTGCTATCACAGGTATTGCCAGCTGCATTCTATCGGGACGTGGAGCATACATACACGCTAAAGTACCGAATGCCTTTACTGATTTTATATACTCTTGTGCACTGGAATGAGTTTCTCTTTTTGGCAATTTAAACTTTTCCAAGTCTATCAAATGATCACTTTTACTGTGAACATAACTTTACTGCTTATCTATTTTTCCAATCTTTATTTAGTAGTCCAAATATAGATAAATTGCTCTTGTGTGAAATTTCTAATTTCAGTTTTACCTTAATCACTTTTGCCCATTTCCTTTTTGAAACATGAACATTGATTCGCTTTAATTTTTAATCAGAAAAGTAAAAAACAAAGAGAAAGCATTTTCGAATTGGAATATTCTTATGGCATAATTAATGCGCAATATCCGATTGAAGTAGACAAGTTAAATCGTATATTTCTCGAAATATTTTCTAAGATTTAATATAAGGTTGTTGTTTTAGAAGGAAAAGAAAACAACAAAAGATATGTACGTGGATTGTGTACGGAGTTTCAGATATTTTCGTTTTTTTGTGAAATATCCTCCAGTCATTGCAGATTATTTTTCAAAGTATAAAACCATGGCGGAATATATAAACAAAAAAACAATATCCACAACAACTACAGTCAACTGTATTACACGCACCAATTTTTCTTTACATTACCGCAAAAAATTAATCCTCTTAAAAAATTTTTTTTATAAAAGTGTAGAATAAATTAATTAATATTTTATAAATTCATAAAAACTTAATTATCTTAAACCACTCTTTGCTTGCATAAGATAGTTTTAATAAATATAAATACAAATATCGATTACATTATCCATCGAAATAATATTTTTTATAATAGTTCTCTATTCCGTAACGAGTACATAATATTGAACTTTTTTGACCGAGCGAGTGTGGCGAGTGTTCTCTGCCAATTATGAAAATAAAATCACTTTGTTTTACCAGTAGTAAACTGGTACTTTCCAGACTCAAAACAGCACTTTATAATGTAGTCGTAAGTACAGTCGGTTGACAAAAATACCTGGGACAGCGATGACAAGCTGAATTATTTGAGAAATCACAAATTTTTATGGTTTAAGTTTTTTTTTTTAGAGATTATAAAAATTATGACACATGGTTATCAAATGATTTTTTTAAAAGTCTGGTACTCAATAAAAATGGTTTTCCAGCTTTTCACTTCCACCGATTGTACTGTCGTGATCACAAAAATCAATTACAGAACATTAAAAAGGAACTTTGATGTTCAAAAAATTTAGATTTGAAGTATCAATTTTTACAGTATTTATCAACCTATAATATCTCATCCAATTAATGCATGACTTTTGTTCTTCACCCTTAACGCGATATGGGTACTAATATCTAACAATTAATTTTTTTCGAATCTTACTACTATCTTGCAATTGCAATTGTCACATTGTTATTTAAGTACGGAACATCAATTGATTTAAATTGTAATTTGTTATACTCAACCTAAAAAAAAAATGATCTTGTGAGCAACGCTTCATTAAACTGTTCTGATTATACAAGTGAGAATAATTTTGTTCGGATTATTGAGGTATCTGTTTTTAATGTCTCTGTTCGGATTAGCGTATATTCAGATTAGAAAGATCGTACTATACACTAAAATTTTGACATTTTTGAATATAATCGTTTTCAATGATCATGATAGTACATAATAGTTATTTGTATTCGTAACGTTAGTCCTTATATTAGTCGTTAACATTCTCAAGCGCGGCGTTAGCTAAATCTGATAACAAAGGATGTACCATAATTATCAGCTTCGATTCGAATTATATATAAAATTTTATCTGCTAGCTTAAATTAGGGTAAATTCATGAATAAAGATATTGAATTAAAATGTAAAAACGTTGAGCTTAAATCCTTGGACACTCGATACTGGGTCAAAAGTGACCCACAAATCACCGCTTTAGAGCTTTTTGTAACCTCCGATAGTGTTATACAGATTTATCGGAATAGATTTTGTGGAATTTTTGTTTTTCTTTTTATTAGTATACAGATCAATAGATAGCTACAAATTAGGATTAAACACAAAAGGATTATGATTACAGTATCATATACAAGCTTTATTACCATCAGAAACATTTTGGTGTTGTGAAATTGATGAAAAAATATGTCATTTTTGATACTATAATAAATTTATTAAGTTCCTTAAATCATTGCGGTTCGATAAATATTCGTTTGACATTCCGCCTGTAAATATGGTATGCAAACTTAATTTTTGAACACCGTTACATGAAATGCTTCTCATAAATATATTTATTTTGCTGTTAAGAACGTAATAATTTCATTTCAACGACTAAAAAAATATTTGTATAATTAAAGGGGCAGATAGATGAAGGAGTTACGTTGCAAAAACATTTCAATGGGATAATAAAGGTTTTATATAATCATTTGGCATTTTTTACTTAAAGATAATTTCAAACTTTGGTTTGTTTGTTTAAAAAGAATGGTTTGTGTAATGTTTTCAAGAATTTAGAGCTTTTAACTTTCACCTTATTTGTTAACTAAATTTTTAATTTTAATGTACATATTTTCAGAAAATGTCACTTAACCCGTTCATCCATCTGTCCCTTTAACTAATGACACGCAAAGCACATATTTTTAATTTAGAAGTGAATATATCCGTTCATTTTTAATATATTTAAGATTTGCGTAGAAACCTATAGTTTCTTATGAAGTTAGGTCGAAGTAATTTATAAATTCGACTTACCGAAAAACCGAATGCATTATTTACGTAAATCAGGAGATTGCTGTACCTATTACTTCATCTTCATCTTCGCAAAGTTAAGGAAAAAAATCCAATTTATCTTCAATTGCGTGTTATCTAGCAAATCTTATTGAAAAATAAAATAAACATTTCTTTCTTTTATATCAATTAAATGCCACTAATGTTATCGACTTCAACGTAAGCCAGTCGAACAGTAAAAAAGTAACTCAAACTCGAAAACAAAATTTCATGAAAAGTAAAGAGCTTTATCTAGCAGATTAACCGAGCTCTTTTGTACTAAAAAGGTATACAAGGCTTTCGTCTGTCTGAAGTTGAATAAAGATTTAGGCTTTCTCTGTGTTACTTTTAATGCAATACATTTTTAAATTATATTTCACCTAGTGCAATTAAAACGGATGAAAATATCACTAAAAATTATATTTCTAGGAGCAATTTACTTTATTTTCTAGTAAGTCTTAAATTTCCCTCGATAATGTAAAAGTCAACTGTATTAATGTGTTGTAAACTAAATTTTTAAACGCCTTCATTAAAAGCATGTTTCTTTGAACTGAATGAAACTAAAACTTTCAAACTAAAAGACGCGAATAAAACAAAGTCTTCTTTGAAACTGAAAATTTAAAATGACTAAACTGCTGAGGCTTGTGTACTTTGCTTGTTTGTATGACATTTTCAACTTTAAGCGCTCCTTCCAGCTGCTTGTCCATAGAATGTAGCTACAGACCTGCCTGAGAAAAAAACTTAATAGATAGCTAATACTAACAATTTTAATGGCACAGTAACTGATTTATTACCGCTTACTTTGTTGATCTCTCTTACTACAATCCACACACAACCATTCCAATGACGAATGTCAGACACTTACAGATTCTTAAAAACTGGCACTGATTTAACAATTTTTTTAAAAAAGTTCACTCGACTAGATGTTGACGTCACAAAATGTTTAAAAAAAAGGATTTCACAACATGCATGGGTTTGTACAGGATAACGTTTTTTTCGAAGCACTCTGCAAATTACACAACTACATACACCCCTACACGTAACACGTTTTAGCTTCTCTCGTCATAAATAATCTAATTCAAACAAAGGTATTAAATTTATGTACTTAAAGTTTTTGTAATTTGTAAATATTACGTTTTTGTGTATATACCATTAATCGCTGTCGTAAAACTAGCATAGTATTACAAATAATTTGTAGCACCGTACATTGCTTTCGCCAGTGGTGATAAATTTTTACTAATTCATGTTGTTCACTGCTACCATTAACTTTATAAATCAAAACATAAATTTTGCATGAACATAATTGTTCTCGTAAATAAGGTGTTAAAACGCTTTACCTATGAGACCCTATGGATACAGAGTGTCTCTTAGTTGATGCTTTTTCAATTCTAGCTATTGCAAACTTTTTCACATCATCACACCACAGTAACAATTTTTCCCGTTTCCGCTTACTGTACCATTTTATCTCGCAGTAAATTCCATCAAAGCATAGCTTTGACTTTTTTCCGCAAATGCGAGGCATTCTGTATCAACGTACAGTTAGTTACAAGGTAAACGAAAAACAAACAAAACGATTTTTCGAATTACTTCACCGATCTATCGCTCTTGGCTTTCTTTTGCACGTAGGGGTGTTGACGAAAACTTTTCAATAAATCTTGTGCATGTTTGTTTTGGACTATCAACTTACTGCATGTGCATAAATTTTTGGTCTTCAAGAATTTGGAAGTTACTGATTCTTGGCGTGTGTGTGGTACAATGTGCAAACAAAGTATTTTATTCGAACAGTCAGTAATGTGCCATTATGTGTGTTTCAGTGAAATGTGCACAGGGTTTAATAGCGAAAGATAAAAGCGGTACTTCAGATCCGTACGTTACTGTACAAGTAGGAAAAGTTAAGAAACGCACACGCACCATGCCGCAAGAGTTAAATCCTGTTTGGGATGAAAAATTTTATTTGTAAGTTTACCTTTCCGCACAACGACTGCTTTTAATTAAAACGTTTCAGTGAATGCCACAATTCATCCGATCGGATTAAAGTACGAGTGTGGGATGAAGATAATGACTTAAAGAGCAAACTTCGGCAAAAACTAACCAGAGAGTCGGATGATTTCTTAGGTCAAACCATCATTGAGGTAAATTTTAGTGGTAAGATTATGTAAATTTAAGCTGTGGTTTTGATTAGGTACGAACATTATCTGGTGAGATGGACGTGTGGTACAACTTAGAAAAAAGGACCGACAAGTCGGCAGTTTCTGGAGCGATTCGTTTACATATTTCCGTGGAAATAAAAGGCGAAGAAAAAGTAGCACCTTATCACGTACAATATACCTGCCTTCATGAAAATTTGTTTCACTACTTATGTGAGCAAAATTGTGGCATCGTTAGTTTGCCGCAAGCGAAAGGCGATGACGCATGGAAGGTTTATTTTGACGAAGCAGCGCAAGAGATAGTGGATGAATTTGCCATGAGATACGGAATTGAATCGATTTATCAAGCGATGACGTAAGCTTTAAAAAATTGTAAATTTAAAAAAAAAATTAATTTAATTTCAGACATTTTCACTGCCTTTCTACAAAATATTTATGTCCGGGAGTGCCGGCTGTTATGAGTATGTTACTAGCCAATATCAACGCTTATTACGCACACACCACAGCCTCATCAGCGGTATCCGCTAGTGATCGATTTGCAGCGTCTAATTTTGGGGTAAGTTACGACATCAAATAATATAAAATGCATAACGCGAAATCCATTTTACAGAAAGAGAAATTTGTTAAGTTACTGGACCAGTTGCACAATTCTTTGAGGATAGATTTATCAATGTACAGAAACAATTTTCCCGCATCCAGTCATGAAAAATTAATGGATCTGAAATCGACAGTTGACCTTCTCACCAGCATTACGTTCTTCCGGATGAAAGTACAGGAATTATCCAGTCCACCGCGTGCCAGTACTGTTGTTAAAGACTGCGTTAAAGCTTGCCTCAGATCAACATATCAATTTTTATTTGAAAATGCATATGAATTATTCAATAGAGAATTCCAAAGTGATCCTAATGAACCGAAGAGAGACCCTGACGATCACGGGCCTAGATTAGATAGTGTTGACTTTTGGCACAAATTGCTAGCTCTTATTTTATCGGTAATTGAGGAAGACAAAAATAGCTATGGACCTGTACTCAATCAGTTCCCGCAAGAACTGAACATCGGACAGGTGAGAAGCTTTTTATTTTTATCCTCCAAACGTAAAAATCGAAAGTGGAAGAGCTTGAACAAGACAGATCTGAGTTCTTATTGATTCATTTACAGTTGTCTGCATCTACAATGTGGAGTCTGTTTGCTGTAGACATTAAATATGCCTTGGAGGAACATGAGCAACACCGTTTGTGTAAATCTTCGGCTTATATGAATTTACATTTCAAAGTCAAATGGCTGTATCATACTTATGTCAAAGATGTGCCTCCTTATAAGGGTGCTGTACCTGAATATCCCGCTTGGTTTGAACCATTCGTAATGCAATGGCTCAATGAAAATGACGACGTTTCTTTAGAATACCTACACGGTGCCTTCAACAGAGATAAAAAAGACGGGGTATTTAATAAAATCTAAGATTTGAATAAAATTATTCATTGATTAATTTCTAGTTCCAAAAAAGCAGTGAACATGCGCTGTTTTCAAATTCGGTGGTCGACGTCTTCACGCAACTTACGCAATGCTTTTCTGTGGTTTCGCGACTGGAATGTCCTGATCCGGAAATTTGGAAACGTTACATGAAGCGATTCGCCAAAACAATCGTTAAGGTGCTAATTGAATACGCTGATATAGTTAAAAAAGAATTCCCGGAACATCTAAAAGAAGAAAGAACGGTAATGCCGCAGAAATAATTTTTAATAATGATTTCTAATGATTTTATTTCAGGCCTGTATCTTCATGAATAATATCCAACAATTAAGAGTTCAATTAGAAAAATTATTTGAATCGATGGGAGGAGAGAAATTAGAAGAGGATGCTGCAAACATTTTGAAAGAGTTACAACAAAGCCTCAACGGCACACTGGATGAATTAGCCACACAATTTGCCTTAAGGTAAAAAATTGAACAAAGTAGACTTTTATTAGATTTGGCTTGTTTTTGTAGTTTGGAACCCAAAATAACCCAAAGTGTAAAAGAAGTAGGTGATCTACTGCTGGCCATAAAAGGTGGGGGGCAACCGGGAACATTAAATCAGCCGGCACAAAGGCATACAGTCTCCGCTGAGGCAGAAGAAGTATTACGACCACTTATGGATCTTTTGGATGCATCTTTATCATTATATGCACAATGTTGCGAAAAGACTGTTCTTAAAAGGTTGCTTAAAGAATTATGGAAGATCGTTATGAGAATATTAGAAAAGACTGTAGTGTTACCTCCCATGACAGATAAAACGGTATTTATGTTCGCCTAAATATGCCCAGTTTGTAACTGTTCTTTTCCAGATGGTATTTAAGAGCATAACCGATAACGCCAAAAATTTAGCTGCTAATACCAAAATCGAAGATATGTCGCGCTTGTTCAAAAATCACATGACTGGAAAACAGGACGTCAAAAATGCATTGAGTGGTGTTATGGATATATCGAAAGAAGTAGAGAAAAACCTGTCTCCCAAACAGTGTGCTGTTTTGGACGTTTCCTTGGATACAATCAAACAATATTTCCATGCTGGTGGAAATGGTCTTAAAAAAACCTTCTTGGACAAAAGCCCGGAACTTCAAAGTTTGCGCTATGCCTTATCATTGTATACGCAAACAACTGACACCTTAATTAAAACTTTTGTTACTACGCAAATTAATGAAGGTAAGAAATATTTTAAAATTATTAAAAAATTGTTGTACATAACTTACACCTACCAACATACATCATTTCAATGTAAAACTTTTAACTTGAAACATTTTTATATAAATATTCCCTACTTGAATCATCAATAAAACAAAACTATTGAGCATTTAAAAATAAAGAATCTTTTAATTAACAATTATTTTGGATAGAAAAAGACTGTAGGAATACCTTTCACAGTACGGTTAATGCGTTCCGAGAAAATACCAAACTGCGTAAAACCGTACTGATAATGGTAGGTACATAATATGTGCAAAATACTGATCTGTCCTTTTGACATGTTAACTGTTTTAAAGTTTGGAAGTACCATAAATAAAAGTTTTATTTCAATGTAGTGGAACTTCTCTAACAAAGTCAAATCTTAAGGGACTGTCAAAGAAGTTAGAGTTAGCGTTTATTATTCATACTGGCAATGAGACAGTACAAAAGAACACAGCCAAGGTAAATCTCGGAAATCTTAATGAGCTGTACATTTTGATGGAGCTCAAGCTCCTTATTTTTGCACTTTCCTAACTTTCCAAAAATTAAATTTTTTTATTTCATGAGAATTTTATTTTGACTCCTATTTCCTGTATCGACTGGCTTGGGCTTATCCATATTCGAAGCGCCTCTATGTCAACATCAACTTGATCTATTCCTGTCGAGTTTGTTTCAAAATCTTTATCAAACCTAAATCTTACGAACGAACACACACAAACACAATTGAAATTCGTTATAGATTCAATCTCATTAGGTACTTAATTTCTTTTCAGAATTCGTAAAATATAAATTCCTTAAATAACTGACTATATTTTGTTTGTTTTCAAAGTCGATTAGTAATTGTGCACCGATACACTAAACCATTGCAATAGTTATTTAACTAGCAAAAAAAGTAAGAATGTATTAACATTCGAGGCAAATGAATGCCATATGAGGGGAAGTCGAGTCTTGTTGTCTGCCGAGAATATTAATAGTCGATACATTAGAAATTATGTACTTACTTATTAAATTCTTACGCTATCGGTAATACTTAGTGTAAAGGAACAAGAAAATATTACTTATTGAATACTAATCAGGTGTCATTTGTGACCGAAATTTTCATTATTTTCCTATGAATTTTTAATCAGTAATGATAATTCGTACACAAATATTATCAGTCCCTGTAGCTAGGGATGTAAGGCCTACTTACATTACTGATGGAGAAACACAGTTTAGAAAGCTTTACATATACTAGATGATTTTTAAATTTCTCGTTTAAACTGTGGTGATTGTTTTGTCAGAAGAAAAAATCGTCCTCCCTCTTGAACGTCATTGTGTCAACTTGTTCTGTAAAAAAGAATAGTTGCTGTCTAGGCGTGAAATATTAAAAATCACGCGATACAGTGAGACCTCGATAATCCGGACTTCCTAATAACGGATTCTTCAATAATCCGACCAAGGTTCAATCCGGATTTGTACTACTCGGTAATTCGGAGCTGGTTTTTAGACGTCTCCGTCATTTAAGAAATCTCAATTTGCCTAAACAAGCCCTAACATGATGTTCTTATAGATGAACCAGGAAAGGTTCAAGCAAACAACAATTACAAAGTACTTCACAAAATAATATAAAATTTAATAAGTATGCCTCTGTTTTAAATAATTTTTGTTTATGTACTATTTTCTAGTTATTTTATATTAAATATTTCTCCTTTCAACAAAAAAACTGGTTCGCTTCAGTAATCCGAATTATTTACTTATCCGGATAACCGCGGTTTTAATTGTTCCAGATTGTCGAGGTCGCACTGTATGTTATATCCAAAAATTATTTTTAGTGAATATTTTCTAAACTCGTTAAAAAAGAACATTAATTTATTGACAGCCTAATAATTTCCATTGAAGGTGCATTATCAGTGCATTTTAAAAAGGGATAAATATTCACAAAAATACTAATATAATATTATTGTTATTTCAATGTGCGGATAAATGAATATGATTTATGTTATTATTTTTGTGTGCATATGCATATGCCATAATTTTATTGAATTCTTATCAAAGTGCCGCTAAACAATAAAGAAACAATGCTTCAACGTCAAATATCATTTGAACGTGAGGATACCGAAACAGGATTAGAAGCATTAGAAGAACCTCTTAAATCGAGAAGAAGACGTGAAAGTCGTCAAGGTATCTCAACATCAAAGCTGCTACTAGTTCTGAGCGTAATGGCACTAATGCAAATATTTTATATAGCAGTTTTGAAATTATAGCTCTGCAAATCTTTTGGCATAGTTTTAGTTGAGGCTGTAGTGTAGATTTTATTAATCATTTTCATAAATTGTCTACGAACCTCTTATCACATCAACACATGAAACATAACACTTTATAAATGCACCTTGTTAAATCTGATCTTTCGAAAACTGTTTGCATGATAGCTAATTAAAGAAGTAACCACGTTCTAAGTATATACTGATGACCTGATTATTTCATCAATATTGTATTTAGAAACTTCATAAAATCAAAACAATCTGCATGATTTAGAGTTAAATTAAATTGGCGTTTCTAAGCATGTTTAGCATAATTAGAATTAAAATTTTAAAATCTTAAATTAAATAATATTAACAGTTTATATTGCATAACACCACTCATTTTTTATTACAGACACAGTGGAATCTCAAGAAGGAAGCGTCGGAGAAGTTTCAATACAAGTTGACCTGTTTACACACCCCGGCACTGGGGAACATAAAGTTACTGTTAAAGGTGTAATATCGACTATTTATTGATTTTATATAATTGTGTTTTTTTCAGTGGTTGCTGCAAATGATTTAAAATGGACTGTTGTATCTGGTATGTTCCGACCATTCATTGAAGTAAATTTAATTGGTCCCCATCTTTCGGATAAGAAAAGAAAAAATGCCACAAAATCAAAGGCAAATAATTGGTCACCAAAATATAATGAAACATTCCATTTGTAAGTAAATAAATTAAAACAACAATTAGTTTACGAGTTTTTTGAATATTACAGCATCATTGGAAATGAGGAGCAATTAGACTTCTTCGAATTACACATCTGTGTTAAAGATTACTGTTTTGCTAGAGAAGACAGATTAGTAGGAGTTGCTGTAATGCAACTAAAAGATATTGTTGACAAGGTAATGTTGGTAAAAGTTTACCTATTGATTTTTGTTGACGATGCTTTTCCAGGGATCATGTGCTTGCTGGTTGTCGCTAGGAAAGAGAATTCATATGGATGAAACGGGTTGGACAATTCTACGTATTCTATCCCAGCGCACGAATGATGAAGTAGCTAAAGAATTTGTAAAACTAAAATCGGATATAAGGCAAGAAAATCTTCTTCCAAATCAGTGAAGTAAGGGTATTTCATCAATCTTGATTAATATGCTCAACCACTTCTGCATATACCATATTGGCTTCATGTAAACTAAACTGTGTTCATAAAAACCATTTCAACCAGTGTACTGTAAATGGACCGTCCGATTCTGACTGATGTTGAGACAGTTTATGCAGTTACCATCAACAAAATATTTAATATTTAATGTGCCTCCTCACCTGAACTTCAAACAATAAGTATTATTGTAAGTGACGCATTTGGTTGAGATAATGATAATTCACACAAATGTTTAATTATTGTATAAAGAAATGCAATAAAAATGCATAAAACGTTAAAAGAAAAAATTTCTCTCATGTATTTGTACTTAAAAATGTGATTCAAGTAGCTTAAGAAAAATTGGGTAATAAATATCATAGATATTTTTTTATGCATGAGAGAATTTCAATTCATAATTGTATAATTTTGTTTTTAATTGTTCAAAATTATAAGTGAACAAAGTTTTCTTATAATTGTTTGCACAAAAGTGGACATACTTGTTTTTAGTGTTTAAACGTGTGTTATATAAACTGTAACAAACTGAGCCTTATAACTACTACTATTACTATTACTATCTTATTATATGCTTCTCTCCAAAATACTTTTGCTTGTAAATAGTTATTAAAAAAATCTACATATAAATATTCTGCATTACGTTCTTTACTGTGATATTCAAGTATATAATGTGTATTTCTGTCATCTGTGTTGTGCTACATGTGCCGAATTGCAAAACATTCATCTTTCAGCAACCATTCACAAAATTGTATGCGTCATTTCAAGCACATCAAAGGAACTAATTTTCTTATATAATTTTAATATCATGACCACTTGCATTACAACTTGACAATATGTATATCTACATAATTTTTTATTAGTTAATTTTAAGCAAAACATTTTTATACATTTTAGATTTTAGAAAACATAATTAATTACTTTGCATTTTCATGTTTAAATAAATAGTAAGCTTCAAATTTTATATCGTTAGCTTTAGACTGCTGTCTTTAAAATATGATACATTAGTATCAATCATGATCTTCCATTTATGGTTTGAATATTGTTGAATGTTTACTGCAAAATTTTGTCAAGTTACACATGATAGATAGTAGATGGAAAGACTGTAGCGATACTACCGAAGTTCTAAATCAACAATGACAATATTTTGCAGTAAAAAGAGTATAGAATATATCATATCGTGTCTGGGTGCTTTTCGATCTTTTTTTTATTCTCTGACTGAATTGTTCAAATTATTTCAAAAAGATTATTTTAAATCATTTTTCTCATATCTCCTAGGTCCTCTATGGATTAGTACCTACATCTGTATTTACTGTTACAGTTTACTCTGTGTGTAATTAAACATCCATATAAAAACTATCAATTAAGTACCTATATAAACTTTAAAAAATTTACAGAGCATCAAACAGGAAGTAAAAACTCACAGTTTGTAAATATCTTTCTTCGAGTAAGAATACCGACAAGTTTTAGTTTTTGTTTTGATATAATTTCCTGTTGAATGCTCTAAACATAAATTTGTGGCTGCTTCTCTAATTCTTATGTTATTGTGTTACAATATACTGTTTCAATTATTCAAATGACCAAAAAGCTGTAAATATTTGTGGATAAGCCACAAATATAATATCTTTATCCAAATCTATAATGTTAATACGTACCTATAAAAACCTTAAAAAACGTCATTTTAGAAATTTAAATGCAATGTATCCCTGTTATATAAATCAATCACCTGTGTTGATTGATCATTAGCACCTGTGTAATTATAAGTTGCTGTAAAGATTATCACGTCATTTTAATGAATATTTAAAACAATTTTATTATTATGATGACATGGACCATAGATAATAATTTATTAAATAATTATAAAAATATATAAATTATGAAAAGTACAGATTTACATTTAATAGGCTATAAGTGTCCCTTTGTTACTGGGCATGTGCTCTTTGTAAATTCCTTTTATTTGTCAAAAATATATACATTAAAAATAATAAACGTTATTTCAAAAAACAAGCATACTGTCGTATAACCAACCTTGTACTTAACCTTGTACATATTTATAATAAAGTCAGTCTAAACCCAGACGTGTTTGAGTGCGGACTCACCCTTATAACATGGCGCAGTCGTAAAACCTACAGAAAATAATTAAATAATTAAATAAGGTGGTTGTGCAATAAATAATAAGTGAAAATGGAAAAGGCGATAGATAAAATGAATTTCCAAGGAAACCTAGCGGAGAATTGGAAAAGATGGAAACAACGATTTGAAATTTATACAATCGCACACGAACTAAATAAAAAAGACGAGAAAGTACAGTGCGCCCAACTTCTGTATTTAATGGGAGAAGAGGCACTTAGTGTGTACAATTCTTTTAATTTGGCGGCAGCTGAAAAAGATAAAATTGAAGAAATAAAGAAAAAATTCGAAGAATACTTTGTACCAAAAAAGAACTTGACATACGAGAGATACAAATTCTTTACATATCGACAAAACGGAGAATCGATAGACCAATTTGTAACCGAACTAAAAAATCAAGCAAATCAATGCGAATTCAGTCAGCTGAAGGACGATTTAATCAAGACAATGCTGATCACCGGAATAAAGGATGACGCAACTAGAGAAAAATTGTTAGGACAGCAAGAAATTGAGTTAGAGAAAGCAATTGAAATCTGCATTCTAACAGAAACTGCCAGAAAGCAGCTCAAGGACATGAGAACGGTTCAACCGGATGTGCGAGCAGGTGGTATCGAAGAAATCGTTTCCAACAGCAGATGTAGCGGTGCGAAGAAAAGGCAGGAAGTTCGAACTAAACCCAAACAAACTGATAAAAGGACCGGCAAAGTAATAAACAACTGTACTCGGTGTGGTTCAAATCATGCCATAAATGAATGTCCCGCGTATGGAAAGAAATGCCTAAAATGCTCTAAACAAAATCATTTTGCAAAATGTTGTAAAAACCGGCACGTAAATGAAATTGATGTCGACGCAAATTCTTTCGTAATTGATAATGTAGAAAAAACTAAGGTACAGGTATGTCAAATGTTTCTAGATGTTAAAGACACTTTGTCAAATAAATTAGGAAA
This sequence comes from Dascillus cervinus, assembly GCA_949768715.1. Classification (NCBI taxonomy): domain Eukaryota; kingdom Metazoa; phylum Arthropoda; class Insecta; order Coleoptera; family Dascillidae; genus Dascillus; species Dascillus cervinus. Next base: position 14,145,394 of record OX458316.1, on the reverse strand, counting down.
AATTAAGTTTAAAATAGATACCGGAGCATGTGCAAACTTGATTTCATTAAATGAATTAAAAATGCTCAAATTTAATTTAGGAGGTATTCATGCAACGAAGGATAAACTCGTTACATATACCAAAACACAAATTCCAATATTAGGTAAATGTAATTTAAAGTTAACGTTTAAAGATAAAATACAAGATGCTGTTTTTTATGTGAACAAGGATTCTCATGAGTCTATCTTGGGTTTACCAACCATAACCGCATTAGGTATCATTACCATTCATAAAGAAATTGACAATATTGTATCCAATAATAACTCAAATGACTATAATAAATTAATTGGGAAGTACAAGCATTTGTTCAAAGGAATAGGTAACATTGGTAGTCCGTATCACATAGAAATTCAAAGAGGAGCTGTACCAGTTATACAACCGGTAAGAAAAGTCCCTTTTGCTCTTGAAACTAAATTCAAAAATTGTTTGAAAGAAATGGAAGATTGTGAAATAATTACTAGAGAAAGAGAAAGTGTTGACTGGGTTAATTCATTTGTAATTGTACAAAAAAATGATGGTTCATTAAGAATTTGTCTTGATCCGCGAGAATTGAATAAAGTCATGAAAAATTGTACTTATAAATTACCTACGATAGACGATATTACATCCAAACTTAGAGATTCAAAATACTTTTCTACCCTTGATGCGGCAAGTGGCTTTTGGAATATACCACTTGATAAAAGTTCTAGTAAGTTATGTACTTTTGGAACACCCTTCGGAAGATACCGGTTTTTAAGAATGCCCTTCGGGATAAAAACCGCAAGTGAGGTATTTCAAGAAAATTTTAAAGAAATCTTCGCGATTCCGGGTGTAGAAATTTATATTGATGACATATTAATTCATGGAAAAGATAAAGACGAACACGATAAAATTTTAAATAAAGTTTTCGAAGCCGCAACGAAACATAATATAAAATTCAATTAATAAAGTGCAAAGTGAATTGAAACCATACTACAAACTTAGGGCAGAAATCACGGAAAGTAAAAATGGTTTACTATTCTTAGCACAACGAATTATCATACCAACCTCAATGAGAAACAAAGTTTTAGGGAACATTCACACAGGACATTTTGGCATAACCAAATGTCTTCAACGAGCAAAAAATACCGTATATTGGCCCTATATGTCAAAACATGTAGAGGATTTAGTTAGTAAATGCTCAATGTGTAACAAATACCAAAATTCAAATAAAAAAGAACCATTAAAATGTCACGAAATAATTAAACAACCATGGCAAAAATTAAGTATTGATTTATTTCAAGTAAACGACGAAATTTACTTATTAGTGGTAGACTACTATTCAAAGTACCCTGAAGTAACAAATTTAAGAAAGCAATTAACTTCACAAAATATAATCAATAAGTTAAAAGAAATATTTGCCAGACACGGAATTCCAAGAATAGTCGTTACAGATAGCGGCACAAATCTAAAAAGTCTGGAATACCAAAATTTTGCAAAACAGTGGAATTTTCAAATGGTAACGGCGTCCCCACATCACCAACAGTCGAATGGAATGGCTGAGCGTACAATTCAGAGTATAAAAAATTTAATAAAGAAATGTACCGAAAATAAGGAAGATCTTAATTTAGCTTTGTTAGCATTCAGAAATACACCTGTTTATAGTATTTACAGTCCAAGTCAAATTTTAATGTCTAGATACTTGAGAGACAATTTACCTATTATAGATAACAAACTAAATCCGAAAGTAATTGACAGAAAGAAATTCAGTAAGAAAATTGACGAAAGTCAATCAAAATACAAACAACATTATGACAGCAAGGGTGTAAAAGAAAGATTCGATTTAAAACCAGGTGCGATGGTAAGGTACCAAGATAGACCCAAGAGTACTTGGAAATTAGGCAGAGTTGTAGAGAAAGTTAGGGATAGGACGTACAAAATCGAAAAGGGAGATGGAAGGTTTATTATTAGAAATAGAATGTATTTAAGAGAAACTCAAGAAAAACTTGAAAAACATCCAGAACCTGAATCAACGTATGTTCATAACAATTTAAGTGAAACAGAAGACAACGGAAGTGCAAACACAGCAGAACCAACAAGGGAGTGTAGTGCCAACGAGGAAACTGGAAAAGTGTTTACGCGATATGGACGTGAAATCAAAAAACCAAAATTCTTCGATCATGTTCAAAAATAAATTTAAGTTAGATCTAAGAATATCAAATGTGTTTGTAAAAGAAAAAAAAAAAAAAAAAAAAAGAGGGAGATGTCGTATAACCAACCTTGTACTTAACCTTGTACATATTTATAATAAAGTCAGTCTAAACCCAGACGTGTTTGAGTGCGGACTCACCCTTATAACACATACACTGATGCAGCAGCACACACAATCAAATTCAAAAAATTGTTTAACACAAATGAAGATTTATAAAATTCACCAGTTTATGGTAACAGTCTCAGTTGATAGTTTTGGAAAATCATTTTTACACATATCTATGTTGAGTAAAATAGTAGATATATGCATAATGAACACAATAACTTTTATTTATTGTTGTAGATATACCTACTGATTGCTGCAGACATTCACGATAATGATTTGTGTTGAATTAGAAATAAATATGGCACTACAATATGATGTTCACTCGTCGTTATCCTCAAAAATACCTTTTGGTTACGAGTAGCAGGTTTACCATTATCTATCTAATATTAGAATGTCAAGGTGTTCTTTGGTGTGTTTAGGGCTGTGGAATTTAATTCTCCTAATTAGCTTGTAAGCAGGATTTTCGTTGAATCTCCACCAACGATCAACATAGATCTTTAGCCCTTACAGATTGTATGACAGAAATTACCTTTTAACTTTTGCTGTCATAAAGTGATTCTATTAACTGTCAACTAAAATTGAAGTGTGTTCTATATCTCCAACTTTATTCAAAATCTTTATAGCTAAAGCATTACAAAATAGAAAAGGAAATGTAACGGTATGGGTATTGAACTGAATGCCAGTTGCTTGTATACCCTACAATTTGCGGACGATCAAGCTGTAATATTAAATGATAGGGATGCAATGGAATACAAGATGAGAAAATTAGTGAAAGGATATGGAAAGTGGGCCCTACAGGTCAATATTGAAGAAACAAAATACTTTGGTATTGGAGGACAAGCAGAAATCTTAATATTGATAACAATATAGTTATTTGTATTATTAGGCGAGAAACTGTATTTTTGCGAGTGCCAGTAAGGTTTGAGGGGAGAGGCCGAAGGCCGAAATCCTCAACTGTGAGTACTCGCAAAACAGTTTCGGGACATATGATACACAACATATTTTAGGCCAACAAAAATATTTAAATTAATAAATGGCGTTGATATTGGTGAATAATCGCTAGTAATACCATAAAAGCTTTGAATTTATCGATTAATTTACGATAACTTGTTGCGTAGCAACTTAAAAGAGTGTAAATTTGATGAGTATTAAAAACGCGACAGCGAAGCTCGAGCGTTTTTATCAGATTCGGTGCTACCAACCTACAAAATTAAAACTACACTAGTTTTCATTTTCAGGCCTAGTCACGAAAAACGGATTTTCTGGCCTATTTATTGGTATGCTTGTATGACCTCGAAGGCTAGTGCACCGGCTCACTAATAAGTGGCGTAGTTATTTTACTCTAATAAAGTGGTTAAAAATCGATAAATAGTTATATTTTATTTGGTAATGTAAAATATTTAATTTTTGATTATAAAATGCGTATATGTCATTTTAACAATCTGCTTTCGCTTTCGGTTGACCCATTATAAAACCGCAAACGCAACGTGGCACTGCACCTTAAGGCAATATTTGATAGTGTTAGCTGATACAGACAAAAGAAAAATGATTCAAATAGTGAGTTTGCGCACTTTAACAAAACTGAGAGTGTGGTCTCTATATTAATGAATACTATTTGATATCATTATGAAGTAGCACGTTCAGTCATTCTGGAAATCCCTGTAGATATATATCACTGGTACAGCATACTAGAGATTGCCGCTTTATACGATTTATCGTATACTAATTCTTAACCTAAACAAATGTTGTTCAACCGCTTAAGTTACGTTAGGTTCGCTACTAAAATGTAATCTAATGAGTAGTCTAAATTAAAACATTGTTATTGCTCGATACTAACATGAAATTGCTTTATTATTTGTTCATGAAAAACACACAAAACCAGCAAAAGAAGTAAAAACTTCAATAAACTTGTTGATTAATAAAAAATCTAAACTCTAATTTTATTATGTTAGCTGTAAATAATGATGTGACTTTATGATTGTCCCTTGTAACTTGATTCAAAATCATTAAAGGTTGCAGCAATTTTTCTAGATGTTTCCAAGTTAGTGCTGCCATCTGAATGAAGGCTAAAATCAGTTCATACCAGTAAGTCAATGTGTAACTTACTGTTTCGATTTGGTGAGGCGATTTCTAATTTTTATTTATATTATCCATTTATAATTTTCGATATTACATTTTAAATTCAAACAATTTTTGGTTTTTAATATTTATGAATGCGATTGCTGATTTGACTACCTAACGTCAGCTGGTCGTGAAGTTCGACAGAATCGACAGAAATGGCGGCGCTCTGTCCAGGTGTTCAGTATGGTTTGTCATCGCAGGAAAATTTTGGTGAAACTAAAGACTTAATTTTTGTGAAGTTAACTGATTCGGCTTTTCGTGCAATAGAGGAATACTTAAAAAATCATGTAAGTTTATTAATTTTCATTTAAATATTAGGTTTTAGAGTTGCAAGCAGATTGTAAAACCCGTTCTAATGAAGTCGCCATATTTCAAGTGACTTATTAACCTATTATCACTAATTTTACGTTTAAACAAATCGGTGGTGAATTAAGTAAAACGTTTTAGCGTTCAGAAAAGATGGACATTTTTATAAATCTTATTAAAATCTCCATTCAAAAATTAGTTAAAGCTCACGCCACGTCAACATATTGAACACTTTTTAATTGCAATATTAACTGTTTTCTATATTTTAAAATCAATTCTTAAATGCATATCGATGAATTGTTTGTGGCAAATTAAATTCGACATGTATTTTAAACTATTAGGTCGAGTTTGGATCACTCAAAGTGCTTACCTTACATGGTTGTGAGCGTTCAGCCTGTTGAGAAAGTGATAGTACAAATTCATAACGAACATAATCACGAATTAAGATTTTATTTATTTTAACAATTTCATTCTCCTATTTCACATACGATACGGTCCTTAATTTGCAATTTTGGGTAGTTAGGTTAGGTGTCTGGGAATAATATACCATTGCGAACTCTAGCCAGCGCAATGATTCCCCATCAATAAAATTACCTTCAAAGTCGAACAATAAAAAGGGTTTGTTTATTCCACATTCAGCAAGCCATTATGGAAGTTAGTCTCTTTTTTGTTGTCTTTTATCTCGTATTATTGACCAAGGGGAGGGTTTAAGGAACAAGTTTGACTTGTTTTCCTGTCACTTCATGTTTCAAAATGTTACTATAAAATTTTGAACGTTTTAGGCATTGAAATTATTGAATTTTTCTTTATTTTTTAGTAACACTCATAAATCGTTCGATCTAAATTCCTTACAGCGCTATAAAAAAAGGTCGTTACTTTTTTGCAGATTTAAGTTAATCGATTTGTATAATTTGTAGGTAATATTTTTCATATTTTGCAATAATTAAATATTTGAACACAATGTCGAAGTTTGTTGGCACGTATGCGAACAGTTCCCAAAGCTTATTAACATACTGGACCAGCCGTGTCCCTGGGCTATTCATAATTACACACTTTTATCTGTTCGCTCTGTTTGACATTTTAGTTGTAAAGATTTTTCTTTCATTTTTGACGAATTCATTTAATTTTATGTAATTATGTGTAATTGTTTTTGGATTTTTAAAGTTCATATTTAAAAGTTTTAAATTTAACCGATAATCTTCACGGTCCAGTACATCGGGAATAGATTTTGAGTAATTCTAAAACGCAAAAAGACGCCAATATTTTGCATAAGTAAGACACTTTCTAAATTCCATTGAATGGATTTTATTCATTTTACGTTATTGTTTGCCTTTATTCCAGTTCTATCGTTGCTCATGTTTTGTTCAATTTTGTCTGCGTGTTGTCAATTTTTAAGAAGCATAGGATCAATTTTTCGACAACTGGATTGTGATTTTATATTACTCATCATGGAATTTAAAGATCCGTTAGGTACTACATACTTAAATTACAGATTGTAGGGAATACAACCGTGCTAAATTTAATTTCATGTTGCTTTTCTTCGGATGCAACGATTTTAAATAAACCTTTTAATTTATTTTTCTCAAGTGTTAGTTATAATATTTATGAGATTAGCATTTGAATTAGCAAGCTTTATCTTACTTCATTAATATAATTTGTATGACAACAATATTTATATGTTGTATGAAGAACACAAGATTAATGTTTTCATTATCAATTTTTTTGGTGGTTATAATGAACTTGCAATTTTTCCATATTTATGTGCCAAATTTGAACTTTTATAACCTTTGCTGCTGGCTGCATATTTCTGCATAAGTTTTGCTCAGATAAAAAAAAAAATGAATAAAACATGATGAATAAAAATTTGACCGCTCAAGTATGAAATATAAAACTGTTCGGTTGTTTTGTGTTGTTAATCATTTCATGTTGTTACTAACAGAGTTCAAAAAGTGACAAAATAATTAATCGACGACACTTCCAGGAAATGTGCTCGCTTTCAAGTTTTGCAGATTATTCGAGACCCGCATCAGTCACGTGATTTTCGATCAAATTATGAAGATATAGAATGCAGTTTTTTTTAGTTTACTCTTGGAAACTGATTATTAGATGTACCGTTTGATGATGACAATGTTGTGACCTTCAAACTTAATTGCATCGAAAATTACAGTCACGTGGCTTCGTGATTAGTTAATTCCTTAACTATTAAAAGTTCGTTTTTATAAACCTTGTTATTTTTTCGTTATGAAAAAGACACTTTTCACAGCCGTAAACATTATTCTCGAATAAATCTGATTTCACTCTCTATGATAATGCTAAATATGGAAAATCTGTATATAGGTAGTTGTTTCGATTCTAAATTTGTAATTTAAATTTTTGCATTCAATGAAGTTTTAATCGAAGCTGCCTTTTTATAAAATCGTTGCGCAATTTATTAAATTGTCGAGTAAACGAGTGTTGTTAAGATATATTAGACAGTTTCAAAAGTAACTTTATTCTTAGACGATTGTTACCTCCTTATGTTATTACAGCTAAAGAAAATTACAATTTTTCAATAATTGCATATTAATTTTTAAATTACATTACTTAATTGTCACTTTTATAACTTGGAATGAAAAATAAACCCTTTGTTTTAAATGTAATAAAAAGGGTAGAAAAATTTTACTTGTAAACACTTATCTGAATTTTCATCAATCGAAATTAAGCAGCTTAAGAATTTGAACGTAGCTTTACAGGTATTTACCTAAATTGAAATATAAGTTATGTTGTTTGTGGATTAAAAAGTTAACATATTTCCCAAAATCTGGAAACGTGTCTTTTTAATGAATTATCCAATATTTTGTCCGTTTGCCTAAGTTATAGTCAATGGAAGAAATCCGGTAATACCATGAACTGGCCAATAAATCGATGACAGGTAATCTGCAAATTAACATCTAAGCATTTTATAGAATCACTGTAATAATTTAAGCATTTTGTAAAATCACTGGAATAATTAGGTATTCCGCGGATATATAATGTGCTGGATAGCAAGACGATCTCATAGGTAAAGCTACAACTCTTTCAGCCATTGAAAAATTCTTTAATAAATATGAGGATCTACATAATTATTTCGGTTTAAAGAAGATACATTTGATAAGAATTTGAAAACTATTTTAATTAATTCATTAATTTTTTTTCAATAAAGAAAATATTATTTGTAATTTGTTTAGTTATGAGGCAAGATAGGATATTATTGTAAGGGTCTTAATTAAACCAAAAGAAGTTAAGCGAACAGTACATGCGAATAAACCTATTACTGAACTCTGACTAGACTATTTAGTAATCTGGTTTAGGGTACCGCAGGGTACCGGATTCCTTACATTTATTTATTTTAACGTATAACATGTTAACATTATTACTAAACAATACAAATAAAAGCGCATACATTTATATATAAACTATACCTAGTTGATCAGAGAACCCACATTGCATATTCCACTAGAATTAGATGATCAGTGGAATGTCTGAAGTGTGTCATTGGTTTACTGATTGCATGAAGAAATCATCAATCAGCGCATAGTCGTTTTAGTTATTCTGCAAATCGACTCACTAGTGCATCCGTAGATTAAACTTATTAAACTTATATGGGCAAGTTTACAATTATTCAACATTATTTTTAAACGTATCGCCAGTTGAGGGTTCATCAATGTAAATTACCTAATAATATATTTAGCTTTGCGGCTTGTCGTTTTTAAGTTCAGAAATTTCGAACATTTAGAGATACCAACCTACTATAAATTTCGAGGGAAGTATATGATTTCTTAATTCTGTTGGAATTTATCCGGTTTGTTAAGTTGTTATTATTTGTTATTAAAATGTTTTATGGAACATGCTATATGCGACTTATTCAAATTTTAAGATTGAAAAATATATGGCATTTATATGGCACAAGTAAAAAAGTGGAGTTTGAGAATGGTTTATAAACCATTGTCTGTATTTTGCCTTAAAACCTAAAATCAAGAAAACGATTAATTGAATTGGCACCAAGTGAGTCTGGAATTAATAACTTAGAATAACTTATGAAGGGGTGACTGTAGAGTAGAATAAATGGAAAGAACAAAAAAAATCAGTTAACTAAATAATTCCAAGAGATCGAATAAATTAGGAAAAATTATTTTAAAATTTCGTTTGATATGCAAGTTTATTCTGATGGTTTTTATTTGTAAATTATGCAGCAGTTAAAATTTTATTAAAATTGTTGTTATAGTCCCATGTCCAACCTTGTTACATAAGGCACGTTTGTAACGCATTTAACAATTCTTATTTGATATTCTATTTTAACAATTTTAAATAAGTACTACATATTATTAAGACAATGTATAATTGTATCGCTTAATAATTCAATAATTTTTACTTGTACTATGAAATTAAACAGTTTAACGGTCAAACCAGTTAGTAATCGTTGATTGATGAATTAAATGATGAAATAAAATTGTCAATTAATTATTTTCTTGTTTAATGTCATCGTTGGTGTTTGCTTGATATTCCAAAAAATGTCATAGCAAGGGAGCGGCTAAAGTATGGAATAAATTGATTTAAATCGGAACAATCGGTTTTCAAAAAAATCCTAAAATCGGTCGATTCTGATTTATAAAAATAAACATCTTTATATCAAATCCAATATTGTCAATCATAGTAATGACGTCATGGGTATTCCTATTTTAAATAGTAACGCTGACATTTTGACAATTGAAAGGGCAATCAAAATCAAGAAAAACAAAATATTGAGTTATTATTTTACGAGGATTTTTTTGGAACAGAATTATTCCGATTGTAATGAATGTATTCCATACTTTAACCGCTCAACACCAAACTCATTTCTCCCCTTTCTTAAGTTATCAATCGATAAGCGGATACATGAAATGCGCGTGTTTACGAAGAGTAACACCTTGTTTTCGTTGTAATTAAAATTTAATAGTTGATAACAATTCTTTGTACACATGATTTGTCGTCGGCGTCGATAATAATACATTATTGTCGTACCGTAACCTTTTCAATTTTGATTATTTTCCATCCCGCCCATCTGTACGGAATCAACATTCATAAACTTCTATACGTTACGATACAGGTTCTGAACCAATTAGGAAAATTATTGAATTAATTACGTGCATTAATAGAACTAAATTCGATTAACTATTCAGTAAAATTTTGTTTGATCTTTACGAAAAGTTCGGCAAAAGTTCATGCATAATTTAATTCGACTCTCTAATGAGAGTACTGCTAGAAAATTATACAGACATTTGGGAATTCAAATTAGTTTTACCGCGTATCGATGATATAGGTAACTGTCGCACTGTGACGCCATAGTCAGGAAAGACATTTTAAACTCCAGTGCACGTCGCCGGTCAAAGTGACTTTTTGTAAATATGTGACATTATAAAAATTGGAAAAATTGTGGGAAAATTATGTTACAAATTTGTCATCTGCCAAAATTGGATTTCAAAGATTAACAACAGCGCAAATAATCTGAAATATTGAATCATTTTAGGAGACAATGCAGAACCTTTAAAAGCATCTCGACATAAAACTATTTTACAAAAATGTTGCATCATCTTTGTGTAAATGAAATAAAGTAATTTTTTGCTAGAAGTAGTATTCGTTTTCATTCAATAAATTTATCATCTGCTCGCATTGGGTTTGAAAAATTTACTAGTACACATACCATTACAAAAATATCACCTGCACTTGGTATTAGATTGGCTGGCAAGCGATTTGCCAATATTTTAAACGCTTTTATTCTCTGATTAGACCTCTCAATATGGACCCTAGCCGAAGCTATTTGAGCTTCAGCGTGAGAAAATTTTTTAGGTTAGTTTCGGATATATTCATTGCTAATGTTAACACTGACACTTAAAATCTGGCCTTCAACTTGATATCAAGCAAACAAATTACAAATTAGTTCATTTCTTTAGAATTATCGAAAACTAATCAAATTATTGCAAAACTCAAACAATAACACACATACGACGTGTCGTCACGAACAGTAGTTCGCTTAGTTGAATTTATTTACGCTAGAGTCGCATGCTTAGCTTGAATTGCTTTTCGTTTTAAAAACAAAATTAGACGAAATATTTTGCTCTTCTTGAAAGGAAAGTCGCCATTCTTTTAAATGGGTTTTACAACCCTAACCTAACCAGCTTAAATCGCAAGCAACTGCAGTAAACAATTTACTTATTCACCCAAGTCCTGGTTAGATCATGTCGATGATTTTGAAGGACCGTTCATTCTTTAACGTAAATGGGAATAATTACTTGTGGTATGATTCCTTTCTTAGAACACACTATGAGACCCTTCATAAAACCCAATTAGGAGAATGCAAACTATACCTACATTGCCCTTGCAAATTACATCGTGTTGATTTTTTATAATGGTAATATTAAGCCTAGATACTTATTACCTGCAGCCAAATAAAATAATTAAACTTTTTACTTGGTGCAATTTCTAAAACTGCTGCTGTGCAATAAATTTGTACACAATCTGAGTGTGATAAAAGTACCAAAAAAAGTTACAATAAATTTTAATGTTTTTCTTAAATTTTAAACAAACATTTGATTATTTGCTGTTAAAGTCCAACTAACACTCATTCATAATAGAGAGTTATCAAAATGTATTAATTATTGTTATTCTGTATTCTGTATAAATAAAGGATTGGTTTGGTCTGAATCATTACCAAAGGAAAAATTTCTTATCAACGTAATACCTAATAAGGACACGAAACACGAATAAAATTAACAACTACATAATTGCATATGCTACAAATTAGAATAATACTGACTGTGTTAATTGTCAAGTTTTAATACTTCGAATTAATTCGAGTCACAAAAATTATGAGCCAATCGTATTATTTTTTCTTTGTGGTTTGTAAATTGTAAAGACACGGGATTAATTGAACCGCGCAGTTGTGAGGTCTTAATTTGCGCATTACATTTTCTATTTTATAATTTTATACTACTTTTTTTGCAAAGTTAAAAATAAAATAAATTTCACAAAAATAAATTGCTGTAAATTTTAAAATAACATTTTAATAATATGGTGTTTGGCAAGTGTCCTTTATTAATTTTTGCACAACTGGTCCGGTTTGTGTTTCTGAGATTTCGGGATCTCGGTTTTATTTTATAAGCGCTATTTATCGTACTATGGTTTCGGAAACATCTGTTGGTTGTAACAATACTGTTGCTCACCACGCACCTGCCTTTTTTACCTGAGGAATCAATATGCTGCACAATTCAGTCGCTTTGAAATGAGGTATTAATAAATGTAGGTAAAAATATTATTACGCGGTAGGCGTTAGTTTAGCAAATTGTCATACGCATTTAGTTTAATGTTACAAAAGCATTGAGATTTGATGGTGATAAATTGATGTTGCTAGTCGATTTAATCTCAAAATGGAAATTTGTGTTTGTGTTCGTTACACGTCAGAATTTTTAAGATTCCTCTAAAATTGTTACATATTATGTAAAAAATGTGCCACTACGAGTGAATATTAATCGACTGATGATTTTGACTCGATGATTTAATATACACAGTGAACGTAAAGGACTGTGGGCCAAGAGAGCTTGAAAATTTGCCGCCTCTATATCACGAAAAAACATTAAATTTGATAATTTTCAGTAAGTTGGTTTGATAACCGTAAAAATTTAACAATAATTGTTGTTTATGAGAGGCAGCCAATTAACTGAAGCCCTCAAATGCGTAGTTCAATTTATTTGTGGCCATTCTGTTGCAATGGTTCAATGGTTATTACATTGGTTACGTTTGTAAGTAACAGTACTGCGTAATCCGCAAATTTTTTTTCATTAACTTATCTCCCCTCAAAATAAATCGAATTGTAAGTAATGTAGTTTGGGAAAACGTTATTTGTTCATTGTGGAGAATACATTCCTTATTTATTGTGCTCCCCGTGTTCATTGAGTCTTCTCTGACCTATTCTGGCTGAAACCACTAATCCACGCATATCAGCTAATCGCCCAATAAGAGTTTTGATAACAATATGCAATCTCGCAGCATAGAAACGTGCAAAAAACGGTCATCCCAATGTTTATTGAACGTCTACAACCAAATCTATCCGTCCTGGTGAATCCTTGTGTTTCACGGAATCATGAAAGTGCATTTTGCATCGTGTTTCCTCGTATATTGAAATATTGCGCAATATACCGCACACTTCGGCCATCGACAAATATCATAAAAAGTGCGGTATCTCTGAATCTGCATTCAATTTTCTACTTAACGGTTTAGTCAAAGTTGCTTTGATAATAGGAAAAACGGAACAATTAGTTTTGCACTGCAATGACAATATCATGCATCTTCAATTATAACATATAACAACAGTTAAATCTCGATTTTTGTTTAAACCGAAATGTAGATATTACATTTTTATTGCTACAACTTAAAAGCTATCGAAAAAATTTCAATAAATATGGGAATAAATTATAATACCAAAACTATTTTTTCCTTGAGATGAGAATAGCGATGGAAGACTATTATTTTATTATTTTATTTGATTTTATTATTATTTTATGATGAAACCATCAATCCTGCTAATTTTTTTATTGATAGATGAAGTTTGAAGTTTATAAAATTTTTAAGGTCGAGGTTCGTGAAATCCCTCTTAATGCTCGGTGCACATAACCGCGCGTCTGACGCGCGGTTATGTACACCAAACGAGCGTCGGTCACGCAGTTGGCTAGCAACTTGGGCACATGGTTTCTGATAAACGTAGAAACATTTGTAATTTTACTTCAAAGATGGTCAGAGGTCAGTACGTTTTTTCTGCCATCATAACTGGATGTAGTAGGTACTACTTAAAAAATCGTGTTGTTCTTACTTATTTAGGGGCCGATTTCAAGTCAGAGTTGTAACGATGCAAATTGAGATTATCATGGGAATGGTCCAGAACAATTTGCTACAAGTCACATTCTAATTTCAAGTTGAATTACCACGGGGTCGATTCTCGAATTCGATGGAATTGCATTTTCATAGGAAAGTGGCAGATTTTTCCACCACAAAACATTCACTTGATGCGTTCTCAGTGGAATAGTGTTCACCACTGTGTGTATTTGTCGCATGTCAACAGCCTTTTGGTGACAGAAGTGACTGTTCTATATTTGAAAATATTTTTTCTCTTTAATGACAATAATTAATTATCTTCGGTAAGTAACTAAGGTTAACTTGTTTCGTGCTGCGTTTTGGAATATTTTTTATTACTAACACATGAAATTTTGATAAAGATTTGAGTGTTTTTGAGAATTTGGCAATAGTTACGCCATATTTAAATTTAAACCTAAACGTCGGAATAACCAGTTAGTTCGGTAAATTCATGTGAATCTATCAACAACTGAATGTATTCCATTGAAAGCTGTCCCAACAACATTTGAAAATGCAATTCCGCTGTTCTGTAGGAAAATATCTCTGTGGAATCACTCTCATGGGAAAATATTCCAGCGAATTCGAGAAACGACTCGCTGGTAAACAATTTTGTAAAAAGAAGCAATAGACGATATCGTCGGTTAAGAAGTGGCATCTCGTAACTAACCAAACTGCAAAAATGAATTATTGATGCCAGTTAATTCAGAAAACTACACCTTAAAAATTGTCGAGTTCTTCATGGTGCGACTTATAGGGTCAGTTCTTCACCGACGATATGTACGATTATTTAAAATATATCGATATTTGTCAAACGAAACTTATCAGTGTTATAAGCTGTTTTATCATAAGCCAGAATTCTTGAATTACCTTTATGCAAATTCGCAAATGCTCAAATTGCATCTGTAAATAGAGCCACAAGAGGGGCCTGAATTATTTTTTAAAATAAAAGTACGTGTTAGAACATCTAACAGTACGTAATCTCTACGAGTACAACATCCCATGAATCTAAAAATTGAATATTGGAGTAGTCGGGTACGTTATTCTTATTAAATTCTGCGTCAGCGCAGCGGCTATGTGCACCAACTCATTTGATACAATGTACTATGAAAAGCGTTGCAAAACGCAAGCTGCGTCACCGCCGTGTATTATGTGCATCGGACCTAAAGCAGCAATTTCAGACCGAATGGTACACACATTGCTAAAAGTCTGCGGTAACCTGACAGATAATGACAGAAAAGAAAAATGAGTACAATGTATTGAATTTTGATTTTCTTTTTAAACACTATTGCAGTACTATTTAATTAGTTGCATAAGTTAAAAAATTAATTAATTAATTAAAAGTTCAAGTGTTCGAGATTCATTAGCCTGCAGTGTATTTTGGACAAATATTTTATTGGTATTTATGATAACTTGACACAGAAATTCAAATTAAAAATAAAGCCAATCGTAATTTATTACATAAATAAATAAAACGGCCTTGTGCAATAACTTTTCTACATTTCGTAAATATGCTTTTTTTTTGTTCCATTAAAATTCCATTTTATATTAACATATTCCTAATTTGTTCAAAACTAATTAAAATAATTAACCAGTATAATAACTAATAAAAAATTTTCACTGCTACTGGTATGCTTATTTATGTCCTACGGCTGTAGTACAGCAAATAGCGAGTGATTTTTTAAATTTCACGTTCAAACCTATGACTTCAAAAAAAAACGATTTACGGTTAAATTATAAAAACAAATTGTAAACATAACCTAACTTTTTTACCACACGTAAACAAGCCGCCAATGCCATTCTATCAAGTTACTCCCTACGTTTAGCTTTAATTTGTCTTGTAAAAAAAGTCACGTGCAATTAAAAAGATAAAAGGGCCTTTACATCCAATTAAATTAAATTAACGTATGGAAATTAACAAGTTTAGCAAAAGTGATTGGTCATAATACTTTTGTTTAGAAAAATTGCACCAATCACTTTTGACAAGCTTCTTAATTTCCGTACGTTAATTGAATGTAAACGACCCTTAATGCTCTATTAAGGTATGTACAGTACTACTTCACTAATGCGGTCAGATAAAGTTTCCTTCTAACCCGGATTTTAATATTTGAAAAATGTCAAAATATTGCTAATAAAATATGCTTTTAATACATTTTAACTACAATTAAGCTAAACAAATGCATCATAACAAGGCTACATTCAAGCAGAATCAAGTTTTGTGAAATAATCGCTGATGTTTTATGACTTTGTGTTGTCGAACAAATGAGAAGTGGCTCTTTCCTTCAATGTAATTTCGTTCTGCCCTTAGAAAGCACCGAGAAAATGACTGAACCGCATCTTTGTGTTTAATTTTATTAAAAAGCTGTTCTACAAATTCGCATTCCAAATCGGCAATATTCAAGACATTATCGTCCGACTTTGAAGCTTCTCCAATTAAGCCTTCATCTCTAAAATCTGCAGTTGCCTCATTTTATCCAGTATATCCCGAAGTTCATTTATGGTGACACCAAACTGTCCGAACGGAGTGTTCGAATCACCGCATCTTCGAAGTAGCGAAATTGTACTCTACCGTGCTTAAACTAAAGGTCCTAACTGCAAAATTGTCGATTTTGAGTTTTTATGTTCTAAGGATTCACGTAGAATTTCTACAGCTTTCTACAAAGTACAAATCTCCTATGTGCATTATTAACATGCTAAGAAACATCAGAAAAGTTTTGTCCTAAGTGCAAAATTGGCAAACATTACTTAGTAGAAAAGTCCTATGAGTTGAATGTTAGACATAATGTCCTATTTTGGTGCAGGTAGGACTTTTCTACTAAGTTCGTGAGTTTCAATTTTAAGGTGACTAAGTAAGTGTTAGCTTAGAGAAGAAAACTACATTAATTTCTAAACTGAAAGCGCATATTTCAGCTAACAGAATGTAATTCTAGAAGGAATTGTCAGTATTGACAAATGCAAATGATGAAGATTTAGATTATTAAAGTACTGTGCTAATTGCTTTCAGTGTTAATAGTTTTAGAGTTCAACAAAGTTTATAGTTATTATTACTATTGTTGCATTTCAGTTCATTTGGATTTAGAAAAAAACATTTTTTTTGCCTCCCACTTAGTGATATTGTCCTATCTACAACAAATATTAAATTGTATCAAAGTTTTAATTTTTAATAATGTTAGGATACATTGGAAATACTCCTAAGGAACTGATGCATTAAATAATAAAAAGTTGGCAAGAGAAGTTAACAAAAGTTCATTAATCTCAAAACAGCTCAAAGCACGTCTGTACTGTACTGCAAATTTTGAGTGTAGGTAAATGGATTTCAGTTACCAGACAAGATATTATTTTTTTTATTGAAAAAGCCACTAATATAAGCAATATTTATGCTACATTCAAACATGTCAACCGTAATAATTAATGTAATTTATTATAGGAAGCGTTGTTAATTAAACCATAACTTAATTACCTCATAATTAAAAAGAACCGAGTAAACTCATTGAATGCATGTCATTTGTAATTTATTCTTGTTAATTTTCACCAGTTGATAGTTTCCAAACTTCGAAACCATATTGTCCCAAATAATTTTTTGAGTCATTTCCAGAGGCGGGTATAAAATTTATTGTAATTAATTCGCAAGCATCAGTACACTTTTTTAAATACTCATTTTAATAACCCATACTGTTTGATGTATTTGACCATTTACATTGACATTAATGTTACTTACTGTGACGCCGACCCGGATACCCATGTTATTTTGCGTAATACCAGAGCATTTGTTATTGTCTGTGACGAATGTATCGTAATATCCGCCTTTATCCATTTAATATCCATTGAAATTTACGTTCATTGTATTTTAAACAACGATTTAATTTTGAATCATATAAATTAATGGCGTGGAGATACCCAAAAATCTTTCGAACGAAAGATAATCGCAAACGAAACAGATAACCGATTTTGATTTTTACAATTGCTTGGAAAAATTAAAAAAACGGAACGTATTGTTTCATTCGGTTATCTTTTAATGATATAAAAATACCGACTTGCTTGTTATTACATGTGAGAACTTATCTT
Organism: Dascillus cervinus; assembly: GCA_949768715.1. NCBI lineage: Eukaryota > Metazoa > Arthropoda > Insecta > Coleoptera > Dascillidae > Dascillus > Dascillus cervinus. The sequence continues at coordinate 14,127,689 of OX458316.1, read as the reverse complement.
GCTTATTACAGTTGTGTTGTACTTTTGAATAAATTTTATGTTGTTGATAACTAAGATTACCACATATTGTGACTCTGTTCCAGAAAATAAAGCTGTTGAAACTTCGATCAATAAATTACGAAAATTAATTCAATCGATGCACGTCTAATTATCGTCGCATATATGAAATTCTGCAAATTTTACTTGAAAAGTTTTTGAAAAAGATTGATTGACCTTAAATACGAACGATTACGAATTTTACGAGGCGAAAGGCCAATTCTCAGCGGGTCAGGTAGTTATTGCCTCGTACCTGCTTGCACCAGGTGTGCAATACTACATTCTTCGAGTGTGGAGAAAGGCATTTGATATTAACGAAATACTTCCGGAAGTCTTTGTGTCTGGTGTTGTCGTTTTCGATGATCTTGTCTACTCTTAATCGTAATTGTTAATATTTTGTTAGCTGTATTAAACATGCATTTGTTATCTTTGTGGATTGTGTGACGATTTCATACGTTGTTTTCGAAGTTGATTAACCTAACGTGTGTACTGCTGTAAAGCTACGGGGTTAGTCGGCATTGCAAAATTATCCACTTTCAGGTAAGGGGGAATTTTACTAATTAATTTTTTTAACTTTTTTTGATAATAAATGTATGAAATTTAATGTTATCATTTTAAAATTACAATATTTAAGTACATTGTACTTCATAATTGTTTAAAAATATTTATTGACCTTTTACTGTTTTGTTTTTGGTAGTTCCTTTGCTCAAATTAATTTAAAGTGAAATGTTCTCGATGACATTATGCTTTTATCTTTTTCTTTTGAACACCAATTAATTATTCAATCAACTAACCTTTCAGAGTGGTTTTGAATATCAAAGGATTTTAAGATTTTGTCTCCATTAGTCTTCTGATAATAAAAATGATTCAATGCAAATGATATTGAACGTAAAAAATAGTTGTAGCTTCGGCGAACCGACTTTCGATTTTAATTTCTGAATGTACATTACTATTCTATTGAATTATTAATAAAACGCATATAATTTTTTAAGCACAAATAAGTTATCAATTATTTAAAAATTATTTAAAATTAAAAGCATTCAAGGAAAATTTGTGGTATAAATGTGTTATATTACAATTAAGCCACACAAGAAAGTGTTAGTTCACCAGGCCTTTAGGCCGAGTGGGGTATTTTTTTAAGGGGTACTTACCTCATACAACTTTATCGAACATCTCTAAGAATCTTGTTATAATATGGTTTGAAGTTGACATTTGAAAATAACGTTTTATCATAAAACGCTGTTATTTTGGTGATTTAAGAGAAACACTGGGGCAACTTAACTGAGGTAACTTAAAAACATTGTTTATCATACCAGTGACATAAACTGCTATTATTAGTAGTATTGGATACATATTTAATAAAGAAATTTAATAATTGATATAAATGTTCATTAGTGTGTATTACAAGTTAAACTACCGTAGTACCATTTGGAACTTTCATAAATGATTATCCTATATCTGTAAAATACCTAAATTACAATTTTTAAATAAAAAGTTTTGTATTAATTGTATGTAGGGGAACCCGGGGTAGAACGGGGTAGTGGGATACAACGGGATATGGCCTCTATAGAGCCTATATGGCACTGAAGTTTAGTGGAAACTACATCAGTTAATCAAGTAGGACGCCTTGCATATAAGACAGCGATTTTGATTCGCAATTTCACAGTATTGTGCAATCCAGACGCTACTATCTAGTTTTTTGGCAACCTCTTGCAACCTGTTACAATTTTCCAACAATATAAATTCAAGGTTAGTTGCTACATGTAATTAATTACATTAGTCTTAGTCTACTTATGACAAATACCGTATTGTAAGGATTGTTTTGATATAATAAGATTGTATGGATAACGATCTATTCTTATCTTAAAGGAGCCATAACTTAAACAGTGTGCGGTGGAGCGGAACGGGGAAGTACCCGGGTACTTCCCCGTTCTGCCCGATATCTTGAATAAATTTACTAAGGAAAAGTCAGAGTTGAAACCGAGGATGATGCCGAATGTCTTTATTGTGGCGAGTTTTATTCATATTCAAAAGAAAGCTGGATATCATGTTAACAGTGTTTCAATTGGGCACATCATAACTCTTGTGCAGGAGTCGACAGTGATGATGATGAGGCGACTCTGATTTGTGAACTTTGCTCTTAAACCTGATTTGTATTTCTAAAATATTCGATGATTTCCAGTGATTATAAGCCGTACCCCATTCCGCCCCATATGCAGGGCAGAAAAAAATAATAAAAAATTGTTTAAGTTTTATTCTGTAACTTTTAACCAATTTACTGTGTTTAATGAAGATAAGTTTATCTCATGAATGTGGTGTTTAGTCTTTACTGCCCTCGATAACTTGTCTAAAAATAATTTTTCACTAAGTACGCCGTTCTGCCCCGGGTTCTCCTATGTGCTTTTTGACAAAGTGTTTTAAAGATGATTTTTAAAATGTTGTTTAACTCTTTAACTACGCAAATATTTTCACAAAACCATCCCCTGGTACGCAAAAAAAATAGTGTATATCAAATGCAAATCAAAACGCTTATTGACGTTAGCCGTAGTTAAAGGGTTAAAATGTGTATGAGTTTATGTTGACATGGGACTGAGCGGTCTCAAGAAAAAAATTTGTAAAAACATGACATGAGGGTAATATAAGGACTTCATAATATGTAAGCTATATCTGTAAATAGTACCTACAGGATATCTTTTTTTTAGAAACGGAACAATAATTTTTACTTTAACCGGTTAACAAATGCGAATCGCCGTTATGAATATTTTGCACTGTAATCGTGTGAAGTATATTTTCCATTTCTGTTTCCGGTTTACATTTTGAAGTTGCTAATTTTCCTCCGTTCATTTGCATCATTTCTTATTATCATTAAGTGAAATAAATTTTACAAACAATTTTCTATAGAAATATTTTTGATACAAAATGTTTATACCGTACAATAATACCTCTACATAACGAAGTTCCAGGCCAAAAACGTGTAAATTGCAAATTCGACTTTATGTATCAAATGCGAGCAAATGAAAAAGAAATCAATTTTGGCCTTGAAGTTTGACATAAATGTGTTAATTATTCATTTACAGCACATTAGCGACATTCAAAAATCAGTTTCAAAAAAACACAGTAAAGGCATTTCTGATTGTCAAGCCTTTCATTTGCTTATATGTTATTATTTCCAGAAATTTGAATGAATGCTTCAGTATGATGTTAAGCAGAAGTCATTACATACTTTTTTATGCAAGTGTTTACAAAAACAAGTCGGACATTTCACGCATTCATCAAACCAAATAAAAAATTCTTAATCAGCAAGCGTCTCCAAATCGACTGTTTCAGAGATAAAAACGATTTTTTAATTGTAAACGCCAAATTCTATTGTAGTAAAAATCGAATAAAAGAACTAAAATGGCTCAACATCTTAAACCGCAAAAGATTGAAAATAAGTGTTTTACATGCCCACCTCTATTTGCACAACGGTTTGACATCATTGAAGGTCTTATCCTTTCAAACTCTCGGGATTCCGGCGAATAATCTGGCAGGCGTCTTCTATTCGTTGCAGTAACTCGGCTAAATTATCAACAGGGCTCTAATACATTAACGATTTTTAATATCCTCAAAGACAAAAATCTGGTGGGTGCAATTCAGAAGATCTCGGTGTCCATGTACCCTCTTTCGCTATCCATCTGTCGTTATAGCTTTGATTTAGATATTCTCTAATATTGATTCAAAAATGCGGAGGGCCTCGTCATGTGAAAACCACATAAAGGGATCGTTTTCTAATAGTAGAAGTTAAGTATTATTCAAAAAGCCAAAATAATGTTCATCGTTCAAGCGATTTGGCAAAAATACCGATCATACCAATGGATTTCCCAAAACACCCAGCCAAACATTCAACGAAAATTGATGTTGATGTCGTGATTCAACAACGGTGGAAGGATTTTCGTCTGTCCACATAATAAAAGTTAATGCTATCGTTATTTGTAAAATTACCTTCGTCCCCGAATTACCGAATACGTATTGGAATTGTATAAACGCAGCAAATGAAACAGGTAAAACTGCAAATGGAAGTTTAGAGAAACATATTTTATGGGCTAAGACATTGCCTACGTGATTTTTATTGTTAATTAAAAGAAAAACTTCAATTTATTGCTTGTAACTTTTAGTTAGTTCATTTAAATAGTACTAATGTATTATGACTTTTTTACTTAAAATTAAACATCCCTTCGAAATATGTAAAAAATTATGAAACATTCCATTTAAAGAAATGTTACTTTCGTGAATATCTCAAACAGGTGCCGTTCAATTGTTTTTTTGCTTTCATTATGGTAATCAGCGGTAAAAACATCAATTCTTTGCTAATTTAACCGATTTTGTAGCTTAAATAATAACAAAGTTGCCAATGATGAACACCTTATATATTTTCCAGCATACAAAAACGTCTATCTCTGAAGCAGTTGGTTTGTGGATGTATTTTGATTATATTTTTTTAAAAAGTGGTTTATTATTACCGAATTTAATTAATGTTTCGTTGTTAAAACAGTGAGTACTTATAAACGAGCCAAAAAATATATTCAGTGGAATTTGAAGATTAAATCGCTTATCAAAAATATATCTCAAACAGTGGTTTCTTTGCATTCCACCATTACCACATTATACCGGTACTCGGAATCATTTGATAAAAACATTCAGTTAATATGAATTTATGATAAAGTATAGATATTATTTATTAGTTTATATCACCCCTAATTGATTTACTGGTTAATTGAATGAGCTGCGTAATTGTATCAAAGTGCAATAATCCAGATTATTTCCTTCATGCACGTAAAACGTCACAGTCACCATGGTTTTCCTCAGTTTTATAGCGATTAAATTAACGTGTCAAAATTTACCCGATTAAATTTTGACGTCTCAGACGTGTCAAAATTTACCCGATTAAATTTTGACGTTTAATAGCTTCTGAATTTTTTTTTGCAATCATTATCAAAGATTCCTCGACAAGTAAATAAATAATTCGTTGTAAAATCTATTTATTCAAATTAATAATCAGGAAATAATCATGCCGAATACCCCGCGTGCATGAAAATAGCCTGATTAAATTTTTACGTTTTTGTCGCAACGTTTTGCCATAAAGAAATATTTCTCGTAAATTTTCCACCCAAAATCTCTCGTGCTGCGCACTCGAGATTTTGTTACGTGGCAAATTTGCTCGACATATTTCTGGGCAAAACATTTTGACAGAAACGTCAAAATTTAATCGGCTATTTTGATGCACTTGTGATATTACTGTTGAGTAATATCCAAAGTGCATCAAAATAGCCGAATAAGTTTTGACGTTTCTGTCAAAATATTTCTTTATGGCAAAACGTTGCGACAAAAACGTAAAAATTTAATCAGGCTGTTTTTATGCACGTGGGGTATTCAGCATGATTATTTCCTGATTATTAATCTTAATAAACAGATTCTAGAACGAATTATTTATTTGCTTGTCGAAGAATTTTCGGTGATTTCTAAAAAATTCAGAAGCGTTAAACGTCAAAATTTAATCGATTAAATTTTGACACATTTGAAACGTCAAAATTAAATCGAGTAAATTTTGACACATTTGAAACATCAAAATTTAATCGCTATAAAACCCAGGAAACCATGATGACTGCGACTCTTTACGTGCATGAAGGAAATAATCGCTAGTAATACAATAAGAGTTTTGAATTTATCGATTAATTTACGATAACTTGTTGCGTAGCAACTTAAAAGAGTGTCAATTTGACGAGTATTAAAAACGCGACAGCGAAGCCAAAGCGTTTTTATCATCAAATTTACACGATTTAAAAGTTGCTACGCCGGAAGTTTGAGTTAATTAATCGGAGAAATTCAAAGCTTGGATGGTATTTGATTAGATGATTTTATGAATGTATAAAATTTGACACAAATAAAATTGTTTGAAAATTTTTTGTTGGTGGAAATTAGGCAACGTCGATATAAAGAACTCGGAAGTTTTATCAGAATTATCATTAGTAATACAACGAGTGCATTCCATGTTATCGATAATTTTGCTTAGGTTAATCTTGAATGCGTGTTAGGTATGAAAACTGCACGAGTGCGTTTGTCTTCTTAACATGCATGAAAGATTAATCTATGCAAAATTATCTGAGGACATGGAATGCCCGAGATGCATTTTGAAGATAATTGCACAAGAAAATAACAGAATTGTCCATTTACAAAGTTGGCTGGTGACAAGAAAAAAATTTGACGTTTCAACGAAGCACATCCATAAAATGAGTGCGCGGTTGTTTTAGCAAGCAAAATACAACTTGTAATGTCTGAACTGGTTGATAAACGAAGATGCCATTCCTCAGAAGACCAAGAGCTCGGGAAAATATATTTGTCGACAGTTTGAAGCGTTTTAGAAAAAGCTGTCAAAATGACAACTTGTAAATCGATAACACAAAATCGATAATTCACCAGTAGCCACAGTCAGGCGACACTTATCGCTGTAATCAGATACCGATTGGTTTATTTTCCGAAATTCAACAAATATTATTGGATGACAAACGTCATATGACGTTTGTGTGCAATTATCGCTGTAATTCCGTGTTCCTTCCTCAAATAACGAATTGTGATTGGCTATATTAGCCATGAATAAAATAATCAAATACATTTCTTTAGTGGTTATAGCCGTCACGTTGTTTAATTGATTCAAAAACAACGTGTACCAACGTGATCCAATTAAACAGCATCTACTGTATTATACAATGTTGGACATTCAGTTTTATCTAAAGTTCTCTAAAGAGTTGCAATGTTAGATTGGATCAAATCATTTCTGAATCTAAAATGATATAGAAAAATAATGCGAGATTAAGTCTACTAATGAAAATGCAACATTATCTAGTATCCAAGTGCTTTAAAGAAAATGGCAATTAAGATAAGATAATGTTTGTGTTTGTTGCACTATAACAAGACATTCTAATTATTCTATTACTAAATGCAAAAGATTACAATTTTCTTATAGTTTTAAAAAATTAAAAACCAGTAATAGTTATACAGACCGTTCCATAAACCACTCAATGGAAACTAATTTAAATAGCGTTGAAGTTATAAAATATTTTACATGAAAGTACACTAAGACCTCGTTTAGTGTTGATTCGATATAACGCTATCTGCTCGAAGTCTTAAAAAAAAACATTACGCTGATTCAAATTATTTCGGCATTTCGTTGATTCGCATTTCTGAACAGTCAGCAAAAAGTGGCAATTTAACGTAGCGCTGTACTTTCCCTAAATCTATGTTTGTTTGGTACGTTTATTTTCATGTATCCTGTTCATTAGCAGCTATTAATTTATGTGCTGTAATCCTCGATATTATTGTGTAAGAAAATCAATAAAAATTCTATTTGTTCATTAAAAATAAATCCGTACAATTTTTTAGATTATTCAGAATGAATAAGTGTAGTAATTAAACCAAAATGACACGAAAAAGCATTTCGAACGATATTAAAATGTAGGTGCTGAGGCGACTGGAACACGATGAATGTCAAGTCGACACTGGAACCGCTTTAACCCGACAGATTTGGCGCCATACATCTCAGAGACCGACTTTTTTGGGAACACTGAATAAGATTTTAATCTTTTAATAAATTTGGCTGATTCTTCGGGTAGCTGCCTCATTTGCTCAGCGCTATCATCAGTCTTTCGTATGATAGCGACGTGTGCAGACATATTGTTTTTGTGTCTTACGTAGTCACCGGCTGTGGGACCCGACGTCAGTCGGTATGTAAGTAAAATAAGCTGAATGCAATTTTTCTATAAAAAAAATTAAAAAATTAAAAATTTTTTTTTTCATTTTGTTTAATAACTGATTGTGTTAAAACTTAGCACTAAACTTATTTCGGAAAGAAACTCTAATGATTTGTTTCTTTTTAGAGGTGTAACAAAAAAGTGACATAATTTTCATAAGTAATATCACAAGAGAGTGAGAATAAATTGAAAATAATTCGACAGATTTTCGAAAACTTGTTGCCAGGGAATAGACACGAGAGCCCGTAGGGCTCGAGTGGCTATTCCCAAATGGCAACAAGTTTGAAAAAATAACTGGAGAATTATTTTCACTTGTAATACCACTAGAGGTTAAATTATTTCTGGATTTTAATTTAACGTCGAGTGGTATTCGGTAAGAAAATTTTGCACCTTTTTGCAATTTTATTTATGTATTGATATATTATCTATAAACGTCACTCAACGCTATAAATAATACGATATTTTGATTGCAAGTTTATGGGAAGCGTTGAATGGCATTTAATGTCAAATAGCATCGTTTATTCTGGTTACATGTACTTAATGTAAATATTAGTGACAGTAATTATGACGTCAAAAAATTTCCACTAAAATTCACTCCAGGGTCCTACCCAATCGGAAAAAAATTCCGAAAAAATACTTGCGTTGCCTTGGTAGCGGTTCAAAAGAAAGGCTTCTAATTGGTTGAACAGGCTCGTGAAAAATTTTCATATCAATTGAATACCCACTGTTTAAGTTTAACAAAAATAATGTTATATTAAATCTAGTGGTGCTTTATTGTACAGAGGACGCAGTTTCCAATATACTATAAATTTAGATTTAACATAAAATAATATTTTTCAATAATAATTAAACTATAAAAACTCTCGGTCTCTGAGACAGACATCAGTCAAGATTAAAATTTATTTCGCGTTAGCTCTGGTGGATTAAATATGCCCGTTTCTACAATACGAACCATTTTAGAAATAAAATTTGGTTATTTTCGGTCGCGTATTCCCCTTTCCCTATTTACTATGTGTTAAAATGGACTCGTTTAACGCTATTTTGTTGAGCGCTTTGACGTCTAGGAACACATTCCGAACGCTAAACGAGGTCTTAGTGTATGTAAGTGATTGCAAAAAAAGCGATGCGCACTTCCTCTGAAAGTTGATAATTTTGTATATTTCGCTTGTATACATATTATTTCAAATATAAAATCAAAAAAAGTAGTATATTGTACAAATAGATATGAAAGCAATACTTTTTTCATGAGTGAATTTGATCCTGAGGCGAAGCTGAATGGACTAATAAAGGAAGGAGTAAAAAAGATGCTTCCATAACGTGTTGTAAACGACATATTTTGCATATTGAAACATAAGAAATTTGATCAAAAAGAAATTTCAGAAATTAAAATTGTAAATAATTGTTAATATGACGATTTTCAATCTTTTTGAAAAACTTACTTCACATTTTTTTTTGTAAAAATAGTTATTTGGGTCACTAGTCCAGAAAATGATATTTTGCAAATGTGAGTGGTATTGCGTAGCCGAGGCCGAGCAACACGAGCACTCACAAAACATTTTCTGGAAAATAATTAATTTATTACTACAAAACGAATTATGGAAACGCCAGCTCATATAAAAGAAGCAGCTAAAACAATAATAAACAATTTAGTACCTGCAAAATCTGCAACTCGTCATTGGAAGGCTTTATACGAGGAATTCAAGAAATGGTGTGATAATAACAGTACAAATAATGTTTACAATGAGTATGTTTTACTTGCGTATTTTGATGAGAAATAAGAAAAAAACAATTCTGTAACTTTATGGTCCATATTTTCTATGTTGAAATCAACGCTCAATATTAAAAACAATATCAACATTAAGATTAAAATTAAGAATCAATGCTGCCAATCCACTGTCTAGTAAATTTTTAACAAATGTCACTTTTGATTGTGAATCCTGCAAATGCCTGGAGGCATGAAAAATATGTTTGTTCAATGCTTCCTTTGAAACACGTTCTTTCTTACTTGAATATACTACTTGAAACTTTCTTTATTTCACTCAATTTTCTTTTTTTCTATAGCAACGGGTGGGCAGTGAGCACAACGTTTTGCTCACTGCTTTTGCTCACCCCTTTCCACAGAAATAGCAGAACAATAATTACCATAATAACACAATCCAACTTGTCGCAGGTACTGTACTGTAATATGCTATTACAATTGTTCGATAAAAAACGGAGACTTATCGTCACTATGAAAAAAAAAGATTATTTGCAGTATAGAGAATATTATTTATTATAACTCTTTTGTGATTTTCAACTTTATTTCCGGTGGAACAAGATTCGGCGAAAATAAGCATATTCTCTACCGGTATGTTTTGTTCTGCCCGACTTTTATGCAAAATATTTAGTTGTGTTACTAGCGTATCAAAATTTATTGTAAAATTATTCAATTCTTGCAGAACGTCTGGTTGTTTTGAATGCATAAGATTGATTTAAAAGAGCATATTTAATCACAAGTCGCATACTGTTAAGGTGAATGTTAAAACTGATGTCCACAAATTGATATAAACCAACTAGCTGATTGCTTTTCTACATTGGTTTTTATACAAATTTTTAAAAAATGTAGACCGCTTTTTATTTGACATTTTGTTGTTCGTATTGTTAAATGATAATGAATATTTTGAATTGCGATGGGTACTTTATTTTTTGTTTTCTGTCTAATATTCACATTGAGAAGCAAAATATATCAGTCAATCTAAAATAGACTAGACACACGAGATTTTCTGTTGTACGTATTTTGTTTATCTATACTAATTTGATTTCATCTACTAAAATAATTTCACATCTTATTGTTAGAATCAGAAATGTAACTTCTGTGTAAAGTTCGTTTTAAATTGACTGTATAATTAATTGTTTTGTCACAGTTTGGGATAAAATTGTTAGCTATTTTTCGCTAGATGAATTCAATTTTTGTACGAGGGTCAAATAAAATTTATTTAAATACCGACAATAAATAGATAACTATAATCATACATGATAGTAGTTTTTATGTTATCTTACTTTAATACGTTATCATACTACAGATTGTTTATGTCCATATAGCCTAAAGTTACTATATAAAATTATGGTTGCTTTCATAAAACTTTCGTATTGTCAAATAGTCCCGCCTGCATATTTTAGAATTTCTAAATTTCAAATAATCTGCAATTTGAAGTGCAGTGAAACATCCCTATAACGAATGTCTATAACAGGAGTGACCAACCTGCGGCTCGCGAGCCACATGCGGCTCTTTGAAGGATTATTTGTGGCTCTCGATAAATGTACCCGAGTTCCCTTTTCATTTTTGTGCTATTATATTTTAAAAAATTATTATCGTTCCGTATGTGTATGTATTTAATTGCGGCTCGCGAAAAATGTCAAATTTTGAAAAATGGCTCGGACTATCAAGGAGCTTGGCCACCCCTGGTCTATAATATCGAATTTTCTTGGAGAAAATTCAACTTAAACACGTTATGCATTTTATGCCCCTTGTAACAATGTAAAAGTTTCCGTTTCATTTGTATGATTTGTTTGTAATTAACAGGTTATTTTTTATGAATTCATTGTTATTTTTAACAAATTGTAATGAATAGTATACTTTTGCATAAGATTGCATTATGAATGCCCAAAGTAGTTACTAAAGCCGATCAATTTTATAATTTGACAACACTGTTTATTGGATGTAAATGGGCACTCAAGCATTAGGTCAGTGTTAAGGTGTTGAGAAGTCGATGATTAGTAGAAAGTTGACGAAAATATTTATTACGTTTGGATGTATTTATTGTAATTTTTTATTGCCCCGGGACGTTGCCATTTTTTTCAACCATTTGCAACGAATTAACTTTGTTAGCTCATAAATCAAATGGCGATGGCAAAAGCTAATTATAAAGAATTCTATGAAATTTATTTTTTGTTGAGTTTAATTTGTGCAATCCAGTTGCTATGCAAGAATGATAGCGAAAGTTTTTTTTTTAACAGTGAAGAAATTCAGTAGCCACAAATTCAAGTTTTTATTCGCATAAAAAATTAAACCAATACTTGTTAAAAGTAGACTGGGTCAGACAGACTTCCATTTTTAAAGAACCCCTTTAATCGATCACCTATTTTTGCATTCTTCGTAGCGATATTGGTATAAAATAACGTTCCAGCAACTTGTAAATGATACGTTTTCAATAATCAGTGGATATTAAATATTGATACAGAGTAAGATATTGTAAAACTAGAACAGGTTTGAAACACCCACATGTCAGATAAGAAATCTACGGTTGAAATCGAAAGTAAACCATCCAAAGAGTATGCCACACGCGCTACCTATTAATTGTATAGTTCGTGACAAATTCCATATAATTTTTTTCAATTTTAATAAAACCATAAACATTAAATTTAGTATGCCATATTTGTCGTAACATAAAAGAACATAGAAGATTTATTTTTAGCAGAGCAAAGAAGCGCGTTTGTGTTGTAAATTCCATTCAATTTAAGTCAGTAACCCCTGTTGACCGAAACCGGGTGGGCAATAAGGTAAAAATGATTCTCATTAAAATAAACGAAGTGTGGGTTATTCCCAGGTGTATGCAATTATTAAAACGAATTTTAGTTATGGTGTATGGACATTTTTTATTTTATACTGTTCCGTTGCAGCATGCAGTGTCATGTTGGTGTTGTATGGCGTTTTATTAAAACAGGTTCGTTGAAGGATCTGAATCCTAATTTAGAAAATTTGCATGAATAATATTTTCATAATTGCCGCGTTCGTTGCTTCTATTTTTGTACGGATCGGTGCACCTACCTACCTTCTGTAAAAATGATTCATAAGAGAAAAAATGCAGGTTTTTTTAATGAGGTTACACAATTTAGATTTGCAGGTCCCAAATAGTTTTAGAAGAATGTTTAAACGGAGAGTAATAAACTGTGAATATCCTTGCTCTGTTTGAAATATGTAGTTATTTTCTTTACAACTTCCGCAAGTTACACTATTTTTCAGACGATCCAACAAAATAAAACGTCATCCAGATTGAAAAAGGTTTGTCACTCTGCTATGGGCGCGTCGAGTGTATATATTGACTCGTGAACACTATGCTGTCATTATTTTCGGTTTTATATATTAGGCACGACCTCCTGTGCACTGCGTCCGATCTCAAACAACTAGCACGCAAATGTGAAAGCGAATATGAAGTTGGCGGGATGACGGATAAAGATCAGCATAACAGTTGGCTCAAATTTATTAATTTTTAAAAATATCAATGTTTATCACTATTCGTTTACTAAATCTTTCTTTATTCTTTCAAACTACAAAACATCTTTCATTTTTCAGAAACACCTGTGGCGCCTGCCATTAAACCTAGTCTCCTGATGTAGCCATTCATTTTATTCTGATCTTAAGCTAAACTACCTATTTATTTACTAAACTCCATTGATCTACATGCCCTATGTACATATTAATTTTGTTTTCTTTGTGTTACGGAAAGTTAATTCCACCTGGCGATTTCTCATAGCATACATGTTTAGTTTCAGAAATTATGTAAACTGTGTGATATTATTTTTAAAAATGCGTCCGATATAGCATCACAACAAGAAATGGAGGCTCGGCCGATTTCGCACGGAGTGCGGGAGGAACGAATCCAAGTCAACGACAAGTCGTTATTGCTGAAGTAACATGCTATTCGAATAAGACTTAATTGCGTGTATGATCGTCTGAATTATATTATATTATGTACCGTCGATACCTCAATTTGGCCACGCATTATTTTTATTTTTCGATTACATTTTCACGTTTATGCAGTCAAGTCCATATAACGAAACCCCTTGAATTCTAGTTCATTTTCTTTTTCAATAACCATTTCTGACTTTGAAAAGTAGTTTGCAATGGTAATGGTTGTAATGGTAAGCTGCTGCAGTTGGGCTGTTTAGTTCAACTAATTGCTACATCTTTGCTGTTTAATTTAATCTTTAGTTATATGCATTTACCTCGACGCTTTGTTCAAACACATTAGTACTGTCGTCATAAATTTACTAGTAAGTCTACTCTTTAATTAACGAGATGTGAGGCAACAACACATACGTTGTAACAATAAAGGTTCTTGATCGTATTATAAACTATGTGGAACGGACATTCTACTAACATAACTCTTGCTTTTGGAAAACGCTATCAAAGCGCAGTAATATAAAATATCTTATGATTTACTACTTATTATAAGTTAGTGTAATAGCGGAACAGCGATTGTTTTTGGCAAAATTGGAAATCAAAAATGTTGTTAAGTAAACGTTACCAACTGATTATTTTTAAAATTTGTAGAAGTACCCTAAAATCTTGAATATGATACGCATACTTGTATTTCTAGTAAAGAAAAACTTCTGAAAATTTTGCTGAAGTTTGCATTAATCATCTGTCATCTGTTAATGAAACTTAAATTTTTAATAAAAAAATAAACGACAGTAAGTAGCACAAATTTTACTGGAAAATATTTTGTACATGAGTATATTACGTGCTACCGTTTTAACCGACTAAAATGAGTAAAACCAGTGCTTGTTGTACTGAAGATTTTATGGTAGCTATCAGAATATTGCTGCGTTATTCAAGCGCAAATAATCATCGCAGTTATTAGTTGTTTATTTTATATTTTTTCAGTTACGAAATATGTAACATGCATTTTACACAAAAACTTATTTGGATTACTAAGGTTACAATTTATTACTTTAGTGGCAATAATTAATTACCAACATTAGCACATGCAAGAGATAACTGGAAGGTTTTTTTTTTACAGATGTCACATTTTTTATAACTTATGGTAACTAATCTTAATTTCAAAGTAAAGAAGATTTTATTATTCCTTCATTTGTGTATACAGGGTGAGTTAAGTTTTACCGCCCGTGGCAAAATAGGCCTTTAAAATAATTTGTCAATTCTAATAAATTGCATGAGTAATTTTATATTATTAAGATACATAGAAACCAAGAAAAAATCTTTTTTTTAATCAAGTAAAATTTTGGCTTTTTTTCAATTACTAATTGTTCAATTTATTAGTTTTTTTGATGTACAAACAGTAAAATATTTTCACACAATTTAGTGTAATTGAAATAATTTTAGTAATTTGCGTTTATTAAATAAAGCTATTTCCATATTAGAAGGTATTTCTTTAAATGATTTACGACATAAGTAGACTAATTTACCAGACAATGGTATTGATGTAGGGGTGCTTGAAAGATTATTTATGGCAGTCACTAAACTGAACTATCGTCAACTGAAAAGCTGTCTCGTCCAGTTTGATGGGTCGATCATAAACTATTGTTAGAATAGTAAACCGCATTATCTATTGTTAGAAAGTCATAAATAGAAGCATTTTTTGTGCTATATCTTAAATTTGATTTAATTCAAAAAGTAATCATTTTTTTACGAATCAAATTGCAGATATTAATGCTACGAATAATTTGACAAATTTTGAAATAAAAAACCAAACAGAAATTTTATCCAAAACTCTTTGTTTTACTTTTTTGGCTTCAAATAAAAATATTTTGGAAAATTTGTAGCACTAATCGAAAGCGTAAACTTCAACTGATGTAACATGTAAATTGCATACTTTCCCCTCAATCTTTAATAGGTATTATGGCCGGGGCGGTAAAACTTAACTCACCCTGTACTATCTTATAAACTGGAAATTTCATTCTGCTACGAAAACAATTAATGCTAAATATACCCGGTATTAAATATTGCATATAGTTGTATGTTGGTCGGAGGTTTGAAGACCAAATATGTATTTCAATAAAAATTATAGTGTTGACCTATCGTTGTCACTTTCTTTTGAGAGTTCAACCCATGATTACTATTTCTTCTTTCTACAACCTTTCATTGCCATTCCCATCAAGATTTTTGTTTGAAAAGATGACAGATATTAAAAATTTTCTTTCCAAAAAAAAAAAACTGAGTCGAAACGAAGTCGACTTATTACTTATTACCAATTTATTTTTTAATTTTCAAAATTAGTTTAAAAACCTAAAAAAAAATACAATGTAAGCAGGTGTAGTGTGATAATAATCACATAAAAATAGCTTTTTCCATTGTTCTGTATTTCAAAAAAGCTGCGAGTTAAATGTTTCTCATTATGTTTGTTAACTGCTTTACAAAATACGACATAAAATAAAGACGTCATTAAAAATTAGAACTCGAATTTTTAAACGTTGCTTTTGAATATAATGGATGCACCTAAAAAAATAATGCGAAAATGTCGATGATACTTAAAGATTTTTCCTTAATTTACGATTGTATGTATATCTAACATTTTAACAACGTTCTATTCACCTTGGTATAGTTTATAAGTATGCGTTATTAAATGTCAAGGAAATCGTAACTTTTAAATCAGGATGGAGATAAGTAATGTAGTTAAAATACGTTTTAATCGAGATTCTCTCATTTTAAATTAACTTTTGTATGTTCTAAAAAACATCATTTCATGCATCGAATGAATTGTACTTTATAAAAAATGTAAAACTAATTAATTTGCTAATTAAAAATTCTAGTGCATGAGAACGAATGCATGCAACTACAATAAGATAAATTGCATGCAGTTTGAAGTAGCTGTAAATGATAACTTTGCTTTTTAATTAAGGCATCAACATTGTTTTAACGACTTTCCGTTAATCAAACAAATTTGTGCATCAATGAACCGTTATAAGTAGTAAGTGCATTTCTATTTAAGAAATTGTAAAAATAAACTAATCTCTACCATTATTAGTTGATAGGCAAAGATTTCCTGTCTTCTAATTTCAAATACGTAATTTGTGTTAACATTATAATGTGTTAATAACAGTATTAACAATCGTAGCAAATTCATTTTGATCACATGTAACCTTAATTTTAAAAGTAGGTCAATGTATTTTTGCATAGTGCTTGTTGCAATTCTCTATCATTACTCGCTAAAAGATAACAAAAAAGTATTTTCATTTTACTACCTCAATGGTAATTTACAAATCTTTTATTTTCAAGGTTTAATTTTATTGATATTGGTGAATAAAGTTGTTTTAATGATATGCAACAGAGCACAGTAGAGTCTCGATTATCCGAGGACAACCCGAGTTACATTTTGCTACACCCTTGATAGTTCTTATCTTCGATAGACACCACAATTTGATTCGTCTGTTTTGTGTCCTGACTCAAAAGAAACAAACTAGGATAATTAATAATTGACTAGAACTGGGTGCAAGGCAGATTGCGAAAAGCAACAGTCTGCAATATAAAGAAAGGAATTCCCAGTTTCAAGCTCGGATAATTCGGACAACTTTTGAAGCAGCCTCGAATAATCCGGAATCTTTTTGAAACGAATTTTCGCTTTGTAAATTCGGAACTCGAATAATCGTTACTCAGATAACCGGGACTCTACTATGCTTATATTATTCAAAGCATGGGTGCTTTATTTCTGCTACTCCCTAATCATATAATTCAACAATATCGTGACTCAATAACTTTACTTTGGTTTGGTTAATTCGAAACTCGAATAGTCGCGACTCAGATAACCGGGACTTTACTATGCTTCCATTATTCAAAACATGGGTACTTTATTTCTGCTACTCCCTAATCATGCAATTCAACAATAACGTGACTAAATAACTTTATTGTCAAAGTTTTCCTTAGAATGATTAATATTTAAAAGATGAAAAAGTAGGTTACGAAACTACGTATAAATAAATGTAATCAAATTTTAACTTCCAGAATATTATTTTAAGTTATGTATTGTGAACGGCAATCAGTGAACTAACATTTTAAATTTTGATCTTTGATCGGTCAATAGATCCTTCAAAATTTAGTTGGCTGTAACTTAAAAGCTGTTGAAGGTGTGGAAAATGATAAGAAATGATTGTGGAATGTTTTAATAGTATAATAAAAAATGTAGATAACATTTTTCGTAACTTTCGGTGTTCTTTCGGAAATTTTTTTCTTTTAAAACGTCGATAGCTTCAAATGATGAAATAATTATAACTGAAATAATATGAGTCTTGTAAAAGTTATTATTTCGGTGAAGTGGGAACTGTTTCTCTTCAACCTAAATTAAGAGGAAAAATTAAGTACTTACAAAAATCATTAGTTAAAAGTGGGAAAAGGGATTTTGACAAATACAATTAAGATGTTTTGTTTAAACAGCAACAGCGTCGCATTACAGTTTAAATCAAAACATTTCAATTCTCTTTCCAAAAACTGATAATATTAGATGTATCTAAGATTTAATTTTTATTGGCCAGTGAACATACGCTCGAATAATTAAAATCAATAAATGTTACGGTTAATAACATTAATCCATAATAATACTTATCGTTAAATTTAATACTACATAAGTGCAGATAATAAAACTAGACTGGCTGTTTAGATTCGGCGGTTCCTAAAGCCCAGGAGGCATATGAAGCCGCTGACCGACAGCCTAGTGTGCGACCTTGGCCTGTCTCATCGTCCGCGCCCAACATCAGAACTAACTCGCTCAGCCGGAAATAGTATTGTCTGTCTTTGTTAATGTTGTCCTACTTGCTGGACCCACCTATACCGCACATTGTATCATGAATGCATTTGCCAGTTTTTATTCCTTCATTCGATGGTAAATTTTAATTAATATTTAACATCTGCAATGATAGGAATTCCCTACGTATTGCAATCATCCTATTTATACGTCATTCATACGCTTCTGATTATATTTATGAGAAATACGTCAGAGATAATAAGGTCGATTTTCGAAATGGTAAACTAAAGGATGTATTAATTAATTTGGCGTATGTTACGAATTAGATATATTTATATAATGCAATGCAGGTAATACATTTTTCTATTTATTTTTTTCAGAACAAATCTAGTAATAGTCAAAGTCCAACAATCAAGTTCCTAGGAAATGAAGGGGTAAGTAATTTTCATTAATTTTATTTACTCACTTTATAATAATTGAACGAATCACTCAGCGAAAGTCATACTTCGGTATATTCCACCTCAAAATATTTTCTTCTTGTGTTTTTACAGTCATAAATTTTCAATTACAAGTCAATTACTTAAATAATCAGTCATTGTAAAACGATGATTGCCAGTTAGTTATATTTGAATTAATGAGGTACTTGAATGCGCATAGATTTGCGTTAATCTGTGGGAGTGTAACAGATGACGGATGCTGCTAACGGGACAATAACCAGAAGGCGTTAACTAATGGAATGCGCCATATTATTAGATATTTACCTTATTTTTTTAGTTCACATTTTATGATGATTATTTCCTTCATGCACGTAAAACGTCACAGTCACTATGGTTTTCCTCAGTTTTATATCGATTATATTAACGTGTCAAAATTTACCCGATTAAATTTTGACGTCTCAGACGTGTCAAAATTTACCCGATTAAATTTTGACGTTTAATGGCTTCTGAATTTTTTTTGCAATCATTATCAAAGATTTCTCGACAAGTAAATTAATAATTCGTTGTAAAATCTATTTATGCAAATTAATAATCAGGAAATAATCATGCCGAATACCCCGCGTGCATGAAAATAGCCTGATTAAATTTTTACGTTTTTGTCGCAACGTTTTGCCATAAAGAAATATTTCTCGTAAATTTTCCACCCAAAATCTCTCGTGCTGCGCACTCGAGATTTTATTACGTGGCAAATTTGCTCAACATATTTCTAGGCAAAACATTTTGACAGAAACGTCAAAATTTAATCGGCTATTTTGATGCACTTGTGATATTACTGTTGATTAAATAGATGAATGGTTAAGAAACTGGTTTAAAAATAGTTTTTAGTTTGTATTTAGACAAATTGTAACGAATTCCAAATTTAATTTAAGAAGAAATTTTAAGTTGTTTTGCCTTAAAAGTTTTGTATACTAAATTGTTTCATTAAAATGTTTCTTTACATAACTTAGTTAACATTATTTAGAAAAAAATTGTGGTAATGGACTTTTGGACTAATACAGTCCGGGTTGCAACAGATCGATGTATTTCGAGTAGTGGATGTGGATTGTGCGTAAATTGATCTTTACACAATAGGACTCTATCATAAAATTCAATTAGACCTTGAACATACTTATGTAGGGGAGGGTTGGGTAAAATGGGGTACCTGGTGTTTTGGCTCTGTTGTTATAGAAATCTGCATGCAAGTTATTGAAATCAAACCGTTTTTCCAACACGAATAGATGGTATAACGGTCAAAACATGAGCATTGAGAATCCTTGTTTTATAGTAGTTTGTTTTTCAAAGCTATCGTTACTTGGTAAGAGCTCTGTTGTGATTCATGTTGTGCTTAAACCTTGTTGATAATTTATGAGGTAAGTACATATTCATAAAGAGCATTTCTTTTACTATTCATTGATATAAGAACAATCTTGAACAATCTGTGAATATAAAAAGTAAACAGTACTTGTTGGGTAAAATGGGGTTATAAATGTTGTAAATGAAAAATCTCTTATTAATGAGTTAGGATCAATTAGCTTATTATTTCATAATTGCAGAGAGGTTGTCTGACTGATATGCATTCAAAATATAAACATATTTCAACTTGTCTGTCTTGGGACGAAGAACATAAAAAATGCAATATAGGAAGTATTTTGGATGGTCAAATGGGTTACAAAGTTTGCGATATTTGTTCATAAGGGATACTTAATGTGACTAGTTGACATAAACAAACTGTATTTTCAAATAAGCCATAAATATTGGTAATTTCCCCCATTTTACCCAACCGGTAGACACTATTTCAATTTTTTTAAATTTTTTGTGAATAAATGATATTTTTTATAATTCATAGTTTCAGTTTTTAAAGCACAATGTTCCTACTTACCAATGGCATGCAAACATAATTGTTATTGTTGCTGTGTTAGAAAATATGCACATTTAAATGTTAAGGTCCCCGTTTTACCCAACTCTCCCCTAATTTTATTTATTCAAATATTTATTCAAAGGAATTCAAATTTTTGAATCATATTTGGAAATAGTTCCTTCTTTATTCTGTCGCCTTATAGCATTAAGGTGTCTAGGTGACCAGTAGTGCCATAAATCTGAAAAAAAAATTCCTTAATACTAAGCAAAATTGAAACCATTCAGGAAGGTTATTTAACATAAATCTTCAAATGGTTTGCAACTAGCCGTACCAAATTAAGCACATGATTGTCTATTTTGACGAATGAATGTAGAAAGAAAGAAGGTTTTAATCGATGGCCAAAAAAATGTGAAAATATCAAAAGAAGTACAAATGACGTGTTTATTGCAATCTTGTATGACGATGAATGGTAGGCACATAAAATACATATTATAAAACTAACAATCAGGTCGAATCGAGTTAAGAATTATTGGGTTATCACTCTTTGAATTACAGCATACGCCGGGTCTCTTTTTTAACATTGAACATACGATGTAAATATCCCTATGTTCAATTTAAAAAAATAATAATGTTAATGTATGCAACCAATCGTACTCCCACGTCAACTTATTTTAGGTCACGTATTATTTAATTGTAATGGCACGACGTTAGAACAGTAGAACGATTTATTTAAATGAAAAATTACAATAAATTTTCGAATTAACCTCCTTCACATTTAAACAACGCGCTAAACGATTGTAAAATCCCTGCACAACATTTCTTAACTAAATGGGATTTAATTCATTACTGTTCCGACAGATGGTATCGATCTGTATGGAAAATAAATTTCTGATTTGTCTCAAGCTATTGTTATGTTTATACCAATTCACAATATTATTTTTTCTTTTTTTGAATACATGTTAATATCTAAATTCCAGACTTTAACTTCTACAATCAAATTTTATAATTCAAAATTGATTAATGGCAGATCATTTGTATTATCAAGGATTGCTGGGATATACACTTCTGATTGACTTTAATTGTTTTTTAAATTTACATTTTATGTTCAATATTTAAAAATATTGTAATGCATAGTTTAACTCAATACTCAAACTAGACTAAATATTGTGATGCCAATGGTAAATACGAAATAATTTAAAAAGCTATGTATGGATGAGAAGAGAAAGAAAAAGGAAAAAATAGTGAATGTATGATTGGTATGCATATAATTGACATAATGCGTGTAGAGAGTACAATTTACGTTGGCGTAAAATAATTTTAATATTATAGAACCTATCTTAAATAAAATCTACAGTTTTTCCAAAACTAACAAATTATTATGTTTTTCCGGTTTCGTCTAGAGGGGCATTTACATTCAATTAACATACGGAAATGAACAACTTTGGCAAAAGTGATCGATGCAATTTTTCCAAACAAAAATAATATTACCAATCGCTTTTGTCAAATTTGTTAATTTCCTTACGTTAATTTAATTTAATTGAATGTAAACGCCACTTAAATCGCACAATCAAAATCGTGTTATCAATTTTATGAGCTAGACAATCCAACATGATTTTAAGGGATTATCGATCTCATTAAGTAAATTTAGCTGTGATAAAAGGTTTCAATACAAAATATGCAATATGTAGTTATATTTATTTTATTAATATTTTCGTGAACGGTTTAAAGTTCAATTATAGCGGACGTCAAAAATATTCATCTTGCCCAATTTGTAATAACAACATTCGTGACTACATCGTTTAAGTCGAGTAAAGAAAATATCGGTTTCTTTTAAATTATTTTACTTGAGAAAAAGTGGTTGTTGAAAATAAAAAATTAATTATTGCTATTTTAACTTGTGTTCAGTAACCTGTAAGCAATTATTCAGATTATCATACAAATTAAGGAAACTAAAGTTTAATAATTAATGCCTAAAATGATGCAAAATATTTATTTTTTTTAATTTGATACCTATGTATGTTTGAACAGTAAATTTTTGACACCTTTAGAATTACACAATATTCTTTAATCGAAGATATTATGTTTATGTAATAACGCTTTAACGCTAAGATTTTCGTTTTTACATAACGAAAAAAGTTTAGTTAATCGCATCGACATTAACTTGCCAGTCCTGTTACAAAATAACAATTAACACTTCAAACAAAAATATAGCTAGAAAGCAGAAAATTCCCCTAAATTGTAGTTCATTTTCAATAAAATTTGATCACTGTTTATCCTTCTTTTAGATATTCAACTACTGAGTTGTTCTCTTAATGACAGGAATCGAACAAAATATTATTATTATTATTATTTGTTGCATTTATTTTTAATTAACGTATGTATAATCAGTGACATTTAAAGAACTATTAATGCTTGTATTTTGCACTAATAAGTTAATAAGCACATAATATATTGAAAAAAATATGGGCCATTATTTTGATCAAGAAATTACTGTTAGTTCACTCCCTAAATTACAAGCAATTAAAATACAACAGTTTGTTTCTTATTAATATAGTACATTCGGATCACTTAAGTACATTGAACTTGAAATTTTACCACATGAAAAGTTTTAAAAATGTAATATTTAATTTTTACTATTGATTTCAAATTATGTACTTTTATTTTCATTTTTTCAATTGAACTGATCTGAAGAACTGGGTAATTCTGAAAAATTAACAATTTTGAAATTTTACATATATCATCAAAGTTTATTGTTACTCATCACATACCTTATCCGAGGACCTTAAAACATGTTATCTCCTTCGAAATTTCTAAATGAATATTTTACACGAAAACAATACTTTCTCTGCCTATACACGCGAAAGTAAAAATTACTATATGAAAGGTGTGCAAAATTTTTAAATTTGTATTAATTGTTCTGATTATTACTTTTTTTATTCAATTTAATTTGATGATCTAAAACATCCGTTTATACAGTTAGATACTTTGGAAATTTGGAAGTTTCTAGAAACGTCAAATAAGCCCATCTTTGTAGATTGGTCCCGAAGACGGTAAAAAAATTGACGTTTTTAAAATTTCTTTGCAACAAAAACGTACTTTTTATTATTTTTTCAGTCGAAAGCGACCTGATCAATCCATTTCAAACATGGGTACAACATATTTAAATGGTTCTTACTTGTTAACTAGTTCATTAATAAAAAAAGTGTTCAAAACGCATTTTCTACCACCCGTTTCAGTTTAGTACACGACTTGTTCTAAATATAAATTTCACCATTTCGTTTTAAATTATGCTCATCTGATGAATTAATTTAAGTTAACGCAGATGTATGAAATCGAATCATTTAATTATAAAGTTGCAAACTATAACGAATTGCTTTAAAAACGAATTAAAGCACCGGACTGTGCATTATCTTTTGATCGGTCATTTAACAAAAATGTTGAATACGGAATTAATTAGGAGTTGAACTGTTCAGGCCAACTTGTATTTGTGCATGCGGGTTTTAGTCCGGGAGGCAGCGTTACATATGACATGGTCATTTCATCCCTCACAATTTCTATTAGAAATGTTTGTTCTCAGGCAAGTATTTAAGGATCCAAGCGTCAGCTGCTCCAGTTGGGGTGGAGGCGGCTATGTCGAAATTGGAAACATGTCGAAAAAAATAAATAAAAAAGTCATTTCAATACTTTTGAAAATTTTTCAATCTTTAGTTTAAATAATATTAAAAATAAATATAACCGTCAGCTGCACTGAAAATGGGGGATTATACGTCAGCTACCCCTATAAACCGGAAATAAAAATGGGGATGTAAAGTCATTTCATCCCTTACCAAATTTTTACAGCGTATCTATTATGTTATTGAAATGATAAAAACAATAATCAGCTGACCTTCCAATAGGGAAAAAACCGTCAGCTAGGGCATTATAGCTGCTTAGCGCGCATACAATTTCACCGTAAAATAATTCAAAGAACGGTCTGACTGACGATCTTACCCCTATTATATCATCAGCTGACTATTATTTTCAGTAAGTATAGTCTCTAAACTATTAAACATCAAAATTTCAAATAGAATGAAATTAATTTAACCCAGATATAGCGGTTTCCGGTGTTCCAGTAATAGACACCCAAGAGATAATCTTAAATTCGAAAATTCTCAAAAACTATGGCATTTTATTGAGACAAATATGGAATACATCAAAGTGTAGTAAATTTTATGTGCTTTCTTTTAGTATACTTTAGAGTTTATTACTTTATACACATATATATATATAATTTTTTAAAATAATTTCTTAAATGTTGTCAAATGTGCCAGTGGTGGACATACTATCGCCAGTAATAGCTGATACAAAAATGATATTTCATGTTTGTCAAATAGATTTCGATGCCAATGTAACTATAAGATGCTCAGATACGGATGTCCTCATCATATTATTAGGTAATATGCATCATATTAAAAATGATCTAAAAATAAGCATTCTACTTGGTACTGGCAATAACAAACGATATATCGATGTCAACAAATTATGTCAAACTCTTGGACGAAACTTGTGTTCCTCATTGCCTGGATTCCATGCTTTCACAGGGTGCGACTTCAATTCTGCATTTTACAGGCGAGGCAAAAAAATACCATATAAAATATTAAAAAATTCTGAAACCTTCATAAAAGCATTCACATAAATTTCAAAGATCGATGATTGTGATAAACATGAATTTAAAAAAAACTATAGAAAAATTCGTCTGCAGAATGTATGGGTTTAAAGGTATTGATGACGTTAATGTAGCACGAGTGGCTACATTTATGAAAGACAAATTTAATGAAAAGACAGATGTACCTACTGACATTCAAAAATAAAATTGATGGATCAATATTTCCTCCATGCAAATCAGAACTATTTCAGCACATTTTCCGTACCTCATATGTTGCTCACCTCTGGAGCCACGCTCATCTGTCGGTTCCAACTGAATTTTCGCCGACAGATTTTGGATGGGAAGAAAAAGAGGATAAATATACCTTTAAATGGTTCGATGGTGATCAACTTCCGCCAAATATCACCAGCATAACAGGTGTTGTAAACACTACATAGACACTACAATGAACAAATTGATTTTTGTCTACAGATAACACCGAGCAAGGAGAAGAAATTGAAGAAGCGGAAAAAGAAGCAGATAAAGATCAGTCTGAAGAAGAAGAACAGGAAGAAGAAATTTTTCACGATAGCTCTGACGATAGTTCTAGAGAAAGCGATTATGAAAATGACTCCAGAAAGGCATCAAGTGATGAAAATGAATTAATGTGATTTGTAATATTATTTTTACATTATTGTTTCTTTTATTATTGATAAACCTTTATTTACTATATATTTTTCATTTGATTAAAAAATTATATTCACACTCAAAAAATAATGTCGTGTCGTAATATTATGAAATTAAAAAAAAAATTGAAACCGCTATATCTGGGTTAAATTAATTTCATTCTGTTTGAAATTTTGATGTTTAATAGTTTAGAGACTATATTTACTGAAAATAATAGTCAGCTGATGATATAATAGGGGTAAGATCGTCAGTCAGACCGTTCTTTGAATTATTTTACGGTGAAATTGTATGCGCGCTAAGCAGCTATAATGCCCTAGCTGACGGTTTTTTCCCTATTGGAAGGTCAGCTGATTATTGTTTTTATCATTTCAATAACATAATAGATACGCTGTAAAAATTTGGTAAGGGATGAAATGACTTTACATCCCCATTTTTATTTCCGGTTT
This sequence comes from Dascillus cervinus, assembly GCA_949768715.1. Taxonomy (NCBI): domain Eukaryota; kingdom Metazoa; phylum Arthropoda; class Insecta; order Coleoptera; family Dascillidae; genus Dascillus; species Dascillus cervinus. The sequence goes on along the minus strand of OX458316.1, from coordinate 14,101,321 downwards.
ATAGGGGTAGCTGACGTATAATCCCCCATTTTCAGTGCAGCTGACGGTTATATTTATTTTTAATATTATTTAAACTAAAGATTGACAAATTTTCAAAAGTATTGAAATGACTTTTTTATTTTTTTTTTTCGACATGTTTCCAATTTTGTCATAGCCAGATCCACCCAGATGCAAACAGCTGACGCTTGTTTTGCTTAATAGATATATTCAAACTATCATTTAAGACAAAAATTGTGAGGGATGAAAACACTAACAAAAATGCAACGCTGCCTCCCGGACTATTTGTACTTATCCGTTTATTTTGAAGCAACCTTCATTTTTAAATAACAGAAAATTTATCGAATCAGCCAGATAATGGTTGTATTAATACAAATTTCATAACAATTACGTTATTTGCTATCTTAATGTATTCCGTATCACGATGAGTGCAATTCATGTCGAGAAAGCAGCAAAAAGCGTTACAACAGTTATTATACAGTAGGTATGTAAAAAATGTATGTGGCACGCAACTATTTGCTTTATTAAGAAGTATTAAATGTACCAGGCAATTTATCAGAAATAATTGAAAAATTAGGCGTGTTACGCTAGGTTATGTTTCGTCTACCTACAAAATGTGTAAACCGTTATTTGTTGTCAGTATGAGGCATCGTTGCCCCAGAAAATGCAAACATTTAGGTTGGGGAAAGTTACATTACCTTGCATTGATGACTTTATGCGAAATGAATTGATAAATTAACAATCTTAAGATTTTAATGCATCTTGTACAACGCAATAAAATTACGTTTAATCGGATTTCTGGCGAATGTTAAGAATTTGTTAGCGTGAGAAATCAAACACAAAAATCTTAGCTTGATTTGCAACACACCTAGATTTTAAAATTTTAATTCTTTCAAAATTCACCAAGTTAACTAAATAGAGTAAACAATACTCTTTAGCCCTTATAACTATTCAGTTGCATGTCCAATCAACGAATTGTGTGTTTATTTATATCAATTAACTGTTTCCAATAAATATTGAATCATCCACTTGTCAAAAAATTGTTGACTCAATCTATTTGAGAAAAAGAAAATGGTTTTGTATGTTCTACATAATTCCTTTGCTGTGAGAAAAAAAACCGCAGCTTACCTTCATATCATGAAAATGTGAGCTTTGCTGAAGGTCCTGTCAAAGCAACGCAAATTACTAAAAATGTCAATGTTAATTTTAACGCAATTGGTGGAGATTGTTTCAACCGAATGCTGTACATACAAAAGTCCACAAACTCGCTTCATAAAACAACCTTACATTTCTGTTTACCTAATTTAAAGTCCAACGTAGTATTGATCATTAAAGTTTACGATAAAAGAATAATCTATAACGTAACAAATCGCATTTATTAAAGTGCAATATAAACATATTTCAATGCACATCAACGACATCAACAAGCAATAACTATATAATACTGGATGTACGTAATTAGATCCCTTTACATTTAATCTCCTATAAAATTGCATGCTGCTATTTATCAGTGCACCGAACAGGTGAATATCTAAATAAGCAACTTTTTATAATGTTGACCTCCCTGAAAATTCGACAACAAAAAAAATTTAATTTCAGGTTTGAAATTGAACTCGCTGCCAAAGTCAGTTCGTTCGTTGCAATGTCACGATTTATCATAACTAAACATATCAATTTGTATGAAACACTTCAATCTCTAACACTAAGTATTTGAAAATACACCCTATTTTACACTTGATTTTATTCTAATCCATTACTACGCAGTTTCTTCATATAAGTGTTTGTTATACTATTATTTTAAATCATTGTGCAGAAATGAAAGAATTAAGTGATATTTATAATTTCAAAAATTTTCGATTTAATATCGGTTTAACTACGTTGTATTATCTGTGTTTTTCAAATTTACAATATGAATCTCACTTAAAAGTACCTATTGCAGTATTTAGAATGCAAGCAAATTAATAATGAAACGAATAAATATAAATTAACCCATGGTTAACAAAATTGGTAAAGGTTAACAAGATTGTATTTGACATAAAAATTTGAAACAAATTGAGCAATTTCATACGTCATCATAATTATAAACTGTTTCAGTGTCATTTCGTGGCAGCACGTCAAGCTTGTTTACAAATTAAGATTCGGAAGGAATTTGTTGCGTTTGATATTTTACCTTTTAATTCTATTTTAAAATTATGGTTGTTCACTTTAAAATGTCATCAAGTTTTTTTAAGTCGACTATCACCGTTGCCATTTTTTAAGTGCATTTTTTTGCTAACTAAACGGGTTTAACTCGCTGCAATTACAAATATATTGTCATTAATTAACGTTTTTCCGATGTCCCGTAACAAACTGTTATAAAAATACTTTCTCTTGAATTATTCTCTTTTTACTGCACTTAAACCTAGCTGTCTGTTGATTAACTTTTTTTTAATAAATTTCTTAATGGAAAGAATGAGTGATTTTCGAAAGTATGCATCTGTTATGTATAACATCCGGTAGTATGTATAATTATATTACATAGAAATTGTAGAAACTTAAGACCCAATTTTTGGAGCACAGAAAACGATCACAAATAAAATAATTATTCTCTTGCCACACAAAGTGCTTCGAAGCGCATGTATGCATTTCGTCCAAATAGGTTAACGTTTTGTTATCAGAATTGTAAACATGTACATAATCGTAAAACAGATGCGATAATTTTTGTATAATAGGGACTTCATACCGTTAAGTTTTTATTTTCCGTCATTCTCTAATGCATTTTTGAGGTGAGTAAGGTAATTCTTCAATAAAGTTTCTTTACGTGGTGCAATAAATAAAACTATGTTCCAGATCAATAATTTGTAAACGTTATCTGTTGTATTATTGATGAGAACTTTCTTTGAAATAAAACGATAAATCAAAAAAGTTTGTTTAGAATTAGTACCTATGCTTCTATAATTTTAATAATTCATATTTATTGAACTACCTCTAAAAATTTTAAAATGGTCAAGCACATGAACGTAAGTTCAATTAAATATATACCAACTTTTAATAAAACTCTTGAGATTTCAGATAATTTAAAACTTGCCCATAATTTCAAAATAAATAATTAATATCGTTCTTTGTGTATTAAAATCATAATTAAAATTTAATTTCGTGCAATTTTAATTATTTTTTTTACTTACATTTCTTTCAAAAGTTCAAGTTTAACAGTAATTTTGAACAGAAATAAGGTGGGTGTGACATTATTGCAAAGTCATTTTTTCTCCTTGTGATTACACACGAATTTGGCAAAATTGTGTTCAAAACTTCGATACCTACATATTATATTCTGATGATTCTTCTCAAGATGTTGTAATTATTTTGTTTGATGAACGATTAGAATTTAGAATCATCTTGTTAGTTTCTTGAACAACAAACTAATCTTTTCAGGCGTATCAAAATAAAAGAAATCCATTTCACGATAAAATTGATTATATTACTTCTCATTATGTTTTGGCGTAAAGATCATTGAATAATAAAAAGGATCGCAGATGACTGTACCAAACGTTTAAGTATTCGATAACACAATGATACTTTTACGGTATCTTTGTTTTTATTCTTTGTATTTCATTGTGATAATTTAAACATCTTACTGCAAATAATTAACATTATGTCACTGTAATATTATAAAGTTTCCTTTCATTATTTTTTATAGTTTTCAAGTATTCGAAAAGTTCAACACAGTTGACCTTACCGAATATGACAAGCCATACAGAGTGTTTTTTTTTCAATTTCTCATGGGGACAGTTAGTACTGTTTTGTCAGAAATAAACGTATTGCCGGATTAAAAACTCGTTCAATCTGTTAACAGAAGACTCACAGTGACAGTTACGGCTTACGTTTTGCTTTAATCTATCTTGAAAAAAAAACGCCAAAGCTGTGTAGATGAGAAATTTAAAACGTCACACTGCATTATAGTAAATTTCAAATGAATTTAGGAATACTTACGTATTAATCAAGTTAATTTGTACGACATATATTTTATGGTTCGAATCATATTACGAATAAAAGAGGTGCTAATTTAAACAGTAAACATAGCATTGTTTAGTTATACAGTTAACTATCCCACATTCTTATATTGGCAACTTCTGACCCAGACTCGTGATAAATAATTGTTTCATAGAATGTCCACATATTACACAGTTTTATAGATTTTAAATGTCCCCGCTTTACAGCTGTTCAAATGCACAATTTCTAATAAGAAACGTTTATACAAATAAAAGAAAATAATAACTTGAAGATTATAGGACCATTTTACCATAAAGGAAAAAAGCAGTTTCCCACGGTCATTCAACATTTATCTGTTCAAAAAGGTGTAACATCGAAAGTGCATAGCTTTTGAAATTTCATCAACGCGTCATCAACAAGTCTAGAAAGTTTTAGGTTTAAAGATGGATTAGTGCATGTTACATCCGATTGAACAATATTAGAGAATATGATTTCATTTACTTTTGCTGCAAATGGTAATTGACTGGGCTTAACCTAACCTTTAGTAACTTAATTTTACCCCAGATCATTGTTCATTTTCAAATTTTATTAAACCCATTAAACAGGTAACATAATTAAAAGGATCGAATTGGGATTTCAAATCCTTATTTGTTTCAACTTTAATAAGCAATCATTATGATTGACTAACTCTGCAGATTGAAAATTCCCAATTTAATTACCCAATAAGTGGTTAATTTTCATAAATCCGATTCGTAGTAAGTTTCACTATGACGATAACTATAATCAGTAAGCAGTGAAGCGAATACCAATTATGTACTTATGTTTAAGTTGGTTTAAACCAAAATAAGTCAGGTAGACGTCATTAAAAGTTGTAGTTTTGCATATAAGATGTGATTCATAAAATATCAAGGTCCTTCCATGTAGAGAATCACACTGACCTAGTCCTACATTCACAAAAATTGGCAAGGCATAAAGAATGTACGATAATTTGAGGTGTCGGTGAAACCGTACAAAATATTTTTTCTTTGATTTTTTCATTAACGGAAAAATATTTTTAGGCTGTTATGTATCATTACAAAAAAGAATATTTTTTTAACACGTCATATTTTTTGCAGTAAAGTTTATTTAGTTTTATATGTATATGACCTTCTGGTTGATTTTATTCAGATGATTTTTTATATAAATAATAAACGATGCATACAGCCTTTTGAAAATATTTTTATGAAGTCAAAAGCCTGTACCGGATAATTTTAAAATTGCTATTTGTTGAGGGCTTAAATTATTGTGCTTAATTAAATTGTCCTTGAAGTTTGAATTTGATGACTGTAGCGGTAGATAGCGATCACTGGACTCGAAAGTGAAACTCGATTTATCTATTTTACTACTAGAGAATAGAGAAAGGCCATTTATGCATTATCTCACTCAACGTGAGGTATATTAATTCGCATTATTTGCTGTAACTAAAAAGTTGGCAAATTTTCAATGCGTCAGTTACAAATTTTCTCTAATACGGTTTCTTACGTTCGCATGACAAAAGGCGAGAAAGTAAAAAATGGCATCATTGAGATATTGCGATTCTGTTTGTCTGTTTGTTTAGATAGGCACCTAGATATCCAATTCGAGTTTAATTAATTGTTATGTTTACTTAAAACTTATAAATTCGTTGTTAATACCAATTTGTGAATCGAATTTCTTACAGGCGTTGTGACTTTAAATTATTAGAAAGTTTTAACAGTGGTTCAGACAATTTTTGCGAAACTTGCAATTGCGGTGGATCAAGAGCCAACATTCTTATATAAGTGTCTCGCATACACAATATACAAATTTTCCTATATTTTTCATCTAAATGCGTTGTAGTATCTAACTGAAAGTAGTTTACGTTTTAAAAATTCTCATATAGTCACCTCGCAAGTTTTACTTTTCTTACGAGTTTTAATCGCTTTCGATTGTACTTGGCATTAACCTCTTCATGAAGAAACTAAATTTATTTATTTTATGTTTCTTCAAACTGCTGATTTCCATTCTATTAACAATCTACACATGTTTCTGTAACTTGAAGCAATAAGAAGTGACTGTAATGTATTTTAATGAGCGTTAAACAAAAGTACAAAATAAACCACGAGATCTATCAATTTTATTAGAAGTTATTGATTTGCCTGGGTTTGCCTTGCCGAATGGTTTCTGATTTGACGGTCGGGTGATACAATTTTTACTTCGTTATAACATGACACACTGTAAATGTTCACATTAATTGCAATTGCACATTTACAATCTAAGAAGCAACTTATTGTTAACAGAAACCACTTAATATAAAGAACAATTTTTTAATAATACGCTGACTATTCGTTTTTATAGAAATTAATTCATAGTTTTAGCTGAAACGGCAACGAAATTTGAACAAAAAACCGTAACACATAAATCCTGGCAGATAAACAATTGTTCAAAAATTAATTTAGTTTAAAAATTGGGGAAGATTCACACCTAATAGGAAAAGAATCAGAAGTTATAATTTTGATTACATAAACGGATTAAGAATAATGATCAATAATCACATAAAACCGGTGGATGCTGTATTTGTTTACAAAGATATATCATAATAATTTGTTTACCGCAAATCTGAAGAAAGTCTATTCTTTCACAGATGCACAGATATATGGTACTAAATTCCCTCATTTTTGTTACAGCAACTGTCCTTTCCCTCTTTACATAATGGAAGTGCAACGTTTAATTTCTCAATGTCCAGTACTGTCGACATGGAAGGGCCTGGAGGTAGCTTTGAATGTGTACAGCAAATTGGACCTCCACGAGGCTCTTTGGGAGTCTTGGGTGCCATTCCCTACAAAATACGCATTCATGCAAATGACGACGTATATGAAGCTACCAGACATCGCATGACTGTGGCAGAAGAAAATCATAAAAATAAATGGTATATTTTTATTTTAATTTACATTTAACTATAGAGCATTAATCTTATAATACACTGTTATGTAGTTCAGTTCAGATAATTTCTTTGCATAACAACAAATGCTTAGTTTTAAAAGTACATATCGAATTTCTTCATAAACTTGTGGTACTGAAAATGAGTTGTAAAATAAGAGAAACCCTTATCTTTTTTTTTGTAATGACCAACATTATGGTAATCTGCGTTTAAATAAACATTCCATTGTGTCAATTTAAATAAAATACACACTCAAATTTTGCTTTTCATTTTTGATGTTTCACAAATCTTACAAATACTAACATCGGACTGTTTTCACAAAAAAAAATAGATTGAAAATTACAATAAAGTAGCAACATACATACAACATAGATACGACAACCGTGAAAGCTTCTATTTCAATGAACACCTTTACACAAGATGAAATGAAAACAGAATTTAAAGTTGTTTATTGTTTTAGCACAAGGGAAATAAAACCTAATCAAAATGATATTGGACGTAAGGTAAAAGTAAAGCAGATAGCTGGCCGTACTGTCCTTCCGTCCCGCAGAGAGACGCCGCCTCTGCGGGACAGCCTAATAAAGCCGTCGTACCAATCAAGCGTGCCCTCCAAACCCATGGTCCACTCTAACAATGGTTTAAGTAATGGTTTAAGCAACGGAAGTAATCACATTAGCAGTTCTCGTTCACAAAATAAACCTTCTCTGCTACCAGACATCGCAAAAAGGCCAATTAAGTAGGTGTTTTGAAATATTTTCAAATCTTTATTTTAAAATATATCCCTTGTAGTCTAAGGTACCTTCCTACAAAACCTTATTTAATCCTGCATTCATAGTTACCCAAATGAAGTAGATAATGGAGGTTTTAATCTAAGATAATCCCGTTTGTTAACAATTTGCTACAACTAAGTTATTTACAGAGAGCGTTTAGTACACCTTCTTGCCTTGAGGCCGTTTAAAAAGCCTGAACTTTTTGAAAGATTAAATAGAGGTTTGTAACACTTGAAAAAATTAGACAATAGAATTTATAATAATTTATATTACAGAAGGACTCCGAGAGAAGAAAAGTTTGACAGCAGTCTTGAAACAAATATCATACATGCGAGATAACACCTACCACTTAAATAGAGCTATGTGGAATGATGTTCATGAAGATTGGATATTTTACAGTGAATCAGAGAAGCAGATAATGAAAAGGTTTGTTGTTCAAATTTAAATTATTTGCTTCATTACATTTGTATTTGTACAGGCGAAAACCGCAAAATCTCACTCCACCAGGCAGCAGTGATGGAGGCAGCTCAGGAAGTGGTCAATCTCCAACAAGTACCCACCCTGGTTCACCACCTCCTCCCATTTCCCTTTCCAAACGACCAGGTTATTATGACGGTGCTGATGGATTACCAACAAAACGTCCACGTATCTCCCATTATCGTAAACCAGCAGAACCAATTTATCGGTCACCTGTAGAAAATAACAGTCAACGAAGACCCATGACAGATTCAAGGGATGCTAGTAATATGAATCCACGCAGTAGGGAGCCAAGTATGAATGGTTATATTAATAATGGTTGTATGCTCAACGACAAACGCAATTTAAGTGATGAAGAAGACAATGCCAATCGAAAACGTTCTTGTGATAGTCATAGTTTAAGCTTCAGTGTTAACCGTGAAAAGACATTTGTTGATAGCAGTAGTAGACTTTCACCAAGTAGGAACATGGAAGAGAATCAAAGCAAAAATGTATTAATAGATAGGGATAGTATCACCAACGGAGATGTAGTTATGAATGGTAAAAGTAAACCAGATGAAAGGGAGAGAACACGGTGGAACAAAGTAACATCAACCACACAAAACAGCCCTGATAGTCAGACTGAACCAATCAGCTGTTCTACAGATTCAGGCCCACCTAAGACTAAAAATACCATAGATGCTAATTCTGAATTTCCCGATTATCTTACGTAAGTTTCACAACTTGAATTAAATTCAGTAATCTGTACAATTATCTGTTTACAGTGAATATACTACTATAAAAAATAGCGAACAGAGGCGGCAGTATAAAGCAGACTTCAATGCAGATTATGCAGAATACCGAGACTTACATGGTATTGTGGAAAAAGTATCAAGACGTTTTGCTGAATTGGAAGAAAGACTTAAGCAAGAGGATACATCCAGTCCCAGATACAAAGTAAGAAATCTGTGGATGTTTTTTATACACATTCATGTTTGTTTTTTGACTTTCAGGATATAAAGAAACAAATTGTGAAAGAATATCAGCAAAACAAGCAGGATGCTGAGCATCAACGAGCAAAGCGGAGGTTTCAATACCTGCATGACAAGCTTTCCCATATAAAGCGCCTTGTGTTGGAGTATGATCAGAGTGGTTCGGACAGTCAATACTGACCTTGGGTAATGGCCCACCGGCCTTTTGCCCTTTCGCATTACTACGGACATCTGCCATTGGATGACAACGTTTTTACATCACTCAATTTAAAATTTATAAAATCAACCACAGTGGATATAAAATATGTGTACATATATATGTTTATATATAGGTGCTTACTTAAAATATGAGAAGAAAGTGTCATTTTACGTTTCCTTTTTGATACTAGTTTGTTATTTGTGGATTGTGATCGCATAGTGCATCGTGTTAAACTTTTATTATCATGTTAATTATTGATTTACGAAATATAGGATTTTTCATAACGTAGATACAAATTTGGTAATAGTTTCTATATAAATTTGAAAGTGATAAATTAACATACTTTCTAAACTTGTATGTATGTGTTTATTTTCAAACACGACTTTTTGGATATTACTTGAAGAACTACTAGTCACTGCAATTTTCTGGGTAAGTTAAAATTATTTTTATTCAGAAGAGCCCCGAAAATAATTGCAAAAACCAGTTATTTTAAAGTTTTTTTTTCAACATTTGCCAAAAATTATTTTCCTTAATTGTTGATTTTTTCATTGAAATTATTTTAAAATTAGAACAACCTCAAATTTTAAATAAGTAAATGAATCAAAAGAAGCTTATCGAAATAAGTAAGATTTCTAAAAGAATATAATTTAGAAATGCATATTTATTTTTCACTTCTTAATAATGATACATAATTAAAATTGTTTCTCCTTATTATTAAATATTCTGCCTAGATTCTTTGAGGCTTCAGCAAAAATGTTTTTAACTGAGAAGCACCGCTCAATGCACCGCTCTTCATTTCTTCGAAATGATGACGATATAAAAAATAGACGTCTGAGTGGGACCAATTAGAAAACAGGTTAAGAGTAAACCTCATAATTCAGAAAGAAAATCTTTTTCACCATTAGTTCAAAACAGATCCAACAAATTATTTTAGTAAGTTGATGCACAATCAACTAAAATGTCCGTAGGTTGAAGTAAATAAGGGCCTGTTGTCAAACCGTACCATCTGAGTTAAAAATATTTTTTTGACACATAATACAGCCTAGTTCAGTTCTAAACCAAATGCAACTGCAATTATAAAATGACTATTCAATAGTGTGAACATCAAAATGTATGCATTGACTATTCTGTAGTGTGATCAAACGAGATCTGTAATGTTAACAATTGGTAATTTGACTTGTGAAACTTGTTAAACATGCAAATAACATTTATTTGTAATTGTGTGTGAATTTATTTAAACTTAAATTTGCATGCACTGGTTTTAAAATATTTCAAGGATCATATTGTAAATAAATACACACAGTGTGAAGTGTATACAGCAATAATAAATTAATGGAAACACTTCAGGGTTGTAGTACTGTACAATATTAGGTTATTGTATATTATAAATGTACTATGAAAATTTCACATATTTATGCGAACAAGCTAAATATTTCATGTTCACACTAACGCTAGTCTACTGTAGTAAATTTGAAATTGAAACATTCATAAGGTTTTTTTTATTACAGATTTCAAAAATTACAAGAAAAATTTGATCACATGTTGCTCAACTATTTGTGATAAAATATGACGTTCCACCAACAGAAGAATGAGCCGTTATTACTGGGTTAATAATTAACATGTTTATTGTATTTTAACAAAAAAATGTTTGTCTTTTAAATTGCAAAACATTATGGCACAGTGCTTAAGTACTTATACAATCCAGATCAAAAACATATCTTGGTGAAATTCTTTATAACCAAATTTTATCAAACATATCTTTAAATTCAACACTTTTTGATCACCAAATTTCATATTCCATTGACGAAAAATACACACACAATTAGAATGCTCGCACATCTTCTATAATTAATATCTTGTCGCTGTGCTGTTGATATTTTTACCTGATGAAATCTATGTCAACAATATTTTATCTTGCATCAAACGCTTAATATATTTCAAAATTGGCTTTATTCTTGAAAAATTTGACTGAAGACTTGATGAAAGATTTTATTTAACTAACTTTAACATCATCAAAAAAATTCTTTTATAATGTCCCCTGTCTAATTCGATGCTATTTTCGATATAGTTAAAAACATAATATTGCCAGTACCCCTTAGTTACCATAAAATATTTCTCGGATTGATTAATTTGATAGCATTTATGCTTCCATTCACATTTAAAAATACTTCCAAAAGGAACAATTTAATTTATTATTATTAATGTTATTGATTTTTGTTTTTATTAAACTGTGCCAAACATGTATTAATGATATTCTAAACTTGGATGATGTGTACATTTATATTAATTATGTAATTATGTTAATGACGATATTTGTTTAATATAAGAAAGGTGTGAAACTATTTTAAAATTTAACAGTTTTGTTTTGTTATCATGTTGATTCTTAAAATTACATTATTTTTTTATGTTTGATATTTGATTAATGTTTGAGCTTGGTTAAATATAATCTCATTAATTAATTCTTCTTAAGTATATGTATATCTACTTCAGTTGAGAAGTCTAAAAATAAGTGTATACCACAATACTACTTTCATAATTGTTGATGGCTTTGTGGCTTAAAAATATGTTTGTTTCAGTTCATTATTATTTAAATTTGCATCAAATATCGTTACAATACAATACAAAATTTTAGTCAATAAAGTCGATGATAATTTAAAATTAACCATTTTTATTTATTGAAGATACATATTCTCCCTAGAATGTTTTTAAATAATTGCACCGCTGGACGGTTTTGTGCTAGTGCATTCAAAACTTTGTTGTACTTCTTTATTTTCTGTTCTTTTTGCCATATCAGCGAATTTTTCTAATTGATATTTATAAAGTTCTGGGGAGAAAACTGCATATTTGCATTTTTTGAGTATTGTATTGAGTAATGATTTTAAATTTTAAAACTAATTTACAAGACACTGTACATTTTGCTTGATAGTTTAATGCTGTGAGAGATGATTTTTATTTAATTTAATATTGTTATGTTAAGCAATAAGATAATCAAAATTATGGATGTATCAAAAGTTTTCGTAACAAACTTGACATTTTTGTATAGTAGATCTTATATTTATTATATTGATCACACCTATTTTTAACTGTGATGACCACGCTCATTCCACAGAACATTGTGCTATGTTGTCCAGTAGCAGTGCTCTTCCTGCCAATCAGACTGTCCGTCAATCGCCTTAAGGTGGCGATGTGGTTGTGATTGTACATACGATCTTTGATGACGACCTGGCCTGACCTTGACTCATCATGTTTATATATACAGTACCATGTATCTATATTACATTTATATTAATATGTTAGACTATGTATGCTTAATCTACTCTTTATTCTGTCTTCTTGCTTATTTTTTTTTGAAGGAAAAGCAAAATATAAAGCCCAAAAAAATTTAAATACATGTTGTTAGTCCGGGGATGTGTAATTCTATACGTACTGCGTCAGTTGTAAAATTACTTTAAATTTTTTTTCAATTTTTCATTTTAGTTAACATATTCACATGACACAATCGATGTGGTACATTTTATTTGGTTGATCTGTATAAGTAATTCCAGTGACCGTACGTTGGCTAACATGTGTCAGAGCGTGTCAAGACGCTCTCTGTGTTGTTATGTATCATTTGCCACTTTGTTAGTCTCCTCAGGTTGGTTTCAAAAAGCAAAAACTACTGTGCCAATCATAAGCAGCTTGCCAACCTCTTGCATTTGTCGTGAGATCCTGAATGAGATATGTAAAAGCAGTGTTGTAAATATTGTTAATTGGTTGTGACTCGTGCAGGATCCATGGCAAGCTCATCTAATCTCCCAAGTGGCTATGGTTTTATAACGACATTATTATGTTTTATTGTAAATTGAACTATGCAATATATTTAAAGCATTACGACTGAAGATTTTTATTTATCTCTCAAAAAATTATTAAAGTCTTGCTACCCAAAGCATTCAAGATTGAATATTTACAAGTATTAATTATTAATTCATTTTTTACTATAAACCAAACAAACTCTTGGAGGATAATTTTCTTTACAATATTTAATACAAAATTCTTGAATATTGGATTTGTAAAGGGGCCTTCACAAAACTGCGTCGGTCGCCAATTGCAGCGTCCACACTCGGTACATATTCTCATATTTAGTACATATTTTTTGAAGAAGATCATAAAACATCATAAATTTAGGGAAATTTCATAAAAGTACATATTTACGTATTCTTGAGCCCGGTCTTACAATGATTATACCGCCACCCGCGCCTACGCGCGCTTTGTATCGGTCACGTCTCAGCAGCCCTTAGCCCGGTAGAACAAATTGTTCATTGTACACATGTGCGACACTCTATTTTTGTTGAGAATTCTAAGAATCGTATTTTCTTAGTCACTTCTGTGCAAAAACGGTGTGGTGGGGGTGATACAGTTTTAAACTTTCGTTGATGCAGTAGAAGAAAACCGCGTGTTTGATTCACTGTTTCGAAAGTAACAAATTGCGATGGCTCCGTGTAAGTTCAATTCTTCTTGGCTGAGCCAGAAGGATAAAAACCATAATTTAATTGGATCCTACCTGAAAAAAGTAAATGATTCCACACCTATGTGCACAGCATGCGATAGGAAATTTACTGTAGTTCGTGGGATTTTTTCGGTACATCAACATTCCAGTGGGGAAAAGCATAAAGAAAACTTTCAGTTGAAATATGGTGCGTCTGAAACGCATTTGCATAAAGTAAGGAGGAAGGTTGATTATTTTTTCTAATAAGTAGAATTATCATAAGGTCGTTGCTAAATGGCGAACCAAATTCCTGTTCACTGTTGTCAAATGTACTTAAAAATTTTTGAGTTTATTTACCACATCAACTTAAAATTTTTAAAATTTTGTTTAGTTAAATAACTAAAAAAAAATATGAGCGATACTGTTGTCATAGTTAATTAAAATCTTGTAGGACGATACGCATAATGATGTGAAAGTGCACAATTCAAAAGACCAGGCTACAAGAGCAGAAATTTAGTGTTTATTGCGAATAATAATACACAATCAATCACTAGAGTCATTAGATGACTTAAAACAGTTTTTGATAGTTACGTTTCCCGATTGCTCGTTTCTATCCGAATTTACCATGTCCCCTTCAAAAGCACCCTACACAAAGACACTATTAGTAGAGGATATACAAGGTAGGTACAAACAGATGAAATAAAATAATTGCAATTATTATTAATTAATTAAACGACGAAAAATTGTAAAATAAATTCGAATCTAACCACTGATCCGAATTAATTTATTTACACAAAAAAGCTACAATACTGAATCATGAAAGTTTTAGGGCCCTTTTCAATACTATATGACGAGACAACTAACAAAGGTTCAAATAAAGAACTTCAAATTAAAATTAAGTTCTGGTCTAAGACAAAAAATCAAGTTGTAACATCACACATGCATACTTTTTATTTGGAGCATGCAAAAGCAGAAGATATCATTTCGAAAATACATGAGGCCTTTCTTGATTTCAATTTGCCACAAAACCAGCTACTGACACTTGGAAGTGATGGACCAAATATAAATAAAAAAATTTTTCGTCTTTTAAATGAAGAAGTTACAACCTCAAGAAAATCTTCATTATTGGATATAGGCACATGCAATATCCATATCATACACAATGCATTTTTGAAAGGTTTACAGGCGTTTGGTGAAGACGTGAGTGAGCTGTTGGTATCTGTGAAATATTTTTTCAAGGATCGACCGAGTAGGTGGGCAGATTATGAATTAATACAAAAGAAAACTGGTGTGCCAAAAAATCACTTTATGAAGCATGTATCCACTAGGTGGCTTACTGTAGGTACAGCTTCAGAACGGCTGATGGAACAGTGGCCTGCCATAATTGATTATTTTATGGATTATATTCCTACAAAATGTGGCTCAATTGAAAAAACAAACACCTACAAGACTATAAAAAGATATCTTTCAAAATCTAATATGAAACTTCAAATCATGTTTGTCATATCCAGTTCTCAGATATTTACAAAATTTACGTTATTTTTTCAAAGAAACCAACCTCTCATACATGTCCTGTATGATGAACTAGAAATATTACTTACAATCGTTATTAAAAGGGTATGTAACGATAAAATTTCTATACCGGAAATCTTCACGGATATATCCTCTGAAAGGATATTCCACATAAACCATCAAAAAAAATCCGAGGAGTACCTACAAGTTTAGGGATTAGAAATATGCCATGAATTTCAACTATTAAATATGCCAGAAGCGGAACGTCTAATTTTCTGCCACAATGCTAAAAAACATTTAATTGCGGCTGGGAGCCATATAATTAAAAATATTTTTTCTTCTTCTATTAAATTTATTGCAGGCAATATCTTGCATTAATTCGAAAAACATAAAAAGCAATAGTGCCAAGGACATTATGTTTTTATCAAAACAATTGCCATTAGCTTTGAACCCCACTACTGTTTTGAATGAGTGGCTTCTTCTGACATGTGACATTAATTTATTTGAATATCATGCCGGACAAAAAATTGATCAATATTGGTCACAGTTTTTTGAATTAAAAAATAATGATGGCACGCCCAAGTATTGCCAAATATCAATTATTGTCAAATGTATACAATGCCTTCCACACGGCAATGCTGATGTTGAGAGAGGATTTTCCAATTCTGGGAGGATAGTTACATTTGACCGAAATAAATTATCCGAAAATATGCTTAACGCCATTTTGAGTGTTTTGGATTATATGGCGGTTTACTGCAATAAAAATGTCGCAAATTTCAGTATAACTAGAAAACTAATTAACTTAACGCGAATGGCACACAATACCTATATGCTTAAAAAAGAGCGAGAAGCAGAAGAGAAAAAAAGAAAAATCTGCGAAGAAGACGAAAGAAAGGAACAAGAAAGACTGCGGTGTACTAGAGAGTCTGATCAACGCAAGAAACTCAAGGAGTTGGAAAGTAAACTTATTGAAGTTACTAAAGTGAAATCGGAAAAAACCAAAGCAGCTACAAGCTTGCTTGAAGAAGCCCAAAATAAACTAAAGGAACCTATTGGAAAATCTAATATGGTTGATGCAAATGTGGCGGAAGGCTTGTTAGAGGGAGTGCATAAACTGCAAGAGGAAAGCAACAAATGTGAAATGGAAATATGTGGGTTAACGAAGAAAATAAACAAAAGAAAAAGTGATCTTCTAAGTTATTTCAGTAAGACAAGAAAGACCGAATAAAATTTTTAAGTATTATATTTTGTTTGTTTCTCAAATTTTATTAATTTTAAATGTATTTATGTATATTATATTCTTGTTATTCTCACGGAATATTTTTTGTCACAATTTAAAATCGTTAGATATAGCAGAATCAATAAAGCCTTTAACTTTGTGATCCCCAGAAACAGCACCAATTTTAATGCTTTTTCTTATACCCTATTATCTGAAATCAGCAACATTTAACCGGGCGGACTTAATTATTTGTATTGTTTTATTTCCATTGATATTCAATAAAAGGTGAGTTTCATAATTTTTAAAATTTAGTACATAAAAAGTTCATAATTTTGAAAATTTAGTACATAAAAAGTTCATAATTTTGAAAATTTAGGTACATAAAAACATAATGCCAACGTCAAATTTGGCTGTGGACGCTGCAATTGGAACACCAACTCAACTTTTGTGGCGACAATGTATATTTGTCTCCCTTTAAACATCGTATCATTGCATTTTAAATCTTCTCTTGCTGACTGATGTCGCGCAAACGAGGTTCTGTGAACGACAGAAAAATTGCAGCAAATTTATGAACGGTCGCCGGCGACACGACTCAGTTCTGTGAAGGCCCCTTAAAATTATGTCAAAATGGGTAGGGGAAGTCAATTATTGTTATACTCAATAATATTAGGTTAGTTTTCTGTCAAATGCAACATCATCGTTGCTAATTTTAAATAGTAATTGTATTTAAAACAATGAGCCATGAGGTAATTCAATTTTTATAATATTAATTAAAAGACATTGTGATTTATTTTTATAGACAAATGTAGAAAGTCTCAAAGAATTAGGAAATGTTGCCGTACGAAATCAAAAATATCATGAAGCCATTCTGCATTATACACATGCGATTAAATTGGATCCTAGAAATTATGTTTTATACAGTAATAGATCTTTTTCGTTTTTAAAGGTACAACAATATTATTTAGCAATGGAAGATGCAAATGAAACAATTAATTTAAATCCTACTTGGCCTAAAGTAAGTGTATTTTGGCTCTAGAAAAGTGAGTGAACCATGCGTTTAAGGGCTATTTTCGAAAAGGAGAAGTAGAATTTGCAGCATATCATTTTTTGGATGCTTACAACTCTTACCAAAAAGCATGTGAGCTTTTACCTGACGATAATAATATTATTGAAGCAGTTGCAAAAGCCAGACAAGAGCATGAAAAGGATTTGCGAGGTACAAAATGATTCACATTTTGTTAATTTTTATCTTATTCTTTTTATGATAAAAAAACAGCAGATCTACAGATACCGTGGTTAGGAGCTGGTGTTGGAATTGTGTTAGGTGTATTGATTGTGATTGCCGATTTCTTGTACACCAGCAAACCCACATTAACTGTAAGTCATTACTTCATAAATATTCAAGTTTTTTTATTGGCATTGTTTAGCATCCAATATTAATGGTTATATTAACTATAAGTGTTGCAATGTTAGGATATGGAGTAGCACGTGCATTCCGTTATTATGTTAAATGTCAGAGGAATGCCTTATTACAAGAACCAATAGATTTAAGTAAGTGATTACTTTTTATTAAATTTACTATATCCATTATTTTTTGTAGTAAGCAAGGAAGATGGACAACCATCTGAACAAATACAAAATGATTCAAAGTTAACAGGAAGCAGTAATAGATATACAAAATCTCAAGCTAGACAAAGATATAAAAAAGGAAAATTATGAAAACCACAATGGAGTTTCTGAAATTTTTGTTCTATGCCAATTTATGAAATTTATTGTAGTTGTAGCATTCCACTGACTTATGGAAATTAAGGGAAAGTTATAAGGAATGATTTGTCTTGCTGTAAAAATTATTTTAAATTAATCTTGTCAAATCACACCCCCAAGCTACTAATAAGTTTTTAAGATTTTAATAAACTTAGAAATAATTTCAAATTATAGAGCTACTATTCTTAATCACTTTTACAAGGCTAAAATTCAGCAACAGGCTGCTATTGGAGTCCTGACGCGTAATTCAGCGTTTATTGTATACTTCGTTTGCAGAGGAGGGCGGAGTTTATAACATATAAACACTTAGCCTTGAGTGAAAATTTGGTGGGAGATGTGTTTTGATAACGGCATTTCTGATCATAGTGTTCCTGTTCTTGAAAAAAAGGTTTCTAGTGTTTATTGGATGTGTGAATGCAATATTTGGGGAATAATACAGAATGGTCGATCGTATTGATATAGCGTTTTTGTGAAAAAGCATCTAATTCCCCAAAAAAATTGAAAACCCGCGATCGATAATGTATAATTACCATACTATAAAATGGAAGTTTTATTTTTTTGAATTTAATTATTCCAACGGCCCCAGGACGCTATAAAACTAAAAAATTAAAAATTATTTTTTTATTTTTCCAAGTCATTACATTCAAAATTTCACAGAGAACATGTTGTCGAAATTTAAAATTTTGATAGAGTCGTCGATTTCAAATTAATTAGCATTTAAAACTTTTCCTTTGAAAGATCGTATTTATTCACCACAATCGCAAACAAAATATCTGCTATATGGGTCTGGATATTGTTGCTTGTCCTGTAAATGCTTTTAAGTCATCCTGAATAGATTTACCAGAACTTTACAAAAGTGCAATTTAAGGCTTTTGCCAAAAATACACTAGACCTAGACGATATTAGAATACGATTTAACTATAATGTCGATTAGATTGCGAAAATAAATTTGTGATAGTTATCGCACTGATTTAATTTTAAAAAAAATAGTTCAGCCAATTTGTAATTTGGTAACTGAAGAATATTACTTCCAATTTTCAGATTTTTTGACTACTGGAAAAAGGTTTTATTTTAGAAATGCTATACGATGGACCACCTATATTGTACTGATGTAAACTTGTCGGCCGTCTAAACCAGGCGTTGGCAAACTTTTTAGCTGAGGGGCCATTCTGGACATTTTAAAACTAAGACGGGCCTGCAAATAAAAATAAATTTATATACACTTATGTTTTATTTTATTTACAGATGAACCAAAAAGAAGAATAAAAAAAAGAATGTAGAATTATGATTATAGCTTTACAAACCACACAAAAACTCGGCGGGCTAACTAAAGCCGGCTCTACACATTGGTCATACGATGTGGCAAGCGTCACTTGGCCAACGTGTGGATGGAGAAAATGGCGCTTGCACTTGCCATAGAGTTGTCACTTTTTTGTCCCGTATCAAAGGAACTGGTACTTGCTCCCATATGCCAAGCTTCCCCTCCACACATTGGCCACATATTGTGCTATTTGATCAACTCGCCTGGAGATCATTTGTGCTTTTGATTGTGTTTTGTGCGGTAGTATTTTTAAGTAGTTGTTTATTTTAAAATTCATTGTTTTATTTAAATAATCATGACTGAGACTAAAGATCATACATTAGAGTTTTTAGAACTTTATCAAGCAGAAGTTGTAATTTGGAAGCCTATCCATCATCTACACAAAAAGAGAAACTCTGTAGCTGATACTTGGCAGCATATTCAAAATGCACCAATTGCTAGTTGCAGATCATCTGACATGTTGACACTGGCTTAGCAACACAGCTTAGCAACTTGTGAACTGACCATGTGCCAAGTGTAGGCCAATATGTGGATACCCACTGGTGATGTGTGAAATACAGTAAAATTTAATGTTAGAACAATATGTGGAGCCGGCTTAAACCAATCCCAAATTTTGTACTCTTATGCCAGCTACCGCCGTAGTATTTAATATAAAAATGGTTTTTATTGTGGTAATAAATTGTATACACAACTGAGTAATAATTAAAATATTAATTAAATGGGTCCTTATAATTTTGATGAGTATGTTCTTCTGTACAGTAAATCCTCTAGTTTCTGAAACTTGATTTAACGGACAAAATTCCGGTTTGGATTCTGTATAAATTTGACAGACATTCCGCAATAGAATTATTTTGCTTTCCGTGATTATCTCCGTTTGAGAACTACGACACGAATTTTTTATACATTCCATAAAAAGTAAATTAAGTTTGTCATCAAGTGTCAATTTTTGACATGAATCTATTAATATAAGGAGTGGATCAAAGATAACTCCTTGGATAGGCCAAGCAATAAAGCATTTTTTCTGACATAAATACTCCCGGAAACCGACTGTGCGATTACATAAAGGACAGTTAGTAGATGAATTCTGCATAATTTCCCACTCGAGGAGCATAATTTTTAATTTGTTATAAACAATTTCCAAGAAAAAATCGCCTTTTTTTAGTCCTTTGCTTGTAAAATGGAAACTAAGCAATCTTAACGTTGGCAATAGACGAATTGTAGAGAATTAAATTACGAAGAGAATGAGAGATCGAATGTCCAGATCGAATAATTAGAACCGGAGCAAACCCGGAAAATTCAGTGTTCTCTTAAAAAATTCACAATTCCGCCATTTTTTAATTTTAAGAACTGAAACTTTGCACACAGATAGCTACTTATATGTACTTCATGTGTACAAAACTCCGATTCTGTCGGACTAACGGTTATTGCACAATCACCGTTTCAATTTTTTCTGCGATATTTTCGCGGAGGACTGGATGCTCCTGTAATTGTCCGATTTAAATTTTAAAAACAAAATTGAAAACTAGACGTGCACGGCAACAAAACGTTCATTCTCGTTTTCCATAAAATGCAGGGAAATAGGTGAAAAACGGTCGTGAATAGGAGTAAAAAAGGTCGAGCACAAGAAAGTGGTCGAGTAGTGGGGGAAGACCGACCGCTGAGGGGAAGGACTTTATATGGGAATAGAACCGGGCTGCACTTTCCCTCACGGGCTGTCACCCCCCACTACTCGACCGCTTTCGCGGGTCGCCCGTTTTTACTCATATTCACGACCGTTTTTCACCTATTTCGCTGCATTTTATGTAAAAACGAAAATGAACGTTTTGTTGCTATGCACGTCTAGTTTTCAATTCTGTTTTTAAAATTATATCGGACAACTACAGAAGCATCCAGCCCTCCGCGAAAATATCGCAGAAAAAAATTGAAATTGTGATTGTGCAATAACCGTTAATTTGACAGAATCGGAGTTTTGGACACATAAAGTACATATAAGTAGCTATCTGTGTGCAAAGTTTCAGTTCTTAAAATTAAAAAATGTCGGAATTGTGAATTTTTTAAGAGAACACTGAATTTTCCGGGTTTTCTCCGGTTCTAATTATTCGATCTGGACATTCGACCTCTCATTCTCTTCGTAATTTAATTCTCTACAATTCATCTATTGACAACATTAAGATTGCTTCATTAGTTTCCACTTTACAAGCAAGGAACTAAAAAAAACGCGATTTTTTCTTGTAAATTGTTAATAACAAATTAAAAATTATGCTCCTCGAGTGGGAAATTATGCAGAATCCATCTACTAACTGTCCTTTATGTAATCGCACAGTCGGTTTCCGGGTAGTATTTATGTCAAATTATGACATTTATTTTACTCTGTTGCTTGGCCTAGGAGTGGACTGATAGCAGTCCCTATACTAAAGTTCATTTTCTTAAGAACCAAAGAACAGCAAACGTGTGATTAACACGTGGTGATAAGGATTTGAATTTTTATTGGTTATTTCAGTAACCTTCGCGACAACCCCCATTTACACTATAGTTCATTTATTAATTCGAGAATCAAAATAAAAAGAACAAATTACACTGGAACATTTCTGGTAAATATTTTTTGGCGGCAAATTTGAATTTTAGTATTTTTAATTCACAAAATTATATTACATTGTAGATTATATTAAAACAACATTTGTATTTCAAATATAGCACATGTTGGTAAAAAGTTAGGAAAATTACATACAAATAAATTATATTCATTGTATTGTTAGTTTATGCGATTTTTTTGAAAAACAATAAAGGAAAACGAATACAAAAAGAGTGTGGCACACAATATTCAGTAATTTCACACTTTACACCACTGCATTTATTAATCAAATAATTCAAATTCATTGTCGTCACAGTCACTTTCTGTGACAGCACAAACTTTCGTAAAGTGGACATAACACGTGCGAACAATAATATGTTTGTAATAGAACCAAAAATGGAAAAAAATATAAATGAAGCCAAACGAAATAAAAGCACACAACTGAAGCCACTCAGTTTTGATAAGAACTTCTTTAATTTAATGAAACACACAGCTACAATCAGCTGTTTCGGCAATATGGCGACTGCCCATTTTCCATAATTTCATCAGTGTAAAAAAAGCTTTCCAAGAGCCAATCACACATCTACCTTTTGGCGGGATCTATTTGAATCTGCTTCTCGAATTAATAAATAAACTATAAATATACACAAACTGCCGACACAGTTGTGTCCCGTTTCGTTTTATGGTTGTCAGGTGAGCAGTGTAAATTGTGCTTTTAATACCAACCGTTTAAATCATCAAGTGTTTACGGGCTGTAAACCACGTGGATAAATCGTTTCTCCGTGGAACAGCGGTTAGTCATGTTGCAGAAGGGAGAGGGAAACTATGGGCCAGGCCCGTATTTACTGTGGTCTTAAAGTGAGAAGAAGCTGAAGTTGCGTAAAGAGTGGGTGGGGTTGTGTAATCCTTTTACAAGCAAATCCATCGCCGTTGAACTTTCCTGTGGCTACACATTTGATGGCGTTCGGCTTTTGACATTACTCAATAGATGGGTTAGAGAAACGAACTTTCACCTATTCGTACGCCCTCCTCGTCGAAACTGGTCCCTTACTATCCATCCAGTTTCTACATTACTAAATCCATAGTTTTCGGTAAATCAGGATCGTCCCATTTTACAACACTAAAATTTTAGATTTATTTTCAAAGGCCGCGACTGTACGATAATGTAAGAGTACTTTTTCAATTCGGCAGTAAAGGGCATCTAAACTCGACACTGAAGGGTCTGTTGTTCAGTCGCCGTTTAAGTCTTCGAATAAGTATAACATAAACTTAGGAGAAAAAAACTATGCAATTATGTTGGCAATGCCGAAAACTTGAAATATTACCAACTTCACTTCACGTGCTCATGTGCCAAAGTATGTAGGTACACTAATAGGGGCCATCCATAAATTACGTAACAGTTCGTAACAGTCGGTGTATTTTGAATCAGTATCTACTTTCAAATAATATAATATTCCTAAAAATATAAAATCTAAATCACTTAAAATATTTTTGTGATGAGTTCGTCGTTTCTGTACAATGAAGAAACAGGAACATTCTAGACTGGTCCTATAGTTACGTCTAAATGACGGCAGTCAAACGACGTCTAAAAGCGACGTCATTTTGTACGTCATTAATTCGGCCTGTGACGTCGCAGACGAATCATGGCCAATAATTGACCTTGCCACTTGGGTATGTAAGCCCCCCCCCCAAAAAGTTACGTAATGCGAAAACTGTACCATCCCCCTTTGGCGTAATAAAAAAATTAATTTAAAAACCTTTTTGGTACGTTGATATATTATGTTAATAAGACTTTTAAAATAAAAAAATTGTCATTTACTTACATAAATTCAAAATATGATTCTTTCTATAATTGTCAATCGTTATAATAACAACACATTAACCCCCCCCCCCTCTGTAACACGCCGTAACGTGCCAAACTACTTCCCGCCCCCTTTGGCGTTACGTACTTTATGGATGGCCCCAAATACTCCGATTTACGTTGATTCGCTATAACGTTTTTTTAAAAATCAATTACCGCCCAGACGCACTGTGTCGTGCGCCTACGCGGTAATCTCTTTCAGTCGCTCTTGGTATGATACAAAATTAAAACAGTATTTTACTGTTAAATACTGTTTTCAACTTTATTGTATTTGTATGCTTTTTTATTTATAATACTTTATATGATAATTTAAAAAAAAACGTAATTAACCCCGTTTTACGTTTGATTTGCTTAACGTTCTTTTTTTTCACGCATTAAGCGTGTAAATCGGGGTATTACTATATTCTACTTTATGTTTTAAATTGGCACATGTAAAACCGAAGTTGGCAATATTTCGAATTTTAGACATTGCCAATACAATTACATAGTTGTTTTTTCCCATGAACTGAGCCCTAGCCCTAAACATGTTAGTTCTTTGTACAATTTTTTTCAAGTAGTGGGAGGTAATAAATAACTCAATAGAATCTTCCAGAAATTTTATAGTGTTTTTGATATAATTATGTTGCAATAAAGCATTAATTTGTTGAAATTGCTAGGAAAAACGTCAAAATCATTATTAAAAATACCAGGTATAAACAGTATAATCCGACACCTAACGGTGTTAAGGATTACTGATTAAATAAATAAATAAAATAAACAGTATATTACCTACAAGAATTTTACGAATAATCGCTGCCTTTAACGGATGAGTAGTCCGCTAAATTGAGAGTTTACTGTAATTGCAAAGGGAAACTATTTGAAAACAATTTATTTAGTAATCCATAATAAATTTCTTAACTTGAAAAAATTAGGTAAATTCCAAAAATGAATAAGATGGTTAGAATAATTTAAACTTATGTTTAATTAAAACAAGTTACAAATTTAAAAAAAAAAACATCTTGAAGTAACAAATCCAAAATAAATTTTATTTACAATGATCTCAACAAGATAATTACTGTCTTCGCATTACCAAAGTTCAACAAGTCATAAATTTATTTGGTTCTATATTAGACCAAATGAAAAGCAATTCCCAAAAGTTTTAAAACTTTTTTTACTGCAAATCGATTTTCGTTGGCTAAAAATTAGACAAACGGTGTGTTTTGATTGTATTTTTATGACACATGACTAACCTTGTTTTATTTAAAAAAGTTAGAATTACGTTTTACAGATGAAAGCAAATAACGTTCGCGAAATGTGTATTGTCATAAATTTCTTCTCAAATTTAATTTTAATTAGTCATAATTTGTTTACGTTTCGTTGAACCTACATGTTTATTCGTCGCTGTAATGAAAACATGTTCTTCTATTATGATACCCGAAAAAATGAAAGAAGCAATGGTTCTGGACGCACAAATCGTGTTGAAATGAAATCACAGTTATATTTTTGACTCGTGTCAAGCCCAAACCGTCCAAATTCAAATGCACCGCAGTAAATAACAGCCCCACCAGTTCACCGCTCGCTCATTCGCTCGGCGCTATCCGTGTACAACCAAACCCGTATATATCAACGCGCGCTTGCTTTTCACACTGAACATTTTCCTCCAGGATAGAACGATGCAGGGACCTCCTGTATTTGATAAAGTGCATAATTAAAGCGGTGTTATTATTAATAGAGTATGGAGCAGGTGAAAATCCAGACATCGAGATTATTTGTGTCATCAGTTGTTGAAAACAAAGATGATTTTGAGGAGGTAAAACATTTTAAACGCTATTATTCGTAAATGATGGTACGATGGGCGGCCATTGTGAATCGCCCTAACTTCTTCTTCCCAACACTCCGTGCACCTCCTGTTTCGCGGGAGATTTAAGTTTATTTTTTTTTTCAGAAATTAGAACGCAGCTATCAGTTCTTACAAAATTTAACGTCAGGATTAAGCGATAAGGATGCTCACGATGCGTTGAACAATGCACTTTTAAAAGAAAAAGGACACGAAGAAATATCGCTCGGTCTCATGGTTAGTATCTTAGCGGAACCAAACAATGCCTCAAAGAGTTATCGTGATCTTACATTAATCACTCGTGACGGATTCGGACTTATTTTGACCAACTTAACACAGTTGGTGCTGGAACGATATTTAAAATTCAATGATGTTGCTAAGTCACAACTTCTCTGGTTATTGCGAGAGATGATAAAAAATTCTGTAAGCAATGTAGACAATTTATGTTGGAATTTGATGCGACATGCTGCAGGAGGAGACATCTCAGCTAAGAATATTTCTCTGATCGAATCGTTGTTAGATGTTTTTATAGAATATCGAAGTTGGTTAGAGAAATTTCCTGTTTTATTAGCATCTGTTGTGTACACATACCTTCGACTAATCGAAGATCACAACGCCCCTTTTCTTGCAAATCTTCGCCAGAAGGAAGTTACGTTTTTAATAAGTTTGTTACGTGAAAAATTTAGTGATTGCTTAGTGATCGGCAGAGACTTGGTGCGATTATTGCAAAATGTTGCTAGAATACCTGAATTCGAACAATTGTGGAAAGATGTTTTATCAACGCCAAAAGTTCTTTGCCCAACATTCAATGGAATACTCCAGCTGTTACAAACCAGAACGTCGAGAAGATTTCTTCTTTCAAGACTCACGCCGGAAATGGAACGCAAATTGGTGTTTTTAACTTCTACAGTAAGATTTGGGAATCACAAACGTTACCAAGAGTGGTTTCAGAGACAGTATTTGGCCACTCCTGAATCACAAAGTCTCAGATGTGATATAATCAGATTTATTGTAGGCGTATTTCATCCCACAAATGAACTTTTATGTTCTGATGTTATCCCACGTTGGGCCGTAATAGGATGGCTACTAACCACATGTACCTCAAGTGTTGCAGTCTCGAATGCTAAATTAGCATTATTTTACGACTGGTTGTTTTACGATAGTGAAAAGGACAACATAATGAATATTGAGCCAGCAATATTGGTCATGCATCATTCAATGCGATCGCATCCAGCTATTTCGGCCACATTGTTAGATTTTCTATGTCGAATCATGACGAATTTTTATCCTCCACTTTCTGAGAAAGTTAGATCTGGTATATTTTCTTCATTAAGGCAAATTTTAGATAAGAGAGTGTTACCTTCGTTATCGCCCCTTTTTGAAAACTCCAAGTTAGACCGTGATTTAAGAATAATGGTTCGTGATACATTTAAAGAGTTTTGCGTTTTACCCTCGACAGAATCGTGTTCTAAACTTGACGACGGAGACGTGATGGACCGTTCAAATAACACATTAAATAACCACATTTTAGATAATGAACCTGCATTCAGTGACGAGGAAGACGAGCAGAATCCCATCACTCCCACACTTGAAGATGACACCGATGATGATGATATCCCATTGTCCAAAGTACGCTTAAAGGAAAAGACTCAGGACAAGGTTGATGATATTCTCATAGAGGGTCCATTAAAAACATCTCTATTTCGTCTACAGAATGAAGTGGATAAAGAAAAAAAGTGTGAGATCATGGATCTATTACTGCAACACATGCTCGATTTGCATCCGGACATTGAAGTTTTGCAGTTGATTGCAAAGTATGTGTGTAACTGTGTGCAGGACGATATTAAAAATGAAGTGTTTCCTAAAGAAGTTAGTGAAGAGACGCTGTTCAGCAGTATTAAATCGCCTTTGTTTGTTGTGTTTAGAACATTGTATCGGTTAATGAAAGAAGAAGATACGGGTAAACAATTACTTCTGAAACTTTTAGCTGAAATGTACACTGTTCAACCAAATTTAGGGTATTTGTTGCTATATTTTTTAAAAATTCACGTGAGGACAGAGAATAAACGGGATGAGCAAATGAAAATAAATTTGTTAAAAATTAGTGTTTACAAAGAGTTCTGTCAGAGTATAGAAAAAAAGTTAGATCTTTGTTTATATGACGATTTAAGCGCATGCCATATAAATGATAATAATTTAATGCTGTGGATTGTGCCTGATTTGTACAAGGACTTTAAACAGCAAACCGTAAATAATGCTCAAATATTGCGGGTGATAGTGTCTACAATCGACACCACACAATTACAGAACTTAGTGTTTAAAATAATGCAAGGACGTTTAGTCATGTTTAAAAGTGATAATCTGCAATCGCTTCTAAAAGCCAGTTTATCCTGGGAAAGCATAGAACAATTTTTTCTTTGGCAGTTCATACAAGCTCATGATATTTCGCTAGATTCAATTGTACCTTTAGTGCCACATTTGGATTGTATTCAGCACTCCGAGGCGCTAACATCGATACTACTTATGCTTCAACAGGAGAAACCGACAGCTGATTATGTAAAGTATTTATTTTCAAGAGATATTCGAAGAGACGGTGACTTGTTTGTCTACACGTGTATAAAATATTGGTGCAAAGACTATTTAGAAAAAGTAGATGAATTAATTGCTTCTTTAATTAGTACTAGATATCCCGCGGCTTCTCCTAATAAAAGAAAAAGATCAAGTAATAAGAGCATAAGTGCGACTGTGCCAAGTGCTGATCAAGTTCTCGGACATTTGGATCAGTTACGAATTAATTTTGATAAATATGATAATTTGAGCCTTTTTGGTTCAGAATCGTTGCAAAGGGCATTACAAATTGCACATAGTAACAGTAGTGAAAGTCAAAGGAGACAATTTAGTGAATTATTTGTATTTGCCGAAGAAGAAGATGTTAGTACGAGTAAAAGTCGAACAGGTGGAAGAGGTAGAAAAGCTAGCGCAAAAGGACCTGTTAAACGAGCAGCCACCAAAGAAGTATCGGAAACCTCAGATGAGAGTAGCGAGGTAAGAATGACCACGTGATGCTGATATATTAATTTAAAATTCTGTATTGTTTCAGGAAGAAGAAATTGTGAAACCAAAGCAAGCAAAAAAGAGAAAAAAAGTAATGTCTGACAGTGATTGACGGAACCAAAATCTAATATGCCAGTTGAATGGTTTATTTATTTACCAAAATTGGTGGGAAAAATTGGAATTAACTTTAATAAAAAAGTTTCTAAATATAAATGGCTAGTGATGTTTTAAAGTGCATATTTTAAAGTAAATTTGAACGGTTCTTTCATAATTTTGTTTTGATTTTTAATGTGCACACTGCCTCTACAATTAAGACTTTAAATAGTTAAGAAGAAAATTGAGTACCTAAAGTTTTCCATTAAAATTCATTATTTATATACATTAACTGTATTGGTATTTAAAAGAATAATGCTAGAAAATATTACCTTTAATATTAACACTGTTCTGTATTTATATTTTTTCATGTACATAATTGTTATTGTTAGTTTTGTATGTTGGTATGGATGTTTAGACTTGCAGGGTCATTGTAAGTATAGTAGTAAAAAAACCGTTATCCTAAATCATGTAAATTACGATTTATTACACTAAGTGAAATTTGTAAATAACAGATTTGTAAATATATTTATAAAATACGTGTAGATGTAAATTTTTACACTTTGAAATATAGTAGTTATATTGTAAAATATAAAAAGAAATTTCCATGTGTAGTATGAAATACTGATAAATGCAGCGGATTTTCAATAACAATCACAAAATGATTGTTTAAAAACTAATAAAAACTTTCGTAATCTTTTAATCATCCTTTTTACCCACTTTCCGTGTACCTGCCTATACAAAATTTTATCGCAAATATTTCTAGATCAATTTTTTTCCAATTAATGTAATTCAAGATTAATTTTAAGGTAAACCAAGTTTTACAGTTTTTCGTTCAAACACATCGAAAGATTATACGTGTACAATCAATCTACGGAGTTTTTTAACTACATAGCTGAAATTGTAATATTCAAATTGAACTTTTATCCAATTCTTGCAAAAATGAAGTTTTTCATATACAGCAGACCTTCGATTTTGCGAACTACTCGAAACTGTTGCTAAAATGCGAATGCACGTACGATTGTATGAATTTGTAAAAGTGCATTAAATTACGAAGCGTGTATTACAAGTTATGGGTGTATGTGAATATTATAGGATTTAATTGCACAGATAATATAAAGAGTCGAATTGGAGATACTGGTTTTATTGAACCTCTTTACATCGGAGCTCGTTGCAGACTGGGGGTTTCGTTCTCCCGCGTCTATCTACCTTTACCTCTTTCCGCTAGGTGGCGCGATTAACTATTGTGGTTTGAATATTCCGCCACAAGTACCCCCTCGCCAGTGAGACGGTCGAGCGAAATTTGAGGTTATGTTTACATTAATATTTACATCATATTTACATTATATTTACATTAAAAAATATGTACTTGTAGCAGGTCTGCATACCGTTGCGGGAATCGGACTGTTCTTCCACTTTTGGTACGCGTTGGTTCAACATTTGGAGGATGACGGATGTTGTCATTTTGTGTGGTATCGTCCTGCTGGCTAGCTATCTCCGTGTAAGCGGGTTTTAATCTATCGATTGAAATCGTCTGCTCCTTTCCTTTAATGAGCAAGGCGAAATGTTTACTCCCCGTTCGCAACACCTTGTAGGGGCCATCATATGGTGGTTGAAGTGGCTTTCGGATCAGATCGACTCTGACGTAAACAAACTTTGCTGATTTAAGATCCTTTGGGATGTGAGTAAATTGCTGGTTGTTCCAGGTTGTCTTTTGGAATTGAATCTGTTGCATTTTATTTTTGATTTGAGCTGCAAAATCATTGGCTGTTTGTTGGATCAGCAGTGGTGGCGGTTCGACTAAATCAGCCGGTAGCCTTAATGTGGTTCCGTAAACTAGTTCGGTAGGTGATGCTTGTATGTTTTCCTTCACTGTATTTCTGATCCCCAGCAGTACCAATGGAAGAGCTTGCGTCCAGCTGGTGTCGTGGCATTTAAGCGCTGCCTTCAGCTGTCTGTGCAACCTCTCTACTAAACCATTACTGCATGGATGGTATGCCGTGGTTCGGATTCTGTTAATTCCAGCTAATTGTCTGAGAGATGTCAGTAGTGCTGATTCGAACTGTGTGCCTCGGTCCGTAGTTATCACAGACGGAACGCCAAATCTAGGAATCCAGTTTAGGAAGAATGCTTGAGCACAGGTTTCTGCAGTGATGTTCTCAATGGGGAGTGCCTCGGGCCATCTGCTAAAACGATCGATTATCGTTAGAATGTATTGTTTACCTTCGGATATTGGTAGCGGTCCCACAATGTCGAGATGGATGTGAGAGAAACGTGCATCGGGGTTTGAAAAGGTTCCGATTGGTGCTCTTGTGTGCTTATGAATTTTGGCTCGCTGGCATGGAGTGCAACATTTTGCCCAGGTGGCTGTGTCCTTCCTCATATTGGGCCAGAAATACTTGCTGGATAATTGTTTGACGGAAGTCCTTATGCCTGGATGTGCGAGGTTATGTGTGACATCGAAAATGTTCCTCCGGAATGCTTGTGGTACATACAGGCGGTTTCCATGGCTGGTTTCATACCATAGAGGTTTGTTCGCTGTTGGTAGCTGGATTGCTATGAAGTTGAACTTGGGGTTTTGTTGTAGCCTGTGGAGTTCCTGGTCTTCTTGTTGTTCCTGTGCGAAAGAGTCGTCATTGAAATCGCACTTTGTGACTGCCTCGATGCGTGACAAGGTGTCAGCTGGGATGTTATCCGTGCCTTCGATGTGCCTGATGTCAGTGGAAAATTGGGAAATGATGTCCAAGTGTCGACACTGCCGTGGACTGCATTTGTCGGCTTTTTGTTGGAAAGCGAAGATTAACGGTTTGTGGTCAGTGTATATCACGAATTCACGACCTTCTATGAAATGTCGAAAGTGCAAGACGTTGCGATATATTGCTAACAACTCTCGATCGTAGGCACTGTATTTTTGTTCAGACGGTTTTAACTTCTGAGAGAAAAAGGCTATTGGTTTTGGTACGCCATGTTCCAATTGTTGTAGGACTCCCCCTATTGCTGTTTCGGACGCATCTACCGTCAAGTTTAGCTCTAGGCGAGAGTCTGGGTACGTCAATGTTGCCGTATCTGCCAGGTCTGCTTTGCATTTGTTAAATGCGTTTATGGCTTGTTCATTCAGGGTGATATTAGTGTTTTTCCGTGTGCAACCATTTAGGAGTGCATTTAACGGTGCTTGAGTGGTGGCTGCGTTTGGTAGCCATCTTCTGTAAAAATTTATCATTCCTAAGAACCTCTGCAGTTCCTTGGAAGTTTTCGGTTGTGGGAAGTCTCTTACCGCTTCCACTTTTGTTGGGAGTGGTTCGATCCCATCAGGGGAAATTTTAACTCCCAGGAAATTGAGTCGCTCTTCTCCCCAGGTGCACTTCTTTGGATTTATGACGATACCGTGATTACTTAACCTTTGCAGTACCTGTTCTACGTGCTCAAGGTGTTCCTCAGGGGTGACTGACGCTATGAGGATGTCGTCAATGTAAGCGTAGACAAAATCTAACCCTTGGAGTACCTGGTCCAAGAACCTTTGGAATGTCTGAGCGGCATTTCGTAATCCAAATGGCATTCTGGCGAACTCGTATAAACCAAAAGGAGTCGTAATTGCTGTTTTTGGTCGGTCAGGTGCGTTTACAGGTATTTGGAAATATGCTTTTACCAGGTCGATTGATGTAAAAATTTTTTTACCTGTTAGGCCCGCACTAAAGTCCTGGATGTGTGGAATGGGATACCGGTCTGGGACGGTGACAGCATTTAGGTTACGGTAATCGCCGCAAGGTCGCCACGTGCTGTCACTCTTTGGTACCATATGTAGAGGACTGGCCCAGGGTGAACGTGAAGGTTGGATCACTCCCATTTTCATCATGAGCTCAAACTCTTCTTTCGCTTTCCCATATTTGTCCGTTCTTAGTCTTCGTGGCCTGGTATGGACAGGCGGACCCTTTGTTAGAATGTAGTGGACCACGCTGTGTTTCGGCTCTCTGATGACCGCTGTTGGCCGCAAAATGTCTGGGAATTTCCGCAGGATATCTTGATATGGCGTTGCCACATCCTCGAACACAGCATGGATGCCGATTTCATGTGCGATATTAACACTAGCGGCCACTGTTACAGATGTCTGGAGGTCGGTTAACTGTTTGTTTTTTAAATTTACACCTATCCCGAAATGTGAGAGGAAATCTGCGCCTATGATCGCATCGGTCACATCCGCCACGATAAATGTCCAGGTGAATGTACGTCTTAATCCTATATTTACATTAATTGTTCGTTCACCAAACACTGTAATTGCCGAACCGTCGGCTGTTTGAAGACAAAAACGCGCGGGGGGGGGGGGCATATTGTGCAATTTGAACTTTTTTGGTAAAATACTTAAATCTGCCCCTGTGTCTATTAAAAATCGCACTTTTGAGTCTTTGTCGCTCACAAAAAGTCTGCTCGAAATAGGTGGGGTTCCAGAGGTGGCCGCTACCTCTGTTCCCCGGTCAAGTTTTTTGAATAAGTGCACGGCTGTTGGCACTTTTTTGCTTGATCCCCAAATTTATAGTGGTACCAGCAGTAGTTCCTGTTGCCGCTGGGTCGACTGCTACTACGGTTCCTATTTCCTCTGTAGCCTCGGTTTCTACTGCGGTTGCGGAAGTGTCCATTGTCGTCACCCCGGTCAGACCGACGGTTTTCGCTGACCTGGATTAGCTCGTCGATCTTCCTCACCAAGGTAGCAATTACATCCTCGGTTCGGGTCTCCAGCACGGACGAGATGGTTCCGTTGAGCATGGTGGCGATGTTGATGGTGTAATTGCACTGTTACCCAAATCTCTGTGGTCGTGATGGCGCCGAAACCGATAACACTCAGCACACGTGGCTTACGCGTCCGTTTTTTGAATCCGCTGTAATATTCATCATCCACCGTTTAAATCGCGTAAATAATTTTTTATCACGTCGGGGTCACCAGTTATGGGTGTATGTGAATATTATAGGATTTAATTGCACAGATAATATAAAGAGTCGAATTGGAGATACTGGTTTTATTGAACCTCTTTACATCGGAGCTCGTTGCAGACTGGGGGTTTCGTTCTCCCGCGTCTATCTACCTTTACCTCTTTCCGCTAGGTGGCGCGATTAACTATTGTGGTTTGAATATTCCGCCACAAAGTCAAAAAAATTAATCGAAAATTTTGTCCGTCAAATCCGAAGTCCAGGAAATTGCAAGTTCACTGTACTTGCATATTATGTCCTATGTGCAATGTCGTTACGAAATAATAGACAGTTATAGTAAGAGGTGTTTTTCATTGTCGCAATACTTATTTTTTCATTTCTATGGGCTACGCATGCGCTCGAGCTTCCCAGCCAAAGTGTATAACGACAACGAAAAAATGCGTCTTGCTATAACTCTCTAGTTTCCAGGCAAATTGATCAAAGTAGGGAGTTTGTCGAATTTTTAGCATTGCAACTGAGGCTTGTTAAATCAAAATTACTTACTTTGTACCGACAGCGCAGTGGGTAAGTTTTCTGCAAATTTTAAACGTAAAATTACGTTACGGTAACAAAGTAACGTGATCAAAAATAGCAGTTCAATTGGCTTAATTACTAATAGCATTCTCATCATACCAGGTTTTCATAATAATTTTTTATCGCACACTTCAATAATTTTTTCTTTACTTCTTTGTTATGTCAGAGGAAAATTTTAAGACGTAGTTTTGACAGTTAAAAGACCTATCAAAATCATGACGAAAAAATATTGATTACTATTTACGAAAACAGACGATGGCGTCATAACTTTTGGCCTCACTGTATATTTTATTACTTATTTGCAGTTTATGTAAAGCTGTGTATAAGCACCAGCGCATGCGAATGTAAATGCTTCGCATTATTATACTTTAAATAAATGCAGCAATAATAGATTAATGAAAACACTTTAGTGGTTCTTTCAGAAATAAAAACAATTAAAATAGATGAAGCATTTTGGTACAACTGGAAGGGAAAGCATCGAACCTTTGTAATAAAGTTGACAATAAACCGTAGCCAGTGTTGACCACACGAAATTAAAAACTTTGAAGGGTTAACAAACAAAACTGAAAAAAATATATTTCATCAACATTTTTATCGTTGTAATAAGGAGAACATAATCAATTGAATACATGAAAAAGAAAGAATCTTTACAAATCAAAAAAGGTTTTTAACGAATTATAAACTAATTAACTTTACTCGACCCATTGGCAGGCGAAATCCAGCATTTTTCCAAGAGTTAAAAAACTTTCTTGCATGTATTGTTCCACTTTTCTGTACAAGGGACAGCGGATGTTATTACATCGGTTAGTTTAAAATACCAATATTCTAAAATAAAAGCTGCTTTCTTCTTTTATGAGGTGACAGGCAAAATTTAGTGTTCGTCCACAAATAAAAAAATGTGTTTTCATGTAGGGTAAACCCGATAGTTATTGGACATTTAAGAAAATAAATATCTTTGATATTATTTTATTTGACATAATACGTCATTCCAGAGAATGAAATTAACAAGCTGTAATCCTTATAGTATTAGCCAAAGAATGGTATGATTAATTTTTATAGGGTTTGTTTATGTTCAAAATTATAATATTTTTAAACAATTATTGCACAAAACGACAGTGATTGTACACAACTGTATACCTGTAAAATATTCATTGAGTATTAATATATGGAATAGAAATAGCGTAGGTGTTGCTCTGACTGGTAGCAAAAAAGTTTAACATTTACAGAAACCTTATTTCTGTAATAAAAAGGTAGCTTGCCCAATAATTGTACGGTTTATCCTAGTTAAAAATTCTCAAACGTTTTTAACCCTTAAGCATCCGCGCAAATTTTCTAAATGTTAGTGTGCACACAGCGGTGTTTGGGCCGTATTTTAAGGCTCCTGCTCAGTGAGGTCTGTGAATAGTTGGAAAACAGCAGATTTTAGATGGAAGATTTTGTTCACTTTAAATTTGAAGAAAGCCTTGCATCGTCATCTTATGTAGAATTTAATAATCTACCTCGCCTGTAAAATCAAACTTTGAAAAATTGATCTGATTAAAGTAACTTAATTAAAATGTCAATATCTTTTACAAGATTCCTTAATAATCGGTTACAGCAGAATTTTTTTTCTTTAGTTCATTTTAACAAAACTCACTCAACTATTATTTTTCGTTCAACTCTTCTGTACGTTGATTTAAATGAAAAAAAATCAATTCAACATTTTGCTCGCAGGCGCTTATTTCGTGACAGACCCAGGAAGATTTACAACATGCTTCTTTGAGTAATATCGGATTTTGAAATCCATGACGGATAGTTTAAGACGGTAAGGTTCGATTTTATGTATCTGAGCTGTTCCTGACAATAGCCTTACCTACTGACTAGAGAAAAATACGCTTCGTAAAAACAAACTTCGAGGTGTTATTTAAAATGCCTGATGTAAATTAATAGATTTATATTTATAAAATGTAAATATTTCCATTTAAAATATCATTTTTCAAATTACATATTTTTTCACCAAAAGACTTATTTTCGTTTTTTCTGAATTTTACAGCACCAATTGTTATTTGGAACCGCAAAACATGACGTATTTTCGGACTTAGTTTGTACATTTAGCGAATTTTTTCAGTTTATTGCAGTAATTGCGTAAAATATGGTTCCTACATTCAATTTTTTTCACATAAAAATTTGATCCGTATGGTTACTTTCTCTATCTCATTAATTTCTTGTATTTTAAGCCTTATTTACATGTTAAGACGGCTGCACACCACGTGACTTTTAGCATTTTGTGTTGTAATTTTTATTTTAAATTAAAATTGTTTTTCTACTAACTAGCCATACAGCATATCATTTTGATGTAGGTTCATTAGAATGCTGTGAAGTTTAATTTCACTACCGTTTGTTCAATTATTACCAAAAATAGGTAGGTAAAAATGGAATGTGGCTTAAACTCAGAATTTTTAAATTAAATACAGTAAACTCCCTTTTGTAAAACATTGCAAAATTTCCCTACAAATGCTGTCTCAAAATTCAGGTGCGGCTTATATACGGTAATTTTGTTTGTTTTATTAACCACTGGTCAATAATAAACAAATTTACATTTTTTTGTGATGCTATTACAATTTTAGAAAGAAAATACTTTTAGAACGATTTGCTATAATGAGGAGATAGAATTTAATGGCATTGTATACATTAAAATCGTTATTTAACTAAATTAATTCATTTTACAAACTGACCAAGTGTTTTAGCAGTTCTTCCGTAAACGTTCC
Organism: Dascillus cervinus; assembly: GCA_949768715.1. Lineage (NCBI taxonomy): Eukaryota > Metazoa > Arthropoda > Insecta > Coleoptera > Dascillidae > Dascillus > Dascillus cervinus. Next base: position 14,064,083 of record OX458316.1, on the reverse strand, counting down.
CTTAAATGCCAAAAGTACAAAAGGTGGATTTTCACATATATAATCATACGATACACCATCTTCAAGTATTTCACCTTTGCGGCAAATCTGATTTTAGTTAACATCTCGTTACTTTTATGTAACTGATCTACAATTTTTCGAATTTTTGACGGTGTAAAATACAATATATACCTTCAATCATCATTTTTGCAAATCACCTTCACAAAATTTGTGCAAAGGACCAAAAACTAGATTTAACTTTTATGTCAAGAAATTACATATTTGCAAATAATAACTGCCGTGCGCAACAAAAAATTATATATTTTTTTAACAATTAGTAATAAAAAATAGTTTAAATTTAAATATTACTAATACATACGGTGGAAAAGTATTATCGTAACCTTCGGGCGCTACATCCTTCGGCGCCGCACGCCTTAGGATCTAAACGTAGCCCTAAATGTATAATAAAGGTGACGCGCAACTTTCGCATATAATTGGTTTCTGAAAATGTGTGCGAATGTTCACTGTTCGAAAGGCGCGTCCAGACTTAGTAACAAGTATCGAAAACTTGTTTTTCTGTAACACTGGAAACTTTTTAGCGTGCATAGGATTCCTCGTTGATACAAGAAAGAAAGAAACAAAGTTTTTCAGAATATTTTCGAAATTTCGACGAAAAGCGCCAATTTATATGCTTTTTCAACAAATTTTTGTTAGCAGACAGTTGTCGGTAAATATCAATCGATATTTTAAGCATCCGGAATACAAGTGTGACAATTGTTTATGGTCGGTAATAAAGAACTTAAACCATAAAGTTTCTGGGAGAACTGTATTTTGCATCATCGGCTGAAAAAAAAAAATGAAGACATTCTTCTCGCGGCTGCAGCTTGTGTAATTTTAAGTGGTGCACAGTAGAAGGAAAGGAAAAGATTTTGGATTCGCCCTTTGAGTTGTTGAGTTTTCAGTTTATTGGTGAGGGGAAAAAAGAATGTGGGGTGTAAGATGTGGTGTGGTAACGTGGCGGTTCGTATTGACAGAAAGTCGCATTGGATTTAGCAAACGAAATGTAGATTCCTTTTGCAGTGTTGCGCCGTTTTACTTAGGACTTCACGCTTTAATCCGATACAAATAATAAACATAAACTCGACTGACAAAGGCCGCCGTCGCTCGGTTTGCCCTTGATAACATCTGCATCTGCAGGTGCATCTAAATATCGCGTTTAAATTATTATTTTAACACACGCACACAGGAATAAATTCGATAAAACATTTTAGAAGAATTTTCACAAAAAATCCTCGGACCCTTCAACTTTAGTTTTTAAAACTGCATCTTTTTTAATATTGGTAATTTTAAGATCGTTTTTTGTTTTCGCACTATGACGCCATCAACAATTTTTTTAAATGTTACCCCATATTTTTTTCACGAATTTGGATGCAGCACATTTTTGTGAGTATGGAAATGTCAAATTCGTATGACTTTAAAGAGGAAAGTTTTCAAAATAATCAGTCCTACAGTTTCACAAATGTATGTTAAAATTATTAGAGTAGACCAATAATAATATCATCAACGAAGCGCTGGAAACAAAAGAGAAATCTCCAGATTTAACACCCTTTCATAACTTTTTGTGGGGATACTTAAGACTTCTCGGTGTCTAGGATCTGTTTTTGTAAAACTTGAATTTTACGAGATTCGTCGTTGCCCTAAATGATGGGCAACCACGGTACCACCTCGGTCATAAATCATTGTATATAATAGAACTCGGTCAAGTAGCCATAAATAACTTCCTTGAAACGACTTACATTTCAAGTCCCGCCAGTGTTTGGGTCAAGTCATTGAAAAAGCCAGCACCGGCACTCCATAACTTGCAGAAAATAAGGATAAACACGAGATAGGAAGAAACTTCGCTGCGCATTCGGCAATATTCGACATAAATAAAAATATTCAGCTGGTAAAATTGTAGGTTTAAAGTATGTATTTTGAAGTATTCACAGAAGTTATAATTTCGGCATTACCTAGTTATATAGTATTGAATCAATGTACCTAGTTAAAGAGAAAAACACATTTTATTCTTAGAAATTATTCGCGATATAACAAACATTCAAAGACATTCCGAGTATTTCCATAATTTAATTGTTTTTTTAAATGCGAAACAATTGTTTTTGTTGATGTTCATAAAAAATATGGTTAATTTCGATGTGAATTTAGGTCATTCAACCCAAGGTGAAGTATGTCGCATTGTAAACCTGTTTTATCATTTAAGCAAAAATTACACTAGAATATGTATAATAAACGAACCGTAATAAACCCAGTGGGTGGTAAACGCCGCTGTGGGTGAAGGTTAGAAGGTTTAACTTTTACTACCAAATAGATGTTATCTGAAAACGGGTAATCCAATACTGGAGAATAATAAAAAAATAAATCTTCGACGGTAACGTCTCTTCTAATAATAGCAATATTGTACAACTACCAGCTGCATTAATAAAATAAACTATAATCGTTATAGGTAGCTATTTCTACTGGTGGTCACTTCATTGTACTATTCACCGACTTCATATCTACTTCGCACTGTTTTATTATTAGCGTGAATTTTGCAGTTTGCGTTTGGTTATCGACCAAAATCAATTCTTTTGAGAACCAATTTTGCCTAGTAATTTGTTTCATTGAGGTGATATAATAACATCAAGTGTTAATTTTGTATTAATACCATTGGTTTTGTGATTTTTTAACGCTTCAAAATGAATGTATTGTATGGTTATTATATCAATTTGGAGGAAGATCTGCAACGTAAAGATGAACTAAAAATTGAAAGGCGTTTTTTATGAAATAGATGTGAAACTTTAAATTTGCCGGACCGCGAGTTTAAAAGAATGCGTCGGTCTCATAGAAATGAAGAACTAGCCTAATTCAAAATATGAATAATTCAAAATTACTGTTGTTACAAGCATACATTGTAGCCTAACTACAAACCGTTGTTGTGAAATAATTAATATCTCTTAATTGATAAAAAATTTGCATTTAAAATATTCCATGATCGAGTAAGTTTTTTTTAAATGCGAGAAAAATGTTAGATGTAACTTCTAAAATATTAGTAATATAATATTCTTTTTGTTCACAATTCTGCAAAATATATTTTTACTAGCTGAAATACCCGGCTTCGCTCGGTGTACAAAATTTGGTGGCTGTAGGACACTTCTTTCTATGCGAAAATATGTTTAGACATCTGTAGGACATTTTTTCTATGCGAAAATATGCTTGGTTGATAAGCCCCCCCCACTAAAATGCACTTGTGTACAAAATTTAGTAGCTGCAGGACACGTCTTTATATGCGAAAATATGTTTCGGTGATATTCCCCCCAATTAAGGTGCACTTGGGTACAAAATTTGGTGGCTTTAGGACACTTCTTTCTATGTGAAAATAAGTTTTAGTGATCCCCCCGTGCGATTATTGTTTGGACCCCCCCCGATCGGCATTAAATTAAGTCCCCCTTACTAAGATGCACTTGTGTACAAAATGTCGTAGCTGCAGGACACGTCTTTCTATGCGAAAATATGTTTCGGTGATTACCCCCCCCCCACTAAGGTGCACTTGGGTACAAAATTTGCTGGCTTTAGGACACTTGTTGCTATGCGAAAATAAGTTTCAGTGATCACCCCGTGCGATTTTTGTTTGCCCTCTCTCACGATCAGCATCAAACTAAGGCCCCCCTACGAAGATGCACTTGTGTACAAAATTTGTTGGCTGTAGGACACTTCTTTCTATGCAAAATAAGTTTCAGTGATTCTCCCGTGCGATTTTTGTTTGGACCCCCCCCGATCGGCATGAAATTAAGTCCCCCTTACTAAGATGCACTTGTGTACAAAATTTGGCGACTTTATGACACTTTGTCCCCCCCCTCCCGATCGGCACCAAACTTCACAGGAACACTCTCCAGGTTATGTTAGAGTATTCCTGAAAATTTCATCAAAATCGGTTTGGCGGTTTCCGAGTCTATAAGCTACATACACACATACATCCAATTTTATACATATACTAGCTGAAATACCGGGCTTCGCTCGGTGTACAAAATTTGGTGGCAGTAGGACACTTTTTTCTATGCGAAAATCTGTTTGGGCGATAGCCCCCCCCTACTACTAAGATTCCGTTGCATACAAAATTTAGTAGCTGCAGGACACGTCTTTCTATGAGAAAATGTTTCGGTGATATCCCCCCCCCCCACTAAGGTGCACTTGGGTACAAAATTTGGTGGCTTTAGGACACTTGTTTCTATGCGAATAAGTTTCAGTGATCACCCCGTGCGATTTTTGTTTGCCCCCCCCCACGATCGGCATCAAACTAAGTCCCCCCTACGAAGATGCACTTGTGTACAAAATTTGTTGGCTGTAGGACACTTCTTTCTATGCGAAAATAAGTTTCAGTGATCACCCCGTGCGATTTTTGTTTGCCCCCCCCACGATCGGCATCAAACTAAGCCCCCCCTACGAAGATGCACTTGTGTACAAAATTTGTTGGCTGTAGGATATTTCTTTCTATGCGAAAATAAGTTTCAGTGATCCCCCGTGCGATTTTTGCTTGCCGCCCCCGTCCAATCGGCATTAAATTAAGTCCCCCTTACTGAGATGCACTTGTGTACAAAATTTCGAAGTTTTAGGACACGTCTTTCTATGCGAAAATATGTTTCGGTGATATCCCCCCCCCACTAAGGTGCACTTGGGTACAAAATTTGGTTGCTTTAGGACACTTGTTTCTATGCGAATAAGTTTCAGCGATCACCCCGTGCGATTTTTGTTTGCCCCCCCCCACAATCGGCATCAAACTAAGCCCCCCCTACGAAGATGCACTTGTGTACAAAATTTGTTGGCTGTAGGATATTTCTTTCTATGCGAAAATAAGTTTCAGTGATCCCCCGTGCGATTTTTGCTTGCCCCCCCCAATCGGCATTAAATTAAGTCCCCCTTAATAAGATGCACTTGTGTACAAAATTTTGTAGCTGTAGGACACGTCTTTCTATGCGAAAATATGTTTCGGTGATATCCCCCCCCCACTAAGGTGCACTTGGGTACAAAATTTGCTGGCTTTAGGACACTTGTTTCTATGCGAATAAGTTTCAGCGATCACCCCGTGCGATTTTTGTTTGCCCCCCACCATGATCGGCATCAAACTAGGCCCCCCCTACGAAGATGCACTTGTGTACAAAATTTGTTGGCTGTAGGATATTTCTTTCTATGCGAAAATAAGTTTCAGTGATCCCCCGTGCGATTTTTGCTTGCCCCCCCCCAATCGGCATTAAATTAAGTCCCCCTTACTGAGATGCACTTGTGTACAAAATTTCGTAGCTGTAGGACACGTCTTTCTATGCGAAAATATGTTTCGGTGATATCCCCCCCCCTTAAGGTGCACTTGGGTACAAAAGTTGCTGGCTTTAGGACACTTGTTGCTATGCGAGAATAAGTTTCAGTGATCACCCCGTGCGATTTTTGTTTGCCCCCCCCCCACGATCGGCATCAAACTAAGTCCCCCCTACGAAGATGCACTTGTGTACAAAATTTGTTGGCTGTAGGACACTTCTTTCCATGCGAAAATAAGTTTCAGTGACCCCCCCGTGCAATTTTTGTTTGCCCCCCCCCGATCTGCATTAAATTAAGTCCCCCCTACTAAGATGCACTTGTGTACAAAATTTGGTGACTTTATGACACTTGGCCCCCCCCCCCCCGATCGGCACCAAACTTCACAGGAACACTCTCCAGGTTATGTTAGAGTATTCCTGAAAATTTCATCAAAATCGGTTCAGCGGTTTCCGAGTCTATAAGCTACACACATACATACATACATCCAATTTTATATATACAGTGAGGACGCGTGGGTTGGAATAAATTCATTTAAAATTCATGGGTTTGGTTTTTGGAAAAACGCTCGGACACGTCGATTTTTGTTTTTAAAACTGCATCTTTTTTGATATTTATACTTTTACGATCGTCTTTTGTTTTCGCACTATGACGTCATCAATAATTTTTTTAAATTGCACTCTATATTTTTGTTCACGAATTTGGATGCAGCGCATTTTTCTGAGTACAGAAATGTCAAATTCGTATGACCTTGAAGAGGAAAGTTTTCGAAATAATCAGTCCTAAAGTTTCAAAAATTTATGATAAAATTATTAGAGTAGACCACTAATAATATCATAAAGGAAGCGCTGGAAATCGAGCAAAACATTCAATTGTGTTTATTTTGTTTTTTTGATTGTTGACACTTGTCAAGTACAGTTTCAAAGCTTGAAGAATGGCGCGTTTAACTGAAAAACAACGAATAGATATGTTGATGATGGTAGGATATGACGATAATACTCGAACACAAGCTGAAGTTTGTGATTTGTTCAATGATAAGTACCCGGAGAGGCCTATTACACAATCAGTAGTTAGTAAGATAGAAAAAAAATTTAGAGACTTTGGCCACGTGAGAGACAATTATAAGACCAACCAGGTTACATTTCTCGATTTACAAGAAAATCCTCACAAATCAAGTCAACAAGTAGCTGCAAAACAGTCACTAAGTAAATCTTCTGTTCTAAAATATTTACACAAGAACAAATGGCACCCATACAAAGTACATTTTGTTGAGGAACTTATTGAAGACGATCTCGACCGCAGATTTGCGAAATAATGATGGATAGATGCAATGCCAACCTGGAATTTTTACGTAAGATAGTTTTTTCCGACGAGGCAACATTTCGTTTGAATAGTTCGGTAAACAGGCAAAATTTTCGATATTGGGCACCAGAAAACCCACATTGGAGAATGGAAAGTCATACACAATTCCCTCAGAAAGTAAACGTTTGGGCCGGAATTGTGGGTACCTCAACTTTGGGTCCTTTTTTATTGAGGGAACACTTAATTCTGAAAAATATTTAGACTTACTACAAAATGACATAATACCCAGTGTAAGTGCAGTGTACCTGAATAATGAAAACCCAAATATACCGGCACATTCAGTATGATTCCAACAGGATGGAGCGCCCCCACACTATTCGAGAACAGTACGAGAATACCTTCATAATATTTTCCCAAATAGATGGATCGGAAGGAGAGGTTTTATCGAATGGCCAGCTAGGTCTTCCGATTTAACTCCATTAGATTTTTATCTATGGGGTTATCTGAAATCTAAAGTCTACTTCAATAAACCGGAAAAATAAACACGCAATTGAATGTTTTGCTCTATTTCCAGCGCTTCCTTGATGATATTATTAGTGGTCTACTCTAATAATTTTATCATAAATTTTTGAAACTTTAGGACTGATTATTTCGAAAACTTTCCTCTTCAAGGTCATACGAATTTGACATTTCTGTACTCAGAAAAATGCGCTGCATCCAAATTCGTGAACAAAAATATAGGATGCAATTTAAAAAAATTATTGATGACGTCATAGTGCGAAAACAAAAGACGATCTTAAAATTATAAATATCAAAAAAGATGCAGTTTTAAAAACAAAATCGACGTGTCCGAGCGTTTTTCCAATAACTAAACCCATGAATTTTAAATGAATTTATTCCAACCCACGCGTCCTCACTGTATAGATAGATATAGATAACATATTTCATGTTTCATTTTCATTCATTTAAAGCCAAATTTTAGATTTTCGAATATTTCATCGTTTTGACCCAGATGCCGCCGTAAAAGCAGGTAAACTTTGCTTCCCGCTATTGTAGGTGGTCACAAGAGGCTCAACCAGTAAGAAAGAACGACTCCGAAAAGCACTCTAGTTAGACAGAGGTAAAAAATTACAAAGAGATAAGCCAGTGGTTGCAAGTTGTTTTTACCCAGCCTTGGCTCGGACGAGTCGAAAATGTACGATATTACGAGTGACAGACGAGCGTACACACAGGAAAGAGATCCATGGTTGATCGGCTTACAAAGGGCCGGTGCCGAATACAAATACTGTGAAATGTTTCCATATTCCGTCTAGCGAGCTCGGCCCGAACTATTCGAAAACATACGATTGTTCAAGCTTTTTTTTTTTAACTTTGGGAGAGAGGAAAATTTTTAAGAAAACGTCTGTCGGCCCAACTTCAACAGACGAGCCAGGTTTTCCACAAGGGGTACAATATGCCAGCCCACCAACGGCCCACTGCCGGCAGCATGTACTGCCAGCAATGGGATATCAATAAGCCATCAGACCATACCCAGCGGGAACATGTTACTGACTAAAAACCCCTCTAGGCTTGATTGTTCAAGCGACACACGCGCGATAAGTTAAAGGAGGAGATCTCATCCCTATCGGCTTACGGAGTACCGGTGCAGGTATCAGAAAAATTCGTCTTTAAAATCGTAACCAGTTTTTGTTACTTGAAAAAAATTATTTATATTTCCCGTCAATTTCCGAATGTGCATCCTATATCGTTTAATTGATACAAACTAATAACAAACAATTTTTCACTTCCATTCACTGTACGTACTTGAAGTTTTATGAGAACAGGATATTTTTTTATTACATAATTGACTAACGGTACAGGATATTTTTTTATTGACTAACGGCAACAAGTTTTCCGCCGATTTGTATTTCCACGCATAATTTAAAATGTAATAAATTTATAGGAGACGGTGACAGTAGCGTTTATAAAAAAATATTAGAGGTATGGGTTCCCATACGGAATGAATTTTTGTATTCAAAAAATTGAATGTAGAAATCATATATTACGTAATTATTGCACGAAACTCGGGGAATTGTCAAAATTTAGTGGGAGTAAGTAACATAGAATTGTGTTCATTTTTGAGGGCAAATATTTTAAAATTTGCTTCCGGCTCTCTGATCGGTGCACTCGTACGTTTTTGTGGGTCTATGATTTCAGGTAAAACCGCTTTTTCAAAATAATTTCAAATTTGGAAACAATGTATTGTTCCAAAAGTGAGTGTTTGCATAATCAAGTCATTTTAAATGAAAACATTATCTAGAAATAAATGTAACAAGAAAAGAAGCTAGGGTCATTTTTTTCGGTCAGTTTTTATTACAGGCGGTGAGGTAACTTTCCTGGAATTGCAAATTCCATAGTGCATTGTGTTTTGTTTGTGTCAAATAAAAATTGCTTAAATATTAGGAAATATAGCTTAAACGCAGCCGTTAACTACTTTTTAATTTTTCTTTGTAATTAAAAAAAAAATTAAAGAGAAAAAATACGATAAAGTAAAATGTTGCCACAAGTTTGATTATTGTTTTCAACACAATACATTGAAATAATCAAAAAACGGTAGTATATGAAGAAAAACGATATGATGAACGCCCCCGATAAATGAGTAATCTACAAGATCAGTAAAATTTTAAAGCAAAATTTTGAAAATTTGGACATTTTAATTAATAACAGGTTTAATTGACATAACATCGAACTGTTAAGTAAGTGGAAGCCGCCCGGATAGCGACCTTCTTTTCAAATTTGAAAATGCGACCGTACGGCACAACAAACAAAACCAATGAATTCCTTCTTCGGCAAGATATTTATTTTTCACATAAAAGAGGGTCCGAAACAGGTACTTAGTTAGAATATACCCAAAATGTTCAGCTTTGCCATTCAATGTTTTGTATACCAAAATTAGAATTCTCTTGCTGCATCAGAGCAGACCACAAAACGTTAGTATCTCGAGCACCAGCAATAAATCAAATTGACGGATGCCTTGAGACGATCTTTTTCTTGGCCAATTCTCGGCACTTTTTTAATATGAATTTACAAACATTGAAATAATTAAAAAACGGTGGTATATGAAGAAAAACGATATAGTGAGGGCCGCCGATAAATGAGTAAGCTACAAGACCATTAAAATTTTAAAGCAAAATGTTGAAAATTGGAGGCGTACAGCAGGTTTTACGACTAGGTTAAATTTGGATAATTTAATTAATAACAAGCTTAATTGACATAATATCAAACTGTAATTAAGTGAAAGCCGTCTGGCTAGCGTGTACTCGTCGTATAAGATAGCGACCTTCTTGAAAATGCGACCGTACGGACAACGTACAAAACCAATGAATTTAGTCTCGGGGCGCCGAAGCACCTTAAAGTGTAAAGTGTACGTTAGTAGGTTAAATAATTTAGAAGATTTAAAGCAAGAATTTGCCACGAAATGGGACGCATCCCTCCTGAAGTTATTGACAATGTTCAAAAAGAATTCATTCATCGTATTGGCTGCTGTGAGGAAATCAACAGTGGACAATATTTTAATTTAGTTGTTTTTTGAATTTAATCATTACTTAAATTTAGTAGTTTGAAATAGATAAACAGTTTTCTTTATTTTTTTTGTTGTAGTCACTGAGTTTGTACCAATGCTATTTAAAAAAAAAACACTACTAAAAATAAAATTAGACGGGTTCGAGAGTTTTCCCAATAAATTTTGTTCATGTCAAAACCGTCTTTTGTTTCCAGCGCTTTCTTGATGATATTATTATTGGTCTACTCTAACAATTTTCCCATACATTTTTTAAACTTTAGGACTGATTATTTTGAAAACTTTTCTCTTTAAAGTCATACGAATTTGACATTTCCATACTAACAAAAATGTGCTGAATCCAAATTCATGAAAAAAATATGGGGTGCCATTTAAAAAAAATGTTGATGACGTCATAGTGCGAAAACAAAAGACGATCGTAAAATTATAAATATTAAAAAAGATGCAGTTTTAAAAACTAAAGTTGACGGGTCCGAGGATTTTTTGTGAAAATTCTTCTAAAATGTTTTATCGAATTTATTCCTTACTTTACGAAAGCACTGTACATACAATGAGCGCCAGCCAAATAGAATAAATTCATTATCTCAATTATTGTACATATTGAGAAAAAATCCCGAAACATGTAATTTTTAGTCTATCACATAATAACATAATAAAATTTCATCCCTAACCTCAACCCCCTTCGAGTGACAGTTGCAACCACCAAATTTTTAAATAGTAAGTGGGGCTTGTGATACCTCATTTGAAAGGTCTCTTTATCCTCAATTCAATTTTTTTTTACTCCTCATTTTTGCAATGCATTTTTAAATCATAGCATTTTGAATAGAGCATGAAGAAACCTTTCAAATGAGGTATCACAAAGTCCCCCTTCCCATTTAAAAATTTGGGGGTTGAAACTGTCACTCGAAGAGGGTTGAGGTTAGGGATGAAATTTTCACTTTACAGGATATCATGTGATAGACTAAAACTGACCTGTTTCGGCATTTTTTTTTTCAATATGCACAATAATTGAGATAATGAATTTATTCCAATTAGCTGGCGCTCCCTGTATATTATTATTAATTATATTATATTAATAAATATATTATTATCTCTGTAATACGAAGTAATCCATTCTAATAAAATTAACTGATAGTCAACAAGTTCCTGCAACATCCCTTAATTCTTCGTTCGATGATAATAATGGTTATACATTTTGAAAATTTTAGTATGTGTAAAATAAGTATGTAAATACTACATTTTTCAAGTCGTCCAAACCCAGAAATCGAACAAATCCCCACCAATCTCACCTGTATATTCAAAATTGCATTCTTTACAGAAGTACGTAAGATTTTTAAATTATATTGCATAGTTTATTTGTTATAAACAATTTTCCGGCAATATTTTTTGAAAATTTTGAACGGATTAAATTGTAGGTTGACCACCTGGTAATTAACAGAAAATACATTGTATCTTGCGACCCACAAATCGTCTCACACTTTTTGGATTTAATTGTTTTATGACCTAGTGGCCATCCAAAAAGATGCTTCGAAACGTTCTATTTTGTGGTGCGATTACATTGGATTTGGAAAAGAAGTTCATGTGTGTTGAAATAATAATTTTAACGTCGCAAGTTGTGTGCACCTGCCCGAAATTGCACCTGCTCGGGGAATCGCTCTTGAAAACATATCAAGGGCAACGCGCATTGTAAGCTAAAAGCCTGAAGTCTTAAACGCACTAATTAGGTGCCACGTGAAGTTTAGAAGCTACACTAATTCTGTTAGAATTCCGTGTTTGGTGTGAGTCCATGACTAGGTTTATTTCCACACTTACTGAATTCTAACCGTAATGCCAGTTAATCATTTTTTTGATATCATTTACAGAGGAAGATTTAATTTTTGTCGCAGTATTTTTTGTTGCAATGTAAAACAATTTTTTTAGGTCGTAGGGGGTGCAAGAATGCTACACCTTATTTCAAACTTGCTGATAAAAAATATATATTGTTACCTATAAAAGGGGTGTTTTAAACACGGTGTATAGTGTCGAGACAGTCCAACTTAACATTTAAAACCCCTCTACGACCTCGAATCAAGTTTCGTGAACGTAAATTTGTACTTTTTAAAAGAATTGAATCAATAGTTTTCATTTCTTATCGATTAATTGTGAGCTTGTTTATCGTTGAGCGCAGCCGAGTAAAACGGCAACCTTAAGCTCGAAAGCGGTACAGTGACAGTGGCATGATCAACCATTTAAAAGCCAACGACAATTAGAAAATGGTAACGTTTTTGATTTGCGCACTTCTGAATATTTTTTATCCTATAACTTGAAACTGTTGAAAAACGGTTTCCAAACTAAACTGCCAAATATGTAGTTGCTAGAGACACAGTTAAAAGATTTTAAAATAAGAAATTTATAACCACCATAAAATTTTAAGAGCACAAGAAAATTAGAAAATTTGCGATATTCAAGGCTGGAGCCCTTCGGTCTAGGGACGATTTGCATGTCAATTGTGGTTGTTGGAGACACTGACCTGCTTAAATAATGACAATTTTAAAATTTTCTCTTCTGTTGATTTTCAATTATTTTAAATTTCAGTCTTTTATAATGCTGAGCTTTATACAGGATGTCCCAGAACTCGCGCCCCAGAGAAAAAATGAGAAATCCTCATCAAAAGACAAATAAAAATTCTCAAAGAAAAAAATGTGTAGCTTGAACGGTATTCAAAATAAGAACATTTTTATTCGACAAATCAGAGCGTTGTAAGCCATCCAGGTGTAGTTCCTAACATTGTTGCTATGGTTTTATTACTTTTTCAATAAACTGGTCGGCTATGAAACTTTTGAAAAACTTCAAGATTTCGTTCGAATTCCTTCAATTATGTTTTCTGCCGCGGATTATGTGGAAATGCTGTTAATTTACGGCGAATGTGGACGAAATGCTAGAGAAGCGGCAAGGATTTATGCCCAACGCTTCCCTCTTTAGGTAGGACCTTTTGAATTTCCTGCACGGTTAACGGGAGCCATTTATGCAAATTTTTGGACGCAGAACTTCAAAATTTGCTTGAAGACATTCCACTTGTTTTCCGTATTAACGACTTGTTTCAACACGATGGCGCACCACCACACTTCAGTCGACGAGTTAGAGAAATTTTGGTTCAACAGTATCCTGATCGAATAGGTCGTGGCGGTCCACAAAACTGGCCTGCACGATCCCCCGATTTAAATCCTCTTTCTTTGGGGCCACGTTAAAAATGTTGTGTACAGGCACCCAAGGGTCGCATTCAGGAAGCTTTTGCTACAATTACTCCTGAAATGGCTACAAATTCTAAACGGAGTCTGTTGTGGCGGGCACGGTTATGCTTGCAAATGAATGGGGGCCACTTTGACCACTTGCTCTGATTGTATTTATTTTTCGTTTTGTGATTCCTCTTAGCTATGTTGTTTCTGTTGTTATTATTATGTTATACCATTTCTCCTGTTTTTTAACATAAGTTCACGCGTTATAATAAAGGTTCTTTTCAGAACCGCCATTTGTTGTTTTATTTAACAAACCTAAACTTGATTAAGATGATGGCGAGTGTGACATCTTGAATGACATCTGGCTTAACCTAATATGTTGATGTTGACACTTTAGCGGGCATGTCATTCTGACATTATTTAATTGTGCCAATTTATAACCTTAGCAACCGATTTTATTCACATTAACACCTGAGAGTTCCCTTTCTGGAATTGGTGGAACTTAGATGTCTCACAACTCTCTTATGCAAGCCATTAATTGTTTTTCGTTTGCATTTTTAGAATCGTAATTATCGTCGGCATTTGCCCGTTTTCTCTGGGGCGCGAGTTCTGGGACAGCCTGTATTTAATTAGTTCTTAATTTGTGTTTGCTTTTTAAAATGTTTAGTAGCTATATTCTACGCTATGTAGCAAGAAAAAAAAACCATAAGGTATTGTTTTGTAACGTTTATCAATAAAAATTGTTTAGACCAGGATTTTTTTTTCCTCAATAATACTCTGAAATTCCTCAAACAAAATAATGTAGAAGAAAATGTGAGAAAAATCGAGATATCCGGATAAGTCCTTAAGGCTCTTGCTCAGTAAATATTTTTTAGCGGTAGGCAGTGGCGGCTCGTGGTACAATAAAACAGGTGTTCTGCAATTTGCATCTGATATAATTAGGGTCTGGTTTTTCTTTAAACTTACCTATTTTTTGTAGATCAGATCGATCCTGCGGTCTTTCTTAGTGGCAAATTTATCAATGATCTTTTCATTAAAATTTGTAATTTTGAATATAAATTTCTTTTCAATAGAAAGCATGGACAAGGTTGTTAAACGGTCTTCGGACATTGTATTCCGAAGAAAAGTCTTAATCCACTTTAAAGTTGAAAAACATCGTTCGACCTCAGATGTTGACATAGGGGTTGTAACAATAATTTCTAATAACTTTTTTTATTTCCTTTAGTGTTTCTTTTAAATTATTTTGAATAATGAATTTCAAAAGAGGTAAAGCTCTATTTAATTCTCTGCAATCATCCCTCGAATAAATTACAGACAGCTCTGTTCTCCTTTTCAAGTGTAGGATAAGCTAAGCAAGTAGTCGTCAAATTGTCGTCAGGAAACTTGAAGCAATAGCTTCCAAAACGGCCCGAAAAGAAAAGAGATGCAGTTAGTAAATGATCTTTAAAAACAAATCGATCTTTTGCGGAATTCGTTATAAGTATCATACACTTCTATGGCGGCAGGACGATGATCAAATTTGCTGTTACGTTTTCTTTGATGTGGCTCAGTACATACATTTGACGCTTCATCAATAATGACTGATTGTATTTCGAATTTGGACTATGTTTTTTTCAAAATTATCAATGGCAGTTTTTACTTCTATTGGATCGTTTCTTCTCTTTTGAAATTGATTAAACAAGATATCAACGTGCGGCATAACATGATGAAAAAAAGTCAACCAAAAAACAAAAACTGGATCTTCTAATATACGTCGAATGGCAGAAGCTGCACTGCAAACGGTTGTATTACTAAAATGTTCTTCTATTTCTTTAATGCATTCAATGAGAGATTTTCTGTTTTCAAACACAACATTAATTGTTCGTATGTTAAAATTCCAACAAGTTGTAGCACCCTGAGGAATTTTTCGTCCCACAATTTTATTTAAAACTTCGATACGTTGCGGTGAGTTGTTAAAAAATCCGGGTATATCTTTCAAATTTCGAAATAACACACGAACTTGGCTATTTGTCGAAGAAGCTTTAAACATAATTAAGTTTAACTGGATACTGGATACTTCTGTTTAATTTTTGCCTGCACACCTGCATGTTAACCACTCATTACCGCGGCTCCATCGTAACTTTGTGAAATTAATTTATTGGGGTAATTTCCTATTAAAGGATCTTAGAAAAAGAAACAGGAATTGCTTCATCAAGAATGGGGGCAACCGAATAAAACTAAATTTGCATTATTACAAATACGTATTCCTGGGGTTAAGGATTCAAAGCTATCTAATAATATAGACCTTGTTAAAGATTATTGTTTTAATTTTACTGTACATAAATTATTTGGTTGAGCGGTCCTTTGATTTTGACCATCGTGCCGCCAAGGACACCGCTTTTGCCATTATAAATATGATTCCAGTGCAGACAGTCAAGGAGAGTGCACGCTTTTTTTATTTATCGCATATATTTATTTTTGTACGCATTAGCATTAATAAAGTTTTTGGTTTACTATTACGTATCCAAACAAGTGGTCCTTCGCAGCTAGTGAAAAAACCAAACAGACCTATCAATTTGGGAAATGTTATCAAAAAAGTAAAGTTCGCATTTATTAGAGTTGAGAGCTAAACCAATTTTTTTAAACTCTGAAATTATGACTGAGAATGGTTGGTCCTAATGGATCACCTTGTTGACATCCTACTAAAGATTCAATCACGTTACTATTATAGAATAAATTAGATTGAAAAGCGTAACATTGCCAGAGGTATGGGTAAAGATCTGGGATGATATCCTTGACGATAGAAAGGAGTGAGTCTCTTTCAACAGAATTAAAAGCATTTTTGACGTCAATTTTAAGAGTTACCTCAGCATCAGATTGGTTTTTAATATACGATCTAATTGAATGAGCTGCTGCCTCACAACCGCCTTTTATTCCAAATCCTAATTGGATAGGGTGGAAAAGGGTAGATAACGTATCTCTTACATGGAGGCTACATAATTTAGAAGTTAGGCGTCTAAATGTTGAACCAATAGCGATTGGACGAATACCTCAATCATTTTTTTGAAAGTGCACAAAGAGAGGCACCATAAAGAAAAGGCCTTATTTCTGAATTTACTTTACCTGAAAGCATTAGGTTGCAAAGATTGGAAATAGCGTGTAATAACCGTTGTCCAGACATTTGTTTAACAAATCTTTAAGATGTTGAGGTCTGAGTCCGTCCATACCCGCAGCCGAACCAATAGGGAAAGATAAAATAGCTTTAGAAAGGTGGACTTCAGAAACAACTAGATGTTTAGCACTTTCTTCAAGTTGATGAGGGTAAATTGGATTCCAAACGAACAAACTTGCGACGATTTGGGACCTGTCTATTAGGAAAACGTTCTTGATAACGACGCAATGCTTGTCCACTGTTTTTATTACACTCAAAATAAACTTGCAGCATGTCGACAAGCTCACTATTATTAATTTTTATTGCAAAAAATAGGCAAACAAACTAATAGCCAGTTTCTGACAGCGATGTTAACGTATCCCTAGTATCCACAAATATTTTCTTCATATTTTAAAAATATTAAGAAAATATTAAATCTTTTTTGAATATTTGAATATTTTAGTAATATGAATAAAATATATTCTAAAAAATATTTTAAGCAAAATATTTTATTAATATGAATAAAATATATTGAAAAAAATATTTTAAGGAAAATATTTTATTAATATGAATAAAATATATTGAAAAAAATATTTTAAGGAAAATATTTTTTTAATATGAAGAAAATATATTGAAGAAAATATTTTAAGGAAAATATCTTGATAATATTAATGAAATATATTGTAGAAAATATATTAAGGAATATATTTAGTAATATGTATGTTATATAGCATTACTTATATTTTATTGGGAACAGTTATGCTTAATATTTTTTTCTGTAATGGCAATATGTATTTGTAAATGTCGATTTGATATAACAAAAACAATTCAGTTTTTTGTAAATTTGGTGATGCGTATAACCGATAAGTACGAAAAAATATATCGGATGGGACTTTTGCATAAAATGATAAAGTTATTATTTAAGTTTTATAGAAGGTAGCGGTGAGCAACATTTTCTAAAATGTCATAATTGCTTGATACCTAAGATTTTAATTTTTTAAAGTAATAATGTTGGGCGCTATTAGCTGTATCTTAATACATCGCGCTTTTAATTTTTGCTCCATGGTAACAACTGTTCTCTATTGTATCGGTTATTTGCAGAAAAGTTAATTTTACGATGTTACAAGAAAATTTCGCCAAAAACCGACTTGCCAAAATAGACAAAGTTTACTGGTTTGCCTTTGAAAAAGATATAACATGTGCAAATAATTTAATTTCATCAATATTGATTATATTGCGGTTTACAGATAAGAGTTGTGAATTTCTCCTGATTTTGCATTTATTTATTTATATTATACATCCGAAACACTGATAGCAAAAATTCCAAACACCGCATTTAAACCGCCTGAGCTGACGCGAAATACATTTTATTCGCGGCCTTTGCTTAGCACTGACGCTCTGTGAGTTTGAAACGTTAAACTTTTCTGATCATATTTTCATTTGTATCAAAAACATCTCTAATTTCATTATGTTTGTTGTGTGGAAAAGTTGCTGTTAATTACGACGTAAGTAACGGTTTTTACTCATGTATTTGTAAACGCTAGATGTCATCTTTGCAAGCCATGTGTTAATCTATTCAGCGAACCTGTTTCTGCTTATTGTTAGTAATAGTTAATGAAATTTGTTACTGCGCATACAGTGGATGCATTGGAATATACCAGGATTTTTAATGAACCCGAACGTTTCAATGAATTGGTAAGATACCTGAGTAGTCAGTTATTTTTTTGTATTATTACTTTTTCTATTACTTTTAGCTAATTTTCTATACTTGCTGGAAGGCGAGAACTTTCAGAAAACGATTTATTTAATTATGGGAAAATTATTCCATAAGGAATTAGCCGTTTTGTATTCTGGGCAAGGCCGTAAACAAAAATTGAACTTTTCTCGGATGAAGCTGTATGAAGTGGTCATGGGTAAGAAAAAATATTTTTTATTCATGATATGGCATAGCATAATTAGAATTGATTTAGAGGCAACAAGAAAACGCCATAGCGGTGCCACCACTGACGAAATGAAAATAATCATCGGGTTCTACCTGGCATCAGTCAAATCAAGACTGGAAAATTAAAATTACAGTACATTCCACCGAAGCAGAACGATGTGTGTTCAAAAGTTACAATGTTTAGGAAATTAATAACTTGATATCTTTGGTATTGCCTTAAAGTAATTGGAGATACATTATAATTCAACACAAACTCCAAATTTGGACATAATTCACTCTGTAATGTGTAGATATAAGACATACTTTAATCAATAGACATCAAAATTTCGTTGTTGGAAAAAATGGGCATACATCATTCTGTTTCTGTAGTACCTACATATATTAGTTTATAAACTATGTATGCATTTATATTTGAAATTAATCTTTATTTTAGAAACATTCACTCAACTCAAAATTTAGAGTTGCTTTCTTTATCCGATTAATCGTAATCTGTAGAAGAATCCTCATTATTTAAATGTATTATTATCGGACATATTTTATATCTAGGTATGAGTTCAATATATTATAGATATAAATTTTTGTTCAAATAAATTGACATTATAAATAAAAGTTTGTTTAGCTGGAGCACTTCAATTATAAATATTTTTTATTCATTTGATAAACTTTGAGTATGTCTCAAAAGTTGTCAAAAGTATTAATTCGTTATTAAAATTATGTGCTGTGTACATAAGAAACAAGTTTTTCTGTTTTACACAACTAGAGGTAAGTTTTTATTTTATTTTTATATTCTAAAATACTGGGTAAATATTTTATTTGAATATTTCCTCAATATTTGGAAAAATATAAATAAAACATTTCATTTGAATATTTTCTCAACATTTGGAAAAAATATTAATAAGATATTTCATTTAAATATTTTCTCAATATTTGGAAAAAATATAAATAAAATATTTCATTTGAATATTTTCTCAATATTTAGAAATAATATTAATAAAATATTCAAAAACCTCTCACGAAAAATATGTATAAAATATGTTTTTAAAAATATTTAAAAAATATTTGTGGTTACTAGGGATTTCTCCAGTTAAATGTCCTGGTTACCATGGTTACCATTGTTGCAACAATAGTAATAGTAATTTTTATTTGTGACGCGTCGTTTCCATAGCCACCGCTACGTCTCAGTTATTTTTTAAAACCTAGGGTCAGTTGTTCAACAGTGAACCATCTAATTTTGTGGCCGAGTTTGTAGCTTATCTACTGGGATTTTATTTTTGCAAACTGTTTACCAGTTAAATATGATAAATAATCTTTAAGTTTGCGGTGGGCTAAATCTATGGAAAATCAAGTTTTTGAGATAGAGCCGTTTTTTTCTTTTATGTACTTTGGTTCACTGTGAGACACGGGTGTGATACAGTGAACCATGACTGTGTACACACCGAACCAGATAGATAATAGGAGTTTTAGATGGAAATAAAAAAATTTATTAGAGAAGTATAGAACAAATATTGAACCACATCCACCACTATCGTAGAGAAACTTAATAAATTTGGCGTACGACTGTTTTCTTCTTAACCACTTCCTTTCTACGCTTGCTTGCCTGTCTTGCTTCTTCAATCACATTCATTTCGGGTGTATCCATCGCAATCATGCTTTTGTCAGTTTTGCCGCACCCTGTATGTACAGTGAACCGGTAGTTCCACACTGGTAGTGCTGGACACACAAACATGGTTCACTGTGAACTACCCGGCAATTTTACAGAAACTAAATTCTAGAAAAAAAAACCGTTTGATAAAGTAACTCATTTCGCTGACTAAACTGATAGAGCCTTATCCATTTATAATAGCAAACGGTAGCATAAACAATAGTTACAGAAACAAAGGTAATATGAAGATTTGAACTTACCGCTTGATTTTTACTTTCGCACTCACAAAACACGTTTCTGCGGGTTTACCAACGATGCGTCATTACAGTTTATCACTAACTACAATACAACTTTGAGGTAAGATCTAACAAATTAAAACATATGTCGCCATAAACGTAACATTTTAAATTCGTTGAAAACGAGGGGTGGTTCACTGTTCCTGCTTGGTTTACTGTTGAACAACTGACCCTACTGCTAATAATATTAGTTATTATTTTAATTTCTTTATTACCCTAAAATAAATCAGAAATATTGATTGTGATACATCGTTGAATTCAGAAAAAAAATCTCTATCAAATTGTCAAAGAAAAATGTAAGATTGTAATTTGAAAAAATAAAGTTGACCTTTGACCTTTGAATGGAGAAACAGGTAAAAATTATGTTTGAGCTACACATTGTAGTACTTTTTAAACCATTTAATTTGGCGTATCGTTTGTTACAATTGGACTCCTAATAATAGCGCTGTATTGTGTATATTATATAAAACAAACTAATAAAAGCTGAACCGTCTACCTAGCAACAACTGGCGCAAATATATGAGGAACTTACATTCAAAAAGAATAATATCCATTTTTAACTTATAAGCTCGTACATAAGCAGCACTTATGTACGAGCTGCCACTAGGCGGTAGTCATTAAAATAAATTGCTTTAGCGTACCCCTTAATACAGGCAACACCTTAAACTATTTTATGGCCAACATGTCACAATACAATAGCTCAATGTTTGACAATGAAAACGGCTTGCCAGTGCTAACATTCCAATGTACCTGTTCACGGGATGTGAAATATTTTGTATTTTAAAGCTGCAAGAGGTCGAACATTTAATTTAATAATTTTATTTACTTAGTGGTTTTTAAATGTTTTTGTTATTAATAAAATTTCTGTTTTCTAATTCTACATTCTATTTTCGCATAATTCGCTTTTCCGCTCATTTTTAAAAATTCAATTAATCAATTATTATTATTATTATTATTATTTAGCTTTAATTGCATTTAATGGATTTTGTTGTTTATTGTAATAATCAGAAGATATTAAATAAAAATATATTAAATTTATCTGTCTTTAATTATTGTGAATAAATGCTCTCCTGCTCTCAGAGTAACCTGAACCAAAGCCGTATATTGCTGCGTTTATGCTAAACTCAATGCGCATTAACAAAACTGCTTTTATAGTAGCCCAGTTAATTTATACACTGACCTTCTGCCAGGTTGAGTCCTTTTTGTGTATAAATTGACTAAGCTACTATCAAAACAAGCCGAATTCCACAATACGTATTGAGAAAACATAAACGCAGCACACATCTACTCGTAGTCGATTTTGCCTGTGCGGAGGTCGGTTATTGAATAGCCCTCAAAGGGAGTCCATTTTGACAATCTTCCACAAATATTAGTTCCTGCCAACAGCTTACAGAACTTTCGAGAAAAAAATCTGCAAATTTACACATGAACAAAAAAAAATAAATCCAAAAACGAATTCTTACCTAACATTATGCAGACTAATTTTTTCAATTTCACGACATCTTATTACTAACGAACACAAAGGTTTGCTTACAAGTAACGGATTGGTCGAACAGCCCCAGCAACCATTAATTTCTATAGTCTTAAGGCTCTTGCAATTTCTGGAAATCTAAAAACATGTTTAAATCACAACACATTTATTTTGTCGGTGAGGTTACCGCATCCAAGATCACATTTGCGTCGTTTCGGCCACCCATACAAAAAGTTTTCAATTGTGTGGCAGCTTGAATCCAGGTAATTAAAGTATCTGTCGGTACATTGTTCGAGATCTCTATGTTTCGCCAGAGCGTAGGTGCATCGCATATTTGCTGAAATCTACGACATACCGGTCCAACGCCATCTTTATTTACAAGCCGTGAAGCCATGCTTGGCAACACCGCATTAATGCACAGAAGTAGGCCGGGTATCATTGCACGTCGGTTGCAATCGAAACTTATTAAAAAATAACTAACATGAAATGATCCATACTACATCATTATTCTGATAGTATTAAGAAATAAAACAAAAGTTAGTAAGGGCAGGAGATTTTATTTTGTGGTATTTGTTAAACATTAAATAACATTATTTACAAATAACATATTTTTAACGTTTATTCTTCTCTTTTGTTAGCGTAGCTAATTTCTTTTTTTTCTCTAAATTTTTAGTGCCATTTGTTTCTTTTGAATATTTTGTGTAGTTATTCAACAGAATATTTGCAAAAACAGAATACAATGTTTTAAACAATCTAGAAACATCGTTGCCACACAGACAATGTAATTCAAATTGTTGAAAAAAGTTATTGGAATTTAAGCTTAACTGTGTCAGTTGAATTAAAATGCCTTTTTGACAGGAAGATTGCAAAAATTTTGTTTCCCACACGCTATTAGCTACAATATATTCTAACAAAGCATACATATGAAAGAAAACACACTTAACATGGTAACTTGGTACACTTAAGCCACCTCGCTGTAAAAAGTCAAAATATTCGTTGCAAACATTACTACCGCGTCCTTCCTCAAATAAAAAAACACAGGCAGTACATTCCAGTTTTTTGCAAACAGATCGTGCTCCATAGCCACAAACATATATGCAGCTTGATTCCTCGATTTCACATAATTCAAGATAATTTGAAGTTATAATGGGGCGAAATTGATCAATGTCAACATTATATAAATTTGATTCAGTACTTTCATTAGCAAAGTTGCTAAAGCATGCTTCTCTTTTATTGATCATTTTCAAAATATGTCTTATTCGTAATTTGTTTTCTGATTCAATTACTTGCCTAACTGATACATTATAGTTTGATCCAGATAGTCGTCTGTACATTCCAAACCTTTTCTCTAACTTGTCTGTTTGAAATTTCCCCAAGAGTACATACGAAACATTAAATTTTGTTAAAGCATCGTTAGCAATTTTACATAACACTTGAGATGCTCTTCTTATTGCTTCAAATGTGTCGGAGCTTAAGCCAGCTTTGTCCTTGAAAGACTGCCATGCTTCTATCCAAGACAAAAAACGTTTCAAAAACAATAACTTTTCATCCTCAATACTACAAACTGGTCCTGCCCATTCATTTCTTTTTATTTTTCCTACGATAGGGTTTTTAGAATTTACAATATCCCACCAGATGCGGAAAATTTGTAAAAAATTTGCAGTATCTGTACATTTTTCTTCCGTTTGTAAAGCAGCAATAGTTGACATATGAAAAACATTATCCACTAACAAAACGTTTTGTCTCTCTAAATTCGAGGGATACAAAGTTTTATAACTCAACTTATATGCTTTTTTAATTAACTTATTTTGCTCGTCCTTGAAAAATAGTCGCAAATGTTCGAAACATGCATACCGTTTTATTGTATAATTTTTAAAATCAGGATATATTAAAGTGTGAAAAGTATCTTTTTTGTTCAACCAGTTATTCCTAACATTTTTAAAAATGTGAACAGTGTCATACGATAGGTAAGTATTAATATCAGGGAAGCATGGATTTGGCATAGATTCGTTTGAAGAAATTAAAGTGAACATATTCTGATTTATTCTATTGTTATCAGTTAGTATCGCAACTATAGGAAAACCACATTTTTGAACAAATTCAATTACCTCATTAACGAGTATCTTTAACTGATCTCCTGTTGTGTTATTCACAGGAACTAGTCGAATAACTTCACTAAAATTACCAAAAGCAGAAGAGATCATAAAAGTTTGAATAGTTTTTGCCAGATCCTTAGCATTATTTTCTGAACTGCCAACAATTCCATTGGCTTTAAAATCTAACTTAGATTTCACATAAATTTCATCAATTTGTAATATTGTATATTTTTCTCGAACAGTCAAGTTTTTGGAAATTTGTTTCAAATAGTGACTTGTATTTGAAAGATTTTTGTCTGGTTTTACATTAAATCTAGAAGATATTTGTTGTAAATATCGTTTACTAGGCAGCAGCAAATGATCTTGTAAGAGCATGTAACAAGACGATGAATATGAATAAGCCATAAATGCAAACAAAATAGTTGCTGGGGAATATTTTCGTCTTTTTAACAATATCATGTTTAACTGATCAATTAAAAGTTCCAATTGTTTTTTATGTTGATAGTCTTCCATTTCTTCAGCTTTTTCGTTACACGTAACTAAATTTTCATACGACTTTTGCAAGAAAAATTCAAAAGATCGAGTCCTTAAATTGTGTTGACTTACGTTGGCATACCTAACTAATATATTTTCAAGTTGCGACCATCGAGATAATTTTAAATCACAAGGGAGAATCCAGTTCAAATCGTGAGCAGAAATTTCTTCTTTTCCAATAAAGAGTTTTAATGTTAAATCACTTTTCACAAGAACACTACATAAAATTTCGGTGGCACTTAACTCAGTTTCACTTTCAGAAGAACTATTAGAACACTCAATATTTAATAAATACAGCCAAACACCAAAGTTGCTCTTAATTTTAAAGTTCCACTTTGTTTCACTGTTTATACCTTTAGTTTTGTTTGAAAAGTGTCAAGAAAATTTGTAAAGTCATTTATAATATCAGATTTTACAAATTCTTCAATTTTTCCAGCTTCTTTTGATTGCAACGCTTTCCTTCTTACTTCAGGGTCTTTTCGTCTAACTACTGTTGAAGTTGAAGACAGATAAACTGGAAGATTTTGAAAAATTGTGGGTACAGCGTCTTCCTTTCATTTTGGGTGTGCTAATAGCAACGTAGTAACAGTTGACCCGTTTTTGTATATCTGATCTAATATAACATCATTTTCGTTAAAATGTTTTATACAAACAGATGAATACTTCGTAGGCTGCCAATTTTTCCTTGGGATAGCTCGAAGCCATTTCTTTTTCGTTTCTTCATCTTTTGGAAATGAAAACGTAGTAACTGCAGCTTGCCCCTTTACGGATACACTTTCGTAATTCGATTTGCAGCTTGGGACACAACATTTTCTAGTCATCTAAAAAGTTTTCATGTGAAAAGCATGAACCAAAGGTTAAATGTACTTACTTTCTATATTGTCGAATATCAAATTATTGAGTTAAATATTCTGATAAATACACACAGGTTTGGAAATACCACAACTATCTAACGTTAACTGCACTTTATAACAATATCAACAACAACTCAATGATGCAATGCTGAACTGAAGAACGCAAAATGTCCGCCTAGCAACACTGCTGCCAAATTTCTTAGTTCACGGCTTGTAAAATAAAGATGGCGTTGACCGGTCGCAAATTACAATTCAAGTGCACCGGATCGCAATATTTAAAAATCTCAAATAACATTTCGTTTGGTAAATTTAAAATACCTGAAGAGTATTTTGTTGTTTTGCTGCAAATCAGTTCATCTTCAAGCGGTATTTTTCTTTTGCGTGCTGCACTTCGTAACCAGTATGGGGATGTTGTTTCAGGTCCTGTGATCATTTTAACGGGGCATTTACAAATTTAAATTTAACTTTTATTTAAATTTTGAGCGAAGACGTCAAACAGTTTCAATTGTTTCGTTTGCGTCATGGAATTGTGATTTATCAAAAATAAAGAAATTCAATTTACATCTAGAGTCACAAGGATTTTCCGGGCAACTCGTAATTTGTTTTGATTATTGAGGTTATGGTAAGAGTTCCCGGCTTTCACAATGTCGAATGTGATGTCGAATGCGGAAGATAAGATAAGTTGTAGTGTTGCATTTTTCAAATGATTTTTACGACCCTGCAGTAGTGATTATTGTGTCATTCGGAAAAACATTTGTGCCAATACAGTCCAGATTATACCATTAAGGCGAATCGGGACGAACAAGTGTGCAAGAGAGACTCAAACATCGGAAAAGTATTGAGCGATTTCTGAAGAAACGGCACAACCGATTTTCAAATTCTAAAGTGTATATGTCTTAAAATGTTGTTTGAATTTGCGCCAACGTTTTAGTTTTTTAATTTTTGGTTTGGTAAAAAAGATATTGTTCTTTATTTTGTTATTAACAAAATTACAAAAAATCGGCTCAACGGCAAATGTTGGAACCGATTTCTAAATGGCAAATTTTTTTTTATTTTTGAATTTCGTTGGATAATAACGGCCGTAGCGGTAAAATGCATTTTCCTTTGACAATCGCATACCGACAGTCCACTGGGCGTTATTATTTACAAAAGAGTGGTGGGACGTGCGGTACGACAAAAATGATTCAGTTTCGCTGCGACAGTTATAAATAGAAAAAAAAGATTTTATTTTTTTAACTTTGTAAAACATGAATTTTCAATGTGGATAAGAACAGTTTTGGAACTCCGCGCCTCTACTATTTTAATTCTTCAATATTTTCCTGTGGCTCTCTAATCTTCATGCTTCTACATTTTCGGGGGTCTACAATTTCTGGTAAGACCGCTTTTTCGAAACAAAATTTCAACTTTGGGAGCAATGCTTGGTTCCAAAAGTCGTAATCAGGCAAAATCCTTTCGATGTAAATGTCCCGGGGAGTCCACACTACGAAATCACAATATTGCCTACCGGTGATATGTAATTGCCCTTGCACCTGATAATAATAGTTGTGCGATCTCTTCAATCTAGAACTTTTGTCCAAGCAAAAACCCTTAACAGTTTGAATTGCCTCGACAATTGTTAAATTTTCTGCTTTTTTGAGGCATTTCACTTCAATAATTCCTCCACTGTTGGTTAGTCCATCTGGAGAAGCGCCTAAGTAGCCATACTGTAGATGAACAAACAAACCACAATTGGTAACTGTTTCGCCTGTTTGTTCCATATAGTCATGTACTTATAGCGTTTTTTTCGTTCACCTTGCCATATTGAACGGCGGCATTTGTAAATGGCCTTCCATATAAAAAGGTTTCAACCAGTTTACACCATTTGGTACTTTTTCTTCGTTTCGCTATTTGTCCAAACATTGATGATGTTAAACGGGTTTTCCTTTCCGTGAACCAACTTTCATTATCACTCTGTCCTCTGGTCTTTCTTTCAATCAGATCTCTTTCTTCGACAGATACCTGGAGACTTTTTAGAAATTCATTTCCTTCATTTGCGAGTTCTTCGGACTCCCTTTCGTGGAGTGTCTGTAATCCATTTTAATTATGCAGGTACTAAACACAACTGAACTCACCAACGTTAAAAGGTTCAAGTAACGAAATCTATTGAATACAAAACATCGGTCTGTTGCAGATGGTGAGAGTAAATTTCTCGAAATTGCAAGTTTATGTTTATGTTTTGTCGGTGTTTTATAAATATATTCTTATCTTAATAGTTTCGTTAGTAGTTCCGCCAAAGTTTACTAAAATGCTCCGCATTTACGGGGCGGCGCGGCGGAATCAAAGGAGAAAACGTATTTTACCGTTTCGGACGCTATTTTCTATGGAAAAAATAAAAGAAAAATTGCTTAAATAGTAGAAAATGTAGCTTAAACGTCGCCCTTGGCTGCTTTTAAATTTTTCTTTTTTATTAAAAAGTTACATAAAAAAAAAATTTAAGAAAAAAAAAATTTGAGAAAATAAAACGTTGGCGCAATTTCAATTATTGTTTTCGAAACATTTTTCTTTTTAAATTAAAAATATTTTGCTTGGTTTGTGTAGAAACAGCTAAATAGTTTCAGCGCCCTCTATTTTATCAGAAACACATTAAATAATCGTCCCGATTGGCCTTAAGATTATCTCGAAGGACCGGTCGGTCTATACAGAAATGGCAGTACCTGCATAATGATAGTATTCTCGGATACAATGCGTTCATGCAACGCCATCTTTATTTTACAAGCCGTGAACTAAGAAATTTGGCAGCAGTGTTGCTAGGCGGACATTTTGCGTTCTTCAGTTCAGCATTGCATCATTGAGTTGTTGTTGATATTGTTATAAAGTGCAGTTAACGTTAGATAGTTGTGGTATTTCCAAACCTGTGTGTATTTATCAGAATATTTAACTCAATAATTTGATATTCGACAATATAGAAAGTAAGTACATTTAACCTTTGGTTCATGCTTTTCACATGAAAACTTTTTAGATGACTAGAAAATGTTGTGTCCCAAGCTGCAAATCGAATTACGAACGTGTATCCGTAAAGGGGCAAGCTGCAGTTACTACGTTTTCATTTCCAAAAGATGAAGAAACGAAAAAGAAATGGCTTCGAGCTATCCCGAGGAAAAATTGGCAGCCTACGAAGTATTCATCTGTTTGTATAAAACATTTTAACGAAAATGATGTTATATTAGATCAGATATACAAAAACGGGTCAACTGTTACTACGTTGCTATTAGCACACCCAAAATTAAAGGAAGACGCTGTACCCACAATTTTTCAAAATCTTCCAGTTTATCTGTCTTCAACTTCAACAGTAGTTAGACGAAAAGAACCTGAAGTAAGAAGGAAAGCGTTGCAATCAAAAGAAGCTGGAAAAATTGAAGAATTTGTAAAATCTGATATTATAAATGACTTTACAAATTTTCTTGACACTTTTCAAACAAAACTAAATGGTATAAACAGTGAAACAAAGTGGAACTTTAAAATTGAGAGCAACTTTGGTGTTTGGCTGTATTTATTAAATATTGAGTGTTCTAATAGTTCTTCTGAAAGTGAAACTGAGTTAAGTGCCGCCGAAATTTTATGTAGTGTTCTTGTGAAAAGTGATTTAACATTAAAACTCTTTATTGGAAAAGAAGAAATTTCTGCTCACGATTTGAACTGGATTCTCCCTTGTGATTTAAAATTATCTCGATGGTCGCAACTTGAAAATATATTAGTTAGGTATGCCAACGTAAGTCAACACAATTTAAGGACTCGATCTTTTGAATTTTTCTTGCAAAAGTCGTATGAAAATTTAGTTACGTGTAACGAAAAAGCTGAAGAAATGGAAGACTATCAACATAAAAAACAATTGGAACTTTTAATTGATCAGTTAAACATGATATTGTTAAAAAGACGAAAATATTCCCCAGCAACTATTTTGTTTGCATTTATGGCTTATTCATATTCATCGTCTTGTTACATGCTCTTACAAGATCATTTGCTGCTGCCTAGTAAACGATATTTACAACAAATATCTTCTAGATTTAATGTAAAACCAAACAAAAATCTTTCAAATACAAGTCACTATTTGAAACAAATTTCCAAAAACTTGACTGTTCCAAAAAAATATACAATATTACAAATTGATGAAATTTATGTGAAATCTAAGTTAGATTTTAAAGCCAATGGAATTGTTGGCAGTTCAGAAAATAATGCTAAGGATCTGGTAAAAACTATTCAAACTTTTATGATCTCTTCTGCTTTTGGTAATTTTAGTGAAGTTATTCGACTAGTTCCTGTGAATAACACAACAGGAGATCAGTTAAAGATACTCGTTAATGAGGTAATTGAATTTGTTCAAAAATGTGGTTTTCCTATAGTTGCGATACTAACTGATAACAATAGAATAAATCAGAATATGTTCACTTTAATTTCTTCAAACGAATCTATGCCAAATCCATGCTTCCCTGATATTAATACTTACCTATCGTATGACACTGTTCACATTTTTAAAAATGTTAGGAATAACTGGTTGAACAAAAAAGATACTTTTCACACTTTAATATATCCTGATTTTGAAAATTATACAATAAAACGGTATGCATGTTTCGAACATTTGCGACTATTTTTCAAGGACGAGCAAAATAAGTTAATTAAAAAAGCATATAAGTTGAGTTATAAAACTTTGTATCCCTCGAATTTAGAGAGACAAAACGTTTTGTTAGTGGATAATGTTTTTCATATGTCAACTATTGCTGCTTTACAAATGGAAGAAAAATGTACAGATACTGCAAATTTTTTACAAATTTTCCGCATCTGGTGGGATATTGTAAATTCTAAAAACCCTCTCGTAGGAAAAATAAAAAGAAATGAATGGGCAGGACCAGTTTGTAGTATTGAGGATGAAAAGTTATTGTTTTTGAAACGTTTTTTTGTCTTGGATAGAAGCATGGCAGTCTTTCAAGGACAAAGCTGGCTTAAGCTCCGACACATTTGAAGCAATAAGAAGAGCATCTCAAGTGTTATGTAAAATTGCTAACGATGCTTTAACAAAATTTAATGTTTCGTATGTACTCTTGGGGAAATTTCAAACAGACAAGTTAGAGAAACGGCTTGGAATGTACAGATCAAACTATAATGTATCAGTTAGACAAGTAATTGAATCAGAAAACAAATTACGAATAAGACATATTTTGAAAATGATCAATAAAAAAGAAGCATGCTTTAGCAACTTTGCTAATGAAAGTACTGAATCAAATTTATATAATGTTGACATTGATCAATTTCGCCCCATTATAACTTCAAATTATCTTGAATTATGTGAAATCGAGGAATCAAGCTGCATATATGTTTGTGGCTATGGAGCACGATCTGTTTGCAAAAAACTGGAATGTACTGCCTGTAGTAGCGGTAGTAATGTTTGCAACGAATATTTTGACTTTTTACAGCGAGGTGGCTTAAGCATACCAAGTTACCATGTTAAGTGTGTTTTCTTTCATATGTATGCTTTGTTAGAATATATTGTAGCTAATAGCGTGTGGGAAACAAAATTTTTGCAATCTTCCTGTCAAAAAGGCATTTTAATTCAACTGACACAGTTAAGCTTAAATTCCAATAACTTTTTTCAACAATTTGAATTACATTGTCTGTGTGGCAACGATGTTTCTCGATTGTTTAAAACATTGTATTCTGTTTTTGAAAATATTCTGTTGAATAACTACACAAAATATTCAAAAGAAACAAATGGCACTAAAAATTTAGAGAAAAAAAGTAAATTAGCTACGCTAACAAAAGAGAAAAATAAACGTTAAAAATATGTTATTTGTAAATAATGTTATTTAATGTTTAATAAATACCACAAAACAAAATTTCCTGCCCTTACTAACTTTTGTTTTATTTCTTAATACTGTCAGAATAATGTTGTAGTATGGACCATTAATTGAAAATCAGTCATGTTAGTTATTTTTTAATAAGTTTCGATTGCAACCGACGTGCAATGATACCCGGCCTACTTCTGTGCATTAATGCGGTGTTGCCAAGCATGGCTTCACGGCTTGTAAATAAAGATGGCGTTGGTTCATGTCATAAAAACCATTCAAAAAATGCAACACTATACAAGCAACAGAAATTAATCCTTGGATGGATTTTTTAGACATTGCCCGTATCAACGAATATAGACTTCAAATATAAGAACGGTTCTTACAGCGGCGAATTGACAAGATTTTAGTTCAATCATCTCCACGAAATGGCAGCAGCCTCGATTTTTATCGTGCTGTCTCTTTTGGCGGGCGCATTCGACTGTGCATTCGACACGCGAGCCGAGCTGTGGGATATGTGGCGGTGTCAAGCGGTTGGCGAACAGAACTAACGGCCTGTTCTCCAAGCTTTCGTTCCTCTCTTATAACCCATAAATGTTCTTCTATATGAAGTCTATATTCGTTACCCGTATGCAAAGCGTAGTTTTGATAATTAAGATTATACTTCGACATTAGTCCCCCTAATCAAAACCGTGCTGTTGTAAATTTGGCAACAGGGAAACTAGACTTACACCAGCATAGTGTACTAGTTAGTTCGCAATTTTCTACTACTATTATTTGCTATTTATCAGATGTTTCTTGTGTAAATACCAATCTATATAAATAAAAATGAAACGTGGTTCGTTGGTCATCGAATAACGTGAGAATGGCAAAACCGATTTGGCTAATTATTTTAGTAAAATTTTAGTAATACTTCGAGACAGGTTATGACGGAAATAAAATGTTTAAAAGTTTGCGTCGAAAATTGAACATTGAAACTGGTTTTCTTAAATGTGCACATGCGGAAATAAAATACTTAACTAAAAATGGCGTTTGATTGACAGTCGACAACAGATTGTAAATTGCGAGTAAAGCCAGGCGCTTTTATAAAGTGATTGATTCAGTTATTTGCTTTTAGTTTAATTGTGATTCTGTTGTAAGTTAACACAATTTAATCCCATTACATTAAGTTTGAGTTCAATTGGGATTCTGATAACTTCGTAATTAACACAATTTAATAATGCCCCCGATACGGCGAAAAAAATATGGGCGTCGAAGTGCAAATGCTTCAAGTCAGTCCAATATTCGATCTCAGCAAACTAGAGAAGAATGCGAGCAGCGAAATGAAATTGAACGGAATCGATTATCACAAAATCGCTCAGCACGTACACAAGAAGTAAGAGATAATGCAAACGAACGGGATATGCATCGAATGAGACATAATCGGTTAATAGAAACCAATCGCGCGACAAGGAATTTAAATGAACGTGTAAGAAGACAAGCAAATGTTGGGTTGAATACTCATCGAGCTACAGTGCAGACCAATCCGTTGCTATTGGATCGATGAGCGTTGTATGCCCGCATTGTAAGGCATTAAAATACAAAAATGAAGCTCCGGGATTGTGTTGCGCAAGTGGCAAGGTCAAATTGGTGCCATTGGTCGCTCCAGCAGTTTCCTGACACAAATACAGAAATATAACAGTTGTTTTCAAATGACTTCATTTGGCGCAACCAATGTGATTCGGGGCAACTTCATGCCTACCTTCAAGGTAATTGCAACACAATCATACATAGAATTATTATTTATATAGGTTAACCTTTACAGATTCAAGGTCAAATATCGATACCTTTTTTCCAAAGTATCGTAAGTGACATTTTGAGCGAAATTGAGATTTTGCATTATATCGTAAATATCGGACTAAATGCTAGTTCTGGCAGAGTAATATACCCATCAGTTTATTCTTTATGGTGATAATAACACAATAAACCTATCGTAAGTACCAAGATAGTCACATGCAATGACCTTGTGGACAACAAAGTTGTCTCCTGCAAAATTTGACAGATGTGGCTTACGATACTTTGGTAAAAACGTATCGATATATCATCGGGCAGGTTCGCTGTTGCCTCTGCCAGATGCAGACTATAAATGTCTGCAGATTTATTTCATGGGCAATTCACCACAAGAAGTAGATCGGCGTTGTGCACAAAACAGTTCGGTGAAAAGACCAATTATCGAACAACTACAAACTTTTTTTCACCAAAACAATGCATTGATTGCATTGTTCAAAACTGCACTGGACCGAATGCCATCTGATAATCTCAAAATTGTTATTAGAGCCGATAAGACGCCTGCGGGAGAACATGCAAGACGTTTCAATGCGCCAACAATTGATGATGTAGCCATTGTTGTCGTTGGTGAAAATTTGGAATCCCGTGATATCGTTCTACATCGGCGGAACAATCAGCTGCAGCGAGTGTTTGAAACGCACCGATCATATGATGCGTTGCAATATCCCATCATATTTTGGCAAGGCGAAGATGGTTATCATTTCTCAATCAAGATGATAAATCCGCTTACAGGTGCTGAAGTGGACAAAAAGGTCAGTTCAATGAACTATTATTCATATCGACTGATGGTCCGTGAAAATGAGGAGAATCACATCTTGAAATGTCGGCGTCTATTTCACCAATATGCTGTCGATATGTACGTCAAAGTTGAAACTAAGCGATTGACATTCATCAGATTGAACCAGAGGAAACTCCGTTCCGAACAGTATATTCACCTTCGAGATGCCATCAATTCTGACGGAAACGCACAGAATGTTGGCCGAATTACGATTCTCCCAGCAACGTACATCGGTAGTCCGCGACATATGCATGAATACGCTCAAGATGCCATGTCGTATGTTCGCCATTATGGCACACCAGATTTGTTTATCACGTTCACATGCAATCCGCAGTGGATAGAAATTCGACAAGAGTTATTTCCTCGCCAATCACCCATCGATCGCCATGACATCTCAGCGAGAGTCTTCAAACAGAAATTGAAATCGCTGATGGATTTCATTGTCAAGCATTGTGTGTTCGGCGAGACGCGCTGCTGGATGTATTCAGTGGAGTGGCAGAAACGCGGATTACCACACGCACATATTCTCATTTGGTTGATTGAGAAGATAAGACCAAATGAAATTGATGATGTGATATCATCGGAAATTCCCGATAAAGAAGAAGATCCAGGCTTGCATGAGGTTGTTACTAAGAACATGATTCATGGCCCCTGTGGAACATTAAATAACAATGCTCCGTGTATGGTTGACGGAAAATGTTCCAAGCGTGATCCACGGGCATTAGTAGCAGAAACAATTACCGGAAATGACGGTTATCCACTGTATCGTCGTCGATCTACTGCGAACAATGGAAGATCAACGATTGTCAAAGTGAATCAACAGGACATTGAAGTTGATAATCGTAGGATTGTTCCGTATTCGCCATTACTCTTCAAGACTTTCAAAGCGCATATCAACGTCGAATCTTGCCATTCCGTAAAATCCATCAAATACATCTGCAAGTATGTAACCAAAGGAAGTGACATGGCTGTAATTGGAGTTGGTGCGGAGAATTCCATCAATGAAATCACTGAATATCAAATGGGCCGCTATGTTAGTAGTAATGAAGCAATTTGACGCATTTTTTTATTCGCCATTCATGAAAGACATCCCACTGTTGTTCACTTGGCCGTACATCTGGAAAATGGTCAGAGAGTATACTTCACTGCGGAGAACGCATTACAACGAACTGATCGACCACCACCTACAACATTGACCAATTTTTTTGAAATGTGCCAGAATGATGACTTCGCCCGAACGCTCCTATACTCCGATATGCCAAGATATTATACTTGGAATCAATCGTCAAAGAAATTTCAACGACGGAAACAAGGACATCCAGTTCCAGGTTACCCACATGTGTTTTCTAACGATGCATTAGGTCGCATTTACACAGTCCATCCAAACAACGACGAGTGTTTCTATTTGCGTTTGCTATTGGTCAACGTTCGTGGCCCAACATCATTCCAACATCTACGAATGTTAATGGTGAATTATGTGCTCTCCATCTTTGTGGACATCTCTGGGGCCTTCAATGACCTGTGGTGGCCTGGACTTGCCCAGGCACTGAGGGACAAGGGTGTTGGGGGCGCGCTCATTGCTACCTTAGCCAGCTACCTGAGTGGAAGGAAGGTGGTACTCTCATCAACCAACACAACAGTAGAAAAGATGTGCACAAAAGGTTGTCCCCAGGGGTCTGTTTTAGGTCCAACTCTCTGGAATTGCGTGGTAGATGTGCTGCTTCAGATGCCCCTCCCAGATGGCTGTAGCGTCATAGCCTATGCTGACGACTTAACCTTTGTGGTTACATCTCCTACCAGGTCTGGTCTGCTACTTCGTTCCCAGCATTGCCTCGACATCGTGCTTTGCTGGGCGGAGTCGCAGAAACTTACCATTTCAACGACAAAGACCACCTACATGGTCAACCGGTCTCCGCCGCGCATCCACCATCGAGACCTTAGGCTTCAGCTGGGAAACACCCGACTCCGCCTTTCGGAATGTGTGAAATACCTGGGAGTCATGGTGGATCACAGCTTGAATTTTCAGAAGCATGCTGAGTATGTGCATGCCAAGATCCGAGCCCTCATTGGCGCCCTGAGGCGCAAATGCCGTTCCTCATGGGACCTTGATGTTACCTCGTCCCTCCATGCGATCTACAGGACTGCAGTGGTTCCGATCGTTAGCCACGGCGCAGAGATGTGGCAGCACAGGTTGCGGATGGTAATAGTGCGGAGAAAAATTAGCTCCATTCATGGGCTCTGTGGCAGAGCAATCTGCAAAGGATACAGCTCCATCTCCACGGATGCGGCGGGAGTACTGGCTGGAATCCCTCCTCTGGACCTGGAAATACAGAGGAGAACTGCCCTTACAGGCCTCCGAAAGAATGGTCATGCCCCATTTCAGGATTATATGCTTCGAATGGAGGACTTTCCTAGCCTTTCCCATGCCAAGGAATATCTGACCCTTCGGGTGTGGGACTGTTGGCAGGAGAGGTGGGAGGAGTCCACCAAGGGACGGGTCACGTTTGGTTTTTTTCCCCGGGTGCCTGATCGTCCATGTCAGAAGCCGAGCTTCATAACCACACAGCTACTGTCAGGACACGGGAACTTCGGCATCCACCTGCATCGGCTGGGGAAGCGTGATCTCCCGTGCTGTCCCGCATGCCCGGATGCTGATGATGATCCCGCCCATCGTCTCTTTGTCTGCCCACTGTTTGACGACGCCCGCTCTGACCTGTCAGCCCAAGTGCAGCCCTGGCCTCCGCCATTAGAGCTTGTGCCTTATATGGACCCGGAACTGTTGCGTCCATTCACTGTGGCCACCGATTGATCCACCGGCCACAAGTAACTTTGCCTGGCCCCAAATGCCTTGATGGACCTCCCCGCAGATGTTCTTGTCTGCAACGCTAGCCACCGCCTTCCCGCGAATAATTAAATAATAATTTAAATACTTTAAATAATTTAATAATTAAATAATAATTAAATAATTTAAGTTGAGATACTGCCGCTGTAACCGACTGTAACTGTGCGTCCTATTTGGCGCTATAACTTTCTAAAAATACATGCGCTGTTTGGCGCCTTATATATATATATATATATATATGCTAGAAAATGACACTCATTGGGATTACACCCTTCAAGATGCTGTGATTTCGTCAAATGCTCATCAAATACGAACATTGTTTTCGATAATTATCTCAACATGCTTCCCATCGAAACCGATTGATTTGTGGACCAAATACAAAGATGACATGTCTGATGATATTTTGCATCAGATGCGTACTATAACATCAAATCCAAATTTGCAACTAACCGAGGAAATTCACAACGAGGCATTGATATTAATTGAGGGCATGTGCTTAGTGATATCAAACAAGGTATTACTTCAATTATGGATGACAGCGCCCAATCGTCCGATGCATGATGTATTTAATCAAGAGTTGAGACGCGAAAAACAATACGATTGCGATGCAATGAGAGAATCAGTTCAAACGACCGTTCCGTTGTTGAATCGGCAACAAAAATGTGCATACGACACTCTCATGAAAGTTGTGAACGATGGAACTGGAGGGATTTTCTTCTTGGACGCTCCCGGTGGAACTGGAAAAACTTTTCTGATCGCATTGATTTTGGCAACCATTCGCTCGCAGAATGAAATTGCACTTGCACTTGCTTCATCAGGAATCGCAGCTACGTTGTTGGAAGGTGGTCGAACAGCTCATTCAGCACTCAAGTTGCCGTTGAATTTGAATATCACTGAAACTGCAACGTGCAACCTTTCAAAGAACTGTGCGATGGCCAAAGTTTTGCAGCAATGCAAATTGATCGTTTGGGATGAATGTACGATGGCGCATAAAAAGTCTTTGGAGGCATTAGACCGAACGATGCAAGATCTACGAAGCAATCATAACCAGTTTGGTGGTGCGATGATTCTGTTGGCAGGTGATTTTCGCCAAACATTGCCAGTGATTCCACGGTCAACGTCGGCCGATGAACTTAATGCATGTTTGAAGTCGTCCGTTTTGTGGAAACACATCAAGACACTCAAATTAAGTATCAACATGCGTGTCGAGTTGCAAAACGACCAATCTGGAGAATTATTTTCAAAACAATTACTGGACATTGGCAATGGCAAAATCCCCGTTGACATTTCGACTGGCTGCATTACATTCCCCATCGATTTTTGCCAATTCACCAAATCAAAGACCGAACTCATTGGAAAGGTGTTCCCAAACATAGCCCAAAATCACAAAAATCATGATTGGTTGAGTGAACGTGCTATATTGGCTGCGAAAAACATTGATGTCAACGAATTGAATTTCAAGATTCAAGGTGAAATTGCTGGCGGATTGATGACTTACAAATCGGTGGATTCTGTTACTAACCAAGATGATGTCGTCAACTATCCAACAGAATTTTTAAACTCCCTGGAATTGCCCGGATTGCCGCCTCACAATCTCCAATTGAAAGTCGGATCGGTAATGATAATGTTGCGAAATATCAAAAACAAAATGGTGATAAGTAACAGTTGAACTTTGAAAAATAAAACCAATATGTGGAAGAAATGCATTTACACTGGCTACTGATTCACTGGCATGCTGGTGATGTTCCACACCGTATTGCAAGCAAGAAGAACAATAAAACTATTATGTGGAAGAAACGCATTTACACTGGCTACTGATTCAATGGCATGCTGATGATGTTCCAGGCCATATTGCAAACAAGAAGAAAAATGAATGTAGAAGAAACGCATTTACACTGGCTACCGATTCAATGGCATGCTGATGAGGTTCCAGACCGTAGTGCAAAAAGAAGATCTACGTACAAAAGTATAAACAATGAACCACTGCGCTGCACAGTTGAATTTAAAATATTTAAAAAAAATAAAAAAAAGTTTCGGTTCCACTATTGTCTTCAGTAAAAAAAGAGAAAACACTGCTTTCATTTGAATGGCGACTTTTGTTGCAATCGACATGGCGTTATTGGAGTAGAAATTATTGGTGAGAATCACGAGTGGGACATTGAATCCCTTCTTTTTAATCGCAGCATATCTATCTGCTTTGTTGTTGCTAACAGCGCACCTCATTGAGGCTTTAAAGTTGTGTACACCTCTTCCAGCTCTTCTAAATGATCTCCAGGCATTTCATCACGATTCTCATAACACAGAAGATGGTCGATGTAATTATTAAATCTATATATATACAAGGTGTAAACGAAATAAGTACATTAATTTTTACCAGTAGTAGAACTCGTCGAGATAAGCCCTTTTTTTATGTACCATTTTTTCGAAATCGCATTTTTTAAAATCATTTTCCCCCCACAAATTGACGAGCCTTCTATGAAATGCTCCAACAAAGAAAAATAATGACTTTATTATTGAAAATTAATTTGTCACTTCTGTCAAGTGAAATCTGAAAAAATGTCTAGATTTACCAATAACAAATTTACTGATATTGTGTTAACCTATGGTGAGAGCCAAGGGAATGCAGCCTTAGCTCGAAGAATTTACATGGACCGATTTCCGAACCGTCGTCTTCCGAATGTTCGCATATTTGTAAATGTGGTGCAGCATCTTCGAGATCACGGATCTTTTCAGCCTGCAGCTTACGATCGTGTTCTGTTCTGAACAGTGTCGAGGTTCGACCTGGGCTCAGCACAAGAAGGCTAGCACTGCCACATGGAGTATCGCATGCTACAATTTGGAAAATACTAAAAGAACAGCAATTGTATCCTTATCATGTTCGAAAAGTGCTCGTTAAATAGGACGAAGCAGTCCTGTACCCTGGCCTGCCCGAACGCCGGACTTGAACCCTTGCGACTTCATTTTGTGGGGGTACATGAAGGATTTAGTATACTCTATATCAATTGATACCATCGAAATGTTGCAAGAACGGGTGGAACTTGGTGCTGCAATGATTCGTAACAACAGAGCCATGTTACAAAGGGTAGAAGAATCACTTCGTCGGCGTCTTCAAGCATGTGTACAAAACAACGGTGGACACTTTGAACAATTTTTATGATCGTTTTCCTTTATTTTCGTTAGCGCAATTCTCGCGTCAATGTTTAAAAATAAATTTGAAATAAAACTTTTTTTTGGTGTTTATTGGTTTATTGTTTAAAATCGACAATAATAGTCACAACTAATGGTAACAGTTTCATAAGGTAATCTTGTTGATTAGGTAACTTTGCTTCCAGTGGCGTGTAAGAAAATTGTGTAAGATTTTAAAATAATTTTAACTCAAAAACAAAAACGTTTTCAAAACAAAGTTATTAGGAAAAGTTGTTGGTCTTGAAGAGTTCTATTACCAGTTCAAATTAATGTAGTTATTTCGTTTACACCTTGTATATATACAGGTTGTTCACGAAAAAACGCCCCAGCTCCTAGCGCTATTATTAGGAGTCCAATTGTAACAAACGATACGTTAAATTAAATGGTTTAAAAAGTACTATAAAGTGTAGCTCAAACATAACTTTTACCTGTTTCTCCATTCAAAGATCAAAGGTCAACTTCATTTTTTCAAATTACAATCTTATATTTTTCTTTGACAATTTGATAGAGATTTTTTTCTGAATTCAACGATGTATCACAATCAATATTTCTGATTTATTTTAGCGTAATAAAAAAAATAAAATAATAACTGATATTATTAGCAGTAGAATGCCGACTGCATCCTTTGATCACAGATAAGATCGCTTATCGCAGCCGGATTGAAATTAAAGTACCTACTTCAGAATGAGCCTAAAAACAGGGTCGAACTTACTACACTGTAAAATGTTAAGTTAATTTTAATTACCTGCCTATTTCTGCATTTTTGTTTGAAAACTTGTTCATAACAGTTTGTGACTATAAATGTATAAGTTTATATTTATAAGTCAACAACTATGAGTAGATCACAACATTTACAAGAACGTTGGAGTGGTCACTTGGGAACTTGTACCCTGCCAAAATGGCCGTTTGTTTATATGTAGAAAACGGCGCGTACTTTTAAAATGCATGGGAGTCGGTTCTGTGGTGATGCTCTTTAGCTTTCTGTTTGATGAATTCACTCAGGTAGGTACAGTTCTCTAATATGTACTTCATAGCCGTCGTTAAATACTAGCCATGGCGAG
Organism: Dascillus cervinus; assembly: GCA_949768715.1. NCBI lineage: Eukaryota > Metazoa > Arthropoda > Insecta > Coleoptera > Dascillidae > Dascillus > Dascillus cervinus. The sequence goes on along the minus strand of OX458316.1, from coordinate 14,023,213 downwards.
AAAAAGGCAACGTCGCAACTCTCACTGCTAGCGGATCGGCTTGAACATATCGGCGGGTACAAACGTATTAAGTTAGGCACAAACCACTTACAGCAAAGCGTTCAAAAGCCGCATATTGTTTATAATAAAAAATGGACAAGATAACAAAAATTATAAATGTTTCAAGTAAACGCTACTTGGTAAATAAAATTAATTTTTCGTCTTAAAGTAATATGAAATACAGTATTTGTGAGATCTTTTATGAAGTGCGCGCCAACGAAAGATTATCATTATGAATTAATTCTATACACACTTCGGAAAATTTGCAATAAAATATCTAATTGTGGGAAAGAAAAATTAATTTTATACATCAGCAAGAACCACGTGAAGGTGTAGGGCTGTCTCTTGCCACAGAGGAAAGGAAAATTGAAAAGCTGACGTTAAGAGAAAAAGGTGAAAAGCTTTAAGAAAAGTGTTTTTAAGAAAGAACAAAGAACGTTGATAAAAAAAAATAAAAAATAAAATGAACAAATAAAATAAAATTAAAATCAAATTAAAATAAAACGCAAAATTCTGGTGGTGGCGTGGTAATTGTTAATTATGAAGGTTTTTCTACACCCATACTTTAATCGATTTATTAGACATTTACTACTTGTATTTTAATGATATTCATTAGGATACAAAATTTTCATTATGATACAAATTTAAAACCAATGGAATGCAACATCACTGCAATATCAAGTATTATCATGAGCATGACGGATCTAAAATTTCGTCATTTTATCTTTCAAAAATTGCTTGTTGTCTAACCTGTGGGTCAGTTCTCTCTTTAATGACTGTTTTGGATAAATATACCGGTAAATTTGGAAAAATGCTAGGGACTGCACCATCTTTCAAGCGTGGTCTCCTTAAAAGAATTTCTGTACATGTTCCATCTGTCTGTCTGTATTTATCATGTGTATATCACATCAGCGCCGTTAAAATGTAATTGACATACCACACTTGAAGATGATGGAATAAAGTCTTTCCTAGGGATTGCTTTGAGCCACGCTTTCTTATGTTCTTCGATTTTTGGAAACTTAAAGATTCTGACACCACGGTTGTTTTGGCTAGATTTGAAAAAAGAATCATAATTGCTTTTGCAACCTGTCACAGAACACCGACGGGGCATTTTGAAATTGATTACCAATCTTAATAAAGTTAACCTCAAATGTATGTTCACCGTTCAAACCACCAAACAAACACCAAAATTATGCACCTGAACACCTGAAACACGTCGAGAACGTCTCTGCACTGCACCAACTTAGTATCACTCGAAAAACGGAACAAATTTGCCAAAAAAACAGCAAACAAATAATATCTACTATACATTCCCATGCATTCACGCACGCTTGCCCGTTACTGACCATACTAAATCGTATGAAGTCTGCGCGCGCATCGGTCTTTACGCCGTGTTGCCACGTTTCTTTGTGAACGGCTAGTACTTTAACGATGGCTACGAATACATGTAGTGTATTTACGACTTCATGCTTTAAATATTCCCCCCAATAATTACTGTCTCCGCGGCTCCTTCTGTCCGTTAAATTCTGCTTTATTTCAACATTCTATTAGTCAAAAGTAAAGGGTAATTACTACTCAACGCTTTCTGTTCCAGTCCAAACAACACCAATGTTAGAGGCGATTTTTTAGTTAGCGATTCTGACTCTACCTGTTCGGTGGACCGACAGTTGCTTTTACATAATACCCTTATTGTGTATTTTAGGACAATAACACAAATACGAAGGTTTAGCATGCTAAACTCGAGATTGTGAGTACCCCTAATGTAATTTTTTGAAACTAAATTGTTTTTATTCACTTCTTTATCTTTATCTCTGGATTTTCTACGCCTATGACGACTCGTGGGTGAAATGCGCAAAAGAAATTAGCGACGCCACCAACTAAGCTATTTTTCACTTGCAATCAGTGAAACTACGGATTTCATTTGTCTATGGTGAAACTATTGTATCTAGAAAATGGTCTGATTATACTGTGATATGAACTGAATAAATTCAAATCGGTTCGTGCGCACATCCACGAGATTGGTCTACATTATATGCAATATATTTTTTGTTTGTAACTTTTTTTGTTGGGAGTGTTTTTTTTTAATCTTTTGTAAAAAGGAAATGACGTCTTAAAAATATAGTGGCTGGCCTTCCCCATATTTCTCTAAAATTTGACATTACGATTTGACAGTATGATATGACAGATAAGATACCACTCCTTAAAACTTAACCAGTGGTTTTGACTTTTCAGATGATTTTTTCTATAATTTTATACAAATATTAAAAACAAGTTCTGCTTAATGTTAATTGATGATTTTTTAGAAGAACTGATAGTGTTTCTGCTTAACAATGAATAATTTAGCAAAAATATTTCGAAGAACTCCAGCGAAAGATGAAGTAGGACCTTCCGTAATAGGTCATCCTACAAATGTAATGCATGACATTCATGTGAGTAAAAATATGGAAACTGGTCAGCTTGAAGGCCTACCATTGGCATGGAAAAATCAAATAGGGAACATATTTACTCAAGCTGAGCAAAACAAAAATCCTGACGCAGTTTTATATGCAGTCAAATATTACAATTATTCGATGAAAAAAAAAGAAGAAATAGAACCTTTTAAACCTTTTGTAACAGAAAAAGATATTGCTGAAGAATCGCAAGCAATTGATCAATTTATGAACTCACGTGATGCTCATAAAAGTAGAGAATCTGCTTCTGATGAAGAACCATCACCACCTGCTTTATGTGAAAAACCAACAAATAGGTATGATATTTATATTCTGTTAATATATGCAATAATACAGTATATTTAAGGTCAGAAACTCTACCTGCGCTGCCTCCAAAAACATATAATAAAGGCATGTTCTCAAACTTGGCCAAAAGCATTGAAGATTTAACAGTTACTGACGAGGAAAGCCCTGTTTTGAGGCGTAAAACTCAAGAGTTTTATGAAACGGATGAAGATATATTGAAAGCATTAACGAGGATTTGTAATTCTGGAAATCCATTGGACCGATATACCAGAAGTAATAAGGATTTAGGTGCAGGAGCGTCTGGTGTTGTTTTTGTTGCAACTGATACTTTAACAAATAAACAAGTAGCTATAAAAGATATAGATATGGCCAAACAACAACGAAAAGAATTACTGTTGCGTGAAATAAAGGTTCTTAGGGATTTTAAACACAAAAATTTAGTCAACTTTTTAGATGCATATTTAGTTTATAATGATCGTTTATGGGTTATAATGGAACTTTTAGATGGTGGCCCTCTCACAGATGTTGTAACAGAAACTGTTATGAAAGAAGGTCAAATTGCTGCTGTTTGTCATGAAGTTCTTCAAGCCATTAATTATTTACATGTCAGAGGCATCATACATAGGGACATAAAATCTGATAATATTCTTTTGGGAATGGATGGAACTGTAAAAGTTACTGATTTTGGTTTCTGTGCAAATATAGTTGGCGACGAACAAAGACAAACAATGGTTGGAACACCGTATTGGATGGCACCTGAAGTTGTTACAAGAAAACAGTATGGCAAAAAAGTTGATATTTGGTCACTGGGCATTATGGCAATTGAAATGCTCGAAGGTGAACCACCTTATCTACGAGAAGCACCTTTGAGAGCTTTGTATCTTATTGCTGCTAATGGACGACCACAGATACCACGATGGAATACCTTAACACCACTTTTGCGAAGTTTTATTGATGATTGTTTACAAGTTAACGTCAACTATAGAGCTTCAGCTGATGAATTATTAGAACACCATTTTTTGGAGAATCGTATGGACTTGTCAACTTTAACCCCTTTAATTAGAGCAGCAAAGAAGATTTTAAATAAAAGTTGATCAGGTCTATTATCTAATTCGTAAGTTAAAAATTGCATTTTTTTAAAGACTATTTGCAGTTTGATTGTGATATTTTTAACATAAACATTTTAAATCTAGGTTGGTATCAAGTTCATTTACAGTTTTGTTTAAAGTATGAAAACTATACCTTTTCATGTAATATTGAGAATATTTAATACTGCATTATGTTATATTCAAATTTCATTTAGGAATCACTTTTTTAAAAGAACCGTCCAATGTTAGGGAACAAAATCAATTATGTAGATTGACAAATAAATTCAAGACTGCAAATTTTAAAAAAATAAGCATTTTTTTAAAATATTTTATTCTTTCTACTGTGCTAGAATGTTATCAGTCAATTAATAAATAAACCAAGATTTTCATAATTAAGTTGGATTTTACCAAAACAATTGTACTGCCAAAGGGTATCTATTCCAGATTAGAGAAATATTCTCGTTTTGGATAGTTACCTGTAAATATTTTACATTAGTTGATTGAAAATTTGTTATTTGATAAGCATTTTATGAAACATGTATATTTATAAGAAAAATAAATTTTATACAGTTTTTAAAATCAATTCAATTTTTATGTTTTTCAAAATAATCGGAGAGCGTATGTATGATTAAAAGAAATAATAAATTGCAAATTTGCAATAATCTATAAGAGATTTACTTTAAGAAAAGATAGGGCAATGTTTTTCGTCTCATGATTGTGTTTTATGAGAAAGGGCTGTAGCAAGGGAATACTGTGTGTTTTTGGATCTTTCACTACCCAGGTACCAACGTTCGCAGTGGTGATGCGAATCTGTTCTTTTTGTTAGTTCACCAAGTAATGCGGAAGCTGTGAGGGATTTTAGGTTTTGGATGGGGTCACCAGTGCTCATTTTGTAAAAAAAAAGGTTGTGGAACGCTAAACGCGAATTTATTTAGACCAACAGCTATTAAAAAATTTTAAAAATCGTCGAAAACAGGTGGTGGAACGCCATTCCCAAGCGTTCCATGACAAAAAGAGCACTGCTTATCACAATAATTACAATTATTGTACAAAACGGTTTGATATTAAACGTCAACTTAACTTGAACTGCACTTAAGCATACTTTTCCCAAATGGCCCTTAGAATCCCAAACACCAAATTTATAATTAAAATTTGTAAACAAAAAATTTTAAAAAAAGAGCGGTGTGTACTTATGCTTAAAAACTTTATTAAACTGGGCCTTTGCAGGTTTTACATTAATGTGGCTTATTCAGATTTTATTCAGTTGTTTTATTTCCAGAAATTTAAATTTATAACAATCAATGGAAGTCCAGGGAAAAAAGCTGGTCTATTTGAATAGTCTGTAAAGTTTAGCCAAAGAAAAAAAAATTTAAAAAATGAGTTTATTATGCATTTATAAAAGAATATTGTTACAGCACTTGGTCATTATCATATGTAAACATTTAAATTATTGTAATTCTTTTTACTCTGGTTTGTTATCAATGGAAGAATGGAAAACTGGTATTTACAGTCAGTGACGAACAGGCCCTAGTGTCAATTTGCTGGATGGCACGTGGCACCTCTAATCACTGAACAATATACCGAGTCTTTTTTAATACTGAACATACAATATAAATATCCCTATGTTCAATTTAAAAAAAAATGTTAATCAGTACTGTATATCCCAGCAATTCTTGATAATACAAATGATTTAATATTTATGTCAATTTAGAAATAGAAAATTTGATTGTAGAAATATAAGTTTGGAATTTAATTATTAAAATGTATTCAAAAGAAAAAATGAATATTGTCAATTGCTATAAAAATAACAATAGCTTCAGACAAATCAAAGATTTATTTCCCATCAATTATTCTGACCAATCGATACCATCTGTCTTAACAGAAATGAATGAAATTCCATTTATTTAAGAAATGCTGTGAATGGATTTTCTGTAATGTTACTACAAATTTAGTAGAAAAAAATCAGTCATTATACACGTTTCTGTAAAATGTTTCACCAAACTCAAGCATAATACTGTACACATCTAGGCAATTAAAAAAGTCTATATAAATATGTGATCATCAATATTACATTAATACAGTTTTTCCAGTTTCACGGATTTCATTGTTCATCAATTGTTAAAATCAATGGTTAGTATATTCAAATTTCATAATTCTCAATTCATATCCAAGCATCTTGTATGTACCGATTAGATTTTTGCATGTTTGAAATATAATCTTCAGCTTCATCATTATTGAAACATGCACATTTAACTAAACATGATATTATTACTTCTTTTATTTCCTTTATAATATTTTTAGCATCACCACAAATATAAACGACTGCATTGTCATTAACCAATTTGCTTACAAAATTTTCTGCATTTAATTCAATTTCCTTTTGAATATAAATTTCTTTTTGTTCTCTAGAAAATGCAACAAATAATGTTGATAAAACGTTCAATTCCAAATATTCATTAATTTTATCCTTATAAAGAAAATCTCTATCGGAATAACGGCAACCATAAAATAACCAACTACTACCATACTGAAATTGAGCTTGTAAATGTCGGTGTTCTAAAAAACTTAAAAATGGAGCTATGCCAGTTCCCGGTCCAATCATAATTATGGGTGTTAGTGGACTTTTGGGCAATTGAAAGTTGTTCGGTTTTCTAAAGTAAAAGGGAATTCTAATTTCATCTATTAATTTCAAACAATTTAAATTTTCTTCTAAAGTTTTACTTAGAAATTTTTTAACTTGCTTTTCTAACCAACCTGAGCAGATACCCTTTCTACCATCTTCAAATGTTACTACTGTAAATATTACATGCAGAAATTTCGTCGTCGTTAAAGGTGATGAAGCTACTGAATAAGGTCTTGGAAGTAGTGCTGGAAGGTGCTCCAAAAGTAGTTCTGGTGGTGGTTTGCATGATGGAAATAGTTTTAAAACCTTCAACAAGGTTCTTCCACTTGTATTAATAAAATTTGCATAATCTCCTTTTGGTAGACATAAATTATTTAACCTTTCAATTTCACTTCCATTACTGGTAAATTTTATTAGAGATTTCAAAAATAACTGAAAAGTCTTTAAATATACAGAGTGTCTGATAACGTACAGAGGAAATTAAAAGGGTAGCTACAGGTTAAAACCCAAATAATCACTTAACAATAAGAAGCAAATTTCGACGACATCTTATATACTAGTTATTATATTATTAGTGGGTCTCAACAATGTCAATAGCCACTTTTAAGCATTATAAGAACTTTTTTTGCAAATTTTTTGTTAATTTATTAACTAAACATTGCTTAACTAACTCTCCAATATTTATCCCCAATATAATTTTAAAACGTAATTTACTGCTATATTTTGTAACAAACTGTTTTAAATTGCTATAACTTTTGGTTTCAAAAGTTATTTAAGAAAAAGGTATTATTTTGGTTCCCTCCTAGGTATCTTTTCAATTTCCTCTGTACACTGTGAGACAGTATAAAAAAAGAAAATAAATTAATATAATTACTTTTTTTGGGGGGCTTCTTATATCTAGATGTTTTAACAAAAGATATCTTATTGTGGTCATATCAGGAACATAAGTTGGAAGTTTCTTTTTTGAACTTTTTGAAAGCTCAATTTGAAATAACTTATCCGCTATTGATGTTATATTCAATAAATTTAATAAATCATTTACTTCATCTTCGTCATTAAACGGTATTATCCCTATTGAACTTCCTGGTTCATATTGATAATTCACATCCTGTAAGACATTTATCACAATAATGAAAATAGCCTTTTTTTAAAATACCTCTATGTTAAATGTCAAGTCAAAAACAGTTTTTACATTGTCTCCTTTTGTTAGTAATTTAGCATCAGTAATCGATGTAAAATATAAATTACTATCAGCAAATGGTAATGGATTGTTATAGGTATGTTCCTGAAAAATGGTCGTTAGCTTTTGATAACAAATTCCAATTCTTACATTAAAATGCGTATCGTCTATAAAATTTAATTTGAAATTTGAAGAAGTGCAAGACATGTTTAACCTCTAACATTATCCTTGTCATAGCACATGACATATGAACGGTTGAGCAAGAGAGTAAGCAATGGTGCATAAATTCAACCCTGCATTTTTATTTTGAATTGCTCAAAAAAATTATTGTGCTGCTGAAACCATTAAAAAATATTCGAATAAAGGAACACTTTCGAAATGGTGAGAACTTGTGAGGTTTTTTAATAATTGTCCATTATTCGATTGTAGATAAATTAACCTTATTCATTCAAAAAATGATTTTTTGATGTTTAAAGTGTCGATAATAATTTATGTTTTAATATTTTAATGGGTTTATAGCGTTCGATTTAGTAGAATAAGTAACGTTTGAGTTTCTAATATTTAAGGTCGAATTTTTGGAACAGTGCATAGTTTTAAACGTCGTCGATAGCATTGATTCGTTATCGAATCAACATACCATATTAGCGGATGTTTAATTTATTTGGTTATTGACATTAAAATTGATAATCAGTGTAAAAAGTTTAAAAGAACCGCCTTCATTTTTGTTTAGTCAAATTTATCAATAGGGGGATATAAATGACGCAGAAAACCCGCCAAATCGGTACCAAATCAAGTGCTGGTAAATGAATTTTATTCAAATAACGAGCGATGTCGCTCAATTTTTGTTTTGTAATTAATAATTGTTTTTTTAGCGTAACATTCAAGTTGAATTGTAATTACCAGTGCATCTAAATGAATAGTTTGATACCGCTATTGAGTGTAGCAGTGCCGTAGGCCTTGGCTAGAAACCTCGCGTTTGCTCTGTTCACCGCCGCCGCCGCTTCTCGATCAGAAATGGATGTGTGCGTTGTTCAACTGTTTTAGTGGACGTCGCCATTGTTGTTCAATAAAATATAGGAAGAAATCTCGAATATAGTCTGTAAATGATTAAAAAACAGGCTTTGAAATTACTTCTATTCAAGTTCAACTTATAGTAATATGTGCAGTGCAGTAGAGTGAATGTATAATCTTATAATAAGTGTTTAAAGTGGTGCAATGTTTGTTAGGTGCGTGTTCTTTCTATCTGCACCGTAGTACGTTTCGTAAGCTTGGTCTCGTCACGTGGGAGTACACTGTTCAAATTACAGCGCAAATAACAAATTGGAAGAGAAATTTAAACCAAGGGTAAAAAGGGCATCAAATTGGAGTTGTAATAAAAAGTGACTAAATTGAAAATTAATGAATAACTGTTGAAATGCAATTGTATTCGTACATCAAGGTTTGTAATAACGCTGTGTACTTATGAGTAATTTGACTCCTGTTTTATGTTATACAGTTGTTTCAACATGGAATTAGCAGGTGATTAGATACCAGTTTCCTTTGTTGCTAATTGTTACATTTATTTGATCGAAGACATTTCATCGCAGTTTGTTTTCGTTGTGTCTGAGTAAGTTTTCATTTGAATTGAAACTTGTGTGCACAAGAAGAATTACTTTATGACCAACACTGGATGAATGGGATTGCGTACAGCCTCGGTGAGGCGTTCTCATGTGGTGGACATGGCACCAGCCCTCACGGAAGCAACTCAATCACAGAATTTTAAATTGCCTCCAGACACTCATACCCAGCCGGCAACTAGTCTTCAAGTGCTAAATGGTTATGATGCTGGTGGAGAGGATGTGTGTCATAAAAATAATGAACTGAATTTACAAGGCCCAAATTTGCCTAATGCCTTCGATAATCTTAACACACTTGCATTGGCCTCAGAGTTATTGAAAGGTAACGGTTATTGCAGTAATTCAAGTGGGGCAGTGAAAAGGAGCCCTAACAGCGAAAACCATAATATAATGAATAACAGCCCACTATCTATGGGCGACCAGGAAGATAAAATGGGTTTGCAAAAAACTGGCTTAGATTCACTGTCATTGTTAAAAGATAAAAATGCACAGAGTGATGTCGATCAATTATTCAACAGCATTGGATCTGTGTTACCATGTGGCGATTTAGGAGCAAGTGGAGATTTAGGTCAAAATGTAGATGAAATCATGCAAGTGATTAAATCAATAGAAGCAAGTAATGACAGATTGGCATCAGCACCGAGTGATCTTAGTACAGAAGGGGACTCAATGTTTCCTTTATCTAGTGCAGATTTACCAACAAATTTAGCATCACTGGAAAAAGAATTATTCAATGAAGTTGACGACGACATGATGAGCATCAGTATGGAGGATCAGTTAATAGATAGTGCGACAAACATCAAAGAAACTCGAGCACAAGAACTGATTGTAGATCTTCAAAAGAAACAAGCCAAAATGGAACGTAAAATTGACTTTTTTCTAAGACGATTGCGTAAAATTCAATCCAAATATATGGGACAACATGTGAGTGGTGAAATTGCGGGCGTGTTTGAACATGTGCACAGAACATTGCGTCGCTTGAAAGAAAATGTTTCGCCATTGCTTGCAGTGCAAGATGATATAAAGCAAGGTGGTGTGGCGACGAGTACACCTGGGAGTGAGTTAACTATGCTTGAAACTTTAAAACCAATATCACAACAGTCAGCAAAAAGCTTAGTTCGTAAATTAGAAATGTCAACTATTTTACAAGCTAATGCTTCATCAAGACAGAGGCACAGTGCTCGATATTTTGGATCTGGATCTATTGAGTCTACACCATTTAGAACAGGAAGTACCAGTGGGACGATAAATCTTCCTTCATGGACACCTGATGGTAAACAAGAACTTCAAAAGGTAGCTGGCCATCTACACACCCAGTTAAGACTAACACAATTAGCAGTGGATTCCGACGCTACTGCTAGCAGTTCAGGAGGTGAAAGTTGTGACGAAATGCAAAATTATAATAACCCTCATCAACAGTATCTCAGCATGTAAGTCTGTAGATAATCGGTTAAACCAAACTTATATTTCACTGCATATACATATTGTGTAGATAAGCGATTTTAGTTAATCATTAAGTAAATATTGATATTAACACTGTTCTAATTTAAAAAATTTTTACAGACAAAAACGTGCAGCTTGGCGATATGCTACAGAACGTGCAGCAATTGCATCACGTTGGATATGGTTACAAGCACAAATATCAGATTTAGAGTATCGAATAAGGCAACACAGCGATCTTCACAGACAAATACGAGGCTGCAAAGGTTCTATTTCATTAGGAGGGGCAAGTCCTCCTCAGAGTATTCCTTCATCACCTAGTGCTGTCAATGGCTATCGTGGACAACTACCAGGTGCTTCTTTAATTGTTTCAAAAAATCTGGATGTTTCTTCCAATGGAACTGTGCCTAATGGTTGTCCAGATATTCAGTGTTCGAGAACAAGACCTTTAGTTAATTTCAAGAAAAGAAAGTTACTTCAAATTAATGGTCTCCATGCTATATCGAAAAAAGCAGCGAGACCATCTACTATTCGGTGTGGATGTGTTCCTCCTTTTATACCTTGTGCTCTGTGCACTGGTCGAACAGATCCGACTCATCCGAGAGACTTGTCTGATTATCTTAGTAAAAGTGAGCGCATATCTTTGTTGGATCCGTGCTTTCATCCAGTATTTTCATTGCCTGAAGGTGGGTGATATTTTTTAACATTGTACTCTGTATTTTTCTCGCTATATGACATTCTATATTTTTCCAATTCTAAGATGCCATCAAATGTAAAATGCACCTTAGTTTGGTATCACTAACACAAAATTAAGCTTTTTATGTACTTGCTGCGTAGAAACAAAATTGCGCTGTGGGAAAATTTGAAAAGAAAACTATGATTCTAAAGCTGATCTACTTTTTAGAATCAAATAAATTGGCAATTTTTACAATGTTTTTTAAAAAGTATAAAGTGTTGAATATTGAATCATTGAAATTAATTAATAATTTTTGTAGTTCGATCTATCTATATAATTTTATAAACAAATTATTTTAACAATCATTAAAAACATTTAGCAAAATTAGGAGATAACCAACAGTTAATTTGAAATGTGCAAAAGCGATTAAAATATAAATTTATTTATAGATTAATAAAGTATGATATGTAAACTTCTGTTTTATTGTAGATACATCTGCGAGTATTCATTTTGAGGCAATTATGAAAACAACTGAGTGGCAACAAAGAAGTACGAGATCTAATGTGAAAACAATGAAAATTGTAAGTAAATCAGACAGATTAGACAAATCTAACATTTCCATGGAACATAGACCAAAGAAGCCGGAACATCGTCGAAAGTATAGTCGATTAATTAAACCAAGTACAGTAGATGCACTTACAGCAAGTAAGTAGAATTAGAACATTTATATTTACAAGGGCTGCAAATAAACCTTATCAATATTAAATTGATGACATTTATTTTGTCAGCCTATTGAAATTACATGAAATTGCTCCGATAGATTTCACAAGAAATGTATCGGATCTTGTGGATGTAACAATTTTTAATAAGTTATAAACTTTTGAAATAAATGTAATGGTTTTAAATTATTGCAGAAATTAAGAACAAATTACACAGTCGTAAAGCTGGTCGACCTTCTTCTCTGGCTAGGCTTCATAATAAACGTCACACTGCAAAAATGGCAATGGCACAGTTGCAGTCATTTGAATCAGATAATTTTGAAGATGATGTAGATGTACAGACTAATCCTACTGTTAAAACATCTCCTGATTCGTCTCCTTTATTAACTATGCAAGCTATTTCTAGTTTTAACAAACGTAAAGCTATTAATTCCTACGACATTGATAATATTGTTATACCATATAGTGTTGCTGCAGCTACAAGAGTTGAAAAATTGCAGTATAAAGAGATTTTAACACCAAAGTGAGTAAAATTGTTGTTTATTGAAACATGTTCTAATTTTAAAATTTTGATGCAGGTGGCGATTAATTGATCCTGATTTTGCTTTAAAATATGATGTTAAAAATAATGGGGCCGTGAAAGAATCTGGTCAGGAGAAGGATGTGAGTAAACATTACCTTTTTTTTTTAGATGTTATGCAATATCGCATCATTTATGTTTGTACAAATAACTTTAAAACAATTGCTAGAGCAAGAAACAAGATGAATATTGCTAAAAATATTTGTTATTTAGTTCTATAAATAAATTGACTAGATATAACTACTGTAATCGTATGATGTATACAAAAGTAAAATTGATACTTTGTGATAATTACATTTTCGTCACTACCACTGAGATGATTTTCTCATATTATTTTGTAACGATTAAAGCTGCGTGTGTTTACTTCAATTGTAATTTTTTAGGTTGAAGATTTATCAGAGGAGTCTGTAATAGTCCGTCATGACAAATCTGAACATGATGAAAAGAAGAAATTTCTTAGTTATCTAAAATTACCTGTTGGATATGGAAGATCACGTTCCCATAAACGTACTGACAGCAGAGCAGAATCAAGTGGTGCAAATACCCCTGATCCTATGTCACCTCATACAGGCGACAATTTAGAATGCATAAATTCCCCCTTAACATCTCCTCCCGCCACTCCTTTATCTGTTTTTACTGACGATACTTCCTTACCTTCAATCAGTGTTTTGAGACGACGGACAGTTTCACAATCTAGAAGTAAAGATAAGGAATTTCCCAAAGAAGAAATTGGAATTAGTGTTCCTGAACTAGATATTGCACCTTATGACAGAAGGTTTTTCCCAATTTGTGATGAAATGTATGAAAAAATGTTGAAGCACATGCCTGAAAATCATCAGTTTAAAACAAATATAAGATCGCAAGATTTTCGGGATTATTTAAGTACAGTTTTAGGTGAAAAAGGTGATTCTCCTGATAGTGAATCTACAGAATCTGCTTTAGGCGATGAAGACCCTAATGATCCAGAATGGATCGATATGGAACGATATAAGAGATAGATAGTTTATTTAATAGTTTCGTGTTTATTGTCGAGCTAATGCCTTTTTAATTTTGTTTCAGGTTAAGCAGTTGTTCTTTTGTTGCTTAATCAGTTTCAGAATAGAGTATAAACAGCTTCGGATTTTGTATTGAAGTTGCTAAAGTCTGTGATGTGAAATATATGTACAATATTTCAATACTATTGTTGCTTTTTAGTATTGTAATGTAATTAATGAATGCATTAAAATACAGAATTCTAAGCTATATTTAGGCTCGAATTTATATTAGTTTACACTGTAAATATTCTACAGGGTTTTCATTTGTAACCTTTGTCTTAATTTGATACAAAACCGAAATTTTTGTACTATTTATAACAATACATTCAAATAATTTGTATACTTTCTTACATTTTGTTATAATTTCTAAGTTTTAAAAAGTGCTTTGTATGCTGTGCTGAAGATTTTAATTGCATGTGATCATTTGTGAATAAGAATTGGTTTTTATTTTATGATTATTACAATTGATTAAAAAATAGTACACAAAATGCTTACATTAGTATCTTTAAATAAAAAGTTGTTTCGAGTTTTAAACGTTCAGTTTCATTATTTTTGGATGTAATACTAATGAGGTGATATTTAACCATAATTCAGGTCACTAATTGCTTACAAATTTTTGTAGACGTAATGTGCATGGGATATGAACGCAGTTAACTTAAGTCACTATCAAGTGCACATTGTAATTTATAATTATTTTCAATGTACTCTTTATAAGAGTGTAGTATTGTAATATTGTAAAGTACTGGAAATATAAACGTGTTCACTGTAAAACATTTCTATTCGAATCGAACTGGACAACCAATTTTATAAAGAATACGTCTCTATATTTCAAAATTTATTACATTTCTTTAGATAAACCAAAAATATGCATAATACTTAGTGCCCTGCAAGTGAAACGTTCTGTAATCGTATTATTTGTTAATTTATGGCTTGTAAGTTTTTTTTTAGTTTAGAAAATATACGTAGCATTCAAATTTTGCCCCCGGTAATACCTGGTCAAGGAAAAATATTGTGTAAAATGACTAAAATAGAAAGGAAACATTTTGAATACTGTACTTTTATAAAAAAATAAATAAAAAGAAATTGTATAAAAACAATTAATAAATTCTGTTAAATATATTCAATTAAAACATTTTAGTTGGTTTTAATGCGTACAAGTTATCATTTTACAAAATCTAATCAAATATTTAATGAAGGAAGTGGATTCCCACAATAAAATCGTTCTAGTGATTATCTTTTGTATATGTTGGCAGCATAATTGTGCGTTTTTACTGTTTGTTTTGAAGTTTTGAACTGTTTTTAAACGTTTAACTTGAAAAAGTTGCTGCTTGTGTTATTTAATAAAAAGAAACCTTGAGCACTAAGCAGTAACTGCTGTATGAATATAATTAAGCTTTCCGTGTCGTTTAGCGTCACATTAATTTTGTTGTGAATAAATTATACATTTACCAGAGGTTATGTTCTAAGTACAAAATGGATTTAAAAAAGCTTAACGACATAAAACAGGGAAAGTTTGACGACGTATTAAAATGGATTGTTTCAAATAAAATAAAGTTAGATGAAGTTAATTCGGTGAAGATTGTAGTCTGTTGTTGTAGTGCATGTAATGATGTTCAATGCAACAACACAATTTGCAGTGAAAGTTTGTACAATCTTTTAAAACGTGCTGAAGAAGAAATCACAGATTTAACTGATGTATATTTATTGAAATATTTTCGATCAGTGTTTTATATTTTAAGGTTTCTTCTTGATAAGGTAATGATCATATTTTGTTAATTTTTAGTAATGTCATTTCATTCTAGCATGAATTTGAAATTATCTTACGTATGAAAAATATTATTATTCCCAAATGTTTGCCAGCTGAACAATCAGAAGATGTTAAACCACTATACAGAAATATTGGTAATATTATTCATAATGCCATAGTAAACATATCAGAAAAGGAAAATTCCGGAATTTCTTACAGGTTTAAATTATGCCTTTTGGTAACAGAAATATCTTTAAATACTGAACCTATAAATATGCCATTGATAATTTCGTATTTTAAATCATTTGTACTTCAAACTAACTTTGAAAATCGTTGTAACTACTTTTTAACGTGTATAAAACACTTTTCAAGATATGTTAATAAGGAAAATAGGATTACCATGTATAAACCACTTTTAGAATGTTTAAAAATTACAATTGCTAAATTTGATTGCAACGATTTCTGTAATGTTAGGAAACTTATCAATTCTTTCTTAACATTTATTTGTTCAACAAATGCTCTACTGGAACATAAACAACAATTTGAGTTGTTGCAAATGATGAATAAAATGATTTATGCAGCGAATGAATCTGATTTAAATAAAATTGTTGTATTTTGCCAAAATCAGTTTTCAAAACTTGATATTAACGATGAAATATTTTCAGAATATTGTCATTTATTATGTATAATTCTATTTAATCTCTTTGACTATTTTTACAAATCAGTTAGTATTAAAGTTTGGAGGAAATTAATTTCAGTTGATAATCAAGTGATTCTTTATAAATTCATGATGAAAGCTGGTGATGCCTTACTCACTACAACAATTGACCAATATGTGTGTGCTGAATATTGCAAATCTAACTCAATTATATCACATGGACTTTGTACCATTGCATTTGTGGGATACATGACAAAATTATCACTAAGTGAAAAACCTAATGACATTTTACTTGGAGAAGGAATGAAAGGTTTAGAACTTTGTTGTAAACACATTAGAAAGTTAAAACAGGTTGACTGTTTTAATTGGAAGACGTTGTGGGTTGAAATTGGCATACTCAACTACAACATTGCAGTTACATTGCTTAAATTAAAAAGCACGTATTGTTCCAAATATATGAGCTTATTTATAAAGAATTTAACTTTTTTGGAGGGTGTGAAAGAATCTTGTATAAAATCAAATATTTTAGAATCATCATTTACTTGTTTGACAGAATCTTATTTGCACCAAAAGGAATTTAGAAAAGCCTTCACTTCTACAGCAATTAACATTTTTTTAAATAATAATGACTCTGCTTTTGAACAATGGTTACGAATCAAATCAAGTTTAAAAAGTGAAAAAAATTTAGAATCTCATCTTTGCGAATTCACTGTAGTCGGTGTACTAATGGAAGATGAAAATTCAATCAAGATTTTATATCCAGACTTTAAATTAGATGTTGATATATCAATTCAATTATTAATGAGTGAATTGGAACGGTATAAAGTATATTGGCCAAGTAAAATACCCATGAAAACTGTATTACAAAAATTGGAAGAATTAGCTGATGAATATACTCTTGCAAAAGTAATTGTTAAAACATGGGGTAACCTATCTCTAGAGATACATGATGATGTGATTTTAATTTTAGATACAACTTTAAATCAATTACAATCTCAGCCAAAACAACCACAAGACCAGTTATATTTAGCATATCTGTATTTTTTGCAATATAAATATAAAAAAATTAAGGAACCACTTCCTGCATTTTCAAATTTAGTAATGACGAATTATCAAATGATGTTACAGTGTTTGCATAAAGCTCTAAATGCATTTGATATTGTTATAAAGTCCTCTTTCTCAAATAAATTATTACATGAGGAAAATATATATAGTGTAATTGTTCAAATTGCAGAAGAATTTCAACTGCACTGTTTTAGTTTGCAAGCATTACAAGCATGGAATTTATCTTATGAAATTGCAACATTATTAAATAATAACATATACAAATTACAAAGTATTAGTTATATTTTAAATTTAATTGACATGGAAAGCGGATATAGGCTGTTAGAGGTTGCAAATAATATTTTATCTTTAGATGATTTTAAGTCTAGTGAAAATAGCAAAATCATGGTATTACTTATCCTCAATAAGTGTTATTTTTATTTGAAACAGCAGGATGTTGTAAAGGCTCAAGCAGAATTTAACGACTTACATCAATACATGGATCAATTAAACGATCAGGATGATCTGTTGAAAGTGAGGGTGCTCCATTTGGAGTCACACTTTTTATTGTTACCTTGTGATTTGCAATTTCAGCAACATAAAATTTCATCTCAAGTATTTATTCAGCGAATGATGGATGATATAATTACATACTGCAAATTAGAAAAACGCAATCCATCAACTTGCCAACTCTTTTTTGAAATTAGCAATTTTATTGCTTGTTGGTACAAATGGTTACGATTACCTCGAGAACTTAAATGTTACACACAAGTTTCTTTAGAGTTAGCACAAAAATTAATGGTTCCCATGCGATATGCCCAATTGCTCCTAAATCTTGCATATGCTGATTTGCTAAGTATGAAATATGATGATTGTCATAGCAAAATTAATTGTTTATCCACCGTTTTATGTTTACCGTCCAGTGGTATAATTTTTAAAGACTCATTGGATGTTCAAAATAGTAATATTGGGATTTCTGAAAAAAATCGGATGGAAAATGAATGTGGTGAAGTCATGTTAGATGCTTCTATTGTAACGCCGAAAGTTAAGATAGTTACTTCATCAAAGGTTCATTTTGAAATGCCGTTATTTTTAAGTCATTCTGAAGATTGTGACTGTTTTTTCTGTACAAGTATAGATTACCAAGGCTTAGTATTAGAGACTTTTAATTTAGATGCTCAGTTGAATGCATTTATTGGGAATATAGAATTTGCCCAATCTCTTTTTTTTCAGGGCTTGTCATATTTTCGAAACATAGTCTCCAAAAAGGACACATTTCTAAGAAAAGTGAAACTATTGATAAAAGATGATTTTATTCTAGATACTCAAAGTCTTTATTGCGATTCTTATTGTGTTTTTTTGCTTAATTATGGTAACCATCTTGTTCGAAAAAAGGATATGATAATTGCTACCAAAACTAATAAAGAATTACTTAATTTAATAATTGCGAAAAAATATAGAAATGTGTATTTATACAATGAGGCACTAGTTCAACAGTTATGCATCCTATTATCACAACATTTTAAATGCGGTATAGATAATTCCAAAACTCCTGAAAGTAAATGTTCAAAAGTATCAATTTTTCATAGTGGCAGTAAAAAATTATCTTCCCCAGAACCAAATATAAAAAGTATCGCATTTGACAAACTGAGTGTTACTGATTATACAGACAAATTTAAAACTTCACCTGTTGTAACACCAAAAGTGCATCCAAAACGATTTTTGGAGATATCAGATGAACTATATGATGATAAAAATGATTTCAAAACATCAACACTTTCACCGATTGCAACACCAAAAGTAAAACCTTATCCAAAATCCTTTGTTACAACCCGAAAAAAGAAGGCTGTAGAAACTTTACCTAATTTAGTTACTACACCTTGTGACAAATATTTAGCAACGCGAGAATCTTTATTTCTCATACCTGTAAGTCCAGATGCTTACACTCCCAATGCAAACAAAGTTATGTCTAAAATTGAACTTAATTTAGCCCAACGAACTAAAGAGTTAACCAAAAAAATTAAAAAATCTTCTGTTTCAAAAAGTAATGGAGAAACAAAAGTTTCTGTTAACACAAGAATTAAGACGTCAGTTCGTAAGAATCTCGCAAGTGAACTTGCAGAATCTTTTGAAAATTTGAATATATTGCCCAAGCAGAATAACACGACTGAACTAAATAGAAATTTTTTGAACAGTATTGATAATAGTAAAGTGAAAAAAGTGACGGGCGTTGTTAAAAAACGGCCTGTAACTAGAAGTGTTGTAAAAAAATAAGACTGTGTTCCAGTAGGGATTTGTTCTCAATAATGTTAGTGTAGAATCGTTTCTTATTAGTTATTTAAGTTCTACATTGTATTATTTGTTGTTTGCAAATTATAACATTTCAATGATATAGTTTTGTTATTTTATTTTATGCCCTCCCAGAATTAAATTGATACACGCTTGATAAGGATTCTCGTTTTCCTTCTCCATGTGCAACCACGAAACTTACGATCATTCGAGCAAGAAGGTTTTTCGAAACTGTACTTTATAGTATGTATCCTTCCACAACGCTTGAACTCTTCCATTTTTCGTAAATCTTTAGCATTTTGAAAGTAATGCCTGCGTCAACCAGAAGTGCAGCTGAGGTACGTAGCAGACAAATGGCCAGTGTACTTCTTTGCATCGTTTAATTTTAGATACCATGTAATTATTATCGGTACACCGCCTAAGGCATTTTTTCCAACGCCTGTACCGTGTAACGATGAATTTCTTATGTCAGAGAAAATTTCCGCCTCTGTATTTCTGTCGGCCGCAACGTCACATATTGCCGCACTTACTTCTTCCTGTACAATGATAAAATAAAACCTTTAGCTTCATATGCCCTAGTTCCTGGAACTTTTACAATCAGAGCACATTTTATTCTCTACATCCTCGATGATCATCTCTTCTCAAGCCCCCAAAAATTTCCTTTATTAGAACTACCTGTAACGATTGATTTACCTAAAAATATTTGCCATAAAATTTCAGCTTTTTTACCTTATTCAACAAATCAATTTCATTGGAAGCATCCTTAATAAACTTCAAAACCTGATCTTCCATTAAAATTTTTGATTTCTATAAATTGTACCCTTTCATCATTTGCTTAAAAAATGTTACCATAGGATTGTACCCGGAAATGTTGACGTTGTCATTAACAGTCAAAGTGTGTTTTAAAATGGAATATTTGATTCACAGCGAATTGGGAGTATATTGTTCCAATTGTAACAGAACGGAAGGACAACAAACAATGTTCCACAAAGGCCAATAAAAGGAAATGTGATCGAAAATTAAAATATCGTACGATATCTATAGAAAAAGTCTATGAAGGTTTTGAAATTATAACTTCATCAAAAAATTTTGTTTTATGAATTCTAATTATTTACAATAATTTAAAATCGTAGAAAAAGTATAGTTTGGAAATAGTATATTGGGATATAAGGTTAGTAAGTGCATTATAACAGAATCGAGGAAGAGTTTGAAAAATCTTGACTACGTCTCGATTTTCAACTTCCAAGACACTTAATAATCGTATAGTCCACAACTTTTTTCGAACAATCGCTTATACGAAATGAAATAAAGAAATTTAGACTGACTTTGATGTAATTTTTTTTTTGACAAGAATATTTTGAAGGCAATAATATGTGTCACAAATTATTTACCGCATCGGTGTGGTAAGTTCAACTTACAGATTCTGTCAACAACAATGGTAAGTAGCTAGTAACAACATGATTGTGCGACAACGTTTTTAACCATTACACTCGCCATCGGTCGCGTGTCAAACTTTCCACTCGTCTAAACTTGTTACAGAATATATTTTGATAAGAAAAACACAGCAATCATGTGAAAATCAGTTGGCCCAGATAAATTTACAACTATTTTAAAAACTTACATTTAACTTATGTTTACAGAGTTGTCACCCAATAGTTAATTACTCTTCTAATCTACAAACTACACACTAGACAATTGAAATTTTGATATAATGTTCATCTACAACAAAAAATCACTTACAATTTTTGTTAGAGTTTCAAATCTGGCGCCACTCAACTCGCCCTCTACCCACAAGTAGAGAAACTCACAAGGATGCAAAATCCGGTCATCCCTGACCGGCCATCTTTTTTGTTAACCTTCACTTCTAAGTCAACCGTATTACTGTGCGGACGTGTTTTGTATATTTCAAATAAACGGATAAAACATTCGCTGTGTCGTCCTTTGTATTTTCGCGCATTTAAAGCTCCACTCATCAGGTTATGGACCTAGTTCAAAGTTAGTGCGCTTAAAAAGGACTCGATTAGATAATCGTAAATCGAACGTACATCCACGTGACACGCGAAAATCAACAAAGAAAAGTACTAGTGCAGTGTAAAAATTACCATGTCTCAAAACGCAAGAATCGAATTGCTTTCGAAGGCAAACTACGATACTTGGAGAATTCAGATCGAAGCTTTACTGGTAAAAAACGACGCATGGGGCTACGTTAGCGGCGAGAACCCGCGACCAGCCGCTAGCGGAGAAGGTGAACTTCTCGCATCGAACCAGAGAGCGCTCGACACGTGGACGATCCAGGATCGCAAAGCGAAATCCGACCTGATCTTGGCCATCGCACCCTCGGAATTGAAACAAATCAGAGGATGCAACTCATCGAAGGAGGTATGGGACAAGCTTGAATCTATTTACGCGTCGAAAGGGCCAGCTCGCAAGGCCACGCTGTTAAAGCAGCTGACACAAAACAAAATGGCCGAAGGAGCGGACGTCCGGGACCACCTATCCAGGTTTTTCGACGCTGTGGACAAGCTGGAATCGATGCAGGTTACAATAAATGGCGACCTTTTAACGATCATGCTACTGTACAGCCTTCCTAACACTTTTGATAATTTCCGGTGCGCCATCGAATCCCGTGACACTTTACCGACCGCAGAAGCGTTAAAAGTAAAGATTATCGAGGAAAACGATGCAAGGAATCAGAAAAGTGGCGACGACGCGGACGGAGCGATGTTCATGAATCCTCACCGGGTCCACAGCAGGCCGAAGGAGGGGACGTCGAAGCAAGAAAAGTCGGGTAAGCCGAGATACAAATGCGGTTTCTGCAAGAAACCCGGCCATAAATATGCCGACTGCTTCTCGCGGAAGAAGAAAGAAGCAGAAAAAGCGGGCTACGCGGAAGAAGTATACTCCGCCAGCCCCAAACTTCAAACCGCGAACCCCACGCTCCCCGACGGGTGGTGTTTGGACAGCGGATGCACGTCGCATTTGTGCAACGATGAAAACCTGTTCACAGAAGCAGAAGAGGCGCACAGCGGACTAAAATTAGCGAGCAACGCCACCGCACAGGTGAAGGCGCGAGGAAACGTCAGAATCTCCGTAACCGATGGCAGCGACTATAGGTCAGTAAAACTTGAAAACACACTGCTTGTTCCAGACTTGAGAACAAATTTACTGTCCGTCGCCAAAATCGTCGACAGGAAATTCGAAGTGCTATTCACTCAAAAGCATGCGGTAGTGAAAGACCGAAGTGGAAGCGTCAAAATGATTGCGGACCGAAAAGGCGACTTATTCTACCTTCGCGCGGGAGAGCAACAAGCTAACGCTGCAACCGCCGACGCGCGCAAGTCCAGCGCAGAAGTTTGGCACGAACGCTTGGGCCACTTGAACTCCAAGGACCTGGCGCTGATGCCGAGGAATGTATCAGGACCCGAACTCGAGGGCTCCGCAGATAATATTCGAAACTGCAAGATCTGCACAGCTGGAAAGTTAGTAAGATTGCCGTTCACAACGAGCATGCGCCGATCGCTACAACCACTCGACATCATACATACCGACTTATGCGGCCCGATGCACACGCAGTCAATGGGAGGAGCTCGATATTTCATGACCCTGACTGACGACCACAGCTGCTGGTGCAATGTATACTTTCTTCGCAGCAAGGACGAGGCGACATCCAAGTTCGCCGAATACAAAAACTACGTCGAAAATCAGACGGGCCGAAAGATCAAAGCACTGCAATCGGACAACGGAAAGGAATTCTGTAATCGAACGATGGACGCCATCCTCAAGAATGCAGGAATTCGCCGGAGGTTATCCGCAGCTCATACGCCTCAACAAAACGGCGTGGCTGAGCGTAAAAATCGAACACTTCTGGAATCCGCTCGTTGCATGATGCTCCAATCAGGCCTCCCGCCAACCTTTTGGGCCGAGGCGATCGCCACCGCTAATCACATAAGGAACAGATGCATCACGAAGAGCCTTGACAAGGGAACCCCTTTCGAAAAATGGACCGGAGACAAACCGGACGTCGGGTATTTCCGAACCTTTGGTTGCAAGGCATACGTACTCGACAAAGCCCCAGGTAAGGGAAAATTCGAAGCGAAAGCGCTCAACGGCACCTTCGTAGGATACTCCGAAGCCTCAAAGGCATATCGCGTCTGGATCCCAAGCGAGAGAAGAATCCAAGTCGCCCGTGACGTCAGATTCTTCGACGAATTCGAGACCGGTCAGCACGAAGACTTCATCAGCAGAGAAACGCTGAATGGAAGGTACCCCGTCATCGACGACGCAATAGAGTCGGAAGTAGCTGAAACCGATATCTGTCAGAATCAAACGAATGAAGAGATCGAACCCAACGACCGCGCACACGTGCAGGACGCCCCAGAACGAGCAGACCGTATCGAAGTCCCGATGAGACGCGGCCCCGGCAGACCATCACTGCTAAGGACCGGCAACCGAGGCCGGCCCGCAAGGCAATTTCATATGACACGTGCCGGAGGAAATCGCAATGACAACGAGGTAATTCCGCCTGTAGCCGTAGACATCGTCGAATGCGATGACCCGGAAGGCGAAGGACAAAATCCGAACTATGACGACGAAGCCGAATTTGCAATGCTTGCATCGGAAATCCCGTTCTCCCAGGTCATTTCCGGACCCGACGGTGACGAATGGAAATGTGCGATTCTCGAGGAAACAAAATCGCTCGTTTCAAACGATACCTGGAGAATCGTCGACCGACCACCAGGTGGAAAAGTCATCGGTTGCAGAACGGTGCTCCGCAACAAATACGAGGCCGACGGAAACTTGGAGCGAAGAAAGGCGCGTGTTGTTGCAAAAGGATTTGCGCAACGCCCCGGAATCGACTACCACGATACCTTCGCACCGGTGGCCAGGCTGAGTTCGCTCAGATTGCTTGCCGCACTCGCGGCGGAATCTGACATGCGAATCCACCAGTTGGACGTCACCACCGCCTACCTAAACGGACACATATACGTCGACGTGTACATGGAAGTTCCCGAGCTTCTTGAAGAAATGCTAGAGCGAATCATTCGCGAGGGAGGAGACGACACGTTGATTGCAAAGGCGCGGACGATGCAACGCCACCTGCGAGGAGACAACAAAGTGTGCCAGCTCAAGAAGGCCCTATATGGTTTACGCCAATCTGGACGGCAATGGCACCTGAGACTCGACGAGGTCCTTCGAGGCATCGGGATTTCGCCTACCGCAGCAGATCCATGCGTTTACGCTGACAAGGACAAGCAAACCCTCGTAATGGTTTACGTGGACGACCTCCTGGTCGCTTCCAATGACCCACAGAGGATCTCGCGGATAATCAATAAACTTGGTCGAGAATTCTCTATCAAGGACCTAGGGGAGGCTAAATTCTGCCTCGGGATCGAAATCGCCCGAACCAGGGAGGGTTACAGTCTCTCGCAGAGCGGATACGTGCGCGACGTACTCAAAAGATTCGGAATGCCCGAATGCAGGGCCGTAAGTACTCCGCTCGTCGTAGGATCGAAATTTGACGACGATACTCCAGACAACTGAGACACGGATGCCGCATTCCCGTATCGAGAGCTCATCGGAGCCTTGATGTACCTGGCGGTCGCCACGCGACCCGACATTGCGCACGCCGTGAGCGTCCTCAGTCAATTTTGCAACTCCCACACAAGGACCCACTGGACAGCCGGAAAACGTGTTCTAAGGTACCTCGCCGGAACAATTAATCACGGTTTAAAATTCAGAAAAACAGGCGAAAATCTCCCCGGATTCGCAGATGCGGACTGGGGGAATTGCGCATTGGACAGACGCTCCTACACGGGCATCGCATTCAAGCTCGCCGGAGCCCCGATCTCCTGGGAATCCCGCAAGCAGCGGACCGTTGTACTGTCTTCAACGGAGGCCGAGTATATGGGCCTTACCGAAGGTGCAAAAGAAGCCATCTACCTCATTGGATTTTTACGGGAACTTGGTTTCGAAGCTCTCACTAATGTCATATTGTTCAACGATAATTAGGGCGCCGCGAAGTTAGCCTCCAATCCTGTATTTCATTCAAGGACCAAACACATAGACATCCGACACCATTTCATCCGGCAGGTGCTGCAGGATTCGATGTTGCGTTTGGAATATCTACCGACGGACCAGATGATTGCCGATGTGTTGACGAAGGCTTTGCCTGCGCCGAAGCACAACAAGTGTGCCGAGGGACTCGGAGTCGCCAATTTGAGGGAGGGTGTTAGAGTTTCAAATCTGGCGCCACTCAACTCGCCCTCTACCCACAAGTAGAGAAACCCACAAGGATGCAAAATCCGGTCATCCCTGACCGGCCATCTTTTTTGTTAACCTTCACTTCTAAGTCAACCGTATTACTGTGCGGACGTGTTTTGTATATTTCAAATAAACGGATAAAACATTCGCTGTGTCGTCCTTTGTATTTTCGCGCATTTAAAGCTCCACTCATCAATTTTTTTCAGACTTTATGGTCAATTAGAAAGTGCTATTTTGGGGGTGAGTGTAAAACTTGACTCACCCTGTAGATTCAGCGGTTTCAGGAATATCGTATGTGTAGGGTATTGGGCTGATTACCCTTCCCTGTAGACACCGGCTCTTATCTGTTTTATGTCTGAATGTTGATCATCTTGTCTTACCCAAAACATTCTATTGGAAATATAGGAATCTGTAAAATCTGTGGACTTGCTCGATACAGAAGTGTTGTTTCCTGAATCCAAATTGATGATTTGGTATCAGATTTTTTCTACAATTTATAGGTTTTAGCCGCTTTAAGTAAACCTTCTCGAAAAGTTTGGATAAGACCGGTAGCAATGAAATGGGCCGATATTAGGTGATTCATTAGGCGGTTTACCTACCTTTGGAGTCATTATCACTTCAGCGAAATTCTATTGTCCGGGTACATGTTGTAGTTTGAAAGATGTGTTAATTAGGTTTAACAATTTGCCTATAGCTTTTCTCGGTAAATGTTTTAGAACTTTTTCTTTAAATCAAATCCTGGCGCCTTTTTGAGACATATATTTTCTTGCATCTCTTTCTTAACTTCGATTGGGGTCACCCAGCCAATGTCTTTTTGTTCTAGTGATTCCTCTAGAGTAGTTTCTTCATTATTTTGGGTTTAATGTGGTCTAAACACAATTTTTAAGAATTCAGTGCTTTCTGCTTATAACAAGGCTATATTTAAACAGAATCAGGTTTTATAAAATAATCGCTGATTTTTTGCTGCTTTGTGTTGTCGAATAAATGCGAAGTGGCTCTTTCCTTCAATCTTTGTGATATCAAGACGTCCTGTATTGCTATGTCATTTTGTTCTGCCCATACGAAGCACTGTGAAAATGATTGAGCAGCATCTTTGTGCTTAATTTTATTACAAGATTCTTCTACATATTCGCATTCGAAATCGGTAATATTCAAGGCATTATCGCCCGACTTTGAAGCTTTTGCAATTAAGTCTTTATCTGTCAAATTTGCAGTTGTTTCATTTTGCCCTTTATTTCCCGAAGTTCATTTACGATGGATGGATTTACATGATTTTCGTATATCTCCGAATTATAAACGAAAGTGATACCAAACTGTCAGAATTGTAGCGCAGTCGGCGCAAATAAATTTTATATTGATTAAGCTGAAAATTTCAGGGTGAGATGTTTTATATAAAATTTCGTTATTTTCTTTACAGAATCTTAAAAATTTAATGATACAATTTTTCCTGTTAGCATATTTTCAAGTAAGAATAAACAAGCGCCAAACCCAACAAAGAAAAGTATCCAGTCGTGCCAAATTCTTTTGTAGTCAAATCAAATGTACAGTTACAGTACTCACATGAAAATATATTTTTTATTTCTTGATAATGTTTTTTACTTAATCCGGCCAACTCTATACACAAACACAATTGAAGCTGTTAAATGTTTCGAAAACACCCAATTTGAAGTTTCAATGTTAATAAATACGAATCAGCACCACCGTATTTTATCTTCATCCTTGTCGTGTAAGTTTACTCTCGAAAATAAAGTCCCCCGGGATGATGTGCTTTCAGAGAAAGCATCTCCTAATAAAAAATTTAAGGTATGTTGGAACTTTTTCGTATTAAAAGTTTTGTCGATAATAACAGGCAATTTGTTTTTAATTGAGTAATTTGTATAAAAAAATCTTCTAGTAGACTAAAGTGATTTCAAATAATATTAAAGTTCAGTCAATTTTAGATAGAAGTTTTTTATTATCGCAACGTGTAATAGTTACTTACGGACATGCCAAGAAAATTGAAGTTTACCTTGCAAAGCCGGAATTTGAGTACAGTGCGACCTCGATAATCCTAACTAATTAAAACCGCGGTGATCCGTATAAGTAAATAATTCGGATTACTGAAGTGGGACAGTTTTCTTTATTGAAAAGAGAAACATTTAATGCGAAACAACTAGAAAATAGTACATAAACAAATATTATCTAAAACAGAAGCATACTTATTAAATTTTATATTATTTTGTGAAGTACTTTGTAATTGTTGTTTACTTGATCCTTTTGAAGTACAAGAACATCTTGTAGTGGGATATTAGTTTCTTCTGTCCACTTTATGCACACATTGTAACTTTTAACGGCCTCGTCATTCTTAACAGATTGGTATCTATTATTTAACTATGGACTTTAATCGTCACTATGCCTTCGGTAGCATCTATGTCTTCCAGTGGTAACAAATCTTCATCATTTTCCTCATTGTCAGTAGAACATTCAGCATAAACATCTGTTAAATATTTATGGACTACCAAAGAAAATACTAAATGAAAATTTTCGCGCTCAACAAATTAGGGGAAGCAATTTGTGTCGTAATTGACTCAGAGGAATTATATCTTCAGCATCATTTTCAGTGTCTGGGTCGTTATTTGCCACATGAGCCATGATTTTGTCCCAGGACTTCTGCAAGACTTTGGGGCAAACTTTTCCCAAACATTGCAGTAGATATGCAGCACGCTTCAAGTGAATGGTTTTTAATAACTTAACATTGTTCTCTTCGTTATTAGATAAAATATGGTCTTACAAATTTTTCCCATAAAATAAATTCGTAAGTTTGATGGCATTTTAATCCATAGGTTGCAAAAGTACTATACAATTTGGTGGAAGAAATAATGTTGTAAATTGTCCATCCTCACTAGTCAGCTCTTCTGTAGTTCTACGGTTTGAGGCGTTATCGACGATTAAGAAGGCTCGTTCAGGAAAATTGAGACTTCTTAAATGACGGAGACAACTAAAAACGCAAGTACGGATTACCGAGTACTATCAAATCCGGATTGTAAAGTTCTTGTATACAATTGAAATGCTTGGCTGGATTATTGAAGAATCCGGTATAATGAAGGTCCGGATTATTGAGGTCGTACTGTACTGCTGAGACAGGTGAAGACAAATTCTTGGTGTCTACCTTATACTATTTTTTCGGAAATCGCATAATTACATTTTAGAAAAGTCAGTTTTTCTAATAATTGACAGCTCTATAATAACTGCAGTGAGTAATTAATAGTAATAAGGCTTTTGCTTTACTGCGGTGTCACGAAAGTTTCACTTTTCTCTGATTCAAAAAGTTTCAGTAATTGACAAAATATGGTCTATTTCAGTTTTTTTATATAGTTATGCTGCATTAATCTAATTAATCTAGTTAATTGAAAATAATTAAACTGTCATTAATCCAGGGATAATTAAAATTAATTTTTTGTTTTATTGCAACTAACGCTTAGAGATTTAGATGTAATGCACGAAAGGTCGGTGAAGCTTAATGGGTTACTACCTAGGGAAGTTCATTTTCTTACGGCTATTATCTTTATGGGTCATTATGTCAGACATTAAGCGTTTTAAACTACCCGTATTGTTAATCTTTTAGTTAATGTTTTTTATCTTGAGCTGAAAAGTTGTTTGTTCGTTCCCAATAAATTTGGCAAAAACGTTTAAAAGCGAGATAGATACCTATATTCACACAAAAAGTAAAAGTATTACAGCTTATAAACTTTACTAATTGTAATAATTTCGTTGTACTTTTTTGTATATCCGTAAAATTTACAAGTTGAAAATAATTGCTTTTTCTATTGTCTTCTTTTACTGAAATGCTACAAACTAATATTAATATTTATAGATAAAGTATGATTTATGTTGCGTTGTGCAGCGAAGGCTTGAAACTTTACTAAACCCCGGGGGAAAAATAAAGAACTACAAAATTGTGTTGGTAATGCTGAAAATTTGCGTCATTGTATATTTCACTTCATCATTACATGTGTCAAAGTATGTATTGATTTTTATATTTTAAATTGACACATGAACACGTGGAATTATTAAGTGAAGTATACAGTGAATAAATATTTTAGCATTGTCAATACAATAGCATTGCGTTAATTTGTGGTTAATGTGGAAGAGTGTATTTTTCCTTTAAACGCATCTACTGAATATCTAACTAATGTTCCCCAAATTTTGTCAAAAATAATTTTCATTTTAAAGTGTTGATTTTTTTTCAGTTTTTGAAGTTTCGATAAATGGTATTTTCTCTAAAACCAAAAATCGCTTGCAGAATCCGAGTAGTTCATTTTGGGTTTTTGAACATGCACAACCTTTTGGCACATTTAGATTTTTAAAGAAATTGAAGATGAAAATTTTTCCCATATCTTGCGAGCAATATGGTGGGCACTGTATAAGCAAAGAGTTGAGAAACAATTTATTGAATCGTGACCGACAAAAATGAAACAATAATTGGATAATTCTTAAATTACCGAGTTTTGGAAAAATCCACAGGTAATTTTTAAATTTAATTTCATACTTTTTGTCATAACATTTTAATATACAGTATATATACAAGGTGTAAACGAAATAAGTACATTAATTTTTACCAGTAGTAGAACTCGTCGAGATAAGCCCTTTTTTTATGTACCATTTTTTCGAAATCGCATTTTTAAAAATCATTTCCCCCCCCCACAAATTGACGAGCCTTCTATGAAATGCTCCAACAATGAAAAATAATGACTTTTTATTATTGAAAATTAATTTGTCACTTCTGTCAAGTGAAATCTGAAAAAATGTCTAGATTTACCAATAACGAATTTACTGACATTGTGTTAACCTATGGTGAGAGCCAAGGGAATGCAGCCTTAGCTCGAAGAATTTACATGGACCGATTTCCGAACCGTCGTCTTCCGAATGTTCGCATATTTGTAAATGTGGTGCAGGATCTTCGAGATCACGGATCTTTTCAGCCTGCAGCTTACGATCGAGGTCGACAGCGTTCAGCTCAAGTTGCAAACATTGAGGAGGCTGTTCTGAACAGTGTCGAGGTTCGACCTGGGCTCAGCACAAGAAGGCTAGCACTGCTACATGAAGTATCGCATGCTACAATTTGGAAAATACTAAAAGAACAGCAATTGTATCCTTATCATGTTCGAAAAGTGCTCGTTGAATAGGACGAAGCAGTCCTGTACCCTGGCCTACCCGAACGCCGGACTTGAACCCTTGCGACTTCTTTTTGTGGGGGTACATGAAGGATTTAGTATACTCTGTATCAATTGATACCATCGAAATGTTGCAAGAACGGGTGGAACTTGGTACTGCAATGATTCGTAACAACAGAGCCATGTTACAAAGGATAGAAGAATCACTTCGTCGGCGTCTTCAAGCATGTGTACAAAACAACGGTGGACACTTTGAACAATTTTCATTATCGTTTTCCTTTATTTTCGTTAGCGCAATTCTCGCGTCAATGTTTAAAAATAAATTTGAAATAAAACTTTTTTTTGGTGTTTATTGGTTTATTGTTTAAAATCGACAATAATAGTCGCAACTAATGGTAACCGTTTCATAAGGTAATCTTGTTGATTAGGTAACTTTGCTTCCAGTGGCGTGTTGGAGCATTTCATAGAAGGCTCGTCAATTTGTGGGGGGGGAAAAATGATTTTAAAAAATGCGATTTCGAAAAAATGGTACATAAAAAAAGGGCTTATCTCGACGAGTTCTACTACTGATAAAAATTAATGTACTTATTTCGTTTACACCTTGTATATATATTATATATTATATAATATATAATATGCTTTTTGATTTTTGGCTACTTTGCTGCGGTTGTAGATTCGTTTGTTCATGTATTCGTTACAAACAGGGCACATTGTACATAGTACCACACGTTGGTAGGTATCAACAAGGCTCTCGGAATGCGTGAAATGACGTTTTTTGGAATTTCTAAATAATTCCTAATGATAACAAAAGTAACAATCAACAATCAAGAAAGAATGAAAGCTGATTAGAAACTTTAAAACTATAATACAGATAGTCCCCACTTAACGACCGAGTTCTTATGCAAACTTGACAAAATAAAAATGATGTCCTAAAAAAATTAAAGTTCATTCATAAATTGGAACATTCAGCCTAAAGGGTCGGTTACATCTAATTAACATATGGAAATTAAGAATCTTGGCAAAAAAAGATTGGTGTAATTTTTCCAAACCAATCACTTTTGTCAAAATTGTTAATTTCCGTACGTTAATTTAATTTAATTGGATGTAAACGCCCCTTAAGGTAAGGAATTGCCTGCGATGAAGAGCTGGTTATAAATCTGAATGGTCGTTACATGAGGACCAGCTGTACACTGTTCTTAAACAATAAACTGAGAAGGAAGCTCTTGGTTGATAGAAAATAAAGTAAATCAGATAAGTAAAAGTTCTCTTTACTAATTGATTGTAAATGTAAAAATATGGGCCACTAAATTTAAAAAATGCAGAAAATATATTACTCATTGTATAATAAAGCCAAAAGAAAGCAGACAAGGGCGCATAGAAAGGCTGAATGTCGTGATTCAACAGTTAGTACTTCTCTTGAGTTCACCAAATCAAACCAACATGTGCATAACTGTTTTACCTGCGAAGATGTTACTTATATTAAGTTCATTGTTAAATGTGTGTGATGAAAATTATTTCCAAATTAAAGGTCCGAGTAATCCAAATATGTTCGCGCTTCCAGACGATCAACCCGGAGCCATCGACGAGGATGCTTCAGTTAACACTATACCTCCACCGATGCCCTTAGACAACGCAAACGTGGATAATCAAGAACCAGTGTAAGACATCGAGACAGCTGCAATTATACCAAAGCCTGCAAGATGTACACCTGAATTGACGACTATAAAAATTGACGCAACTGACGAGCCAAGTGTGATTTATACACCTAAATGTACGGGGGTAAAGCGGTGTGGCGGTTGCTGTTTGCATAATTTGCTGGAATGCAGACCAATTGAAACAGAAAAACTGAACTATTTGGTGATCAAGTCACAGTTTGGTCGAGGAGTAAGATTCAGAACAACTTCAAGAGAATTAATATCGGTGGAGCAGCATACAAAATGTGAATGTGACTGTAAAATTCAACCAGAGAGTTGAAATAAATTACAAGAATACAGGAAATCGCAGTGTTAGTGTGTCTGCAAAAACACGGATGAACAAAAACACTGCCAGAAACAATACACAAAATTTTGGAATCCCGAACGTTGCGCTGTGTTTAGCTAAAACATCCTGTTCAACCGGACAAATATTTGATATTGATACCTGTAAATGTCTAGGACTTGGATGAATCGGAATACAGAAGTGCAACGTTTCCTGTAGAACCATTAAATTAATGAAGCAAAAAGCTTACTAAGGTATTTGTTTTTTTTTCATTTTTAACGTCGAAATAAAGCTGTTTGTTTCTATTTTTCAGTTACAACACTACTTCAAAAACTGAATAACTTCGGTTGGATGTGCTACTTTTTTGACGAGATTGAAGAATCATAAATTAGTTACCATTTGGAAGCAGTTGTCAGAAAAATATGTGATTGTTAAAATTTTTGTTATAATAATTTATTTATAACTTTAAAATAATAAACTTCTTTTAAATATACAATGCGTGTGTTGAAAGTCTCCCCGCCCCCCGTTATCTTTTGAACTAAAAAGAATAACATATTAAAACAAAACCATCATAAAAACGTTAATTTTGAACATACCATTGATGTACTGTGTGTTTCTTGTCAAAAGTAATGACGCTATCGTTTTTTTTTAAATAGTCCCCCTTATTTTTTCGTCATGATGTCAATATGTACCGTGCGTTTTTTTAAACTGTTGCCATAGGGAATTGAATGGTAAAAATTGTACCCCGTTGTTTGTTTTTGTTGTTTGTTTTGATGAAAATATTTAAACCATTTTTGGAACAAAGTTGGAAGATTCTTTAAACTATCGAATAGATTACAATTCAATATCATAAACTGTCAAAAAAGTTTTGAAAAAACTATTTTTATAAAAGCGTTTTCTTGCCACTATCATTTTTAGCAGGCTGAAATGTCAATTGACTTTTGCCACTTTGTTTAGGGAATCACTTAGTAGGGCCATTTTTTATTGATGGAAACTTGAACCAGCATAAATTCTTAGATTTTCTTCAAATGGAAATAGGCCTGCATTTGGATACTTTAAGATAAAGGGTTTTCCAATAAGAGGTGTTATTTTGAATAGCCCGTTATTTCGGTAGATGTAACTTTTGGAGCTGTAATTTTTTGACATTTGACAAGTGAAACTACGCTATTAATAAAAATGGAACGATACACGCTTCAACAACGCATTGAAATTATTAAAATTCACTATAAAAATGGTGAAAATTTGGCAGAGACGGTTCGTAAAACTCGAACATTTTTGGGTCGTCGTGAAGCACCTTGTCGGACCGCAATACAGAAATTGGTGGAAAAATTCGAGCTGTTGGGACAAGTTAGTGATGTGAAGAATAAAACCCGTGCACGTCGCTCAAGAACAGCCGAGAATATTGCTGCTGTAGCCGAAAGTGTTGAAGAAAACCCAGGTTTGTCCATTCCTCGTCGTTCTTTGGAATTAGACATTCCAAAAACGTCATTACACCGTATTTTGCATAAAGATTTGGGTCTTAAGGCTTATAAAGTTCAGTTTACACAAGAACTCAAGCCGGCCGATCATCAACAACGTCGTATCTTTGCCGATTGGGTCCTTGAAATGCATGAAAATGATCCGGAATTCCATCGAAAAATCATCTTGAGTGATGAGGCCCATTTCCACCTGGATGGCTTCGTCAACAAGCAAAATCGGCCGGGTTTTATTCTTCACATCACTAACTTGTCCCAACAGCTCGAATTTTTCCACCAATTTCTGTATTGCCGTCCGACAAGGTGCTTCACGACGACCCAAAAATGTTCGAGTTTTACGAACCGTCTCTGCCAAATTTTCACCATTTTTATAGTGAATTTTAATAATTTCAATGCGTTGTTGAAGCGTGTATCGTTCCATTTTTATTAATGGCGTAGTTTCTACTTGTCAAATGTCAAAAAAATACAGCTCCAAAAGTTACATCTACCGAAATAACGGGCTATTCAAAATAACACCTCTTATTGGAAAACCCTTTACAACGGAGCAATAATATTTTAACATGACGGAGCACCAGCCCATAGTGCTGCCATCGTCAGAGAGTTTTTAAACGAAACATTTCCTGATAGTTGGATTGGCCTATATGGTTCATTCCATTGCCCTGCTCGAAGTCTTGACCTAACACCACTCGATTTTTTCTTATGGGGACATTTAAGAACACAAGTTTACGACCTCATAAGAGATCAACCAGAAACTGTGGAAGAACTAAGGGCAAAAATAACTGTCGCTTGTAATTTCATAACAGTGCGAAATTTACAAAACACTCGAAGAAATTTTCAAGATCGCTTGGGACATTGTCCGAAATGTAATTAAATGCAGCAGTACATCATAAAAAGTTATTTGATTTAACAAAAGGCAAAACATTCAATCCTTAAGGGAATGATAATAAATCTCAACTGTCAATCTTTTTGAGGTTCTTCTTGTTTTGGAGATACTAAAAATAGTACCGTCTAGGTGGAGACTGGCCAATGATCAACCCTTCGTCGTACTTTAAGAACGTAAAACAAGAACTGAGTTTGTAGAATCTAAAAATGTTTGTTTCTTGGAAAAGAACTATTTATACGAACTTTTTTACAGTTAGAACTTCAAAGATATGTACCTAAAAGATACAGCCTGTATACAAGTCAAGGAAAGTATTCTTATTACTGTCATTATCTTTTGTTTCTATTTATTTTAAGCCTTACAAGAGAAAAAAAAATTTGGTTAAAAAAAATGCTCCAATATCAGTAGTCGAAATTGAACTGCAGATTTTATATGAACACTGCGTAAAGATAAAACAGATGGTAAATCTGTTACAGAGGCAAATTTATTACTTTTTTTTAACTCATCTTGTTTTATCCGACTTCACCGTGTTTCAAATATTGTTATTTATGTTGTGCTGTACTTATTCCTTCCTATTTTTCTCGCGCTTTTCCCTCATATTGCATTAGGTTTAAAACGTGTTAGCAGTTTATTTTTGTTGTATTCTTCAAGTCATTAACTACGTTACAGTAAATTTGCATTATTACGTGTGTCTGAAATGTATTCGCAACGTAACAAATCTTGATCTTGTCATAAAATTAGTTCTTGAATTAATTTCAGTGTTAATCATTTGGGACGGTTCAGTACATTTGGATATCAAATAGTTTCGAATACATGGATTCACCAAAGACTAATACTTTAGGATCATTATTATATACAGGGTGTTTTTGAACAATTTTTTATAACGAGTGCAAATCGGACACATCACTTGGTCCTCAAAAATATGTTAAAATATAATTACTATCACACTCTTATAATTTCAAGAAGTAGCACATTTGGTAACCTAAAGAATTTTGTGCCAAATTATGAATTTTAACAGGAGAAAATAGATTACTTTTTTGAATTTACTCTAAACTTGTTATTTTGAGTTGTGTCACTCTTGTAGCCGAGGTGCGACATGTTCATATAAGATACTTAGCTTTAAAATGTGTTTTCTACCACCTCTCTTAATTTTAGAAAAAACAATATCCTGGAAGACTTACAAATCTCATAATTAATTAACGAGTGAAAATCGGGTAAATGTGCAAAGTGTTCAAAAAAAACATTTTTTATAATTCGTTTCAGTTTGGGATGTAATTTGTGAAACCATCCTGTAGATACAACTATCATTTTGTCATTTCATCCTTATTAGAATTGTCGTGTTATGTAAATTTTATGACAAGTTCCATTTATTTGTAAGAGATTCTCTCGAGAATAACACGCGAAATAAAGCAGGAAAGCAACTCGTAAAAAACTCGACACCACCCTTATCATTTGTAATTCCTTTTTTTCGGGTTTCCAGAATTTTGTACAAGTTTCTATTGCTTCAGTGTAAAATTGTGCTTTAATGCTACCGCTTCAGATAAATCGCTTTAAATCTTTTGCGACATTTCAAGCAATTCAATTTAATTTAAAGATCGTAAATTAATTATGTAAGACGTTGGAGTGTAATTCATTTTGACCAGTTACAGTATTTAAAAGAAAAATGAACAAAATGCATTATTATCACGTTCCTCGGCTTGCGGCAAATAATGTAATCTTTCCACTTTGATGTAAATTAAATTTTGACATGCAATTAAATTAGCTCAAGTGATTTTTAATGAAAATGGAATGATGTTTGAGTCGGGTAAACACCCACGTTGTTATATTTTATTATTAAATTTGGTAAATTAAAGTCAATTAAAATGCTCTCAAAACCCACATCAAACTCGAGCTTTTCGGATAATTTCAAAATTTTGTTTTTAAATTTATATTAAGGACTAAACACTCTGCTGATGTTTTTCAGATTACGGATTGTTTTAAATTAAGAGTTTATTTTTGATAAGTGTTTGTGTAAAAAACGTTTCGGAAAAGATAGAATGTAAACTAAATCTATCAAACGGCCCTGTAGTTGAAGAGAATGCTGCATCAGTAGAACTTGTTTCCACCGAACTGTAAAAAGTGTAAAAAGGCAACAACAATCCAAAAACAATCCGTTTAAATTATTTTTCATATGCATTTTGAAATACAACTGAACTTCGATAGCCCGGATCTCTAGTAACACGGTTCATAAAATCCAACAGAGTTTTCTGGCGAGACAATGGGCGGTATGAATAAAAAAGAGCAGATGCTACATGAGTCTGAGCAGAACCTCAAAGCATATGCTCATAGTAAAAGATTGGAGTATAAGGTTTTGCTCCTGTTTGTATGAATAATGATATGCTTTTACTCATAAGCATTTGCTTACACGAAATGAGCATATGCTCAAAAAAAATTTGCAGATTAAAATTAATAATTGTACGAATGATTCCAATTAAAATGTAAGAACGTTTTTAAAGTTTTAAAGTGTAAAAAATTAAAAAAGTGTGTAAGTTTGACAAAAATTTTATTATTTTTGTCACCCCCATGTTGACCTGGGTGGGATTCGTAGAGTCGGAAGTAAAACCTTTTGCTCACGACCGTGCTCCGAATATGGGCATGAATAAGAGCTTTTGCTTACTATGAAGCATATCATCCGGTCGGTATGAATAAAGTAGAGGTTTTGCTTATGATTTTGAGCAAATGCTCTGCAACTTGTGCATCTAGTCAGCAGTAGATTCACCGTGCTCATGCTCTTCGCTAATTTTATGATGGCTGAAGTTGTTAATGTACGTGCACAGAAGCATTATAAAGTACGATGATTATAAAAAAAACTTTTATACAAACGTCAAAAAAGATGACATTTACGCATCACTATCGATACGCGAAGTGCTCTATTTTTTAACGAAATATCAAAAAACTATTTTTTAACAGTGAAAAATTTTTTTTTAACACGTGAAAAAATGATATAAAAAATTATTTTTTAACAGTAAAAAAATAAATTTATTTTTTTGCGTATTAGTTTCATTTCTATAATTTTATTTCCATAAATCACTTTTTTTTTTTGTGACATTGCGGAAAAAACGTTATTTGCATTTCGTGTCAAAATTCGTGTTTTTATGATGCGTTCGACTGTCTGCGACCAAAATTTACTTCTCACGAGCCATAAAAAACACTCATTTTGCCCACTTAATACAAAAATAACTATTACCGATTTGAGGAAAGAAATTTGAGATGAATCGTAACTCACTTTTTGGGTGAAAATTATGAAAATAAAAGTTCGTTTGTCATCAAGTTATTTTAAGTAATTTGAAACGTCTCACGAAAAAATGAAAATTTTTTTCCAGTACATTGCAAATCCTGGCTTTCAAACTGGAGTTGGGGAAAAATTAGGGATTCATCAGTCGACTGTACCAAAAATTTCCGGTCTTTTTTGCAACTAAAAGCTATTAACAGATTGTCACTTGATTCGTTCCTTTCGCATCATCAAACGACATATTTTTAGTGAAAAATATGAACCACTCTGTAAATTAATTCCGATGAAATAAAACGAATGTCCACAAAAGGCGTAGTACGTAACACTACTCGAAAGAGTAAAAGAGAGATAGTAAAATCGTCGTGGAAAGAACGCACACATCCGTTTGAGCCGGGCTCTGTGTTTAATTCGGACATTCTAGAATTATTTTGAGCATATGCTCAATTCATGTGAGCAAATGGTTGTAAGTAAAAGCATATCGTTATTCATACAAATAGGAGCAGAACCTTATACTCCAACCTTTTACTATGAGCGTATGCTTTGAGATTTTGCACAGGCTCAAGTAACATCTGGTATCTGGACGCTACGTTTATAGCTTTCTCAGAACCCAAAACCTCGAAATAGCACGTTTTCGAAAGTGCCTTATTGTTGTGTTGCCGAAATCTAATAAAGTAATTAGGTCAACGACAACGGACCATTGTCGGCTTACGGGTCCCAACATAAAGGAAATACAAATAATATGATAATAAAAAATAATAAAAAATGTTATGGATTCAAAGAAAAGGAACTGTACTCTGTTTTTATACGAAAGTCATTTGCCTTCCTCATTGGCCGAACGTGTGCATTTAGCCGTTTAGACCCTTCGCCTGATATTTCACGTGCCGGTGTTCCCTAAAAAACGCAAACAGATGCACAAGTTGCAGAGCATTTGCTCAAAATCATAAGCAAAACCTCTTCTTTATTTATATCGACTGGATGATATGCTTCATAGTGAGCAAAAGCTCTTGCTCAGACTCGTACTCAGAGCACGGTCGTGAGCAAAAGGTTTTACTTACGTTTTTATTCATAGAACGTGGTAGCATATGCTCGGAATTGTGCGAGTAAAAGGTTTTGCTCTCTTTTATTCATACCACCCAATAATTTGTTTCTACGCAAGATCTCTTCGTAACAGGTGACCAATTTTTTTATGCCTTGCCTTTTCAACAACCCACGTAAAATGTAGAACGCTACTAAATAGTACAAAATATGAGTGATCGAAACGACGGCGATGTGTGTTGGTACAAGTTAAGTTAAGAAAATTAGGAAATGAAGAAAATTATGCAGTCATGATTTTAGAAAACTGTTTGTCTGTTTCAAAATTGAAAATGTATGTAGCGACACACCTCTGAGTTAGCGTAAATCAGGGAGTGTAAGTCGGGGTGTCACTGTATGCAGATATAGTTTCTTGTTGATGCATTACAAATCTATATTAAAATTATGTTGATTGCTTTGATGCCAATCTTTCTGTATTACAAACACGTTTCATAGTATAATCTGGATGTTTCGCTAATCTTTCATACCTTAATTTCACATTTATTCGGATGTTTGAGATTCTGCTGTACTACGTAATATTTCACATTGCTTCATAGTAGCGCAACCCGAGGATTTGTTAACCAAGAGATTTTTTAAGAGCGCAACTCTAGCTGTTGCTAAATGATTATTGAACAGATCTGAGTTTAATGTGAGAAAATAAGGATATAAGGCAATTAAATACGGTGTCAGTAATTGCTGGAAAGAAATACTTAATGGTTTGAATTGATATGATATCGATAAGATTAGTAAAAATAATTCTTTGTTAGCAGTTTTATCGTACTGCAGATTTCTACAAATGGAGCGAGAATTGGAAAAAAATAAATTCTATCTGTTCAGATTTAATGAAATTTAATAATCCCAAGTCAATATATTTTTCAAAAAGTCACACGATCAAAATCAAATTTCAATAGTTACAATGTATCTATATTTTACTTAATCACGTGTGTTTAAAAAATCTGTAGTCAAGTGACTTATAAAAAAAATTCAAACGCTGCGTATAAAGCATTTGTTACAATATTGTGAACATAACTCTACTTGTAAATATGTATTGGAAAGACATATAAACGAATATTAATGGAACTACATGAATAAATAGCAATTGTTCTTTACAGTAATGCTAAATATGTCACCACTTCAAAACACATTAATAATTTTGAACTTCTGTTTATTTAACAAATAAGAGCAAAATGATATTTGAAATTTGACACTATACGACACTAACTTGCTAATGAGACATACATCAACGCTGTCATATACAAACACAGTCTTCTTGGTCACTGATTTTTTGGAGCGCACGTTATACAATTTTGTGTTCTTAATATCTAAATTCACCCGTATCTACTTTCAATTACAACTAATTGTAAGGAAATGCACTCGACAAGGAACTAGGTAATGTTAGGTACAAGTGTAATCCACTAAGAACACAGTCAAACTAATAAATACTTATTTGTTTTGTTCTTATTTTCAACATTACTAATAACCTATTATTTTATATTGTGAATATAAAAGACAGGTATAAATATATATATATATATATATATATATATATATATATATATATGTAAAATTGCAACCGGTTAACGTATTTTTTTTGATCACTCTGTTTATAAGATCAATAGTTCTGACGTTGTCGAGTATAAAATCGGATGCAAGATAAGCACATCGTCTGTCAATCTCCTTGAGGCTTTCTCTTTTCTTCGAAGAAACCTGGAACAAAATGAATTTAAATTAGTTTTTGTTGATTATCTTTCCGTACAAAGAAATTTAGAAATGCTTTTAAATCAGCTAGCATTGTTACGCGTTATGAATGCCCCGTATCTCTGACAGAATTTCTGTATGATATTTATTGTGTATCGCCAACGTCGGCATCAGTACCGTCTAAAATACCGCTTGAGTACTGAATAGGAATAAATGCATACTTAATGAACTGCTAGTTGCAATTTCATATTATTCATGTTTTAGCCTGATGTCACGATTCTTATCTTATAAATATATATTTTTTGTTTTGTTATCGATGCTCATCGGAGCAGTAATTTATAATTTATAATAAGCTTAAAAGTGGACAAATTATTTTTACTTGAAATATTTTTTAATTAAGTTTGTTTATAAGAACAGCTTGTATTCCAGTATATAACGTTGGTTGTGTTATTAAATTCTTATTAAAAGGCCTTCTCGAATTTTCACGGTTGGTTGTGAAGTAGAAACTGCTTTGATCAAATTCTTATTTTACGCCCGTTAACACTTTAAGGACTGCGACTAATTATTTAACTTTGATCTGGAAACTTATCTAATGTTAGTTTAATTTAATTTTATTTTGCCTTGCCACATACAGTGTGTATTTTAACCAGTAATGAAAAGTTTAAAATTATTTATCGCACACTTTTAGCTTACTTCATTTTTCATTTTTCTTCCATCGTATACAACTACATTTTTACGTTTATTTGGTTCTAGAGCAATATAAAATGAAGTGACAATACCACGTTATTCATTTACTTATCAGTTTCTAAAGCCTTCTAACGTACTAACAAGTTATTTAAAATTATCAAGCAATTTTATTTAATTTAAAATCGGTTTTAGTACTATTGCATCTTAAAAACTTGTCAAAAATAAAGTAAGCTCGCAGTATGCGAAAAATCATTTTGATATTTTCAACAGCAATATCCCACGTGCATCAATATAGCCGAATCAATTTTGACGTTTCTGTCAAAATGTTTTGCCTAAAAATATGTCGAGTAAATTTGCCACGTAAAATTTCGAGAAATATTTCTTTATGGCAAAACGTTGCGACAAAAACGTCAAAATATTCATGCACGCGGGGTATTCGGCATGATTATTTCCTGATTATTAATCTGAATAAATAGATTTTAGAACGAATTATTTATTTGCTTGTCAAAGAATCTTCGATAATTTGAAAAAAAAAACTTAGAAGCGATTAAACGTCAAAATTTAATCGGGTAAATTTTGATACATTTGAAACGTAAAAATTTAATTGCTATAAACCTGAAGAAAACCATGGTACCTGCGACTTTTTATGCGCATGAAGGAAATAATCAGTAGAAAACCCACGAGATAAATTTGATATCATGTAAATTTGTCAATATTCTTTGCTAAAAAATGCACTGCAAAATTATTGTCCAACATACTATTTTGTGCAGTGATTTTCGATATTCTGAATCGACTTAAGAAAGAACAAACATTTATCTCAGAAGAAACGACACATTTCATGTTGGCAATTAAATCCTACTCCTAGCATTTACTTTTATGTCGGAATTCTACAAAAAGTTGCTCCAAGTAGAGATGCAGCTTTTTAATCTGTAGTGGTGTTAACTCAAAGATACTATAATTATAAAACCACCAACTTTAAATTAATGTAATTGTCAATGTGCTACTTTTAATATTATAAACTCAAGTTTGCTGTTTTTTTTTGTAGCGAGTAGCCACCAATATTTTATATCACTAATAATGTAAAAAAGGTTTAGTAGCATGTATTTGGTAACTATTTTGTAGTGGCTGTAAAAGAAAGTTTAAAGTTTCAAATAGAAAAAATCTATTTATTAATTGTTATAAATTCATTCTTTTAACTTGAAAATGGTTAAGTATTTGTTTAAAATTGATTGCTGGAAAAACACAGAAATCAATAACGAACTAATAAAAGTTTAATATTTCTTATTAAAAAAGAAAAAATTGTAAAAATTATTGACGATTGATTTTTTACTGCCACTAATGAAATATTTAATTAAATGTGCAAAGACAAAGAAAAAGTCACAAACACCAAGGAGCTTATAATGTAAAATAAAACCGACCAACACTTATTTCTGCTTAGTAAAGCGTATAACATTATAATCTTGAAGGTTTACAAATAAAAATCAAAAGTTTCAATGAAATCTTATATCCACACGTCATCTTAAATTCTAGGATTAAAGATAGTATGCTTCATCCCCCAAGTCATTAATTACGCCCATACCTTAATCTTCAAAGCATTCTGTGTGCGACGTAAATACAATTAATCTAGTGATTGCATTCACAAGAGTTGTCTATTATATTGCAGGCAAAGTTTTCTCATTTATTAGATGTGTCTGAATGGTATTAGCTCCTTGAAATTCGTAAGTTGTCATCATGTATTCAATAAAAAACGTTACGTGCTGCAAGCACTTATATGGATTAAATCGTTAATGCGACAGGAGTGACAGTTCAATGTGAGGATACATCGGTTTAGAAACACAAATCAGCTTCAACAAAAAACAAAATTGGATAGGTGTAAAAAAATTAGAAAGCCGAGAAGAAGATAAACTTTTTGATTTGTTAGTACT
The DNA here is from genome assembly GCA_949768715.1 of Dascillus cervinus. NCBI lineage: Eukaryota > Metazoa > Arthropoda > Insecta > Coleoptera > Dascillidae > Dascillus > Dascillus cervinus. Next base: position 13,979,347 of record OX458316.1, on the reverse strand, counting down.
ATTGAGAATGTTTTAGGTATATCTAGATATTTGAATGATTATAATAAATCCGATCCAATCACTTTAATCCTGTTTGCTTTGGTGTGATAAGGATATTCGCCCGTTTACGGTTCTATTTGTTCTAATTCCGGATTTCGGTAATATAGTACCATAAATGGAATCGCACAAAATCATCTAAAGTTGTACTGGATAAATTATGTACGCAATTTGTGTTAGCTAATAATTAATATAGTTTAAATTGGTTTCAGCAAATAGTTAACATTGTAATTTAATAAATGTAGAAACAATATCATATTGCGGTTTGATAGCAGGACTGACAAAATAGAAGATTAAAAAAGCGCCCGACAATAAAGATAAACAATAATTCAATTAGGCGGCTGTAACTTATTATTAACTTAAAAATCCAGCAGTGGCGCTGAAACGATAAAAGCTCTCATCTACGCATTAGATTCCACCCTTTAATTAAAATACTTTTTATGGTCCGAACAAATCTCATCCTGAAAATTTAACACTTTAATTTATGAAAGTTTTCTCATTATTCATTTAATCCTCAGTCGATATTGTTAATTACCTGGCAAACTTTCCGTACAAAACTGAATATAATTTCAACTTGCCATTTTGAATCGTTTATTAGTGGAAAACTCACGGTTGAGGATTTATTTTATCGATTTAAACCCATCTTATTGTACCGAAATTGAGAAAAGATTTTTTTTTGTATTTTGCAACAAATTAGGACTTTATCCGCAGGGTCTTGTTATTTTACAAAGAATGGTTTTCCGGTCGTTGGAAATGAATACAAAATCGTAAGTTGGAACTTTAAAGTGAATTTCCCAAGGCAAATTTATTTCATTCGAACTGCATGAAAATGTAGATTCCAGACCTTAAATTGAAAAACTTAAGTGTTCGAAATATTTTGCAGCAATAATGCAGGTAGTCTAACATATATTGTTAAAATAGAATATATTTTACATTAATTTACTATCTTCACTTCCAGAAAATTCTTCATTAGCAGTTATAATTAGAAGATTTATTGAGTACGGGGGCGTATCCGAGGGTGAAACTAAATTTATTACGAATGAGGTGCCCAAGCGTAATATATACGCAAAACTTGCTTCCAATAAGCTTTACCATTACATACTTATTCTTTGACAACCACATTTAGCACTCGGCCTCCCGAAGTGGGTTAAAAGTGACCCACGTTTTAATTTTTTTTAAATCATACCGCTGCTCTTCAAACTGTAAAATGGTGCTAATCACAAAAATATTATGATTACTTTATCACACTCAAGCTTCTATTTGGATCAGAAACATTTTGGTGTTGGGAAATTGATGTGAAAGCACCGAAATATGAGGTTACTTTTGGTCATTCGCGCCACTGAAACTATTGCGGGTGGGTTAATGCGCTGCTGAGAACAAAATTGGACTAATCATTTTGTTCGTAATAGAGTTATTTTGGCAACTGCTGCTGTTTGTATTAAAAAAAGCTGTATTTTGCAAAAAAAATATGAAATCTTTTCCGAAAACCAATTAGGTAGGACTAAAATCTAATTGCGCTGAAATATCAATTAAATATCCAGAGTATTTTTGAATAATTATTTCCCTAATTATGTATGATACAATAAAAATGTTTGGAACTGTTGATTACGAAATGTAAATTACAAGTACTACCTGCTCCCATACAGGTCTGTACTTTTGGCATCATTTTTACAACTTTGCTATGAAAAGATTTTAAAAACCGTACCAAATTTGATATTTATGTTTATACTATTAAATTGTTTTCTGCAGATGCACTAAGCAATTGTTACAAACCAGTTCACATAAAATAAGAAAACTCACTGCACAAAATATAAATAAAATACGGAGCTTGTGAAAAGACGTCTGGTCATTCCTTTGTAAAAAAGGTGACGTTTCTATTTATTAAGTTCTCCAAGACAACCGAAAAAACCTCGCCAACTGCAATGTACCGTGCTCAGTTAGGCGGCCGCTTGCATGTCGAAGGGCCGTTTAGGTAACACAATGCATAGAATGCATTTGTGTCCGATAATCAAAACCGATTGGGTTACCGGTGCAAGCATCTTCCAAATCATTACCTAAACTAAAAATGAATGTTTCGGTTTTATGCTTTTTTTGTTGTGTTTGTTATAGTGTACAATGTACAGGGTGGGGCAGAGCAACTTGCTTATTTAGAAATTCAATTTAAAAAAAATTAATGTAGATATATATTTAATTTCTTAAACAAGATGAAGTACAACATTTAAAGTTTATGTTTACACAGTTTTAAAGACGATTTCCGGCAGATGGTCTCCAAATTGGCGCCTTTGATTGGCTACCAGCAGTAACGCTTTGTTAGCTGACACGCTGTTAACTTTTGTTTCTGCAACTGGCTCTTAATCAGCATCATGAAGTGGACGAAAGTGGTGTGCACTATCTCGAGTTGGAATAATTGGTTCATGGTTTTTTGAAGAAAACGAACGGGCAGTTTCGGTGACTTCTGGCCGTTATGTCCACATAATTCAGGAGTTTTTCCTGCTGGATGTGGGAGATGTATGGTTCCAGCAGGGGGGTGAGACGGCACACACAGAACAACATTTGTCAAGCTATCGCGAACATACCCATCGATATGCTAGAAAGAGTTGAACGGAACTTCCGAGTTTGATTAAGGCAGTGTATTGAGAGGAATGGACGCCATCTGCCGGATGTCGTCTTTAAAACGTAAACTTTAAGTATTGCACTTCATCTTGTTCAAGAAATTAAATATACAAGGTGTAAACGAAATAAGTACATTCATTTTAACTGGTAATAGAACTCTTCAAGACCAACAACTTTTCCTAATAACTTTATTTTGAAAACGTTTTTGTTATTGAGTTAAAATTATTTCAAAATCTTACACAATTTTCTTACACACCATTGGAAGCAAAGTTACCTGATCAACAAGATTACCTTATGAAACGGTTACCATTTGTTGCGACTATTATTGTCGATTTTAAACAATAAACCAATAAACACCAAAAAAAAGTTTTATTTCAAATTTATTTTTAAACATTGACGCGAGAATTGCGCTAACGAAAATAAAGGAAAACGATCATAAAAATTGTTCAAAGTGTCCACCGTTGTTTTATACACATGCTTGAAGACGCCGACGAAGTGATTCTTCTACCCTTTGTAACATGGCTCTGTTGTTACGAATCATTGCAGCACCAAGTTCCACCCGTTCTTGCAACATTTCGATGGTATCAATTGATACAGAGTATACTAAATCCTTTATGTACCCCCACAAAAAGAAGTCGCAAGGGTTCAAGTCCGGCGTTCGGGCAGGCCAGGGTACAGGACTGCTTCGTCCTATTCAACGAGCACTTTTCAAACATGATAAGGATACAATTGCTGTTCTTTTAGTATTTTCCAAATTGTAGCATGCGATACTCTATGTGGCAGTGCTAGCCTTCTTGTGCTGAGCCCAGGTCGAACCTCGACACTGTTAAGAACAGCCTCCTCAATGTTTGCAACTTGAGCTGGACGCTGCCGACCACGATCGTAAGCTGCAGGCTAAAAAGATCCGTGATCTCGAAGATGCTGCACCACATCTACAAACATGCGAACATTCCGAAGACGACGGTTTGGAAATCGGTTCATGTAAATTCTTCGAGCTAAGGCTGCATTCCCTTGGCCTTCACCATAGGTTAACACAATATCAGTAAATTCGTTATTGGTAAATCTAGACATTTTTCAGATTTCACTTGACGGAAGTGACAAATTAATTGTCAATAATAAAAAGTCATTATTTTTCTTTGTTGGAGCATTTCATAGAAGGCTCGTCAATTTGTGGGGGGAAAAATGATTTTAAAAAATGCGATTTCGAAAAAATGGTACATAAAAAAAGGGCTTATCTCGACGAGTTCTACTACTGGTAAAAATTAATGTACTTATTTCGTTTACACCTTGTATATCTACATTACTTTTTTTTAAATTGAATTTCGAAATAAGCAAGTTGTTCTGCCCCACGCTGTATTAATCGTTCCAAAGCATAGTAAAACAATATAAATTGGATTTTACGTCATGCGAAACGAAAGAAAAAAAATTTCAGAGGAGGGAATGTAGCCGGTTAGGTCCGTTTGATGCAACCGGTTTAATTAATTTTTTTTGATAACCAGAGCACCGTAACAAAATGCATTTATCATGCTGCAAAAAGCAAGCGCCGGAAGATCATTTATGAGGTAGTTTCGGTTGTACTTTTCTGAACCAGTTGCGGTTCGTCATCTGACAAGCTAATGATTATTATCAATCGAGCACTTGAGAATAATCCGCTACCCAAAAGTATCGGTAATATTAAAGAAGTTGGGAATTTAATGTATGTATAGGTGCTAAAATCCCATCTATTGGTGGTTACGAGAGTGAAATAAGCCATTGCAAAATTAACGCGTATATGGAAGAATGGAATGTAATGCACAGATGAAACTGATGGGGGCATTGATATTCCACAACTTATGCTGCCGAGTCGTGGACAGTTAAAGCTGCTTACAGGAATTATACGATTTCGTGGACTGAAAAGAAAGCTAATGAGTTGATACTAAAAGAACTGAACCTTAAGGAAAGACTAAGTAATTTCGTACAGAAATTCGTACTGATTTGATTATATCATGAGACAAGTTGATGACTCGTTAGAAAGATTCGTGATTCAAAGGAAAATAGAGGGAATGAGGCATCGAAGAAGATCGGCTGCTTATGATAATTTTGGTTAAAATCGAATTGATACATTGGGACCTATTTTTTGAAAACAAATCTCAGCAATTGCATTTAATTCTTAGGGTTTGTATAAAGGGTCTTCTTGTGTTTGTTCTAGCTGCTAATTTTGTTGTTAAAGTTTGTCGGTGGAATCTGTTAAAAACTTTCACTATTAAGTTTCGTTTGTCTAATGGCTTATTAGGATAAATTATTATTTAACCGGCATTAATTCATTATTAGCCCAATAGCGCTTAGCGGCACCATACGGAGCCACAAAACATCCCCACTGAAAATGCTCCTGAACCTTCCTAGAAACTTATCTTATTGTCAGATAATTTTTTTTGAATTATAAACAAAAAATTATTCCTAGCGCTAATGGGTTAAATTCATTATTCTAACAGTAACGTTAAATGGAATTCAATGGTTTGTAACTGTTTGCTTGTTACTGAAAGGCAAATAGTTATGGTATAAATTGTCAGCAAAACTTAATTGGACAATCTGCAGCAAAAGGTTTTTTCCAGTACCCTTCTCGTAAATTTGATAATCAACACCTTTAGTGAGGGTGACGGATTCTGAATTTTAATGGTGTTAAAATACTGGGAAATATCGATTCTCGAAAAAGAACTTCCAGTAAAGATGTTAGCGTCAAAATGTGACACATCATCTTGTTAATTTTTCCTTTTAAAGAAGAGTTGACATAATATTTAATTTCTCTTTTGTTTAAATATAGTTTGGTATCAATATTCATTGTTCGATTAAAGGCTACAAAACTTATAACAAACTATTCTGTAGTATACGAATTTACAGCTAAAATTGCTTTTGCGGTTTTTTCTCTTTAGGAATAAAATTTCCGAATAAAACAACTGCGGCAAATTGTTAACAAGGGTAGAATAAACCTCTTTAATTTCCCTTCGTTTTCGCTTATAAGCATAAATTGGTCAGGGGAAACGTAAAGATCAATAAGGTTATTAATTCTGACAGCTGCTTTAAAAATATAAAATAAATTGATTTGATGAATAAAATTTTTCAGTTTCTTTCGAACTTTCGCTGCATTTACACTGAATCATCAATTAAAAGGGGATTTTACATTTTCCGTATGCGAGATGCATAATAAAGATGGGACGGAATATTTAGTGGCACAAAGGTTTCCAACTTTTACATGTGCATGATTATACATTTATTAATTAAAGAGGAAACTTCTTAAAATTCATTGAACATTCGTGAATAATTAATTTTAAATGCTATATTAGTATATTGTAATTATAATTTGGAACTGTGGAACTGAGTTTATCATTCAAAATTTCTACCGTAATCAGTACTTGGAAACTGACACTGCGACATCTGTTTATAACCCTATTTAATAAAACCTTTTTTTTAAGTTGCATGCTGTTTAAGTAAACATGTCATTTATTTTGCACCTTAGTGTTATTTATAACAAAATTTTTATGTTGTGCAAACAAACAATCCTACTTGACTAAGCAGGTATTTCACTTTAACTACCGCAATAAATTATATTTTCTTAAAAATGCTTTTGGAAAACATTTATTGTGATCATTCACAGCACTTTATCATACCTACGTGATTTGTTTTGAAAATTTTCTCAATAATGGTTTTCTTTAAAGTTGTTGACATATTTATAATATTTAATTAGTAATTCATTCTTTTATGTAAGTTTGGAATTTTAATTTTTAAGCTGTTGAGTTAGTATTTTTTGTTACGGGACTTCAAAGGGGGTAATAAATTAGGTTTCGTGGGAAATATATAAGTACAAGCCAAATAATAATAGGTGTTTTGACAGTGTCTTCAGCCCTTGTAGTTGATAAGTGCAGGGGACATTTCTTTGCGCTTCTGATTATTATTGAATACATCTGTAGATAAAAAAAATTGCGTTACCATAAGTGGTAGCATAGTGCCAAACCTGTGTCGCTTTAAAAATGATGCTGGAAAGTTTTTGCCTCAGATTGTTTATCTATTGTTTGTATAATACGAGTTGAATAATAAAATATTTTAAGTTTAATACGTCTGTATTTCCTCAAAAAAAAGTGCTAAAATAAAACTGAGTATAACAAAGAAAATATTAAAACTTTCGAGAGTACGAAGAACATAGGAGCTTAGTTCCTTTGTATCTTTTCAATGCATGTAACAACGAGAGAGCTTTGGTAAAAGTGTAACATTTACTATAGACACACATCTCCTTTAAATCCTTTCAAATATGTTGTAAATGTTTAGACCAAACAATTATTGTAATTGCGTACTTTTAGTAAAAATTTCACGCTGAATACATAAAATGATTTAGTAAGGTATAAAATTAATTGCGGGTTCCAAAGTGAATTTGTTAACTTGTTCCCAATTTTCCCTTGCCGGACGATATTAAATTGAATTTGGTAGCATTCAAAAGCTCTAATTAAACTGAACTTGCTCAAAGTAACTTCAAACGTCCAAACCAAAATTTCACGTGTGACATCGTACACAGCCGCCTGTGTAGGTATACTTTCACTAAAACAATTTTTTTTTTAAACTTATTTTCTTTATCCTGAAACAGCACGGCCAAAGCAATTTAATCTATGCGGTTTTTTCTTTCTCCGTTTTTCTGTACCCCCTATTTCTTAATTAAGTCGTTATTGGTTTATGTGCACATTGGTGGAATGCGAAGAACTTGAAAAATGTAATATTATCTTTCAACTTTAGAAAGAAATATTTTATAAAAACAATTAACCTAACAGTGTTATCTACGTTACAAGTTTCGAAAGTAATGAGTGAATTTTGAGAAACGAAGCGAGCTAAGCAACGACGGGTAAGCAAAATCTACACGAGCCTTGATATAACACTTTCGAATAAGTTGTGAATACTATTTTTTAGACAACCCAACAAAATAATACATATCGTTGTTGCAACTGCAAATAATGGTGGCTCGGGTGATTTCGAACGGTGCGTCTGGTGAATCGGAGCGGACGGTATGTTGTTGTTTCTGAACTAGTAAACTATTCGAATTTGAATAGGTTACATGTGTGAGTCTGAAAATAATATTAAAATTAAATTAAAATTAAAAAATAAAATAAATAAAATTAAAATTAAAATTAAAGCAATTTAAACGTATAATTTATTTTAATTTTTTTGGTTATGATAAATGGATATTAACTGATTACTAAAGCTGAATCCACATTGCTGTGCCGTGGTGATTCTGAACAGTTACAATAGTTTATAAGTTATTACTTTTTATTTTGATTTTTATAACAAATGAAGTAACATTCTACAGCTTTGGGATTATTTTATTTTGCTTTAAAGTATTTTCAGTGTTTCACATCTCATTTGGAAGATTGAAACAGAATAATGCCATTAGATTGTGCAGCATCGCATTCTACTCTCCATATCCAATAGAAATCAAGAACCGCAGGAACTTTGCAATATTGCGTTTTGCAACTATTGGAATTATTTCAAAAACAATGTTCAGCAATATTGTGCCGAGTAACTAGTTCACGATATAATTAAAAGTTGTTAATGAAGAGGTTAAGAAAATTTAAGCGGGCGGCGCTCGAAAAGCAGAAATAAAAAAGTAGGTATCTTTTTGACTTTAATCGGAAACGCAAATATGATACAATGCCTGACGGCCCGGATGCATCTTGAAACACGATATAAAATTGCCCGTGGCGTTTATAATTTTTTGTTAACGTTTTTAATGAAATAATCTGAAAATTGTGCCTGTAGGATGTTACCTCAGTTGATAATAAGAATCGAAATAAAAAAGAAGCACCGACTCGTTTCATCTTTCAGTTTATACTTGCTGAAAACTTTTTTTCCTTATTTACACCTGCTATAAGTAACTGCCCTACTTACGAACGTCTAAATAAAATAATTAAATTCTTCGCCGAACTAGTTTACTCGACGTGACATTTCCAAATCAGAATCCAAAACAGTGCGTCTGAAGAGTTGATAAACTAGTTCCAAACATTACTTCAGATCAATATCTCTAATTTTGATGAACCATAAGTGTAGATTTAATAAAAAATCAATCGTTTTATTGAAACTTGTAATAAAAGTAACGGTGCCCACCTGTGACAAAAATTGTGACACCACCAATTTAAATCTACCTAAATCTTGTCCTAATCAATTGGAATCTTACCCTAAACCAGCGGTTCTCAACCTTAACCAAACTTAAAGATAACAATTTGACTAAGAATATGAACAAAAAATTAGAAAAAAGTGGTTTTTTAGATTTGCTTGATTATTTTGGTACTATTTTCTTTTTTCTTTCTAATAATTACATTCCTTAAAAATTAAATAAAATTTTAAAACAGAAAAATTTATCATCGTCCCCATTAGACCCTTGGAATACTAGAAACCCTCTTTAAACTTTTATCGACCCCCAAGAAGTTCACCTGGACCCCATTGGAAGTCTGTCCTAAACGGATAAATTATTGTAGACAGAAAAGTACTGTAACTTTTTCCGTGGTTTGCTTTTAAATTTCATGTAACTAAATTTGTTCAGAAACTTTAAATATTAGCATGTCAAAATCGTAAATAAATATATATAGGCCATCCATTTTACCGCGCTTGAATAAAATTATAACTTTGCAAATCGATTTTTCTCGACAATAAAACTTTCGAGAAAAATTTAAATTACTTTTATTCCAGAATACTTACTTTCTTAATTACCATACTTTTTGGCTCGTTTATTTCAATTTAAAGTTGATAACTAATTCTAATCTTTTGTTGAGAAATTAAAAGTCAATTCTCGAAGATGATTAAATTTGCGTTATTTTAATACTACAGTCTCAAACCGTAAAGTAATTTACTAAATGGCAACAACTCTAAGTACACATATGAAACACTGTGTATAAACTTGGTAATTAACTCACTTATGTTTACTTTGTCTTCAACTAGGAACTGGGTTGATATAAATTTACCAGTACCTTTAAGGAAATTAAATCTTTTTAACATGAAAAGTAATCAACGGTTATTAGGACACGGCAAATAAATTAATTTTAATTTAATTTTTCGGGACCGTGTTATTTACAGATTAAAATATGAAGGCAAAAACCAATTAATATTGTTGCCTTATTTAAGATACGCGCAGATAGAGAAGAAGGGTGTAATATAATTGGAACCCGATATAATCAATTGGGCAGTCCAATGAGCTTGAAATTGCCGCGAGGTATTGTATCATAATGTTTACAACCTACATTCGGAATGACCCACTTTACATATTATCTTAAAGAATTGATCATTTTGTAATCTGCAAACATTCTCAAGTTTTTAGTATGAATTTTGATATAATAACTAATACATACATTATTTAGATACCATTTTTAATGTACGGTGTTGCTCAGTTATTAGTCATTTTCCGGTGATCGTTTATTTAATGACCCCTATTAATTACAATCTGTTCTGTAGCAACAATCAGCAAGTACATTGACGTTGTCTACAAAATAACATGCTGGAAAATAATCCATTGACTATTTCCTCATTGTATAATCTTAGAGTTTGACAAGTAGTTTAACCTAATTTAACTGAAACGCGTAATCACTAAACTGTCACTTATCACTTCACTCAAAACGTGTTGGTAATTTGGAGAATTTAAATCTTTTTAACCGCGGTTGTTCATTGTCCGTTTCCATTAGGTGCTCCACAAGTGGATTGGGGTGAGCACTAAGCCTATTCTTTTAGCGATCGCTATATTTTTGTATTTCATCATTGATTGATAGAATGTCGAGGTCTCGTCGTATGACTTCATTTGGGACATACCATGGTACATCTACCATTGATCTAAAAACTTTATACTGGAAACGTCTCAGAATGTCGATGTTCGAGTTGCTAGCAGTACTCCACAGTTGTATGCCATATGTCCAGATTGGTTTGAGTATAATCTTGTACAGTAGTATTTTATTGGCTAGCGACAACTGGGACTTTCGCTCTAGAAGCCAGTACATCTTTTGAGTTGTGATACCTAGTTGCTTCCATCGTCCATATGTGTTTCCTTCAATTTAGTCGTCTGTCCAGGTGGATACCCAGTTATTTGAGGCTCTCGCCTTGGGGTATCTGCTGATTATTGAACTGAACTGGTGGACAGTTGCCCCATCTGGTGGTGAAGGTTACACGCGTTGATTTTGTTTCGTTAACGTGTATGCGCCACTTATTGCAGCAACTTTCCATTTTGATCAAATGATTTTGAAGTTGCTCAGAGGCTGTAGTAGGGCCAGGGTGTGATGATAGTAGAACTGTATCATCTGCAAAAGTAGCAACTGTTGTTGTTTGCGAGATGGGAAGATCTGAGGTGAATAGTAGATACAGTATCAGGCCCAATACACTGCTTTGAGGAATTCCTGCTTTGATGGGGATGAAAGATGTTTGAGCTTCTCCTTGCCTGACAAGAAAGTTTCTATTTGAGAGGTATGATTTGAGTATTTGATAATAGTCTGGTGGAACAATACTTTTAAGCTTGTAAAGCAGGCCTTCGTGCCAAACTTTGCCAAAGGCTTATTTAACATCAATAAAGACTGCAAAGCAGTATCGTTTGTTTTCAAAGTCTTTTATAATTGCGTCTGCTATTCTATGCACTTGCTCAATTGTGCAATGTTGTTTTCGGAAACCAAACTGATGTTTAGGTATTAGATTGTTGTCTATGAGTATTGGCGTAATTTTCACCCGTAGTAATTTTTCAAGGACTTTTGACAGGACCGACAGCATACTAATTGGTCTATTAATAGGACGTTACATCATTAATGGGTTTTCCAGGTTTGGGCATGAGAATAATTGTGGCTCACTTCCATTGTTAAGGAAAATATCTTAGTCGCACTATTGCATTGTATAAATATGTAATGAACTTGTATCCCTTTTCTGGTAGTTCTTTTCCTACTTTTCCTGATATGAGATCGTAACCTGGCACCTTGTGGGGTTTAGATATTTTTGGATTGTAGTCTTAATTTCATTGCTTTTGAACGGTTTAACAGGTGGCGACATTTGGAATGGTGCCTGAAGATATTCCAGAACGTCACTTTCTTCGGCTTTAGTAATTTTTGCGGCAAATGGTGTAAAAGCCCCAGATAAGTATTTAGAAAAGGCTAGAGCTTTTTCCTGGTCACTTCTAGCCCAGGTATTATCAAAGAGGTGTAATATGCCGCTGTGGTCGTTTGAGCATCTTGGTGACTTTCCAAAGTTAATAATTTGATGCCTCTGTAGGTGTCAGATGTAGTAGATAATCTTGCACTACCTGGTTTTTAATGGGTTCTGAGAAGAGCTTTAAGTTCACTGGTTGCTAGATTTAGTGATCGTTTGTCGCCTGGGTATCGCGTTGTTTGCTATTTCCTACGAAGTATGCGCTTTTCTGCAATTTTCCTCGTTACTATAATAGGACAGTCTATATTTTCATTATTTTTGAGCTGTTTTTTTGGTGTAGCTTGCCATGCGGCTTGTTGGATTATTTTATTGAAAGTTTCAACTGCTTCAACCAGTTCCTGTTCTGTTTTCAAAGGCACGTCCAGGGTGAGCGATTCCTCAATATGTTTTCGAAATAGTTCCCAGTTTGTGTATTTACTGTATAGAGCAGGAAGGTTCTTTTTGGGTAGAACTTTTGTACATAGTGTGACTATAATCGGGGAGTGATCTCCTATAAGATCTAGGCAAGATTCTACTTTAAGACTGTTTGGACTTATGCCATTGACAATGCAGAAATCAAGCAGATCAGGCATTTTTGTTAGATCTGCAGGCCAGTTTGTTGGTTCAGCTGTGGCCAGTGTTTTTTAATGCTTTTAGTAGTTCTCTGTCTTTAGTGGTGCTTAATCATGAGTCCCACTGGACATGCTTAGCGTTGTAGTCACCACCGGAAATATATGTGAGTAGGTAATGTTCGAATTACTCTTGCTTATTATTATGTCTTGGTGGACAGTAAGTCGCGGAAACGTTTAGTGGACCATTCCTGTTTTCAATAGCTATTGATGTAGCTTGGAGAAGTTGAAGTTTGTATTTGGGAAGTTTGTGATGTCTTATGGAATTTTTGATAATAACAGCCGTTCCAGCGTGCGCTGTTCTGGGTGGTGCGTAACGTATGCTGTGTATTTGAGTATTTTTAAAGGACTTCTGTCCGTAATGTGCGATTTAGAAATCAGCATTATTTCGTCTTTATGGTTTGTCAAACTATTGGCATTCCATACAGCTAGTTTAAGATACTGAGGCATTGTTGGTTTTATAGACGAGAGTGGTTAATACATTTAACATCGTTCCCATTTGCTCCATCAGGGTTTTTAGCATCTTTTTCAGTTCCCTTATGACATTCATTTCATTTACTGGCATGACTTGCTGTGATTGTTGTAGGACATTCTGTTGATTAGCACCTCCTACTATTTGTGCAAGATTAATATGATTTATATGATTTTGTTGGGCATGTTGTGTTAAGCATGATCACGTTTGCCCTTGTTGCCTGTTTCTCAGTGGAGTGAACATTTTGCGTTGTAGCTCTTTGTAGACTTTTTTTTTTTTTTTTTTTTGTTAAGAGGAGGTAACCTGTGTGACTACTAACTTCCTCCCCCATACGTCTTCCTCACCACGGGAACCACATTAACATTACGTCAAGTATTACTTCGAGATGAGTGACTGTTTAGTTCCATTTACATCTTATCATTAGATCACATCTTTTGGTAAGCTTTCACTCACACTTTTTCACCTTTCGTTTTCTTTCCCTTTTACCTATCATTCTCTCTCTATCACTCTCTCCCTCTATCATCAAAAAATTGCCTCTTATTAGTTTGCGTTCACACACACTTTTACTCATTTCATCTTCTTCCTCCTTTACCTATCATTCACACTCTCTATCACTCTCTCCCTCTTTGATCATCTTAGATTGAATTGTGAAGAAGGCATCCCTTGACTTCCCTTGCTAATGGACCCTCTGGCTGTCAATGCTTCACATGAACTTGCATCTTTAATTGTGATGTTCGTTACAACCTAAATGACTCAATAAGATTGGTTAAATATGATTCAAAAAATAATTAAAAGAAATAAATAAATAATTAAAAATTTTAAACCTAGGAGGCTTAGAATTTTTACTATCAAAATCAAAGTAGTATATTGAATAATTTTTTGACGTTTCTAAAATTTTTACATTTTTCGCCGTAACTTTACAAATAAACTGATGGAATCCGTCTCGCGACTTTACGAAAATTAAATGAAACTTATTTGCTCCTAATAATTACTATAAACGCTTCACGAGCAAAAAATTACAAAAATCTTCAATTGGTAAATTGTAGACTAGGCAACCCTTACAGTTTGCGAGATGGTCACCTGTACAATGAAATAAACCATTCAATTGAAATGCCACTTTATTTAATTGTAATATGATAAATTGAATTTAAAATATACCAATAAGAACTACAAATTTACTTAATTTCTTACGATCTGTTTAGTAATACTATTTATATTGACGTTAGCAATAGTGCAGCCAATAAAATTGATAAAAGGTGCAGATAGATTATCCAACTTTTGATATTATTTGTTATTCATGGTATCATCGATTTGAATATCTATTGATTTAAAATTCTATTTGAATACCTATTAATTTAAATTTGGAATTTTTGTCATGGAGAAAAATGAGATTATTTTCAATTTCGTAAGATTCAACCAACGGAAAAATATTGTTACCAACGGCGATTAATGATTTAACAATATTAATGCGTTGAATGGTGGTTAAGCGATCCATTTCGTAAATGTAATGTTGTAAACTAACATTTGAGGCCTTAAAAATATGTGGTTATTGACAGCTGCTTGATTTACGGCGATGCAAACATAGGAAACTCAAATTGGATCACCTTTTATAATCTCCATACTATTATTTTTGAAAGTACCGTGAACCGAACAAAACAAACTCATTCAAACCGCTATTGAAAAACATGTGGTGAACTCTTCGGGATTAATTTCTATTTACTTCAGTTTACCGCACGCCCACTCATTTCTCATCAAACGATACCATCATATTAGAGAACGATTTAACACATTCAAATCATTAGTTAAGTGCAAAACATTCTTAATAAATGAAATACTAGTTGAAAAGAATGTCAACAGGTTGAGGCTGCGCAACAGATACATTCACCCTACGCACCCACTTACTGGAAATAATTTCTTTCAATTTATACGAGACATTTCGCAGCTTCCACAAAACTTTAACATTTTCCTTGAATAGTTCCGTTAATTAGTTGAGATTATTTTGATTTAGGTAAAATAGCAACAAAAAATATAAATATAATGTTGCTACCCAATGGCAAGAGCAAGTAAAACTTATCGCAAGAACCCTCGCTGGCAAGCTTCCTACAATATTTATTTTTAACTTTATTTTCCTTAGGAGAACTTGGAACGATTTTTACATAATGCTATGCAGACACATTTCAATTTGATTTATTAAACAGCATTTTGTTAATCAATATTTATAAAAAGGATAGCAGAGAATGGATTATTTTGACTGTATGATAGTTTTACTGATAATTATATGCTCGGGAATGTATCTTTACAAATGATGAGCGTATAGTTCTTTTGGTCGTTGGGTACAGCTGCCTAAGGTAAAATATAAACAAACAACTGAAATGTAACAATATCCTGCAAGAAAATATGACGTGTCTGTACTGTTAACACGTTTGCTGCCCCCGACGCGTTTACGCGTTCGAATGGGTTTGAACTTTATGCCTCCACCGTGTTATCGCGTTATTTTATAACTTGTTTTGTATGGATTCCCACTGGATATGGCATTAAATGCGAGACAATATTTTTGTCAGAGGCATTAATTACTTGGCTAACAAAGTTGTGGTGGCACTTTTTCAAGTGTCCTAGCAAACTGAGTGGCAACGAACGTGTTAATAATTTCTAATTTACTTGAAAATGAATAAAGACACAAAAATAATCGATTATGTTGTCAGAATCATACATTATTATATTTTAATTTGATTTTGCTTTATTTAATGTTATTATTTATTTAGGTACGTCTAAGTGCTCTATTTTAGATTTCGTGGAAATTGTACTCCCATATTTTCTATTTACATTTGTTACGACCCCAAGGGCTCGCGTAACATAATTGTGCCCCGTCAGCTCTAGTCGGCGAGGGGTCGGTATTACTTACGGTGTTACTTTCAGGTTCGTTCTTTCTTCCTTTTAACAGGAGATGATAACAGGGCGCCACTGCTTTTAAGAGGGAAAAGCAGAAACTCTCGATGGTGCAGGGTTACAAAATAGTACGATTGAAATTTATACAATAATTATATTACCAGCTTGGTAAAAATTAATCATTTCATGAGTCGGTGCAAAATAATATTTCAAAAGGTGTACCCACACACGGCTTAAAGCCAACAATTACAATCAATGCAATTTACAATAACAGAAAAGAGTACGACTTATCTACGCTTCACTGAATGGGTGCTCCGGTCGCCACAGCTTCTCATCTGGATTTATTTCTTGATTGCGAAATCATCCTTCGACAAGTCAAATATTAAATTTGACGCGGAGAGTCGTTGGTTAATTTAGGCCCATCATTTTTCCCTTGGACGATTATTGGAGAAAATTTCTGCGTCCCCGTGGAACTTCGACCAACTCAATCACTTCGGTCCACTTGGACTTTAAGCGCACTTCCGTACTCTATGGCTTTCGCCGGAGCCCTTTTTGGTACTTTTCGGCCCGGGCGCACATGTCACTTCTTATCAACTGAAATCGTACAAATAGGTCCTTGCTTTTCGAGAAGTGCACTGAAAAAAATCGCATGTTACAAATTACTACAATAATGTAGCACAGATTTTGTAACAATGTTTGCTATAAAGAGAGCATTTGTTACTTAAAATTGTAATACAATTTTTAAACATTTGTAGTTAAAACTTTGTAGCAATCTTATCTACAAAGTTTATTACTTTTTCCAAACAATTATGGTAATACATTTGTTGTAATATTTGCTATAAGATTGTTGCAACTTACATTATATTTTGAGTGAGTTTTATCACAAAATAAATGAATTAACGTCATGAGAATTATTGCATATTTTTCCAAAATTTCTGGCCAATACAAATTCATAATTGTTGGCACGTGCTTGCCGAATGAATTTATTGAAGTTATCGAGCGGGTACGATGTGATCTCACAGTTGCATTTTTTAACGATAATCGAACTTCGAGTTTAATAATAATTATTTGTTTTTTGGCTTGTGATTTTGTGTGAGCTATGGATGATTTCGTCAAGACTACCGTAGAAAGGAATTAATTCCAATATTAAACAAGCGAAAACTGTTTGGCCAAAAATTAGAAAAAATAGGGATTCTTTTTGTGATGACCTTACTGAGGTTATTTGGAGGGACCGTTAGGTCCAGCTATACAATACATACAATATAAGGAATGTTGTCAATTGGTTTACGACCGACATTTTTTAAAGCTTTACTGACAATAGATAAATTACTTTAGAATTTCTTAAAAGTGACCTCCAACCATCAGACCTTATTCGGCTTGCAGTAAGTAAATACATGTTACGCTGTGCATTTTCTGTATTTTTAATGTATAGTAAGTTTTAGTACCTTAAATAATTAGTGAATGTTTAATTATGAAGAAATGGGAAATATTACAAATGGTTTAATGTGCTGAGATGAAGATGTTAATTTAATGCAATATTAAATGTCGATCAACAAAATGATCAGTTTCAAAGACCATTTCTAAAAATGATACTGAAATAATGGGGATTTTCTGATTCTGTGTGTGATAAATTCGCATGTAAGTAAATTTGTTGTAATTTTAATTTTTCCCACACTTTACCTTATTACCAAATAATTTTTTCAAACGTTTTTTTCAGTGTAATAGCTATTAAACAAATTGTTTTTTAGTTTATTTCCGTCGGAACAAAAAGATACAACAAGAAAGGAAAATGCGAACCAGTTGCTTCGATAACAGAAATTATAGTAACGAGGAAGGTAAAAAAATTTTGATTATCTTTTATACATTTAGTGTTATATCTATCTTATAACAAATTTTACTTTTTAGCGGATGTAAAGTTCTTTGTAAGAATTTAACAAAATACAAGTGTGCGTGAAGTACGTGGATTTGCGGAAAGGAAATCTGCATAAAATGGAATGACACTACGACTTTTTGTTTATAGACGAAAGGTCATTATTAAAACATTCAAACTGGTCTATATTGGTAAATTTTTATAATAATATATCCGTGGTACAATGTAAACATTTTGTTTCTTTGTTTTTAGATTGATGTAGATTTTGGCAATTATTTCTTGGGAGAAAAATAATTTATTTTTAAATGTTTTCTAAAAATATTTTTAAAATATAAACAAATCTGTTATAATAATATATTTTAAATATTCAAAAAAATATTTTAAAAATATTTCTTTGCTACTAGGGTAGTTTTATACTTATATTTGTATGTTTTATTGTTTAAAATATATAACAGACATTCTGTGATACTTAATTGTTGCGTTTCATTTTTCCTGGTTCATTTTACCAAAAACAAAAAAAAATGTAGCAAAACGTGATTCATACATTAATTAGGCGCAGAAGCCTACTAATTCTTGCAAATTATGCTACAAAACCTGTAGTAAAAGTAACTGTTCCTCTTTTTTGTCGCAAAATTTAGTCTCTAAAATAGTAATTTTTAGTACAAATTTTTTACTTTTTGCTGCAAACATTTGAAACACATTACTCTTTATTTCTGTAAATTTTGCAATGACTCCGTAGTACACTTTACTATAATATTTGTCGAAAGTCTCGCTATACACGTTAGTACTATATGCCACAAATGTTGTTGTAAAGATAACCATAATTATTGTAAATGCAGCTACAACCAAGTTACTACAATTGTTTAGAAAGAAATGATACAATCTGTAACTAGTCGTATTTTTAATACAATTTGTGTTATAAATTTCTACATTTGTAGTTTTATTTACTACTTTGTGTGAACTCTGATTTTTGACAAGCGAAACTTTACTTTGGCGCAGGGTTTCAAAAGTTTACGATGTTTGCAACAGTGTCGTTACGTGATAAATTGTTGTGTCTTAAAGTGCATAATGTACTGTAACATACTTCAGAGAAAACTAAGTACGTCTACATAACTTTTTTTTTACAAGAGAAATAACTATGCTTCTGTAACCAGGAGCTTTTAAACTAAATAAATATTTTCTTCATTCTGGTATTGTTATTTTATAATATCCTTTTATAAACCGATAAAACGTATATTCCCAAGAACTGCTGCATTTTGTTATTTGAGTAGAGAAATATGGAATAACTTTATGCACTGTAAAGTAATGGCACATACCTGTTACCATTTCTCTAATTAATTCTATTAGATGTCGTGCTCCAGAGCCATAACCCAATTAGTAAGCGAATACACAAGCAAAGCAGTGAACAGCGTTAAAGTAGAGCTTCCTTTTACGTCGCAATACTCTTTCAAAATAAATTGAATTTAATCACTTTAGATAAATTGAAAAGTTGATTTATTCGAAGATTTAAATCACGAACTTTTCATCGTGACCGAAATAAGTAGGTACTTTTTATCTAAGGCGACAATCCACTCCACATAATGTCGTGACAATTTACAAAGCAAGTAAACTGAGAAACATTGGAAAAATGTTACAAAATCACGCCTCACGGAATTGGTCGAATTCTATTATCATTCGATGGCTATCCCACGTCGTAACTGAAAACGTGATGTGACAGAAAGTTGCTCCTTTTGAATTAGGGCTGGACTGTGGTCACGTGCAATAAATTTCAGTCATGCAGAGGTTACGGAACTGTCGATTGCATTGTCCAAGTTGTAAGTGAAATTCAACTAAATCCTTTCCGCTTAAGTTAAGTTCAAGTCGAAGGAGAATGTTTTTTTTTTCGTATTATCAATGAAGAATTCACAAATTTTGGAATAAAAGTTTTACGGCTATTCAGAAATGACCCAGCTTGTATATTATATTGTATATTATTTATCACTGTTGTTTCTCATGTTGTTTTTTTAAAATCAAAATGATAACATTGTGTTTAACCTTTTTGCTGAAAATTTTCTTATGTCTTTGCAAAAACCCAAGTCATTTTGTGTTTAATTTTGTTATAAATGTTCAGATTGCAACATAGCTATTATAAACAAGCTTCACTTTCGTACTGTATTTGTGGGCGTTGAACTACTTTCAGCTATCAAAATATTGGTGGGAGGACGAAGATCCAACCAAAAATCTTATCTTTTGTTATTTATTGATTATTACCTGCGGCGCCATCAAACAAAGGATTAAATTATTACAAACGATATTCGAAAAAATGTAGCAATACATTATTTCATTCAATAACACCGAATATGGTTTTTATCCTGCAGCTTGACAGAATAAAATATATCAGAGCAAAAACCACCATTACTTTTTAGTACAAGTTCGTAAATAATAATACAACAAATTAAGAAGGTAAGCGAGAAAGCAATAAAACTAATTCGAAAAAAAATTTGAACTTTAAATTAGAGATACTCGTTTAACAGTTGATTAATGGTTTCATGTTTGCTGGTGTTTAATCATTCGAAAACACAAAGCACTTATTGATTAATTAAGGAATGTGATAAGAAAAGTTCTTCTAATTTATTAATTGGGCGTTAACAAACTATTATTTTAATCGAATACAGTGAATTATTCACAATGGTCGAAGGATGAATGGTCCTTTCACATGAAATTAATTTAGTACACGGATCGTTGGGACAGGTAAAATAATCTTACGAGTTTCGGGTATATTATTTAAACGCTAAAATTTAGTCGTCCATTTCACTTTCGATTGAAGAAAACATCATTTGATTTACACAACTTAATTAACTTGTATTTAAGAAGATTTTTTTCATTCCGTTTAGTTACTGCAGTGTTCTAATTGATTGGTCAAATAAGTACTTACGTTGTATTGCATTTACTTTTATGAAATTTCATGTACGTTTATTTACATAAGTAGTAATTTACTGATAGGAGTCATTCAAGACGCTGAAAATAACGGTAGTTTTATTTATTGTCAGCAACATACAATACCGTATGGCTAACGTTACTAAAATTGAAAATAAATGTGAAATGCATAAACTGACAACGTTCCTTTAATTGTTTCAGTGTTAACATCAGATGAAAAACAAATAGCTCCTTCAAAATAAAGAATGTACAAACCGAGGGCTCGGTATTAATCCCAATGTTTTTACAATATAATATGTCCAACAGATATTGCCAGAAATTTGGCTATACTGCCGATCTAACAATAGCCATTAACAACGGGAAGTAGAAGCACAAATACTTCTTAATATATTTCTTTAAAAAATATACTGATGTTGAGGGATGATCTGCACGTGTAACTTGGAACTTGAATTTCTATTGGATATTATAAATTTGGGGCGGTACTCGTTCACTCGTTAACTCGCTTACCCGCACGGGCGAAGAGAGGTGGAGAGTACGTGTTCAGCACGTGATCACTATTATCTTTTAAAGAAGTAGATTACAGAAATTACGGGAACTTTTGTTATCGGAGTGTTAAACACAATTCTCAGTTCAATTTCAAAATTGGGAATAATCAATAAACAGTTTTTATTAAAAACAGCAAGAACCATGTCATATAGCATAGATTTGTTATAAACACGGTTTCTTAAATGTGCTATGGTGAGACGTTAGAGAACTACTCGAAATGTCCTCCTTCAGCAGCAATACCGGTTTTGCATCATCAAACCATTGATTGTCGAATTCGTTCAAAAATTCCGGGGCTGTTCCAGACTGTAGGAAAACTTTGTTGTATTCGGTCACCGAGGTCTTCTAAGATAAGAATCGGCGTAGAGGAAAAAAGATTTTTTGGGTGACCCCATAAAAAAAATCTAACGGATTGCAAACTGCAGAGTGCGATGGCCGCGCAACTGGTCCACCTTTGCCAATCCAACGATTTGGAAAATTATTATTTAAGTACTCCCTAGCAAGAAGGCTAAAATGTGGTGGAGCACCGTCTTGCATTAACCATAAGTCACGGCTTGTTTCCAAGGAAACGTTCTCAAGTAAGATAGGTAGATCATTTTCCACAAGATTCCTGTAATTTGTCCCATTTAATCTGTCTGATAAAAGCATCCATCCTATTAAATAATCGACAGCAATGTCAGACCAAATGGTGCATGAAAAAGTTTGTTGATGTCTCGATTATCTAATCGCGTTAGGATTTTTTTCTTCATTATGAAAATTAAACATTGCATCCCGAGAAAAGTTTGCTTCGTCCGTAAACGCAAAATAAAGATTCGAAGTTCAGATTGGATACACAGGTGTGGAAATTAGTTACAAAATAGCATTCGTGGTCGAAAATCAGTTTGACTAAATAAGGATCATGCACTCACTATACAGGGTGATGAAATAAAGGTGCCCGTGAGTAGCTACATGTTATAGACGATTTCTAACGAAACACGAATTTGAAAGCCAAAATAAAATTTGTCGTCTCTTCACCAAGATATAAGCTTTCCTATTCAGACAATAAAGATCTATACGATTAACAATTTTGTAATAATTTCATTGTTAGGGTCTAAATTTGATGCAGTTGATGGTGCTTTTTTAAAAAAAAGTGTAAAAAATCTATTGAAACCAACTTTATTACCGATGTCAAAAGTACGGTTTCTTGGCCCCGAGGAAAATTTATCAATGTCGCAACATCGCAAATCTCCTAGGAAACGTTGGCAACAATAATTCAATTTTCAATGTCAGTTCTCTTGTAAAATTTGAACGATACAAGTCAAATATCCTAAAAAGTCTTAAAATGGAATACAATTTCAGTGAATATCTAGACATGTTACTCCGCTAGGGTGAGACAGATAATAACGCATCGGAAGCTGCTAAAGAATATGTTAGTGTATCCACATCGACGTCATCCAGATGCTAACGTAATTAGAAAAATGGAGCAAAAATTAAGAGAAAATGGCCATGTAGTGCCGATTTCTGTAAACGGTAGACGACCTCGTGAAGTTCGTACACCACCGTTAGAGGAAGCAGTTGTGGAAGCGATTGAAACTGGATCAGGACGAAGCATACAGGGATTAGCGCGACAGTCACTCTAAGTCACTTTTTCCTATTCTGAGATATTTGATATATTATGTTTCAATTTGATCTGGAAATTACATTATTTCGTTTTTGACTGATCTGTTTTTACTAAATAACATGGCTAGGGGCCTTTTAAACGGGAATCAGTAAGTGCGACCGAAAGTTCATCCATTCTTATTAGAAACTAGTAGAAAATCTCAGCCCTAGAACTGGCTGACATTATTTATTGTGTATTTATGCATTTTATTTATCTATTTTATTTATTATTTATCTACTATTTTATTTATATACATTTGCATTGCAATATAATGTATTTTGCTTTACTTACCTTTAAGCTCCGTAAATTGACGATATAAAAGATATAATTAGTCAATTTTTGACACTCAGCTTCGTCGCCTACTCTGATCCGTTTAAAATAATGCGAAATAGACGATCGGGAATTATATTTTTCAGACAACCCCCCCTCCCCCCTATAAGTCTTCCTATCGTTCGAGCTTACTAGCGCGAAATGTAGTACTTATCGTTCGAGTAGCTCTTGGCCAATCCCACTTCGACATTCGAAATCCGCTAACCCGCCGTTTGTTATTGTCATGGCGCTTCGAATGCATTCTATATAATATGAAACCGTTTACATTTTGTATCTTTGTTTCGATTTGGCCCGTAACAATTCAAGGGTAGTTTCTTGAGCACTTGCCCGAAGCTCTGGTGGCGTGCATTCTAAAATTTGGTCGATATCCGAAACGTCCATGTTGACAGTACTAACAGCACACTGACACTGCATTAACGAAATTTTCGACTACTTGATTTTTATATGATCAGACACTTTTCTTTCGCGCCCATAGCGGAGTGACGAACCTTTTTTATCTAAATGACAAAATTGTTCGGTCGTCTGAAAAATAGTGTTAGCAATTCGTTCGAAAGTGTTATATCGGAGCTCGTTGTGAATTTGGCTTACTCGGCTTCGCTTCGCTCCGCCTCGTATCACAAATTCACTCCTCGCACGATAAGTGCCACTTTCGCAACTTGTAACGAAAATAACTATAGAGATAGCGCAAATAGTAGAAAATCTCTACGTCACTTAGGGACTTTTTGCATACAGCCCTTCAATTACCTGTTTGTTGTGTATTCTTATTTAATTACATTAAATTATTTTGAAATAAAAAAAGTTATGTCAACGTGACAGTTGTTTGTCTTACGCAAGTGACAGTATCAGTGTTGGTTGCTTAGATACAAGAAGTAGGCCTACCTGAAAGTAATTCTTTAGAAAAAGAAATATGAGCAGTATTGCCACGTTGTGCTCTTAGATAAACTGTTTTAATTTTAAACAGAATCTATTTGGACCACTTTTGTTACGATTTCCACAACGCTTCAACAGAAAGCATTGTCCCAATATCAATCATGGGCACCTTTTTTCATCACCCTGTATGTGGCATGGTTGGTGCAGCACCTGGTCATGCACAACTACCGTACTATGCGAAGCACCTATTTCTAAGGATAATTTCCTTTGCTATTTTTAGGATTCTTCGCAATTCTATCGAGCACATCTTCATAATCCGGCGTTTTGGCGTTTGTTTGAACCCCACTATCCACGTTTAAAAGTTCTTCTCACACAACAACGCTCGTGGATTGCCGCAAAAGTTCCTTTAGCTGGACAACTTCAATTTAGACATTTTTCAAGATAAAACCGTCGAGTCAAATTACAGTTTCCCTTTGTTCGCCCATACGTGAAATGCATGTCTGCCATTTCTTTGTTAGTAAAATTCATAGCTAACTTTGAAAATGTAAAACTGTGTTTATGTCTGTCACTTAATTGCTAAGAAACGAAAAGGTACTTGGAAAATTCAGATAAATGGTTGAAATAACAACTTTGTTATTAGCTTGTATCCATTTTGAAATTCGAGCGTAACTTTTAAAGGAAGCAATTTTGAGCAGATGTTTATTGGGATTTTTATTACACTCTTGTTCCATACATCACGTTGGTAAAGTTTGTCCAAGTAATTCAAATACACCCTGTATATAAGTAGTTTTGATGTAATAAAATGTTTTATATTTACTTATCACTTTAAAAACCAAAAGAATTTTTTCAACAATTCATCATTTTAATCCATTTCTTATAATCTAACGATTTTTAGACAATTTGAAAGTAACTTTTAAAATAACATATTTTCTTTATATAATTTTAAAAAATTTAACGTTCCAGTTACATTTTCAAATAATCTTTTTTATGATCAATATTCCGACGTGTGGATTGACGTTAATAAAACTTCGTATTTCGTACGATTGTTGGAAAAAGCATTTTATATCAAACAGAGCTAACAATGTTCCCGACAGTCGCGCACTGTAGTTTAGAAGGGGTAACATTTATTCTTGAAATTTGTGCTTGAAATCTTGAGCCGGTAGTTTATTACTTTATTAATATGCATGAAGTAATATGTCTTCGTTTGCAAACACCATTTTGACATATAATTAAGATGCAGCCTGTTAACAATTTCTCATGTCGCCGAATTTTGGATTGACCTCATTGAAGTTAATTCTGTTTCAAGTCAATAATAGATTTCGCATTCTTCTAGTTAAATTGAGGTTCTTTACCTTTAACATGGTAATTCGATGGATTACTCACAGGTTATAAAATTCAAGTAGCAAACCACGAACGAAATACAATTAATTCGATGCTATAAGTGAAGTACGTAGAATGCATAACTAAGCAGCAAGGTCGCTGAGGTCAAGGAAATTTGTAATTCTAATCGATTTTGCCAATTCGCTAATTTTTAAGTTAGAGCATTTTTTGATTCAACGCAAAAAACATGTTATAAAAGACAATTGTCAGCATTGCCCGCGTGGCATTCAAAATTTATCTGCAAAAACACACCATCTTACTGAAAGGAGTTGATACATTTGGAAACGTTAAACACAATAGAACAACTCACAAAATACTTTATAGCAAGCAGTTGTACACTTTTTCGAGATAAAGAATGCTGTGCTGATGTTTTCAAGTAACGTAATTTCTTTCAATGGCTATTGCCACTTTAAGGCAGACGAATGAAACTGATAAAGTGTAATGTCATGCGACAGTGGGATTTTTTCTTTATATTCTTTTCAAAATTACTTGACTGTACTGACTCACCTTGAGACCGACCGTAAGCTAAATTTGCATTGTCATGAAATTAAATATAATTTTAAAAAAATATTGAAAAACAGCCTACAATACGCACAATTAACGCAACAGATATACCTATGGGGTGTTACAATGTATTCATGCAATTTATTAATCATTTTATAAGGATCATACAGTTTGTTTTTTAAATTTCCCGTTTAGACAAATACGGTCTTTTTAGAAGACAAATTTATGCAAGACGTACATACAGGGTCTTTCACAACTCGCGCCCCAGGGAAAATGAAGAAACGCGAGACGGCATTAAGGTATGTGTAAAGAAAATAAAATCTAACTTGAAAGATACCTATTAGAGAAAAGACAACTTAAAGTTAACCAATCAGAGACAGGCGCCCTCAAGGTGTGTGTCGTAATTTTACTTTAATAGGTTATAATAAAAAAGCAAATCTTTAAAATTATGTAGGTGCCTGGGTTTTTTGAAAAATGTCACTGTCAAATTAAATTTGATAAAGTGAAGTCAAAACGTTTTAATGTGCTCATAATCATGTATTCAGCCGCTGATTATCTCGAAATGATTATAATTTTTGGAGAATGTGGTCGTAACGCCACGGAAGCAGCGAGGGTCTTTTCCGAACGTTTTCCGGACAGAAATCACTCTGATCACAAGGTAATACTGCGAGCGATTGCAAGGACGCACGAGACAGGTCAAGTTCTACCAAATCGAGAAGAGTCTGGTGGTCCTCCCATGACTGCGCGTACAGTTCAGAATGAAGAAGCCATTCTAAATGCTGTTGTAGACGCTGGTATTAGAAGCCTTGCCGAAATTGCTCGCCCATTGGGTATTTCTAGTAGTTCGGTATACCGAGTTTTGAAAAATACCCGACAACATCCGTATCATTACATTCGTGTACAACATCTACAGCCACATGATTACCTTACTAGAAGGGCGTTCTGCACGTGGTTGCTAAACCAAGAAATGTTGGAACCAAATTTTGTTTCGCGAATTTTATTTTCGGATTAATCAATTTTTGGCAGACAAGAGTATTATAACGCTCATGTTGGCATATTTGGGCAGAGGAAAATCCAAGAACTATTTTTCCAAGAGCATTTCGAGAGCGATTTTTAATCAATTTGTGGGCTGGTTTGTTGGGGGATCGAATGGTATGGCAACAGAATCAATTAATTTAGAAAATTTAATCCTTCCCCTTTAGGTTGGACTCATTTGCTACAATTACCCTACAAATGAGCATGGACTCGAAATTAAGCCTCTTAAGAAGGGCACGTTTATGCTTAGAAATGAATGGTGGACATTTTGAGCATTTGCTCTAATTTGTTTCGTTCTATAGTTCCTTTTGACAAAGTTTTTTGACTTATTTGCAATAAAATCGTTTCTTTTCTGAACCGCCAATTGTTGTTTTAATTTTAAAGAATTCAAAGATAAAACCTCGCTAACCTAAAATTATTGACAGTGACAACTTTGATCTGTCAGACCGACGGGCAGACTAGTAATATTTTTGAAACCTAGCAACCAGTTTTATTTTTAGTAACACTTGGTGCTGCCCTTCCGGGATTGGTGGATTTAAAATCCTATTGACTCTGTTATGCAAGCAGGGGTAATTTATTTTCTTGCATTTTCTGACAACCTATTGTCGTCGGCACATGTCAGTTTTCTCTAGGGCGAGAGTTGTGAAAGATCCTGTATATTCACGTTCTATTATTATGTTAAAACAACAAATTGGGAGAATTTTTAGTCTTCGCAAGCCATTTTTTTTTCCTCAAAAAAGTCAAGATACAAAATTTTTAAAATCAGAGGTTTTGTATAAATTGCTGATCAATTGAAGTGGTTGCTCCACTAGTAAATATTTGAATCAAATTAAATTTTCTTATCACAAAACACATTATTTATCTTTTATTAGAGAATAGCTCTACTTCAAATTTTGGGTTAAGTTTTTGGTATTTACCACCTTAGAAAGAACTATACCAACGTAATGATATTATGAGTTCTGATGTTTTTCTTCATTTTTCCTGTGCTATGTTAGTCTAAGGAACATTGGCTATCATGTTGACTATCATTATCTTATTCACGACAGCTTTGAAGAGAGACTCAGCAGATATTTGTCCAAACTACTGCCACAGCCTCAGCTTCTTTTCCCATCTATTTTTCCCTGCATGAATAGATGTAATATGTTGTACTTTTTCTGGAATTTATGTTTTTCACTAGATCTTTGTCCTATTCTATTTAAGATTGTATCGTTGCGCACTTTATCCGCCCAACTGACACATAAACATAATATTCTTAAATAGCACCAGAGTTCAAACGCTTTGACCTTCGTAATCATGTTTTCTGTTATAGTCTGTAAAGCAGAACTGAGAATATAGTACCTTAATATCCTAATCTTCAGATTTAGGTTAATATTATGCCCACACCGTACCCTATTATAGTGGATAAAAGCTGCTCTTGCTATTGCGATACAACATCTGATATCAGAACTGTCATTCATTCGACTTCTTAGATAAGTCATCGCGTTCACTCTTTCCAGTTGTAGATCATTTACGTGAATGCCGCCATCAATGATAGGGTCTTTGCTTATTGTCATATATTTGGACTTTTTTCTATTAATGTTTAATCCGCAATTGCCACCTTTCTCTACCACCCGGTCCAGCAAATATTGAAGTTCATCCTCACATTTATTTTCAAAATATTAAATGTAACAGTTTCTTATAACTTATTTGAAGCTCCGGTTAGTTACTTTTGCTTATGAGTAACAATCAAGTGAATACTAATATGTATCTGCAATGTGATCCAGATTGAATTAGCATTCCTCACTCGCCAATGGTCGCAATACTGTATGCTAAGACCCCATGGGAAATGTTCATCAAAACTTTCATTTATCCAGTTCACATGCGTCTCTGAAAATAGTATTCCCTTTTCTTTTTCTTCTTATTGCTTCTGTAATTTCCGTAAAATTCGTTTTCAAAACTAAGACTGCCTAGTTACAAATTACATCAGTGGAAGTAGTTGGGATCACCGTACTTATGTGATAAGTGGACAACAGCGTTTCTCAAAATAAGCGGCACAGTCAATGAATCTAGACTTCATATTAAACAATTTACATTTTAATTCATTTGTTGTAATTGTAGAAAATAATATTTAAATGATGGAATAAATAACTTGCTTAGAACATTCTTTTCATATCATGAAATGTTAAAATTTGATGAAACCTTTACAAAATTTTACAATAAATTTTTTGTAATTTTTGCACTCTATATTGATTTAACTATCTTAACGTAATACCAGAAGACTATTCCAGATTAACTAACTCTAATTTTTAATAATTACAAATGTTTCAAGTGTTTTTATGCGTGCTTCAAGTTTTAAATACTGATTATTTTTTAATGATTTCATTCACCAATCGTTTAGCAGTATTTGGGCACACGTGTTTAATTCTGTCCAATCACAACATTATTATAGTGAGAATTTTCTACTGTACATTATTCCCGCGAGCATAATTTCTAGTATTTTGTTTACATATGTTACTTGACAGCACATTTCTAGTTTTGACATCTGTCGCCAGTTTGATTTTAGTTTATAATGAATTAAACTGTATTTTTATGCTGTATTTTTTATTTAAACGTTAAAAAATAATCTTCCGAATACCACTCGAGAGTGCGAATTAATTAGAAAATAATTCTCCAGTTATTTTTTCAAACTTGTTGCCATTTGGGAATAGCCACTCGAGCCCTACGGGCTCTCGTGTCTATTCCCTGGCAACAAGTTTTCGAAAATCTGTCGAATTATTTTCAATTTATTCCCACTCTCTTGTGATATTACTTATGAAAATTCTTTCTTGAAGTGTTTATAAATAACTATGATAACCAACACACTGAGTCCATGGTATGATAACATAACAACGCTAAATTAGTTTAAACTTAAATTGTGGCTGAAAAATTAGGATTTAACAAAATAATGTTGTAACTATAGTTAGTTCACATGTTGGCGTATCAAAAGTTTTATCACCTCCTGTGCACCAAATTTTATTTCCTCGTCCTACGAATAATAAGTAAATCTTTATTGCTCGTGTCACTTTCATGCCGTGTCGCCCATGTGTGGCGTACATCTTATCCAACGGCGCGGCGCGCCCTTAAGTAAACGTGATATGCGAAACAAGTTGCATTAACGTACCGGGCGTCCCATGACTCAGCCACTATGACGTAAACATGTGCTGTGAAAGTCATGTAACCGAAAATCAAATGTTTCCGACTTACGGAAATTTCAACCATTTATTCTTAAAAAAATTAAGGAATGGGTGGATGCATAAGTTCGTGGCTTTTTCGATTTCCCAAGCAATAGTGTTTTGGGAAGAAATACATTGCTTCCGAGGAATGTAACCATCAATGTTCAGGTTTATTGCCAACTGCTCAGTCGCCTTGAAACTGTTGTTAAAAAAAAAACGACCAAGAAGATGGCATCAAGCGATTTTGCAGCGTAATAATGCACGTCCGTTAACTTTACAAAAGCGGCCATTTAAGAGTTCGTGTTACAGGTTTTTGCAAATCCGCTCTATTCTTCTGAAGGTACTGTATCAGATTTTTCTCTTTTCCACTCTCTACCCAATAATACATAATAATAATAAATAATAATAATAAATTGGCATATGCCACATTGTTGTCAATATTTATTAGCGTTCAACCTACCTTACATTTTTGCATATAATTGTTTTCATGTTCTAATTTAGTTCGGATAACCAAGATTTAATTTATATCAACTGCAAAAACAGTCTTCAGATTTCCCAGAATAATTACACCTACTCATTGTAGAACACAGGCTGAACCAACGTAGTTTCCGTCAATGATTCAACAAAAATATATTTTCAATATTTGCGGTTTGAGGAAGGGAGAAACCCGAATTATTTTCAATGTAAAGGTCACAATACCTGAACTGATTCACACCTACGACATGTCGTTGAACTTTGCAGAAAAACAACACGAAAAATAAAAAAAGCTTACAAAAATCTGGAAATGCGGCTTCAAGAATTTCAAAGGCATTTCCTCTGCTCTAATCATTTAATTACCCGGCTTGGGCAGGATTCTCACCTTTTAGTTTATCGGTCTTAACATTGTAGACTAATTACGCAAATGGCCCGTTAGTTTGTTAATAGTTCTATAACAGATGTTAGCGTTTGGAGTTCCTATTGTAACTTCATGTTACCTAAATACTACATCTAATTTCGTTATTAATTTAATATTCTGGTTGTTTATGGACGGAATAACCCGAGGATGTTTTGTTATAATTTCCAATCTCTGTATAGGAACCCTTTTATAAATTGTGGAAGTTTCATACAAAAACAATTTTTTTATTAAAAAAAATTAATTATGTTCCAGAAAAGCACAAAGTCATTATATGTGTAAATATTGAATAAACCAAGGAGCGTCAATTTCGCAATTCGTATGTACAATGTAAGGAAATTCGCTACAAACCCATTTTGTTCGTTCTTTAAAAAATTAAATTTGAATTAGCTAGAAAGCTTTCAATGATTTTAAAGGCAAGTAAATCAATTTAGAAAGCCGAAGGGAAAATGCGAAGGTATAAATACAGAACGCGATACAAAAACATAAAGATTTGGCTGTAATTTTAAAACGGTTTCGTACTCGATTGTGTCCTTGTTTTTTCCAACGAAAACGTTAAATTTGTGGCTCTAATCTACAGGTTCTTTTCAACTGCAAAAATATGAACATTTCAACCTTTTCATTTTGTTATTTTTGTAACGATAGTGTGGAAGGAGCATTGAATCTTATTGATGTATTGATCGGAACCTTTAAAGAGAATTTCCGCTGTTTACTCTTAGTTCACTAATGGTCAACAACATGATTTCACAATTTTTCTTCCAAATATTACAAATAAAAAAACGTCTCAGTGAAGTAATTTAAAATTAACAATTTCCTTTGCAAGTATTTTCGAATTTTAAATTATCCTTGTTTTATTTTTTGTTAATAGAATATTCATTGTTGCTGTTTTTTTTAGTAATATTTTTTAGCATAATTTTCATCAGTAAAACTTTTCTGTATTAAGCTTTTGTGTAGCATCGATTGTGTTTTATTATGTTCATAATGGGTTGTCTCGAAATTAATTAACTTTTTTACAGCTAACTTGAAATAATTCAGACGTAGGTACCTTCAAAATTATATAACAATTAAAACTACTACGACATTAAAAAATTAGACTACTTATTTTGCCAATAATTAGTTTGAAAGCTCCTTTGCTTTGGTAACATTTTCTGCTACAAATAGATATTCAGTTTTTTGAAGATGTGCTAATCTGTTGGCGATAGATGGAAGGAATACGGTGGTTTGAACAGTTTTTCATATCCAAATGTGTGGAACATGATTACCAAAATTCAATGCTCGGCAGTACTTTTGAAGTGATTGTATCATTTGAGTGATCTCATTCATAGATTATTAATTAGCCATTGTCGAGTCTTCCTATTTGGATACAACTTAAACTTAGGCTAATGATTTGATAGTTTGTCATAGTCACATAATTATGTGTCCGTCCTAGAAATTTAATTTCCATTTAAATTCATTAAAAGGAGACCAAAGTAGAATTCTAAAATTTAAGTAGGTCAAACAAATCCATTTTATCCATATATCCTATGACACTCAAGTAATCAACGATTGGTGCTAGTTTAGTAACCATTGGGTTTCCGTTAAGGTGGGTTTGGTAGGTCTAGAAGTAAGGTTAGAATTATTCAATTTTCAATCCAAGTTAATTTAAAATGTACAGTGCAGATAAGCTTCAAAAGGTAGAAATCGCAAACCACTGGCATGAAGGTATGATGACATATACTTTCCATAATTTATTATGTTATATTAAAATATTTTCAAGCGATTTTGCTCATTACCTAAATTTCTCAAGTATGTCTCCTCATTCGATATTAAGTAGGCTACAGTGTAACACTGAGTAAATGTTTCTTAAAGTTGTAATATTTAAATTAACTTGGATTGAAAATTCAATAATTCTAACCTCACTTCTAGACCTACCAAACCCACCTTAAGTTCCTTCATGACAAAGTTCATCTTTCTTCTTTATGCAGTATGTTTCAAAATTACACCTACAAGGTGGTAAAGGTCACTCCGCCTGTTTCCATCAAAAAAAAAATGCTATTGATGGTCGAAATATGCCTCGCTGCTGAGATATCGCCGATCAAAGATGCGTCGATATCATCTTCCTTCCGGCCGCAACGCCTATTAAAACTTTAAAAAAGGTTGACCCCTGCTGTATAGCACACCGTTGGGACCATTAGGCACATCTAAGGAAACAGGAAAATTTTAGTTACTGTTTATTACATTTGTTAAATTTTGCTGATGCAGAAACGTACTAGTCAAAAAGCTGAGCAGCAAATATACAGCTAAGCACGGCAGACACTCAATTTTTAAGGGATTTAATTGGTTGATGTTCCGGGTGTTTTCGGAGACTTCTTAAAAGATTGTTGAGTGAAGTCTTTAATTTTCTGGAATTTTTGAATAAATTGAAGCGATAGATACGTGATGAATTCTATGACTTGTATTTGATTATTTGTTCTGAACTTAACTAAAGTTGAAATATTTAAGTACGGTTCTGAAGTATCTACAAAAATATTTTTAAAGCAACCAGATTTGTGGCACCCTGCAGTGAACCCTCATTATCCTCAGTAAAAGTTGATTGCGGTTTAGGGTCATAAACGCAAAATATCTTTAGCCAAACTCTACACGTTCATTTGACCGCATCGCCGATGAAAGACTTGTCAAAATAATAAAAGTAATCGGGTCGAGGAAACATTGTGAAACAAAACAAAGTTGAACTGCGCATTTGGAAACCAATTTCTGACCAAATACTTGGTTCTTGTTTCGTAGTTTTATCAACTATTTGATGTGCTATAAAAAGTCCTACAAAAGACCTTCCTATCCATTACAAATTAAATTAAAATGTTACACCGTTAGATATGGATAAGAAGCTTTATGGTTTCAATTGGCAATAGTCTTATAACTGATTCATTACAAAATATGTGACAATTAGTTAACAAATTATTTAACCATTATTGAATGGACACAATTATATTGTAATAAAACAACAGATCTTAACGTCACAACAATAACAAATTATGTTTATACAATATCTGAATAAAAACTGATGTGGAAAATGAGTAAGGTTAGAGCTAATCCTAATTTCATGATTTCATATAGTGTACGCACTTTCCACCTCTCCCCACTTGTATTTTTGGGTTCTGTTACAAAGTATGCAAAGAACGCTTTAATAATAGTTTGTATGGACTGTATATTTATATTTTTATATTCAAGCTGACACTGAATGCAGCTTCTTCTAACAAGCATATATTTCTATCTTATGACAAATAACAAATCATGTCACCAAGTAATTAAGAACAATAAAAATGAACAAACAAAAAAAAACTCAAGACATGACTGAAAAGGAAACTAAACATGGAACTAAACACCACTCATGCGAGAAACTTAGCACGAAAACCGGCTCAAATTTATAGTAACCAATAAAAATTCCACTTTCAAGTTGCACGTGAACAACATGCGGGTATGGCATTCTATGTTGTGGTGACATAAGGTATATCTTGTGTGGAAGATGGTAGTGTAGCTGTCAAATATGCAATCACGATGCGCTATATTATTCACGCATCTGCTATTTCTGCCATTTTTCATAACCGTAATCTCCGCAGATCCCAAAATATTACTGTACAAGAAATTTTAGATGTCTTCTTATTGCGACTTCTTTATTAAACATTCAATATTCTGAGCTTTTGGCGTTTTATCAGCAGTAATTTTTACTAATAATGTAATGTTAACTTTGCTAATAGAATTCATTGTTTTATTGTAGAAGCTTAGACAAATTTACCAAGTTGCAATCGGGTCGAGCCGTCTATTAAAAGGCAAGCAATGGAGTAAGTTTTAGCATAAAATTACCTTTACAGCTTTGTGCAAAAGTGCACAGTATTAATCCAGAGCTTAAAGCAGACTTTTGCCTCATGTTAAGCGAATTTTAAAGGGTTATAGAAAGCGTTAACGGCAGCGTATCCGTCTATTTCAAAGTTCTGTTTTGTTCGTAGGTTAACCGAACTTTCAAACTAATTACAGTGATTGCCGGCTTAAATGTATTATCATAGTAGAAATTAAAAAAAAGTGCTTTATTAAGTTCAATATTAATTACTGTTCTATTATATTTTTTCCTGCCCAGCATCTGTCTACAAAAGAATTGTGGCTGGGTACTGCAGTTAAATTGGTTTATTGTACTCACCCTGATACATTTTTCACACCCTGTCCGTGAGTCTAGTATCCTGTACCAATGTGTACAGGTCGCTCACCGGCTGTGAATTAAAGTCTTGCGGCTCCACTTGTGGGAATCCGAAAATGAGTTGTCATTCAGCGACCAAGGCGTCACAGCTGCACAGAATGTGCATAGGGGTTTCATCGTTTTACTTAGTTCTACTTAGATTTCGACAATATTCTCAAGAAAAGAATAAATAGATTTTGCAATAAAATACTGTCACTTATTTACTATTTATTTATCAAAAAATTAACCAACATGATGCGGGACATTATGCGTGGAAAACAGCAAGAGGAATTTCGTAGGGAGGAACTCCTCGTCAGAGATGATGTGATATCAGATTCTGACGAAGATTGAAGGTTAAAGGTTGTGTGATTGAGAGAATGAATGTATATGAGGTATTTTGAATAATTTTTTCTTTTTTCGATCTGTTTAAAATTTTTTAGAAACGTCAAAATTTACCAATTGAAGATTTTTGTAATTTTTTGCTCGTGAAGCGTTTATAGTAATTATTAGGAGCAAATAAGTTTCATTTAATTTTCGTAAAGTCGCGAGACGGATTCCATCAGTTTATTTGTAAAGTTACGGCGAAAAATGTAAAAATTTTAGAAACGTCAAAAAATTATTCAATATGCTACTTTGATTTTGATAGTAAAAGTTCTAAGCCTCCTAGGTTTAAAATTTTTAATTATTTATTTATTTCTTTTAATTATTTTTTGAATCATATTTAACCAATCTTATTGAGTCATTTAGGTTGTAACGAACATCACAATTAAAGATGCAAGTTCATGTGAAGCCTTGACAGCCAGAGGGTCCATTACCAAGGGGAATCAAGGGATGCCTTCTTCACAATTCAACCTAAGATGATCAAAGAGGGAGAGAGTGATAGAGAGTGTGAATGATAGGTAAAGGAGGAAGAAGATGAAATGAGTAAAAGTGTGTGTGAAAGCAAACTAATAAGAGGCAATTTTTGATGATAGAGGGAGAGAGTGATAGAGAGAGAATGATAGGTAAAAGGGAAAGAAAACGAAAGGTGAAAAAGTGTGAGTGAAAGCTTACCAAAAGATGTGATCTAATGATAAGATGTAAATGGAACTAAACAGTCACTCATCTCGAAGTAATACTTGACGTAATGTTAATGTGGTTCCCGTGGTGAGGAAGACGTATGGGGGAGGAAGTTAGTAGTCACACAGGTTACCTCCTCTTAACAAAAAAAAAAAAAAAAAAAAAAAAAAAAAAAAAAAAAAAGATAATCAAAAAATTAAAAAAAGATGTGGCTACATATTTTACAAAATAAGTAAAGCTGAAGTTTGTAGCGAATTTATTGCTATATCTTGGACTTCAGATCAGTATAAATCTGGATCTTATTTCATTTTGCAGGTTCCAATAAATAATAATTACAACCTCGAACTTTGTGGGAAGATTCATCGTAAAACATTAAAAGTTTCGCGGAAAGAAATAAAACGAATATTGTATTTCTGTATGTATTGACAACAATAACTTATTGTGCAATATTTGGCTTGTAAATTATTTATTTAATTGTTAAAAGAATCTGTTATTTTAGGATATCCATCTTGATTTATACCGTTCGGTATTCAAAATTTATTTGATTGATTTACATTTTATAGTACCCACGAAAACTTTGTAAAAAGTAAAATTAAATTTCTCGATAATCGTTCTACGTTTATAAAATATTGCTTGCGGATTTCTACAAAACGATGAGACCTCAAAAAGACCAAAAGTTCCGAAACTGTTCCAAACTTTGCGCAAGGCTATACAGAACACAATTTAAACGCCTGAAGGGATTTCTCAAGGTACGTCTTTCACTGACGATAAACTACAACGAACGTCCCTCAACAATTTGTTCTTTTGTATGCAGCGTAATAAGTTAACTTGTTATTAAAGTTGCTTCTTCATTGCGGTTCAATTTAATTGACCTTTCACTTATGTAATCAATTTTTTATAAAAGAAATCGATCATCTTTTTCCTATAAATTACTAAAAGCAATATTTACTTAATCAGCGAAACGTCACTTTACGATGACGAATGGTACTTCTCCTTTATTTGCTCGGAACTTCCTCTCTACGTCGAAAAAACTCCGACAGATATATTTACACTTCTGTTTGATGAGAAATGATGAAAAAACAAAACAATTTCGAAGTGGCGAAGCATTACATCTAAGAACTTTACGGCCTGAAAATTTTATCCTTAAATCTAACCGGATTTGTTCAGAGAGCACAGAGATACTTTCCTAAAAGGAAGAAATATTAGCTTGGAAGGTGTTGCCGGAAATTTTCAGGGGAGTTGTATCTCAGGGTTACATTCATAATCCATTTGTTTGCTTTTAGTGGTGTGCAGGTAAAATATGCTTTTATTAACC
Source organism: Dascillus cervinus (assembly GCA_949768715.1). NCBI lineage: Eukaryota > Metazoa > Arthropoda > Insecta > Coleoptera > Dascillidae > Dascillus > Dascillus cervinus. Next base: position 13,941,798 of record OX458316.1, on the reverse strand, counting down.
GAACGATTTTTGCAACGAAAAAAGGATATGTGACGCTCCCTGATGTACAATATATCTGCAAACAACATTTAGCATTATCATGCGTGGGATCGGGTCTCTGATGTATCATAAATTCTCTTTTACATTTGTTTTCACTTTACACTAAAAGCCGTGGTTTTCTGATAAGCCGTTGAAAGTCCAATTCAATCCAGTGGTTTATTGAAGTTTGCAATCAATAACCAAATAATGCTCTCCGTGTAAATTTGTATGCAACGCTTGATTAATCCGAATAGGAAATATATTTTAATATTTCGGGGAATGCAGTCCCAACAGTAGTTTCAGTACATGAATAATAAACATTTTCAATTTTAAACCATATATTTCATTTCAACAAGCTTTAACATTTTTTGAATTAATAATAGAAGGAGATAAATAAATATTTATAACGGATTTTACTAAATCTTTTTGAAAACTGTTGTACAGTTCAAAAGTAGGTATGTAATTTAAAAATTTAAAGGTTAAAGCAATTTGTTATGGGCTCTAATAAAAAGCATAAAAAGGTATAAAAATGCACGACTTTTATGGAAAAAATTCTAACTATTTTTATATGAACTTGGTAAATGCGACTATAAATCTGCTGTTTTGTGCACGTATTTTGTTAACATGCCATGCCGTATTTTAGAGATATGTTCGTTTTATTAAAAAAGATAATAAAATTTTGATAATAAAATTTGCTGGAACAGTAACGTTACGTTACATTTATTAAAAATGCATGCAAATTAACAGAATTTTTAATTATTTTTTAATTGTTGATACGAGTTGAAATTCCTGTTTGGCATCAAAGCAGTTTTATGGATAATTGGATTACGAAGCTATTACAAATTTTATCAAAGAAGTAATTTTGCGAGTTTAGCTGAAATCGATGTTAATCAACCAGTAACACTGTTGAAATAACATTTTTTACGTTACGCTTGTAATTTCATACTAATTATTAAACTTAATTAATTACAATTATCACTTGGTAAAATTTGTTACAGTTATTAGACAGAATATTTGAAATTTTATAGGAATATTTGTTTTCCTTTTTCTTAAATTAAGTAACATAGACTTTATTGATGATTGATTTATATGACAAAAGGTAAAATACTAGGAAATAAGTGATCGTTGGTTAAATAATTTAAGTCGTTTTTATTTGTGCTAAAGTTGAATGCACCTACTGGAATTCCCAATAAGTTTCAGACTTTAAAAATAATGCTTGCATCTCTTTAATAATAATTCTTTCTGTAGTACTTTTTTAAGTTATTATAAAAATTAGATGAATACAATGATTACGACGTCTTTAGATTTCTAGTCTCCACTCTCCTCTATTTAATCAAAGATATTCTTCTATTTCTCATTCTCGCAGATCTTTATTTCTACCCTCTCGCCATAGTTGCGCAAAGACGACACGGAAAAATATGTCCTTGTGAGTTCAGTTATAAAATATACACTTCTCATATTATGGTTTTACAAGCGAATTTAAAAATATAGTTAAGTAATGAACTCGTCTAGAAAGTACCGAAAATGTAAAAGCGAAATTATAATTTCCAATATATTTTTGATTCAATTGAACGATAAATAAATGGAAAACAATTTAAATTATATGCTTATGCAATATCCTTCGCAAATTGTATTGCAAGGGTGCTTTTAAGGTTATCTACAAATATCAGGTCTGTATTCAATATTTTGTCCAGCAATAGACTAAGTAGTGAATAATTTAAATAAACAATTTCAGCAGACGAAAAACGAATAATTTCAAGATTTGCTCAAATATGTTGCTAAATCCTATTTAATATTAGCGAAAGTAATTAACGATTAATCCCTTGTTAATGGAATGGTTAAATCAGTTAGTACCATGCAACTTTTCGAACCCCTTAAAAGTTGGAAAGTGAGCGATTCCATGGATACACTTCAACCGGAAAGGAGTCAGTAATGAGACGTAATCGATCAAAAATGAAACCATTTCCAACTTATGGGGGTGTTACTATCGATTGAAACTATAAATATCAAATTAAAGGATCTAGAGTATCCAACCAACTTTTCTCACGTGCATGGACAGTGAACGCGATCAATTATTTTTTATTATTATAATGTTGCTTGTTTTATTAAATGATTCATTTCGAATAAAATAGTATACAAACCTCGGCAAAAGTATCATTGCAGTGTCTCGAGAACTAGGTAGTTCATCTCAAGACTACGCCTTTCGGTAAACTATAATTCTCTCGACAGGAATACTTTCCGCGTCGGTATGTAATATACTATAACGCCAGTGCTCGTAGCCGGTCAAAGTGACTCTTTGTGTATGTTTCATTATGCATGTATTAATAAAAATTGAAAAAATTTTGAGAAAATTATGTTACAAATTTGTCATCTGCCAAAATTGGATTTGAAAGATTAACAACAGCGCAAACAATCTGACAAATGGTATGATTTTAGGAGACGATGGAAAACTTTCAAAACTTCTCGACATAAAATGTGTGAATCATGGTAAAAAGAAGTACTGAACTACAAACATTTTGTTTAATAGCAATTTATATTATTAGGTGCAATCAAAACTATTGTTGAACAACCAACCGACCAAAACTTGCAAATTAAAAGAAAATCATTCATATTATGGTCAGATCTAACTTGATATGGCTTTATTAAATCTAGAGAGTACACACTTTGTTGTATTTGTAGACCATACATATCGTACTATAACAGTTGAAAAAGATATATAATTTATAACAAAATTATTATTTAAATTGAAGAAAAGCTATTTAACAAAAATGTTCCATCATCTTTGTGTAAATGAAATAAAGTAATTTTTTTACTAGAAGTAGTATTCGTAGTCATTCAATAAACTTATTATCTGCTCGCATTGGGTTTGAATGGTTTACAAGTGCACATACAATTACAAAAATATCATCTGCATTGGTATTGGATTGGCTGGCAAGTGATTTGTCAATATTTGCAACGTTTTTATTCTCTGATTAGACCTCTCAATATGGACCCTAGCCGAAGCTACTTGAGCAGTCTCAATAGCTTCAGCGCGAGAAAATTTTTTAGGTTAATGTTAACACTGACACTTAAAAACTGCCCCCCAAGTTGCTATCAAACAAACAAATTACAAATTAGTTCATTTCTTCTTTAGAATTATCGAAAACTAATCAAATTATTACGAAAATCGAACAATAACACACGCACGTGACACGAATCTCTCCTGTCAATGACGTCAGGCGCTTAGTTGAATTTATTTGCGCTAGAGTCGCATGCTTAGCTTGAATTGCCTATAGCAACGATTGTTATCAACTGAGGAGTGGTCATTCAAAAAAAAAATGAGATTTTATGCGTTTTAGATTCTTGTTATAGGTTTACATCTTTTTTTTTAACAATACATTAATTTTCATCGAGGAAAGACATTAGCAGTTTTTTTCCACTACACTCAAATTTACTTTATACGGACATGTCTCGTTTTGAATGGTCACTCCTCAACTATCGGTGAAATTTAGCTGCACATTAATATCCCGGCTCTTAATGTCACATATAATCTGCACATAAAAAACACATTTGATTCGATACCGCCAATTGGTAAGCGCAGTAACATGCGCAGATTCCGTGCGCATAGTATCCATCTCTTTTAATTGGAAATGTCAATTCGTTTAAATTAATTTATATTTATAATCTGAGTGCTTGTAACTTTTGAAGTATAACGTTCTTGTATATGATGATAAGCAATGTATTGTTTTTATCCCATCATCATCATTATTATTATTATTCAAAAATTAGTTGGGTCTTTTGGAGCCAGTCAGCAGATCCACCTACATTTCTTTCTCGACAGATTCAGGGTTCAACTGCCTATCTACTAAACTGAAAGTATGTTCATTCATTTTGATGATTGAAATGAAAAAATATTTAAATGTATAAAATAAAATATGGGAGTTCATTTCTTCAGTAATTTCCCCAGATATTCGTAAAATTGCAGAACTTACTTTTCCAAGCAATTGTGCGTAAAAAACAAATTTAGTCTTTATTAAATTTTTTTTTTAAATTGAAATTTCCATGATTCTTGGATTGAATCGAAATGGTACGTTTTCACATAATATTATTCCTGGCCTATTTGTATGGCAATAGTAAGAGGGATAAAGGTTCACCATAAAATTCAAATTGCTTATGGAAATGAAGTGAAAATGTATTTAATAAACTGAAAGAGATAACCCACATTCTTTTACGGTTGCATAAAATAGCCAATAAAATATTTACGCTTTACAGAAACAATTTCGCAACAAATTTAAATAAAAGCCAAATTATTATTTTTATTACTTTTTTATTGATATGCTGCCAAGTTGTCGGTTGCTATCAAATTCAGATCAATAGCTGCGGTTCATCCGACTGTGAGAGTGTATAACCCACTCCATGGACAATTTGGCATTATTGTTTTGCGTTCTTTCCCTTAAACGAAATTTGAAGAATCCCGAATAAGGTTTTATTTCTTTTTATCAACGCCTTGACGGAACGGTTTCATTAATAAAAAATATGAATATTTAACACGAAAAGAAATATTTTATCGACATTTTTACAAGTGGGTGGAGTGAACTTTTGATGCTATCATTAGGCAAATTATAATGTCAAACATTTACCGCTTCTTTGAAACATATTAAGTATTAATAATTTCGCAACCTACGCGGACAATTATACCTTTTGCGTGTTATATAATTTAAGGAAAAACAGGAAGATAACCTTGCAATCTAAATTCTATTTTAATGTCTTGCGTAGGTTTTAAGTGTACTTGGGTCAATGAACAGACTTTTAGGAAGATCGGGTTAAAATTGTGAGCTGTTATTTTAACTGGCGTCACACTTATAACAGTTAATACGAAAACGTATTCACACGCTAAATAAGGGACCAGTCTGCATGAAAGGAGCCACCTATAAATAACTTGCTAATTTCCAAACAAAACAAATTTTTGCAATACGTGCTTTCAATTTGACATTCTTTATTACATACCAATTTGTATATGAAATGCTGTAATTTAAAGATACATCACTATTACAAACGATTTGATTTCAATTTTTGTTTCTCACATATTAACGAGGAAAATTTAAAAAAATCGAAACACCAAATAAAATATAATTTGCACGCTAGCAAAATGACAATTTTGTTAAAAAGTTATATAGTACACTCAGAGGCATGATTGGCCCTTTAATTGCGAGCTGAGAGTCGCTGCAGTGAGTGGATATCAGTAGGGTTTGAAAAATTAAATTAACAGCTTCATTTCAAAAACATCAAAATCTTTCTTTTTTGTTGTTGTGCTTTACAAGAACTTAATGGTATTTCATTAAATTGGCCAACATCTAAATTAAGAAGTTTTTATTTTTAAGACTGAATTTTCAATTAACTAATTAATTAATTAATTAATTAATTAATTAGCTTTTTATCGAAAAATCGCAATGAACATGCATTTTTTTTTCAATTCGTAAAGAAAGTAACACTTTTGAAACTATTCCACTGAAAACTAGCAAAATTTCGATTTGTTGTAATGGAGCTTTTACTTTTCAAAAGATGTCTTTAGTAATAGTTACTGAACTTTTTTGCGATTGATTAACTTTATTTAGCAATGACTCACAAATAGGTGGTGATAGTTTACTTTAATGTAAAATTACATTAACATTTTGCACCTTGATATATTTAAATCAATACACCCGAATAATAAGAATGTTTTTACAAATTATTATTAGCGCGGAGACTATTATCCGCAGGAAGTAAATTTTGACTTACACAACGTGTTAAATGAGTCGTTAAACATATTCTAATTAAGCACCATGTATTCGGTAAGATTATTAAAACCAGGAAGATTATCTACCGGAAGAAACCAAGTTATCACAGGAAGAGCTATAATTACCCCTGTAATTAGAAATTTATTGGGAACTATTTTCAAAATATATTAATGTATTTAATGTAATGTAATGTATTTGATGGATATTGAACAGTGTGCGACCACTACTGATAATGATCAATATTGTACAAGCAATAAACTAAGTAAGCGTATCCTTACGCACACAGTGTGTTATAAAGTAAAATCGCACAGTTAGGAACTTTTATCAACATTGTGTTGGTAGCGTAATTAATTTTAATGGAGAAACAGGTAAAATTTATATTTGAGGTACACTTTGTAGTACCTTTTAAACCATTTAATTTGACGTATCGTTTGTTACAATTGGACTCCTAATAATAGCGGTAGGAGCTGGGGCGTTTTTTCGTGAACATCCTGTATATCTGAATGATGTTTAGCAATAATAAGTTAATTCACAATGTATAAGAAAATGAGCTAACAAACATTTATGAGTCGTTCTTAAACTGCTATACGTAAAGCAAAAATGATTCAAACCATAAAATAAAGTGTACTGTCAACTCACAAATGTGAACTGCAAGGTTGAACGAGTTAAACAATAATGAATTACTGTCTACTCGAAAATATAGTGATGTGACTTGAACCATTATAACCATAGTTTCTTTGAGTATAAGATATATTTTATTTCTAGATCCCTATATATTTCCTATAAATATTAAAAACAAAATTTATAACAATTGTAACGTAATAAATATATTAAAATACAATGTAACAAAATAACTATTTCCAACATTAAAAATTATGTTCTTGTAATGTTACATTGACTGCGTTTATGTCGAGCGCTTCGATCGGATGGAAACTCCATCCGATCGTGTCCATCCACTTGAATTTTGCGACGTAAACGGGCCGGCTCGAACTCTCCATCGGATGCAACGCGTAAACTCAATCCTTAAAAATTGCTAGCTTGAATCGAAGAATCCGGATCGAACGTTGCATTTTAACGATAAAGACGCGATTGGATTGAAAACAAGATGGAGGAAGTCAGCTGATTCAACGCTTCGCATACTTTTACCACTTGCCGCCAGAAAGTACAACAAGACGCATGCGTTCACATCAAATCTTCCAAGGTTAACCGATATAGTTACCTTTATCTAATATATCTTTCGTCTTTGTTCAACTGTAGCGGACTAGTTTCTGCTCATCCAATCCTTTAACATAAAATGCGATATATACGCTGCGACTTGAAACAAGGATGGAATTGACACGATCGGATGGAGTTTCCATCCGATCGAATCGCTCGACATAAACGTAGTCAATGTAACGTAGCATTCACGTGCAAATAGAATGTAACCGGTACATATCCATGAAGTATCAATAGTAATATTGCAAGGACGTATAACTTGTAACATACATTTTACATAATTAAGTCATATCGTAATTATATCACTTCTTCAGTAACATTTTATGTACTAGTGATATAGAAAGAACAAACTGATATAAATCTTACATAACTATAGAAACGTATATTTGCTGTAACCATTTTGGTATCATTAAAATAGCAGTGATGTTAGTAAAGTACCTATTATAACAATGTTCTCTAGAAGATACTTAAATGTTAATGTAAATCTAAAATGATTTGCTGGGTGGGTTAGATGGCCCGATTCATCATCTCTGCATAGCGTTGCTAAACTAATAAAACATTTATTTTTTTTTAATTTCTGGGAATTAATGTGGTCAAAGAAAAAGTACGCTACGCAACTGAAACAATTATGACCTCGTTAAATTACTCACTCCGTCGTTTTGGAATATACTATTATCCGATTCTTATCAGTTAACGTACGATAACAACATCTATTTTGGAGCAGTGCTAAAATTCATATTTTATACAAGCTTAGTTATGAAAACTGTTATTAAACTAGTATAGTATTGGTTTACCCTAGCGTGTCCCAAACAATTCTTACGACGGAACACTTCACAAATCCTAAAATGTTATCGCTACACCTTAGTAATTTTGTAGACTAGGCAAATATAAATTTTTCTTTTTTTCTAAGCTGCCGCTGTTGCGGATGTACCACGGAGCATTTGTACTTTTTTCTGAAACGTCTGTATGATTTTAATGTTGGTTGGCCTACTTCCTCCCAACAACCGACCGAATCCCATATGTTCACACTGGTCGAAGTACCTGCTCGCACAATATCAGTTTGTTGGCAATAGGCTGGAATTTCTTCCAAGTAACAAATACAGTTTTTTGTACTCCAAGCCCAACTCAATACGGTTCTTTTTCACGTGCACCTTCCATCGGAGCTTACCTTCCGAAGTCATCCTTAAGAACTTAGTAGAGTTACAAAAGGGGATCACTTGTTTGCTGGAGTCTCTTTATACGTAAAGTTTACATGGTTGGACTTGTTCTCATTTAAGTTTAATTTCTTATTTCTTGGCCCAATCACCGACATTATTTACAGCACTTTATAAATTATTAAATAAATAATAAATTTCAACACTGACATCGATCATAATCACAATAGTGTCATGCTTGAACATAGCTACGATTGCATTTTCCAACTGTAGACGAGGTATAATAACATTGGGGTTAGTATGCTACTTTGTAGAACACCAGCATCAATGTTTTTTAATTCTAAGTAGGCGGCTTCTTGCCTTGCTCTAAAAGTATGCAATAGATGATCGAACGTCTGTGTCACGTCAAGAAGTTCTGTGAGAAGCTCTATTATCGTATGATAATTGCGTTTTCCAATACGTGAATCAGTTAAAGCATAAAAGGTGATTGTATAAGTCCTTCTTGAGGATGGTATGCACTAGTAACAGTTGTCAACAAGTTTAACGCGGCTGCCTATTTTCTTATTAATCGGTGGGGATGATGCACAATAATTGCTGCATCGCCTTCGATGGTTTCTTGATTTCGTGTAGTGCTACAGCTGCCAGAAGGTTTGATATATATGCAGTGGTTTCTTCTGCTTCAAATTTTGAAGCCATTTTTGAGACATCTGGGAGACGTGATCTTCTACACATTAGTTTCCCTAGTTTATAGTTTAATTTGAAAAAACAAATTAATAAAATAAGATGTTTCAAAAATTAGTAAAGTCAGTTTGGTTAACTGGGCCATAATGTCATCTGGGTACCCCCTCTGAATTTTCTTTCCTATGGCCAGTAGCGAATTCTAAACATTTTGTTGGTACCAAAATTTCTCTAACTCGTCGACTGAAGTGTGGTGGTGCGCAATCGTGGAACAAGTGGAATGTCTTCAAGCAAATTTGGAAGTTCTGCGTCCAAAAAATCTGCATACATGGCTCCCGTTAACCACGCAGGAAATTTAAAAGGTCATACCTAAAGAGGGAAGTTCGATGACATGTAAACTAATTTCTATTGCAAACATACCACACGATTCCCTAATAGACCAGCCCACAAATTTATGGAAAATCTATCTTGAAATGGTCTTGGAAATAGAGCATGTGGATTTTCTTCCGCTCAGATGTGCCAATTATGCGCATTGACGCATCCTTGTCTCCCGAAAGTTGATTCATCAGAAAACAAAATCCGAGAAACAAAATTTGGGGTGTTTTCTTCTAGATTTAAAAGCCATGTACAAACTTCACACGTGTATAATAATACGGATGTCGTCGTTCAGTCTTCATCACTCGATGTACAGAAGTTTTCGAAATATTCAATTCCTGTGCAACTTCTCTAATGCTTTCGGTACCTTCTTCAAAAGCATCTAAAATAGCCTCTTCGTTTTCAACAGTGCGTACATTCCTGGGAGCCCCACCATTTTCCTTCCTATTCGGTAACATATGGCCTGTCTCGATAGTTCGTGCGATAGCACTGAGAATCACTTTGTGATTGGGATTAGAAAAGTGTTGGGCATAAATCGTTGCCGCTTCTCTAGCATTTCGTCCACATTCTCCGTAAATTAACAACATTTCCACATAATCCTCGGCAGAATACATAATTTAAAAAGCACAGGTGGCACTAAATCGATTTAAAGGAATTCAAATCTTGAAATTTTTCAAAAGTTTCATAGCCGACCAGTTTATTGAAAACGTAATAAAACCAATCACCTAGCAACAATGTTGAGAACTACACCTGGATGGCTAACAACGCTCTGATTTGTCGAATAAAAATGTTCTTATTTTGAATACCGTTCAAGCTACAAAATTTTTTCTTTGGGAATTTTTATTTGTCTTTTGATGAGGATTTCTCCTTTTTTCTCTGGGGCGCGAGTTCTGGGACAGGGTGTATACAATAAAACAAAATTTGAAAAAAATAATGAATGAAGAGTGGAACACAATTTGGATAAATACAAACAAAGCATCGACCACAAAATTATTTTTTCCTACAGTTAATCACAGAACAAAAAATATTACATTTTAACCAGATTTTCACAATTCATAACGGATCATGGGAAATTAAATGCATATCTCTTTCGATTTAAAATAAAACCAATTTCTCTTTGTGAAATTTGTAGTGTAACTGATGACATCCATCATAGGATTAACAATTGTGTTAAATATAGAGAACCTCAAAATAAGTTAAAATTTGATGGGGTTTATTATAAATTACTAAATAGCGATAATTTTGAAGCCTTCCAAATCTTTTGTCACGATATTATGAAATAAAATTAAAATTATAATTTATAGTTACGTTGTTTATAGTTGTAAGTTAAATGTTACTTTAAATTAAATTAAATTTATTAAGTTTACGCATTTATGTTATATTGTTTCTTATATAATTTTAAAAATGTAGCATCCTTAATAAGCAATGCATAATAAGGATGGAAAGCACTCAATTTAATATATAATGTGTAGAGGGGCTGCGATCAATAGAGCTAAATTCTATGTTACTTACAATAAAAGTTGTGGTGGCCCAGTTAGCCAAACTGACCTAAATGCATTTTTTTCTAACGCGCAAAACATTCTAGGATACTTTTTGCATTATTCTAATTTTGTAATTTCCATCTTAATTTTATTTGTAAATAATCGTTTTTTCATTCTGGTTTTATCTTGGAATTTAGGTTACGTCAATTTCTCAAAATAAAAACAATTTACACAAATATTCGTTATTTATTGTTATTAAATTTAACAATTTGTTATGCGGCACCTGTTGAAGATGTAACAGTCTGAATTTCCACTACCTAACATTAATATTGTATTACATAATCACGAAGAGTGAAAACAATATTTTTCATAACATAATTTAGAAGAGGAATTGTTCTGTACGAAATCATTAAGCGGATTAAGACATACATTTTTTCTGTACTTTATCCAAGTAACATGCGACGTAGAATGATGGAGCGTGATGATCTTTGTTATTATCGTGGCAACAGCTTGTGCAATTTTTATGTTCAGAAAAGGAATTTCTTCCGGTCGTGGATTTTTGTGTGTGTTCAAATTTACAGAGCAGTTGTACTGCTATAAGCACTGACAGTTATATGATTGATGGCTTAAAATATGCCGACTTTTCAACTTCTATAAACATGTAATATTATACACATATCAACTGTAAAACTCAATGTTTTGTTTGGCAACGCTTTAAAATTTATAATTTCGACAACCGTAAAATTTTTATCAATTTTCTGCATGCTTATTTCGATAAAATCACTTGATAAATCATATCCTATAGAAATGCAGGCATATCTAAAGGATGAGATGGATATCTTTGGAGAATAAAAGAAAGTTACACAATGAACAATAGATTATTCTTCTTGTACAATTGCATTATTATCTTATCTTGGTTTACTATCGAAATTTGTTTTAGTTACTTTGGAAATTAATTTCTCGTTTTAATGAACGTAAACGTTCCATTTTATGATTTTCGTGCTTTGGTTAACAATAAAATTTTTATTCTCATTTTAAGTACAAAAAAACGTACGACATGGTACTTCAAGATAAAATTGTTTTGCAGTTACATCCAATTTGGACAATCTCATTATACGTTCAGCCGACTCCGATGTACGAACGACAGTAACAAATTTTTCAAATTATTTGCATGTTGCTTTCCTACCTTTATTCTTATTTTATATATTATTTATTTTCAATTTAAAAGGAGCTTTTATCAAATTTTTGTGATGGAATAATAAATTATTTTCTTACAAGTGTTTTTCATTAAAATATTACAGTTCCAAATAGTGATCTGTTTTTAGAATAAGATAAGGAATAAAATAATTAAGATGATTCAGTTACGGTCACTTTTTTTCGAAACGCTCTATGGTCATTAAACGACGTACTTTTGAGCAGTAAACCTGAAATTCAAGTTGATATTTTTTAAAACAAGTGAATTTAAATGCTGAATCTAATTGAGTAATCAATAAAAATGTAAATTTGTTACAATACAAGAAAAAAGTAAAAGAATTTTTTTTGCTTTCAAATGTAACAAAAGACTATTTGAAATACCCACCCGGTTCTCTCAAGTTGAACATATGTAAAAATATTTAAGTGTTCTTCAAGATGATTCAGTGAAGTTCAAGATAATACATAATTCAGCAGAAATTCGCTTTGTAACAACAATACCGCAGACCGATTACTTCGAAATGATAGTAAATATTTTGGTTAAACTAATTTCAAAAATTTCTTTTAACCCCTCATTCTATTTTTAAATTGAGGTGAAAAATCAATTTTCTATCCTCAGACGGCAAAATCCTTTTTGTGTAGTTCCGATCAATATATCAAAAAGAATGAGTGGTATTTGCGCTACTACCAGAAAAATAGAATTAAAATTTTGTTTTTTCCTCAATTTTGTTGTTTATGTGTAACAAATCATTCAAGAACCGTGCAAAAAACATACGAACGGATATTTTCGATTTTTGCATCGGCAGTGATAATCCGCTCTTTTAACAAAAAATTGTAATGCAAGTATCATATTCTTTTACAAAAAAACACAAAAAGAAAATAACGCTGCTTGTTAACTATTTTACTGAAAATCAGCAAAATTGTAAATTGCCGAACGGACAGCCAATAATTTTAAACTCTGAAATCTCTTTTTTACAAAATATTTTGTTTCAATGCGCCTCTAGATTAAACCTACTCATTATCAAAAAAAAAACATAGCTTTCATAACTAGTTGTGAAGATTAAATCAAACTGATGCAAATAAAACGTCAGAGAATCGATATTTTACTGTACTTAGAATTGATATTTTTTATTAACATTTTTCGCTGATTGCTTGTTGAGTATTTTTAAAGGAAAATGTTTTTTACCAATATCTGCAATAAATTTAGGTATACCGAAAAAGCGCGAGGTAAGGTTAACCCAACTAAATTATATTTAATTGGAACAATACCGTTTCTCTGAAATATCTGCTTTTGTGTGACATATTTAGGTCAATCCAACAACATATAGCAAAGGTTTTGTGGAAGTATCAGTAAAAAAGCGAAATTCATGTGGGCAGTAGCCATGAAATAAAAAAAGTGAGAACTTGACAACGCTAGGGTTCCATTGTGTTTTTATAGTAATAAATGGAAATAATGGAAGTGATATAAAATGAAAATATGTTATCATATTTTGAGGTAAATAAAATGCGACTTTCTATGTACAAAAAAATGTCTACGAAAGTAATTAAATTAAAAATAAAGTTACAAATAAAATTGAAGAATTTTCTTTGTACGCTTAATCGATTTCTAAATAAAGGTCAGTCATTATGCAATATAAATAATAGTGGAGTACAGTGGGTTAAGTTATATTAAGAAAATTAATAGAATTGATAATTGCACACGAACGTCATATGCTGTTTGTCATCCAATTTTTGTCGAATTTCGAAAAACAAACCAATCGTTATCTGATTAGGTGGTAAGTGTCGTCTCAATTATTCTGACAGTAGCTACTGGTGTGTTATCGATTTTGTGTTACCGATTTACAGGTTGTCCTTTTGACGGCTTTTTTCTATTTCGTCAAAACTAAAGTTGCACAAAAGAACCGTACCTTGTTAAAGCAATGATCTCCACTAACATTGTCGTGTTCAACATCATATCAACTTTGGTTTTCTTTACAATAATTATTAAAATTACAATTGTAATAATTTACGACTTGTCCATTTGCTCTGTTGATTGAGATCATGCGATTCTCTTGCTTCTCTTGATTCTCTTGCATGTTGAACTGAGGGTGCTGGCACTGTAGAAGTAGTTGGTGTCGAACTTGTATCACCTCTCAAGTGCTGAATTAAAATGTGGTGATGTTGTTCATCGAGTTGAAGATAAGACCTTATTGATGCTGTACTTGAGTGTCCTGTAATTTTGATCAATAGTTCTTCGCCTAAACTAGATTTTGTCAACTGAGAGACTGTTGATGATCGTAGAGAGTGGTTGGTAATTTTCTTCTTTTTGGAGTCAATACCGATTTTTTCAGAATCACGTTGAACCCATTTTGCAATTTAATTTCTTCCCACTGGGGCATTTTTGAACCAGCCTGACGAATTATCTAGTCTCCAATTGGAATTTGGTGTTAAAAGTATTCTCTCAGTTGTGATTTTCTTTGTTCGTTTCTAGAACATTTTTTTAAATAGCCTGTAAATTTAATATCTAATAGAAGGGAAGCATTCTAAATAATGATATTTACCTCACAGGACACAAATTAAGAACCATGTTAGTGGTTAACCATTTACTGCCGATCAAACGTTGTTCGCTCCCTTGCGCAGTCTTGCTGAATATGAGATTATACTCCACACGTCTTGTTAGCGCTCCTTTGTTATCAGTTTCCTCCCTGAAGTATTTAGTAGATACACTAGCTCCTTCTCCTCCCCTCCATTCAAGCTCGTAGGTTGCTAACTGAAAAAACTTCTTTTGAAGTCCAATTATTGGGGTATCTTCATCTAGGGATTGATTTATTTTGGAATATTCTTCATGGCTCAAGGGTGCCGAACTTAATTTTCTTTCCTCCGGAATTAGCTGGAGCTGCGTTCTCCTCGCGTTTTTGGCGTCGCGTGCTAATTTGAACAGCACATCGCTAAACGGATCAAACTTTATGGAAATTATTTTAAAATATAACTCGTATAGTTGCTTGGAGGTTACATTCCATATGATTTTAACTACACTTTCCTTATATTCGGTTCCATCCTGTTTTCTCATGTTAAAGACGTAATCCTTTAACATGTTGGATAGTTCTTCGATCGACGTAGTTTCCTCAAGTTTGTAACTCCGCGCGCTACAAAACCTCTTGGTATTCTGAGGAATGACATCTTCCGTTTCGAGTTGTATTTCGCTTGCCGAAACAGCACCAAACCGCGCATTGATTTTATGTAAGTTTTTCGTTGAAAGGTCAAATTGTTTCTCGTCACCAAGAAAACGAAAACCAGCTAACTTTGTAAATGAAGAATTTTGCAATTATCATATACAATACAACAAGTTGAATTGAGATTATCGATTATCAATTCATACGATTATCAATAATCACGATTCCACGAATTGTATTTGTCAGATTATATCACGAATGAACAATTTAATACTTTTTCGGACAAAATGCAATTCCGAGAGTCGCAAAACTCGGTAAATTGGGCCGAAATATATTTGTGAGACTTTGCAGTGTTACACAGTTTATGATTTTGTATCTTTTCATCAATATTGTTTAACGAACAATCACCGAAACGCGCCATTTTTTGTAACTGTGACATTTCAGTTGACAGCACAGTACACTAGATTTGCGGAGCAGCATGCGGGATTATCACTTATCAGCGCTTCCTTGATGATTTTATTATTGATCTACTCTAATAATTTTATCATACATTTTTGAAACTTTAGGACTGATTATTTCGAAAACTTTCCTTTTCAAGGTCATGCAAATTTGACATTTCCGTACTCAGAAAAATGTGCTGAATCCAAATTCGTGAAAAAAATATGGAGTGACATTTAAAAAAATTGTTGATGACGTCATAGTGCGAAAAGAAAAAACGATCGTAAAATTGTGAATATTAAAAAAGATTCAGTTTTAAAAACTAAAGTTGACGGGTCCGAGGATTTTTTGTGAAAATTTTTCTAAAATGTTTTATCGAATTTATTTCTTACTTTACGAAAGCCTTGTATATGATAATTCTGATAAAACTTTGAGTTCCTTTATATCGACGTTGGCAAGTTTCCACCGACAAAAAAATTTAAAATAATTTTATTTGTGTCAAATTTTATACATTCATAAAATAATCTAATCAAATACCATTCAAGCTTTGACTTTCTTCAATTAATTTACTCAAACTTCTTGCGTAGCAACTTTTAAATCGTGTAAATTTGACGATAAAAACGCTCGAGCTCCGCTGTCGCGTTTTTAATACTCATCGAATTGGCACTCTTTTAAGTTGCTACGCAACAAATTATCGTAAATTAATCGATAAATTCAAAGCTCTTATGGTATTACTAGCGATAATACTTGTGAAGCAATTTTAGATAAAACGAGCTGCTACAATTATATTTTGATATCGGCACTTGAAAGCAAAATCTATGTCAACTTTAATTACCACAAATAGTTGACTTCTGACAAATCCCAATATCAAATAAAATTTCGTAAAAAATAATTATGAGCTGGTTGGTATCTTTCACGATATCGTTGCGCGTACAATTCAACAACTTGTCTTTAATCACAATGAACTTGACTGGTATGTTAGTTACACTATTTCCTTGTAAATCAGGAATTATGTACGTACCTACCTACCTTTTCCAACTCACTGATAAATATTGCTTTATGTTCAACGACTCCGTATTGTTGGAGCCAAATTGTAAAAGTTCACTTCTAGTAAACACGATTAGATTAATTGGCCTGTTTCCTACCTTGACAGATGAAATAATTCATGTTTTTAACAGTTGCGCATAAATATTTGAACAAATAGAAATTTGTGTAATAACAGTTTCAATTAGCTTTCGAACATTGTGGCTGATTTATCATTGAAATGACAAAACCCAATAACTTCATCCAAGCAAAGAAGCAATTTAATTCTTAGTGTAACAGATAACAAGATAAACTAAACTTTATTTCTTGTATAATTAAATTCGGCTTAATTTTAGAACACAATTCCGTTAATAAAATATTTGTGTTAATTTTCGTTTAAAGTTTGTTTGCTATTAATTCCGTGAATATTTTTATGCTATTTTCAATTTACCAATGCTTTTCATTATTTTTTAAATCGTATTTAAATTGGTTCAAATGTTTAAATTGCGTAATTTAAATTACTGTTATTGATTTCAATTTATTTTAGTATTTGCAAGTTGATGTCATAAAAACAATGATTCTGTAGATTCGAAAATGTATTTTAGAGATTGTAAACTAATTCCGACATTTTCGAGAATTCTTATTGTAATGCTGAACTTTAGAATACTCGTACATTAATGGCTCCATCAAATTCCTGCTTTAAATTTTTCCACATTGTTATCTTACCGTATTCGTAATTTGTAGTAATGATTTTGAAAGGACATATTTTATTCTTTCTTGTTTATCATGTACGTAGTAGCAGTTTGTACAGATAATAATTTGTCATTCTCAATGCTTTCTTAAAATGGTATAAAATACGTATTCTGTTGTGAAACACTACACTTCTCAAAGAAACGTGTAAACTTTATTACTATATTATATACTTCTTCGTAGTTACGGTTAGATAAAAAGAAACCTAATATTTTTTCAACAATAAAATTGAAAAAGTTCGATTAAATGAAAATATAAAAAATAAACGGTACATACAGCTTCTTTGTGGAGATTAAATCGATCTTTCTAAAATTCCGCTTATTTATTGATTTTTTAAATATAGTTTTACGAGTATTCACTTCAGTTACGATGTTCATTACAATAAATCGTTATTACAACATGTTAGTGTGGAAAAGAAAACTAAGGTACATATGAATTTACTGGAAAATACATATGGCTATTAAAAACTAGAATTGATTGAGTGATTTAGGAGATTTATATGTGATATATTTTTGACATTATACATATACACTAATAAAATCAACTACCGCGAAGGCGGTAACTTTCTTCAGTCGCTCTTGCGCTCTTATTGCAAATTAATTTAATTTTTTTTTAAATATTTTTACATACCTAATACAAAATTAAAACAGTATTTCACTGTTAAATACTGTTTTCAACCTTATGGTATTTGTATTCTTTTTTTAATTTAAAATACTTTAGATGAAAATTTAAAAAACGCAATTAATCCCGTTTTATGTTTGATTCGCTTAACGTTTTTTTTTTGGCACGCATTAATCGCATCAACCAGGGTATTACTGTATTAAGTCCAGTAGACTCTCGATCATCAGGAATGATGCGAGGTAGACACATTCCAGATAAACAAAATTCCGGAAAATCCTCAACTTTTTTAATTTAAATGGAACACCTTATATCGTACAAATCGTAATTAATAAATCACGCTGCACCTGCCCTTAGGCATTCAATTTCCAGTCAAAACAACCGATGTTAAAAATTAACAGTTGCGGATGAAACGGTCAAATTAAAAAAAATTCTGTTCTGGATAATACTGAGTTCCAGATAACCGGGTTCCCGATAATCAAGAGTCTACTGTACCATCTTATATATACTGGAAACAATCTGATGACTTTTGAGGAAAGAACATCGGTACTGATTAAGTGAACATCTTCAATTTATTTATTTCATAACGTCTCTCACAACTTTATTGCCAAAAGATAATTCATAAAATTATTGTAGCCGTTATAAAAGCATTGTTGTGGATACCTGCCATTAAGAATTAGGAAACTTGTTGGCGTAACAGTTGATGTTATCCTTCCGCTCAAGTTTTAATTAGTTCTGCAAGTTGTATTTGTTCAACAAATTTCTAATTAATTAAATTGACTAATTTACATTTTGTGGAATTTTACATTAACATTCAAAACTTTCAATTAGTTGAATGGGACTATGCAGAGTTAAAAACGAACTTCTTAAATGTAAATTGGAATATTAATTCATGTTGTAAATCGAATGCAGTTGCCCTACATATGAGCAAATCGTGTACAAATAATCCAGCAGAAATTTTGTTATTTATAAAGAATGCAAAAATTACGAATATAATGAATAAATAAGTTTCATTGAAGCAATAAAAATGTGCGCTATCTAAGGATGCATTATAGTGTATCCATCTATCTTCAAACTATCCGTCCACCGGTAAAACGTAGTGCGGAATTTTACTACTGAGTAAACAGTAAGGGTCCGCAGTTTTCAGCAACAATTTTCCCTCAATATTTGGGCCCGAATTATAATACGACTAATCGGACCTTAGATTCTGCCACCACGGCTAAATGGAGAACAATACTTAAATTTTTTGAATCACCACCTTTTTGAATTATTGGAGAATTTGCCTCTAGAACTTCGTGAAAATATGTGGTACTTGCATGATGGTACCCCATGTCATCATGCACGCATCGTGCAAAATTGGCTAAATGAAACGTTTCCTCAACGATGGATAGGACGAACGGGCCCTGTAGCGTGGCCTGCCAGATCGCCAGACCTCAATCCGTGTGACTTCTTTTTATGGGGGCACATTAAGAGCTTGACGTACTCAACCCCAATTGATACAATTGAAATTTTACGTGAACGGGTAGAAAATGCTGCCACAACAATCCGCAACAACAGACTCATGTTTGCCAGAGTGGAAGAATCTTTTCGTCGGCGTCTTCAAGTTTGTCTTGACAATAACGGCAGTCAATTTGACCATTTATTGTGATTATTTCGTATTGTTCTTTCTTTCATTGGATATTCAAGGTATGTGCGTTTTATAATAAATATTTTTTTACTCACTTATTTAAACCACCCGCCGCACAATCTAGTCTTTGTTATTGTGACTTGTAAATGCTTGTAACAATTATTTTAAACATACCATTTTTGGTAGTAAAACCTTGTCAATGACTCACATTATTTCATTTATGTATTACCATAGCATTTTTCAATTTGCATTCCAGAATTTTACAATAACAGCAACGGTCAAATTAATGAGTTGCTGCGTCGACAGAACTAAAAAGCGGGGAATGTTTTTGGACGCGCACATGGGCTTCGGGTTCTAAAAGTACCTGAAGTGTCCCTCTCCCAAAAATACCCTTAAGGTCCATAGAAAACATTTAAGTCAGTTACTTACAATAGCTCAAAGTTTCAACATCATAAAAACACTAGTGCATAATTTAGCGTTATTGTGTATATAGTATTAATAAATCATACAATCAGAAAAGGTGTCTCATTTGGAGAATCTAAGCAAAAAGAGAAACAGCCAGGCAATTCGGCCTATACATTTCATGGTCCTTCGGAGTCGAATATCAACCTTGTCAATTGCAATCAGACACTACAGCGACGAATCAACAAAGTCATTGCAATTAGACAACTAAATCAACAAACAAATCAACAAATCAATTGCTACTGAGCAATAAAACGCAATCAAATCAAGAAAACATCTGGAAGTCGACGTCGCTTGGGTTCAAACTACGCACCGTTCAGAAGTGCAGCGGGTAAGTACAATTCAATTTATCCCGTCACAAAACCCTTTCCCAACGGCAAGCTTCGCATTTGGAAACAATAATCACATTTATAATGCAAGACTCTAATGAGCAATACGCGACTTTAAATCGCAAGCGCGGCCACATTAAGGCAAAATTAACGCGGTTCAACAATTATTTATCAGAACATGAAACAAACGTTGATGTGTCCGTACTCAAACAACGGTTTGAGGGGGTCAGGTTACTTTTAAAAGATTTTGAGGAAATCCAACTCAGTCTCGAGGCGCTGCAAGCAGATTACGATCATGAAGAAGAGACGGTAGCGTTTGAAAATTTATATTATGAGGCGTCGGGACGCGCCGCTAAATTAATCGAATCCGCAAACGTCATTGGACGATCGACATCATCGACGCCAATATCAATTCAATCAAACGCGGACGCGCTCGGCAGCCAAATCAAGCTACCAACGATCAAGTTGCCAGAATTCGCAGGGTCATACGACACGTGGTTAAATTTTTACGACACTTTTAACTCACTTATACATGACAACACAGCAATAACAGACATTCAAAGGTTCCACTATTTACGGTCATCCTTGAAAGGCGAGGCAACAGCGGTCATTCAGTCGCTAGAAGTGTCCGCAATAAATTACCAAGTGGCATGGACGCTTCTAAAAGATCGTTTCGAAAACAAGCCCCTAATAGTTCAAAAACACGTGCAAAACATCTTTGAATTGCAGACAATGACGAAGGAATCCCACACTGATTTACGACAGTTGACCGATAACTTACAAAAAAACTTACGCATTTTAAAGACGTTAGGACAACCAACCGAACATTGGGACGCTTTGCTAATTCATTTAATTACCTCTAAATTAGACGTCAAAACGAGACGAGACTGGGAAACTGCAAAACCATTTGGCAAAACCCCGACTATGGACGAAATGTCAAAATTCTTGAACGCTAAATGTCAAGTGCTCGAGTCGATTGCTCCGAGCAAGCAAATCCAAAAAGATCGGAAAACAGCGGTGCATGTAGGGATCAACGACAAACCAATGTGTCCTTTGTGCAAGGGCATCCATCCTTTGTATCAATGTGACACATTTATTAAACTCGCTCCAGATGCTCGAATGAACGAGGTCAAAAGATTGAATTTGTGCACCAATTGTTTTCGAGCAGGTCATTTTGCCCCGCGCTGCTTTTCAGGCGCTTGTAAAAAATGCAATCGACGACACAATAGCATGTTACACATTAACAAGTCGATGGCTACTGATGAACAAACACAAGGCACCAGTGCAGACACAACGGTGGTTGCAGTGGCAAAACAATGTTTAATTACAGTCGCATCTCAGGTATTATTATCAACGGCGGTAGTCGACATGTTTGACATGAATGGCTATCCGCAGCAATGCAGAGTCCTCCTTGATTCAGGCTCACAATCATGTTTTATAACTAAATCATTTTCTAGTCGTTTAGGAATAAGACACAAAAACACACAAATACAAGTGACTGGTATCAATCAGTCACAAATCCAGACGACAAATTCAATTCAGGCAGTCATGAAATCGCGTTTTAACCGATTCCAAGCATCTATCGAATGTTTAGTCATAGACAGAATAACAGACAGATTACCAACTGTCACATTTGACAAGTCATCAATTCACATACCGACGAACTTACGATTAGCTGACCCCGATTTTAACATCTCCTCAGACATCGACGCTTTAATTGGCGCCGAACACTTTTGGGACATTCTGTGCATAGGGCAAATCAAACTAGGGAAACATCTGCCAATTCTCCAAAAAACACAACTCGGTTGGGTTTTAAGCGGTTCTGTTAACAAATCACTTCCACCCTCATCAGTATCGGCATGTCATCTATCAATGACAGACATTGACAGTAACCTCACCAAATTTTGGGAGATTGAGCAATGCCACAAAAACAATACATTTAGCCCAGAAGAGAAAACGTGTGAGCAACAGTTCACGCAAACATACACACGTAAGGAAGACGGTAGATTTGTCGTGACGTTGCCAATAAAAATAGATGCGCCCTCACTGGGCGAATCTAAGTCAATAGCGTTAAAACGCTTGCATTCCCTAGAAAAGCGGTTATCGCGAGACGTACAGTTACGTCATCAATACATCAATTTTATGAAAGAGTATCTGGAATTAGGCCACATGAAATTAATTCCAGACGCTGAATGTCACATTCGCAACTCTTCAAGTTTTTATATGCCGCATCACGCGGTCGTCAAAGAAAGCAGCGTCACAACAAAGGTGCGTGTAGTATTCGACGGTTCATGCAAATCGTCAAACGGCGTTTCGTTAAACGACACTCTCATGGTGGGTCCGACAATCCAACAAGACCTCTTTTCAATTGTCACACGATTTCGCACTCATCAGTATGCATTCACTGCTGACATTACTAAGATGTACCGACAAGTACTAGTTAACTCGCACCAAACGCAATTGCAACGCATCTTATGGCGCGAAAATACATGTGACCCTGTTCAAACGTACGAATTAACAACAGTAACCTACGGAACCGCATCGGCACCATACCTCGCGGTCAAAACATTGAACCAATTAGCAGTTTTAGAACAGAATCAATTTCCCATCGGTTCCAAGATCGTTCAGCGCGACTTTTATGTTGATGACTTGTTAACCGGTGCAGATAACATTGCTGATCTAAAACAAATTCGCAACGAGGTAACAACGTTATTAAAGTTAGGAGGTTTTCAATTAAGCAAATGGTCCTCGAATGTACAGTCATTCCCAAGCATAGCCACAGTCAATATCGGATTAAATCATGATAATCCACAAAGCGTAAAGACCCTTGGGCTACAATGGAACACGAATTCAGACTCCTTTCATTACGCAATTGCGCCAGTTCAAGAAAAACATCGCATTACGAAAAGAACGATACTGTCAAGCGTTGCACAAATTTTTGACCCCTTAGGCCTGCTCGGTCCAATTATAATAACCGCGAAAATTATAATGCAATCCCTGTGGCAACTGAAATTAAGTTGGGATGAATCAGTCCAACTCAGCATCCATACTACATGGTCGCAGTGGCTCATACAACTCAATTCAGTGAATCAAATCACAATTCCGAGACACGTGCTCAGCACAAATCATGCATGCATACAACTGCACGGCTTTTCAGACGCATCACAAACTGCATACGGTGCAAGCATTTATTTGCGAACCAGCGACAGTCACAACAATCACACCGCAAAATTACTGTGCGCTAAATCGCGAGTCGCACCCTTGAAAACCATTTCCTTGCCGCGTCTAGAGCTCTGTGCAGCGTTGTTATTAGCAAAATTAACGAACAAAGTTGCAAAAATCTTAAATATTCAATTACATTCCAGTCATTACTGGACAGACTCATCAATAGTCTTGTCTTGGATCACATCGGTATCAAGCCACCATAAAACATTCGTGGCAAACCGCATCACAGAGATCCAAGAGCTAACAGACGCAGCAATGTGGAAGCATGTAAGCACTAAATGCAATCCCGCAGACCTGCTATCTCGCGGCGCTGGTGCCGAAATATTAGCAAACTCAGATTTGTGGTGGCATGGCCCAAGTTGGTTGACACTTGACATGACTGATTGGCCCATTACACAAATGACAATTCCAACACAAGACATACTTGAACTACGCAAACCCATCTGTTGTGCGTCGACAATAAATAATGAATTTGCAACGGCACTCTTTGAAAGGTACTCATCCTTTACAAAACTACAACGAGTGGTCGCATACTGCAACCGATTCATAAAAAATATACGTTTAGCGCAGTTACAGACGTTCGCACAAGAAATCACCGATCTCACGGCAGGGCGATCAATCAAACAAAATAGTCGTCTACTGACTCTTAGCCCGTTCTTAGATTGTAACAAATGTATAAGAGTAGGAGGTCGATTGAAACATTCGCAGTCTACATTCAATCAAAAACATCCGGTATTGCTTCCACCACATCATACATTAACCAAATTAATCATCACATATGAACACATAAATTCATTGCATTCGGGAGCTCAAGGCGTATTAAACAAATTACGACTAAAATATTGGCCCATGTCCGGACGTAGCACAATCCGACAACTCATACGCAAATGCATAAAATGCTTTAGAGTGCGACCGGTAAACGTACAACCTCAAATGGGTGAATTGCCCGAACATCGCGTAACGCCATCGCGCCCATTTTCAATTTCAGGCGTAGATTATGCGGGTCCCTTCAGCCTAAAGGAAGGCAACACACGACGATCCCGAATAGTCAAGGCGTATTTATGTTTGTTTGTTTGTTTTGCAACTAAGGCTGTGCATTTAGAAGTGGTAAGCAGCCTAACAACAGATGCATTTCTAGCCGCGCTCAAACGTTTTATAGCCCGACGCGGCATATGTAGCCACGTTTATTCGGACAACGCCACAACGTTTGTTGGTGCTGATCGAGAATTAATCAAGGTAGCAAACCTACTCGGCAACACCGAACAGCCAAATAAATTTCAGGCATTTTTAAATTCAAACGCAATAAATTGGCATTTCATACCCGCAAGATCACCCCACTTTGGGGGATTGCGGGAAAGTGGAATTAAGTCGGCCAAGGGCCACATAAAAAGAGTAGCGAGCGAAAGCGCGTTAACGTTTGAGGAAATGGCCACCCTGCTTGCGCAAATCGAAGCTTGCATGAACTCACGACCTCTCACACCGCTTTCCAATGACCCTAACGACCTTAATCCATTAACACCCGCGCACTTTCTGATCGGTGAATCGCTCCACTCACCGCCAGAAGCCTCGATAACGGACATCCCAATGAACAAACTATCGCGGTTCCAACGAGTACAGCAACTTCTACAACACTTTTGGAAGCGATGGTCAAGGGAATACCTGTCATCTCTACAACAGCGTTCAAAATGGAATAAACGCCCACAGGATGACATCAGAACCGGCACACTAGTGATCCTCCGCGACGACAATCTACCACCGCTAAAATGGCAGTTAGCCAGAGTGTTAACAGTGCACAAAGGCAGTGACGGGGTAGTGAGGGTAGTAACGGTGACGACTGGAAAGACCACAACAAAACGCGCAGTGTCAAAGGTGTGTGTGTTACCAATTAATGACAATTAATGAACAAAAATCACGCAATGACTTTCATTCTTTGAAAGAGGTCAACCCTTTCAAGGCGGGCGGCATGGACGCGCACATGGGCTTCGGGTTCTAAAAGTACCTGAAGTGTCCCTCTCCCAAAAATACCCTTAAGGTCCATAGAAAACATTTAAGTCAGTTACTTACAATAGCTCAAAGTTTCAACACCATAAAAACACTAGTGCATAATTTAGCGTTATTGTGTATATAGTATTAATAAATCATACAATCAGAAAAGGTGTCTCATTTGGAGAATCTAAGCAAAAAGAGAAACAGCCAGGCAATTCGGCCTATACAGTTTTCTTGCATTAGTTTTTTGTTCTACGCTTATCGGTGTATAAGTGTATACGTGTATAAGCGTAAGTGTAAGATGCCTTCAAGAGAGGGAGATCCCGGACTGTGGAAAGGTGGCCAGACTGGTACTGCTGAGGAAGGGTGACAAACCGCTGGAGGATCCGAAGTCGTACAGACCTTTATGCATGCTGAACACCTGGGCAAAGCTGCTGGAGCGCATACTTTTGAGGAGAATGCAGGAAGCCATCGCTAAGGCAGGCGACCTCGCAAAGGAACAATACGGGTTCCGGAAGGGGCGCTCCACGGTGGACGCGGTGATAAGAGTGCAGGAGATAGCGGAGGCGGCCAGAAGTGGCACGTGGAGGACGCAGGAGTACGTTCTGATGGCCACACTTGACATCAGAAACGCGTTTAACTCGCTGGACTGGAGCGAGATTCTGAAAGCCGCGGAGGACTGGAAAATGCCCCAGTACGTGGTCGACATCCTTCGGAGCTACTTTAATCGCAGGAGGCTGATTATGGATGTTGGAGGCACGTCAAAAAGCTGGTGGTTAAGCAGCGGGGTGCCACAGGGATCCGTGCTAGGCCCGACCGTGTGGAATATGGTATACGATGGAGTCCTCAGGCAGAACATGCCCCCAGAGGTAAACCTTATTGCATTTGCGGATGACCTGGCGGTAGTGGGAACAGGCAGGTGCATGGAAAACATTGAGAGAAATGTTAACCGCGCACCACAGTCTTGACATAGCGCCGGAGAAGTCCGAAGTTATTGTCTTGTCTGGCAGAAGACAGTGTGCTCCCCCAAGGATTGAGGTTAGAGGAATTAGATTGAGAGTAGTGAAAAAGCTAAAATATCTGGGCGTTGTCATGGATCCGGCTCTGCAGATGATAGCACACGTGGAAGGTGCTGCAGCGCGTGCAGTGGCAACGACAAATGCGTTGGTCAGACTAATGCCACACACGGGGGGGCCTACAGACGCGAAGAGGAGGCTGTTGATGAGCGTCGCCAATTCGGTGGCGTTATACGCTAAACCAACGTGGGCTACAGCACTGAAGTGGGGCAAAGCGAGGGAAATATTGAGAAAAGCTCAAAGACCGGGATTATTGTGAGTCACTCGGGCATACCGGACGGTCTCGGATGCTGCAGCAGGAGGTCTGGCGGGCATGGCACCTCTAGATTTACTAGCCAAAGGAAGGGCAACGTACTATGAACGATGCAAGGCCAGCTTAATACAAGAAAGGCGGCAGATTAGGAAGGAACTGTATGAGAAAAGGATGCGGGAATGGTAGGATAGGTGGGAGAGTAGTAGTACGGGAGCCTGGACGAGGTTACTGATCCCTGATGTACGGGAGTGGGTAGAAAGAAGCCACGGTGAAAACAGCTACCACATCACTCAGTTTTTGACGGGACACGGCTGCTTCGGATCATACCTCCACAGGATCGGAAAGCGTGAAACGCCCGCCTGCCAGCACTGCGGAGGGGACGTGGATGATGTAGAGCACGCACTGTTCCAGTGTCAAACATGGGAGGAACAGAGGGCTGCTCTCGCAACCAAGTTGGGATGCGTCATAGCGAGAGGAAGCATCATCAGAGAAATGTTGGAAACGGAGGAAAAGTGGAACGCGGCAGCAGGATACATTAAGGAAGTGGTACAAGCTAAGGAGAAGTTAGAGAGAGAATTGGAGAAAGCGGATGAACTATAATTGAATCGAATTTGAACGTGAGCTAGAGCTAGAGGTAGAGCTGGAGTCTACAAAAAAGGAAAACGTTTTATAAAAACGGTGTGGTGGGATGCACTTGGCATCGAGAGCAGCACAGCCTGAAGCAATGCGTGAGCCGTTCTGGGCTGTGTGGAGCTATGAAGGGGTGCGTTTAGTGGGTAGCGACCCATTCAGGGGAACCCCACAGTACCGAGCAAATTAATTAATTAATAATAAAAATTTAAAAAAAGTGTATAAGAGTCAAATCTGTCAACAATTGAGGACCTTGATGCAAAAAGGGGATAAGTCACAATATGAAAATTGGATTTATCGCCTTCTTGCATCAAAGACGCGTTATGGGATGAGTCAAAAGTAGTTTTAACTTCATTATGACATTATAACTTGTCCCATTCTTACATCAAACGACACCTAATTTACAATACATTCAAATGGCATACATAACTCGATATTGGGAAAATAATGACTTATCCCCTTTTTGCACCAAGGTCCTCAATTTTAACTTGTTAATCAAAACGTTTACACCAAAAAGTTATTTAAAAAAGTTCTTGGATTTGACGAGTTCTATCACTGGTTAAAATTAATGGCATCATTTCTGTGACACATTGTATATAGTAATTACGTGCTAAACATTGTTAATAAAGACTCGATTTACACTGCTGAGGGTAGAAATACGTTTTATGCAGAAAAATTAATTTCACATCGGTTAACTTTAACTGAAAATATATGGTGAACCAATTTCATTAATTTGGTTTGCGTTGAAGAAGATATCGCACATCTAGTTCAATAGTGCCGTAACTGCAAACGCCTAAAATTTGGAGGCGTCACTGAAACAGTTTACGCTAGATCGAATTTGTTGCCATATTGCACTCAAAACCCATTCAATGTTATAAGGATGTATCTAAGCGACTGGTTATACTAATTTAGATACAGTTATGGCTTTATTGCAGTCTATGGATGCATTTATATTTCCATAAAAGAAAATAATTTTTTTTTGCGGTTGTGGCCCTATTGAACTAGATGTGCGGTATTGAAGAGATAATCTGCCATTACCGATACATCCATCCTGTGAATAAATTATGTATTTATATTACAATTTTATTTGTCATTTTCGTCGTCAACGTCATCGCCATCGTCATCGTCATCATTATTCTCATTGTTATCGTTATCAGGCGACGTACAAGAAACAAAACGAAACGCAGCTGGCATTTCCCATCAGTTTGTGCATAGTGCAAACGGGACTTCTGGTTAAAACCACAAGAACGCCCCAAATTTAAAATGACTATTAGAAGTTCTCGTTTCAAGTTGCATGTGAAGATCATGCCGATTTATAGATATATCTTGTTAGTAAATATACCATCGAGTAGTAGAAAATATTAAAAACAATATTTTACAACAATAAGAACCACCTGGAAATCCCGCCTGTTCTCAACAATTGCGAGGGGGGGGGGTACCAAAGGTCAGTGGGGCTTGAGTTCAAACTTACAAAATATCTGATATTTCCCTCGAACGATTGAAGTTTTTTTAAATATCTTTTTTTTTGTTATTGCTAGTATTGTCTGAGACCGGACCTACAAAGTGGTGTGCGACTTTTGAAGCAGCTGTAGTATAAATTAAAATATGAAATAAAAGTGAAGAAGGCAAATAATCCCTGAAATCCATTCTGACGTTAAAAAAAAGTTTTATAAAAAAAGGAAAATAATAAATAATGACGTAATTATTTAGTTACTGAGTTAACCGCTGGTTTGGTAAAGTATCTTTTTTTAACCACTTAAACTCATTAAGTGCAGTCACATACCATTACTCAAGTTTTTGATTGATCTCCATTAAATTTGCATAACTAGCGTAATAGCTTTAAATAATATTATTGTAAACATATTATATCCCAAGTCAATTTAGTTATTCTTGTTTTTGTTGAAACGTAGTACATAAGTATTAGTACATTGAACAAAAAATTTATTTTAATGGAATTTTTATGCCTATTCAATAATATCAAATTAAATTTAGTATACAATTTGTAATTTACAACTCATCCTTAACTTTTCGACAGTCAATTTCCAGCGAATATGTGCTGACATGAACCATAGAATTTTTTACAATTACACTTATGAAAGAGGCATTGCACAAGTCTCATGTAATGGATGTTGCGGAAATAGTTGTACAGGAAACATAAATACCAAAAAAATATTGTTGAAAAAACGAAAATTTTACTGTAAACGTTCCGTCTTGGTAGCTACTAAGGTAATCATTTACGAAAATCAATTTACAACTATTTATCGATACTGCAAGTGCGTACCGACGCGATTGTAATCTAATTCACGAAAAAATTGCAAGTTATCGATAAGTTAACGGGTATAGAGTGACGTTGTCAAGACAACAACAAATATTTGCAAATTGTTACCTAAACGGTCTTATGCAGCCACGGCGGCTGCTTGACTGAGCACGGACGTTGTAGCTGGCCATGTTTTACGGTTGCCACGGGCAAATAAAATAAATAGAAACGTCACCTTTTTTTACAAAGGGAATGACCAGACGTGTTTTACATTTTATTCCGTATTTTATTTGTGTTTACATGTGAGTTATTATTTAATGTTTCAATGAGTTTGTAACATTTGGCGCCCAACGTGGGGCACAAGGAAAAGGGCTTTTCCACCGAACTTT
The DNA here is from genome assembly GCA_949768715.1 of Dascillus cervinus. NCBI lineage: Eukaryota > Metazoa > Arthropoda > Insecta > Coleoptera > Dascillidae > Dascillus > Dascillus cervinus. The sequence continues at coordinate 13,911,715 of OX458316.1, read as the reverse complement.
CACCAACGACCCCGATGCCGCGATGCCGCGACGCCCTTCTGGAGGGGGATCAAATCCTAACATCAGGAACCTCCAGTGGCGCCCGCAACCGATGATCGCTACACGATTCAGCGGTAACAGCTGCAACAGGCGACTCCACTTCCCGGAGCTCCGACGCACAGCGTCGAACTACAAGGGGATCGTCAGCGACCGAACAGCGCCGCGAAGAGCTGCATTCCGCCGCCTTCCCCGCTTTCGGCATGACACGAAAGATGCCTGCGTACTAGACCCGCGTCACTCCATGGGACTATGGATGCCTGCAGCAAAGTATGAACAAGTAGCAAGCAACCACGCAACCGACCACCGCTGTACCGACCCGGTAACAGAGTGCAACTACGCACCACTGCAAGAACCATTATGTTGAGTAGAAACCGGAAATTACGAATATAGGTTGATTTTGCGATGTCGCCAGGTCGCCAAGACCCGCTTTGAGAAACTACGTTCTGACGTTTTGGTCAAACTGGAATTAGTACTCGAAAACAAACACGTGCAATCTCTCGGTGGGCATTTATCCAAATTGATAAAAGGCCTCGCAGAATTGCACAAAAACACTCTTGGACTACTGTCAGTACCTCCGCTATTTCCGATAGAAGTCGATTTGTCAAACAGTGCTTTGCAGTACAAATCGACAACTCCAGTGGTTCAAGATAATGATGAAGAGCATGAAATAGAAAATGGGGAAGTGCAAGAAGTGCCTGAACCGAATTTAATTTGTAACCTGGATGTTTTGGATGACGCCGAACCAGTTGAACTGAGTCATCGATGCCCGATTTCGGAACTATCCAATTAGAATCTGATTATAGTGTTATGGATAATCTTACTCTTTTGATGACCCTGCTTCCCGGAGTCCCAACGCACAGCGTCGAACTACAACGGGATCGTCAGCGACCGAACAGCGCCGCGAAGAGCCGCATTTCGCCGCCTTCCCCGCTTTCGGCATGACATGAAAGATGCCGGCGTACGAGACCCGCGTCACTTCGAGGAACCTGCAGCTAATAGCTAACCATAAACTATTTTCTTTATAATATAAATAATCCAAGGCAACAGCTACTTCCAACACCGTGCTCAGCCTTTAGGGAGGGGCGTGTTACCTAAACGGTCTTATGCAGCCACGGCGGCTGCTTGACTGAGCACGGACGTTGTAGCTGGCCATGTTTTACGGTTGCCACGGGCAAATAAAATAAATAGAAACGTCACCTTTTTTTACAAAGGGAATGACCAGACGTGTTTTACATTTTATTCCGTATTTTATTTGTGTTTACATGTGAGTTATTATTTAATGTTTCAATGAGTTTGTAACAAAATGTAAATGTAACAAAAATCCTAACTGTGCATCACATCACATAAAGTTATTTTTTGTTAAGTTTGTAAATTGTGCTAATGGGAAAAGGCATAAAGTTTGATGGGGGAAAAAGAAAAAAGGAGCGCCAACTTTACGGTATCTGAAACAGTGTTCGTCGTCAAATATATTATCACAGTATGAAATGGTAAACAAATAGGAAAATAAATCGATAAAATCCAGGTTTAAAAATTGACAGCTCACACTAAAACAATATATCTTTGAATTTCCCGGGATAGAAGATGTTTTATATTTTATTGTATTTAGTAGATCCTCAACTATAAATAAACTGATACTAGTTCCGGACCGTGTGAGGGTAAGATCAACAGGGAAATGATTTATTATTGATTTTTAATAAAAGTATTAAAATGTGACTGAATGTTTGCATAATAATTGGGTAAGGGAATAATGTCACCAACAGCTGCAGGAATGATTAAACTAATACAACAGTGTCCCATACGTTAATGAATTTGACAAATACAAACGAACAATACAACTTAATTGAGCACTTCGGGTATCTATTGTTAGAAAAATATACAGTTTCATTGAGACGACTTCTTTACGCCCCCGTGCAATTATTGTAAAACACGGCAATTTGCTTACACGTGCAACCATTTTTTTTTAAAAATAATAACTAGGAAAATAACAAATTTTAGCGCAGGATTGTGCTCACAGTCAGGATAGAAGCAGGGGACGCGCAGATTTCCCACCCCGTTTCTAGAGAAACAGGGTCGCTAAGTTTAATTTGCTGCAGTCCGATATAAACCGGCTTTGCGTATGCACCTGTCTTCAACTTTCACTTTCACGTTGCGATCTTACGTGAGACAGTTTTATGAACAGACTATCCTATAGACTAAAAGCACTTCTTTAATGAGTGTATCATTTTGAAAACAATTAATTTGTGATTAATCATAATGAACTTGACTCTTTTGATTTTTTTAACGCTTGCATCGTTATGGCTCATTACTTCTTCTCAAGGTGAGCTTTGTTGTCAATTTTCTTGTTAATGGGCGGTTTTAAACACGTTGAACGAAAATAAAAGTAGTGCATAACAATAGTCTGTTGTTTAAATGTTTTTGCATGTTTATCAACAATAGAAACTTAGATTTATGTACCTACTACTAACAAATTCGCATTCTTGGTGGCATACCCAGAATTAAATTAAATTCCTGGGAACCTGCAATCACAATAAAATTCTGATTTGAAGTTACTCCGGCAGATTTAAATTCTTATCGTCCAAATTAAAAGTTTGAGTAGCTTACAAGTGCACGGATTTAAGGGATTTTCTCGAGTGCTAATTTTTTTAGTATTCATGAAAGTGTTGTTAGTGAGAGAGCATCTCATGATGTCTCAAATTGAAATTGAATTCAAAATGTTGAAGCAGAACATCAAAGGTTTTAGAAATACCTATCTGTTACACAAATGTGCTTCTAATTTTAGAATTGACAGTGAAAATTAAAAAAAGATCTTTTAAGACGCAACAATGCTTTTAAATTTGAATAGTCGAATTCAGTACGAATTTTAACAAAAAAACCTAAGTAATGTAATTACTAAATGTTTTTTTTTGCGGATTTATAAAGTAAAAAAGGCGCATATGAACGGTTAAAAAAACTAATCAAACAGGGTAATGACGTAACTTTGAAGTATAGAAACGTGTGTGGGAGAAGAAAAATCGTGATTACAGAAGTCTATAAACTAAAAAGAAAAAAATCGAAGGAAAAAATATAACTGAAATTGGAAAAACGACAAATATGAAAATGGAAAAGAAAATTGCGCTCAGAATGTTGTCAACGCCGAGAAAAATTGAATTCGATAATAATACGCTCGTGTGTTTCAATAACATTGCATAAACTAGTCGCCTAATGAAAATTTTAAAAAAAATTGTGTTTATACAATTTATTTAGGTATTCCATTAAATTAACGTTAAAATTTAAAAATGTTCAATAGGAATATTTATTATTAACAAACGCCAATGCTTTGCTTATCGATAAAACCTACCTCAATAAGAATTTGCACGTAAGAATTTAATGGCAACGTAAATATAAGGTTAGTAATTTTGATGTTATCAAATATTTAGTTCAATATAAGTAATACTTCAAAAAAATAAGGAGGTAAATTTTTTACATAAACTTTCCCTTACCATACATTTTTTGTTTATTAAACGTGACAAGAAATGAACGGCAACTTTTTAATTTTTGCTTTATTCATGTTAATATTCGCTTACCTTATTATTAGTTAGTTTTAACCTCTTCTATGCCGAAAGCTTTTCTCAGACCAAAGCATTACTATTCTACTAATTTTACTTCGTCGTACTGTAAAACTAATGTTTGCTTTTAACTGAAGTAAACGTGAGCTATCGAAAAATAAGTTATAACAGCTGATGTCCGGTTGCACTAATGCCTGTTAAATTTAATCCTAGATTAATTCAATGGTAACAAATGTTGTAGTTCTAGCATAGATTGTTTTTAACTATCCGTTAAATCTAACTGACGTTGGTGCAACCAGGCGTGAGGCAGCTATTGTATACTTTTTACTCCGTAAACTGTTCCAATATTGTTGAAAAAAATGTAAGTTATTTGTGATCTAACGGAAATTTTTATATCACGTCGAAGACGAGTGTTGTAAACCAGGGTAATACAATCATGAGGCATATTATTATTATTATTATTATTACATGAGGTTGATTGCGGAGGCCGAGAGCCTATAACGCAATACAAACTAGGCATTGAGTACCTGATACAGTCTAAATAGAAACAAATAAATATATTTAAGATAGAGCACTGTCAATACAATATTGCTAATAAACAAAATAATCCATTTACTTATGATTTTTTAAAACTTCAAATCTGTAATTCACTGATCTGTCAGTTAATTGAGGACACTGATTACATCTTACAATCGATTATGATTAAAAGAACAGTAATATAGCATCTTAGTTTTTTGCAGAAAATTAAATTTGTAACTTTTCGCATATCCGAGAACCATGCATTGCCTACGTTACCTCAGATAATCAAGACTAATACTGCACTTTTGATTTGTCGACAGATATATTACTTTATGCCGAGATAGATTGGTTAAATAAATCATCCTACTGTAATAGTGTGATTTTAACGTGACAGCATAAAAATTTACAAACATCAAATATGATGGTTTTTCATTCGTCAATCTTTGTCGTTACATCTACTTTACATTTGCAAATTTAAAAGTGAAGATGATGGTGAACTTATGACTTTGGCAGTTGCAACGTATATTTAACTGCAATAAATCGAATACTTACAGTTTTCCTACTTACAAAATACCTACTAGTAGTCGAGGAGGATCCGTTTATACAACTCTAAAGAAATTTGAATTTACACACAATAAATCAGGGAATTTAAATCCGACGGACCTTGCTTATCTTGAATGGCCATTTTTTTAAAATCCTTTTTTATTCATTTTTTACAGCTTAAAGTTAGCTTTATAACTCACGCCAGACGTTATTAATTTATCCTGAGCTTCAACTAATACATATATACCTACATTAGATACTTTTTTGAAATTTTAAAAAGTTTCTTCTTGTTGAATGGTAAGCTAGGTTTTATCTCAAAAAATAAAATAATGTTGGAGTGGAAATCGGGAAGCTCGAGTTTATTGAAATAATGAACTGAATTATGAAAAGAATTTAAATTCATTGAAACGAGGCTTGTTAAGCGCTTCGTTCTCATCCTAAATGCGATTTAGCTTATCAACTACTCTGGAGTAATTTTCAAAAGCCCATTGCAATCAACTTCGCCAACTCCCTTTGGAGAATTAACTTATATTAATCGAAATCTTACACAATACCTACAGAGGTATACAGGGTGTATTAACACATGTGGATAATAGTTGCACCGCTCAATTTTCTGTCAGAAATGATACAAATAATTATAATTCTGAATAGTTTTTAAGATATTAGATTAAAAGTTTTCTAATTTGACAATGCTGTGCCATTTTAACATAAGCTGACGCATGCATATTATATCCTTTACCGCATAGGTACTGATCGGTATTCTGCTTATTATGTTGTCACGGCTTCCCAAATTACTTAATTACTGCAATGAGACAATTTCTATTTGACTCTTTATTTTATTAGTTGAATTGTGAGATATTGATATTATTTAAATGAATTTTGCAACCATAGTCAAAGCAAAATATGCACAAAATTTCACCATAACTCCGTAACTAAAGCGTTAACATTAAACCCGGCGCTGTACTAAGCGTTAGAGTATTCTATAAACCGGCATATTTCAAAATGGTTGTATTCCAAGAAATACCTCGTTTGCTATCCCTATGAATTGAACTGTAATTTTATTAAATACAGACTGTTTACCTTAAACTATATGTTTTTGTTAAACTTAGACATTCTTTTATGGGAAAAATTTTGTTAACTGGCAACATATAGGTCTGCACGTATCGGATAAAGCAGCTTTTACTATAGTAGTTTTTTGAACGATTTTGAACGACGATTCTACCGATGTAAATATTATCCATACTTTTTAATTTACCCTGTATTGTTGTAGTAAAGTGCCTATATTTCTATATTTATTTAGGTTCAATGATTTACACATTTATGCATATTAGCTATAATAAATAATAAAAAGTCGAATAGAAACATAATAATAAAGTGATTTGATTTAAAAAGATAACATTGATCCTTCTATCTGCTGGCAAAATCATTTAATCCGCAGAATCTCTCACAAATTGAACAAAATCTATTAAACAAATAACGATGGTGCATTATGTGTTCATTAGTTTCATAATTGTTTTCATAAATATTTGGGAAATCATCGACTCAGTTTACTACCTAAATTATTCGCGTTTATAATAGCAGTTATTACAAGAATTACATATTGGAACCCGATTGATATGAACAACAGAATTAATTAATTATTTTCAATATTGTATCTTTTCGTACAATAATTTTCTTGATGTAATAATTTTACTCAATGTATTTACTACAATTATGATTCCACGTTATCTAACTGCGATCCACGTAATATGCCACAATATTTTTTTATTCCCCTAGTTTAAAGTAACATATAAAACAGTGCACAAGAAATCAGAAATTAATTTATACTAGTTACTAATAATGCACATGTTTTAGTTAATTACCCAAAAATACGTCAATTTCTAAATTAAATTTTACATTTTCTGTCATAATACTTTCCTATACAAGGTGCTTGTTGTCAGAGTAATGACGTCTTCATTAATATTTTACAATAGCAATCTATATTTGTCTTCATTATGTTAATAGGCTTCAACTGCCAAAATAACGGTATAAACATGTCAGCCCCTTACGACAATTGTTTTCTGATTTTTTTTGAAAGGGTTAATATTTTTGTACCGTTATTTTAACAGTTAAAGAACTAGTCAAAAACGCAACAAAAAAATTTAGGTTCCTGTTTAAAATATTGATGATGATTTTTATGTGTTCCTTTTAATTGAATTATTGAAATAGGATAAGTAATAAGAGAGTTGTAGCATGCTGCGTTTTTCGTACGACACCCGGTATTTACGGCATTTTGTGCTTGCAAATAGGTTGTATTGGTTGAATCTCTCTGTAAATTACATACGGATAATGCAGACATAAAAAATTCAGAATGAATTTGAAAGTGCCGTCAGAAGTACTAAGTTATATTTTTATTTTCACCGTTAGATATAAAAGATTCATTTTATAGCGACCGCTCATAAAATGCATTCATAAGAAAATTTTAAAGTAAAGTTGAAATTGTTACGATCGCAGTTTTATGGCCTGAGCTTTAAAATTGCGCACTACCGCCGTGAATAGGTATACGAAATACAATTTTCAACCAGCATTAAATTTCTATTGCCAAAAGCTGCAAACAAAAACTGAATTCAACAAAGCTTGTCGATTTTATCATTTCATGTAAATGAACTACTTTCAGCAACAAATCATGTATCCGTGCATATTTCATTAAATTAAAAACTAGAAATGGAAAAGCGAACGAGAAATTTTATTTGCGTTATTATTAAAAATTTGTTACGATTGCATTATAATTAAAAACCTTTGTACAATTGAATTGGCTGATACTTATTGCTGTGAATTCGGATCGGTCATGTTTCCTCGTTCCTAAGGGGTATTTTTAAAAGCTAAATGTAACTTAATTAAAAGGCAGCACAGAGTTAAATTTATTTTCTCCGCTGACTTGCATTGTCCTTTTGTAATATAAAAGTTTTTAAACAAATTTATACTTGTCAAAACTTTTTTTTTTTTTTTTTTTTGTTTAAACTTCAGTAATTGCCTGACAGTGAGTGCCATTTTTAAAATTGTGATTTTTTTCTTTGCGTACGGATGTTTATGTGCATCACGTACTTACAACATTGCGACGACCTTGCTGAAAGCACAGGCTTGAATAAAGAATTTGGCACGGTAGTTTATAGCCTTGAAGGTAGATTTTTGACGAAATTTAAAATACGAAAATAACATTCCTGCACAGTTTTTTTCTTGAAATTACAGGCCCGTTCACTGCTACATAATAGTGTGTCAAATTGTATTTTTAATCTAATTTTAAAATTTGCCTGTGCTACAAAAAAAGCTAATAATTTTCTTTTTTAAACCTTTGGCTTAAACGAAATGTGCAAAATTTTAAATTCAATTTATATGTACTAGTATTATTTATTTGTTTTAATTTTATTAAAAATAACTAAAATAGAGATGAGGTTTGAAAACTCAATCGATGAATAATTTATACTTTTCCAGTTACCATATTCTACTGTTATTGAAGCACTTTAAATATTACGCGGTTGTTGTTTTTACGTTAAGTTTTCTGATTTTCTTATACTCAGTTGAATATATGTGAGTATATGCATATAAGGAGACAACATATGGACATACATAAAGGAAGGAAATTATCACATCGGTGGATTTACAATAATTTGTAAATTTATTTATAACAAGTTACATTTATAAAACCTAACTATTTGATAAATTTTTTCAGAAACAGCTACTGACAATTTAATATTTCTTGTAAATAATAAAGGTTACTTCCTTAACACTGTCGGTCACCGTGTACTACCTGTAGTACTTGAATATTTTTTAGTGTTCGGGCTATTTTATTAATCTTTTCGACATTTTGTTACATCTGTTGGGTTGAACATTTTGGCCAATTTGGTTAACGTCAAAAAATTGTAAAAAAATCATTTAATATTTTCCCGAATATGAAAATTTGATAATGAAAATCAAAAATCGTGATCGAAAGGGTAAGAAAATATATTATTTCGACTAAATACGAAAAACAAGCTTGGATAAATAAATACATAATCTGAAAGATGCAACTGAAAATGAAAATTTTATTCAAAACTAATTAATTTCTGTCTATAGTTTCATTCTGATGAGAGGAGGCTGTTCTCATTAATTGTAGCTACCTGACATACCAACGATATTTATTCGACTCAAAATGTATGATTGTGATGAAGAATTTCAAAATTAAAATTTTCCGCTCAGCGATCCAATTTAGAAGCCATAAATGCAATATTCCGAGCATGTGTATACAATGATTTAAATTGGCAAAGTAGGTTTGATTCAACAGTGAAACCGAATATTAGTCAGTGTGCCTTAATTACTTTCATCCGGCAATTAATGTGTTATGCAATACTTACTCTTGTTCCAAATACATTCGGTTAGTCTGATTATAATTTACAACTGAATGAATTCATGTACGTATGATTAATAACCTAAATTGCATTCGTTAGGAATTTTTATTACAATCGATCACACATACGAGAACAGTTCAGAAAGTCTAATTCCTTATTATTGGATTTATTGTTCAATTCATGGATTTGATTAATTAGTGCATTGTTTGGTTATCTACTGTTCGATTACACATACAAATCCTCGGTAATTAGATACGAGAATTGACATAAAAGGTTTACACATCAGCTTAGAGAGAATATAGACGATGTTTACGTAACTTCCACTTTACGAGCACAAATTAAGCAGAGATTAGGAAGCTTTCGTAGACGGATTTCGTGTCGTATCTAAAGTTTCGAAACTACAAGGGTCTTACCATAGATATATGTTCCGGATGTGCGAACGTCTCAACACTAGAACCGACCTATAAAGTTACGTCTGCTTAGGAAGCAGAAGCATTTTAGGCCGTCTATGACATCGGTTAACTCTGAATATTTCTAAAATTAATAGAGATACTTCCGGTAGTCATCTACAGTTACATCGAAATATAGACTTTCGGTGCATTTAAATACAGTAGCTAGGATAAAATCTAGACAATGTGACTAGGCTTAAAATAAATCCTTGTTATAGAGGTGTAATTTCCATGGCATAACCACAACACATACATCTAACGGTGTACGTAACGTACTGCATTCGTAAATAATGTAATACGTGCGAACCGCATATTAAGTATGGTACTGTATTTATTGCTTTACGGTTTAAATACGTATTAGATTTGCAATGAATTTTTTTTTGTTTCAGACTTATTGATGTCTATTTTAAGACTAAATATTGTCGTGGATTTTTGTAAAGTGCAGACACATTTAAATAAATTACAATGCCATTCTTTGTTCCCCTATTTTATTGTTGTATTCTAATTTTTCTTTCAATAAACAACTTACTGTACGATCAATAGACTGGTTTAAGCTTACTATATTTTTGTACTGTAGTTTATGAAATCAGCCAATCAATTAATTTGATTAAATTCGTTTAACTGGGGCGTGGTATTGATAAATAATCTAATTAATTAATAATGCAATTTCGGAATGCACTCGTAACATATTATGTGCGCCTACTATCGTCTCTGAAATACTCCCTTTGTGCATCTTTACATTGATTTCGACGGTGTTCTCATTTCTGATAATGAAATACTTTTCGAAATGCTCTTAAGTTCATAGTGCCTTTATTACATTTTGTGGATTTTGGCGACAGCAGAAATTCTTCGACATTTCCTGCAGTCTATAATTTTGGGGAGAGCCAGAAATCGCACGGAGCCAAATCGGGTGAATAGACAGCATAACACAACTCAATAATCGATTTTTTTAAGCAGGCAGCTTTTTTCTTCTTTTCCTTTTTTTTTTCTCCCAACAGAATTTAGTAATCAGTTCAGCACCTCCAACTAGCGTTGTTGGTTGTTGGTGAAAATATGTAGAATCAAATCACCCCACGGGCGATACTGTGGGGTTGTTCCGAAAATTAAATTATTGCCACAGCTAGTAAATTATTTTTATTTAAGTGGTAACAAATGGTGATATTAAGCTATTTTATTTTGTGTAAATAATTAAATTTGTTTATTGGTTCCAAAAGCGTCTACAAAAATTATTGGTTTTTGATGGCATCTTCTATCAATTTATAGTCAACAGTTTGGATCAATTTGAAGCAATTTGAAACAATTCGAAAAGGTTGCATGATAAGAAAATATTTATTGATGCATCATTAAAGAGCACTGAGGGCCCGATTTCAAATCAGAATTGCGGCGGTGCAAAACGGTTACCATGTAAATGACGCATAAAAATTTGCAACTAGTCACATCCTAATTTCAAGTTAAATTTGCCGGCTAATTTAACTTCAAATTAGGTGTGACTCGTTGGAAATTTGTTATGCGCCATTCCTAGAGTAACCGATTTGCACGGTTTAGACATATCTGGTGTTCAAAAATTCGTGATGTCCTGAACGGCTATGTATTGTAAAACGTGTCTTCACTCAATACGATAAAAGTAAAATTTAACTAAAATATGAAGAAAAACAAACCATACGTTTTTATAATGCACAACTGTTTGAACACCCGATACTTGCACTGAGTGGTCCTAAATATTTGTTATTGAAATGAGCAACGCTAGAAGAAAATGTTGAATCCAATTGTTTAACCTAAACGTTAAATATTATTCATCAGCTGCTTGAATTTATCATTTTGTTCATTCCAAAGGTAATGGGATCACCATGGTATCACCCTGTAGAACTGATCACCCTGTAGAACTGAATTATAATTTCATTTTTGATTGAAAGGCGGAAGACAGAAAATGCCATATTTCAAGATAAGCGTTCTGTAAACATTTCATATTCGATTTAAATATTTTAAGTTAATTTAATTTTGATATAACTTGTTTATTTTGCTTCCAAGCAATTGAAACAAAATTTAAATTTTACGTTACATATTATTTTGCAGTTTTATAAAAAGAAAATACTCCTATATAATTTGCTTTAATTTAATGTAGTTACCAAATTAAACAAACTTATTATTAAAATTATTCAAAAAACAATAATCGCAAAATTTTTGGAATTTTACGAAAAATATGTTTTCGTCGGATATCATATATTTTGCTACTGTGCAGTTGGAAATATTCAATTTTTCGGTTATGTCAGTAAGCATTAAATTTGTGAATGACGTTTTTAATCAAATGTGTCAACAACGTTTGCTTCTTAACTTCTGCGACATATCAGAACAGTCAATAAAGAAGGAAGTTTTTTTCAGAACACCTGCGCTCTACCAATTAATTTTCAATGTGTTTCCTTTTGTACTTATAAAGACAAATAAGTTAATTACTCGTTCGCTTGTAATCCTTGTATAATAACGATTTTTATATTTACAAGTATTTTGCCCGTTGGCAAAACATTGCCAGTCTAACCTTTGAATGCGGTACTTACTGCTGGAAAATCAGAAAAAAACTCAATAAGCAAATAATTTATCGACGAGTCGCAAAAAAGAATTATATTTAAACATACAAATAGGTCTTATTCGGAGACCCGTAAGACCGGTTACGCCGAAAGTAATTGCGCCATTTAATCCCATATTTTAAAATGTCGGCAATATTTTGCCCGTTTTTTTTTTCGAACACAACTTATTTTGAATGTAATGAGAATGAAGAACAATTTATTTACTTTTAAAAAATGATCTACATGCAATCAAGCAGCAATATTAGCTTCTAACTGGTATGAGCGCATTAAAATATACCTTTCACTTTTATCACAGTAATATCTTTTAAAGACGCATTGCACCGAAAAATTGTTACGGGGGATATTCAACAATAAAGAAGGAAATGCGAATTTTTTGTGTTGTCTGAAGTGTAGGATGGCTTCATCATTTCCACTTTTTGCGTTTGAAGGAATTTTTCATGTTCGCAATAAATGATAAATCAAAAGATGCTAAGTCCGATCATTCCAGATAAAGTCATTAATCATTTAAATGGTCTCGTAGTTCACAGACGTTTCGGTCGATGAACGCGGGTTCGTTTGTCATATTTTCATGACCTTCAGCACATAAATTTTATTAAATGTGCATATTGTTTGGCATAATTTTAAAAAAAATTCAACTCGCAAATTGCTCGAGTTTATTTTAAATCTTAGCACAATTAATTTGCTGTTGGAATTTTAAAATTATTTTTTAGTAACCATTTCTCATAAGAATAGCATACAACTTTAAACGGAAATCTTAGTTATAACTAGGATTTAGTTTTAATTTATACCGATTACATAAATTATAAGAATATGCATTGACATATCACGATTAGTTTTTATCGAATATCATATAAACGTGATTAAACAATAATAGAATAACAATTTGCTTGTAAACATTACAACCAATAATAAATGTAAAAATATTCAACAGTAATATCACACGTGCATCAAAATAGCCGATTAAATTTTGACGTTTCTGTCAAAATGTTTTGCCTAGAAATATGTCGAGCAAATTTGCCACTTAACAAAATCTCGAGTGCGCAGCACGAGGGATTTTGGGTGGAAAATTTACGAGGCTATTTTCATGCACGCGGGGTATTCGGCGTGATTATTTCCTGATTATTAATCTGAATAAATAGATTCCAGAACAAATTATTTATTTGCTTGCCGAAGAATCTTCGATAATGATTGCAAAAAAAAAATTAAAAGCGATTAAACGTCAAAATTTAATCGCGTAAATTTTGACACATTTGGAACGTCAAAATTTAATCGGGTAAATTTTGACACATTTGAAGCATCAAAATGTAATCGCCATAAAACTGAGGAAAACCATGGTGACTGCGACTTTTTATATGCATGAAGGAAATAATCAACAGTAATATCCCAAGTGCATCAAAATAACCGATTAAATTTTGACGTTCTTGTCAAAATGTTTTGCCTGGAAATATGTTGAGCAAATTTGCCACGTAATAAAATCTCGAGTGCGAAGCACGAGGGATTTTGGGTGGAAAATTTACGAGAAATATTTCTTTATGGTAAAACGTTGCGACAAAAACGTAAAAATTTAATCAGGCCATTTTCATGCACGCGGGGTATTCGGCATGATTATTTCCTGATTATTAATGTGAATAAATAGATTTTACAACAAATTATTTATTTTCTGGTCGAAGAATCCTCGATAATGATTGCAAAAAAAAAATTCAGAAGCGATTAAACATCAAAATTTAATCGGGTAAATTTTGACGTTTAATAGCTTCTGAATTTTTAACTTTATGTTAATAGTAATGCACTGATATTAGCACTTTACACCTATTAGTTTAAGATTATACTAATAATGTCACTTCAAAATTGAAAAATATAGCACAAAACACTTCTCTCGAAAGAAGCAGTATTATCATTTCGATACAAACTTTCGATGAGGAAAGTTTTATTTTCAATATTTTGTAACATACTATAAGTGATTCTGTCCAAATTATATAAGTTATGTTACCAACATAAAGTAAAGAAACCTATTTTTTAAGTAATTGTCAAAATATTATTAATACGCAGTTGAATTGTTTTGTAAAGTAGTTTCTAGAGTTGTGATAGTATAATAAGAGTATTATTGAAGTATTTTTAAAATTGAATGCATTAATTTGTGACATACTTGTAAAGTTTCTACAGAATTCCCAAGAGATAAATAATGGTCGCTGTTGTTTCGGTATTTCGCTGATAGCTAATTTAAAAATGAAATTAATTGCCGCTGACAAAATGCGAAATAAAACTGGGAATAAAACTTTTATTATCAACTCATCAGCTTTTAAATATACGCAGGATAAGCAAAGGTAACCAAACGTATGTATCTAATGAACACACAGCTTGTTTTTCAGTTTTATATAAACGGGCGATGTTCTATTCATTGGGATTTGTTTTACAGCTGTTTACAATGTGCGCTCGTTAATTTAAAACGCTTGTAAGGGGAGATTTATGTTTGTTTTGAGTTTATACAACCTTATAGAACTATCTATTGTAAATGTAAATTTCTCTGGGCATTTAATTTTGATGGAAAAGTGTTGGTTTCAAAATGCAATTACCATGAATAAAACTTGGTTGCGAAGCAGATTCTGATTCATTGAAAATTACTTTCGGATGAGACCCTTGTCATATGGGAAACCTAAAATATTTATTCTCAATTTTTCTTTATCCCCGGGAAGATAGGATAAGCTCAAATTTAAATTTTCCGAACTTTCCACAAAGTACTTCATTTTATGAAGTAAATAGAATGGTAACAGTTGGGATAAACAATCTCCCAGAAGAGGCAACCGAGTTGACCTTTCCTTTATTTAAAAAAAAAACTTTCTTAAAAACAGGATCTATCGAAAATTTTTATTAAATATGAGTTGCAAAGTTATTTAATATTATCGCGGTTGAAATATTTGTTTTCAAGTCTGTTTCAAATTTATTGTTTGTTTGCTCAAGTTTTTAACGGTTTGCTCATCTCGCGTAAAAGCAGAAATATAATATATTTAAGTTGTTGACACCGCAATAATGCTTGTACTAAGTTACAAACATTGCTGTAAATTAACTTTAAGATCCCGCTATTAACTTTTTTGCGTAAAGCTGAACTTTTATGGTTTTTCGTTTTCAGCTTACCTAGCCGTAATTACGTGTAGTTCTGAATTTATTCGACTATAAATATGGGGGAAATATCCTAAAGGGCCATTAAAGTAAACTCCTGCTGATGAATTTGGTTTTTTGTTAATGATATCGCCGCGATAACGCTCTTGTCGTTTGATGCACCATTTTTTACATCTGGTGTTGTCACGAAAATTTATAGGGTACTTTCATGCCGCGACTTCGGTTTAAAATTAGTATCGAGAGTTTATGTGACACAAGCAAAAAAAGTGGGAAAAATTTATTGTACAATTAGTGTGCAGGGCGCTTAAAATTATGCGAAACGCAATAAATGTGTTTTTTACACGCAATGTACAAGTACGTTATTGAAAAATCGGGTGGGACAGTACAATTTCATACGTAAAAACCATTAAGTGTTGAAAACGTGATCGCTTGACACAAGATACAGGATTATGGAAATTTTTCAATTTGTTATGAAACTCGAAATGCTTTTACCAAAATTACATTTAAACTTATTGTGTTTCAAATACCGCGAATGTACGCAATTTGATTCATATGCGAACAAACCATAAAACATTATTGTCTTTAAAAGCGCCTTTGAATATTAATGGGTAACAAATTAAATGTTAATGCTTTTATTTACTGCTGGAAAGTTTTAGTCTGATAATATCGTATAATTTAACAATAAATACCAAAATTTGAAGAAATGTATTTGTTTATTGAAAGATGCGACCGACATATATTCTTTCTTTGACGAAAAGCTGATGTCAGAGTAACAGTTGAAAATTGGACACGGTCGCCGTTAATGATTAGATAGATCTCACAATCGGCAAAGCTCTTTATTTTAGGACTTTCATCTGTCACATTCACACAATTGCAACGCTCAGACAAAAAAAGGTTCACGATAGGAAATTTCTTTTCTAACCATTATCATTTTAAACAATTAAACTGTTCTGAAAATTGGTTGAGTTTAACCTTTAACATAAACACATTTCTGAAACCGATATTTGAATAATGGTTATTAAATAAATATTTTAGGAGTTCACTTTCATGGATGGTAATAAACTACTGCTAAATAGACTAATGGTATCATCGAAAGGACTTTACCCTCATTGTAAATTAAATTGTTCTTAGTTTTTAGAAACTTTTTTAGATTTTATTTAATTTATTTCAACTTTTATTTATTTTTTTCGACAATCGATCAGATTTTAACCTCATTCTACATACATACTGTCTCAAAAGTTGCACATCACCTTGAAGGTATGTTTGCTAGAAATGCGTTAGTCGTTGAAAAATGTTAAAATAAATATTCGATTCGCAATAAGAACCGCCTGGAAATACCGACCGACCTTATCTACGAGAGGTGGTACAAAAAGTCTACAGTGTGGCGCTATACTCGTGCGGCTTAAAGCTACTTGTAAAATTATCAAAGTAATTGTTTAATTACAGCTAATTAATTACAACGTTCCTATATACGTATAGTGCTTAATGTAATCAAAGGTGCTAGACAAGTCCGAAAGTTTGAAGTGCTTCCGTCTTCAGTTTTAGTTTTCGTTTTTCTAAAGGGGTCTGATTCGATTATTAAAATGCACTGAAAGTTGATCTTTATATTTATTACAATGATTTTTAATCTATTTCCGTACTGATACTATATTTAGATTAGTTTTGACTATGTGATTAGGTATACCGTGCGTTTTTTAAAACTGTTGCCATAGGGAACTGCATGGTAAAAATTGTACCCCGTGTTAATTTTTGTTCTGATGAAAATATTTAAACCATTTTTGGAGTAAAGTTTGAAGATTCTTTCAACTATCAGATAGATTACAATTCAATATCCTAAACTGTAGAAAAAGTTTCGAAAAAAATATTTTTATAAAAGCGTTTTCTTGCCACTATCATTTCTAGCAGGCTGACTTTTGCCACTTTGTTTAGGAAATCACTTAGTACGGGCATTTTTTATTGACGGAAATTTGAGCCAGCATAAATACTTAGATCTTCTTCAAATGGAGGTAGGTCTGCAATTGGATGCTTTAAGATGAAACGGAGCAATAATATTTCAGCATGGCGGAGCACCAGCCCATAGTGCTGCCATCGTCAGAGAGTTTTTAAACAAAACATTTCCTGATAGTTTGATTGGCCAATATGCATCAATCCATTGGCCTGCTCGAAGTCCTGGCCTAACGTCACTCGATTTTTTCTTATGGAGACATTTAGGAACACAAATTTACGACCTTATAAGAGATCAACTAGAAACTGTGGAAGAACTAAGGGCAAGAATAACTGAAGCTTGTAATTCCATTTCTGATAATTTTTGTTAATTTGTTGAGTCATTTGTGCTTTAATGGTTTTTACGTTTTGTTTGTTTTATAACAAAGTGACAAAAGTCAACTGACATTTCAGCCTACTAAAAATGATGTGGCAAGAAAACACTTTTACGAAAATATTTTTTTCAAAACTTTTTCAACAGTTTAGGATATTGAATTGTAATCTGTCTGATAGTTCAAAAAATCTTCGAACTTTGGTCCAAAAATGGTTTAAATATTTTCATCAGAACAAAAGTTAACACGGGGTACATTTTTTATCATGCAATTTCCTATGGTAATAGTTAAAAAACGCCCTGTATACCATGGTGCATTGAAATCTAGGTAAGATTTCAATGTTAAAGATGCTGGCAGTGCCCCACAATTGTATGCCATACATCTATGTATATGGGCTTGATAATCGCCTCACACAGTAGTATCGCATTTTTCACTTGTTATTTGTGACTTTCTACCGATCAGCCAATTTGAGTTTTACCGATAATTTTACAACGGGTAGTCCATATTTAAATTTAAACGTGAAGAGCTGATTGGCTAGTTTGGTAAATTCATGTGAATCTATCAATGACTAATGTATTCCACTAAAAACTGTTCCCACAAGTTTCGAGAATACGATTCCGTTATTTCTGTACGAAAATATCTCAATGCAATCGCTCTCACGGGAAAATATTCCAACAATAGTATATTATGCAACAAGCACAAAATGATGCTCATTTTGCACGAGTATGAATTGCAGTACGAGTCTGCGACTCGTACTGCAGCAATTCATACGAGTGTAAAATTGCCATTTTGTGCGCGTTGCATACTGCACTTTTTCTACGATAACCTCTGCTAACGCGTTTAACATACTTTGCGTTGATACATTTTCTTAGACGTTTCCGGTAATAAATTTAATGTTGTGAACTTTGCAACTTCAGTTATGTTTGGAGGTGTTAATTCCAAGTCATTATCACTATCACTTTCCATATTAATTGTAAGAGTTATCGAAAATAACTACGAAATTATTATCTGCAACGTACAAAAATGTTGACAGAAGCAAACTGATGACATTCGATTTTCTAGGCCGCCTTAATATTTGTGACCAAAAACAGTGAACCGAACACGAAATATTTCATTTCGCATTTGTTGCCTAGCAACCGATGCGAAATGAAATTCTGTACAAAATGTAGTTGTTTATGATTGAATTTACGCTCGTGAAATAACATATTTCGATGTTGTCGTAGAAAAATTGAATTTATGTTTCAGTCAGCTAATAACAGTAGGTCATACTATCAAAACTCAACTATTATGGGGTACCTAGGCCATTTTACACATATTTCTCCTACATACTAACAGATTATTTGGAAATGGCCACCTTAAATCAAAGAGCACCTTGAATATATTTTTTTTTTGTTATAAACAAAACCGTTTATGTATATCTACTAGTTTTGAACAATACAAACAAATTATAAACATAGCCTAACTTTTCAAACATAGGTAAACCAACCAATTCTATTATGTCAAGTTACGCCCAATGCTTTACTTGAATTTGTGATTTAAAAAGGTTATTACTGTCTAAACGGGAAACTCGGTGTAAGAATGCATTGAGTATAATTTATTTCTGTCATTTATTTAGTACATATTATTCTTCGTCACATATACAAACAAACCTGTCAAGGTATTAGATAATCCCTTATATTTCTAACAATTTTGTAAGTACCGTATGATCAAAATATTTTATACTCTAGAATGCAACAAAATTATCTCGATCTCTCTCCCTCTCCAGGTTGCATTATCTTGCCGTCCTTTTCTACGACCTTCTGGAGTATTAAACATTTCGATTACACCGTACATGATTTGTTACTATAGATTCATAAGTATAACTAAAAGTATAACAGAAGTGTTATGGCTTAATGGACAGGTAGCGGTATCAGCACTATAAAAGTTTGCAGTTAATTATAGCATCGCTTTTAGTAACTTCATTGTCCCATCTCTTTTAACAACACAACCAAGTTCTTAACTTAACCTTCCTTGATTATAATCATAGCCTGTGGCTGTGAACAAGCGGATTAGTAAACTGGAACCAATGACGTTTCCTTTGACCACAACTATTGTAATATATTCATTTCGTCTTTAGGCTTTAATTCACCAAGAAATAGGTCATCAGAATTAAATTTTGACAAAACACAACATGGCTACTTGTAATACCACTTTTCACATTGCCAAGATTAAAAGATCTACCATAACAATGAATTTCAAAATTTCACAAACCACGTTCTTTTAATAATAGTTCCAACACTATTCTTTTTTCCGTACTAATAAATTGTCATAAATGTGTATATTTCCTTTAAATTATCGAAAAATTAAAACACTGAACTGGAAATAATTTTGTTTCGTGCTTCGTACAATTTTGTCTTCTGTAAATTGCAAACAATATCTCTCCTGTATTAAGATACCATACAGAAAAAAGATGGTTTGCAGTGTTTGCAAAATTAACATTTTTGGAATTTATCGTATCAAGTTTATTCTAACATATCCTGTATATTGCATTTTATTGGAAATTCTTTTCAAGCGTAATATTGCTCATTTTTTAAATAAAGGTCGATTCATTTTGCTGGTAAAATTTAAAAAGATTTTCAATCTGAAGTCTTCGAATTTCTCTTATTTTCCCCTTTTAATCTCTCTATTGTTTCCTAATACACTCGTTATCGCTATTCTTTTTCCGTTATATCTTTCAGATCAGTTTCAGGCAGCATTAACCTTTTTATAGCCAAACATAGTTTCATGCTAAGTTATATTCACATAATCTAGTAGAACGAGATACTATACCGTAAACTCTGAATGTCATAATTAATTTTGAGCTTTTACAGGATTTTTGCGGTACAGGATTAAATGGTTCTAATGTGGCAGGGTTTATTACCGCAGGGCCCGCTAATTCAATTCTCGTTCCAGTTGGTTACAAACCGGCTTCGTGTGTGCACCTTTCCTTAGTTTTCACTTTCACACAAACCGGCATTGCTTAATAGTTCGCTTTCATTGATTGATGCGGTAGTATCGATATTGTAGGAGTGTATGATGATTTAAAACTATACATTTTAATGGTGAATTTACAAAAAAAACTGACATGATGTTAATGTTTGTAATTGCATCGTTTTGCCTCGTTAGTTTTGCACAAGGTAAGATAATTTTTTATTGCGTACTAGGTCGCTAAATTACCACGTTATAAAATTAATCGATTACAAAATTGCCATCGGCGTTTACAATACCGCTTTATTATTGCGAGTGCGAGTATAATTTGTGTTAAATATTTAAAATTGAGTTTATTAAAGTGTGTAATTGCACAATTCGAGGACTTTTATTTATTATTTAAGCGCACGTAATTGTATAAAATGATTGTGTCATTAAGGAACTGTTTATTTTAGGTTGTATTCAAAATGTATTAACAATATGAAATATATATTTTCGAAATTGTATTGCATTGGTACAAATTTCATTTCTGATTTATTAACAAGTTATTCCATGCTTTATTACATTAAGTCCGAATTCTATCTACGATGGAACTTTTTCCGGCCCAGATTTACGAATCGTCTTAGATATGGCGCTGCTTAAACTAGAAACCTGGATAAGACGTATCTTATTTTCGGTCACAAACAGTTCCGTCTTATATAGGTTTAACTGTAATTGGAAAGGTCATTAAATATAAACGTTCTTAAATAATACTTTGAATGATCGACTTTTATGTTTAAGTTTATTGAAGTGTGTGGAAATCAATGTTGTACTCACCATAGGGATAGTATGCAATTGTGGATCAGCAACTAGTGCAAAGTGGATATTAAAGATATTGGAAGATATTAAATATACCAAATCAAACTAAAATTTTAGGGGTGAATTTTATAATTTTAATCTTTAACCCAAATTTAGTTTTATCCTTGTGAAAAATGTGGTTTGTCGAAGTAGTAAACAAATTTTTTGGAAACCTGTTTGGTGTAGAATTATTTAGGATTGTGGGCGATTTATTAGTGAACCCAACATAACATTTTACCAATATTCCAAATTCTAATCATTTTTTATTCTTGCAATTTTATTTAGATGTTTAAAGTAAATAGTGAACTTTTAAATAAATATTAGCGTTTTTAAACAAATTATTGTGATTAGTATTTTTTAAACCAACTGAGGAAGGGCGAATTTTTCAAGTTTCATTTGAGAAAATCCTATTTAAATAATTCATACATATTGAAATTACACATATTAATAGCCTGTACAATTTACTGTTAATATTAGCTAATTCAAATATAACGCCCTTAAAATACAGTGGTGGTCCTATTACCATCGTTATAAACGGTTTTCACTGTGCTTATTAAGAAATACATATGCAACATTGTAGCTATAAACATGTTTCGTAACTTCAGACCACATAAAATAACATTAAAATAAAAATACATATTACTTACATGAGAAATGGTAACATAAAATGTACTACTGCTTGTGTGAGATTTTTTGTAACCTGTAATACGAGCAATTAAGTAGTCGTCAAAAATATATCACCTCATGCGGATAACTGCACTGAAACAAGGTATTGGAAATAAAAAAGTATGAAAATAATGATAGAGACAAATCCAACTCCAAATTAAGTAGGCCCTTTTTTATGATTACTTTAGTATAATTGCATCGTTTGTTGAAAATTATTAATCCATTAAATTCATTGTTTGGCATTAACAAAGCCCTAAAAATAGTACAACAATAAATTATTTCTAAAAGTCGTTTAAAATTTGCTATGGTCACTATTCGATATCGTTTATTTTTAACTATTAATTTTTTTGCCGCTGAAACCGAACCTGTCATAAAACATCGAATTAAACGAAGCCTTTAAAAAAAAAGTGACAAGAAGCATTAATTTATGTTTGGGTTAGTTCGGGCAAGGTCGAAGCAGAACAGATAAAATTCAGTTTTTTTTTCTTGAATAACAATTTGTATCAAATGTAACTGGATACATCAAACCTTGACCACGGCGCGTGAATATTAAACATTTATATTATCCATTCCGAGACATAGATAAATAAGTTCATTGTGTGAAAAATGCTCCATTCCAATTTTTTTTTCAGCAAACTTATTTATTATTCATAAGGCAACTTTATTAAAATATGCTAAATTTCCGGACACAATATAGACCACAAGATTTTTTCTGCTTCCTAAAGCATGTAATTCATACAAAAGAACGTAAACTCCCTAAATAACAAGACGGCATATTTATTAACTTCGAATCACCGCACTTTTATTTTCACGCATTCTAAATAAGTCGTTATATAAACATTATTGCATCTTAAAGTTTCACTAACAATATAACCTTTCAAATGCATAAAACCTTTCATTAATCAATAGCGATTCCTTTTAAATATTCACATGTCAAATTTCTCTGTCCATTTCAGTAAAATACAAATGGTATACAAAAATTTCATTTAATTTTATTTCGTTATCAATTTGCTATTATCCTTATTGTAAGTAAACTGTAAAAATAACGGGAAGTTTAATATTATAATCGGAATTTCTAGCAGTGAATAGCTACCACATACTCTCAACACGTTAATTACCATGCGGGATAACTTGCGTGCTTCAACGTATTCCATCCGCATCTATTTTTGTCTCTATAAGCTTTTACAACTTTTAGTAAAACATTTTTTTTCAAAAATAAAATATAATTACTTTAAAGCACAAAAAGTGTATTATCATAACAAGATTTGATAGAAAGAAAGCTACATAGTCCAAAATCACCCATCTAACTTAAAACAGTTTTAAACATTGTAAAAGCGAGCAAAGGTTTTAGAGCTTGGTATAGTCTGTTTTCTAATTCCAGAAACGGTTAGAAGGCTGTGAAAAATAATTCTTTTTTTACCTTATGTTGGTAGTAATCGGTACTTAATACCATAACCTATACAATTTTGACAAAATATGAAGTTTTCTTCAACGAAAGTTTCTTTAAAAATAGTCATATTGCTTCCTTCGACAGAACCGTTTTGTACTATATTCTCTAATTTTAAAGCAACGTTGCTTAGATAACTTTAAATTAACTATCAACAAAGTAAAACAATTTTTTTTTTCATTTCCTTCTAACCGTTTCTGGGATCAAAAACGTAGTATAGTATCTAATCAATTTTTAATGCATTTTAAAAAATAACGTCTATAATAAATATTATTAATTATATGAATTATTAGAAATTTGTGAGTCATATGAAAAAAATTCCACCGTAAATAAAATTTGCAGTGGCATTTATATTATTGTTGATTGACAAATTGTAATTTTTCTTAATAATTTCAATACAAATAAATTACCAAATTTTTTAAACATAAACATGTTGTAAATACAACTTACCTCAATTTCAGAAACAAAATAGTAAAACAAATTATAAAATAAAATTGAGAAAACCGAGACAAGATTTATTAACTCCAAAATTAGTATTAAAATACTTAATTCAATTTCGGGGTTAATTTTTAGATTAACTTTATCTGTCGTGAATAGTTAGGTAACGGACTGCATGCTAATTATTTCCATTACAACTGATTTTACTTTGTACTGTAAATTTAAGTAACAAACTTTACCAGCGCACGATTTCCTTAAGGGGGATCTCCCATTTTTCAGCTAGCATGATTTTTAATTTTAATTTTAATTTGTCTACATTTTACTCCTCGTATGGTAATTTTTATGCGAAATAAAGTTGAATAGATAACCGAAGTATTACTAAGATTGATTTAGCTTCGAAGGGTACTACATTTGGAGTGGCTAACTGTAACTGGAGTTTTATGGTTTATGTTTACTGATTGGCGACTAAAATAATATAAACGAACCTGATAAGTTGATACAATATAGTCGTCAAAAATGAAAAGCCTTGCAAGTACGAGCGATTATTATTTGTTTACAATTTTTTTTCACATGTAAAATATGCTACAGTACTGTTATGCTCGTCGTATTGTTAAAAAAAAAATAGAAATAAAACAGCATTACCCCTTAGGGCGATCTCGGTTGTAGCGAGCGAAAGAACTTTCGTTCGCGGTAGTTTTTCTACTCTAACTGACATTCGTTGTTATCCGTATCCCTTCACAACCGGGAGCGAAGGTGTTGCGATTGGAAGTCATGTTTATTTAGAACGGGAGTGCAAAGCACGGTGACAGTACCTATGTAATAAATACTAAATATTTATACACAATATTAAGGTAATTTTATAATATGGGACAACAAATGATTAAAATAAAAATCCCGAAGTTTAGGGCGTATGTTGTTTTCGAAAAATTCATCGTCTCGTTGAATTTTTTCAAAAATAAAACCCTTCGGTGTCCACACAACAAAAAAACAGAAGTCGCGTTTGGTGATGTGTAACTGTCCTTGCAACTGGTAAAAATAATTAGTATATTATTATACAAGTTTTATAAGACGATCTATTGTCGCACGAATAAGTTTGGGGCACGACGAGCGAAGCGAGGAGTGCTCCAATGTCACGAGTGCGACAATGGGTCTTATAAAACGAGTGTAATATACTATTTTTTCTACTTTGATGCTCTTAGTTTCATGAAAATTTGAAAATTGTGCTTTCTAAATATTCTAGAGATTTTTAGAATTAGGTACTGGTTGTGTTGGTATTTGTCATGTGTCATATGTCAACTAAAACTTCAAATTTAAAATCTCGAGTTTGATATTTTTGTGAATAAGTCATGGAAGAATTAAGCTGTACACTTGGCTTGACCTTGACAGGAGCTCGGTAGAGATGCCCGACGCCGGCCAGCGTGATATTACAGCAATACCAACGTAATAAGTATCAAAAAAAAAACCAAAAGCCGTTTCACAAAAGGTTCCTTTGTGACACTACTTTTAGTTTTACAAAAACTCACTTATGATACCAAAGTAGAAAAATGCATTTGTTCATTTTCCAGTGTGGCATACGTAATTTTTTTGGTTAATATGGCCTCTTTTGGTGTTAATGTTCTGCAGCTGTAGGGACATTTAACTTCAATAAGGCCTTGTGTACCAACAAGCCCATCTGGAGTAGTTCCAAGATAATTTTCCTTTATGTGTATAAATTAATCAGTACAGGTGGCCCTCGGTTTACGCCGGCTCAATTTACGCCGATTCACAATAACGCCGCTGTGCAATTCACAGTTTCGCCGTGTACATAATTGGGTAATTCACCGATTCTCCCTACGTTAGACTGATTTTCGTTTCACTGTTGAAGTGTTTACTAAGCCGCGACGGTGGAGATTTTTTTTCCAAAAATACAAGAGATCAGAAACTTTGAATTTCATTTGTTTTTCTTAATATTTTTTAATAAAAACATTTTACTTTACTTTATCATAAAACACATTTTAAAAATTAAGTTTATAATACGGTCAAACTTCCTTATAACGAACTTCTATTTAACGAATTTCTCTATATAGCGCATTTTTTTGGTGAACTCTGGAGACGTTTTTAATACATTTTATACCCCTTATAACGAAGTAAAAATTTCCGTATAACAAAATTTTCCCCCCAACTTTACAAATTTTCGAGATTTAAAGCTGTTTTTTGTTTGTTATTTCACTGTAACTTCGGAAAAAACTCGGTTGTAGTAATATTCCTAGATGTAACCAGGGTTCAACATTCTATGAGAGATTAGCCGACGAAGTAAGTGGCACTAATGTAAGCGTGCAAAAATTTTACAATATTAAATGAAATCGACAAAGTTTTACTGCATCAAAATTTTTTTATTTTATTACCATACTTTGCCTTGTTTTTTAAAAATTGTTTCATAATATTGGGGTGGTCTTTATTTATTCAATTAATTAAATAACTACGTAACTGCATATGAATCCTTTTGCGACCTTGCGACATAATGTGTCCCAACGTAAATTTTGAAAGTACGTTGTTTTATGTTAAATAGATACCCTGTCATTTTAATGCCTAAAATCGTATTGGTTCAAAAATTTTTGTGAACTTGAAAGGGTTAAACTGAAATTTTTTTCCCAAGATGAATTTCTATATAACGAAGTTTCTCTACAACAAATTTTATTAAGGTCACCGTAACGCTTCGTTATATGGAAGTTCGACTGTATATGTATTTTGCATTATATTGTATTAATAAACAAAATTATTTGCTTCTTCTACACTTATGTAGAACTTAACCCTATACATCAGGGGTGGCCAACCTGCGGCTCTTTGAAGGATTATTTGTGGCTCTCGATAAATGTAACCGAGTTCCCTTTTCATTTTTGTGCTATTATATTTTAAAAAATTATTATCGTTCCGTATGTGTATGTATTTAAACGCGGCTCGCGAAAAATTTCAAATTTTGAAAAATGGCTCGGACTATCAAGGAGCTTGGCCACCTCTGTAATATAACATCACTGTAAATATGGGTTCACTTTACGCCGTATCGATTTGCGCCGGCTTTTTTAAGAACGGAACTGCGGCGTAAACCGAGGGCTACCTGTATATTATTTATTCATAAACAAATCAAAAGAATTCGAAGACTTTTATTCAAAACTTAATGTAAGTACACAGTTGAAGTACCAACGGTAACTGACTATTGTAGAGTTACCATTATTTATATGTGTGATTGATGACGAGAACGGATGCAAATCCAGTCACCTTTCCATGATCTCAGAATTTACAAATTAATAGTGCATGTTTGTACATTTTACGTCTGATGATGAATCAGTCATATGTTGATATTAATAACACCCACATTAACTCCGGTATAAACTGTCGATAACAGCGACTTGCAAAGCGCGAATCGACAAAGTGCGAAAATGAGAGACGGAATATTCACGTAGCGTATTTTAAGACAATGCAAATGCACTTTCTAGCTGGAATTGTCAACAGGATAATAAAGATGAGTTAATCAAATTAATTCAGAATTATTGTTAAAAGATAGATTAAAGCCGCAAACCAATTTCTTATGAAAAAATCACAATAGCAGCTGCAAAAAACGAGTCTGAAACAAAGCGGTTTTTTTCGGAGTTTTGACAATTTTTGTAGGGAAAACTATCATGTTATATACAATTTTTATCGGATAGCGGTCTTCAGTTGGTCTTGTTACGGGTCCCCAATTTTTTTCTTGGCGTTCGATTGTTTGGTTTTGCCGCAATTCCTTTCAAAAACAACCATAATTCTGCTATGTTTTATAACGCGTGAGTTCCCCCTTAATACTCCAGACCGACGCAAATGCAATTTATTTAATTTGGGAGGGAAAGTTCCATTCAGCGAGTTGTAAACATTAAACTTCTTTTTTTTAATGATTATTGTGTACTCCAATTTCACGGCTTTTAGGTACCCGCTTCAAGTGGTTGAAAGTGAATAATCCAGTCTCATGTATGTGGATGCTTACACTTGACCAGACAACCATTGTAAAATTAGATTTCTGTCCCTATCTCCACCCTTACAATCCACATAATGAATATGCATTGTATTTTAATGCGTACGACAATAAAATTAACAGTTCATCCACAGTAGCATGCAAGACTTGTTCTGGATAATTTCTCGTGTCTTAAACTCAGAATAAATTGCCAACGGTGATGCAGTCTTATCGCTGTAGCCCTAGAAGAGCATATTGTAGGACAAGTTAGTTTGAATTTAATTTCATGCTTCAACGTGAAATGAAAGTATAACTCGGTGAAGGTAAATTACGCAAGTCTTGCATACTTCCTTTGCTGGGTTTTGGGCGAATGGAGTTTCAGAAACACATTGACAATCGGCTCGAGCGATCTATTGAGATTGATGGACAACTCTAATCAGTGTAACTATTCAGAATAACAAAAACCGCGGTTGGTTAAGAAAGCTTTTTTGTTGACTGCACATTTTACATCCAATTACCTGTGTAGCCTTGTAAATTTCTTTGAAGTTTAATAACTGTGTGTAATTGTGCAATGAAAGTATAATAAAGGTTTATATTTTTACAAACCACTTGAAACGAAAAATATTAATTATTGGTTATTTTGTAAAAATGCAAACTTTTTGTTTAACATCCATTTGTTCCCACCATTTTTTTATGCTTAAACAAATTCACTTCTTTGTGCCATCAACACTGCCAAATATTAGATCGCTACGTCTATCAGTCTTCGTGAGTGTTTCTAAAGAACAAGATTCGCTGACTTATCAGCTTAATTTAATCATAAGCCAGAAACAAAACAACAATGCACACATCGTGGTTTTCCCTCAAGAGAATGAACGACTGTTCCATCAGCAGGAAAGATAATTGTTTCCACTTTTTGGGATGCATTCCTCTGATTAGTTACATTATAAAGAACAAGCCAACAAATTAAAGCATAAAGGTAATGAAAAGTGATTGGTTTAGCAAAGGAAAAAATGAATTTTCGCCGAAACAAAGCATGGAAAAAATTAACAAAATGAGCTATGATTTGCTGCCGCACCTGTCTATTTGCTAGACTTGGCACCGCGAGACTACGACGTCTGAAGAAATATTAAACACCCAACAAATTTTTAAAGCGCCATAACGTTAAAACTACTGTAAACGCATATTTTACAAATCTGAATTTACCTTTGCATCATCGCTGATACAAATGAAACGCAATTTGAAACCGCACAACTCTGTTTTTCATTTTCATATCAGATTTCTCTCACCCCACCGTATAACAGATTCAGTGTTGAACTCCACTAACATACTATTTGCTAATTACGTCATTTTGTTGGCAGAAGCAGGAGAAGTACTGCAGGAAAATTTTACGAGATGGGTCGAAACAGCTGAAAGATAAAGGCTGAAAGTTAACAGAGGGAAGATAAAATACACGAAGTGCATAGCAGGAGGAGAAAGTTGAATATCTAGAAACTACCCAAGGGACTGCAAAGTATCTATAAACATACCGGTCTTTAAAAAAACTTATATTTCTTAATATAGGATGAAGATAATAGCCAATTTGACAGTGAAAAAATAGTTTCCTTTAATTAAAAGTACATAAATAATGTACATTTTAATAATTTTCACCGAATTTTTTACAAATAGGCCTCTCGTTTACACATTTTCCACACACGTATCTTTTGCATTTTATAAGAATTTGTTAGTCTTATTGTCTTTGCAATACTTATATGTGTGACTGGTGTTGCTTGAGCTGCTTTGCGTGGCTGTTGCTCTTTTTGATATTTGCTGGAAAATTCTTCTCCCAATTGAAATAACAAGTCTTGCCTTGACATTTTTTCTTCCGGCTAAGTCTAGGATATTGAAAAATACCTGTAAAGGCCATCTCCGAGATTTAGATTTTACCATGTATTTTCTGACCATTTGATCAGTCACATTTACACCGAATTTGATGTTATTATATGACCTAATTTTGTCTCCGGTATACGGACATCATTTTTTTCAACTTGAACTAAAAATCAGTATTTTTTATTTGGTTTAGCTTTGTAATTTGTCAGATTACAATAAATTATTTGAACGATATAATTTTGTTGAGAAACGTGTTTTCTTTTTCTTTTTTCTGTTTTGCCAATTTTGATAGCTTCTTTCTATTTGCGGAAAAAAAGTTTAGTCGCTATCGACATGCTTGTAAAAAAATTGTCCATAGTGACATTTCCTCCACATTCTGAATACGGTTCTAGTAATTTCGAGTGACAAACTCCCCAAACTGAACTGAAGGTTCGCTTGCTTCATCTTTTTCCAAATATCGAAAGCCGTTTATTATATTGTTTGCTTTTTTACATCAGACGCTAACAGAATTTGTTACCAAATTGGTCCGGTGTATTGGGCATGCACCTTGCTTTTGTAGAAAACAATTGTTTATCAATAGTAATGTATGGTGCTGGTTGATAACAGTCTTATCTGTTCTCAATGAATTTGCACCAAACTTCAAACATCAAGCAAGCTCATAGTGTTTGAGAAAAATACCGGGCCTTATATTTTGTTCCATAGAAATGATATATCTATCTTTTTAGTTTCATATGCCCCACATACATACAGGAGTGTAATAAATGCATATAACTTTGCAATAGATACTTAGATCCTATTTAGTTCCTAACACTCGAAATGCCTCTGTTTCCGTACACTTCTTATATGTTCGATTATATTATGACCAATCAGGGAAAATGATGCCCTCATTTTACCTTTTATAATATTTCGTTTACTGTACCCTTTTGGGCCTGATGTTTCCCTAAAAATATTATAAATCAGCGCTCTTCCAGGATTAGACCCTTCTTTTACTTCTTGCCAAATAGTTCCGTCTATAGCAGTTTCTATTACCTCTTTCTCATTCTCACTTTTGAAACTAACTAATTGTAAAACTCTCCTTCTTTTTTGCCTTTTAAAACGTGAACCTTGCTACAAAGTATTGTTGATTTTGTTCACCTTTTTGAAAATGACACTTATAATACGTAATACAATATATTATAAAATAAGAATAGAATAATAATAGAACAAAAATACAAAATAATAATAGACCGTATTACAACTTTCACGTTTTGATGCTCTCTGTTCGGATAACAAGACTTTACTGATATCAAACATATTTACCGATGTAATGGTGACAAAAATCGAGACAGGGGGTTCCCAACACTCGAAACACCGCAAGGTGCCATTTTTCGTCAGAACGAGAGAATACTATTGCAAAAAAATATAAATCGTTCAACCGGCCAAATGACCGGTCGTGGTAGACAAGACAGACTTCACATTTTTCTCAGAAAACGAACAATAAAAAAAAAGTGAATATTGAAAAATGCATTTTATGTATATTATAGGAAAACTCATGAAGTGTAAAGGTGGTCGTGGTGGGTTTAGTGTTAAGATATCAGAAATAAAAAAGTGCGTCTTAGAATCGAAAAATATGTTTAATCAGCTTGCAGCAATAAAGTATTAACAGACACAAAAATTGAAAATATATTATTCTTAAAAATATAATTTAAAATTGTTAATAAATGCGATAATCGTCGAAACTTCAACAACAGTAGCTCTTAATTTTAAAGTAAACCGATCACGTTCCAGCTTTTTATTTTTTGAGATTCAATTTATTGTATCGTAATGCGAAAATTATATTTGAAAGTTAAATTACAGTGCATTAACATTACTTACGTAATGAGATTGCGAAATTTCCTTTGTCAAGTTGGAAAGCGTGATATGATTTAATTAAGGAGACTAATTAATACTCGTCTCAATTACCCTAAAATTTATATAAAGGTACGTTCTAAATATATAAAGCACGGAATAACTGCGCCAACACTGTATAAAATTCGTTTCCCTGTTGCTAAATTTGGCATTTGTGAATAAGTAGTTCAAGTTTATGCGCTGATCACATAATCGGTTCAATAAAACCGATATGTGCTGCTCGCTTACAGTTTTCAATTTTAAAACCAACAATATAAAAGTCGGCGAATTGTAAGCGAGCAATTTCAACTGCTTACATAAACCGGGAACAAAGAAGTTTGCGGCGATTGAATAAAAGATAATTGTGTGGGTCAAAGATTAAAAAGATTTCTTCCTGCAACTTTTATGAATTCGCAAAAGTTCAGCCATTATAGCTAAAATTAAGAAAAGATGCAAATGGTACGAGTCCGCGCATGTTTTTACAATATTTCTTTTATAGCGAAGATGTATTCCTGTTAGTAAAATTATGTAAAATGTTGCAATTTTAAAATTAATAACTATTAGTAATATGGAATACTATTAATACTGGGTGGTCAACGTATAACATTTTTGAGATAAAATGTTTTGTCAGCAGTTCAAAAATTCTGAAAATTGGAAGCAACATTCTTCTATTGCGAAACTACAAAATGAACTAATTATTTCTTTTTTGAAATTAAATCAATGTTGAAATTGACTTCGATAGTCATCTATTATCAAACTTTTAAAGCTACCATGAATTTGTTTTAATAATAATTTTTTATAATAGCCAAATTGGCATTTAGATTTTAACAGTAACTGAATAAATCGTATATTGTCTGGTGTATTTATGGCAGAAGCCTAAAATAAAACGGTCGCAAAGCGTTTAGTTAGACTTGTTAAAGTGATTTAAAAGTGTTTCCAATAAAACCTGTGCAGAAGGACGTCTGGCACCGATAGGCAACAATATTCAGATCCGTATGGTAGGTATTCTATGGAATTTGAAACTTGATTTAGACACACATTTCATGGGAACTTTTGGCAAGAAAGAAAAATGTTTTTCAAGCTAATTTTGATAGGCTTTTAAGACTCTACATATAATAATATAATTTCAAGGTCATTAGGAAGATTTTCACTGTGTTTACAAGAATCCAATCCGGGTCTGAAGTGAAAAATACCTGCCTTATAGGGTATTCTTTTTGTGATTATGGTTAGTAATTAGCGCTTAAGCGGCTATTGACGACTAAGATCTTTCAAAGAAAGAATTTGAAATCAACGGTTCTATCAAAATTGTAAATTTTGGCAACGTGTTCTCGATAATATCTGAAAAACAAAACAAATATTTTGATTTATTTGGTTTTATAGCATTATGGCGCCGTTGGAATAATTAAACACAAATAAATAAAACGCCGATTTTATAGTACGGTAATTGTAGGTTATTGGCCGCGGGTTTGCAATTTTTTAGGGGGATTAGCAAGATACTTTTTCGCGAAAATGCTATACGATGGATCAATCTGCATGTAAAAACATTGAAAAACTCCTTCATAGTATGAACTCCATGAATTTAACTGCTTAAATTTGTGAGTTGTCAATAATTAGTAATGTGCTGTTTCGATTAAAACTACATATTAGTAGGTATATAATGGAACTGTGCAAAATTCTTATAATTTATTCATTCTTAGGATGCCTATTAGAAACCGTTATATTATATAATTTATTAGTTTACTTAGAGAACGTTACAAAAGAATTTGGTTACCATTAAGGTCTTAAAGACTTAAATATAGAATATTATTTATTGATTGAACATAATTATTTATAAAAATTAAATCATAATTTTAACACAAGATTACTGTTGAAGCTGTAATCATAATCGTCAGGAAAATTAAATTTTACTGTTTTAAAAGCAAAAATTTAGAGAGAACATATAGCTCAGAGCGGTTTCTGCAATTTATGGCTAGTAGAAATAAAATTGAGAAACCATATAATCTCATTGAAGCGTGATGAATTTCAAAATAATTTAATATTTCATTCCAATAAATTCAAATAAATGTCTGTTACCTAATGGTCCAGAAAAGAACCCCAAATTCAAACTAATAATCTCATTAGGTAATGTCAGTTTTAGGATCTGGGCATTTCTAACAACAGATTTTGAAAACTGTAAATTTTGAAAAATATTACTTACAATTAGTGCATGCTCGGGAGCCTTTTGAATTTGCAAAAGATCTTACTAAAAAAAAACAAAAACAAAATTTTAATTAGGTTAAAGAATCAGCAGAATTCTAATACTTCTTGTAAACATCATATTAAATCATACAGTCACCTACAACCGAATCGTTACATTCCTTCGAATGATCGTTAATGATAAAAATAAGTTCATTAAGGCATAATAACACTAAAACAATAGTTCATATCTAAAGGCTTTTTTTTTTTTTTTTTTTTTTTTTTTTTTTTTTTTTTTTTTTTTTTTTTTTTTGTTAATAGGAGGTAACCTGTGTGACTACTAACTTCCTCCCCCATACGTCTTCCTCACCACGGGAACCACATTAACATTACGTCAAGTATTACTTCGAGATGAGTGACTGTTTAGTTCCATTTACATCTTATCATTAGATCACATCTTTTGGTAAGCTTTCACTCACACTTTTTCACCTTTCGTTTTCTTTCCCTTTTACCTATCATTCTCTCTCTATCACTCTCTCCCTCTATCATCAAAAATTGCCTCTTATTAGTTTGCTTTCACACACACTTTTACTCATTTCATCTTCTTCCTCCTTTACCTATCATTCACACTCTCTATCACTCTCTCCCTCTTTGATCATCTTAGGTTGAATTGTGAAGAAGGCATCCCTTGATTCCCCTTGGTAATGGACCCTCTGGCTGTCAAGGCTTCACATGAACTTGCATCTTTAATTGTGATGTTCGTTACAACCTAAATGACTCAATAAGATTGGTTAAATATGATTCAAAAAATAATTAAAAGAAATAAATAAATAATTAAAAATTTTAAACCTAGAAGGCTTAGAATTTTTACTATCAAAATCAAAGTAGTATATTGAATAATTTTTTGACGTTTCTAAAATTTTTACATTTTTCGCCGTAACTTTACAAATAAACTGATGGAATCCGTCTCGCGACTTTACGAAAATTAAATGAAACTTATTTGCTCCTAATAATTACTATAAACGTTTCACGAGCAAAAAATTACAAAAATCTTCAATTGGTAAATTTTGACGTTTCTAAAAAATTTTAAACAGATCGAAAAAAGAAAAAATTATTCAAAATACCTCATATACATTCATTCTCTCAATCACACAACCTTTAACCTTCAATCTTCGTCAGAATCTGATATCACATCATCTCTGACGAGGAGTTCCTCCCTACGAAATTCCTCTTGCTGTTTTCCACGCATAATGTCCCGCATCATGTTGGTTACAGTTTTCCAAGATTCCTCGGAATCCAATAATAACTCAGAAATATTATTCTGGTCTATATTACAACCCATTTTAATCCTAGCATCTCTTCGGATGCTTTCCCATTCGTCACAAATGAATATAGTATGTTCTGGCGTGTCTACCTGCTGGCAAAACCAGCAAGTATCGACATCCGCCTTTTTTATCCAATTGAGATATTTTCCGAAAATTCCGTGTCCGGACATGGATTGTGTTAAAAAATAATCCATTTCTACCCACTTACAATTGAACCATTTTCTAATATCTTTAACGAAAATTTTTGCCCAACCTAAATAATCGTCCCATTGTTCTTGCCAAGCTGCCATTAAGGATTCGTTTGCCAAAGAGGTATGATCTTTGCCCCTTAAATAAATTTCCGATCTTACGTTCGCTTTCATCCACAAAGGAGGCATTCTGGCAAGCACCTGCACTGCCTTCGTGGATATTGTTCTATATGCGGATGTTATTCTAATGGCTAACCTCCTGTTGACCCTATCGAGCATGTTTTTATAACGCTCGAATCTTAGGGCCTTTATCCAGGCAGGGGCGCCGTACAAAATCACGGAAATTACCACCGAGGACAGTACTCTGCGTTTGCCAGCTTTCGGACCACTGATGTTCGGCATTAACCTTGAAAGCGTCGCGGCTAATTTCATTCCCTTTAAACATACCTCTTTAACGTGCGTCGTTAATTTTACATCTTTGTCTAACCAGACACCCATATATTTAATAGCATCCGAGCTATCTAACCTAAAGCCGTCGATATCGATCGATAAGCTTTTAATTTTCCTTCTCCCTGCCAAAAGTACCATTTCTGTTTTTTGCAGGGCGATCTTGATCCCCATGTCATCCAGCTTGCGTCTAACTCTACCGAAGGCGTATTGTGCTTCCTCTCGTAGCGCATCTTCAGATTTAGCCTCTACAACTATCGCTAAATCGTCTGCGTACGCCACGAGTGTCACATCTTTTCCCAAATCGAGCTCTAATATCTCGTTATAAAATATGTTCCAAAGGGTTGGACCAAGAACCGAACCCTGTGGAACACCGCTGGTTACATTAATCCGTTCTCCGTGAGAAGTAACGATGCAACGATCTGATAAGTACGATTGTATCATCCTTATTATGTGAACCGAGATATTAGCTCTCTCTAATGCCGAAATAATTCCTGCCCACGGTGCCGAGTTAAACGCATTCTGTATGTCAACAGTTATCATCGCACAGAAACCGCGATTACTATACGCCAATCGATTAATTCGATTTGGCACTTCGAGAATTTTACTGACTGCATCTATCGTAGATCGCCCTGCCCTAAATCCAAATTGATTATCATTCAAAACACTTTTATCCTCTAATTCCCTCTCTAACAGACCCTTAATGACACCTTCGAACAATTTACCCGCGACATCGAGCAGACATATCGGTCTGTATGTGATTAAATCTCCTTTCCGCGGTTTCTCTATCAATACTAGGAAAGCAGTTTTCCAGATGTTTGGAAAATCACCTGCTTTCCAACATTTATCCAGTACCCTGGCTATGACCTCAGGGTACTTTAGAGAGAAAGATTTAATCACCTCTGCAGGAATTCGATCGGGACCTGGAGCCTTACCCGCTCTGATCCGAGACGCAGCATCCAATACGTTCTCTGCCGTTAAAGTTTGAGCCTCTTCCGGAGGCATGTCAAGTATCGGCCACACATTAATAGGATGAGATGGAAACAACTTCGCCACCTGTACCCGGGTATCCCCTTTACCTATTTCAATGCGTGGACGAAGCTTGAGCTTGCTTGTTACAATTTTGTACCCGAGGCCCCATGGATCCTGATCTATTTCCTTGCAGAGTTGTTGCCAAGCTGCTCGTTTTGCCGATTTTATCGCCCACTTTAGGGATTTCTTCGCCCTTTTAAAATTTTCAAAATGAATTTGAGGATCTATATTATGATTACGATTAGCACGTGTCATTATGCGTCTCAATGCGAGGCATTGACGTCGCTTATCTGCGATATCGTCATTCCACCAATACACTGGCGGACGCATATGACGCGATTGCTTACGTTTAACAAGATTACTATTACATAATCCTGTGATGTAATTAATTAAATCTTTAGGTGTATTAATATCTTCAGGTATCTGACCCTCAGATATTAAATTATTTAAACCTAGCGAAGTAACCTTCCATCCAGTAGGCGATAAAATTCCGTTCGACCGGTTATTAATATTCAATGTCTGTATGTCAAACATAATCGTTCTATGATCGCTCATATTGATCATGTCATCACAGACTCGCCAGTCAGATATCATTCCGGTGACAGCTATTGACGAAAGGGTGATATCTATCAAAGAGGAACCGTTCGCGTTAACAAAAGTAGGTGTATCACCGACATTTATGACAGAAAGATCTAACGTATCCGTCCATTCTTCCAAAATGTTTCCCCTTTCGTTGCTAACCGTCGAACCAAACATACCTGATTTGGCGTTTAAATCTCCCCCTATAATATAACGCGGCTTATTTATCCTTTGTATATGGGTAGAAAGATCAAATAAAAGTGTTCGAAAATCCTCGATACTCCCATTTGGAGAAAAATATACCGAATAAAAACTAAATTTATTAATTTCCGTCCACACAAATCCATGTCCAGAGAAATACCCCGTCACGGAACAATCCCTTCCTACTGTGATGAAACAATCTATGTTATCATCACAGAACGCATTGCCAACTCTCTTAGCATTGGGCTCTTGGCCCAACACTACGCTCACCTTCTCTTCACAAATCGTTTGTGAGAGAATGTCATGAGCTGCATGGCATCTATTAACATTTAATTGCATCACCCTCATTATCTGAGTTTCGGTGATGCCTTCTTATTGGCTTTGCATTTAAAGCTGCCGGATCTATGAGACTCTTTGCATATCCAGCAATGAGTCTCATTCTGGCAATCCTTTAAATAATGCCCCTCTTCACCACAATTGTGGCAGTGATTCCTTCTATTAGGGCCAGTACATGCACTAGCATAATGGCCAATTCCTTGGCATTTGAAACATCTAGTAACATTCTGCCTAATCCTTATCCGGCAGTTAGACCAACCGACTCTAATCCTGCCGGATTCTAATAGTGGACCTGCCATTCTGGCAGGCAAAGCCACTACTCCCAACATGATGCCGGGACGTGTATTCTTTAATGTCTTAATCTCTAAGACATTCTTATCTAAATTAGCCGCCATTTCTATGGCAGACGCTAATTCTTCTCGACGGGTTCCCTCCTCAACGTCGAGAATCTCAAGGACAACTTTTGTTGTCAATGACCTTATTGTCATTCCTTCTTTAACAAGAGCTTTTTCAAGTTCGACTTTCAAAAGCTCATTTTTTGAGGGGCCTCCTTTAACCTCAATTAGAGCCTCTCCGGCTCTAGTTCTTCTTATTTTTGTTATTTCGACCCCGATCTTCGCGGGGTCGACTTTCGTCCGTGCCAGACGCACGATGTCGCTATAAGAGACTTTCCCTGTCCCTTTTATAACGACTGCGTCTGGCTTATCTATTACCTTTCTCGGTTTAATTACCTTTTTCACTACCTCGGTCCACGGTAACTCTACCGCCCGGATAGAGCTATCGCGCACCTCAGCCTGTGATTGGACTACCCCGGCCCATGACCGCCCCCCCGTCCGGAGACGAGGAACAGCAACATCAACCGGTACATTGATTTCCGTCAATGTATGACACGGCTTCGTCGTCTCCGCACAACGGGTGCCATCACGCACCCTGGCAGTCCCCTTTTTCTCTTTGACAATCATGTCATTAGAGATCCTTAACATCTTTGATACATTAGACGCATCAAACTCCCCTGAATTCTCTTTGACAATCTTGTCATTAGAGATCCTTGATGCATCCAATGCATCAAATTCCTTGGAATTGACAATCTCGTCAACATTATCCGCCAATCTAAGCAGCTCTCTCAGAGCCTTCCTCATTTCCTTATGTAAGGTTTTGTACTTCATATCTTCAGTGCCCTTCACTGTTACGCGGACCTTTAAAATTAATTGATTAATGGCCTTACTTAATCTGTCCTTTCTTCCTGGCTTTGCTGTGGCATCCTTTGATTGATCCATCTTCTCCAAGACGGGACAAGTTAGTCCACAGGACACCAAAGCATCTGATTGACGTCGACACCTCTTTCTTTCCTTTCCTAAATTCTGCATAACTCAGAAAATAATTAATTAAAAATTAAAAAATCAAAATTTTATCTCTAATAAAATCTAGTTAGTTAATAAATTTAATAATTTTTTGACATTTCTCAAAATTTTTGCAATTTATGCGATAATTATTGAAAATGAACGGATCAAACTCGTGCCGCGACTTTATAAAATTAAATTAAACGTATCCGCTCCCAACGATCACGGGAAATACGCCTCGCGAGTGAAAATTACGAAAAATCTCCAATCGGAAAAATTTGACGTTTCAAAAATTTTACAATTTTTACAATCAATTGCTTAAATAAACGAATCAAATGAATGAATGAATCTATACCAGACGTATCCAGTCCTATTTAACGCGATAATAACGCTTCACGGGCAAAAAATAGTGAAAATTCTCAATCGGAAAATATTTGACAGTTACCGTAAGTCAAAAATTTCCAAAATTATCCAATTTATGATGAATTAAATGATTAATGACTACTAAATGACTATTACTGAATGAAATTAATATTATTCTACTAATCTACTACAACTTATCGGGTTAAATCAGCAAATTTTCAGGAGCGATGTATGAACACGTCAATCACAGTTCCACTTTAGATAAATCATATCTAAAGGCTTAATGATATCACATCGTTCGACATCATGTCACATAGCCGTTCATTATGGAATCCTGTACCTTTATCTAACTCGATGTAATTTTGTCAGCACCACCATTGTAATTCCGGGATCTACACAAAATTCATTGTTGATCTCACTCTAACTAAATTAACACCCCTTTTGTTATAATGACGGACAAATCTGTCGAGTCTCCAGTTCCCAATAAGTTCGGCACGAGGAAAAAGCGAACCTTCTGTTTTCATCAGCCATTATCCTTGTTATGAGAAAAAATCAGAGTAACCTTTCTTCACGGAACTGACTAGGTCAGCAAACTGTGACGACCTTGAGGACAAGACCGGTCACTCACATGATCCGGGTGAAATATGAATCGCAATAAACGTACATGATTATATTTTAAATTTACTACGTTTCGCATTGCGAATGCAAATATGGTGAGAAGTTTTTACCACTCTATGACATAACTAACTGCACAAAAAAAGTAAACAATTCAACAGCCCTTGAACTCTGAAGCTGGTGAAACTAACAATTAAAAATAGGAAAAAATTTATCTGGAAATGATGTAACAGGTATCATAACACTGCTATTTACGGATCATAAGTTCTTGCAGCCTCGTTAACTTAAATTTACATTTTACTTTCACTTTGTGTACATCAGAAAGAGAACAGTGTTAATCCGATGGTATTTAATTCAAATGGAGAGTTTATTCTTATTTTATTCATAAATGAAATGAAAATAAGTACTCATAACATCTTTTTAATTCTTAATGGAAGCCAGTAATTAGAAAGTACTAATTAATTTGAATTTTATTTAAATCGTTCGTTCTTACGACAGTACTTGTATTCTCCGGTGCAATAATGACTTAAGCAAACAAATTATTAAAATCATTTCACTGTAATAGAAGTTTTAATTATTCAAAGTGGTAAATTATGCAAGAGTTCTATAAATAATTGTTTAAACATTACTGCATAAAAGCTATACTTCAATTTTTCTTTTAATGTTTTTTTTTATGCTTGTTGACACTAACGAAATTCTACAAATTAAAAGCGAAGTTCAGCACTAATAACCTTATATACTAATAATTAGTAAACTGACCTCCAAGAAATTCCGGCTACCCTGTTAAATTACTGAATGTATTAAATGATTTTTTACAATATTTCAGCATGGCCGTAATTCTTTGGAGATTAGTGTAAATTGCTTTAAAATTTAAGAAATTTGTTAAATCAACAAAAATAACTATAACTGCCCAAATAATAATTATTATCCTACAACCAAGTTTAGAAAAACGAATGGAGTTTATGTTTTTAAGCTCAGCAGGTCTAGTTTCAAAGTCGGCTGATACAAGACACCTAGAAAGAAAGCAATTTATCCAAAGCGCGGTTTGCATACATACATACTTGTCAGGAAATTTAAAGAAACTGGACTGCGGCAGACAAACCTCGATCTGGCCGACCTCGTACGGCTGCTAAAATGTTGAATGGTATTTTTGTTAACTTGCAGTTCAATCTGAAAACGTCTATCCGGTGTAGAAGGCGAAAAGTTGGGGTACCAAGAACACACTTAAGACTGTTGGACCTTTTCTCCGGCTAACCATCGGCGCAATGTAATTTAAATGGAAAACGGAATCACTGGTTTTAGCCACATTTTTAAGATTTGAAGAATAGGTCGCTATTGCATTTTATAAGAGTGATCGGTCCGCATTCTCCTATCGGATTCTTTTTTTGATGCTGTCTCGATTAAGCTAGTTATTAATTAAAATGTAAAAAATTTTCGAAACTGGCATCCCTCATAAAACCTCAAAATATTTAAAATTTTGGTTTCAAATTTATATGAGCTTATTACTGACACTTAAACGCATTATTATATCCTCATCGATTTTCTTCAAATATTATAGTTTGCTCATAATTTAATTAAAATTGTTTGAGCTCGTTGTGAAGAAAGCGCATTTTTTCATAGCTCGAGGGTAAAGTGTCAACAAGATATATTGCCCCAACACAGGCACTGAGTGGCCTTTGTTAGAACCTTATTGACTGCCATAAAGTTTACCTTAAACGAGTGGAGTGGAAAATATTTATTTTTGAGATCTTTTGCAAATGATTTTAGTTTCGATAATTTACTTATTGTGTTGTCACGAATTTATTGATAACATAAAAATGTTATTTTATCGAAAATAATAATTGAAATAAAATATGATTTTATATAAATAATTGTACCCAATTTAATAATAATGCACGTCAATGATTAAATGAATAGGTATTCCATAATAATTGAAAGGGTTAGAATAAAAAGGGTTCATTTACATTTACATTTTTTGAATATATTGGAGTTTGAAGTTATGTAACTATAGAACAGTCCATACTTTTTTTTAATAAAATCTTATTTTATATTAGTTAATTAAAAGAGAATTGAATTTTAATTGTAAGTTTGTGTTTGGTGCAATAAATAGGTACCTCGCCTTTAACAAAACGTACTTATCCCATAATTTTCAAAAATGCATTTATACTTATTGTGTTATCACGAATTGATATAAAACTAAAATACAAATTTTATTTTATTGAAATACTATGAGTAAATTAATAAGTGTGTACAATACTAATAGCATTAATTGTATAACTTCACAGGCAATATTTCTTCTTGTATAAATTACAAAATGACATATGTCTCTTTGCGTAATGTGTAACTGGCCTTGCACTTGATACATGTAATCGTGGTTATGCTTAAATTTAATTTTACCGTCATTCAACAGAACACACGATTTGATCAATTTTTTTCGATTGCTTCTTCTACCACACAATCTTTCGCGGAAAAGGGACATTTGACTTCGATTGTTGCGTTATTTCCGATAAGACCGCCCGGAGAAGTTGCTAAAAAATTTTTTTGACTATCTATAAATAACCTACATTTTTCTGCTGTCCGTTAAGGGATTAATCTTTTACTCTTTGTATTTTAATTTAGTAATTATTAAAGTAGTAGTAAAATTCCTTTCTAATAACAAAAAATTCTAAAACCAAGTGTTCACGGATGTCAACAGTATTTTTACGAAGAAGTAATAAAATTTTATGAAGTTTGCTATTGTAAATTCCAAACAAAGAATTTTAGCTGAGAAAGGACGGATGTAGGTACCTAAACAAAATATGCAAATATATACCTAAAGTTTGAAAAATATCGGGATCTCTGTCCAACTTTTAAAATTTTGCTCGTTCACGAATATTCCCCAAAAATCGGCAAAAACTTATAAACATTATGAAACTGGAACAATGAGTTGCATAAAGCAATTAGCCTTTTATGATATGGCTACAGCAGGTAAAGGAGGATATTGGTTAGCGGTGGAATCGGAGAATATCATAGCGATGGGCCAAAACTTATTTATGCAGTAGTTATTTTTGTGACAGTACCTACATATAATTATTGCAATATTTAGCTTTCAAAATAATTTTCGTTTAACTGATATGTATTTCGGTCTCTGCTGGCGAAAAATTCTTTTTCTATTGGGGAACTGCCAGCTTGCCATAAATTTTAGTTGTTAGCCATATCTCTGTTCAGAGATGCTCTCTGTTTATGCGTAAATTTACAAAAACAAACAAACACAGTTTCCACGTTCTTTAATTATTAACAAACACATTTTCCACGTGCTTTAATTATTAATTGATTCTCATAATTTTTAGATCATTTTATACGTTACAGCAATCTTTCGGACATACTCAATAAAAAATATTAATAATTCAGAATAGCCGTTGTTAAAAGCATAAATTGCATTCGGGATTACAAAATAATTAAAATCTTTTAATTGATATAAAGATACGCATTAACAACTGGGGGAATTCTTAGGCAACATGTTTCCTAATAGAATGACGAAAAATATATATATATTTTTTAAGATTAAAAGGGTAAAGAACGTGGAAGAACATGTAAATCTAACTTCGAAACTATTAATAATACAATTTTTTTTTTGTCTATACTTCAGCCAAATATTTTCTTATAACATATTCCACGCTTCTTTTTTTTCATTTATTGCCAAAAAGCCAAATTTTAGGTTTAAATATGTTATCGTTCTGAGGTAAGACTCGTCCTTAACCCTTTAAGTACGGATCATGTCAATAAGCGTTTTTACGTAACTTCCGCGACAGCATCAATAAACGTTCTGATGAATTTACTTGTTTTAATAGCCCAATAACGCTTATTGATGCTGCGAGTGCGATATTGCAAAATATACCCGTACCGAAATGGTTAAGTTGAAGACAAACACTATTGGAAGTAACTTAAGAAAATACTTGTAAAATTAGCAATATAAGATATTCTCGCTCTGAAAATCAGATTGAAAATGATAAGAAATTTTTGAAATCTTTAAAAGTTCACCTATTTCTATTTTTACGAGGGTCACTGACTGACTTTTGGTTTACCTGCGTTCGAACTTTTTCGTGGAAATCGTTGTAATTGAGGCGTTTTTGCAAACACGTCACTAGTCTAAATTTGGAAAAATTGAGATTATAACGCCACTTTAGAGTAAAACTTTGCATATATTCAAGTGAACAACAATTGAAAGCAAAAATGTCACATATGCGAAGTTATAGGAATTTATAAAACCAAAGCTTACCTGTTTCCAGTAAGAATTCCGATGGAAATTTATACTTTCTGAAGAATAACAATTTTGGACGTGTGACGTTTTTGCAAAAAAACCCTCAATTATTAAGAAAATACTTACATACCTTATAGCTTGTTAAATACATGACAAATACTGTAAAAATTAGTACACCATTTGGTGTGTTTATACAAAAACTCCTTTATACTTAAAAATGTATTTACGAAAGAATGCAACAGTATTCTCAGAAAGGTTTTCGTAGGCTGTAAACTTATTTTCATTGTTAGAGAACGACCCCCGTTGTCAACGCACTTACCGTATGATGTTTGAAATGATGATAATAAAAAAGTTGTAGGTGTGGCCTGTATTT
Source organism: Dascillus cervinus (assembly GCA_949768715.1). NCBI lineage: Eukaryota > Metazoa > Arthropoda > Insecta > Coleoptera > Dascillidae > Dascillus > Dascillus cervinus. The sequence goes on along the minus strand of OX458316.1, from coordinate 13,867,001 downwards.
AGGCGTACGTTTAAGCAATTAAATTTTATTAGCGACCCTACAAATCTTGAAGGATGAAGACTGTTAACGATATTTTGAGAAGAGCTACTACGTTATGTACATACAATAAAACTTTAATACGTTAAAGAAATTTTTCCAGCGATTCCAGACTTTTCCAACATATTATGTTGAATAATTAAGAAGTACAGTAAAATCTCAGTATAGTGAACCAATTTGTGCACAGTAGCTGTTTTTGCTGGGAGAAAATGTTGTAAATTGGTTCTCAACTGATCTGAAGTTTTATTATTTTATATAACAATTTTTCTTAAACAGAGCTATCCGTTCAGTTAGTGATGATAATTTCTCCCATGCAATGTTTATTAAATTTTTGCTAACTAGCGATTACTAACATGAACTAGGAATAGGGAAAATTTTGTGTGTAAACTCTTAGCTTCCTCTTTAATCTTGTCTCCGATAATAGGCACATGCTTTTCATTGCTTTTGATTGTCGTAATACGACATTTTGCCTGGGAAGCTCAAGCGCATGCGTACCCCATGGACATGTAAAAATAAAGTATTACGACAATGAAAAACACTTATAACTCTCTAATTTTAGGATGAAATAGGGTTGCTTAATAGTGGACTACAATTATTTTTAAAAAATCAATATGAAGGTGAGATAATATTAAAATCATTGAACTCGTTATTGCTTATTATGTTATTATTATTTTTGAAGTATTATTGATGTAAAAGTCAATAATCGTGATGGTTTTTTTTTGCAATTTCTTGTACAATTAAAAATGCTCATTAATCAAAAGTGGAAGAGAAATACAATAAATAATATTACACCAACTAAATTTTGGAAGAGTTTTTAATATTTTCTGGCTTATTCGTTGTAGTAGGGTTATGACGGCTAATATAAAAACTGACATTTAGTTGAAGCGAATTAACGAGGTCATAAAAAATGTACACGGTTGAAATGAGCACAGAAAATTTTGATTTTATTGATTCGCTTTCATCATTTTTATTTATTTTATTTTTCATATTCACCCCTTTTTAATTTTGATAATTAAACAGTAATCCCCGCCAAAGTACTTATTTATAGCTAGGGGAAGAATATGTTGCTATACAACTTTATGGACTGCAGAAGATATAAAATCAATGTTACAAAAATAAAACCAAACGACGTATTTTGCCATCACTTTTCACAATAAAAAATCGTATTACCAAAGTGGAAAAACAAAGCAATAAAAGTTTAATTATTTAGTCAATGATCATCCACTTGATGTTATTTTTATTTGCGAACTAATTTCGCCTATAAAAGTAAGTAACAAACTTGAGTCAGATTTCATAAACTTCATAGTTTTAAACAAATACTTGTGGGTACCAAAAATCAATAAATCACGTCCTGCTTAAGCGCACAATTTCACCCTAAAACTTGGCTTATTGTTAGAATAACTTAAGGAGTTTGCTTATTTAGATAACCACCGACCCGTGCTTAGATTAAGTTTGCTAATAAGGGAACTTTTTGTGTAAAATAATTTCCTTCCTTGAACCAATAACGGATGGAAAGGTAAGTCACCTGAAGTAACAGGTTCGACTGAAAATTTAAGTTAGCAAGAATATAAGAAAATGAGGCAATTTTAACAAGTTATGTTAGAAGAACTAATCCCTGGTTTAAATTCAATTTTCTTCTAGTCTAAAATAAAAACCAAATTAAGCTTTATTGCAATGTGCACTGCAAGTTTGCGAGTTGTATCTTAAAGGTAAAATAAAATCTCCGCCTGTTTTAAAATAATAACGACCGCCTTTTACGGTTTCGCGCAAAGATAACATATTTTCTGTTCCATAATAAATTTCACCCTAATGACCAAAGATCGTTATGATCAACTTATTAACCAGTACAGAGAACTTTATTGCTCTTTAACGCAAAAACCTTGGAACAAAAAACTTGTTAAAAGATACCGACGAGCGCATTTTATAAACTGTTAACGATTGCGTTACCACAGCCCATTTAATATTGTCTCACATTATTAAAGTAGCAGTATGTTGTTATAGGGTGTCGTGTCACCATTGGGAATCTTATCTATTCTATAAAATAACTTAAATGGTGTTACTCACCTTGAGAGACTAGCCACACCTTGCATTTGCATTGTCCTGCTTCGAAAAACAGAAAAACAATGCAATTAATTACCTCCTAAGTAACAGGTCGATATTTTCAATTTTCTGTTTTTGTTTAAATTCAATTGAACTGAATCTAGATCTGGATAACAATCATTCGCTTTATAAAAATATTTTAACGTGAACGAAAGTATATACAGTCGAACTCCTCTGTTTCTTCTTCGTTGCACCAATTGATTTGATGCCGTCGCAGGAAGAAGAAAATAGATATATATATAGTGGACTGTATCACTCGATATAAAGGTTATAAATTGAACCTCGACTGCATCTCATGAATATGAAAAATGCAATGTATATTTATAACAAAAAAACACTAATATCACTTTGGTTACAAAGAAATAAAAAATAGTGTAAAAAAGAGATTAAATAGTAACTTGATAAATAAAAAAGTCGTAAACATCCTCTATAGTGACCTCCTCTATAATGAGTTGTTCTCTATAATGATGTTTTGTCAGGAACGTGCATTTTTGAACGTTTTCCATATAAAAATACCTCTATATTATGATGTTAAGCCTCTATATAGTGATTATTCTTTACGAAAGGTTTACCAAAATTCTCGAGGAACGGAATCTTCGGTAATAGAAAACCTGAAAAATCCTTAAAAGAATTTCTTGCAAAATCCTTACTTATGCAATCAACTTTGGACAGATTTTTTCATCAATAAGTACATGTTATGTAAATATTCAGATGAAAATTTGTATTGTTTATTAATAACTGTGTGTATTTCTATATACTTAAACAAATATTTTTTCAAATATAATAAATTTTAATTTTTTGTTTTGAATATCAATTGGTTTTGAAAGTGACTGCCAAAATTGTAAAATTATACTTGAATTCTATATAGTGAAGTTTCTCTATAGTGATGTTTTTTCATGGCTTTTCGAACAACGCTATAGAGGAGTTCGACTGTAATTTAAAAAAAAATATATTAAATTGTAACATAATGGCGATGTTGGTATTTTTCTTGTCAATTAAAAAAAAAGAATGATTTATGGTAAAAATATATATTAAAGGCACTGCACCAAATTTCTTGCAGGTTCTGTTAACATTTATCTGCCTCCTCCCTCAACCAACTTTTAACAAAACCGCACAATAATGAAACATTTTATCGAACTTTAATGACGATTTCGACATTCTTTACTGTCATTTTAAAAGAACAAGGTATTTTATTTAAACGAAATAAGCCTCGTTGATTTCAGTTGTATACCTATTCTCTCAGCTAGATGTCAGAAAATTGCTCTTTTTACAGACGTTTAACAAACGTTTAACAAAATATTCCAACGATTGAATAATATTTTTTTGATTTCGAACAAACAATTGAAATTACCAAATAGGGGATAGTTTGCAGACGAAAGGCGACGGGAGCATTGAGGATAATGTAAAATTTGACAATCCAATTTAATTTTGTTTACAGCGGTTTGTGATTTGTGGGGTAAAGCTTCAATTAGCCCAAGTCTGTTCATTAAAACAGGGTATTTGATTGATAAATTTATATCTATAATATTGATTTCGCTGTAATTGTTTTAGCTGGTGGTAAAAAAAGGGTAGCGGGTGATTGCTTTTGCAAAACTACGACGTAACTATTTCGGATAAAACAACGACTTTAGAGATGTCATATCATTATTCAATCACTTTTTAGCTACAATATGTATTGTAATTAATTGTACGTTCTAAATGTGACTCCCTGTTGTTTCTCATTTTGAACGATACTCGCATCACAAAATTGCTGTTCATCATTAAACTCTTGTTGCAACCATTTTTTAACTTTTTCTGTTCCTGTCGTGTTTCGAGAAAACCGTTACAACATCAATTACTAAAGCCATTGCAAGCTTCCAAATTGCCGTTTGAGACTTAACTTCCACAGCAACTTTTAAATAGCCTTTATTCGCATCAGTTTTGAGAAATTTCAAAAGCTCATTTTCCATATTCATGTTTTTGGATTAAAACTTTTCCAACCATTGCTAAACGATTTACTGACTAACGAAAAATGTGCACAGCATTCCAGTCCAATTGTAAAATTGAATGGTAACTGAGAAACATACTACCAACAACTTTTGATATAAAGCAAAAGTAATATTGGAAACAAATTTAGAAAGATACTTCGGCTCAACTACTAATCATTTCACATCCTAAATTATATATCTGGTAATTTTGGTATTAAGTACCAATTACTAACGATGTTAAACAATCGGTATATAAGTGTACATTTTCAAGATTCTTAGAAGTCGTAAAAGTAAATTAATTAAAGGAGAAATGGTTTGAGGTATAATAGTATATTATACATTAAGGTGGAGAAGTGTCCTTTTATAACCTGAGGACTGCACTTAGATCCTGAGGCGCGCAGCGCTGAAGGATGTAGCGCCCGAAGGTTACTTACTTACTTCTCCACCGTGGTGTATACATCGTGTTTCAGACCTAGTTTCCACGGGCTTGGTAACTAATGCTTAGTACTTGTCACTTAGTACTAAGCGACAAGTACTAATGACAAGTGCTAAGCTCGTGTAAACTTAGCATCACGTAATTTTCCGATGCCTACGCCCAATGCACGCAATCCAATATTCAAAAATCACCACATGCTAGATACAAACAACATATATTTAAGTTTCATATTTTGGAAAACTCCTGACAAAAGTAACTGTCAAATTTACAATTTAAATTTGCAAAATGTATTGGAACTGTTTTAATTAATTAAAAATAAACACAAAAGTTATGAAAATGAAAACTATGTGAAAATAATTCATAGAAGCAAGTGTTATTATTTTTTTTAAAATAAGGACCAATAATTTAATCGTCTACTATGTCGCACCACACATTGATTGAAAAGAAGTTTAGAAAATGGCTTTGTCGTATCCAGTGTAGATTTTCCAAGGCATTATATTGGCAATTGTGGCTGTTAACTGCTCTATTATTCGAAAATTTTGCCTCATCGCTGAACATGACGAATCTTAAAAAACCCTCCTGGTGATTTACCTTGATTGGGTGTGTACGGTCAGGGTAACGATGCCTGTATAATCTGGCTGCAACAACTGCATTTTTGTGACAATCGCCGTAGATTATGATCACATCCACTCGTTCATCGTTTGCAAATTTAAATTGTCAATTTGACAGCTATTTTTGTCAGGGGTTTCCAAAAATATGAAACTTAAACACATTTTTTTTTATCTAGCATGTTGTAATTTTTAAATATTGGGTTGCGTGAATGGGCGTAGGCCTCGTGAAACACTCAGTATACAAATTTTTTTTGTTACTAGTAATTTAAAATATTTTTTATTATATTGCAAATTATCAAAAACAATATAATTTTTGTTCCCATGGCACGGGAGTTAAGTCTATTTTTTTGACCCTGTGCACAAATTTTTAGAAGGTGCTTTGCAAAAATAACGAGTGAAGGTAAAGATTGTATTTACACCGCGAAAAATTTGAAAAATTGTAGATGATTTACTTAAAAGTAAAAAGACGTTAACTAAAATAAGATTTACAGTAAAAATGAAATTCTTGCAGATGGTGTATCGTATGATTGATTATACATGTAAAATTCCACGTTTTATATTTTTGGCATTTAAGGGAACGTTTACGGAAGAACTGCTAAAACACTTTTGACAGAATTGACATTCAAATGTAGGTCAGTTTGTAAAATTAATTAATTTAGTTAAACAATTATTAATAATTAGTTAATGCATAAAATTCCATTAAATTCTATCTCCTTATTATAGCAAATCGTTCGAGAAAAAGTTTCTTTCTAAAATTGTAATAGAATCACCAACTTGTCACTGAACAAACGGTAATAAAATTAAACTTCACAGCATTCTAATGTACAACAAAATTCGCTGTATGGCTAGTATAAGTAGAAAAACGAATTTTAAACTTTGATTCAAAACTGGTGATAACACTTGAGGAGTGGAAATAAAAACCGTGTTAAGTGCCTTTTCATACATTTTAAGATATTCAATTTTTTCTCTAATGCGTACCCAATAATTTTGTAAACAATTAAGAAACTTCTCTGGCATCAATATAATATGCCTGCGAAATATTTGTGCGTACGCATTAGAGAAAAAATTGAATATTTTAAAATGTATGAAAAAGCATTGAACACCGTTTTCATTTCAACTCCGCACTTGATTAATTATTTAAGTAGGTATGTGATTAAATTAATTATTTATACACACATTCCTTTGAATGCCAACCTGAGTTTTCGCGTTTTACCAGTTTGAAATATAGAAATGTACAGATAATACCCAGTGCATGTTGCTCCCTTTGGAAGTACAGTAAAACCTCGATATAACGCTAATGGGGGGGAGAGGGTGTCCGTTAAAGCCAAAAGTTTGTTATATAAAAATAGGTTTAAAATAAATCAAAAATCTTTTTTTTTAAATACACTGTATTTAGATGTAAATAAAAAATACAAAACACAAACAAAATTCTATTTAATTGTCTTCGGACAATCGTCGTGAAGTGACGTTGCTGCAGTCTACGAGCATTATGTCTCAAATTCTAGTGCTAGACGTATGACGTGATTATCATGGCCGCTAAAAATTGTTTACATGGGGCGACACTTCAATTTAAGCATGTATAATATTAACAAGGACGTTTTTAATTTTTTTACATTTGACCGGATTTTTTGTCTGTTATATCCAAAGTCCGTTAAATAGAGGTCCGTTCTATCGAGGTTTTACTGTACAGTAAAACCCCTCATTGTGGACACCCCTCTAATGCGGACATCCCTATTAATGGACACGTTTTTATCAGTCCCGGCATTGCTCCATAAGATTACATTATACAAACACCCCTCTAATGTAGACACCCCTCTATTACGGACATTGGACACTACTTGTCTACCCGAAACTTGGAATTTCCCCTTCTATTGGGGACACTTTCTAAGTACATTTTGGAGAATTTATATCTTAGTTATGGTGAATTAGACCTATTGCCGATGCACTACCGGTTGACTTTCAAAGTGGTTGCGATTATGTCTTTTTGTTCACACAAAGTGGGGTAGAGAGGGATGTTTTAGTTGATGACGGGGTCGAGGAACTTATTTTAAGAGAGGTCGATAGCCGATAAATGTATATTGAACATTTACTTTCCATCAACCACCATCTCTGGGTTTTTAAATTTAGTCTAGTTTTGAATGTGTAGTAAGCAACAACAGCTCCAGTTCGAAGTTAATTAAATATAAAAGAAAAAATCGCCCTCATTGAATTTTCGAACAAAAGCAAGTGCGGTGTCCGTAAAATACGGCGCAAGAATTTAAGATTTCTAAAAGTTATGTGGCCACAATTTTGACAAAACAGATAGAATTAAAAGAAGAATGATTAAGAAACGACGATGATTCACGAGTTAAAAAGTTTCCACAAAATAATGGATTAGTGGTGGACAAAAAAATAATACCCCCTCAATAGTGGACAGTTTTGTCTAATTGCTTGAGTGTCCACTATGGAGGGGTTTTACTATACAAATAAACAAGAATACGCAATTGTAATTTCAAAAACCTTTATTTTATCCACTTTTTCTTCATTTCACTATAAACATCAATTTACTTGTACGCAGTAGTAAATGACTATCTATTTGCATAGCTTACATGTTTCTGTGCTCCTTATACATTTTCACGCTTTTCGAACTGTCAGAACCAACCTATGCCCTGCTTATGACGTAACGGGTGTAAAGGAGACTAACCGAGAACAAGAATATCTGTTAATTTGTTTGTCTGCTTCATATTCCTTTGTAAATCCGTTATACTATCGAAAGTCAATTTTATCAAGATACTTTTTTCTACCAACTCCCAATAATTAACATAGGGCATCAGAGAAACGTGCTTCTGTTAATATTTATTCCTAAATCCTTCGACTTATCGGGATAAAATTCTACAATACTATTTTCTGTAGTTTTACACGTATACCATAGAGTGCCGAGAATCATAGTGTCTGTCTTTGTATCTTTACAACAAGGATACCGGAAAATTTCAACACCATCACACAGATAAATAAATAACCAGATCTACATGCTAAGAAAAACTAGGTAGAATCCATGCCAAACTAAAATTAATTTAGCGGCGTTTCAGACCATCTTTAGTTTAGGGTATTCTGGTCAAATCCCGACTCGCCGAGATTTTTTGTGCGGCCCGTTAAGTTATAATTGTATTTCTATAATATCTAAAATAAGGTGCGACATAACGGTATATATAGTATGGCCATCAACTAAAAAGTTTCCATAGGCCTCGTTTAGGGTTACATTTTTATATTGCATTACCTTTTCTGCATCTTTCTCTCTTCATCTGCGCAATGTGCGGTCCATGAGATTTGGCACGCACTATATTTGAAGTGAAGCTAGTATGTAATCTAGATATCACTTTAATCGTGCGTGTATTTAATATTTTTAAAATACAGTAAAACCCCGAAGTTACGCGATAGGTGAGACCGACGACGATGGCATTAGTCGACAAGGCGTAAATCGGAGTATAAATCCATATAAATCTTACTAATTGTTATGCATTGTAGAACACTACTGAACAATACAAAATGCAAGTGACCGAAACGCGTGCGTTAGCATAAGTTGTGCAAACATAATACGCTGATTATACAGTTATAATTTTAAAGCACCTACAATAAAATAATGATATAATCAATAAAAATTTGATTATAAAGCAAAATTTTTAAAATTAATCCGTCGAAACTAAAAGTTGGTACAAGCTTCTTATTGTACAACATTCGGCGGAAATGCTTACAGAGGGGTGAGGGATGGTGGAGGAGAAACCACACATATCGTGTGATTTACGTAAGTCAGAGTAGCGTATTTTATACTCTTCCAATGTCTTAGAAAATAGCTATTACTTTAGTGAGACCACTGCTGTTTATTAATTCCAATAATAGTATAATTTATAAATAACAGTTGTTTGAAAGGCACTGGAAAGTGTCATCCATTAATCAAACAGCCTATACTACTGCAACTAGGTAAGCTCAATTAAGAAATTAAATATTTGTCCATGATTGCTTTATCTATTGCCTGTCTGTAATACTGCAATTTTGACGTTTTTAGCTAAATTACCTTGATTACTAATTCAATAAAATTAAATATAGTATGTACCAAAGAGTTGGAGTCCTTTGCATTTTGGGTTGCTTATAGCTTAAGTTTCGAACGTACTTGTTAAGTAATCAATGGCTTTACGCATATTATAGACATCCATATGTAGTTAATTGTAAATAATTAAATTAGAACTTATAATAGTAAGTGAAACATTATTTCAAGTTCTTCAAAAAATTATATTATAAAGAAAATTTATTTCAAGCCTATAAATGATAAAATTGTCCGTTAAGAGAAGTGTATAGGCCGAATTGTCTGGCTGTTTCTCTTTTTGATTAAATTCTCCGAATGAGACACCTTTTCTGATTGTATGATTTATTGACACTATATACACAATAAACCTAAATTATGCACTAAGTATAATGAGTTTATGATGTTGATACTTTGAGCTATTGTAAGTAACTGATCTAATGTTTTCTATGGAAAATTTAAGGGTCCTTTTGAGAGAGGGACACTTCAGGTACTTTTCTAACCCGAACCACATGTGCGCGTCCAAGAAGCTTTATTACAATAATGAAACTATACTGGTTGTACTATATTAAGTGTCCACCATTGATAACTTTGCTATTATTACAGCTACAAAGCCGGTTAAATTAGCAAAAAATTGGTGTTTTTCCGCTGATTACCATAATGACGGTAAAAGAACAATCAAACGTGACTATCTCGAACAGACACTTACTATACAGGTGTTAAATTTGATTTTTTGTAAGATATACTATTATAATTGTACATTTCTTGTTAACATCAATTATACACCCTCGGGTGAATTTTGCTTTCGGAACCAATATTTATTGTTTAGTAGGAGAAGTTGGTACATGTTATTAAACTCTATATGATATCATAATCAATTTACACCACTGTTGTGATTTATGTTAACACGTCTTGGTAATGCAAAAGGAAGTTACGAGCTTGTCTAATTTCTCTCGGGCGTGGTGCATAAACAAGAATAGCAAATAATGCGCAAGTTGTAAGTAGGTATTGATAAATTTAACATAGACCATAAAACATTGCAACACTTATCATGTATATCTGAAGCTTGAATGTTTTTTTGATTTCCCGTACATAGGCCATTCTGACAGTTATCCAAACATATGTTGCATTCTCACTCGTTATTTATATCATTTATCTTATATCGCATATAAACAAAAGACCCACGCCACGGACAGCCGGGACAGTTTACAAATTGCTGCGCTCTTTATGTTTTCTGTACTTTGTATGCTCGAGCTTTAGAGGTTTTATATCATCATCCAGAGATAAATACGTCGACGCTTTTAACCTTTCAAAACCACAATAAAAATTACAATCAAATATTATTTTTTAAATCTATTGACAACAATTTCTCTTTGTAATTGTAATCACACCCCCATATCAATGAGATCGTAAATTATATTTATACAAACGCAGCAGGCAAATTACTTACAAACAGTGCAATAATTTTGATTTAATAATAGCCATTCCTTTATGTTGTATGTAAATAGACCTGCTTGCTACCTAATTTGTCTCAAATTCATCCAATTGCAAAATGGTTTATGATCAGGATTATAGTCACGTCTTTGTGTGAAGAGGAGGACTAAACCAAAAGAATATCAAGCCATTTTTACTGGGTAAAAGGAATTTTTAGACCATAAAAATCTTCTTTTATGTAAATATCTTTTTATGTTTTTTATAAAAAATATGAACTACAATGTTTACAATTTGATTACTTTTAAGGATGAAAGTAACACAAATTTGGTGGCAGTTACAGATCATCAGTTTATATAATTAGTTATCACCACATTGCAACTTGCAACACTAACTTAATACAACTTACATGTTCTAAGGCAATTTTCAGTAAGATGTTTTGTGTGCAGCAGCTATGTGCAACAATAGAACAACGGTTTTTAATACATTTTGCGGAAAAAAGGTGAAATTAAAGTAAAATATAAAAAAGAGGATAATGATTAATGACAGTTAGGTGTCCGCAATTCTCTCAATTTTCAAAACAATGTGGGTACGGTGGGTAGCGACAGAACTGAAATAAGAGACGATATAATTTTATGCTGCGGGTTTTGCGAAATTGTAAAAGTAATGTGCCTAGAATATAAATATTGTGAATGATTATACTAACAATAAGATGTGAATATTTCTGACTTATTTCATTTTTTGTTTATTATTGAGATAGTATAACATTAACTATAATTTATTAATCATTGAATGCTTGTTCTTTGCACAATATTGTGTGATATTTTTTCTACTGTTGTATTGTTATTTTTTACTAGTGGTTTTAATTGTCAATCACAATGTGCTCAGAGCTTCGTTTTTTCTCTATTAAGGGGTTACAGCACCTTGTGATTTTCAGAATATCAATTTTTCTTTTTTTTGACTATATTTATTATTTGTACTTTGAAGAATATTTTAAGCTGTTAACCATATGAAAATTCAAATTATTTTCGGGGTTCTAGCAATTTGAAATGAGCGCTGAAGAGTACGCCTGCATCTCGGGTAACAAGCGGTATTTTCTTTCTTTTCAATTTTTCTTGAAACTACTTATTTCAAACTGGTGGGCAAGATATTTATTTACTCAACCGATTTTAATTAAACTTGTACCACATATTCTTTATAATATTATCTAAAATGTAGCATAGGATCTTTTTGATTGGATGCCACCTTCATTTTTTACAATTTTTTAAAGTTCAAAATTTTGTTAAAAAATTGATTTTTTTGTCGCCATTTCTACAAAAAATCATTAAAAAATTCCAATGCTACATTTTAGCTATTACTTTTCTCATTAAGAAACATATTTTTAAAATTTTTCAAACGAGGACTCTTAATTTTTTTATTCTGTTTCTTTAAATTGTTCATAAAACTATAATGTATTCATGCAAAATAGAAATTATTTTATATATTTAATAGCTGCGTCAAAAAAAAATTATATTTATACCCATTTTTCCGAGCGCCAAGGAGATGTAACCCGTTAAACAATCTATCATATTTCTAGCTCATTTATACCATAAACGAGACACAATAGGCACAATATTAGTGTGCCTATACTAAAACAAGTTAATTAAAACCTTTTTCTTGCATTGGTCCATATAAAAATTATTCTTTTCAATCAACCCCTTTTTAATGTTATTTCCCAAAATTTGCAGTAATATATCAAATGAATTTGTAGATCAGAGTATACACTTCACTAAATACTTGAACTAATCTCTCCAGTTCCATGAACCGTTTGCAAAATTTTATCAGTTCCCAGTGGATCTACATCGACCCCGTTGGGAGCCCTTGATGTTAACTATAGAATGCATAAATCAATGCAAATCATTCACCTAGCGAAACTAGAACCTTGAGGAATTAAAGACCCAATCGAAAACTCGGAATTTTAGAATTCGCGTAGCGTCACGCACTTTCAATTAGAGTAACATAACAAAAGTCTGCCTCTTTTCCATTTAGTGCCGTATTCCTTCCGTAATTAAATCACGCAAAATTATAAGTAAGTTGGTCTCTTCTATATTTCATTTCAAACCGTTTGATCTATCGTAACCAATTCGTGCAAAATTATAGGTAATAGTGATTACCGGGGAATTTCAAATACGGGTAACATAGGATACCGGAAAACTCCGGCAATCGCTCAGCAACGCCGTGCAAATCAGCTAAGTAGCATACTTATAAAAAAAATGCAATAATGTGAATACCAAAAAACTCTTTCTGCGCACAGAACTATTTTCATTAAAACTGGGAGCGACTGAACTATTTGTTTTAATCAGTTCTGTCCGTTATTTTGATATAATTCAACAGTAACGTGGCTCCCTTTTACGAATAATTCTACATTTCAATGAGGTTCAAACCGCTGAGTAACCGAACAAGAATCACATTGAAAAAAGGAATGCGTATCAATCACTTGACACGCCTATTTTATTTCTTTCATCAAAGTCACATCTCGGTATCACGCGATACCACGTTCCTAGCCTCGAGATGTATTTACGCCGATACTTGGAAATTAATGACATTTAGCAACATGGGTGCGCGGCGTTAACGGCACCAACCTTACTAATATAGCGAGATAACAGGACATTTTCTACTACTCCAGTCCGCACATTTGAAGCTTCCAACTCCAAATAACAGTGAACGCCGAAAGAAATAACAAACCCACAAATGTGAGTATAGCCGAACATATGAAAAGTAAATAGAGAGTAAAATTTAAAAAGCACATGCATTGTTTTGTTTGTAGATTGAAAACTTTTTTTGTAACGTATCGCCCAGGGACTATTGCTTATTAATATTTCAACTTATTAAAAAAGTATTCATGAACAATAAAAAATAAATAGTGTTGGAAGAACGAGTCAATAGTTACAAACAAATATATAATCGTAGTTACTACTTGATGGTAAAGCTTTATGTAGCTCTGTAGTCGCCACCACGAAAGATGTTTGAGGGAAAAATTAAACGCGCATGGGCATGCGTAGTTAAAAAGTCTAGGCGTATAGATTACTGTCTATCATAAGAATTAGTACTTAGAAATCAGGTAATACGCAATCTAAAATAAACTGTAATTTTTTCGAACAAATTACTTTGATTGAATAAAGTTAAATATAGTTTCAGGTGATTAGTCTATTGCATTCTCCAACATTAATGGTAATTCCCCAAAATTGTTCTCAAATAGTAAACTATCAGGTCCCGTCTAAAAATAAACGCTTTTTTACCCATAATCACTTCTTAGTATTTCTTAATAAGACTTTGGTTAAACATTCTACCTTTTTTAATTTTTTTTATAGAGGTGTTCAAATTCCTTGAAGAAGACGTAGTACCTTGATGTGATAGTACTCGGTACTATGGGGTTCCCCTGAATGGGTCGCTACCCACTAAACACACCCCCTCATAGCTCTACACAGCCTGGAACCGCCTCTCGGCATTACTTCAGACTGTGCTGCTCTCAATGCCAAGTGCATCCTCATCTATTATAATTTAGCTAATTGCTTCAATTAATTCTTTACGATTTGTTTCTTATGTCTCCATTGTCTCCCGTCTCCATTCTTCCTCCTGTTTGTCAATCATAATTCTCCTCATCATGTGGGTAACGGCGTCCCAGGACTCCTTAAATGCTAATAGTAGCTCCGCTACGTTTTCCTTCCTGACTTCAGTACCTAGTTCCCGACTGGCGTCTGTCCTGTATAGTTCCCATGTTATGCATCCGAAGATTGTATGAGATGGGGAGTCTGCTTCGTCGCAGTACCAACATTTATCTTGGTCTGCCTTCCCTATCTTCATTAGATAATTGTTAAAGATACCGTGACCTGACATGGCTTGGGTTAAGTGGTGGTCCATCTCTCCCCATCCCCTACTGGTTCAAGCTCTGACAACTTTGACAAAAGTCTTTGCCCAACCGTTGTATGAGTTCCACTCTTGCTGCCACTTATTCAATAGGTTGTCCCTGACTTCTTTCTTACGTCCCCTGCCGTATTTATATATCTCCGTTCTCTCCTTTGTACGGAGGCTTACAATTAGTGGTTGCATATTGGACAGAGCTTGCACTGCGCTGTTGGAAATAGTCCTGTAAGTAGATGTTATTCGGATAGCTAGCTTCCGGTTCACCCTCTCCAGGAGTGTGTTGTAGTGCTTGTATCTAACTACTTCCCCCATATTGGAGCGCCATACAAAACAACTGAAGTGATGGCAGAGGCTAAGATCCTTTTTTTCCCATGCTAGGTCCTCGCATCCCTGCCATAAGTCTTATTAGGGCATTCAACATCTTAGTGGCTCTATTGCATACGTTTCTAACGTGCGCCGTCATTCTGAGGTCTTTGTCTAGTGTTATGCCCATGTACCTTATAGACGGGCTGCTTTCAACAGTTATCCCTCCGATTTCAATGCTTACTTTTTGCACTTTCCTTCTACCGGCAAGGAGGACCATTTCGGTATTCTCTATCGCCAGTTTGACGCCCATTTCTCTCAGTTTATCTTCGATACTGTTGACTGCGTGTTTCGCTTTGTCTTCCAGTTCTGCTTTGGATTTGCCCATGATAGTTGCAGCTAGGTCGTCCGCGTACGTAATGCTCGTGATGCCCTCGCCTAAATCCAGTTCCAGTATCTCGTTATAGAAAATATTCCACAGTGTGGGCCCCAGGACTGAGCCTCGAGGCACGCCACACGTAACTTTGATTTTTCCCCATGTGACGTGCAGATATACCTGTTTGACATGTATGCCTGCACTATTTTCTGCAAGTAACCGCTCACATTCGCGTACCGTAGAATCCTGACGATGCCTTGCCATGGGACCGAGTTAAAAGCATTCTGTATGTCCAACGTTATTAGTAGGCAGAACCCCTTATGTCTATAGGAGAGCCTCTTTATCTTATTCGGAACTTCCAAGACCTTACTGACTGCATCTATAGTGGAGCAGCCCGGTCTGAAACCGAATTGGTTACGGTGGAGAAAATTAATTCCGTCCAATTCCCCCTCTAGTCTTCCCTTGATTATGCCTTCGAAAAGCTTGCCGATCACGTCTAGCAGGCAGATAGGTCTGATGAGCGACATTTGAGTTTTTCTTTGGTTTCTCGATGAGAATTAAGAAGGCCCCCTTTCCATGACGACGGGAAGGTTCCCTCTTTGAGACATCTATTCAGTACCGAAATGAAGACCTGCGGATGTGCCTCTGCCATTACTTTAATGACTTCTGCAGGGACAAAGTCTGGGCCAGGGGCTTTTTTGTTTCTGATCCTGCTTGTTGCCGTCTTCAATTCTTCCTCCTGTTCTTTCACATTAGGCTGTTTTTATATTACTTGTGTTTAGTTATTGGAAGTGAACAGCAGCCAGTGTTTAAGTAACTTTTTGTAAATCTGAAAATAGAAAATCTAAACACGTCCCTAATACTGAACAAGTGTCGTTACTACCTGGCGTCTCCAATAGATCTTGTTTATTCAAAAAGCTTTATAATTTTCCAATACTTGCCTGATTTATTGGTTATGATTTGAAAGTTGTAAATAATATTTCTTACTGACACTACAGAATTTCTAATCGAAATAACGACAAATTTCAATAAAAAGCTAAATTAAAAATTAAAAATAGAAGATTATTTGTGAAACGAAAAACCCCATAAATCCACGAAAAATGACATACGGAATTATTGTAGTTTATTAATAATTGAATACATAGCCAAATTTTCATAATACTATCGACAAAATTAATTTGGGGGAGGGGGGCATTAACGTTGGAGGATCCTGTATGTAATCTGATTTTTGTTATAACACTAGTGTGACTAGCTTTGGATAATAATTAGTGTTAATTATGTTTGAAAATATCTAACATTTTTAGTGATTACATGAACTTGTAAATTTCTTCAAGAAAATCAAAGTGAAACTTTTAATAAGCATAACGAGGAAACACACAATCGAAATAATTAACTGAAAGTTTTACTCCAGATATCTATAATAGAAAATGATAATAACAACACATTACCAAACAACACAAGTGAAAGCTTACGTTGCCTGTGAATATTTACTCTCATTGTTTATTCGTCCTGAAACCATATAATACAATTTTCGTTACATTTACATATTTTATAACTCTCCCAAATAATTCAAGGCCAACAGGGTTCAAAAATAAATGTAATCCCACAGACTTTCAGGACTTATTTTAACAACTTATTTAATATGTCCGCAATGCCTGTCCTAAACCGTTGGTTACGAAATAAAGGTTAAACGTTCATAAAATTTGTCCCATTTGAGTGGGACCTTTGCAGTTATGTATCCAGTTTTCTGGGGTCAGTGAACACTCAACGCCAACCAGTATTTGGCTAACTTTATATTTACTGTAGTTATTCCTTACATGTAGGTAGGGTATTGCGTTCGTGAGTGGGTGTGTTCATGTCTCACAGATACCACTGACCACAGTACAGCTTAAATATTAATGTATTCGTTACCGTAATAAACAAGAATCGTCCCACATAACGATGTTTGAAGTTAGAAGCTGCGATAAACGGCACTTTTAATTACTAACTGCTGTTATTTACGCTTTAAATCTAACACCATTTTCAAACGAGCTTAATTGCGACGTCTCGCGCAAGTCGCCACTAGTTTTATTTTCTGTGATTAATCGAACACAAGACAAAATTTAAAAGGCAAATAAACGAAGGAACGGTAGCGGAAAATGTTAAATCTGTGTTGTTAGCTTTTGTTAGTAAAATCACCTGAGCGAAACGTGTGAAATCAGCCCCGTACAAACAAAAATCACATGTTCGTTATTTTTATGTGACATAAAATAGAGTCAATTTTGTACAGTTGAATGGTTTGAATTAAGTAATCTATATGCGTGGATTTTTTGTTTTAGAACAGTTGTGTAATTGAGTAGCATCTGATTTGAAAAAATGTGATTTATGAAAATGTTTTTGAATTTTGTAATCTTCTCACCATCCGACTAATTTAAAATTTGTTTATTTCTATATAAATACTATATAAATTTGTGTTTCAAAGTAGCAAGTCTGTTTTCTTTTTAATTTATGATTCACAGCAAATTACTTACATTTGATTACCTGATATTATTCTAATGGAAGGTCTGCTTTAATAGAATATACCTGTAGGTATTAAAGGGTCTGGCAATGAAACTGGATGATTTGAGGATGGGGTTTAGAGCTCGTAAGGTGGTGGTAGGGATGAAGATTAACAACCCCTCACCATAAACTTGATTTACCATTTAGTTTACTATGGTCCCATTCAGCGCATTCAACTGTTTGGAAAGAAATTTAACTATTTTTTAAAGAATGAGTACTTTATTTATTTATCGTGTAACAAGAATAACTCTTGGCGTACAATACAAAAAAAAATAATTTCTAAACACTACGTTCGCCAAATGTCTTCCATTGAAATGTATGCATTCTTGGAGTTGGTTCTGGAAGCATATTGAGGGGTATTGCATCAATACCGCTGAATGGCGGTTTTTTATGTGGGTACCTAAAAGCAAAAATGTTTGAGACCAATCCACCCAGAACTATTCAAGCCCTCAAACTTTTGTTTTTAGGTACCCCCATAAAAAAGCCATAAAACGAGATTGAAGTAATACCAAATGGTTATTCTTTTTACACGTGATATTTTTACAAAAAATTTATTCTTTAAAAAGTAATTACATTTCTTCCTAAACAGTTGAGTGCGCTGAACGCGACCATAGTAAACAAAATGATAACTCATGCTGATGGCGAGGGGTTGTCGACCTACGTTACAAAAGTGACGAATTATAATTTCGTACATGATCTGGTTAAATTGAAACCTAAAAGAAACAAATTAATAAATTATTATTTAAGTTAGTAGTTAATCGTCATTATGTTTACCTGTTTGTGTAACATACTTACAGTTTACACAACGGCAAGTTATAGTTTTATGGGGTCCGAGGCAAATTTGAATTTAGACTACATCCTCTTGGATTAACCCTAGAATCGTATCGTTAGTAAATTTAATAGTTTAGTGTCAAGCAACATTTTGATGATATTACGGTTTACAGATAAGAGCCGCGAGTTTTTGCTCATTTTGCATTTATTTATTTATATTCTAAATCCGAAACAGTGGTAGCAAAAATTCCAAACGCCGCATTTAACCCGCCAGAGCTGACGCGAAATAAGTTTTATTTGCGGCTAGCGCCCTGTTTGATAGGCACTGGTTTATAGCGCGTTATCAGCTACTTATCTGTAACTCAATACGATATCAACTAAAGTCGCTTATTGTATGCAAGCAATGTGTGAACTTTACGTATCGATAATGATCCAGTGTTAACACTGGCCATGAAACGAGTTGTCCTTCTTGCCCATACATTAATTTATTCTTAATCGGTATTTTCGTTTTCAATGATAATGATATTGCTGTTACAGGGAGCCATTATTTTATGCAAACATTGTTTTTTGAACTACTTAAGAATTTAGTTTTGTCATTCTTTTATTCACATCTTTTTTTTTAGAGGTGTTTAAATTCCTTGAGGAAGACCTAGTACATTGATGTAATAGTACTCGGTACTGTGGGGTTCCCCTGAATGGGTCGCTACCCACTAAACGCACCCCATTCATAGCTCCACACAGCCCGGAACCGCTCTCGCATTACTTAAGGCTGTGCTGCTATCAATGCCAAGTGCATCCTCGTCTTTTAATTGTAATTCAATTCTTCTTTCTCCTTCTCCAACTCTAGATTCTCCTTCCCTTCTATGATCGCCTCTGCATCCCAGCTTTCCTGGCTCTTCATCATTTCATCAGCTTCATGATTAGTTAACTGATGCCGCCTCCTTGCACGCTTTACACGTAGAGCTGCCCGATCTGTGCGCATGGTTACACAGCCAACAGTACGCCTCATTTTGGCACTCTTGAGCTTTGTGCCCCTCTTTGGTGCACTTGAAACAGTGATTTTTCCTGTCCGGACCAGTGCACACCTTGGCAAAGTGACCAAATCTCTGGCAATTAAAACACCCGGGGACGTTAGGCCTGGCTCTGATCCGACAGTTTGTCCAGCCGACCTTCCATCTTCGCGCTTCCACTAGCAGGATATCATGTGATTTTCTATGCACCTCTAAAAAAACAAAACTCAATTTTGAAGGCGTTACTATGATTATACCACTCATAGTGCTATTTTTCCCTATCCTAACAACCGCTTAATAAATGATAATCAGCACTGGAGAATGATTAATAAGTGATTATTTCCTTCGTGCACATAAAAAGTCCCAGTCACCATGGTTTTCCTCAGTTTTATAGTGATTAAATTTTGACGTTTCAAACGTGTCAAAATTTACCCGATTAAATTTTGACGTCACAAAGGTGTCAAAATTTACCCGATTAAATTTTGACGTTTAATAGCTTCTGAATTTTTTTGCAATCATTATCAAAGATTCCTCGACAAGTAAATAAATAATTCGTTGTAAAATCTATTTATTCAAATTAATAATCAGGAAATAATCATGCCGAATACCCCGCGTGCATGAAAATAGCCTGATTAAATTTTTACGTTTTTGTCGCAAACGTTTTGCCATAAAGAAATATTTCTCGTAAATTTTCCACCCAAAATTCCTCGTGCTGCGCACTCGAGATTTTGTTACATGGTAAATTTGCTCGACATATTTCTAGGCAAAACATTTTGACAGAAACGTCAAAATTTAATTACTGTTGATAATTCCGCGTACTGCTCGGCACATCTAGCAGTATGATTCGAATTTGACTAATAGGTGATAATCACGCGTGCTACTACGCAAATCTAGTGTACCGTGCTGTCAACTAAAATGTCACAGTTAGAAAAAATGGCGCGTTTCGGTAATTCTTACTTAAAAAGTATTGAAGAAAAAATACAAAACCATAAACCATCTAACACTGTAAAGTCTCACAAGTATATTGGGTCCAATTTACCGAGTTCTCCGAATCTCGGAATTATATTTTGCCCGAAAAAGTATTAAATTGTTCATTCGTGATATAATCTGACAAATACAATTCGTGAAATCGTGACTATTAATATTCGCATGTGTTGATGCACTCGACATGTTGTCAAATAATTGCACTCCTCTTCGACTCGTGAAATTAATTTTTGACAACATGTTTCGTGTTCCAACTCATGCGATTATCAATAATCTCGATTCTACTTGTTGTATTGTATATGAAAATTTGATTATGTATACAGTTATTAATGAGTTGCGATCTGATGTTAATTACGTTTTTAGTTTGTATCATCTGTCATCGCCACTCTCATTTTTGAAATTTTTCTAGGATTTTTGGGCTATTTTCATAGATCTTTTATTTATAGTTTTCTTAATACAAAAATTTCAAAACCTTGTCAAAGTTTTATTGAAATTCGCCGTTATTTGGATTAGAAATCTTATGATGTCAGTAAGAAATATTATTTATAACTTTCAAGTTATAACCAATAAATGATGCAAGTGTTTTTTCAAGAAACAATGTCCCGAATATGACAGGTAGCAGCGGCACGCGTTCAGTATCAGGGACGTGTTTAGGTTTTAAAATTTCAGATTTACAAAAAGTTACTGAAACACTGACTGTTGTTTGTTTCAAATAACTGAACGCAACTAATATGAAATACCGTCATGTGAAAGCTAAGACAGAATATTTATCTGAACGATTATTAAGAAATACTAAGAAGTCATTGTGGATAGAAAGCATATATTTTTAGACCGGACCTGATAACCCCCGGTTACAATGGGTCTGATTTACAACTCTAATTTATTTCAAATCGTAAATCTTTGTTTAAAAATTTAAACAAAGATATTTTTGTGACTTACAAGATGAAATTAAACTTGGGTAAATTTCACCAAAAATGTTAATCTTGATTTTTCAAGAATTACATTTTTTTGCTTTTTTACGACCTCTGCTTTATCATTAAAAGAAAGGTAATACCACCAAGTTTATGGTCGTACATCTCGCCATGAAATAAACAAAATTTGAACATAATAATTTAAAATTTGAGATCAATTTTGGGGGTGCTCATAGATTAATGAGTCATCATCCAATTCAAAATTGCACAGTATGTCGTTTACGTTAATTTATTCTTAATCGACATTTTCGCGTTCAATGATATTGACATTGCTGTTACGAAGGATTATGCAAACATTCCTTTTGTCTTTTTATCATTCTTTTATTCACCTTCACACTGGGCATTAGCTGTGCGTACTTCAAGTACGGTGTTACTTTCAGGCTTGAAAACATCTTTGAATAGCATTTTAGGTTATCTCTTTAGGTAGATACTTTCTTTTCATTGATAAATCACAAGCTAATTAATTAATTTACATCTTATCCTTCCAAACAAAATATTGGTGAGCTTATAGAAATTACCCTGTAAGTTGTTGATCTGGTTGTAATTATTTATGCTAAATGCGCAGAAATTACTTTTCAAGTTGAAAACTTCTAAATATTACAATATAAGTATTAAGTATTAGTAAGTTTTAAAAAAGTATTGAAACGTGTACAATTTTTACAATTCAATAATGTAAAAATAATAAAAAAACGAACCATATACCTTACCACACTAGTCTAAAGTTTACAAAATTTTATATGATACATCGCACTAAACTCAGAAGCTGATTTATTTTATTAACGTTCAGTAATGAATACAATTGAATGCTTAAGAAATTCTTAACAAACCATAAGAATAGAACATTTTGCATCCAAAACCACTTAAAAATGAATTTCGAAACAATCCACTGAAGAATTACGTTATTTTGAAAATGTAATTCATTATTTTTAAATATATTTAAATATAATATAAAACAAAATAAAAAGTTAAAAAAAGAACAACCTTTTGATATTAACAACTATATCTTAGTATTGAATTAGCGGTGGAAGATAATATTTCCAATTAATTGTAAATAAAGAACCGAATGCCTCTATAACACCATGTATAAAATTTATGAACTCTGAAGTTTATTAACGAGCACATGAACATTAATTAGATCATCATCAAACTAAACTAAGGTTACTAATTAATATAGGTAGCCCTTAACTTATGATCATCTTAACTTACGGCCACGATCAGGTATCGAAACGAAATGTGTCATAATTCAAGATCATCTGCTCTTTATTGAAAAAAAAAATAGAAATTAAATTTATTTTGGAATTTTAAAACCAAGCGAAAACATTTGTTGCTTCATCGTTGTAAATGAAATCAATATCTAAAGCTAAGTTAAACTATTATTACTTAAATACAATAACAAATATTGGCACAAGGAATTATGGAATTAGATGAATCGCTAAGTTGTTACTACAAAAACGCAACTAATATTTGTAGCTAATATAGGAACAGTGTTTTGCAAACAGGAATGAGTTTCAAAGCTCTTCAGCATGATCTAATATCTACAAGCTAAAATGTTTGTTCACGTTCTTGTTCGGATTACAAGAAAACGAGTTCCCTGTAGCTTACATGATATACATCTCTTTGCTTTAGTAATATCTACATTTGTACATCTAAATTCACATTCTCGCGTCATGAAATTTTTCCTGTAAACACAAAAAACAATTTTCAACCTGAACACGTAGAACCGCATACTTATTGTATCACAATTCATCGCACGCGCATCAAAAGGAGTCTGCATTTTGATCTCAAATACTTTTAAAATATCCCCGGTGAGCCAAATGTAAACGAACTTTTAATACCACCATATTTTCTTCGTAGTTTTAATAGAACGTTTGCTAGCGGAATAATGGTTTATACAAGGAAGGTTTAAAAGCATAGAGTAGCAAATTTATTGACGCTATTTGCATAACAAATTTTAACTATACATTTTTAAGTAACCAAAAGTCTGTGAATAATGCGATTTTAACAGTACTGATTATTAAATGCATACTTGCCCTACTTAAATTTTTTATTAAGGAAGCGGAAATAGTAAATGCAAATGAAGTCTTCCTCGACACGCGGGCAGAATACTAATTGATTTAATATTGAAAATTAATAACGAATGACGTTGGGAATATTAAATAGTTATTCTTATGTAATTTGAAACACGTTCAACTTCGCAAGTAGAGCATATCAAACAAACGAATCGGTTAATGACTTTTCGTAACAACTAAAAAATTCGGTTTCATCCGCAAGAAAGTGTTTTAAATTAATCTAATGCAAGTTTCATTAAATGCCTCGCTTGTTGCTAACCTATTTCAAACTAGGTATGACCCTGCAGAACTATGCGATACCTTTCACCGATATTAAGTTTATAAAAATTATGCAGAGCCGCGTCCTTTGCTCCTTTAAGGCGAAACAAAATCTTTTATCTGCGATAAAACCTTTATTTATGCAGGATATTTCTTTTACTTGGATCACTATAAAAATCTCCACACGGTACACAAAATTGGGCGAATGGAAAAAACTTGTGTATTTAGGATACGAGATGGATTTATTTTCATATCGGACAAAAGCGAAAATTTCATTTACTTTTTTGGTTAAATGGATCATCCAAATATTCGTCGAATGTACGGGGAAGTTTTAATGGAAGTCGTAATTCTACAGAAACCGTTGATTATCGCGGTATCAAAAACTTTGTTATTTACAGCAAGTGCGTGGCTACGACACAAGAACGTCATTATTTATTTCTACTGTCGACGTTTTCAAGTTCACTTAGTTATTGTTGTGTGATATTAGCGAAAGTTACTATAAATTTCTCCCAGAGTTCGGTGAGAATTACAACGAAATACAAAGTGTTGAGTTGTCTCATTATAAAATGAGCCTTGGAAAATTTGAATTAAATTTCACGATGGCAAATTATAATCAACAATGAAAACACCTTAAGTGTTAAATAAATTTGTAAATTACGTTTCATTTTGTATTTATTTATGATTAGAAAAATTGTATAAATCCGTTTGCTCTTCCAGGATCTCGAAGTTATTATTGTATTCTTTTATGTTTAGTTGTGGCTAAGGTGAAGCCGGACTTCATTAATTTACATAAATTGTAAATGCAGAAACGACACAACAAGTTTTTTTTGATGAAGTTGCCATACTTTAAAAAAGTTGCTCGATAATTTTTGTCGCGAAATCAATGTAACTTACAGGCTACAAGGTTGTTGCGTTATTAATATACGTGTTTTCCTTTTTAATAAATAATCTTTACATTACAAAAGTACATACACCAATAAAATTAAAAAGTGAAACATTATGTTTATTAATGTTGCTAGTAACCGGTACTTGAAAATTATTCCTTTATTTGTTGGAAGAACAAAATTGAATTATTTATGAGAGAGCCAAAAAATATGTTTGTTATAAAGTGAATGAAATCTTGATTAGGGGTTTTTATAACTTAAATATTGCGCCAGGAAAACAAATTGAGATTTTTTTGAATACCGACGAAGATAGTTTAATAAACTTCCTACAATATCTGTTGTTTGTAGATAATAAATAAAAAATAAAATTTGTTTTTGTTAAAAATCGTCACTTTTTTTCTTTTATTATTCACTGATACTACGACAAATTCAAAGATGTGAATGTATAATTTATTTACGCCCTATTAGGTTGCTAGAAAACTTTTCAAATTCAATTTTTATGACTTATTCATTGAATTTTCTAACCGTATAGAAATAGATTGGTTAGTCTGTGAAGACAGTGACAGAGATCAATTGTGAACACAAGAGGAAATTTGATCTTCGGGAAAAGCCGGCAATATTTTTCTCTATTCTTACAAAACGAACAGATATTGTTTTTTTTTATTGTAAAAATAATATCAGTCTTTCCAACAATTCTCCACTCTAATTTCTGTCAAAACAATATAAGAAGTTTTGTTGAGTATTGCATTCTAGTTCTAATTAATCCTCTGAGAAAAAATTTCACTAATTAACTTTTAAATTAATTATTCAATGCAGATATATTTATAATTTTTAATGTTTTGAGGAATTACAAGAAATATTAATTTGTTCTAAAATAACTAAGGTTATGCAATAATTAATGTTCCGCATTATAGTTCTATTGCAAATAGATGTTGTAATTTTCTAATTATTCTTTGAACACAAAAAATTGTTTGTTTTATTTCAATAGAACAAAATTACAAATTAGTAAATTCACTCTTTCTAAGAAATAAGAGATAATTGTTTTCCAATTCTTTTTTAAATTTTATAATATTAATAACTTGTGCTGGTAGTAAAATAATAACATATTCGTAAAGTTGCCTTATATAAAAATATATCGATAACAAATAAATAAACGATAATCATTTTGGAATCGGACATAATATTGGTAATGTCAAAACCAAATCAATCGTACAAAATTGCGAAATTACTAAATGGTTAATTTGAAACAATTCGAAAATAATTGCTATTTTACCAGAATTGCTATTTCTGTATCCTTGGAATTTTACATTGAGATAATATAAATCGCGAAGTTGAAAAAGGAGTTCATTAACAATTATCTAACATAACTATTGTGGGGAATTGTTCCGAGTATAAGAACTGTTACAAAAAAACGTTTACTGAAGTAAACTTTTTTATGAAATTTTATACTCAATTATATTTACCGTTTTGACCTTAACCTAATGAATGATTTCCATAATGTATGGGCAGATGATGCTGTCTGATTATTGTCTCTCTAAAATTTTGTTTAACTTTCACTTATATCGCAACGATCAAATCTAAAATAACAACCCACGCATTTAGTTGAATGTAATAATTTTGCAATGTCGGTAGCTGAGTAGAAATATAAAATTTAGGTAGCTTAAATAGAGAAAAATTTTCACGTTTTAAATCAGCCTTGCTCCACCTATGAATACTTCCAGATTTATTTCGAAATTTATGTTTCATTGGATAATTGAATTAGTAATTTAGGTCAAGGTAATTTATTGAGTTTTCCCAAGGGATTTCAAAATAAGGATGCGTCTCTCCTTGTAAACACATGTGCCGCTTTTTTACGATCGTCCGGATAAAAATTGCAAAATGTAGGATGCCCGTTATCGGATAATCTGAAATCCGGTGTCAGTGTAATTTATTGTCAAAATGCGACGACCTATTGTGAACAAAAAGAAAGGAAACTAATTCTTTTTTTTATGAATGAGAGCTCGAACTTGAGACAGCTTAATCCGATAACAACAACAAATAAATATGCCACATGCATTTACTATAAATTTTAATGGAATATTAATTTCAACGCAACTGATGAAATATCCGAGAAAAAAGTTTCGTCGCTGCTTTAAAGACACGAAATAATTTTAGGGGTATACGGAATAATTAATTATACTTTAACGAGCTTACTACTACAAAGAAAATTAACAAACTTTTTGCAGCAAAATCGTTAACTTTAACCGAGTCAAGTATCTACTTTTATTGTACAGTTCCGAAACGGATATTTTAGAAACTTGTATTGTTTACATTAATTTAACTTTGCATGCAATAAATACGGACTCTTAGGGTTAAAGTAAATACCTCGACAAACTTTTAATGTTCTTGAAGAAGTTTACAGAATTTATATGTTAAGTATCATCTCTTGTAAAGTTGAAAGGTCCCGTAAACATTCGTAAACGTAGCTAGCCCCGAAAGTATAATATTTATTTGTAAGCATTGTGAGGGAATAAATGGCGCGCAGCAGCGTAGTACGTATGCTATTTTTTCAATCACGACTGAAAAGTAACTTTATGTAGCTGTTGACTAAAAGCAGCACTTTCAGTTATCTTGGTTGGACGATAAATGATAGCTTTCCGATACACATATTGAAAAAATTAATTTCGTTGTAGATACAATTTTGGAACGTTTTCAAGTTTCAGCCGATTTTAAAAATTGATTAACGGTTTATTCTCAACACGATGCAGTTTTCAAATAAAAAGTGCTACTAAAAAGTTGATGGTTTTTGTCGGCCAAATAAATGATTTTGGGTTGAATCGTTGTGCGTAGTTAATTAATTCTTATCACTGCTGTGCAGCGCTACACGAGCTTCCTCAGAGAGTTATCAAGCACTTGTTACATCCGCAAATCGAACATAAACCAAGTCAACAAGTCAGTTTATTTCCGAAAATAACATCTCTATTTGCTTTCGTTTTTATTTGTTTATGCTGCAAAAATTATTTCTGTTTCTTTTGCAAATAAAAACGTTATTTGTTTAGGTGTTTGTTGTATGTGATTGCTGATGTTTTTTTTTGTAAAGTGAACGCCTAACAAAATAATTTTTCGAAAATCGGAAAAATCTTAATAACCTCATTTTTCGCGAAGGCAAATTCGCGAATAATTTATTTCTTTGTGCAAAATGATTTAAATAATGTTGACAAATTAGTAAAATAAAATTAATTATGTAGTGTGAAACCATAAATAGTTACACGTCGTTACTAGCTTGCTGTCACCATTAACACACTTCTTCAGTTGGGATTCGGAGTTTGGAGTTAGCATAGGTACTAATTTCCCACTTGGTTTCCACATCTCGGCAACTTTACTCCAAATGTTCACGCTTATCTTGGTAAAAAGTTTCAACAGAATGAATTGTGGGTCGAGCAGGACCTTTGAAATGGCCAACACGTTTGCTAGATATCATGCCTTATGATTTCTAGCTATAGAATCTGGTAAAACGCCGCATTTATGCCACCAAATCAATAATATATAAGACTTCTAGTAAGTAATGAAAAAAATAATTCTTATCCTGTTTCCAGACGTGGAAATCAGTAATAAGAATTGTCACCGTGAGTTCCACTGAAAAAATATGCTACATAATATTAATCTAAGCAGTTTACCAGCTTCAAATCCATTGGTTCAACGATGTTACGAAAAATACATTAAAAAAAAAAAAACAGTAATATTATGTACAGCAAGATCAAAAGTAAAAGTGATGTCGACAGCCCGTAAAATGAATGTCATTTATAACGTTGGTTTAAATTAAATATTTCTGCATATTGGTCACGTTAAGTGAATTAATAATACAGTTAATGTAGTTCAAATGTAGTTTTATAAAGTGCAGTCAAAAAAGAATGAATTTTAATAGATTCCTTTCTCAATTCAACAATATTTTACATTTATTGATTGAAGGTTCGTTAATTTCGATGAACAAGAGTTGATAAATACACATACGTTGTAACAATAAATTTACGTTGATGTTGCAACGTCACGTTGGACCAATTTTGATGTAAATACAGGTGTATATAATTGATTTAATAAAAGTACGTGGCGATATTCTACCTGTGAACACTGTGAACATTTCGTATAATTGTAACTTTTATTTGTTTTATTTATTTCAAATTTATGACGTATTTACAAATTCAAAGATAGTTAATTGGTTTAGCGTTATAACAGAATTTAAGTTATACTTCTAAAACAAAAAAGTGAAACTGACAGTATTATGCCAGTAGCTTGCTAGACCATATCAATATCGTGCATACCCACTTATTTAATAGTGCATGACATCTGTAATATTGTCAATTTTGCATATTTGAAACTTCTTATATCTTAAAAAATAATCTATAAAATGTAAAACTGGTCTTAAGTTTTTATTCTAGTGTATGGCATAGAATATTGTATAACCAAAAATTTTCTACTGTTTCTATTTCCGACAATTCTTTACCTGAACCCTCTTTCAAGCTGCTCCTTAGTCTTCTTTTTTCTTCCTTGCGTTGTATAATGGAGTACCTATTTGTTTTGGGAGCCATTCTTACGACATTCATGCACGTGGCCATACCATCTAAATTGTTAGATTCGTACGTCGCGTCATCAGCTATTGTATTGCGTGATTGACTCCCATGGGAAATTTTCCCTTTCCCAATAAGCCCTTTTGATGCATTGGCAGATTTGCAACTATATAAAACTATTTTATTATCGCATTATACAATTTTTTGATTATTTGTTTTTGAGATTAGTTAGTCCCACAGAATCCCTTCTTTCTTACGTTACCGTATTTAACTGTCTGAATAGTGTTCCGCCATGCGTGAATTATGTTATTTATAATTTGTTCATCTAAGCACCATATATTTCGTTTTTTGTATATTGATTTCTAGACTCCATTTCTTTTGTATCAACTAGATTCCTTGACATGTATTCCAAATCTTTGTAGTATTGTGCCAACATTATCTGATCGTCTGCAAAACACAATGTATGTATGATAGTATCGTTTAGATTCCGAACTTTAGACATATAAGTGACGTGTTCTGTTCATATTTTTCAAGCTAGTTACAGATATATTCTAAATAATGCCACAAACTTTTTAACTTTTTAAACTTTTTAACTTCTAAAAAGTAGTAATATCACTTTTTAATGTCCTATTCATTTTCTTTACTAAAAACGACAATCTCATTGTAGTTTTTCACAAAAATGATTTTTGTTATTACCCACTATACAAGCTTTTTTTATTAATTTTAACGCAATCCTTGTTTTCCGTTTCTATTAAAATTTAAATCGATAATTTTTTTTTGTTTTAAATGAACAAAACGTTATCGCAAAAGGTAGTAGATAGTTGTAACTTTTAAAGAATAAAGCAAAAAGAAAAAGAAGTTCCATTTAATAACAGAGAACAGTTATAAGTTTCGGTGTTTTTCCAGATATATTTCTCTGGTAAATGAAAATATCATCAATATATCTTACTTGAAAACTTTTATTAAATTTTGGAAGGTTTCATATTGCCGTCTACGGAAACCAGAAAATAATAACGAAAAAATTCTCGTTACAAATAATATTGATAATAGAGCATTCCAAGCTTGTTGTTTGAGATGATTTTTAATATTTCCTCTTCGAACCTTAAAAGTAGAACAATACCATTGTTACTTGCAAAAAAAACATCAAGATTAAATGGTTTAATTCAGAATTTTTATGATTGCATTATTCATTTCCTAAAAAAGGTGTTTATAAAACGGAGGAGAAGAAATGAACGGAATGAAAAAATTCATCACAGTCAGTAATAAATGAGTTTCCAAACATTTTAAGATATTTCTTCCAAATCGTTGAACACATAATTTCTTTCAGAAGGGCAGTTACGTTCACGAGAGTTGTGTAAAAGTGCCAGGAGAAAACAATACAATAACTTCAGCAAATGAGACATTTTCGTTCTCTGGGATTTGTTGAACGAGATCTGTGCAACTTTTTGTAGCAGATCTGTAATACAGTGAAACTTGTGATTGCAATGTATGTAGTGGTCGATTGTTGTTATTGGTATTGTTGATATTTGAATTTGTCGAATGAACTAATAATGTTATTGAAAACATTTGCGAGGATTATTGGAATTTTATTAAAAACTTTAGGGGTTTAAACCATTTGTTAGATTAACATTTACCTTTAATGCACAAACACTAATGCTATATAAAATAATACTAAAATGAGTTCGGTAAAACAAGGAACTTGAAACGATTTATTCAAGATTCAAATTGTTTTTGCATATACAGCATAATAAATAATAAATCTTTTCTGCGTGTGGAGAAACTAAATATTAATATGTATTGTGGAACAAAACTTTTTACAGGTATCGTTTGTTTAATCGTAATGATATTTCTATTAAGAATAAGTATGTAACAATTTACAAATTATTATTATTGTGATTGATATTAACTATATGTTATCAAACGTTATTTAATTACTAGTCGTTCTTAATAAGCTTAACTTCCATTGTGGTCTAACAAACCCAGTAATAATCATTTTTGTATCACCTCATTTTTCTCTGCTTCAGGCAAAACGGATATCACAAATTTTTACTTCTAGCGATGAATTAGCAACGATTTTTTGCTTACATTTGCGAACTTTTTAATTCTATCATCAATTATTCATGAAACGAACCTTTATCAAAATAAGCTCACTTGGTAGTTGAGCCCTGGAGAAGGCATGTTGAAAGAAGCTTTTCCCGTCATTTATATTCTAAGAAAATATTCATATTCGTACAGCTTCACTTAAATTATATTTTCTCATTAATTCCTCGCTAGTTCACTAAGTAATGTTAACTTCAAATGTCCTACACAAGTTTTTATTGGTTTGAGAATTTACGAATACGTCAAGAGTAAACTACCCTTTACCGTTTATCATTTTCCAGCAGAAACTAATCAGTTCTTAACACCAATGTATCGGGTGATCCAGAATGAATGAAGGTTCCTTACTTCGCTAAGATCGTATTATTATTAACAATGTATACATATCAAAATCTTGTTTATTAAAAGTTTTATCAGCCGGATCCCATCTGCTTTTTTTTATTGTCTTTGCGGTCTCAATGCTTTTATGTTATTGTTTCTGTATGTAATTCCTCCGAAATCAGTTTTTTTCAAAACTAAAACTGAGTACATTTTTTATTGATAGGTAAATAAATTACTTTGTTTTGAATAAGAATAAAATGTGTATAAGTGTTTAGTTATCAATCAGAAATACCCGTCTGCATGTCACTGTAAATGTCCAGGGTCCTTCAACGTTAATGGTCACTCCCAAAATTGGTCTCCAATATTAAATTACTATCTTCAAATTTTATCGATTTCATGGAGGGATCAAACAGGAGCCATTGTTTCAGTGACTTTTTGTAAAAGAGAAGTTTCTAAGCTTAAATATACCTCTCATACTGAACGCGTGCCATTACTACCTAGCATCTCCGGGACATCTTGTTTCTTCAAGAAGATTTATGTAAAGAAAAGCTCAAAAAATCCACGAAAAATTACATAAGTGAGCATCACGACACCATATCGAGGGCGTTTAGTTTACAGGAGAGGTAAAAAAATAGGAAATTAGATGGTTACGCTATTTTTACATGGCAATAACTGTCTACAGATGTCAGCTAGCATATTCCATTTTAACAAAATTTGGTTTAGAGCTACTTAATAGGCGTAAAAATTGAATTTCATATAAAATATTGATACGCCCTTCTAGCATGATGCCCTCGATATGATAAAAACTAAAAACGAAATTATTATCAGATCGTAGGGTATTAATAACTGAATGCATGCTCAAATTTTCATTGTATTATCTTCAAAATTGAGTTTTTTTTGGAGGGTGTATTTATCAAATACTCAGATTGAATGTGAATAAATGAATGACAAAACTAAATATATTCGTAAGTAGTTCAAAAAGAATGTTTGCATAATCATCCGTAACAGCAATGTCAATATCACTGAAAACGAAAATACCGATTAAGAATAAATTAACATAAACGACTACGAGCCAAGGACAACTCGTTGCATGGTCGTATCTTCAAAATTATTTTTTAAGAGGGTGATCGTTAAGTTTGGAAGATCCTGTGTATGCATAAAGGGGGCAATAGCATTTTTGGTAGAAGCGGTGCGTTAAATCAATTTGATTTACCCATTATTGCTTCAAGATGGCCAAATATTATTTGATACAATTTCCAAGCATCCACATAATCTTTGTAGTGACTTTAAATGAAATGTTTATGTAAACATTTATTATAATAAAATTAATTCCATTTAGCTATAGTAATTAAATTGAAAGAAGATTTAAATTTAATATCAAGCGATCAACCCACTAGGTTGTAAATGAGAAGGTGCATTAAATAGTTTTTAATTCAACTTATGTTAAATTTATATTCTTATCAAAAAAATTTCAAATTTAGATAAAATCTCATTTTTAAAAACATCACTACAATACAATATTAATACAATAAATAATGGAACACTCCCCGAAATAACGCAATTAACATAGGGTTGGTCCTTAATGTTCACTTAGAACTATTAGAAAATTACAAATTTGTGATTAATACAGGCGAGAGACAAACCACACTTGTCTCTAATCGTGTTTCAGACGGGGTTGTGGAACTATACCACTTCAGAATAAATTGAAATAGCGTAAAAATTTATGTATATTAACGTGTAACCACAAACTGTGACGCAAAATGAATAAAGCTATTAACACGATGACTATCTTGTGTGTTTGTGCAATGTTCAACAACTTACACAATTTATAAGGCCATTCGTTAGGAAAATTATATTATACATAAATTTATTCTACCGTGCTCAGACCGCATCAAAGATCTTTCGCGAATAAAATAAAAAAATAAACTTCTTCTAAATAAAGATACAACCCAGGTAAAATGAGACATGCTTCGGTGCCTCTCATTAGAATCCCCGATGTTTTTTAATGCTTTTACCAACACCGTTTCAAAATAAAACAAGTAATTATTTATTAATTGTAAAGAAGTCGAACGCAAATCAAATTTAATCAAAAGCAATAATCATCCAAGGATAAACCATTTTTTTTTTTTAATGAAAAACAAAAAAAGAACAAGAATAATTTGCTCACGGCGAGACTAAATTGGTTTGATTTCAAGTCAAGGTTTCTTTAATCACTAATTAATAATAAACATTAAATATTTAATTTAAATAAAATGAAATCTTTACTCAGGGTTAGTTTTTAGTATTAAATTATTAGTGCAATAAATGCCAACAAAAATCGTGGATAATGGAAGTTCCGAAATAAGCAATTTTTTATTCACTCAATTAATTTCGTCTTTTTTATTAGTTCCACACTCCTATTTATTCTGCTAATAGTATCGGTTAACATATAGATCAGGGGTGGCCAACCTGCGGCTCGCGAGCCACATGCGGCTCTTTGAAGGATTATTTGTGGCTCTCGATAAATGTACCCGAGTTCCCTTTCATTTTTGTGCTATTATATTTTAAAAAATTATTATCGTTCCGTATGTGTATGTATTTAATTGAGGCTCGCGAAAAATTTCAAATTTTTAAAAATGGCTCGGACTATCAAGGAGCTTGGCCTCCCTTGATATAGATTATCGATTAATTCACGATGACGATTTTGGTTCGAAGTAAAGGGTTTTCCAATTGTCTTTTACCATGTATCAGTTGTGGTTCACTTTATTTCAAATGATGTCCCTATTGTCACCAAAAAAGGAGAATTCCTTTTACAGAATATTGATAACAGGAAAAAACATTTCAAATAATATGAAACACAATTTATCATAGTGAAAACCAATCGGAACACAACAAACATTTTCAATTTCTGATTTAACTATTAATACCCATCCATATATCTCATTTTCAACTCTAACCACAACTTATAAAAAATAAATCTTTATAATGGGATTCTACATAGAATTATCGAGTTTCATAGCAAATCTCAAATATGACTTCAAAAAAATTCCAAATTTTTTAAATACCTAATAATATGACGGTTCAAGATTTGTAAAAGGTGATATCATCAAAACAAATTGTAACATTTATTGCGTTTTATTTGATTATTTATATTTAGTGGCCACTTTTTGAATTCATATGACACCTTTAGGAAACGATTGATAGTGAAAGCGTTCTTTGTCATAAATACATTCGATTATCACCTAAAAACAATAAAGTATGAGTAAAGTCACCTTAAAAATGATCTAATGAAACATTTAAAACCCGTCGTTGCACAGGTAAATTTTATAACGTAT
Source organism: Dascillus cervinus (assembly GCA_949768715.1). Lineage (NCBI taxonomy): Eukaryota > Metazoa > Arthropoda > Insecta > Coleoptera > Dascillidae > Dascillus > Dascillus cervinus. The sequence continues at coordinate 13,832,020 of OX458316.1, read as the reverse complement.
TTTCAAGAGTGAAGGCTGTTGTTTTTGCTTATTTTATGTTTGTAATAAAAACTAATACATTTTTTATAAATTGTTTATTACTACGAGATAAAACAAAAAGAAAATATAAACATTATAAAAATACAAAAACTATACCTATTTTCAAAACAAGTCATGGCTGAAACAAATTGCAACTCAACGCAGATTTTTCTTTGTATGTTGACTTTTTGTAGTGGAAATTAATCTTGGAAAAATGGAAACATTATAAAATATTATAATTGCATATTTTAATTTTTTAAGAAAAAACAAATATTCGGTCGATTTGATCGTGACTTGTGCAGCGCTAGTTAAAGCGTTCATATAATAATACGTAAGTAACGAGTTACGCAATAGTTAATTACCATAAAAGAAATAGTAGAAAACTGTAACTCACGAGAAAACAACAAGTTGGTCCACGAGACCTTGTACAACGGTTTATACCACACATTAAAGCCCTTTATGCTTTTGTGTTTCAAATCACAGATTGTTTTTACGACCAAACCCACCTTGTACACTGATGCCATGGTCCAACGAACCGCTAAAGAAACGCAATGTTTACTTATTATTTACAATAAATATTTATTATAATAATAAACAATGCATGTACATATAACACATAAACCAACGATTGTCACACTATAACATGCGAAAAGCGAATGAGTGCTGGGTTAAGGCTGAAGAGTTACTCATTTGTACCATTTATTATCTATATTTACCAACCCTACAAATAACTAAGGGGTCCCGTTAAAATGTTATTATAGCAAATGTTTGGGAAAAGCTGGTATAAACTATGATTCGATTTTGGTTTTCATAACTCACTAGTGAATAATATGGGTTTTACCACTGCTGCAAAATCAATGTTGTTACCGTATGTTGAACTGATAAGCGTTGTATAAATAAAATTTATTCCACTACAAAATAAATTAAATTCAACGGCTGTTAGATGCAAAACACAAACTGAAAAGGGTTAGAATAATAATTAATTGCGTGCGTCCTAACATAAGCGAAAAAACAAGAAATTCCATTATACCACGAAAGGATACAATTTCATCATGCAAATTAATTGCACTTAATTCCGCTAAAACTTCTACTTTCTGCGAACAACGACATGATCTTTAGCTTGAAATATTACGATTAATCGAACGTTGCAGCAATATATTATTCAGAAGATACATGATTGCGTGCTAAACGCCGCTGCATTTTGAACGCTCGTTGCAAATATTTATTACAGTGTGCATACAGTAAACATAAATTAATTTACCGAAAATGCGATTTCAAAGTGAATTGATTTTTTATTCCCGAAGTAATAAATAACACCCACAGCAGCCGAGTCAAAAACATGTTTTGAAGGTATTTAAGGAAAAAATCGTATAATGATTTGCTGGCGAAAAAAACTCGAATCTGAAATGAAATTTAAAGAAGTGCGTTGACACATCTTTGGCAGTTAATGGGTTAATGCCACCATTTTCGGGACTTAATAAATTTGCAAAACGTGCCGAAGCCGCTTCGAACCAGCTTTACTTGTATTCCACTCGTTTACATAATGCGCATTCGTATACATACAATGTACGTTCAATTTTGCCTGGAACTTTTTCAGGTCTTTTAATGTAATGCATTTCATTTCAGTGTGTGGTTTTAATTTGTTTGTGGTTACCATTGAATCATCCCGATGTAGTTTTGTTGGGAGTGAACCCCCGTGCAAATTTTCTAAGTAGCCTGTCATACTTTTTCGATGAAAGGTTGAAATTAATTTCTAGTTAAGGTATACAGGATGTTCACGGAAAAACGCCCCAGCTCCTAGCATTTGTATTTGTAGTCTGATTGGAACAAATGATACGTCAAATTAACATGCTTAAAAATTACTACAAAGTGTATGTTAAACATAATTTTTACCTGTTTATCCATTCAAAGGCCAAAGTTCAACTTCCTTTTTCAAATAGCAACCTTTTTTTTTAATTTGATAAAGTTTTATTTTATGAATTCAGCGATGTATCATAATCACCATTTCTGATATATTTTAGGGTAATAAAAAAATTTAAATAATAACTGGAATTATTCGCAGTAGCATTTGAAAAGGAACTCAAACAGCTTTTTTCATAAATAAATTGAACAATTATTTATTTATGGATAATCATATTTCCTTTTACCCAAAGAGTGTCGAGTAGAGTACATAAAATACATACAATAATTACTTAATACCATGTGGTCCAGAAAGAATGAATGTTTTATTGTTGATGTTCATATTGATTTATATTACGTATGTTAAGCTTTTGTGTAAACAGTGATTACTTATGCTATTTAAAACTTAGCAATGATATTTATTATTTTTGATATCCATCAACTCTTTAATTTTCCGCCCAATCAGAAATACTCATCTGAATGCGCGCCACGATCAATATTTATTTTTGAAATAAAAGGCGCATTCAATTAATTTGAATCGCTCGTTATAATAAAATCCTTCTATTGAGGTGTTAAAACATTAGCTATTTATAGTATTTTGCATTATTAGCAAGGTAAAGGGATTTTACTGTGGAACGGAGGGAATAAAAGCGAGCCGTAAGGCGAGACTGTCCGCTTCCCAAGGCAGTAAAAGCAATAATTTTATGTGTATTGTACAATATTTTATTTGTTATTCATTTCTAAATAAAATTAAATACTATAACCAAATCCTGGCAGTGTGTCAAAAAAAATTCCTAAGTGTATATCGAGGCACAAGTCGGTAAGTGATTATTTAACAAATCGAGAAAATGTTAGAAAAATGAGATTTTTAAGAAGCATTTAACAATTCGATTGTACAATTGTTTTATACCGAGTCTTTTCCTCAACGATGTAAATATCCCTATGTTCAATTTTTAAAAAAATGTCACTGAGTCAATGTATGCAGCCAAGCATACTCTCACGTCAATTTATTTTAGATTATGTATTATTAAATTGTAATGTCAATACGTAAGAACAGTAGAACAGAGCTATTGCTATTTTTGTACCAATCAATAATATTAATCTTTTCTTCTTTCGAATACATGTTAAATTCCAAAAAATTCAAACTTATATTTCAATGATTTTATTTCTAAATTGGCTTAAATGTCAAATCATTTGAATTGTCAAAGATTGCTGGGATCTCCACACTGATTGACAATAATTTTTTTTTAAATTGAACATTTACATTATTATATTCATTTTTTTAAAAAGACGCGGTATACCGCCAGTACTTTTGCTAGCAGAAATCGTTACGCGACTACTAAATATCTAATTTTTGAGCATAATATTTAGTTAGAATTGAGAAATTTTATGATTCTGCATTTTAGCTAATCTTCATCTCTTTCGCTTCCTGTCGTGTTAAAACACGAATTTTTTTCACTTACCGAACAAGTTTGGCAAAACTAATTTACTGTCAACGTCAACAGTGCAAAAGAAAATAAAAATAAAAATAGGTGTTACTGTGGCAACAGGCACATCAACAACGCTACTAACTCGTTATTTTGCACGTCCAGCCAGTTAAGATTCATTTTCAAAGCTGACAAACGGCTTGAATAAATGACGTTTATAAGAATCTGATTGAAATTAAGAAAAATAACAATTAGAAAAATCGAAATAGCATTTTTATGTGTAAACATTGACGACAACAAGATGGTATGTGGAAGTCCTTGAACTCTATTGTGTTTTTCATCTTCCTCTTCAACAAATAAAATTAATACCGCAAATGGATTTTCTTTTGTAACTGTTATGTAACAGTCGGTTTTATTTAACCGAGCATTAGTGGAATAAACTGAGAGTTACCTTCGCGTGCAGTTGTTGTCTTACTTTCACTTTTAACCGTAACTAAGTTTGCATTTTTCTTAATAAAATGTTAGTGTAATTCAATAATGTACCGAGTAAATTGCGCAGAAAACCGCACTGATCGCTGAATTTATTATTTGATTACCTAAGTGAAGCGAATATTCGTTAAGTAATTGAATATAATAACTTACCATTACGATGGAATATGCTGTTACATCACGTTTATCGCGAGATGCATGAGGTAAACGAGGTCAAATTTTTGACTTCACTATTACTCAGGCAGTTTTCGATAAAAATTATGATTCTTTTGTGAGGCATTTCACATATAAAAGGGCGCCATATGACGGGGAATTTTCAACGTCCATAAATTTGCAATTTCGAACTCTCGATAACATTTTTCCTGTTCGAGTTGTAATGATCCGCGGTATTGATTTCACACATGATTTACGAAATTGTCATTTTTTCTTTTCTTACAAAATATTACTATCCATTAAAAATCTTTCTGTTTTCGATAGAGTTCTAAGCAGTACGGAAATATTTTTTGATGAAATACATTTTTAATAAAAATGCAAATGATTTCAATTTCTATTGACTTGAACTATGTAAATACATGCAGAATATTTTTAAGTTTCAATTTGATATCAATATCAATACATAAATTTTATCAAAATCAAGCCGATTTATGCTTAACTTAAAACCGAAAAACAAAATTATATTATAAATCTATTTTTGTTTAAGAATTTGGTATGCAACATGTGTTCAAAAAGGTTGGCTCATATTATCTTAACATTATTGTAGCTATAGTCTGTATTATAATTTGAGACATGAAATTGAAAGAACAAATTACACTGGAATATTTCTAGCAGCTAGTTTTTGGCGTCAAATTTGAATTTTAATACTTTTAACACAAAAAATTTGATAAGAACTGTTATTATTTATATGAATGTAACACAATGGAATAAATCTGTTGAGACGCACAATTGACATAATAAAGTTCTGATAAAAACTGTTTTTATCATTTATATAAATGTAATTTACGAAAATTAGCTACTATGACACGCAAATCTAATCAGCTGTTTTGACAATATAGCGACTGCCTGTATTTAATAATTTAATCAGTGTAAAACCGGCCTACTGGCGCGATAAGTGATATTCAGCATTTACTGTAATAATTTCTTTCCACAAATATAAGTTTCATTCATTCATTTCTTTATATTACTTCGTATCATGATTGTTTTTGAAAGCAGGCTACACTTGTTGAATTCAAAGGTAAGTGTAATGGTAAATCGCTGTATCCAAAACTATTTTAAATATAAAAAAATTAATAAATCTAATAATATTTTGCCTGTGCATTAATGTGATGGATTTAGGATATTAATTGGAATTGTTAATAGTCCTCCGAATGGGCTAATACTGGTTATCAGATTGAGCAATGTAGTGCACTGATAATTTATTATTCCGAGATACGCACAATTTATAGTATTCGGCTGACCCACCGAAATTATTACCACGAACGAATAAAAACTTTCGTGGCACGATCATAACGATTTCGTTATCATAAATTTTTATCCAGCACGTGCGTCTGAGCTTAATTAAATTTGGCCCACTACAACCCAAACAATTGGAAACCGACACCACTACGATAAAGCATCCTCGGGCGAAGTTTCACTTTCTTAATTAGCACCTGTTTTCTACAGTTAGCAAGTTTTTAGGAGCTCGTTTGTGCCAATGAATAGCTCATCATCTACATAATTACTACACAATGCCAATAAACAAAATATGCTTAAAAAGTTAATAAAAGAAAATATGTAGAGACACATTAAGTGTTGCAAGGTTCAGGAAGATGAAACATCTCAGATGAAGGTCATTTCTATTTATCAACGGTACTAATAAAAAAAGTAAAAACACTTTCTCCCGAATCGTTATTGAATCCACTCCTTTCATCAGCGATGCGTGATATCACGATTCTTTCATCATTGATGGCAACTGCGTATTTTACGGAGGAATTACCACAAACGCTTTAACGAGACCCTCAATTATTGAAAAAAAAATAAGTAAAAACGCGCAGGGGTTAACTTCGCATCTGTTTTAAAAGGGGCGTGCGACACATTTATTTTGTTGGAAGCGTAAGTACACAAGACTGCGTGTTATTATATCAAGCAAATAATAGGCCATTACATCTGCATATAAATTACTCTTGCGAAAATGATTGTGAATTTGGTTTGGTTTGAGAAAATTTTAAAAACCTTGGCCTAAAATCGTGTAAACTTAGAAAAAACTGATGAGTAAGAATTATGTTCTGTAGAAACCACCGATGTGTCTATGTACGTTTGACATTTTTCATTTTTATGGTAATTTTTCGCCGGATTTAAAGAACAGGTTTTTCGTTACAACCAGTTATTGTATAATTCATGAAAAATACGGCAAAAATAATGAAGAAACAGGGGAAGTTAAAACTCTTTGTTATCGTTCATAACAAAGACTTTCGTTACATCTAGTATTACCTGTAATTCTAAATTAAATTGAGATAATCCTACTGCGCATTTAATGCTGGTATACAAAGAGTAACGCCACAAAAATTCCAATACAATACTTTTGAAAATATTTTTTGTTGTTGCAGTTGAAAATATATTTCAACAGTTTCGTAAGGAGGTTCATAGGCCAGTAGAAATTTCGGGGTCCTTTGCAGGTGGTAAAGCGTCTCTTTCTCTGTAGGAAGATCTTAAAAAAGGCAAGACCCGTTGGGCAATCAGGCCCTGATTACAAAAACAAATCATAATTAATATTAATCTTTTATTAATTTAGAATAAACCAAAAACTTTATCTTTTATCTTGAAAATAAAATAAAATTTCTCTTGCATTATAACATGAAGTGACATAGAACCTTATAAAACTACCATTACAAATTGTTGTAATGTAATCATTCAGGCATTCACACTACATTAAACTTTTACCGATTGAAATCTAAGTTGATTTAATAAAAGTTTACCGCCTTTCTCACATGGTTTTCCATTTGAATTTTATTGAATAAATATAGTTTATTCTCCAGTTCCGATTGTATTCCAAAAAGCAATTCGATTCGTCTTCTTATAAGAGAAGATTTTTATAATCGCATTATTTCCATCATCTGTACTGATCGTCCATTTTTTCTAAATGCCGATCGATCCTATTAAATCAAAGATTTAGAAATGGTTCCATTAGAAAAAACTTTTTTGTCTATAGAATTACAATGCGGTTGATATAAATTTCATGAATCAATTATAAAATAATCAGATATTAAAGTCATTCCATAATCGTTCAATATAAATTATGCATTATAATTACTTTGTGATTGCATAGAGTTAAAGTGGAGCCAATAATATTACTTTACTTTAAATTTATTTAAACCAATAATTTAAGAACTTCAAACTGTATAAGCAATTTTAGTGATTTTATTTTATAAAATTAGTTTAAAACTTATAACCAATTTAAAATAGCGGCAAGATTCAAAACAGTTCAATTAAATTTTATTATATTTAACCGTTATCGTTAACATTGCGTATGAAACTTATAAATTATCTTTGCAGAAGGTTGTATTAAGCAGGGTAGAATTTTTTACGCCTAATGATTTTTTGATAGAGAAAACCCGGTCCTCTTTTATACCCTTTGCCCGAATCCATTTTCCATGTCATATATTTTCACTGTTTATTTTTTGTCCTTTTTCTTAAATTAATTTAACTTCAGATGAACGTAAACCTAAAACTACCTCTAGAGACCGCCATGCTCTGCAGTAATATGGTCAACAGACCTTTATAACAAAATACTTTCCCTGCTTTCAGCACAATTTTTTTTTTTTGTATAACGAACAAGATAAACTACAAGACAAATTTAAAACTTTGTTCTGAAGATAAAACTTTGTTTTAAACTTTTACCGGAGAGATTCTATCAACCAATTTTTATCAGTCACATAAAAACCCAATCGATTTTTTATTCCTTCAATACATCATTTATTTTGAAAAGTTTAGTTTGAAAGGAACCGCACAAAAAAGGTCCCTCGTATGCCGAAAAAGTTAATATTAAACGATTCAAACTGATAAATTTCTTTACAAATGGCACTTTAAAAGTTTTTATCAGCGAAAAATTCAATGGCCTAAGAAGCAATTTTGAAGTGACCTTATAGATTCTTTCTCGGGTGTGCACAGCGCACAAAAGAATCCCTTGTAACTATTGATACCGTAGTTAATGATATTTTAAGCTCAGGAATTGCACCAGGAATTTGACCATAGCAGGGTCGCGCATTCTCTCACTTCACATTCACATTTACGTTCTCCTGTAGCGGGGTCGACAAGTTCGTTGCCAGTTTGACACAAACCTGCTTCGAGTTTACAACTCGTAAAATTTCACTTTCTTCAGCACGTAACGCGTTAGTTAACCCGCATGTCAGATTTTCACCTGACTGAAATGATTTTTTTGCAACCGTTATAAAAAAAGTGTGCATTGAGGATTATGTTTAAAAAATAGTGTTTTATGAAAACTGTTTTTTGAAAATGCATTTCACGGCGGAAATGCTGCAATTACTGGTAGTGGTTGTTTCGTTATGGATTGTTACGTTAGGACAAGGTGAGCTTGATTTCATCTTCAAGAATTACGTACTCTTTATGGTCACAATTAAACTTTCGTACTGAATATTTCTAATTACCCTCATACAGACTTTCATATCTATTGTACTTGTAATTGTTCTAGATCAGTCCTGGTTGAATGACTCGTTCAAAATATTATTACGTACGCAATATGAATTATTATTGTTGCAGATTTGCTTTCTACCGTGATATAGTAACACCGATAACACCAATAAGTAGGACTACTTTAGATATTGTAGAAAGTAGTGAAATATTTTCATGCACGGGGCAGCGTGACGTTACGAAATCGCCGTCGAAAAAACAATAATTTTTTCAAATTAACCTTTTTTTGAACAAATCGTTTTGTACGTAATTATACCTTTGTGATCTGTTAAGTCTACTGTGAATTTAATTTTTGCTCGGGAGTCATGGTCTGTTTAAATTCGTGTTGGCAACGATTTTTCCTTGACAATTTTATTAAATCGTACTGTGAACGATTGAAACGAAAACGCAATAATGTGAAATTGACCAAATACAATGAAGGTAGTTGGTAATCCTTGCGTTGAGTGAATTTGCAATTAGGAAATCATTTTCTTGAGTTGTGCAAAAAATTTCCCGTTTATGTGACTGGTCGAGATTGCTTAATTTGGCAAGGTCATATTATAAAAGTTTTGCGCGGATAATTAATTCGATTACTCACTTCACCGCATAAAACCATTCCTACGCTTCATTATAGGCGGCTGCAGATCAGGAAAAAAATAATGAAAAAATCATTCAACTAATTAATGGCTAGTTTATGATATTACTTTTTATAATTTCATATTGAAACAACTTCAACCTTTTTATTATCATAACACTTAAATTTTAATTCCTTAATCTTTAATTTTTAATAATCAATGAAATCTCTATCAGTGGCTTGTAGCTATAAAATAGAAACCTGCTAATTTTCTGTTGAAAATCAATTAACTAATTAGATCATAAGAAGTGAAATAGTTTTAGTCTTAAAATATTTTTATCAAATTAAATCTAATTAAAGTGACTTTATTTTCAAGGCAAATTATGATTTTTGATATTACTCGCTAATTTATTTTATAACAAACTTTTCGTTAAAACTGTGTGAGACGTTAAATGAAAATTTCAATATTTAGGCTAAAATTTCCTGTTAAACAAGCGTTATGACTACCTTTATATCAAGAAAGGCGAAAATTGCAGCCGTTTTAGTAACGTCAATTTATGCTTGACTTCGTTATTAGTACTGCTTTGTGTTTGCCAGTCCATCTAGGTACTAACTTCTGAAAACAGAATGCTCTTTTAATAAGGGAGTCAAAGACGTATGGTGCATTAGACATCGTTTTGTTTCTGATTAATGAATAAACCAGTTTTATTTTGAAACTTCTTATTTTTTTAAATTATCTTAGTAGGTAGGTAAATACTAATTTTTAATCACTAAAATACCTTTAATATTCTTGAACTGTTGCTGATTGTCGTTAAAATACTTACTTAATGCACAATATGATTATTAAATGCGAATATCTGAAAAGTTATTATTTATTTAACTATGAATATTTAACAACACAGCTATTGTGTATACAACTATTAATATACAGTGAAATCAAAAATCAGCTTGATTGCTGTGGCCCATGAAAAATATGATCACTGCCTGCACTAACTTTATATTTCATTAATTATTATTTCAACACAGTCTAATAGACTACACAAATATGGCAAAATATGTCATTTAAACGTAATTTATAAATTATATTGATCGGTCACATTTATTTCGTGGGCTCTCGCGATCAAGTTTATTTTTGATCTTACTGTATAAAGTTGCTCACATACTACTATAGTTCATTTTTTAAGTCAGAGGAGTGATTAAAAAATGTCGCGCCAATAGATAGATTTATGATTGGTTGCCAGCAGATCGATTTTACACTGATTAAATTCTGGTAAATAAGTAGTCGCCATATTATCGAAACAGCTCATTACATTTGTATAAATGATAAAAACAGTGATTTTCATTGTACTTCGGAGCAGCATTATTGCGCTATGTTACATTTATCTAAGCAATAACAACAATTCTTAATAAAACTTTTGTGTTTTGCTTTTCTCATTGTACAAACGTTAAAAATACTAAAATTTAATTTGTTCTTTCAACTTCACTCCCCTTAATTACAAAATTAACTATGGGGTAATACGAAGTTTCATATTCTACGAGGTCATGTTGCTTGAATTATAAAGCATTCTTCTACCAGTTTGGCTGGAGATAGCTTGTTTACTTTTTTTTTTTTTTTTTTTAACTTCGGGAGAGAGGAAAATTTTTAAGAAAACGTCTGTCGGCCCAACTTCAACAGACGAGCTTGTTTACTAACATATTTGAAATTTTAAAAAGTAGGTAAACGTTATGTTCAAAAAGCCGTAGATAAAGCATTGCATTTGATTCGCACATAAAAGCTTTATTACAGTCGGACAACATTACCTCCGTATAATACAGCCTACATTATATGATCGTTAAATGATATCTCTAGCTTTATTAACGGATTAAACAGAATTTGAAAATTAATTGATAAGAAGAACATGAGGAAACTACTAAATAGTTCATTCGTACGGAATTCGGCTATTAATTTTTAAAGACAAATTAATGAATGATTTTCATCCTTTACAAATATTCCGTTTGACCAGTTCACAAAGATAGCACTAATTAGGGAATTAGGTGAGCAATAACGCTCGGTGTACGAAACTAACTCCAATAAATATTAAATCATAAACAATCAGACTAATTACTGTTTGCTATAAAATGAACTGAATTTCATATCAAAAAGAGAAATATTAATGATTTAATTATCACCGCCTGCAGGTGAACAGGTTCAAAGTAAATCCTTCTGAATAGGACTGAACTTTTAGTTTAATAATTATGGCAAAAAATCGTTTCGAAAGGTCGCTATTGACAGCACAGGTCGACTTGTTTTCGATAATATCAAAACGAGGAGTTAATATCTTTCGAATGTATAATCAAAACCAAATTAGTGGAACAAATTGACGTAAAATGTCAAATTTAACAGTCAATGGAAGCAATTCAAAAGTTCTTAGATTTTACATTTCACATTGAGGAACCGCCATTGTAAAAACTCTATTCATTGCGAACAATATATTTAAATAAACAGAATTAACTTTCTAACTGCGCTGTTTAAAAATAAAAATAAACTTTGAAATGCTAGTCGGTTGCATCTGCAACAGAAACGATTCTTTGAGCGCTAACGCTTGCATAAAATATTATGCAAACAGTTATGTTTGCATATTTATGAATTGCTTTTTACCGTTGTTAAAATTCTACCTACTTTCGATGTTGCGTAAAAAATATTGTTCATTTTTTAATCACATTAAACCCAGAGAATTCAACAAAAATAAATTATACCATCAACATAACGATTAAAAATGTGAAACTACTTCACTTTCAAAATCGTTCAAGGCTACGTACTTGTCCGTTTCAATTCTTGGTGACATTAAGCAGTCAAAACAGATACTTTAAAGAAAACTTAAAACGTCACATCTCTTTATATGGTTCTTTGCTGTTAGTAGGTAGCTAGAAATAAAACTTATTTCATAAATGAGTGTTTACGCCTACGCACTTGTGAGAGATGCTTAAGTTCTTACGTTCAACATTATCTCATCGTATGTCAAAGGTAAAATATTATACAATGATGAAATTCTAATTTAATAAAACGGTTGACGAAATTTGTAAACGTTATACCATCGTTTACGAGGGCCCTTATTACGGCAAAGTTCTTTAAAATCGCTTCAGGCAAGCACAATGAAATGAAAATTAAAAGTAAGAAGTCGTCGTCTCGCTTCTGTTATCCCATTATTTACTTATAAAAGAGTTCGCGTACATTATAAAATTCTTCTAAGATGTGATTACTTCAAATTTGGAAAATAAATTGGCAGGCAAAGTTATTCCATAGCAATAAATTAAAAAGTTGTCCTTAAATTTTAACGCTTGTTATAGCACCTCTCTTGATCTTTCAACGAAATCTGAACTTGAGCATACACTATTTCATTCTCCATCTATACTTTGTTTGAAATTCCCCTTGTGATTAGTTCAACAACAAGGCAAGCAAATTTAGATCCACAAGACATTTTAATTATTTAGTTACGTAAAACCTAAACAGATCTCGGAAACCACTTTTCCAATTTTTTAATATTTTGCTGGACCCTAAGGGACGTTCAAAATAATCAGTGGTGGGAAAAGCTGATGGTTGCATATACCAGATTTAACATAATGTTGCGGTTGGTTGTTATCGTCTATACTTTATTCCAGAACCATATCACGTGCTGAACACGCGCTCTTCACCTCTCTCCACTCATGCGAGTAAGCAAGTACATACAAGTAATTTACAGTGACCAATAAAAATTCAAATTTCAAGTTACACGTGCTGATCACGCCACTACGTCGTGAAATAAGATATGGTGCAAGATGTTCTAGTTAAATGCATTTAGTAAAGAGTTATTATGTGTATTAAGTGTTGGTGGACATAATCAGCATTTGCTGTAACAATTAATTTCTATCCACATTATGTCTATAAGTTTTATTTATTAATTCGATTATATATCTTGCTTATATTTTCAAGTAAGGTTATGTTCACCACTGTAAATAATGATCTACGGATTAGGTTTGAAATTTTGCCATAGGTTCCTTGATCGTGGAATTTTTTTAATGCACTTTACTTATACACCTTTTTCAAAATAACAGTCATTTAAAATTCTGTCAGTTAAGGTAGTCATAGAATCTCACAAATTGAAACGTTTAGGAAATTTCCATAAAAACTTTATTGCCCGTCTCTGCGAAGTAATAGCCACACTTCTACTTTCTACATTCAGCATACCTATACCGAAAAAAACAAATTTATACAGGAAAAAAATTATACCGTTAGCAGCAACATAGCACGTGTATAGATAACACCTTACCGACAGAAAATTAGACACTGCAACGCTTCACGAATCCTATTAAAATTAATAGTAATTTAGTATATTATGATATGAGTTTAATAAGAAGCATTTTGTCGCAAGCACAGGTTTAAGGTACGACAAGCTTGCGAGAAGTGTCATTATTTCAATAAATTCTGAAAATAAACTTTACTGAAGATGTTTTAGAATGTACGCCCCCAGAAATACGAGTTTTGACGGAAAATACAATTGGTAATTTGATATCCACAAAATCACGCTATATTTACGAAAAAGAAAATATGGCGAATTTGAAAATTGGCGTAAGGAAAACAAGATCTCAACAATCTCTGAAAATATTATGATGGTAAAAGTACAAATCCTCCAGTTTGTGGTGTCTGTAGTCACATTGTTTGTTATTCCTTTTCTCTAGAGATGTAGTCATAATTTGCTATAATAAAAATCTTATTGTTGCACATACCTCCTGGCTTTTGAGGTTATGTTTGTATGTCTGAAAGTCTTTTGTGACTATTAAATGAAGCACAGTCAAAGAGTTTTCTCTTTTACTATTTCTATTTGATTCAATTGCAAGAGTCCCAGTGTTGATTGACATTGTTAATTTAGTGTTGTCAATAATGTTATGTTGTCACAGAGACAAGCCAAAATTAAAAAAATAAATTACACTGTTTTTAGTATTTTTTTAACCGTACGTTTTTTGTCTAGTACGATACGCAAAGGCGTGTCATAATAACCTCAGTACGAACGCAAAGTAAAAAAATTAATTTTTTCTACTTTGCGTTCGTACTGAGATTATTACGACACGCGTTTGCGTATCGTACTAGACAAAAGGCGTGCGGTAAAAAGATCACTAAAAACAGTGTAATTTATTTTTTTAATTTTGGCAACTTGTGTTTTTGACAACCTAACATTACTGTCAACACTAAATTAACAGTGTCAATTTTCAAATTCGCCGTATTTTTTTTTCGTAAATATGGCGTGATTTTATGGGTAGCAAATTACCAATTGTATTTTCTGCAAAAGAATCGTATTTCTGGGGGCGTACATTCTAAAACATCTTCAGCGAAGTTGATTTTCAGAATTTATTGAAATAATGACATTTTAAATTCATTTCCTTCCATAGCCGCCTTTAATGTATTTGCCGCATGCCGCGAAATTCCCTAGATTTTGAAATTTCATGTTTTTGCTTAAAAAATGTGGCAAAGTAGAAAAATAGTGTATGATACCTCGTTTATAAGGCATTTTGTCGCACTTTCTCTTTTAGGGACACTCCTCGCAAGCTCGTCGTGCCCTAAACCCGTGCGTGCGACAAAATGCTTCTTATTAAACTCATATCATAATATACTATTATTAAACTGATTTTTAACCTTCATTAAAAAAAATGTAGGAATATAAATTTGGAAAAGTAACACTAGAGAAATCTAAATAATATTGTTACTAGTATATTATAATCGGTACAAAAATGTTAGATTTAAAGGTTAGTTTAAGAGGATTTCTGAACTTCTGCATAGTGTTCAGATCACATGGAGATTACTTTTAAAGTAAATAAAGGAAAACCCGGCTCATCCTCTTTAATGAAACAGTCATTAAACGTTTTTGATTAATACATAATTAAAGTTTAATGTATTTTGTAATTCAAAATTGCTTGGAAAAAACCAATTTGAATAAATACTAAATTAGACCCAAAATTATTTATGTTAAACGGTTTTCATGCGAGACTTGATGAAAATACGATTTAAACTTTGAACTACAAAATAAGTCCTTTGACTTTCACTGTAAAGTACTCTTCAACACGTGTGCTACTTACACGTGCCTTTAATCCGCTTTGACCGTTTTCGCTTATTTTAAAATGGAAATACCTAAAAGGCAAATTTATTTTTTAATTTACGGCGCAACAAAAATGCAACTAAATCACGTCCGGATTTGTTTTTTAAATTCTAAGCAAAACATTTTTTCTTTGTAAAGCATTTTCCTTTTGAATCTTTCACAATAAATTTCATGTTATTTATGGGATTGCGTTCTATCTGTATTCTGAAATATCTGCACATTATTCAATATTGTCCTGAACAGGCGAATATACTTATAGGGCGGCATTCAAAACTTTACTTCATAATTTTTCAAAAAAATTTAATAGAACGTTTTCGAATTCAGTCATCATTCTGGAATAACTTTTAATAGTCGTTTTACACCTACTTTAAATCGCTTAATTGTAGCACCTTATTGAATAAAAGGAGGTTTCGGAATTAAGCATAGCTAATAACCTTTTTTGGGACATTAACATCTTGACATTTAAATGTTTTTCATCGTCATGTTTTGTAATAGCAAGCTTTTAATAAATGTTATACGCACATAATTGTGAAGAATTGAATGCCATTAACTGTTAGGCTATACTAAAATTTAAACGTTTTGTCGAGATAAACTCTTTGAAAAAACAAATTATTAATGGTAAGATATCATTAAACTATCCGATTGATGATGTGGCATTATAACCTAAATACAATGAATTGAATAGTTGATACAGTGGAACCCCGATTTTACGTCCCCGCATTTCACGTTTTCCCGTTATTTACGTCTAATTTTTGAAGTCCCGTGTCATTTTAATGTAGATAATACCCGGTTTTACGTTTATTTTTCCCGCAATTTACGTTGGAAATATTTAAAATGCAGTTATTAAATTTATTAAAATTAAAAATTCCATTGATTTTAGCACATTCGATTAAATCTATGGAAATCATTGAAATGAATATGCTACCAGTTTTTACACATGCCTGCATTTTGCAAAGTTTCCTGACAATTTTTTATTTCTTCGGTATTGATTCTTGAAAAAGTGAAATAACACATGAGCTTGATATACCACTTGGCTACAATAATAAAAAATCGTCAATCAATTAAAACAAGTCCCATACAATGGTCGTCCCATAGCAAAAAAAGTATGCACAAAAGAATTTCAAAGTACGAAGAAATTATAGTATTGCGAGAAACCTATAAACACAAGAAATACATTTACACCAAACTAATTTGTATGATTTTTTAAAGAAAATTTTTCATTGCCCTTAATTTACGTTTTCCCTCCATTTACGTTTTTTTTTATCGGTCCTTTCAAAAACGTAAAAACGGGGTTTCATTGTATCTTATTTTTCATCCTTTTGTTCCTTTACTTTAGAAAACATCAGATATTTTTTACTTTCATTGATCAACAAAATTTGTAACTTGAAATTAAAGGAAAGTATTAAAAAAAGTAAATTAATAGTGAGGAAATTACTTACAACGGAAGAATGTACATCAATTTTGCCGTACACGTAAGCGTAACGTGTTTTTCAAAATTATGATGTTCGGCAAACTGCATTTACCGGTTGCATGAGCGCTAATCCCATTACACTTGACTAAGGATAATTAAATTCAGTAGAAAATTAAATTACAATCGTTACTGCTTTCCTTCCTATTTACAAGAAAATTCAACGTATTTTCCAAATTTATAACAAATTTTCCACAATTACAGTACTTTTCCGAATAAGCCCATAATTACATTTCAAGTGTTAAATTAGAGTTATTTTTTTCACTTAGACTGTCTACAAAAAAATAACGCAATACGAATAGGGTATATTTTTCACAATTCCATCTTTTCCAATGAAATTGAATTACGGGACAACTGAAGTCGAAGCAAAAATCAAATTTATTATCTTCAATATTATATTCCTACAATTTTCGGTGTACACATGTATTTTATTCCATTTAAAAAAATATTTGTGTGTAACGTTGCACTCCGTTTGTGTGTGCAATACCGTTTCTAATTGATTATTAATTATAGTCCTTTGTATTGTAGTGGTTCATGTCCCGTTAATAACATTCCGTAATTACACAATGGGTCGCCACCGCTTCCTGATTTAAACTAGCGTCTGTTCGGTATGCAACTTCAACAAAGCTTAATCATGGCAATACAGGTGCATATACAGGACTTTCCGCATATTAAATTAAATCTATCATTACTGGAATATGTGTACGAGTGATTTACTAAACAACTTTCATCTAACCTCGGGGAAACTATGAAATCTTGAAGTGTGATGCAGTTATTCAAAATATGTCTCTCATTCTCTAGGATGTTTCAAAGTGTATCGATGCAATGCCATGATTCAGAAGAGATCGACATAACCTTCAAAACATTTAGCAATACATAAATCCTGAAGAGTGTCACGTACGGTTTTCAAGTGGAAACTGGAATTTAGAATGGCCAAGCACGGATATGGTTTTTGATTATCCGGTTAATTCGCAGCTAAAGTGATCAAGGCTATTGTTTGTCTTTCAATTTTCTTATTGAATCTGTGCTATTCATTCATAAATAAATCATGCCTTAAAGCAAATGAAAAACAAAAAATCTCCAGGACAAGATGAGATGCTGACTGAAATGATGAAAGAAGGGAACAAAGAAAATTAGATCTAAAACTGAGAAGCGAGAACCAGCTAACGGAAATTTACAGGAGACTAGCTTGGACAGCGTTTGGAAAATTAAACAAGACGCTAAAAAATAAGAACATATATAGGTGCGTCTCCATTCACGGGTATTCTACCTGCCTTTACATACGGGGTGCAGATGTAGAGTCTGACGAAACAAGCGATGGATAAACTCAGAGTGATAAAGAGAAATGGAACGTCAAATGTTGAGAATAATAGTTAAAGACTCCAAAAACAACATGTGGCTAAGAAACATAACAAAGGTGAACGATGTCGCCGAAGCAGTGGCTGAGCTGAAATTGAACTATGTGTGACAAAATATGGACCAATCACATTTTAAAATGCAGACCGTACCTGAGAAAAAGATCAAGATTTGCCAGATTAATGTGGATCCGAGAATTGCAAAACAGAGACAACACTGGTGCAAAATATGTGTAAATGTGGATCGAAGAAAAAGACTGATAAGATGAGACTGTTCATTCAAAGCTAATATGTAGGAAAACATACGCTTCACTTTTTACAGATTAAGAAAAACTTGCAATTAATAAGTCATCAATCTGAAGGCAAAGTGCTAGCAAACAACGAAACAGGTGTAATGATAACTTACATGTAAAATAACCGAGAAAATATTACAGAAAACTGGACTTGCATAAAAAAATGATGATGAAGAAGAAGAATTAAAAAAATTACTTATGTGAAATGTTTGGGATTTTGAAGGTATAATTAAATAATTTAGAAGAACTATTTTGTATAAATTGATACATTTTACAAATATAGCAGTTTAAACAAATCCCTACAAAGAACATAAGACCATCTAACAGAGCAATCTCAGACAAATCGATCATTATTCGAAGAAAATATAAATAGCATGTTAATGACGTCTGATGATTAAATAAAACGTAAATCCACAGTAAGTCACCAAACAAATAAAATAAACAAAATAATTAAGACGGTGAAAGCTAGCTAATTGATCACATAATCAGTAAAGCAAGATTGATATTTCAGTTTCTACATCAACTTTCAAAATTTAGTTTAAAATTGTACAAAACGGTACCGTAGGAGAAAGTCAACAAATGCAAAAAATATAGTATAAGAAGCACAGTAAAATTAAACTTGTAAAAATGTAATGTTAAAACAGTTTTGAAACCACGAAACGCATTTTTAAACACGACACCGCAGTGACATTAATAAAAATTAAACAATAGCCGTAATACGTTACGTCACGTATAACAACTTTCCATTTACAGCATCGCTAGTTGTGAATATTAAATGGTACCTAAATAGTGCCTACATATATGGAGGGTACACACAATTCATTTATTTAGTCACATTTCGCATACTACTCCATAATTTTATTCTTTGCGATGGAGTTCAAAATATAGACACGAGATGAACTTGCGCAAGTAACTTTACAACATTTAATAGCAAAATTACATATCTGTGAAGACATTAAATTTCAACACATTTGATCGCATTTCTTCATCCATTGTCTAACATTGTCAACAGCCGTATTGTAACACGGAGAATGCAGGTCCTGAATCTTCCATCAGGCAAATTAACGCACTGTTAGTTGTCACGATTCATTGGATTACTAGGTGCTTCACTTCTGCCATCAATCACGACTTTACGATTTTTTTTAAATTGGGGTCGCTGTTTGTAGTCAATTTTCTAAACATAATTATTATGCCCTAGTTATACCTACTACACAAGTGTCTATAACCGAAAAAATTCTGTTTAATTAATTTTATGTAACTCAATGTCACATTAAATGCACAACTCAATAAAAGTAATGCTAAAACGTTCGTACCAAGAAAATTAACAATTACCTACTAAGAAAAAATTAATAATAAGTAACATCATGACGTACATACAACAACGTAAACATTTTCTCTCCATGCCTATAAGATTATCCATCTCTTTCTTGGTTATCTTTCTTTAGACAATCTCAATGTGTCATAGCGGCTTGACAATTGTAGTCTCAATAGCCGACCCTTCATGTTTCAAATTTACTCGGTGGACGATGGTTATCGTGCAAACCGGGCAACATTTGCAACTACTCTTGCTGTAAATACTTTAGGGTCATATTAGCAGTCTGTGGTCTTACACTATCCTGCTGAAAAACGCCATTTAGGAATAACTGCGTAAGTGCCCTATCACTAGTTAATATTAATTGTTAAGGCTATATGCTGTCTTCAGCAAACTGCACGCTATATCTTTCTACTCGATACCGTCGTGTCTTCCCACTAACAAATAATCACTAAACACAATTTCGTTCCATTGATAATCCCAACCTTGCCACTCATGATACAATTGACAAGTTTATCAACCTTATAATATGCAATAATCTAAACGATTAATAAATTGGTATGTACAATCAACACGATGCAGTCAAGAGTTCTCATCTAGCTGTTAGCAATATGATTTGTTGTTTGAAACCGATCTCGTATGGCCATCCGTCTAAGAAGCCTTTACGAACTTTTCTGGGAACGCGCGAGTGTGGTGCAATCTCGATTTATTTTTATTTTTATTCCCGAGTCTTAACGACATCCGAAAGTTATAACTGCAATCATACATACAAATATCATAGACGTCTAACACAATATGTATCAAAATTGGCAGTTCCCAATTACTCAAACTATGAAAAAACCAATGTGAATTTTTTCTATCTGGATAATGAGCAACATCAGAAGCCTTAGTTTCTATTCCTTCCTCTGTCCTTTTGCCCTCGTGAGGGTTTAATGATACCTTAGGCAATGTCTTCAATTTTCTGCTTTCATACGACTCTGTCTTGTGCCTAGTGTGTTGTCTAATACATTGAGTGACCTGTCATTTCTTTTAGCACATCCATTCCTCTCACTGCTGATCTTCCTCTTGGTCTTTTGTCTACAACCTTCCCCTTTATTATGAAATTTTCCAATTCCCGTATTAATGGCTTGTTTTTTATTTGTAGTTTCTGTAGTATTGATACGTTGTATTGTGCTCCATCCATAATACTAAGGGCCAGTTGCAGAAACGAAGTTAACAGGGGTGTCAGCTAGCAGAGCGTTAACTAGATCTATGATCATATATGATCATATATGATTATATAGGTGACACCGCTGTTGACTTCTTTTCTGCAACGGGCCCTAAGGATGCACCTATATACCCAAAGACCTTCGTTTCTACTTCGGTCTGTTTCAGCGACCACGTTTCCGAAGCGTAGGTGGTTATTGAAAATATTAAACAGTTGGTTAGCATTATCGTTATATTTTTTATTTAACATTGATCTTTCCATATTTTTGTTAGTTTTGTTGTAGTCGTTTTGGCTATAGCTAGTCGTCTTTTTATTTTCTCATTGCATCCCCCGTCCGTTATGAGGCACCTAAGTATATGAATTGGTTCAACACTTCGTAATTAGTTATCCTTCTGACAATCGATTATCATAATTTTTGTCTTTGGTACATTTATTTTTAATCTGTGTTGTATAGTGTAGTCCTCCAGTTTTGTCATTATGTCTATTAGTTCTTCCTCACTTACAGCAATTATTAAAATATCATCTGGTTATCTCAGTTTGCTCAACTTCCTTCCTCCAATCGAGACTCCCCCGTTCCAGCCATCAAGCACCTGCTTCATGGCGTATTCGCTGTATCGGACACCTGCCTCGACACCAATTTGTGTATAAGTTTCGTATCAGTGTAACTAGGTGTTCCGGAGTGCCAGTTTGTCTAAATAACAAAGCCTTTCGCATAATCTTCGAAGCGTAAGTTAGTATATTTTCATGTTGTGTTCTCTGGGTTTTCGATAATTTGTCGAGTGTCTAGTATTCACCGAACATCAAAATCAAATAGGTTTTCTAACAGTTGGCATTAATTTTGAGAAGTTAATCTTAACAAATCTTAATTTTTAAAATAACACAGTATCATAGGTGGAACTATAATGTTAACGGTTGCTTGCATTTGGAACTTGCTTGGTTGGTTCGTATTGGAGGCATTGCCGAAAAATCATAAAACCAGTGCCATTTATTTGATAGATATTTGTTTTCCTCTAAAGTACAGGTTGAGAAACTTTGTGATAATAGTGGTACAAAAGCTATAAAAATTATTCAGCAGTTACTTGGATCTTTTTAGAAATGATAATAACATTATTTTAGCGAAGTTCTATAATCATAACATGATTTTTATTAAATGGTGCATTTCACATGAAAGTGAGTGTGTCTCCACAAAGTAATTGCCAAATGCACGTACCAGACTCAATGAATAAACTTTTGTGCCACTTAAATTTTTCCTCATATAAAAAGTTATTTCGTTAAATTTAATTAACAGACTTTGGGATCATTAAGTAAGTTCTTAAAATGTCGATAGGAATATTTTAAAACCAGTTCTGCAATTTTAAAACATAATTTTATTCCATTGCTTCATCGTGGGCAATAAAATATATCGTGCAAAAAATACAGTAAAAAATTTAGAAGAAATTTTTGACACCTTTTTGTAAAAAGTAAACCTTCGCGTTGTATGCAATAAAAATTGTAGTTGTTACGTTGTACATACAGATATAAGCACTTAAATTTTGTGAAGCTAAAATATACAGTTTTTATTATCTAGAAAATTCGCTTGAGGGATGCCGCTGTGAAATTCCTGTCTGTGTGTGAAATTTCGGTGGTTGAAATTGAAATTTATTACGATATCATCATATTTCCCAAATATCAACAATAACCTTTCATAAAATTCGCACGACCTCAACCTAATTAAACAATACGTGGCGGATGGCATTAATGCGCGGACGGTTTTTATATTCGGAAATTTTGCATTTTAATTATCCTGAGTGATTAATCCGCAATCAAACAGTGGCAGAGGTTTTTACCTGCATGCGGGTATAATAAATGTACCGTGATAATAACATGTGGAACATAAAGAAACCCGTTACCATAGAAATAACCTTTATTCACGGAACTAACTGACCAAGTCTACGAATAAGTCGACCTTCACAACTGTAAGTTATTTGTATTGTGTAAATCCAGGTGAACTATGACTCAGGCCATATTGCAAACGGAAAAAAATTTCGTAAGTGGAGTCTCGAGAAAAATACGTGACGCCATAAAATCGCCCTATTGGTTTCATACATTTTTTTTATTGTTTGCGATTAGTTTCATCAGTTTCGCGCGTTAATTGTACAATAAGAATACCTACTGTGTTCGTAAATTAAGCATTAAATTTTATTCAATTCGCTTAATTAACAATTCTTTTAAAAAAAATCTTGTGGGCGGTTAAATGCTCTAACTAATTGAATGCCTTAGGATATTTACCGCAATTAAATCATTCTGTTGTATTTACACGTGATGTAAGATATGTTAGGTATTGCAGATCATGAACATTCTTCTAGTTACTCACGGCCCCGTAGTTTCCCAACAATAATTTGCACGTTTCATTATTGCGTTTTTTTGAGTCAACCTGAGATTTTTCCATTTCTTGCAACCGGATTTCTCGAATATTATAACAGGAACAATATTACAATTATGACACTTCACGTTTCTTTGAGGTTTCCATTTTTATACAGGATGAGTCAAATTTTAGTGCCGGTGGCAAAATAGCCCTTCAAAATAATTTGTGAATTCTCATAAATTGGATGAGTAATTTTATATTATTAAAGAACAGCAAAAAAAAAAAAAAAATTTAAGCAGATAAAATTTTGGTTTTATGTTTAGTTGTTTAATTTATTAGTTTTTTTATGTATGAACAGTAAAATATTTTCACACAATTTAGTGTAATTGAAATAATTTTACTAATTTGCATTTATTAGATAAAGACATTTCCAGGTATTATTTTAAATACTACATAAACAGACCAATTCACCGAACAATGGTATTGATTGACGGTCACTAAACATAAGTGAAGAATACCATTCTAGCAACAACTGAGAAGCTGTCTCGTCCAGTTTTATGGGTCGATCATAAAGTATTATTATGGTGGTAAACCGCATTATCTATTGCTGGAAAGTAATAAATAAAATAATGTTTCGTGCTTTATCTTAAATTTGATTTAACTCAAAAAGTAATAATTTTTTTACGAATCAAATTGCAAATATTATGCTATGAATAATTTACCAAAATTTGGAAATAAAAAATCAATCATCAAAATTTTCCCCAAAACTCTTTGTTTTACTTTTTTGGCTTCAAATAAAAATAATTTAAACTGATGTTAACATGTAAATTGCATACTTTCCCCATAATTATTAATATATTATGGCTGTGGCGGTAAAACTTAACTCACGCTGTATAGTTGATCTCGATCCATTCTTGTGCGTTTTTATTTTATAGAAAATGCCTGCATAAGTAATTACGTATTTGCTATTTTATCAGAATTAATTAATTTACAATATATTTCTATGCACATTTCATACCTTCTCACGTGTATTGAAAGTACCTAGTCACATTGCAATAGCAGAACAGATATAACGGTTAAACTTCATCTCAATTGATTTTGTATGTATACGCTGCAAATGTGGGTTTCAGTTGGCAAGCAATAATAAAAAGGAAGGGAATAAAAACAAAATGTAAGTAAATAATAATGTTATGGTCGTTCCCAAGATTGGTCTCAAATATTACATTATTATCTTCAAATTTTGTTTATTTCATGGAGTAATATACGATCACAAACTATTGGGATTGTTTAAATTTGTTAAATACATTTCTGATACTGAGCACGTGCCCTTACTACCTGATATTTCCAGAACATCGTGGTTTCTTCAAAAAGCTTTGTAATTTTACAACACTTCCCTAATTTATTGGTTACAACTTGAAAGTTGAAAATAGCATTAATTCTTATAAGAGCACAAAATTTTTAATTGAAATAACGGCGAATTTCAATAAAACACTTTTGATATTTTTATATTAAAAAAACTATAAAAACAAGATTTTTGAAAACCTATGAAAAAATACATAAATGAGCGTCGCGACGACAGATGATAAAAACTAAAAACGGAATTAGTATCAGATTGTAGTTTAATAATAACTGAATACATAGCCAAATTTTCATAGTACTTTCTTCAAAATTATCTTTTTTTGGGGGATGACCAGTAATGTTGGAGAACCCTGCTCTTTATTAAAGCTACTAATACGAACAGTTCAGTAAAACATTGATTAATTGCTTTAGAATTACTTAAATGATAAAAGCAAAGTTGACTGAAAATAAATTAAAAAGAAAACATTTTTTTCTAATTTATTTTTAATAGTAGCGAATGACCACTCTTTTAGTAATCTCTTTTCTTTGTGTTCCCATCCATACGACAACTTTGGAAATAATAAAACTATCGCAACTAAATTCGACACAAACGTACAAAAAGTGAAAATCGTATCTGTTTTGTCACCGTTCAAATACATCTTGAAAAATATTGAACTCGAGCTATCAAGGATCATAACTTCATAAAGTTGAAATATATACTTTTGGTTGCATTTGGAACTTGTTGGTCTCATCTGTCGTAAAAACTGCATTATAATTAGATTTTTTTAATGGTTGTAAATGTCATTGGTTTACAACTCAGTAGAAAATTTTCTTCCTTTGACATCTTTCTGCAAGAGGAATTCACAATTAGTTCCATCACTACAATTATTAATGTGGCGGTATTTCATGACTGCATGTGCACGTCAGAATTACGGCTTTATGCTACTTATCCCGCCAGTAGTTATTGTACGACTACAAATGTTTAATGGGATAGAAGCTGAATAGGTGTTAGTGCCTTGTCGAGAAAAATATTAATCTCCTTTACAAAATGGTCTCTGAACAAAGTTACTTACCTTGAGATCTACCGCGCCCAGAATTTGCATTGTTAAAAACACTTAAATAAGGTACTTATTGATTAGTTATAAATTTGTTTTAATGACCGGGTGTAAATAACTTTATTCGGTTAGATTAACATTTTAATAGCAGTTCAATTACAAGCGATGAATTAAGTTTTATGTCCAGCCTTAATTACAGTAGAATAATAAAATATGCGTTACAAAACGCCTGCTGCTTTATTGTTATACACACACCTATTAGACGGCATAAGATGCATTTATCACTCATCTTTGAACACATTATGACGTTTTTAAGGTGTGATCAAAGTAGCTTTCCTTATAACTCGAATTTTATTTTCCAACTTCCAATTTATTGAGAAACTTGCGTTTTTATTTCAATATCATGAAATGTTTTCGTTAAATTTTTTCCACTCAATAATTACCATCCATAATTTTAAAACTAAAAGTTGACAATGACTTTATAATTTGGGAATTTTCTTAATTTAAATTTAAGCGGTGTATTTTGTTATTACTAAACCAATGCATGATAGAAGTCCTTGCTCTGTATGAATAGGCACCTTGACATTTTCCATTCAAGTATTTCAAAATAAATCGGATATGGAACGATGTTAATTATAATATTGGTTCCAACTTCAATTATGAATCAAACTCTATGATGAAATTCAGAAATAATTAAACGGCTGTTTAAAATCTAAAGGTAAGAATATGTTTCGTTTGAAACTACGTCGAGTAAAATTTCAATCTACCACCCACTGCTCGAGCAACTTCTGTAGTAGTAGTGTCCCAAAAACCCCACTCGATGACAAGGCCATAAATAGCCTTCTTTGTTATCAAAGGTACGCCAATATTCAGATGAAAATAATCATTACACCTATACAAATCCATTAGTTATATTATGTAATACAACGTGTCCCTATAGATGGTTTGAAAAAGTGGAAATTTTTATTTTTATTTTATAGGTTTAATTTCGTCTTTTATTTAATTCGCTGCCACTGTGTAGATTTTCAAGGGTAATATAATAAGTGGTACGCTTATTATCGAAATTTTTTTTGAAATGCCACGAATATCAGTCCCAACGACGAAAATACAACGAGTGCGTAGCACGAGTTGTATTTTCTAAAGATTGGGGCTGAATGAGTTGGCATTTCAAAAAAATTATCGATTCTTAAGCGTACCACGAATTATATTTAGGAAGAGAATATATTGAGACACACACATTAATTAACAAAGATACATTAAATGGATTCTCCCCAGCGTTTCTTTTGACAATTATTTTCCATAATTCAAAATTAAACCCGTCGCACACGAAGATTGAACCGTGATTTAAAAGTTTAAAACAGGCGCCCGCGTTTGTGATTGAACGTGACGTCACCGTATATGGGCGGTGCAGGCTGCGCTGCATGTTTCAGCACGAATATTTTGGTTTGTATTGGAAGTAGTCGTAACAACGGGGAGTAGTAGTGTACCACAGCGAAAATACAAAAGTGACGATACAACAGTATTGTATTGTCACTTATTAATAACCAACAACAACATTGAATTTCAATGGTGATTTTAGTCGAAATTATATTCTCGTCACAATGACATTTTTGGCTCCTCAGCTACAGAACTTTACGGTCAACATTGTAACAGCGTCGTGTTCTTCATTATGAACTTTCTGGTTTTTTTTTAATAGCATGCACACTAACCACTCTTTCAAACTTTTGAATAATGTTATGTAAAGCATTTATGGAAACACAAATATTTGAAAAATTTTCGTTAAATTTCTGTATTGCGGAGATGTACCTAAGACATTTCTCTAGTCCCGTCACACTGAACAAGAAGAATTGTTATAGCGGGGTTATTTCAGTAGGTATTAAATTTATCAATATTCTACGACATTTGTGACACATGACAATTTAATTTATGTAATTCAAAGTGCGGGGCTAAAATTTTTTGCTTTATTTTTTTAAATTTTAATTAAAGCAAAGAATATTTGGATTTTGTGTAAATAATTAGTAGTTTTCGGACAAGCAAACGTTTTTGAATATAAAAGGTTTTTCCTATTTTTCGGTTCATTTGGGAACACACTGTACTATTCCGGCCACCGAAATGTACACGATACCTGACACAAATTTCCCTATTTTTCCATAGATTAAAGCTGGCTTTATCCAGTGACTTTCGTGAAATAATATTTGTCATAAACAAAATAATATTGACAATTGGGTGATTTTTTTAGGACGCCTATGATATGAAACAAAAATCAAGTTGCTACAAAAAATCGTGCACATTTCGGTGGCCGTAATAGACAAGGTCCTTCAACTTTAGTGAGCTCCCCCAAAATTGGTCTCAAATATTAAATAATTATCTTCAAATTTTGTTTATTTCATGAAATGATGTGCGACCACAAACTGATGGTATTAGTTTTTTTTATGATAAACCAGACGTAAAAAAGGAAAAAACTAGAATTTAAAAAAATTTAGACTGAAATTTTGGTGGAATTTACCTACAAAGTTTAATTTCATCTTCATCAATTTCATCTTAAAACCTAAAAATCAAAGATTTACGATTTAATTTATCCAACCACAGAATGATATATGTATAGGGGGGTTGTAAATCGGAACCTACTGTAACCTGGTCTCTTGAGTCACCAGCTTTAGATTAAAAATAAACGCTCTTTGCTCATAACAACTTCTATATATCTATCTGCAATTTGGAAACCTGATTTATTGGTTATAACTTGAAAGTTGTAAATAATATTTCTTACTAACATTAGGAGATTTATAATCGAAATAACGGCGAATTTCAATAAAAAGGTGGCAAAGTTTTGATATTTTTATATTAAATAAACTGTAAACAAAAGATTTGTGAAAAGAAAAGCGGAAAAATTTATAAAAATGACATAAATGAGCATCGTAACTCCAGATGATGAAAACCTTCAAAATTGAGTTTTTTTGGCGATTATTAACGTTAGAGGAACGTGTATACTTATAGTAATAATAATTGTGTTTTTGTACTGCGCCAAAGTAGTATTTGTAAGGAATAAGAATATCTTATTTTCAAGATCTTTCAAGATCCACAATACAATTTTTAAGAATTCTTACTAATCTGGACCAAAATTCAATTTCACAAAACTTTGAAAATGATTATCTTCCTTTAATTAATTTTTTGTAATATAATTAGCAATCTACTTTTTTATTGATTCTTGTATTTGATTAATGATTATATTAATATTAAACCTGAGGTAAAATTTAAAGATGAATAAGGTATAAAACTTTGTTAAGGTTCACCAAACGAATCTTAAGGGTATGGATCAAAAACGTTTGTGAATCCCAAGATCGTTGAAATGATTGATAACGTTATCCGAGATGATCACAGAAAATCGTTTGTCAACCAACGAAAATTGAGAATATCACTAGAGAGAAAATCCACGAGGACTTAAAATAAATATTTCCATTCATATTTTAACGATTGTACGGATTCAGCGGCGTAACCACAAGGACGTTAAAATTTAATGTGAAATCATCTGTTATGTGCGCAATAAATCATTCGAGCAGAACAATCAATTAGCATTGTCTCCATCTCAAATATGTTAAAGTGCAATAATGTAAAATATTAATTGACGAAATAAAGCTACGTACAAAATTATACGTTTAGTAAAATTTTCACGTTGCATCAGTTCACCGAACAATTTTCACACGTGGTGTAATATTATGCTCCGCTGCACTTCTACCTCGTAATGTTCTGTGATTATGATGTGAATTCACACAAAAAGAAATTTTACGGTCCTTTTCCTTTCAATAAATTTACAGTCAAAAATCGGTGTAAATTAAGATCACTTTTTCGTAAGTAGCATTAATAAATACTTTGACAAATCTTACTAAGTAAACAGCCACTGATGGAATTATTCACTTGCTAAATTGGTAGATACAAAAGAACAAGGCGTCGTCCAGAAGTTTATCAACTCTCGAAGACATCCCCGGGGGAAAGTTCGTGCAGGTATCTGGTCATAATGAACGCACATAAAATTTACACCGTTGCTAGACTTTATGATTCTAATGTGTAGACGGAATTTTTATTGAACCGGTCGTATTTCCTCATAAGACTTAATTAATGGAGAGAATCACTTTTACTTATTTAAATTAGTTTTAAAAATCAACGTAACACGGAAGTGACTCAAAGCAAATATTGTTACATATGTTTTTGTTTCAGAACAAAACTACTTCTTTACTGATCATCAAGGACGTTTCGTGCCAAATTATCAACATTCACAAAATGAATACATCAATTCGCGGGGTATATCGCCATTTCGACAAACAGCGCCTGGATTTCAACAAATCGATAGCTATCTACCTCAAGTTGATTTAGAAACTTCTGATGTGCCACCGCATCTCCAAAGAACTCTTCCTCAATATCACCTACAAACAAATTTTGATCAACCAACGCAACAACCCAACAATAGATTTAATATAAAACCTAAAAACAATCCGGATTATAATTACAATTTTCAAACGCCTTTATCCTCATTTTCAAATCAACCGGTGGCTTCTCAATATATTCAGAATGTAATACCATCGACTCACCGTCCAAATTATTCCCATCTGTTTTCGCGAACGTCGCACAATCATGACCCAAGACAACCAGAAACGTTTTTGGGTCAAATTACCATTCAAAGTCCGGCAGAACTTCCCAGCCAGTTTCATAGTCATCGCGACATACCTAGTTTTAAACCTTCAGTTAGGTTTCCTGTGGAATCTTCTAATTTACCAGATAACACGTTTTCATTGCCTTTGTTCAATGACACGAAAACAAAATTCAAGGAGTCGTTTAAATTTTCTGAACCATCAGACATAGTGGATCAAAATTTAGATTACACCGAAAAACCTAAAGTAAACGGTAATACCATCGAAGTCGGAGGCAGCACGAGGGCTAATTTTTTGAACCACCGCACAAGAGTTTTTGCTCCTGATGCAAACAGAGATTTTAACAAGCCCGAAGTTAATGATTATTTTATTAATGACGATGGCAAAGTGTATACTACTAAAGCAGTAGCTCAAACTACCACACCATCGATCATTCCAGTAACGACATTTAAAGGTAGAAGTCCTTTTTCATCCATAGAAGCGCATCCCACTGAAAACACCTTTAACATTGATTCACTGCTTGAGGAGCCGTTAGATAAATCTCGCGGGGGTTCAAAGCATGCAGATGATGAAGTCGTAATTGTCACGGTTCCCCCGGATAAATTATTTACGGTAAAAATGGACCCTGAAATTACAACCGTTCCGTACGTTACTGACACATTAACTTCGAATGAAGATTATGATTACGAAGTTAATCAGTTTGATGATGTTGACAGTTCTAACTCAACTGAACCGGTACATAACAATGCCGAAATCGAAAAAAGCGTGAACGAGGCGAATGAAGAAATTAATGAAACACACAATAATGTCCGTGACGAATCACAGGAAGCAAATATCGAGAATGAAGGTGAACAGTCGACGCTTAAATTTACAGAGAGTCTTGAAACAACTGAAGATCCCAATCTACAGCAAGAAACTGCTAGCGATTCGTATGAGGTGCTAACCATGAAACCAACTACAATGGTGAAAGAGAGCAACTTCCGTGAATTTATTGACAGTTCAGTAATTGATAATTCAACGGAAGAACCTCCGCATACGACTATTAGAAACTTAAACGATGACGTAAAACCGAACGAAACTGATAACGCTCGGAATGAAACCGAAGACACAACTGATCAAAATACGATCAATCCAAATGCATCAGAAGCTGAAAATAAGCCTGAAATGAATAAAGCAGTGATATCAGTTGTCACAACTAAAAGTGTGGTGAATAATACGGTTATTGGTCCTATCACTCCGAATCCAATTGCTACCGAACAAATGTCACCGTTTACAATGGAACATGAAAACTCTACCGAAGGATGGGTTGTGATAGCTTCAGTCCAAACCAGCAGGAGTGTCTCAGGAGCTCATTACTTACCTTTTCCGGTTGTAGAACAACAAGAACGAACCCGATCTTTAGGTGAACATTTAAATGAACCAAATGACGAAAATATTAGTTCAACGATTGAAAAACAAACATCGTCCACCGCAAGTTTAAGCGATAAAACATCGAGTGCAACAACGGAAGAAAAGGTCAGCTCAACAACTGAAAAACCGAAACCTTCAACGGAAAGTCTCATCGATAAATTGGATCGTGTACAATCAGATTTGTCTAGCGGTTTGCTTTCTGGTGGCTTTAATGATGGAAATAACATTGCTGTTATTACCGAAGCTATGTTGGATAAGGTGGACGAAACCACAATTATTGAAATTTCTTCAAGTTCCACAACTCCGAAATCTTCGCTGCCTCCCGTCATAATTAGAAAATTTTCTCCCAATGCCAGAGCTTCTACTACTGCACGTCCTAAACGACCATTTGCGGTTTCAAAATACCCTAACCGAAAAAGCACCACGTCTTCACCAGACATTGATGCAATGCAAAACGATGAACCGGTAAAACTTTTAATACCGGAAATTAAACATAGAAATGGCACTACCGGTAGATCATCCGGGATATCTGATAAAAACAAGGTAACAATACAAGACGTAAATGGCAATCGTTCGTCTCATAAACCCTCAGATGCCAAATCGAAATCTGAAAATCGCAATTCATCTGTATTGTCGGAAAGTAACAGCGAAAATGTTTCGAGTATTTTAAACATCGCCAAACAAATTGATATATCTGCATTTCTTCCTCCTGGCTATAAACCAACTACAGAAAGAATTGTTAATAACCCGGAAAAAGCCTGGGCGAAATCAACTACTGAAAAGAATCTTAAACAAAACGATCTCCTAGCTCATATATTGAACAAAGCTAAGCAAACCGATGTATCAGCTCTTTTACCTCCTGGCTATAAACCTTCAACATCAACGACTACAGAAAAACCATTTGCAAATGGTTTTAAAACATCTGGGACGACTGAAAAAGCAAAGAAAGTTGAAAGTATACTTGCCAAAGCACAACCTGTTGACATAAGCGCGCTCTTACCGCCCGGATATAAGCCTTCTGAAAGTACAACTAGCAAATTGAAAACATCCGATTTATTCAAAAACGTTAAAGAAGATGATATATCTGCCTTTTTACCACCTGGATTTAAACCAACAGGCTACACAACAACTACCCCAAAAACCATTTCAAATATATTTAAAAATATTAAACAAGACGATTTATCTGCTCTTCTTCCACCTGGATTTAAATTGTCTAGTAGTACAACATCAGCCCCAAAAGGGGTTTCGGAGCTCATCGAAGAGGCAAAAGTAGACGATATATCAGCCTTCCTTCCACCTGGATACAGAGGATTTAAACCTAAAAGTACCACTCAAAGAAGCACCACGGCAGAGTCTGCACCCAGCAGCGTAACAACACCAACCGAAATTATGAGCAGTACAACGAAGAAAAGCTCTGGATTAGTATTTCCAACTCGACCAGGGGGAAGGTCGTCACCGAAGCGATTAACTACTCCTAAAAGTATTATTAGTGATTCTTTCGTTCCTACAGCTGCGGCACCTGCTATCCAAAAAGGTTGGCCTTCAAGGTGAGAAAAAATTGCTACAATGATTTCAGTATTTGTCATTTATTTTCTTATTTAGAGCAACAACTGAATTTACTGGTTGGCCAACTCCTTCAACTACTCCAATATCAATTGAAAAATTGCTGGAGGCAGCCAGAACGGCTAATAGTGGTGAAAGTAGTGATGCAAGTTCCACAAGTACAACGACAACCACTACCACAACTACCACTACCACAACAACTACAACTCCTAAACCAACTACTCCCGGTATATGTCAAGGAGAATGTGACTTGGCTGGAACTGTTAAACTCGTTGGAGGCGCCAAATGGGTTCCTGAACTGTTAGACAGAAATACTCAAGAATGGCAAATTTTAGCTAATGAAGTTCAATATCAAGTTCGTAAAATTTGAATTTGTGTAATTTTTCCTAAACCAAATTATTTTAGTTGGAGGACGTGTTTGGCAAATCTGATTTAAATAAATGGTACAAGAAAATTAGAATCGACGGCTTCAGGTAATTAAATTTTCTACGCTCTTATTTACTTTGATACAGCAATTTTCTTTTTGCAGTGAAGGAAGTGTTTTGGTCGATTATTTGGTTGAATTAAACGATTTAGGAAGGCAAATTGACACGCTTGAAATAAAAAAATTATTCCATGAATCATTAGATGATGCAACTTCGAAAACCAATTCTAATAGAGAACCAAAATCGACAGATGTCTTAGAATTTGAAAAAATGGAAGAGAAGTTGGTGCTGGGAAATTTCGTACTCGATCCCAAGTATACAGATTTCGTAGGTTAGTAAAGCCTTCTTTTCATCACTGTCAGCATATTAAAAATTACTTTTCTAGTATTACCAAAACAAAGCTCTCCCACTGTAGGTTATGCTGAAGATAACATTCTTCTACCACAGTGGGCAATTGCTGTAATAGTGATAGGTTTAGCATCCCTTTTATTTGTCATAATATTCGGAGTAACGGTGGTACGTACATTTAATTTAATGCAGACACTTTTAAAATAGAATATAATTGCAGCTAGTTAATCGTCAGAAAAATGCCAAAAAGAAGCAGCCTATACCACTCACTGAAGATATGTTAAATGAATTAAATAAAAATCACATGGGTGGTATAGATAATTATGGAGCTGATGATTTATACAATATGGAAGATGTGTGGAATGAAAGGCCATATGATGTCAAGCCAAAAAAGGTTTGATTTTCAGCCTTCGGTGAATTTTAAATTACTAATGCAATATTGATTTTTAGAGATCAACAGGTTCAATTCACGATAACAGCATGTCAAACCTTTACGACAGTTGGCGCTCTGAATGGAATGGTTACAATGGCTACAATAATGGTTATGGAAATAACCCCGGCAGCAGTCACAGTGGCTACGGACGCAGAAGATCGGATTACGATACAAATTTTTAGATGCCAAATGAGATAACAAAGTGATCAAAACGGTGATGCTTGTACATGAAAGAATGTTGTCACTGAAAATTTCGTGGCATTTTTCTTCAATTGTTCAAATTATAATTTGTTCACGTTCAGACTGCAGTGGAGGACGGAGCTTACGGCGCCTGTTTCACACCGCTCTATCTTTAGTGTTGAGTGAAGAGTTGGTGGGAGATGATGTTTGTTACAAAATCTGGTTAACAGTCGCTCTTTAAATCAATGATAAATGGAAATTTTTGACTGTTATGGTAGCTACCACTGCAGTGGATCGTTATTTTATATACAAGCATTTACAAAAGGCTTCCAAATGACAGAAGTATTTTTTTTCTGCGAATAATTCG
Organism: Dascillus cervinus; assembly: GCA_949768715.1. Lineage (NCBI taxonomy): Eukaryota > Metazoa > Arthropoda > Insecta > Coleoptera > Dascillidae > Dascillus > Dascillus cervinus. The sequence goes on along the minus strand of OX458316.1, from coordinate 13,797,103 downwards.
TATTCACCAATGGTACGCACATTTATGGTGCCCAGTCAAAGCCATTTTCTAGTCAAACAACCAATGTTTAAAACGAGCATCATTGGTTGCGTTAAATTCGTATTGTAAAGACTTCTCTATTAAACAATCTGAACAAGGTAGAAATTGCCGAGATATTCTGATTAGCAGTAGATAATTTTATTCATTAATGGTAATTTCGTTTTGATGCAATTTATCATATAATTAATGTCCTACCTTGTTGCTCAATATTTTATAGCTTATAAATTAGATGTGTAAGAAGTATTTAATCAATGCGTGGAAATTAAATGTAAAGGTTCTGTGTCACTTTAGTGCTGAAAAATTATAATTTTATGCTTATTTACTAGTATCATTTTTGATTGTTAAATTTGATGGTGGACAAGCAATAAACTTAAGCATTAAACTTTTATTAAGTATTGTACAAAAGAAAAGTATAACTTGCCCGTAATCAAAAAGTGTAAATAAATGTAAATATAACGAAAAAACATTACCTATTTTCCCACTAGCTATTTAAGGACGTAATTATAAAAACACAATTAGATTTATTTCTGATTTAAATTATTACAAGTAATGATAATTCTCTACGTAAGATGTTAAATTATTAAGTAAAATGTAAAATAAATTATTTTTTATGTTTAACCAGCTTTAATTCAGGAATCCCCTTTTGCCTTCCAAAACATGTTTTATCATCCATATACTTTCGTAAAACCTCAGGAATCTCAATTGTACCGTTACTGTGTTGATGAGTTTCAACTAAACCAATCAACATTCTAGGAATGGCACAAGCTGTACCATTAATGGTATGTGCATGTAATATTTTATCATTAATCTTGTATTTAATGCCTAATCTTCTCGACTGATAATCTGTGCAGTTACTGCAGCTTGAGATTTCACCAAACATATCTCTCCCTGGTAACCAAGCCTCAATGTCATATTTTCTATAAGCGGGAGCTCCTAATTCAGGAGGTGGCATATCCAGAACCTTTAAATGGAGTCCTAAAGGAGTAAATAAGTCTTCCTGAATTTGAAGGAAATCTTCTAAAGTTTCATCCGACTTGTCAGGAGTTGTTATGGCAAACATTTCAACTTTACTAAATTCATGCACTCTGAAAATAAATTCTTATATGTAGTTGCAATCTTCCAAATGAAATTAAATATACCTAAAAATTCCTCTTTCTTCTGCAATACTTGAAGTTTCTGCCCTATAGCAACGACTTACTGCACACAATTTTAAAGGCAATTCACTTTCATCAAATGTTTTATTTGCAAAAAGACCAGCTAAAGCCATTTCGGAAGTGCCTGATAGGCATAAATCTGTATCGTGCAGTTCTGGATCTAATGAATACACCTGCAATACTATGAATTATGGAAATAAACTCATCTTTGTTTAATTACCTGTGTTCTTTCGCTTCTGGTATTCATCCCACAACTTTCAATTACATTTCTGGGCAAAATGTCAGGTACCGAAATTAAATTAAATTGATTTTTAAGTAGTTTTCCGATTGTGTACTGAATTAAAGCATCTTGTAACTGACTCATTTCTCCAAGAAAAAAATAACTACGATTACCGGTCAAATTACCTAATTGATCTGTTCGCACTAAATTTAATCTCTTTGCAATTTCATGAAACTGTCTTGGTGAAAATGAAAAATCAAAAGGTCTTGGTTCCCCTATGGTTTTCTTTACTTTTGGTTCGTTTTCGTAATAAAGTATTGAAGAACAAGTCTTATTTGGAATTTTTAAAGCTTCCTTGTATAACTGGCTTTTAATTTCTTCATAATCAGGATTGTGAGGAAATGACGCATATAATTTTCTTTTTAAATCCTGTACTAATGTTATGTCTCCAACCCCTTTTCGTAATTCTATATTTTTGGAAATTACCCCCCAATTATTTACATCACACAAATATTCAAAATCAAGTTCAGGAAACTGTTGTACATGAAAGTGACGTGCTGTACATATATTCTTATTAACGCACTTTGAAAACATAAATTTCAAGAACTTATCCATTATAACAAAATTAGGTTATGACAAGAAAATTTAAATTATACAATATAAACACAACAGAATTAAAGTCCCTATATTATTTAACTTTTACACGATAATGTTACTAAAGTAGTCTTGATTATGATTTGTCTGAATTTTAGTTATTGTATTTTGTAGCCATTCAACGTACATCCCAACTTTTGTGAAAACAGTAAAATGGGAAGGATCGCAAAATGCTGTGCCCAAACGTCGTGGACTCACACTGACAATTCCTTGCAATACCCATAATTTATGATTAGTTGACATAGGAAAAATCAGACCTCCACCGCTATCTCCATTACAAACTCCAGTGCCTAAGATTTTTTCTCTTTATTTTAAAAAATAAATTATTAACAATATTTTACCATTTTCCCAACCTGCACAAAATGAGGTATATGTGATATATTTTTTGAAATCTCTTGTTTGCTTTTCAATGCATTCGTTATCTGAAACTATTGGTAAATAAGTAGCACGAAGCGTTTCACTGTATGTATCATTTTCAGTTATTCCCATCCCTAATACCTGAAATTATTGACTGTAAACGGAATCAATTTCTAAATCATCATATACCAAGCCTAAACTATTTTCCGTAAGATGTTCAGTTATGTCATGAAGTTTCCAGTCAATACAGACGGGACGTACAAATGGCGAGAATTCAACGAAATCATATAAAACTATTAATGCCAAATCAGATCCATAATTCCCAGATACATCTTGATATAGGGGATGCCGAATTACTTGTTGAACTCCTATTATTTGAGTAAAATCTTCTTTTTTATCAAAATTACTATTATGTTTTGCAAGTGCCACTTTCATTAGTTCAGAATTTATATTCCATGTACAATGGGCAGCTGAAATGTGATTATATTGCTAAATTTTGAATTTAAAATATAATCTGAACCTGTTATCACAATTTGCTCCGAAATTAAACTACCACCACATGAAAAAGTCCAACTTCCATTTTCTAAAATATAAATGATGGCATGCCAAGGCCATTTTCCTTTTTCAACAGTCCATCCTTGAACAACTAAAGGTGTAACGGCAGGTTCAGCTCTTCCACATTCTAAATTATTACCTATAGGAGCAATCAATTCTTTAAAATACTCACCTGGTTCACATTTCAAAACTTCTCTATTCCAAGTACCATCAGCTTGACAAATCGTGTGGGTATTATTTATATGAACATTATTCACTGCTACATAATAAGGTCTACATTGATAATGAGCAATTGCTCCAATCGGTAAGGGTTTATTACAAGGTATCATTCCTTTTTTGTCATTTGCCAGTAATTCACAAGTTACAGTGATCCTAATATTTTGAATAGGCGGACAGATTATTATATTTTTATCTAAAATTTTGTACTTAAAAAATATTTTTTTAAAGTAAATTTACTACTTTTGCATTTTTCTCCAAAACATTTCAAATTGTCACATAATAACTCTGATTCGTCAGAACCATCCACACAATCTTTAAAACCGTTGCATTGTGCATCTAAATGTATACATCCTCCATGTTTGCAACGGTAACTGTTATCAGGACAAGGAAATTCTTCACATGTATCTATGCTTTCATCTGACTCGTCTCCACAATCAATTTTATTATCACACAATTTACTTAACAAAATGCAATCACCAGATAAGCATTTGAATTCATCAATTCTACAATATATAACTTTGTAAAAGAAAGGAGGAAAAATATGTGCAACTAACTCGCAGCTGTTTTTTTCTTTTCCACATTGACTTTCGTCTGATTTATCAGCACATTGATAAATCCCATCACATCGAAATTGTTTTTCTATACATGCCCCATAATGGCATCTAAACATATTCGCAGGGCAGCTGTAAGTAATGCTTTGTTCCATTTAATAATTACCAAAATTATAAAATAAGAAGAACTTAACCATTATAAATAAACGTTTTCTCTGTAAATGAACATTGTTGTGGTTATAAGAGGTCAAAAGAACTTACATGATATGGTAGCATAATTTTTTTAATTCATCAGAGCCATCGGAACAATGTCGCACACCATTACAAATTTGGTCAAGTTGTATTACTGAACCATCAATACAAATAAAATCTTGTGAATTTTGACAATAAATTTTAATTGCTATAAAAGATATTGTGCCAATAGAGCAAAATATTTAAAAAAGCATTAAAACTTACTTGTTAATAAAAATATAATAATGAAATAACATAAACAACACATAGCTATTTTTCTAAAAACAATGTTCACCATTTGAAAAATGTCTATTTACATGAAGTTTTTATACCAAATTTGTCTTCCAAGCAAGTGTTTATTTAATGCGATGGCATGAATCCATTATTAAAACTATTATTGATTTTGCACCATTCTTTTATTTAGAAAATAAATAGAATTGCATCCTGATTAATTACCCAACAACACTTATAAACTTAATTAGGCACATCAACATCACAAACAGTTTAGAAAAGGTAAAAGAAATTTAAAAATAAAATAGCATACAAAGCGTTTATATGTAAAAAATGTACTTAAAACTAGTTAGTTCTTTTAAAATAAGTCAATACCGATGATAAAAAATACTGCTGAATAAATATAGAAAAATAACTTAGTTTGTTTGTAACTGCAGTTTCAATTGTAGCAGCATCGTAGTTAGTAAGAGAACAAAAATAGGTGTTATTGAAGAACCAGTGCCCTTTTCATCAACTACACATTGTTCCATCCGGGTAAATAAATTAACGTAATTCTGAACATGCTCGTTCTCGTAACGATCTAAATCAATTCCTACAGTTGACTCCTGAAAATATTGTTACAGTTATGTAGTCTCTTAATAAAAAAGAGTTTACCTTAAATAACAAATTTGGGGTGTTATTAAACACATTATATAGATCAAATGGTTTATGTTTATCCGTACCAAAGAATTTTTCAAACTGGAGCAGCACTAATTTTATGTCATCATTTTTAATACTATTTTTTCGTGAAACCACTTCACTATCTGTAATCACCGCTAATGCACAATTGTCATCAACGTTAAAACCTGCATAACTTGATAAACTTCCATTACGACACAAAACTCGAAAATTAAGTTCTTCTACCCCATAATCGTCTAAATAATCAAAATTATCAATTCAATAATCAGAAGAAATAAGAGTATAATTACCTCCATAAGTAATCACAGCAAAATCTCCACTTGAATTTAAACACTTTAATGCGCCAACATTTCCGTAAAATTCATTCTCTTCATTTGCATTGCAGTTTACAGCAGCTGGAAAGTTAAAATTCTAAGCACAATGTTACCAAAAATTTATTATTTACTTCGTGAGGTAATAGAAGGTTGACAAAGACGACATAATTTTTCTTTATCAGTATTGTCAGATGGTTTGTACCTGACGTCAAGTGCTCCAGGCACGCAAGAATCTCCTACAAAATCACTAAAAAGTTTTCCATAATCACATGAATCTTTAGAAAGTATTCCTCGCTCTCGTGCTACATCTATCCATGTTATCCATTCTATCCAAATAATATGATTAAATAAAGTATTACTTAATTTAAAGAATTACCTATTCCTCCAAACTGAGGAAAGCAGGACATTTTATCTCGAAGATTTTCAAATGTAGTTAAATGATTTTTATCTGTATCTTTTATTACAACAAGTGATTTAATTAAATTGCGTGATGCAGTTTCCGGAAATGCAATTGAAGTTAAGTTCATTCTAAAAAATATGGGTAGTTGATATTAATTTATTAACATTTAGTACGACATACTTTTGTGCAACGTATCCATAACTAGCATCTATCATAACAATATCAGCATTTTTGTTAGTGATACTATTCAGGCATTGTAATTTATCAACGTTTATTATTGGAGAACAATCAATCACAGGTTGAATGCCTTTATTTAAACTAGCTTGCCCAAGCCACTGACATTTTTTTTGTTCAGCACCACTAATTGTACACCATTTCAGATCAGTATTGCATTGTTTACTACTGTTCAAATCTGGTATTTGCCTATACTCTGGAAAAAAACATTTTTTAACAGGTACTGATTACAAACGTGTTAGGTAATGCTTACGTTTCATGTAGGTATTCAAATCCAATGGAGTATTTAAAAACACTACTTTATTTTGTTCCTTATCTTCTGGAAAGAATATGTTTTGAAAGTATCCTAATGCAGGTGCGCTTAATGAACGTTCAACAGTTTTTACAGTGAAATTCTTCAACCATTCATTGAGTTTGTCCTTTATAAAAACAGCATCATCTCTATAATAATATCATTTAAAAAACTGCAATAGACTCTGCAGAAAATTTTACTTGTAGACGCAAGTAAACTCATGTGGTCTATGTGTGACCTCATATGAGGTTTCAAAATTCGCACATAAGACCCATATAAAAAAAATTATCAGAGAATTAAAAAATTTCTTACTTGTTTGCAATAATAAGATCCCACGGTTGCCTCGTCCAAGTGCAATTGATGGAAGAATTACGAACTGTATTATCTGGACATAAATATTGATAATCATGTCTTTTCATCCAATTTTGTGTTTGGTTGAAATAGCTTTCTGCAGTAAAAGATGAAGTTAAAGCTAGATCACCACCATTATTAACAAGGCATTCTATAGGTTCCAAAAACATATCTTTAACTGTAATTGAACACTTATCTTCTGAATTTGATGACTGGCATAAATTACACAGGTTTGAATACTTTGATTCTGGAAAAATTGAGATCTTAGTAAAATAATGAAATTAAAATGTTTTTCATTACTTAAACTACGGTCTAAATTAAGATCTTCAGTCCAAGGTCCAGGCCTGCATGATGGTCCAAGAAAATCAGATAAAGCACGAATATGTTTTTCTAATAAAGTTGTGGAATCTGTACCGCAAATATTTACTTTGTTAGTATCCAAAACTTTTCTCTCAAACTCCTGAAGCATTAATCCTGTCACGGTCATTTGATCTGAAAATCCAGGATGACAAAATTTTTTGCCCCTTAAATCTTGCATTCCATGAATTGTGCCATTTTTAACAAGAATAACCGTTTCAAATGTAGAATTGGCTGCAAATTGAAAATAATAATTATTACAATTATTTAAATAAATAAGTATTTACTTTACCTTCAAATCGTGTATTTGTACGAAATTCACCAAGTACCATAACATTTTGTACATAATTTGCTGCTATTGCAGCTTCTTCGGCTGTAATTCTACCAAAAGTAGTATTTCTGCTTTCAATGCCTAATATGCAGTCAATTCTAAAACAACAATTAATGAGCAAAATAGAATTATTATTTTTAAATGCTTACCGATGGGCGTAGGTATCACACTTCACGTCATTAGTTCTATCTAATTGGTGGCAATCATTGGTAAATTCAAGTAAAGAGCATATGGAGGCTGCAAATTAATATAAAAATTTTCAGGAAATTATAATCTCATAAAGACACTACAGTGAAACAATTTTATCACATCCCTCGTTCAGAAAATTTCACAATTTTCCCACAATGAATGTATTTGACAAATTATAATGTCCAAACAATCTTAAAGTAGAATCCTGCCTAGATCTTACAGGAGATCACTCCCCGATTATAGTCACAGTATGTACAAAAGTCCTACCCAAAAAGAACCCTCCTCCTCTATATAATAAATACACAAACTGGGAACTATTTCGAGAACTTATAGAGCAATCGCTCACCCTGGATGTGCTTTTGAAAACAGAACAGGAACTGGTTGAAGCAGTTGAAACTTTGAATAAAATAATCCGACAAGCCGCATGGCAAGCTACACCAAAGAAAGAACTCAAAAATAATGAAAATCTAGACTGCCCTATTATAGTATAGAGGAAAATTGCAGAAAAGCGCAAACTTTGCAGGAAATGGCAAACAACGCAACACCCAGGCGACAAACGAGCACTAAATCTAGCAACCAGTGAACTTAAAATTCTTCTCAGCACCATTAAAAACCAGGCAGTGCAAGATTATCTACTACATCTAACATCTATAGAGGCAACAAATTATTCACTTTGGAAAGTCACCAAGAGGCTCAAACGACGACAGCAGCATATTACACCTCTTCAATTAGAGAATAATACCTGCGCTAGAAGTGACCAGGAAAAAGCTATAGCCTTTTCTAAATATTTATCTGGGGTTTTTACACCATTTGCCGCAAAAATTACTACGGCCGAACAAAGTGAAGTTCTGGAATATCTTCAGGCACCATTCCAAATGTCGCCACCTGTTAAACCGTTCAAAAGCAATGAAATTAAGGCTACAATCCAAAAAGATCTAAACCCCACAAGGCGCCAGGTTACGATCTCATATCAGGAAAAGTACTCAAGGAACTACCAGAAAAGGGATACAAGTTTATTACATATTTATACAATGCAATATTGCGACTAAGATATTTTCCTGAACAATGGAAGGTAGTCACAATTATTCTCATACCCAAACCTGGAAAACCTATTGAAGATGTAACGTCATATAGACCAATTAGTCTGCTGCCGGTCCTATCAAAAGTCTTTGAACAATTATTACTGACGAAAATTATGCCAAACTCATAGACAACAACCTAATACCTAAACATCAGTTTGGTTTCCGAAGACAACATTGCATAATTGTGCAAGTGCATAGAATAGCAGACGCAATTTTCAAAGACTTTGAAAACAAACGATGCTGCTCGGCAGTCTTTATTGATGTTAAGCAAGCCTTTGATAAAGTCTGGCACGAAGGCCTGCTTTACAAACTTAAAAGTATTGTTCCACCAGACTATTACCAAATACTCAAATCATACCTCTCAAATAGAAACTTTCTTGTCAGGCATGGAGAAGCTCAAACATCTTTATACCCCATCAAAGCAGGAGTCTCTCAAGGCAGCGTTTTGGGTTCGATACTGTATCTATTATTCACGTCAAATCTTCCTACCTTGCAAACAACAACAGTTGCTACTTTTGCGGATGATACCGTTCTACTATCATCACACCCTGACCCTACTACAGCCTCTGAGCATCTTCAAATTCATTTGATCAAAATGGAAAATTGGTACAATAAGTGGCGCGTACATGTTAACGAAACAAAATCAACGCATGTAACCTTTACCACCAGACGGGGCAACCGTCCACTAGTTCAGTTCAATAACCAGCAGATACCCCAAGTGGAGAGCGTCAAATATCTGGGTTCCATCTAGACAGACGACTAAATTGGAGGAAGTACATATGGACAAAAAGGAAGCAACTAGGTATCACAATACAAAAAATGTACTGGATTCTAGGGCGAAAGTCCCAGTTGTCACTAGCCAATATGGACATATGGCATACAACTGTGGGGTACTGCCAGCAACTCGAACATCGACATTCTGAGACGTTTCCAATCTAAAGTTCTTAGAACAATGGTAGATGCACCATGGTACCTATGTCCCAAATAAAGTCATACGACGAGACCTCGACATTCCATCAATCAATAACGAAATACAGAAATATAGCGATCGCTATAAGAATAGGCTTAGTGCTCACCCCAATCCACTCGTGGAGCACCTAATGGAAACGGACAATGAACAACCGTGGTTAAAAAGATTTAAATTCTCCGAATTACCAACAATTTTGAGTGAGGTGACAAGTGACAGTGTAGCTTGAACATGTTTTAGTTTGATTAGGTTCAACTAATTATCAAATCCTAAGTTTATACATTAAGGGAATAGTCAATGGATTGTTTTCCAGCATGTTATTTTGTATACAACGTCGAAGTACTTACTGAATGTTGCTACGCAACAGATTGTAAAGTAAAAAAAAAGAAGAAATTATAACGACAATACATATTGTTAGAATGTAAAATGAGATATTTGGCTAAAATTTGTTATTGTCAGGGAAAGTTGCAATATTCTTATTTTTTGTATTTTCTCATTTATCATTTTATTTAAATTAATTTAGTGTAATATAATTATTATTTTAAAATAATTATATTAGTAGATATGTTAGGCTCAAAGCGCGACAACGGCCACAGAGCGAATAAATCGCACAGAACTAGTTCTGGCAACACAAAAACAACCACAACCCGAAATTCGGCTTGTGGCTGTTTTAAAACTGCTCAAAACTAGTTTTAGCAAATTGAAAACGAACACAACCCGAAATTCGGATTGATTCTTTTAATAATCGCACAGGGCGCGTTGTATGACTCGATATAATTGTCACACCCTGAATTCACCCTACGACCAGTGGAGTTCGAACAGTTAGCCAATCGGCCAGCCCAACGGTTGGAAAAGGCTGGGTTCGCTTAAATGAGTTGTTAAACGGGCGCCACAAGCTTAAATTAAAAACTGTTCGAATCCTAGAGCTCGGTCACATATCCCCTAAGCTCGAAAGAGAGGGTATCTTCCTACAAGTATCAATTATCCAGAGACAGATCCTCTGGCGAGATTAAACCAACGGGTAACGGCACAAATCAATATATTACATAATTATTTACAGGCATAAGTATAATACAAAATTAAAGACAACTCCAAAGGAAATATTTAAATGTACAGATATCAAGCTAAACTAAACTAATCAAATGAATTGAAAATGTTACCACTATTTACAATGTAATCAATTCTACAGATGAACTGAATACTGTATTTTTAACATTTAGTCATAGAAGACTATAACCAGAGATAAATCTCTTACAATTGAAGTATTAATTATTACTTAGGCAATCTCTTGTTGTTGATCAAACATAAAACCAAACCCTTCCCATATTCTCAACCGAGCGTTCGCGTCTGAACGTGAACAGACCTTAGTAACCGTTGCCGGGTTTCGCGCCCCGATGCCGAGTATACAACCAATCTATCACACGTGCGAAGCGTTTAAAAGATTTCGTCTGAGTCGGTGAAAACTCAGAACGAGGTAATGGCCATTATCCGGTTGTGAGGTCAGCGACCTAAACGTCGTGAATGCGCGTACTACACCTGTTTTCGGTGGTAACGAATGACCGATCACCCGAAGTTTTATGTCAGTCCAGGATCGACTGAAGGCCTATCCTGGATTCAAAATCGTACGGAAAACGTACCACGATTACCCAAGCAAAACAAATCTACAGATTCTACTACGTCACCCCTAAGGGGTTCCCGTCAAAATTAACAATACAGGTTAAGTAACACTCATCTGTCCGGCGTCCGTGAGGCGACGTCCCCTAACTACCACTAGGGCCGCAATGTACTTCCGGTGGAATGCTGCGATAGGTCCGATCCGTCCAGGACTCGATCCTTACGTAACGTTCTCCCGTCTACCAACACCGATGATCGCTGAACTCCTGCAACTGCAACTGCGATGCGGCTAATGCGAGCCTTTGTACGCCTACGTCGTCGATACCAACGAGCAAGTCACCAATCGATAAACGATCAAGTACCAATTACGTACAACCAGATGAAGAATAATAATGGTAATGATAGTAATAGTACTAGTAATACTAATGAGCCTTCCGATGATCAACGGCTTAAGAGGATGAGGGTGGATCAGTTGCGTTTTCCTTCTAATCCGACAACGTGTCGAGTGCTTTTCCTGCCTGGAAACAGCACGTACGAAAACTGGTAGATCTGATCCGACGAAACGTCGAAAGGAAAGACCCCTACGATTACACCTGAATCTCTACACCGGGTCTCCCTTATAATTCCCAAGTTTTCACACAACCGACTCCCTCGAGCTATCAAATGCGACTGCATTCGATTCCGGTACGGCCATCTTATGACCCCTTTACTACTTCCCGATCTTCACAGATGGAGCCCTCAGCCGTAATGCGTTTGAATTAAACCGCCAATTACCGATTCCCTAAACTTCTGATGATATAATCGTACGGTGGGAAATTATCGTTACAAATAATAATATCTTAATAAAAATTATTAAAAATAAAACAAAATAAGTTAGCCTAATTAATCCGGTGATTCTTAAAATTAAATTTCTGTAATTTCGGCAATACTTTTTCGTTAATGCAGTAGAACCTCGATTACACGAATTGAAATTTTTTAAATAATTATTTTCGCCATGAAATTAATATTGTAGCTCAATGTAGCGATGGAAATTACAACACAAGTTATGTCTTCCCGCACTTGGTTCGTAAATAACTATTTTCTATTTGATTTATGTTTAATTTCATTATATCCAAATAAGGTTGTAAGTACCAGAGGTTTGTTCGTATTTTTTTTTATGGACTGTATGACTGCTATTGAAAATGGGTAAAACGTACAAATGAAGAATTTTTTTCGCTAATTGCAGAAAGGAATCGAAGTCGATGAAGCGTATTTTGTAAATCGGGATGGGATGATTGAAAGAATGCCTGATAACCGGTTAAGAGCACAAAGAAAATTCGCTTCCTCTGAAAATCCTGACATTTTTTCTATTTAAAGATAAAATAAAAATAATTCCGCCCAAATCGACGGAAATCGCAAAGGCACGTCGGCGAAAATATGATATCGGGGAGTCGATTTTTCATCGGCGAATTTAAAACATAAATTTGAAATTCTATTAAGCGTTGTTTTTATTTAAAAAACAGAAACAAACCGTTTCGCGGGCACAAATCATGATTGATAGATTAAACTCGCGATTTAAAAAGCGCTGTTACGCTTTTTATTTTTTGCAAGCGCCGGAAATAGCGATCGTTAAAAAATCACTTAAAAACCCGATTTTGCATTAAAGTACGAATTCAGATTTGATAAGAAAATCTTCACGATACCGTGTTTACTTGAATAATGCGCGCAAAAAAAAATATGAAACGAACATAAACGTTCAAATATAATTTGTTATTGCAAGTAAAGAATCTTTCGAAAATGTTAATAAAGTGCTAAAACATTATGTATTTTAAAACATTTAGTTCGACACTGGCGATGAGTAGTATAATCCAACACAATATTTTTATTTTAAAATCCAGCGAGGCCAGGAAAAGTCAAAAAATTATCCTACTCCAGTTAGGCTGGTATGATTATTGCAAATTATCGAAATTTTTTTTGGTAATTATTAGCGAAAAAGTATCGCCCAGATTGCAGAAATTTAATTCTAAAAGTCACAGGATTAATTAGACTAACTTATTTTGTTTTATTTTTTTATTTTTAATAATTTTTATTAAGGTATTATTATTATATCGAATCCTACAACGCGTTCTGTGCGATCATTAAAAGAATTTCTGGTAATTTCGGCTTGTGGTCGTTTTTCATTTGCCAGAACTAGTTCTGAGCAGTTTTAAAACAGCCACATGGCGAATTCCGGGTTGTGGCCGTTTTTATTTTGCCAGAACTAGTTCTGTACGATCTATTCGCTCAGTGGCAGAATTCGGGATTTGAGCGTAACAGATACAATAGGGTCTCAGTATCTCCGGGTGATTGGCTCCAAGCCTTTCCGTGGATACCATGCCGTGCATATCAATAATAAATTTTGTATTCTAAATTTAATTTGGGAATATAATAATGGTAGATGTATGCAACAGTAGCAATGCAATTTGCTTACAACCAAACTGGAGGAGAAACTCAACAATGGATAAGTGAAACCACGGAGACCGCTGATATGGGGGTCCTACTGTATTATGATTTTTTTTTTCGGTACATTGGCTTTAAAATATTGAAGGTTACATAAAAAAATCACTTGGATATCATTTTGTAAAGGGTTCGGTTTTGTGATTAGATAAGAAAACAATACTTTACCTTATATGATGTACATACTAGGAAATGCGGTAAACCGTTTTCTCTTTAACGAGCATAGTAATTACACAATAAAATTTTCCAATAAATTTCGTTTATACCAATACTCATTCTCATTACAAGATTTTCAAGAAAAGTAACGTAATGGGGAAAAAATGTATAGTAGGTATTACATAATAATTAATCAGTTTATAACTATGTAGGTCTAACAATAAGTGGTATAAAGTCTAACTACCATATTTACTTTTGTAAGGTTCCCTTTTGTTCAAATTTTTACCTTTAAAACATATAGGGGAAACTTAAACACGAAACATATTAACCCTGCATTAATGTATTTTTATTATGAAAAAAAAATTTAAATGATGGGGGGGGTATACACTGGGGCGGAATCTATACACGTATAACCACGGTGTTAAACTTTCATTAAAAAAAAAATGAAATAATGTAAACTTTTATGTTAAGTGTACCTACATGTCGCTCATCGGCGGCAATAGTGGCACAACTCAAAATTCAACAATTTTTTTACTAATTCATAAATCCAAATTAGAATGTTTTTTCATAATACTGAAAACTTTAAATTAATTTATCTCAAAACTACTTTTTTCTACGACAACATCGAAATATGTTTATTTCACGAGCGTAACTTCAATCATAAACAACTACATTTTTTACAGAATTTCATTTCGCATCGGTTGCTAGGCAAGTTGCTAGGCAACAAATGCGATATGAAATATTTCGTATTCGGTTCGCTGTTTTTGGTCACAAATGTTAAGGCGGTCTAGAAAATCGAATGTCATCAGTTTGCTTCTGTCAATATTTTTGTACGTTGCAGATAATTTCGTAGTTATTTTCGATAACTCTTACAATTAATATGGAAAGTGATAGTGATAATGACTTGGAATTGACACCTCCAAACATAACTGAAGTTACAAAGTTAACAACATTAAATTTATTACCGGAAACGTCTAAGAAAATGTATCAACGCGCTTATAACCTCTTCTTTTCCTTTTTTGTTTGAATTATGTTAAACGCGTGAGCAGAGGTTATCGCAGAAAAAATTTAGTATGCAACGCGCACAAAATGGCAATTTTACACTCGTATGAATTGCTGCAGTACGGGTCTTCGACCCGTACTGCAATTCATACTCGTGCAAAATGAGCATCATTTTGTGCTTGTTGCATAATATACTATTTTTGAGTTGTGACAGTATTGCCGCCGGTGAGCGATATGTTAACTGGCCAAAATGATAGAGTTTTATTGTCTTTCGCCCGTGCGATCTAGAAAATAAAACCTCAAAACTAATAAACGGAAGAAAACCAATAGTAATAAACATAGTTGATACTAGTAATAACATTTTGATTCTATTTTTAAATTTGATCCATTGGTCACGATATAATGTTGCATGACCAAGAAATCAAGAGAACATGATATTCCTCATCGGCATGGGTTGTTTAAAATGATAACCGCACCTAACTGATATCTTTAAGTACACAACATGTTGCGAATATGTGACTTCCTCTAAATAAGCGGCAGTTCCAATAGATAGCTATTCTCGTATTTTTTATATTTCATCGTTACTTATGCTAAGCTACTGTTAGATAAAAAAAAATTAAAGCGAAATAATAAAATCCCGCCTTATCAGGTGCTTAATGATAGAATAAATCGTTTTGCCTTTTCATCAGGGCCGCGCCAAGACCTACGGACGCCCTCATGGAACATGTGGCACTCGAATCTCTTGGCGCTATCGTGCGCCGCAAGTTTCGCCCTATGTACGACGCTGCCATGCTTTTCATTCGTTTTCAAAAAAGTGAAAATGTGCTTTTTGAATAATTGTTTTGACCGTTTCAGATTTAAAATGAATCGGCGGTTAACAAAATCGCTAAGAAATCCATAATTTAACAACAAATGAGTAAAAAAGATAACGAAAAAACTTACGTTTGCTGCGAATTTGAGCGATGCTTGTTCGAAATAGCAGAAAGAGTAAAACAAAATTGGAGAACATCCTGCAAATCATGTTGAACTGTTGCTGTCACCGAGAATTAAAATGGAGTGAATTGCTACAAAAATTGTGCCATTAGTCAAAGAAGCAGATAAAAGATAAGATGTGCAAATATACATAGATGTGTGTACCAACCGCACTGTTTTTAATATCGATTTAAATAAGTTACCTATTTGAATATTATATTTACGGACAATTTATCCGAACGCATTATGCGAATGGGTGTAACCAAGAAATAAAATTAAATACTATTTCTTTAGGTTTCATAAACGTCCGATAACGATAAAATGTCTCACCGATAAAGTATGTATTTAAGTTGCTTACGTTTAGTGCGCTTCGTAGGCATAAAATAAATATAATAGTACTTTCTCTTTTTTACAAGATAAGTACAATTTCATTAAAACGATATTTGATATAACCAATTTTGCTATCAAAAGATATTGATTCCTTGTTGTCAAATAATTGCTGTGTATTATAGGTAGGTACTTTGATGTGCAGAGTGCAATGCTGTTTAACAGTTAACGAATAATAAGGTAAAATAAAAGTGCGCGCCGCGCTTTTAAATACCATGTTTAGACAACTGTGACTTTTTCACAAGACAAGCAAAACGTAAGGCGTTAACTTGATAGAATGAGGTTGGCTTGTGTTAAAATTGTCACAGAGAGCACGATTTTATGCCGCACAATGAACGAGTTTTTAATCTCACAACCAGGCATACCTACACTTTTTCAATTAGTCGGAGAACTCCATTATGTAAAAAATGTAAAAAATCACTTGTTATTTAATTCCAAAGAATGTTAGTCTGATTTAAATACAGTGGTACCTCGAATAACGAACGCCCTATTAACGAACAATTCGGTTTACGAACACAATTTCCTAACAAATTTTTACTAAATCTACGAACAATGCTTCGGTTTACGAACGCATAAACATTATATTAAACTATTAATTATTACTTTAAAAAAATTTACAAGTTTCAAAATAAACTCAACACTTCTTTTAATTTTGTTTCACAAATATTATAATGGGTGTAAATTTTGGGTTGAAACTTCCTCATCGTAATCGCATGTAATTTATTGTTTTATAGGCGTCGGGGTCTTGAAAATTATAAAGTAAAAAGATAATGCTTCTAAAAATATTTCGCCATTATCTTAAAAGCTAATATTATTAACTTTTCATTTTATTCCATATCATTATATTTTATTAGTAGCGATGCAGTTTTTGGATTTTTGTCCTACTAAATTCTTAGAATCTTTAAATCTTTATAAACCTACTTTATTTCATATTTTTACCACACATAAATCCCTAAAAAGTCAAAAAACAATGTTTCTGGGCAATCGAACGGATTAATTGGATTTGCCTTAGTTTCAATGGAAAAAATTGTTTTAGTTTACGAACATTTTGGTTAACGAACAAAGTTAAAGAACGAATTAAGTTCGTTATTCGTGGTATCACTGTAAAATATTTCAAAAATAATATGAAATATTAAATGGATTAAACATAAAGCCATTTGAAATTTCGAGATAAAGAGAGATAAATTTAATTCAATTTCGCGCCTATTAGGTATTTTAAGAATCGCTGCGAATAATTTTACAGCCAACTTGAAAACGCCTTTATCGCAACAGCAGCGCGGGAAATACAAGAAATATTTAAAAATGAATAATAGTATATTATTACATGAGCAAGTAAAGAAGGTTTTTATCCATGAAAATGAAGTTTGCTGCACGAGCCGAAGGCGAGTGCATGTAATCATTTGAGTGGATAAAAACCTTTACTTGCGAGTATAATACTATACTTTATCTACGATCATCCATACAAAATAATAAAACAAATTCTAAGTTCAATATTTTTAATTTTTGAACATGACACTACGACAGTTAGTTTACATTGTCCAGAAAGAAAAGCATGAATACTTTTCTGCAAGCATCACAAATTAACTTAATACAATATTTTCAGAAAAGGAAATAGGGTAAACCCGATAGTTATTGGACACTTAAGAAAATAACTATCTTTGATATTATTTTATTTGACATAATAGGTCATTCCAGAGAATTAAATTAACAAGATGTAATCCTTAAAGTATTAGCCAAAGAATGGTATGATTAATTTTTATAGGATTTATTTATGTTCAAAATTATAATGTTTTTAAACAATTATTACACAAAAGGATAGTTATTGGACACACCAGTAAACCTGTAAAATATTCACCGAGTATTAAAATATTGAACAGGTATAGCATAGATGTCGCTTTGAAGGGTAGCAAAAAAGTTTAACCTTTACAGAAATTTTATTTCTGTAATAAAAAAGTAGCTTGTCCAATAACTTAGCGATGTCCAATAATTGTACGGTTTCCCCTACGTAGTATTTTTCTCTGCTCGCCATTTTAAATAATGTTTCATAAACACATTCATATTTGTGCCGTGATTTTTGTGGTAGAAGATTTTCTATTGCGTACAGGACATTTCATTTTCGGTTACGAAAAATTGCTTCACAAATCACGAATTTCACTACTAATACCCTTTGGTACGATTTGTTGTCAATTACTTTAGGTTTGTTTGGTTATGTTGTTGCAATTAATGCAAACTGTTACCAACGTGGCAATGTTGTAAAATAAAAAACCCAATATTTTTAATTTTCATTGGTCGAAGTACCGATGGATAAAATTTCTGTCAATTTTACCCATGGCTGGGAACCAATAAGAAGCTCTCTTTAATTTATCGATGGATAAAATGACAATTTAGAGTAGAGGTTTCACATCAATAATGGTTATATTATATCATGATCGTAGATAAAATATTTTTTTATATGCATGCTTTTTAGAAAATTAAGTTTGATATGCACAATATGTAGTTGTCTGACGAGCCATAAGTTTTTCACGAAAAAAGCTATTATTTGAGATTTAAGAAATAAATTTTTCCAATAAATGATTCATGGAATTTGAGACCTAATAGGTAATGATAAATACCAATAAATACCATCACGTCAGAACATAAACAACTTGCAAATGCGCCTTATATCTTGTGAAAACACTTTTTTTAAAATCACTTTCTTAATTTCAAAAATTTATTTTCTATACATAACATTTTTTGAGCCAATAAAAAAATTAAATTATATTCTTTACTAAAAAAATCAGAAATATCTATAAATTATAAATTACCTATAAATAATTTTGTGAACCAACTTACAATAAAGTACATGCAGTGTTTCAACTTGCATGATATTATCATTCTAAAACCGATAGATTGCGCTACATATTATTCTATCAAAACAAATGATTTTTCATGATTTCTGCGATAAATAATAATTATTTTGACTAGTAATGCCAGTGATGCCACCAGTGACAATAGTTCTATAAAATTGGTAATCAGGTTAAACAAAAAAAATGGCGGATGCTGCGGCGCGACAGCTCCAATATGAATATAAAGCGGTAAGTGAAGATATATTACTATTTTTATAATTACAGTTAATTTTTCTGAAGCTTAATTCACTTGTAATCCATATTATTGTTAATTTTTTAAAATTACAACAACCAATTTGTTATAAAACTTAACCTTAGTAAAACGTTTAGGTTACGTTGTATGTTTTGGGTTCGTTTTTCAGAACTCTAATCTTGTCTTACAAGCCGATGTACGACTTATCGAACGAAGAAGCCGAGATGAGGCCACCGGAGAAGTTATGTCCCTTGTTGGGAAACTATCGGGCACAAAAATGGGAGATCGTGCTCAAAGAACCAGACCTGTTAAAGCTGAGGAACGTAAAGTAAAGTAAGTTTTTCTAAAAAGTTTCTCCGGTTACTTTATTTACATTGTGATTATTTTTAGACGACAAAAAAGAGATGAAGCACAGTATGATTTCACACGCATGAAAGGAGCTACATTACTCTCTGAAGGTATAGATGAAATGGTCGGTATAATTTATAGACCGAAAACCCAAGAAACAAGACAAACTTATGAAGTATTGCTTAGTTTTTTGCAAGAAGCACTTGGGGATCAACCGCGAGATATTTTATGCGGAGCAGCCGATGAAGTGCTTTCAGTTTTAAAGAATGATAGGTTGAAAGATAAAGAAAAAAAGAAGGAAACTGAAGCACTGTTGGGGAATATAGCAGATGAAAGATTTGCTCTTCTAGTAAATCTTTGTAAGAAAATAACTGATTTTGGAAGTGATGAAAATAAAACCACTGCAACTGGCGAAGAAAATATTGATGAAACATATGGAATTAACGTACAATTTGAGGAATCAGAAGAAGAAGACGATGAAGATGTTTATGGTGAAGTGAGAGATGATATGGATGATGATGAAGGTGAAGAGGCCAGAGAAGATATGGCCATTCATGCTGAAAATGTAAGCACCAAATTGATTCATTTAAGCATTTCAAATTAAATTATTTACAGTTGGGAGGAGTTGATGAAATGAAGAAAGAGAAACCACTTCATCCACTTGATATTGATGCGTATTGGTTACAAAGGCAGTTATCAAAAATCTATAATGATGCAATGGTGTCTCAAGCAAAAGCTGGGGAAGTTCTGAACATTTTAAGAGATGCAAACGATGACCGAGAATGTGAAAATCAGCTTGTACTCTTATTGGGCTATGATTGTTTTGATTTTATTAAGCAATTGAAAAAGAATAGACAAATGAGTAAGTGATTTTTAACTGAAGTGTTTTTTCTTCATTAATTATTATATTTCCAGTTTTATACTGCACTTTGTTAGCCAAATCACAAAGTGATTCAGAACGACAAAAAATTCGAGACCAGATGATAGAAGATCCAGCACTTTCACGCATTTTAAGACATTTAGATACTGGTAAGGGTGAGGATGATGGGGACGATGAAGGATCAACTTCACGCTTATCGAGAAGAAAAGGTCAAAATAATGATGCAGATACTGGTGTCGCAGCACAAATTCCGGGGTCAAGACAATTAATTGATTTTGAAGATTTACTGTTTGTTCAAGGTTCCCATTTTATGGCTAATAAAAGGTGTCAATTGCCAGATGGTTCATTTAGAAAACAAAGAAAAGGTAAGTGTAGATATAGACCATGACGCTGAGAAGTTGTGAACACTTATAATGACTCTAGCTTCTTTAAACATCAATCTAGACACGAATGTTGCAAATTTATAATTTAATTTCTTTAAAGGTTATGAAGAAGTGCATGTTCCTGCTTTAAAACCAAAACCGTACGCTGATAATGAAAAACTTCAACCAATTGATCAACTTCCAAAATATGTTCAACCTGTATTTGATGGTTTTAGAACTTTAAACCGTATACAGAGTCGATTATACAAAACTGCTTTAGATTCTGATGAAAATTTGTTGCTTTGTGCACCGACAGGTGCTGGTAAAACAAATGTAGCATTGCTTTGTATGATGAGAGAAATTGGTAAACACATAAATGCTGATGGAACAATTAATGTTGATGATTTTAAAATTATTTATGTGGCCCCAATGAGATCTTTGGTACAAGAAATGGTTGGAAATTTTGGAAAACGTCTAGCCAGTTATAATATGACCGTGTCAGAATTAACAGGAGATCACCAGTTAACTAGAGAACAAATTGCTGCTACCCAAATTATTGTTTGCACTCCAGAGAAATGGGATATTATAACTAGAAAAGGAGGAGAAAAAACATTCACTGCATTAGTTCGTTTAATTATCATTGATGAAATTCATTTATTGCATGATGAACGAGGACCTGTTTTAGAGTCGTTGGTTGCAAGAACAATTCGTATGATAGAATCCACGCAAGAAGATGTTCGTTTAGTTGGACTTTCAGCTACCTTACCGAACTATCAAGATGTTGCTACATTTTTACGAGTAAAACCTGATGGGTTATTCTATTTTGATAACAGTTTCCGACCTGTGGCATTAGAACAACAATACATTGGAGTTACTGAAAAAAAGGCTTTGAAACGCTTTCAAGTAATGAATGAAATTGTTTATGAAAAAACAATGGAACATGCTGGGCGTAATCAAGTTTTAATTTTTGTCCATTCAAGAAAAGAAACAGGAAAAACAGCAAGGGCTATTCGAGATATGTGTTTAGAAAAAGATACTTTGGGTCAGTTTTTACGTGAAGGTTCAGCTTCTATGGAAGTATTACGAACTGAGGCAGAGCAAGTAAAAAATCAAGAACTTAAAGATCTATTACCATACGGATTTGCCATTCACCATGCTGGAATGACTCGAGTTGATCGTACATTGGTTGAGGATTTATTTGCAGATCGACATATTCAAGTTCTTGTTTCGACTGCAACATTAGCTTGGGGAGTTAATCTTCCGGCGCATACAGTTATCATTAAAGGAACACAAATTTACAATCCAGAAAAAGGACGTTGGGTGGAGTTAAGTGCGTTAGATGTGCTTCAGATGTTAGGAAGAGCTGGTAGACCCCAATATGACACAAAAGGCGAAGGAATTTTAATCACTAACCATAGTGAATTGCAGTATTACCTTTCTCTTTTAAATCAACAATTACCAATTGAATCGCAACTAGTTACTAAATTGCCTGACATGCTGAATGCAGAAATTGTGTTGGGAACAGTTCAAAATGTTAGAGATGCTGTTACATGGCTTGGTTATACATATCTTTACATACGAATGTTACGGCAACCTTCCATTTATGGAATATCGCCGGAACACTTAAAACAAGATCAACTATTGGAACAACATCGAGCTGATTTAATTCATACTGCTGCAATACTTCTCGATCGCAGTGGGTTAATAAAATATGATAGAAAAACAGGACATTTTCAAGTTACTGAATTGGGACGAATTGCTTCACATTATTACTGCACTTATGACACAATGTCAACTTATAATCAACTGTTAAAACCCACTTTAAGTGAAATTGAATTGTTCAGAGTTTTCTCATTGTCTGGTGAATTTAAAAATATAACAGTTCGTGAAGAAGAAAAATTAGAATTGCAAAAATTAATGGAAAGGGTTCCAATACCTATCAAAGAGAGTATTGAGGAACCGAGTGCAAAAGTTAATGTACTTTTGCAAGCATATATTTCACAATTAAAATTAGAGGGATTTGCTCTAATGTCAGATATGGTTTTCGTCACGCAATCTGCTTCTCGTTTAATGAGAGCTATTTTTGAAATAGTGTTACATCGTGGTTGGGCTCAACTAGCTGATAAATCATTGGCTTTATGTAAAATGATAGATCGGCGGATGTGGCAATCAATGTCACCTTTGAGACAATTTAGAAAAATGCCTGAAGAAATCGTTAAAAAAATTGAGAAAAAAAATTTCCCATGGGAAAGATTATATGATTTAGGACCAAACGAAATTGGTGAGTTGATAAGAGTTCCAAAATTGGGTAAAACAATTCATAAGTATGTTCATCAGTTTCCGAAATTAGAACTTTCAACACACATACAACCCATCACTCGTTCTACTCTACGGGTGGAATTAACAATAACTCCTGATTTTCAATGGGATGAAAAATTACATGGAACATCTGAAGCTTTTTGGATTTTAGTTGAAGATGTTGATTCTGAAGTAATTTTGCACCATGAATATTTTTTGTTAAAAGCAAAATATGCAGCCGATGAACATCTAGTGAAATTTTTTGTTCCTGTTTTTGAACCATTGCCACCGCAATATTTTCTGCGTATTGTTTCTGATCGCTGGATTGGATCTGAAACACAACTTCCAGTATCATTCAGGCATTTAATATTACCAGAAAAGAATTTCCCGCCAACAGAATTGTTGGACTTGCAACCATTGCCGATCACAGCTTTAAGAAATGCTAAATATGAATCACTATATTCTGAGAAATTTCCACAATTTAATCCGATACAGACTCAAGTTTTTAATGCTGTGTACAACAGCGACGACAATGTCTTCATTGGTGCACCTACTGGATCAGGGAAAACAACAATTGCTGAATTTGCAGTTTTAAGATTGTTTCAACAGAATCCTGAAGGACGATGTGTATATTTAGTACCTCGAGAAGCTTTAGCTGAGTTGGTATTTGCAGATTGGCATAATAAATTTGGACAGTTACTTGCAAAAAAAGTAGTGTTACTAACAGGCGAAACTGGAACTGATTTAAAACTTTTAGCAAAAGGTCAAGTTGTAATTACAACAGCTGAAAAATGGGATATTTTATCAAGGCGATGGAAACAAAGAAAGAATGTGCAAAATGTTCATTTATTCATAGTAGATGAACTGCATTTATTAGGAGGAGAAGATGGCCCAGTAATTGAAGTAGTTTGCTCAAGAATGAGATACATTTCATCACAAATTGAAAAGCAAATCAGAGTTGTAGCTTTGTCTGCTTCCCTAGCTGATTATCGTGATGTTGCTCAGTGGTTGGGATGTAATGCAAATTGTACATTTAACTTTCACCCAAGTGTACGTCCGATACCTTTAGAATTACATGTCCAAGGAATCAGCATAACTCACAATGCTTCACGATTGATTGCAATGTCAAAACCTGTTTATAATGGTATTATAAGACATAGTGCTCACAAACCTGTTATTGTATTTGTACCAACTCGTAGACAAGCTAGATTAACAGCCATTGACATTTTAACTTACACAGCGGCAGAAGGTCAACCAAACAGATTTTTCCACGCGGAAGAAGATGACATAAAACCTTTCTTAGATCGCATGAGTGACAAAACTCTTAAAGAAACTTTATCACAAGGTGTAGCCTACATGCATGAAGGTTTAACAGCAAGCGATCATCGACTTGTAGAACAACTTTTTGACTCTGGTGCCGTTCAGATTGCTGTGGTTACCAGAGATCTATGTTGGGGTGTAAATATTTCTGCATATTTGGTTATAATTATGGACACACAATTTTATAATGGAAAAATACATGCTTATGAAGATTACCCAATAACGGATGTCTTACAAATGGTAGGAAGGGCCAACAGACCTTTAGAAGATGATGACGCCAAATGCGTACTTATGTGCCAGAGCTCAAAAAAAGATTTTTTCAAGAAATTCTTGAATGATTCTTTACCAGTTGAAAGTCACTTGGATCATAGGCTTCATGATCATTTCAATGCTGAAATTGTGACAAAAACTATTGAAAATAAGCAAGATGCTGTTGATTATTTAACATGGACATTCCTGTACAGAAGACTTACCCAAAATCCTAATTATTATAATCTGCAAGGTGTTTCACATCGACACTTGTCAGATCATCTTTCTGAGTTGGTTGAAAATACTTTGAATGATTTGGAACAATCAAAATGTATTAGTATTGAAGATGAAATGGATTGTCTGCCGTTGAATTTAGGAATGATAGCTGCTTATTATTACATCAACTACACCACTATAGGTAAAACTGAATTTTGCGATAATTATAATTATTAATAATCTTTTTTTTAGAATTATTCAGCTTGTCATTGAACAATAAAACTAAAATACGAGGATTATTGGAAATTATATCTTCAGCCGCTGAATATGAAGATGTTCCAGTACGTCACCGAGAAGATAGTCTTTTAAGAAGTTTAGCACAACGTTTACCAAATAAATTAACCAGTGCAAGTGGAGGTCAACCTAAATATAATGATCCTCACATTAAAACAAATCTTCTCATTCAAGCGCACTTGTGTAGAATTCAATTAGGTGCTGAACTGCAAGGTGACACAGAATCTGTTCTAAGTAAAGCAATAAGATTAATTCAAGCTTGTGTTGATGTATTGAGTTCAAATGGATGGCTATCACCTGCTGTAGCTGCCATGGAATTGGCACAAATGGTTACTCAAGCTATGTGGAGTAAAGATTCATATTTGAAGCAGCTGCCTCATTTTAATACTGACATAATTAAACGTTGCAGTGATAAGGTACATAACTTGCTTAAAATATTACGTCTTTAGTTAAAATATATTTATTTTTAGGGAGTGGAAACTGTTTTTGATATTATGGAACTTGAAGATGAAGATAGATCAAAACTTCTTCAGTTGAGTGACGCTCAAATGGCAGATGTTGCAAGGTTTTGCAATCGGTATCCAAATATTGAAATGAGTTATGAAGTGCTTGACAAGGATCGCATTCGTTCTGGATCGTCTGTGCATGTGGCTGTACAGTTAGAAAGAGAAGATGAAGTTAGTGGCCCTGTTATTGCACCATTTTTCCCCCAGGTAATTTTAATATTACTTTGTTTGTATAAGATTTTTATATATTATTTAATTCAGAAACGTGAAGAAGGATGGTGGGTTGTAATTGGAGATCCAAAATCCAATTCACTTTTATCAATTAAAAGATTGACATTGCAACAAAAAGCCAGGATTAAGTTAGATTTTGTAGCTCCTAGTCCAGGACACCATAATTATACTTTATATTTCATGAGTGATGCGTACTTAGGATGCGATCAAGAGTATAAATTTTCTATTGATGTTGGTGATTATGAATCAAGTGACAGTGAATCTGACTAAGAAGATTTTGTGCTATTTTAAGTATCTGTAATTTTAATGTTCTAATAAAAACATATTTGTCACATTGTAGTTTGATTTTTACAAATAACTTGCTTGTACAAAAGTAATCTCAAATTACACAAGATGTAAAAGAGAGAGATTATTTTAGTTTTGTATTATCAATTAAAATGTAGTAGCAATGTGGGAATACTTAAAAAAACAATTTCTTGATAAACATTTTTCCTTGGTGCCCTCTTATATCGGTAAGGTAATGAGGCGTTTGTCACAACAACCAATGATGAATATTTTAATCTTATAATTGGTAAGTTAATAGATATTTATACTACTTCCTTCAACCTTCTTCGTTAACTCCATCACCAATTGCCATGCCTCTCGATCTTTTACAGTTTCTGGCCAGTTCCTGACTTAGTTCCCCAGGTCTCCATCTATTCCGTTCTTCTATTTCTTCCTGAGTCTTCCCCTTATTCTTGTACTTTGGATATTTCCTTCAATTATCTTCCTTATGTATCTACTGCACTACATCCTGGTAATGTGCGCAACCACCTAATCCTGATTTCAAATGTTCCAAACACATTCTCTCTTTCACTTCTGTACAATATTACTGGTTGAATATTTGTTTTATATACAGTAACAATCGTTGCATTATTGTAGTTATAGCAACGATTATTATTCCGGAAAAAAGTGAAGTCATTTTCCCAAAAGTCAGAAATTATTAACAGCCCACACAATGTTGTTAGCACTTGCGCCAATAGTAAGAAACTGATTTTGCTGTTTCGAAAGACCTATGCAAACTGCGCAATGCCCAAAAACAGCGAAATATTTGTACTTGTTTAATAACTAAAATCTACCGATAAATAAGGGAGCTATGGATTCGTCTTTTTTTTGGAACCGTCGGTATAAACTAGATTTTATGTAAATTGTGGTAGTCGGACAATGCCAGTCAGGTTGACTAGTATTAACCACGGTACTGCGACAGTAACTTTTCATCGGGTTTTCTTTTCTTCTGATTGTTACTTTGACTTGATTTGAGACGCCGAGAAGAAAAAATAAACGACGATTAAGGATCCGATAGCTAGGCGGCATTAAAAGTACTTTCGAATCAAATGCTTCATCCAGATTGGTTTTTATGCGCTTCGAAGAACTCAATGATTTAGCAGAGCAAAAAAATTATGAGACTGGTTTGGGTTCCAGGTTATTGTGTGATCGAAAGAAATGAAGAGTTCCTAAACTCGCAAGGTTAGGATCGGTTGGGCCATGTTATATGGTCCAGAACCCACCTTGTAAATGCGTATAAACGAAATCTGGAGTCACATTGGCGAATGGATGCATGAACAACATAAAAATGATTGGCAAAAGATGCCAGGTCTTTATCATAGTAGAGTTTTCATAAAGGAACCTTGGACGACAAGAGCTACATAACTGCTAGGCCTTAGCAGGACCATTACGAAATTTCTCACAGCTATGAATCAGGCCGTTAATTGCATTTGGATAAAAGAGGTAGTTCGCGATGTTTTGCTTGCCAATTCTGGTGAAGTGCTTGTAAATACAAGAAAAAAATCAAAATCAAATTCTCTTAACCAATATTCCTTTTATAGATAATTGAAAACATCACCATCCTTTATTCAGTAAATGAAATTGATAAGTATATTAACAGCAAATGAGTTGCCTTGTACCCAAATTGTAAATTTTATAAATAAGTTAAAAATCGTTTTTCTTAAGGCCGGATTAAACTATAGGGTTTTCCAATAAGAGGTGTTATTTTGAATAGCCCGTTATTTCGGTAGATGTCACTTTTGGAGCTATAATTTTTTGACATTTGACAAGTAGAAACTACGCCATTAATAAAAATGGAACGATACACGCTTCAACAACGCATTGAAATTATTAAAATTCACTATAAAAATGGTGAAAATTTGGCAGAGACGGTTCGTAAAACTCGAACATTTTTGGGTCCAATGACCCCGCCGGACCATAAACCGCACCAAACAGTCACACGTTGAGGATAGAGAGGCTTTTCAACAATAACTCTTGGGTTTTCTGAGCCCCAGATGCGACAATTTTGCTTGTTGACGAAGCCATCCAGGTGGAAATGGGCCTCATCACTCAAGATGATTTTTCGATGGAATTCCGGATCATTTTCATGCATTTCAAGGACCCAATCGGCAAAGATACGACGTTGTTGATGATCGGCCGGCTTGAGTTCTTGTGTTAACTGAACTTTATAAGCCTTAAGACCCAAATCTTTATGCAAA
Organism: Dascillus cervinus; assembly: GCA_949768715.1. Classification (NCBI taxonomy): domain Eukaryota; kingdom Metazoa; phylum Arthropoda; class Insecta; order Coleoptera; family Dascillidae; genus Dascillus; species Dascillus cervinus. The sequence continues at coordinate 13,768,787 of OX458316.1, read as the reverse complement.
ATACGGTGTAATGACGTTTTTGGAATGTCTAATTCCAAAGAACGACGAGGAATGGACAAACCTGGGTTTTCTTCAACACTTTCGGCTACAGCAGCAATATTCTCGGCTGTTCTTGAGCGACGTGCACGGGTTTTATTCTTCACATCACTAACTTGTCCCAACAGCTCGAATTTTTCCACCAATTTCTGTATTGCGGTCCGACAAGGTGCTTCACGACGACCCAAAAATGTTCGAGTTTTACGAACCGTCTCTGCCAAATTTTTTGTAGAAATAAGTAGTAGTATCGTAGGACTTTCCGTAGTAGGCCAAAATTGAACTTCAAAGACTTTCAAAGTATGTAAACTGAATCAATTTCGAATTAATAAAATTATCAAATTATGTTTTATTAATAATTTCTTGATGTTTCTGTAAACGCCGATATTGAAATTGTTGCTTATTGATTTTTAATAACATCACCTACATAATTGAAAATACATATCTGTTTTGAGTATGTCTCATTTGTAATATTTATACTCATTATTTTTCTACGATAAGATTGAAGGCATAATAAATTTGCAAATATCTATCACGCTTTTAGATTATTTAATTCTTATATTTTTGTTTACTTGACCCACGATTTTTTTATTTTATCGTGTATACAATGTATCTTTTTCTGTCGCTAAATGTTGTCTCTTGCCAAATTAAAAATAAACTAAAGTCACATTTTTTATATTCTACTTACAATTTGTGAAAAAAATGGATAAATTTTAGGTCAATAATCTCATTTTTCATTTTCTTGGCGAAAATTATTTTTTGCTTACCAATAATTGGTTAAAATAATAACATCATAAATTAAAAAGTTTTTAAACTAACAAATTATTTTTATATTCTTCTACCTTTTTAAGAGTATCATTCGCATCATAAATATCTAAAATTCTTCGTTGAAACGTGCTGTGCAGGTGTGCGATTTAAAAACCCATAACGTCTAATGTTTAGTGTTTTAGTGTTTAGTTAGTTAAATATAAAAGTTTTGTAGGTAGAAGGATGAAGAATAACAAGTAAGTAATTTTCGTTAAAAAATTTAAACTGCGACAGTGATTTATTTTTTGGCACTGTTTAGAAAAACTGGCCTGGATCACGTTTTGCACTTAATCTGATTCATACATTTTTGTTTCGTTTATTTTTACGATTTTTGGTTTTCTTGGGGCATTGATTATTTATTGCTACTTTTAAATAATACAACATACAGATTTACATCCAATTAAATATTAAGAGCTACATGGAATATTTTATGACTTTTAAAAATGTAATTGGTGGTCAGATAAGTACATATGCGATGTTAAGTTACGTACATACTTAAAACTTTATGTAGCTGCATTTATAAGCTCAATTTTAGCTACCGTGGGTATATTATTGATATGTTTAAAACCATAGGAATTTATTTTTATTTAAAAACATATCAATTAAAATAACGCTTTAGTAGTGAGACTACAGGGCTATGGCCCCACCGCGAATTAAATTGATTCGCGGATTTGATTCTCGGATTAATTGATCGACGCCATCTTTAATCCTTTAATCGAAGATGTAATTACACCCCTTTAATCACAGATGTAATTACCCTAATTACCGCGTAATTGATCTGATTACAGCGTAATTGATCTGATTGCACTAATTATAACCCTTTAATCACAAATGTAATTGTCCTAATTACCGCGCAATTGATCTGATTATAACCCTTTAATCACGGATGTAATTATCCTAATTACCGCGTAATTGATCTGATTACAATTGATCTGATTGCACTAATTATAACCCTTTAATCAAAGGATTATCCTAATTACGATGTCAGGCGTCTGCACTCCTGCGCATCATCTATCTCCCTCTTACACACGGTTGAACACTCCATCTCCCTCCTACACATGGTTGAACACTCCATCTCCCTCTTACACGCGGTTGAACACACCATCTCTCTCGCACACATTGCATAAACCTAACAGACAAGAATTTCATGTTTGGCGCCGCACAGCCGAGGCGTCTCCACTCCCGCGCACCATCCATCTCCCTCTTACACATGGTTGAACACTCCATCTCCCTCGCGCACATTGCATAATCGTACGGACAGAAATTTTCCCGCCAGGCATGTCTGACGTCACACCATTGAACTCCCCGCTCAAGTTGCGAAATTTAAAAGTTGAAAAAATGCTCGCCGTGAGTTTCGAACCCAAATCTTGAACGTCAGCAGGCGGTTCCAGCGCCTCTGAACCGGTAAGCACCCTTACTTAATCATGTATTTAATTGCTATATAAGGGGCGAGGACACTTTGCAAAAAAAAAACAACATAATTTCTTTTAATTTGCATATATAACTATTTGTAAAATATAAAAATAATTGAACTTATTTAAAATACATGCTTTTCCATACAAGTGTTTTATAATACATCGGTGGGAGATGTGCGAAAAATAAAATGATTTTAATTGTTTAATTTTAAATAGAATATGCAAACTGCGTTCTTTATGCGTAATTTTACAAGCTCGGAGATGTCTAGAAATACGCGTCTTTGCAAGCTCGGGCGAATGCATGAATTGGGAGATGTTTGAAAAAATAAACCAGGATAATTTTACAATGCTTTTATTCGTACATACATAAAAATCATATAAATTTACAATAATCGCAATTTTTAATCATCGGTGGAGGTCCATCGATTTCGGTTCTGCCACAAGTGTTGTAATGGGTTAAACATCTTCGGCAATCGGCGACATCCTTATCCAATTGGAACTTTAGAGGTAATTTATCCCAGATGAAATGGATGCTATGTGATGCGAGCTTGATGAGGAAATCCTTCGGTAAACAGGCGATATCTTCGGCTTCCATACTAGCCAAATTCTCAGTTTCAAAGTAGATTTGAATCGATCGTTCCATGGACGGTGCACTGTCATCGTTTGTATACCACGCTTTTAACGATTTCACTGTTTTAGTAGCACAATTAAGCTTCGAAGCACCAACATGATGTGTACAAGGCGTCATATTATCACACAACTTGTTCAACGCTAGGCAGCCGAGATTTTCCATATCAATGATTGTGTACTGGAACTCGGTGATTTTTTCCAACCATAAAAGTTTCTCCACACCCTTGACGAAAATTCTCTTGGCATCTTCGAGCTGCTTGATTACTGTCTCCTTCACCAGGTCGTATGGAATATCACCAGAACTCCATGAAAGTCCATGATGATTACGTTCCAACCACAAATTAGTAGATTTGTATTTGGCAGGTAGTTCATCCCATGGAAACGGCGGTTCGAAGAGAAAATTCACAGGCTCAGCCGTTTTATCATCAGCCGAGATCACAGCAAATTCTTTCAATATAAATTCGTTGTGGGATGTTTTGAAACATTGAATATCGACAATAACCTCCGACGTGTATAACAACTTTGAAGCGACTGAAGCACAAACTCCGATTACATTAGTTTCTTAACCCCACCACTAACTGCGCTGTATTCAATTATGCGATCGTGAAGAATTAGACAATAAGCAGCCGTTGCTGCTGGGAAATTGTTTGAAGATTCAAACTCAATGCGCACATCGACAGGTCCTGACTTGAGTGCCTCATTCTGTTTCGAACAATCGATTACAATTAAGGGTGTATATTTGAGAAAATCGGCTTTATTCACCAACGGTTCAGAGTCCTTGCCATAATATGTACTTTGAAAATTTGCATACATCTCATATAATAGGGCGTATTGATTATGATCAATGTTGAGATTTAGCTGGTTATAGGGATAACACTGCGAGTTTAAGAAAAGTTTAACATCTTTAACGTTGCAGTGATCGAAACGGCTAACATTCATATCATTCTTATTTTTGCGCGCGGTTTGAAAACCGAGAATGACGTAGCGCGGTTTCTCCAATTGTGAAGATGTCTTTACGGGCCAAACTTGTTTGTCTGCACATGGAAGTAGAGGATACTCATACAACTCCCAAGTTCGGAAGCTCATGGAGATGGGCTCGTCTTTGGTGATAAAGTTGAGTAATTGAACTTTTTGATGGTCTGACGGTTTGACGTATGGCACTAACCACTCCAATTTCATTATTTCGATTTTAAAATCTTCAGCTGTAGATTGCACAACAGCATTTGCATCGCTGTTCGCCCGCGTCAAAATCAATTCATGTTTAGAATTAATGATGATTCGACGGTGGTCTTCGGCGAAACCCAATATCAATTTCAGAGGTATTGACACGTCAAAGTAGCCACCATCATTAATTAATTTTTTAGCATCTTTATCAATATCGAACCAGCCGGCGTTCTCGAGCAGGGGTTTCTGGCCCGGACTTAGAGACACGCAACCTTTCATGAAACTCGTGAGTCCGACATTCTTGCAGCGGTCAATCTCAACCGCATTCAATTCATAGTGTATTTCATCAAAGAGGTGGCAGATGGCGTTGTTGACTAAAGTTGTACTTTGAACCGCTGTTTCACCATCGGTCTTGGTTAATTTACCAGATATGTGTAACGAGCTCCTGCTCGGCAACAAACACAAATCTTGATGTTGGATGGCTATGCGAATTTCATCGCTGTTGTTGAAAGTTGACGATGCGTATGGCTGATGTGTATGACTCTCACAATGAGCGATGGATTCATCATAAACAACCGGCACGTGAATCATTAAGATTTCCCCCTCCATGGTTGAAAACAAATAATTAATGTGCAGCAGCAGAATCGGTCTTTAATTTTCCTCCAAAAGGATTCACTTTGAAGCCCAGACTCTTCAGAAGCTCGATGTTTTGATGTGTTATCACTTTTGGTGATACACGCTGACTGACTTGATTCGGGCATGGTGATTCAATTTTATAACCACACCCAATTTTAGCATTATATACAATTGTCGGCTGTGGAGGCTGTTTGATATCTGAGATCGAATTATTTAATTTGAATATCCGACCGCACAAAATTTGTTTAATACATCCACACCGATGTATTGAATATCGAAGAATCTAATTATTTTAATTTGACGATCACATGAATCGTCGGAATTTCAAATGTTCACATTAGGTTTGGAGAAAAAGAACAATAATTATGGATTTTTATTGAGAAATATAAATGTTACAAAAACATAATAAATTAACAATTGAATAGCGGGTATGAATCTTAGTAAATGTATCCAGCCTCGCGCAGCGCGTTGATAATCGCCATGATTTCATTTGAATGATTTGGATTTCCGGCTGCTTGTGGTGCGTGGAGCGTGCGCAGACGATCAATTAATTCATTAGGATCATCCCAGTAAGTGTACTGTACTAGTTCATCCTTTTGCACATTCTCCTGTTGTATACAACCTCCTTCACGCTTTGGCGGCTGAATCATTTTTACAATAAAGTGTTTAAATTTGAAACTATTGTCATTACGAATAGAGCGGCCAATACTGTAGCGTTCCCGATGGGCGTTTGTTGCAAGCACAATTTTTTCATATGCTTCCAAATCACTTTGCCCAAGCAGATCGGTATTAGGAGCTTGCTTGAACAACAGCTCAATCAATCCCTCAGTTCTGGGATAATTCGTGTCACCAACATGAATAAGATCAGCAGTAAAATCAATCGGCGTATCTCCAACCATTAGTCTGTCACCATCAAGTTTCCGCACGCCATAGATTGTGTCTAATCCGCGCTTGCGATCAGCCAGCAACATCTTAAGGTATTGACCCAAGGAATCTTTCTTTATCATGGCGATATCACCATTCCATGCATCGTCCATTCCGCATTCTTCTTGTGGTTCAACCTTTCCGCATTCATCATGTGGTTCGACCTTTCTGCATTCTTCATGTGGTTCAACAGTTCTACATTCTTCAGATTTTGGTTCAATCTTTGCAGCTTCGGCCGTCGCTTTTTGTTGTACAAGTTGTTGTAGTGGAACTGTCACAGGTTTAAGTATTTCACTTAATTCCCTCTCGGCCATAACTCTATTTAATTTTATCGTTTTATACTTGCGTCGAATCGTATCGCTAGCTTTAACGATTTGACGCAGAACGTCGGCCTGCTTGGTGAATTGCTCACTCTGCATCTTCATGTAGCTGAATCCAAAACGATACTGCATTTCAATAATGTCGCAACATCTTATAATTGAAAACTCATACTACCAACTTTGAAACTCAAAATTTCTACTTTGAAGCGCAGATTCAAAGCCCAAAACTCAAAATTCAAACTTGAGAACTTTGAATTCAAAGTTCTCAAGTTCTCAAGTTTGAATTTTGAGTTTTCAACTTTGAATTCAAACTTGGGAACTTTTCAAGTTCCCAAAGTTGAATCTAAGTTTCAAACCACACCACTAGCATGTATATTCCATGATTTCAACGTCCTCTAACGGGCGATGAGTACCGCGTTGTTCAATTGTTAATTTATTATGTTTGTAACATTTATATTTCTCAATAAAATCCGTAATTATTGTTCTTTTTCTCCAAAACCCAATTTGAACATTAAAATGCTGATTAAACATCTTGTTAAATATATATAATATTGAATCGCCAAATTAAAAATAATGAGATTCTTCAATATTCCGCATGCCATGATAGTAGACAGGAAATGTGTATTAAACAAATTTTGTACTGTCTGATATTCAAATTAAATAATTCGATTTCTGATATCAAGCAGCATTCCCATCCGCGCAAACATTCTGAGCTATCCTGTTATGTATGATGAACTGTTTGCATATGTTTAACTTTAAATTTAAAATAATTTTCACCCGCAGGAAAATCAATTTTCAACCTTCGATGCATTTGCTATGTCCCAAAACCGATTGCTTTGTCGCTGCGATAGGTTATAAATACCCAATCTATGGGTCGTTTGACTCCGAGTGATCCTAACCCGCTGTAGTGCATACATTTTGTTCAGCATGAATCCGTAGGCTGCCATTCACATGTTTAACTTCATTTTGCTATTAAAATCATTAATTTATTTAGTTTACGTTCAGATTTTTACAAGATTACTATAAGGTTGATTCTATGAACAAGAACTTATGAAAGTACAATACCCAGATGTATACCTTGTTGAAAAGATTCTACGCAGACGTGGCGATAAAGTATTTGTCAAGTGGCTAGGATTCAACAAATCATTTAATTCATAGCTTGATAGGACCGATGTATTATAAAACACTTGTATGGAAAAGCATGTATTTTAAATAAGTTCAATTATTTTTATATTTTACAAAATATACAAATTAAAAGAAATTATGTTGTTTTTTTTTTGCAAAGTGTCCTCGCCCCTTATATAGCAATTAAATACATGCTTAAGTAAGGGTGCTTACCGGTTCAGAGGCGCTGGAACCGCCTGCTGACGTTCAAGATTTGGGTTCGAAACTCACGGCGAGCATTTTTTCAACTTTTAAATTTCGCAACTTGAGCGAGAAATTCTGATGTTCAATGGTGTGACGTCAGACATGCCTGGCGGGAAAATTTCTGTCCGTACGATTATGCAATGTGCGCGAGGGAGATGGAGTGTTCAACCATGTGTAAGAGGGAGATGGATGGTGCGCGGGAGTGGAGACGCCTCGGCTGTGCGGCGCCAAACATGAAATTCTTGTCTGTTAGGTTTATGCAATGTGTGCGAGAGAGATGGTGTGTTCAACCGCGTGTAAGAGGGAGATGGAGTGTTCAACCATGTGTAGGAGGGAGATGGAGTGTTCAACCGTGTGTAAGAGGGAGATAGATGATGCGCAGGAGTGCAGACGCCTGACATCGTAATTAGGATAATCCTTTGATTAAAGGGTTATAATTAGTGCAATCAGATCAATTGTAATCAGATCAATTACGCGGTAATTAGGATAATTACATCCGTGATTAAAGGGTTATAATCAGATCAATTGCGCGGTAATTAGGACAATTACATTTGTGATTAAAGGGTTATAATTAGTGCAATCAGATCAATTACGCTGTAATCAGATCAATTACGCGGTAATTAGGGTAATTACATCTGTGATTAAAGGGGTGTAATTACATCTTCGATTAAAGGATTAAAGATGGCGTCGATCAATTAATCCGAGAATCAAATCCGCGAATCAATTTAATTCGCGGTGGGGCCATAGCCCTGTAGTCTCACTACTCGCTTTTATTTACCATTATCGTTTTGATTGCTCTAAGCGATTTCAATGAAGTCTAGTGACTGTTGTATGAAATAAAAATATTATTACAAGCAAAGTACAGTAGACGCCCGATTATCCGAAACGTACGGGACCGGACCTGTTTCGGATAGCCGAAATTTCGGTTAAAGCGGAGGTTACAAAAACTGGAAAAAGTTACACAATTTTCTATTAACAATAATTGTACATATACATTTTCTACCAACTTGAGTATATTTAACTATTCTATTTGAAAAATGAATCTAATCTTAATTGTTTTGTTCTACATTGGTACAGTTTTTTAGCTGCAATGTCCTTCCATCTTTTAATTAAGAGAACGTCAATTGCAGTAGCTCCTGGTTGCTGCTCAATGTATAGTAAGGTTTTCTGTAAAGTCTCCACTCTTTCATGATGCGAAATAGTCGTTTCGGATAATCGCGAGATTCAAGCGGTTTCGTTTCGGATAACCCGGAGAAATTAATTTCGTCTTTTGTTTCGGATAACCCGAATTTCGGATGATCCGGTTTCGGATAATCGGGCGTCTACTGTACTTACATTTTAATTTTTGGTTAAAATTAATCATTATATGCTTTTTTATGCAATACCAATCAAAAAAAAAAAACATACCGTGGACTGCATTATTCTCCATTCACGGAAACTATTCGAATAGCTGATTGTATTTACGAGCAGTGAATCAAGTTATCCGGTTCAGAAAGCATACCTTGGCTTAATCCATGCCAGACGATTGTTTGTTAATAATTAACGGACAAAATTATACATAAAGACCATAAAGCCAATAAATGTGTGGGAAAGTCTGGTAATATGGCGACAGTAATGGCTTTCATTAATTATTACAGTTTTCCGTTTCACTGGTAATCGCATCTTTTTATAAATTCTTGAGCTGTTACATATTATATTTTCTCATTTTTGACTTGATGTCAAATTTTTCATCACCACGGGGGGCAAGGTTGGTAAATTATAAGGCAATTGAATAAACATATACAGTGCAACTTTATTAATCCGAACTAAGGTCGGACTGTTTGGATGACCGATTTGTTTGAATTACTGGAATATAATACAACATAATTTAAACAATGAAAGAATCTAAGTGTAATTAAAAAAACTTCGCGCTGTTGTTTAGAACCAACCTGCATATTTTAAATGCATGCTGGATGGAATGAAAAGTATTATTTTTCGTTTTTACCCATGGATCTAGTAATATAGGAACTGTATGGATAGATAGATAGATGGATAGTTTAGACGAGTAAGGTGTCGGAACAGGTGGAAGGGGAGAAGTGCGTTTCTCTAATCCATTTAGTGACTAACATAGTTAAATGCAGACGTCTACAATATCACTGTTATCCATACAGTCTCTATATTATTAGATCCATGCGTTTAAGAAAGTTTTTGTACATATCAAGCTAAGTTCATCTTTCACAAAATCATTACCATCATCTTCTTCCGTAAATTGACAGATATTTAGGAATCCCGACGAGCCATTTTGCTGTCGCGGAGGGTGATTAAAGAGGTTTCCTTGTATCTGTATGAATTAGCTTGGTTTTAGAATTAAATTTGTTTTTAAAGTCAATTAATTCGTAAAATAGGTTAGGTTAGGTTATAGTTATAAATTGTAGATGAAAGTAATAACTAAAAGTTGTTTACTTCACTTATAGATTAAAGTATCTTATACAGACGTAAATTGTTATGTTTACATGAAAGGCTAAAATGTTTTTATGATTTTATTGTAATTATAAAAAATTGAGTGAATCAATAAAGCAATTCCTTTTCAGTCGGGGGTTTTAAAAATCAAAAAGTTTGCAAAATTATTGTAAGAAAATAATACAAAATGCAGGAAATGTAAAATTTATGTTAAAGTGTCTGTTTTCCAAGTGTATAGGTGTATTAAGAGGCAGAAGGACCAAGAAAAAATAATTGCATTATTTAATGTTGATATGTTGTACAATAACTGATCCCATACTACCAGGAAGAAGTTTGCATTCCTAGCAAGGCTTAGAAGAGAACCTTAGAAATAAATTCAAATAACAATCTATTCTCAGAAGAAGAAGAAATAAAAAAGGAAAATCAAGAATATCTTCGAAATAGAACAGACAGTACAGCTATAACAGGGGTGGCCAACTTTTGTGTACATAAGATCTACTCTTTATCTTTAAAATGTATTGCGATCGACTTCTCCAGGGGAATTAAACCAACCTGAGTAATTATTAACATAACTGCATTCTACTGTTACGTTTGTGCGTTACGTTCGATCATGGCAATGGCCCTTAATGTGTTACACTGCAGTTGCAGAAACAAAAGTTAACAGCGGTGTCAGTTAACAGAGCTAACTTAGATCTATGATTGGCTGACAGCACACTGCAGTTTGCTGGCAGCCAATCATAGATCTACATAACGCTCTGTTAGCTGACAACGCTGTTAATTTTCGTTTTTGCAACTGGCCCTAAGTCAAGTCAAGATATCTTGAGCGATCCACCAAAATTGACTTTGCGATCGACGTGTGGTCTATAATAACCGACTGTGGCAATATCATTCACCAAAAATCAGTAGGACGTTGAACTTTTTGGAGTATTATCACGAAATGTGTACGATTAAATTTGGTACATTTCTACGTTTTTACAATTTTCCATAGCAAACTTATGAGAGTAGATAAAAAAATAATTAAATGGGAAGACAGTCGGGGAAATTCAGTCAATTTTAATAGGTTTCTTCCTTACATTCTTGGCTACATGCCATTCAGCATTGAAACTGGACAAAAGTGTTTTTTTAAAGAGCTTTAATTTTAACAATATTATTGTATTTAAAAAAAAGAATACATGCGGAAAGATGGAAAAATTTAATCATTTAATTTAAATTGGCTTGATCTATAATTTAATTTATTGGAACACCCTGTTCAAACAAAGTAACCACTTTTGCTCTTAATTCGATGGATGAATACATTTCGCAAACAGTTCTTCAGTCAACAACGTGTTTGAACTAAATATTTTCTTCTAGAAATTGGTTTAAAAGTAAAGTATTTTACAACCAATAATATTCTACCTGGAAATGTTTAAGGGATGCCGGTCATTTACCTAAACATAAATTTAAATAATTGTTAAAAGTATCAGTCACCAAATCAAAATATTATGTTGTTTTATTCCCAATTCGTTTCTTCTCATACAGTACTAATTTTAATTTTGCAGTAATTTTTGATTAGTTTTTAATGTTAATTGATATTTTATAGTATATAGTAATTCCTTTTCTTTTCGATATATTTTTAATGTTAATTTTATAGAATTATCTACTATACATAAACTTATGTATTTTCATTTTTGTTGTGTTGAATAAATAATATATTGTTTAATCCATAAGACTACTTAATTTATTGCATTATAAAGTGCATTTCTCTGTCAATGAACCACAGAAGCTTTAAAATTTCGTTCTAAAAATTCGTTTCAAGGTAAAATATAAAGGGATGCCTCGGCCGGTCTACAGGAATTTTTAACCAACCAACGCTATGAATGAGTGGAACTGAAACGTAACGATGCACATAAAGTTAGAGAAGGACATGCTTAATTTCGGACGTTAAACTAGTCTAGCAATGAGATGTCTCGATACTATTGCCATACACTGTACAACAATAATAGATGGATACTCACTATAATTGAGTTCAACTGTAGTAAGTTAGTAAATTAATGATGATGCAATATTGTGTCACACGATTAAGTTCCACAACTTAACATACTTTATCCAAACACACAATTATAATACTTGACATTTTTTTCTAATTGAAGTTTGTTTAACTTGAAAATTAAAGTTTTTTGTGTACAAGAACTACGTTCATAAAACGGCAAACTTTACATAACCTCGTAAATTGTCATTAGAGCCGATTGCCATATTAAATTAAAATTATTATGCCTTGCATTACAATAATAATAATAATAATTGGGCTTGACCATGTAAGCTAAGAGTTTTGCATTTGCTTGAAATAATGTGACCACATACGGTAAAATAATAAAATAATAATAAAATAATGTCGGTGTTACTGTTTGAGAAACTACCAAATTCAATTAATATTTCTTAAACCTACGTTGCCAGACATGTCTGCATGTCGAGATAAGCTTTTTATAAAAATGCTTGATATAATTATGAGAGTTAATGTTCAATATTTTTTAAATCAAATTACTTATATTTTGGAAATGTTTTTAACTTGTAATGCGTTGTATCAAATAACAATTAATTCCTATGACTTTTTTTGGGTCAGGTCGTGGTTCATGGTGATGATAATATTATAATTATTTATAATTTTGTCAAAAATTAACGGCACATGATCGAATTCCAGGCCATCAGTAAGAATATCTAAAATTTGCTTTACTCAGTTCATTTTTATAATGTTGATGTTTATTTCGTGTCGGTAATATTCCTACGAACTTCGATAGGATTATCCACTGTTTGATAAAAAGTGCGACTTTTAGGTGATAAGATTTCTATATGCTTGGCGCCTATTTATTTGTTCGTATTTTTAGAAATATACAATTATGAATATTCATAAGTGTTAAAAATAAATTTAGAATCAATTTCCATCCCAGGCGTAATTTATTCATTGCCCAACGTTCGAATTCTATAATTAACTACATAACTACAGAAAACTTTAAAATTTCAGAAGCGTATAAAATGAGTAAGTAATTTTAAAAGAAGCATTTGTTCATCACGTGCAACTAAATAAAATTAGTCAAAATAAATGAGATTTGGCCTAGACCTACATTTTCTCTGTCTTATTTATAACTTGTTCTACATTACATTTAAATAAATGGTCTCTCTCGGTGCTTCTGTGTTCTTGTTCCAAAACAAAAACAAATACAGGGATGAATTTTGAATAGGCCCACACCTTCACCGCTTAGTATCTCTAAGGGCCGGTTTATCAATATGAAGCTAAATTTAACCGATAGTTATTAACAATCATTGCTCTAAGTACAACAATTGTTGCTAAGTATTTTAGCTTTTTTTTTTTTTTTTTTTTTTTGTTAAGAGGAGGTAACCTGTGTGACTACTAACTTCCTCCCCCATACGTCTTCCTCACCACGGGAACCACATTAACATTACGTCAAGTATTACTTCGAGATGAGTGACTGTTTAGTTCCATTTACATCTTATCATTAGATCACATCTTTTGGTAAGCTTTCACTCACACTTTTTCACCTTTCGTTTTCTTTCCCTTTTACCTATCATTCTCTCTCTATCACTCTCTCCCTCTATCATCAAAAAATTGCCTCTTATTAGTTTGCTTTCACACACACTTTTACTCATTTCATCTTCTTCCTCCTTTACCTATCATTCACACTCTCTATCACTCTCTCCCTCTTTGATCATCTTAGATTGAATTGTGAAGAAGGCATCCCTTGACTCCCCTTGGTAATGGACCCTCTGGCTGTCAAGGCTTCACATGAACTTGCATCTTTAATTGTGATGTTCGTTACAACCTAAATGACTCAATAAGATTGGTTAAATATGATTCAAAAAATAATTAAAAGAAATAAATAAATAATTAAAAATTTTAAACCTAGGAGGCTTAGAATTTTTACTATCAAAATCAAAGTAGTATATTGAATAATTTTTTTGACGTTTCTAAAATTTTTACATTTTTCGCCGTAACTTTACAAATAAACTGATGGAATCCGTCTCGCGACTTTACGAAAATTAAATGAAACTTATTTGCTCCTAATAATTACTATAAACGCTTCACGAGCAAAAAATTACAAAAATCTTCAATTGGTAAATTTTGACGTTTCTAAAAAATTTCAAACAGATCGAAAAAAGAAAAAATTATTCAAAATACCTCATATACATTCATTCTCTCAATCACACAACCTTTAACCTTCAATCTTCGTCAGAATCTGATATCACATCATCTCTGACGAGGAGTTCCTCCCTACGAAATTCCTCTTGCTGTTTTCCACGCATAATGTCCCGCATCATGTTGGTTACAGTTTTCCAAGATTCCTCGGAATCCAGTAATAACTCAGAAATATTATTCTGGTCTATATTACAACCCATTTTAATCCTAGCATCTCTTCGGATGCTTTCCCATTCGTCACAAATGAATATAGTATGTTCTGGCGTGTCTACCTGCTGGCAAAACCAGCAAGTATCGACATCCGCCTTTTTTATCCAATTGAGATATTTTCCGAAAATTCCGTGTCCGGACATGGATTGTGTTAAAAAATAATCCATTTCTACCCACTTACAATTGAACCATTTTCTAATATCTTTAACGAAAATTTTTGCCCAACCTATGTAATCGTCCCATTGTTCTTGCCAAGCTATCATTAAGGATTCGTTTGCCAAAGAGGTATGATCTTTGCCCCTTAAATAAATTTCCGATCTTACGTTCGCTTTCATCCACAAAGGAGGCATTCTGGCAAGCACCTGCACTGCCTTCGTGGATATTGTTCTATATGCGGATGTTATTCTAATGGCTAACCTCCTGTTGACCCTATCGAGCATGTTTTTATAACGCTCGAATCTTAGGGCCTTTATCCAGGCAGGGGCGCCGTACAAAATCACGGAAATTACCACCGAGGACAGTACTCTGCGTTTGCCAGCTTTCGGACCTCTGATGTTCGGCATTAACCTTGAAAGCGTCGCGGCTAATTTCATTCCCGTTAAACATACCTCTTTAACGTGCGTCGTTAATTTTACATCTTTGTCTAACCAGACACCCATATATTTAATAGCATCCGAGCTATCTAACCTAAAGCCGTCGATATCGATCGATAAGCTTTTAATTTTCTTTCTCCCTGCCAAAAGTACCATTTCTGTTTTTTGCAGGGCGATCTTGATCCCCATGTCATCCAGCTTGCGTTTAACTCTACCGAAGGCGTATTGTGCTTCCTCTCGTAGCGCATCTTCAGATTTAGCCTCTACAACTATCGCTAAATCGTCTGCGTACGCCACGAGTGTCACATCTTTTCCCAAATCGAGCTCTAATATCTCGTTATAAAATATGTTCCAAAGGGTTGGACCAAGAACCGAACCCTGTGGGACACCGCTGGTTACATTAATCCGTTCTCCGTGAGAAGTAACGATGCAACGATCTGATAAGTACGATTGTATCATCCTTATTATGTGAACCGAGATATTAGCTCTCTCTAATGCCGAAATAATTCCTGTCCACGGTGCCGAGTTAAACGCATTCTGTATGTCAACAGTTTTCATCGCACAGAAACCGCGATTACTATACGCCAATCGATTAATTCGATTTGGCACTTCGAGAATTTTACTGACTGCATCTATCGTAGATCGCCCTGCCCTAAATCCAAATTGATTATCATTCAAAACACTTTTATCCTCTAATTCCCTCTCTAACAGACCCTTAATGACACCTTCGAACAATTTACCCGCGACATCGAGCAGACATATCGGTCTGTATGTGATTAAATCTCCTTTCCGCGGTTTCTCTATCAATACTAGGAAAGCAGTTTTCCAGATGTTTGGAAAATCACCTGCTTTCCAACATTTATCCAGTACCCTGGCTATGACCTCAGGGTACTTTAGAGACAAAGATTTAATCACCTCTGCAGGAATTCGATCGGGACCTGGAGCCTTACCCGCTCTGATCCGAGACGCAGCATCCAATACGTTCTCTGCCGTTAAAGTTTGAGCCTCTTCCGGAGGCATGTCAAGTATCGGCCACACATTAATAGGATGAGATGGAAACAACTTCGCCACCTGTACCCGGGTATCCCCTTTACCTATTTCAATGCGTGGACGAAGCTTGAGCTTGCTTGTTACAATTTTGTACCCGAGGCCCCATGGATCCTGATCTATTTCCTTGCAGAGTTGTTGCCAAGCTGCTCGTTTTGCCGATTTTATCGCCCACTTTAGGGATTTCTTCGCCTTTTTAAAATTTTCAAAATGAATTTGAGGATCTATATTATGATTACGATTAGCACGTGTCATTATGCGTCTCAATGCGAGGCATTGACGTCGCTTATCTGCGATATCGTCATTTCACCAATACACTGGCGGACGCATATGACGCGATTGCTTACGTTTAACAAGATTACTATTACATAATCCTGTGATGTAATTAATTAAATCTTTAGGTGTATTAATATCTTCAGGTATCTGACCCTCAGATATTAAATTATTTAAACCTAGCGAAGTAACCTTCCATCCAGTAGGCGATAAAATTCCGTTCGACCGGTTATTAATATTCAATGTCTGTATGTCAAACATAATCGTTCTATGATCGCTCATATTGATCATGTCATCACAGACTCGCCAGTCAGATATCATTCCGGTGACAGCTATTGACGAAAGGGTGATATCTATCAAAGAGGAACCGTTCGCGTTAACAAAAGTAGGTGTATCACCGACATTTATGACAGAAAGATCTAACGTATCCGTCCATTCTTCCAAAATGTTTCCCCTTTCGTTGCTAACCGTCGAACCAAACATACCTGATTTGGCGTTTAAATCTCCCCCTATAATATAACGCGGGTTATTTATCCTTTGTATATGGGTAGAAAAATCAAATAAAAGTGTTCGAAAATCCTCGATACTCCCATTTGGAGAAAAATATACCGAATAAAAACTAAATTTATTAATTTCCGTCCACACAAATCCATGTCCAGAGAAATACCCCGTCACGGAACAATCCCTTCCTACTGTGATGAAACAATCTATGTTATCATCACAAAACGCATTGCCAACTCTCTTAGCATTGGGCTCTTGGCCCAACACTACGCTCACCTTCTCTTCATAAATCGTTTGTGAGAGAATGTCATGAGCTGCGTGGCATCTATTAACATTTAATTGCATCACCCTCATTATCTGAGTTTCGGTGATGCCTTCTTATTGGCTTTACATTTAAAGCTGCCTGATCTATGAGACTCTTTGCATATCCAGCAATGAGTCTCATTCTGGCAATCCTTTAAATAATGCCCCTCTTCACCACAATTGTGGCAGTGATTCCTTCTATTAGGGCCAGTACATGCACTAGCATAATGGCCAATTCCTTGGCATTTGAAACATCTAGTAACATTCTGCCTAATCCTTATCCGGCAGTTAGACCAACCGACTCTAATCCTGCCGGATCCTAATAGTGGACCTGCCATTCTGGCAGGCAAAGCCACTACTCCCAACATGATGCCGGGACGTGTATTCTTTAATGTCTTAATCTCTAAGACATTCTTATCTAAATTAGCCGCCATTTCTATGGCAGACGCTAATTCTTCTCGACGGGTTCCCTCCTCAACGTCGAGAATCTCAAGGACAACTTTTGTTGTCAATGACCTTATTGTCATTCCTTCTTTAACAAGAGCTTTTTCAAGTTCGACTTTCAAAAGCTCATTTTTTGAGGGGCCTCCTTTAACCTCAATTAGAGCCTCTCCGGCTCTAGTTCTTCTTATTTTTGTTATTTCGACCCCGATCTTCGCGGGGTCGACTTTCGTCCGTGCCAGACGCACGATGTCGCTATAAGAGACTTTCCCTGTCCCTTTTATAACGACTGCGTCTGGCTTATCTATTACCTTTCTCGGTTTAATTACCTTTTTCACTACCTCGGTCCACGGTAACTCTACCGCCCGGATAGAGCTATCGCGCACCTCAGCCTGTGATTGGACTACCCCGGCCCATGACCGCCCCCCCGCCCGGAGACGAGGAACAGCAACATCAACCGGTACATTGATTTCCGTCAATGTATGACACGGCTTCGTCGTCTCCGCACAACGGGTGCCATCACGCACCCTGGCAGTCCCCTTTTTCTCTTTGACAATCATGTCATTAGAGATCCTTAACATCTTTGATACATTAGATGCATCAAACTCCCCTGAATTCTCTTTGACAATCTCGTCATTAGAGATCCTTGATGCATCCAATGCATCAAATTCCTTGGAATTGACAATCTCGTCAACATTATCCGCCAATCTAAGCAGCTCTCTCAGAGCCTTCCTCATTTCCTTATGTAAGGTTTTGTACTTCATATCTTCAGTGCCCTTCACTGTTACGCGGACCTTTAAAATTAATTGATTAATGGCCTTACTTAATCTGTCCTTTCTTCCTGGCTTTGCTGTGGCATCCTTTGATTGATCCATCTTCTCCAAGACGGGACAAGTTAGTCCACAGGACACCAAAGCATCTGATTGACGTCGACACCTCTTTCTTTCCTTTCCTAAATTCTGCATAACTCAGAAAATAATTAATTAAAAATTAAAAAATCAAAATTTTATCTCTAATAAAATCTAGTTAGTTAATAAATTTAATAATTTTTTGACATTTCTCAAAATTTTTGCAATTTATGCGATAATTATTGAAAATGAACGGATCAAACTCGTGCCGCGACTTTATAAAATTAAATTAAACGTATCCGCTCCCAACGATCACGGGAAATACGCCTCGCGAGTGAAAATTACGAAAAATCTCCAATCGGAAAAATTTGACGTTTCAAAAATTTTACAATTTTTACAATCAATTGCTTAAATAAACGAATCAAATGAATGAATGAATCTATACCAGACGTATCCAGTCCTATTTAACGCGATAATAACGCTTCACGGGCAAAAAATAGTGAAAATTCTCAATCGGAAAATATTTGACAGTTACCGTAAGTCAAAAATTTCCAAAATTATCCAATTTATGATGAATTAAATGATTAATGACTACTAAATGACTATTACTGAATGAAATTAATATTATTCTACTAATCTACTACAACTTATCGGGTTAAATCAGCAAATTTTCAGGAGCGATGTATGAACACGTCAATCACAGTTCAACCAAAGCCACCTAGTATTTTAGCTGGCAGATTATATTAAACTGGTAGATAAGTTACAGGAAGCTAATTAAAGCAGTAGAAGATGAAGATAACATAGATAACATGAAGATAGGACAAACATTAACAAATCAATTTCTTCAACACTATTTAAAATATATCAACAATAGATTATCAGACAATAGGAAACGAAGTGTGAGGGAATGGGGGTCCCGGTTAGACAGGAATTCTTGTATACCCTAAGCTTTGCAGATGATCAGGTAATCAAAACATAAGATGAAAACGACCCTAGTTTTGTGGTCAGAAAATTCGAAAAAGAATACGCTAAAGCAGGTTTTGAAATGAATTTTGATTAAACAGAATATTTGGCAATGAATGAAGGGTCTGTAGAAGATCCAAAAATTGACGAAGACAGAAAAGTAAAAATCAAAGAAACAGATAAGTTTAAGTACATATTTAGGAAGTGTACTAACGAATAATGCAACTTCGGAGAAAGATGTAAAAATCAGACTATTAACTTTACCATACATTTTTGAAACTTTAAGATTGATTATTTCGTGAACATAAATATGGGATACTATTTACAAAAATTGTTGATGACATCATAGTGCGAAAACTAAAGACGACCGTAAAATTATATATATAAAAAAAGATGCAGTTTGAAGTTAAGGGGTTTGAAGTTTTTTTGTAAAAACCCTTCTAAAATGTTTTATCGAATTTACAAAAGCATTTTATATTGTCTATTCTGACTCTGCAAGATGTTTCCTGTGAAAATGAATGAATTTCTGCTTCAAATGTTACACTCAGCTGTTTTTCAATTTGTATGTGTGCTCGATGTGTAGAAAGATATCGTTTAAGGTGTTGCGATATGCATAACATTCAAACTTACTACAGCATTATCGTTTGACATAAATGATAGGAAAGTGGCAGTTACGTCAAATTTTATTAACGCCGAAGACAAGTATTAATCAACTTCATGTATAATTTACTAGCGTGAGCTTAACTCAAGTATAAATTAAAGACGCAAATGAACGTCTCTTGAAAGTTCATTGACCACAACATAGCCTCTATTGTTGCAATAATTTTTTTGCAATTTTTGATCAAATCGTATGTGGCATAACATATGTGTACTTGAAACATGCTGAAATTGTTTTGTCTTTCCGTATTCAACAAATGTCATTGATAACTATAATTTTACAACAAAATAAATTACATACACAGGTATATAGGGTGACATAGGTTTTACCACCGGTGACAAAAATGATCTGTCAATTCTCATAAATGGCATGAGTAATTTTATATTACTAAATGTACATAGAAACAAGAAATTTTCGTTTCTTTTTAAATCAGGTCAAATTTTGGCTTTCCCTCAATTACTAGTTGTACATATTATTTCTTTTGGTGTACGAACATTATGATATTATGGTATTGGAATAAATGTATTTTCATATTACAAAGTATTTTTATATGATTTACGACAGGAGACCAATCCATCCAACAATTGTATCGATTACGGGTACTGGACTTGTTATGTACGGTAGTTGTCGTAAACTAAAGAAGTTGAAGAGCACATTTTACAGATCCGGAATAAGGGTCTTCAATATTTCTTCACGAATTTGGCGGGTAGGGTCCGTGGCAGTTTTTGAAGACGTATCCGTGCATGCATAGAACAATAAGGGCAACATTTTGGACAACCTTGGTAAAATAATAAACTTAATATTAAAAATTTCCTTTATTTTTTCCTTCAAAAGTAATTCCAGAATACGGTTCTGGTAAAAACCAAAATGCTATCCCATTCAGTTTGATGGGTCTACCATAAACAATTGTTGGTTAACCGTACTTTCATGTCGTAAATAACAGAATTTTTCGTATTTTCATCTAAAATTGATGATAACTCAAAAAGTAATAATTTCTTTTACGAATCAACTTGCAAATTTTAATGCTTTGAATAATTTGCCACATTCTGAAAGAAAACGCTTTGTTTTACTTTTTTGGCTTCAAATAAAAATATTTTGGAAAATTTGTAGCACTCATCGAAAGTATACATTTCAATTGATGTAACATGTAAATTGCATCCTTTTCCATCAACTTTTAATAGATATTACGGCCCGCTGGGTAAAATTTGTCACCCTGTATGTCTGAATTAAAAAAATTATAATTTTAATTGCTAACAATTATTGAAAAAAAGAATAAGAGTTTTAAGTAAAATGAAAAAGTTTTTAATTGCTAAAACATTACAGGATGTCATCGAAAAACATTTTTTTGAATTATTAAGACATTGTAGCATTAGATGACGCATAATTTTTACACTATCGTCATTATTTCACGTATAATTTGGTGATTCCCATTAGAGGCTAGCCAGACATTTGTTTCACAACTCGATAGTAGAAATCCTGTTATATGTAACATTCTTAATGTACATCTTCTTTTACAATGCGTTTTAATAGGAATATACATATTTACGTTATGTTGAATTGCTAAGTAGCTTTTACGTCAAATTAGTTTTTTTTTTGTCATTGGGTAAATTATATTTTGAAAGCGCTTGAGCTAATATTTATCTATCGTGTAAGTACGTAAGTAAGTTAAAAAATGCATTTCTGTAAACATTTACACGAGTGTAATATGACACCAATTCCCAGTAGCCACGTATTGTACTTTTTAACTGTGGGCAAGCTTATTTTATTTTACTAAATCTGTCGATTGCAGGTATGTGGAGCAATGGAAAAGAAAATCAATTGTTGCGATTTTTAACCTAACAAGTCAATACTCCTTGGACAAAACTCCACCGAACATTTGACTTAGAACAATTACCTCCCGTTAAAAAGCACCCGTATAAAGAACCTTGCGGGACATTAGAAAAAAAAAAAACATTTTTTTGTGCTCCAATAATAAAAATACATAAAATGCAGAATGCAAATTTCCTTTTGCGTGGGATGGAAAATCAAAGACACTAATGGCGTTTCTACAGATGTAGTTACGACAACTTAAATTGATATTATGGCGTTCCCTTATTAAATAGGTATTTCTGATTGCGAAAATAATAGCAAGTTGGTGACTGATAAGAAACAGTCATTTACGTCATAACAATCGTGATTAGAGAAATTTAGAAATTTAGTTACTAAAGACTTTATCTTAATACTAGTTTTTGAAGGATTAATACTATTTTCATATGACACCTTTTTATCTGTGACTTCACATTTATTACACTTGTTTACCATGTGAATCGTGCTAAAAATAAACGAAATTGATGCGAACACGTGGTTGTTCCATGACCAATTCAACTATAACTTTGTTAACATTTGTTTGTGAGGTGTAGAAGTTTTTATTTGCTCGTTTCGCGTGACCTTCAAAACAGCGACAACACATTACGTAACTCCACCAAGTAGTTTTATTATTCATAGGGGTATAGATTACCTTATGATAATATTATGAATGCAAGTAGCACGTAGGTACCATTTATTTCTTCTGCTGCTAAGGTTAGATAAATCGAACTTTGTACAACTTGTCTGTTTCCCCTTACCATTTATTTTTACTGCCACTTAAAAGGCGTTAACAAGTATTTACTTATCGTAAAATCACAAAGTGAAACATTAAATCTCAATCGGAAAAATAGATTGTAAGGTCATTGTCCTAAATACATTATTAAAATTTCAAAAAAACCTGTAAAATACGAATAAAGTCGGCACTGTTTTATCAGATTTGTTAATTAATGTGTGTAGCGGTATTTTTCAAAATTGCTGCTCAAGGTGTTATAAATTGACTTCAATACGCTGGTACAGAATTAGCATACACACTTTATGACTGTACATGAACTCGGAGTTACGCGATTTGTGGTGTTCCCTTTCCCCCATCCCTCACCCAGGGCCGTCGCTAATTAATTTGCCGTTCGGGTGCAACCATGAAGTTGCCGCTTTTAAAAAAATAATTCTTAACAATTTGTCCCCGAAAAACTTTTTGACGCCCCTAAAATTTTCGCCGTCCGTGTGCACTGCACCCTTTTGAGCAGCGTCGACCTAAAACGGACGTGTGTCGCGACATAAATTTTTACCTTTGAAGGGTTTCTGCACAAGGAAGGAAGAAACAATACATTATTAAGAGGGAAACTTTCGTCCAACTATATGAGCGTTCGTATTTTGGATCCACCACTACACACAGTACATCTTCAGCTTTCACAACACATCTACTTTCTGGCGTTACCTGTAAATCTGCTAAAAGGTGGAGAAAACCTTAAAACGGCCACCACAAAAACCAATTTTACAATTAATAAGCGAGTAGGTATGACTTTCAATCAGCTAACATCTGCCAAAGTGCATCGGCAGTCGAAATCGCTAGTACTGTAAATTTATTTAAAAAATCGAAATATGTAGATTGCGCAAAAATTGGAAATGAAAAGTAGAAGTTCGAGTAAATTCATCGTAATAAAACTTTATGGTACTTTAGACAGTGGGTTAAAAAATTAAACCTCAGAAGGCTTCATGGAAGGAATTTTCAGAATATGTTTACTGAAATTCGTTTGTGTTCAGTTCCTAAATTTCATCGAGATTTAGTTTCAGATTGATTTCTATCGATAGATATAGATAATTAAATTAAACATCTGGTTAGTATACCAACTAATTTTTATTCGTTATGATTTATTCACGTTTTACTATAATCCTATACTTACATACTTTCATTTGTTGAATATTTTTAGTATTTATTTATTTTTACCAACGAATTACTACTTACGAGGAAAGTAATTTATGAAGACGTCATGTTTTCTTTTATAAAATAAATTTTTAGATAACACATAAGTTATCAACGGATAAAATTTCTTATTGAATCAATTGTAAACATTATCCTTAATGCGAACATTTTAATGACACATCCAGGTTATCGAAGTCAATAAATTACTAAATAACAATTAATTGAACTTATTTCGAAACCAAAAATGTACTCTACTGAAAAAATGTTTATACTTATATGCTTACATTTTACAACTTCTATTTGAAATTTAGAAACATTTTATCACTTTTGGTAATGAACATAGGTAACTGTTTATGGTTTACTGAACATATGCTACTTAATTGTTTATTTAATCTATTTAATAGCGTCTCAGCAATAATTACGAAATTTCAATATCTCCAGTGTTTTGCTGTTTTTTAGTGGTATATAACTTCTACTTAAAAGGCAAGTGTATTGAACAGGTGTTTGATTTTACTATACGGTCATATAATATTAACTGTTCAGGTGTATAACCATAAGCGTCTTAAAAAATAGCGACATTATTACGTCGTAATAAAGTAGCAGGTACTGTAAGTTATCATCTACATCGAAAAACGTTTGCCAAACTTTATCGTTATTTCCTTCTTAAAGTGAGTGCATTATTGATGACTGTTTCAACTAGCAATTTCCTTCTTCAATGATAACATGCCTGATTGAGATACATACGAAGGATATTCACAATCTAGTACCCGTTAAGAAGATGAAATGAGTAAAAGTGTGTGTGAAAGCAAACTAATAAGAGGCAATTTTTTGATGATAGAGGGAGAGAGTGATAGAGAGAGAATGATAGGTAAAAGGGAAAGAAAACGAAAGGTGAAAAAGTGTGAGTGAAAGCTTACCAAAAGATGTGATCTAATGATAAGATGTAAATGGAACTAAACAGTCACTCATCTCGAAGTAATACTTGACGTAATGTTAATGTGGTTCCCGTGGTGAGGAAGACGTATGGGGGAGGAAGTTAGTAGTCACACAGGTTACCTCCTCTTAAAAAAAAAAAAAAAAAAAAAGTACCCGTTAAGGTTAATTACTTGAAGTCACACCTTACTTACGTGTGCACCAAGTTTTGTAAAGTTTGCAATAGTAGCAGTTTCAAAAACAATTTTTAATCTAAACAACTCGATAAACTCAATAAATTTTCTTAAAATTGCATGTTTCTTACTGTATGAGATCATCTAATACATTCCCCGTTACTAATCAATGGCACTTGGAGATTGCTGTTGCTAAACTGGTGTGCTGTAGTTACGTCTATTTTTTTAAATAGAAAACATATCAACTTTATAATAATTTAAAGTGGTTACATTACCGTTTTACATTCCCCGAATTTTTTCCACTTTTTAAACGGATTGTACCTGACAAACAAAACTAGCGCCAACCCCTTCCACCTGAGTTCATTTTGCATTTTTTATGTATGATTTTATTAACTATACATATTATTATAAATGCTTAAATCAGCAGTTATGTAGGATCCTGGAATTTACATTGTTTCTCATGGGAAAAATTTATTTGTTATTCGTACAACTCGCTATTGGAACAGTACCCTGGAACAAAGTATATCTGAATAATGGGGTTCCACTGTAATTAATTTTTATGGCTTCGCATAACTCCACGTCCGTACAACTCATAATATGTCAATGTTTCCATAAAATAATGTATAAAGAAATTTATTGTATCAGGTGGTAAGGCATTTTATACAAAACAGTAGTTAATAGTAAACAATTTACAGTTATAATTTTTTTCTGCCAAGTTCTTGCACAATTACTTGCTTAAGAGAAAGGAGCGCAACATCACAATTATAAAAATTCTCGTACATATTATTAAATTTAAATATTCCAAAAAGGTACAAATAGCAAACTCATTTTATTTTACATCACACTAAGTAGAAATAAAAAGTTATCGAGAATTCATTTGACCTCACTAGAAATAAAAAATCTTTGCATTCATAACTTCTTCCTTGATAATAATTCAAATATAATATACATGATTGTTAAGTGCCCTTAAGCCGTCCATATAACACTGTTCATATTTTTTGTGTTGCATCGCTATTGATAAACCGCGAACATGCAATAAAATTAGTATGTACTTCTTAGCTGTACTTAACTAACGTTCAGGCTTTGCAGACAAAATGAGTTTAGAGAATCGTGAGTTGTGCATAACATAACCCATACTGTTACATTAATGAAAGAACAGTAAGAATTTTTTAATCTCTTGCGGTATACACGCATCTTTAGATTTTCTATTGAATTTTCACAAGTTAAAGGGAGATTAAGTTATAATGCATTAACACAAAATGATACTTCTACAAGGCGATTACGATACGGTTAAATGTGTCCATTCAAATTGAGAGAATCCACGAGTTCATTATAGGTATAACGTGTTACAAGATACCAATATCTACTATATTGAAGCAAATTACTATGACTATAAATTCATTCAATCGATTAAATTGTGCCTTATAAACTGAGCAAGGTTGTCGTGTAGTTTGAGTATTGAGTACTGTATGTTAGCAAGTCATTAAGGGTAATAGCTATGAACGTTGTGGGTGGGAAATCACCTCTCACCATTTTACTAAAAATTACTATCTAATTGCAACTGTAAAAAGCTGACATGTTCATGCGGTTCGCATATTTTCTTGTACCTAATGGTTTAAGTAATTTAATCTTTTTTCGCGACCAATAACCACTTGTTAGTGTGTTTGTCTGTCTATTACCATTTTGATCAAGTCTAAAATATCGAATATTGAATTCGATGTAACGTTTTTTTTTTTCATTTTTTTTTCAGCACTTAAATCAAAAGATTTACAGCTGCCAATGTAAGAAAAAGATAAAATATTAAATTAATTTCAGAAATTTGCATTACCTTTTTGACATTTGTGAAAATTAAATGTTCGACAAATTAAAGATTTTAATTTTTCATTTTAATCGATGTCAGTGACACACAGAAATCAAGAAATCATGTCATATGTAATTCATCTTTAATGATACCGTGACCCTTTCAGACTTCCGTATTTTCGTATATTTTAATTTTATTTCGCTACATCGACGTCATTCATTACGATACACATCAACAAAAAATTTAAATTTAGATGCAAAAGTTATTTTTAAAGCGTGTTGGTATAATTTTTTTTGCAAAGCTTTGTACCTTTTAATTACATGTAGTTACGCGTTTCGACATTACGGCATACCTCTATATAACAGTCTTTTAATTATAATTCCTGTAATATTGTAAATAGCAAGAGATTTGCAAAAAGCAAATAATTTTGGTAATATTATGATGTAATCGTTAATATCTTGTAGTACACAAGACGGGTTACTTATTGATAAAGGTTATTGGATCACTTACGGCGTAACTGCCGTCGTAAATTTAATGAATGTCGACGAGTTTGAATTAAATGTCTCAGGACTGGTGAATTATAAACTTGTTCTCTTAATTTGGGGCGTCGCGTCGTATAAACACAGTGCATCGAAGAACACAAGGTCGATACACAAAATTACAAGCAATTATACGAAGTTTTCTTCTTAGGAATAATTTACATTTTTGCTGTATTTTTCTTAATTAATTAATAAATGCAGATATTCCTTTCTCTTATTCTTTTTCCCTTAAATTAGCTATGGGTGCTGTAGATGTTGGTATCTCCTCACGTCATCCAGTTTCATCACCAATTTTTTGAGCGTGGGTAGGCTATTGACTCGGGCAAAGGTATTCTTTTTTCAGAACTGACAAAGTCAACTGTAAGTCTAAAAATAGTTATCAGAACTGAAAAGCAAACAGAATACTTTTAGTGATAAACTATCGGTAATCAAAGATGTCCCCTTTAATAATTATAAAAAAAATTCGAGTACAGTGTTCCTAAAGTCGCGCAACACCTTGGAGGTACGCTATTTAGGGCTTGAGTCCACATTTCTAAAATACCTATTATCATTGGATTTGTACTTGCATATTTCCCATGAAACGTAATTTATTACTGATAATGTACCCCCTTCGAAAATATAAGAGCGAATTTTTAAAAAATATTTTTGTGGTTATTCCCAATATTGTTTGAGAACTTTCTACAAGGTGGTGCGCAACTTCTAGAACATCTGTATGTATTTGAATACATCTGTTAAAAAATAATTTACCAATAATGCTCGAATTTATTTAAGAAATTGTACCACGATTAAAGTTGTTTTTTTCTAAAAATATAAGTTTATATTTACTGTATTTTACAAACCAATAAAAATTTTAAAATTATACCATTCATCATATTCATTCAGTACCAACGATAGATATTTTTCATGATCTCAATCAATTTGAGAGAGATTTTCAAATGTAATTACAGTAAATTAACTTTTCCTTCATAATAACATTTAGTATACTATTTCAACAAATAATAAAAATTAGTAAATAATTAGTTTGTGACGACGCTAGATAAACCTAACAAACTGTATTTACACTTCAAAAATCAATATGTTAAATACTTAGAACAAGATAAATAAAACACAATTTATTAGAGCGATTGTAATTAGCAGCGAAATACTTTACATTCCTTATAGCCTACTTCAAATACGATAAGGTGTGTAAAATTGATAATTAATTGACTGACAATTAAAATAGTAGAAAATTCGAGCAGTAATTCATCGAGTCTTGATACTTCAAAGACAGGTTCTTTGAAGGGGCGTTGTCCAGACATTCTAACAACTGCATGCGCATGTGACGATCTGCTATACATAACTCAGCAAACCTACACCATTACAATATTTATAACAGCCGCACATTCGTTTCATTCAACAGGATACAAAAAATATTTTGAGCTTTCCCGTGAAATATCATTATTACATAATTTTTTATCTGCTTCCAAAATCAAAAATCAATTAGATACATTTTTTCAAAACCATTGTGTGAATTTTGTTTTCAAACATACTTTATTTGCCACAGTAATTTTCTTTTATAATTGGTACTGTGCCATTAAATTAACGTGTAGCAGCAGCTAAGTAAATGTCATTTGGCAATCAATGCTACTTACAAATTATTCAGTAGGGAGCCAAAAGGAAGTGGAGAAATAACGTGGATTCTATTCTTACAACATACGTTTGTTCAATCTAAAAATTTCTTTGCTTTTTTAATTTTCATCAATCCATACATAATTATAAAATTTAAAAAAAGTTTCTGATTTGTTGCCAATTATGCCAATGTTGGCTATAAATATCTTACAATTTTGGAGATTGTTTTAAAATGTGTCAACTGTCGAGTTACCTACACGATTATAAAAGTAAACATAACTTTGACATAACATTTGAAAAAAACCGGTATAATTAAAATTGGAAACTAAAAATAAACATGCAAATCACTATAAGATTTCTATTAGAATGATTAAAAAAAGAATATATTGATTTAGAAGTAGCATCGGCAGATAAGGTGATTAGGAAAGTAATACCAATAAATCACTAACAATATTTTAATTTTCTTGGTAGTTTTCAGTAACAATGAAGTTAACGCTGTCATTTTAATCGATGAAATGAAAAGAAATGTGTGAGAGTTTAAAATTTCTGCGACACTGATAACATTTTTCCGGTTCAGTGGTTTATATACTTTTACAAAACGCTTTTTTTGTGGCCTAGATATTCGCACAATATTATCATATTATCTACAGTTATGCCTTACTAACCATTATTGATCGTCTTAAACAGCCCATAATCTAATAACCACATAAAACAAAAAGTCACCAAACAATCTATGTAGAAATCTGCATATAACAGTCACTTGTGCACGATATAAACATATTAAAAACATATGTGTGCATGAATCGTGCATCCAATCAACGATGACGACTTCTTTTAATAGCCGTTATGTAAGACATAGTGCTTACACTGACTTGTAGAGGTCATATTTTGATGAACTGAATATTGTAAATATATACATAGTCGATTCCAAAAGACATTAGTGAAACTGCGCAGTTTATAAGCGAGAAACGCTATAACTATAACGACTGTAACGTGCGTTCAAAAAAACAGCGGAAAATTTTCAAACATAAATGGTAAAGCACCTGTTACAGTTTTGAACAAAATCCTATCAGAAAGACATTGACAAATAAATTAATTACACTTATCTACTAAACAGAAAAAAAACTGAGAAAATTACTCGTTTGATAGTTTTGAAAAGAATTACATTCTTTTGTTTACAAGTAAAATGGCATTTGAAAATTGATAAAGTAAAATGTATAACGTCTTTTAATGCTTTATAAATACATAATGTCTAACCATCGTTCGACAGAAGCATTTTATATTTCCTAATTTTGAAGTAACATTGTCAGATGCAAAATGGGAATATCAGCTCATTATTATCAACATAAATAAAAAATATATGTTTTTACAGCTGTCCCGCTCATTTAAAACTGAATTAAATAATAGCAGTAATGTAATACCACAAGATTAATGATAGGAGTGCCAACCTAAATTTGTTTTATGGTATAATTTTGAACGATAACCCGGCAGATTCAAATACTTGTTGCAAAATATAATTTCCGTCAATCCTTAGTCAATACTTTTCTCCTGACGTCATCTATTAAACAATGGGTTTAGTAATAAACATTATTTTACATGTTACTATTAATTTTGACATCAATTAAAATAAAATGTTCTGATAATTTCGAAACGATCTAATTTTTTTAAGAAGCATTTTCGGATGCAAGTCATTGGTATGGGTGGTTAGTAGAACACGGTTGCAAAATGTTGTCAGTGTTACAGTGAACAACTTGTATAGTCCGGGAGCCAGGCATGATTTAGCAAAAAGATGTAATAATACCAAAAAATAGAAGTTTACTAAAATCCTTCTGAAATTGACTACCTTTAAAACGGTTTACTACGTACTGCTCGATGACAAAAATAATTTACTATTCTGAAAATTTCGTTTTTGCCAAATTCATTATCGTAAATATATATAAACTGTTTATGCTCAATGCAGTTTTAATGTCGGAAATAATAAATAACTAATAATAATAAATAATAAATAACAGTGTAGAGAAAATGGATTCATTTACGTCAATATTTCTAAATACGTTCTCTACATGTGCGTTTGTAAAAATTTACGGAACATCATACTCTGAAAATATATTTTTGACCTCAGCAGGAGTAACGTGAGTGTTAAACGAATAAGATTGTATTTTAAACACATCTAAAAATATTTATGAACAATACCAAAACAAAATTTACTTTCATTCACTGTTTTCCCGTAGCTTAATAATACGGTGTGTCTTATGTTTCATTTGGCGAGAAAACGTCATTATTGATAGGTAGTTGTGTTTATCATCGAAAGTCATAAACAGTAGTCAAGATTTTAATAAAGTGCACAGAGCGTTGTAAAATTAGAAAATACGACGTGAATCTTAAGCAAAGTACATATTTTTATTTTCCATTTTATTTTTTATGTTGTGGAAAAAATGGATATGTAAGTTGTACTTATATCCTTAACGGAAAAAACATGTGCATACATTAAGAAACCGATCAACAAATCTAACAATAATTTTGTTTTTGTATGTTTTTATGAACTTACGTTCTGTTTCAAAAATTCAAATCGATTGACGTGAAACCTTTTCTTTTTTTTATTAATCCATCTAATAAAGTTCTAAATCATTTTTCAATTGCGCCTCCTCAAAATGAATTTTGAAAACGTTGTACTTTTCTCATTTTATCTTTATTGTTGCTTATCTTTTCATTGTGTGATAGTCTTAAATTCGTTAAATAATTTTATGTTTTTAACCTTCTCGGTCACTGGGGTCTCAATTGAGGGCAACCTATATTGATCTTTTTCCTATGAAGCTCAACTTGTTTTAGCCTTTCTATCACATTGTGCTCGGTTCTGGACGTTTTATTCTTTCAATTGAGTGCATGTTTTGCCTTCTATTTACTTCTATTTGCGTATATAAACAGGGTTACTTTTTTGTTAGAAACAATTATATTTGGCGTTTTTTGTGTATTTTGTATTTTTTTTACTTCATTAGCTTATGATGCCCTCAATTGACGACATCCTCCAGTGCCCAAATAAAGCATTTTGAAAATGTGAAACTCACACTAAATTTAAAAAAATAAATCATATTTACATTCTGGTAAATTTTAGATTTTTCCTTCAAAGGTTTTTTAATTCGTGACCGAGAGGGTTAATCAGACAACTTTGATTCTAGAAAAAATTGTAATTATTCCTTATTGGTTCAGTTTAAAACTCGCCTTTATATGAAATAAAGTATTTACATGACTAAACCAGAAATTTGGGTTTCATTCCACTGTCCAATTATACCCCTTAAGTTATTATTGCTTAATTACATAACACCCTGTACAATAATGATAGAAACATGTAGATTTAAATTTTATATTAGAAAATTAACACAATAATTTGTTTTCAATTATAGAGCACCATTTATTTTCCTGTAGAAATAATAATAATATTATAAACTACTTGAAATTTGTTTTTGGCAACTTATTTATGTTGCGGTTTTATTTATTAAAGCTGGAAATTACGGCTTGATTTGCTGAACCATTTTCTCTGAAAATATAAGTTCTGAAAACTATTAAAAACAACTCTCTTTTGGTTAGATTATAATTAGTAGAACACCGTATTATTGGATAACATCATTGACTTTGTTACAAACGAACACACTATTATACGAATAAAACACAGTTTATGTGGAACGATGTTTATTCGTCCGCCTTTTTCGTTTAAAGGTGACGGATTAATAATAAATTAAAATGTTTTCCATCGCCTTGACTCCTTAAACAACCGTCGTGCGGCGATAGTCGTCTGTCGTGATCGAGTGGGTAATATTCGCCCCCTTTTTCGAGACGACGGTCGCCGACGGGTCTTTGACAAAGAAATTAAATGCTTGTGGTTCGGTGATCTTCTCTTCGATCGAGTAGGGTTCCAGCCAGGTTGGTCCAAAGCGCTGTCGGCCAGGGGCTTTTCTGGTGAGGACGAGGTCACCGATGTCAAAGGTTCTTGCGCGGGGCTGTACGGGGTGGCGACGGTCCAGGTAGGCTCGTTGGTTGTCACGCGCCTTCTGGCGAATGTCCTCGAGCTCCGGGGTGGGTGGACGTTCGACGTCCGAGTCCCAGGCACCTGGAAGGCGAGGATTGTAACCAAGGAGTGCTTTCCCTGGAATCTTCTCTGCGATTTCTTCGTCTGTTCTTGCGCCTGCTGTTCCTTCACTTTCGAACCGGCAAGGTCGTTCTGCAGCTTGTCGACGGCCTCCTTCAGGCGGGCGATCTGGACCTCCAAACTGGACCTGGTCGTCTGCTCAAGTTCCAGCTTCGATTCCAATTCTTTGGTTTTCAGTTCCATTCGCTTGGCCAGCAGATTCGAGGAAGCGTCTCCCAAGCTTTCGGCGCTTTCCAGCTTCGTGGTGAGCTCGACCAACTGGTCCTTCAATGAATTTCGTTCCCCTTCCAGTTCGGACACCAGCGATGCTTGTACCTGCAAGATCAGTTGATCCGAGGACATCTGCTGAATGACAGCCTTATACTTCTTGACAACTTCCGCCAGTTCTTCTTCGTTTTCTTCCAGCTGCGCTTGCAAGTCTGAGCGCTCCCGGCTCAAGCCGTTTGCCTTGTCCTCGACCTCGCGTCGCGCTTTGTGAGCCTCTTCGAGCGAAGCTTGTGTTTCTGCGAGTTCGATGTCGATGCTCTGTTTCGCTTTGTTGGCGACGGCTCGAGAGCATTCCAGGTCTTCGATCTGGTTCCTCAACTGTCGTATAAGTATCTTGCTAGGATTGTCGACCTTCTGTCTTTCGAGCTGAACCTGTGCGTCCCGGAGCAACACTTTAGTCCTTTCCAGGTCTCGCTTGAGCCTCTGGACCAAAGCTTCGTCACCGGCCCGTTCATTTCGATTGGATTCTGCAAACACCGCCAACCGTCTCTCCAACTCGTGATTCTCCCGCAAGAGTAGCGTCCGTTCTTCATGCTCATTTTCCAATTGAACCTCGAGAGCTTTGACTTTTTCCTGGGAGTTGCGTCGAACTTCCTCCAGTTCTTCGTCTCGCTGCTGCGTTTCCCTCTTGGACTCTTTGCGCTGCGACTCCAGAGTCATTTCCAGCCTCAACTTGGCCTGCTCCAACAGTTGCACCTGCCCAACGAGCTCGTCCAATTTACATCTCAGCATTAGCAATTTTTCGTCCTTCAGTTCGGATTCCAATCTCGCGTCGGCCAGAGCGCTTTCCGTGACGTATTTTTCCGTCGTGACGGCTTCCTTCTCTCGCAGGAGTCGTTCCTTTGCCAGTTTCTCTTGACGCAGTTCGTCGTGCAGAAGTTGCGTTTCCGCGAGTTTAGCCCGAGCGACCGGGGAGCAGTATTGCTCGCGGAACCTCTTACTGAAGTCAAGAAATGTGTACCCCATGTTTGTGTACACCCGGTACCACTTCTTCGCCTCTTCTTGCAGCTGTTCGGCAGCGATCTCCTCCTGGTCGTCAGGATGTACTCCACACGCATTGAAGTAACGCTCCAGACGACTCATGAAGATTTCTGGATCCTCTTTTGCACGTCCGGCGAACTTGGGTAGCTTGGGGGCTACCGGTGGAGGAAGTGACCTCGGACCTGGTAACGCTGAAGGACTCGTTCGGGACGGTACGGGAAGTGGCGATCTTAGAGTCGACGTTCGACGCTGGAGCGTCTCTAATGCCTCCAGTTGAAGACGGAGATTCTGGATGGTCTTGTCATGATGTTGTATCAGCTGTTGTTGATCTGGGCGCCACTGAGAGGTTTGGGCCTCTCTCAGCAGGTCTTGTTGCCCATCGGCGACGTTAATGTTCGGGTACGCCCTCGTACCGCGCCTTGGGGCTGTCATCTCGCAGGATGAAAGGGGGTGGATTCGTGGACTCACCTCGAGTCCTAGCCTCACGTTGTATGCCAAATGTTACAAACGAACACACTATTATACGAATAAAACACAGTTTATGTGGAACGATGTTTATTCGTCCGCCTTTTTCGTTTAAAGGTGACGGATTAATAATAAATTAAAATGTTTTCCATCGCCTTGACTCCTTAAACAACCGTCGTGCGGCGATAGTCGTCTGTCGTGATCGAGTGGGTAATAACTTGAAATAAATAAAATCTTTATTTTATTTGTATAAATTAAAAATTTATAACTACGCCGACAAAACAATTTAAAGTTTTTAGTTATAAAACAAATGATCTATTTAGTGATATTTATGTGAATAGAAAAACGTGATTAGCGAAAGGTGAACTATCTTATATCGTTCATATTACCACATAAATTTTAATAGTAACTTATTGCTGATTGACATTTTTTGTAATCATTTATTTGTATAGATATTAAATGGATAACATAAATTGAATTAAATGTTGGCACAAGATTTCTTAAAAGCCCTTCCAGACATCGACCGCCTTGGAATTTGTAGATGAAATATGGAATAGAAAGATAGTAAAACCAGTTGTAACAATTGCATTCATTTGAAAGACCGCTGACTTAATTTTTTATCAATAAAACCAGAACAATCTGGACACTGGATGTTTATTTAATTTTTCCAATTTTGATAATTGGTTAATACGAACAACATGTTTCCCCAATAAATTTAATGGATGATCAAGTACATGAATCTTACTTTATTATAATTTTATGAGTGCTAGAAGATAGAAGAATTTCATCTCTAGCGTGTTATTAGATGTTAACTAATTCATGTACCGTGCAAATTTTTGTTAATTATTTATGACAGATATTCCTTTATTTTGTAAATTTGCGTTTTAAACACGTCTAAAGTTCAATTCAAATTCCTTTATAATTTAATAGCGCGTAAAAATTTTTTAGGGAAATAAATCTCCGCTAATTAGTTGACCGCCGTAACCCTAACATCGTGACAAGTACGTGATGATTAACCATGTAATGTTAAAATATTACAAACGCCACAATCATTATTATTTGTGGTGTAATTTACTTCTAACCATCATATCATTTTCCATGACCCGCAAGTTGAAATGTTTTGATACATTTGATAACAATAAAACGATGTTGTAGTTGACATTTTAAACCAAATTTAAACATTATGAAATGCATCATTTGTTATAAGATTTGGCGTAAAATTGGATTTTGAAAAAGTCAAGGTTCCTTTCGTTTTGGATAATAAGAACTCATTTATCACGTTTAATTACACGGTACTTATGAAAAGATAGCTATTGTTTGTATGCTGCAACCATCACATAAAAATGCATCATGATATGTTGTATGAAAAAATATTCGCATAGTTTGTATATAAACGTTTGCGGCATGAATATGCTGGTAAATTGTAATTAGCATGAACAACCTCGTGATGCGTACATGCAGACCACACAAATTGACTGATTAGGTACTGCCATTTTTTGAAAGTAATTTAACCTGTGCAGTCATCTTAATCACCGTCTCTTTTGAGGAGAAGTAAAATAAAGCAGGAAAGTCTTTTGCTCAAGTAATAGTCGTAATAAAAATGCCGAAAAATTATTTTTCATGCATATAATTTGAAGAAAATTATTCAATATCTTGTTTTTGTTTTAAACCTAGTTATTAACAAGTTTACAACAAGTTGAGGTGTAACTGAAAGGGAGTGAAGCACAAAATTCTAACTTAGTGTGAAATATTTGCACAAAAAAGTTCAATATAAATCGTTAAACGCTAGTATCAAATAAACTATCACTCAAGACTAGAAAGAAGTTCCTAAAATGATATGTCTGTAGTATAGCACTATATAGTTGTGAAACATGGACGATATCTCAAAGAAAGAAGAAAAAGTTAGAAGCTTTTCAACTATGGTGCTATTGACGGATGTTAAAAATTAGTTAAACGGACAAGGTCACCAATGAAGATGTATTGGGAAGAATTCAACAACGAACAATTCTATGGAAGCACATCAAGAAAAGACGGGATTTTCTGGCTGGGTATACAAGGTATAAACGAAATAAGTACATTAATTTTAACTGGTAATAGAACTCTTCAAGACCAACAACTTTTCCTAATAACTTTGTTTTGAAAACGTTTTTGTTTTTGAGTTAAAATTATTTTAAAATCTTACACAATTTTCTTACACGCCACTGGAAGCAAAGTTACCTAATCAACAAGATTACCTTATGAAACTGTTACCATTAGTTGCGACTATTATTGTCGATTTTAAACAATAAACCAATAAACACCAAAAAAAAAGTTTTATTTCAAATTTATTTTTAAACATTGACGTGAGAATTGCGCTAACGAAAATAAAGGAAAACGATCATAAAAATTGTTCATTGTGTCCACCGTTGTTTTATACACATGCTTGAAGGCGCCGACGAAGTGATTCTTCTACCCTTTGTAACAATATGGCTCTGTTGTTGCGAATCATTGCAGCACCAAGTTCCACCCGTTCTTGCAACATTTCGATGGTATCAATTGATCTAGAATATACTAAATCCTTCATGTACCCCCACAAAAAGAAGTCGCAAGGGTCCAAGTCCGGCGTTCGGGTAGGTCAGGGTACAGGACTGCTTCGTCCTATTCAACGAGCACTTTTCGAACATGATAAGGATACAATTGCTGTTCTTTTAGTATTTTCCCAATTGTAGCATGCGATACTCCATGTGGCAGTGCTAGCCTTCTTGTGCTGAGCCCAGGTTGAACCTCGACACTGTTCAGAACAGCCTCCTCAATGTTTGCAACTTGAACTGAACGCCGCCGTCCCGATCGTAAGCTGCAGGCTGAAAAGATCCGTGATCTCGAAGATGTTGCACCACATTTACAAATATGCGAACATTCGGAAGACGACAGTTCGGACAAATTAATTTTCAATAATAAAAAGTCATTATTTTTCTTTGTTGGAGCATTTCATAGAAGGCTCGTCAATTTGTGGGGGGGAAAAATGATTTTAAAAAATGCGATTTCGAAAAAATGGCACATAAAAAAAGGGCTTATCTCGACGAGTTCTACTACTGGTAAAAATTAATGTACTTATTTCGTTTACACCTTGTATACTGAGGCATGACGGAATTCTTAAATCAATATTGGAGGGGACAAATCCACGAGGAAGACCAAGGTTACAATATACCTCTCAAATAATTCAAGATCTCAATTGCCAAACATACAAAGATTTGAAAAGATGGTCCCATGAGAGAAAAGAATAGAGGAGAAGGTTGAAAATGTTGCAACAAACCAATCGAGAGCTTGTGCACTAAGAAAGGGGGGGGGGATATAATTCAAACAAAATTTATAACTTTTGATTTCGCTGTATGTAGCAATGTAGACTGTTCTCGTATGAAATGCGAAACAACTTTGCGCTTATACTTTTCGATACGTCTTCGTTCAGCGAAATTTCACATTGTTAAAAAGGTTTTATTCTTTATGAAATATGTTTAAGCTTTTTCTGCTATTCTTAACTTTACCTCACTATCTATATTCACAAAAAATGTTTAATGTAATTACTTGATACTTTTCTTCCTATAGTGCATATTTAACTGTTAAGGTATAATTTTGTATTAATGTAAATTTATAACTTGGGAAAACATGACTACATTTTAAGTATTGAATAATTCAACAGGTTGCTATTTACTTTGCAATTTTCGATGAAACATTAAAGAAACAAAAAGTAGTTTTTATTCTGCAGTATGGGTAAACATATTTGACCATTTTACAAGAAACTTCCGATGAGGAAAGCGTTATCTTCAATATTCTGTAACATTTAAGTGATTCCGTCGAAATTGTATAGGTTATGTTATTAAGCACTATAGTTACTACAAACATAAAGTTAAAAAAAATGTTCACAGCCTTCTACTGTCTTGCTCATTTAAAAATCAACTAAGTAGGTATAATGATTTTTCATGGCTTTCATGAGAATAGTTATTTAACCAACAAGTGCGTTAATGAGAGCGATTAATAATCGAGACAGTTTAACGTGTGAGCGTAGCTACGGGTTACAATATTTTTCCGTTGATCGAATCTTACGAAATTGAAGAAAATGTAATTTTTTTCCGCGACAAAAATTCCAATAGATATTCGAACATTTTAACAACATTTTAAATCAATATATATTCAAACCAACGGTGACTTACAAAAAGTGTCAAAAGTTTAACAATCCATCTACACTTTTTATCAATTTTACTGGCTGTACAGTTGCTAACTTCTATATAAATAGTATTACTATAAACATAACGTAAGTAATTAATTAAATTTGTATTTCTCATTGGTACATTTTCCATTCATTTTGTCATCTTACATTTAAATAAATTGTCATTTCAATTTAATCGTATATTTTGTTACGTAGATACCGAAATCATGCATTTATAAAAAATCATTCATTAAAATGGGTCATTAAAGAATGATTTCCTATTCATTTAATTGACCCGTAAATTAACGATCACCGAAAAAAATTATTAAGTTTCTGCCAATGACGTCTTGTTAATTTCATTTCAAAAGTAACACTACTCAATCTCAACTTTTAAGCAACAAAATGCTCAATAATTCAATATACTCTGAATTTGAAATAATAGATGTAAAACGTGATTATTAATGAAACAAGTTTTTCTAAATAAGTACATAATAAAACAGACATCCTCATTTTTAGTTCCTCAAAACTGATAATTAATTTAAAATAAAATACCATAATTGGTTTTTACAGGAAAATTATATTTATTATTATTTTATTTTATAATTATGGTTAAAAGAGTGATCAGAACGCTCAACAGTTTATCACTTGAATCTGGCTTCTTCGTAGTTCAGTACTAGCTTATAATAAAATTGTTAAGAAGCGATTACCGTTAATAATAAAAATTGGGTTTATATTATTTTCATTAAGAAGCTTCCTTTCATATTCGATAGAAGCATTGCGGTTTTGTAGAACGCGTTCCTTTCGAAAAATTTATATATAATATATTATCAGGAGGTTGTAAAATTGCGGCAGATTCAAAGGTCTGTATTGTTTGCTATATCTACGAATATTAGGAAAATTAAGTAATTTCGATAAAAACGTATCTAAAGGCAACAACGATTTACTTAATGACATTGACGTGACGATGATAAAACATTAAGTATTGAAATTTTGTAATACAATAATCGAATTAATGGTTAAATTTTGCCTATAAAAGTTATATCAGTATTATTATTTTGAAATGTGTACAAAACAAGTTCAAGACTTTACGATTTTGTATCACTAAAAACTGTGTAATTGTGGCAATTTCTTTCAATACGCATCTATCTCTTGTAAACAATACCTTCTGATCTCGACCACAGAATTATTTTCGACTTGAGAATACCTTCATGAAAATTCATTGAATTTTATTTTTTATTACCAAAACAAGCTAACATACTGCTTTCCCTTAAAGGCATGTCTATCGATAGAAAAGTATTGTGCGCTTATTTTTTCCGATCTACAAATATGTCGAGTTTTTCTACAAATTTTTTTAAACGTTACAGAAGAGAACATCCCTATGCTTACTTAATTAAGACATCAAAGAGTATTTTTTAAAATTTATTTCAATTATCTGCTTACTTATTTAACATTTATTTCAAAGTAACATTTAATTAGTGAATAAACAACTCTAATATCAATCGTATTATACTTATTCGTGTAAATAATATCAAGGAATATAATTATTTTTAGTCATAATTCTATGGAAACACTGATATAAATTGTATTTTTTTTGTAATCAGCATAATGATATATTTAAAAAGTCGCAAGAACTGGGAAACTTTCAACAAGCAACCATTATTGTCTTTTTTAGTAATAATAAATCAAAATGTAAAGAACAATGTGGCATTCAATTTCTTTTCAAATTATTAAAATTACCAATTTTTTCATTGACATAAAATTCACCTAGGCAAGCGTACATCGTTGCAATAAGTATCTAATCAGGAAAAGTATGTTCATTGTAATCTCGCAACGACGCCTTTCCACGTATATTTCTAGCATTTCGACCGCCCTTGAAAGAGGAAGTCGTGGGACTAATTATAACTACAGACCGTATTCCCACGTGCTGCATGCATTTCAACTTGAATAATGTACTCGAACGTTGGTAGTAGATATATATGTTCATACAATTCATTCATAGTTTTTTCACATCCTCCAAAGTGATATAAAAAATCTAATCGATTTCAGAAAAAAATGTATAAAAGTTTCTGATAATCTTTATTCTAAATGACCCTTATTGCAGATTACGTGTTATCAAATAACACAATTATAAACCAACATAAATTTATGTTAATTACACATATTGAAACTGCATAATTATTAATGCTATGTTTATGCTACTAATTAAATTGTGGTAGCAAATTTATAGAAATGTAGACGTAATGCAAACTTTTATTTAATATGTTATGTACACATGTTGTAACTGACGTCTGCTGAGTTTCCAAACTTATGATGTTTCTGCAAAAATGTACAGAATTATGAAATTACTAACATGAAATGATCACAAAATAAGTTTTGATTAAAAACTTTAATTCAAAAACCAACATTTATAAAATAAATATTTTTAATTGCATCGGCCCCTAATTGTAGGATTAATTAGAATTTGATATTAAGTAAAACGTGATTGAATACTGTTATTACAGTGTTTTATTTTAATATATATGTATATACATATAATTAATGACGAGACAAATAAAAAAATGAGCGTGCCAGCTTGTAAATACATACGTAAGTTATCGATCGACGTAACTACTACCAATGAAGAATGTGGGAAATTAAAGAGATTGTTCGAAGGGATTTATAAAGTTAGAAAAGTAATTAGTTGAACGTACAGCTTGAGCTTGATTAACATGTTTTCAGCGGTTAATTTCTGAAAAACATTATGATCGTTGAGAATGCCTTAAATTACACGGCTTTCAAAAAATAAAGATTGTATTATTAATATATTACAAACAAGTTTACCTAGTAACTAAAGATTTTTTTTAGTTGTCAATTAGTAGGTGAAATTTACACAAAAACTCCTGCTGTCGTTATTAATTGCACACTGTAACTTTTTTACAATCTAAAATGGATTTCATAAAGTCATGAATATATAAATCCATACATACATTTCTTAGAAAAGTATATCACAAGAAATTATTTTATATTAAGACTTCTTTTCACTGTTTTCACTGTTATGAAAGTAGTAGCTATTCACATAAAAGTTTCAGCGTCAGGTAATAAAGGGAATTGAACTCATGAATCATTCAAATCCAACCACACCTCATTTGTTTCCTTACTTTAACGAGCTGAATTTACCGACATGTTCAATCTGGTATTATTTGAAAAGATAATTTACTATTGTTTATTATGCTACATGTAGACGTAGATTGGCTGCCTGTAAATTTCACTCCAAGAGGTGTGTGGATAACAGAATAGGTGTAGTTGCACCAGTTTATTGCTTTCATATAGTTATCGTTAAGTTAAGTTTTAACAAACAATGCGGTACTGCCAAGAGTAAATTACTTACCTAGATTCGGAATAGTCTTAGGACGATTATGGACAACGTGCTTGATCTGTTGAATTAGCTTCCCTATTACCGTTTTGACTTCCTTCAGCCAACTTTTCGGTAATCTTCCTCAAATCTGGTACGTACTTCACACGTCCTTCCACCACTAATTTTTCAAATCAGTTATTATCACGTCTCGACAAATGGTCGTAATATTTCATAAATTATTTATACACCCATTTATATTAAGTTCTTGTAAAATAGAGCCATCGGTTCATTAGACAGAACTTTAGCTATAAATAATTTTGTACTACAAAGAACTTTATGAAACTATTAATGTGCTCTTGTAATGAACCTACTCCGACAGGTTTGTTGTGGCAGCCGGATGTATATCCTATTTCAAAATTTGTGAAACCAATAGCCAAACCCCCCGAGAACTCACCCAACATAAATGTTTTTACATAAGACATCCCCAATCCTGAACGACATATGTGGCAGTTTAAAAACAGAATTTCCTTATTTCACAGTCCAATACTCATTCAAATTCAAAAAACTCACTTCTCTACAAAATCATTTCAATTTCATTTATTTTATTTTATTATATTATTAGAATTAAGTTAAAGTGTAAAA
Source organism: Dascillus cervinus (assembly GCA_949768715.1). Lineage (NCBI taxonomy): Eukaryota > Metazoa > Arthropoda > Insecta > Coleoptera > Dascillidae > Dascillus > Dascillus cervinus. The sequence continues at coordinate 13,726,189 of OX458316.1, read as the reverse complement.
ATTGTACGGTAGAAGCCACTTATAACGACCAAAACCTAGATACTTGGTTGGATTCCAATATAACACGCCAATGCTTTTAACGGTCGGGTATAACGTCGTCGGGTATAATGTCAAAGTCGCTTTTAACGACCTGCTGAGCTTTGGGTCAAACCGGATATAACGACGTGTGGCTGACAAAAAAGCCACGCATTTGTACGTCGAATGTAACTACTGGTTCATAATTTGTAACCTGTCATGATAACACTGAAATTTCCCGATATTATTGTACCAATATTCTTTGCATTCATTTTTCTTATGACTAAAGGAATCCAATCCCGCAAACGCTGGATCCCGCATGATTTTTGGGAGATCAGTAATGCGGGACTACACAGTCGGGATCCGCGGGACTTGCGGGACTGAATAAAAATATCCGAATTTGAAAAAATATATATACCGAGCGCGTTTTCGGTCGCTGGGTACTTCTGCAATAAAATCAGGTCACATTTACAAGATCAAACTTTGAATACTTTATCATTTCTCCGAAAATATTTCCAAAAGAAATCTCAATAATTTTTTTAATTTTTTTTTTGCCAATAAATGCTACTTTTAATTTGAATTTAGTTGTCTTTTATTGCATAACTAACTTTTGGTACTTAATTTTCTTAGCAACTGAAAAAAGCATTGTGGTAGTTTGTAATCCCGCAAATTTTGCGGATCCGTGGGATTGATGACCTCAGTCCCGCAGGCTTGCGGGATTGAAGTTTTGATGCGGGATTGGAATCGTTACTTGTGATACATTGTTGTTTGCAGAATAAAAATCTTTATCAGAATTAGTGAAAAAGTATAAGTTCGAATTTGAAATTTTTTTTTACAGTTTAGTCTTAATGCCTTTAGGGTTATACGTGATTTTAATAGGTCATTTTGTAACATATTTGCAACTATTTAACTTGGTGTATATATCGCAGAATTTATTTTATATTTCAATTTGGACCTAAATTAGTTGGTATTAGTTTTTCACGGTGATCAGAAATTTTTGGAAGTCAATGTAGTATTAAATACTGCGATTGACTTGGTTACTACACTTTGAATCAATTAAGAAGCTGATTCGATTAACCAACGAACCAATTAAGCGGCTTCTACTGCAATAAAATACTCGAGGCTTATTCTTTACTCTTGCTGATAACTAAAATCGCAGAAAAACAAGTCTAGCGCTCACACTATTAAATAAACCTTATCTAATTGCTGTCTGAACATTTTACGCGTCATTAAATTTTATTTGCTGGATTTTAGAGATAACGATTGTTTAAAATTAGATAAATGTACATCGTGCTAGTAATTAAAATCACTGACAATGCAGTTTAAATGACACCAAATTCAAACGGAATTACTTATGAGTAAGTGGTTAGAAATTGATTTTATCAGAAAATTGATTATCAGAAAATATGGAACGACCTTAAAAAAAAAGTGATGAGATAATTTCAAGTCTCTTGACCTACCTTACCATACATTACCTATTTACATAAATATAACTGAACTTCATTCTCTATAATAGCTCATTTTAATTTTTATTGTCAGTTTATGTTATTTTCAGATCGATTTGACATTTTTCGAAACACTGTAGTAAATGTGTGGGTAAGTCGTGATGTATAATTTTTATTTCAAATTTATTAATGGCATAAAAGTAGAATCGTATGTTTTCAGATGCCGGAATTAATGTTTTATTAGCTTAAAGGTTTAATGCAATGTATGAACATTAATTTCCTGTATCAGTGGCGGTGATCCATATATGCAAGTCGCATGTGTTATATTTTACTTTGCCTCGTTTAGAAAATGAAATAAATATGAAATTATTTAACTGAAAAATTAAATACGCCGTACAAATATTTTAAATGCAAAATAAGTAAGGTGGTTGTACTGTTACTATTTAGCGATAAATAATAGTTAGGTAGATACTATGTAATATTTTCAATAATTTATGTCGAAAATGATTTATTTATTGTTTTAAATTTTCTAAAACCAACATTACAATACCATAATTTGTTTAATTATCGTATTTTAAACTTTCATACAAATATGTGTCAAAATCCTCTATCTACAAGATGGGCAAAAGATGCAACGCAGTTGAAAGAAGTCGTATCTTTTTTAATCAAAAGTCTACTTTTGTGTGATATATGCGAAAACATGGTCCAACATCACAATCGTTTACAATGTATCTTGTTCTTGACTGCGATAAAAAATAATCAACAGTAATATCACAAGTGCATCAAAATAGCCGATTAAATTTTGACGTTCCTGTCAAAATGTTTTGCCTAGAAATATGTCGAGCAAATTTACCACGTAACAAAATCTCGAGTGCGCAGCACGAGGGATTTTGGGTATTATTGTATTCTTACTTATGGGCAGGTCACTAAAAATGCATAAATAAAAATAAAGAAACATCTAGTGCACAAGGCGTATAAAAATAACAAGTCAATGGTCAACAACTTTACATTAATAAGGAAGTCGTTAAATTTTTTTCTTTTTATCTAGCGTAATTATTGAATGATTTCTCAAAAAATGTGCCTATTTTAATCTTCTAGTATTATTTTTATTGTTATAAGTAAACAGGTAGTATAACTGTTTTATGTTTGACATATTTCTCTATTGCTTAAATTTATCATTTTTTTAATGAACGCCTAACCTAATAAATGGAAATAAAACATTATCATTCCTTTTAATTGCAGTAAACAAATATCAGTATTTCTTGTAATATCAGTTCGTGATATCTAAATGATTTTTACTAAATTCTAGACACCGCTCAAATGCCGCGTGATTGCTAGAATGAGCGATTGACCCCATGATTGTCTGCTGGTTACAGACGATGACGGAGACATGTAAAAGAGGTATAGGTCAAAAAATCCCGTGTCTGCCACGAAATCGTAAACTGTAACTATAATTTACAAAAATAAATAACATTATGCTTAATTATAATTAAAAAAAATATGTTGCTTTGACTTCCTAAAAAAACTAAATTTATGGATAAGCAACAGTTTATTAAAAATAAAGCGAAAATGTTACTCGACCTCTTAAAATTTTGGCATATTGTTTTCTGAAGTGTTTACTCTACTTTTAAACATGTGAAAATATCTCTTCATAATTTATCTTCCCGCTCAATCCCTACCCCACCAAGAGAACTTTAGGGAAAGTTAAAAAGTTTATCTAATGCAGTATTTATATTTCTGTAATTTTTTGATACAATAATCAAAATTGTAAATGTGTGAAACATAAAGAAACTAACACTAATATACCGTGCCTTTAATAAAAAGTTGGTAACAAGCAAATTGTACTAGCAGTTATCATAAACATAACACTTAATCATAACATTTTTCTTATGAAAATTCCAGCCTACCCTACTTGAGTATTTTATTAAAGACACGGTATTAAAGAACGAATTAGAATATGCGCCAGAACTAAAATCCGGAGGAGTTAGAAAACCGGATGAAGTGCACCTACCTACAAATAGAAATTCTGAAACTAATTGACTGTAAATCAAATAAACAGGATAGTCCACATTGCACAAAATTGCAGTGAATACCGATTATTCTGCTTCATGAGATAAGTTCTAAGTTCTAGTTACATGGATATGTATGTACGATTTCGGGCAATTTCCTGATAGTATGAAACTATAATCATGTTTTTATGGGCTTCCCAGCTTGGTTCCGGGGAATACCTTTTCTATCCATTCCTGAAATTCTACTTGCCTACGTATTTAGTTCAATTTAGCTGCATTACTTGTTACTTTTGTTGTATGCTTCGCAGTGATTTCTATTAGTGCTTTTTGTTTTGAACGGTATGAGTGCTGTTCGGACGATACGTAATCTAAAGAACCTTACCGAAGAGGAGATGTTGAGGCTACTAGACTAGGATGATCCAGAATTCAACAATTTTCTACAAGAAGAAGACAGCGACGAGGAAAGTGATCTTGTGTCAGTTGATGACGTAATGACGTATGTAGCTAAAGATGGCACTGAATGGTCAAAACATCCAAAAAATATAAGAGTTAACAAAACTCGAAAAACATATTGAATGTTACTCCTTGTCTAACGGCCCAATTCTGGTAATTTCTAGCATTAGAGATGCATTTTTGGTGTTTATTACGCCACAAATTATAAATATTATTGTAACTGACACAAACGGTAAGGCTACTGACTTCTATGAAACCAAGAACATTTCGGCCTTAGTTAAGTTTCCGGCTTAACCAATGGCATATCTAATTAGACAATACATAAATCGGGATCGAAAAAAAGTTCCGCCATAGACGAGATTCCGGATTATCCAGATTTATCTGTAATCAAAATAAATAGAATAAGTAAAAACTAGTAAAAACTTGCTCGTAATGACGGTAATTAGTATTTTAGTATTTATATTTATCTAACTTTTAATAATAACAAAAACAACAATAAATAATACATACTATTAAAAATTTGGTTATCAACTCAAAAGCAACGTATAGTTTGAACTGCTAGTAAGTATACAATATAAATAGTAGTGTAGAAATTCGTGTAGTGCAGCAAATAATTTATCTAATAACAAATAATACTCTCTTCGCAAATCCGTATCTTGAAGAGGTCGTGACTTTGCAAGTGAATGATAGGTGCACGTTACTGAAATGGCGCCAAATGTTGTGTCTTTAATTGCAGGCACGTGAACATTATTTCTTACAGCTGAGGTCATAAACGGGGCGAAATTGGTAAAAAAAAAATACTAAATTCGAAAATTTCAGATGCGAGAATGTTTGTAAACAATTAATTTAATGTCAATCAAATCGTGGAAATTTCTTTCAATCATAATTAGATTGACATGTTTTGTAAATATATTCGCCAACAAAATTAATCATGTATTTTAGAATTTAATTTGATTTGCTTCAATCATACTAGATAACGAAAGAACCGAGGGAGATCAAAGGCGTGACCAAATATAAATAATCACTTCCAAAAACGTTTTCCCTTGTGATTGATTTACTACCATTAGGGTCTTCAGTCCATATTTTTTATATTTTTGATATTTTTTTAAATTTTAAATGAAGTTGGTGTGAAATCATGTGCTGTATGTACATACCATCTGGCACAGTTTCATTTAAAGATTTTTTAATTAATCTCTCCAACTATGAACATTCTTTTATTATTTAAGATCTTTTTCTGTATTATAATTTACTCACTTGTTTTGTTTTTCTATACTTGCCAGCTTTGAAGAAGGCGATAAATTCATTAGCTGAACCTATGTAACTATTTTTCCAATAAAGGGTTAAGTTTTTTAATTTATATCCCATTTGTAGACAAGAAAAGAGAAGTACCTAATTCTGTAGAGTTTAAAAGTTTCAATGTTATTCAAAATTTACAAAAAAAGGAACACAAAAATTGGCTTTAATAAGTGAAATATGAATGTTATTTGTTAAAGTCCACATACAAAGAAAAGATTTTAAATAGCAAATCTTTATTTTTTTGCATATTGATGTTATTATTAGTAAATAATTTCATAAATCTGATTTTAAATATCTAACGTTATTACATTTCGCAGTCAATATATTTAAGTACTACAGTAGAATCTGCTTTTAACGAATACCGGATATAATGAGACACCGAGCAATATACATGAAGAAATTTGGTTTACTTTGAAAACACGGTTAAAAATGTTCGCATATTACGAGATTGGGTATAACGAGATTCCGGTTGTAACGTCGGTTGTATTGATGTTTTATATAAAAAAATCCTGATATAGCGAGATCTAAATAGGTATATACCTTTGACTAATATTGATAATGGTTTACTTAGAAATGTGCTGATTCCAACTAATCAGGTTTCAGGCGGTAAAGAATCAGTTTCACTTAGATCACCGAAGAATAATCATGTCAACCTCCGGTAAATTAAACGTAAAAATATATCAAGTTGGCATTTTTACCTCCCAACACGACTTTAATACTGCAGCCTATGAACCAAGGAATTATAAACTCCATTAAATTTCATTTTCGAAAAGTATTTGTGTCGTATTTGAAATGGAAAAAGAGGATCGGGTAACACTTCTAGACGCCATTCGATTTGTAGACCGAGCTTGAAAAAGTATTACGCAAATCACACTAAAAAATTGTTTCAAACATGCTGGATTTATAGGAGAAGTTGGTCCAGCTGAAAATTTGTCAATTTGATGACGAAGTGCCTTTAAGTGAACTTTGTATCGCATTAAAGGCTGAAAAAGTCACCTTTCAGGAGTATGTGACGGTTGACAATTTTGTATGCACTAGTGAAACCCCAACCGAGGATGACATCGTTGAGAATGCGTACCAAAAATACAATCAATCTGTACCTGAAACTGCTAAATCTGATGATGATGAACCGGCCCTTTTACCAGAAAAGATTTTGCGTACGGAAGCTGGAAAGTGCGTTGCAAAATTGCAGAGTTTTGTTGAAGCCGAAACTACTCTAAATAGTGCGGAACAATTTTTTCATGTTTTGGCAAATTTGGAAAATTTAATTGACGAAACAGACTATTACAGACTATTGCGGTTAATAAGTACGCCTAAATTTACAATTGTAACGTAAACGCATTTTACTAGTTTATATTAACAAATAACATTTTCAATAAAAAAAGTCTTTATATAATAATCCGCTTTTACCGAAATCCTCTTACAAACGAGCTAATTTCAAACTCCCGTGAGACCTCGCTATAAGCGGATTCTACTGTATGTATTTATTTTACTATAAACTTATATTTTCATTTTGTAACCTTGTAACTTTAAAATGATGTTAGTCAAATAAAAAGTTGTTATCAATAGTGCAACCACTAATAAAAAGAGAATTTTAATTTATTTGTTTGGAAATAATGTAATATTTCTGACTTTAGAACTTTTTTATTTGTTTATCAACTACTTCAATTAATGCAGTACATTTTCATAAACTTTAATCACCTTGGTTCTTAGATGTAAGTATATAATAATGTATTAAATAATTTCCAAAATCTCATTTCAATGTAAGAAAGTCATTAAAATTAATTACTATTACTTATGATTTATTTGAATGAACACGAAACAATTGTTTCTATTAATATTACTGAACCAGGAAGAACTTTTTTTTTTAAATTGCCAGCGTGCGCAAATTTAAACCTGTCAAAAACTTTTGCCAAACATTAATTCCTTTCACTAAAATCTTTTTTTTACAATAATTTAGTACAGGATTGAAAGTTTTAAGATTTTTTCTTATTATAACGAACGGTATTTGTACTTTACTATGCAGCTAACTTAACCCACTTTAACGTCGGTACTTATCAATAGTAATTTAAACAATGGTATTATTTGTCACTATTTAATAAACATGTAATACCAAAATGATTTATTGATTGAACAATTATTATTATTTTCATACAAATGAAATGCAGTTATAATTAACAAAATTAATGTACTAACTAAAATGATAGTAATTAGATGACGACTTGCTATAAAACTGTTAAACATTTTTGTTTTGACTACAGTGTTTATTTTGATTTCACCTACACAAACAAGATTATTCATAAAATCTATTTATAATTATTGAGCAGTTCGTTTAGATTTGCGACAAAGATAACATAGTACTCCAAAGATCTTGTGAAGCGCAAATTGCGAAAAGGCGTAGCCAAAAGTAATCATGAGAATCATAAGTGGGACTTAAAATGTTGACCGTAAACGAGACGTAAATAATTAAAACGCTAAATGTGAAGTGCTAACATTTTTAATTTTCATAGTGTGCCGTTTACAGATCGATTTTAGTCGTTAATGAGATTTTGAACTTGCGATTTTCTACAAGGTAACGAGTTAAAAATAATGATAAAGTTAGAGTCGCCGAGTTAGGAGTAAACGGTGAATTGTTTAGATGTCGGAAAAAGGAAATGTAGGTGTTCACTATTCAATGGGTGCAATTGAACATACAGGTCCGCGCAGTATAAAAATTTTGATTTCTGAACAACAAATCGAAAAGAAATTAATCATCACTGGATGGATACGTGCATATAAAGAAATTCATGGCGACTGATAAGACGGTATTTAATTTAAAAATAACTTTAAAAACTTAAATAAGTAACTTTATTTTTAAAATTGCATAACATGTTTACCGTTTATATTTGGACGTTTTTATATTTCAGTTTCTGCATACTTAAATGGTTTTGCTCTAGTAATAAAGAACATAATAATTAGTATTAATAAAGTTGTCCGTCATTGTATTTATTTGCGTAACCATAATAATAAATATGTGTGCTTTTGCCACTTACATTGTTTATTCGAATATACATTACTTCTGCCTCTTTTATTTTTAGTAGGTGTTGCTTTTTTAACTATCCACTCTATCTGCCATTTGATAAACTATTATCATTTATAGCAATTGAAGAAAATGTAGCTTTAAACTAACGACTATTTAAACTTTGAATACACTACACAGAAGTAACTGTATAGTTTATAATATTAATCTTCATAGTGATAGGGTTTAAGTATACAATGAAATAAAATTATTAAAAAATATGAAATCAAAAATGTTATTGCATATCAGTTTCACTTTATAAGCTCAAAAATAACAAACACTGAAAACAAGTTACGAGATGATGAATGCGGTTCTATAATAAAAGTAAAAGAAAGTAGCCACTGTGGGATTGAGATAAATAAAATACAGTAGAATCTAGAAACTATGAATATGCACACTAAAATTTTTATGTTGTGTATTCTATACTATGAATATGTAGTTCAAGTTATTCAATTTTATCACAACTTAGTTTGTGTCCTGACTGTTTCGAAAGGTCGGAGATCTTGAAAGAGTTAAATGCTGATGTATTTAGTTATATGTATGTGACTTTTACAGCAGGTCTGATTGTACTATTTAAAATGGTAGAAATATGAGCTTGGTCAGTGGCGGGCGGTGACTTTTAACCAGGGGGTGCTGTCCAAAAAAACGAACCATTCATAAAGCTACACGAATTCCAATACAATACGGTATGAAAAAAATTTAAAGGATGTACCGCTTCCGCAGCATCCATGGACCGCATGATGCTGAGCTTGGTATATATTAATTTTATAGTTATTGTTATACATTGAGAAATGTCGAATACAAAGTCAAAGTGGTCATAGATTTGAGATTCTGTTGTATACAAGGTGTTCCACCAGTGATAATGAGCCTAAATATTTGGAGGACCCAACCCATAATACATTGCATAACTAACGTCGTTTTTGTTTCTTATTTTAAAAAGCATAAAACTGCAGTACGTAAGTGTCATGATAAAATTGTTAAAAAAACGGGAAAATTATTTGGAAAATATTTATTCACTAGCAGTTCGACCGTCTTCGGCGGGTACATAACTGATGTTCGACTCTGTAAGACACACAGCTCCAATCCAATTATTTTTCCAAATTCTACAAGGGATGATTCTACGTTAAGTAGACCTTAAGAAACCTTATACGTCAAACGTTTCTTTCTGTTTCTTATCTTATAGGGTTGTTACCCGTCCTAATCTGTAACTCAGTTAATTGTAATTTTTATTTCGATTTTTGACGGCGTTTCTTGACGTTTGTGAAATGGAAGCACAGCCATCAGGGATTCACAATTTGTTAAAAAAATATACGGTATCTAAAATAAATGCGTTACCTACGCAATGTATTATGGGTTGCATTCTCCAAATATTTAGGCGCATTATCACTGGTGGAACAGGCTGTATAATAGGTTTTTGATATTTTCATTACTACTACTTTACTTTACTTTTTTGATTTCTCGAATTTTTCCGTATCTGTGATCTAGTAATAGCTTTTTAAAAGTTTTTTGATGAGAAAGAAATAATTAATCTTAAATTGATTTTTATAGCTAAATGTGTTAAAATTTGGAATATGACTCTATAGCAATTGAAGCTTCCGGTTGCTTTGGTTAAAAGAGGAGTACATTGTAGAACGAAACATGATAAGATTGCAGGAAAATTGAATACTTACAGAAATTTGTAGAATAGGAGATTAATAAATGAATGAATGCAAATAAATATTTACAAAGAAACAGATTAGTGGAAAACAAAAAATTAACATGAAAACAGTAGTTTCAATTATGAATGAAGATATTTAATAAAAGTAAAACATTAAAAAGGAATAATGAATAAATAAAACTAATCAAATATTGAATTTGTTTCATTTAATGAGCTCAGTAAATATCAAGAACTATAAATAACCTAGAATTGGTAATATTCAATATTAAATTATGAATTATTATTCTTAATGAGGTGATAAAATTTACATTTATTTTTATTTAAAATTCTAAATAAATTGCGAAAAGAACTCATTCCCGTTTCTGTTACTGTTCCCGTTACTGTTACAGATCAATTATGTAGCGGCCTTTACTGCTCGTCAAATCTTGGATGGCAGATGATATTTGAGGGCGCAGTAGCAACGGGAGGAGTGGGGACGTCACTTGACCGATTTACCTCAAAATTTACCTTATCAAATCTCTGTTGCATATATTGCATTTCCTTCCCTCTTCTGCGCATTCTACCTGCCATCCAATATTTGACAATTTGTAGTAAGTATATGTATAATCTCTAATTTATTACAATTATTTATTGTTTTATTAATTTCAACTAGACTGCAGCAACCTGTAAATATCGAGGGCGCCAATTTAAGCTGCAAGATATTATATTTAATTGTTAAAGTTAATCTCAATACCTATTATTATTATATTTACCAATTATATAAAGTTTATGTTTTCTCTATATTATAACTGTTTACAAATCTAGTCAATGTAAACAATTCTTTCCATGTGATTTCTTGCCATTAACTAATACAGTAAAACCCCTCATAGTGAACACCCGTCTAATGCGGACACCCCTCTTTATGTACACTTTTTTAACAGTCCCGGCATTTCTCCATAAGAATACATTATACAAACACCCCTCTAATGTGGACACCCCTCTATTACGGACATTGGACACTACTTATCTTCTCGAAACTTGCAATTTCCCCCTCTATTGTGGACACTTTCTAAGTATTTTGGAGAATTAATATCGTGTTTTTAAAGAAATACCATCGTAACTTGTGTGAATTAGACCGTTTGCCGATTCTTTGTCGGCAGGCTGCTATAAGCGCGTGCCAATGCATAAATTAGCATTAGGTACTATGTTATACATAATACACATGTACTTAATCAAAGTTCATTAAAACTAACAATAAACGGAAAAATCAACCTCATTGAATTTTTGAAGCAAGTGCGGTATTCGAAAAGCGGCGCAACAATTTAAGATTTCTAAAAATTATGTGTTGACAACTTTGAAAAAACGGGTAGAATTAAATGAAGAATGGCTAAGAAACAGCGATCATTCACGAGTTAAAGTTACGCGGAAGGTTTAAAAACGGTACACGCATTAAAAATTTGTAGTAATATGTATAGCAAGTTTTCGGCAAAAAAATTAAGACCCCCTCAAATACGGGCACCCCTCTATAGTGGACAGTTTTGTCCAGTCCATTGAGTGTTCACTATGGAGGGATTTTACTGTACTATCTTTAATAAAAATGTTATTTACTCTTAAATCTGCAGTTGAGAGGAAATAACAATGAAAGTGTGACTATAAAAAAAATAATACAACCTACGCCCGTTTCTGATGTAGGAGCGCCGTTCTCATGAAAAATCGTTGCTATTATCCCTGTTATATTTATTGATTAAGTACAATTCTGCAGTCCCTATTGTGTAAGATTCTACTTATTGGTTACAGAAAGTGGGCTGTTTTGATTAAAACAATCTCAAACAATTATTTATGGATGCCATAACATTATTTGATTAAATTCTTTTTATAGATTGTTAATAGGAATTATTTTATTTTTTATCTATTTTTTAATTTATCAGCATTGCAAAATGTCGTTATGGATCGTCAATATTATAACAATTACAAATCATTGCCAATTTTAATAAAATCCTTGCTGTACGCCGCTTTGCTTTTTGTTGTTTATTTCCCAACTGCATATTTGATTGTGTTGCCCCATACTGCACTCTACTACTTCATTATTAAACGCTATCAAAAGTAAACAAAAGTCTGTCACGTTGTTAACACTAGCGCTAGGTCAGTCTTCACGCTGACCATAGAAAGTCAATGTCTTACTAGAATATATTTCATTGAAAAATGTTAGTCTGTGTGCAGTTGTAGAAATTAAGAAGTGCATTTCATCAAAATATCTGCTACCTTACCTTAACTTTGGATATGGAAGGGAATAATCGAAATAAATTTTGTCCTGCTAAGGGTCGTAGTTCACGTGTAGTATCACTAAAAGAGTGGGAGAATACCGGCGCTCTATGTTGCTGTGAAGGTTTCAAATTCGTTCAGTCTCCTACTCGTCGAGAAGGAGTGTGCAATGCGCCTTTTATGCACACCCACCTCAAAAGTTGCACATGGCTAAACAAATCTAAAATACGCATATTACTTAAAATGTAAATTTAAAGTTAATCTCCAAAAAAAAACTAATTATTTATTTAAAGTGTAAGTGCTCGTGTTGTTTTTGCTAATTTTAATCAATGCAGAAACAGCTTTGCTGTAGGTAAGTTCTTGTGTAAACGTTTTAATTAGTTTGGGGATGTTCTTTTACTTTATTCCAAATTTTTCAATTGAACCTCGCTGCAAAGTTCGGCGTTTTAAAATTTGAATTATAAACGAGATGCAATTTTATTCTTGAATTTGCATAAAAGTCCTTGTATGTTTCAACGGCTTGACCTGCCCTAACCGATTTTAAATCCAAGGATCTTTTTAGTCTGGCTTAGTGATGAGGTTTTTTGTTGTGCGTATGAGCGTTTATGATTTTATCTCCACCATCACTAGTTAATTTATGATGGAAATTACGTACTGCAAATTTTTTTCACCGAACTTTTGAGTTTGTAAAAAAATTATAGATTTTCAGTTAATAATTACCTTCTAACTTGGCAATATTCCGGCGACATGTTATTATTTACTAAAGTGACGAATTGTAACTTTGTTAGAATTTGTAATTATCTTATCGTGTGATAAAGAGGTATGGACTTTTTATGAAGCATTCACCGGAACTTAGTTACCTATCGCATTTTTTTGCTCGGGTTTTGCCACGAATTCGAAAATTTTCTTGATTGCCGCAAAAAATAATTTATAGGACCTGTATGATCAAAACGGGTCTGATTAGTTCAAAATTTACATAAATATACAATTTGCATGTCTTCTTAATTTTGGCTTTAGGCCACGTATTATGAAAGTCCTTGGCGACGCGTGATCCTGCGCCGCAAGTAGAGTGGGGTTACACCAGTGCATACTGTGTGCTATTTTGAGGTGTTCATGCCTCCGCCGACTGATGGAACATTGGGTATTCCACAGTTGTACAAATATGTACCAATCAAAACAATATTCGCATTCAGAGTCGCTGCCTAGAAAGATCAACTCCCACATTGAAATCTTCTCAAACATTGATTTTTCATACAGGTGTCCTCGTTATTGTAAAATTAATTATGATGGCTTGTAGTACTTGTTTAGCAGCCTAACTTTCATATAAGGTAAGGATAACCAAGGATAGTGCCGTGTACATTTCATTGTGCTATACAGCAAGAATTCCATCCTACTTGCTGCAATTTTTATTTAAAATCATTCAGAAGAATGTATTAAAACATTAGCTTACATGTGCCTTAAATCATCGCCTTTCTAAGAATCCAATTTGACTTTCCAATTTCTAGTTTGTATTAGCTCGTGCCAACTATTTCTAGTTTGTAAATGCCACATAAATGTGGTTTCATAAAATCAATATATTATTTATAAGTAGTAAAGACAATCAAATCTAGTTATTTTAATATACAAAACTGCAGTTCCAAAAAAATAATATTAATTTTTTGTTGCAGATACTAATGTGCTCCAGTTCGATAGTTATGCCCACACAATACGAGATGTTGGTGTCACACAGTCCCCCGGTGTATAATCACAGTTACTTGACTGAATATGCGTCCCTTGCATACGGACGCGATGCATTCTCCCGAATTCCTCGTGGAAGTTGCAGAAATGCTCCAAGATCGTTATCGTTCAATACGAAAATATCCCCAATAGAAATGCCTGTATCACCTAGACGCCCTTGTTTGGTGATACGAGCCGAAGAAACACACAGTTCAAGCGATGAAGATCCCACGAGTCCGACACGCCTTAAGAAGAAAGTTGTATTCGCCGACGACCGTGGAATGTCTTTAACCCATGTGCGCATCATGACTGAACCGTCCAACGTACCACCCCTCTTAAGCTCACGTTTCTTATCTGAAGTTACGCAAGGACTTACTGCTGAACCTGCAACCAAAGACGAACCTTGGGAAATAACATTCCCGCAACCTGCTTCAGATTATGTCGACTTCAGACGACGACTTGATACCGGAAGAGTTTCTTTGGAAAATGTAATTGTTAAGGACGCAGAAGAAGTTGTAGTCGGAACAGTTAAAGTCAGTAACATTTCTTTTGAGAAGGAAGTTATTGTCAGATGGTCTTCGGATAATTGGAAAACTCACGAAGATTTGTTTTGCAAATATATACCGAATTCGAATTCTTCAGCGGTTAGTCCTGCTTACGTGTTATACGATACGTTCTCGTTTCGACTAACCTTTCCTCCAAAATCTAGACTTATTGAATTTTGCGTGTGCTTCCAATGTAACAGCCATGAATATTGGGATAATAATAATGGAAAGAATTATATTCTAATAAAAAAATTACAGCCAGTGTTTCATAAATCGCATTCTTCAGATGATATAATGGATCTGAAATCTCGACAAAATACTAATGATAGTGATAGGATGAAAATTCAGCCTCTTTCAAAATGTATAGATGCAATGCAAGTAAAGGTGGAATCTTGGGCAGACTTTGCCAGTTGGACTCATTTAGAGAATTCCAATCCATATTGGTAAGATATTTGCACCTCCTGTCTTCATTTAGATCTGCCAGCATGCATCATAATTTTGACAATGTGAGTTTATAATTTTATAAGATTTATGTATCTTTCCTTGATGTTACTTTGGCAATTAGCAATGAATATTAACTGGCATGCAATTAACTACTCCAATACCAATAAACCCGCAAAATTATATGCAAGAAACATATTTGTACCAAACATTTTAGAGGGTACGGCTGAGAAAATTTTTATATTTTATGTACATAATTTTAATCAAAACAACAGTGACTTACTAAATGAACTCCCGTGGTTAATATATTTATTTAAATGAAACTTAAGATAAAATAACTATCGATTGTTCAAACTAAGTAACAACTTTTCAGAATAATACATGATTGCATCCTCTTCAGTTCATTTCCTTATATGATTTGGTATTTAATTTTATTAACTTTTTTATCTCATTATACATAATAACATGAACAGAAACTAAAATTTCTTTTTTCATCAATAACATAAGCTCAACAATTCGTAGATATTAGGTTTATTTAGTTTATTACTGATTTTTTTACAAAATCAACATAAGTCCGTACCAAAACAAGTCGGCACGTTTTTCTGATTTTTTTTTATATTTCAATCATTTATTTTGGCAATAACAAGTTAATCGGTCAATTATTATTTAAACTCCAGTACGTTTCTGTTTCGAACGAAAACGCTACGTTCTTTTAGGCAGCAGTTGCCTCTTATGTAACTTTAAAGATATAATTAGAAACAAGTTTACTATTTCTTTAAATATTAAGCAGTTTAATGTTTTTTTATGATAAAACAATCACACTCATTTGTAACTGATACGTACCAATTTTACCAATTCCATCGACGATTTTTTTGAATTTATTCGGTTTACGATTAGTTCAAAATTAATTTGGTAAATTTGTCACTTGGAACCACATTGTCATTGTCGTTGTCTTATTTCGCACAAAATTAACATTGACCTTTTTTGATCTAATTGTAAGCCGCAACAATATTTCCCATTATACGAGGTGTTTCCTAAGTCATTTCAAAACCTTAGGAAGAAAGAAAAAAATAAAGAATACATTTTCCTCAAAATACTTTATTATCCAAATAATAATAATTAATTAATTCGCAGTATATGATAGTTGTGTGCATTGTGTAATTCTTCTCGCAATTCATTTCCTAATAGAAAAGAGTCTGCAATTCTGTTTGGCAGATCATTTTTGGAATAGCTGATTAATTTATTTTCTTGAAATATTCAATATTTGAAAAATGAATCATTTTAGAAAAAAAATTCTTAAAACAAGTTACAGAATAACCCCCAAAAAGTTTTGGGCATTACTTAGGAAACACCATGTAAAGTGATATAACTTTTGTTTCTAATTCAAATAACAAAATAAGAATAAAAGATGAATTTGTAAGTCATATAATATTCATCATTTCGGAAATTGACAAATTTTAACATCATTTTGCAGACTTGTGTTATTTTTGGAAAATTAATCTTTAAATTTAATCGAACAGTAGAACGAAGAAGAAAGTTGTTTGAAGAGAAATTTTATTTTGCAGTTTCACTCAGCTACCGTGAATTCAGCGTTGCCAAAAGAGTTCAACATCTAAAAAGAAATTAAACTGTGTACCTCTAGAATAAGTCACTCTAAGCAGATGTCTTCAAACGGCCATATTTTACTATTTATAAATATATTTACGGAAAATAACGAAACGTCGGTGCGATGGCCGTGTACTGACTCTTGGCTAGTGACGGATCTGTGATATATAGTGTTTTCTAAAATCTAAGGGTACTAAGAAAGATTTGCCCAAATATATATAGATATAAATTTTGTCTCAATGTGCCAATATGAAAAATAAAGAAATGTGTAAAGTGCATTATATGAAGTGATTTACCTACTCAAATAAGACTGATGAATATTTTTTCTGTGTATATAATTTGCTGTACCTAAAATATGTAAGAAAAACTTTTTTTATGCAAGTGAAACTTATGAATTTATAATTTAGGATAGTGTGGTAATATTTTTTATATAAAAAAAAGCTTCAATCAGTCGCTAGGAGTTCCTCTTTTATATACTACATATTTTTTAGAATTAGACTGATAGGCTTTTAAGAGTTTTAAAATAATCGTCACATTTTAATTGTAAGGTCTTTTTTTAATTCGCTGTAAATACACCATTATACTGTTTTATTATTGAATTTGTATAATATTGTGCCTATAAGACTTATTGCGTGTTGTATTGTTAAAATCTTTATAAAACATGTTTGTACAAAGTTTATTAATACGTACCTCCTCTATAATCGATATGAATTGTTTAAATTACACTTCCTATAATTTGTGAATCTTTTAAATATTAATTTTGTTAATAAAGTGATGCATTATTAAAACCTATTTTATTATTTCCTACACAACAGCCTGTCTTTTATAACATACTGTAAAACGATTAGAGATAATGATGGCGAGACACAATACAACTTGAGTTATTATCAGTACTGCTTTATAAAAGTACAAATAAAATCAAGGGAACCTCTCATTACATCGAGTATCAATGACCATGAAGGTGTACAGCCTCCGCTGGGAGGCCAACTCACACACGCAAAGTGCGTGCCTCAGTGGGTCGCTAAGCCAGGTCAACTGGTACAAAACGTTCACGTGATTACAGCATGGTAACTGCATATGCATCGCAGACGCTTTCTTTACTACCTGCAACCGAATAAATCACCAAGAATTTTGATGTATTTCTTAATCCCATTAGGGTGTAAAATCCCTTTAAATTTATTCCGATCACAATCACGTCCAAAGCTACCTTTTCGAAAGGTCAGGAACGAACGTGAGGATCACGTTGTCGAAAGGTACATACTTATGTATGTAGATATGTGACCAAAAAAGAAATTAAAAAAGTTTTTACGAAAAGCTGACGTTAATGTATTTCACTTGTATGATCCTATTTATTTAATTATGTAATTACAAATGCTATTTTTAGCTTTCACAGTAGAAAGTGTCTAGTTCGGTAAAACACGTTTCAATTTCCTTGTTAATAACCAAGTTCATTACGACAACATTTTACGGTAAACAAAAAATCATTTACTGTAATAATAAAGTAAATGAAATATTACTATTTGTTCGAAATAAATTTTATGCTTCTAGAATCATCAATTTTTATTACAGTATCAAATATTTTGATCGTAGATATTGTACACATCAGTAATTTGGGAATTTTTAGTTTTTTTCAGCAAATTGTTTATTTTTTCATGTACGGCTGAACATTAGTACCAAAAATTGCTATAACGGTGAAGGTCTTGCTGTGATTAATAATAACCATTTGGGGAATATTGTGGAAGTGGGCTGACGCAATGCATTCGAGAAGTTGGCGACCAACTGAACGTTAATTATTCAACAATTGAAATCTTTTTAGCATTAAAATAAAAACTAGGAGTATTTCCTAATAAGTAAAATCCTACAAATTCATGCCTATTAGGTGACCTGGTGTTTGTGAGACACACCTTACCCGATAGCGCCTGAAAATTATCTAATCTGGATAAGGGTTCAAACGAATTTTTAAAACGATTTTATCAGATCATGAATTCAATGGCTTAGAAAAAAGTAACAGGTGCTAGACAATTATGTGAAAGTTTAAATTTAAATTTAAAAATAAATTCTTTGTAAGAATGAATCAAACGATCAAGAAATAAAACTTCAAAAAGAAGAAGTGTCCAATTGTCATAATTAAATAATTTAAGTTCACCATTCACATACAACTACTGTCTTGTAGTGGTCTGTTTTACATATTTATTTTAGAACCTCATTGAAAGTAGTACATGTACTGGACAATTGGTTATTTTGGTCAATTAAGTTTTGATGAGGCCAAATGGCAATCACCTAGGTTAATAATATACGCTACACGTTCAATTTATTTTTAAGTTTTATTTTAAATAATTATATTATCATCAGACATATAAGGGGAATGAACAATTAAGTAACAAAAGTTATGTAATAAAAAACATATGTTATTGTAGTAAAACTCGTCGATATAATTATGTAAGAAGGCACAATATTTTTTTAAATTTATCATAGGATACGTTCCTAATATAGGAAAGTAAAAATGGTCCCTGTGTTAGGCTCTTTTCACATTGTACGGTTTTCACCGCACGGCGAAAAAACCGTACGGCGAAATTCTTTTAGTGGAGTGAAGAAGAGAATGGCCTTTTCAGACTACACGGTGACGGCAAAATGACACACGGGCGCTGTGTAGCAGCCGTCCACTTCCACTGCAAGCCACGGCGCTCGGACGGCGACCGGATACCTAGTAACGTTTGATCAAATGCACGTCTTCACATTAGACGGTTTTAAAACGCATTCGGATTTTTCCCGTACGGTTTCTTGCCGTGCTGTGAAAACCGCACAATGTGAAAAGAGCCTAACACGGTATCCTCTAACACGGTTTCGGTCTACGACTTACAATTAGGAATTAGGAGAATTCCCCGTACAATACTGCATTCCTACAGCGCAGTTTTGCTCTAACACGATTTCGGAAATGGTATAATGCACAATAGCATGGTAACTGATAGGAGTCTATAAATGCAAGCCAGTTGTGTCAGATTAGCGGTCGGAATTTTGGTAATTTTCTCCTAGTTACCAAAAAAATTAGTAAACTTTTATCAATTTTTGGAAAGTAACCCCCGTAATACACGAGAGTCGCCTGTATATACAGTGGGCGCCAGCTAAATGAAATAAATTCATTATCTCAATTATTGTGCACATTGAAAACAAATCCCGAAACACGCCATTTTTAGTCTATCACGTGATATCCTGTAAAGTGAAAATTTTATCCCTAACCTCATTTCCCTAGAGTAACAGTTGCAACCCCTAAATTTTTAAATAGGAAGGGGGCCTTGTATTACCTCATTTGAAAGGTCTCTTCATGTTCTATTAAAAAATGCTATGGTTTAAAATTTTATTCCAAAAATGAAGAGTAAAAAAAATCAATTTAACGAAATTCGCTACAGCACAAAAAAATCAGAAACTAATAGCGTTTCGTTCTTGATATTAAGAAGGCGAGCAAAAACAATTGAAATGTTTATAAAGTGACCTAAAAACTTATCAATATTTTTCGTTAGATGCCAGTGTTAATTTTGTTTAAACTGATTAAACTGATTAAACTGATTGATATTGCATAATATTATTAAGAACAAAATGCTATTCATTTTTGATTTCTTAGTTTGTTGTAGCGAATTTCGTTGAACAGATTAATTTTTTTTACCCTTAATTTTCGGAATAAATTTTTAAACCATAGCATTTTGGAATAGAGCGTGAAGATACCTTTCAAATGAGATATTACAAACCTCCACTTCCCATTTAAAAATTTGGGAATTGCACAGGGGGTTAAGGTTAGGGATGAAATTTTTACTTTACGGGATATCATGTGATACACTAAAAATGACGTGTTTCGGGATTTTTTTCAATATGCACAATAATTGAGATAATGAATTTATTCCATTTGGCTGCGCACACTTTATAATATGTTTCCGTGAATATGAATAAAGAACTGATACGCAAAAGAAATCCGTTTATGCTACTTCAAAAACAAAGAAAATGGAATAGACATTAAAATACGTATTATTATTAAAAACACTGGGTTAAAGTCACTGGACCTAACTCACATGTGTATTTATCAATGTTGTACTCAATTGGCGAAAACGGCCACTGCCCCAAATTTATACCCATGACGCGATGTGGATCTCACGAATTTTCCACATCGCGTTGAGGGTACATTTTATATAACCAAAACGCGTTGTGGGTAAATTAGAAAGATCCACGACGCGACCTACTATTTGATTCTATATAAAGTTTATTTAAACCATCTTCGAATTCCTTTTTTAATTTCACTTAAAACCAACCAACCAACCAACCAACCAACCAACCAACCAGGTACAAGCAAGTAAACAAAACAAACAATTGTTGACTGGTAATTGAATTAAGTAAGGTTATGTATTTTCGCGTTGTGGGTATTTATTATTACCCATAACGCGAAAACCGTAGTGTGTCTTTTATGATAATCGTGATTTCGCGTCGTAGATCTTTCTAATTTACCCACAACGCGTTTTGGGTATATCGAATGTACCCTCAACGTGATGTGGAAAATTCGTGAGATCCACATCGCGTTGTGGGTATAAATTTCGGGCAGTGGCCGTTTTCGCCAATTGAGTACAACATCAACACACATTTCACTTATCGAGCTTGCTTATTGTAAATCTTTACAGATTGCAAATAGTTATAATAAAAAAATAAAAAATTATCATTAAGATAACGTAAGATATTTGGTTTGAGACTAAATTGGTATAAGACCAATAGTTTTCCAGTAAAAAAATAAAATAAATTGTAACGTGCGCCTCAATATCTGAAAGAAAAGAAAAAAAGTTCGTATAAATTTCCGCAAAAAAAACGAAAATCGTTTGCAACTTGAATGAGAAAGTTACCATCATCAGGTTTTAAAAAAAGAACTTACGTATACAACTTGATATAAGGTATTTCTGTTCAATTTTTAATTTTCGCACATCGGATTCAAAATATTGCAACGCTGACTAACGTGATGTAGTCGATATTATCAGAATAAGATAATAAAAAAATTGTTGGAAATATTAAAAACTGAAAAACTGCATTCCATGCCATTTCCCACCATATCTCACGGCAGCCAATTACAATCTTTGACAGCCGTCAGTGCCATTCAAAATGGGTCAATTATGATACTAAAACCGTTTCTGCAGACAGCATTCGACAAGACCTAAGCGAAAAAGTGACTCCCAGCGTGATTCAATATGAAATATTTTGCACATAATGTTTGACCGAATATGCCTACGCCTGTCAATGCAATAACGTTGCTTGATTTTTGGTCTAAATTTATGCAGATTATAAACGTAGAAAGATTTCAGAATGGTTTCCGAGACAGCACCAAAATATCCTGATAATTTTTGGTATATCACGGTTTTTAATTCCAGAAACGGTTAGAACGCTGTGAGAAAATATTTAAGTTGATAGCAATGGCATTTTACATCAGTAATGCAGCTTTAAAATTAGAAAATATAGCGCAAAACGGTTCTGTCGAAGGAAGCAATATAACTGTTTTTAAAGAAACTTTAGATGAGGCTTTATCTTCAGTATTCTATAACATTTATGTGATTCGGCCACAATTGTATAGGTTATAGTATTGAGTACTGATTACTACCAACATAAAGTAAAAATATCTTTAATTAAAAAAACAAACTACAGATGGGTTATAGTAAGTGAAATTAATAATAATAATATATTAATACTAGTAGAAAACCTCAGCCCTAGAACGGGCTGACAGTATTTATTGTGTATTTATGCATTTTATTTATCTATTTTATTTATTATTTGTCTACCATTTTATTTATATACATTTGCATTGCAATATAATGTATTTTGCTTTACTTACCTTTAAGCTCCGTAAATTGACGATATGAAAGATATAATTGGTCAATTCTTGACACTCAGCTTCGTCGCCTACTCTGATCCGTTCAAAAAAATGCGAAATAGACGATCCGGAATTATATTAGAATGAGAATATAATTTCGACAAAAATCACCATGGAAATTCATTGTTGTTGTTGGTTATTAATAAGTGACAATACAATACTGTTGTATTGTCACTTTTGTATTTTCGCTGTGGTACACTACTACTCCCCGTTGTTATGACTACTTCCAATACAAACAAATATCCGTGAGACGTCATCTTTTGTAATATTGTGACTAATTTTGAATTATGGAAGATAATTGTCAAAAGAAACGCTGGGGAGAATACCTATCATTTTTTATAAACGTTAACATACAAATTTTAAATTTATCTTTGTTAATTAACGTGTGTGTCTCATTATATTCTCTACCTAAATATAATTCGTGGTACGCTTAAGAATCGATAATTTTTTTGAAATGCCAACTCATTCAGCCCCAATCTTTAGAAAATACAACTCGTGCTACGCACTCGTTGTATTTTCGTCGTTGGGACTGATATTCGTGGCATTTCAAAAAAATTTTCGATAATAAGCGTACCAGTTATTATATTACCCTTGAGAATATAATTTCGACAAAAATCACCATGGAAATTCATTGTTGTTGTTGGTTATTAATAAGTGACAATACAATACTGTTGTATCGTCACTTTTGTATTTTCGCTGTGGTAAGCAACTACTCCTCGTTGCTATGACTACTTCCAATACAAACAAATATCCGTGAGACGTCATCTTTTGTAATATTGTGACTAATTTTGAATTATGGAATATAACTGTCAAAAGAAACGCTGGGGAGAATACCTATCATTTTTTATAAACGTTAACATACAAATTTTAAATTTATCTTTGTTAATTAATGTGTGTGTCTCATTATATTCTCTACCTAAATATAATTCGTGGTACGCTTAAGAATCGATAATTTTTTTGAAATGCCAACTCATTCAGCCCCAATCTTTAGAAAATACAACTCGTGCTACGCACTCGTTGTATTTTCGTCGTTGGGACTGATATTCGTGGCATTTCAAAAAAATTTTCGATAATAAGCGTACCACTTATTATATTACCCTTGACAATCCAACTCAAAATCTAACAACCAATAAAAACAGTCTATTTTTTGAATTTGAGCCAATTAGGATCTGATTACACTGGCAATATTTCCATACTAAGGAATAGATGATTACAGCGATAATACTGTTGCCGTGGTGACATTTAATGAACTACTGCATTTCCAAACCTCCAATTTCCGTCATTTTCGTTGGATTGTCTTGCCGAATACAACACGTGGTAGAAATCTTTTGGTAATTTTTGTCAGTCAGTAACACTCGTAGTTGTTGTCTTTAGAAAATCGCCACTCGTGCTAAAGCACTCGTGGCGATTTTCATCACAACAACTATTCGTGATCTGACTGACAAAAATTATTACCGGCAAGATTCCTACCACTAGTTGTATTATATACGACAATTTTTTGACGTTAGGTCAATTGGATATTTTATATTGTATAGTTACGATCGTCAACAGTTTATTGTTTTATTAGGATTAAAAGTGTCACGAGTCAAAAGAAGTAACTTTTAATCCAAACGTAACACATGCGAAAGTACAAAATATACAAATTCTAAAGTACTTATAAGCAGAGTGATATTCAAGTAGTCGTGACTTTATTTAGTTATACTATTGATTTTGGGAAAAAAAGAATCTGTAAACTAACAAGATATCCCACAAATGTGTGTATTTTTTTGTAATTAAAAATGAATTGTGAAAAGGAAGACTTATCTCCAAATGTGGCAGCAGTTGTACGTTTAACTTTAGTTATGAATAATATTTTGAAATCAAAAATGGAAGAGAATATTTCTTAAGTCTAATTTTTTTTAAAATTAAGTCTAGGATTGAAAATAAATGTTACCTTAGTGATGAAACACTTTCTTTTCTTACTTACAAAAACAACCAGTTTATCTCACAAAAATGGTATTAAAAATGAGGTGTTTTAAAACGATTGCAGAAAATGTAAATTGCTCTGCACTCCTAAAGATTTTGTTTTGAACCATTGTTGCGATATGATAAGATATTATTTTTTACATATTTCAGAATCTGAGAAAATGGTTCACTTTAACTACCACGCAACTTTTCCGAACAGCGCCCAATAAAATTAGGATAGCCATGCTAATAGCCTGGCATCTGAATGGATAGCCACAAGAAGAAAAACTGCAAAGTTCATAAATAAAGAAGTTGGTGGTTCTCAGTAGGTATAAATGAACCGCTAACCCGGTAACAAGTAGTTTTATCATTTATTAATAAAGAGGATCTCGCTGATAACCCCATCAAAGTACTATTTCATACTAATTTTCAGACCCATGTTCATTAAAATTTTTTTACTTATTTTGGTCTGTATGTATGTCAAATATCTTACATTTGCTTTTTGTCATTCTGTATACTATGTGTTCACGGATGGGGTTGACAAGAGGGAAAAACATTATTATCTACTTTACAACAAAAAGTTATTCTTTTTAAAAATTTTGCTTGTCTTGGATAGTCATAAACAATTGTCAAAGTTTTTTCAATGTAACGTTACCCATAAACAACAATCTAATCACCTTTCTTCATCCCCAATTTCAAGTGTATGCTATATTTTAGGTTTAAATGGATGAACTGTGTTTTCTTTATACATTTTCTGCAATAAGCTCTTTCTACCTGGCTAAATAAACAGAGATATTAACTATTCTACGGCCGCAATTGTACATACAAAATATTGTTACTACCTCTACCAAACTTTGAATTTAAGCTTTTCACAAGTTTTGAAACAGCTTTCTAAAATAATATTTTTTCCAAAAATAAAAAATAACACTATGTACTTTGCTTAAGGTTAATTTCATGTTTTGTACCCTGTACATTTTAATAAAAGTTTGGCAATTGTTTATGACTCCAAAACAATCAAAACTTTTTATAAAGAATAACCTTTTTGGCGTAATGTTGAAAATACAATTTTTTTCCCTCTTGTCAACCTCATCCGTGGACACACTGTATATACATTGATTCTTATTTGTACAAATTATTGTGTTTACAATATATGCTGCTTTCAAAATAAAAGGAGAAAAATGAAACACCCAGTATTTATTAAGCAATTTTAATGAAATTATTAAAATTTGCTAAAATATAATGAGATAGAAAATGATAAAAATTCAAATATTTCGGTTTTCATTCTGATGCTTTTTTTTTCTTGTTCGAAGTGACAAGAAGTGATATTTTTTTTTACTATCACAGCATTAAACATTGTAGTGAGCACTAACCATTTCAACATTTTGGTTTTAAAAATTTCGAAAGATTCTTCGAATTCAGCGCCGTACAATTTTTCAGCATTTAAGCGACTTTGACCGAGGTCGCAGAATTGGTAATTAAGAGGCCTATTTTCGGTTCGCGATCTTTCCAAACGTGTAGGTAGTAATGTTTGAGTCGTGTTGGTCACGATGATCTTAGTAATCCAAATTGGTTGTAGTGCCTGGGTAGGCAAAAAGAGAAAAAAAATCTGAATGGAAACCAATACATCTGAATTTTTGATCATTTTTTTATCTCATTATAATATTAAGTAAATTCTGATAATTGAAGAGTGAAAAACAATATTCAACTTGTTAATTCGTATACCTAGGTGCCTAATTTAAGAAACTCGACACAAAACTTTTAAATAACAGTACACGGTTCATTGTAACGAAGCAGCAATATCTTATTTTAGACCTTTGACTTAAAATCATTGAAATGTTAGTTATTAACTTATATATAAAGCGTGCACGCCGTGTATCTTAACTAACTTTCATCCATTTTAATTGAATTTAAGCATTTTTGATTTATCTTCACATAAATTATGCATTGAACGAAATCTCTGTGCTTTCTCTTTTTGTTTCCATTCAGATTATTTTCAAACGTATCTGCACGTCAAGAAATAAATTTGCATGTTTGTACACAATGTTCAGTGAGTGACAAATGGCGTGTGTAAAATCAACTTCTTGATTGAATGAATAGATGGTGTCTGCACAAGTTTTTAAATTATTTTTGTACTACAGATGCATACAATTCTTAGACGGCCGTGCTATTTATAGAGTAACAGGTCGGCGCGCCCTGCATATGCAAGTGCCTTAACAGCGGTGCATTTACTGCATCTTGATTGAAATTCGTAGGTTTCAACTAAAAATAAATGTAATTATTTAAATTTTTCCTACTATAACTTAAAAACTTTATGTCATACAATATCGATTGTTCTACAGTATTGAGAATTCTTATTAAAGAACAATATTAAAGGTTGCAAACGTGTTACATTTCGATACTAATTTCATTTCAAAGAGTTTGATCTTTCATAACTAGTGCGGAAATATAAATCAATATTGATTAGAATAAGACGACTTTTATTACATTACATTTATTATTTTTTATCGTGATTATAAATTCCTTTTTACAATTGGTGAACGTAACCTTAGACCAGGCCTCCGAGGAAGCAGGAGCAGAACTAGAGATTATATTAACCTCTTTCTTTTGAACCAATAATTTAGATGCTATTTGAAATTTATATTCAACAGAACTTTCAATATATTCCTGTCATATTTTGATGATTTTCATCCACCATGCCATTTAAGAGTGGTGATGTCTACTTCTGCATCAGCCAATATCGTAGCAGACGTTTTTCTCCTGTTCTAAAGCAATGCAAGTGATGCTTGAAAAGACTCGAAAACTTTAAAAATTCTGAAATCTTTCTAGGTATGTCTCTAATGCTATTTATACCAACAGCTTATTTCGTAGATTTTTCGCTTGGATATTCAAGGAAGAATCTCGAATTTTCATTTGGCGTTGCATGAAGTGAAAAATATTTTTAAAATATTTCAACAAGATTTGCACCTTCGATGTCCCCATCAGAAATTGGATATTCTCTGCACACATTTGTCTTTGTGTTAGAAATCTCAATCAATGTCTTCAATAGTTTGAAGCTAAAGACATGCACTACTGATACCAACAATGAAAACTACCTAGAGAAATATAAGAAAATGTTATATTTGAGCAATGGGAGATTTAAATTTTACCTTCATCATCAAGTAGGTTGTATCTTCTAGTTTCTATTTTCACGTTTGTCAAAACACTGGATTTGTTACTGTTGCTTCAGAGACTTTTGTTTACAAAAATTATCAAACTTACAAATTTTTTATGGCAATATTTTTCTTCGTCGTTAATGTTGTCCTCAGCATTAGCCCAAAAACTTTGTATACGGACCAGGAAATTGGAAGGCAACAACGTATACGTGCTTGTGAAACCAGTTGCAAGGCAACCTTGCGTCGATTTCGTTTTAAATTGTCACGTAGTGTACAAAGTACATGTGTAAGCCGTGAAGTATAATTTTCCATGCAAGCATTATTGTAAATATAAATTGTTAATTTTTACTGTAACGATTTCTGATTTTCGAACCAATTTACCTGATGTTTTTTAGTCATTGTTATTTTTCTGATTTTTTTATGCGATTTTCTTTTTTGTTTTTATCTTGTTGTTTTGATTTTATGCGGTTTTCTGTGGAACGTATCTACGGCATAAAAAAGACCCGAGTGTACATTTCTTTTTGCTTTAATTGGTATTAAAGGTAATAAAGTCAACGCAGCTTCAATATCAGGCGATTTACTTATATCAAACATTTTTCACAATATTTAAACTAATTAAAAAATTGTCTTTTTTGACAAAAAAAAAAAACTCTCTAACGGAATATTGTCGTATATAATACAACTAGTGGTAGGAATTTTGCCGGTAATAATTTTTGTCAGTCAAATCACGAATAGTTGTTGTGACGAAAATCGCCACGAGTGCTTTAGCACGAGTGGCGATTTTCTAAAGACAACAACTATGAGTGTTACTGACTGATAAAAATTACCAAAAGATTTCTACCACGTGTTGTATTCGGCAAGACAATCCAACGAAAATGACGGAAATTGGAAATGCAGTAGTTCATTAAATGTCACCACGGCAACAGTATTATCGCTGTAATCATCTACTCCTTAGTATGGAAATATTGCCAGTGTAATCAGATCCTAATTGGCTCAAATTCAAAAAATAGACTGTTTTTATTGGTTGTTAGATTTTGAGTTGAATTGTCTAATAATTAAATCAGAATTATTGATCCAACATTTTAATTTATCTACAATCATGACGTAATACGTTCATTTCATATGCTAGCCATGGATACATAACAACAACAACAACAAAAGGCGCCCAACAGCGCATATATTACATAGACCAGCGTCAAATTGAACGCAATATTACAGATTAATTAATATTACAGCTACTATAGCGAAAATATTTTAAACTTAAGTAAATACTGTCGAAAACAATAGGGGCAGAATTGCCTAGGACGAGGACGCATTAGGGAACCACTAAAGTGCAGGAAAGGTAACAGCACCATGGCGTCAAAGCTTAGGGAAGGCATAGGAGCAGGTGGCAAGTGGGTCATTCTATTGCCACCGTGAAAGGAATGATCCACGCTAGCCATGGATACATAACAAGGCTCCTTATCCACAGGTCACGCCCCTTCAGTTTCATTTTCATTATTAAACAGAGCGTAATGTTGGTTGCCTACGCGCGCGATAGAGTGATTAATTTTTACGAAGCTACCTAAGCAAATGTCCTGGGTTGAATTCTGGACGACAGTAATACCGTAGTAAATCACAACCGTGTCTCCTCGCGAGGCAATGGTAAAGCACCGAGGTATTCTGCCTTATCTCTTCTTCTTCTTCCTTCTTCTATTACTGAGGGAATATTTGCACTTAATTGTTACGGGACGGAACAATTATCGGACGGTGTCAATGCACGACGCCCTTGCGGGAAAAATAAAATTAGGAACTATTATCCATTAGGGCGACCTCGGCTATCGCGAGAATCGGAGAAGCGTCACAACGTGAGTTGTCACTTTAAAAATATAATATAAGGAAAAGAAAAACACGTTTGTATTTTTCTTGCTAACTGACAGATCCTTGTTATTTTTTTCGCGTCCATGACAAGTGGAAGCAAAGGTTTCTCGATAATAATAATTCCGTGTCCGGTTCAGACCCTCATTTTCCAATAATTAGCGGCCGCGATGGCCTTGTCATTTCCAAGAAACAAGTCCTCCATCTTGCAGGGCTGCTCAAGCATAGGGTAGATCAAAAGATGATTCGGATCCTGAATTGCACCACAATCGCATCTCACGTCCTCGTTGTCCGGGAGTATTCCCCATCTAGCCATATTCGTTTTGCATTTCGGAACTCCAACTCTCATTCGATTTAAAGTCCTCCACACAAGGTAAGGGCATTGGCTTCCGGAAGCAAGTTCCTCTTTTACCAGTTCCGTATTGTTCTGACCGAGGTTTCTCGATGAAAATCACGTTTTGATTTCGGTTTAATTTCGGTGTCAATTTTGCTTCGGAACTTGTCAGTAGATAACTACTTATACATAATGGACCATTAAAACGTGGTTTCTTGCAAAACTTCGACTCGGATCATAATTCTAAATTATTCCTGTTAGAAATAGCCAGTGGCGGATCAAGTTAAGTGGGGGCCCTAAGCGGTAAAAATAACTGGGCCCTCAAAATCAAAAAAAAAAAAAATTCACACCTGTTTTTGGGGCCCCTAAAAGCTCGCCCCCCCCCCCCCCCCCGACCGCTTAGTCCGCTTATCGTATAAGCCGCCACTGCAAATAGCATATGGACTGCGACCCAACAAGAGCAAATATTCAACTATACAAGCTAGTACTCTAAACACACACCAAAAAAGTAGACTGTGCAAAGTCTCCGTGAGAACAGATTTCTTATGAAAAATAACTGTCAATTATTCAAGAGTTATAAAATATTTGTATCGTTCTATATTGCATATTAATTAGTGTTGTATAGTTCAAGGCAGTTTAAATAGCAATAATAGTCTAATGCACAAGTAAGTTAAATGATTAAAATCCATAAAATTGAAATAAATATAAATTAATAAGTACATATGATGGATTCCGGAAATTGTGGAAGCAGCAAATTCAACTACATTAAATTTGCTGCCGGAGAAATCTAAAAAACTGTATGAAACTGCATACAGCCAGTTTTTGAATGGAAGTTGAAGAAGCAAACCACCTCATTTTCCGAAAGAGTTCTGCTTGCGTATTTTTCAAATTTGGCAACAAAATACAAATCTACCACACTGTGGACGTACTACTCCATGTTGCGTAGTACTCTCAATTTACATAACAACATTAAGATAGAGGAATACTCAAAATTCAGATCCTTCCTAAAACGGAAGGGGGAAGGCTATCAGCCAAAGAAGGCTAAAACACTCAGCCCTAGGGAAATAAATAAATTCATTGAAGCCCCTGATCTAAAGTATTTGGCCAAGGAGGTGAGATCTTCTGCAACTTTATTGGTGGATGGAGGAGGCGACATCACCGACCTAAAGCGCCATGGAGAAAGGAAAAGTACCTCTGTTGCAGAGGACTACATAGATGAAAGCGTAGCCAATAAAATGGCAACAGCTCAAAAGATAATGCAACAAGTACAGTCATCATCTGCACCGCGGCCATCAACATCGTTTACACCAGCACCATTAATTTCACAATTCATCGGTGCTGCTTACAACTGCAACTGCAAACAATATTGTAGACAATACGAATACTACTACCTTGAACAACGACATGAATTTTGATTTAAAGAGAACACCGTTACACTTCACAAACTGTTCTGGTAATTTTACGTTTAATTTTTACACAAAATAAAATACTAAATGATACTACTTTTTTTTTAAATTTAGAATGGTTACGAAGAATGTAATATAATGTAAAATATAGAAAATAAAATACTAAATAAAAAAAAACATTTTGTTGTTCCACAAATCAAATAAAAATTGCAACTAATTCATTTTTTGAAGATTAGAGACAAACTAATTACCACGTAATGTTGATTGCATGCCCAACGAGCATTTTAAAGTTTTATCGAATGAAATTTTGATTGTAGATAAACAGCTGTATTTTTCTCGCACATAATGGCTATTATGAACTATTATTTACAAACTTTCATCTTCGTTGATAATAGCCTACATTATGTGCTCGTTAGATAATATACTATTATAAATGTTAAATAAAAATATTGAAAATATTTATATTTTCCCAACTTGTTACATAAATAGCTATTGCATACATATTTACAAAACGATACCGAAATTGAGATTTATTCTCAAAATTTAATTTGCTGCACAATTTAAAGATGTTATTTCATCTAACTATGTCATCAGTAAAAGAACGATAAAACGGTTAAAAAATAAAAATAATGAGACGTGATCTGTCATTTTTTATGTTGCGGTGAATTTTGATTAGAACGTACTTGAAACTTGAATTGTAAATAGCCTGCATGACCTTGTAAAGTGCATATTCTTTATTGTGTTATTATTTCATTTGCTCTTTATATTTAGGTTACGAAGAATACAATTAATTACTCTGGGGAAAAGCAAGGAAGCAATTATTACAATCTCAAGGTAAAAGTTAATTCCTAAAATATTAAATTTTTATTACCAATTCAAAAACTACTTTGTTATAGGTATGAATTAAGCAGGAATTCTCTAATTCAACATTAGCCTAACGGAAAATGGGTAAGACAGCAAAAAATTGAATGTTTATTATATTTTTGGCAAACTTCTTTTACATTAATAGTTTTATAAGCAGATACCTACATAATGACGGTTTTATAAGCTACAACTAAAGATTTAAAGGTGATGTTCATACATGGAAAATATTATAGATATAGCAGTATAAACGTGATGTGGTAAATAAAGAACCACAAAATCACCATCATTGTAACCACAGATAACAGATTGACGCGGCAATTCAAATATTTGGCAACACCGACCTCGAGGTCGGGAAATCGAACTATTTAGCCCAGTAACAAACCGTTGCTTATCTTTTACCACAGTTTCTCACCAATAAAAGAAGCATGCGTACAGCGCCCCTACAGTTCAATTTTGAACTAAAATTTAATAGCGGGTTATTTGAAATTAATTTTATTCATATTTTTTTACTTACACAGATAGGTCTACGCAATTAAAAACTGTGTGAATTAAATATTTCTTTAATTAACACACATATACTACATACATACATACATACATACATACATACATACATATATATAACAATATAGGTAAATGAACATAAATATAACATATTATACAAAGAACAACGTAAACCGACACATTTAACATATTACGTAAAAAACAATTTAAACCAACATACGTAACACATTGTGCAAAACACAAAACAATAAATTATTACAACAATAAATAATGTAAGTAAAAGAAATGTATATTCAAATAATTAGAAATACAGGTATCAAAAGCTTGCATTCAAGAAAAAAGTTATTTGAATACTGGATTTTATTCTACAACCAAATTTTGAAACATTACTATTATTATTAAAATACAAAATATACTTTCTCACAACAAAATTTAAAGTAACTTCTAGCAATTTTGAATGCATTATGTTGCGATGAAGTTCACATGAAAACCAAGTAAAATTTATTTTGTTTAAAATAGCCAGAATTGTTTGTTTAACGTTTAAAATGTGTCCATGCAATTTCAAAAATTCGGAAACGGTATTTTCTACATCAGCTACAAAATACACAAATTCTGATGGAAGTTTAAAAAAATGCTTGTTTTTATAAATACTTCCGACAACGGTTTTGAAATATGCATTGGGACAATTTGAAACACAGCAGCGATAATTGAACCCGATCTGTTCCATTGCAATAATTCAGAAAAAAAGATCAATTAGATATTACCTGGTTTTCACTTAAAACTTAAAAACTTAAAATTGTAAAGTATTGAAACCTGTGATTGAAACAAAGGCTTATAAAATTGCACAACGTCTCGAACAAAAGACGTGTGAAGAATAAACAAAATTAATTGAACGCAATAGATAACGTTTCAATTCTGCGAATTCAGCATTTTCAAGCAACTGTTCCGTCTGACATTGCGATGTCCTCTATTTGCCGCGCTTTTACTAAATAGTTCGGTTTCCCGACCTCGAGGGCGGTGCTGACAACTTTTCAAAACTTACCGCCGATCCCATCCCTGATTGTAACAATCAACCCATAATGAGACTTATCCTGTTTAAAATAAATATACAATTTTGACTAGAGCAAAATATTGGAAGATCCATTTCAGTTTTACTATATCCCTGAAGAAGGGTTATTATATTTTCAATTATTTTTGAAACTGCTTACATGAAACTATAATGCAAGATCCCAAAAATCTCTTATCAAAATCAAAATCTCTTAGACGTAACGTAAATTCCAATACTTACATATTTGTACATGTTTGACAATTTTTAAAATATGTTTGAGTGTGTTTGTTTGTCTCCAAACAAACTTTGTTAATTTTTTGAAGTTTCCTAATTATATAGCGAAAGTTTAGTTTAAAAGGTTGATAAGATATTGATAAGCTATCGTTTTGGTGTTTACATTTTGTAGATAATATTTTATAAAATAACTAAAAAAGTTTTGTTAAATCATTTCCAGTTAGTTTAACGCGCTTTAAACAGTTACCGAAAGTTCATCAAACCGCTAATCAGTTATAAACGAATAGATTTTTTCATTGCCATCTGGTTTATTGGTACCTCCTAGATGAACTCGAGCCTTGTCCTTTTGACGCAAGGTTATTAAGTAATTAGGTCAACAGTACTATTTTAAGGACTTATTGGTTTTACATGTCTTCTACAACAATAGCATCAAGATCGTCGGTGCAAGTTTTATTTAGGTAATATCTTCCATTACGAAACTACAGAAATATTTTTTCTAATATTTATCGGTTCAAAACAAACCGATATTATTTTAGTAATCTTTAATTAATTTCAAAAAATAATTCAAGCGCCTTATTGCACAAATTGCATTAATTGATAATAATTAATGACACAATTTTTTCCATCCAGGTGTTACATATCTCAATAAAACTAATTATTTTGTAATAGCTCGTTGACTTTTAGTAATTCAGTTTCAATACCCAAGAAGAAATTTATTAGCATAGATTTATAATGAAGGAATCAATGAGGTCTTATTAACTTCGAAAAAAAAGAGAAGTGCTAATTGCTAAAAACTCCCACTTACTTTTGATGCAATTATAAAGAAGATTAGAGAAGCAAATAGAAATCTTTTTAGATAATTGCCATATACCTGTAAAGTTAGAAATTAAGCATTTCAAGTTTAAATGTAGATGTGCCAGAAATAGTTTGCCGTCTGGTGTATTAGAAAGCTTTGAAACGGAAATGCGATTAAACAAAAAGCTAAAAGTTGAGGACGAAGGATGTAACGCCACATATACAAACGATCAAAAGGAAAATACGTCAGTGATAATAATTATATACAGTGGAACCCCGTTTTTACGTTTCCGCATTTCACGTTTTCCTGTTATTTACGTCTAATTTTCGCAGTCCCATTTCATTGTAATGTAGGTAATACCCGTTGGAAATATTCAAAATGCAGTTATTAAATTTATTAAAATTAAAAATTCCATTTATCTTAGCACATTCGATTAAATCCATGGAAATCATTAAAATGAATATGTTAGCAGTGTTTAGACAAGTCTGCACTTTGCAAAGTTTTGTGATCGTGATTAGGTTGGCAATTTTTTATTTCATTCGGTATTGATTCTCGAAAAAGTGAAAGAACACGAGGGCTCAAGCGTTTCGCTTGCGCGCAATTTTGATGTACCACTTTGGCTACAATAATAAAAAAATCGTGAATCAATTAAAAACAGTGCCATACAATGTAGTCCCATGTCAAAAAACGCACGTACAAAATAATTTAAAAGTACTAAGAATTTACAGTATTGAAAGAAACCTATATACTATATGTAAGCGAAATAAGTACATAAATTTTAACTGGTAATAGAACTCTTCAAGACCAACAACTTTTCCTAATATTTTTTTTTTTTTGTTTTTGAGTTCAAAATTATTTTAAAATTTTACACAATTTTCTTACACGCCACTGGAAGCAAAGTTACCTACTCAACAAGATTACCTTAGTAAAAGGTTACCATTAGTTGCGACTATTATTGTCGATTTTAAACAATAAACTAATAAACACCAAAAAAAAAGGTTTATTTCAAATTTATTTTTAAACATTGACACGAGAATTGCGCTAACGAAAATAAAGAAAAACGGTGCATGTAAATTCTTCGAGCTAAGGCTGCATTCCCTTGGCTCTCACCATAGGTTAACACAATATTAGTAAATTCGTTATTGGTAAATCTAGACATTTTTTCAGATTGCACTTGAGTGAAGTGGCAAATTAATTTTCAATAATAAAAAGTAATTATTTTTCTTTGTTGGAGCATTTCATTGAAGGCTCGTCAATTTGTAGGGGGGGAAAAAGATTTTAAAAAATGCGATTTCGAAAAAATGGTACATAAAAAATGGACTTATCTTGACGAGTTCTACTACTGGTTAAAATTAATGTACCTATTTTGCTTACACCTTGTATACAAGAAATATTTTCATTGCCTTCCATTTAAGTTTTTTTTGTCGGTCCTTTCAAAAACGTAAAAACGGGGTTTCACTGTACTGTTATAACTTGATAATTGCTTTTGCTGTGGATCAATAATAGTTATTTATGTATTAAAAGAATAACCGAAGGAATGTTTAAAACACAACGCATAGCGAAGAACTTTTAAATGTCGGAAGGCTGTAATCTATTATGGTCATGATTTTATTTTATTTTCGACCTGAAATGGTCATTTTGACTAAAATAGGTATAAAAAATGCATGATGAGAAATCAGCTAACAATAAGTAAAGAACCTTTCAAATTAATTTCAGAATTTCCGGTTTTAATTTTCCAGATAAATGTAATTTTTGTTCTAATAAAGATACTATTATTGTTTAAATTGTTTGAATAATTTATGTTCAAAAAACTGAATATTAAAAATAGATGGGTTGTCAAGTGAGTCATAATGATACATTTATGCAAAATTCCAATACATATTTGTAGAATTCAGTTTAGCCTGGCTTTATATAGTAGCCCAATCAATTTATACAAAATAAGGCTCAATCTCACCGAAGGTCGCTGTATAAATTGACTGGGCTAGTATAATATTCTCGAATTCGACTTGGCCTAATCCTATAGCGTAAAAGTCTGTAGTTCACTTAGAACACGTTCGCCAACAACAAAAATTTGAGATTTTAGAAAAACGTGACATTTACGTTTGAGCTAATGGGTCTAAAACTATTGTTACATCTTATTATTCAAAACATGTGGGTGCAATACGCCAACTGTTGACTCTCAAATGACTATCGAAGATGGTACATAACATTATTCATTCATTGACAATTGACCTTTTTTCCATCAGATTGTCATCTCCTGCAGATGTGGATACTGAAATTGTCGAATCGAAACTGAAGGAATTCAAGACCAAACAAACTCTTCGACATCCACACCGGCCCCCATCTTTCAAACACCAACATCAACAAAAGGTAAAAATACATTTACTTTTATTCTTACAATAAATAATTTAACAATAGTTTTAGATAAAAATGTATTCTGCGCTGTAAAATTTCACCGGTGAGTGGAAAGCAACTTCCTTCGAAAACAAAATGATTGAAGAAGAGGCAAAAAAAAAAACAGGGATTGGAAGCTTAAGTTTTTTATTCTCATGATCATTCAACCATTTTGTGCTAGTTGCATTTCATGGGCTCAATCATTTAGTACGTTTTGAGCGAAAACAAGAAAACCAGCGTGTGATCACGTGCACTTCTTTGACTGCTGGTCATCATAATATGTTGGCAGATTGTTCCATATTTGTCGTATTCTCTCGATTTTCCCCCATCAGATTATTAAATTTTTCGTTCCATATCCTATAAATTCTAATGAATTTGCTTGAATGGTGACACTATTTTGCAAAATTGACCCAGTGACTTCCTTGCTTCCAAACCAGACAATTTCTTCAGCCGTAGAATTTAAAAACAACCAGAACACTCGGTTTATGTATTGTTGGTTAAAATGCACAAATCGCACGCCTAGAAGAACAGTGTCACAACTCAAAAATCATCTGTTTTGAGTTTAGTAGTCAAAAAGTTGCATTACCATCACATCTTTGCAGTGACACAATGGCACAACTGAATTTTGAAAATTGGCCTCTAAATAGCAGAAATGTCATTGTTCCATTCGGCCCATTTTCACGCGCAAACTAGTGCAACAGTGTCACTTGTGCATTGTGCCTGTGCATTAAAGTTAAACAACGACACAACTCAAAAAGTGGTGGTTTTCTACCAAAAGGTAAGCTAAAACTTTTACTCTTAAGCATCACACTGTATCGCCAAATGGGGTAAATAAATAATAAATAATAATAAATATAATAATACAGTCGAACTTCCATATAACAGGGCGCCACGGTGACCTTAAAAACATTTGTTATATAGAAAATTTTGCACCAGCCTGTTCGACCAATCAGAAGCCTTTCTTTTGAACCGTTACCAAGGCAACGCAAGTATTTTTCGGAAATTTTTTCCGACTGGAGTGAATTATAGTGGAAATTTTTTGACGTCATAATTACTGTCACTAATATTTACATTAAGCACACGTAACCAAAATAAACGATGCCATTTGACAATTAAATGTCATTCAACGCTTTCCATAAACTTACAATCAAAATATCATATTATTTATAGCGTTGGGTGACGTTTATAGATAATATGTCGATATATAAATTAAATTGCAAAATGGTGCAAAATTTTCTTACCGAATACCACTCGACGTTAAATTAAAATCCGGAAATTTTCAAAATATTCATACCTTCGAAAAAATTTCTGGATATAATTTAATTTCCAGTGGTATTACTAATGAAAATTCGTGATACAGGTGACCCGTTAGTCAACGTCATACCTTGGAGGGACGATAGCCCAGCTCATGACTGACCAGAATATCAAAATATGATCTTAATAAAAAGTCATTAGTTTTCGAGAAATTGGCATTTTTGCGTATTTTGTAAAAATCGATACCTTAGATCAGTTTTTCGAATGACACAGCTGCAAAATTCCATATTCTAAAATTCTAATTTTTGCTACACAACCCTGAATAGTTCTTCTATTGATTACAGTTCAAAAATAAAATCAACAGTTAAAAGACCTTTTTATCAATTTTGCGCTTCCTACGATATTTATTTGTTGTGCGGCTTCAGTAATTCTGTCTGGATTCATTTACGCTATTTATCTGTTTATTCAACGCCAGTAGAAAAAATCTAGAAGATTTAAATCCGTAGATCGGGGAAGCCATAAAATGGGGCCTAGACGGCTGATCCATCTCTTGGTCCAAATAGTTTCTTACTCCTAGTGCCTAATGAGCTGGGCAGCCATCACTTTGAAGCCACATTGCCCTGCGTGTGGCTAAAGGCACATTTGGCAACTAATTTTCTAAAAGATTGTGATAAATTTCTCCGTTTAGATTTTCAGGTAATTCGGAGAGGCTAATTATTTGTCCGTTCAAGATGCCAGTCCACAGAATTATTTTGAAGCGATAGTGCTCGCAGTGTATGTGGATTTTCAGCGATGAATTTTTGATTAAAGCTGACAATAAGGAACATTTATTCAATAAGGTAAAAATGCTTTAGCATTTTAACATCTGATAAACACATAATTTGTTCTAGGTTATCCTGATATTTGGAGTCGCCGGTGCTTGCAGATGGCAGGAACTAGTAACATTATTGGTAACCTGTGAACAAGATTGTAAAACGCATTTTCTTGTCAATCTTGAAGACACCAAATCCAAAAAAATATCTCGGACTGGAGAATTCTTCGTTATATACAGGGCACTTTTTCAGGCGTACTTCAGCTAGCCTTTTGGCAAACGCAAAAACCAGCATGGAAGGAATATAGAGACATAGGGGTTGGCGCTGAAGCTCAGTGGCAGAGGGTTACATCGAAGATAGTGAAAATACGAAATATTCATTGCGAATATCTTTGGCGCGATATCTCATGAGAAACCTCGTGAGGGACCCCCTGGCTTGCAATAACATTGCTGTCCAAAATCAACAACACGCTCGA
Organism: Dascillus cervinus; assembly: GCA_949768715.1. NCBI lineage: Eukaryota > Metazoa > Arthropoda > Insecta > Coleoptera > Dascillidae > Dascillus > Dascillus cervinus. The sequence continues at coordinate 13,686,741 of OX458316.1, read as the reverse complement.
AGTTCTGCTGTAGTAGAAAGTAGAGAAGTAGTTGGAATGAGTATTTGTGGCAGTAATAATTGTTTTATAAATATCAAGAATTATTATAACAATATGCAGTAGAGTGTATTTTGTAAATTTAAATAAATGAATACTTATTTTCACAGTATTGAAAATAAAGTTACTATATTTTACTAGTACTATAAAGAGGTACTTTATGGCCGCAAAACTGTACCATAAAGCGAACTTTATTATTCAGTCGGACATAAAGTACAATATTATTAGAACAGTGACACAATTCAAAATTTAATTCAATTTTTCAGTTTTAGGGATATATGAAAAGTGGCAGAATTCTACTAATTGTAAGTAATCGTTACTGAAATATTTCTGTTCAAACTTATTTACATATCGGAAAGAAAACAGGAATAGATTCTATGTTATCAATGAAAGACAAATTACAATTTCGTTTTCCTCATTTTTTGCGAAACAGCTCTTTTTGAGTTGTGACACTGTTCTTCTAGGTGTGCGAAATGTTTTACTACATAACTAAAAATTTTAAAGTTTAAACTGTCAAGATCAAATTATCTTTTTTTATTGTTTACGACAGTCACAATAAGTAAACTATTCTGCACGTCTAATAATCATAATGTTTTTAATTTAAAGTTGTTTACTTTTCCAAAACACCTTCTATCAAATTTAAACCATAGCTTATTTTAAACAAGAGCATAAAGATAACAAACAACACAAAATCAATTTGAATCTAAATAAATAACTGTAATTGGGCGATTACACTAGCGGAGAAAACGTCGCGTTTTTGCAGGATGTTTATGCTATGGACTGTTTTTTTTTTAATGCAATTCATTGTTTCTTTATCGAAAACGCGACGGTTAAACGCTTACAGAAGCGTCGGTGTAATCGCCTACTAAAAGTTAGATGATGGTAATCTACATAATTCATTCAATTAACTATGTGATATACCACCAAGTACACATTGATGTTGCAAATAATTTATTTAAGATATTAAACTTTATATTAAAACATTCATTTTAGACAATTCGCAATAGCAATAAAACTAAACGAATAATTAAAATTAAATTATAATACAACGATAATGTCTTTTGCTGCCTTCAGTACGTAGGCATATTGTTTTCGTAAAGTATGTTGAAATTATTTTTGATAGCACAATTCATATACTTGGTATTCGCATTTGGCGAAATAAGTAAACAAAGTATTAATTTGGAAGTTTTTGGATACTTCTTTTCTTACAAGAACTATGTTACAGAATGCAAAGAATATTCTCAAGCTGTTTATAAGTTGCAGGAGAGTCCAATACTATCACGCCACCCGGGACAAAATTTGGTTTCTGAATGTGGGATTGTTTCGGTACCTCTCATTATTGGGGGTGTAAAAGCTCAATCAAAAGAATTTCCACATATGGTAACCGATACAGTAGAATTCTAACTCACTTAAACTTTAATTAAAATTATTAGTCTCTGATAGGTTTTGGCCCATGGCCTCAATCGGAATTATCCTATGAATGTGGAGGAGCGCTAATAAGTGAAACTTTTATTTTAACAGCTGGCCATTGTCTAAATAGCAGAGATAAGTAATCAATATTTTATTTGCATAATTTTACATTTCAATTTTAGGGGACCTTCACAAAAGGTCAAATTGGGAGTATTATCTACAGAAAACAATATTAATACAGAAATACAGGAAAAATTAATTTTGGAACGTATTGCTCATCCTAATTATCATCCACCAAAAAAATATAACGATATTGGTTTGATACGACTGGACCATGCTGTGCAATTTACACCATATGTTCGTCCGGCTTGTCTCAATACGCTTCCTAGGATTTTGGAAAAACAAGCTACTGCAACTGGATTTGGAAAATTAACTTATGGTGCAATTTTCAGATTTTCATTGAGTTTATTTTATTTTACAATAATTTTTAGATGCATTTCAAGGAAGCCATTCATTGATGAAAGTTCTCTTGTCATTCATACCTACTGACCAATGTCAAGGCAGTTTTTCGAATGAAATAATAACAATGCCAGAGGGAGTTGCAAATACCATGATATGTGCAGGTGAATTCCAAGGTGGGAAGGATACATGTCAAGGTGATTCTGGAGGTCCTTTACAAGTAGTATTAAAAGATCCATACTGTATGTACAGTTTGGTTGGAATTACCTCGTTTGGTAAATTTTGTGGATTTGCTAATTCACCTGCGATTTATACCAGAGTATCTACTTATGTAAACTGGATTGAAACTGTTGTATGGAAATAATACAATATATTATCAAAATCAACACTTGCATATTTTTTTATCCCCTTGACAACCGGGTTGTCACGGGAACACGGCTGATATCTGCGGCTCTGTTCTTGGACGGTAACATTCGCTCCGCCCCCTTTTGAAGACATCAGTCGTGGTTCCACAGGTTGCTGTGGGGCTCTGCGGATCTTGTTCACGTGGTATCGGATGTTATGTCCACCGATATTGATCAGATATATGGTGTCGGTAATCCGTTCCACGATATTATAAGGTGCCTGGTGGCTTCCGTGTAAGGACTAAGTCGCCTACGTTATATACCACCGCGGGTGGTTGCTCTGGATGACGTTGGTGCAAGTAGATCCGCTGGTTGTCACGGGCCTCCTGGCGGATGTCCTCCAACGGTGGAGTGGGGAAACGTTTGACGTCGCTGTTCCATGCGCCTGGTAGGTGGGGGTTGTAGCCCAGGAGAGCTTCCCTAGGTGTTTTGCCAGTGGTGGCGTTACGGCGTCTCCTCAAGCTATACAACACGGGAATCAGGTGATCGGACGGCGGTTGGCCATTCGTACCTACAGTCACTTCTTGACGTTCTGTCGGCCTGCCAGGCCCAGTAACATTTCTCCCAGTATCTGGAAAGAATTGGGGGCTGTTGTCCGTGATGATGGTCTGGGCAAACCCAAACCGGCCGAAGACTTCCTTCTTTAGGAGGTCACAGATAGTTTTGGAGGTGGCGGTGACCAGAGGAAATGCCTCAACCCAGCAGGTAAATAAATCGGTCACGACGAAGATGGCACCGGTTTCCCTGTGGCGTATCAAGGTAGAGGCCCATCAAGTTGCAAGTGACGATTTCCCAGACGTTGCGGGGTTATCGAAGCTTATGCGGTGCTCGCTCCCGGGTCGGTTTCCTCTTGTATTGTGCACACAGCAGACACGCTTGCACGTACCTCCGCATATAAGTCGTCTTGGGTAAGTAGAACAACTCCTGGATGGATCGTTCAGTTTTCTCGGCACCGGGCTGTCCCGCCAAAATGGAGTCATGGTGGTAATGTGTCACCTGCTCTTGTAGTGGCCGCGGTACGTCCAATCGGTGGCCGTCAAGCTGCACGCAGTAGAGGAGGTTCCGTTCGACGTGGTAGAGATTTTTTTAAACAACCGGGTTGTCACAGGAACACGGCTGATGTTTGCGGCTCTGTTCTTGGACCATAACAAATATTTGTAAGAGAAAATACGATTAATATCACCTATAAACAAGTGATTTCCTTGTTTATTTTTAATGTAACATTTCATATTAAATAAAGTTTAAAAAAAAGTAAATAATTTACTACGATAATATAAATTAAATTGGACAGTGTTTGAAACATTTTAGAACGATTTATTTAATTGTTCTCCTGTACATTCTAAATAATACGCTAAACGATTGTAAAATCCCTGCACAGAATTTCTTACATAATTCATTAATGTTCCGACAGATGGAATCAATCAGCTGGAATAAATTTATTTGTATTATCAAGGATTGCTGAGATATACCTACACTACAGATTGACTTCTTTTTTTTTAAATTAAACATGAGATATTTACATTATATACCGTGATTCACGTAACTTTCCGAGGCATACGCCCAATGCACGTAACCCAATATTCAAAAATCACAACATCCTAGATACAAAAAACATATATTTAAATTTCATATTTTTAAAAACTTCTGACAGAAATAATTATCAAACTGACAATTTAAATTTGCACAATGTATTCGAACTTTTTTAATTAATTAAAAATAAACACAAAAATTATAATTCAGCAAAGCAAGTGTTATTATTTTCAAAAAAATAGGGACCGATAATGTAATCGTCTACTATGCCGCCCCACATATTGATTGAAAAAACGTTTAGAAAATGGCTTTGTCGTATCCAGTGTGGATTTTCCAAGGCATAATATTGTCAGTTGTGGCGGTTAACTGCTCCATTATTCAAAAATGTTGCCTTATCGCGGAACATCACAAATATTAAAAAATCCTCCTGGTGATCTACCTTGATTGGTTGTCAACGATCAGGGTAACAATGCCTGTATAATCTGGCTGCAGCAACTGCATTTTTGTGTCACTCGCCGTAGATTATCATCATATTCACTCGTTCATCGTTTGAATACATTTTACAAATTTAAATTGTCACTTTGACAGTTATTTCTGTCAGGGGTTTCCAAACATACTAAACTGAAATATATGATTTTTGTATCATAGCATGTTGTGATTTTTGAATATTGAGTTGCGTGCATTGGGCGTATGCCTCGGAAAGTTACGTGAATCACGGTGTATGTTCAATTAAAAAAAGAGACGGTATCTTGAATGTCTTCGATTAACATGTGACTTACCATTTATCTCTTCTATGCTTCTGCAATTCCAATATTCAATGTAAACTTAAAACAAATCAAGTAAGTATTTATTTTAGAAAGAGAATTTTTCTTATTAAATTTTTTTTTAAATATTAACTTTTCTGTTCTTTGATAACATCGTTCGCAATAATCAAAGTGACGATAATTTTTGAACATTTTCTACAGGCTGTTTTGGTTTCTTCCCGTCGCACCATTAGTACATCTTTACAACAATAATAGGGCAGTGGTAAGAGTAGGGCAATGCAACTAGAAGCATCTAAGGGAGTCTTGTCCCCCTTTCTGTTTAATATAATAATAAGTGTGACAAATACATTTTATATTGTTTCTAGATAACGGTTTGCATTTGAATGAATTTATAAATATTGGCAAGCAGTAATAAACTTATTTTATATTTCTTGTGGTCTCATTTTATGTACATTTGATATGCAATAATGGTTATTCGTGTTAGGTGAAAACAATCATGGTTTTAGTATGCGCTAAATGGACTTGGTTCACTTGCAAAGACAATGATTTGTTTTCTTTGAGTGGAATATAATTATAATAACAAAAAATTGAATATTTTATTTATCTATATTTAGCACGTGTCTTTACGTGGATTATAGAAAGACAAATTAAATTCTTTGTTAAAAATATTCCTATAAATTTTCTCCTTAACATAGGTTGTATTATTTTCATTACATTTAACCACGTATAAATTATACATTTTTCTTATATTCAATTCAGAGCTTAAATATTTTCTGTTTGTATAATGACTTTCAAATTGTGAGAAAGTTTGAACGTGTTCCTTCACGCCATTTACTTCTTTTTCGGCGGTTTTTCTGGAAGAACCTTCCATTCGACCACGAAAATCTTCCCCAAAATTTTTTGAATTGAGAGCACGGTCCACTCGTCCTTTAGATATATTAAAAGTCTCCAAAAAAAATCTTTTGCATACCAAAATATTTCCCTCCGTGGCGTCTAAATAATATTTAACACTACAAGTCCTTTGTGTTCCTCTGTAATTTCTTGGCCGCAATCTTTTCTTAACGCACTTCTGAGTAAAGCCATTTAGAAGTAGATTTTGCATACTGAAATCTGCGAGACTCCAAAATTTATCGAAATTTTGTTTTCGCTCGTCGACACTAATTAGATTTATACAACCTTTCACGCAGTGACAGTTTTTATTTTCAAATAATTTTTCAGGAATAATTTTTCCTCTTTGGGTGCAATATTTCTTACCACTATTCCTTTTAGCTTTTCTTATCTTTTGAATGTAAATAGCATCATTCTGCTTGTTATATCCAGAAACATCCTCATCTGATGAGGAAACTGACTGTTCCAAACTTCTACTTCTTTTTGTTAAATTCTTTGATATAGTTTTATTTCGCTGCAAGCCATCTTCACTTTCTGATGTGAGAATTCTTCCTTCCTTACTAATATTCATGGGCTTCATTTCTACAAAATAGTAATAATAAATACAATAATAATGAACATAATATAATAATAATCATAATTAAATAATACTGAAAATAGACGTGTAACTAACTATCAGGGATGTTACGTTACGTTATCCGTTCCTAGAAACTAGTAATTATTTTCATAATTAATTTGTACTTACCGGTTTCACTGTCCGATATAACTATACAGTTATAAGTATCTTTAAAGTCCATACTAATTTATTTTCTATTTTCTATTTTCTCCACAATTCGTCACTTTACATTCAAAAATTATGACCAATCAATATTTTACCAATGTTGCCAATTCACCACAATTGTAGTAGAACTGTTAAATTCTGATTCTGCTTATGAACTGTTCGTGACTACGAGACGACGGGCGACAGAGAGCCGAGCTCCCACGCTGCGTTATTTAGAGTGGACTTGCCCCACTTTCAAAATGAACTCGCAATCAATATCGTTGTCGCAATAAATTACTAGTAACAAATTTATACTGATATTAAAAGAGATTTATTATGAATTGAGTAAAAATATAAATTGTATGATAATTTGTAATAAGAATTAGCTTTAACTATTTTTTTCACAAAATGAACTTGCCCCCCACTTTCAAAATCAACGACTGATATATGGGGAATCTACAGAATGGTCCATCGCACTATAAAATAAGCGTTTTATGTTTTTGATTTTAATTACTCTAACGGGGTCTTGCAAGAACACGAATTATTTATGATGAACCTGGAGGGCCCCTAATGGCATTACAAAAAATGAAATAGATTATATTATGGCAAACAGTAAAAATATAATAAAAGACGTTACTGTGTTAAAGTTTCGATGTCGGAAGTGACCATAGAATGGTCAGGACTGCAATCCAAATAGATAAAAAATTAGAGAAACTACGACTGTATACACGGAGAACGATACTAAAGCACGAAGGATTACAACTGGTTGTAAGAGAATATCAACAAGAGATAACGGAAAAACTAAGAACATTAAACTTGAAGGGCTGTAACTCATCTGATGTTAACATCCTTAATGACCAAATAGTAAAAACTATAACAAATACTGTAAAAGAAGTGAGCAAGAAAACTAACAATAACAAAGAATCAGAAATTGATGATGCCACAAAACAACTAATAGAAAAGAGAAGAACAATGAATGCAAATAATCAAAGAGGTACAATTGAATACACAGAAATTAATAAAAAGAGGAATACGAAACTATCGAACAGCTACATTTGAGAAAACAGTTCAACAAACTATAGAAAGAAACAAAGAAATTAAGTGTTTGCTTAGGTAGAAAACAAATATATTCTCTGGTGGATCCAGAAGGCCGAATAGTGAAAAACAAAAATGAGATACTGAAAGTAGTGGAAAAATTATATGCCAACCTATATGACAACAAAATCAGGCAAAATAGGGAAAATATCCGTGGAAAAAGAACCATACGAAACGAAGGCTCTGAAGAAATACCTACATTCGAAGATTGGGAAGTAACAAATGCTATTAGATGAATGTCTGCAACAAGGGAAGATACAAATAAGTGGAACAACTCTAAAATGATCTTACTATACAAGAAAGGTGATAAACAAAAATTAGAAAACTACAGACCGATAAGCATCTTATCTCACTTATATAAACTCTTAACTAAGATAATAACTAATTGTCCAACAACGAAATTAGATGCATACCAACCAGTAAATAGAACAAACTGGCTTTAGGAAGGGATTTTCAACTGCAGATCACCTGCTAATGATGAAATTTCTAATCGAAAAAGTCAACGAATACAGTATATCAATCCATCTCGCATTTGTAGACTCAGAAATATTATTCTGGTCTATATTACAACCCATTTTAATCCTAGCATCTCTTCGGATGCTTTCCCATTCGTCACAAATGAATATAGTATGTTCTGGCGTGTCTACCTGCTGGCAAAACCAGCAAGTATCGACATCCGCCTTTTTTATCCAATTAAGATATTTTCCGAAAAAATAATCAATTTCTACCCACTTACAATTGAACCATTTTCTAATATCTTTAACGAAAATTTTTGCCCAACCTAAATAATCGTCCCATTGTTCTTGCCAAGCTATCATTAAGGATTCGTTTGCCAAAGAGGTATGATCTTTGCCCCTTAAATAAATTTCCGATCTTACGTTCGCTTTCATCCACAAAGGAGGCATTCTGGCAAGCACCTGCACTGCCTTCGTGGATATTGTTCTATATGCGGATGTTATTCTAATGGCTAACCTCCTGTTGACCCTATCGAGCATGTTTTTATAACGCTCGAATCTTAGGGCCTTTATCCAGGCAGGGGCGCCGTACAAAATCACGGAAATTACCACCGAGGACAGTACTTTGCGTTTACCAGCTTTCGGACCTCTAATTTGTAGACTACGAGAAAGCCTTCGACAGTATCGAAACATGGGGAATTGTGCAGGCATTAAACAACTGCAGAATAGACAGCCGATACACGCAGCTCTTACAAAAAATAGACAAAAAATCAACTGCAACCTTTCACTTAATAGATAAAACTAAACCGGTTGCACTTGTAATGTCTGAACTAGTTGATAACGGGAACAAGTTCAATAAAACTACTGGATGAACTTTGATGATTTATATTATACATGAACAATGCTACACAAGTTATACAATGTTACGTCACTGGCAACGGACTATCAACAGCACTGCCACTGTCCGCGTACCTCTTACTTATATGCCACATATTGCCTACTTTACATTAACCTACTTAATAGTACTTAGTACGCACCTCGTGCCATACTACCTAAAACTAGATCCATTACACACTAAAGAGAGGCATTCGGCAATGAGACAGTTTATCGCCCAAACTGTTCACTCTGGCTCTAGAACATATATTCAAGAAATTGGATTGGTCAGACATGGGAGTTAGTATAAACGGAAAAGATTTTAATCATTTGAGATATGCTGATGACGTGGTGTTAATAGCTAAAAACCCACAAGAACTTCAATGCATGCTTGACTCTTTCAACAACGAATCCAAAAAAGTAGGTCTAAAAATGAATCTGCGAAAAACGAAAATTATGGCAGAAGACGGCATATCACATTGACAATATTTTACTGGAGAATGTAGAGACATACAAGTATTTGGGGCAAGAGATCACTTTAGGGAAAAAAAACTAGAGCAAGGGAAGGGTTAAACAGTCTTGGGGGGCGTTTGAAAGACTAAATTTTATATATAAAAATAAGAACATTCCGCTTTATCTCAAAGCAAAGACATTCAATACATGCATCCTACCTGTGATGTGTTACGATGCGGAGAATTGGACCATGACAAAACAGAACTTGAACAGAAATCAGGTTACTCAAAGAGCGATGGAACGGCAAATGATGGAAATGAAGGACCGGAAAACCAACGAATACGTTAGAAGCAGGACCAAAGTGCTTGATGTGGCCGAACATGCCGCTAAACTTAAATGGTCATTTGGTCATGTTGCTAGAACTATTGTAGGCAATTGGCATAAGCATGCCCTATCCTGGAGACCGTCAACTATCGTAGACCACGAGGACGTCCACAGATGAGATGGGTAGACGACATCAAACTGACGGCGAGTTTCAATTGGATGAGAGTAGAAATGAACAGGGAAATATGGAAAGCAAATCTTGAAGAGGCGTACATCCAAAAATGGATGCAGAGCTAATGAAGAAGAAGAAGAAGAACGGCGTCAGGACGCTATAAAGCCAAATCAATCAAAATTATGTTTTTTGTTCAAAATATTACAAAAAACACGTTACCAAAATTGGAAGATGGTAAATCTTAGTCGGCAATGGTCGCGTACCGCTACTTACTTACCATAACCTCAAAACAGAAACCGTACAACGTAGTAGTTACTTTCAAAATTTTGATTTGATTTTTGATTCTTCTAAACACAACAAAAACTTTTAATATTTTTATCGCCCTTAATAATAATAATAATAATAACGTGCTCTGGCCAATATAACCTTGCCTATGGCAAGAAATTAAAAGTATTGCACGGTTTTAAATTCCATAAAATACTGAATATTCTCAATTGTCGATGAGACCCAGTTTATGCCAAATGTTCCTCTGTAAATGTTTCTATTGCAGGCACTTTTAAATCGACTTCACAACTCTAACCGTAATCTTTACGGGAGTGCTATTTAAGGATCCTGCCGTAAATAATAATGCAATAATTCAATAGACGATTATTTTATTCAGTTACTGTTAAAATTTAAATGCCAAATTGTCTGTTATTAAAATCTACACTGTAACGTGGGTGAAATTGTGAAAACAAATTCCTGGTAGTTTCTTAATAAATCAATATCAAAGTCAATTTTCACACTGATTTAATTTAAAGAAAATAATTCGGCCATTTTGTAGTTTGTCAATTGTGGAATATTGCTTCCAATTTTTAGAGATAGAGCTGTATAATGTGGAGGGCCCTTGAAGATTGGGAAGAAAGCATAAGTGTAGGAGGAGTTCTGCAGATGACACATCACTAATCGCGACTAATGAAGAAATGACAAGATTGTTACAACATGTGGAACAGGAAAGTGCAGGGTGTCCCATCACTTGTGGCCACCCCAAAATTGAGCTTAATTGAAAGTTATTTATTTGAAATTTTATACACACATGCCTCTGGTAAAAGGCTTGAAATTTCCAGTTTTAAATGTTGTCGGTGTTAGTTTCCAAGAAAAAAAAATAAAAACTAATTTTTTATAAAAATAATATCTGCCAATTTCGACAAATTTCACTTTTCAGGATCAGTATGATTGGGGCAAAGATATCCAAAGTAAAAAAAATCCAAAAGCTGTAATTAGTCTAAAATTTATTTTTTTATTTATTTATTTATTTATTTATTTATTTATTTATGGCATTGTAAAAATTTCTTCGAAACTAGAAGTAGGTAACTGGTACCTCCAATGGTCTATTCCTTTTCCATAACCGCACCGAAAATATTTCAAACCCTTTAAAGTATCTTCGTACTTATAATCGTAATTTATTAGAGGATTTACAATTTAAGTAAATTTTAGAAATCTACAAGAATGTAAAAAGGCTCGACTTGGGTACGCTCCTGTTGTTCACATCGATCGACTTGCACTTGACTTATAATGTCATAAATTTACATCGTACTTACCTTTGCGGGTAGTACTAACGACTGTTTAGAGTCATAAATTATACTTTTTCTCTTGAGATTCCATTATAACGGAATTTTAGAATAATTACAGCTTTTGGTTTTTCTTTTGCTTTAGATGTTTTTGTCTCAATCATACTGATCCTAAAAAGTGAAATTTGACGAAATTGGGATTTTTTTCTCGAAAACTAACGCCAACAATTAACATTTAAAACTGGACATTTCTAGCCTTCTAGTAGAGTCATACGTGCACCAAATTTCAAATAAATAACTTTCAATTAAATCTCAATTTTGGGGGTGGCCACCAGTGATGGGACACCCTGTAATTGTCATGGATTAACTATCAACAGACAAAAACAAACGTAATGTTCATCCATAGGACGTCAACTCACCTCGCTTTTTAATTACAGACGCGGTTAGCAGGCTGTGAAACATTGCTTCCTTAATGAGTGTGACCTACTAAACTGTAGGTACAGTATTGTATTATTTCCACACGCAAAATGAATGCCGATGTTATGTTGGCCAATGAAGATGATGGGCAGGAAATATCGAGATCGCAAATATCACTAATTACTTTTTTGGAAACTTCCCATAGTTGCCAAAGTTCGACGAAAGCATTACTAGAAAACAAATGGCGGTTGAAAGTTGGATTTGATGTAAGAATGTGTATTTTTATAAATTAATATCGACCTGTCCGAGGATTTTTTTAAAAATCAATAATTCCGAATTTAATAAATTTATTTATACTTTAACCATCCACTAAATTTTAAATCATTCGAACGTTAAAAATTCTTGAAAGAGGGGACTGTGACCTACCTAATGATCTAGATACGCGGAACATGTGGATATATCTATCAATATTTTAAATGTAGAACAATGTCAATTAAGTAAATGAATTACACACTGATACTGCACCCATTTCATAAACATGAAATTATTAAAATCACAGGGGTTTGTTTTCAAATAAACAATTTTCGCAAAAAATATCAGATATTAAATTTCAAATAACTTGAAAAGAATTTGTTAATTCACTCATATATTTAATATAAAATGATTTTCTACGAATTTCAATTTATTGATAATATTGGGGGGAAATACCTACTTAAAATAAGTTAGTAAGATTGTACAATATTTCTGGTTTTGCCTAAACGGAAGATTTTAGTTATTTTAAGATCGTTTCTGGTTTCTCAATATTTTATAATGGAAAACAATTTTTTGCCATTGCTAACTTATTGCCATTTCAATGAAGGGGGGCATTATATGCGAAGTTTATTTAAAATTCTATGCATGTTAAGTTCCATATTCCAGTACTTACAGAACCTACAAAAGTGAAGGCTAATCGTTTGAGTTAGACAGCACAATGTTTTATTTATTCTTAGGCGTAATGTTATTCGCAGACATTATTACCTGTGATAATAACGGTAAGAGCAACTTTCTTACTAAATTATTATTTACGCCTCGTGAAAAAAGGTATAACCGGTTTGTCCATTTACAAAAACTGGTATTTACATTTTTAATTTATTTCCGTCGCGCATTACAGATAGTACGTGCATTCTTGAGGGAGGTAGAAAAGGTGAATGTAAGAGTTTAGACGATTGTATTTCCGCTTTTGAAATTTTACATAACAAAGAAAACAATTCGTCAACTTGTGGTTTTCAAAATAATCAACCGTTAGTGTGTTGTTCGAAAGATTTGGATGAAGATGAAAATGACGAAGACGAAGATAGTACTCCACTACCAGATATTATTTTCCCGGACAAATTTGCAGCAGTGCAACATGACAATAAAATTGGAAAGAAAAGTAAAAAGAGTAAGTATACACACATACCTACCTAATATTTTCATTGTAATTCAAATAAATATTAATACCTTTTTGTAGAATGTATGGAATATGGAAAACATGTATTCATAAAAAAACGTCCTCCAATACTGATTCCAAATGCGGAAAGCATAATCATCGATGAATGCGGGTTTAATGGTATCGAATTAATTGTTGGCGGAGTGGCAGCAAAACCAAAAGAATTTCCGCACATGGTAAATATGTAAATTTGTAATTTAAGCTCAATGATCATGAAATGTAAAAATAAATTGACAAAGTTTACATACCTGATATACAGAGTGTGTACGAATTGGCGAAAGAACTGCTCATAGCGATATTCTTCTAAAAATTTGTACTCGAAAATCCTAACATAAAAATGTCGTAACATGCTTTCTGCGTCTGCTCGAAGTCCTCAAAGTTGAAATATGTAGCGGTTTAAAAATGTTATTATTCAACATCTGTCAATATAAAAAACTACAATTTAGTATAAAGAAGCTTTGTGAAATTTACTTTCCGTAAATGTTGCCTTTCTGGTACAAAAGTGTGATTATAATGTTGATTATGATGATTATTCAAAGTTTTTTCGTTATTTTGTTTCTTTAATTCTTAATGGAATTTGCAGCCGATATGCACTTAGTATCCGGAGCTTGTAGTGGAAACGCCACCATGGCAGAGCGAGAATACCGTTTGCGATATCCAAACCGGAGGCATCTTCGAGGAAATGTATTTTGAAGATTGGATCGACCTCTTCGTGGAGCTGGTATCCAGAAATTAGCTTCAATCTTAAATCTCTTCAGTAAAAAGACAGTTCATTTGGCTCTAAGAGAAAATGTTCTCCACCCATTTCATGTCTCCAAAGTTCTGTCCCTTTATGAAAATAATAACATAGGTACCACCACTGAATTCTTGCATGACGATTTTAAACAATTCGCGACGATGCGGATAGTAATTTTTTATGACGCGTTCTTTGGAGCAATGAGTGCATATTTACTAGAGATGGTGTGTATAGAAATTATAATAGTCATTGTTGGGCCGAGCAAAACTGGCACCAATTTGGCGAATATGGTCACCAAAAAATGTTTTCCTTTGATTGGTCGTGACGGTCTCATCTTATGGCCCACGGGATCCCCTGATCTCAATCCATTAGACTTTTTTGTTTGAGGTTTTATCAAAAGAAAAACTCAGATGAAGTCAAAAACATAATTAACGCGACAGTATTATACATTACACCAGAAAGATTGTAGCGAGTAAAGGTTGTAATTATGTTTACAAACAGACGGTTTCCAACTCGAACACAGGAAGCCATGGTACAATATTTTAGTATTAAGATTTTCGACCAAGAATTTTTACAACCATATTGCAACGAGCAGTTCTTTCGCCAATTCGTACACACCCTGTATGTACACGAAATATCGCTACAGTCGATTGACAAAAACTCAGCCCAGAAATATATCTTGTAATTTAAAAAATTCTAACAATGCAAACGGTGTATGGTTGTATGGTGTTTACTAAATATGCGACAAAAATTCAGGGGGTTATATCTAGGGTTATTTTAAAATGTTTTTGTCCTTTGATGATTTTGGGAAAGATGGTTTGTTTCGAAGATACAGGACGATAAAAGCTTTTGGGGAAAAAAACATTTATGACTTCCTAAAGATTGTTAATTTACAAAAACTCCTGAAAATGACTACCATCCAATCTTCTCCTCATTGGCTACCGAACTCTTTCAGAAACACCGGGGTTGTTTCTTATTGCATTACACCCATCAATTATCCGATTTCTCAAATCTTCTTCATTTTCCACTGGAGTAGTGTACACTAATGTCTTCATATGGCCCCATAAAAAAAATACAAGGGATTTAAGTCTGGGAATCACCTAGATCAATCCAGCGATCTTCATATGTTGCGTTTAAAAACTCACGAGCAACCACACTAAAGTGTGCATAAATGACATTATATTTCTCGTTGCCAATTGGTACATCCTCTAGAAACCCAGGTAGTGATTGTTCCAAAAAAAATTCGATACACCTCTCCGGTAAGCCTGGTATCTTCGAAGCAAAGCGTCTTTCCAGAATCATCAAAGACCAAAAAAATCTTAAAATAACCCAAGGAATAACCCCCTGAATTTTTGCCGAATGTTTAGTAAACAAGCTGTATAATAATATAATACACAGTGCGCACCAGCCAAATGGAATAAATTCAATATTTCAATTATTGTGAATATTTATAAAAAATCCCGAAATACGTCATTTTTAGTCTACACATGATAGTGAAAATTTCATCCCTAACCGCAACCCCTATCGAATGACAGTTGCAACCCCCAAATTTATAAATATGAAGTGGGTACTTGACGTGATACCTTAGTTGAAAGGTCTTTTCATGCTCTACTCAAAAATGCTATGATTTAAAAAAAAAATGCAAATGAACAGTAAAAAAAATCTGTTTAACGAAATTCACTACAACAAACTAAAAAATCAATTACTAATATCGTTTTGTTCTTGATGTTGAGAAGGCAAGCGAAAACAATTGAAATGTTCATAAAGTGATATAAAAACTTATCAACATCTTTCGTTAGTTGACAGTGTAAGTTTTATTTAAAACGCCGATTGATATATTTTTTATTGTATTACATTACCTAGATCGAAACGCTATTAGTTTTTGATTTTTCAGTTTGTTGCAGCGAATTTTGTTAAACAGATTTTTTTTGTAATTCTTCATTTTTGCAATAAATTTTTAAGCTGTAGCATTTTTGAATAGAGCGTGAAAAAACCTTTCAAATGTAGTATCACAAACCCCCACTTCCTATTTAGAAATTTGGGGGTTACAACTGTTGATCGAAGGGGGTTGAGGTTAGGGATGAAATCTTCCCTTTACAGGATATCGTGTGATAGACTAAAAATGACGTGTTTCGGGATTTTTTCTCAATATGCACAATAATATTGAGATACTGAATTTATTTTGGCCGGTGCGTACTGTATAGTGTGATTTACATGAAAGCAAAACAATATACAGTAAGCGGCAAAAGTAACGCAACAATTCGATAAATCTAAAACTGTTGAGTTTTGAAAAAATTGTGTCCACAAACGCATCCCTTCCAAAATATTAAGCTTTAAAGTTTTAAATCTGAGTCACAAGACTGTTCTTAGCTTTTCACAGATTTTATTTAAATTATTGATCAAATAATTGTGAGAATATCTTGGCTGCAGAATCTGAGAAAACGGTTCTTTAACTACATCACAACATTTCCAAACAGCAGCCAATAAAAGTAGAATAGCCATGCTAATAGCCAACATTAAAAAAATTAAATAGTTTAATATTTTCCATTATATTGTGGAAACAATACCGTGTGATTTGTTATTGAGTAATAATCATATGAATCACTGACCTACTTTACTCGAACTTTGTACCTTGAAATTAAGTTAGGTTTTGCCTGAAAACGAAGAAAGTAATGACGTGTAAGGAAAAGTAATTACGAAACGGATGTGGTATAATTTTCCAACTGAACTCGAGACTAGTGACGTTTAACACGTAATAACAAATGCCACATGACAGAGTTGTACATTTATTTAATTTATTACTGATAACATATTTAATCTACATAAACATAAAATTACTAATCTAAATTATCTAATCAATTATCTAAAACAAATTAAATTCAAATAATTTTAAAAAAATGCAGTTAAGTCCTTTGAGCAAACCTCTTCATTATTATTTACTTGATAATTTCAATCACCGTTATTTTTTAAATTTCATCTAATAGACAGCTGACTTTTGTACAAGCCAAATTCTAGTAAAACTTGATACAGTGAGGATGATTTGCTATGTCAAAACTGTCACAGAGAGTACCACATTTGTTTTTTCTACCAATAAAGTCATAACTGCCTAGACGTGAAATTAAATGTATCAAAGATAAAATTTCGTTAATTACTTTCTTTAACATTAGAATCTTTATTATAACAATTTATTTATTCATAAAAGAACATCTTTGTTGCTTAAATATATTTGAGAAACTGTTTTTAGGCTTTGATCGGATATGGGGATGAGCCAAATAAAAAAGACTGGAGATGTGGAGGAAGTCTAATCAGTGAGATGTTTGTGTTAACTGCAGGTCACTGCACCAAGTGAGTACGAAGATAAACCATTTTATCTGTAAATAAGTGCCTACCTATCAAATTGATGACCTGCTTGTCATTTGGACTTTCCAAATTTGCAAAACATAATAAATTACATCATTATTTATAATTGCCCACACATGATATAACTATGAATTTAATTACCTTAAAATGTCCTGTCTCATGGTATATTTTTTAGTCATAATTTAAAATGTAAACATTTTAAATTATAACTACAAAAAAAAAACATGAGAATAAAGAAGACATTGTAAGATAATTAAATAATGAATTGCAGTATAACCATTGACAAAATCTACTTTTAGGAAAGATCCTAAATGGGTACACCTAGGACTCGTGAACATTTCGCGAGAAAATGAAACTGAATCTTTACAAATATTTTCAGTTTCGGAAATAATTCGACATCCGAATTACACTGGAGCGAGCAAATACCACGATATTGCGTTGATTAAGTTAGATAAGCCAGTAAAATTTACGGCACACGTTCGACCCGCTTGTCTTCACGACGATGATAAAGTTAAAGAAAACTTCGTCGTCGCCACTGGTTGGGGATCTGACGGTAATAAATCACATTTCGCCGCCCTTTTCGTCATTAAATTAATTTTAGGCAGCGAGAATTTGGTCCAAAACTTGATGAAAGTCCGACTTAACTTAACAGCGGAAGAAGTTTGCGATCGGACCTATCCCCAGAAAAAATATCTACTCTCTGGAATTGACCCGAAAACTCAGTTTTGTGCGGGAGATTTTGGAAGCGTAAAAGACACGTGTGTCGTAAGTGGTGATTTGTTTTTATGCGTAACCACTAAACGTACCTACTCATTTCAGGGAGATTCCGGGGGACCTGTACAAATTTTCAGAAGAAACGTGAAGTGTATGTATGACATCGTAGGAATTACCTCATTTGGATTACGTTGCGGTGCAGCTCCTGCGGTTTACACAAGAACCTCAAGTTACATATCGTGGATTGAAAATGTTGTATGGCCATAATTAAAATAAATGCGTATCATTACTTTTTGCTTTGATTAAGATAGTGAATACTGTCGTGGGTCAGGGAACTTTGGTTGGTTTGTTGATATCGTAATATCTTATAAATTTCCTCAAGGATTTAATATATAAAGAATGAACTGCGACTTTTTGATCACAAATAAGCAGTGAAGCGAAATGTTCATTTTCAATTTTTGTTATTTTGCCATAATGCAGAAATTCATTTTATTAGTATTAATCGGTCACGTTGTGTGCAGCGCATACGTAAGTAAGTACAAATATTTCTTGAATAGTTTAGATTGGAATTTTAATTTATTGTTATAATCGAAGATGACCAGTGTCAAAGAATGGGGCAAGTAGGGCAATGCAAATTAATAACCGATTGTGCTCCAGCAATTGCATTAGTGAAGAAAGGTGAATATCCGCAAATATGTGGCTTTCACAGGAATGTCCCTATTGTTTGTTGTCTTTTTAATGACACCTCGAATAAAGCTGATATACATACAATTAAAGCAAATAATTTAGATGAAATCGTTGGAGAAAAGAGTCGACAAAGTAATTTCTGAATTTTTTATCAGAAAACCCTTTTTAATACTATCTTTATCATTTTAGAATGTCAGGAGTATGCTAGCTATGTATTCAGTATCAAAGCAAGTCCTTTAATTGGTGGAGAAAGTATGAAAGTTGATAATTGCCAAATGACTCCTTTTAATTCACCTTTTAGAGAAATGAGTCGCGAATTTGAGTTCCCACATACGGTAAATGGTTTTATTCAAATTATTTTTTTAACTCTAATCTACAATTTCTTTCAGGCGCTTATTGGTTATAAAAGGAAATATACTCAAACTGCATGGAAGTGTGTGGGTTCGCTTATTAGCGAAAATTACATTTTAACTTCAGCCCGATGCCTAAATATGAAACCGCAGTTAGTTACTTCTAATGTGTACATAAATTTTTAACTAAAAACGATCTTATTTATTTTAGTGGAGTGGCAAAATTTGTACGCATTGGTGGGACCTACATGTACAAAGTGAACAATCAAAATTATCAAGATTTTAGGGTTATCAACCGCATCAAACCTAGTAGACTAAAGCAAAATATATACAACAATATAGGACTGCTGAAATTAGACCGTTCTGTAAAATTTGGCCCGAGCGCAAGACCCGCATGTTTGAATACAAAACCGCAAATTGATAATAACACTCTAATCGCTACAGGTTGGCGGTTAGATAACTTCGATAATGACCAAAGTGACATTTTGTTAAAAGCGTCTTTAAATCAATTTCCTTATACAGTGTGTAAGACGTTGTATGAGGAAAATTTTCAGTGTTTCAAAGGAATTGATGAAAAAAATCAAATTTGTGCAGGATTTCTGAACTCAACTGAAGATATATGCCCGGTAATATACCTTCTTTTTTGTACATATTATTTATTTACTTTTTCTAATTTCTTAGAGCGATACAGGATCGCCGCTCCTTACTTACAATAAGGAAAATCACTGTATGCATGATATTGTAGCAGTGGCTTCCTTTACAACAAAATGCGGTTCAAATGGCTATCCAGGAATATTCGTGAATGTAGCAGATTATATTGGGTGGATAGAAAACATCATATGGTCATAAACACAAGAATAATATTGATTGATAAGAATCGTCACATTGAAAAAAATACAGTAAGCAAGAGAGCTTTGCGGACCCTAGAAATACAAGAATGAGGGTGATAGATATAAATAAATTGTTGAACAACCACAATTTTTGAAGTTGTATTAATATTTAGTGTTAGTTTGAAATAAAAAACGATATTAAGGAATACCATTTTCTGTATATGTATAATACAACCTCGCTAATTCGAACACTAATCCGAGCAGCAACTTTAAAAACAGATAGCTCTACAATTTAAAAAAAGGAGTTTCGACAAATCTTAATCGTTATTTTGCTTAATCTGTTGCATTGTTTCTACGGTTAGCTTCTTTAGAGATCAGGCCTTCAAGTCTCACGCAGGTTGAGTGAAACAAATCACAATTAAATATTTTTCATCTAAGAGAAATGTCCATATAATTTTATATTCGCTTATAAAATTCAATTTTTTAAAAACAGTGACTTCTTCCCATTCAGCATAAGTTTTACAATACATTTTATTATGTCGCGCTAATATTCCTAAGGTCAAATAAAACAGTCTTTATGAAATTGACCTCAGCATTATATTGTCATCTCAATTCATACTCAACACAAAACTGAAACAGTAAAAGAAAATGTTTAATACAATCAAAATAATATTTTGCATAAATGTTTGTTGTAGCGTACAAGGTAATAAATTAAATATTATTGTAATGTATAAATGTATGTAATGTATAAATTTAGATGGAATTAAAATGAACTTCCTTAGTAGTGAACCAACAGCTGCTGCAGCATCTGAACAAACCATCATAATTATAAATGCAGTGGGCGAAAAGGCTAAGCAAAGTTGATTCCAAAAATTTTCTGTAAAATATGAAAACTAACATTTTATTTTAGAATGTCGAGAATTTGAAAAATACGATTATTCAAGTAGGGTGATATCACCAATTTCGTCTCCTGACACTGGCGGGACAATCCCATTAATACCATTGAATGCTGTAGCTCAAGAGTTTCCACATGTGGTACGGTTTCTTTAGTCAAAATTATAAATACAGTAGAACTCAGTTATAATAGACTTACGGGAACGTCAATATTAGTCCATTATGGCTAGGGGTACCAATCCCGCATCAAAACTTCAGTCCCGCAAGCTTGCGGGACTGACATCATCAATCCCGCGGATTTGCGGGATTACAAACTATCATAAGGTTTTTTTTTTAATTGCTAAGAAAATTAAGTACCAGAAGTTAGTTGTGCAATAAAAGAAAACTAAATTCAAAATAAAACTAGCATTTATTAGTAAAAAAACACTAAGAAAAATTATTGAGATTTCTTTTGGAAATACTTTCAGAGAAATAATAAAGTATTCAAAGTTTGATCTTGTAAATTTGACCTAATTTTATTGCAGAAGTACCCAGCTACAGAAAACGCGCGCTCGGCATACATATTTTTTCAAATTCGGATATTTTTATTCAGTCCCGCAAGTCCCGCGGATCCCGCATGTGTAGTCCAGCATTACTGATCCCGCAAAAATCATGCATTTGCGGGATTGGTATCCCTAATTATAACCGAGTGTCCATTTTAGCCAAACAGATTTTTTTAAATTGAAAATAATCAATTCGTAAGTTGCAATAATACATTCATGTATTAAAGTTCAAACACCACAAATACACACAAAAATGTAAGATTACTTTACAAAAAAATCCATAATTGTATTTTCAATTACTTTTTTCCTTACAAGCATATTATTTAAAACGATTTCTATTTTGTGTAATTGAAGAAGAATTTGACTTGTATTGGAAGTATTTTTGTGAGAGTTTCGAACGTAATCTTTACTTAATATCAAGTTAAAAAAGGCCATGCATGATAAGTGACTATTTAGTAGTACATCCATTATTACAGAGTCCATTAATAAATAATATATATGGTGACTTGCTTCAGTTAAGAACAGATTTGAAATGAACCTTCTTTTTGCCCTTTGGAATCAAATTCTCTACATACTATTTGTTGGTTTACTTTCAATAATTATAGGCATTGATAGGATTCGACAAAAATGAAAACAAAACAACCTGGGCTTGCAGCGGAAGTTTAATTTCTGAACAGTTTGTCTTAACTGCTGCACATTGCCTACATTCTCAACAATGGTAATTATAATACCGCAATTTTTAAATCGTCTCATAATTATTTTACAGGGGTTCTCCAAAGTATATTAGATTGGGAGAAATAGATTATAAAAACAACAGTGACAATATTTACATCCAAAATTTTATTAATATTGAAAGCATTAAACATCCAGATTACAAACCTCCAAGTTTATACAACGATATCGCTTTATTAAAATTAAATCACCCAGTAAGAAAAAATTTTTATGTCAGGCCCGCTTGTTTACAGACAAATTTTGAAATACTGCCAGAAAGAGTTATCGAAGCTGGATGGGGAAAAATTACATTTAAAGATATAGATGAAGGACATATGTTAAAAACCTATTTGGATATAGAATCTCATCAAAATTGTAGTGATTCATATAACTTTACCAATAGGAAACTCAAAGTTGGCATAAATAATATCACTCAGTTATGTGCACATTCCACTCAACGCATTTGTCAGGTTAATAATGCTACATGGGTTTACAAAATTAACATTGATATTTAAATAAATAATTTAGGGAAATTCTGGAGGACCTCTTCAAATATACACTCGTGATCACTGCATGATTAGCATCATCGGAGTGGCATCGTTTGGAAGAGGTTGCTTTAGTAATGCTCCATTAGTATACACTCGAGTTTCCCATTATATAGAATGGATAGAAAATACAATATGGCCATAAAAATTAAATAAGGCAAATATCCGTTTGTACATACTAGCTCATTTTTTTATTATATTCACAACGAAATCTTTAAATGGGGATGCATGTTTCAAGCATAAAAAAAAAATCAAGACTGTTAAACTACTATATTTCCAATGAAAGAATACATATACATACAAAAAACTAATATATTGATCATTCAATTTTCTAATTCTGTAAACTTAAAGCTTTACTTGATTCTACTAAATGAACAATGTCAAACTTAAACTTAATTATAATTGTTATGTGTAAATTTATTTAGTAATCAATAAAATCACCACATTTAATCTTGCTACGTTCTATGTTTCAAGCAAATTCAAATACTAAAAATCTTAATACCTTATACATTCACATAAATTTTGACATAGTAACATAGTGAATTATTAAAAAAAAAATTACATCATAAAAAAAATAATCACTCAATATGTAGATTAAAACAAAAAGTAATTACTGCCAAAACTCACCCAACATTTCTAATTTCCTAGCTCACATAAATTATATTAACAAACATCAGTTTAAAATGGAATTAAAAATATTATGAAGTTACCATCATTAATCATCATCGTCATCATCATCATCCGATATATATTTTTTAGCAGATCGTTTACGCCGTCCCGATGTCTTTTTACTTTTCAATTTCATTTTCATTTTTACAGTAGAATCTGTATCAGATTTGGTACCATCATCCTTATCATCATCCATATCAGAATCGCCATCAGTTTCCAATCTTTGCCTTGCATTTGTAAATACAGATTGTAAAACAATGCTATCTTCATGGATTAGAGAAGTTTCTTCATTATAAGTTTGTGCATTCTGACATAATAACATAAAATCTTTTTCTAGTTCAGCACATTCGTAATACTAAAAAATGTCAAGATTAAAATTTTATAATGAAAACAATTAAAACAGTACCTTTCCTTCATCAATCCGACCTATAATTTTATTAATATCCATCGGTTTCTTTATGATTTCATAATAATCAGGATAATCTTTTCTTGGTGGAAGCTTCATAAATGGTTCACTTAGTAATCGACCATCACTGCAAACAAGAAGTGAAATAAATCCTATGCTTTAGTAAATAGTTAATTCTTGTTTACCTATCTGTGTACTTCATGACAATATGCATAAGTTTACGCATTTGTCGCTTCATTTTAGGATCAATACCCGACTGCCCGCGACGTTTTTTCGAACTAGTCCCAACTTCAACATCAGAATCGTCACCTCTTTTCCTACGTTTTCGACCTTTCTTTTTCTTAACCTTCTCTTCTTCGTCCTCTTCATCATCATAATCACCTCCATCATCAATAGCCTTTAAAAATTACAATAAAATTCATCTAGGACGTAATAATTATAAAAAAAGTACCTTCAACCATTCTTTTTCAGTTAGACTATCAGTATAATCTACTTCTTTACGTTGCCGAGTACCTCTACCCAACAAACTTTCGTCAGGATCCTCATAAGTCCAGCGTTCCACTTCATCATCTTCTTTCACAAGCCAATCGGGCAATTCACTTTCCTCAATTAAACGAGATTTACGGGCTGCGCCCAATTTAGCTTCTTCACGCCTTCTCTCCAAGTCCATTTTTTGAAACATTTCAAATTCATCTTCACTTCTTGCAATCATCTGATTTATTTGTTCATCATCGGGAACTTCGTTTTCCTCCTATAATGCAATAACCACATTATTGGTTTCCAAATTTCAGTTGAAAAGTGGATAATGAAACTTACTTCCTCATCATCGCCATCTTGATGTAAAATGGTTTGTAAAAATTGTTGTCGTTCAGTGCCTGTTGACTTCTGATCAAACATACCAGCTTGGATAACTTTTTCATCCATATTTAATTTGTATCGCGCAGCTGCCAAAATTCTTTCTTCGACTGAATTTACTGTCATCAAACGTAAAACACGCACTTCATTCTGTTGTCCAATACGATGTGCACGATCTTGAGCTTGTAAATCCTAAAATTTTATGTTTAATTTTGTTATGAAATGCATTAAATATGGAATACCTGATGTGGATTCCAATCAGAATCAAAAATAATAACTGTATCGGCACTTTGTAAATTCAAACCTAAACCTCCTGCTCTTGTTGAAAGCAAAAAAATAAAATATTCACTGTTTTTACAGTTGAACTTTTTCAACAAATCTCCACGATCTTCTGCCTTTGTAGTTCCATCTAAACGAAGATATCCAAATCCTCTCCAATTCAAATAATCTTCCATAATATTCATAAGTTGAGTCATTTGACAAAATAGCAACACACGGTGATTTGTTGTCCTTAATTTTGGTAATATACGATCAAGAAGTTCAAACTTCCCAGAAGCTCGATATATATCTGGACTATTTAAAATATAAAATAATTATTATGAAATGATGAGCACAAAAAATTACCCAGAAATGATAACTCCGCCCGCTATTCCTACATGATCACAATATTTCTCTTCAATATTTTGAAACATAAATGGGTGGTTACACAATTTTCTCAACTGAACTATGGTGTTCATAAGAGCTTTAGCTCCTCCTTTTCCTTTAGAACCTTTCTCTGAACCATCAGTGAGTAACACTCCTTTACTCTGCATGTGTCTATAAATATTATTGATTAACAAAATTGCAAGACAATTAGACTTAGAATTTAACTAACTTGTACAATACGCGTTGCAATCCAGACATATCACATTTGATTATGTATTCAACCTTGTCTGGTAACTGATTTTCAACCTCCTTTTTCAAACGCCTCAACAAAAATGGACGTAAAACTTTATGTAAACGACGAATAATAAGAATAGTTTCTTCTTCGTTTAATTCAACCTACAAAAAATCCCAGTTAGAAAAATTTTCAATAAAGACGGGTAAATTAACCTTTTCACCAGTTGTAGCAAATGGGGCATTAAACCATTGTTCAAAAGTAGAACAACTCTTGAAAATAGAAGGCAATAAGAAATTTAATAAAGCCCACAATTCAGGAAGTTTATTTTGCAACGGTGTACCAGTTAACAACAAACGATGAGGTGCCAAGTAATGAGTGTTTAAAACTTGAGTTAATTTGCAATGGTGATTTTTCATCCTATGTCCTTCATCAATAATCATATACTTCCACGGTAACTGCAATAGTTTAATTAAAACTTTCCCAACATAAAAAAATATTTACCTTGGCAAGAACACCTTTATCTTTAATTACATATTCATAAGTTGTAAGTAAAACATTAAATTTCGAGGAACGCATCTGACTCTGAATAGTTCGACGTCCTGCAGGCGATCCTTTATAAGCCACCACTATCACTGAAGGAGCCCACTTTTCAAATTCTAATACCCAATTGGATAAAGTTCTAAAATTATTAAATTTTTACAAGATTGGTACATCTTAGTGTTAATATAAATTCATCATTTACACCCCAAAAATGTATCTCAAATAAAAAATTAAGAAGTATATATGTGTTATTGGTAATTTACTCAATTCATTTAATTACTTACGATAACGGCACTATAATCAAGAATGGTCCATTAACTTTCTTTCTTTCCATCAAATAAGTAATAAGAGCAATAGTTTGAATAGTTTTTCCCAAACCCATTTCATCAGCTAAAATGCCATTTAAATTATTATTATACAATGAAACCAACCATTCCAAGCCCTTAGTTTGATATTCTTTTAACTTTCCATTTATCATAATTGAAGACTGTTCAGTAATAATTTCGTGAACTGTGTGTGCAATGCTAAAATGATATCATATTCACAAACTGATCAAATAATAATTCAATAATACCTATAATAAGTTTGTTCCTCATTGCCATTTTTATATTCATCATCTTCAACTTTCGCTTTTTTGATAACTTCAAGACTCTTTTCTGTTTCTGATTTATCATCACGACGCTTTTTACCTGTAATAAAATACAATTATGATGGTCTCATTAAAATTGGATGTAAATAAACTCACTGTCTTGGTCATCATCTGTGTCATCATCATCAGTTTCAGCTACTTCCCATCCAGGATGAAATTCAAGAAACTGTTGTAGCTGATTAAGCATTGGAGCTTCTTCTCCGCTTAGAATTTTACCAGTAGCAGTTTCAATAACGCTTATATGTCTATCAGCATCTTGTGACCCATCATCATCAACTTCCATACCTTCAGCATGTTGCTTCCTTCGTCTCCTCTAAATGATTTTATCGAAATTTAAAACTCTTATCTTACATTCAACTGTATCACTTACTCTCTTCCGTCTTTCTTCCTCTATTTGTTTTCGTCTTTGTTCCATTTTGTGTTGCTTAACCATTTCAGTAAGATTTGCAATATATTCATCTGTTTGCGAAAGTAGAAACGCAAGTCGTTTATCTTTTTTCTGATCAATGAGTTTACGATACCCTTCTTCATCTTCTGCCATTAATCTTCTCATTCTTTCTTTTTCAATACGTTCTTGCTCCTTCTTCTGTTCCCTTTCTGCATTAGCATGATAATTCATAACAGCTTTATTAATTCTTGATAATTTTGCTTGATTATTTCGATGAAACTCTTTAAAATCTTTGCCATGTTGAAGCACACAAGTTAAAAATTCTTGATGTTTCTGACGACGTTTACGTTCTGCATCTAATTTTTGTTGCTTTTCTAATTTTTCAGTAGCTCTAGCTTCTCGCAAACCTTGACGTTTAGTGCGTTTATAAGCTTTTACATTTACAGCTGTTTCCAATGTTGTATCTCGCCGTGTGCAAGCAATTATTTCAGTGCGTAACTGGCGTTGAAAATTCAAACATCTTAATGCTCTATATTCAATTTGAGCCTTAATCCGTAAATCATCAGGCATATTTGTTGGTAAATTGCTGAGTTGTTCCAATCTAGCAGCAATCCGTGCTGCAACCCTAAACAAATTTATTAAATTTGATAGACTTTATTTTCTTTCAAGATTACCTATTCTCCCGTTCCTGTAAAATTATAAGTGGATCAATTCCTGCAGGCTTTGGAAGTGTTGTAACCCGATTTTGTTTTGGAGCAGTTTGCTGTTGACCTTGTTGTCCAGAGGCCGGTGCACCAGGACGAATTCCTTGTGGCGAACCAGAAGTAGGAGGTTGCTGGGAGGAGGTTTTTATAATTGGAGTCTATTTAAGTCAATAAGAAAGTTTGTTTCTCTAAATTTACATGTACCTGCCAGGGCTGATACAAACACAATTTTGAAATATTAATAAACCCTTAGATTATTTTAAAAAAACAAACTCATAATTAGAAACAGCACAACCGCTTTTGACAACACCATTGTTAAAAAATATACTTCATTTTATAAATGATAAACAAGATTCCTCAAAATATTCTGTTTATACCCTGTATAACTAAAATAAGGGGACTTGCTTTACAGGAGTATTCTACGATCACAAATAAATCAAGGAGTTCTAATAAACCTGTATCCGCAAATGGCATCCCTTCTACGATACTGAACTTCAAAGTTTTAAATCTGAAAATTCTTGGTTAAATGTTTCAAGCTGCTTGGAAACATGGATAATGTAATTAAAATTATTTTATTTAATTAATCAATTAGCTTGGGTCACATTTGATCGAACATTGCAGTCATTGCCATTAGCAAGACCAGCCATAAAAAGTATTTCTGATTTTTTGCAAAAGAAAAATTTATCGTTGCATTATTAGAACTAAATTTGACTTCTGTACAATTTCAATAACACAATTTCTTGATCGATAACTTAAGTAATCTTTGAAAAGCTGTAACAGTTTTTAAATGTGAGTCAGAGTAAGATTTTAAAATTTAATATCTTGAAAATAATGTATTTAAGGACACAGGTTTATTAAAACTTTTTGATTTATTTTTTATCGTAAAATAGACCTGTTTAGAATGTCTTCTTATTTGAGTTACATCTGTAAGTAGGAGTGATAAAACCTAAACATTACAATTAAAATTTAAAAAAATTGTAATTTTACAATGTAGTGCTAGGTAAAACTCATTTTTGTATTCCTATGAATTAAAATTTGTTAACTGCAAAATGACCTGAATTTTAATTTCAACAGATTAGTAGTGTTTTTTCAATTTAAATGAGGTCATAAATAGAAGGTATTGTATAAAACAAAACTGAAAATTCATGTTTATGCTATGCTTTGTAGTTGATTGCAAGTGACAAATCCGTTTGCTCATTTACCTGTGATGTGGGTAAAGCTGAATTTGCAGCTGGAGCAGCTTGAGATCCAGGAGCTCCTGGGGGTCTCATTGCTTGAATTCCACCATCAAGAGGTAGAGGTTCAGCAGCTTCACTTGTTGGTTGACCGCCCTATAATTGTTTCATTTGATCGAAACATTGCATAACTTTTTTTAACTAAACTAGTTCTTGTACTAGATAAAACAAAAACTACCATTCAAAAATTAAAGTATGTAAATTCTAATACAGTAACTTTCTACAAGCATAGCAACAACGTGATTTGTTAAAAACAAAGCATAGCATAATGGAACATTCATCTCAAACTGAGAGACAACTGAGAGACAATGTTAGTAAGTTAGCACAACGTGTAAAAAAAAACAAACAAAAATATGCAAACTTCAATCTATACCTACTGTGTGCTAATAAGTGTGAGCAATAAATTGTTAAGAAAGTACACAAGCTAGTATTATTGAAACAATTGGCACAAATCAGCCAATAGCACCCAAACGAAATTTCATGCTATCATTAAAGTTTACCTACGAATGCACTAAAAACAATTTTAATATTAATTTATTCTAGTTTAACAAAATTCAAAACTTTCATTAATTCAATTAGCAAAAACACAATTTTATTACGGATAAATTAACCCTCTTAAACTCAGCCTGTTTCTATTGTTACAGTCCAAAACATTCAAAACGAAACATTTAAATGAGAAGATTTGCCAAACAGAATAACACTCTCAGTAGCAATAAAAAAGAGCAACAATTGAGGAACCAATCATACAGAGCAAAATTACATGAACTCAAATGATTATATTTATGTACATGGTCAAATCCATACTTCCAAATAATCCACTAAAGATCCTTTGGATTTGTGTACCTTTGCCACATGTAGTTGGTGCCATTGCTCCATTGCAAATAATAGAATTAACTCTTCATTTAGTATGTTGTTCAAAATAATGCATCTACAAAACCCAAAACATTGTGAAAAAAATAATTGCACTGTATAGCGTATCCTCAGATGGGGATTTATATTCTTGTAACCTTTTTGTGGAGATAAAATCTTTTGCGTTGTTGAAAAGTCAGAAACAGTATGATGAAGTATGAAGTGTACATAGTGTTGAGTTTTTCAGATGGATTTTACGACCCTGCAATAGTGATTATCCCTTTTTACCTACCCTACTTAAATGACACCAAACGGCACGCGTCTGTGACGAACTACCAAAGGGCAGTCCTTAAGAATAAAAATTTATTTCCATGCAAAATTGTTAACAAAACATTTACCCAAATTTATTTACAACAAAGTTTCTTATCACATCATTTGGCATTTTTTCCAATTTTACAGAATACAAAATAAATACGTATAGAAATTGTGGCATTGGGAAAAACATTTGGGCCAATACAGTCCTGATTAGACCATTAAGATTATCTCGAAGGACTGGTCGGTCTATACAGAAATAACAGTACCTGCGTAATGACAGTATTCTTCATAGACACAATGCGTGTATGTCATAAAATCCATCTGAAAAACTCAAAACTATACAGGCTGTACTAAAAATTAGGCAAAGCACCTATTATTTTTGTGAAAAATGTTTTTAATAAAGTTGTTTCAAAACCTAAGAGAGGCTTCAGAAAATGTTAACGTTGGATGGGTATATCTTAAAAGGAAAAAAGAACAAGAATTTATAAAATATTTTTTCTAGACTTACAAGGGGAACACCAGGTTTGGTCGTCTCAGATTTTGACGAGTCTGTGGTATATTATAGTCCTACCCTCCCATTAACTCATAGTAAAATAATACGATTCAACGCTCAAAAATCTTCGAGAAAAACGTGTTTGAAAGTTTTGCTGATATTTTTAAGCCGAACTTTAAGTGATTATTTATATGCACCAGGATGGTGTACATGATAAAGCAGTACACGGGGTCCAGTTCTCAACTTTTTCATCGGTTCAATAATCAGGTTCTGAACTGTTTTTTTGTTTTTAATCTACATAGTACATATTGTATTAGGTATTTGTTCTTATCTTAACAACTAAATAATAACAAATACCTAATACAATATGTATTATGTGTAAATTAAAAAAAAAAAGTTCAGAACCTGAGAACCGAACCGACAAAAAGCAAAAAACTTAACCTTACAACATTCTCGTGCATATAAATTTTCACTTAAGGCTAGACGCCCGAACACGAAATCATTTTTTTAATTTCTTAAGCTTATTTTTTCTCAAAATCTTACGAAATTCCTAAAAAAAATAGCTTTCAATAGGTACATCACCGTTTTTTCGAAATTGTTTAAAGGGCCCCCAAGAAAAATATAAACTTAAAAAATTCAAAAAAACGGCGCTGTACTAGAAATTTCGTAATACTCAACAATACGTTTTGTTTTTTGAAAAATTTCATGAAATAAGGTCAGGAAATTAAAAATAAAATCTAGGCATTCGGAAAAGATTTGTTGAAATCAAATTATGATATGTGGTACGACTGTACACGTTGTCAAGCGTCGTCATAGTATTGCAACAGTGAAATATTTGGTGCAATCATGATTACTGAGAGCGATTTAAAAAAGCCTAAAATCGTCGATCTCCCTTTAACATTGGCAAGTTTAGCATACGTTTGTCGTAACTTAAACTTTGTATCGAAAACAGTGAAGGCCCCACTTGAAAAATGAATCTGACGGAATCGCCTTAAAGTTCGGCTTTAAAATATCAGCAAAACTTTCAAACACATTTTTCTCGAAAGTTCTTGAGCGTTGGGTCGTATTATTTTACCATGAGTTAATGGGAGGGTAGAACTATAATATACCACAGACTCGTCAAAACATGAAACGACCAAACCTGGTGTTCCCCTTGTTAGTAGATGATTTTTGAGAAGCTACTGAAGAGTTAATCCGTCATTTTCGAGACAACTGTACTTTACTGTATTTTACTACCTTTTCAGACTCTTACTTTTAGTTAAAGTACCAAACCTAGTTAGTCAGCCAATCAATCGGCACAGAGCATTTTAGTGAATCAACTGGCTGAGCATATAAGGGTTAAAATCGGTTACTATGTTGGTTTATTGTTATGTTATTACCTGTGGCACAGGATTTTGTCCAGGTTGAGGTTGAAAGGGGCTCGAAGGTGGTGGAGTGGGACATTGCGGAGAACCATCAGGTCTCTTTCCTTGAACTGCCAAAGCCATTTGTTGTGTAATTGGTTGATTACGAGCCAACATTCGATAGGCCATTATTTGTACCCTTAAATGCTCTCAATTAATCAAATTAAATATTACTTGGTAAACTGATTTACCTAAGCTGTTGCATTTGATTTTGACTAAATGCTGAATTGTTTCCATTTGTACGAGCTCTTATCGCTAATAATTGAGAATAACGTGGATCTTCCTGCATCCCTTTTTCTTCCATTGAATCTATAGCTCGTTGAAGTGCATTAAGATTATCCTGCGCTTGAGGCTGCATTGATTGTACACCCATACCAGGTACAGGTCCTTGAGGGCCAGGAGAAGATGGTGGATTCTAAAATTTAAATAGTTTAATTTCATAATTTAATAAAATAAAGATTACAATCAGTGCAAACAGTTAAATTGGTATATCGTTCTTGAGTACACAATTACAGACGACTATATAAATGCAAAACAAATAATGATTGTGAGAAATGTTTGGATTAAAATTTATTTAATTAACACACATCCCAAGCTCATAAGTGTAACAATGAATAAAATAAATTATACACAAAAAAAATAATTTATTCATCCTTAACCAAGTAGAAAGTCGCTAACCTCAAGGTTCTGATCAGTATAAAATTCTAACAGTCTGCAGAAAAATGAGTGAGCTTAATGTTGCTGAATGTTTTGAATATGCTTTGGAATTAGCAAAAGTTGGCGGAGAGGTAAGAAAACTTAATTGTTGCAATATGTTAATCTAGCAATATTTTCTGTACCTCAGATAATGCGTGAAGCAAAAGATGTTAAAACTCAAACAAAAGCAGCAGAATGGGATTGGGTAACTGAATACGACATGAAAGTAGAAAAACTCATAATCGAAGGACTTCAGAAAAAATATCCACACCACAAGTAAGATAACATTAAACTAAAAACATTTTTTCTTAATTTACAACTATGAATTGATTTTCGATTAAAAATCATGGTTCAATAAAATCCATTAAATGTGACAGATTTATTGCTGAAGAATCATCATATTTGATGGAGCAAGCACAAGAACTAACTAACGATCCAACCTGGATAATAGACCCTATAGATGGAACAGCCAATTTTATTAAAAGCTTTCCATTTTCTTGCATTTCAATTGGTTTCACAATTAATAAACAAGAAGAACTTGGAATTGTTTACAATCCATTTCTAGAAGAAATGTTTACGGCATTAAAAGGAAAAGGGGCTTTTCTCAATGGTAAACGAATTTTTACCAGTAAAACTACAGACATAACAAAATCTGTTTTCAATTATGAACTAACCTTGGCACGCGTTGAAAAACTGCGAGATATGTATCTACGCAGATTTGAAATTTTAATAGGTGTAATATCAGGGTATGAGCATTAATATTTATAAAGCCTTCGTTAATTTTTTGATATTTAGCATTCGATCATTGGGCTCTGCTGCACTGGGATTATGTTATGTTGCAAAAGGATCAACAGATGCCTATCAGTGTGACGGTTTAATGCCTTGGGATGCTGCTGCGGGAGTCCTTATAGTTAGAGAAGCTGGTGGATATGTTTGCGATTCTAGTGGTAACGTGTTATGCATTTACATCTGGACCATTCATTCATTTCACAATTTTAGGGGCTGAATTTAACCTGATGGAACCGAATTTTATAGCCACGTCCACCAAAATATTAGCTGATCAATACTTAGCTCTGGAACGTGAAGCAGATGATAAAGTGCGCAATAAGTAATTTATTTTCATTATTATTATTATTACAGTCCTACACCAAAAGGTATCAGGAAATGGATTATTATTGTTATTATAATTATTGCTATATCTGAATGCACCATATATTATATTATTTCTGAACATGAGTTAAACCTCTTCACAATAAACTGTTACTTATTACATGTAACAAACTTATCAATAAATCTATAAATGTGTAGTGGAACTTCTGCAAGTCAAATCTGCAAGGGATCGTCAAAAAAATTTGAGTTAGCGAAACTTCAAAATACAGAAACTACATCAAAACATTATTTGTATACTATTTACATCATAATGTAAGCTATTATTATATTGACAATGCAGAAGTGCATGTAGAATAAGAAATACTTGTTTGTGCTTTACTGTACACACAGTTGTCACTTCAAATGTATTATTTTTTAGTTTTTTTAATGGAATCCACATTACGAATAAAATTTCCTTAATAACAACCTTAATAGTAAAATATCAGTTCAAGATTTAGAAATATTTTACCCATGGAAGTTCAGAAATTCCATTTAAGGAGAAAATTTTACATACAACAAAACATGAAATTCAAGATCCACGATAAAAATTTGACTTAGCGAATAATTTGAGCTGTATAAGTTAAAGTTAGGGAAATTGCACTCTACTTTCAAAACACAACCTACCTGTCCTGGATTAATAGGTACTCCATGATTAGGATATGGTTGTTGAATATTATGCACCGTATTCATATTATGAGGCCCGGGTGGCATTCCTGCATGATTTTGAGGTGGTGGATGATTTTGAGGTGGAGGTGCTTGATGAATAGCTCCTGGATGTCCTTGAGGATGATTTGGTGGTACAGGACCACCAGGCTGGCCAAGATGACCATGAGGTGGATGACCCCCAGGATGATTTTGTGGTGGTGGGCCAACTGGATGCCCATGTTGTGGAGGCCCATTTGGATGACCTGATTGAGAAGCACCCACAAGTCCAGGGTGGGGTTGTAAAGGAGAAAGGTTTTGATGACCGAGATGAACTGGTGGGGGAGGTGCACCAGGATGTCCTTGAGGAATAGGACCACCTAAATGTCCTTGAGGTGGCCCTCCCGAATTTAAGGGATGAGAATTAGGCGGCATACCCGGATGTGGTAAACCGTTAGGAGGTATTCCCGCATGTGACTGAGGAGGCATAAGAGAACCTGGAGGACCTGGCGGCATTGAATGATGACCAGGACTTGTCATTGAATTCGGTGGCATATTACCCATACCTGCATGTCCTATACCTGGGCCGGGAGGCATGGGATGAGGAGATGGACCATTTACGTGGGTACCCATTGAAGGACCTTGATAAGGACTGTGTGGGGAAGGTGGTGGTGCGGGACTTTGAATTGGTGGTCCCATAGGACTGGGAGCCTGTGGGGGTGGCATAGGGCTGCTTTGTGGTGAAGGACTTGCCATTTTGACTGTAAAGGAAAATAAACGTTACATTTTGTTATTTCATAATTGAAAAGTATGACATAATGCAGAAATAATTTATGGAATGAACTGAACTCGTTCGAGAATTTATGACATTCCTCTATTCACATAGACCTAAATCAATAAATATTGTCACCTAATTTCAGACAACGGGGTTCATATTTTGACACGACTGTGATTAACAACATTAATTCCAATGCTTAATTTATGTGTTGGTAATACAAGTAAGAAATATTATTAACAGTCAGCTTAATCGCCTAATTATAAAAAAAATTCCACTGACTTTCATAGCTGTGAATTAGGTAATTTAATTAACTTACTTGCTATCAAACAAACTTAGAGAAAGCCTGTTAAGGCTGACACTTATTTCGATTTACCAATCACTATAAATTAGTATGAGTTAACCACAAACTAAAATTATTCCCATAATCACAACAACTATGCTCAGATCGTCGATTACATTGCAGTTGCTGCTCGAGTAGTAACAATGCAAAATATTCCTAAATAAAACGGTAACCAAATGTCACCAGACTGACATTTGTTGTGGCTACATTGAAGCGGGCATTTCAATTTTCGACAAAAAAAGAAAACTGCGCGGAGTGGTAATAAAAACAAACAACTTTTTAGTTTTACCAACAGATGTTTCAAATACAGGGAAATTTTAATTTTGTAACTCTAATTTTCCAACACTTTTATTGCAGTGAAAAGCTATTATAGAGTACTCAAAAATAATTCTGTAACAAATAAAAATAGACTTTCTAAAGAATATGTACTTACTTACAAATGTATAAAGACAATAATTGAAAAAGTTATACAATAATATGAGCAAATTCCGCGGCGTATTCTTCTTTGGCACTTGTTCGAAAAGGTTCTTCGTCATAGTAATCAAAATTGGTGGTATCGTCTGCTCCCGCTACCCTAGGCCTGTAACTTGGTTTCACTTTTCTTTGAAGTAGCGCGTCCCAGTCCATCGATTTGAACCATTCGTGCCCTTTAACATCTTTGGAGCCATTTTTCAAAATACCATACCTACATACAATAAATTTATAAATTTTCAATACAAGAGACTTGAAAAATTGATTGTAGCTTTTCTCAATTATATTACTATTGTTATAATTTTTAAATCTATCTATTTTTTTAATTAATTTCAATAACTGTACAGAAGTGCAAATAATGTAAAATTTCTGAAAGGAAATATTCCAAATTTTTTTAAAAACTGTTTTTACTCCAATTCAAAATTAAAATATAGAGGAAGAGCGTTCAGGTAAGGTAAATTGAACCACTTAATGTTGATCATATTTCGGAAATATGGAGGTAATTAATCATTAATTTCATTAAATGCCAAAAGTTAAGTAGGTACTTACTTACAATATTCTGCTTCAAATTTTTTTTTTTGTTACACAGTGAGCCCTTTGAGGCACGGAATTTTAGAAAATAAAAAGGTCCATGTTGCATTTTATTTCTTTTTAAATTGAACAAAGTTGGTTTATTTTTATTAATAAAGGAATAACATAATATAAAAACATAAAATAATAGTAATAATTTAATTAAGTTTGTTGTTATAGGGTGGCACTCAAATAGTCAAAAAATGTTCTACCGTGCATACAAAGGGTCCGGCAATGAAACGAGATTATTTGAGGTGGGGTGTAGAGCTCGTTAGGTGGTGGTAGGGACGACGGTTGACAACTCCTCACAATTAGCATGAGTTACCATTTAGTGTACAATGGTCGCGTTCAGCACACTCAACTGTTTAGAAGGTAATTTAACTATTTTTTAAAGCATGAATTTTTTACTAATTTTTCACGTGTAACAAGATTGGCCATTTGGTATTGTTTCAATCTCGTTTTATGGGGGTTTAAGTTGTTTGAGGGCTTAGATAGTTCTGGGTGGATCGACCTCAAACGTTTTTGCTTCTGGGTACCCCATAAAAAACCGCCATTCAACGGTCTTGATGCAATACCCCTCAATATGCTACGAAAGGTCATGTAAAACTTCCAGGACCGATTCTAAGAATGCATAAATTTTAATGGAGGACATTAGGCGAACGTAGTGTTTAAAAATTAGCTTTTTTGTATTCTACGCCAAAGGGTTATTCTTGTTACACGTGATAAATAAATTAAAAATTCATTCTTTAAAAAATGGTTACATTTCTTTCTAAACGATTGAGTGCGCTGAACGCGACCATTGTACACTAAATGCTAACTCATACTGATGGTGAGGAGTTATCGACCTTCGTCCCTACCACCACCTAACGAGAACTACACCCTACCTCAAATCATCCGTTTCATTGCCGAACCCTTTATAAAAGGTGGGACACTTTTAATACCACCGTACCTCAAAGAGTTAAAAGCGAGTCCCGACAAAATTAAACCTGAATCATATTGGATAAACTATTTTTTCAAAATAGATTGGTTTTTCAAAACTTAATGATTGCGGCCCTGGCACTATCATCTCAAAATTTTCAAACTGAAAGGAGGATTATGTTGTAACTTATTTGAAAGATATTTCAATTCTCTACATAGTAATTTTCAAAAGCAAGAAAAATTTTAAGGTCTGAAGCATGAAAGACGGCCATGCCTAAAGACAAGCCTGATTGAAATTTATCTTGTTAACTTTTGTTTTTATATTCATATTCCCTTTTTAAACGGATAAAACGATCTGCTTTTTTAATTAGATAGTTTCATTTATTTTGTTTAATGAAAAAAATTTAATTAAAATGCTATAATCATCAACCTGATAAATAGGTAACTATCTACATCCAATTTATTCGTCATGTCAAAGAAAGAAATATTTTTAATGTAATCAAATAAACTTTTTGAAAATATTAATGTACAAACTATGACACTAACTTTTGACACATTAGGTTTTTCTACTCCCATCTGAGTAAACTATATGTATATTACAAACAGTAACCATATCAAATTACAAGCACTGCTACGTAATGGAAAAGTGAGGACTGCAACCTAACGATATATCGTCAGAAATCGTAAGAAATTTTCGTTTTCTACACCAATAAAAAACTACTTGATACCCACCGTTTTGTTCTGTCAACCTGTAAAATATTCGGTAAAAGCTCTCTCAGCGCTTTCGAAAAATGTTGAGGAATTGTAAACTTTCCAGCTACAATTTTTTCGTAAATCCTCATCGGATCTTTGGCATAGAAAGGTGGATATCCAGCAGCCATCTCAAAAATTAACACACCAAGAGCCCACCAATCGACTGATTTATTATAACCTTGGCTCATAATAATTTCAGGCGCTAAATATTCTGGTGTTCCTAAAAAGTGAACGCTTTTTATTGTTTACTTTTTACAAACATATATTACCACAAAGCGTGTAAGTTCGCTGGTCATCAATTTTCTTGCAAAATCCGTAGTCCGTAATTTTTAAAAAACCGTCCTTGTCAATTAAGATATTTTCAGGTTTTAGGTCCCTGTATACCATTCCTAAGAAATGTATGTATTCAAATGCCAATATCACTTGAGCTGCATAAAATTTTGATAAGGTCTCTTCAAACTTCTTCAGTTGTCTTAAATGTGTAAACATTTCTCCGCCGTTAATAAAGGGCATTACTAAGAATAAATAAACGTTATCTTTAAAAAAAAACTCCATACTAATTAAAAATTCAAAGCGCATTGCGTCCATAATTCGAATTTCTGAAATAGTGTGTTGCACTTGCTTCGTTTTAACTATATGTTCTTTTTCCATCATTTTCATTGCGTACAACTTCTCACCCCTTGTTTTATGGTTTACTAGTAGAACACGACCAAATGACCCCGTTCCTAGCGTTTTTATTAATGTAAAATCATCAATTGACGCATTCGCTAAAAAGTCCTGTCTCCACTTTGATTCGAAATCTCTTTTGGCACGTCTCAACAGTGAATCAAAATCGCCATAATGTTTTGCAAGCTTTTGATCAGCCATTTTAGACCCATCTTAACTTGCATTTTCTATAGACATCACTTATTATTTGACGCTGACATTTACTTCAAATTCGTTGATCAGGATTTGTTTTCAGGTATTGCTATGATTTAAAAAAAAATGATTTCGAGAAATAATGAATTTTTAAACTTTTGGAAACTAATTTTTTAATAAAATTTTAAAATAGTATGTTATTTAAGTTACACAATTTAAAAATTAATTATATTTTTACTAATTTTTTAGGTATAACTTTGAGCAGTAAAGTTGTTATTTATCAGAGCACTGACCTTTATTCAAAAATAGAACGTTGAGCTAAGGTTAAGTTTTTAATTAAAAATGTCCTCAAGAATATGCTTTGCTTTGTTTGAAATTCTTATTTCAGTTTTAAAGGAGGTAAACACAAAGAATTTGCTTCATCCAATTAGAAAAGAAATACAAGAGGAATGTAAAAAAATAGAATTTAAGTAATTCAAGAAATTAAATTTCGCATAAAGATAAAATAATATTCAATTGAATTTATTTTATCTTATCGAGTTCTTTATAGTTATTTGTGTATCAAGGGCATTACGATATACTAGAAGCATAATGCCTATTTAGCGCATATAACTTTTTACTTTTCCTCTTTGAACACATGAAACGCTTGATTTTGGCTTTAAGTGTTTAGTGTTTATTTTAATTTTTGTAGCAAGTAGAAAAAGTTCGTTATGGCAGATAACATGATTTACGTTCTTCGAGGTAGGACCGTACAGAGTGAACGCAATCCAGGCAGGATTTCCCTCTTGGGTGCCTAATCTAGTACAGGCACGGTTCAAAACCTGAAACGAGCGCTGGTGCAGGCCTTTATGTGGTCTGAAAAGTGAAAAGCTAAGCTTCCCACTGCGCAAATATGCTTCTTGCATTGCAAGTATTGTGTTGTCCTTTTCTAGTTTTTTCTATTTTCTTTAAGAAAATTCTTTTCTGGCTTTGCATGTCTTTGATTTTTCTGTAGATGTTCTGGAGATCTTTGATGTTGTACACATGCCAATCTTCCCCTAATTTTCTCACAACACCTACTGTTTTGTAAATTTCGTCGTATTGGTCCGCTGTAATGATAAAATTTTCTTTTTTAAACTTCTTTTCCACTCTGCCAAAAGCTCTATCTGCCGGCAAATAGCTATGTCCACGTACAGGAAAAACCATTTCTACATTCTTGATATTTTTGGGAGATTCTCGTAACAGCCAGTACGCCAGAATGTGTACGATGTGGCATTTTTTATTTTGTCCCCCACATCCATCGCAAAATAATCTGATTGTTTGAATATTTTCGTCAAAATTAGAAGAACGAAGGTATGTCAGAAGAGCTGAGCCGACTTCAACAGCACCCCGACCTGCTTTGTGCTCGGTCCAAGTGAAAAATATAGGTTGCTTTGAATCCATACCAACGCAGCAAAAAGAATAGTAACTTGTTTGCATTTTATAAAGAGCTTCTCCAATAGGGGTTTTTGGCAGTGGATGTACCTGCTGAAGGTCAAAACAGGCGGTGTGTACAGTAGGTTCTTGTTTTTTTGCTA
The DNA here is from genome assembly GCA_949768715.1 of Dascillus cervinus. Taxonomy (NCBI): domain Eukaryota; kingdom Metazoa; phylum Arthropoda; class Insecta; order Coleoptera; family Dascillidae; genus Dascillus; species Dascillus cervinus. Next base: position 13,646,197 of record OX458316.1, on the reverse strand, counting down.
ATTTGTAGAAAGCCCTTGCTCTTAAATTGTGAAGTCGGTGTTGGGCCATCAATGTACTTTTCTTTTGTTGATCATTTGTTTGCTCAATGGAGTGTTTTAAGTTGAGGCAAGTTGAGCAAGTATCACAAGCTGGAGACTTAAATCCAATATTAAAATCTTTAACAAACACTCTCCTAAACATGGAAGGGGATGCTTGATATTGTTGTTTTCCCGTTTTGTGGCTCTTTTAACTTTTTTCCGCGAACCCATGTTTATGTCAGAAACTAGGGTATCCATGTTGCTAATTATGAGGTAATGCACACTTTAATTACCACTATCTATTACTTTTCAACAACGGTGTTTACCAAATACTGGACATGTCGTACTTTGATTGCATTTTACCAAGTGGATATCTAAATACTAGTGGACATGTTGTTTTTTGATAAAATTTGCGTACAAAAACCCGTTTGGATGTGTAGGATTTTGAATGAAACTCTTACTTTTGCAATGCTGTAACTTTGGGCATTTGCGATTTTCACTGAATCTGAGTCAACCAATCGACGCAGATGGTGGTTTTTGTTTGAATTTCATGTATAACTCAATTTCGTTGAAAATGGACATATCGGCTTTTGAATGTTAGCTCCTCAACTCTCTATTATGTGTATGTATATACGATTAGAATATCTATTTAAGTACAAAGTAAATTTGCAATTTACCTCACCAATTTTGTATCTGAGCTGACGTAAATCTTGATTTTTTTTTTACCATGAACAAGGTTCTCCACAAGAAAATTTCTATTGAATAAGATCAATGTATGTTGGAAGAAGGACAATTACTTGGAAAAATTTGATAAGCACTTCTCTTTTTGTTTTCTAAAGAGTCCTCCAAGTATCCTTCAGCGACGCTGGAACTTTTCCAGCCTCCATGTCTTTTGATGGTGCATAAATTTGCCCCAGAGTCTGCTAACAAACTAGCGGACGTACAACGGAAACAGTGGCCAGTGTAAAGTTCACCTACATTTAAAGACGTCTTTATTTTTATCCTCATTTCTTTTCTTTAGAACACTTAGTCCCATGTCATATCATTTACACATTTTAAAAAACCAAATTTAAAGACACATTTTAAAAAACATATTTAAAACATTTAGTTATTAACACATACAATTAAATCACAATTTGTTGTTTATAGGTATTTTATTTTATTTATTTTTTTATTTTTTTTTAACTGAATCTATTTTATTAAAAAACAGAAGATAATCCACAACAACAACAACAAAAGGCGCCCAACAGCGCATATATTCCACAGACCAGCGTCAAATTGAACGCAATATTACAGAAATAAAAAATTAGTTACAGTTACAATAGCGAAAATATTTTAAAATTAAGGAAAAACTGTTTAAAACAATAGGGGCAGAATTGCCTAGGACGAGGACGCATTAGGGAACCAGTAAAGTGCAGGAAAGGTAACAGCACCATGGCGTCAAAGTTTAGGGAAGGCATAGGATAATCCAGTTCACATTTATTTTGTGCTTATTTTTTATATCCGCATGAACGCCTGCGGCCTCGAGCTCGTTCAAACTTGCGTCCTTTTGACCGAACGAACGGTTTAATGTGAGAATGGGGCACACCCGGTGCCAGACCAAAGTGTCTCACAGACTCACGAGCGTTTCTTCTGCCTTCCATTAACACTGTCTTGCGTCCTGTCGGAGCACGTAAAGCCAACTGATCAAAAGTGATAACTTCACCTCCGGCTTTTAAAATCACACACGCTCAATTTAGGAAGTGTCCAAATGCTTTGATCATCAGTCACCGATCCTACAACTTCTCGGCCCGGCTTCTTCATTTGCCTAACGGTCCTAACCAAGGAAATTGGTTTATTCTGCTCATAAATAAACGTTTCAGGATTATGCTGTTAACCTTGGAGCTAGTTCTGCGTACCAAGTATCGATAGAGCTTAACTAGCAGACGTAAATACCCATCTTGGCTTCGTGGTTTAGTATGCCTAACCTTACGGTCATATTTATGGTTGATGTCGATACCCATTTTTCCACACGTCTTTAAATGTAAGATTGCTCATGTATGAATACTAATTGTATATGAATAAAGTTCACTGTTTGGTAATTCGAGAAATTTTGCTATATCTGCAGGTATCTTTCCGAATGTGTTGATTCCCACTGGCTGAATTGTACATTTATTAGCAGTGTATTTAATAAAAAGACGGTGGTGATTGATATCGTGGGCTTACAAGCAAAAGGCACTTTGTAAGTTAAAAAAAATTAAATTGAGTTATTTACTTCAAGTCGTACTCTACTGTTCAGACTTTTAGTTGACAAAGCGGTTAAGCCATTGCTTGGAGAAATCTATTGCTGATTTCTCCAAAAAAAATGACTTGGCCGCTTTGTCAACTGAAAATCGGAACAGTAGAGTACGACTTGAAGTAGCGAACTCAATTTAAAATTTTTTTTGACTGAGTGCGTTTTGCTTGTGTATGATCTGTACACAATACTAAGTACTGACGATATAACTTTAGGCAAGCCTCAGTAATAACAGCGAGTAAAGGTTCTTGGGACTCTAGTTTTACTATCTGGAATGTTTACCATTAGAGTACTTCGTAAATCCTGAATATCGTTTATTCTCATTTGGCCGAGTTCTTCGCGGCGATATGCACCTAATATATCCATTAAACTTATCATTGTCGTCGTACGAAAATTTTTGATTTCTTCGGATAGTATTTTTCTTCTTTACGCTTTAAAAATGCAATGAGTTTATAAAATTTACTTATATCTTGATTGATCTGGACATTTAACATTGCTTTTATCATTGAAAAATGTGTCCAAAGCGTAGAAGACTTCCATATTTTAAAATGCTCGTCGAAATATGCCAACATTAGTTTCGTTGAATTTGCCTGCAACATTCTTGCGGCTGCACCATTCTTCAAACCGCTTAAACACTAGTTTATATTGTTGCTTGGATTTTGTAGACAGCAAACTTAATGTTGCCCTACTAGCTGCTTCTTCTATTTGTATCAGAATTTCTTCACTCATCTCAACTCTTTTTTGGTTTCGACAAGCATATGTCAAACAATTAGTAAACTTGATTTAGTTGTTTTATAGATGTCACAGACTACCAGATTTTTTAAGCAATCTTTAATAAGAGGCTTTAAAGTGCGTTTTTCTACGTCCATACTTTAATCGATTTATTAAACATTTACTACTCGTACTTTAATGATATCCATTAAGATACAAAATTTTCATTAAGATACAAATTTTTAACCAATGGAAATGCAACATCACTAATATTGAGCAATATCAAGTGTTGCCTAGTAAATTCCCTAAATTTGTGCTTTTTACAAATACAATCGGTGAAAATGTGCGATGGTGATATTAAAATTGTGAATTTAACTCCACCAGAAATTGTGGAACGGCTTACAAGAGTCGAAAACAATTTATTGTCTGTAAAATCAGTAATGACACGAAAAATTTTACTCTCAAAACTTTTCAGAAAATGTCTTAATTGTTTTCTGTGTTTTCTTTGTAATAAAGTTTTTATAATATTATTATAACTTCTATTTTCATTACAAGTTTTATACATTTTGAAAATAAAGTGCTTGGTTTTTAATATTATGGCTGCTCGTAGAAAAAATAGTGTATGCAACTGACGTTTAATGGCTATTAAGACACGAGTATTAGAATTACGACACAAGCCGTAGGTGAGTGTCATAATGAATACTGCATCATTAAATACTCATTGCATAATATACTATAATGGTGTTTGTAGAAAAAATAGTGTATGATATAATAAGTGTTAAAAGTGTTTTTATTTTGTTCATAGGATTACTTCACTTCCCTACTCACAAAATAAAATCCCACTTTTAACACTTGTATCATAAATAACTATATATAATTGTTCGTTTTTTTTCTTTACAGAGTCAAATTTTTTTGTGCAGTTTATTTTTATGCGTCTTTAAAGTTATCTCTTTAACCTATTTGAATATTATTTAATTGCATAAACTGGAATTCTATTGTTCTATGTTTGCATATTCATTCATAGTAATTTAATTATTATTTGAGCCTGTAGAAGACTCATATTTGATGTGGTTTGTCACTATACGTGCACTGTGATTTAACCATATTGTGTTGATTCAAATTTTTATGAACATCATTTTTTTCATATTTTTCACATTACGTCTGTGTACAATAAAAACTTCAAATGTTCTATTTTATTCCATCGATAAAATACAGGGTGATTCCTAAAAAACGTCCCACGCTCTAACTCAGTTATTTATTGCACGATTTCGGAGAGAAAAATATATAAATGATTAGTCGAGTAAGTACTACAAAAATGTATTAATTTTGATATGTTCCCACATTAACTTCAATGTGAAGCAACAGTGAACTTTTTTTTTCAAATGGCAATGTACGCATTATTTTATTTATTGTGGTAGAAGATTTTTTTCTAAATCCAATGATATCTAATATCTTGACCTTGAAGTAATATTAAGGAGAAAAAAAATAAAATATTTTATAAAAATAAGTCGGACTTCCAGTAAAAAAATTTAGCATGCCTTGGAAAACAATAAGATCCTCACGTGATAAATGTCATTTAATTGTCAATATAAGAGTTTCATTCAAATTTTCACCTATTTTATGATTCAAATTGCCTCTTGCGGAACTCAATGGACTTTATTTTCAGCACCCCACACAACGCCAGAATTAATACTAATTGGCTAGAAATTAAATTTTCTGAAAAATGGTTAGGAACATAAGGACCAATTCGGTGGTCGGCACGTTCGCCAAACCTTACGCCTCTCGATTTTTGGCTTTGGGGCTATGTTTATCTAACCAATGCAGAAAACGTAGAAATTCCTCCTAATTTTATATTGAATGCAACCTATGAAGTGACTGGAAGGTGCCAGTTATGCATTCAACAAGATGATGGTCAATTTGAACAATATTTAGAAGGACATTTTTTTGTTTTGTTTGAACTGGTTTTGTTATTTGATTAAAATATTTCAGTCAATTCATTATTATTCATGATCACATAAAAATTATAAATTCGAATCATAAAATAGCTGAAAATTTAAATGAAACTCGTATATTGACACTTAAATGACATTTATCATGTGATGATGTTATTGTTTTCCAAGGCATTGTATTTTTTTTTATTAGAACTCCGACTTATTTTGATAAAATATTTTATTTTTTTCCCTCCTTAATATTACTTCAAGATCAAGTTATTAGATATCATTGGATTTAGAAAAAAATCTTCTACCACAATAAATTTAAAAATGTATAGATACATTGCCCTTTGAAAAAAAAAGTTGACTGTCGTTTCGCATTGAAGTTAATGTGGGAAAAAATCCAAATTAGTACCTTCTTGTAGTACTTACTCGACTAATTTTTTTTTTTCTGAAATCGGGCAACAAATAACTGAGTTAGAGCGTGAGACGATTTTTAAGAATCGCCCTGTATACAACGAGTGCATTCTATGTTATCAATAATTTTGCTTAGGTTACTCTTGAATGCGTGTTAGGTATGAAAACTGCACGAGTGCGTAGCACGAGTGCGGTTTTCTTCTTAACATGCATGAAAGATTAATCTATGCAAAATTATCTGAGGACATGGAATGCCCGAGATGCATTTTGAAGATAATTGCACAAGAAAATAACAGAATTGTCCATTTACAAAGTAAGCTGGTGACAAGAAAAAAATTTGACGTTTCAACGAAGCACATCCATAAAATGAGTGCGGGGTTGTTTTAGCAAGCAAAATACAACTTGTAATGTCTGAACTGGTTGATAAACGAAGATGCCATTCCTCAGAAGACCAAGAGTTCGGGAAAATATATTTGGCGACAGTTTGAAGCGTTTTAGAAAAAGCTGTCAAAATGACAACCTGTAAATCGACAACGCAAAATCGATAATTCACCAGTAGCCATAGTCAGGCGAAAATTATCGCTGTAATCAGATACCGATTGGTTTATTTTTCGAAATTCAACAAATATTATTGGTTGACAAACGTCATGTGACGTTCGTGTGAAATTATCAACAGTAATATCACAAGTGCATCAAAATATCCGATTAAATTTTGACGTTTCTGTCAAAATGTTTTGCCTAGAAATATGTCGAGCAAATTTGCCACGTAACATAATCTCGAGTGCGCAGCACGAGGGATTTTGGGTGGAAAATTTATGAGAAATATTTCTTTAAGGCAAAACGTTGCGACAAAAACGTAAAAATTTAATCAGGTTATTTTCATGCACCAGGGTATTCGGCATGATTATTTCCTGATTATTAATTTCAATAAATAGATTTTACAACGAATTATTAATTTACTTGTCGAGGAATCTTTGATAATGATTGCAAAAAAAATTCAGAAGCTATTAAACGTCAAAATTTAATCGGGTAAATTTTGACACCTTTGAGACGTAAAAATTTAATCGGGTAAATTTTGACACGTTTGAAACGTCAAAATTTAATCGCTATAAAACTGAGGAAAACCATGGTGACTGGGACTTTTTATGTGCATGAAGGAAATAATCATTTAGAGATATTATAAACAAATACGGCATACTGTGAAAATATTGATATTGCAATTGTTAGAGAATAAAAAATGAATAAAAAATGAATCAAAGTGATTTTGTACTGTTGCGGATGTAACACTAACACTACATTAACATTGCCACCCTAACATTAGCGGCATTGTGAAAGGGCCGTAAGACGCACACCAATTTTTTTTCTACTTACGTAAAACAGTCTTATGGTCTGAAAAATACCGTAATCATTTTTATTTGAATTTATTAATCTCATCTATTTATTGAAAAACAGTGTTTTTTTCTTCTTTGAACCAATTATCATTTTTTATATGTACCGTATTTACGTATTTAGTTTCTCGATTAGTCCGATTTTGAACAGTCCTGGTTCCTGGATATCAGTGGAACCGGCGACTCGAACTAAATATCTTTTAAAGTTAACTTTCAAAATATAGCATCATGAAAATTTATTAACTACAAATCATTTGAACGTAAGAATAACTTCTGAAGAATGATCATTGGTATACAGCTGTTCAGTTTATTTGGCATAAATTCGTTTCTTTTGAGTTCAGTTATTTAAATCAATTTATAATTACTTATTATTTCTCCTGAAAGATGAATAATAAAAATCCTACGAGCTACATATGCATTTGCTTTTCTTATTTTATGTTCAAATATAAAATAGTTAATTTTCTTTTTATAAAAATATTTGTTCGTAAGACGCATAAAATATTTTTGGATATTTCAGAAAACTACGCGTATTTTTCAAATTCTTAGGGTCGATTAATTATAATAATTAACAAAACTATTCTGAACAATCCCATTCTAAAAGTTACAAAAAACGTAAAAATTAACAAATTTCGCCATAATATTCAACCTTTAATGATTCAAATTTTTTCAAATAAAAAAGTTTCCGAAGGAAAGCTATGTCAAAAATAGAATAGAAAAAACAAAGCGGAAAGGCTAATTATTATTATTTTCAGGAATCGGAGGAAATTCCATTGCCAAACTGCGCATTTATATTCTAAACGTGGAATACATTTTCATGAAGCAAATGAACTTTTTTTCGCAGAATTTACTGGCTCAAATCCAGGCTTAAATCTAAAAATATCGATTTACGTCTGCACATGGCCTAAACTGCCAAAGTAAGACGTAAATTTCAAATAATGTGCATCCGCGTCTTGCCTGCTATTTCTGCATAGGTGCACTTAAGTCCCCCTGCATAAACGCGTTTTTGTAATTAGAACCATGCCCGATTGTAAAATCAAAAAGGAAACAAAAAGTGAGTTCGGGGTGTAGGACCTCGCGGTCACCTGACGCGGAACAAAGGATTTAGTTCAATTAAAGCGACGCTCGCCGTCGAGTTCTTATGACCTTGCAGGAACGAAAATAGAGCACAAACATAGTCCTAACTGCGTCTTTACTTGAACTTTTCTTAAATTCTATATTTTTCACATCCGTAGTTTATATTTAGAGTAAGAGAGGAGAATCGTATCAGCGGAAACTTCCACTATAAAGTGAAACCCGTGAGTAGCAGTTGGAACTTATTAAATTAAAATTTTAAACTTTGGTGAATTTTCAACCATTAAAATTAGATATCTATTCACTGATTCGTTTCAGTGATATTATAACTTACGATAAGCATTGTTGCAACGTAAACGCGCAACTTCAAAACTTGGAGTGGGGGATAAACAAAGAGTTTATATATATACATATAGATACCTTCCTATATATATGTACGGCACATCGAAAAACAACAATCATTTAACAGTTGCTCTCAAAAGTGAAACCAACAGTGCATTTTTTTTAAATTAAAACTTTGTTCGTTGGAATCAGTTTGAGTGTTAACAATGCGGCCGCCTTCTCAATTTGAAGATATCACAAACGCTGCCGATGAACCCGATCCTCGAATGGGTGCGATGATGATATGCACAAGACTCGCAGGAAGGGCAATCATCAGGGTCGTCGGAAGATGCAACGAGGCCCAAGAGAACAATAATCTCGGTAGGTTTTTGTTATTTTTCGGAAGTTTCAAAAACATCTAATTTAAACGCACCATTACCGGTCAACCTTACAATTTACTAATAAGGAAACTAAAAGGACATATTAACATCGAGTTTTATACAATTCACCTCTATTTATGGTTTAAACAGGAAAACATCTGATCAAGAACGTTTAGTTCGCCTTGAGAGAATCAATTCTGACTGTTGATTCACGCGTTTTTACGCAACGTAACTAGGTACCCGAGTTTAATGTTAACTCCATTATAATTTAATAAAATTATACAGAAAATGAAAGTTACGAATCTAATCGTTCTCGCGCTCTCAGACAACTGGGAAAGTTAACCAGAGTGTAATGAATGATGTTCTGAGCAACGATTCAATTTCACCCGGAAGGAAGCATTGTTGTTCTAAAATCTTCCAAATTACCTAATAGCGTCAATCACTTATTCTCATGTGCGTTTAATGTATTGTTTCTTTAAGACATTAATTTCATTGAAAACGGCGCGTCTACCGCGTTTTTGTGACTAATAAAAAATTGCGTTTTCTGATGTTTAATAAACAAGTACTTTGTATCTATTTTTGCAAACAGATCCCACGCATTCTTGGAGCATTATAAATATCTTGATGAATATTTAGTTCATGCGCGTGTACCTAGATCTAGCCGTTAGTTTAGCAGCATGGCTTCGGCAGTGACGAAAGTTATCCATCGCTGCGAAGATGCTCAAGAAACCGAACACTTAGGTATAACAGATGTAAAGCAAGTCGATAACTAGAAGGAGTTACGTAAATACTTTTCATTTACTAATTGGCGCGTTCAGAATAATCTTAATATTAGTACAATTATTTTATTTAATTTATTCATGCTTCTGCTTACCTATTTTAACTTACAAATTCAGTTACATCAGAAAAAAATGAAAGTAGTACTTGCAGAAAGTAACTATTTATAGTTTCCTCTGTTACGCTACCACTATTACCTATGTCGAAATTAATTTGGTCAAATAAACTATCGGGGAACTTTGAAAATGATATTCCCCCGAATTTTTAAAATTCTCCAAAGATCCGTTTTTAGTGCAATCCCATAATCATATTGAGTGGACCTGACAGTATTTTTAATCTTTATTATTTATTTTCAGTATAGTCTAATTTTAGGGCGGGTTTAGCTATCGTCCTTTAATTAGCACTGACGTTAGTTCATCATAGGGCAATTAACTGTCTTCTGAACCGTCTTAAATCTATTTATAATTCACTACTTGTTGGTTTTAATTACATAAGTAACAAGTTTTGTGCAAAATAAATTTTACCATGCATCAAAAAAATATTTTCAAATTTATTTACTATAATTTTAAATTTTTAATTGATCTAAATGTTTCTGGTCAAATTTTTAAAATATTCACGTTACATACGCTGCACTTAATTATTACCTATTATGTAAAAATTACATAATAATACTTTTTTAAATTGAAATGTTACAAATATTTCTAAAAAGTTATTAAACTTGAAAACATAATTTATTTTCAGATCTCTCCAATTGTCAACTCATGCAAGTTCCTGATGCGGTTTATCATTTAATGAGACATACAGAATTGAAAACATGTGATCTTAGTGATAATGTGATTACAAAAATTCCGCCAAAATTCACAGTTAAATTTAGTCTCGTAACCGATTTAAATTTATCGCACAATCAAATTTCTAAACTTCCTGATGAAATGGCGGATATGGGATCTTTAAAACGACTTGACATATCATACAATACATTCATTTCACTACCAAATTCGATCTTCAAGATACCTAAACTACAACAGCTAAATGCAAGTAACAACCACATTGTTGGTGAGTAGATAAAAATGACTAAATAATCATCAGATTATTATGGTTTTTTAATTTTAGATGTAGAATCAGAAGCAGTAGAAGATGCACCATCTTTAGAGATAGTAGATCTTACAAATAATCCAGTGGCTCCAAGATGCCATGATCTTTTAAAACAAATTTCCGCTGTCGAAATAATAATATCACCAAGAGAAAAAGAAGATTGGGAAGATCTTACAATCTAAATTTTAGAATAGCTATTTGATGTGCATACTGCCAAGCCAATATCATACATTCAGGTTTTTGTGCAATGTTTAGTAAATATTAGTTGTACATAATTAATGCTTAAAAAAGGACTTCCTTGTCCATTTGTTTATTGTATATTCACAAATATCAATTTATATTTAATGGAAGTTTTTTAATTGTGATAAGAATATTTGGGTATAACGCTTGTGCATGTGAAGCAAAGTTAGTAATTTTCTTCATTACAAACTTGTATTTTTTATAAGAAATGTAAACAAAGATGTATTAGTTTAAAATAGCTATTTTATAAACTGCTTTTTCATATCTGATTCAGATAGAATCGGTGTGAATGAGGCTCAAGTGAAATACCATTTTGGTAACGATAAACTAGAATAGTACTTATAAGCTTAGATATTCTTTGCAGAATAAGTACTTAGGAATTTTGTGTGAGTATTATTTTATAATATGTAAGTTTTTATATATTTGATATATATTAATCGTTACTTTGTGTATTTGTGGTAAACTTGTAATTATTTTCAAAAAATTTATTTTATTTTTCTTTGCTTATTTCGGATAATTTGAAATATTCATTTAACAATTGAATTTAAAAAATTGTTGATACTGCTTACTCAGGTATGTTAATAAGGTACAATTTTTCTGTGGCACTAGTACTCCACAAAATGATGATTAAATATAATAAGTGACTGCCCTGTGTAAGCACTCAAATTTTACAAAATTGGATTTATCTACTTTTTAAAAATAAATTTTAAATTATCTAAAAACTATTAATGCTTATCTATCTTCATCATCTAGTCATACTGTGATTACAAGAGATTGTGCATTGTTTATGCTGTACTTGTGACCGTTATGTAACTTATTGAATCCTTTTTTGGCAAATACAAAATATAACTTTTCTATTTTGTCTGTTATTTCTCAGTTTTATTTTATTGTGAAGAAAATGAAGCATTTTTATGTCTGCATTTATTATGAAAACAAAACAGTCATTAGGTACATAACTTATACATCCAAATACAGCTCAATAATTTAAATTAACTCGGCTACTTAAATATCATTTCTATGTAGTTTGCAAACATGCAATCACAACCATCATCATTGAATCAGTCAACAAATAAAAAAACAAACAAGAACTGAACAGTTTATAATCTGGAGTAAAAAATTTTCAAGTTTATCATGAATTGAAAACTATTGACATCTGAGATCTTCACTGATTGCTTGCTTTTCTAAAATACTTCTGTAAGCACTTAAAAATTTGATGTGCCTGTTGAGTAAAACAAAAAATTACTGGTGGGTCCAAAATTAACTGGCGTTTTTGGACTTGCACATGCGTATATAAAATCATCCGACTGTATTTGACTTCGATTCATGTTCGGTTCGGAAACCGATCGCCGAATTTTCGGTAAATTTCGCAGGAAACCTTCTAGCGTTGCATGAATCTGCCTGAACAGCGGTCTCTCATCTCTAATAAATTTGATACAGTCTTCGGTAAGTCTCCTTAATATTTTAGGAGTGTCTGGTCTTATTTTATTCAGGTCTGGCCTCAAGTATCCTCTTCCCACCATAAAAAGAATTTGATCCTTGTTATTCACATGAGAATATGGCAACTGACCCGCTAATAATTCAAAAAAGACTATTCCAAAGGCATATACATCAGATTGGAAGCTATAAGGGTTATCTTCCTGCATACGAATGACTTCAGGAGCCATCCATAAAATGGAACCTGTTGGCTGATGAAATTGTTGTGAACCAGACCATCTTGTTTTTGCTGTAGCTAAACCAAAATCACCTATTTTCACTGTAAAATCATCGTGTAAGAATATATTGTTAGATTTTAAATCCCTATGAATGATATTCTTTGCATGTAAATAATCCATTCCCTGTGCAGTTTGTCGTGATATTTCAATTAAAGTAAATAGTTCAAATTTTGATTCAAATACGTGTAAATGTTTATACAGACTAGAACCTTCACACCATTGCGTTACAATCGCCAATTGTGGTTTGCTAACACAGCCCATAAACAGAAGAATATTAACATGTCTTGTTTTTCGTAAAACTGCAACTTCATTTTTAAAGGCTTGCAATTGTGCAGTAGTTGGAATTTTTACGTTTAAAGTTTTCACAGCAACAGGACCATGCCAATGTGCTTTATAAACGGTACCAAAACTACCTGATCCTACTCTTGGACCTACCAATATTTCATCAGCTGATATTTCCCAATCTTCAATACTTTCTCGTGGAGCTAAACGCAATTTACTTTCATCTGCTGAACGGGCACGTGGTCGTCTTGGTTGTGAAGGGTTTGTAGGTGAATTTTGAGTACTTCTACAATGAGGAGGAGAACCACTGTCACCACTTTGGTTCAACGATAGTGATCTTGAACAATCATCTACCGGACCTCTAGTACTATGTATGTTCACATTTGGAGCTGAACTAGAACGATCGTGATGACCCAAAGTGCCGGAATGACGTGGTTGTCGATGAGACGGAAAACTTAAGTCTGGTTGAACCGTATGGAGAATACCTGCACTTGAATTGGCGTGCCTTGTTAAAAGAGCTAAATAATATGCATCGGTCATTCTAACCTATAAAAGTAAAAAAATAAATTTATGAGGCTCATCTTTAATAAAACAAACTTACTTGATGACAAAGAGAAGGAACCCCAGTGGCACAACGTTGGTGAAATTTATATCCACATGTTCGACAGTGAAATCCTTGAAACAGAAGTCTGCGACAACATTCACAATATACTAATGAAAAAAAAGTTTTGCGAACAAAATTATGCGAAATACTTGTAGGTATTGGAAATTTATCTAATATTTTAACAGTAATTTCTTCACATTCTAAAGTGCTAATGTCAACATCCCAAGGTACTGCAATATCAGAGTCCCCAACGTAAACAGAACACATTTCACAAATAAGATTGCGTAGTTTCATTGCTTTAGCTAAAGCCTCTCTTAACGTAAGTCCTTCCTTCCTTTCTACGCTAGTCCGTTGTTGATTAGGTAAATGAGCTCTTAAAAAAGACATAGGCTTTTTTAACATATCATGATGTAATTTATTATTCACATCACATTTGAATTCGCTCAACTCTGGACTTTCATGTCCATTACTTAACTGTTCTAATAACCTACGTTCTTCAGCTTCTAATTCATGCAATTTTGATGTTAAATCGTCGTATTCTTTCAAATACATTGCAGGGGGGTGTTGAAAATCAGCAAATTTAGCATTTAAAGCGTCAATATTAGTACGGGTAAGGCTTATCACATTTTCAATGTTTTTTAGTTCTTGTTGAATATCCATGTCCTCACTATCGGTCGACATTGTATCACTATAGTTACTTGCATTAGATAATGAAGTAACGTTTCCATTCAATCTTTTTGAATAAGTATCACTTTTATCAAAATCGTGTAAAACAGCCATTTCTACTTGAACACTTTTCCATTTCTATGATCCCAAACTGTCATTTCATGATAATTGCTAACCAAACAAGTTGGTTCGCATCGCAGACGGGCATTTTATATGGTTGGTAACCGTCAATTAGTACCAATATATTTAATTAATTTCAAATATTACTAGATCACTTCAAAGAGAATGTTTTCTTTTAAAGTTCTATTTAAATCGTTGTAATTCACAAAGTCGAATAAACTTGAAAATTGAAATGTGCGATTACCTGTTTAGGTCATCAATTTCAGCCGATTTTGTTGTACTTGTATCTACAATGAGCGACCAAAGTATTGAATAAATTCATTAAAATCGGAACAATTGTTTTTCAACAAAAAAATCCTTTAATCGGTCAAGTTTAATTTATAAAAATGTACATTTTTCTACCAAATTCGATTCCCAACTATCATTTGTTTTCTAGTAATGACGTCATCGGCATTTTTTATATTATAGTAAGCCCATATTTTTTTTCAATAAAAATGATGGCATGAAAATTTTGATATCTTGCTTAACCCTGCGTTACTAACGTACAGACACATGACGTCGTTACTAACCCCGGTCTCAAAGACCAATATTTTAAAAGAGGAAAATTCTGGCTTCGGAATATTATTTTTTGAACTTTTTCATTGGATTTCAATAAGAAACTTTCCTTTCTAACAAAATAACTAATTTCATTCTTATTTTTCAACAACAAAATATTTAAATAATTCCGAACAATTGGAAAAGTTTATTCTTTGTCAAAATCTTAAAAATTGTAATTAAGGAAATAATAAAGTTTCTGAAAAAAAGATAATATCAGAAAAAACACTTTCGGCAATATAGTACTACAGCGAGTTACAAACTTTGCATAATCTAGTCCTTGCATATGGGCGTTATATGCTCTAAACACATATACTTTTATTCCTTGAACAATAGACACATCGTCCAACAACATTATCTCCACCCGGTTGATGTTTATCCTGAGTACCACACCACATATTTCTAACAATCTAAGACTAAGTGTTCTAGAGATCGAATCCAAGCCTCTCCAAGAAAACTTGTTGACTAAATTTCTCATCTGTTATTTTATTGCCTTTATAAATGACATGAATTGATGCCTGCTACATTCATTGCACAATAAAATAAAACCATCGACCAACGACAGGTAAAAAACAAAAGGGCCTCTCATCCATGCGGCCGTCTTGATTACACGAATACTAACCTCGGTTTCACAGACCGATTCTGTTGATAAACCAAAAACGCTACATCGTTGACCGGAACTGCATACACTGTTGACGTGAAATCAGTTCAGTTGTAATCGTAGATTTAAAAATTGGTCGGTCTCTGAGACTGCACGTTATTAATAACAAAAACCTATCAAAAACTCCTTGAGTAAGTAAGTAAATAAAATCTTAACAATATGCAAGTCTAAACAAATTCTTCTTGAACATTTAAGAAACTGTACCTAATGTTTATCCAATATTTACTATTAACAAATTGATGTTTGGTAAAAGTATAAAACATGTTTAAAAGAAACTGTATATTTACAAATTTAGCTATAACATTTTACTATTTTCTTTTACCGTTAATTTTACTAATTTTATTTTTGGATAGATTGTCAAAAAATAACAAACCTGCTGCTCTCTCTATAGTTTCTGGAGGAACCTGAAAATAATTATTATAGCCCCAGACTCTTTTAAAACAAATACAAACCTGAAAGCTGGTAAGCGGAATTGTATCATCAATAACTTGATTTGGTAAAACATATGCCTCCATATCCAAGTTTCCAGTTTGCATTTCACCAATGACTACTTTAAAAAAATGTGTAGGAACGGCGACATGATTTCTACCAATAACTTCATATTTAACGTAAGTTTTGCCATCACCTTCTTTTCTAGATTAAATTTCAATAAATCAAATATTTCAAAATTTCTTAAAACTACCTTGGCAGATATAACGGCCCAGTACAACAGTAAACATTTTTATACACTTTTGTAAGTTTTCGAACATGTCTTTCAAGTTTATTCCAGTAATCTCTGTTAAATCCTTTTCCCACCTGTGGTGCCATGTTTGACAAATAAAATGTTTGTTCAACATGCTTTTGACTATATTTATGATTTCCAGCGGCAGCTAAGTGGCCTCTATCATAACCGGATCCTTTGTAATCAGAATTTTCTGATCTAAACAACAAAAAGCAAGAAATGTGTTTCTTCATGTAAGTAAGATGTTTACCTGAAGAAAGAATGTATACTTTCATCTACCGTAAAATTGCATAATGCTCTATCTACATTTTCATTGTGCTTAACACTTTCAGTCGTTAAATGTTCAAAAACCCAATGTGCAACACGTGTCTTTCGATCATAACTTAAAACATAATCATCGAAAGATCGCACATTATCCAATCCTGGAAAGCCATACTTCATAATCTGGGACACTCTACTGACATTAGTTTGTTCAGGACCCATTGATGGAGGTATGGGTGTTGCTGCTGAGACAGTTCCAAACAACGGCAAGCCAGGACGTTTTACAAAGTCATTTTTTAAAACTTGAATTTTATTATATGCAGAACCTGCTATGAAACCAGCCACGCAAACTCCTCCATAAGATATGTATCTCATTATCTTTTTTTTGCTCATTTTTGAATGATTATCTACGATTTCAGGTTATCATGATACACAGATAATAAAGAAATCATGTTACATCACATGTTTTTGAATATCTCACTTTTATTTACCTAATCAAAATGAGTGGTCTTGTTTTTGGCAAATTAGCTTTTGTAACAGGTACAGTACAGACTGAAGCAACAATGTTTATTTTGCTTGAATGTACAACTGTCTATGATATTTATTTATTACATAATATAAATTATTTTTTGGTTAGGAGCTGGTTCAGGAATTGGTAGAGCAACTTGTCAAATATTAGCTCGAGAAGGAGCAACTATAATTGCTTCAGATCAAAATGAAGCAAGTGTTAAAGCAATTATTGATAATCTCCCAAAATGTTCTGCCAATAATCACTTGAGTCTTAAAGTGATTGTTGATCAAGTCGAGAGCGTTAAAACCTCCCTCGATCGAATTCTTGAAGTTTATAAAATACCACCTTCAATCATAGTGAACAGTGCAGGAATTACGAGAGATAATTTCTTATTGAAGCTCTCTGAAGCTGATTTTGATCAAGTTTTGGATGTCAATTTAAAAGTAAATCTTACTGAAATGTTTTATAGTTTATGCATTATTGCATTTGTAGGGAACATTTTTAGTGATTCAAACTTTTGCTAAAGCAATTGTAGCAAATCAAATAACAAATGCATCCATAATAAATATTGCTAGTATTGTAGGAAAATATGGCAATATTGGTCAAGTAAATTACAGCGCTAGCAAGGCTGGAGTTGAATCATTGACAAAAACAGCTGCTAAAGAATTTGGAAAATTTGGAATTAGATGTAATGTTGTATTACCAGGATTTATAAAATCCCCTATGACCGACGCAATACCGGATAAAGTTAAGCAAAAGTTTGTAGGTCTTGTACCTATGGGAAGATTTGGAGAACCAAATGGTTAAACTGAATTTCCACATAAAAGATTTTTTTTAAATTAAATATTTACAGAAATTGGAGAAGTTATTACCTTCTTGGCATCTGACAAGAGTTCTTATATCAATGGGGCCTCCATTGATATAACTGGAGGATTTTAAAACAACTTTGTATTACTCATTTATTGGTAATATAAAAAATGTAACATTTTAATATTATGTCTTTTTCCTTTTTTGCATCTTGGCCCGTTTATGAGCTTTATAGTGTGATTTTTGTTTTTCAACAATGATTTCTTTATATTTCCTTTTATTGTATCTGTTAAATTCTGCGTCAGCTAGCAATTCATCAACTAATGTTTTTTTCCTATCTTTACGCAACACACGATTATTATAGTATTCAAGGGGAGAATCCAGTACTTTTCCCACCTGCAAGAATTATTATTTTAAAATGCATGATTGATTTTGTTCTAACCTTACTTGAAAATATTTTGGTAGGACTTTTAAGTCATTTTTCTTATAAAAATGTTTCGGATCAAGAACAGAACGCATTTGTAATACTTCAAGATTATTTTTAATCTCGTCAGTTACTTCTGTAGCTGGAAGGCCATACCATGATTTACCTTTGGTTTTGTCAGCTTCTCTCTGTAAAGCAAAAATGGTAGTCACATTATCAAACCTTTTTATAGCTGCATACCTTTCGTATTTGTTTTAACTTCTTTTCGGATGTTTCATATGTAGGCACAGTTTCGAGCTTTTCAAAATTTCCATTTACTGCAGCTTTCTGCAAAGTTCTTTCAATATGTTGTTGATCCGCTGATAAAAGAATAAAAATTAAAAGAATTCTTGTTTAGACGATTTCACCTTACTTTCTGAATCGCTATCTATATATTGAGAATGATCATTTGCTGCATTCAAGAAAATATTTTTCTTCTTTTCAATAGTTTTACTGCTATCGCCCTTTTCTAACAAAGTAGCTTTATACTCTTCTAATATTTGTTTTATAATCGAATCTAAAATAATTTTTCATTGCAAGTTTAAAAAATACATTCATTTTTGAATGATGTTAAAATTTATTAGGTACCCTTACTTTTTGAAGAAGTACTAGCTGTTGCATTTGTAGAACTCAAATTTCTATCACCTTGCGAGTCAATAAAAAAATCCATTTTATTAACTAGTCAATAAAATGACACAATGAGGTTAGAAAATAAATAATGGAACGTGGGCGGTTGTAAAACTGCTCTTTGGAGAAATGTCAAACTAAAAATTATTTTGAAAATTAGATTTAAATTTCTATTTTAAGTAAATTTTGATGAAACGGCGTTAGTTGCGGTAATTATCATTGCTGTTATTTTCGTAATTTGTCATTTACTTGGTTATCACACATGATAGTAAATATTGGTATGACCTTTACATGCCCTAGATAATTAATATTCATATCTTATCTTTACTTATGAAATTTATAATCTTTTATTTTCTTATAAAATTTCATGTGATATCAAAATTAATTGTTGTTGGTTCGTGCAACTACAAGTAAATAATTGGTAAATTCAGGGTTAAAATTATATTCAATCGTGAAATATTAATACCTAGCGTCAATAGTTAATAATAATCATAGTTTAAAATGTTATATAACTTTTTTTAGCTCCGAATCCAGATAATAAGTATAAATGTTAAGAAGTGGCATTACACAAAAACTATTAAAACTTGCCAAACAGATTGATTGTATCAAAAGCAATCCAATTATTGGTGCAAATATGTCATCGATGACAGCAATTCAAGAAAAATTCAAATTACCTTCAAGATATGCAGGAAGTGAAAAAAGTGTCTGGTAAACACTTCTACATCCATTAGAAATTGAATATATAAAATAATTGCTGATTTTAGGGTTGAATACATACAGCTGGCTCTCGATTATCGGCCATTAAATTTGGGGCAAGGGTTTCCTGATTTTGCAGCCCCAGATTATGTTATTAATTCACTTGCAGATGTAGCCAATGATAAAAATGTTTTAATACATCAATATACTCGAGGATTTGTATGTATCATAAGTACATTTGCAGATAATTTTTAAAATTAAACTTTTTTTAGGGCCATCCTAGATTAATAGCAGCATTAGCCAAATTATATTCCCAGTTAATAGGAAGACAAATAAATCAACAGACAGAAATTTTAGTTACATCAGGAGCTTATGAGGCCCTTTTTTCATCGATAATTGGACATGTAGATGAAGGTGATGAAGTGATAATAATTGAACCTTTTTTTGACTGTTACGAGCCGATGGTGCGAACTGCAGGCGGAGTACCTCGGTTTGTACCCTTGAGATTGGTTAGTCAGAAGATCACAACGTTTTAAAATTATTATGAAAACATATTGTAGAAACAAACTTCCAAAATAGCTTCAGCTGCAGATTGGTTATTGGACCAAAAAGAACTGGAAGGTTTATTCAATGAAAAAACTAAAATGATTATTTTAAACACACCTAACAATCCTCTAGGAAAAGTGTACACCATGTCTGAAATTGAGATGATTGCCGACTTGTGTAAAAAATGGAATGTTATGTGTGTTGCCGATGAGGTGTATGAATGGATGATCTATAAACCCCATAAACATATTCGCATTTGTGAGTAGTCATATATACTTTATTCTAATCACCAATAAACTATTAATTCAGCAACATTACCGGGAATGTGGGAAAGAACAATAACAATAGGATCGGCTGGCAAAACATTTAGTGTGACTGGTTGGAAAACAGGATGGGCTTATGGACCTGCTTATTTAATGCATAATCTTCACATGGTGCACCAGAATTGTGTATATACCTGCAATACTCCAATTCAAGTAAGATGAAACTATTAATTCAATAGTTATATACAAAAGGTTACATTTAGGAAGCTGTAGCTCGTGCTTTTGAAAAAGAACTGGAACGTTTGGGACAAGACGATTGTTACTTTATTTCACTGCCCAGGGAATTGCAAGTAAAACGTGATTACATGGCACAAATGTTGACTGATGTTGGAATGTTACCTACCATTCCTGATGGAGGATATTTCATGCTAGCAGACTGGTCTCCCTTAGGTAAAAGTTTATTTATTGATGAATGCTTACTAAACAGACAATTTAGTATCGAAGGTTGACCTCGGTACAGAGTCCGATAAATATAAAGATTATCGCTTCACAAAGTGGATGACCAAAAATGTAGGCCTACAAGGAATTCCTCCTACGGCATTTTACAGCGAACCCAATAAGCATCTTGCAGAAAATTTTGTGAGATATTGCTTTATTAAGGTAATATTTCAAAACTTGATTTTCAGTTTCATTGGATTTTTTAATTTTAGCGAGATGAAAATTTGAAACAAGCTGCAGCTATCTTGAACAATTGGAAGGATAAAACACAATAGGAATAAATAGTTATATTTTATATACATTTGTTGATTAATAAAATAAATGAAATGAATTTAATCAATTTACTTGAAAAACTAAGAACCAAAATCACCACGCAACCATCTCTTTGCATCTCTTGTATCGTTTCCGTAAGTTTTCCCAAATCTGAAAATGGTTTCACTTAATCAGAATTTAAAGCATAATTCTATTTACCTAAATATAGCGCCAGGAATGTGTCCAGCGTAATTTGGCAATTGACCAACATGTCGATGATAAATTTCTGAAGGTTGAATTAATAAGGGAGGGTCTGGTCGACTAACTGATACTGGGGCCCATTCGGTACTCAATCGTTTGCGATAATTTGCAGTAAAATCGCATAATGCACTATTTGTCATAGCTTGATTAGTTTGACCGAATGACCCATATCCAAATGGAGTATGTCCAGCAAAACCTGTAAAATAACATTATATTTACGTATTCAAAATAAATGATAGTTCATACAATATTTCTGTTGTTGAACGAACGAATTATAAAGCTTTTCATACATTTTTACAAAAATTTTCAAAAATATTTGACATTAATTCTAACAATATTTCATTGTTTTTCATGGATAAAAGATCAAAAATTACCTCGTTTTAAGTACTTTTCAGGATCGGCATTGTCCATGAAATAGGGGCTGTTTGAGTGATTAGGTGGACGAATGGGTGGTTCATCTACTGGTAAATTTCTCAAAATTCCAGCACATTCAGGTCGAACTTGCAAAAGGGGCAATTTGAATTCACTTTGTGTTAACTGAAAGCCGAAATTAAAAAAAATAATTTATTCATTACAATATTCTTACTTCACGATCTTCAAGATTCTTAGGGTCCCATTTGTTATCTTGTAATGCACCTTGTTTGACTAGCTGATTCAGGACAGCCTTATCACTGTTTTGCATCTGTTCAAATTCTGAAAGGGCTTCGGTTGCTTGTACCGTATATCTTTGTCCAAATAAACCGTGTAAGCGAGGTACAAATCCTTCATATCCTGGAATTGTTGGATGTTTATATACAGGGTCACCTTGTATGAACCTTGCATTAACTATATCGATATCTCTTTGTGCAGGCCGAAAAACCTATTTTCACATATTGTAATTTGTTCTATTCTGACTTATTTTTGTACCTGAAAGTCATCAGCAGTCCTGTCCGATAACACCAGTTTTTCGGCATGGCTCACTGTAGGATCTAATAATAATTTGTGTGTTGTTGAGCCATAAGTATCCCCAAGTCGATATTTGTATTGCGGGCAAAAACCTGTATACCTGCAAAAAATTATTTTGAAAAAGTTACAAAATTATCTCATTTACCCTGGAATAAAATGAGGATTTGGAGTTGAAACCAATTCTGTGGCCATTTTTACAATTAATTTTAACAAATACAAAAATAAATTTCAGCGTTGAATTTTTAAATCATCAGAATTGCTGTCAGTTAAATTTAATAAAAATTGTTTATTTGATCATGGCTAGTTCCCTGCAAAAATTTATTTTGAAAAAGTTACAAAATTATCTTATTTACCCTGGAATAAAATGAGGATTTGGAGTTGAAACCAATTCTGTGGCCATTTTTACAATTAATTTTAACAAATACAAAAGTAAATTTCAACGTTGAATTTTTAAATCATCAGAATTGCTGTCAGTTAAATTTAATAAAAATTGTTTATTTGATAATGGCTAGTTCCCTGCAAAAATTTATTTTGAAAAAGTTACAAAATTATCTTATTTACCCTGGAATAAAATTTTTTTAATTTTTTTTTTTAGTTCCCTAAATTTTTACTTTTTCATTACTTGAAAGTGATTATTAAGTGTGGAATTTCGTTATGCATCATAACTGGAACAATATCGGTTTCACTCATTTTAAATCTCTACTCAATCAAATCCTCACGTTTTATACTTATAATTGGAAGGAACAAAAATTTCTAATTTTTCGAATGAGCAAAGTGTGTTTATCAATGAGAAAAATAGCTCCTTTAAATTATGACTGAAAATGACACCCTAAACGGATTACATAAATGGAACCAAAAGTTTTTGAATATTTCCGGTTTATGTGAAGAAATAAACATTCGACAAACGATAATGTAGTAATAATCATTTTTCTGGTTATAAATGACTTCATTGGTTCTTTTTAATCGTTTATTGTGGTTTCTAACTGATATGCAGTTTATGATTGCTTTTTACTTTGTAATTTAAATGGAACGATTAAATGGATTTGTTAAAATATTATTTTACTTCTTTTTAGCCAAACACTACCTACCTACAAATAATTTCTTTCAAAAGGGAGGCAATATTATTTGTACGGTAATAAATATGAAGAGATAGTGTAGTGGACGCGTTTTCTGAAATAAACTATTTATTCCAAAAGGACTAAATTATAAGAAAAATTGGGATAGGTATCAACATAATGCTTTTTCTTTAAAACAAATGCAGAATTACAATTTCAAAACGATAAAGAAAGTGAGTTCGTCACAGCGTTGTAGTGTATGTAGTGTCATTTTATCAACTGTATATAAAATAACATGTACTATTTTTACCATGCCACATTAATACTTGTTATACAGTATTGTATACTATCATGTATGTTTAACTAAGTAATTGTCCACACATGAGTTAAATTTATTCAAAAATTATTTACCTTTTGTTCCTTTTTTATACTCATGGTCACTTTTGTTATAAAATTTAAAAATTTAAAAACATTTTAAAAGCACATTTATCCACAAATCATTGTTTAGTCACATAACAAAATATTAAAATTTTTAATTTGAGAAATTAAAAATTTTAATATTTTGTTATTTTTTTTGTTAATTTGAGAAATTAAAAATTTTAATATTTTGTTATGTGACTAAACAATGATTTGTGGATAAATGTGCTTTTAAAATGTTTTTAAATTTTTCAATTTTATAACAAAAGTGACCATGAGTATAAAAAAGAAACAAAAGATAAATAATTTTTGAATATATCATGTATGTATATTGGTTTTATCTTCTTTTTCTTTTTAACTTTGATCTTCAAAACAGGTGAAAGTTTTACAAGAGATAATTATTTCCAGTAGTAGATGAATATTTCTGTTGACTTTCGAAAACAAGTGTGAATTTATGCTTCGGTCTTTTTGTCATCATGTAAAGTTACCAAAATAGGCAGGTCTCTTAAACCTCAAGAAATACAGGGTGTTGTTTTACGCATCTCTCCTCTTATTTAAATAACACACTATTTCTTATCTTTAGCTTCAGAATAAATTTTTTTTTTCTTCTGTTTAATGAATGTTTTGATAAAGTCCTTCATAGCTATCTTCGGATTAGCAACTTAACAACAATTGTTACAGTTATAGCAACGATTGTTATTAACTATCTGATATTTTATCCGGAGATGGAAATACCGGCCCTAAGTTAGTTGAACCGTAGGTAAATTAAATACCTAGGTATAATAAATTATTATTTACTAATTATTAGTAGCTGTAGTTAAATGTTCAAAAATGTAGATATTAGAATAATTAGTATTTGCATATTTTTAATAAATATTTTTGACATTTCCTATTTCCGTTAACGATGATCTATACTGCCCTCCTAAGAAAAACCCCCGTATCTACAAAAAAAAAAAAACATTGAAATTTTAGTACTTATTCGATTCTGCTCGATTTATATGACATATTTACTTAATAAAAAGACTGTAAATGCAAGAAAGCATTGCATTTACGGTCTTTTTATTAAGTAAATATGTCATATAAATCGAGCAGAATCGATAAGTACTAAAATTAAAAAAAAAAAAAAATTCTGTAGATACGGGGGTCTTTCTTAGGAGGGCAGTATAATTACAACTTAAATGTACGTTAAATTTTCTTCCGCTTTATTTTTGAAGAGAATTTAGAAAAACTGTGAAGAAAATGTTATAAACACATCTAATAATTGAAAATCAATTATATATTTATTTAATTTATTTTTAGTAGGTATTTGTAGTTTTTAGATGGAGTCGAAAATACCTTTCTTGAAATAATCAATAAAAAATTCACTGAATTATTCAATAACCGGCTACATTTCCCGCAGTTTTTTTAACGTGCGCTGTTCGGTTAAATATTTAAAATTTGCACAGCTACAGCGGGCCTTCGACGCTTTTAAAACTCCACTTGCATTTGTACCTACTTTTAATGAAAGGCCAGGTGAGCTAGAGGGGAAAGCGACACGCTAACCGCTCACGACTGCCACGATCGAGGTCTGGAATTCCACGCAGTGTTTAGTTCTAATTAAGAAGTGAAATAAAGTAGTAGTATTATTACTGATACATTTTTCATCAGTGTAATAACACATTTACGCAATCTTTTATCCGTTTAGTGGGACAATACAAATTTGAAACAGTGCTACCGCTCTTGAATGTTCTAAACAGTGTTGTTTATTTTTAAATATTGTTACAGTGAATTTTGTCAACGATTTAAAGAAATCGAAGTTTGTTATTGTTTTAAAAGTATGCAGTTAACTCTTTCGTTGATCATCACAAAGAAAGAACAGGTTGGCACGAAATTTAAAAGTAAACTCTAAATTTATCATCAAAGCCATTAAAATGAAGTATAACACTATCAGCACTAGTAATTTCAACAGCGAAGGAAAAAAGGCGACGTTTACTGTTTATGCAGATATGGAAACTTCTGAAGATCAGGTATAGATTTTAAAAATTAACTGACAAAGTATTCGTCGAATCACCACCTAAAAATCTCTGACATTCCTATCGGACTTCCCTGTTGAATTTTACTTTTAACTGTATTATACCGTTTCAATTTCGGGCTGCTCGTGAAAAATATTTCTTAATTCATTGCAGAAATTTTAATGTACAAATTGATTGTCTACTTTAAAGTCATTATTATTGTAGGCAGGCCAAATTCTTTCTGTTAATTATTTCAAAGATGTCCAATTAAACATCATTGTATTATTTAATTTTTAGTAATTTATTCCAAACTTAGTCAACTGTTACCACATATGATGTCATTGTTGTTGATTATTATTTTTTAAAGTTTAATTGCTTTATTATGTATGTGGGACATATTGTTTTGTTTACTGCTTATTTTAGAAGTGACTAACCGGATAATTTCTTTTTCTTGAGATTGGTTTCAAATATAAAAACCCATTATACAACCACATATCTGTAATTTTTTATTGTTTTCTATTTTATGCAATAACTAGCTCAACTCGTGCGTGATAACAGTTTTTATTTATTTAAGTACCACTTTCCAAAAGTATGTTTCAAAGTTTTGAAATAAAGTTACTCGACGTGAATTTGTAAAAATAAAAATAATTTTGTTAATATACAGGGCGTTTAAAAAAAGGTAACACATTTCTGGGGCTGATAGTACATCATACAAGATGTGCAAAAGTTTTAATAAATATTTATTTGGAAGATGCTAACACTTTTCATCAGAAACTTTGGTCGTAATTTGGAGCCGTCAAATTGACGAGGAAAATTGTAGATTGGAATGAACCCTACAATTTTTGTCATTACTAATTTTTGTGGTTTTGGCCATTTTTAATTTGCATCCAGTATTAACCGATACCTCAAAAATCTAGACAAAACAATTTGTTTCATTTTTTTTTGTGATTTATTAATTGCTTTTACGATTTGGATTTCAAATGAAGTTTTTGACAAAAGAAACTATCAAAAGCACCAAATTTTCTGATAGAAAGTGTTAAGGTTTATCGGTTAAAATTAGATGTAAATTAAAAATGGTCGAAAATATCAAAAATTAGTAATGACAAAAATTGTAGAGTTCATTCCGATCTACTATTTTCATATTCAAAATATTTATTTGGCACCAAAAAACAATGCCCTTTTGATCGCTCAAAATTACAACCAAATTTTCTGCTTTTTATGTGATCGCTGGAACCGATGATATTAAAAATCGGATTTACATTCGGTTTAGCTTGGTTTTATAGTAGCCCAGTCAATTTAGAAACAATAAAATCGGTCAAGAGCGAGTCAGGCCCGCACAATTAGGGTTCCGTACTAAAACAACAATTTTCTCGCAACTATTACATTGTCGGTATTCTACGCAGTTTTCCTGTAATCTATTATATGGCTTAATATCTACTAACACTATTAAAATCAAAATTTTAACTTTAGAAACCTAGGAGAACAGGGGGGAACGGTCATTTTTTCACATTTTTAACTATATGATTAAGACCACTGAACTTAAAATTGTAAAAAAAATATTTTTGGAATTCGTACAGTTAGCTCTTTAAAATGATATCCCACACGATATGTTAATTTAATTTTTTTTATTGGTACTAAACTGACCCCCATATTAATCTAAAAATAAATTTTTATCTAGTTATGATGAGCGATTTATATGCGCGGCATCAATATCTATCATTACACCAAATTTCAAGTTTCTACGTTGCTTAGTTTTCGAGAAAAACCCCTGTGACAGACGGACGGACACCGAAGCGATCTTATAAGGGTTCCGTTTTTTCTTTTTAAGATACGGAACCTTAAAAATGCAACCTTGCAGAAAGTTGGTGTATAAATTGACTGGGCTGCTATAAAACCAGTTTTGTTAATATGCATTGAGTTTAGCGTAAAGTAAAGGTGGTGTTGGTTCAGCAATAATGTTTGACAGCGTGAAACGGAGGTTTAATTTATGTCTTGAAAACGACGGCGAACATTTGCCTCTAAATTGGCAAGACTTTTCTTTCCTCATTTCCTAATTTGTCACATTACTCTTCTTTTTCACTCATCTGAAAATTTATTCAACCAGGGCACAAAAAGGTCCCTTTTGCATTTCATTCCCTTTTCTGCGCATCCTTACTGCTATCCAAGATTTGACGAACTGTAATTTAATTTAAAATATCGATAACTTACGTGCTACGTGGGTTAATTCTAAATAGAACTCGTATCTGCGTGATTTGCAACTTAAGGAAAGTGACAGGAACAAAACGTGCTTTTAAAATATAGCCCTGGAAAGGAATACATTCTAAACATGCAGTTTTTAGGGCCTCCTAAACATTTTGTTTTGCTGTGTCTGTGGGATACGATGTTTTGCACTTATGTAAGATTGAAATCCATAGCCCCGTAGTGATTTCAGTTTTCTTATTAATAATAATAAGTTCGAGAATAAAAACTATTTTTTAAGGTCACTATTTAAACGTTTGATATAAATTGTTCGTTAATGTAAGTGTTTATTCGATGACTAATCTCATTGCGCATTCTTTTACGGTGTAGTAATGTTCTAACATTTTTATTATTATTATGTTCTAACTCAACAATGGCAAGATGAGTTGATATGTCCAAGGAACCTACTAACTCATTTATTATGTGAATTTCTATGTTTAGGATACAGAATGTAGAGCGGTCATGCCTGCAGGTTGTAGTGTCAATAATCACAACGTTTGTAGCAGTTTGTCGTACCTGATAGCAAAGAATACCACTGACCCTTCGAATAGTCTTAAGTATTACGATTTAATTTTCGGACCTCATTTCAGTTGTACCTTGGACTACGGTGTTAAAGACGTTTGGCTATTCAAATATTTTTCTTCTGTAGTAAATATATGCTTAGCGACGTAAGTAAGTAGTGATAAGAAATTGAAGCTGTTTTTATTTTATTTTTAAACATTCGTAATGCTTAGGTTTTTCAAATAGATAGATAGGTACTTACCTATATGGCGCTGAATTTTAGGTCAATAAACTCGACCTGACCTTAATTTAAGAATGCGGTCATATCTTTGAAACCCTGGCTGTTTTAGCTCAAAGAACTTTCAATTTTATTAAATTCGTTTTATCTTATTCAGAGATAAATGTTTGGTAATTGCTATCGAAAAGTTAATAAGGACATGTATTATGATTATATTTTTAATTTTCAAATTGGTTTTAGGTATATTATTACTAAAGGAGTGAATGTTATTCATTAATATTGTAATGTGTTGCGGAAGTCGGGGAATAAATTACACACCTCTCCAAAATTACACTAAATATATCTAAAAAAAAAATATTATTTCCAAATACTTTTTCAAATAGAAACTTGAAAATCTTAGCTTTTAATAAACGTAATGCCAAATCGCTGTATTTCTTGTCCTTCGATTAAATTTTAAAATTGAATGGTTTTTAGGGGTTGCGTTATTATTTAAAAAAAACATGACTATCATAAAAGTGGGTATAGATCTATTACTGTTGATTGGTGAGACGCCTGGACGTTAGAGTTTACAAACGCGGCATTTACTAGTCATTTCAAATTTCAAACCAATCACGGGTTTAAAAATTTACAATTTCTGGGATCAAACAACCGTTGTAGAATTTTTACAAGGTTGTGAGGGTTTTATTACCATTATTCTCGTCGGTCCTCTTTTGCTCTGTACCACAGTTCTATTATGTAGAATCAGTTGGTTCAGTCTGTGGTATTTATGTAAATCATAAAAAATAATACAAACAAATTTAGTTAAAAACAAAAAGGATGTGATTGAATGCAAGAAAACAGACCATTTATTTTTGAAAATGCAATCAAGTTTATAACAGCCTCCTTGTATTAAAGCAAAAGTACCTATGCAAATTTGAAAAAAAAAGGCAAAATGGAAATTGGCGGACAATAGAAGATGTAATGTGACCTGAATTGTAGTGGACCTACGACAAAAATAAACAACACCGGTAGAAGAAGAAATCAAAGAAATGTTTAATTTACCAGTCAGTAGGATGTGATATTTTGGCACTAATTTCAACAATAATTAATCTTCTCACTACATTTTCCCTAATTGGTTCCTTGTTAAAAAATCATAATCGTCCCATATTTCAAAATTATTCGGTCTATTTCGAATAATTTTTGCTTTCCTATCTTCATTATATGACGATTCATAGAAATTATTCATTTCCATAATTTTCACTTGACAAACACCGCATACTGCACAATATTTTAGGATAAACTGAAAATTTAACCGTTGAACCAAGTACAGCAGGCGGCTCAAGTTGAGCTCAGTTCATGACTCAACTTTTGGTTTAAACTAGGCTGAGAAACGATTTAAACCATGAACTTAAACTTAAACCTGAACTAGAGCTTAGAGCTTAAATTGTTAGTTTAACAATCTTGGTGCGCTTATCTCTTTTTAAACTTTCATAATTTTTGAATGAGGGATGAAACGAAGAGGCTTAACTTCGGTTCAAAATCCAATCCCGACTTCCAGGTATCTCGCCAATCGACAGTAATAGATCTATACAATCCAAGTACATTCAGTGGGGTCTACAACAAATTGTCTTTGTTGTTATTGAAAATAGAACAAGACTCTAAAATTTGCGTTTCACTTTCATTCTGATAAGCTCATGCATATTTAGAATGGGATGAACTGCACAGAACTACTTGGAGTATTACCTACTGTGTTGTAACACAGCAGATTCAAGATTTCATGAACTTTGAAGCAGAAACCAAAACTTGCTTCGCGATACTACATACCGGTGCATTCAAAAGTTGCAAATTTTTTAAGCGTTCTTAAAGCTCCCAATAGATGTGTATTACCACTATAATGTATACTTTAATAATAGTAATACCTTGTAATACCTAAAAGGAAGCTTCTGCGGTATGACAAAGTATGTGTATTATTACTCAGGATCAAAATCGGACTCGATTAAGCCATATCCGTCCGTCTCTCCGTCCATGCACACATCTCCAAAACTAAAAGTCCGAAGGACTTGATATTTGGTACAAATATTTCCTATAAAAATTGGCTGAGATCCCCCCCCCCCGCAATTCACAAAAACCTATTATTCTGTGCAGGCATCTCCACCGAAATTAAAAGTCTGAGAGAGTTGAAACTTTATACACATATTGGCAAGAATTCAAGGAAGACACCTAATTCTATTCCACGTTGCTCTCTACTGCTGCAAACGTAATTCCTTATTCCAGCAAATTTGATCCTTCTTGAGCCAGTTCGTATACTTCCTGGAAAGTCACTTCTTTCCCTAGCTGTTACAGCTGTCGAAATAGTATATGTGAACACTATTTTTCCTGCGACGCAAAAAAAAAACTGAACTTGTTTGGACTTTTTATTAAAACTCACCTACAATCTCAACAACCTCAAATTTTGGTCAAAAGAAAACAACTATTACAACTATAACATAAATTGAAAAACTAATTGGGTGTCGGAATCGGTGGGAATTTTCGTGGAGTTGTTAAAAATGATTATAATGAATTTCGTAACAGCGTCAAAATTTATGACAACTGTCAAAATTTGTATTAAAATGCACACTTGATAGTGCAAACTATTAGGATATAATCATATTCGCACACGTAAAGATATAAAACTAAAAATTTATAAAAATGCATACTTGATAATGCAAAATATCCATGTTTGCACGCGTACGAATACGAAACATTTTCGAGCCTACTAAATTGCTTCGAATAGCGTCGTAGGAAAATGAGTTTTCTCTCGCTTAAATGCTTCATCGTGTGAGGCCACAGATAATAAAACATAAAGTGTGAGACATCGTGATCCAATTAAACGTTCTACCTTGTGTTTCTCTAGCCATCTTCTTCAAATTTTTAAAATGTATGTATGACTGACATTATAAAACCCTGCCACTTCTCCATTTGATAAACCATCTTCTAGTTTTGTCAAAATTGGCCCTTTTTGAACAACAGTACGAAAGCATCTAGGTGTACTTTAATACTTAAGTACTTGTTTTTAAAAACTTTAAATCGAATTACATTATTAAAGTCTCATAAATTATAATATAGTTCAAATGCAGTTTTATAAAGTGCAGTCATTAGGCAGTGTTTACATTTTTCATGGGCTACAACTAAGAAGTTTATGTTTTATCTTTCTTGCATTTTCCATAATTAAGAGCAATTTTAATAGATACAATTAAACTTAAAAATTGTTTCAATGTGACCACAGAAGACTGCTCTATTCCGCGCGTCTCAGAACGGCGCAAACCAGCACAGAACAGCGCAAACCAGCGCAGAATGGCCCGAATACCGTCTAGTAACTGATTGTGAGATCACCCAAATATTTAGAGCGAACACGAATGATATTTTTACTTCAAGTTACCGACACTATAGGGATCATGTTATTGACCCAGATTGGTGTTGTTTCTCGTCCAAACTATCTGTACCGCATATTGCATCGCGTTATTCTGCGCTGCATGGTGCAGAGCGGTGCGTTTGGCCCAAATGTTCCTTTATTTACAGTATTCGCTAAATATTAGATATTTTCAGAACTTTAGTTTGTTTTCAATATCACCAACCGGTCAGTACATGTAGATCATAACATTAACAAGTGCGACCGTTTACATGCGAATAAGCTCGGTAAAAAGTTCTTGGTTCCAGAAGCAATTTATGTGCATACTTGTGAAAAAATATAAATCATACTTTAATTTCTATATAAAAATGTGTACTACTTCATATTCTTTCTTACTCTTTGCATTTAACTAATTAGGTTTTTCACTAAAAGCTGGTATTTCTCCATCATTTCCTCGATCATCCTATTGATATTTTTTAATCATACTATTATGTAATGTACTCGTTTTGCTCATTTATCGATAATCCACTGATGTATCTATTTGAAATGCTCCAATTTTCCCCTTTTTCTTTCCGTCGTAGCACTTACTTTAATTTTTGCTACCTCACCCTGTTGCTTTATTCCGTCTTGTCCCGTTTCTGTCGCATAAGATATGGGCATCATGACGCTTGTATATTTGTGCCACATTTAGTTAGCCGCTATTTATTTCATATTTTTATAATTACAATGTGATGAATATTGTATTAATATTACTACGATATTTAAAACATTTAAAATTTTAATACGAATATTCTCATTCCAGGCCAAGTCAGCAGTCAGCGAAGCAAAGGCAATAAAAGGGCAACTGGAAATCGTTCAACACGCCTTAAATCTCCAAACGCAAAGGTGTCGTCAATTAGTGACCGAGTATACAAGAAGGCTACAAGTAAAGGAACAACAATACCAGTCAGAAAAAAGGTTACGCCACGATCAATTGGCACAAGTCCTTCGAACACTATTAATATTCGAAGCGAGATTGCGTCAAGAACAAAAGTTTATAAACCAACAATTACACGAAAAGGATTACATTATCAACAAACAGAAAAATGATATTTCTAAATTAATGTCTGATCAGTATTGCAAAAATTGCAATCAATATTTTAGTTTTAATTCAAATTTAGAAAGCTTGGGCAGTAGCTCAGATTATATAATAACAGATTATCCCGATTACCAAAGCTCAAATTTCGAATCCCTAGATAGCAGTAGCGAAATATATGCAACAGTATCTGAACGAGAATGCGAATCTCAAAAAACAGCATCCATAAATTCAGAATCTTCACCTTCTGAAGATGACAACACGAGAACGGACCGAAAGTCAAATAAAAACCTCTTCGTCCAGCAAAAAATTAAGAAAGATAATTTGGAACGACGAAAAAAAGTCGGTCATCGCAAAAGTGTTGGAAATTATTTTGAGGTTTTAAAATTTAGAAATTACAACGATGTCGAAAATCTCGATTCATCAAATGAAGAAACTTCCGAAAAAATCGATTTTTCAAAAAATGGTGAAAATTTTCACGAATGGGAAAATAAACAGGAATTACAGGACTATAACGATTCTTGTTCGAATTTGTCAGGATCTGACTGTAATAACACCGTTATCGCGAATAAACGTGAAGAATTTCAATTAGAGAACACTTTGATTCCAGGAGAAAGCACAGAAGATTGCAAAGAATCTAAGAAAGTATTGTCTGTTTTTGAAGGAACAGAGGATTCTAACGACAATAATTGGTACGCTAGTGCAAGCGACCAAGAAGATGAGGAGCAAAAAGATATTTACAGAAATAATCCCGTGTTGGAATGTATGAATCAAATTTTATTGCAGAACATTAGCGATTCAATGATTTCTCCACCGAAAACACCGGACGTTGAAAGAAAACTTAAGAATAGTAAACGAGTAAAATTCAGCGACGAAAAAAATAATGCGGAAGAGAAAGAACCAACAGAAGGCGAAATGGTAGATAATGCGGAGCCACACAGTGATTATTACGAAACGCCTATTCAAAAAACGCCAAATTATTATGAGACCCCGCAAAGTATTTACAGCAATGATTATGAGCAGATTCTTAGTAAATGTAGCGAAACGTTTCAAGACGAACGCTCGTTTACGAATAAAATAACCCCCAAAAAATTCATAACGACTTCAAACCTCGAATTTGAAAATGTTGAAAATAAAAATCATTATTATGTAGAAATGGATACGAAATCGGATATAGAAGTAAAAGAACATAAAATTATTAAAAAGAGTAAAATATTAAGAACGCCACCAGCTTTACCTCCAAAACCTGCAAATTTGGTTTCCAGATTTAAAATTCAACAGCTAACAAACAAGACAAATAAAAATAAATCAGAAGAAACAAATTTGGATTCTGAACCAGATTATTGTTCTATATCGGAGCTTAATTTACCCATAGATAAGAATGTTATTAACAAAACAATTAACGTTGTGGCAGAAATCAATGCCCCTGAAATTTTACAAAAATCTAATGAAGTCAAAATGAGCCCATTTTCTCCAAAAGTAAATAAAGATTGCACTAGTAATATCCCAAATTACAATCTTATCTCCTTATCTTTGGCAGTCAAAAAAGTAATTAAACAAGAGAAACTATCACCAACAGTGGACATACCCAAGTTACCACAAGTGACCGAAATAATAATTCCTGATGAAAACGAAATCAAACAAGAACATATCACTAGCGATAACTACATAAAAAATAATTCCCAAATATTGAAACAAAAAAATCCTTGTGCACGTTCACCAATTGTTATTGGAACTTCAGTTTCAAGTTTAATAACCAGCTTTAACACTAATCAGTTGTCGCAAATTAATCAAAAATCAGAAAATATGAAACCAAAAAAAATGTTTTCAAGTTTTGAAAATCTGCAAAATTTGGATAAGCAAACCAGTCCGGAAGTTGTGGAATTTGAAAAGTTTGATCTGAGTCAAAATTTTGAAGAATTCAAATTAGACGACTGTGAAATCGGAGAAGAATACCATATAGATATGCCAACAGATTCAAATTCCATAGAAAATTACGCACTTGATTCTCCAACTTTAAAGTTACCATATACAGATTTTATTCAAGAATCAAATAATTTAGGAGGATCCCAAATTAAAAATTCGGGTCAAAAATTCGACAAACAGTTCAGAACTGGAAAAGAAATGATACCATCAAAATTTATAAAGAATAACAAATCTCTAAATATTCCAACAAAAGGTGCTAATTATGAACATTTCCTGGAATGTACAGGATTAAGTTCTAAATCAATTTTATCGCCGCCCAGATTTGTAATTACTCACAACACCACTGTAAAATCAAGAGATGCTACGATAAGATCCAAAGAAAAATCTGTTAATGTTAAACAGGGCAATACTATTAAATATTGGTCAGAGCCTTACCTCTGACATCACCACAAACTTTTTTAATATGTATTTATTTGTTATTTGCCCTTAGGGGAAGTAAAACTTTATTTAGTTAGGTGTGTTTAAGTGATTTGAAAATAGGACGCAGATCAGACCTCATAAAATTAGGTATTTTTTACTTGAAAAAATTGATCTTAATTTTAACTTTCCAAATATTATGTTCTTTGATTCGTTTGTATAATTATAATAAAATTTGTGTTTTGTCATATTTTGTTGTTAGGAATTATGTATGTGGTTACTCCTAAAATGTATGCAACCGATGTTAAAGTGGAGCATATAAGTCAATATAATACATTACTGCTAGATTCGCAGAATTGAATTTTATTTTCACCAATTTTACTACTGTTTTTAGGTTTGTATAACAAATTCAGTTGCTGCTCTTAGCGAGGTTCTAAATTACATGGTAAAAAAGAAGTAAAATCATAAATATATTTACTGCTGTACAAAAAATCCCGATTTTTTTTTTTTTTTTGTTTTATTTGGTGCTGTTGAACTAACTAAAATAAGTATTTCATCTTAATAATTCAGTAAACGACAGAAATTTTATTCAACAAAAATATATGACAATAAGCCGGTGTGTAGACGTGCAACTTGAAACTTTGATTATTATAAATTTGGAAAGCAACTGACTTTTTCGCCATAAGTTTTGTTTACACTAAAGAGAAACCTTAGCAAAAGGAAAATATTCAATGAAATTTTAAAATAAATCTATTTTAAATCAATTTCTTTCTAATTTTCAAACCAAAATTTGCCAAATGTTTTTCAGTACTACTTTTTTTCTAACTTTTTGGCAATATATTCTTCTTTGTACAAAGAGCAAAATTTTTCAACACAAACCAAAATTAATGAAGTTGGTTCAGCATCGATTTGTCATTGAAATCAACCAATGCGAATTTAAATTTTACGCATACAACGTATTTCTAACATAATGATTTTGATGTTCAAAATAAAAATTTAAAAAGGAGAAAAAATTCAATAGTTTTGCAGTATTACTTTTGAATTAGTTACACAAATTAAATTATATAAAATAATTAAGTAATGAAACACCAAAGTTCAGGTGTTCCGAATTTTTTTGTACACCAGTGTAGTGGGTATGGCTTTATTCATTGCAAACGCCTTAGTTTCGAAATAAGCAGCACAATTTGTATTGTCCTACAGAGTGGACATAAAAGTAAACCATGAAATTTGAGAATTTGTTAAATTGTCGCCTTTCATAAATTAATGACTGAAAATTGCATATTTGCATTTATTAGAACACAACATAGAATCATTATTAGAAGACGTTCCCATTAGTTTATCAAATCGGATGTGGTACTAGTATGACGGTGACCTCCACCCTTTGGAAGAAATGTGCTTGCCTTGCTGAATGAAAATTAGTGGTAGATGGAATGGTCGACAATTTCAATTGAATTAACCGAAGCAACATTGTAAAAAAAATTATAGTCTCATTTTAATTTAGAATCTGATTCTAAATATTTTCACCTATTATAAAACAGAAATCGATGTCTAGAGAACCCATATGATGAATGTTTGCACCTGTATGTCAACCTCCAATTAAGAAATGGTATTTAATTGGTCAATTTCATTTCACTGTGATTCAAAAACTATTGAAAGAATTTTCCTTAGTGAGAGTCTTCTTGAAGAGGAAAATTTAAGGTAAAGGACTCCTCTGCCAGTTTTAGAACACCCAGTCACTGTAATTCCATTAAAACAGTTTTTGTAAAAATGTCATTTGTGAAATTTTGGAAATACGAGATTTAATTGAATACAGTTATTAAAAATGCAAGTCGCCTAGTTTACCAACGAACAAAAGAACAGAGATGATAATCAATGAAACTGCTCTAAACATTTTTTCAAAACATTAACAACTTTTGTGTTGTATGGTGTACGTCGAAAATAAACTACTTATTTCTGTAATTTTATTTGTATTGAATAAAATACATTTGTCAACTTTCATTAATTGTTATTTTTACACATACACACCTTAGATTCACAATTTTTACAAACCATGTATGTATTATTTATATATATATATTTTTTATTTATTTATATAAAAAAAATACAAACTATCATAATCATGAAATAGAAAGGAATCAAATAGAGAAGCGATAAGACTAAAAATATATTACACATGTTCTTTGGTTATACTAGCCTTTTGTAGAAAAATAACAAAATATATATAACACAAAAATAAGCTGGTCGGGCTTACATTACATTAAGAATAAAAAAAAATATATTCAAAGAAACAAAATAATGAGTACGCACATTGTCATCTGAACATTCAGATGAACAAACAAAAATAAAATAAAATAAAACTCAGAACAAACATTGTATAAGAAGTATATACAGAGAGGATACAAAGAGAGATTTCATAGAGTATTTTAGATAATTCAAATATATGTATATATTTCAATATATATATATTTAATATTTAAAAATGGTTTCTCACATACTTTGAAATTTAATTCTACTAAACTTACACTAATACATTAGTAGGTAGTACTAAGTTAATAGGTTTGTATCAAATGGCTATATTATTGTCAACAAATCTCATTTAGTCACACTGGAAATAATAAGGTACACAATTTGGAATGATCTAAACATTGTTCTTCCCCCGAAAAATATCTTAAAATGTATGTACTTACTTTTAAAAATGGTAACGTAATCACCGTTAACTTATAATTAGTAATGGTATTAGTTAAATGCTCATAAAAAGTAGGTGTAGAACAAATGACTCGCACCATATATTCATTGTAATTGTATTACTTAATCTATCAACACTACGTATTGTCAACATATCAAATGTAGTGGTTGGCCATCATTCGTTCGTTATTGTACTGTTTGTATATATTAAAGGCAAGTTACAAAAAATCTATGAATTATCTTACTTAATAATGCGGTTATCGATGTATCGAAACCAATTTATAAATCACACAAAAACATTGGTGTATGGCACTTAACAGCCGTATAGCTATATACTGGTAATAATAAAAAAATAATCTATGTTTTAATCACAATAAAATTTTCTTTTAAAGTATTTTACAGGCATGACTATATAATTAATGGTAACTAACTAGGTATATGAAAATCGACACGATACTAAAAAACGAATTGCACATGCTGTTTCTTGCCTGTTGTTTTTTTTAAAATCAGTACAGTCGGTACCACTGCAACTGTTGTAACGGAAGACAGTCGATTCTATTTTGGCACAAATGCTTATAAAAGTAGGGAGGTACCTAAAGAAGACTGTATACAATCTGAGTATTACTATACAGGTACCAGGCAAAAATTGATGTTCAAATTAACTTTGTATAGGCTACCTTCCTAAATACAACTTCCATTGAGAAAATATACGTACCTAATGCTACTCTACCGTTAATTTTTTTCCAGAACAAATAATTAACAATAAAAAATCTAAAAAAATATACAAGACGTTTAAATAATTTTCATCAAAAGAAAGTAATCTAAATTAAGTTTAGTACATGGTATGTGATGTAACTCCGCATGACTGGACATAGGTATATTCTTCGTATTTGCACATGTAAATAAATTATGATCAACAAACGATAGCATTGTGCATTGTTTTCACTTTCAGTTAATTTAAATAGTAATTTATTAATAGGCAAAATGGCTCTTTCGATAGTAAAACTGAGTACAGACAACAGACTTAACTTACTACTTATTCTCTGTACGGTTTACAATACGAATAGCGATGGTTCATATGTTGACTGTAGGAGCCCGAGTGTGAGAAACGTTTGAGGC
This sequence comes from Dascillus cervinus, assembly GCA_949768715.1. Classification (NCBI taxonomy): domain Eukaryota; kingdom Metazoa; phylum Arthropoda; class Insecta; order Coleoptera; family Dascillidae; genus Dascillus; species Dascillus cervinus. Next base: position 13,607,057 of record OX458316.1, on the reverse strand, counting down.
ACTTGCAGCACTGAAATGGCTTTTCACCGCTATGAAGCCGTTTATGTTCTGTCAGATGATGCTTGTGCTTAAACGCTTTTGGACACTCATCACACTTGTGCGGACGTTGACCTGTAACAAACACAATTGTAAATTTCTAATCGATCTCAACAACTAATTAAAATTACCTGAATGTTCGTATTTGTGTCGTGCAAGTGAACTCTGCTTCGCAAATGCTTTATCGCACTGATCACAAACAAATTGTCCTTCAACTTCATCTTGCGTGCCACCTACAGGACTACTTAACGATTTCAATACCATCTGGGACATCTTATTTCTTTTGTTTATATCGTCTTGCAATAGTTCTTGAACGGCAATAGAATGATCATTGCTATCGTTCCAGCTTCTCTTTTCAGAATTGGGACTTAAACAGGATATTCTGCTGCTTATAAGTTGCGACAAGTTAGGTATGTCTTGCGTACTAAACTGAATCAATTGATTAATGGGAACTAGTCCCATGCTAGAAAGGGCCAACTTATTTGCGGGTTGGGCCAAGATTTGGGCCAATTTACTGCTGCTGTTAAAATCTACCGGAGATGGCGAGGTCTGAGGATCAGAGGAACAACTAGAACTTTGGTAGTGGTTTTGGTGAGGCATATTATTAAGTGGAGTTGGACTTCGAGAAGATTTGTAACTGAGATTTACCACTTCCTCGGCAGAATCGGATTGATGAGCTGATGTAGGTCTTTGTGGAGAGCTTGCAGGAGAAGAATAAACAGAAACTGTTCCTTTCTTTGTGGAGAGATCCAACGGTTGATCAAACATATATTGAGGCGACGCTGCAAGAGGATAAATTTTCTGATTCAGAGATTGTGAATTTGAAGGCACCAAATTTGATGGAAATCTTATCGGTATGGAAGGATTATATGGTACTTGTATCAGTCTGCCTTCACGTCTATCTCTGGCTCTGGTATTTTGAAACCAAACTTGCACAACTCTCACAGGAAATCCAATTTTTTCTGCAATTCTCAACAGTTCTTCTCTTTTCGGTCGAGGATTTATTGCATAATGGTCTTTGAGAATTTTTAACTGTTCGTCCGCAATAAGAGACCTTACTCGAACCTTCCTTCCATCTTCGGAAACTTGATCTGTAGTAGTCACCGATTCACAATCCATATCGTACTCCCCATTTTTGTGCATATTTTTATCAAAATCAAGATCTTCTTCTGTACAACTGAGATCTTGCTGGTCCTCTGATGCAATATTAATAGCATCTTCAAGCTTTGCTGCTAAACCTTCACTTTTTATATCCATTTCTTCGCACTCGTGATTATCATAACCAATTTGGTTATCAAATGATTTCTTACAAGAATTGCAGTTAATCCCGTTTTGATTTTCTGAAGCAGACTGTTTGAAACTATTATTTCTGCTATCAATCTCAGAAGATAATTTTTGCGCATTCGCATGTAATAATTGCTGGGTAACTGTGGCATTTACCGTTTCTAAAATTCGTTTAACAGTTTCCAAGTCGTTATTGCTTCCATTTAATTCCGAGTAACCTTTACCTACATCCTTCTCGGAATTATTTTCTTCACAACTTTCATCCATCACCAAATCTTCACATATGGACGAATCCGATTTATTAGCAGTATGGTCAGGTTTTGGAGAGTGTAATAAACTTTCTCGGTATCTGAGAGCCTCCGAAGAAAATTCAGAAGATGTATCTAAATGTGGCGGTCGGTGAGGAGAAGCTTGTAACTGTTCTATAAGATGGCCCAGCGAGGGCATCGTGTAAGGTGCGATGGCATGACCGGAGGCACTTAACACGCTGGAAGGTGTTATATAAAACGGATGCATACCCGAATTGGAAGTTAACGAATTTTGTAGGAAAGCTGCGGCAGCAGCTTCACTATATTTTGGAAGGATAGGCAAATAACTATTATGATTAGGACTGGTTGTGATATTATTATTTAGAGGATTTATAGGTGAACGTTTGGCCGTTCTATTGTTTTGTAGTGAATTCTTGTCGATCAACGAATTATTAGAGGTGGGACGAGTTCTTCCAAGTTTGAGATTCATTACTAAACATTTCTTTGAGGTCATGTGACTAGAATAAGATCCAGAATGGGAGAAACGTTTGCCACAATTTCCACATTCGAAAGGTTTTTCTCCACTGTGAATTCTTATGTGTTCCTAGAACGGAGACAAATTGTCATTAATTTTGAAACTTGTGGCTTGAATTTGGAATTTACCTTTAAGTGATGTTTGAATTTAAATGCTTTTTCACACTCGGTACATTTAAATTTTCGCAATACTGCACTTTCGTCGTGGCTAATCATATGACGCTGAAGGCGGTACACATTAGCAAAAGTCTTGTTACATACCTTACAGGACTGAAAAGGTAAAAAATGAAAAACATTACATAATAAATTTCAAAACTTAATACGAGATTTATCAACAAATTCTTTTACGACTGTTTCTGAATGTAAAATTTTCTATTGAACGATAAAACAAAGAGATCTTTCACACGAGCTCGACTTTCTAGGTAAAGTTACGGTTGTTGTTAAAAATGAACGCATTTAAATTGGTGTTAAATATAACCAGTTATACCAGTGACTGAATAGTATACTGTTGACGACGCAATTATTTAAGAAACTTTTATGTAATAAACATAACAAAACCATAAAAGCTTAGGTGGATGATGTCACTGTCGTTTTAGACCATGTGTGAGTTGAGGTTACAGTTAATTTGTTCTACACACCATTAATGATCCGACGGTTGTGTAACTTAAAAATTAATTAAACGAATTTAATCAAAATGTTCAAAATGCAAGTTCGGATCTATATTTACGAACCGTGGTGCTGTCGGTGACCGAGTAGTAGGTAGTAGACACATGTTTCGATCTCATAATACTATCGATCTTACAAGATCATTCTAGTTAACCCCGTACCCTTTACCATCAACCTTTTTCTTAAAAAAATCAACCACTTAACTAAATAAGTGATAAGGCTATAAACTGTAATAGTCGCTTTAATTAAAACGGTCGACGGCACAATAATTAAATCTAATCGAAGATCTTAAAAGGCAAAAGATGAAAAAAGATTACTTACTACTTGAGCATTCGGTGAGTGTAATAATTCGTGCTTCTCTAGCTGGTCTTTGGAAGTAAAACTTGCAGAACATTGCGAACAACCGTAAGAACCAGAGGTCGGTGTGGGGGATAATGCATTTGGCGTGAGCGTGCTACCGGCTTCTGTAGGACCAAAATTGGAATGAGACATTTCCATGTGTTCTTTAAGAGTTTGGAAACTTTGGAAACCTTTTTGGCATTGTGGACACTTAATGAAATATTCAGATCCATAACCGAGCTCTTCCCCATCGTTACTAACAAAATTGCTCGTTAACGTTGGCACTGAAATTAATAAATCTTGTAAGTACAGGCGTGCAACACAGGTAACTTACAGATAATTAAGGATTTCTCCATCATGTCATTCAGTCAGTGTCAGAAAGTATCGAGGCATGTTTTGTTTTTTTGTTTGTTTGTTTTTCATATAAAAACACCAGTTGGATTGGAATACGGTGGCAGTTAGAAATGCGGGGGCATCACAGAATTTTTTGCCGCGTTTCGAATAGTGCATTAAAGAAATAGTTCCAACATATGTTTTACATAATTGTCGGCGAGATATTTAATAACGTTAATGAGGTATTTTATGGGAATTCTTGACGGCAGCGTACACTCTTCACAATAGGACAAAGAATGAGATAACTGGAAGACGTCCAACTAAAATAAATTTACCGTAAGAGACGTCAGGGAAGAAAAATTGTTTTGTTGCAGCTCTGTTTTAGGTGAGTTGCGTGTCCTCCGATTTGTTTTATGAGTCAGTACACTTCCCGACAATTCGATAAGATAATGTTAATTGAAGTAGTATGCAAAAAATTAGTACCTAAGTAAAATGAATGATTTCAGTAAATGGTGGTCCGAACATGGTGCGGCATTTCCAGGTAACCGTCGTACCTGTTGAATGGAAAACAGGTGTAACGCCTACTTTACCTGCACCAATGAAAAAAAAGTGGTGCCATTGAAAGGTCCCACGCAACCACCCATTTGTATATATTTTTAATAGTTTTGTTTTCTTAATTCAAAAATGACTTCATGCAGAACACATCTTTTCCAATTACTTCAAATGTTTACAGACAATATAAAGAAGCGCGTAAATCGACCTTTTCATTTAACCCTACATGTCAAACGTACTGACACAGACCAATTGACTTGAAGAACGCGGTCTTGTTCATACCGAGCACATCAATGGATAAAAGGCCTGGGAACGCACGCAATTATAAACCGACTTGAAAAAGTTTCGAGCGTCAATTACCTTAACATATATTTACGAAAAATAAAGACAACGCGCTTTTATCGATAATTAATGTTTTAAAAATTCTAGGAGTACTTCAAGAGTATTTTTACTCACACTGACAGGTGTTCCACACATTGGCAAGACTCCAGAGTCTGTACGAGTAGCTGTCGTAACATCCGAACATACTATCACTACGCGCCACCATCGCCCACCAACTGCAACCTCACATAACAGACGCTCTATCACACTGCTGTAAGTTTCTTATCCCTCCCTTATGAGCGTCCGCCCCACCATGAGCGCGCGCCGTTTTTATCCCTACCGACGAAGACCGACGCGTCTAAATTCACCGCCTCCAAATCTGTTACCGATATCAAATTGGCAAGTGTACTGCTTCAATTGAGTCATGAACCGCGATCTAATAACGAAATTGCAACATTTTTGATATCTAGCTTCCGTTCATCGCGACGCCGATCGACGCTGATCGTCGCCCGCCTAATTAATCGCGCGATTTTTAATGGGTCAGTTTGAACGTTCCGTCAAAGAGCGACTTTCTCATGAAACGATGATCATCAGCCAACTGGTGGCCAAATGTTTTTCGTCATTCACTGAAGCACGTCACCTTTCGCCCCAAAAATTTTATTGTGGGTCAGGTTTTATAAAAAAAAGTTCGTCGTCCCTGAGGTGCCCTTGTAGTACAACATTTGTTGCCGTTTTAAAAGTAGTTAGTTTCGAAATGAAACTGTTTTACAACGTTGTAAGTGAAGATGTCTAACAGTAGTCGCAATTGCCGCTATCTTATCTTCCAGCCTACAAGATACCTCTATCAAGGATGGTGTCATCCAAACACAAGTAATAAAACATAATAGTCATGTTGTACTTCATTGAGTTACCGTCGCTAGATGTCTCCGGAGTGTATAAATCACCTCAGGCACCCTAAGCGAGTAACTTTCCCTGAGGATATTTTAAAGTTAAGGTTAATTTAAGATGTACAACAGCTTACAATGGCACAGAATGAACTAGTTAGAATACAGTTCCAAGCATAATACAACGTGTCACCGAATTACATCAACTAAAACACCTTATTGTGTCGTTTTCTACTAAATAACAAAATATACTGCTCGTCGGGTGAGCAATTACAAAGCAAATGTAAATGAGACCAAATTTCCTTTTTTTGGGGCGGCGCAGTTTTTCTTTTTTGAATAATTAAATCGAGATGAATCGGTTACCGAAAGGAGGGAATCGGAAGAAATATGAAATGGTGGCGGTGAGTAATGACAAAATCATAAAAGAGATTAAGAATACAATTAATTACGCGCAAATTACTATAATTTCAGGAGACAATACTAAGAGTGAATGTAATAATTATGCACACTTTTAATGGCGCGGCAGCTGTAAGCGCAATGTTCATTTGAATAAAGATGCTGCAATAATCTCAATTAAAAATGCTGCGTCGAAACAATGGCAAGTCGGGCGCCGTTAAGACTTTAGCTGCCACCAAATTGATAATTAATGTTGTGTTTCTAATAGCTGGATTGAAGAATTAAAAAATGTACCTACTCAGGGCGAAGCGCTAATTGCAAAAGAAAGAAGCGCGAAAGGTCATACATAAACACAATAAAAGGATAAGACACGACAAACATTTGTCTTCTTTCTGCGGAACTGGAACTGGGACTAATTTTAGGCCGAGTGTTTTATTGTTTCGCATAGCTTTTATAGCTTTTTTTTTACAAATGTCGGAACTGTCTCGCACTCTTAGTTGTTTATTCTGTTTTCTTTATGAAGAGTACAATAAAAAGCGAAACATGAATTTACCCTTGCCGTTCGCTGCATATTAAAGCATAGATAGGGAATCGACAGAACATAAAAATACTCTAATCGGCCTTCGAAACAAATCTTCCTTCACTGTTAATGTAATAATTATAACAAATCTCTAAGATATTGTAATGCAAATGTCACTGAAAAACACCTTTACCATTAAAACAGTTAACAATCTATTTCTTATTTAAGTTTAATTTCAAATTCGTCATTATGACGAATTTGTGAAAAATATGTTTGATAATGCCGTTTAATTAGATCACATTGATACCGCCGTTTTTGAACCAATTAACCGGCTGATTAGATTAACGAGTGAATCAATTAAGCGGTATCTACTGTATTAGAAAATAATACTAAAATATATAAGTGCTAATCATAGGTTGTTTACAAATTTCCTCTACATATTCATATTCCAGGAGTTTTTTTTAAAGTTCAGGGTGGTCCATGGAATAGCATTTTTGAGATAAAAACTTTTTCCAGTAGTTGAAAAATTCTGAAAATTGAAAGTAATATTCAATTATCAAACTACAAAATGGCAGAATTATTTTAATTTTAATTAAATCAGTGTGAAAACTGATTTTGATAGCGATTTATTATCAAACTAATACAGCCATCAAGAATTTGTTTTTGCAATATCATCTACAATAAGTGTGGATTTTAATAATAGCCAAATTAGCATTTAGATATTAATAGTAACTGAATAAATCGTATTCTAATATCATCTAGTGTATTTATGGCAAAAGCCTTCAATTACACCCTTGTCACAGGTGGTCACATTTGTGGTGTGACGTCACATATTTTGCAATTTTAACTTTAGACATTGTTAAATTAAAACATAAACATAAAATCAACAATAAATCAAAGATTTTAGAAAATTTACGGAACATAACAAGTGAAATGAATGATACAAAATGTAATCATCTTGTGTTCATGGACTTTGAACCGATTCCCTTATATTATTAACAAATATAAACCTTATAATAATATTGACAGAGTTGGTAATATTTTAAAGTTTTTCGTTAGAGTTGAAGTTTAGAGTTTTAATACGTGACGTCACACGATGTGACACTTTGTTGACCCCCTTCCTCCCCCTTAACGTGTGACGTAATTTATGGATGGCCCCAAACCTATTGAGGATGAGTTAAAAGCGTCTTCAATAAAAACGACCGTATCTAGACCCGTATTAGCAAGTATTCTGTTTGTGATTATGGTGAGTAAGTAGCGCTTAAACGACCATTGTCGGTTAAGAGTTACGATCTTTCAAGGGAAAAGTTTTAAATACTTATTAATTTGAAATCGACGGCTGTATTAAAATTGTAAACTTTGGCAACGCGTTCTCTGTGATATTTTGAACGCAATGACCTAAAAACAAAACAAAAAAAATTGAATTGTTTGGTTTTATAGTCCTGGCGCCGTTGAAATAATTAAATTAAAAAAATAAATAAATAAAACGCCCATTTTATAGTATTGTAATTGTAGATTATTGACCACCGGTTTTTATTTTTTCGGGGGATTAGAAAGATGTCAACATTTGTTTGATCATTTTTATTTTATTGTAAGTCAAACTAAAAAAGAAAATTCTTAATTTTTGTTTCATCACATCGGTATACTTTTACACAGTTAGGTAGGTACTTTAAAAGAAATCTCCCGGCATGTATCTTAGTAATCGGGAATTAAGTAAAAACTGTCAATCTCAATTTTATTGCTGCAACAAGTTCGCTACACGCAGGGTAAGGCATCATACCTTTTAAAAAAATTCACCTTTTCAAGCGCACTTACCTATTATTAGATAGTTACGCTTCAGTGTTTTGGACATCTTAATGCCGCAAGCACAGAACAAGAACTAAAATTGACTATAGATATTACTTTCCTATCTGTTGTTCAGGGCCTGACTATGTTGGAACTGTGACAAACAAGCGAAATACCGAAACACAAGTGCTTATATTTCAGCAGCATGCTCGGTAGCTGCACTACGATAAGACCGTCTTACATTTTTGATTTAAATATAAAAATTTAAAATACAAATAAAATATAAAAATAAATTTATCATTGTAAATATCAGAACAAAGAGTAAATGTTTAATAACGGTAATTATACGGTGCCTTCAATAACAAAGTTAATTAGGATAAGTTGTGATTTTAATTTTGAGTTGTCTACGCTTATTAAATGCATTCAAAATTTGAAAATTATATAACTGTCATTATAATTTGCGTGTTGTCAATTTACTATTAAGATCATAGCCTATCTCAATAGAGTTTATTTACTGGACACGGTACATAATTTTATCCTTGGCTATTTTCTAAATATTTATAGTAAAAACGTGTTATCTATCACATGACAAAATGATTCCTCCTAACACATAATTCATTGTGGTAGTACTTAAAGTTAATATAAGTAACATTGAGGCAATCACTAACAAATATACCTATCTGTGTAACAGTGGACTGGACGTAAACATTTGTTCATGATAAATACATTTATAAGGTACTATGTAATTGCAAACTACCGACTTATTTAGGAGATATTTGTACTATTTATAAACATCCTGGAAATCGTTATTAATACATGACAAATACAAACCACATAGAAGTTAGATAACTGCGGCGACAACTGCAGATCACAATTTGGGAACATACAATTTAAAAGTAGCGGATAGTTGAAGATCATCAGTCGCCGTAAAGTCGCGATGAGCAGTCGAAAACTACAAATGCGGGTTTACCCTCATTATAACAATAAAATCATTTTATTTGCCCTACGCTAAGCCGCACCGTCGTTAGATGTTTTTATAGTGGTTTTCAGAACAGACTTTTCGAGGTAAAATGAAACGCAAGGCCACACTATGTCGCACTCTAAATTTACATCGAAAAAAAATTTCATCGATGTGTAGACATCGATCAGTATTGGTTAGGATTTTTTCACCTTTGCGGCGAGGGGATGATCACGATTCCGGTGTCTATCTAGCGCGGCTCCGGTCCGTATAGGGCAGTAAATCACGGCCAATTGTCCCCCGCAAATTCGAACCCGGCAATCATAACGTTGAACGCACAGATGGTTAACATAAAAATATAAACGTAAAAAACTAATAATATTAATATTCGTATTAAAAAGGTTGCGTGTCACGAAAGTTTGATTTATTTCGGACAAAGTTCAACGAAACAAAATGAAACCGAGAACAAAGCTAAGCGTCACAAGGTAACAGATGTCCTGGAAATTCATCCCCGTAATATAATTTATAACGTACCGGTGATACGGGCCCGTTAAAGCGGCTAAGGAATTCCATTTAATCGTGGACACCGGACAAGGTATGTTTCTGCAAAGCACGCTTCTAAATTAAGTTGGCAAATTTCACACAACTGCATCCACTAGGAGGCAATAACGGCCATTTTCAGTATGCTTCATCACCTCGTTTTAATGAAAATACCTTGTTCTGCATTCTGCACTTAGTATTCATCACATATAAATATTTTCCACGTGCTAAACTGCTCTCTCTGAGTCATACGAGCTATTTCATTACCGATCTGATCACAATTCCAATTGTCGTTTGATAATTGCTCCAAGAACAAGTGATGTAAACCCCAATCAGATCGGTCAGATGATAAGGAAGTAATAGGTTCGATTCCTGTCACACGAAACCATCAAAAGATAAATAAATCTTGGGCATATTCTATGACGACTACACCTACGCGGAAACAAAGATAAGTGCAGATAACGTCCCGAGAGAATCAAACGATCTGCGGGGATCGTTTTAAGACGTGCAGACAAAAATAGAGCAGTTAAGGTAGCGCCGAGAAACGAACGAGAAATCTGACAATTGTTGAAATAATAGTTGAAGGAAGCCAGAGTTATAAAACAGTGCCCTAGAGAAGCGTGATACCATCGATGGTCCAAACGAATGGGTAGCCTCGTGGCAGCGACTTGGTTTCATTGTCTGACTGCAGACATAAAGGAAAACAATGTCGATCCAGCTACCGACAATCACCTTCCACGGTCCCTCTGGGTTCGTGATGGACTTCCGGGCGAATGTTAGGGAAGTTGCTCATGTGTCCTTTCCGCACTGTCTAAGAACTGATGCTATCGATGTCATAAGCCTAGATGTTGCGTTCGTTCGAGTCAGTATCATACACAAAGGACATAAAATCGACCGACGGATTATAAACAACTCGACGGATTTAGTGCGGAAATTAACAAGAAAAATTTAATAAAAAACCGCTCGACACTTTAACTGGCAATACTGGACAATTGAATCACTAAAAAAACCGGCGATTGTAAAAAGAAGCGGTTACGGATAATGAACCGTGAACGTTTCATTCAAAGGTTTTACACAGCGGGACATCAACATTTCTTTTAAAATAACGAAATATAAAAATTACGTTTCAGAAATGTTATTATATGTGATGTCACATCAAATTTTCTTTAAATGACATCGAGTAATTTTTTGAATAAGATATCCCCTTTCTAATGTCTTTATGGTTATATGAAAGTTTCATTACCATGGCATTTCAGACGTACTAAGGAAAACCATTGCAATTCTCTGCAGTCGTTAAGGCAATAAAATAATTTTTAATTTAAAAAAAGTTACCTAACATGTTACAAGTAATAACTGCGACAAACTTCAAACACAGCAATGCATTTCGAAATAGGGTACTTCAACGAATGTAACGATATTAAGCCTAATATATTTGAAATTGTTCTACGTCAAATACTAAGTTATTAATTTTTTATAATAAAAATAAAGTTTTGTAACTTTTCAATAAAATGATTATTGCTTATAGCACAATTAATTACTCCTATAGTCGGTTTCATTCGTTCTACCTTTAACTCTTTATAGTCATAATGGATGGTTAATTTTCGTTAAACAAGCGACAAAAAGAAATTCAAGCACATAATTGTTAATATGTGCAATAAATTATCATTATTAAAAAATAAACACTTCACGAATGTTATGGTTATGAGAATAAATTAATTCAAGTGAATCATGATTCACATAAGTTTTTATCCAAGATTTAAATAGAATTGTTGTTGTTCAAAAAGGTATATAATATATTTTATTATAAAAATCGAAATCAACGGTACGTAGGTATCTACTACTGGAAATGTATATGAAATTACATAAGTACCTATCTCACATTTTACTTTGCTTTTACGAGTATTGCTATAACATGAAGTTGTTTGAATGTTATTAATATTAGTATTATATTATTAATTACATTGAGAACTCCATTAAATATCAAAACGTAACTGCATGTAAGTTTGTCTTCCAATAGTACGTAGACAAATTGAAATCTACACCTAATATTTTGAGATTTTTTTTTTGTTGTGTAACTAATCTCTCTATAGCGCTATACATATTGGGGTATTTATGCCCAAGTTAAAGTCACAATGCTTTTCATGGTTCCATCTTTTTTTCAATTTTGAATATATTTTTCTATATTCAGTGGGAAACGTTCAACACCATCACACTGTAGTGATATAGTGATATTACTGTCGATTGGCGAAATAACTGCAACTTGGGATTGGATTTTGAGTTTCACAATTTTTGAATAAAGGACGAATTGAAAGCTTAAAACTCAATTCCAAGTTGTAGGTATTTTGCCAAAAAACAGTAATACCTTCATATAAAATTTTAAACGTAGGGGAGGGTGGGGAAGATTCTTACATGGGGCAAGTTGTTACATTGCACATGCCATCTGTAACGTTTCATGTCAACATTTAATATTATAATACAAGAAACGGAAAGCCGTGATCCAACTATAGCTAAAATCTTGTAGTGCTATCTAACGTACAAAGCAAGATATTAACAAAAATGTGTTTCATCGCATGGAAAGTTTTTTCATTCATACGTTACAAATTTTGTTTTACCAACAAAACGGTAAGTCATCTGATTAAACTGATTATATTCTCTTATACACATGTTAATTAGTAACAATGATGTAGAATATTTTTGATGTACCACTAACGGTTTTCCTAAAAATGAAATTTATCCTATCAATTGCACGTGGGGGCACATTGTTACATTTCTTGTGGGGTACATTGTTACATGTAACAACCTGCCTCATGTAAAATATGGTGAGAACATATAAAAGAAAAACTACTCGAGGTGAGACAACAATTGCAGTATTTCAGCAAGCTGCTAATGCCGTTTCCCAAGAGAAAATTTCTTTAAGACCAGCTGCTGATAAATTCAGAATTAACTTGATAACCATTTATCGTTACCTAAAAAAATTACGGTTGGAACCAGTAAATCCTCAATATGTTGGATATGCCAAACCATCTAAAATTTTTACTCTAGAACAAGAGGAGGAGTTGCCCAAATATGTATTATTATGGACTAACTATACAAAAGACGCCCATGAAAGGGAAAATCGAAGGACTAAAATAAAAGGCAACGGCCCTGTTATAAGAAATCTAACGATAAGTGGAAATAACAGCAAGGGCAAAAATAAAATGATTTAAAAAAATAATAAAACATATTCTGAAGAGTCGGATGAGTCCGAAGATAATGAAATTTGCCTTATCTGTTTGATACCGTTCTTACAAAGTAAAAACAAAAATTGGATCCAATGTACAGCGTGCAAGAGATGGGCACATGTGACATGTGGTAGCGACGATGACTTTTACGTATGTATAAATTGTACATCTGATGAGGATTGACTGTGTTCTGCTCCTTCCTTATAATTTTTCATGTATGTAACAACTTACCCCACGTACTGTAACAACTTGCCCCTTGAAGGGGCACATTGATACAGTCTGCATTATTTAGTTAATAAATTCGTAAGATTTTTTTTGTTTATTACTGGAGGTAATTATAAATTAATACCTTGAGTTAAATGTATACTGTTTATGGCTATATATTTAGATTTCTTACCGAGCTAATAATTTGGAAGGAAAAAAATTGATTGTCAAAAATGTAACAACCTGCCCCACCCTCCCCTACATAGTAAAAATAACAAAAAATCGGTTGTATCTAAATTTATGTAAAATCAATTTTTTTTACACAACGTGGCCTATGACTTATTTAGAAACTTATTAATAAAAGTTAAAAACTGATTTTTTGCTTTGTTATCCACCAACCCTCATAAAAGTTACAAACCGTCTCAATACATCCATACCGTCCTTTACAAATCCTTGTTACACTGAATTTTGCTATAATGGAAATGACCAATCAAATGAATTACATACATATTTCAGAAATCCTGTAAGTACACTGAACCTCAGGAGAGACAAAACACCAAGGAGTAACCGATTATAATAATGTAATTTTCAAAATCTCCACTAGTATGACACTAAGAAAAAAAGTTTTTTGGTTTACCTTAAATGTAGTTTTTAACTAAAAAATTAAATTGTGCGTTCTTATTGAGACAGATCATTATCACATCTCCTAAATAAGGTAACTGAGTCAAATAAGGCCTGCGCGAAAATAAGGCAGATGCTAGTATTTACATTGGTACAAAAAACTGGAACAGTAATTACATCATAAACACTTCGTTTAGCATTAATACAACCTACATAGGTATAATTTTTGTAGATGGTTGCCCAAAATATGTTTCATTTTCGCAGTGAAACAATAGTTGTAAATTTCCCTCATCGGTGTTATTACAACCGGATAAAGTAAATTAAAATCTTTCTGCATTTATTGCAAATTTCTGTTAGCAAATAGCATTTCGGTATTCCCTGGAATATTCTCTTCATTGCACTTATTTATTTCATTTTGCTTTTAATTTCCTTTTGTATCATACTTCATAACTTAAAATGTTCTGGTTTTAATAAGGCCCGATAAAGAGGTGCAAATAAGGCCCAAGATCATTAACCAACAGGCTGAAAAAGTAACCGAGAAATTGTTTACAATAATATGAATTGTCCATACTTAAAAAACTGCATTCTCTACTGTGAGTATGCCTTTAGATGAGCCTTTTAGAGTTTCGGGGAAGTTTGATTGAGGAAAAAAATAAGGACAATTAGACAATGTAATAGTGTAAAATGGAAAACATTCAAATGTGTATAAGTTTGTTGGTATGGCGTCACGAAGATTGATTTAGATTACCTACTTCTGTAGTTCATGTGATTCAAAGTTAATTTTTTAATTTATTTTAGAAGAAAATAATCTTTAGCTAATTAATTTTTTTAAATTTTATGAGCTAGCCTTATTTGGCACACTTCAAAATAAAACCCGTAAACAATATTTTCTTTTTGTTGAGAGAATAACTTCTCTGTGATCGTTGTGTTTCTATATTGTATGCGGTTCTGTTAAGGGAACAATAAACTTTCATTTGATGCTTGCAGCCACAATTTTTAATTGTTGTTACTAAGAGAACTTTATTTGACTTTCTGCACTACTTGGATTTGTTCAAGCTATAGGGTACTTACTATTCTGTTAAAATTATAGATGTTCCTAACGTTTATAACTTTGGAAGGGTTTAATGCTTAATAGAATGTATATATTTACAAAGAAATACTGTTTATTGAACGCTTGTTCTGTTTTTATGTTGTGTTAATACATTTATTTAACGCGAAACAATATTTTAGTACAAGCTATTATTTTAAATTAATTCCTTCAGTTGTTTCAGTTGTTTCAGTTGTTGTTAAACATGATAATTCGTTGCAAATATTTATAAACAGTACTATAATTATTGAATAATTTTTGAAAAAATAAGAATTGAGTAAGAGAATGATATGCATCCGACAAATCAGTGACTGTAGATCGTATATCTAGATCGGTTGGAGGTATGTGCCTAAACGGTGAAAATATGTAATGGTTTTATCAGCGGGGAAGGCTTATCTCAGATTGGAAGTAATTGGAGGTACGCCCGCATTCTCGACATGATTATAAAATTGACAAACACATTGAACTGTCTGTGAAAAAATTTCATTACATGCAAATATACGCAAAAATGCAACAGTGGAATTTCAAAAATGCATTACAAAGGTTCTATGAATTACGATTCCATCCTTTTGTAAATGTACCAGTAAATTGTTTTGAACTGTAGGTGCACAGAAAAAGTTCCAATTGAAAACGAATTTTATCATTATCTGTATGAAATGAAACTAACGCAATTATAAGGATTATGCCTATAAGGTTGAATTTTTTTAGCTGTTTATTATCTCTAGGCACTACATACAACAAAAGTTAAATTAGACAAACGTTATCTTTCTATAAAAGCATTATTTACATAACATTATTTACTCAGCATCCCCTACAATTTATTGCGTTGGAAGGAATGTCTCATCCTGTAGGTACTTGCTGGAATCAATTTGATATTTTCCCTCAGATTTAATCGATAACAAGTTTTTATACAGCCGTCCATTACCGACGCCGTGCGTCAAGCTTTCTTTTTAATGATCTACTGAAAATTATGTTTTCGTTATGTGTTTTGAAAATTCTATTTTGAAAGTTAGCGGTCACACATTTCCATAAACTTGTTTAACTCTGTAAATGAACTCTCAAAGAAATCAATGACGAAATGAAAGTTAAGAAAAAAACTCTTTAAATCCCTCTAAAATAGATTGAAAGGAAATTATGCGTCAAGCCGTCAAGGAACAAAACTTAAATCATACCCGCTTTTAACTTTTTTTTTAAATTGCAATATTATTCTCTAAAGCCAATTAATTTGTCCAAAGATTAGCCATGCATCCCGGTACTTCTTAAACCGCGGCGCTCGGAAGTTCTTTTAATTAAGTTTAATTAACGCTACCAAATTTCGACGTGGCGTGCTAAGGAGGGCAGCCGGCAGAGAGCGGCTGATCTATGATTACTTACTTGGGGAGATTCGGTAAAGGGTGAACTCCAGATATAAAACAAACATTTAAAAGCCGTCCCGAGCATTTTAAAATTTTAATTTAGTTATAGTCGATACCTGCAATTTATTTTTTGCTCGCGATTTACATCGGAAAGCCGGACCCTGCTTAATATAATAATTAATGCAAACGACAATTACGATTAGCATAAGTCGAGGTCGGATGCAACCGGCGCTTTATTCAAATCTTCTTCACTACGTAATTTTAACATTTGACAAGCTTAAGTGAAAAAAGAACAAAACATAAAGAATAATGAAACAAGAAACTTAATAAAGGTTATAACGGAAAGCAAATTGCTGGAAAAGTAGATTATCCCGTTTCCTACGTGGACAGGAGTTCATTAATTTTAGCAAAACTCTCTTAGTCTCGCTACTACTTCTGGTTCGTCTCAGAGTAACACCTTTTTCGTGTTTCTGGCTGGAGACAGCGCTCGAGGGCGATATGCAAATAAAGCATAAGGGATGAACGTTTTTTTTTAAGGCTATAGGGTTGAATCGGCGGTATATTGTGGTCAATTGTGCTTTTTACTTAGCGCAGCAGTCCCCACCTACATAAAGCGCGATACTAAAATAATCAAGTTTTTACCGAATTCAGGCGTCGACGTTATTCAGAAGGGAAGCTACAAAGTAAATAAATGCATATAACAATCTAAAATTACACCGAATACATTTGCACTAGCGCAAAAGATAAATATTCCCTCGAAATTGAAAGCTTTAAACAGAGGTGGGTTTTATAGTTCCGTGCCCTATATGACTGATTTAATTTCATCCGAAATTGATGCTTGTTCACCACGAAAGTAAACAAGCCCCACACGGATCCATTTCTTGATATTCAAAACAGAACAGATCAACGATTCCCCGAGATGACAAAACGTATCTTACAGAATTTAGTCAAAGTAATTCTGGATTAGCAAATAAGGGTTAATAGAAACAGCCTGGGTAAACAGCTTCAAAATCTTCCACTTACACATGTAGCGGTACTTATTTTCATAACACATTAAATGCGTAGGTGATCGTTTCGCTTACAGACCGCCTTATGATGAATTATTTATTGTTTGCTCTTTTTAAGCGCAAATATTTGGGTAACAGAAATTAATATTGCACCACCTCCGCCAATGAAAATTTGCAGAAAAATATTCTGATTACTTGATTTAGTGACACACTTTATGCTAATAGTTCATATAATAGCTTTACGACATAAAATATCGGATGAATCAGGGATGCTCCCCCTTACTCTTAAATCGCGCTATAAAACTGCTCAAACGTTTCTATTTGCAGGAATTTGGGAATATAACCAATTGTTACGTTTTAGTTATCAACGTATCGGTGCGACCATCTACGTGTATGTATTACGGCAGATTTAAATTCTGTAATAAAACTAACTTTTACTATACATATGTATGTTGCAGTAAAAACGTAAAGCGTACTTACTATATATACCTCGTTAGTCAATATCTAGACAAGCAGCTTTTTCATAGTCACTTAAATTTAAACACTATTTTCCTTGACAAATAAAGTTTGACGGAACCATTGTTCGATAAGTAGCGTTTTGTCTTCACTATGGTAAAATAGTATGACGTCATGTGCATGCATAATCTGAAAGTATTTTTATAATTTGGTACCTTTCGCGATTAGGGGAGAGTGGGGGAATGATACGCGGCGGGTAATCGTGCGCACCATTGCATTTAATAATACAGAGTTAATTTTGCAATTCAAAAGTGTTGATCTCGCTTAGTGGCATTGTAAACTGTTTACATCACAATAAGTATCATTCGTATACACTTGAATAGTGACAGGGGTATTTTTCGGTGTCGGAAAATAAAATAATAATAATAGCTTTTAAGTGATTAGTTTCTAATAACATATTGTTTTGTCCAATAGAATGAATGCATGGTTAAATACTATTAACCTAGTTAAATAGAAATTAAATAACACTTAAAGTTATTTACCTGCAACATATTATTCGATTTAGTATAAACTCAAGTTTCAATACAATAATGTTTACTATTCCAGGTAAATGTACACAATGACTAAGTAATGCATTGTATACAAGAGCGTTTTAAAAGTATCAACTAAATAGGCTTGTTGTCAATTTTTATTTTTAGAAGCAAATAATTTGTTATTTACCTTTACATTCATTTGCAAACAGGTTGTGTATGGAAGATAGAAACTTAACTGTCAAATTACAATTGACATAAAAATAATCCTGGAATAGTGCAATTAGCAAGTCTTAGAAATAAATCAAACTCAAAATCAAAAAAATAACATTTAACAAAATTATTCATTCAATTCTTGCGTTTTATTTATTTATTTTGGTTGGGAAAATGTAGGTATGCACTTACTACTCAAAGTTACAATCTTGGTTGTGAATACATTTATTTTATAACTTATGTAGTGTGTGCAGGTAATACTATACTAAGATTATACACTGTCAGAAAACAAGTGATAAAACATCAACAACTTCCATAATAAACGTTTCTTATATATCAAATGATTAGCGATATTACTCATGCCGAAGAATAAATATATTCTTGTGGAAAATAACTATTTTCTTATCTGCTCGTACGTTTCGAAAAAGATTTTTATATTGATGAACGGATTCGGTGATGATGGAAGATCATCTGTGGATAAAATTCCTCCAGGAAAGTTTGGTTTTCATTAATGAAATCGTGCCGGTCGATAATATCGTTTTTTGTTCAAAATTCATCTGATATGGAACCAATAACGGCTTCAAATGAAATACGGGTAATGTCAGACAACCTGTAAATTCTATGGAACCGTTAAAGCAATATTTTCAATATAACGGTTACGCGTCGCACGAATGTAAAATTGATCATACGGTGGAAAAGAAGTTGATGGCATCTTTTCGGTGATCGCACCGGTGTATTACGTACATCGCGGGACAGTTTTGGAAACTGCTTGAACAAGCGAAGGTTGAAAGCTTGTGAGTAGTAGGTTAGGTTTATCCTGGAGTAGAGATGATTCTTAAATTCTGATTCAGAGCACGTTCCCTTACTAGTATCACATATTCATACAAAGCCATGCTTAATTGGTTGAATTTATTCTAGTAGGTGCGTTTATAAACGAGTTCAGATTCAAATTGATTAATTTTTAAAAAAACATTTTCAGTCGGCGAACAATTATTTTGTTTGATGAAAAGAAAAAGTACTTTTACTTCCGACTCGGCGCTATTGGTGCGAGAACCAGTTTCATGCGGCGCCAAAGTGTGCTCCAAAGCTTGGCGTCTCGACTCCAGCGCCTACACGAATATAGGCTAACATTATATATTTGTATTCCAAATGGCGAGTATAATTTCTGATACAATTTTCGACCCTTTTTACAAGATCACATCTGCAACAGAATGAAACGCCCCGTTTAAAAAAATCGCCCAGACCGAAAGGTGGACATGACATGACATGACACGTCGCCGTTTTTCATACAATTTGAAAACCAATAATCTGAAAATGCAATAAACATACAAAACATTAACCTCCTAACAATACCATAACTCATTCTGCAACACTCTACCCCAAACGTTTATTCTAGTTTATGGAAGGCGAGCTGAAACATTGAATGCGCCGCTCTCGGAATCAAGTAATCACAAAATTGAACGAGAAGGGAGAATTGTTCTTTTTACGCATAATCGTGTCGTATTCTATCCTCGACAGGAGTAGTACACTATAAAATATCTGACTCCTTTCTGAGCCCGAAACGCGAAAAAGTGTTATGAGATCGTTCCTGTATTTTGTATCAGTGTGTGTACGGCT
Organism: Dascillus cervinus; assembly: GCA_949768715.1. Classification (NCBI taxonomy): domain Eukaryota; kingdom Metazoa; phylum Arthropoda; class Insecta; order Coleoptera; family Dascillidae; genus Dascillus; species Dascillus cervinus. The sequence goes on along the minus strand of OX458316.1, from coordinate 13,587,350 downwards.
CTACACATCTCAAGAAAGCGTATATATTACAGTCATTTTTTATGACTGAAAATAAAAGTGAACGCCATGTTAATAAAGCACCAATCTTGTTAACTACTTGAAACACAGCGCAATTTCTTCACGTAAAAACTATTGCAGAATATTGACACTGAAATTAAAAAAAAAAACAAGAAGTGATTACCGATTTATCCATCATTTTCACGCCCTCATTCATGGTCATAAATTCATACCGACCATAACAATGCTTGAATGTCCGGCAAAAGTAATAAACAGAATTTTAATCACAACATAACCCATTAGCACAGTATTAAACATACCCGTGTTAATAGAGGACATTGTTTTGTTTGTGCGTTAAAATATTTTAATGAATCGAACAGAATCGAGGTCCTTTTCGAACTGGAGGTGGTGTGTATTAAGTTGCAGAAGCTATCGTCGGTTACACAAGACTTTTGTTGTAAAACATCGTGTACGGACAAGATAAACAAACAAAATTGATAAACGAAATAAGTGTTTAATTTTAATTCCGACGAAAGCACGAATCTAAAATGCAAATTCAGATTAATGGATTGAAGGAACACGCAGGGTACCACCTACATAGCAAGCGAAGCCGAACGGCAAATTTAAAGCTGTTGGATAAACACGAACATACCTAAATATACAACTAGCCGTTGTCAGAGCATTATCGGAAAACAGATCAAATCCAACTTGACGGAATGTAATGTTTGGAGAGATGTTGAATAAAGTAATACGAGGTATCTGAACGGAGAAGCGAATGTAATCATAAGTGCGCCATCATTCGGTAGCAGATTCTTGCATGATGACTGATTGCTCTGCTTGGTGTCTGCGTCAGCGCTTGAGATGAATACTCGTGCTCCAGGCTCTTTTATCAAGGCGGGGACCGAGGTGTGATGACGCTGTGGAAATTGGATGTCACTTGGAGGTGTCACCGCAGTGTTTTTCCAGCCGCCGGCTACGGCTACGCGATGAGAAACAGACAAATCAGCCAGAAACAAATGAGAACGTCTGACTTCTGAGGAAGGGAATTGATGAAAGAATCCGTCCGGATTCATCGCAATATTTTCACCTTCAATTTTATTTTTAATTTCAACTAACAACCGAAAATCTCGCTCAAACGAATTGCTATGTTATTGCTGTTTCAATGACACTTAAACTCGATGATCGTACCACATAATAACTGCCATCAAATTTTACGTTTGCAGTTTGAATCAATACAATTTTAACGGCGGATTTTCAAATCTTCAACCCTTTCATTCACAAACTATGCATATTTGAATTAAACATTCATGCGACCAAATCTCTTATTGCTTTTTATATCGTTTGCTTATTACAGTAGACTCTCGATTATCCGAAATGATTCGGATAAAAGAAATGGCGGATAATCCGGAGGATTGAAAGGATTGAAAAACGTTGTCTACTCGTAGGTGTAAGGTTGAAAATTTATAATTTTATTTATAAACATAATGTTAAACAACAAACTCGCTTTCGACTTTCTTGAAAATTTTGAATTTTTTCCATTATGTTGTATAAATTGGCACGTTGTGTCGATGTAATCAATACAAACCCTAATTAACATATTATGCTGCACCTGGCCTGAGGCATTCACTTTCCAGTCACAAAACAATCGTTGTTATCATTTCTAAGAATTATATTTCGGCGTTCCGAATAATACGGATGTTAAAAACAAACAGTTGCGGATAAAACAGTGAAATAAAAAAAAGTTTCTATTCCCGATAATATGGAGTTCCGGATAACCGGGTTTCGGATACTCGAGAGTCTACTGTACCTACCAATCGGACCATCCCTAATTACATTAAGATTGCCTGTGTTGGTGCGTACAGTAGGTGTTTGAAAAAGTTCTCTCCTTGAATGAGTAGTATATCACCGCTAAGTACTTGTTACGATAGCTTACGCAAACGTTCCAATCAAACAATGATGAAGTTATATTTAAAAAGCCAAATATTTATTTTGTTCATATAATACATGTTTTCATACACCTTTATCAATTACTGACGACACAAAAAAATAAATAATAATTTATTCTTTTCTAAACTCGAATTGGTAACGACTTGTTTTGAAGATTAAACAATTTCGTTTCTATTTCTTTTTTAACTTTTACTTTTGCAAAGAGACAATTTATAAGATAAAGTAATCATGAATATTTTCTAGAACAGAATTCTGATCAAAACATTCATTTGAAACAAAGATAAATTTAATACAATCATTCTTAGCTTAATGTCTGCGATTCTACATTTTTCAGCACAACAACAAAAATTGGAAATGAAACGAAATGTTTTAAAACGTCGAAAAAAGAAAACTAGCAATTTAAAGATCGACATGTATTTAAGTACAGTGATACCCCGGCTTACACGGTTTGTGATTGGTACTGCAATATCGAATAGTTAACTGTAAAATATCAAAATTTCGGAATCTTTTCGCAAATTATAAATAACATTCCAAAATTAACGGTCCCAGACAATTAAATTTATCATAAGTAATAATTTAATTGCGCATTAACATACAAAAACGTAATAAAGCGCAATTATTATAAAGCTTGCAAATATCTACAATTCTTTATGTACATTTTGTTCTTAATTTGGGGAATAATATTCTATTAATTTCTGTACTGTTCAATTTTTGGCAAATATTTAGGTACATCTACAATTTTCCAAGTAAACCTTGATAGTAAAGCCTCGATCTCAGCAGTCCGCTATTCAGACAGAATTTATTCCACCCGTTCGAATAACGATTTATACAAATAGACAATCAATTTTTCCCGTAAAAAACAATTTAAATTGAATTCATCCTTCATTTCGCTTTATCTGTACCGACAGTGAGTAAAGCTGATAGTGTTACTGAAAGCTGGAAAAGACGATGACTATACAATTAACGACCTAGCATGAAAGTGCGAACGATAGAATGCAAAATGATTAAGTATTTCAGCATCAAATAAAACGCGGCCAAATTATGAATAATCATTGAATTCGGTATATAATCATTTACGATGTAAATGATAAACTCGTCAGTCCGAATAGCGGGGCTAAAAAAAAGTAGCAAATTCGAAAAGTTGACAGGAATAGCAAGGCGGACGGATAGTGAAACTGGTGAATATCGGGGTTTTATTGTATCTTGAAGTTAAGTAACTAACAATTATTTTTTAATGCAAGGAAATAATTTGAAAGAAGTTCTACTTCAGTTGAAACTTGAAACTAACTTGAAATGAAGATAATAACTAATTCACATCGGTTAAGAAGTAACTTGACCAATGAGAACAAGGTTTAATGGTTGATTTATCATGGATATCAGGTTAAGTCTAAAACAAATTTTAATGAAATACCTATTATAATTCAATTTTACAGAATACGACTTCATTCGATTAATTCCACTTGTAATTTCTCGCCACGCCCCGTTCTGATTAATTAATTTATTATAAATGGCTTTTTAAGGCTAGTATTGTTTGGTATTACTGTTGATTGGCGAGATACCTGGTACTTAGACGCACTTAGTTACTTAAACAGTTCGTTAAACAACCCGTGGTGTGCCTTTGTCGTTTTAACTTTTCACAATTTTTTAATGAGGAAAGAATCGAAGAGGATTAACGTAGGATCAAAATCCATCCTAGGTATTTCGCCAATTGACAATAATACCACTATAAAAAGTTGACAATTCTCTTCCCTTCACTTGAAACTTATTAAGTTATTTCTAGTCAAGAAACAAACGATTTCACGTTACTTGACTGTTTATAATAAAATTATTATATTAACTTTAAATGAAATGTACTCTTTAGTACTTAACGTTATGTAAGTATTCTTTTGAAAATAATTTTGCAATATTTAACTGGAGGATTTTAATTGTGTAACCATATGCTCATGTTTACAAAGAAAGGGTTAAGTACTGAAAGGCAATTCTATTGAAAGATCGTGCGGTTGTTTTAATCAAAAGTTGTGTAGTTACGGGGTAAATAAAGCAAGTTAGGAAGATGATTTTATTGTCTCCGTAATGGGTTCTGACAATGGGAAATATCCATGTAGAGTGTCGTTAATCGGTAATCAAATGATCTGCGAGAAGAAGTAATTTTAAAACATTTTGCAATTAAAAGCTCCCTTTATAATATGCTCGCCCTTCTGCAAGGATTTTACGTCGGGACATAAAGCACATTTGGGAGCATCCCCTGCTGCAAGCCGATTGTAAATACACGCGTACTAATATATCTAGCACTCAATTGGCAGACAATGCGCGCTTAAATGAATTAAGAAAAAAATATCGCCGAGCGATTTCGGAATTAATTATTAGCTCGAATAACAACACAGTGAACGTAAAGGTACTCATCTTTCATATTAAAGAATGTATAAAATTCCGGGCATATTAAAGTATGGATGAAAGCATCTCCATTATTTGATGCTGAGCGAGATCCAATGAAGATTCTCTAATAACGTACTAATATAACAGCTAGAGGGTATTTTGCCAACATTCTTATTCATTTTGGCTCGCTGACCTATTTTGAGAAATTTTAAACTGATAATAACAGATTAGATCGGACCGAATCACCTATACGTGTAAATGATAATAGTGTCAAGGACAGAACGTAAGAAGGACAGGACTATGAACAAACATGGGGTCTAAGACCGGCAATCAACTCTAATCGATCCTGTAATCCATCAAACAGGTCGGCTTAAACGTAGAAAGGGGAGGGAGATAAGCGAAAAGGACACAGATGACGGAATATGTGGCTGGCTGCGATGCATGATGCGCCCAGATGGATAGAGAAATTACGGGTAATATCCGTTAAGCCGTTTCATAAAAACGACCCGAAGATTCAATAGTCGTGAAATGATTAAGCAGCATGTGTATGTACGTACGGTGGTGGTTCACTTTAGGTTCACGATAATGGTATCGCAGTTACAAAGTTCAACAGGCAAGCGGAGGCGGCGGCGGCGGCGGCGTCAATGGTTAACATCCTGAGTTTAAAGACACCTTGATCCATCGGCCACAAGTAACTTTGCCTGGCCCCAAATGCCTTGATGGACCTCCCCGCAGATGTTCTTGTCTGCAACGCTAGCCACCGCCTTCCCGCGAATAATTAAATAATAATTTAAATACTTTAAATAATTTAATAATTAAATAATAATTAAATAATTTAAGTTGAGATACTGCCGCTGTAACCGACTGTAACTGTGCGTCCTATTTGGCGCTATAACTTTCTAAAAATACATGCGCTGTTTGGCGCCTTATATATATATATAAAGACACCTTTTACACGTAGTCTGAATGTGTACGTACCCCGTCATTAAATATTGTAAAGCGCACATTAAGAGAAGATTGCTAAATTAAACAGCCTAGTGCTCGAGAACTTGCTGATAAGCGTAATAATTATGGTTATTTTAATTGTAAGTACATCTTTGAAAAGTACGATGCAATTACCGTTTTAAACGGTAAACCTCGAAATTTGGTCGAGATGGTTATCCACTCTCTTCCTATACTGGCGTTAAATGCACCGTTTAAGTATTATGCTTGTTAATATGGAATAAAACAAGCACATTTTCGAATCCAGGCACGTCGCGAGCCACGATGGTAAGAAAGCGGCGAAGGAGCGGCGCCGAGACTAGCGACGCCAGCATAATCCCGCACCGCCAACTAAATTGAAAGTCACATCTACATTTACGCGTAAAGAAGAGCACGCAATGCGTCCAAATAATGAAAACGTAGTAATACGTCTACGTATATAATACCAAATGCAAATAAAAGTTTCGCTAAGCTTTCTGTTCTACATGTATCGTCTATTTTCTTTTCTCATTAAAGGATTACTTCGACTAAATTTTAACGTTAATTTATGCAGTGTACTTTAAATATACACACACGTGATGAATTTATTTTCCAAGTGAGGACTGCAGCGAGCTTCCGTTTTCCCGCACCAAGAATAAGGTTTTACGAATGAGGGACCAGGCTAAACCGAACCGAATCCTTGAGTTGAATCGTTTTAATTTTCCTTTACATTTCTCTTTATTCCTTTAGTCAGAACAAGAATTAAGTTTGGCTTTTGTAAATTAAAACAGCAGCTCAGAGTGGTACGGAAAGGCTGCAGTGGTTTTTAGTCTAATTAATTCTGCTTATAAATTCTGATTTCCAGCCATCCTCGTCTCTCGTCAAGGCTCTATTATTGCTCGTTCGGCCGGTACGTGCTTGATAAATCAACTTTTCCGCTCTTGAAAACATTAAAGTAAAAACGACTGAAATTATGAAACTCGAAGAAATTAAATCTAGCAACCGGACGACTCGAGGCTCAGATTTTCGTAAATACAGTGGGAATAATTAGTTTAACGTACAAATAACTCGCTTTTAATGCGCCGTTTTAAATTGGCGGCCCTAATTTTATTAATCGAAATTTAACTTTAACACTAACCTAACGAACTGTACTGTCCAAAATGGAAAAATTTTGATATTTACGTTTCCTCAACTTTGAAACTAATTACCTAAAATGGCTGCTTCAAAACTTTTTAATCACTCTGCATTATAATCCAAGTATTTAATAGAAAACATAAAACTTGTTTACCTGTAAATAAAGTACACCATAATTTACATCTATTATAATATGTGATCACCAGTTCAATTTGAACTAAACATTTTTACGGTTATATTAATTTATCATTGAACTGACTGTCAATTCACTATTCTGGAAATTAGGTAAACCATGATACCTATACGTATAAGGTTGTGCTATGATTTTACATTCATTTCGAAACACTTCAAAAATAAAATGATTGTTTCATAAATATGGTATTATTTATTTCTTTATGATAAACCACACGTCGTACAAAAGCAAAAAATGTAATTTTTTAAAAATTAAGGGTAAATTTTTTTTTATGGAATTCACCTAAAGCATTTAATTTCATCTTGCAACGTGGTTTAGGTTAAAAATCGGTTAATAATAAAATCACCACAACTTCTAACAAAGATTTACGATTTTAAATAGCTTAGAGTGGTAAATTTACCCGTCCGCAAATAATATGTGGGGGGGTTGTAATTCAGACCCTACTGAAACCTGGCGTTATGAGAGCCGGACTAAAAATAAACGCTTTCTACCCGTAATGACTTGGTAGTATTTTTTTAATAACGGTTCGATTAAACATTCTATCTGCGCTTTCATATTACGGTATTTTTATATTAGTTGTGTTCAGTTCAGTTTATGAAAAGAAAAGCTCAAAAAATCTATGAAAAATGACATAAATGACCGTCTCGACGCCAGATGATAAAAACTGAAAACGGAATTAACATCAGATCATAGCTTATTAATAACTGAATACATGGCCAAATTTTCTTAGTAATATCTTCAAAATTGAGGTTTTTTTTGAGGGTGGCCATTGACGTTGGAGGACCTGTACAAAATATAAAAATAGTAGATAAGTGTGTGTAAAAAGTAAGATTATGTGGATTCAATGATGTCTTTTTAGAAAATAGAAATTTTCAAGTAAAAATTGAAGAAGTGGAGGAAGGTGTTGCAAAATTAATGTTTAATGGTTTTTTGATGTAATTTTTATCCACGCAATACCTACTTTTTAAACTCTTAAAACTGTTATTTATCCCATTATCATCATTATCATTATTATTATTATTATTATTATCATCATAAAACGATTATAAAAAGTGTACTTTACTTACAACGCCTCTAACAAAATATTTGACAAATCTATTGCATGGCACCTTCTTACACCTTCAAATAGCAAATGCTGCAAACGAAACACCTCCATCTGCTGTTAAATCATGGTATTTACTGAAAGTATTTTGATTTTTAATAATACTATATGAAAGTTACCAAGCACTTGTAAAAATGATACTTAAAACCATCCATCAGTCACGTTTTTAATTACAGTTAGTCAATATAAATAATGATAAATAATTTTTCTTTATTATTAGGTTATTGCTAAGAATATTCAGATATTGAAACAATAATGAAAAGGAATATTAAGATTTTTATTATAAAAATTTTACTTGTTAGCCTTGGATTTTTAGATCAAATAAAATTTTCATACTTTTAAATTTGTGTACGATTGCGCTTGTATTTCACGGCTTAACTGTACTATACCTACAGTTCAACGCGGTTATAAAATAACGTACCCTGTTGTAAAGTACATTTGATTATTAAGTACACTTTTTTTGTGATCCCGTCGTGTTGGTATACAAAGTAATGCTTTTTGCTTTGTTCTAACGTACACTCCGTTTGTAATGTACAATTTTAAAAAAAATATCAGGTTATAACGCACTAATGCAATCCTTCTCCGATATTTATATCGAGTGGGGAGATCGCAATGCTATTGTGAGTGATATGGAGTGTTACTGCTATAAACTTTCCTAGAAAAATAAACATAGGGTTTTAAATGCAGAAGATATAATAAAAACTATCAAAAAAGTATGGCCATGCCGTCGTGAGAATATAACTTACTCAAAAGTGTATTCTAAATCTAATAAGTATCTAACACAGAGCTTAGTTTTCTGGAATAGGCGTCGTCCACAAATGATGTCACAGGTTTAGGCGGAGGAGGGGGGTTAACGGAACTGTGACGGTTCATGACAGGGGTTAGGGGATCTTTTTAAAAAAGTGACGTCACAAAGGGCATTTTCAAAAAGTAAAAGTTTAGCAACTATATAAATTTGACAACTGATATAGTGAAGCGTTGATAATTGTATTTTCCTTTATAATTGAAAATAACTTTGTTTCTGTGACGTGAGTCACGAGGGGGAGGGGAGTGTTTGGTATAGTGTGACACCTTGTGACATGGAGGTGGGGTGGGGTTCAAATTTGACAAAAAAAAACCTGTGACATCATTTATGGACACTGCTATAATTGCTATAATTTCATGTAAAAATGCAATTATGTGGATACGCTAGAACCGAGTTTAAATGTAAAAAAGTGCTAGTAATTAAGTTCATGTACCTACTAATTGTCTTTTAAAAAAATTATAAAAACTGATTGCATTGTATTCGTTATCTGCTTATAATATATAAAACATAAATAATAAATATAAAAACATTCATGCAACAACTTTGTTAGTGTAAATATTCCGCGATTTTTGAATAGCATTTAATAAATAATTTTACCAAAAGACAGTTCGTTGTCTACTATTGTAAAAAACAGTTCGAAGGAATCTCAAACACTACTTCGTTCTCGATTAAAGTTTTTCAATTTCGAAATAATTACAGTCAACCAAATTAAGGCCGTTGCGACGTTCTATTAAAAGCAATTTTTGTGGAAGTGTTAAGCCTGTAAGTGATGCAAGTAATGGCCTTAAATGTCGACCGCTATCAATTAGCTTCCCTGCTTAGAAACTTTTAATTACCGGATAGGCAATTCTCACCGTATTTTTAGGTAATTTAAAGGTTTCAGCAAACCCATTCTGGTTGGAAAAAATATTTGAATTGATCTGTTAGTTTTTTCTGAACAAACCTTCAAAGAATCTCCCTACTGCCACAATTTTTAATGTTTGCTGGCCATAACTTTAAAATGAGCATGATGTATTATATCGTTTCGTGGACAAATTCTACTAAACCAATTTGAACTAGACCAATCTGTAAATTGGCGTTTCTTTTGATCAAATAAATATGTTTTGTAATTACTAATAACGAGTGCGCTTTAACATATTGCGTTTTCATTTAAATTCAACTCGTTCAGATCATTCTAGAATTAGAATACGCACAAACGGACAGACACGATCTGCCCACAAGGCCCTTTTTTAATCTTGTTCGGACCAGAAAAAGAAATTGATGAATGATTATCGTATGAGTAGGTCTTCCCACTTAGCATCCTTTTGGCTGGCTGATTCGAATACATAACTCTTCATTTTGTTCTCCCTGCATTCGTACTCATTCGCTTAACTTCCAGATGGAGAGTAATGGATGCAATTCACGAAGTTGGCGTTCTTTACCTGAAAGTGTGTTTTCTTTCTAAGGACTGCGGTCATTTCTCACGGGTGACGCCAGCAATTCTCCGTTGTTTTGTGCCGTCTCGACCTTAAATGACTCCGGCTTCGTTGGGGTGCACCCATCCTTAAGATGCTCGCCATTAGCTATTTGTTATAGTATTACGTTAGTGTGATGGCCCGACTCACAAAACCGCTATTTATTGTAATAACATTTTTACGTCGCTGCGTTGTTTGCACTGGAGCAGAATTAAAATTCAACAAAAAAGATTAATTTTTAGACAATGTTAAATGATCGGGTGTGTTTACATAGAAGCGATATTAATGATGTGTCTTCGTGGAAATACAAGACGTAGGTATATTTCATTTCCAGCGGTTTTCAATAGTGGCGCAAACTATAAAGTAGGCGCGATGACAGGATGTCGCATAACCAATTTTGCAACTCTGGTATAAATCCAGTTAAAGTGAAGAGTATACTGAATAATTCATGCGACCTTATACGAACCATTACTCGAAGCCTTTAGTTTGTTTGCTGCCGCGAACAAAATGCCCTTTTCTGCGGGGTCCTCTCCGTTAGCACGCGGTTAAAAAATAATTCGATTCTTTCGTAACGGGTGTGCGTATATGTATTTATTCGATGCGTAACTAGTCGTCCTGCCTCTAAACATCCGCCATCCGGAGACAATCCGTCAACCTTTTATATGTAAAACGAAACGGCTATGTTTATGGAGGATTATAAAAGTCCATGACTTGTAAAAATTCTGAGTGACAACCGCCGGAACACGTCGTTGAGAGGAAATGAAAACAGGAACAGGAGTGCGTGCAGTCGCGAGTGGGGAACGAATAGAAATAAATGAAGCCTAAAGAGAAAATGATGATGATATGTGGAGGTAAACTTGACAAATCGTGCAAACTACAATGTCATTATTTACAAACGAAAAATTTAAGGACTTTTTCGGCAACATCGTAAATGGTTTTAGACGCCTTCACACCGAACTCACATTTAAATTATTAAACGATTTTAGTTAAAAAAACAAATCATTTCAAAAATTAAATCGTGGATAAAAAAACAGCGATTTTCAAAATTTAACAATTTCTCTAATGTTATTGGCGTTGTTTTGATTCGAAAAGTAAATGCCAGAGTACGCTACCTTACCTTGTATTTCAAATAATTACGTTTCAGCTAAAGGAAATATTCATTTAGTGAGACAGGAAGAACATAATACTGATGACCTTATAACTGAAACTTGCTAATTATTCATACCGTGACAAAAAAAATCTAAAAATACCAAAAGTTAATTTCAATTTAGCTCAAACAAGACCTCCGATTAAATGTATGTAATGTTCATACAGAAAGTTTTTAACATTGAAAGTGCGAGTTCTCTCATTTGTTATTAATTGCAACGTTAAAACTCATATTGTACAATTTTTGACCATTTTACTGTTTTTCTCAAAATGCAATATCTCTTAAATAAGAACTTACTTTCAAGTTATAATATACCTGTTTATCAAGACACTTACAGGTTCCTCTACCCACAAAAAAAAAACTTAATTTTGGATATTACTACGAAAATGATGTTAATTCCGTTTTAGTTTTGATAATCTGGCATGACAACGTTCATTTATGTCATAAATTTCATAAATTTCTTGAGCTTTTTTGTCCAGAAATCATTTATTTATATTTTTGTTTTAATATAAAAATATCAAAACCTTATCAGTTTTATTATTGAAATTCGCAGTTATTTCGATTAGAAATTTCGTTATCAGTAAAAGATGGTATTTACAATTTCTAAGTCACAACCAATAAATCCGAAAAGTGTTGTAAAATTACAAAGTTTTTTGAAGAAACAAGATGTCCCGAAGATGTCATGTAGTAGTGACACGTGTTTAGTAACAGGAGCGTATTTAGGTTCTGTTCGCTTCAAATAACTAAACACAACTAATACGAAAACGTCGTAATGTGAAAGCACTGGTAGAATAGGTTCAACCGAACCCTCATTAAGAGATACTAAGAACTCATTATAGGTAGAAAGCGTTTAGTTTTAGTCCGACCCTGATTACCCCAGGTTACAGTGGGGTCTGATTTACAACCCACCATCTTCATACACCGTGATTCACGTAACTTTCAGAGGCATGCGTTCAATGCACGCAATCCAATATTCAAAAATCACAACATGCTAGATACAAAAAACATATATTTAAATTTCATATTTTTGAAAACTCCCAACAGAAATAACTGTCAAACTGACAATTTAAATTTGCAAAATTTATTGAAACTGTTTTAATTAATTAAAAATAAATACAAAAGTTATGAAAACGAAAACTATCTGAAGATAATTCAACGAATTTTTAAGGGTATATCTTCCAAAAGTGTTGGTAAAATGTTTTTCAAGAAATTTAAATAAATATCACAGATCAAATTGTTTTCAAAAAAATAGGGACCAATAATGTAATCGTCTACTATGCCGCATCACACATTGATTGAAAAGACGTTGTGAAAATAGCTTTGTTGCATCGAGTGTGAATTTTCCAACGCATAATAATGGCAGTTGTGACGGTTAATTGCTCCATTATTCAAAAATTTTGTCTCATCACAATCTTAATAAATCCTCCTGGTGATCTAACTTGATTGGGTATCTACGCTCAGTGTAACGATGCCTGCATATATTCTGACTGCAACAACTGCATTTATGCTCATATCCACTCGTTCATCGTTTGAATACATTTTGCAAATTTAATTTGTCAGTTTGACAGTTATTTCTGTCAGGGGTTCCCAAACATACACAATATAAATATATGTTTTTTGTATCATAGCATGTTGTGTTTTTTGAATATTGGGTTGCGTGCATTGGGCATATGCAACGCCATCTTTATTTACAAGCCGTGAAGCCATGATTGGCAACACCGCATTAATGCACAGAAGTAGGCCGGGTATCATTGCACGTCGGTTGCAATCGAAACTTATTAAAAAATAACTAACATGAAATGATCCATACTACATCATTATTCTGATAGTATTAAGAAATAAAACAAAAGTTAGTAAGGGCAGGAAATTTTATTTTACAAATAACATATTTTTAACGTTTATTTTTCTCTTTTGTTAGCGTAGCTAATTTCCTTTTTTTCTCTAAATTTTTAGTGCCATTTGTTTCTTTTGAATATTTTGTGTAGTTATTCAACAGAATATTTGCAAAAACAGAATACAATGTTTTAAACAATCTAGAAACATCGTTGCCACACAGACAATGTAATTCAAATTGTTGAAAAAAGTTATTGGAATTTAAGCTTAACTGTGTCAGTTGAATTAAAATGCCTTTTTGACAGGAAGATTGCAAAAATTTTGTTTCCCACACGCTATTAGCTACAATATATTCTAACAAAGCATACATATGAAAGAAAACACACTTAACATGGTAACTTGGTACACTTAAGCCACCTCGCTGTAAAAAGTCAAAATATTCGTTGCAAACATTACTACCGCGTCCTTCCTCAAATAAAAAAACACAGGCAGTACATTCCAGATTTTTGCAAACAGATCGTGCTCCATAGCCACAAACATATATGCAGCTTGATTCCTCGATTTCACATAATTCAAGATAATTTGAAGTTATAATGGGGCGAAATTGATCAATGTCAACATTATATAAATTTGATTCAGTACTTTCATTAGCAAAGTTGCTAAAGCATGCTTCTTTTTTATTGATCATTTTCAAAATATGTCTTATTCGTAATTTGTTTTCTGATTCAATTACTTGCCTAACTGATACATTATAGTTTGATCCAGATAGTCGTCTGTACATTCCAAACCTTTTCTCTAACTTGTCTGTTTGAAATTTCCCCAAGAGTACATACGAAACATTAAATTTTGTTAAAGCATCGTTAGCAATTTTACATAACACTTGAGATGCTCTTCTTATTGCTTCAAATGTGTCGGAGCTTAAGCCAGCTTTGTCCTTGAAAGACTGCCATGCTTCTATCCAAGACAAAAAACGTTTCAAAAACAATAACTTTTCATCCTCAATACTACAAACTGGTCCTGCCCATTCATTTCTTTTTATTTTTCCTACGATAGGGTTTTTAGAATTAACAATATCCCACCAAATGCGGAAAATTTGTAAAAAATTTGCAATATCTGTACATTTTTCTTCCGTTTCTAAAGCAGCAATAGTTGACATATGAAAAACATTATCCACTAACAAAACGTTTTGTCTCTCTAAATTCGAGGGATACAAAGTTTTATAACTCAACTTGTATGCATTTTTAATTAACTTATTTTGATCGTCCTTGAAAAATAGTCGCAAATGTTCGAAACATGCATACCGTTTTATTGTATAATTTTCAAAATCAGGATATATTAAAGTGTGAAAAGTATCTTTTTTGTTCAACCAGTTATTCCTAACATTTTTAAAAATGTGAACAGTGTCATACGATAGGTAAGTATTAATATCAGGGAAGCATGGATTTGGCATAGATTCGTTTGAAGAAATTAAAGTGAACATATTCTGATTTATTCTATTGTTATCAGTTAGTATCGCAACTATAGGAAAACCACATTTTTGAACAAATTCAATTACCTCATTAACGAGTATCTTTAACTGATCTCCTGTTGTGTTATTCACAGGAACTAGTCGAATAACTTCACAAAAATTACCAAAAGCAGAAGAGATCATAAAAGTTTCAATAGTTTTTGCCAGATCCTTAGCATTATTTTCTGAACTGCCAACAATTCCATTGGCTTTAAAATCTAACTTAGATTTCACATAAATTTCATCAATTTGTAATATTGTATATTTTTCTCGAACAGTCAAGTTTTTGGAAATTTGTTTCAAATAGTGACTTGTATTTGAAAGATTTTTGTCTGGTTTTACATTAAATCTAGAAGATATTTGTTGTAAATATCGTTTACTAGGCAGCAGCAAATGATCTTGTAAGAGCATGTAACAAGACGATGAATATGAATAAGCCATAAATGCAAACAAAATAGTTGCTGGGGAATATTTTCGTCTTTTTAACAATATCATGTTTAACTGATCAATTAAAAGTTCCAATTGTTTTTTATGTTGATAGTCTTCCATTTCTTCAGCTTTTTCGTTACACGTAACTAAATTTTCATACGACTTTTGCAAGAAAAATTCAAAAGATTGAGTCCTTAAATTGTGTTGACTTACGTTGGCATACCTAACTAATATATTTTCAAGTTGCGACCATCGAGATAATTTTAAATCACAAGGGAGAATCCAGTTCAAATCGTGAGCAGAAATTTCTTCTTTTCCAATAAAGTTTTAATGTTAAATCACTTTTCACAAGAACACTACATAAAATTTCGGCGGCACTTAACTCAGTTTCACTTTCAGAAGAACTATTAGAACACTCAATATTTAATAAATACAGCCAAACACCAAAGTTGCTCTTAATTTTAAAGTTCCACTTTGTTTCACTGTTTATACCATTTAGTTTTGTTTGAAAAGTGTCAAGAAAATTTGTAAAGTCATTTATAATATCAGATTTTACAAATTCTTCAATTTTTCCAGCTTCTTTTGATTGCAAAGCTTTCCTTCTTACTTCAGGGTCTTTTCGTCTAACTACTGTTGAAGTTGAAGACAGATAAACTGGAAGATTTTGAAAAATTGTGGGTACAGCGTCTTCCTTTAATTTTGGGTGTGCTAATAGCAACGTAGTAACAGTTGACCCGTTTTTGTATATCTGATCTAATATAACATCATTTTCGTTAAAATGTTTTATACAAACAGATGAATACTTCGTAGGCTGCCAATTTCTCCTCGGGATAGCTCGAAGCCATTTCTTTTTCGTTTCTTCATCTTTTCGAAATGAAAACGTAGTAACTGCTGGTTGCCCCTTTACAGATACACTTTCGTAATTCGATTTGCAGCTTGGGACACAACATTTTCTAGTCATCTAAAAAGTTTTCATGTGAAAAGCATGAACCAAAGGTTAAATGTACTTACTTTCTATATTGTCGAATATCAAATTATTGAGTTAAATATTCTGATAAATACACACAGGTTTGGAAATACCACAACTATCTAACGTTAACTGCACTTTATAACAATATCAACAACAACTCAATGATGCAATGCTGAACTGAAGAACGCAAAATGTCCGCCTAGCAACACTGCTGCCAAATTTCTTAGTTCACGGCTTGTAAAATAAAGATGGCGTTGGCATATGCCTCGAAAAGTTACGTAAATCACGTTGTATATATTATTTGGTCATCATTTGAGGTCGGGTAAATTTACCACTTCTATGTATTCAAAATCGTAAATGTTGTTAGCAGTTTTGGTGATTTTATTATTAATCGATTTTTAGACTAAAATACGTAAACAAAAGCATCTTTGTGACTTGCAAGATGAAATTAAACGCTCTAGGTAAATTTTACAAAAAAAAGTCTTAATCCTTCAAAAATTACACTTTTTTTGCTTTTTTACGATGTTTCTTTTATCTTTACAAAGAAACTAATACCACCAGTTTGTGGTCATACATCACTCCATGAAATAAATAAAATTTGATGATAATAATTTAATATTTGAGACCAATTTTGAAACTTTAGAACTGATTATTTCGGAAACTTTCCTCTTCAAGGTCATACGAATTTGATATTTCCGTACTCAGAAAAATGTGCTACATCCAAATTCGAGAACAAAAATATGGGGTGCAATGTAAAAAAATTGTTGATGACGTCATAGTGCGAAAACAAAAGACGATCGTAAAATTATAAATATCAAAATAGATGCAGTTTTAAAAACTAAAATCGACGTGTCCGAGCGTTTTTCCAAAAACTAAACCCATAAATTTTAAATAAATTTGTTCCAACCCACGCGTCCTCACTGTATAAACAGTAGTTTTGTTATGCCGAATGGGGTTCCAAAAATTATATCGCAGTGAAATACAGTAATAGTAACCGCGGCACCTCCATTATATTTGAAGAGCTTGTTTGTGAGTACTTCTAGTGGGGTTATCGTAGGAGTAAAATGCAAAGAACAACATCCAGAAATCAGCGAATAAAGTCGCCCAGTAGAAATAATTCAGTAAGTGGTTAGATATTACCGAGATTATGTACATTGTGAGAAATGTTATTGTGTAGTTTATCTTTAAATTAGCCACTTAATAAATAAGATAAAATTCCAATGCGTTAATACCTAATACCTATACCTAGTAAATGTGGCCAAAATTTATTTTAACTAATGCAGATTTTATTTTCATAGTTCGATCATATAAAATACTACTTTTATTACAAAATCGATTTGACCGTACATGAAAAAGAAAACTGCACATTGTAAAAGTTTCGAAGAAAGCGTTTGTACTTTTAGTTATGGATGAAATGAAAGTGATGCTTTTTATGAAATAGCTAGGTGAATGAATACAAATATATAAACAATACCTTTATAGTAAAAGAAACATGTTGTATATTTATTTATATTTTTTTGTGACAAAGTGAATATTATAAAAAATTAAAAATCGTACACTAAAAACCACAGGTACGCGTGCAAATAGGACACTATTTGCAGCGCAATGACATTTGAATGAAATTCAATTTCATAAAAATAACAACATTATTAATCATGTAGGTACATTAAAATAAAAATGTTTTGATGATTTATTACATGTAATGAATTTTATTGGTGAGTTTTGGCGCGAAAGCTCTCTAGTTGACACAAATTTCGATAAAAATGAATTGTCCCAGTTTTAGTGGTTTGTACGAGTCCGTTTATCATACAATTTCCAATTTCCCTTACACATGTCCTGAAAGTGTTTCAAGAAGTTGGAATTGCCACATCTATTCTCTACTTATTCACCCTCAACTTAAGTTATTACGTAAACTTCACACTGATGATCTACGCCGCTATTAAATTCAAACATCTTAGGATTGTTAGGAATTGTAATGTATTATCCTTGTTTAGGAACATTTGCATTCATTGCATGTTAGTAAATGGAGTTACTAAAACTGTTCTTGTGAAAAGTTTCAATATTGAGTTCATTTTCAGGAAGAATTTGCCAGATATTTACTACAATTTTTTTTAAATAAATATGTGCTCGATTCTGGAATAAAACGTTTAACATAGTTGATAGCAATAGCTTGAGGCTTTCCTTGTAAGATGCTGAATTCGGTGAGTTTCAACTATCCGCTATAGAACACCAAAATGCCTTCGGTGAGCAAGTCCCGGCTAACTGGTAACTTGAAAGTTTATGTGGTTGACCCTCCGACTTAGACCTCCATCTAGATACATGCTAAACTCCTTTCATCGCATCCCTTTCTTCTCTTACTCACCCTTCATTTAAATTACTTGTACGAACTAAATATCTCCGCAATTTCTATGACGTCGAAAATTAAGCTTTCGTCCAATTTTATAAAATTAATTAAAAAGCGCGCACACACACAGCGTGCGATGCAATTTTTATTTCATTTTTCCACGGCAAAATCATTTTCATCGAGGAAACAACACCGTAAAGCATGTAACTGAATGTACGGTAGTTGAAAATTAAATGCCCGAGGAATTCCTATGAATTTCCTTATATTCTCGGACCTCATTTGCTCGGACAAATTCTTGAAGGTGCTTCCCTTTCCGTGTGGATTACACCCTCTCACTAAGATGCACATTAATGTGCGCTCAACCGGGGAAGAAATGGTTGCGGCTTCAAATTCTACCGCTCCCCAATTTGTGTCCATTCCAGTGTAATTGAAGCAATAGTTTAATGGTGCCGTTAATTGAAGGAAAATGAAATCTTTGCAACGGGCTAGTTAAAAATCACGAACGAAAGAATTTAGGGTATCGGGTATCTTATTAACATTCCGTAGAATTCAGACAATCTGAGCGAGCTCAAACAACCCCTCGCAAATCCCAAAATCCAACTGCACAATTTAATTACTCGTACAAACTTGGCTGACCAGTAGGTATTATCGGAAATTATCCGCAGAGTTGGCGTCTTCAGCCGTGTTTGAGAAACTTGCATTTCCGAACTAACATTTGAACTTGGGAAGGAAGTGTTGCAGTTGCTCGTTTGAGTAAATGCTCCCCCTATTGGTTCAACTAAATCTATAAAGGTCCGCTTTGGTTTAGTAATTTACGCCGATTATATTGCGAAATTGATTATCGGATCATCTTGCTTACGACATAAACAAATTATTGCATCGCTTCAAAAATCTGTCTGTCTGATTATTTTAATATTTACATCAGATTAGTTGTGATATTTAAAAGGTTTTTATTGATTATGAAATACTGTAAGTTTGTACATACACCGTGAATCAATTATGGTCTACTTCTGAAATTTTCTTAGTTGCAACCAAACATACTAATTCCACTTACCACTTGATACTGCCTTTGATTTAAATTATAAATGGAATACAATACAATACTCAGAACAATGGAATGCTATATGTATTTTTTAATTTTTGAAAAATTAGAGATCTAGTGCTTGTTTCAATTAGTATGTTTGGTTGCGTCTAAGAAAAATTCAGAAGTAGACCATAATTGATTCACGGTGTATGTTTCGCATTCTTGACATTGAACATAAATCTTGCCATTAATATATCAAAATATAAGGACCGAGTTAAGGGATTACACCACCTTGGGCACTCGGAAAAATGGGTATAAACATAATTTTTTTTTTGACGCAGCTAGTAAATATATTACATAACTTTTATTTTAGATGAATACATTGTAGTTTTATGAACAATTTTAAAAAAACAGCGAATAAAAAAAATTAAAGAATGGCGGAGATATGAGTCGTCAAGAAGAACCCTTTTTTGAAAATTCTTGCCGATGCTGGTGAGATTTTTTTCTCTGTCCAGGTATCGTTTGAAAAATTTGAATTTTTGTTTTGTTTATTAGGAAAAGTAATAGCTAAAATAAAGCATAGCGAAAAAAGTTTTTAAGATTTTTTGTAGAAATGGCGGCTGTGAAAAAAATTAATTTTTACCAAAGTTTTGAGCTTTTAAAAATTATAAAAAATGAAAACGTCATCCAATCAAAAAAATCCTATGCTACACTTTCGATAATATTATAAAGAATATGTGGTATAAGTTTTATCAAAATAGGTTGAGTAAATCTCGAGATATATTGTCCACTAGTTTGATGAAAGTAGTTTCGAGAAAAATTGAATAAAAAGAAAGTACCGAGATGCGGGCGCACTTTGATGCGCTCACTTCAAATTGCTAGAACTCTGAAAATAATTTCAATTTTCATATGGTTAAACGCTTAAAATATTCTTCAAAGTACCTATAAATAATAAATCTAGCCAAAAAAAGAAAAATTGATTTTCTGAAAATCTCAAGGTGGATATATTTTTTGTAATTTTTTTGGGTTTCACTAAATATTAAAACCAATTCATATTAAAAGTAAACAGAGAATTTGCTGCTTGATACATTTAAATTTTTATTGTAATTTTCTAATAAGCTTTCCGATCGGTTGTTAATTGTTTCTAATAAACGATAAATGTCAGTGAATAAAATCAGTTTATTGAATGGAGATCTGATAAGCACTAGTTCATAATACAATGCAATTAAAAAAATGATACTATTTATAGTGTAGAATCGAGCAACTTCTCTACTTTTTTAAAGTCAATAGGCACTTAATAAGCAAAACTGGCATATATATGCTACCATAATGTCTGCAATTTGGCGAATCTTTCTCATTTTCTAATATGAAATGTGACTAAATTATGTAGTCACCCAATATTGTAGATTGTTATTTTTTTTACTATCTAAAAATTCCTTGACACGTTCTTCAACAACTGCAGCTTGTGGATGTTGAAATCTTGCACAAAAATCTTGGTGGGTAAGTTATCGTCACTGAAGAGGGGACTTCGCGATATTACTTGTCGAGATAATCTTTAATAATAATCCGTAAATCACACTCACCCGGTGGATAGTACCACTTTGCCAATTCATTCGGAGTATCGTTAATGACCCCTTACTCTACGTAATTCAGGGTGGTTATGTGATCGATCTTTTTTACGCATCTTCCGAGACACTTGAAGCGTTGGGCAAGGGATAGAGTAGTTATGACTGTTACTGTGGCAGCATTTGCAATGTCCTGTATGTAACACAACTTCAGTACGTTCGGTGTTACTTTCTTGCATCGACAATTTTTCAATTTTTGTTGCTTTTTACACAATTATTTCAAAAGTTAATTAATCAGTTATTGTTTATGCCTATAATTGACAAGTCTATCCTCAAGAATAAGGCATCTTAAACTGTGCGCCGCAATCCCATATGGAGTTGCGCAACTGAATGTAGGGTCACGAAAAATTTGGAAACAGTAAAATTTCTATTGTATGATCGGAAATTTTTACACTTTAGAAGACTAATGACCGTTTGTTCAGTGAAGGCTTAAGCTCGAGCTTTAGTAAACCCGGAAGAAAAAACAAAAACCTAAAAAATTGTGTTGGCAATGCTGACAATATAACTCACTATTTACTTCACTTCATAATTCTAGGCGTTCAAGTGTCAAAATATGTATTATTTTTTTATATTCGAAATTGAATGTTAAAGTCAATCAAATAGTATTTTTTAAAACCGTCAAACTGATTTCTTGTAAAGTTTTAAAAATGTGACTTAATTCTTGTTTGCCACTGAGGTTCAGATATACATTGGTGAAATACACCTTAATTCTTCGATTATAAACAAAAATTGTAACCATAAATTACAGAAATGTTAATAGTTTTATTCATCCGAAGGTTACTATTAATTAAAACTTTTGAATACCTTCTCGTGAGCTTACTTACCAGTTTAATTATAAATAGGTACATAAAGACTCGATAGGTAATAGTGACATTAAGGTCGATTGGCGAGATACCTGCAACTTGCGGTGGGGTTTTGAATCCTGAAATTGTTAGACTAATAAACATTGGCGCAATTTTTACAGTTTTGAATGTGGGATGAAACGAACAGAATTAAAATAACGTCAAAACCCAACCCCAAGATCCAGATATCTTGCCAAATGACAATTGCATCAGTATAAACGGATAAAACTTGTCGATAGTCTTAACATTACTAAAAAAAATTAAAAAATGGCGCTACTAAAGGTAACTGTAAGTGAATTTGAATTTTAAAAAAGAAACAGCACTGCTTGAACATATAAAAAAAATATTTTATACACAAGAAAGTAATATTGAAAGGAATCCTGAGAGTTCTCATAAATTAAGGTTAATAACGGTAACATACCGACTGCGTGGTATTTTTTAATCCAATAAAGAAACCTCGAAAACAAGCTCGATTTCTGCGCTTATCGCAGACATGATCGTAAAGTAGGTGTGCACGTAAAATTGATGTGAGGACAATATCCAGTTTCTGGAATAATAAGCAATAGATTTGTTTGCATGGCTTGCGTTTGCCAGCTTCTTTATTCGTGAAGACCAACTCAGACATTCCAATACAAGCGACGGTATAATAAACATTAGGCCTGATAAACTGCTATGTATTTGGTTGAAATCCAACTACTATAACCTTATGTTTCATAGCTTGACTTGGCAAAACTAAACGACTTTGCATGACTGATAAGTAATGATTTTTGTGTAATTTCGCGGTCTGGGGAAATTCTCATTTCAATCTCGATAATAGTCTGGAGGTTTAGAAATGAAAAATGAGCATACAATTAGGTGACAGCCAGGTCTATAATTATCTCCTTGAAGGACGTTATGCTCGTATTAATTACAATCCACTGAATAATAAGCACAATCTAATAAATTTTACTTGCGCTATAATTACACCTCGTTAAAACTCTCAACCGTTAGCTGGACTTGATATTGTAACAGTAAACTTACCGTTTTCAGAACGTCCAACCGGTTCAGCATAAATAACTGCAGTGTCACTTCGCTGCAGGTATTCCTGCAATTTTTCATCCTCATCCGGAAGTTCTCCGATTGCCGCTTTAACGGATTCAAAATGGCCTGGAACATCCTCAGCCGTGCCTCCGGTTTTAACAACTTTTTGTAAACTATGCAAGCTTAAACTATTGCCGTTAATGACTTTTTCAGGGACGGTTGCTTCTTTGTGAATTCCGTTCATCCTTTTATGGATGTCTTCACGATTTTCTGGAAGTTCGTTGTGATTTGCGTCTGGACTCATTGAAGAGGCACTTCTATCGTTTAATAAGTTCGGGTTGTTTGTTTTATTTTCGCATGTTCCGACGTCTAATTCAACTGAAAATAAAAAAAGTTTCAATTAACACCGGATTGAAATTTGCGATATTAAATCGTTTGTCCGAATGCATCAAGGTCCGTTCCGCTCTCAATCCTATTTGATTATGCGGTAACACGCGTGTGGGTGATACCCGAATATGCGGAAATCTTCACCGGACCAGTATCGTTCGGGCACGAACTCAATCTTCCCAGATTTTACTATCCCCCCGTAATAACTTTCCATCTTTACCATTATTTTTTCCGGTATTCTATAATTCAGTGAAGCGCTCGCATTTTTTAAAGCGGCACCTGAGCTATTTCAAATCCAATTTAAAAATAGCGGAACTTTCGCTCATTTATTTATGTGGTAAATATCGATTAAAAATATTGTACTTTATTAAGACAATAAATGTGAAATCAAATATTTATAAATACATAAACGAAATAAATATTAGTTTAATGTGACACAAGGTTATAGTTTTCCATATTTTATGTGATTCAAAATAAAACATTATTGATACAAATTTTCGTTATCTTGTGCTTCTAGCCACGCGCTAAGATTCTAAAGCTATCACACAACATTGTTTTGAAAAAAACACAGTCCATCTAATTTCAAGTTCATCATGATCATTTATCTTAAAATTGAATTCAATTATTTGAAAGGATTCACATATTACTACAACTACTAAAGTATAAGTAATATCTAAAGTACAATAGCGCGACGATACACAATAGTAAAAAAAATCTATTCTCTACACACCCAAAAGATACAGACAGTAATGTCAACAAGTTTTATAATTTTTGTTTATCCAATATTTTTTTCATATTTCACAGTTTTTGGTCTTGATTTTGCTCATTATCGAACTCAGGGGTTCGGGGACAGGTACAGTTTGTTGTAGTTAAGACTACAGTGGAAAGAGGAGCGTACAGAATTCGATTCGCACCGCGATACTTTTAGTGTCGAGTGAAGAATTGGTAAGATCTACCATAAACCTCGGCTAGCGACCAACAACAATAATATCAAAAACAAGAATTTTTGGCTACTATACCAGCTACCGTTGCAGTCTTAACGCCAATGAATTACAGGTATTAATATATTAACCCTCATTGCGCAAATTTTATTCTTTCAAATCTTTTCGTATAAATGGGCATATGCAAAGACAAGTGAAACTTAAGAGTGACCATTCGTCACGATGAAAAAATAATAACAAAAAAAATCTAGATTTTGTGAAAATGTACAACTTTTTTCTTCCTTTTGTCATCAATAGTTTTCTTTCAATCAAAAATAGAAAAGTAAATAAAACAGAAAAAATCTATGAGCTGCATTTCGATGATAAATCGAATTAAACTTTTAATTTTCGTCTTAGAATATTAACCGCAATAACGTTGGATAAATACAAAATCGTAATTGTTATGGTTGGACAATTACTACTAAAACCGAAATTTATAAACATAAAATTTTCAATGATTTTCACCCTGCCGTTTAGAAATTGCCTGAAATGTGACAACACTGAATCAGTACAGAATCATAAATATAAAATATTCCGGCGTCACCCCGAAAAAGCCGCCCTTGCACCCACATTTCAGCAAAGGACTTGTCAATAAAATCATAATAATGTTCAAATCTCTTCGGATACGATTTCGTAAACGATTTTATTTAAAAAAAATTTCTGCGAAAAAAAAAGAAACCTAAAGTAGCGTTTTCCGATCGCGAGCAACACATAAATAAATCTTTCCCGGGTCGATGAAAACACTTCCAAGTTTGATTACGGTACTTTAATTTGATATAGAAGTATGCATAGAATTCATGCACTTAAACACGCTGCTGATCCAGCCCGAACTTTTAATCAATTTCGGAACACGGAAAAGAATCTTTTTTTAAAGGGGTCCGCATAATAATTCATGCAGCCAATAAAATATATTGGAAAGTGAGATTTTCCACCTTTAGAACGGATTTGATCGGATTGTAATATTTAATGTGTAAAAAAAGTGTATCTCGATGTAGCATGAAGGGAAGCTGTGTCACGGCGTTCGGATCCTAATGCCGTGACACGCGATTTGACGTCGTCCACTCGCTGCAGTGTGCACTGATCCGTTAACACTGTCACCACATCCCCCAACGCTGCATCCTGGCATCACACACATAGACAAACTTGACATGACATAGATTTTCAGCGTACCTACATTTACGTTATTATTAATCATTACCGATATTGTTATCAAATTGAACGATTTTCACACATCCCCTTTTAAGTAATTTCTTTAATGGAAAAGTGTCAAATGTATTCAGAGTTATCAAATTAGTTAAGTGGGTTCAGATATTAATCCCATAACTGACAGGGTCTTGATTTGTCATAACGTTTACATTTGTTCGAACTCGAACTCCACTAAATTTTCCGTAATATCGTTTTTTTTTATAAAGAAGGTCACAAGCAATCATAGGTCTACCTACACGTGAATTGTTTGTTTTTGCAGAAAAGGTATAACACCGCAATTGCTCAGTTGTCCAGTGACCGGAAGAAATATATATACCGAAGCGTGCAGTAAGGCAGAAAGCCGGTTCCAGAGCCAGGTCATTACTTTCCAGACAATACAATCAATTAATTACTACTGACGCGCACCGCAGGTCGCCGGGACGCGTGCTGATACCGGTGCGACGTCCAAACAACCACGACTGACTTTCACGTCTATTTCAGTGATTTTCCTTCATTATTCACGATCAATCTGATCGCCGTTTAAATTTTAACTAAAACACGATTTTTAATTGGTCTCAATTTAAAGGTTTCCAGAAAAAAGCATGACGTAATTACGTCGCTGCTAATTGTAAGATTCATATAGACGATGAGACAACCCGCATACGTCGTAATTTGGTTAATCAATGAAGGTAGGGACAATGAATCCAGAGGCAACAGCTGCAGGTATGTGAACTAATCAGCACCAATTTAAGTCCTATTAGCTCCTGTGCCCGTATACATCATAGGGGCACCTCGATAGCGTTACAATTGTATACGAATGGATCGAATTGCCACTTAAGAATTTTTAAAGGTGTGTCTCAAATGGCCCTAAATTAATGATATCCTTTTCACAATCACAATAAAAAAATTAGGGCTTCACTTTCCTATACGAATCCGTGGCTATTTCTTTCAACTAAATTTTGTAACAATCGTAAAAAAATTGTTTCTCATAATTTAAGGTAATGATGACTAATATGAAGTGGCCAATTTGACAGACCATTAAGTAGTAAAAAAAATTACCAGTGTTAACCTATTTAAAACGTTTGTTTTTATTTTTACACATTTCCAATTTCTTGCAATAAGAAAATAATGTTTATACAGAAAAACACTGTAATTATGTATAAGTAGTACATAAAAACAGAAGTCCCACTAATAATTTACCATTCTTTTTAGAATTGTAGGACAGTTTTTTAAAATGATTATGGGAGATTTGTTTAAAATATTAGGACATTCGATCAGATCATCACATCGCTACTAACAATAAAAAAGCAGGAAAAAACGCATGTCGATGATTTAATACAAAATGACAATTCCATAATTTCATTGATACTGGTACTTATTTCTATAGTAATTTTTGGCAAAATTTGAGATTGACTAATTTTGTCAGCATTTTTTGTTTTGCTTTTGCAAACGATTTTTTCAGTACTTTGCTTTAAAATATCATTTGTAATTTACAGCATTTTTTCTTTCACTTTAACTCAGTTTATATTTCTTCTAATTCAATCTTCAAATATTTTAGTTTTAATTCAAGTTTTATTAACCCATTCATGAAGTCGTATTTTTTTGAAATTATCGAAATCGTTGAAATGTGCGTGCATTGCAATTCTGCACTAATAGATTAACCCATCCTTTCTTTTATTTTTTAAATATGTTTTATATTTTATATCGTCATATTTAATTAACTCTGTGCTTTGTTAGCAGGAAGTTATTGCTTCCCTCAACTTGTCTAAAAGTATCTTCAATAAGTCTCAACGACATAATAGTATCTTCATTGATGCTTGGTTTATCTGTTAATATAATATATTTATTCATATTGAAACCTCATTACCAAAATGAAACGCTGTTCATAGGTACATCAATTTCCCCAGCAAATAATTTGTTTCAAACATCAAAAATTAAACCAAGAAGATGTTATTTGAATGACTTTTATTTTTGATGGTGACATTTACAAATTTGTCGAAATTGTTAGTTAATGGAGCCAATGTTGTTATATATTCGGTTGTTTTGACAAAAAAATTCTAAAAACTCAGTATGTAAATACATACTCAACTTGCTATGCATTTTATCAAGTGACAATTTTGTATATACATTTAATTCAACTGTCACACAATATTTATTTGCTGCTTTAAACTCTATACCCAACAATTCTGAACCATCTTTACATGATTTAATAAATTTTCATTGTTTAATATTGACATCAACTTAACTCGATCAATATTGAATTAAACAAAGATCAGACTGGGATTTTCCCAGAAAAAAATCGAAACTTAAATCATCGATCAACTTCTTTAAAGTCCTTCGATTTGGGCAAGGTTTCCAAAAATAATTTTAGGACACCGAACAAATTTTTAGGGCATTTCAGGACATAATCAAGATTTTAGAAATTTTTAAGATTATACTAGCTTTAAAAATTAATAATTGTTGAACATAATGATAACATAATGGCACAATTATTGAACTTCGGCTTGAATTGGTGCTCCTGAAACTTTTGCAAAAAGATACTCTTCATTCTCTATCATTTTCCAATATTTCAAAGTTACAGTGAAAAATATTATTTTAACTAAAAGTAAATAAACTAAAATTCATCGCGAAAACAGTTTCAAATATTTTGAAGCATGAGTAATCGAGGCAATAAAATTGTTTACTGCTTTAAGGAGTAAAAGGTTTCCCGAGCCGGTGAAAATAAAAATGAACCAATATAATTAACATATAGTGATAATAACGAAAATAATACTTAAAAATAATTAAAAATTAAATTAAAAAATTACCATCATTAAGTCCATTAATACTCATGCAGTTAGCCTTTTATTCAAATCTTGACATTTCAACTCTCATTCCGATCTCTAAATTGTTAAATTTTTATGCAAAATTATGCTCATTCATGCGTTCATCTAAATGCCATCCCCGTAACTAAACATTTTGTAATTACAATAGTTCCTTTATATTAGAACGTAAAATACGTTCCGTCAACAGATAAAGTTCCATTTATAAAGTATCTGTGGGAATCGGAACCTACCCGCAATGAATCACGGCAGAGAGATTGCACGACACGCGTCCGAAGAATTGGTTTCGCACTGGCACGTGCGTAAGGTATGCGAAAACTGAATTCACCGAAACTAATTTGTATTGAAACGCAATTGGTTTACTTCAGGGTCACATGAAGTGTAACGATCATTTGTGATATTTAATTTATTACACCTAGACATAATTTTGCAATTAACGTAACAGCTCCGTGTTTGTAATTAGCTTTGAGAAGTTCCAAAAACAGTGTTTTTCGTAACAAGCTACCATTATGCACATTGTATGGTGCAAAGTAAAAAGGGGACAATGAAATCGACAATAATGGTGAGCCATACTAGGTAGGATAACAATAGAGTAACCCGAGGCGCCACCGAAGTGGGATTCAAAAGTTGCTGGTAACATCGAACAGCCACCACATTATACCTATTATATTAAATCAATGACTGGCCAGCGAACTCAAAAAGTTTCTAAAACAACATTGCAGAGCGGAGAGTTGGCCGGATACGCCGGTACTGTGTCATTATCACCTCGGCAGAACAAAGAAAATGAAGAATGGCTGCGGAGAAAGAACTGCATTACAGTCACTTGCAAAGAAAATATCGAGAAAAGCGCGTTAAAATTGGGTTACGCGGTTTCACGTTGCAAAAATATCGCGCCAAGAATTAATTAACCGGACCCCGTGATAAATAACGCCGTTTTTAAAGCAAGGTGGAAACGTTGCGAATGTCATTACTTATGGTTTGAAGTAATCCTTCACCCTTCGCTTCAAATCCGGTTGCGGGGGACTTGTCGAAGTACAGAGTTGACTTAGGAAGAGAGGACATCCGCTAACAGACCACACAGATCACGTTCCACTTGCGGTCAGACCAGCAAGATACACTTAAGATAAATAACGATATCTATCCTTCCACCCCGTCCCAAGACACACTAATGACCTAAACAACTACCAACAGTAAGGAAATGTCCTAAGATACGAGACGTCGGGTTTAACGACGAAAGACTCCTAGATAACGCTTCCATCATAACAAAAGTATTTAGACTGTTTTTTTCATTCGCTAATTTTTGGATCAGGGTATCGAAAGACAAACAAAACACCTTTTACACCAAAATATTAATTAAATCGTCGTTTATTAAATTACAGCCGGTTATGAAATTTTCATTAAATATGCAAATACAGGGAAGATTATTTTTCCTATATAATCGTCATTATTTCGACATTGTCATAACGCCTGCGTACGATCACATATTGCTGTTTTTCTCATAGCCAACCGAAACCATCACGCTACTTGATATTAGATGGGTGTGCACTGGAAGTTAACTTTGTTGGAACCTGAACGCGCGAAATGACGGCCCCATAACCGGCGACATATGTCCCCAACGAGTAATTTCGAAAGGTATCATTTTTTAACATACCGTAATCACCGAACGTTCATCACGAAAAAGGGTTATTTATTACTTAGCGCACACAAAAACTATGCCACTCAGTGCACAAAGTGTAAATGCCGATACTGATATGACAGGCGGCCGTGGGAGGTACGGATTACCGCATCTGTTGCGTCCTTACTGTTTATCTAATGAAACCACCAACACAGATTCCATATTATAATTTTTAAATTTTTCGTCCGCACATTTACGTGGGGCCATCATTAAATACAAAAAAAGAGATACTTGATTGCGGGCGAAAGGATGAAAGGCTATTTGGCTTTCCAGTGTTGCAACGCGTTATTCAAAAACTCATTTGACCAAGCTTTGTTTGCAAACCACCTCCCTTGGTCGGCTTAAAACCTGCTTCTTTCATTAACATCAACAGAATATTGCAATAACATGCCTTCATATCCTGCCCCGTGACTCCAAGTCAGGTCGTCTCCGAGATTTTTTTTATTATTTGTAAGTGGGTGGGCGCTTGGCATTATGAAACTTTAATTTTGTTACAGAACATCGCTAATCTGTCCGTTAAGACCTACCGGGAGGCAATGTTGTAACTGATTATAACCATGTGTGTCGAGATTACAGGTTTTATTAAGGTTGCGCGTCCGCAATATAAAAGCTTTGTGTTCATTCATTTTAGTATAATCAGAAATTAATATGAAATTCCCTCATGTATATGCAATTATAGGCCGGATGTTGTCAGAGGAGGGAATTGAAGGTAGATCTCGGGAAAATGATATTATACATGCTTTAGCGAATTTGGTGAAAATTATTACGGCTGATGGGATATACATTGTGTTTAACTATTTAATTATTACCAGTGTCCATAACTAATCGCTAATAACTCAACGTGCAATTAATTACAAGTTGAATAAAGTTCATTTTCATTCCATCAGTAATCTGGATGCCGTCTTTCAGTAAAATCGATATTTCAATAATCGCTCGCTAAAAGTAAATGGAATAACCGTAAATCGTAAATTATTCTTGTTTACTTAAGTGGGGCGCTTAAAAATCAAACACAACTTGGCTTCTCGACAAAACTAATTGGTTAAGTGAAATGCTATAAACTTTTTGCCTCAAAACAGATAAGAACGTTGAATGCAACCCGAACGGACGTCGGACGTTTTTACTTGAAGGTTGTGTAAATTAATGTACGGACTTTCTCAAATGAACTTACCAAAAAATCAGGATCTAAAAATACAATCGTACAATATGTTTGATTGGCTACAATCAATGTTTGTTCCTAATCATTAAATTATGTACCATTCAAACATTTGATCATGATAATAATTACGTAAAACGATTTTGTTGTTTTAATATAATCGATGCGGGGATAATAAAATGATAAAAGTTTCTAATGAACTGGTCAATTCTCCTTTTATTTCAGTGTGGTACTCAAAAACTTCACCCAACTTTGCCCCACAAAAAAATTAATTAATTAAGTGAATAAGATAAGAAACATTTCAATTACAAATTCGAATTTATGTCAACTGGTTTTATAATAGCCGTAAGATTAATTTGTATTTTGATAACAAAACAATTGTAAATGTTACAAATATTTTTTTCCTGGCAATAGTTCATTTTTAAATGAACGTGACAGTTACAAGCCAGTGAAAAAATGTTCTTTTTTATTTTCTGTTGATAGTACACTGATATTTGTATTTTAGATTTGCCAGTTTAAGGTTATATTAGTAATGTCGCTTCAAAAGTAAAGATATAGCACAAAATGCTTCTGTCGGAATAAGCAATATGAGCATTGCAAAAGCAACTTATGTACCATTTAAGTGTTTCTGTCAAAATTGTATAGGTATTAAGCTGTCATTACTACCAACATAAAGTAAAAATAAAAATAATAATTTTTGCACAGCCTGTCCCGGCCATTTAAGAATGAACTATAACAATTTAAAAAGAAATAATCAAAATTAATTAATGCTCGAAATTTTACCATTTTGCTTAATTGAAAATAATTATCATAAAATGTGTTGCAATAAACCGATTAACTAAACAATAATTTGCTATAAATTCAACAGTTACATTATATAATTTTGTTTCATTGATTGGATCATTTTTCGAAAACGATTACTTTAGAACCAATTTATTCTACAACGTTTTGTGGATGTTGAGAAACACCGATGTTCAAACCTGATACGAATAAATGGGAAAATATGCTTATAAATGTTTTCCTACTTTATAAGTATTTATTTGAATGTTACAGGAAATCTTTTTTTAATTCTGCGACCATGCAACCGCATTTGAAAACCGCAATCGAGGTGTCGTAACATCATCGGATATTATGGCTGGAAAAATACACAAATAAAAAAAAATTGCAGGTTCTGATTTAATCTTAAAGATACAAGTTGTTTTACGTTCTATGGCTCCAGTGAGTCCCCAACTAAGGGCCCTCGGGTATCTTTTCCCGCCTAAAAATGTTAGGTGCAATCAGGAAAATCACTAAGCAAAATACGCAAGTGCTCAGAGAAGCCTGTGCAGAGAAATTTGCCATAAAAAAATTAATCCACTGACTTAGGCTTCTAAGAATTAAAAAATATATATCTAGTAGTAATAATTATTATCTACTTAAAAATATAAAAAACACGATTTTCATGTAGATGCATAGGGCCCAAAAAATTCTAAACGCGGCCCTGAATCCAATGAGCAATGGAATGTTTATTTATCTGAAGTTAATTAGGAATATGAAATAATAGCAATAAATTAAAACGAAACTACTGTATTTGTGTTTGATTAGAAAAATATTTATTAAAAAAGAAAACAGTATTGCGTGTCGAACTTAGAAAAATGAAGAGATTTAATTTGTAATTATGTGCATAATGCTTAGAAAATTAACATTAATTTCCGTCTAAAAAATTAATTTGATTTTGTAACGATTAAAAAAAACACTGTAAATAGTTGTTAAACACAACTATACTAGTCATAAATTAATAACAGAAGTAATGAAACAAAGTCTAGGAGTAAAATTTCAACTTTTGACGATTCAAAGAGCACATGCAATGCCATTAATTAAATAAAATTGTGAATTATTTAATACCAGCTAAATTTTTACGAACAAAATACGGACGCTACCGATTTTTTGCAACAAAAAACTTCGTATAGGCATAAGTCGCAATCACTAGAGATATCAAAGCACCTTCCTCCCTTATCACTCGGTATTTTTGTCACGGCCAACTGCAAACAATAGTAATTTATCCATGTCCAGCGGTGAACAAATGTTGGCTGGAATGGAGAATGCCAAAGATTGAGAAGACGCCGAGAAAAAATGCATACTATTTCATGGTGGCAGAGAAGCAGACAATTTTCTGTTCCATTTCCCACGTCAGTTAGAAGCATTGTCCACAACGGCAACGTCGAAAAACGCAAAGAACTTAATTGGTTAATTGCCGTCAATAATAATTAACGTACCGAACTAAATCAAAGTCTCGAAAAAATTTAAAATTCACCTGCAAATTAAACAAAGGAAAATTGATCGAACGGAAATGATTCCTTTTAAGCGTTCCCTTGACGTGTATTATATTACCTTAGAGTAGAGAAATAAAAGAACATTTAAGTTCTGGAAATGACAAACGCGAGGTTACGCGAACTCTGAGATTGTTGATGTTATCGGTAAACTATCCCAATTCAGCAAACAGGCGCCTCAGATTGCGATATACAGGCTGATGTCGCAACAAAAGTGCCTTCATACGACAAAAAATACACAAAAAATGCAATCTGTGCTGCGAAGACATATCGTTCTTTTTACAGGTAAATTTGGAAACGTAGAAAAAAGTTTTTGAAACGCTGTTTTATTAAACATGTCGGGATTTGAGCTCTTATCGTTGCGGCATCCTCTCCGTGTAGGTTGAAACTAATGACTTTGTTGTCTGCATTTAATTTTTCCGTTTACCGCTATTACTGATTAGGTGTTCTTCTGAAAAATTTCTAATCTGTCGCAACAGAGCAAGCAGCCGCCCACCGAGCGCGATTATCAATTTCTGGTTCGTTGCACTTATACCTATCTTATAGGTAGGTTGTAATGTAACTTGTAGAACCGTCAGACTCGGTACGATAACAAAAATGATTTTAACGGATGTGGGAAGTATACCTCATCAGCGGACTTTTATGAATAAGTGCGGTTAACTACAAGAGCGTAGTCGTCACGCCGTCTGATAATTTTATAGGATCGGCTTTTAAAACAACAACGCACTGTGCGAAAATCGAGCCGCAAACCTTTTTTTTTTCGGGACGTTTCCGACCGTTATTGGTTGCGGCGTCGAGACGCCCCCCGGAAACACCTGCGAACGGCAGGTAAGAAAATTCTGATTGGTCGATTAATACGACTCACGGAAGGTTTAGTTCAATCGTCCTTTCATGCGCCGTTCTTCACCTGACGAGTTTAGGTACCTCATTGGAGTGGCGAGCTCCTCCTCGTATCGACCAAGCAGGTACAACGAACCGCTATTGGTTGCAGAATCACGTGATTCGAACATAAGAGTATGCATCCCGTTTACGTAAGTCGAAAAAGGTGCAATTAAATTTTTGTTGATGGATGTGGCGAAAAAAGTCTGGATACGTGAGGGAGTCAGGTCAGAAACTGAGTCATACAAAGGGTGCTTCGCTGCAGGAAACGATCGTATTGTCCATGTGATTCATCCAGGATGTGCGCGCATGTTGAACCGTGAATGCACACGGTCGTGCGCTTAAAAGATGAATCTAAATGTGTTGCAGTTAAGAAAACCGTTAAGCCCTTTGTTATATATCATCTCGGTACAGGTCTGCTATAATGATGATGCGGAGTGCTGCTCCCACTTTAGTCTGTTTATTTCGCAATTTCCCTGCACGAATGTTGAAAAATTTAACAATCTTATCAATTGGGAGTGTCGTGTGGTTTTTTTCAGCTGATTAAAAGGTGATCCCTAATTTTTCCACGCGTACTGATTATCTACTTAACCCTGCGTGGGTCGCAATATATCCATGGGTAACATTTTGTTCAGTAATTAAGTGATTCATTGAGGCAGAAACTTGGCGTCTTCAGTACCCCTTCTTGTGAGGTGTAAAATTACGTTAATACATTTAAAATGTTTTTGGTTACTTTTGTATATCGTATTTACTTTACCAATTTTTTACCATTTCAGAAAATATCTTAAAATTGGAGGAGGACAACAAACGAGTAGAGGAAAGTGGGGAAATGGTGCGCCCTTAAGCCAAAATAGCTGCAGTACGAGATACAGTAAAAACGTTAGAGGTAGCAGTAATTGTTCTACTTTGAATATGTAATGCAATATTTGAAAAAAATTCAAGTCTAGAACCATGATGTTGCAAAATGTGTAAAAGAGAAAATTGCGGGTAATCATGCACAAATCAAGTTAAAGAATCAATTCTTTATTTGAACACTATTAATATTATTTACTGTCTCGTAAGGTCTTAGGAACTAACATTTCGAGTTAAACGTTAAACAAGTCGCATTTATAAATCTCTGCTTCCCTTTGCATCTGAAGACAAAATCCAGATATTAATATAACGCACCGTTACCGCATTTTATTTGAAATATCAACTTTTACTACAGGAAATAATCAAAGTAATTAACTAGAATAATAAATGCTCGAATTATGAACAAAACAATATGTTATCAGAAAACACTTACTTAAAAGCAATTAGGTAAGCATAGCGGACTTTTTATTTATCGACACCGAAAAATAATAAGTTAGTCACAATTTTCTAGAAAACACTGATCACTATCTTCAAATGTATGCGAATGATACGAATTGTGATTTATTATTAAATATAATGTTGCGTACGATACCAGTCGCGTACCATTACCCCACATTCCCCTAAATGAACCATTTGAAGTATACTGAATTTTACTGAAGTTTCTTTTTAGAGGCGGTTGGAGGACAAAGATTGAAACAATTGTACATATTATCAATGTTGTCGCACCCTGTATAATGTAAAAGTGAACTGGTAGGTAAATATGTTCCCGTATTTGTTTCTAGATTTTTTAATGTCATATTTAATTTGGGGGATGTTTGAAATGTAATATAGATGAACATTATTGAACCTGTTCTTTGTATGCACAGAGGAACTCATTCAGATTCAGTACCCGGTTTGCCTGGTGTTTGTTTTATTTTGTTTACTTCGTTCGACTTACATAAGAAAGGAATTTTGTTTTGAAGATAGTTTGAAAATGAATTCCTTTGTGAAACGTTGATGTTTTACTAAATACTCAACGCGACTGCTAAATAATATTAAATTAAGAAGAAAAGGCGTCTTACTGAAGCGGAAACAGAGAGCGGGTGGCAGCGAACTCAAAATATAAGAGACAGGACGAATTAATATGCGCGGAAATCTGACGGTGTTGACGGATAAAACAAACGCTTTAAGAAAATCTTTGTCTGTGCCTGTCGCATAATTTTATTTTCATACAAAAATCCACCTACACCGAAAATCTGAGCAAGACTCAATTACGATACAAAAATTCCGAGCTGGAAGATTATCTTAACATACGCTATCGTATAAAAGTAGGGAGATTAAGATGATACTCGTATTGGCGGCATTCCAACAGGCTGCACTCGGATCAAACAATCCGTGACCCTTGAAAAACATTGCGCGTCAAGAAATTTGTTTTGTACCCAATTTTATGGTGCAGCTAAAGTATTGTCGAGTTTTTACAAACATAAATGTCGTACAAAATGAGCAGAGATTCCATGTTAATATCGTTATTTCGTTTCGCATTTCTTATATTTATTATCATCATATTGGAATGAAGAGCCAAGCGTTGCAATGAAATTACATCAATTCGAGAAATTTATTCCTCTAATTTGGATAAACTTAATCCGGCGGAAAATTTG
Organism: Dascillus cervinus; assembly: GCA_949768715.1. Classification (NCBI taxonomy): domain Eukaryota; kingdom Metazoa; phylum Arthropoda; class Insecta; order Coleoptera; family Dascillidae; genus Dascillus; species Dascillus cervinus. The sequence goes on along the minus strand of OX458316.1, from coordinate 13,550,762 downwards.
GCTTCTGTTATTTGTTACGTAAGACGTGAGTAGTCGGAATTTTACTCATTAGCCTCTAAATTTTATCCGTTCGTAAAGCACGATAGGTTTAAGTAGCCCCTGCTGTGTTCCGTTTTCTTAAAATGTTTGTGATTCTTGATGGGGGTTATTTAGGATTGCTAGTAACTGCGACTGTAGAATAACAATTTGACCCTTTCATGGGAAGGAAATCAGTTGACTGCAAAAACATTGGCACTTGTCGAAAGTATCTTGCTAGTTAAGTTATGCATGAACAGTAAAAGAAAATTGTCTGCAAAAAATAACAGTGTACAAGGTCGTTACAAAAATCACGCAAAGCATTGAAACAAATAAATTTGTCTTCACAACACTTTATTTTAAAGCTTGTACATTTCTTCAGTTAAAATTTTCTTTGGCAGGTCTGAAAACTAATAATTAATCCTCCTTTCCTTAAGGTTCCTTTTCAGGTTACTAAACAAAAAGAAATAGAAAGCCGCTAACTGTTGACTGTAAGATGGATGTCGCAGCTCAGTGAATGTACAATTTTAACTAATGACTTATGCACCCTGCAGTTGTCGTGCAAAGGTAAATGCTTTTTTTCCAATACTGTATTTTTGTATTTATTCCGAGGCTTTCATTAAATTCTAAATCATTTTCTTGTAATTGTAATTTATGCATTTATTCACAAGCAAAATTTCTACATCTCAGCTGCCATCAATTTTCCAGGCAAAAATTGAGTACTAGCCTTGACGGCACTGCAGTGGGATGATGTTCAACGACGGTTCACCGTAATAAATTTAATAAGGTTTGAAGAAGATCCCACACCTAACAAATGATACCTTTTTTTTTTTTTGTTAAGAGGAGGTAACCTGTGTGACTACTAACTTCCTCCCCCATACGTCTTCCTCACCACGGGAACCACATTAACATTACGTCAAGTATTACTTCGAGATGAGTGACTGTTTAGTTCCATTTACATCTTATCATTAGATCACATCTTTTGGTAAGCTTTCACTCACACTTTTTCACCTTTCGTTTTCTTTCCCTTTTACCTATCATTCTCTCTCTATCACTCTCTCCCTCTATCATCAAAAAATTGCCTCTTATTAGTTTGCTTTCACACACACTTTTACTCATTTCATCTTCTTCCTCCTTTACCTATCATTCACAAATGATACCTAGGTAAAGCCAAACAGTTGTAAGTTTATCAAGAGGCGATACTCGGAAAGAGAAACTAAATTTACAAAGATACAGAAAAAATCCAATTCCCGTTCTAAGTAGTTTGTGTTTTTCATTTCTATTTGCTACTTCAAAAATGCCGCCTTGAATCTGACCTATGAGGTACAAGTAATAAACGTGTATACTTTGCAGTCATTCCCTTAAAAAAATAACACCCTCAAGCGACTGGAATTTCAAAGTTGCTATAACTTAGACTTGAAGATGAAAGAGGCCGCCAGGAGTGCCACTGCTGTAAGGTTTTATATTCTGTGCTATAACTGTTATTTGGCGAGATGCTTGCAACTTGGCGTTAGATTTTGAGTTAATTACTGTTACGTTCATGCTAAACTCAATACGCATTCTAGAATATGAATTGGCCTGATCGTATAATAGCCCAGTCAATTTATTCACCAACCATTTGCAAAGTTGTATATAAATTGACTGGGTTACTATAGGATAGATCAATTATTCGCAATCTAGAATGCGTATTGAAATTTAGCATAAACGTAGTACATGTTGTGTAGTCTCTCCTTCAAAAATTGTAAAAGTTGAAAAATGCATAGGCGTACTAAATTTTGGAAGACTAACAATGTAAGTGGTTAAGAATTTGGTACGCCCATGTCGTACTAAACATTCACAAATTTGTAGTTAATAGCAAAACGAAGAGGATTAGAATAGTCTCAAAACCCAACACCAAGTTGTAGGTATCTTGCCAATAAATAGTAACACCCCTATACTTAGTTCACGTTTCATGTTTATGTTGGAAATATTGAATTCAAAATGGGTTAAACTAAAACTAATGTGTCACACACAGGTGTCTTATAAATCGCGGATATCATGCAATTCCTTATTGAGAACCAAACAAAATACTGTAGGACCATAGCCAACCGATCTACGATTTAAAGCTTCGCTTAATATTGTCGTTTCATTCCAAATAAATTACAGGCAAAATGGGTTGTACGGTAGCGACAACATCGACCGTATCTTGAATTATAAACTGATTGTAGTGTATATTACGGTCGCTGTATTATAAAGTGCATTCAAATTTAGAAAACACGTTAGCAAGGGCTTTGAGCCAGATTTTATTTGCCCATAACTTTTACAAGTAAATTACGATTGAAATAAAGCTTTTTGAATCCTTTTTTGCCTGTGGTCATTTATGTATGTGCCCATTTTGTAGGTTCAATATGTATATTTTGTTTATTTGTTATTTGAAATAACTTTCTAATAATTAGTTTGATTTCATTTCATTGCAATCACAGTCTTTTTACATAATAGCAATCTTCTCGCTAACTATCCTACACAGATGTGGCACCATCATCTCTTGAAGTTAAGTTTCTGTAGGATAAAGGTTATTCCAAACCTTTTGAAATTAGCAAAAGTTAAATTTCAAATTTGAAAGTTAAATTGGCTGTGATTTGACACTTAAAAAAATTTTAAGTTATCTGTATGGCTCTTTCATGGAAACCAATTTTATAGGTGGTGTTACCGTTCATGCTGATTTTTGGAATGAAACGGTCATATTAAGCGAAGTGTAAATTGTATAGTATCAGTCGGCCATTGTAACACTAATTTAGTGTTAAGTAATCAATTGGTTATGGAGTTATAGGTGAAACTTTATGATCATTTTCGACTATAGTTGCAAAATAAATATAAATAGTAATCAATAACTCATAGTTATTATGTACGTCAGCAAATAAAATAAATAGTAAAATAGAAATTGTACCATTTCGGTCATTAGTTCAATTATAATTTAGTCTTTTACAATGCTATTCGTAATTTTGAAAGACGATCGAGGGTAACTAAATGCATGCGTCTGCCTAGGTTCATGTTGTACAATGTTATCAACAATGGTTAATAATTTAAATACTATTTGTCCAATGAAATAAGACCAATTTGAATTACACATAATTTTTGAGTTGTGTTTTGGTGCAAATGTTATGCGTCGACTTGTTAAACATATTTGGGAATTTCATTTTTATCTCAAGAGAATCTTGCCGCATAGCTGCAATATCAAATTATGTTGTCCCTTTTCAGAATAGTCGCCGTACACAGCCTTTTAGAAAACTGAGCGAATTATATACATTGTAAAGTCTTGTACACATTTGAGCAAATTTACGCGCACGAACGCTGTGCGCGGAAGAACTTTTGCGCGTGCAAATTATTTACCACACACAGTTACGCGCACAAAACCCGCACCAGCTGTATTGAGCCACACAAATCCTTTGATGTATTTGAAAAAACCGACAACCGACGGATAGCGTTTGTGCGCGTAAAAGTGAAAAATTACGCGTACAGCGTTCGTGCGCGTAAATTTGCTCAAATGTGTACGAAGCAAAAGAATCACAGGCCATCTTTAACTACTCAAAACTGTTTTGTAACATGCAAATTGTATTGGACTAATGTCACAAGTCAATTCGATATTATGCTGCCAACCAAAGATACAAACTGATTATCTGTTACTTCCACTCAATTGGTTATAAGTAGTACTTCTTTATGTAACTCATTTACTAACTTTTCCTCGTTCATAAAATTGTAGATCCTATGAATTTATTGAAAATGTAAAATGCAATAAATTCTAAAAATGCCACTTCAATTAGCCCTATGATGATGTAGTTGAGAACAATCAGAGATTTGTTTAGAAAACTTCAAGCACGCGATCAATAGAAAGTAGTTGATAAAATAGTAATAAATTTAAATGTAATGAAAACAGTGGGCACGATTTGTGAATATTTTTAAGAAAAGTTGGGAAATAACGTTTGATTTTACCATACCATTAAGCGAACAAGACAAATGTAAGGAAACTTTTCGGAAACACATTGACAACGACAGCAAACTACTTGTTGACGTTTCTATTAGACTCGTGTTCTTTCAAAGCCGAAACGGTCATCAATTAGTAGTTGGATTCCTGCCGAACAAATCAGTGGAACTTTACGCAAGAATTGGTCATCACAACAAAATCAATGGTTAGTTCGATAGTAACTAGATACATGAGAGCGGCGATCCTCGACTAATACTGTCTAATTGACAGGTTCTGTCCAAGTACAGTGTTACGCGGATATATGTAATTAGCGTCAAACCCGTGTTCTTGGATCGATGTTACAGTAGAATTAGGGAAGGTTTTAGTGTTATATCATATGTATTTAGGACGTGTCACAATTTATCGATTAATAAATCCGATTAAATATAACTGAATACGTTAATGTCGTCTCGCTCTAATCGATGCTGTTGGGTTACTTTCAACATGTAATTATGTAAATTACGGGGAAATAATTAGATATTTACCTTATTACGGATCATTTTCCTAATCCGTTTATGCCTAAATACATGTTAATTATTTTCAGAAGCTTTCTCATTAAACTCTGAATATACAGAGCGTTTCATCTCATTATAACTTTAAATAAAACATCTGGTGAGAACTTTCACAATAGTTTAACATTTGGTTTTCCAACTTTTCCAAGTTATTGAAGTGCACAAGTATTTCAACTATCAAAGCAGCAAAACTAAGGCATTTCATTTTACACATAATAAAGAATTTTTAAAAAAATTTACTCAGACTGTATTAAATTAATTGATTAATAAAGGGACGATTGAAGAGAATATTTTTTTATTTATACAGGGGAGCGGGTTCATCGTATAGCATTTTCACGAAAAACCACCTTTCTAATCCCCCTAAAAATTGAAAACTCGCGGTCGCTTACAAATGGTCGCTTAAGCGCTAGTTACTAACCGTAATCACAAACAGAATACCCGAACTAAGAAGGTATTTTTCACTTCAGATCCGAATTTAAAAATTTTGGTTTAGTAAATTGGATTTTTGTAAACACTATGAAAATTTTCCTAATTACTTTGAAATTACAATAGAATTTCAAAATGGCGACCTACTTGTTGTATGCAGAATAATAAGCCTCTTAAAATTAGATTGAAAAAATAATAACCACTCCTAAATGGTTCTTGTCCCGAAAACACTCGTCTTGGGTGTCTTGAAAATGAAAATTTCCGTAAATAGTTGCAATATTTTGCAATTTCAATCTACTATCAATAACGCATACTGTGAATACATTTTCACTGCTTTCTGTACAATATTATTAAATTAAATGTCAAACGTGTTCTTGGTTATACCTCAGAAAATATATAAGAGAGACCGTTCAAAATCTGTCATTTAATAGAGCAAAGATTGATTAATAGTGAGGTATTTCGTTAAAAAGCCTATTTCACTTTCACTAAGAGATTTTTAGGATCTAAATGTCGAATAACTTGAGTAAGTAGCGCCATCTCTTTCATGACTGAAATCTAGTCCCCCTCTTAACCATTTCAAAATGTCAAAACCCATTAACGAATCAAATCCGTAAATAGTGAGCAAGCTTCGTTTATGAAATTATGATTTATGAAATGAACTATTTTTTATTCTAACACTTATACAAATTACTTACTATTCAGCTTTGCAGTTTCGAAACTTTCTTTTTGCGGTTACCTGAAAACCAATTAAGAAATTTTTAGTTGAACGAGCGAAACCACATAAATTTTCAATTTAGAAATGTGAAAGATTTAATGTAATTACATAGGTGAGATGGAATTTGTTTATTAAAAACAATACGAAAGTTTATAATCATCTTTATTTGTTCGAGTAAAATTTTCAAGCGTCGAATGATGTATAAGAAAAGTTGAAAATGTAATGAAATAATAATAGCAAACTTCATCGTACTTATTTGAATGTAGGAAAAGTTTAAAAAACACGGCTGGTGAAAACGGGCTCATTTCCGCAGCGAAGCGTTTGCCCTCGGAAAATTCTCGCTTCTCATCCATATCTTTTATGTCACAAGGTAATTTTACAAGTAATTAGAGGCAATTACACCATGTCATTATACCGCATTGCACAGAAATTATCTTCCAAGTTGGAAACTTTTACTCGGAGAGGTTTGGATACGGAAAGCAAAATATTGTTTCTACAACATCCCGGTGTTCGCTTCTGCTAATAACTTTCCCAGTCCGCATATTTTATAAACTCAAGATGTACTAATTACTCAGAACGAAACACTTACGTAGACGCGGGTTTCAACAACGCGAAATCTGCATTTTCTCATCGGGGAAATTTTTCTAACCGAACAAAAGTTATTAATTTAAACTAACTGCTTATGTCAAATACAAATATTGCCTCGTTAAATTCTGCAGAGTCCCGAACAGCAAGATGGAATACTGATGAGAAAAAACCGCATCAGATGTTGTAGTTTTAACTGACACTGGCCAACAGTTCAGATTAAAGAAGTTGATCGCGAGGAGCTGAACATGACACGGCTTTCCGCACGGCTATTACAAGAGAACAACTTTTCTATTAATGGTTCACGGAAGGAAACGGAGAATATCATAAAGCGGGAGTGCGTCCTTCATATTTTTTCTTATTTTTCATAAGAGCGTGCCTTTTAATTCGGTTCGGAATTGCTAAATATTACGAACGGCGTTTTAATTAAAGAAATTTTAACGGAAGTTATAGGTACGCAGTTTGTTTCAGAAACTTTCATAATTGGACGCGTTTGGTAATGAATAAAAATTATCGCTACACAGTGTGGTCTCATTTTCTTAACCACTCCCATAAAAAAAAAAAATTTTTTGAAGACTTGCAAAAAAGTTTTTCAATAATTTCTAATTCCTCCAAAAAAAATTTAATTCAATTTTGAGGAAGAACAGTTCAATAATACCGTAGATGTCGCTTGTGTGAAACATGAAGTACATGCCGTGTTGAGTCGTTTCAGTGGTGCTTATACGAATTTGTTGAGCTTCTGTATCATCATAAATATTAATGAATTGATAAGAAATTATAATACATACACAAGAAAAAGTCGATTAAGTGGAAACTGTGTCGATCCCAATTTTATTGGCATTACACGTTGACTACCGTAACAGGACAATTACTCCCAGGAAAAAAAACCGCCAGACAATAAATATTCATTGTTTAATTGAATACTAACTATAACTGACTTCATGTAAAGTTTTAAAGTTGTAATAACAAAAAATATATATAATCCAGAATGGGAATGTTGTCTTCTTCGGGCGTTGAACGCAAAACCAAATGGACTGATGTCATTTCGAAGATCCACACAACGGTAAGGTATCGTGCTTTTGTGAAATATCACTTTTTCAAGAGCGCTTATTGTTAAATCTTTACGCTTTGTTGTGTCGCACATTTTAACTTGACACGTACAGAACAACAACTGGAACTAACCTGCGTTGCAGTAACACCATCGAGCAAGGCACATTTGTATTTCTCCGTTTTAAACGTTGCTTTAATAATCTCTATCTAAATCAAAAACATCCCAATTAAATAAAGCAGGTTTTGTTAGAAATTTTTAGAGATAGCGAGTCTAAAATATCGATGGAGATAGTTTTGATGATTCAAACAAAAGGAGTTTTACATTTATCAATAAACAAATGAATTTGGTTATTACGTCTTGTGATCCAAATAAACGGCATCTATTGCAGACATAGCTACAGGATCAGGTATGTCAACGAAGAACGTTAACTCTTTCGGAGCTGCCAATGGCAAATGTCACCATACACCATAAATAAGTTTACAGGCCTTTAGATAGACCTAGGTTGTATTAAAGCTTCAGGGCCGAATTGGTTAAAATAGTAAGATACCTAAGGGGCCGTTGTTCACAGATTAAGCATAAGTATAATATGGAGGAAAAAACAAAAAACTATGCAATTGTGTTGGCAATGCTGAAAATTTGAATTATTGCTAACTTCACCTCATAACCCCACTTGTTTTAAATCCGTGACTGAACAACGACCCCTAAGTCAAATAATGCCTTCGCGAAAATAAATCCCAATACTGATATTTACATAGTTACAAAAAACTGGAACTGTACGACATCACGAAATTTTTGTTTAGCATGAGTTCATATAATCCCTGTAGATGGTTATTCCAAATTTATTCCAATTTCGCGGTAAAACAATAGTGTTACGAGACAATCGAATAAAGTAAATTAAAGTTTTTTTCTGGATTTACTGCAAATTTCTGTTCGAAAATAGCATTTCTGTATTCCCTGAAAAGTTCTCTTTTATTGTAATTATTTATTTCATTTTGCTTTTAACTTTCTTTTGTGTCATACTTTATAACCTAATAGTGCCCTGGTTTTAATAAGGCCCAACAAAGCGATTCGAATAAGGCCCAGCGGCATAAATCGCAAAAAAGTCATCAACTAACACACTCAAAAAGTAACCGAGAACTTGGATTGTCCATATCGAAAAAGCACATTGAAAATTCTCTATTGGTCCTAATGCCGTAACCAGAAAAGGGTGGGGTGCGGGGTCAAATTGAGTGCATTTCAAAGTAAAAAAATTAAAGTATGCCTTTAGATGAGTACCTACCTAGTTTACGATTTTGGGGAGGCTGACTTAGAGAAAAAAATAAGGACAATTGTATTGTCTTTTATGTGATATATGAGGCGCTCAGAAGCAGCGTGGCCCAAGTGAAAAAAACCAGTTTCGAGAAATAAGCGAAATAAGAATTCGTGTCAAGGCAATTACATAGCATGGCCCAATTTTCGAACGTGTCCCATGTCGTAAAAAACAAAAGAATCTCACGTGGATCACTAGAAATTTAGAAAAGAGCAAATTTAATGTATGCAAAATTTGCAGTTGGGTCACTCTTCTTCTGAGCGACTCATCTATGAAATGGAAAGCATTCAAATGTATGAAAGTTTATTTGCTTAGTGTATTTAGTATTTTGTTTTGTGTAGTGCATGTGGAAGTTTAATAAAATAATCTTTTGTCAACTTTTTTCTTAGTTTATGGGGGGGTCTTATTTGGCACATGAAATAAGAACCATAAACAGTATTTTTCGCTGCGGGAATAACTTTTTTGTGATTGTTATTAAGTTTTACTAGCAATAAGTAAAATTTCAAAGCAAAGATTAAGCGCGACTTATTTGGCTCAGGTACCTTAACAAACAGAAAAATGAGAAAGTTTTAAGAAGTGATACATTTATAATTAATTGAATGAGGTGTAAAACAAACTTCCTAAAATTTTTGAAAAGCGTTAAAATATAAAGATGTATGCAATGTAAAAGGTCCAACTTTGAACAGCTAATACCGAACGCTCGAAACCAATAATATACTCGTTAACAGTTATTTATGCAGTTTCCTTGCATTTCACATTTAGTGATTTATTGTTGCATTCAGTTAAGTTTGTTATTAGCAATAATTGTGTCCCTCAAAAGTTAACACTTCAAATATTTTTTTAAATTTCTGTAGCTTGAAGACTACCTACTGCTAAAAGCTGAAAAAAATAAACATCATATTAAATTGCTCTACCGTTGGCAATTGATTACTTTCCTACTTACATGAAATTTTAACATCATTCGTAGCTTACAATTTATAATTAAAAAAAACTCGATCAATCATGTTAACGAATTCAGTTTAATAGATTTTTGTCTTTAAAATTCAACAGAATGTGTATGTGTGATCCGAGTGTAATTTCCCCACTTTAAGAAATGTCAATTGCGTCGTCTTTATTCTTCTCGAATAGATTCTCGTTAGTCTCGCTTCTCGTCGTTTTGTATTTAAAGATGGCACATCATCTACCTAATCCAATATCAAAACCATTTATCTTCATTTACTGGCGCCTTCATTAGCCAAACTTTTAAAATGGTTCTCAGGTCTATCTCTCGCTGTATCGACTTGCTCCAATGATACATTGGAGTTGTCAGTCGCAGTCAAATGTATTCAGTTTATACTGTATTAAATTAAATGAGAATGGAAATAAGATGAATATTACTTTACCGTGTTCGGTGAAATGATAAATGAGCAAAGTTAACTGTGGTTGATATTTTCCTGAAAGCAAACTGGTTACCTCAAAACAATAAGTAGACGCACATAATTATAACCGCTATCACGACGACGACGACGACGATGAGATTTCTTTTTACAAAAAATAAAAACCAGCAAGTTAAAAACGGCGACCATTCAGTTATGCTAATAAGTCTATAAAAAGGGAATTATAAACATTGTCAAAATATTCAACGACTATTCACTCACTAATTTGCATATGATTTTCTTTTTAAAAATTCCAGAATGAAAGCAAGGACTTGGGGTATCCTGAACATTACACTGATTTGCATAGACCGCTATTATGAGCAACTTTCATCACTTCTTCATCGACCACCTCAAATTTTAATTCTTTTTTCTCGGCGAATTCAAATGAAAAACGCATTCGCTTAGGTACTTTAATTTTCATTGAATTAGGAAGTAAACGTACTTAAGGTATAAAACGAAAGCGCGTTGCTGCAGATGCAAATTATGAAGGTTCTTAATGGTAACCGGGCTGGCAATCCGGAGCCTTTTTTACACGAGCAGATTTTATAAAACTTTCAGTCTCGGAGTATAAATATACATGGCTGCACATTTTGTGTCGAGTTAATGCTCAAACAATACACAATTGCCTTCTTCGTTTTTCTTCAAAATAAGGAATCTTCCGAACGTGCCGACGTTTATGACGCGCGAAGGGTGCGCCCTTATTTTCGTTTCTTTATAGGCGCACGAAGGTGTTTATTGAATTTCGATGCTTATTAAATGCAACCGGGCTTTATTAAGTACAAAATAACGTTATTAAATACCGTCAAGTGCGCAATGAATCTCACGGATCTTCTTGTAGTTGGGCGTGGATTAAAAAAAAAATTAATTATGATTTATTACACCTCCGGACAGGTCTTTTGTTTTGTTTGAAATCGCGAATCGGAAAATACAATTAGGTAGATAAATGTAAAAAGGAGAATAATTAAAGACTACAAAGCTTCGAATTCATCATATAAAAATAAGCGTTATAATGACGGCGAAAACGAAAGAAAAACAAAAGGGGTTCAGTGCGAGCCGCGCGTTTGAAGGGCTGTCAGTTGCGCTTCTGATTCAGAGCGTGCAAAAACAATGAAAGTCTCATTGTTTCAGCAGTGAAGCACTGTGAACAGCTCCTTCGATAATCATTCATTTTGATGACGAGCCGCTTGTTCGTCGAGGTCTCTCCTAATATTTGCACGAAATATTCTGCAAAACCGGAAAATAAATCAAATGCTCGAACAAAAACGCACCGAAAATATTATTAACCAAGTGACGTGGTGTATCTTTCAAGAAATATGATCTAATAGGTGTACAGTCGTCGGTACGTCACCGCATGTTTTAAGCTTTTTTTCAAGTTAAACAAATGGAGCACACAGAAGGTCTACAGTTTTAATTCGTTGCCGTGAGAGTATGCCGAGTTAAAACAAACCATCTACTGTGTTCACACGTTACAAAAAATGAAGTAAAACAAAATTAAAAACTAAGCGAACAGACACCGTGGGCTTGATGAGAATGTAATCTAAATAACCTCTAGTCACACATGCTGTCAACAAAAACAGCAGCAATCCTTGGACATGTCGTCATTAAACACAGATGTATGGACAAACATAATGCCGTTATAAAAGTAGTCGTTTTTATTTTTCTAACCCAACGAATTTGAATTTTATTAAGACCTGAAGAAAAAATGCACCTTATTTATTGGTACCCCAGAATCTTATTTACTGCTGCGGTTTTCACAATTTACGATCGCTTACAATATCGTCCAATCTATCTTCGCCTTACTAAACACAAAATTGGGCGGTAACTTCACCGGTAAACTGTCTTTCCGCCGCAGAACCAATACCTTCTTTATTACGAGGAGCTGATAAAGGTACATAAAGAAGCCGAGATAAGAGACGTAATATGAAGGGAACGCACACGTAATTCGTTTTCCGTGCGTGATTTTTGTATCGGCCTTGCATATTCCCGGACGCAATATATATAAAAAAAAATAATTCGATCGAAGGACGCGTCCCGTTCTAACCTGTGGAATTAAAGACAATAAGTGGTCGTCGGTCGTGACTTCTTCCTTCTTCGCCAATGTTTGTAATAATAAAAACGTGTTGTCCGGGTGGCAACCCCACAGTTTTGTAATAAAGTGAGGTGATCTTTATTTATATTTAGTGTAAAACGTGACATTCGGAGCAGGTTGTAAAGCAGATGTTCGCTCCAGCTCCAATTGATGTACGCAGTAAGTAAAAAGGTACCAAAAAAAATTTAATAAAACATGACTGGCAGATGGTATAATTATACGACTGTTGGTATGTACATACGTCAAATGTATCTCAATTTTGCTTAATTAACATCGTAAATCATGTTACGAAATTACGAATTTTTTCTCGAGAAAATTTGCTACGTGTAAAAAATTACTATGACTTTTTTAAGTTTGGTATTCCTGATTTTCCTTGACGCCTAAAAATCCAAACAAATAAACACCATAGCAGATGGTAAAAACCTCGCTCACTTAATATGGTTGCGGACTTTTTTTCTTTAATTTAACTGTTGCATAATCACTTTACGTGTCTTTCACAGATTAATAAGCACTGGAAAAATGAAAATTGACAATGCAGGCTTTGTGAAATTTCCTAAAAATTGCAAAATTGCATATATGCAGAATATCAAACATTTACTATGTGGTAGAAGAGAAGTTTTTGTTACAAATAGAATAAAATTGACAACCAGCACATTAGAAAAAGGTTGTTGCTATAATTTTTGTTAAGATTTTAAAATAATTTTTGCTTGTTCCAATAAATTTCAAGTACAAAATTCTCTATAACGAGCTTCCATCTAAACAATTTTTTTATACCGTGAGGTCGTTAATGATTGTCCAGAAAAAACTACCTTCCAGAGAGTTATCAATATTTCATTCTAGTGTTATATTAGCAATATTACCCAATCCATTTGTTAACTTGACGTTAAGCAGTGGTTGTTTGCTTACGTTCCTTAAATTTGTTTTTTTATTCTTGTATCGAAATTGCTAACTTCATTTCATATATGACAGCTGGTGGATGAAAAGATTGATTTTTTTCTGTAGAAAGTAGTTTTTCAGGACAGGCATTAACGATTTCCCGGTACTTATACCGATTTTTTTGGAGAACCGTCGCCTTCAATATGCTCTTTATGCATTTTACATCCATTATAACAAAGTAGGTAAAAGTTTCTGTACAACAAATATTGTTATCCCAATTTTTCAGATTTCTGTAAGATTTGTTTATAATTAACAGGTCGTGGTTTTTTTTAACTCATTGTTATTTTTAACAAATTAAAGCAAAATACAAAAAATTGATGTCATGTCATCGTCTAAATCTTAATAACATACTCACTCGCAACGTCTACTAAAACATTTCATTATGTTTTTAAGAATGTTGATCACCCCTGCTACAAAGGTGCACAATTAATCTGTTGCTGTGGATTTGCAATAATCGCTTAATATAATTAATTATTACCTAACCTTCGATAATTGCAACTCCATAAAAATAACCAGTGAATTAATAAAAATCATAATTAGTTAATTATAAAGAAATTCTACAAAATCTTGAAAAATAGAGCTAAAACACTTCGTTATAAAATGCGAAAAACTTATTCAGGGTGAAAGTTCTAAAACAATCATTAAACAGAAATTCATTATAGGGAAATTTGACTGTACTTTTAATATGTATTGTAACAGGACTTAAATTAGTTTTCAAGCAATTTTGTAATTTTTTGTTATTTTAAAAAACAATCTAAAATCTTAGCATATTTTATACATGTTCTACTGTAGATTACAATAAACATAAATAATTGTACACACTTCATATAATATTCATGATTTGAATGTAACTAAATTATGTATGTATTTACATACATATGTATCACATTACATTATTATACCGTTGTTATTGTTTAAGTATGTCTCTGTTGTAATATCAAACTAACAGAATCATTTGCTATGTCAAATACAATGTATTTTCTTGTAAAATGCTTTTTGAAACTTTTTTATTGTATAAATGTAAAGAAATTTAGAAAAGAGAAGGATGTTAATAATAGAAATAAAAATATAAATAACGTACAAAAAAAATAAATAATTGGAATAGTAATAACCAAACGTAATAGTGTGTTTATACCTGATAGGATGGTAGGGTAGTGAAGATGCAAAGTTCCTATCCCACTGCATAACTTAATTATCAAACCAAATGCTGTCTATATGTATCTAAAGAGGTTGAATGCGACCGACCGACGCAGGGTGGCTGCGTTAAATATAAATTTTCTATCATTTTAAATTTTAACATACGTAATTGAATTCAATAATTAGTAATTTGATTTATTGTTAAAGGTGAGTTCAATCAATTCATCAACTCTACAGAATGCCGAAGTTCATCAATATGCTGAGGCTGTTACGTTATAAGTAATTTTTACTCATCCTTTTTGATTTACCACTTCGGCTGACACAATTTAGACAGTTGTTAGTTTACTGAAATTATTATTATTTCTTATCATTGCTCACAATGAAACCAACATTTTTCTTCTTAGATCTGAACATTTTCTGTTCATCCAATACAATAACAAACTGTTTATATGTACATCTGGTTGCCTCGTTATCCATTGTAGAGATTTACTTGTTAGAACTCGACTGTAAATATACCGAGTTACAACCAGTATTTATTAAACAATTGTAATTAAATTTTGAGAATTTCCTAAAAATGAAGACATGTAAAAACGGTTAGAAATGTTTTGGTTTCTATTCAGATGTTTTTTCAACATTAATTACAGCGACGTACTGATAATAAGGACTTTTAGAAAATTAGGGAAATTATTTAATTTCAATTAATCATAGTTTTATCAGAACGAAAAGAAAATAACGCTAATAGAAGTGCAATTAATTAAGTGAAACATGGGAAAGAACTTAATAATGATTGAAAATAAGGGAAACGATATAAACGGTATTTTCCATGGAGTGTGCTTAAATTTAACGCACAGTAACATTTTAGCGTTAATAAAGTCAAGAATCTATTTTTTATTCATGTTTTTGTTGCATAAATCAATATATTGAAAACATTACAGAAAATGCAACGGAAGCGCCAGTTAAAAATTAATACAATTATACACAATGAAAATAAAATATGTACATTTACAGTGTGCTCCTAGTTGGACCAAAAAAGGAAAAACAGCTTTTTAATTTTCACCAGAAAACTGTCATTCTTCATAAAAGCCTTTGCTCATTCCCAAACTAAAAATTTTCGACACAAAATCCAAATATTGTTTTTCTTAAAGGAGGGAAATAAAAAACTTAATAAAATTTAATTTAATAAAAAATTGCGGTGACCGTAATACTTACTGAAACATGGTTAACCATTCAACAAAAGATTTAACGTGTTCAGTGTTACGAGACTGAAGTAGTGTCTTGCTTCTACGCAATAAAGAAATGCAAAGAAAAAAAGTCAAAATTTTCATGTTTTTACATTTGTTACTCATTATTCAAATATTTCAAAGTAATTACAAGAAAGGTTACAACGAAGAAAATATATCGGTTATAGATTCTGTAGTCGAGGATTTAAAAATGTTATTGCGACGTACAAAACAAAAACAAAATTAAATATCCAGCATGAATTGAGTAATGGATATGACTGGTTTGAACTTTTGAGCAAGAAATGGTCAGAAAATCAAAATTTTTACAAGAACATATTTTTTTCTATCGATTCTATATTAATTACCATTGTACAATATACAGAACGGTTTAGACATAAAATTACAGCTAGTAGTCAATAGAAAACGAAAATTTTAAAAGTAGGAGTCAAAATGTATTACAAAATCGTTAATGTTAACGTTATAGCATTCTACTGTTTCAATGGTTAATCTACATTGTTATTTTACTTTACTTCCGAGTTTTTTGTTACAAGAAACTAAAATTATTGTAGTCACGAAAATAGACGGACTTTTTAAGCATTTTCCATACAAATGTCAATTCAAGAACGACGCTAATAATATTTGGATAAAATAAGGTCAACGTAAAATGTAAAATGTTACTAATAATATTTATACAGATTTTTTGTACAAAGTTGAAAATGTGTTGAAATAAAATATTTTTCCATTATTCCCATTTGTTATTTTAAAAATGCAATATCTGGATTTTGTATACAAAATTATTAGTGCTGGAAAAAGTAAAAACTTTTTTTTGTTGTAAAGTTGTGAATAAACAAAATCTGTTCTTTTTCAGATTTTCTCTGGGGACACCTGTATTTAGGTAAGAGGTTGTTACTCTTTTTGTAATATCTTCCGACCTATTATTGATGAATTAAAATCGTGACTGGGAACGTTTGCCGCTTTGAAAAGCTTACAAACCGACGACAACATTCAAAACCTTCAAAAACAGATGTTAATTGCGAGGCATATTTAAAACAGATGTGTACCTATTACCTGATCGAACAATGGGAGTGCATCGACTAAAAAGGTGCGGAAGAGAGTAATAAAGTATGTTTACAAGAAACTAGTAAGACCTAACAGATGTGGACACTCGAATAATCTTGAACTGCAAAATCATTTTGGTGAAAATAAGTGTGTAGGTTCACCTTGGAACCTAACATAATATATCTACGGTTTACCTAAGCCCTGGTTTATAAAAAGCCAACTTGGGAGGGTTTCTAACAATTATAAGGGTTCGACTCGGTCATTTCCTGTCCAAGAAATCTTAGAAGTGTAATTTGATCTAAACAGGTCGGTAAGGTTAAAAAACAAGTTCTGGGATACCTACACGATGGTATTAGGAGGGTGAATTTTATACGCTTTCCCTAAAAATAACACATCTCCCTTCATCGTTACAAGTCATGAACTTGTTACGTGAACTCGTTCTAATTGGACGTTACTTACCTGATGACCATTATAATACCGCATAGGTGGTGTGGATACGCCCACGAAAATAATAAACGTCAACAGGTGGTTTGAGGAACAGGTGGTGTAACTTAAAATAAAATGGCGTACATAAAGTTTCGAAAAGAATATGGCTGTGATTCTTCAGGTTTGAAGTGTTTGAAGTGTCTGTAGTATTGTATATTGTATAGTAAATGGAGGTGAAGCGTGCATTCCTGGAACTGTGAAACATGCCTGCAATAACAATAAAAGTTAGAATCTCAGCTTTGTGTATTGAAGTAGTTGCAGGTTGGTCAGTGAATAGGTAAAGTCGACCGACACGGTCATCAATGACAGAGTGGACACAAAATACCTCCTCAGGGTTGATTGATGAACTACATAAAAGCTCCGGGACACAATGGCATCCATAAAGATCCGAATGCTTTACCTTCGAGAATAGAGTATGATAAATATTACTTGGAAACTTTCAGAGTTTAGTTATAGCATATAAAGATGCACAAACACCGCTCGAGGAAAGGACGGTCCATATAATGTTATTCTGATGTCCACTTCGTCCAACTTCTTTGTACTATGTTTTCTATGAAAATAATTCAAATTTATATTGATGTATGTGACATCAATGCGATTGTTTATTTTCCCTTTTCTTATTCTCTAAAGTTCGGTATCAAGTTTATTTTGGATATTATTTCCTATCCCATACAGACCCAAATGTAGTCAATATGTAAATATGGGCGTTTCTGACTCCAATACCTGCATCGGTTTGCTAAATAAACAACTTCTCCGGGGAAAGTTAGTTGCCGCGATTCGCCTTATTTTTTCTATTAATTAAAAAAAGATTTCTGAAAATATTATTATAAAAATTTGCAGGTTCGAGTTAAACTGGGTTTTTTCAATGCGCAGAGAGCGACGGCAATAATTTTTTCAAACCTTGGGGAGAATGCAACCCCTAACAAATTCAAACACAAATTAAATTTTGATCCGAAATAAAATGAAATCGTGAAGTTGGACTTCCTGGAAATTGGTGAAGACGAATTTATTACATACTATGAATGGGGGTTGGTTTTCTAAACTCGAGCGCGTCATCAACATTCACACAATTAATTATTTATTTTATTCATTTCCTTTTTGTTATAGTTCTGATTATAATACAAAAGAAAGCACCTTGCCGCAATTGCAGTTATATAGATTTGCTAAAGTACACATTTCAAAAATTTTATTAAATTGTTGCTAGTGACATATCTCAAGGAATTGGTTTTTATTGTCATTTGCACACTCTTCAATTAAAAATTGAATACTTACTTTTAATTAACTAATTCCCTGATGTGAACTATCAAATTAAGAGGGAACTTAAAATGTGAATAAATTATGTTTAAATTCAGGCAACGTCTGCCGCGAAACCCTAAATTGGTGACAGCTATGGCGCTCAGTTTGCCCGCGAAAAGATTTGTAAAATTAAATATGTAACGACGTCATGATTGGTGAATCTTATAGACTTCTACTTTAAAATATATTAGAAGTACAGTATTTTAAATGATTCTTTCCAGCGAAAGTAGTACTTCTCCGGCCCTTGTTTCCGTTCATTAAATTGCCAATTGATTGTGAGCCGTTACGGGTGAATTTTACTAGGTAGGTATAGTGGTATTACTGTCGATTGGCGAGATACCTGAAACTTGGGGTTGGGGTTTCAGCCTATGTTAATCCTCTCCAGGAGATTTAACCTCAATTGCCATGTTATTCTTGCAGTGCAGCATCTAAATGGATCGTTGTAATGCGAAAGAGAAAGATAGAAATCCCCAGTCTGCCCGTATAATGTTGATTAAATAATTAAGTTGTAGAATTATACCTAGTTAGTTTTATAAAAATTATTGTTATCTACTTTTTTATTCGGTCGTATATTTATTTAAGTACATACTTTTTGCTTATTTCTAAACCAAGCAGAAAAAAAATAATACAAACGCTGTACCTACATCATTTTAAAACGATACTTATTTTTATCAGTAGTTCAATAATTTTTCCGGTGATCGTTGATTTACGGGTCGATTTAATGAATAGGAAATCATTCATTTATGACCCCTTTTAATGAACAAAATAGACCATTAAATTGAAATGGTACTTTATTTAAATGTAAAATGACAAAATGAATGCAAAATATACCAATGAGAAATACAAATTTAATTAATTACTTACGTTATGTTTATAGTAATACTGTTTATATAGAAGTTAGCAACCGCACAGCCAGTAAAATTGATAAAAAGTGCAGATGGATTGTCAAACTTTTGACACTTTTTGTAAGTCACCGTTAGTTTGAATATCTATTGATTTAAAATGTTTGACATGCTTGATTCGAATATCTATTGGAATTTTTGTCACGGAAAAAAGTTACATTTTCTTCAATTTCGTAAGATTCGATCAACGGAAAAATATTGTAACCAACTTTTGCGTTAATCGGCGATGAATAATCTCAACAATATTAACTCGCTCGCTCCGCTCACGCGTTTAACTGTCTCGATTATTAATCGCTCTCTCATCGCATGTTGGTTAAATAACTATAAATTTGTGTTTTATAATATGTTTAAATAATTCAAAGCAAATTGTAGTCTATTTTTCGATATCGCAACTTAATTGTCTTTTACAGTGGAAGGTCTACATTCGCCATTACCTAATCTATTCTTTAGGAAGGAACGAATATAGTAGCCTAGTCAATTTATACACAAAAAAGGACTCAACTTTACAGAAGATCGATGTATAAATCGACTGGGCGACTATAAAACAATTTTGTTAATGCGCATTGAGTTTAGTATTAACGTAGCAGCTGATAATTTTACCTTTACTGAGAACCGATGATGGCGAAAGCTGGACTGAAGGAGGGATCAGGTAACTACAATTTTGGCAGTCAATGCTTTTTTCGCGTTGCCGGCGATCTGCTAAGATTCGATTAGTTTGTTTCTGCTTGTCTGTATAAATTTTCTGAAAGTAACCGGTCATTTTTCGTGACGAATGGCGAATTTCCCGACTATAAAGGTTTAATTTTATTTAAAAATTACCTTTTTTTAAATAGTTGAAAAATAAGTATTGATGACCGGTTGTTCAGTGAAGGTTTAAGCTCGGACTTTACTAACCGCGGAGGAAGAATAAAAAACTAAAAAATTGTGTTGGTAATAGTGAAAATTTGAGTCACACGTGTTCCTGTGTCAAAGTATGTATAGTTTTTTTCTTTTTTAGTTGAAATTGATACAGGAACACGTGTAATTATTAAGTGAAGTATACAGTGAAACAAATCATCAGCATTGCCAACACAATTTTTTAGTTTGCTAAAGCTAGAGCTTCACTGAACAACCGGCCATTAGTTATTCAATAGTCGATTTTAGGTGATTTTTAATATTGAATTATGAAAGTCTGTTACTTGCGGTCCAGCAGTTTAAGCATGTGATTTTGCTTGATAACAAAAAATGAAAAATTAGGACATTACATGCGATAAATAGTATAATATGACTAAATTTAGCGAGGAATTGCCAATATTTGGTTAAGTCTATAATAATTCTTGTAATGGAAGTACTTACCTAGCTTTATTTCTCTCTTAGTATCAATTGATACTTTATGTTATGTTATGTATGTTTTCATGTTTTCTTAAAGTTATCTAATCTTCAACTTAAATCAAAGAAAATTCCAAAAATTTCAAGTCAAAAGAAATTAAGAACAATTTCTTGAAATGAAGTAACATCTATTTTCACCACGATGTGCCAGAATGCGCCTACGTAAGTGTAAGATAAAGTCATAATGTGTCCTTTCTTAATCTCTCGGTAACAGAACATCTTGCCTCAAGAGATAAATCATAATTTAGATAATAAGCGAGACACACTGCACCTTCAGGAATTACTAAACAAGATCATCAAAAGAGCAACACTATCAACTAGGGGGTCGCTCCGAAACTAATAGAGGAATAGTTAACGTTAGTCTATCGCACCTCGGAGGTTCTTCTGAAAAATTCGACACTTCCCTGTATCCGTTCTGCATTATTGAGGTTTATTTGTACCACATACTGTACTTAACCGCGATTCAATTACAGAACTATATAAACTCGGATTAGCAATTACGAAGACTTGTAATTTAGAGAGAATAAAGTGACTCGTACGGCCGAAATTCAATTGGCTTACACACGTTTCGTAACTAATTAAATCAATATTTTCGTTTGAAAACGGGTAAAAAGTGCAATTTCTAAACCGGCTGCGGACCTCCACATATTTCAAGAGCTTCGAATGTACCGCAAAAGCAACATATACATATAAATGTAAATCCCTTATTGGATCCTTTTTTTAATTTAATACAATATTAAACCGAATAGGCTGTAATTGCGGTGCATAACGGTCGTAAAAGAATTAAAATTAAATCGACAGGGTTTAAGATAAATTCTGTAATTCGAGAGCGTCGTAGGTGACCTGAAAAAACGAGGGAGAACTGGGAATGGCGGTCTCCATTAACAAGTTTTCACGTTAAGATCTCATGATATTTGATCTGAACATGTGTCATCGTACGTAACTAACACTGCGTCTATCACGACAATCCAAGAAAAAACACAGTTTTCGACCTGTCTGCGCATGTTGACATCAACCCGTCCACCGCCAACAGCTTCAGGCAATCAAAATCCAATGTGACCCTACTTCAGAACCGGACTCGTACGTAAATACACAAACGTAAATCAAACAGCTTAAGAGACAGGAATTATTTTACAATTTTTTTTAGTTCAATTTGGAAATTTCCGACGAAAATCCGAGCGCAATTTAATTCAAATTTAAATTCAGCACGTTTAATAGATTTATGGTTAGGCGTGTAATAAAATTCGAACCCTAACCTGTTTATTCGACTACCGCTCACAGTACTCCACATGCTATATTATAGGACACATGTGGCTATGTCAATGCTGGAGGTAACTAACTCAGCAAGTAATACCTAAGGGGATTGAGGGAAGCTGAGTTCAAAGGCCAGTCAGGGTTGTGAGTAAAGTCGGCAGGTGACTTTTTCAACACGACATGTTACTATAAGCAAGTGGTGTACTTCAGGAAAACGTTATTTTTGGTTTATTCGACGCAATTAAAGAAAAAGCGACCGTTAACACCTTTATATGTGATTAAAGTGAAGTTGAACACAAAGGAATTAATGACGTTTTAAAAACCGTATTTGAGATGTTTTTCTAATTGTACCCTTGAAGAATATTTATTTTTATACCGAAAACTAAAGCTACATTTAGCCAAGAGCAAATGGCTGTGGAAGGTGGAAGAATATCTGTAGTAAAATAAACACTTCTTCCGGATTCCCAAACCTTTGTTCTTGATTTAGAATAAACATACTTTTAAAACATGCTCAATACGTGCTTTTCTGCCTTTAACCGAACTAAAAGGAAAATTTGATGTTGTGCAGTCGTTCTTATTTATTTTTTAAATTTCTTTGAATTTTTGCCGATAGTTGTTAAATAAGGGAAAAATTAAATAAACGACTGGCGCAGTTTGTGATTTAATAATCTCTTTCCTGTAAAATATCGGGAGAACATTTAAATTATTATTTTTTATTATTTTAATCTACAATGCAAGAAATTAAAAAATTGCAATAGTAAATTGAAAGCCTACTTATAATGCATCTACAATTTGATGTGTTTCAGCTTCATCAATTTAGTTTCAAAATACTTACATTTAATTTAAGTTTTTAAATAACGTGTGTTCAAAAAAAATTGTGGTCAAAGTGATGTTCTCTAGTGTCATATTTTAAACGTCATCTTGTACATAATTGTAAGCAAATGGAAGTTCCAAATCATTAATGAATGATATTTATTAAAGTGTAGAATTGTTAAGGTTGGTCGTTATTTTATTTATGGGTTATATCAAAAACTTCGAGTTAACCTATTTTACTTTGAATAAAGTGTATTTCAGTGCACGGTTGCAACACAACACACACATAATTACCTATGTTTAGGTTCGTTAATTAATTTGATTCTTTTGTCGTTCCGAAATTTGCAAGTAGGGTTATGTTCAAAACTGTAACAGATACTCTACGCCCTACGTTTGTATTTTTCAATAGGTCACTTGACCATAGATTTTTTGGGCGCATGTTATCAAATTTTTAACTTAATTTTCACAATTGTTTCTGAATAACTAATAAATAAATAATTTAACTGCGATAAAATGTGAATATGTGAAAACATTACTTTGCGACATGCGAGAACACACTTATATGGATTGTAAGGAATAAATTTAAACTCACAAAGTATCTATGCTTTACTTACTAGTTTATAGTTATTACGCACACATTGCATCACTTTTCTCTGTTAACTGTGCTGTTGGAAATGCGGTTTTAGAAACCGTCTTGCGGGATATAAATGTGTTGATGATATTTAAAATTTTATAATTTTGGAAAGACATCAGCATTTATTAAATATGATTCATAGAAAGAAGTTAGAATAGAAATAAAATAACTGAAATATTTTTTATTAAGAAATCTTAAATTGAAACAACTGTTCAAAATTTGAATTATTCGGCTCATTCTATTTTATTAAGTACATAAACAGCTACGAAGAAAATGAATATTAATTGATCATTCGATGAAATTGATTTAACGGTTTTTGAATTTAAATTGAATCTTTTTAAATGGAAATATTAAAAAAATTTCAAGAGTTTAAAGAAGTGTTCATAAATCATTTTAACAGAATACTTTGGAAACAAATTAACGTGAAAAAGCTCTTACCGCATCCATATGAAATTCATTTGATTAGTTTTACACCCCTCGCAAGTGTGGATAGGAAGCTGTCAATAAATTAAAAGAAAGATGGCATTCACATTGTTTTGATGGCGGTTTGAAAGTTCTCCTTTCGCAACGGTATCCATTCGGAATCATACAAACAGGGCTTATGAACTTAATGCATCAGTTTCAGTGAGGAGTGCGATCACAATACGTAATTCAATTACGCTTTATACAATCTGCACTCGAATAAGCGGCCGCGCTGAGTGCATTTGTCATTCAGCAGTTCCGCCTGATTTGACAGGTCGCCGCGACGCTCTACGGACGCACGCTGCTGTCAGCACCGAGGTGCACGGCCGTCAGAACAACAAATCACATTAAACACAAATAATCACATTACACTCTCTGCTGATTTATACACCACGTTATTTAAGCGACCTCCATTGTTATAAATCATTGTAAATAGTTTAGCTGCTATTATTTATCCCTCGAATATTGAGTTTCAATAAAAACAACGCTAACTATTTTTTATTCTCATTTCCCGGTAAACGACTGCCCGATCATTTTAAAAGGGAAAATTGGTTAATTCAATTTTAAATTGACGGCTGGCCGAAGAACGTTGCCGTTATATTGCGCATCGAAAAAAAAATCCTCTCTAATACGTTCCCGTACTTTGAAGTGATTTAAAGTATCAAATATTGTAATTTTTACCGAGAAAGCAATTATGTTAGAAGAAAGGTGGTGCTCCAAAACGGTTTTTCAATCAAAGGGTCTTTAGGGGTCTTTGCGTGACAATGAGGAAGGCTTCCCGGGCGCCGGAGAATTCTTCACGGCAGGAAATGGGTCGCTTTCATTACTAATACGTGCTCTATTTAAATGGAACTTTCTTGTATAAAAAAGCCTATATAGGTGAGCATTTCTTATTTACCTAACTTTATCGAATCGTATTTTTAAATAAAGAAAATTTACTTGATACAATGTAATTTACTGCGGATGTACTACGATAGTGTTTTTCAATCGGACGCAGCGACAGGAGATATGCCAGATTATTGTGCCTTTTACTTTCCCCCTCAAGTCAAGAGCAATCATTTTAACGAATGGTTCATGTCTCTGTACAAACGTTCGTTTCTAACAATACAAAAATTTATGGTAGGTAAAGTTTCAAAGACTTCCTAAAAAGACAGCCTATAGTAAAAAGTTTAAACATGGCCCAAGAAAAAAAATGGTTTCTTTGTTTGTAAATGCAACGTTAATTCTTTGTCCTTAATTTTTATATCACAACACAAAGGTAAAAAAAATTTAGCTTAACTTGTCAATAAAGTCAGTTCATGGTAAATATGATTTTACATTATAAATTGTATAAAATTAAAAACAAAGTAATTTAGGTGTGGAGTTTCAATTTCTGAGTCTCCAAACAACACAAATTAATAGGTATTTATGAAAATAAACATATCTTGCAGTTTCTAATTTTTTTTCGTACCGCATTTGGATCAATACAAAATAATTCTTTTGAATCCAACAAGGCTTTCAGGAAATTTCGTTTCAAGTGGATTGTTCTTGATGTTATAAATTAAAATTCTACATTTCTTTAGAAATACTAAATTTGTAACTACCTGGATGAATTACTTTAACAGAATTGATATTCATAACTTTTTAAGATAAAAGTTTCTAAATAAAAAACTTTTAACGAGTTTTTGCACAATATATTTGTTAAATTCGATTCAATCATAAAATACTATTAATTGGGGTAACTTGTAGTTTAGCTATAAATGTTACTGCATTAATTTTAAACTACCTATTCACATGCGAATTGCATATTTGATGTTAGTGTAAAATAATAAGCAATGACGTGTATTATGTAAGAAAAGAAAGTACGCAAAATTTACCGTTCAATTTTGTAAACATGCAATGGCAATATTTAAAACTTTTAAAGAACGTTTTAAAGAAACAGAAAATTATGTAGATAACTAATAATAAAATGATAGTTCTTCGTTAACTTACTTACCTGGGATTTTTATTATCAGTGAACCAAAATCGGAACTCGCATTACTTTCGTCAATAACTCAAATTATTGTTATTAGTATACCAAATAAAAAAGGGCCCTATAATTATTGTTGTTGCAGAAGAACGATTTTTAAACTTCTAGACTTTTTAGAATTTGAACGTTTCAGAACTCTTCAGGTATTAACTTATTGATTAATGTTTATCAAAATAATGTTTAACTTCTTACTTTTTGTAAATTTTTTTAAGGTCCCAAATCTTCGAATATTATTACAAACTATTTATAAATGTTATTTTGTTAAAATTACATTGATACTGTTACCACCAATTGTAAGTCAATTGCACTGATGTATTATAATTTTTCAATTTCACAGGGAACCGTTTTTAAAAGTATAAACCATTTAGTAAACAATTTAACGTCAAATTTGCCAGGAAATGTTTTATTCATTGCTTCTACTCCAGCAAAGATAAAAAAAATTTGAAGTGCTACTGTATGTGAGGAAAATCACATGTTGGCCTTATCAGATCGTTTTCAACTTTTTGAAATCCGAACATTTGTTACTCGTAAAAAAAACGGTTTCGGATTCCGACGTACATCTCCTCGCTACAGGAGTCCAAGGGGGTTACAAGTGAGGTATGTGGAATCTTCGTCTTCTAAAACTAATTTTCCCCCTACCGTGTCACATATATCACGTATTGCTACGAGTATCAACGACTGCCGATTGTTATTGGCGGAACTAAGCGACACAAAGAAGACTATAGTGACACATTTAAAGGCAGATTACTTTTATTTTCAGCTTCTGAATTCATTGGCTCGCAGCCAATAGGTTAGTACCTATCTGAAGGCGTTGAAATTGAAGTTCGATGCGCATTCCTGCAAAGGAATCGCGAGATTATCACGATCAGAATTGAATCAAATCGTTACTAACAATAAGTAACTTTCCAAATTATCATATACACGCGACGGAGAGGAAAAAATTGCATTATTTGGTGTGCACAAGATCAAAGATGTAGTCACGCTCCTCTGTGCCGAAGTAAGTTCCGTTTGAGACCTTGTGTCGTCTTGTCTTCTCGCAAGGCTTTATCAGCATATTCTCGGTTAAAACCAAGTCTTGTTAACGAGATCCAATATTCCACTAATACAAAGCCCCATAACCTTCCGAGCAATTCAAATTGAGAATATTATAAATGTAAAATTAATCAACAGGATCGAATGAAAGACGAAAATGAGCCTTGATTTGTTTTGAATATAGAACCCGGAGTACCTATTATATTTCATCGTTCGTTTTCATCAATGATCCGTAACTAATCACACTGTTAACTCCATAAAAGTACGAGCAAATCTAACATATCTGAAACGATCCGTTGCGAATAAATTAACGAATTTTTTTTTCGGTCAATAACCCGATCTAAGGCTAATTATACCATAACATAAAGGTGACGAATTTTTTCTAGCTAAATTAAGTGGCGAAAAATAAAATAAACAAAATTTGGTTCCACCGCTGACCTTGATGGAAACGAGCATCGAACCGTTTCATTAAATGCCATAAAACGTACGTAGACACAAAAGTTAAATAAATTTAAATTAATACATCCTGTATTAACAGGTGAAACACGGGCTTCGTAGATTATGTACAATTACTCCTCTGACATGTGATGTGTGGTGAGTCATGCGTGGGAAGATCGTCGCAATAAATAAATTTTCGTCGAGGGTTTTGAATTGTAAGGATCCGATCACGCGCAACCCCTTCGCAAGTGAGTAGCAAATAGAATGACTAGGGACGCAAAAAGACCCCAACGTAGGAGAGGAAAGTGAGCGAAGCGGTAGTGGGCGACATCTATTGGTCGATAAGTTCTACAGAACACCGCTGTGTGTCGCTTATGTACAGTAAACACGGAATAATTCAAATTTTCATGCAACATTTAGGAGCCGGCTTTTAATTAACACACACTCGAGGGACCCTTTTCACCTAGTCTTACCTCCGAGCGTTTACCGACTTCCTTCCTGTTGATTTGTTGAACTATTTCGGGAGCTTCCGATTACTCTGTGTATTCTGTTAATGAGTTTCAATTACAACATCTGATAAAACATTAATTCAATATTAGATAAAAAACGGAATGCATTAAGAAAATTCAAGTGTTTTCATTTATGGACAGTAAAGTGATAATTTTTGAATTAGTAATTGGTCGATTTGTAAGAATCTTAATTAGGGTTGGAAATCTGAATTACAAATGAAGTTGTAAGGCAATTTATATACATCTCAGAAAATAGAGCAAGAGAGTTACTAAATTAAGAGAAGGTATCACAACGTGAATAATGCTCTAGATTATACCTCAGACAAGACAGCTTTTACTTATTCTCATTTAACTCGCTTTATAAAGATAACCATAACAATTAAATCCCCCTCTTGATGTCAAGATTGCCTAGAGAAGTTCCTCTAAAGCGTACGCTGTAAATCCACAAGAAGACTGTTACCTATATGACAATGACGCACTTGATCCATAATATCATGTCAGATTTGAGGTTGCCACATAATCCCCTTTACATATATATCTGGAAGTGTGAGTTATGTTTATCCTTTCATCTCTAGCTTTGTCCTGGATATAAATTGCGAATTTCAAAATTATTCCCAAGAAACGGGAATCGTACAATGCATTATTACGAACCAAATTCGATTTGAAATAAATAAAATCACTTTTCGTCTCTGCGTATCAGAGATAAATTCAATACTAATAATCAATAACTGCATTTTGCCATTTATAGTTAAATCAGGAAACCAATTAATTTTATTAAGGTAACAGTAATCAAACGGTGACCTATTTATCTTGACTTACATAATACAATTTGGAAATGTAACATAAATTTTCTAAACTATCATTCCTGTTACATTTCAAACTACAAAAAGTATGTAGAGATGATCGGCTTACAGGACTTTCGGGATCACTGCATAACTTTATAAATGTTTCGCATAGCAATCGGACATAAACGAATAAATCTGGTAAAAAAGCCTTGTCATCTCTTTTCACACAATGAAAATGATTGTAGCGTTGAGTAAAAATTAATTGCGATTTTCTTCTACATATTTTATTAATAGGATTCTAATGAACAGTATTTTCAATTTATGTATCAAGATTATTTATTTGTGAATTACAGTAATTCAAAAGTTTTAGTGAATTAAAACATAAAAGTAAGGTTAAATAAACAGGAAACAAAATTATGATATAAAATTCCTACAGCAAAGCATTAGATTCATCTAGAAATTTAAAAAATGTACATTTTGCAACATCTGAAAAAAATAAAACGAGTTTCGCTGTAATACGCAATGTTCTTAAAAGTGCCATTTTTGCTCGATTTCGCCACTCTACAGTAATTTGGTAAAATTGGCGACTCCTCTAGCGGCAAGTTAACACTTTAACGGTTAGTCCTGATTCCCTAATTCGCTATCTGTCAAATAACGTTATAGTCGCGATTGTTTTGATTCGTTTTTGTACATTACAAATTTCCACTATTAGAAAATAGTCGTTTTCACTGATACCTGCTATTTATTTTTATTTCGTAAGTATCTAACTTCACATATTCATGTTCGGTGAAAAAATTAAACTGTCCGAATTGCGCTACTTGTTTTACATTTGGCGCGTAAATAATTCCGCACCCTGTTGCCCTAGAGTATAGGATAAGCAAACGTTGTCAATACTGAGAAAATTTCCGTACTTTAGGGAAAAATAAAGATCTATAACCAGTGGTTTTCTACTTTTAATTATTGTATGTAAGTACTATGTTGCAATTTCTTCTTATAATTTCTGCTCATGTAAAATGATAAGCACTAAAATTTAGACCCAAGTTTAGAAATAGCTCAACTCCAGTTTTAAATCTTGTTTCGCAAAGATAAAATTTATCGTCGAAACAATATACCATAAACACGTAACACGGGAACAGGTTAGAAAAGGTCACCTTTTAGGCCTCGGACTGAAAAGTAAACTTTTCTGATTCACAGGTTGCTATGTTTAGTCTCAATATGCGGTAAACTGGCATTACCCAAAAATTTTAACGGAAGCTGGTTATTTTGTAGAGCAAGTAAATATAAATAGTACATAAAACAAAAACGTAAATTTAAAATTTATTTATTCAGTTTCTGTGACTTACTCCCGGAGTTTATCGTCGCGGGTACGATTAGTGTTGCATGAGGGACGAACTTTCGTTGCCACAATTTGAAATTAGATAAGTTTTGTATTCACTTAGTCGAAAAAATAGAATACATACTTCGTCACTACGTGCATTTATGTCCTCTCATGTTTAGAAATTATCGATACAAGTTATAAAGAACATACACACATTCATATAAAAATGATATTATTATGAATGAGAAAACTTTTTAGTTATGTTTGTAAATCTCAAATTTTTCATTTTTAATAACACTAACAAATTCGTCCAAATTTAGCTAGTCTTAAGACAGGCTCCTGATATTAAGAACCAAATTATGCGTTTTCTACGATAATAATACAAGGTGGGGCAAAAATAATGTCATAATATGAATGTGCCATAATTTTTGCAAATTTATGTTGTAGACAGATAGAGAATTAGTTGACAACAAGCAATGGAGCGCTACACACCTGAACAGCGCGAAATTATTGTTACTACTTATTTGACCAATTTCCGGTCGGTTGTTTTAACGCGGCGTAAATTTCGTCGTCGTTTTCCTAGTCGTTCTGCACCATGTGCGCGGACAATTAAGCATTTGGCTGAGCGTCTCGTGCAAACTGGTCCACTAGAGATGTCGCGTATGCAGTGAAAAAGTGATTGGCCGACGGCACGACCGTAGCCGTAACTGGTAAGCGCTACAGATGGATGTTAAACAAGTTTTTTGGCGCAAGTTGCTGAATTGGGTCTCGAGCATTGTTGGTTCAAGCAGGACGGAAGACTGCTCACACACCTCAGAAACGATGGAGATTTTGAAACACCAATTTCCGGACCGTGTGATCTCCCGTTTTAGCGATTTGAACTGGCCGGCCAGATTGCAAGTTCTGATGGCGCCAGACTTCTTCCTTTGGGGCTTTTTGAAATCTCGCGTTTACCACAACAAACCATAAATCTTCCAAGTCTTCAAAGCCAACATTGAAGAAGAAATCACCAATTTGGAGTCAGATGTTTTAGGAGCAACAATTCAAAATGCCGTAAAACGAGCACAAATGTGCGTAAACTCAAGAGGTAGTCATTTGAACGATATCATTTTTTCACTTAATCTCATCAAATTGACTCCTTCAAATAAATTTTCCGTGAAAACAGAGGTTAATTTTTTCATTTCTAACAAAATGGCAGTCAATTCACATTATGACATTACTTTTGCCCCACTTTATATGCGTCCCACATTAGAATAGTGACATCTACCAATCGGCATTTAAAATATTTAATAGATGTTGTTACTAGTTTGTTTACCTGAACACTGAAAGGCAGATGAGAACCGGATAAGTAAATAATAGTTTGTATAATGGAAATGAGTGATCACCGTTTAGTTGCGGTATAAATATGTACTTTCCAAAATTAATTGTATTAATTCTGAAAAATATTGCTAACGCAGGGGTGATTAAGCTTTTGTCAATGAAGGTGTTTAATCCAGTACGCCGATCTTTAGCGAGAAAAATATTGTTTTGAGCATCATTTTTATCTAATAAAAATAAATTTTAAAATCTAATTTCTTTCCAAACTTCATCATTCCCAATCAAAATGATACACCACCGTCAGTTTGTTATAATTAGAGAAAACCATGTATCAATTACATGTACTAAATTTATATCGCAGGCTTCCGTTCGAAACCTAAATTCAAATTTTTTAATGCAGATACAGTGGGCCCCCGCTATTCGTCAGGCTCGCTATTAACCCGCCCCGCTATGTTTTCAACTATTCATATTCGCTATTCGTTTTTACCCCATTAGTATTGATTACTCAAATCAGCTGCGATGTTTATCTAAAAAAAAATACATCACAAATTATCAAATACCGAAAGTGATTATTGTTATTAATTTAATCACTTTTATGCTAGTTCGTTAACTACGCCGGTATTTTCCTTACGACTTGATTTTATGGTTTTTATAGATGACTTTTAGCATCACATAGATAACTATAAATATAGTCGAACTTCCATATAACGACGCGTCACGGTGACCTTAAAAAATTCGTTATACAGAAATTCATGTTGGAAAAAAAATTTCAGTTTAACTCTTTCAGGTCCACAAGAATTTTTGAAGTAATGCGATTTTAGGCATTAAAATGACTAGGTATCTATTTAACATAAAACAACGTACTTTCAAATTTTACCTGGGGACACATTATGTCGCAAGGTCGCAAAAGGATTAATATGCAGTTACGTACTTATTTTATTAATTGAATAAATAAGACCACCCCAGTGTTATGAAACAATTTTTAAAATGCAAGGCAAAGTATGGTAATAAAATACAAAATTTTGATGCAGTAAAACTTTGCCGGTTCCATTTAATATTGAAAAAAATTTGCACGCTTAAATTAGTACCACTTACTTAATCGGCTAATCCCTCATAAAATGTCAAACCCTGCATACATATAGGAACCGAGTTTTTTCCGAAGTTATAGTGAAACAACGAAAAGAAACCGTTTTAAATCTTGAAAATTTATAAAGTTGGAGGAAAAAATTCGTTATACGGAAATTTTTACTTTGTTATAAGGGGTATAAAATGCATTAAAAACGTCTCCACGGTGAAAGTTCCCCAAAAAATTCGCTATATGTATAGAGAAATTCGTTAAATAGAAGTTCGTTATAGGAAAGTTTGACTATATTTAAATAAGCAATTAATTGGATACCTAGAACGAATTAACCCATTTTTTTTTGATTCGCTACTCGTACGAACTTTGTTTGAATAGCGGGGTTCCACTGTATTGCAAATTAAATAGTTTTTTTAAATCGGAATTTTAAAGTTAATGAATACTTTCAGGATAAAAGCAGTTAACTATATAATATACTCATCTTGATGGTAAATCTTGATATCTGGCAAATTTTAATCTGAATTGACTGCGTCAACACCTTCACATTAAAGTCACAGACATCCTGTTGCAGAATACAATTACTAATATACTCTTGTTAATTTGCAGGATCACTGTTCATAAATAAATAAAACCTTCGACATTTCCCATGTCGACCTTAAACACTTTGTCCTTTTAGGATTGTAAACAGTAATTACGGTTCACGGTTTAATGTAATTTAGCGCAAAAATATTTTGGAATATTCACCCATCAACAAGAATTTTGAAATCGTTCACTGATGTTTTTAATAGAACAAAGCGTTATTTAAATTTTTCTTGCTAAATCAATCTTTACATTATACCCATTCTTTCTCCTTTTAACGGCTACAAGTATTCCACGTAAATGTAATTTTTGTTTGACCTGAATAGTGGTTAACACATTCCCTGTTTTAATTCAGGTCGAACAGATGTTACTTATATTTTGTCATATATTTGTTTTTCACAACTTTACAAATTTTTTGTATTCAGTACAGAAAATTTTCTAAAAATTAAATTCGTAGTTGAAAGGTGAGTTTCGATCGATTTGTCAGTAAAAAGAAGAAATTGCCGGAAATTTACTCGCGTCATATTCTACAAACCCTGCAGCATTACTCATGGTACCTCTACGAGACGTAAAATCTTAATCACTGTTATAAGAAATATTAAACTTACTTTGTCCACAGCTGTGTGAATAATGACCGAGATATGTCAAAGCTCAAACGACAGAGAGATTACGATGTTGTTGTGGCGCTCGCCTTACCTCGTTAGATATATCGCAAGCAGGTAATGAGAAGAACAGTGCAAACAAAATAGAAAACGTGCCGTTTTTGAGGGGTTACAATTTAAGCAACTCAAGGGAGCAATTTCAACAATAAAATAACCAACGCTTATTGCGAGAACAGGTGGAAGATACACTTCCTTTAAACATGAAATTCAGCTAAAATTCTTTATTACTTCTATTCGACAAATGGTTGTATTTTTTACAAGGGCCATATGGGGTCTGCCAGCCTTAAAAAATTCGAAGTTCTCTTTGCAAACAGTTATCTTTGTATTGCAACATTTTTAATGTTAAATTTGAAAATACGAGTCAATTGTGTCATAATTAATTGCTCAATTGGTTTCTTGACCTCTCCAGCCTGGAGATACTGTTAACGATTGTTTCGTTCGGCTACACACTTGGTACGCAAGTTTATAACGGTCGACGTTTAGTTCAGTGAACTTGTGAAAAACAGCAATCGGAAAATTATCAACAAATTCAATTAACTTTTTAATTGCGTAACGTCCTGTTCCTGTAAATATTCTCCAAATAATCACTAATATTCTCGGTTAAACCATCAGAACCGTCAATTGACTCGTTTGCATAAAGTGAATCTCGTCATCTGCATATCAAACACGGTGGAATACAAATCAATAAGGCTGCTGTATTAAATTAATTAATAAACAATTAGATAATTGATGAGTAATAGCAATGTCACAAGAAATTGCTTATGCATCAAAATTAAAGCAAAAAATTATTTATGCATTTATTATGCAAATAGTTTTAAGGTCTAAACGATGTAATTAAAAATGTTATTGATTCATTTACCTATATAAAGTATGTTTTAAAACTTGATTCAATTTTAAACAACATAGTAATTGTAGAGATAATTTATATTGTGGAGCAAGTTTAAAATTTAATAAAACCATGCAAAACGACGAGAACTGATCCGTAACGGCAAAACTACGCAACCTAAAAGCATTCGTGCTTTGCCGAATACAGTCGAATATGCTTATAAAGTACTGTCACGGGATCTCTGATTAGTTCGTTATAGTGGATGTACGTAATTAATAACCGCAAATTTACATATTAAGTAGTATTTATTTGAAAATTACAAATTAGACAAAAAAATTAGTAAGCTTGATTTTAAGCTTTTTCATTCGTAATTACTTATTGATATTTAATGTGGCGTTCAAAACTTGATTCATCACATTTTCATATTGTTCCAGAAAAGGAAGTTTTTGATGCTTTTCGGCGTTTTAATAATATACGGGATCCTCCAACGTTAATGGTCACTTCAAAAAGCCCTTGAATTTTGACTATGGATTCAGTTATTAATAAGCTGATGTTAATTCAGTTTTCAGTTTTTGCTATCTGGCGTCGAGACGATCATTTCTGTTATTTTTCATCAATTCTTTGAACTTTTCTTTTTATAAATTTTTATGTTTAACCAAACCCTTATTAAGAGATAGGTACTAAGAAGTCATTATGGGTAGAAAGCGTTTCATTTCAGTCCGATCTTATAACCCCAGGTTACAGCGGGGTTTATACAGTGCGCACCAGCCAAATGGAATAAATTCAGTATCTCAATTATTTTCCATAATGAGAAAAAATCTCGAAACACGTCATTTTTAGTGTATCACATGATATCATGTAAAGAGAACATTTCATCCCTAACCTCAACCCCGTTCGAGTGACAATTGCAACCCCCAAATTTTTAAATAGGAAGTGGGGACGTGTGACACCTCACTTGAAAGGTATCTTCTTGTTCTACTAAAAAATGCTATAGTTTAAAAATTTATCGCCAAACACGGAACACTTTACAAAAACATTATGTATAGAATATATTGCTACCACAGCTGTGATGGATACTGAAGTACAAAGAAAATTGGCTGCGTTTGTAGTATTAAGTTGTGGTTATTTAATCGCAAATAAAAATAAAAAAGAAGAAATAGAAGATGGTGGATGTAATCTGTTAACAAAAGCAGAAAACTGTAACTACTTAATTTTTTTTGCCACTTTGAATGTTTGAATGTGGTTTTGCCAAAAATCAACTGATTAATTATTTACTTATTAACTTAATGTCACTTATTGGTTCACTTGTGGCTAACAATGCTATTTAGTAAACACCGAATGTGTGGAGCAAGAACGAATCATGCGCGATGCCTGTGCTCGTCTACTTTGATGTGGCATAAAAGACCGACAAACTACGAGAATAGCGAGCACGCGCATGTTTGTGTTCGACCTTGGGCGAGCAAAGAACGAGCAACCCACTCACACTTCGCGAAGTAGTCGTTCAGCATTTGATAAATACCGCATGTCTGGCGCCGGCTTAAGACGGTACCCTGAGAAAGTTCCGTGGTGAACAGGTTTAACTGTATTAAGTTGATTATCTTTTTACATTTACATGTCGTTTTTCTCCATAACATGTCTCTCTGGTTTTATTAAATCTATTTATTCTTCACCTGATTTAAGTGATATTCCCTATTTTATATCTACTGGAAAGTCATGCTAACAAAATGAATTTAAAAATTGTTAAAATGATTTCAGATGAAATTGAAAATGCATTATAATCTTCTAATATTTTTCTGTTACGTACTTTACAGATTCTAATGCTACCTACATACAGTACAAATTGCGACATATTGCTTTGTTTTAGGCGGCAGCCTTGTGTATCATGTCTCTGACACGTCTTTTTTAATCGCCGTTATGATAACGTATTGTGAATGTTTAACTTAAAGTAAATAAAGAGCCGTGGTATGATTTATGTATTGTCTAGGTACATTGGAGGATGTGTCAGAACAATTAAATTTATAGATTGAACACCAAGCGCTCAAATAATACCTATGAAAAAGGTGCCGTTTTCAAAGAAAAGGATTTTATTGCGTTACACAAATTTAATTTCGACTGATTCATTTTAAAATGCGGTTACGTAATTTTTAGTGCTTTTTAAAGGTCATGCTATATTTTTGAAATTTAATTACCATCTGCTAATAATAAAAAAATTAAGAAAAGTTTGTTAAGAATCATTGAATTCAATTAAAACCTTATTAGTAAACTTACAAACTTTCGTGAATAAAAAGAAAATACCTGTCTAATTCGTTTTAAGTTATCGGGATGTGTTAAGTTCACTGGAAATGTTAACAATAAACACTTTGAGTAATAAGTTTATTTTAGATAATTTCTGACCTTAGATTACAAGTATAACATTACACATCCCAGGTAAGTAGGTATGCATAACAATACAAATGATAAGAAAAGAACAAAAGCAATTTAGTCACAGCAGTCGGATAGAAAATGAAAATGCAGAATAAATAAAGCAAATCTGGCACAGTGTCGACTCAATTCGAGTATGGTTTTGATTTACCTTTTTGATTACCTCATTTTCAAACGCACACTCGAGGGGAATGCTTATATACAAGGAAGTCGATCTCTCCAGACTTCCTTTCATAAGCTACATTTATGATGGCATAAAATTAATGCAAATCTCAAGACACACCTTGTTTGCCTGGAAAGAAGTTATAAA
This sequence comes from Dascillus cervinus, assembly GCA_949768715.1. Lineage (NCBI taxonomy): Eukaryota > Metazoa > Arthropoda > Insecta > Coleoptera > Dascillidae > Dascillus > Dascillus cervinus. The sequence goes on along the minus strand of OX458316.1, from coordinate 13,513,795 downwards.
ATTTCGAGGCATTTACTTTATTCAAAGTCAAACACAAGGTTCGAGAGAAGCCAGTTAGCGGGGATCTCGAAACATGCAAAATATGGAATCACTTAAGGGTTAACATAATAATGCGTCACTTTTAATCGGATTTACATGTCTTACTAATTAAAATACATCAACTTTAAAATACACGAAGCTGCGGAATCTCTAATTGCTAATTATAAGGCTGTGTATTTTATAAATTGAGATTCTAATCACCGACCATGATAATGAATTAATCGACGAATTATGTGCGCAAGAAGATAAAGCGACCTTAATTATTCCTTGTTTATATTTCTTTGGAAATGTTTTATAAAATGACGAGTAAAAGTATAAAGCAGTCCTGATTTAAATTAAAGGCTTACACTTTGAAATTTAATGTTAAACTTTATGCTTTAAATTCAATTATTCTTTATCCAAACATCGAATATTACATGCAATGACGCAACCTTCCGATTTACTTTATTACGAGATTAGTAGTTTCTACCGTGCATTGCAAAACTGTTTCCGAAGATAATACAGTCAAACTCGATTACAATGTACCTTCACGGGATCATCCGATTCATACGTTACAACCGATGAACGCAGTAAGCGCAATTTTACATAAAATTACATTATAAGTACATATTTTAGTACTTAAAACATTATTTATTACAAATTAACCTTTCGGAGGTCGCATGCGGACTCTCATTCCGCAACGTTAACGTTTTTTGGATAATATCTTAATGCGTTCTCTGGCGACTTTGGGATTGATAGTAGTCTCCTAAAATATTCTAATCAAGATCAGTGCACAACTATAGGTCGCTGCGTGCATTTGCTTCGTTTTTATATCTGTTGTGGACTGCCAGTCAGCGTGCGACATTTCTTGAGTGTATTTTATTCAAAGGTAAGTCTGAGGTAATTGCTTTGTAAAAGAATGTATAAATAGTCAATTCAATTTTTTTAGATGGGTTTTTACGAAAAAGATCAAAAATATTTGGAAAACCTCATGTCAGAATGCTTGAATGAGGATGGTGCACAACATAGAAACACAAAAGAGTGATAGTGACGCAGAAAAAGAAATTTCAAACTCTGAAGATGACGCTGACAAAATTCCACTTCATGAGCTAACATTCATTGGAAAAGACAATACAACCATATGGTCTAAAGATCCAATATCCAGACACGGAAGAACTAGGAGCAAGAACTTGATAAAACAACTTCCTGGTGTAAAAGGACCAGTGAAGCACTTGAAAAAAAAATCAGAAATTTGGTCCCACTTTTTTCCTGATACAATATTATAATTGTAATATAATTGTAGAATGAACAAATCAACACATACAAGTAAATCATGTTCACTTTCAACGAAAAAGAGATGCTAAATACACTGATTTATTAGAAATTAAGGCGTTCACTGGACTTCTGTATTTATCTGGGATGTTAAAGTCTAGTCGCCTGAATGTTGATGAAATGTGGGATAAAAGCGGTACAGAAGTAGAGTTATTTCGACTTACGATGTGTTTGCGACTTTTATCTAGTAACCGTTTTTTATATTTTGTAGTCAACTGAATATGTTAGTTTTTTGTTTAGATAATAAACATTGCATTTTTTGTGAGATTGAGTGCAGTCGATATTCAATTTGAATTCTTTATTTTCGAAAGATGCAGTCCATTTATTATATTTTCTTCTTCCTGCGACGGCATCAAATTAATTGGTGCAACGGAGAATAAACACGATGTCTAAACAAAGATTTCGTTTTCTCTTGCAACATATCGTCGGGTTACTGCAAGAACCAGATAACTCCATTTTATGCATGCATTAGTTTAGTAGGTCTCTAGGCTTCAAAATTGTCATTGAATGCACAGTCAAAACAAGACAAGTGTTCGAAAGTGTTAAACGTGCTATGTTTCGCACTTTCAAACACTTATCTTGTTTTGGTTGTGCATTCGATGACAATTTTGAAGCCTAGAGACCCACTAAACTAATGCATGCATAGAATGGAGTTATCTGGTTCTTGCAGTAACCCGACGATATAAGGTTTGATGATTCAACTACACATAACAAACGAACGCAATTTGACAAGCTTGCTCTCATACCAGTACATGTAAAACTGCATACTATCCAAATGAATACGTAACGATTGATGAAAAACTTGAGGTATTTCGCGGAAGGTGCAATTTCCGTCAGTAAATACCCAGCAAACCAGCTAGATATGACATAAAGGTGTTTGCATTGGTTGATTCAAAAACTTATTATACGATCAATTTGGAAGTGTACGTTGGTCGGCAACCAGTGTAGTATTTTATTCCTCGCTAAATGTTTCTGGAATTAATTCTTTCGTCATATATTTTGCAAACAATTCCAAGTGGGACATTCGAAGACGACAGTTTCTACGAATGTTATCATTTCAACTAATTAATGGCCATCTTCGTCGCCGTGGTATTCAAAAAATTACAAATACCATGAAACTTCGAATAAGAGAGATTTTAAGACTAGAAGAACCTCTACCTCCATCGGTTTTAGATAAGGCTCGTGGTCGTTGTGTCTATTGTGATCGGAAAAAAACAGACCAACTCGATTTTCGAGTCAAGTGTCAAAAATCTGTATGATTGGAACATTCGTTTAAGATGAAAGCGAATAAATTTGTTTTCTATTTTATTCAAAATGTTTGATTTTCATTTTGTTTATGGTATTAATTTAAAAGTTGCAACAGAAATGCATTGTGACTTTGTGGCAAACTGTGCGACCTCCGAAAGGTTAAACAAAAAAATCGTGATTTTATAATGTTGGTTTTCAATAAGCTCTTTCATTTGAAGTACTTATCCATCTTCAATCACATTTTCATATAATTTCAGAAAAGTAAGCAAGTGTTAGATGATTTTCGGTTTCTTAACTTGGCTAGATTTGGAATACACTTTTCGGAAAATTACATTCTCTACTCAAGTCAAGCCGATTTACACCATTCTCTATTTTTTTGGATTACAAATGTACATTATAACCGAGTCAGACTGTATCTAGTCTTTTTGTTTAGATGAAAAAAACAATTGTTAAAAAGAACTTTGCGTTCGTTTTTGTTGCCATTGTTTTATGAAACTTCACGGATACTGCTGATCAAACATTTAGAAACTGATTGAACAAGGATTGCAACGACGATGATTGGATTCCGAAGTACAGCAACTGCATTTACTGAAGGTTAAGGGATGTGACGCAACGTTCTATAGAAGAAGAAATTTGTGAAAAAACAAATTACAATGTCACAATTTAATAATAATTATACAGAGTGTATTATAAATGGCTCATGAAACTCACATTACGATACTGTACAGGGTGTTTAATCATTAGTAATCACCTCCAAAATTGAGCTGTTATTAAAAGCTATGTACCTATTTGAAATTTGGTGCAGACGCGACTCTGGTATAAAGCTATCAATTCCCGGTCTTAATTGTTTATTGCCAGCGCTAGTTTTTATGACAAAACAATAACCTAGTTTTTCGAAAAACAATTTTTCCGGATTTCATCAAATTCTTTTCAAAAATTGTTTGCCGTACCACGACAGTTGATTAATGTAATTCAAGTTCGCGGTTCGAGTAACAATTGTCAAACACAATGTTAAACACAATTGTTAAACACAAGCACTTTTATTTATTTATAATAATAATTTAAAAAATTAATATAGTTTGTTAAATTTTTAAATTTTCTTATCTAATTTGCGCATCCCGAATGAACATAACGGTTCATCAATGTAATAGCAAACTTTGGTTGAATTAATGATTGGTTAAATACTTTTGTACAATATTTTAGGGTGGCCCGTTTAATTGCGCCTGAGTGTTCCAATAAAAACTGCTAAGATTGGATTGCAAAAAAGCGTCTAGTGAAAAGTGAGACACGCTGTGTAATAAGTAAATCCAAAACGTAAAAACAAAAATTGATTTAAGGTTTTCAACTGAAAAAAAAATTCCCAGAAAACGTCCACAATTTATTGGCGTAGTATACTAGTCACTGTCAAGAATTTAATAGCGCTTATAAGTAATTTCAGGTTTAGTTATAGTTAATAAAATGTAATTTACGTATTTATTTTTAATCGTGGTGGAGGCAATATACCCAATTACACGTCGACGTCGCTGCTTTTTTTTAACTATTAAAATTAGTTGGCCCAAAAATTTCACGGGCGATTATTCGCGTCAATTGCATTTATAAAATTACAAACTGACAAATTTTCGTGTCAACATGTAATTATCAATAAATTATAACCATTGTCACTTTTATTATGCATCAATTTGTATTCACTTCGAATACCATGTTTTAAAAACAATTTTAATGGAATTTAGTAAAAAAATAAGTTTGCAAGTTCAGTGGGGTGAATAACTTATATCTGCCATTGCTGCAGTTTATTTTGCGCTGTACAAATCAGTAAACGTTTCAAACCAATTTTTCAAATTTTTCAAGTGACAAGTTTTGACTAAAACAATCAATATTTTACTAAACAAGAGAATTTAATTGAGGAGTTGAATATTTTATATTCTTCGGGGATTAAATTGTGATTTTATTCCCGTTTTTCAAAGACTGGCATAATCTATGAAATGAAATAAATCTAATCTGATTGCAAGTTATACAATAAATTTAAACCTTGATACAGTGATGCATCAATTTTAATTTAATTTTTTTAGGTTTGTTTAAGTCAAATTTAGTTTTAATATTTTTTTCCCAATAACTTACGTTAGCTATATTAGTTATCTACTTCATGCTTTATTTGCAGTCTTCTTTTAATAATTCAATTTCCTCAAAAGCAGTTTTTATCCTAAAAATCTGATTTTGGAGAGGGGTGGGGGGTTACCTTCGCAAGTTCGGCAAATAAACTTCTGTCCTTCATTATATAATATACTACCACAAGCCACAAAATTAGTTATAAATGCATAAAATAATAATAAAAGTCAGTGTTTAGAGACACGGTTGTTTTCCGATAATCCCATATTCAGAAATTCAACTGTAGCGGATATTAAATGTCAGTTATACTTAAAATCGCCTTATAAAATACGACATATCTAGCATGAAGCAAAATTAAACTTGCGAGTTCCTCCATCTCAAGAAAACAACAAAAACTCAAAATCTTTTATGTGGCTAAATGGAACGAGAGATAAGTGCTGGATTCGTCAAAAATAAGAGTTGCATCTCTATTGATTGAGCGAGCGTTTACCCATACCACACGACAAATCAACATATGGTGCAGGTTCTCCGTAAAATCATAAAATCTTTAGGTTAGTTAAAATTAAACAACTCGTAAATTTTTGCAATTTGATCGCTCCATTGCTTATAGAGACGTCCAAATAGATTAAGAAGGAGGTTACGACGACAAAAAATTATTTAAATTCTTTCACGTGAAGTCAAATGGAAGCGTTGGTCCAGACAGAACATTAGTAGGATAATAGATGCGACAATTAAAACGTAATGCACATATTAAACTGTGCACAAACCTCACATGGCGGTTACTTCCGCTCTCGAAATACTTCTGCCATAAGTCCGAGTGTGGGATCTGTCAGCCCTAGGTGAAGGAATATAAAAATAGGTAAAACATGTGTGCTGATTACTTTACCACGTGCCCACATAAAAAGATTGATCAAAATGTATTCGGGATTTTGGAACGTTTGATTAGTTCGCTACATTAAGAGGTTAAAATAACTTGCAGTTTCTGTAATTTAAGAATGTACTGGAATGTTTACATTTAGCTGCATAAATTTTCATTTAAGCGCCTTTGTTGAAGTTTTTCGGTTACGCTTACGGTAATTTGATACCTACACATAAAACTTAACAGATATTAGGGCATGATGTATGTGACAGCTTGGCATATATCCAATACAATTCTACTGTGCAAATTCTAGGTTATTTTTATGTTAGACTCATTTTAAATTTCGGAACAATTTACATTATTGAAAGTTTATTAATCAATTACCATTTGAATTGAATTAATAGCTTCTAAAACATTGTAGTTCTCGCATATGACCAATTAGTTAGCATAGTATAAAAAAGTTCCGAGATAAATGAATAGTAAACAAAAACGTGTAAGTGCATTTAAATTGATAATTCCAAGATTAGGTTTACAGTGCTACCGCGCTATCATGTTTAAGTTTTCATGATGACAAGCATTTGTGGGAATAGGTTTTCTCGGAGTTAGTTTATCACTTTATTTATATTGACCCATAAAACTACAGCTTTTTACAATTGTCGAAAGTACCGACTTAAAGAATAAACATTTTGAGGAACTAAACTACAGTTTACAAATAGAACTTTTTAAATTCCTGCTTGTTCGGAAGAGGAACATAAAAGTTCATATTTATTATCCCACCATGCTAATATATAAATTAAATGCACAATGTGGTTAAATTAATTGCAATTTTAGTCACGCGGTTTGTGACAGAGTTCAATTATTATGGCAAAATGGCAAAAGAATAATTAAAAAAATATTAAATGCTTTTATTTAACGCAATGGCGTCATAATTTTAAATTTTAAAGTCAAGTTTTAAAAGCTATTCTTTTAAATTTAATGCAATCTTGTAAATGGTTTCTTTTATATGAGTAGGTGTAAACGACAGGAAACCCAAATATGATATTTAAATAAATTGCAAAAGTTGATCATATTTACAATTTATTAAAATGTAACAGCTTACCGTATTTAGGCGTGTATAAGACGCACTTTTAATACCGAAAATAGGTAGGTAAAAATGGGATGCGTTTTATACTCGGAAATTTAAAATTAAATACAGTAAACACCCTTTAGTTGCCACACTTCGCAGCACGACGCAACTTTGAGTCTACGGCGAAATTCAGAAAAAAAAAAAATCCTCACAAATGTCGTCTCAAAATTCAGGTGCGTCTTATACACGCCTAAATACGGTATTTAATTAAACAAAAAAAAAAAAACGAATTTATTGTTTCACCATACATATTCAGTTTTAATAAAATGTATTGCTTTCTTGCTTTGCGCGTGAGCACGTGGGGTTTGGCAACAATATTTTTATTTTTTATTTTTTCCCCCACGTTGAGTTCTACTTTGAGTTTAAGCCCTTAAGGCACAATGATCTTTAACAGTAACAGGAACTGAAACGATAACAGTAACAAAAACGGGAATTAAACGTCGTTGCACAATAAGCAGTAACAGTAACAACTTTTTTGGGAACATTTAATTTTAGTCGGCACCGTCAATGTAATTGTGTGGGAGTGATTGCAGTTCCAACTTTACCTCAGTTTTGATCCCGGTGTTCGGTGTTGTTACACCCAAAAAAATAACATGACAATGTTGTCTGTACATGAGTACGATGAAAAAAAATTGATGACCCATACGTTCGGACGTAAACAAACCGATATCGGTATTCATCGGTATTGCACGAACAATAACAGAAAGCAAAAAGTTAAAAGTTCGCCAAGGTTTCGGTTCCCGTTCCCGTTACTGCTTCGGTTTCTGCCGCTTGAGAACTGTTGTGCAAGTGGCTACGTGTCGTCTCGTTACTGTTACTGTTATAGATCAATTGTGCAACTGCCTTTAGCATACAATACAATTCTTGACACAAACTTCTATAACCCAGTTTGTCGAAATTTTATCGTGGATATTGAATTTCGTGTGTCTTTATACCTAACCTTGCTTTCTCCTTAAGTCGAATATTTTTATATCTCGAACCGATACTTTAGTGTTAACTAAAATTCATAGAAGTATTGATTGAAAAACATTCAGAAAATATTCCCCAAAATTTTGTAGGTAGATAGAAAAATACTCTTTCACAATACAACAGAAGATTACGGATTATTTTTCCCACGAAACTTAATTATTAGTTTTATTGGTTACCTCTTCTCTCAATACAATAAAAGTTTACGTTGTGCCATACATTGTAATTATAAAAAATGGTGGTCTCAAATAAAGAAGGAACTTAAGCTACACGAAGAGTGGCTTAGAATTCAACATGGCGGTCAAAAGTGAAAACTAAAAACGTTGATTGTGTTAGAGAAAAAAAAGATGAAATTAGAAGCGTTTTTAAAACTTCAGAATACGTAAACCACGTTTCGTATGGCCAACAAAATGGCGACACGACCAACCTTGTTCAAAATTAAGGTAAAAGTTATCAACTGGCAATATTTTTAGGATGTGTAATAATTTGAGTGGGGTCTTGACGCGCAGGCCCATCACTATTTGACTGAGCAATAGCTATTACTTTTTACACACTAAATCAAATTTGCTACCAGAATTAAATTAAAATAATGTTAACGTATCTACTTAATACAAGAAATATTGATTAAAATAAGTAGAAATTTCTAGGAAACCAGGAAAAAATTCGAGTTGGGGGTACTAAAAATATCTCAGTTATGTTAGTAACGGATGGTTAAAACTTACACTGCTGTACTCTTTATGTTGTTTGAAATAGTACAAGAGTACTTTAATATAATATTATTTGTAGGTTGTAGCACCAATTCGAATTTTATTGAAATTTGAAAACTCATTTAATTGAAAATGTACAACCTTTTAAAATGATTTTGTATTGATAAACAGAAGGCACACCAAAAATTTACCATTCATATTACAAATTTTCCCAGAGTTGACTAACAATAACCAATGCGTTTACTTACTACGTAAAAAAAAAATTTAAGTACCAATCACTTGCACCTACAGGATAAATTTTCAAGAAGTCCTTCACTGCTGTTTCGTCTTTTTCTGCTGATAAGCCCGTTTTTCACTCCCCCTCTTTATCATTTAATGCGAAAAGTGAGTTTCCACCATAAAGAAAGCTGTTAGTAGGTCATAGTTTTTCCAATTACTAAATTATGAGTCATTCATTTATAATAAAACTAATAATGAAATGCCTATTTAGGTTTCGCTATTAAACGATACATATAAAAAAGTAAAGAAAATTGGTGTTTAATTAATAAAAAGAAACTTCTTTTAAAAACAAGCTCTCATTTGTCATTAACACTAGTCCGTTTGTTGGTGTTCCGTTAAGGACATTAGCCACCGTCACTGAATGCAAAATATTTTAACCCCTTCGGTCACCGTGCACTACCTGTAGTACATGATTTTTTTTTAATTTTTAGGGACTATTTTATTAAACTTTTCGACATTTTGTAACATCTGTTGGGTTGAACATTTGGACCAATTTGATTAACGTCAAAAAATTGTAAAAAAATTATTTAATCTTTTTCAAAATATGAAAATTTTATATTGAAAATCAGTCATGACCGAAGGGTTAAACAATAATTATAGTAAATAAAATTTCTTTAAATAAACTTAAAAATAATGCATTGTCATCGGAAGTATGTATGTGTGCAGTTTCAATTCAATCGGATATGCGGAAGTGGGTCAAAATTAGCAATACCACAGGTGCAGTTAAATAATAACTTATAAATATATTTCGTTTTTGGGTTAAAACTTGATTTAGCATTAAATTTCAGGAATAATTTTTCACAACTAAATTACCCGAAATTCATACTTTTTTAGTTATCGGTATAAATTACCTACCTTAATAAAAAATAAAAAGTAAAATTGCTTGTAATTTTCTGTTATATTCATTAATATTTAAAAAATTCATGAGGCCCATTTAGCACATCTACTGCACCACAAGGTGCCCGCGACATCCCTTTTAAGAATCTCTACAGTACCCCGAAAAAGATGTTCTTCAGCAGAAATTAAATTATATTGAACTATTCAAAATGAAAATAGTTTCAGGTAAATGTTTCGATGATGTTAAGCCATTTTGAAGATAAATTTCAGTCAGACTGACAACAATCACGCCACAATAAAAAAACAATAATAATTCATTTTAACTGCAAGCGGATATGTTATTTATGGTTATTTTTTATTAACAGCGTTATCTGCACTGCTTTTCACCACGATCTTCGTAACGATTACATTTTTTTAAAAATTTAATTTACCAAAAACAAATTTATGCCCTTTCAGTATCACTGCGAAAAACATCAGTTTCTAACATTACTATTATTGAAAATTCTTTTTTTTAAGCGTAAAAAATAGAATTTTTCGATAAATATGAAAATTTACTAAGTTAAACTTCCAAAATGGAGCGATAAAAGTAAACCATCGAGACAATAGACTGAAATAGGTTCCTGCGGAACTTCCAATATTTTTTTCCCCAATTTCGATATCTTTCGTTCATTTTTCTTCATCACGTATCTACACAGTGTCGATGAAACTGGCATCATTTGACGGTCGTATCCCTCAAGTAAACAGTCATAAACTAAAGTTGAATTTGAATCGAGGGGCTCTTCTTTTTTGCAGTGGTATTACTTAATTTACAGAACACTTAATATCAAACTGATGTTAATTGTTTGGTGTGTTTCTAAAACCTTTTATAATAAGAGATGAGAAAGTGCTCGATATCTAAAGCATTCGGCCGTAAGTTAGTATCTGAAAAAGTGTTAGTTTTTTATTGCGACGACGGTGTTGGCGGCGTCTAGTGTAGAACGATATAAATTAAATTAATCAAGTAGCCATAACTAAGCCTAGCTAGAGCTGTATCAGGTCCAGCGTTAATTAAGGGGCCTGTTCATTATAACCGGCGCTAATTTATTGAATAATAACTTAGAAATCACAGACATAAATCTCTATTAGGGTCCAGTGTTTCGTGTTGCGACATATAAAAACCTAAGGCGCCAACGAATTACCACTCTAATAAATTTAATTAGGATATTTTGCTGTTTATCTATTAAACGTAGCTGATATTTTATACCCATCATCATTATTACAGCGTTCGATTTGTCGGAAATAAAACCGGAAAGATTACCTGCATATATTCGATAAATTTGCAGGATGAATGTTGACAACCCCAAAGTTAGTAATACGAGGTGTGTGGGTTTATATTCTGTGTACCTCGACATTTGGAATTCAATAATATTCAGCAGCAGGTGCAAAGGAGAGGTGTCAGCAACAGAGGTTGTGCACCCTAACCTAATAAATGAGGTAATTTCCACAGCTTCAGCTTTCGCCACAAAGCGCCACTCGAGGCGGCGGACTTGCTTATTAGGAGTTGTTATACCTGATGTTCAAAAGCTATGAGCGCCGCGACGAGTTCAGAACCCACAATTTTGGCACCAAATTAAAGCGCGTACGAAAAAAATGAGTCATTAGTGCGACGGTGCTGATAACAATAAAACGAAAAAAGTAGGTATTGTTAAGAGAGTAATATTGTACAGACATGAAGTATGTATTGATTGGTACAGCGCAGATTGCAATCACTTCTAAATTGGATTTCTGCAGGGGGAGTTTAGGCACCGGTGACTGGCAGATGGCAGATGAGGGTAAGTTGAGGTGGAACACAATGCATATGCATTTAGACAAAGAGTCTAATACTCTACCCCAACGTACCTCATGCCAGATGTGGCCACGTGAGCTAGTCACTGCACATCACATTAGGGACGTGGATCATACCATTCAATTTTAGTGGGCATTATGCCCATGGTCAATGTACTCAGGTGTCGGCCCTAGGGCGGATTAAATCACGCATGCAAGGTAGGGTCCCACAGCGTCAACTTTCGGCCGGGAACAATTCAACCCCTCATCTAATCCGCTTTCAAAAATACACTTACACCTAAATATTTCATCAATTTACGGTTCCAGTTGATTTTTACATGTGAGAGACAGTTAGAACTACGAAAAAGTTTTTTTTTTACTTTACCTTAGAATAGTAGTAATGCACTGTTATTGATATTTTAAGGTTATACTTAACCTATTAATTTAGCAATTTTTTAGGATATTTAAAAAAAAAATTAGAACATTAGTTTAAACATTTAGGACATTTGATCAGACCATCACATCGCCCCTAACAAAACGAAAGCAGGAAGAAACGCATATCTACTTATAATCCATTATGATTTAATAAAAAATAACAACAATTATAAAATAAAATAATTATTTCCTTAAAATAACATTCATTTCCTTTCTATAAAAAAAACCTTGATCTTTTTTCTTCTAAATCCTCGATTTCTTTGGTAATGGTATTTAGCTATTTTTTGTATGGTTATTTCGGGAAAATTTGGGATTGACTAATTTTGCCTGCATTTTTTACATCACTTTGCAAACGATTTTTAGCTTATTATTCTTTACCTTGCTTTAAAACATCATTTGCAATTTTCAGCTTTCTTTTTGCTTTTAACTCTATTTCTATTTCTTCTAATTCAATCTTCTCTGCACCTGCCAGTCTTGACCTTCTATCCCTGTTCCTTATCCTCTCTTTTATTTCCGGGTCATTTTTATGTGGTTTGTTTTTATGCGATTTTCGTTTATTTTTTTCTTTGTTGCTTTGGTTTTATGCGGTTTTAGGAAAGTATGCCTATTTTTACCAATGTCTTTTTTTTATGCATTTTTTGTATACGATTTTCTGTGGAACTTATCTACAGCATAAAAAAAGACCTGGGTGTATTTTATAAATATGCTTTATATTTTAAATTACAATAGTTAACATATTGCTCAATTAACTCTGTGCTTATCATGAAATCATTGTTTCAACCTATCTAATCGTATCTTTAACAAGTCTCAATACTATAATGGCATCTTCTTTGATGCCTGGCTTATCTGCCAAATATTCATTGGTTTTACCACTTACAGTGAATAATTTGTTTGAAACATTTGTATTTTTGATAACATCCAAAATTAAACCAACAGGTTTTGCTATCTGAATGGCATTTATTTCTGATGGATACATTTATGTCTAACCAATTTGTAATGTTATAATAAATTGTGTTGCTTTGATAAAGAATTCTAAAAACTCGGTATCTTTGGCTTGCTATGCATTTTATCAAGTAACAATTTTTATCCACACTTAATTTAACCGTTTCAATGGTTATTTGCTGCTTTAAAATATACATCCTACAATATCTGAACCATCGTTTTTCCTATTGATATCATGATTTAATAAATTGTCATCGATAAATCTTGACATCAACGTAAAGATCATAATAATACCTAAAGAAATATCATCGTATTAAACAAACATTGTCCCAGAAAAAAATCGAAAATTAATTCTATAATAAAATTAATGTAAACTAGCGAGGTAAGGTATTTAAAAAATTTTGCAATAGTTTTACTTCCAACAGTTTCTTTGAACTCCTTTTTAAGATAGCGAACAAATTTTAGCGCATTTTAGGACATAATCAAGATTGTAGTAACTTTTGGGATTTTAGGACAAGTGGAACTCCTGCGTCTAGATATTTAATAAACGCACAGACAGCTTTTGATGATAAGTTTCGGGACCGCCAACTTTACGACATTTAATGACAGTATTATCAAGTTATATGCCAGTAAAGTTAATGGTTTCCGATGTACTGTCGCTCGGCCACTTTGAAAACCTCGGTAAAATGGGAATGTTATGTCGGGGTAGGTTAAACGGATTAGTTTCAGCAGAGCTCGGGTTCATCCTTCGCCATGACGCTCCGATTTCGAAAAATTACGTTTTTACCGTGCACGGCTTCCGAACGGAGCACAAACATGAATAATGTCGGGATTTATCGGTGACAGACAACCACGGCATTTCACTTTGACAGTGAACTAATTAATGTGGGTTTCACGTGGGATCACCTGCACGCCTGTTGCGACGCAAATAGCCGCCACAAAGACTCCGCAACGTGACGAGATCGTTCTCAGGAATGGTATTTCTGCCATTGTGCTAACAGTTCTATAAATACGCTATACCGTGTATAAAGCAAGATATGTACATAGACGAAGCCGCGTTTAAGGACATAATCAGTAAAAAGAAATTGATTCAATTTAGGGTTTATTTAATACGAGGGTAACTGTTAATGCAATACGGTGTACCTACTGATGAGCGGAATTTTTAAAAGTTGTCGTCTGTAAACTCACTTAACGTAATGAAGAAGCTAACTTAATTTAAACTCAAATTTTCGCATACAAGAGAAGGCATTAATGAGAAAGAATAAGTTAGTAGGTGTATTAGATGGCTTTTACGTGCGCCGATGTAAAAGTTTGCGGAGTGGTGCTGTGTAGCTATCACTTACCATGCAAATTAAATAATCCTAAAGTAGGTAGTTCACGAGATGATTTATTTACTCGAGATGATGTACACATTGCAGAGGGGCGAAACTTTTATAATTATCAACCTCGTCAAGTTTCTTATAAATATTTTAATGATGCTCCTTTAATAATCAATTACCACCGTCTTTTACTGAACCGTAAAAAAAAGTTCCAGCGAGTGTCCTTACCTTTCGGTCGTATTTAGTTACATCAAGTTTGTGTAGAGCCGGGCGTTTTCTTGCTTGGTCAGATAAAAATCTCGTTTTAATAAGGCAGCAGTCATTAATCACCCGTTTTATCTCAACGTGACCTGAAAAGATATCGCATCCCGTTGGCATTGACCAACAGTCTCACCGGTGCTTTCCTTCACCATATAAATACGGATACTAAAACGCATTTTACAGGCTCCAGGTCCCACGCCAATCTACCCAATCCGCAGCTAAAATGAATTCAAAATGTAACACACCTTTTAAACCTGACCCCGCTCTCTTTTCTAATCAATCCACGTTGCGGCGAATGGTAATTGGAATATGTTAAAATGGAAATTACTAAAAATTTTAATTACTAAATTGCATTAAACTTTCCTCATAATGGGGATTTCTCGACGATGTAAACATAAAATTGCGCCAGCAATTTATTTTTCATTACTTGATTAAGAGAAATAGATTTTAGAAAAATGTAAATTTCAAAATTGTGCTTTGGTTTTGATTTATTGTTAAATAAAGGAAGTGGGTCAATTTTTAAATTTGTTTTCTTGTAAATTAGGTACAAATTTTTCCCAATGTAAATTATCAACTGACATTTTAAATTCGAGTTATTTTTCATTTTAGAATAAATTTAAACTAAAACGAAGAGCTTCCTAATTTTTTACCTAAAAATAATCTTGTTGAAAGCGTAAATCACAAAATATGAGGATCGCTTTTATTCTATTACTCATGTAGTCCGAATACAAACCTATGTTGGAACCTGATGAAATAGAACCTAGTTGTTTATTGCAAACAGTAATGTAACATTATTTTGACCGAAAGCATGTGCAATTTCAATCACTGATTTCGAATTATTTTTCCAATAACTTCTGTCAAGAATCTGACAAAAACGTACAAAAATTTCTACCTCCGAGTCTAAGCCCTGAAACAATCGCGTTACTTATGTTTTCTCAAAGATGGAATTCTTTTTCAGACGATCATACACGTAAACTACTCTTGTACGAACAGCATGCTACTTCAGAAACAACTATTTATCATCCGTTGGGATTCATCCCCCCCGCGTTTGAATTCGGCCGTGCCGTCATTTTTTGTTGAGATGCCATTTTTCTAAATATTACCAAACCGTTTACATAATTTCTAAAACTAAACATGTGTGCAACGAGAAATCGCCAGGTAGAATTAACATTCGGTGAGAAAAAGGCAAATTAAATTAATAACTATACCCACATTTACGTTGTAAGTATTTTAAGTTAACGGTATTTTATTAACATTTAGTTTTAATACTTACTGTTAGTCGTGTGCAATGAACGTGCAAAACACCAAGCATTTCAGTACGAGTTAAAACAAAAAGAGCTGAATTAGATATAGACAACTCGAATGGCACATTGTCAGAAACTCCAAAGTAGGCTCTCCGCTCTCCGCTGTATAACACCGTGAAAGGGTCTTGGTATGTGCGCAATGAAATATTCATTGACACCTTGGAATAGGAACAGTCTGCTGACCATACTTCACCTTCATGTCAACGGAGAAGCTCCGCGTACTGGACATTCAGCAATATGTCCCACACTGGAAGAGAACCAAGCTATTTGATCTTATTTATGGTTAGTTTAAGAGCCAAACACGGTACGCGAGTGATGCGTGTACCAAAACAGCCTAAAAGACATATCGATTAATTGACTTATACCGCATATTTCACCCAATCACATACTGTAATTCAACTATAAGTATTCATTTTTAATCGGAAAACTTTAAAATGTATAATTTTGTAGCAGCGGGAAAAATTGAATACGTTATTCCTTGGGTTGTTTGAAGATTTGTTTATTGAAGATACAGGGCGATAAACGCTTTTCGGAAAAAAAAATATATAACTTCATATTGAATGTAAAAATTCTTACGGCCGGTTGCACCAACGAATTTTAAGTTATAGCTTAACTGAGCTCTTCTTAAATGAAAGACTAGCTTGATAGGAGTTTTCTTGCACCGCAAAATTGTAAGTTCAGCTTAGCTAGGATAGGCACAGACTTGGCTTCTATGTATTTATTCGTGCGGATTTTAAAAATGTGCTTAAACAGCGTGTCAGTCTAAGTTGACATCTTGAACAAGTCAGCCCAAATGAACCAAGTTTATTATAATTATAATCGTTATTGCGAAAAATCTTATTAAAAAATCTGATCAAGAAAACTTGCGAAAAAGTCGAAGTGAAACTGAAGAAGTGTATGACTTTGAGTACAGTTGATTTCAATACGAATCTTCAAATAGAGATATCAATGGTATTTTGTATCCAACTAAGGAAAGAACAGAACCGCATCACGATTCATTTACACAAAATGCAGTGGTGTACCTAGTAAGTTCAGGTGTCATTGTAAGAACGTTGTATGTAGCAAGTTTCCATTGATGTATAGCACGTTCAGAAGACCATTCAATTTGCTCGTTTTTCGATAACAGATTCGGATGTCATATTTGAAATTTCTGGTTCTTCCTCTTCTGAGTCAGCTTCTGAAGCAACAGAAATGCTATCTCCAATCTCAGAGCACTTCTCATCGTCAGATGGATCCCACCCATCAGAGGAATCTTGAAAATCAAATATCTTTCTTCATCTTAATGATCAATTATTTCTTGTCGTTGCTTTTGTGTTAAAAGAGTCACAAATTGTGATTGGTTTGAAGTCATTATAAAAAATTTTTACTCTGCACAAGATGTACACAGAAGTAAAATTCAACATTCACTGAACGATATACACTCGATGCGGTTTGTAATTTCAAGAAAATTCGGGGCTTCCCCGTTGTATCGAAGCCGCTGGTCTTGGTTTTAGCGGTTTTAGAAAATTATGGAATCTATCCCTATTTTAATTATGCGAGTTTCAACTTGTTTTGGCTTCTAAAGAGGAGAGGACAAAAGGGACTCAAACAACTTATGTGTGTAAATTTAAACTACTAAAAAACTGAAGCGAATATTTTTTCGCTAATTACAAAATCTTTAAGCTAGATATATTAATTACAACTAAAGTCATATGAGCTCAAATATCTAGAACAAGAAATAAAAGTTTAAGCGATAAATAAAACCGCAACTGGGTCGACAAGGACCCGAACGATGCACCAAGGTTAAGATGCGTTGGTGCAACCGGCCGTAAATCTACAAAAACTGTTGAAAATGACTTCCACCAGCTAGGATGCATGCATTCAATCTTCTTCTCATTGATTAGCGAACTCTTTCTTGTTTCTTATTGCATTACATCCATCAATTATCCGATTTCATTTTCCACTGGAGTAGTGTCTTCAAAGGGGCCCCGTAGAAAAGAAAATAATTTTAAAATAATCCAAACTACCATCGCCCTGTATCTTCAAAATAAAGTGTCTTTCCTAAAATCATTTAAGGACAAAAAAAAATCTTAAAATAACCCAGGGTATATAGGTATATGTATTTCAACCAATAGTATACGTTATTCAACAATATATGTTCAACTGGCAAAATTTTAAATCTCACATTTTATCACTTCTGATAAACCAATGCAAAGGCTGCTTTTCACTAACGACCCCATTTATAAGTGCTGAAATTTTTAAATTTTTGTAAATTTTCGATTCATGAAATAACATTCCAAAATACTATTTGTGATGCAATTTCTTATGGTAATTTTTGAAACAAAATTCAGTCATTGTTTTAGATACAGGTTGTCTTAGAACTGGCGGAGGAGCTCAAGCGTAACTTCATTTAAAATGGAATCGAGTCGCCCCAGAAAAATGTCTCCACCTAATTTGTGAATTGCACAGAAGAGTTAATTATTTATTAGTAAAGGTATTTTTTGGAAAATATAATATTTTCATGGCAACAGAATGTAAAAAAATAACATTGAACAATTATTATTTGTATTCGGTTCCTAAGTACTGTTTGCGCTAAATGTTTACACCTCTAATATTGAGAAATTTTAGATTAAAAACTATTGAATATATCACCGGTCTTAAAAAGGATTTAAAGTTAAGAGCGCCCCCGCGAGTTCTAGAACATTCTATATTTGCTAGTATGGCTCTTCAATCGTTTCTCTCATCCTATCTTCCACGCCTCTCCATCTCTTATTGTTTTCTAAAGTAAAATCAAGGGAAAAAATCTAATCAAATTATAGGTGATGTGTCGCTAATGTCAGTATTTAAACTCATTAAGGTTAAGTCGTTAAACTGTGATAATTTAATAATTACTGAAATAGTGTTAATCCTTCAACAAAAAATGTATCTTGTTCAGTGTTCAGGGACTTGAGAAGTGTCCTGCAACCCGCTACGTTTACTCAATAAATTGAACCGTTTCTACACAAAATTGGTTAACCCTATAAAGGTACTGAGTGTAATTTTTACTCACATACGATATAGTTTTTGTCGTACATCAACCTGCTGACCACTCAGATTCTTATCCCGCTAGCAGTGCTTCCCCCGATTAGTGCATTATCTGCTGTCTTCAGTGCTATACTCTGTGTTTTGTTTTTCTAAGAACTTCGGTACATTTTAAACAACGGTGTGAGTAAATTTTACTCAGAAGTACCTTTTACGTAGGTATTAATTTTGGGTGATTACTTTTAAATACCAAATTGCGTAATTTTTTTGCCGATCTAGTATTTATTGTAATTTTTTATTTATTTATAGATACGATTTATGTTCATTTGTGTTACTATTGCAAAGATTATTATTGTAGGTTAGTGTATAGGAAAAGATGAGCAAAAGGAGGCTAGAAACAGATGAAGAAATTCTGGAAACATTTTGTGGTTTGGCTTCTGAAGAAGAAGACAATTTGGAGTGCGAGTCTGATGACTTCGATGAAGATACTTATGACAATGACGCTGATCCAGAATATCTGCCGGAACCGGAAGAGGATTCAGACGATATTGACGATATGGTATTGCATGAAATCATTGCAAATGTAGAAGCTGAAAAGGAGCAGAGTGTGGAATGTAATGAAACCCCTGGATGTAGTAAAAAAGACAGAAAACATAAAAGGCCAACAATAGCAAAAAGAAGAAGGGAACAAAGATAGTATCGCCTGATCAGTCAGCTGAAAATAATGAAACTGAAGAAGTTATTTCACCAGTTATTACAACTAGTAAAAACACTATACTAATCGGAAAAGACGGAAAGTTTGTTTGGACTAAAGATCCTGTTTCTGCAACAGGCAAAAAAGTTCCTTCAAGAAATATTGTACATTTTCGACCGGGCCCAACAGCAAATGTTAAAAATTCGTTGCGTCCTATCAA
This sequence comes from Dascillus cervinus, assembly GCA_949768715.1. Classification (NCBI taxonomy): domain Eukaryota; kingdom Metazoa; phylum Arthropoda; class Insecta; order Coleoptera; family Dascillidae; genus Dascillus; species Dascillus cervinus. Next base: position 13,494,339 of record OX458316.1, on the reverse strand, counting down.
TTGCTTCAAACAATTTTTTACCCAAGACATATTAGAGGAGATTTTAGTCTGTACAAATAAAGAAATTAACCATCAGCGACAAAATTACAGCAATAAATCTCATGGGAGTTTATCAGATATAGAACAGGACGAGCTTGAAGCCTTTCTTGGTTTATTAGTGCTATCAGCTACACTCAAAGATAATCACTTGGCAACAAATATGATGTTTGACACTACCTACTGTGGGGAAAGATATAAAGCAACCATGAGTGAGAGAAGATTTAAATTTATTCTAAATTGTCTGAGGTTTGATGACAAAGAGACAAGAACTGTTAGAAGGGAAACAACCAAACTCGCTCCAGTTTCTTCTATCTGGGAAAAACTTCTGAAAAATTGTAGGACCAACTATAAACCTGGCAGCTATATAACCATAGACGAACAGCTAGTTGGGTTTAGAGAGAGATGTCCCTTTAGAATCCATATTCCCTCTAAACCCAACAAGTATGGGATCAAAATTATCATGTCCTGTGATAGCGGGACAAAGTACATGTTGGATGCCATTGTTTACGTTGGAAAAGGAAGTGTTCTTCCTTAACTGCTGGTGAATATTATCTTCTTGAACTTCTGAAAAATGTAAAAGGCTCCAATCGAAATGTCACGATAGACAACTGGTTTACGAGTGTGCCTCTAGTTCAACGTCTCCTCCATGAATATAAAATAACTACTGTTGATACAATAAAAAAAAATAAACCACAGTTGCCTGCTGTAGCTACAGACATAAAATTTCAAAACCGTGCGGCATTCTTTATATTTCATGAGGATATGATGGTTGTGTCATACAAGCCCACAAATAAAAAACTTGTACTGTTGGCGTCTAGTATGCACACTACGAGTAGTATTCGTGAAACTACAAGAAAACCAGAGATTGTTCATGTGTACAACAAAACAAAAGGAGGAGTAGATAGTTTCGACCAAATGTGTCAAAATATGAACCATGGCAGAAAAACCAAAAGGTGGCCTCTTTGTTTTTTCCTCAACATGATGAATATAGCTACAATAAATGCCTATATAATTTATGCACATAACTTGAGCAGCCATGGGCAAAATTCACAATCAAGACTTGACGTCATGCTATCCTTGCACAAGGAATTAACGGAGACATTTCAAAGAAAAAGGTTAACACAGATCATAAATATGAATCATCTGTTGAAGCAATCTATTAAGAGGGCTTTAGGCGAAACGGAAGAGGCAAATACAGTCGGAGAAGACCAACAGGGGCCCAGAAGATATTGCAAGTTGTGCCCTTACTTTAGACACAGGTACACCACCACTTACTGCAAATGTGGGTCACCCATTTGTCGTGAACATACAGTAAAAAGATGCCCTGACTGTGTTTAAAATAGGTGAGAATGTGAGCATATTATTATAATGTTTTATAATAATTTTTAAGCTAACTAACGTTTCAATAATTAGTTTTTATCTTATTTTAAGTGACAAAATAATGCTTCTAGTTGATAATAATGTTGTTTTTGTAATAAAAGCAATTATCGTTTAAAATAAATCAGTTCATAACATCATAATTCATAAGTGAGTAAAATTTACTCATATGTACCAATAAGTACCTAAATATTCACGGTACCTTTCTAGGGTTAAAAGAAAATCAAAATTTCAAAATTGCAAGTAGGTAGATAGAAGTCTATAGTACTTATTACAAAAAGTAAATGAACACATTCGGCAGAACGAGCCGTAACTTATGAACTTTGAGTTGATCTAAAACATGGAGGCCGCTACCCAGCTGTCGTATCCTGAAAAAGTTGTGAACTTATAATTTCATGCCGAATGCCTTCAATATTTGGTGTGATGCTATGCATCATGTTTTCGACGAAAATGTAAATCAAGGTATACCAAATTTTTTCATTGTCGTTATACGACAAGCGCATGCGTACGTCATACAAATGTAAAAATAAAGTAGTACGACAATGAAAAACACGTCTTGCTATAACTCTCTAATATTCTTATTTCACTTTACTATAAAATTTAATTTTACAAGAGGCGAAGCTTACATCAAAAATTAATGTTTCAACAAGATGAATGTCCTGTTCACCAGATTTAAATTCTTTAAGCCAATAATTTAGAAAACGATGTAGAAATTTTAAAAGAAAAAAAGAGGAAGGGATTCTATTCTGTCACAAAATGTTAGTAAAACGTTTATACAGAATTTTTGTACAGGGCTGAAAGATGTGTCAAAATTGGGAGATCTACATCGAATAAAATAAAATATTTTTCCATAATTGTGCTTAGAAAACTAGTAGTTTTGGAACAAGTAAAAATTTTCATAAATATTTTTGTGTAACATTAAAATACAAACGTCTTTCCTGTTATTGAGTCCATATGTGGACACACTGTATGTCATTTCTGAATTTAATTATTCTTTTAACAAAAAATTATAGTCGGAAAATATTCTTACGTATTCAACTCGTCTAAAATAAATATCCCACTTCGTTCACCGCTGCCTACCGTATTGGTACAAGCATTTTGTTTATAAATCAAAATCAACTTCAGCGTTTATCCTTGTGTAAATTTTGTCATAAATTTTTTACACGCATACAAAAACCCCTTTAATAACGAAGCGATGAGAAAGTACAATGATGATCGCGTGAGATTTTCGGTTTTTCAGCCAGTAACAGTTATCAACCACAATCGACACATCCCGCGAGATTAGCACACGCATCCAATAAATGGAACGGCAGACAATTGCTTTAATGTACAAGTTGATTGTTCGGAGCATGAGCCGTGGGAACGCTGACCCACCTGGCTTTACCGAAGGGAGAGAACGTGAGTTGCAGTAAGCCACGTGACCTATTGAAAAGTAAAACGCCGCTGATTACCGTTCAAAGGATCTATAAGGTAACGGACAATAACGATGATTACTGGGAGGTCGTGTGTCCGTTACCATTATCGAAACTTTTCAGTTTGTGATTGCGAAAAACAGATTCTTTTCATCCCGTAATGAGTTATTTATGAACAAAGGCTTCAATCGGACTTTCGTATTATTTTTAAGTTGACGTTTTTTATTGTTTTTGCGTTAAGAAAAAAAATCGTTCATACCTCACACGCTTCGCGAAACGGCAAACTACCTAACATACAACAATGATGAATGACATATGTGACAAGTAACGTCGTGTGCCAATGGCATATGTAAACAAAAAAGTTGATGAATGATTAGTCTTTTCAGCCTTTCAGCGTTCCTGAAATAGATAATTTACCTACGATTTGAACGATTATAAATCTCATTTAGCAGTATTTAGTGTGTCAGTGATTTACTAGCGGGGCATAGTTAACAAATACTCAATTTTCATAAAACATAGAAACATAAAACATCAATTTTTAAAATAAGTTATCCTTCCTATTCATAAAACCGCGTTGTTATGCTGAAAAATCATTAAATTGAATTTATTGCATCATCTCAATACCATATAATTTTCTTCTGGTTATTTATCTATTCACGGTAAATGAAATTTCAGTGAACGATGTGATTTGGATGGTTTCTGAAAATTTCACCTGCGCAGCGTTCCACCTGCTAACGATTTTTTAAAAATTGTGTATTTATAACCCATGACAAAGTTATTGATATAAATCGCCGGACTAATTTAAATCTACATATGAAAATCACTAAACATTTTAAAATGAAAGTAATGTACGTACATTAAAAGCAGTAGCATCTTGATTACTGTGATCTCTAGGCAAATACAGATGCTCAGAATCTAGCAGAGACTGCAGTCCCCTTTCAATGAGTCACTGTGCAATCAAGGGAGAAGGTGAAATGTAACAAGTGCAACTGTTCGCTTTAAAGGCACACATTTTATATTCCAGATACGCGAAAAAAATCAATCAGAAATTAAAGTAGTTTATATTCAATATTAAAATAAAGTCAGCTTGGCGCGTCCCAGGCGCGGAGCAAAGGTGCTAATGTTTTCACTTTACGTTTACAAGAAGAGACGTTCAGGAAATTAAATTTTGCTTGTAAAGAAATAAGGTGAGGCGTTCTTTCTGGTGTTGACGGTCTGAGTGACGCTTCTAATGGAAGAAGCAGATGGTGTGAATGAGCAATTCGGTTTTAATTTACGCACGTGGAATACAGAAATACTGGTTTGCCCCGTAGAAGCTCACTTTTTCTTATTATTTTTCAGGGGTTGGAAACTGGCAGCCTTAAAACGCGAAGATAAAAACAATACTCTCGCGTCGATTTTACCCATCACTGAAATAATTTTGGATAATCTGCTTACCGATTTTTTTTTCGAAAATCGTACAGAATTTAAAACAGGAAAGCATCGTTTTTATTGCGAGCGAAAATCACCTAAACGAATAGATAAATAATCGTCGTGATTAAATATAAATACATTGTGACACCAACAAAAACAAATTTAGGGGAGGAGTTGTAAATCAATAAATTCATGAAACTAGGCCGAATTATAAATAAGTTATTTACTAACAAAAAAATAATAGAATGAAGTCTGACAACCTCATGTAACTACAAGGGACGTTCAGATGCAAATAACATTAGTTAACTTAAAGTAACCTTCTGTTAAAAAGGTTTTCGAATTCTTCTTTTTTAAGAAATTTTAAAATTGGTCTCAGATTGCACCCGCACCGCTATAAGGCTGGTGCAGATGAAAACCGAATAAGGGTTAAAAGGAAACGATAAAGCATTTATAAATGCTTAAAGTGAGTGACAGTTTATATGGCGGTTATTAGCCTATTTCCTGCTTACTATAAAAAAAGACCTTTACGTTTTATTGTTGTTGCCTCCCCACGCTCTTACTAAAACAGTGGCACCTTTCAATCACTTTAAACATTCTGTAACATTTTTGCCCGCTGATGTAAATTTAAGGTAGTTTAAACTGTTATAATAAATTAAATTATAATTGTTCTGAAAATCAATCACTTCCAAGTTTTAAACTCGACTACGATTCGTACCTCTACTAGCTTAAACTTTCATTTATCTTATATCGATGCATTTTTTAAAACAATCCACTTTCATTGACAAGCAACAAATTTAACAGTAATTACTTAATTTTCAGTAAATATTTGCTATACATTTCGTTACTTACTTACTTATCGTATAACACATCTGCTGAAACTATTGAATGAAAATTTTTCTTCAAAATTCAATTTTTGCAACTTCAATATATGAGCTGGTGAGAGGAAAAGTGGTAGAAGTCAAAAATTGTCGATTTTGAGTTATAGCACTTTTCCAGTTCTTTAAGTTGAAAACTATTAACTGACCAAGTGATTTAAGTGTAGTTTAACTATTTTTCAAAAGAGAACATCGTCGGTCCGGAGTCAAAACCTCGTAATTTATGAGAAACTGAAACGCAAAACAACTTTTCCCCTCGCCGCGCCGGCTCAATAATTTGGTACATTTACGGCCAGTTGCACCAACGCACTTAAGGGGGCCACTTGAGAAGCAAGATTCACAAGATGGCGCCACCGTAGTAAAAAGTGTCAATTTTGTAAAATGCTTTTTTCATTAACAAGCTTATTTATATAAAAAAACTAGTGGCGGATATAAAAGATAAAAAAGATCTAGTTATAGACATAAATTTGCCATGGAAAAAGTTGAGAAAAGTATTTATTCAAAAATGTCAAACTTCCAATAATATTCGAATTTTTTGTTAAAAGTAAAGAAAATCTTGCTGATCACACCCTGGAAGCATTAATTATAAGTATACTCGTACATTATCTAATCACATTTTTCAGTATTTAAGTCAAAAAGCATCGGAAAGTGTGACATTTTTGAATAAATACTTTTTTCAAGATTTTCCATGGCAAATTTATGTCTATACCTAGATCATTATTTATCTTTTATATCCACCACTAGTTTCTTATATAAAAAAGCTTGTTAATGAAAAGAGCTTTTACAAAATTGACACTTTACTACGGTGGCGCCATCTTGTGAATCTTGCTTCTCAAGTGGCCCCCTTAAGCTGTAGCTGTAACTTACTCACCTTAAGTCGTAAAATTGTCTTAAATCGTTGCACCAACCCAAAGGCATATCTTATCAGCGATAAGTTGAGATCACATATAAGTGACTGTTTGCCGTGACTTAGGATCCAAATGTTTGGTGTTTGATAATTGTCCAAAATATATAACCAGTTTTCGCCTCATATTAATAATGGGTCTAGCACTAAATATTGATTTAATAGACAAAGTAGATTAATCAACTGGAAAATGCTATAAGAATTTTGATTTAAATGAATCGAATGATAATGAAATCGATACTAATTTTCAAAAGAACACTTTATTTATAAACAACACTGCAATAAAAGGAAAACATGATAATTTCCCACAAATTTTGCAAACATTACAACGATGTTCCTTAAAAATGGCTTGCTGCATTTTGAGTCAGTCGTCATACGCCCCTGTTCCTTCCAGTGGCATTTCTTGCCCTAACATACTTTGTATTCTTTGCTTTTTTCCTTAGTTAGACACAAAATACCATTGATGTCGCTATTTGAAGATTCGTATTGAAATCAACTGTACTCAACAATACACTTCTTCAGTTTCGTGATCAGATTTTTTAATAAGATTTTTCGCAATAAGGATTATAATTATAATGAACTTGGTTGATTTGGACTGACTTGTTCAAAATGTCAATTTAGACTGACACTCTATTTAAGCACATTTTTAAAAACCGCGCGAATAAATACATACAAGCCAAGTCTGTGCCCATCCTCGCTAAGCTGAACTTACAATTTTGCGGTGCAACAAAAAATTCTATTAAGCTAGTTTTACATTTAAGAAGAGCTGAATTAAGCAATAACTTAAGATGCGTTGGTGCAACCAGTCGTTAGAAAATAAAATACGAGATGCATACAGATCTATCACTCCAGAAATATTAACACGTGTGAAGAGATCATTTTGGACACGGATTCAGACGTGTGAAGAGAGCAGGGGACATTTTGAGCATTTGATACATTAATGAATAAATATGCAGTTTAATATGTTTCATACTTTTTAAAACCAGGAACAAAAACCACGTTACCTCTAAATATTTAGGATCATCACTGTTGAAACAGGCTGTATAGAGAAAATTTTATTTACTTGTTGTGCATAAATGTCAGTAGATATACAGCAATAATAAAAGAAAGAAAATTTTCACTAGTTGACTCATAATAATAAAAATAATCGCTAGGGTTAAAATCGAATGTTACAAGGAAACGCGCCAGTATCAGATAAAAGGTGTTTTCGACATTTTAGGTGGAAAAAAGTTTATAGCCCAAATTTAAGAAACGTTGGAAAAAGTTGATCCACGACATTAGTAATAAGCATCGAGATACAACAAAATGAATCACAAAAATGTGATTAATATTTTTTCTATGTTTAATGTCATCCTAAAAGCAGGAATGTTGAACTATCGTGACTCATGCTGCATAATATATCAAATTATTTCCTCGACTTTCCTTGACTAAAAAGTAAGCTAATTTAAAATAGTCCAGCGAATAGGTACTTAACGCTCAAGATGTCTTGATATATTATGCATTTAATGGTACTTACAAGTAATTACCAAATTAATCAAATTCACCCAACACGCCTATTTTTAAGTTTATTATAATCTCATGTAATAATATTGTGGTAATCTTGTTTTATTTGAAAATGAGAAAATGTAAATAGTACCGACCTCGGGCGTTTATTTTACCGTTTAGGCCGCTTTCAGACGTCGCGGTTTTTTTCTTATCGCCGGATCAGGTCCGGGGACGGGAAGCTCACGATGTAGCACCGTAGCACCCACGGTGAACAATGTTTATTCAATATTATGATATCAAAAATACAAAATGAAAAAATGTGAAATTTTATCGATCGACTTGAAACAGTGGATCGTGATGGATAGACAAAGGAAGTTGTACAAAGGAAGTATGTACTTATGTAAGTTCTTATTACCTATATTTGCGGGAAAAAAGACAACGTAAAAACAGGTGGGTGCATCCTCTAAATCAAGAACGGGGCACAGTGGGAATTTTTGCAACGTTATAAGTAATAATAATAAGTAATATGTTTTTTAATATATAAACAAAAAGAAAGTTCACCGCGGGAAAAATTCATCGCAATTTAATTTATCGAAAGTAAATTGCAGATTACTATTTAGGTTTTTTTATGCGTGAATATGTCAATTACGGCCACCGAAATGTGCATGGCTTTTTTTAGCAATTTGGTTTTTGCTTCATACCATAGGCGTCCTAACAAAATCAGCAAAATGTCAATATTATTTTGTTTATGACAAATATTATTTCACGAAAGTCACTGGATCATCTATGGAAAAATAGGGAAATTTGTGCCAGGCATCGTGCACATTTCGGTGGCCGTAATAGACTATAATGCTCTGATAAATTAAAAAAAATTGAACAAATAATGGGAAAGGAGCAACAACAAACTGACACTTTTACAAAATGTATTTAATAAAAAATTAACCTTTAACCGGTCGCGCCTCAAAAAGTTACACTACCGGTTGCGCTGGGTGAACTTAGTTCACCATTCTCTAAAACTAAATTATTGTTTTGTTTTTAATAAAAAAAGCTTGTGTTTGTATATACTTTTATTTATTATGTGTCCATAAACAAACATACAACAAGGAAAAAAGGATTTTTTTATGCACTCATATTTAATAATACTTAATTCTATGTAAACCTATTCCGAATCGACTACGCCCTGGTCGCAGCTAATGTAAATAATTGTTTCACTTGAGTGGTCTTTGGAAACATGTTTTTGACAGTATCCACATTTTCTTGTTGTTACCTGGTTTTTTGACCTCTCGCAACAGTGGCATCTCTTCAGTTCTGATGCAGACTCTCCTTCAGTTTCAGTACCCGATGGGTTTGTGAATTTTCCAAGATACACTTTTATATCTCTGGACAGAGAAGACATTGCTGCTCGTTTAGTATAGCGGGGCCCCATGAACTGGAATGCCAGGTATTTTAGGAATTTTCTTCTTTCCATATCTTTGCCAAAAATGAATTCTCTACCTTCATCATAATCATAAAATTCAGAATCACTAATTTCTTGCTCAGAACTACTTTCATCTTCTGAAAAAAATATTTCCTCGTCCGCACCGTCAGAATAGTCAGAATCAATAGGTTTTTCCTCAGAAGCTTACAAAATCTCTTCCTTTCTTGCCAAACTTGACTTGAAAGTAAACAAAAACCAACGAATTCCATAAATTATTATAGAATGCACTGAAATACACATATTCTGATGCAATAAAATTTAAAAAAAATCAAAAAGGATATTATATTTTTAGAAAAAAATTACTTGCATAACCAGTCGCGTGGGTGAACTAAGTTCACAAAAGATGAACTCTGTCAAATAAACTCGTCAATGCACTGATGAAACAGTACAGTAGGAGGTTTAGATTGAATTGATAAGTTACTGATATGTTTGTTGAAAGGTACTAAGAATCTGCTAACGCTGAATTAAATCTTTACGACGATATTAAAAAAATACGAAACTTGGTGAACTAAATTCACCGGCGCGACCGGTTAAAGGTTAAGAACGATCTACTGATAAAAATAAACAACTTATGCGGAAACACGCCGCCTACTTATTTCAATATTCAAATAGCTCTGCGTTTATTATTTTTTGCTTGTTATCGACATTAACATCGATTATATTATAATATGAAAGCATACATTTAACTCAATTCCACTGCGAATTCCGTCACCGTGCTGCCCAGTGGGGAGACGTAGCTATATTCCGTCCCCGTGACGGCTCCGGTGCCGTGTACGTAATGTGTGAAAGTGCTCATCAGAATCAATGGCCTACTGAAATTCACGTTCCCGGACCGGATCCGGCGATAAGAAAAAACCGTGACGTTTGAAAGCGGCCTTACAGTGCGCAGAACATTCCAATTTTATTTTCAAATAATCAAAAAGAAAACATTTAAGTTTCATTACTCGATAATTACAAGGCCTTTTATAAATGTATAGATTACTGTACGAATTTACTTTTATGAGAATTGTAAAAATCAGATAAACACAAACTGAAAGCTAAATAATGGAACTTCCCTAATAATTTTCATTATGAAATATTGACATAAAAACGATGCGATTAAGTAAGCGCCTATTGTTGCGCACAAATTGTCGGTTCAAATAAATTATTAATACAATTTAAGCCACTGTTAAAAAAAGGAAATCTCTTAAATGTCTTAATGTCATTCAAAATGAAGTCGACCGAGTCAAGGTTCTTTTTAAAGCCGTTTTCATTAAAATCTTTTGTATGTTTAAACGATAGCTTATGGTTACGATAATGAAGGCATCGTTTGATGTACTAATAACGTAGGTACGTAAATTTCAAATTAAAATAAATTATTCACTAAAGAAATTCCGACTGTAATCTGAAAATCTCCCGTAATTAACTTGAGATTAAGCGGCAAAAACTTCGATCCATTTGTAGGTAAATAAGAAAAAGAATCGCTTTTCCACCCCGCGTTGTGCAGAAATCATTAAACTTTAAGTGATTTTTCCCGTGAGTTTTGATATCTTTTCAGACGGAATGAGTTAAAAGCGCTGCAGGAATAAAACGGTGGAGAATGGCGCCTGTGGTGGAAACTTTTCTACTACCAAACTGAACAGATTACTGGTTTAAAGCAGGTAAATATTACACATTTAGTAATTTCCGACAGTTTACCTTTAAAAATATCTAAATACATAAGCAAGAATTTTAAACTAAAAAGACAAAAGAAAGTAAAGCAGTAAAAAGAAATAAGCAAAGCTTTTATACCTTACTTGTATTTGCGGTGGTTGTTATCATTTTTTGCAGATTATTGTTTTTAATTAATTGAATTTTGCATTCTTCGTTTTTTAAGACCAATTTTCTGGTTAATATGTTATTAAAGTCTATTAATTTCTTGAGTTTACAGCAAAAGATAAAAATATAAAGTAAATGAAAATATTGCGGCTCCTAGATAACGTGTGATAACGTGATAAGGTTTGCAAGTGTGGTGAACTCAAAAACTAAACATTGCAATAACGGGAACTACTAAACAGTTAGCTTCGTGTTGGCAGATCTACCACTAATAATAATAAGTAGACAATGGTCTTGTCAGTGGTCCAGTAAGGTTGTCCAATTACATCCAAATTGATATGCAATGGTGGTACAGTACAACCTCACTAATATTAGCCTCCAGTAATTCGAATGTCTTCTCGATGTTAACTAACAAACCCCAACGGTTATAATCTTCCATCAATTATCTCATCCTACACTGCATATCTTCGTTATTATTTGACGCGATCACATGAGCGTCTGCAAAATTGAAGTGTGTATTGACTATTTGACTAATTTTGTCTGAATTGTTTACTATGGTTTTGCAACCAAATTATTACCTTGTTTTAAAATATCATTTGAAGCGTACACGGCAAGAACGATACAAGTCCATTTGGTAGAGAAATTTGTAAGCTTTCGAAATATGCTTATGGATTTGACGGGAGAATGCTGCAAGTTCATCAAAACAATAAGTAAAGTTTTGAACCTTACCGGAATATATAGGAATTTCAAACATTAAAACTCAAATATCTCGAAAAAACGAAAATGTGACATATCGTTCTTCCCGTGTACCCCTTCAGAAAAAAATCGAAAATTAACGTAATAGCAATAATAAAATTTTGCAAAATTTTACATTGATCAGTTTCCTTGAAGTCCTTGGATTGGAGCAAGGTTTCTACAAAAAAATTTAGAACACCTATCAAATTTTTGAACATAATCAAGAAAAAAAAAGAAAAAAAAAATCGTTAAATTTGAATTTAAATTTACTATCATTATTAATATTTTAGGAATTTTTAGGATTTTACTTCTCCCTACACGAGTTAAATTGCATTTATCATAACACCATCACAATCACATGAAAATATAGATACAGTGATACCTCGACTTACAAAAACTCAAAGTTGCATGATTGACCGTTTTCCCTTTACATTCACCCCTCATCGCCCGCTTGAAGCTGATACTGTTAGAGAACTTGATCAATTTGTCAATCTTGCTAGGCAATTTGATTAGAAAATTTGTACCCCCATTTTCGCCATTCTTGCTGACTCCACCTTCGAAGTATGACTGTATTTTCGATAGAACTTACGATGAGTAATTTGATAAGACAAACACCCACACATGCGCAATTCGCCTTTGTGTAGGCAACTCTTACAAATTTTCCCATAATATGGTGGATAATTGATTTATGTTCCTGCACATCGGTCGAGCTATTTTTCTAACTTTATACTTGGCACCGGAATCCACAGTTCGTCTTCTAAAATATTTGTTCTGAGTAGATAAATAAATCTTTATGCCGCTTTAAATGTTTGTCGAATTAATTTAATTCTGTCCACAACGTCTAAATGATATAATCTCGTACGGTAAACCGTTATTTTGCCGCACAATTAATAACGAGACGCCGTGTTAAATGGTACGTAAACTAATTTCAGTTGTGTAAACAATTTTTTTGTTCTCAACGCACACATCATCTCGTCCAGGTCATTATGCGTCATTTACATAAAAATTATAAGATAATCAACACAATTCGAGATGGTATTTGAATTTCTGTACTTTCGCAAAACAAACATTTCAAGCGTTGCAATTTTATTTCTACATTTATTATAAAAGCATTCGCTTTTAACTATCCAACAAATCTTTTTTTACTGTAGACTACTTGCGAATGAATAATGGCTGTATTTTCAATCTACCGTAAAATCAAAACTTTTCGGTAACGGTATATAAAAAAAAATTCCGAGAAATTTGGCGGCAATCTGCTTCCTGTCAATTTATAAGAGGTGCAATACACACACTTATCCTGTTTATAACTGTTTGATTGATACTGGATGGTGTAACCCGGCGCGGCGCGCATTGTTTTCGCTGTCCCTTCGCACAAAAAATAGATTAAAGTGTAAACAAATTCCCAACTTGTTATTGAGAAGATCATTCATTTGCACGATAGATGTCTAATAATTAAGATAACGTAATTAGACGAATACAAGCAAATGAGAGCGGCTGTTATTTTATCGACGTGAATTATTCGAGAGGCACCTAATTGTGATTGAACCTATAATTTAGAGCGTTCAGTGGCGGTGTAAGTATGTCTTGATGAGACATAATTAGAGCACGCGCGGAGGTGCCGCGTCGCTCCATTAAAATACCGAGCCGAGGTTGCTGATATAAATCAGCGCGTGTTGTAGCTCGCCCACCCGCTTACCAGCTGAAGTTGGGAATTATATCGATATAAAAAATTAATTAACATGTTGTTCTTAAGAAAGCAACCGGTGATCGTACACCAATGAAAATGTAACCCATTCATGAGATCTTTTCTTTCGTCCTTTGTTCATCGAATATTCTGGCTATTTATAAGTCGAGAAAAGTCGTTAATTGTTATTCGGAGGTTAGTAGGCGTAACAGGTGTACGTTCATTTCTTAATAACGGGGGAACAAAATCAACAACATTCTGAAGACGACAGGTAAGTGAGGAGCTTGTTCAGCAGCCAAGCCAATAAATTAGTTTACCGCTGAACAAACATCACCAAATTGCCAAGAAAATTACCTGCGTCTTTTCCCGCGAGTAAATTCATTACATGGTCGGCTAATAAGCGGAATTTATCAAAGGAAGCCTAACAGACAGATCAACTTCCACGAAACAAGCTCTATTTAGTTTTCATTTACATTATAATTAATTAAATTGACAACGAAATAATACAATTAATCCAACATGAACGAATTCTGTACATGTTCCATTTAAAAATCATTAAGTTTTGCTTCAAACAGTTTTTAGTAAAAATGAACGCCACTGACTTCAAAACAAATTCTAAACTCGTCTTGTTATGCTAATACAGACAATAATGTTATTTACACCTTGTAGATTTCGAGGGGCAAAATACACATTTTTATGTAAATTAGAAGAGAAACGATCAATAACTTGTTACTTTTTTGTAAAGTTAATTGTTTTGACGGTATGAATAGAAAAATCATTAAAGATCTAACATCAAATTCATTTTTTTTAAGTCAATTCAATTTTATCTGATAACGTACGAAGGACTTGCTTGTTTCCCGTTTTGTGGTAAACTATCCCAGAGAAAAAAAAACTGATTTTTATGTATTATAAAAACTTGCAATATCCTAACGTGTTTTGAAACAATACACGCAACATATAATCATTAAATTAAGGTGGGGGGTGACTCGTATTTCAGTCGCACAACAATGTATATACAAAATAATTTATTTGTTTTACATGTAGGTATCATATAGAAACCCTAATTCTTATCATTAACTAAGGACCTGTTCAATCACGGCTTAAATAGAAGTGTAAGTAAAAATATAAATATTTTGGGGGAGAAAATAAAAAATTGGGAGTATAAAATTGCGTTGGCAATGTCGAAAATTTCAAATATTGTCTACTGCACTTTTGATAATTCCATGTGGTCATATGTCAAAGTATTTATTGTTTTTTATGTTTTGAATTGACACATGAACAAGTGAGGTTATGAAGTGAAATTGGTAATAATTCAAACTTTCAGCATTGCCAACACAACTGCATAATTTTTTATTTTATCTTTCAGATTATATTATACTTTACTGAAACTTTGACTGAACAACAACTGTTGAGACATTTATACTTAAATTATCCCAGTGAAAGGAACACTGATAAAATTAGGTTTACTTTCACCTGGTATTTAAATGTTTAATAAAACAACCAACTCTTCAGTTTTGGCCAGAAGAATTTTAAAAGACTTCGGGCCGCCATAAGTAACTTAACACTCGGTAAACGTTTGCAAAATTTGATGAAATTTTCGTGAACTATGTATTTCGTAAGTACAATAAAACCTCAATTATCCGCGTTACCATTATTAGTTTGTCTCGGTAATCCGTGCAGGTCAACTGTTTGGGATATCCGTGTTTGACCTGTCGATTCGATTTCTTTTATCCGATATATGTGATGTTATCTGGCAAAAGGGACCTTATCAAAAAAAAGTCGATTTCATATGAAATGCTAAAGAATGATATGTTGTTGCGAGCTTTTTCAAAACATATAATGATTTTCAAACTTCAAAGAAACTGATTATAGTTTGAAAAACTTCTGGAAAAGATGGAGTATAAACATGCAATTTACGAGAAAACTGTGAGTTGAAATGACATTAAAGATGTATCTAGGTCTAAACCTAGATGCTTGGAAAGATACATCTCTAGACTTGAATAAAAGATGACTTAAATTGTCTGTCCACAAAGTGAAATAAATGTGGTATCACTCCCGTAACTTTCAAATGCTGTGCAAAATATGGTAGAACTTGGAAATGTTATGCTAGAAGTTGTTGCAGAATGTTTAAATTCTGATATAAATGAACCAGATTTTAGATGACGTTGAGATTGATGAATATTGATCAAGACACAGACCAAGAAGCTATTTTGGATATTTCTGTTCATGTAGGATGCAGTCATAAAAATATCATGTCAAGGAAGATCGATAGAGAATAATGAGGAATAACGCCTTACGGTATGGACGTTACAAACGCGTGTGTTGATGGTGGCTTGCCAACAAGCGAAATCAATCTACCTATCGAAGAATTCAATTTCATGGGGTTAGATCAAACCGACCATTGTTTTGTTTACTTCTCTTTGTTTAAACTTAAAAAAAAAGCCCGAGTGGCAGGTTTCCTTCAGAGGATGAAATAGAGTCTTATGGATGAATATTTTAAAGATCTGCCAAAAAAGATCTTCTATGAGGAAACGCAGTAAGTAGCTTTCTCTAGCTACTGAAATAAAACATGAACAGAAAAACGCAATTTTACTTAATGAGAATTATTAATATCAATTTTTCTGAACTGAATTTATTACAACTGGACTCGCCCAATATGACACGCGATAACAAGTAACATAAAAAAACAAACAAACAAACAAACAAACAAACAAACAAACAAACAAACAAACAAACAAACAAAGCAAACAAAAGCTTAATGATGGTAGACAGTCACTGGTTTTGGCCACGGTTTTGGCCATTTCTAGTTCAACACCATCTTTTATCAGATTTACCGATACCTTTTTACTTGGCTTATATTGTATGGCTAACTTTGGTAACCTTTCATCATTCACACAATTTACGAATTCCAATCATCTTTCTTCGTACATACCTATTCATGAAATTTGTCGTGGCTTCTATTAAAGTGAACAATGCAGCTCTCCCTGCAAATACTTCATTTCTTTCTCTTGGCAATATTTTTGCTACGGTATCTCAGCAAGCATGCATACAATTATAATTACTTTACGACTAATTTGACACAGTGTCAAAGTCAAACTATATAACAAGAACAGGCCGAAAATGTCTTCAAATCCAAGGGGCTAAACTAATAGCAATACTTACTTATGCGTACTTAGTAAAAAAAAAAAAAAATCTCTCAAGTTAAAGTAATTGGTACGTACATTTCTAAGTAATTGTTAACCGACGTTACTTTCATTACTGGCAACGACTACCAAATCAGCGCAGTTTAAAATGTTGATATAAAATATTTAGCAAGTTAGAAAGTTAGTAAATAATATTAAGTAGTGGATTTAAATACTGCAGCCACTACTTAACAAGTAACGAATCTAAATTTGTTGACGGATCTTCCTTTGATAAGATGAATTGATGAGAACTTAAATTGCATACGAAGAATTAAACAAGACAAATAAAATAAATAACTAACCTACATAAATTAGACTTTATTTTACTGTTAGGTTTCGAAAAAAAAAAATTAAATTGTTGCACGGTTGTAAGTGGATTCAATAAATAATTGCAATAAACTTGATCAGAATAATCGTTATAGATACCTAGGTTATATAAATAGATACTTCTTTAAAAACCAGTCATGTAAAAAACATCTGGCAGCTTCAAACAGTTCAAATAACCTCAGGGTAGTCCCATTATGTGATATTTAAATGGCGGTGGTAAAAAGTTATTGTTTTCGGGATTAATACTGAATTACCAGCCACTGCATTTTATTGGTTATTTTACTTGGTTCAATGGTTCAAAGCATATGTTGGACTTTGATTTTCAGACGTACTATTTCATGGCATATGTACTTACCCAACATTCACTGAAAAATTTTAATCTAATAATATTCAAAGAAATACAGGGAAACCCCGTTTTTACGTTTTTGAAAGGACCGACAAAAAAAAACGTAAATGGAGGGAAAACGTAAATTAAGGGCAATGAAAATTTTTCTTTAAAAAATCATACAAATTAGTTTGGTGTAAATTTATTTCTCGTATTTACAGGTTTCTTGCAATACTTAATTTCTTCGTACTTTGAAATACTTTTGTGCGTGCGCTTTTTTTTTCCCATGGAACGACATTGTATGGCACTTGTTTTAATTGATTCGCGATTTTTTATTATTGTAGCCAAAGTGGTAGGTATATCAAAATTACGCGCGAGTGAAAAGTATGAGCTCACGTGTTCTTTCGCTTATTCGAGAATCAATACCGAATGAAATAAAAAATTGTCCACCTAATCACGATCACGAAACTTTGCAAAGTGCACTCGTGTCTAAAAACTGCTAACATATTCATTTCAACGATTTCCATAAATGTGCTAAAATAAATGGAATTTTTAATTTTAATAAATTTAATAATTGCATTTTGAATGTTTCCAACGTAAATTGCGGGAAAAATAAACGTAAAACCGGGTATAATCTACATTAAAATGAAACGGGACTACACAAATTAGACGTAAATGACGGGAAAACGAGAAATGCGGGGACGTAAAAACGGGGTTCCACTGTAGTAATATATAATAGAAGCAGGTATTATAATATAAACTTGAAACAGATAGATATTTCACAAAATACAATATTTTCTTCTTTTCATAAAGTATGACATGTTCATTATTCGCTCATGCAAGAAAAAATTACTTTCTTGAATTTTTACTATATTATCCCTTATTACATTTGCTATGTAACACAAGTCTTTTACTTTAATATTAATGTTCCACAATAACTATAGTTTATTTTTAGACCACGAAGAGCTCTAGAAGGCTATGGAATTATTGTACTATTTCATTTATGTGAGGGGTAATGAGTGCTTAATAACATAATCTACACAATTTTAACAGATTCAATTAAATATTTCAGAATGTTTCATACCTCCGGATCAGAAGTTTATTTCGAAATGAATATATTCCACAGAAGCGCTACATTTTCTAATTTCGAAGTGACATTACTAATACAACTGTAAACTTTCAGTGCATTACTGCCAACTTAAACAAACAAACAAAAAATCACAGCCGTATGACGCTCTACCTTCTTTAAAAACGAACTATAATATAGCAAATAAATTAAAACATAAAATAATAAAAGTTCTCATTTGATAAAGTAAATTTTTGGAAAGAAAAATTGGCATGAATCAAGGTCGCGAAATAAGCAATAGATACGTTTAATGGCTACTTACAAGTAATGCTAAAAATAAATTCAGAACAACGAATGCACGGACAAGTAATTTAGGCCAACGGCTGTATGTAAACAAAGAATTGAAGGTCTCGTGTTTTTACAAAATTAGCAATTCTTTTCAACACCTTACGAGATAAACTGAAAGATTTAAAGAAAAGATTAAATCAAAGATTTTTGTTTCAATCTATTGTGAAGTAATGAAACTACGTCAGAAAACCGCACGTCCTGCAAAACAGGAATGACTTTAGGAACAGGTGTTGGAAACCTTACAGCTGTTACTACTACTTTGCAGGATCTCACTCCCTCTGAAATTCGTTTATAATTCAGTGGCGTCGAAATTTTCCAATATAAAAAATTGTTGCACACTTAACAATTAATTAAAGTTCACAGCCATAAAAATGCATTTTCCAACGGCGAACAGGGATGCGAAATTGAATCGAAGCGTTAATATCGTTGTAAAAGGATTTTTCTAATTTCAGCAGTTTCCAAGTGACCAGCTGTGCCTCCGTCACATGTCCAATTTTGCAGTCTTCTGAACAGCAATAATACCTGCTGGCAACCTGCGGCACCCACTTCTTCAGTAACTACTTTTATTACTGGATGTTATAGCAGTTAGTTGGACAAAAGAAAGAACTCGTTTAATAAAGGACCTACCGGCTATGACGCCGAGTGCAAATAAAAGAAGGTTTCGCGTATATATATATATATATATATATGACGGCATGACAATAGCCCAAGTACAGTAATAAAAGAGGCAACAATAGAAAGCAATATACGCTTCTATAGGTCAACTGTCTGTCAGTATTATGCAGACGTATAATATATGAACTCAAGCTGAGTTCTGGTCAAAACATAATCGCACAAAAATGAAGTGTATTGATGAAAGAAACCTCAATTAATTATTATTTCAGTCATAAAAGGAAATATTTCATTCGGGTCAGTTAAAAGTCGATCGATTCTAAGAAGTTTTCTATCTCCCCACAATTAGGTAGGTGGAATTGCAATTTCCAGTAGTTTCAAAGCTGGCACTTTAAACGCACCCGTCGAATTTTCTTCACATTTTCACTACCTTAACTTTCACAATTTATTATCGTTACAATTAGTAACTTTCAACACAGCAATTTTGTTTAATTGCAGGGGTCCCACCAAAAAGAAAATAGTACATTTAAGTAGTCCAGTTGCAAAACCAGTTATATCCATATTGCAATAAGAGCGTTAATCAACAAAGGGACTTCTGCAATATTGCGGAACTCACTTCGTTGATTAACGTTCTTATTGCAATATGGATATAACTGGTTTTGCAATTGGACTGCTCATTTGTTTAAAAATTTAGAACATTCGATTAGATCATCACATCGCCCCAAACAAAAAGAAAGCAATAAGAAACACATGATTAATACAAAATAAGATAATTAATTCTCTAAAATACGTTATTTCTCTTTCTGTAAAAAAAACTTTGGTTATTGTTTCTTGTAATTCCTCAATTTCTCTGGTAATGGTACTTATTTCTTCTATAGTTATTTCTGGCAACATTTGAGATTGACTAATTTTGTCTGCATTTTTTAATTTGCTTTTGCAAAAGACTTTAAAGTATCATTTGTAATTTCCAGCTTTTTTCTTTTAGCTTTTAACTTAGTTTCGATTTGTTCTAATTCGATCTTACAATATTTTGTTTATAATTTGAGTTTTATTATCTCTGCACCTGACAGTCTCGACTTCTTTAATTATTCGTCGTCCTCCCTTTTATTTAGTAAATACCTATGCTTTGGTATCCGGAAAGTTCACCGACTGCAATTCACCGACGGAAAGCTCACCGACAACAATTCACCGACTTGAAAGTTCACCGCCCCACAATTCGTCGAAAGGATAATTCACCGATTCTACAATTGCCTAAGATTGAATTATTAAAAATCAAGAAAATTTATTAATCACATTAATTTAATTCTTATACAATATAGGGGTACGTATACACTTGTTTTATATATTTTATTATATCTACAATACCTAATTAATTAAGTCTTGAGCCGAGGTCAAGTAGGTTTTTATAATCCAATCTTAAGCAACTAGATAGTTCGGTTTAGGTTAGTTTAGTTTCACAAGGGGTAGTTCTGGCCGGGGTTTCTGACGAAGTCCACCTAGGTTTCCTATAGATCACGCAAGAGTTAGTCCTGATCAAGATTCCTAGCGAATCGGTGATATCCTTTCGACGAATTGCGAGGCGGTGAACTTTCTAGTCGGTAAACTTTTCTAGACCCCTGCGCTTTATATTTTAAATTAAAATTCTTCGCATATTCTATTCATTTTGTGCTTATCACTATTGCTTCTCTCAACCTGTCTAATTGTATCTTTAACAACTCTCAATAATATAATAGTATCTTCATTGTTGCTTGGTTTAAATGTTAAATATATTTATGGATATTGAAGCATCGTTACCAAAAAGCGCTGCTGAAGGAAAGAGTGGCTTAACTATGGAAATTGGAGGAAAAATTTAAACTGACTGTAATATTTGTTTTATTTTATTTTATTTTTTCCTTGAGATGAGAATAGCGATGGAAGATTTACAACAGGTATTATTTTATTATTTTATTTTATTTTAGTATTATTTTATGATGAAACGATCAACCCTGCTAATGTTTTTATTGATAGATGAAGTTTGTAACAGTTATAAGAGTTTATATAATTCTTAAGGTCGAGCTAGGTGAAGATCCCTCTTAACAAAAAGAATTTTGGGGGGTTTTAGGACATTTTAGAACATAACACAGATTTTAGGAATGTTTAGGATTTTAGGACAAGTGGGGCCCCTGTTTTATGCTATTTTAAAGTAGCAAATGATAGTACCTTCTAACTGTGGTAAATATAGAGTTTCAAGTACACGTAAACAACCCTTCAGCCTCTAGGTGAAGGAGTTAAAAACAGATAACTTTAATAAAAACCGTAACATTTTGTTTTTTAAATCCATCATTTATTCCCCCAACGAGTAATGAGTAGATGCCATTTACGTTCGAGTAGTTGCGTCACTCAAAGTGTGAAAATTAAAAAACAAGTTTCAAGGGGCACGCAAATGACATCGTTTAAAGGGTCTGAAAAGAATGTTGTTCCGACCTTATGTAAAATATTTTCTATATATTGAGCTGTAGGTAACAGATGACAACGTAACCGCGGTATATTTATGATCAATTCCCTCCCATACCGATTCCCATTTCACAACGCGATCCTTTGCACAACACACACCTGCAAAAATGCGCTAGTTTTCGCCGCTATAGAGGTAGATAATGCTTCATAACTCATCCTGAAATTGCTTTCGCTTCTATTTCAGCGGCAATAAACCTGTTCAAGCTCATTCTAGCGTGTTCGCCACTTCTCGTAAACTAGACAATCGATGGTTTACCACTTAACGCAACGTTCCTGAATTTTTGCGTTTTCCATTTTAATTATTTCCTTTTGTTCTTTTTATGAATTTATACGTTTAATGAAACTGTATTCAATAATGGCGGCGGTCGTCGAATAGTGGGAGAAAGAATGAGGTATGTAACGACATGGCGCCCAGGTCTCTGACAGGTGCACTTGGATCAGGAAAGAGCGAGGGGAACAAGTTAAAAAGAACGCTGAGGTGTCACGCATCAGATCGATTGTAAACTAACAAAAAGACTCGGAGCTGTATCCGATACAAATGGACTCGCTTAGCAGAAACAGAATTCTGTTAATGGATAGCGTGAATTAACATTAACATAATAGCCGAATCGATTATTGCGATATGGTTTTCTGTTAATAATGGCTGTTATGGAAGTTACGTGTTACCCTTCGCAAAGACGAGCATACCTAATGTCTGTTGACTCCGCGGACCAAAAATTAGTTTTAGTGGTTCAAAACACATACATAAACTTGATTAACTGAACAATAAAAAATTCCTCCAAATCAATTGAAAAATGCATGAATATCAAACACTTTGGTTCAGTTATTTTAATTACATTAATATTTGAATGTGTGGACATTAATTTATAATTTTTCAAAATTTTTTAGTGGATCGTTAACATTCTTTTAAGTTAAAAATCATCTATACCAAAGCTGATCAATGTATAACTGACGGTTATTTTTCGGTAAAATTTCCTTCACTTCGAAATTTACATCAGCGATATTTACATCAGCGATATAACGATAGGAAGCAGCGGTTATAATTTAATCAAGTTTAACCTAATTTCTAACACCAAAAACATCACAAATTAAAATTATACCTGATGTTTCTTCAAAACAACTGAAACAATTATGAAGGATTAAGGGCCAAGTTTACCAACGTCTGTTCAATGTAATCGTACATTGAATTCATAGTAAAATTGTTGCAGTTATAGTTAGTTAAATTTAACTGACGTTAGTGAAATCGACCGTTTTCCTACAGTAATTTTATGGAATGAAGGTTTCACTTTTCCTATAAAAATTAAAATCAAACCAAGATCTATTAACAGGGATAATAACGTTCTTGATCATGTAAAATTCAAAACAGCTTTAAACTGGGAAGCTCGATTATCCGTTCGTCGTGCTTTTTGAAAATAATGTAAACTTGTAATGAAACAATTTACATCAAACTTGACAAATGTACTATTTAATTGTAGTATTTATGAAGCAATGAACCAATTTAATTTAGTGGTGAAGGAGTAATACAGGCATCTGTCATTGCGCCAAATCATACACATGGTACTGAATATAATGCAAATTTTTTGATTGATACTCGTATACAATAAAATAAACGATAAAACTATTTCTTAGAGTTCCTCCACACCGACACGACATGACTATGAAGCGTTCAAGACGTGATTACGATTGGAACCTTTTGTTCTCCTACTTTTTGAGTGACTAAGATAGAAAAAAAAATGATTTGCAATATTTTCATCGCTGCGACGGAGCTAACTCAGAAAGAGAACAAGGTAAAATGCTTACCTTTCTGAAATATTTGCTAATTTGTAATTATATAAACAGGAACATTTTTCACTTTTTTATTTTTCCTATCTAGCTATCTGTGCGAATTGTATATAATGTTCACGAGCAGCACATGCACTCCACCTCTCTGCATTCATGCGAGCATGCGAGTTAGAATAAGGTCCCAAATTTATGGTAACCAATAGAAATTCAAGTTTCAAATTGCACGTGAATAACACGCGGGTATTGCACTCTATCCGGTGGTGATATAAGATATAATCTCTTGCCGATTAGCATGGTCAATCGCGCGTAACTATTTTGTACAAGTTGCATTGTCGTCGCGTCAGTTCTGCGCAAAAGTAAATAAATAAATACAACAGTTGCTAGAAAGATATCTCTTTCGTAAAATGTCATCGCGTCGCAGTCACATCGTACAGTGTGCAGCAGGCTTCAGTCAAGCTAATCATAGTCATAACCATAATTTACCATGTCAGTCTTGTTTAAATTGGATAATTCAGACCATACAGTAATGCAACACTTGTTCCCCATGGGAGGTGGCGAAAGGATTTTAAATGTATCGAACGTGTTTAATAGATCACTATATTATAATGAGTAAAGAAAATACTACTGTTAGATACAATTCAATGATTATTATATTACTTGACAAACCAAATGTTTAGATTGAAAGCTAAAGAAAAAGACTACAAACTAAAATGTAAAAATACTTTTAGACATTTAGGGGCTTCCAAACCGCTGCTGTAATGGATCAAATATTCCTGAATGAGCAGATCAATATAACCTGTAGTTTTCACCAGTCAATCAAAAGATAAGACGAGGAACAGTTGAATGAAGACCTTAAGATTAATGCAGTATCATCAAAAGAAGAAGGACCGGACCGAAGGAATCTTAACCGTAGTAACCTGTGTCCAAAGTAAATCCCAAAGTATCTCACATATGCCTTTGGTTCTTCAGGCCGCAAAAGATTTATATTGCACGGTGACAAAAAGACGATCGCCAAAATAGCAATAAACATCGTGAAAATAACATTCTCAAAAAACCAGATAACTAAATAAATATTTCATGCTGCAGCTAAAAGTGAATTCAAATTCAGACTGGATATAAATGTGGAACAATTTTTCGCCTATCATAAATTGTTAAATTTTTAAGATTATAAAACCAAATGAAAATTAACAGCAATTATTGTGAAATTGACCCTTTTTTCATGGTGTAAAGGAGGCAGCAAATTGCATGTAGCGTCACGGTGACCTTAAAAAAATTAGTTATAGAGAAACTTCGTTATATAGAAATTCATGTTGGAAAAAAAATTTTCAGTTTAACCCGTTCAGGTCCACAAGAAGTAATACGTCCATTTTGAAGTAATACGATTTTAGGCATTAAAATGACTAGGTATTTATTTAACATAAAACAACGTACTTTCAAAATTTAGGTGAAGACACATTATGTCGCAAGGTCGCAAAAGGATTAATATGCAGTTATGCAGTTATTTAATTAATTGAATAAATAAAGTAAAACTTTGTCGGTTCCATTTAATATTGTAAAATTTGTGCACACTTAAATTAGTCCCACTTACTTCATCGGCTCATAAAATGTTGAATCCTGGATACATTTAGGAATATTATACTACAACCGAGATTTTTTCCGAAGTTACAGTGAAACAACGAAAAGAAACCGTTTCAAATCTTAACAATTTGCATTATTTGCATTAAAAACGTGTCCAGAGTGAAGGTTCCCCAAAAAAATTCGCTGTATAGAAAAATTCGTTAAATAGAAGTTCGGTATAGGGAAGTTTGACTGTATTTTCAAATTCCTTGACTTTCCAAGGTTTTTGCTGGCTTTTTTTCAGTATTTTCCTTTAATTTTTTTCTAGCAATTTGTGTCCTTAACTAAACCAGCCAAAATTTTCAGTTTAAGTTATATAGGATAGCTTCAACTGTTCCACTAATGTACAGAAGTAGACAATATTCTAAAATCGTTACATATCGAGAAATACCTAGAAATAACGATAAAGATAGGAAAGAGATTTTTTTCTGCTAAATCTTAAGCTTTGTTCCAGTCACATAAAACAGATTCCCTCATTTTTGATAAAATACATGATTTGCCTGATTTTTCCGTGACTTACTTCTAAATTGACAGACATTTCCAATTTTTCCAAGTTACTGTAAACCCTGTCATAGCTCACTTAACCTACATTAATTTATGCCCACTCCGTACATTGTTAGTATCTTTGAATCTGCAGTGTATAAGATTATTTAAAAAAATTAGGATTTTTTATAGAAGTTATTGCTAAAAAAACTTGTTAACTGAAACGGCCACAATTGATTGAATTGCATATTGTTCAAGGTTTTATTCATGAAATGAGAACAAAACAACACAAGATTAAAGCACGCGAAGAGAAAAAATGGGTTCCTTCATTTTCCTTACTCACGGGGGCCTTTATTACTAAAGGTTGTTAATTACTAAATGTGTCGTACCCTTCTACCTTCATTCCTTATCACCTTTACGCTTCAGAGAATCCGTGCGTCTCGGAGGTAATTCTGCGGTAAACTTTTCTCATTGTCGTGGGCGTGCAGGTAGAAAGGCTAATATATGGCGTAAGGTGAACAGAGATCTGGTGCAACCGAGAAGATAACGTAATTGTTGTGCTGGAAAGTTCCCAGTAAAGTGGAAATATTTCTCCATTAATAAATTTTAACTTCCCCAACTTGTTTTTCGTTCCTTCGGCAAAATAATTAATCATCATTGACAAACAAGTAGGTAGAGTAATCGCCAACGGAGATGGCCGCGATCGATCTTGTCAGGTAAACAATCACATGCACGTGCGCAGTGTGGTACCATTCACCTTTACACTGGATAAATATAGTCCTTTTATAACGCGCTTCACTAAACTTTTAATTGCGACGTATTCTAATGCAAAAGATAAATCGTCTACCGATTGACAGGTAATGTTGTTGCAAAAAAGTTCCCCCGTGTTATCGTTTCGACGATAGTACCGGTGCGGTGCGTTAAATGAAGCATGAACTCGCTTCACCTTCGAGAGCTTGGAACGTGTGTTTTGAAGATACGGGCGTTAAAAACATTATTTCATCTTGTAATAATTAAATAAATCGATGTAAGACATCCCCATGAAAAGTTTCTCTCGGTGGGGTTGAAATCTCGCAAGTAATAAAGTGCTTGCGCATATTTTATCTTTACCATTTCATAGACTGCAACTGTACACCTGCGGTATCTGTCAATTAGGTGTGAATTACAGCTCAGCTCAGCGATAAAACTGGTAATTATATCAAGATTACAAATTTATGCGCCCTAACTAGATATACACGTCAGTGAGAAAATGAAATAAGAACATTTTCAATTTGTAGACGTGAACGTTTTCTATTTGTGGCGTGTTAAAAATTACGAAATGCTTTTATTTTTACCAACACGACGTTTATTTAATTGTATGGTTTCGATTTTACACGGCTGACAATTTGACTTACGACCGCACGAAGGTGGCATAAAGAGGTTCAATCAGTATACCCGAACGTACTTGAGGGACGAATTCGGTTCTTTTTTATCCTCGTAAGTTTTTAAGGAAACTGCATGCGTGATTGGTTTCAGACTACGACTTTTTTATTTTTCCCTTGCCCGCATAATTTTTGCCATTTGCATGTAAAACCCATAAAAGCTATTTCCTCCGCGGTTTTATGTGAACGTCCGAGATTATTTCGAAATAAAAACTAACAATTAAAACGTCGAATTAACATAATTTCAAGTTTTCAACGATAACACGACTCCACAAACTCTGCATCTGATAATGCCATTTATCAGGTCTTTAAATTTTTATTAAATTATGAAACCGAATTTTCAGCTGTGATCAAATTTACCACAAATCAACTACGTTTGTCATAAACTGACCCCCTTGTAAATCATTATAATAAACATACAAGTATACCGCTTTTGAATGCTGGATAGAATTCAGCAGCAGTGGGAAATAAAAAAATTAAGTTTGTTTATTTTTCAAACTGGTAAGAATTGCTACCTCAGTTTTGGTCGAACCTAAGTTAATGGCAAAACGGCACCCGCTTCAGAAACGAACTACAATCGTTGAAATTTACAATTTAAAAGCTAAATACAAAGCAAGGTAAATATACATTCTTCAATTTATTTTATGAATAATAAAATGTTACTTTTCAATTTCCTCCAAAACATTACATTAATTACAAACGACTTTAAAAAAAAACCCTCGAACACTCAAATTTCTAAT
Source organism: Dascillus cervinus (assembly GCA_949768715.1). Lineage (NCBI taxonomy): Eukaryota > Metazoa > Arthropoda > Insecta > Coleoptera > Dascillidae > Dascillus > Dascillus cervinus. The sequence continues at coordinate 13,466,748 of OX458316.1, read as the reverse complement.
ATTGTTTTTATGCAACAAAATATAAATGGTAACCAAATCAAACATCCGAGAATGTCATTGCACTTCATATTTCTAACAAAACTCTATTAATTCGATCACTTTATTTATTAATAAACTCACTAACAACAATGCGCTTTTCAGTCCATTAGACAAGGTTGATTGATATCCAAGTTTACCTGCAACAAAAATTAATAAGTAATTACTGGTTCGGAAAAAGGCAATATATTTTTATACAGTTTCAAAGAGCGTCAAAATATCAAACAACACACACACACGGGCGATATTTCTAGTTTGTCGATCGATAGAATAAAAATATGATTTTTATGCGGGGACACATAAAAGGCCCGCACGGTAAAAGATTAAAATTTATCCTTCTCCCCATGGAGTGGCCAGTCAACCGATCAAATCAAAACGGTAACTAGATCCTATTCTGCTTTGTATAATGTCTGACACCATTCAAAGAACCCCCCTGTTACTTCCAGTGTAACCCTAAAAAGAATTGAATAAAAGTGATGCACGCTTTTTAAATGATTTACTAAATTAAGAAAATTTGTTCCCATTCTGGAAACTAATCGCTTTCATTCATTATAAAATCCTCGTATTTTATTAAGAAAAAATTGTTGTCAACCAAAGTTCCTATTTTAACTTGACGTATCCACCTACGCTTGGCAGCGTTGCACTCCAAAATTGCAAGCGACTTCTGCGATTATACCACTCATAGTGCTATTTTTCCCTATCCTAGCGATCGCTTAATAAATGATAATCAGCACTGGAGAAAGATTAATAAGTGATAATCCCGCATGCTGCTCCGCAAATCTAGTGTACCGTGCTGTCAACTGAAATGTCACAGTTACAAAAAATGGTGCGTTTCGGTGATTGTTCGTTAAACAATATTGATGAAAAGATACAAAATCATAAACCGTGTAACACTGTAAAGTCTCACAAATATATTTGGGCCCAATTTACCGAGTTTTGCGACTCTCGGAAATGCATTTTGTCCTAAAAAGTATTAAATTGTTCATTCGTGATATAATCTGACGAATACAATTCCTGGAATCGTGATTTTTGATAATCTCGATTTCACTTGTATTATATTATGATAATGCACATTTAAAAACAGAATTCTACAAAAAAACAAAAACAATTCAGCTTCATTTCATTTTTTTGGGTTCTAAATTTGCTTCAATTTTAAAGGTGATAATTCGGATTGGCTTTCCATCAATCATTGTTTACTTTTACTGTCATTGATATCTCATTTTTTTCTTTCAGCGCGAACGTAATTTTTTGCTAAAATGATCAATTTTCGACGAAATGTTTATGTTCCCAACAATTTTTCGATTCAATTCAAACATGAAAAATATTCGAAAAATTCATCGAATTGCTCTTATTTGCAGCAGCCCTAGTGTTACATTATGAATGTTGAATGTAACATCTGTAGTCCTGGTTAGGGTCGTATAGAAAGAAACTCGTTACACTTTGATGTGAAAATCTTTCACAGCTCGTAAATATTCAGCTCCAATGTAAAAACCACGAACGGAGAATTAAATATTGATGAAAGCGAACCATCCACTATACAACATGCAGTAACAATATCACAATATCGACATTTCAAATTCTGTTTATTTTGCGGATATACCTAAAACGCCTCGCCATGTGCACGTTTTTTTAAACATTCAGAAGCTTACTTGAAAAACTACAAATCTACGTAACTTTTCTAAAAAATATGTTAAGTGGGTATCACGGTAAAAACAGTACCGTCAACGAAAGGACAAAACCGGAGCGATCAATGAAGTTCCTATCTCGAAAGATGTTAGTGGTGTTTCTAAGCTCGACCCTCGGGAACACTTGACACAGTATTAACTGCGCTATACGGATTTCCGTCTATTAAACTAGTGTCGATCCCGTGGTGAATTTCAATTGAACTTTTTAGAACATTTTTAAACGATCCTTTGGCTCGTTCAAAACTAACAAAATGATTTAAATATCAGAAAATGTCCTGTCACTGTTACTTGAAATTGTTTTTGAAGCTTAGTACACTCTTTAAGAAAAATTTTACATCAACGATGTCTCTGGCGTTCGTTCATTGAGCAATTTTTCGTCTCTTTGTCGCTTTCACGTGCTGAAAGTTATTACAATATTAGATTCAGAGAATTTGATTAAAATTATAAAACTTCAAGACATAGCTTTTATTCTTATTATTTATACAGTTATATGGATAAATTTGGGGTGAAGTATCGCCCCTACAACCACGCCAATTATTTTTATAGGGACGATCGTGTTTGAACATACCACAAACAAAGTTTAATTCTATGCTTAAAATTTCTATTGCATCTACTGTAATCGATTGATATTCAGGCTACTTAGAATTTTACCAATATGTTTGGCACCTAAAATGAATACAAAAGTTCAGTATATTTTTTGTGTTTTTTTTCCACGACCAAGTCGTTTTTAATCGAATTTACCAAAATAAAAAACACCGTACAGTAAACGCGCACTTTAAGGACAGCTTCAGTACGTAGATATCTTTCTGTACCTCGATAAGCGCAGTACATAACCATTTTACGCAGCCCAGAAAAATCTGTTAAAATACACTCCACAGATCAAACGAATTTGGTTCACTTGTACAGAAACTTGTAGAATAAATAAATCAGTAGGAGCTTGCATTCGCTGTTCAGACAACAAAAAATATGGGGTAACTATTAGAAGAAGTGTTGCCACAGGATTCCTCAGAAATTAGCATTTTCCTATACTTTTTATGCCTCAATTTACACGAAATTCGATTTAAACCATGTTTCGAGGAACCCATCTATGGAAAAATACGTGTAAATTTTTTTAATTACTGTAAAAGCAAAAGTTAAATCAGGAGGAGAGTTAGAAGGCAGCGAAAAATATTTCTTTTACTTTACGTTGATATTGATGTATGATGCATTGATGTTGTCATTTTACGTCTGTCAACTTAAAGTTATGTTAATAATGTTGCTTCAAAATTAAAAAATATGACCATTTTGAAAAACAAATCGATAAGGAAAGCTTTCTCTTCCATATCCTGCAACATTTAAGTGATTCCGTCAAAATTGTACAGGTTATGTTATTAAGCAGTTATCATTGCCAACATTAAATAATAATTTCACAGCCTTTTAACTCTATTCCTAATTTAAAAATCAAATATAGCAGCCAGCACATTATAATAAGTATTTTGTCGATTATTAAATTAAAAATCCACATTCTATCTACTATTATATACTTACAATAAGGTTGCATAAGTGAAGCGGGTACAAGCGTTTGATAAAAGTTTGAAAAAGAACAACAAGAGCCATACAAATATTTATCCACATCTTATTTCAGCCTTACTAAAAAGCTCAAAATCTCGTGAATGTAGATAGCGAACTATAGGTATAACTTAAAATTTTTATCACTCTATATCTTACTTTTCAACAATTTAAATGGTCAACGTGTTTAGATCTCAAATGGAATTGAACTGTTTTAAAAGAGCAGTAAGAATATCAACAATCGTCCGAATAAGAAATAACACCACAATAGTATAATACAGGGGTGGCCAAGCTCCTTGATAGTCTGAGCCATTTTTCAAAATTTGAAATTTTTCGCGAGCCGCAATTAAATACATACACATACGGAACGATAATAATTTTTTAAAATATAATAGCACAAAAATGAAAAGGGAACTCGGGTACATTTATCGAGAGCCACAAATAATCCTTCAAAGAGCCGCAGGTTGGCCACCCCTGGTATAATACATCCCGAGAGTTGTAAGATAAATATTACGTACGAGTCAAAAAAGTTACGCACAACATCGCTTTGCGGCGGAGTGCGTAATTTGACGATGACATAACTGTTTTGCAACTAGAGTTGTGTACCATACTTTTCATCGAACACATTAATTGCCGGGAATTACAAAAAGTGAAATGTTTCATTAGTTTAGCAACACTATGTAAAGAGATGAATCGGACTACTTCAACAAGTAAGTATTCTATTAATCTATTAGAAATTTTATTTACTTTTTGACCGGGGGTGTCAGAATTAAACCGAACTGTAACCGTCAATTATGCTTCCAACACGATGTTGAAATGAAATGTTGAAAGTCCTTAACTGCGCTATCATACTCTATAACACACGGGGTACGTAAGGATACGCTTACTTAGTTTATTGTTTGTACAATATCGATCATTTTCAGTAGTGGTCGTAGAAAAAGGAAATTACAATGACAGAAAAAGACATGGCGGAAGAAATAAAGAGAAGATGGTTATTATGATCCGGTCTTGTAAAAGGTATAAAAGTGGTAGAATTGCCAAACTTCCAATGAAACGGACGCCAACAGAGAAGAACATTAGCAGCAAAGAGTTGATGGCACACAAGATGCAATAGGAAGAAGAAACATTCAACAAGACGATTGGATCAACCGAACTTAATGGAAATACTTTTGGAAACCAGAAGAATCAGTAGGACCAGTAGGACTAGCAGGGCCAACAGAACCAACAGGACCAATTAAACCAGAAGATAGTAAGAGGATTATATTTTCGCCATTCTGATGAATGCTCCATCAATTAAAATATCTATTTTCCAAAATTTCGATTTTCCCATAACTTTGCAATACAATTGACTCATTAATTATGACAGGTAATAATTACCTTAATATTAAATAAAGCGGAAATTCTAATAACCGTATTTTATAAATTAACTTTGTGAATTAGGAAAGAAGAATTTTACTGACCTGCGATATCACAAGCCAGATCAATTAGGAAAGTAACATTTTCCTGGCCTACGACCGTAAAGGTCTGATTACTACGACTTATGGAACTGTCAATTATTACAAAAACAGACTTTTCTAAAGTTCAATTATGCAATTAAAGGTAAAATAATTCTTTGCAGTTGGTTGATGAAATTTAGCCGTCATGGACGAAGTTTTACCATTTCTTAAACTGAGTAAACTGAACAAAAAAAAAAAACTAGACATTTTAATCGGTAGGTGAGTAGTCAATAAAAAGTTGATAAGCACCAATTTTCAAAGAAAATTCGAAAAGGAAATGATCAAGTAAATCAAATAATAAAAATAGTGCAAAACTTCGGAGAAACGCGAAAAAATGCAAAGACGGGAGAAAATAAATAGCTGTCGAAACTTTCTCTAAAGTCGTAATACAAACTGCTTTTCAATGGCATTCAGCATATGGAAAGCACCGTAGTGTGCACAATTTAGAAAATATTTAGTCGGACGTTTATCGTGTGCAAAATTTTACTTCGACACATCCAATTTCAAATTTCCGATCAAAAAAAAAAAAACTAGTTGCATAAATATGTACGTTTGCGACTTGCGTGAATCTTTTCCAGTGGGAGACCGTAACGTTTACTTTTGCTTTTGGAAGTTTTAATTCGTGCAGTGTAAATATGATAACATTAATGTGTTTAAATAAACGGAAAAATCGATGTAGAAAGCAAATACGGTTCAGCTGTAATCTATTATAAGTCTATGCTAATCCAACACGTGCACAAAAAAATAATATATTTTTCATGGTAATTGTGAATGCAGAACCGGTAGGGCTCCCGTCGCATACACATGAACATGCACGCGCGGTTGACAATGTGCACACATGGACGCCTTCATGCAATAGATCAGGGTTTGCACCCTTGCCGAGATTTACGTAAAGCACACGACAGCTACAGCAAGCCTCAAAGTTCCCTCATCGGTCTCGCACCTGAAACGCAAGCTGAACATAATAGTGCGACAGTAGTAGTACGTGAAGCTAAACAAATGTTGAGGGGGTACAGCCGAATCGACAATAGAATACGCCAGCTGCAGTTTTATCCAACACATATATTGTAGGTAGTTAAAATGTAAACACAAACAACTTTTTCAAAATTAATCAAAATTTTGCTTCACTTTTTATTTTAATTAATAAGCGGATGTCCGGATGATTTGATATTAAACAGGTTCTCATAATATGCACTGTGAGAAAATGCTGATATGAAAACAAAAACATTTCAGTACAGGTAAACTTCAGATTAAACTTTATTCAGAAATATTTTTACTGGAAATAAGTTTATTTGCATTTTCTCGATATGAGGAAATACAAATAGATATCTTAAATTTTATATTCATCTTTACTTACCACAAGAGGAAGGAGTACATAATATATTGCGAATTATGAAAAGCTTCCTATAATCCGAAATAGTCGTCCGATAAAACTTAGTCACTACAATAAAAATATTTCTCAACTCTTTACAACAGGTATTAATAATAACGGCTTGCAGATTTATTTTTCCTAAATCAATCATTCGGATTGTACCACAGCTTAGAAAAACATAAACATAAAATTTGGTTATCTTATGAAGGTGTGAAATTAGATTTAAAAATTGTACGATTTTTGAATTTTTTTAAAAACTCAACAGTTTCATATTTATCGAATTCTTGCACAACTTATGCCGCTCTCTTTTCAGCAATTTCTTTGTCATGTAAGGACTTAACTTTTTGAACTGCCATATTGACAGTTAACAGACCAATCAAAATTTAGGTTGTTATAATTATATTGCTGTATAATTAAAAACAAATATTTGCGATAAAAGTACTAGCATACAGTGATACCTCGGATAACGAACTTAATTCGTTCTTTGATTTCATTCGTTAACCGAAATGTTCGTAAACTGAAACAATTTTACCCATGAAAGTAATGTAAATCCATACGCTCGCCCAGAAACATAACGTTTATTGACTTTTTATGGATTTATTATATGTGGCAAAAATATGAAATAAAATAGGTTTATAAACATTCAAAGATTCTAAAAATTCAGTATCTCACCGATTTGTGATTTTATGGAGGTATAATGCACGCATCTGGTCAAAAATCCAAAAACTGAAACGTCACTAATAAAATATAATGATATGCAATAAAATGAAAAGTAAATAATATTAGCTTTACGAATGCAACTCGGCAAGGTCGATGGCGAAATATTTTTATAAGTATTATCTTTTTATTTTATAATTTTTATGACCCGACTCCTATAAAATAATTACGTGATATTACAATGCAGAAGTTTTAAACCAAAATTTACAATATTATTTATAGTTCATTTGCACCAATTATATTTGTGGAAAGAAATTAAAAGAAATTTTGAGTTCATTTTAAAACCTTTATAGTTTTTTACAGGAATAATCGTAAACCAAGGGCATTGTTCGTAAACCGAAACAAAATTTGTAAGGAAATTGTGTTCGTTAACCGAATTGTTCGTTAATAGGGGGGCGCTCGTTATCCGAGGTACCACTTTATTATACACTTAGGTTGAGAAGAGTATTTTTTTTACTTGAGGCGTGCAGCGTCGAAGGAAGTAACGCCAGAAAGCTATAATAATACTTCTCTACAATTTTTTCTGCTACAAGTAATATTTGAATTTGAAATATTTTTTATCACAAATTATCAAAAGAAAATATAATTTTTGTGTCCATAGCACGTAAGTCATTTCTTGACATAAAAATTAAATCTAGTTTTTTGGTCTTTTTCACAAGTTTTTTTGAAGCCGTTTTCCAAGAATAATGAGTGAAGGTAGAAATTGTATTTCTACCGCCAGAAATTCGAAAAATTATGGATCATATACCTAAAAGGAAAGTGACGTTAACTAAAACGAGATTTGCCGCGAAGGTTAATATTATATACTTTTTTGATAATTTGCAATAAAAAATATTTTAAATTCAAATATTACTATTAGCAGAAAAAATTGTATATAAGTACACCACGCGCCTCAAGATCTAAACGCAGCCCTCAGGTTATAAACATACACTTCTCTACCTTAATGTACAGGGTGAGTCAAGTTTTATACTCACCCCCAAAATAGTACTTTCTAATTGACCATAAATTCTGAAAGAAATTGTAAGTGATTTTTTGCTCTAGGGGAACATTATGTCAAAATTTCAATTGACTAGTGTGTGGAAAGTTTTTTGACTTTTATTCAATGATTTATAATTTAATTTAAATAATTTTCGGGTTATAAGTTTATTTTCATATAGTGCATACAGACGTTGCATTGCATCGTAGATGATAATTATGTTTTTTTTTTTTAATTCTCGTTTTAATATTGGCCTAATTTTTTTTTGACTTATCTACTGGAAAGCTTTAAATTTACCGAAGAATAGGGTCCTCTTCAATGTTATTTATGTTATTTATGAACCGGCCTTAGAATAACAGAGGTGACTGAGTTACCTGTTTACCTATTTATTTTGTTGTCGTTAGTTTGAAGATTAATGTTACTCCTTTTCTAGTTACGGTACTGATTCTAGTACCTACTGTTCCATTTACCGGCACTTCGGGCAAATCTGTTTGCGGTTTCCATTGTTAGGCACATTTATTAGCTCTCGAAGTTAAACGCTCATAAAAAATTTTGCGCAAAAATATTAAAATGACTCTAATTCAAATTGCGATAATTTTTTTGTCGCGAAAATTTTACCAATTGATTTCATTAAGCATTTGTGACACGTGAATGGTAAAAGCAGGTGATACAAATCTTGATGAAAAACGAGTTCTTAATTTTACAGCGCCAAATGAAATTATATGAAAACACTTATTACTCTATCATAAAGTATGGTATCAATTTGATGTGTGTAAATTTGATTATTTTTAGTTAATATTTAATAGGCTTAAAGTGGATGAGTGTAAAACTTAACTCACCCTGTATAATATACTATTACTCGTCACTAAATAAACGGTAGTGAAATTAAACTTCACAGCTTTCTAATATAGATCAAAATGATATGCTGTATGGCTAATAGTGGAAAAAATTATTAATTATTTTTGATACCAACACGAAATTTTGCATAACGAATTTTTTTAAGATCCCCGTAGCACTTCGTTCTAGGAAAATTCGGCTGTATTTCGATGAAATAAATTCGGAATATTATTATATAAATTCGTTCAAAAAATAAACTGTCATTATCCAACGATTTTTTGTTTTTTTGAATTGCAAATTACAACAGTTTGTAAATTGAACAACATTGTAAATTTTCAAGATATAAAAAAATACTTCCTGCTCTAGAGATAATAAAGTTTTGTTTCAGTGGAATGCTTTTAATGACTTATTGGAATTATGTACTTGTAAATAACAAAACTTCGCTTCATTTATAAAATTTAATCAATACAACATTCTGTCTTAATAACTTGAAAATGTATAATTCTCGGAATGAATCATAAAAATGGTTATCAAACAAACTTGAACTATTTTCACCAAATCACCAATATAAAAAAGTACCAACATTAATACTTGCTAAAAATAAATATGTAGACAAACTTTTATAAGTCTAACAATCAGAATGCGGTGGAAATACAGTAGATTTGTGTTAGTGCGAACACAATCTCAATATCTTGAAATACTAAATACCCTGAAGTGTTTTCATTCATTATTATTCTCGTTGTATATATGATTTATTTGGGTATTTCAGTTAAAAAATAATGTTAAAAATACTGTCACTTACTTTACATATATTAAAAATTTAAATTCAAGTTCGCATGCACTAACGTTTGTACACAACGTCAAATGAACTGCAAATAAAAAGTAAAATAAACTGTATTTTCTCTATAAATATGTTGCGCATAAGAAAATTATTCTCCCCCAAATGTTATTTAAATGTCTACGCAAGTTTTACAATTAAAATGACTACTGTTTATATTATAGAAGGTGTCGTTCGTTCGCACTACATAATAGTTCCTGTATTTTGATGTTTGTATTATCGAATAGTTTGTATAGGGCAGGCAATGTTACAACTAATGGGAGTGTACTGTACAGGTGTCCCATCACGTGTGGGCACCCCCAAAATTGAGCTTTAATTGAAAGTTATTTATTTGAAATTTGGTGCACGCATGACTCTGGTATAAGACTAGAAATTTCCAGTTTTAAATGTTAATTGTAGGTGAATTGTTTTCGAGAAAAAAAAATTGATTTTTTTTATAAAAATAGTATCTTCAAATTTCGTCAAATTGCACTTTTCACGATCACTATGATTGAGACAAAGGTAGCCAAAGTACGTGGCAAATTTACTCGACGTATTTCTAAGCAAAACATTTTGACTAAAAGTCAAAACTTGCTGTTGTTGCATTAAACATCTTTACTTGAAAAATAAGTTTTTTATCCGTCAAATGTTAATATTTCAGAATAATATTGTCAGTAATCATTTATAATCAATGAATTTCACACATTTAATTGACGTTAAACAAGCAATACCTAATTAATTTTCCAGTGGAGTAGTTACTGGATACAAACACTTATGCATAATTAAATTCCATTTTAAATCTTCATTTAATCTCAACGTAATATGGCAGTAATATAAACAAACCTCTGAAGTTCGATTCTTAACAGCAAGTAAAAAATACGCTTATTATAAAATCCTGTCCTTATGTCATCGTAAAGTACGCTTTATGCCGACTGGCGTTTAAAAAGTTACGACATTTCTGACCTGGACAAGAATTCATAAATTTGATCTCTCACTTTCTTCATGAATCTGGGAACGTCAAAATAAAACTGGCGGACACCTTTTATCCGAGGACAGTCGATATATTATATTTACTTCTATAATCCTCTTCAATACAAAATACATGAATGCTGTTCCAATTTTTAAATTTTCAATGTAATAAAAACGTTTCAGATAAAAGTTTTTATAACACCAAAAAAAAGGAAACGTCAGAGCAGAGCAGAAGCGGTCATGCATGTTGAGCGTAGTATACCGCTAATTCTTTTCAACCAGTTGATGTACATTTGTAAAACGTGTGTGCATTGTAATTATTTCTGAAAATAAATTACACTTATCAATCCCACGTGGAAAGTAAAATGTATAAATAAACACATCAAGCTGAGATAAATCCACCTTGCTGGAACTGTTTATCGCTATAACGGATCCATACGTAATGTGTTTATCTGCGATGAATGTTCCGTGTACGTAGCGGCCATGTTGCTGCAACACTTGACATGATTAATCGTTGTATTCCTGCTGCCATTAGCAGCCCTCATGACCACTACCTCAGTCGCTAACTGCTTACAATAGTTGTACTGCAAAAATGAAAACTTGCCGCATCAGCGACAAACTGAATAGGTGCAGCGATCTCGCCAATTTGAAACCATTTGTATTGTTTACTAGCTCAGTTAATGGTAATAAATTATACCGAAGATGGAAAGTTCAATAAGTATCCTCCTAGACGCATAAGCGTAAAACATTAAAAACAACCGTGAAACGAAGATAAATTACGCTTTGAAAAGATGAGTTTTCAGTGTTTATCCACGTGAAGCCGGCATGAATTTGTGAATACATCAAAGTCTAAAAAGCTCAAGCTAACTTTTCATTATCCCCCTTTCAATTCCAGTACAAGTGGCGCCCTCTAGTCTGTCGGCAGCTGCGCATCGAAAGGGAAAGTGCAGCAGACAATATTTCTTTTCGGGGACCTTTTCCCTTTGTTGAGAGTCGTTAGCACTTGTGACACTGACGACGCCAAAATGTTCGTTTATGATATCTGTGCACACTGAAAAATCGAGTTGCGGTTCAGGTTTCAGATTTAACGCAACCCTTTCATTAATTCTCCAGTGGTTGATTTAAGCTAACATGGGTTTGAACATTATTGTTTTGTTGTCCACTTAATTGAAAAACGTGCCCCAACATTTTGATTCGATTTTTTTTTAGTTAAGGTGAGAAGAAGAGTTGACATCTTACGCAATTTTCGATTCAAATAATTTATAAACGCTTTCGATAAACGATTAAACTGCTATACAGGATGACGGCATACAAATAAATTAATAAAAGGGATTACGTCATCCATGCGCCGGTTGTTTACACCACTTCATCGAGTTTAATTAAAGAATATGTAAGCCAAATAAATGTGATACTTAACGAAAAGATTAGGTACTAACACATCTAACAATCGCTTGAAAACAAACTCTAGTATCATGAAAACTTTTTTTTTTTATTTCAATTTTTTAATCCGGACTTATGTTCGTGTCTCTGTAAACGACACTTACCGCTAAGAAATATTACTTATCAATATCACTTTTGTCGCGCGAATGTACTTTAATTTTAGATATGAACCAGTTCCGCAAAGAATAAATAGATACCTAAGTGTCATTTTAAGTAAAAATAAATAGCCAATATGTTAACAGAAATGCAGCAGCTGATGTCGTCGGCAGAAGCATCATCGGGAAAAACCCCAAAAATAAAAATTGCCAATGCTTAAGCTTTAATTGTCACATAGGCTATACTTCAAGATTCTGTTAAAATTGTTATTGTTAAAACATACTTATTAGCCAGACGAACCGATATCTCTGTAACAAACATCCATCCATATCTTTGTCATCACTTGCATTATCTGACAGTTTCCCAGCACGTCATTAACATCACTGCTTTTAATTACTCGCTACTTAAGTATGTTACTATATCCCTATCATATATTTTGTATTATCATTGTGCTTAAACCACCATATTTAGATTTAAAGCTTCTTCAAGAAGACTTTCGAGTTAATCTATTATCCCCGAATAGGTACAGTGAATTTCAATCAGTACAAATACGTTTGAGCAACTTTTTACTTAGAGGTCTGGCCAATTCAATTTAACATCTTTGTAAATATATTCCCATGCAAAATCAAAAACGTCCAATTTGAAAAAGGCGAACACAGCAATAAATGTATTTTTGAAAAAGTAACCGAAACAGTGTAAATTTTGTTAAGCAAATTTGAGAATTGCTTACAATTCTTCTTAAATGACCAATTGAAAACTGATACAGAGTATCTGGGATAATGTTAAGATGACAACGAATACGCCTCTGTAGATCCCAAAAACGTTCCACTGGATTAAGATCCGGACTACACGCTAACTAAATAAGTCGCTGAATACCAACCACGCCCGGGTATTCTTTAGATATGACTCGTGCAATATGCAGTGCCCCCACGACCTCTTTTTGCGGCCGGCGCAGTTGAAAAAATGTAGACAACAGAAAATAGTATGTCAAGACTTATTAAATTAAATGTGTGTCGAATGAAATGGAAAAATGGGATCGACAACTTCTTGAAGAATATCTTCCAGATATCTATGGGCATTCAGATCACCATTTTCCGAAAATATAAGATTAGTATCTGCTTCTGCGGAAATATTTATCTACACCGTAACAAAATCTCCAAAAAACACAACATCTCATCAAAGATGGATGATGCAGGCTGCATATTGTTCGTTTCAGCTTAAGGTGGGTTTCGCAGGTCTAGAAGAGAGGTTAGAATTATTGAATTTTCAATCCAAGTTAATTTAAATACAGTAGAATCCGGTTATAGCGAACCTTAAGGGACCGTCAAAATCGGTTCGTTATATCCGAAGTTCGTTATAAGCGTTAATGAAAGAATAAATGCAAAAGTGTTTTATGAGACCGTTATTGTCTAATATAAATATGCATATGTATAAAACCATTATAAATATAAGGAGTAAACTTAAGTGAAACAAAGCAAAATGCAATAAGTAATTTTATTTGAAAAAAAATGTTATTTTCGACTGAACTGTCTCATTTTTAAATTATAAATTGTCCACACATTTTCAATAATCGGCGCACCATAATTCTGTAAAACATTACGAATGTTGTTAATACTTCTCACAGCTTCCTGTGTACATAAAATCTGTAATGCTAGTGGTTCCGGCTCATTCTTATTGGCTTCTTCGTGGTCACTTTTGTCTACCACAAATACCCAAATATTCTAGTTGTAAGTTTTCGAAAAAAATTGAATTTTCCAATTGCTGAAATTCACGTTCCCTTTGTTTCTCTTTTTGTAACCACTCATTTAATGACAAGTCATCATCAGATTGAAAGGTTATTACGTGTTATATACAATGCAAAGTTCGTTATAGCCGATTAAAATTTTATTAATTTCGGCTTTTCAGGTTCGCTATATCCGATAGTTCGTTATATCCGAGTTCGTTATAACAGATTGTTTTTTACATTGTTACATAGGGGGAAATTTCGGGACTTGGAATAAAGTTCGTTATAACCGGTGGTTCGCTATAACCGGAGCCGTTATAACTGGATTCTACTGTATTACAATTTTAAGAAACATTTACTCAGTGTTACACTGTAGCCTACTTAATACCGAATGAGGAGACATACTTGAGAAATGTTGGTAATGAGCAAAATCGCTTGAAAATATTTTAATATAACATAATAAATTATGAAAAGTATATGTCGATGGTCCCCAACCCTATGCCCGCGAGCACCATGGCACCCGCCGACCGTTTTACGTGTGCCCGCCGCTGTGTGACCACGATAAAAAAATTGTATGTATTATTGACTATGTTCAACTATAAAAAAAAAATGGTGCCCGCCGCCCGACCGGCATTCCAAAATGTGCTCTTGGGTGCAAAAAGGTTGGGGACCCCTGGTATATGTCATCATACCTTCATGCCAGTGGTTTGCGATTTCTACCGTCACCTCACTTCTAGACCTGCGAAACCCACCTTAATGTAATAAACAAATATTGCAAATAAATATTGAATCAACTGAACATTTAGTTATTAGTGCTGAAGCTGTAGGATCCTCCACTATCAAAAATTACCAATGTTGCAAAATCTTGGAGTAACAGTTTTAAAATGTAGGAACCAATAACGTCGATATTTAGAACAAGATAAGACAAGGCAAAATATCAATAAGACAACAATTTGCTACTATTAAACTACATAACTACTACCAATGGCTAAGAAATTAGCTTCGAAAATGAATTAACAGTAATGTTCCTGAGAGTTAACAACCATGAGGCATATTAGAAATGAAAAAGTTGATATAACAGGAAAATGTTAAAAAAATGACAAATAGTCCAAGAGAATATTAAATTGCATACCAAGTAGAAGCGAAAAGAAAAAACTTAGCAGTGCAAAACTTGAAGATAGGAGACAGTAGCATGGACATACGAATACGGGGTGGTAATTTAACTATTATCTACAATATTAATAAATTAGTTTTTCAGAATCACATTTTAGTATCGTTAAATTCATTTTATGTTGTAAAATTACCGTATGTATTTACTAATCTAGAAGTCAAAGATCTCAAGCTCAAACAAGTAACATTTCATCAACTCTGAAAAATTATTATTATCGCTTTGGCGTTTTTCTAGAAGTTCAACACACTTTTTTCTTACAAAGTGCTATCATATAGGTAGATACTGTCAGTTTCTGAATCAATTTAATTTTATTTCAGTCCATTGTTTCAACTATTTTCGCGACACCGAGTAAGTAGGTATACATACAACGAGTCCCCTATATCGGGCCATCAAATAAAGAGGATATTATAGCAAGCCATTGCCAACGTGCTGCAGTTGGTAACAAGTCTTTCGTCTGTAGCAATCGTATGGGGAGAGTACTAATGGAAATGACTTGTCAAAATTAACGTTGACGATGGCTTACTATCATTCTGCTTTTATTCGATCGCACGGTAGATTATAAAACAAAAAAATAAACGGTTTTGCAATCGTATATTCTTATACAAGTTTTATAAGACGATCTATTGTCGTACGAGTAAGTTTAGGGCACGACGAGCGAGCGAGTGTTACGAGTACGACAATAAGTTTTATAAAACAAGTGTAATATACTATTGTTTCTACTTCGGTGCTCTTAGTTTTATGAAAATTTGAATTCTGCTTTCTAAATATTCTAGGGATTTTTAGGATTAGGTACTGGTTGTGTTGGTATTTGTCATGTGTCATATCGCCTGTCAAGAATAATATTGCTCTAACTCCACTTTTTCATGAAAATGGGGTTTTGATGACATTCAAGTTCTAACTCCTTATTCTACGTGTTAGTATACTAACATCAGAATAACATTATCCTAAATGCTCTAAAAAATTAGTATTATAAAGCGGTATTATTCTATAAATTAGAGAATGTATGTTATCAAACTTTCAACCTCCTCTTCTGAACAAATCACATAAGTGGAGTTAGAGCAATGTTATTCTTGACAGTCGATATGTCAACTAAAATTTCAAATTTTGTGAAACAGTCGTGGAAGAATTAAGTTGTACACTTGGTTTGACCTTGACAGGAGCTCGGTAGAGATGCCGGACGCCGGACAGCGTGCTGTTACAGTAATATATAAATATAATATAAAATAAAATATATAATATAAAAAACTCGAAAACAATTTCACAAAAAGGACCTTTTGTGACACTACTTTTAGTTTCACAAAGACTCACTTATGATACCAAAGTAGAAAAAACAATTATGTACTTGCTTATGTTGTCAAAATCATTATTGGTGCAATACGCTACCAAATTTAACCATTTCTATACCCTATTTTTCTCAATATAAAATGTTCTTCGCATGAAATTTAATTTAGGTTTGCATAATTGCAACTCTAAAAATGATACAGAATCAAAATACAGTGTCACTTCACCAACTCGAATCTTCAAGGGAACGTTTAAGTTGGGGAAATTGCAAAAGACAGAAACTACAGCAAAAGAATATTTGTATGTTACCTACTTATTTACAGTATAACGTATGCTTTAATTATATTGAGAGTACAAAAGTCCATGTAGAACAAAAAATAGAATATGTAAATGAGGCCTAATTATGTTTGTTTGTCTATTTTTAGTACATACACAATGTTCCGAAATATTTTTTTTCTTATTGGAATTCGCATTACGAATAAAATTTTGATAAATTATATGTTAGTCCTACGAATTCGAGTTAGCATTAAATTATCGGTTGGAGATTTCGAAATATTCTACTTACGAAATTCGACTCATAGAGCAAATTTTAGATATAAAAACGCGTGAATTTCATCATCCACGATAAAAAATTTGCTTGGAGAATAACTCGAGTTATGGACGTTTTACTGTATTCTACTGCAACATAGGTATTTGGAATTCTAAAAAAAATAATGAGTCAATAAAAACAGTAATGCTAATTAGAGCACCACATTTTGCAGACTTTAAATACACTTGTTCACATAAGGCGCTTCTTTTTTCAACGATGCTGGATTGAAAGCGTGTTCTCAAAAAAGTATTGAAATCAAAATAACAGAACTGTTATTCAATACATTCGAAATAAACTTTTAGGATTGAAATTTAATATACTTGTTGATAGATACGTTATAAATAGATTCCTTTCAAAAAGTTTTTACTGAATACATTGCACATGATGCGATCGGATATTTAGAAGTTACTTAAACCCCTTTTTATAAAAGATAACTATTTTAAACCTCACCAGCAGGTGTGTAACGGATTAAGGGTATCACAAAAATGCGCAAATAAATGCCGCACTGTTTGTCATAACAACCATAACATCAAAAAAGTGAACGTTGCCACAATTCGACTTCCTGAAATCATAAATTTAAATAACTTTAAACGCCTGTAATAATAAAATTAAAAATAACCATATCAAACATATTTTCGTGCTGGAACATTGTCAGCTTCATACACCTGTTCAACACAATTTAATTTCGATTTAATATGAACGGCTAAAAGTCACATCAAATAGTCGAATTTGGCGATCAGGTGATTTTTTTTGTTTTGGCGACGCAAACTGTTACAGTCGCTCTCGGCTTTGGATAAACATTAATGTATGGAAGGTGACTGAAAGTTTTATGCGGGCGATGGTAGCCAAATGAAGCGCTACCGATAGGCGAAGGAAAGAAGAGTCTGCAGGAGTAACGAAAGATGAATGAGTCCACTCACATAGGGACCAGACACGGACCGAATAAAAACTAAACTAACCTCGAGACAAGCCTTGATTTATAGAGCACTTTTATTCTGTACGATTTTCACAATTTACAGTCTTTCCATGAGATGATCTTGAAGACTGATAGAAACTATTTCATGCTGAACAAATATTTACGACTTTTACGAACTACGACGGCAGGAAGTGCACCATCGGCATAAAAATTTGCACCTGCTGAAACAATAAGAACGAATGGGGCAGCTCTA
Source organism: Dascillus cervinus (assembly GCA_949768715.1). Taxonomy (NCBI): domain Eukaryota; kingdom Metazoa; phylum Arthropoda; class Insecta; order Coleoptera; family Dascillidae; genus Dascillus; species Dascillus cervinus. The sequence goes on along the minus strand of OX458316.1, from coordinate 13,448,826 downwards.
TCATCCCTAATCGTATCTAAACAAAGTATGGGATATCTTAGCGAACCCTCCGTAAAGGTGACGCACGTATGCCTAACTCGCAATGATGGCCGTTGCTATGACGATAGTCGAGGAGGCGCCATCATAAACACTCATTGTTGTGATACGGTACGGTCCAGTAAGTGGCTGCAGGACGTCGCGAAGGGAACGAGGATCTCGACCCTAAATTGGATTACAGCACCTAGGTAGGAGTTCGCAGAATAGGTGCGTCCGAGGAGTATCGATTTTGTGACAAAAGATAAAGGAACAGTAAATGAGAACTGTGTACGTAGTGATGGACTGCTGGATAGTAGCAGAGTCGATCCGACAACGGCGGCTCGGGGAGGCATTGGTTAGCAGAATGAGAAAATGCTTAAAGGAATGAGTTCTATTGGGAATTCTTTCACGTGTTTGCACCTTCGAAATAGGGGCAGAGCAATCGTTAAATAAAACTGTATCTTTATTTAAAGATATAGGAGGGATTTGTGTCGGATCGCTTGCTGCTTATCGCACAACGAAAAAAAAACTGATAAACTTTCACAAACAAATATTATTTCTTAGTAGATACAAGTTACCTAACTTCGTTCATACGTATTTTTCTTTCAAGGATTAATTAAAAATAAAATTTACCGGAAACTGATTAAAAAAAGATAAACAACCTTAGACGGGCTCGATATTTAAATGACGTGACGTAACGCGGAACTGAACTTCAAAAAATTAGCGGTAAAGGTATCCCTAAGTTATATGACAATTTTAATAACTTTGAAACTACAGAATTTAAAAAAAAAATCCAAAATTAAGAAACAATTGTATGAATTTCGATAAAAAGATGTTGATAAAATAATGTGACAAAAGTATAAAAACTTTTGAACGGCAAATATATCAAATTATAGTACAATCTCGTTAATCAGATTGTGCGCTAATCTGAATCTCCAATAATCTGGAGAGCGACTCCAAAAATAGGATACCTCTAAAATACAAACAAAATTATTCAGACCTCTACAATTGGACAAGCTTTAATGATTAATTTTGCTGAATCTGCACAATTCGTTTTTTTTTCTTAGATCAGACCTTTCAAACTAACGTGGATCGAGTAGAACAAATCACAATTGATACATTTTTTCTTTAAATTACTATATTATCAAATATTTCAGTAATCCGAATAGAGCCCGGTCTCAATTAGTTCGGATTAGCGAGGCTGTGCTGTACATAAATTATGTAAAAAAACAAATTATTTGTGTGTATTATGGTGTAAATGGGAGTTGTCGCAAAGAAGGTAACTGAAGGTGATTAACGTCCCAAATCAAAAATAACTGATAGAAATTCAAATCCTTATCATCACAGGGAAATCACGCGTTTGCATCACTTCGGGTTCTTATTCTTAGTAGAAAATAAGAAAACCAAGGAAACACTGGAATTAAGCGACAGAAAGATTAATTCATACAAAAAACCGCCCACAGATTTAAAATGTTCCACTTTGGGATACATCTTTATACAGGATCAGCCACAATGACCGAACAGTTTTCATAAAGCTGTAACATAGTAATTATTGCTATTAAAATTCATTTGTTTTATGCATTTTTAAGGTTATTTCATGCCATTTGTTTATTTATCTGTTTATTTATTAAAAATTGATCAGTGGTTAAATGCACACCATGAGTTTGTCGTTGAGGCCCACATCTCGTAACTGAAGCATTGGTGAAGCATTGCCTCACCTTGTAACTGTTATAAATGCACGAGACTCGTTTTCACTAATGTCTGTTAAATTTAATATTCGTAGCAATTGTTTTTAACCACCCGTCAAATTTAACCGACATTGAGCGTGTAAAGTAATGGCCCAAAGTTTAGGGAAACATTTTATAATAATTCTATAATAGATTGTAAACTTATTTATTTTCGTATAACATCCAAGATTCGTCATATTTTTCGACAAAAAATGCACCGATATTCGTACAAACATCTAATATTTATCAGAAAAGGTCACTATGGTCATCTTAGCCTCGTGTAATAGCAGACAGCTCGTGTAATCATTCAAACAATTGTTTTGCTGGATAGTAACTCCTCCTTTAAACAACATATACTTTTCTCTTCTTCAGCTTCTGCCATCATTCTTAATTATCTTTTTTACTCACTTGTATTATATCAAATCCATGGGAACATACATTTCAGTTTTAGTTAATTTCTGTAGAAATAATTCTAGATTGGTCAGATTCAGTAATCGTTTATCCCTCGAAAACAAAATAATGACGAATTCAGAGGTTGTACTATGTTACAAAATTATTTAATACCCATTACAACTAAACTGACCTTCAAACAATTTTGGCCTGAAAAATTTCATATCCCCATAACTACATACAACGTGAGTCAATTGTGGTCCATTTCTGAAATTTTCTTAGATGCAACCAAAAATTCTAATTCTATTTACCACTGGATATTGCCTTTGATTTAAATTATAAATTGAATAAAAATTGCTTTATTGGCTACAAACGTCAAAATCACAATGTAAGAAATTTAATCACCAAAATTAGGTAACGTAAAAATTGTTCAAAATGCATTCCATTGTGGAGCAAACAAACTTAAACCCGGTTTAAAAACGACCTTTGAACGTGATGTAATAATGTCTGGTGTTATGGCCATACACTCTTCACGAATTCTTTGATTGTATGAAAAGGAGTTTGATAGACTCTCTGTTTTAGTACGCCCCACAGGAAAAAATCTGAAGGCGTTAAGTCCGAACTTCTGGGTGGCCAAGGGTTATTGGAACCTCTCCCTATCCAAACGTTTGTAAAATTGTCATCTAAATATTGTCTGACATTTCTATGAAAAAGGAGTGGGGACTCATCTTGCTGGAACCACATACGTTGTCGTGTATTCAGATCTAACTCTTCCAACAATAGGGGCAACTCATTTTGTTAAAAAATTAGATACATTGCGCCGTTGAGATTTCCATCAAAGAAGTAAGGGCCAATTATCTGTTCATTTATTATCCCGCACCATACATTCACCGAAAACACATTTTTATAGTGAGTTTCTGGTATCCAACGTGGATTTTGCTGACTGTAGTAATGACAGTTATACCTGTTTACAGCTGTTTATTGCTAAATAACACATTTTTAACAAAATTAACGTCTTCATCTAATTTTAATTGAATAAACTGACAAAAGTACATTCTTTGTGGGAAAATTGGTTAGTTTCAATTCCTGCACCAAGGTGACGTGGTATGGGTGGAATGTATTCCCCCGAAGAATGCCCGACTGATTCCAATTTGAAGAGCTAAGGTTCTTTGACCAATATGAGGGTTTTCCTTTACTGCCTCTAGTATACGCATTTCGTTTTCTGGAGCAGTAACTGTTCTTCGCCGGTTTTTTGTCATTTTGGGCCAATATTCACGCAACTTCTGTTCCAGTCTCCTGAATGCTTCGCGAATAGGATGCCTGCGATTTGGGTATCTTTGTAGGTACAAATCGGCAGCAGCCACGGAATTTTTACCACACTCCCAGTATATGAGAATCATGTATACTTTCTCATCGTTTGGATAATAATAGTTCATCATTATTTATGAAATTTTAACCCAACTGTCAGAACAATGGAATGGTAGATGTATTTTTTAATTTTTGAAAAATTAGAGATCTAGTGCCTGTTCCAATTAGTATTTTTCAGAAGTAGACCACAATTGACTCACATTGTATTTTATATTTAAATATGAATAACATTAATTTTGCAGGGTGACCGGATTTCGCGTTTGCCCATGACCACTTTTAGTGCTATTATTAATATTTAATCTAACAAACAAATATCGCAAAATCAATTGATGAACATAAAGGTTTGTCATTAATTAATAATAATTAATTAAAGGAACAACAGCAGGAATTATAACAAATTGCCTTTGTTGCATTACATTACTTCCTCCACATTAGGGAAAGCATTTTGTTTCTTCTCTTGTTCGCAACACATTACACTATAAATTTTCAAAAACGATTCTATTTAACGTAATGGAAAAATAAATAATAAAACATAACTTTCAACAAACAAAAAACCAACAGAAACAATTTTTCTTTTTTCTCGTTCCTAATTTTAACAAAATAATTTTCATTGCACGTACAGCTTGACAAACTTAGCTTGGCGGATGAGTCATGGATGCGCCGTAGACCGAACGACCGCCCCTTAGCGGAGCTTAGTTCTTTATTGGTGGTGGCTCGCCAATACTAGCTATATCCTTATCTTAAGACACTCTCTCGCTTCCTTTTCTGCGCAGGGTCATCCGCCAAGCTATTTCTGTCAAGCTGTAAATGCTTATGTGACGACCAATAATAATCACAAAACCAAAATTCACTTTCAAGTTATCTTTTAGAAGTTTTAAAATCATTAGCTTCAACGCTTAAAAGTTTGGTGTTTATTTTGTAAAAAAAAAAATCCTGAGAACTTTTATTAAAAACATTTTTAAAATGCAAGTAAATGGACAAGTTATTTAAAATTTAAATGTTCTATTAAATTAAATTAACTTGCAATTACGTCGCAAATAAAATAATTTTTATAATAATTAAAGCACATTAAAAAAATGTAAACTTAATTACATTGTTAATTACTCCGCATATTTCACAATGCAATTTTTTAAAAAGACTACATATAAATCTGGCTTTAAATACAGCAGCCCTTTAATCATTAAAAAATATTAGAAACAGCGGTGTAAAACTGTAAACTACAGTTCTCGTTAAGCAATAGCTGCCAGTTACAGTTAAATAATTTGCAGCACCATTAGACATCCATTTTTCCAATCTTTCTTAATTTAAATTTCTTAATTTAAATAGCACGTAGGTGTGATTCTCAAAGTGATTATGTTTTTTAAAATCCAGTTAAACTTCTGAAAATTCCAAAAAAAATTCCGACGACACATCAAACTCTTTCAACGATTCAACTCGTTTCAAAAATTCATTTGACGGCACAAAGGTAAACTTATAATTTTCGCGATTGAAATTTTGCCAAAAACGAAGATTAAATGAAAGAAAATCTACCCAATCCGCATTTATCCTTTTCAGTTTCAAAGCAAAAACTATTTTTCATCCTCAGTGACACCCATCATTTAATAAGGCGCAATTATTTTATTTTAATAGCAATCAGGCACGAATAACCTAAAAATAATAACACATTTCCAAATGATCTGGTAAAATGTAATTCATAATCGCAATTTGGAATCGCGCCACAAAATATTTACAGTAAAGCAAACCGATAACGGTCTTATTAGCACATTAGCACATGTTGCTTTGGCACTTGGTGGATGAAAAAAATTGCTTACAGGTGTCTAATTTTAAATCGTAAAAAATGTAAACTTTTAAATCTAAAATACTTTTGCGCCACGGCCAACAAAAGGTGCCAGTCGCGTTTAGAACGGCTGAAAATGAAAATACAGTCACGTTTAAGAAAGTTGAACGCAGGCCGTGATAATCAAGTGGAAGATGAGCAAGTGGATGTGTTTCTCGTAATGTAGGTGACAGAAACAGTCGCGTACCACACACCACGTTAATTTAATAGATTAATTTAGTAAGTGGTGCGACGAGGTAACAAGAACGCTAATTTTCTGCAAAATTGTTGCGACCGCCTGTATGTCTGGTGGCGGTGTGCTATTTCACATAAAACGTTAAGTTTATGTTATAGTTTAAAACAAATGGCATTGCCGCTGTGCTTCTATTGTAATCCTGTTTGCGGCACCCCACCTATTTAAAATTTGTTAAATTTTAGCCAACTTTTACGTTTACGAGAACACATTATATTTGTTTTTTTGTTTTCGTTCGAGTCTGTTAATATTACACACGCTTATCCACTTCATTTGATTGATTTAGCCTTGACGATCATCAACGGGCTGAGGCCAGCGACTTGTGTCCAAATTACACGTACACAATAAAAATTTTAATGATACCCATGAAAATTGTAAAATTTTCAAAACACAAAAATGATTAGTCAAAAAAAAATACCATCAACTAGAAATAAATTTAACAAATTCTGTATTATGTATAGTCAATTCTTTTTACACGCCTTTTTTACACGGTTCAAAAAAGTTTTTCTTTTTGAAAAATTTATTTCATATAACACCATTTCAAAGGCATTGCCTCATAATTATGTACATGACCATGAGCGGTCTAGCACAAATTGCAGTCTTTGGTAAAAATGTGTCAAATAAAATCACGCTCTTACTACACTTCAAAAATTAGGCAACACTGTGCGCTGCTATAATGTGGTACTTACTGGAAAATCCCCTTATTCGATAACTCTTTTGCTCTCTTTCATTTACATTACATCATGCGTGCATTACACACTGCATCATAAAATTGTTTAGGAACGAATTTCTGAGGAACGTATTTACCGTGTAAAAAAAGAGTTGGTTGTATATCTGAAATCCAAGGCGACCTTTTTCTATACAAAGGAAAAAACGAATCATTTATGCATATTTCCGAACTCTTTTTTTTTTCAAGAATTAGTAACTTAAAAACAAACTTCGCCTCACGATCGATTTTATGCGGTCTCTTTCTTGAATGAATTACAACTTAGAAGAAGGAAATAAATTTTTTCTCCATCCATAACTGAACCGACCAAAAGCAATTAAACTCGATTTGGTTAGATGATTGATTTAATATCCTCACGTGGGTCAAAACTGTTGCATTGTGAATGCTTGTAAACATAAAGTTTAAGCGCTTTTTCAAATGATTTATTCATAACTGAAGATCAAAAAGTTTTGTAACGACTTTAATACATACGAAAAATAAATTTTCCTCTCAACAAATCGAAATATTATGAAAAAGTAGGGTGAATGTACTAATCGCGCAGCCCCAACCTGTTGGCAGCCTTTCAACTGGCATTTCATAATATTTTGCACTTAATTAAGGACATCAATGTGTTAAATCGTTCTCTAGTGTCCATACCGTTTGATAAGAAATGTGCGGGAGTGTGGAAAAAATTAAAATAATAATACCAACTAATCCCAAAGCGGTGACAACATGCTTTTCAATAGAAGCTTGAATGCGTCTGTTTTGTTCAGTGAACGGCACCTTTTTTAATCGTTGAAATATCGAAAAACCCTTTTCTTTAAAACAAAATACGGTGGCTGGCTAACTAGTACACCAAAACTTTCATAGACCTTTTCGTAGCTACCATGGCTGCAAAATGGTCTGAACTCGATGCTTATTCAACTTCTTTATTTTGCTGTCAATCAATAACGAATAATTACAGATCAGTTTGCAGCCGTATTAATGGATACACAGTTAAAATGCCAACCACAAAAATGTAAAGATCAGAATGTTCGCCAATAGGTTTTTCTCGGCCAACTCAATTTAAATATTTCCTTAATCACAATAACTTCAAGTACTCTTTGTTTTCAATAGTTTCAGATGGCAGCTCAAAATGAATTACAACGAAAATAATACTACATCAAACAAAAAATTATTCACCTATTCTAAAGAGTTCCTGAAAGAGGCACTTCGTTTAATACGAACTGGTCAGGTTTCGATTAGAAAGATCAGTAAGCATTTCGGACTACCAAGGCTGCTTTTCAAGAGAGGCTGCATGCCAGCCCATCATGACCATCGAAGACGAAAAGTGGATTGATAATTGGGCAATAAAGATGGCAAAACGCACTTTTTCCATTAAGAAATAAAATTTTATCGACACGGTCACAAAAAATATTAAAACTACTGGAAAAATTGATCGATTTGTGAATCAAGAAGCATCATATGATATAAAAAATTTCTGAAACGTCGTCCCGAAATCTCAGTTAGAGAAGCTGAGAGAATTAAACCTATTAGTATATTTAGATGTTAGAAATGTAAATTTTATTTTTTAATTTTCTTAATTAAACGATTATTTCTGGTTATTTTTCTTACAATGATTAAATTGCTTATGAAAAGTGATCTGCTAAAACAAATTCCATAGCGAGGGATTATGCTAGAAGGGCGTATCAACAATTTTTTTTTAAATTTTATATTGGAAAATACAGTATTTTTGATGAATTTTTATATTAACATACTATTTAATTAATCTTATTTCGTGCATGAAATCTCATTAAATGTAATTGTTCATCAAATATCATTATTGTAATCTCGAAATTCAGTTAAAAGGCTGTCAACCGGTACAATCACCCTACATTAATATTGTTTATAATATTGTTTATTTGATGTTTGCTAGTATCTAAATAATAACGGCAAAAAAATCATATCCTGCTTACCTACTAATTTTTTTTATCAATTGAAGAAATTTTCGTTTCCTTTGTCACCAACCCAAGCATCTAATAAGCCTACATAAGATAATTACAAAAAATCGGAATCCTTTCAAAATAAATTAGAGTATCTTGTTTCTTGATTATGAATAGTGAAGCTAGCACAGTATAAATTTCACCGCTCTGCAGCAACGGTGTACGATAATGGAGGTGGATAGCTTTCAATTAACCTTTTCCCTCACCACCTACTTCATCCTCTCGGCTCTATCATGGAGGAAGTCTCGAAGGGGAATGAGTCAGTTACTATAATAATCCATACAAGTGCCTATATACCCACTTCCTTTAAAATGAAATCCTTTGTTACGAAAAGAACAAAAAAACAGTGAAAGACATTTTTTCACTTAAAAAATCTTTGAAATTTTATTGCGTCATCACGAACTTCGTTCAAATTTAATCAGGTATGTACTAAAAGAGACCGCAGTACAATATTTCCAGAACATTAAAAATTAATCATTTTGTTTTCGGACAACGTTCAACAATACCAATAATCTAGTAATTGAAAGGAACGTATATTCCCCGGTTGTTCCGTCTTTGTTTTATGTAGGAACGGTAGTTCCCCCTGATGAGTCGTAAACTTGTGGTCAGACAATAAAAAAAAAATGGAGATTGCCGCCTTTGATTCCGTACCTTTAAAAGCCGCCGAATCGGAAAAACCGCTCGACTAAGAAAAAAATAGACTTGTAAGACCTTACGAAATAATTCGAAAGACAATGGGGAAATAAAAATAGCTAATTAATTGAAGAAAACGTTGCAGCCAAAACCTATGTTATAAATGTAAAACCTCCGACGCTGCGTGTGTAAAATAAGCTTCCTTTATTTATTTATTCCGACAAATAGTAGAAAGCAGTGGGCCACCCAATGTCGCTCGTTAATGAGCCGTATTTCAAAGAACTGTAACCGAAGAATTTAGCATTAAAAACTCCCAGCTATCCTTGATGTCGAAATTCGTGGTGTACCGCCCCATATCGCTTCTTCATAATTCCACCTGTTTCGTGTTGACGGGTATAATTCACGGTACGTGATCTAAGGACGGCGATGACGACGTAACGAAATAGTTACGCTCCAAGATCAAAAATTAATATTGGCAAGAAAACAATCACACTCTGAATTTTAATTACCATATTTGCGCAGTGACGGAATTTTTCACAATTAAACATGACCTTCTTTACTTAAATATCCCAACCTAATTCTGAAAGTGCAACTTAAATGTGCAAGTGATCTTAAAAAACACCTGGAATTGAGTACGAGAAACAAGCCGTTGCTAAATTCGTCACTGCCCCGTTATTTCCTTCGATTTTAGACCACCCGGTATTAATTATCTAGTGTGCATTTAGCACTGCTTATGCAGCTTAATGCTAATAATATAAAATTATAGGCTAATAAATTTGTTGTGTAACAAAATTTCCAGAAAGTTTCTGTAGAACACCTGACTGTTTACATCTTTCACTACAGCAATTAAATTGCATGCAGCAGAGTTAAAACGAGTAATAACAGAATATAGAGTAAATCTAAAGTGAGAACCGTGGCAGACAAGTGACGAATATTTGGCCTCATAAATGAATCGATGTTTAGTGCCTTTACAATGTAATTTTATAGTTAGGAGACAGAAATAGACCGCACCTGTTATAATATTTTCAATTTCTACAAACCTAGCGAAGCCACCGAAAAAGGCAAGAAGTCAATTCTCTTAACACCGCCCTGATTCGCAGGTAACCCCCAGAAATCAAAATAGAAAAATAAGTGACATATTTAAAAGACGTGTTTTGCATTTTAGTTCGTCAGTTTAACAAAATTAATATGCCTTACCTGTCAGGAACGTAGCCACTGTCATGGTAACGTCTGATACCAATTTGCATACTTTAAACTTTGTCGTTGTTAATTGGATTTTGACCTCAAGGAGCAGATCTTCCACTTAAGAGTCGAATAGAATATTGAGTTCATCGAACAATGTAAGATAGTCACCAAAATAGATTAACAAAAAAGAAAAAAACAATAAGCTTTACAAGTCGACACAATTATTGCGGAATAACAAACGATTCATGATTGTTGTCAATGTAAACACAAAAGTGAAATGTAAAATAATTAAACAAAGTACGCGAGAACGCTGTTAACATTTGACTGACAAACAGATACCTAATCTGAAAAGGAAATAAGTCTACAACAGACCCTGAAAAAATATACCATATTATTGTCAAAGTTCGCAATACAATTTGGTGACTTTACTGAATGCTAATAAAGTAATTAATGGAATTACAAAATTATTGTACTATTGTTACACTTCATAAAACTTTGAATTTAATACAGTAGATGTCGCTTATTTGGTTCACTAGTAAATTGATTGAACTGCTTATTTGACTTAACGTGTAGCTTGCAACCAAATCCATTTGTACATTGGCTAAAGTAAAATTCATTTATTTGAATTATTAAAACCGGTCCACCGGTTTTTTAAAAATCATTACTTGGAGAAGATTGCTTCATTTAAGTTTGACTTTTAGGTTTAGAAAAAAGCTACAAGGGAAGCGATCAATGCGAAGAAATACAAACGACGATCTCTTCTTTCGCGACGATATTCAATCTACTTCAATATAAACATGTAAATCAATGCATTTGTTTCTAACTGAAACGTTGCTATTATCCGACAGTAAGTGCTCTTAAAGTCAAATTTTACAAAAGTAGAAAGACCACCGCCGTGTAATCAACAATAAAATTGGTACAGTTTACATTTAGTACCTACATATCTATCAATTAATTAATATTTATGATAAAAAAATGACACAACTAGTTTCCTTAAAAACCTTATCAAAATAGTATTTCTATAATTGGAGATTAACCGAATCGCCGCTTAATTAACTCAACAATGGCATGTGCCAACGTAATTCACTTAAGCGTTTCTACTCTATTAAAATTTATCAAAGCACGATTCTGATTTTTAAATTTAGTAATGCACTTCAACTAGGTAAGTATATCGTATCGACGACTACATACTTAAACGTGGTCATCAACATGTTTATTTCTTTTAATGACTTAATGACTGAATATTTACGATTTAGCAATGAACATAACACATAATCGCTAAATTACAGTCATCCCTCGCTTTACGAACTTTATCATACAAAATTTCATTATAACTGACATACTACGGATCAAAATTTAGATATACTTTTTAGCCCTTATAATGGAATTTGCAATCACCCTTTGCTAATCAAACTCCTATAAAGTTAAACAAAATACAAGTGAAAATCCTCCTCTTCTCGAAACAACAAACTTCCATGTACCCTGACAGACAGATTCGTCTAATTTCATTACCTAAATTGTGATACTCATTTATTATATTAGGTATAGTAATACTCCGATTTACGCGCATAATGCGTGAAAAAACAAGAACGTTAAGCGAATCAAACGTAAAACGGGGTCAATTAGGTTTTTTTAAATTGTCAAGCTGAACTTACAATTTTCCTAGGCAACGAAAATTCCTCTCAAGCTGGTCTTACTTTTAAGAAGAGCTCAGTTAATCTGTAACTTAAGATGCGTTGGTGCAACCGGCCGTAAGTCTCTTGTCATAAATCTCCACAAATGTTGAATATACATTTATCAAATTTTGTAATTATGTAAAAACTTTATTTGATGTACAGAAAACTTCTGAGAAACGTACCTACAACTTTCGTAAAACAGAATACAGGTGTCATTTACATAAAAATCTAAAAATATACTAAAACTTTCAATTAGGAACTACTCAAACTTTGGCCAATAAAATTCATTTTTTTATTCACCTATAGTTTTTCTGGTTGACTATATGCAAAAAGAGACCATAATTTTAATGCATAAGTCTACAGGAAATCAATTAAGAATTCAAATAAACCATTAAAAGAAAATCAACTTCACAACTGGAGACAAAAAGAGTCACCCCTGTACAACTGTACAAAAATTATTTAAGAATATAGATTTACTAAGCTTCGACATCTACCTAACAGTCCAGATTTAGCATCCTGCAATTTCTTATTCAAAACATCCCAAAAAGAACCTTGATAGGAAACGGTTTCAATCAAATTAATTGAAATGCTACAGATGAATACTGACTTGCCACGAAACAGCTATAACAATATTCAAATAGGTCGGTGTAGGTAGGTAGGTAGGTGTAGGTGTAGTTAGTTATAAAACTAGGTTTAAAATTGGACCGAGCAAGAGTGAAAATCACAAAATTTAGAAAGGTATATCACAAATATCTCTAGGTAAAGATGAGATTAAGAACGATGTTGTAGGAGTAGAGGAGTGAATGGCGAAACTAACTATCAAACCGAATTTTGTTACACCCGGATCTCGTTCATTACCTTGCACTGTGAATTGGTAGGGAGATGGAGACACCAATGAGTACAGTAGAACTCCAATTATTCCAATCAATTGGGACCGAACCCTGTTCGGATAATCGACTATTCGGATAATTGGATAATTTTTGAAAAATAGGTTATTTCTTAGAAAAAAAAGCTCATTTTACAGATTTATAATGTAGTAATGTATGTACCGGGAGATTATCTTACAGGTATACATATCTCCTATGTTTACTTTTAAAAAAAACGCGTCAACATATTGATAACTATAGGCAACCAACATTACACCACAAATCACAAGGTTATTATTTTTCATTGTGAAAGGTTATGTTCAAGTATCATGAATAGTATTATGAATAGAATCTAAAATCATTTGAATATCAAAATAATAACAATTTTAATAAAACTATTAAAGTTTGAGAAGTTATTAACAGAAAGTACATAACAAAAAAAAAATAAACAAATAGCGTCATAGCAAGTGTTCAAAATGTCCACCTTCTACTTGTAAACAATATCCTAGCCGATCTTGGAACGCACGCACAGCATTTCTGAGAATGTCAGGATTCAGTTCGTTACATTCAGTTCGTATACGATCTTTTAATTCATCTAGATTTAAAATTTGGATATTGCGGTAAATTTTTGATTTTAGGTAACCCCAAAGGAAATAGTCATTGGGTGATAAATCTGGAGATCGTGGTGCCCATGGTATGGGGCCGTACCGTCCTATCCAGTGTCCGGGAAACCTTTCGTTTAAACAATTTCTTATAACATTTGTGGAATGCGGAGGGGCTCCATCCATTTGAAACCATGGTTCGTTAATGTTTAAATTTTCTATTGCCGGAATGATGTTGTTTACCAACAGATCTAAAAATTTGGCCGAATTAAGGTTTCCATCAATAAAAAAAGGCCCGATAAGTGTAGCATTAACTATCCCTAACCACACATTCACCTTCTGCTGGTACTGAGTGTGGGTCAAATTTTGAATATGGTGATTAGTGCGGGACCAATATCTAAGGAAAACGAAGGAACAAGGTTAACAGAATAAATTGGATAAATAAGAAATTATGATTCACACCGGAAATTTTGGGAATTGACCTCTCCATTTAATGTGAACGTTGCTTCATCGGTGAAAACTATCTTCGCTAAAATTTCATCATGTTCGTTTAACAAATTAAATAAAGTTTCACAAAAATTTGTTCTTTTTGTTTTATCCTCCTCAAATAACTCTTGATGATTGGAAAATTTATAAGATTTGTACTTAAATTCTTTTAGTGTTTTAAATATTGACGTTTTTGATACAACGAAATATTCAGCTACTTCTCGCAAGGATACCATCGGATATTGCTCAACGTAGCATAAAATATTTAATTTTAATTCTTCGGTCAACACATGGTTGGTTTTAATCTTCTTTGTATGACCATTCACTATGCAGCCTTGTGAATTAAATTTTTTAACGATATTGTGCAGAGTTCTGATGCAAGGAATTGGTCTTTCAGGATATTTTATGGAAAATAAATCTCTCACGGTCCGCAAACTATTACCTTGCTGGTACCACATTAACAATTCAATTTTTTCGTCTTTGCTGTACATGATTATTACAGAAATTGCAATTTTATGTTAAACTGACACTGAAAAATTAATTGACTTTTGTTGAAAGAGCCAACTTTTCAAATGTTGAGAATTGTGGTGTATACTTGGTTGCCTACAGATCGCAATAAAGCAATGCGTTGACTCGTTTTTTTTTAAAGTATACATAGGATATGTTTACTTTTAAGATAAGCTCCCGGTATATTTACATGGTAGATATGTGATGTACATATGTAATTACTACTTACATAAAAATAGTATCAATTTTTTCCGTCGAGTGAATATTCTTTGTTTTTGAACAGATTGTCTTTTAAAAAGTTACATATTTAATTTTTGTCCCTCTAAAACCCGTTCGAATAATTGGCAACCCGGATAACTGGAGTGCGGATAATTGGAGTTCTACTGCACTCCAATAATATTGATGACCTTAATGAAGAAAAATTAGTTAATAAAATATTGAGAACCTAACGCTTTCAACTAAAAAACGAAAGCTGTTGTCACAAATAATGAATCGAATTAAAGCCGGTGAGACTGAGCACACAGGTCAGAATTCATAACTACGTACAGTACAAGTTCACCAATCCAGACAGGTAGTTTTCTCCTACTCTGGATTTGCAAATTTTACGAATTTGCAGAAATATTTAAAAAAAAACAAATAATGCAAATAAAATAAACTACATGAAATCTTTACATATAATCAAAACAAATAAATCATAGCAAGTCTACTTTCAAACAGAATCAGGTTTTGTAAAATAATCGCAGATTTTTTGCTGCTTTGTGTTGTCAAATAATGTGAAATGACTTTCCTTCAATCTTCGTAATAACAAGACGTCCTGTATTGCTATTTCATTTTGTTCTGACCGTAGAAAGGAACTACTTCGAAAAGCACTGAACAGCATTTTTGTGCTTAATTTTGTTACAAGATTCTCCTATAAATTTGCATTCGGATTCGGTAATATTCAAAACATTATCGTCCGACTTTGAAGCTTCTGCAATGAAGTCTTCATTTGTAAAATTCGAAGTTGCCTCATTTTACCCGGTATTTATATGATTTTTGCATGTATCCGAATTATAAAGGCCAGGCGAACTGTGGCAATGTTCAAATGACCAGAATCTGAATCACCGTATATCCAAAGTAACAAAGTTGTACTGTATGTAATTTTTATTTTTTTATTTGAATATGTAGATGTTTTTTTAATGGCTAGGTAGTTTAAACAAAAATTTCTATTTCAATACTTTTCAAATATTTCATTATTTAGATTGCCTGAAGTTTTTGTTATTCCATTTCTATTCTGGATAAATTGAATTATGATATAAATGATTAGAAGACAAAGTTTACCAAAATAAATGAATTGTTTGCATCATTGTGAGGATTTTGTTAGCCAAACCACCCACATTTCCGTTTAATCCGCATCATTGAATATTTACTGCTCTTACCTACTTTTCGATTTCCTTATCATTTTAATAAAGTTTGCTAACCTAATTACACATGTACTACATAATAAATCATGATTTATTTACTTAAAATGTATATTTTTCATTTACTTTGTAATAAAAATGTTCACAATTATAACAAAATAAGAAGTTAAGTTACTTCTTCTTATTGTTGTATTCTTGAAATAATTTTCTACTCTGAAATGAAAAGGAGAAATATAAAAATCCTGGCGATCGGTAAAAACCATTAAATAACAGAGATAACAATTCGGTACATTGAAAGTTTGTTCAATAAAAATCATTTCGCGTAAAGGTGAAATGAGGTGATACGGGATATCCGTATACGACCGCCTTAATATCAGCACGTAATCTTTATTGAATTATTTGTTAGTTACTGCATATTCCAATATAAATCCATTACTGAAATAATCAACGCGAAATTGATTAGTTGCATCGTCCTACGTACTAGTAAATTACATAAAAGTAGATAACAAGCAGTATTCTTGGCGAAGAGAAGGTGATACGTAATAACGATAATAAAGCCGAAAAGAAGTTACAGCGAAGTTGTAATAGAGTTATGTTAGGCAAAGGTGCGCATCAGTGGACAATTTCCTTTGAGGTCAATGCGTGTCCGGAGAACCGAGTTCCTACGGCCCTCCATGGGAACCTTAATTAAGAGCAGAGTTACTACTAATGACACACGAGGGATGTCCTGCTTCGCACCTAACAGGTCACAAAATAAACACTTGTCAGTCGTGGTAGCCACAACCGCTTTCGGTTCGCAGTGATGAAATTTTAATAAAGCGAGGGGCGATTACTACTATGTTGCAAATAATGTTTATGCTGTAGGTCACGCTTACGAACTGTAACAATAAACATACCTAATTTTCTAATAACTAGGTCACAATTTAAATTTGGACCCGATTCGTGTGAATATTTCTGATTTCATTAAGTCACATGTGCAGGAAACCGTACGTCACTGATTTAATAGTTTTACATGGTAAGATCGAAACACGTGTGAACAGACGTCTTTTAATGAAAATTTTAAGCATGAAAGCAATTGAGTGCGCGGGTGGTTTATAACGGACTGCGGTCAGCACAAGAAATTAGGACGCAGGTGTCGTGTCAACGGAGAAATTGCGTTCCCAATTTTGATAACCCAAGAGATAGAAACATTATAGTTCAGACAATTCAGGAAAACCCACTGTCACAAAACATTTCGCACTACATTTACCACATTTTCGTGAAGGCTTTACACTGAATAACAAGTCGCCGGACCGAAAATGCACCTTTCTAATTAACGTTTTAGAGAACTGACGGAACAATCTGTACATGCGAGGCTAGTTGAATGGAAAAACTCAAATTTTAATAAGTTTAAACTGAATACAAATTGTTTGTCATCTAAACGTAAATAAGGAAAACATCTGATGTATTATGCATGAAGCGGTGCAGCGACTTACCTGAGGAGTATAACAAGAGGAATGATTTATCTCGGCGAAAATGAAACGAAAAGCGTGCACGGGTTGGGCCGGGAAAACACTAAATATTTTGGTGTTACTTTTTACATCAAAAATGTAATTCGTTAATTTTTGGCTTTAATTAACATTCGTTGAAGCACTAAAACTTTTGTACCCACATAGTAAACGAATTAAGATAAATTTGTAGCGAACAAATTTATGCATAAAAAAGTATATTAAAAATTAGCAAATTAACTTCTTTTAAATATGTAGGTTATGCTAACTCGTAATACGTAATACAGGGTGCGTTTCATATAAAATCTCAGATAAAAAAAGAGGCTTAACAGAGTGGGTTCAAGTCCTAAGTGGATAAAAGCAACTTTACAAAAAATGAACTATAGTGGGAACGTGATTTTTTCAGTAGTGCGCTAATCCTGAAAGCAGCACTACATGAGTGGTGTCGGTGATGTTGCGAAATATCGTCGACGATTGTATTTGCGTCGTTTACAGAAAATTTCATCTTGTTGAAATTTTTATTCTTTTACTGTAACCGGGGCAAATCTGTGCTTTGCGCGGTTAAGCGTTCATGTTGTTTACATGCGGCAAGCTTTTGGTGAATTGATATCGTTACAGATATAAATTTAAAATTTATTCAAATTTCTAGTTATAAATATCATTCACTTAAGATTCTTGACTTGATAAATGAATTGGGGACTTCTGAATTGCATCTGAAAGAAGCTGCTGGCTGTTCACGGAAAATACCCTAATATGCAATTTTTCCAACTTTGTTATTTAGCACAAAATGTGGATTTGAGTTGTGTTAATTTTTGCCAATTTTAACAACGCTGCCAACACTAAGGAAATGTACCTAGTTTAGCGAAATTTTGAGAGATCTAGAAAGAAATGAAGAGTTTTTAATATTTAGGGAAAATAGAAACCTGGCTGTTTTTATTCTTTAGTTACCATTTATTACATTTTTAAAATTTTTGCTGACGTATTTGATTGTATGACGTTCCTAGAATTTTCTGGGATTTCTTAGAAAACTGATAAGGGAAGTCCTTAATTTGCGGGAATTTTTTAATAAAATGCTCATAAAATCCGCGACTGCCAATTAAAGCGTCATTCGAAGCCCACATTTGCAAACTAAGGTCGTGTTTTTGTGATTCTTGCAGTTTTAGAAGTTTATTTTAAATCTACGGATATCTAGGGAAATTATTCCTCGCCAGACACGGAAATTATGAACCCAAATGTTGGCAACGTTGAATTTTATGCGACTACGACCATTTAAAATTACAAAAAATAAGTATGTAGGTATTGTGTATTTTTCACAAATTAAGTCTTGAAAAATATTAATGCAACATACGACTTGTCAGTCATAATGGAACTCGGTCATCAATCGAGGACTACTTTAGCATGCTTGACTGTCATATTCACTGAGTTTACGCAACAAAAACTACGAAGTCTGCCTGTCGATGATAAATTTATCTTTGAGGTTTTACATAGAACTGCATGGTCTCTGACATTGGGCAAAACGAATGAAATCAAAATTATCCATAACATTGAAACGGTGAGACGGGAAAAACATAGTAAAAATGCAAATTTTCGATTTGTTTTTGTTGTATGGGTCATGGCTTTCGTTTGACTTTATTGCATGATTTTTGAAAATTAAATTAAATGTAAAGAAAAAATTGATTGAAGTTTCTAATCTGGAATTTGAAGAATGGATAGTTATTCTATCTCGCTGGAACCACTATAGACATTAAAACCATAAAATTCTTGGAGAGTAGGGCCAAAAAAACTCTTGAAGTATAAGGATCTTTCTAGTTATCTTCGAAAATATATGGGTCTATTATTATTGTTTTTATAATTATGGGTCTCTCGAGGATATTGCGGGTTTTGGTCTATGTCATGGACTTTTAGGCTTTTCTCAGGAATTCTCCTGAGAATATCATTCGTTTATTCAAGATATATAATGATCACGTGCTGCACATACACTCTCAACTAGGGGTACCAATCCCGCATCAAAACTTCAGTCCCGCAAGCTTGCGGGACTGACATCATCAATCCCGCTGATCCGCAGGATTTGGGGGAATTACAAACTATCACAATGTTTTTTTTAGTTGCTAAGAAAATTAAGTACCAGAAGTTAGTTACGCAATAAAAGACAACTAAATTCTAAATAAAAGTAGCATTTATTAGTAAAAAAAATTAAGAAAAATTATTGAGATTTCTTTTGGAAATACTTTCAGAGAAATGATAAAGTATTCAAAGTTTGATCTTGTAAATTTAACCTGATTTTATTGCAGAAGTACCCAGTGACAGAAAACGCGCGCTCGCCATACATATTTTTTCAAATTCGGATGTGTAGTCCCGCATTACTGATCCCGCAAAAATCATGCGGGATCCAGCGTTTGCGGGATTGGTATCCCTACTCTCAACCTAATCATTTGTACGGTTGCTATTAACAACCCGAGTGAGTAAGATAGTAACGCTAATAATAGTAATAACCAATAACAAGTTTTAAGTTGCACGTGAACAACACCAGGGTCTGTCACTATATTTCTTCAATAAATTAATAATAGTGATAACAATTTTGAAGGTTAACGTAACCATCCATATGGAAATATGTCTTATCATATAAGAGCATTTTGTTGAAGTTGTTCCAACCTACGCATTTGGAACAATGACTTGCAGGTACGGCACACGAGAACAATAACCTACGTAATTGCTCCGCAGATTGAATTAAATAAAGTACATATACAGAACTGTAAATAAGGATTTAGTGCAAATAAATTTTTCGAAGCAGGATCTATTTTAAAATCTATATTGTAAATTAGGAATTGCGGCAAGTACAGCTAAAAAATCAACTTTTTAAAAAACTGCCAAAATAAAACCAAGCTTCAATTTACAAGTCATTACAAATAAAAGCATCTTACACTGCTGTCTGTGTACCTACCTCAAAGTTTATTTTTGAAATCACATTACGTTTGGCATCCTTTCAGACTAAAGTTTCTGAATCCACAGAAAATATGCAACCTTAGCAAATTTTCATCAAATTGGTACACACGTTAGTACAGCGCCGTATATCTACTTCACATAACGCGTTCATGAAAATGTTTTTAACCGATCAATCAATTTTATTTAAAAATGTCGCGAAAGACTATTTATGATGTATGAATTAAAACTAAAATTTCTTAGCAAATACCCAATTATGCGGTAAATTAACTTCTATTCATAAAAAAAATTCCGTAAAACATAAAATTACATAAAACGGTCAAACTTTAGTATCCCTGCAATATAATAAAAATTGTCCAAAACTGAATTGAACTTTAATCAGTTGTTCGGAAACTTGACAAAAACTATATGTATTCATTCTGCAAGCAAAAATTTTACGACACTATCAATCGAGAACGGTAGGTCATAAAGTCAAGAGTTGCAGAAAAATAGTGACCTCACATAAATTTCAAAAAATAATCTACACTAAAGAAACCTGTTTTTTGTTCACTTCCGATGTTTACGCCCCATTTCGAATGGCTACCTTTACACCTCCACACCTATGACGCCACAATTGGGACCGAACGACCTTTTTAGGTAATCACACCGAAGGTGCAAAATGGTGTTTATGAAATTAATTTCTAAATTACAACCCGAACAAACAGTACAGCAAAATGGTAACGGGTGCAGTTTGCGTTCAGTTATTAGATGAATCCATCTCAATGTAAACATAGTCGGTAAAGGTGTAACATGATTAATTATCTTTTATAACGCATGCGTGAAGTCATTGAAATATTTGAACGCCTCCACTTTTAATTTCTTGAACAACTGGCTTGAAAATTGATTTTTTATATTTTGTTCAGAGACGAAACGGTTATGAAAAAGGAAAAAGTCAAGACATCCAATTCAAATAAAAATGGCTTAGCAGCAATTCCGATCAGATAAGTTATGACTGTTCACGTTGAAGGTAGGTATTTATTTTATGCATTACCTTAGTCAGCAGTTGTGCGTAGGTATATTATTCAGTGACACCAATACTTCTAGACTCGACCGATATAAATGCTTACTGTGAACTTTAAAACGAAAGGATTTTTATCTCACCTGTTCTAGAACGTAGCGGTCTCACTAACATAAACAAAATTGGATCATAAAAATAAACAGTGAAAATTCCAACAAGTGCTGATGGTTTTATTTTAACTCGTGTTTACTTTCTATACCACCCGCTGTTTCAAGACTCGAGTTCGATGAAAATATTTAACAGAATCGGTAATTTGTAATCATTTTATACAACTTACCGAAAGCAGTAAAAGTCAGAATTAAAATATCGATGCGTACCTTTTACAACCATCCAGGCGGCAATAACTTCAAAACTAGAACTGGATAACAATCCTCCTAATCAGCCGGACTGATCGGATTTTATAAAAGGCTTTTCGCTGAAAGCGCCGTCTCATTGCCCACGCTCTGATTGCAAAGGTAAACCGGGGGAGATTCTAAGGGTAATACAAATGCAGCAACTGCATGTGCAATTTATTACAGTCGATGAATTTGAAAAAGACAAATCACCTATTCAGGTTCTATTTGGCGAACTGATTCATCAAAAGAAAAATTCTATAAACTTTCTCAACTTGCGCAAAAACAATTTATTTTCCTGACAAGCCGTACTATCTACCGCTCGCATTAAGGCTAAAATTAACATAACAATGATAAGTTAATAACAATTTTGCACGGGGATGAGGGACGGCTATTGCTCATTTGGTATAGGGGGATAGTCATAATCCATTTCAAATAGTCGATCCAAGAGCACCCCTATCGAAAACGTGAATACACTGCCAGACGTCCATTTCATTACCAACTGAACTAAATATACAGGGTGATACGATGAACTCTTTATTTTAATTGGCACACCAGTCTTTTTTATTATATTTTAATACATAAATGAATTGAAAATTTAAGTTCCATTACCAAAAATGCCCTCACAAATAAATTTATCTGGCAACTACGCATGATATAATCTCACAATTAAAATCTAACTGCAGTTTAAATAAAACCATAGGGGTAGATACCAATCGATAGTCAGGTACTGTCTGGTTTTCTCATTTGAACCGAAAGTTCTTTTCATCATCGCACAACATGGTCTCAAATTCTACGCGCTTACTGACGAAACTGTTGCTATTTCATATGTGTGTGCATTGGGTCTCTGTTTATCTACCCTCGAAATATTTTGAAACGCTATTTTAAATTCATCATTGCCCAAATTCTTTTGTGGGTTAAATATTTTTCATTTTCGAATTTGTTTATAACCGTCTAACAATTATGTTACAATTTTTACTTCTTTCTTTATCCAATCGAAATTCTTCGGAACGTTTTTTAACGACTGTCTTCCATATTTTTTCCGGTTGTGGAGGTCGACGCGCACCTTCCATTCAAGAAAGGTGAGACTAAACAAACATAACAGAAACGCAGATTCAGCAGACGTTCAAAGATTCAAGAAAGGAACCTTCAGTGAAATTTATCACGATGAGGTGTGCAGCTAGGTATTTATAACTCGGCGGTTATTTTTACCATACTCGAATTGTTTAAAATTCACAAACACATTACGAACTTACCCCACAAGAATAGAAATCATCAGGAGGCAGAATATCGAAGAATTTCATACATAAGCAATCTACCTCACATTTATAACATAAACAGTAATTTCTCAAAGCAATAATCTGAAACGCGACTGTGTGGCGTCAGTAAAACCTTCGCGGATGTAGTCGTCAATTATCAAAGCCTAGACTAACTGAAACTCTACCTCTCTCACCTACACTCTATTAAACACGCATAAAGATGCTGAGCGAAATGCCGTAGGATCTTAATTGGGGTAAGTCTAACACTTTAAATTAGATTTATATGCAAAATTCAAACGACCAAAGTATGACACTTGACTCCTTTTAACTTGTCCACAGGACAATTTTGTATCTTGTATTTTATCGGATTAATTAGAATTGTGAATGAAATTATAATCGAGTATGTGGTAAAATTTAACCAACTTTAACATTAAAGTGACACACGTGCAAGATTTAATACCTTATTAGCGCGATTCTAAAAAGAGTCCAACTATTTTTAGTGTTTTGCAGAATGCAACAGAAGCGTACTTTTATGAAAAGAAAGCCTCGCCTGATAATCAGAACAATGTGTAAATTAATTAAAAATGGCCGTTTTCTTCATTGGTACTAATAATTCGTTATCGAAGGAACAATAACAAATCACTGTCGCTATAAATAATCTCACAAGTAATTAAACACATTCAAGAAGAGAAAAAGCAAAGTCCAAAGAACCTGTCTATAAATTCGAGGCCGAAGAGCCGGTAGATAAGGCAAACACCCCCCAGGTCAAGGGTTATCTGGGCGATGAGGTCTACTGCAAGAGACATTGACGTCACTGCATAACCTCGATCACAATTTCTTTTATATTTGTCTCCATATATGTGAGCATGTTTCATCAGAATGTACGTGCACTAATAGGTGCAATAAATATTTATTCCGGCTTTTTATGTGACACGTGGATACGAGTTCTGATAACGCGGGGTTATAAAAAGTCAAAGTAAAGCGTTATTTTTTTATTTTTGATAACTAACCAAAATAACTACATACGAACTTCATCAATATGCGTATAAAGGAAATTATAAACATCATGTGATATTTCAATGATTGCCATTCTCATTTGTAATTTCAACATAATTAACAAACAGAGCTGATAACTCGTTACGTGGAATTTACATTAACAAATTTATTTACTACTTAGACTATTTTTTTCTCTTTGTTCTCATTTTTTTAAAGGAAAGGCTAATAAAATCCATTAAATCTTTACGTGCCATTAAAAAAACATACGTCGCATTAACAATCAACTTTCTATACAACAGCCATTATCTGCAGATAGGTAGGTACTTCTCACTAATGAAATTACCTTTCAAATCTTATTTTGAAAATGAAATTCTGTCCAGATTTTGTGGAATGATATTTGCAAACGTCCAATAAATCAAACTCATCTTATCAATAAGAAACTTTAATTAATCACTTTGTAATTGTGACAAATTTAATAGGTAAGTAGTTAATATTTATCTTGAGGTAATACTTAAAAACTCCTAACCAAATATTGGAATCTAAATTAGGGGGCGGTGCCTATTTAATTATTATTTTGTGAAAACTAAAATAAAATCGAAAATCTCTTATAAACCGGGTTACGATACCGTCCCAATTTAGCCAGGACAGTCCCGGCGCGGCGTGCCGTCCGGTTAACCAATTGTCCCATTTAAATAAAATTATAAATGACGAGAAATAAAACGGAATGGCAAAGATGAAAATGACTACAAAACGGCAATATATTATATTAGTCATTTCATAGTTATTTATTTAGCGATTCTTTCATTTAAGTTGAAAATATTTCATCATCCTAATAATATTGATGTACATAACTATAGGTACAGTAATACCCCGTTTTACGCGATTAATGCGTAAAAAAAACGTTAAGCGAATCAAACGTAAAACGGGGTCAATACACGATACAGTGCGCCTGCGCGGTAATTGATTTTTTTAAAAGCGTTATAGCGGATCAACGTAAACGGGGGTATTAGTGTATATTGCCGTGTTAAATTAATATGTTGTCATATGTCATATGTTTGTATGTTGCCGTATTTTGAGAATACAACATACAAATCGTAGTCGTTGTTTGCATTGTTGAGAAAAGCTAATTAAAGAATAATCTGAATTGATCACATAGAAGAAGTTAAATATGTAATTATAAAGTAATGGAAGGTACACAAAAGATAAGTTTTCAAATAGGTAGAGAAAAAAAGATCAATTTTAGTTTACTAAAATATTTTTTATCGTATTGTCACATAAGAGATATTAGAGAGTTCTAGCAAGACGTATTTTTGCATTTCTATGACGTATGCGTGTGCTTGAGCTTCCCAGTCAATATGTCGTATTACGACAATGAAAAAATACGTCTTGCTATAACTCTGTGAAAACTACAACGACGATATGAATTTATCACGGCAGTATACCAAACGAAAAATGTTAAATTATTAAAATTCATAAAAACCTTTTATGTTAATTCACCTAACTTTTTGCAGATACTGAAGCAATCGAAACTATTTACATTCATTGCATTACAAAATCGCTGCAGTATCTATTTTTTAATTTTTTGCTAAAAAGTTTTTTTTCGTAACATCATCTAGAATCTTACATTAAGAAAAACTCGAAAATCTAGAATTAAAAAGATCATACTAATTCAATCTGCGATAATTAAATTCTCAAATTTACTGCTGTTGCAGCACTGCTTGAAACAAATCCAACAACAAAATGTTGATGTTGACTTATCAAAAGTTTACTATTTCGAATAATCACTATTTCAATAGATTACTATGGGATTCTTCAACCTGGGTTTCGCGGAACCGAAAGGTTCCGGGAAATATCTGAAGGTTTCCGCGAAAAATTACCATTAAACTGTAAAATGATCACTTTGTAAGATGCCCGTATTGCAACAGGGTACACGGAACAATGGTAAGTGACAAATTAATATACCTACTATTTCAAGTTAGGAGGGTTCCTTCAGAGATACCATAAGTCAGAAAGGTTCTGAAGGCAATCAAAGGTTGAAGAACCCTGGTGGTCTACTGTATTTAGAATATTAAAATATTTCGAGATACTTATGTGAATTCTAAGTTCTCAATGCAACCAACAAGAAACATTTTACAGATACTATGTATTATGTTAATTTAAAGCTAATTATTGCTATTTTAAAATTGTATTCGCCTGGGGCTCTCCTCCTCTGAAAACGTTTTCAATATAAGCGAGCAGCGAGAACAGAATTTTTTACTTTACATTCACCGTAGATCAAAATCAATTTGAGAACTGTCAATTTTAACAATATTATTTCAGATTCATAAATAGCTTTAAATTGAAACGAAAAAGCTCCTGCGAACATATGAATTCATAATTTGTTTTTAAATAGTACAGTACGTACACACATAGATATATGAACTGTGTTTTGTTGATTGCATTTAGCACTTGCTGGCCTCTTCATCACCCTTAAATAACCCTGTAGCAATAAATGCTCGTGACAAGCAATTTGAATATTGTGACAAGTGCAATGAAAGCGATTCTAGGAAGATATTCTTTATATTTATTGTTACAAATTTATGCCAATAAATACAGTGTAATTTTTTAACTTTCACGTTTGGATAGCTACGATATTTTACAAGACAAATTGAAGCAAAATGACTTTGGTTTGTTATATCAAAACTGTCACAAAGCGCAATCTTATGCAACACAGTGACAGTTTTTAATCTAGGCAATCAAGTTTCTTCCAACAAGTCCTGTCTAGACGAGAAATTAAAAAAAAAATTGCTCGGTATTATTACTTTATTACAGACAACGCCTGGATCAAAACTTCGTGAACATTATGAAAAATTATTCAATTACAAACGAATTGTTTATTTACTGTTTGCCACCTGAATACAAAACTTCACAACGAATGATTTTCGGTCGCATGTTCATACAAGGCCTGTTCCAGCAGCAATTCAAAACAGTTTCCAGTCGTCAGACATGCCCAGTTTGTTTTTTTACCGTTCTTAGCGGAGTCTGATGATTGGAAACTCTTTCAAATTACTACAAGAACAGGCCCATACCCTTTTTAAATAGTATGAATGTGTCAAACAATATTCCAGAGTTTGGCTAACAATTTATAAACACCCTGTATAAAAAGTTTACAAAATCACATAAAAATCATAGTACTGTTTAAAATAATTATTATAATTATTGTGAATGTGTACCAAAGCAACGTTAGTTCAATCATTACAGCGTATTAATAATCACAATCAGGCCTAAAAGAGATAACAAACATTTCATTTTTCGAATCTTATTCAACACGGTTTCGCATTACACGGCATTTATGTAAAGCTGAACCTAAAAGTAGAAAATACCAGAAGTGTTTCCACATGTGCCGGGATCAAAGAACTCAAATACATTAGTTTTTCAAAAAATTAAAATTAAATTCAATAAACGGCAAACATATTTTCTGAAATAACCCACTTATTCACACGCATGAAATAATTTGCCCGGCAGAATTTCATGAGAAAAACACTTGGTTGATTCCAAGAAGGGAAAGGATCAGAATACCAGAAACCACACTACAGAAACGTAATCATTTGAAATTATTTATAAAATTGCTGCAAATATTGCATAAACATTTCCATCGAGTCATACACTCAACTGATTTTGGTAATTGCAAGAGGTCAGCCAATCAAATAATAAACTCTAAAAATTAATTTTCACAGATGTTATTTTCCAATATCTTCTTGAAAAATTAAACGTAGGATTTCTTAGAAATTCGAAAAGTTGTAAAAAAAAATGGACATTACTTACTGAAATACTATTTTTATTAAAGAAATTTCTTTAATTTGCTTTTTTGGTAATTATTATTTTCACTAAAATTACCTACCTCGATAAACGCATGAACAAACCACAAACTTTGTCTGTCCATGCGATAAGCTACGGAAATTTGCGGATAACAAAAATAAATATAATGTATTTACAAGGTAGGCCGAACCGCTAAAATTGACGGTTGAAATTGTAAACAATGGATGAATTAAAATATTCGACTATCGCTAGGTTTGAAATGAATTTGTGATTACAAATAAGCACTTTGTCTAAAACGATATTGCTACAGAGTTTAATGAACCAAGTTAAGAAAGTTTCGGCGGTGTACATCTCATTGGAATGAGCACGTGGCGTGGCGAGGCGACACTCCCGCATTTCAGTTGTTGTGTTCTCAGTGAACGGCACAAACAACGCGCACAATTTTCGGCAGCAATTCTGCGATGTGACCAATAAAAAAAGTTCATCTTTCAATTTGTGCAGATACAAACGTGCTTCAACGGCATAAATCAAACAACCCCCACCCCCGTAATATGGCGCCAACCCTACAAATTCGAACGATAATTTAAGTTTAACAGTGCAATAAGTCGCACGGTCGTTGATTGATATCAGAAAAATATTGAAATAAAATGTTCGCAATTTTTAGTGGCAGTAAAGTCTCACCTTGTTTACGTTGGGGTTTTGCTTGTTTCCTGCGCCCACGAACTCCTCTGGAAGACCCCAATGATGCCATATCGAAATTTTTACAAATTTCTTAATACCTTCCATCAAGTACGAGACGAAATTTTCACCCAAGTATAGTTTAATGAGATGATAATTACACATACAAAATATGTAACACTAAATGGTAATTCTGCGGCGTGAATTTATTTTGAATGTCACTAGGTGTGTTTTATCAATAACTGCGAAGTTTATTGCACACATTGACTTAGAAATACCCATGACACACAATCACAACCCCAACTAACACCAGACGCCGCACTCACCTCTCTAACCAGAGGCAACGATATCCGATGCTCGCCATTGGCCGTACCGTGCTGCTTCCTATTGGTTACTGTATACAGGTTTTATAAAAAGTTAATCTAATCTCAACCTGATAAAAAATCACGGTAGACACAACATTTTCCGTGAAATAAATTTTACTCTCCGAGCACCTGTGATCATTAACATATCAATAACATACAGAAACGCACTACTTACGGGAAATGAAACTGCAGATAACGCACGATACGGGATGCAGTCGAGGAGCGGGAAGATTGAAAAGTGGGGACGCAGTAATACGCAATTCGACCGCTGGAGACCACCAACTGCTAGAACTCTTTTTAGATAAAGCTCCGTACGTCAATACAACCCCATCAAACGAACTGTTAGTTAGGTTAGTGAGTTTTATTTTCTGTTCAAAAAAAATCATAGATAAGTGATGAGTTAGTCGTGTTTCCTATCTAAGGTAACTGTTTTACAACCTTGTGATTTTTTATTTTTTTCTTGTAACAATAAAATTTAGATTACCTTGATCGTCGGTTCGTTTTTCTCATTTTCGTTTTTATTAACATTTGATGACTGCTGATTTATTGTACAAAAACCTCTTGTTCACAAGAAATAACCAAACTAAACTATAATCACTGCTCCTTACTGCGCCGTTCCAAGAAGGTCGTGCATTTACGGCTAACTGAGCATTTTGGTGATTTTTTTTCCAACTTAAAAATTTTACTGCTTCTGTGGTGATTTTTGAATTACTGTTTGATTTCTGTACTGAATTGAATTGTAAAGAAGTAAAGAGTTTTTAAGTTTATATTTATTTAATCAATTTAGAAATTTAATTGAAATGTTCTTTACTTTAAATTTTTATGCTTGATATGCAATTGGAAACTAATTGATTAATTTGTATCAGTTTAAAATATCAAATGTTTAACATTGTTGTTAAATTAATATTTACTAGATAATAAAAATTGTTGCAAATATGAAGATTTTTGATTTGTTGGTAGATCTTTCTTATCCGTCTACACAGTAGGTATAAAAAATACTACAGACTGTTTTTTATCAACTTGAAAATTGTTAATTGATAGAATAAAGTCTCCAGCCCACATTTTTAATTCGCCCTAATTTAAAAATAAATAAAGGCATGTGAAAGATAGTAACAGGATGCTCCAAAGCAAGGCAGAAAATTTACAACTTTGTAATTGAATAAAAAACTATAAATACAATTTAAATGTTAGTATGGTTATTAAAATTTATTTAATTAGAACAATGTAACGCTATAGTGTATTTTTTCATTCCAGAAACGGTTAGAAGGCAGTGAAAAAATATTGTTTTTTACTTTATGTTGATAGTAATGGCATTTTACAACTATCAGTTTAAAGTTATATTAGCAATGTAGTTTTAAAATTAGAAAATATAGCACAAAACGGTTCTGTCGAAGGAAGCAAAATGACTATTTTTAAAGAAACTTTTGGCAAGGAAGATTTTACTTTCCATATTCCATAACATTTAAGTGATTCTGTCAAAATTGTATAGGTTGTCGTATTAAGTACTGTTTACTACCAACATAAAGTAAAAAAAAATATTTTTTTCACAGCCTTTTAACCGTTTCTGGAATTAAAAACACCATGGTATATGCGTATAATCCATAATATAAAAAGAAAAGAAAATCAAGTGTCTAAAAATTAAAAACACTGACTGTTGTAAATATCTCATTCACATTGTCACGTGATACTGAATCAATTACCTGGTTGAATCGAAATTAATAAAGGTCTAAATTAGGATGTTGTAAATCCTTGCGTTAAATTAAATTCTTGGTTTTATTGGCTTCGGATATAATCTACAATTTTATTTATTTATTTCTCTTGTGGTTCTTGTGCTTACAAATTAGCTCTTTTTAATTAATGTTCTATCATTTTGCACTCTTTAATCGTTACAGAATTAATACAACCGTGTGCACTTTCTATTAAAATATGATTATTAAATTTTTTTATTTCTCTCCACTTGTTAGTTTACTTGAGGATGAAATCCTGCAAACTAATTTTACTCCACTTCGGTACCTATATTCAATTGACTTTAAATTTTGCATGTACAGTAGAACCCCTCTAGTCCGCCCTCGGCTAGTCCGTCGCTCCGGTTAATCCGACCGTGGTCGGGGTCGAAAAACTTGTCCCGACTCGTCGGTGACTCACCGCCCGTCGCGCGCCATTGTTTAAAGTACTCCGTCATCTCTTGAATCGTTTCTGTCGTAGCGTGTTTTTTGTACTGAACTGTGCAGTTTTTAGTGCTTACTGTTCGTTGGTTTTACGACAGTGTTCTTCTGTGTTCGTTACAGTATATGTTTTTACTTTTTTTCTGATAATCCGACCTTTTTTGCGTTCCGACCATACCCCCAGTCCCAAAGGTGACGGATTAGAGGGGTTCTACTGTAGATAATTCTGATCATGGCTGAATTAACAAGGCTTGTCCATGCGCATCCGGCCCTTTAGCTCAGCCTCTTTATGACGTAGATGTGGAGAAGAATTTTAGAGTCTAGGCAAATTAAAAGAATGAAAATAAATAGAAGCGGTAATTCAATAGTTTTTATTTTTTGGAAATTAATTCCCAGTAGGGTTAAAAATAAGAAACAACAAAGTTCCCAATCTTATCACAGGTGAAACCCATCCTCTTGAACCAAAACTGTCTCCAAAGGTGAAAAGATTTGGAGTTTTCCTCATTCATTTTCTAAACTGTTACTCGGACTAAAACAAAGTTCTCCGAAAACTTCGATAATAAACAAATTTGTCATTATGGGACTTCGACTATATGCATTTTTCGAGCCGCTTGTACTTGTACCGTTTGCGATTGTACTATACCATAATTGTGCATCATATATTTAGTAAGTTTGTTCTTAACAATAATGAATTTAGAAGATATTATTAAAAACAAGGTGCATCTTATTGTTAGTAAGTATGCAAAATATGTAAAACACCGTGGTATGCTACCCTGTTGTTGCCATGTTCTATTTATAAACTTTTGTAATATTTTAAATACTCCACCGCTTTATTTTCACGTTTATTTTTAGAATAGAATAGATATTTGGTACCGGCGTAAAATAATACACTCAAATTCTACAACAAAGAATTTGAGATTTGAACGAAATGATACACAAAAAAGGACTCTTAGTTTTCAATTATAGATTTAATTAATTTATTGTTTATAAATGGTTTTATTATTACCACCCAAATAACCGTTTAAAATATAGCCTATTGACGCATTCCCTATGACCCATTGGCCCATTACATAAAATTCTCACAAGTCCGCTGACCCGTATTTAGCTAACATTACCACTATTTTTCATTACTGATATAAAATGCAACGCACGCCATTCAAGCCCAAGCAAAAGATGTTAGACAAAAGACTTGCAATTATATGTTTCAAATAAAAAAAGAATTACACCGCTATTTGCAAATCTATAGATCAGTGAGACATCTGTGTGAATTTTATGAACTACATTAAGTGCATCGTGATTACTGAAAGTACTTTCTGCTAAAATGCTAAAATATTTTGCAAACTTAAAAATCAATCACAATAGGCACGCGTGTGACTTTCAGTCAAAAGTGGCACCCGCACCTGTACTCAAAATTGTAAAATGTGTATCGTACCGTAAAATCTTGAATATTATACGCACACGTGTAGAATGCGCATGATTGCGGTACGATGACTCATCAAACCCCTGACCTACTAGATATATTGCTTTTCATTAATTTTTTTCTACGGCCCACATATCCATAAGAATTTGTTTGTATCAAATACGGCAAAGGAAAGTTAGAAATTGTGGCATCTAACAATTACACTTGAACGGAAGTTTGCTTACATTTAATATCAAAGTGTGATTGGTTGTCTAAGAATGCCGACATGATTTTTGCGATTGTACATGGAAATTTTTAGTCAGAACGGAATTTTTCATAATAAATAATTAAGATTTTAGTTTTAATACCTCTATGATACCAATTGTGAACAAGTAAGCAGATGTAAGCTCATGAAAAATTCAGTGGCCGACGTAATACATCAAAAGTACCCAGCTTTCTCGACTCACTAACTACCCTACATCAAATTACAGAACAATAAATTTTAAAACATCTTAACGAAATTCAAACGTTTCCTGTCTTTTCGAGTTGCTATAATTTTAAAAGCAATTAACCGCTTCATTGCCACAGTAAGACTCTTTGCCGTCCCTGATATCCCGATATTCTTTTTAATTAACTTTAATTAAAACCAACGCATGATTAAAACGCTTTTGTAGCGACACTGATGCACCGTAATTTGTTTAAATTTACCATTCGCCAATTGCATTTGTTTTGTTTCTGCTCTTTATGACGCTGTGTGTACAGTCAAACTCAATTACATTGAATACGAGGTTAAACCGAGTTCAAGCAACAAAGTTTGATTGAATCACTAAACTTGGCTTGCACTCTCATTCAAGTGTCATTGGAAGTGTACCCTACTGTAACAATCAAATCAAAGTATTAAATGAAGATATTTGTGTTATTTGTGTTATCATAAATATATATGGTTTAATTAAAACTGAACCTATGTAGGTGCAGCGTACGGAATAAATATATAAAAAGCCCGAGGCTACAACAATCGATATCTTTAGTGTTTACAATTGAGATACTGTTGACTTTCGCCGTAATAATCAAACAGTGATGGTACGCAAAATTTTGCTTCCATTAATTTAAAGCATGCTTCGTACCTTTAAATTTTGAAGTTTGATAACTAAAGTACAATACAATGCAGATAATAAATGTGCTGGTTGGCATTGCAATTACATAGTTTAATTTGAATGTAATTTATAATTGCGATGCATGTGATGTGTCTAAATTGCTAAATGGATGACTGTTTTACAACATGCCGTTTAGGTAAATTGCTGGAGCAGCAACAAAAACTTGTCTACCCGAATATAAATCGTATGTGATGCACGCATTAAATTATTACGGGTCAAATTGAATTTTGAACGACTACTAAATTAATTCCGATCAGGTCATTGACTTATATTTATGTGGCTCACGGTCCACCAAAAAATTGCACACATTTTGTACAAACGTTTACACAAGTACTAAATAAGCCTTTGATAAAAATAGAATAAAACTTTGTCGTAGAAGTTGCAGCAACTATTAGGCGTTTACTATTTACTATTGACATGAAAAAATCAAAAGCACAACGAAGGAACATCAAAAAATTTTACATTTGAAAAAGGCAAAAAACTGAAAAAAGCTTTCTTCGGCAACTAATTTTAATTCTAATTCAACTAACCTGCAATTCTACACAACGCGTAGCCAAGATTGAATGTAATGAGCAAATCAAATTAATAATTGCTTAATTAATAATATCACATGAGTGAACTTTTCATTGAAATTAATCTAAACTTAATTAATCTAAACCGTACATATTACAAATAAAAGACTTAAACTATTACTACAGTTAAAATAAAATTTATTACTTAAAAGCATAAAATAACATTTACAACTATTTTTAGTAGGCTTTTTGTGTTATTAATGTTAAACAAATACTTACTGGAATATTTGAAACTCAAAATTGAACTTGTATTAGTGAATGATGAATTGTGTACTAAAAATTAGAAATGGTATTAAGAGTGACGTTTTAGTCGGCTGCGCCGGACGACAAACATGCTCACGATTTTTTGATAAGAAATGAAAACTATTGATTCAATTCTTTTAAAAAGTACAAATTTACGTTCACGAAACTACATTCGAGTTCCTGGGGGTATTTGAAATGTTAAGTTGGACTGTTTCCGGACTATACACTGCGAATAAATAATATTTAAAATACCCCTAGGAACTCGAATCAAGTATCGTGAACGTAAATTTGTACTTTTTGAAAGAATTGAATCAATAGTTTTCATTTCTTATTCAAAAATCGTGAGCATGTTTGTCGTCCGGCGCAGCCGACTAAAACGCCACTCTTAATATCGTTGTAGCGTTTGGTACTATTGAATTTAATTACAGTAATTCCCCAAAGTTGCGCGATATACCTCTACTATACTTTATTTCATGATCACATATAGTGATCACGTGCCGAAAATGCACTTTCCGCCCATGCGAGTAAGCGAGTAAGAGTAACGCCCCAAATTTATAGTAATCAATAGATATTCAAGTTTCAAGTTGCACGTGAACAAAACGTGTGTGGCACGCTATCTTGTCATGAAAGTATACCGTGGGGTAGTCGGTTCTTCTTACATATCGAAGTCTATTTATTTGAATAAATTATGATCGGAATTTGTTTTTATTATATTATATTATATCACACGAAAGTAGCTTAACTTGAAATTGATAGTTTTATAAAATCGAGGAGTCGTCTGGCGAGACAAAGACTTGTTTTTCATTCGAGATCTCTTCATAACAAACAACTAATTTTTTATGCCTTGCCTTTATGACAACACATATGAAATTTAGAACGCTACTGAACAATACAAAATGCGAGTGACCGAAACGGCGGCAACCTTCGTTTCCACAGGTTCTGTTAAAACAATACGCTGATTATGCAGCTATGATTTCAAGACACCTATAGTTAAAATACATAATCAATTAATAATGAAATAATCCGTGCAAGCTCATCACTGCCCAAAACGCGGTCGGAAGCGCCTACAGCAGGGTGAGAGATCAAGGAGTAGGGAAAACTACAAATCTAGTAATTCCGAGTTCGGGGTATCACTGTACATTAAAAACACCATAAAAACAAACCTGACACACAGACAGAGGGATAAGTAAACTAGAGTGTGATCGTAGACAGATGTCGTTTGCAAATTCGTGCCAAGTTAAAAGTGACGAATTTTAGTTCAACTATAAACGTTAACTACGGGATGTCGATATAGTTTCCCCTGGGAAGATTTTATGGTGCTCCCACGCTTTCACTCTCGAGAACACTTCTCACCCCAATAAACCGTAATGCACGGATTCATGCCGATCAACGGTCGGTCTTACTTATTCCAATTGATGAAAAAGAGATATATCCGTGTGAGGCCGGTAATAAATTACCTTTTGATGAGCTGAGGTAACTTAATTAACGAAACTTGCCCGCCCTGATTGCGTTGCAGAATTTGGTTTGGGATCTGGAGACTAATTAAGAATGTGAGAACTTGAAATCCAGTTTAGCGAACAATAAGCGTTTGATTGAAACTAGGAAATAGGCACTGTCCCTTTAAAGTATCTAATTTCTAAAATAATAAAGTGAATAACCTCAGCACAATTAATCCGCAGTCACTAGGGTCATCATCGCAACAAAGCAATTTCAGATTCTCGACTAATGACCTATTATATTGTTACCTTTATCGCACTCGCTATTCATTGTAAATTTATTCAAGTTCTACGAAGCATGTTCTTTGTTTGACTTGTAGTGCGCGTCCTTTTCAGGAAGTGTTCCTGTCATTGCGAACAATAACAGGTTCATCTCTCCTGATGATTGATAACAGGGAGCTTAAATAATATTCACCTCAAGAAGGATTTACGTCGTCATTCCATCCGAAATTCCTTACACTATCTCGATGTTGCCATAAAACAACGCATTTCCAACAACCAAAAAATTCTCGTCATTTTTTTGTGTAAATAAATTTATGCAGATCCCTCCACTTTATATCTTTCTTTAAGCGTAATAGCCTGCGTCCACTTCCATATTGGTATTTTTATTAACCAGGGCGACTGTTTTAGATTGTATCAAAGCCAGCCGCTGGTCCGAGGGTTTCGAGATGATTCATGCAAGAATTATTGCATCGATTGCCTATGGCTATCTTCTCCTACCGGTCATAACAACCGATACAGCCTCCCTCAAGTATTTTTCACTGTTGTTTTTTCAGGATGAAGTCTTCAATCTTTGATATTAAAAAAATGGAACCCGCTATGAATGCGAAACAAAGGAGGCGCATTCTGTACGTACACTTTTAGCCTCATTAGCGAAGAAACACGTGCTGTTAACCAAAGGTCACCTGTTCGGTAAATGTCAGATTTACTGACAGCGCATTGTGTTCGCTGAATCTCAAAACATTTAAGCGCAATTGGTGTAATTTATTGCACTCTGCTTACCTACCTATAAAAGTTGGAAGAGTGATGTAAAATTTATAAAGAAAAAATTGACAAGAAAAAATATAGCAAATATAAATCACGACGGTCCTCAATGTTCGAATAAAAATAACTTTCAGATCACGTACATCGTATGCATACGAGTCGGACCGCCACGTGCAGAAAGTAAAATATTTAGAATTGATCGCATATATACAAAATTTTTGTATTTATACCGCAAGGTAAAAATAACAGTTGGTATCGATTGAAACTCGCAACTTGAAATATTGATACTTATTGTAAGATTTGTAGCAATGACAATATCAAATAAAGATGACATTCGAAGCGTTGCTTTATCTGGACAAAGTTGAAGCCTTCGAACAACTTCACGAATATTTTTTAGTTGATCGAGGTAAGAACTTGTGATGTGCAATCTCGCTTTATAATTTATCGCTTGAAGTTCACCAGGAGTTTGTTCTTGACTTTGTACGTATTTGGATCCTATCATAACCGAGCATGGTCAATATGTAAATGGGAGGGTTTCAATATCTGTATCTGCATCGGTCAGCTGCGTCAACAATCTATTACATGCTTCCCTGGTTGCAACATCTACCAAGAATACATTACCTATTGCCCGCCGAACCGCTAATCACAGTCGAAAATTAATTGTGACAAATATTGTTGACTCACACCTTTGTTTTATTTTATCTTGTAATCGTGTTAATAAAAGTTATGCCATAAAGCAGAATTGAGTATTACAGCTCCCTAAAGTGCTATTTGAAATCAACCCTTTTCTGAAATAAAAGTTTTAATCGCAGCTGGATGTAAAACACTTACTTACATGGAAGTTGTAAGTGAAAAGTAATCGCTGACTGCAAAATTTTTTTAGAATCTATCCTAATCCGTGTAATTATTTTTTAATGCTCGATTCAGATTTTTGTTTGCTTTATGTTGAAGCTAAAATTAGAGAAGAAAATGTTGAATGGGAGGAAATATTATCTTGGGACCTGCTTTCACTTAGCAGAAAATATTGAATAAATGAATTTCAGTATTGAATATTCTTCTACAGACGCTTATTGTTAATTGGAATTTTAATGACAATATTGCAGCTGCAATTGAATATTGGATTTTTGTTGCAGATGGACTGACTGACTGCTTTTTACGAAACTAATAATTTTTTAAACAATATATTAGTTTTCTTATGTAAAGGAAGGAGAAAAGTCTAAAAATTTAAAGCGATAAAATCGATAGTCTGCATTTAAATACAAGAATTGGTACAGTTTTCACAGAAAATTTCAAATATTGGTCAAAGGGAAATCTAAATTTGAAAATTATAAATATATTCCAAACAAAGTTAATGTTTGATCTGATTCTTATTCAACTTTACATAAGAAATTTTTGTTACCATCTAGAAGAAACGAGGCCAATATCGAAAAATGTTGTTTCTAACAAAATGAATGTGGAATGAACCATTGGATTTAAATTTATTAGATTGTTCAGGGTTCCCACTTGTCCTAAAATCGTAAAAATTCTTTATGTTCTGAAATACCCTAAAAATTTGTTCGAAGTCCTAAAAATTTTCTTAGAAACCTTGCTCAAATTCAAAAAATTGAAAGAAACTAATTGATGTAAAAATATGGCAAAATTTTTAAATTACCCTGCTGCGTTAATTTTCGATTTTTTTCTGGAAAAATATCAATCTGTTTGTTTAATTCAGTGGTTATACGATAATGTTTCCTTATTGTCTTATAAGTTGATGTCAAAATTTATCAATAACATGATATTAATGGGAAAAAATGTCCTAAAGATGGTTTAGAATTGTTGGATGTAGATTTTAAAGCAGCAAATAACCATCGTGATACGATTGAATTACATGTGGATATAAAAATGGCAGTTGAT
Source organism: Dascillus cervinus (assembly GCA_949768715.1). NCBI lineage: Eukaryota > Metazoa > Arthropoda > Insecta > Coleoptera > Dascillidae > Dascillus > Dascillus cervinus. The sequence continues at coordinate 13,410,396 of OX458316.1, read as the reverse complement.
AGAATGCATAGTTCGGTCAAGATTATATTTCAATCCTGAGTTTTAATATTTTTTATCAAAGCAAAGCTCCATTGATTGACTAACAATTTCTACAAATTGGTTTGATTTATATTTCCATCGAAAATAAATGCCAATCAGATAACAAGTCTTGCTGGTTTAATTTTAAATGTTATCAGAAATACAAATGTAAACAATTACCTATTCACTATAACTGTTCAAACCATTGAAGATTTACTAGACATTATCAAACAATACACCCAGTGTTTAATCTTGGAAAACGAAGAAGTCGAGACTAATAGTAGTATAGTAGTCGAAACTGAGTTAAAAGAAAAAAGCTGGAAATTACAAATACTATTTGTAAGCAAGGCAATGAGAAGCTAAACATCGTTTGCAAAAAAGTAAAGTAAAAAATGCAGACAAAATTAGTCAGTCCCAAATTTTGCCAGAAATGGCGATAGAAGAAATAAGTAGGGAAGACCGGGTTTAGTTGACTGAAGGGGTTAGTTGACTAATTGTTTATAGTTTCTGGGTCTTGCATTATAAATCGCCGTCATCACGATATTCGAGCATCTTAATATTATATCTACCATAACAGAAGTAGCCGTTATATTAGCTTACGAGTTGTATCAGTGAGCACGAAAAATCTAGAAACGTCTTTGATAAGTAACAATTTTTCTTCAGCGTATTTATTTATTATCGTCGATTCAATAGGCTTATGCATGTTTTCACGAATGTTATGAGGAAATATGGTACATTGACTATGATTTAACTTGTATTGTTAGTATCGGTATTTGAGAATTGTTGATATACAGCTCTCACAATGTGAAAATAACGGCCGAGGCACTTTAATAATGGCTGATAAAAAATACAAAGGAGAAGAAACTTACAGATGGTCAGAAATTTATTCTCCGATAAGAAAACCCAACGCATCTACGTCTCAATCCCGTAAAAAGTCCTCTTTCTCAGAATCGAAAGATGAAACAGTATGCCAAGAAGCCTATCGAAATAGCGCTTGCTGTGGTGAAAGGATGCAATGCAAATATTGTAGAAGGTGGGTACATGAGAAATGCGCCAAAAGTTATAATGTAACATTTTGTGTATACTATCAACTGTGATTCATATTATGATTTGTGGGCTTATTTTGCCTAGTTTTTATGGAAAATTAAATGTTAAATGCTTGTCAACTGTTTAATTATTTTTATCTCTAAAGTATCCAAATGTAACTATAGAAAACTACAAAACTATAGAAAAAGAAGCAAAGTTTTTTTACAGAAAGAGAAATAAGGAATGCTATTTTAGAAAATTAATTATTTTGATTTTAATTTTTGTAGTGAATTGTAAGTAGACATGTGTTTTTTCTTGATCTCGTTTTATTATGAGCGATGTGATGGTCTGATCAAATGCCCTACATTTTTAAATACTTACATGGTCAATGTTTTTAAAACATTGGTGGAACTCCTGATCGATTTTATTTTAAAACAAACAATATTTTGCGTACAAATTCTATTAAGGTAGTAGAAGCGATTGGTAACTTACCTGAACAATAGCAAAACGTGTGTGAAAGTTTTTGTAAACTAAAATTCACTGGTGGTGTAAACCAAATCTCACTAGTGAGTAATATGGCCTTTACAACTATTATGGGGCGTTTACTTGTAGGCGTTGGATAAAAATTCACCTTTCTGTTCAACGGTGTTGTTATTTAAAACAAGCATTAACAGAAGAACCATTTTTTACAATGGCATAGATAAATATAAATACTAAAATTTCGATTTACTGCTGATACATTTTTTTGATATCTCAGTTATCTTTCTCTGAATCATACTGATCCTAAAAGTGAATTTAACGAAATTCGGAGATGTTATTTTTCCAAAAATCAGTTTTTATTTATTTTTCTCTAGAACTGATAATAAACATTTAAGGCCAAAAATAAATCAGTGCAATTTTGGGGATCGCAACTAGTGATGGGACATTTTGTATATGATAGTTTTACTTCAATCAATTAGATATCATGGAAAAACGTTAAAACTTGCGCAGAAATGAAAGGATAACATGTTGTTTATAACATTTAACGAACAAATTAAAAACCCTAAATTTAAAAAAAAGTAATGTATCAAACTGAAAACAATGTAATTTTTCAGATGAATCTGTTGTCATTAAAATATTTGTAAAAACACAAATAAACAACAATTTTAAGTCACAGTATTTATAAATAAAAGGAATTTGTTAAGAAGTTTGCAAGAAAAAGAAACGAAAATTGCTGTATAATTTATGCAGTGCGTTTATTCGTTTGAGAATACTGCGGGAATTCACGTGAGCAGATGTCTGTAATGAAAATCTGACAATGGAAAAGTAATGGAGGAAGCAAGTGGTACCCTATTGCGGTCAGCAGGAGGAGTAGGAACACAGGTGTCGTGTCAACACGGAGAAATTGCATTTCCAGCTTTGATAACCTAACAGATGGAAACTCAATTTGGTGTGTACGCGAGTGGGCGAGTAACATCTGCTAAACAACATTTTGTAATACACAATTCTTATTTTATTACTTCTGTCTTATATTTTGTAAGGTGTAGGCACAACTGTAATATTAAAATGTCTCATTACTTATTCATATAATTTTTCCCGGTGTTAACGCAAAAATGTAAATCCATTTCAGTGATCTGGAGAAAACCACCTGAAACTTGAAAACTGTAGGTCTCTCCGGTATCACGTAAATCCAGTCAATAAGCAAATTTATTTCTTTACGTGAAAGGTCCGACGAGTCGCATTTAGTAATAATTGCGATTGAAACGAGCTAAGGGACGTGAATTGGAAATCGGAGTAATTACCTTCAGTCCTTTACCGCATGTAATCGATCCGACTATAATAGTCTAGTGCCGCGATGTCCCCAGGTGATACGGAATTGTGGGTTGGCGTTTAATTTACCTGGGTAATGAGTTGAATACAGATATCACTGCCTGGGGGAAAATACTTTAACTTCATTTATTTAAATTTTTATTAAAGCCGCAGTAATTTGCAATTTCGCAATCCCCTTTTTCTAACCGAAAAAGCCTCTTATATATTTCGATGTGGAGTTTCGTTATGTGTTTTCGGGCAGTAAATATGTCGAGAAAGTTTATCTTCTCACCATACAATTTTTTTTATTATTTTTGACCGTGGTTTGCAGCTATCCGTGATCCCGTTCTTATCTAACAACGGCTGAGTTTCATATACTACAGTAAATCATTCGTTAAGATAAAATACACCAGCATCCTTCACAGACAAAGGGACGCGGCTTTCAGGTACAACAATTTCAAAAACGCAGCTTCGCCAATATTCATGCAAATAAATACGTCACGACGGAGTGCATAAACCAATTTATCTAACAAATTAGCTGATGTTAGCATGCAGCAATGCAGGTCCTTCAGTGTCCTCTCTCTATACCGAGATTGCGTTAGAAAGTTAGTAAATTAGCAATTTCCCTTTGCCGCTCGGTATAAGGTACCTACAGGGAAACAAGACCTCTAGACGTGCTGTATTTGCATGAATAATTAAGAAGGATGCAAATAGCTGAGGTCGCAGCATTAATTATCTAACTGTATGTATTATTTAGCCATCATGTGGTTAATGCCGGTATAAAATGCTCGTAAAATTACTGGCCGTAGAAATCGTTTATGGTCCTTCTTTCCTTTCAACTCCCAGTTGTGCTGTTTAAAAAATTTCAAAATAGCTAAAGTTAATTCTAATTTCAGCTTGCGGTTGGCCTAAGTTTAAATCTGTTGGACAAATGGAGATACACTTTAATTCTATTACAAACTGCTTTTAAGGGATTTGCGTTAAGATTAAACTCAACTTTTCAATCCCATCGATCCTTACCTACAACATTAACAGTTGTGTGCCACTGGACAGCAGTTAAAGTTAATTTCGACAATAATACGAATTAGAGCACTCTCTATTTATCTAAAGTGGATACGATTAAAAGTTTTGTTTTAACTTGCACACAATAAAAATGGCAATCTAAATTGAACAGTTTTTATAATAAAGTAGTTAAGATTAGACAGCATGTTTGATGTACCTACCAATTGATCGACGCTGAATATTGTAGCTAATACTGGGTGATTCATCGTATAGCGTTTTTGAGATAAAACATTTTTTCAGTAGTTGAAAAATTGTGAAAAGTGGAACCAACTTTCTTCAAGTGCTAATCTAAAAAAAAATTATTTTCTTTTAAATCAGTATGAAAAATTGACTGATAACGATTTATTATGAAACTATTACAGCTACACTCACTCACATAAGTATCCGTACCCTAGCAAATTGCTGATTTTATGCTATAAAAACTGAAAAACTTAATTTTTTTTTCAATAAATTCATTTACTTACATGAGTAATGAAATAAAAGAACAAAAAAGAAACGATTTCATTGAAAATACCTGAAAAACAGCATAAAGTCCACTTATTTGTAAAAAGTCACTCTCACATAAGTATACGTACGGTTCTTTAAAAACATAAAGTACACAATGTTTAATAATTTGTATGACCTCCATTTGCTTGTATAACTGCTGATAGTCGAGAAGGCATGGAATGAGCCAATTTTCGAGTTGTTTCCAGAGTTATTTTATTCCATTCTTCCAGTAAAACGGTCTTCAGACTTGACACTGATGTGACGCGGCGTTTCCGGACTTGCTGTTTGAGATGGTCCCACAAATGTTCGATAACATTGAGGTCTGGGGACTGCGGTGGATGTTCTAGCTTAGATCGCACATTATACAACAACCATTCTCTTATCAAACAGGAGGTATGCTTGGGATCATTGTCTTGTAATAGTATCGCCTTGCCTGTGAGGTTCAGTTTTTCAATGCTTGGCAGGTAGCTGTCTTTTAATATGTCTAAATACATGTATTTATCCATAATACCTTCTATGAACCTTAAATTTCCAACACCATTTGCAGACATGGCGCCCCACACCATTACCGATCCACCTCCGTGTTTGACAGTGGGAACCACATTTTTGGGATCAAGTGCTTTATTGCGTTTTCGCCACACTTTTGTACGGCCATCGTGACTAAAAACGTTGAATTTGCATTCGTCGGTAAAAATTACACGTTCCCAGTAATTCGGATCCTGCAAATGGATGTTGTGGTACTTTTGTGCATATGCCAAACGTTTTGCCTTATTCACTTCCCTCAGAAACGGCTTCTTTCTTGCTGTTCTGCAATTGATACTGTTCTTTTTCAAGCATCGTCGGACAGTTTCTGGATTAACGGCCACTCCATGATCATTTCCAATGTCTTTAGTCAATTTCACAGCACTCTGCTTGGGATCTTCTGTTATTGATCGTATAATATGCCTCTGCATTCTCTCGGTGAGCTTCGAAGGGCGACCCGATCTTTCTTTATTTTCAATGCTACCGGTCTCATTAAAATTTTTTACAATCGTTTGAACAGTAGATTTTGGTAAACTCAATGTTTCAGCAATTTCTTTCAGCGATTTCCCGCGGTTTTTTAAGTCAACAGCAATTTCACGCACTTGTATTGCAATTTCTTTCGACTTTGGCATTTTATTTGCAGGTATTACTATTGCTTCTCAAAAATGTTCGACTTCACGCTCAGAAAACTGATTAGTAAATGTAAATACTGCTAATTTTTTGTCGTACTCAGCAAAAATTTAACAGAACATCTGTCCGTTAAGTAACGTACGTATACTTATGTGAGAGTGCCTTTTTACAAATAAGTGGACTTTATGCTGTTTTTCAGGTATTTTCAATGAAATTGTTTCTTTTTTGTTCTTTTATTTCATTGCTCATGTAAGTAAATGAATTTATTGAAAAAAAAATTAAGTTTTTCAGTTTTTATAGCATAAAATCAGCAATTTGCTAGGGTACGGATACTTATGTGAGTGAGTGTATCAGGAATTTATTTTTGCAGTCTTACCTACGTTACAGTGGATATTCTTATAATAGTCAAATTAGCATTTAAATTTTAATAGTAACAAAATAAATTGTATTCTATTTTTAAAAAATACAACTTCTATAGTATAAGTAGTATAATATATAGTAAAAAGTAACATGTATATAACAACAAAGTAAAATAACATAACATAAGTATGTAGTAAGTATGTAGTAAGTATGAGTATGCAATGATTACTGAGGATGGATGCACGAAACTGGAAAAAATAAAAGTTTCAGTTTAATCATTGTGTTGACTCTTTTTAAAAATATGTTTTTTAAAATGTAATATGTGTATTTGATAATGTTTTAAAGAATGTGTTTTTTAAAATGTTTGTGATTTGTTAACTGTTAAAAAAATTTTTAAAATTGTTATGAACAAGGAACGAAATTTGTAAGTAAACATAACTTAAGTAATAACTAGAATAACTAAAATAACTCATTAAGAGAAGAAGAAAGCGGGGCTGTGCCAAGAACACTAGCAACGTTGCCTCTTTGTATAGCCAAACTTATTCGTTGCTTCAAATATGCTTTGGCTTGAGGAATTCCCGTTGTTTGCACAATACGCCTCCCCAAATCTTCAAGGAGAGAAAGGGCATCAGCACTCCAAGGACCCAAAGTTTCCACAGCGAAGGCGACAAAAAAATAATCATCAGAAATTGACTTATATTTTTTTTTTCTTAAGATTTTCTGACAAGTGTGCAGCAGATCTTGCAGAAAATGAAGAATCAGTCAAATGAGAAGGGGCAAGTGTATCCGTACAAGTAAAATCCCAAACTAAGGATTTACCTACTTTCCATGGAATAACTTTAATACCATCTGGACGTTTGCCATCATCCCTCAGAATACCATTAGGTTCAAGGATACAAGGAATGTTGGCAGAAGAGAAAGCACGTTTAATAATGTCATTAATACAGCTGTGACGAGAGAGTCTACCAGCACTTTTAATGCAGGATAAACCATGATGACCCAACGAGTCTACAGAAGAACCACACGAGCAGATATGAGGATGACAGAAATTGATGCCCAATCTAAGTGAAATAGCAATTTGTAAGATGTTTTTTTCTAAAAGAGTACCTAATTTACAAGATGGAAGAGCTTCAAGCCAAGCTCCAGATTCAAGTTCAGATCCAGCTAATAAGATAGCTTTTTGTGTGATATTTGAGGAAGATAATAAATTTTGAAATATTTTCTCACAGATAGGTAAGTCCCAATTTCTTTGAATAGAAAGCTCTTTTGGAAGTAAAGACGAATTAGAAATTTCCTTGCAATAATCAACAGCCTCGTTAAGGGATGTAATTTCAAAATTAGAAAAACTAGAAGGTAGAATGGACATAATAAGTTCAGAATTACAAAATATAGAAGACAAAAAGGCAGGCGAGTAAATATCAATTATAGACCTTATACCTAATCCACCAAAACGGATTGGTAATTTGGCTTGAGTCCAAGATCTTATTGTAAATTTAATATTCAAAAATTTTTCTAAAGAAGAAATAACAATATTATCCAATTCAAGACACTAATTTTTAAATTTCCAAAAAGGACAACATCTGAGATTATAAGTGAAATTAGGTATCCAAAAACAATGGCGGAGTAAAAATAAACTAATATGAGGATTAATTTTACATAGATTTGAAGAAAGTAAAGAGAATGAATCAATTTTTTTAGAAATGAATGGAGGAATTGCTGCATCGAAAATAGGACAACCAAGAATAAAAAGGTCTTCAACGTTACAAACGTGTATACAAGGAGCTAATAATTCGAATCTTTCCAAAATTGAAGACTTGTCTAATTGTATTCTAATATCGTCTACTTATTTATGGCAGAAAGCTTAAATTACACGCTCGTAAAGCTTTTGGTTAGACTTGTCAGGATGATTTAAGAGTACCTGCAATAAAAAATCTGCAGCAGGATATCTAGCACAAAGTGGGGCTATCAATAAGCAACAATATCCAAAGCCATATACCAAGTATTGAATGAAAGTTGATTTCAATTTGAATGGTTTATAATGCAATTAGATAAGTACTACACATTTCTTGCGAACTTTTAACAATAAAAGGAAAGAAAAATGTTTTTGCAAGCTAATTTTAGGAGGCATTTACGACTCTGCTCTAATGTAATTTCAAAGTAATTAGTAATTATTTAACTTTTTCATTTTTCCCTTTATGTGGACATATGAGATTATAAATATAAGTATAAACTTACTTTTTTATTGTTCCTTGATTTTCCACAAAAATTTTATTAGTAGACTTAATTTAAACATAAATTATAAGTTACGTCATGTTTTTAAATACACTTAAAAAAAGTTTTTTGTCACAGATACATTATACACATACAAATTTAAAATACACTTTAAAACCTTTACAAGTTTGTCATACATTATTACACATAACTAACACATCGATAATTATCGATAATTATAACTAACACATCGATAATTATCGATAATTATCGATGTGTTAGTTATGTGTAATAATGTATGACAAACTTGTAAAGGTTTTAAAGTGTATTTTAAATTTGTATGTGTATAATGTATCTGTGACAAAAAACTTTTTTTAAGTGTATTTAAAAACATGACGTAACTTATAATTTATGTTTAAATTAAGTCTACTAATAAAATTTTTGTGGAAAATCAAGGAACAATAAAAAAGTAAGTTTATACTTATATTTATAATTAGTAATTAATCCGAGTCTGAAGGGAAAAATACCTACCTTATAGGGCATTCTGTTTGTGGTTACAATTAGTAACTAGCGCTTAAGAGACCATTGTCGATTAAGATTTACAATTTTTCAAGGGAAAAGTTTTAAACACTTATTTATTTGAAATCGACGGCTATTTCAAAATTTGGAATTTCAGCAGCGTCTTCTCTGTGATATTTTGAACGTAAAGACCTGAAAAACAAAAAAACAATTTTGACTTATTTGGCTTTATAACAATCTGGCGCCGTTGGATTAATTAAACTAAAAAAATAAAACGCCCATCTTGTGTGATTATTTGAGGGGCATTAGAAAAATGCTTTTTCGCGAGAATGCTATTAGAGGGACCACCCCGTACAACCGCATAAAATGGAAGAACTATATGAACGTAGACATTCAAAGTAAAGTTCTCTGAGAACGTGGTAGTAAAATAATCCAGAAATAGTGTTATAGGAAACTAATAATAATAAAATTAGGTATTAACAGGAGGTATTAATAAACTTCAACATTTACGAGATACTGACAGTTTGATGTTAAAGGATAATGTCGTCCTTACGATATTTCATCTTCCAATCAAAGAAGGAAAAAATTATGGTTTGTTGATGTAGATTGACGCCGAACGATTATTTTTCATATACAGTGGTACCTCGGATAACGAACTTAGTTCGTTCATTGACTTCGCTCGTTAACCGAAATGTTCGTAAATCGGAACAATATTTCCCATTGAAACTAATGCAAATTCAATTAATCCGTTCGCTCGCCCAGAAACATATTGTTTTTTGACTTTATGGATTTATGTGTGGCAAACATATGAAATAAAATAGATTTATGAAAATTTAAAGATTCTAAAAATTTAGTATCTCACCGATTTATGATGTTAGGAAGGTCTAATGCACGAATCCGGTCAAAAATTCAAAAACTGCATCGCCATTAATAAAATATAATGATATGCAATAAAATGGATAGTAAATAATATTACCATTTACGAATGCATCTCAGCAAGGACGATGGCAAAATATTTTTAAAAGCATGATCTTTTTTCACTTTATAATTTTTAAGACCCCGACCCCTATAAAACAATTACCTGTGACTACAATGGAAAAGTTTCAACCCAAAATTTACAATACTATTTATAGTTCACTTGCACCCATTATTTTGTGGAACGAAATTAAAAGAAGGTTTGACCTCATCTTTAAAGTTTTACATTTTTTAAAAGAAATAATTAATAGTTTAGCATGTTTGTGCGTTCGTAAACCGAGGCATTGTTCGTAAACCGAGTTAAAATTTGCTAGGAAATTGTGTTCTTTGACCTAATTGTTCATTAACAGCGGCGTTTGTTGTCTAAGGTACCACTGTATGGTGATTGAAAATATTTGATGCGATGCGACGATCCAAAATTGAAATTTGAGCTTAAGATTTAGTAGCTTTTGCAAAATATAATTTTTTGAAATCTAGTCAATTTAATAATGAGTAGTGGAGTAAAATTTTCAACGATAATAGTTTGCATTATAAATTCCACAAATGTTTTTTGATTTTTATTAAAGTACAAAAAAATGTTCAACGAGTTTGGTATAAAATTAAGTTTCACAAAGTACGAAGATAATTTCTCTATAAATTGAATCCAGTTTCTGGACGAAATTATAACTTCTTGAAGAAAAGGGCGGTGTATAAGTTTTCAACAGTCTTTAATGAACTATTTAAACTTTCAGCAACTAGCCGCAACTTGACCTTAGTGGTTGTCTGAATATGCGTTATTCATCTAAACTGCGACCAACTGCACTATATTTGCTCAATCCAGTTCATACTGATTTGGGTGATACCTATACCTACATAGATGTACTATTTATATTATATCACGAAGTTTTTTAGCACACTGTGTTCATTGTTAGTGGCGACAATAAATTGGTGTTTTGAAATTGCTTTTATGTTAATTTCTTGGCTCTCACGCACACAAAGTGTTAGGCCCACAAACATTCAGGGAATATTTATTTTTCGACGAAAATTTTGAATGATAATTTTTTTGACTGCAATAAAGCCTCTTCCGCACCCGGGTTACAATACCGTGAGGTCTTTAATGGTTGTCCAAAAAAAAACTACCTTCTAGGGAGTTATCAATATTTCATTCTAGCGTGATATTAGAAACACTACTCTGTGATTATTATCTAAAAAAATCATTTTCAAGACAAATTAGGAATTTATCATTAGAAAGTGCTAACTTCATTTTCATATATGACAGCTGGTTGATGTTAACATCGGTATATAGCCATTATATACAGTCATTAACGATCTCCTTGTATACTATTTCAGTAAAATTAGAAAAACAAAACAATACTTTTTTATAAAGTGATAATGAAAGCGTTCTTTGCTTACGGAAAAATCGTAAAGAAAATAGGTACCGAACACTTTTTTAACTACTTACTGGAAAACAATACAATTGTAAATTATCAATTTGACGGTTAAGCAATATTATAAATCCGAAAATCTCATTTTAACCAAATTACAACACTTTCGTTTGAACCATTCAAATCGCCTCGTGGATCAAAATCATTCAGAAAAAAAAGCTTCGTTTTCATAACAAGTTGTGCAATAACAAAACGGCGTTATAATTGTTTTGGCAATATCAGTACAAAATTTCGTTCTCGTTAATGCTACAAATTCAATTTTTATATCCAACCAAAAAATTAATGCTAACTGAAAAAACAAAAATTTAATTTTTTCATGTGCTAATTGTAAAAGCAATTTATAAGAAGATGGCTTACTTAATAAAAGCGAGTTCCAACGCCATTGAAGTGATCGATACTTTTATCCAATCTGCTTCAAACCCTTACCCCACTTAATAAGACAAAATTACTGAATTGACCATTTCATTCTAAAGACTTATGGGTCACATCTGAATTATGCATTAATGGAGAATCAGCAGCAATCACTTTCCATATAAACTTGAATAAACTTTACCTAAAAATGCATTGGAACAATTGAGAACTTTTATTCTACTCTGTTATAACAATTTATCGTAGCTGTTGATAGTTTTGTCTAATTATAAAAAGGAATATTTTTAGAACTGTACCTGTAGGTATTTGCTGCATATTATTCAACTACCGTCCTGCAATTGACAACTTTACAAAAAACGAAAGCATTCCTTTTGTTGAAATTTTCAGGCGCTATTAACTCTCGAAACCATCATCGAGCCACCTTAAAAAGATTTTTTTTAATTTTAGATTACGTGCAACGACGATTTAATTAAATTAAATCTAAACTTGTAGATTTCGGTGCCAAGCAAATGGCCCATTTATATCAGTCGGTTCCTCTTAACCGCCACTGGAAGTCGGTCCATTTAATAAAATGATTTGAATCGTTGTCTACTGTTCGCCCTTTTAGCACACTATGCTGAATTTTACTAACGTTTAATTAAACTTAATTAAAAAGAATTTTCAACTACCGCGTCTGGAAAGTATCTGGATCAACCTTTTCATTGAATTAATTAGTCTTTGATGTTTGAGTATCAAAATTCGTTAAAACAATTTTTTTTTTATAGTAGCTACCATCATTTATGCGCTTATCTTTCCCATCTGCAGCTTCCACAAAGCCGTTATAAAGTCGTTTCAATTCACGAACGTCGTGAGGATCGTCAGGTTTACTGGCAGGTCGAACTCTATTAAGGTAAGTGGTTGCTTTAGCGACTTTAGGGCGAGGGCAGGGCAATTGTAATTTAGACTCTATTATCTCAAACACTCTTTTCAACCGAAATACTTTTCGTACATAATGCGAAATTTTCAAGCATTGGATTGGTAAGTTTATTTCATATTTTAAAATACGTTTCATACAGTTATTGAAAATCGACCTCAATTTAAACAAATAGTGAAAGTTATTCTGCGATTTATGTACTGCACAACAAATGGCTCATTTCAAAAGACGCGATCTATTTAACTGTGCCAAGTTTATAGATAGAAAATTTTTTCAAGCAAGCCATTATTGATGTTATCGAATTATTCTTAACGGCTCTCGGCACAGAAACTTGTTTACTTCAATACTACAATTTTACGAGATCGTTCTTCTACTAAATGATAGGCAACCACGGTACCACCTTGGTCATAAATAATTATGCACAATAGAGCGCCGTCAAGTAGCTATAAATCACTCTCTTGAAACGACTTATATCTCAACATTTACAGAATTTACAACGCCCGAGACGTGTTTGGGTCGCCTCTTTTATTCTTACAAAAATTCGTCTTTAAAATCGTAGGGTGACCTTGCCAGTGAATGAACACTTTGCATTTAGGCTGTTACATTTGCGTTCAGAGAATTATTTTCTCCGTCCCCAATATCACTTTTGCTGCTAATCACTTGCTGTATCGACAGATATTTTGTTAGAGCACAAGATTATTGCATCATTTGGAAGACTCAGTACAAATCAATTTATATAATAATAATATAATATAATAATGATAATAACGATAATAATCACTGTACTGATAGGCAAATGTTCGAATTATGTGGGCGTCGTATTTATATTTCCCGTCAATTTCCGAATGTGTATCCTATATCGTTTAATTGATACAAATTAATAACAAACCATTTTTCACTTCCATTCACTGTACGTACTTGAAGTTTTATGTGAGCAGGATATTTTTTTATTACATAATTGACTAACGGTAACAATTTTCCCGCTCCGATAAAAATTAATGTACCGAAAATATGTGATTATTGTTAATCTGGCGCGCGGTTGGAGCGGCGTCGTCAAAACGGGGCAACGTCAAAATCGCATCGAGGGCCCGATGGCGGTGCATGTGACGCACAGGACCGAATGTGACAGTCGACTATTAAGTTTGTAAATGCGTTAGTGTGGAGGTAATTATCGTCATTCGATGCGTCAATATAATCGGAAACTCTATTCGATTTTTGAAATTGAGATTTAGAGGTGCGTTTAATGCGATCATCGATTTTACACGTTGGCTAATAACCGGGCAACTGTCAGAGTGACACTGATTGTTTTCAAAATGCGAAAATGCCGTTGCTTGGTAACTGACAATTTTCAAAAAGAATTTGAAACATTGGTAACCAATCATTTTGAAAAACATTGTCACTTGATTATTTTGAAAAACAATCGAAAAATTTGTTGCCCTGGTTACTAATTATTGCTTACGAAAACAGCCAGAGTAAGGTTTATAATTCTAACATTTCCACAACATTAAAAAAAAAACACTTTGAAACGTTAATAGGGAGCTAATAGTTTTGAAAAAAAAAATGTTATTTAGTAACATTGACAGTGACAATTTTGACAAACAGTTTGTGACACAGTCGCCTCGGTAACTAATAATTTTGGAAACAAAAACCGTTCGTTTGCTTAAACATTGTTACCCAGTAACAGCCAGAGTGAGACTTGAAATTTCAACACTTTTGAAAATGACTCTTTGAAACATTGGTAAGTAGCTAATAATTTTGAAAAAAAAACAACTGTAACCTTAGCTATGAAAACAGTTTTATTTAGTGACATTGCTAATTTTGACAAACAATTGGTAAGTAATAATTTTAAAAACAAAAACCGTTTTCTATGATTTCAGGTAAATCCGCTTTTTTAAAACAAAATTTCAAATTTGGAAACAATGTATTGTTCCAAAAGTGGGTGTTCATACAATCAAGTCATTTTAAATGAAGAAAATAAATCGTTGAAACATTATCTAGCCATAAATGTAACAAGAAAAGAAGCTAGGTTCGTTTCTTTCGGTTAGTTTTTATTACAGGCGGTAAGGTAGTACATAAGTTTCCTGGAATTGCAAATTCCACAGTGCATTGTGTTTTGTTTGTGTCAAATAAAAATTGCTTAAATATTGGGAAATATAGCTTAAACGCAACCGTTAACTACTTTTTAATTTTTCTTTGTAATTAAAAAAAAATTAAAGAGAAAAAATACGATAAAGTAAAATGTTGCCAAAGGTTTGATTATTGTTTTCAATACGATACATTGAAATAATCAAAATGTTGAAGATTTGGACATTTTAATTAATAACAAGTTTAATTGACATAATATCAAACTGTAAGTAAGCGAAAACCGCCCGGATAGCGACCTTCTTTTAAAATTTGAAAATGCAGTCAAAGGCGCCGAGGGAGGGTCTTACGACGTTTACTGTTAAAGCAACCGTAGTGGTTCATTTTATTTAGTTTTTTTCGCCTATTTCGTTTTGTTGACTTAAATTGTTTTTGAAACGAACGGATTCAATTGCATGTTATTAGTAAAAGAAAAGAAAAAAACGAAAATTTGTTGTGATGTAATTAGCGTTATTTAAATATTGTCATTAGATTGAATAAAACTTAAGTTATACCCTCACATGTATTTATTATTATCCTTTAAAGTTTATCGAAATAAAAAACGAGAGAATATTGACGTTTAAAATAAACTTTCATTTTTCGCCAAGATATTTCTTTTCCACATAAAAGGTCGAAAACAGGTAGTTAGAAATACCGAAAATGTGTGCAGCTTTGTCATTGAATGTTTCATATACCAAAATTAGAATTCACTTGCTGCATTCGACCACACCGCATGCCATTATTACTCTGAAGTACGGTTGTAAATTAAACTGACGGATGACTTCAGGCGATCTTTTTCTTGAACATTTCTCGGCACTTTTTTTTACATCAATTTACAAACATTGAAATAATTAAAAAACGGTAGTATATGAAGAAAAACGATATAGTGAGGGCCGCCGATAAATGAGTAAGCTACAAGACCATTACAATTTTAAAGCAAAATGTTGAAAATTGGAGCCGTACAGGAAGTTGTAAGACTAGGTGAATTTGGACATTTTAATTAATAACAAGCTTAATTGACATAATATCAAACTGTAATTAAATGGAAGTCGTCTGGCTAGTGTGTACTCGTCGTATAAGATAGCGACCTTCTTTTCAAATTTGAAAATGCGACTGTACGGACAACGTACAAAACCATTGAATTTAGTCTCGTGGCGCCGAGCCACCTTAAGCATTTTATTTCAGACGTCGTTAAATTCGTGAAGTACTACTTCAATTAATCCTTTTTGTAACGAAACTTGTTGGACTTGCTTCGAAGTAAATAAAAAGAATTTTTGTATTGATTGCGTCTATTGGTTAATTCTTTACCGCTCTAGTCATGGGTATAACCGTGGCTATAATTCCTGTTATCACTTTCAGCCAGACTTTACTTCACACACTGTTAACCGCCTATCAAGGTTCACCAAAAGAGAAGCTTTAATTTTAAGTAGATGCATCTAGTACCTACACAATGCTTGTAGGTGTGATGTGATAAATGGTTGCCATAAAATTGTGCAAAAAATAATTCTATATAATTCAATTATTTAAAATAATAATACCTGCTTGGAACCACAAAGTGAATATCTTGAATTAAAACTTGATTAAATAACAACAGTGCATATGCCATATTTTGTAATAATTTCGAATAGCTTTAGTTTTATTTAGTTTAAAAATTAAATTCATTTATAATAACTAAATAATCAAAATTTAATTAAATCTACTGTCAATGTAATCGTGTTTTGTTCAGAATAATTGACATTGAATTATCATCGATTTTCCATAAAACCATTATTTTTTAACTTTTGGATACGAAGCAATGGTCCTTTAATATTGTACTTCCGTTCGTGAAATAATTGCCATCTTTGGTGTCAAGAAATCTACCAAGTTAGGGTTGACAGCACCACTATCCTAAAGTTCAGATTGTGTTTCAGGAAGAGGTAAGATGGTAATCTGATGGTGTGATATCTGGTAAAGATGGAGGGTGCCTCATACCTTCCCAACTCCGTAATAATCTCTTAGGGGGTTCTTGCATTTAGTGTTTTATCCTTAATTGCAGCAGTTAGAAATAAATTATTTCAATAAAATTCCATCACACGCCTGCAAAGACTTAGGGTCGGCATCAAGGTTGTCACAACGAAGCATAGTTTCATGCACCGTTTTGAGTTTAAACAGTGACACGTTTGCGCACTCAGTGCAACAAAGTAGTTACTATGTAAATCTTAGGTATCTGATACAAGATACTAGATGTTACGGTAACCCATTGTCATCAGTTTAGGAAATCAAGTATTTTTGTTTATCATCGTTGTACTACTGTAGAAAAAATATTGTATACAGCACGTGTAAAATTGTTATGGCATTTGACGTGTTATTCAACTCAGCCGTTTGGCCACGCTTAACAATTTTTTTCCCGATATCAAAACTTTCAAGTGGAGCTCGAAGTAATTTCAGAATGTTTTGATTGGTGACTTTGGAAGTAGTAAATTGGGATAAAAAATTTGGATCAGTTGTTGCAAACATTGGGTAAATTTCTCATTTCTCTTTGTTACAGAATAACCCATATTTTGGACCCTCCTCATCGATTATTTTGAAGTTTGTTGCAACCGTCAGGAAAATCTATAAGTGTAACATAGATTTAAGTTTTTGAAATAATTATTATAAAAGAGGTCATGCAGAATAAAAACAGACTTATTGTTAGTAGATCTTCTTGTTGGACTTTTTATTGAGATTCCATAAAATTGTTACCATAAAAGAAAGTGGATGTACAGAAGTAACTAGCAGATATACAATGGAATAAATCAGGAAAATTGGTGGAAATTGATTCAAGGATCATAATCTTGACTAATAAAAGTAAAGACATTCGACTTCCAGCGAGATACTTTTATTTTTCTTCCACGTTTTTGAGTGAATACTTGATATAACAGTGTGAACTATAACCTCAGCACCACCTGAAACCACAAGTTCAAATCTGCTTACTTTATTTCGCATTGTGAAACTAAGCAACGAAGAATCAAGCCATCTCTTCTCTCAAGGGAGCAGCAACTAGTTCCAGAGAAATATGGACGAATTGAAAAAGGTATCCTCGGTATTCTTCTTATAATGCGACCACAAGAACGAAGTTTACATATATCATATTTAAAGTAACGTGTTTGCAGTAATTAATGGAATATATGAATTTAGAGTTTGAGCTTTATTAAATATTGATGGTAAATGAAACGACTTTGGTAAACGCTTTAGCACTTGTCGAAGGTCTGAAGGGTACTCTGGTCAGAGACGCTAGCTTATACGTGGTCAAGTCGTTGCAACTGACTTAGGAAAACTAATCACTTGAAAATCAATTCTGAACATAATGACTCAATACATTTTGTACATGAACTCCCTTACATAACATCAATAATATCAAGAAGATGTTGAGGGCGTAGGTCATCAATTGAGGGCCTATCCGGAAGAAGGGCCTATCGACCGATAGGCCCTTTTTGTGGAGTTTGTTTTAAATGAACCGCCAAACTTTAAACTACATGCTCAAGAATTTTCCTGCAAAACTGACGACATTGTGCTGAGTTATAGCTGCTTATGTAAGCACGTTGTCACCTATTTCGGAAGGTATTGTAATTTTGTGAAGGATATGTTCTGCCTCTTGTTACTTTTTTGTGCATTTTTGTATTTATTTACTTACTCAAAGATGAGAAATCATTTTACTAATATTATTTTTACTCTTACTTTTTTACATTTTTATTGCTATATAATTATAATATTTTTTTTAATTTTTCACTTGTAATACCACTAGAGGTTAAATTATTTCCGGATTTTAATTTAACGTCGAGTGGTATTCGGTAAGAAAATTTTGCACCTTTTTGCAATTTAATTTATGTACATATTATCTATAAACGTCACTCAACGCTATAAATAATACGATATTTTGATTGCAAGTTTATGGGAAGCGTTGAATGGCATTTAATGTCAAATGGCATCGTTTATTCTGGTTACGTGTACTTAATGTAAGCACTAGTGACAGTAATTATTACGTCAAACAATTTCCACTAAAATTCACTCCAGGGTCCTACCCAATCGGAAAAAAATTCCGAAAAAATACTTGCGTTGCCTTGGTAGCGGTTCAAAAGAAAGGCTTCTGATTGGTTGAACAGGCTGGTACAAAATTTTCTTCAAAAACATGTTTTTAAACAGTAAATCATTTCTTAGCAACTAAAACGTTGTTTATTTTATTTTCACTTGTAATACCACTAGAGGTTAAAAAATTTCCGGATTTTAATTTAACGTCGAGTGGTATTCGGTAAGAAAATTTTGCACCTTTTTACAATTTAATTTATGTATTGACATATTATCTATAAACGTCACTCAACGCTATAAATAATACGATATTTTGATTGCAAGTTTATGGGAAGCGTTGAATGGCATTTAATGTCAAATGGCATCGTTTATTCTGGTTACGTGTACTTAATGTAAGTGGTAGTGACAGTAATTATGACGTCAAAAAATTTCCACTAAAATTCACTCCAGGGTCCTACTCAATCGGAAAAAATTTCCGAAAAAATACTTGCGTCGCCTTGGTAGCGGTTTCTAAAGGTAAATGTGGCAACACATTGAATTCATCTTAATAATATTTAAGATACTTGATTTGTCTGTTCCCACGGAAACCAGAGAGAACAATGAAATATTTTTTCATTATAACGTCACCAACAAATACACGATAAAAGTCAAATGTGTCACCGAGATGAAATTAAAATAATAATTTTATAATAAATGTTCAAAGTTTTGTCCGTGTTGATGTCTACACATTTCCACTCTCCTAATTATATTTCCCTGCACTCTTTGTAGCATTTCCTCATCTATCGAACGAGCTGCTTCAAATATTCGGTTAACTAAATCATGGAAAGTCTTCAGGTACTAAAGCTTGAACTTTTCTGTAATGATAGGGGTGAAATCGCGCATCCTTAATTATTCGGTCAACTGAACTGTGCGATATGTCCAGCATATTAGCGATTTGACGTGTTGATGTTGTTGGATTGTCTTCTAATAAATTTAAAACAGCATCCTCTATTTGAGAGGTTCTTGTAGTTCTTGGACGAGCTCTATCCCGATAAAAAGCACCCGTTGGTGCTACGCTTCCTGTTTCTCTTATCCTTCGGTCTAATCGTCTAAAGACATTACTACTAGGATGTCTTCTCAGAGGATACCTGTCGCGATAGACCCTAGCAGCAGTAGCAGCAGCATTATTTTCGCATGCTCCCAGCACCAAATGCATGTCTGCATATTCGTTGTTTGACAACATTTTAACATGACAAGAAAAATTGGCAACGGTTTTTTCTAGTCACGATGACATTTATAAGCCATCCTCAAACGAGTTTTTTCCCGATATGGAACTAAATAATTAAAGTAAATGGTTGATTGTCAACCACCAACGACAATGTTTATAAAATATGTTCTTTAAAATGTTTTTTAAAATGTTTCAATGTAGTTCTTTAAATGTAGTTAAATGTGACGAACTTTAAATTTAAGGTGAAGTTTTTTAAAATAAAAAAATAAAAATTCGATGATATGGAAAAAAGGACAAATATGTAAGTTAAATTACTTTAATTATTTATGTCATGTTGATTTGATTTTTTTTATGATAAAGTGGTTTAAAAGTAAATTCAGAGCAATGTTGCCGTGTGTTTTTTCAGGTAAAACTGGCGTAAAATGCTTTTCTCGAAATGGTATATTTTGAAGAGTGATCGACTACAAACTTGTTATAGTTATTCAAAATTATTATGCAAGTGATTATAAACACCAATCTTGATAAAATATTTTCCAGTAATCTAGTTAAACGACATCAAATGTACAAACTTTGGATATTTATATCTTCAAAATTAATAGCGATGGAATTTTTTCGATACTTTTCTCATAATACTTAGATCTTATATAATCATAATCCATCGAGGTGTTCCGCGAATTTTGGGATACGTTGTATATCATCTTCTGTCACCTGTACCGGGTTATATTTGAGATTATTCGGGGTTTACGTTATGGTTTTTATACGTAACATTAATTTCTTCTTTAGTCACTGTAGCAATTTTGTTGTCACAGCTTACAGTCTCATTTTGTCTCCAGGAGATAGATAAATAGCAAGTTGATCGGCTATTTTGCGTTCTTATTTAGCTAAATTTGATAGTCACTTCAGACGGATTTTATCCTTAATTGTATGAAAGCTATTTATTATTAAATTCAGCTGGGTTGACTATGACCATTCTAATTGACTTTACTGTTCACTTTACATTATATTACGATTTTTCGATAGGTAGTGATGTTTTGTCTTGCTGAACCTAGATAGTTAGGTATATTTATTCTAATTATGTAGAACGATTTTCTTGATTTTTCTCGATTTTCCCTGATTTATATACAACAAAACCAAGTGGTTTACTGAAATTTGAGAAGATGTTTTTTCAGTAATTGCAGAAAATTTACTGGCATATTCCTTGGCTAATTTTAAAACACAAAGCTTCGACCAATATGTGTCCTATACAAAAAACGTTCTAATAAGATTTTCAATAGGGTTTGTAAATTTCACCCCCTACACATACATACTTATATAGGATCGAATTAGGAGCTACGGAGAAAGAAAGGTAGAAAAATTTTCGTTTAAGTCTCTACCCGCTTTTTCTCAAAGACTTAATTGCTATGTCTAACCCGTCACTATGATTTTGATCCATAGATACATACAGGTCTATGAAAAAAATATTTTTAACTAGCCTTCCTGTTAGTAGAAAACGTCCAATCATTTTCATTTGTTTATCTTTGCCCAAATTAGGAATTAAAACACCAAGCTCTAATATTTCGTTGAAAGTATAAATTTGTGAGACGCCTCATGCAATGAGATAAGTGTAAAGTGTACATTTGTAAAAATCTCTGTATTGTTATTGTTATAATATGTATAAATCATCTAAAGATGTTTGTAAGTTTACAGTGCGTTCGTTTGATTTCAATAAATTAATATTAATATCTACTTGATATTAACGTATTATTTCTTGGGGAAGGTTTCACCCCACTGTGCACTCAAGTTACGAAAAAATACCATGCACTCCAAAGGTTAAAATTGGTAATATATATTTTAAAAGATATTGATTAAGTGTATATGTAATTTTAAATCAATCGATTAAAAAAAGAAGCGTTTCTATAGATGGGTTTTGAAGAAATTATTCAATTATTCAATTTAATAAATGATTTTATCTTATACGAATTTGCTCGCACTAATAAAAGTTACTTAGAATAATATCTTATTGTTTTCAAGCATATTTAGTATCTGCATACACAACTTGCGGAAGTGATTTAAATACTTGTTTTAATTAAATCGTTCTTGTAGTAGTAGCAGTTGTGGTTTAAGATCTGGTTTCAGCCAACAAATTGTATAAATATTCCTGCATATGCATGAGGTAGGTGAAATTTAATTTGAAATTTTAAAATTCACCTAAATCACAGTACAGTAAATTCTCGCTATGTTGAATTTGGAAATAGTTTTAATTTGATTTCATTTAAGTGGATAGGCTAAAAAATGTTTTTGAGTTTGAGGTAAATGCGTCTCGATTGGTTGGTTGTTACACCTTCTGTTACTTATTCACGATATCAGGTACGGAATAGCAAGCACTCGACTCCTCCTACTCAATGTTGACTCGTGCAGGTAGATAAACTCCTATTGGCCACATATATGAACACCTACAAATTTTCATCGTCAAAGTGATGTCATCTTTAATGGAAATTATTTTAATGTACGTCGAGCATAATAATAAGGATAAAGGTTGATGTGAAACTGAGTGGAAAACAGCCTGACAGAACGAGATAGCACAAATTACAGACCGGAACAGGAAGCGAGATATGGAGGTTCCCATGTGTGCGGGGAAACAATGAAAGGTAGCACTGAAAATTCTTAAAAGTAAAGTTTCATGCCCCTAAGCTAATTACTTCGAAGCGCTCGCTCTCGATTTTTTTTAAATTGATTATCAGAAAATACGTCGAACAATGTTTATAGTGGAATATCCTTAAATAAGTTTAAAATTAGGTGTGAAAGGTTGTCACCAAAAATATTTAACAAACTCAAACGAGAGCATCAAGGGAATGAATGTAAAGAAGCGACGTGTAAAATATTATGCTTTTATTTCTATTCAGAAAATCCATTAATAGTATTTTACCTTCAGGTTAAAAGCTTTTGTAAAGAACTTAATAGAAAACTTTTTCCATCAAGAGCTTTTATGTGTAGGTCCTTGGATGAGTAATTATACTATATACATAAAACAGTATAACTTCACCGAAAAGTATGTTAAAAGTTTACAACTTTCTTTGTAATTCGAAAATTTCATTTGGATAACCAAAAATAATAGACGTGTGATGCGTTCACTCACGGCAGTGTTGTTTCGCTTAATTTAATGTAAGAGTGCTCTCAAAATGCTACTGCTTTATTCATCTTCATAAACATTACCAAGTTTAAATACAATTACTTCAAACAGGACACTGTAAATAAATCAGAGGGAAGCTTTTGGGGACAAATCATTTCGGTAACGCCCAATTAGCTAAGAACAGTGGTAGGTACAATTTACTTCCCATATGCAAACTACCGCAGTTTAATTATTCAAAGGTGGCCTTCTGAAATCAAGATACAATTAAACTCAGTTATCACGAATTTTACGACGATTTTACTGCGATTGCAAATATAGAAATCTTTCTCTGATTTCACATGTTTTTTTAAATCTCTTAAAATGAATTAAAGAACTATCTTCTTTTAGGCAGCATCTCAAAATTTAAAGTTTAATTGTGACTTGAAATTTAAGGTTATTAACATACGTACACTGTCAGTCAATTTAAAACGGACTCGACGTGCGAAATTTTCTGACGTATTTGGTGTTTTTAAAATTCTAAATCGAAAATAGATCTTCTCTATAACGAATTTCTCTATAACGAATTTCTCTAGAACTGGAGGGGGAGCTTTTATAGGGCAACCAATAAAGCATTTTTTCATAACATAAATACTACCTGGAAACCGACTGTGCGATTTTGTCAAGGACAGTTAGTAGATAAATTCTGCATAATTTCCAACTCGAGAATCATAATTTTTAATTTGTTACAAACAATTTTTAACAAAAAATCGCGTTTTTTTTAGTTTCTTGCTTTTAAAATGGAAACTAATGAAGCATTCTTAAAGATTAAAATTGTAGAGAATTAAATTACGAAGAGAATGAGAGGTCGAACAGCCCGATCGAATAATTAGAACCGGAGAAAAGCCGGAAAACCAGGTAAATTCGGTGTTTTCTTAAAAAATTTGCAATTCCGTAATTTTTTAATTTTAAAACTTGAAACTTTGCACAAAGATAATTTATATGCACTTTATGTGTGCAAAACCCTGCCTTTGACGGACTAACAGTTTTTGCACAATTTCCATTTCATTTTTTTCTTGCGATATTTTCGTGGAGGGCTGGATGCTCCTGTAATTGTCTGATTTAAATTTTAAAAACAGAATTGGAAACTAGATACTCACAGCAACAAAACGTGTATTTTGGTTTTCTTATAAAGTGCCACAAAATAGCTGAGAAACGGTCGTGAATGTGAATAAAAACGGTCGAGCACACGAAAGTGATCGAGTAGTGGCGGGAAGGTGGGACACTTGTGGCCACCCCCAAAATTGAGCTTTAATTGAAAGCTATGTATTTGAAATTTGGTCCACGTATGACTCTGGTATAAGGTTAGAAATTTCCGGTTTTAAATGTTAATTGTCGGCGTTAGTTTTCGAGAAAAAAATAAGAACTGATTTTTTATAAAAATACTATCTCCCAATTTCGTCAAATTTCACTTTTCAGGATCAATATTATTGAGACAAAGATGTCCAAAGTTAAAAAAAATCCAAAAGCTGTAATTAGCCTAAAATTCCCTTATATTTGAATCTTAACAGGAAATGTAATGATTTATGACTCTAAAGATCGTCAAGAGTTCTCCGAAAAGTTAAGTACGATTTAAATTTATGGCATTGTAAAAATTTGCATTGTCGAGTGAGTTCCAGTCCAAGTGAACATCAGGAGCGTGCCTAAATCGAACCTTGTTACATTCTTGTAGATTTCTAAAATTTTTGTAAGTCCTCTAATAAATTACGATTATGAGAACGAACATGATTTAAAGTATGGATGTTGAATTATCTTTTTTAAGTCGAAGAGGACTTATTACATTTTGAATTAATGTTTGAGTTCAAAGATGAATGCGAAAGATTTTGAATAGTGGGCTGATAATAAGTATCGAACCAGAAATTTCTAGCCTTATACCAGAGTCATAAGTGCACCAAATTTCAAATACATAGCATTCAATTAAAGCTCAATTTTGGGGGAGGCCACAAGTGATGGAACACCCTGTACAGTGCTTTCGTAAAGTAAGGAATAAATTCGATAAAACATTTTAGAAGAATTTTCACAAAAAATCCTCGGACCCGTCAACTTTAGTTTTTAAAACTGCATTTTTTTTAATATTCATAATTTTACGATCATCTTTTGTTTTCGCACTATGACTTCATCGACAATTTTTTTAAATGGCACCCCATATTTTTGTTCACGAATTTGGACGCAGCACATTTTTCTGAGTACAGAAATGTCAAATTCGTATGACCTTGAAGAGGAAAGTTTTTGAAATAATCAGTCCTAAAGTTTCGAATATGTATGGTAAAATTATTAAAGTAGACCAATAATAATATCATCAAAAAGCGCTGGAAACAAAAGACGATTTTGACATCAACAAAATTTATTGGGAAAACGCTCAAATCCGTCAAATTTTATTTTTAGTAGCGCATTTTTTAAAATATGATTGGTACAAACTCAATGATTACAAAAAGAAAATAAAGAAAACGGTTTAGCCATCTCATAATACTAATTTTAAGTAATGATTAAATTCAAAAAACAACTAAATTAAAATATTGTGCACTCTTGATTTCCTGACAGCAACCAATATGATGAATAAATTCTTTTTGAACATTGTCAATAACTTCAGGAGGGATTCGTCTTATCTCGTGACGAATTCTTGCTTTAAATCTTCTAAATTCTCTAACCTACTAACGTACACTTTACTTTTTAAGTATCCCCACAAAAAGTAATCAAAGTGTGTCAAATCTGGAGATCTCTCTTTTGTTTCCAGCGCTTCCTTGATGATATTGTTATTGGTTTACTCTCATAATTTTACCATACATAGTCGAAACTTTAGGACTGATTATTTCAAAAACTTTCCTCTTCAAGGTCATACGAATTTGACATTTCTGTACTCAGAAAAATGTGCTGCGTCCAAATTCGTGAATAAAAATATGGGGTGCCATTTAAAAAAATTGTCGATGACGTCATAGTGCGAAAACAAAAGACGACCGTAAAATTATGAATATTAAAAAAGATGCAGTTTTAAAAACTAAAGTTGACGGGTCCGAGGATTTTTGTGAAAATTCTTCTAAAATGTTTTATTGAATTTATTCCTTACTTTACAAAAGCACAGTATAGGAATAGAACCGGGATGCGCTTCCCGTCAACGGCTGATCTCCCCCCACTACTCGACCACTTTCGTGTGCTCGACCGTGTTTACTCATATTCACGATAGTCTTTCAGCTATTTCGCTGCATTTTATAGAAAAACCAAAGATAGGCATTTTGCTGCTGTGCACATTTAGTTTCCAATTCTGTTTTTAGAATTTAAATCTGACAATCACAGGAGCATGCAGCCCCCCGCGAAAATATCGCAAAACATATGAAATGGAGATTGTGCAAAAACTGATAGTCCGACAGAATCGGGGTTTCGCACACACAAAATACATGTAAATAGTTATTTTGTGCAAAGTTTAAATTTTTAAAATTAAAAAATGACGGAATTGCGAATTTTTTAAGAAATCACTGAATTTTCCGGATTTTCTCCGGTTCTAATTATCCGATCGGACCATTCGACCTCTCATTCTCTTCGTAATTTAATTCTCTACAATTCGCCTATTGACATCATTAAGAGTGCTTCATTAGTTTCCATTTTAAAAGCAAGAAACTAAAAAAACGCGATTTTTTGTTAAAAATTGTTTATAACAAATTTAAAATTATGATTCTCGAATTGGAAATTATGCAGAATTCATTTACTAATTGTCTTTGATAAAATCGCACAGGCGGTTTCCAGGTAATATTTATGTTAAATTATGACATTTATTTTGATGTTACTTGGCCTATTAACCGTAAATTTTTTTCTTCAATTCGATACTTCTTCATCGAGAAAAAATGCTATATTCAATAGTTTTTAAAGTACCTACAGTGAATTGGGATTGAACATACAATTTGAAAATTGAAAATTCAGGTGCAAGACAGGTGTAAACATTCACCACATTTGTTTCCTACAAACCGATATTGTTGATAGGGTTTTAATTTTTGTTATTATGTAAATAACATTTTCTTCACAAAGTAACTTTATTAATAGTTATTTAACCATTATGTGGTTGGTGAACTTTATTTACCAATAACTCAAAAATTATTTTAGGTGGAAACATTTTTCTTCGATGAATCGAATCCATTTTAAAAAGAATAATTTACGGCTCCTCTGCCAGTTATGGAATAACCTATAAGGTGAAGTGCATTTCTAGCAGGCTGAAATGCCAATTGACTTTTGTCACTTTGTTTAGGGAATCACTTAGTAGAGCCATTGTATATTGACGGAAATTTGAACCAGCAGAAATACTTAGATCTTCTTCAAATGGAGGTAGGCCCGCAGTTGGATGCTTTAAGATGCAACGGAGCAATAATATTTCAACATTGCGAAGCACCAGCCCATAGTGCTGCCATCGTCAAAGAGTTTTTAAACGAAACATTTCCTGATAGTTGGTTTGGCCAATATGCATCAATCCATTGGCCTGTTCGAAGTCCTGACCTAACACCAATCGATTTTTTCTTATGGGAGCATTTAGGAACACAAGTTTACGACCTCATAAGAGATCAACCAGCAACTGTGGAAGAACTAAGGGCAAGAATAACTGAAGCTTGTAATTCTATTACAGTGCGAACTTTACAAAACACTCGAAGAAATTTGCAAGATCGCTTGGGACATTGTCTGGCAGTCGAAGGAAAACACTTTGAACAATTCCTTTGATAATTTCTGATAATTTTTGTTAATTTATTGAGTCATTTGTGATTTAATGGTTTTTACGTTTTGTAAATATTTACATGTTGTCTTCCAAAAGCTAATTTAATCATAGCCCCGAGGAGCTTTCGCTATTTAGTTTCTAAAACAAAATGACAAAAGTCAACTGCTAGAAACTAGAAAACGCTTTTACAAAAATATTTTTTTGGAAAACTCTTTCAACAGTTTAGGATATTGAATTGTAATCTATTCGATACTTTAAAGAATCTTCTAACTTTGTTCCAAAAATGGTTTAAATATTTCAAACACAACAAAAGTTAACACGGGGTACAATTTTTACCATGCAATTCCCTATGGCAACAGTTAAAAAAACGCACTGTATATATTGATCATCTGAACCGTCCATTAGAACAGTCTCCCTGATTAGAACGGACTGACTGGTCTGAAACTATTGATATTTTTGTACCAATTCACAATATTATTCCTTTCTTCTTTGACTTCTTAAACTTCAAAAAAACTTTATTTCTAAATTAACATAAATCTCAAATCAGTTGTTATCAAGGATTGCTGGGATCTCCACCACTGCTTGATAATATATATTTTTTAAATTGACAGAGATATTTACATTATATATTCAATTTTTAAAAAAAGACACGGTGTTACACTGGTATATTGCTTGATTACAGTATTGGTGGTAGAATTGTTTTTTAAATTATAGAACAGAAATCGAATTATTCTAATCAATCAGTGAATCGGCACTAGACAGATTTGAGGTTCAAAAAAATTGTAAATAAATGGTACCTATGTTTAAAAAAATCATAGATAAGATTTAGTGCCTGTTACTCAACGGATTGTACACAATAAATTTATTTTTAATTTTTTTAGAAAATAATTATAAAAATGAATGCACAATTAACACAAATAAATCATAATATTACTAGATCTCTACTCAGATTGCAATGTAAATGATTCACAATTGATGTTTTTACCGCTTTCGGTTTTTTATTAGCTGATATTTTGTTGTAATCAAGTTTTCTACGTCCGGTTTCTGCTGCAGCCGTAATTTTCCATTAGTAAAATTCAATAAAATTGCCATCATTTTAGAAGTACCAAATGACCAAATAAAACGTACAAAAATTAATTCAACTCGTGTGATGAGTTTTTATTTCAGACCGCTCACTACCTAACCCGCTTTTAATAAATCAACGATGAGCTATCCAAGCAGTCGCCGCGTAAGTAATTAAAGCGCCGAACGTGAGTTACACAAAAACGCTAATTACTTTCCGACCCTGGCAAATAGCAGGTGTTGCGAATATACGATATTACAAATTGCAATAATAAAAAATAAGGGAGATATCTTGATGCGGATGGTGAAACGGTGAAAAATGAAACGGGTATTAATTCTTTTCGTTTTTTTCCACGGAAATATCGACGTGAAAATATAAAGGGAATGTAAGGCATGTAGGCACTATAAATAAAACGGTTTTATACCAATCTACGCCTGTAATCACCTTAAGAAAAGTGGGTGCTTTAAAACAAAGTTTGTTGGATTATACTAAAGTTTTCTTAGCAATGAGATCAACACCCGGCCAGTATATCATATTTAAACGTTGAACGTGTAAGATTTGTACGTTCATAATTTTACCAAAACGTGTTTTACCTAATGAATGGAAAGGAGCGAAAAAAGTACGGGGAATGTAATCTGTTCAAAGAGACCTGTAGTCTAATGGAAGATCAGTAAATCCTCGCTAGTGTTACGGTTGATCTTGTGTACTTTGAAGTTTACAATGGATTTAAGATAACAAAGTCTAAAGGATCTCTATCGGCAATTAGATATATTCCTTGGGAAAACATTTCGCTTTATAGGTGAACGAACACATGACGGAATTTCTCTGAAATTACTGTAACTTTAATGTCGTGCTATCTTTAATAAAACCAAGAAATTACTATTAAAGTAATTGTTTTCATGTCCCAGAAATTTAAGAAAAATATTGGTGTACTGAAATACATTTTTAATAGATATTTAACTATTACACAAAAACTTTTAGAGAAAATTATTATAAATATTTATAGTATTTTACTCAAGTGATCTAGTCAATAACTGATGCATGGAAATAACAAAGATACTAAATACCAAAATGAACAAACTGAGTTATGATAAAAAATCTGAATATTTTTTAAAGTTGTGCTCTAAATAGTGTTTATTTTTTAACTAATGCAATATAAAATAAAATAAATAAAAATGTTTTTCTAAACAAAATTAAGAAAGGCGCTAAGTACCGTTTTCAAGATTAAGCAATTTTCTGTGGCTAAAGTTTTTTAAAAAAAGGCAACATGTTTTCTAAATGCCGTTTCTTATGATTCCCTAGCTTTTTGGTGTCCGATAATTGGGATATTGTTAATTTCTTCACCTCCAAAACCCCTAGTGGCAAGACCGTCTTGCCTATTTTTAGGACGCAATATTCTTTCCAGGGTGCAATATAAATAACACCTTTGGGTAGTTTTTATCTGGTTTACGGTCAATTCGTACCCGGCGATTCGTACCCGGCGATTCGTCCCCGGCGATTCGTCCCCGGGCAATTCGTACCCGGGATAATTCGTCCCCGGACAATTTGTCCCCAGCGAGCTGTATTTTTAAGAATGTATTTGCAAATATTTAACAAGCATTTTGATTTCTTGTATTGAAAACCTTTACATATGTGCACCTTATAACAAAATATAGATAAGTGAAAATAATCGCACGTGTGTAAGTAAATAGTGCAATTATGATGTTAGTGATCAAATGCACATATATTAATGCCGGGAAACAGTTCATTGCTATAAGTTTTATGTCCGATCAAATAATGCAACACCTTGAAAATTACGGCAAATTTATTCTGTAATTTGTACAATTAATTTTTGGTAACAATAAAAAATTTAAAAAAACAAAACTGAAATAAAAATTAATTTTTGGTAACAATAAAAAAATTTAAAAAATAAAAATAATAAACAAATTAATTTTTGGTAACAATAATTTTTTTTTTAAATAAAAATAAAATACAAATTAATTTTAGGTAACAATAAAAAATTTTAAAAAATAAAACTAAAACTCAAAATTATATGAAATACCACGCAGGTAATCTAATAATTGCCTATTCTGATAGTCTTCGACAATTAATTTTATTCTTCTCCCAACATCGACGTATTTTTCTTGCGGTTTAAAGAATTTCCCGTTAGCAACTGGCTGATTTCGTAATGGTGTAAATGTTGTTGTTTTTTTAAGCAATTTACGAATTTATATATGTTTGGGTAAAACGATCCGCAAATAAAAATAAAACCACGCTGCGAGCTCTCTACTGAATTGTTGGTCCTAGCTTGATTTTCTAGAGTCCTCTGGTAATTATTCCACTGGTTTATTTCAACCATCGGATTCTGTCTTCGTCTTCTTTGTGGTCTGCCAATGTACGTATTCAGTAGAAGGCTGGCATCGTGGTTTTATTTATATTTGCCGATCGTTTTGCCCAAACATATTTAAATTTGTAAATTGTTTAAAAAAACAACAACATTTACACCATTACGAAGTCAGCCAGTTGCTAGCGGGAAATTCTTTAAAATACAAAAATAAAAAATATGTCGACGTTGGAAGAAGAATAAAATTAATCGTTGAAGACTGACTATCAGAATAGGCAATTATTAGATTACCTGCGTGGTATTTCATATAATTTTGAATTTTATTTTTGTTTTTTTAAATTTTTTATTGTTACCTAAAATTAATTTGTATTTCAGTTTTATTTATTTTTATTTTTTATTGTTACCTAAAATTAATTTGTATGTTATTTTTATTTTTTTCAATTTTTTATTGTTACCAAAAATTAATTTGAATTTCAGTTTTATTTTTTAAAATTTTTTATTGTTACCTAAAATTAATTTGTATTTTATTTTTATTTTTTTCAATTTTTTATTGTTACCAAAAATTAATTTGTATTTCAGTTTAATTTTTAAAATTTTTTATTGTTACCAAAAATTAATTTGTACAAATTATAGAATAAATTTGCCGTTATTTTCAAGCTGTTGCATTATTTGATCGGACATAAAACTTATAGCAATGAATTGTTTTCGTAAAATAATGTAGGTTGGTATTAATTGTTGCAAGTCACTTGTTACTTAAACAATAACTCCACTTGCGTTGTTAAAATTTTTTTCAACTAAAAAAAGAAAAGTTTTATTTCTAACAGCTTTTAATTCTGGTTAAAATGATGTATAACAAGTTAATTTTCAAAATACTTTCAAAATACCGGGTGAGGTTGAAATTTCCATTTAATTTACATAAGTATATTCATTGAACTGTTTGCAACGATGAAAAAATAGATATAAACATCATTAATGAATATTATCAGAAATATGCAAAAACATCTATGTAACAAATTTGATTACATAGAGATTATAAACATAATTATTTACATTATTGTTATTCCACTCAGAATCAGTCTAAAAACGAAAAATAACGGGTTGGCTCAAAATAATATGCAAATAGTAACACGCGATGGTTTCCCGGCATCAATATATGTGCATTTTATCACTAACATCATAATTGTACTATTTACTTACACACGTGCGATTATTTCCACTTATCTATATTTTTTTATAAGGTGCACATATGTAAAGGTTTTCAATACAAGAAATCGAAATGCTTGTTAAATATTTGCAAATACATTTTTTAAAATACAGCTTGCTGGGGACAAATTGTCCGGGGACAAATTATCCGGGGTACGAATTGCCCGGGGACGAATCGCCGGGGACGAATCGCCGGGTACGAATCGCCGGGGACGAATTGACCGCATCCCTTTTTATCTACCTTAATGTTAAATTCGGTTCTGATTTTGAACGCCGTAGTTGTCGCTTCATATGATCAGGCTCTTCTTATTGTTATTCTTGTTTAAAACACGTAGCAAGCAAGAAGCTACTTTACTCTACCAGATACGCCTTAGATAGAAATAAGGCACGGTCATAAAATTTAAAAATAAGCTAATAAAAGACCATTTTCTTCTAAAATCATCAGGTGAATGTTTAAACTTTTGCATGCTTAGCATATCACAGGTATCACATTAAGAATTGTCCTTATTTACACTTCCTCCAATGTAAAAGAACATTCCAAGAAATAAATCCAGAAAAAACGTTAATTTATTTTGGCCGGTTATTTTAACACCGATGAGTGAAATTTACACTATTTTTTTACGGCGAAATTGGAATACACTCGAGTCTTTTTTATACGGTAGATACGTTCCATAGAAAACCGTATAAAAAATATTCGCATAAAAAGAGACATTACATATATGATTAAAATAGCGATAGGTTCCATACTTTCCTAAAACCTTATAAAACCAAAGCAACAAATTAAAAAATAAACGAAAATCACATAAAATAATCAGAAAAATAGCAATGTTTAAAAAGCATCAGGTAAATTGGTTCGAAAATTAGAAATCTTTACAATAAAAATTAACAAAATTTAAATTTACAATAATGAAAAGATAAGCATCATAGTTACATGGAAAATTATACTTCACGGACACCACGGCTTACACTTAAACTTTGTACGTAAAACACTTTGGATAATGAAAAGAAAAAAAAACATTAATTTTTTAACGCTGGCGCTGCTTATACGAAGGTTAAAATGCAGTGTTCATATACAATTTATTGCAACTTAGCGACTTGCTTATCTACAACTGAGAATCGCCAGCTCCGATACTACTGGGAAGCTCCACATTTTCTTCAAATTATAAACCGCATA
This sequence comes from Dascillus cervinus, assembly GCA_949768715.1. NCBI lineage: Eukaryota > Metazoa > Arthropoda > Insecta > Coleoptera > Dascillidae > Dascillus > Dascillus cervinus. The sequence continues at coordinate 13,377,120 of OX458316.1, read as the reverse complement.
ACTTCAAATCCGCATAAAAAAGATCCGCACAAAAAAAGACCAGAGTATATATATTATGTTAAGAGAAATAACGCCCAAAAGTGTAACGATAATCGAGAAATAAGTCTTATAAGCCATGCGACAAAGATCTCCAGGAGAATTATTTATAATCGAATAAAGATGAAATGGGAATAATATCTTAACCAATAGCAGCATGGTTTCAGGAGAGGATCCGATGCTGACCTAGCAATGGGAGGACTAGCTATTCTAGCAGAGAGGTATTTAGAAGTGTAAGAAGGTCTTTATGTGTTCTTTGTAGATTACCAGAAGTCTATCGATCGAATAAGGCATGAACTTTTTATTGAGGCAGAAAATAAAGTAGGAGTGGATAAAAGAGCCATTCATATAATAAACAATTTATACCGGAATCACAAAGCGTGTGTACAATTAAGTAAAGATAAAACACAGTTTCTTCAAATATTAAGAGGAGTGTGACAAGAAGAATGCATATTTTCACCAATTCTCTGAGAGAGTTCTACAGACGGTAAACGGCACATTATAGATATTATTTATCTCGTTGATATAATTAAAACCAGAAAAATGTTATATCTGGGGTATTTGATGCGACACGAACAATATCATCATCTTCAAATGCTCATTCAAGGAAAAATCGTTGAAAAGAAAGAAAACGGCCAAAAGAAGAAATCACGGCTAAAAAACATTAAAGAATATACATGATACAGGATCATCAATATTACAAAAAGCCAGTGACAGAAAAGAATTTTCCATGATAATCGCCAACCTCAATTAAAAAGGGATGCAGGAGGAGGAGGTTATTAAACGACGATTTTATGGCATCATATAGTTACAGGTTTTGTAACTATGTAAATATCGCTAGCGGGTCTTACTTTCACACAGGCCTTATTTGTTACATTTGTGATTGTTGCACAAACGAACAAAAGATTTTATCCAGAGAGTTCAAGAATGTGCAGATCATGAGGGACAATGGAGGAGGTACGTCGTCAGGAGAATGAATTTCTGGAGGTTTTGAAGCTCGCTTCTACGTATATCCAAATTAGGCAACTGAGTGCCCATGTGGCCAAACTATTGCCCTAGATAAATAATCGATCGTCGGCATCAATCTGCCTAATGGTCCTACTCCCCCGGGTAAAAAGGACCAGAATGCAATGTACAGCCTGGGCTAGGCGGAGACTTACATAATTGAAAATGTGGTGCATTTGCCAACATTTATACAAAGCCCCGAACTCTTAAAGTTGTAAAAAAGCAGCAAGTTGTTCGACTAGCCTAAAACTTGAATTCGTACATCTGACGTCACGGGCAAGCCAAAATCTGAACCATCGAAGATGTTGACAATATTTTAGATAATCAAACTGACCATTCCCTAATAACAACAGAAATCACAACTGGCCAGGCAAAAATATCATGAGAGTTCCAAACAAGAAATAAGAAAAATTAGAAATTTAGAATTCTAGAAAAAAAAACACAGTTTGAAAATATTTTTCCTTTAAACAAAGTTCGTTTTCAGTTGAAATGATCTCTTGTAAATTTTAGTCTGCAAATTCTGTTCTTCAGTAAGTATATTAGTACAATCACAAGCTTCGTATTACTCATTGTGCTTCGATCAACTTCCTTCTGATCATTAGGAATGAAAAATGGATACGTTTGAAATCGCTTCGAGTTCATTTCTCAATTTGGAACTTGGCGTGCTACTGTTTCTTAAAGCAATCGTCTGACTGTCTCTTAAATTAGTCTATTTCGCCCCTGATTTCATCTTCCCATTAAAACTCGTAACCAAGTGACTTACTGAGAAATGGTCTAGTTTTAACAAATTTAGCAAGTACTGTTCAGAATATCCCTCAACCAACAACGGTGCCTCCTGTTAGTTTAAATTTTTTGGTCAATACACGGTAGTTCCCACTTAAATGAACGAGAAGTTTCGTAGTATGGAAATTTGTTAATTTTTCTAAATTGTGTTTGAATACAGGGTGATGAAATAAAGGTGCCCGTGAGTAGCTACATGTTATAGACGATTTCTAACGAAACACGAATTTGAAAGCTAAAATAAAATTTGTTGTCTCTTCACCAAGATATAAGCTTTCCTATTCAGATAATAAAAATCTATACGATTAACAATTTTGTAATAATTTCATTGTTAGGGTCTAAATTTGATGCAGTTGATGGTGCCTTTTAAAAAAAAAGTGTAAAAAATCTATTGAAACCAACTTTATTACCGATGTCAAAAGTACGGTTTCTTGGCTCCGAGGAAAATTTATCAATGTCGCAACATCGCAAATCTCCAAGGAAACGTTGGCAACAATAATTCACTTTTCAATGTCAGTTCTCTTGTCAAATTTGAACGATACAAGTCAAATGTCCTAAAAAGTCTTAAAATGGAATACAATGTCAGTGAATATCTAGACATGTTACTCCGCTTGGGCGAGACAGATAATAACGCATCGGAAGCTGCTAGAGAATATGCTAGAGTGCATCCACATCGACGTCATCCAGATGCTAACGTAATTAGAAAAGTGGAGCAAAAATTAAGAGAAAATGGCCAAATAGTGCCGATTTCTGTAAACGGTAGACGACCTCGTGAAGTTGGTACACCACCGTTGGAGGAAGCAGTTGTGGAAGCGATTGAAACTGGATCAGGACAAAGCATACAAGGATTAGCACGATAGTCACTATAAGTTACTTTTTCCTACTCTGAGATATTTGAGATTTTATGTTTCAATTTGATCTGGAAATTACATTATTTCGTTTTTGACTAATCTGTTTTTAATAAATAACATGGTTAGGGGCCTTTTAAACGGGAATCAGTAAGTGCGACCGAAAGTTCATCCATTCTTATCAGAAATGGCGCAAATAGTAGAAAATCTCTACGTCACTTAGGGACTTTTTGCATACAGCCCTTCAATTATCTGTTTGTTGTGTATTCTTGTTTAATTACATTAAATTATTTTGAAATAAAAAAAGTTATGTCAACGTGACAGTTGTTTGTCTTACGCAAGTGACAGTATCTGTCAGTGTTGGTTGCTTAGATATAAGAAGTAGGCCTACCTGAAAGTAATTCTTTAGAAAAAGAAATATGTGCAGTATTGCCACGTTGTGCTCTTATTGTTAGACAAACTGTTTTAATTTTAAACATAATCTATTTGGACCACTTTTGTTGCGATTTCCACAATGCTTCAACAGAAAGCATTGTCCCAATATCAATCATGGGCACCTTTTTTTCATCACCCTGTATAACGTTAAAATAAGGATATTTACACATATAGATTAGGTATTTATGTTAAATACAGTGGGGAATGTGATGGAGTATTGCGTGGGTGTGCGAACAGACTGATTTGAATTGATTCAGTTCATATATTGAATATTATATTATGTTGCGTTTGTGCAGATTGTCGCCCACGCAAAACTCCATTAATAATCCCGACTACTATACCACCAATTAAGTTAAAAAACAATCAATGTCTTATTGATTTGCCCACACAAAGATTTTACACATGGTGTTTTTGAAATAGAATACAAAATTCGTAAAAAGATTAGGTAAATTAAAAATTTGAACCTTAGCCAAAAGCAAAATTATTATTGAGCAAATATTTTTATTATTACTGTACGCAGTGTATTTTGTGAGATTTAATTATTTTAAAATTTTATTGTTTTAAGAAGCATCAAGTAATTTTTTTTCAATTAAAAATTATTCTTGCAATTAATTTCAAGAGTTTAGTGGATGCTTTTATTAAAAAACAAACATTTTTAACATTACAACAAATTAATTTTTTTAACAGAAAATAAATTGGTAATTATTTATAATAAATCAGAAAACTGAAATAGTAGGTGCTAAATAGATACTTATTCAATAAGTAAAACATAATTTAGCAATTTTTAACAAAAACATTCAAATAAATAGGAACTCTATAATTTATAAGTAATTAGAACTAAACATTAAATACAAACCGCAACAAATGTAACTAAATTACTTTTTTAATTTGTATAATATAATAAATAGTAAAAAAGCAAAAAGCAAGTAAAATTCCGGTTACAAAAATGAAACAACATATTCATTAGTAGAAAACATTTGACAAATTTTAATTATAGTTAGGAAGAGTTGAAGTATTAACTGGCGCGGGAAATACAAATCCTTGGGACGTAACTCCAGGTTGATACCAAGTTGACGGAGATGAATGAGGATACATGTAAGGCACATGTGTCGGATACTGCATATTCACATTGTGGTTATAAACAGGGACATGAGGAGACAGAATAGGCATCATTACAAGAGGATCCATTACTTCTGGTGTAGCAGTTGCGTATATTGCAGGGGCACTAGGTGGATGTACGGGGTACACAGGCGGATACATTTCTAAATGATGTGAATAGGGACTCACAGGAGTAATGGATAATGACTGTTCATTTGATGAAAATGGTGAAGTTGAATTGTAGGCATCTGCAGTGGGGGTCTCTTGAGGAACTAAAACTTCTGCAGTTAAAGGGTAATATCCAGGCATCCACGTACTGTAGGGATCTTGATTGTCAAAATAATGGTGATGAGATTCTACAACTCACAGAATAAATTCAAATAAAAATGGAGACAGATGATACCTTGATAATCAATGGGTAATTGTTCATTCATCATAAATTGAGATGTAGGAATGGGTTGCAAGAATGATCCATTATTGGGAGATGACATCATATGTTGATTCCAATTGGGCTTCCAGCATGAAGCATTATCTTGAATGTTAAGTTCGTTTGAGTTTATCTCACAATCAGTGGTATAAGAACCATTCTGTGTAGCTGACGTTTCAGTATTCATTTGCTCAATTTTCTATAATATTAAAATTAATGATTTGAAATTTTAAATAATGTAAAACCTACTAATAGGAATCCTTTAGAATCGGTCATGTTTGCTGGATGCTGTAAATTGGAGTTAAGATTTGCAGCATTTTCATTACTATTTTTAATTTTTCTTCCTCTACAACGGCGTTGACTTTTCTGCTCGTCCTCTTGCACTGGAGGACTTAGTGAACTCAAAAATAAATTTTTGGAGAAACTGCAAAATATAAACAAAACAAGTCTTTAAGAAACATGATTTCAATTCACACCGATATGGTAATGGCCACGGTTTTGCATCTTTTTCTGGTGATAGGTCACTGTAGTCGACAGTTCGCCGTTGTGCATATTTTGTGATATAAACCACACATTTATTTTCGGGTCTGTTAATTTCTTGAATATAACAATTGATATTCTCTCCATTCAAGTTTAAACTACACTTCGTTCCCAAAATTAATTTATTGTCTCCGTAATACCATTCGCCTAGTCTCATTTCTGGAAAAATAAATGAAAACACAGGATCTCAAATGTGTCACTTTATACCTCTTCGGAACTCAAGCCAAGAATCATATTCAATGTTTCTGTAAATGTTGGGATCCAATGCTTTTGCAACCTTATATGGAAACGGTATGGTGCCTGAATCTTCATTCAAAAGAAAGTTGATTTTGTCTTGCATTTCAGTTTTCTTAACGTGTTTGTCGTGCTCATCAATTTCGAAATGATCCATTTTAATTGAAAATTCTTTTGCATGCAACATAGTTCCAACAATTATTGGAATATTTGGAATTTCAAAAACATTTTCATATAATAATTGGTATACAATTGCTGAAACAATAATTTAATGTAATTTAAAGAAATTGGTGAGTTGTTTTATTGCAAAATGCAATGAATTATTCAGATAGAAGAAAACTTCTATAAGCAGCTATCAATGTTTTCGTAAATTATTTGAATATTTTGTGAACTATTTAGTTTTAATTTTCCCGGTCCCAAAATTTAAAATTCTGCTTGTTAACAAATCCCTTAACATAAATATAGCAAATGTCTGTAAATAAAACGTTGCTTATTTAAATTGCCAAATGACTCGATCTACAATAAATATTCAACAAAACTGTGGCCATTTGAAACATATTGTAATAAATAAATTTTGTAACATGTTTGTTGTTAACGCTAATATTTGTTACTTTGAAAATTTTGAGATGCATATTAAAATGTTATGCAGTTTTAGAGTTGCTAACTCGGTATTATATAGGGTCATTACAAATGATTTTAACATTGAAGTGGGCTTTTAAATTTGTTACATTTCACTCACACTCTATTTTAAATTAGCAAGTTTCTCATGTATGAAATTTGAAACATACGCTATAAGTTATGAATTATTTGTAATGACCCTGTATAAACTAAGGGAAAAACTTACATTGACAATATCCAGCTGTCTCAATATGCTCATATTTATACACAGCATCATAATGGTCATCACTCATACGACACAACATTAATGGTTCCGATTGTTCATTTACATTGATTGAATCCATGGTGTGAGTTAATCCGTCAAAAATAAGCATAGTGCGACTGAAACAAATATTTTAAGTTGTTAAATAAATTTCCTATTTTCATAGTTACTTGTAATTTTTACTGATTAAATTTATTTCAATATCACTACAAATGGCCATATGATTTCCCAATTTAGTAAGGTGTTCTATCCATTCCGATTCATTTTTGACTAAATTTTCAAATTCATGGTAATTCATTTTACCGTATTCGATACATTCCCTTCGAGTTCGTTCATGGTAAACTTGGGAAGCAAATAACTAAATCAAAATTAATTATATTTCGGGATTTATAATTTTGTGTTTTAATACCTGCTCAGTAACTGCACGAAACAAACAAGTTTCATCATATCCAATATTTTTCCGATAATATCCCAATTTTTCCAACCAAACGTCGGTGTTTCGCGGATTTTGGCCTTTTTTATTAAAATTGGTAGTCATTCTGAAATAAATTGTTTTCGAATTTAGCACCTCTGCAATGAATAACACTGGGTTGAAGCTCCAACAAATTGAACTGAAATTTTGCAAAGCGCGCAAACACGTAGCAGTTTCAAAACACCTGCGGCGGTATCTTCTGAAGTGAAGAATAGACATACCATTTTTGCAAGGCTTTCGGTAACAACCAATGGTATTGTTGCCATATCATAAATCCCCTCTTGGGTTAAAAAACCGTTTCTCAAAACAAGACAGCGGTATTCGTGCATCCCGTACAAGTATATAACTTATTTTAAATTTTTAGCTTTCTTGGCCGCATATTCATTATCTTATAAGACGTCGGTTAAGTTATGCCCTTCTCTTTTTCTGATTCCTGATATTTTATCTTTACTTTCCTTTAAGTAATAAAGTCCTTAATAATTTTTACAACGTCGAGCAAAAATTCTCTGTACTCCAGCAGCTAAATTTCAAATTGTTAATTTGTCGAATTTAATTAATTACCTTAATCACCTAATTAAAGTTTACTCCTGTGTACTTTTAAAATTATTTTTATAAAGAATAAAGACGGTTCCTAGAACTCGCAGTGTTGTTTTGCCGAAGATCATAAATTAACGTTGGAAGTCAAAATTAATGGCATATAAGAGACGCAGGGATGCCGCTGTCTTGTTTTAGTAAATCTTTTTTCTTTTTGAAAAAGAGGGGATTTACGATAACAATACTATTGGTTGTGCCCCATAGCTATCGTAGAAATGATATGTCTATTCCCCACTTCTTAATATATCGCGGCAGGTGTTTTATGATGTTAATTTCATTTGGTGATTTATAAATCTGATAAGTATTTGCATGTTTTGCAAAACTATCGATTCAGATCGGGAATTACGGTATTAGTGCAAAATTGTATAGAAAACATTCCATTTGAAAATGACTAGTAAATTTAATAAAAAAGGTAAAAATCCACGAAACACTGACGCGTGGCTGGAAAAATTGGGATACTATCGGAAAAACGTTGGATATGATGAAACTTGTTTGTTTCGTGCAGTTACTGAGCAGGTATTGACTCCCAAAATTAGAAATCCCGAAATATTTTATTTGCCTTTGATTTAGCTGTTTACTTCCCAAGTTTACCATGAACGAACTCGAAGGGAATGTATCGAATACGGTAAAATGAATTACCATGAATTTGAAAATTTTGCCAAAAATGAATCGGAATGGATAGAACACCTTACTAAATTGGGAAATCATATGGCCGTTTGTAGCGATATTGAAATAAATTTAATCAGTAAAAAATACAAGTAACTATGAAAATGGGAAATTTATTTGACAACTTAAAATATTTGTTTCAGTCGCACTATTTTTATTTTTGACGGATTGACTCAAACAATGGATTCAATTGATGTGAATCAGCAATCAGAACCATTAATGTTGTGTCGTATGAGTGATGACCATTATGATGCTGTGTATAAATATGAGCATATTGAGACAGCTGGATTCTGTCAATGTAATTATTTTCCTTGGGTTGTCTCTATATGTCAGTGATCTAGTGGCCTAGGAAAAAACTCAGATTCACACTGTTAATGATTTGAACTAGTTGGTCAGAAGCATTTAGAACCTGGGCATTTCTAATAAAATCATTAATTTCAAAGTATACTCAAAATAAACGTAAATTTTCTTAAGTGCATCATACATTTTAGTTGAAAGACTTACCACTAATTCCATGACTAACTGGAATCGCAGACGTTTATAGACACCCCTTATATTACAAGAAAAAACCTGGAAAATTTAAAATTGAACATTTGAATTCTTTCTTGAATACTTTCAACTTTGCAAAAAAAAATTTTAAGTTACACAATTTTGGAGTAAGACAAATTTACAAAAACTGGTTGAATTTTTTTTTTCTATATTTAAACAATTCAACACACTAATTAACTTTAACTGTGTTAAATTATTATTTCAGCAATTGTTTACACATTGTTATATGAAAATGTTTTCGAAATTCCAAATGTTCCAACAATTGTTGAAACTATGTTGTATGAAAAACAATCACCAATTCTGATGGATCATTACGAACTTGATGACTATGATGAGCACATTAAAGATGAACTTCTTGATGAAGATAGACTAATTAGGAAAACTGAAATGCAAAACAAAATTGACTTACTTTGGAAAGACGATTCATGCACTACACCATTTCCGTTTAAAGTTGCAAAAGCATTAGATCCCAACATTTACAGAAACATTGAATATGATACTTGGCTTGAGTTCCGAAGAGGTATAAAGTGACACTTTTAAAATTCCAAGTCTTTTCATTTATTTTTCCAGAAATGAGACTGGGTGAATGGTATTACGGAGACAATAAATTTATTTTGGGTACAAAATGTAGTTTAAACTTGAGCGGAGAAAAGATTAATTGTTATATTCAAGAAATTAGAAGACCAGAGAATAAATGTGTGGTTTATATCACAAAATATGCAGAACGGCGAACTGTTGACTACAATGAACTTTTGCCAGAACAAGATGCGAAACCTTGGCCTTTACCATATCGGTGTGAATTCAAAAAACTTGTTTCTTTAAGACGTATTTTGTTTATATTTTACAGATTCTCCAAAAATCTAATTCTGTGTTCTCCAAGTTCTTCGGTAATGCAAGATGAAGAACGTAAATGTCAACGCCGACGTAAAGCAAGAAAAAATAAAAGTAGTAATGAAAATGCTGCAAATCTTGACTCAAATTTTCAGGATGCATCAAGCACAACCGATTTTAAAGGATGCTCATTAGTAAGTTTTACATTTTTTAAATTTCAAATCATTTAATTTGCATAATATAGCAAATGGATCAAACGTTTAACGAAGCCTCAGCAATAGAGAATACTTCTTATACAGCCGAGATAAAGTTAAAGGAATCTAACATACAAGATAATGCTTCGCACTGGGGGTTGGAATGGAATCAACATATGATGCCGTCTCCCAATAATGGACCATACTTACAACCCATTCCTCCAAATAGGATGATGATGAATGAACAATCTCCCATTAATTATCAAGGTATTGTTTTTTTCTTTTAACTTTATTTGAAATCATTCTGTGATTTGTAGAATCCCAACATCATTATGCTGACAATCAAGCTCGCTACAGTATGTGGATGCCCGGACGTTACCCTTTAACTGCAGAAGTTTTAGTACCACAAGACACATCCACTCCTGATACATACAATGCTTCTTGCAAATTTGTGTATTATTCGGACAGTGCCTACAATTCAACTTCACCATTTTCACCAAATGAACAGTCTTTACCCATTACTCCTGTGAGTCCCTATCCACATCATTTAGAAATGTATCCGCCTGTGTACCCCGTACATCCAACTAGTGCCCCTGTAATTTACACAACTGCTACACCAGAAGTAATGGATCCTCTTGTAGTGATGCCTGTTCCATCTCCTCATGTCCCTGTTTATAACCACAATGTGGATATGCAGTATCCCACACATGTGCCTTATGTATATCCGCACTCATCTCAATCAACTTGGTATCAACCTGGAGTTACCTCACAAGGATTTATATTTCCTGCACCACATAATGGCTGAACTCTTTTGCCACACAATTGAAATGTATTCATTGTTTTCTTGTAATAAGTAGGATTTTTCATTTTCATGACAGGGTTTTACTTGTTTCTTGACTTGGTCGATGCTTTATTTTATTATTATACAAAACAATGAAACATTTTAGTTGTTTTAACTGTACTCAATGTTAAAAAAATGTTTATTAGTTCTAATTCTAAATTAATTATTTAATTAAAATAATTAATTATTTAAATTTTTTGTTAACAATGGTTTAATTATGTTTTTCTTCTTGAATAAGTACGAATTTATTATAATTTCATTTAAAATTTATTGTATTAAGCAGGTGTTTTCTTGTAATAAGAAGTAGGAATTTTCATAACGAGGTTTTACCCGTTTCGTGGCTTGGTCGATGCTTTATTTTATTATTATACAAATTAAAGAAATATTTTAGTTGTATTAACTGTACTCAATGTTAAAAAAATGTTTATTAGTTCTAATTCTAAATTAATTATTTAATTAAAATAATTAAGTAATTAAATTTTTTGTTAACAATGGTTTAATAATGTTTTTCTTCTTGAATACGAATTTATTATAATTTCATTTAAAATTTATTGTATTAAGTAGGTATCGAAGTAAATACCTATACCAGTTTGTTCTCCCAGTTTATTTTATGATGTTAAAAAATTAATTTAATATGACTGAAGATTTGTTTTTATTTTTAAATATACAAGATAAGTAATAATAATTTTGATTAAAAAAAAAGTTGTTTTATCTTCTTCCAAAGACGTCTACATCTAGTGATGCGCTGCGGTTATGCTAAACTCAATGCGCGTTAACAAAACTGCTTGTATAGGAGCTCATTCAATTTATACACCAAACTTCTGCAAGGTTGTGCCCTTTTTTGTGTATACATTGGCTGGGCTACTATAAAACCAGGGCTAAGCCGAATTACTGAATACGTATTGGAAATGTATAAAGGTAAAAGTATGAACACATTTAAAACATTAAATTAAGAATAATTAGATAAAACCTTATTTTTTGAAACAATTTTATAACAATATAAGTAAATACAAATAATTTTGTTTGAGGTTTCTGGACAATCCCGCAAATACCTTTATAATACAGACACTTAATGTGCCATCTTTCAATTTACAATTATTATATAAACTTGTTTCAATGTTATATTAGTAGACTGCGGCAATAAAGTTTGACCAGAGTGACAATGAACCTCCCTCCTTTAATCTAATTTTCATTGTTCATTGGGAAAAGATTGGTTTATTCATGTAAATAGATCAAATTTAAAAAAACATTTAATAAATTATTAAAGGGCTTTATTTAAAAATAAAAAAGATTTTACAATTTTTTAGAAGGTGGTCTTTTTTGAATAATTTTTAATAATGTCACTTCCAAGATGCGGAAGATCATCTTCTCTAAGGACACCTCTAGGTATAAAACCAAGTAAATTACTGGCATGTTCTTTAAGCATCCTTAACCGTTCTTCCTCCACAATACGTTTTCTAAAATAAAAATTCAGAAAATGCTAACCAATATTGAAAGTTAATTTTACCTATTCTCAGCATCTTGTAATTCTTCTTCGTGAAGTTGAATGAGCAAGTGCATTTCTTCTGCCTTTTTCTGCCTTCTTTCAATGATCATTTTTTCAACAGCTTTTCGCACCTCAATCATTTTTAATCGCTTTTTCTGTACAGTAAGTTGTTCTACTCTTTCATCTTCTGCAACTTTAGCAATCAACTGAAACAAGTTTAATGTGAAATTGTTCCGCCAACCGATTGTGAGAAAAGAAATACTTGTTCCTTATAAGCGGCATCTTCCTCAGCTTCTTGTTGTAAACGTTGTTGATGTTCTAACATCTGACGATGAAGAGATTCACGAACTTCAATCCTTTGTCGAATTTCCTTTTCAACTTCTTGTTGATGCTTCTTTCTTAACTTTTCTTTCTCTTCTTCTTCCAATAATTCTTGTATGATTTCATCTCTCTCTTTGAGTTTGCTCTAAATTTAATCAAGTTTGTTTATATTGTTTCTTTAGAAAATGAATGACATTCAAATACAACAAACTTAATTTTGTGCAGAAAATTCACAGTAAATCATCAAAATGTCTTTCGGGGTACCACTAGATACGTCCATGGACTGCATGGAGGAGACCAGATTTAAGAAGAAACATTCAGAACTTATTCTGAGATTATCAAAAAAATTACATTTTACTTATACAGAATTGGAGAGTATTTTTCTGATCTACTACAAACTACAAAAAGATGGACCTGATAAGCAGCAGGGCATTACTAGAAATCAATTCAGAGATGTTCTTCATAGTGGATTGGATATGACAGATGATGCCTTAATGGATAGAGTGTTCTCGGCTATCGATAAAAGTACGGGTGCTATAGTTGCAATGGAAACATGGGCTAATGCACTTTCCTTATTTTTACGAGGCACATTGGAGGAGAAAATTAATTACTGCTATCGAGTATAACATCTGTTTATGTTAATTTTGTTTTCATAATTTTGCTAATAGGTGTATGACCAAATGGGCGATGGAATAATTGCTCGAGATAATATGATAAATTTACTAAGATCAGCACTTATAAGTCAAGGAAGTGATGACGATTCTGAAGAAGTCGTTAAAGTAAAATTAACAACATACAATAAAAATTATTGTAATACTATTACCATTTCTTTAGGATTTGATTGAAGTGCTCGTGAAAAAAATGGATCTTGACAGAGATGGTAAAATTTCATGCAATGATTTCAAACAAACAGCATTCAATGAACCACTTCTGTTAGAAGCATTCGGACAATGTTTACCTTCTCGTTTGGCAGCACATGCCTTTATCACTTCATTTACACCAGATATAGGTAAACTGTAAATAAGTGAAATTGTAAAATAAACAGCTTACCCGTTCTTCATACATTTTCTTTGCAATGTCATCACAAATTTTCGCTTTCGCTGCCTCTTTTCTTTCTTTTTCTTCACGTCTAAATAAGAAAAGAAGTAAAGAACCTTTTGAGTCTTGTCAATATACTAATTACCTTGCTTTTGCATCAGTGGCACGTGACATCAAATATTCTTGAATTTTTCTATTTTCTTCTTCTAATTCATGCCTCTTCTTCTTTCTCCACATTTCTTGTGCTGCTTTGAACCCTTCCATTTCTTGTCTGGTTCTCTTCATTTTGCACATTCTCTCTTCTTCGGCCCTATAAGTTCAAAAAATTATTTATACACTGCTAAAAAAGTTAAAATATATGTACCTTTCATTTTCATCATGAATTCTCTGCACAACATCGTCTATCATTTTCTTGTCACGTAAAAATTCTTCGTACATAAATCTCTTATTTTGTTCTTTTAATATCATTTGATCTTGAAGTTCTTGTCTATATTTAGCTTGCTCATGAATTTCTTTCAATTTCTGATCCTTTTTGTATTCATCATCTTTTATCCAGGCAGTCATTAAAACCTCATGCGCCTTTTTATCGTTAATCTAATCATAAAGTGTTATTTTATAGTAATTAATTAAATAACTAGTTACCTTATCTTGTAATTTTTGTGCTTCTCTCTGTGCTAATTGAGCAGATAGTTCTTTATTCACATAGGCTGCTCTTAATTTTGATTCCAATTCCTTTAATTCAGGACTAGTCTCTCTTAAAATTTGTCTGACCAAAATGAAATAAATTAATAAAAAGTAAAAAGAGGAACGACTAAAGTTTACCTTAATCTCATTTCTTTAATTTCGTTTTGTTTAATTTTATTTAATTCCACCGCCAGCGTTTCATCTCGCTTCAATTCCTCCTTTTTTATTGCATCCCGTTTTGACTTATCCAAATGATCTTGCTCCTCTTGTTCCCTTCTGTAGATATTTAAATATCTTGTTAAATTTCGATACGCATTTTTGTGATCAATGTGCAATCGTTCGGCTTCCAACACCTCATAGTACTTTTGTTTGGCTAATTCGTCGGCCAATTTTTGTTTTTGTAAATTATTCAAAGCCTTGAAACAATAACGTAATAAATCTTTAATTCACCTTAAAGCAAACTTACCATTTTCTCAATTCTCGAAATTTCTTATAAAATGCACACAGATGTCAAAAATTTTAAATCGTTATTTAAGTTAAGGGGTTATAGTAGTAAACTGCAAATCTGATACGGCATTTGTTACTTAGTTTACAGTTGGTTTAATAGATGGACTCCCAAAACACTGTTTCGCTCCATCACGAAAGATAAATTGCGGAAACCCTCGTATAACGCGGTTTCGCTCCTACACGATCACATGTGTAACCGTCCGTTTTGAACAGTGATTTTTTAAAGCGATATAAGTCCACTTTTGGAAAAATATGAGTTAATGGTAATTTTAGATAACCTCTTTTTATATTTATAATCATTCATTTAGGAGCAGGATTTCTTGACAAAGTAATCAACAGAATTTTAGCTATAAAATGTAAACTCATTGTAACAACTGTATGAAATATTATTTATCTAAAACTTTAATTCTCTGCTTTGATAACAACACGATATATTGCAACAAGATAGCAACAAGATTACCCGGCAATCTTGCAATACTAGATTGAAATATAAAGATTTTCAATGTATAGTAATGTTCGTCTACAACGCACTCGCTTATTACAAACTTTCATTTATAACGAACTTTCGGATATAACGAACCTTATCGTATCTGAGGAACGTATCTACTGTGTAAAGAAAGAGTTGGCTGTATACCCTTAATTAAACAGATCGTCGCCTAAGAACCCAATTATTCTATGTCCATTTTTATAAAGAGGGTCGTTTTGAAAGTTTAAAACCATTTCTGACCCACACCTAAAAGAATTTTGGTGTAGTACCTTTTTTTTTTGTAGAGGTGTTGAAATTCCTTATTGGAAGACCAGGCCTAATTAATTAATTAATTTACGCGGTACTGTGGGGTTCCCCTGAATGGGTCGCTACCCACTAAACGCACCCCTTCATAGCTCCACACAGCCCGGAACGGCTCCTGCATTACTTCAGGCTGTGCTGCTCTCGATGCCAAGTGCATCCCACCACAACCGTTGCTATGCAACGTTCTCCTGTTTCCTGTTCACAACTGCTCCCTTTCTAGTTCCATCTCTAACACCTCCTTCCCTTTCATTACCCTTTCCGCAAATTCCACTCCGGCATCCCACTTCTCCTGACTCTTAAGCATTTCATTTACCACAGTATCATCCACAACACATTGTAATATTGCCTCTAGCCAACGCCATCTTTATTTTACAAGCCGTGAACTAAGAAATTTGGCAGCAGTGTTGCTAGGCGGACATTTTGCATTCTTCAGTTCAGCATTGCATCATTGAGTTGTTGTTGATATTGTTATAAAGTGCAGTTAACGTTAGATAGTTGTGGTATTTCCAAACCTGTGTGTATTTATCAGAATATTTAACTCAATAATTTGATATTCGACAATATAGAAAGTAAGTACATTTAACCTTTGGTTCATGCTTTTCACATGAAAACTTTTTAGATGACTAGAAAATGTTGTGTCCCAAGCTGCAAATCGAATTACGAAAGTGTTTCCGTAAAGGGGCAAGCTGCAGTTACTACGTTTTCATTTCCAAAAGATGAAGAAACGAAAAAGAAATGGCTTCGAGCTATCCCGAGGAAAAATTGGCAGCCTACGAAGTATTCATCTGTTTGTATAAAACATTTTAACGAAAATGATGTTATATTAGATCAGATATACAAAAACGGGTCAACTGTTACTACGTTGCTATTAGCACACCCAAAATTAAAGGAAGACGCTGTACCCACAATTTTTCAAAATCTTCCAGTTTATCTGTCTTCAACTTCAACAGTAGTTAGACGAAAAGACCCTGAAGTAAGAAGGAAAGCGTTGCAATCAAAAGAAGCTGGAAAAATTGAAGAATTTGTAAAATCTGATATTATAAATGACTTTACAAATTTTCTTGACACTTTTCAAACAAAACTAAATGGTATAAACAGTGAAACAAAGTGGAACTTTAAAATTAAGAGCAACTTTGGTGTTTGGCTGTATTTATTAAATATTGAGTGTTCTAATAGTTCTTCTGAAAGTGAAACTGAGTTAAGTGCCGCCGAAATTTTATGTAGTGTTCTTGTGAAAAGTGATTTAACATTAAAACTCTTTATTGGAAAAGAAGAAATTTCTGCTCACGATTTGAACTGGATTCTCCCTTGTGATTTAAAATTATCTCGATGGTCGCAACTTGAAAATATATTAGTTAGGTATGCCAACGTAAGTCAACACAATTTAAGGACTTGATCTTTTGAATTTTTCTTGCAAAAGTCGTATGAAAATTTAGTTATGTGTAACGAAAAAGCTGAAGAAATGGAAGACTATCAACATAAAAAACAATTGGAACTTTTAATTGATCAGTTAAACATGATATTGTTAAAAAGATGAAAATATTCCCCAGCAACTATTTTGTTTGCATTTATGGCTTATTCATATTCATTGTCTTGTTACATGCTCTTACAAGATCATTTGCTGCTGCCTAGTAAACGATATTTACAACAAATATCTTCTAGATTTAATGTAAAACCAGACAAAAATCTTTCAAATACAAGTCACTATTTGAAACAAATTTCCAAAAACTTGACTGTTCGAGAAAAATATACAATATTACAAATTGATGAAATTTATGTGAAATCTAAGTTAGATTTTAAAGCCAATGGAATTGTTGGCAGTTCAGAAAATAATGCTAAGGATCTGGCAAAAACTATTGAAACTTTTATGATCTCTTCTGCTTTTGGTAATTTTAGTGAAGTTATTCGACTAGTTCCTGTGAATAACACAACAGGAGATCACTTAAAGATACTCGTTAATGAGGTAATTGAATTTGTTCAAAAATGTGGTTTTCCTATAGTTGCGATACTAACTGATAACAATAGAATAAATCAGAATATGTTCACTTTAATTTCTTCAAACGAATCTATGCCAAATCCATGCTTCCCTGATATTAATACTTACCTATCGTATGACACTGTTCACATTTTTAAAAATGTTAGGAATAACTGGTTGAACAAAAAAGATACTTTTCACACTTTAATATATCCTGATTTTGAAAATTATACAATAAAACGGTATGCATGTTTCGAACATTTGCGACTATTTTTCAAGGACGAGCAAAATAAGTTAATTAAAAAAGCATATAAGTTGAGTTATAAAACTTTGTATCCCTCGAATTTAGAGAGACAAAACGTTTTGTTAGTGGATAATGTTTTTCATATGTCAACTATTGCTGCTTTACAAACGGAAGAAAAATGTACAGATACTGCAAATTTTTTACAAATTTTTCGCATCTGGTGGGATATTGTAAATTCTAAAAACCCTATCGTAGGAAAAATAAAAAGAAATGAATGGGCAGGACCAGTTTGTAGTATTGAGGATGAAAAGTTATTGTTTTTGAAACGTTTTTTGTCTTGGATAGAAGCATGGCAGTCTTTCAAGGACAAAGCTGGCTTAAGCTCCGACACATTTGAAGCAATAAGAAGAGCATCTCAAGTGTTATGTAAAATTGCTAACGATGCTGTAACAAAATTTAATGTTTCATATGTACTCTTGGGGAAATTTCAAACAGACAAGTTAGAGAAAAGGTTTGGAATGTACAGACGACTATCTGGATCAAACTATAATGTATCAGTTAGGCAAGTAATTGAATCAGAAAACAAATTACGAATAAGACATATTTTGAAAATGATCAATAAAAAAGAAGCATGCTTTAGCAACTTTGCTAATGAAAGTACTGAATCAAATTTATATAATGTTGACATTGATCAATTTCGCCCCATTATAACTTTAAATTATCTTGAATTATGTGAAATCGAGGAATCAAGCTGCATATATGTTTGTGGCTATGGAGCACGATCTGTTTGCAAAAAACTGGAATGTACTGCCTGTGTTTTTTTATTTGAGGAAGGACGCGGCAGTAATGTTTGCAACGAATATTTTGACTTTTTACAGCGAGGTGGCTTAAGTGTACCAAGTTACCATGTTAAGTGTGTTTTCTTTCATATGTATGCTTTGTTAGAATATATTGTAGCTAATAGCGTGTGGGAAACAAAATTTTTGCAATCTTCCTGTCAAAAAGGCATTTTAATTCAACTGACACAGTTAAGCTTAAATTCCAATAACTTTTTTTAACAATTTGAATTACATTGTCTGTGTGGCAACGATGTTTCTAGATTGTTTAAAACATTGTATTCTGTTTTTGCAAATATTCTGTTGAATAACTACACAAAATATTCAAAAGAAACAAATGGCACTAAAAATTTAGAGAAAAAAAGGAAATTAGCTACGCTAACAAAAGAGAAGAATAAACGTTAAAAATATGTTATTTGTAAATAATGTCATTTAATGTTTAATAAATACCACAAAATAAAATTTCCTGCCCTTACTAACTTTTGTTTTATTTCTTAATACTATCAGAATAATGATGTAGTATGGATCATTTCATGTTAGTTATTTTTTAATAAGTTTCGATTGCAACCGACGTGCAATGATACCCGGCCTACTTCTGTGCATTAATGCGGTGTTGCCAAGCATGGCTTCACGGCTTGTAAATAAAGATGGCGTTGCTCTAGCGCTTCCCTTCCTTCTCTCCAACTCTCACACCACCTCAAAGTATGCTCAGCATCATCCTCCACCTCCCCGCAGTGTTGACATGCCGACGATTCTCTCCTCTTGATTCCGTGCAAATACTTGCCAAAACACCCATGTCCCGTGAGGAGCTGAGTGAGTCGGTAGGTGAGCTCGCCGTGCTTCCTGGACAGCCACGGACTTAACTCCGGGATCAATCGTTTTGTCCACCTGCCCGTTGCTGCTCTGTCCCACCTCGTCTGCCAGCTACAGATCGTGGTCTCCCTTTCCTCCGCCCTGATGCGCCTTCTCGTTAACAGGTCCTTTCCCCTTGTTTCCGTGCACACCCTGGCCCTTTCCTCCGCCAGCAGGTCTAACGGGATGACTTCTGCTAGAACTCCAGCTGCCGTGTTCGATACCGTCCTGTACGCCCGGATAATTGCCAGATTGGTTGGCCTTTGGGCCTTGATCAACGCCTCCCTGGCTTTCTCCCACTTGAGCGCCTCCACCCAGCACGGAGCTGCATACAGTGCTATCGAATTGACGACGCTGGCCAACAGCTTCCGTCTTCTCCCCTTCGGGCCGCCTATTCGAGCCATCAATTTAGTCAGTGAGCTCGACATCCTGGCCGCTCGCGCCGACGCGTCTCTTACGTGCGGCATCATACGGAGGGATGGATCCAATGTGACGCCCAAATATTTAGTTTGGACCGCCCTGACTATGTCGGCATCCCCAATTTTGATGGTGGTTGGAGGATGTGCCCTCCTGCCCGAGAGCACCATCCACTCGCACTTTTCCGGTGCCACCTCTAGACTGTGCTGTTGCAACCAGCCCGCAATCGTCCCGAGTGCTGTATTTATTTTGGCCTCGAGCTGCGTTGCATCCCTATCCGCACCTATCACGACGAGGTCGTCGGCAAAGGCCACCATGGTCACCCCTGGGGGCGTCATCTGTCGCAGAAGGTCGTCGTATACCATGTTCCACAATGTAGGTCCGAGGACCGAACCCTGTGGTACTCCGCACGACAGCCACCAGCTCCGCTCTTCGTCATTGACCTTTATCATGAGCTTTCTCTGCGACAGGTAGCTCGCCAGTAACCTTCTCAAGTACGCAGGCAGCTTCCACGCTGCGGCCGCTTGGAGCACCTCCCCCCAGGACAGGGAGTTGAAGGCATTCCTGATATCAAGGGTGACCATGATGCAATATTGCTTGGTGCGCCAGGTTCCCCGCTTCGCATTTTCAGCTATCCCCTTCACAACTTGGATGGCGTCCAGGGTGGATCGCCCTCTCCTGAAGCCGTACTGATGCTCCGAGAAGTCCCCTGCGTCCGTGATTCCCTGCTGAATCCTTTTGAGCAGTACCTTTTCCAGCAGCTTTCCCCATGTGTTGAGCATGCACAAAGGGCGGTACGATGATGGGTTCTCGAGCGGCTTTTCTCCCTTCCTCAGGAGTACCAATCTCGCTTCCTTCGCTCGCCTCGGGAAGACGCTCTCCTCCACGCACCTGTTGAGGATGCTCAGGACCATCCCCGGCCGCTGCTGCAGCACAATTGCCAGCACCTCATTCGGGATTCCATCTGGGCCCGGCGCCTTGCCTCTTCCAAGACTCCTACCGGCCTCCGATAGCTCCTCATTGGTGATTTCCGGCGGGGGTTGTTCCTCATCTGCCCTTTCTTGCTCCCTTTCCGGTAGCTCTCTCTCCGGAAATAGTGTGCTGACCACCTGGTCTATCCGTTCCGGCAGCCCTGGAATTGGACTTCTCCCGACAAGCTTTTTCGTGGCAATCCTGTACCCGAGGCCCCAGGCGTCCTGGTCTATCTCCTCGCACAGGCTTTCCCAGCAGCGTTTCTTGCTCGCGTTGATTGCCCAGACTAGCTCCTTCTTTGCAGCCTTCGCCTCGCTATGTAGGTCCGCCGTGACTACCGGCTCCGCGCGCCTCGCCGCCCTTTGGTACCTCCTTCTCGCCGCATTGCTGGCCTTCCGCAAGGCCGCTATCTCCTCTGCCCACCAGTAGACCGGCCTCCTTCCCTTCCGCCCTCCTCTACGTGGCATGGCCTCATCACACACCCGTGTCATGGCCTTGGTGAATGCTGCCGCATGCTGCTCCAGCGTTAATCCCGCTGCTGTGATGACTTCCAGGGCTGTCGCCTCCACCTCTGCTGCCTCTGCCAGCTTCTCAGCTGCAAGTTTGTTGACCGCCCAGCCTTTCTGAGGGGCATAGTTTGGTGGCATCCGAGTGGCAACCAGGCTATATGTGATGTAGTAGTGGTCACTGAGGGTTTCCTCCTCCAGGACACGCCAGTTGACTATGCGTCCCGCCAGGTCACCCGACACAAATGTGACATCCAGCACCGACTCGCTGCCATTCCTCCTAAAGGTCGCAGTCCTTCCAGTGTTGCAGACCACCAGCCCCAGTCCCTCCACTGCGGCTGCTAGCTCCTCGCCTCTCCCATCAATTCTGTCAGAGCCCCAGCTGCTCGACTTGGCATTGAAGTCACCCGCCACGACAACTTGCCGGCCCCATCGTCGTATGTCCGCCTCGAGCTCTTCCAGAAATCGTATGTATTCAATGTCATCAATATTAAGTGATGAGTAGCAGCTGTACAGGCGAACCTGCCCCAGCCTGACCCACACGAAACCGTCATGCTGTGGCCCCACCTCATCTACCTGTACCGTTGTTCGGACAAATATGGCTGCATCACCCTTTGCGTCAACGTACCATCCCGTCGACACGATGTTTTTATTGGGCTCGCTTGCCATGATGACGTCCACCTCCATCTCCGCAGTCGTTTGCAGAAGCAGGTCGTGCGCTGCCCTACATCGATTCAAATTAATTTGCAGGAGCTTCATAGGCGGTTGGTTGGTGCCGCCTTCTTAAGCGCTTTACAAGCAAAGCTGCCTGCTCTGTGCGGCTCTTTACACAGCCAGCAGTACGTCTCATTCCGACACTCCTTGAACTTATGTCCCTCCTCACCGCACCTGTGACAATGATTTGTTCTGTCCGGGCCTGTGCAGTTACTGGCAATGTGCCCATACCCTTGGCACCTGAAGCACTTAACCACATTGCATCTATGTCTGACTCGACAATTCGTCCAACCAACCTTCACCCTTTGCGTCTCCATCACCTGATTGACAAGTCTGACAGGCATCGAGACTACAGCCAGCATTACTCCCGGGCGGATTGTTTTTAATGTCCTCACTTGGAAATTGCCCGCTCCCGCTAGTGTCACCCCTGCGAGCGCCGAGACAACTTCGCCTTCCTCTGTGCCCTCCTCGATGTCCCATATCTCAATTTGAGCGGTGGTGGTCAATGTTCGTATGTCCACCTGTTTTCCCAGCACCTTCTCCAACTCTCCCTTGGTGTAGTACCTATTATTATTTTTGTTAACTCATTACATTTACTAATGAAAATAGAATAATATGAATTCATATGTATTCTTTAGAAAATAAAAGAAATAAATTAGTTTACAATTTACAAATAAAATGGACATAGAATAATTGGGTTCTTAGACGAGGAGATGTAAAACACCATTGCTGTCATAAAATAAAATCTTTTTTTTCAGCCTTCTTAGTGTTTCTGGAATTAAAAAGCACTACAGCAGATACTCGATAACGTGAACTAACTCAAACAAAGTGCGTTCACATTATCGAAATATTGCTTAAGCGAGCGTCATTTTCTTAATGAGCAAATTATTAAAAGAAACCTTTAATAATGCAATAAGTATATTAGTTTGTGTAAATTTGTGCAAATGCATCATAAACACCCATCCGATTGACATTATCGGGCGTTCCATTTAATCCTATACTAATTGTAAGTTTTATTTTTACATTAGGGCGATGTTTCGATAATCCAGTGTTTACGTTATCGACCGTCTGCTATATAATTCAAAAGGTTCGGGCGTATTCCTGACACAATGAATAGAAACAACAAATTTATTTTGTAAATCATTTTTGGCACAGTTGCTTATTTATTTTCTGAAAATATTCAATTGGATATACATATAGCATTTTGGAAATAAAACTTAATCGTTATTCTGTTTTTACAAACTTGTCAATATTACTTAGGAAGCAGCTTGTATATTTTTCGGTATTTTTCAATGAACGGTACAATTAACTCAATTTTAATAAAAAATATTACTTGGTACCATTTGCACTGAGCCGTTCGACTGTAAAACATTTAATAAAGGACTAAACTTTCATTAGCATCATGTAAATCCATTAAATATATCTAATACGGATACATTTGTTTTGAACTCTATCATTTCATGTTGATAAATATGTGGCAAGTGACATGATCGGGGAGTATATATGTCGTCTGTACCAGCAGCAATGAAGATTTTTTGTGAACTATCTGCAAATTTTTTCATTGAATTCTGTATGCTCTTTATGCAAGCTTTTGGTAATCCATTAATAACAAGGCACATAAATTTTAACTGTTCATTATTGTTTAAGAAAGTTTCTAAAGGTAAGATACTGAGTTTGTCTATAATTTTACTTTTTAAAAAAATTCTTTCCAGTTTACAGTTGGGTGCTTTTATCATGGCTTTCAAAATTTTATCCAGAGGCACGTTGTAACTTTCATAACTGAAAAATTTGTGATGTGAGAATTTAGTTGATAATTATCCAATCCTTACCGAAAATCTTTCAATGAATTAGTCTTCTGCAATGCTGCACAAAAATAATTTATTAAGGATGCATTGGGTTTTGTGGTTTTCATTCTTAGAGATATTAAATTTTTACACGACTCTAATATGGTTGATAAAAATTGACCATTTACATGTGGCGACACTCCATCTAATGTGAGTCTCCTTAAATGGGTCAATCTACTGATGGCGGTGAGTGCAATATCACTTATAATTTCTACACTATAATTTGATCGCATTTTAATAAGGAGAAAAATTTGTTAGAAATAAAAGGTACCGTCTGCATTCCCATATTTCTAATTCCTCAATTAATGGTGAATTAAGGATTACATTCAGTAATAAAGAATTGTTAGAGATTCTAACAGTCATTCTTGTCCTTTTAAAAAGGGGTTCTCCAGATGACATATCTTTTTGTTGGAGTTCTATAATACCTGAAACTTGAATGAATGAATTGATTTAAATTTAATTTAACCACACCTACTTTGGCAAAGACAGAAATTGACACTTAATTTTTTCAAAGATTTACTTTGTTCAGTCAGTAGAATATCAGTTAATGTATTTACAAGTCTCTCACTGCAGACAACATTTATATGGGATAAATTTAATTCTTGAAATTGAATATCTGTCAACGAACAGTGTCCAAATATTAATTTCTATAAACAAAATTTTATTTAAATAGCAGAAAATATTAAGATGTTAACTTACTTTTGCATCAACTTGACAAAAAGGAAGATCATATTTACACTGATTAACAAGAACATCCCAAAGAGCAGCTTCAGAGTGCCATAATTTATAAATATTATTAACAGTTGTATCGAAATGTTCTAAACGAGATACACTATAATATTGTAAAAATATTTAATAATTCTTTATTACCAAAAGATATTTGATGTGAATCTCTTCTATTTTTAAATACAATCCCTCCAACGTCGTAATTCATAACGTTAACAACGCAAGTTCCTGTGAAAAATTGCAGAGTAACTTTTTTAATTTTCCCTGATAGAACATGTGGCATAATCATTCGAATATCACAGGCATAAATATTTATAACCTAAAATTTGAAAATTATAGGAATGAATAAATCGTGGGCTTACAAGCAAAAGGCACTAAGTCAAAAAATTTTAAAATTGAGTTGTTTACTTCAAGTCGTACTCTACTGTTCAGACTTTCAGTTGACGAAGCGGCCACGTCATTTTTTGGAGAAATCAGCAATAAATTTCTCCAAGCAACGACTTAACCGCTTCGTGAACTAAAAGTTTGAACTGTAGAGTACGAATTGAAGTAAAGAACTCAATTTAAATTTTTTTTGACTTAGCGCCTTTTGCTTGTAAACCCACGAAATTGTCTTCTCACCCATAATTCATTTAAATTTTTCAATTTTTCTATAAGCATACGTAGCAACAGAATGTCATTTTTTGGTAACGAATATATGTGTAAAAATAAACCTTTTAAATCTGGAAACAAATTAACACTTTCCGTATCTATTTCTTTATGTCTGAATGTAACTCCAAGTTTTCTAATCTGAAATAATCAAGTTTGCAACTAAAGTTTAATTGGCAATATCAAGATAATACATTAACTATTGATTTGTATAGTCGTGAATCTTTTGCTGATAATCCTAGCTTTGTATCAATAGCATATAAACATTCTAATGATGGTAATCTACTAATACACCTCCGTAAATCTTTTCCTGGTATCCAATAAGTGGAGGTAATATTAAGAGTTGTGATGGTTTCTTTTCTAGGAGACTTTAATATGAAACTACTTATATGAGACTTATTAAAACGATATTCCCGGAATAAGTTTAAATAGCTGAAACAATGCACCTTTAAAATCATACATGAATAAAATAGTAAGAACATACTGTACAAGTTTCTTATCAAAGCTGATGTTTAAAAATGCTTGACACACATTGGCTAATTGTATAATATCAACAGAATCCAAATACGCAAATATCTTCAATTTTATTTCATCAGGAAGATAAATAAACGAATTATTAGCTGTTTGTTCCATTATAACCTAAAAATGAAAGTACTATTGACAAAATGTGTATTCACTTCAATCCGCTGTTTCTATTGGTTGATTATGTTTATTCCAGACATAAATCTACTAGCGACATCTTCCGCGGGAAGCTAAAACTTCAAGAAATAGGAAAGAAACTTGTATTATTTTTTAATGGCGCGAATTTCAAAATTGTTTTTCAGGCGGAAAATAAAATTAGTTCAAATTTAAAGTAATTTTTAATTAATATTTTAAAAGGAGTATAACATTATACGAATAACTCATTTGAAAATATTAATTTCAAATAACCTCAAGTTTGAACTAATGTCAAAAAACAGCTAGAAATATTAACTGAAAATAAGAATATGAATATTCGGATATAAAGAAATGAAATTATTCTATGATTTATAAACATTTATTAAATGTCGTCATTAAATATTTACATAGTATCCATTAAAATGTGTGAAGGACGGAAGGACATAGTGGGTGCCTAAGCTAACGCAAGCAAGAGGCCCTTACGAATGAGGAATTAATGATTAATTCAGAAAATTCATCCAAAATTAATCATTAACTCACTTCGGACATCTGTAGTTTTGCATGGGCGCTCCTGTTTTGCTTCAAGACATCGGGATCTGCAACAAAAAAAGAAAAAAACAAAGATTTAAAATATGTCTATGTGTTCATTTACACACTGTCAATGAAGTATTTTTTTCTAACGAAATTAGTAACGCTTCCGGCGTTTTTTATATTTACTGAATGCCAAAGATGTAAGAAAGTCTTGATCAACTCCCTTTGAATCGTCTTTAAAAATTTTGTTAATAGTTTTCAAATAATTATGAAATACGATATTGACAGTAGCAGTAATGAATTTTTCTGCGTTATTATCTCTGTGAACGGCACAAAATAATGCAGAAATATCCTTATGATATAAGCTTCGAACGGCCTCATGCAACTGTTTATTAATACCGAAAGTAACAATAATTTTGCGAAGATTTGATAAGACAACCGTAGTTGCTTTTTTACAATATTTAATCCCGTTTGCCTGATCTGCCTAATTACTTTAACTAAAATAAATTTCAAATATTAATTTATTTATTTAATATTAATCGGCCCCTTACCCCAATTTCTGAGGCTAACTGGGTGCATCGCTCTTGAGGCTGCTTTATATATACAGTGGAATCCCGTTTTTACGTCCCCGCATTTATTTTTTTCAGTTCCGTTTCATTTTAATGTAGTTAATATTCGGTATTACGTTTATTTTTTCCGCAATTTACGTTGAAAATATTCAAAATGCAGTTATTAAATTAAAAATTCCATTTATCTTAGCGCATTCGATTAAATTCACGGAAATCATTGAAATGAATATGTTAGCAGTTTTTAAACACGTGATTAGATGGACAATTTTTTATTTCACTCGGTATTGATTCTGGAAAAAGTGAAAGAACACGTGGGCTCACGCGTTTCGCTCGTGCGTAATTTTGATATACCACTTTGGCTACAATAATAAAAAATCTTGAATCAATTAAAAAAAAGCGCCACAGTATATGTAAAGACTGTATATTGTGTTGTAAATAAAAATTGTTTAAAATATTAATATAATTAGTATTGCCATTAAGAGGGGCAACGCAGCCAGCGTTCTGGGAACTGTGCCTATTTCTTCTTCTCTGGACGAATTATTTAATTTAATATAATTTTAAGTTTGTATTTTGTAGTTTAATTTTTATGTTTTAATTTTATAATGTTTTAAATAGTAATAAGAATTAATTGTATTATCAAATATTAAATGAACAAGTCCATACAAACAATAAAATAATAAAAAAATAAATATTAATATAATTTATTAGTATTCTCGGCAAATACTTGCAAAGTTAGAAACTACGCGCTCACGTTGTAAAATCATGGTCCAGTTACGCCAATTCATCTTAACGATTATTCTCATCATATAAGTATTTGTTTGTAAACTTAGTCCAATCGATCACATCATAAAAAATTAAAGACCAAAATACTTCATTTCATCTACTTACAATAAAATTATACTTTGTATGTACGTCCATTCGATTTTTTACTGTTATCAACTATAAGTACGGTGTTTTAAGAAACCAGTTAAATTTAGAAATATCAGAACAAACTTTTAATTTACACCTATTGTATTCAATAGTTGATAATGCCCACATAAATGAATAGTTCATTAATCTTTGTCTAAAGACTTCAATTTAAAAAACATCATTGTCAGTGTTGTGGTGTACGATTTGAAAAGTTCATTAGCTTTGGTCAAACGGTATATTAAGCGAACATGTAATTACTTATTGTCACAATTTTTTAAAAAAAGAAGAAATTTATTTATATAATTCTCAAAGTCCTCTCCTGTAATTTTTAAAAAGTCGTCCAGCAACAATTTACATTTTATAATCATTGGGTAGATAATGTACAATTAGATAAATTAAAATTAGAGTATACATCCTATTTGGAATTTTTTGAAGCGATATGTGCTTCAGGATTACGTGCTAATGAAGCAATTTGTATAATCAAAAAACCTATTAGCATTCATTTTCTGAATTATATAAACCTTAACCGAAAAACTTACTACAAAGCAGGTATTATCATTACAATGCATGTATTTTAAACAGTGAATTCTTACCTCGCATTGTCTGTATAACGATTACCTACGTCAGAGCTTAAGCTGCAAATGACGATTATTAAAGATAGATTGGTGTGGAATAATAATTTG
The DNA here is from genome assembly GCA_949768715.1 of Dascillus cervinus. Classification (NCBI taxonomy): domain Eukaryota; kingdom Metazoa; phylum Arthropoda; class Insecta; order Coleoptera; family Dascillidae; genus Dascillus; species Dascillus cervinus. Next base: position 13,348,781 of record OX458316.1, on the reverse strand, counting down.
ATATTAATAATTTGTGCTTTAAATTAGATAAACAGCCATAACAAATCGATAAACCAACTTAATAATTACATATATGCAATGTACTACAATATTGCGGCCACGCAGTCGTTTTTTCGCCACCTGAACAAATCAAGAAAGTGAGTTTACTTGTAGAAATATTCAAAACGTTATTATTATTATTAATTATTTGTCGTATTACCCAATTTTCCTCTATAGCAATGTATTATTAAACAAGCCCAATTTACACAAACAACATTTTCAATTTCCATTTCTTTTGCTTTGGTATTGCTTTAATGTTAATAAGTTTTAAGTAAGCTGTTTGTTGTAAAGAAAATTTTAAGTGCCTTTGTAGAAGCAAATATTAAAAGAAAAATATTGACACCTTACAAACAAGGACTTTGTTGAATGTAGTACTATTTTACGAATTTGTTTAACATTCAAATATACTTATGTAATTTTATATATTGCTGGTATTAATAAAATTTTATTCAGAAAATTATTGAATATATTACTATTTTTTATTATTAACTTGAACTCTTTACATCCTTATTATGCTTAGCTTACTAAGGATACTACATAAAATTAACAATCTATCTTAAATTATAAAACGAACAATATAACATTGAACAATAATACAAACAATAATAACAAAAATATGAGCTTAATAAATATATAACAATTTTTTTAAATTAACGTAACTTCCATACTTATAATAATTTAATGTAGATTTACATTTAACTTGAAACTAAATAAACATAACTATAACTATAAGAACTATAAGAACATTTTAAGATATTTTATAATTGTCATTTTAATTCATAATGTCATGACAAAAGATTTGGAAGGTTTCAAAATTATTACTAACAAAAATCAAAGTTTAATTTAACTTGGAATTTGTTATATTTAATGCAATTAATTACACTGCAAATTTCACAAAGAGGATTTGGTTTTATTTTAAATCGAAAGAGATATGCATTTAATTTCCCATAACCCGTTATGAATTGTGTTATGCTGTGGGGTTTCTGGAATTGTTTATTATCTGTTAACACATTTTTTTTTCAGATGCGTAACAATGTAAGAAATCGTGTTGAATAATGATACCTATAGAAAAAAATACTGAAATAGAAAAATGATATATTTGATAACGTAATTGTCTTTAACATTAATAAATCATAAAAGATCATAAGAAAAAACATTCAAAGAATTTTCACTGAATTATTTTGTGTTTGTTGTAGTGGATGAGGTGAATCAAAACAGAGGTCTTATTAAAGTATATCATCAACACGGATCGTCTTTCTATTCTAACAAATTGTATTACTTAATTCAAATTGAAGTGAAATAAATAAAATTAGTCAGGAATTATGAATGCATTGATATCATTGCATAATGTTTGAAGATAGATTAATAGGTAATATTAGTTCAATGTGTCAACAATTTCAATAGTGAATCATCACTATAAAGTGTTAATCTGTCTGTTTATCTTGATGAAAACTTTTGAAACATTCAGACTGTTATAATTAAATTTGCAACACTGATAAGTAGGAAAAACATTAATTAACTCTAATTAAAGAATGGTTTGGGATAGAAAAATCAAATCAAAGCTACCTACAGTGGTGGCAATATAATTAGAAACGTGTATACAAATATTGTATTTTTGAACAGTGTTACGATTTAACTTACCACTGGATCAGTTTAGTATTATAATGAAATGACGTCGTATCGTTCTCCAAAGCAATTTAATTAGTTATAAAAATAGTTTTAATTAAAGTTTTAAATTTCGGTCATTTATTCAAAACGCTAATAAAAAACCAACAATATATTTTAAATTATTATAGCATTTTCATAATTATCTTTGCAGCAATTCTTTCTGAAAGCCTCGACTAATTAGTCCATCCACCAAATCCAAACCCAAACCATCCCTTCATCCTCCATGTCTGACTGTGTTTAGTGTGCACCTGCGATCCAATCTTTTGTTCTGTGGGCGTCTTACGTGTACACTATGTGACAATTTAAAACAAAATCGACGCACAGTTGAGTTGCAACTGATTTCACAAGCACGTATAAGTTGTTGCCTACCAATTTCCAGGTCCGTGTACAAAGTTTTTGGGCCAACGTTGTACGACGTGAAAAATTAAAATTGGCAATTTAAATGGTAAAAATTTTGAAATCAACCGTTGATTTTGTTTTAAATTGTCACGTAGTGTACCTTGTCATTTGACCTAAACATGTTAAACTTTGATTCTTGCTTCAAAGAAGATTTTTCCAGAAATTGAACGGTTTTTCTAAGTGCTGTTTGGAAATTTGACCCTTTTTTCAATTTTAGTTTCAAGTGCTCTTATCGGGCAATTTTTTTCGTTTCAACATTTTTAAGGCTCCTATTAATTTCAAAATGTTTTAACACTTCATATAATATCACCTTATTTGATCATAAAAATGTTTTTTTGTATCCGACGCCACCGACTCATTTCACTGTTGATAACACTGAACAATAAATTTTGTCAATTTTGGGAGCTATTTGTATTGCAAATGTTAAAATATAGTGAAACTATCAAGAAATAATTTACGCACAAAAATTTCAGCTTTTATTTATTTTAATTAATTTAAATTTCACTGAATTTATTTAAAGTTTAGCGGCTATATTGCATTGCTTTGATTTTGCAATGTTTTGATACCAGGTACTAACAAATAACTGCACTTACCAACTACAGTCATAGCTTAAACTAAAGGTACTGCGCATAATCGTTTCTAATTATGTTGCTACCACTGTATGTACCGAAATACAATATTGTCAAGTGTAGAATGGTAACCAAACTATGAGCTACTTGTAACAAATTTATTTGTAGCTTATTTTCAATCTTCATGTAAGTTTTGCAAAAGTTTATGATTAAGAAATATTATTCAATTCGTTCCTGTGCGTTGGTGGATAACAGTAATTTCTTTTCAAGTTCTTAACCTTTGCTTGTATGTACACCGATACTGGTGTAATGCAATTGGAAGATTACAAGAAAAAATGTAAATAACTTAACAAACATATTTTTTTGTTTCGTTCATATCATACAAAGTAAAAGTTATTTTTGCAGTGATTACAATTTTTAAATAAACATGTTCATAAAATGTAAAGATAATAGTTTTTGAAATTTATTAATGAAATTAATTTTGTTTGCATAATTTACGCCTTTTAATTTGTGTATAAATTTAATTAGCACCTTGATGGAAAAAATACCAGTTGCAAGGTAAGTTTTGGATATTAAACTTAAAAATACTTGAACTGTTCAATATCTAGGCCAAAGTCAGGGTACTTTAAAATACCTTGTTCTATAATAGAGTATTTTACTAAACTAACTAAACTAACTAACCTTAGGTCAAACCGGTTACTAATTTTTAGTAAATGTTATTGTTTTTAATTTTTATCCGCATTTAGAGACGAACGTTAATTTCAACAACGTTTAATGAAATGTTATGCGCCTAAAACTTTAATGACACAAAAAATTCAAAATATTCTAAGAGACGCATTAAGTAAAGGGGTGATATCAGGGCATTAAATGTCAACAGGGACGCACCCATCTACACTTGTCTTGCAGGCAGTTCACCTCGGCCACCTCGTCGGCCCTGAGACTACCTCTCACCTAACGTGGACCCGGTTATCTTCGTGAGATCCTGTTAACCAACTATTTGATATCATATATATATCATCATTCTTATTCTTTTAATATCTACTTTATAAAGGATAATAAAATTGTTTTTAATTTGAAAGCTTTTTTATACGGTTTAATCATCTGGTTCAATCCGAAGCTGCTATAAAAGAGAAAATATGGGCAATTGTGTGTGGATATAATTAAAGTTAACAATAACATACATGAAAAATGTATAACGGTATTTGTATTTAAGATGAAATTTACAACAATGTCTTTGTTTGCTTAATTAAATGCTTTTTTTATTAGAATTAAATTTCATTCAAGTTATTGCGTGAGCAACACTAAAATACAAAAAATTTATAAAACTTTTGAAAATGAAATTCGTCAAAACAGTTTCGTCTGTGTTATGCAAATGTGTTTGTTGGAGCAGAAACCTGTGGTGAATATTTGTCGACCCAATAATAACATATGTTTACTTATTTGTTTCGGTTCCAATTGTATTGCTTTTATGTCATAAAAATTGCATCAAAATGAAACTAAATTGCTAATTGAAAACAACAAATTCTATATAATTGAAACGTAACAGCAATCGATAGATAATGTTAAGATTATTTAAGGTAAAATATATATTTTTTTATTTGTATTTATAATTTTTCATAGACAGGATGCCAGTCTCATTCTAGAAACCGTCGGTACTGAATAGAGCACTTACAAATGCTGCGAAAAATAATATATACACAATTAAAAGTTTAGGGGGCATTACGCCTTTGTTATAAACACATAAAAAATTTGGTTTTCTCAATATTCAACTTTAACATTACAGAATAAAATTGTGATAAGAATGCACAAACATAAATAAATAAATTACCATTACTAATTACTTATTGGTTACTACTACATTGGAATTAACAGAATTTATTATTTTTAAATGTAACAAAGTCAATTTATGAATATTTAAAATACTTAATGTAGGACGTTTTTTGTCGGGTACTACAATATCATAAATGATGTAATTTTTCTGGATAAATGTTTAGATTACTAAATTTGTTGTGAGATTTTACATAAAAATTGCGTGATGTCAAGTCGAGCCTTTTAACCTTCCGGAGCTAACAATACGGTCTCAGAGACCGACATTTACGATTTTTGCCTAGTATTTTTTCCCTAGTTGAGGCAAATTTCTGCCGTCCTCAGTACCTTTCGATCTCAAATAGAGTCAGTTACCCTCAAGTTGTCAGAGTTGAGCGTTGAACAGTTCTTAAGTTATAAACGCTTTCGGTCTCACAGACCGATGTTAGTCTATTAGTTATATAATTGGCTAAGTTCGCCTGTAACTCTATATTTACCTTAATCAACGGTGCTTTGCTAGCATTAATATATTATTTTATTCGAGATTATTCTTGAAAATGTTTCTTGCAACTACACAATATTTTATCAACTCATTGCGTTGCTGCTAGTTTAGTTATAATTATTCAGCTGTTGAAATAAGTTCTATACTGTTTCGTTAGGTGTAATATTTTCACTTCTCCATCGGTATATAAAAAATGGCTGCCTGCATTGGTGAGGAAGTACAGAAAACACTTTTCGACTCTAATAAATTTACCATACATTTTCGAAAACTTTCCTCTTCAAGGTCATACGAATTTGACATATTTCTACTCAGAAAAATGTGCCGCATCCAAATTCGCGATCAAAAGTATGAGGTGTTATTAAAAAAATTGATAATGACGTCATAGTGCGAAAACAAAAGACGATCGTAAATTTATAAATATTAAAAAAGATGCAGTTTTAAAAACTAAAGTTGACCGGTCCGAGGATTTTTTGTGAAAATTCCTCTAAAATGTTTTATCGAATTTATTCCATACTTTACGAAAGCACTGTATATAAACATAATAACCCGGAAGAAAAAATTCTAAGAAGAAAATTTTTAGAACTTCTTGGACACCAGCTAGTTGTGGGGCGAGTTACTAGTACCGGCGTTTCGAAAACTATTAAATTACGTATTCAAGATATTTATAACATTTCTGATCCTAATCAGAAAACCCCAATCTATGGAAGATGTTATTATTGCTGCAGCAAGAAAAATAGAAAATCGAAATACAAATGCCAGAAATGCCCAAAATTTATGTGCTTGGAGCATTTAGTACCGATATGCCAGACATGTGTTCTCCAAGAAGAACAGTAATTTGGACTGCAAAGTTTCAGTTCCTCCGAAATATTGGGACAATTTGTTTCTTTTATATTCATTTAACAAAATGTTAAGTTTCATTTGCGTCCTATTTTATAATAAAGGAAAGTAATCATGTCGTATTTTTTAATTTTCTAATATTTTACGTTTCACTAAATTTTAAATTTTTTATAATTTTATATTTTTTATAATAAAAGCTATATGAACACACAAACTTGGTTAAATTACCCAAACACTTTATATTTAAGAAATAAAATTTAAACCAAGTAATTTTCCAAAAGGCGGCTGTTATTTTACCAATTGGTCTATGAGACCGATGTTCGACTTCATGTCTTATAAAGCTGTTAGTTCCCAAAGGTTAAATGCGACTTGAACGAAACTCGAAAAATACAAGAAAAAAATTCTACTATAAAAAATTACATCAAGATTCGTATTTGTTGAAACTATTTCATGAATGATATTTCGGCAAATTATTTTGTTAAATAGCATTATCGATTTTCAAGTTGAAAAATTTTATCAGTTGAAAACCGGATGGTTAACGATAAGCAGCCTTTTCATTTGTTTAGCAGAAGTGATAAAATTTTGCCATAATAATGAAATAATGAGAGAAAAACGTATGGCTTACGATTAAATAGAAGCGATTTCACCTATTTAAATCTAGAGCCTCCGAATGTGTAGTGTTTTCTAAATATCGAAGGCCCTGGTTGTTGTGTGAGTTGGGTTGTTATGTGGGACAGAGGAAAGCCATAGCTTATCTTTTGTTTATGTTATATATTCGATTACACCCAGGTCTTTTTTGATGCGGTAGATAAGTTGCACAGAAAACCGCATAAAAAAATTGCATAAAAAAAGACATTGGTAAAAATATGGATAGCTTCCATACTTTCCTAAAACCGCATAAAACCAAAGCAACGAATTAAAAAATAAATGAAAATCGCATAAAAACACACCGCATAAAAAAGACCTGGGATGTTTGCGAAATTAGGCCTTCCACTAAAGCAAATAATATCAAAGTCATTTATTATAGTAATTATAAACTTGGGGTATGTAATGGAAATAAGGCGATTCATACATTTTCGAGTTACCACTATTTTAGTACATCTAATTATAATTTATCTATATTTTACTCAACATATGGTAGTTTTTATGCAACATAAAGTTGAATAGGTAACCAATCTGTTACTCACATTTATTTTGCTTCGAAGGGTACTCATTTCTAGTGGCCAACTGATCGTCAGAGGCTGAAGTTTTATGGTTTATTTTTACTGATTGGCAACTGAAATAATATAAACCAACACAAAGAGTTGATTCAGTAATTAATTAATTTAATCGAAACATATATTAATTCTTTCATCAAAAATTTAAATAAAAGCAATTGTTTTGACAATTCTTAATTTCTAAAAATTGTAGATTTATCCATCAAAAGATTATAAATAATTAAAAATCTTTTTGCAGGGAGCAAAACTAAAATAAATAAATATGTGTAAAATATTGTTGTGAATAATTTCAAGAGAAAATGATTGTTTAGTCAGCATAATTATTGCAAGTAAGGGGTTAAAATTTGTATACCATCATTTGGACAATTAAAAAACCTCTCAAAAACATGACAAAAAAAATTTGCTACTTCAAAAAAAAAGATGTAAAATTCAATTTAAAAATTAACTTGTTTTTGGATTTTGGTCAAAACTCGACAATTTCAGATATATATCCAATCCCGCAAACGCTGGATCCCGCAAATGAATGATTTTTGCGGGATCAGTAATGCGGGACTACACATGCGGGATCCGCGGGATCCGCGGGACTTGCGAATTTGAAAAAATATGTATGCCAAGCGTGCGTTTTCTGTCGCTGGGTACTTCTGCAATAAAATCAGGTCAAATTTACAAGATCAAACTTAGAATACTTTATCATTTCTCTGAAAGTATTTCCAAAAGAAATCTTAATAATTTTTCTTAATTTTTTTTTAATGATAAATACTACTTTTATTTTGAATTTAGTTGTCTTTTATTTCATAACTAACTTCTGGTACTTAATTTTCTTAACAACTGAAAAAAGCATTGTGATAGTTTGTAATCCCGCAAAAGTTGTGGATCCGCGGGATTGATGACGTCAGTCCTGCAAGCTTGCGCCTAAAATTTTCAGTCAAATTGTAAACATTCTCCGTTCATTTGTTTTTTTTACAATCTGCCCAGTCATTTAGATTTTTTTTTATTTATTCGGGAGACGTAAAAAACTTTAAACAAAGCACCTGTCAGTCCACCGAACAGGTAGAGTCAGATTCGCTGACTAAAAAATCGTCTCTAGCCCGGATGTTGTTTGGACTGGAACAGAAAGTGTTGAGTAGCAATTACCCTTTACTTTTGGCTGAAAGAATATTTATTAAGTCATTTAGAAAACGACTAGGCGTTTTATGAAACGACTGATTTTACAATTCGCCGCCGACATATACACAAAAAATAAAGAATAAACGTAAAACAAACCATCATTGGTACTTAATCTAATTTAAAAAAAAAATTCTGATAAATAGTAGGAAAAATAGGTTCTTAATTTTTCTTTCATCTTCTTATTAAAAAAATTATTATCGTGCGAAATTTTTTCATAAATCAACCCTTTTGGCTACATACAATAAAATAACAAAAGTCTTTACCAGTCACATGTAATCGATCCTGCACTTGAAAATAATAATTGGCGTCCTTTTCAATATAAACTGTCCCGATTTAAATTCCATATAAACCAAGTTCTTTGATTAGATTACTTCTGAGGGCGTTAAATTTCTAGAGCTGTACCAACTCTTTACTTCGACAAATTTATTTTTGCCAAGAAGACCATCTGGTGTTGTACCAAGATAGCAGTAATTTGCATCCACAAGGATTTTTCACTTGTTGAATGGATTTGGTAGACTCTCTGATTGCCGTCGGTTTATGTTCAATCCCTAGGCAGTTGTGGATCTAAGCTTGCAAATTTTTCCAAAAACTGAGGTCGTGGTTCTCTTGCGCCGTTTTTGAATCCATAAAACTGATTCTCTCTAGTCTTTAGTAATTTTATCATGATGTAAATATTATGTGCCATTTACAACACAGACTTTTGATTACCAGTGCAAAGGGTTAAAGCAATGCAAGATTTGGACCAGTTAGAACTTTTAAAATACTCGATAAAGAACATGGTCGATTCACAAGACAGTCACGAGTAGAAGCATAGAGCTACATATTACATACATTTCTCGGCTGGAATTTGCTTTTACAAGAAAGTTGTGCCATGTAATTACGGCAGTTACAGCGAACCAAAAAATTTCAAACTTTAGCAACGTATTAAGGGTATGTTAAAGAAACTGTTTTGAGGACTCTTTTCTTTAAATAACAGAAATTAAGTCAAAACAGCGTCATAAAGTAAAGCAAATAATTTAGTGATTTTCTGAATTTTTTAAGAAAGACCCAAGGGCGTGCCGAAAATTCTGAATGTCAGCCCCCTCAAACTAAACTAGTTTTATCATAATATATTCTTTTAGCAAAATTTATTTGTTATTTTAGTCATATTTCTACAATAAAGAACTTAATTAATGCTTAATTTCTCTCTGCGAGTCGCCTTAACATGTTTTGTAAGATCGCGCTCACTGTTATAGTGATACTAAAATTAGTTTTGTAAAAGTATCCATAGTTGTTTAGACGCAAAATTTAAAAGATCACACCGTACTTAAGCAGTTAAAAATTCAGTTGAAACGTTTGTGGGTTAATGATATACACATTGTGGTTTAAATTAAACTTATGTATAATTTAATAACCGGTTTGCTAAAAATATAATTAAACAGAAGTTAATTTTCTAACATGTTTTATTAAAGTTACATCGTATTACTCTACATGCTCGATATGCACCATTTTCTTTAAAATTTAACGTTGGACAATTGTTTATCTTGTCTGCATTATATTCGTTAAATTAAAAAAAAAATATTTACATGCATACGTTTAAAAATTGCAAAAAAATTACAAATGATGTTTATAATAAACGGTTTTGATTTTTTAAAAACTTTATTAATAAAATCAGTTTCTAGTATAGTCGATATCTTATTTGAATTTTTTTAGTTTGTTGTAGCAAATTTCGTTAGACAGATAAAATTTTCTTTACTCTTCATTTTTGCAATAAATTTTTAAACCATAGCATTTTTGAATAGAGCATGAAGAGACCTTTCAAATGAGGTATCACAAGTCCCCACTTGCTATTTAAAAATTTGGGCGTTGCAACTGTCACTCAAGGGGGGTTGAGGTTAGGGATACAGGATAGACTAAAAATGACGTGTTTCGGGATTTTTTCTCAATATGCACAACAACTGAGATACTGAATTTATTCCATTTGGCTGGTGCGCACTGAATGTATGTATTTAAAAGATGATATTGTGAGAAAAATATAAAGTTCGCATGTTTTAACGTTTGTTCATACACTACTGCATATAAACTGCAGAAAATTTTCTAATAATAAAGACGACTTTCATCGCCACCCTGCAAACATAATTTATTTTTGCTCTGATATTTGTTATGATTATTTCCCGGCTTTATGGAAGTGTTAATTAATAGCTGAAAATATTCGAGATTACGTTAGCTTGTTGTGTCGTGAATACCTTATTCTAAAAATAATAATGCAGCATTCTTCAAGAATAGAAGTAGCGAGAAGTACTTTTCTTAAAAGTCTGAATTGCGGATTTCGTTCTTTTTCGTTTATTTCTCCATTAAATTGAAAACAGTTTTCACAAAAAAGTGTAAAAAGTAATAATGAATATGGGTATCTAAATTTTTTGTCTAAAATCAATAAAAAACATGTTTTATTAAAAAAAATTAATACACAAAAATGTATTAATTATTCTAGAATATTAATTTATGCTGCATATCAGATACATAAAGTGTTTTACAAAATCTTCTTGAAGTAAAATGCCCATCTGTCGCACAAAATATGGATCCCATATTGGCCATTCAAGAAAAAAAAAAAATTTGCGACTATAGAAAATGGAAAAACATGTGCTAGTTTGTTGTGTGGGGGAAGCACGGCATGTTGGTAGAAGAAGTAAATACATCTTTGTGTCTGTGCAAAAGCAACATGTAAATATATATTTTTTAGATATGGAGAGATTTGGATTTTTTCAAGAATGTAATGCTTCTCAAACTTCAAGAATTCTATTATACATGTTTACTCCCAGAGTTGGTGGATCCCCGTCATACAAGACGCCTTCCAATCAGAAATTCCCCTAGAAGCAAACTATAAACAACCTAAAATCCGAACTTTTAGTTGTTTATTTTGATGTTAATGTGGCGTACCTATTCAAGGCGTAGTCACTTCTCTTCTATGTCTGTAGTGTACGTATTTAAGTGATGTACATAGATAGAGGACCTACTGTTTTACGTGGAATCCGAAACACGGAAATGCAAGCATTTCATTTTTTTTTTTAAATTATTTTAGAGAACCAGGGGACATCTGCTTAGTGAGCTGCACACAAGCCGCTAAGCCACGGCCATGTTACCAAATATAAATAGTCATCTAAACATTCATCTAAATATCACAATACTTAAAAAATATTATGATTAGCGATAGACAAAAGAATGCAATACCGTACTCGCGAAGTATATAAGGTAATTTTCGCAACACATAATCAGATCCGAAGGACCCAATGCGCGCCCTTCGCTGGTTCATTTATGCCTCTATATCACGAAACGTCTCTACTCCCACTCACTACAAATCCAACCTCGATGTTACTAAATTGACCGATTTGTAACTTATGTGAGCGGTACAGTTGCACCCTAAAGGGGAAAGGGGTTAACGAGCCTCAAAATATTTGTACCATTCGGAGTGCTCTTAAACATAAACCTTTTTAAGCGACAATCACCTCAAACTCCCACTCAAACTAAAATTCGTTAAATGTTATGTACGGTCAACGTTGCTTTACGGTATGGAGGCCTGAACGTTAAAGAAAAACATACTAAGCAAAATTGAAGCGTTCGAAATGTGGATATACCGTAGAATCTTAAAAGTTCCATGGGTAGCCAGAATAACTAATAATGAAGTATTGAGAAGAATAGGCGCGGAGAAAGAATTAGTCAAAAACATCATCCAACCAAACCACGGCATATTTTGGACATATTCGCAGGAATGATAAGTACAAACAGCTGCAGACTATCGTCAAAGGACGAGTGCAAGGAAAGAAACCAGTGGGAAGGAAACGATTGTCCTGGTTGAGTAATATCCGTAACTGGACAGAACTAACTGCAGGATAGCCGAAGACAGAGATCAGTTTAATCAAGTGGCAGTCAACATCTGAAGACGGAGAAGGCACATAAGAGGAAGAGATTCTGCAAGATAATATATCAGATGAAGTTTGACCTTACAACCATTGTCCATTATATTTCTCTTAAGGCGCGTCCAGACTTAGTAATAAGTTACTGAAACCTTGTTTTCTTGTAACACTGGAAACTTTTTGGCGTGTATAGGATTCCTCGTTGACCCAAGAAAGACAGAAAGTAGGTCATTTAGAATATTTTCGAGATTTCGGCGGAAAGCACCAATTTATATGCCATTTGTTACCGACCAGTTGTCGGTAAATATCAAACAATATTTTGAACATCTGGAATACACTGTCGCAGGCAGGCAGGTTCGAATGCATTTGTTTATGGTCGGTAATAAAGTACTTAAACCATGAAGCTTCTGGGAGGCCTGTATTTTGCATCATCGGTTGATACAAAAAAAAGTTAGTTAAAGTAGCAATGATAAATCAGGAAGACTTTCTTCTCGCGGCTGCAGCATATGTAATTTTAAGTGGTGCACAGAAGAAGGAAAAGAAAAGATTTTGGATTCGCCCATTGTTAAGGTCTCGAAAGCGGTACAGTGGCAGTGACATGATCAACGATTTAAAAGCTTACGACATTGTTCCGTTTGCAATTAACCCTTTGAGTGCCAAAATGATTTTTAGAGAATTAGTATTGGTTCGTGCGGGAGCAAAAGCGCGATCGCGCTGCTGGCATTTTCGGCCAGTGTATTGAGGCACCCAAAGGGTTAATGATGAATTGCGGTGCGATGGAAATTTTTAAAATTTTGCCAGAATTTTTAATCAACGAAGTGGGACATAAAATATGTAAAACGATTTCCAAACTAAACTGCCAAATATGTAGTTCATACAGACGCAGTTAAAAGCTTTTAAAATAAGAAATTTATGACCATCATAAAATTTGTCACAGCACAAAAGCATTAGAAAATTTGCGATATTCTAGGCTGGACCCTTCGCTCTAGGGACGATTTACACGTCAATTGTTTGTTGCGGGGACAATGACCTGCTTAAATAATGACAATTTTAAAATCTTCTGTTCTGTTGATTTTCAATTATCTTAAATTTCAGCCTTTTATAATGTTGAGCTTGTGTTTATTTTTTAACCCTTTAACCCATACGCGTCACACTAGAAAAGAATCAGTTTTCCCGAATGCCGCGACACAAACCTAACTACATTAAAATAAATTCCGTCCCATGGGATCTGTAACCGAAAATAAATTCCGTCCTTAAAGGGTTAAAATGTTTAATTTGTGTGTCTAAATTGGTGTCTTCGGACGTATTGAATAAAATAATAATAAAGGAATTAACAATCACAATAAAATATTTTTGACCTTCTGCTAGTCTAATTAGGGACGGTTTATCGATTCTAAGTTTATAAGACCAGTAAAATTTGCCAGTCGAATAATATCATTTATCTACAATCATGACGTAATACGTTCATTTCATATGCTAGCCATGGATACATAACAAGGCACCTTATCCACGCCCCTTCAGTTTCATTTTCATTAATAGACGGAGCGTATTGTTGGTTGCCTATTTATTTTCATTAATGAACGGAGAGTAATGTTGGTTGCCTATGCGCACGGTAGAATGATTAGTTTTGGTACCTTAGTTTTTACGAGGCTACCTAAACAAATGTCTCGGGTTCAATTCTGGGCGACAGTAACACCGTATTAAAATCAGAACCATGTCTCCTCGCGAGGGAATGGTAAAACACCGAGGTATTCTGCCTAATCTCTTCTTCTTCTTCCTTCTTCTATTACTGAGGGAATATTTGCACTTAACTGTTACGGGACGGAACAATTATCGGACGGTGCCAATGCACGACGCCCTTGCGGGAAAAAGAAAATTAGGAACGAGTAAAACACTATTATCCATTAGGGAGACCTCGGCTATCGCTAGAATCGGAGAAGTGTCACAACTTGAGGCTGGTTAAGTCGTCACTTTCAAAATATAATATAAGGAAAAGAAAAACACGTTCGTATTTTTCTTGCTAACTGACAAATCCTTGTTATTTTTTTCGCGCCCATGACAACTGGAAGCAAAGGCTTCTCGATGAAAATCACGTTTTGGTTTCGGTTTAATTTCGGTGTCAATTTTGCTTCGGAACTTATCAGCATTTCAAAGTTTTATCGAATAAAATTTTGATTGTAGATAAACAGCTGTATTTTTCTCGCACATAATGGCTATTATGAACTCAGATGTTTGTAAATACTCGTCTTCGACTCGTATTTACAAACTTTCATCTTCGTTAATAATAGCCTACATTATGTGCTCGTTAAATAATATACTATTTTATATAAAAATAATATTAATATAATATTTAACAAACACTTCGATTCGCTGTCTATAAAAAAAAGGTTATCATTTTGATCTTACAAATGTGATTAGAAACGTTTACAAAAGTGAACTTATTGTTAAACTAGTAAAGCTTTTGCGAGATGCACTAAAAGGATGAAAAAAATAACTTGTTGCTCTTCGTCGAAATTTTGATAACATGTAAAATAACTTTGTTAATAACAATGTTTCCGACAAGTCTGGACGCGCCTTTACGTGCAAAAGTTGAGTATAATTGAATACAACCAACCTTTTCTATTATCTTATAATCTTTTTATTGCATTATTAAAACAGTTTGCGAGTTTATTTATGTGACTGTTTTAAAAATTTATTTTATAAGTGAAATTTATTTTCATTCAAGCTTCTTTAAATTCCTCCTCCTTGAGACGCATTTTTCAAGATCGTTTTTATTTATACGCATTTTCACAAAGTGCCACTTACTTATTCTATGCTTTTTGATATCCAAAATATTTCTCTGTTAAAGTTATTTACGTTGCTACGATGCAATTCCTCGTTTTAACTTTATTCACGTTAACGACAATGTGAGAAACTCGGCTATCAACGGATTCTTTCCATATTGCACTTATTCCCGGTTGAGCGTCTTATTGCTTTTATTGCTATTGTTGCATACATACTACTCTTATTACTATCTATGGTTTTCGGATTTTTAAAAATCAGAAACTTATTAACTGTAATTAGATTGTCGTCGATAATGTTTATGTCACTATGTTTATGTTGACAACGGACGTTTAATATAAATTGTGTATTTTATGTGAAATAAATAGAACTTATACTTTAAACCTGTGGCACTGTTACCACTACATAATTTTCTCAATTATAACCGGTCTCATGGTTTTCAATCAAGAGTATTGTTAATTAACAAATTTTCAAAAAGTTGATCGCGTACTGTGGGTCTTAATGAAGGTTTTGAAGGAGTACTCAATTTTTTACAGTTACTAGTTATCACAATAAACAATAAGCAATACTGAAAATACCTATTTTTACACTTTTACAAACATTTAGAATTTTTTAAAATTGCTTCAAAATTTTTCCACTATGCAATTAATGCAAAATTTAACTTTTTTGATTCGCAGATGTCGTAGGTTTATAGAAAATTGTCAAATAATTAAAAAATAAAGAATAACTTTTTTCTATTGAAGGCTTCCTTTTGAAGTTACGGGAAAAAATGAATCGAAAAACAAGCCATTTTTTGCTATTTCAGTATATTTGTTGTTTCACTGAATTTGGCATTGGATCTTTGGAATAGGCAAACTCTGATTCATATTCTACATGATATTTGGCAACTTTCTGCATAATAATATAAACCACTTCAAATAACATCTACCTATGCTTACTTTTACTGCTCTACCGCCTGAATATAAGTGTTGTCAAATGTTAATAAGGTTTTCCTAATTAAAATTGAACGATTTTGAATAAAATAGTACACACTAATACCCCGGTTTACGTCGATTCGTTATAACACTTTTTTAAATCAACTATCGCGCAGGCGCACGATACAATGCGCCTGCACGGTAATTTTTTTCAGTCGCTCTTGCACTTTTATTGCAATTTAATTTAATTTTTTGCAAATATTTTAACATAATACAAAATTAAAACAGTATTTCACTGTTAAATACTGTTTTCAACCTGATGTTTTTGTACTCTTTTTTTATTTAAAATATTTCATATGACAATTTAAAAAACGTAATTGACCCCGTTTCACGTTTCCGCTTAACGTTTTTTTTTTTTTGCCACGCATTAATCGCGTAAATCGGGGTATTACTGTACATACCTCAGTAAAACGTTTTTATAAGTCTCCGGTTTAACTTGAAAAAAATAATTTTTGGCCCCATGATGTGATATCAGGATACTTTTTGCAGCAAAAGATAAACTTTAGAAGCTTTGTTAGCATATCTTGTAAAAACTAAATGCGCTGATCCTGTGTGATGCGATCTTTAATCTGGGGCTTTCATCCAAGTAACAATGTTTCTGCAAAGAAAAGTAGCCCATAAAGCTTCCCTTTCAATATCACACGAAAGACGTTTAACTTTATCAGCTCTCTCGACAACCTTTCTTTGCAGAAAACTCCATAACTAGACTTTATATCTGAATATGTTCAAGAATTGGATGAAATTTCCGAATTGAAAATCGACTAGCTATCTGCTTTTGATAAAATATTTTGAGAAATTATCTTACTTTTGCTGCGCAAAGTAACCTAATGTTACGTTATGAAGTTGAGAATTATTTTTTTGTATAATTCACATGCTGCCATCATTCTCTTTTTCTGAACAAGTTAAACTAAATTTACTTATTTATTATATCGAGGTAGTAAATAAATTTCTTGGTCGCAAAAGAAAACATTTTCAAATGTGGGTAGATAATTTTGTGTAAGATTGACTAATATTAAAGTTATTTTAGACTTCGTTGAAAGTTCACCTTTTTGAATATATTTTTGATAATCGTTAAATGATAATGTGATGATAACGCAGTTATCTGTTACATTCTCACTTTTGTCGTTGTGTTAAATTTGGTATTTGTAAAAATTAAAAGCATTTGTGTGGTTTTAATGATATGTTTGATTGGAATCTGAAATATTTAATAATAGGTATATTTATTCTAGTTAAAAATAAATAATAGCAAAAAGCTATTTATATTCCTTGTGTCCCATTTAATTATTTGTTTTGGGAACGTGTTATCGTAAGCCCGGCTAGCTCAGTCGGTAGAGCATGAGACTCTTAATCTCAGGGTCGTGGGTTCGAGCCCCACGTTGGGCGACTTTTTTTTTTAAAAAGCATTTTTTGTGTTGTATTGAAAAGAAAGTTTTTGCAGTTAGAAATTAATTATGTTCACAAGTACCATGTAAACTTGGTAATTACAGTTATGAAGCGAATATGTAAGAATGCCGTATTCTAGTAAGTTTATATTGTTTCAAAGAGCAAACAATTAAAAGCAGAAAAACCCAGGAAAAGTATTTAATTGCCGTATAGAAAGGAATAGATCTAAAATTGAGCTTACAGATCCATAAACTCTTTAGAAAGCATTTCCACCTGATAAATTGAAAGAGTCAACGCAGTTAACGCTCTGTTAGTTGACACCGCTGTTAACTTCGTTTCTGCAACTGGTCCTAAATGTAAAATTATGCTACTCGCTTGATATAAATCGACTTTTAAAATGTGCCATATACAGATACGTATCGTAATTATTGCGAAAGAGAAATCAACAGTATTAATTTTTCATGAAATGTCACTGACATAAAAGGATGGAAATTAAAAATAATAAATAACGCTCAGCGATTGCAGGAGTTATAATTTTCCATTTGTCACATTGCCTTTACAATTTCCTCACTTTAGAAGGAATCTGAAGCGTGGCGGACATCGTTCCAACAATTTTCAATTTTTATAACTTTCTGTACTTATTTTAAAACTGACCTAGATAGTCACAATTATTTGTTGTTGAAGAGTATTGGTTTACTTCTGTCCTTACAATAAGTGGTGTAACGTTTTTTTAAAGTCGCTTCGACTTTTTGGGCATGAATTTAAATATTTTATAATTTACCGGTCTGACGATAAAAATTGTTTTGAAATAGATTGATGTAAATTCAGTAAATCAGTTTCTATAAATAAATGTCCTTCATGATACGGCGGTAGCAGAAATTCGTGTTGACTACTTGGAGCAAATTAATGGAGGCGGCATAATTTTTAAGCCGCTGATTTGATGAAAGTTTTCTTACAGAAAATTGCAAACGACGCCTGTGTACAATTCTTAAATGAAAAGAAGATACTCATCGCTCGTCCATCAGTTAACCTTTCGGAGGTCGCAAGTATTTTTGAGAGAAGAATGGTCGCGCGCGAACTGACTCCGCAATAAGAATGACATATAATTAATTCATTTTTTAAATAAAAAAACAACACAATTTTCCACAAAGTCACAATGTATTTCTGGTGAAACTTCTAAGTTAGTATCATAAACAAAATGAAAGTCAAACATTTTGAATAAAATAGAAAATAGAGAAGGCATTAAGATGTTATCCCAAAAAAGTTAACGTTGCGGAGGAGTCCGCATGCGACCTCCGAAAGGCAGAAAATTGAAGAAATTTATAAAATAGATATTGCGTATTAGTTACAAAATCGTGACTCAAATAAATTGTTTCGACAGTATTCAGTAGGTATTTTTTGTCCTATATTTACGAGGGTATAATTTTGCACGCACATCGAGTAGTGTCCTCGACACTTAATTTTCGATTACAAATCGTAGCGTTTCAAAAACGCACCCACATAAATTGATACCTGTGTCTGTTAATCAGAAATATGAATGAAGTTGAGATCATCACACCGTACTACATTGGATTTTATATTATTCAAAGTTTTACGCAACCGTTGTTTTTTAAATGAAGCGATACAATTATTTAATCTACCTATTGTGTAAAGGTTGGGCAAAATTTTCAAGGCTACTATAAGACCTT
Organism: Dascillus cervinus; assembly: GCA_949768715.1. Taxonomy (NCBI): domain Eukaryota; kingdom Metazoa; phylum Arthropoda; class Insecta; order Coleoptera; family Dascillidae; genus Dascillus; species Dascillus cervinus. Next base: position 13,329,861 of record OX458316.1, on the reverse strand, counting down.
GAACTTTCTCTTGGGTGTGGTTATTGTTTGTTACCTTGAGGTATGTTTATGTGAATTAATAAAAAATTTGTAATTGTTTGTTAGAGAATAAAGAAAATGTTACGGAAAATTTTGATTTTAATAGAAACTAAGTGGATTAATGTATCAGAAAACTATTAAATTCTTAATGCGGCAAATCACATACCACATAAACACATAAACACCCACCTAAAATGATATTTACTGAGTCATGTTAAATCTATTCATTTATTACAATCAGAAATATGTGTCAATTTATTTGTTTATTAATAAGCATTAGTTTATAGCTATGCAACATTAAACTTTAGTTTATGAATTAAAACAACATATTAATAAAGACATAATGTGTAAAACTTAATATCACTGTCGCAGCCATATTGTAGAATCCGCCGCAATGCAAAGTGGCTAGTCGCAAAGTCAGTTTGAGATATATTTGAGATATATTTGAGATATGGAGCCCTTATATTTGAGATATGGGGCCCTTTATAAGTCCAGAAGTACCGGCGGTCCTAAGCTATAGCTTGTGTAGCTTATACGTAAATCCTGCATTGTGCAAAGCAGATCTGTTTTGTAAAACGTAAAACGTAAAACGTTTAGGCAGATTGTTGCAGCAACACGTTCAATAATATGGCGGCCAACGTTTAGCCGGAATATTGACTATATGAGTAACGTAGGGCGGCAAATTTAGGTGTTTTATGAATCGCTAAATAACTCTTCAGTATATTTTGTAAAACAGTGAAGAATTGTTAGAAATTTTATTAAAAAGCCCTTTTGTATTGAGTTACCCCTTTTCCTTATAGTTATGACTTATATTTTCGTCATAACTATAATAACATAAAAGATTTTTTTTTATAAAATTTTTAACAATTCTTCAGTCCGTTTTTACCATAAAGCTGAAAGTTATTAAGTGACTCATAAAGCACCTAAAATTTTCAGTCAAATTGTAAAAATTCTCCGTTCATTCTATATTTTACAATCATACAGTCATTTTGAAAGCGACTGAATTTACAATTTACCACCGACATAGATATGAAATCCTTATACATAATATGACATGAAATGTCATTTTGTAAGTAGGAATAATAATTACTATTAAACGTTTTTAACTTATTTTATTAAATATTAAGATAAAGCACTTATGAAATTATTTGTTGACATAATGAACTTTTTTCTTAAAGCAGGCACATCTGTTGCTGTGGTACTGGTGTTTGGCTGGATCGTCAGGAGATTTTTTCCTTCAAAATTAAATAATTTACATTGGAAATATTGATTAAATCGAACTTTGTGAACCAATAATACTGCATACCTGGATGTCTTAACAGTTTTGAGATGGGAAATAACCTCTAAAACGCGTTTATTTGTCCATGGCCTTTTTAACTTTCCGCATTGGGAATCATAGAAATCTTTTAATTGCTGTTTAAATTTGACTTTAAAATTACCATTTACACTCGAAACACACTTCTTATTTTCACTTTGCACATACACAGTTTCAGACGCCATTCTTGTTGTTATGAACTAATTACACTAATTACAAAACGGCGACGCGTCATTTAGCTGCATATGAGAACGCCAACTATCCATTACAATATGGCTGATCAACGTTTAGCCGTATTACAATCCGCCTAAACGTTAACCAGCCGTTTTACAGAACAGATCTGTTTTATAATGCGGCTAGTCGGTTTGTATTGCGGCGGATTCTACAATCCATCTGTGGCATCACTACAGATACAGTGAGATCAAAAATAAATTTGATCCTGGTAGTCCATGAAATATTGGCACTTTCTGTACTCACGACTGCAATTAATAATATTAAGTTTCTTTTTGATCTCACTGTATGATTGCTCGCATGTGACGATACTTTTCACTAGAGATGAATCACAGTCGAATTTGTCCAGATTATATAACACCTCAAGCATCAATTCCCTTTGATACTCATAATAGTATAATGTCTTCGGAACAATAGACACAAGCGAAATATTTTGTGCCACCATCAACAATATTAACACAGCGGTCCAAAATAACAGCAGCGTTTTCGTTCACTAAATTGACTTTTTTGGGTGCCCATCTAAAATTACTGAAAATGACCAAAGAAGTAACTAACAGTTAGCAATATCACTGATTCGTGACTGGTGCGTGATGGTTGCTAACAACGATCAAATGCCTCTTAACTTTCCTACTTGTTGCCAACTGCAAGAAATGTAAAGTTTCTAACATCAAAATTTAAAAAAATTAATTTGATTTTTAAAATATTTAAGCATTTATCCGCCCAAAAAATAATATGTATTACACAGTTAGAAACTTTGTACTTGCATTTACAGCAAACCGTATTCACACCCACAAATACACAATTACCAATAGCTATTATCTTTCCTCTTAAAAGTAATAAGTGGTCATTTTGGCATTGAATGAAAGTATTGTTCGCTCATTGATATCGTTGCGTACTATAAAAGTTTTTAATTTTTTTAAATTCATGCGAGATTGGCAATCAAAGTTATTATTAAATAGAGATAATTTAGTGTCTTAAATTAACAAATTTAGTAGCTGCATTCGCAATGGTCGTGTTGATACTTGTATCAGTTGGTGTTTCATTTTAATGTTATCCACATTATTTTGTCATTTTTAAACAACAAAAACTTTCGGTTTATTTAATATTTCTAAAAGTATTTTAAAACAATTTTAGATGTTTTGATGCTCTTCATTAATACTTTATGATTTTTTCTTTAGTACTTGTAAAATGTATATTTCTTGTTGTATGAGCTCCAAAATCAGTTTTTTAAGGTAATTAAATCACTTTTGAGAAAATTAAATCTGAAGGAAGACTGAAAATAAATCATGAAGTAGATAACTAATGTAACTAACGGAATTTATAAAAAAAAACTATTGAAACTAAATTTGAGTTTCTAAAAACCATATACACGTGGATTAAATTTAATTCAGCCCTTGGAACGAAATATGCCACTTCGGTCGTCGGACAACGGGATTAAAATCACTATTTAAGGCGGAGTGCTCACTACCGCAGTCAGTTTCTTCCAAATGCTGACTATTTTTTAAAATTATTAAACAATTTTTTTTTAAATTCTTGAAAAAATAAAAGACAATGTACAGATATGGACCGAGTAAGAGGAAAAACTTTTTTATTTTCAACTTCTTTCTTTCTTTCTTTCTTTATAAAAGTTTTTATTAGTTCTAAAACTAATAATTTAAAAATTTAAAGTACACATTTTCCGTCGTGCAACTTCAATTAAATCAAAGCATCATGTGTCACAAATATAAGCAATTTAATTCATTCAAATTAAGTTCAACACCTAATATCTTGATTAAATAAATAAGTAACTGTAATATTTATTCCTTGATGTTGAAGGGCTGAAGAAGTGTTTTCATTTTTTTATTATAGCTGAATACATATTTATTTATTTCAAATATGATGTTAGAAACACTGACGTTTGAACACAATTTTTCATATAATTTATTATACATACTTATAAAGATTCCTCTCTCATAGACGTTCGCAGTATAGAATAGTCAATGCATACATTTTCGTGTTCTTATTATTGAATATTTCGTATTACCGATGTTTGTACTAACACGAATCTACTGTATATTAATAAGTAAGTATTAATTATTTTACTTGTCAGATTGTTTTCAATTAGTTGAAAAAACCTTGGTCTGTAAGCTTTTTTTGTAGTCTCAGATGCTAAAAAATCTCGGCAAGCCTCCGTTTTCCAATCTGTACTTCGACGACGAAAAATTGTGCTTACCGAACTAGTGATTGAATATACTGTTTCCCCAATTTCCATTTCTTATTTTACGAAAAACAATAGCTGGTTTTTATTTCTAAAATTATTAGTTTTGGAACACGTAAAAACTTTGTTCATTTCGGCCCCGTTCAGACGTTGCGGTTTTTTCTTATCGCCGGATCCGGTCCGGTGGACGGGAAGCTCACGGTGTAGCACCGTAGCACCCATGGTGAACTATGTTTATTGAAATAATAAGATATCAAAAATACGAAATGAAAAAATGTGAAATTGTATCAATCGACTTGAAACAGTGGATCATGATGGATAAACAAGGGAAGTCACTTTTGTTGTACTTATTACCTATACTTGCTCAAAAAAGACAACAACAACTTAAAAACAGGTGAGTGCATCCTCTAAATCAAGAACGGGGCGCGGTAGAAATTTTTGCAACGTTATAATTAATAATAAATTTTTAATACCAAAACAAAAGGGTTCACATAAAATTCATCGCAGAAAATTCACCGCGGGAAAAGTTTAGGGAAAATGAATTGCATATTACTATTTAGGTTTCTTTTTATGCGTGTAGATATACTATAATGCTCTGATAAATTTTAGAAAATGTATTTAATGAAAAATGACGGAGGATCTAGTGATAAAAGTAAACAACTTATGCGGCAACACGTCGTTCACTTTTTTCAAAGTTCAAATTGCTCTGCGTTTATTATTTCTTGCTTGTTAACGACATTAATATCAATTAATGTAACAAAACATAAACAATAGAATTTTTGTCAACGGCACGGCATGGCAGAGACGCGACGTGTGAAAGCATACATTTAACTCAATGGCCCACTGCGAATTCCGTCAACGTGTTTACCAGTGAGAAAACGTAGATGTATTCCGTCCCCGTGATGGCCCTGGTGCGTTGTACGTAATGTGTGAAAGCGTTCCCCGGACCGGACCCGGTGATGAGAAAAACCGTGACGTGTGAAAGGGGCCTGATAACACACTGTATTTTGTGTTAATAACAAAATTGCTGATTATAAATAAATGTAGAAAGCTAACATACAAACTATAATAAGGATAGTGATAAATATATTACATAATTTTTAAGTTTAATTAACGAATGCATGAAAATTATCTGAAAATAATTTATTTTGTATTTTATCGCTTGTTTGATTAATTTTTAAATTATGTGATACTATGTTTTTAAAAATATTTTCTATATTAAACATTTCGGTTAACCATGTTATTGTAGTAAAGTTTCACAAATATATTTTTCCATAAGATAAACGAAAAAGCGTTCACAACAAATAAATACAATTTAAAATATTTATGCGTAATAATCACTATGATATTGAATTAATTTTTATTTTGAGACTGTACAACTTGTTGCTGTAAAAAATCTCTACGGGTATTCCCATCTACATTAATGCTGCTTCCACGAACCAGTATTTGCGAACGAGCCTAGTCTTTTTGTTATTATACTCCTAAGTACACTTAACTTTATTTTTATTGTATACATTAAGTTGAAGAGGGAAATTACGTCGACGGTGTAGCACGAAAAAAAAAGCAGCTTCGTTCGACACGGTCATTAATTTCGCATCTTCATTGCCTTTTGACCTTGCCAATGAAAAATTTAAAAAAAAACAAACAACTAAATAACAACATTGGTGACCATCAGAATTTAAACTGATTCATTTATTGCTGTACGTTCTGGTGTTAGTCTCACATTCAAATAAACAGACAGAATCGACGTTACATCTGTTTGGTAGGTACAAATAGATATTTATGACTGTTTGACATGAGGGGAGATACCAATAGAGAATCTCTTACACGTCGGCCGTAACCGATTAAGTATCATTAAAAGTAAGAATATCAAATCATCGCAATAGTTTAACGAAAGTGCAACTTTAAAATGGTATATTATACATTAATAGATTGAGATATATCATTTAATCTCCGAATCAATTGCGCCACAACTATAACATTATCTACAAATCTCGTTAAGTATCTAAAATGACTAAAAACACTCCTGTAACGTAGCAATTTCTTGATTTTTCTGAATTTTCTGAATTTAATCCCTAAACAGGGACTAAAGGTGCTACTTCAGTCCGGGAAGAGCAAAAAAGATAGTACACAACTAGCAAATCAATGAACATTCGCTGATTTTCAGCTACTGTATTTTACATAACGCAGAAAATTGCTCACGAATCCGTTAAAGTAAACATTTACGACGGTAACAATAACAGAAGTGACCTTATTTTATCAGCATTGCTCATGTTATATAACTTACGTGCATAGCTTCTGCTTCCTAAATTATTTTTATGGTCTACTTCTCCCAGAAATGTTTTTCTTAATAATTTTCCCAGTTAAAATTTACATTTTTCTATGATTTAGCTTAGTGTAATAGTGGTATATATTTATTTATGTTACGATCAATACCAAAATTATTCAGAATGAAAAACGAAATTTTCACATTATTTTAGTTGAGTTTAGTTGGCAAAGTTATAATAGTTGGAACCGAAGTTTTTCAGTTTTTGAAGTGCATATTGTTGTAAATGAAAAGGAAGTTCTGTTTCTTATAAAATAGGATCGGGTTACTCCCCTGCAGCTGTTACCGAAAAATAAAACAGAATAAAAAAACATAAAATTAGTAGAACATTCGGTGTACTCCACTGATTTACGCCATGTGCAACTTTTGACTATTTTTTGGACTATATAAAATCTTGCAAGATAGAACCATTTTGTTGCAGGGATCTCAAAAGCAGAATAATTGGGGACTTTCAAACTTACCGAGGTGCTTCTTGTCAGACGGAATTATGTACTTTGAGCTTATCTCTATATATAAAAGAAAGTGTCATGACTGATTGATTGAGAGAAAAACAATTTATTTGTGTGGCGGCCAAAATTCATTGAGAAGGCTAATGATTTCGACGAAGTTCCATTTCATATGTGTTTTTAAACAAGATGTGATGTGATGTTAAATTTTCACCTACTAATAAAAATATGTATGAGAAAACTTTATGTTCTAAAATTCCTTCAATTCAAGCATTCCACTCTACGATTCATAAAAACTAGAAAAAAATTCTATTTACAAATGGTTATTTAATATAATAAGGCCATTTTCAATTCTTAAATAAGAAAACAAATTCTTAAGAACATTCTTAAATAACTAAATAAAATTTCTTGAAATTAACATGACCTATTCTTAAATGTAAAACTTATAAAAGTCACAAAGAATCAATTTTCTTGAAATTGAAAATGTCCCGTTCTTAAATTTGACAAATAGAATAAACATTCTTGAAATCAAATTTGACAACAAGAATTAACATTCTTAAAATTCAATTTTAAATTTAAGTCCGAATTGTCTTACCTGTAAGAATTTTTTTTCTGAGTGCGGGCCTACATGCAAGCAACAAAGCACCTTGTTTCGCCCATACATATTGCCTGTGTATTTTTTTCTGAGAAAAAAAAACAGATTGTGGTTAGTGAATTTGAAATTCCATCAAGAACTTTTATTTTTTAAAAACATTAAGGTTTGATTTTTGACCAGTTATTTACCTGCTGGAATTGACGCAGACCTTTGCAACGATGCCTTTAAATTAATGTTGAATTTAAATTTAATTTCTGTCAAGTGCAGGTGGTGTTTGCGCCGAAATATTTCTCTTTAATTTTTAATTTAATACGGAAGAGAATTCAACGCACATAAAACTAGACTGAAGACTGAAGCACTGTATGTATAGATATAGGGGAAATTTGAGTAATGAAAACTTAAAACGCAAAGATGAATAGAGAATGCAATAATGTTGGTCGAATAGCCAGGTGGAAGAATAACAAAGTTGGTTCCACTGTATCGCTTTATAATGTTATCGACTTCAGATCCGTGACAAGTTGTTATGCGGTGGGTACACCCGCATCAATACGCGATCGCAGGGTCACTACTCGGAAGGTGTTATCCCACATCTGACGCCTTTTTTCAGTTTCGTATTGGTAAGTTGTATTATTAAAGCTTTAATCGATTCTCAGTGAAAGCAAAGAATTACTGTTCAGTTATTTATATTATTTTACTTATTTTTCCTAAAAACACACCTAATATTGTATTTTACCTTTATTTTTAATTTCATCATTAACTACTTTCAGCTTTTCTTTATTCATCCGTTCATAGGAGCATTCACGTTCTTGGTTAGAATTTTTTATAGAATTTTGTTTAGGTAGTCGAGCATTTTCATAAACACTAAAAAAAAGTTTTGTTTATTGGAAGCATCAAGTCAAAGAGTTTAAGTAGAGTGGTGGCAATTTATTAACATCTATTTGTTGGCACAGTAAATCCAATAGCGTAATGAGTGGTTTAAGGTAAAAACATATACAGTCAAATCTGGATAGGCTGAAAATTGGATAATTCGGAATTTTCTGTCTATGACGAAATTATTCTTTGATACCGATTTGTTTGTTGTCTTTAGATATGCCACTGGTTAAACCGGAAAACCTGGATAAGATGGATTATTTTTTCGGTTTCAAGCAGTTCCGTTTTATACAGGTTTGACTGTATTATAAAGAAAAACTGACATGCAAATGGCAGCAGAGACAACTAAAAATTCGTGTATAAAGAAACAAAATAGCTGGATCACATTCCATACATGGACAAAAGTATAAGAAAGAAACATCATTAAAGTTAGAAGAATAAGCACTGAGAAAGCTGTGGAAGAATGTAAATCGTTAATCAGTCAAATAAAGTAATTATATAGGAAGGATAATGACATGGAAGATATGTTTCAACAAATCAAGCAAATGACGCGCGATTTTTCACCCCAACACTGTAGTATAAAAGACAAGAGAAACATATTGTATAAAGTTAATATCAGATAATATAGCATCCGGAAATAATAAAACTTGTATAAGTGACATAAATCTGAAATATTAAAAGAAGAAGAAAATAGTACATTGTATAAGAAGTCGCAGAAGAGGGTGGATGACAGATGACCGATTAACAAAGATAGCACGAAATAATGAACTATACGGTAGAAGATCTATCTGAAGATCAACGAAGAGATGAAAGGACAGCTGACAATCCATTTCACAGGAACAATAACAACAAAACCAGTATTAACAAAAATTAAATAAAAATAGGAAGAAAGAGGGATAACCTGGAAATTGACTATCTGGCCTTTGCAGATGATTTAACAATATTAGCGGAAAACATGAAAGACGCAAGAAGTCAAATAAATATACTGAAAGAGGCAGCAGAAAAGGCTGGACTACAAATATCATATGAAAAGACAGAATACATGACCAATAGAAAAGATGCACCAAATCAGATCACAACAAAGTATGGGAAAATTAAGGGGGTTAACAAATTCAAATACATGGGAGAATTAATTCAACCAAACGCCCTTGACAAAGAAGGACTCCGAGCAAGAGTAGGAAAAATGGAACTGGCATTCCAGTTAACAAAAAATATGTAATTATAATAAGAATAAATGCAAAACTAAGACACTACTATACAGTTATTAGATTAAACACGGTCAGACAGTTACACGAGGTAGAAAAAAAGGAAAGAAAAATTATACGGGAAATCATCGAATCAAAATATGACGATGGAAAATGCAAACTAAGAAGCCACAAGGAAATCTACACAATAACAGGAAAAATAACAGACAAAATGACGAGAAGAAGAGTGACTTTCTACGAACACATTAAAAGAATGAATGATGGGAGAATATGCAATTACTTCGGCAGAAACCCCAAGACATTGATGACATGGATCAAGGAGTCAGAAAAGACGTGGAAGAAATGAAAATAGATGGAAAAGAAGTGAAGAGAAGAGAAGAATTTAAAAAGATCAGAGGATTCAAGGGTTTTTAAGAAAAGGCAAAAAAAGAATGCTGGAGCAAAATGGACGGAACAAAGAAGGAACCAACATGGAAAAAGAATGAACGAGTATCGGAAAAAAAGGAAGAAGGGAGAAAAGTAATCATGAGAAGTTATTTTACGTGGTCCATAATCGGCCAAAATCGAAAAAGGGGGTTAATGTAAAGGAAATTCAGAGGAAATGCAGAGGAAAGAGTTGTAAAGACAGAAGATGCCATGGTTACATTAATGAAAATATGGAAATCCCATGGAATTAATAAACAAGCAAAAACCCGATTCGTGCGATACTTGGCTGTCTCTGTTTTTTTACTAATGCATCTGTGCTGGACTGCAATCATACCCACTCACCTATATTAACGGTTCCGACTAAAACTAGCTGTTCCCAAAAAAGTTGTTACTGTTGAAGAACAATTGTACAGCGTCGCTCTGAAGTATGCTGGATTCTGGTTCAACTATCGGAGTGGGAAAACTTTGTTATACCAGGCCTGTAAGTCAAAATGCTAAATTTGTGCAGTTTTCAGTTTTGTTGCTTTCAATTGAATTTAATTTATTGTCAGTTGTAAAAAGCAAAATCTTTGGATTTCAATTAGTTTAATTTATTGTTTGAATAATGGTATTATTTAGCAAATAAACTTCTAAGTGATTTCTTTGAACCAACCCTTTTTCTATCTCTAACATTAGAATAAATCTATCTACAATTTAGCTGTTTTGAGATAAATAAACTTTTGTTAACTGCTCTTGCCAACTATCTATTATTTAGTCTATTGTTCTCATTTTTTTTTGCATTTAATGCATCAGTTCCTTAGAAGTATTGCCAATGTATCCTAACATTATTAAAAATTAAAACTTTGATACAATATCACTAACAATAAGGGAAAGGTTAAACCAGAATTTTTTTTTTTCTAAATCCAAGTGAACTGATAATAACTATATACCTTATTGAACTACAAAACTATTAACACTGAAAACAATAATAAGCCCAGTACTTCAATAATCTAAATCTTCATCATTTGTATTTGTCAACAATGGCAATTCCTACTAGAATTTCATTCTATTAGTTGAAATATGCGATTTCAGTTTAGAAATTAATGTAATTTTCCTCTCTAAGCTAACACTTTTACTTCATCACCTGAAAACTGAAACTAACGTGGTTAGTAAAAAAGTTCTATCTGCACCAAAATAGGGCATTAAGTCTAAGCATTACATAGGACTTTTCTAGTAAGTAATGTTTGCCAATTTTGCACTTAGGACAAAACATTTAGATGTTTTTTAGCACGTTAATAATGCACATAGGAGATTTGTACTTTGTAGAAAGCTGTAGAAATTGTACGTGATTCCTTAGAACTTAAAAACTAATATCGACAATTTTGCAGATAAGACCTTTAATTTAAGCACGGCAGAATATGTTTACACATGTCGTACTAGAGAACAAATTAAATTCACACAATTTTTTCTTACAATTTTTTCAGGTAATTTCCGCGATGAGCGGCCGAATATATTCGTATTCTAGAGGGCGTTGTGTTTTGAAAAATTGAAGTAAAATTTGATAGACTACTTTTTCACTTGAAAAAAGTAAGATGTTTTTTAAATTGATCTTGCCCATATGTGAAATGACTAAAATGACTAAGCACCTACTTTAAAAAAAGTGTGATTTGCATAATTGTTAGTAACGCATTCATTTCATTTATAAAGGGTAGTTTTAAGAATATTATATTGGTACACACAATACATACTACCTAATTATGGTAGCTTGATATGAACAGTTAACGAATTTAAATTTCGGCCAGTTTTTTAACTGTAGGCCATATATTTTCAAATTTTAGTTGTTCCAATTATCTTTTCTCGTTACATTCATAACCTTGAAAAGGTAGTGACGACTTTCTATTATTTAACTGGTTGAATTTAAAAGATTTGCAACACGGCTTAACCATTCTTCTAATTTGGCAATGTCAAACCCCTTTTCTGCCTCAGTCAGCAAGTGATATGGCATTATTACTTTCGAGTAATAATTTTTTCTAATGTACTCTGTTCTGCCACAGGAAACACCGTCACTTGTAATGTTATAAACCATTAAAATATGGCAACATTTACATCAATAAATTGTGTCGTCTGAAATTTAAAATCGTTAACTGTACGTTGAACTTGATTTCATCGTCCATACTCATCAGTTAGCCTTCAAAAACAGAAATCATTTCATTATGTAATGGCAAACGACAATTTCTAGGTCGTGTTAGTGACAAGTATCTGCTTGCGTCGCGTCGGTCGAAAGTTCGGATCCTGGAGAAGGCGGAATATTGTCGAGTAGTGTGCATACATACTTTACCGCGGCTTACAATGTCCCCATTTTTTCATTTCGATTAAATATACCGACAGCGACGTTTTCATTAATAATTCGAACTGCTACAACATTAAAGACTAATTAAAATACTTATTGATTGATTTAATTGTTTTTAGAAAGTTACCTATTATGTGTACCACTGATGTATACTATTAAAGTGATTAATTTCATTTCTTGTCTGAAATCAATTTTTTTAAATTTAATTCATTGAAGACACACTTTATTCATTTATAGTTGCAAGTGATGTTTAAAAGACATATTATGCGCAATTTGGTCTTTCAACTTCACCTTTCAGAGAGAGGTCAAAGGTGAAGAGAAAGCAATAGCGGAAACCATTACCGAGATGACCACTCACCATACGATTCCATTGCCCGAATGTCGTTTCAGAAAGTTCATTGGTTTAAAAAAAACACTTTATCCAAAAGAATGAGAAGGTGTGAGAGTAAACAAAAATAAAATCGCACCTACTATCCTTTTAAATTGGATTTCACCTATTTCATCGCGGAAAAGAAGAGAACAGGGATCTCCTACTGTTATACTGAATTTAATTGAGCAGCATTTGACTAAATAAAAAATCAATTTTGCACGTAACGCTATTATGTTATTAAATAAACAAAGCACGTTGCGATGAACTATTTTTACAAAAATTTGTAAAACGGCTAGTGATTGGCGAAAGTTGAATTACATTGGTTACAAAGCGCGGTGACGAAAGAGCAGGTGTCCATATATTTTGTTATGCAATCAGTGTCCCGGTGAACGTGTGCTGTATGATCTCCCACATAGACTCGTATGTTTCCATATTTACCAAGTACATTCGCAAGCAGTGCAATCATGAAAGGTGAATGTTTAATGTTGAGTCCCTGTGTAAACATTTTAGTCATTCCTTCGTAGCAGTAAATGTTAAATAATGCAGCAATAAATGTAACATTGAATTATTAGTTTAAATGAATGGAAGATGCAACCATTCGTTTTATATAAATATTCACGTGCGTCGAATGCAGTTAAATAATTATTTGTCAATATAAAAGTAGCGTTTGGCGGCTTTTCAAGTTGAGCAGTTGTGGTAAATTGTTTTCTTATTACAACTTATGACGTTTTGACATTTTAAAAATATTTTGTTTATGAATTCTGCATACCGAAATAAAATGCCGAAGTACCATCTGTGTTGATATTTAACTAAATTTATGGGATTACTGATAGAGCTCAAGAATAATTTTGATATTACCAAGTTTTATTGTTAGTTCTCTTTTAATTAGCAAGTATTAGATAACTTTATTTTCATATTTATCTTCGTAATCGAATTATGTTGTTCACACAAATAATAATCGGTTTTTATGCAAAAAGTAACTTCAACTTGCAGCACAAAGCCACAAAAACTTCTTCTTTGTACTTTTGCTCGTCCTTTGAAACTTAGTTAGACAGCTTAATCTTTGCGTCTTTGGTTGATTATCCTAGGAACCCTGGAACCGTATGGTTTCATCCTTCCCATTTAATCTCCTTTAGTGAAAAGGTACGTATAAATTAAACCAACCACGATCTCATAAACCATTCGTCGTCCTTACGATTACGCGTTAATTCTTGTGATGTGTTCTATTTTAAACATACATCCACTCACCAATTTAATTCAAGATTAATATGACAAAAAACTGAAATTTTAATTTAATATGCACAACTTATGATGTAATTATACGTCGCGGTGTAAGCAATGCGAACGTGAAAATTTGATTGCGAAAAGTTGGGAAGATTCGAGTTAAACGCAGAAGGCTGATTATTCGACATCGACAAATGTGAAAGTATCTTGTACTGCTCTTTAATATACTAGCACGATAATTGTTAGACGTCCATCAAACGTATTTCATACAAATGTGTTCGTAGTAGCAGTTGCTGCTGAACATGGAAGAATGCAATTGTAATTACTATTCACAATGCAGTAATCTCATGCACGAAAGTCTTCCTCGCATGTAAACGGTAGTAATTTGTTCACACATTTTTAATAAAAAATGTAAAACACTTGTAGCATGAATTTGCGCACTAATTTTTGTTAAAAGAATATGTAGAAAATAATATATGCTCGGTTTGAATGGATAAATCAGGCCAAGGACCTCGTATTGGATTATGCCCTTTCTCATTTCAACTCTGGTTGATCTACTGTAAGACATTTCGTTGCTCAGCAGGCTTGCTAGACTTTTTCATCTTTTGAAAGTTAACACCCAGGTGCATTTTCCAGTGTGTGGTCGAACATCGTTTGGTAATAATCATCGTCAGATAATTGTCAACTCAATTAACACGAATTGATGATGACACATAACAGAGTGATGCCAATCTAAACCGAATTAAATGATTAAATATCTGTGTCATGTAGTCAATTACTCGTCTCTTCAGATGGATGCAAGAATGGTAATTTTAATTAACGAATTTTATCACTTTGGGTCATTAGTAACTTGTGAACATTGAGTTATGATTATTAATTTCGTTATTACTTATTTCCATATTATTACATGTTTTTTTGTGATACTATTGAAATCATTGATGAAGCTATATGAAATCGAATGTTGTATGCTAAACTATTCAGGACACAGCAAGGACGTCCTTGCAGAACGTAAGTAAAAGTACAAACCATTAAGTAGGTTAGTGTTGGTCCGTTAGTAATGTCTAGACGGATGAACGGAACAACTTTAAGTGTGGATTTACGTAGACAACGAACTCCAACTTCCGATAAGTTACTAATGCATCGAATGTGGACTGTGGGAAAAACTTGTAAATCTGCAGCGAATGAGGTTGCTCCATCGAGATCGAAAATTAAAGCGCTGCGTAGATAGTAGTTGGTAATAACAATTCTCCCAAAAAGTTGACAAATTCTCTTTAGTAATTCAGGATTATGAGGTGGGATTATAATATAAAACAAATATTTATAACTCGAATAAAGTTTACATCTCTTCGTTTATTTTATTCTTCCTTTTTATTGGATTTTATAACATATCTTAATCCATACAATGGGCGATTGGAACAATAAAAATATACAGATCAGAGCCCATACATACATATATCAATATTTTATTATATCTTTCATTCAAAATAGACATTTGTCTTATTTAAATATAAACTACTGTAATATTATGATTATGGGAAGTGAAAATATTACATCAGAATCCTTAAGGGACCCAGTGTCAATATGTACTTTTCTTTTTGTGTATTCCTTTCCGTATTATTATTTTTAATTAAATTCAGTCAGTCACCCTCGCAGCATAAGTAAGTACTTATAGGCGCATATACATGAAGGTTACCGAGCAGTCTCACATTATTGTTTTTTTTGTAAGTTACAAGTATTTAGTGTGGCAATTGTAGAGCTTTACTGAGCACTGTCATAATTAGGCCAAATTAATCTACTGTTTGGATGTTGTTTTTAAACTAATCGCTCAGTGTAACTCTCTGTGTTAAGTATGTTTTTCAGAGTTTCTATAAAATATCTAAAAATATGAAGTTATCTGGGTCTCAAATCCTACATCACAATATTGAAATGACAACAAACTACATACATCTTATAAGAAAATATTTCATTTTGAAGGTACACCGCTTATAATATGCTACAATTATACAATTAATACTTATTGCGACCGGGCGACGCATTTGAAAAATAAACAAAAATAAAACCTCGTACAGTATTAGATTACAATGAAATTTAAAAACATGTGCAGCCCAAGACCTCTCTTAATAATATAAAAGGTTTAAACCTGAAATAAAACGTTTCGCAAATCTACAAACTGAAGGTAGACGAGAAACAAATTATCAAAATAAAACTCGAATAAAATTTAAACGCACCTTTTCCGCATATGAATGCAACTGATATAAAATTAAGCAAATATATTTTTACATGTTTTCTAAAATTTAACACTAGGAGGTTTAGTAAAAGCAACATTTTACCTTCTTGACATGCGCTTAGTTAAGGGATCATTTACTAAGCCTTCTAGTGTTAACGAACGCAGTCGTATTTTGTTTTTGAATTTTTTTTTTATTTTTTATTGTTTTGGTGTACGTATATAAATGTAACGACGATTTACGTCTAGATCATAAGTAAAAGACACACCCTTAAAAAACAGCAATTACAACGTTTGTACGAGCAATTCGACATCTAAAATATGTGAGCTTACCAGAACTTAGGCTGCACACGATTGATTATTGGCAGAGTAATACGCTCGAATCGCTACATAAACTTTTGTGTACACAACCCAAATGTACAAATGTGTTCACAGCCACACACCAAAGATGCGTTTTAATAGAAACTTCAGCCTCATTTTATATTAATTAAACAAAACATTTCTTAAGATGCTGAAATTTTCGGAATGATTTCTTTTCTTGTTCTTTGTTTTGAAATCGCATAAGCTTGTATAGTTTGACTTTCAGCTTAAAAAATGATTCAATTGAATCTTAGTCATATATTTACGATTTTATACGAAAGTAAGTGTACCGGAGTCTACAAGTCTGAATGCACTGGAGCGATCAGTTTATGATGAAATAAACTCGACGCTGGCGACTCCGGTATTATACAGACTCACATACATCACGAGGAACACGCTGCCATCCACGAATTGCACGTGCAAGGATAGCAGTTGGTCGGTATGACGGGAGCGTAGATGTATCCGTTTGCGTAAACCAATGTACCCGGTGGTGGCTGTTGTGACATCATACGTTGATGATCCTGACAAAGAACTTGCCATGCGAGGCCCTCGATCAGAGATAATGTTTGGCGTCTCTCGTGACCCATCAGGCACACTGTTGATTCTTCGACCACATCGTGAAGCAACATCAGGTACTGGTGTTTAAGCGCTTCTTCTTCCGGGCCTACGAAATGGTTCCACAGATAATTTTCTAGTTTCGCACGCTGTTGCGTAATATCTGGAAAGTCAATGAAGAACCGCGAACACATGTACCTCTGAAGAGTTTTGATGTAATCGTGGCTCGCGGCTTTGTAGTTCTTGACTAGGAGGTTACAATACTTGAGCAAGCCGCCGCCTCGGATCTCTTCAGGATGCCTCGTTGAGATCAACTTCTTGTGAAGATGGTAGAGTGCCTCTTGAAAGTCGCCGTAGACGGATTCTCCGACAACGGTTGGATAGAAATTCTCACTGATCGGTAACTTGCTGCAGTCGTAAAACAGGAGCAAAGAGTCTAATACGATTTGAAAAGAGTCCACAGAAAACTCAAACTGTCTACGCATAGTGTCCACAAACTTAAGCTCGACATTTTTGTGCCCGCGAGAATTCCCAAGGGAAATTAATGACCATCGATCACCGTCATTATTCACTTTCACCATTTTACTCACGTAAGCTTCCTTTAGACTGCAAGTCGAAATGCGCTTCCGGCTAACACCATCCGGTAAAAGGTCAAAGAGCGAGCTCAATACAGCGGATTTAACGCGGTCGTAGTTCCTGGCATTTGACAATTCGACACCAAATATGAGATCTAAATCATTGTACGGTTGTGATTCGGTAGCAAGTACATGGGACGCTGCACCACCATTGAGACGGATGTCGCGAACGCGCATTCCGGCGCCTCCAGAAGCGGTGTCGGCTTCGAGCTTTGCGCGAACGACTGTCACGAGGTCTCGCAGTCGCACTTCCAACGTCGGAAAGTTTCCTCGACCGTGAATGCTGACAACTTCGTCCATAACGTCGTTCAGACGGCGGACTTGCTCATAACTGAGCACCGCCAGTCGCTGTTGCGACTCTTCGTTCTTGACGTCGGCTTTGCTGTTGGAAAGGTTAGAAAAGGTAAAACCATCCATGGCTGTTCGCCTTTGACGATCTTCTACTTTTTCTAGAGATCCGCACTGTAAATAAAAACAAAAATTAGTCAAAGTTAATGCAAACAATTTAAAAATTAAATTAATATCTTTCACGCACCATCCTTACTGAATCTACATTCGCAATATACGACTAACCACGAATGCACTACCGCATGCACCCACCTGAATGTTTGTTTATCACGATAGCGTTATCAAATACTCTTTACGACCTACACGAACAAGCGTCAGAGAACAACTACTGCGCGTTGAGATTGGCGTGGTAGAGTAGCGCAGTGGACCACGGGTTCGTGGTTCACTAGTTGCTAGGTAACCAGGAGCAGGAGTGAAAGGAGACAAGTGGGGTGGCGCCCAGACCAAGTGACGTCATTCCGTCTACGCGTGGGTGGCTTGAATGGGCCGCGTTGGCGAAGGGTGCAGATGAACGACGCCTACGTCAAGGAACCCCGGGTCCAAACATCCGTATCGATCAGTGAAATGCACATGGCTCTACAACTTGAGGCTCTCCAAACTTAAAGGTTCCCTCCTACCACCCACGCGAATTTCAAGGATAATTTCTAAACGTTCTCGTCTAAAACGGATTCTATTTATGAATGACGAGGGATACCTTGACTCGCATTGTAAACACTAAGAATGTAAAAATCAAATCGTGCAAGTCACATGTCTGTCGCATTCGACAGGGAATGGGGAAATAGGACAAATAAGTGCGATTATCAATCAATAAAGCAACAAGGAAGAATCATCGAAACTCGGCCAATTTAAAAAAAAAAGTGGAAGCCCCTTTTTACTTTGATTAAGCTTTGCCAGTGAGAGTTTTTCGGCGCTTTATAATTAAATTCTTAATTTTCACATGTGAATTACATAGTAAACGCAACAGGTCATTACCACAATAATATATTATCATTTTAAATAAATTTTAATTGCCAGTTAAATACTTCACATCAAACAACTACATGCAGAAGAGAAACATGCAAAAAGGTAATAAATATCATATGGTAGAGAACTCCAGGAAGTTTAAATAGGTATGTGGACATTACAAATCCGCGGAAGTTCATGTTTCAGAATACTTTGTAATTTTATTTATCCTGCAAATTGCTTGCATCATTCAGTGTAACTACAATAATATTAGAAAGTGAACAGATTCATTTGGTTATGTATAATTGCGCAAATGTAACTTGCGGTAAGGAATCTGTAGGTTGTATTAAGTAGACCGTGCAAGACCCTAATTTAAAATTATCTTACTTAGCGTACACATTACAAATGCAGTTTGTAAGCAACCGGCCAAATTTTTAATTTGTCTCAAATTCAAGTTAGTATCGACACAGTTTATTCCCGAACATGCCCTAAAGAGAAGGTCAAAAGTCATTCTCTTCAATATTTAATTAATTCCGGTAATTGAAAGTGGTTTAATAAACGAACAAGCTTGTAACGAAACAATGTAATCAATAAGTTCTTTTTTAAAGAACAAATAAGCAGGAAACGGTGGTTAGGTACGAAGTGTTCGGTCGTTGCAAAAAATTTCCATTAATGTCGCTGATTGCCATAAAACTGAATAAATCCCCATGACAATGATTTCTGAGAAAACCCAATTATATAAATGTTAAAAAATATGAAATAAGGTAAATGAATAATAAAGTGTGGGTAGCGTAATTGTACATTGAGCTTTTTGAAACCATATAATTACATCCTTGTAAACAGTGATTTGTGGTAAATTAAAATTATAAGGCTTCATAAACGCTAATTCTTCTTTATAAACTCGTAAAATAATTTTAGTTTTCACTACGCCGTATCTGCATTCCGGTTATCGCGAAACGACTCATTACTTTCGAAATTAATTTAAGGATTAAATTAAGCCCGGTTCTTGAAATAACATTATTTCAATATAGACGTTATCGACCGTAACTATTTTTTTTATTAAACGCCGTAACCATAGTGAATGCAAACGTCAATATTTACTTCAATCTCAATATACTTAATACAATAACTTCCCGAAAATTGAAACCACAAAATGGCACCAAGAACAAAGAAAATACACACTACGTCAATAAGTTCAACTCTAATAGCGCAATTGCACAATTTTTATATAAAAGCGAAAAAAAAAACAACTTTCGATATAGGAATGTTGGCAAGCGGAGCGCAATGATGGAATTACGATTAACTCTCAACTGAAAACCAACAGCCATTGCTCAAGGTTTTATTTAACAAAATCAGCAGATTTAAATTTTCCTCTTTACCGCGCTCCTTAATTTATCCAATCCTTTCCTGCGCGTTTTCACAAATTAATTCTACAGTGAGTAAATTAAATTGCAACATAGCGCATGAAATGTTTCATCTGGACCGCAGTCCATGGAAATATGTTTTACACTTGTGGAAGCATAACTAGTTCATATTAAGTTAGGTCATGGGATGGAACTTTTGATAAGAGAAGGGAACCGTCAACTATTTATCATCTTTACAAATAATTCGCAGCATGGAATACTCTTATTAAAACATGCAAGATAAAATTCAATCATTTTAGTACTAACACGTGATAATTTTCAAATTAAAATTATGTGGCTTACAGAATATGCTAACACTGGTTTTAATAAAACTGCTTTATCCTCTCCCGACACAGACTGACAAGCACTGAACGCGACCGTCAAAATTTCACCGTTTTTATAAGCTTGAAAGACTTCCAAAACGTGTCACTGCGAACGCGCTTCTGCAACCCCGAGAATACGTGTTTACAATGCAAGTGTTTCAATTCTGTGCAAAGCCATGATACTATAACCAAAAGATATGATCATGCGCATGTTTACAAACGTCATACGACGTCACAAGGTGACAACCGCAGCTGCTTGGAACGTAAGAACACGTGTATTCCGTGTGTCGTGAAGTTTTGTTGAATGTTAAGCGTTTGTTATTTGACGATTTTGTGAGTGAGCTTTTACGTAAAATACACTTGACATCAGTCGAATTGACATTGATAAGTGTCGCTACCGAAATACTAGTCAAAAAACAATTAATTATTGGTTAAGGAATTTATACTGTGAAGTAAGTATTCAGGTAATTTAATTTTAAGGATATTTAATAAATTATTTATTTTTAGTTTTTAACTTTAAAAATGGTTCAGTGTGCAGTTTTTGGCTGTAGCAACAACAACCATACAAAATTGAAACGCAATAACAGAACGGATGACCCCACGAACACAGTCAAAATAAATTACTATCGTTTTCCTGAGGATAAACTAATTTATCAGCAATGGATTTCACGGTGCTGTCGAAAGGATAAATTCAATTTTCGTAATGCAAGAATTTCTTCGGAACACTTCAAAAATGAAGATTTCCCTATGTGTTACAGTAGTGAAATATTAGGATATACTCCAACGTATCGAAAACTTAATCCAGGAGCAATTCCGCAGCTAAATTTACCAAAAACAGATAATAATTCTAGGTACTTAAGGGGGCGGATATGAAAAAATCAAAAAAAAAAAATTTTTTTATTTTTGCACATTTAATAACTGCATCATTTATTTAGTGTAACTAATAACTAATTATTAAATTTTTAAGTACAATCTCCAGTAGCAGCAGAAGATTACAAATTAGGCAACTGAAACAAAATCTTAAAAATAATGAAGCAGATGAGGGGTAAAACAAAATTATGTAGACAGTGTAATTATCATAAACATTTAAACTTTTATTTTGATAGGTTGTTGGAAATGGACTCGTCTTCTACAAATAATTGTGTAGCTACTCAAACTGACGATAGAATGCTACAATTGGACATAGAAAATAAATCTAAGGATGAGCAATTGATGGCCTTACAGCAGCAAGTCGAAGAATATAAATCAGACCTCGCCAAGTTAAAGTCAGATAATAAAGCACTTACTGATAAACTGGATAAACTGGAAACAATTTTCACTCCTATTCAAATTAATAAACTCCAAAATCCAACCAAACGAGTTATATGGAGTGTTGATGATATATCAAGTTCTATAGCTTTATATGCTTCTGGTGCACGGGCATATCGTTTACTTAGGAAAAGGGTACATCCGTTGCCTGGTGTTTCAACACTCAGAAGATGGGCCCAAAAAGTTATTGTTGAACCTGGTCTTCTGAACATATCTTTTGATTTAATGAAAAATGCAAATCTGTCGACGTTTGGAAGAACATGCATCATAGCAGCCGATGAAATGAAAATCCAAAGGTGTTGGGAATATGATAGAAAAAATGACGTAGTAATGGAACCATCAAGTTATGTTCAAGTAGTTATGGCAAGGGGAATATTTGAAAATTGGAAGCAACCAATTTTTTATGGGTAACGACAGAATTCTTAATTGTCAATAATGTCTATTCTAAAAAGATTAATTTTAATTTTAGATATGATTGCAAATTTACAACTACTATTCTTCACCAAATAATTGTAGAATTAGAAAAAAATGATTACCATGTGGTTGGCATAGTTAGTGACTTGGGAGGAAGCAACAGAGGATTGTGGAAAGATTTAAATATACATGAAGGAAACCCTTTTTTTAAAAATCCTGCGTCTGGAAAAAATGTCTATGTTTTTGGCGATGCTCCCCATTTGATTAAATTAATACGAAATCATTTTCTGGATAGTGGCTTTAAAATAAATGGCAAATTGATTAATAAGGATCCTCTTTTAGAACTGCATAATGAAACTGCAAAATCTGATTTAAATATTGCCTACAAATTAACAGAACAAATTTTAACACCGAAACATACAGAAAGACAAAAAGTTAAATGGGCAACACGTTTATTCTCCCATACGAATTCTTGTGCTTTATCCAGAATGGCATCCCTGGGTCTGATTAAAAGCGATAACTGGTCCGAATGTGCAGACTTATTAAAAACTGTGAATGACTGGTTTGACATTTTTAATTCTGCTGTCGTGGAAGCTGACACAAGAGCTAGCAAGAAAGCATATGGACTGGAATTGGAAGCCCAGAATGCCATTTTGGATAGAATGAAGCAACTTGTACTGAATCTACTTGTTGGAGATAAAAAAAATTTGTTGCCATTCCAAAAAGGAATACTGACGAGCATTAGTGCACTGAAATTGCTATTTTTAGATTTACAGGAACAATATAAGATCAAATATACATTGACGAATCGGTTAAATCAAGATAATTTGGAGGGTTTTTTCGGTATAATCCGGTTCAAAGGTGGATTAAACGATCATCCGAAACCATTGGATTTTAAATATCGGTTAAGAAGCTACATATTAGGAAAGCATGAAGCCGTACTATCCGAAGCAGCCAATGTGGAACAGACTGAAGCAGTAGATGTAAGGCTTCCTTTCATTAGGAAGCCATACATTCCACAAGAGAAAGTGCTAACATCCTGTATGTTAACTAACTTAGGTAGTACAGTTGAGAGCGAAACTACTGCCGATGAATCTGTCGTTCCGGATATAACAGAAATAGAGTATGATGGGCTGGAAAATATAGGTGGTTATATTGCCTTCAAACTTAGAAAAAATTGTCCATCTCTTGGTAAAAATAAATAATTATATTTCAGATACCAAGGAGGAGAATCCACGTTTATTTTTGAGCTTTTTTTTATATTTTTGTAATTACTTTGTTTTTAATTTTTTTTAATTTTTTATATTTTTAGACTTTTATAGTAATATTTAGTTGTAGCATAGTTTTAATATTTGAGTGGTTATGAGCAGAAGAATGGTAAAAATGTATTTTTTACAGTGCATGTTACTTATTGCGTATGGCTTTGTTGATAGGTATGGTATGTTTTTATTATTGTTTGTTTAGGTTACCTCACCTCCCAACAAACAAATTCTTCCTGGACATGGAGTAATCACCTGTCAGAAGGTGGATTATACAAAGCAACACCAGAATTTATGGAACAAATAGAACAGCTACAAAAAATATTTTCCAAAATTAATGGGACAACATTAAAAGTTTGCCCAAATTATTTAGCAATGCACATGCAATCTGCAGATGATATAGATTTGGATGAAAAAGCGAAAGCAATGTTTTTCAGATGTAAATTGTTTTTTAGAATTAGATTTCTAAATAAAGATTTACATCAACCACATACTGGACGAAAACGAAAATTAATTAAAACAATTACTTAGGTAACCTATTCCACTACTATTCTGAATTATTTTAGCTAAGGTCATTTTATTTTTAGGTAAGTGTATACACTATTACTCTCAATAAAACAAAACAAAAAAATAAGTTTATTTTTTTAAATTTCCGTTGCCGTTTATTCACACGACAATTTTTAAGTTGTCTGTATTTTGCTTGTTTTCCTATATGTTTAATAAGGTAGGCAAACGCGATTGTCACCTAGTGACGTCATGCGCGAAACGAACTCATTTTCGTCCGCCGGATGATCATATCTGTAGAAGGTTATAGTATCATGGTGCAAAGCGGAATCGGTCGTTTGTATGACCACGTTGTAGAGGGGAGGCGGACATCCGTCGAATTCTCGAATGCTCTAGTTTGAATTTGAAAATGGGCGCAATTTTCCTCCTTGTTGTATTGATGAAATGACAGCTTTCATTGATCGCACAACCACGGCTGCAAGTATTGGCCGTTGGTAAATGGTTCAGTAGATATGTCAAGATATTTCTGTTGATTTATAACGCCAGAAAACGCGATTGGCATTAAAAAAACGAGGAAAGAGCGCTTCGTAATGGAAAAAAAGAATTTTTCTGAATTTAATTTGGCAAATTGAAAGTTATTGACCTAGAGACACATTATTTGTCATCTAATTCGTTAACCTGAAAGTTTAACCCCAAAAATTAATTGCAATAAATTTGCATTATAAAGACTAGGTTGTATGGTCCACAAACCACACAGGGTCAAAAAATTACGCTTCCACTGTACGCGCGTGTGAGGTTTATCTCCTTGAAATAAAAGGTCAGCAAAAACTTGCAATTTCATTTTCAATACATTTTTTTAACTGGAACCAATTAGGTATAGAAAAGGAAATTCCAATTACTGTTATACTCTTGAGTTGTTCAAGAATGCTATTATTTTAAATTCTACTGGCGTTTAATAAAAAAAAGCGTTGGATTAAAAATTATAAGCACATTCCAATAATAACTGATTCTTCACGTGTAACTTAATTAACTCCTCTCCGCTGTTTTACAACATATTATTTACCGTTTCCGGCAGTAATATACATTAGCAATTAAAGTGCTAATTTTAGTAAAATGCATAACTAATGTGGTGTCACAGGATTATTTTATTAGAACCGGGAACCCCCTCACGTTTAAGTGAATTTTTGCAGTATATGTACATACAACATAATGAAAAAATTCATCACAAATGTGACGATTGTGAATAAATATCTAGCCTTTACATAATATTACATTTACGCAGTCGCTGTTGTAAATGTAATTTTTCACTTTTTGTTTGCTGCAGTCATTTTTATTGTCCAGCAAACATCAACGACATAATTCATATTAATTCTTATAAAGTGCGTTAAAAAAATTTGTGGCCAACTGACCTACAGAAAAATTTCAAAGGCATATGAATGAAACTTGCATAATATGTGGAAAGAAACTATTTATTTATTACAGTAAATGTTAAATATGCCAACCACCTACTTCAAAGCACACAACAATTACACGCTTTAATGCATTATTAATAATTTTGAATTTGTATTTGTTCACAAATCCAAGTAAAACAATATTTGAAGGTTGAAACTAGATGACATTTACTAACTATTGACATTATGCAAACATCAACCTTTTTGACCACAGTTTTATTTTTGACACACAGTATTAAAGATAAAAAAAGGAAATCACGTAGAGATAGATTATAAAAATCGAGTAATAAGCTCGTTGAAACTTCCAGCTGTTTCCAGTTAAATAAGTAATTAATTTATTTTATGATTATTTGAATACGTTTTGTATAGTCCTATAATCAATCGTGTGTATTTTTTAATGGAGGTTATTCTTAATTTTTTATTTGAAAGCTATTATACGTTTTTCCGAAGAAGCATTCATTATGCAATAAAAATGAATTAGTCATTAACTTATGTGAATCTAAACATTGAGCAAACCTACTCTATTTAAACAAATAATTTAGTTCACTTTGTATTTGAACTAACTGAATGTTGAATTGCTTATTGTGTCCGTTATTTTAATGTGAATAAAAAGAAGTATATATCGTGAACCGTCCAGTGAATGAACACCACCCAGTGAATGAACACTGCTCAAATAAACTGAATTATTAAGAACAATTGAGCATTTTCGAACTATCTTGAGCGCGAAATAGTTCCATTAGGTCTCTACAGATATGATCCAATTATCGTTTTTTCCTTATCAGTCTATTCCAAAAAAAGACATTGCTCAAATCAACAGTTGGTTGCGAGTTGTAGTCAAATGTAGAGGCAGGTCCTATTTCATGGTATCTTTGAACATAATTTTGGAGTACTTTTATTAACTTAATTTTGCTTTTTTATATTTTTATGGTAGTAAAGTGTTCCTGGAGTAGAAAATAGTAAAATACGTTAAGAAAACATTTTGAATTTCTGTTATTTCGAAGTGTTCATATACTGGATGCCAAAATTGATAATTCCAGTGAATGAACAGATGTTCATTTACTGGTTCTTACCTTACCAGTTCTTAACCAGTGAATGAACTACTTTTGTTCAATATACATTATTCGATTGTCGAACTACGGTTTGAAGATAAGAGCTGGGAGTTTCTGCTGATTTTGAATTTATTTATTTATATTATAAATCCGAAATAGTAGTAGTAAACATTCCTAACATTACATTTAATTATTAGAGTTACATTTGTCGATGTTAATAGATAAATTTGAACGTACAGATGTTTGAGTTTGGCTTCAAACCTTTTCGACAAAAATTCAGACCATTTCTTAAAGATAGGTGACTATTGAAGGAAGTACAAAATTATTTGATGCTTACTGATTTCCAGCGAGTTAACAGCTTCTTATCTCAATAACATTCAAAATATGTCAACTAAATCGCTGATTGTCCATATTAACCATAGAGTACTAACGATCGTCAATTTGACGATTTGCTTACATACACTAAGCGACTTTAGTTTTTATGTTTTGAGTCGTATTGAATTACAGATAAGAAGCTATTAACTCGCTGTAAACCAGTGCCCATCAAACAATTTTTTACTTGCTTCAATAGAGTCATCTATCTTCAGTAAATGGTCTGAATTTTTTCGAAAAGCTTTGAAGTCATATTTATTTCAACAAAATTAAACATCTGCACGTTCAAATTTAGGTATCAGCATCGACGAACTTAACTAACAATATTAAATGCGACATTTGGAATTTTTACTACCACTGTTTAGGATTTATAATATAAATAAATAAAAGCAAAAAGAGCAGGAACTCTTAGCTCTTATCTGTAAACCGTAATATCAGCAATATCAGCCACAGTGTCGAATGTTGCTTGACAGTAAACTATTAATTCCAGTAACGTTAGTATTCTACGGTTAAAAATAGAATTTGAAGTTTTGAGTGTGAGTAGTCAGGGAAGTAGGAAAAGACAACGGGATGGAGGTGTGTGAATATAGAAGACTTAATATTTTTTTGTAATCAACAACTATTTTGGTTTATTTCCTATATTTATCAATGTTTTTCAATAAAGTTTAATTTAGTAAGCTATAGTCGCTCCACAATTTACCAATACCAACACTTTTTCCCGGTTCACTTTCTCTTCAAATGGAGTTTTATCCTGGTTTTTAGTTCAAAAAGGGTTTTATTTAATCCTTTTTTGCAAGAAGTCCGCCATTGGTAATTTCTAATTTCTGTTAAAAGTACTGTTATATCCTGAAATTCAATGGAGTAGTTCCTTGCATGTATTTGTTTTTTATGATTTTCAGTATTGCTGCTATTGAAAAATCTTTGCTTTCTCCATTAAGTTAAAAATGGATATTATTCTCTTTGAATTTAAGCTCCTCATATATTTGCGCCAGTCGTTGCTAGGTAGACGGTTCAGCTTTTATTACTTTATCTAAAGTTTGTTTTATATAATATACACAATATATGTATATCTCTAAATATAATTCCCGATGGTGGTCTATTTCGCAATTTTTTTTGAACGGATCAGAGTAGGCGACGAAGCTGAGTGTCAACAATTGAGGACCTTGATGCAAAAAGGAGATAAGTCACAATATGAAAATTGGATTTATCGCCTTGTTGCATCAAAGACGCGTTATGGGATGAGTCAAAAGTAGTTTTAACTTCATTATGACATTATAACTTGTCCCATTCTTACATCAAACGACACCTAATTTAGAATACATTCAAATGGCATACATAATTCGATATTGGGACAATAATGACTTATCCCCTTTTTGCACCAAGGTCCTCAATTGACTAATTATATCTTTTATATCGTCAATTTACGGAGCTTAAAGGTAAGTAAAGCAAAATACATTATATTGCAATGCAAATGTATATAAATAAAATGGTAGATAAATAATAAATAAAATAGATAAATAAAATGCATAAATACACAATATATACTGTCAGACCGTTCTAGGGCTGAGGTTTTCTACTAGTTATTTTATAATAAGGAAAAATATTTTTCACTATAAATACGTTTAAAGTTAATTGATTGTCATCCACATTGGGTATGTTAATTTACTAGCTAAATAAGGGAGTTATGGACTCGTGTTTCTTTTTGGAGACGGTCTGTATAATATTCCCAATATTTATATATTATTTTATAACAAAGAAACAAATTTTTCTTTACTATAAATACGTTTGAAGTTAATTTATTGTCATCCATATTGGGTGTTCATTTACTGGACGTCGCTGTTCATTCACTTGGTTTTGGTGTTCATTCACTAGGTATTTTGTACATCTTGTATTCAAATGTCTTTTAATAAATTGATTTGCACCGAGTCTTCCAAATGATGCAATAATCTTGTGCTCTAAGAAAATATCTGTCGATACAACAAGTTATTAGCAACAAAAGTGATATTGGGGACGGAGAAAATAATTCTGTGAACGCAAATGTGACAACCGAAATGCAAAGTGTTCATTCACTGGCAAGGTCACCCTATTCTGCTTATGTCAGTGAAAAGTTGCAGCTTAAGAATTTATAATTTTTCAATTAATTTTTTTTGAACTTTTCTAAAATAAAACTAATTTCCGGCAGCAGTGATAAAAAATTAACATTTTAAATATCAACAAGTTATTAAACTTTATCTGCGTATGGCCATGCTGATCACAAGTAACAAAAACTACAACTTTTGCAAATCCTAGTTGGTATTTCCAAAGTAACTAGGTAACATTATCTACAGATAACGTGGGACGTATGCTAAATTAGATTTTGGTTAACGTATCGAATATTTGCGATAAAATCCCACTGCCAATCTGTTTGTTTATTAATTTGTTTATGTAGGTGGCACCAGTCGAGTCCATCAGCTAACCAACCGCTGGAAATTCCCAGAGGAATGCTCCGGGTCGAATTAGATTTTACGGAGATAAGCAAAAATTTATTTCGTTAATTTGTGTTAAACCGAATTGAAAAAATGAGCGATGAAAACATCACATTCGAAACGTGTCGAAATTGAAACAGAAATGAGTGATCGCTTTGTCAACATAAATTAAGCTTAAATTAAAAAAGATTGCTCGGATGAGCTTAACCATACACGCATTGAATAATTGTAAATGGTAATTACAATAAATTAAACGTGAAATATAAAACTAAGTCATAAGTAAAATATTTGCAAAGCTAAAATTTATTACCATAAACGCGATGAAAGTGAAAGGCCGCGAGCAACACGGTTCGTTCTTCAATATTTCAACATACAGTTAACACTATGTCACTAACAAATACGCAATATAGTTCACCCAGAAATTTTAAGTTTGTAATGCAAGCCGGCCGAATAACATCATCACTAACACAGAAATTTTATTGCAAAAACCAGTCCAGTTGTTGAAGATATGTATTAAATAGCGTTATAAAGAAACGGTGTAAGCTATGCAACTCTCAGCCTCGTTCGGTTACTTTCAGTTTCTAAATAAGATCGAGAAGCTAAAGAACATTCTCGAGGCAATCCACTCTCTTCAATTCCCCACCGCCGGAAAATTACATAAAATGAGTATCCTTCGATACTATGCAAAGAATTCGTCTGTGCGGTTGTGACAAAATGAAAATCGCTCACAAAAGAATTATAAATGCGGAAGTTACTTACTTATTATTTAATATTTCATGTGACCTTTAGCATTATAAACGTTAATGTAGTCCATACAATTCATACATAAATGTAGCGCGACAATAAATAACATGATTTTATATAATTTTTTGTTCGTGAAATTTTAGGTCGGCATTTTTCTGCTTGCACCGATGTGTAAAACGCAACTCTCATAATTGGGAACGGGAACAAATTGCGTATAACCGACGTGAAATTCAGTCGCACGCAGTAAAAATCCATCACGTTCGAAATTGAGCACATATTTCATCAGTATTTTTACGTGGGATGTTAATTTTTATGTGAAGGATAAACTAGCATAAAATTCTATTGTACTACGTACCTGTATCAAACTGCGTCACATTTTGCGCAAGTACGAATTTCCATTGACTGTCGAATGCAAATATTTATCAGTTTTTATGTAACGTTATAACAAGGGTAAGTAAATATCTGATAATAAACAGATTAGGATCTGAATAAATCTCGACACGATTCTAGAATGATAACATTTATGAAAATTAATAGGTTTCTGTGCCATCACTTGGTTAGAGTTCAAGTTCAGTATCATCACAATCTGCAAAAAATGCATACAAAAACCTGCTCGTTCCTCGCGAAATTCGTGATCCAGTGTCGTAATGACGACATTGAAATTACAGCTTGCTGGTTGCTTTTTAATCATACAACAACACTTATTTAGTTGAAATTTGAAGCATTAAAATTTTTGCATAAAAAATGCACAGATAATTAATTAATTCAACTTTTGAGTTGCCGAGATGCGACAATTTCTTTTCAGTACTGGCGGAGAAAATCAATGTAGTTAAAATTGCAAGTGTGTCAAATAATAAATTAAATTTTTTTGCAATTGTCGAGTCAGTTATTTATCAGTACAATAGAATTTATTTGAACAAAAAACAGTTGTTCAAATTCCATTTTAAAGAGAAGTTATCTTAGGAGACAGACAACATTTACATAAGAATTTTGAGTGAAGTGGTTGTTTTTAAATATCAAGTATAACAGTTACGTTCAATCATTTTCTGACAGAATACGCCGACAAATTCAGAACTATCCAAAGTATTAAAGTGTTATTGTCCTAGTTATTTGGTAATAGATAAAACGAAACAACTATTTTGAAACTACAAAAATTTTATAATGTATCTACATACAGCGAAAACCTGATAGCTAAATATTACCTATGACGTCAATATTTTACGTTGGCAAAAAATATAAAATTAACCATGTTATTTAGTAAAAACAGATAAATCAAAATCGAAACAATGTGATTTCCAGATGAAATTGAAGCATAAAATCTTAAATATCTCAGAATATGAAAAAGTGACTTAGAGTGACTGTCGCGTTAATTCTCGTATGCTTCATCTTGGTGCAGTTTCAATCGCTTCCACAACTGCTTCCTCCAAATGCTGGTGTACGAACATCACGAAGTCATCCACGGTTTACAGAAATCTTTGCTCCACTCTTCTAATTACGTTAGCATCAGGATGACGTCGATGTGGATACAGTCTAGTATGTTCTCTAGCAGTTTCCGATGCGTTATCTGCTGCACCCAAGTAGAGCAACATGTCTAGATATTCAAATTGTATTCCATTTTAAGACTTTTTAGAACATTTGACTTGTATTGTTCAAATTTGACAAGAGAACTGACATTGGGAAGTGAATTATTTATTGTTTCCACCGTTTTTTAGGAGATTTGCGATGTTGTGACATTGATAAATTTTCTTCAGAGCAAAGAAATGGTACATCGGTAATAAAGGTGGTTTCAATAGATTTTTTACACTTTTTTTTTTAAAGCACCATCATATGCATCAAATTTAGATTCTAACAATGAAATTATTACAAAATTGTTAATTGCATAGATTTTTATTGTCTGAATAGGAAAGCTTATATTTTGGTGAAGAGACAACAAATTCCAGTTTAGCTTTCAAATTCGTGTTTTGTTAGAAATCGTTTATAACATGTAGCTAAGCAAATGCGCCTATTTTTCATCACCCTGTATTTCCAAGTTCAATCTTGGATTAAATAATCTCGGTGAAGTAGAGAGTCGATTCAAATTCCGAAAAAGGTCTGATGAAACTGGAGAAAGTTGAAGATTTAGTGCTATTAGATCAGCGAATGAAAACGTTTCTTGTTATGGTGGTATTACTCTCGATTGGCGAGATACCTAGAACTTGGGGATGGGATTTGAGCCTATCGTAAAAATACTTGGCGCATCACTTAAATTGTTAGTCAAATGAAACTTGGTGAGCTTATGTTTTCTTAAACTTTGACAATTTTTGAATGCGCGACGAAATAACGAGGATTAAGATAGGCTCAAAACCCAACCCCAAGTTCCAGGTATTTTGCCAATCGTCAGTAGTACCACTATACCAGTGAAGTCAATGTGTCCAAAATAACTGCTTTAAAGATGTTAAAGGAGGATTTGAGCATAAAAAAGAGATCTAGGCGTTCGATTACCAGGGACTTATTATTAGTTGCATCACTGGGGCAGCAATTCATAATTTGGAGAAAAACGACTCGTTATTAGAAAAGATTTGTTTGTGCAGTTTGCATTTTTCATACCGAATGCATAAAGCGCATTATTGAAAATCAAATCATTATTCAAGAATGCGGATTCACTGAGCTTCGACATTCTCCTTACAGTTTAGATTTTGGACCCTGCGATTTCTTTTTGTTTAAATCTAAAAGAGTACCTTAGGGCAAAAAGGTTTCCCGCGGATACTGAACTGAAAGGTGCTACAGAAAAATATTTTGAAGACATGCCAAAGAAGTTTTTTTCTAGTAGAATGCAGCAACTAGAAAAACGTTGGAATTAGGGTATAAATAGAAACCAGTTATGTTGAAAAATACATTTTTTCAATACTCAGCGTGTTTTCTTTAAAGGCTAGGTAGATTATATAAATAGATAAGTATATAAATATAATTGAACTGAAATATATTCAGTAGCATTCAGAAAATTATTCGAGATAAAAAAGGCTTTAGAAACTGTTACTTTTTCCGTGACATTCGTGACCATTGTTGTAATAGTAAAAATTATAGCTTGTTGTTGTATACTTTGATGAGCTTTTTTAATTTTTTTTTATTAATCAAAATTTCAATAATTACAACCGATGGATGTATAAAAAAACACAGGAAATAAATTTTTGTTTTGACGACCCCGGGGAGAATATTTCCAGCTACGATAAAGCAACAAGTTTCTTTGTAAATCGCGATCTGAAAGAGAAAATAATATCGCGACGATGATATTTCAAATTTCGCATTTTCTATTCAAAATGAATTGGTAAATTGTTTAGTATGCTAAGAAACAGATGATTGTTTTGAACAATTCTAAGTGGGTCTTGCGTAACTGAAACAACAGTTATGGTCAATTTTTTGCAAGTGATTCACATATTAAATTGCTTTAATGATTGCCAATATGTATTGCACAATGACTTTCCCAATGTTCCGCATAAATTCGTGGATTAAACCGTTTCGAGGTTTGTAATACGAAATACCTAACTCAGCTTTTTGTCATTCTTTTACAAAAGGATTCATTATTAATAAAAAAAAAAGTAATTTTTTCATTAAAAAATGCCTTTTTTAAGAATCTGTCACGTTTAACTAGGAACAGAACAAAGCAAATACGACATTTGACGTGAAACAACTTCATAGGTTTTCAGTGCGCCATGCAAACGCGAAAATCAATAAAACATTCTCAAGAAACGATAGCATAAACACACTGTCTGCAGATAACATACAATTCGATGCAAAACTTCGTTATTGCTTTGGTGCTTTCTTTGTTTACAATAAAAACAAGTCTTCAACATGGAAAGCTATTGAAACGAACATGAAATATAAATAATGCACGTAAGGCAAAATATTATTAATATTAGACATAAATAGTTTTGCTAGAGCGTTAACCTAAAGCAACACGTGAAATTTCGCAAATCATACTCGAGTCGTATCTAAAGAATAGCCGGGTTATCAAACTTTATAGGTAAATTCATACACTTGTAATTGATTTGGGAACTGTAGTAAAATAAAAAAGTTGTGTAGTACATCTTCTATAAATAATAGATTGTATATAGAAGATAAATTTGTTTTTAAGAGGTAAAGATAATAAACTTTGACTTTTATTGATAAACAATAAAATTTAGAAAGTATATTTGGTTAAGCTTGATTTTTCTGATATGTCAATAACAATTTTTTAAACCCTCGAAAACGATTAGAATTGAATACATTCTTGACCTTAGATTTGTTATTTTTATTTAATAATGGATTTTAATTTGATCAAAATATTTTTAACACGATTTGTACTTTAAACTAACAAAAAAGTAAACGTTTATCGGCATAACCTTGACACTCTATGATAACTACTTATCAGTGTGATCCTTGACAAGCTTACGGTTAAAAAAGATCGAAGAGCTTACATGCTAGGTATTAGTAGTTTGCATGTATTAGTGGCGCATATTTTTAAAACCACATGTTGAGGATTTAAAAAAATTGCTCGTATTAGTCATAAACTTTGCATACGTCATTACGTCAACATCGCTGTAATGACTAATTGAATAATAGATGGAAAAAGTTTGTAAAAGGAATTGCAGTTGCACTTATAGAAATTAAATTCATGTGGGTCTATTCATTAGCTAAGGCGAAATGATCAAATAGCTTTACGAGCAGCAAAAATAATTACAAAGATTAATGTGTTGAAAGTATAATGATGTTCTTAAAATATAAAGAATTTAAATATGCTAGCACCATATGGTTGTTTTATTTAGAACATAGATTTACATGCATTTCTATACAAAGAAGAACTTGTACTGATCTTTCAAAACTGGGCCGATAAGGGTGAAGTTTATTACAAGTAAGAAGAATATAACTGTAACCTAGTTTTATTGTTAGAATTCATAACGAAGCACAGTGAAGCAAGACGAATAAATTTGCGTCATACAAGGGAAAAAACCAATTTGGAAACCAGACCCTCCAGGTTATTATTATTAATAATTGACGAAGTTAGAACTCGAGGAGAATTGAAGGCTTTATCATATTATAACCGAATATACGCATGTAACACAAAATTAAAAGAGTTACTGTATAAGATTATGGTCTAGACGGAAATCGACGCCTGCATCACCCCCGTCGGCGCCAGACTGTTGATACCGACGCCCGACTACCGTCACTACAATTCGACTGAAAAAAAATTGTCGCTCTAAACGCAAATTTATCTAAAATTAACAAGTGTTTGCACTGAAAAGAAGTACGCTTGTCAATAATCTCACTGTAGAAAAACACTTTATCTGTGTACTCTACTAATTTCAAAAGAGTGACTGACTTTTGATTTGGATAGGTCAAGTAGGGACCTTTAGATTTTGGATTATTTGCAGGTTTACCTGATAAATGCGGAACGACGGTGAACCTTTGATTCCAGTTTATTGTGACATAAACATTACCCTCAGCTTAAAGACCGCGGCTGTATTAATTTTCGTGTCACCCTTGATGCATTATTAAGTTTCGCGCAGCAACAGCTAGCTAGTGACCTAGTTAAAGTATACAAAAGACGTCAAATCCTGCCGGTTACATTATGTAAATCTTCATAAATATGAAGTTATTCGCTTCCCCGTTTATCAAATTTAAAAGATATTTTTCACTGTAACTCATTTTAATTTAAAATAAATAGCGTTTATTTATAATTCATGAAGAAACTTATCAACAAGTAATTCTTGTTGTATCCAACAGAAATGATCGAAATAAATGATAGTAAATAAAGGGGAAGATTATCTACGGTTTATTTAGCAAATTATATATGCCGAGACTTTTTTATTGCAGATAAATTAATATCAATCGTGTTTATAAAAAAAATACTGGGAATAAAATACTCGTATAGCAAGTGAAATTTAAAAACGTGAACATTGCGTTTACCAACGTAACGGTGTGAAATTAGTTGTTAGTAGGTAGCTGAGCTTCATTAAATTACACGATCGTTTTATTCAGGTGCTTTAATTATTGTGCTATTACATTAACGTCGTCATATAAACCTCGAAAATATTGTAAGTACATATTAAATTAATGAAATTTGCTGTTAATAAAATCCAATAACACAATAAGAATATATAACAATAGAATTTCGTTGATTTAATTTGAATCTGTAATTTCAGATTTCAGTTTACTTTAATTTTCTTTTGATTAACATATTACAAAATACCTTCTACTTTCCTGAAATGCATTTAATATGTTTCTTCCGCCTAACAAAAATATTCTCACATTGTGTTTTTTAAATATTACTGTTACCTAGATTAAAATTGCATATTTACATATTTATTTCGTGTAAAGTTTTTACACAAAATATATTTTGATTGTAATTTTAATTTGAATACAAGAAGAAAAAACTGCTTATTATCCTGAATATAGTGTAGTTTTGTTATTAATTATTAAATGTAAGTAAATGTAAATGTATTCAAGAGCTCACAATAATCCGGACTGAAAGTTTTTTTATATTAGATATGTTGTAGTCCATTTTTTTTTATGAATTTGATAATCCGGTTTAGTTTATGTTCCAACACGACCGTAAAAATGCTTTTGAGAAGTTAAAATGTACTAAAGAACGCACTTTTATTCGTCGATAATGCATTAAGTTACAGAACATCAATAGGCTTAATAATCTATGATTAGCAGTTTATGGTAGAGTTTCTGTGTTTTTTCCACACTTACCAGGACTGCGATTTTACAGTCAGAAGTTATGTAAGTTATGTAGAAAAAGTTTGTTACGCGCAATTTTGGCCAGGGACGAAGAAGATTTAAGTAAATAATGTCAATTGAAAAACAGCACGGGAAAATTACCATTCAAGACTTTGGAAAGGTGTTGGAGAAAAATACATAAGAGAGAAGAAGTGGAAGAAGATTCTGATTCAAATTATGCAATTAATCCCAATCAAAAGAAGTTGAAAACTTAAGTTCAATGTCAGGAAAAAATGAAGACTCAAATTTGTTAAATGATACGGCGGTGCTGAAGAAGAACTAATCAGTTATCAGACATGATGATGCCTTGAAGAGTTTCGTTGTATGCCTGCAGTGGGCTGAAAAAAATGTCACTCTACTAATGTAAGCAGTTACTAAATATTCCCCAGTTATTTTTAAAGTGTTTCAATTAATAAATTTTTATTCCTGGAAAAATGTTACAATTTTTTGATAATTCCCTTTGACATTGTTTTAATTACATCGGTTTTGTTATTGTAGAAATTAAATGATTTTCAAGCAAGGAAGTTCGCTGAAGCAAACACCTTACATATTCCGGTCATAGTCAATCCTGGCGCCCGTTCATTTCATAATGCATACTGCAAATTAGCATATTTCAGCGACAGCGTCAATCCTTATCTTCGCGGACTATTTGCAGAAAGAATTTTTTATAGCACGTTCATTTGAGCATGTAGGTTAGAAACCGAGTGGGGTAGAAAATGTATGATTACTGCCAACGATTATCCGGCCGTTGCTCTTGTTAAATCTAATGGAACACAAAAATCGATATGACGGAATTATTAGAGTGTACGTTTTTTAATAGCAACGATAAAAATTGTCGCCTTCGGAAGATAACATTAAATAGTAAGTTAAATAGTACAAAAAAAAAGTATGAATTGATATTGCTGCCTTGACCTTATTGGCCAAGGATCTTCACATCATAAAAAGCCAAATGCAACAGGTACGTCAATATGGAATTCAGCGGTAGTTGAGTTATAAATTTCAACTTTACTATTTCAACTCGTAAAAAGAGTTACGATTTATTACCTCCTTGCTGTCAGTGTCAATTACCTATATGTCATGGGCGACTTTATTCTGCTGCTACTGCTACAAAGGTTATGACGAAATTAATAGACCCGGAACTGAATATAAAAGACGTCTTGCAGTATCCGTATGAAACACGTCGTAGTTTGCTTTTATTTTGGATATTTCCTTCCCAAGGAAATGCTTCAAAAAAGGCGGAATTACGTTAATAGCCTTTATATTTGTATGCTACTAAAATATTTATATAAGCGTCAATAAAATCAATCAATGTGATATAAAAACGATGGACGAGTGTCCGAGTTATTGTTTAATGTAGCCAATTCGACTTAATAAGTCGCAATGCGTCAATTTATTTCATGCCATTCTTTGAAATAAAAAAACAATAAAATAATTTGTAACTTAACGTTCCCGATGTGAGAATAAATTAAGGAAAAATGACGTTTTTTGCGGGACCACGGTTTGATCAAATTTTAATTCTACCTTGGCAAAAGAAACGAACACAAATTTAAAATCATTCTGCACCTACTTATTACCAACTTGATTTATAATAGCTTTATGCAACCATTAGAAAAAGCAACGAAGCAACAGTTTGCAATTTTTTTGAGGGTTTTTCTTCTTTTAGAAAAAGATGCTAAAAAAAGATGGATGGTATAATTGAATGAAGAGCCCGCCCATCCAACAATTCCAATACTTCTCGTTATCTGTCACGAAATATCGTCAATAAAATCATGCAGACAGTTTACGTTGGTGCCGGCTTGTCGTAAAAATAAAAACGATAACACAAAAATGAATATGTCTCCAAAAACTGATCGAATCAGAAAACAATGGTTTTCAATCATTCCTTAATGCTTAAACTTGTGATATCTGAGGGTATCAAAAATCTAAACTATTTAAACGTGATAGAAAAAAATAGCCATTTAGCGCGTAACGTGTGCAGTCTGGACGTCTAAGATTAGCAATCGTACAAGTTTGAAAGTTTGCCAAGATAAATTCGTAGATACGGTTGAGAGATGATAGTTCACGATTTAAAAAAAGACGAAAATAAAAACAAGCATAGCGCGAACATCTACATAGCGAAAATACATAATAGCGCACTGACGCCGTTAGCAACAAGCCATTCAGAGGTACTATAACAGTAAGTATTTCGTGTAAAAATAACATAAAAACCAGCGCGATAAACCATTTCGTATTATGACGTATGTTGTACGTATTTCTACGCGTTCTTAACCTGAAAAAGCCGGTGGTTATAATTCAATACGTTAATATAAATTCTTCCTCCAGAAAGAAATACGATATGTTTGTTGTTCGAAGCAATGACTCGAATATTTTCCATTCAAACAGTCGAGATATTTGATTACACCGCGTTCAACTTTTAATAACGTTGAACAGGTATGCTCTTGAGAATATGAATTTAGGAAGTGGCATCTGCGCCAATCGATTTCTAAAAAACTTTACTCGTTAAAAGCTCATTTATAAACAATTAATTTATCTTCCGAGTCACATTATAAAATAACAAAATTTCTAACACTTTTAATTGTTATTTTTTATTATGAAACCAAGAAAATTATGTTTGATTATAGTCGAATTAAAAGAAGAATTACGTTACCGATACATAATTAAATCAGATAAAATAAAGAACTTTTCACACGCGAGTGTGTGGCATTTTAATTGCAAGTTGCTAACATAATTAAAAGTCTAGTTCATTACATCAATTGACAACGTTAATGGCCATACAACAATAAATTTTTTCTGCTCATTTCTGTTTTACAAGCAAATTGTTTCATTAAAATGCTTGGCGAGCTGAAAATATTGCTGGCATTACAATATTAAACCAATAATTGTAAATTCTTATTGAAACGATGAGTGTTACGTGAACATATAAGGAGTAATTAGACGTTACAAAAGAAGATGTTAATGAAAGCAGATATTTTATCGAGGATTACATCGATTACATTACCTAAAGGTATATGACACACATTTATTCAAGCTTAATCACGGCACAGATGTGTCTCGCTAAAGTGGAATAAAAGTCACGGACGATCAAAGGTCTTAATTTGTTTTTTATGTTCTAGTTATCTGTCAACTGGGTTCAATCAAATCACCACAATAGAGACCTCATTCAAAAACAAGTTAAATAGTGTCTTTTTCGTCGTTTTTTAAGGCTAAAATTTTCGATTATTAAATTCGTGGTTTTATTAAATTCCTTATCTCTTTTGTTGAAATAAATATACAGTGCTGCTTCGATAATCCAAATTAATTAGAACATTCGGATTACTGAAACTTCATAAAAAAGCGAAAATGGAAACAAATTTCAGAACCAAAATTTATTAATTGAAAAAAACACAACAAACTAAAATTACCTTAGAAATATGTAGTAATTACTGCAAGAATATCTGCGAGAAAGAATTCTAATATGTACTTTTATGTTATTTCAACTAAGGTAATTCTGTGAGATGCATCATATTTAACAAAGATAAAGACTTACGAAACAACTATGCATTTAAATGCAATTGGAAATATGCTGGTAAAATAATTAATTAAAAGAAGGAACTTTTGGGACACTTCAGTTGCTTCCATTTAAATAGCACTCCCAATATGACAAATATTATACCGTTTTATTTCCATTGAACAATCCTGATAAATCGTGTTCATTCTTACGTATAGGGCAAGCAACTTTCTAGTCCTTGCCAATTACCAAGCGCACCAACGCATCTTTATCAAGTTTCTATAAAAAATCGTGTGCCTGTTTAATACTGTTTTGGCTTTGTTATCATCATGTTTGTCAAATTCAACGTCGCATACTATCTTACTGTACATAATTTAGTAAAAGTTTTACATATCGTATCGAACTTCCTATTTTGTAAAACAATAATTACCATGACCCAGTATCAGGGTGATCTCAATGCACGGTACTACCATACGATTGTTTTATTGTTTTTGTACTTCAAAAACGAATCAATCTACTTGAGATGTGTTCACAAATGCAATTAAAAAATAAGTGATAGTTGCAAACAAAAACAAAGATAAGTTCCAATCAAATTAAATCTATTTAAAAAAAAAACTACTTACATAATTATCTCATATTTATTATATTGCCCACTTAAAGAAATTTAAGAGGATAAACTTGAACAGATCAAAAACATAATAAACAATTATCTTTCGAGCCTGAATATGAAAAGATGGTTCCCGACTCAAAGGTCACGTTTTTAGCGAAGCAAATATGGGTTCATTAATTGCCAAAACAAAAATTAATTTTATAGATAAATAAAATATATCACCGACTGACAAAAGCTCTTGAAGCACCTACGTCGTTAAAAAGGCGAAGACCAAAGTTCTAAAGCTTGGGCCTCCAGAGGATTAAAAAATTTAATTTTCTCGAACACAATTTTTTGTTCGATTTTTCATAAGATACGATTTATAGATTAAAGAATCCAACTTGCGATAAACTTAAGCCGAACAAGAAACTTTTCATTGTTTTATGTTTTACTTTTGTGTAACGGTATCTTTTAAAAGTCACGTTCACGAGATTTTAGGAAGATCTTTCTTTTTAATGAGATTAGTTGCTTAGTTTCAAACAAATTTTAATTGTTTCCTCGATTAAAAAATAACTGCTTAATTTCCAAATGGAGAATATTTATGTCGAATAAAATAAAAATTGAACAAATACAACTATGATTTTTATGGAATTTACTGTGTTGAAATATTTGTTGAAAGATAAAAAATGTAATATAAACATTCCGCAGTGAATAAAATAAACGAAACCTATTCAAAAAATCATGGATAATATAAGCGATAAGTTTCCATTTCAGCTCATCTGCTATGATTGCATTTGATTTAATTAGAATAACTTAAGGTCAAAGTTGAGTGTTCGTGTAATGCTGCATATTTAACCGCAATCGTACAGTGTAATAATTCTGCAATATTTTTTGTTGAACGACTTTTAAATTTTCCAAGCGCTCCCGTAATATCAAAACAATTAGTTTTTGTTAACAAAGAAACAGGTAAATTTGGTATGATGAACGCGTACTCCACCAGTTCTTATTCGAATCCAGTGGAAATTTTGGTCTTCGGTGAACATATCGGGGTCATTTAGTAAAACAACAAACAGACCTTGAACAAACACCACGACATTCTGACCCGTTCCCTAATTTGATAAATTAAATTGAAATGAAACAATAATAGAATACTGGATACGACAAAGCGGATTCACTAAAAAATGTACAAGGCGGAGCTTTAAACTGGCAATTAATCAAAAAGTGAATCTTGATTACAAACAAAAATGAATTAAATTATATATATAAATATAATATAATACACCGTGATTTTTGAATATTAGGTTGCGTGCATTGGGCGTATGCCTCGGAAAGTTACGTGAATCACGGTGTGTATATATTATATATATATATATATATATATATAAGCGCCAGCTTGTTGATAAAAATCGTTAATTACAATCTTGATTGCTGATTTTTTTGTATTTAAATA
Organism: Dascillus cervinus; assembly: GCA_949768715.1. Lineage (NCBI taxonomy): Eukaryota > Metazoa > Arthropoda > Insecta > Coleoptera > Dascillidae > Dascillus > Dascillus cervinus. Next base: position 13,287,689 of record OX458316.1, on the reverse strand, counting down.
TATATATTATGTGATAGTTCGACTAATCAGCTAATAAATTTTGCAATATTGATTATTTAAATTTTTAAATGATGTCAGGCTTGGATTTCTATATCATGACGTTCCAAAGAAGTAAATACAATAAAACCTCGATTGTCTTTGTTCTCATTATCCATTTCTCTAGGGTTATGAAATTATCAGAATCAGGAAAATGATACATATTACATTTATGTCTTGATGTCGAGAAAAATTCGTACCGACATGTTTTAATACGTCTTAATAACGTAACAGATGGTATAGTGAGTGGTGACCGACGTGGTGAGGGACGTGGAACTTTTGGGAGTGTTACCACGAAATATATAGAATTCAATTTAGCACTTTCAACCAATTTTAACAATTGTTTTTCTCGTATTCTTGACAATATGTGTACTAAGTTTTAATGCTCTCAGACTTTTAATTTTGAAGAAGAAGCGTGCAAACAATAGAAAGTTTTTATTAAATTGGGGAGGTCGCAGCAGGGGAATTCCTCGTATTGTTGGAAATATGTGTACCAAATTTGAAGACTCTCAAAAATTTAGTTTCAGAGAATATACGTGCACAGGCGGACGAACTTGCCTTAATCGATTTAGATTTTGATCTTGGATTTTAGATGTTACAGTTACAATACCCTCACAGTGTAGAGTATAAAAAGGTAGATCCAAATAACAGACTTTTTGGACATAAATATAATGTTTTGGATAGTTAGGTATTCTTTCCATTTTCGATTTTCCGGCAACCGTTCACCAGTCACTAAACTGAATAATCGAGGTTTTACTGTATATGCATAAAATTCTACTCGTTACTTTTGCTCGAACGTAATCGCGTACAAAACAGAACGGAAGTACCCTAAAACAGATATCACGCCGGCGAAGGAATAAATACGAAAAAAAAAAATGTAACGGATGTGTCACTTTTAATTTGCGGAAGTAAGGTACGTAATACGATAATAAACAAAAATAAATTCAAACTTTTCGCAATAATGAAATAATTCGTTTTTGCTTTATCATTGCGATCACACCAAAAATGCAGCAAGTGCGCAAGGTAAGAAAAAGGCTGTGCTAATTTAAAAAATGCAGACAGTGCACTGATTTGAGTTATTATAAATCGCGGCTTGGAATAAAATATTTAAAAAAAGACCGCTAATGAAATTCATTCATAAATATTGCTATCGTGAATTGTTGGCGTGACTGGTGAATAATTTTTAGAAACAATTAACATTGATAATGTTTCTAATATTGCATTACTTACATATGTTTGAGGACTAGTTCGTAAACAGTTGTGACTTATATCTACAAAAAAAGAGCGCGTCATTTCCCTCTTTCATAACCGCGTGGAAATCTGTATCTATGTACAAATTCAAATTGCGATCCTGCTCGCCGTAAGAGTGACTATTCAATATATTCGAATAAACGAAGAAAGCTCAAATTTTCAGTAAAAGAACGCAAGGACAAGTTTTTCTATTTTAAAATGGATTGCTAAAAATTCACCTATTCTTATACCACAAACAACGGGTATCTTGGTGACATGGAAATGAATCGCCAAATAGCACAAGGAAAACGGAAAATAACAGATTTTGTCTGCAAAAAGCATGTGACAAAATTTGGATTGTTGCCAAGTGCATGAACTTATCAACGGTTAGTAAATGATGAGTGTCCTGAATAGCTGCAAATTGATAAACTATTTAGCTGCGGTTGTTTTCCAAATTTTTTTCGCTTATCATTCTACCATTTATGTTTTAATCGAATAAAAAGATTCCGAGAACTCAATAGCGGTAGATATTGCGCGACGTGCTGCAATTACACCAATTTCCCTTTCACTAAATTTATATGTGGTAAGCCTTAAAAGATCAAATATCTGTAAAACACAACGCAGGTCCGTAACTAATTACAATTTCGATTTTTTCTTATTCAACTATTATTTCTGTGTAATGTTGGTTTTAAAGCGCAAAAATTAACGTGGCTGTTTATAGTTGACACGTTTGGTGAATATTTGTAACAAGTACATACACGTCGATGTCGCATTAAATGAAAGAATAAATCTGAAAAGGACAAACCTGCATGAGCGGCAGCGCTTCTTGTGGATCGGCGTCGCCCTCCAGGTCGGATACTTGGACACCATCTCCGTCAAAAAAGTCGATATGCTCCGATGGACTGCTATAATCCGAGACGACACTGCTTCCACAACTGTTACCTGAATCTTCCATGTTCGTGTCAAAATCCTTATATTCCGTACCCATAATCACTGAACTTTTTTTAATCGTACGATATCCCCCAAAAAAGTTGAAATAAGAAAAATTAAATGGAAATTCTGAGATGTGGTCGGACACGTGTGTGAATTACTTATGGACGCGTAGGGTCGTTTTTACACTTCACTAGAGATATTATTGAAGATTTGATTTATACAATAATTATACAGGTATTTGATAATATGAATTACAATTTTACCAACCCAACCATACGCGCCACTTACACACGCCACACTGGGACGAAGCAACAATCGAATAGGGCAGCGCTAAAATTACTTAGCGCTTGCGCTCCCCGTTTACGATTTACTGCTCTCACATCTACGTGGGACGATAACTCGCGACAAATTCTACTGTTGCATATTCTGGAAAAATCCAGGGACAAATTTCCCTACATAATAAATTTTGTCATTAAGATACGTCTACTAAACATAACAACAGCTTTTCATTAACAAGTTTAACAAGTACGGAATCACTTCTTTTACATTTATTGATCAATGTATCGTTTTGCACTTGTAATCATTTTTTTCAAATTTATGTTACCGTCGCGTCGTCGCTCTCTTATCAAGTGATAGATGGTACAATTTTTAAAATTTCAGTACAGCTCGATCTACTTTAATTATGTAAAAAACAAAAACATTTGATTATGGAATCTCTTGAACTTTAACGTATTAATATTAGGTTATATGCACCTACACATATGTGATTCAACAAGTCAGTACATAATCCTTAAGTGACATAAAAATAAGGTTATCAGCTGCATAGTAACTGTGGTTAAAAAACATTTCGTCGTATAAAAAGGATCGATTTTATATAAACTTATACGGTTTTTATATAAATATGCTATTTCCGTTCCACTGATACGCGATAACCAAATTTCTAGTATCTTCCTATTCGTACACTTTCACTTTCGCGTTCATTCTATTTGTAAGTATGTTCATACATTGCTATTTAATTTCATGTCTATTAATAAACATATAATAACAATAATAGTGTATTATATAATAAGGGACAGAAGTTAGTACATAATTGCATTCTGAGGATTAAAGTTTATTGCTTGAGTTTGCTAGGGTAATAATCACACGAGGAATGAAACGACACCTCCGTACAGGTATTTATTTCAAGGGATTAAATATATTATGAACCAAGAACGGATAAAAAAGCATTAAAAACACGAGAAAAAACGCTTAAAAAAGCACAAACATTTGCCCAAAAAAGCAATAAAAAAGTTCGAACATCACAAAAAAGGCTTTAAAAAAAATACTTTAATACAATATGTATAGGTAAGAAATTGGGAAAAGTGTCGTAGGACCCAATAACATTTCATCAGATAGTGAGAGTAAACCAGATGGAAATCGATGTTAATGAGATCTAGAATTGTTTTAGTTTACTAATTTTTTCAAATTTTGTCTAACATTTGTTTAGTTTCAGTTATCTGTAAATAAAGTTTTGATAAAATTTGCCTTTATTGTGTTTAAAAATCAAAAAGTTTGTTTGATTCTGTCACTAATCAATTGACCCCATTTTAAGTATGAAGATGATCACCAACTATTTTAATTACATTTTAATTTAGAAAAGAGCAATCAATTTTTTTTCACTACAAATCATTAAGTGGTACATGTTTACAACTAATTATCACATTAATAAACTTTGTAGGTAAAGTAAAACGCTGTAGGAATTTTAAAATCCACAGTGATCAATTTAACCCCATTCTACGTTACACAAAAACACAACCTTACAACTCAAAGTGGCCCGGTATTTTGATTTCAATTTGGGGAGGTAGTGTATTTTAAAAAAAATTGAAATTTTGCACAAAGGATCTGTCTCGTTTTTAAAAGAAATGGAGTGAATTAATTAGATTTTTGAACAATTTAAATTGAGCAAAAAATTTGAGTTCGGTAATTGTATTAATAGATTATAAATACTTTTACGATATTTAAATTTAAAATTTTAAAGCTAAAAATTCAGCTATTATTAGTTAGTTAGTCTTTTGTGAATATGCCGTAACCTTGCAATTTTATTAAGGTTCGGAATGTCTTCTATTCTCACGCATGTCTAGGCAAAGAACCTTCTTTGCAGTAACTTGTTTACCGCTAATCTTTTGTTCGATGCATTTGGTGTCTGTACACTTATTTCATCAGTTGTAGTGAGTGCCCTTTGAGGAGTTTTTGGAGATACACGAAAATTTCAAGACTGTCGTAAGTAAAAATAACAATATATTTAAGTTTTAAAAAAATACTATTTACATGTTTCAGGCAACTCACTTTACTCCGATTGGAAGAAATAGTTCGTTATGAATTTACGAAACAAATCCCAAGTCCGTTTGATAATACCTACATGAATTTGATGTAAATCCTATTATGCAAGGTCGGAGAGAAAAGTGGGTTTTGTAATTACAGCTTTGATTATATTGGTAAGTTGAAGTGATTTTAAAAAAGATGTGTGTAATATTTTTTTTTTAGAAAGTGTAAATTTAGTTCCTCCAAAAAGGACATTAAAGCTACAATGGAAAAATGGTGGCGAAAGACCGGTGTTGTTTTGAAGTAACTTTTTTCAAAGGTTCTAGTTGTTTAATGTGTTAATAATTAGTTAAATTCTGCATGGTAATTATTTTTGAAATGCGTATTATTTGGTCTCATTGTACGTACGTACATTGGACGTACACAAACGGATCACCGGACGTCCACATATCTTACGTGGGATTTTCTAGTACATAGATAGTGTTGTTGTTCTTGCAGCGAGAAAATCTTATTGATTTACTGCATTGATTCTTCTTTAGTAGACGAATTGGTACAAAAGAATGGTAATACATTTAATTTTTCTCGAGTTCTTTTTCTTAGAAACTTTTACTCTGCCGTGAACAATCTGGGAATTTAATTCACCGGCACCCTGTTAATGCCCATATAAAAGAAAAGACAATTTTTTCGAATGCATTGATTTCATTGGCAATAAGAGACGTTTTCATTTTGGAATCTGACAGTACCATATCTTCAACTTACTTGGTAGTTTAACTAGAACTCGCTCAATAAATAGTCTCCAAATTGTTCATCATCCTAAATAGAGCTTCAACTTATACCGAAATTTATTTATATTTCGTGGATAACTTTCAATCCATTGCCTTTTTTTGTTACAAAATTCATGGCACTGCGATGCTCAAGATTAAAATTACTCATTTTATATTTAAGAAACTGATATAAAATTACATCTAAAATTTGGCCCAGAAAATTTGATTGGACAATAATTGGAAATTAAAATACTGTGATAAGAAGTTGTTATTTTCATAGTTAGGTAGATTTTGAAACACACTGTATAATTATTTTTAAAGTGGCACTCGGATAAGTTTCTTAGTTTTTCAGTTATGAATTTAATTGTTTGTCATATTTTCTCTGAATAGAAAACCGTTTAGTAATTTTTTAAATTACAGTAGAATCCTATTATAACGGCTTCGGTTATAGCGAACCACCGGTTATATCAAACTTTATTCCAAGCCCCAACATTTTCCCCTATGCAACAATGTAAAAATTAATCAATTATAACGAACTCGGATATAACGAACTATCGGATATAGCAAACCTGAAATAGCTGAAATTAATAAAATTTCAATAGTTTATAACGAACTTTCCATTGTATATAACGCGTAATAACCTTTGAATCTGATGATAACTTGTCATTAAATGAGTGGTTACAAAAATAGAAACAAAGGGAACGTGAATTTCAGCAATTGAAGGGCTCTATGCAAGAAGTACCTAAGTCACTTTTCATATTCTATGATATTTGAGATTTGATGTTTCAATGTGACCTGTAAATCACATTGTTCTGACCTTGAATAATTTATTTTTACTAAAGTAAGTCTTCTTTAGTGAAAAAAGATTAGTCAAAATCAAAACAATGTGATTTCCAGATCAAACAGAAATATAAATCTCAAATATCGCAGAATATGAAAAGTGACTTAGATACTTCTTACATAGAGCCCTTCAATTAGAAAATTCAAATTTTTTCGGAAACTTAAACATGAATGACTATTAATGTAGACAATTTATTAGTTACAACAGAATATTTGGATATTTGTGGTAGACAAAAGTGGCCAAAAAGAAGCCAATGAGGAATGAGGATGAGCCGGAAGCACCAGCATTACAGATTTTATTTACACAGGAAGCTGTGAGAAGTATTAAGAACATTCGTGATTTTTTACAGTTTTATGGTGCGCCGAACTCAATTATTGAAAATCTTAGTGACGTTGAAACGTGTGTGCATTTATTCTTTCAATAACGCTTATAACGAACTTCGAATATAACGAACCGATTTTGACGGTTCTTTGAGGCTCGTTACAACCGGATTCTACTGTACTTAAGTTTTTTTGAAAATTTTGAAAATATCATTCAAATTTGATGGTAAATTTTTTTAACTATTTTCAACTAATTTTTAAATTTATTTGGAAATTGTATACTTTTCACAGTTTAGTTTATTTCCAGACCTGGTCGACATACCATATATTTTAACCTTTAGAAGTAATTTTATTTATCGTAACATTAACTTATTCTTTTAACTTATTCTTAAAGCAGGTCGTTTCGACCGTGACCTTTTGATCTGGGCAAATTTAAAAAAACCAGTTATTTCGTCCAGCAGGTCTCGATTAAGTGCTGGATGTACCTAACTGCTATAGATTAATATTGTATTCTGGCCATAAATGATTACCTTGCTAACAATAGCAATCATCACAAAGAAAAAAATTAATAACTCATTGAAAATACGCTAATTGCGTTAGTGAACTGATACGGCATTGCAAAAATGATAAGTGCTACTTTAAAACTAAAATATCTTTGTTAATAATGTGGTGATAGCTAATCGTTCATACATTGTAATTAACAAGTTAGAAACAGATATTTTAATATCGACTTTGAATTAAAACTAAATTGTAAAAACAAATTATAATTAATACGTTAATTCTGAAAGACAACAAACAGAGAGAGAGAAAGAAGAACTTAATACTTAATCATTTAATAGTAAAAGTAGATCTACAAAGTGAGTTTATTTCAATGTTATGAATAAAAAGAAAAGATAGTTGAAAAAAATGATCAACGAGAAAATATTTCTATGAGAAAAGAACAGACAAACAAGAAATAAAAATTCATACATAATGATTATATGTATACGAAATACTTTTAAAAAAATTAAATATAGGACTAGGAGGGTGCTTGGGGTTAGGAGAAAGACAAAAAGCGAAATAGTGAAATTAGGACAAGACTCGCAGTAAAATCGATTAAAGAGTTACTGCAAAATAGAAAAGTGGTTACCTGTTAAGAATGAGAGAGGAAATGCAAGTAAAGAGAATTTGAGGTAAAAACAGGAGAGGAAGACAGAGAAGAAAGTAGGATGATTTAATAGATAAAATAGTAAGAGATAGAGGAGAAAATTGGAACTCGGCGACAGAAATGCTAAAATAACAGGAAAGTATGGAAAAAAATTGTGATCGAAGAAAGATTAACGGAAGCAGAATAACAGAATACCTCGACACCATAATGGTACAACAGGAGGATTATGTATGTATGTATGTATCGTTGAATCTAGATCCATTTAATAGTACAAATAAATCCGTAGAGTGAGTTTATTTTAGTGTTATGAATAAAATGAATAGATCACCGAAAATGATCACCGAAAAATATTTCTATGAGAGAAGAGTAGATAAGAAATAAAAATTCATACTTTAAACAAATTAAATATGTTCAAAATTAATGCAATATGATCTTTTTTACAAAAAGCAATCTTCTGGCAATAAATTGTAAGAGTTTAAGAGTAAAAATTATCGATGTGAAAATAACTAGAATTTAGCACAATTTCTTAAAACTTTTACAAATAAATGCAATTGCTGCTAGTCTTGCAACATTTCCATTTTAATTGTATTTAAAGTTTGCTATATTTGAATTGTCAGAAATAAAAATAATTTATTTGTTTTTTTACATTAACATCAATTTAATATCTTTGATAAATTGATAGGTTTGATTGTTATTATTTACATAATTATTGAAATCTCAACGGTGCGATGAGAAAATCCTAAATCGGATACATTAAAGTTTTGATTATCAAGAATTCGGTAATTCGGAACTCCGTATTATCCGGAACAGAAACTTTTTTAATTTCATCGCCGAAATGTAATTCTTAAAAATGATCGCAACTGACTGGAAACTGATTGTTTCAGAACAAGTGCTGAATAATAAGCATAACTAATATAATTAGTTAGGCTACAGAATATTAATTTATACAGAAACAGCACTCCGATCGGAACCTATGATGTTTGACACTTTACTAGAGCGTCAAATGCTATGCGTCAAAAGCAATATGTAGTGCACGACATGGAAACACTGCTGCTACTGATTCACAATAACGAAAGAAGCTATTGTTGATTTTAGTTAGTTTCGCGGCATTAGTACATAATCAATAGCTTCATTGCATTCCAAAGCAGTGCTACTAGTAATAGCAGTTTGCTCCCTCTACATATACGGGAGCGCCAAATGCTATGTGATTATTTTTTAAATATTTATAACAGTATAATATAGCATACAGTTATTTTGCTCCCTAGGGAAAGAAAGTGCTATTTTGTTCCCTCTACATATACGGAGAAAATAGTATTTTGCGCTCAAAGTATGAGAAAATTTCATTTTATATTAGTTAATTAAAAAAGAATAAAATTTTAGTTATATAAAGTTGTGTTTGGTGTAATAAATAGGCATCTCACCTTAATAATTTTAACAAATGCACTTATACCCATCTTATTCTAGCCTCTTCAATTGATAGATATAACGTCAAAGATAGTGCAACATCATACAAAATTTCCACTACTTCAAAAAAAATAATTCTTAAACGGTTTGAACTATTTCATAAAGAAGCTATTTTAATTACAAATTTCGTTGCTTTTGCGTAAGGTACAGGTATCCAAGGAAAAATGGATCGAACAATCAAGTTATTTTTATCTGGAAATTTATAACCATAATGAATTCGCTCGGATGATTGACTATGTAAATTCAAAATAAACGCGGAATTTATGACATCTTTTGCAAAAAAAATATTAATTTTCGAAAAACTGGTTGATAACTAGTTTCCCAGAACGACTTAGATTGTTATTTATTTAACTACATATGCGACTGACAACTAATATTTTAACTGTTTGATATGATTGCCTCGATTGTTATAACAATATTTGAACCGTGGATTCGAAATTAAAAATTTTATAAAAAGAAGGTCCGAATATGGGCTACTCTATCTTTTTTGGTTACATTTCGAAAAATATAAGTCATATCTATAAACTGGGTTAGTGGATCTGTGAAGTACGTATTTATAAATGCGCATGTGAAAACATTTTGCATTTACTTCTATCTATTCTTGAGATATTAACTTGTTTTAGTAATTGTGTCAGAAATCTGTGTTGCAACCATTGGGTCTAAATACTGGCTACCTATAATTTATTAATTTAAATTGGGTTATTGATGTTTTTCAATGGAACATGTTATTTGTTATCAGATTCGGATTTTATATGGAAAAGTATGAAATTTTTGTACAACAATTTTTTCGAAAAATTCCATCTATGATTTTCAAATGTCAGAGTTCGCATTTTTTGAAAAAGTGTGGTAAAAAAGTTTCACGCTTTTTAGCATAAAACACGAATTTGTTAAAAAGTAATACTTTTCTTTCAGAAACATCAACCGGAATTTGAAAATATCAGTTTTTGATGGGGCGTACCCGTTTTATAAATTAAATAGTTTTCTTATTTTAACAGTAACCGTAAATAATTCTTTTGTCTTATTACTATTATATTACCATTAGTATTACATCAAGCGAAAAGAATCGAAATGTACGCCCAGTTATCATTTGGCAAAATGAGGTTTATTGTTCACACTTCAACATTAATATAGCGCCTGAATCCGCACTGCAAACAGTCGTCGTGTAAATCCGTTACCGTAATGTACATCTATTTATCGCCAAGTTCCAACACTAACCTTATGCTTGGACTTTCTTCTTTACTATTACTTTTTGCGGGAATTTTGTTATTTTGAGATCATCTAATCGGTTTAATATATTTTACGTTAAAAATGCTAAGGTAAATGGCCATCCTTTAGCGTACTACGCCACTGTAACCCGCCACCCTAGAATAACATTTTTGGGGGATTTTTGTAGTTAGAGGGTAGCCTACACAATTATCAAAAAATATCTGGAGCTACTTATCAATAAGAGGAAAGCCGTATAATGTACTTTCAATTTCCATGGTGTACTCAAACTTTTGACCGGTAGTGTATGTATTATTATCTTCTTTATGATTTTAAGATTTTGTTACCAATAATTGCACGCTTTTTCAAATACCAATGCAAGAATGCAGCTAAAATACAACTTGTCTGCTCTTATTTTACCACCAGGGCGCTACTTTATCTGTTTTAGGGTCTACTAATCTTTAAAAAATAGATAAACAAAATAAAAACAAAATAAAAAATGAGTTGAAAATATAGGACACAAAGACCTCTAGAAATAAAATAATTTAAGATTACGGATGGCTTACAACGACCAAACTTACTAGTCTGTTGCTGAATCGTGAAGATGTTACAATTCTTAATCAAGGATCATTATTTTAGAATAAATTAATTAACCTGCTTTTGTTGGCATTATGGTATATTCTATATGATATTCAACGTCGTATTGGTTCTAAAGTATTAACTGCAAATATAGACCTGAATGTAAAATTTTTAGTGAATTAAAAAAATAATTACTAAATTGCAAAATGACCTATATCAATTAAATAAACAAACAAAAATTTTGTATTTTAATTAAAAATTCGGTATCAAGTTAAGATTTCTGTAGGTGCGACATACAAAAATTGAAATGTGTTAGATTTAAATAAACTGCATAAAATAAATATTTTGCCTTTGATAACTGTATGTTTCAAGATGTTATAATTTTACTTTTATCGCTAATGGCCTATTGCATACATAAATTTACATATTTTATGTTTGATTTTGTTCACTACCATTTCCGCATTATTATAGTAATTTGTTTCCAGATGGGAATGGAATGTTTGAATTAAATTTATGAAAAACGGAAAACTCAAATAAATGTATGAATGCACAAAAATTGAAAAAATCAATTAACACACGTGTGGTTAGATACAGTCAAAATATGTTACAAATATTTTGAAGTTTATGACAAAAACAGGAAGGAGATAAGCGACCCCGCAGTGCATATTTTCACCGAGCCTCAAAAAGATATCGAAAATCGAAAGGATAGAATTACTGAAGTTATTATATTTTACTCTTGTGCAGTATGAGAAGGCAAGAGAACTTTAAAATGTCAAGGCTATTTATCCTGTTCTCACATATTGCTTACTAACTAGAAACGTGGACATCAGTTTACAAAAATTCAACAGGAACGTGGATGCAGTTAACATAACAAGTTGTCAAAAACTGCTAATTTAACGCGTTTGGAATGATATTAGGACCTCGTGTCATTCAGAATCGTAAATTCAGTAACATTTTGTCGGTAGGAAATGAATAACACCGCAGATTTTACCAAACATGATCGCTTCTAAATTTATACAAGCACAAAACAAAATTTTATTTTTACCTAAAAATTTTAGTAACAATAACTTTATTGATGGCATCTTGAAGCGATCGATGATAAATTCAAACGTTAAAAGGTTAAATGTACGCAATTGCTTTTTAATGTCACTTATTGTGAAAATTCGAACCGTTTATTGTTAACAATATTTTTTTGTATGATGCTTAGTGATGCAGTTGTTCAGGAATAGATGTTAACATGTGTGTACTTTGTACATTCATGATAACGCAGTTATGACGCAATGAATTGATGGAAAAAATCCATAAATGTAAACAAGCAGATGAAAAGCAGTTAAATGCATATAGTACCTACGTGGAAGGCGTACTTTGTACCAAATACGTGTTACAAAATAATAATTGATGTGTGCAGAATAAGAATGCAGATATGTTTAAAACAACTCATTGAATAACTGAAGATTATAATTTCGATAAATGTGCTGAAATTACTGAATGAGGCCGATAGTGATTATCTACATAATAATTTTGTTAATCTTTTTTAGAGGAAATTAATAAATCGGTAACTTTTTTTCATATCAAGATGATAATTTCTATAAGAAGTTTTACTACGGTATGCTAAATAACTGTTTCATTAATACGATTAATACGATATTATTTTGTGTTATGAAGCAACTACATAACGTACCATCAAATAAAATGAGAATTAGAACACGCATAGCGAGTCATTCGTCAAACGCGTTAATTTTAACAGGTCGTTTCAATTAGTAGTGCCCCCACATAGTTAGACAGGATGGAAATCGCAGAATAAGCAAACAAAATATAGTAAAATACTGAAGAGAATAAGAGACCCAGAACGTCCAAGAATAAGGGTAAAACATACACGAAGTCCCTAAAGGCATTAAGCCTAAAGCATAAAAGAAACAGTGTTTTTTTGTAAACATGACAAACATTTTTGCTTCATTTACTTCTTACTACCAGGAAAATGCTCTAACAATAAATAGCAATTTTTAGGACAAAGACTCAAACTTATCGACATATTTTAACTTCGTTACTGTTTAATAACATTGTAGCTTAGGAGAAAACTCATGTGTGAAATATAAACCTCGTTACTCTCCATCGTTTATATTTTTATTTGGTAAACAAGATACTTTAATTTTTTGCGTCAACAAATTGACTTGTGACATGAAGTTTATAATTTTTTTCAGGTAAATTGCATTAGAATTTTTTTTTTAAATTACAATTACCATATTGTTCTGTTCATCTTTTTTGTAAAAATTTCATAATTAGTTACATAAAAATTTTGTTACAACGTGAAGTTAAGAAAGGAGACATTAAAAAAACAACTTCGGTAAGATGAAAGTGATGTAAAACAATTTAATCCATACTAATTTCATTCTACTTGTGGCAAGTTTAAATAGGTTACTTTTAGGTAACTAACAACAGAAAACTTTTGAAGGTTTATCGATTGCACTACATAGAACTTATTAATAATTCGTCTGCCATAATAATTGATAATAGACATTTTTAATACAAGTGTACTGAAATGAGGTAGAAAACGAACTGAATTCATTGAAGTAAAAATAATGATAATAAACCTGATTTTTATTTACCATTTTGCTATTTTCTGTACTAAATGAAATTACCACCTATTAACCCTTTCGGCCCGGTATTTACTGGTATTTGCTTAAAATGTTCTCAATATCATTTTTGAACGTTTAGTCACGATTGATTTTGCAGTGATCGAAAGAAGAAGAAGTATATAGGAATTGGGAAAGTAAGAAATAACAAAAGCTTTTTTTATATAAAAAATCGAGCAAATTTGAATGTTGAGCATTTATACGTATGACAATAAGGTACCTTGTAATTTAAGATGTTCTACTTTTGGACTTACCTTCATTATTCATTTATTCCTTTTTACAACGCCTGCCCTATTATTAATTAATAATAAGTTTAGAACGTTACTGGTTGGAAATTTATGCATAATTTTTCAATATGCAAAATTTCCTTTTTTTAAACGTAGTTAAACAAATTAATGTCTATACACAACAAGAATGATGGGTTATTTAATGAATTCGAAAGCTGGCACTAGATATCTTTCTTTTAATTTGGTCAATGGACTAAAGTTTGTCAGTGTGTCCATTATAATAACATATTCTATAATTTTATTGCCTCTAAATTTTTTTCCAAATTTTACTTATTATATTTTTTAAAATTTGTTAGCTTTTACCCTTTATTTAAAAATGCAACAATAATTGAGAAAACAATATGATCCAATAATACTACTGACTAATACAACAGTAACTAATTACTAATCTCATGATATTCGAATATTATTAAAATAAATACAGTACAGTCTGAAAAAACTGAAGGCAATAAATGGAATAAATAATTAATTTTCTTGTTTTAATTTAATTGAACTAATTAGGTGCAGTCTTCGGAGTGCAACTTATACAAACATTACGTTGTTGTTATTATTCATATTATTTTTATTGTTACTTTTTTATAATTACCATATATGGAAAATATTTAATTTTTTTAAATTCGCAATCGGTTAGTAATACGTCCATTCCTCACTTTCAAAAAGTTGAAAAGTCACGCTGCAAGTTCGGAAATACTTTACCAGTAGTGGGATTCCCAATGCTCAACTCAACTCGTGTTGAGTCGAGTTCGTAAAATTTGGAATTTTGAATGGCTACTCGATGTCAACAGTATCGAGTACAGACGTCATTTTTCCTCGACATATATTTTGGCATCGAGTGCGGAATTCTAACCTAATAATCAGAAGTTCTTTATTTTTTTTGTGTTGATGTCACGTATTTGTGTCAGCTGGAAGTGAAAAATTTACATACAATCGTATGATGTATAAAATAAGCAAGCTGCGGATGACGATACTGCGGAAATGTCGTGAAAGTGTAGGGTTAAATTGTCTTAAAAACAATATTGAAATCCCATTTTTAAATTTCTACACGAATTTATTGTATTGACTGGTATTATCAAACATAACAAATTACCTCAATTCATTAGTGACGCTAATGATGAAAAAGAAGTAATTTTTAAGATAACAGTATATTGTACGCCGTATTTTTTACACATTGAAACGTATAGAAGTTTATGTAAAAAGAGATTTCAGGATTTGAAATATTTAACCGTGAATTTAACAAATGTTGTTTTTTTTTAAAAACAGTTAAAAAAGGGTAAAAGGGTTACTTTATTTTGGAATTTTTAAAAAAAGAAATTACTTTAATTACAGTTTTTCGATAAAAAGTGGACTTTTATTTTCACTATTCAAGAAGATTAATTAAACAGTATCGACCCGAATTGAAGGATTATAAATTATATTGGGTACCTATGAACAGATATTTGACCTAGGGCCAAATGTAAATCTACACCCACTGATATTTGATATCCCCCTGTGGCAAAACAATCGCAAAGAAGTCAATATTTTTGTTTTATTGCTGATGTTGCAAAGATGCACTAATTGCTTGTTCAATCTAAATAATACTATAAACCGTTCGTCCAAAAGTTCAAACGTACTTTTTCGTTCCCTTAAGAACCTTTCTACAATAAATTGACGATTTACTTCATTCGTCCAGCTTCAACGATATCCAATATTAAAAATTGGTAACATTACAAATTAAAAATATCAAATTTTAACTACAGCGTTGGAATAGGTTTGCCGTACCGACCAAACAATTTTGGCGTACTTAAAATTACCGCTGATTTACAAATCACAAGATACCAGCATAGCTAAACAAAAATCACAAGAATATTAGTTGGTAGTAACGATTCCCCTAGTGGATTCGATGTTCATAAGTAATATCACAACTTTATACTAATGATAATAAAAGTAATAAAAATTGAAAGACTCAACCTTTCCGAAAAAGAGTGCAGGACTCGGACATTTTCACAAAAAATCAAAAATGACTCTCCTTGTCAATTTAATAAATGAAAGACATCACCAGCTTGATAATAGTTTTTGTCACAAAGCGCAATAAATTATAAACATTTAATTTTTTGTGACTATTTAAAATTCGACGATTGTGAATAAAATTACTTCGATGAAAGACTTCCTTCTAGTCTCGTGCTATATATTACCACGACTCTTCGCGTCTTGATCATATATCTCCGCGCTCGGCTGAAATGAAGGTAATATTGTATTTTTGAAAAAAAATTCAGGAAGGTTTTAAACGGTGTAACACAACTCATACCGGTGATTCATATTAAAAGAATTTTCATTTTTTTCCAGATATTTTCCAAAATTGTGGCCCACATTTTACCATTCTATAAACCGGGAAACTATAAAAGCAACCCAAAAATTGCTGACCGGTCTTTTATTAATGATTTCAAAATTGTTAAAACAATGATAAGTAAATGATTGTCCAAAGTAATTGAGAACAAAAAGCTGCTAACGCAGTGTTGTCCTAAGAATTTTATTTTTGCTGGGCGGTCGCTAAAAACGGTCGGGCGAATTTAATAAATTTTTTATACTAATTTTTGTTGTGTGCATTGTTTTCACCTGGCGGCTACCAAAATCAACCCGGAAAAAGAATTACTGGAATTACTGTACCAATTTATCACACTGTTACGCAAAATTATGTGTGCTAGAATATTGCAATTAAGAAATAACAATTCATGATTCATTTGATTTAAAGAAGTCAACAAATTAAAAGAGAACCAAATAAAAATACTTGCATATGAAACTAAATAAAAATTTGATAACAAATACTGCTACAATATAACATATTGATCATAATTTATAATATCAGCAGGTACTTTAACCCTACAGCAGGCGCATTATAATTTATCACGCGCAATCCAATACTACGTTTTACAAAAACTATTTACTTCACAACATGTTTCTAATAGTTACATAATTACATAGTTATTTCATGAATTTATTGATGTAACGAATTTATACATTTTTAAAATTGTTCCTTTGGTTTGGTTTAAACTTTTAACCATTTTTTCAATACAAGCAAATAATTGTACAATACTGTTTGAGATGCTTTAAACGGAGGCTATTAAAATTTTCACAAGCATAAGTGTAGCTGATAAGAAATTAAGAGTGAAAACAAAACGATGGGTGACAGGTGTCAACCATGCGCCTAATGAAGGGTTAACGTTGTATTATTTTTTCCATATAATTTATGTCTTTTTAAAAAAAACAATTAATTCAATTATGATGGAAATTTACTATTTCAGTCTTTTACATCTATATTTTTGAAATGTATTGTGGGTATTAGATTATAAACTTTTGTCATATTACAGGTTATTACTTCAGATCGACAGAAAAACAAGCAAACAGAATTTTAATGATTGCGTAAAAATGTACTTGGTCATTCAAATGAAGTTAATTTTTATGAATTGCATAATACCAGCGTTAGACAAACATTCAGAATTCCACATTATCTACATTCGTTCGGATAATTTTTCAAAACTCCACGAAGCATATGGTTTTGAAAGGGTGATAAAATAGCTGCAAGTCCAGTATTGTTTTTTCTCGATTTACCCTTGCTGGTTGCTACACACATTATCAGCGAGTTGAATTAAAATTATTTTAATCAATACTACCTAATCTGTTTACAACACTTATAATCATCCATAATATCACAAAATGTGTCATGCAGTGTTTTATATTTGTACTTCTTGAAATCGTAGAAATCCAGTTTAAGCAATTTTCATAATCTTGTCTTTACAGTAATATCTAATTTTTAATTAAAGCACAATTAAAATATTTATAAATTCTTATTATTCACTGTTGGTAAAGTGACTTGTACTAACAAACATATTGACACAAAAAGTTTGAATAATAATGCAATTACGAAGATAATGTAGTCGTAGTACTGAGTTAAAATTAATTAATTAATTTATTGGCTTCTTATTAATTGCATTTATTTTTCTTATTAATATTTAGTTATGTTTCTCGATTACATTCGACTTGTCATGTTAATAATCTTGTAGGCTTTTATCGAAATGTAATCGTCTTCAAAATAAGAAATTAAGTTGTCAAGCCTTCTTTATTACTGACCTTTTCCTACTAATTATTAATTGATTTCAATAATATTTTTGTCTCAAGGCTTATATTTCATTGAAAAGAGAATGCCGCGGTGTTAATAATTATCAACACGAAAAATTTATTAAATTAAGTGGATGTCTGTGTACATAATATGTACCTATATTATCTGTCTACGAAATAATTTTAATACACAAGGAAGTTCTTAGAGATTATAATTATAAATATTCTTCCTGATAAAAAAATGCGTAATCATTAGGAAATTATTTCGTACTCTGATTAAATACTTAAAAATAAATACATTCGATTTGGAAGCTTGCCATAAATGTTTTTTTTAAGGTAATATTTTATTTTAGAATTCGATTAATTTCTTTTTCCGGTGATCGTTAATTTACGGGCCGATTTATTGAATAGGAAATTATGTATTAATGACCCCTATTAATGAATAATTTCCTTTAAATGCACTTTATTTAAATGTAATATCACAAAATGAATACAAAATATACCAATAAGAACTACAAACTTAATTAATTATTTACGTTATGTTTATAGTAATACTATTTATATAGAAGTTAGCAAGAGTACAGCTAGGCATTATCGACGATGAACAGGGTTCGTTCAGGAAAATTGAGGCTTCTTACCATAAATGACGCAGAGGTCTAAAAACGCAGGTCTGGATTACCGAGTACTATGAAATCCGGATTATAAAGTACACAATGCAATTGAAATGATTGGCCGGATTATTGCAGAATGTGGTATAATAAAGGTCCGCATTATCGAGGTCGGACTGTATTAATTTAAAATTGGAATTTTTGTCTTAAATAGAAATTAATAAATTAATGAAAAATGAAAAATGAAATGAAAAATTAACGTTAAATTTTATTTTCAGGGTCCCTTGAACTTAGTCCAGGGTGATCAAAACCAAGTTAATTAAAAATTTTCTGAGAAACGCCGCAGAGCGTTTAAAACAGAAAATTAATAAAACATTATGAGATTGTCTAAATATTAATTTGTGTAATGTGTAAATAATGTGTATAATGTATGTGTATATAAGATAATTATTATTGAAACAAATAAAATAAATTAATTTGATACATTGTTTGTTTAATTTTTGTTAAAATAAATCAAAAAGAATCCTACAAATCCTTCAGATAATGAATAAACATTTTAATGGATAGCCACTGTACAGACAAATTTAATATCTAATACATATACACAGGGTGTCCCATCACTTGTGGCCACCCCCAAAATTGAGCTTTAATTGAAAGCTATGAATTTGAAATTTGGTGCACGTATGACTTTGGTATAAGGCTAGAAATTTCCGGTTTTAAATGTTAATTGTCGGCGTTAGTTTTCGAGAAAAAAAATAAAAACTGATTTTTTATAAAAATACTATCTCCCAATTTTGTCAAATTTCACTTTTTAGGATCAGTATTATTGAGACAAAGATGTTCAAAGTAAAAAAAAAAATCCAAAAGCTGTAATTAGCCTAAAATTCCCTTATATTCGAATCTTAACCGTAAAGATAATGATTTATGGGCCTAACGATCCTCAAGATGCTATCCGCAAGTCAAGTACAATTTAAATTTATGGCATTGTAAAAATTTGTCAGTGTCGAGTGGAAACCAGGCGAAGTGAACGTCAGTAGCGTACCTAAATCGAACCATTTTACATTCTTGTAGATTTCTAAAATTTTTGTAAGTCTTCTAATAAATTACGATTATGAGAACGAACATGATTTAAAGTCTCGATGTTGAATTATTTTTTTTAAGTCGAAGAGGACTTATTACATTTTGAATTAATGTTTGAGTTCAAAATTGAATGCGAAAGATTTTGAATAACGGGCTGATGAATATCGCACTGAATGATTTCGGAACTCGTTCGAGACTCACTTTGTCATCCCCGTAAATTTGGAAATTAGTTTCACGGATTATTGTTGTCGTACTGGTGGAATTTTTCGTGAGAACCTGTTCGAAAGCACGTTTCATTCGTAAATATTTAATGACTTTATTGCTAAAGTTGCTTCGGAATTGCATTTTTCAATAGTAAACGTAGGTAGTCGTAAAAATCGACTGTCAGTTATAAACGTAGGGTGGGTGTATTACTTTTGCTATCAGTTCAACTTCAGCTTTTGAAGAGTAACTTTGTCCAAAAAGTGTTTATCTGTGTTTTATTTCCGTGTGTTTTAATTAGTTTTCGTTTATAATGCCGGTTACCTTTACCTTCGAAGAAAAGACTGATATGATATTAATTTACGGAGAAGCACGGCAAAATTCTGTTCAAGCTGCTCAAATTTACGCCGAGCGTTTTCCTCAAAGAGTTGCGCCAGAAAGAAAAATATTTCAAAGACTTGTTGATTCCTTGAAACAAAACGGAAATTTAAAGGGCAAAGAAAAAACGACAGTGAATCCCACGGTCACGCATGAAGTCAATCAAGCTGCAGTTTTAAATCTCGCCGATAATAATCCCCAATTGAGCATTAGGGAAATCAGTGAAGACACGGGAATTAGTCGATCTTCAGTAGGGAGGATATTAAAAAAGCACAAATATCATCCTTACCACATAGAGTTACATCAGCAACTGCATGATCGAGATTTCGAAAGCCGCGTAAATTTTTGCCAATGGGCTAATGGAAAGCTCCGTGAGGATCTACACTTTTTTAGAAATGTGTTATTTACAGATGAATGCTCATTTAAGAGTAGTGGGCAAGTTAATAAACACAATCTTCACTACTGGTCACCAGTTAATCCCCGCTGGATGCGAGAGCAGCGAATTCAAAACTACTGGTCCATTAATGTTTGGGGGGGAATAATCAATAATCGATTAGTAGGTCCCTTCTTTTTTGACCGTCACTTGAATGGACAAATTTACGCAGAATTTATAGAAAACCACCTTGACAATCTATTAGAAGATATCCCTCTAAACGTTATTCCAAATATGTGGTTGCAGCAAGATGGGGCTCCACCTCATTTTGCCCAAGTTGCAAGAAACGCGGTGGATACACACTACCTTTTCGATGGATTGGACGTGGAGGTCCAATTCCTTGGCCGGCGCGCTCTCCTGATTTGACGCCAATGGATTTCTTTTTATGGGGCGCCGTCAAAGAAATAGTTTATCGAACTGCACCCACCACTAGAGACGATATGCAAGCACGCATAGTTAATGATTTTCAAACGTTAAATAATTTAAATAAAGCGGCCACTGTTCAAGCGTCATTTGAGCGAAGACTTCAAATGTGCATAGAACGGGATGGACACCACTTTGAACATCACTTATAATAAACTGCATGCGGTAAGCGTTACTTTTATTAATATTTTTCGTTTACAATATTTTCAGTGCGGTTCTGAAAAAGGATAGATCATTTGAGATACCAGTTACTTTAGCAATAAAGTCATTAAATATTTATGGATAAAACATACTTTTGAACAGGTTCTAACGAAAGATTAATTCAAAATGTAATAAGTCCTCTTCGACTTAAAAAATATAATTCAACATCCATACTTTAAATCATGTTCGTTCTCATAATCATAATTTATTAGAGGACTTACAAAAATTTTAGAAATTTACAAGAATGTAAAAAGGTTCGATTTAGGTACGCTACTGACGTTCTCTTGCCCTGGTTTCCACTAGACACTGACAAATTTTTACAATGCCATAAATTTAAATTGTACTCGACTTTGCGGATAGTTTCTTGAGGATTATTAGGGCCATAAATCATTACATTTACTGTTAAGATTCGAATATAAGGGAATTTTAGGCTAATTACAGCTTTTGGATTTTTTTTTACTTTGGACATCTTTGTCTCAATAATACTGATCCTGAAAAGTGAAATTTGACGAAATTGGGAGATAGTATTTTTATAAAAAATCAGTTTTTATTTTTTTTCTCGAAAACTAACGCCGACAATTAACATTTAAAACCGGAAATTTCTAGCCTTATATCAGAGTCATACGTGCACCAAATTTCAAATTCATAGCTTTCAATTAAAGCTCAATTTTGGGGGTGGCCACAAGTGATGGGACACCCTGTACAAAAGATATCTATAAGATAACGAATAACTCTAAATGCGGATATCTTCTGGACAGACAAAATGTATATCTAATAGAAGTCCGACTGGGATATACTCTGAATGTCCGAGTTTGTGACTAATGGCTGATTAGTGGATTGCTAAAGTATATCGCTGCGCGACATTAGACTTCCTATAGATATCTTAACATCTGGCGAAGATATCCTCTAGACATACTGTAGACCAGGGGTGCCAAAGCGTCAACCGCGGGCCTTTGGAAGTCGCCTGCGAATCTGACATGAACAATGTCGTTGCATACGTGAAACACCAAAAAACACCACTTCGTAAGTACATTCTAAAAAAACATAGTCGCCCTCAGATACACTTTCATCAGAAAAGTCGCCCCCAACATCTAAAAGTTTGACCACCCCTGCTGTAGACAAACTTGTGTTGTATGGGTATACTTCTACGTACTCTCGGTGATTTATTTCGTGCCATTTGTCCTACTCTTTCTTTATTCATGCTCATGTTTATTCTAATATATTATTCTCTTTGGGTCTATTTATTAATTGGCTCTATCGGCAGAATTACTTGCTGTTATCTTCATTACACACCTGCATGGTTGTGATAACCAAGATTGCGTAGATACTTTGAGAATAGAGAAAATATGCTACTAATAATATACCAAAATCTGGTGTAGAAATTGGTATTTGGTTGCTCTCTTTCATATTTTATTATAGGACAAACTAACCTCTCTGCTTTATGTCTATCTGGAAATTTAAGAGGGTACACGCTTATTTTAACGTCCGTTTGTTGTTCCGACATTGCAAGGAAAATGTAGTAATAAGATTAATAGCGGTTATTATCAGTCGGACATGACTCTCGGACTATATAGTTTTAAACTTTTCAACCAATCGTTCCACACACTTTGATACTTGTTTATTTTTGTTGCCTCACTACCCATTGCAGAACAAATATTTTTAACAATCAAGCTCTCATTATTTCCAAATTGTAACTGATAAATGGAATGTTCTTATTTCCCACTCCATTATTATTGTAGAATATATTATCATTATTATTTTAGACCATAACAGAGTACCGAAATTACTTTAAAAATGTCTTTAATTTTCTAATAACTGATTTTTATGCATGCATTGAAAACTACACAGAGACTTACGTACCTAAGAAACAAGCTGGTACATACATGGTGCATACGCACTAAAATAAAATATGTAGTGTTAACTTATCAAATTTAGACATTACAATCAGTCTCTTTTCCAAATTGTTTGTTAAAAAAACGTGATTAACCAATTTTGTATTAATCTACGCTACTTATGCTTTTATCGACTAATATTTGATTATTAATTCAGAAACACTTAGATAAGTTAAGTATTTTCTGCACTTGATTGGTTTTTATTGTGAAGATGTAGCTATAATTGCTGCTACTAATTGCGACTAACTTACTTTATTTCTCTTGGCCCGTCCTCTATAATATATTATGTATATCTTTATTCTATGAATCTTGTACCTTTTTATTTATATAAACAGTTCCATTTGCCTTATCTTAATTTTGAATCAATTTATGGATACAAAGGATGGATAGCTATTTTTGACAGTATCTTAGCAGTTGTTAATATAATTGAGATAACTTTTCAAGTTTTTTTTAATTAATTCTACGTCAGTAGTGACGCAAACTATCACAATAATTGGGACTGCACCTGTTGTTTTTTGGTGCGTTCAACAACAATAATGTTTTACCTATTTATTATTTATGTTTTTACTTTATTTATCATTATATTCACTTCACGTTTATGATAAATATTTTTGTTTTACTTGCTATCAAACATTTTTTGGGAGGCACGTTAATAAACAGGTTGTTTCATTTATAATACATTTCCGTAATGCAAACTATTACATATAGTATACCATCATGATCATGATGGAAATTGATGGTATTTTTAGATCCGTCTTTTTTGAGTTGATGCGCTATATTTTATTGTTTGTTCGTTATACAATTGATGGCGATCGTGAAGGCGCGTCCAGACTTGTCGGAAACATTGTTATTAACAAAGTTATTTTACATGTTATCAAAATTTCGACGAAGAGCAACAAGTTATTTTTTTCATCCTTTTAGTGCATCTCGCAACAGCTTTACTAGTTTAATAATAAGTTCACTTTTGTAAACGTTTCTAATCACATTTGTAAGATCAAAATGATAGATTTCCTTATGATAACCTTTTTTTTATAGACAGCGAATCGAAGTGTTTGTTTAATATTATATTAATATTATTTTTATATAAAAATGATATTATTCGACTGGCAAATTTTACTGACCTTATAAACTTAGAATCGATAAACGGTCCCTAATTAGACTACCAGAAGGTCAAAAATATTTTATTGTGATTGTTAATTCCTTTATTATTATTTTATTAAATACGTCCGAAGGCACCAATTTAGACACACAAATTAAACATTTTAACCCTTTAAGAACGGAATATATTTTCGGTTACAGATCACATGGGACGGAATTTATTCTGATGTGGTTAGATTTGTGCCGCGAATGTGCGGCATTCGGGAAAACTGCTTCTTTTCTAGTGTGACGCGTATGGATGACATACGTCCTTAAAGGGTTAAAAAACAAACACAAGCTCAACATTATAAAAGGCTAAAATTTAAGATAATTGAAAATCAACAGAACAGAAAATTTTAAAATTGTCATTATTTAAGCAGGTTCTATTATGTACTTTATCGGAATTAGCCGGAGTTAAATGGTAAAACGTTTAGAAACAATGATGACCCAGTTAAGATAACAAATTGTAATACAGTAGAGTTCGGTTATAACGGCTTTATTCCAAGGCCCGACATTTTTCCCTATATAACAATGTAAAAATTAATCGGTTATAACGAACTCGGATATAACGAACTGTCGGATATAGCAAAAATTTCAATCGGCTCTAACGAACTTTGCATAACGCGCAATAACCTTGTTCGGTAATTCCCCGTTGTATGTTTTGTGTCCTTCGTATTGCGTTACTTGTGAGAGCATCGCCACTGCGTTAGTTTACGACTGACAAATTTATTGCTAGGCCTTTTAAATAGAACATATTTCAACAGAAAAGCACAGTTGACCGAATGTTACGGTTTTCAAATTATCGCTAAGATCTTCTAAGAAGTGACCGTATCGGACACACGTTGAAACGTATGTGGACAATTTATACTTTAAAAATGCGACAGTTCAGTAGAAAGTAACAAATTTTTTCAAATAAAATTACTTATCATATTTTGCTTTGTTTCACTTAAGTTTAGTCCTTATACAGCCGAACTCCTCTATAGTGATGTTCGAAAAGCCATGACAAAACGTCACTATAGAGAAACTTCACTATATAGAATTCACGTATAATTTTGCAGTTTGACAGTCACTTTAAAAATCAATCGATATTCAAAATAAAACAAAAAATTAACTAGTTAATTAACTAGTTATTGATGCAAAAATGTGTCCAAAGTTTATGGCACAGCAGTACTTTTAAAAATGAAAATTTCCCATAAGTGAGGAATTTGCAAGAAATTCTTCTAAGGATTTTTCAGGTAGTCGGAATTTGGGGAAAAAACCATATGTTCAATACATCCATTATATTTTCTATTACCAAAAATTCCGTTCCCCGAGAATTTTGGTAAACCTTTCTTAAAGAGTAATCACTATATGGAGGCTTAACATCATAATAGAGGGGTAGTTTTATATGCAAAACGTGCAAAAATGTACGTTGCTGACAAAAACATCACTATAGAGAAAAAATCATTATAGAGGAGGTCACTATAAAGGAGTTCGACTGTATTTAAATTTTTTTTATATATATGCACACGTATATTAGACAATAAAGGTCTCATAAAACACTCTTGCATTTATTCTCTCATTAACGCTTATAACAAAATTCGGATATAACGAACCGATTTTGACTGTCCCTTGAAGTTCATTGTAACCGGATTTTACGGTACGTTAACGTGAGCTTGTTTATGTAAGTTTACAAAGAAATAACACCACAGCTTTTAGAAGTTACTGTACGAAGCAAAGTTATTCTATCTGCAAAAATAACAGTACATCGTGAATGATCTACGAAAAGATGGTAAAATGAACCAGTATGTTAATAAACAAATTCTGAATAAAATGCAATAAAACTTTCGAATTATAGCGACCCAAAGTTGAAGTTTCTTAAAGTTATTGTCCACATATGGTAAATCAAATTACCTGCTTAACAATTTAATATTGTCGATAATCTAAATTTTAAATTATACGTACTTAAACGTACAGGAATATTGTAAATATGAAATCATCCTTACAAATTCAAAAACAAAACACTCAATAACTTAATTAACATCGATTGTCGCATCTGTATTGTACTAATTGTACTAAAGAAGGGTCTTTTGTAGTTAATTACAAATGTTTCGAACTATAACGATACACAAGTAATTAATTTTCAGATTGACAATATTTTATGGAAACGTGTGCTAAATAAATGTTTACTTTCTTATTTTCTTATGGGGAGAATGCTGCACTGAGATTTAGGTGTTCATTATGAAAATTGATTATGTAATATCAAGTGATTGTTGTAAGTTGAGAATATAAAAACGGCATTAATTGTAACTGTAAATTCGACATTAATTTAATAAACCTTTTTGCGCATAATGCAAAAGTTGCTTTTTAGGTTAACGTTTTAAATCTTAAAACAGTTCGTGACGTTTACTAGGGTGCATGTACAACTTTCTCTATCACGAGCGCAATACTGATCAAAGATACTAAAATAAATGCGGATGATTTGTAACAGTTTCTTCAACCTTAGATTATTTCATTTTTAAATTAAATGATGAAAGAGGTTTTTTTATTAGATTCGAAAAAGTAGGTCGTCGCAATACAAAAAATTGCTGTATAAATTCGGTTTCTATTTATTGTTGTTTATGGCTTCTTCTTTGTTCGAAAAATTCCGCAGCTGGTAATTCTGGTATTCTCGAAACAAGACCGAAGAAAATTGCCCGTCCCTGGCATATTTATACTAAGAGAGATGACATAAGAAAATGTAAGCCGTCATTCAAGCATAAATCGATTTAGTGGTTATAAATAAATGATCTGTAAAGATCACGTCCGTGATTAAAACGTTTACAGTACATATACCTTTAGTTGTAACTAACGTTAGCAATAACTAACTGTTTTACCTGCACGTCGATGAACGTTATTGCAGCAATAATTTTCGTATGAAATACATTCGATATAATGTGAATAACTCATATGAACCCACACAATCAAGTGTTGTAGAGTAGATTGTACTGATGTAACTTGTAGTACTACAGTGTCACATATATCATTCTTGTCGTTTTCCTTAGGCATTCCTTATAATAATGCAAGTCTTCTGTAGCCAAAGCACCACTACTATAAAAGTTGTCACGAGAGCCTTTTTGCGCGTAGATTGTTTCTAAAATATTACTAAAGGCATCGTGCCACTTCTATAGGGTCTCATAAATAGTTGACAGAAATGAAATCTTGGTATCCATATATAAAACCACTTTTGAGCCGAGGTCTTCCTAAAAAGTTACCTGATCTCAACATAAATACAAACACATTTTTGTAATGATCTATTTTCGGTTTTGCTACTTTACTATGAAGGGGTGAAAAAGGTCAACCCAGTTAGTTTTACAATCACAACTTCTTTCTTCTTTAACCCTTAAGCACCCGCGCCAATTTGTTAACGTTAGTAAGCGCACAGCGGTGTTTGGACTGTACATTAAGAAATTTCAAAATACCTCGAATTTTCTCACATTTTCTTCTACATTCTACAAAACCGTGGTCTAAACAATTTTTATTGATAAATGTTAGAAAAAAATACCTTATATTGATTTTTTTCTTGCTATATAGCGTAGAATAGAGTTACTAAAGATTACAAAGGCCCTTTAGAGTTATATGTCACCCCAAATCATCGCATCGACAAAAATTTGAGATTTGCGGTTCAAACACAGTACACGCGTACACTTAAGGGTTAAGATTTTCAAACGATGAAATGTATTGCCACGAAACCCATCGATTTTTGAAATATTTTGTTTCTTCAAAAATTTTCATATTACTTTAGTTTTTGATTTCATTATTAAATTAAATACATCTTAAAATGTCTCTATTTATAATATCAAGTTTGAGGAGTTATAATTTTTAAGGGAGAACTCGGGTTGAAAAATTTCGGCCAATAATATCGCGATTGAATTTTTGTCAATCATTTCTTAGGCATCCTGTATAACATATTGAATGTGACGTGCAACTACTCGGCCGAAAAACACAGTAAAGAATGTGAAAAATTACTTCTGTAACACCTTAATGTAAAAGAATAACACACATATTTTCCACTTTATTGTAGGTTCTGTTTTTTTTTACGAAACAAGCTGAACTTGCTGATGACTTTGAGTAAGTATTTCCAGATACTTCTGTTTATACTTTTTCTTATTACTTTTTTCCATCCCATTAATTACTTATTTTTGTGATATCGGTTTTGCAACTTGTTTTTTAAATTGCAGTTAGAATGTTTTTCATAGTTTATCTTTGATTAACCATCATTTATTTTTTATTCTTTTAATACCTCACTAATGTTGATTTATTATTAATATGTACAGTAATACCCCGATTTACGCGATGAATGTGTGACAAAAAAAAAGTTAATTACGTTTTTTAAATTGTTATATGAAATATTTTAAATAAAAAAAGATTACAAATACCATAAGGTTGATAACAGTATTTAACAGTGAAATACTATTTTAATTTTGTATTTTGTCAAAATATTAAAAAAAAATTAAATTAAATTGCAATAAGTGTGCAAGAGTGACTGAAGAAAATTACAGTGCAGGCGCACTGCACCGTGCGCCTGTGCGGTAGTTGATTTAAAAAAAGCGTTATAGCGAATCAACCTAAACCGGGGTATTAGTGTAATTAATCCTAATTTGTCCGAGATTTGAAACTGTCTGCATTTAATATTTGTCACTTTCTTTGTTACTCGACACAAAATGTGATAAAATGTTGACATGTCATACGGACGAACTTAAAAGTGTTGTTCAAATTTTTTACATTGATCACATATTACATCTGGATACTGGTCACGTATCACATAATGTCTACCTTCTCACACATCCACATCTATCATATTTTTAGTTGCTTGAAGTTCTTCGGAAATATTATGCTGTCCACTTTAGGTAGCGACTTATTTTCATTGAGGTAACCTGGATTGAAATATCATCAACTGAATATTAATCTTGAATTATATTTTTGCTGGTTTGCGTTATTTTAATATTAAAGTTTTTTTTTAAATTTAAACTGCTTTTATAATTTTTTAATAATATGGTTTTTTATGCGGGGAAATATTTTACTTGTTTTTATTTAGAAATTTCAATTTTAGTATACTGTACTTTAATTAAATTTATTGGAGTAAACTATGACGGTAACTATAGGGTAAAGGAACAATTTGTGGCCATTTTTAGCAAATTTGTAGTTGGCGATAATGGAAAAATGACTTAAAAGTAACCTTAAAATCTTCTCATTTATTTAACTATTGAATTGGCTCCTTATATTTTTTAATTATGTTACAACTGAAGTTTTTATATTATTATGGTGATATGTGCAATTTCACCATTTTTTTTTTTTTCACTATTTTGTTCCTAGATTGACCATTTTTAACACCATTTGTAGCCAGTGGGTTTGTAATGTTACTAGGTACCATTTTTGGTCAGCCGGTATTTCGAGGAGATTCATTCATGTCAGTAAACCTTGGTGACTAATAATAAATCTTTAAATCTTTTGGAAGTACTTTAGCTGTTTTTATTCCTACTAAGGGTTTTTTTAATGTGACTATTGGTAGTATGCGGAGACATAGCTTAGCAAACGAAAATTTTTCTACCTCCTTTTGCCAAAGTGCTTAACCATTGCTTTGCTGAGCGCTGTCTCTACAAACTGCCCAATGTATTCAGACCTTAGGGGCCGTGTACAAATTACGTAAGGGCATTTACTCCAATATTTAACTCCCCCCCCCCGTACCCCCACGTAAGAGACCGTGAGTTTTGCAAGACCCCTATCCACTGTTTTACGTAAGATTTTCCAAATTCAAGGTGGGGGGGGGTAACTACGTGCTTACGAAAAATATTTGATTTTTCTCATACAGTTATTTCCGTCTATTTATTAACTATCCAATGATGATTTAATAAAAAAATAATATAATTTAATAATGTTACTAAGTTTTAAAAACTGTCAAGACACAATTTTTAAGAAAATGTTGAAAATATCGGAAAAAATCGTCTTACTTAATTGTCACTTTAATCCCCCCCTCGCCCATGTAAGGATTCGTCAGAGTTTTCATATACTCCCCCCCCATTTCCGCTCTTACGTAATTTGTACGTGGCCCCTTAGTAGTTTGTGGTCAAAGCCGCAATTAGCACTTGATTTTGCTTTGATAGGCTAGTCAATCTGTACATCCATAGATACAGAAGGTCGGGTAGTTCCAATTTTTTGGTATGTTGTATGTATAGGGACACTATTAAAAGCGCCAAGTTTTCGACCTCGTCAGTGCACCGGCGTCGGTGCTGGCGTCGAAAAACGGCGAAATTTCTGACTTTGTTCTAGTTTTCTCGAATTTCTTGCATGAAGAAGTAATTGACAAAGAAAAACATTCAGTCCTTTTTTAAAGTACAGTAAATTTTTCACAATTTAAAATAAGAATCATCTTCCTGAAAATAATACTTTTTGAGCTACAGTCATTCAAATTTCTGGCGAAATTTCAAAACGACATTGTACGGTTTTCCTCTTAATAAATGGCTTCAGATATTTTTTGAAAATTGTGCAGGCTATCTTTTAGCAGATATCCTATGCTACAAAAAATCCCTCAAAAATTTTATTCTAAGGTGACCGGTTACAGTGGTTGCAGTTTTAATTTTTCACTTTTCTTCATCGTTCCTTGATTAAATATTATACTGCATTTTACCACAGTTTATAGGCAAACCTAAGGCTTTCTTAACCCCGTAACGAAAACTGAAATATCTCATTTAGTTTAGCTGTAAAGGGTAGCACAAGGGTCCTCCTAACGAAAAAACAATTTTGTTATTCACTTTAATGTCACAGATTTAAAACTAATTGTATATCCAACTTTGAAAAGTATTAAATACAGTATTTAATGCAAATATGTAAAAAATATCTGCTGACTTAGTGCTGACGTTTATAAATTTGCGAAATGTTTGAAGTCATAGTCTTATTTCATCTTAACGGGAATTTATGACGTGCACCCCAAACTGCTATTGTTGAAATATTTCTCATTTTTAGCACAGATTTTAGTATGTCGAAGATGTTTTAATACAAGAATAGCAATGAACTAAACCCAGACTAAATGGTAATGTGTTGCTACAATCGATAGACGAAGTAAAGGGCTGACACATATCTTATATGTTAATCGAATAGTAGAGTAATACAACTGTATTTAGATCGATAATAAAGTGCACCTTACAATTTATATTTAAAAAAATACTAGGAGCACTACCCACACAAAAATAACAACTAATAATTTCTAATAGAAACAAATTAAATCAAATAAATTGACACTTCTGTAACAAGGTACACATATACTACAGTAATACCTCGTTTACGCAATTAATCCGTGGCAAAAAAAAACGTTAAGCGAATTAAACGTAAAACGGGATAAATTACGCGATTTAAATTATCCATGAAGTATTTTAAATAAAAAAAGAAAACAAATACAATAAGGTTGAAAACAGTATTTAACAGTGAAATACTATTTTAATTTTGTATTATGTAAAAATATTTTAAAAAAAATAAATTAAATTGCAATAAGAGCGCAAGAGCGAGTAAAGAAAATTACCGCGCAGGCGCACTGTATGGTGGTGGTGGTGCGCGGTAGTTAATTTAAAAAAGCGTTATAGCGAATCAGCCTAAACTGGGGCAACGTAAACCAGGGTATTAGTGTATTTAAGAAATCAATATCAATACAACCATTGCAACACTAAGAAATTAATTAGTGTCCGTCAAAAAATTAGAAACACTAATTCAACTAAACATTAAAAATATCGTGGTTTTTTGATAAATAGTATTTAAAATATCATACAATTATAAAATTACAGTGATACCCCGACTTACACTACTTCGCGACTTACCCGAACTCGGAATACGCGATTTGTGGTTTTCCTTCTCCTCCACTCCTTTTCCGCCACCCTCTATTTATGTGTGCTCGCGTTTCGAGCAATTATGACCTTCCACGTACGTGTATCACAACATAAACTTTCCAATTTTATTTTTATTGTTGCCGGACGCCGCTACCGCAAGAGGTTTTACTGTACTCTAACCCCTCAAGATTTACACAGGCCCTACTTACATATTTTTTTAAACAACATTTTTATCATATCTATTTTTCACAAAGGTCAAAAAGATTTGTATCTTCAGCAAATTTATTAAATAATCTTATTTAGCCAACCAATTTGACTTTTAATATAAAGAAAATACAAATGTATTTCATTGGAAAAAAATATTTATTAAGTAAAGATACAAAATTTTCACCATATTACAACATTATTTGAATAAAAATTACAATAACTTTGTAACTTTGTACTTGGTAACATTTAAATGGTGGTAAAATTATTACATTCATGAAAGGGTAGGCTTAATGTTTAAGAAGGAGAAGATTATTATACAGTGAGCGGCGACTATAACGCAATAATTCAATAAATCTGAAACTGTTGAGTTTTGAAAACAATCCAATCTTGTCGCAGTATTGACATCATCGCCGATTTTTTTAAATAGCAACTAATATAAAACTTTTACCCCCGTACTAGCAATAATTAACAATAAATAAACTTTGTGTTGTGAATTTATTTTGGGATTTTTTCTTGAATATAAAATCTACTATTGGGAAAAATAATGTTTTGTAAATAAATTATGGAATAGTATTGTAAGTAAAGTAAAGTAAAGTAAGGTAACTTATTTATTCAGAAGGATTCAATTTATTTGATTAATCTATTAATGAATGAAATTTATTCAATCCCTAGGGATAAATAAGTCACTTTTAAATGAGTTAACAATAAAAGATGCTGTAATAAACCCTTCTTTGGCGTGGAATAAGCTTCAAGTTGAAACAATAAAGAAGTGCTAGCAAAATATTGTGAACTTTACGGAAAATGATGAAACGCACGATTCTGATCCGGAAGACGTTATTCCTCTTAGCGTTGTGCAGGAAATGTGTGGAAGTGAAACAGAAAATCTAAACGAAGTCACAAACTTGTTAAAAGAAGTGGATAGTCAGTCTGAATATCCAAAAGAGGATATTAAAAAGTGGAATCAAGACCTGGTAAATGAATAAACAATTAGTGAAGATGAAAATGTTACCTCAAACACTGAAATAATTCAAACAATTGTTTTTTAAATCTTATAAAGTAAGATAATCACTTTCACGCAAAACATTCATTCCAAACGCTTTAAATCCCGTCATAAATTTTGGCACGTGTCTGTCACAACTGAGGTTTTTTATCAACTTCAAATGTGTGCAATTAAAAAAAATCTCAAAACACGATATTTTAATTGAAACGAAAAAAGATGAATAGAATTAAGGAGGGTACGTTATTCAATAGAATTTTCTAATAAATATTTCAAATGTCGGTTGGTTTAACTTTTTTAATATAAATAAATCTATTCTAAACAGCTTAAAAAAATGATAACTCATTCCAGTTTACTGTAGATATGATTATCAAAGAATATAAAATGTAAGGTTTTAATATCTTATTGAAACTGAAACTTTTGTTGTGATCAAAAAATAAAATTTTCCTTCATATAAAAGAAATTGAAATTAAGGTTACGAAACAAAAAAATGAATAATTGGATAGTTCATTACGAATTTATCACGAAATTAAAAGTACAAGAAATTTTCATTACCTGCCTGATTTCTTTATACTTTTAGTGTGCCACGAACTGCGTAATTACGATATAAATTATTGAGGTGAGACTTAAATAACTTAAATTGTGACCAGGATACAGGGTGTTTACTAAACATGCAGCAAAAATTCAGTAGGTTATTTCTTAGGTTCTTTGAAGATTTGTTTTGTCTTTTGATAATTTTGGGAAAGACGCTTTGTTTTGAAGATACAGGGCGATAAAAGCTTTTCGGTAAAAGAAACTTATGACTTTATATTACATGTAAAGATTCTTAATCTACAAAAACTGCTGAAATTGACTACCACCAGCTAGGAAGCATGCATTCTATCTTCTCCTCATTAACTGCCGAACTCTTTCAAAAACACCAGGGTTGTTTCTTGCTGCATTACACCCATCAATTCTGCGATTCCTCAAATCTCCTTCATTTTCCACTGGAGTAGTATACTGTAGTACTGTCTTCAAATGACCTCATAGGAAAAAATAATATTAAAATAATCCAAAATTTTATCGCTCTGTATCTTCGAAACAAAGCGTCTTTCCCAGAATCATCAAAAGACAAAAAAAAACCTTAAAATTTTTGCCGTCTGTTTAGTAAACAGGCAGTATAATCCCTTTCAATTTAGACGGTATCGTAAACCAACAACAGTTGACTTGGTGATACAGTTGCAAGGTGCATTAACAGTCGTTTTAAGTTTGAATTTCATAACAAGGTTGCAACTATATCGATATGATATGATAGAAATTTAATCTTGGCTACGCATATTTAATATATGTATCTGAAAGTTTAGTAAGGTATGTGGGACCCATGCAGACATAGAACGGGTCGCTGAAGGCCACCAGCTCTGTTTTTGCTCTTGCATTTTTCCGTTGGTAGCGGTAACGGGTTTAGTTCTCTCGTAACGTTAAGAACAGTAATAATACCGACCACATGTAATAAGAGTGGAGACGGCCTTCAATCTGTTCAGTAAACGTACCCGAGGTTAATAATAATCTCAGATCAAATTGTAAAAAGAGAAAAGCCGGCTACTTACTAATGAACGATCAATATTTGGATTTTAGGTTCATAAATAATTGAAAGTAGTTCGAAATTGTATCAAAATAAATATTGATCGCCACTAAAATGCGACCCCTCATTAAATAACAATTACCGAATTTAAACGGAGCTTTTAATAAGATCGCCCCTAAAGTGATACGAAAATTGGATACCCACTTCAATGAATACGCGTACACCCCTTAGGATTTTGTAGTACTGCGTAGAAAATTTGGCCATGAATGACTTATTGATCGAGTAAATCTAGAACCTTCTTTGAAGACAGTAAATATTACAACGGTAGTAGTATACGGGACTTACGTTTTACAGACCATTTTACGGGTTAATTAATTTTCATGGGTTATATACAAATTTTACACGATTCTATGTTTTATGACTAGTATAAAGTAACAAATGAATTTAACAGGAAAAAAAAACATTTATTTAGTTGGTGATATTTAATTGCGTTTTCTATAATCTACTTCCCTTACATGGAGAGGCGCAAAGCATGAAAGATATTAGGTTCAACAGATGCTCACAGCGTCATAAATATCAAAAAAATACGTTGTTCGCCTACTAAACCGGTTATTTTTTTTCATTTAATTTTTGCGTTACTCTGAAAGTAAACGTGATGATGGATGTAGCTGAAAATCTCCTGAACCCTCTTTCAGATTGTGACGCACTCACTGCTGCAGCAACCCACGCGCCACGCATGTTCCCCTCGTTGCGTCAAGTGCCGGAATTTCTAGATTATTCCAGAAAATCCAGAAATTCGAATCTTCTTTCCACCTTCACTTCCTGTCGTGCTTTATACAAATATGCGATGTAGATTTTAACCGCTAATGAAATTGCGTTTTCTACTTCCCCCCCTTTTGCGCTATGACGCGTCTGATTTAGAACACTGCTAAAACGCTTAGTTTAAATGGTTTTAAAATTTAAATTGGACGTTGGATCTAATTTATTATTAAATAAGTACATTTTTCATTGTAGAAATAATATTAATTCACATCCGTATGCATTTACTTCCATTCAAATTATTTTATAAACAACGCTAAATTATAGATAGTTTAAATGAAAACAGTGGATAAGAATCTGAAATTCCTAATTTGTGCAATTCAGGATTAGTTGCGCAAATGAAAATATTTCTTTTGGATATCAAATTTGTTTACTCCCTTTAAAAGAGAAGCAAAGTGCAATGTTTTAATGTTTGATTTAAAATTAAGTTGAACATACTAAAACAAAGAAGCATTATATTTAGTGATGTGTCAAATATTTAGGAAAGCTTATGAAAAAAAAAAATAAGTATGACACATTATCATATTACACTAACGGAATCAGCGCTTCTAAATCTTTTTTCAATATTCCACCTAATACCCTCTTTTGTGATACAAAATATATACATTAAAATAATACATTAATATTACAATAAAAAATAATTCATTTGAAAATTATACAAT
The DNA here is from genome assembly GCA_949768715.1 of Dascillus cervinus. NCBI lineage: Eukaryota > Metazoa > Arthropoda > Insecta > Coleoptera > Dascillidae > Dascillus > Dascillus cervinus. The sequence continues at coordinate 13,251,425 of OX458316.1, read as the reverse complement.
TTGGGTTATATCCAGAATGTTTTGCACTTTGACAAAATTGTAGCTAATGCTCGTGTGAACTTATTTTATTGAACCATTTTTTAAATTAATCTACGAACTAGGAAAATTTATGTGTGGAAGATAGGGTCGTCCAGAGGTCTCCTCTTGTGCTGCTGTAGCTCATCCAATTGGACACTACAATTTTTCAAAGCTCGATGTCTTGGTAACTGCATTTTCCAACATACGAACCAGTTAAAGCTTATAAATTATTATAGAAAGGTTTTGAAGGTGCATTACAGTTGACAGTTGTTTTTGCCCTCGATGTTTTCTTGGTGTCCTGTGATCCTACAACAGCCAGAATTATTGGCGCTTCAAAATTTTCAATTAAAAACTTAATTAAATTTGCGAATGAAGCTTGATCGACGAAGTTACAGAGAATTATAGTGTTCAGTTGGATGCACTACTGCAGTACGAGAGGAGACATCTGGACGTGATTTTTCGCACATACATTTTTATAATTTAATTTTCGAAATATTACTACTACAATAAAACAAGTTTATGCAATAATTAGTTAAGCATTTATTCATAATAAAATAACTTATCAAAATGTGTAAAAAATGAATAAAAAAATCTACACATTTTTTAATTGTCGCATAAAAACCAATTTGCTTTTGCCAGATTAGTGTTGCTGATTTATTCAGCATTCACTCGTTTTATAGCTTAAATACAAAATAGGTTTTTTTGATTTAATGCTTTTAGTTTTCATTAAACAACTTTTTATATAAATCATGATATTTTTTAATTAAAATTGCACTTTAATTAATTACGGTTTCAAGTAAACAGTACAAAGCAAAATAGAATTGAAATCTACATAAAGAAAACACTCCAAGATACTCTTAATTTGGTGATTAATAAACTTAATAAAAAGTTTGATTTAATTTTTTGAAAGGTGTTGATCACCGGAGAGCAAAGTTAACGAGGCAAATAATGGATGAGGGCAGCAAAATAGTGTTTGCAAAGCTGAAAACAAAAACATTTTAGGTGGATAAAGTTTGAGTTATTTTTCAATAGTCTTGTATGTACTACGATGCAGGGCGTCTTCCATAAACGATGGGAGAAAGGGGTAGCGGAATTAAGACAGTCCGTGACAGGGGGTTAGCGGGTCTTTTTAAAAACGTGGCATCACAAAGGGTATTTTCGAAAAAGTAAAATTTTAGCAACTATTGGTAAATGACCAATATAAATTCGCCAACTGATATAGGGAACCTTTCATTAATTTAAGTCTTCCCTCGTAGAAGGGTTTACGTATTAATTGACAAGATTTCAGAAATTGAAATTCGCGATTTTGGATACCGGTGAGGGCACCACTGGAAATCAGCTGGAAGTTGTACTGTGTGTTTACCTGGTGAGCTTTTATGTTGTAATTTGGTTTTTGTGGTGTTTTTTTTTTTAAGTTACATAAAATTTCAGCGTATTTGGAAGCTACATCAGACAGCAGAAGACGTGGTGTCTTACTTTGTAAAGTTGACGCCAAAAAATTAATTAATTCGAAGCATAACCTGATATTTCAAAACATTTAACTTCCAAATGTAGTCTTCCTTCTTAAAATGTTTTCCACAGACCCTTATATAATTGGTTGCAGGTTTCCATATTGATAACGCATTTTCCCACGCTTTTCTTCTCTCTACCTTGTCTTTAGATCCAAAAACATTTTCAATAAAAACATATTTCACTTTTGCATTACAACGCGGAAATAAGTGAAAAGATGCTTGTGGTTCGTTTTTTATGTGTGACAACCAAAGACACAACAATTTGTCTTGTCAACCATCACTTTAGACATATTTTTGAATAAATTTCGTTTTAAACGCATACGATTCTAATGAAACGTACACACCTGGATGACTTCCAAACGTGCAAAAAATTACCACTAGATGTCTCATTGTTATATGGATTCGCGAATAAAATTTTGCTGTTTTATTGTAGCTGGAGACACTCAGAAACAAACACTCAGTTTGTCCAGACAAACTGTTTTCATTAAAATCGTCAGATGTCAAAAAATAATATAAGAATAATAAAAAAATAACACAAACCCTTCGATGGAAGGCTTCAATTGTATTTTCCTGTATAAATGTGACGAGACTCGCGTAGGGAAAAGGGGTGTTTGGCACAGTGTGACACCTTGTGATATGGAGGTGGGATGTGAATTAACTTTGACCAAAAACCTGTGACATTTATGGAAACCTAGTACGAAAAGTGACTGTTCTGACAATTTGTTGGCCGCAACTGTCGCTTTCAGTAAGACGTTGTGCAAAACTTGACTTTCAGAACATTAATTAGTACCGAACGAATTAGTCATCGTTGGTAACAGAAGAGATACACTTTCCTCTGTTACAATTTACCGTTTGTACCTATAAGGAATTTGAGTAGAAAGGAAATTCTGGACAGCATCAAAAAGGAGCATAACTTTAAGAAAATAATTGGGAACCATACAATCACTTCTACAGCTATAGAGCATCAATTATGATCTTCTGGCATTTCAACAATTATATACGATCTTGGCAATTGCTTCAAAACTTTTCCGCTGACGAGAGTAAAGCCAGGGGATTGCTTTGGACTGATATTTCTGTTGATTTCTTATAATCCTTTCTTAAGTGTTACCGGAGTTATAATTTTTTCTTTCTGCTCGCTGTGTTACCGATCTTCATGCGGTTGAAAAGACTGCTCGAGGTATTCAATAAGGAGATTCGTTTTTTTATTTCCGATGGGAGAAACGGCCACTTACTGCTTTTATGCTAAACTCAATGCGTATTAACAGGACTGGTTTAATAGTATAGTGTGTATGTTACGGACACAGTAGAATTGAGTGACAATGTAAGCAATGATCGGACAATGTTTACAATACCCAATCTTCGCGGACATGGTTGAAAATACTACCGTAATTCACGTGTTTTCCTACTATGCCCTGGCTTTGTGTACATTGTTCACATCATGTGTGGCAAAGTTGAGAACAGAAAATGTAACACCTAACTTCCTCAACATGATAAGCAATACAGTAAGTTGCCAACGGCCAGCACGATATATTTTCAAGAAAGTCTTCTCGCGCTTCCGAATAATACGACATGAATGAGATTGTGACGAAAAACATCCGACCCTTATTCCTCCGCGTTGTTGATTGATGATCCATAATGCGATATTATTGTTTCAATGACAGTTATACAAATGGCACTGAGGTCTAAGATGGGGCGCGAAGCAACAATAGCAACTCATGGAATAAGCAGTATACTGTTCAGAACGAGGCTTCACAGAAGATCACAATGTATGGTAATTAAACTGCATTACTAAGTACTCACAAACTAATACTTGAAAATCTTCGTGGAAAGTATCTAATCCGAATCAAACCTAATTTCTTTGATGCAGCAACTTAAACAATTAGGAGGAGGCATCATAGGCACCAACTTGTGAACAAATCGAGTGTGAAAAACACCTTTACCCTTGAAACATTTATATAACCGAAAAGTAATAATAAAAAAAATACAATGTGTATTACAATAACTCAAAGGGGTCAGCAGGATCAACAAGGGCTGGCACATTTTTTCCCACTAGTAAGCCTGACACCACTCCTCTGTTTTCCCTCTGTTCCTCCGTGCACACGTTCTCACTCGGGGAACCACCACCGCCGGCATTACTGTCTCCGCAGCTGGGGTTACCATCATACGTAATTTAGTAGCAACCTCTTCAAATATAAACTTTGCCAGCATTTCCAATACTAGTTTGACATTATCCACTTTACCCAAGGTACGCCAGACATTATTTACAATGCCCCGTCATTGTGATAAATTTCTACGAATTTCCTACTTTCCTACTCCATATGGGGGCATTCTAAGCAATTCCCGAGCATTGTGAGCACTGCCCGTTTTTCCACTATGCCCGTGACATGTATAAATTGACTGGGCTACTAATAAATCAGTTCTGTTAATGCGTATTTAGTTTAGCACAAACGTAGTGATTCTTGTTTTTTTAATTTTCTTGGGCGAATACAGTGTTGATCCTGCTTAACAGTCCTTTTGATAATACCATAATATTCAGAAATGAGTTTTTCGGTCACAAGCTAATCAAAAAATATCTTCAAATTTAAAATTTCTATACAAGGCAGTGTACAGAGAAGTAGCGTAAGTTTCTCATAGAAAAGTTAAGCAGTCGTTATAAGTAGCCAATACTTCTCTCGCCATGGCAACTTTGGTCCGCACCTTCAAAGAGTACGAACGCCAGGCAGTCCGAACGATCTCACTTGCCAACGCTGTGTAGACTAACGATGGGGTCTATCGCCTTTTATTCGACCTAGCCATTGGATTTCCTGCAGATATCTGATGTTCTGGTGGTGGCAGAAATCCTTGCTGAGTTCGTTACCATTAAAAGTCTCTCACTGTATCTTGTTCATTGTCTTCCTTGTGATTGAATTGCTCTTCAAGCTTTCTGCTTACCTCCTCCTTCTTCACATTATATCTAAGAGCACCCAAGTCCAGTCGCTTGGATGCTTTTATCTTCCGGACTCTCTTGAGTCGAAGACGTACGGTGGCGCAAAGCAAATTGTGGTCCGACGGTACATCTGCTCCGGGCATAGTCTTCACAGCTCTCACAGCATTGCGGTATCTTTTGCTGATGGCGAAGTAGTCGATTTGGTTTCTGACTACATGCCGAGGGGTGTCTGCTGGAGACTTCCATGTATAGAGGCGTCTTTTGGGCAGTTTAAAGAAGGTATTCATTATCACCATGTTGTGTTCCACACAAAATTGAACGAACCTATCGCTTCGTTCATTTCTGTTGCTCAGCTCAAAGACTCCAACCACCCCGCCGTCTTTTCCTTCCCCCACTTTTGCATTTAGGTCTCCCATAAGTATCACCATGCCGTTGTTCTTGATAGGCTGAGCGAGTTTGTCTAAGTCGCTGTAGAAGCGCTCGATTTCCTCCTCGTCGCTGTCTGCCGTGGGAGCGTACACCTGAATAAGCTATATATCTACGGGAGTGGCGCCTATCTGGATCATGATGATGCAGTCGCTGTACGGCACGACTGTTTTAACAACCTGATCTACCTCCTTGGTCAAGACGACCGCTACTCCGTTACGATGCTGCGTGCTGCTTTCCCCGCAGTGGTATACTACATGCTTATCCACCACACACTTACCTGAGTCTGGCCACCTCATCTCACTGATACCAAGCACTTCAATGTCCAACCTCTTCATCTCTTGGATAGTGTTGCACAGTTTTCCGGCTTCAAACATACTGCGAACATTCCACGTCGCCATTTTCATAGGCTTATCTTTCCCTAATCGTATATGTGCAATACGGGAGATTCTTCGCACCCCTGCCTCATTTAAGAGGCCATCATTTAATTACACTGTCATTATGATTATCCTGGGAAATATAGTGTAGTGGTTTTCCATTTCCTTCTACACCGCTGTACAACCGCCGTTCCGATGGTTTTCATCCCGCCACTTACTACTCGCGACGCAGCCGCTTCGATTCATAAGGTCTTCGCCCGCGTTCGATAATAATAAGCCAGCTGCCGCTTATCATTGTATTTTCTGTCAGGGTTTATTTCCCTTAGCTATTTTTGGTCCGCCTCTAGTATTTGATTTCCCCGCTATGAAACTAACCCGGAGCCCATTTCCGACGTGGAAATGGAGTGCGGCACAGAGTCCCTACGCGCGCGCGTTCCTCCAATCTATTATCGAGGGTTCGAAAACTGGAGGATTGTCTCCAAAGCGATAACCGACAAGAAGCTTAACTTCTTGAAGGCCCAAAACGTCGCTGACGGGGTGAGAATTCACCCGATGACGGTAACGGACTATCGCGGAATCGTCTCTCTCTTCGAAACGAGGGAGTGGCAGTTCCACACCTATGAGCTTCAGGAGGATAAACTCCTGAAGGTCGTCCTACGCGGCGTCTGTCCCAGTATTCCGGAGACTGACGTCACTGCCGCCCTCGAGGAACTCCACTTCCACCCGGTTACGGTACACCGACTCTTCAAACGTGGAGATAAAAAGAGCCCCATGCCACTCGTCATGATTACGCTTCCCCGCTCGGAGAGTAAAATCTTCGAGCTCACGCGATTTTTCAACCTGTCCATTAAGGTTGAAAAGAAAAATAAATCCCCGCTTCCGACACAATGTCACCGCTGTCAAAAACACGGTCACGGGCAAAAGTGTTGCCGCGCAACCGCGAGATGCGTCAGGTGCGGAGGCAACCATGAAACCGCCACCTGCACCAAACCGCGAGATTCCCCCGCAAAGTGCGCAAACTGCGGCGGGCCGCACACAGCAAACTACCGCGGTTGTCCCTCGGCACCCAAGATCCGCGCTCCTCAAGTACAAAAGACGGTCTTACCTCGCCACGCCCCTCAGGCAACACCCCGCCCTGCTCAACCGGCAACCAAACTCGCACGGCAAGCCACCCCAACTCTTAGTTACGCCAAGGCTGCAACCCCAAAGACTACCGAAAGTCTCGACCCTAGCGGCATCATCGCGATTTTAACGATGCTAAACAAAATTCCCCGAGAGCAACTCCAAGTCACTCTCAACATACTATCGCAGACCCTCGCGGCCCCCATCGAAGTGTCCAACTCCTCCCGCTAATGGCCCCGCAAGAACGGAACCCTGAATCGTTACAAATCGCCCTCTGGAACGCGAACGGCTTACGACACCGGAGGGACGAACTCGAGGAGTTCGCGGTCAGGCTCCAGATAGATGTGATATTAGTGTGCGAGACTCGCCTCGCGCGCGGTATCAACGCGAATATCAGAAATTTTATCCTCCATCGCAACGATCGCGAAGACGGCCGGGCCGGAGGCGGAACTGCGATTTACGTCAGGTCCAATATTGACCACCAATCGGACCAAACGCCTGTTCTCGCTTCCATAGAAGCCACCTGCGTAGTGGTAAACACCGCAGCTGCCGGTCCGATCCGAATCGCAGCGGTTTACAAACCCCCAGACAGAAGGCTCGAAGTGCCCGATCTTGACGCTTTATTTGATACACCCCACCCCGTAATAGTCGCGGGAGACTTGAACGCGAAACACACGGCATGGAAGTCGCGCCAAACCAACCCGAATGGAAACATTCTTTACGCGTATCAAAACCGGCGTAATGATATTATCATTGATGGCCCGACAGACCCGACACATCACATAGCACACGGCCTCTCTGATGTGCTCGATATCGCGATTTTTAAAGACATTCCGATTAACTGGGAAATGTTTAGCTTACCGGAACTAAGCTCTGACCACGATCCCGTAATCGTGCTGCTCGGACAGCAAACCGAAGACCGAGACGCGATAGAAAAATAAATCATTTCCTGGTCCCGTTTTACAGAATACCTCATACTGACACTCGGCCCCATCCCGCGCATTAACACAACACTCGCGATCGATAATGCCGTCCAGGAACTTGAAACAAAAATCAAAACCTCCCTACAAGCCGCGACACACACACGACACGCAATAATCGAACACACCGCTATACCGGTACACATTCGAAATTTAATCAGTGAGAAGAATCGCGCGCGACGCACCGCTCATCTCACCCTATATCCTCCCGACAAAGCACGTGCTAATCACCTCGCGGAAGAAGTTAAAAACGCACTTCGAATCTTTCGAAACGAACGTTGGAGCGCTCGAGTCGCGTCACTGGAATCCGCGGATTGCTCACTCTGGCGGATGACAAAAGCGCTCCGTGCCGACAGAAAAATTATCCCTCCTATACACGGAACAAACGGGATCGCGTACACACTCGCGGAAAAGGCAAAACGCCTTTGCGCTAAATTACGAACAACAGTTCAGCCTGAACGACGAACAGGTGAACAACGCGCACATACAGTACATCCGCGACGACATCGACCGCACCCTTAACACTCCTGACGAGGGCGCGGTTCGTTTCGTTTCTTTTAACGAGCTGGTGGCATATATCCGCTCAGTTCACCCTCGTAAGGCGCCAGGTCACGACGGCATAACGTCATAACGGCAGGACCCGAAATTCCCTCAGAATTATCGGCCAATCAGCCTCCTTTCGACTCTCGCCAAAGCAGCAGAGGCCTGCATACACACAAGAATCAAGGAAGCTCTGGAGGAACTCAACATAATTCCTCCGGAGCAGCTTGGATTCCGCGACAGACACTCTGCTCCCGATCAGGTTTTCAGGATCGTGGAGTACATTACGCAAGGACTCAACAACGACTTGTACACGGGCGCTGTTTTTCTCGACGTCGCGAAAGCGTTCGACAAGGTCTGGCACGACGGACTCGTTTTCAAATTAATTAAATTCAACTTTCCTTTACCCCTTGTGCGCCTTATCCGCTCATATCTCACAGAACGCGAATTTAGAGTCAAGGTTGATGGCACGGTTTCCGCCATAAAACCAGTTTCCTCTGGAGTCCCTCAGGGATCGATCCTGGGGCCGACCCTGTTTAACATCTATATGGCGGACCAAGCCATTTTAGCGCAGTACGCCGACGACACTGCCTTCCTAACTCGGTCTCTCTATCCAGAGATTGTCACACGGCGCCTTCAGCACGTGGCTGATAGCCTGGAGGAATGGTACTCCAGATGGCGTATAGATATAAATCCCGCGAAAACGCAAGCCGTACTATTCACAAGGCGGCGAAAAGGCCCGTCAGGCAACGTCACACTTTTCCAGCAACCGGTTGCGTGGCACCCTTCCGCGAAATACCTGGGTGTCATCCTCGATAACAGACTCTCGTGGCGTCCCCACATAAATCACGTGCGGCAAAAAGCTTACGGGCGAATAGCTCAACTATTTCCCCTATTTGGCCGTAACAGCGTGTTATCCATTGATAACAAGCTGTTACTATATAAAACAATTATAAGACCCACTCTCACATACGCGATCTCTGTCTGGGGATATGCGGCTCCCTCCTACATGGCGGCGGTATACGCCGTACAAAATAAAGCTCTTCGTCTGGTTACGAGCGCACCCTGGTTCGTTCGGAACACACACATCCTCCGTGATTTAAATATCCAGTCACTTCGCGAACACATCGTCTCTCTTGCGGAAAAATTTTTCGAACGCGCGACAGTCCACCCGAATCCATTGATTCGGGCGTCAGCGGACTACGTACCCGATCAGCGTGATCGGTATCGTCGTCCGAGGTCCATCATCGTATAATCCCTGCTCCCGCGGCTCTTTCTGTGCGTCCACTTCCCGTTCTTTTGAACAGCCACCCACAGCGTCAGAAGTATAGAATAAATATTATTCCAAGCTTCCTGTTCCAGGCAAAACAACATCAAAGCCTAGAGGGGTTTTTAGTCAGTAATATGTTCCCGCTGGGTATGGTCTGATGGCTTATTGATATCCCATTGCTGGCAGCACATGCTGCCGGCAGTGGGCCGTTGGTGGGCTGGCATATTGTACCCCTTGTGGAAAACCTGGCTCGTCTGTTGAAGTTGGGCCGACAGACGTTTTCTTAAAAATTTTCCTCTCTCCCGAAGTTAAAAAAAAAAAAAAAAAAATTTCCCCGCTACCACCCATATCTGGCAGGCGTTCCCCTATCCGCCACCTGGGGAGGCGCCCGGTAGTGAAATAGTAACCACCTAAAGCACACTTACTACTCCCCCCTAACTACCGTAGGTTGCAAGATAGCCTGTATACGTTGTAGGAAAAATAATAATAATAATAATAATAATAATAATAATAATTATGCTAAAAAAAGACTTGGAGAGATTATCTTAATTTCGCTGTAAAAAACAGCATCATATCACATCGTGGGGGCGAAAATAATTTTGTTGTATATAAGTTTAATTTGAAATATTGATAAATCTTTGAGTTTTGGCAAGGTAAAACTAATTAAGGTTTGTGTAAAATTTGAAATTTATGTTTTGTATCAGTAATTAATTTTTCAGTCCGTTAATTTAAAACAACTTTTGTAATTAATGTCTTTTCTAAATTGTAATTTTAAAATGTGATTCCAATTTCAATTATTGTTAATTTTATTTGTTATGATTTATAACTAATTGTCGGTTGGGAACTGCTGTTGTCGTGTTATCTTAAATAGCATCTGGATTGATCAACTGCGCCAAACATAAAGATGACACCATTTATTCTTCTTTACACACAAACTCAGATGCTTTAGCACATAGCTCTCGGGGGAAGATTTAGGCGTTGTATTTAGGTCAGAAGGGTTGTAGCACTCTACTCTAGAGCGAAAAGGAAGTAAGAAAGAGCGAATAAAAAACTCTTGTTGCGTCAGAAGGCTACTAAATTTATTAAAATACATTTTATCCATATAAAGCCACTGAAATTAAATAATCCAATTAACAACCATAGTAGTACAGTAAATCCGGGCCGTAACCATTCCATGGATTAATTTCGATTACAACGAATTTAACTGGCAAATGTTACTATAATTAGCGCCAAATTGGGACGTCAATAATAACATAATTATTTCCGATTCACAAAATGTAAAATCATAAACTACTGTTTTAGGTAGATGATGTAACTTATGTCGAAAATTTTAAATTAGATTCCATTTAACATAAAATTACTTTTGTTGGCAAAGTTCATTGTCGTTTTGTCTCACCGAAGCTTTCATTTGACAGTAAGTTAAACGTTTGCATAACCCTTTTTACCTTCACAGTTTGTCACCTTTAAAATAGCTCGGGGAAACATTGCATCTTTCCTTAAAGGTCGTTTTGATTGTCGTTCTCGTTTAAATATTTGCGGCTGGGAATTTCAATTTTTGAGGGGCGACTTGGGACCCGGATCTCCGAGATCCTATTTTTAAAAAAGCGTAGGGAAACACTTACGAAAATAAAAGCAAAAGTCATTTTAACCTGGTGATTGTCGCAAACGTACGACGACGTTAAAATGTCAAGGCTGTTCAGTCCGGCTCCAGCTGAGCTCCGGTTTTGCCCCGCCAACAAACCAAAGCAACAAGTCTCGAAGAGTGAAAGTTCAGTTGATCTGTTATAGACACCTTTGTTTTCCGAGAAAAATGGTACGAAAACCTATCAATTCTCTTATTAAATGGGAACTGTTCAATCTCCTCCCTGAACTTTCTCGTTAATTAGAGAATTTCGTCGATCGATTGACCTCGCTTCCTAGTTGCTTCAATGATTATGGTTTATTACGTTACTTATCTCTGTACCTCGACGGAATGTAATTAAGCAACTCGTTGCCTATAAGATGAGAAGAATATGTGAAAATAAACTAGGAAGAATTCGAAAATTCAAATTGGACACGGACATTGTTAATTTAAGTGAAAATAACGTTTTACATAAGCGTTGAGGTAGAGTTTCATAATTTGATACGACCGCAGGTACTGATTAAATCGCATAAATGAAATTCGTGGAAGCGCGTTTAATTACATAGATTTTACCTTTTGTATCGACAATAAAATTTACAAAATTCACTATTGAAACAGTGTTCCCGTTTCGATACCTAATCATTTATTTTGTGACATTTCTCGCTTTGTAGTTTGAACATGATACCGTAGCACCAGATTAACTACAATACTCAAGTTATTTTTAAAAGGTATTAATTTTCACGTTGGTTAAGTTATCATTTGTGTTGTTTATTACCATTTTCCGTTCTCGATCACGCGGCAGGTTCATGCACTGTATCTGTATGTGTCTGTATATGTCTGTATGTGTTTGTGTATGTGCGAAGATTAAATTTTCTTTTTCAATAACCGGTTACTTAACATGTAAATTTATACGCAGATTTTATAATAAAAATCATTAACATGGTAAGGAATTCTGGTATGCTCCATTATGACAAGAGATAATTCGTAAGGCGCTTAAGTTATCTTAATGAAAAAATTGTTAAGGAAGGTTGAAACGCACAATGCGTCATCGCAGCAATAATTTTGTTTACAATTTTATAACATTTTAAATGTCGGCGATTTAGCAAAAAAAGTTATGGTTTTAAATTGATTTTATTTCGACACAACGATATAACTATAAAATTTGCATTTATTACAGTGCACATTTTGTAATCTAGCCTGAAACTTTAACGAGAACGGGTTTTGCAGTTAATATTTTTAGAAAGGTATTATTACCTTAATATCAATAAAGGAAAATTGCCCTCATACATATCTTATACCGTTGTTTATATAATTTGTGAAAGAAGTTATCCTTTACCTTTTTATAACAAAACCCATTTATCTTACAAAATAAAATTAACATAACGTCTGAGTACAATGTTAAAAGCTACTGGCAATTAGTACAATATACCAAATCTTGTAGTCTGAAATATTACTGTAAGTACTGTAAGTTGTATTTAAAGTTTAAATGCGTCATGTAGTAATTAAAATGCCGCCCAAGAATTTTTTGAAATGGTAAAAATTATACTTAATGCTAATTGATGTTAACGGATACCACACCTATTAAAAATGTAGGTATACATTATATTGTTACCAAACGCAGAAAAACAACAAGGATTGACACATATACCATAGGTAATGTTTTTTTAAATGTTGTTTACTTCCATAGACCATACTCGATATTTGTAGCAGAATGGAACAGGTACACTCAGAAAAATAACGTAGGTAAATTCAACTAATAAAAGTGGTTACTGTACAAATTTAGTTAAATCAAACCGAATTTCGGTTGAACCAAACTAATCGATGCAGTCAAGAGTTTATTGTCGCACAAAATAAGAACAACCCATTGTCTTAATAGAGATAACCGCCGAAAATGTTTTTTTAAACTAAATTTAGTAAAAGCAAACTATTCATGTGTTAACTTACAAATGCATCGGTAATTTCAACAATATTTTGTTAATACGACAGTTTATTGTTTGACTAACAATTAATTTTGTCGGGGAACTTATACGATTAAATTGAATATGCTACCATTGTGGGTAGATCTAATCGACTTTCTTCGTCATTTTCTGAAATCTTTACGGTGTAAACGCATTTTGTATTTGTACACAATTTATTATTTTGTCATTTAACAAACCTGTTACGGTTGAATCAACTAAAATGGTAGATAGGCGCAAAATCATAGGGTTTTTTTAGTTGATTTTACCTATTGTTTTTTTTGAGTGTAACTAAATGTCATGCTAAAAAGAACTAATAACCATAAGTTCAAATGGGTTTTTGGCTTATTGGAAAGTAGTGAGTGGGCGCTGTTTGTAAATTATTGCAACCTACAACGTAAAATAAAAACAATGCAAACAATGGAAATTGTCTTAAACAGACTTATCGTAATCAAAAGTTCTTTTCCAAATTAATATTTTTCGTGTCATTGCGAGAAGCTTTATGAGGCTGTAAATTTTAATAAAGAAACTGAAAGATGTCACTCAATTAGTGGTACTGAAATTGAATCTGTTCAAGTTTAAAATGGTGTACAGGGTTCCCCAACGTTCATTGTCACCCGCAACCCCATAAATATTATTACTATGAAAATTTGGTTATGTATTCAGTTAATGTGTTAATTCCGTTTTTAGTTTTTATCATCTGGCGTTGTGGCGATTATTTACGTCATTTTTAATAGATTTTTTGAGCTTTTCTTTTCGTAAATCTTTTATTTATAATTATCTTGATATCAATTTATTATTGAAACTTGCCGTTGTTTCTATTAGAAATCCGGTGATGCTAATTAAAAATGTAGTTTACAATTTTCAATAAATCAGGCAAGTAAAATTACAAAATTTTATACCAGGTAGTAACGGCACGCGTTCAGTATCATGGGCGTATGTAGGCTATTAAATTTCAGATTTACAAAATTCACTTAACCACTGGCTGCTGGTCGCTTCCAATAACCGAATAAAACTAATATGAAAACAGCGTAATGTGAAACCATAAGTAGAATGGTTAAGAAGTCGTTATGGGTAGAAAGTGCTTATTTTTACTTCGAACCTGATAACCCCAGGTTACAGTGGGGTCTAATTTACAACCCCCCATATATTCGGTTATCATAAATGGTCGGCTAATTTTACCAGTCTAAAGCTATTTAAAATCGTAAATCTTTGATCGATTTTTAGGCTAAAACACATTTGAAAATTTTAAACGAAACCATTTTTGCGACTTGCATGATAAAACGAAAAAAATTTTAGCTGATTTTAAAAAAATTCTATATTTTTGCGTTTTTACCAATTTGTGGTCGTACATAGTCCATGAAATAAACAAAACTTGAAGATAACAATTTAATATTTGAGATCAATTTTGTGGGTGACCATTAACGATGGAGGACTCTGAAATGAAATGAAAAACCGAGCATCACATCAATATAAGTAGACAAATATTCCTTTCCAGAACTTAAATCGCACTTGTCATTTATAAAGTAATATGCAGATTAATAATAAGGAATACAAAATTGAAAGTTTTTGTTAAAAAAATATTACAAGACAATGAATTATTACTAAATTTTTGAAATACAAACCATATTTTAACGAAAGCCAAGTAGATAGTGAGCAATTTAGATCATTTCGGTTTCTCACCTCAATTTACATTATTTGAAGACCGTTTATTATACAACAAATAAGAATAATGTTGTTTAAAGTAGTAGGATTAGTATATTAACGTTTGAATGAAAAATGTTAACAGCATTTTTTTTTTTAATATTGTGAAATAAAAAAAGTATCTGAAAGTACAGGTTTTGACTAGAGTGGCATAGTTATCGATAAAGACATTGCAAAATATTTGTAGTGCATAATCTTTTAATTTTTACTCATATTTGTAGTAATTTTTTAATTTTCACTCAAAATAAATGTTTTTTTAGAGAGCAGATTTTATTTTAGTTTTATTGAAAATTTTGTTAAAATTTGGAAAAGAGTTCTTTTGATTTAGTAACGAAGGTAAATAAGAATCAAGAAACGAAAAGTCGGAAAAATTTGCTTGGAGCATCGTCATTAATGGTGTCATCTTCTTCTTACGATAAGTATGAACGATATTTTAAATTAAAAGACACTAGCAATTAATTATTTCATGCTACCTACATGACCTCAACATTTGATTACTTGCGACATATAAAACAAATCTGGTATATCCGTGTAGGCACTTGCTGAAAAACATTCTTGAATTTTATTTATAACATGTTGTTGAAACAAGTTTTTGTTTATTCCTTAGGCACTTTAAATATAAACCTATAATGCAAGGTACGAGATGGCAAACCTTATATTAAGCGGATACAGCTGGACGCTTTTCTATTATATAATATTGTTAGATTTGGCTCGTGTCTTTGGTTGAATGGCTATTGGGCAAGGTTAGGAACAAATTGAAAATAATGAGTGTAATAGAATCGATTTTGTGCAATACTGGACTAATAATGAAATTCCAATCTTACTTAATTTCGGAAATCTACTACGCAACTCCTGTTCATTCTTATAAATCAGTTTCATATTGCTTAGGTACCTCTAAGAAACTTAATTACTGTTCACAAAAAGACAAGATATCTTCGACTTCCTTAAATTTCGTATACCGTTGGAATTTAATGAAAGTTATTTACTTGAATATTGCAAAATAAAAAACACCTGCAGAATCTTGGCAAGCATTTAATTATGTATTAATTAAAATCCAGATGTGTCCTTCAGTTTCACAGCAATTATCTTGCGATTCAAAAATTTATGAAATTAGACAAAACTGTGGTTCTCATAGTCAACATTTATGAAGACACAACACTGTCATTCAATCATTTTAAAAGCTGATATTGAGAGTATACTGTGATACAAACTAAGTAGTGTAGCGCTTGCGAAAACTCTTCAGGGGGTGTAATTAATAAATACAATTACACGAGGGTTCACCTCCACCGTTTTATTAAATTCAACTTTAACACAGGGGTGCCGCGTTACAGTAGGAATTTTCTATCTTTAAACTGATTTCTTTCGATAACGTTTCATAGTAACAGTTTCAAGACATTTTCAAAATTTAGTAGAAATACTACTGGGACAAATTTAAGCAAATATCAGAAAATGTTTAATGCGCGTATTAAAAATGCAGGACCAAAAGGGTTAACCCAGAACTTTGTTTTATTTAACGATTTACAAATTCAAGAGAACATTATGTGTACAATTAAAAGCATTACTGATATACAGAGATACTTACACATCCAGGCTTCAAAGGCAGAACATTTTGAATATTTATATATATTTTTTCTCTATTTTTTATTTAGAATTTAATTACTTGGTTGGTATGATATGTAGAAAAGGCATTGGACGTTCCTCTCCCACTGCAAAAAATTTTGAAATAAAATGCCATATTGATTTGTTTGTTTTTATTGTTTGTGAAGTAAAACCAAGGAAATGACTAGTCAATTTGTAATGTTTGATAACGAAGATTAATTTGTTTATCATTAGAGAGGATGTTATCAAGAACACTCTAAGATTAGAACGACAACCGGAAATAATTTTTTAAATTATGTATTTTCAAGTTAAGAAATCAAGAAGGTATTTGCTTAAATATTAAATTCATTTTACCGTAAAGATGAGCAACTTTGTAAATAATACTTGCAAAAGAATTTTTTTTGTAACCGAATTACAATGTTTATTTCTTCACAACCTTTCCACATTATTAATTTTAGCCAATTTGGAACCATTTGTAGTTGCATTAGAAAGTAAGCATAACCTGCCCTACTCAATAGTTAATTTGCATGAAGGAAGTCGTTTTGACCACAGTTTCAATACTTATTTCTTACTCTTTCGACATTTATAATTGAAATAAGTCGACGATTCGTTGAAAGACTCAAATCCGTAAAACAACAAATAAAATACCTTCTAAGTTAATTATTATTCGTAATATTCGTATGTTCATGTTCGTATTTAATTAGCAAATAACGTAAGCAAAAACAAATAATTACTAAACTTGTATACTTTGCAATTTTAAATAACTTCATCTTAAAATAAAATAAATAGAAAGTCATAAAATAGAAGATGTTTTTTAAGCAAGATTTTAGAGATAATAACCCTCGTATTGTATCTTTTAAATAAAGTAACAGTGACCCCTCTATTCATTTTAAACTTTCAAATACCCACAATTAATTCAAGCTTACAGTTATTTATGGCTACACGCCTCAAAAAATCAGTGGGTGTACTTAGAATACTTAATTTAAAAAACTGAAACAAGTGTTGATAACTATATTTAACTATCATGCGTGAAATGGCTGATCAAAAAACTGTCATTAAAAAACTGAGTTTTGAAATAATTTGAAATTTGCATAACTCAATCAAATAGGTGTGATTCGCAAAGTACGTAATGCATAGATTCAAAAAACGAGTTGCAAATGTCAGCTGAAATATACTATTCATAAATACTTCAAGGATTGCCAAATGAAACTATTAACCTAAATAAAGCCATGATGAGTTCGCCTACAACTTATTTATTGAAAAAGAATTTACTAGTTCAAACGCAACTCTGAGTTGAGCGCCAAACATTAATCGTTACAAAAGCGTTAAACAAACGCACTTTCAAAACCTGAAAGGGCTTCTAAAACATAACACATTTTTAATACAGCAAAGGGTTCTTAATATTGTTCTTTTTTCTGAAAAGTGATGTTATGAAATCGATTATCTCCACGTCACTTGGGTTTTACAGCAAAAATTATAGATATGTCAAGACACAATAACTAAGTACTACGGAAGAAAAAAATAAGAGGAATATAAATTATAGATATGTCAAGACACAATAACTAAGTACTACGGAAGAAAAAAATAAGAGGAATATAAATCATATTCAAAAGTAAGTTGCAATCTAGCAGAACTAATAGGAACAACGTGTTGCAGTTAATAATCGAACGGCGCCCTTCAGGTGGCCTAGTAGTGAAAGGCACAACAGATAATGTGGACCAAACTGCATACATACGTATGTACCTACATGGTAAAAAAGTTGAATAACTTTGCGATAATTACAGCAAAAAGATTTTTTTTTTTTTAAGAATGACATTTTTTAATTGCAAGGTTGTTGGTAATTCATGTGTATGTCTGCTCTACAAATTTCTTACAAGGTCTTTTTTTATACTACAAATTTAACGATGGTTCGTTGCTATTAAAGTCTTCTAGCACATGCTGGAAGAATTCGATAATTGCACTGCAGACAACTTAATTGGAATATTTTGAAATGATTCACTTTAAATGTTAAAGTGAAATGAGGAAGTTTCGAGTCTCCTACAAAATCAGCGTCCATTGTTTGAGATTTTCAAACTAACTTGCTGTTATATTGGCCTACAAACTTTTAAATTTTCACTCTTTTTTTGTATTTATTCATTTATGTACACTATATGTATGTAGTAAGTGAAAGGTGTACAACATATTCTTTATGTTGTAAGAGTCTGTATTAACATCAATTATCGTACTACAAGAAAATTAATTTCGTTTGTGCTTCTAAACACGTTTACCGTGATTTACAACTTAGAATGAAACCTCGAGAATGCATTCAACTAACCATCCTTGCACTATCGCATCCTTCACACCCCAAATTAATTTTCTTGTGACATTTTAAAGGATTTCGTAACCATAATTTAATTACGTGGATAACTGCTTGTCATTGTAAAATTACAAACGCGATATTAAGGGTCTGTTGTTTAGTCGCCGTTTAACTTTCAGAATATAATATAAACTTAGGGGGAAAAACTATGCAATTGTATTGACAATGTCAAAAATTTAATTATAGCCAACTTAAAACATAAAAAACAATACATATTTTGACACATGAACACGTGGAATTATAGAGTAAAGTTTTCAAATTTTCGGCATTGCCAACACAACTGCATAGTTTTTTCCCCTAAGTTTCTATTATATTCGGAGACTTAAACAACGATTAAACAACAGGGCCTTAGTGATATCAACACAATTTATTTTTATTTTTTAAATATATATGTTAATACCTTCTAACGTTGTTCTCGATAAAGATTCAAATCAAGTGCTATCTGCTTAGTATAAACTAAGAGAACGATAATAATTTCTACTATTCAAAATATATTGGTATTAGTGTAATGTAACAGTCGTGAAGTGATCCTAGAAATGCAAGATAAATTATTTTTGGAATAAACTAATTGAGAAACAAGCATAAATGACTGTGATAAAAACGGGTAATAGACGTAACTACTATTAATTTTCTTAATTGAAACTGACATCATAAAATCATAAAATTCAATAAAATATAAATCATGTAACTAAATTTGCATGCGTACGCTTCTAATACGACTAATAAAAAAGTAGGTTAGAAAGATTTGATATTCTTATTAATATAAGCTTTCTTTAAATTTCAAATGGAATAAAGAAGCTGTATTTTCTTCGTGATTTCTTCGGATTCCAAAGTATAAAAATAACTTATAATTGATATTTTGATTTCTTGACAATTTGACAAATTTGCAAAACTTTTCTGTGTACTTAACAAAATTTTCAATTTAGTTATTTTTGAAAAAATGTGTTTACTTGTTGCGTTATGTTGACATCTGACAGTATTTACAGAAAAACATAATTAATTTAGCACCAATCGAAACTCGCGTAAAGGTTCTCTAAAAATAAACATCCACAACTTTTACATTTTCATTACCATCGTTTTCCATTATATAAGATAATATCCACCTAATTATTCATTATTACATAAATGAATTTAATTTATGCTAATAAAAACATGTTTTTTATTGAACTTTTGTTTTTAAGCTACATAATTAAATTCTTCAGATAAAAATTTTCGTTTCGTCAATGTCACATTATTAATCTCATTGTCGTATTTATTACAAAAATAGCATTGCTTTGTCAATATTGTATGTACCTACTACCACTTTTCAGTTATCTTTGACAGAAACATTAATAAACATTAATAATTCGAAAACAAACCTCAACATAGGAAATTAATGAATGCAACAAAGAAATACAAATAAAATAATTAGCACCATAAAGATAGAATGTTATCATGGCTAGAGTAAACGTGTTTAACCTGAAATTATTTTATTTTATTTTAATGCAACAAGGAAAGAATTCAATCATGGCATGTTAACATTTTAGATTAAAAAAAACTACCTAGCCGTATTGTCTTTTTATCTTTGTGGTGGTAGTAATTTTTGTTTGTCTTTCTTTGTTGCACTAGTTGATTTTCTATGTTTTGGTTTGATTTCGGACAATCGGTATATACTAGATTCAGAAAAAATATCTGAGACTTATACTATAGACCAGCGGAGAAAACGTCGCGTTTTTGCAGGATGTTTAGGCTATGGACTGTTTTTTTTTTAATGCGATTCAATGTTTCTTTATTGGAAACGCGACAGTTAAACGCTTGCAGAAACGTCGGTGTAGTCGTCTACTAAGAGGTTTAAGTTTAACGATTCATACAATTTTTTATAATAACTCATTGCGTAGCGAAAAAAAGAGTTCAAATTTAATGTTCAAACACGGCAGCGACAGCTGATGGATTTTGATTGTTAATTTTGCACGATTTAAGTCGCTATTTAGATTCGAGTTAATTAGTCGATTAGGTAATACCTATTAGATTAGATAATTTTATAAATAAATAACTAACAATAATTTCAAATATGTAAGTTATTTTTTGTTTTATTGGTGATAAGCGTTGTAATACTGTGTTCCAAATAGCGAAATGTGATGAGATATTTAGCTGTGAATAAAACAATTGAAAATATTTCTTGCGTCAAGTTCCGAAATTACATAAATGCTCATAATAGGTAACGACCATACGATCGAAAATAAATATTATTGTAACTTTTTAAATGAAGTAGAATAGACAAAAGTATCAAAGTATAAAATGCGTTGGAAGTATTGTCCATTACTTCATAAACACAAATTTACACTACCTTCAATATTGCAAATGGCAGTTGCTGTCAATAACAATTAAGCATTACTTTTGTAGTGCATGTATATATACCCGGTGGACCAATGTTCTAATAAATGGTATGTTTCCGCATGTAGGTATCATTTTTGATAACAATGCGAAGTGACGAACATTCAATCAATTTGGATCACCCGCTATATCAATTGTTGTTTGAAAACATTTTTATAAATGTATTTATAACATAGCAAATCAACGTTATTAATGACCCGTTTCTAGAAAGAACTTATGTATAGAATACGGTCTATCCCTGTATATATTAGGCTCAAAGACCGAAAACGGCCACTGAGCCAATAAATCGCACAGAACTAGTTCTGGCAAAACAAAAACGACCACAACCTGAAATTCTACTTGATTCTGTTAATAATCGTACAGTAGGATTCAATATAATAATATCTTAATAAAAATTATTAAAATAAAAGATAAAACAAAATAAGTTAGTCTGATTATTAATCCTGTCATTCTTAGAATTAAATTTCTCTAAGTTCGGCAATACTTTTTCGCTAATAATTATCAACAAAGTTCTTGGTAATTTTCAATAATCATACCAACCTAACTGGAATTAATAACGTATAATTTTTTAACATTCCCTGACTTCGCTGGATTTTAAAATAAAAATATTGTGTTGGATTATACTACCCAGTGTCGAACTAAATGTTTGAAAATAATATTTTAGCACTTTATCAACATTTTCTTAAGACCCTTTACTTGCAATAATAAATTATATATTAATGTTTATGTTAATAATGTTTCTTAATTTTTTTGTAAGTGTTATTCAAGTGAACACGGTGTTGTGAATATTTTCTTACCGAATCTGACTTCGAATAATAATTACTACCCAATATTTTTTTAATGAAAAAATAAAGAAGAAATTAACGGAAAAGATTAATATTCTAATGAAATTATAAATGAAAGTCTGTTCATAAATTAATGTTTCATCACTAACTAATTCAGCTTGTTATCAGGAACGTCCAACATTATTAAACAGTTTTAATTTGAATAGTAAACAATAAAAAACTGTTATTGGGAATTGGGTGGTATCGATGGGTGTCTAAGGGTGAGGCGGCGGATGTAGGCGATTGTGTCGGCGGAGGTGTCGGGAGGTATCGACGGGTGTTGGGAGGTATCGATGGGGCCGGCGGGTTTCGACGAGTAAAACGGCGAATGTATGCGATTGTGTCGGCGGGTATCGACGGGTGTCGGGAGGTATCGATGAGTGTCGGCGGGTATCACCGACATCAATGTCGTAACGACACAGATGCTTTTGGAAACGGTCATTTTGGAATGGAAAACATCAAACCATGCACATTCATTAAAATTTATGCTTTTTGCACTAAAACAGTACTTTATATAAACGATTTTATTAAAATAAACTTTCGATTTGGAACTGTAAAATTAGAAACGTAAATTTCACGAGAGGAATTGTTAATTGCTAAAAACATTTGTAGCCTTGTTTTTGTTTGATATAGTTTAAAATAGAATCAGACACGATTTGGCATGGTTCGTGATATATCAATCAAGCAGAAAACAGTCCGAAAACTGCAAATTTCGTTCCGATTGTGAATTGTCGATCATGTTTATGCAAATAAAAAACACGATACGACTGTGGATAATTCATTGCAAGGTATTTTATTAGGAAACGCTAGTTTATTATAATTTCCTAGAATTTACAAAAAAGAGAACAATTTCAACAGTTCATTGAGTTCAGTATTCCGAAATCAGTATTTACCTATTAAAGTATTAAAGACTTTCTTTAGTAAGATATTTTGATGTAACAGTCATGTGTAATTATTCGTAAACATTCCGATTTGTTACTACTATTTATAAGTTTTTGGTGACGAATAGTTGCTAACTATACTTTATTGCACGTTCATATGAAGTAAATCGTATGCCGCACCCATGTAAATAAGCGAGTGCGAGTAACACCCAAAACTAACAGTCACCAATACAAATTTAAGTTCCAAGTTAGACGTGCTGATCACTACCCTACGTTGTGAAATAAGGCATAGCTCTTAACTTTTATCTAAGCTTCTTAATAAATAAAATCGTTCATAAGAGTTCACAAAGAATGCAAATATTTATTGAAATTGATAATAATTTAAAACCGGTGTGAGATAAGAAAAGATTATAAGAACAAAACTGTAGAACTTGATCTTTTAACCTTTCTAATGTTTTTCTATTTTATTGCAATTAATTAGAGTTCTTTCGCTCCCCACAATTTTTTAAGAAAAACTTGAGAAAATAAAATAATCGTTACATCATGTACATAATAATACCAATTCGATTAAAAATTGAATTAACTTCAGCTACTTTTACGGCTGCTTTAAAGTAAATACTCAACTTTATCGGGAAAAGTCAGGGGCTATCAAATCGTGCGTCGCATTGTCAAAGATGTCAATTCTTAAAATGGTGCGTTTTGAAGTAATCGCCGTGACCCGTTTTGCTAAAATATTGAATTATTTGTTCCAATTTCATTAATTATAAAGTTCCAAAGATACTTTTGCACTTATAGTACTGCCACGATGATCCGAATTCATTAAAATCAATACAATTCGGATTGCCGAATCTTCAAACGCAAATCGATAATAGGAAAATATTTCAGAGCAAAAATGTATTAATTGAAAAAGCACATTAACACATTATTTTATTATTTTACTTTAAATTATTTTAATCTTTTTGAACAACACGGTTCTTTAGTCTACTTACCTATGTTAATACAAGAATGTCTGAGTGTGGCAATTATTAATTTTTTTCAGCGCACTGCAGGCATACTCCTAAACCTCTCAAGACTTCTTCATGTTTTATTAGTATCAGATTAGTTTCTTGCTTTCATCAGTATCAATTTAGATAGTAATGTCGTTTCTTGTTCAGTGCATGTAGCACTAACTAATAGTACATACAATTTATATGAGCTGTTTACAAGTTCCTTTTCTTCGGATTGAATGTTTAGCAATAAATTTAACGTTAGAATTATGATTCCTAGGTGAACACTTACCTCCCACCCTTCTACCTCTTCACCACTATTCACCTCTAAATATTTTCGTCCGCCTTTTCTTAAAGCCTGGAATTGTAATTATGAACCAAATAATGCATTGTAAAATTTACGGCAAAGTTTTCTAACAAAGTTATATTGAATTGAAGAATACCACCTTCATTTTTCATTTCTTCATTTATTCATTAAAGCAAAATAAAATGAAATTGTATCAAGGGGTTATAGATCTTTAAATTTCCAAATTAACTTTTATGCGACTATAATCGATTTATTTAAGAACTATAGTAAAGCGCCCGCGTGATATTCACGTGTAATTTGAAAATTAAATTTTTATTGGTTATTACAAATTTGAGGCGTTACTCGCCCACTTTCTAACTAGTGCGAGTGAAGAGAGTTTCTAAAACGATTAAACAAATAAACTCCGGTAGTCACTAAAGTAGACGAATGAACTAGTGAAGATACTGGGGTAGTTAGGTAAGGGGAATTGTGCTCTTCTTGTAAAAGCTGCAAAAACATCGGTTATGTATACTTTATTGAATTGCACTTTGACAAAAAGAAAATTGTTAACAGGACTTGAACAATGGAAATGGAAATGGAATAGTGGCTTATAATAAACGTAAAAAAAATAAATGCGAGAGCAGGAATGTTGCGGGGTTGATTTGAGGGGGGTGAAAAGGCGTGAAAATGGTATTATTGGGACTTCCGGCGAAAGTTGGCGTCGGAGCGAAAAGTGTTCAATAGACAAAATGTCATGGTTCGGACAATTGTTCGAACGTTGACAAAATTTCGGGAGATTTCGATGAATCTGAAGACATTTCACGAGAAATCGAGCAACCAGGTCTTTGCTTGAATCCGGAAAATCAATTATCCGAGGAATTTAGCGATATCGAAGAAACGTTTGAAGATCAGGAAGAAACCTGTACACTGAAGATTCGGACCACGAAGATCAAGTTGAAAAGTTGCATTATGTGCATCTGTGCATTATGCTGTAAATATCCACCGTAAAAATTTTGAGAAAGAAAAGAATCTTGAAAAGAAAATTTCAATTCTAAATAAATTAGTTTAATAAAAAATTGCTTATACATCTATGAATTTGCCAAAATTTTATAAAAACTAAATGTATTAATCGATTTTAAGGCAAGAAAGAAACATTAAAAAATTCTTATTTTTTCTTTTTTATTTGAAGTTTGAATGGGTGTTCAAAAATAAAGTTTCTTCTGGTCAAATAATGAAACACAGTTTCTTTCGTATTTTTTTTCGCAGAATTTAATGGTCTAATCAGTTTTTGAATTTTTTTTTAAATTTAAACCAATTATCAACATTTACTAAAAAATTGATTGTTGAAAAAGTAATGTTTTTAGTTTTTTCCATTTTTTCGGACCGGAACAAATGATTATCACGGAAACCTCTCGATTTTTTATCTAAACAAATTTATGGGTATTTAAGACATTTTTTTTTTTTTTATCTTCGGGAGAGAGGAAAATTTTCAAGAAAACGTCTGTCGGCCCAACTTCAACAGACGAGCCAGGTTTTCCACAAGGGGTACAATATGCCAGCCCACCAACGGCCCACTGCCGGCAGCATGTGCTGCCAGCAATGGGATATCAATAAGCCATCAGACCATACCCAGCGGGAACATGTTACTGACTAAAAACCCCTCTAGGCTTTGATGTTGTTTTGCCTGGAACTGGAAGCTTGGAATAATATTTATTCTATACTTCTGACGCTGTGGGTGGCTGTTCAAAAGAACGGGAAATGGACGCACAGAAAGAGCTGCGGGGGCAGGGATTATACGATGATGGACCTCGGACGACGATACCGATCACGCTGATTGGGTACGTAGTCCGCTGACGCCCGAATCAAGGGATTCGGATGGACTGTCGCGCGTTCGAAAAATTTTTCCGCAAGAGAGACGATGTGTTCGCGAAGTGACTGGATATTTAAATCACGGAGGATGTGTGTGTTCCGAACGAACCAGGGTGCGCTCGTAATCAGACGAAGAGCTTTATTTTGTACGGCGTATACCGCCGCCATGTAGGAGGGAGCCGCATATCCCCAGACAGAGATCGCGTATGTGAGAGTGGGTCTTATAATTGTTTTATATAGTAACAGCTTGTTATCAATGGATAACACGCTGTTACGTCCAAATAGGGGAAAAAGTTGAGCTATTCGCCTGTAAGCTTTTTGCCGCACGTGATTTATGTGGGGACGCCACGAGAGTCTGTTATCGAGGATGACACCCAGGTATTTCGCGGAAGGGTGCCACGCAACCGGTTGTTGGAAAAGTGTGACGTTGCCTGACGGGCCTTTTCGCCGCCTTGTGAATAGTACGGCTTGCGTTTTCGCGGGATTTATATCTATACGCCATCTGGAGTACCATTCCTCCAGGCTATCAGCCACGTGCTGAAGGCGCCGTGTGACAATCTCTGGATAGAAAGACCGAGTTAGGAAGGCAGTGTCGTCAGCGTACTGCACTAAAATGGCTTGGTGAGGCGGAATTGGAATATCCGCCATGTAGATGTTAAACAGAGTCGGCCCCAGGATCGATCCCTGAGGGACTCCAGAAGAGACTGGTTTTATGGCGGAAACCGTGCCATCAACCTTGACTCTAAATTCGCGTTCTGTGAGATATGAGCGGATAAGGCGCACAAGGGGTAAAGGAAAGTTGAATTTAATTAATTTGAAAACGAGTCCGTCGTGCCAGACCTTGTCGAACGCTTTCGCGACGTCGAGAAAAACAGCGCCCGTGTACAAGTCGTTGTTGAGTCCTTGCGTAATGTACTCCACGATCCTGAAAACCTGATCGGGAGCAGAGTGTCTGTCGCGGAATCCAAGCTGCTCCGGAGGAATTATGTTGAGTTCCTCCAGAGCTTCCTTGATTCTTGTGTGTATGCAGGCCTCTGCTGCTTTGGCGAGAGTCGAAAGGAGGCTGATTGGCCGATAATTCTGAGGGAATTTCGGGTCGTGGCCGGGTTTGTGAATTGCTACTACTTCCGCGAGTTTCCACCTGGCGGGGAAATGACGCAGCCGTAGCATCGCGTTTGTTATGGCGAGTAGAAAAGCGATTGCTTTTCTCGGGAGGTGTTTGAGGGCTCGGTTCGTTATGCCATCGTGACCTGGCGCCTTACGGGGATGAACTGAGCGGATGTATGCCACCAGTTCGTGAAAAGAAACGAAGCGAACCGCGCCCTCGTCAGGAGTGTTAAGAGTGCGATGAATGTCTTCGCGAACATGCTGTATGTGCGCGTTGTTAACCTGTTCATCGTTCAGGCTGAACTGTTGCTCGTAATTTAGCGCAAAGGCGTTTGCCTTTTCTGCTAATGTGTACGCGATACCGTTTGTTCCGTGTATAGGAGGAATAATTTTGCGCTCCGCACGTAGCGCTTTTGTCATCCGCCAGAGTGAGCTATCCGCAGTTTCCAAAGACGCGACTCGAGCGCTCCAACGTTCGTTTCGAAAAGTTCGAAGCGCATTTTTGACTTCTTCCGCGAGATGATTTGCCCGCGCTTTATCCGGAGTATTTAAGACACAAAGAGGTATAGATCAACCAAGTTTCGTCAAAATACAGTGGAAATGAAAAATAAGAAACAAAAAAAATCGAGAAACCATTGTTTTTCGCATTTTTCTCGGAGATTTAGAGGTTATCTGAAAAAGTGACAAATACAATTTTCTTTTTTTTTGCCTCAAAATATATCAATTGGATTGGTCTAATATGTATAAAAGAAATACATTCACATAAGTCTTAGCGCACATTGGAGTACTGGCAACAACGCAAGGTCTCGGGGGGTAAAATTTTATACTCATTCGTTTTCAATACAGGCTTTCCCCGAGTTACGTAAACTTATGTAAAATCACCGTTTCTATAAAGTCAAGCTTACGTAATATACAAATTCGGCTTACGTAAAATTCTAGTTACATAAATCTTCCCGGAACGCATTGTTTACGTTACTCGGGGGTTGCCTGTACACACTAGCGAATTGAGAAAAAAGATCTAGTTGGGCAGGACTACTCTTATTCCATTCAGTATTCGAAACACAAATTACTGCACGAGTGATGCGAATCCTCATCTTTCAACAAATAAAATAAAAGGGTTCAATTTCTTAACGTTTTTTCTATCTACGTGTAATGTAACCTTCGGGTCGGTCAGAATTGCACCTAATTCTGGGAATCTCCGAAATAAAATTATCTCAAAATGTGCTCACTTTGGTCCTGTGAACTTCGCATGCAAATTCCATGCATGCGGTTCCCTACGTGCCAATGTTTGCTAGGGTAATGATTATTGAAATTTCATTCACCGTGCTTAATTTTTATTCAGATGATAAATGATAAAAAGGTACGAATTTTTTTTTTTTTTTAGCAAAAGAATGGTCATCATTAATTATCTAATTCGATGATGCGACTTGCTTTTTGATAGTCAAATTTGACATTTATTTTAATCATTAATTTGCATTGCGTTTGACTTTCTAACACTTTCAAGTTCAATCACCTTTAAATCTTCAGAAAAAATAAAGAATTATCTAATTGAAACAACTTTACAAAAAGTGAATTTTATTTCATGAATTTGAGATGAAGGACAAACTTTCTACAAATTAAAGTAAAATTTGACCATAAAAAAATACTTGTCATACGTATCACTGTATGGAGAATTAGAAGCAATGTAATGATGAAAACTATACCTATGTTCCGCAAATAGTGTTGGAAGGGACCCTTGACTTAAATTGTAGAGTTCCGGTACTGCTTCAAATAATTTTCAAATTGTGATACAAAAATAGAAATTGTATGTGATAAGTTTTTCATTTATAAGCAGTTATTACAGATTGATTGTAAAATTAAAATCAATATAAACATTCTTTTTAATATATTTACGACCGTTCTTGCCGAAATCGGTTGAATAGTTTTAAGTAAATAAATACAAAACTAGACTATTAATGAGCAAAAAGAACCAAAAGAAGTAAATAAATAATCCTAATCGTTGCCTTTCCCTTATTCATTATGTTAACCCAACAAAAATCTATCGGAACTTTCTGTAAGATAAAAAGGAATTAATGTTTTTCAATATTTTTTTCATTAAAGTGAATGCCCTCTTTGATATAGTGTTATCTTTCAGTTGTTGTACGGCACTTCCTCTTCCTATAACTGCTGGCTTGTTCAAAAGAAGGTATTTCATTGGATTTGTTGTACGTTTTATTTTTTAGTTCTGATAAAAAGTTAGTTAATATTACATTTATGCACATATAAATAATGCATGTTCATATTTATTAACAAATAAATGTTTTTAAGTCCTAATTAAAAGTCATGTTTCAAAACACCATTACATAGGCACAGGTTGGTGTTAAGATATTTCGCAGTTGTTCAGTTCTGTTATGTTGTAACATTTAGGAATGCTGCAGTAAAAGTTTGTGCATTAGAAATCGAATGTTTATAACTTGCGAATTTTTTTATAGAAGTTTAAGCGAGTGAATGAGGGGAGCGACAGCCGCCCGCACTAACGGCCTTGTCAAGGATATCTACTGCCACAATTTTTTTATAAGAATTAATTCATAGAGAAAGGAAATTCAATTTTGTTCGTTCATTTTTTGTTTTATTTAACAAAGTATGCAAATTTTCAATTTCGTAATAAGCTGAAGATTATAAAAATTCAATTCAATTGTAACAAATTTACTCGGGGCAAATAAAAACTATTCAGCTTCTGCTTATTGTTGAGGTAACAACGATTCTGTTCAAATAGGTATTTGTACAGTAAATTGAAAGTTATTTGTAACGCAATTGTGGTACCTAATTTAGAAATAAAATGTTAATAAAATAAACGTCAAAAAATTTAGATTATACAATGTGTCCACGGATGGAGTGACGAAAGGGAAAACATTTTTATTTTCAACTTTACACCAAAAAGTTATTCTTTATAAAAAGTTTTGCTTGTCTTGGATAGTCATAAACAATTGTCAAAGTTTTATTAAATGTACAGGTGATCTAAAAATTACAATAGATAAAATTGACCTTAAGCAAGGTTTATTTTTGTAAAAAATGTTAAAATTATTGCAAACTTAAGAAAAGCTCAAATACAAAGTATGGTATTAGATAGTAATAAAATTTTGTAAGTATGTACAATTGCGGCCGTAGAATAGTTAATACCTACGCTTATCTTTTTTAAAACTGTTGTAACTTTGTCAAAAATAATTGCAGTCTGATAATATTTGCTCAATAGCTTTGTGGAAATGTTTATTTACATTGACTTGTTATGATAGTATATAAATATTCCTTGTGTAAAAGACTACTCTACGAAGAAACGAGTCAAACCGCACGTATTCCCATTTACTTTAAAGAATGATCGGTCCTTCGAAATAATCTAGATAATCTAACCAGGACTTAAGGAATAAGTAAATGGTTTACAGCAGTCGCTTGCAATTAAAGCTTGTTAGGTATAAAATGTGACGTGCGCCAAATTTTTTATCTTCAGGGGTTATTTCCTGTGTATACGTTTGCGGTAGCTCAGTCAGAGATATTATTCAGGTATATTTCAATTTTATTCACTCATTCACAATCGTTCACAAAAATTTTCTCCTTTCGGAAAAACAAATTTCTCGTACTAATCTCTTCTTTTTCTCCCTTCTTCGATCACAACAAAAAAAAAATAGTTACGAAGTAACCAATTGTTTAACAACCAATTGCTTCGTTACACACTTCCCTTACTTAGGAAACAAAAATTATTATAACAATTAACAGGTAACTTGTAATAGAAATCAGAAGACGGGCTTCAAATCTTTGATGTGGATTCTATTTTCTCGTTTCCCAGCTTGATTTCGTAAGCTATATACCACCGGCGATATAACGTTGGTGACGCTGTATTTGGGGGTCCACTTAGCGGCGAATCCTTGTAGTACGATATTGGATAACGGATGCTCTTTCTTGCATACCCCATCGTCTATATGGAATGATAGATTCCTACGGCGAAGGTTGTAGTGATGGCTCTGGTTACTGAAAGGGGCACAATACACAAACAATAAGTTCGTTTAATTTAAAAGTACGCTTAATTCTAAGAAAAATGGTATAGGGTGACCTTGCCAGTGAATGAACACTTTGCATTTCGGTTGTCACATTTGCGTTCACAGAATTATTTTCTCCGTCCCCAATATCACTTTTGTTGCTAATAACTTGTTGTATCGATAGATATTTTGTTAGAGCACAAGATTATTGCATCATTTGGAAGACTCGCTACAAATCAATTTATTAAAAGACATTTAAATACAAGACGTACTAAATACCCAGTGAATGAACACCAAAACCAAGTGAATGAACAGCGACGTCCAGTAAATGAACACCCAATGTGGATGACAATAAATTAACTTCAAACGTATTTGTAGTAAATTAAAATTTGTTTCTTTGTTATAAAATAATATATAAATATTGGGAATATTATACAGACCGTCTCCAAAAAGAAACACGAGTCCATAACTCCCTTATTTAGCTAATAAATTAACATACCCAATGTGGATGACAATCAATTAACTTTAAACGTATTTATAGTAAAAAATATTTTTCCTTATTATAAAATAACTAGTAGAAAACCTCAACCCTAAAACGGTCTGGCAGTATTTATTGTGTATTTATGCATTTTATTTATCTATTTTATTTATTATTTATCTACCATTTTATTTATATACATTTGCATTGCAATATAATGTATTTTGCTTTACTTACCTTTAAGCTCCGTAAGTTGACGATATAATAGTTATTTATATTATTAGGAGTATAAGCAAAGCTTTATGTGCTGTGGCTGATAGGTTGATTGCCGATCGTAGTGAGGCAGCCAAATCAGCCGAAGCACATAAAGCGGTTATACTCCGAATAATATATGTTATTTTTTCTCCAAACGTGTAAAATTATAATACAAAAATAAGTATCTAATTAACAAGGTTATTTCGGGAAACATTACACTTATACGAAAATCGCATTGCCTGATAGACACTTTCTAGATATTACCGTAGCAACCCACCAAACAACAAATTATTGTTTGAGAAAAGTCAGTCAATTTTTGGCAATGTCTAATTCAGACGAAATTCAATTAACTCCGCCTGAAATAGCCGAAATAGCAAGAGCCGAGATTGAAAATCTTCTTCCTACAAAGTCAAGCGGTGTATATGAAGCAGCGTTCAAGAAATTCATGACATGGTGTTTGAAAAAAAATGTATTTGTTTATTCAGAAAGTGTCCTTCTGGCGTATTTTTCGGAGATGGCCAAACGGATGAAAAGTTCAAGCTTATGGTCGCATTATTCGATGATCAGGACATTGTTAAACCTCCGACATGATGTTGATAATTCAAAATATTATATAAAATATTATATGCTTAAGCATATAAAGTACTTTATCTGCTTAAGCATATAAATGAAACTTCTACTAGCAACATTCTGTCATTTAAATGCCACTTTTATGACGTTTGGAGAAAAAAGATATAATTAGTCAATTTTTGACACTCAGCTTCGTCGCCTACTCTGATCCGTTCAAAAAAATTTGCGAAATAGACCACCATCGGGAATTATATTTAGAGATATACATATATTGAGTATATTATATAAAACAAAAGGTAATAAAAGCTACCTAGCAACAACTGGCGCAAATATATGAGGAGCTTAAATTCAAAAAGAATAATATCCATTTTTAACTTATTGGAGAAAGCAAAGATTTTTCAATAGCAGCAATACTGAAAATCATAAAAAACAAATACATGCAAGGAACTACTCCATTGAATTTCAGGAGATAAT
Organism: Dascillus cervinus; assembly: GCA_949768715.1. NCBI lineage: Eukaryota > Metazoa > Arthropoda > Insecta > Coleoptera > Dascillidae > Dascillus > Dascillus cervinus. Next base: position 13,218,907 of record OX458316.1, on the reverse strand, counting down.
AGTGATTTTAACAGAAATTGGAAATTACCAATGGCGGACTTCTTGCAAAATAGAATTGGATAAAACTCTTTTTGAACTAAAAACCAGGATAAAACTTCATTTGAATAGAAATTGAACCAAGAAAAAGTGTTGGTATAGGTAAATTGTGGAGCGACTATAGATTACAAAATTAAACTTTGTTGAAAATCATTGAAAAATGTAGGAAATAAGCTAAAATAGTTGTTGATTACAAAAAAATATTAAGTCTTCTATATTCACACACCTCCATCCCGTTGTCTTTTCCTACTTCCCTGACTACCCACACTCAAAACTTCAAATTCTATTTTTAACCGTAGAATACTAACGTTACTGGAATTAATAGTTTACTGTCAAGCAAAATTTGACCATGGCCGATATTGCTGATATTACGATTTACAGATAAGACCTATGAGTTCCTGCTCATTTTGCTTTTATTTATTATTTTTTTATTTTATTATTTATTTATTTATTTCAAACATCGCATTTAATATTGTTAGTTAAGTTCGTCGATGCTGATACCTAAATTTGAACGTGCAGATCTTTAATTTTGTTGAAATAAATATGGCTTCAAAGCTTTTCGAAAAAATTCAGACCATTTACTGAAGATAGATGACTCTATTGAAACAAGTAAAAAATTGTTTGATGGGCACTGGTTTACAGCTAGTCAATAGCTTCTTATCTGTAATTCAATACGATTTAAAACATAAAAACTAAAGTCGCTTAGTGTATGTAAGCAAATCGTCAAATTGACGATCGTTAGTACTCTATGGTTAATATGGACAATCAGCGATTTTAGTTGACATATTTTGAATGTTATTGAGATAAGAAGCTGTTAACTCGCTGGAAATCAGTAAGCATCAAATAATTTTGTACTTCCTTCAATAGTCACCTATTTTTAAGAAATGGTCTGAATTTTTATCGAAAAGGTTTGAAGCCAAACTCAAACATCTGTACGTTCAAATTTATCTATTAACATCGACAAATGTAATTCTAATAGGAATGTTTACTACTACTATTTCGGATTTATAATATAAATAAATAAATTCAAAATCAGCAGAAACTCCCAGCTCTTATCTTCAAACCATAGTTCGACAATCGAATAATGTATATTGAATAAAAGTAGTTCATTCACTGGTTAAGAACTGGTAAGGTAAGAACCAGTAAATGAACATCTGTTCATTCACTGGAATTATCAATTTTGGCATCCAGTATATGAACACTTCGAAATAACAGAAATTCAAAATGTTATCTTAACGTATTTTACTATTTTCTACTCCAGGAACACTTTACTACCATAAAAATATAAAAAAAGCAAAATTAAGTTAATAAAAGTACTCCAAAATTATGTTCAAAGATACCATGAAATAGGACCTGCCTCTACATTTGACTACAACTCGCAACCAACTGTTGATTTGAGCAATGTCTTTTTTTGGAATAGACTGATAAGAAAAAAACGATAATTGGATCATATCTGTAGAGACCTAATGGAACTATTTCGTGCTCAAGATAGTTCGAAAATGCTCAATTGTTCTTAATAATTCAGTTTATTTGAGCAGTGTTCATTCACTGGGTGGTGTTCATTCACTGGACGGTTCACCCTATGCATTTTGTTTCTACTCAGATAATTTAATAAATTAAAAATAGGCACGTGACGTCACTGGGTCGAGCTCAGCGCAGCGCCCTATCTTATACTTGCAAAAATTGCTCGCCTCACACGATAATTTACCTACCTTTAAACAATATTTTCGAAATTTTGTTACGAGTATTTAGACTGTTTTTTTGTACTGAAGACAATGGTGCAACCAAAATTTTAATATAGTGTCTAGTTTTTTTTAAATATATTAAATGCGATGACACGGCGCGGTGATTCGTACCATTTTTACGCGCTTCTAAAGGTTATTTCTACCGCATTAGATAATTTTTTTGAGTTACGTAAATGAACGACACTATGTACACGTTTATTAAGTTACCGAATGTAAATTAACAGACGTAAAAAGGGACGTTTTGAAATGAAGCGCAAAGGTTTCGGTCGTCATTGTTTTTTATAGTTTCTTTACCTAATTTACACTGAATACCAATTTCACATTTTTTGTTTTCATTATCCTGATTAATAAATAGGTTTTCTATTTCGGTTGTATGGTTTGTCTGGATTACGTTGGAGGTCCTTGATGTACGAGATTTTTTTTTTTGAGCCAATAGCTTAGTATGTACTGATGGCACAGCACTTTGTTTTAAACAAGGTTCTTTTGAATTTGTTACAAATTTTTTTCTTAGAACAAATGATTCGTCTAAATCACTTTCTAAAAAATGTTTATTGCAAATTCTTGCATTTTGTCCTGGTTGAAATGATTTCCTTTTACAAAATTCTGGCAAAAATGCAAATCGTTTCGGCGATTTTTCTCTATTAGGAAAACGATGTCCCGTTGGTTCACTGCACCGAAAAACTGGTCGGCGATGTTCTTGTGGCTACTGTTGCAAATAACTGTGAGTTATTCTGCATTTACGACTTTAAATAGCAATCAACTTTTACTGATGATAATGAAGATTCACTGCAGGGTGCCACAAACCTCGTTGCTTTAAAAAATATTTTCGTAGATACTTCAAAACCGTACGACGAACGTAAAAGATCATAGAAAATGCACTTATCCAGAATTCATCAAGTACCTAAGTTAATCAATAACCCCACATACCTGCCTAATTATTAGAAGAGGTTTAATGTTTAACCATTTATATCACATTTATATCTAAGCATCAAGAAATTTATAAAAATTTACCAAATACAGCCCTGGGCATTTTTGCCCATGTTGATTATTACGGCTTACCTACTTTTATGGACGAATTACTCATAGTATTGTAAAAGGCACGCATAAACGCAGAATATCTTTAGCCAAACTTTACGCACAATTAGATAAAATAGGAACGGAACACAGAATCGGGGCGCTGTTCTTATTTAATATTTAAAAAAAAAACTAAACACTGTATCGAAATTCTGATTCTTTTATCGTCTTTAGGGGAAATACTCACAGTCTCATATAAATTAAGCATTAAAAATATTATTTTTAGGTAAATAAATCATTGTGCAAAGCGAGTAGCTTTTACAAGTAAAAGATAAGTCGGTCGCTTGGGTCTAGCCATGTGACGTCACACGGCAATTCTAATTGTCTTAATATCTTCTAAAACAATTTTTTTTACATTGGATTTTTACCAAATAGTTTTTAATAGTTCTGACTACAATAATTTAACATTAAATAATGATTTAAAAAGATTTTTTTTTGTGCATCGTGCTCGTACTAATCGGGATACTTCGGGTAGACGGTGTAATTTTTGAACTAAGTGTTCTCGTTTTTCGGCTGTTTCACAGTTTTCCACGTCACCAGCTGTGACCATTTCTGCATCTTGCTGTAAACGTAGAGTGTTTGGTAGTCTTAGTTCTCTGCCATAATTCAAAAATGCGGGTATAAAACCGGTAGATTCCTGTTATGCAGAATTCAGCGCCATTGTGAATTCTGTTATGTGTGAATCCCACTTCCTCTGATCACCTTCCGAGTATTGGACAATCATCGTTTTGAATGCACGATTTACTTTTTCAGTAGGATTTACCTGTGACGTATACGGTGGTGTTCGTCGGTGGATGATTCCAAATTCATCCAATAATTTTTTGAATACGCCACTGGTATATGGGATTCCATTATCGGTTAATACGATTTTTGGGCAACCAAAATGACAAATGACCAATTCTAACAGCGCTTGGCTGATTGCCTGGGAATTAGCTCATCTTAACGGTTTGCATTCCCTCCATTTGCTGAACCGATTTTGAAAGACCACCAAGTAACTGTTTAACAATTGACGGCTGCAAATAACCAGGCGATCGTTGTTGTACATACAACTTTGAATCTTTGGCATGTTTCGCAAGTTCGTATGTAGCGACTCATGTCCCGATACATCCCTGGCCAGTAGTATTGAATGTGCGATTTGAGTAACGGTTTTTGAAATTCCCAGATGCCCCGCTGAGAGTTCATTATGATCTTTTTTCAGGACTATAGGACGTAATTCTTTTGGGACACAAAGATCTGATGGTTCCCAAAAGTGACGGTACAATTTACCCTCCTTAACACAATAATCCGGTAACTTAACGGGACTGGGTTGGACTTCTTGAGTCTTCCGGTTATACCAACGAAGCAATTGGTTGCCAAGCAATTGGTTGCTTCGTAACTATTTTTTCAGTTGTGATCAAAGGACGAAGAAAAAAAAATAGTTACGAAGCAACCAATTGCTTCGTTACAAAGGTAATAATGATTATTGCAGGATTGTAAACTCCATTTAAAAGAATGGCGACTATAGAACCAACAGTATGACTCGTTAGCAGCCCATTATACGATCAGCCTGGTTAGTATGACATACATAGCTACATTATTTTTCTTCAAATATTACGCAAATTCATCAACATCAACAGTTTGGATTTTAATTTTATTAAATCAGAAAAATAATAGATTAACTTTTGTTTACGACTTTTTTATTTATCAAGTTTACTATTTGACTTTCTTTTTTACACTATTTTTTATTTCTTTGTAACCAAAGGAATATTAGTGTTTTTTTGTTTGTAAATAAACATTGCATAATTTTCTGCCATTGAGTGCAGTCGAAAGTTCATTGAGTAACTTTTATTTTCGAATTATTTATATACAGTCCACTATATTTTAGTTCTTCTACTTTAACATCTCGATTTGCCATTGAGTGCAATAGAAGACAAAAACATTTGGTCCTTCGAGCCGGATATTATATCGGTGATTTGTTGGTCGAGCTGGTTTCTGCTGTGCCGTATTCGCCTGCGAAGGTATTCGTCAATTTGTTCAGCAGAGGTCAGTTATTTCTTTTTTATTATGAATGAGTTTAAGAGAGCGCGTGCTGCTCTTAAGGCGACGTTGACGCATTTTGCAACGTATGTTGATAGTGCGCAAGATTTGTGTGGCAACAAATGTTTTTGTCTTCTATTGCACTCAATGGCAAATCGAGATGTTAAAGTAGAAGAACTAAAATATAGTGGACTGTATATATATAATTCGAAAATAAAGCTACGAAATGATCTGAAAAAGATGTTAAAAAATGATCGACGAAAAAATGACCACAAATTATTATTACTGAAGATCGTTGGAATCTTCAGATAAAGACGAAATGGAATGAGAATTGAGGGTAACCTCAATTTGCATAAGTGAGGATATTATTTCCCAAGATGCGATAAACACGTCTTATACGTGTAAAAAATTGAAAAATTAAAGAATAAAAATAAATCGGTAGCTAAAACAGTTAGCTAGACTTTGAATTGTCACCTTTAGCTTGGGAAACTGGAGTAAAAAGGGCGGTGCATACCACCATAAAATTAAAGATTCTAGCACACGACAAGCTATTTCCCTTTGAAACCATTTCGACAGGGTTGAATCTAGTAGGAACATGTCTATACGTGACATATTCAATAATATACACACGACAGATGAATCTGTCCAAAGAAAACGACGAGAAAAGTTAATATTGAGAGCCTCGAGGGCTTGCTCGTATAATTTTTATGGAAACACTGCGTCGGATAACTTCATCTTAGGTATTGTGTTAGGCCGTAAGGAAGTTACCCTTGGCTTAGTGCACAAAAGTCTGACATGAATCTTTTTACCCTTGTAAAAGAATGAATACAAGTAATAAATACAAGCACCGCATCCACTGATGGATGCATAAAATAAGACGAAGGATCAATTTAAAATGAGACCTTCTGGTTTGGATGCCTTTGGGAACGAGATATTTTTTCCAGGTAGAGCTTCTGCAATATGCATTTGGCAACTAGAGTGCAAGAACTCAAAATTGCGAGAGAATCAAAAAATTCGCAAAACCTCTGAAAGAATGAAACGCTTTGTAATTGACAGATCGAACGCTTTATTAATAGCGTACATGAGATGGTCAAATTGGATAACACATACTAGACCAAGAGTGCTAGTGTGGTAGTAAGTGCCAAGCTCGAAAACGCCTGGGTGCCAATCGCTCTTTGGAATGTCCGACAGAATTTGTGGACGATGATTCGCAATCCATCCAATTAAATAACTTGAAGCAACCAGCTTCCAAAATATTTGACAATTGTAAATATATTTGACGAGCTTGTGTCAAATCATACGAACCAGTCAGGAAGTCATCCATGTAGAAATCCTACTTTATAATGCCAGAAATTTAGGCAGAAAATTTTCGCATTCAATTCCTAATTGAAATAACGAACGAATGGCCAAAAATGAGGCTGAAGCAATACCGTAGGTCACAATGTTTTTTAAATTATAAACGCACAGAGACACAGATGGAACCGTGCGCATCAAGATTCGTTGCAGTGACCTTTTTTGGTTAGGCTCGACTAGAACCTGCCTGCACGTCCTATAAATATCGGACAATATCGAATAGATATACTGCCGAAAACGAACAGCAATTATAAATAAATCCTCCTGTTTGGCACGACCCATAATTTGAACAATATTGAACATATGACCACTGGAAGTGGACATTGAACCATTTAAAAAGACACCTCGAAGTTTAGTTAACACCTCATGATGAGGAAACAATTTGAAGAATCCGAGGAATCTGGCATATCAAATGATACGTGACCTAGATCTTCGTAATCCTTCATTAACTTAAAATAAACTTCAAAAGGTTACTGGGTTGTCCGTCAAAGATCTTTCTAAAGAAAAGAATCTTTGAACGCAACCTCTCGAAAATAACCAAGGACCTCAGGAGGTCTGGTCTGCTTAAAATGCGCTTCGCAAGAATATTCTTCTTTTGAAAACGCTCGCTTTGTCGGACAGCTTTCAAGTTCACAGAACCTTACAAGCTGGTTGGGAACTTCGCTTGGACGATTTAAACGGCAACGAACTATAATAGTAGAAGGGGCCTTTATACGACCCGCCATTACACAAACAACAAAAGTCTTCTGTAATCGTAGATGACCGGGACCCAATATTATTTGTTCCGGTTGATTAACAAGAAGATCAGACAAGTGTATATTACTTGGAGTTATGTCTTGATCAACTTGGCAACTGGGAATGTTGCCAGTGAACTTATCGAGATTCAAAACAGAGAAATTGGACGGTGAACCAGAATCCATAAGATTTTTGATTGATGCTGAACTTCCGGCAGGGTCAAAAATCTGCGCGGAGTCGTTGGGTAGCAAAATCTGTACCTCAATGGTCTGCGAGGGCTCAACTTGTCCTTTTGATGACACGGACCGCTCAGGATGAGTCGACCGTGGTATGTCACTCATTAGATCCATTTTTCCGGCAGTGTCGGAATTCTGCACGGGAATGATAGGTGGTAAAATCTGGATATCATTTTGACAAATTACCGATATCTCATGTTGGGGTTCAACTTCTGGCTCAGGCGACACGGATCGCTTCGATTGAGTCGACCGTGATACGCCACCAGTAGAAACTGTCCTTACGGCAGAGTCAAAATTCTGCGCAGGGACGATAGGCAGCAAAATCTGCTTTTCACTACAACAAATCGCTTGTTTGGATTCACATAGTGATTTTGACGACACGGATCGCTCAGAATGAGTCGACCGTGATACGCCATCAGTAGAAACTGTCCTTACGGCAGGGTCAAAATTCTGCACGGGGACTAAAGGAAGCAACATCTGCTTCTTGTTACAAGATAATGCTTGTGACTTAGACGACACGAATCGCTCCGAATAAGTCGACCGTGGTACGCCACCTATAGAAACTGTCCTTCCGGCAGGGTCAAAATTCTGCACGGGGGGGACTAAAGGAAGCAACATCTGCTTCTTGTTACAAGATAATTCTGAATCCGTTTGTTCGGATTCAGTTTGTGGCTTTGACGACACGAATCGCTCCGAATGAGTCGACCGTGGTACGCCACCTATAGAAACTGTCCTTCCGGCAGAGTCAAAATTCTGTACGGGGGGGACTAAAGGAAGCAACATCTGCTTCTTGTTATAAGCTTGTGGCTTTGACGACACGTATCGCTCCGAATGAGTCGACTGTGGTAAGCCACCTATAAAAAGTGCCATTCCGGCAGAGTCAAAATTCTGCGCAGAACTGGACAGCATGGATCGCTCCGAGTGAGTCGATCGTGATAAGCTAGTCATAAAATGTGCATTTTTTGCAGATTCATAACTCTTCATGGAGACGATGAGATAAGCAGAAATCGTGCCATCGGATGCTTGCTCTATTATGAAATCTGAACCCGCCTTGCATTCTGATTGTTCGCAAGTAGACTTTATCTTGCCTATCAAAATTTCGGCATCGGTCATGATATCAAAAAAATCATTCTCGAACTGAGCAAGTTGAATCTCGTGATCATCGTCATCATCAATAGCAGTGATGTTTGCATGAACCTCCTTGTATTCGGTTAAAAGTGACTCTGAGGAATCTAAACGCCTTTGCAAAGATAAGACAATCTTTGCAGGTTCTACAATTACCTCGAGATTGCCACACAAATCTTGCGCACTGCCAAGATATGTTGCAAAATGCGTCAAAGTCGCCTTAAGAGCAGCACGCGCTCTCTTAAACTCATTCATATTAAAAGAAATAACTAACCTCTGCTGAACAAACTCACGAATTACCAATTCAGGCGAATACGGCAGCAGCAGAAACTAGACCAACCAAAATATCACCGATGAAATATCCGGCTCGAAGGACCAAATGTTTTTGTCTTCTATTGCACTCAATGGCAAATCGAGATGTTAAAGTAGAAGAACTAAAATATAGTGGACTGTATATATATAATTCGAAAATAAAGCTACGAAATGATCTGAAAAAGATGTTAAAAAATGATCGACGAAAAAATGACCAGAAATTATTATTATTGAAGATCGTTGGAATCTTCAGATAAAGACGAAATGGAATGAGAATTGAGGGTAACCTCAATTTGCATGAGCAAAGAATATTTTGTCTGAGCTGCAGCAACAGTAGAAATGGAACGCTCACACCTCGGACCTGGAAGTAAAGGATGCAGAACCAGCTGAGTTTCCAATGAAGTGGAATATCAGTTTTATATATATTTTTTATTTTTAGCATTTGTTTAATAATGTTTTTAATATTTTTCCCTATTTGTAAAGCCTTTGAAAGCACTAATCTTTCAAGGCTGGGGGTATGTTTACGACTTTTTTATTTATCAAGTTTACTATTTGACTTTCTTTTTTACACTATTTTTTATTTCTTTGTAACCAAAGGAATATTAGTGTTTTTTTGTTTGTAAATAAACATTGCATAATTTTCTGCCATTGAGTGCAGTCGAAAGTTCATTGAGTAACTTTTATTTTCGAATTATTTATATACAGTCCACTATATTTTAGTTCTTCTACTTTAACATCTCGATTTGCCATTGAGTGCAATAGAAGACAAAAACAACTTTTCTGAAATACATAAACTTTAAACTCGTTAGTTTCGGAACAATACTAATAGCATTCCCATAAACACAAAGAAGTTTACTTTGAAACTGTAAAAAACACAAAACAGCTTATTTGACGTCTACTCCTTAATTAAATTTTTGAACGCTGAAATCAAACAGGTAACAACAATGCATTCGATTTTACTGATTCATTAACATTGAAAAGATATTGTCACAATGTCATTATTTCTGGTGTGCCACTGTTGATCAGTTTTCCCTACCTGATGTAGTTATACAAACGATTTAATTTATTAAAATAATTAAATAATTACACACAATAATAGTATGTATCATTTTACTACGATTACGCCTTTATATTGCCAATTAAATACAAATGCTTTCTTTTGCGCTAAATTCAAAAATTTCACAATTTGCATGCTTTCAAATGAGTCGCAAAAATTGACAAATATCAACACAAATATTCCAAATCAAAGGTGAACTTTATCAAATAAACTATTTTTATATTTGAAAAATTTTTTATATTATACTTACGCATTTTTATAATTGTGTTTGGTGATATATTAAGTTTATTAATAGTGTAAAAATCCCATTATTATTATTATTATTATTATTATTATAAAAGTTAATTACATGCCTTGTTTAATGAAAATTTATTAGTAGTTACTGCTTTATTATATAGTAATGAAAGCAAGTTATTAATTTTCTATATTTGCTTCATCTCTATTTATTGATTAAAATATTAATTGATATTGATTAAAGCATTAAATTTTTATTAATAATAGAAAGGCTTTCTTTTAACATGGTTCGAAATTTATTCTGCAAAAATGTAGAAGTCGTATCTGTACAAATTAATTTAATTATTTGCCGAAAATTTGCACCAAATAATAAAAATATTTTTCCTACGACGGTATTCGAAACTAATGTATATTGTGCAATTTAGTAGACTCGAATTAAGTGTGTGAATATGGTTATATCCTAACAGCTTGAAGTATCAAGCGTGCATTTTAATACAAATTTTTACAGTTGTCATAAATTTTGACGCTATTACAAAATTCAATATAAACATTTTTAAGAACTCCACGAAAATTCCCACTGATTCCGACACGCCTAATTAGTTTTTCCATTTATGTTATATTTGTAATAGTTGTTTTCTTTTGACCAAAATTTGAGGTTGTCGAGATTGTAGGTTTATTTTAATAAAAAGTCAGTTCAGTTTTTTTTTGCGTCGCAGGAAAAATAGTGTTCATAACTCGATCGAAAGTGGAATATCGTGTTGCTCGTGTACTGGAATCACTCGGCTACGCTTCGCTTCGCCTCGTTCGTCAAAGTTCACACTCGCCGATATCATCCACTTTCGACTCTCGTTATAAAATATACTACTTTCTACGCCCATACTTTAATCGATTTATTAAACATTTACTACTTGCACTTTAATGATATCCATTAAGATATAAAATTTTCATTAAGATACAAATTTTCAACCAATGGAAATGCAACATCACTAATATTCGATCAATATCAAGTGTTGCCCCATGAGGATGGGGGGATCTAAAATTTATCAATTTTGACAGTTCATAGTTACTGTTAACCTCGTCAATTCCTAAAATTTGTGCTTTTTACAAATAAAATCGGTGAAAATATGTGATGTTGATAGTGAAATTAAAATTTAGCTCCACCAGAAATTGTGGAATGGCTTACAAGAGTCGAAAGCAATTTATTGTCCGTAAAATTAGCAATGACACACGAAAACTTTTACTCTCAATTTATGAATTGGAAGGACAAAAATAATGTCCAAAACTTTTCAGAAAATGTCTTAATTGTTTTCTGTGTTTTCTTTGTAATAAAGTTTTCATAATATTTTCTTAGTTATAACTTATAATTTCATTACAAGTTTAACACATTTTGAAAATAAAGTGCTTGGTTTTTAATATTATGACTGGTCGTAGAAAAAATAGTGTATGCAACTCACATTTAATGCCTATTAAGACAATCGTATTCATTCTCATACTCGTGTCTTAATAGCTATCATTAGATGCTCATTGAATAATATACTAATTAATATACGAATAATAATAATAAATAAAATTCTAAAAAGCTACAATTTTAAATTTTTTTAAAAGTATTCGCCCACTCCTAGCCGTAACCGAAAGAGAATGTTTCAAACAGAATATTGATCAGCATACCACCAATAAATTTAAGGTCGTCATACCAAACCAATAACACTTTTAATGAAAGGTTGAAAGGGCTCTTAATAATTCCTCAGAATAATACAGTTTTAAACAAATTATAAAAACTTCATTACTTGGAGTAGTGAAATTAATCCAAATATTTGAAATTTGAAATAATAAATGGATCATTGACTTCATTTCTAAAGCAGTTTTTTAATAATTGAACAGATTAAGTGTTAACACAATAATAAGTGAAATGGAAATCAAAATTATGCATCTGCTTTAAATTTTCAAGTCCTTGATAACTGCAACATTTTTTTATTTTTAGTATTATTATTTTTCGATCAGGACAAGTTAATATGTAAATTTGATTATTTAATATTGTTCAATTTTAAATGTCGTTTTACCAGTAACGTGGATGACCGTGACCTATATGTTTGAAGACTTAATTTACCAGCGTAATATTTTGTTACTAATTAATTTGAGCAATATAAGAGGCAAATATAAAATGTTTAATTTAGAGATTACCACTTTATAAACGCTTTTAATTTCAGACTTGCATTAAACTGTATAATTAGTAAAGAAATTATTATTATTGCAATTTATTATCCAAATGCAAAATTAATATAGTTTTCTACGCTATCTGTATAGGCCGAATTGCCTGGCTGTTTCTCTTTTTGCTTAGATTCTCCAAATGAGACACCTTTTCTGATTGTATGATTTATTAATACAATATACACAATAAAGCTAAATTATGCACTAGTGTTTTTATGATGTTGAAACTTTGAGCTATTGTAAGTAACTGACTTAAATGTTTTCTATGGACCTTAAGGGTAATTTTGGGAGAGGGACACTTCAGGTACTTTTAGAACCCGAAGCACATGTGCGCGTCCACTATCATACATTTACATTATATCTTTTTCGTCTAAATTTAAATTTGGACTTTCTATCTGTCATCTCTGATACATCTTGTTTCTTCAAAAAGCTTTGTAATTTCACAACACTTACCGAATTTATTGGTTGCGACTTGAAAGTTTGTAAAGAACGGTGAATTTCAATAAATCATAAATTAAAGAAAAGTTTAAGAAATCCATGAAAAATGACAAATGAGCGTCGCAACGCCACATCAAAAAAACTGACAACGGAATTAACATCAGATCGTAGCTTAGTAATAACGGAATAGATAGCCCGGGGTGACTGTTAACGTTGGATGCCCCTGTACATTTACAATTTTAAAATCGTTACAGTTTTAAAATGTCAACCAGAACCACTATTGTGCTGCTAAAGTAATAAAAATAACAATTATTCAGATACTTAATTTTATTATTTTATCTGTAAGGCTATAAAATTTGCTTTCGTAACAGAATATTTAGAAGATGAATAATTGAATAGCGAGAAATCGGTCAGATCGTTATGAATTTGTAAGTTTATTCTAGCTGAACACGCGATAAATCGTGATAACCGACCCTTAAAATTCATTACGAAATAATGATATCAAGACGTGCAAGAGGGAAGAACCGAAACTCGTGAAACATGATTTTAATATTCGTCCTTGAGGTTCGTGACAGTTCAGTTCAGGTCGCAGGTCAAGGACGAGCTACTGACTGACGGGAAACGTTCATTACAGATGAGTTAACTTCAAAGCTTGATGCTGCAGGCCAGCGAGTGCTCCAATGCACATGAATCGGGTTAATTATCAAAATGTGCTAATTTCGTTATAATAATGAGCTGCTGTAATTAGTTTCTAAGTAGTGAATGTTTTTGACTTTGTTGATAAGCTGGAAATTTATTAAAATTTTCATGGGTGGATCGGACAAAAACATCTTTTATTGTGAAAAACATTGGCTGGAGGACTCAAAATTAATTTTAATAGAATGGATATTTTAAAGTTGTCAAGAGAAAAATAATTCTTTTGCGTTATTTATGTAACGTAACTTCGTATGTAACTTTGTTTAATATGATTTCCAAGTAGTACCTACTTTTACAATTTTCCATGAATCATTTTAATTCCATTTCTTCAAAAGTAATTTACATCTTAATTACTTTTTTTCGACTCTTCTATGAATAATCTCAGTACGCATTAAAATGTATATTCTACAAAATTGGTCTTGTTTTCAACAATAGTTTTTATGCAGTAGCCAACCTTGATCACACCCAATTTTTAACACCTACAATGTTTACTATCCGTGTTTGTTACAAGTCTTTACGAAAATTTTACTTTTAAAATACAAGTCGAATAACCAGTCTAATTCAATCGGACGCATTACTCTAATAGCGTAGTTGAGATCCGCTAGTATTGAATTAATGACATTCACAATAACACCAGTTAACCACAGCAACTATACGATGAAGCTGCATGACATGATTTGTAATTTTAGGAAAATTTTAAATTAAATCTAGAAAAAAACTTTAAATGAAATCTGGGTATGTTACAATATGAAACGTAATTTTCCCATTTAGGTTTTTAACTATCAAGTACTTGACACCGTATCCTAAATTGTTCCGCTCAAACGAAAATACAATATAAAAGTGTTTCAAACCATAACTAAAATTTTTTATAAAAAAATATAAAAATCTCAAAACTTTTCTATGTCACAAACTTTCAATTTCGTATTTTTAATAATCAATCAACTTACTGTCACTGTGCACACTATTATTTCAAAGGTATACATATTCTTGTTCTATAATAGGTTCTTTTTTACTTGAATACTGTTTATGTTGTATAGAAATACGTATCTATTCATAATGCATATACAGTACAATCCCGATCATCCGAGTCTCGGTTATCCGAGTCTCCGCGTTATCCGAGCGACCCCTGTTTTTTAATTGTTCCGTGTTATTCTAGCTGATCCTGAATTTTATCCGAGTTATTCGAGAAAATTCGGAGAAATTCAATAAAAAAGTTGCAAGAGGCAAAAAATCGGCTGACGTGATTATTTTCATTACTTAGAATTTCACTTCCGTTTATTTGATTCATGGCACTATATGAAGTCAGAAATGTCTGAAATGTTAACTTCGAAGAAACGTAAGAAAGCGGTGGTTACTCTAACACAAAAAATTGAAGCATTAGAACGTCTAGATAGGGGTGAATCAATTAAAGTTATTGGTAGTGAATATGGCGTCGGCAAAGTCACAGTAGGGGTGATTGGCGAAGAAACCGAGATAATATTAAGCAACGGCATAGTCTACAAGCTTCGGGATCTGGGGTAAACGAAAATGTATGAAAACAGGTGACCACGAAAAGGTCGGTGATAGCTTATATTTATGGTTCACACAACAGAGAGGCAAGGGAATCCCCGTGTCTGGCTCTATATTAAAAGAAAAAGCCCTATGGCTTAATAAACATATTAATGATGTTACTCCAAATTCGGCAACTAAAAATCTGCGGTGAAAAACTTTCTTCAGATACAGCAGGCATTCAAAAATTTAAAGACGATATCCACAAACTGCTCGCAGAAGAAGGTCACTTAACCGATCAGATCTACAATTGTGATGAAACTGGCGTAAATTTTAAATCGATGTCAGCTAAGACTTTTGCTGCTAAACAAGAAGCTTAGGCACCTGGGTACAAGCGCAGCAAAGAAAGACCGACCGTAATGGCTTGTAGCAATGCATCTGGAAGGCACAAGCTTCCTTTAATGTGCATAGGAAAATCTGCAAAGCCGCGAGCTTTCAAAAACATAGCCCAAGGAGCTTCACCTGTTTACTATAAAACCCAGAAAGCCGCCTGGATGGACAGAACACCGTTTAAAATTTGATTTTATGACGAGTTTGTGCCCAGTGTAAAGACATTTATTATTAAAGCAGGGTTAGTTTTAGATAATGCACCATCACATCCAGAAGAAGCAACGCTAAAAAGTGGAAATATTACGGTTAAATTTTTTCCAACAAATGTTACAGCTTTAATTCAACCGATGGATCAAGGGTTTCTGGAAAATCTGAAGAGGAACTACAGAGACGCCCTCTTCTACAGCATGCGTCGGAAAAGAGCGTAACTGAAGATCTAATAAAAGTTTAGAAGGATATTAACCTAAAACATGTCGTTTATTGGTCGGCTGAAGCTTGGAATGCCACGAAGCGATTGACTCTTACAAAATCTCGGTCGAAGATTTTGACCGCTCGGGCACGAGAAGAGGAGGACGATGATGAAGAAGACATCAGTTTATATGAATTAATGACACGTCTAAGAGGATGCGACAAAGTGTCACCAACCGAAGTGCAAGAAGGGATCGTAGCCGATGATCCTGAGGAAAGTTTGGTCGATCAAGAAATAGTTGCTCAAGTATTAAATCAAAATGATGAAAATGACTCCTGCAAAGAAGACGAAGGTAATGATGATGAAGGTAACAAGCAGCTGGTATCTTACGGAGAAGGCCTGATGGCATTAGAGACTGCTTTACGATATGCCGAACAGCAACAAGAAGCTACTCCTTCTGATGTTCTGCTCATTAACTTACGTATACGTATGTACATATGTATATGTATGTAGTCGTATGAATAATGTCGACTTATGTATGTATTCGTGTAACATTTATTTTTTCCGTAAGTTTCCGTATGATGCGAGATTTTTCTTATCCGAGCAGGGGCTGGTCCACATTAGCTTAAATAATCGGGATCCTACTGTATATGCATATATTTCTGTTATTATTAACTTTTAGAAAATGGTTTAATAATTATGAAAAAATGTCTGCTGCTACTCAAACAATAGTGTTTTTTGAACAACCACATAATGCAAGCAATATTACCCGACGATAACTTTTAAATCACGACCGAAGACGAGTGTGACAATTTGTTAACCGAGGGTACTATAGCCAATACATGCAAAGTAAATACGTTAGTTTATCCATGAGTTTTTACAAAGTTCAAATCTATCAATACACGGACAGGTCAATCAATTCACATCCATTTTTTTATAGTTCAAACTATCTATCACTTATATTCGATTATTTATGGACGATTTCTTTGTGTTGTTTATGTCGGTGGTGGTGTTAATTTGTATTTAAATATATTGAAATAATTTGCTAACATGCCTGAGGAAATAGTTTGGGTGGAGGTTTCACTATTATCCAATTCTTGCATATGTTTAAACTCTTGCATTAAACTCTATGTTAATGTCTATTTATTATGTGTCACGATTATTGGTCATAGAGTTTAATTAAAAGGCATCCTCCCATATTCTGTTGTTTTATTGAAGACACCTCCTCCCCTAAAAGTCTCACCAAAGCATGATTAAAAAACAATAGTATATTATTATACAAGTTTTATAAGATGATCTATGGTCGTACGAGTACGACAATACATCTTATAAAACGAGTGCAATATACTATTTTTTCTACTTTGGAGCTCTTAATTTTATGAAAATTTGAAAATAATAATAATAATAATAATAATAATAATAATATAATATATAATAATATATATATAATATATAATATAATATAATATATAATATATATATATAATATAATAATAACCGATCGCTGTACCAAACATGAATTTTATGTACTTTGAGGAATTACATATTTTGGTAGTCTTAAATAAGTTAGAAAACCGTTAGGAAAAGAGTATTGATTTTGACAAAATAAAGCTTCACTGATTTATCAAACCATTCCTGTTTAGACATAATTGTTGAATCCTTAGATTTCGTGTCACAAATTAACTACTTACGTGATTGAAACTTTATGAACTTACAATTACATTGTAACTTTGTAAATGACTTGTAATCGATTGTAAAACACGATTCTGTATTGAAGAAGTGTCAAGTATTTAAATTATATGATACCCCACCCCTTCATATAAACAAAGTTGTTGTTAAGTTCTAAGAAATATAACCGATTTTTCAGATTAAAAGGTTTTTATTTGGATTACTACATTTCTACCACTGTTCAGTTACTGGAAATTCGTATCAACGAAGTTCGGATTAAAGGATTCCTACCAGATTTAAAGAGATAATTTTATTTTACGGAACATTTACAAACAGGTTTACAAATCACCGATATGTTATTTCCTAAATAATTTTTTTACTTTGAAACTCCTCTGAATTAATAATCGAGAAGGTTTCGAATAGCTTGCAAACACCTCCATTTGTCCGGAAGATAAAACGGTTCAAAAATGAGTGGAAATGGCGTGTCGAAACCTGTGACTCGAGTCACAGGAGCATGAAGCTGTAGGAAACATTCCTCCTGCAACAGACATGACTCCAATTACTAATATTATAAATAGCACAAATAAGGAACAAAAAATAGAACGAGATGCTTTTTAATTGGAAACACGACCTTGTTTGTGTAATATGCAAGGCCGGGCTATTACACTAACGAATGTCATCGAAAATATCAAGAGATTCACCTCAATATCATGAAAAAATACATTAAACTTTCACTACCTGGATCGAAGCTGATATTTCCGCACCAAATCCATTAGTTAAAGGAGCCTCGTGCGCTATTAAAACACGACCTGTTTTTTGGGCAGACTGTAACAAAAAAAGAGTTTAATTAGTAATTGAAGTAAAAAGATATCAATGAACTGACCTTACACACTGTGTCCCTGTCCCAGGGCAAAATAGATACAAGGTCTATGACCTCACAGGACGCATTAAACTTTTCTTTTGCTAATTGAGCCACTTCTAAGAGAACGTGTACTTGATTTCCCCAGCCAATTAGGGTCACAGCATCCCCTGTTCAAAAAAGTGCATAAATCACTCATTGGTATAATATGAGTCCAAGTATTCAGCTGTATATATTAAAACTTGTATAAATTAATTTCTGTAATCTTAAAATTAATGTTCCCTTTTATTGTATACAGGGTTTAGCATTTTTGAGATAAAACCTTCTTCAGTAATCAAAAAATTCTGAAAATTGGAAATAAAATTCTTCAATTGAAGACCTGAGAATGAAAAGTAGACAAAGACCAAAATTTTAATTTCACAGGGAGACAGGATTTAGTCACTTGTCACCCTTATACTTGTTCTTTGCGTACAGTTTGGACTTAACAAATGCTAGTCAATAAAATAAGCGAATTTGTACAGTTCTTATTTTAAACGATGCAGCTCCTTTTGATACGTTGAAACTGGTCAAAACCTAAAATCGGAAAAAGTGGAGTTATCCACTATTCATTCTCACACCGTCAATTGTCAAATGACAACATGGCCGAATAATTTTTAAGTTAAATCAGTGAGCAAATTGACTTGCGATTTATGATCAAACTATTAAAGCTATCAGGAATTTGTTTTCGCAGTCTTACCTACGTTACAGTGTAGATTTTATAATAGGTAAATTGACATTTAGATTTTAATAGTAACTGAAAATCATTTTCTAATATCGTCTAATTTATTTGTGGTAGAAGCCTTAAATGACATTCGCGTAAAGCTGTGGCAAAAGTTGTCAGGGTGATTTAATAAGAACATTTGCAGCAGGACATCTGGTAAAAATTGGATCTCATTGATAAGCAACAGTATCCAGAGCCGTATAGCATGTATTCTATACCATTCTATAGAAATTAAAACCATCAGTACAGACTCAATTGAATTAAATTTGATTTGAATTTGAATGATTTATAGTGCAACTAGACGCACATTTCGAAGCTAATTTTAGAAGCCGTTTACTTCTCTGCATACAGCAAGAATGTTGCCATTTTGAACATCTAATGCAATTAGGAAGGTTTTCATTGTGTTTACAAGAATCCAATTTACTAAATCAAAATTTGTAATAAAAAAACTAAAAAGGATTGTAAGAAGAAAAAGTGAGGAGGCAGTAAGATTTGGCTTATTGATAAACGAACAAAAAACTTCCTATATGATAATGGACGGTACGCAACGAGATGAGGAGCTTTATCTAACAGTGCATGTGACTGGCAGAGAAAAGTGCAGTTTTGAAAGAATTCACATTCTTCAGGGTTAAAATTGAGGAAAATGGAAAAGAAGACTAAGAGGTAAAAGTAAGGAAAGCAAAGGGGAGTCAAAAATAAGGAATGCTGAGACTATTAATGAGATCTAAGTTTGTTACAAGAACTAAAGAGAGAATCTACAGAACAGTGGTAAAGCTACAGTTGTAATGCATGTGAGACGTGGGTTTTGAAAAAATCTTAAAAGGAGAGTTTGGAGCGATGGGAAAGGAAAATGTTGAAGGCAATTTATGGGGGAGTCAAAACGGAGGATGAATGGAGAAGAAGAACGAACAAGGAGCTGGAAGTATGGTGAACCCATAATAACAGTTTATATTAAAGCATAAAGAATTAGATGGCTGGGGCACATAGAAAAAATGGAAAATGTTAGAATGACAAAGATAGTACTCAACAGAAACCCAATATGGAATAGAAGAAAAGGAAGGCCTAGAAATAGATGGATGGAAAGTGTTAAGGAAGACCTGCACAAAATAGGCATAAATGACAGGAAAAATAAAGCAAAAAATAGAATTTTATGGAAAGAAATAGTTTGGGAATCACTGTGTAAAGTGTGAATTCAATTAATTAGTTAGTTAGTTAGTTAGTTAGTCAGTTAGTTAGTTAATTAGTTTAGTTTCATACTAAATGAATGATTATTTTAATTAAGCACTACGCCTTAGGCCTATGATGTCTGTAGAGCGCTATAAAAATCCAATTTATAAGTTCGGATTTAAAGTAACAACTACCTGCCTTGTAAGGCATTCTGTTTGTGTTTACAATTAATAACTAGCGCTTAAGCGACCATTGTCGACTAAGATTTACGATGTATCAAGGGAAAAGTTTTGAAGAAGCTTATTAATTTGAAATCGACGGCTTTTTTAAAATTTTACATTTCGACAACGTGTTTGTTCTCTGCAAAAAACAAAAAAAATATTTTAATTTATTTGAAATAATTAAATTCAAAAAATAAAACTGCCATATGATAGTACGATAATATTGTAGATTATTGGCCGCGGATTTTCAATTTTTAGAGAGATCACAAAGTTGCTTTTTCGCCCAAATGCTATACGATGGACCAGCCTATATAGTTAATCCCACATTCATTTAAAATATGATAGACCATCACAGTTTAAAAAAATATGTCATCAAGTAACTTGATGAACTGTTATAATATCTCATTACATTAGAAAAAATACATTGCGTGATCAGGATTTAATTAAATGTTATTCTAAAGCGTGCAAAAGAGATTACAATTGAGAAATTTGCAATTTCAAAATGAATGAACGATAAGGCACTTAAGAATGTTACGATCATTTTATCTTATAATTAATTGGTCACGAGCCCATTCATTCAACAATTCAATGAACTTTTTAATTACCCTCTAATAAAATATCAGCTTTGTCTAAAGGTAACACGTAATCTTCAGCAGGAACATCCTCAACCGCACCTCGGTACATTGCTTTGGGTTCTAAAACTATACAAGGATCAGGTTCTCTAATTGAGGCCAAAAGAAGCCCTTTTGCACTTATTGGTCCCCTCGGCACTAAAATCTAAAGAAAAGTTTTACACACCGACCACATTTATTTTTTACTTACGTACTCTGAGTCCAGGTGTGTGTGCGAAATAAGCTTCGGGACTTTGGGAGTGATATATTGCTCCGTGGCCAACGGCCCCGCAAGGAGTCCTTATTGTTAGTCCGCCACAATTGAATTGATTTCCGCTCCTGTATCTATACTTGGCAGCTTCATTTACTATCTAAATTAAGAAAATTAATTAAACAGGAACAGGATAAATTACGCTGTGAGACCTGATCGAAAGCGGGAAAAATATAGTCGGCAAATTGAATTTCTGCGATTGCGGTTGTACCAACGACAGCAGCTCCGATTGCAAATCCTGCGATGCCTTGTTCGCTAAGAGGGGTATTAAAAACACGTGATTTGCCGTATTTATCTTGTAAGCCTAATGTGCAACGAAAAACCCCCCCGAACGCTACATCTTCTCCAAATACCATTGCTGTTTCATCAGTTTTCATTGCGATATCTAAAGCGCTGTTAATTGCTTGACACATATTCATTCGAATTAATTCACCTGAAACAAATTTAATTCATTAAAAAGTATCCGTAAAAATTAATTTAAAAAAACTTATTCGGAATATTCTTTAAACTATACAGTAGTTTGTGTAGACGTAGCATAATAGTTATTTATGTACCAAGTCAGTAAAGTGATTCTTTATCGAACTAGTCTGAGATTATGAGCCGAGCGAGCAAAGCGAGCTAGGCGAGTAAACAAACGAGTGCGATAAAGGTACTTTACTGAAGTGGTGCGTACAAAATTTTATCGCCAACCGTAAAAATTTATAATTAAAAAAAATGGAGATATAACTTTACACATTTTATTATGACAAAGTAAACAGCGAATACAAAACAAATATACTTATTAGTTGTATTAAACGTGAACATACACCCTGACGCATTATAAAAATTAATTCCTGAAGTCGAAGGAGTTTGAATTGAAACTGTTTGAGGATTATAATAATTTGTAAATATTTATTTGAATTGTCATTGGTAACAACTATGTTGTCAGTTTGATTTTCGCCTAAAATCGTCTTTGCGATTTTTGTTTTATTGAGCATAGATTCCTCAACATAGAAACCTGCAATCGTGTCGCTTTTCCACCCTCCTTTACCGCCTGCGTTGGCAAAAAGAGTGGCGGACGTTCGGCGAAAACAATGTCCCGTATAAAGTGATGGTTCTGGCAAATGCAGATAGTTGGCAATTTTACTTGGTATCCTTCCAAAAGGATGGATTCCAACTGGCTGGACTGTGCATTTGCCATTTCTATAAGCTTTTACCATTGAATAATACGACCACATCGTAGAAGGTTTATACTCTTTCGATAAATCGAAAAAATACGTCAGTAAAACGTTTTCACTATATTTTTTAATTTCGTGTTTCTTGCACCGCTGCATGAATATGTCATACTGGCGATTGTATTTTTCGACTGATTTTTGAGACAGAATTTCCAAAGACGTCTCTAACGACTTCTGAATTTCAGGTGGCGTGCACTGAAAGTCTTCTTCCATTATTTTCTACAAATAATTCGCCACATAACTTTTACTGCTGGAGCTGTGACAGTGGCAAACGATTTCTGTTTAATGTCATACAGTTATGGCTATTTTGATAAATATTTGCGGCAGGTAAGATGCTTGATTTGTACAGTAGGATAAAGTGTTTGTTTACTTCCGAAAAATGCTATGGTAATGCATGGCTCTATTGACGGTTGGCGATAATAGTTATTTATGTATCTAGAACGAAAAGTAAAACTTTAAAGTACGAGCAGTTGTTTACAGCCGAGGCGTTTAGCCGAGGCTGAAATTACTTGCGAGTACCTTCTAAGTTACTTTTCGTATGAGATACAAACAAAACTTTATTTCATACTGGATATTTTACGTGTTAAATTATTGTGAACATAAATTTTGACGTTTTATTTTTGACAACCAATTCGTAATAATTTATTATAAGTAAGCGATGAGCAATTTTCATAGCAACGGAAGTTTGTTTACTTAATGACAAATCAAAATTTTACTTTTTCGTAATGTTTTCTATATTTTAAATGAGGCTAATCAGGCAAAGAAAAATGTAATACCCAAAAAAGCGAAAAATCAGTACTAAAAGGAATACAAGATGTTATGTAACTGGAAGGAGGAAAAGAATATTTCGATTGTGAATGAACATATCCTCTTGGTATATTTTTCAAATAAGGTAGGTACGTAGGGCATTGTTATCGACATAGCTCAGCTACTATGCTAGCAGACGCCGGAACAACCGGAGTCAATATTAAAACACATAAGGGACGGAAGAGTTCCACTATGGCTGAAAGTTATTTAGAGGGTTCAATTGAAAATAAGAAGAGATGCTCAAAAATTATATTGCAGTCAGAGAAGAATGTTATCGGAACCTCATACTCTCCTGTTGTGGCAGAAGCAATTGTAAATTGGACCTTTAATGTGCC
This sequence comes from Dascillus cervinus, assembly GCA_949768715.1. Classification (NCBI taxonomy): domain Eukaryota; kingdom Metazoa; phylum Arthropoda; class Insecta; order Coleoptera; family Dascillidae; genus Dascillus; species Dascillus cervinus. The sequence goes on along the minus strand of OX458316.1, from coordinate 13,195,442 downwards.
CGGCTCCGATAAATTGTCATTTGAAGTTGTTGCCATAGAAACAAACTGACGTAAAATTTTAAAGTTCTAGGACTTTTAAAATTTTACTTTAAAGTACTAGCACTTTAAAGATCTACTTTTCGTAGCATAAATTGGCCAAAAAGCGACACTTTAGAAACCAGTATGAAATAAAATGAATTTATGGTAAATTCATTGCTAAAATCTTTGGTTTCAGTGGTTTACCTTTCGAATTGTGGTTTGATGTTTTTTAATGTAATTTCCTGCAATATTCTTCCGAATTATTGAAATAGTTCTTGAATTCGTATATGCATAATGAAATAATCTTTATTTTTGATCAGGAAAACGAATTTAATATGTTAATCACTTGCATTTATATGAATTCACGGAAGGTGTTTCAAATCATATTATATTACAAGTTGTATTTGCACAATCATTGAGTTTTTAACAAATTTGAGGCAAATTTCATCAATTGTTTGCTAAACGTATAATGAACGACTTTCTCGATGCATTAAAACCTTCAAGAAAATACACTTGTGGGTATTAAGATTTAATTATAATATAATGGTGATAAAGTCTGCATTTAAACAGATACTTACAATAACCGTAATTCATTTGCTAATTTATAGTGATGCTAACATACGGAGTTGTGAGAATCGATTGTACAAACTTTTACACTTATGTAGTTGTGTTGATGTCAAATTTTTATCCATACTTATAATTTTAAAACAATTAAATTTCGATATTATTATTAATGTTATTGAACACTTAGAAGCATTGGAATTCACTGAAGCAATCAGTTTGACGTCACATATCTACTCTTACTTAAATACTTCATTTGAACTTAAATTAAAGTAGCCCAAAGTTGAAAATATAATCATGCAATAGAGCGTATCCGATATACAGAGTGGACATAAAAGAATGTGACTCGAATAAGTTATGAAATTTTAGAACTTGTTAACTTGAAACCGTTTAATGATAGAACGTCCAAGGGGCTTGCCGACTGAACAGTTTGTGCTGTCGACCAGCCCTACTTTTCTTAAGTGGGTTCTTCCTTATTAGCAGGACAACTGTTATACAGTTGACGAGACCAGAATATTTTGGGGTATTCGAACTGCAAATTCCAACACTTGAACTGAGATAAAATCGAATGCAGCCTTTTGTTTAAGTTCCATGACTTACTGCCTAATTTTATCCAGCAAAATCACTAGACAGTGGGATTTTAATTAACTTTGTGTTAAATAACGACTATGTCTCTGTCAAGAGATTACAAATCCTATTAGAAGAACCAATTATAAATGTGGGTCTGCCGGCAGAATCGAATGATCATGTCCAACGTTCCAACAGCTGATTGAAAGTTCTTTCATTAAGGTTATATAACCCAGTAAACATTAAAATTTTGCGTCCTAAAAGTTATTTATGATACAAGTGTTAAAAGTGACATTTTATTTTGTGAGTAGCAAGATTGCGCAACGAGCGCAGCGAGTGAAGCAACCCTATGAACAAAATAAAATCACTTTTAACACGCATACCATACACTATTCTTTCTACAAACACCATTAAAAGCACTTTAAAACCTTTTATTAAAGATTCCCAAAATTACCTAAAAAAGCTGGTAGTCTGTTACATCTATAAATCAAGTTTACTAATTGTTTAACATAAGCTTGTCAAAAGCAAAAAAGAATTGCGATAAGTGAAGAAATTCCGATTAGCCCAGTAAAAATGTATTTTTACCCTGCAAAAGGTCGGTCAGGTTTGGTTTTTTGATATGTTTTATCACAAATGCCCCTAATGTTAATGTCCAGTTTTTGACCTCGTGACCTTTCCGAAAGGTGTTGAAAATGGGGTTTGAACTTAAGAAAAACACGTTTTTGAGTACGCTGCGCAAACGGCTATTTGAAAAAAAAATTTTTTGATCCATTTAAATACCTGACGATATGGGCATTCAGAATCGAACCGAGACCGCTACTCTAGGACCAATAGTTTATGAGCTACGATTTTTTGAAGTTCACCACTTTGATTGCTTAAATCGCAAATGAACTGTTTTTGCTGTTATCTCACGTCTCGTGCGCTCCTGTCTGATTCACTAGTTACATCGAAACAAATAATATGGCACTGTAATGGGCATTAAAGGCTCTTTACTATGGTTTTTTGTTTGATCCAATTGGATAAAAAATTACCACACGGCGAGCAATCAAACTTGGAAAATTATTGAAAAAACTCCCTATTTTTAGTACGGTTTCAGTGTGCTCTCAAACCTGCCCATTATAACCAATCTCAAAAATTTTACATTCCATGAATACGCGACAGCTTATGGGGCACAGAAGTGCAAAAAATATTTTTTTTACTACTGACACCCCTGGACCAGTGCAGCTTTATTCCAAACGGGGCGCGGACTCAAAAATAACGAAAACCTTAAAATTCTCCTAGATTCCTGAAAGTTGGCAAAAAATTCAAAATTTTCGTACGACAAGGCAATGATAAGTTTATTGCAGAGGCATTTAACGACAAGTATTTAATGTTCAAAGTAGCTGTTGTAATGGGTATATTAGGTGCGTGTCGCCGCGCCGTGGAGAACTCTGCCAAATGAGAATAAACGATATTGAAGATTTAGGCAATTCACTAGTGGTAAACATTCTAGATAGTCAAACCAGAGTCCCAAGAACCTTTACTGTTATCACTGACGCTTACCTAAAATTATATCGTTAGTACTTAGCATTGCTTCCAGATCATATCAACCACCAACGTCTTTTTATTGAATACTCTGATAATAAATGTACAATTCAGCCAGTGAGAATTAACACATTTGGAAAGTTGCCTGCAGATACAGCAAATTTTTTCGAGTTACCAAGCTGTGAACTTTATACTGACCACTGTTTCAGTCGGACATCCGCTAGCTTGTGAGCAGATTCTGGGGCAAATTTATCCACAATCAAAAGACATGGAGACTGAAAAAGTTCTAGCGTCGCCGAAGGATACTTTGAGAATTCTTTAGAAAACAAAAAGAATTGCGTGTCAAATTCTTCCAAGTAATTGTCCTTCTTCCAAGAGTTTAGACGTACAGTGTAATAACAAAATTTTGTCCACAGCTGGCCATCTTCCAAATAATCAATCTTCCAACAGTTCTGATCTACCGTTTAATCTTAATAACTAACTAAATTAACTAACTCGAGTAAAATTTGAATAAAAGTTTTCAAAGCACACATTTTGTACCACCAGTTTCAGTTTGACGTGTGACTTTTGAAATATCCTGTACTTTGAAAGAAAGTAATGAGAAAAGTTACCTATCCCTTTTAGGAAAGTAAATATTTAACGAACTAAATTGTTAATTTCTTCCGAGCACTTGTGCAAGGTAGGAATTAGAACAAGAGAACAATACACAAGGAGAAAATTGAACGATAAAGTAACCTGACACTGTATTCTTGCTTTTTCATTAATACATAACAATTTCTGTAATGGCAAAGCACGAAAACGAGCACCTCCATCAAAGATTAAATTTTGTTTTTGGCAAAACTGATTTTAATCTGAAATTTTGAAAGTCTAAATAAAAAAGAGTTTCCTTATTTAATAAAAGTAACAAATTAATAAGTGCTTTGCAGAAAAACAAAATCACAACTTTTTAGAGTAACTGTTCCAGGAATACTCATTTTTTAGATTAAATTCATTTCAAAAGTAAGAATCTTACAAGTAAAAGTTTACATTATAACAAACTTGATTTTTATTTGATACGCTTAATTTAATCGCAAACGCCTTATTTTTATGGAAGTGTTCTAGAACTGGCAAAGAAAGTGAACTTTGAAAGACGTGTTTCCAATTAAAGAGTGTTACAAAAAAAGTTATATCCGAATTTCCGTATGAAAGATCAACAATTTAGTGATACAAAGTGGTTCGATCTGTCCATATTATAAAAGTGGACTAGTGCATTCCCTTTCATTTCAATTTATTAATTTTTTTGCAATGTACGTACGTTTAAGATATAATTATAGATTAGAGCATGGTTGATTTCTTTTATAAACAAGAAAATTTGTGCCTTTCAATAATTGTAAATTAATGTATAAATTACAATCTTCTACTGCAAAACCCTTGGGTTAGCGCATGGAGAAACTGTTACAATTTGATACGTTCAATTTTTTTTAAATCCCCAAAAAAATTAAATAGTAAACATTCGTTGTATGCGCAGTAATTAAGTCACATTATCTTTTTGTTATTAAGGTTGCGTTGTAGTTAAAACCGGCGTCTGAATTAATCCGATCAGAAATATTAATTGTATGGTGGTCGAAACTTCTGTCAGTGTCATCTTCCCTTTTTTAGTTTGTTTCTATTTCCTTTTCCCATATTTCTTGAGCTATCATGTCTTGCACTTATCCTCACAAATTTAGCAAATAATAACAATATTTATTTGCAATTCCGAGTATTCACAAGTCTAATTTCCTATTCACAGAGACAGACAGACAGCCGACACCGCCTTTGCGATGTTGTGTTCTCGGAATCCGTAAAAATTAAACGGTTTACAGCTTCTCGGTAGAATGCAAATATCTTGCTGGAATTAAATATTTTGTTAAACTTTTTTGTTCCACTGAAGAAATTAACCTATGAAGGATAGTGCTGAAATCACCACTGTTCTACATTCTAAGACGTTAACCCAATTTAGCGTACCTGGAAGTTAGTGGAATTTTTTATGAACCGCGCCCTCTTTAAGCAACTACAGGCCTTACAAAATTTGCGATTTTGCAGATTTGAACAATCAGTACTATAGATAAATACTGTACCTACAGAATACAGAAATACAGAAAATGTAACTCAGTGCAGTACATCATAGAAAGTTATTTGCAATCACAAAAGGCAAAATATTCACGTAGTTTTTGTTACTATAACGCAGCCTTAATATGATATGTTGGTTGTACACATCTGATAGTAGTTACATTTATATTTTTACAGTTAGGTAACTTTAATTATTATTTTCAATTAAATGAGAAATAATAACTTCACAATTTGTAAACGTTTTTGCTCCCTTCACTTCTCTATGCAATAATATCATTATATTGATTATAGTACAGTGATTGCATTTGACAGCTTGCATATAATTCACAATTAAAAAAAAGATTTAATTATAATTCTTATAGATTTTCGTAACAGTAATTGGCACAATTAAAGTATCATACCTACCTTTAACCGCGGGCATTTTTTTGTCAGGTACGTAAGTGAAATGAGTTCGTTTAATGAACACATCTTTTAATGCTTTTACGGTATTTTTAGGAACCAAATTGTTATTCAAGCACTTCACACAAATTTTATTTAAAGCCATATTGCAACGAAATTGTAATGTTCACGAGTTGCCAACAATTTTATGACAAGTTCAGTAACTCTTATCACATAAATTTCTGTTTGTGAAGTGTAACAACGAATTAAGTCAACAACATGACCTCTACGACCCTGAATTTATCTATAGTAGGTATGTGACGACAATCTGATACTAAATTTGAAACGTTCATGGCAGTTTAAACATGATAAAAAAATTCACGGTTTTATTTCAGATGAAAGAAATCTGCGTGAACCTTGATCTCCAGTGCAAAAATCTAAATAAATGTCAATGCAATCATTGCATAACTCTCTCGGTATTACATAATATTTTTCAATTTATTTTGAAACCAAGAAAGTTTATTTGCTTCGGTAGAGAAGCCCTTAAATTTAATCATATTCATCTTCATTTTGACCAAACTTTTGATATTATGTGTGTATGATAAATACTATAAAAAAATAAAGTAAAAAGTTACTGACACATAATAGTCTTTACAGACCTTGAAGAACCCTATCACAATATCCCAAAAAAAAATTTAGACAGTATTATATAATTGACTACGAACGGGATTACAAAATAATTCATATCTCTTAATTAATAAAAAAATACGCATTAATATTGGGCCAATTCCTAGAGAACATGTTTCCTAATAGAATAGTGAAAACTAAATTATTTTTTTTAAGAATAAAAGGGTAACTTATGTGAGAAAATAAATAAATCTAACTTCTAAACTATTAGTAATATTTTTTTTTTTTTTATCTACAATTAAGCGAAATAAAGGGTGTTACAATAGGAGCGCAAGATTTGAATTTTGTGTCATTTTGACGGTCATGATTTGATAGGTTAGTAATTGTGACAGTTTGATAGGAAACAGATAGGAGTTAATAAAAATGGAGCGATACACGATACAATAACGCGTCCTTATTGTTAAACATTACTATCAAAATGGTGAAAATTTGGTTGCAACGATTCGTAAAATTCGTCGTTTCAACAGCCACTCTTCACCATATTCTTACTAAAGATTTGCATCTCCATGCTTACAAAGTCCAATTGACTCAACAATTTTTGCCAACAGACCACGGACAGCGAAGAGAGTTCACCAATTGGATCATTGAACAACAAGCAGTGAATGTCGATTTTGTGAAAAAAATCATGTTCAGTGACGAAGCCCATTTTCACCTTGATGGCTTCGTTAATAGGCAAAATTGTCGCATTTGGGGCTCAGAAAATCCACGAATGATTCATGAGAAACAAATACATCCCCAACGTGTCACTGTTTGGTGTGCATTGTGGTCTGATGGAATCATTGGGCCATTTTTCTTGGAAAACGAGGCAGGTAATGCAATAACGGTAAATAGCGAACGTTATCGTCACATGATAACCCGGTTCTTTGTGCCTCAATTAGCAAATATTGCTCTTGAAGACATGTGGTTTCAGCAGGACCGTGAAAGTAGCCATGCAGCCCGTGGAACGTTGACGGTCTTGAACGAGTCTTTTCCTGATCGTGTCATCTCCCGTTTTTGTGACCAGTATTGGCCGCCACGATCTTGCGATTTAACACCAATGGACTTTTTCCTGTGGAGTTTTCTGAAGTCTCAGGTTTACGCCAACAAGCCCACGACCACCCAAGCATTGAAGGCCGAAATTGAACGCTGTATCAACAAAATACCGCCCCATTTATGCAAAACCGTTATTGAAAATTTTGCCAAAAGAGTACGCATCTGCCAACAAAGCCTTGGCGGCCATTTACCGGATGTGTTATTCTATACATAATTTCCAAATGTGTACATTATAAATTACTAAATATTTCAATACTTTGCTTTCATTACTTTCATTATCCGAAGCACACTTTCTTACTCTAAAGTGTTTTTATACTTGAAATGTATAGGCCGAATTGCCTGGCTGTTTCTCTTTTTGCTTAGATTCTCCAAATGAGACACCTTTTCTGATTGTATGATTTATTAATACTATATACACAATAACGCTAAATTATGCACTAGTGTTTTTATGATGTTGAAACTTTGAGCTATTGTAAGTAACTGACTTAAATGTTTTCTATGGACCTTAAGGGTATTTTTGGGAGAGGGACACTTCAGGTACTTTTAGAACCCGAAGCACATGTGCGCGTCCATGCCGCCCGCCTTGAAAGGGTTGACCTCTTTCAAAGAATGAAAGTCATTGCGTGATTTTTGTTCATTAATTGTCATTAATTGGTAACACACACACCTTTGACACTGCGCGTTTTGTTGTGGTCTTTCCAGTCGTCACCGTTACTACCCTCACTACCCCGTCACTGCCTTTGTGCACTGTTAACACTCTGGCTAACTGCCATTTTAGCGGTGGTAGATTGTCGTCGCGGAGGATCACTAGTGTGCCGGTTCTGATGTCATCCTGTGGGCGTTTATTCCATTTTGAACGCTGTTGTAGAGATGACAGCTATTCCCTTGACCATCGCTTCCAAAAGTGTTGTAGAAGTTGCTGTACTCGTTGGAACCGCGATAGTTTGTTCATTGGGATGTCCGTTATCGAGGCTTCTGGCGGTGAGTGGAGCGATTCACCGATCAGAAAGTGCGCGGGTGTTAATGGATTAAGGTCGTTAGGGTCATTGGAAAGCGGTGTGAGAGGTCGTGAGTTCATGCAAGCTTCGATTTGCGCAAGCAGGGTGGCCATTTCCTCAAACGTTAACGCGCTTTCGCTTGCTACTCTTTTTGTGTGGCCCTTGGCCGACTTAATTCCACTTTCCCACAATCCCCCAAAGTGGGGTGATCTTGCGGGTATGAAATGCCAATTTATTGCGTTTGAATTTAAAAATGCCTGAAATTTATTTGGCTGTTCGGTGTTGCCGAGTAGGTTTGCTACCTTGATTAATTCTCGATCAGCACCAACAAACGTTGTGGCGTTGTCCGAATAAACGTGGCTACATATGCCGCGTCGGGCTATAAAACGTTTGAGCGCGGCTAGAAATGCATCTGTTGTTAGGCTGCTTACCACTTCCAAATGCACAGCCTTAGTTGCAAAACAAACGAACAAACATAAATACGCCTTGATTATTCGGGATCGTCGTGTGTGGCCTTCTTTCAGGCTGAAGGGACCCGCATAATCTACGCCTGAAATTGAAAATGGGCGCGATGGCGTTACGCGATGTTCGGGCAGTTCACCCATTTGAGGTTGTACGTTTACCGGTCGCACTCTAAAGCATTTTATGCATTTGCGTATGAGTTGTCGGATTGTGCTACGTCCGGACATGGGCCAATATTTTAGTCGTAATTTGTTTAATACGGCTTGAGCTCCCGAATGCAATGAATTTATGTGTTCATATGTGATGATTAATTTGGTTAATGTATGATGTGGTGGAAGCAATAACGGATGTTTTTGATTGAATGTAGACTGCGAATGTTTCAATCGACCTCCTACTCTTATACATTTGTTACAATCTAAGAACGGGCTAAGAGTCAGTAGACGACTATTTTGTTTGATTGGTCGCCCTGCCGTGAGATCGGTGATTTCTTTTGCGAACGTCTGTAACTGCGCTAAACGTATAAGGTTCAGGGTAGCACCTTCTAGTTCGTCTACTGTCAGTGGCCCGACCGTCCGTGTGTCATGCTCGTTTCGTATATTTTTGATGAATCGGTTGCAGTATGCGACCACTCGTTGTAGTTTTGTAAAGGATGAGTACCTTTCAAAGAGTGCCGTTGCAAATTCATTATTTATTGTCGACGCACAACAGATGGGTTTGCGTAGTTCAAGTATGTCTTGTGTTGGAATTGTCATTTGTGTAATGGGCCAGTCAGTCATGTCAAGTGTCAACCAACTTGGGCCATGCCACCACAAATCTGAGTTTGCTAATATTTCGGCACCAGTGCCGCGAGATAGCAGGTCTGCGGGATTGCATTTAGTGCTTACATGCTTCCACATTGCTGCGTCTGTTAGCTCTTGGATCTCTGTGATGCGGTTTGCCACGAATGTTTTATGGTGGCTTGATACCGATGTGATCCAAGACAAGACTATTGATGAGTCTGTCCAGTAATGACTGGAATGTAATTGAATATTTAAGATTTTTGCAAGTTTGTTCGTTAATTTTGCTAATAACAACGCTGCACAGAGCTCTAGACGCGGCAAGGAAATGGTTTTCAAGGGTGCGACTCGCGATTTAGCGCACAGTAATTTTGCGGTGTGATTGTTGTGACTGTCGCTGGTTCGCAAATAAATGCTTGCACCGTATGCAGTTTGTGATGCGTCTGAAAAGCCGTGCAGTTGTATGCATGCATGATTTGTGCTGAGCACGTGTCTCGGAATTGTGATTTGATTCACTGAATTGAGTTGTATGAGCCACTGCGACCATGTAGTATGGATGCTGAGTGGGACTGATTCATCCCAACTTAATTTCAGTTGCCACAGGGATTGCATTATAATTTTCGCGGTTATTATAATTGGACCGAGCAGGCCTAAGGGGTCAAAAATTTGTGCAACGCTTGACAGTATCGTTCTTTTCGTAATGCGATGTTTTTCTTGAACTGGCGCAATTGCGTAATGAAAGGAGTCTGAATTCGTGTTCCATTGTAGCCCAAGGGTCTTTACGCTTTGTGGATTATCATGATTTAATCCGATATTGACTGTGGCTATGCTTGGGAATGACTGTACATTCGAGGACCATTTGCTTAATTGAAAGCCTCCTAACTTTAATAACGTTGTTACCTCGTTGCGAATTTGTTTTAGATCAGCAATGTTATCTGCACCGGTTAACAAGTCATCAACATAAAAGTCGCGCTGAACGATCTTGGAACCGATGGGAAATTGATTCTGTTCTAAAACTGCTAATTGGTTCAATGTTTTGACCGCGAGGTATGGTGCCGATGCGGTTCCGTAGGTTACTGTTGTTAATTCGTACGTTTGAACAGGGTCACATGTATTTTCGCGCCATAAGATGCGTTGCAATTGCGTTTGGTGCGAGTTAACTAGTACTTGTCGGTACATCTTAGTAATGTCAGCAGTGAATGCATACTGATGAGTGCGAAATCGTGTGACAATTGAAAAGAGGTCTTGTTGGATTGTCGGACCCACCATGAGAGTGTCGTTTAACGAAACGCCGTTTGACGATTTGCATGAACCGTCGAATACTACACGCACCTTTGTTGTGACGCTGCTTTCTTTGACGACCGCGTGATGCGGCATATAAAAACTTGAAGAGTTGCGAATGTGACATTCAGCGTCTGGAATTAATTTCATGTGGCCTAATTCCAGATACTCTTTCATAAAATTGATGTATTGATGACGTAACTGTACGTCTCGCGATAACCGCTTTTCTAGGGAATGCAAGCGTTTTAACGCTATTGACTTAGATTCGCCCAGTGAGGGCGCATCTATTTTTATTGGCAACGTCACGACAAATCTACCGTCTTCCTTACGTGTGTATGTTTGCGTGAACTGTTGCTCACACGTTTTCTCTTCTGGGCTAAATGTATTGTTTTTGTGGCATTGCTCAATCTCCCAAAATTTGGTGAGGTTACTGTCAATGTCTGTCATTGATAGATGACATGCCGATACTGATGAGGGTGGAAGTGATTTGTTAACAGAACCGCTTAAAACCCAACCGAGTTGTGTTTTTTGGAGAATTGGCAGATGTTTCCCTAGTTTGATTTGCCCTATGCACAGAATGTCCGAAAAGTGTTCGGCGCCAATTAAAGCGTCGATGTCTGAGGAGATGTTAAAATCGGGGTCAGCTAATCGTAAGTTCGTCGGTATGTGAATTGATGACTTGTCAAATGTGACAGTTGGTAATCTGTCTGTTATTCTGTCTATGACTAAACATTCGATAGATGCTTGGAATCGGTTAAAACGCGATTTCATGACTGCCTGAATTGAATTTGTCGTCTGGATTTGTGACTGATTGATACCAGTCACTTGTATTTGTGTGTTTTTGTGTCTTATTCCTAAACGACTAGAAAATGATTTAGTTATAAAACATGATTGTGAGCCTGAATCAAGGAGGACTCTGCATTGCTGCGGATAGCCATTCATGTCAAACATGTCGACTACCGCCGTTGATAATAATACCTGAGATGCGACTGTAATTAAACATTGTTTTGCCACTGCAACCACCGTTGTGTCTGCACTGGTGCCTTGTGTTTGTTCATCAGTAGCCATCGACTTGTTAATGTGTAACATGCTATTGTGTCGTCGATTGCATTTTTTACAAGCGCCTGAAAAGCAGCGCGGGGCAAAATGACCTGCTCGAAAACAATTGGTGCACAAATTCAATCTTTTGACCTCGTTCATTCGAGCATCTGGAGAGAGTTTAATAAATGTGTCACATTGATACAAAGGATGGATGCCCTTGCACAAAGGACACATTGGTTTGTCGTTGATCCCTACATGCACCGCTGTTTTCCGATCTTTTTGGATTTGCTTGCTCGAAGCAATCGACTCGAGCACTTGACATTTAGCGTTCAAGAATTTTGACATTTCGTCCATAGTCGGGGTTTTGCCAAATGGTTTTGCAGTTTCCCAGTCTCGTCTCGTTTTGACGTCTAATTTAGAGGTAATTAAATGAATTAGCAAAGCGTCCCAATGTTCGGTTGGTTGTCCTAACGTCTTTAAAATGCGTAAGTTTTTTTGTAAGTTATCGGTCAACTGTCGTAAATCAGTGTGGGATTCCTTCGTCATTGTCTGCAATTCAAAGATGTTTTGCACGTGTTTTTGAACTATTAGGGGCTTGTTTTCGAAACGATCTTTTAGAAGCGTCCATGCCACTTGGTAATTTATTGCGGACACTTCTAGCGACTGAATGACCGCTGTTGCCTCGCCTTTCAAGGATGACCGTAAATAGTGGAACCTTTGTATGTCTGTTATTGCTGTGTTGTCATGTATAAGTGAGTTAAAAGTGTCGTAAAAATTTAACCACGTGTCGTATGACCCTGCGAATTCTGGCAACTTGATCGTTGGTAGCTTGATTTGGCTGCCGAGCGCGTCCGCGTTTGATTGAATTGATATTGGCGTCGATGATGTCGATCGTCCAATGACGTTTGCGGATTCGATTAATTTAGCGGCGCGTCCCGACGCCTCATAATATAAATTTTCAAACGCTACCGTCTCTTCTTCATGATCGTAATCTGCTTGCAGCGCCTCGAGACTGAGTTGGATTTCCTCAAAATCTTTTAAAAGTAACCTGACCCCCTCAAACCGTTGTTTGAGTACGGACACATCAACGTTTGTTTCATGTTCTGATAAATAATTGTTGAACCGCGTTAATTTTGCCTTAATGTGGCCGCGCTTGCGATTTAAAGTCGCGTATTGCTCATTAGAGTCTTGCATTATAAATGTGATTATTGTTTCCAAATGCGAAGCTTGTCGTTGGGAAAGGGTTTTGTGACGGGATAAATTGAATTGTACTTACCCGCTGCACTTCTGAACGGTGCGTAGTTTGAACCCAAGCGACGTCGACTTCCAGATGTTTTCTTGATTTGATTGCGTTTTATTGCTCAGTAGCAATTGATTTGTTGATTTGTTTGTTGATTTAGTTGTCTAATTGCAATGACTTTGTTGATTCGTCGCTGTAGTGTCTGATTGCAATTGACAAGGTTGATATTCGACTCCGAAGGACCATGAAATGTATAGGCCGAATTGCCTGGCTGTTTCTCTTTTTGCTTAGATTCTCCAAATGAGACACCTTTTCTGATTGTATGATTTATTAATACTATATACACAATAACGCTAAATTATGCACTAGTGTTTTTATGATGTTGAAACTTTGAGCTATTGTAAGTAACTGACTTAAATGTTTTCTATGGACCTTAAGGGTATTTTTGGGAGAGGGACACTTCAGGTACTTTTAGAACCCGAAGCACATGTGCGCGTCCAATACTTTTAAACAAAAGGAAATCACCTTGATTTTATTTAATGCGCTTTATGCACCCTGCTGATATCTAGTAATTGTAAATCTTTTTTTTCAACTTCTAAATTATTTTCCCACAAATCAATTTTTGAAAGCAAACCAACAATAATATTAATAAATGCAATCAATCACTCATTTGCCTTCTCCTAACCCCTTTTGTGAATCTTTTTATGGGTAAAATTCAAACAGTTGTATCTATGTAGTCATTGAAAATTGGATACATGTTTATAAGAACTTTTTAGGTGAAATAGTCCTCTAAAAATATTTACATTTCATCCTAAAACAGCTTGTATAGTGGTGAAAAATAATTAAGATGCAAGACACTTTTTTGAGATGCTAATGGAATTACAACGATTAGTTACATATAGACGCAATGTGTTAAGGCGGATTCAGACGACTGGTGTACTTGGAAAATATTTGGTACTGGCGTACATTTGCCACGTCAAGTGAGCGGTTTACTAGGTGAATGCTGGTTTTCTGTCGGTAGAAATGGCACAAGTCAAAGGCTTCACAATTATTAAACACCTGATAAGTTCATGGCAAATCAATACTCACAATCAGACGACATATGTATATTTGTGTCGCTTTGAATCGATACTATTCATTCAGTATGTTGCAATGACCGTACAAAAGAAGTTTTTTATTTTTATTTGCTTATAACTATTTTTAAATCAAAATTAAAATGGAATGGTCGAATGAAGTAGTGTCACGATCTCTACGAAAATGAACCTGTGATATTATGTATTTACAACATAAAAATCGAAACGACATTTTCGATGCTTGGAAAAGAAAGGTCGCACAAGCGATGATATTTTCAGGATGACCACTATCCGTGATGGTTCATCACGCCAATATATTATCAATTTGGAGGCGTATTAATAACACAATTGTACACGTCGTGTGAGCACCTCTACTTGCTAATGGTTGTTGTGAGCTGGTCTACTTGCCAAGTATACCAATATTGGTGTACTTGTTAAGTACACCAGTAGTCTGAGTCCGGCTTTAACAAGGCTGTTGTACGATAAGAAATCAGTTCATAAAATAATACCAATCACTGCCAAAATATCTTCTGCATTTATATTGAAGTATATAAAATAATTTCTTTCATGCTTGCTGTAATTTTTCCGTCCTCCGTGTTTTACTGGGAGAGATTAAAAATGATCCGACTAACGAGCTACGCAACTCTCAACAAAGACGCGATTAATGCTTCCTTTATTATCAAAGTAAAACTTAGCTAAGAACATTGAAAAAATCTTTTAAGCTGATTCTGAACGAGGTACTGAAGGCGTTAATAATTTTAAAGCTGCCACTTCTCCAAGAAGAGCTTTCTCTTTGGCAGCCGCTCGTTGTAAGAGTACTTTAACTTTATCCAGTAATAACGTTTTTTGCGTTAGTTCGGCTTTAACTTTATTTAATTCATCCGATAAGGCGATAATTCCATCGGGTGCTGAACGATTTTCCAAAAGCTTAATTGTGTTGTTGGCACTTTTTAGATTCTCTTCTAAGCGCGCAACAGTTTGAACACTTTCCCCGAATTGTTCTTTTAAACGTTGAAAATCTCTTCTAAGTTTATCTCCCAGACCCTGGCATAACAATGAACAATAAAAGAATAATTATGCAAACAAAAAAACTTGAACAACTTACGGATCGATCGGTTGACGTGCAGGCCCTGCCTCCATTTAAAAGTCTTTTGTTTTCCACTTGTAGTTTCTCAACGACTCTTTTTAAAACGAAGACGGTGCGTTCCAGTTCCGACGCTTTTTTGGTTTCCGGATTTCTAATGTGATCGCCACCTTCTGAAACCGTGTGGTTTTCTTGATTCTCTGATTTTAACACTTCAATGTAGCTGCAAGAGATATTATTTACAAAATATATTAAAATTAACATTTGCTTTTTACTTTTCTAGATACTGAATTTGTTCGCGGAGATGCGGACCATCATTTCCCAATTTTTCTAAATCCAAACGCAGTTCTAAATTTTCTGCTTCCAACCGCAAATTACTTTTTTGTAAGTTACCAATAGTAGCTTGTTGACGTTCCAACTCCGCACGAATTTCACCGCTTCCCTGAAACGAAGTGTAATTAAAATTTGACAACTAGCGACTGCTTATAACAACATACAAACTTTCACAATTCACATCCATTTTTTTAAAATTACCAGTAAAAGCATATAATTACGTTTCTCGATAAAGAATTTTAATTTAAATAATTCTTTTAGTTTCCTTCTTTGAAAACTTTAACAACGAGGTTTTGCTTTGAACTCGATAGAGAATTAAAGTTGAAATAGAATTTAATTTATTCACTTAATTACAACGAGATACAAAAATGTGAAGCAACTGGTTACAATGGTGAACCAAGATTAACTTGGTGTGTAAACGCAAAGGGGGCTTATATAGACCCTTCATCGATATAAAGAGTGCAATCGGTTGGTGTTCTTGCGAATGCGAGATGTGGCGGATGATTATGTTTAGACTCCGATGTCTCCGGCGAAGAACTACATGAATTTCCTGCGTGATAATAAAGGCTTCTAACATCTAACATTTGGCGAATATTCCTTGTTTAGTCTAAGATGTGTCCGGACATAATTATATGTTTGTTCGTTCATTACGAAGATTCTAACTTATTTTAATCGACATTAATAAAAATGTCGTGAAAATATTTTTCCGGTGATCGTTGATTTACGGGTCGATTTAATGAATAGGAAATCGTGCACTTATGACCCCTTTTAACGCAACGAAATATACCATTAAATTAAAATGTCCCTTTATTTAAATGTAATCTGTCAAAATGAATACAAAATATATCAATAGGAACTATAAATTTAATTAATTACTTACGTTATGTTTATAGTAATACTATTTATATAAAAATTAGCAACAGTACAGCCAATAAAATTGATAAAAAGTGCAGATGGATTCTCAAACTTTTGACATTATTTGTAAGTCATGGCACCGTTGTTGGTTTGAATATCTATTGATTTAAAATGTATCGCATGCTTGATTCGAATATCTATTGGAATTTCTGTCACGGAAAAAAATTACATTTTCTTCAATTTCGTAAGATTCGATCAACGGAAAAATATTGTAACCAACTTTTGCGTTAATCGGCGATTAATAATCTCAACAATATTATTATTATTAATCGCTCTCATTAACGCACATGTTGGTTAAATAACAATTTTATTTATTTATACACATTTTTCTTTACCATGGATTAATTATTGCAGCGTATTCATTGCTTAGGTATTTAGATATTCGATATTTTTTAGATATTTTAAAATCCCAGGTACTTATTAATCATTGTTCTGTGCGAATATTAAAATAATTGTAATGAGACAACAGCAGATTCAAATAGAGTTGCCTATATTCAATTCAGAATCTATCAAATCTTCCGCGGAAAACGTAAAAGTTGACAAATATGCCAAAATCTACTGAGCAATTCTCTTTCCTATTAAGGCCAAGTCAAAGGTAAATTGTAAAACTTATCTCACCGGCGATCACTTATTTGCTGATATAATCAACATTCGAACCCCTCCGTCCCCATTGTCATCAAAAATAAGCAAAGAGGTAACTCTCTCCCCCTCTTATGATGCTTACGTAATAGTTGAACGGCCCCTAAAGCTTTAGGTTAGACTTGTCACGGTGATTTGAAAGTGTCTGCAAAATGGGTCTATCGGAAGGCAACAATATCCAGAGTCATATGGCAGGTATTTTATGAATTTAACGAATGAGGCTTGTTTTGGCAATAAAATTAAAGAAAAATGTGTTTTCAAGCTAATATTAGGAGACATTTTCGACTCTGCTTTCAGCAAGAAGGTCACAATTTTGAACATCTAATGTAATTTCAAGATAATTAGAAAAGTTTTTATTGTGTTTATAAGAATTTAACTTTGACTTAAGCAAAATTTTTAAGTCTGTGTCTAAAGTGAAAAATACCTGCCTTCTAGGGTCCGTTGTTTGAAAACATATCGATTTTAAATTTAACAATAAAGTAACAAAAAACAATAGCTTCTCTAACAACTTATAGTTATTAATTTTACAATAAGATAACAAAGTAGAAAATTTTGAGAGTGGTAACAGTTACTACCACCCCAAAACAACCCTTTCCGCTCAACAATTTTGGTAACCTATTTTTAAAAGAATCATCTCCATAATGACCCCTTTTTTACAAAATTTCACTGTACTGCAATCGGTTAAAACATACAAGCAAAAAACCTGAAAAAAAATAAAACTTTGAAGGCCTGTAGAATTTCCCTTTTGGTTAAGGCAAATTTCGTTAAATCTTATCCTTTTAAGGTGCAAAATCATCAGTATAAATTATGCCACACCGTTTCCAATCACTAATAATAATTTATAACTTTCGTTCTGAAAATGGCATTTTCTATATTTATTTGGAATAATTTCCTTTCAATATTCTTTATAAATGTAAAATCATTATTATAGATTTTTTGAACTGTAGACATTTAATTGATATTAATACAATCTCGTAAATTAATGTAATGTACTCACATAAAATAAGTAACCATATAAGTTTATCTTTCTGATTTTAATGTCAGTAGTAAACTATTTAAAGATGTACACATCGATGTCGGTAAACTCGTTATTCTGATTGCATTATCTTTTAACACCTCACTCAATATGCCCTTCTTCTAACTAACTTTCCAAGCTTTAACCAGTTTGTAACTGCATTCAATCAGTCATGTATTAAAACTTTATCGTTCATCACATCAAATACATAATATTAGTGCTCAATTAAAAGTTAACTACCAGCAAGTAATATTATATATAAATTAAAATCAAACTGGTGAAATTGTGTAAACAGCACTATCGATGCAGTTCTTCTTTGATGCACCATTTTCCAAATTTTTAGCAATTTTTGCACTTATATTTATTTCTGCATTTGTTTACTTTCAACATGCTTACACACATATTGGAAAAAACGAGGAGTATTCGCACCAACGCCTCATTTTCCCTTCGGTAATATGCATAAAGTAATTTTTCGACAACAAAGCATTGCACAAAAAACGGAGAAAATTTATAATCTCGCCAAGTTGAAGAAACAAAAGTTTGCTGGATGTTACTTTTTCAGTCGCAAAGCGTTAATAGTGATCGATCCAAACATTATAAAACACATTTTAACGAAAGATTTTCAATATTTCCACGATCGAGGAATCTACTATGACGAAGTGAACGATCCACTTAGTGCCCATTTATTTTCATTAACGGGGACGAAATGGAAGAATCTACGTGCGAAATTGACTCCAGCTTTCACATGCGGAAAACTAAAAGTCATGCTTCAAACCGTTATTGATTGCGGAAATCAGATGATAGCTATAATTTCGGAACAAAAAGAAGCTGTGGAAATGAAAGATATACTAGCGAGATTCACAACTGACGTTATAGGATCCGTAGCTTATGGAGTCGAATGTAATGGGCTCCACACACTCACGATGTTGTACGACGTGCTTGTACGTACGTACAAAATCGTACGTTCAAACACGAGAGTGTATGGTGACAACCACGACGAACAAAATCGTACCAGCAACATCGTACGAAACCAGTTTTCGACGACTTTTGCATGCCGATTTTGAACTCGAAGCTATCCATATTCGTAAACTTTATTTACTTTATTTTTATTAAATATTGCAGCTAGAGGGAGATTTTTAAGCTCAAATTTAAAATAAAAGTAAACATTTTGAATGATTTTACCTTTATGAATCTGTTGTATTTGGAAAAAAAATTATTTATTTAAATTTATAGTTATTTAATCAAGAAGTGCGTTAATCGCCGATTAACGCAAAAGTTGGTTACAATAATTATGTTATTGAACTCAAAAATCAATAAATGCAATATTTATGCAGTTCCTTTGTAAAACAATTTATGCACTTTAGAATTCGTCATTCAAAATATTCTTTTACTTCTAAAGTGTGTCATTAAAGCCAGGTGAAACAAATTACAGGGACCGAATTCCAGAACTGATCATAAAATGATAATGCGGACAACCTTGCTGAGGCGATTATTTGGTTAAAATACAACATAGTGAAATTACTTTATTGCTTGCCCATTTGACCATTCTTCTGATACGCCGAAAAAGGACATTTGCTGCAATAAATTCTAAAAATCAATATAATACTATCTATTTGGTATGTAGCGCTAATAGCTTGTGATTTAAATAAAGTTTGTATGCATACTCTTTGTCATTCAAATAAACAAGAAGTTGAATAATGTTTATTGACCTATCGATAATTGCGAACAAAAACAGCGTTTTCCTTATTTTTCTTTTTGGTTTATAAGGTTCTACTTTCGGTATGTCTTTTTGGCATTTCCATTTGCAAAAAGTCAAAATGTAATTTGTTCTTCAAATGAAAGAGCTGTGTGGGTAATAAACATTTAAAAAATATGCCGGTCTCGTCAGCACAGTATTTTTTCAAAAAAATTTTCCCATAAGACCACCCCAGTGTTATGAAAAAAGTTTTAAAAGACAGGGAAAAGTATGGTTATAAAATTCTAAGAAATAAATATTGAGGTTGTAGGGTTTAAAAAATAATACGTATTTAATTTGTTAATAAATTCGAGAAAAATAAACACAGTGCTTACAGCTTGACAGAAATAGCTTGGCGGATGACCCTGCGCAGAAAAGGAAGCGAGAGAGTGTCTTAAGATAAGGATATAGCTAGTATTGGCGAGCGACCACCAATAAAGAACTGAGCTCCGCTAAGGGGCGGTCTTTCGGTCTACGGCGCATCCATGACTCACCCGCCAAGCTAAGTTTGTCAAGCTGTACCTTGATATAATTTTTCAGTGCATGTATTATTGCACGGCATGTTTGCGGAATTATTTTTCCCATTGCCTGAGGTGAAACAATTGTAGAATATTTCAATTCTTCAAAGCTTGCTCCACTTGCCAAAAACCGAAGAGTTGCCGACAAACGCTCATGTGCGGATATTGATTGTCTCAGTCTAGTGTTTTGTTTTTCAATTAAAGGAGTTACTAAATTTAACAATTCGACATAACTGCTTTCGTCCATTCGCAAATAATTCCGCCAATCATGTGGTTCAAGTTTCAAATGCTCTAATAAATTTATGTGCGAAAACTCGTTGCGTCTTAAAAACCACTCTTTACACCACTTCGAACGTTTATTTTTGCTATTTTTTCTTATGACCGCGACTGTAATGGCTAATAATTGAAGATTACGCTTCGACATCTTCCCAAATACTAACAAAATCACAAAAAAGTGAATCCCTTTAAAACATCGTTGAAAATTGAACGTACGAGCAAAACCGAAGGTGTGTGGGCAAGCGGAACGTACGTACAAAATCGCACGATTTTGTACGTACGTACAAGCACGTCGTACAACATCGAGAGTGTGTGGAGCCCATAACAGCATGACGACTCGAGACGCGGAATTTCGAATAATGGGCAAGCGAGCGTTCACTCAAACTCCGAACGACGCACTAAAGATGGTAATAATTAGAAGTTTTCCTAGACTGGCCAAATTGCTTCGATTGGGAGTTTTCAGGGGTCCGTAACTACATTTTTTAAAAGAATCGCAGAAGAAACTATAAAATTCAGGGAACAAAACAATATTTATCGCGGTGACTTCCTACAAATTCTCGTACAACTTAAAAATAAAGAAAAATCAAAAAAGAACAATGAAACGGAAGAAGAAAAAGAAACTGATCGGTCTCAAATCGGAACCTCTTTAACGAGCAGTGAAGCTGCAGCTCAGGCGTTTATATTCTTTTTGGCCGGATTCGAAACTACCGCAACTACTATGAACTTTGCGGTTTACGAAATGTCATTAAATTCTGATATTCAAGAACGTGCGCGGTTAGAAATCGCAACGGTCTTGGCGAAATACCAGAACAAAATTGATTACGACGCGCTAATGGAGATGAATTACCTAGAAACAGTCATCATGGGTACTAAAAATGAATTAAAACCTTTCCACAACAATCAACTAATTCATTTTATTCGTTTAAGAAACTTTGCGCAAATATCCGCCCGCCCCCGTATTTTTGAGAAAATGTACAAAGGATTATTGCGTACCGGACACAGATGTGGTTGTAGAGGAAGGGTTATCGGTGCTAATTCCCTGTTTGGGGCTTCAAAGAGATCCCGACTATTAACCCCAGCCGGA
Organism: Dascillus cervinus; assembly: GCA_949768715.1. NCBI lineage: Eukaryota > Metazoa > Arthropoda > Insecta > Coleoptera > Dascillidae > Dascillus > Dascillus cervinus. The sequence goes on along the minus strand of OX458316.1, from coordinate 13,174,117 downwards.
AATTTTCGATCCGGAACGTTTTAATGAACAGAACAGATCTAAAATATACGATTACACTTATCTGCCATTTGGTGAAGGTCCCAGGGTTTGTATCGGTGCGTGCATTAATTAAACGGATAATAGAATAATTATGGTAACTGGTACCTAATTTATTTGCTTCAGGTTTACGTTTTGCTATGATGCAAGTTAAAGTAGGGCTTGCACTATTGCTGAAGAATTTCAATTTTCGCTTAATTGAAAAAACTTCAATGCCACTTGTAATGGAATCTAAGGGAATAATTTTCACACCCAAGAACGGAATTTGGTTAGGCATGGTCCAAATAAATTAATGCTAAACGCTAGAAATAATTTTTTGTTTATAATTCAAAAAAAATTATTTTGTGGTTAAGCGCTAAACGCAACTTTAAACTTCAGAAATGTATAAATTAAAACATTAATCTACAGTGTCACGATTCAATAAAAATGATTAACCGTCAACATAATTAAAAATTACAGTAGAACCCCTCTAATCCGTCACCTTTGGGACTGGGGGTATGGTCGGAACGCAAAAAAGGTCGGATTATCAGAAAAAAGTAAAAACATATACTGTAACGAACACAGAAGAACACTGTCGTAAAACCAACGAACAGTAAGCACTAAAAACTGCACAGTTCAGTACAAAAAACACGCTACGACAGAAACAATACAAGAGATGACGGAGTACTTTAAACAATGGCGCGCGACTAGCAGTAAGTCACCGACGAGTCGGGACAAGTTTCGCGACTCCGACCACGGTCGGATTAACCGGAGCGACGAACTAGCCGAGGGCGGACTAGAGAGGTTCTACTGTACATACAAAATTTAAAGTCAATTGGATATAGGTAACGAAGTGGAGTAAAATTAGTTTGCAGGATTTCATCCTCAAGTAAACTAACAAGTGGAGCGAAATAAAAAAATATAATAATCATATTTTAATAGAAAGTGCACACGGTTGTATTAATTCTGTAAAGATTAAAGAGTACAAAATGATAGAACATTAATTAAAAAGAGCTAATTTGTAAGCACAAGAACCGCAAGAGAAATAAATAAATAAAATTGTAGATTATATCCGAAGCCAATAAAACCAAGAATTTAATTTAACGCAAGGATTTACAACATCCTAATTTAGACTAATTTAGACGAGTTTACTAATTTGCATCTTTTGTTTCCAGCGCTTCCAGTGCTTCCCTGCTCTAATAACTTCACCATACATTTTTGAAACTTTAGGACTGATTATTTCGAAAACTTTCTTCTTCAAGGTCATACGAATTTGACATAGCCGTACTCAGGAATGTGCTACATTTAAATTCGTGAACAAAAATATGTGGTGCCATTTAAAAAAATTGTTGATGACGGCATAGAGCGGTAACAAAAGACGATCGTAAAATTATAAATATAAAAAAGGTATAGTTTTAAAAACTAAGCTTGTCGGGTCCGAAGATTTTCTGTGGAAACCCTTCTAAAATGTTTTATCAAATTTATCCACTACTTTACGAAAGCACTGTTATATTACACTGCAGTCAGGGAGAGAATTTACAATGTGTTGGTGATATAGCAAATTGCCGTGTGTTTGTTTTAACGTGTTTATTTAAAAACTGTTAATGATAGAAGATTGAAATAAAAAGGATTTCAAAGAAAAATAATCACTTCTATTCTTGGGTGATGAAATTTTCCATTTTCTTGTTTTCAAGTGATTACAACAAGGGTTGAATCTTAAGAGTCGGCTTTCCTAGGTATCATCATGCAAATTGCAGTGCACATATTCATGAAGTGTGCTCAAGTCAATTTTTTTTTTTGTCAAGTTTTGTTAGAATCCACATTTCCATAAAGTGTGCTCAGGTAAAAATTTTTGTTTTCAAATGATTACAACAAGGCAAGAGTTGGTTTTTCTACGCAAAACCATGCAAATTGCAGTGCTCAGGTCATTTTTTTTAATTTCTTTTTTCTTTTTTTGACTTATGTTAGAATCCACATTTTCATAAAGTATGCTCAGGTAAAATTTTTCGTTTTCAAATGATTACAACAAGGGTTGAATCTTAAGAGTCGGTTATCCTAGGTAAAACCATGCAAATTGCAGTGCACATATTCATAAAGTGCTCAGGTCTTTTTTTTTCCGAGTCAAAGTGAAAACTAATGTATTAAAAAATAGTAGGTCTAAATCTAATATGGGGATATATAATTTTATATGTGGCCCGCAAAGTTATGATGCATTTCCAAAGTGGCCCTCAAGATCATTTGGGTTGGACACCCCTGTTATATATGATACTGTTACTGATCTCCGTAATTTCAGTTTGTAATGTTCCAGTGGTATGCAACGGTACTGAACACCTTATTATGTAGGTGCTCAAATAGAAAAAGTCTAAGGGCCCAATTTCAAGTTAGAGTTGCGACCGTGCAAATCGGTTACCATGGTAATGGCGCATAACAATCTCTAACAAGGTCACACCTAATTTCAAGTTGAGTTTGTTGGCTTCAAATTAGGATGTGATCTTGTAGACATTGTTATGCGCCATTACCTTGGTAACCGATTTGCGCCGTCGCAACTCTAACTTGAAATCGGACAATAAAGTCTGGTAATTTGCTTGGCCAAAATCCACTGTTTACAATTCGGAAGAGTAATAATCACTTCAGCAAACATTTTGTTTTTACAGGGTACTTTGAATCGTCATTTTCATCAAGAATTTTAACATGGTAAGAAAATGTTCAGAAACACATTTTCTATCATCCGTTTTAGTTTAGGACGCGACTTATTAAACACCTAATTTTATAACTAATCTTATAAATTATTCCCTAATACACTTTATCCGTTGCCCAGGCGTATAGATAGTCATAAATTATATTAAACGTAACGGATATTTAGATGTGGGCTTAATAATTAAATCAAAGCTAGTGCACTAAATCATCAATGTAGTTATATACCTTAGGAAAATTCAAACATCGAAACTACCCCGGAAAACCAGGACAACCTCTTCTTACAAAAACGATTATTGATGATTATTTATTTGCTCGTATTAGATATTTATCATTGACACTAAACTTATTTTAATAATTATATGATGCACCTGTCACGGGATGCTCGAACAAGTCATAGGTACACTTTTGCTCAAATTTAAACTATTAATATGCTTTCAATATACAAATCAAATTTAAACTGTTAGTTTAGGGCGTTAAATGAAGAAGAATGTAGACATCTGCAGTTTTGGTTCAAATGAACACAAGTAAAATGAAATAGATATTCAAATAGATATTTAAATAAAACAAATATTGTTACCTTCGTAGATACTTCCAAAATGGCAATTTTTCTTTCCTGCGCCTCTAATTTTTCTTGAAGCATCGTCGCTCCCAACGCTCCCGAATGATGTTGCTGCATCTGCAGTTTCGAACTCAAAACTTCTATTTCGGATAATAATTTCGAATTTTCCACTTCAATCATCTCAAATCGATTGATACCGTTGCTACTTTTCAACATCTTTATTCTACCTTCCAAGTTGTGCTTTTCACGCTCTAATCTTTCGATTAAAATTCTGTAGCCGGCGCAAGTTTGTTGCAACTTTTCGTATTGATCATTTCCTTCTTTCAACTGACTTTTCAATTTTTCAGACGTTTGCTGCCAATATTTTTGCTTGCTCCATTTATCAAAATTTTCAGTCGCCCTTTGTTTGTGCATTTCGTTCACTGCCATTTCTTTTTCCAGCCTTTCCCTCAACTCATCAACTTCTCGTTCTAAAACGGCAACTTTCTTTTGCATCTGCTCTTTATGAGAGATGTCACTTTTTTCACTCCGTACCGAGGATTGTGGCCTGAAGCGTAATAAAAATAAAATATAAAAATGAAATTAAAACATACCTTTTAATAAGCTGCGCTCGTAAAACACGTATTTCTTCTCGGGCATTTTTTTCTTTGTTTAATAACTGCTCAAAACGTTTTTTCAACGTTTCCAGCTCTTTCAAGAGTTGTTCTTTACTTCCAACTAATTCTGACATTTTAGCTAAATTCACTCCTTCGTATTTCTCCGCGTTTCGCTTCAATTCGCCACGCATTTGTCTTAAAGTGATTGTTAATTCGTGTATTCTATCATCCTTTTCTTTTAGTTTCTTGTTGTACTCTGGTGTAGCTTCGTCATTTTCATTTTTGTGTTTATTAATTACCTGCTTTAGATTTAAAACCTCTTCTCTCCATTTTTCTGATTCACTTTTATAAGAACGAATTTCGTAATCATGCTGTTCGTCCAATCTAAAAATTATTATAAAAGATTATTCAGTTTAAAATTTTGATCATAAATTGAGGTACTCTTTACGCAGTTGTTCCATGGAGTTGAGTCTTTCGTTGGCCAAACTTCTCCATCTGACAGATTCTTCTCTGCTCGCTTGCAATTGAGAATTAAGACTTGACACAGAAGTGTGTAAATCGGCGGTATGTTTTTCCAATGCATGTACTTGAAGCACATACTGTTCTATAGCTGCTCGTCCTGGATGATTTTCAAATTTTGGGGGAGTATCCTTTAAGCTAGATCAAATATCAAAAAAATAAATAAAATACACCATGTAATAAAGTAATAAATTACAGATTTGACGCGGAGCCATTGTTGCCTTTTGGTCACCAATTAATTAGGTAATAAGAACTACTTCTTTTAAACGAGCATAATCATTTAATTATGTTACAAAAAAATTGATAACAGTAGAGTTTGAAAAATAATTCACAAATGTGTTTACCCTTCCGTGACTGAGAGAAAAATTTCACCTGCCCCGGACCTACAATATTTCTCAAAAACAATGTTCACTTCAATCTACTAAAATATGCAAAAAAAATAGTTGTAAATAATACGCGTCATTAATTCAAAAGTGCTGACATTTTTATATCAAAATAAATCACACACATATTTGGAAATTACTCGTGGTACAAAATATATGTATAGGCGCTGTGTGACAAGTTCCCAGTTCTACTAAAACTAAGTGTCTTTCAAATTTATAAAGCCTTGTACACATTTGAGCAAATTTATGCGCACGAACGCTGTGCGCGCAAGAACTTTTGTGCGTACAAATTATTTACCACACACAGTTACGCGCACAAAACCCGCACTAGCTATACTGAGCCACACAAATCCTTTGATGTATTTGAAAAAACCGACAGCCGACGGATAGCGTTCGTGCGCGTAAATTTGCTCAAATGTGTACGAAGCATAGCATTCAACTGACACCACAAAGATGTCATCAAACTGCTGAAACGCATGCCATTCACTGTAACTGTGCATCGGCGTGTCATATCACGTAATGACCCTCGGGATCATGTAACTAGATGCTACGACGAATTTCGTCTTTAAGCCGCTTCCATGAATAACGTCATAGATTTTTCGTCAAATTTCACCACCCCCTTTCCCCTCTGTCACAAGGTGTCATACTGTGCCAGACAACCCCTCCTTTACGTCACGTTACAGAATCAAAATTATTTTCATTTATAAAGGAAAATACAATTAATGAACGGTTCGCTGTATCAGTTCACGAAAACCGTGACTTTTTTCATCTAAAACGGATAACCATTATTGTAGATTAAATTTAGATGTTGAGATAAAACCACAAAAAATATAATATAAATCTATTACTGCTTATATGTAGGAATGGCAATAGATTTAGTGTGTTTACAACTACACGCCTTAAATATTTTACAACCGGACCTAAATGGATTAGGTAAATGTAATAGACTGCACGTACCGAGGCTAGACAACTCCGTTAAGTGGCATATTACAACATTTTTCGTACATAATATAACAAGTGGTCTAAAGTTCCCGATACAATTTGTAATTTAAAATATGAGTAGCCAAAGTTGAAGAACGTAGAAAGCTCTTAACTGTTTCAAATTTTGGTAAAATAATTGTTTAAAGGGGCACAATACACAAAAAATAAGTTCGTTTAATTTAAAAGTACGTTTAATTCTAAGAAAAATGGCATATGTATTTTGTTTCTACTCAGATTATTTAATGAGTTATAATTAATTCAAAATCGGCCCGTGACGTCACTGAGCCGAGCTGCCCGTAGCGCCCTATCTTATATATGGAAAAATTGCTCGCTTCACACGATCATTTACCTACCTTTAAATTTATTATTTATTATTTCTACCGCCCAGACAGAGAGCTCATATAGCAATTATTTTCTAGACGCCTGACCATCGTGGAGTTTTGAATGTTTTGAATGTTTAGTTAACAATAGTATTCTAGTATTTACTGCTAAATTGGTTGGTTGCATTTATAAATTTAATTTTTAATTATGACAACTCCTTATTTATTTGAACCTGAATACATAGATGACGACGAAGTTGATACTTTTTTTGAACCTAGTAGTGTAAACATAAATTACGAAAATCGAAGTGGAATTTGTAATTAGTGTAAATGTGAAAAAAGTGTGTCTATGCCAACAGATGAAGAGTCTGTCAAGAATATGATTGTATAAAACATTTAATTGGTAATAATACATGCATTACACAAAATAATTTGTTTGAAAAATTGGTTATTGACAAAGATGTTTTAAATATATCACGTCATAAACCCAACTTCCTGTAGCTTTCGAAAAATGTGACCCAATTCATATGTATTTTTATTGAACCAATATGTATCTACTTTTTTTTAAACAAGGTTCTTTTGAAAATTTTTTCTTAGAACACACGATTAGTCTAAATCACTTTCTAAAAAATGTTTATTGCAAATTCTTGCATTTTGTCCATGTTGAAATGATTGCCTTTTACAAAATTCTGACCAAAATGCAAATCGTTTCGGCGATTTTTCTCTATTAGGAAAACGATATCCCGTTGGTTCACTGCATCCAAAAACTGGTCGGCGATGTTCTGGTGGCTACTGTTGCAAATAACTCGGAGTTATTCTGCATTTTGTTACAAACTCATTGAAACATTAAATAATAACTCACATGTAAACACAAATAAAATACGGAATAAAATGTAAAACACGTCTGGTCATTCCCTTTGTAAAAAAAGGTGACGTTTCTATTTATTTTATTTGCCCGTGGCAACAGTAAAACATGGCCAGCTACAACGTCCGTGCTCAGTCAAGCAGCCGCCGTGGCTGCATAAGACCGTTTAGGTAACACGCCCCTCCCTAAAGGCTGAGCACGGTGTTGGAAGTAGCTGTTGCCTTGGATTATTTATATTATAAAGAAAATAGTTTATGGTTAGCTATTAGCTGCAGGTTCCTCGAAGTGACGCGGGTCTCGTACGCCGGCATCTTTCATGTCATGCCGAAAGCGGGGAAGGCGGCGAAATGCGGCTCTTCGCGGCGCTGTTCGGTCGCTGACGATCCCGTTGTAGTTCGACGCTGTGCGTTGGGACTCCGGGAAGCAGGGTCATCAAAAGAGTAAGATTATCCATAATACTATAATCAGATTCTAATTGGATAGTTCCGAAATCGGGCATCGATGACTCAGTTCAACTGGTTCGGTGTCATCCAAAACATCCAGGTTACAAATTAAATTCGGTTCAGGCACTTCTTGCACTTCCCCATTTTCTATTTCATGCTCTTCATCATTATCTTGAACCACTGGAGTTGTCGATTTGTACTGCAAAGCACTGTTTGACAAATCGACTTCTATCGGAAATAGCGGAGGTACTGACAGTAGTCCAAGAGTGTTTTTGTGCAATTCTGCGAGGCCTTTTATCAATTTGGATAAATGCCCACCGAGAGATTGCACGTGTTTGTTTTCGAGTACTAATTCCAGTTTGACCAAAACGTCAGAACGTAGTTTCTCAAAGCGGGTCTTGGCGACCTGGCGACATCGCAAAATCAACCTATATTCGTAATTTCCGGTTTCTACTCAACATAATGGTTCTTGCAGTGGTGCGTAGTTGCACTCTGTTACCGGGTCGGTACAGCGGTGGTCGGTTGCGTGGTTGCTTGCTACTTGTTCATACTTTGCTGCAGGCATCCATAGTCCCATGGAGTGACGCGGGTCTAGTACGCAGGCATCTTTCGTGTCATGCCGAAAGCGGGGAAGGCGGCGGAATGCAGCTCTTCGCGGCGCTGTTCGGTCGCTGACGATCCCCTTGTAGTTCGACGCTGTGCGTCGGAGCTCCGGGAAGTGGAGTCGCCTGTTGCAGCTGTTAGCGCTGAATCGTGTAGCGATCATCGGTTGCGGGCGCCACTGGAGGTTCCTGATGTTAGGATTTGATCCCCCTCCAGAAGGGCGTCGCGGCATCGCGGCATCGGAGTCGTTGGTGAAAGTTCGGTGAAAAAGCCCTTTTCCTTGTGCCCCACGTTGGGCCGTCAAATGTTACAAACTCATTGAAACATTAAATAATAACTCACATGTAAACACAAATAAAATACGGAATAAAATGTAAAACACGTCTGGTCATTCCCTTTGTAAAAAAAGGTGACGTTTCTATTTATTTTATTTGCCCGTGGCAACAGTAAAACATGGCCAGCTACAACGTCCGTGCTCAGTCAAGCAGCCGCCGTGGCTGCATAAGACCGTTTAGGTAACAATTTACGACTTTAAATCGCAATCAACTTTTACTGATGATAATGAGGGTTCACTGCAGGGTGCAACAAACCTCGTTGCTTTTATGGACGGATCACTTATAGTATTGTAAAAGGCACAGTCATAAACTTAGCCGAACTTTACGCACAATTAGATAAAATAGGAACGAAACGCACAGTCGGGGCGCTGTTCTTATTTAATATTTAAAAAAAAAACTAAACACCGTATTGAAATTCTGATTCTTTTATCGTCTTTGGCAAAACCATTCACACAGTCTCATATAAATTAAGCATTAAAAATATAATTTTTAGGTAGATGGATCGTTGTGCGAAGCGAGTAACTTTTGCACGTGAGAGATACGGAGTTTCGGTGAGATCGGCTCAGTGACGTCACAAGCAATTCTAAAAAGTCTTAAGACTTCTCGGCATAGAGGACCTGTCTTTGTAGAAGTTGAATTTTACGACGTTAGGCGTTGCATTAAATGATAGGCAACCACGCTACCATCTCGGTCATAAATCATTAGGTATAATAGAACCCGGTAAAGTAGCCATAAATAACTTCCTTGAAACGACTTACATTTACTCGAAATACAGTTTACAATACTGGCGACACAATATGTATTCGGGCGTATCGGCTCCTTTATTCTTTTAAATACCAGATGTGTAGCAAAATATTTTTGTACTGGAATGGGACTTACAGAGGAAGAAGGGTTTTTTTTGTTGACTTAAATGGTTTTTGAATGTTATTAGTAAAACAAAATAAAAAACCGAAAATTTGTTGTGATGTAATTAGCGTTATTTAAATATTTGTAAACTTTATAGTACCTATCGGTAGGAATTGCAAATAGGAAAGCAACTTTGGTTTTTATTAATTGATTACTTGAATATTTGCTTCCGGCTTTTCGATCTCTGCACTCGTACGTTTTCGTGGGTCTATGATTTGAGGTAAAACCGCTTTTTCAAAACAAAATTTCAAATTTGAAAACAATGTATTTAGTCCAGTAAAAATGTATTTTTACCCTGCAAAAGGTCGGTCAGGTTTGGTTTTTTGATATGTTTTATCATAAATGCCCCTAATGTTAATGTCAAGTTTTTGACCTCGCGACCTTTTCGGAAAATGTTGAAAATGGGGGTTGAACTTTAAAAAAACACGTTCTTGAGTGCGCTGAGCAAACGGCTTTTTGGAAAAAAAAATTGATTCATTTAAATACCTGACGATATAGGCACTCAGAATCGAATCGAGACCGCTACTCTAGGACCAATAGTTTATGAGCTATGATTTTTTGAAGTTCACCACTTTGATTGCTTAAACCGCAAATGAACTGTTTTTGCTGTTATCTCACGTCTCGTGCGCTCCAGGCTGATGCACTGGTTACATCGAAACAAATGATATGTCAGTCTAATGGGCATTAAATGCTCTTTATTATGGTTTTTTGTTTGATCCAATTGGATGAAAAATGACCACACGGCGAGCAATCAAACTTGGAAAATTATTGAAAAAACTGCCTATATTTAGTATTGCTTCAGTGTGCTCTAAAACCTGCCCATTATAACCGATCTCAAAAATTTTACATTCCATGAATACGTGACAGCTTATGGGGCACAGAAGTGCAAAATTTTTTTTTCGCTACTGACACCCTTGAACCAGTGCAGCTTTATTTCAAACGGGGCGCGGATTCAAAAATAACTGGTTGTTTTTGTTTATTTTGGGAAACAGAAATATTTCTAATTTACAAATGGAAAAATGACTTTTGCTACATTTATGTACACTAATTCACGCAAAATTTTCATTTGAAACATTTTTTTATATCTCCGATATACAGGGAGCGCCAGCCAACTGGAATAAATTCATTATCTCAATTATTGTGCATGTTGAGAAAAAATCCCGAAACACGTCATTTTTAGTCTATCACGTCATATCCTGTAAAGTGAAAATTTCATTCCTAACCTCAACCCCCTTCGAGTGACAGTTGCAACCCTCAAATTTTGAAATAGGAAGAGGGGCCTTGTGATACATCGTTTGAAAGGTCTCTTCATGCTCTATACAAAAATGATATAATTTAAAAATTTATTGCAAAAATGAAGAGTAAAAAAAAATTAATCTGTTTAACGAAATTCGTTATGACGCACTAAAAAAATCAAAAACTAATAGCGTTTGGTCCTTGATACTGAGAAGGCAAGCAAAAACAATTGAAATGTTCAGAAAGTGACATAAAACTTTATGAACATTTTTCGTTAGTTGAAATTGTTAGTTTAGTTTAAAGCGTTGATTGATATATTTTTTATTGTATTAGATTACTAAGAACGAAACGCTATTAATTTTTGATTTTTTAATGTGTTGTAGCGAATTTCGTTAAACAGATTAATTTTTTTTTACTCTTCATTTTTACAATAAATTTTTAAACCATAGCATTTTTGAATAGAGCATGAAGAGACCTTTCAAATGAGGTATCACAAGCCCCCCCCTTTCCCATTTAAAAATTTGGGGGTTGCAACTGTCACTCGAACGGGGTTGAGGTTAGGGATGAAATTTTCACTTTACAGGATATGATGTGTTAGACTAAAAATTACGTGTTTCGGGATTTTTTCTCAATATGCACAATAATTGAAATACTGAATTTATTCCAGTTGGCTGGCGCTCACTGTGTATTCAGTAAGCGCCAGCCAACTGGAATAAATTCATTATCTAAATTATTCTGCATATTGAAAACAAATCCCGAAACACGTAATTTTTAGTCTATCACATGATATCCTGTAAAGTGAAAGTTTCATTCCTAACCTCAACCCCTTTCGAGTTACAGTTGCAACCCCCAAATTTTTAAATGGAAAGCGGGGTTTGTGATATCTCATTTTAAATGTCTCTTCATGGTCTATTCAAAAATGCTATGGTTTAAAAAATTATTGCAAAAATGAAGAGTATACAAAATTAATCTGTTTAACGAAAAAAAAAAACAAATGAAAATAGAAGATTGAAATATTTAGTTTTTTTATCTACACATACACGTGATTGCACGTGCCAACTTAAATGATAAATGAGTAATCTACAAGACATATCAAACTGTAAGTAATGATATTTAAAACATCAAAATCGTTCGTTTCAAAAAGAACATAAGTCAACAAGTCGACAAGATATTTATTTTTCACATAAAACAGGGTTCGAAGCAGGTAGTAGTTAGAAATACCAAAAATGTGCAGTTTTGTCATTGAATGTTTCATATACCAAAATTAGAATTCACTTGCTGCCTCCAACCACACCACATGCCATTATTACTCTGAAGTACGGTTGTAAATCAAACTGACGGATGACTTCAGGCGATCTTTTTCTTGACCAATTCTCGGCAATTTTTTTTACATGAATTTACAAACATTGAAATAATTAAAAAACGGTAGTATATGAAGAAAAACGATTAAGTGAGGGCCGCCGATAAATGAGTAAGCTACAAGACCATTACAATTTTAAAGCAAAATGTTGAAAATTGGAGGCGCACAGCAAGTTGTACGACTAGGTGAAATTTGGACATTTTAATTAATAACAAGCTTAATTGACATAATATCAAACTGTAATTAAATGGAAGTCGTCTGGCTAGCGTGTACTCGTCGTATAAGATAGCGACCTTCTTTTCAAATTTGAAAATGAGACCGTACGGACAACGTACAAAACCATTGAATTTAGTCTCGGGGCGCCGAGGACTGTTAATATCTTCTAAAACAATTTTTTTTTTACATTTGAGTTTTATCAAATAGTTTTTAATAGTTCTGACTACAATAATTTAACATTAAATAATAATTTTTAAAAAAAAGTTTTTTGTGTAATGTGCTCCTTTAAATGTGAAAATTTCCCTGTGTAGGTTTACATAAAGATCTGCAGGTAAGCAAATTTATGATTTACAGGCACACGCCGCTCCTTGAATTTTCATTGTGTGCTAAGAGTCCGTTGTAAACTATTTAAAGCGGAAAGTCTTAACCACACTAAATCTATTGTCGTTCTATACCAATATTTTTAAACCCATACAAATGCAAACCATTAAATATCTAGCAATAACATAAAATGACCTTGCTCCACTTTCAAAATCAACGGCTCATTTGTTCGTTCAAATAAAAGTAGGGTTCTCACATCAACATGAATGAAGATGATAATTATTAGTTTGATATCACAAAATCATATAAAATTTGTAGGCTTCTCTTTTGAGCGGGCATTTATATACTTTTACCTAGTGATAAATGCTGTCCTGTCTATGTATTTATTCCTAGAAAGATGTAAAAGCTGTTTTGCATTAAATCAATAATGCTTGATAAATTAGTAGATGCCTTTTTGTAAAGGTAAATGAAGAAACCTTTACATTTTCCTTAGACTGCTTCCATAATGATGTCACAGGTAATGTGGTCTCAATATGGAAAGGATTTTAAGTTGCGCAAAGAGTGAGGTGGAGATGTGTAAACCTTAGCCGTGAACCGATTTTCGTTTTTATGCGCAGGTCCATCGCCGTTTAAGTTTCTTGTATATACGGCATAGTGTGGCACCTAGTGACACTGGAGGTGGGAGTATATAGATTTTTTTTATAGCCGCGTTTCTTAACCCTTTGATACGCATGGAGAGAGATTTAAGAGCCTTCTATGGATTGGCTGCATCTCAATCGAAAGCGAGACTCATCTGAATACATTCTGATTTGTTGATCTGACGTTTAGAAAAAACGCGTGTAAAAATTTCATTTGGAATAGAAATTTCAGTGTTTTAACAAAGCGGAAACCGATATGCTATCAATTTTCTTGGAACCGACGCTGTTCTCGAGAACGGCTAAGTTACACCAAATTCCGTGCGCACGCACCTAATAGAATTAGCAGTACTGACCGAGTCTGATTGAGTCGGTTATTGTTGAAAGAAGATAAGTCACGTTTTAATGTTTTGAGATAATCGATAAAAAGTTTAAAATGTTATGATTTTTTTGGTGACGGTGGTAACTTCTATGAAGCCTTCAAATATGTGTGAAATAAATCCGAAAATTTTGGGGCAGCCGTTTATCCATTTAATTTTGGAGGTCACAGTTCACAGTGTGTGTTTAACGTAAATAAATCATTATGTTTGAAAAATTTATTAATATCAATGTGAAAAATTTATTAATATCAATGTGAACAAGTGAGCCAAAGAGCCAGTAATGCAATTAAAATCTCATTTTTTAAATGGATCATGTCAGTGACTTATCCCCTTTCAACACTAAACAGTTCAGTAAAAATCATAAGGGACTAAGTCGAAAAGATCCCTTTCAATACCAACCTACGGGTTTACCTTGAAATATTAGAAATTCCATAATATTCGAAAATGGCCAAAAGTGACTTATCCTCTTTCAACAATAACCGATTCAATTTAGGTAATGAATTATGTGTAGTATACCTTATACACGATCAGTTGGGGCGATGTTGTTAGAGATAAGAAATAAATGACTTTACGCTAGTCATCGTAACAAAAGATTGAAATATAGCTTGCTCAGGTAATATCGAGAACAGTACCGGACTTACAATCGGTTACTTTAAAATATTTGCTAACAGGTAAATTTACGAATTTAAACGAAACGAACAAACTTTCAGTATTGCATAAAACGTCAGTCTGTGAGAAACATTTAACTTCCAAAGTGTTGTATTGTTTTTAAAAAATGTCTGAATGCAGATCAATTGAAAATTGTGGAGTGGAAGGGGATGTGTATTTTGAGGATGACAATATGGTTCTAGGCACTGATGAAGATTCTTTGCATTCTGATAACGTTGGTGAAGTGAAAAATGAGAACTTTGACATTGAAAAGTGCAGCAATAAAGACTTACCAGTGCATTCTCAACAAATAATTTTAAATTTATTTAAGAATTTGAAAAAAGAAACGGGAAATGAATGTAGTTACGGATTAATAAAGAGAGTTGCCAAATTAACAGAAATTTCAAAAAATACCGTTTCTCGCATAATAAAAGTTGGAAAGCCAATAAATCACTTTAAAAATAGACAATGTGCGCGTCCAAGTAAACTGGTTAAAGTCGATGATGATATAAAGAGGCGAATACGAGAAATAATCTATCTATACAGTGAGGACGCGTGGGTTGGAATAAATTCATTTAAAATTCATGGGTTTAGTTATTGGAAAAACGCTCGGACACGTCGATTTTTGTTTTTAAAACTGCATCTTTTTTGATATTTATAATTTTAAGATCGTCTTTTGTTTTCGCACTATGACGTCATCAATAATTTTTTTAAATTGCACTCTATATTTTTGTTCACGAATTTGGATGCAGCGCATTTTTCTGAGTACAGAAATGTCAAATTCGTATGACCTTGAAGAGGAAAGTTTTCGAAATAATCAGTCCTAAAGTTTCAAAAATTTATGATAAAATTATTAGAGTAGACCACTAATAATATCATCAAGGAAGCGCTGAAAATAGAGCAAAACATTCAATTGCGTGTTTATTTTTCCGGTTTATTGAAGTAGACTTTAGATTTCAGATAACCCCATAGATAAAAATCTAATGGAGTTAAATCGGAAGACCTAGCTGGCCATTCGATAAAACCTCTCCTTCCGATCCATCTATTTGGGAAAATATTATGAAGGTATTCTCGTACTGTTCTCGAATAGTGTGGGGGCGCTCCATCCTGTTGGAATCATACTGAATGTGCCGGTATATTTGGGTTTTCATTATTCAGGTACACTGCACTTACACTGGGTATTATGTCATTTTGTAGTAAGTCTAAATATTTTTCAGAATTAAGTGTTCCCTCAATAAAAAAGGACCCAAAGTTGAGGTACCCACAATTCCGGCCCAAACGTTTACTTTCTGAGGGAATTGTGTATGACTTTCCATTCTCCAATGTGGGTTTTCTGGTGCCCAATATCGAAAATTTTGCCTGTTTACCGAACTATTCAAACGAAATGTTGCCTCGTCGGAAAAAACTATCTTACGTAAAAATTCCAGGTTGGCATTGCATCTATCCATCATTATTTCGCAAATCTGCGGTCGAGATCGTCTTCAATAAGTTCCTCAACAAAATGTACTTTGTATGGGTGCCATTTGTTCTTGTGTAAATATTTTAGAACAGAAGATTTACTTAGTGACTGTTTTGCAGCTACTTGTTGACTTGATTTGTGAGGATTTTCTTGTAAATCGAGAAATGTAACCTGGTTGGTCTTATAATTGTCTCTCACGTGGCCAAAGTCTCTAAATTTTTTTTCTATCTTACTAACTACTGATTGTGTAATAGGCCTCTCCGGGTACTTATCATTGAACAAATCACAAACTTCAGCTTGTATTCGAGTATTATCGTCATATCCTACCATCATCAACATATCTATTCGTTGTTTTTCAGTTAAACGCGCCATTCTTCAAGCTTTGAAACTGTACTTGACAAGTGTCAACAATCAAAAAAACAAAATAAACACAATTGAATGTTTTGCTCGATTACCAGCGCTTCCTTTATGATATTATTAGTGGTCTACTCTAATAATTTTATCATAAATTTTTGAAACTTTAGGACTGATTATTTCGAAAACTTTCCTCTTCAAGGTCATACGAATTTGACATTTCTGTACTCAGAAAAATGCGCTGCATCCAAATTCGTGAACAAAAATATAGAGTGCAATTTAAAAAAATTATTGATGACGTCATAGTGCGAAAACAAAAGACGATCGTAAAAGTATAAATATCAAAAAAGATGCAGTTTTAAAAACAAAAATCGACGTGTCCGAGCGTTTTTCCAAAAACCAAACCCATGAATTTTAAATGAATTTATTCCAACCCACGCGTCCTCACTGTATATATAAAATTGGATGTATGTGTGTATGTGTGTATGTGTGTATGTGTGTAGCTTATAGACTCGGAAGCCGCTGAACCGATTTTGATGAAATTTTCAGGAATACTCTAACATAACCTGGAGAGTGTTCCTGTGAAGTTTGGTGCCGATCGGGGGGGGGGAAGTGTCATATAGACTCGGAAGCCACTGAACCGATTTTGATGAAATTTTCAGGAATACTCTAACATAACCTGGAGAGTGTTCCTGTGAAGTTTGGTGCCGATCGGGGGGATGGGGTGGCGAAGTGTCGTATAGACTCGGAAATCGCTGAACCGAAGTTGGTCACCAAAGTTTGTACACAAGTGCATCTTAGTAGGGGGGGACTTAATTTAATGCCGATCGGGGGGGGGTCCAAACAAAAATCGCACGGGGGGGTCACTGAAACTTATTTTCGCATAGAAAGAAGTGTCCTACAGCCAACAAATTTTGTACACAAGTGCATCTTCGTAGGGGGACTTAGTTTGATGCCGATCGTGGGGGGGTAAACAAAAATCGTACGGGGTGATCACTGAAACTTATTTTCGCATAGAAAAAAATGTCCTACAGCTATCAAATTTTGAACACAAGTGAATCTTATGGGGGAGGGGATCGTCCAAACAGATTTTTGCGTAGAAAAAAGTGTTTTACAGCCACCAAATTTTGTACACAACGGCATCTTAGTATAAGGGGGGGGGGGCTATCGCCCAAATAGACTTTCGCATAGAAAGAAGTGTCCTACTGCCACCAAATTTTGTACACCGAGCGAAGCCGGGTATTTCAGCTAGTTTGTAATAATTATAAAAGCAATGTTGTATTAACTTTAAAAGAATTACATAAACTTTTAGAAGAAGATGGGATTGCTGTGTATAAAAGCTTAACGACTCTTCGAAAATTTTTGTTAGATATAGGATTTCGATTTAAAAAATTAAATAAGCCAATTGTTCTAATGCAATCTGAACGAAGAGTTAAGATGAGATTTATATTTTTGAAAAAAATTAAAGAATATAGAGAAGAAAATAGGACTATCGTTTATCTTGATGAAACATGATTTGATAGTCATGATACTGTAAAAAAGGGTAGTCAGATGGAAGTATAAATTGTGCTTCAAATTCACCCCCATCAAGGGGTAAGAGAATACTGATTCTTCATGCTGGAACAAAAGATGGATTTGTTTCTAATGCTTTATTGCTATCCGCAAAAAATATTAAAGATAGTGCTGCAGATTATCATTCTGATATGAACTCTAATCTATTTGAGAATTGGTTTAGTAAAACTCTTCTTCCAAATGTAACTCCTAATTGTGTAATAGTTTTGGATAATGCGGCATATCACTCCCGAATATTCAAGAAAGTACCCAATCAAGCCAATAAGAAAGAAGAACTAATTCAATTCTTGGTCGAAGAAGGAGTTAATTTATCCGGCGTAGGTAAATTAACTAAGAAAATTCTTCTCGATCATATTAAGAATCTTAATACAGAAAAACGTTATGTAATAGATCAGATCGCGCAAGAAAAAGGGCATACGGTTCTACGCTGTGAATTTAATCCAATTGAAAATGTATGGAGCAAGTTAAAAAATGATTTAAGAAAAAATAACGCTCAACCTAGGTTAAATTCAGAAGTTGTAAACAAGGTTAAAACTATTATTACACAATTAGAAAATGAAAATAATGAAACGAAATTATGGGAAAAATGTGTCAGACATGCTGTTTCAAACGAAGCAAAGTACAGAAATCGGTTTCAGGAAATTGATCCTATAATAATAGAGGTGAATAATGGAAGTGACTAATAGTGACTAATAGATAGTGACTAATCCTAATGTATAAATATACAAATATAAAAATTTAAATAATTTTCTACAAATTTTTGATAATTCAAATTTTTACCTGAATACGTCCGGTAAGAATTCACACCTAAATAACAGCTTTATTACTTTAAGCCGTGATAAGTACTTTAACGACATCGCCCCAACTGATCCTGTATAAGGTATACTTCCCAAATTTTTGCAATTTTCTACTGTAATGGTTTTTTCTCGCTTTGCACTAATAGTCAATAGTTACCAGATTCAATATAAAAACATCTAAAAATGGTATCCACTCAATACATGTACGGTTTTGATAAAAAAATTGTATTTGCGTAAAAGTAAATATGTCCCTTTTAGTTTGAAAGAACTAAAAATTGTTTTTTTTTAATTTTCTAGCTAGACACAATATTTTTCTGCATTGAAGACCTAACTGAGTTTCATCAGTACCATTATTTTCTAACAATCTCATTGTTTGTTGAAATTGTTAATTAGCTCAATCACGGAATAAGTAGTTAAAAAATATAAGTTAGTTCTAAATATAAAATATAAAATTGAGTTAAACCTTTCATAAGCTGCTTTTTGGGCATTTAATGTAAACTGCAATTTTTTTACTTCATCTTGCATTCTAACAGCAGCCAAACTATGCTTGTCCCGATCTTGTTTTAACAACGTCTGGTACTTTATAATAGAATTTTCCTTTTCATTTAGGGTTTCTTGTAAATCACTTATGGTTACCTAGAATTGAAATCAACAGTTTTAATATACCTTAATTGGTAACAGAAACAAACCTTCAGTGTTAAAACTTCTTCACTAGCAGACTGATTCACAGATATATCACCTACATCTACCTGGGATGCTTCCTTTTTAGATTGTAACTCTACAATGTATTTTTCGTAAAATAATATCTGACTTTGTTTGTCACCTATCTGTTGTCTGAACAAACTTATATTCATCTCCATTTCGGTTATTTTCAATTTAAGTTGATGAATTACATTTTCTTTCACCGATAGAAGATCACAAGTAGCCAATAATTCAGCCTGCAAGTTATTGAATAGTTCATTTTGTTCTGTAACTTGCTCATTTCCGTTTTCTGATATTTGAATAACCGTTTGTGTTTCTTGGCTTGTCGTTAATTTTACTTTTTTATCAGTTGCTACAGGAATTCTCTTGGCTTCTTTGGAAATGGACATAGTCATGCTGTTTACAGTTTCTTTTTGAGGATTTAACATTTTTTGGTAACATTTCAAAAGTTCTTCTTCTAACTTCGAAAGATGACTGTCCTGTTTTTTTAAACGATCCAAAGTTTGTTGCAATTGTGCCTCTAAGAATTCGCTTTGTCTTTTGTACTTTAAATCCTACAATCATACAAAGTCATTCAAATCTATTGTAAGTTTTAATTCTATACCTGTAAATGAATGGCGTTTTTTTCTTGATACCAATCGATAATCTTTTTATCAATGTCTAAATTGTTTTTTAAAGTAGCTCTTTCCTCTTTAATTAATGTTAGTTGTTCGTTTAATTGTTCTTTTGCAACGTTAAAATCGTTTTCATATTTTTGGGCATTTTGTAGACTTGTAAAAAGACTTAATTTATCAAAAAATACTTGTTTTAAATTTTCAATAAACTTTTCTTCGCAAGTCAGAGGAATACAGCCCAAATATTGGCGTCGATGTTGGCGAATAATATCTTCCAAAACGCTATATTTAAATAAATGATGTTTTAGTGGCCGTTGAATATAATATTTTTGAGACAGAAAAATAATAAAGGATTGACAAAAAATTAAATATTTTTCTCATGAAATCAAAATGAAGCACGTTATATTATTTTAAATGTAAATTAATAGGTGGCGCTCAATTACATCTCCCTGGAAGTTTAAACTGTTCTGACAATAATAACTACGGTAACCTCTGACTCTGCCTTCCTTGTCTTGGGGAGCAGAATGATCAGTGATCGCATAGTGAGATCATTCATGCTGACACCAATTCACATTAGACCGCACCCACCCTCAAGTAGGGAGAGTGCAATTTTTGAAACTGCCCCCTTACTTTATAGGGGGCCTATTGTTTTTACATCATTATAATATATTAAAATCTCCACTTACCCTATTTTACTTTTTAAGGGAGCTATGCATTCTTCAGATTTTATTTTCTCTTGTTCTAACATAATTTTACAACTCGTCAATTCATCTTGACATTCTTCTAAATCGTGCATTAAATTATCTACCTTCTTTCTGCATTCTGTTTCAGATAAACGAGCCAATACAACATCTGAACTCAAACGAGCTATTACCGATTTATCATCGGTACCAGACTGTAAATCCAAAATTTGATGTTTTAAACTTAATATTTCAAACTCATATTCTGCTTCAGATGTGATTTTAATATTCTCTTGCTTTTCATTTAATTTTTCCTGAAGTTTGCTATTTTCTGAATTTATTCTTTGCAGTTCCTCCATTGCACTTGTACATTTCTTTGTAATATCTGCAATGGTATTTGAGTCAACCGAGTTAATTGATTTATCTCCCAACTCTTTCAAATTTTCTTGTAAAACTAAATTTTTGTGCATAATATCTTTGTTGTATTTTTCAAATTCTTTCAAACGTTCTTCAGAATTTTGTAACTGTTCCTTGACTAATTCATACAAATTGTTTGTGTGATTAGCTCTTTGTCTTTCAGAAATCTCATTTATTTCAGCTTGTGCAAGTTTATTACTTAACTGTTCGATATCATTATTACTAACAACCGTTTCGATAACATACAATTTACCAAGAGTTTCATTAAGTTTATTACATAATTCTAGCTTTTCTTTCTGGAATAATTCTACACGTTTATGTAAAATCATAAGCTCTTGAGAATACTCATCGCCGATATTATGAAAATTCTGCAGTAATTCTCGATATTTAATTGTCAAATTATCCAATTCACATTGATTGTTTGTATCGGTGATATTTTGTTGAATTATTTCCAACATATTAATTTTAATGAGATATTCTTTATTGTTGTTGGTAAGCGTTTTCATTTTTTGAGAATAATTTGAATTGATATTAACAACTTCCTGTTTCAACTTTTTAATTTCATTCAAATATTTCGATTCTTCAAATTGTAAATATACACATTTGCGATTCAAGATTACTAAATTTCCTGCCATATCAGCAAATTTTTTAACGTTGTTTGTGTTACCTTCTTCAAAATCATTATATTCTTTTAATCTCGCTTCTAACACTGCAATTTTATCTTCAGATTCTTTTTTTTCTTGGTCCAATTTCTCCTTATCACTAATCCACAATTCTTTTTCATTTTTGTACCGTAAATATATTTTATCCATTTCTTGTTGAGTGTGTCTAAAATCAGTTTTGTACTGTTCAAGTTTTGCATTTATATCCTCTTCGGTTTGGTAATTCTAAAAATAAATCTGTTATTACTTTCATACCCATTTATTAGTAAATAAGTAGTAATTAATAGTTAATGTGCTACATATAAATAATACTGATTGTATATTACCAAACTTACCCTCAAAACATTTAGTAGATGATTATTAAGATTGCAGATAATTTCAGCACTTGATGGTATATCTTTTGGAACTTCCAATACTAGATTTTTTCTTTCAGTATTATTAACTGCATTTTGATTTTCGGGAGTTTCCCGTTTGTTTTTATATGCATTTAATTCCAATCTAAAACAAACATAGTTTACAAAAGTCATAAGAATAATTGAAATAAACCTTGTTAATCGAAGTTGCTCTCTTAGTTCAGAATTAGCACCTTCAATCGAGTGAACTTCTGCTTGCAATCGCATAGCTGGATGGTACCATCCTGCAACATGTTTAACATCCAGAGCCCGTAACAACTTTTCTAATGTTTCTGATTTAATTTCTTTAATACTGTTTGCTAAAATAATAAATTGGGTATATGTATAGAAATATAAAAGAAGCATGTACCTTTTTTAGTCTCAATACTTTTTAAAATTTCATGCAATCCAATTCTCAAAGCTTCATTTTCTTCAACTAAAATTTTATGTTTCTCAGTTGCTTCCTTTGTTATCTTATTTTTAACCACAGCACCATTTAAATTAGGTTTACCTCCTAAATTAATTATTTGGTCAGAAAGAATACCAATGGTGCGATTTAATTTTTGGAAATCAAACTTTGATTCCAATTTTTGTGCTTCTAAATCCTTTATTTGACTTTGCACCTTTTGTAACTCTTTTCTTTGTTGTCTCTGGTTATAGCTTACGCCAACGAAACTTACAGGTTCTTCTTCAGATATTCCTAACTTTTCACTGAAATATAATACTTAATTTTAGAATAACACATTTTATCAAAGTTTTACCGAAATTGATAGTTTTCTTCTTGGAGAGTGTGATTGGAAAGTTGCAGTTTGTTATTTATTTTTACAAGATCAGCAGATTGTCTCTCAGTCACTCTGATTTGACTTTTAAAATCCTGATTTTGTTTCAATACTTCGGCTAATTCAATATTTCCATCAGTTTTTAAATCATTCAACAGTTCTCGCAGCTGTAACACGCACAATAACTAAATTTTGTTCCGAATTTTAAGAAAAACAAACAATCTTACATCTTTACTTTTACAGTGTGCAAGATTTTCAGCATAAGTAACATTTTCCTGAAGTTCGTGACATCGATTGTGAACTAATTTTAATTGCTTCTTTAAGTCGTCATTTGATAGCAATAATTCTGTAACTTTTTTATTGTTCTCAGTTCGTTCTTCAGTTAATTTTTGTATAATTTGCGTATTTTCTTTGGTATCAATTGTTGCTTTTTTCAGCTGCTTCTGAAATATTGCTATCTGCTCCTCTCGTTCTGCTAAAATTTTATTTAAAGCCGATAACTGTGCACTATTATTATCAACTAATAACTCAGAACTGGACGATTTCGGACTTGATACAATAAGTTGAGTTCTCAACGCATTGATTTCACAATCTTTTTTTTGTAAAATTTCCTAAAAACATAATGTTTAAAAAAGATGAATTCTAAAATCTATTGACTATAAACCTTCCACTTAGTTACTCTAGCATCAACTGCTTTTGTAAATTCTTCAATCTCTTGTTCACGTGACTGCTTGTCATCAACTAATTCTTTTATTTCGTTTCGTAAACCAATTTTTTCCTGCTCTAATATCATTAAAGTCTCTAAAATTACTTTATTGAAAAATTGGCCAAAATTAAACCTTTACATACCTGATTGTTCATCCAATTTTATATTAAATCCTGCAATTTCATCAGTCATCAATGAAATTTGTTTAGTTGCTTCTGATAATTCATCTCTTACAGTGCTTAACTTTTCTCTTAAAACTAAGTTTTCACTTTCAATGCCCTAAGGAAACAAATAATTTGAAAACGGATATTTGAATTAAATTACTTTACCTCAATATCGTTCAGTAACTGGGTAATTTGTTTATTTTTTTGATTCACACTATCAACTATTTCTTTGTACTGTTCTCGAAACGTTTCAGAGACATCAGATTGACTTTGATCGTCATTATGTATGGATTGTAATTCACTTCGTAAATGTTGCCTTTCATGTTCAAGTCCAGCAATTTTTTCGTTAAGCTAAAAGTACACTGTTCACTGTAATGTTATAACAGTTCTTTTACATGCCTTATCAAGTTCTTTCTTTTGCTTTTCATTAGCCTTCATTTGCTGCTTATATTTAGATTTTAATTCCTTATATTTGTGTTGTAATTCTGGAAAAAAACTCTAAATATCAAATAAGTACCTATGTGCCTCATAATATTACGTTCATAATCTTCTGAATCTTGTGATCGTTTTGTTTTCAGTTCACTTCTATCAGATCTGACAGTTTTGACTTCTTCTTCCCCTTGCCGTGCCGCTATTTCATCTAATTCCGCAAGCAAAGTTTCCACCTATTACGAAATCGTAAATTAAACTGTATTCCAATTATTTATTTATACCTGTTCTGATCTATACTTCATGATTTCTTGGCTTATTCTTAAGAGAGCTACTGATTTTTCCACGTCTAATATGTCATTATCGCAATCAAACCACACAACCGGATTATAAAGATCATCCTTTTCCTCATCTGTGAGAGCATCAGCAGATAATGAAAGAATATACTTCCAATCCATTTTTGCTTATAAAAAAGTTGTAAATAAATTATTAAAATGACACTGTAAAAGTTACACAACAATGACCATTTACTGTTTGTTTTGATTGTTTGTGTTTATTTCTGTTACCATGGAGTTTTTAAAAAATTTACTTGACAAATATGTACTGTTTCATTAGATATGCTGGTGATATATTGAAGTATAATTTTATTCGTTTATCAATCGATTCAATTTTTAGAAATCATTATACCGGAACCTGAAAATGAATCGGTTGGATCGGTTGAAACATTGCAAACAATAACATCATCAAAATTGAATTATTCTGAGAACAAGGAATTACTTGTAAATCCAAACTGTTTAGTACAGATATTATTGGAATATATTTGCAGTAAAACAGGCATCGATCCAAATTGTAAGTACTTATGTAGTTTGGTTTGAAAGTACCACCCTTCAGAAAGAACGTAATTACATAAGGGTAAAAGATATGACTGTATTGTAAAATAATAATTTATATCGTAAAATATATAACTAAATGCAATGTTAATTTAAAGCTGATTATGATTTTTGTAACGAGAATGGTGAATTTACAAATATTAAATCGCTTCTACCTTGGCATTATGCTACTGAAGTTTTACAACATCAACAAATCTACTTAATTATATTTTATCAAAGTAAGAAATGTGTCATAACAAAGTTAAATGCTAACATTATTATTTAACAGAGGATGAACATGAACAATTTTTAAAACTCGAACCAATGATTAACCCGCTATCAAAGGAATATACAGACATTATGCTAAAACTGAAAAGATATATCAATACATCGAAACGCTCTTCCTTGGATTACAAAGTACAAACAAATTTAATATTATTGTGAAAAGTAATGCAAACTGCAAACTAATTTAGAAAACTCGACGTGGCAGTGAAAGAAGTTACAGAGGAAGCATGAAAAGTTCACCTGGAACATCTTTAATGTCTGTTAAGGAAGAACGACCTAAGAAAAAGCGCAGTAGCGCTGGAAGTATCAAGAACAAAAAGAAAAAACACCCTTAACCATTTCAGCCTTTATTTTTTATACAAAAGAAAAAATAAAGTATTTTGTTACAGTTTACTCTTTGTCTCATCTGCTTCCCAGGCAGGAACAGCTTTTTCAGTTAAATTTCTGAATGAACCATGTCTTCCAACACCAGAAATAAATTTTTTAGCACCATCAATTGATTCCTGTACCAAAACGGGTCTTGCATTTTCTCTTTCATATCTTAATATATCGTCGTATGTTTGACTGAAACAAGCATTATAAGCTGATTTCCTATCAGCTAGTAAACAGGCTTGGGGGAATTTAGCCAATGATTGTGCTAAATTGATTGCCTGCCCTAAACCTACAAATAATCAGTAATTACTTTTTTGTTATTTAATTAAAATCATATTATACTTGTTCCAACTTTTACAACTCTATTTGCAAGACCCCATTTAAAGGCTTCATCGGCATTAATGGGGCGACCGGTTAAGATAACATCTAAAGCTCTAGACAAACCAAGTATTGCTGGCAATCGTACAGTTCCACCATCCGCGAGTGGTACACCTACGTGATCATGTTAAAATTTTGATAACTAATTTATTAGTTCTTACCGAATCTCCTACAAAAAACGCCCATGATTGCATTCTCTTCCATTACACGCATGTCACACATTAATGATAATTCAAAACCACCCGCCACGGCATATCCACTTACGGCAGCTATCATCGGCTTTTTAATAAATCGGTGAGTGGGGCCCTATGATTTATTTAATAGAGTGCTGTTTACAATCCAGCAATTATTTACCATATATCCAGTATCAGTGAAAAGTTGTGAGGAATCATAATCAGCAGAGGAGAGTTGGCCTAAATCATAACCTGCACAAAAATTGCCTCCAACCCCATACAAAACTGCAGCGGTCGAATTAGGATCATTTTCAAAATCGGCAATTGCTTTCTTTAGTAGCTCTGCAGTAGGAACATTAACACAGTTGCGTTTTTCTGGTCTATTGATTCCAATTGTGGTAATTTCATTTACATGTTCAACAATGACAGCTATAACATACAATGCTTATTGATGTGCAAAAGAAATTTACCAAATTCATACTACTCATCTCGACAGTTGTACTTTGATACCTCCTTAAGAAGCAGTATTGTACTGCTAACTTTATCACTTTTCTCCTATACATACTCACAATACATACTCTGTATTTACATTATCATACTCGTTTCATAAGATTAAAGGTTAAGTGTTATGGCATTTATAAAAATTAAAAAAAGAATCTTATCTTTATTTATTATTTATTATATGTAGAAAAAAAATGATAACATTATTTTTGCTCTGTAACAACATGTTTGTGTCTTTCAGGAACAAATGGCACTTTCCCTTTCTTTGAATGCTTTCTGAGATTGACTTCTTTACGTTGCTGCTTTTCTCTAATTGTTCGCAACTCTTTTTGTGCATTGTAAACATGCTTTGGTACTTGTCTGTGCCTAGAAATTCGCTTTATTTGGGGATGGGCAGCATATTTTTCTTTAAGTGCTTCACTGTAGTTCAGAGCTGCTTTCTCTCGTGGTTTGAGCTGAAAAATAATTTCAAATAATGAATTAATCATATTCGCTGCCATTAAATAAAGAAAATTAAGATCACATCACATCAAAAAGAATAACACCACATTGATTTAAAAGAATGTGATCTATTATACAGGTGGTCCACCATGTAGCATTTTCGTGAAAAAGCATCTTTCTAATCCCCCTAAAAAATTGAAAACTTGAGGACAATAATCTACCATTACCGCACTATAAAATAGTCATTTTATTTTCTTTCATTTAATTATTTCAATGGCGTCAGGACGATATAAAGCCAAATCAATCAAAATATACATACTACACGACTTGGAAATTGCAACACCATTTTGTGCGACTTTTTTTTAACAAACTTGGCAGAAACATAACTATTCAAAGGTAAGAATTGATTATAATTTCAAAGAAAAGAACAAACGATTAACACAATTTAATTTAAGTTTTATCAATGTGTTGGGCCGCCCCTATTAGTTTCACACTCCCTCACTCTTTGTGGCATTGATTCCAGTAGGTGCTCGATATACAGAGAGCTTCTAGTGTTTGCAGGGATTTGTTAGGTTCATTAGCTTTCTTCCCATAATGTCCCACGTGTGTTCAATTGGTGAGAAGTCAGGAAATCTGGTTGGCCATGACAAGATATTTGCATGGGCCTCTTTGAACCGGTTTACAGACGTTCTCCCTATGTGGGGACGGACATTTTTCTGCTAGAAAAGTGGGTCTTCAAGCTGCTGAAGATATGGAAGAATATAGGGTTTCACCACCTCATCAACGTAACGCTGGGCGTTCATGGTGCCTCATATAAACACCAACTGAGACCTATTCCCATATGTATTCTCATATGCTATAGCACCCCATACCATAACTCCCGTGGCTCGCTGCACACTCCTTTCAACAGAAAATTGAATATCACGACGTTCCTCATGTCAAGATTGATCACTGAACACCACCCTATGTCACTCCACATTCCAGTGCCTTCACAACCTACACCACTCCAAAATGTCGCTGTTGGTGTTGAGCCATAAGTGGTAACACAATATGTGCCCGATAAGATTGGAAGTCAAAAACCTTGATTCGGTGATAAACGGTTTGACGGGTCACAAAACAACCTTCATTAACTAACCATAGATCAGCAATTGACCTGATACTGGAGAATCGGTTTCTTATTGCCATTTAGTGAAGTCCTGCACCTCATTAGTTGCGTCTTTCCTGACTCTCCTTAGTCCATGACTGATAACAGCGTATGATGGTGGATTGGTTCTGATTAAGGCAATTTGCAATTTCCCTGAACGAAAAACCACCTTTGAGCAAACCGACAATCGACCACTGTCAAATTTGCTCAACCGATGGTAATCTCTACATTGCTGCCCTCTAGACATCATCAAATCCTCAAAACATATTAAACAAAAATATGACAAGAGAAAACGGTAAATATTGAATCAAAACTTGTAAGAAAAGACAACAAACAAACAAAATTACCTTTGAATATTTATACGTTTCTGCCAAGTTTGGTCAAAAAATTCGCACCCCTTCTTGGTGTTGGAATTTTCATGTCATTTAGTATAATTTTGTTTTGTTTTTCAGGTCATTGCGTTCAAAATATTACAGAGAACATGTTGCCGAAATTAAAAATTTTAAAAGAGTCATTGATTTCAAATTAATAAGTATTTAACTTTAACCGCAAGCAGAAACAGTACAAGGTAGGTATTTCTTACTTCACATTCGAATTTAAAAATGTTGGTTTAGTAAATTGGATTCTCTTAAGCACAATGAAAACCTTTGATATTTTTATTGCTCTCAATAAAGAAATAAATTGCAAAACGTGCTCTGGCCAATATAACCTTGCCTACGGCAAAAAATTAAAAGTATTTGATGGTTTTAAATTCCATAAAATATTTGCCATATTCTCGGTTTTCGATGAGACCCAGCTTGTGCCAGATATTCTTATTGCAGGCGCTTTTAAATCACCTTCACAACTGTAATCATAATCTTTATGAGGGTGTTATTTAAGGCTTCTGCTACTATGCAATAGACGATATTAGAATACGATTTATTCAGTTACTAATAAAATCTGTTATTAAAATCCACACCGTAACGTGGGGATGAGATTAGAGAAAGTTAATTTTCACTGATATAATTTTAAAAAAATCGACCATGTTGAAGTTTGTCGATTGAAAAATATTGTGTTCAATTTTCAGAATTTTACGACTACTAGAAATAGGTTTTATCTCAAAAATGCTATACGATGGACCACTCTGATGCTTTAACGTTATTACCATTTCTTCAGAAACACATTCTGATATCTGGAGATTGATTTTTTAAAAATTTTGTGCAACAATAACTTACCGGGCCCAACTTTTCTGAAGCTTTAGCTTTCCAAACCCTTATATTCATTTCATCTGACCCACTGTATAAATATTTATTGTCAAGAGACCACAACACACAAGTGAGATGTTGCATTCGTTTGGTATGGTAGATATCCCTCGAGTGACCTTTTGATGCCTCATATATTCTAATAGTTCTATCATAACTTCCGGTGACAAATTCTTTTCCAGTTGGTGAATAATTAACGTCTACTACAGCTCCCACGTGGTCCTTATGCACATTAACGGCATGTTTTAAATTGCGGGTATCAAAGGTATACAAACTAAAATTGAGGCAAAAATCAGACATACTTCAGAAACACGTAACCATTTTATACTTATAATCTTCATTAGCACAAGTAAAAATAAAAGCCTCCATTGGATTCCATGAAATTCGATTGGTTCGTAATCTCAAAAGTACTTTTCTTAGAGGCCCCGAATCTCTGCAATCATACAGAATAATACTTCTATCACTGGCACAGGCTGCTAACAAATTTTTCTGTACAGGATTAAATGCTACATGATGTAAACTATCAACACCCCAATTAAAAGTTTTAACAGGTTCATTTCGAGTTTCCTCCCAAATCTGACAGGTTTCACCGCATGTAGCAAAAATTGGTTTTTGTTGGTGGTGACTTATGGAAGTCAAAACTGTTTTACTAATCATAGTATTTATAGGTTCTTCATTGTCAAACAAAGTATTCACATTCCACATTTTTACGGTTTTATCATCACCTAACGTTATGAAAGATTCTCCACTAGGAACATATGTTATTCCTCTCACTATTCCTTCGTGAGCCGTAAAATTACGCAAGCATGTTTTTTGTGGTATGTCCCAAATTCTAACTTCACCATCATAAGCTCCACTTATAAGAACTGACAATTGAGATGGATGATTTGCAATACATGACACACCATCACGATGTCCGTCTAAGCTGCCTATGAAAGGTTTTGCAAATACTCGTTCCAATTTTGTAGCATTTAATGCACGTACATATTCTCTCACAGCTTGAAATGGATGTAAATCTGGATCGTAGTTTCGAGGAACTGAAAATAATTATTATGATAAAGTACACACAAATGAAAAAAGTTTACGTTTGTGAATATTTTTCTTCGTTTCTCTCATATATTCATCGGGATTTCTACTAATTACTTTAACTTTCATCGTAAATTGTAATACCGTTTAATTAAATAAATAACGTAAGTGAAATAAACCACGTGTTTAGGTTATATTTTTTAAACTAGTTCCACATACCAATAAAAGATACCAACAGTAAAAATTACAGTAATCACCGCCTTTCAACCGATGATGGCGCCATCTTTGGATTAGATTTATGCAGTTATCTTAAAAATCTTTGAAGATGCGTCGTAGTTTTTAATTGATGGCACGGCACAGACAAAATATAAATTCTCAACAGGATAGGATTTAATTACTTCCGATTCTCTCAGTGCCAAATAAATTTACTTATACTTCTATTAATTTATTTTGAATTTACTGGACATATTACACCAAATTTCACATTTCGCCCTTCATTTAAATAAGTAACAAACATCCGGGTCTAAAATTGTTTAATGGAAAGAACATATTACATATTATCTTTCTTAACTACATTAATATTAATGTCGCAAATAACTTAACCATTTAATTTGACTCGGGGCCCTGAAAACAAAATATAACGATAATAGGGATCTAAAAAAAATGCAAGTAACATACTGTAGGATCACAATCTGCGCAATGCCATGAATAGCCCCTTTTTTTTGGAGATTTCTTTAGTGGTGGTTCCAAACAAGTGAAATGGTAACATTTACGACACTCATCACAGCTGCAACAAAACACAAGAAAAATTCTATCTCTGAAGATATTCTCACTCACCTAACTAAGTTAGCATTACTACCTTGTTCATGGCAAACATCACAATAAACAAGATCACCATCCCTTTTTTTATAACCAGAATGAGAAACTACATCAATAACGTTAGCAACTGGAACAATCGACTGAACAGTTGGAATATTATCGTTATTTTCATTTGGAACGTAAAAACATTGTGGATTTGAAGCAGATACTTCTTCACCGTTTGGACGAGGAAGCGCTTTTATCTAAACACATCATCATAAACTTGCATTAAACACCGAAAAATTTAACATTACCTTGATTGTAATTCTAGGTTGTGGATTGGGATTCTCCATTTCAAAGCTTTTTTTCTTCCTCTTGTGTTTGTGTTCTTTGTTTGAAAATTTCACATCCGGAGAATAACGGGAACGATGTTTCTCTCGTCGCCGTTTTTTTCCCGATCGTGAACTTATAATCATCGTTTGCCCCTCCACACTGCTGTTTAATAATGAATCATTATAACTGTCACTAATTGAATGTTTATTCATATCAGGATATGAAGATGAGTTTTGATCTAATGATGTATTAATAGCTGAGTAGCTTCTTACATGTACTGGAACGTTTGATTCGGGATTTGGCTCTACTGGCTTTATTTTAACTTTCGGAGTTTTAATTTCAGGTTTAGACTCCTGATTCACATAATATTTTCTGTTCTCTTCTTGCATTCTCCCTTCTTTACTGTATCGGCTTCGACTTCGTCGAGGAGTTTTAACTTGTTCGACTTCTGAGTCGGATGTTTTGTCGCATTCTGAGCATTGCCAACCGTATTGTTTTGATTTTTTTGGTAGACGAGTAAGAGGAGGATTTAAACAGTTTAAATGATAATATAAATGACATGTGTCACACTTTGCTAATAAATGTTGATCTCTTCTTTGCCTACATATCCCACATTCATTTAACAATAATGAATCTATAACAGAATATTAAGTTATTTTAATTAACATTTTTGTTTGAAACGATAAATGCGAAAGAAAAGTGCTACTTGTTACTTACCTTGTCTTGCTTGACTGCTAAGGACACGGCCCATGTCGCTTCTTGCCGAAGGTATGTTATTCAGTGGAAATCCAACTCCCATTTTAAGAGCAGCTGCTGTAGGCACTGACATGGGTTGTGGTGTGCGTGTAACTGGTGGCTTACCAAGATCATCAACATTAGGTAAATTCTTTGTTGGACAAGCACTTAAAATTGCTGAATGAAATTTATGAATGGTTTGCTTAAGATTAGTAGATACATGTGATTCGTCAGAACTTTCTTTCATTAACTACAACCAGAAAATTGTAAATATTGTATTTTAGAAGTTAATCGACCATACATAGTCATATTTTGCGCGTAGTAATTGCTGTTCTTCCAGCAGACTGAAATTGTTATCCAAAAGTTTCTCTAAAGTTGCTTTCATACTTTTTAGACGGTCATTACGATCAAGATAATACGCGATGAATTCAACGCTAAATGCAGGAGGAATGTGCCATTTCTTTCGAACATCAATCAATGCAGCCGTTTGTGCTTCTTGCATTTCTAATGCTGAAGTGTCTATACCCATAAGCTCAGCTTTATGAAGTAATTTACGGCAAGCAGAAGCACTCGTCGTTAACAATCTTGGCATCTTTTGAGTGGGAACTGTGAAAACAAAATTTATTCTAAACATCAATTGCATGGAATAACTTACCCCACGGGGGTGATTTTAAAGTTTTGAGATTACTATAATGAACACGATGCTTCTCTAACTTCCTCTGAATGCGTAGTTGTTCTGGATTCTCATTTCTTTTATCGTTTTCGAAATGTATACGACGATAATGTGCATACAGCTGCAAAGCTGAATAATTTCGCTTCCTTCGTTTAACCAAAGTTTTATCAGAATGTAATTTACAATGAGCATAAAATGGATCAGCTTGGTCTACCTCTTCAGTATGTGCTTCGGAAAGCAAACCTTCCCTTTGTGCACTGTAATTAACAGTAAAAAATAATTCAAATGACATAATTAGCAATATGAAAACATTTATTACTACATTATAATTTCCAATTATCAACTTAAAATTTATTAATCCTACCATAAAAGCAGCATAATTGTTTTATATAAACTAATTTGCTTTTAATTACAGTAAACTCTCAATAAGACGAACTCGAAGGGGCGACGAGAATTATTGTATGTTCGTAGTAACGAAGTTCGTCATATCCAAATTGATTACATACACACATACATACGTAATATATCATTTTAAGAAAAATAATAATAATTTTATTTATTGATAATAACTACAGAATAGCATAAGTAACTGAATACTATAATGATTTTACGATATTGTTATGTGTTTAGCTTGTAAAACTGAACTGATGTTTCTGTTGAAGCTGTGTGGTTCTTGAAAAAAGGGACACTTTCAGGTAGTGTCCCACTGACCCAGATGTGCGGATTCAAACGTCAAACACTACGCAGTTAAAGTGTCACTGACGACTGAAAGTAAATATTATGCCTCTCCCAACCACTGATTTCGACGTGCGAATCTAATAACATCGTAACTCAATTTTTGAACAAATTTAGTTTTAAGCATTCTATGTAAAAAACATCTTTCTGACAGTGAAAACGAACGGTTTTTTGTTTAAATAGAAACTTGGTGTATTATAGAAACAAACTATAACATCGTATGTTAAAAAGTTATACAGAATTACAAAAGTGACAAACTTATTTTGTCTCTCCTATAAAGTAGTGCATTTTAAGATACGATGTATTAGATTCGCACGTCGATTTCTTCGTCTCAAAAAGGATTTTTTACCTCAAGGTTCTAAAATTTAGTTCGTAGTTCGTGTTAACGAGAATTAGTGTTAACCGAGCGACATTCTAAAAGAAACGATAAGAAACCAGCCGAAACCACAGTGTGTTCGCGTTAGCAAGGTGTTCGTCTTAAGCGAGTTCGTCTTATCGAGGGTTTACTGTAATTAATAAGTATTATAGCTGTCAAAATTATTCATTCTTGAAAAATAATTCTTACTCATCACTCATATAAAGGAGGATATGTAATTACAATAGATTTTATATTTTAAGTGTTACTAATATTTAGCTCATAATTTCATAATTTCATCATACCCCCAACGCACTAAAATTAACTCTATTATTTCTTTAAATAAGTTCAGATGCGTTTTTATAATAAACAAATTTCAATATTAATTTAATTCCTTGTATCTTAATACTTATGCCTCTTCAAAAATTAAGTAAAAATTCGATTTTTTATTTTTTCTCAAATTTGAACCTAGATAGAAAAATAAAAATTATTGAACGTTTTCTATTAACAATAGGGCTCCTTAAGAACATTTGTATTCTTATAAGGGATAAAGTTTACAGCCCTTATTCAATTTTGTATTAGAACTTTTTATGAATGGAACAGATACCAATTGACATATGCCAGAATAAGCCAATAAATTTTCTACACATACTTAGTGAACACCTGTTTATGTATACATATGGAGAATGAAACATTTAAATATGAAACAAAAAGATTTCACGTCATCAGAAATTTCAAACATTTTAAACAAAAAGTGATGACGAAAATGATTTGAAAAGTGAAGACTGCGACAAATAATACACCAATATCATGAATAAAAACACAGTTACAATACTTTCGATTATACAAAGAATGCATCTACAACGTTGCCAATTGTACGAATTTTAAATTACTTATATCTTTAAAAACGGAAAATGGTTTTTAAGTTTTGGTTTTCATTTTAAACATAGAATATCGCAGTGCACTTTTTGTTTTGTTAAGTGCAAAATTTAATTATTATAGTCAAATACTTGTTGAAAAAACCGAGAACAGGTAGCGACCGGATAACAGGTACGTTCATCCTATCAATATCTTTCGTATTTTCAAACCAATTTACTTCAAATGGTTTTTTATGAATTCTTATTTTTCTGATGTTATAATAATGTATAATAATGCATAATAAACTACTCTTCCATTTAGAAGCTGAAATTACTGTTTGCAACGAATGAACTACCTATTCTTTGTGACAACATAGAGCATGAAATTTTAAATAAATTAGTTATCTCACTTTAAAAAAGCATATTCTTGGAAGTACCGATTCAATTAGAGGTATTAACATAAGAAGATAAATTTTAATTACAAATTGTTATAACTAACTTCTAATTTTGGTTCAAATTGTTTTGTAAGCTCCTTTAATTGTCCAATAAAAATATGCAGTGAATACAATAATGAATAAATAACTTTGATCAAATGTTATTTAAAACTGCCTTGGTAAATCCTCTTAACTTGCAAATTAAACAAAAAAGCACTTACCAAGTGACATGAAAATATGTTCGACACATTCCTGCATCACATCCAATACACACTCCAGTTCTTGCAAATCGATCATCGGAACAGAGACTACAACTTTTAGCTCCCCACTTACTATATGGCATTTCAAACAATGTGACACTCGAAAGGCGATCCACTTCACCAAAAGCAACTCCTGGTACATAAAGGGCACAAACTAAATGGACCCATTTTCCAACATCGGTTTCTTTAAATATTCCACCAGAATTCGGACATAATTCGCAAACTGGTTCATTTACTCCGGCTTTACATGCTTCACAAAACCAAGGGGCAGTAGGTGAAAGGGAATCAGTGCTAGTGAGACTTGCTGAATCTGATACGCCATAACAAGCTTCATGAACTGTTACTCCACAATTGTCACATTCAATTATCTCGTTAACTCCATCACTTTGGTCACCCAAACAACCACAACAGATTAAAACATCACTGAGTTTTTCAGCAAAATAATTGTTTTTGTCACATTGTTTATTAGCTTTCTGAATGAGTTCTGTTACTGAAAGATTGTCATTTGGTAGGGTAATCTCTTTCAGCTCGTCTAAATCTGAACTTTCCACTTCCTCTACTTCTGAGCTTTCGTTTCCTGTAAGAAATAACATTATCCAAAGTACAACAGCGATAAATTGCATACCTTGACCATTGCTGTCCAAAGAATCATCACTAATTTCAGGGTGATCTTCGATTCGAAAATCAGAATCATCTGAACTTTCTTCCAAGTCAAAATCAAGAATTGAAGCTTGCGTTTCAACAGGTTTTACCCTTCTTTTCTGTGGATCTCGTTCGACTATTAATATTTTTAAAAAATTAGACACATTATCATACCAACAATTTGCATTTATTACAACGGGGAAAAGTTAGTTGAATACCAAATATTATGAAATTTGGGAAATGACGATTTAAATAGTTGTTTAAAATACGTACTTGAAGTCATTATATGCCGCAATATTTAAGAATTACGATCATTAAAAATCATAACCTATAAAAAACGGCATCATCAGACAAATGTCATATCTAACGTATCGTATCGGTAAGGTGGAAGCGTCAGTTTTATCGATTTAAAAAAAATACATCAACTTTTCATTTCTTTTGCAATAAATAATTTTGTTAGTGGTACTTACTGGCGGTTTTTGTTATAAAATCGATAGCAGCTGCATTTTTTAAATGAGAGGTCATCTCAGTATTTTTTTCAATTATTAAATATTAGATAGGTATGCCCCTGAAGTACATCGCGCGTGAAAGAAGTAGATGTACCCGAATGCTGACAGTTAGCCAAATCTCACTTGTTATTTTTGAAATCAGATGATGGTTTGATCAAAATATTTCGAAACTTTTGAGTCCGATTAAAAACTCACTTAACAAGATTGCTTACATTCTTGTATTAATTTAGTAAAAAAAATTAATATATGTTTATTGAATATGTAAGAAATAGATCGCGGTAAACGTTAGAAAAATATGGAAATATTTTATACAAATAATATCCAAAAAAAAATTAAAAAATATATTAAAGTAGGTATTGTAAGATTTTGTTACGCAGATGCTTTGTCTGTCTGTCTGTCTGTCATAACAAATGAGTTTTTCAAACACAAAGTAAGTAGGCAATGACTTTGCGTTAAATAATTTTTAAAATAGGGTTCCATTGTGTAAAAGAAAAGGGTTGTCTGCAGGTATACTCCCTTTTGCTGTACAAGAACAACCGGTTCTTCGAAATCATCTGCATTTTCTAACCAGGCCTTAGATAATAAGTGATAGGTTTGTTGCAGTCGCTTTAGGTATAAAGTAATAATGACTATTGAAGGGTTGCAAAACCCGTTCAAAAGAATATCGAGAATTGTTCATAATTAAAATGAAAATAAATAAAGAGAATTACAAAAAATATTTACGTAATGTATAACATTTAACATTTTTGTTGCAAAAATTATTTAAAATTCCCAATGAACCCATTTAATCGGTTTTCTCGTACCTTTATTGTCAGGAAACATTGCCTTCAGTAATTTACTAATTAACCAGGTTTAAATTTAGTAATTTAAATTATAAATCTGGCGTTAATTCAAAACTATTTATAGAAATGAATTATGTATAAATCTTATGAAACATTGTTATTCCAAGGTGAAAGAAACGTAAACGTGGTCACCACATTAAATACACAAAGCGAGAGCTGTATTACAAGGTTGTTTGAGGGGTTATAGACAAATCTTACGTCTGTATTCAATATTTTATCTAGCAATGGACCAAAATGCTTAAATAAGCAATTTAAATGGATGAAACAAAAATACATTTCATATTTCAGCACTTGTGAAGAACCGATTTTGCCTACTTGTGTTCCCTTGCACACTCGGCTGGCGCCTCGTGTGCCAAACTGGTATGTACACCCGTGAGCGAAATTCTTTATTTCTTCACGTGTACTGTGTAACATAATACTATTAATAATAAATTTGAGCTTGTCTTCCCGAGAATATTTGACTTTTACGCGAATTTTTCTTACTCACTGCTTTGAACGTTTAAATTGCTTATTTAAAATTTTCACTTCTTTGAGTCCATTATTAGATAACATATTTCCTGAGATTTGATGATAACCCCGCAAAAAGCCTGGTGTTATATTTTATGTGCCGATCAGTAATAATAATTTTAGATCTAGTCCCTTTTTTATGTCATATATGACATAACTGTTATCAATAAGTTCCTTTTAATTATATATTTTTTAAATTATGTTGCAAAATGATAGTAAAATTATCAACCTTGCTTTCGTTTTCGTTGTTACCAAAAGTTAAAGAAAAAGGGGGAAAGAAAAAAGCGGGAAAGAAAAAAGGAGGGAAAAGTTCTGGTTCAAAAAAGAGTGGAAAAAGTTCTGCAAAGAGTGGAAAATCATCGAAAAAAGGGGGAAGGAAGGGGAAAGGAAAAGAAAAAAAAGTAAAAGTGGAAAAACCAAAACCGGAAAAACCCAAATATGTGTTGGATGTGGGAGCACCAATCGGTTTTGCACATATAGAATATGATCTTTTTCCATCCCGTTCCAAATATCAAATCGATGTTGTTTGTTGGAATGAAGTCGCTAAGGTATTTTTTCCAAATAGAAA
Organism: Dascillus cervinus; assembly: GCA_949768715.1. Classification (NCBI taxonomy): domain Eukaryota; kingdom Metazoa; phylum Arthropoda; class Insecta; order Coleoptera; family Dascillidae; genus Dascillus; species Dascillus cervinus. The sequence continues at coordinate 13,135,694 of OX458316.1, read as the reverse complement.
CTTTGAAAACGATTAGCTCGAAATCATCGGAACATCTTTTTGATTTAAACGAATTAGGCCAAGATAAAGCATATTTTCATGACATAAATACTACCCGGAAACCGACTGTGCGATTACATAAAGGACAGTTAGTAGATGAATTCTGCATAATTTCCCACTCGAGGACCATAATTTTTAATTTGTTATAAACAATTTACAAGAAAAAATCGTTTTTTTTTTAGTTCTTTGCTTGTAAAATGGAAACTAATGAAGCAATCTTAATGTTATCAATAGACGAATTGTAGAGAATTAAATTACGAAGAGACTGACTAGTTCTGTTTTTAAAATTTAAATTGGACAACCACAGGAGCAAGCAGCCCTCCGCGAAAATATCGCAGAAAAAAATTGAAATGGTGATTGTGCAATAACCGTTAGTTTGACAGAATCTAGGTTTTGCACACATAAAATACATATAAATAGCTATCTGTGTGCAAAGTTTAAGTTCTTAAAATTAAAAAATGTTGGAATTGTGAATTTTTTAAGAAAACACTGAATTTTCCGGGTTTTCCGGGTTTTCTCCGGTTCTAATTATTCAATCGGGACATTCGACCTCTCAGTCTCTTCGTAATTTAATTCTCTACAATTCGTCTATCGATAACATTAAGATTGCTTCATTAGTTTCCATTTTACAAGCAAAGAACTAAAAAAAAAACGATTTTTTCTTGTAAATTGTTCATAACAAATTAAAAATTATGGTCCTCGAGTGGGAAATTATGCAGAATTCATCTACTAACTGTCCTTTATGTAATCGCACAGTCGGTTTCCGGGTAGTATATATGGCAAATTATGACATTTATTTTGCTCTGTTACTATACATATACATACTATAACTATATAACCATATTTTTTATAAAAAAAATTAAAAGGTAATATTAAAAATAAAGTTATTAAACTCTTTAGCCGTGGTTATTATGTTTAGAAGATACCTGTTTGCAATTAGTTTTCTTAAAAACTAATTGTAAGTAATAAAACAAGAAGAATGAACTTTTTTATTGTTCGGCCAAACTTTACCAATGTGATGTACGGAACATAGGTGTAATAAAAGTTCCTATAAACATATGTCCAAAATTGCTTCCATCAAAATTAATACAAGCAAATAACAGGCCGTGACGTACGGTTCATTCAAGACGGTACTCCACCACACTTCAGTCTTGTGGCTAGGGACTACTAAAATACTAATTTTCCGAATCGTTGGATTGGCAGAGGTGGACCAGTTGCGTGGTCACCACACTCTCCAGACTACAATCCGTTAGATTCTTTTTTTCGCAATTTTGAAATTCGCACGTAACTTTTTAAGGAAGCATTTTTGGAAACTTTTATAGAAACTTTTGTTATGCTTTTGTTCCATACATCCATAATTAATTCAGATATATTGTATTTTATACAGGGTGATTCCTAAAAAACGTCCCACGCTCTAACTCAGTTATTTATTACCCGATATCGGAAGGAAAAATATATAAATGATTTGTTTAACGACTTACGTTTCAATTGTTCCTTTTCCTATTCCATATCTTCTTTTTTCTGTTTTTTCGGGATGTTCTTCATTCCTCGTCATTTATTATAATTTCTTAACTTTCAATTTTAAGTTACACTTACAACATTTAATTTAAATCTAACACAAACAATTTAAGAACTGAATGAGTTTATTGTCATTTTTATTGTGTACTTCTTTTATTATTAATTTTCTAGAACTTTCAAATTTTTAAAAAATGTTAGGAAAGTTTTCGCGACCATCATCAGTAGGAAAGATTCAGGCGAAAAAACAGAAAAAAGAAGATATGGAATAGGAAAAGGAACAATTGAAACGTAAGTCGTTAAACAAATAATTACTTCCATATTGGGAAAAAGATCATTAAATTCATTAAAATATAAATAATTAGTCGAGTAAGTACTACAAAAATGTGTTAACTTTGATTTTTCCCACATTAACTTCAATGTGAAGCAACAGTCAACTTTTTTTTTCAAATGACAATGTATACATTTTTAAATTTATTGTGGTAGAAGATTTTTTTCTAAATCCAATGATATCTAATAACTTGACCTTGAAGTAATATTAAGGAGAAAAAAAAATTTTTTTTATAAAAATAAGTCGGGCTTCCAGTAAAAAAATTTACAATGCTTTGGAAAACAATAAGATCCTCACGTGATAAATGTCATTTAAGTATCAATATAAGAGTTTCATTCAAATTTTCAACTATTTTATGATTCGAATTGCCCCTTGCGGAACTCAATGGACTTTATTTTCAGCATCCCTACACAACGCCAGAATTAATACTAATTGGCTAGAAGTTAAATTTTCTGAAAAATGGTTAGGAACATAAGGACCAATTCGGTGGTCGGCACGTTCGCCAAACCTCACGCCTCTCGATTCTTGGCTTTGGGGCTATGTTTATCTAACCAATGCAGAAAACGTAGAAATTTTGAGATAGAGAATTATCAATGTTTGTCGCGAAACTTCTCCTAATTTTATATTGAATGCAATCTATGAAGTGACTGGAAGGACATTTTTTTGTTTTGTTTGAACGTTTTGTTATTTGATTAAAATATTTCAGTCAATTCATTATTATTCATGATCACATAAAAATTTTAAATTCGAATCATAAAATAGCTGAAAATTTAAGTGAAACTCGTATATTGACACTTAAATGACATTTATCATGTGATTATGTTATTGTTTTCCAAGGCATGCTAAATTTTTTCAGTGGAAAGCCGACTTATTTTTATAAAAAAATATTTTTTCTCCTTAATATTACTTCAAGGGCAAGTTATTAGATATCATTGGATTTAGAAAGAAATCTTCTACCACAATAAATTAAAAAAAGTATATATTACCATTTGAAAAACAAAGTTGACTGTTGCTGCACATTGAAGTTAATGCGGGAACAAATCAAAATTAATACATTTTTGTAGTACTTACTCGACTAATCATGTATATATTTTTCTTTCCGAAATCGGGTAATAAATAACTGGGTTAGAGCGTGGGACGTTTTTTTAGAATCACCTTGTATATACAATATTTTTTATAATTTTATAGAGATTTATAAACGTTCGATAAGTAGGGATACAAGAAATATTTTCTAGTTTACCAATTTCTCGCATTAAAAATGTATTTTAATTTTAAAGTATCAAACGGATTAGATGCCTTTTTGGTTTTGAAGGTTTTGCCGTTGTAGCTTCTTTTGAGTTGCTAGGCGTTGCTCGGACTTATTACAGTAATCACTGAAGTGTTCCGGTATTTTATAATTTTAAGCCATTGTAATTTCAGCCTTTCAACTTTAAAATTTCGGATTTTCTATTGCCTATTACATTTGCAGTGCTCTAAAGGAGCAAACATACAAACAGATAGGCAAACTTCGTCTTTATAAGTACATTTATTAAAATTAATACAAGTAAATTTCGTTAATAGATTTTCTCTGCCGATGGTAATAAAGCAATAAAAACCACAACGTTGGATGACAAAGCGTGGGTATTTGTCTATTTGGAACATTACTTAAACGAATTTCCTATTGATGATCTTCTAAATTTACATAAACACGTAATCAAATTCACCATATTTACTAAAAAAAGTAAATTAGGTGCAAGGTAATTCCATTTTATACACTTTGATTTTTGAAATTGTAAAAAAATTATTACAGTGCAAAATCGGAAAAATCAAAAGTGTTTTACATGAAGGAAGATGAGGTTGATTCAGTTGAAAACTTTATTGAAGTATTTAACGAAAATCCAAATATTGACAATATTGGTATCGCACTGTCCAATACTTCGGAAGAAAACCATTTTAATAAAGCTACCCATTCGAGAATAATAATCAATGACAAAGAAATTGTAACTGTATTTGGAAATATACCGGGTATGAGGTAATTGTGTTTAAGAACAGCAAAGTTAATATTAATTGAGGACCCTAGAAGCCAAGGGGTATAAGTCACAAATTCAATATAATGAGTTAAATGCATTATGATGTCAAAAAATATGCATTCTGTGTTGTGGCCAAAGGGTATAACTGATTTCGCACCCAGTGCTGTTATCTGTTGACAAGTTACTTAGCCACTTTCCTTTCAATTATCATGAATCCACAACTTTGAGCTCAATTATCTCGAAACTATAGTTTTGGCACTTATCCCCTTGGCTTCTAGGGTCCTCAATTAATATCAATTAAAATTAATAGAATCGTTGTTGAAAAAAATAATAACGCCAGTAGGTACTTATCGATCCGTTTTGTTTTTGTAAACGAAATAAGTACATTAATTTTTACCAGTAGTAGAACTCGTCGAGATAAGCCCTTTTTTTATGTACCATTTTTTCGAAATCGCATTTTTTAAAATCATTTTTCCCCCCCACAAATTGACGAGCCTTCTATGAAATGCTCCAACAAAGAAAAATAGTGACTTTTTATTATTGAAAATTTGCACCAGCCTGTTTAACCAATCAGAAGCCCTTCTTTTGACCCGCCACCAAGGCAACGCAACTATTTTTTCGGAATTTTTTTCCGATTGGGTAGGACCCTGGAGTGAATTTTAGTGGAATTTTTTTGACGTCATAATTACTGTCACTAATACTTACATTAAGTACATGTAACCAGAATAAACGATGCCATTTGACATTAAATGCCATTCAACGCCTCCCATAAACTCGCAATCAAAATATCGTATTATTTATAGCGTTGAGTGACGTTTATAGATAATATGTCAATACATAAATTAAATTGCAAAAAGGTGCAAAATTTTCTTACCGAATACCACTCGACGTTAAATTAAAATCCGGAATTTTTTTATCGGCTATGAATATTTTAAGAAAATTCATACCTTCGAAAAAATTTCCGGAAATAATTTAACCGCTAGTGGTATTACAAGTGATTATTTTTTAATGATTTCATTCACCAATCGTTTAGCAGTATTTGGGCACACGTGTTTAATTCTGTCCAATCACAACATTATTATAGTGAGAATTTTCTACTGTAGAAAATTCCCGCGAGCATAATTTCTAGTATTTTGTTTACATATGTAACTTGACAGCACATTTTCTAGTTTTGACATCTGTCGCCAGTTTGATTTTAGTTTATAATGAATTAAACTGTATTTTTATGCTGTATTTTTTATTTAAACGTTAAAAAATAATCTTCCGAATACCACTCGAGAGTGCGAATTAATTAGAAAATAATTCTCCAGTTATTTTTTCAAACTTGTTGCCATTTGGGAATAGCCACTCGAGCCCTACGGGCTCTCGTGTCTATTCCCTGGCAACAAGTTTTCGAAAATCTGTCGAATTATTTTCAATTTATTCTCACTCTCTTGTGATATTACTTATGAAAATTAATGTGTCACTTCTGTCAAGTGAAATCTGAAAAAATGTCTAGATTTACCAATAACGAATTTACTGATATTGTGTTAACCTATGGTGAGAGCCAAGGGAATGCAGCCTTAGCTCGAAGAATTTACATGGACCGATTTCCGAACCGTTGTCTTCCGAATGTTCGCACATTTGTAAATGTGGTGCAGCATCTTCGAGATCACGGATCTTTTCAGCCTGCAGCTTACGATCGTGGTCGGCAGCGTCCAGCTCAAGTTGCAAACATTGAGGAGGCTGTTCTGAACAGTGTCGAGGTTCGACCTGGGCTCAGCACAAGAAGGCTAGCACTGCCACATGGAGTATCGCATGCTACAATTTGGAAAATACTAAAAGAACAGCAATTGTATCCTTATCATGTTCGAAAAGTGCTCGTTGGATAGGACGAAGCGGTCCTGTAGCCTGGCCTGCCCGAACGCCGGACTTGAACCCTTGCGACTTCTTTTTGTGGGGGTACATAAAGGATATAGTATACTCTGTACCAATTGATACCATCGAAATGTTGCAAGAACGGGTGGAACTTGCTGCTGTAATGATTCGTAACAACAGAGGGTAGAAGAATCACTTCGTCGGCGTCTTCAAACATGTGTACAAAACAACGGTGGACACTTTGAACAATTTTTATGATCGTTTTTCTTTATTTTCGTTAGCGCAATTCTCGCGTCAATGTTTAAAAATAAATTTGAAATAAAACTTTTTTTTGGTGTTTATTGGTTTATTGTTTAAAATCGACAATAGTCGCAACTAATGGTAACCGTTTCATAAGGTAATCTTGTTGATTAGGTAACTTTGCTTCAAGTGGCGTGTAAGAAAATTGTGTAAGATTTTAAAATAATTTTAACTCAAAAACAAAAACGTTTTCAAAAAAAAGTTATTAGGAAAAGTTGTTGGTCTTGAAGAGTTCTATTACCAGTTAAAATTAATGTACTTATATCGTTTACACCTTGTATATAGTAAGTTCAGCATCGCAAGACCCTTTTACAAAATGATAAAAATGCAGTCTAGAAATGTATGTCTTTCACATCTCGCTTTTGAACAGTTTACGTTACATTTTATCCAACACGATCAACGTTTTTACGCATCACTTACGGTTTTCCCACATAATTTTGCACCCATATTTCCGTAATTCGTGGGACATGTTAAATTGAAACTGCTGTAGTACTTAAGTATGGGTATTATTATTTATAAATAAATTCAATTTCAGTTAATTTTTACCCTTATTTCGATTTCTGTTTAAAATTAACTTTTTTTAAAATTTGAAAATAATAACAAATTTAACCCATAATTCCTTCTGGTGGAAACCGCGAAAGATTATTGATAGTCATTATGTTAAACAAATTTAACCCGAAATTGTATTTGAGTCAAAATCAAAAAATGCGCTAATTCATGTTCAAAGGCAATATATTTAAGAAAAACCACCAAAAACCATCCTATTTAGTTGAAAACTACTTTAATTTATCTCTCAGCCTTATGTTGCTGTTGCATTGCTATAATATACCCAAAATTGCGATAAAAAGGTCATTAAAATTAGTTACAAGTGTGATTTTGTCCTGTCGGGAATGCGCCCGACGTCGTATTTTAAATGGTAAATTAAGCATTTAGATAATATAAGGTCGAGAGATAAATTTAGAGCAGTTTTCAACTCCATAGGATGGTTTTTCTTGAATGTATAGCCTTTGGACATGGAATTAGCGCATTTTTTATTTCGATCCATTTTCAGATTTTGTCCATAAATTTAAAGTCGATGATGTACTGAAACGAACTTCTGAAAATATAACTGTAGAATGTAAAGATTTTGTTGCTGTATGTCTTCCACCACCTATTGAGATAGAAGAAGATACTGAGGAAAGCAAGGAAAAGAAAAATAAGAAAAAAAAAGATAAAAAAGGAAAGGGTTCTAAAAAATCTGATAAATCCAGTAAAAAAAGTACTAAAAAAGGTAGCAAAAAGAGCAGTAAGAAAAGTTCCAAGAGTAAAAAGAGTAAAAAAGAAAAGGCAAATGACACATTAACAATGATGGTACCAGGCGAAATATTTTACACCGATCCGAATTTTAGTATATATGATTTAAAAAATGGAAACAACACCGTCACAAACGCATACTTATTATTAACAATTTCCAAATTGATGACTGTCACTCAAAAATGCCGTTTGAACCCATTAATTATAAAAATTAAAAAAATTAGTAATTTACCCGTAAAAATTTTAGAACATCATAGATTCACATCAATCTTTATTCGTTATTATATTCCATATATAGCACAATGTATGTCAATTCAAAAACCTTTAACAAGTACCATCAAATTAAACGAAGCCCATGCGCATTTTACCGACACAATACCACCAATAAAATTTTCAGAATTTATGCAAACCCGTCGTTTAAATATGGAGGTGATTGTTACGACTTGTATGAAACAGCAAAATTAAGTTTTATTGTTTTCAGATTTACGGTATTCGCGATCCTATACGCCACAAGGTAACACCTTCTTTGTACGGAACAGAGAACAGTGATGCCAAAATTTCCAAATATTTACCACCGACACGAAATTGTGTAAAACAAGGAAACAATGAAGAATCGGTGGTTGCTAAATTAGCTGTTGCTTCCTATAATCTCTCATCATTATTAAAACCAACTTGGGATTTTCTCTCTGATGAATCTTGTCATGATCCTTACAATTTATTAAATCAAACTGTGCATACCATTGATGCAAAACTGAATTTTGTAGATGTATTGACAACAAGTGAAGTCAATAAGGAACCGTTCTGTAATCTTGCAAATGCTAACATTATAAGCGAATCACAATTAACAGATTCTGGAACACGCTTGAAGATAGAAGTCTATTTAAGTGCTCCATATCTTGGTTTACTTCGAATTCAGGCATCTGCAGAATTTTACAATAGATTGTTTATAATTGCATTTAACAGTGATTTGGCAAATTTAATTTTAAACGAATTGCTAATTTTTAATCAGAACATCTTGGGCCCAGAGGTAATAATGACAAATTTCCTAAGGAGTACTAAATATCGAAGTGCGGATCCTGGGGAAGTATCCGAAGTGTTAACTGGATTTGTAATTGATAATGGTTCTTCTTTTGCCTTTTATGTAGAAGGATTGGCAAGAGGATACATATTGACATTGTGGAATCAATTTAAAGATTGCAATAGATCTGATATGAGATTGTTTTTTAACACAGATTTTGCTTTTGAAAAACGATTATATGCAGAATTTATTCCTTATGGTGGTTTATATATTATTACATTAAGTATACCGTTACAGGAAATACTTGCAAAAGAAAAATTATACTTAACAGGAAATGCTCCCATTCCTTGTTATAAGGTAATTAGTAAGCCAAGGAGGTCACTTTGATTTCAAAGAAAAAAATATTTTTTTTGTAGTAATACTTTTCAAAGCATAGTTTTTGCTAGTAATAGTAGTTGTGTTGCATCTGTAGAAATTTAGTAAAATTCTTCAGAATAAAATTTTTAAAAATTAAATTACCTAGCAAAATCGGTTTCAAGCGGGGGGCGAGGGGAAGGAGGGGATATAAAACAGTCAACGCGTAAGTCGAGGTATTACTGTATTATTAATACTTACCTATTGATATTTATTATACTAATCAGTTTTTTTTTTTATGAATTTAGATTTTATAAGTTATTAATGACATTAACAACTTATTTTTCTTAGGCGCTACAAAAATTAAATTTGATGTTTGCATCACAGACTCTCCGGTCAATGGTACAGTTTTGCTTATTTCCAACTGCTAGAGAACTTTTAAGCATCGGTACAGAATATTCTGTTACACTTCGATGGATACCGGATTAGGAACATCCTTCTCAAGCCGTTAAAAATACAAATTGATTTTGTTGTTTTGTTTTAAATAAAACTTTTTTATATATTAGATGTAACTTCAATAGCTAAATATTCACCATTAAAGATAAAATTTATTGAAAATAAAATATTTACATGAATTTAAATAAATCTGTAAATTGTAGCACAGAACAGGAAAGCAGAAACAAGAAAAAATTTGAATGTACTGTAAATTCACATTGGCAGTGCAAGTATTGTATTACATAAACGCATCTGAAATAATGGTCGTTTAATGAAGCATACATAGTTATTTTGATTTTTCTTAGAGTAACATACATAACATTTTTATACTGGTTATACTGAAATTTTTTATTAAACATTAAATAAAATCTTTGGCTTGTGATAATTCCACTGTTGAGGACGAGATATATAGTTAGGTAACCTGCACATATCATGCACGATTATTTTTGATATTTCCATCATGTACTTGGTGACATACTCATAATGGCAATAACAATAAATCATTACAAGCTTCATTTGCAGACTTGATTTTAAAACTAAAGCAATTCTACATATACAATTCCTGATTAAGAAGCATTTTGGGTGCTTCAACAAATACTACACATACATAAGCATTTTAAATTAATTTTTATTATTTAGCAGACACGCTTACATTTCTTTAAAACCAAATTTTTTTCAACATTCATTCTTATTTACACAAATTTGTGTCTTACATAGAATCCTTAAATAATACACATCACACATGTTAGAATTCCATTATTCACAGTGTCATTGTCTTAATTCAGAGTATTAAAAAAAGTGAATCTTAGAATCCCAATTTTAAAATAATGCTTATACATATAATACTAAGAAAGAGAAATATCTGGGTGTAATATCGTGGAATGTTCGTACAAACGTATAATGGTGCTACTTGTTAATTTGTTTTATATTTCAGTACGTTAATTTAATTTTATTTACAAATAAATTACACATTAGAAAAATAACAAGAATTTATTAGTAATTTGGAAAATTTATAACAGCGATATATTCTTCTGGTATAAGCTATTGTATTTTATATTTTGTAAGTATTCCGATTTGAAAGGTACTAATGCTACAAAATTATTGATTGTGTATGGAAATATCTTTCTTGCACTATAATTACAACCAAATTAAAAAAACAAAATGGGATATTTCTATTTGATAGGCACATTAAAATATTAGTGTTTGCTAATAGGTACGAATATATTTTATGTTGTTGAATGAAAAGGTTTTACACATTTAAATACTATTGGCTAACTTAATTGCGTCACTTAACATTAACTAAACAATCAGATCTTATTCATCAATACAGGTACATAATCTAAAAGGACGGTCGGTTGTGCAATACACTGTTTAAAAAGAACACACATCATTTAACTGCTAACAAAATTATTTTGGAAGAATAATTAACAAAAACAATTTAAAATACGTGAAACCTAGAATTTTGTGTGTACTTTTCAAAATCAACTGTGCAAACTAGAAGGACACCTTTTCTGAAAATGGTTATAACTGACCAGTTATATTTGAATGTTGTAAATTTTAAGTGTTACCTTATTTCATCAAACGTAAAATATATTTTGTTTTGTACCTTAATTTTATAATTCTTTGGAAAATAGTTCTGGGGCTAAATAGTTTAGCAAATATGTGCAATGAAACATGAAAAAAGAGAATACCCCTAGCAACTGTTAAGGCATTAAAGTAGAAGCCATTTACAAATCAATAGTAAGACTAGATGCGGCATAATTATTAATGTTGTCGCACCACTTATGCGTATGTCACCTTCTTTTAAAAACGGAGCATCAATTACGTGAATCACACCATTTGTACATTCGACATTTGGTCGAAAAACTGGAATTCTCTCTCCTTTCCAATGTATTATGAACGCTGTATGTAAAAAAAAAAACAATGTTACTTAACTCACACTTAAAAAAATATTCATGCAATTAAAATTAACAGTGCACAGGTGTCTAATTAAAAACAAAAAAAGGTGCAAAGGAAAGTTCAAGCTTTCCTACACTTTGCTGGTCGAATATTTTTAATTTACTTACATGTAGTATTAGTAGCAATTTTCGTAGTGTTAGTTGCTATTATTCAAAAAACAAATTTTAAAACTAAGTTTTCTAAATAAAAAATTTGATACTTACATCTATCTTGACGTTCTTCAACAAACAGTCTTAAAACATCTCTCTGGCTAGGAAGCTCAATTTCTTTTTTGTAGCCGTATGACTTGTAAGTGTCATTTGTCAGTTGTTTAATTTTTTCCATTGTGTAAGTAATATCTGATACCACTAAATGCCTTTCAAGTATATGCTGGGCCTGAAAATTAATTAAAAAATGGTACAGAGAGAGCAAAAATAAACTTGTAGCTCATTAAAAATATGGCCGCTTTACTTTATAAAACTACAATTAACTGTATTATTAATTCAGGTGAGTTTAGCGCTACACAAATATGCAAAAATATGTAATTTAAACCAAATTTATAAATTAATTTCATGAGCTCAAGCGATTAAATTTATTTTTGATCTTTCTGTATAATGTATGATTACAATTTTTAGAATAACTTACATGATAAGTAAGGTCCCTCATAAATAATTTTTTTATATCTGATGGAAATGCCACTTGTGCATCTTCCCAAGCTTTGTCACGTGGAACAAAGTAGGTGAATTTCCGTGAAGGATCATCCAGTTGGTCATTGAAGTGGTTGAATTTGCCTAAGTGATATGTTTTGCTGAAAAACAGAAAAATAAAATTCATCTTTTTTTATTTACTATGCAACTAACTTTAACATTGGATCACTGACTAATTTATTGTGTATTGTTGTAAATGGTACACCTAACACACGATCGATCACATGGATTACACCATTTTTAGCGACAATATTGCTAATTTTCACTGTTGCATTGACACCACCACCTTCTACACTGACTACTTCTTCATTTCCAATAGAGACAATGTTGAAATACAGTTTCTTGCTTTTATTTATAGTACTTTCTTGAAATATCTGTAGCAAGTAATATGTTTTAATCATGGAAAATTAAATTTAGCACTTACTTTTTTTTTATTATTTTCCTTAATATTTGCAGTGGTTAATCGTCTGTCAACAACTAAATGCATGGAGAGAACATCTCTCATTGAATTGTGATTTCTCAAAGTGTTCTTGAGATTTGCATCCTGCCAAGCATTATTATTTGGTGCAAATAACGTTATAGTCTGTGAATTATTTATGGATCTCATAAAAATGTCGGCACTATTTCCAGAATCTTCAATTGCTTCAAAAAATTTTATCATGGGATTGCCATTTTTCTCCTGCAAAATAGATAATATGAGTAAATTGTAAATTAATCTTAAAGGATGTAACGTATTGGAAGAGTCATCCATTACCTGTAAAAGTTCCATCACTGTTCTGTCCACCACCATAAGTGGTTTATGAATGAGATGTATGACACCATTTTTTACTGGAATATTGGCCTTTAAAATTTCAGCAATAACTACCCCTTCAGGATGTTTGGCATCACCAACAAAAGTTTCGCTTTTTACATACACTGAAAAATTGAACAGTCAAACGCTTCCATTTTTATTTATACAATTTTTATTATTACTTGTTTTTGTTTTTCCATAAGTTTCTTCAAAGAATGAAATGGATACTTTTATATTATCACTAAATGCTAACGTTTCATAGGGTTTATCTTTAGGAGTTGGTGCTGTGAATAAGACATGTTTTGGTATTATATGTCCATCAATCACTTTATGGTCGACGGGATCAGGTCTTGTATCCTAGAATATGCATTAATATTTTTAATTTCTCAATATGATAAAACTTACTTTAAATCCTTCATCTGTGGGAATTAAAAATGTATTCCCTCCTTCCATTCTGAACATATCTTCTTTATTATTATTTTTAATATCTTCTCTAAATATCCTGAATTTTATAATAACAATTATTAAAGATACGTTAAGAATAATTATTTAATAGTCCGATTGTAATATTGTAATTTAGTGCTTAGTGTGTATTTTCAGGGAAAGGTCCTATTTTTCACTTCACTTAATAAAGAAACAATTTGTTTACCCTATAGAACCTCGTGTGCTGTTAACTACAGTGGATAGTTCATTATTACAATGAAGTGGTTATATAACCGAACGTCTACTGTATTACCAAAATCATTGATAACTAATATTGTAAAGTAGGATTAAATATTGAAATAAAAAATTTACATACAGGATCAAAGAACTTTGGAAGATGGAGGCATATGCTATTTTGAAAAAGAAAAATGTTATGTGATCATCGGTTGGATTCCTTTTGGTTGATAAGTTAGAAGCCTTTAAAGATTTTGAATCAAAAATCTCGATTACACGATAAGACACAAAAATAACGTTTCTCATAATAATAAAGAACCGTTGTTTGTGTCATACGGTTAAATATTCTGTAATGAAAATGTATTTATTTATGAGAAGTAAGTATACAGATATCTCAGGTTCGTCAATATGAAGCTAGCATTCAAGCCGAAAGAGAACATTTTGAATACGAATTTTTATTTGTGTTAAATGTTTAAAATCGCATAACTTTTCATCTACCAAAGTTTGTTATAGCACTAACAGACCACCTGTATATTAAAAATAAAGTTTAGATAGCACAATAAATATATGAATGGAAACTAATTGATTTCAATCATATTTAAATTTTGATTGTCATTTCCGTTTATAAACAGATACAGATCAGCAGCTGATACACATCCAAAAATATATATTACTTTCAAAAGACTTGAAAATCTAATCTTTGATTAAATAATTTCTAAGTTAGAGAAGCATATAAAACTGGAGAGTGCATGCTAACCTTATCCGGAATGAAGTAATGTCCAAAGATTCAAACTTGTCTAAGAATTCCCAGGCATTTGGATTGTAGATGGCAGGTGTGACCGTTGGAGATGACATGACAGGTACCAAAACTTCATCAATTTTGTGAAGTACCTTTTTCAGAATTCACATTAGATTATAAAATAAGACAAGGCTACAAAATCGCAAACCTGTTCTTTATTATTCTTTTGCAGCCCTTTGAAATTCGATTGTTCAAGTAATATTTTAGCATTATTAACGTAAATGTCATTATGGAATTTTCCAACCCGTTGTGTTACCCATAGCGGTGGATTGCCATCCAATTCTGTGTTCAATGACGAAAACGATCCTGATTCGATTTGATTCGTGGTTTTAGCTAGATTTGCTGCAAGTACAAGCAGAAATGAGATACAACGTTTTAGTTAAATCGATAATGACTAGCGCCAGCTCAACGTTATCAGGTAAATTTTTAATAATCGTTGAAACATTCATCTAGAAATAATGTAATATATCTATTTTTACACAAACACGATTATGAATTATTTAAATCAAAAGTTAAACATTTAAGCTCGACCTCTTGAATTTATAACTCGCTTTGAAATTCGGAGGCTTCAATGCGGTAGAACATAAACTTGAACCCTGAATTTAGACCCAACACGAAATTTGATCTTGAACTTAAATCACCAAAATTTTATTATAAATTACCTTTTTATTTTTTACCTAAAATTTTGAACTTGGATGCTCTTTACACTTTTTAATTTAATGTTTTAATGAAAACTGCTTAAATTTGTTCCACAGATAAAGCATTTCAGTGTACTATTTAACAGTATTCTGTGATATTTAATCAAACTGAAAACGTTTTAAAAGCAAACACCATTTTGGTTTTGAAAATTTGGGTTTGTTATAAAAAATTAACGCGACTTGAGCAAGTCTGGAAAATTTGACATTTTTATATATTCAAATAATTTAGGAAGTTACTTTAAAAACAAAAAGCCGATACACCCCTTTCTATAAAAATAGGTATGAAACAGAGTTACATGTCAACGAACTAATTCCCTAACGACCGCAATTTCTCATAAATAACGATAGCAATCGATTTCAACTGCGACAGTTCACGCTAATAACATCCCCCACACTTTAGCAAAAAGGTGACTATTTGTAGGTACCATTTGATAGAGCTACCACGAGGAAGTTATAAACAGGGAAATTTCTTACATTAATAATTTACCTGAAAATCGATAAAGCAACAAAAACCGGTGGCGTGACCTTTATGAACGTAAAGTATTGATTAAATGGCTTAGGTTTAAAGAGTAAATCCAAGGACACGGTAAATTTTATATTTATCAAAAGTAACTACAGACAAATATTGCTTTGCTATACAAAAAATGCGACAAAGCTACTTACTTAAATGGTAGAGCACAATGTTTTGATCGGTATTGTCTCGTTTTTCATATCGTTGAAAAGCTTCGTTAGTTGGGGCGAATATCGTTAATTGTTTATATCCAAGAGAAACATTAGCTAAAGTATTTCTTTCCAACATTGAATAAAACTGCAAACAAAAACAAACAATTAAATACAATACATCCCTGATCATAAAACTGCTTAAATGACATTCAGTGTTTACATATTAATTTATTCGGTTACAATGTACGGCATGAAATTAACTTGATCTTTGTGCTTCGCAGCTGCTTTCGTTATATTAAATAGTCTCGTTATGAAGGAACCTTAACAAAATACTTCCGGCGCCCACTTTGACTCGTCAAGACTCGTGTTAAATCTAAAATAAATTTAAGATTCTGCATTTGCATAGCACTTCTTGGTAATCATTGATTATGCAGACTGGCCAATGCATCCTTTCCAAAAATCTTCCAGACAAATGACTAAAAGATGACTAACCGGTTAATTATTCAGTGAGGCGTTTTTACTCATAAATAATACTAATGTGTAATTCGGTTAACGGTTATTTCACTGGAAGCCTACCCTATAATATGGTTCCTCCGAATTAGACCGATGATGCAATTGTGTTGTTTAATTAAAATGTGTTTAAATTGTTAACTTGTAAGGACGGCTACTTGAAATTTTGACACCGAACTTTCCTTATTAACGTGGATGTAATTCGAGAGAAAGTAATCATACCACCCCTTTCGTAATTTATATTTTACGTCAATATTTAATTATGCTCGGAAACTCGAGAATTCTTTGCAAACGACAGTTCACATTCTTTTGCGGTCTTCCAATTAATGCATTTCAGTTAAATTAATACTTAATTATTTTTGGTTATTATCTCTTTGCTGATAGATAGGTTGTCATACATGACAAATTAAGTAACGCAGTTTTCTTCAAGTCAGTTAAAGCTGCTAGTTATCCCCGATTATGTCAACAAATTTCAGAAATAATTACTCATCCAATTAATAGATCCCTACTAACATTAATTAAAGTCGAACACTTAACTAAAATCACAAGATAAAAATAGTTCACTACTTAATTGCAACTTTCATTAAGCTGGTCGGAGGAAATTACTTTTAAATTTTCAATTTTGATCTAAAGTAAACCGAATCGATACAGCACCGCCGTTAATAAGTGCGGCTCTTTTATACAGAAACGCCGACAAAAATAAATAAACGCTCTACGTCATGAAAGCAATTCGTACGTTATAATTTAAAGTAAGTAATTTGCAGTGTTTCCTCAGAAAACTCATTTAAATCAACATTAGAAGCAGGAGTAATGCACATAGTTTTACGTGGATTTTGTATCACAAACGTGACTTACTTTCAAGTCGCAATGATTTTTAACTAAATTAACGAACTGGTATTAAATGCTTGTATCTAATGTTTATATAATATTTCAATTTAATCTATTATTATACTGTTCATATGAATTAATTTTGAGTATTTGTACATTTAGTTTGATCATTTACATAATCACAATTTTAATCAACAAATATGTTTTCCACAAAGTAAATTTATTGTAACCTTTTTGATATCTCTACATATTTCGTGAACATCGATTATCCAACCTTTGATTAATAGAATTGCCAATTAACCGAATCGTCATAGTCACACTGCAGTGTTCAGTTTGTGTTCCTATCAATTTTCACACTCATTTCATTTTTGATATATAGTGCGTTCGGAAAAGATCGACGAAAATTAAATGGCGTTTTTCATATGTAAAACTTTTTGATTCAAGTTGTCTCTCAGAAGTTATAACATCTTCAAGTTGAGCTTAGAAATCCAGGTTTGGTACAGGAACCGCACTTGACAAAAGATACCAAACTGACTCATTCTCATTTTTCCTGTTTTAGGTGAAATGAGTCACCCCTGCTAATTAGAAGGAAAGATATATTTTCCTTAGATGATGATATTGAATCATGTGATTAGGTGTACAATAATTGTCATTAAATTGTTTCTTCACAGAAAAGCATGGTGACGAGTGTTTAAAAAAATATAATATCTGTTTGAGTAAGTATGTCGTAGAAATGGCTGTACAATATACAACGCGAAACCTGAGATAGGCAATAACTTGTACATAAAAGTAATGAATACACAGAAAAGTTAATATTGGATGGGACAAATGCGGAGTTTTTGATGGTACTGATATTATACAGTGTTTCAAATGTAAAGGATACAACCATAAATCATTGGAGTGCAATATCAAGAGGTATGCTATAAATGCCACGGAAGTCACAAATTAAGAGAGTGCAACAAGGGTATTATAACGAAATGTATTAACTGGGTAAGAATGAATATTAGATTGAATCTTGGTTTGGATGAAAATCACGCAACCACAAATAGAGTGTCCGGTGTTCCAAAATAAGCTGAATGCCAAAAGGAGAAGGATTGGCTTAATGGCGTAGCAATCATCGCAAACACATGGCATATACAGTGTGGAGAAAAAGTATGGAAACCCCTAAAAATCTCGGGGATTAGTGAAAAGAGAAATAACTAAAGTTCATGCCCTAGGTAATTTTCAACGAGGAATCTAAAGGTGACCTTGAAATTGAACTTGAAACTCATTTTCAAGGTCATTTTGAGATCAGCGTTGTTTTTTTTTTTTAATCGGAATCCCTATTTTTGGTACCAGAATCGGAAAGAGCGGAAAATTTTACGTATAAGTATGTGTTTATATCTGGGGTTAACGTCACCTCTACGGAACAAATAAAAGTCAAAGTACACTATCTTAAGACCTCGCAGGAATATCGGGGGATTAGTGAAAAAAGAAATAACCAAGATCCATACCCTAGGTAACTTTCAACGAGGAATCCAAAGGTGACCTTGGATTTGACCTTTTACCTCATTTTCAAGGTCATTTTGAAACTTTTATCGGCATAATCTTCCTTTTGGCGCAACTCAGGAACAACGACGTGGACGTAGAAGGATTCTGTTCCCGTTCAGGTGCTTTATTAAAGCGAGTTCCCCTTGCCGAGATTTTCCTCACCCTGTATACTAATATTCAAGGACTGTTAAATAACTATAATCAAGTGGAAATAATTATAGAAACTAAAAACCTTGAGTTTATTATTTTTTCGGAAACTCATTTAAAGAAGACGTGAATGAAGAAGAAATACAGTTAGGAGGATACAATCAATTTACAACATTATCGAATTCGACAAGGACAGGAGGAGTAATAATTTATTTCAAAAAGAAATGGAATGTGACGAAAATTGCTGAAAAAATTGTTGATTCGAAAATTTGGATAAAAATGATAACAACAAATTTATAGTTACTGCTGTGTATATATCACCAAGTAGTGCTGAGATGGAATTTATTGATGCCGTTGAAGAAATACTAGAGGATATAAATGAAATAAACTGTGATATAATAATAGTAGCAGATTTCAATATATAGATTGGAATGAAGGTTGTTTTCATTTAAAATCAAATAAATTGTTTATTTAATCATAAGCAGATAATGAAAGAATTCACAAGAATAAAAAAGAACTCAAAAACATTAATCGACTATATTATAATGAATAATCGGAAGATATCGGCGAAAATTAATATTTCGAATAAAATTTCAGATTATGAAGCGATCGAGATAATAATAGATAATCCCAAAAACAGTTCTAAACGAAATATGTATAAAGAAATTGAACTAGTTGAATAGAATAAATATCAATATATAAAAGAAATATGGGGCATACGACAAATAAATAAGAATAACGTTTTGTTAAAGGTGAGGTGCCTATTTATTGCACCAAACACAACCTTATAATTAAACTTCTATTCTATTGTAATTAACTAAAATAAAATGAGATTTTATTAAAAAAAGTCTGTAACACGCCGTAACGTGCCAACCTACACCCCGTCCTCCCTTTAGCGTTACGTAATTTATGGATGGCCCCTAAAATGTAAATTTTACCTTTTTTATTCTAACCCCTTCAATTATTATGGAATAGTCATTTAGTCATTGACGTGCATTATTAATAAATTGGGTAAATTATTTATATACAATCATATTTTATTTCAATTATTATTTTCGATAAAATAAGATTTTTATATTATCAATAAATTCGTGACAACACAATAAGTTTGATTATCGAAACTAAAATCATTTGCAAAAGATCTCAAAAATAAATACTTTGCGAAGAAATAATTTACGATTCCACTCGTTTAAGGTAAACTTTGTGGCAGTCAATAAGTGCCTTTGTTGGGGAAATATATCTTGTTGACACTTTACCCTCGAGCTATGAAAAAATGCGCTTTCTGCAAAACGAGCTCAAACGATTTTAATTAAATTATGAGCAAACTATAATATTTGAAGAAAAGCGATGCGGATATAATAATGCGTTTAAGTGTCAGCAATAAGCTGATATAAATTTGAAACCAAAATTTTAAATATTTGGAGGCTTTGAGGATGCCAGTTTCGAATTTTTTTACATTTTAATTATTATTATTTTAATTAATAACTAGCTTAATCGAGACACCATCAAAAAAAGAACTCGATAGGAGCATGTGGCTAAAACCAAAGATGCCGTTTTCCATTTAAATCACATTGCGCCGATGGTTAGCCGGCCGAAAAGGTCCAGGAGTCTTAAGTCAATCACGCCAACCATTTTCGTCGAGAATTAATTCGGATAATCGATGTTCTGCTGTACTTAGGCTAGGGTTGCCAGACCTCCTCTTTTTAAGAGAAGATTCCTCTATTTGGAGGTCGGCTCCTCACTCCTCTTTAATACCAGAAAGTGGACAAAATGCCCTATATTTCGGTTTTCTAGAAAACTTTAAATTTTCTCATATCATATTATTTTCGCACAATCATGCTGTTAGTAACTACTTTAAAGGCACCTGCCCACTGATCTGCCCACCAGATTTTAATGAACTATTATTTAAGTTAGTTTTTAGTTTTAGTTTCTAAGACTTAGCATATAAGTTATATTATCCTTAATCCACTTCGGGTAAAACCCTATAGTTACAGGAGCTTGCTACTGAGCACTCTCCTACATGTCATCTTTATTTACAACATTTGCTGAATGTACTTTGTATAGTTGCAAATAAAGTGGGATACTAAAAAAAAAAATTAAAAAAAAAACAAAAAAACTAGCTACTTATCACTGTTGTTGACAGAATCTGTAAGTTGAACTTATCACTCTAATGCGGTAAGTAATTTGTGACCCATATTATGCCTTCAAAATATTCTTGTAAAAAAAATTACGTCAAAGTTAGTTTAAATTTCTTTATTTCATTTCGTATAAGCGATTGTGCGAAAAACGTTGTGGACTGTAGGGTTATTAAGTGCCATAACAGAATCTTGGAAGTTGAAAAATCGAGACGTAGGCGAGATTCTTCAAACTCTTTCTGGATTCCGTTATAATGCACTTACTAACCTTATATCCCAATATACTATTAAAATATTGTTCTTTGTTTTCATTAAAAAGGAGTATTATTGTATAATTTATATATAGAGGTACGTTATGTCTTATGTTACCCCAAAATTTTGTTTTTTAGACGTTATTTACTTATTAAGAATATGAAGGGTACACTTTTCTTGAAATTTACTTTTAATATCGTAGGAAATTTGTAAGCTTTCGACATATGCTCATGGATTTCATTAGAGAATGTTGCAAGTTCATCAAAACAACAAGTAAAGTTTTGAACCTTACCAGAATATAAAACTCAAATATTTTGATAAAACGAAAATATGACTGATATCGTCCTTCCGGTGCGCCCTTCATATAGTTTTACGCCTTAATCTGTAGTTAGAAAATGATAAGAATTTAACTAAACAATAAATAAAATTTTAAATAAGAAACATTTTGTAGTTTAAACAAAATAAACAAATACAAGTCCTGGAAGTTATAATGATGATGTTATGTACCGAGACACAAATATCCTATGATGATTTGCTGACATACGAAGACTACTGTTTACTTGAATCCATTCAAAAGATATTATACACTGTACCCAATTATAAATTCATTGTTTGCAAACTTAGGTATGGTGAACGTACCTGTTGTCGACCTATTAATTGAATTTCGCGATTACAGAGACCATATCTTGTGTATGTTGTATGAAATAAAATAAATTAAACAGCCTTTTGGAATAAAAATGCATCAATAATTCCATATTTTCAAGTTTAAAATTTTAAAAATATACTTTGCCAGCAAATGCATGTTTTGCCGGTCACCGATCACCAGTACAGTTCTCGGCCCAGTGGCCGACATGTGGTTATTTCTCGATCGTGTTCGGTAAACTTAAATTTTGGTAGTAAGTGGGAAATACGAATGGGTATTTTGTTAATAGAGCATCTCTTATAAGCAGTTGAATCATTATAAGAAAACAAATTTTTATACCATACCAGGTTTTTATTCACAAATTTATCAATTATCACGACATCTATTGCAATTTTTGTTAGCGTATCGATAGGTACTTGTTGAAAAGGCAGAAAAAAGGTAGCGACCGGAGAACAGATACATCCACCCTATATAGATTTATTTTTGATCCACTTGCATGACTAAAATTGTTAATTTATTAGCTACAAAACTATTACCTGCTAACGAGATCAAACCTCAGAATGTTACAGTGATTTTGATTTCTCTATTTGTCACAGTATTTCAGATTTTCGAAAACTTCTGAAGAGTTTTTGATTTTTGTGGTGATATTAAAACAAAAACTTCGTGGGAAAATATTATTGTTCAAAACTCTAATTTATTTAATCTTCGAAATCGGTGCGAACTCATTGAAATACTTTCAAGTGTTTTACTTTTGTACTAACTTAATTTATATACTCACAATTTAATTACATTTCCATTTAGTAAAACACCATATGTTTGGCTCTTGTTGTAAACTGACATAACTTTAGGCATAAAGTAAATATTGTCCCAATTCTGTTAACTTACTGCACTTCTTCATAAACATTTTTAAATATAGCAATGATATGCGCAAAAATTTAAACCTTGGGGAGATGGCAATCATAAGTTCATTGAAAATTCCTTTCGACTAGAAAATCTATTGTACTTTTCATTGTAGGTATTAATTATTCCCAGCAAATTTTTCGATTCATTAAAATTTGCAGAAATGTAGAAATGTCCATAAATGTAAGTATAATCGTTTCATAAAAGTATGAAAAGTCTGGAAATGTCGGAATTGCTGCTAGTATAAATACATTGTATGTTACCTACCTATATGCTGTGGAGCTACTCTTTGAAATTAAAATTTACTGTTCACATAAACTCTATAATACGTTTAGGCTTTCCAATTCCATTAATATGAATGAATTTGAGTACCTACTTAATATTAGTTTAATATTATTTATTTGTCGACATAATTTTCACGAATAAAATGAGCTGTAGTTATAGATTTTATTAATCAAACCGCGCAATCACCCCTAACCTTTACAACCCTATGCGACAGACATTATTTCAGACGACCCTACCCTCCAGATCTATTTGATTATATTGAATGTACATTCAGAAGTAAAAAAGAATAAGTGCACTTGCACTTGAAAAGTGAGGCACACGTAGCGGTACAAGACCTAAGCGCACCGAGGTATAAAGGGTTCAAAGAGTCGCAGACAGGTGTTATGTTACCTCCTCATTTCTCATCTTTTTATACTTAATCTTTCTTTTGGTAATCGGAGTCTTTTAATTACAACCTCTGGTTGTATTTTTCGCTACACTTTTTCAAGCAGACGCTCATGTCATAATCGTAATGAATCGTA
Source organism: Dascillus cervinus (assembly GCA_949768715.1). Classification (NCBI taxonomy): domain Eukaryota; kingdom Metazoa; phylum Arthropoda; class Insecta; order Coleoptera; family Dascillidae; genus Dascillus; species Dascillus cervinus. The sequence goes on along the minus strand of OX458316.1, from coordinate 13,112,480 downwards.
CCTACGCTACTTCGATGTAAACTAGACCTAACAAGTCTGATTCACATTTCAAATGGCAGTTGCTACTTAATTACTCATTTGTCATACTGCCTGGAATTCAGTAGCGTTTATCATTTAAAGTGATTCAAGTTATATTATGTATTGAATTTAAGGGTACAAAATTATTTTAATGGGGTATGTTCTCTTTATACAGAAATAGGGGTGGGCACCGTCTACATCACCGCCAGTAAGATCGACCGAAACTGTTTAGAGGGTCGCGGAAATCAATATAAGCAGTAAGCTCGGCACTAACACGACAGGCCGGCGCCAAGCGTCCTGGCGCCCCGAACGTCCATAGATCTGCACTATTTTATAGTATTACATTCAGTAATGAGATTTGGTGAGAAAAAATCCTTTTATGTCATACTAAACCCGAATTATAAATCCAGTTTCTTGAATTTTGAGAATACAGAGTTGCTTACATGTTCTAAAAAATTAGAGTAGATTTTTGATGATCTTTTTGTGAGAATAAAATTTATTTTGTTTTGAGATGGTTGCGCCAAATTGTGTTCCAAATTATTTAAATTATGAACGATTTGTATCGTAAAAATTGCATTTAAATTTCGCCGTAAAGAAAAGTGCAACATTAAATTACTGTTAGACCGTCCAACATATCTCACATGTCAATTCGAGGACGCAACTTAAATTATCCTATTACTCAATCTAACCATTTAGAATAGAAGTTACGAAGAAGTTCCGCTGTCTTTTAGGTATTTATTTTCAGCTCAATAGTTGATATTACCAGACTACCTAACATCAACTTTAAGTAAATATGTATGTGTAGTGAAATTTGTATTAGGTGGTTCTTTATTTAATAGATTTTTCATGATAGTACAGTAATTAAACATTTTTGAAAAAGTACAATGACAAATGTTCCGTAATATATCTCTCTAGGGCAGGGTTACATACACTTCCTAAAACGTTTTTTCTCGGACCTTCAAGTCGATCGTTAACGTTTTCCGATAGGTCAATTACTTTCTTCACGAAATATACATAACAATTAGGTATTTTTAGAAAATAGTCATTATTTTCATCGCCACTTCCTGATTTTGACGTTTACGCAAAAAGTTTTTATAGAAAAACAACACGAAAATGTCTATCATAACGGAATTGTTTTTTTTTTTTTATTGAAAGCAAACACATTTGCAATATTACTGTTTTTACTATAACAGAGCCACGGAGAATTTCTCGGAAAATACAATAAGGTTTTTATAAGATACCTATGCAAACTTCTGCAATTGATTTACATATTTTTAAATTTATTCTTATTTATTTTACTTTATATTACAACAAATTAAATTTTATACAAGATGCCCATAATTGTCTGTGATCTACTGGATCAGAAAAAAAAACAAACTCGCACTGATATCAGCAGTCAACCGCAAATATCAAATGTCAGTTTTACATTTCAGGGTGACTATGGAATGCAAAACGTCGTAGATAAGTATAGTCAATCCAGCTCTGCCTGAAACTGTCCCAGCAAGAATCTTCCTACTTTTACGAAGGGCTGGACAGTAGTGATAAATTACTCAAAAAGTTAAATACATTTGACAGTTTACAATGGTCTGCACTTAGGGCCGTTCTAACCAATTTCTTTTGAAACGAACACATATTATGCCAGTAATTGACTTACCAGGAAAGAATTAGTCACGTAGTTAAGGGCTTACTGTATCGAAAGATTATAATATGGATTCTACAAGCAAAATGCATTAAAAAAATCAAACACAAACCAACAAATTCGACAAGTTTACAATGTACCTACTTCAAGTAAAATTTATTACATAATTACCATAAGATTCATAAACCATTGTGGGGGCTAGTGAGAGACAACAATCTGCTTACTTTGAAATGAGTTTCAGATACAAAATCGCACTTCTTTCAATAACCTTTTTGTCACAATATTATCTATAGCAATGCAATTGCAATATAAGGCAGATAGATAAATTAAAGCAGTTTTCAACTCAATAGCACGGTTTTTCTTAAATGTATTACCTTTGGACATGGATTTAGCACATTTTTTTATTTCCACCCAGTTGATATTGATTATATGCCTTTAATACAGCTGTAATATAAGTTAGCCATCATAGCTTAATAGTATATTGAGATGATCGAATGGAACTCGAATTTCTAGTCTTTCCTTGTAAGAAGAGATGAGTTTTAAAGTGAATCAGTGAGGAGTAGATTTTTGGTCTTTTTGTCAAATCAAATGCAGTTCGTATCAGTATGTTTAATTGATCTATCTAATAGACCGCTTGTTTGAACTGTAGTCTTGTAAGTAACAAAAGTAAAATTCGCATACTCTTCTTTGCCCAATTTTGTTTTCTAAAAAGCGATTATGAAATGAGCGTGGTACATATTTTCAATTGAACATCATCTAACTCATAGATAAAAAGTCAATAATTTATGTCGATTCTTGTTCTGATATCAAATAATCCTAACTAAAGTTTTTAATCCTCCACATACATAAAACAAACAACGATTACAGTGAAACCCGTTTGTATTGATCTTATGTTACTATTTTCAGGGATGTACACCATGCGTATGTTAGATAGTAATAATGCTGTTAGCAACTTGAGTATGAGCAGTACGTCGCAACAACAATGGAAGGGTATACGGGAAGAACGAACAGAGTCACATTTTCGTCTGGTCGAGATATTCGAGTTTTAATGTTTGAAATTCCTATGTATTCCGGCAAGGTTCAAAACTTTGATGAACTTGCAACGTTTTCTCATAAAATACACGAGCATATTTCGAAAGCTTATAAATTACTCAACCAAATAGTATTAAAAGTTGAATTTCAAGAAAAATGGACTCTGATAATTCTTCCCATGTACCCTTCAATTATGTCCCATGCAGATGAACGCATGGATACCTCCAGCGACAGAATCGTCAGTTCCATGGGGTTTGAAAGGATGCTTTCGTTGTCAGATGGCAAATGGTGCGATGCTGGTTCTGATTTCGGTCATAAGCCTGGTGATCATGTTGTCGATTACCATGCAACGTGAGTGTAAAACAAATCGACAAATTTTAATTTATAAAAGTGCCTTATTCTCGCCGACCTTACTACAGCTACACAAGTCGTCAGCATCTAGGATCTTTAGCCAGTTCAGATGCAAATTTTTTCCATAAAATATTATAACTTTTAATTTTAAAACTACACATTCAAATAAATAAATAAATAAATAAATAAATAAATAATAATTTGATAAGCAAACTTGCTAAATACTTCATTGATTGAAGTATCGATTTCACGTTCCAGGCAATTATGACTTTTGTCAGAAATAATGTTGGACTTATTGTTAGATTACAAACTTATCCAATGTCTTGCAATCGGCCTCTGTGGCAGTTTGACATAACAAACCAAAGTTACCCTGTCAATTTACGCTTTACGTTTTGCTTGAGTGTTTTATAAAAAGTCATAGCTGCCCAGACGTGACATTTCAAAAATCATGATCAGACGGTATATAAATTAAATCTGATTAACTTTTATAAAATGCACTAGAAGGAAACTGAAGGCTCTGTAATTGAATTTCCTACCATTTAACGCAGTTATATAAATACACACTCAAATTTAACCCTTTTCGAGGAACTAACAAACTACCACTTTTTTTTTTAAAGCGCAACCGGCATCATGTTTCTACATTCTGAATTAAGTCTTAAATTATATCTATAATATACAGTGCGTTCACGAAAAGTGGAAACAGTCAACAATTGTTTTATCTTATTAGATACAAAAAAAATATCATACTTTTACTATTGGAAACTGCTTAGCTATATTTTTTTATATGTACTTCAGGTGTAACCGCAAATGCACAAGAATTATGTTTGTTTTATGTTGTATAACGATAATAAATCTATATATGATAATAAAATCAAAACAAATTCATTCATTTCGCTGCAACCGTGTACTAATGTTTCGATTGCAACGGAGGTACTTACTGTAAGGCAGCAAGCCCGGAATGCAGAAAGCACCTACAAAGTTTACATTAAATTTAATTACTACTATCTTTAAGAATTTGTATTAACTTTAAATTCGTAACCGTGTCCTTAACGGCACTTACTAAAATTTTGAATGTGTGTTACATAAGCTTCTTAACATTAAAATGGAACAAAACACCATGCTATATTTTGGGTGGTCCCAAAGTAAGAAAAAAAAATTGAGCTTAAAAAAGTTTGTTGCAAAATTTTGTAAATCAAAAGAGGTAGTTTATGTTGAAATCATTTGGAGCAACCATTTCGGTGCACGCATTGCTAATCACACCCATCAGTTTAATATGTATAAACAATATTATGGTTGGCTACCTGCATAAAAAACATAGCAGTTAGTCAGCCAATATAATTCCAGTGGTTTATTACATGCATCTGATTCATACTAGTAGTAATTTATGTTGAATTACCTATGGAAAATGCGAAATCAGTTATGTGTCACAGTAGTGGACAGGATAACATACCGCAATTAAAATTCAGTCAGTTTCTGATAATACAAAATTTAAAAATGCGCTGACACATAAATTTTATCATCAAGTAATCAATAAAAAACTAATCTACTTTAATTGTTGGCAGCAACGGTTATTTGTGCTGCCTTTGTTTAAACATGTAGAGCGCACATTACTTTAAAATCACGAGGCAAATTATTTTACATAGCTACTAAACCAACTGTGCATGCATATTTGTAATTATCTCGAGTAACTTACAATTTACTCGTAACACTGGACTAGACTGTAAAAACGAGTTTAATTAAGTAGGTATGTAAGTGGTCATTAAACTTGAGATACATTAGTGTTAATAAAAATTTAATCATAACGGAGTCACTACAATATTGTTCAAGAAAAGTTTTCTGACAAAAGAAATCGAATCAGATTAAATATTTTACATTTAGCGTTTTAAATAAAATTTGTGAATTTAATAATGTAATTAACTGTCCGTATTCTCTCTTTCAAGTTATAATTTGCCTTCTGGTCGATAGCGGAGAGAAAGTTATACCACTCATTGCAGATGATTCACACAAAAAGTCTTTTAATTTCCTTTTCCCTAGAACTTATTTAATTCTAAGAAGACATTTCTTCAGAATAATATTGTTGGTGATAATTAGATATTGGGTTCAAAATGTCTGCAAAACATTCCCCAATGACAGTATAATCAAAGTTTTAATGGCACCTTTAACTTTCATTTTAAGCCTTTATCTTAATAACTGCTTTAAATCATCGTTAAATTAATGTTAAAATAATGTTCCAATGTAACAGAATTCGCAATCTACATTGGCAATTTAGTAATTATTATCTTTAAAATATTTCAATTAGGGGTACCAATCCCGCATCAAAACTTCAGTCCCACAAGCTTGCGGGACTGACGTCATCAATCCCGCGGATCCGCAGAGTTTGCGGGATTACAAACTATCACAATGCTTTTTCAGTTGTTAAGAAAATTAAGTACCAGAAGTTAGTTATGCAATAAAAGACAACTAAATTCAAAATGAAAGTAGCATTTATTAGTAAAAAAAAATTAAGAAAAATTATTGAGATTTCTTTTGAAAATATTTTTGGAGAAATGGTAAAGTATTCAAAGTTTGATCTTGTAAATTTGATCTGATTTTATTGCAGAAGTACCCAGCGACAGAAAACGCGCGCTCGGTATACATATTTTTTCAAATTCGGATATTTTTATTCAGTCCTGCAAGTCCCGCGGATCCCGTATTACTGATCCAGCAAAAAACATGCGGGATCCCGCGTTTGCGGATTGGTATCCCTAATTTCAATGCTTATTAAAGTTAGCAATTGTAAATACGTTCGGACGTTTCATCCATAGTAGGTATTTTACCATATCTGCATATTTTTTCACTGTTCGCTGTGTCAGTATAAAATTAAATTTTTTTCCAAATGAATAGGGTGAACGTATCTGTTAACATTTTCAAAAATAAATGTATATTTTCTATTTAACCAGGAACAAAAATCTATTAAATAATGTTCTCTGATATTGTTTGATTAAAATGGGCGGGCGGCCGATTAAAATATTCCCCCCACCCAAGTAACCATGCATTTCAAATCTTAAACTTCAGAATACGACATTTTTTTATAATAAAAGACTATTCAATTTATCTTATTTTTTACTGATATCTCATTAAATATAACTTCGCCAGGTATGATTATTGTAATCTCGAAATTTTGTCAAATGACCAAAAGCAGGTACGTTCGGCCTATTAAAAATAAAATTGTTACGTGCAAGTATTTTTGCGACTCTTACAAATCTGAATAATAAGGTAACAAACCAAGAACTATGCCAGTTTGACAAAAAATCCTACAATCTCAGATTAAGTTTATAAAGAAAAATTATTCTAATCAATTACAGTCACTTCCAATAATTTTGATGGCAAACATTACCATCGTTTGGTTGCGAGCGCACCTTGGTTCGTTCGCAACACAACCATCCTCCGCGACCTAAAAATCGAATCGAGCACACCGTCTCCCTCGCCGAAAAATTCTTCCAGCGAGCCACTGTCTATCCGAATCTATGCGATCGCGCTCGCCGTTTAAGGTTCATCCCCGCGACTCTTTCTATTCGTTAATTTCCGTTCTATGTCTATCAGTCAAAAGCAAAAGGTAATTAGTACTCAACACTTTCTGTTCCAGTCCAAACAACACCAGGGCTAGAGGCAATTATTTAGTCAGCGAATATGACACCCCCTGTTCGGTGGACCGACAGACGCTTTGTTTAAAATTTTTTACGCCTCCCGATAAATAAAAAAATTACCTTCAATTTACACAAACTGTAAAAATACCTGCAAGTTCCAACTGCAACCATAAACAATTCATAGACATCTATCATGCGTTACTTTAAAATCTAATTACAGTCTAGGTACGTCAGCTATAAAGAACATCAAGGGGCTATAAAAAAGAGTTCATTATCAACAAAAATACTTGTTTTTACTTTTAATTACATAATTATTCGAATTTTCTAAATTAAATCAGATAATAACAATTAAGGTATACTTATAAAAATTTCATTTTAAATCAATGCAAAAATATCTAAATTTTTAGGAAACAATTAGTAATTAAATCTTATTATTGCTAATTGAACACGTCGGAACTGCGAAACTTGTTTCAGATAATTATCATTGTGAAAAATGTGCATCGGGGGTAAACCCTATCGAGGAATTTTAAACAGTTATAAACAACATCTTGGAATTGCCATTCCAGAAATCAACTTAAATTGCATTTTTAAAAGTGCATTGTTAAATATACAGGGGAACCCCGTCTTTACGTCCCAGCATTTCATGTTTTCCCGTTATTTGCGTCTAATTTTTTCAGTTCCATTTCATTTTAATGCAGATAATACCCAGTTTTGCGTTTCTTTTTCCCACAATTTACCTTGGAAATATTCAAAATGCAATTATTAAATTTATTAAAATTAAAAATTCCATTTGTCTTAGCACATTCGATTAAATCCATGGTAATCTTTGAAATTAATATGTTAGCAGTTTTTAGACAAGTTTGCATTTTGCAAAGTTTCGTGATCGTGATTAAGTGGACAATTGTTTAATTCGGTATTGATTCTCGAAAAAGTGAAAGAACACTTGAACTCATGCGTTTTGCTCGCTCGTAATTTTGATACACCACTTTGGTTACAACAATAATAGATTGTGAATCAATTCAAAAAAGTGCGATACAATGTGGTTTCATGGCAATAAAACGCATATACATAAAAACTTCAAAGTACACACACACAAAAAATAAATTTACACCACACTAATTTGTGCAATTTTTTTAAAGAGAAATTTTCATTGCCCTCAATTTAGATTTTCTTCTATTTACGTTTTTTTTGTCGGTCCCTTGAAAAAACGAGGTTTCACTGTATCTTCATCAATAGAGCTTAACCTGATTCTTAACAAATTCAGCAGGTAACAACAATGCAAACATTTGAGGAATTTTCCGTGCACTCAAACTAATGAGTAATGTACCTTGTTCGTATTGAACTATAACTGCAATATCTTCATACTTAATTATTATCGATTCTCAACTAGTTCTTCTGCACGTTCATGTAGCTAAAATTTGCAAAATTCAATTTCGTTTTCAATTTTCTGGGAAAAATAAAATCTTTGTTGAACGTTTTTACATCGCCATTTTTATTTCATGTGGCACATTTAGAACTTTTTGCAGACTACAAGCAGCAAAGTGCATTAATTTGTGAACATTCTTACAACATAATCTAGTTTTTGAAACGAATGATCGATCTGAATTATCATTTTATAATCCCTGTCATCCACTTTCAAATGTTTATTGGACAAGTTTGTAATGTCTGTAATAACTTAGTTGCAAATTTGAAAGTTTATTAAGTTAAAGGGTTTGGCCACAATCTGTTTGATCCACATTTTCGGGATACCGGTGTTTGAGTGTTGAAAGTTGACAGGGGGTTGTTTGTTCACGCACCGGGCTTGAAGAAGGCGTAATCAACAACTATAAATTGCAGGGTGTCCCTACTCTTTGAATCACAATTACAACTCGAATATAATTTACTTTCACTGTATGCGGTACCGACCATTGAATAAATGGTAGGGAAGCCGTCACTAAACAAGATACACAATAGAACATTTGCTTTTGTACAATAACCAGGGGATTATAGTTATAATGGACTTTCATATGAACATGACTGGTAACAGTCGCAAACCAAATTTTTTGGGGAGCTAACAAGAAACTTTTTTCACACATTAAAAGTACCATAAAAAAAGGTCATCGGTTATTATGCGAGGAAGTGACCGATGCACATGAACGATTTAAACGACACTGAATGTCAATTCCATGTAGTTTGATTTAAAAAAAAAACTAGAAAAAAATTATTTCGTTTGTTGATGCTTTTGAACTTCATACGCCCACTGGAAGTTGCGTTATTGATTTTAGCTCATGTCAAAATAAGGACTGCATTGTAATGTAAATCGATATTCTTGAGGACGATTTTTATGGCATCAAATCATTCACAGAAGTTAACAATGGTATAAAAATAACTCTTGAGAAATTCGCATCGCTTGTATAATTAAGAATCAACATAAATAAATGTCAAGACCTGACCTTCACACTATGACCACGAATATTACTTAAAATTAAGAACAAAATTTGGTCGATCGATCTCATGATTCCAATGATCACTGTTATGATGCAGGTGGCAGGTGCGATCAGTGGCCTTCCGGTTAAAGTACCTGACTCATAAGATCGCACACAATATATTCAAAAGATTAATCACAATAAGTTCTTCGATTTAACTAGAATTTATTATATGACGATTAAATAGGCAGTGCGAATTGGCCGCATTGAAAATCAACGTCCGCATAATAAAGTACGTTAACCATAATTATTTACCTGCGAAAGATCACCGTCTTCTCTTATTTTTTCTTCCACTGTTATACTCGCAGTCGTTACGCGACAAAAAAGTACGCTAAAGTACCAAAGTTTTGCAAGAAAACTCCACCTTTGATTAACAAACATGTTCTTTGTAAAATGTTACAAAACTAAAAATAAAGTATACAAAACTATTTGTTCACAAACGCAATTAACAACACACAACACTGCAGGAATGGTATTCAACTAGCAAAACTAGCGCGCGAGACCGGTTCACATCCCTACTTCGACGCTTCGTCTACCCGGTGCCTATTGCTCAGTTCCTGCGCACTAGTGAGGCTTCCTCTTTTGTCAACCAACAAACGGAATTACGTCATAATAAGAAGAGATGGTTAAAATGAGATTTATTAATGTATCGCTGCTTCAAATAGTCCAATAATCAAATTCTAAAGAAGCAGTGAAAACATTTTATTTCAATACCAGCGTCCTATTATTTATTTATATAGACTAGCTTTTTTAAGGGATGAAGGATTCTTTGATAAGCAATATTTCACGTTTTTGTTCCGAGCTGTATACCTGACTTTTGAAAGCAGTTTGTTAAAAGGCCAGTGAAAACAATTTGAAGACTTTAGTTGAAGAATTTTAATAAACTCTAAAATTTCATAAATCATTTTTTTGGTATTTTTTTTTTATAACTTATTGAGTGCAATTTTGAGACCAATAAATTTGAAGGAACTGAAATATTTCGAAACAATAGATATTTTTTTTTATATCCTAATTCAGTCGAACAGAAAGAAGGCTGTTCCATTGAAAATAACGAAGTTGATTTTAGTTACCATAATAACAGGAATGACATAAAACATTCGAATTAAAAAATTCTATTTAAACTTCTTCTTCATAAAGTTCTAATGAAATCTTGTAATACAACATGAAGAATGATTTTTAAACTTTAAATTAATTCTGTTTTTAACTGATCACTAATTATTTAAATTAGAGTATTATTTGCTTTGTAGAGGCCTTCCCCGCTTTCACAGGTTCAGGCGGGGAAGGGGGTTAGCGGAATTGTGACAGTCCGTGACAGTGGGTTAGGGGCTCTTTTAAAAAACGTGACATCACAAAGGGTATTGTCGAATCTTTCATTAATTGTATTTTCCTTTATAAATAAAAATAAGTTTGCTTCTGTGACGTGATGCATGTGGGGGAAGGGGTGTTTGGCACATTGTGACACCTTGTGACATGGGGGTGGGGGTCAAATTTGATGAAAAACTTGTGACATCATTTATGGAAGCTGCCTTAGCAGCTATTAATATTTTGTCTTTTTCTAACATATGTATACACCGTGATTTACGTAACTTTCCGAGGCATACGCCCAATGCACACAACCCAATATACAAAAATCACAACATGGCATGATACCATGGAAACTCCTGACAAACTGACAAGTTAAATTTCAAAATGTATTCAAACGATGAACGAGTGGATATGATCATAATCTACGGCGACAAAGCCATTTTCAGAACGTCTTTTCAATCAATGTGTCGTGAGGCATAGTAGATGATATTATTGATCCCTATTTTTATATTTATTTAAATTTCTCGCAAAACATTGTAACAACACTTTTGGAAGATGTGCCATTAGAAATTCGTTGACTTATCTTGACAGTTTTTATTTTAATACCTTTTGGATTTATTTTTAATTAATCAAAATAGTTTGAATACATTTTGCAAATTTAATTTGTAAGTTTGACAGTTATTTCTGTCAAGAGTTTTAAAAAATATGAAATTTAAACAAATGTTTTTTGCATCTAGCATGTTGTGATTTTTGAATATTGGGTTGCGTGCATTGGGCGTATACCTCGAAAAGTTACGTGAATCACGGTGTATAGGGTGTATTAAAAATTGAGGGGAAAATATACAGTTTAAAAATATTTTTATTTGAAGTCACAAAGTAAAAAAAGAATGTGGAAAATTATTCATAGCAATAATATTTGCAACTTAATTTGCAAAGACAATATTACTTTTTGAGTTAGATCAATTTTAAGGTGAAAATACGAAAAATTCTATTATTTATGACTTCAAAGTGCGGTTAACCGGTAGCACAATGGTCTATGGTCGACCCATCAAACTGTAGCGGGACAGTATTTCAGTGTTCACCAGAACCGTATTCTTGAATTACTTTTGAATGAAAAAATAAAAGGGGTTTTAAATATTAAATTTATTATTTTACAAAAAATACTCAAAACGTTGCGCCTATTGTTCTAAGCATGTACGAATGCGTTTTCGAAAACTGCCGTGAACTCTACTTGCCAAATTAGTAAAGAAATACAAGCAACCCTGCCTAAAATAACTGCCATTAATAATAAGTCAAGTACCCTTAACTGACCCCATCGTTGAATAAATAGGTAAGTTGATAAAATTAATTTAATTACGCTAAATTGTGTGAAAAAATCCTTATGCTCGTACGTCAAAAAAACTAATAAATTGAATAACTAGTAATTGAGATATACAGTAGAACCCCTCTAATCCGTCACCTTCGGGACCGGGAGTATGGTCGGAACGCAAAAAAGGTCGGATTATCAGAAAACAGTAAAAACATATACTGTAACGAATACAGAAAACACTGTCGTAAAACCAGCGAACAGTAAACACTAAAACTGCATAGCTCAGTACAAAAAACACGCTACATCCGAAACGATAAGAGAGATGACGGGGTACTATAAACAATAGCGCGACGGGTGGTGAGTCACTGACGAGTTTTCGCGACTTGGATCACGGTCGGATTAACCGGAGTGACGGACTAACCGAGGGCGGACTAGAGGGGTTCTACTGTAGTCAAAATTACACCTGATTTTTTTCAATTTTTTTTTGTACCGGCGGTAAAACAGGTGTTCTATGATAGGTACTGTACAAAAAAATTAAATCTCGTATTACATTTTAAAATAAAACTATATATTTTTTAAATTTTGTTTCTTTCCCGAGTTATCCGAATCTAAAAATAAATTAAATTTTGCGAATTAGACTAGGTATGTGACGGTTGATTAATGTATCAAAATGTCACCCTATATTTTACTCTGTTATTTCAGTAAAACTACTAAAAGCTTATAAGGTTAAAAGAAGACTAGGTGTTTGCCAGAATAAATCAATAGGCTACATTAAAACTGTTATGTAATGAAGTTCTAAATCCAGACCAACAAATTTGTAACAAACAGTGGAACAATTTTTTTCTATGTATTATGTAGCTGGAAATCTTTGCGAATGCTACTGAAGACAGCGATGTCTATGCTGTTGCGAAAACCGTATTTATCTGAGCCATATTTTTGAATTTCGTATATTGGAATTGGATAAAATATAGACAGTTTTGGATAGCTTTTACGATAACAAAATAACCAATAAATATAAATTTGTAGAGAAATTAGGCGCTATCGTCGTTTTTATTACCACTACTTTTTCAAAATGTGGGAAAAAGTCGAAAAGGAATTGTGGGAATGGTGCAATCAGTTCTTTCTTAAAATGTTCATAGTACCCATAAGTCCAGCAATTTGCTGTAAATAATGACTATATTTATTGTCTATTTGGCAGTAATATACTTTCAAATTTGCTCCCAAAAACTACTTTATAGAAATATTCTAGTGTAATTTGTACTTTCCACAATACGAGCGGATAAGAATTGTTTGTAAAAGAACCAAAAATGCAAAACAAAATATAAATGAAACACAACCAAATAAAGACATACAACTGAAGCCACAGAATTCTGATCTAAAATCAGCTGTTTGGACAATACGGCGACTGCCTATTCTCCATAATTTCATCAGCGTAAAAACGGTTTGCTAACAGCCAATCATAGATCTACCTTTTGGCGCCATCTGTTTAAATCTTCTTCTCAAATTAAAAAATACGATAAAACATAAATGTATTGATTTTTATTGTATTAACTGATTAAATCTTATAACATTATAAAATTATAACACATTAAAAATTAAAATTACAAAATACAAACTAAAAATTACGTTAAATTAAATAATTTGTCCAGAGAAGAAGAAATAGGCACAGTTCCCAGAACGCTGACTGCGTTATCCCTCTGAATAGCAATACTAATTCGTTGTTTTAAGTATGTTTTCGCCTGAGGAATACCTGTGACGTCAATAATAAGTCTTCCCAAAGCATCCAACAACGATAGAGAGCTCATACTCCAAGAACCAAAGTTTTCAACAGCAAAGTCAACGAAAATGTAGTGATCAGCTAACGAACTATATTTTCTTCTTTTAAGGTTTTCTACTTTGTTTGCAGCCGATCTAACAGATATGGACGACTCAGGTAAATGTGAGGGTGCAAGCGTATCTGTACAGGTGACATCCCAGACAAGGGATTTGCCTTCCTTCCAGGGAATAATGGTGATTCCATCTGGACGTTTGCCGTCATCTCTCAGAACCCCGTTGGGTTCAAGTAAACAAGGGATGTTGGCAGATGAGAAAGCACGTTTTAAGATGTCGTTAATGCAGTTGTGTCTTGGGATTCTTCCTGCACATTTTATGCAAGACAGTCCATGATGACTGTACGTGTCTACTGTAGAACCACAATTACATAATTATATGAGGATGACAAATACTGATGCCTAATCTTAGAGAAACAGCAATTTGTAAAGTGGTTTTTTGCAACAAAGTGCCTAATTTAGAAGAAGAATTGACATTAACGAAATGTCAAAGAAATATTTCAAAATGCATTTAAGCATGAAAAATGCGAAACGAACGAAACGAACCAGTCAATAACGCAACCCGAACACTAGTTTAACAAAATTGAACACTTTATAACAAAAAACACGCCAAAATTAATCGAAATTTGATAATTTTTCGGGACCGGACCTAACTCGTCATGTTTGTTTGACGGTTAAATTTTAAAAAATTATTTTTTCACGGCCTTCTACCGTTTCTGGAATTAAAAAACGCACTATAGCAGCAGTCAATTTTAAGGTGTAACATTTCATTAGAAACATTTTTGAACTGCTTCTTTTATTAATTTTTGTCAACATAAATGATGTTAAATTTTATTAATGAATTATAATAACACCTTATATGTATAGATATCTCAAAAATGGAAGAGCGACTCTTCAGTAGTTATCTTTTTGATTTTTGATTGTCAGTCTAGGAAGAATATCTAAAAAATTCTTGCTCTTAGCTTTCTTAAGATATATCCATTCAAAGTTAACACTTTCCGTTTCTTTTAGTGTTAAAAATTAAACATTTCTTATGTTTTAAAACCATTTTGTTAATATTTTTCACAAAAATAAAATTATTGTTTGCTTAATTTTTTGGACAGTATACTTGTAGATGTTTCACTACTGTTTCTGACTTTCCAACAGAAATAAGTTTTTATCAGGAATGAGCTTTTCTTGACAAATCAAAAATATGAAAATTTACAAGATTATGCAATCTCATCCGGGAATACACGTCTGTATAGAGGCAAATTATTTTTTCATAATTTTTTAAGATAAGGTGACAAACTATTTTTTCAATAGATATGGTGATGGGTTTGTGAAAAAAAAAACTGAATTTTCTCCATTCGACTATAATTTTTTTAAAAATAATACAAAAATTAATAGTAATTCTAATATTTTAAATTTATACTTTCAGTTCCTGAAATCATATTTTTGTATTGTAAAGGTTGCATACAATAATTGTTAGTTTTTATATTTTTAGGAGTACCTACAACAGAACGCAAAGGAGTATTCTTGAAGTACAGCATGGAGTATAAAACTTCCTTAAAGTGCACGGTCCATCACCTTATTTAAGGGTTAATCCGCCATTTTCAGGACAGTTGGTATAATAATTTATAATAGCACAATCGAAATCTACGATACCTACTTTATTAGCAGGCAATGGAGGATAGCCAGATACATAAAACTGGGAAAGAAATAAATAATTTTTCATATTGTATTTATCTTCATATCGATACTTTATAATTTTAATAAGATTAAGGTTTAAATAAATATAAGGTAGACATGTATTAAAATTTTTATTAATATTTATGCATTTGTGCTACTGCAATGCTAGGTGTGGTGGAAAACAGGTATTGTAATACAAGCCTAAAAAATTATCTCTCGCTGCTTTTCAACACATTTTTTTAAGGCATTAATTTAGTAATGAAATAAAAATTTTACCATTCCAATAATGTGAAAACAGTTCTTAATAATTAGATTTTAAAATAAGTAACAACAATTACATCAAAATTACAGAACATTAAATACTTCAAAGAGATGCAATTTTAATATTTAATGTATTACAAGCTGTAATTTGTAGATTTAAAAATTTTACAATACAGTCAAACTCGGTTTAAAAATTAAAGAAGGTAATTGGCTTGCAACCGAATTAGACCATACATAAATAAAAACTCTTACTTTGAGAGATGATCATTTAGTTATGTCTGAAGCTGTATTATGTGGTAAAGTATACAATTATTTAAATAAAATACCATAAGATAATGCAAACAATATTTACAGAAGAAATTATGTATACTAACATATTAATTATTTTAAACAGACATGTAAATTGTCTTAAAATTTACATATTTCTCAGTTTATCTCCAACTTACTTCCAATTAACAGTTTATCACAATTATAATTAATAAAAAATAATCAATTTTAGGGTTACTAATGTTGTGATTTCATTCGATTTTAATGCATGACTTAAATGCTATTAATAAAAGTTTCTAGTGATAAACTACTTGTCATTATTGCAGGCCTGAAATGTTTGCAATTTAAAATGGATAAAATTATATCCCTAAAAAAGGAGATACTGATATACACACTACTGTAGAGAGTGATTCACACTATAAAATAAACAACACTTAAAGAAATTACAATTTCATACTTATAAATTAACACATTTAGTAAAAGAAGCCTATCTAAAGCTCAGCCAGGGACCATTGTACTGATGTATGAGGCAGTTAAAAATATCCCACTGAATAATTGCGAGATAAGCGTCCCATGCGACGCCTTCGGCCTGAAATACAAAATTAAATCAGCAAATGTTATCTATGCACAATAATTGAAGTAACCATAAAGCGAATCTAGATGCACATTGCTGCACAGCAACATGATGTTTTAGTGCGCACCACCCCAGTAATATAAAGCAGTCATATCAAAAACCTTCAGTAAGTCAGAAACAGTTGATATGGCTGTAGCTTCAACTAAAAATAAGCTTTGCTATAAAGAATCTTAAAGCAACTCTAAGAAATGTAGGCGTGTTACAATCACAAAAGCACAAAAAGAGTGTACAGGACGGTCATGCAATTTAGTCAGAAAAGGAATAATGAAGATGATTGCCAGATTTTCCCAATAGCTGCTGCAAAAATAAACAATATGAATACATACGCATTAGGCGACCACAGCACATTATACGCTGGTCGCACCCAACCGAGATAGACGGCGTTCTGTGAACAGAGAGGATACACAACATTCAGTAAGTAGATCAGGATTACTATACTAAGGATGTCACCGCTTCTTTGATTTTAAACTGGTTTAAATTTCGAAATTTGGTAACACCTTGATCAGATATTAATTACATGCAAAAACAACATTTAGTTGCACACACTATACAATTGTTAATCAGGACAAAAATTCGGAAAGTAGATCAGCAGTTTAAAGTGCTTCAATGTGTACTGGGGCTGAACTTATCCCCAAAAACTATTTCGCACCCTTTACAACGTAAAATTTATAAAAAGATGAAGTCATTAAAGAAGAAAAAAAGAAGAAGCAGTAGTTTCTCGACAACATCAAAATCATTACCAATATTTGATCAACATTGTTTTATTTTCTTCTTAGTTCTGTGAATTAAAAAAAAATAAAAAAATTAGAAGTTTTCTTCTACAATTGATAACAGAGTATGTTTGAGGGAATGTAGTGTTTAGTTTCACATGTATAAATCAATAGAGTGTAAAATGAATGAAAAAACTTCAATGAAGTTGTGTATTAGGCATGTCATGCTTGTTAAATACTAAAGCAGTAAAAAGCTATACAAATGTAACTAACGATCAAAAAATGTGTTTTATGTCAGCAGCTAAACGGCCAATTTTTATGCATATTGATACCTTTACTTAATGAGAGGAGTTTTCCTGTGGTTAAAGAATCTGAACTGCAGCCGTAAATTTAAGTCTTTTCGAACTGTGGAAATAAAGGAATCACTAATAAATGTGAACGAAGCAATACAGAAATTTGGTAATTTCAAATAGTTGCCGTATAGTGTGTTGAAAAAATTGACCCACTCTAATGTATTCACTGTAATCATTTTAAGTGCAGTACAACTGTCAATTAAGTCTGACTATGTCCGTAATGCAATTGCATTTATAGAATAGAAATCATAAAAAACAAACCTGCACACAGTAAAAATTACCATCAATTTACTTTACTCACACTATATTAAGCAGTTTGGGTAATTTTAAAACTACCCGAATTGCGTGCATCAAATGTGATGTGGTAAGTTGCTTTCATTATACGATGATCTATAAATACAGCAATTAAAGGAAAAGCGGTCTTGAAAGAGAGAAATCAAGTGTATCAGTTGTCAGTGTTCTGTGTGACTTACTTACTCACTTTTAAGGCCATATTTACCTATTTTTTTTTTTATAAAAAAAGAGCCCAATGGAATTGTACCTTTCTTGGAACCATTTCAAATTCAACTTTACAAAATATTAAGTAAAAAAAGTTATTATTTGTAATAGAAATTTATGATGATGAGACACACCCAATGCTATTTTTATTGATTGTATTTGTTTTAACAAATGTGATGAAACTTATAAAAACGATGTAAAACAATGAATGTAAATTTAAAATAAAACCTAAAATCACAATTTAAGCCATTATCTTAAAATATTGGCTAGCTCTATTCATAATAAAAACGAAGATTCTGGCATTAAGAATTTTCTGAAATAAGATCAGGCATGACTCACATTCGACAGCCTACACAAAAACAATTTTCTTAATGCCAATTTAATAAATCTTTTAATTTTCTCAATGTTGAGTGGGTATAACTTACTTGTATCAATGTTGCGTTGTAAATGCGCTGCAATACGATGACGAGCATCATTGTATTCTAAATGCAAACCCAGTCGCAACAATGTAGGATTTTGTTCTATTAAAGATGTTATCTCCATTTCTATCTTATTACCCAATACCTGTGATCTCTAAAATTTGTCCAGCCATTAATTAAATTTTTTTCTTAGTATTGCCAGATTTTACCTGGTTGGTCGCTCTAAATTCTTCAACAGTTTTTGTTTTAAGCAGTGATTTAACAAGTCGCACAATTCCAGTTGGGGTAATAAAATTAGTTTCAACGTTAACCACCCTAAGTGTGGTATTTCTTTCCAAAGCATCTGCTAATTTTAAAGCCCCACGATCTTGGAGTCCAACATTTGTTAGTGATAAAGTTTCAAGGTGTGTATTCAGCAAAAGCGCGTCAAAAAGACTGTCAAACTTCTCATCGGAAATGTTCTAAAAATCATGAAAATTAACAGTTGACAAGTAGTTACAAGTTACATGGTGAACTAACTTTAATATTATTCCAATTTACATCAATCAATTTTGGATCGTCCTCTCGAATTCTCTTAATAGTATCATCTGTATCTGTTACATTAGGAGGATCCTGTGGGAATATTTTAGGTTTACTAGCCTTCGTTATACCATCCCAGCCCACACCAATAGGTTGACCTTTGTTCAGCAATGATGCATGGTACTGATCTTGATTCATCATTGAATGGAATCCCAAAATAGCTACAAATACAACACTTTAACTTTATTTCCTTTCCTGAATATTTTAAAATTACCTGCTAAATCTATAATCTCTTCTTGTGAAGCATCCGTAAGAGCTTGCTCATATTCATCTCCCAAGTCAATTGCTATTTGTTCATCCGTCATATCAGATTTTACAGCTTCAGGGGGGATCCACTATTGAACAAAAATTATAATATTGTTACATTTTAACATGTTCACTTACTTTCTTCCCACGAACAACACCTGCAACATAAGGTTTCAACTCTGGTTGATCTGGTGTTTCTAGTGCTTGCTTGTTAATATGTTCAATTAGTTTTTTCCGATTCAAAGGACCCGTCGGATCTTTTTCACAATCATAACTACATCTTTGCGAAGGTGGCAAGAAACTGTCCTAATAAAATCAATTTCAAATTAAATAAATGCCATACCACATCCACAACAACTTACATCTGGATCTACTTCTTTCGCAAGGATATTAATTTCTTCTGGTGATAACTTTGATAACAATTCGTCAACATCAATTTCATCATATTCACTTAAATCTCTTCCATAAAGTTTAGCTGGTGTCGTCATAGTAGTAGTAGTTGTCGTGGAAGATGTCTGCAATTTAATAACATTGTATTAATACTTTGTCACTCAATAAAATGTAATTTATATTTAAATATTCATTTACATACTTAAAAAAGAGCAATTCTTTAATTCCACACCCAAAAAAGGTTAACACCCACTGACCCTATTTAATTGATCATTTGACAGTTGACAGGATCAATATATAAAGTTACATTCACACTTCAACATGCTGTTCAATGGTTTGATCACATAAGTATAAGTTGAATCTTACTGAAACCGCTATCTGTACATTAAAATTTATCAGTAGATATCGCAAACTTTGGTAAAATAATGACCAATATGATGTCATCGCCTGTTACTTTTCCGTTGTTTATAATTCTTATTAGGCAAATTTGTACCCGCCTAAAAGTTATATGTAATTTGAGTTTTAATTTCTTCAATTCAAGTCTTTTACGACGAAGATGTAGAAAAGTAAATAAAGGTGAATGTTAGATTATATTAAAGCAGTCATACTCAGCATTTGTTTTATTACAGTTATAATATTATGATTATTTAAAAAAACCGTTAGTTACACTTTAGTTTTTATTGTCCCGTCAGTTTAGCACATATAGACAAACCCCGCTAGAGATTCGGGGGGTTTGTCGCTCTCAGTAATCACCGGGAATGTGCCGGTTTAATTAACTCAAAGTGCGGGGCTCTCAGGATGCCTTTTACGTTCCTTTTAAATTTTATTTGCTAACCTCTGCAGATTATGCGTATGATTTATCTTTCTTTCTGATGGAAAGGAAATTGCCGATTTTAAATTATTTAAAAAGCAATAAATTTTAACAAGCGACGATAATTTCAAGGTCATCATAAGGAAGCAATCGTTCCTGCTTCAAGTAGATTCTTTGTAGTTTAGCGGATCGGGGGCAGGAACAGACCTCCCTGGCAGCCGCCCAACACGCTATACTTGGAGATTCGATTGAAACAGATTATTTATAGTGAGTGGCCAGTGGCCTTCCCGATTCAAAATGGCGACGCCCGTGACCTACAACTTCATTCACTTATAATTTTAAATGTAATGTGCCTGCACTTACATTATGCACAGTTTTTAAAAATTGATTATCATAATAAATCATCAGAAATATTTATTGAATTATCCACAGATAAATATATAATACCACTTGGTTTTATTCGGGCATGTATATTTTTGTAGTTCTCAGTTCTTTGTTCTACTGATGTATCGTTTGTTTATATGTAGACGTATGACAGGTGCATCTGTGTTAATATGCAGCCAAAATGACAGTTGTAATGGAAATGTTTTCATTTCAAAACTTTCGGTTCATCACTTAATAAGTCACTGCTTCCAACAATTTATTTTCATTTAATTTATCAGTTGCCCTAGTTCAATAACGAAAGCGTACGGAAATTGTTCGTTATCACTGGTTGTCATTATACCTCGTTTTTTAATTCCAGACGAGATTCAAAAATGTAGCGCCAAAAGATAGATTTATGATTAGCTGTCAACAAGGTCGGTTTTACACTAATTAAATGATGTTAAATAGACAGTCGCCATATTGTCGAAACAGCTGATTAGATTTGCGTATTATATTAGACTAGTAGTAGAACGGGCTGACAGCGATTACGTTCTATCAGTTTTTGCCCTTAAAACCATCTTTTGATAAAAAATGGGCAAAACTCATGAGTTTCAATTTCAAGTTTAAGTGCGTTTGTTCCGCATTATTATGATTTAAACTCTGTAAATTGACGATATAAAAGATATAATTAGTCAATTGTTGACACTCAGCTTCGTCGCCTACTCTGATCCGTTCAAAAAAAATTGCGAAACCATAGACCACCATCGGGAATTATATATATATATATCGATAATTTCCGTAAATTACATTTATATAAATAATAAAAACAGTTGCTATCAGAACTCCGTTGTTTCAATTGTCTCTTAATTCGTTGTCTTTCATTTATAAATATTAATAATAACAATAATTCTTATCAGAACTTCGTAGTTTCAGTGTTGCGTTATTATTTCATTGGGTTTCATTTATTTTTTGTGTTGTGCAGTGTGTATCAGCGCAACTTTTTTTTGTTCTATTACAAAGGGTTTTTATGTTACGAATAAATTAAACGTAAAATATTTAAAATAAAAAAATCGTTTCAATAGGTATTGTCTGTATTACGATATAATATAATTTTTTTAAATTAAAAATACTAAAATTCAGATTTGCCGCAAAAAAACTATTTACTAGAAATATTTCAGTGTAATATGTTCTTTCAATTTCATATCTCTTATTAAAAAACAGACTATAATCTTAAATCATTAAATTAAGATTTTCATCCCAGCTATAATGCATTGCGTACGCCTATGCTATGCAGTAGACCTTCTCATCAATGAAGCAAAAGCCTTCAAATCATTAGATGGAACTTATGGAGATGTGAATGTATGTAAAATTATATGTGTCAGAAACTATTGATTAAAAAGTTAACAGACTTTCTAGTTGAATATCATGAATTATTGGAACATGACTGTCACAAGATAATCTTTGAGTATAAGTACTGATGAAAAAATGACAGCAACAACAAATTCAACTGCAACAATCTAATCTTGATATTTGTATCTGTTAATCTCATCTCAGAAATAATGATTAAGGTAGCAAAACTAAAATTGCAGGGGCATGTCATGAGAACAGACGATGAAAAGTGGACACAGAAAGTTACCTTATGGAGACCGTGGATAAGAAAAAGTAACATATGAATACCAAAGATGAGATGGGAGAATGATTTGGGGCTCTATCACTGGAAAATAATGGAAAAGAGAAGCTATGAATAGAGAAAAATGGAAGGAGAAAGGGAAAGGCTTTTACATCCAACACCGGATAAAAGAGGCTGAATGAGAGAGAGAGAGAGAGAGAGAGAGAGAGAGAGAGAGAGAGAGAGAGAGAGAGAGAGAGAGAGAGAGAGAGAGATAATTGTATATATGGGAGCATGTTTGAAATCTTGAGCGTCATTCAAATTGTTGAGGGCAAATTGCATAAGCAGATCCTATCTTGAATATCATACAACCCCCGTACACCATGAAGACGTCTTCAAATGAGATGGCTAGACGAGATCAAACTGACGGCGGGTCTGAATTGAATGGGAGTAGTAAAGAACAGTTAAATATGGAAAGCAAATCTAGAAGAGGCGTATATTCAAAAATAGATATAAAGCTAATAAAGAAAAAGAAGAATAGTAGAAGGCTATGGAAAAGGGGACAACAGGGAGGGGGGCGCTTCGTGTACAATTGAGTACGGCGGACAATTTGAGTCGATTCAGAGCTAAAGATGTGAAGCATTGAAGTTGAAAATGTCGAAGTACACGTCAAGAAAATATAAACAGAAATTGTGCAACTTAGGTGAAATTAGAAGAAACCACATTAAAAATGCGGAAGAAATGTCGGCTCTACCGATTGAGAAACAAAATCACGCGAGAGGAAGCCATGGAGGGTATTGGGTTGGCACAAACGTCAAAACCGAAATTTACTTACAGAGAATTTGCAGTTTTTAGCGTTAAAATGGTCTAGGTGTCGGCGCCAATGTTTTGATAAAGGCGTTAAGTACCAAAAAAATATTCACTGCTTTTTCTAGTTAATAATAGACGAAGCCATAGCCTTTTTACATTGAAATGAGCTAATATAGTTTTGATACTTATTGTTAGACTTTTTAGAAGTTAAATGCTTCAATTGTTGTTTAACTGGCCAAGGAAAAACGTATTCACTTCAACCTCACGGTGGGTACTCCTCCTCCGTGCTTTTCCTGTTTTTCACTGAGAGGAGGACCACACGTGCGTTGGTTCGGTGGTAAATTGTTCGCCAAGAGAACGCTTCAGAATGAAACGTGAACATTTGAATGAAATTGCCACACCTACGTTCATTTTACGCTAGGTTGGCGTATTACTTCTACTATTTTGGTAACTACTATTTGATTTTTAGATCTAAAATCAATAGTTTTTATAGTATTTAAAATTATTCATAATTAAATGAATTCTTGATAAAAAAAATACAGTAGAGTCCGGATATAATGAACCCGGTTTTAGTGAACTTCCGGTTATAGTGAACGCTATTTGAAACACCAACAAATCTTCCCATAATAAACATAAAGCATTTTGTGTTTCGTTTATAATGAACCTCGGATAAAGTGAACCAATTTTGATGCATTTTTCAAGTTTACTTAATCCGGACTTCACTGTATGTTATAATAAAATTTATTTGAAACTTCCAACATTTTTGGACATGCAATTCAGAAAGAAAGAAGTTAAAAAATTTCTGGATGTGTAATTCAGAAAGTTAAAGTTAAATTTTAGAATATAAAAATCGTTCGATACAAAATGATTTTTAGGTCCATAATCAAAAGTTTTTATGATTATCATAATTAAACGAATACACGTGTTATAATAAAGGTTTACAGAAGAACATTATTTTGCCTTTTGCTTTCCATTTATTGCTATAAAAATTTATGGGATAAATTATACTATTTTTCAATCACAACAAGGTACTATTGATCATAAAGGCGAAATCAGTTACTGCTATGTTTCACCATTTTGTATTTTGTTATCAATTGCCTACACAGGACAAATAGCAAATTCTGGTATGAACCTTTTTTCTTTTCTTTTTATAAATGGAGAACATGCAGCCAATTACAGCGTTCCTGAAACCCTGCTAAAGCCAGTCTAGAGCAGAGGGCAAACTGGGTAGTGCACTGCATATCAAAGTTGCATCATTCTTCTTCTTCATTAGCATTGCATTCATTTTTGGATATACGCCTCTTCAAGATTTGCTTTCCATATTTGCCTGTTCTTTGCTACTCCCATCCGAATTAAACCTGCCGTCATTATAATTACCAGCTAATAAATTAAGTTAATTTCCTTTTGGTTATGGTTATTTTAAATGCAACCTCTGATTAAAAGACAACAAGAAAATACTTCCAAAACATTAATTTACTCAAATCCTTTTCAATTTTAAAGTGAAAATACAAAAATAGTTACCTAATAATTCATCACATTTTAGTATAATCCATGATTTTGCACCTTAAGTTTACAATGTGTAAAATATCGCAAGACGTATAGGGGCACTATTGAAATCAATGATAGTTTAATAGCACAGTATGAATCTTCGTCACATTGATATTTTTCAATTACATAAATTTCATAACTTAAAGCTTTATTAATAATAATAGCAACTGCTTCTACGTGATCCACTAGTGAAGGACTTTTGCCTAATTTTGGTGACTTGTATATAAAACACTTTACTATTCTCGATATTTATAACACCGCCGACATTAGCTTTAAAATTGTTCCACAATGGTAAAGTGTGTTCTAAACAGATGCTATTGTAGCCTGTACAGTTCAGCACTTTTATTATTTAACCGACGGAGAACACCGTTCATGTCATTTTTTTTTCTGCTTCTGTTAGTAAATCCTCCACATATATTGAGCCTAAATACTCAGACAATCTCTTAAACACTGATTTATCTATAAATATTAAATATATCCACATTATCATGACATTTCAGCATTGTATTATAATCTACTTCAGTAGCTCGTTGATTTGTTTTAAACTTTTTTCTTTAAAGGTGCAGCATCCACCGACCTCAAATCTGAATCTGAAGTGTTAGTGTTTGATGATTCTGAAGAATATGTCATATTGGACCACATGATGTGTAAATGCTGGTAGTCAATCTCATTCGATTTTGTAGTTACTTGATGTGTACGTTTTAGGGACTTCGAAATATTAATGATAGGGAACAGTGGATGAGACAGTTCCTGAACATTATTCCTCGAATCGATTGAAGATAGACGAAAATAATTGAAGGCCTCAAAATGAAAAGTGGGTAAAGACCATAATTTTAATTTTACAGGAGAGACAGGATTTAGCCACTTGTCACCCTTATTTATTACTTGTGTACAGTTTGAATTTAACAAATGCTCTGTTAGTCAATAGAATAAGCGAATTTGTAGTTTTTATTTTAAACGATGCAGCTCCTTTTGATATGTTGAAAACTAGTGAAAACCTAAAATCGGAAACAATGGTATTTATCCACTTTTTATTCTCATGCAGTCAATTGTAACAACGAACGTGTATTTGCAAATTGTATATAAAAAGTATGTCTGAGGTCTATTTATTTTGATGGGCCAATTTAACTTTCTGTTTAAAAACTGTACCTTCTAACTTGGTGAAATCCATGCTAAAATCAACAAGCTGTATTCTAATAGTATATTATTCAATGAGCATTTAATGATAGCTACTCAGACACGTGTATGAGAATTACTACACAATCCGTAGGTGAGTGTCGTAATGAATACGAGTGTCTTAATAGCCATTAAATGTGAGTTGCATACACTACTTTTTCTACGACCAGTCATAATATTAAAAACCAATCACTGTTTTCAAAATGCATTAAACTTGTAATGAAGTTATAAGTTATAGCTAAGGAAATATTATGAAAACTTTATTACAAAGAACACACAGAAAACAATGAAGCCATTTTCTGAAAAGTTTTGGCCTTATTTTTGTCCTTCCAATTCATAAACTGAGAGTAAAATTTTTCGCATGTTATTGCTGATTTTACGCCGTTCCACAATTTCTGGTGGAGTTAAATTCACAATTTCAATATCACGATTGCACATTTTCACCGATTTTATTTGTAAAAAGCACAAATTTTGGGAAGTTACTATGAACTGTCAAAATTGATAAATTCTAGATCCGCCCATCCTCTTGGCAACACTTGATATTGACTGAATATTAGTAATGTTGCATTTCCATTGGTTATAAATTTGTAACTTAATGAAAATTTTGTATGTTAATGGGTATCATTAAGGTACAAGTAGTAAATGTGTAATAAACCGATTAAAGTATGGGCGTAGAAAAAAAACTATATTTGTGTATTATGTACAAACTTACTTTGTGTTCTAAGCGTTCTATCAGCGAAATGAGTCGCCCTGGGAATTGCTGCCTTAACAAAGCCATAGACTCCCCTGAAGTATGGCAAGTTTCCCCGTCTTGCTGGAATCTTTGGCTTTGTTAAGGCAGCAATTCCTAGGGCGACTCATTTCGCTGTGCGGGAACATCGAGTGGCTCCACGATCGCCTGATCTGTCCTCCTGCGACTACTTCTAATGGAGGTACTTCGAGACCCGTGTTTATATTGAGAGACCCCGTACCCTTGCAGAGCTTTCTGCTGCTATCACCCGTGAAATTCGTGCGATTCCGTCCAACACGTTACAAGGACGTATGGACAATTTCACTACTTGACTGGAAGAGTGCAGATATAAAAACGGTCATCACCTAGAGGACATCATCTTCCGTAATTAATTGCTTTATTTACGTTTTTTCAAATTATTATCAAAGGGCAAACTGTTAAATCTGTTAAAAAAATAAAAATTTGATTTCATAGAAAAATGATCGAGTTCTGATTTTTTTAAAAACGTAATACATCCCTGCCGAACCCTATACAATGTATCCACGGATAAGGTTGGCAAGAGAAAAAAAATATTTTCAACTTTACGCCAAAAAGTTATTCTTTATAAAAAATTGTACTTGCTTTGGATAGTCGTAAACAATTCCCAAAGTTTTATTAAAATGTACAGAGTGTTTCAAAAAATTACAAAACGTAAAATTGACTTTTATATTTGTAAAAAATGTTATTTTAGAAAGTTGTTTCAAAATTTAAGAAACGCTTAAATACAAAGTTTGATAGAGCCAGTAACAAAATTTTGTATGTACAATTGCAGCCGTAGAATAATTAATTTCTACGTTTATCTAGTAATCGTTTTGCAAAAGGTTGAAAAACCAACAAACAAACAAACAAAACAAACAAACAAACAAAACAAACAAACAATTCGCCAGTACTAAGTATCGACTATTGCTTAAAATTTGAAATCTAATACAAATAAAATTATTTGGAGGAAAATTACTCCACATAATATCTTCCGACCTCGACACATTTTTTATTCTTTTTAAAAATAAATGAAAAATGAATTGTTTCTGCCACATTAATTGTATTAACGGCATCCTTTGTAAACTTTTTGTTTTAAAACTCCCCTTAAAAAAGTCAAACAGGGTGAGATCAGACGACCTAGCGGGATAGAGAACTGGACCAAATTTTCCTATTCACCTATCTCTGAAATGTTGAGTTAACCACTAGAAGAGTGGAATGGGCAGGACATCCGTCTTGCCGCCAAATGATATTATTTCGTATGTCCGGTTCCAAGGTGTTTAAAAACAATAAGAATGTTCTCAAAATATGCATAAAAACATGTTGGTTCAAATTTCTGTATATAATACTGCTAAAAATTTGTGCAGAATTAAACTCAAGACCTCTTTCAAAATCTTTAGAATCTTCTTATTCTTCTTTTCTTCATATTAGGTACCTAAAGCCTGTTTATTCTTCAGCTTCAACCTCTTCTACATGCAGGTTATCGCACCACCTTATTAGTGGTCGGCAAACACTCCTTCTTCCGGTGGGTAACTTATCTCTGACTATGCGAACAAGTCTGCTTTCTGGCATCCGGCTTATATTATGGTTCCATTCTTGCTTCCGACCAGATACTCATCGATTGATATTTTTTGTCTGGCATGACCTACTGATATTCTCACTTTTTTTCAGTGTTTTTCCTGAAATTTTTCGAAGTACTTTCATTTCTGTAGTCTCCAAAAGTCTTCTTATTTTGGTCGTGTTTGGTCTCGTTTCTGCCGTATATGTCATAATTGGTTGGATCGTTGTTTTGCAGATTCTGGTTTTGGTTTCTTGCCTTTACTAACTTGTTGACGGACTTCTTCTTTGACGTCGCCATATTCCGCTATTTTTATCTCTAGATATTTAAACCTCATCACTTGTTCTACCACTTTTCCGTAGACTTCAATTTTATAGCGGGGAGGTTCTTTAGGGTCATATTGAAATGTTTCACCGTTTTATTAAAAGCGTGGATGAGTCTCTGGAGGTTGTCTTCACCTTCAGCAAATATTACGGCATCATCTGCATAACAGAGTATCTTAACTTCTTCATCACTCGTGCTTTACCCATACGCAATATTTTGCCTGTTTCCGTTGTTTATAGGTATGATTTGTGTTAGTTTACTCTTTATTCTGACTTGGATTTTGTTGTTGATGTATATATTCTCGATGGTCTGAATTATATTGATGGGTATATCTCTGTTGTATAATAGGTGAATTACGTCTTCGACCTGAATGCAGACAAATGCTTTTTACAGATCGATAAAACATAATGGATACTGCATCTATACATGATCTGCCAGATTTAAACTCCTGCTGTTCATCTGATAGTGAAGTAAAGGTATTAATTTTATTCGCTATTATTTTTGTTGTAAGTTTTAGTGTACAGTTCAAAAGAATTATGCGCCTATAGTTATTCGGGTCCAATTCGCCTCCATTTTTGAACATGGATATCATTATACGGATTCTCCATCTACCAGGTATATTACATTGTGATAATATTTTTTGTATAAGTGTTGTTAGCTCTATGGTTAAGCATTTACCACTATCCTTTAGCAATTCGTTGACAATTCCATCCTGCCTGGTGATTTCATGTTTTTTTTATAGCGATTTTAGGGCTATATTTAATTCTTCTTATTTAGCTTGTATGTCATTTCTTTTCTGTGGCAGGTGCATGCCTTCTCTCTATCCACCGTTCTTAAACAATTCTGTCTAGTACTTTCCCATTGGTCTTCGGGCCTTTGATTTGTTTATGTAAGCTCTGCTATTTCTTTACGCTGCTGTTGTATACCATAGAAGTCACCTTCTAAACTTTTCGAGAATCGTTCCCAGCGTTTGTTTTTTAGTCTTTATACCAGTAAGTTAGTTTCATTTCATACTTATTTATAGTTTTCCTACGACTCCGGAGTTTTCAATATTTTATATCGCAAGAAGGCTTCCATTTTCTCTTCTTCTCGGAAGTGTGGTGTTTTGTTGTTTTTCTTTTGTCAAATTTAGAGCGACTGTGCGCTTTCCTAGAGTTTCCATAGCTGCTGTTCTGTTACTTCTTATCTTTTCCCAGCTGTCGTTGAAGTCTTCTTTTTCATTTATGTTGTTTGATACAACTTTCTCTGACGATCTTTTCTGATATCATTCTTTGGTGAAGTCATGCCACAATGATCCTCTCTATAGTTGTAATTTTTTGTGATTACTTGTCATTTTCATGCAATCTTCCCTAATACTAGTTATGCTACGTGGATCTACTGAGTGATGTGCCTATTATAATCTTTAAAATTGCTACAATAAAAGAGAAATACCACTTCTTATCAGTTCCAACATGAAAAAAGTATCTGAATAACAACCGAAACGTCTGAATTTTTGATAATTTTAATAACTTATTATGTTTAGCAATTTCTGATAATTTCATTAAAATTGTTTAATAAACACGGGGTGTTGCATTTCTTTTTTGATAAGTCGTATATTTATTGTAAGGATAACCAATTGAAGAATATAACCGATTATTTAATCCTTACTCAAAACTGTTTGCAAATATACTAGCAGTTCTGGCACCACTTGACTTTTACATTGTATTAATACATTTTTATCTGCACATGCACTTTTGCTGCATTTTCTCTTAAAAGTAATTTTTTTTTCGAAAATTCAAGATATTCAAAACTTAATTGATGACATTTTCCTTAGCTAAGCTTCCAATCATTAATTACCGTAAAAAAGTTGTAGAAGTTATATTTACAGAGGACAGATAAAAAAAGAAAGTGAAATGTGAATTTCAGCAGACAGTGTGCTAAAAAAAAACATAAGACCATTAATAGATATTCGATCACTATGCTATGCTGCTGTTATATCACAAGAATTTGAATTCTAAATAACAAAGGTCTATAATAGTAACTTCAAATACTTTCAATGCAATCCACAATTTTACTTAGCCGATCTTGGTACCAAATTGCGGATTCTTTTTTTAAATGATTTTTGTGAATTCCACTAGTTTGCCAAAAGAAGCAACGAAAACATATCTGTAACCGTTCATTTTAGACAGGGACGGCCGCCTTTATGAAGGGACCCGGGCGCGCAAGTTTTTAGGATCCTTCATAATCTGATTAACATAGTAACTAACAAAAACTTACGCCAGTTCGACATAAGCGCGTACAGACTGACTTCATAAAACAAATTTTGCTTAACTAAAATCTTGCAGCCTTTTTGTGGTCGATCCTGCTTTTATAATAACGCTGTTAATTAAAACTTTTTTCTTTGCAAATGTACCAACTCAATGACAAAAATAATTATTAAATAATAGATTTTTGAAGATAAATAATAATAGCTCCATTTTAGCGCCGAGGCGACAAATGAGGTGCTGCATATTAAAGCCTTTACGGCATTAAATGGCAGACGGTTTACCCGTACCACATTTCCTCCTACATAATATTAATAGCCGCAAAATTTTCAAAATAAAAGTAAAATTTTGTATTTTCTCCATTATGTAATCATTGCAGTTCAATATTAATACCGTTTATTTTTATCTCAGCCAGGACGAAAATAACTGTTTTTTCTGTCACCGTCAACTTTTCGTAAGCACACCTCAACCACAAATTGTGATAATAAGTCAGCCTGGTAATCTTCTAAGCCCGATCAAGGACTTTCTTTTTTATTATTTCTTGAGTTCTATTTTTGTGTTTGTAGTTTGTATCTTGAAAAGAAGTTGTGCTATTTTAATGCATTTCTCGTTTGGTTTTTTTTTTATTTTTATTGGCAGGACGCCACTTCCATAACCCTAGGTCATATTCAGTTTATGTCTAGGCCATAATTTACATTTCAGTAATATGTGGAAGCTTCCTAGTTTTCATATTTATTTTTCTGTTTGAGCATTTAATTTTACAGGATTTAAAAATAGCAAAAACGTAAAAACTCCACTTATATTTTTATGTTCCTTACGATAAATATTTAAATTGCATAAGTGCATGATTTAAAAAGAAAAGAAATATCTCTATTGTTACCAAATGCCATAATTCCTACAGCCCGTACCGGATTATTTTCTTCCGGTCTAGATTTGTGTTTTTGTTCTTTTCAAACAATGAATGATTGATGAACTGATAAAAGACGAGTTCGTGTGCGGCAATTAGACAGGTTAGGATGCGAAATTTTCTGTATCTGTTTTTAACGCACCAATTTCTTTTATTACGTTGCTAAATCGTTGATAGAAAGTTTAGCAATTTTTTTAATAATTTTCTAAAAAAAATAAATATTAATGTGCTTGTTATGATCCATATGTTTTTATAATCACGCTTCATTTATGTAGATAATTGCCATTATGAGATTTGCCAAATCGTCGAGTTTCGGTATACTGCACACGTGTTTCTCAACCGGAAACACTATTTTTTACTTCAATCTAATTTGTATTAACAAATCTTATTCCATTACTTGTGAATGCGAATTTCATAACACTTTTACAAAAAAAAAAATCGCTTGGACGTAACAAATTATTTGCTGCCAAATTTGATATAACAATTTGGTATAACGATTTGATGACAACAACATTATCTAACAACATGAAAAAAATTACCAATTAAAGTTGTCACTTTTCGCATTCAACTAATGACTTACAACTGATCCGATTTTGTAGATTCTCATATTTTTATTTTTCTTTTAAATTATAAATGAGACAAATATTGATCGCGCAGCAAAAATATCAAAATAATATTCTGTAAACCACATAAACTTCATAGCAAGTTTATTTTTATTTTTATTGAACATAAAAGCTATCCGCATATTGACTATTTTTTTACCCTCTTTAATATCCATTATAAAGGTCGATTTTACAATTTTCCTTTATTTTATAAATAACACACTTTTTCAATAAATATTTACGGTATAAGTGAGTTAAGAAATTATTCTAAACGAGAGATAAGACGTTGAGTCGCGAGACCGATAGTCAAGTGTTGTAATAACAATGTCGAAT
The DNA here is from genome assembly GCA_949768715.1 of Dascillus cervinus. Taxonomy (NCBI): domain Eukaryota; kingdom Metazoa; phylum Arthropoda; class Insecta; order Coleoptera; family Dascillidae; genus Dascillus; species Dascillus cervinus. The sequence continues at coordinate 13,079,852 of OX458316.1, read as the reverse complement.
TTACAATATACCGTAAATCATGAATTAGTGTACAATATTTTATCGAACGATCGCTAGTGGAATTCAATAGTGGCACCTTCAAAGTTTCCTTGTTCGGCGGATATTTACATTTATCATTTCCGCCGGCATTCGTAACGTTTATCTAAAGCCAAAATTACTGACATTATTTGTTCATTGTTTTCCTACTGTGCAGAAATTCTTAAGATAAGGAAACTTTTCCTCATGATTTGTTGATTTAACAAATTTGTAAGCACCGTGTTGTGCGGAAAATTTGAATTCGACTCTCCTCGGAGACAACTGTACAAAATATTAAAAAACGGTCGCACGGTTAGCACACTTTTGCCACGGCATATAAGTGCAGCATTAGATTATTATCAATTTTCTGTGCGTTATACTAATAAATGTAGTGTGTATGTGTAGCATATCGATGGCTTCTGTGCAGAACGTCGTAATCTTCAAAAATTGAAAAACGTCTAGGAAAATGTATTTAGTTAAACGTAAAAAAGCCAAAAAAAACGAAACAAAAATGCTTGAGCTTTTTTCATTACGATGCCATAAAATATTTACATTAAACTTCTATAATCTCTAAGGATTTCCAAAGTTCGAGTTAGGGAACTTCGAAATACAGAAACTACAGCAATACATTATTTGTATATTTGAGTAGTCCAATTGCAAAACCAGTTATATCCATATTGCAATAAGAGTGTTAATCAAGAAAGTGAGTTTTGCAATATTGCAATATTTGTATAATATTTGTATATCATTTTTAGCAAAACGTAAGCTTTTATTATATTGAGAGTGTAAAAAAGTAGAAAGAGAAATAAAATTTGTGAGGTCTAATAATGCCTTGTTTTTACTGTACTTACAGTTCCCGCTCCTAATTGGTTTCTTACCGGAATTCACATTATGAAACAAATTTCCTTAAATAATGCGTCAGTCGATGAACTTTACAACCGAAATCTTTTTAATGAAATATTCGACTTATGGAAGTTTCGTAATTTGACTTGAAGAAAAAATTTACATGTAAAAGCACTTAAACTTCAAGATCCACGGTATATTCTACCATAAAGTTCTAACGAAAATGCGTATTTCATCGGATCAGAAGTAACTATAGTCTGTTTTTTAATTAGAGGCATGAAATTGAAAGAATAAATTAGACTGGAATATTTCTAGCAAGTACTATTTTTTTTTAGCAACTTGATTTTTGCTTCATATCATAGGCGTCCTAAAAAAATCAGCCAAATGTCAATATTATTTTGTTTATGACAAATATTATTTCACGAAAGTCACTGGATAAAGCCAGCTTTAATCTATGGAAAAATAGGGAAATTTGTGTCAGGTATCGTGCACATTTCGGTGGCCGGTGACCTACTGTTTATAATAGAAAATTATGATAAGAACTTTTTTTATTACTAATTTAAATATAATACAGCATAAAAAGGCTGCATATATACACAGATGCACAAATCACGGAGTTCTGATAAGAACTGTTTTTAACATTTATCGAAATATAATCTACGAAAATTAGCTACTACGACACGCAAATCTAATCAGCTGTTTCGAGAATATCGAGCCTGCCATTTTCTATAATTTAATCAGTGTACAACCGGCCTGCTGGTAGCTAATCGTAGATATAGTTTTTGGCGAGATATTTTAGACTCGCGTCTGGAATAAAAAAAAACGAAGTATAATGTAATAAACGATATTGGTTATTACCTACTTAAATTGACGAGATTAATAAAAAATGATTACCGTATAGAAAATTTCGAGCATTTCTTACAAATCCTTTTTTAACGTTATCGCTTGCGTAAATCAATTTTAATTTTTTCAGGCGAAAGTACACAAAATGCTGTAATAAGTAAGATGCTTTCATGCAATTATGTTGTCTCATAAACACGGTATTAATTTATGAAATTTAAAGCCCTGCATAAAATGAGACTTGTAAAGTTAATTAAACCCTGGCGTGGCTAAAACTCAGTAATGATCCCATTATTGATACCAATTCGACCATACAAAGTGATGAACCTTCATTTAATTTGAATCACAATGCATAATGGTAAAGAAATGAAAAGTACAAATTACTAGTACAATATGAGACACCGAAGCAGAAATGGCATAGCAAGTGACGAAGGCTAGTACGATAAGCGGGAAGTAACACGATTTGGTGAAACGCAACGTCTTCTTGAAACGGCAGAAATGTTGATTATTAGAGGCATAGTAGATAAAAGGCTGTTAAAGAAAAAGTGAAAACCTAAGAAGAACATTACATTAAACATTAAAGAACGGGTGGTAAGCAAAAAGAAAAGTAGAACCAACATATCGATAAAAAAAGGCGGGAGACAGAATTGTGAAGATAGCAAGATAGAGACTAAGAAAATGAAACGACAACTTGAACGAAGTATAAAACGGACAACCGAAGAATGAACAGGCGCAAGTCAAAATAAAAGAAAGAACAAAAAATCAAATGTCCATAGCAAAAGACCAGAACAATAATAAATTCAATGCTTTACCATAACAAAGATCTATCTAATTAACTGCCTGGAACACGTGTAGAATATATCTTTTGCAAGTTGCGCTAAAAATGTTTCAGATTAATGGCAGTAATAATTTCGCATGGTTTGTTTGTATTACTTTTATATCGTAAATTTTTTACATTTTTTTGAAGAAGTTGTTTTTAAAAACAAACAACAATTCTATTTTAAAATAAGCACATACCAAATTTTGATGATATTTTGCTGCTCATTGCACACAATACATAACACAATACAAAACACTCATAAGGTTAATATGTATGACGTTAAGAATTTAGCAATGAAATTAAATTGATTATGTTCATTTATTTGGAAATGAATGAAAGAAAGCCAAGAAACCGTCCTAAATGTGACAATTATTTAATACAGCGCTTTGAATTTAATGATTAGAAAGAAATAGATTTCAGAAGTCTGGATCCGTTTACTGGCTATGTAACAAGTGGACATTGTCCTGTCGGAGAGTGGTTAAAAATGCAATCATATGTTTGACAATACTTACGCCAATTTCGCGTATTTTTAAGTATACACTCACGGTAATGTATACCCAAGATAAACTGTTTTGGTAAACCCAAATAAATACTGTTAAGAAGATTTGTCTACATCTACAACAAGAACGTTCCGAGCAACAAAAATCCAATTTTAATATATTTTATAGTCTATACAATAAATAAATTCATTTCAACACTTAAATCTGACAATTTTAGAACCTAAGAAGAAGAGTGGATCCTCAGCGTGCATTATTTTCAGCTAACGGCTAAAAAATAAACAATTAAAACGGATCAATTTACTAAGATGTAAGAATCATAAAAAAATATTCCTTTCCTTGAAATTTCATTTGTCAGTGTTTCATTAATGTGTAAGTAGTTCATCAATGTAAACTCCATGAACCTTTTATAGACAAGACACGGTATGTTTCCTTTACGCAATTAAAAACTGGAATAACAAGCTTTTTCTTCTAAAACTGACTATTCCTCCAATTACAAAAGTGCTGTACATATTTTCAGTGAAATCCGACTATAAATTGTCAATAAATAAAAGAGCAAACGGATAACAATTTTCAAAAGATATTCGGCATTTTGGAACCTCTTCGGTATCGATAAAAGGGTATGTCCCAGAGCATAAATGAAAATATGAGTTTTAGCGGAGAATTTGTGTGTAAATGTGTGATGCATCCGTTGATTTGAAACTATTTTTTGAAGACATTTACGTTAACTGGTTTATTTTTGTAAGATAGATAGCGATCTTGTCTCGAAGAAATCATCGATCTCCATAGAAGACGTGTTTGGGTACGTAAAAAGTCAACTTTTAACAGATGCAGCCAGAAGGAACGGTCACAAGACTATGTAAGTTATTTTCGTAAAATTATTTGTGGTATAAGTTTGTCGTAAAATTACAAGGTCACATAAGGATGCTGCATTATAAATATTATAGTTAAAACGATATTTGCACTCATTAAAATAGATTCGATGGCCCCTCACTATTCAACACTTTATAATTAAACGACACTTTTAAAGTCTCGCAAGTTATTAATACTTCCATATTCATGCATCATGATAGTAACTTTCCAATGATTCAAAAACGAAATTTCTAGGATTTACTAAGACTTTTATGTTTAATAGTCTGGCAGGATAAATCCAAATGGATATAAACAACAGCTGCTTGCTTTCTATCCTACCTCCCGACGGGACGACCATTCTTGGAAGTACTCCATCGCCCATAGCGTGCTGATAACTTCTTTGCCGGAAACCAATGTCCGAAGGATGTCGCGCACTTTGTTACCACCGAAAAAGGATTTTAAACGTTACACTTTCCAAGGACACAATACCACTTCGTGACACTCTACCACAACCGCACATTCTCGACTAAACGAACTCCACGATTTCGGATACGCATTTTCATAGTATATTTTAATATTGGCGCTCTCTGTTACTTGCTAAATTTTGTGGTGGCACACCTGAGGCGTAAAAATTTTGTGACGTATTATAAGTCACATTTTGTGTTTTCTTTTTTTTATATTTATAGACGATTCATGTTATATTTACTTTCCCGTTTCTTCTTAAGCAGTTTTATAATTAATCTAATCGTAGTCGTCAACAAAGAATAGCGCTTCGCGGGTATTTTTGTAAAATTCGTTTTAACATAATGGCCTCTATTCTTTTCAAAAAATAACAGTGTCACCAGGAACCGCACTACCAAAATAAACATTGTAACCTTAGGTTTCAAGGATGTTACTTTAAATTTGTGTGTAAATGGTGATTTCATTTCTTGGCGAACTTTTGGAAAAGTCTACGCCTTGTGCGTTACATTTTTACTGACCTCACTTTATAAAGAACTGCAGATAATAGGTACAGGTAAATTTTGCCTACCAACGACAATGAATCCGTTCAGAATAAAATCGAGGACAGCAGTTGCAAAAATTTCCTGTTTTCGTGGCATTTAATAGATACCAACAATAAGAAAAGAAACATTTTTTATAATCATTTAATGCAGTATCCTTGGGTACCTATTATAACTTACTAGATCCTAGATTTAAAATACGTTGATTTCAGAAAGGATCATTAATCTTAAGCTTTTAATAAAAAAGAGTAGGATATGTTCAAATTAAATGGTATGTCAACAAACTAAAACATATTTGCTTCCTCGACTGTATACTGACGAATAATTTTCAGCATTTTTCGAACAAAATATCTTAAATGCATTTGGTTTTGTTTCTTGTATTGCTTTGTATTTATGTGGATTGGTTTTATTACCAATTTACTAACCGAAACAAATAAAATCAAAAACACTTTTATTGCAGCTTTGCAGTTAAATTCGAGATAAAATATGTTGTGTCGTTAAAATCAAAAATAAATCTACCAAATAGTTGAAAAATAAGTTGCGGTATAGGTCGATGGTCCAAACAAACAGCAATCTTTAGTGAGGTGTTCCACATCTAGACGAACAATAAAAATTTAAAAAACTTTTTGTTACTAATATTCAATATAAATACCGAAAACATTGCAGTCTTCATCGACGCTGAATTTTTACTTAATTGACCCATTACTATCATCAGTCGTCTTCCAGCTGGCCAAGATATCGTTACTAATTTGAATTTGTTTGTCAGATTCTATTAGTAGATAACATATTGTTTTAAACATAGTCTTAAAGCTGCCGATAAAAGTGCGCTATTAATTTTTGAATTAATCTCTGAATTTTTATAGGTACTAAAACAATTTGTTCAACAGAAAGAAATGATTTCATCTATTATAATAAAATAAAAGACAAATAGTTTGTTTTGTGCCAAGAAATTATAATTTAAAACAAATTTTTACTAGTGTACCAGTTCAATTGACCAACAGTTTAGTTTATTTCCACATTTCTTCACTCTGCGGCCTTTGTTGATCATTGTAGATACATCTTTACGATCCCAGCCCAGACTACCGAAATTCTTATACAAACTTTTCATGCGTAAATAATTTAATTCATTTGTCCTCTCCATATATCACCAAATCTCCTTGTTGTTTTTGGTGATGGTACTTTTAGTTGCTTTCCGGGTGATTGTAATAACAATATTGCAAAAAAGTCAGCTTTTTTAAGTGAATTACTAGCGAGTAGTTTTAACTGCTGTTTGTGTTAAATTTTGATGTATTGACCACCACTTTAAAATTAAATATTGTAATGTAATGATGCTTTCATACTCTTTCATTTTTACAATTTTTTGTATTGATTGACCAAAACTTACACTGCTCCTTCTTACCAATATGTGCATTGCTCTATTTCTCACGCAATGTGACACAATCATTCACCTGCAAGGCTTTACCGGCTTTCGAAGCGGTACAGGAAAATGGGATAGACTGTATCAACACCCCCATAGAAAATATTTGGAGAAAAAATAATTTAAATCAAATTTTTAATAGTGGACAACTTATGATCAGTAGTCTATTTATATCAGCGTTTCCCAAAATGCATTCCGCATCGGAACTGGTAATTTATATGGATATTATAAACTTTGTGCGAATTATGTTTAAATTTTGTAAACGTTAATTAAATGAACATCGAAAACGAATCAATTTAGTAAAATCAGACGCTCAAAGTGAATTCGAATAATAAACAATTGTGAAAAGACAATTACCTAATCATTGGTTCAATTTTGTTTAACAACAACAAAATTAATTATAAACATTCTTGAAGAATTTTGAAATTGTTTATCTACATCACCTTTAGATTTTAAGAACGGATGTCATCCACCAACCTCATTTTCTTTTTTCTTCTTTTTTGTAAAAAATCTTTCGCATTCATCTTTGAACTCAAACATTAATTCAAAATGTAATAAGTCCTCTTCGACTTAAATAAAATAGGGGAAACCGTACAATTATTGGACCGCTAGTTATTGGACAAGCTACTTTTTTATTACAGAAATAAAGTTTCTGTAAAGGTTAAACTTTTTTGCTACCCTTCAAAGCGACATCTATGCTATACCTATTCAATATTTTAATACTCGGTGAATATTTTACAGGTTTACAGGTGTGTCCAATAACTGTTCTTTTGTGTAATAATTGTTTAAAAACATTATAATGTTAAACATAAATAAATCCTATAAAAATTAATCATACCATTCTTTGGCTAATACTTTAAGAAATGCATCTTGTTAATTTAATTCTCTGGAATGACCTATTATGTCAAATAAAATAATATCAAAGATGGTTATTTTCTTAAGTGTCCAATAACTATAGGGTTTACCCTAATTCAACATCCATACTTTAAATCATGTTCGTTCTCATAATCGTAATTTACTAGAGAACTTACAAAATTTTAGAAATCTAGAAGAATGTAAAAAGGTTCGATTTAGGTACCCTACTGATGTTGACTTCGCTCGGCTTCCACGTGACACTGACAAATTTTTACAATGCCATAAATTTAAATCGTACTTGAGTTTGCGGATAGTTACTAAGGACTATTTATAGTAATAAATTATTACTTTTACTCTTAAAATTCCAATATAAGGGAATTTTAGACTAATTACAGATTTTGGAATTTTCTTTTACTTCGGATATCTTTGCCTTAATAATACTGATCTTGAAAAGTGAAATTTAATAAAATTGAGTGATATTATTTTTATAAAAAATCAGTTTTTATTTTTTTTGTCGAAAACTAACGCCGACAATTAACATTTAAAACTGGAAATTTCTAGCCTTATACCAGAGACATGCGTGCACCAAATTTCAAATAAAAACTTTCAATTAAAGCTCAATTTTGGGGGTGCCCACAAGTGATGGGACACCCTGTATATGTACGTTCAATGTTAAAAAAAAAAACCGGTATAGATAATATTACTAACCGTTTCATTGAAGTCTATCCATCTATATAAAGTAATTGCAGTTGTGGAACTGATCTCTAATTAATTTTTTGAATGTTCTATCAAATTTCAATCATTCATGTTAACAAGGCAACGTATTAGGGTAGAGATAGTTTTTTTTTTTTAAATAGACAAAAATAATTACGGTCACAAAATGCCAAATTTCAAATCAGATAGAGGCACATTGCCAGAAAGGGCGATCGATAATGGAATGCTGCAGTATTACGATCTTTAAAAGGAGACAAGGAATAAACGGAATTTAACTTGGAATTGTCACAAATTAGACTGAATGAAATCAGGTAATAACTTTCTATTTATAAACTAAAAATATAACGGGAGTTGCTGCTTTCATGTTAATTATAGATATTGACAATTAGGCGATGCGGAAACCTTTGCGATTATTTCGATTTAACGTCGATGTTTTATCTTTTTGCGAACGCTTTTTCTTGTATCATTTTTTATGTATGCATGTTGACAATTAAATTACAAGAGCCGACTTTTATGCTTTCGTATGAAGTTATAAAAACTAAAACATGACGTTATTAAAACCCTGGTTCGCTATTTCAGCAATACAGCACAAGTTGGCATAGATATAGTTTTGCAAAAATAATAAATAATCAAGTAAAATAATCTTTATGGGCTAAACTGGCCGGAATTGTAAAATATTCATATTTACGTATTTATAAACACCTTTCGTAATGCACTTGCTTTAATAATAATGCGAAATACTTACGGAATCTTTAAAACTTCATTGAAAAGGAACAGAGTTGAAGGGTTCCAATAACAGAAAATTTCCATGTTGTCCTTACAATTATTGCTATTCTAATTTTTTTCTGATATTAACAGTAAAATTTTGGTAATGAACAAGTGCTTTCATTTAGCTGCACGGAGTAATAACTTTCAAACAGCTTGAATACATTGTAGGTTAAATATTGAACAAACATCTGCTTCTTTGAAAAATAATTTAATAAAACTGGAAAGTCTTGATGTTCATATGGAAGCTGTTTAAATTTAGATCTCAATATTTTAGATTAAATTAAGCTTAACATTGAGCAGTTTGGTTTTCTAACGATGAATTTTGGACCTGATTCAAGTGTAAATAATCGACAGAAATTCTTATCAAAGATTTTAGGAGGTCGGTAACTTCTTGAGAATAAAATCGTCTAAATATTTAGATATATAGTTTTTTTTTCAGTGCCGTCTGTTATAAATTTCAGCGTGGTTTCGATCGAAATTTAAAACGAATACGTTTGCTTACATTCCTATGTATTTGATCTATTATTTGGTTAAACATATTTAATCATGTAAAAACTTTGAGTTGGGAAAGTAAAATTTTTTTTATTTAGTTTACAGCCACTGGCATTTAGTACCAATTACTTTTTTATTTTTATAAAGTACATAAAACTTCACAAATAAAAAAGAGTTTTGGAAATACCTCTGAACAACTTAAAAGTGGTGACAGTAGTGCAGTGCGAATTGCAATTAAATCACGTAAAAGACTGATGAAAATGTAAGGATTATTTTGCGCGTATTAATTTGAAGTAAGAGCTTCCAGCGGCGGTGAAGGAACAAATGGTGAACTGTATGTGTTTTATAGTTCTATTTTAAGGTAGTGAAGTCAATGTAGTCTTAAATTAGAAAATAAATTACTGTTTTGTCTGGGTTGCCATAGCTATAATTTAAAATTTTTCTGCAGTGCAGAAAAACCATAACAATGTGCCCAATTGTTAGAATCATACCAAAGTTGTTGGTGTCCAAAATTGGTATACTTGCTTAGGTATCGTAAACGTATTTATATCTTTTTTTTAGGTGGTTTCCAGACATTTATTTGAAAATCTAAAACTAAAAATAACGTGCTAATAATAAACGTAAATCATGTCCTACAAATTGGTTACTCAATTTTTATCTGTTTTTTGGCACTGCTTATATCCGAAGGACAAGAGGATATGTGTAAAATGCGGATGTGGGCTTAATGGGCATAAATGTAAACTTAAAAATTGTTGCCACGATATGGTACCTATGAAGCAGTAAAGGATACTTAGATAATGTCTTGATGAGATCAGAACTATAAAGATGCGTAAGTGCATTATAGAAGTTCATGCATTGTGAATAACCTTGTTTAGAAGGAACTGGAAATTATTTTTCATTGCACTTTTTGTCACTAGAATGCAGATCCTAGGAGTAGGTAATTGCAATAAAACTTTTTTTTATCCAAAAAGGAGTCTGGAAATGTTATTATTTGTTCTGGCAATGGTTCACCAAGTACAACTATAGTTACTATAGTACTATAGTAATTTTGTATTTAACAATTTTGATAAGCTTTAAAAAAAAACATAATATTTTTTGAGTCACACACTGTTAATAATTAACAACAATTTTGGGAAAACTATTTTCACCTGAAAAAAAAACAAAAAAAAAAACAAGATGTCTTTAAAAACTAGAGCAGTAACAACTTAAAGTTAAACTATTGTACAGTATAAGTACTTGGACTGATTAAGCAAATGCCATATAAGTGAGATAACTATTAAACCATACACTCAGTACCAACTCTTCTTGAGATAACTGCTGCATCGTTAAATTTCTCTTTTGAGGACTAAATTTAATTTTCTGAAACAGAAGAAAGTCGACGATGGCCAAATATGGTAGGTAAACGGAGAAAAATTTGTAACGTTGAATCTTTTATTTTAGACAAATGCTTTTCTTAAATTGTATCGAAAATAAAATAATAAAATCAGCGTTTGGTCCATTAATTCTGGAACTTTATTTATCACATGTGTCTAAAAAAATGTTATTACATGCTTGGAGAAGATGAAGGAACTTTTACAACACACTAATTTCAACAAATATACCGAATGAAGCCGAATCACTTAAAAAATTCAGTGAAATTGTTCAAGATGATCCAAATTATGATATTCTCTGGCTACTAACAGGGAAGTTTAAACATCTTGATTCAATAGTTAAGAGTACTTGGCTCCACTGGTCAAAAATTCAATTCCAGTGTTGCTGAGCAAATGCAAGGCGGGCTGCGCTATTGGATCGCGTTGGAAATGTTCTGGACCATTATTGGCTCTCGTGTCCTCAAACTAGCAGCTTCTCCTCGTTGTTTGAGGCTTCAAACGCTGTCCTTGCTCTATTTTTAAGAATAGTGAACCGTAAAGAACGACCATTGGGCCGATGTTGGGCTTGTTAGACTCTTACCAGCTCTTGCAACCTTGTTACGATCCTGAAAATGGTTGTTTGTGGCATCCTAAGAAGATTAGTGATTTAATGTTAACTTCGACCATCCTGAACAAGAGCTGCTATTCGAATAGTATCAGTTATAGAAAAAGCCATTGTATTTGAGGAAAAGGATGTTGAAGAAACAGTCGAAACCATTGATAACTACGCATTTTTGAATCTGCAAATTTGACTATGACTCGAAATGAACGCAAACCGCATTAAACTCAATCGCTTAAAAACCGATGATTTGTTGTAATTTTTTCTTGTGTTCAAAGAGTCTACGAAGAGTCATATTATACTTTTTCTGTGCTTGGTTATAAGATATCATCAGAGTAAGCTGAATTTTTTAGGTGATTTCATTTTTGTATCACGCGCATTTCTCAATATTTTGTCACTATTGAAGCAAATTAAACTGATCATTACCTTTTGTCGATCCCTATATTAGCAACAAATGTAAAGTTTTCTAAATATTCATTGGCATTCTTTTCATTGGTATTGTTTTTTTATAACTGCTACTTTTTGTATGAACATCTACCTACTATAATTTTATTAATTAATAACGTAGATTCCACGACATTTATTGTTCAATATTCTATTATAGAATTTTGTTTATTCGTAATTAAACCTGACCTACAGGTTTCGCTTATTTTTCTTAACTATCGATAATATACTTACAGGCAGTTAAGAGATGTCAATCCAGTGCTTACTAGAGCATCGATTAATTTTCTCGATTCATTAACTTGGTTATTTTTGTTCATTCGATCATTTCTTTTAATCAATGACACAATTTATTTTTCGTGTTGTTTTTTAATCGAATACATAATTATTAGATTGCTCAAAAGTATCTACTATTCGTTTTTTTTCGTTATCATTATTTATTTAATTTAATAAGTTGGGTCTAAAACCGGAGGCTGAAAATACGAAATTAGATTGCTTTTACAATAATATTGGAAAAAAGTCTAAATATAACATTCTCTCCATTTATGCACTCTCAATTTATGTCACTTCATTGCTATTCGGATGGAATGAAGACACCAATTCGAGTCTGTTTTAATCAAAAATTCAATTTAATCAAAGCAAATTATGAATAATATTTCACACGAGTTTGTATTGTTTCATTTATGGGGTTTCCATGTATGCGTTATTCTTGTGAAACCACTTGACCGCATAAGTAGAGCGACTACTGTACGGCAGTTTATGGCAAGTGAGCATCTAAATGATAAAAATATGATTTGTGTTTATATAACGTCACTACAGTTCAAATAGTATAATAAGGATAATTTCAGTAAACACCACTTTACAGGATCACTTTATGGGGATTGTATCAGCAATTAAATTACAAGATAAAATATTAAATTCGATTTATATCCAAATAAAAATACTTCGCAAGAAAGTAGTTGAAGTTTTTCAATTCTTATAATGGAGATTTTGTATTGTCACAACAGCAAATTAAAGTGTCTCTTATTGATCGTGGAGTTAAAAACTTAAAAGTTTTACATGACTGCATGCCGATTTACAAACGAGAAATGTTTTGTGCTTAGATCAACAAAAGCTAAAACTCTATCTTCTATTGAAGAATTGACGGCAACCACCTTTTGGAATGTAGGGAGACTTCTTGATTAAGTACATGCAGAAAAGGACTGCAATTAATGCAAAAGTCTATGGGAGAAGAAAATACAACTGTTCAAGAATCTGGATTCACTGAACTACGATATTCAACTTACAGTCTCCTTCCTTTTGTTTAAAAATGTAAACAAGAACCATAGGGGAAGAAGAATTGAGTAGTCCAGTTGCAAAACCAGACATCTCGTTTTTAAGTCAATTGTGGGAGCTTGGTTATAAATACTCATAGTCGTCAAAATATAAATGATAGGACATTGCGATTTTTTTAATAAAATTGTAAAAAGTTGTCTAATTAATTAGTTATGCATCTGCACACATTCTAGTTTTGTAATAAATGACGAGCTGAGTTCAACGATAACAGTAACTCGATTTCTCATTTTTGAAATGTCTGGTTTTGCAACTCGACTACTCAATTACTTTGAATAATGAAACAAAAAGTGGAAAATGGTTCATTTCAAATTCATTAATTGCAGGCAGTATGGTGTCACTTGTTGCAGCTTCGTTTTATCAGCTACTGTTAGAAAGTTTCCAACGAATTGACATGTATTCTAACCCATTAAAAGCTTAAAAACTACCTGCAGCGGATGATTTTTCAAACTACATTCAAAGAGATAAAAAAATTGACATAATCGTTTCGCCGAATAAATACTAAAAGAGAGTCGCTCAGATTGAAGTAATGTTACAAGTTTTTGGTGAAATTCTGAAAGTAAAGCTCTCTTTAGCTTATTCAAATCACAGCAACAGTATTTTCATGGCATGGAGTTTTTTGAGTACTGACAGGCAGTAATCATTGACTAAAGGTGGTCAACAATTCGACAGTGTTCGTTCATTACATAATTATTGTTATTATTATTCTGCACTATACCGAAGTTGTGTGTGTTATTGTGCCCCTAAGATGTAGTTACTTCATTAATTTTGTCAAAACTTCGCTGGGTACATTCGTCATGTCTGTTTATATTACGAATTGTACTCCGGGGTATGATATCTTTGCATTAACATGAATACATTGGAGGAAAACGAACAAACTTTTGTACACTTTAATATTTTATTGTAGTCATTATTTTAATGAATATTAAAGGCTACTAGAATAACATCAATTTTTCAAATGCATATCAATAAATTATAATATTAATTTATGATGTAAAATAAATTTTAATAAACAAGAACAACTATTTAATTTGGGTTTTCGATTCACTATAAATAATTAATTAACATTATTTTAAGTGTTAATGTTCTCATAACCTTTCACTTTTGTTTTATATCAACTAATAAGTTTCACAATATAGGTTTCACTCATATTTTCTGAAGTATTTCGATTTCATTATGTAGACTAGGTAATCGTGACTTGATAGTAATAAATTACCCATTTACTTAGAAAACAATAGGTACAGTTCAGATAATCTCGTTGAAAAGATTTTATAATTACTGCAGTCACTCTTATGAAACGTTCGCATTGTAAAATTTACCGTAATCTGCAATAAACCTCATTTTCAACTTTGTATGTCAATGGTCTTAGCAGCTAAGGGTTATGATTATTCATAAAATATGAAAACTTTACGGATAACTTCATAAAAATATTAGTAATTAATTTTAAGGATCATAATTCTAAAAAAAAACTAAATTAAACGTTTCCTCGTCCTCGTAATTTAGGTGCCACCCTCTTCAAATAAAACCTCGCATTTTTAACATTTTCATACAAAGGTCGTTTTAAATTTTATCCTTGAAGTTGATTCAGTTTACCGGAAATATTTCTAGAGAAACTTTTAGCGTGAACACAGGGCAATGTGGAAATAATTTTGCGAGGCGAAAGGTAGCTTCTCGATGGTGAAGCGAGATAACATAAATTAAAAACAATTACTTCGTTACTTTCTTAATGTGTTCATGTCACGCAAGAGTAACACTGTTATACTAAAGTGTTGCAACATTACCCAGTAAAATATTAAAATATTCGGGTTGGCTGCTCAACTACTGTGCTTATTTTAAGATTCAGTGTAGCAAAGGTCGCGTCTTTTAAAATATTTCAAGTGAAATCTGTATTAACTTTAAAACACACAAAGAAAAAAATAAAATATTTAGCTGCATTTCGTTGCGTTTTTGTAAACGTCACAAGTCTCGTGACGTACTAAGGCCGCACTCAAAACTGACATATTTCGAAATAATTAATTTAGTTTCAAAAGATTTATGAAACGAGCGGTATGTGCGGACTGACGGACGGACGGACTTCTGGCAAGAAAGCCGTCTACGACCGTAATGAAATAAATGCGAGTTCATTAAAATAACTGTTTTATGACATTAAATAAAATAAGAAGGTCAGGTGTTTATTTTAGAAATACTAAGTTATGGAGTATTTACGCAAAATTTAACTGCTGCTACGTACTAGCGTACGCCTTGCATAAATTAAGATAACGTCCATTCATGCGTCTTCGGTGCGTCCTAGCAGTTAGAGGACATCCGACCAGCCTGATATATTCGCGGATTCACCTTCAGCTCAAACTTGAATTTTGAAAATTTTATTAGCTTTCCGTTTGGAACAAACTGCACGGGTATGTCAACAGCATGTAGGTGGAGTGTGACTTTTACCATAACTTAAAATGTGTCTTGACCCAAATGAAATTGGTCTTGGGCAAGTTTTAAATTATTCATCGAGAAATAAACATATCACACCACCCTATGACTTGTAAAAATAACTATCGATCATTCAACAGAATATTGTTTAAGTACAGATTGTTCTTAATAGCTAAGGCGCCGTGTTGGCCAATATCCAAATGTTGGCGCCAAAATGGAAAACAATTAAACCGCACAAGCCCCAATGCTCCACAAATCAATAACAGGGTCACCACGAGCCTGTTGCTTTAATATATGGAAATTTGGGATACGTAATGGTGACGTTAAGGTAGTTTTTTTGACACATGCTTTGAAAAACGTAACAAGCAATGACAGACATGCCACAAACTGCAATTTTGTAGTATTGAAACTGACGGGTTATAGTCGTTTGTACACACAAAAATAGAGTAACATGACCAGCATAAATAGTGTCTACGCTTGCACGCCAACTTTATGCCAACAAAATGTAAGTACCACCCAGATAGAAACGCACTTGGTTCTTAAATGAATACCTATCATTCCTGGCAAAAAACAAAGACAGATGTTTTGCAGTATTTTAATTTTTTTATGATTGACAGTTGGTAGTGGAGTGGAAATTGTGAATGAGATCGTGCCTTTATACAGAGATGATGATTTATTGCTGTCAGAAATGCTAGGTAAAGTTTCTGAGTGACTGATAAATAACGTGATAATAATGATTACAAGTTAAGAAAGGTGTAAAACAGGATTTTCCAACGGGGGTCCTGCAGACCCCGCGGGAGTCATTACATTCTATTAAACTTATTTTGCTATCATTCTAAAAATGTATGTTCTTTTCAATAATTCACTTGCAAGTTATAACAAAAATTCTAAGAGAGCCGATTAAAGAGAATATTTTTGTATACGGGGCTAATTCAAGACAAAGTTAGGGACCCCAACTTTGGGAACTCCGTAGTTGGGAATTCCTGGTGTAAAGTTGTTCTATAATACAATTAGAAAAAGTCAATATACCGGGCGTTTTTTATAAAAAATATACATAGATAATAAGTACACTTTTATTGAAGACATGACTGAAGGTGTTATATTACAATTTTTTTATTTTTGCATGAAACGAATAAAAAATTTGGTAAAAAACTTTGACGTAAATTTTTCAAAAAAAAAACGCCCGATGGGCATATAATTTTATGAAATTGAATTCATTTGTTTTGGTAGTTAATTTATTTATCCGTGTCAGATACTTAATGTAGAAGGAATCAAATAGTATTTGATTATTATTTTCAATTTTCCAGTTTATTAAATATATTCTACCTTTTCTTTTAAATTTTTGTGATTTAACTTAATTGAAGCACACACGATTGATGGTTAATATGAATTTCTATAATTTTTGAAGAAAAATAATGTATGCTACTGTCATAATTTGTGTCACAGTAAATCATGTTCTGTGTCATTCAACAAAGTATCCCTATATCAGTTGGTAGCGCATATCAATTTACATGAATATCATAATTCTGCCCTGCTAAGACATGACGTCGTATCTGAAATTGTAGAAATTGTAGAAAAATCAAAATTTGTGAATCATATTGTGCCAAAAGAACGCATTATTGTTAGGAACCTGATTTAGCACATATATGAGGACCCTAGAAGCCAAGGGGTATAAGTCACAAATTCAATATAATGAGTTAAATGCATTATGATGTCAAAAAATATGCATTCTGTGTTGTGGCCAAAGGGTATAACTGATTTCGCACCCAGTGCTGTTATCTGTTGACAAGTTACTTAGCCACTTTCCTTTCAATTATCATGAATCCACAACTTTGAGCTCAATTATCTCGAAACTATAGTTTTGGCACTTATACCCCTTGGCTTATAGGGTCCTCATATATGAAACAGGTTCCTAACAATAATGCGTTCTTTTCATAAAATATGATCCACAAATTTTGATTTTTACACAACTTATAAAGTGTCTCACTCTTGACCAGGTTCCCCTAATGCTTCGTGTTCAATTATTAAAATTAGCTAATTATCGAGAAAAAATCAGTTTACATATTTGATATGAGAAACAAGCGAACTGGTTTCTCTTCTGCTGCTTGATTACCTTTTTCTATTGCTTGATTAGCTGTTCTATTGTTTGGCTACCTTTTTCTATTGCTTTGTTATAGTTTTCTACTACTTGGCTACCAAATTGTTAATTGTTTCTTGTTTAACAGTATTTGAAATGAGTTACCTACTATTATTTTACTAGTATTATAAAGTACAGTCGAACTCCTCTATAGCGACCTCCTCTATAATGATTTTTTCTCTATAGTGATGTTTTTGCCAGCAACCTGCATTTTTGCACTTTTGCATATAAAAATACCTCTATATTAAGATGTTAAGCCTCTATATAGTGATTATTCTTTAAGAAAGGTTTACCACAATTGCCGGGAATGGAATTTTCGGTAATGCAAAATACAATGGATGTATTGAACATCTGGGTTTTTCCCAAATTCCGACTATATGAAAAATCCTTAGAAGAATTTCTTGCAAACCCCTTACTTATAGGGAATTTTCATTTTTAAAAGTATTGCTGTGCATGCAACCAAGTTTGGACAGATTTTGCATATCGATTGGTTTTTAAAGTGACTGCCAAAACTGTAAAATTATACGTGAAAACTATATAGTAAAGTTTCTCTATTGTGATGTTTTTTCATTACTTTTTGAACATCACTATAGAGGAGTTTGACTGAAGTATTTTATACCCGCAAAACTATGTCGTATACAGCATACTTACATGCAGTCGTAAATAAATAAAATTTGTTTCTTCTACAGATATGTAATACATAATTTTTAATTAGTTTTAATCAACTATCAAAGAACAAAAGAAAACTAAATTTAAAAATATAGGTCGCTAAAATTGTTTCGTTAATTTTATATCGAATTAAAAATATCTCACGTTTCCTCGTGGGATATTTTGCGTACAAGAACATATTATTTATATCGTTTTCATTGTATGACAGCGAAAGTTGTTTAAAGAAAGGTGAAAATGACTACATTAGGTATTTAGGAAATTATACAAATAATGGAGATAAAACCGCTGTGTAAGTGATACGCTCAGAATTTATTAAATTAAAAAAATTCAACTTTGAAGCTTGCATAAACTTTTACCAAAATAAAGACATTAATAAAAATCAATGAATCTTGTCACAACAAATGGATTAACAAAGAGTAAAAAGTCGTTGAACCTAATTCGATTTATAACCGAACTAATCTTATTACGTGGCTCACTGATCTGCGGTAATTATTTTATTTTATAAACACGTTTATATTACTTTTCACCTATTGGTCATGACATAAACAATAAAGATAACTGTACTGCATATCAAACTTTTCCTAGAAAACTGCAGATGGCGAAAGCATACAATGAAACTACAGTGACTAGATTACAAATAAACAAAACAACATTATTTTGCGTATTATAAAAATTGTCGTACAAGATCTATAATTAACATTCTTACTGTTATGGGAGCAATCGGGGAGACGTTTTATGGCGCTATTTATCGATTAATTTCCCACATTAATGAACTTAGTTCAGGGTTTGGGTAGGTCCGTGTCAAATCTCATTGTGACAGCTTTATTCTTTCAACAGTTATCGTTTGGATACTCACACACACACATGGTAGGTAAGAAAATCTATTTGTCACTAAAATGTGTGAAAAGGGACACTTTCGGAAGAATTTATAGAAAACATCCAAACAAGGAATTAAAAATAAAGAAAATTTCAAGAAAAATACTTGACAATCCTTTTGTTCCAATGCACACCTATTCCATAGGAAAATTACCAGTGGAAAAAATGCATGCCAATTTATTATTAAATTAAAAATCGTACATTATAAGTACACATCCGGGGTTATTTTATTTTATTTTAGCTTATAAACACCGACTTAATGGAAATTTTCTCCATTATCCTTAAACCACGTGTTGGCTTAATTTAGACCAAGTACAAATAATAAATGAATTCTATGAAAACATGTTATTTAAATCTGCAATGGAGTGATTAACAACATATAAACCGCCATATTGGAGGGGTTCAAAATAATTTCAACAAGTTACAGCTGGCATGTGACGTCCGAAGACGCCAGCAATACCTTAACCAAGTGCGATGGAGGAGGTTTCTATTTCTGTTCACTTTGTAGATGGACGCACTTGTCGCGTCACAAATTATCAGACGTTTAATTTACTAACTAAAAACTTTGTGATGGGAAAAAGGCGGAATTATTTTCGTTAAATAGCTACCTTGGATGATGCCAAGTTACCAAGACATTCTTTTATTGTGGCTGCATTTTACAAATTAATACAAATCGTTAAAAACATATTTTTTGTGAAAATGTTTGCAGCAGATAGTTTATTTATTTTGCGTTAAAAGATTGACCAATAGATCTAGGCAGCGTGGTTGCCAAATATTCACAAATATTTTTAAACGTTTTTTACATGTTGGAACTTTTCGAAAAAAACATTCCGCTTGGCTGTATTTTCAAAGTGTGGCTCTAAAATGTTTACATTTTCACTAGGTATTTATCGCAACGAAAAAGAAAATACTAAATCGTAAAAGTGTTGTTTTATTCAAGTCAAACGGACCGAGCTTTTAATAAACTGCTGAACGATGATAATAGCAAAATGGGGTTTAATATTTCCAGTCGAATTTGTAAAGAACAAATAATACGTAACCGAAATCTATTTTTGAAAAGATCAGTCATTAACATGAATGACGTTCTAACCAGCCGTCTTAAATTTTGATCGATAACAAAATAAGAATTTTTTAAAAATGGGCCACATCGATGAAAAACTAATGATGAAACGTTTGTGTCACTTCTAAAAATTGCACGCAAACATCGACTTACTTCTTGGATTTTAAGGCTTGTCCGCACTATTTTCCGGCGGAATCCTTCTTCGTAAGTTTCTTCTATCGTTTCCGCCATGGTTACACCTTAGCGGGAAAATTCACAAAATAGTCTCACTGAAAATTGAACAACCGGTTTCTGTTTTTTACGTTGTCGACCTAGCCGCGTTGATACCACATTCAAGACTGACGCGTGAAGCTAAAATTAATTTTCCTTCAGTGAGCGGAAGTACTATTTTATGGCCTACTGCTTGTCCGAGTAATTTGTCTTTAACAGAACTGCAATCACACTGTGAAAACATGAAAGTTTCCACGTGACAGAATATTACTGAAACAAGGAAATCGCTTTAAATATAACCTGCGCACGATGGGGAGACGGTTATTCTTATAAGTAACGAAAAGAAATCCCAACGTCCGGCCTGCCAATAAACGGGGCAAAGTTCTTTTTTTACTATTTGGGGCTTTCCCTTATATCCGTTACCCCGTTTTCGATTGCTGCGTCATAATAATTAAGAGTAACTTTTTAGTAACTTGATTACATGAGAATATTTTGTGAGAATATGTTCAAAAATCTTCCAGATATTTTCTACGGGATTAATTCAAAATAAAAATTTGTTATGGCTAAGGTTGCCAGATTTATGAATATCAAAACCGATGCAAGTGGGTAAGGGGAAGGTAGGGAGCTCCGAAGGAACTTATCAGAATATGGAGATTTGAGGTCCCAAAACCGGGACTTCTGGCGATCCTAGTTATGGAGTAAATTGACCGAAATAGGTCTATACAGGATGTTCCGCGATTCGAAAGGGACGCTTTGCCTAGGAGCCTCCGCAGGGTTTAATCCCGCTCTGTCTAAAAATGTATTTCTTGGGCAATTTCAAGTGGAAAATATCGACAATATTAAATGCAACGGAGCAAGCGATAATTTTTCAGAAAATAAATCTAGATAGGCTGGTGGATTGGAAGAGGTCCAGTTTACTGGTCACCGAAATCACCCAGAATTAACGCCTCTTGACTATTATCTTTATGGACGCATGAAGAGTTTAATTTATTGGGGAAAATCACAACCCAGAAGTGAATAAATCTATAAAATTATGGCGACAGCTGCATTAATGCGAGCTAACCTCGATATTCTTCACGGAGTTGTAGGAAGAGCCAGATAATAATATTGATGACAATTTGATGAATTACTGCATTAACTACGTATTAAATTTTGACCCCTTTTCGAAGATCATTTGTATACTGAACAACTGATCAAATATTGTTCTCCTGGTTTTTTTTTATGGTGATTCACATATTTTTATTACTGGGCCCAAAATTCGGTTAGGTGCTATGACTGCGTTCATGAGATATTGATTGCCAACTGTGGTGCAATCTCTTGGGATGTCTCCCTGGAGGTTTTCTGGTGTGGGGTTTGCCATTGCGGCTATTTTGCCATTCTATTTTGTACTGGATCTTCCTCCTTACAATTATCCTTTTCTGTCCCACATTGTGTATTGTTTTCAGCGTCTTCATTTCGGTTGTTCTCATTTGACGTTTTGTTGTAGACGTGTCAGATCTAACTTCCTCAACATATGTCAATATTGGTAGTATAGAGGTTTTGTAGATTCTTCCAGATGATTTGTTTTAAGTGTCCCGATATGGTGGCGTCTTTGTTGACTTGATATGCCACGTCATCTTTGAGATTTCCGCATCTGGATATTTTACTACCCAGACAGCAGAAGAACATGACTTGCTCAATTGGGGTGTGCTAGCTTGCATCGCTCAGGCTCTCTTGATATGGTCATTGACAATGTTTTTGTTGTTAAAGTGGCCATATTATATTGTTTGGCAGTGGATTTGAACTTGTGTAGATTCTTAAATTGAAATGAACAGAAAATCTACAAAAAATTAAGAAAATGATCAGAATTTAGAAATGGTTTGAATAACAGGTGTGGGAGTGCTTATTTGTGAAGGGAGGCCATGCCCGTTACTAGCGGTAGTGCCAGAAAGAATTCCTGGATGTTTTCTTAATTTGTGGTGACTTTTAATTCTGTATGTTTTCTGTTAAAGTTAACTTAAGAACATGGGTACTTGTTTGTGAGATAACCTTCCATATTAAATAAATAGTACGTTAGTCCATAGATAATTACTAAAAATTTCATTCAAATCTATGTAACTTGCATAAAGATTTCCAATTCATTTTCAATAGTATACGGGGTGTTTCACGAGCAGCTTCCATTAGAACTGTACGTAGGAGTTTCCATAGAATTTTTGATATTTTATGTTGTCGACTATGCCTACTCCAATTAATATAAAAGAATCTTTCTAGTTCATCTGTTAACATGGTAGCCAATAACATGTTCATTATTTTAAATGGAACATATTTTTACACATTCTGATCTGGCACTCTCTTTATATCCTTTTTTAGTTGTTCAATTTCGTACTTTCTGCTCGGTTCTTTTGGGTATATGAATGTTGTACGAATAAGACAATAATTGAAAACAACCTTTCCTGTACTGGTTCATCGCCCTGCTTATCCGTTTATAAGGGTTCGATTATGATGGAACTGTGATTAACAATAACAAGAAATGCATGTGTTCATGTTGAAACAGCGGGTCTGAGAAAGGCACATTTGCATTTTTTCGCTTTAATAGTCGCCCATAAGTACAGTTTTTTTCTAAATCTAAAGGGCCAAGTTAAATACAGCAGATTTTATTATTCAAGAAACCGGTAGGCCGATTTTAATGACTCTAGTAGCAAAATTATTACTCTTTGATTCAAATAAGCGACAACTACCGTTCTACAAATAAATCTTGTAAGTACATACATACTTTATATCAAAAGTAAAAGTCCTTAGATTATTTTTGTCCACATGATAAAACCTTTCCACAAATTTTAGACGCATAAAATATGATGTAAATGTAACAGGAAGCATAAGTAATAAATAAACTGTACTTGAATTCAAAATATCGAAATGGGGTCATTTTTTTCTGGAATTAATAAATGAACTAAAACATGGTTTTTGCAGTAAGGAAGTACATACAACAAAATCTCATCAACATCTAGAAAAACGGGGAAAAAATCAAATCAAAACACATGATAAAAATAAATAAAATGTGTGGGTTTTATGCAAAATATTATTTGTGGGATTTTGCAGAAAAAACATATTCGTGTAATAATTTTTTTGTAATTTAATTTTTTTTAAATTTCCGGTCATTAGAAAAAATATGTTGGTAATTGTTCAGTTCTGAATGACCTATTATTTATGGTACTTTATTGTTATTATTTTTATTATTATTATTAGCAACTTTCCTTTTGATTAATTTTATTAATACTGATTTCTTAGCGAATTTTATAATCAATCCCTTTGGATAACATTGCTATTTTTAATGTAAACGGTGAAAACGCATGGAGCTATTAAATAAGAACTAAAATATTTCAGATATATTGGCCTGTGTCGATAAACCGTGCGGGTAGCTCAGGAATTTAAGTGAACTATTACATGTATTTATTGGCGACCAGCGTTGACTTTGTTTATGCAACTTAGATGGGGATAGACTTAGATTTAAAGGAATTTTAACTTACTTTAAATCTTTGACAAAGTATAAACAATTTTTAGTTAGATGCATTTTTACAACCGATTACCAAAACTTGTTGTTTTCTCATTTTAGTTCTTATATCAACTGGATTTTTATTTAAATTATTTAGGTGAAAAATTGCGTGATTTATAATTGAGTGCCGAAAAGTAACATCATAAATTTAAATATAATATATTAATAGAAACAAAGCAATTTATTAACAAAGATATTTTTTTTGAGTATCAATAAAGTACTACTATACATAATAGGTCTGTTTGATTTCTTTTTAATGGTAATACATAGAGGTTTTCTGTTTGATACTGCAATTTCAATCATTTTGGGGAAAAAATATGTTTGATTCACTTGCTTATGAATAGTTTAAGAATTTTGAAATGCCCTTGAAAAATTGATATAACGATTTCTTAATTAGAGAAATATGAATAGAAAATAATGGCAGAGGCCGCAA
The DNA here is from genome assembly GCA_949768715.1 of Dascillus cervinus. Lineage (NCBI taxonomy): Eukaryota > Metazoa > Arthropoda > Insecta > Coleoptera > Dascillidae > Dascillus > Dascillus cervinus. Next base: position 13,055,662 of record OX458316.1, on the reverse strand, counting down.
TTTAATTAATTCAACATTTGCCCAGTTATGTTCACACAGCAAAACAATCAAATTCTGTTCAAATTTTTTTTATTCATAACAGTAAAATTGGAAATATATGGCACTTATTACCGATCTAAAAACTACAAAAACAAAAAAAAAAGTTAACCAAATAATGTTTTTAGTTGGTTTGGTTCAAAAACACCACGTTCTGTAATAATTCCAGTTATCAATGAAGCTGGAGTTACATCAAAAGCAGGATTCCAACAATGAATGTCTAAAAACGGTATAAAAATATCTAACAACATAATCTGGAAAGTTTACCTTTGGCTGCAATTCGGTGTTCTCCAACATGGGTCATCTCTCTATCAGGACGTTCTTCAATTATAATATGATCCCCATTCGAAATATTCATATCAATCGATGTAAAAGGCGCTGCCACATAAAATAAAACGTTATGGTATTTCGCTAGAACTGCGATTTGATACGTTCCTATTTTATTGGCTGTATCACCGTTTGCAGCCACCTGCAGAATTGAGTTTGCATTAAGGGAGGGAGCTCTTTTTATTAAATCCATTTACATTATTGTTAGTTCATTTCTGAAATGAGATTAAACGAATAGTTTCATGTCGATTTTGAAAAAATGAGACAAGCCTCAGGTTGTTTAAAAGCATTTTACCCTATCAGCTCCGACAACCACAGCGGAAATATTTTTTAATTTCATAAGTGCTGCAACCATACTGTCTACAATAAGTGTAGCGGGAATTTTATCATACACTAACTCATAAGCGGTTAAGCGAGCTCCTTGATTATACGGTCTCGTTTCAGTACAATAAACATGCTCTACAAAATTGATTTTGCAAGATGTTAAAAACACATCGAGTTTTTACATACCTAATCGTTTAAGGGCGTGCAATGATCGTACAACCCCAAGTGCAGTTCCATAACCTGCTGTTGCTAATGAACCAGTGTTGCAATGTGTTAATATTTTAACTGTACTGTTTCCTCCTATTTTGTTTAAGATATGATTAGCACCATTTGCTCCAATCGCTTTATTATCGGCAATATCTCTATCCAACATCCCCTCGATTGCTTTTACAAACCTGTAGAATAACACAAAAAAAAATTATCATTATTTTCAAAAAATAATAATTACTTTGCTTTCATATCCTCAATATTAACTGATTCATCCTCACTTAAACGGTTCGCAAGATTTAGTAAATTATCTGCAGCTAATTTCATATTAACAGCTGTAGGTCTTGATGATGTAAGATAATTCAACTTTCCTTCAATTTCTTGGCATAACGTTTTCTTATCGTTTGATGGCAATTTTTGTAGTTCCACAGCCAAACTTAAACAGCCAACTATTGCTATGGCCGGAGCCCCACGTACCTAATGAAAAATTTTAAAACGGGGCATTTTAGAGAATTTTAAATTACCTGCATTTTATTGATAGCTTTCCATCCATCTTCCACACCATTAATTTCCACATATTCGGATTTTGCAGGAAGTAACAACTGGTCTAGAATTTTTAAATTGCCTTGGTCGTATTTTATAGCGCTGAGTGACATTTTCAGACCATAAGTTATCTATCAATGTCAAATAATTGTCGAACGTACTTCGAAAACAATATTGTTTTTTCCGACTGTACAATTTTGAGGTTAGCGATTTTGACGTAATTTTTAAAAAGGCGCCAAGAATATTGTATTTCCGGTTTTGTAAACTTAATTAATTTATAATTATTAGTTTTGTATATTAAATGATTGTAATTATTGAAAAAGATTGCAGTATTCAATAGACAAGAAGTAATAAATAAGTAAAATAACTAAAAATAGGTTAGACCTGGGGAAATGAAGAAAACTAAAAATAAATTTTCAGTTCACTCGATTTAAAATATCTTAAACCATGGTAAATATTGCTGCAGATATTGTTAAATTCTATCATAAATGTTTCAGGCATTATTGGGGGCACAACTCGTTCTAACCTTAATTATGATCAGCGTGATGCAAAAATTGGGATCGCATTATTCGTTTGCGAGATGGTTATTATGCTCGACAGGTTTAATTAGATATTTGTACCCAACTGATGATGAATTAAGGCAGTTGGCAAATGTACCAAAAGACAAATTAAAATTTAGAAAAAATTCAAAATTAATTCAGAACGGTGCTAGCAAATCAGAAACATTTCATGTACCAAGAAACTTAGAAATTCAGTTAGAATCTACAAAAGTAACTTGCGAAGACATCATACATTTAAGGTACTTTGTAGAGTATCAATGGTTGCTCGATTTTACTGTCTATGGGGCAATGATGTATACGTTAACTGAGGTAATTATTGAATTAATAATTTTTATGAAATTAAATAAACATGTTTTAGGTATATCAAATGTGGTTTCCGATAACGAATGAGATTAATTTAAGTGTGTTATGGTGTACTCTCGTTCTCGGATTTGCACTGTATCCTTTGTAAAATCATTAGATATAGTGACCAATTTTCACCAAATGTAAACCTACCTATTTTCTGTTACTTAGAAAATAGTTTTTTGTAATCTGGAGTCTTTTACATTCCTAAAGCGGCAAAGAATTGTTACCTGAAGTGGTCTCAGAGAGCCCACTTTGATAAAGGTTGATCTAAGCACAAAATTAACAATAAATTAAAGATATGTTAATATTAAATATGTCCTTACATAAAATACAGTAAAGTACTGGTATCACTGACTGTTCAATATTTCAAAGGAGAGGAATCGGTTGGAGAAAGATCCACTTGTATTGTAATGGGATTTTTGTATTTATTAATTTCGATGATAGTTTTAATTACCGATGAAAATACTCTTGAATTGGGTATCGAAAATGCTTACAGTAGTTTTAATAAAAGTGCTTCAATTTTTTTGAGCAAACAAGGAATCATTTCGAAGTAACATAACATTAATCTTAAATTAATGGAAAATAATTTAAAATTTATTTCAGTGGACCTGCTTCCAAAATAGTTTTAAAATTCTTCTTGGCATTATGGTGTGGGTTTTTAGGAGCATTATTTACATTCCCTGGCCTTCGCATAGCAAGAATGCATTGGGATTTAATTAAGTTAGTATTTTCAATGATTAAATATTGGACTAATAAATTTACTTTTAGATACTATAAAGAAAGGAAGTTTGTTCAAATTGCATTAAATTTAAGTTTTGCATTGCCGTTTCTTTTGATTATTTTGTGGGTGAAACCATTTAGTCGTGACTATTTAACTACTAGAGTATTCACTGGAATGAGCGAGCCATTGTAAATTATTATTGCACAATATAATATAAATAACTTTACATATAATTTTAGATTCAATGTGCATAGTTTTGAAACATTTCGCCTCGTAGCTGTTATTGCAACAATGTGTCTAAAGTTAATTCTGATGCCTTGGTATTTACAGGCTTATTTAGATATGGCTTATCATAGAATTGAACAGCAGAAAAAGGAAGCTGGTCGAATTACTAATATTGACCTACAAAAAAAAGTTTAAATTTAAACATTTTTAATCTTATAAATTTCAATTTTTGTTTTGTAGATTGCCGCAGTGTTTTATTATCTGTGTGTTGTCACATTACAATATGTAATTCCAATTATTATGTGCATATATGTATCTCTTGTGTACAAAACTCTTGGGGGCTATACATGGAGGCATTTATTTATGCCATCTTCAAATTTAGATGAATGTCCATTTGGAGAGATTCCTGTAAATAACGATATATTAACAGAAACTGTAAACCAATCTGCAGAGCAATTGCATTTAGCACTGGATAATTTAAAACAAGTGAGAAAAATTTGTAGATAAGGAATAATTGATAACCCAGTTTTTGCTTATGTGTAATTTCATTTTTACCATCTGTATCAAATTGACTTTAAATTTTATTGACCATTATTGAACAGATTCTGATTTATGCAATATTTTGTATTTTTTCAGGTATTTACAGAAGACGTCTTTCGGGGCATGTTTGGTTTCGCAACTTGGTGGTGTTGCTTTCTTTATTTCGCCACTAATTCAGTGGGCATGATTTATCAGTCTTATTTTACCGATGTATAAAATTAATTTAATAAAAATAATATTCAATTATGCGTATATTTCTTTAAATTATAATATTAAAGACGATGTTCATGACCTAAATAAGCGGTGTATTTTCAGTTGAAAATTTTAAAAAAGGCGCCACAAATGAGAAATGAGTTTCGAACACATCTCGATACAACTGATAAAAATAAACAGTTTTCAATTAAAATATCAATTGCTAATAAGTATTATAATGGATCGTAGGCTTAACAATGAGTTTTAGTGATTACTTTATTAGAAATATTCATTATTCGGAATGCTCTAGAAGTTTCGAGATTACAACGTGTAACCAATCACAGACCAACAACTGGACGCCTTAACTTGTCATTGGTTAATTTTTAGAACATTCTAGAACCGGCATCATTGAAGTTGTATATAACCGGCCATTTTTTAATACTCTGCCATTTCCCATCAGGACACGTTGATAAGTGGTGTTGCTCCATTTTGTAATTTTATACTCCAATTTTTCCAATCAAAAGGTACGTTGATCAAATGTTTTCCGCTTTCATTGTTTCTAGCGTAAATTTGACATTTAACAAATCGTTTTGTTATTTAGTAAACGTTTTTCCGTAATTTTAAACGTTCGTTGTACGCGCGTGTTAATATCCTATTACATTTTATTTAAAGTAATTCATTTTATAGATGGCCAAGGCACCAGCAGTTGGTATCGATTTAGGAACAACCTACTCTTGTGTAGGTGTTTTTCAACATGGCAAGGTAGAAATTATTGCCAATGATCAAGGCAATAGAACAACTCCTTCGTATGTTGCCTTCACCGATACCGAAAGATTAATTGGAGATGCAGCTAAAAATCAGGTGGCCATGAATCCCAACAACACCATTTTTGGTAAGTGCACTTCCTTTAATCATGAGGCTGAACATTGACCTTGATATGATGATCTTACAAATTTGCCAGATTAGAGTTTATGAATCACCGTGATTTTATGTGATAACTGAAGTATGACTTGCTACTTATGAATTGTTCTTCGAGGTTTCCATTATCTAATTTTGTGATGGTTTTTTCAGATGCTAAGCGACTCATTGGGCGTCGTTTTGAAGATGCATCAGTCCAGGCTGATATGAAGCATTGGCCGTTTGAAGTAATAAGCGATGGTGGTAAACCGAAGATTGAAGTACAATATAAGGGTGAAAATAAAAATTTTTTCCCTGAAGAAATCAGTTCTATGGTTTTAACGAAAATGAAGGAAACTGCCGAAGCATATTTAGGAAAATCTGTCACTAATGCAGTCGTCACTGTACCTGCTTATTTTAATGATTCTCAACGACAGGCCACGAAAGATGCAGGCACTATTTCTGGCCTCCATGTACTTAGGATAATTAACGAACCAACTGCGGCTGCCATTGCCTATGGTTTAGATAAAAAAGGGCAAGGTGAACGCAATGTACTGATTTTCGATTTGGGTGGTGGGACTTTTGATGTATCTATTCTGACTATTGAAGATGGCATTTTTGAAGTGAAGTCCACTGCTGGTGATACTCACTTGGGAGGTGAAGATTTCGATAACCGAATGGTTAATCATTTCGTCCAGGAGTTCAAACGTAAATATAAAAAAGATCTAACCAGCAACAAGCGAGCTCTTCGTCGTTTGAGGACCTCTTGTGAAAGGGCAAAACGTACTTTGTCATCATCGACTCAGGCCAGTATTGAGATTGATTCGCTATACGAAGGAATCGATTTCTACACATCTATTACTCGTGCTCGCTTTGAAGAACTTAACGCTGATCTTTTCCGATCGACTATGGAACCAGTTGAGAAGTCTCTTCGCGATGCCAAGATGGATAAAGCTCAAATCCATGATATTGTCCTTGTTGGTGGATCTACACGTATTCCTAAAGTGCAGAAACTTCTTCAAGATTTCTTCAACGGGAAGGAACTGAATAAATCAATTAATCCCGATGAAGCTGTAGCTTATGGTGCTGCAGTACAAGCCGCCATTTTGCATGGTGATAAATCTGAAGAAGTTCAAGATCTTTTACTGCTTGACGTTACTCCATTGTCTCTTGGTATTGAAACTGCAGGAGGTGTGATGACGGCGCTTATCAAACGTAACACGACAATTCCCACAAAACAAACCCAAACATTCACAACCTATTCCGATAATCAACCTGGTGTATTGATTCAGGTATATGAAGGTGAACGTGCCATGACCAAAGATAATAATTTATTGGGTAAATTTGAACTGACTGGCATTCCTCCAGCTCCACGTGGCGTACCACAAATTGAAGTCACTTTTGATATCGATGCTAATGGTATCTTAAATGTAACCGCCATTGAAAAATCTACGAATAAAGAAAATAAGATTACCATTACAAACGACAAAGGACGGTTGAGCAAGGAAGAAATTGAACGTATGGTCAATGATGCTGAAAAGTACCGTGTTGAAGATGAGAAACAAAGAGGTTGTATTGCCTCAAAGAACGCTTTGGAATCATACTGTTTCAACATTAAGAGCACCATTGAAGATGACAAACTCAAGGATAAGATTAGCGAAGGTGATAAGACGACCGTGATGGAAAAATGTAACGAAGTCATCGCTTGGTTGGATGCCAATCAATTGGCGGAGAAAGAAGAATATGAACACAAACAAAAAGAACTAGAAGGCATTTGCAATCCAATTATTACAAAGTTGTACCAAGGTGCTGGCGGTGCACCTGGTAGTATGCCCAGTGGATTCCCAGGTGCTGGTGGTGCTGCTCCTGGAGCTGGTGCTGCCCCTGGTGGAGGTGCCGGTCCAACTATTGAAGAAGTTGATTAAGTTATTCATTCCGATTTACAGTATTAGCATTTTAAATCAATTAGTTACATTTTTTTATATCACTTGTTTATTAAAAAAAAATAATTGTTGCTGTTCAGTTGTTTGGTTCTCTCGCATTGCAAAATTAACAGTTAAATAAATAATTTTTTGATTTCTACTTGTGTTGTTTCTATTTCTCCAGTGACATTTTAAAAGTGTAAAATCATGGCACTATCCTCGCTTAGTTTTACTTTCGGTCTTACTGAAAACCCACCAAAAATTTTTATTAACTTCTGTTTTCTGGCACCCAACTTTTTTCTCAACTTTCACTATATACTTGGATATTTTTTTATGCAGATTTTAAATTTTGCGGTTGCACTAAGTAGTGCATTTGAACTTTCATATAAGCAGTGTGAGCCTCCAAAAATTTTGTATTTTTTTCTTTCATTATATTTTGTATTTTACATACAAAGTATAAGAGTAAGTTGTGTCCGTAAAGTATAATTTTTCATGCAAGTATAATGCTCATATTTTCATTGTAAATTTTAAGTTTTGTTAATGTTTATTGTAAAGATTTAATTTGGACCAATGAAGAAAAAAAAGCACCATAGAAAGGCAAATTCTTTGGAAACCAAAATTATAATTTCAGATCGCTTAGCAAAGGGAGAAGGATCTACAGCGATCGGTAAAAAATTTAATTTAGGCGAATCTACTGTCGGCGATTAAAATTAAATGTCAAATTTTCATCGTACGCAAGAGATGTATTGAACAAAATGGAACGAGGGCTAGTAATTTGGATAGAGAATTTGTCCCAAAGAAGAATTCCTGTAGGTGGGCATATAATTGCACAAAAAACTCTTAATCCAACCCGTCTACTTTTGCCGTCTGGTCTGATAAAGCATCTTTGGCTAGCAAAAGATGGTTAACTGGCTTTTTAAGAAGAAATGATTTTTATGACTTCAAGATCCGAGGCAAGGTTGCATCAGCAGATGCAGAAGCAGCCAAAAATTTTCTGGAGCAGTTAGCCAGAATTATTGAAAAAGGTGGATATTGTCATCAACGTGGACGAAACGGGATTATTCTGAGAAAAAAGGAAGAGAATTTAAAGCAAGCAAAGATCAAGTAACATTGTTACTTTGTAGCAATGCATCTGGAGATCGAATGCTGAAAGCTCTCCTAGTAAATTGATTTGTAAGACCACAAGCGCTGAAAGCCAAAGATCTAAAACAGCTGCCGGTGCATTGAGCGGCGAATACAAAAGCATGCATAACAACTGCTGTATTCACTGAATGGTTTAATAATTTCTTTGTACATACCAGAAGTAGAAACATACGAAGCAGAAAGCTCTCGATTTCAAAGTTATATTAATTGTTGATAATGCACCAAGAACCACCCATATTTAGAACATCCAAATGTACAGTTAATGTCTTTTACACCCAATACAACAAACATTATTCATCCATTAGATCAAGGCATAATTGATACTTTTCAAAAATATTACATTAAGTGCACTTTTCAATTTATATTAGATTTAGATGAACTAACTATCGGCTAACTATCGACGCAATGTGATTTAAATGGAAAACGGCATCACTCATTTTAGTCACATTTTTAAGATTTGAAGGAAATGTCGCTATTGTATTTTATAAGAGTGATCGATTCACATTTTTCCATCAGGTTCTTTTTTTGATGGTGTCTCGATTAAGCTAGTCATTAATTAAAATGTAAAAAAATTTGAAACTGGCATCGCTCATAACGCCTCCAAATATTTAACATTTTGGTTTCAAATTTATATGAGCTTATTGCTGACACTTAAACGCATTTCTGTATCCACAACGATTTTCTTCAAATATTATAATTTGATCATGATTTAATTAAAATCGTGTGAGCTCGTTGTCCATATTTTTCCATAGCTCGAGAGTAATGTGTCAACAAGATATATTGTCAATAAGTTAATAAGTCAATAAGGCCCCAACAAAGGCACTGAGTGCACTCAGTTTACCTTAAACGAGTGGAATAGTAAAATATTTCTTCGCCAAATGATTTTAGTTGCGATAATTTACTTATTGTTGTCACGAATTTATTATAACGTATAAATCTTACTTTATCGAAATTAATAATTGAAATAAAATATAATAATTTATAAATAATTGTACCCAATATTTAATAATAACAAAATGATTATTCCATAATAATTCATGAATTAAATAAGTAATTTACAATAAAGGTTTGCTTGATAGTAAATTTCTTTAATTATGTATTTATTCGCAAAATTTAAATTATAATTGAAAAATCATTCTTTTACGAACATAAACAAGAAAGGAAGAATTTACTGAAGTGTCTAGAATTAAAGTGTCTAAAATTAATTGCACCAAGTATGCAAGTATGACAGAGGCAGAAATAAAGGTCGACATTTGCGATTGAAATTTTATTTTCTTGTGTGAAATAGTCAAGCTGTAAAAATTTGTCGATTTTTATGAAACATTTTGCATGTAGCCTAGATAATATATTGCTTGATTATTTTTCGATCAAAATATCAAAAATAATAATTGTGTGCCGTCAAAGTGTGTATGTGAAAATTTTTCGGTCCGTGAAGGTTTGACCAAATTGGATTATTTTTTCGAGAAATATTTTGTAGAGTTGTTTTGACGCGTTATATTACTGTTTTGGTTTGGTTATTTGTTGGTTTTCGTCGATCTACAGTGTGGAACTGGGGAGAAATTTGTATTTTTGGGTTTGACGTTTTCCGTTGACATTTTTCTAATTTTTTAAGTGTTCTTGATTTTTTGAACTTTTGTGATTTTTTTTTTTTTTTTTTTTTGCCTGTGAAGAGAAGATTTGGGACTCTTTGTCTTTGGGTCGTGGACTAAGTGAGGGCACGTTTAGAAATTTGGAAAATCGAGAACTTTGGTACTGACGTTTCCCATTGAAAAATTCTTGCCGATTCTTTTTGGAGAGTAATTGGATACTGGATTGGTCTTTGAGCTTTATCTTGAGCTTATCTTGTGACTACTTTTTGGTTTGGTCCGGTTTTTTTTTTTTGACAGTTTATTTATGAAATGTCATATTTGTCCAAATTCAAAATTTTTCAAGAGTTTACATGGTCTCAAAATTCACATTTCTAGATGTCATAAACAGAATGTGCCTGTTCCGGAACTTCCTGTTAAATTTCTCAATTTAACAGAAAAAATTGGTTACCTAAAATCGAATGTCTGTATTCTTAGAAGAATTCCGCGTGGAGCTAGAATATCCGTGGCTAGTAAACTAGCCAAAATTATAAATGAATGTGTTTCCGTTAATTCTTTACCATCCTGGGAAGACCTTTTTCTTTTTGCCTTTCGTGTTCTTCATGTTCCTATTAAAAATGGTTATGAAAAGGAATCTTTAACTTCTAAAGTTAAGAAGAATGCTGACTCTAACGTGGACTCCATACTTTATTCCAAAACCGATTTCTCAAAATTTTCAATTTATAAATCGGTTGAGAACAAAATTGCGGATGGTGATATTAAGGGTGCAGTTCGCTTATTATCTTCTGATGACTCATTTGCCAACAATAATGCTGATACTTTTGAATCGTTGAAATCTAAACATCCAATTCCTTCAAGATTACTCCAGTTTCCTGATCCACCTGAAGAAATGGTAGAACATCTCACTGTCTCTGAAGATCAAGTTTATAAAGCGATTATGTCATTCCCTAATGGTTCTGCTGCTGGAATGGATGGAATAAGACCACAACATCTCAAAGATTTATTAGGTAATGGTACAGGTGACTCTGGTCGTCACTTATTGAAAGCCATCTGTAGTCTCTGCAATCTCATGTTAGCTGGTGAAGTTCTTTCTGATATTAGACCTATTCTTTATGGTGCCTCTCTTTGTGCCCTTTCTAAAAAAGATGGCGGTATCCGTCCTATTGCAATAGGTTCAACTTTTAGACGTTTATCTTCTAAATTATGCAGTTTCCACATTAAGGATTCGTTATCTTCCTTTTTTCATCCTATTCAATTAGGTTTTGGAATTAAGGGTGGTTGTGAGGGAGCTGTTCATTCAATTAGAACTTATATTAATAATCAATCTGATGCTGAGGTTTTCCTTAAAATCGATGTTAAAAATGCTTTCAATTCTATCGAAAGAGACACCCTTCTTTCTGTTGTCAAGGCTGTTACTCCGGATATATATCCTTATCTCTGGCAATGTTATGCTTATCAATCAAAATTATTCTTTAATGGAAATGTTATTGAATCCTCAGTAGGTTGTCAACAAGGTGACCCTCTCGGTCCTGCAATTTTTAGTTTATCGATTCATCAAATTATTAAGAATTTGATTTCAGAATTGAATGTTTGGTACTTGGATGATGGTTCTTTAGGTGGTAAGGCTTTGGATGTCTTACAAGACTTAGAAACGATAATTTCTGAATTTAAGAAAATTGGTTTAGTTCTTAATTTCAATAAATGCGAACTTTTCTTCCTTAATAATGTTTCGGAATTAGACAAGTCTTCAATTTTGGAAAGATTCGAATTATTAGCTCCTTGTATTCACGTTTGTAATGTTGAAGACCTTTTTATTCTTGGTTGTCCTATTTTCGATGCAGCAATTCCTCCATTCATTTCTAAAAAAATTGATTCATTCTCTTTACTTTCTTCAAATCTATGTAAAATTAATCCTCATATTAGTTTATTTTTACTCCGCCATTGTTTTTGGATACCTAATTTCACTTATAATCTCAGATGTTGTCCTTTTTGGAAATTTAAAGATGAGTGTCTTGAATTGGATAATATTGTTATTTCTTCTTTGGAAAAAATTTTGAATATTAAATTTACAATTCGATCTTGGACTCAAGCCAAATTACCAATCCGTTTTGGTGGATTAGGTATAAGGTCTATAATTGATATTTCCTCGCCTGCCTTTTTGTCTTCTATATTTTCTAATTCTGAACTTATTATGTCCATTCTACCTTCTAGTTTCTCTAATTTTGAAATTACATCCCTTAACGAGGCTGTTGATTATTGGAAGGAAATTTCTAATTCGTCTTTACTTCCAAAAGAACTTTCTATTCAAAGAAATTGGGACTTACCTATCTGTGAGAAAATATTTCAAAATTTATTATCTTCCTCAAATATTACAGAAAAGGCTATCTTATTAGCTGGATCTGAACTTGAATCTGGAGCTTGGCTTGAAGCTCTTCCATCTTGTAAATTAGGTACTCTTTTAGAAAAAAACATCTTACAAATTGCTATTTCACTTAGATTGGGGATCAATTTCTGTCATCCTCATATCTGCTCGTGCGGTTCTTCTGTAGACTCGTTGGGTCATCATGGTTTATCGTGCATTAAAAGTGCTGGTAGACTCTCTCGTCACAGCTGTATTAATGACATTATTAAACGTGCTTTCTCTTCTGCCAACATTCCTTGAACCTAATGGTATTCTGAGGGATGATGGCAAACGTCCAGATGGTATTACAGTTATTCCATGGAAAGTAGGTAAATCCTTAGTTTGGGATTTTACTTGTACGGATACACTTGCCCCTTCTCATTTAACTGATTCTTCATTTTCTGCAAGATCTGCTGCTCACTTGGCAGAAAATCTTAAGAAAAAGAAATATAAGTCAATTTCTGATGATTATTTTTTTGTCGCCTTCGCTGTGGAAACTTTGGGTCCTTGGAGTGCTGATGCCCTTTCTCTCCTTGAAGATTTGGGGAGGCGTATTGTGCAAACAACGGGAATTCCTCAAGCCAAAACATATTTGAAGCAACGAATAAGTTTGGCTATACAAAGAGGTAACGTTGCTAGTGTTCTTGGCACAGCCCCGCTTTCTTCTTCTCTTAATGAGTTATTTTATTTATTCTAGTTATTACTTATGTTATGTTATTTTACTTTGTTTGTTATATACATGTTACTTTTTACTATTTAATATTAGTTATAAAAATAAAAAATAAATCAAAATATCTTATATTTGGAATAAATTATAATGTATTAATTATATGCTTACAGTTTTTAATTCATTTGTATCTGTTAGAAACCAGATCTTTTGTAAATAATTGTAGTTTCGATAAATTACTTATTGTGTTATCACGAATTGATAAGAAACTAAAATCCAAATTTTATTTTATTGAAATATTACTACTAGTAAATTAATAAGTATGTACAATACTAATAACATTAATTGAAACTGATTTTTTTATGCGATTTTCGCTTATTTTTTATTTGTTCATTTGGTTTTATGCGGGTTTAGGAAATTATGGAACCTATCCCTATTTTTACCATATAAACAATGTCATTTTTAAGCGGCTGGCTGTGGAACGTATCTAAGAAAAGTTCCGATTGTAATAAATTAGATCAAAACACGTAATTTTGATTTGTTATGTTCTGCGAGTTCCCAGAGTTAGTACCTATTCACAATATGTAGGTACCTACTTGTGCTCTCAATAATTGTTTTATATATGTTTTTGTTTTTACTTTGTTGTGGCTCCGTTTAATTTACACTTAGGGCAAAATTCATAGTCGTGACTCCAGTAACACTCATTCTCAACTCATGCTCATAGTGCCATTTTGTCACTAATCCTGATTCTTAAAACTCTGATTCTTGAAACTTAAATTTGAGTTCAACTTGAGTCGCGGTTGAGCAGCTGTGAGAGCTACCTTATTTGTCACTCAAAGCGTTTTTTAACCTGTTTCGTCGTTATTAATAGTTTACAGCATGAATGATTTTTGGGAATTTGTGGATTATGTGGAAGACAAATGTACTGGAGTTCAATACCCAGGGTCGGTCCGTACGATAAGGAAAGACTACCTATTAAACAAAATACAAATTCAACGTATTTCAAAAATATATACGTAAAATCGAGGAATACTTTTCTGTTCGACAATGCACCTCATTTTATTGGATCATGGATTTATAATTAATACAATAATTTTGAATAAGGAACCCTTTGGCGAATTGCATTAAATGTGATCTACAAAATTTTCCACAAAAAATAGTGTCAATAAAATTATAGTACATAATTTAATTTTGTTATGTATTTTTATGTATTTTTGAATCTTGAATCTGTTAGTAAAACGAAGGAATAAGCGAAATTGCAAATTTATAGGTATTAATCAATTGAATATCAAATAATATTGTCGATGTTGAAATGTGAGATTTAAAAGATTTAGATAATTGCGATAGCGAAGTTGTTTTCTTTTGTAGGTAGTTGAGAACTGATGTGGTAGTAACGGTATGATCTAATGATTTATTGATAGCTACATTTTTAAGATTACTTCAGTAAATGCGGATTTATTTATCTTATCCTTTGAGAAAGTGAGTGATCAAGAACAGATAGGTACCTAGTTAAGTAGTTTTAGTTGTTTATCATCATTAGCTGATAAATGGCTAATTCTCCTGCAATTGGTATTGACTTAGGAACAACTAATACCTGTGCAGCCGTAGTGAGAAATGGTGTCGTTGAAATAATCGTTAACGAAGCCGGTAAAAGGGTCACACCGTCTTATGTCACATTTTTAGAAAATGAACGTTTATTCGGTGATATTTCAAAAAGTCGGTCAGCTATACTGTTGAAAAATACGGTATTCGGTAAGTTTGTAAATTTAAAAATATAAAATTACACTTCACATTGCAGACGCAAAAAGATTATTAGGTCGAAAATTTGACGATAATGTTGTGCAGGACGATAAAAAGAGGTGGCCGTTTAAAATTAGAAATGCAAACGGAAAGCCGATAATTAGGGTCGAGTTGAAAGGAAAAATTTCAGAATTTTACCCAGAACAAATCAGTGCTTTCATCCTAGGTAAAATTAAAACTGCGGCGGAAGCATTTTTAGGGGAGGAAATTGTGAATGCAGTTATAACGGTCCCCGCATACTTTAACGATTCTCAGAAGCAAGCTACCAAAGATGCAGGAATTATTGCAGGATTTAATGTGATGAAATTATTAGTTGAACCTACGGCTGCCGCTATAACGTACGGTTTTATTAATAGTAACACTTATAAAACAGTTCTTATATACGACTTAGGTGGTGGTACTTTTGATGTATCAATCGTCGTAGTTGACGCTGGAATAAACGAAGTTAAGTCGATTGACGGTGACAACCATTTGGGAGGTGAAGATTTTAATAACAACTTAGTAGATTACTTAGTCGAAATATTTGAATCGAGGTTTAATGCGAATTTAAAGAACAACCTAAAGGCAATGCATCGTGTAGAAGCATTGTGCGAGAAGGCTAAATGCGAATTATCGTTTTCAGGCTCATATTTCACAACCTTAGAAAGCCTTGCGGATGACCATGACTTCGAAATTGAAATTAGCAGGAGTCGCTTTGAAAGTTTAAATATGGAACTGTTTGAAAAAACTATCAATATAGTGGATAATTGTCTAAAAAACGCTAATATCGATAAAAATGATATTGAAGAAGTCATTCTGGTAGGAGGATCAACTAGAATTCCAAAAATTCGCGATCTTTTAAAAAAATATTTCAATAGAGAAAAACTGGGAGAATCTTTGAACCCAGAAGAGGCCGTTGCTTTTGGCGCTGCCATATTAGCGGATACGTTGCGAGACGAAGCCAAATATGATATTACTGATATAATTGTTATAGATGTTGTTCCTCTTCCTTTAGGCATTGAATCAGCCGGAGGCAAGATGAATGTACTAATTGATAAAAATTCGACATTTCCAACAAAGTGTTCAAAATTTTACACGACGAATACAGATGATCAAGAAAAAGTGTACGTTAAAGTGTTCGAGGGTGAAAATGAATTTACCAGAGACAATAACTTGTTAGGGCAATTTGCTTTAACTGGCATACCATTATCACCTCGAGGTGTACCCAGAATCGAAGTGATTTTTTGTATCGATATGAATGGAATTTTAAGCGTAGAAGCGAATGAAATAAGCGCAGGGCTCAAAAATAAAATTAGTATTGAGGAACATAAAGGTCGATTAACGTCAGAAGAAATTGATAAGATGAAGCACAGTCTAAATGGCTACGACCGAAAGTCAGAAGAGAAAGCGAAAAAAAAATTGCTGGATTTTTGCTCGTTAACAATTGCGAAAATAAGTGATCTAAAAATTAGTAAGCAGCATTCGCAATTTCTTATGAATAAATGTAATGAAACGTTGAAGTGGTTAGATAGTCAAGTCGGCACGAGTGAAAACGATTTTAGCAAGCGGTATACCGATTTGCAGCGTCAATATGAAACCATAAGCAAGCAATCATTATAGCATTGCAGGAATAATTACACAATTTAATATCATTTTATTTATAACAATATGTATTACAAGGATGTAAATTATATGTTGAAATATCACATAAACTAATCTTTTATTATTAAGTGTGATACATTTTACTCTTGATATGCTGTAAATGTTCATATGTGCAGTGAAACCTCAATTATCATGTAAATACTTATGAACCGCACTATATATTTTTTTAAATAAAAATTTGAGTTTGGGAAACAATTTCCTACAGCAATTATATAATATTAAGTCCACTGACGGAACTAACATTTATTATTTTATTGATTTATTATAAATATTATTTTAAAAATAAGCATTATGAAAGTAAAAAATTACAATAAATGGAATGAAAGAAGTAATTTTGTAACATGTTTTTAAATGCAACGGGAAAGTTTGTGCAATAATAAAAATGTGAAATAATTGGCAACCCGAAGAATTTAAGAATTTTTAAAATAATTTTTGCTTTATAGCAATTCAATACAAACTTGAAACCTATTAAATGATTTCTTTTGAGCAAGAAGTATTAACACGTTCATTATAAAATAATAGTTAATTAATTATTCATTTTATTATCATCATTTTTAAATTCCGCTTTTAAAAACATTTTGAAAGAGTCTAGTTTCAGATATGTTGTATTTATTTTCCATCGGTGAAAATTTAAAATTTCGACGTCTAGTCACACATCCATTGCATTGTATCATATTGAACAGATTAAAGAGATTGCACTGTATTTTACAACGAGCAACATCGATGAACATAGGTGATTAAATTAAAACATCTATTAGAGCTTGAACAGTATATAAAATACTGTAGGCCAGTCAATTTAATTAGGCAAATGTTCTTTCATTTGAAATTTGGTTAATTCGTTGTTATCAACATAGGCTCAATATACTATTTGAATGGCGGTTATACAGCATGCACATGTAACATTTGCAGATCAAGTTAGCAATCAACATTGCCCCTTTTAGTCCGCATTTTATTTTACATTCATTTATAGAAAGATCCTAAGGAAACTGCCTTGAAGTTGATGGTAGTTCTCCCTGTAAGCTATGCACTTCGTTTTCTTCTTGAACCGCTAGTGGTACCTAGAATTTAGAAAATATTAAAGACTGCACGCTTTGATGAAAAAAAATTAACTTGTCTATCTTCATCAAGTGTAGGCAGTAATTCATCCGTGGAACGTGGACTAGGAGTTGGTATGCGACTACTACTGTTACTCATTGCAGATGTCATTCTTGCAAGACGTTTTTGCATTTCGCGTTCTTCTTTTTGTTCCCTTTCTCGTTCATACCTTCGGGTACTGTAACTTTTAATGGATGTTCCACTTTGAATTGAAACTAAACTTGGTCTTCGTGAGCCTGTGAAAATATATTAAAACGTTATTTAGTTTAACGTTTAATTTTAAACTATTTTAATGAAAAAAATATGAGGCATTATTTATAGTTACAAACTCTACATTGTAATTTCTGGCCGGTAATCACAGCGACTGCAACCACTGATTTAAAAATGAAGTAATCATGCGTTTGTATTATCCGTATGTGACAGTGATATAAATTTATTTTTGCATCTCTAAGTTTTTTGAACATAAAATTATGAATAACGAGTAAATAATAATAAATTATTAAGGAAATATAACTACTACTTTATACGCAAGGAAGTTTGTATTTCCACTTCCAGTTAATTAGTAATTTCTTTAATATTTCTTGTCACATTCTTTAAAACATTTTACATTACGTATTGTATGAGTCAAGTTTTATCGCCGGTGGCAAAATAACCCTTCAAAATAATTTGTCAATTCTAATAAATTGCATGAGTAATTTTATATTATTAAGGAATATAGAAACAAGAAAAAATTTATTTTTTTTATTCAGGTAAAATTTTGGCTTTATCTCAATTACTAGTTGTTCACACAATTTAGTGTAGGTAGGTAATTGAAATAATTTCATTAATTGGCGTTTATTAAATAAAACCATTTCCGTATTAGACGGTATTTTTTTGAAATGATTTACGACATAAGTAGATCAATTTACCGGACAATGGTATTGATTTAGGGTACTTTATGGCGGTCACTAAATTTAAGTTGAAGAATACTGGTCTGACAACAGTTGAATAGCTGTCTCGTTCAGTTTCATGGGTCGATCATAAACTGTTGTTAGGGTGGTAAACCGCATTATCTATTGTTGGAAAGTAATAACTAAAAGAATGTTTCGTGCTTTATCTTAAATTTGATTTAACTCAAAAAGTAATAATTTTTTTACGAATCAAATTGCAAATATTAATGCTACGAATAAATTGACAAATTTTGAAATAAAAAACCAAACATCGAAATTTTACCCAAAACTCTTTGTTTTACTTTTTTGGCTTCAAATAAAAATAATTTGAAAAATTTGTAGCGCTAATCGAAAGTGTAAACTTCAATATTGATGTAACATGTAAATTGCATACTTTCCCCTCAATTTTTAATAGATTTTATGGCCTGAATTGTCTGTTTACCTGCTTATTTTGTTTTCGATAGTTTTAATAATTAATGTTACTGTTTCGAAGAAGGAATTAGAAGGAGTTTACCTGGCGTTCTACATTCAGGTTGAAATTTGGACAGAAATACCTATGTAAAAACGTAATTTAGTTACCTCTTTTATTCTAAAGCCGGTTCTGTAATATCCGGGAAGGAATGAAACAACTGGTCAAGGTGCCGATTTACTCTACCATCCCACTTACCGGCACTTCGGGAGAAGTATGGTCATAAATCTTTTTTGCTATTGTCAGGCACATTTACTAGCTCTCAAAGTTAAACGCTCATTCTATCATTTTTTGCGCAAAAATGTTAAAAAGGCTTTAATTCAAAATCACTTTTTTGTCGCGAAAAGTTTACGAATTAACTTCATTAAACATTTCTGACGCATGAATGGTAAAAGCAGGTGATGCAAATCTTGCTAATTTTAAATTTTACATCAAAATGAAATTATATAAAAATTATTCTATCGTAAAGTATGACATCGATATGGTGTAGTGTGTAAATCTGATTATTTCCTTCATGCACATAAAAAGTCCCAGTCACCATGGTTTTCCTCAGTTTTATAGCGATTAAATTTTGACGTTTCAAAGGTGTCAAAATTTACCCGATTAAATTTTGACGTCTCAAAGGTGTCAAAATTTACCCGCTTAAATTTTGACGTTTAATAGCTTCTGAATTTTTTTTGCAATCATTATCAAAGATTCCTCGACAATTAAATAAATAATTCGTTGTAAAATCTATTTATTCAAATTAATAATCAGGAAATAATCATGCCGAATACCCCGCGTGCATGAAAATAGCCTGATTAAATTTTTACGTTTTTGTCGCAACGTTTTGCCATGAGGAAATATTTCTTGTAAATTTTCCACACAAAATCCCTCGTGCTGCGCACTCGAGATTTTCTTACGTGGCAAATTTGCTCGACATATTTCTAGGCAAAACATTTTGACAGAAACGTCAAAATTTATTCGGCTATTTTGATGCACTTGTGATACTACTGTTGATTATTTTTGGTTAATATTTAATAAGCTTAAAGTGGGTGAGTATAAAACTTGACTCACCCGGTACATTTCGTATTCGGGGGTTTTAGCTTTTATTGTCACTGAATTCTGGGAAAGTGGTAAGGATTGAAATTTTCGTCTGTAATAAACTGACGCAGTATACTGGATTGAATTTCAAAATTTTAAAGTATTATGAAAATGAATTAGCGTGATAGGTGCATCAATTTCATTAAGAAACTAACTTATTTCCATGATTTAAATATTATAAACGAAAATTTTAGACCTCCATTAATTTGCCGACAGTAAACCTAACATTTACCAACAGCGATAAAATCTTGAAATTGAAGGTGGTATGTGCTATTTCAGGCTTTTATTAACTATAGAAATTACCAAACTTCGTGCTTTTGCCTCAATACATAATACGATGAAATATATTTTGCAATTTTTTATACAAAGAAAAACAAATTGATCACCTACTGACGTATTTATTTAATTTATTCAAATTTCTTTTTCCCTTGTTATGTAAAATGTATGTTTACTTACAAATTTCGTTCCTTGTTCATAACAATTTTTAAAAAAATTTTTAACACTTAACAAATCACAAACATTTTAAAAAACACATTTTTTAAAACATTGTCAAATACACATATTACATTTTAAAAAACATATTTTTAAAAAGAGTCAACACAATGATTAGATAATCATTGATTTGTTTGTGTGATTTGTTAAGTGTTAAAAAATTTTTAAAAAATTGTTATGAACAAGGAACGAAATTTGTAAGTAAACATACATTAAGTAATACTCAAAAAAACAAAAACCAAACATAATGCTGTTCCTATACATCAAACCAATATTCAAGATTAGATTCTCGATTTTAAATCCACACCAAACAAACATTTGTCGATGATAATGTTCAATCGACTAATTTTTCAGTCGAATATTATACTTTAATGGATTTTTTCATCCGACTGTCCCAGATCCGCTGAATACAGAAGAGCTCTACCTGGTTTATACTTATTGTTTGTCGAATGGCAGCGTATTTTATTCGATTTCGTGTAGACCGATGAATCATAATTAACCTCTGATGTTAATGAAAGTATGCTTGATGCTGTAATATCTGTAATAACTGGTCAATTAAAAGGTATTTTCAAATCTGTGGTTTGTAAGCAAAACCATAACTGATATAGGTATAACTTTTTTATATCGTTGGATATATTATTTAGTTATACCTATATCAGTTATGGTTTTGCTTACAAACCACATTTTGAAAATACCTTTTAATTGACTAGTTATTACAGATATTACAGCAAATAAATTAAAATATTTAAACCAGTCATAAATTCTTTCAGTAAAACAATTCATTGTAAATTATTCGCCGAACAAAACTTGTCAATCCTTCTAACAAATTATTCGTTGATTGAACGGCACAATAACAAGTTACTAGTGCTGTTACTTGCACATTTCTTGAAATTCTTTAACTTTTGAACATGTTCAACTTCAACATGTGTGTTCAAATTTTTGCAAGACTATACCATAAAAATTACAGTCTTACATCTGTGAAATATTCAACACAATATATTTTGAATAATAACTGCGGAACGTGTTCTATTACAGTATATAATTTGTATCTAATATAAAATTATAGTTTGACATTGTAATGACTAAAGATTGTTTGATAGTAATTGATGTATTAAATAATTCAAAACAAAGGTTTGGTTGACACTTAATTTCCTCAATTGTGCATGTATTCAGTAAATTTAAACTATAATTGAAAATTAATTTCTTTTGACAACGGAAAGAAGAAATGAATTTACTAAAACAGATTAAACAGCATTAAATATGCCACAATTTAATTAAGAATGAAGTATATACAAACAATAAATAATTTCATTCATTTTAACTTCATCAAGAGTGACAGAGAATAACTCTAAAACACCAATAAAGGCAGACAGAGAGAGATAAAGGCCAAGTATTTTACCTACTTGTATAAAAAAATTCAATTTTATGATTTTAAGTCATGTGCCTACTAAGTAGCTATTGGTAGAATTGTGGGTGTTGGAAAGACCCAAATTTCCAATCGAAGATTTAAAGTTCTTAATATTTCAATTTGTCGAGGAGTTGGTGATAACTCTATTAGGAACTTGAAAATATCAGCCTTTAACAACAACGTTGAACGATTAAAACAACCTCAACTAAACGAATCCAAAAATTGTTTAAAACTTTCATGTACAATTTCATAAATAGTTGTTAGATCCTAATAAAATGAAGTAATTATAATGCGTGTTAAACAAATCGCCTTTGTCCTGTTCTACATCAAAAAACACCGACCAGTAAATAATGCTCCATTATTTAACTTTCACGTTTTGTGTGATGTGATAATACTCACATAATTACTCATGCGCATGCAAATACAGCATAAATAGCATAAATATAAAACTCAACTGCTAAAACTACAAGCGTGAATTTGGACGTAATGAATGTGGCTATGTGTATAAATATTTCTGGGTGGAGTTCGCGTAAGTAAAATCTTGCATGTTGCGTTCCCACGTTTTTTTTTATCTAACGCGTAAAGGTTCAAGTCCGCACCTGTACGAGATGCGGATATGGGTACTCCGCGTATAACCTGGGCGCTGCTCACACGGCGCGATTGTTCTGACACGAAAGAACGTTGGCTAGATGTTCGAGATGCAGAACGATGATGTACAATAGCCACAGATATAGGAAATCCTGTAACATTAACGGGAAACGTGTTCAGATGCAGCACATAGAAGTACAAACACCGGCACAGTTATGCAACTGTTTTGCACACCAAAATGATTTTGCGATAATATTTCAGACACACTAACCACTTTCCGTTGAGAATAAAATTGGTGGTGCTAAATTGGCATTTCCAAATCTATGGGGTCTTGCAAAACGATTTTGGTTGAATAGACGTAACACAAAACATATTAAGCCCGATAATAACGCTATTCCAGCAATTACACCTACTAAAGTTGAAATATCTGATGTAACAGCTTTATGATCTAAAAAATGAATACTTATATTAATTTGCAGTCATCGATTATATTAAAAATGTCGATATGAGTTACCTTCTGCACAAAACACACGTTTTGATGGTTTTTTAATGGCTACGCTATGAAAACCGGCCTCACATTGGCAAATTGCATTATGGTGCACTTGCACACATGAGGAATGCTTATCAGTAAATTCGCAAGTTTCCCTGTAATAACACTGCTCCCCCAATTTTTTGGCTAAAAAATAATTGCATTTTTATGATGAACATTAATTTTCCACGCTTACGTTTCCCGCAACCGGCAGTAGGATTAAGTTTGACGGGATATTTTTTTTCACATTCACATAATCCGGTAGTTGGATTACAGAACACGTGGACCAATTTATCGCTGCATGTAAATTCGCAGGTTGCCCCGAGATACATTCCGTTATCTGAAAATATCATGAAGTAACGAGCACTACTTGCTCCGATTAAGGAAACTGAAAAAATGAAAATTTTGAAATTTACATACCGGTTCCATTTTCAAACTCGTTCTCGTCATCTTCTAATTCTATTTGGTAATCGTCGTCATCATCATGTGGATGATCTTTAGTGATAAAATTCTCTATGGTCCGAACAGGAAGATAAAACACTAATACCATTAGTAGAAAAAAATTAGGTCTCATCTCCAGGGGTTCCTCTGGTTTGCCTTCACGTGAAGTTTATTAGTTAACATTGTTTGGCTGAAACAGAAAATAATTAAGCGAATTTATTGTGCGAAATCAGATCTGTATCTATTTAAATATCGGATCAATACTTTAAGATATAACAACTTGAGTATTTCCTTTTTGCTGAACACATTTTTAAAGCAACGGATCGATTTCATCGCGTTTATAGTTATGGTAATGTAAATATAGTACTCACCACTTGCGTGATTTATATAATATATTTTAATAATGTAGGGTAGACATTCGAACCTACAAGGGATGTTGACACATTCGATGCGTGATGTTAGGTGACCGAGGTATTAGGTCACTGCGCATGCTCTATTTAGAACGTAAAGCAGACGGTTTCGTATCAAAATTTCAATTAATTTTTAACACCAATGGATTTTCGAAGAATTCTCACAGTGGTTATCAATATTAACTTAAGAATGAACATAATTCAACGTTTTGATTATAATAATTGTTTAACTTTCTAGATAAACTGAACCTCACAATTTATTATTTATAGAGCACAATTAAATTAAAAATGCAGTTTTTGTAAATATTTTTAGATTTTTAAATTCTATTTTAAGTTAAGTTAGTAATGCATTTTAAACAAATCTTTCATTGTATCCTTACAAACTTCAGTTAACTTGTGGATTAACTAGATAAAAAAGAATTATTAAATTGCATTTCGTTGACTGCAAGAACGGAGCTTTTCTTTATTAGTTAATTATTAGGATACATCTAGTTTTTTTAATTTGCTAACAAATTGAGGAAACAGAACTGATAGCTTAAATTTGATCAATTCATTAGTTATTAGTATTATACTAAATAACATGGAAATTGCAACACCAAGAAGAGGTGCAAATTTTTTGATCAAACTTGACAAAAACGTATAACTATTCAAAGGTAATAATTGCTTATAGTTCCAAAGAAAAAGAACAAAGTTTAACACAATTTAATTTAATTTTTATTAATAATGTGTTGGGTCGCTTCTATTAGTTTTACATTCCGTCACTCTTCGTCGCGTTGATTCCAGTAGGTAGTCTGTTGAAAGGAGTGTGCACCGAGGCGCGGGAGTTATGGTATGGGGTGCTATAGCATATGAGAGTAGGTCTCAGTTGATATTTAGCCGTTTCGTTGATTAGGTGGTGGAACCTCATATTCTTCCATATTTTTAGTAGCTCGAAGTCCTACGTTTCCAGCAGGATAATGCCCATCGTCACGTAGAGAGAAGTTCTCTAAACCAGTTCCAAGGCCCATATCAATAACTTGCCATATCTAGCCAGATCTCTCGACCTCTCGCCAATTGAACGGGTGTAAGACATTGTGGAAAAAAACCTGATGAACTTAACAAATCCTCCACAAACACTACAAGCTCTCCGGTAAGAATTGCAGGTTGCTTGGGACGCCATACCCCAAGAGGACATCGACCCCCTACTGGAAACAACGCCACGAAGAATAGGGGGGTGTGAAACTAATACGGGCATTGTGTTAATGTTTTGTTCCATTCTTTGAAATTTTAATGAATTGTTGTTACCTTTCCATAGTTACACTTCTTTGCCAAATTTGGTCAAAAAATTCGTACCCCTTCTTGGTGTTGCAATTTCCATGTCATTTAGTATATTATGCATTAGATATCTTTTCCTATAAAAACTGTTTCAATCTTGATTTAAAAAACTTGATTTTTTTCTATTTGTATTTTGTCTTTTAAACATACTTTAGGGGTATGAATTATGTTTCAAATGTTTTAATAATTTTATAGGGAATTTTATTGCTATCAAACCCAATTGATAAACGAACGTTGATAATTTGAGTTAAAAATAATTAATGAATTGTTAAGCTTTTTGTTTGTAGATTACGCTTGGGTGTTTGTGCACGTGGAAAATCATTGTGCAAATACCTATTATTGCACAGAAAGTTTAAATTATAAATAATAATCCAATTATAAACGGATCATGGTTGTTTGCTGAACACTGTTGCTATTATTATTGTTTAATTTTTAGGCTTCCAAATTGTAGTTATTTACTATGGTCCATTTTTTTTAATTTAGAAGAGGGATTTAAAAATTTTGCCTCAAAAG
Source organism: Dascillus cervinus (assembly GCA_949768715.1). Lineage (NCBI taxonomy): Eukaryota > Metazoa > Arthropoda > Insecta > Coleoptera > Dascillidae > Dascillus > Dascillus cervinus. The sequence continues at coordinate 13,030,314 of OX458316.1, read as the reverse complement.
GAAATGTATATGATTGACTGCCAGCAGGTCGGTTTTACACTGATTAAATTATGGAAAATAGGCAGTCACCATATTGTCGAAATAGCTGATTAGATTTACGTATTGGGATATATTAACCTTACAGTTTAACACCATCATTAATGTATAGTATATACAATGGCATTATAAATCAAATTAAAAAAAAATAATTTACGTGTCAAGGAAGCTAATTTTCGCAAATCACGTTTATATAAATGATAAAATCAGTTCTTATCAGAACTTCGTGAATTCAATTGTGCATCTGAACAGCTTTATTCCACTGTACTACATTTATATAAATAATACAAAGAGTTCTTATCAGCTCGTGTTTCCCTCATTGTACAAATGTTAAAAATACTTAAATTCAAATATGCTGCCAACTACTCATTGCTAGAAATATTTCAGTGAAATCTGTTCTTTCAATTAAAAAGTGAATTACGAGATTTTTTGTAATCTTCGAGTTTTGGACAATGGATTTATACAACGCTTTATCTAACGTTTTTGTGTTTAAAATCACAGACTGCTTGTACGGCCAACGCCACCTTAAATACTGATGTCATGTCAAAATGAAATGTCATGCAAAAATTGTACAAGTGTTCCATTAACAGCACACTAACACCACACTCATTAAATTTTTTAGTACTAATGTTTATCAATCCTACAAATAACTAAGGTGTCTTGTTAAAGTTTTAGGTAGAGAATGGTCAGTTGTGCTGACAAATTTTTGTCCGTTTATTAGGTGCTCACAGCATTTACATTTAAACCCCTTCTTGCGAGTATTCCTCTCTTGGTAGCCATTACTCTCTTTGATATCGAATGGTTGTAAGCTAGATTTAAGTTTATTTCCTCTCTTCACATTAAACCTTGTTAGTTAATAAATTAGTACTTTCTAAACTTACGATCCCGAATGTGTAATACGCTTCTTCGCACCCTACGTCACGAACAGTAAACAGTGATATTTGGTGGATGCGCCGTGGCGTTTGATGTCCAATCACAGCATCGTTTTAATTATTTTTTTTTGCCGATTCTTTTATTGAGCTGAGTCGTTTATAGCAAGTTTATTTACTAGATAAATAACTAGAGAAAATAGAAGCTGTTCATTAAAATTAATTAATTAATTTAGGGTAGTATCAATAAAAAATGTAAAGGAAAATTTAAGTTTTAATTTAGCAGTTATTTTAGCAGTTTGAATTCAATTATTTTATCTTCATTGGGAAGAAGCTCCAGTTCGGAAAACAACATTTTTGGATTAATTATTGTTATCATTTTAGTAAAATGCTGGCATGTGAAATTGACTGTTACATACAGCGACCAGAATAGCTTCAGCAAATTCATTAAAATTGATTAAAAATTTCAATTTTGAAAGGCCAAATCCGTATTTCCGTATATCCGTATATCAACCCCATTTTGGTCTACTATAGATACAATAATGCCAGAGATTGGTAGTCGACTTGCTATAGCACCCTCGTACGTATATATACGTACGAGGGGCGAATGGAAAATTTTAATTTCGGGAATTCGCAACAACACAAGTTTCCGAAGAACAATTTGAGGTGTACCTACCTGATCTGTTACATTAATTAATTAGGACCTGCTTTTTAAAACTAAGACGCTGTCATTCCAGCTGGCAGCCGCCGTCATCAAGGAGATACTACGGTATAAGATAATTGAATACCGCAGTGAGATGAAGCGACGGTGGGTGATTGTGCAAAGTAGCAAAAATTGGGACAGTAGTAGATTTTGGTTCCTACAAGATTTTAACAGATGAGAATAAACTTTTAATTAGACTGATACCTAATTATATTTTGTGGAGTTAATTTTGCGAACCGCAAGCGGGGAATGAGAAGTCTATCAATATCTCCATTTTTTGTTGGATCATATTGTAGTACTAACTTTGGTAGTGCATGTGTACAATATACCGGGAGATTATCTTACAGGTATACATATCTCCTATGTTTACTTTTAAAAAAAACGCGTCAACGTATTGATAACTATAGGCAACCAACATTACACCACAAATCACAAGGTTATTATTTTTCATTGTGAAAGGTTATGTTCAAGTATCATGAATAGTATTATGAATAGAATCTAAAATCATTTGAATATCAAAATAATAACAATTTTAATAAAACTATTAAATGGGATAACTTCCCAAAATTTGAGAAGTTATTAACAGAAAGTACATAACAGAAAAAAATAAACAAATAGCGTCATAGCAAGTGTTCAAAATGTCCACCTTCTACTTCTAAACAATATCCTAGCCGATCTTGGAACGCACGCACGGCATTTCTGAGAATGTCAGGATTCAGTTCGTTACATTCAGTTCGTATACGATCTTTTAATTCATCTAGATTTAAAATTTGGATATTGTGGTAAATTTTTGATTTTAGGTAACCCCAAAGGAAATAGTCATTGGGTGATAAATCTGGAGATCGTGGTGCCCATGGTATGGGGCCGTACCGTCCTATCCAGTGTCCGGGAAACCTTTCGTTTAAACAATTTCTTATAACATTTGTGGAATGCGGAGGGGCTCCATCCATTTGAAACCATGGTTCGTTAATGTTTAAATTTTCTATTGCCGGAATGATGTTGTTTACCAACAGATCTAAAAATTTGGCCGAATTAAGGTTTCCATCAATAAATAAAGGCCCGATAAGTGTAGCATTAACTATCCCTAACCACACATTCACCTTCTGCTGGTACTGAGTGTGGGTCAAATTTTGAATATGGTGATTAGTGCGGGACCAATATCTAAGGAAAACGAAGGAACAAGGTTAACAGAATAAATTGGATAAATAAGAAATTATGATGCACACCGGAAATTTTGGGAATTGACCTCTCCATTTAATGTGAACGTTGCTTCATCGGTGAAAACTATCTTCGCTAAAATTTCATCATGTTCGTTTAACAAATTAAATAAAGTTTCACAAAAATTTGTTCTTTTTGTTTTATCCTCCTCAAATAACTCTTGATGATTGGAAAATTTATAAGATTTGTACTTAAATTCTTTTAGTGTTTTAAATATTGACGTTTTTGATACAACGAAATATTCAGCTACTTCTCGCAAGGATACCATCGGATATTGCTCAACGTAGCATAAAATATTTAATTTTAATTCTTCGGTCAACACATGGTTGGTTTTAATCTTCTTTGTATGACCATTCACTATGCAGCCTTGTGAATTAAATTTTTTAACGATATTGTGCAGAGTTCTGATGCAAGGAATTGGTCTTTCAGGATATTTTATGGAAAATAAATCTCTCACGGTCCGCAAACTATTACCTTGCTGGTACCACATTAACAATTCAATTTTTTCGTCTTTGCTGTACATGATTATTACAGAAATTGCAATTTTATGTTAAAGTGACACTGAAAAATTAATTGACTTTTGTTGAAAGAGCCAACTTTTCAAATGTTGAGAATTTTGGTGTATACTTGGTTGCCTACAGATCGCAATAAAGCAATGCGTTGACTCGTTTTTTTTAAAAGTATACATAGGATATGTTTACTTTTAAGATAAGCTCCCGGTATACTTTTCATCCATTTTTTTTTTGCATTGCTCTATTTTGATATACTTAATGGAAATAAGTGAGAAATTGATTTCTTGCAATGAGTAATACAATTCTGTATTCAATTGATTTTATTACAAATCATACTTCTACGCGTATATTGTGAATTAACACAAATTTCAGTCGGTTTCACTTCTTCAAGGTCCCTATGGTTCCCAGAGTAAGCCAATTTTTTAATGTAAGTAACTCCAAACAGATTGTGTTTTTGTTGGAGTTATTCTATAAAAGTAATTTTTGACCTATAATTGCTATTGAAACGATCTCCGCGTATTAATAACAGAATTTAATTGCACAAATTGTTCAATACAAACCACGTTCTATGTCATTGACCACTGATATATTTTAAATATTGTTAAGGCCGCCGCATAATTGTTTATAACAGTAACGGGAACGGCAAGAATGTTAAAATGCATGCTTTTCAATAGCGCTATGCATAACACGCCTCAGGCGGAGCAGTAACGCGAACGGGAACGGTAATGTTGCCGAACTTTTATCTTTCCTTACTGCTACTGCTCGTACAATACCGATGAATACCGATATCGGTTTGTTTACGCCCGAACGTGCGGACCATCATAACCTTCAATATTTTTTTTCATCGTGCTCGTGTACAGACAACATTGTGATGTTATTTTTTGGTATGTCACAACACCGAACACCGGGATCAAAACTGAGGTAAAGTTGGGACTGCAATCATTTCCACGCAAATACATTGACGATACCGACTAAAACTAAATGTTCCCAAAAAAGTTGTTACTGTTACTGCTTATTGTGCAGCGACGATTCATTCCCGTTTCTGTTACTGTTCCCGTTCCCGTTCCCGTTACTGTTACAGATCAATTGTGCAGCGGTCTTTATTTTCACCGGTCGGCGTCTGGTTGACCAAAGACGGACGCCAAATTTCAATAGTTGTTTTTGATTTTAAGTTTGTCAATAAAGTTTTGCTATTTAAAGGACATTTATTACGTCGATGAATTGACAAGTTGCATCACACCCAATAAAGTCCACTTCATTCGGTTATCCAAAATAAAAAGCGAGTCATCCTCAAGGAACGCGCCCACAAGTATAATGAACAGATTTTTTAATTTAGTTTTTAGCCTTGTACGGATCTGGATTTGCAATCAAATATTTTTTTAAAATTTTTAACCTTATTATTATGGTTTAATTAATTATTACTTAAACCCCAATAGTAAATTTATTCCAGCATATCACCACTTACATTAAAATACACGATTACTTCAGAAAAAGCAAAATATATAAAGTACAAAAAAAATGTTTAAAGCCTAATCATACTGTTTAGGAATAAGTTCTTCTGGCACGTAAATCGACCTGCGTCCTCTTCTTATACATTTGTTACTTCCTTTAACTTCCTTTACATAACCAGAGTTGCAAATGCAAAAATTAGGAGCCGAACATACTCCATTGATGCATCCTTGCGGACAATGAGCAACGCAAAAGTTTCCTTCGGGGCTTGATATTAAATCTTTTACATATCCATTTTTACATGTACAAACATCGGGGGCAGTACAATCTGAATTTAAACACGGCTCTGAGCAGTGTGGTGTACATACAGTACCGGTTTTATCTAAAGTCCATCCTGGTTTGCAGGAACACTTGTTGGGAACTAAACAAACACCATTTTTACAACCGGCAGGACATTGAGCTTCGCATGCGTTATTCTTCTTAACGTATCCCACTTTGCAGGAACATTGATTTGGTCCTATGCATTCGCCCCCTTGGCAACCTCCTTCGCAGTGATGTCCGCATTTTCCACTGGTTTTATTCTTTTCGTACCTACCAAGAAAATTTAATAACGCAAATGTAACAATTGCGACAAAAATTACCCTTTGCTGCATTCGCACACTTCTGGAGCGGTACAATTTCCACCAGTTCCACATCCACTGGAGCAACGAGGTAAGCACATTTTGCCTGTCGGATCTAGTAAATATCCAGCATTACAAGAACACGTTCCACTGAATGTACAAACTCCATTCAAACAACCACGAGGGCAAGTTGGTACACAATTTTTGGCTAAGTCGTTTATGTAACCTGGTAAACAAACACATACATTTGGTGCGGTGCAGTTTCCATTTGCACAATCATTTTCACATACTGGTTCGCAGTGGTATGCGCTGTGAGCTTTTCTTCTCCAACCAGAACAGCAAACATCTATTTTACTGTAGCCCTGTCTCGACTAGAATTTAACAAAAAAGTTATTAAAAATTGTTAGTTTGAGGGTCGAGACATTTTATCTGTAGCAACTGGACCATTTTTAGCCGCTACACCATCTTTAGCCACTTTACTTGTAATAATAATAATAATAATGATGGATCATGTATCAGTGCTTAAACTAATTGCTTCCGGTTAAGGTGACCAAAAATGAAACAAAAATTATTTACTTTTCCCATCTCTGGCCACAAACAGACTACCGTTGGAATAACAGGTTCCATTTCTGATTACCAAGTGGCAACTAATGAAAACGCTGTTTTTTTAATCCTTACTTACATCTTCATATCTTTATATATTTTGTTAACTACCTTTACATAAATAATTATTTTCGGACAATGGCGTAAAACAAAAAAGGGTTAAAAAACAGAAGTAACTATAAAAAGAAAAAACAATTAATTTTTTCTACTTTGGTATCATAAGCGAGTTTTTGTGAAACTGAAAGCAGTGTCACAAAGGAACTTTTTGTGAAACGCCTTTTTGTTTCTTTTTTGGATACTTATTACGTTGGTATTGCTGTAATAGCACGCTGGCCGGCGTCGGGCATCTCTACCGAGCTCCTGTCAAGGTCAATCCAAGTGTACAACTTAATTCTTCCATGACTGTTTCACAAAAATATCAAACTCGAGATTTTAAATTTGAAGTTGTAGTTGACATATGACACATGACACATGACAAATACCAACGCAACCAGTACCTAATCCTAAAAATCTCTAGAATATTTAGAAAGCACAATTTTCAAATTTTCTTGAAACTAAGAGCATCAAAGTAGAAAAAATAATATATTACACTCGTTTTATAAGACGTATTGTTGCACTCATGACATTATAGCACTCCTCGCTTCGCTCGTCGCGCCCCAAACTTATTCGTGCGACAATAGATCGTCTTATAAAACTTGTATATACTGTATGTATATACTATAATAACAACCGTACCAAAAAAATGTGTTAGCTGTCATTAGAAACAATGGTATGAAAGTAGTAACTGCATGTAAATTGTACAGAGGTCTGCAACAACAATGCGAAAGAAATGAAACGGAAACGGTAGGAAAAAATGGGTTTTAGGCAAAGACGTGACGGACAAATTAATTGAATGGATAAAAAACATTTCAAAAATGAGTTTTCCCGCGAGAAAAGAGAAACTTATTTACTGTGTTGGCATAAAAAGCAAATTTATCAGCCCCTTTTATCCAAAATATTCCTGGACATACGTCGTTTTATTTATTTATGAGACCTCATCACGACATATCACAAAAATATAAAAATTGGGACGTTGTTTGCTAGAAATACTAACTGTATACAGATGGTGCTAAAAGTGGCCACTGTAGGGGCAAAGTGGCCGAAGATGGTGAAATTGCTTATACAGTGCTTTCGATAAAACATTTTAGAAGAATTTTCACAAAAAATCCTCGGACCCGTCAACTTTAGTTTTTAAAACTGCATCTTTTTTAATATTCATAATTTTACGATCGTCTTTTGTTTTCGCACTATGGCGTCATCAACAATTTTTTTTAAATAGCACCCCATATTTTTGTTTACGAATTTGGATGCAGCACATTTTTCTGAGTACAGAAATGTCAAATTCGTATGACCTTGAAGTTGACGGGTCCGAGGATTTTTTTGTGAAAATTCTTCTAAAATGTTTTATCGAATTTATTCCTTACTTTACGAAAGCACTGTATACCGTCTAAATAATCAAATTAGGAAAATTTATAGCATTTCAGCTTAAAAACTGTAGCTTAACTAAAAAATATGAAGACTCAGTTCAAGGTATAAATAGAGTAATACGACTTACCATTATTCTTAGTCATTTGTTAATTTTTACAGTTACAAATTTGTTTTAAATGGCTAGAAATGGTTTCTCAACCCTAATGATTAATATGTAAAATTTAATATACTTGGTCAGTGCTGTATTCGATTTAAATATTTTCTTATTATTTTATTATTAAACTGCTGGTCAAAATTATTGCGCTAGTCAGAAATTTGGAGAATACTCTGCCCTTTTAAGTATTACTTATATAAATTAGCGTATGACAGCAAAAGTGAATCCGAAGTTTTACAATCTGCTCAACATTATGTTTTTTAATAATCCTATGAAGATTAATGGTTGACAATTACACGTTTTTTCAAAATTTCTGATTGTTACTATAATTTTGAGCAGTAGTTTATTTTTGATATTTACCAATGTTTATAAAATAATGAAGTTGTTTACCAAAATATCGTTTAAAATTAATATAGAAAATTAGAACTGGTTTAAAAGTTGTTTTCCAGTTTGATCATTTTTAGTACGGTGTCATAAAAAGATAAATCTAGAGACTATTCTGTAGTTACTGACTCTGCCGAGTAATAAAATAATGTGATCGACCTCCCATTGGCCGGTCAGTATTATAGGCGGTTCAGACGTTCAATATATACAGTGAGCGCCAGCCAAATGGAATAAATTAATTATCTCAATTATTGTGCATATTGAGAAAAAATCCCGAAATATGTCATTTTTAGTCTATCACAAGATATCCTGTAAAGTGAAAATTTCATCCCTAACCTCAACCCCATTCGAGTGACAGTTGCAACCCCCAAATTTTTAAATGGGAAAGGCGGCCTTGTGATACCTCATTTGAAAGGTATCTTCATGTTCTATTCAAAAATGCTATGGTTTAAAAATTTATTGCAAAAATGAAGAGTAAAAATAATTAATCTGTTTAACGAAATTCGTTACAACACATTAAAAAATCAAAAATTAATAGCGCTTCGTTCTTAGTAATGTAATACAATAACAAATATATCAATCAGCACTTTAAACTAAATTAACAGTCAACTAACGAAAAATGTTAATAAGTTTTTATGTCACTTTATGAACATTTCAATTGTTTTTGCTTGCCTTCTCAGTATCAAGAGCCAAACGCTCATTTCGTTGTTCTCTAAAGGTTTGCACTTCTAACCAGAGGATCTTATAACAACAGTTTTGCACGTATTGTACACGTGATTAGCGTGTGATCACTCCGTAGAATGAGTAACTGAAGTATATAAGTATAGTAACAGATACTAAACGACGAATATGTTATTCTCTATAACTCTATAATTTTAGTTACAAAAGCGAAACAAAAAAGACAATATTATAATGTTTTCAAAACAGTACCATTATGAAAAAAAATGAAAATGATTGACTAGTAAATGATAATACCGGATATTAGCAATAAATATTTCATGTTCAGTTCCACTGCTATCTTTGAAATGACGTATTAAAATTCGCAAACGTCTGATAAACGATTGATAATGTAACGGTTATTTTTTAAATTTATCTCTTTATTAATTTATAGCAAAATGAGAACTTAAAAATAAAATAGTTTTTACTGACATAATTATTTTAGTATTGTATTTGCCGACTATGAACTTCATAACATGTAACTGGTAAAAGTAGAAAGCTTTCTACTTTTATAAATTACAAGTAAGTATTGAAGTTCATGGTTTGGTCATCCTAAAATTTAATTTTGTTTGCTTCATTTTGCACTACTACTTTGGGGATGATTTGTTTCGACTAATTTTGATCATTTAGCTAATTTAACGGGAAAACATAAAACATAAAACATAAAACTCTATTTTTATTTTCTACTTTACTGTAATTGTTGCATTTATTTTAAATGTTAAAAGAAAAATGTTTAATTCGAAAATTTCTTATCTAACCGTTTCCGATATTACTTGTTTTCAATATAAACTCATAAACAAGATTATCATCACATTTGTAACATTTCGTGTTTGCGTGTACTTTTTCTACAAAGTGTTAAATACATTTCAACTCACTGAGAACCTACTAAATTAGACGTCATTTGTAAATATATCTACTCATATTGTAGTTAAATGTCAAGCATATGTGTGATAAAAAATAAAGTCGTTTTGCGCATAGTTCATGAGATGGTTTATAATATCATGTTGTTCCTAGAATCATGCCGTAATGCAGACATAAATTAACACCGAGTGACCGCGTTTAGGAGAAATTTATCTACGTCACTGTATCCAAGCTTTTTTTTTAAATGCATTCCTAAAAAGTATTTACGTCTACTAACCCCATTGCCGTGTGGTATCGCCCCGTTTCTGTCTTCTGGACTTAAAAGATCAATAGTTCTGCAAATGCGAATTTATTGAGGTTATAATTAAAATTTTTAATCAACATCAAAATTCCCCTTACGGCACTTCCAAGGTACATATTCCAGCTCTGGAAGATGATGTTGTGTTCTGAGTTGCTCTTCCGGACTTGATTGCGATTGCACCGTTAACAGCACTAAAGAAAGCGCACAAAGCTATTCCAAAAATGAAAAATACGTTCTTCCACGCCATTGTTCAATCTGAGAAAGACTGGTTTAAAGTGTTATTATATTTTCATTTTGTTAATGCGATTAGGTGGCGGATGCTGACGTTGAACATCAGGTCAAGATCATCGTGCGACTAGTTATGCGGAGAATACAAATTTTTCATTACTTTCTTATATATGCGGCTACTGAATCGACGAAAGGTGCTAAATAAATTAGCACGGCGATGTAGGTCAACTGCAAGTACAAATTAAATACATTCATTAATTTTTTGTTTTGGCAAATTGAAATAATTTAATTTATCATTCGGATGTGCTAATTCTTTAATAGCGTTATTAAAGTTTTAATATTCCTAAAATTTCCATTTAAAGTATTAAGTCGTAAATCAAGATAGTTTTTCTGGGTAATTTTAAAGTATTTTCACGTTAGCCATTAATTAAAAGGCTGAAAGGGATTCATTAATTATTCGGAACCTATTGGAATTAATTAAATTAACATAATCAAATTAGACTTAATGTTACCAGAAAAACTAAAAACTCGCTACAACTTTCAGTTTATGTAACAAAAATATTTTGGAGCAGCTAATCAGTGGCATTTTAGGATTAAAATTTTTGTATCACTTTTACTTATCTCATATAATTTATTGTAGAATTTTTTTCTATATTTAATAATTTTTGTTATAGGTTAAGATTCAATAAAAATAGTTAATGCTATCAAATTATACATTTTCGAATAAATTATCGAACGAATAACCATCACGTTTGTCAAATCCGACTATCAACATTTCGATTTCGAAAAAATAAATAGCATATCATTTGTTGCTGATGCCTTGACAATTTTTGCTCGAAGTACAAATTATTTGCAGCATCCCTTAAAAAGTTATAGAGGGTAAAGAATCTGATTAAAGTAAAAATTTATTATTTGAACGGTACAATTTGCAAGAACTAAATTTGAATAAAAATTTTTTTTTTAATAAATCAATTTATGATAGGAAATCCGTAATATCAATCAAATTTCTTAATATAAAGTGCAAATAACTTGCTATATTGACTGACTTGAAATTACTACAACGGGATAACCTAAATGATAATTAAAAATAGATCTTTTTATAATTTTTGAGTTGTGTCACTCTTTCAGTCTAGGTGCGATATGTCGTATATTGTATTCACCCTTGGTAATCTATTAGGTACTTATAGGTTGAATCTGTGTTCTTTAACCTTTTTACACCTGCAGTAAACCTCAAGAAACATCTGAAAATGAATTGTGTCGCTTTTTTGTTTAAATGGTAGCGCCACCTTTTGAGAACTAGAACAGTCATCACGCATTGGATACCAAATTATTTTCACTTGTAATACCACTAGAGGTTAAATTATTTCCGGATTTTAATTTAACGTTGAGTGGTATTCGGTAAGAAAATTTTGCACCTTTTTGCAATTTAATTTATGTATTGACATATTATCTATAAACGTCACTCAACGCTATAAATAATACGATATTTTGATTGCAAGTTCATGGGAAGCGTTGAATGGCATTTAATGTCAAATGGCATCGTTTATTCTGGTTACATGTACTTAATGTAAGTATTAGTGACAGTAATTATGACGTCAAAAAATTTCCACTATAATTCACTCCAGGGTCCTACCCAATCGGAAAAAATTTCCGAAAAAATACTTGCGTTGCCTTGGTAGCGGTTCAAAAGAAAGGCTTCTGATTGGTTAAACAGGCTGGTGCAAAATTTTTATAAGTAATATCACAAGAGAGTGAGAATAAATTGAAAATAATTTGACAGATTTTCGAAAACTTGTTGCCAGGGAATAGACACGAGAGCCCGTAAGGCTCGAGTGGCTATTCCCAAATGGCAACAAGTTTGAAAAAATAACTGGAGTATTAGTTTCTAATTAATTCTCACTCTCGAGTGGTATTCGGAAGAAAATTTTTTAATGTTTGAATCAAAAATGCAGCATAAAAAATACAGTTTAACAGTTTAAAATAAAACTGGTGACAGATGTCAGATAATCTTTGCGGGAATTTTCTGCAGTAGAAAATTCTCACTAAAATAATGTTGTGATTGGACAGAATTAAGCACGTGTGCCCAAATACTGCTAAACGATTGGTGAATGAAATCAAAAAAAAAAAAAATCAATGATAGATATTTATTTATTATTGATTTAAATATTGTTGACTAAAAAATGTAGTACAAATTTCGTGCTTTAATGCTTATGTACAGCACTCCAGCTCATCAGAAATTGTCTTTACGGGCTCATTTGTGAAACCAAACTGTCACGCTGTAAAATGCAACTTTCCCACACTTGATTGGAAATAACTATCTATTCTTAAGAAGAAAACGAAAAAAAGTATCCCTTTAAAAATAAATCTACCTACTACAACTTTTTAATATTGATATCCTTGTAAATTACAAGGTATCAAATGCCAATTAGCGTAGGTCCCTCAAATTTTCACCCTTAAAAATATGGGGGGGTTTTATACAGAGTATCTCAGGTAAGGTACCTACTGTTTACTTATAAATTTGGTTCCTTTGTTCATAACAATATTTTTAAAAAAATTTTTACACTTATTACAATCACAACATTTTAAAACCTTCTTTAAAACATCGTCAAACACATATTACATTTTAAAGAAGGTTTTAAAATGTTGTGATTGTAATAAGTATAAAAAATTTAAAAAAAAATATTGTTATGAACAAAGGAACCAAATTTGTAAGTAAACATACATTTACATAACAAGGGCAAAAAATTAAATAAATTAATTAAGGTACCTACTGTATAGTATCGAATACGATCTATCAAATGGTGAAAATTTCAATTTTTAGTATCAGTGAAGTTCTATAAATGAAACATGGTAGTACATACAGTGGAACCCCGTTTTTACGTCCCCGCATTTCATGTTTTCCCGTTATTTGCGCCTAATTTTTACAGTCCCGTTTCATTTTAATGTAGATAATACCCGGTTTTACGTTTACTTTTCCCGCAATTTACGTTAGAAATATTTAAAGTGCAGTTATTAAATTTATTAAATTTAAAAATTCCATTTATCTTAGCATATTCGATTAAATTCATGAAAATCGTTGAAATGAATGTTAGCAGTTTTTACATACGGCTGCACTTTGCAAAGTTTCGTGATCGTGATTAGGTGGACAATTTTTTATTTTATTTTGTATTGATTCTTGAAAAAGTGAAAGAACACGTGGGCTCGCGCATAATTTTGATATACCACTTTGGCTACAATAATAAAAAATCGCGATTCAATTAAAAAAAGTGCCATTCTATGTGGTCCCATGGTAAAAAAACGCATGTACAAAAGAATTTGAAAGTACAAAGAATTTATAGTATTGAAAGAAACCTCAAGAAATAAATTTACAAGAAAAATTTTCATTGTCATTAATTTACATTTTCCCTCCATTTCAGTTTTTTTTTGTCAGTCCCCTCAAAAACGTAAAAACGGGGTTTCACTGTACTTCGTATTACAGATGCGGATTGGTGAACAAGCACAAAACTATTCTAAATTTCTCAAAACAATTTCTCAAAAAGTGTCACGTACTATTTTCAAATGCCCTTACTCAAATCACCGTTTCCATCTATTTAAAAACTTGGCAAACCGTTATTTTGAAATAAAAGAATATCTATTTTATGTATCAATATTTTCAACTTTTGCTCCGGCTAACCAAGATTTTTTAATTGAAAGATGATCTTTTTATTGCAGATTTGAATTGTATGTAAACATAAAATATTGTACCAAACATTTTTTTGAAAAATGTCTTCTATGATTTTCAAATGGCCAAAAACATTAGTTTTGGCGGAAAAAACGATTTTGGCACTCTACTCGCAGCTAGGGTTGCCATATCAAAAAATCAATATGGAGGACAAAAAGGAGGACTTTTGAGGAAAAAGGACAAATTTGTAAAATTTAAAAAAAACAAATAATGAAAAAACATTATTATGAACTAGCATTGAATTAAAAAAGCTTACTGCACTGACTACCTATGGTTTTTTATTGAATAGGAGGACAATATTTACGGGAGGACAAAAGGGTAGGAAGAGGGTGGAGGTGGTCGTGTCTTCCCAAAGGAGGACGTATGGTAGCCCTACTCGCAGCATAATCTCAGATCTGCGACGAGGAGGTGGCAGTTCTTGTGTTGTGGAAATAATGACCTGTGGTTCGTTGTTTCCAGACTCAATCGCTTATAAACCTACTTATTTACTTGTTCGATTATCAAAAAACATTTAAAAACAAAAATAATATCATTATCATGGTGATAAGATTGATATAAAAAACGTGATAGCGTTAGAATTTATTTCACTTGTCACATTATGTAATTACAGTCGAACTCACTTATAATAGACCCGCTTATAATGAACTCTCGTTTGTTATGGGCCGACTACCAAAGTCCGGACAAAATTAAATTGAATATTATAGACTCGCTTATAATGGATTATTGTTTGTAATGCTTTAAAATTTAGCTAATAACCCTTTATTTCCAAACCGAATTCGGGGATTATTAATAATGGGTAGGTGACAGTTTGAAAAAATACTTTAAAGAAGGGGATATTGGAATTGAAATTCTTAGTCAATTGCACGAAATATAAATTGTTTTCAAATACAGGTTTTTAAGGAAAAAATCTTTCAAAATCAAAATTGCAGATTTTTTGTAAGTTGTGTAAGGTTTAAGTTTTTCTATTTCTTTTTATTACTTGCAACTTATAATTTAATTCTGTTCTGAATTAGATAAAATGGACAATCAGCAGTTATAATGGGCTAACATTGACGCCCCCCTCAAGTCCATTATAAGCGATTTCTACTGTATTGCACGAATACTATTTTCTTATTTCTGGCATACATACATACTTTTATTTTATTATTTTGATCATTTTAAAAGACATATATTGTTTATTTACAATAAATTAGTGACTAAGCGAGCTATAAAGTTATTTATTTATATCTATGTTGTTATTACGTAAGTAATGAGGACATGATTTATTTTGACACATGGGTATCGAATTCGTAGGCACAGTCAATTTTCCAGTGGGTATTTCGTCATAGATCGGCTCATTATTCGGGTATGAAAAGATTTCAATCTTTGTCGGTTTGAAGGTGCCAGTAGATGGCGGATGATCGTAAAAGCATTCCAGGCTGTCTGAAATTCAAAACTAATCTTTTAACACATCATCCACATTTAATAAACAAATTACTCACTGCAAGCATTTGTGATCGAATTTTCGCGAAAAGCTTCAGGAATAGTTACATTAAAAATTAAGTTCGTCTGAAACGTTTGGAAACAATCCATTTCTTCTGGCGCTCCGAAGGCAGGGTTTTGAAAAACGGGAGGTTCTATAAAAAAATAGAAAAGAAAATTTCTTTAAGTAAAACCACCATGAAAAAGGAAAGTTTGCGAGCAAACCGAAAGTGAAAATTATGTAAAATAAAACAAAAATTTCACTGTGACCCCGACGTGAGTCGAACACGCAACCTTCTGATCTGGAGTCAGACGCGCTACCATTGCGCCACGGAGTCTTATTTACTTGCCGTGGAAATATAATAGATCAAACAGAAAATAAGACTTTGATCTTTAAATAAATGAAATACCTAATAAAAAATTAAATTTATAACTTCTTAATGAATTCATATTGATTCCTTAAATTCAATTAATCGTAAAATATTTCCGGAATATCAATGTCTTTCAAGGCAATCTTTTTAATTTAGTTTAATAATTGCTCCTTTTGTATCCAATTAATTTATTGCAAACCATTTATACAAAACCACAAAAAAAATGTATCCGTGAATGTACTGACAAAATTTTCATTCAGCAGTTAAAGAATATTAATGTCCTTGCTAATTAGATTTATTTTATATCCGTTAAAAAAGAATAAGGTTACTTTACTTTTTAAATGCAACAATTAGACCGCAGCTTAGTCATTTGCAAAGTACAATTGCGACCTTTTTTGAACGTAACTCTGAATTAAATTGTTCTTGTTTAATCATTTTCGTTTGTGGCTCAATTAAAAACCTCAATTCACAAGTGGTTCAGTACAAAAGATTTACCTTTTTTGTTGGCTACATGGAACCTTTAATTAATAACACTTTACAATTTTTTTTGAACTCATTTAATAAAGTTTAATTAATTCATTTCAGAATTTTTTGTCTTTGTAATACTAACCGGGTAATGGTGCTTGAAAAAATGTGTTGGTAAAAGGTGAAGTTTCGCCATTAGTGACGGTGGCATCTTTGGTGGAATTTTTACTTTTTAATTTTTTTTTCAAGTGGCGCCTGGTGCAAAAAATGATCAATCCTGTCAATAAAATAAACGCCGTTGCGACGCTGGCAATGCTTATTTGTAAATATAAATCAGTAACATCAACAGTCGGTATGTGATCTTGATGAATGAATCTATCTTCAACAATAGATTCGTAATTTACCAAATCGTCGTCCAATAGTACGCTCTCGGTTGTACTAGTTACGCCAACCTCCAATGAATTTACTTTCGCTTTTGAATTAATAGTAATCAACATTGCAACAGGTCTATCTGTTATCTCGTCATTAGCGCGTGTCGTTTTATCATTGATGTCATTTTCAAATGATCTTTGCATAGGAAGTAGATTGTCAGCTTCCGTACTAAAAAAATCCTGTTCGATAGGAATATCCGTTGAATATTCATTTAGGGAATCGTTCAGTTTTGGTGTTTCTTCTGTTGAATGATAATGTTCAAAAAATATTTGCGTCGTGGTAGTATCATTGTAGTTACTGGTGAAAAATAAAGGTTCTAAAGAACACTCTCCTGTAACGATGTCACAACTTTGACAAGAGCATATTTGTTCGCAATATTTTCCATAATGACCCGCAGGACATTGTAACTCGCATCTGCCATAAATGTTTCTTAAAAAATGGTAGTGTGGAAATAAACTGTTACTTTACCTACTCCCATTCCATCCTAATGGACAATCGCACGCTCCATTTATAGGGTTGCAGTCACCTCTCTCGCATATGCATTCATATTTGCAGGATTGACCCCAATGCAACGAATCGCAAACTAAAACAATTATGTTTTACATTCAAAATATTGATTACCTTGGAATGGTAAAATTGATTTAATCTTGCAACCAAATTGAATGACTAATATTTATTAGATTTATTGTTTCTGTTAACCAACGAAATGCGATATGAGCCTGCAATTATGAACAAAAGAGCTTTCGTAAAGCTAAACATTAAATCTTTTAAAAGTGATTTATCTATGCTGAACTTAATTTTAATCCAATAAGATTTCGAATAAGTATGCAGTTCCGTTGAATTGAAAAGATTATCTTTATTTTAATAGCAGGTATTAATTTCTATTTGTAGAAGTAAATAAGAAAAAATAATATTTTCCATTTTTAAATAAACAAAAAAGACATTAAATAAAATAATAAAACAACGGTTTTCATGCTTTATTCACGTCATTAACAAATCAATATCTTCCTATGTTATCATCTGTATAAATGGAATAATATAGTCGAATTCATTTAAAACGAGCACGGTTATAATGAGACCCCTAGATATAACAAGCATTTCTTAAGTAAATGGTTGAATTCATGTTTCTTTGTTTACTTACTTAAAAAAGAAGAGCAAATTCTAAAACATTCTTTTGTCAAAAACCGTTTTACACAAAAGCTGTTTAAAACTTTAGACTTTCCGAGAGTACAACACATTTTGAAAGATTTCATCTTAAATAAATCTTACTTCTCGTTCAACACTTATCTGTTTTACTCCGGATGGACACTTTTCGATATGATAAACATCTGACATTGAAAGTTCCGAATAATTATGTAATTAAAAGTAAAAAAAAAACATAATATGGCAAACTCATTTATATGGTCCCTTGAAGTTTATTATAGCCGGCGTAGGATGTATATTGAAAACATAAGTTACAGAAGGCAATGCCTTCTTGCACGATTTTAAAATTTGGTCGCGAGCGAATGGCAAAACGAACTGTTTTATGCTATTTTCTCTGTTTTACCTTTAATTGCACTATTTCTTTATATTTTATGAGTAAAACTATTTGATAATTCTATCAAGGGAAATTGTTTTGGTAGAACATTTAAATTAGCGACAATAGTTTGAGGTAGGCATTTCTAGAAAAGTTTAAATAGTTGTAAAAAGAAAATTAGTTTCATTTTGATAATTTCATCATTTTATGCAAAGTCTGTTTCTGAGATATTCTGTAAATTATTTAATGTTGGTTTATCAGTTTCAGAAAACAAAATTTCACTAAAATCGTTTAAGAATAGGGCATTAAAATCATTAATTCTTGAAACGGTTGGAAGGCTGTGAAAAAGTATTTTTTTAAATTTATGTTGGTAGTAATCAGTACTTAATACCATAACCTACACAATTTTGATAAAAGCACTTAAATGTTACAGAATATTAAAGACAAAGTTTTGTTCATCGGAAGTTTTTTTTTAAAGTTATGTTGCTTCCTTCGACAGAACAGTTTTGTGCTATATTCTCTAATTCTAAAGCTAAATCACTAATATACCCTTAAACTGACAGATGTAAAATGCAATTACTATCAACATAAAATAAAAAATATATATATTCACAGCCTTCTAACCATTTCTAAAATTAATGCCAAAGCAGAATTTTTTTATTCATAGTTGCTTAGAAAAATATTTTCTAGTGGGAATTTAAAAAAAAATCGGAAAAGAAACAATAAACTCAAACTTCTAAAAAATCTTTAGGTTTAGATATTGTTCTTAGATAATATTTATCAACTGTAGTTATAAGTTTTTTTTTTTCAAATTTGCTGAGTAGATTTTTATTAGTAATAAAATTGATAAACATAATTTTGTACTGTTTAAGCATTCAAATATGTTCGCTGCGATAAATTTTCTGCGATTATTTCCTTCATGCACGTAAAACGTCACAGTCACCATGGTTTTCCTCAGTTTTATAGCGACTATTTCATTCATGCAAATTTCGTCCAATCAAAATCCATCTTTTTAACGAAAAAATTGTTTCGTACCGACAAAATTTCAAAATAAAAATTTTGCCAGTGCTGCTGAACCAATGGAAAGTTAGAATGAAGCAACCTAGCGGTTTTTCAGCGGCAATTTTTCCTTTGTTTTTGACAAACATAGTAACCGATTCATCAAGTCGCTGTTATTATAATATTTTTGAAACGTCAGTTATAAAAATGTGTGACAATAAAAATAGATTTGGTGATTTATCAATCGCAAATATTAAAGCGTTCACTGCCAACGTTATCCCTCTCAACACTGTTAAAACTAAAAATTCAATATGGTTGCAGTTCAGCGAATTTTGTAAACAGCGGCGTTATGATTTATTTTCGACAACTCCTGATGAAATCGCAAAAATATTACAAAAGAACAGAGAAAACTACAAAGAAACTAGTGTCAAATCAATGTGGAATACAACAGCATTAATGGCCCAGGAAAAATATTTAAAATAAAATTGATTTGTCTTGCCTGTTTCATGAAATAGTCATGTCAAATTTCATTCGTGAGATAATTTTGCCCGGCAAAATTTAATGATTATTCCACTCAAGTTTATTGCTTTAGGCAATTTCGCTCATGCCAATGTCAAAAAACAACTCGCCCGAGGGCTCGTTGTTTTTATCTGACACTGTCATTCGCGAAATTGCCAAGCAATAAACTTTCTTAATAATAATTAAATTTTGTCGGCAAAATAATCACACTTATGATATTGTATATGATTAAATTAACGTGTCAAAATTTACCCGATTAAATTTTGACGTCTCAGACGTGTCAAAATTTACCCGATTAAAATTTGACGTTTAATAGCTTCTGAATTTTTTTTTGCAATCATTATCAAAGATTCCTCGACAAGTAAATAAATAATTCGTTGTAAAATCTATTTATTCAAATTAATAATCAGGAAATAATCATGCCGAATACCCCGCGTGCATGAAAATAGCCTGATTAAATTTTTACGTTTTTGTCGCAACGTTTTGCCATAAACAAATATTTCTCGTAAATTTTCCACCCAAAATCCCTCGTGCTGCGCACTCGAGATCTTGTTACGTGGTAAATTTGCTCGACATATTTCTAGGCAAAACATTTAGACAGAAACGTCAAAATTTAATCGGCTATTTTGATGCACTTGTGATATTACTGTTGATTAAATTACGCTGCTACCCTGGAATTTATTGGTTTTATAGTAACCAAGTCAATTTATACACAAAAAAGGGCCCACCTTGCAGAAGGTTGTTAGTGCATAAATTAACTGCGCTACTATAGAACTAGTTTTCTTAATGCGAATTAAGTTTAGCATAAATATATAAATATTTTTAATTCTTTTAAAGTGTATTACGCAACAATAGTTTGGAAACTTGAAGGCATAAAGTAATGTCCAATTAATTTGCATTGTTTTAAAAATTCCTATACCTACAGTATTCAGGACATTGAGATACACTTTGTGATAAGGCGTTTAAAATGCTTTTCTTATTCGATTTAACTCACCATTGCGTAACAAAAATGACTTGTTAGTTTTAGTGAACGAAGGACTGGTTCCCATACTGCAAGGCAATCAATCATCTATTCGTAAAAAACACTTTAAAAATAATAAAAGAATACATTAATAAGCTTATTCGTAAATAATTTACAAATTTCACAGTATGTTCTGAAAGCTAACGTTTATTCATGTCAGGTCTGAAAACTTACATGTTTAGCCATTACGAAAAATTTCATGAATTAATTGCTGAAAATGAACATAAATGTTGTAATTTCTGACAGTTTTAATGGGAGATCTTTTATGTTTATACCTATTTAAAATGTTTGCTGGTACTATAAAAAATTCTTAGCGTTACAGAGGAAATTACGCGAACGAACAAATAATTTGTACTTTAAAGAGTTATGGTTAATTAAAATAATTGTTTTATCTTCAAATTAATGATAAATTAAGAGTAATTTTTTATTTCTGACATAACCATTTAACTGCGGCTCGTTTATGGCACTGACAACATTACAAAGTGTTTAATTATGCTGCAAGACCTAAATCTAACAGTAAATCGGTAATTACCTCAATCTATCGCTTTGAGGGATAATTTGAAATAGTCGCAAATACGCACTTGGCACTTCAAATGCGAACATCTCATATTAAGTAACCTGTTGCAAATCTCTGGCATTATTAACAAAATTGAACGGCCGCATGTAAAGTGTCCGTCATGTGATAACTTTCACAAAATACGATGAAATAAAGCAATTCTTCCTAAAGGTACCAACGATCGTGAAAGTTTTACAACAATTTCGTGACGCTAAATTTTGCAATAAAAGTGATTAGGAATTTGTATCAATTTACCTCTATTACAGTCATCACCTTCGTAACCTGGATTGCAGTAACATCTATCGAATTCATCGCATATTCCTTGTATACATTTGGGACAGCGCGATACGCAAATTTTACCGTCTTCTTTAAAACCGTCGCAGCATCTTTTCACCGTTCGGATTCGATCCTGTTCCTGCAAAATTTTGCAATAATAAGTGAAAATGTTTTATCGCGAAAACATAGTCATAATTAATTTTTGCCCTCATTCTTAATTAATTAGATCACGAACAATAAGTCTCAAAATTCTATTAACAACAGACTGCAAAAATTAAACTGATTGCTATCAATTTATTAGCCAGACATTCTATTACACTGATTATACACTCTGCATGTATAATTATCCAATCGATGCTCTTTGTTAAAAAATTGTTTAGTTTGTACATGTGTTTGTTTTTCATGGGCGGGCTTTGCAACATCCATTTTCGATTTATTATCGAACTGGATCAATGTATATGCGGAGTACACGCCATGATCGGTGTTTGCAATCACTTAAAACAAATTTAATGGGTTTTATCTGAAATCTAATTATTTTGCGTTCCTTCTACGGATTCGTGTAATAATTATGTAAGATATTTTACGTATCGAGTACCATGCGTGCTCTACTTATCCCCTACCGTGATTAGTGAAAGCACGCGGCCGTGAAAAGCACATTTACTGTGTGTCCTGTAATTATCATGAAATGTAAATGCGATTACTTGAATAATTTGCCGACGAAAAAATGTTTTTTTTTCATAGGAATTAATAAGAAATGTTTTAATTTCGTTTAATTGGTGAAGGTTACCAACCCACTACTTTAAGTAGTTCACGTTCACCAGTCAATACTGTTGTTATGAAAGAGTTGTGCTTGAATCCGTTATTTAACGCGATAATTGGAAACTTTTCTCGATTGTGGAGCATTCCAGCAGGAAGTAAACAAATTTGATTCCCACAGTTGAAAAAAATAGGCAATTTTGTATGGCAGGAAATATTAGTGCAACATGTAGGTGTACATAGTTGTAAATATCGTAAGTGAGCGGTGAAAGTGCACAGTAATGATTGGCCACTACAAAATCATATATCTTCATTCACAATAAGCGTTGGAAAAACCTGAAAGCACTACATTCGAAAATTAGATTATGTAGGGTCGAGACTCCATTTGTAGCCACTTTCAGCAAATTTGTAATTGAAACAATTAACAAATCACTAAGGGCCCGTTGCAGAAACGAAGTTAACAGCGGTGTCAGCTAACAGCTAACTTCTTTTCTGCAACTGGTCCTAAGAATAAAAGCAAACCACATTACTCTATTTATATCTTAAACTGTTTTTATACTATTTAGTTACACTACAGTATTTAAGCTGAAATGCTGTAAGTCTTTATAATTTAATTATTTAGCCGATATGGGTAATTTCACCATCTTCGGAAGCCTTGACCCTACAGTGGACACTTTTAATACCTAGCCTACTACACCTCAATTTCTACGTTTTTGTTATTTTTCTTGATGACGTGTCGTAAATACATAAAACCACTTTCCCACAAGAGTGTTTTGGATAAAAGACTTGATAAATTTGCTTTTTTACCAACTTCTTGACAGAGTAAATAAATAAATAAGTTTTTGAAATGTTTTTAATCAATTTAACTAATTTATCTTTGCTTAAAACAGAATTTTTTGCTACCGTTCTCGTAGTACGAGAACATTTTCCGATTAATTATTTTTTTAAAATAGCAGCTGGTACTCCAGTAAAATAAGGATTCAAATTCGAAATGAAAGTAATCAAGCTGACGTTCTGAAGACTGGCTGAAAAATCTCATATTATAATCTCGTGTCCGCGTCAGAAGATATGGAAGGTCAAAGGTCACGAAAATTGGTTTTTCGCTATTGTCTCATTTTCTATGCGTCTGTCATTTAAGGTGATTTTATAACTTGTAGATCATAAAATTATCTACAATTTTTATTTCATCCATTTTTCCGTATGATCAACCGTTCTCGAGATATAACACGTAGAGTAGTAGAGTGATTGCCAAACTGGAAGAGGCAATGGGAGGAGCTTAGAGTCGCAGAGTTTTATACCAGCGGCGTCGCGCGAGGGCCTACTGTAAAATTCATGGAAATGACAGAACTGAATTTCGTGATTTTACATGCACTGGATCAATAACATATTTAAAAATGTAAGGTGGCCACAAAACACACCAAGTCATCAAAATTGTAAGACGGTTAAGTAAACAACATCTATCTATCTTGCGGACGCCTTGAGGGCGACTTTTCTGATAAAAGTGAACCTGATGGCGACTATGTTTTTTTGGAATGTACTTATGAATTGGTGTTTTTTGATATTACACGTTTGCAACGACACGACACGTCAAATTCGCAGGCGAGTTTCAGAGACATTGTGGTCGACTTCCAGAGGCATTGCGGTCGACGCTTTGGTCACCCCTGGTATATAGGATGACACAATGTAAACTGCAAAACCAGGTATGTATTTCGCTATACAAAATTAATTATCAATATCAAATGATTTCAATGGCAAAAGTGAATTTATTCCTGTAATTCTTGAGGTTTTAGAATCAAATGTGACGGACAACGAGGATGATGATGATGATGATCTGGAAATTGAACTTGGCCGATCAAAGGAAGATGATGACGACGAACAAGAGGAATCTTAACAATGGAACATCTGTCCAACTTTCCTGCGAGTAATATAATCACAGTTTACAGTGTGATATAAATATTGTCAAGACACACGGACAACAAATATGCATAATAACTTTTGATCAGCCACTGTATATTCAATAATAATTTTTGTTTAGCGAACTATGTACCTGGCTCCGCAATTTACATAGCGTAATCCTATATACCAAGGGTGGCCAAACCGTCGTGTAATACCAAGAGAACATCAATTCGTAAGTACATTCTCAAAAAGCGTAGTCGCCTTCAGGTGCAGATTTATCAGAAAAGTCGCCGCCAAAATCGAAAAGTTTGGCCACCCCTGCAACATACAGATGCGCGCGTACCAGTCGTAGCACTGTTTTTTCGAGATTATAGGAGACTTTTCAACCAATTTTTGCAAGGTCAAAACAAAGGTTTATGCAAAAATTCAGTTTCATCACTTTGATTCCGAACTTGAATCCTCATTGCACCTTATTTGACTATACATACTATACGGGCATTGACAATTTGGTAAGGTTGGTACTGATTTTTTTTCTTTTGGCAGTTATTTCTGTTTTTTAACATTTTTTCATTTTGACGATAATTACTTATCTAGAGTTATTAGGTAGGCACTTAATTAAATAAAAAAAGATGTGAGGATTAAAAAACAGCGTCTTCATTAGTCGTCACTTGGTGACCAGAAATAGAACTTGTTCTTCAATCAGTGATCAGTTTGTGACCAGAGATGGGAAAAGTAAATAACGTTTGTTCCATTTTTGGCTACTCTACTTAAAAACGAATTGAAGATACAATTAATTTAATCACATAAATATAATCCGTTATTATTGTAATAACTACCGAAACTTATATCGAAACATTACCAAGCGTATTTTATTGATTAAACCTTGATTATCCTGCCTTTCCACTTATCTGCTAGTTTAATATGATCTGTTAGCTAAAGTGTTTAGCAACAATTGTTGTAGTTACAGCAACGATTATTATTAATTATCGGTTAGATGTGGATCAAAATTTTTTTGGCGATGTATTTAAAAACGCCAATCAGTCACATCTTAGTTATTCACTTACCAGAAACCTTATAAATACGTATTTACAAGTGGCTACAGACGGTGTCTCGACCCTATTTATTTTCTTATTCAACTTTTCTGTTGGTTTGCCAGTGTGTCGCATGGAAGTAATTTTTAAATAATGTGATCCTTTGTGTATGCACAATACATTGTCATTTTGAAATATTTTCTTCATTCACGTTTAGTTCAATATAACAAAAACTTAATTTCGCACATTTAAGTTCAAGTTTTATTTGCAATCATATTAAATCGATAAGTTGTTGAAATCAAGTTTAATATTATGTTATTAACGTGTTATATAAATTTTTCCGCATTTTTGCTTTCTATATACGGCGATCAGACTTGTTTTATTACGGATCGATTGCTCTGAATACGTCTCCTTAATTTTTACAACCTCAATAACTTTACCGGCATAATTATTTAAGCACACTTTCTTCTTACGTCTCTTAATTTTTAGAACAATAACCGCCACTTTTACAACCATGACGAAATGATGATTAGCAGACCTAATAATTGGTCTAATTATATTTTAGAATCAATGTTAAAAACACATAGCGAGTAATTTGTCTCAAATTACGACATTTTATAATTTCTCTTCATAAAAACTCTATTAAAAGACTCTATTTAAAATTAAGCATTACAATTAGGAATGCCCTTATTATCGTTTTCGTGGCATGTTATAGTTTTTTTAAAGTTTTTCAAAGAATTAATCGGCAAGTGGTAATTAGAAGTTTTCATTTCACAAGTGTTCTCAACTAGAAAAATTAATTTGATAACAACACGTAAAATATGAAGTATACATGACATTGGTCGACAAAAGGAACTTTAAAAGTTAGGTAAAATACTTATTATATTGTAAATAAACTGAAATTGACAATATTAGTAACATATTAAATAATTTATTAAAGTTAATGTGATTTTTAACTATATTAATTTATTTTGTACATCAAGACACAAATTTAACAATAAGCTAGATTTTAGACAATTTAATTTGAAGAACAACATTCCCTTGGTAGATTTTTCAAGCTAAATAAGTGCCCTTAACACATACTAAAAAAATGTCCCCGAATTGGATTTCGAGCTCTCGTAAACTTTATGTTTGATGTGGTGAGAAAAAATAATTCTTGAAGAGTTTTGAATAAAATTGTTACGAAACCCAAGAAAAGCTTAAATTGGTGGTTGGTTAATAAATAAGTTGAGGTAGTTTCCTCAGGAAAATATAATTTTCAAATTACCACTAACAGTCAAAAGTTTTAAAAAGTACACGAATGGTGTTGCATAATATGTTACAGGTCATTACGTTTTGGATGGAAGTTTCAATAAAAAATGTTATTTAGAAATTTTTAATTATTTTGTTTTGGCCGAATTCCCCGGTGAAAATCTAAAGTTTAGAGGAAGAGTAATGTTTTTAGACGGGTGTTCTGCACACTTTATAGTGTGTATTTTAATTTCACAAAGCTATGGAATTTTTTTTTTAACTTTATGTTGATAGTAATGGCGTTTTACATCTGTCTAATTTGCTAACACTGCATAAACTGATAGTAAAATAATAAAAGTTTAGATCTTTCCATTTAAAGGCTATCACTATGTATATGTCACTATGTCTTTCAATGAATATTTCCCCATCTCATCCAACAAAACAAAAAAGTTACAGTCAAATGCCGACAGAAGTTGAAATAAAAATCATAATAAACTGAGTCGCACATTACACTGTAATGTCAGAGTAAACGTTCAAATCCGGCCTAGGACGGGTAATAACCCTAGTTAATTTATACATTTTTCCATTAACCTATTTTTTATGTTAAAAGTATGTGAGATTTATAAATTAATAGTGTTTAATCACCGTCATGGAGTATTTATTAAAAGTATTATATAAATTACATAAATTATAATATTTTAAATTTAACTACACAGTTTATGTGTCTGTCTAATGAGTGTTACGTTATTCGTTTAAAGTATGTTCCTTCGCTATACAAATATGTATTCAGAAGCATTTTTTAGTTCTTGATGAGTTGTTAATATGTCATTCATATATAATGGTAATTTACAAATCACCGATGTATTAATCATTTTATTTCTTCCAATTTTTTGCTGTCCTCGTTCAAAAGTCTTAAAACAAAATTTTCATTCACTTTATTTTCCAAATTTAACTCATTTCAGTCGTTATATTTTTGACTCGGTCCTATGGTTCGTTCGTTTTTTCACTTCATTGCGTTTCTGTCTACATTCTGAAGCATCATCAATCACTGAAGGAATGATTACACGTCATCTCGGAGAAATATTTTTTTCACAATTGTTTAGATCATTTTTATTACCTACCTGTACCTACTTTCTTTAAATTTTCTCTTAATACAATCCATGAATGGCAATAAAATTATGTAATGTTAATACATGCTAATGATATATTGAATCGTCTATTTTAAACTATGCGTGCGAAATATTAATGGCTACTAATTAAAATTTTTAATAATTGCTACTTTTAATAACTACTCATCGCAAATGTTACCTTCGAAGAAATAACAATTTACGACGAAGTATATTTGTGACGCCAAAAAGTAAAAAAATATTATGTAAGTAATGATAGAAATATAGAAGTGATTGAAGTCAGAAATGTGGAATTTATTGATTGATACGTACCACAGTATTGGATTCATTTAGTGTCTTTGTCGTATAATAAGAACAGCGTGGTGGAACATTCATGCACCACTTGTAATTTCTGACGATAATATTTTTTAAATTGTATGTTGTAACGTTAAGTTTATATCTGCAACAAAATAAAAACATTACAAACCTGTTTAATAATAAACAAGTGGTTAGTTAATTAAGTCCTAATGGAATTAAAATTTAAGAA
Source organism: Dascillus cervinus (assembly GCA_949768715.1). Lineage (NCBI taxonomy): Eukaryota > Metazoa > Arthropoda > Insecta > Coleoptera > Dascillidae > Dascillus > Dascillus cervinus. Next base: position 13,002,289 of record OX458316.1, on the reverse strand, counting down.
TCTCGAACAGACTAATTTTCATACGTTACGCAACGAATTTTTGTGTCGCTCTAATAATACGGTATAGCAGTGCGTTACATTAAGTGAACGTAAATATTTATAAGAGGGAAGTAGTACTCATCTCCTTCCGCTATAATTTTACTTTCATTTGGTAATAGCATTATCATTCTTTTTGCGTGTGTGAAATATTTTTTTTCAATTAAAAATCCTGCTCACATTTTAATGTCCAAATTGATCTTAATTAAAGATAAGTAATTTTAAATTACTTTTTTTAGATAGTAATTACCAAGCATTCAATGACGTCGAACACGTACGCATCTACTTGGCGAGCATTGAATACACTTCCTTTAATCCGAACAATCGCTAATGGTCATGTTTACAGACTTATCAAGATGGAAATCGGAACGGCATGTTTTGATCTAGTTAGAAAAACGGAATGTCGCTTGCTACTTATGTTGAATAATAAACAACGAAAGTAAAAGTTCTACGACTCATGTTTATTTTATCTTCAGAGAGTTACTTTTTGTTACGTAAAACTGCAAAACACTCTTCTGTTTTTATTTATTCGGTAGAACAGCTTTTAAGCGCCGTTCGACTAATCGAACCGCTCTCTCGTAGACTTTGTTAAGCCATGGGGCATTATAGGGGAAACTCTGTAATTTAGTGCAGTAGAATATTAACGGGCAATCGAGCATGACGAGGTCTGAATATACAGTAAAACTCAGTTATAATCAATTTTCAGAATAAAATTTAGATTTTTACTACATAATAATTGGGTAACGAAATACAAAATGCTTTTCTGTAATTAATTTAGTATATGCACAACTTTGTTGAAGAATTAAAACAGGTGCGGCCGGTAAGTTAACTTTACACAGAACCATCTCAACGCTTCTTGACTAACGAATTTTGTCTTTGTGTCGGCTCCTCCAACGTTAATGGTACCCCGAAAGAAAACCTTAAACCTTAAACTTTGTATTCAACCCTTAAATGGCGCCGGGGGTCCAGTGGACCTCAAACCTTTTTCAATCGCAAATATTTAAATGTTTCTGCCGGAAATGCAGCTCGTGTCCCCCCCCCCCCCCCTAGCGACAGTTGAGATGTTGCACTATCTGTTTACACTCAGCTCAAGCCAGTCGTCCTCTAAGACCTGTGTAACAAGGTCAAAAGTTATGGTAGGGCCGAAAGAGCCCCAGTGTGTCATATACGTATACATCTGGGATTTTGAAATTTACCCATGCTTTAAATTTTTCCACTCTATGGGAATTACAGCAAAGTACCACGGTCATCCTTTGCTTGCTCTTGTCTCCTTCACGACAACGGTTACCTTTAAAATCTAGTGTACGATTTGGCAATAAAGTTGTGTCGTGCCTATACCCTCATAAAAAGGACAAACCGTTGGCCAGTACATTATTTCTTTGGGATTTTTGACCAAGCTGCCGTTAATGCGCGGATTTTATTGACATGTTTAAATGTTAATACTAATTCTAAACAAAGCCAAGGATCGTTTAGAGAAGATAGCAATGCATTTAATTAAACCCTTCTTGTAAAGTCGCGCCAATAATACTACCCTACGTCGTAATCTGAAGTTGGCTATATCAAGCATTTTAAATGAAGACGTAATTGAAAATCACGACGAGGGAAGGCCACAGCTTCAAAAAAATTAAGGTGTGGACTTTGCAAGCGGTCGAGTAATCGGAAAACGAAGTTACAATGCCCTTCATGCGAACAGACGATGTGCGACTTGCACCGCGCGTACATATGCATCGATTGTGCAGGTCAAGAATAATATAATATTATACACAACCACCTTCTTTCGTATTTTGTATTGTATTTTGATTTATTTGTATTGTCGCATTAAAAAAATATTTTTAATAAAATTTATAAAAAATATATATGCCTCAAGTGTAATTTGTGTAGTTTCTATTTCTTCAAAAATTCAGCGTTCATATTGCAAAATAAATACATTTTTTTAAAGATTTAGTATCGGACTTATTTTTATCTTAGGAGTACACCGCTAAATTTTTAGCTAAAAATATAAAAAATGCGGTTAATTTATGCAAAACAAGCCATTTTTTGATTTTTTTCGGGAAGTTATTTTTTTTTTTGGTATGATAAAATTAAAATTTCATTAATCTCATAATTTGATCTCCTTTAATAAGCTGTAAACCAGATTGTGAAACATTTCACATTTCACAATTGTGAAACTAAATATCCAAGAATTCAAAGAAGAATAGGCATTTTTATGCTGGGGTCTAAAAGACCCCATGTGGCATTTAAGTGACTTTTTTAAGTGTGTCAGTTAAGAGTTAAGCTTTTCTTAAGTTTTGAAACAACTGCCCAAACAAACATTTTAAAAAAAAATAAAAAGTAAGGCTACTTTGCTTAAGGACAATTTCATGTTTGGTACTTGTTAAAACACCCTGAAAATTTTAATAAAACCTTAAATTGTTGGCAATTCTACAAAAAAATGTAGTCTTGATTTTTCAAAAACTATACTTTTTTGCTTTTTTACGACGTCTCGTTTTTATTAACTCTATAAAATAAACAAAATTTAATGATAATAATTTAATATTTGAGACCAATTTTGGGGGTCACCTTGGAGGGCTCTAAAAGCTGTTTATATTTTACGGAACATGAATTAAATTTGGTGCAGATCGCTTGGCAATAAAATATTTTGATTTAAAATTGTGGTGTAGTGGTGTAAAATTTGTCTCTGTCTCTTCCGGTTTCATGCATCTTGCCGTCCTCTTCCACATTCTTCCAGAGTATCAAGAATTTCGATCATACTTTAGATTAGACAAATAAAAATTTTCCCTAGACAAAATTCGATCAATTTAGTTAAGTTTGGTTATAACTTCGGCTAAGAAACGTCTTAAATAATAATAAGTTAAATAATAATTTAACCAAAGATTTAAAATATAGAGATGTAGGTACTTTCAATGTAAACATCATCCATTTTTAATGGAAGTTGATAAATTTATTAAAATGAGTGTTATTCAAATTTAGGTAAGGAAATTATTCCACTGCTATTAAATGAAAAATGAAATGTATTTACTTCTGATAATCAAGAAATAATATAATACAGATTACTCTGATTTATTACAAAAAATATCAAAGGATGTTCAATTCGCATGGGCACCAAAAATACAGCTTGGAGCCGTATTCAGAATTATTTCCTAGTTCCTTTAAAAAACAGATAGGCGACTATCGTTAGGATTCTATCCATTGAGCGTCGTTTAAAAATAAGTAAGCAAGCACTCAAAGTTAAGAGACAACTCTGAATATGGCTCTTGAAGTTCTAAAACCCCAAAAACCTAAAAAGTAAATGAAATCTTTATAAATTAATATTGCAGTAAGTAATTGGTAAAAACACATGCTTATGCTTTTGTTTAATTACAAAATAATAAGATTTGTGCTTTCTAACTTTTACCTAAATATTTATTTGATCCGCCACTGAATTGAACTCTTTCTTCAAAATAAATTTATCCAATCTTATGGCACTGCTTTGAAAGTCATAAGCTATTTTACTTACTGAACTAATACTAAAAATATCTGAACAGATTATTATTTGACGTTTTACTATGTAGGGCCACGTAATGAATTGTTGGAGCTTACTTGGTATTATGTGGTCTCTTCTCCATATACGAGCAGTGTCAAATGTTCTTATAAATGAGTCGGTAATAGTATATTGAATGCCAAAGACGGTGAACCCTAAGTTCATTTAGAAATGATTAAAAAGAAATTTTGACTATAAAAAAAGGAATGTTGGTTTTACAGCAACAGAATTGTTTTTAATTGATTACTACTGAAGGGGTTGGAAGCAGAAAGGTATAAGTGCCTCTACCTATTTAATAAAGTTTAAGATGTCAGAGTTCTACTGCATTATGTAACAATATATAATTCAAAACGTGCTAATTGTAGGTTTAGGGTTCGAAATCTTCAAGTTTTACTTATTAAGTTTAGTACCCATTCATGAGAATAAATATTTTATATATGTTGATGAAACATTGTGATTATTTTTAATGGAATGTCTGTGTGCATCTAGAATTATATGGCTTGACTACGATAACCCCCAAATTAACTTTCGCCAATATACCTAGGTTTAGATGTAAAGTATTGTAATAAAGGATCTAAAACTTAATGCCGTAGTTTTAATAGCAACGTAGTGAAATTGTTAGAATGCGATAATTCAGAATAAAATAATACTATGAAAATACATTTTGGATTATGTAGGTGGCGTGGCGTCTAAGAATTGGTTTATTACAGGGCTTAGAGCTTCTGAACATTATAATTATGAAACGCCCTCGCCGAAATATTTGAACTTGATATTTAATTAAACTGTCTAGACTTGTTTAAATTTTGGTAAAAATAAGCCACACCAAAAAACTTGTTTAGTAGTGAACAGCATTATCGTTTTATAAATTGTTTGAAAAAAGTGTTGTAATAGCTGCATTGGCATTTATTTATTACTTATAGTTTTTTAGTATTGAATTCTCACCTTCTTTACTACCATAAAGTTCGCCAAATTGTTTAACTAAATAATTTTTTCTCGCTAACAAAAAGCAGAAGTATAATTTATTTGATACACTTGCGTTATAAACTCAATTACAGAACGTATAATAAAATTAAATAAATTAATAAAAAAAGCCTAAAATTTAGCACGACCTCCGGATATAACTAATCATGTATAATATAATAAATTACAAAGTTATTAAAGGGTTAAAAGACTTTTTCAACGACAGGATATTGCAAAATTCGGTTTATAACATCCCAATAAAAAATAAAAGAACTAATGACCATGGTTATGAAACAGATTAAATTGTGAAATCTTTTCGCAGATCAATCGGTTTAGTCAAATAGGTTTCTCAACTGTTCCCGTCGTCTTTAATCTGAGAGGTACATAGTTGTTGAAAATTTCAGTTCTAAAACCTTGAAAGACGCTAATGGAGCAAAAACTATATTGCCATTGCATAAACAAATGTGAAATAAATATCATTGACGAAGCATTTATTACATTGCTTGAAATTCACTTAGATGTTAATTAATTGATTAGCTTTCAATTTAAAGAGAAGAGATAAAAGCATTGTTGAATTTTGTATAGTTTGAGTAAACTGAAAATGAAAGATAATTTGATTAGCAATGCAGTAATTAACTGCCGACGAAAATTGAATACCTATTATAATCGTCTTAAAAGACATATTTCATTAACTCTTCTAAAGTATTAAGATCTCAAAATACTTATTTCTTCTAAGAACCGAAGAATTATGTACTTTTTAAAAATTAGCTAAAATATCTTTAACTTATTTAAGCACATTCATGTTGCAGGCAATAGTATGAAATAAATTATGTTAATGAACTAATACTGAAAGCGATTTCCGATAGACTCCTATAATTATGAAGAAAGTTTTATGAAATAAGTTTGTCTAAATAAAAAAACATGTTTTTTAGCTATTCGTTACAAGTTTTTTTGTCTGTTGTCGCAGCTTCCGTTATAATACAGTTTTCTCTTATTTTAATAGCAGCAAAACTCATGCATTTTTTTAGAAGCGTTGTAAAAATAGTTATTACCTCTCTTCATATTCACAGACATTTCTTCCACTTAAACTGTGATCATCTGTGTGCTTTGATGAGACCATTGCGATTACTAGTAATACCCAAAGTATCATTATCTGAAGAGATTCGGGCTTAATGCGCAATAAACACATTCATCCGTCTGGTAAGAGGTAGTTTCCGATACGTTTTCTTCGTTAAAACATTATTTATATTTGCTTTGCATGACTGAAAATAAAAGTGACGTCATATGTATAATATTGTTTGAAAATTTCAGAATTTACTTGAAATCATTTTTTGCTTATTATGAATTTATGTTATGAAATTATGTCAATGTTAACAACCTGTTACCAACAATGGAACACCAAAAAAAAAATCATCACTTGCCCAAGTAACACATTATTACATAAATATTTATTGTTGCAAAATTGCTTTATTAAATTCAATTAAGCTAATTGATTTAAATTATCGAAAGAAAATCCATCGTGTAAAAATGCCATCCTTGATTTTATTGAGTAACTGAAATAATGGATTGCGTACGTACAGTGTGCTACACATTAATTGACTATACAAAAAATCACAATGCTAAACATTAAAATCGGGAAGTAATTTTCACGAATCCACGTGTGGCAAAGCCGGTTGGGACACCTCAAACGTATCACAATTAAGTTTTTGTTGTGTATGTTGTAATTACTTGCAACCGTAATATGGTAATTGTTACCGATTTTCACATTTTAATATGTTACAGTCTGACACACACGAAAAAAGAACCGTGAGAATATCGAGTACATACGATTGATAACGAGTCTGTTTACTTACAATTTCAATGTTGTGAAATATGACGCTCCCGTTACAAAATATAAGACTGCGGCGTGATCATAGTGATGCACAACTGAATCGACACTTGTTCTACCATGTGTAATAATAGTCATCTTAATTTAACATTTTAAACAGTGGTGGAGGTACCGTGATTTTTTAAATATTCAGCACTTCCACATTTTCTTACTGACAAATTGTCGTTTGAGGAGTTTTACACTGACTTCTTTTAAAACTTTGAATGGAAAATATCTGCAATGAATTGAAAGAAAATAATTTTTATATGTGAAAAACGAGTCACTTATTAATTTGTTTACTTATCGCATATGGCGTTTCACTTAATTTTTGTTTTCGTTGTAATGTTCCACTGCATGGTGTTGAAAGTACGTGTATGAAACTGCATCTACGACAATCAAAACATGCATGTAGTGCTACTTGACATATTTAAATCATCTTTCACGGTCGCATGGATGTTCCAAATTACTATCTAGTCAAATTAAACAAACATTGCATATAAATTTGTTAACTACAAGTTGTACATTACATAATGAATTATAAACAAAGAAGTTTTAATGAGCAATTTAAATCTTATGTATTTTTTTGCTTTATGCAAAAGACATTAGATTAAGTATACAGGGTGTTTCAGAAATACGTACGAAATACGTGTGTGAATTTAGCTTGCCAAATTAAACCTTTCCTGTATTTGATTTTTTAAAATTTCAAATTGAGAATGTATTATTTGTCAAAACGTTGTTAACATACTTGCTGTGTAAAACAAAAGATTAAGAAAACGAATTATGATAGAAGATAAATAGTATCGTGCAGATCATAATAGCAAACCACTCGATGGCTCAAAATCAGAGGGCAAAATTTTATAGAAAAAAAGGTTGAAATTAACACACCTACTTCTGAAACATTGTTTGCAGGTGCCTGTATCTGAATTTTATATACTATTCTGAGGAATCTTAAAATCCTTTTATTTTAGTTACAAGAAAATCGAACCCTTTAAAAAACAAAATTACGGTTCAAAAAAAGATATATTTATTCGATTATTATATCAATTGGTATACATGAGAATTAATAATTAATAAAAGTACAAACTAAAAGATGCGAAAATGCTTAAACATGGTATTGGTAGAGAGTTAGAAAGCGCTATTCTTGTTTTATAGAATGTTACATTATATGTTTTATAATATGTGTTAGAAAAAATTAGTAACAGTATTCACAACAATTACATGAATGATTGTAATAGCTGAATTATATTTTTATTTTCAACTGAAATTTCTACATCGTATAATGTTTATAATAATAATTGCTTTGTATTACATTCCATGAATTGTGAATATGGGTATTTCCATATGCAATAACATAGCGATATTTAAAAATTTAGTGAGGCGATTATGAGGCTGACATTTTTTACATAATACATAAATATGCCATAGATACTTTCTTTTATGGTGGAAATTTGAAGCATTTTGTGAGTCATTCATAATGAAAGAAATGAAAAGAAATTGATTAATTGCAATAAATTATTTAAACTTTAAACTCTCCTATAATTTAATTTTTTAATAAGTAGACAATATGATTATTGGTCAATTATTTCCATTCGTCCATTTTTTTGCTATAGTTACTTTATTATTTTGCTTAAAATAATAGGCTTAAAATTAGGAAGCGTGTTATAGTACAAATGAAAACTGCATTTTTATTAAAAATTATCTCCATGAAATATGATGCATTTATAGTTATTCCCATATCATGTTCAATATTTACCTCTCTTTCACGTCCTCTGGGGCTGACCTCTACCTCTGTGACCCTACGCATTCTAGTTCAAAATCATTCATATTTTCCTCTCTTAATTAAGTCGTTGATGCGCACTTGATTGTCCGGTTCCGAAGATCTTTATTAAAATAATTGTTACCACAACTGCACTAGTTTTGTAACCATCCATGATTCTGATTAAAAATTCACCAAATTTTATCATAGTATCAACCAGAGGTACATACTTTGATTACCTATAAGGATTAAAGTACTGGGTATTCATGTACATACACTAGATTTTCTTGAGGTTTGTTTGGGAACCGACTATTTCTGACCTTTACACAATGTGTTTATTTTGTCTTACATGTGTTTTCTCGAGTATGATAGAAAACATTTCATCTACGAAGTCCAGGTCCTCCAAAGTTTCACTAAAAATTACATTGTATTTCTCTTTGGTTGTATTTCGGTATTATTACGATGAGCAAAGGTAAGATTTCATGCCTCCGATATTACCCCTTTGTGCGCAATATAACATTCATAATTATTCTAGCCTTGCTTTTTAGGTGCTATCAAAATGCTCTGTCAACATTCGTGATCAAATGGCTTTTGAAAATCGGTAAAAGTTGTTCAAGGAGGTGTTGTGTTCTGAAGATTATTTCATTATTATTCGGAGTTATTATTTAAGATCCAGGCATGCCATTTTTGCTCTAAAACTACACTGCTCTTTCCGAAATTGTTGATCTAGTATTAATATTCTATTGACAAGAATTTTAGAAAAGATCTCTAGGTAATATACTTTGTAAGTTAATTCTTGGTAGCTTTACAATCACCCCACTTGGCAGTCTTTTGGAAACTGTTTCTCTATCGAATTTTGTTTTAGTAAAGTTGTAGGGCATTGCTGTTATGTGGTCAATGCTTGTCTGCAGCTGTACTATTTTTCAACTTCTTTCAATTTCTCCCTATGCATGCGACTTCGTATTATCAAACTCTTGCCTTTGGTATGAATTTTCTTCTACTTTAACCATTTGTTCTATGTTTAGAGTTTCCGACCATTTATCCCGCTATTGCTTGCATAATACAACATTGTAACTTTTCACCTTTTACCGTTGCATTTCTATTTTTTTTTCAGTTATTTTTAATTAATTTTCTGATGTTTTTTATGTGCAGGTTGTTGTGTTCAGCAGATTTTCTTTTTTATATTCAATTTAACTAATAATAGAAGGAATTTGATTTCTAACAAGTTATAGATTCAGTATCATTAAAAATTTAATATAGTTATATCCATTCATATTATTATAATGTATATGTGAAGTAATTAAACTATTTACATTTTATTTTTAACTAAAGTAAACTATCTGTTAAATTATTAAACAAACGTATTATTGACAAGGTTATTTTTATCCAGATCTATTTACAGAAGAAAATGCATTCCACTCGGTTAATTTTTTTAACATCAAGGACGTGAGAATCACTGTCAGGATACAACGACTTGCGTCGTCCCACTTACGAACTTCTCCGAGTTTTGTATCATTAGTATTTTACCATGAATAACTTTACATTTTGCGAAACAACACCTAAGTAGCTGTAGGTACCGCTTTGAGACTGCGCCAGCATCTGTGCAATAAATAAATTGTTAATTTCGCTGTCGTCATAAAAGGACCTTTACACTAACTGCCTATTACTTCCAAAAAGTTCCCTTAGAACAATATAACTTAATTTCAACATTGAACCCAATAATTGCAATCGTGAGAACTTTAAAATATAAAATTACGAGTACACGACTTTCAATCAAGCAATGGTTATTGATCACGATTTTGAGAATTGTGTACGAAACCCTATATCACTGAATCGCAGACAACAGGAAATTACGCTTATTTAAAAATGCAATCGTTTTGAAGTACTGGTGTAATATTGCTATCAGTTGCTGCGGCAAGGTAATCAGAAACTTTCGCATTATTCTCAATCCCCACTATTGCACTGCAACATATTTAAATTTTGAGGGAACATACTTATCTCTCCAAAAAACGTGAAGGTCGTGTTACACCAGTTTCTTTAGATTCCCTTGAATTACACTTTTTTGTAAACTAGGAAGGAACTGTCACAATCTGTCTCTAATTTTGAAGAAAATAAAAATTAATTATTTCCTCTTGCATTTTTGAAAAGGAAATAATCGCAGGAATTGCGACCCAATGTTATCTAATTTGATCGATTGTGCAACTAAACAATACACAATTAAACGATGTTGAGATTAAGAAGACAGGTTAGTTTATGAATCACTTATAAATGGTTCTGTTGCAGTTCCTTTTTTTTAGTTTCCTTCATACCTGAAGTTATACAAGGTTGCAGCGTAATGTAGATTTATGAAAGCAAATTTTCTAGTGCACGCGTGTAACTTATCCAATTAAAACATTCACAAAATATCATAAATTTGCGAAAAAAAAATGCTAGTTTCTCTTCCAAAAAATTTATTAAAAAAATCGTGATTTTCGAAAGCTCTACTCCTAATTGACTATGGTTATGTGAACATTGATGAATTTTTCTCAAACTAAAAGATACAGACTAAGAATAACAATGTAAATGAACGAATTTATTTTATTGGCTCCATTGTAGAAACCTCCAAAAACTTGCAATCCCGCCGTTTCGATGCTTTGCTTGCAGTAATCTCCATCATAAAGCCAGCCTACGAATTCCTGTGTTCGTAAATTCTCGTTGCGCAGCCATTCTTCCAGGGGCCGGAAATATTCTCGCAAAGCACTTCCGTCTAATCGATTTTCACCTATTGCTTGAAAGAGAACATCGTTCCATGGAAGAGATGATCCTTTCTCCATTATTTGGCTGTAAATAGACGTTTTATGATTTCTCAATTAATTGCACTGAAAAGTAACTCAATTATATTTAACATTCATACAATTTTATTTTCATTCAGTGATGTCCGTTACCTTTATATAGACTTCACAAAAAGAGAAAAATGGGTGGATAAAATGAAACGTTTTCATTTAAAAATACTTCCTATTACTGTTGTTAAAGGAAGTAACCAAGCTTGATTAATGGTTTGTTTAAAGTTGAATTGCTTAGGTGCTTAACTTTAAACAAATTTCAGTCTTTTGTGATTCTATCACTTTTGTTTTGCAATTTTAGCTATATAGTTGATTTTTAAATAAGCGGGACAGTTAGAACACTGAAAACAAATATATTTTTACTTTATGTTGGTAGCAATACACGGATATTAATATTTTACATCCGACAGTGTAAGATTATAATACTAGTAATGTCGCTTCAAAATTAGAAAATATAGTACATACAAATGGCTTCTGTCGCAGGAAGGAGTATGGTAATTTCGAAAGAAATTTCCGAAGAGAAAATCTTTATCTTCAATATTCTGTAACATTTAAGTGATTCTGTCAAAATTGTATAGGTTATGTTATTAAGCACTCATTACTACCAATATAAAATTTAAAAATATACGTTCTCACAGCCTTTTAACTGTTCCGCTCATTTAAAAATCAACTATAATAGCTTAAGATGTATATATTTAAAATCAGCATCTGCATTAAATCGCATAGGTATGATAAGTTTGATCGTATCCACAAGCACAAAATGAATATGCAAGCGCATGTATCTTTATAAATTTCTATTCTGTGTATGTGTTTACATTAAAACATTGACATTCGATTTATATGCGATACCTGAGTCGGTAAGACAAACTGCCAATGTTTAACATTTTATGACGTTACCTCAGGCGGTAATGAAATAATAATTAGACTGCATGATATTTAATTCCAAATAAAGAAAACTATTTATTTATTACTTTTCTTTACGAGTTTGCTTTCATTCAGTATTCTCATTCACCAATGTTTTTTTATGTTTCATTTTTTTAGGAATCAAAACAAGATTTTATTATTGCATCATTCGGATTAAAAATACTGGAAAGCACAAATATTTAAACTTTAAATAAGGTTGCTTTATGTGCTATTTGTTTTAAGAATGAATTAGTGTTTGCTATTCTTTATAGCAAGCTAAAAATTTAATTTTGGATGTAGTCGATGAATATTTTATGGTTAGAAATTATAAGAATTATTTCTAAAATGAAATAAATTAAGCATTTTACGACAATATTATTAAAATGATCACGTTAACAAATGAAATGGCACACCTCTTTGTTAAATCGTAAGGAAAATGCAAAAATTTCACTTTTATACAGTTTCGAAATTTTTAAGGAATGTAATTTTGAAATCAATATAAAGTAAAAATTCGATTTGTTATAATTTTGCAAAGTGATTATTAAAAAATCAACTTTTGCTTGTAACGTACATAATTTCTATTCTAAACAATGTTACGATCTCAATTAAAGTGACATTGTACTTTCAAATAAGTACCGGAACTGCCTCAATTTTAAAATTGATAATTTTATAGTAAAAATGGTAACGAATGCTTGAAGGTCGGGAAACAATGATATCCCACAACTGACTAGAGAAATATTCGAGCAACAATGACTTGTAATAGTTGAAGAAGTGGTGAGAGGCCGTTTTTAGCAAGGTCTTTGCTAATGCAGTTAACTAGATCTTTTATTGATTTATAAATCCTAATAGAATTAAAGCTTTCACATTATGTGATCTCGCTACAAAAATGTATTTGTGGAGAGGTGTATGTTTGCTATTAGCATTAGGTAACGTTCACCAGAAGTTATGAAATTTCTTCCGGTTAACATGAAACTTCCGGTCAATAGGTGCAGCATCAAGGTGTTGTACATCCACATTCTTATCGATTGAAAGAAAATTGAATACCTTAAGATCCGTCCTGCTTCCTTACTTCTGTAAATATCGCATTTATGCAGCGGGCGATTGATGTCGTTCGGGTCGTATTGATTGGCAGCTCTGCATACGGCCCTGTATATTTGGAACTGCAGCAGAGTGCTGACAAAATATCTGGAACAAAATTTATGCAACAAGTGCACGGTCAAATATTTCCATTTACATAAGCAACACGCGTATCTTAATAATATACGTTTCTAATAATATACCGCTACGTTTGCCACCTGACGCTCTCATACACATGTATTACGTAAAGAGTTTATGTGTGGCCTTATGTTTAGCTTGAAAATTACTTTCTCAGTTATGGAAACGGAGCAACTTTCGAAGCGGGAGAAGAGTTTCGCACATTGTGGTGCTGTGGCGGTGGTGTGTACAGCGAAAGTGAAGTAGAGGTATAAAAGTCACTGAAACCCCGTCAACATCAAACAGTTCACCACTTAAACTTCAACAGTCTTCATACGATTAAACATGAAGCCCCTGGTGAGTGTTTCGGTGTTGTGATAACAGTGTACCGAAAGGATTATATTTGGTGGCGTGTACTGAAACATAATGTTTTTTGTTTCAGCTGTGTGTATCGATCTTAGTCCTCTTTGCAGTGGCGATAAGCGCTGAGGCAGAGGAGAAGAAAGCCGAAAAACCAGTCGCGGCGGAACCATCCGATAAGAAGCAATCCAAACGTGGACTTTTAAGTTTAGGTTACGGATACGGTGGTGATTTTGACAACGGTTACCACTTGGGCCAAGGCGGATATGGTCTTGAAGGTGGCATCTCATTAGGTGGCGACGGAGGTTATGGAGGTTATGGAGGTTATGGAGGTTATGGTGGAGGACATGCCATTGATCTTGGACACTCGATTGGCATTGAAAAAACTATAACTTATGTTAAGGGTGTACCAATACCATATCCCGTTGAAAAACACATTCCATATCCTGTTGAAAAACACATTCCATACGCAGTTAAAGTCGCCGTTCCACAACCGTACCCAGTGGAGAAACCCGTACCATACCCAGTTAAAGTAGCGGTTAAGGTTCCAGTACCTTACCCACAACCTTATCCAGTCGTAAAGCACATTCATGTGCCAGTTCATATTCCAGTTGATAGGCCGTACCCCGTCAAGGTTTTAGTACCTCAACCATATCCAGTTGAAAAGCACATTCCAGTACCAGTAAAAGTACCAGTACCCCAACCGTACCCAGTTGAAAAGCACATTCCAGTACCAGTTAAAGTTCCTGTACATATCCCTCAACCATACCCAGTCTACAAAAATGTGCCCGTCCCTTACAAAGTGCTCGTCGATAGGCCCTACCCAGTTCATGTACCGCAACCATACCCAGTACACATTTACAAACAAGTAGGTGTTCCAGTCGAAAAACCAGTACCTTACCCCGTCAAAGTACCAGTCGATAGGCCCGTTCCTTACCCAGTTGAAAGACCATACCCAGTAGCTGTTAAAGTACCATACCCAGCCCCATATCCAGTAGAAAGGCCTGTGGCTTATCCAGTCGAAAAACCAGTGCCTTATCCAGTCAAAGTACCAGTCGACAGGCCCGTACCCTACCCAGTTGAAAGACCATACCCAGTAACCGTCGAAAAACCAGTACCAGTACCAGTCAAGGTACCCGTCGCTGTACCCGTCCACGGCCACTACGATAATAATTATGGTGGATATAATGGTGGATATAATGGTGGATATAATGGTGGATATAATAGTGGATATGGTGGAGACGATAGTTACAGCTACGACCACTAAGTGATCTGAACATCTTCTTGTAATCTATTTTATTTATACTTTCAGTGTTAATTATTTTATAATAATTTTATTTTTTTAAGTTTCGTTTTCGCATATTATTTATATGTACTTGAAGACAAATAAACTTTTCAGTTCATAATCATGTCTTTTTTTGTATTGCGGAATGAGTCATTGTATTGAGCAGTACATAATTAATATGTTCTATAAAAATGTGTTGAGCAAGTGTGGAAAGCAGAATAGCTTACCGATTTCGTAATGTCAGGGGGTCAATTACACGTTGTTTATGTCTTAAATTTTAAGCCTGTATAAACGGTAATAAGCAGCCTGCGTGTATATCATTTCCGGCGATGTAACAATTTCTTGTGAATTTATTACTTCACATATGGGTTGTACAACATTGTGCACGCGCTCAACCGATACAAGAGATTTTCCTTAAATCACTAAAAATTTATAGTTTCCGATTGTCACTGCAGGTTTTCAATGTAAACGGTTCAAAAAACTTGCAATAAATCAACCTCGTCGTTTAATAATTATTTAAAACACATTTAGCAAGGTTCAGTTTTTATACAGCATTTTTTGTTTCCTGCCGAAGAGACTAATAACTTAAATATATATTTTCCCAATTCATACTTCAACGTCGATAATTTATTAAGAATAAATTAAAATTATTAATTAAAACGTAAATTAGTAAAAGGAATGCGATAAATAAAAATTATTAAAAAAACTTTATCACATTTTGCATATCAATAATTTAAACTTTGACCAGCAAAGTTAATTTAAAACGCTACTGAATATATTCTTTCAATAAATTAATTATTGAAGAGTTTCTAAATGACTTGTATTTTGAAAAAGTGAAAACGCTAAAAACAATTATCAGGAACAACAAGAACAAGAAAGTTAAAATAAACTGAAAATTATTCGACAGATTTTCTAGATTGAGAACCCGTCCAAATCAAATGTCACTGAAGAATGACTACAACGAAACCCTTTTGAGGTACCTTTATACCAATAAAATGTGCATAGTTTACAGAGAAAATGTAGTGAAAACAGAAAACGTTCTAGGTTTCAGGCAGTCTAATTATTGAGATTATACCACTCATAGTGCTATTTTTCCCTATCCTTGCGACCGCTTAATAAATGATAATCAGCACTGGAGAAAGATTAATAAGTGATAATCCCACGTGCTACTCCGCAAATCTAGTGTACCGTGCTGTTAACTGAAATGCCACAGTTACAAAAAATGGCGCGTTTCGGTGATTGTTCGTTAAACAATATTGATGAAAAGATACAAAATCATAAACCGTATAACACTGTAATGTCTCACAAATATATTTGGGCCCAATTTATCGAGTTCTGCGACTCTCGGAATTATATTTTGCCCGAGAAAGTATTAAATTGTTCATTCGTGATATAATCTGACGAATACAATTCGTGGAATCGTGATTAGTGATAATCTCGATTGCACTTGATGTATTGTATATGACAATTTACAGGGTTTTTCAATTGTTTTTCACCATTTTTCAGTTGCATTTTAATCCACTAGCAACTTTTAGGTTCGTTCAAACTTAATTTTTTTCAATAATCAAACAACCCACGGAATTTTCCGATTTTTGCCAATTAAATTACGTTGTTAAATTTAAAAAAATAAATTAAATGATTATATCTCAAAAGTAACTTTTTATCACTTGGGTGGTAACAGCTCCTACCTCTTGTGAACATTGTACCAAAAGAGTTTCCCCGTGTTTTCTTTTTGACAAAAGGAAAAAGCATTTGAAATAAAATAAAACATAGCCGACACATGATGTATTGAATTGAATAAATAAATGTTTGTATAAATATCTACAAATGAGGAGCTCGCGTGCAAAACCGATTATATCAATTTTTTTGTTGCGTGATAGTCGACTTTAAAGATTTAGTAATACTGCGCATCTTCAAAGTCATTATCGCGAAACAGAAAAATGGATATAATCGGTTTTGCACACGAGCTCCTCAAATATTCTTAATAAAAAATTCAATTTGCTTTAATTACTTTATCGTACCACTAAATATAGGCAAGACACATACTTTTTTATAACTTAGACATCACCATAAGTAGGTTTTAAGTTAATTTTCATAAACATGTTGCGACTTAAGGGGTTCGAACTTTTATTGTACATTAGTAACTTTGGTTAAAAGTTATTGTACAGTCGTTTTACTACGGCTGTAACTATGCTTTTATGAATTCACTGCCTATGAGCTTCATATCTAATGATTATCTCATAGGGTGTGTGTATGATTATGGTCTTCTGTCGCTTTTAAGGACTGGCAGTTATAATATTTCCCAGCGTCATACATGCATAATTACTGAACATTGAACTTTTGTACATGTATCCATGTATCGCTATTGCATTTGCCAAAATGACCTTAGGTAGTGGAATGCCCCTTATTTTATACTAAATAGGTACGTTTACGTTTTTGATAAACTGTATTATTAAGCGTAATGTAAGTTTTACTTGCATTGAACTTAATTGCATCGTGTACCCGACTATGGCTTAACGATTGGCCATATGTTGTAATTCGGCTATGGATTGCACAGTTGTTATAGCTGTGTCTTTTCATAGTTATAGAATTAAACGAAATGTACTAAATGCTTGCAAAATTGTATAATCCGTACAAATTAAAAACTAATTTCTTTTGTCATAATTCATAAGCTTTACACAAATGTAATAGTTACCAAAACCTTCAACTTAATTGAAAAACATTTTGCAACAAAAGAAACAGTTACTTACATAGGCATGTTGTGTTGCACTAAACAAATATAATCATTACTAACCAAAATTAGTTCCAATTCAATAACAAATGAACAAAATTATCATGCCAGATTATTTTCTTTACAAGAACTGCAAAAATAACTCATTACTTTGGTTTTTTATTCAGTTCATGAAAATTATCGAACGCATCTCTCATTTTACCAATACACAATGTATTTTTTGTGCAAATTTTTTATATGCGGTTTTCTGTGGGACGTATGTATGTTTAAAATGATGTCAGTATATTGCACTAATGGAAAAGAAGTCTTTTCATCTTGAGACAATTTTTTAACTACACTTTAAAAATACAATAGAATTTTAATTGCCTCTTATTGTTTTGACCCTATATTTAAAATTAAAGAACGGTGCTCTCTATTTTAACATTTTCCTTCAAATTTAAAACGTTTACAAAAATATTTTTTAGGCCTTTAATGCAAAATATATTTTATAACATTAATTTTCGTTTAGAAGCTTGAAGTTATAAAATGAAGCTAATGCACTGTTATTATTGATACATCTCTGACAGTTCTGATAAACTATAATCAGTAGCAACAAGCAATCCAAACTTTATTGTCGGTAAAACTTTAATTATTATCATTTGGCTACTCTTATACCTTTCGGTCTCGAGGTTAATGGCGATCAAAAACAAATAACCGAATGGTTATAATTTAAAAATTCATTCATTGTAAATGCAGTTGAATCACCGTTACTCAGGTGCCTTCACAAACACTTGGGTTGCCTGTATTTCAGGTAACTTAATATAATTCATAGTGTAATTTACACACATACACATCGGAAAAGTCTAAGGATATTTTTATCAATTCATATAAATAAATTGTATATCGTTGATTTTGTACACTTAACGTGTGTATCAATTGAAATGCTCAAGTCCGAATAGTTTGTTGTCAAAAACACGTAAGATCGAGAACAAAAATGTGATAAACACGATAGATGTAAAGAATTGAATTCCTATGCTCCGTTCGACTTTATTCTTGCAACGATAACTTTTACTTAATAATTACATTGAAAATATTGTGTTGTACAATAGAACAACAACATTTAACTTGAGAAGAGATGAATCGAGCTGTATACCTTCTTTAAGCTGACATAACGCAAATCGACACAGTTGAGAAGATATGTGTTTTCCAAAGTGTCGTCAGCCGGTTATGGAAGCGTTTTGGGTAAACTGAAAGTCCGGCCGAACAACATCCAGGTTGTGGTCGCTCTACAACAGCAGCTCAGGACGGATTTTTAGCTTCAACAGCTAGAAGACAACCTACAATACAGCACCTGAGTTGGTTATGAAGTTACAGCAGACGCATAACTTCATCGTTAGCCGAGATACTGCCAGAAATCATCTTCACGAAGCCAATCTCCATTCTCGACGACTACTCAGATGTCCACCTATCTCTAGAGGCAATCGTGGAGCAAGATTAGACTGACGTCGAAATTTTCAGAACTGGGACAAAAATCATTGGGCTACAGTTTTGTTCACTGAAGAGTGCAGATTTGGATTTCACCCAGATTCTCGTCAGACAAGAGTTTGGAGACGACCCGGAAATGTACAACGTTTGAGGCACGTCCAGAAGGTACACTGTAGCCCAATGATTTTCATCCTAGTTCTGAAAATTTTGAAACCAATCTAATCATGCTCCGCAATTGCCTCTAGAGAGAAGTGGACATCTGAGTGGTTGTCAAGAATAGAGATTGGCTTCTTGGAGACAATTTCTGATAGTATCTCGGCTAACGATGAAGTTATGCGCCCACTGTAACTCCATAACCAACTCAGGTGCTGTAATTGTAGGTTGTTTTCTAACTATTAAAACCAAAAATCTGTCTTGAATTGCTATTGTAGAGCGAACACGTCCTGAATGTTGTTCGGTCGGACTTCCAGTTTCCTTAAAACGCCTCCATAACCGGCTGATGACACCTTGGGAAACACCTGTCTCCTCAGCTCCATCGACTTGCTGCATGCCAGCTTGTGCCAGCTTGAAGGCCTAGAGCTGGATTTATCTCTTCTAAAGTTAAATGTCGTTCCATTGTACAACACAATATTTTCAATGTAGCTATTAAGCAAAAATTACCGTTAAACGAGTAAACTCTAAGAATTGAACGAAGGATAGGAATTCAATTTTTGATCATCTATCTATCGTGTTCATCACGTTTTTGTTCTTGTTTTCACGTGTTTTTTTCAACAAACTATTCGGACTTGAGCATTTCAACTGATACATATGTTAAATGTACAATATAAACGATATACAATTTATTTTGATGACTTTGTAAAAATATTCTTAGACTTTTCCGATGTGTATATATAAATTTGAGCGTCAAATCAATAAAAGGTAATTTAAAATTTAATAGTACCTTTGAAATCAGCCTAACGTAGCAAAAACCATTGTTTTCTATCAATATTATAACTTGAAAGAATATTGTTCGCAGCAAACATAATTCTATATGTACATACTTATGTATGTACCTACTAGGTGGCGCATAATGTATGTATGATCGTATTGAAATGTCTATAACTTAAAATTTATGTGAAAGCACATTGATTTAATTTTGGTATATTTTTAGATTGAGATTTTGGCATAAGCTAAACTTTCACATTATAGAGAGTATGCGTTTTCGCGTAATAATCTCAATATTGTACAGAATCTTAAAATGCTACCCTGAAGTGTTTTCATGCGTTTATTAGTACTAGACATAAAGATACAGTAGACTTGCATTAGTGTGAACATAATTTTTTTTAGCCCGTTTTGCAATAGAGTATACGCAATAATCCTGAAGTTTTTTTATTAATTTATTATTGTTGTATACAGTATACAAATTGCAATGCGTGCATTTATATAAAATATGATGTTAAAAAAATATTACGCATTTCAAATCAAGTTTGCATGCACACAACCTGCATCTGAACTGCAAACAAGAAATAAAATTAAGTGAATTTTTTCTACAAATATATTGTACCTCACTGTTTGACAAAAAATTTGACAAAAAATTTGACACAAAGTTTTGCAAGTCTGCTTATAGGGTTGTCAACAAATTTGTTGCAAGTATATTGTGAGAGGCTTTACGAAAATAAAACAATTAATGAAGCATAAATAACTAAAAGTTGGCGTAAAAGTAGAAACAAGGACAAGTTCAAGTTTTATCAAATTCGTTAATATTAAATTCTATTTTATAATAAACTTCAATTTGTCTCTAAGATAAGTACGAGGGGTGCAAGGATTTTTTTTCTTTTCATGCGTCAAATAGGAAAAGCTTTTTGTAAAATCAAATTAAATTAAAAAATCCAATGCGCTTCTGGAGCCCGCATCCATTTTTTGAACCAATTGAGTGCGAAAAGTCCAAATAAAATTTCAATATTTTTATATTTTTGAAAATTGACAGTTGGCGTCACAGAAACTGTCAACTTAAAGTTTTTAAATTGCAAGGGGACTCATGTTGCAACTCTTCCTTTCTCAGTTCCTACCCGTAGTGCAAAAATTATTTTCTTTACTACTGACACCCTTGGGCCGGTGCAGCTTTATTCCAAACGGGGCGCGGACTCAAAAATAACGAAAACGTTAAATTCTCCTAGATTCCTGAAAGTTGGCACGTGCAATCACGTGTATATGTAGATAATAATTTTTGCACTTCTGTGCCCCCTAAGCTGTCACGTATTCATGGAATGTAAATATTTTTAGATTGTTTATAATGTGCAGGTTTGAGAGCACACTGAAACCGTACTAAAAATAGGGAGTTTTTTCAATAATTTTCCAAGTTTGATTGCTCACCGTGTGGTCATTTTTCATCCAATTGGATCAAACAAAAAACCATAGTAAAGAGCCTTTAATGCCCATTGCAGTGCCATATTATTTGTTTCGATGTAACCAGTGAATCAGACAGGAGCGTGTACGAGACGTGAGATAACAGCAAAAACAGTTCATTTGCGGTTTAAGCAATCAAAGTGGTGAACTTCAAAAAATCGTAGCTCATAAACTATTGGTCCTAGAGTAGCGGTCTCGGTTCGATTCTGAATGCCCATATTGTCAGGTATTTAAATGAATCAAATTTTTTTTTTCCAAATAGCCGTTTGCGCAGCGTACTCAAAAACGTGTTTTTCTTAAGTTCAAACCCCATTTTCAACACCTTCCGGAAAGGTCACGAGGTCAAAAACTGGACATTAACATTAGGGGCATTTATGATAAAACATTTCAAAAAACCAAATCTGACCGACCTTTTGCAGCGAACCCCCCTTTTGGCGACATTTTGCTTGGACTATTAGATTTTTTTTCAAACTTTTTTGTTGAACCGAAGAAATAAAGTTATGAAGCATACTGGTAAAATTACCACTGTTCTAAATTATAAGACTTTCACCCATTTTAGCGTATGTACCTGTAAGTTAATGGAATTTTCTATAAACTGCACCCTCTTTAAGCAACTACAGACCTTACAAAAATTACGATTTTGAAAAAATTTCAAAAATGACCACTCTGAACAAATACTTTACCTGAGTAATATAGAAAATGTAACTCAGCGCAAAACATCATAAAAAAGTTATTTTAATTTAGAGAAGGTAAAATATTCACGCAGTTTTTGATACTGTAACGTATCCTTAATATCAAGCTCGTATAGTTGACTGCTTGCAGTCGCACTACTTATTAGTAAGTGAAGTTCTTGCATTAAATATTATTTAATCTTTCACTGTTTAACAGTATCCCTAATTCAACGACTTCTAATCCTTCTATTCAATTCAATTCAATTTTTAATAAATCTGAAAATCAGAACGTCTGTTTTTCAGAGCTTTCTTGTAATAATAATCAAGTTTTAGAATATTATGACAAAATTCCATATTGTGTATTATTGATAAAGACACGCTTATAATTGGAACACGTATAGTTGTATTTTTATATTTTAAAAACAGGCATATAGAAAATTCATATACCTTTCAAATAATATCAAACGTGATCCGCCTTATAAATTTATCCAGACTTTTTTACTCAATTGTCTCAACACTTAAGGTGAGAAGTGACTATTTTAAACCTGCACTGCATATTATAACGTGGATTGTAATTAACTGAAATTGGATTTCAAAACATCGTTGTTTTGAACAACTGTTCATTATTATTATTGGAAATGAAACTTATATGTCTGTATCGCTGCGTCAGTGCAAACTAACAACTCATAAAAAATAATTTTTCGGGAAAAAGATTGTTTACAAACATTGTGCAATACAGTAACAACTCAACATGTTACTATTTTTAGTAGAAATTATTACATGCTGAGCACGATACAAACCAACATAATGTATGCTGCAAATCTAAATACTAATGATTTTGAATTGTTACAATCTTGCACTGACTCAGCGATTTGTTTTGTTATTTCTTGATCAAACACAAAAAGGAACAAATCAATTATGTTATAGTAGTGCAGACAGATTACTGACAAATCACTCCATTTAATCAATTTTTTATGTTCAAATAATCCATTCTGTCAGTGCTTCGAATAAAAAATGTAATTAGAAGTCTGTGTTGATATAATGCTTCAACAAAAACAGCGATTAATTTACAAATGTGTTGATGTTGCTAGAGTTTAAATTTTCATAAGAATTTTAATTAATAAAATTCATTAGCGATTATTAAATAATTGAGCGATTTTGGTGACAGTTTTGTTTAATCAATAGAGTTTGAGAAAAACCTTAAGGTCGTTTTCGTTTGAATGTAATATTAAGATAAAAGATTCAACAATTAACTTCGCCTAGGCTACTTATATACAATACATCAATTTAGGCTGCCTAACTCTCTCGTTTTCGCTCGGGTTCCTGTTTCGTTTATTAATTAAACGGAAGTGAAAATCTCAAAATAAATAGTGATGTGTAACACGTACAAAACCATTCGCGCTTGCATATACAAGATTCACATTGCTAATTTTACTTCCTACTTTTATGGAAATGATAAAATAGACCATATATTCAAAAATCGAAAATTCTACATTAGAAAGCGTAACAAAATGCGCAAAATTTTTAGTCGTTAAAAAGTAACACTTTAATAAATTGATTATGGGAGCCCACTTAACTGATTAAAATATCTTTCAATATTAACAGCAAAGGAACGTAAACACAACACTTATATAGTTCAGTACTTTCTTCGAAAAGTAGGAAGTGATATCTGAACAGTTGCAAATATTAATTTCGTTATTTTATTTACTATATTTGCCAATTTCAATAACCTGTTTAATTGTTCATTAATTTAAATTGCAATCAATTCACTTTCTGGTTGAAAACGTTTTAAAACAGTATTCTTTAAATACTCTGAAGACGTTCCACATGCACTTGACAGTCAAGTCTCATTTGCAAGCATGAAGTATTAATTAATTTGATTATCGAAATTAAAAAAAAAGAAAATTAACGCCCTCCTCGCACATTAATAATTAATTAATAATTAATCAACAGACAATCAATATAGACATGGTATTTACCAATGCAAATGTATGTTAAATACATAGTTCCCCTCATTAGAAATTAATAAGGCAGGTATCATTTGGTACCTGGAAGGGTGTGCGGGAAAGTATGTCTATATAACCAAATTTCATACCAATAATCTACATTTAGCAATCAATATCGATAACATGAGGGCCTTAGTAAGTTTGTGATAGTTACAAGTTCACATTGGCTTTTGTTTATTACATTTCAGATTTTACTTGTGTTGGCAAGTGATATTATTTGGGCGACCGAAACGAAGCATGAGTTAGAATTAGAACACCATTTCGGAAACTCCGATGGAGCATTTGCAGAAGATTTTAAATGGCCAGAAGAACATGAAAAATCCGAAGGATGGGATATGTCCTGGCATGGTGACCACAAATGGGAAACACCGGAAAAAATAATTACTGTCGAGAAAAAAGTTGAAGTGCCATATCCGGTGGAAAAGGAAATTCCCGTACCAGTAGAAAAAAAAGTTCCGTATCCAGTTAAAGTGGAAGTTCCGCTGCCCTACCCAGTTGAAAAAAAAGTTTACTATCCGGTTAAGGTCCAAGTGAAGATACCAGTTCACATACCAAAACCCTATCCAGTAGAAAGGATAGAAAAGTATCCGGTCCATATAAAAGTCGACAAACCGTACCCCGTTAAAGTATATGAACCACAACCATATCCAGTTGAAAAGGAAATTCCGGTTCCTTATACAGTCAAAGTTCCGCAACCCTATCCCGTGGAGAAAACGGTGCATGTGCCGGTGAAAGTTCCAGTACACGTGCCGAAACCGTACCCCGTGGAAAAAATTGTGCATTACCCGGTTGAGGTGCATGTAGACCGACCAGTTCCTGTTCACGTGATTAAACCCTATCCGGTAGAAGTGGAGAAAAAGGTGCATGTGCCTTATACCGTCGAGAAACCTTATCCAGTTAAAGTATTCTTCGACAGACCTGTGCCCTATCACGTTGAGAAAAAAGTACCATATCCCGTAAAAATTTCAGTTCCACATCCTTATCCCGTTGAGAAAAAAGTAACCGTTCCTGTCATCAAAGAAGTACCGTACCCAGTCAAAATCAAAGTGGAGAGGCCCGTACCTTATGAAGTCATCAAACACGTACCGTACATAGTCGAGAAAAAAGTTCCGGTTCCGATTCACGAAAAACACGAAGAACACAAAGAAGTGGAATGGCAGAAATGGCAAGATTATAGTAAATGGGATTAGTGATTTTAATTTTGAGTAAATGTAATATATGAATTAATTAGCCTGTTTGTAATGTAATGAAAGTTATTCTACGAGTTTCTCTAATAAATTAGAAAAAAAAACATTTTCTTTAATTCGAGCCGCTTGCGAAATTGCGCACCCCGTACAAAAATTAAAACCCTTTCGCTTGAAATAAGTGGAATGCATTTGGGATACTTATGTAATTAGCATTTTTCTATTTATCATTGCAGATTTGAATAGTCGAGGCCAATTACATCATTCTAAATTAAGATCATGTTAATTTTCTGTGTGTTTTATTTCTCTTAATTTAGTGGAAAAGAAAGTTTTTTCGTATTTGAATGTATGTCTGTAGTACGTATACAATTAATATAGTTCTGCTACAGTTTCTATTAATGATTAAATTAGATATTTTTAGAATTATAAAAGAGGTAGTAATGAAAATATTACAATAATTATTTCCGCTTCTGTTGCAACAGTTACGTTTTAAATAAGGCATTATTGTAACTTTCTTAAATACGACACAATACCGAAATGCGTATTTGAATCATTAAATTGCGTTTAGTTGTAGGTCGTTTGGGAAAGAATGAGATGAACAAATTGAAAGATTCTCTTTAAAGTTCAAAGAGATTCATTCACTTATGGGTTGTTATTATTTAAAATCCATTTTTTATCGCTTCTATAAAACTATTAGTGGGCCTTTCTATGCTAATAAAATTTTCAGGTCACTGATCATCCATTGTATGATTTTTACGAAAATTAATGTTTTAGAATATGTTACAATACTTATTAAATAATAATTAAATAATGATTTTAATCATCACTGTGTGCTGTATGTTAAAAGCGAAAAAAATAATCTATTTGAACAAGGAATTATTATTATTTGGAAATTCGAGATATTGGTCTTACATATTATAAAAATACAATTTTTCGGTAACGATTAAAAGTCCCACACGCAATTGCAATGAAGTAAATACATAATTAGAAAATAATTACGTTCAATCTTTGTAAAATATTTTCTACCCACAATATTTTCCTCCAAGTGGTTTTTTCCAGCAATAATAGAAAAAGGTACTTTCAAATTTTCTATTCTTTAATTAACTCAAAACGAACAAGAATATAATTTTTAAAACAATAATATTTCCCGATCATAAGGCATATTTTCAATATGTGTCAACTTAACAATAAAAAATTACCTTTAAACTTGCAAATAGTTGAAAAATTATAGCAACGCGCTGAAGTAACTATTTAATTATCTGTATATTTATGGATAAATAATAAATACAAGCGGTATTAATACTTTAAAATAAGAAACTTAAATAAGAATTTTATATACCCTAATTTTGATTATGATATTTCATCACTTTTTTATGTTTTCAATAGTTATTGTGCGAATGTACAAGTCGTAAACCAAGTAACGCACGGTTACTCAACCAAAACTCAATTATAACCCTTGTAAGAATTTCATTATCTACATGATAACCAACATACGTATATACTTATTCTATGTAATGAAAAACCAATACAAAATAATACAAAAAGTACTTAGTGAGTGTTTGACATATAGGGTCATTCAAAAGTACAGTAATTCTCCATTTAATGCTACCTCGCTTAACGCTGATTCGGTATAACGCTGCTTGTTTCAAATCCTAAAAAAGTTCTAAATACCTATTCCATAATTCGACATAACACGGTTTTACTTGCAGCCTAAATTTAAACTAATTCAATCTGTGGCCATTTTTCCGAACTTCGATAAAACAGTGTAGCGTTGTAATTCTCCTAAATTCTAAATCCATCGTAAGTTGGTCTATCTATTTTTGTCTTACAGGTGCTTATTGATAATGAAACAAATATTTTATTTATTCAGTAAAAATGAGTAACTACCATTTCTTTAAAATTATTCAAAATTTATCTTGATCGTGTGTGCTGCTATATCTATTTGTTTATTACGTATTAAAATGACCCCGTTTTACGCTGTTTCATCTAGCTCTTTTATTCTGCAGACCGACAACTCACAAGAGGTGATGCCCCTCGTCAAAACAAGAAAAACAGTTTGCGATTTACATGGGCCGAAAATGCCTCGTTGCTGAGGTAACAGACTACAAAGATGTTAGAAGGTATCAATATTTTTATTAATAAGATTTTGACACAATAAGGAAGCAAATTGTTTTTCTGGTTGGGAGACACTTTTCAGTGAGTTTCTAAAATTTAAAAAATCATTCTGGTTTTTTAAATTATAACTTTTCGTGTTTTTACTTTTGGTAAATATAATACTGGATATAAGACTCCCATGCAGGATAAAAGGGAAAGGCACCTACGCTTGTGCGCTGTTTTGGAGTATTGCAATTTTATTACGGTCCTTCGTATCACCACACGTTCCTTTGAGTCATTTTGAGCATTTATTATGACTTTATCGATATTGTCATTTAAATTGTTTATGGCTATGATACTTGTTTCCTTATTTTGTCGATGTACTTTCGAATCACCTGTATATTGACTGATTTATGTTACTTTAGTTCAATCAAATAAACAGTAAAACTCGGACTTTAATTATTTTATAACAAATCCATTCAACAAAAAATATGAAACAACTGCAAGGGGTCATCGAATTTTTAAAATGTATTTATGTAGATTGGAAAATTACTGACTACAACTAACAAGTCGAGCAACATACTAATCTTTAGAAACTATAATCTTTCCAGTACGAGGTGATTTGAAGCTCTTGGTTTCTTTTTATTTAAAATTGACTAATGAAAATGATTGAATAAAATGTTATAAGCTTTAAACATAAATCTTTTTTGGAAAGTCGAATGCAAGATAAAAATTTGTTTTTACTATTTTTGGATATGCAAGGCTATAAAATCAGTTTTTGTAACCTGTCGTTTCTAAATTAAAATACAACTTTTACTACTGCAGTTTCAAATACTGTATCAAATTTTTTAACCAAAGACATTTTTATGTTTTCTTTTTACCTTGAACCTTAAAATCTTTTGCGCGATATCAATAATTTTATTTTTTAATTAAGGGAAGTTCATTATCGAAAATGTAAATATTATTTAACGACCATATCTTCGAAACTTTCAAAGAAGAAGGGTACACCGTGTATGCATTGCTCTCCCCTCAGACCAAACTCTAAATCACGGCGAAAGTAAGGAAACTGCTATAAAAGACCGATGCATCATCGGTAAGTCATCCACTTGCACTTCAATTTTCAATACAGCAATGAGATTACTGGTAAGTTCGTGTGACATATGGTGAGCGTAACAATAGTGAAAATAAGTGATCGCACAAGTGTTAACGGAAGTGAAAATTTATTTTTGTGTTGCAGGGATACGGAATTTGTTTTGCGTTGCTGCTTGCGGTTGCGAATTCAAAAAATGATAAGGCCGCAGACTCGACACCAGTAGAATCTGAGCAGTCAAATAAACGACAAGATAAACGAGGCTTGGATTTAGGTTACGGTGGTGGCTTTAATTTTGGAGGTGGCCATGATTTTTCTGGCGGTGACGCAGGGGGTGGTTTTGGAGGTCATGAAGAACACGTGAAGACTGTCACGGTTGTCAAGAAAATACCAGTACCATACCCCGTCGAGAAGCGAATTCCAGTACCAGTAGAGAAAACTGTTCATTATCCAGTTAAAGTACAGGTTCCTCAACCTTATCCGGTAGAAAAGAAAATACCAGTACCTGTATCAGTTAAGGTCAACGTACCATATCCTGTACCACATCCATATCCAGTTGAAAAACAGGTTCATTATCCTGTTAAAGTTCATGTTGACAACCCATATCCTGTTAAGGTATTAGTACCACAACCGTATCCAGTGGAAAAGGAAATTCGAGTTCCTTACAAAGTACAAGTTCCACAACCTTATCCAGTTGAGAAGAGAGTACCTTACCCTGTGAAAGTTCCGGTGCACATACCACAACCTTACCCAGTAGAAAAAATTATTCCATATCCTGTGCACGTGCACGTGGATAGGCCCTATGCTGTTCATGTTCCAAAACCTTACCCCGTTGAGGTTATCAAAAAAGTTCCTTATGCCGTTCATAAACCCGTACCATATCCAGTAAAAGTACCAGTCGATAGGCATATACCTTATCCCGTCGAAAAGCCCATCCCTTACGCCGTGAAAGTACCCATACCCGCACCTTACCCCGTCGAAAAAAATATTCCAGTACCGGTCGAGAAGCCCGTACCCTATCCAGTTAAAATACACGTCGATCGACCAGTTCCTGTAGAAATAATCAAAAAAGTTCCTTATCACGTGGAAAAGCGTGTCCCTTATCCGGTTAAAGTACCAATACACGTACCGGTCCATGAACATGAATCAAGTGGTAGCGAATATGGGGGATCAAGTGGTAGCGAATATGGGGGATCAAGTGGTAGCGGATTTGGTGGCGGATTTGGTGGATCAAGTGGTGGCGGATTTGGTGGATCAAGTGGCGGCGGATTTGGTGGAGAAGGACATGACTTTGGAGGAGGTGACCATTCTTATTGATTGTAAAAATTATTAGCGGACGTTTTACCTACCAGTATTAGGTTGTTTACGATTTATCTCTGTATTGTTAAATTTTTTCTAATAAATTCTATTGAATGTTAAATTGACTCACCTCATGTAGGGAATGTTTGCGGGAATGTGATATTTCGATCCAGCATCAAAATCCAATTCCGATCGAAGGACTGGTGGTTTAATACCAGTATATTGCTCCCTTTAATTTAAACAAGTCAATTTTAATCAAAACATTTTTTAAATATCTGATATACCTCAGTCTCCACCAGTGACAATTATATTCTTCTTTCTCCACGTTTCCCTTGAATACATCGTATCTCCATCGATCCATGACGTAAGAAAACGGAAGGAAAACAATTTTTTCTAGTGCCATTGAATACAAATAATTAATGTCAATAGATGAGTCATCGACGGACGGTTGCACCAAACCAAGCGTTTGAAGATGTTTCGGTGTGCTCACCGACAGTCCAATTACCTCGCCAATCGCTTCGTGAAATCCTGTCATGGATATACGATTTTTAGTACGTTGGCGATTCAGAAAGTCTTACATATATTTAAAAGTATACCATTAAAGAACAAGTTTCATTATAATTAACACTTTCACTTTTGTTTTATTACCGTTGAAATTAAGAAAAATAGTTTTCTAATTTGTTGTACAAAATTGAATTAAAACAACCAATTAATGATGGGTGTAGTTAACTCTCAGTACAATGTAAAATGTAATTGTTGATTTCTTTAAATACGCTTTTTAATTCTTATAATTGGATTTAATATGGTATGCGTGCAGGACCGACTCGAACGCCGGTTTTTCGGATCTAAGAAAGAAGTTCCGCGCTTTCAACTTTCTAAGAAAATGCTATAATCGGGCGACCCTTCTAGTACCTTTTTTCCGACGCCCAGCAAATCAGACGGCCCTGTATGCGTGTATAAAAATGCACCTTTCAATTATTTACATTAGTGAGCAATTTAATTTTTAGGCTGTTGAACCGATAGAGTTACTTCCATTATACTACTCATAGTACTAGTTTTCCCTATCCTAGCGACCGCTTAATAAATGATAATCAGCACTGGAGAAAGATTAATGTGGGTTTGGTAGGTCTAGAAGTGAGGTTAGAATTATTGAATTTTCAATCCAAGTTAATTTAAATATTACAACTTTAAGAAACATTTATTCAGTGTTACACTGTAGCCTACTTAATACCGAATGAGGAGACATACTTGAGAAATTTAGGTAATGAGCAAAATCGCTTGAAAATATTTTAATATAACATAATAAATTCTGAAAAGTACTTATATGTCATCATACCTTCATGCCAGTGGTTTGAGATTTCTACCTTTTGAAGCTTATCTGCACTGTACATTTTAAATTAACTTGGATTGAAAATTCAATAATTCTAACCTCACTTCTAGACCTACCAAACCCACCTTAATAAGTGATAATTCCGCGTGCTGCTCCGCAAATCTAGTGTACCGTGCTGTCAACTGATATGTCACAGATACAAAAAATGGCGCGTTTCGGTAATTGTTCGTTAAACAATATTGATGAAAAGATACAAAATCATAAACCGTATAACACTGTAAAGTCTCACAAATATATTTGGGCCCAATTTACCGAGTTCTGCGACTCGCGGAATTATATTTTGCCCGAAAAAGTATTAAATTGTAAATTGTAATCTGACGAATACAATTCGTGGAATCAATCGTGATTATTGATAATCTCGATTCCACGTGTTGTACTGTATATGATTATACAATTCATCATAAATTCGACCAATAATGATCAAGCATTTTGCTTTTTTACGGAGTATTGATAAGCGATAATTTTTCTTGACGACATAGAATTATCGAAAAGGTGTTTCGGCTGATTCAAGAATATGAATATTGTCTTAGTAACACATATTTTGACGTTCAGTGAGAGTTTTGCATCTGATCTTTGTTGATTTTTTGTATAATCCTAACGAATACCACTCGAGCAATCGAAAATTATCGCTTATACGTACTCGTAACTCGACGTATATCCTTGAAACACCAATTCGACCTTCGGTTTCATGGTGTTTCGTAGAATACGTTTCCTAACTCGACCGTATAATCGATAATTTCTGATGCTCTTGTGGTATCATTTGTGAAAATCAATTCATAAGTAACTGAAAATACAATTGACGATGGTGTTTAGCTTCCTCACTAAAAAACAATTATATAACTAATCCACGATTTGTTCTTTGAAAAATTGTCATTTTGACTATTTGAGCCAAATTACTTTGATTACTAAATGAACAAAATTAAATTAGTATCAAGCACACAGAATCATTTGCATTTTGGGTTGCATACGACCGAACTCTTTCGTGACTGACTCTGTAAAAGCTTCTTAGTACAGCACTACGGGCCGGTAACAGCGGTATCAGCGGTATCAGAGCATTAACTAACACGTTAAAGGATGACCATTCTGTTACGCTTTACAGCTAAACTAAATAAGATATTATTTCAATTACATTGGAGTATGTGCTGAGTATGGGACTATATCGTGTTTTTTAATTTGAGAAGATGATTTAAACAGATCTACTTTTTGTCGATTTTTTTTAAATAGCAATTAATATTTTTTTGTCAATATATTAACAGGTCTTTTAATGATCACAATGATAATAAATAATTTTTTAATCCTATACTTCCAATAATTTCCTTCTCAAAATAGAGAAAAGAATTGTTAGGTGCATGAGGTTAAAATTACTACACCGTGACTTCGACAGTTAACAAGTCTATCAAAGTAACGTTATTTCTTAACTTAACTTAATGTTTTTGTATTTCTGTTAAACTCAATAGTCAATACTCAATAATCGCTCACTTTTCAATAATTTTAACAGTTAAAAAACCGTTGACATGAAACACCCGGTATAAAAAAAATTTTATGTCGAAAATGTAAAATTAAATTTAAAATTTACTTGTTTTAGGATTTTCTTCAAAATTTAAGATTCATTGAAATGTTCGTTACTTTTGTCGCTCACTATGATTATTGTTATCATTATGTCGATTATTTTTCATGATAATCGATTAATTTGACACGTTATCTTGCCCATAGCTTTTCTATAAGTAAGTGTTAATCAGTTTTCACCGTATGAAATTATTATTAATAATAATATAGCACTTATCAATTCATAAGTTATAATTTCTAATAGATTAGGTAAATTGTTATGCCTGATAGCCTACACTTAAATATTTTATAATAAAGAATATTAAGTTAGTCATATTCAAACGATCGAGGTAATAAGTGTTGCTCAGTGACAAGTGTGTTGCAGTATTTGAACGGTACCAAAACAATAATTTCATATTGAATTAAGAAATTAAGAAATTGAAATAGAATAGTTACGTCAACAAAATTGCAAAATGATTTTGCTGCGGGAATCTCTTATTTGAAGGTCGTTACACGTTCGGTGGTTAAAAGCACAGATTTCACCCGAATCCCCAAGTAAAAAGCAAGTACGGACTATATCCAATTATTAAGGTGCAATATTGCAGAACTCACTTTGTTGATTAACGCCCTTATTGCAATTTAATATAGTTTTGCTCGCGAGCTTCTCAACTGTAGTAGTTTATTTTATTTCGTTTTTTCGCCTCCTGTAAAATTTGGTTTTCTTGTTTTTGAAGCGCACGATTCAATTTGTATATCGAGTTAAAATTAATAAAAATTAAATTGATTTAATAAATTGAATTTAAATAAATTTATTTAAGAAAATATAAAATTATTCAGAATACTTATCTAACATCTTTTCGAGGACATTAATTGTTCATAAATTCTAAATTTGGATTTCGTGGTTTTAATTATTTTCAGGCAAACGGCATTACAAAAATTATATTAAAAAACAATCGTCAATATTCAGATGTAAAGTGGACGGATGGTATAACTGGAATGAATCATTACTCCACCTTAAATGATTACAACAATTTCAAGCAAAGTTGAAGGACAAAACTAAATACTGCATTAACAAAATATGCTTCATGTTTTCTTTCTTTGTAAATCTTTATTTACAGACACTGCAATTATTTTTCCTACCGTAAATTTTAATGTCATAAGGAGACAGTAAACAAATTAAATTCATTTATTGCATCCAAGTACCTAAACACATTTTGTTTATGTTAAGTATAATTAATAGAATAAAAAGCTTCTCTCATAAAACAAAATATCTTTAGTGCAATAGCAGTTTTGATAAACGAAAAAGTTTGATAAACAATATTATTTTGGGAACAGTTTTAGAATCACCGGTGCCTATGTAGGAAATAAATCTATGTTCGTACCTGGATTCGCTCCATCACGATACACCTTAGGCTGATTTCTATACTGCATAAAGTAATGAATGTGCGCCATTTCATGGTGCGCCGTAATCAAGTCCTTCATGTTCGTATTCGTGCACATTTTTATTCTGCAACATTACATGATTGTAGGAAAATGACATTACGATTTTAAAAAGTTCTTACCGATAGTCTTGTCTATTACAAAAATCCCAAGCTGAAGGTTGACAAAGGACCACTCTATCCACCGGTTCTTCCAATATCGAATTGCTCCAGAAATTTAGAGGCATCGCTGTCATATTCATGGATACGAAGAAATCCTCAGCTAGGCGAAAAATATCCACCGGTGTATATCCCTGATAAATAAACAAACTTACGACATGTTCGCACATAAAAATCAGTCATGCATTTCAAATTAGCTTTCACTTTTTACGCGTACCATTTCCGATTCTAATGAAAACCTACAATTAAATTTAATATAGCAATTCGCTAACCTGCCGTTGCATTTCAGGACCCACGTCGAGATAATTCCTACCAGGATACGGTTGCGTGATGTCAACAATATTTGTCCAAGATTGCGCCCACATGTTGCCTAAAATATGTGCCGGTAATGGGGCTTGGCGACTGATTTTCTCCGGGCCATAATAATCACGAAGACGTCGACGAACATACGCGTGTAATAATTCGTAAAGCGGTTTTATGGATTCCCAAGCCTCTTCAAGATCTAACTTAAACGTGGGCGATTCAAAGGGAAATGTCCAGTAGTCGGCGGTATCCGTAAAATCTATGTAAGAAAACACACTTTGAAAGTGTTGGTTGAGGGAAAAAAATTTAAAAACTTACTGTTGAGTTTTGCAGCCTCGTTTGATAATTCGACCATTTGCACGTAAGTGTCTTTGTATTTCTGACCGGTGTTTCGTCTCCATTCGGCCCAAAAGTATTGCAGTTCATCCCAATTTCTACTTTTTGCCATTATGTTAGTTATGTCTGGTTGAAGTCTTAATCCACAACGAAATGGTTCGTTTTGGGCGCAAACATTTGCATTGTTGTAAATGGCCAACATGTCATTAATTAAACGATGATACTAAAATTGTGTTGTTTTAAAATGGTCATCATTAATTTATTTGCTGGTTACCCTATCCAGTTGATCGGGTGCTAATGCTGCAGGCCCAACTACTGACAAAAATCGTAATTGCCGGAAGGTTTCAACATCTGGTATGGAAGATGCAGGAGTATTTTGCAATAAATTCCATACGCTACGTTGAAAGTCGGAATAAACTTGTTGAGCATTTAACTGGAAGAATATAACTAACGTAATACTTATATCTTAAAAATAATTATTACAGATAATTGAAGAGGTTAAAATAAGAAGGATATAAGTACATTTTTAAAAATTATGGAATACGTGCGTTTTGTTAAAGACCAGATGCGTATTTATTGTAATTTAAAAAGAAAGTGTTTTTTAATACAACCCAGAATCTGATATTGTTAAGAGAACCACCACATAAGGAAGGACAAAAAAAGTAAAGAAGGAAATTTAAATAACATTTTTGTGTGTTATCGTTAAATCCAAAAACTCAACAACTCAACTAACAAGCTAAATTATCTATTGTTCAATAAGATATGAAAATTGCTACTTTCAACGTTGGTAGTCGAATGATACCTATTGAAGCATTATTGAATTATAAGACTTAAAAAGCTAACAATTAACTTTACTACTAAATAATTTCTTTTAATTTGTTGTGTGTAAATTGCAACCTCTTGAAGAAAGAGAAATAAAAGATTTTTTCTTTGGATGACCTTTTAATGTGTTTATGTGCGCAAAATGTTGGCCACTTTTGGACATGGAAAATATACTTCATATTTACAAGTGAAGCAGTGCTTTGATAATAATATTCGTGATACAAAATACAAAAAGTCTCTATTGAGTCTATATACCTCATCTTCACACAAATCAATGATTCTTTAATTGATTGTTTTGACCCCATTGCTTTCTCTTGTCAGAAAATATTAAAAATCTTATCATTACCAATTTTCGACTGCTGCTATTGGATGCACTAAACGTTTACTTAACCTTCTAAAGGCCGGTTGTTCCAAACAGAGTTCAACGTCAGGTCCTGTGACCGAACAAATCAGTAATTCTAATTAGATTTGTAAGTAGGTTCTTAAATCAATAAAGTTATATTATTGTTAAAAGGTTGTGTATTGATGAACCCAAACTCTTTACGCTATTTCACCGTTAGGTAAAGCTCCTAGAATTCTGACTTATCTGAGTTGAAAAGATACTGTATTACGGATTTTTTTAAATATTGTTGCTTCAACAAATTGACAAAGTAATCAGTGAACGCAGTCTGCTTTTAACGAAATTTATAAATAATCCAGAATTAATGAAAATTTTAATTTCATCTAAAATTATTTTTAATATTATTGTTATAGTTAAAAAAAGACAGAACTAGTAAAAATTAGGTAAACAATAAGTGTGGAAAAAATCATTATGAAATTTTCTGAAGAACAGCCGTTAACACGAGATCAAAGTCGTTATCAAATAGACTTCGCCGTATTGTGTCATCGCTGTAATTTAAATTTAACATTGACAATAGCTATCACCAATTTGTTCTTCTGCAACTGATGATATCATTTTCAAATACAACAAGTGGAATCGTGACTATCGATAATCGCATGAGTTGGGACACGAAACATATTATCAAAAATTAATTTCACGAGTCTGGAAGACGAGTGGAATTATTTAACAATATGTTGAGTGTATCAACCCATGCGATTATTAATAGTCACGATTCCAAGAGTTGTATTTGTCAGATTATATCACGAATGAACAATTTAATACTTTTGAGACCTTACAGTATTAGATGGTTTTGAATGTTTTCTTCAATACTTTTTAAGGAAGAATTACCGAAACGCGCCATTTTTTCTACCTGTGACATTTCAGTTAACAGCACGGCACACCAGATTTGCGTAGTAGCACGCGTGATTATCACCTATTAGTCAAATTCCCCAGTTAGACCCAGCAATAAAGCATTTCTTCATAACATAAATACTACCCGGAAATCGACTGTGCGATTACATAAAGGATAGTTATAGTTAGTAGATGAATTCTGTATAATTTCCCACTCGAGGACCATAATTTTTAATTTCTTATAAACAATTCACAAGAAAACATCGCCTTTTTTTAGTTCTTTTTTTGTAAAATGGAAACTAATGAAGCAATCTTAATGTTGTCCATAGACGAATTGTAGAGAATTAAATTACGAAGAGAATGAGAGGTCGAATGTCTCGATCGAACAATTAGAACCGGAAGAAACCCGGAAAACCCGGAAAATTCAGTGTTTTCTTAAAAAAAGCACAATTCCGACATTTTTTAATTTTCAGAGCTGAAACTTTGTAAACAGATCGCTATTTATGTGTACTTTATGCGTGCAAAACTCCGATTTTGTCGGACTAACGGTTATTGTACAATCACCATTTCAATTTTTTTTGTGCGATATTTTCGTGGAGGGCTGGATGCTCCTGTAGTTGTCCGATTTAAATTTTTAAAACAGAATTGGAAACTAGACGTGCACAGCAACAAAACGTTCATTTTCGTTTCTTCCATAAAATGAAGCGAAATAGGTGAAAAATGGTCGTGAATATGAGTAAAAACGGACGAGCACAAGAAAATGGTCGAGTAGTGGGGAAAGACCGCCCGCTGAGGGAAAGCAATTTATATCGGAATAGAACCGGGCTGCGCTTCCCCTCACGGGTTGTCAACCCCCACTACTCGATCGCTGTCACGGGGTCGGCCATTTTTATTCATATTCACGACCGTTTTTCACCTATTTCGCTGCATTTTATGGAAAAACGAAATTGAAAATTTTGTTGCTGTACACGTCTAGTTTCCAATTCTGTTTTTAAAATTTAAATCGGACAACTACAGAAGCATCCAGCGCTCCGCGAAAATATCGCAGAAAAAAATTGAAATGGTGATTGTGCAAAAACTGTTAGTCCGACAGAATTTGCACACATCAAGTACATATAAATAGCGATCTGTGTGCAAAGTTTCAGTTCTGAAAATTAAAAAATGTCGTAATTGTGAATTTTTTAAGAAAACACTGGATTTTCCGGGTTTTCCGGGTTTTCTCCGGTTCTAATTATTCGATCGGGACATTCAACCTCTCATTCTCTTCGTAATTTAATTTTCTACAATTCGTCTATTGACAACATTAAGATTGCTTCATTAGTTTCCATTTTACAAGCAAAGAACTAAAAAAAAGGCATTTTTTCTTGTAAATTGTTTATAACAAATTAAAAATTATGGTCCTCGAGTGGGAAATTATGCAGAATTCATCTACTAACTGTCCTTTATGTAATCGCATAGTCGGTTTCCGGGTAGTATTTATGTTAAATTATGACATTTATTTTGCTCTGTTGCTTGGCCCAAGTTCCGATTATCATTCATTAGGCGGTCGTTAGGATAGAGTGATATAATCGGCAGCCTTTGGATCTCTTGATTTAATTAATTTCTATACACAGTGATTTATGAAATTGTGTGTCGGTTTTTAGTTTAATTTGTGATTTCGACTTTTATTAAATCTTTACATTCTATTTTTTATTTTCAAATTAATTATTCTCTTCGTCATTAGCACAGTTTGTGAGTCGTGATATTATAAGTCTTGTGAAAGGCTTTTCTCCATTTTTCGCGATCATCTGTCATTCTTATGCACTGCTAAAGAGACGCTCCAATGTTATAGGAGACCGTCCTTTTCCTCTCCATCCTTCCACCCGATCTTAAATTATTAATTTCTCCAATCCATCTTGTCTTATTACGTGTCCAAAATAAGTCATTATTCTTTTCGTGACTGTATATTTAGTTATAGCGTCCAAGTAATTCTCAACATCCTTCTCCGGCAGAACATTTCAAATACGTTACGGGGTTCTAGATCTATTTTTTTTAATATGCAACATTAGGATGCATAAGTAAAAACAGAGAACAAACTGATTTTTGTTTGTTTAGTGAGATTTCCATATTTTCATAAAACTTTTCGCGATTGCAATTCCTCTCTTGATTTCCTTTGAATTACCTTTGACCACACAAACTTATTTATTACTTGAATGGTATGAATTTGTAGTACCTCACAATTACCGTTGTTTTGATGATCGATAATTATAATTTTAGTTTTTAGTTTGTTTATTCTTAGACATACTACTTCACTTATTATTTCCACCTTATGTAAGAGATTCACCAGCTCTTCCTCAGCTGATGCCAGTAGAGTTGTGTCGTCCGCGTAGCTTAAGTTCGATATCTTATGCTAACACCTATGCTAACATCACCATTCCACCCATCTGTGACTCCTGATAATCCACTCAGTATATTAAATAACACAGAACTCAGTACGCGACCCTGCCTAACGCCATTATCAACACTGAAGCAACTATGAGTTATTCCATAACTCTTGCAAAATCATTATTATTTACTTAGAGATTTATAATTAACTTCACTAGTGTAAAGAAGTTTCCATATCAAGCAATATTTTCCATAAATCTTGACAGCTGACACAATGGAAAGCTTTTTAATCTATGAAGCAAAGGTATGTTGCTATGTGTACTGTTTGTGTTTCTCAATATTGTGTGTTAGTATAATGCTCTCGAGTTCCATGGCTAGATACAAACCCGCTTGATCTTGCTGTATTTCTGGAGGTAGATATGCTTCAATTCCTCCCAATATGATATTGAGCATAATTTTGCTGCAATAACTATCGACGCAATTGTACGATAATTGCACCCTTTTTAGTGATAGGTTTTATTATACAGACTTTGGCCACCCTTCTGTACGTCTATAAGTGTTTCAGATATTCTAACATAATTTGTATAGAATATTTACTCGACCCTCACCGGTAGCCATGACCATTTCAACCACGATATTGTCAACACCTGGGGCTTTATGGCACTTTTATTTTTCATTGGCGGCCACAACTCCTTTTCCATATTTTTTTTCATAACATTTATGTCATCTATACAAATTATTATTAATCACATAAATGGAGGGACACTGAACCTAAATAGTTCCATTTTTACGATCTCAAAAAGTCGAAATTCACAGTACCTGCAGATTAATATTTGTTCTTCCTTTAATAACAGACAGGTACCCAGATCCTGGTCCCAACTCTCAACCTGAATTTACTTAGAAAATTTAATGAAAGACATGACTAATAATATGATAAGAAAACATTAATTTTTACTTGAATGGTTGAAATAATTATCTAACAATATATGCATGTTGAATAAACATTTGCAAATTAGCTGAATTAAAGAATTCGCAGAAGCCAAACAATGGGTCTTTATTTACTGAAAAGTAAAAGTCAGAAGCCAATAAAACAAGCAGGTCTATTATGTTAATTGAAAGATAAAGAAAAATGGAACAACGACACTCATTATCAGTTATGTTCGAAACGCTGTCAAGTACAGAATGTTGCAATAACCAACGATTTTGTAACTTCGTGTTTTTTTCAAGTAAAAACATCACAGTTCACAAGCATTGTTTACTTAAAATAGGGCAAGTTTAAAGACACGCGTCTCAGCATTTATAAAATTTTTTAGTAAATCCACTGGACTCTGAACGCAATTTGACTTTTTTTTTGCGTCAAATTGTTATTTATAAAAATATTCTCCTACGCCTTAATTTAGAAAAAAAAATTTAACGACTTCCGTAAATAAGAAAATTGTCTTCTGAATCATTTTATTTGAGTAATGTGTGTAAGAGGGTAATTATGATTTTTTAATTCGCCAATTACAGGAGACGTCTTAAATAAATATACACGCGATTAACCGCAATAATAAAAATGAGTCTTAAACGATAACACTCGTGAGAACTGGACACGGTCATTCCCAGTTTCACAATCTGCAACCCGTACATTGTTATATTCATATGAGGCTTGTGTTATGTAAGTTATAATTATAATAAAAAAAGAATTATATTAATTGTTATGTTACGTGCAGGTAAATTGCAGGGTACGTGTAATGTCAATGTCGTTAAGTTTCAATGACAA
The DNA here is from genome assembly GCA_949768715.1 of Dascillus cervinus. Classification (NCBI taxonomy): domain Eukaryota; kingdom Metazoa; phylum Arthropoda; class Insecta; order Coleoptera; family Dascillidae; genus Dascillus; species Dascillus cervinus. The sequence goes on along the minus strand of OX458316.1, from coordinate 12,961,311 downwards.
TTTGTTCATAAGATGACAGGAGTCTTTTGAAATACGTTCAAGAAGCAAGGTAAAGGTCTTCGCTAATATAGAAACAAAAAACTATTAACTAATCGAGGAAATAATTTTGTTTATTTTGAAGTCGTTTCATTAAAAATAGTCTGCAAATTAACGTTAAAATGTGGTTTGCCTTATGTTTCATCAATGATTATGTGAAAATCCTTTTTTACTTGTACAAGAATTTAGTCTAAATGAAATGCCAATTATAATTTGCTTGTTTTGAATAATTATTATGTAAATTTCTGAGCAAGATGTTTTTTATGTTATGTTATGTTATGTTGTTATGTATTTTTAACAATTTGCTCATTTTATAAAACAGAAATGTAAATTATACTGCCTAAAAATTAAATTTTGAAAAAATCATTTAATGCAATTTCTGTATGATTTGATAACAATTTTTCAGGACCTTTAAGTAAAATCAGTATAAAGTAATGTTTAATCTATACATATACAGTGTGTCTCCACGGATTTAAAAAGAGGAAAATATTCCGCATTTTCAACTGTATAGAAAAATGTCATTAAAATATTATTATATTATTAAATTATTAATTAAGTAATGGTCAGAATAGCTTGTTCAAAAAAAGCATTCTTGATTCGTGTCTTGCAAAGAGTGACAATTTGTTAAGTAAAGTTAGAGTACATTTGCGGACACCCAAATGTACACGATTTTTTTTAGCAACTTGATTTTTGCTTTATATCATAGGTGTCCTAAAAAACATCAGCCAAATGTCAATATCATTTTGTTTACGACAAATATTATTTCACGAAAGTCACTGGATAAAGCCAGATTTAATCTATGGAAAAATTGGGAAATTTGTGTCAGGTATCGTGCACATTTGGGTGTCTGTAAATGTAGTTCGATAATTTTGCAACTTTCTAATAATTTTGAAATTTCAATTTTTCTTTGAGCAATATATGCAATTTATGCAAATTATGTAGTTAAAAAATTTTTGATTTTCTGACTGATTTTCTTCCACCCAAAGGCAACAGTTGGATAATATTATATCATCACCATTTCGAGAGGTTTAAATTTAATTTCTTCAAAAATTCGCTGCATATGGGAATTGCTTATTACTGGCATTTTTGACACAAGATACTTTTATTTCATTGAAACTGCGTGTCGGAAAATTTCTGCTTTAAATTTTTCTCCTTTATTTTCCGTGCGAACAACAATATCTGCATTTTGTTTATAAAATCATTAGTTTTGGCAGAAACAGAAACTTTTATAGAAAAGAATAGTTTTCTGTAAAGTTGCAAATAAAGCTAGTTACATATCAAGGACCTGAATATTCCGGAGTACGGTAGTTTATTATTTGACTTTCGGCATTAACCAGCAGCCAGTATTCAAAAATATTGGCCTAAGCAAACAAATTTCAATAATAACTATAATTAAGAAGAAACAACCTGAATATAAAAATGCTATGTGAAAAGTTAGTATTTATACACCGTGAATCAATTATGGTCTACTTCTGAAATTTTCTTAGTTGCAACCAAACATACTAATTCCACTTACCACTTGGTACTGCCTTTGATTTAAATTATAAATGGAATCAAAATTGCTTTATTGGCTACAAACGTCAAAATGACAATGTAAGAAATTTAATCAGCAAAATTACGTAAAAGGACTTAAAAACTAACGCAAAAATTGTTCAAAATGCATTCCATTGTGGGGCAAGCAAACTTCGACCCGGTTTAAAAACGACCTTTGAACGCGTTGTAATGTTTCTGGTGTTATGGCCATACACTCAGAACAATGGAATGCTAGATGTATTTTTTAATTTTTGAAAAATTAGAGATCTAGTGCTTGTTTCAATTAGTATGTTTGGTTGCGTCTAAGAAAAATTCAGAAGTAGACCATAATTGATTCACGGTGTATAGTGGGTTTGTTGTATTTTTGTTCCAACGTTTTATTCATTTTAATATAATTAACAAGAAAAACTGTCATAGTGTAACGTATTTAATTCAAAATTTAAATTGAAAACATTGAAAGACAAGAAACAATTTTTTAGACCTTCCCTACTTTTAATTATTCTTAAAAAACAAACAAGCCATTGATAAAGAAATTGAAATAAAGAAAATCTAAGTTATTCCATACTTTATGGCTCATATTTACCTGGTATTTTTTATTTTAATTAACAATATTTAGACCTCATCAGAAATAGTTCTTAAAAAATTAGTTGTTTCTTTTAAAAGCTCTCAATTTAAATTTATAAATGCGCCTTTTTATGGTGAGTAACACAGTATGTTTCATATTAGTAATTATTTCAAGAACAGATTCAATTAGATGACAAAATGTTCTCCTTGTCCCATTATTTTAATTAGTCACCCGCATATTTCTGAAAGCTACTGATCCGTGAATAATTTTAATTGATCATTAGGTATAATGTTATTAAACAAGTTCTTTAAATTTCTCGACAGGTCGCGTGTTACGGCCTAATCCTCCGAATTTACTTACAGCTTCCAACTGATTAACTTGATTGACGTTTGTTTCAAAGTTCCACTGGGCACCAACATTATTGGTACACTGCTCGGATGATTGGATATCTAAACCTTGCAGTAAGCTCCTAATATCTGCAGTATACGTTTGCTGCCTGTTAGGAAAGGCTTCATTGGGCCGTAATTGTCCATTTCGCGAATCGTCGACGCTATAAGGCACATTAACTGATACACTGGGGTTTTGAGATCGGCCATTATACTGGTCCAAATCTAACTGAGGTTCGGCAAATACTTTGAAAATTACAACCGCACAAATTTGTCCTAAGTAGAACCACATGATTAGATTTCAATACAAAATTGCAAATTCGCTTGTTGTTGACGCTACCAGTATCATATAACTAACAATCGTCGTTGGTATCTTCTGGAAATACATATGTGAAAAACAGGTGGGAGTGTCCCTTGTAATTTTCACCTTGTCCTTTGTTCTCGCTTTCACACATAACAATTGTATCTCGAAGAAGTATGTTAATTAAGTATCCATTAGTTGTCTTTTATTCTTAAATCTTTATAGCGTCTCTTTAATGCAGTGGTTAATATACAACCTTGTCGTTAATTTATGTTTTACGAAATTGTAAGTACAATTTCAAACAGCGTGCATCTGAACAGTTTTAATTGTCGATTAGCGTTAACTAAAATCGAAAGATAATTTGATACTGAATGATGGATATTTCAGTAATGATTAGTAAACCGTCAATTGTATTGCTTGTAGCATAGTCAATCCAAAATTTCAAAACAGTTAATTTGTAACATTTTGCTGCTACTAAGTAAATAACTGGTTATTAGGTGGTTCAAGCGCCAAATAGTTTATTACGAGGATCCGATAGTTCAATTCGACGAATAGCCGTATTAGAAGGTGAAAAGATGGATTCTTACTTACTTGGTAAATATGAATTATTAGAAAATTTTATCACATAATCACCAATTTCATCGTTTACTGGACTAAATTGCTGCATATTTGTCTTATTTACGAGTTTTATGTATAATACATAATTATTATAAAGAAGCACCAAAGCCTTTTTTCTTCTATTGGTCATACGGCGTATCATTTTGATATACGTTAGAATGCTGTGAAGTTTAATTTCACTACCGTTTGTTCAGTGATCAGTAAATTATTTTTTTGTTATTGACCACTGGTCAATAATGTACAAATTTACAGTTTTTGGTGATTCTATTACAATTTTAAAAAGAAAATACTTCTAGAACGATTTGCTATAATAAGAAGATACAATTTAATGGCATTTTATGCATTAAAATCGTTGTTTAACAAACTGACCTACATTTGAATATCAATTCTGTCAAAAGTATTTTAGCAGTTCTTCCGTAAACGTTCCCTTTAATGCCAAAAGTACAAAAGGTAGAATTTTACAGTCATAATCGTACGATACACCATCTGCAAGTATTTCATCTTCGCGGCAAATCTTATTTTAGTTAACGTCTCTTTACTTTTAAGTAAATTATTTCAATTTTTCAAATTTTTGGCGGTGTAAATACAATTTATATCTTCACTCATAATTTTTACAAAGCACCTTCAAAAAATTTGTGCAAAGGGTCAAAAACTAGATTTAACTTTTATGTGAAGAAATGACATATTTGCAAATAACTGCCGTGCCATGGGAACAAAAATTATATTTTGTTTGATAATTTGTAGTAAAAAATATTTTAAATTCAAATATTACTAGTAGCAGAAAAAATATATATACACCACGGTGGAGAAGTATTATCATAACCTTCGGGTGCTACATCCCGCCTCATCATCAAAACACAGCCCTCATGTTATAAAAGTACACTTCTTCACCTTAATGTATAATATACTATTGTTGTACTAAATGATTCACGAATAGGTCTTGTGTGCAGTAAAATTAATCAAATTTCTAAAAATTAGATGCAAAATTGGCAAAAAATTAGCAAAAAACTGTTTATAGTGCTACGAGCTGGACATGGCAAAGTAAATAACTTTTAATTATGACTTAATTTTGACGGTAATCACTAATGATGAGACACGTAGTATATGTATGTATTTGCCCGCCATTTTCACTTGTAACGGAAATAACTAATAAGTACATGAGAGTCAGATCTCCAACGACTAGCACGTAAATGTAAAGGCGAATGTGAAGTTAGCGGCATAACGAATAAAAGTAAACATAAACCTAAACTAAATAAACAAAAGCAAAAAAAACTAAAATTCAGATACATGGAAATAGATATAACGAGCTACGGAGAAGTCGAAGAGGAGGTATAACCACAAGTCATCCAAGCAAACAATAGAACAATATGGAGGAACAAACACCTAAACCAAGAAACAAAATTCAGAATTTATAAAACAACAATTAGACTAAACATGACATACACAGCTGAGACGAGACCTAATACAACTACAACAAAGAGACTTCTGGAGAAAACAAAAATGAGAATACTTCGAATTATGACAGGAAAAACGCTAATGGACAGAGAAAGAAATGAAACGATAAGAAGAATGTGCAAGACAGAGGATATAAATAACTAGGTATTAAAAAGAAAACAAGAATGGAAAAAGAAGAAAAAGAAACCTATAAAAGATGCTGCCTATGCAGTTGGTTCAAGTTTATAATTCATACAAACAGCACAAAACATTTTGCATTTTGTATAACCTGCTATAGTCTCGTGAACTAACCATTAATTTTATTCTGATCTTAAGCTAACTAACCATCTACTAATGTTAATCCATTTATATGTTCTTTAAGTTGTTCTAATGCACATATCACTTGCTCACCGTGCTCGGTTTTTATACTACATAAGATCAAATGGCTTTGTCCTCTTCAATCGTCGGACGTGTTTCTGCATTTCCAGTGAACAGCTTCTGTGTTGACATGAAGGCGAAGCATAGCTTTATGTTTGCCAGCAGACCTTTTGATTTTACTGGTAGTATTCCAATGCGGACAAATTCTTTCGATATGGCAGCACAAGAAATGGCAGCTCAGCCGATTTCGAATCGAGTAATGGGTCATAAATCGATAAGTACTTATTTCTGACAGAGCATGCTATCCGAATAAGAGTTAGATGCGTGTATGGTTCTTTGAAAAATTAATTTCAAACATAAGTACAATTTAAATGGTTCTTATTTTATTAACGAGTGAAAATCGGATACATGCAAATATAAAAAAAAACTGCTTATAAATGTGTTTGCTATCACCTATTTCAGTCTCATAACCAAAAACTCATCAAGACAACATTAATGAAAAAATGTTGAAAAACGCATTTTCTTCCGCCTGTTTCAGTTTGGCACCTAACCTTTTTACAGCCGAAAAAAACCCAGCTAGAAAAATTAATAATACCGAAACAATAGTGCTTTAGAAACAATAGCGAGTTATAGCAAGATGTACTTTTTCATTGTCGTAATACGTCATTTTGGCTGGGAAGTTCAAGCGCAAGCGTACGCCATAGAAATGTAAAAATAAAGTAATATGACAATGAAAAACACGTCTTGCTGTAGCTCTCTAATATTCCGTCTTCCACATACAGCAAGGTTTCTTGTTGAATTTAAAGAGGTTCATATTTTCAATTTCAAATATTGTTGATAACAATCGTCTAAACTTTAAACCAACGTTGGTCTAAACCAAACGGTGCCCCAAATGCGTCCCCGTTTCCCATGAGCATCCAACGAATTGTGGTACATCCCCTAAAATAAACATTGATTAGGAAAGAACAAATTCAAATCGTTTTCTTTTTGCCCTCACTAGTGTCCGCAGTTTTCGTGAATTGTACTTTTAATTTTGTTACTGCCAATCTATTTGGAATAAATTAATCACTGTATCTTATAGAACCACAGAAAAGCAAGTTTAAAGTAGAAATGCGTAACTTTAAATATTTAAGTTTTTTCCTTCCACTTTAAAATAAATATATTATCGACGTCAACAGAGCATTAATGTATGCTCACAACACAAAACACGTACGGTTTTCAAAAGTGGTACTCACTAATCATCAAATGAACGTATACTTGGTTGTCTAACCAAACAATATTAACTGGATGTTTTTTGTACGAATTATTTATTGTTCATACCACAATTTGTTTGTAAAATCGACTTATTTAACTGATATCACTTTTAGCTCAAAAAATCAACAGACGCAACGCTAAATAATTATATTTTATAATACTAAAGCCCTTTTATATATTTCTCTGAATTTTTCTTTATGTAGGTACAACGTAATTTGTTGTTTATTTAATTAGACACAAAAAAAGTCTCATTAACAAATTGCTTCACACAAAACAAATTGATTTATTACTCCCATCGCTAAGAAAAACATTTTTTATAAAACCTTTGAGTCAACGTACCTAATATTTATTCGAATATTTCTATAAAGTTGAATGAGCCTTTGGTAACTTGTATCTCATTCCATATGGATTATACTTTTTGTAGACAACTACACCAACGGATTTTAGGGCGTTTAACCGTTGCGTTTTCGATAAAAAACAATGAATCGCATTCAAAAACAGTCCACAGTCTAAACATCCTGCAAAAACGCGACGGTTAAACGTCCTAAAATCCATCGGAGTAGTCGTCTACTTAATAATTTGCAGTGATTTTGATGTTTATGTAGTGAATAAGAAATTTACTTACATACTCCCACGTTTATTTAAACAATACTTCACAATCTTCAAAGGTAAATAAATTATTCTGATATGCATATATCGATCTAAAATTGTATTGTAAAGTGTTTTTCAATAAGGACGCTCGATTTTAAAATGTAAATAAAATAAGTTGTGTGTGAGATATCCACTCAATTTTTTTTTTCATTTGAAAGTATATTTTATGGCAATAAGTGTGGAATAAAACGTCGTTCAAATGTTCGTCGCGGCTTTGCTTGGTGGCGCGTATTCGAAAGGTCCAATTTTCAATGACTTTGTCGCATAAATCTGGCTTAATTTGCTGGATGGCGTTTGTTATGTTGACTTTGAGAGCGTCAATTGTTTGCGGTTGATTCGCATAGACTTGCGATTTAAGATAGCCCCAAAGGAAGAAGTATAAAGGCTTTAAATCGCACGAGATGACCATGCCCTCAAATCGCTCGTCCAGAATGTCAATCGAGGCATGTGCTCTGTGGCACGTAGCGTCGTCCTGTTGGAACCACGTGTTATCGGTATTCATATCGTCCAGTTTAGGCCACAAGAAGTTGCTTATCAGTGATCTGTAGCGCTCGTCGTTGGCGGTTATGGCAATGCCAGTTTCGTTTTGGAAGAAATACGGACCGATGATTCCGCCAGACCAAAATCCGCACCAAACAGTGATTTTTTCGGGATACATTTGGTGCTAGTGTATCTCGTGTGAATTGGTGTCACCCCAAATCCGCCAATTTTGCTTGTTGACATATCAATTCATCCAAAAATGGACCTCGTCGATAAATATGATTTTATTGGCGAAATTTGATTCAACTTCCAACTGCTCCAGAGCCCAATCAGCGAGTACACGGTGTTGTCTATGGTCGTTTAGCTTAAGTTCCTGGGTTAGTTGAATTTTATACGTGTGCAGAGCCAAATCCCGACGCAAAATTCGCCAAGTTGAAATCACAAAAAAAACAAGTTCTTGTGAAAGGCGAAAAATTAACTGCCTTGGGTTTTCCCGTACACTCTCACGCACAGCAGCGATATTTTCAGTAGATCTTCCGTTACGGTGATGTATTGGTGTTGGCTGATTATTTATCGAACTGGTAGATTCGAATTTGGCTACCAAACATCGAATATCGTGAACCGTCCAGTGAATGAACACCACCCAGTGAATGAACACTGCTCAAATAAACTGAATTATTAAGAACAGTGGGGCATTTTCGAACTATCTTGAGTGCGAAATAGTTCCATTAGGTCTCTACAGATATGATCCAATTATTGTTTTTTTCTTATCAGTTTATTCCAAAAAAAGACATTGCTCAAATCAACAGTTGGTTGCGAGTTGCAGTCAAATGTAGAGGCAGGTCCTATTTCATGGTATCTTTGAACATAATTTATAATTTATAACAAAGAAACAAATTTTTCTTTATTACAAATACGTTTGAAGTTAATGTATTGTCATCCATATTGGGTGTTCATTTACTGGACGTCGCTGTTCATTCACTTGGTTTTGGTGTTCATTCACTAGGTATTTTGTACATCTTGTATTTAAATGTCTTTTAATAAATTGATTTGTACCAAGTCTTCCAAATGATGCAATAATCTTGTGCTCTAACAAAATATCTGTCGATACAACAAGTTATTAGCAACAAAAGTGATATTGGGGACTAAGAAAATAATTCTGTGAACGCAAATATGACAGCCTAAATGCAAAGTGTTCATTCACTGGCAAGGTCACCCTAGTCGATTCGGCAGGACGGTTGTAGCGAGAATAAAAATGCGACAAAGTCGTTGAAAATTAGACCTTCTGAATACGTGCCCCCAAGCAGAACCGCGGCGGACATTTGAACGACGTTATATTCCACACTTAATGCCATAAAATACACTTTCAAATTAAAAAAAAAATTGAGTGGATATGTCACACACAACTTGTTTTATTTACACTTTAAAATCGAGCGTCTCTATTGAAAAACCCTTTATATTGTTTCGCCTGAGATGATAGTATTGTACCTAATTTTATCTGACGGCGACCTTAACATTTTTGAAAAATTTAAACAGATGAAACAAATATCTATCAACTTTGAAATAATCCCGACTTTCATTACACTGTTGTTCTTGTAAGTCCACCGTTCACATTGAATGTTTTACTATTTCGTTATATGCTACTTCTAATCTTGACATGAAAGTAATCAGATTGGAAGTGCACTACCTTGAAAAACACACAGTGCATCGTTTTGTTTAGATGGATCATTTCCTAGAAGTTTTTGGAGAATGATTGTTTATTTGGTTCTTAATATATATTATTACTTGACTTCAAGTGTCTGTTAAAAATTTTGAAAGCTCATAAAAAGATAATAGCGGCTTCGGGCGTCAATCGGACAAAATCCTGTTTTCAGGGGCATTATAGAGAATATTTGATTACAAAAAATATCCTATAGTTCCTCTATTAAAAAACTTTTTGACTTAAATTTTGCACATTTCTGCATTTACTATGTTTATCAATGTATAGTTTATTTATTTGTAATTAATATTAATGTGGTGGTAGAACCCTTCAGAATAGATATTGTAAAAATAACGTAATCAAAAAATTAAACATCTTATTGTTTATCATTAAACCATGGCCCCTATGTAGTTCTATTTTACTTCAAATAATTTTATTTTTGCTTTAATCGTAAATACCACTTTTTATACACACCACAAAATTTGCAGAATTTAAAAGATTGAGTGTCACGAGATTAGTGGATGGCATTTCACACATTTGCTTTTGTTCGCTTTTTCTAATATTCAAGGTTGATATTTTGTAAATTTGTGAACACTGGCGGGTATTGGATTTTATAATTGAATAAAGTTGATCGTGTTTCGTAATTACATCATTCTTGGCTTTCAGCTAACTTGTTACTAAGACAATATCAGGTATATCAAGTAAATTGCTTGACCCCTTATAAAAAACGGTTTCCTAGAAAAGAAGGTGTTCAATAACTCATGAGCAGGACGCGAAAATGCAGGGAAACATCGCCTTGCTGGTACATACCAGATATTGTCAGGTATTAACCCATTAGTGCGATACTGTCACGTATTAACCCATTAGTGTATGAAGTCTTATTTTTTTGAAATTATCAAAATCGTTGGAATGTGTTTGCATAGTAATTCTGACCCACAATAGTTATTTGTATCATTAGGCTAGAAGCTGTATTTTTGCGAGTGCGAGTAAGGTTTGAGGGAAGAGGCCGATGACCGATATATTTAAATTTTTAAATAAAAAAATATAAATTTGTTGTTCAAATATTTCGACTAGAGAATTTATTTTTTCTTCTGTTGGCAATATTTGCCCGGAAAGGTTAATTTGAACTTAAAAATCAAGTACCCAGTATGTATTGCTTTTTGACGTTTATACCAAAACAACCTGCAATTATGACAGATTGAGATACCTGCAATATTGTTAAATTAAAAGCATCTTTTATTGTTACAACTAATAGGTAGTATAAATATTAATAAAGTTTTTGTCGATGTTATTATCGGCGTAATTGACATTTAATTTTTAATTAGTTTACAGATTCGTTGCTACCAACTTTTTTTTTGAGGTGTTTAAATTCCTTGAGGAAGACCTAGTACCTTGATATAATATCACTCGGTACTGTGGGGTTCCCCGGGTCGCTACCCACTAAACACACCCCTTCATAGCTCCACACAGCCCGGAACCGCTCTCGCATTACTTCATGCTGTGCTGCTCTCGATGTCAAGTGCATTCTCCTTAATTTATTGTAATTCAACCCTCCTTCTCTTTCTCCAGCTCTAGCTTCTCCTTCCCTTTCATGATCGCCTCTACATATTGCAGGCCGGCATCCCAGTTTTCCTGACTCTTCATCATTTTAGTTACCATTCCTTCATCTACGGCGCATTGAAATTTGATCTCCACAGCTTCTCTCTCCTCCCTCCAACTCTCACACCGCATCAACGTGTGTTCCACATCATCCTCTGCCTCACCACAGTGTTGACATTTAGGCAAATTTCTTCTCTTTATCCCATGCAGATATTTCCCGAAACATCCGTGCCCCGTGAGAATCTGGGTGAGTCGGTAGCTCAGATCTTCATGCTCCCTCGCCAACCACGGTTTTAATTCTGGTATCAGCTTCTTCATCCATCTGCCTTTTTCTGCTTGCTCCTATCTTGTCTGCCAGCTCTGAATCGTCACCTATCGCCTCTCCGCCCTGATACGTCTCCTCATGACCGGGCCCTTCCTTCTCCTTTGGTTGTACACTCTAACCCTTTCCTCTGCCAACAGATCCAGAGGAATGACTCCCGCTACACTCCGGCCGCCATGTTTAATACCGTTCTGTACCCGCGGATGATTCCCAAGTTAGTTGGCCTTTGAGCTTTTACCAGCGCCTCCCTGGCTTTTGTACACTTGAGCGCCTCTGCCCAACACGGTGCTGCGTATAGCGCTATAGAGTTGACGACGCTGGCCAGCAACTTCCGTCTCCTCCCTTTAGGGCCGCCTATGCGGGCCATCAGCTTGACCAGCGAGCTGGCATCTTAGCCGCACGTGCCGACGCATCCAATATGTGCGGCATCATGCGGAGGGACGGGTCTAACATTACGCCCAAGTATTTCGTTCGAGCCACCCGGGCGATCTGGACATCCCCGATTCTGATGATAAGAGGGGTATGCACCCTCCTGCCAGAAAGCACCATGCATTCAGACTTATCCGGCGCTACTTCCAGCCTGTGCCGCTGCAACCATTCCACTATAGTCTCAAGCGCTACATTGAGGTTCTCCCCCAGCCGCACCATGCATTTTTCCACCCCTACCACAACAAGGTCGTCAACAAAGGCCACCATGCTCACTCCTGGAGGCATCCTCTGACGCAGTAAACCGTCATAGACCAAATTCCACAAAATCGGTCCAAGTACCGCCTCTTGTGGCACACCACATGAGAGCCACCAGTTTCGTTTGTCATCACCGACCTCCATCATCAGCTTCCTTTCCGACAGATAACTCGCAAGTAATCTTCTCAAAAAAATTACACTTGTTTTCATTTTCAGGCCTAGTCCTGAAAAACGGATTTTCTGGCATATTTAGAGACGGACGGAGGCCAAAACAAAAATGTAGGCGTCCATTATAGGATAATAATGCGTTACAATAGATTCATTATTATTTGGAAAATTTTCCGTAAATGTATGAGATAATTTCGCAGAAATTTCAATTATCTTTCCCCTGTTAGGAGACTTTAAATTTTGCTGTTGTTGAGTATTTGCCTCATCTATCCAATGTGGATTTCACTGTTCACTGTGCTAATTAGACAAAACGTGGATTCATCCGAAAAATGTATTTGGTGTTCAAACCGTGGAACAGTGTTGCACAAATTCATCATATTATCACAAAATTGCATTCGGCGATCAGGATCATCTTCGCTGAGCTTTTGAACCAGTTAAATTTTACATTAATCGTACTTTTCTTTTCTTAGTACACGTAATACTGAACGCAGAGTAACTCCATTTTCGACAGCAACTAATATTTCTCTTCCAAACTTATCAAAACTTCAGATTTCTTATCTACCCTAATCTTTGCGCACCTGATTCTGGAATGTCTCTAACCTGGGCGGTTTCTCTAAATTTACAGTCGATTTTATTGACTGTGTAGATCTGTCTGAATATATTTTATTAAACAGAATTTTATCTGTGCACCCAAGAACTAAAATTTCTATTTGCTGTTTTCGTTAAATATGTTGTTTTAAAAATTCGAACGTTGTACTACTGCGCTGATTAGTATTTGGTGTAGGGGAGACCGGGGCTAGTTGTCACAAAATTTACGTTTGCTTTTTTTTCTCGTTTAACTTTGACATTTTGGGATATCTTTTTTTTTAGATATATACCTACATGTGTCGTGATTTAGATTATGAACAGTTGATTTTGTTATATCTAGTGACGTATGTGCAACAAAATATTTTCTGTCTGCATGTTGTCACAATATATGGGGTAAGTTCTCACAGGCCAAAAAAAAAAAATGGTAGTGAGTAGAATTTATATTCTATTCAATTGTGGAAACAGAAATGTATTAAAAACTAAACAAAACCAATAAACTGACACAAACAAATGAAAGAGACGGATTTCTGATCCTAACTTCTCGTGTAGCCCTGATTAAAATATCCGTAGGTGGAGTAGACCGATTTGTTTTTTTTTGTGCGTTCTAACCATTTGAAATGGTACAGAAATATCTTTGATATTGTTTATTACACACCGGGGCAAGTTTTCACTGTGACAACTTGCCCCAAAAACAGTGTGACAACTAGCCCCAAGCCAACTTTTGAGATGAAAACCAAATTATTTATTTTAACCTTAAAAATTCACATTATAATTTTTACATAAATTTGTAGCTAAAAGATGAGGCTTTCATAAAATAAAATTGATACTTACTTTGAATCACGTTTCTACGGTCCAGACAACTCTAAAAGACAGCGAAAAAATTTACTTACACTTCTGTCAAACACAAAATCAAGAATAATTTAGGCGCTATCTAAGTGACCATAGTAAAACTTTGTAGGGTAACTAAGATACCTATAATGGTTATCTAGACTGGCCCGACGCACAGTCAAAATGTTTATCTTGGCTGTTATGGCGACTGTGACAACTTGCCCCTGTGACAACTAGCACCGGTCTCCCCTAGTTAACACTATTGTGAATGCTAGATTTTATCTGGAACTTTTTTACTTGACTGAGAAAACTCGCCGTACATCTAAAACTTGCCCTGACAAATCGTTACTTATAACGGAGTTTTTGATTGATTTTTGATCACCCTCAATCCAACCTAATCAAACGTCTTCACTCTGATCAACACTTCCCCTCTCGACAAAACTCACCAATAATTAATTGATCCATTAACAATATTGACCTTGCGTGGGCTTGTTGTGGTAAAGAGTGGTTGCCTTTAAGATTTCGGCATTTCATTAAGCTTAGCTATTACCTAAAGTTCGTTTGCTCTGGCGGTATATTTACAATGTCGTTAGTAAAGGGAAAAATCGCTCTGGTAACTGGTGGTGCATCTGGAATTGGTCTAAGTTGTATACAACAAATGCTCAAAAATGGGTTAAAGGTTCGATTCTTTTTTTTTAATTTTTAAAATGAATGTTAATTTTTGGCTATCAGGCCGTTGCTGTTGTTGACATCGACGACATCAAAGGCAAGGAAATCATAAATTCGTTAAACAATACTTTTGGGGAAAATAAAGCCATTTTTATCAAAACGGATGTTACTGATAGTCAACAGTTTGCAGGTAAGATTATGTTTGTGAAACTTAAATTATTTATGTATACTAATTAATGAATTAACTCTGATCTCACTCGCAGTTTTTTTTTGATAACAAATCTCCATGTGATTAATTTATAGTCATTTCAACTAATCAAAGCTGACGTCAATGTCGTTTTTTCAAAAATAATCAGCATTCTTCCACTCCATAGTTTATATAATTTTTCTGTTAATTTGAATGTTACTCTCTACTACGGAGTAGGTAATTAGATTATAAAAAGTTTTCATTTATTAGGATGATTATGCGCATTCTTTAAAAAGATCGTTTTTTAATGCTAAATTAGTATTAAGTGAAAAGTTTTTAGGTACAATAATATTTTTGCACCGTAATAAAAAAAAATTGTCTACTATTTTTTAACTATGCCGTAAGCGCACCGATGTAACGTGATTCAAGGATTCAATTAATCAATACCCACTTCTATAACCCTTTCGGTCACCGTGTATTACCTGTACTATATATATATTTTTTTTAATTTTTGAGCTATTTTATTAATCGTTGTGACATTTTGTGACATCTGTTGAGTTGACATTTAGACCAATTTGGTTAACGTCAAAAAATTGTAAAAAATTCATTTAATCTTTTCCTCAAATATGAAAATTTCATATTTTGACCTATGGATCACTAATTTTGGGAGTTAGTAAAAATAATTTAATTAATAATTATCCAAATGTTCTTTTTGGTAAGATGGTCCATTAAAAATCAAAACGGATTTTCTGGCCTATTTAGAGGACTTTAAGGGGGCCACTTGAGAAGCAAGATTCACAAGATGGCGCCACCGTAGAAAAAGGTGTCAATTTTGTAAAATGCTTTTTTCATTTACAAGCTTTTTTATATACAAAACCAGTGGCGGATATAAAAGATAAAAAAATAATCTAGGTATAGACATAAATTTGCCATGGAAAAAGTTGAGAAAAGTATTTATTCAAAAATGTCAAACTTTCAATAATATTTGAATTTTTTGTTAAAAGTAAAGAAAATCTTGCTGATCACACCCTGGAAGCATTAATCATAAGTATACTCGTACATTATCTAATCACATTTGTCAGTACTTAAGTCAAAAAGCATCGGAAAGTGTGACATTTTTGAATAAATACTTTTTTCAAGTTTTTCCATGGCAAATTTATGTCTATACCTAGATCATTTTTTTATCTTTTATATCCGCTATAGTTTTTTTATATAAAAAAGCTTGTTAATGAAAAGAGTTTTTACAAAATTGACATTTTTACTACGGTGGCGCCATATTGTGAATCTTGCTTCTCAAGTGGCCCCCTTAAAACCAGTCATTTTGGACGGAGGCCTTAAACGTTTTTTTTACCATTCACCGAATTTAGTTAAAATGGATATAGTAGTAAATTTTAGATGAATTTATTAAAGGGAAAGAAAAAAAGTAATAAATTGAAGTTTTTAACATTAATAAAATACAAGCAATATAACAAATTTGTAAAAATTCAAAAATATATTTTATTGTATACTTTGTTAAAATAAATTAATTTTGATGTAAATGTTTCAACTACGTACTTACATTAGTAGATTATATGTATATAAATATTTGTAAGTTATCAAATTGTTCATATTTTCCTGAAATCGTTAACAATAAAATGAAACATTACTTGAAGCACCGAAAAACCATCAGATTATTAGGTACTACAATAGTTTCTTTTACAATTTTTTTAATATGTTTTTAAAACATTTAAAACATTACATTTCTGACAGACATTTTAATTGTGCTTAAAATGATATTTATATCATTTTAGAAAACCTTCCAAGGTTAGCATTTGCATAGAATTGCCCAGAGAGATTGCTGGAGCGCACGCGAAAACCAATAATAAAAATCTAGCAAGGTTCTTTTTTACTTGAATACTGTTATGCAGTGCTCTTTTTGTAAAAAAAAGGTGGTGGAACGCTCAACAGGGCGATTCTATTTAGACCAAGAGCTATTTAAAAAAAAAAAATCGTCGAAAAAAGGTGGTGGAACGCCGTTCCCAAGCGTTCCATGACAAAAAAGCACTGCTGTTATGTTATATAGAGATACGTATCTATTCATAATGCATATATGCATATTTCTGTTATTATTAACTTTTAGAAAATAGTTAGAATACAAGTTGTGATACATGTTCAATCCATAGCAGTTTAGTAATTATGAAAAAATGTCTGCTACTACTCAAACAATAGTGTTTTATCGAACAACCATATAATGCAAGTAATATTATCCAACAATAACTTTTAAATCACGACCGAAGACAAGTGTGACAATTTGTTAACCAAGGGTACTATAGCCAATACATGCAAAGTAAATACATTAGTTTATCTATGAGTTTTTACAAAGTTCAAGTCTATCAATGTCTATACACGGACAGGTCAGAACTACAACTACTACGTACAATCCAACCAACAAGTTCTAACTATTTTATTTTTATGGTAAAAGCTGAGAATTAGCACCTTATATTATTTTATTTTTAACGACCGCATATCAAAAATTTTCATAGAAAATACTTACCTAAATGATAATAAATGAAGTAAAGTAAATATGCATATAAGGTGCCCAAAACATTTCTTTGAAGATTTATATTTTTCAACACAATTGAATGTGAACTTTTGAAAGACTATACAGGCCTATTCACGAGTCAGAATGAGCCTATAAGTTGTAACTGCAACCAAACATACACATTATACTCATATCTAAGGCGAAAAAGACGTGATTTTAATCTTTGCAGGAGCTTTCTACCCGTAAAGCGACCTACTTACAAGCGAGCAACGGCAGATGTATTTTGCTTTTATTCACTGCAAATGAAAATCACATCGGTTTTCTCATAGCTCGAATACAACTGTTGACTTTGACAAATATTGAATGCGAGCTATCATTTTTATTTGGAACCTATCTTTATATTTAATTTATTTTGTTACAATAAATAATAAAATTTATTGTGTAGTATTGTGTAGTCTATTCGGACTGGGAGAGAGAAATGACCGAGGCGATCGTCTTCTACAATTCTGCCAAGAAGAGAAAATGAAAGTCGTGAACATGTGGTTCAAACATCATCCGCGGAGACTATATACATGGAAGTCGGCAGCAGACCAACCAGAAAATATTGTTCGAAACCAAATAGATTTTGTTCTTGTTAATTCACGATTCAGTTCCTCAGTGAGGAATGTATATACCTATCCGGGCGCCGATGTGCCATCTGATCACAATTTACTGGCAGCCACCTTAAAAATGTCTCTGTCAAATACCATAAAAAAGAAGCCTAACCCTCGGCTAGCACTGGGAAAGTTACACGACCCGAAAATTAGGCCCATAATTGCTGACCGAATAAATACGCAAATCCAAACAATAACCCCGAGGATAAAAGACGATAGTGTTACACAGTTGTGGGGAGAGATGGCGAATGTGATTAGGAACGCGGCTCAAAATACCTTAGGCTTTGAATCTAAAGACAAAAAAACAAAAATGGATGACTGATGAAATCCTGCTACTTATGGATGAGCGCCGAAAGTTTAAAAATGACACGGACAAATATAAAGAGATTCAAAGAGGAATAAGGACAAAGATCAGAAATGCTAAAAACGAATGGCTTAGGAGGGAGTGTAACGAACTGGAAGAACTATAGAGAAGACATGATAACCTTGCGCTTCACAGAAAATTAAAAGAGACTGCTGGCGCATACAGAAAGCGGAACCCGGACATGCTCGTTAATTAGGATGACAACCTAGTTTTGGAGGATAGCGAGAAAAAGGAGGTATGGGAAAGGTACATAGAGATACTTTTCGATGACGGTAGATATCAGGAAGCGACGAGCGATAATCTATTAACGGGACCTTCTATTACCAGAGAGGAAATAGAATATACCATACAAAATGCTAAGAACAACAAGGCAGCGGGTCCAGATGAAATCCCTTCGGAACTGCTTAAGCTGCTGGATGGACGAGGTATCGACGCCCTGCATGGATTGTTTAATAGGATCTACGAGACTGGTATCTACCCTGAACAATGGCTGACTTCAATTTTCATTCCCCTGCCAAAGAATAACAACGCAAGAACATGTGAGGATCATAGGCTTATTAGCCTCATGAGTCATGCTCTCAAAATATTTCTGAAAATAATCCACAGGAGAATTTTTAGGAAATGTGAGAATGTCGTAAGCGACTCACAATTTGGTTTCAGGCAGGGTTTGGGAACGAGAGAGGCGTTAGTTGCAACACAAGTTCTGATTCAAAATTGCTATGACCAACGTAAGGATGTATGTCTGTGCTTCATAGACTATGAGAAAGCATTTGACAGGGTTCAACATCAAAGGTTGATAGAACTACTTTCAGACTAGACCTAGATGAAAAAGATATCAAGTGCATTGAAAATCTTTACTGGCACCAAAATGCACAAGTAAGAGTGGGTAATGAATTGACAAGAGCAATTCAAATACAAAGGTTGCGTTCTGTCGCCGCTTTTATTCAACTTTTACTCAGAGGATATATTTCAGGAAGCACTCGAAGGAGCAGAGACTGGAATAAAGGTCAACGGGGTGTGTATAAATAACATTAGGTATGCCGATGATACGGTCCTTATTACAGACAGCATGGATAAATTACAACAACTCCTTAGCATGGTGGGCCAGCGTAGTAAAACCATGGGTCTAAATATTAACACCAGGAAAACTAAGTTCATGGTTATTGCCAGAGATGAGAATGCTTTTGTCAATTTTGGCCTAACTCTTGATGCAAAATCAATAGAACGAGTGGAAAGCTTTAAGTATCTTGGAACATGGCTATTTAAGGACTGGACATCTGACAGCGAGATAAAATGCCGTGTAGAGCAGGCTCGTGCCGCATTTATGAAACTGAAAAGAGTATTCACGTGGACCGATTTTGATCTTGATCTTAGGTTCAGATTCGTAGAATGCTATGTCTGGTCGGTTTTTCTTTATGGAGCTGAGGGCTGGACTCTCAAGACAAGTGCGATAAATAAGCTTGAAGCATTTGAGATGTGGGTGTATCGCAGAATTCTTAAGATCCCGTGGACGGCCAGAATAAGAAACGAAGAAGTTTTAAGAACGCTTAGTAGAGACCGTCAACTCTTTAATACGGTCAAGAAGAGGAAAACAGTTTATCTAGGTCATATTATGCGCAACGAGAAGTACGGCTTCCTTCATTTGATGATCGAAGGAAATATCGAGGGGAGGAGAGGAATTGGAAGGAAAAGGATGTCATGGTTGCGGAACATCAGACAATGGACGGGATTGCATAGCGTGCAGGCACTTATACACACGGCGAGGGATAAAGAAGCAATGGAGAATGTGGTCGCTAACATCCAGTAATGGATAGGCAGAGAAAGAAGAAGAAGTAGTATAAAACTTTGTATAATTATTTATCTAAATTATTAAAATTACTAAAATTTTAGGTGCGTCTGGCAAGTGACATCTTTAATTGTATATTTATTCCTAAAATTGATTTCGAATAACAGTAATTAAGGAAAAACTAATATTTATACAAGTTTCTTTTAGAAGCCTTCAAAATCACAGTCCGCACCTTCAACGGCTTAGATATAGTCATCAATAACGCTGGTATTTTTGATGAAACGAAATGGAAAACAACAGTTGATCTGAATCTTGTATGTACTTTTTTTGTCTAAAGAAAATACATCTTAAAATTTTTCTTTAAGACCAGTGTTGTCTGCGGGACGCTATTAGCATTAGAAGAATACTTGCCAAAATATAAAACTGGAAATGAAGGAATTATAGTAAACATTGCTTCGATATTAGGTTTGGATCCTCATCCTGCGTTACCAGTTTATAGCGCTACTAAGCACGGCGTGATCGGATTAACTAGAGCGTTTGGAGTTGAAGAACACTATCAACGAACAAAAGTTAGGATTTTAGCAATATGTCCTGGCTATACTGACACTCCTCTCTTGATGAAGCCCTCCAAAGGTCGCTTGCGTCAAGGATGCAACGAATTATTCAATAATACACTTCCAGTAGTAACCATACAACCGTAAGTCAAATTATCGTGAAATTGAACTTAAAATATAGTAACACTTTATTTTAGAGTCGACCGTGTGGGTGAAGCTTTGATTACAGTAATTAACGAGGGAAGTAATGGATCAATATGGGTAGCAGAAGATAATAACGCGGCGTACGAAGTTTCTATTCCAACAAAGCAATTAATGCGCAAGGAGTAATTAACAAAATTCATTTGTTTTCATACACTTCTATAACAAACATAAAGCG
This sequence comes from Dascillus cervinus, assembly GCA_949768715.1. Taxonomy (NCBI): domain Eukaryota; kingdom Metazoa; phylum Arthropoda; class Insecta; order Coleoptera; family Dascillidae; genus Dascillus; species Dascillus cervinus. Next base: position 12,940,674 of record OX458316.1, on the reverse strand, counting down.
AAAAATACAATTTGTACAGAGGGATTTTAAAAATTTTATATCTAGAGATACAGTGCGACCACGGACATATGAGTTCTGAAAATATATTCCCCCAATGCTATTGATTAATTTTGCTTTCAAATTGTAAGTAAAGGCGTGTTTTACAATTTTTTTAAATATATTCATGAAAGATTGTTGATTGTTGAATTTGTCTTGTAAAAAGGTAAAAAGTGAAATTTAAAAAAATACGTAGTATAATATTTAAAATGGAGTACGTTTTAAATGATGTTTATTTTCCGATATTTAAGATACAATAATAGTTTGTATACATAATTGTATGATTTGTTCTTAACATTATCGCAATTATATGCTGCAATGAATAAATATACTTTTTGTCTTGTAAAAAGACTTTTGATCGGGTTTTGATGAAGACATACACGGTCTGATTCGAAAAGACGTATTGAATTCTTGTACACTTTTAATCTTAGAAACTTTTAGAAATAATTTGTATTGCAACTCCTATCATTGAGAGTGAAGTCGCGTATACTTGTTGACCGCTACTGTATAAATGAGTACCGCATACTTCTACAAAAATAAAAATAATTATTTTTTGCACAATATTATAGCTTAACGATTTCTCAGTTTATGCAAAAATTCAAACCGCGCCCTAACTAAATTATACCTTTGGTCTGTTTCCAACCAATTTTTACACCAGATTTTTTATTTTCTTCCTCCAACCACTTCTGCAGAGGACTGAAATATTCCAACAACCCGCTGGCATTCATTTTGCGTTGTCCCGTTAATTTTTCCATCGCATCGGGCCAAGGGCGAGATGATCCCATTTGTAACATCTCTCTGTGAATTAGATCGTTAACAAACCGTACGGTTGACTTCAAAATGCTCACTTTAATGCGTTGCCAGCTTCTGTACTGTTATAAATGTCGCATTCATGTAACGGTTTCGAAGGATCACCCGGTACATACTCTCCAGCTTTTTCGCATAGAGAGCGATGAAACTGAAATTGTATCACAAAACTTACGAAATACCGGATATATGGCACGTCGGCGACTATGTGATATTTAGCGCCGGGGTCGAAATCGTTTTCGTCGCGAGCATCAGGTGGTTCGAGTCCTTGATAGTCATTCCTCAGCTTCCACCATTTGCAGTTATAATGTTTCGGAGTTATTTTCCCAGAAAATACATCCCATCTCCATAAATCCATTAGATAGGCAAACGGCAAAAATACGATTTTATCTAACCCAACCTAAGTCAAGCTTTTACTTTTGATTAACAATTTATATCAACTACTTGCCTTATACAAATTATTTAAAACAGCCTCAGAATCTTGTTCCTCATCGATGAGACCAATTTTTTTAAGGTGTTTTGTTGTTGATACCGACAATGCCATGACATCACCAACGGCTTCGTGAAATCCTAAAAACATAACACGGTTTTCATATAAGAACCAAAATAATTTTAAGTAGCAAGCCCTCTCTCACTTTCAATAATTAGGTTGTGAATAGAAGATGGATTAATCTATAAAATCAATAAATTTCAGTAGATACTGAAATTAACATAATTATGTAAGGTCCTGGCAATCCCAGTAGTACTGTACGAATGTGAAAATTGGACAACAATAAAAATAAAAGAACAAAGACTCACTACAGCAGAGATGGAATTTCTTAGAAGAATAAAAGAAGTAACAAGAGAAGGTAGAGTAAGAAACGTAACCATACGGAATGAACTTGGATTAGATCAAAGTATTGATATAAAGCAATGGAAGGAAAACTTACAAAGAATGAGAGATAAAAGGGTGCAAATGCAGATGTTTGAGTATGAACTTAGCGGAAGAAGAAGTTTATTGTTGAGACGAAACAGGTTCAGGACCTAATCTGAAAAAGTTCACGACTACGACAGCTTCATTGACTTCCAACACTTTATTTATATTTTTCAGGAAGGGATGGAAACGGGTTTTTTTTGTTGTCATATTATTCGTTACATATTTGAGGAGCTCAGAAGCAGAGTGGCCCAAGTGAAAAAAACGAGTTTTGAGATATAAAAGAAATAATAATTCGTGTCAAGGCAATAACATAGCATGGTCAAACGTGTCCAATTTCATAGTAAATAATTTATAGCCCAAGCAAAATGTCACCAAAAGAGGGGTAACCCTGCAAAAGGTCGGTCAGGTTTGGTTTTTTGATAAGTTTTATCATAAATACCCCTAATGTAAATGTCCAGTTTTTGACCTCGTGACCTTTCGGGAAAGTGTTGAAAATGGGGGTTGAACTTTAAAAAAACACGTTTTTGAGTACGCTGCGCAAACGGCTTTTTGGAAAAAATATTATTTTGACTCAAAAAAAAAATTTTTTTGCAAAAAGCCGTTTGTGCAGCGAACCGACCTTTTGCAGGGTAAAAATAGATTTTTACTGGGCTAATAAAGAAATCTCATTTGCGTCACAAGAAATTTAGAGAAGAGCAAATGTAGAATATGATGTGTGACCTAACTCAAATAAGGCAAATTTACAGTTGGGTACTCTGCTCCTGAGCGACTCATTTATTGACAAAATCAAAAAAAAATTACGATAATTCCTTTGTTTACTTTGTTGAAACGTAAAAAAAGTTCCAAAACAAAGTGATTTTCGATAACATTCAAAATATCCAAAACTTCAGTTTGTAATGGTTTACTGCCTATGAGTTTAAAATGCTTTCTTTAAGTGATGTTGAAGTCGCAAAGGCTGTTGTGTTGCTTTGAGATGGACAATCTATGCGATATGTAGCAAACCAGCTCTAAATGAGTCCATCTGTAAAGCGTGCCATAGGTACCAAGAAACGTATCGTGGACAAAGTCATGCAAGAAAAATCACCTTTCTGGACCACCCTTATATCCTCATTTCTTGTCTTCACCGACAAATTAGTGCTCCATGTGACCTACAAAATTTTCTCCGCAATGCAACCCGCGTTACAATTTCCGCTTAGACAGTTCGAAATCGTCATGTAAAAGTCAATCTGACCTCCTACAGGCTCTTCGCTTGACTAGGGATTATAAAGTTATCCGTCGGAACATGTGCAACGAGTCGTGGTTTCGTTTAACTCGTTGCGAAGATCGTATACGAGTGTACAGACGTCTTTGTTTTGACCGATTTGGTTATGGTTTGATTATGGTGCTGCATGGAATGAGTATATTATAGATACTCGCACCGACTTAGATGTCGTTCCTCAGCGTTTCAACGCACAAATCTACGTTGAGACGATTCTTCAAGGGTATGTTGTACCATTTGCAAACAATTTTGACGATAGATTCATCCTGCACCAGGATAATTGTAGAATTCTTAGGGAAACATGACATCTAAATGATGGGGTGGCCAGTCATGAGTCCAAACGTGAATCCAATTGAGCATGTTTGGGATTTACTATCTAGGGGTGTGTAAGCGAGCTTCCTACAGCACCACAGATTATTCAGGAGTTGGCTGAGATACTTGTGGGGAAATCGCGAAATTTACTGTAAAACTATGTTATTGAAGCTAATGGAGGGCACACGTGCTACTAAAACTATCTATCAATACTCTAACAGAATTTTTATTACATTTTTTAAGTAATAAAAAGCATATCATTTTTGGTATTTTTCTCTGTAGTTAAGTGTTCCCTAAGAAAATTGTTAAATGATAACATCTTGTTAAGTAATTACAAAAGAGCAATATACAAAAGTTAATACTTGTGCTCTTCTTTAATTTGAAAAATCCTGGATGGCTAAAACATTAGTATATAATTATGTGGTTCACGAGCAAGCCCCACACATTTTCGATCGGTTTCGATCAGGATTGTGAGAAAGCCACGGTAATACCTCGATGCCTTATCATCCTGTTTGTATGAATAGGATAGTTATTTTGTTCAAAGATAAAATTGTTATTTGCATATATTTGTTCTACGGGGCGAAGCATTATATTTTCGATAACTTCAAGTTGGACCAATGTTCCAATATGTGTATACTGAAGCTATGCACACATACTCATGCGCTGTTGCAAAAGAAATTTCTCTCACATAATTCAAAAGTATTGTATCCTAATTATTATTTGAAACTCTGGGAAATCCCAAGGCTTTATTTCTTCATCCACTTCCTTCTTCTTCCCACCGTTCCTTCAACCTCCCTCGTACTTTCAGCAATGAGTTACTAGAGCTCCGATGAACCAGTAGTTTTCTAATTTAGAACGGTTTAAAATTTTCTCGTTTTCTGTCAATTTCGAGATTTTGACCGACACTGAGAAGCGAAACCAATTTAAAATTATTACAAATGATACAACTTTACCATGCTGTTCACCAGGGATGGCCAACTTTTTTGAAAACATATGCACTGTGAAAAATTTTAATAGGCGTTGCGAGAGAAAAAAGAAGAAACATGTTGTGTTATCAAAATGTACGATAGTATGAAATCAATTTTTTGCATTTTTCTAAAATTTAAATGATAATGTCACGGACACTTGAAAGAACTATTGCGAGAGCACATGCGTCCGCGAACACGGACTTGGCCGTTCCTGTCGTGCAAATAAACTATGAGTGAATCTTTGTCGGTTAATACGATACACCGATAAAATAAAATAATTGCTCTCATTGTAACATTTACAAAACTAACAATAAGTAAAAAGATAGAAATGCAGGAAAAAAGTGAATACCAAGTGCTTAGTTAGTTACCATCATTTGCGCCTTCTTGGAATGTGATTGGTTGATCCTTATACCGAATATAATACTCCACGTGACCCATTTCATGATGAATCGTGTAGAGATCAGATTCCTCAATACGAGTACATTGCATTATTCTACAAAACTTGTAAAATGACTAATCTTAAACAAAACTATCATAATCACCTAAAGTCTGTGCCATTGTAAAAATCCCATGCTGAAGCGTGGCAAACTAATTCCCTACCGTCACGCGGTTTTTCTATTATGGATCGTTCCCAAAATTCTTTAGGCATTGCACTCAGATTAAGTGATTTATAAAAGTCTTCAGCTAGTTTATACATTATCTTCGGGGTATAATGCTGTTACCAAAACAAAACATACATAGTTTAAGCATTGATGTTGCAGACAAAATTCGAGTTAAAAGCGCACCTGTCGTCGCATTTCCTTTGTGACATCAATTTTGTGCTTGCCTGGATATGGTAACGTAAATTCTGCAATATTGCTCCAAGATTGTGCCCACATATTACCTAAACAATATTTAATAAATTATGGCCCGCCGGAAACTATGCATTACCTAAAAGATGTACTGGGATCGGTCCTCTTTTAGACACTATACCACCATATGCTCCACGTAATTTAAAACGCACATAAGCGTGAAGTTGCAAGTATAACGGTTTTATTTGTTGCCATAATTCCTCGATTTGTTCCTTAAAATCTTTTGCTTCGAAACTACTGAGCCAATATTCGCCATTATCTGTGAAATTATTTAAACGAGATGCATCATTTTCTAAAGCTACATATTCTGTAAAAAGATCTTTGACTTCATTTCCGGTTACACGTCTGAATTCTTTCCAAATGTGGGTTAACTCATCGGGATTTCTGGATTTAATTAAAATATTCTCCAAATCTGTGAATAAATATTTTTTGTTAATTTACGTCAATACAGTAAACCGTGGCTGATTCGGATCGAAATATGTGTTCATACTATCGCGAGAAATTGAAAATCAACGGTAGGGGCACGGTTATTGACCATGATCCATATATGATTTACATGCGCAATAGCCTACTGATGTCGCGACCTACACCATGATACAAAAGTTCAGCTTCGTAGGTATTATTTCCATACCTGGGTCTAAGGCCAAATCACATTTTTCAGTATGAAATGCACAAATTTTTGCCGTGGAGTAAATCCTTTCCATTTTGTTAATAATAGATTCTAATTTAGTTAATTTAACTTCGGGTAACGCAGGTGTGCCCAAAACAACAGTTTTCATGAACTGTCTTTTTAAACTCTCATTATTAAAATTTCTCCAGTTAAATTTAATCGCTTCTCTCCAAGACGCTTTTGTTTCTTTCGAAACTTGAGCGTTTACTTCTAGCTGAATCAAAATCTCTCTGAAATGTCTATCAACAACCAGCAAATACCTGATTCCGCAAAGTTGCGTCGGTCATGTTAGATGAATACGCCCAGTTCGCCTCTGATTCTCGATTAGATCGATTGGCACTTAGTTTATTTAATTCGTCCATAAATTTCATTGCCCTATTTTCCTCATTGTCTGTATCAGTTGCTTCAGCAATTTTATATTCCAAAAAATATGACATACACACAACTATTACTAATACTAATTTCATGATACTAAAAAACTAAATACAAAATGTAAAAATAATTGGATATATTGACAGTTGTAAATATGACAATCACAACATACTTTCCATGGTTATAAAATTTGTTGGATAAGTGACAACGTGATAAATATTACGTGTGAAACTTAAAACATTACTTTTTATGTTTATTTTGCTAAACACTCATTATTATCAACTAGTAGTGAATTTTTTGGATCACTTAAGATGATGGTGTACAGAAACATTTAAAAAATTATTTTTTCATGAGATATGTGGGTACTAATTAAACGAAAGAAAATTTTAAAAATATAATACTTCCCACAAACAAAGTTGCCAATATAAAAATGTTGAATCAGCAAAACCTTTTTTTAACAAATCGGAAATGCAATCACTGCAGTTACTGCTATTAGTGTAAACACCTAATAATCGAAGAATATTAGAAATTCTCAAAATTACAACGTTGCATATTCGCGCACGAGTCCAGAATTTGAACACAAATTTGAAAACGCTGAGTGACCGAACGAACAAATGCTTCAACAGCTTTCTATAGGGTTTTCCAATAAGAGGTGTTATTTTGAATAGCCCGTTATTTCGGTAGATGTCACTTTTGGAGCTGTAATTTTTTGACATTTGACAAGTAGAAACTACGCCATTAATAAAAATGGAACGATACACGCTTCAACAACGCATTGAAATTATTAAAATTCACTATAAAAATGGTGAAAATTTGGCAGAGACGGTTCGTAAAACTCGAACATTTTTGGGTCGTCGTGAAGCACCTTGTCGGACCGCAATACAGAAATTGGTGGAAAAATTCGAGCTGTTGGGACAAGTTAGTGATGTGAAGAATAAAACCCGTGCACGTCGCTCAAGAACAGCCGAGAATATTGCTGCTGTAGCCGAAAGTGTTGAAGAAAACCCAGGTTTGTCCATTCCTCATCGTTCTTTGGAATTAGACATTCCAAAAACGTCATTACACCGTATTTTGCATAAAGATTTGGGTCTTAAGGCTTATAAAGTTCAGTTAACACAAGAACTCAAGCCGGCCGATCATCAACAACGTCGTATCTTTGCCGATTGGGTCCTTGAAATGCATGAAAATGATCCGGAATTCCATCGAAAAATCATCTTGAGTGATGAGGCCCATTTCCACCTGGATGGCTTCGTCAACAAGCAAAATTGTCGCATCTGGGGCTCAGAAAACCCAAGAGTTATTGTTGAAAAGCCTCTCTATCCTCAACGTGTGACTGTTTGGTGCGGTTTATGGTCCGGCGGGGTCATTGGACCTTACTTTTTCGAAAATGAGGCTGGAGCACCAGTTACGGTTAATGGATTGCGCTATTTTTTAATAATTTCAATGCGTTGTTGAAGCGTGTATCGTTACATTTTTATTAATGGCGCAGTTTCTACTTGTCAAATGTCAAAAAATTACAGCTCCAAAAGTGACATCTACCGAAATAACGGGCTATTCAAAATAACACCTCTTATTGGAAAACCCTATATAAGTTCTGCTGTAATGAATGCACTCCAACGTATTCAAATTTAAGTGTGATCCAGAGTTTGTTGAAACCGTTTAATTCGAAAATTTCGTTAATGTTATTAAAAAAACAAGTTTCATAAGTGAATATTTTATTTGTTTCAATATAAAAAGGATCTTTTTCATTCGTTCATCCCCACACTTTTAAAATAAAGTAAATAAAGTGTTACTTAATCTGTAGGTTCCTTCTTGTCGTTATCGTTCTGGCATACTGTAACATATTCACATATTTATCTCATCCTCTAATTTAAAAAAATAACTTACTTTTCGTGCTTTTTTCCCAACCAACATGTACTTGTTTCTTTTTATTCTCCGCCTCCAACCACTTTTGCAAAGGACTGAAATATTCCAATAATCCACTGGCATCCATATTTCGTTGTCCTGTTAACCTTTCCATCGCCTCAGGCCACGGACGGGAAGATCCCATTTGTAACATATCTCTGAAAAAAAATTCTGTTTGCGATACTCTTGATGTAATCCCTCCATACAACTTACCCTAACGCATTTCCAGCCTCGACACTTTCGTATATGTCACACTCGTGCAACGGTTTCGTGGGATCTCCAGGAACGTATTGTCCAGCCTTTTCACACAAAGCGCGATGAAATTGAAATTGGATCACAAAGCTTATGAAATATCGGATGTATGGCACGTCTGCGATAATGTGATATTTTGCACCAGGATCAAAATTATCTTCACTACGTTCCACTGGCGGTTCGATTCCTTGATAATCTTCCCTGAGTTTCCACCATTTGCAGTTATAATCCTCTGAAGTTATTTTTCCAGAAAATACGTCCCATCTCCATAAATCCATGAGATAACCGAATGGCAAAAATACAATTTTGTCCAAACCAACCTAATGAAGTTTAAAATTACATAATTGTAGCAACATTTTTATAAAATACCTTGTATAGATTATTTAAGGTCGCCTGAGAATCTTCCTCGCTTTTGAGTAACCCGATTTTTCTCAAGTGCTTCGTTGTAGAAACCGATAACGACATGACATCACCAACAGCTTCGTGAAATCCTAGGAAAAAGAAAGCGTTAATTTTAAGCAATGAATTAGTTTTCTTTAGTTACTAACCATCATTGGCTCCTTCTCTAAATACAGAGGGTTGATTTTTGTATTGTTGGAAATATTGGATGTGGCCCATTTCGTGGTGTACTGTATAAAAGTTATCTTCCTCAACGCGAGTACATTGTTTAATTCTGGATATACAAATCAATCACATATATAAGTAAAAAAAAAATGAAAAAAAGAGAGAAAATTACCTAAAATCTTGGCCATCATAGAAGTCCCACGCGGACGCGTGACAAACTAATTCTCTACCATCAGTTGGTTTCTCAATGATCGAATGTTCCCAAAAAACTGGAGTCATTGCGCTCAAATTAAGAGATGTGAAAAATCTCTCGGCTACATGAAACATTTGCAACGGTGTATAACCCTATGAAAGAAATCGAAATTATTTACTTTTTTCTTATAATACTATTAAAGTTATTGTTTGCTAACAATACATATATTGAATTGTATTCTGTAACTATAAAAATTATCCTTGTCCTCACCAAAAATTTCAGAAACAACTTGATAAATATTACTGTAGAAACATTAATTAAAAAAACTGTTTCTAACATTGTTAACAACAACACGTCCCTTACCACCACGTGCTATTAAAAATCAAAGACAAAATGTTAGTAATTTTCATGGGGAAGCAACAATATGTTCAATATATTTCAAGAAAAGAGCCAGTTTCTTCGGTTGACTTAACTCATTAACAAGTGGTCGGCAGAAAAAAACGTCTCAAATAATAGAAAAGGTTGAACTCTTTTGACAATAATGTTACAAACATGTTACCAACATGCTCTTAAAATATGTTACTTAAACATATTTCTTACATAGACAAATTTTTAGCATGCATATTACTTTAACTTAATTACAACATGCCCAAAACATGGAAGACTTACTTCTCGCATCTGGAAGGTGTGTGCATATGAAATAAAGAAAAGAAAAACGGAAAAATCTTGGGAACACCTTTCTTTGCGCTCCCGTAAGCAATATACCCGTAGGTAGTGGCAATTTAAAAGCTGACAACGTTAATTCACTTTTTGGAAGTTTTAAAAAATTCCCAAAAATTTGGAATGCTGAATTTCAGTTTTCCGTAAATCAAGTTGGACACGAATTATCTAAGAAGCAAAGAAGAGATGCCAAACGTAAAGAACAAGTACTTAGCTATTACATTATGTTTTTTTTCTTTCTTAAATAATCAACGAGTTTCCATTTTTATATTATAATTTCTAGAGCAAACTGCGCGTACAATATTATGAGTAGAAAGCTAAATGAGGACTAATCGATAATGTGTTGCAAAATAACATTCTTTGATTTTTACTATTCACTAATCAGTAACAAATAGCTTGTTGAAATGGCAAATAACTTATAATTATTTGTTAATAATATTATTGTGTATAACATGTTAATTACTAAGTGAGAATCGCCCCTCTAGAGAACAAACTACTGGTAAAGTGTGTTAAAACCACTTGTTGAAAACAATTTGTTAACAACATTTTATATGTTTCGAACAATACTTTTCTGTTCGGTCTTTAGAAAGATAATTGATTGGAACTATTATTTTAATTCAAGAAAAGGTGTAGTAATTATTTTCTTTTACAGAGACTAACGGCGTTTTCTACAGCAATACTGTTTTGTAAATAATTATTTACTGCGTCTATAGGCAGATAGATATGCTAGAAGGGTTAAACGAAATTGTATAGGTACCTACATTGTGTTTTATTCAATTTATCTGGAGTATTTCTAACCTTTAATATGAACGTAAATAAATTGCACTTGAGGCATATTATGATAATTTATGAGTACAAAAAAGAAAGCGAAAGAAGGCAATCAATAATAATAATCATTAGACCGTGGGCATTCCAATATTGATAATGAAAACTTGACATTTATAATTAAAAACAATCAACAGAAACATTATGTGAATTGGCAAGAACATTAATGTATAATTTTAATCCGATAGAACAGTTATTGCATTATGGTAAAGTAAGCGTTTTCTTGCTCAACAAATGCTAAATGCATTAATGACCACAGAGAAAAAGCAAAATGCTCCACGCCAATGGTCAAAGGAAAGGTTGTTGATCCTAGTTTAATACACATTCCGCCTCTTTTCACGCCCAAGCTAAGTTACAGTCAAAGAAAGTTATGTTAAACGACTGATTGGATTGCCAAAAATCGACATACAGTGCAATATAGTTTTTAACTTTAAAAGTTATATGTACTTCAAACATTGCAGGTAGGTACAACACTTTTGGAAAACGCAATGTTTACAGTATATTATGGGACAATTTCAATTGTTACAAAATCATTTTCTTACCTGCTTTATCATTTCTTGGGTCACGTCATGTTTCTGCTTTCCCGGATACGGTAATGTAAATTCGGCGATGTGACCCCAGGTTTGCGACCACATGTTACCTACAAATATTATGATAATGACCATTGTGAATACAATTTTAATTACCTAAAAGATGTGCCGGTATCGGTCCATTTTCGGAAACAACATCACCATACTTTTCACGTAACTTGTAACGCACATATGCGTGAATTTGCAAATACAGTGGTTTCAGTTGTTCCCACAAATTTTGAATCTGATCGCGAAAATCAGACGATTCATATCCATGCAACCAATATTCGGTATTATCAGTGAAGTTATTTAAACGCGCTGCTTCATTTTCTAAGGCCACATATTCCTTAAAAAGTTCTCTAACTTTATCTCCAGAAGCTCGTCGCCATTCTATCCAGATATGCTTTAACTCTTCAGGATCTCTGGATGAAATTAAAAGGTCGGTCAATTCTGGAACAATATTTTCAAAATTACTAATCAAAGTAAAAAATTATGAATATTCAGTTTGTGTTTATAACGCACTAATGCATACCAAAATAACCTTTACTTGACATTGTACAAATATACCTATTAGTGAAGAAATATAATGTAGAACAATAAATAAATCAGATAATGATAAATAATAATTTTTGAAAAATATGTGTTCATAAATTACCATTTTACTGTGCGCACCACGCCGTTTAATCTGAAGGATCATTCACTGCCTGTATTGTTTATCTAATTTCTACATAATTAATATTCTCACAATACCTGGTTCTAAAGCTAAATCACATTTTTCTTTATCTTGGTAAGAACAAATTTTAGCGGTGGCATAAACTTTTTGCATGTCACTAATGACAGTGTCTAGTTTAGTGAACTTATCCTCTGGCAAAGCAGCAGTACCCAAAACAGCGTATTTCTTAAATTGTCGCTTTAAATTAGGGTCCCTGTACGTTTTCCAGTTGAATTTAATGGTTTCCTTCCAAGCTTCTTTAGTTTGTTTTGCGGTTTCAGCGTTTACAGCTAACTACAAAAGGGATCAATAATGCACATCATTAATTAGGTAATCTGTAAATACCTGAGTTTTAAGATTTTCATCAGTAATATTCGAAGCGTAAGCCCAGTTTGCTATAGTGGCCCGGTTCATCCGTTTAGCATTTTCTCGATTCAGGTGCTCCATATAAGAACGCGCTCTAATCTCCTCATCCTCTATGGCAGGATCGGCGGATTTCGCATTATTTACAAAAGAAATTACAAAAAGTAATAAAACCGTTAATATTTTTTTACCCATGGCACTAGAAAGAATTTAATTACAGTAAATGTAGAACAACAGCTTCAGCAAAAAATACACGTTATTTTTATAGTTGCACATTCAATGATGAGTTAGTTATTGTAAAGTGCTAATAAAGCAATTGCAATTGCAAATTAAATATAAACTATTGACTCTTTACTAAATATATGGTTACCCGATTTTGGAAAATCAAATACAGGTCTTGTGGATAAGGAATACAGGACCAAAAGACTGGGCTAATCAGAGCAGCAAAGCTCGACATAAAATATAGGACATATGGGACCGTTGATAAGCCTAACGTAACATCTTAAAAATCTTAAATACGTTTTAAAATTTGGAAAAGTACCAAATAAGGTTATTAAATATTAATGCTTTTGCTTATCTAGCAGTTTGAATGACGCAAACAAATGACGTGATAAAATAAAACAAAAACAAATGTCTTACTTTAAGTTCAGCTTACTTAATACTGTGTAAATCAGTGATCCGGGGCTTTATATTATATGGTTGCCCGCAAAAACCGGTTACAAATGGCTAATGCTCGTTCTAAATGGCGCTTAGAATACCATCAAATCTTGCGGGAGTGGAAATTTAAAAAGTTGCGATCATGATACTAAGTTTAATGCTCGAGCGCATAAAAATCATATTGAGAGGTCAGGGTCAGATCCTCGAGGTCCTTAAACTTGAGTAGATCTATAAACGACAGTAGAATCGTCAAAATAAGCAGGTGTGGCATGAACATTACACCTAGTTTTTCTTTAAAGAAAGATAAAATTACAGCAAAACCTTTGAACGATGGAATCTAATTAACTGAAGGAGTACCTAAACATTCTTCATAATTGTATAAATATTTGAACGGTATCATTTCTAAATTACTGTCATATTTAACTTTTCGCAATCATTCAGTTATATTATTCATAAATCATTTTTTACCTTTTGGGACAGTGAACACTGCTTGTTAACAAAAACAAATCGGAATCGATCAAATCGTGTTAATCCATAAACGACTGACAGCAAATGTAGGACCGTCACAAGAACCGAATCACTTAAAAAATTCAGTGAAATTGTATTTCGATTCCAATTGTTTTGGCTTAATCCGATAATATTTGACAACCGAGCATAGAAAATGAGTCAGACTTAATAAAAAAATAGGCTTTTTTTAAATCACTGTCAGATTTGTAGATTCAAAAATGCATTTCACTGTGTTTTAGAACATTTTTTCCTTCAATTACTGTATAACTTTTTTAATTAACGAAGTAGTAGCCCTGATTCAGGATAGTGCAAATCAACAGTACGTTGCTAATTTTCTCAGGACCATAACACTATCAAATAAGACTGGATCCTATACTTATCTTAGTTGTACCAGCTCCTGGTAGTACGAGTCTAACAAAGGTAACAGTTGACCGTTCTTAAAATTAGGGAGAAAGGTTGGAGTTAAAAATCGTCCGGACAAAGTTGGAGATGCCAGTGTTAGTGACAGAATAGTACGGAGAAGGCGATATAATGTTGAATTAAGGGCCTGCTAATCAAGGCTTGCTGATGGTGCAGAACGTCTCCAATAGCAGCGTCCATTGGTGAAAAGTTAAAATCAATCGTTCTTAGGCAAATGAGAGGTTAGCTATTTGATGATGTTGGAAAAGTTCTTAACCATTATTAAGTCTTCATATTCTCAATCCATAATTCTATAAACTTCTCCTAACTCCTTATTCACTAACATTGGCACTTCTAACATCTTTCAGCTGATTTCTGACTTCAATCGCTGTCCTTGCCCTATTTTGGAGAACAGTCAACCGTAAAAATAATCATTCTGGATCGTTGGCCTTGTTATCCTTGTTCCAGATCTTCTAGTGCGGGATCCAGTCTTATTGAATCGTACTATAATTCAGGGAATGATCGTTTATGGAATTCCAAGAAAATTAGCGACCTAATGATGATTTCGATCATTCTGAACAAGATCTACTACTAGAACAGTTTCCGTTGTTGAAAAGGTCATTGTAATTGAAGCAAAATATGTATCGGAATAAGCCTTTATACTGGCTAGTGTATTTCCAAGAACAATCTATGGAGTCAGGGTCTGATAAAACTATGAAAAAAGTTGACGGTTTGGTTTAGTAGGATCAGCGAATGAGATCATTTTGTTATTGCTAACGAAATAGCTGATTTACGAATTTTGTACTTTAATTTTGTCACGGAAATGGTATCTGGTCGTTAAATTCCTAAACTGAGAATATTCGAGAAAATTAACTGCTTCACAAGATGATCAGAATTTTCTTTCGAAAATTTTCCCAGGTGATAACACTTTAAAATCAATCCAGTGAATTTCCCGCCATAAAAAATAAGTTAATGTAAACATTTTTTCCGACATAAACAAGAATCTTTTTATTAAAAGGGTTATGGAAAACCTTAATCAGAAAACTGGTATAAATAAATATTTTGCAAACCTGCTACGAGAATTTTTCCTGATAAAAAAAAAACTTTGGAATGAGTATGCCAGTGTAGAAGGTAGGTCTGGAAAAATACATTTTTTCTACGTTCTGCGTGTTAATGGCTAAGTAAATTAAACAAAAGTTTGCCTTTGACCTCATGTTACATTCACTGTTTTATCATTTGAACGTAATTTAGTATTAATTTATTTTTAATGTGATTCGTAGTTGATATTAATCTTCTAACAATAGTATAATTAGAAGAGGAGAAGCACCAGAATACTTAACTGAACAAATAGTATACGTTAGAGAGGTTCAACCTTACCATCTAAGAAATATGGAAAATTTTATAAATGAAGTGGTATCGACAACTGCAATGCAACGATCGTTGTTCGATAAGGGTTTACAACTGTACAACTCTTTACTGAATAATGTGAAAATGGAGCATAATAAGAATATTTTTTTAAAACATATTATTTATTTTGTAAAGTCTAATTTGTAATTTGTAATAGGGGAAAAGAAAGAGAAAATGTTATAAACAAATCAAATTGTAGTAGATACTTAAAGTATTTTGAATACTAATAAAATACATAATAATAATAATAATAACAGGAACTCACAATTTAATTTTTAAACAAAATGCGTCTTATCTTGCAAAGTAAACAAGACGTACCTACCTTTTCGAAAATGACACCGGAAATGCAGAAACTTTGAATTGCTTGTGATACAGCACCATGTTAACTGATTTCTTATGGCAATAACTGTACAGTATACAAAGAAGAGATTTTAAAAACATACGCCTTGCAGAATCGGAATATGCAACAGATATTGCATTTCAAAGACAACTTTCCATTAATAGAAATAAATTATATATTAACCTTGTCGATAACTTAAGTGTTGTACAATACTTAATGCCAAACTTAGTGTTGGCTATTCTCAAACAGTAAGGTGACCTTTTTTGCAAATTCTCATCACTGTAGTACAATCGGTTCAAACACAAACGTAAATTATGTATCTGGAAAAAAGGAATGCCTTGAGGGCCTCTATTTGCACAGCAATTCATTTTAGGATAAGCAAAATTTAGTTGAATCTTATTCTTTTAACATGTAAAATCACCGGCATAAATTAAGCATCAACACCGTTTAGAATCACCTTGTAATTATAATTATTTTAACTATAAGAAATATTGTATTTTGATACCACAATATATGCATTAGATAAGTTAGAAATAAAATATTTTAATATTTAAAACCAGTAAAAATGAAAACAATATATTTTTTTTAAAATAAACTTTTCTTGTGCAACGTTATTTCAAACAAAAAATTCTGATATTATCACAGTGGAATTAAATAAACAAAAAATTAGTTTGACATTTAAGGTTTTATTGGCAAGAAACTCCTGCAAAAAAACTGCATAAAATATCCAATTCGTTACACTTTCATATTTTAGACAACAAATAGGTGCGGACAAATTCATTGTTCTTTCTACCGCCAATTGAACGCACAATTTAAAACGTGTTGTTTTACATATGCCCTAAATTTGAAACTGTAGTAATGCCATTTCCTGGCCATTTCCAGGGCAAAATTGTCGAATTGAAACAAAAATGGTTTTTGTAGCGTCATCTGCCAACCACAAGTAGAACGTGAAGAAGGCATCTATTGAGTAAAAATGCCGCTTGGCTTGTAAAATAGGTATTCTGTACCGTTATGAATTGCATCAAATAAACTACTTTTCGCGAAGAATAAAGAAATGGAAGTGGGTGGGAGTGTTGAATTGTTATCCTAACCTCTACATTATTTTGTAATAAGCTGTCAATTATTCGTTTACATTTTAGCATTACCTACAAACAGTATTTAGCAAGTGTGCAAGTTAAATCGTCGCTAATAACATAACAAAATTAAAATGCAGTGTAAACCTCGGCTAAGTGTTACGTGCCAGTGAAACAGTTGTTTTCATTTTACTGTATTAAATAAGTTATTGAAATAGAAATGACTGCGCGAGGTCATCTCCAGCCGTTCTTTAATAATTCACTTGCCATAAGACAGGAAATTCAACGATTTGAAAGTGTCCATCCATCAATTTACGCCATTTACGATTTGATTGACCTAATACCTGATGGACTTGTAGCACAACAAATCAGGGATCATGTTGTTTGCATAGAAGGTAAGAAATTCACGCTGTTAAAATAATTTAAATGACCAAAAGAAGTCATCTCTTCATGCGTAATAGCTTCGAAATTTATTGAACGACACAGAGGTATTTGGGAGTATTGTGTGGTTGATACCTGCTTGTAATATAAATTAGGTAAACTTAAAACAGCCATAAAAAACAGAACATTCCTTTGCCCTTTGATGATTTTTTTTAAGTGTTAAAGTACATAACATTTCATTTAAGATTTTCAATGAGAAGTCGAAACCCTTGCCAGTCGTTATTCTTAGAATTTCCTCTGCAATTGCGGTTCGGTTTTCAATTGCGTCCTGGTGACTCAAATGATGTACAATCAATTAAAATTAACCAAATCTATATTTGGATGGGTTTTAGTCAAGTCCACTTCAGGTTTTCGTATGCGGTTCAAAATTTGTAGCTTTTACCCTATTGGATTTTCAAGCAATGCCACAACAAACCATATTCGGATGTAGTATTCCACTATCTATTAATCAATGAATAACTCCATTTCCGGTCAACGCATCCGGTTTAGAAACTGTTCATTGAAATCTTTTCTTTTTTAATTTTTTTGATGATCGGATGACACGTTTACATATTAAAGGGAAGCGATTAAATCAGACCTCTGATTTTTAAATATATGTTTAATATATTTTTCTGCTTTCTAACATTATTTTCAATATTTGCATAATATGAATAATTCAGATACGGCTGATTTAGCAAAATTTTTATTACTAAACGCGATCGAAGTTGACCCTAATCGAAGAGCGCCAATTATTATAGGATTTTCTAAATTACGTTTGTACCGTTGCATTTTTATTAAAGTGGGTCGAGTTTTGGAGGCAGCGGCGTAAATTCGGTAGTAGTCAATTATCACGATTGCAATTATTGCACACGAATAAAATAATTAAATGAAATTATGAAAATAAAAACAAGAACCTTTAATCACAAAAAAATTTTTATATAAAATAATATAAAATTACTCACATAGACGCGTTTCGGTGGCTATGCCACCATCTTCAGTACATCTACTGATGTACTGAAGATGGTGGCATAGCCACCGAAACGCGTCTATGTGAGTAATTTTATATTATTTTATATAAAATTTTTTTGTGATTAAAGGTTCTTGTTTTTATTTTCATTATCGACATCACAGGGTCCACTATATATATTTTTTTTTTTTTTTTTTTTTTAAATGAAATTATGGGTTTTTAATAGCATAATTTTAAACATCATAATATTTGTAGTAATTATAATCAACATAAAGATAAATTTCCATTGCATGCTATAACATCACTTTGCAAGATTGAAACCGTTCTACATAGACATTGTCGCTTTTTAAATACACATTATAATCTTTTAATTAATTAAAAAATACTTCTCAAAATAACACGCAAAATAAGTGTAAAAACAAGTTGTATTTCCCATAAATGTTTATTTTATATCACAAATATTTATAAATTTTCAAAGAAAAACGCAACGCTGGAAAGTTTCACTATAAATAAATTTCTATTGTATTAGTTGTGAATTTTGATAAAATAAATAAAAGTGAAATGAAACTCTTAATGTTCCCTTTAAAAAAATCATTTGAACTTTTTAAAAATGACTCATCTGGGATTTTTGCAATGCAGAACAAATATTTTGTTAATTGCAAGGTAAATAAAGCAACGATGCGTGCACTTCCGAAATGTATTGTGTTTTATTTTATGTAGGTTGTTCAATATGTAATGGTAAATGGTCATAAATGGTAGTGGTGAAGAAAATAGTACTGATAGGGCAAAGGAGGCTTGTAACTATCAGCTTCTGAAAGTCATTTGCCATTAAGTATATATTCTCTTTTATGGATAATATGACTTCAAAATACACTTTGTTAACACTTGAAGACGCATATACAAACATGCGATGCTGTCCAAAGATTACAGACGGTCAGTAAAAAACTGGGATCATGGTGATTATTTATGAGGCCCACTTTGCATCAGGCAAGCTTACACCCTGGCTAGTCCGCCACTGGAAGCGATAATAAATCGTAAACCGTAGCTTATCATTGAATTCAACTTTTTGAAGAAGACAGAGACGATCAAGTAGGGATGAGTAAGCGTTACCACGGTTACCGCCAAAAAATTGAGAAAAGAAATGGCCCTTCAAAGCTGAAAATTAACCACTGTGTAAACATATTTGAAGGAAAGGGATTTAGGCCCTGAGAAGTTACAGTTGAAATTATTGTGGCAATGAAAGAAATCGCAACCGTAAATTGCCCATTTATTAGAATAATTATCAACGAGTTGAGCTGGTAATTTCAAGATAGATTTCTGTTCAATTGTCTGAAAATTCATTAAATTACTTCGGTAAAGAGTTAATTTTTCTGTACTTTACATAGGTTGCCCAATCTTATAACTTTTGTGTTTTCACTAAGTTGTTCACTTTTTGTAAATTTGTTTTTTTAACATTCTCATTGCAAAATTATTAAGGCCAGGAAGTTCCACATTTACTTTTTATTTATCTTTTTTTTAGCCTTACATTTTTATTATTTTATGGCGGACCAGACGCGAACTGGCCTTCACGGTGAAACTAGTCTTTCCTTCCCTCAATTATCTCTAAAATCAATTGAAATTTAAGGTTATAATTTGTTAATTCTGTATTAGCAATCTTACTCATAAAGTGGATTTGTAAGAAATATTTGTGTAGATACAAGCCACCGATTAACTGGTGAATTCAAAAATATCCCTTCTAAATGTGCAACTTCACCTCATGATTTCTCATTGTTTTCATAAATATTTTGTTGGAAACTCTGCAAAAACTTGCAAGCCAAGTTAATTTCGTTAGATAAGTGCCCTTCTAATGTTTTTCTAATTTAAGTCACTCTTGGCGGTCCGGCAATGGCTTGGCTAAATTAAATAACTGCGATGATTGTGGTTTTTTAATTACCTACTTATAAGTTTATAACAAAAAAATATTAATAGGTTTGTATGCTTCCTTTGTGTTGCGGCCTGTCGAACCAAAATCTTGTCTTCAAAAAGGTTGAAGATCGTTGCTCTAAAGGAAGAGGCAAATAAAAGATAAAAGTTAACGTTACAGTGGGAGTACCGGAGGAATATAATAATTGTTTTCACAAAAACAAATATGCACAATACACAATAAATTACTTAAATTGTCATCAACACTTAATACATTTCTCCATAGAAACAACCAATTTTTAACCTTTTATTTATAAATTAAGGTGGGTTTGGTAGGTCTAGAAGTGAGGTTAGAATTATTGAATTTTCAATCCAAGTTAATTTAAATATTACAACTTTAAGAAACATTTACTGTGTTACACTGTAGCCTACTTAATACCGAATGAGGAGACATACTTGAGAAATTTAGGTAATGAGCAAAATCGCTTGAAAATATTTTAATATAACATAATAAATTATGAAAAGTATATGTCATCATACCTTCATGCTAGTGGTTTGCGATTTCTACCTTTTGAAGCTTATCTGCACTGTACATTTTAAATTAACTTGGATTGAAAATTCAATAATTCTAACCTCACTTCTAGACCTACCAAACCCACCTTAAGAAAGGTTGATTTGGCAACCAATATTACGATAGTCCAGATTTAAGACCTGGTACTCAGGAGACTATGTTAAGCGAGTACTGGTGGATGTACAATCTCTCAACTTCAACTTGTTACCTTCCGCTTGGTAAAAGGTTGCACATTCTTCGTGTTGTGTTGAAGATGTTCATATGTAATTAATCAAGATAAACTAAGTTTTTTTAATTACTATTCAACCATTTGATAAGGATCTGTTTGGCCAATTGAAGGCATTTGTCTATCCAAACGATAGAAATCGTTGAGGTCAAACATCGTTTGATCGGAATTTTGTAAACCGATGTTAACATCTGCTTACGTCTACTGTAGAACATATAATTTAATTTTGTGTAGAAATGAGATGCAACATGCGCCCTTCTATAATTTGGAAACTTGGAATCTATGGCCCCATCATTAAATTTTCAAAAACGAATTTATCGTCAAACAAAAGTTCATCCAATATGATTCTACCTTAACTTTGTCGAGACTAATTCAATTCATGTAAAAGTGAGGAAAGGAGAAACTTTAGGTCAGCGATGCGCAACATTGTTT
Organism: Dascillus cervinus; assembly: GCA_949768715.1. Taxonomy (NCBI): domain Eukaryota; kingdom Metazoa; phylum Arthropoda; class Insecta; order Coleoptera; family Dascillidae; genus Dascillus; species Dascillus cervinus. The sequence continues at coordinate 12,919,480 of OX458316.1, read as the reverse complement.
CTACCACGGATCGCATATCACGGGATATTAATATATTTTCCGCTAACATAATCAAAAGTGCATTTACATTAACACTGCAGTAGAGGGCGGAACTTGTAGCACCCAATTCACACCGCTCGACTTTTAGCGTTGAGTGAAATTAAATGGAATTCATGTATGACATAAAAAACGATTTGGACTAATAGTAGACCTAACTATCAATCAGAGACGTTGGTCAGTGACTGACAACGATAATACTCTTGCGATGTAAACTTGCTCGCTTTCTAAACCAATCACAAATGGGAATTTTGACTGCTATAGTCTTGTTGTAATCTGACTACTGCTCCATGGCTACTAAAATGGCGTCATGTAGGCTCATCATCGCGCCAAACCCCCTCCCCCCCACTTACTCACTCATCTGTACAACGACAAAAACCGTCGGATCTTTTTGCCGCTCCCTGTTTATCGCAAATAGTTTGCCTAATGAAATATGTTCATGGCTACCCTTAATTAAAATACTGTAATTCATTTTTTTTTTGGTAAGCAAGTGTACCAAACAAATTTGATACCAATCGAAAGTACAAAGCTTAGCGAACATGCAAAAGTTAGGTTGCCTACCTTTTTCTATTTCCTATTGCCTGGTTTCCAGATATAAACAGGTGAGTTGATATTAACTTATTTGTATTCATCTGCGTTCTCATTGAAATATATATATTAAAATAAAGATAATTTTATTGCGAACACGGTGGTATAAGGTTACTTGCGAAAAATCGTTCATAAATCACGGTTGTCAGTGTTTAAGAATTAAAAATTGGAGCAAGCAAAAATGCGCCACTGAGAAGCATTGCGCGTACTATGCGGTGTAATAGAGGAGGATGCAAAGTTTGGGAAACGCTGGGCTGTAGGATCTCGGAACGAATTTTAGTTTGCACCGCAGCCTATGAGGTTTAGCAAGTCAATAATAAAATAAATCCAATATGTAATTTCACTATCACCTTGCATAATGTTTTACACTCATTCTGATCGATACAGATTATTAACAAAACAAATTAAAGAAACTAATTTTCAAATATTGAACTACTATTTTAAACGCCTATTAGTTTTTGCAAATTGGATGTTGTTAATTTATTCTGATTTCTTTTACATTGTTCCTAATTCATTTCATAATTAAGAATTTAAAACTCTGTAAATTAGTATTAAAATTAAACAATAACCTTGTTACGTTAAGTTTATCTTCCGCTAAATACATTATCAAATGATTTACTCTTTTATTAAATACCCGCCGATTGGTTACAATTAAGACGTTAACGTGAAGAAATGGTAGGTAATACGACAAGATTTATGTACTATTTTATTTAAATGCACATGTAGTTTATATCTGCGGAGATTCAAAGGATTAATAAGTAAGAATGCAATTATAAAATAATCGGAAATGTCAATTACACGGCTGATTATAAAAATTTGTTATCCGTTTTAATGAAAAAGAATAATTTCACAATAAAAATGCAACTTTATGTCACAATGAAAGTGAATGGGCAAATCTAATGCTTCCAAAAAAGAAACAAACCAATAATAATTCATTATGTTACCAAGCACATAAATTCTATAAAGATTAATTACATTACTTCAAGAGTGCCGTCACGTTTTCGATATTTTTAATATCGAGCGCAGACTGGAGCTGGAATTTGCACTGCACTTTTGAAATCTCGTTTTAGTTTAGATTCAGCAGCGCGTGTCTAACCTTTGACACCAGATTTCTTCCTCTTCCGGATTATTTCTTTTATTTCCTCCCATATGCGCAACTTAACAAAAGGTCCGTTAACAATATTTCCCTTACCTGAAATACGCAATGTGGTCCCCTTTCTTGTGCATAAACTAGATCTGCGTTCCCTCGGTTTTACCTGGCAGCATCGTTACTTCGAAGTTTTTAACCGTGTGAACTATCGAAATTAAATTTTCGTTTCATTAGTTGTCAATTTCTTACAAAAAATGTTACATCATTATCTCGGGTTTTCGTTGCAATTGTAAAAAATTTAAAGCGGACAGAACGTCTAAATTTCAAAATAAATTCTCATTGCATTCTGAGTATTAAATCATGTTTCGACCGCAGATAACATAATTCTTCACAAACGGAAATTACTTTTGATTTCTGGAAATTTAACCAACAATAGATTTCCACACGTTTTGAGGTTTGGAATTATTTCATTCAAAGTTTGTCGTACTGAGTGATTTCCATCAGTGCGAAACCGACGACTTGATTAAATCTTTCAGTTTCGTAATACTTTAGGGTCGTGTACTCATGCGCTAGGTAAACTCCACGCGGTTTTCTGTAGCGGGGAATGATGGAAACGCAGCGTACGCAGGTTTAAATTATTTGTGCGCGTGTGAGCGGCAGTGTGCAATGTAGCTCGTTTTCGAAGTAAAAAATGAACGGATTGATGTTGTGTGCCAAATCGTGCGTGTAAAAATAAACATCAACCCACGAAATATAAAGTAATGGTGGATTTAAAAGGTGACTTACCGGTTGTCAATTCGAAAAAATCTAAATACGAATTGACAATTACCGCCGTGAAAAATTGGTTATTGCCGGAGAAAAAGAATTCAGAAAATCCGCACTCGAAAATTTCCGAGTCGTTTTTGAGGTCGATTAAACGGAGATCGTTGCGCGTCAAAAAAACGAAATCGGCTAATTTGGCAGAAAAACGAAAATCTGGTTAGTATGTAATCAATATTGTACAAGATCACATTTTTTATCAACATCCAATCGCGTTGTTATCAGACGTTATCATCTCATTACTATACACCCTTTAAGTTTATTCTTTCAAGATTAGATTGCCCCATTCGGAGATTTACCTCCGAAAACATGATTTTGAACTTTAACACCTCCATAAAGGTAAAGTTATTTTTGTCAGCTTTCACTGTCGATATTTAAATAAAAGAGATTATGTTTTATTGTGATTATTATAATCAATTAAATATTTTTCAAAAATGTTTATATTAAGTGCAGTGTTGCCTCGATAATCGGCATTAATGAAAGCATAAATAACAAGCATGCATTAATTGAAGGAGCAGGTTGAGGCATTGAAAGTAATTTACAAATATTGAGTAATTTTTGTTTATTTGAATTTTTTGTTTGTCGAAAACAAGCGCAAAAATATCTGACAGTGGCATAATACTCCTCAAGACATCTGAATGCTTTATTAATAACTGATTAGTGTCTTCTTCGCTACTGTCTTCATTAGTGCCAATTTCCAAAGTATCGTCTTCGGATTGAATAATTCTGTGTACTAAACTTCATAGTTTATAATCCGCAGCTGTATAGCTTGAATCAGAATATACTTCTTCATTTACAGATATTTTCCACCAGCGCTGCTCCAAAGTCTTTAATGGTAGTTTTTCTCATGCATTATGAAGTAAACATACTGCTGTTTTTAAATTGACACTTTTTAAAGATTTACTTAGGTCTTTGTCGTCTCTGACCAGAATTTTGAGTAACAAACGTTTTCTATGATATAACTTCGTCAAATAAATTGCGTTTTGATTTAAGCATTACCATAAACTGCTCATCATCGGTAATTAGTTTCTATTTTGTACCATGACCAACGCGCAAAAGTGCATTTACTGCTTTTCAAAAATAAATTTTTCTGTAACGTTTTCCGAAGGTGCGCGTTACAACATAGGATGAACGTACCTGTTATCATGTCGCCATCTGTTTGCGATCTTTTCAAAAATTATATGATTATATTAATAATACTTTGTATTTAACCAAGGACAACAACCTGTTATAATGTGCTCTGAAATGTGCATATTGTTTGATAAGTAAATGCGTGGGCAGTTGACCAAAATACACCCCCGGCTGAGAACCGGTAAACCATGTATACATGTACATATACTGGAAAATATATTGTTAAAATTGTATACTTAAGACTAGGGCATTTAATGCATCTTATTATTATTATTACACATGATATCTCATTAAATGTAACTGTTCGCCAGATATGATTGCCGTAATCTCGAAATTCTGTTAAAAGGTTACCTTACATTATGTAAAAAAAATCAGTCCGGATTATCGTAGACTCCGGTACATTTCTAACTAAAACTCATGATGTAGTAACGATGAGAAATTATGATACCACACTTTTCAGCTCATTAAATATTAATTATACAATTCATAAAGTTAAGATCGCAGCATACACACAGTAGAATAAAATGATTATGTTAATGTAATTATCACAATGCTGATTCTAGCAAAAAAAAAGTAATCGTAATTCATATTCTTCTGGAAATTGTTAAATATGAAATATGCGTGTTGGTTTTTTGCGTATTCAACGAATGTATGTTTCAAATAATCGACAACACAGCAAATAAAAAATATAGACTGAAAGATTGTAGCTTGGTCATGAAACGATATGATTTTTTTAAAATTCAATTTACATTGTTGGTTGGATTGGCAGATAAATAGAGATAGGAAATTGACCAGCCGATCAATCTTACTCATCACAAACCTTTCAAAGAGCATATTGCATGCGAATATATTTTTGTTTTTTTTTTTGGTGTCGATATTTCGTCGAATATAAAATGTCTTGAAAGTTATACGAAATTACTTTTTCACGGTTGGTGCATTCATCATTGGAAGGAAATGATTTCCTTTTCCTTGATTCAATTTCTCTAAGAAACAATTGACCCCGTAACCTGGATTTAGTGTGATCAAAGGTGTACGATTTCCACTTTAAAAAATGTATTTACTTCAATTGAAATTATATAATTGGTATGCAATATTTTTCTCTGTGCTGATAATGTTGACGAAGTAGTGTTCCAAGAAGTAGGTACATATTGAACTATAAATTGAATTTGAATGTTATTATAGTTATGGTAGGGAACAGAAACGGTAATGAACTTTGCAAGCAATTAATTTTACTTAAATTATTATCTAGTTGATGATAGATTAAGTTTGGAATTAAATTTTGCAGTTGCTAAATGAATACGCCTTCATTTAGTACATTTTATTGATCTCAGTTTGTGATAAAAGGTAAGTAAGGAGGAAACAGAAGAATGAAATAGAATGAAGTCCAGATATAATGAACTTAGAAAATGCATCAAAATTGGTTCACTATATCCGAGGTTCGCTATACATAAAAGAAACGACATGTTTGCGGCTACCAAAACAGTAGTTCACATTTTACACTTCTTCCCACTAACGCAGCTTTTCCCTATGAATTACAATGTTTTATCCGGGGTCAGTTAGTGAAAAGGCCCGGTTTTGTTGGCGTTAAAAATGTCTGTACTGTCATAGTTCTTGCGAAGGTCAGCCCAAACAGAAGTCAACTTCTGTGTTTTTTGAATAAACCATTATAAAAATCCCTTATCAACCTTTTTGCACCTTACATTAACTTTATCATAAGATGATAAAACCTGTTCCCTTTTTTCCAAGTTACGGAAACAATTGATTTCGGCAAACACATTTCACGACAAATATCACTCTGTTTAACACCCATTTCTATCTTTTGTATAATATCATACTTGTCTTATAGCATTAAATTCTTATGTTTTTACTTTTCCATTTTGAACGTCCCACGCGATACAATAAACTATTTTTTTAAAACTCATAAGCTTCGTAGGGTTCACAATACATTCTGAAATAATGCTACTGAACTGAAAATAAAATTAATGTGCACTCATCCTAAGTAAAAATCCGGGGAATTACCGAGGAAATTCCCGAAAAGTTCACTGTTAGTAGGAAATATTACCTTACTCTTTTTTATTTTTTATTCGCATCATTTGCTAGAAGGTAATTAAACTCAAACAATTTCTTAGGAAGAGACCCTCGCGCCTCGTCAACTTAATTTCGTTTAATTTCCTAGCAGCCAATGCTCATGCAAAATAAAAATCTTACCGACAATTAGTTGAGCACTTACATTACGATCTACTGATGAAAATATTAAAAAATACAACCATTTTAAAAATAGGATTTACGGCATTTCGCGGTCTATAAGACCCATCTCAAATTTATGAAACAATTTTAAGTCTATTTTTTTTTTAGTAAAAAGGTACTTCTTGTAGCCCGAGCCAAAATTTTCAAGCCTAATTTTACAAAACAATACGTTTCATTTATAATAAAATAATAACTAAAACATTAATACGATCGATTCAAGAAACTGAATTTCTAGTTTTTAGTTGTTGCTGAAAATGTTACCCAGCATGGATCGATCGATTTTACAGTGGGTGTTGTTTTTGTTTCAGATTCGTTTGTAAACAGTCAAGAATGGACCTTATCTCGATCAGTCCCAGATCTCCGGTTGGGTATTGTGGGTTCGTTATCGTCCGGGAAATCGGCGTTAGTGCACCGATATTTGACCGGGTCTTACATGCAAGAAGAATCGCCCGAAGGTGGTCGTTTCAAAAAGGAAATACTCGTAGACAATCAAAGTTATCTTTTACTCATAAGAGATGAGGGTGGACCTCCTGAACTTCAAGTAAACTTTACCAGATTTGTAAAACAAAGTATTAATTCATTAATTTCAGTTTACCGCTTGGGTCGATGCAGTGATTTTTGTATTCAGTTTAGAAAATGAGTCTTCTTTTAACGCGATATACAATTATTACACGAAAATGTCGCATTATCGAAATTCTACGGAAATACCAATCATTTTAGTTGGCACCCAAGGTAAGTGATCAAAACTTGTTTTAGTTTAATTGAATTTTTCATTTAACTAGATGCAATTAGTGAAAATAATCCGCGAATAATAGATGATGCACGAGCTCGAAAATTAGCCACTGACCTAAAACGTTGTTCATATTACGAGACTTGTGCCACATATGGCCTTAATGTTGAGCGAGTCTTCCAAGATGGTAAATTTGTTAGTTTGATTTAACTAAAATTTAATTAAATAATTTTACAGCTTGTCAAAAAATTGTCCAGCAAAGGATTTCTCCATCCACCAGTTGTTTGACGCCCACAAACTCCCGACCTTCCACTCCAAACAGCCATTTTTACCAACCAAGTGCCCCACTTAGTAGACACCATTTACCTGCTGCAACTGCTGCAAATAATGGATTAACGCCCAATCATGTACCTTCTCCTAGTCATAACACATTTTCACATAAAGATACAGCCAGCATAACGTCATTAAATGCCCGACAGATACACACTTTATCTGCTTCGAGTCAACATCTCCACAGACAACCTGAAAAATTAGACACAGGTTTTCGTTATTCTGATGATAAATGGACCATGGAAGTGCATGGATCATCTCAAACTCTTACAGAAAACAACAATTTGGCTAAGTTTACAGTACCGGTGGATAATATACCAACTGCACAAGCAAAAGATTCGAAAGATTTACCTACACCCAGTTCAACTCCCACAACTTCGCGGAAAAGCAGACGAAGATCAAATTTATTCACCCCTTCCAAAAAAAGTGACGATAAATTGAAAAACAATGGCGATATTGGTAGCGGAAGAGCGATACCAATTAAGCAAGGCTATTTGTACAAGAGAAGCAACAAAACTTTAAACAAAGATTGGAAAAAAAAATATGTTACTTTGTGTGATGATGGACGCTTAACGTATCATCCCAGTTTACATGTAGGCATCGAAAATATGTCTTACCAACATTTCTTTACTTTCTTTTATTTGTAGGATTATATGGATGATATTCACGGAAAAGAAATTTCATTGCAATATGTAACAGTTAAAGTACCTGGCCAAAAACCTAGAGGTTCAAAATCAATAATTACAGTTGCTGGATCGAGTGGCAGTCATGGAATAAATGACGGGATGACCAGCTTATCATTAAGTGGTAAGTTATGAAGTCATTATAAAAGAATTAACTTTTTGCTGAAATATAATAACCTGTCAACCGCCTTACTGCAACCCACTTACCAATGTTAAATAATGTGATATCATAATATACAGTAATACCCCGGTTTAAGCGATTAATGCGTGGCAAAAAAAAAAAACGTTAAGCAAATCAAACGGGGTCAATTACGTTTTTTAAATTGTCATATGAAGTATTTTAAATAAAAAAAGAATACAATTACCATAAGGTTGAAAACTGTATTTAACAGTGAAATACTGTTTTAATTTTGTGTTATGTAAAAATACGGTGGGACTGAGATATAAATCCGCAATTTGATATAATAATATCATTGAATTCAAATACTATCAAATCTGTAGAAGACGGAATTGCTTGCGACCTTAAAAAAGTTCCATCATAGACAGGATTTCGGCTTATCCAGTTTCCGGCCGATCCAGGTTTGCTTGTATCCACAAACATTAAAAAACTTGTTTGTTTTCATCCAGTTATTATATTATGAAATATTTATTGGGAGAATATTTTTAACTCGAAACATGCAAATACAAATATCAAAAGGTTTTTCTCTTTTTCAATACTGTTACAATAAATTATGAAATGTAAATAATTTTAAATTAATCAGAATTATTTCCATGTGTGAAATTAAAACTTTTGAAGGCGCAAAATCCTATCTCACCCCTTATGATCTGGTGAAGGAGTCAAAATTTTCACACTTAAGTGGAGATGAAAATGTTATGTTAAGTAACAGCTCTTACGTCAATGGAGAAGGAATAAAATTAGAAACTCCTAATGTGAAGAAACGACATCGTCGAATGAAGAGTAGCAGTGTCAAAAATTCAGAAGTTGATGGTAAATCACACTAACCAATTTAACTCAACATTATTAATTGGGTGTTGTAGATTCCGATGGATACGAGTTTTACATAGTATCTCTCGACAATAAACAGTGGCATTTTGAAGCTCCAAGTTCTGAAGAACGGGACGAATGGGTTGCAGCCATCGAGCAACAAATTCTAAATTCTCTCCAATTAAATGAATCTACAAAAGCCAAAAAACTGAATAACCCAATGGAAGCTGCTACTATTCATTCAATACGTACACGTGTCCCAGGAAATGGTTTTTGTGTTGATTGTGATGCACCTAGTAAGTTGTTGGTTATAATTTTTTTCTTTATTCGTAATTTTTTATGTTTTAGATCCTGATTGGGCAAGTTTGAATTTGGGTGTCCTCATGTGCATTGAATGTTCCGGAATTCACAGAAATCTTGGCTCTCATATTTCAAGAGTTCGGTCTTTGGATTTAGATGATTGGCCGTAAGAAATTACCTTTTAACTTTGAGATATAAAATAATTTATGATATCTTAGAGCTGGACATTTAAGTGTTATGCTAGCGATAGGAAATACTTTAGCCAATTCCGTGTGGGAAAGTAGAACGCAGGGTAAAACAAAACCAACGGCAGCTTCTAATCATGAAGAAAAAGAACAATGGATTCGTTCTAAATATGAAATTAAGGAATTCATTCTACCTTTGAATAACACAATTCCGTTAAGCCAACAACTAGTAGATGCAGTTTGCAGTTCCAATATAAAAGCAATCATCCATGTCTTGTCACAAGCAACTGTTGAAGATGTTAATACAACAGTTGCATTGAGAGATCTTAGAACCCCTTTACACTTGGCGTGCGCTATGGGAAATTTAGCAGTAGCTCAACTTCTTATTTGGGTATGGAAAATGAAGTTTTATTGAAAAAAAAAATTCTAAACTTATTTCTTTTACAGCACAATGCCAATATTAAAGCAGTTGATCAAGATGGACGCACTTGCTTAGCATATGCTAGAGCTGCAGCTAGTGTAGCGTCTGCTAAGTTTCAATCTGGAAGCAGTATAAATGCAGAAATATCTGCAGTCACCAGTAAAGGTCTGATTGAACTTCTTCTCAGTAATGGATGTCCTGAAGTCTCTTGTGTTACAAGCAGCGGCACATTACCACATCGTAGAGGTAGTCAAGCATTGCCATCATTTGAAAAATTACCGTCAAGTGTCATATAAAATTCTCCCTCAATATTGTTTTTATTTTTAGAAGATACTTTGCAATTACTACTTAACTGAGTGGAAGTTTGCAATAACAATTTGATCTGTAGGTACATTATAAGTTTACGCCTTAACTTGTATGTATTTTTTATAATTGCACATTATAAAAACTAGGAAGCCATTAATTAAGCATATGCTTATGTTATGATTGTTGTGTATGTTATGTCGCACTACGATATGAATAAAAAGCACATGTTGCACTGGAAATTCCAATATTTAAAATTGTCAATTTTAAAACAAGATAAATCTTTTGAGAATGGACCATTGCTAATACATAGTGCTAGGTACAAAAAGTGTAAATTTTATATGTCATTTTTTAATATTTATACGATGTATTAAGTGATAATAATTTAAGAATGATGCAACATTGCTGTCTAATGCATTTTTTTATTGAACCTTTGTTGGTCACTAAAGAATACTCTGTTTTGTTATATTTTGTATATATTTTCACCAAAGACGTGAATGTTTTTTTTGTAGATAAACCTTGTACAGAAGTTATATATATATATATATATATTATTCTCCACATGTTTTAAATTCGTTTTGTGTTTTAATCAATAAAGCATCAAGATTAACTGTAATGCTTTACGTAATCTTGCAATATCCAGTGGTAATTTGTAATTATAATTTTTCTCTTAATCCTTGAATGAATTTCAAAACTTTAATTTTTTATTTAAATTTATAATCATAATCTTATTTATTGGCCCTCGATAGGCTTAAATGAATGAAATTTTGAATTGGAGTCGACTGTATATCTATATGTTTGTGAACAACAAACCAAATTATCAACAAATAGTTATTAAATTACGTCTCCTATATATCTACAATGTTAAATTACACCAATTACTAAAGTACAGGTAAAAAATAGAATATAATTACTTCCATTATAAATAATAAGAAATTTATTTTTTTATAATTTTCATAAACACTGACAAGATTAATACCAATATTCCTTTGACAGTTTCACTTTTCATTACAAAAATTAAATCCTACAAGATTACAAACCTCACTTCTACTAAAAGTTGCCCAATATTTCCTTCCTTCTCGATTGTATAAAAAGGACGCTTTAAATACATATGTCAATTTAGTTGCCATTAAAAATAAACTGTCAACGATCTTCGTATTATAACCAAAACAGTTTCTAATCAAAGTACCACTTTCTGTGTAAAGATAGTCGAAAGCAAATATCGATCAATTTTCATGGACTAATTACGCCTTTTTTAGCCTAATTCAATTAAACATGTCAGAACAATATTTAAATGTTAGTGATGATTATCAAGACGGTAATAATACAGTATATGTTGAAGAAAATGAATGGGAACAAACTAACGCCGATGAAAATGTTACCGTGAACTACGTGGATTGTGAAGATGGATCGTTAACACAAAGTTATCTAACTGTGGGAGAGACGAATAATGAAACGCAATATTTTTCCATGTTGGATACAACGACTTCAAATATTTTGAACGATGAATCTGTTAGTGATGCTAATGCCAAATCGGATGAATCCGAAGATCCATTTGCTTCAACTCAAACTGACGATGCAGAAGAAGGCAATAATGCAACCGTTGATGTAGGAGGTCAACAAGTTTTATTATACAGCGTTGATGGTTCTAATGAATTATATGGCATTCAAGTTGCACAAGATGAAGATGGTAATCTGCAACGATACCAATTTCAAGTCAGGTGTGTTGGAAATTTTAAACATTATTTATTTTTAATGTGCTATTTTTAAAGGCAAAATGAAACAGGCCAATTAGAAGCTGTACCAGAATCTATTCAGGTCTTACCTGTAGAAACTTGCACTGAAACAGCACAAGAAGAAGATACAAATGAAGTACAAGAACCTGTAAGTGAAGAATCTGAAACAACTGTATTTGTTAAGCAAGAGTATCCTCATGAAGAAACTTTTTTAGAGGAAGACAGTAATGATGAATTGCAAGTAAATGAAGATGAGGAAACAGTTGTTTATGAATCTTTTGCTGATGATAAAACAGGTATACTTTTGTGTTTTTGTGGAAGTGTAATGCAGAAACTTTGCGGCAATATTTTGAACATAATGACCTGATAAAGAAAAAAAATTTATTTTGATTGATTTGGCTTTATAGTGTCTTGATGCCATTAGAATAATTAAATTCAAAAAAATAAAACCATTACAATTTTATAGTGCGGTAATTGACAGCAGGTTTTCAACTTTTTTAGGAAGATTACAGGTGTTCCATCTTATAGTATTTGCCAAAATTTAAAATTTTGGAAGAATCGTCGATTTCAAATTAATAAGGATTTAAAACTTTTCCCTTGGAAGATCATAAATTTTAATCGACAATGGTCGCTTAGCGCTACTTACTAGCCACAACCGCAAACAGAAACCTTAACTTTTCACTTAGAAATTTCAGTTTAATAAATTGAATTTTTCTAAACACAACAAAAACCTTTGATATTGCCCTCATTGAAGAAGTAAATTGCAGAACGTGATCTGTCCAATATAACCTTGCCTAACAATTAAAATTTAAATTTCATGAAATACTTGCAATATTGCTATGAATATTCTCGGTTGTTGATGAGACCCAGTTTGTGCCAGAATTTCTTCTGTAGATATTTTTGTTACAGACGCTTTTAAATCATGTTTACAATTCTAACCGTAATCTTTAAATAATGTATTAATACCATAGACGATATTAGAATCCCACTTATATAATTTGTCCGTTATTAAAATCTACACTGTAATGTGGGTAAGATTACGAAAAAAATTCTGATAACTTCAATAGTTTTTTAATAATATATCGCTATCAAAGTCAATTTTTACACTGCTTTCATTTAAAAAAAACATTCGACAATTTTATAGTTTGAAAATTGAAGAATATTGCTTCAAATTTTCAGAATTTGTCGACTATCAGAAATAGGTTTTATCTCAAAAATGCTATACGATGGACTATCCTGTATATTAATTACTAATACGTTTTGATAAATATGTTACCTTTATTTTAACAGCCATTTTACAATCTGATGATGAAGATCACATGGATTCAACCAACAACTCTTTTCCAAAATCAGACTATTCCGAAACTTACCATGTTGCTAATTCTGAAAATGATTCAATGTATCAAGAAGCTAATGAATCACCAGATACGCTGGATGCTGTAGAAGAAAGAACTTCTCCAGTTGAACAATATGTAGAAGAAAATGATGATAATGACAATGATCCAACTATAGAAGATGATGTTAGTGAAGCTGCAAGTGCAGTATCCGCGGAGCATTTATTAACACAGGATGATGATGAAAGTCAACAGTCGTTTGATGAAGAACATGAGGAACACGAATTTTTTAAAGGTTATACTGAATATGAATCTGATGGCGAAGATTATCATATGGTTGATGGAAAACACATAACTGGAGAAGATGAGGGCATTGAAGATTGTCATGTGCAGGCAATTAATGAGGTAAATTCAGAAAAATTTGTTGCTCTACAACCCCATGTATTAAAAATTCATCAGCCTCTCAGATTCTTAGAACATGGAAGTATGAAAAATTTTAAATTTAAAACTACACCTGGAAATGTGAGTGAAGTAAAAACAAGCAAAAGTTATTTCTTGTTAAAACGCCCGGAAAAGGAAAATGTTGCAACAATTCAACAATTAGAAACCAAAGTAAAAGTAAATCCGAGAAGTTTATTAAAAAGTTCCCACATTCTTGATGAAAGAAAAGAGGAGAAACATGACCGTAGAATTTTTAAAAGTAAAGAAGCCATTCAAGCAAAGATGTTTCATAATTTTATTGCAAAGACCACAATTTTACAAGCACCAATCAGACAAGAAAGGTTGCCCAGAAAACAAACCATAAAACCTGTTGAACGTATTGATGAAGAAATTATTGTGCAAGAAGTTGTGGTATCCTCCAGAGGTTACATTGAAACACCAAATGAAGCAAAAGTTAAAAAATTAAGAGCAAAACCTGTTGATCTGGTTGAAGTTAGTGATTCAGATGATGATTATAATCCGAAAAAAGAACATAGAAGGAAACCTAAAGGCAGAGGACGTTCAAAAATAATAGAAATAAGCGATAGTGATGAAGAAATTGATGACGAAATTGATTTGTCAATGGATTCTGATGATCAAAATATTAAACTTAAAGATGTCAAGAAAAACAGAGGAAGGCCCCGTAAAAATGAAAATAATGGTACAAATGTGTCAATTTTAAGTACAGAAACTAATGAAAACAATTTACCAGTGATTAAGAAAAAGAGAGGAAGACCACCAAAAGTTTCAAAAAGTAGCAGTAATGAAGAAGACAATTCAAAGGATGATATAAATACATTAAAGCGAAAACGTGATGTTGCAACAAATATGGATGTAATTAAAACAGAAAACAAATGCCCAAAGTGCCCTAAAACTTTCCCCAGCGAAGGTAGTTTAAAAACTCATATGCACTGCCATAGTTTTCTTGAATCAAACACTAGGCAGTGTAAGTATAAATGCCTCAAATGTAGTGACAAGTTTAACAGTACTGAATTGTTAACTAAGCATATGGAATCACACAAAATATCATTTAAATGTGGTTTGTGTCCAAAGAAATTTATGAAAAAAAATGAATTGCTGATGCACAAACGTGTTCACATGAAGGATCATATGCAACGAAGTTCACTTTTATCACCACTTAATGATGTAAAAGTGAAAAGTGTAATGAAATCACCTAAGAAAAAAAATGATTTTAGTTGCAACTGCTGCAGTAAAACATTCAGTTCTGAAATGCTACTGAAAGCCCATTGTAAAACTCATTTCAACTGTACCACTTGCTCAGCTACCTTCATTTCAAAATTACTCCTAGATAACCACATTCGTAGAAATTGCGTTAAATCAAGAGTACCTCTGCATTCAACCGTTACAGTAAGTGCAAGACAAAATTTAAATGAAAGTTTAAAATGTAAAGTGTGTGGCTTAAAAGTTAACAATTACCAGTTGCTTCTCAACCATGTTGCAGCTTGTTCAATGATTGTAGAAACAAAAGAATTAAGGACGAGCCCTAGAAGAAACGTTCGACGAGGAGGTGTGCCTGCTACACCACGATTATTGGCAGCTTATAATAATCTTCGAAGTAAAGTAGCTAACTAGAGTATGAATTGATCAATTTTTGTGTACATTTTGAAATGAAAAGAATTTTAAAATAGAAAACTTATCTCAAATTGTACATATTTTAAAGGATAACATTGTGTCTGATTTCAAGTATAAACTAGTCTACAGTTCTTTTTCATCAACAAAATATAAATGTGCATTTTTAAACTGTATCACATTTGTGTAATAGAAGAAACTGAAACATCTTTTTATATGACCTCTGTATAGTTGATATGTAAGTTAATTAAAAATTAAAATGGTATAAATTGATTTTCGTTTTTTAATATGTAAAACTGTGAAAATTGTGACCCGGAACCTGTTTCATAAAAATACTTGCCAAGAATGTACAGTAAATGCTGCTTTATTACATGGATCATATCAGTGTAATTAGCTACAAGGCAATTGGTTTTTACAACCTTGCAAAAATGACACACGGTGCAGTAAATCAATCTCTTACTGCTTAACGCCTGATTATTGAAGGCCTGGTTATTCTTTGCATTAAATAGGGGAATATCTGCAGCATGGCCCTTTTCTTTATAAACACCCTAAAAACCGATTACCTTCTAATCAACTATACAATCCGTTTTTGGGTCAATTAACCAACATATAAGTAGACTTGTTTGTTACACTTTGAATCAATTGAGCGACTAATGAATAAGCGGTTTTTTATTATAAGCATTTTTTGTACAATATTATTTTGATTTATTGTTTTTATTAATTTAATTAACCATTGATCAAATATATCATCTTCTGATCATGATAATTTCTATTTATTACTGCATTGATAATTAAATGACCTGTACTATTTTAGATTAGTTTACTTGAAACTGCAAAATTTAATAATGTTGATAAAATTGCAAATATATGAACTGAACTCTGTTGAGAAACTGTAAATTTCATGTAACTGGCCAATATAGTTGTAAATATCAGTTTTTGTTTAAAACCTACTATAAAATCTTTTATTATATATTATTTTATTATATCTTGTGAAAACCCTAATAACACTTATTTTTATCAAACTGCTATTGACTGTGGATTTTTTCTAATCTAAAGATCTGTTTACTGTTCTTACGTTAGTGTTTCAAAGCTATGCTGATAACACTAATATTGTTCATCCCTTAGGGTTTCCACAGTGTATATTTATAAATCTCAAATGTGGAGTAGGTTTTTAGTACTCCTTCATAAATTACATTTAGAGTATAATAATTACATAAAAAATCTTATGGAACATCATGTTCTCTATGTGACAATTTAAAACCAAATCGAAGCACGGTTGCTTTGCAAATAGTTTCATAAGCACGTATAAGTTGTGGCCTGACAATTTCCAGGTCTGTATGCAAAGTTTTTGGGCCAACGTTGTACGAAGTGAAAAATTGAATCTTGCAATTTAAACGGTAAAAATTTTGAAAGCAACCGTGCGGCGATTTCGTTTTAAATTGCCATGTAGTATACAATATTATAAAATAATCATTTTACCACTTATACATTATTATCATTATTATTGACATTATTCTATAAATTCTACCTATCTTATCACTTTCACAAAAGCAGTGATATTGTTACATTGTAACAACACCGAGATGTTTACTAAGATTATAACGACTAATTTTCACTATGATTTGGATCAATGTAATTGGCAACTGGTCCTACCATCCTGCCTAGAAGTTTAAATACATTGCCAGTCTTAATTTAATTATTATGGAGAACTAACTTTTATTATTATAATTGCCACTAATTTGCGGCATATCTTACTTCACCATACCATAGGAAGTGATTGAACAGGTATCAAATTGGTAGATGGGAAACAAGAATCAGCGTCATAAATAGTTTTTGACTGGGAAAAGAGCAAGATACTTCTGTTCAGTGGCTTTATACCTTTTTCATTTCATTGATTTATTTTCTGCGGTCTTAACAAAAGTTCGCAACGCAAGTGGAAAATGAGAAGCTCCTAGAAAGGATAATCCAATGAGATAGAAAACTCTCCTCACATGTTTAGAAGCATTAAACTTAGAATGGTATCGAAGTGGATTTAATATAGTGTCAAACAACATTCGGCTGTAGTCAGGGGTGGGCTGGAGCCGGCTCGATCCGGCTCGCGCGAGCCGGTAGTTAAAATTTTTGAAATGAAACAATGTACTCTTTTCCGTTTTATACATACACCAGACATAATAGCGAGCCGGTTGTTCAAAATTTGGCAGCCCACCCCTGGCTGTAGTCAATATTGATGATATTACGGTTTACAGATAAGAGCTGAGTTCCTGCTCACTTTGCATTTATTTATTTATAAGTATTATACATCCAAAACAGTGATAGCAAAAATTCCAAACGCCGCATTTAACCCGCCAGAGCTGACGCGAAATAAATTTTATTCGCGACTAGCGCCCTGTTTAATAAGCACTTGTTTATAGCGAGTTATCAGCTACTTATCTGTAACTCTATACGATTCAAAATATATCAACTAAAATCGCTTATTGTATGCAAGCAATGCGTAAACTTTACTAGGGTTAATAAAGATTTACAGTCAGTCACGAAAGTTTTCGTACACCCTACTAATTATGCATAGTTCAAAACGTAGACATTCAATTGGGATAAAGAATAGTTAATATATCTTTAAAATGTTAAAAAACATAAAATATAATATAATATAATAATAATAATAGTTATTACTTACAATTATATACATATTATATGAATATCATAAAATCGAATGTCACGAAAGTTTTCGTACACTACATTTAACTAAGTATTTCCCCGTTTTATGTGTGTGCAAACATACAGAAATCGGTAAATCCCCTTCATGGCTTCACGTATTGACGAAATATGTAAATCATTTTGCAGTTGCAAAGATGAAAGTCAAAACGAAGCACATGTCTTTGGACATGCGCGAATTAATTATAAAATTGCACAAAGAAAACAAATCGTTACGTGAAATAGCCAAAATTACAAACAAAACGCATTCTACAGTGCAGTATGTAATAAAAAAATTCAAAACATCAGGCACAATCAATACTGCACCACGTTCTGGACGACCAAAAATTTCAAGTGACCGTGATTCTAAAACCATTATACACACTGTTAAGAATAATCCACGGATTAGTGCACCTACACTTGCCTCACATGTGGAACTTGATATTGGCAGCAAAGTACATCCGGAAAATGTAAGAAGAATTTTAAGAAAAGCCGGATATAACGGAAGGGTGCCGCGTAAAAAACCTTTTATTAGTGATGCAAATCGCGAGAAACGATTAAACTTTGTTAAAGCACATAAGGACATGGATTTCTGGAGAAAAGTATTGTTTACAGACGAAAGTAAATTCAACATTTTTGGATGTGATAGAACAGGGAAAATATGGAGAAAACGCAATACTGCCTTAGATGTAAAAAATTTATTACCAACTGTAAAACATGGAGGTGGATCCGTAATGGTTTGGGGATCTATGGCGGCGACTGGTGTGGGAAGTTTAGTGTTTATTGAGCAGATAATTGATCGATGGATTTATTTAAACATTATCCGACAACATTTACGCAGTGATGCAGAGAAATTATTGCTAGGAGACAGATGGATCTTCCAACAAGATCAAGATCCGAAGCATACTGCTAACGTTGTTCGAGAATGGCTATTATACAACGTCCCCAAACAACTGAATTCACCACCCCAGTCGCCGGATTTAAATCCTATTGAACATATATGGGAGTATCTGGAACGAAAAATTAGAAAACATCGGATAACGAATAAGGAAACATTGAAATTAGCATTAGAAGAAGAATGGAATAAAATTCCTGCAAACGTTACAGAAAATTTAGTTAGCTCCATTCCTAGACGATTAGAGGCCGTAAGAAAGTCTAAAGGAGGTCCGACGAAGTATTGAAAATATCTTACTTAAAGTTTAGGAGTAGTTTTTGCTCATGTACGAAAACTTTCGTGACATTTGATTTTATGATATTCATATAATATGTATATAATTGTAAGTAATAACAATTATTATTATTATTTTATATTATATTTTATGTTTTTTAACATTTTAAAGATACAAGGTGGGCAAGTTTTACGGCCACCCCCAAAATCGCGACTTCTAATTGAACAAGAGCAACCAATTTTGGTGCACGTATTTAGATAGTGATAGAGTTACACAATTAATTTTTTTTTAAATTTTTTGTTAATGCATATGACCGGGGCAGTTTTTGTGATTTATCTAGTAGTAACTATTAATTTACGTATTCAATTTTAACCTAGATCAACGTTCATTTAGCGGTGTATCTAATTCTGCAATCAGAATTATGCATATTGACTTAGTTTGTTAAATAATTGCATTTTTATATTGCAATGGAAATTGTTTGGGTGATTTGTGGCATTTACCAACAAAGAAAACTCTAATAGCCGTTTGACGTCTCTTATTTACAACCATGGTCATAAATATGTGTCGAACCTACCGAATACACGTGTTGAAACCAAATGTTACAGGACCTGACTAAACAATAACAGCAAGTTATCAGAGTCCATTCTTGTAAATACAGATATTCTAAAAATGTGCTGCTTTCCTTGCCTAGAATTTACTTCCCGTTGTTTAATGGGAAACGGGTTTATTTTGGGGTTGAAAACTTTCCAATTTTTAGGTACGAAAAGTTTAAACCTTCGTTTCATAAGTTATTTCGAACAGTGCGGTTCTTGTGCTTCGAGTGTTAGTTCGTTTATAAACAATTTTTACAATTTTTATTAAATTTGGTTATAACTGCGATTAAAGTAATGCCTTTTCAATACTCTTTTGCTGAAAAACTTGATATGATTTTGATATTCGGCGAAGTGGGTAGAAATTCTGTTCAAGCTGCAACAGTTTATGCAGAAAGGTTTCCAGAGCGTCAACATCCCAATCGGAAAATTTTCACCAAAATGATTAAAGGTTCTTGTTTTTATTTTCACCAATTATTTTATTTAAAAAAACCTGTTCCGGGCCTGGAAAAAATACGAGAAATCTTAAATGTTCACGCTCAAACGAGGGTGAAGTTGTAAATCTTAACGCTTGTAAATGGTTACCGCATTTCCAGACCTTATTGTCGCTTTAATTTGCAACTGTCCAAATACGGAGATCATAAATAATATCAATTTTTGGATTTCCAAGATGAAAGTGCGTTTTATCCAAAATCTAATCATTTTTTTTTCTCGCTACTTTCGTAAATAAATTTTAGAAGAGAAACCTGATGCATTAGTGTAAAAATTAGAAGTTGAAAATTTGGTTCAACATCGTATTTTTTCAATTTACAGCTTTAATTATCAACGAAAAATTTAAAAAAAAATTAATTGTGTGCTCTGTCACAAGACAATTACGTGTACTAAATTTGGTTAGGATTGTTTAATTAGAAGTCGCGATTTTGAGGGTGGCCGTAAAACTTGCCCCACCCAGTATATTAACTATTCTTTATCCCAATTGAATCATTCAGTTTTGAACTATGCATAATTAGTAAGGTGTACGAAAACTTTCGTGACTGACTGTATAGCAAAGTAAGTAATAATATTTAACAAAATAATCAGTTATATAAAGTACATAATTATGTTATTGCAGGCTATAGGTGTTTGTAGTTGTTATATGATGGATCATTCTGTATATGTAATGCTACTTTGTGAAAATAACAAAGCCAGTAAATTAAGAAAAATCAGCGTCACTTCTTGATCACACAAGTACCTACATTAGCGCAAGAAATGCCACTGGAAGGAACAGGGAGCAAAAAGCAAAAAGGAGCAAAATGAAGCAAAAAAGGGTCGCATGACGACTCACATTTATGCAAAATGGAGCAAGTTATTTTACAACGCACATCACTCTAGTAAAACAGCATAATAATAATAAAGCCTTTTTATAAGTTGGTATCAATTTTATTGGATTTATTGGGATTCAAAAATCGTATATTTTATACTAACGTATACTTTATACTAAAGTTAAAAATAAATCTGATAAGCCTTATCAAAACCACATTATGTAAATAGTTCAAATACAGTTTGAAAGTATCATCGTAGCCATACATATTGAACCTAATGAAATGGGACTCCCCAACGATTAAAATGGCGTCAATTTATGTGACGTCAGAAAAATTATTCTAGCGGTGTTGTCAATTCGTACACCATTTTTTAATAATAGGAGAAAATATTTACTTGAATCTTTCACCACCCGTTTATACCAACAGAAAAAGTACATTTATTTTTCAAAAAAAGTTATAATTTATTTTCTTTTACTATTTTATCAAAAACATTTATCACCGGCAAGTTAACGTGACAATCCTGCACGATAAAATGAAATGGCGTACGTAACACGCATGTGTCATTTCGGGGATTTTATTTTATTTTATTTTCCCACTCACGTGAAGAGGTGTCCTTTAGAATAAGGGGAAGAACCTCGCCTGAATATTTTGAGAAGACAATTCGGGTAAGTGCACACAGTGATAACAATAACGTTCTATTCTGTATGTTTGTTACTTGAAATTAAATCTGGTGGCAAAGTGTCGCGTTTAGTGGCTATTTAATTTTTTTTGTATATACAAAACATAGTAATCGTCATTGAATATGCATTATTCTGAATATGACAATGGTAATAACGACGCTTGTGATTTTTAAATAATTACTTTTGGTATCAATAGAAATGAATGCTTATCCAAATGTTTTAACACCGCCATCGGACTCACCGGAATCTCTGTATTTGCTGTCGCCCACATCATGCACCTCACCACCGCAAACGTTTGCTCCGCAAGGAAATGTTTTATCATATATTCTTAATGGAAATCAAATTCACACAATGAGCGGTAAGTTATTTTAGTTTAAATCATTACAATTTTAATATGATCAATTTTAGGACCGACACAAATGCCTCATCTGAAAATAATTGAACAACCAATGGACAAGTTTCGATTTCGATACAAATCCGAAATGGCCGGAACCCATGGAAGTTTAAACGGTATAAATTCGGACCGTTCTAGAAAACAAACTTATCCTACTGTTCAGGTACAAAATCTAAATGATGTAAGTAAATAAACTTATTAAAATTAAAATTTGCAGTTAATGAACTTTGATCAACCTGCACTGATACGTTGCTCTTTATATCAAGTTCACTCAAAAAAGAGTGCAAATGAAACCCAGCCACATGCGCACCGGTTAATTAAAAAACAGGGTGCGGAAGAAATCGACGACCCGCATAACGTACAAGTGTCAGCTTCAGAGGGATATGTTGCAGTATTTCATAGTATGGGCATCATACATACTGCCAAAAAGAATATAGTGACAGAATTGAAAAGGAAGAAAGAGTTATTGGAGCATGAAAGGGTGGCTCGTTCAGAGGGAAAACGAAGATCGCTTAACAGAAAAGAAATAAATGAAATTAATATGACTGCTGAAAGTGAAAGTAAATCCATTAATTTAAATATTGTGTGCTTACGATTTGATGCATTTGTTGTAACAAAGGATGTTTTACAACCAATTTGTGCACCAGTATATTCCCACCCTATAAATAACTTAAGTGAGTATTTTGTTTTTGTTTGAACAAGTCCATAAATTCAATTTCAGAGAGTGCCTTAACCGGCGACTTGAAAATAGTGCGAATGGACCATTGCAGTAGCCCAAGTCGCGGTGGTCGTGAAATTTTTATACTCGTCGAAAAAGTTACAAAAAGTATGTCAATATAGAATCATTTATTCATTTTGATTTCTTTGTTTTTTCTTTTATTCTAGAAAATATTAAAATAAGATTTTATGAAACCGATGATGAAGATAACGAAATTTGGTCAGATTTTGGCAAATTTAGTGATTTAGATGTGCATCACCAATATGCCATAGTGTTCAAGTAAGTACATTAATATTATTTAAATTTAAATAATGAGCCAATTTTACTTTTTGCATATTAGAACACCGGCATATAAACAGTTAGATATTGATAATCCGGTATCTGTATTTCTCGAGCTTCTGAGGCCATCTGATGGAGCTCGCAGTGATTCTAAAGAGTTCAAGTATACACCTTCCGAAACTAGAATCGGCGGGAAAAGGGCGCGATCAAGTTTCAGTAGTTACAGTAGTTCTAATTATCCCAGCGATGAATTACCTGCAACGATTAGTAATATTTATATTGGAGGAAACGAAAATATGTTTAATGATCCACAAAGTCACTTTAAAGTGACAAGTGCTGATTTGGAAGAAGCATTAAGAGCAGTTGGATCTGATGAATTTGAAAGAATTTTTTGTTCAGAGTTGGGACTAAAATATCAGAATTTGGCTGTTGATGCCCCACCAGTTTCTCTTATTAGGTAAAGTACCTGTTGTTTTAAATTAGTTTTTAATAATTGTTTTATTGTCCCCTTTTGTTTGCACACAATTTTTCTGACATTGCAATTTTGTACAATATTCAATACAATGTTTAATCAAAGAAAAGAAAGTATTTTAGATAATAATTAACGTGACCAATGGTCCTCCTTTAGGGAGGACAGCCCTTCTTTTGCAAGTTCTGTCCTTCCTCGAAAAGTGTCCTCCTATATGTTCTCCTTTTCAATATTTGAAGACTAATCTGTAAATCTTCATATTCGAACGATGCCAGGCCGATCCATTGCGTGTGATGTAACAAATTTTTGTATTCTTTATTCTTGTTCAATTTACTGCTGCCCTGGAAGTAATGCAACAGTTGAGATAGTTTTCTCTTGCTAATGATTTTTTGAGAAGTAAGAAATCGAGATTGAATGTTGATACTCTAGCTCAGCACTTGCCGTAAATTCAATATGAAGGATATTTCTTTTATTTAAGGTTTTGTGTTTCTTTAATTTATTTGTGTCCTCCTTTTCATTTTAAAAAAGTTAGCCACCGTGATTTATACTATACATATTTATATCGTGAAATAAATTAGTTTTTTTAATTTGGTATTGTTTATGTGGGAGATAATGGGGCTATTTATTTATAATACTTCATTTAAAAAGTTATCATTTATTTTCACTTCTGGTTTTTTTGTATATATTTTAATTCAATTTGCTTATCAACTGTACAATTCAAAACATGTCCATTCGAAACCATTTTTAATAGAAAACTTTAACAAAACTGCAAATTCGTCATTCCCATATTTAAGTTGTTTTACTTGATACCTCTGCATCTGCAGTGGTAATAAGAACTACAAAACAAAATTTAAGTACTTTAAGTAAGAAAAATGCAAGAAGACTATTTTCTTTAACTTTTTTTTGTATTGTATAATTCGCTGACAATTCAAAACAATTTCCATGTAGCAACTGCAAACTTGAGACATACAAGAATTGTCAATTAAAACATACTTACGGAAAAAGAAATTGATCACCTTTTATTAACTTTTAACATTTTAACATTAGTACATAGTACAAATTAACGGAAAAACTTGATGAATGTTACTGAATGAGGAAAATAACCATTTTACTGAAGAAACACAAGATGGAGCTATTAATTTAAATTTGTTTTTAGGCGGGATATCAAGGAAAGCGACCGTGAATTGATAAAGCGAATACAGGATGATCTTTTCTCATTCCTTAAAACAAAACCAACAGAAAAAAGAGTCCAACTAAAACTGGAACACGTTTTTAATGAGAAAGTGGCATCAAATGGCAACAAGTAAATATGATTTAAATTAACTGAGGGTAGTAGCAATTAGTTTTTTTCAGTGCACTTCATATAGCTGTATCTGATAATATGCAAAAATTTGCAACTCTTCTAATCAAATCATTAATTAAATATAAACAAGGCAGTTATATTGATCAACAAAACAATAATAAAGAAACTGCTCTTCATATTGCAGTGCAATGTAACAATACATACATGGTGGAACAATTGCTTATTGCCAAGGCTGATGTTTCCATAACAGATTTGGATGGCAATTCATCATTACACTTGGCTATCAAACATAATGTTTTACCACCAGTATTTAAAATGTTGTTACTTCCTCCAAATTTGAGGGAATTCATTAACTTGAATAATAATGGTGACTATTTAAAAACTTTGGTAATCACTTTTCATTTCTCTTTTTTTTTAGATGGTCATACGGCACTTCATTTGGCTGTACGAAATTGTAAGTTACAATTTGTACAATTACTGTGCCAGAGAGGTGCTGATGTTAATAAACACCAATTAACTGATGGGTTTACTCCCTTACATATTGCCATCAACGAAAGACATTTACTAATTGTGAAATATTTATTGAGTAGTAGCGATATTGATGCTTTGAAGAGTGATTTCAATGGTTGTTCGCCATCTGTTTTAGCTACAGCATTGATTAAAGATGCCTATCCTGATACATTGATAATTTCGAAACAAATTGAAGACCACTTGGTAAAATATTAGAAGTATATTGGAAATTTTTACTAATTGATATTTTCAGAAAGATAACAATATATTTGAAGAATCCACACCTGCTCAACCAGATGATGAAACTTCAAATGATGAACCGGATGTAATAATTAATTTCAATATTTTTAATGAATTGAATTTTATCTATATTTTTACAGAGCATAGAAATTAAATCTGAACCGTTGTCGCCTCAAGCAACACGAACATTATATGCTGAAATAAATGATTTTACACTTGAATGTTTAGAAAAGCTTGCTGCACAATTGGATAAGACTGGTAGTTGGCAAAATTTGGCCGATTTATTGGATTATGGCCATTTGATAAGAAGTAATGTATTTAAAAACCCAAGTAAAAATTTGCTCACATATGCTATAGTAAGTAGATTTGATTTAAATTGAGCTTAAATTTTTAACTAAATTTAATCATGTATAGAGAAATGGTGATAGTGTCTTACAAATACGTGATTTTTTGGAACATCTAGATGAAGTTGAAGCAGTGAAAATTATTGATGATATGGTAGGACATTGTTATTAAGTGAAGTATAGAGTCACTTCTGTAATTTTAATGAAAGAAAACTGAACCAGTGTTTAAATTAAGGATTTTTAGTATAAGAAATCATATAGATAGATTGTAAACTATGTACTATGTACTGCATTACTGAGTACTTCAATTTTGGGTGTCACACTAATTTTATGTTTCTGGAACTGTTTGACAACCAAAAAAATGTGCCAATTAAAATTAACAATTTATTACAAATTATTACTCAAATGAAGTTTTAACATAATGCAATTTAGTTTTTCTGTGATGGCTGTTAATGTACATGTAAACCTCTTGCATCATGGAAACTGATTTAGTTGAAAAAGTTTTCCTTTGTTTCTTGTAAACAACTTTTTAAAAAATATAATTGTAGATATATTTCTTATAAACAGGATATTTGAAATTTTTTTGTCAAAGTTTATTTTATTTCATAAATCTTTTATTCTGTTTAAATACCTATCTATTTCATTTAGGGATACGAATCCCGCAAACGCTGGATCCCGCATGATTTTTGCAGGATCCGTGGGACTTGCGGGACTGAATAAAAATATCTGAATTTGGAAAAATATGTATGTCGAGCGCGCGTTTTCTGTCGCTGGGTACTTCTGGAATAAAATCAGGTAAAATTTGCAAGATCAAACTTTGAATACTTTATCATTTCTCTGAAAGTATTTCCAAAAGAAATCTCAATAATTTTTCTTAATGTTTTTTTACTAATAAATGCTACTTTTATTTTGAATTTAGTTGTCTTTTATTGCATAACTAACTTCTGGTACTTAATTTTCTTAGCAACTGAAAAAAGCATTGTGATAGTTTGTAATCCCGCAAATCCTGCGGATCCGCGGGATTGTTGATGTCAGTCCCGCAAGCTTGCGGGACTGAAGTTTTGATGCGGAATTGGTACCTCTAATTTCATTTATTTAGGTGAGACTGGGGTTAAAAGTCGGAGACGACAGGTCCGTGAAGTTGGTGCCCCTCATGTTCCGAATTTTGGACTAATTTTGGGCCATTTTGTGCCGCAAGTCCCAAATTTTGGGCCGCAGTCTGAACCGAGTAATTAATTAAAACGTCAAAATAGACCCATAATTATGGTTATTATTTGATCGAATTCTGAACATGAGAGGTGCCATCTTCACACTCCCGTCCAGTGCGCATAATGAAATTTATATGCACAGCGATCGCAGATGTGCGTAAGTGAGCACCCTGACCTTTTTTGCCGTTTTAATTAATTACTCGGTTCAGACTGCGGTCCAAAATTAGTCCAAAATCATGGTATATAACTTGATCAAATTCTGAACATGAGGGGTGTCAACTTCACGGAGCTGGAGACGACTGGCCCTAAAAGAAAGGTAATTCTTTATACATGTGTCCATGTAGTTTCAATTCTCTGCGACCACGTGTGTAGTAAGTAAAAAATATTTAACGTTTTTCGTTGGTCTTAGTGATTTTAAATAACCGAAGTAATTTGTTTTTAACAAATTTATGATGCATGATATAGTATATTTCATAACGAGAGTCGAAAGTGGATGATATCGGCGAGTGCGAACTTTGACGAACGAGGCGAAGCGAGGCGTAGCCGAGTGATTCAAGTACACGAGCAAAACGATATCCCACTTTCGATCGAGTTATGAACACTATTTTTCCTGCGACGCAAAAAAAACTAAACTGGTTTTGGCTTTTTATTAAAATTCACCTACAATCTCAACAACCTCAAATTTTGGTTAAAAGAAAACAACTATTATAACTATAACATAAATGGAATCGGTGGGAATTTTCGTGGAGTTGTTAAAAATGTTTATAATGAATTTTGTAACAGCGTTAAAATTTATGACAACTGTAAAAATTTGTATTAAAATGCACACTTGATATAGAGCAAACTGTCCCACTAAACACATAACGTTTAAAAAACGTTGAGCGACGTTGGAATAATGTCGCGCTGCGAGGTATCTGAGCAACGTTCGTAGATCGTTCGGCGATGTAAAATTGAGACGTGGAACGCATTTTTTTTTTCTAATGAAATCAAAATTCAAATCAACAATTTATATTCTTGCTTTTTAATAAATGAATTAAAAATTGTATGCTTATATAATTATATAATTTCCTAAAACACTTCTATTTATAATATGTATGTGTTTATTGTATTCATTCAGAATTTCTTATAATATAGGGTTTTCCAATAAGAGGTGTTATTTTGAATAGCCCGTTATTTCGGTAGATGTAACTTTTGGAGCTGTAATTTTTTGACATTTGACAAGTAGAAACTACGCCATTAATAAAAATGGAACGATACACGCTTCAACAACGCATTGAAATTATTAAAATTCACTATAAAAATGGTGAAAATTTGGCAGAGACGGTTCGTAAAACTCGAACATTTTTGGGTCGTTGTGAAGCACCTTGTCGGACCGCAATACAGAAATTGGTGGAAAAATTCGAGCTGTTGGGACAAGTTAGTGATGTGAAGAATAAAACCCGTGCACGTCGCTCAAGAACAGCCGAGAATATTGCTGCTGTAGCCGAAAGTGTTGAAGAAAACCCAGGTTTGTCCATTCCTCGTCGTTCTTTGGAATTAGACATTCCAAAAACGTCATTACACCGTATTTTGCATAAAGATTTGGGTCTTAAGGCTTATAAAGTTCAGTTAACACAAGAACTCAAGCCGGCCGATCATCAACAACGTCGTATCTTTGCCGATTGGGTCCTTGAAATGCATGAAAATGATCCGGAATTCCATCGAAAAATCATCTTGAGTGATGAGGCCCATTTCCACCTGGATGGCTTCGTCAACAAGCAAAATTGTCGCATCTGGGGCTCAGAAAACCCAAGAGTTATTGTTGAAAAGCCTCTCTATCCTCAACGTGTGACTGTTTGGTGCGGTTTATGGTCCGGCGGGGTCATTGGACCCAAAAATGTTCGAGTTTTACGAACCGTCTCTGCCAAATTTTCACCATTTTTATAGTGAATTTTAATAATTTCAATGCGTTGTTGAAGCGTGTATCGTTCCATTTTTATTAATGGCGTAGTTTCTACTTGTCAAATGTCAAAAAATTACAGCTCCAAAAGTGACATCTACCGAAATAACGGGCTATTCAAAATAACACCTCTTATTGGAAAACCCTATATTACGTTATAACAAACGGCCATGAAAAAAAGCACATCCATAATTCTAATTTAACCAAGTCCCAGTACCAAAATTTAATTTAAATTAATGAACGATTTTCTTTATTAATATGTGATAACAAAATCAAACAATTTTTTTTTTCGAAAAAAAAATTACAATTGAAGCTTATCATTTATTTAGTTGAAAACAATATTTTTACAGGTTAATAACCCCTTCACGGGCAATTTTTTAATTAATATAACATTAGAATTGAATTTCCATACGAAAACGTTAGACTTGACATACTTAAATGTCGCAGTGCATTAAGGGGTTAATTCATATCAAATTTACAAATTTACCTTTATTTCTTAAAATTTGGAAGAATAATAATCCGGCATTGTTCATAGCACCAGTTGAATTTTTGAATAGAGAATTTAACCAACAAGTCATTAATTATAGCAATTAATTATAGCAAAAGTCATATTTTAAATTTATGTAAGTAAATGACCATAAAGAGGACAATGAAGGGGGCAGGGGGTAAATATTGTTCAAATTCTGCGTTACGTAAATTATGGATGGCCTCTAAGTTGACTGCGTTCCTTGAAAATATGTTTTCCCTCTTTTGCTGAAATCGTCTCAATTTTATGATAACGCGTTTTTATTGTTCGAATAGCATACTTTAGGTTCTGTGAAACTTATTTACACAATTTAAATTTAAAAAGAAAAACATGTTTTGAACAGGACCGACTCAGGAGCTGACTTTTTGGAACCCTAAACAGAAGTGCAGCACGGAAAGAGACTCCTCACTTTCAAATTTCTAAAAAAAATTATAATACAACGACTTAATGTTGGAATTGAAATAATTTGATAAACGGTTCGATGTGCTGTTGATGAAAAAATACTTTATTTAATTTCAAACCCCTGCAAAACTTCTAGCCGTCCCTGAATGAAACCTTGAAATATAAAAGGACGGTACAAATAGTTTTTACACAAAGGCGGTGCAATTAACTAAATTGGTGACATAAAACCGGTCACATCTGTATCGGAAAAGGTTCTGCTTTGGCAAATATTTTAACTTTCAATTTTCGAAAGAAGACATTCCACCGTTTCTAGTGGCATTGGTAAGTTGTATATTAGCTGAAAAAATGGAAGAAAATAAACAGCAAGTAAGTAAATTATCAATCCTTGATACAAAATCACAGTTTTTATATTTATTGTTATTTTTCAGTGTTTGTAAAACCAATTTAGAAAATTGAAATGAAAAAAGTATCCGAGGAGCTGAAAAAGTCGGGTGCGAAGAAAAATATTAAAATCAAAGATTTGAAAATTATAGAAATCTTCGAAGGTAATCGATTTTAATGATAATTTTTAATAAGATTATTTATTTTACATTTTTTAATTCACAGACGTGGCGCTAAAACGTAGCATCAATTTAAGGGAAGAGAAGTTGGACCTGCCTCCATGCCAAGAATCTCGAGTATTTTAAGTTTATTATCATTATCATAAGAATAAATTGCAATTCTTCGTTTATATCTTGTAATTTATGTTATGCAGTTATAAATTGTTAATATTGTCTATGCGTTAATTTTTTAAATGACGTTTTTATCTTTGATATGGTTGATATTGTTAATATTGCGAGTTAATTTTCTAAATTACGTTTATATTTTGTGTATGTTATAAAATTGTAAATTATTAATATTATGTAGACGTAGATTTTAAAAATTTCGTTTTTGTAATAATGAATTGTTAGTATAATTATTTAAATAATATTTGTTGTTGATATAGTTGTGAATTGTTAATATTAGGAGTTCATTTTCTAAATGTCATTTATATCTTGTATATGCTATGCAGTTATAAATTGTTAACATTATTATCAATACGTTAATTTTTTAAATTTAATTTTTTTAATAAATTGTTAATACAATTTTTTTTAAAAACGTTTGTTATCTTTGTTTTATTTATGTAATCATTGAAATAAATAAATTTATGATTTTAACTGGTGTATTTCTGAATTGAAGCAATTACGTAAAAATGAAATAAAATAATTTAATTAAAAAATGAATTAATTACGTCTATTAAAAAATAATTAATTAAAATAATTTAGAAATCAATTTAATTCATTGATTAACTAAAAATGTCGAAAAACGTATCAAGGCGACGTCACCCGCATGTAGAGCCCGAACGTCGCGCGATGTCGCGCTGGTACGTCGCCTGGCGATGTTTTTACGACAGGCGTTAGCCGTCCTATATACGTTTTTCGATGTCCGAGCCACGTTTTTGACTAACGTCGCATAGCGCTACGCGACGTTGCTCGGACGTCCGTGATACGTTTTTGTGTTTAGTGGGTGTTAGGATATAACCATATTCGCACACGTAAGGATATAAAACTCTAAAAATTTATAAAAATGCACACTTGATAATAAGTATAAAATATCGATGTTCGCATGCGTAAGAATATGAAACATTTTCAAGCCTACTAAATTGTACAATTTATATTATAGTTTCGAATAGGCAATTTAGGCTAAGCATGCGACTTTAACGCAAATAAATTCAACTAAACGAACTCCTTGTTGTGGCGTCACGTCGTGCCACGTGTGTTTGTTATTGTTCGAGTTTTGTAATAATTTGATTAGTTGTCGATAATTCTAAAGAAGAAATGAACTAATTTGTAATTTGTTTGTTTGTTTGGTATCAAGTTGTAGGCCAGATTTAAAGTGTCAGTGTTAACATTAATCATGGATACATCCGAAACTAACCTAAACATTTTTCTCACGCTGAAGCTGTTGAGATTGCTCAAATATCTTCGGCTAGGGTCCATATTGAGAGGTCTAATCAGAGAATAATAACGTTTAGAATATTGGCAAATCGCTTGCCAGCCAATCTAATACAAATTGCAGATAATATTTTTGTAATGGTATGTGCACTTGTAAACCTTTCAAACCCAATCCGAGCAGATGATAAGTTTATTGAATGAAAACGAACACTACTTCTAGTAAAAAAAATACTTTATTTCATTTACGCAAAAATGATGCAACATTTTTGTTAAATAGTTTTATGTCGAGAAGTTTTAAAGGTTTTGCATCGTCTCCTAAAGTGATCCCATTTTTCAGATGGTTTGCGCTGTTGTTAATCTTTCAAATCCAATTTTGGCAGATGACAAATTTGTAAGATAATTTTCTTAATTTTTATAATGCCACATATTTACAAAAAGTCACTAATCGGCGACGTTGTTTTTCCTTTGTACGTTCTAACTATCTGAAAAGGTACAGAAACATCTTTGATATTGTTTATTACACACCGGCGTAAGTCGCCACTGTGACAACTTGCCCCAAAAACAATGTTACAACTAGCCCTACGCCAACTTTTGAGATAAAAACCACCAGATTATTTATTTTTTAACTTTAAAAACTAACATTATAATTTTTATATAATTTGTAGCTAAAAGATGAGGCTTTCATAAAAAAAAGTTGAATCACATTTCTACGGTCCAAACGACTCTAAAAGACAGCGATAAAATTTACTTACACTGCTATCAAACACAAGATCAAGAATTATTTGGGTGCTATCTAGGTGATCATAGTCAAATTTTGTAGGATAATCAAGATACCTGTCGTGGTTATCTAGACTGGCCCGACGTGCCAGTGTTTATCATGGTTGTTATGACGATTGTGACAACTTGCCCCTGTGACAACTAGCTCCGATCTCCCCTACCTAGCTACCGAAGAATTGTATGTATAAAATACATGTAACAAGTTACCCCACATTATGTAACAACTAACCCCATACAGGGGGGCAAATTGTTACGTTCTGCATTAGCTTAAAAACTATTTTTTTCTATCAAAGGCCATGTTAATTGTTAATTTTTAAATATATATTCTTGTACTAAAAGATTCACTCTTTAACTAACGGTAATTGCTGAGTCTCCAACTGCTTTAGAAAAAAAGAAAAAAAATCACAAGTGAAAAATGTATCATCTAATCCCAGTCTCCCACTTATAAATTTTAAACACATTTCTTAAAGTCGTGTATAAGCTTCCCTTATGTTTTGAATAGTAAATATTTGAAAACAGGGGGCCTAAATACGGCGATTACTTAATTTCTTGCAACAATTTCAAAGTTATAAAAATCAGACAAATTAATAATGTGCAATTATTGCATAAATTCTATATTTTCAGTAACAAATGTAGATATAAATAAAATAAATAATGTGTTGAGAAATTTGGTCGTTTCAATGATATATTACAGGTTATTAGTTGAACTAAACATGTTAATTAAAGAAATAATGATTATTAAAAGATAATAAACAAATAAACGTATCAATGAATAGATGGGGTATCTTTATAAAATAAAAGTACAAGAATTAAATTACCTACTGAACAATAATATGTGTACAAGTAAACAAGATAAATCTATTTTTAGTTTGGAATGTTATGTAATAAAAAAATAAATACATAGTTTACATGATTTTTAGTCAGGAATACTTTAATAGGTTCGCGGTTCGCAATTTAAATAATGATGATGACTGTCGTTATACATCATTTTTGTAAAACTTTTAATTTTGTCCTTGAAGTTTGGTAATTTTGCACATGGACATCGCAATATTATCATTAGCGACATTAACCCTTCCCATAAAAATACGAAAAAACCAACCACGGAATATCAGTTGCCTGCTAAAGAGTTTTCAGTGAAAAATTGTTCTCCTTCTCTAAATTTGAGAGAGAAGGGTGAGTGAGATGTGAACGAGAATAATCAAATAATCGACGTTCGGGTTTGCCAGTATATATACGTGTGGTTGACGGCATTTTACGTTTGTAGTACGGTGCGACGATCGCTGTTGTAATTCTTTTAACGTTTTGAGTTATTAAAAATACGGCACAATGAGTAAAAGCGCTCCTACAATAAAATACACTAAGGTCAGTCAATAGAATACCGGTTAATTATTGATTCAATTCACTAATAAAATTTTCTAAAATTAAATTTCTCAAAAAGTTTGGAAACAGAAATGAGGCATTTAACATTATGACATTTGTTGTTGAACCGGCTTTCTACCTGTTTTTATTGTAGATTACGTACTTATTTACAGGAGTTCTTTATCAATACATTCTACAGTGTGTTCATCAAAATGGTAACAGTGAATACAAAAAAAGTTTCAATAGTTTTACTTTAAATTGGAAATTTACTCACTTGCAATTGCTTAACTATATTTTTTGTACTGCAGGTTTAACCGGAAATATACAAGAATTTTTTTCAAATGGCACCATATTGTTTTTTTAACTTTTTCATAATCTCCATTTTTTGTTTATAAGCGTGCATAAAATTTTCATAAGATTGTATTAAAAAAAATGGAGCAAAACGTTGTCGATTTCAAACATATCAATTAAGCAAACAATAATATTAAAGATATTAATAAATTTCCATTTTTTTCTCCAAAAGTAGGTAAAACATTTTTTATAAGGTTGCACAAGAAGGAAATCGAAAAAGTAATTGATTGATAAGATATGCGAATAATTAAGCAAACAGTAATATTAAATTACTGTTTGCTTAATAAATAAATATCTTTATAAATCGATTGAGTTTTTGTTGATTTTTTTCTTTATGCAATCTTATGGAAATTTTATACGTAGTGAAATTGTGAAAATGTTAAGAAACAATATTGTACCATTTGAAAAAAAAATCTTGTACCCATAGGGGTAAACTTGAGGTACAAAAACATGGCTAATTGTAAGCAGTTTTTAATAGTAAAATAGGAGAATTATTCACTGTTACCACTTTCGGCGAACATACTACATACCTTAATTTCCTTAATAGGTACAGTTAATTTGAAAGAAATGAACTTATAAAATACGGTCTTCTTTAGGGTTCTTTGTTATAATCTAAGTGCTTTGTAATTTTTTTTTGACACGCTACAAGCGCGAAGCTGGTTTTTATCAAATGGAATTTAAAGTTTAGATAATTAACTTCGTTGCTATTTTTAGAACCATAAGGCGTTTTAATTTTAATTTTAGATGCGAGAAGCCACATTTTTCTAAAGTTATTCATTCAACTTTTAAAACTTTCCAAACTTGGACAGAACAATCAAATTTATTATCAGAAGTAATTTATGAAATTACAATTAAAAATTAATTTGTGTTATTTCCAATTTTAAATTCTGTTAATTTATTTACTTGTTATCTACTTCTTGTGTTCTGGCAATAATCGTTTTATTACATTGCAGCTTTTCATTAATAATGAGTTTGTCGATTCTGCCAGTAAGAAAACGTTCCCGACTATTAATCCAGCGACTGGTAAGGCAATTATAGAGGTTGCTGAGGGAGATAAGGTCAATTGATTTGTTGCTGTAAACCATGTAATTTAAAATCTGCCATTACAGGCTGATGTAGATAAAGCTGTTACTGCAGCAAAAGTAGCTTTCAGCAGAGGTTCTGAATGGAGAAAATTAGATGCTTCAGCAAGAGGAAGACTTCTTTACAAAGTACTCAACGTCAAAAGCAATTTTCTTAATAGTAATTCTGCTATTTTAGTTGTCTAATCTACTTGAACGCGATATAACATATTTGGCGGCATTAGAAACATTGGATAACGGAAAATCTTATACTGATTCAGTATTCGATATCAACTGTGCTATAGACGTTTTCAGATATTATGCAGGATATTGCGACAAAATTCATGGCAATACCATACCATCTGGTAGCACATCAAATAATTATTTATCAATGTTACATTTAATACTTAATAATGATTACAGATGGAGATTTCTTTACACTTACAAGGAAACAACCAGTTGGAATCTGTGGTTTGATAATTCCATGGAATTATCCTATCTTAATGGTGTCATGGAAGTGGGGACCTGCTATAGCAGCTGGTTGTACAACTATTTTGAAGCCAGCCGAACAAACACCTCTTACTGCTCTCGCTATGGCAGCTTTAACTAAAGAAGCTGGATTCCCCGACGGTGTTATTAATGTAATACCAGGATATGGACCAACTGCAGGAGCTGCTATTGCAACCCATTCCGACATTCGCAAAGTTGCATTCACTGGTTCAACCGAAGTATGTATACAAGAGATTAAAGATACAACAATTATTTATTTCGTTTCGTCAGGTTGGAACTAAAGTTCTTGAGGGCGCTAAAATAAATTTGAAAAAAGTTTCTTTGGAATTGGGAGGTAAAAGCCCGCTTGTAATTCTCAATGATGCAGATTGTAAGTGATAAAAATTTGTATCAGAAATATTGTAACAAATTTCTTCTTGCAGTGAATGAAGCAGTTGAAATAGCACATAATGCAATTTTTGCAAATCATGGCCAAAATTGTTGTGCTGGATCACGAACATATGTTCAGACAGAAATTTATGATGAATTTGTGAAATTGGCTGTTGAAAAGGCAAAGGCACGAAAAGTTGGAAATCCGTTTGTCGATACTACACAACAAGGACCGCAAGTTGATCAGGAAATGTTCGACAAAGTTTTATCTTACATTGAGAAGGGAAAGAATGAAGGAGCTTCATTAAAAATTGGTGGAAAAAGATTTGGAAATGAAGGCTACTTTATTGAACCGACAGTGTTTGCAGATGTGACTGATAACATGTCAATTGCTAGAGAAGAGGTGAAATCAAATTTCTTTAAATTCGGTCTATAACATTTTTTTTTTTTTAGATATTTGGTCCTGTACAATGCATTTTGAAATTTAAAACTCTAGATGAAGTCATTGAACGTGCCAATGATACAAAATATGGCCTAGCTGCAGGTATTGTGACTAAAAACATTTCTGATGCACTAGTATTTGCTCAAGCGGTTGAAGCAGGCTCAGTCTGGTAATATATTTAATTAATCTTTCATTGCGCTAAATTTCTGAAATAATGCGATTTTTAGGGTAAATTGTTACGATGCCGTTGTACCACAAGCACCATTTGGAGGATTTAAACACTCTGGTATTGGAAGAGAATTGTAAGTTTACTTTAATTAACAATAATTCAAGACTAATGCGAAATTTCCACAGGGGAGAAGATTCAATTAAAGAGTACTTGGAAGTTAAAACCATATCAATCAAGGTTCCCACAAAACATTAATTATCTTTTATACTCTAATGTTACCCAGAACTAATCGATTGAAGCAAGATTAACCATTTTACTAAAAGTTTTTGATATCTGTTTTACTTAAAACTTTTCAGAATATTTTTTTTAATCGTAGTTTCTTTATTGGAAAATATTTTTGATAATACATTATAATAAGTAATAAAATGTGAAAAAATGAAAATAGTTTAAGGCCCGATCTTTTTAACTCCTCATACCTGCCATGGTAAGACCATCTTTATCGTATTTGCAATATCTACAATTTTTTTAAATGGCACCCACAGTTTTGCTCACGAATTTGGATACAGCACATTTTTCTGAGTACGGCAATGTAAATTTGTATGACCTTGTAGAGGAAAGTTTTTAAAATAATCAGTCCTAAAATTTCAAAAACGTATGCATTCTTAAAGATATCTACATCGTTTGGATTTAATCTGCGCCTTTACTAACTTGCAGGGTTTGGAACAAAAAAGAGAAAAATACATATGCACTTTATGTAGTTTTCGTCATAAAAATATGTACTTTTATGTACAAACAGACAAAAATATGTACCAATTATGCACTTATACCAAAAAAAATTTACGTCATGTTATCAACTAAAAAATTTTTAAAATAAGGGTCTAATGCGCCAGTTATGAAATATCTTAATTTTTTCATCGAAATTTGGAAATGTGCTGCAGTACTATTGTCACTAAATATATATTTAAGGAGATTTTTCAGTTGAACTAAATGAATAATCTGAGGGATCAATTTCAAGTTGGGAATTGCAGCACAACTTTTAAAATGCAAATTGCTATCTTGGTGCGACTCAAATTGCTATACTCTCGCGATCGCTTATGTAGATGCGGTCAATCCCTGTGTCTGCTACTCAAGGTGCTGCAACGCACCGATATAAAATTAGTCTCTACATAAATGGTTGGTGAAAGTAGAGCAATTCGAGTCGCACCGAAATAGCAATTTACATTATTAAAGTTGCGCTGCAATTCCTAACTTGAAATTGAACCCTGAAAGCATAGATTTTAACGTTCAAATAATTTCCGCCTTTAAGCAAATCATTTTTTCCTTTGATAGTTGCAAACCACTTGTTTGCTTTTAAGTGTGATGTTATATTACAGTTATCCCGTGAACTACACTTAATTTTTTTTGCAAGCAATGCATAAAACAATATTTATATCAATTTTCTTAATATACCGAGACTTTCACTTAACCAGGAACTTCTGCACTGACATTTTCCGATTGCTTCATTAATTTATTAATTTCACTTGTAAGTGTATTCAGACCTGGGTATATTATCAACTACACATCTAAAAACTTCCAATAATAGTAATCTTTCTGATATTGTTGAGTAAGCACGAAACTATGTTATGTCTGGATGTATAGGAAGAGAGATATTCAAGATCAGAATGTGAATGATGCAGCAAGCAGAACAAATTTATTAGCACTTGTACATGACAAGCTGCACCTGGTTTTTGGAGATATTTATATGTGAATAACGTTTCAATAATTTGTTTGCATTAGCTGGTCATACATACATGGTCTGCGAATAAATCCATAACTGTATGGGCAGCTATTGGTAAAGAGGATTTTGTTTTCACTGAAAAAGGTTCGTATACTTAATAAATTTGAACAAAGTAACCACATAAATGAATCTCAAAATAAAGTCTAAAATAGCCTTTTAATTATTTTATTATTATTAGGTAACTACTTTTTTAAATTCATTTTATTCTTCTATTGGAGGAATTCCTAGTTCTTCATCAGTCCATTTCGATGCATCAGGATATTCAAATTCACCCTTGTCAGAAATAATGTAAATAAGAGCTAAGTCTACAGTTTATAATTACTTACAAAAACATGGCCGGGTTCTGTCCACATATGCCAAAGTACCCACCACCAAAACACAGCCCCTACAAACTCTGCAGTGTAAATTATAACTTTAGGATGTGGGCCACAACTAACTCGATAGTTCCACCTTTAAACATTATTATAAAAATTACATAACAGCTGTAATTTCATTCACTTACGCATGACTGTTCCTCACAAATTGTTTATATTTTCCTGGATTGTTTTTTAGGAAGTTTCCTAATTTCAACACTGCTAAGCCCCGAGACGATAACATTTTTTCGAAAATTACTTAACCTATAATTATTATTGACGGATATCATAGAAGATAGAACAATCAGAATGCCAACTCAATGTCGATACCATTGACCTTCATCGCTGCGGCCATGTTTTATTATCTGTCATGTTTGCAGGCTACATAATGACAGGTGGGCTGCGTTCGAGAACAACGCTCTAGCGTAAAAAACGCTCCAAAGATCGTTCGATAACTTTCAGTTGGTGCGCCAGAGTAACGAACTCGTTCGAAAATTTGTTGGAGCGTCCACTCTAGGATCGCGCAAATTACCCAAAATTCGGCCAAGTATCACGTCGAGTGCTACTTGTTTGTAGCATTTCTAAGAGCACTCGTCACCATTAAGAATTGGTTTACAAAGTTATGCGAAGTCGATCGTGACACGGAGCATGATACTTGGCTGAATTTATGTAATCCCCACTCCACTGTAATTCGAATACTTCGATATTACTTCGTGTTACTTCTGCTTCACTTCCAGTGCTTCGAATTACTATTATGGCATTTTACATACTTCTACGTACATTTGAGGCCACCGAAATGTGCACGACTTTTTTTAGAAACTTGATTTTTGCATTATATCATAGGCGTCCTAAAAAATATCAGCCAAATGTCAATATTATTTTGTTTATGATAAATATTATTTCTCGAAAGTCACTGGATAAAGCCAGATTTAATCTATGGAAAAATAGGGAAAATTTGTGTCAGGTATCGTGCACATTTGAGTGGCTGCAAATATACTTCGAATACTTCTTTTAATACTTCCTGTGCTTTTGAGAATACTTCTACTACTTCGACGTGAAATGGACACCTACTTTGACGAGTGGTTCGCCCCTCGTTACACATAAAAGGTAAGCGATGGTATAGTGGTCACGAGGCAACAAAAATGAGCGCTTCTAAAATGCGAGGGAGTTGGCATTCTGGTTGATTGCGCCTATTTATGTTCGTGACATGAACAATAAAAATACTCAATTTTGTAATGTTTTTACAAAATCTACTATTAGTTTAATAAAAATTGTTCTTCTGAAACAATTTAATTGTAAGAAATTATTGCAGTCTGTTAGAACTAATATATTTATATCCAGATAAATTTATTTAGTAAACACAAAATTCCCTAGCTGTCAAAATCTAAATCATAACCTATTTTGAGAAGTCGTGTGTATTTTTCGAATTCTTGAAAATGTCGCAGATTTCAGCCAGTGAAGCACCTCATTTACAACAAGTAGATTTAACAAAATTGAATGTCCATCAGTTAACGCAATTAAAGCAACAATTAGATCAGGTATGCATGCTGTCTGTATTCAATTTGAAAGATGAATTTATAATGTTTTTGCAGGAATTGAATCTATTTCAAGAATCTCTTCAATCCTTAAAATTAGCACAAACTAAATTTCAAAATTCAGGCGAATGTCTGGAAAAAATTACTCCAGATTCTGTTGGAAAACCTATTCTTGTACCATTGACTGGTTCTGTATCCTTAATTATGGTGAAATCTTCCAATTATTTTACAGTTTGCCAACATTTTCTTTAATTAATTATTAGATGTATGTACCTGGAAAATTGGCAGATCCAAAGAAAGTTGTAGTTGATATTGGCACGGGTTATTATGCAGAAAAGGTAAACACGAATTTCTAATATAACCGATAATTAATATCTTCCCTACACAGAATATTGAAGCTGGGAAAGATTACTTTAAGAGGAAAATAGTTTTTGTCACCGAACAAATGGAGAAAATTCAAATGCTGGGATTTGAAAAGAGTAAAATTCGAGACGCAATTGTTGATGTTATGGAAATGAAAATGCAATCTGCAGCTGCTCAATCATAGTTATTTTTCTGTTAAATGAACTCTCTCTTTTTAATATACAATTAATTGCAGTTGACTTAATGCTAATTTTAAGTTACAAAATTAATTAATTTGTACGATTTTTGATTTAATGCTTGTTTTCATTAAAAAATAACAATTGAAATCGACGATTTTGTTGCATGTATTGAAATTCAATTTTAAAATCCACTGTAATTGAAACTTACCTGCTAATATTTTTTACATTCGAATGTTTAACACTAAACTGATTTTAAAATAAAAATTGCATTTTAAAGATCAAAATTTCAATAATTTTTCAAATTGCTACATACAACAGCATTTTAGCTTATTTGCTTGACTGTTGCAATAGACTTTACTATACAGCTATCTATATCTCGCATAGTCCGACTTCGATCAGTCCTGATTCTCTGTAGTCCAGTTTGAAAATTTCAAAACAAAGTAAATTTTAATTAAACATTATTTTTTTATACATAAATGATCGTTTTATTTTTATTTTTATGCGGTTTCAAGTTATGCAAAAGTACACTGTTTTAATTTTCTCAAGGTTTAAATTATTTCTAATAAAGTTGTAATAATTGAATTTATTCAAAAGTACATACACAAAAACAAAAAATCAGGTGAGAACAGGCAATAGATTATCGGAAGAATTTTAAACCACTAATGAGGTCAGACAGGGCTGTGTGTTGTGCTGTGTGTTTGTCTGTACAATGGACGAATCAATAAAAATCTGCCAGGAAAGAATGCAGAAGTGTGTGATAAAGTACAATCGGCTTCAACCTATATATCTTGAGGCATGCACTTTTGCCAACGATGTAGTTGTATTTGCCAACTCGGTAAAAAGTCTGCAGAAGAATCGATATTTGGAGGGAAGTACTTGAGTCATTAAATCTCTACATGAATCTAGGTAAAACAAAAACGATGGCAATAAGCAACAAAGATCTAATTATAAACTTGAAAATAGGAAATGATACTCTAGAGGAAGTCACCATTAATAGATACTTAGGAAGTATAATCGACAACAAGGGTAAAAGAGAAGAAGCTACTAAACTCTACTATTCGCTGCAAAAAGGTTTCTTGGGCATAAAAATATTACGGAAAAAACGAAAATATCAATATATAAAAAAGTGTATTACACAGGTAAGAAAATTGTATTTTAACTAAATCTCGAGAAAAAAAAATATAAGCAGTTAAAACGAGATATCTCAAGAGGGTGCTTGGGGTTAGGAGAATAGTAAAATTGATTAGAGAGGCACTGGAAAATAGAAAATTGAATTGGTTTAGACACCTGATAAGAATGAGAGAGGCAAGACCATTAGGTAAAAATAGGAGAGGAAGACCGAGAAGCAAGTGGGATGGTTCAATAGATAAAATATTAAGAGATAGAGGAGAACATTGGAACTCAGCGACAGAAATGGCAAAAAACAGGAAACTGGAATAAATTTGTGAAAAAAGAAAAAATAACGGAAGCATGGTAAAAGAACACCTCGTCACCATAATGGTATAAGAGGTATTAATCGTGCTTTATTTATTAAAAAGCAGAAATTTATTTGTTCGGAGCCAAATTTTTTGCATGTATTTAATTTCTCGGTTAGTCCGGTTTCAAACAGTCCGCGATATAGGTGGAACCCATTACCCGGACTGTGCAAGGTGTACCTGTATTACAAATCTCTCTAAATAACACCTACAAAAGTAAACATGTGACGACACGGTGCTGTGGTACTCTCACCACGATCAGACGCAAGTAAATGAGAAGAGTAGAGAGGCAATAAAGAAGGAAGTAAAGGTTAAGCGAGCGCAGATACCTACCTTTAGGATGTCTTTGAGATAACTTGATTTGCTATCTATACGTCGACTTCTTTTACTCAACTTTACTAATCTTTTGTAAAGACAATTGCACATAAGTTTGCCTTTCAAATTCAACGTGCCCAGTTGTTTTATTTTGGTTGCCAATAAATTTCCATCGGCGGTGCTACTTTACTCTTGTCGTTTTTTTTTCTTTTTGAATTGTTCAGGAATAATGTAACAAATCGAAAGTACGTAAGACTGATAAATCTGAACTGTCGAGTTTTGAACAAAAAAAACCTGACACGCCTGTTAAGCATGGGCCGATAGGTGTCTTTGTAAAGATTTTCCTCTCTCTCAAAGAAAAAAAAAAGTTTTGAAAAAGATCAAAGTCAATTTCTAAAAAGAGATAAAACAATTTTATTTTTTCATTTTCTACAACTTTTTCGTAACGTTTCTTTATATTTCCACCCGGAGTGTGTTTTTTTTTTAAAAATTTTTTGGTGAAATTGAATTTATTTTAAAATAACTATGTACTTTTCATCGGCCTTATTCAATCTTATTGAACGTCAGTCATTACAATTTATATTAGAAAATTATTTTTGCTATGCTGGATGGAGGGCAAAGAAACTTTTGGAATTTTCAAATTAGTAATTAAATGTATTAAATTAAATTAATTTACTCACAGACTTTCGTTAAGATCTACCACAATAAAAATATTAAGATATGTTGCTATAACACTAGGTTTAAGTATAAATTTAAGTTTTTTAGAAGATTCACTAACACAACCTGCGTATTCAGTGGAAGGTGTGTGCAGGCTCCATCCTACTTAAGAAATTAGTATTGCTTTCCAATTAGGTACAGATTTTCAAAAACAAAAGAAGTAATAATACAAGTCGAATATCTGAAAAATCATTTATCATTTCATGTGAATATTAAAAAATAAATACCTTTTATTGGATACACTTGGTTTGATTGGTCTGGTTTGGCAGTGTAAGATTCGATTTCATTTAAAAATTGATAACTACCATTGAAACCTGTACCATCTAAACGGTCGTTTGATCGAAAGGTAACCCTAAAAAACTTTTTGTCCGACTCAACATCAAATTCTTTTAATTGCCCACAGTATCTGTGATATTTCCGATCGCGCGTCATAAAATTTGAAAACTCCACATAGTCGCTGGCAGATACTGCCTCACATCTAAAATAATTAAACTTTAATTTATGTAATCGGTTCATTTTTATTACTTACGGCAAGACACCTTCAACATCGAAGTAATAAAAGTGTAAATGAACTTTTTCTTCTTGATCTCCATAAAAAAAATAGTAGCATTCGGTATTCCGTGGATAAAATCCGGGATAATTTGGACTATGAAAAATACCTTTTCTTGTTTGATTGCTATTAAAAGCGAAGGCACATGGATGATCCAGCAATTGCATACCACTTTTTATACCAAAATCTGTAAGACTATTAAAATGAATACTTGAAAGGGTTTGAGGCGAATGTATCACCTTCTGTAAAGCTGAATGTGGCCTTAAATCCTCTGGAATGACGCGACCCGAGCAGTCCGCGAAACTCTAATTGCAATCTCGGACCATTTGACATCAAAGGTTTTGGTAATGTA
Source organism: Dascillus cervinus (assembly GCA_949768715.1). Lineage (NCBI taxonomy): Eukaryota > Metazoa > Arthropoda > Insecta > Coleoptera > Dascillidae > Dascillus > Dascillus cervinus. The sequence goes on along the minus strand of OX458316.1, from coordinate 12,875,102 downwards.
TTTCCGCAAAAGCTATCGATTTTTTCCATCTTGCCGTCTATATGTACAAACGCCATTACAGAATCTTGATTTTCGCACCTAATAACATTTTACAATATTAGTTAAGATGCTTGTCAAGAAAGCAAGTCTCAACAAGGGAATTTATTATTAAGTTAGCGCTGCACAGATAGATTTTGATCTTAAGTTACAATGGAGAGACGCGTTTTTCATTGTCGTAATACTTTATTTTTACATTACTATGACGTAAGCATGCACTTGAGCTTCCAGCCAAAATGACGTATTACGACAATGAAAAAATACTTGCTATAACTCTCTAATATCGGTGATTGATGTATCCTTCTAACATTACAGTTATAAAGTAAGTTTAAGGATTTAGCTCACAATATAGGTACACTAACTTACTCTTTAAGATCGTTCAAGGGATATAGACTGAAATCTTGGAAGACTATTTGCACTCTTTCTCGTCCTCTTCCGTGAAATTCATATCGGCAGGTGGTACCTGTTGGATATGGAGCAGGATACGAGGGACTTGATATACTGCCATTCTTCATAACGTCACTGGTGTACAATACATCACAATTGGCCCCTGAAAATATGTCCATTTTACTTATGCCTGGAAAATATTATATTCATCAATTTGTGTTGGAAATGAAAATGATCAAAGTAATAAATTATTTATTAACTGTTTTAAATTAACACTGTGGTGACTGCAATATGAAATAAAAATCCTAAAGATCATTAGAATTATTATTGCATTACATTGCATGATATTAAAAATTTAATAATTTATTAGATGCGAAAAAATAAATTAGTCTTCAAATGTCATAGGCAGAACTAGTGGTAGTACTGTTGTGTACAATAGTAGGTATAGAATATAGAAATCATCTTCATAATCAGGACTTGGGTAATAAGAGATTGGCTCCTTACTGCAATCGCGTGACATTTATGCTGGTCAGGATAATCACTACTGCAGGGTTGCAAAACCAATAGTATATTGGGATATAAACTTAGTAAGTGCATTATAACAGAATCGAGGAAGAGTTTGAAAAATCGAGACGTATTCTGTTATGGCACTTAATAACCGCATAGTCCACAACGTTTTTCGCACAATCGCTTATATAAAATGAAATAAAGAAATTTAGACTGACTTTGACGTACATTTTTTTTGACAAGAATATTTTGAAGGCATAATATGTGTCACAAATTACTTACCGCATCGGTGTGGTAAGTTCAACTTACAGATTCTGTCAACAACAACGGTAAGTAGCTAGTAACAACATAATTGTGCGAAAAATAAGATGAGCTGTATTTTGTAAAAACAAATTCTTAAACAATCTATTTCTTAATATTTACATTAATAAACCTTTTATCAGCATTGCATTTTATAAATTACCTTTTTCAGAAAATTGTTTTGCAGATTTATTTTCAAAATTAGTACTCTACGTGTTATTCCATCGTACTAAATGGCTGAATCATATTTTTTTTGTAATTAAATCAGTGAGAAAATTGACTTTGAAAGCGATTTATTATCAAACTATTCAAGCTATCAGCAATTTGTTTTCGCAGTCTCACCTGTAAATTTAAATTTTAATAGTAACTGACAAGATCATAATCTAATATTGTCTACCATTATTTATGGCAGAAGCCTTACATGACATGGTCTTAAAGCAACTGCAATAAAAACATCTGCAGAAGGACATCTGGCACAAAGTGGGTCTCATCGAAAAGCAACAATATCCAGGGCTGACTGCCGTGCTTAGGAAGAAGGTAGTAACTACGAAAACATTTTTTCCGCGCATATGGGCACATATTCCCTTGTTACCTTGTAATAGGAGTCAAAATTAAAAAACCAGTAACTGATTTTGCCTTATAAATTACGTACGAATAACTTTTATAGCTTTTTTCCATTCTAAAGATATAGATCATGCCTATACTAATCCAATGATAGCCATATCGCAAATATCATATTTTTGTAGTTACTGGCATGACTGAATTAACAAGGTGTGTCCATGCGCATCCGGCTCTTTGGCTCCATCCTTTTATGACGTAGTTGTGGAGAAGAACCTTAGAGCCTAGGCAAATTAAAAGAACAAAAATAAATAGACGCAGTAATTCAATAGTTTTTATTTTTTGGAAATTAATTCTTAACAGGGTTAATAATAAGAAGCAGAAAAATTTCCAATCGCCACTGTCTCCAAAGGCGAAAAAATTTGGAGTTTTCCTCATTTATTTTCTCAATTATTACTTGGACTAAAAAATTGTATAAAACTAAAATATTCTACATAAAGTTTTATGTAAGAAAGCTGATTCCCTTAGAACTGTTGAAATTAATGTGCAAATTACTTTTTATGGGAACTGTATAGTATAGTTTTGATTTTTTGGTAATGAAATTTTAGTAGGGCTAAAAATAAGTGCCAAAAGATTGACACCTTTATCGCAATATGCCCTAATTTAGGAATTCAAACAATAAATTTGCCTCCAAAAGCATCCCATCTGCGATATTTTTAAATATGTAGTATAAAAAATCCATTATTATGCACAGTAGTGAAAATAGTGATATAAATTATGATTTTTTAATTTTGTTATTATTATTAAATTACTGGATTGTACTAACATTAAAGTGCGTATTAGAACTTCAGAAATACTATTTTACCCAGCAACTTTGCAACAGTACTTTAATGCCGATTTTCGGTTATTTTATTGATTATTTCAGCAAACAATTATTAGATAAACCTTTCTCGAGTCGTTAATCTGACAAACTTTTCCCACCTACAGTACAATAACATCAAAAATAAGGCGATAGCAACGATTATTTACAATGCTTCTACTGCACTATGCGAGATTCTTTCTCCACTGCGACGTCATGCGCGAGAACAGACGAAAATGAACTACTGGACGGTGCATCCTTGTTACTTCATCCACGGTTACTGCCTTCTTCCTAAGCACGGCAGTGTACGGCAGGTCTGCTATGGAATTTAAAACCATTAGTACGAACGAGGTTCGTTTAAATAAAACTAGATTTGAATTTGAGTGGTTGGAAAAATTAAATTAAAAAAAATAAAACCTCTAGATTATTAAGCGCGGATTTTCAATTTATTTAGGGAGCCTACAAAGATGCTTTTTCGCAAAAATGTTGTATATTCATAGGTGTTATTTTTAAATTAATTTGGATCTAATTTAGATTTCTTATATACCGTTATTTATTAAGTTTTAAATGCATGCTTGCATTTAATCGCTGCATACTTGCGTTTCACATTTCAGCTTTTCCGATACTGTATAATATGACAAATTGTGTTTTCAGGAAGAGAATGTTGGATAAAATGGTTCCAATCTATTCTCTCAGGCAACAGTATTATAAGTAATGAAAGTGTCGAAAATTGCAGCTAAAAGATCCATCTCGCATGGTTACAATTTGATTACGGTATCGTCCCTTGGCAACGCTTCTGATCGATATACTTTGGTCGTTTTATCGTTCAAACGATTTAAATTAATTTAATTGCAGATAGTCATTTGGTAACGCCATTATGTTGCCTCAGTTTTGACAGAATTGCCGCTCGAAGCATCTCGAAACATCGCAACTATAAATTTCAAAACGTTTGTTCTCCGACAGCAATTTTTCATGCTTATCGAAGGAGTTACACTAAGATTTATAACGTTCTTTGTACGTTAACTTTTTCTATAACCGTTGGTTGAACTAGGGTCCAGTGGACTTTTTCTGACTGGCCTCGTCCATCACATCCCAGTAAATTATAAAGTAACCCTAGCGGGGATTTCTAACTCGCAATAATCTCTTGTTGATCGATTAGTTCTGCATCCGCTTTTGTAATTAGCGAACGCGCCGTAAAATGAAAGTTGAGTAAAGTAGGTAACTTGTTTTTACATATAAATGCCCATACAATGTTGTACAGTCTCAAAATCCCAGTTGTCGTTAATATTAGATTTGATTTTGTGACCCCAGGTCTCGGATGCTGCAATGGCGTAACAACTGTTTAATAATAAAAGTCCATATGCCGTTGGATGCTTTAAATTCGCAGAAAATATAATTTCCGAAAAATTCAAGGCAATAAATTCGCATAGCAATCTTTTATTGACAAGATAATTTTCTCTCAATATGATTTCCCTTTTCCAAGCCAACGATCGTTCTTTATGGAATTAATTGCGTAAAAGTTATTGTGTCAAAAGTTTAAAAAATCGTTTAAGCGAAAGCTTTCAGTGATAAAAGAGATTCATTTATCTCATGTGTAAATATAACAGCGGCATGAAATTTTGGCTGATATTAAAAATGCACGAATAATTTAGTTGAACAAAAGTTGCCCACGCAACCTTTTATCAGCAGTGAGTAGTGAGGTAGCAGCAGATCACTTTTCTTCATTTCACCTTATTTAATTAGCTTTTCTTACCTAATTACAGTAAATAAATACAGGGTGGATCGTACCGCAAATTTACTAAGCTGATACGTATTCATTGCTGTCGTGAATTAAAAATGTGGAACTGAGAACATTTGAGCCGACATGCGGGTTGTTTGTAAATGGTATGAATAGATGTCATGTCATAATGTAAAAAAATCTCGTCGTGCATGATTTACGAGAGCTTGAGTAATGATGTGCTGCGGCAATGTTTTTTTTTGTCGGCTTTATAAAAAATTAAAATAGCACTGAAAAGTCTGGTACAATTTCGGAATAATCAGATTGAAAAAGTCGCCGTTGCAATGCAGAGAATAAATTCGGTTTATTTCATTTAAATTTAAGCGGATTTTTTGTTCTTAATCCCCTTAGAAACTTTTCTTGTCGGCCAATGCGGGTCAGTGCTTTTCGGGCAACCAATTCATTTAGCTTATTGTTAGTCGTTTAGACTTGTAATAAATTTAGTTAAAAATTTATAGCAAACTATTAAAAATTTATTTTCATGTTTTATTAATTAAATATATAAAAATTTCGTCTTTCTGTAAATGTTTCATAATTTTATAAAATAGTGTTGTTATAAGAAATAATTTGAATGATATTTTAAGGGCAATAAAAATAAAGACACAAAATTACTATTTTCAAGAATTTTAACATTATCATAAAAAATCATTAGTAAAGTCAACAAACAATTATTGTAATTTCGAAAGTAAAAATAGATTTTTACATTCTTCGAATTTTTCAATCTAATATTTTTGCATCATAACTTCATCCGCTTTCCTGAAGTTGATAGACAGTCCTTCTTACGTCTGTTAATGTGACACTGCAGGGTAACGTATGCGATTTAAATAAAATAGAGCTTTTATACGTACGCACTGAATATTCCTGACTTTAGATCACAACATCTCAATGGAAAATTCAGAAAAATTGATTTTAAATTAATTAGTATCTAATTAATTTGGATTCATGCTGAATTTATTTTTAGAAACTTGCTCAACAATTATAATGTTATTACATTAGAATTTATGTAAAGTCTAAACGTTTGGAATTAATAAAAACAAACCAGTTTATTGTTAGTTAGTGACACAATATCACGTTTAATGTTCAAAATTTGAAACCCTAGAACCGTGTAATATTTGTAAGAAAGTTACCGAGTGACTGTTTACAACTAAATGGTCGTTATTTATAAACCAAATTATTAAAAAACTAAACGCTACTCAGTCAATTTTATGTTCAAGTGCCTAAAAAAATAAATTTAAGCAATCATTCGTTTAGTTGATGCACCCTGTACATATAATCATGGAATATTTAGAGCTTTTTTAGGGGTTTGGAGCGAAAATAACGTTATAGGGGCATTCCAAAGTGATGGTCGGGACATTGTAGCACATTTTCTGACAATGCTTTGAGTATATCTCTAATATAAAAGCCAATTTTTTAAAATTAATATGTGAAGTGTTGTCCAGATAAATGCTTCTAACGCTTACATCAAAAAAAAAAATTTTTATGCTCTTAACTATGTGAAATTGTCATTTGTATGAGCTTGATGGTCGGGACACCAAATAACCTACCTACTTCAAGTTTGTATATATGACTTGGAAATTCAGAGTAACCACAACCTCTTAAATTATTTGAAAACAAAAAGTAGCTATCTAAACATTTTGTCTTTCATTTTATCAACATGTCATGTCATAATGTAAAAAAATCTTGTCTGTTTTCAACGTCGCGTCGCGTCGTCGAGAAAAATGATCGCTTTACCAAAATGCTCGATCATTATTGGTCGAATTTATGATGCGTTGTACAATCATAAAATCAATTGGAATGTTTAAACTACATTTTTTTATATTACTGGTTTTTTGTTTAAGTGCGTTTACATGTAGTGGATTTATGCGGCTGTACTATTATCGCTGTGTTTGATATTCGCGACTTTCGTATTTCATCGGTTATTATGACTAAACTTTAAAATCATATTTTGTTGTTGTCAAGAAGTTGTAGTTTTAATAAAAATAAATTTATATCGACATTACATATGTTTGTAACCATATAAATGTAGCGAAAAAGTTCGAAGCTAAACGGTCACTAGAGAAATCGTCTTGTAAGTCGAAAAAAGTTTAGAAAATTACATACCAATGGCCAGTTGTTTTTGTTTAGAATTGTTTTTTTAAGGAGAAAAATAAACAAACCAATATTGCACAACATACTTGTTTCAAAAGTTTTTCAGTTTCGAGGAAATATGGATATAAATTTATAAATTAAAATCGACTTTTCCGAGGATTTTTATTATTTATTCCATACTCTAAGGGCCAATTGCGGAAACGAAGTTAACAGCGGTGTCAGCTAACAGAGCATTAACTAGATCTATGATTGGCTGCCAGCAAACAGCAGTGTGCTGCCAGCCAATCATAGATCTAGTTAACGCGTTGTTAGCAGACACCGCTGTTAACTTCGTTCCTGCAACCGGCCCTTACTGTTTGCAGTGTCATCATACTTCTTTACAAAATACAACGCGATAAGTAACGATTTGTTAATGCGCTGAGTTTCTAAAATTTTAACGTTGGTCAACTGCATTGCGGAATACAATTGCAAGTTTTTCCTCTTGAAAATTGATCCAACTCTTATTTCTAAATTTTGTTCGTTATCAAACGCAATGCTGTAAAAAATTTCAATAAACAAACCCGATCATCATCTGTTCGAAAGATACAGTACTACTTAGGAAGAATATAATATTATGTTTTTCTACCTACTCAAATCAGTTCTTTTATAATGACCGTGTTAGTTAGAGTTAATCATTTGTTATTTATGTTCTAGGTACCAAAAAAATCTCATCTGACTGGACAATATTATGTAACCCAGATATGAGCAACGCGCGGACCGGTTCACTTTTTTCTACGGGTCGGACCGTCAAAGCTTTACTTTTTGACTTTTTTCAATGTGTTAAATTAGAAAAAAGGCCAATAAATTACAAAAATGCGACCCACCAAAATTTTTAAATTTATAGTTGGCCAGTTGTAAAAAAGTTTCTCATCCCTGATGTAACCCAAGCGCTCAACCGCGTTATTTTATCTATTCATAAAATGATGTTTACATTACACTCTTTACATCGATATACCTACCGAAAGCAATCGGTATACGCCACCGTAGATTCGCAAGCGCTTCTATTTTTTTTTTTTTATTGTTGAGAAAGACATTTATTACTATTGAACGGATATGTAACTGAATTTTAATTTTTTAAAAGTATGTAGAGAACTGCTATACATACCTTTGAGTTGATAATACCTCTTCCACCATATTTGAGTTTTTAAATATTGTCCAATAAATATGACCGAATCTAATTTCTTTCTGGATTTGCTAATCCAATTAATTAAAAATGAAAAGCAGGGGAGACTTTTAACGCACACTGTATTAAAGCATATTAGAATTATTTCTTTAGTTCTTGACATAGCATTGAGTGATATACTCTAATATTCTCAGCATCCTGTAATACACCTGTATGTAACGGTTATAAATTTCCTGCGGGATATAAATTATTCATTTATATTATGGCAGAGAGTATCATTAAATTAAAAAAAAAGCAATCATAAAAAACAGAACAGAACAGAATTTTATTCTGCAGCATGGCCCGACAGTAATGGTGTATTTTCCTGATTTCCGCATTTACTCATCAGTGTCTCTTTCGATCGATGTTATCAACTTCGTTTTTAATTCCAAGTAACACATTCACAATGAAACAAGCTGATTCTAAACATCTCGATCGGCTAGTGCTGTTATTGTATTTTTTAAAAACCAGAAAGGGGTTCTTAAAAAACTTAATTTTTTTATAGTTACAACGCCGAAACTAAATGAAGATTCAACAATTCTAACATTATTAACTTCGTTACTTTTATAATGAAATTCTAGTCCAGTTTGAAACTGGATATTATTACTTTTACTGTTTTATGATACTACAAAAAATCACGTCAGCTGTTAAATTTAAGTTGGTTTCATAACCGTAAATTTAACAATTTATGAGAGATGGCAAATTAAAAATTTCTCAAATTTCATAGCTCACTTGACCCACATTAATTTATATCAACAAGAAATTAAGCAGTAAATTTTGTTTTGAAAATTTTCGAGGAAAATTTGAAGATGTTTTATATCTGTGGATTTGGAGCCCTGACACATAAAATCACATAAACCATTAACACATAAAATATCAATAATAATAGTAAATTTAAACTTTAATTAAAATTTTTAATAAACATAACATAACATAAAATATCCCATAGTGCACCTCATACACTGTAGTTCTATTGAAACTACAAATGAAATGAAATTTATTATGTATTGCAAAACTCTTTGTGGAGCAAATTAACTGGCCAAATTTGTTGAATATTTCTATATTTCACGTTGAAACAAAACGGCACCAGTGATTAATTGCTTTTCCTTTCATTTGTTGGAAATTGTTTTATTATTTCTTTTTAATAATGTATTTGAATTGGTCCACTTGATTATTTTTATTGTTTCACATTTCAATAGCTAACCCATTCTGCTTCACCAGTGCGGCAGAAACGGAAAATTATAATTTGTTATATCGCAAGCTAATTAATAATTTCATTTCGCACTTATCCCAAGCAATAAAATAGATGGTGTAGCGCACAAATGTTGTAAGTGCAAAAGTAACACTTGAGAAAACGCAGTTTAAAAGTTCAAAGTTTCTAAATCAAGTCGACATATTCTGCAGCACTTTTTTAAATTTGTTAACGCTGCGGCAATCTAATTTACTTTGTAATTTGTGCACATTGAATTGTTACGTAAAAATGCAACTTTTACGCACTTAGCACAAATTCATTCAAAGTGTAATCACAACATTTGTGCGCTACACTATCGAAATATTAGATAGTTAATCTACGATACATCCTTTATCTGCTATTAAAAGATAATATTTTTTTTTTGATATTATAAGTTTTACGAGAATTTGTATTGTGCAAAACTTCTAAGATATATTTTGAAATCAATAAAGTAAACTCGACAATTTAAGCATACTTAAATGAGGAGTTGATTTTCAAAACGCAGTTTCGAGTTTAGTGTTACTTGCTTTAGAAGCTACGTCACAATTCAAATAGAAGATTTTGACAAATGTTGCTAATCAACTAATCAGCAGATGACAAACAAGCTTCATTTTGTACTATATCAGTAAAACCAACAACGTTTCCGGTAATGTTTTTCGCATTTATTTCCGAATGTGTCATGATCCCAAAACTGTGATTTGAAAATTAACTCCTCAAATATTAATTTAACAGTTTTAAATTAAATTTAACTCAATTAGCTAAAAACGAATAAGAAGGCAGCAAGACTTTAAAAGTATATAATTCTTTAAGTTCGTTAATGAACGGGTACGAAATTGCCTTGAAAACATTTATTATTCTTTTTGTTGCGAATATTTTCTACTTGTTTTTTAGACTAGACTACCTCGCTTGCTGCATTAAAGTTTAACTATTCAATTTTAGTATTGAAATCCATTTCAATAGAAGTGAACAAATATGAATGCGCATTGAAAAGTACTTACGTAGTGAAAAGTTACAAGTGAAAGAAGCGGAAATTAACAATGCATCAATTCAATTATTTTTTAATTACACTTCCACAAAAGCATACCTTATTTCAACAGAAAATTCGGAAATTAGCTATAAATATTAAATTACTAACCTTTTGATTTGTCTCTCAGGTCTAATAAATCTTTGTAGAAACATTGTGATAAACGAACCGTTATCAATAACGCAGAAATTAACTTGATGAGCATATCGCTTTTTTGATTTAAAACTCGAGCACGTCAAATTTATTTTAATCCGCCAGCATCATTAACGGCGGTTTAATATAATAAAGATGAAAAATGAACGAATTTTGGCGCTTTTAATCACCTGTCTCGCGAATAAACCGCAAGAGAGCGCACTGGAAATAGAAGACTTGGTGATAATGTGAAGATGGTGAACCCTGGACCACAACATCCCCGTACTCGGGACATGCGCGTCGAAAATTTCCAATCAAATATTAAATATATTTACGCTCTACAGCCTACATTTATTAACGGCCTTTATATGGCCCAATAGTTGCTTTATCCCTTACTGTTGAAAATAATTGCTTTTTTATATCTGACGGAATCCTTAAATTTATTTTTTTACGCCACGAAAAAAAATTACCGGTTGAACGTTATCTGATTAGTTGACGACTGTTGTAAATTCTTCCGTTGACAATTTCCTGAGTTGGGGCACATCGACTTTTTGATCTACATTAATGATTACATTATAACGACATTTTGTAGTGCAATCAAACCATAAATTGAACGTTCGAATTTCGATAACTTGCCACTTATTAGTAGTAAAATATGAAACGAAAATTTCCATTCAGTTCTTCGTTTTTCGTCTTAAAGTTCCGATAATTAGGTACAATTTTTTTTAACGTACTCAACTAACTGTTTTTTTTTAGAGTAAGTTTAGCAAATTTTTCCACAGTCAACATTTATTCAGCAATGTGGGAGCTCGACTCGATTGGTTGACACAAGTTGTTGGCTAAATTTTTAACAACTTAGAAGAAGGCGGTTGATAAATAATTCGATTAATAAATAAGTATACACCCATCTCTCGTTATACGTAGTCTCGCTTTACGAATTTTCGCATTGCGTAACTTCTCAAATAAATTCAAAGTTTTGATATACGTACAAAAAATTTGCTTGCATTCTGATCTTGCTATTATTTTATCATTTCTATCGGACAATTTATTAAGACGTTGAAACTTAATATGCATGTTCGAACGCAAGTGTATAAACATAAATAATAATCAGAAGCAGTTAACCACGAAGGATTTATCACAAGCTCTTGTTTATTTCGAAAAAGACTTAGAAATTTTAAAGATCCGCTAGAGCGACAAAGTTTAAGAATTTGGCATGGTATCAACCATGAAACAGATTGCTACAAACAACTCTATAAACAAAAAAAATCGAGTAAAGCAGCTGATGTTAAAATCGTTCATCGGATCAGTTTTTACCTTAGCTAATGGAACTATCCTTGATGATACAAAAAATTTAACTCAAACATTTTTTATTTTTATATTTTTAGATATATGTAGACAACATTGCTTGTTTTGTTGTGTCATTTAAAAATGATTAATTTTGTAAAAATAAATAAATAGGTACAAAATTTTAATTAAACTAACATGTTTTTTCATATTATAGGTATACAACTTTTAGCACAATAGTCCCAAACCCATATAACATAATGTTAAAATATATTCGTTATACGTAGTTTCGATATAAGTAGTAATTCCCGGGAACCGAACTACAACGTATGGGTGTACATGTATTCTAATTTTATCACGTAGCAGAAAATTGTAGTGCCGCAGGTAATTAACAGCGTGGAATGAATGATACAAAATTTATAAAACCGTAAAGAATGACAGATTACATGAAGACCAGATGTTTTAACGAGTTCTGTTGTATAATAGAAAATGATTACAAAACTATTTCTGCGAAAGGATTTTGAATTCATTACAAACTGTATTAGTGATATTTGCTTCATTGGAAACGGCTTCTCTGTAATAATAATTGTACTGGTTTCTCAATGATGGTTTTAAGCGTCAATTGGCATCCGGCCGCAATTATGAGTTACATACTACTAAAAGCGCTGGATTCGTAAATTGGAAGCACTGAGAATTATTTTTGCGTCCTGCATTACGTCGTAGTTTGAGGATTTCAATTATTTTATTTGATGTTAGTTTTTTAAGAACATTAAATGATGAACTTCAACTGAAACAAAAGTTTTATATTGTTTAGTCTCTAAATTATCTTCTCCCTCATTTTCTAAAATGGATTATACAATCACATCGATTGAATTCACGCTTTGACTTTTTGTCATTTAAGCATAAAGCCGCATTCAGAGAACTGCGTCATGTATCGCGCTACACTTCAGAATTTTTTTGCAATTTTTCCTGCTGTTCACAGAACCGCGTTTGCGCTACAGCAACAACTGTTGACATACGTCATACGTCACAGTTTTTAAAAGGGATGCCGCCAAATTATTAAATTTAGTTTAGATTTGGAGAAAGCGACAGCAGCGAAATGAAAAGAGAAAATTGTTATTACAATAAACAGCAAACTACCGTACCATCAACGTACAAAATAATAATAACCAAACTTTGAATTCTGATACATATCAACGCAATGAGAAATGAGCAAAACCTTTTACTCGCATAATTGCTAGCATATGCTACCACGTTCTATGAATAAAAATATAAGTAAAACCTCTTGCTCATGACCGTGATCTGAGTATGAGTCTGAATAAGAGCTTTTCCTCACTATGATGCATATCATCCGGTCGATATGAATAAAGCAGAGGTTTTGTTTATGATTTTGAGCAAATGCTCTGCAACTTGTGCATCTGGTCAGCACTAGATTCACCGTGCTCTTGGCTAATCTTATGATGGCTGAAATTGTTAATGTAGGTGCACAGAAGCATTATAAAATAGGATGATTATAAAAAAAACTTTACCGATTGGAGGAAAGAAATTTGAGATGGCTTGTAACTCACTCATTGGGTAACAATAATGAAAGTAGAAATGCTCTCTCGTCCCATTAGAAAATGAAATTTTTTGTGGTACATGAAAAATCCTGGTTTTTAAACTGGAGTTGGGGAAAAATTAGAGATTCATCAGTTTACTGTATCAAAAACTATTACATTCGAATTCTCTTCGCCGCCCATTAATTAATGAATAATTTTGACTCCTTGAAAGTATTCCCGGTTTTTTTTTTGAAACTGAAAAACTAATAACAGATTCATCCCTTTCGCATCATCAAACGACATATTTTTAGTGTAGGTAAAATATGAACAACTGTGAAAATCATTTCCGATGAAATAAAATTAGTGCGCACAAAATGCGTAGTACGTAACACTACTCAAAACAGTAAAAGAGAGATAGTAAAATCATCGTGGAAAGAACGCACGCACCCGGTTGAGCCAACCTCTGTGTTTAATTCAGACATTTTAGAATTTCTTTGAGCATATGCTCATTTCATGTGAGCAAATGGTTATGATTAAATGCAAATCATTATTCATACAAATAGGAGCAGAACCTTATACTCCCACCTTTTACTATGAGCATATGCTTTGAGGTTTTGCTCAGACTCATGTAGCATCTGCTCTTTTTTATTCATACCGCCCACTGATTCCTTTACCTTCAAACCACCCGCAAAACAAAAAATATCGCAGCGTTTTAGGAAAGGAAATTTACGAATTCTTTCCTGCTCCAATCGATTGCGTAATAACGCAGTTTTAATAAAAATAACACTTTGGCATTTCTTTAATTCATTCAAGAAATTAGAACGTTATAATAAACAGTTTTATACAGGGTTATTTACGAATCATATTGACAACAGCAAGTTTCAAATGCAAGCAACAATACACATTTCACACATATACAAGGTGTAAACGAAATAAGTACATTAATTTTTACCAGTAGTAGAACTCGTCGAGATAAGCCCTTTTTTATGTACCATTTTTTCGAAATCGCATTTTTAAAAATCATTTCCCCCCCCCCCCACAAATTAACGAGCCTTCTATGAAATGCTCCAACAAAGAAAAATAATGACTTTTTATTATTGAAAATTAATTTGTCACTTCTGTCAAGTGAAATCTGAAAAAATTTCTAGATTTACCAATAACGCATTTACTGATATTGTGTTAACCTATGGTGAGAGCCAAGGGAATGCAGCCTTAGCTCGAAGAATTTACATGGACCGATTTCCGAACCGTCGTCTTCCGAATGTTCGCATATTTGTAAATGTGGTGCAGCATCTTCGAGATCACGGACCTTTTCAGCCTGCAGCTTACGATCGTGGTCGGCAGCGTCCAGCTCAAGTTGCAAACATTGAGGAGGCTGTTTTGAACAGTGTCGAGGTTCAACCTGGGCTCAGCACAAGAAGGTTAGCACTGCAACATGGAGTATCGCATGCTACAATTTGGAAAATACTAAAAGAACAGCAATTGTATCCTTATCATGTTCGAAAAGTGTTCGTTGAATAGGACGAAGCGGTCCTGTAGCCTGGCCTGTCTGATCGCCGGACTTGAACCCTTGCGACTTCTTTTTGTGGGGGTACATAAAGGATTTAGTATACTCTATATCAATTGATACCATCGAAATGTTGCAAGAATGGGTGGAACTTGCTGCTGCAATGATTCGTAACAACAGAGCCATGTTACAAAGGCTATAAGAATCACTTCGTCGGCGTCTTCAAGCATGTGTACAAAACAACGGTGGACACTTTGAACAATTTTTATGATCGTTTTTCTTTATTTTCGTTAGCGCAATTCTCGCGTCAATGTTAAAAATAAATTTGAAATAAAACTTTTTTTTGGTATTTATTGGTTTATTGTTTAAAATCGACAATAATAGTCGCAACTAATGGTAACCGTTTCATAAGGTAATCTTGTTGATTAGGTAACTTTGCTTCCAGTGGCGTGTAAGAAAATTGTGTAAGATTTTAAAATAATTTTAACTCGAAAACAAAAACGTTTTCAAAACATAGTTATTAGGAAAAGTCTTGAAGAGTTCTATTACCAGTTAAAATTAATGTACTTATTTCGTTTACACCTTGTATATATTTATTGCGTTGTATTAGTAGCTATGTATGACCGGTTGCATTTGAAACTTGTTGGTCTCCTTGTTCTTCGCGAATAGCACGATATATTAAAATCGATTTAGTTCGTTGCAACACCATTCTCTGGAGGATATCATTACCATTTTACACAGAATTTTTCAATAATTTAATATTTCATAATACTTTTTCAGTAAGTTTAGTAGCACTATTGTTAATGAATTAAAGTAAAATTTGGTGGAATATTGAAAACGTCATTTAAATTATTTCTTAGTATTAGCTTTGTTGGAATATTTTTTAACGTAACTATTTGCAATTTTTTTTGCTCGGATTCTTTATGTAATCCCTACGCAATAAAAACGAAAATTAATGTATGTATTTATATTTTCAGAATCTGAAATTTTCAGATTAATTACGATTAAGATTAGTAAAAAAATATCAAGAAAATTAAAATTCAACATCTTTAGCTGTCGATTCATGATATTCATGAATTGCGCATATTATTAGTGATGATGTTTCTTTTAATCGATTACATTTTTATATTAATAAAAAGGTTGCTTTCATTGTATTGTATAAAATGGGAAAAACATTTAGAACAGTGCAATATCTTTATGAAAACTGATAACTAACAAATGGTTTAAAGTATAAATCTTCTGTTAGTGTTTCCATAAATCCGTTAGAAAATCCAGTATTTTATAGCATGGATTAACAAAAGAAGCAACAAAGCACTACTATTCTCACCTTTGTTGTACATTTTAGTGAATTATGTTGTACTTTTGTACTTACTTGTTTCGCTGACTTGTGGCTCTAACGCTGTATGCGGAATATTGATTTCGAAACCTTTTAAATGAGTTGATCCTAAAAGTATAATAATGTAATAGTTAATTACAGAAATTACATAGTTACTGCGATATATTAAAAAAATATAAGCACGCCATTGTTTATTTAATATTAATATTTAAATTAAAAAAATTGTTATCAATGATATATGAATTCGCAAATGTTAGTTTTTGAAAAAATTTAGTGGTGCAATGTTTAAAATTTGTAGCACTACTGACATCTGGGAAGGGTTGCTGAAAATATTTGCACAAGTTTAAAGATTTCTTTTCAAGCTGAAAATTTTCCCGCTTATATCTGTGAGGAATTAAATTATAAAATCTTCAAAAAGCGTAACTTTAACTATTAAATTGTTAGTGCGTTCATTAACACTTCTTGATGAAAAATTTATGAAAATTAGATTTTTAAAGCACCACGATAATGCTTCAAAAAGTAATTGCTTTCTTAATGAACTTAGAGGGGTTTGATGAATATTTTAAAAGGCAAGATCTCATCTGGCAACATTAATCCAAAAATTGCCGCTTTAATAATTCATTAATTTTAAAAGTTATATTCTATAGGTTCCTTAATTTACCTTCAGAATTTTCACTATCGATATTCTGAAATTGATAGCTAGCTTTGAATCCTTGTCCTGGCCAATCCGAGTTCGCTATAAACTCGATAAAAAGATCTGAACCGGTAGAAAGGATTTCCAATTCTGTTCCTTCATTGCATAAAACAGCAATCGTTGGATCAGATGAAGTCCGACCATTATGAATTCGAATTATATCGGCCCTATTTAGGCAACTGAAACACAGAAACGAAGCCATTTTAAAGGCACGATAAAAGATTACAGTAACTCACCTTAAATCGCCTTTCTGTAACGATACTTCTTCGAAAACGATTCGTATTCGTTCCTTGTATCTGCAAAAAAGGGTTCGGTTATAGGGGCTTCTTTATCGAAGATTCTGCAGATTTATTCTTTTAATACCATCATAACATTATTCTGAAATGCACAAATGCTTCCTCCGTTTTGATAATTATTTTAGGTACACCCTGTACAAGTGTACGTGAGAATTAACGAGTTTTAAGATAATGCCAGAGGTTAACGTTAATTCAGAAAAGTGTTTTTTAAATAATATTGCTCCCAATGGGAAATGAAGCAGCTGAGTGTTTTTACATTTTTGCTGCTTGCAGATAATATTTTTAAAATGATGTATTACGTGTCAGCTTTTAAATGAAATATTCTTTTAAAAAGTTTATCAAATGAAAAATTCGTAAAATACTCTTATCATTGAGTTAAGTACTTTTTGGATGATACGCAATAAAGTTTAGTTCGGCGATGAGCAGGTACTTCAGCGTTGTCAAATTGTAAAGTATATAGGAGTCATTTAACGAAGGAAGTTAATTTTGTTATGAAATACCTTTATGGTATTAACGAAAAATGTTAGTAATAATTATTGATTTCAATTATAATTTGATTGAGAATCGAGATGATTTTTATGCTATCATTAAATCATTTTCTAAAGTTAACAAATTTTTCAAAAGACTGGAAATGTCACCTACATACTAAAATCGTTCATTAATAAGAAATCATTCATTATTATTGTACGACTTTCTGAAAATTAAACAAGTCTATAAAATTGTGTCTGCTAATATACACTCCAACAAAATTAACAAAAACCAATAGTGTTATGGAAAAAATAAGATCACTTAAGGTGGGTTTGGTAGGTCTAGAAGTGAGGTTAGAATTATTGAATTTTCAATCCAAGTTAATTTAAATATTACAACTTTAAGAAACATTTACTCAGTGTTACACTGTAGCCTACTTAATACCGAATGAGGAGACATACTTGAGAAATTTTGGTTATGAGCAAAATCGCTTGAAAATATTTTAATATAACATAATAAATTATGAAAAGTATATGTCATCATACCTTCATGCCAGTGGTTTGCGATTTCTACCTTTTGAAGCTTATCTGCATTGTACATTTTAAATTAACTTGGATTGAAAATTCAATAATTCTAACCTCACTTCTAGACCTACCAAACCCACCTTAAGCTGTTTTCATATTTATCAAATTGTTGTATTGGAGCGAAGATAACATATTTTCTCCAGAACCACTAGACATATTAGTAAATATTTGTAAATATAAAGAAATATCCAAATACCAACGAAAGTCGCTTATCTGCTTTTCACGCAAGCACTTGGCTCAAGAAACAACTAGGTATACTGTCCTGAGTACATTATTGTACTTATCATTGAACATTTTATTAATAGTTGTTATTTTAAAAATTAGCATTGTCAGAAACATTTCACCGTATGCAGTAGAAATAGATTAAATAATTAATTATAAAAGTACTTATTTTACAATAAACAACTTTAACGAATGTTTTTCGTTCTGAACCCATTTATAACGGTATTTCACTAATTTTTTTCTTATGTAAGATAATAGATTGTTATTTTGCCGGGAGCAAAAAAAAGTTTGACAAAAATAAGTGCCGAAGTTTTACAATAAAATTTGTTAAGATCTTAAAAAAGTAGTTGTAAAAAATTTATAACAAATTTTCTAAAAAAATGTCGAGCATTAAAATTGAATCGACCATCTTTTTATTAATACATACTACCTGAACGGTGGTAAACAGACCTCGCACGGTAGCGATAGGAACAGTGAATATTTTCTGGGTAGCTTGATGGATATCTCGGCGAATAAAATTTGCCATGGTTTGGTGTGTAGTCGGTGCTGAGAAATTGATAATCGCACATCGTGCCAACCAGTTTTTGTCCGTCCGTTCGGAATAATCCTGCAATCACAAGGAAATTGATTAATGAATTACCCTGATCGTATCGTTTCACACACACACACACACTCGAATTAATTTGTCCATATGTGGCAGGTTGAGCAGGTAATACAGCAGATCGTTTTTCTTTCCGTTCAGTTATTAATTAAAATGGGAGAGATAATTTGTTGTTTTGAAACTGTGAGATGAGTCAGCTTAATTTGAAAGCACAGCATCAATCTTCGTAATCATTAATAACATTTAATGTTAGGAATGCTGCGAAATAATCGAAAAGCGAAACGACCTGCCGCTATTACGACTGATATATTGTCTAATAAAAGAAACATTTATCACGGGATGGATTACAATTAAAAACCCAAAATGACATACATGAAAAAATATCGACGGCTAATAAAGTGCGAAAATTTAAATCGATTCCGCCCATTTTTCACTCCGCCTACATGTTCTTGTTCCCGTTTTCACTTGCAAATTTGGTTGAAATTGGTGGGCGGAAACGATAAATACGTCACACGTGAATCTCCCTGTATAACGTTTTGACCTTAATAATGTGGACATTATTTACGAAACTGCGAGATGGACCTTATTTCTTTTTTATTTTAGCCCCGAAGGCAACGATGTGTAAAAATGAAATATTTGAATTAAATCCTGAACGGAATGGTTTTATCTGTGTTTTCCCATGTTTGACACACCGTTGTTTTCGGCCTCGGGGTTTCGAAAGATTGATTGTAACTCGAAGATCGGAAGTGTAAATTCGTGTACTGTTGAGAGATTTTAGCGATTTCTTGAAATGAACTAAATTCGCCTTAAAAACATAATTTCTCCAACGTTCGAATTTAATTTTTTTAGAAAATTTAAGCACGGCTTAATGCTTTCATTCTACATATTTCACTGTCAAAAGCGAACATTGTCCCCTGTCATCATTTCCTCATCCATCAAGAAAATTAAGTTTTTATTCAGTAATTGCCGATGAAATGCGAAATCCTCTCGGATGAATACCGTTTCGATCATTTTCAGTCGTCTGAACAACTTTATTCAAATCTTATTTATTCTAAAAATAAGCCAATGATTCGGGTTTAGTGAATGTGCAAGATTATAGAAGCCCCCAACGGTAACGCCGGTAAACCTCATTAAGGGAAATGTAATATTGAAGCGGTCGTACGACGCAGCACTGGAATTATTTACAAGACCTTTGTAGGAAACTCTCTTCCCGCTTGCACTTGTAGACGTTCCCGCCACAAATCTGCCTCCGCGGGAGTAGAATACACACGTATGCAATAAACTAGGAATTTTCGGATCGGCAATACAACACAATATCCCACCAGATTTTGTTTATTTTTTTCTGGAAAATGATATTTTATTTTTTCGATAAATAGAAAATTGGATTTCCGCATATTCTTACCAGACTAACTTCGAACCTTTCTTATCTAAATTTAAAGCAATTTAGAGATTATCATAAAAATGTTTTCCAGATTTTCTAACTTCAGAGCTGGGAACGCTGGAGATGGAATAGGTATAAAGATTGGTTCTTCGAAAAATATTCTTACCATAATATGGATTAGTCTTCATATCTTAAATTTGTGAGACGACTTTTGGACAATATGTACGTTTTCATTCAGACTATAAGGCGAACCCCAAATTTAAACACATTGTTTTAAGCGAAATACGGTATTTGCGTTACGTGATAGAAAATGCTTTGGTTAAAATATTACCAATACAATAAAACCTCGATTATATCCCCATTAGATTTACCTATAAGAATACGGTAATCTCTCCATTTACTCTATGGGATGTGCATTTAAGCAAATTCACTTTATGCAGTTGATTGTTTTTGTAAAATTTAAATAACAGGACTAAATAGTAGCACTTTGCTTATTTTAAACTTCAACAGGGAGTTAGATTCAATTGGAAAATAATACCAAATAATGCAGGTACGTATAATATCCAATAGTTTTCGTTTCATTTTTGTTTTTTTTTTAAATTTGTAATCTGCACATAGTACAATAAGAATATGTTCGGATTGTTCTCTTTTTCTTTCTCCGTTAAGGAACTTGGCCTTGCTTTAGACTTCCCAACTCATTGTTAGTTATTTTACGGTCTGAACTTCTCCAAAGCCTTTTCCACATTTTCCTGTCCTGTACAATTTCATGCCTTGAACTCACCCCCAACGCGACCAGGTTCTTACCGTTGTTATCTTACCATTTCATTTTCGGCCTATCGTTAACTCTCTGCTCCCCCGGCCTATTGGTGAACAATGCTTTTACCATTCTTGCGGTCCCATTCATTCCTCCTACTCCCTATTTCTTCTACGACACTTGGGTGACTGGCTTTAAGCTTCAGATTCGTGCTGATTCTCCATTTCTCGTTTTGCTTTACCGGCCCGAAAATTCTCTTACGGATCTTTCGCTTCCATACATTTAATAACTTTTCTTTTTCTTCATACATTACCATTAACCGCATTAGTAGGTGCTGCAATGCGAAGTGACTCCTATTTTTGGCCTCTATTCTAACCTTTATATAGTGCGTTATGTCGTTCAGTTCAATTACTTGTAATTGGTTCAATCTTGCGAAGGTGAATTGGTTATAGCCTCTTGTAGTCACCAAGTGTTTTGTTTGGATACACTAATTTCCAACCCTACTTCCCCTACGCCTGCCACTAATTGTATCTAAACTACCTCCTTTCTGCTCCTACTTCTGCTGAATATAGTTATATCGTCGGCGTATGCCAGAACTTGCACTTTTCGATTAAGCATTATATGTCTTACGTTTGTTGGTAAAGTCGTAATCATTTTTTCCAGCACCATATTAAAGAGCGTCGATCATGAAGCATCTCTCTGTCTTAGCCCTTCCACAATATCAAATTCGCGGTCATTATCTCCAATCACATTTGAACTAAATTAACCAGTTTGCCGACGTTTGCGTTTCTACCATAGTCGTGTACAGCTTCCGTTTTAGTACAGTATCAATGCCTTCTGGAAGTCAATGAACATATGGTAAAGATCTAAATTAAATTCGTGACAAATTTGCCTGAGCATGAAGATGTAACAATCGCTAATTGTCTTCTCCATGTATGGCTTTAGCTTTCTTGCAATTTATTACTTTACTGAGTATTTTATATCCGAGGTTTAGCAGAGTGATTTCTCTGTAAGTTTCACCTTTCAGCCTACCAAAAATGCTCGGATTGTAAACATCAATACATGTTCGGGGTTGGCCAGGGGCTGCCACATCGTCATTAATTTATGCAAGATTGCTTGACTTAAATAAACTTAAACATTACACAAAAATGTAAACAAGTTTTGTTGGCAGTTTCGTTTTATTCCATTTCATAATAATGAAAATTTGTCCACGTGCCTACCTAGTGAGCGTGGGAGAATAAAAGTATTTCCACCGAGAGGCAATACATTAAAAAACTTATTAAAAAGGGGCCAGTCACAGCTAAATCATCACCACTTATAAAAAGATATTTCAAAAAAAATTTCAATACAACTTTTTAAATTAAATAAGGGTAAAATATTGAATAGGCCATTTATTTTACATGAGTTCATTATATTACTCCTTTAATGTGGTGTCCATATGCACTGATTTCTCGGTTCTGCGAATTAATTAATTGCATGCATGTACGGATAATAGAAATTACATTATGTATAATACAATATTAATGTGGGTATTTATTAAATTTATTAAAATCGTTTAGAAACTTACCAAAATAGAAGGGATTAGTTATTGTAATAGAACAC
The DNA here is from genome assembly GCA_949768715.1 of Dascillus cervinus. NCBI lineage: Eukaryota > Metazoa > Arthropoda > Insecta > Coleoptera > Dascillidae > Dascillus > Dascillus cervinus. The sequence goes on along the minus strand of OX458316.1, from coordinate 12,852,735 downwards.
GTTTTTTATAATAAAAATTTATTCCAGCTTGTATGAATTAGATTGGCCAAGAAAACGTAAGGTTTTTAACATGTTAATAGAAAACAATTTTTTATGAAACGAAACATCTTTATTCAATAATATATTGCCTGCTCTTTTGACTTAGAACCATTTCTTATCTTTTGAACAGCTTCATAATCCCGTGTTCATACAAATCCCTCTCGCATCTCAGCTGAAGGGCCTTTTTGGGAATTTTAAAGGGAGCGAAACAGATGATAATCTGAAACTTTTACCACCTCTGAAGAGCTATGCGTGGGCCTGGCGTTATTACGATGTAAGACGATTCGCTTCCGATTCATCAATTCTGAAAGCTTGTTTTGTATCGATCTGTGCAATCTGTCCGACTGGCCACAGTACAAATGAGCCGTTGAGAACCACAGTGGTGTAAGTCAAAAATTGTCGATTTTTAGTTATAGCACTTTTTCAGTGCTTTAAGTTGAAAGCTATTAACTGACCAAGTGATTTAAGTGTAACTCAACTATTTTTCAGCGGAGAACATCGTCACTGCGGAGTCAACTGAAACTAAAACGTAAAACTTAACTTCTCTCAAAAAAAATATGACTTACCACGGTCACAATGGTTCTCAACGACTCCTATCGAAAATGATCGTTCTATTCTTTGGAAAAGGAATTCTGGTAAAATCGGTTTTTAGTTTGGTACGCAACAGAGGTTGCATGGGCAATCTTTTTTAGAGTTTCTACAAGAAAATCATGCTGAATTCGTGGAAAATGTATCCCTTCATGTCAGAAATCATCTCTATTTCCAACTTGATGGGTGTCCAGTACACTTTTTTGGTCCTATACTAAATTGGTTAAATACCAATTATGGAGAATGCTGAATCGGGAGGGGTGGTCCTGTGGTCTGGCCGCCTCGTTCCCCAATGGAGTTTTTTATTTGCGGCTACATTAAATATTTCGTGGTACACCTGTTAATACTCGCGAGGAGCTTAATACAGAAGATTCTAAATGCCCCACGGAATATTACACCAAAACATTTGCTTAATGTAAGACGTTCACTGATACGTAGAAGTCAACTATGCATTAACCAAAATCGTTCACACTTTGAACACTTTGTAGGTTCTTATTAAAGTTATAATTTTACTTTTAATAAATTATTTGTTACTACTTAATTAAAGTTTATTTTCTTTCCTAAATTTAAGCATAATTCACATTTTTTGTCTGTCAGCTAAAAAATAACATTAACATTTAATGTTCGTGTTGCGTACCAAACTAAAAACCTATTTTATAAGGATTACTTTAGAGGAGCGTAATTTCCTTAGGAAGCATTTTTCAAAATTTAAAGTTCTATCGCACAGTTAATTTTCATAAGTAATATCACAAGAGAGTGAGAATAAATTGAAAATAATTCGACAGATTTTCAAAAACTTGTTGCCACGACTTGTTGTAGACACGAGAGCCCGTAGGACTCGAGTGGCTATTCCCAAATGGCAACAAGTTTGAAAAAATAACTGGAGAATTATTTTCTAATTAATTCGCACTCTCGAGTGGTATTCGGAAGATTATTTTTTAATGTTTGAATCAAAAATGCAACATAATAAATACAGTTTAACAGTTTAAAATAAAACTGGTGACAGATGTCAGATAATTCTCGCGGGAATTTTCTACAGTAGAAAATTCTCACTATAATAATGTTGTGATTGGACTGAATTAAACACGTGTGCCCAAATACTGCTAAACGATTGGTGAATGAAATCACTAAAAAATAATCACTGATACAAAACGGAATACCTTGTATAAGTACGTTTAAATGTTAGTTAGTTAGGTACGAACTGTTTGGCCAATTTTATACACGGTGTTCGGAAAAGATGATATCTTTTGGAAAGAATATTGTCCGATTACGTGATAGGAGGATGCTTTCTAAAACAAAAGTCAAATGATTTCTCAACGTTTTTAGTATAATTATCTTACCTTTCGCAAACTCGAATCAATATGTCTCTTATAACAACAGAAGTTTGGACAGCGTCATCAGATGTAACGATCGAATCTGAGGTTTAGAACCCGTTCATGCAGCCCAAAGTTAAATGTTTTTAGTGCAATATTCTAATAAACAATTTACATGACATTTTTCCTTTGCAGACATTATTGCTACTGAAATTGAATGATGCACCAACTTGAAGAGATTTTAGTTTCCAATAAGTTGAAATTCTATTCCACTACCATTGAGCAATTAATGATGGGTACGTCGCATTGTGGGATTTTACCATCAAGGGCAAAGTCTTTGTCCCACCGTTGCCTCGTGATCTGTTGGAACTGCTGCTGTTACATAAGGCATACTAATTCAACTATGTATTTATCGCGTCACAAACAGTGTACATATTAATGTCCTGGTAAGATTACTTGGAGAGTTTATCTTACATTTGTTGCACAAAACATCCTCACATCACACCATATCGGGCTTGTGCTTTCTGCCTCACGAATAAAGAAGCAGGAAGAGAGTTGCATATCACTTGCCCGTCTTAAAAAATCTGAGTGTCATATTGGACCGTACTCTCACTTTCAAAAAACATTGTGCCAAAACCAAGGGGAAGTCTATGTCAAAAACAACATCATCAGAAGCTGGCCAGAAGTGAGCTGCATCTCTGGGTCAAGAATCAAACTCAACAACCCGACTTAAACAGTTTAGAGCAGTACTGGTTTAGAGAGCTTAGGAATGTAGCCGACTAACGCTCTGTGAGAATATGGTGCTATCTATGAGTCAGAGCATCTTCTGGTTTGCCCTCAACTGGACCTTCCATGAACATTGGACGGCTCAACCGACAACACCACTCGAGTGGTTCCTTGTGTGATGGGACACGGAAAATAAATATATCATGTAGTCGAGAACACTTTTTTTGAAAAAATTGTAATCTTGTCCAGACAAGTCTGCGTTGCACATATTCATTAATATAGTGCTTATTCTTACTCTTGCCGAATAATAGAAGTTCTACTGTACGTACATGTAAATTTTGTTTTAATTAAAAATACACAATTTTTGTAACAATTTTAATTTACTAATTTAAAGTAGATTTTCAAATTTCATAACAATTATTTTTCACTTAAACCCTTTTTGTAAAGTTGAATTGACTTGAAGTAATTATTGAACAAGAAGAAAATATTAACGTAATTGTATATGAGTAATGAAATTGATTACAAAGTTGTGCTTTCGTACCAATACTTGGATTCCTTTGGTTAACAGTATTATTAGTGATCGAAAGTTAGATGTGACCAGTGGGACCTCATATCCCGAGAGCTTCCAGACGAGGCGTTTCTACCTATAGCATTTAAACATCTCTCATGTTTGGATAGAAGATAAATTTAAATCGCATCCGAATTCTCTACACTTTTAATGTTACTAGATTTTTTAATACAAAATGTAAATTTCGTGGAGATGTCTGTCCGGTAGTGAATATATTGTTTCAAATTTACCTTTTCAAGACACAGATGCCTTAAAATAAACTGCGTGAACCTGGAGGATTTAAGGACTTTCCATTTGAGCCCCGTTGGGAAAGTCCTTAACCAACAGCGGATGCATGATGAATCCTCGTTTAAGCGCTGCAGATTGCACGACCGAAGAAAAACGAAGAAAATACCAGATAAATGCATGAAGTCACTGACAACGACTAAGTCAATTTAATAATCTTCTTCTCGGCTACGCTTTTTTTTGCTGAATTATTGATGTTTAGATGGTTCCTTTCCTACTTGACGGATAAGGGTAGAATAGGAGTTTGATTTGTTTCGAGAAATTTTCTTTCTGTTACTAAATGAATGGAACGGCATGCGGCCCCAGTGGCCGATTGGTCAGGCCCAATTCACGATTTTATCTAAATTTTAAAGAACGATCGGATTGACAAAGTGAGTTCGTTTAACGAAAATTACATACGTTATCAAATTTATACAGGAAATAGGTCATTGCGGTTCTGAAAGAGATGAATTTTTAAGAATCGTTTAAGGATTTGATTAATTTTTCATCCATTTCAATTTGAAAGTTTGAAGTAACAAATTTGTTCCAATTTTATATAATATTACGGTTTTATGCTGCACAGTTTTTCTGGAAATATTAGAAAACTTATCACGTCGGCTCGTACGAGTAAAACTAATAAATTTTCACTTCACAACCTTTTCAGTAATAAAAACGTTCTCTGTGGGTATGTGGAAAAATGGAACATGGATATCACAATCAGACAAATTTGTACCTGACCATCCTGTAAAAAGGAAAAAGCCATTCGCACGAAAAGTGATTGTAAACCTTTTTTACACTTTCCGTCACAAGGATTAATTAGAATACATAAACTCAAGGATAGTAAGCGTCTACATACTAACTGCTGATTACAGGGCAATTTAATAAGTCGAGCGTGAACAAACATGTTATACAATGTACCTACCTACACAATGAATAGCTCTTTATAATTCTCATATATTCTGAGACGAAGCCCCGAGCAACATAGCACCCTTTTATTTCTCGGTACACGTCATATACCGGGTCATTCATAGATAATAACGAGCCACACAAAACCAATGTTGACATGAAAACAATTTAAATAGAAAGTTATTACGACTGCCGTGTTTTTAATAGTTTTGTTTTGATATGAAATAGGTTGTAAAAACGAAATGAAACATATAGAGTCAAGACATCATTTGTAGCCATTGTAATCAAATTTGTAATTGAAAAAATTAACTAATTAACATTAATTAAACTTTGGTTAATCCTACCTTGTTTCTTAACGAAATTACAAAGCACAGTATCACTTACAGTTCAGCATCAAATAAAATTATTGTTATTTTAAATGAGAAATAGAGACACATGCGAAGCCTGAAGAAATATTTTGACGGCGTATTTTAAAACGCTAATCAAGCACATTCTTGGTTATTCACTTACCGCAAAACTTATAAATAAATATTTAGAAATAAAGTGACTAAAGATGGTGTAGTGACTACAAAGTGTCCCGACCATACCTCAGTTTCGTGATTTAAATTGTTCAACTCACTTTTATCGATGAATTTGAAGGAACCGAGAAATCCTGTAGCGTTTGAAGTATTTGAACCTGAGTGGAATTCCATAACAAGTGCCGATCCTGATGAGTAAAGCACAGAAGGAACGTCAATCGAACCTCCACAAAGCATAGCTGTCCATGGTGTATATTCGTTTACCTCTCCTTCTTCCAGGTGAAGAAATATTTTCAAATAGTCTCCCTTGACGCAACTAAAAATAAAGATTCCATACTCCATTTATTTCGAAAATGTAGGTAAATTAGTAAGAAATTGATGTTACAATTTGCTGAATACCTTAACTGTGCCATTGAAGTAGAATGATGTCTACAAACCAAAATTTGAAAATAATATTTTCGGGGAAAAGGTAACAAACTGCAGTTATATTGAGACCGCATATGTGGATGACACCGGACCAGATTATTGTTTGAAATACAGCTTCACGGGAAAATGGATGACGGACCACCTGCCCAGTTTGCATTAATTTTTTTTCAATAAATCGCTTTAAACGATAAATTTTCGTTTATTTATCGCATGTGGCGGTTTAGAAATTTTAATAGTATTTCATCGTATTTATTTCAATTTTCTTTAAGTAATATTGCATGTACTGTTGACTTGTTAAAACCATTGTAATACGAAGATCATAAAAAAATAATGATTCTGAACGTGGTTTGCATGATTTTGTTCTTCATAAGATTATTTAGATTAAAAGAAGTAAAAGAAACAGAAACGGAATTTTACATTGTAAGAAATTACATCTCACGAGGTTCGATTCGCGTTTTTAAATTGAAGCAAAATAACTTCCAAAAGAGAAATGTCACATCTCAAATCTATTGAATATCTTGCGTGAGAAAAGTTTGAATTCACAGCGCTCTCATGAGAAATGAAAAATTGATTTTCTCACGGGATGATCGATTTTACACCTTTGGAAAGAAAAATATGCCAACTTAATTCTCGAGAGGGCTATTGTGTGACAAATCTCTTCCGTTATACCCGTGCATACGAACAACTTGCGAACTCTGGTAATTTGCAGCAAATTAATATGGGTTTCCCTTGAAGTAAGTTCAATTAAAATCAATAAAACGCTAACACAGTGGGGAAATTAACTTGCAAATGTCACAAAATTAAGGAAAAGGTCAGGTGTTCCTCGCAGACGGAGTTCTCTTATTTTTAAACATTTGCATAGAAAAATGTCAATTTATTTTAGCGTAACAGCTCAAAAATAAATTTTAAAATTAATCTTTGGATAGTGATTTAACGCGAGACATAAATGAATTATGTAGTTAACCAAAAAAACTTGACGCCGTCGCAAAAAAAATGTATTTTTCTGGAAGCGTGAGAGAAGCCAATTAGGTCAACCTAAATATCGTATAAGAAATTATTATCTTTGCGATAGACGTGGGAGTATAATTTGTCTTATAATGTTCGTGGCAGAAACAGTAATAATGTTTGTAACTTGCATTATTCTTATTCTAACGGATTTGTAACTTACATCATACAGAAAACTTCTTTTCATTTCATCTCTTCTACCCATCTCGGGGTCGAGATACAGGAAACTAATTGCAAAAATATCTCGGCATGATGAGAAATGTTTGCAGAAAGCCTTTTTTAGTGACCAATTTGCACCTTTATGTTCTACCTGCCTGTCCAGTTACTAACTTTCAAATGTGTTATAAATTTATCGCAATGAGATTTTTAGAGAGGAACAAAGTTTCAATGCTAAATATCAATAAGTTCGGTAATTAGTAAAATTATTTAAATTAGTCTTAAATTAATAACAGCTTTTTAAGGAACTTATTTGCTAAATAGACGGCGCAGGTAATTAAAAATTAAATATTCATATTATTTTACACATTAAAAAAAAATCGGGTTAAATAAAGTTGACGATATTGATTTTATTTTGTAACGGTTCTTAAAACTTAAACTACTTTTAAGTTATGATCAATTTTTCGGTTTGGGGGCAATCCTGAAGCCTTTATGAAGTTCCATTTACTGATCAATTTTACTCATTAACGAGTTTATATCAGGGTTTAGGATTTTGTATGATAAAACAAAAGTTGGATATATTAGCTAGCTTCAGAATTTTTATACTTGGTATCTTATCATATCCCTAGCCATTTTTAAATTATGAATAAAATGTTAAAAATGCAAGGCGCCAAAATGCTTAAAAATCAAATTCAAAGAAAATTAACAAAAGTAGCCAACTCTTAGGGATAAGGGCTGTATACTAAGAGACAATGTTATGATCATAAAAGTGCAGTAAGAAATAAAAGTTAACTTACTCCACTGAATGTATAAAGAAAATCAAATGCTCGTAAAAACCTCAAAAACAAAGCAAGTGGACTTTTGGAAAACTAGGGTAAACAAGAGGACGTTGAATTGAAACATTAATAGGTTCAGGAAAAATGCAGTAGTAATGTTTTCCTTTAGTAGAAAAATCCCACCAAGTCTCCCAGATATCAAATAACCCTAAACATATAAGGAAAAATCAACTTTGTAAATAATGACGTCTTCAAATAACGTCAGGTCATGGTGATGCAGTTGTTTAGATCTTCATTAGGTGTAAAAATAAAAATAAAAAATAAAAATGTAATAGTAGCTTTTCAGGTCACACGGCAGAACAAACTAGAAATAGATAGAATGTTTAAATTTGAAGACAATGCCGCCATACTTTCGAAGCATTACTAACTATTGTCGCAACGGTTAAATTGTAATTGCTTGCAATAGAACTATTTTTTACATACTTTATTTTAAGGACAGCAAGCAACTTCTCTACTTTACTAGAGCATATTATAAATTGTCCTACAATTCAAAGATCATATTGCATATAACTCGATCCCCATGGTAAATTATTTTTTCATTATTTATCCTCAGAATTACGCCTAATGATGTACGTGAGACGGGGATCTGTTAACCATAAAAGTAGTATTTTGAATTACAGGTAGTAAATTTATCTATGCGAGCTCAAACTACTAGACGGTGAAGATGCCTTTGGGAAAGCTGCTGCCGCAACGCAACCTTAGAGACTAAAGTCACCAGAAATATCATCTGATCTGGAAGAGCATCAATAGAACAATGCCAGAATGTTGGCCCCTAAATCAAACAGTAATTACACCTTTAGAAACTAATCCTTGGGCACTGGGAGAGCCCAAGCAGCAGAACAGTGCTTCCCGAAAAGTAACTAGCAAAGCTTGAATGAGACCAGCCCACTACAGACTGTCAGAAAATTTAATTCGAATTTGATGAATTGAATGCAGAACAATCTTTAAGAAAATCAATTTTTTTCAAGGAATGAAAAGGAAGAGGCGAAGCAAGGAGACGGTTACTAATTATTTTTTCCGAGACTTTCCAATATAGTGATCTTTAATGAAAACCTTAAAATGCACCTTTTTCCTAAATCTTTGGGAGATAGCTTATTGTTAAACCCAAAGAAAAAATTTTGGTTGAGAGAAGTCTAATTACAGGATGTAATTTTAAGAAGCTTTTGTATTTTTTAAATGTACACAATGAAATCAGTTTCATCAATTTAAATAATTGAGTATCTTTTGCTTTTGCTCATTAATTATTTTTGATCAGAGTTTGAAACTCCGAAATTGTTGCGACAACTTTATTATTCTGAAAGCCTGAATGGACTTGCACATAACACATACATGGAACTTAACCCTAGAGTGAGCGCGTGGATTATATATGTAATCCAGTGTTCTTATTTTCAATGCTATTTTTGTTTTGCTTCTGACACATCAACAATCTTTTCAGTACCTTAAAAAAAGAATATTCTACAGAATTATTTCATCAAGCAATTTTTTTTTCTTATCACCTAGGTGGCGAAAAAAATATTTTATCCAACTGGATTACAATATGTAATCCACGCGGCTAACCGCGTGATTATTTTAGTTTGTTTGAGATTTTATTGAAGTATTCACCATTCACATCTACACAGATATTTTAAGCTTAACAAAAATTAACGTAAATCAGATAAGGAGGTATACAGTGAGACCTCAATAATCCGAACTAATTAAAAACGCGGTGATTCGAATAAGTAAATAATTCGAATTACAAAGACGTGCAAAGATTCTGTTAGGTCAATCATCAAGATCAACGGCAGTGCCTTACGAACGACGAATACCTTTAGGACGTTGCCATGAATGTGATCGAGTTAGCAAAAAATCTACAACAAGAAGATGGTGTAAAATATGTAATAATTGGATGTGTAAAGACCATTTGTTAGACATTTGTGTGAGTTGTGCTGAAAATACAGGTTGAAGTGTTACTGTAACTCCATCCATATTTTTTAACAGTTGGGGATATTTTGTTCTTTAATTTTTTTTGGTACGAAAACTTATTTGTAATAGTTCTAGGATTCTTGCTTCATAAATAAAGTGATCATATATTTTTTGTAAGTATGTTTTTATTTATATTTTCCGTCGCTGCTACGTAAGCGTTGCCATTTTGGAGAGATCTAATTTTATTTATGTTAAACGGTTATAAACTCACTTCAAGGCAAAAATTGTTTTTTACACGTTATAAAAGGTATTAAAGTATCATTACCTTAAAAAAAATTATAACAAAATATATTGGTAACACAATAATATACAATCAGAATGGATTATTGAAGAGTTAAGAGTGGTTATTCACTATTAAAAGTTGATGAGGATAGAATTGTACAATTTGCGGGTATCAAGTTTTTCCTATTAATTCTTCTAGAACTTATACGCTTAATATGCTACCTTGCAAGAAACTTGGGATAATGAGTAGTTTTTCCCATGATACGTTCCATTCGAACTTCAATAAATTAAATCCAGTAATGGAAATAAAATATATTAAACCTGTAACATTTGAAAATAATTTTAGAAGCATGTGGTCACGAAAAATGTTAGCGTCAAGGAGACGTTTTAAAACCTGCAAGCTACGGTTATGATATCAGCAGCTAAACGCACTAAATTAATTCGGTGCACGTTTCTTTCGAACAAGTCTCTTTGCTCTTTCAACTTTTCAGTTACAAACGTTAGCGGGTAACAAGTGACCCGAATAATATTGACTTGTATAATCATATTTTGGTTAATTCATTTTCAACTTTCAAACAAATTTAACTCAATTTTCTATACTACTTTACCTTTCTTTGTTTGCGTTTTTAGTAATTTAAATTAAATTTACATTTCGCTAAATTTAACAGTTCTCAGGAACTTTTTTAATTTATGTTATTTCACAGTTCAATGCGGACTTCCAGGTGAATTACAATCAGAGTTTCATGGTTAAATATTCGGCGATAATAACGATAAAATAAATTAAAGAGAGTTGAGCGGATCCTCCCTTTTCACTAAAACACGAAGAGGATTTTTTGGTGCATTCGAGCGTAATTGCTCAACTCACATGCATACCGCTCGTAAATAATTTTATATTTAAAAAGCTGTCGTAAGAATAATTTTCAGAATCACGTTATACGCAGCAACCAAATTATTATTCGTCAAAAGAAATTAATCTCTATTTAAATAGTTTAATCACGTCTATAACTCGTTTTCAGTAATCGTGCCATCAGGCCACTTTATCCGTGACTCATTTCGCTGCGAATTGCGATATGACACGTACCACAACCCCCCAACGTTACCTATTCGGGGTGTAACCTTTCCTCTGCAGAAAATGACTGACACTTTAAATACCAGGCACACACTGTGGGGACTATATTATTTTATCCTGCACATTGTTTTCCTAGACGTGATGTCACCTTTCGTGTCATTTGCAATTTGTACCAACTAGAAAACAATTGTTTCATTCGAATAATTCCAACATTCAGATGTTATTATCGAAACAGAAGGAATTAATAAGGATTATGATAAATAATGGATTTTCTAATTTCTTTGTTTCTGTTTTATTGCTTCAAGCGTTCGATTCAGTGTGCATTCTGTATCGTTGCAGATTTGCATGGAATATTAAGATTTTATGTAGACTCCATAAATATAGTGTGTCCCCAGAAGGATTGAAAAGGAGGAAAATTTTTAATTTTTAATTTTACAGAAAAATTTTTTTTTTGCTTGTTACAAAACTATTAGTTTTTTAAACAAAATTCAGTTATTGTGCAGAAAAATCTAAAAATTTAAAGTGAAATTTTCAGTCTCACAGCTTCAATTACATAATTTTAATTATTGTCAGTCAAAGTTTTGTCATAATTTTTACGTTGAAAAATGGTATATCGAGGAGGAAGTAGCGAACCAGCATTAATTCAATTTCACTTAAATTGTCAAATGTCACTGTTTACATTGCTGCCATCTGCAAGTTTAGGATATTCAGAGTTGTAAGTTTTAAAGTGAACTGGAAAACACAAATTTGAAGAAAAAATTTTAAATGTCTGCCATAATCTCATTCAAAAGTTGCAAGGCATGATGTACATGATATTAAAAAATACAAGAAAGGTCATAACGAAGAAGAAGGTGCTGCTACAATAACTTTTACAAAGAGTAACATGTTTCTGTAAAGTTGAAAACAAAAAAGTTTTCCGTTCATTCGAGGACACACTGTACACTTACAGCCTGCAATAAATTGCGTGTAAATTGTAGAGGTCATTGATTACATATTACATATTACATATTGATTACATATTGGTTCATTACAAATGGGTACGTAATTAGTTAGTGCCGAGAGGTAAAGAGAAGTTGCATTTCATCCAAAAAAAGACAAAAAGACGAACCACAAAATTAGAATAGCTCTCGAGAGATTTTAAACGTCGAAGAGAACGATCATTAGGTAGAAGAGAAAGATATGTGGAAAAGTTAGAAAACTTGGTGTGAGTTAGTTGGAAAAGATCATAAAATATTTAAATTCATCTGATTGTAAGCGGGCTAAAATTAGTAATTAATATATTCTGAATTTTAAAGTTAATTAGAAATAATATCAGGTAATATGGCGATTTAAGTTGACCGTAAAAATTTGAATAGCTTTTTGTGGAAGACATTTTAACCAGAAGATGGTACACGATATTACTTAAGGGGAAACCATGCAGTGTCTCACTTGAAATAGTCCTCAAGTAAGAAGTTGGAAAATGCATAAGGGAATTCAAATTGGGTAGGCACGAGAAGACCCATTCTGACAACGTTGCCTATGTCTGACTTGTCGAAAAAATATTGTGATTTGCAGCAACAAAATAATAAATCAAGGTGAATTAACCTTCCATTAGTCGAGCATTGGTTCAGTGGACCTTGTGTAATAAAAATATTTCTTGTCACTATCCCATGTAACAACATATAACAACATTCGGCATTTTTGTTGAACCTGTTCATTATAAATTAGGTTATTTAGTGCTTCTTTGATCCACTTCGTCATTAATGGGTGGATTTGAGTCACTCATGTTGCGAGCTATATTGTGAAGATTTATTGGTGCAACAGAGTTATTCTTAAAAAATAAAATTGTATATTTGTATATACAACGAATTCCAGAAATATTGTCATTAATTTTAACCAGTGATAGAACTCGTCAAATCCAAGAACTTTTTTAAATAACTTTTTGGTGTAAACGTTTTGATTAACAAGTTAAAATTGTTGACAGATTTGACTCTTATTTTGTTACCCGCCTATGGATAATAATGCTGAATGTTAAACACCGATAAGCGTAGAACAAAAAACCAATGCAAGAAAACATTCCCTGCTTTTTAGTTCTGTCGACACAGAAACTCATTAATTTGATCGTTGCTGTTATTGTAAAGTTCTGGAATGCAAATTGAAAAATGCTATGGTAATACATAAATGAAATAATTTGAGACCTTGTCAAAGTTTTACTACCAAAAATGGTATGTTCAAAATAATTGTTATAATCATTTACAAGTCACAATAACAAAGACTAGATGTGCGGCGGGTAGTTTAAATAAGTGAGTAAAAAAATTATTTATTATAAAACGCACATACCTTGAATATCCAATGAAAGAAAAAACAATACGAAGTAATCACAATAAATGCTCAAATTGAGTGCCGTTATTGTCAAGACAAACTTGAAGACGCCGACGAAAAGATTCTTTCACTCTGGCCAACATGAGTCTGTTGTTGTGAATTGTTGTGGCAGCATTTTCTACCCTTTCACGTAAAATTTCAATTGTATCAATTGGGGTTGAGTACACCAAGCTCTTCATGTACCCCCATAAAAAGAAGTCACACGGATTTAGGTCTGGCGATCTGGCAGGCCACGCTACAGGGTCCGTTCGTCCTATTCATCGTTGAGGAAACGTTTCATTTAGCCAATTTTGCACGATGTGTGCATGGTGACACGGGGCACCATTATGCAAGTACCACATATTTTCACGAAGTTCTAGAGGCAAATTCTACAATAATTCAAAAAGGTGGTTATTCAAAAAAATTAAATATTGTTCTCCATTTAGCCGTGGTGGCAGAATTTAAGGTACGATTAGTCGTCCATTTATAATTCCGACCCAAATATTGAGGGAAAATGGTCGCTGAAAACTGCGGACCCTTACAGCATGAGGATTTTCGTCTGCCCACACATGTGTGTTATGCATATTGAAAATACCTTCTCTGGTAAATCCAGCCTCATCAGTTGCTAATACAATGGATAAAAAATTGGGTTGCTCGTTTCTTTTTGCAAAAACCCATTCGCAAAATCGACGTCTGCGAGGTAAATCCTCTGGTTGCAAAAACTGAACTTTTCGTACATGATACGGATATAATTGTTGTTCTTTAAGTATTCTCCAAATCGTATTTCGCAATGTTCCATGTTGGTGTGCTAGTCTTCGAATACTAGTCCCTCCCTGGTCGAGCTTCCACGCTTTCCAAAGCAGCTTCTTCAACATTTTCAATGCGTTCAGGACGTTGTCTGCTACGATCCCAGGCTGCAGCCTTAAAAGATCCGTGATCCCGGAGATGCTGGACAACCCGTGCAAATGTACGAACACTAGGGATGCGACGATTTGGAAATCGTTGCATGTAAATTATCCGGGCTTGGGCAGCATTTCCGGTGGCTTCACCATACGCTAATACATTATCCGTGTATTCATTATACGTAAATGCAGGCATTTTCACAAAATGTTAACTTTAATCCGTGAATCAAGATATACCTACACAAGAACCGCTTGACGTACACTTATAATGCTCTTATCTACGTACCTCGACGGCAGCAGGACAAGAAACATACTAACAAAACGTAAATAATTTTTTATGCAGCCAACAAAAACTAATATTCACGATCACCGTGAGTGATTTATCAAATTAAGGTGGCTTGTCAATTTCAGGGAGAGTAAAATGCCAAAACAAAGTTGCGATTTCGAAAAAATGGTAAAATAAAACTGGTGACGGATGTCAAATAATTCTCGTGGGAATAATGTACAGTAGATTATTCTCACTATAATAATGTTGTGATTGGACAGAATTAAACACGTGTGCCCAAATACTGCTAAACGATTGATGAATGAAATCACTAAAAAATAATCATAAGTAATATCACAAGAGAGTGAGAATAAATTGAAAATAATTCGACAGATTTTCGAAAACTTGTTGCCAGGGAATAGACACGAGAGCCCGTAGGGCTCGAGTGGCTATTCCCTGGCAACAAGTTTGAAAAAATAACTGGAGAATTATTTTCTAATACATTCGCACTCTCGAGTGGTATTCGGAAGGTTATTTTTTAATGTTTGAATCAAAAATGCAGCATAAAATATACAGTTTAACAGTTTAAAATAAAACTGGTGACAGATGTCAGATAATTTTCGCGGGAATTTTCTACAGTAGAAAATTCTCACTATAATAATGTTGTGATTGGACAGAATTAAGCACGTGTACCCAAATACTGCTAAACGATTGGTGAATGAAATCACTAAAAAATAATCAATCAAAAATGATCATCTAGAAACAAAATTCGCTATCGTGCTTATTTCTGTAAACACGTTTGCTTTTGATCTATTGAAGTACATTGGCGTAAAGCAACGGATAAGACCTCAATTTGGTAATGGATACAGGTGTGTAAGTACGAAATCAGTATTGATTTTGTTTTTCGCAATTAGAACTTTTCATCGACGACTTTATGTTGAAAATAATGTTTTGGTTTAGCAAACGTCATGACAGTTGCAATTGTATTTTTTTGTGTATTGTTTTGATTACCAATTCGACATCTGGGATATGTTTGTTCATTTATTGTGTATTGTAGTGCATTCAAAGGTTTTTGGTGCCTTCAAAATTGACATGCAAAAATTACATGCACATGCATAATGGAAAAAGTATTATGAAAGTTACTTTAGTTGTTTCGTGAAAATGCAAGAAAACTGAAACACTTTAACAGCAAAACACGAACTCGGACAACTTTATCAACTTTAATAACTTTAAATTATTCATCGAAATCAAATGCAGTGTAATAATGTTTTTTTCCATTTTCTTCCATTTAGCCTAGGGTTATAAAAGCCTGGTAACAAGTAAGAAAGGAATTCTAGAATAACATTTCAATTTGCACAAAATCTACAGATATTTCCCTTCTTAGGACTGTGAATAACAGCCAAGAGAACGAGCGCCAGACATAACAAACAGTTTTATTTGTTAGTGTATAAAATTTGCAATAAAAAACTAACTTTTTAGTGAAGCCATTAACAAAATATTCGACAGCAAAGTAAGCCAAACTTTAAAGCAATTGAGGCGTTTCTTACAAAAACGACCATAGTCCAAAAATGCGAATTTCGCGGTTAGTGTTGATTTACAGAGTTTCTTGGACGCCCAATCGAATGGTGTGATCGGTTTCTGCAAGAAGATACATAGTCCAACGTTATAGTTAAGTAAATATTTGCTTGTTCTGCAAAAACAGCCATTGCCCACTCGATATTCATAAGTAATATCACAGAAACAAATTAGGACTATGGTTGTTTTTGTAAAAAACGCTTCAATTAAAAATATAATTTTCTCCGCAATAGATGAGGTTTATTATTCCGAAATTAAGTGCACTTTTATTTATTTTGGATTGAATATTTTATGTGCTATTCTGAAAGGAAAAAAAATTAGAAAATAAAAGAAAATCTTTCTGCACTAATTCGTGCATAAGCTCATTATGAATGGTACATTTATTTGAACGCCATTCCGCACAAATAAAACATTGTGTTTGGTAGCGATTTAAAGGAACATGCAAAGTTTAGCGAATAAAAACGTTAATAAAGTAGTTTCAATGATCTTGTTTCAACCGATCAAATAAAATTTAAATTGACGAAAGTTATGCTGTTATGTACATAAAAGTTGGAAATGTAAAAAGTTAAGTAGTTCCGTTGAGTTTATAAATTTCTTCTGGATTTGCAGTGTTTCAGGAGTGGAAAAACAAGCATTTTTTGCGTCTTCAGCGTGTAAGTTGTTTCTTAAGAAGTTCTCCTTTCAAATGCGGTCTATCTCATTCCTATTACCTTACACCTATGTTGCGTTAAAACTTTTCCATTTTAACTTACACAAGCTACTGAATTCCAAAACAACGATTTTATTTGCCAAGTTTATCTGAATGGATTATCTTTTCCCTTTTTTTGTTCGCCACCTACAAGTTTAGGCCTGGTTTCGGAGAGCACTATTTGATTTGTTAACTTTTTCTCAATGGATTATCTGATCTTGAATATCCCTGCGGTGGGTTTGGTTTTAATTTCAAACTAAAGGGCATTCACACCTGCTTTCGATGGGTACAGGAGAGTGCTCGTTGGAGATATACGCTTTCCTTTCTCTAATCAAAATACAGTAAATAGTTAAATAAATACTCTGCGTGCTGTTTATCAAGCAGCAATTATAAGGAACAGGAAGGTAAGATATTGCACGCAATACGGTTGGAACGCCCTGCGAACGTTGAGATAAACATTTAAAACCTCATACCCTCCGGGACTAATCTTCCAATAATTTCTATTTTTGTTTTGCGCATTACGAGCTTTTAAAAACCTATTCAATCGCGTTTTTACTTTGTTTCCTATTCACAGAGCGGCTTTAATAAACGTCAAAGCGCCAGTAGTGATTTTCAGAAATGAAAATATAAAACAATACCAACTTGTTACTTTGTTACGAAGCGTCAATACATTCGACGCTATTCACTTCTTATGTCTTTGAACGCGTCTCTCAATTTACTCAAATGGTTTTTCTAATTTTCCTAAAGTCTTTAACATTTCTGTAACAATGAGTTCTACCCTTTTTAATTAAAGGAAACGTTCAGAATGTGCGAGGAAACCTTGTTTGACAATAAAGTATGTTTTTTCTGTTACCATTTTGAAAAACCGCATTACATTTAAATGTGAAATAAAACAATCTTTTCGGTTACAAAATGGTTATTAAGAGTTGGGCAGAAACATCGAAATATGACATAACAGCGAACTCGATCATTCGACCGTTCGAATCAAAAGTGAACGATAAGTGATAAGTGATAATTGACAAGGATCCATATAAATCACGACCTTCATTTTAGTAACTATTCTCATTTATTGATTAAATAAGAAGATTTTGAACGTTTTAAAAATGTTTGTTCTACATTAATTATAATTTATATAATAAATTGAATAATTTACAGCAAAGGTGGTCATAAAAATCCCTGTGGTGTTAACAACTTTAAGATGCGTATGTAGTTCTAGGCGGTAACTGAAACATTACGATGAAACAAAGTATTTTCAGTACTACTATAATACAAAAGATCGTTAAACTAGAAATAGCTGCTCAACCAGAAAAACACTTTATTTCTAATAGTATCTATCAATATTTTAGAAGATTGTTTTAATTTGTCTAATTGGAGTCGTATTTCTTAGACGATCATGGTGCGTGATGTTTCAATACTTACTTTTAAGATCGGAAACATCACATATCAAACACAAAATTCGAAGTAAAGCTACTCGCTAATAAGTACAGGGTCCTTAAATATCAATGGTTACTCCCACAATTGATTTCAAACATTAAATTATCTTCAAATTTTGTTTATTTTATGGAGTCATGTACGACCACAAACTCGTGGTATTATTTTTTTTATGATGAACTATCGTAAAAAATTAAAATTTTGTGTGGAATTACCTACAGCGTTTAATTTCATCTTGCAAGTCACAAAAATATTCGGTTTAAATATTTCAAACGCTTTTTAAATTAAAAATCGGTTAATCATAAAATCACCAAAACTTCCAACAAAAATTTACGATTTTCAATAGTTTAGAGTAGTAAATTTACCCGATTGCAATTATGACCGAATGGTATATACCGAGTGTCTCAATAAGGCTGGACACCGGTTATATATCGGAAATCGTTGGCTCTAAAATTTTGAAAAAGAAAGCTTTTATAACAAAAGCGGACCAAAGAAGTACTACGTTAAAAATATTTTTAACGATATATTTTATACATACGAATTTGGATTTTTTTGTGTTCCTTTAATTAATTATTAGAATATTCCACCAATGGAAGATGTAATAAATATTGAAAATTACTATGAAAGTTGAAATATGTTGTTTCATTTAGATTGAAATGTCCAGAAAATCGTATTTCTTCCGTTAATTTTGTTAGAAAAAAGATAGAAACGTGCGGTTTTTCGGCGGTTTCGGGAAAAGAGTAGCTTTCTATTTAAGTTTTTTGAAAAAATAAATTAATTGGTAGTTATTCAAAAACCCGCCATCTGGTCGGTTTTTCTTATAATGTAATGGTAATCTATCGATGGATATCAATTAAGCCATTCATTATCTTTCAAATGAGACTAACTTTATCAAAAGCAGTTAAGAATTACCTAATTTGTCGTACTTTAATGAGTTACGGAATTGTGTCTCCCCCACCCCTCAATTGAAGAGATAGAGAAAAATGTTACTAACAAAAGTAGTAGAGAATTTTTCGTAGATAAAGAAAGAAAATTAAATTTCTGATTTTTATTTTTCTACCACGCCCCCTTGCGGTGGAAATTCGAAACTAAAAATATTTTCAATGTACTTCTTTGGCCCGCTTCTGCTATAAAAGTTGTTTTCAAAATTTTAGAGTCAACGGTTTTCGATATACAATCGGTGTCCAGGCATATTGAGACACCCGGTATATACGGAGAACTGTAAATCAGGCCCCACTGTAATCTGGGGTTATCACTCAGGCTCCCATTGTAACCTGGGGTTATCAGGTTCGGACGAAAAATAAACGTATTCTCCGCATACTTAATTACCTCTTGGTATTTCTTTTACATTACGCCGTTTTCATATTTGTCGTTATTTGAAACGAACAGTAGCCAGTGTTTCAGTGACCTTTTGTAAATACGCCCATGATACTGAACGCGTGCCGCACTGCCTGACATATAAGGAAACCCAATTTTAGCAGGATAAAATGCATTGTTTAATACTCGTTCGCCTAACTTTTATGACGTCACGCGCTTACAAGAATTTGGCTATATCTCAATAACGAAGCCACTGATTGGATTTCTGTAAAATACGGGTCTAATATTTTTTATTTTTAATTTTTTGAGACAAACTTAAAACAAACCCGAACTGCTCTTTAAAAAAAAAAATTGGAAATAAAAAAATTTTGAAAAGAAAAGCTTAAAAAATCTTTAAAAGATAATATAAATAAACGTTACCACGCCAAATAATAAAAACTTAAAACGGAATTAACATCAGATAGCCAAATTCAAAATTGTGGTTTTCTTGGGGGGTTGGTATTAACATTGAACAACCCTGTATATGCTTTTTGTATAAATTAACAAATTGCGTAAAAATCAATTAACAATATGTAGTCAGCACATCTGGCAGTAAAAATATTCATTTCAACTGGTGCATCTTTGTTTGTGCTCGCTATTATTAAATTAGCTGTGTAAATGTTTGTTTCTTCCAGTAAGAGTAAGAGTAAATTATTGTTTGTGAATGTATTTACTTATCAAAATTTCAAAATTTATTAAAATAAATTATGTCACCTGATTGTTAATTGTGAACTAATTAGTGACGAATTTTTGGATAACAGCGTTTGAGATCATTTCTGTTTTTTGTTTCTTTATGTAAAATGAATAGATTTGCAGTGAAACAGCATTGTTGTCGACTAAAAGCGTCCTTCTTCAATGCACACAAAGCATACACCTTTGCAACTAAAAGCAATTGTAATTTAACATGACGCATCATGTCTGATAATAATCGGTTATAGTAAACTTTACACTAACAACTAATAATAACTATAATGAATTCTAAACTGCATTATTCTATATCATGTTAAATAAAGGAGACTGGTAATTCTGTTATACGGTAATTCTGTCATAATTTAAATAAACCTGATTTATGAAGATATTCTTGTACCGTGGAAGCAATTTTCCTACAGGTACTTGTAGAGCACTAATTATAATTAGAATACCTTGGTGTAATTTTGTTACAGTCGATTGCATCATAGTCAAAATAATTTATGAACGTGCAGAATATGTTTTTTATCTAAAAAAATATTGCTAAAATTGTCATCTACATTTTTTGAAGGTATAACTAACTGTCTTAACTTAAAGTTAATACGTTAAAAACGAATGGGAAAAGGACAGTGATTTTAAAAACAGCAATTTTACAATTTTTTCTTCATAATTGTTTATAAAATTTAAGAAGAAATTACTTTCGAACGTAATTCGTTTATTTTATAGTCCATGTTTAAACCAAGCTTTGAAAAATTGTATTATTTAATTTATGTTGGCAGTAATGAGTGGTTAATAAACGCAACCTACACAATTTTGACAGCGGCTTCTTTGATTCAAAAGACTCAAACGTCTCTATACCTTAATTAGTAATTAATATTTGCAAACAAAGATTCATCATAAGCAAATTTATTTTGTTTTGACCAATGACGATTTTCCAAATTATCCTTTCTGGACCTCTACAATGAATCAGAAAAGTAACGCCTGAACTAAAAATGCGCCAGGCCGGATACAAACGCCAGTCTTGTATTATCAAGGAGGCCGTGATTATGACAGAATCACTTAAATGTTACAGAATATTATTAATGTTGAAAACAAAGCTTTCCTCGTCGAAAGTTTCTTTCAAAATGGTCATATTGCTTCCTTTCACAGTAACGTTTCGCACCATATTTTCTAATTTTTAAGTGATATTACTAGTATAACCTTAAACTGTCAGATGTAACATGACAATGTCAGTGCATTACTGCCAATATAAACTAAATAGAATGTATGTCACACGGTCTTCCTTGTTTAAAAACGGACTGTAGTAAAAATGTTAATATAAATTAATAAGCAAGCACAGAATCTGACATTATAATTGCAGTAGGAGATATTTGTACCAGTATTGTGATTTCAAGTCACTGTTTTAAGTGCAGATACTAAATATTGTCTTTTATGGCGCAAAATTATCTCTGCTCTACAAGTATTACAATTGATTTTAATTTGCTCTCATGCTATTCTAAGCTTAAGCAATATCAGTCGACTGTTTAAGAGAGTCAATTTATTTTCTTTCAGTCCTTGAAAATGAAAGATGGTATTTAATTATGTCGACGACAGATTGATCAATGAGCAAAATTTTTATGTATCTAATTTTCAGTTTCCCGTTAGTCTCAATAAATTGAAACAATCTATACACGGCGTCTTCAGTACTTACTTTATTTACTTATTCATATAATCACTTTGTTAAATTTAAGTTGCTCGGATTTACTCTCTAGCATTTAGTTTAAAAAAATAGAAATCAAAAAATCCGTTCTAAAGGTTACCTTTTTTTTAAAAAATTTATATATGAATAAACTGCCACCGGAAAGAGATTGCTTTAAATTAATTCGTGCGGCATAATCAAGTCTTTTCTGAATTTGCAGCGAACAGCTAGAAACTACTGCTTATCGGAATATTTAAATTTATTTCAAAATACTATTCATTAATGGATTTAATGAAGTCGCAATAGTGTTAAATCAAACTTCCGCTCGGTAAAAAAATGATTTT
The DNA here is from genome assembly GCA_949768715.1 of Dascillus cervinus. Taxonomy (NCBI): domain Eukaryota; kingdom Metazoa; phylum Arthropoda; class Insecta; order Coleoptera; family Dascillidae; genus Dascillus; species Dascillus cervinus. The sequence continues at coordinate 12,830,871 of OX458316.1, read as the reverse complement.
AAGTTTGTTTAATAGAGTTTTCCGACCATCACTTACTTTAAATGAGTCTTCAATACGTCAAAGTTTATGAAATTTATTTCTACTATTTCGTCGGGACTTCCAATGAACGTGTAAAGTAAGCAATCAATATTTGCTGGATACGGTTTCGGGTAGTCCGGGCTCTTAAAAATTCCTTTTTCTTTGTCGTAAGTGCTGGTAAATACGAGGCATTCGCAACCTGCAAAAGAATAAAAAAAATTACTATTCACTTTTTAACGCACCAGTGATTTTATGTCGGCATTGACAATAACAATTTATCGCGGATAGGAAGATATTACTGCGACGACCCTGGTAAAAGCTTAAAGGGAATATACCTACTGTAACACAGTCTCTGTTTATTTTGTTGGAACCACAGTTTACCAAAATTACAGATTAGTGTTTCATCTAGCACCTGCGTTCCGGTGACCGGTTACGTTACAGATGGTGCTAGTTTCATCGTGGCTTTTGTCCTAATATTCTTTTTCAAGTTTGTAATTAAAAAAACTGTACAATGGACGGTTTGAAATTTGAATATTTATGTCTTCCGAGTTAATTTGTTTCGAATTTGATTAATTACAATTCAGTAGGTAAGTTAAATTTCAATTTTATTTCAGTTTATTTCATGAATATGCATAAATGTGTCATGGAAGCGGATAATCATGCACAAAGATTATGAATGATGTTCTGTCACCAGAGATCGCCACGGCATGACATTAATAATGAGATCAGCATGTCCCTTCGAACCAATTACTGAATAGGAAAAGCACCATTGAATGGGAGCTTTTGATTTATCCTTCGCAATTGATTCGAAAGAAGTTTTATTATTTTTGTTCGGAGCGTAGAGATCGTAAAATCTCCGTGACATTTCACAATATAAAAATCAAGTGAAGCAATCAACTGATAATGTCAAGATTAAGGGAGTGGGTAATAGTATTACATGGACACCAGTAGTAAAGCTAACTGAATTAGGTATCGTAATTGAGATTGTACTGGAAAGGGGCTTACTTGATGCTTTAATATAGTTAGAGACTACTTGGTTGTATTCCACTGGGACTTCATAGTTATGGTTCAAAATACACCAATTTAACCAAGTACTAATTTTATTGGTCTACAATGCTGTGAAACCCTATCTTTCAAGTACAATACAACGGACTAATTGAACAACTCACCTGGATGAACAGCTTGAGCTATTGCGATGGAAACACATTCTAATAGCAGAACGAAGAAAACCTGTAAATAGATAAACCCACAATTAATAAAATAAACATTTATCAATAATTGAGTCGTTGATTTTGAAAGCGGGGCAAGTCTATTTTGTGAAAAAAGTAGTTAAAGCTGATTCTTATTACAAATTAACATAAAGTTTATGTTTTTAATCAATCCACAATAAATACCTTTTAATATCACTACAAATTTGTTACTAGTAATTTTGAAAGTGAGGTAAATTCACTATAAATAACGACAACGTGAAAGCGCGGTCCTCTTGATTTATCGTCAAAACGGGGTAGACCAAATAGTTTCAGAAAAATAATATTGAGAAAAGTAGGCTTCTTACCAAAGAAAAATATAAAGATATGATGAATTTATTACCATAAGTACCACCCATTCATCATCAATACTTTAAAACTCTGCACTATCTTAACTAAGAAATATAATTGTTTGCATGCAACTTATTACTGATTATTTCCTTCATGCACATAAAAGTCGCATGGTTTTCCTCAGTTTTATAGCGATTAAATTTTAACGTTTCAAACGTGTCAAATGTTTCAAATGTGTCAAAATTTACCCGATTCAATTTTGACGTTTAATCGCATCTGATTTTTTTTTGCATTCATTATCGAAGATTCTTCGACAAGCAAATGAATAATTCGTTGTAAAATCTATTTATTCTGATTAATAATCAGGAAATAACCATGCCAAATACCCCGCGTGCATGAAAACAACCTGATTAAATTTTTACGTCTTTGTCGCAACGTTGTGCCATAAAGAAATATTTCTCGTAAATTTTCCACTCAAAATTGTTAAGTGGCAAATTTGCTCGATATATTTCTAGACAAAACATTTTGACAGAAACGTCAAAATTTATTTGCCTATTTTGATGCACTTGGGATATTACTGTTGAATATTTTTTCTTATTTTATCCACCTTTCCCTATAAAATTAAATTAATATTTTGTGTTATTGTAGCTTTTTGAAAGAAGTATGAAATGATGAAATTAAATAAATAAATAAAATATTCAATTTTTGTTATTATAATTATATTCCATTCAAAGAAAATCAACGTTTTCAACAAATCATTGCTTTTGAAAGTGAGGCAAGTCCATTGGCGCATACCAAACCATATTCTTTTCACCTAAGACCACAAAAATTATCAAATAAGTGTATTACTTTCAAATACTTTTAAACCCATTCAAATGCAAACAATTAAATATGTCGCAATAACATAAAACAGACTTGCCTCACTTTCAAAATCAACGGTTCAATTATTACTAAATATTTTGGTGAATAGAATGTCTACTAACTATAACTTATTTTAAATATCCAATAGCTGCATAATTATTAAAAACATACTTATTGAAAATTATTTACGTAAATAACTCAATAGGCTATAAATTCTCTGTATGTGAAATTGCAAAAGCGTAACAACCAAGCATACATATCTCACAGCTTCAGAAGTTTTCGAGATTCCACTACATTTCCTAGAAATCCATAGATCAGTAAGAAGCTTATAAACTTCTCGAATCAAGAAATCTGAACTATTACCGAAATTTCCATTTCTGAACCGATCTGAATACCCCAAGTTATTTGGAACCGGGTTATACTATCAAATTTTACAAAGTTATTTGCTGGGGGATTAGCGCACTGCATTAACAAGAAAAGTTATTGAAGGTTATCACTAGAAAAGAACATGAAACCCAATCGATTCAGATTCAGATTGTCTGAATAAAACTATAGTGAAGTGGTCAACTCGTTTAAAGGAAGTTTCATTGCACATACGAGTATCTTTTATGTTGTTTACAATTGTGTTGTAGCAGTTGTGCTGTGACATTTATTATTTACAGCCAGTTGCACTGACCTACACTTCGACCGAAGCAGTGGAAGCGTTCAACCCTGTTAATTGTCAGCTTATTTCCAGTGCAATTTAGTTCTTTGGTAAGTGCTGTTTTATTGCAAAATCAGCACTCAAACCGTGGCGTGTTTTTGGCGAGGTCTCGCTCAAATGTGACCAGACCTAATTAGCCTTACGAGTTTACAACAAGTGACCTAGGACGAATTTGTCTTACAACGTACCGTCTAAACGTGTGATGTGAACATAATGAATGTTCATAGTTTTGGTCGATTAGTCATTTTTTGATAATTGATACGTTCCGTATAATAATGAATTTATTTTGTTAATAAATATTTTACGATTGAAATTTGGACGATGCAAAAATGACTTTACAACTGCAGTTCTTCAAAGTAATATCAAAAACAAATTAAAAAACTTTCTTCTCGAAAACTATTTGAGATATAAATTTTAAATGTGGGTTTTCGCTTGTTTAAAGGGGCACAGTACACAAAAGAAAAATGGTATATGCATTTTGTTTCTAGTGAGGTTATTTAATGAGTTATAATAAATGTAAAATAGGCGCGTTACGTCACTGGGTCGATCTCAACGTAGCCGCTCATTTTACACGTGTAAAAAATATTCCCTTCACACGATTATACCACTCATAGTGATATTGTTCCTTCTCTTAGCGACCGCTTAATAAATGATAATCAGCACTGGAGAAAGATTAATCAACAGTAATATCACAAGTGCATCAAAATAGCCGATTAAATTTTGACGTTTCTGTCAAAATGTTTTGCCTAGAAATATGTCGAGCAAATTTGCCACGTAACATAATCTCGAGTGCGCAGCACGAGGGATTTTGGGTGGAAAATTTATGAGAAATATTTCTTTGAGGCAAAACGTTGCGACAAAAACGTAAAAATTTAATCAGGCTATTTTCATGCACGCGGAGTATTCGGCATGATTATTTCATGATTATTAATTTGAATAAATAGATTTTACAACGAATTATTTATTTACTTGGCGAGGAATCTTTGATAATGATTGGAAAAAAAAATTCAGAAGCTATTAAACGTCAAAATTTAATCGGGTAAATTTTGACACGTCTGAGACGTCAAAATTTAATAGGGTACATTTTGACACGTCTGAGACGTCAAAATTTAATCGGGTAAATTTTGACACGTTAATTTAATCGCTATAAAACTGAGGAAAACCATGGTGACTGTGACGTTTTACGTGCATGAAGGAAATAATCAGTGTTAATACCTCGTGCTGCTTTGCAAATCTAGTGTGCCATATTGAGTAGAATGTGATTAATAAGTGATAATCTCGCATGTTGCTCCGCAAATCTAGTGTACCGTGCTGTCAACTGAAATGTCACAGTTACAAAAAATGGCGCATTTCGGTGATTGTTCGTTAAACAATATTGATGAAAAGATATAAAATCATAAACCGTGTAACACTGGCCCAATTTACCGAGTTTTGCGACTTTCGGAATTACATTTTGTCAAAAAAGGTATTAAATTGTTCATTCGTGATATAATCTGACGAATACAATTCGTGGAATCGTGATTATTGATAATCTCGATTTCATTTGTTGTATTATGTATGATAATTTACCTACCTTTAAATTATATTTTCGAAATTTTATTATGAGCATTTAGACTGTTTTTTTTAACTGAAGACGATAGTCCAACCAAAATTTTAATATAGTGTCTAGTTTTTTTTTTTTTAATATTAGATTCTGTGAGCTACGACCGTTTATACGCACACTTAAATAACATAGGGACAGAACGCTCAGTTCGCGCTGTTCTTATTAATATTTAAAAAAATAACTAAACACCGTATTGAAATTCTGATTCTTTTATCGTCTTTGGCACAACCATTCACACAGTCTCATATAAATTAAGCATTAAAAATATAATTTTTAGATAGATAAATCATTGTGCGAAGTCAGTAGCTTCTATATGTAAAAAATACGCCGGTCGCTTGGATCGACCCCTATGACGTCACACGGCAATTCTAAATGTCTTAATATCTTCTAAAACAATTTTTTTTACATTGGATTTTTACCCAATAGTTTTTAATAGTTCTGACTACAATAATTTAACATTAAGTAATAATTTAAAAAGATTTTTTTTGTGTATCGTGCTCCTTTAAGAAAAATTTTAAGTTGAGAAATAGTATAACATGACATTACAACAAAGGAAAATGAAAAAAGAACGTTTCCACGTAAATCTATTCATACGAAACCCAAAATACAATTATCATAAATAATACGAGTAGAATCGTGACTATCGATCGCATGAGTTGGGACACGAAACATGTTGTCAACATGTTGAGTGCATCAACCCATGAACAATTTAATACTTTTTCGGGCAAAATATAATTCCGAGGGTCGTAAAACCCGGTAAATTGGGCCCAAATATACTTTCAAGACCTTACAATATTACATTTCACTTGACAGCATGGCACACCAGATTTGTGGACTAGCACGCAATTCGAGGCAGCATGGCAAACTAGATGTGCGGAGTAGCACGCGTGATTATATTTTATTATATTTTGACTATAACTAACAACATTTTTGACATGACATCTATGCACAACGACAAACTACCAACTATCAAGCAGAACGCATTTTGTATGAGTCACCCGATATATGGAGAGTTGTAAATCAGACCTCGCTGTAACCTGGGGTTATCAGGTCCGGACCAAAAATAAACGCTTTCTACCAATAATGACTTCTTAGTATTTTTTAATACGGGTTTGATTAAAATGTTCAGCCTGGACTTTCACATTACGCTGTTTTCATATTATTGTGTTTAGTTTTTTGAAGTGAACAGCAACCAGTGTCACAGTGAGTTCTTATAAATCTGCAATTTCAAAGCCTAAATACGTCCCTGATACTGAACGGGTGCCGTTACTACCTGACATCTCCGGGAAATCTCGTTTCTTCAAGAAGCTTTGTAATTTTACATTTCTTACTGACATCATGGGATTTCTAATCAAAGTAAACTGATAAGTATTTTATATTTTTATATTAAAAAAATTATAGATAAATGATTTATGACAACAAAGGTTTAAAAAAATGAGCATCGCGATGCTAGATAATAAAAACTGAAACTTAAACTTAATAGTAAGTGAATACATAACCAACTTTTATAGTAATACCTTCAAAATTGAGATTTTTTTTCGGAGAACCCTGAATATGTTACAATCACTAGCCCTGCATTACTTCTTGCCGTTTAACAAAAATTAAGAATTTGCATTTTTTGAAAAAATAAATTAGTTGTAGGGTCACTTTATAAATGTTCTCTAGAGGAATGACAGAAATTATTATTATTTTTATTATTAATAAATTAAGAGTGCATGTTTTAAATAAAATTAAAAACCATTAAATTGTTCAAATTTTGTGATATTTTTAAAATATTTATAGCGCAACTTAAATTGTCTATAAATCTTATGTCTTTATGTCTAGAATGTATGCACAGACTTATTTCAAAACTTTCGGAACATGCTGTATATAAAAACTGTAGAAGATTGTTTCTGAATGATTGAAGTTGTAATAAGATAAATACAGATCATAGGAAGAATATTTCAGATATGTATTTCTAAAATTATTTCGTTGGATATAGCGACCTTTGAATTGAATGTAACAATGAAATTTTCTTATCCCCGCCATTTTCGCTATAACAGATTTTTATTGTAATCTGGAACTGTCTCTTAACGTTTCCCTTTTGAATTATCGGTAGGTCACATCGTCAATTACGCGATTACATGCGGGGTCTAAGAAGATTCACGCGAACATATTTTACATCGTCCCCATAAAGATATTAAGGAAACCTCCTCGAGTTCTCAGATAAAATGTAAATGAACATGTAATTTACACTTTATCCAGAAAATAGAGCCAGACTTCCTATGCACATTATAACGTTATTTTTTAATTAAAGTTTTGAAATCAACTTGAAAAATATGAATGTGTAAAACCGGCTTAACAAATGCAAAATTATTAATACGAAATTGAATTTAATTTTCAAACTTTTTGCTAGTTTTATGTAAAGTCACATATTTCATCTGACAAATTTTTAGTACCTCTTTTGATTTATTAAGCTGTCGCAAGCGTATACCAAATTCCTCTTTGTAAATTTTATTGCACCCCAACAACCATAAAATCTAACTGAGCGACTTTTTTATACTACACCGTGTCGGTATAACGCATTATATAAAACCAGCTAAAAATTGCTTCAATAAATATTGACGTCACCGATCTTCAATTTTATTTTCAACAAGCAAGACAAGTCTCGACGGAATCGTTAAAAAAATTTGATTGCATTTCATGATGTACGATGTTATAAAATAATTTAATTAAAATTTCGGCTTTTATTTCAAGTCCTTTTTTAGGATCAGGGTCGATCGAACCCCTCACTTATACAACTTTTAATAAAGTTATCGTGTTCTGTGATTAATGTTGGAAAGTTTCTCGTGGAGGTGCGGTACTGTCAGTAACACAGCTCACTTGAGTTGTATCTAGTTAATTCAGTGACCAATGAAGTTTCTAACTGTGGATGTAAATCTGTAAACATTCTGATTATTCGTCCTGAAACGACCAAATTGAATCACTTGTCTGTATTAGGACTGTCCAAATATATGCTTCAAGCGAACAACCGCAGCTCGGATGTTAAATTCAACAATACAAAGAGCCGATACTGGCTACCTATATAACATTTAGTTACTGCATAAGGTCAAAACGTTTTCATTAAATTAAACATTTATTTTGTAACTATAAATGCATAAACCAATCAATTAATGATATATAGCCGAATTCACGGGTCATAATGAGCCTAACTAGTTCCTAATGCTACCCAAATACGCATGTCACCTTTATATAGATACAATAGGGTATCATAGGGGTATTGTGCTATTTTAAAAATTAACGGTTTTCAAAATCTGTTAGAAATGTATTATATTAGGAGTAGAGAGCGGAATAGACGGAAGTCTGATGGATCAAAATCAGAATAATAGGATGAATATGGAATAACTTTTCAATATACAGGGTTAGTCAAGTTTTACCGCAGCGACCATAATACCTATTAAAAATTGAAGGGAAAGTATGCAATTTACATGTTACATCAGTTGAAGTTTACACTTTCGATTAGTGCTACAAATTTTCCAAATTATTTTTATTTGAAATCAAAAAGTGAAATAAAGAGTGTTGGGGAAAATTTCGATGTTTGGTTTTTTATTTCAAAATTTGACAAATTATTCGTGGCATTGATATTAGTAAAAAAAATATTAGTAGTACCTTTTAAAATAAAGCACGAAAAATTATTTTAATTATGACTCTCAGCTCGAGCTTTAGTAAACCTGGTAAAAAAAGTAAAAAAACTAAAAAATTGTGTTGGCAATTCTGAAAATTTGTCTCACTGTATACTTCACTTTTATACGTGTTCATGTGTCAATTTAAAATATAAAAGAACAGCACATACATTGCCACACAGCATGGAATAATGAAGTGAAGTATACAGTGCGTCAAATTTTCAGAATTTGCAACACAATTTTTTAGTTTTTTATTTTTTATACTAAGTTTACGAAAGTCATTAAGCCCAGCCCTAACTATTAACTGGAACTAGCGATCTTAGTCATCGACGCTCATCGAATTTTATTTATTCATAGTGTCTCATTACATACTGAGGAGATTAAAGAAGTAGCTAAAAGGGACCAATATAATATCTTTTCTTAATTAACATTCGTAGAAAACTTTATAAACAAAATATTACAGCAAGTTACAGTTAAATCATTTAATAGGCATTCGTCACAAACTATAGCAATAAATTGCGTTTTAATTGAAATTGAGGATATTTGAGATTACTGTATATCTCGATATAAAACGCGCACTGGCGTATAATTCAAAAGGCAAAAAAGTGAAAGTACCTAAGTGAGTGGCGTATACTGTCAGTCAATTTAAAACGGACTCGATGCGCCTGATTGTTTGGTGTAATTTGCTTATTTAAAATTTCATCTCTATTTATTTATACTAATTTTATAGTCCAATTAGTTTCCAAAAATAATTTCACATATGTATACAATCGAAAGTTTAACTAATTCGTTAATAAGTTTGTTAAAGACTAACCCGCCGAGTTCGTTTTAGATTGACTGACTGCTCTAAGTACGCCATTTGTAAAGACCTTTGTCATATTAACCTCTGTTTAGAGATTACTTCGGTAAGTAGAAACGTAATAGGTACCTATATAAAGGGTTTTCCAATAAGAGGCGTTATTTTGAATAGCCCGTTATTTCGGTAGATGTAACTTTTGGAGCTGTAATTTTTTGACATTTGACAAGTAGAAACTACGCCATTAATAAAAATGGAACGATACACGCTTCAACAACGCATTGAAATTATTAAAATTCACTATAAAAATGGTGAAAATTTGGCAGAGACGGTTCGTAAAACTCGAACATTTTTGGGTCGTCGTGAAGCACCTTGTCGGACCGCAATACAGAAATTGGTGGAAAAATTCGAGCTGTTGGGACAAGTTAGTGATGTGAAGAATAAAACCCGTGCACGTCGCTCAAGAACAGCCGAGAATATTGCTGCTGTAGCCGAAAGTGTTGAAGAAAACCCAGGTTTGTCCATTCCTCGTCGTTCTTTGGAATTAGACATTCCAAAAACGTCATTACACCGTATTTTGCATAAAGATTTGGGTCTTAAGGCTTATAAAGTTCAGTTAACACAAGAACTCAAGCCGGCCGATCATCAACAACGTCGTATCTTTGCCGATTGGGTCCTTGAAATGCATGAAAATGATCCGGAATTCCATCGAAAAATCATCTTGAGTGATGAGGCCCATTTCCACCTGGATGGCTTCGTCAACAAGCAAAATCGGCCGGTTTTATTCTTCACATCACTAACTTGTCCCAACAGCTCGAATTTTTCCACCAATTTCTGTATTGCGGTCCGACAAGGTACTTCACGACGACCCAAAAATGTTCGAGTTTTACGAACCGTCTCTGCCAAATTTTCACCATTTTTATAGTGAATTTTAATAATTTCAATGCGTTGTTGAAGCGTGTATCGTTCCATTTTTATTAATGGCGTAGTTTCTACTTGTCAAATGTCAAAAAATTACAGCTCCAAAAGTTACATCTACCGAAATAACGGGCTATTCAAAATAACACCTCTTGTTGGAAAACCCTTTATATTACTAAAGGATCCACGATCTTGAAACTAAAAATTTTGTGACACATCTCCACTAACATCAAATTGATTATTGAAGATTAGAGCAACTACTATTCGCGAATAATAAATACAACTTGCGGGAAGGTGTCTAAAAACCACAAAAAAAATGCAGATTATTTTCAGTTACATAAAATTATGTGCTCGAATAAAATATGAGAGAAGAAATAAAATAAATATATACATGTAGATATCTAACATTAATTCACATGAAACATAAATTCTCATGAAAACCTTGTGATATCAAATTTTTCATGGTTTGCTGTGTAAGTATAAGACAATAAAGACAAATTTAAATCAATTTCGTGACTCTTAGTAACACAATGAAAATAAATGGACTATACACTTTAATGTTACTTTAGCCGAATAAAAGACGTATTATTATACCCTCTTTCAGTACGTAACGATTTTGCGTTCAGTTAGATATAACATTTCTGAGTTTCCATTTTGTGATAACCAAACAACAGAATTTATTTATTTATTGTTTACAAACACCCTGTACAAACATTGGATTTAATAGTATTTTTTGTAGTCATCTCATATTTTTGAAACTCTGAATGTTTTTCTTACATCCATCACATAATCTTGTCGTTTCTTTCTTAAACGGTAGATCGTGGTATCACTATTGTGTTTGCATAATTGATTTTATTCTCTTTTCTGGCGGATATTCTCGTAAGTAATTTGTTTTTTTTTCTGGTTTTATTGATGTAGATTATGCGGAATGGGATTTTCTTCAAGCCGTGGTAACAGCGTCCTTTTTGTGAGAAGTCTGAATTCTTTTTTATGTAACGACCGTCAACTGACCGCATAAAGTAGTTTTAGTGGAAATGGGAACTAGAGAACACCATTTTATTATAATTTAATAAATTGTATATTACATTAGTGAACTGTTTTTAGTAATACTAAAGTTTTTGTACTTGTGGTCGAGTTTCTTATGTCTCTGCAATACAAGTAGATCACGAGAAACAATTTACCAGATTCTTTCAAAAGTAATTTTTTTGTAACATGCATTTAAATAATATGAGAGTTACATACAAACTCTCAAAGAAAGTAAGATAACTTGGCCAAATGTTTTCATTGAGTTTTCTTTATTTATTAAGGATTAATATGTAATATCCTGACACAAGGACTAATAATTGTTGTTGTCTTATTTATTAAACCAGGTAACGATTTTCAAACAGTTACCCATGCCATTTATAAAACCTTAATATATGAAATACATGTTTTCTAATTGTAATCGAAGCATGACTGTTACACTGTCAATTTGTAGAATTAGATCATTTATATGCCATCAGTTAATTTGACATTTTTGCAGAAAAGGCATTACAGCACGTTGCTTTATTATTATATAATTCTAAAGCACACATTCATTCACCACATTCAACTACTGAAAATGACCTTATAGCGTGCAAACTGTATTCGAGTGTGTATTCAAGTCATAAGTCAAACCTATTACTATACCCTACCAACAAATGATACAAATTAATAATTTGTGGTACTTCAATAATCACTTACTAATTTCCACCCTTGTCAATAGTTAAAGTTAAATTTATTAAACATAAATAGAAGAGTTTAATTCGATTTACCTCCATTAGGTTATCTCTTGTTATCACACATCATCAATAGTCGATGAGCTTCAGCCATAGTGTCCATAACGATAACAGTCTCCTTACTTCATCTGAAACAAAATCAGGCAATTAATTTTGAATTCAGAATTTTCAATGTTGATGACTTTCGGGGCCTTTCATAACTTTTAAAACAATTGACGGAATTCGGAATTTTTTGCATGAAATATGGAACGGTTTTGGCATGTTTAAATTCTAAAGTTATTGATTGTATGTCAAAATAAAGCTGGGGAAATGTGACAGCAACGTTTTTTTATTATCAAAAAACGCTCAAAATCGTTTTTACAAACGGGTCAATGACGTAATTGGATTTATATTTGTCCGGTACCAACAAAAATTTATAATACCATAAAAAAGAACCAATATTGTTTAACGCATGAGGGCCATGTTCATTGTGGAAAGTTTTAGTGTGAACTACAAAGTCCTAATTGTAAGAATAAAGTTGGGCGATCCAGAACTTCGTGTACCGCTAAAGTACATGACGTTTTCAGTGCTGGGGTTTGTTAGAGTAATGTAAAAAAAAAATTGGTTCATTAAATTGTTCAGAAAATATTTTCGGTGGTCGCACTTTTCTGAATTCGTTTAGTACAATACACAGTAATTATAAAATGTTTTGCATGAATGATATTGTACAGGAGCTTTTGAATTTTGTAATTGGAGATATATATTTTGTAATTAGGATGAGCGAAATTGAAAGAAAAAATTACACTGGAATATTAATTCTATCAAGTAGTTATTCGCGCAAATTTGAATCTTAGTATTTTTAACGTCTGTATAATGGGGAAAACATGAGCTGGTAAGAACTGTTTATAATAGATCCAAAAAAGATATGCTGATACACAATGTAAAATCAAAAATTCTGATGAGAACTGTTTTCATTAAAAACTATTTTCGGCAACTTTATCCCCACAGTGGCCACTTTTAACACAATTTGTAGCCAGCCGGTATTTCTGGCAGCCTGAACTTCAATTTCTATGTTTTTGTGATGACTTGTCATAAATAAAATATAACCACTTTCGTCCAGAGGTGTTTTGGATAAAAGGAGTTAATAAATTTGCCTTTTCGGCCAACTTTTTGATAGAGCAAGGGACGTCCTATTTTCCTATGAGAAAACTCCTTTTTGAAATATTTTCAATCTATTGAACTAATTTATACTCCACATCTTTGCCTAAAACTGAATTTTTTCCTACCGTTCCCGTAGTGTCAGACAATTTTCCGTTTAATTTATTTCGTATTGTTATTCGTGGAACTCCATACAATTTACATGCAGTTGCCACTTTCATACCATTCTTTCTAATGGCAGCTAGGACTTTGGCAAATTGGTAGAGTTTGTATTAAAATAATTTACCTGTCTTTAGCAGTTGATTCTGCTTTCTAAGATTTTTCGTTTTGACGCTATTGTGTGAAAATAATTATTTATCTAAAGTTAGTTAGGTAGGCATTTAACTAAATATATGAAGATATGAAGATTAAAATAGGGCGTTTATTAGTCGTCGCTTGGTTTCACTTACCACAAACCTTATAAATACAGTAAGACACCGATTAATGTGGGGGATACGTTCCAATAAGTTCCACCGTTAAACGAAACAGCGTTATAACGCAACAAACATGCGTTCGTACTGTAATGGTATCAAAACACGCCACGAGACTGCATGCGAGTATCAAAGCAACAAAATCGTGTACGATTTCGAGAATTGTCAATAAAACCGCGTAATACTATAACAGTGTTAAGCTGAGCATCATTAAGCGACGCAGCGTTAAACGGGGTCTTACTGTACGGTGTTAGTGCCTACAGATGGTATCTCGGCTCTAAATGTAATTTACAAAAATTAGCTACTGCAACACAAAAAACGAATCATTTGTTACTTTCCATAATTTAATCAGTGTAAAACCGGCCGGTAGGCAGCCAATCATAGATCTACCTTGTGACGCGATATTTTTGAATTAAACAAATGAATTAAGCTTTACAAAGTCGTTACGTTTGGCATTAATCCGCATTAGTTATTTTAAAGTCAGTCCGATACAGAGCTTTTCAAAGAAGATACTTCTTTATTAAGAAATTGAGTTAATTATTTTATTTATTCTCACATCGCCGAGCATGTATTGATTATACAGGTGATTTATTCGCAAAGGCGTAGTAGAAAACAAAAATGTAACTCATTTCACGAACATGAGTTGAGTTGAGTTGAATACAACGAATTAATCGACTAAATTATTTCACCGCTATACAATAAAAAAATGCTAAAGAAGATTAATACAGATTTAAATGGAACGTGCAAATGTAACTCATGTGTGAATCACCCAGCCAGTCAACATAATCAAAGCGTGTAATCACGCAACACTATTTTAATTAGAAATTATTCCCTTGAAGGCAAACCCATACACTTAATTAATTTATCAACAATCACGAGGGGTGTAAAATAAGTAAGTCATTTGATAAAATATGGAGCAATTTGGCATAAAAAGCTACAACAATTTTCCAAGCAGAGGCCGTCATTATCCGGAATCATTTACTTAAGCAATTTATAAACTGCTCAAACGGCGTGTGTTGTTAAAATAAATTCCGAATTCATTTGCATTACCTGATATTAGTTGACTTGTAAACAAACTGTAAAAGGGAGGAGTAGAATTGCCCGGAAGCTTCGTACAGGAAGCACATTACACATATTTACATAGCAATTTCCATCCAAGATGGATGTTATAAGGTTAGTTGCTCTGCTATGTTCTACACCAATTCATGAATGCAAAAACAGTTTTTCCTAAGTTACGCTATAACGTTGATATAAAATTTTGAACGGGACTGTTTGCAGAATAGAGCGATAACAAACTTGCGAAATTCGTAGTTTTACCACCCGTTTTCACTGCATATTTCATAACTTCCACAATGCTTCCAGGGGGGAAAATTCTTCTATTGACATTCCCCGTTTAAGCATACAGAACATTTGTAATTTAAAATTTACTTATTGAAAAACTTGCCGCTAGCCAATTTCCACAAAAAAGGAACACCCTGTACGTTAAGAATTAAATTTAATTACACTTGCCGCATCGTTTTATAAATAATGAAAGCCATAAACACCACCAGGTAACTGAAACATTAAAAAATAGTAACACCGACGAAAGATTAAATTTAAAATGAACCATTAACAACATTTATGAAATCTTTAGTGCAAGCTTTTTGAAGTGCCTTTTACGTTCTAACAGCCACATAAAATAATGCACTGTATGCAATGTATTATTTCAATTTCGACACGTAAACGCAATAACAATTCATGATTCCGATAAAAACGGTTTCATGCGCGAGTGATTGTTTATTTGTGTATTAATTATACGCTCGCCCCCAATGAATGAATTGACAAATTCTCACCAGAATTATTGTTTGCGCCAGGACAGGAATGCGCAAGTTTGCATGTGTGCAAAAGGTTATTAGATAACAATCGTTTTAACGTCCCGTTACAATTTTGACACTAGCGTAATCTTTTCGTTTCATGCTTTTTACACTCTATTGTCATTTGTCAAAAAATCCACTGCCAGACCGCAATGAATCATGCTTAACTGAATCGGGTTAAATTTATAGCTCTTTGAAATAGACCCTCCTGTAAAAATGTGGAGGTGCTCGTATAATATCTTTATTGCTTTTGTATGCGCTAGTAAATCTGAATGTTTAACGCGTTTCCAAGAAATTTTCGGGTCAATCTATAAAACCATTTTTCTCTTCCTTTTAAGATATGAAATTTCAGCTTTATATAGTAGATATATTTGAATATCTTGTCAGATTATGTTTATGGCATCTTTATTTTCAAACCCACTAAAATCTGTACTAACAGATCAATCCGAACTGACACACGCAACTACCTATTTGAAATGGATATGGAAATAGAACAATAATATTGTATTCGCTATTAGTTTTGTTGTATGCTCTATCGTTTGATTTGAAATGCAGAAAGTAATTGTATTTATTAAATTTTAATTAATTTTACTAGTCAGTTTTCCATTTGTACTTGGTGATCTTTTATTTTGAAAATAAAAGATTAGCTGCATCTTACATCAATCAATTTGTTTCATTCGCTTTGTTTCGTATACGGATAATCAGTCTTTGTCTCCCACACCGTCAGCTTGTTACTGTAACGATATACTTTTGATCCTGTCTGCTTTTCCCTTTAAAATTGAATACTTGTACCTAAACCGTAATATTGCAAATTGGTTTGGTGAAGATGCAAGAATCGCGAACGTTTTCTCTCCCACAAAGAAATCTCTTTCCATGTGTATGTATCTATAAACCCATCAGACACACATTTATTACTATCGATTGATGTATTCAAGGTTGTATAAACAACAGGCGGGAGATAATCAATAAGGTATACTGATTCTATCAATTAATGGAACAGAAATATTACCCCTTTGAGGCAGATAAAATTTAGTTACATGTTTCCATATATATCATGCTACCCTATTGCAGCTTTACATATACTATCAATTCTAATAATAAGTAGTTTCAAGAAACGAAAAACAAACATTTGAAGAAACAAAGTTAATTAAACAAAAATTGGTGTATTATTTTTTAATCTTCTTTAATAACAAAATTTTCTCAATTTCTTCTCTGTTACAATTTCCTTTTATTTGATTGTTGTTATTTTGTTTTGAATCATTTTACTTCCCACATTTTCTTTGTCTTTTTTATAGATCCCACATTCGACTTTAACATTTAACATTTGACTTTAAATCACATTATATTTCTGCATGATTATTTTTAATTTCATTTACAATGCTTTTAATCCTTCCGTTATTGCGACGGGTTGTGAGGCATTACAGAAAATTATGTTTTGTTGGTATTTATACATAACTGAATTAAAAATTGTATGCCTTCGTAATACGTTTACAATATGGTAGAGTAATTTAATCCCTAATTTATTTCTGTCGAAAATGTGACAATGTTTTATTGTGGGGTGTATGACACCCCATCGCGCTGCAGGCGTAACTACTAAGGGAAATTAAATCGGAGATGACTACATAGGGTGGCATGGCGTAGTAGTCCTTCTAAGTCCCTGAAATTTATTCCTAAATATATTCTGCTCGGTAATTAGGAAGTACATACATACACTCTCTAAAAACACACCAGTAGTGGTTCCTGAAAAACTAAATACAGTCAAACTTCCTTATAACGAATTTCTATTTAACGAATATCTCTATATAGCGAATTTTTTGGGGGAACCTTCATCCTGGACATGTTTTCAATGTATTTTATACCCCTTATAACGAAGTAAAAATTTCCGTATAACAAATTTTTTCCCCCCAACTTTGCAAATTTTCAAGATTTAAAACAGTTTTTTTTTGTTGTTTCACTGTAACTTCGGAAAAAAACTCGGTTGTAGTAATATTCCTAGATGTATCCAGGGTTCAACATGATTTTATGAGGGAAGTAAGTGGCACTAATTTAAGCGTGCAAAAATTTTACAATATTAAATGGAACCGGCAAAGTTTTCCTATGTCGAATTTTTTTAATTTTATTACCATACTTTGCCTTGTCTTTCAAAAATTGTTTCATAACAATGGGGTGGTCTTATTTGTCCAATTAATTAAATAACTAGGTAACTGCATATTAATCCTTTTGCGACCTTGCGACATAATGTGTCGCCACGTAAATTTTGAAAGTACGTTGTTTTATGTTCAATAGATACCTAGTCATTTTAATACCTAAAATCGTATTCCTTCAAAAATTTTTGTGGATCTGAAAGGGTTAAACTGAATTTTCTTTCCAACATGAATTTCTATATAACGAAATTTCACTGTAACGATTTCTTTTAAGGTCACCGTGACGCTTCGTTATATGGAAGTTCGACTGTAGTTTGTTCACGATTTAAAAGAAAAATATTGTCTGTATTTTAAACAACTAGTTCGTTGTTTTTTAAACAAGTAACGCGGGTGGTCTAAGAAAGGTAAAGGTAAAGGTTAGTACGATCACCTTTGGAAAAAATGTTTGGTTTATGTTTTCGAGTAAAATCCAAATTTGCAAATAGAAAGTAATTTAATTCTTGCCGGAATCGCCAATTTTCAGTCAAAACCGAAAGTTCAGAATATCACTATAATAATAATAATAATCACTTTTCTAGATTTGAAAAAAATAACGAGGGTGATTTAGCCTGCATAATAGCATAAATTTCAAATATTTGATAATAATAAAACAAAACTAATTCAATTTCTGACCAACTAATTATTTGTAAATTTAAGACACAATTCCCCTATATTTAGTAAATACTGGTTTTTCTTTCAACTGTGAAGTATTTCATACAATAACAATTTACACAGAAATGTAAAGTAAGTAACTCTAGTGATTTGATCAATGATCATATCAATCTGAGAAAATCAAATATCTTCCTAAACAGAGCACTTAGAACGCGAATAAATGATATTTTCGAGTCTGGAACTAAGCCAATAACATCTAAATCTTGGTTGTGGTGTTCCTTTATTTTGTCAGCACTCCATTTCTTTCTGTTTTTTATTTTCTCTCTTCAGTTGATAATTCCCGTGGCTTTTATGTCATCCATCACTTGGTCTTTCCATCTCATTCTTGGTCTACCTCTTGGTCTTATTTCTTGTGGTTTCCATTTCATTATCTTTTTTGATACAGATTCTTCCTCTTTTTTATTAAAATGTCTTTACCAACATATTCTCCTCGATTTAACTTCCTTTACTACATACTTCCGTCCAGTATTTCTATTATCTCTTGATTCGTTAGTCTTCTATATTGTTCTTCGTTTATCTTCTTTGTTCCATAAATTCTTATAATTATTTTTCGATCAAACACTTTTTCTGGGTCTTATCGATACTTTAAATATTCTCATTTTTCTTTCCTACTTATCTTTTTACTTCTCGTAATCTCTTTATATTTGTAGTATGCGTAGTGTCCTGTTTTTATTTTCAGTGATATTTCTATGCTTCCGTTATTTTTATTATTATGTTGAACGTTTGGACTTCTTGTTTTCTTTTCATTTATCTCTAAACCTCGCTTTCGTGCTTCATTGTTTATTTTTATTGTAATATCATCAGCATATCCAATTACATATGTTGATTTTTGCATTATGGATCCATTGCTATATTCAATAGGGCTGCGGAAAGTCCATCCCCCCTTGTCCTACACCTCTTGTTTGCTGTACTCGGTTTGTTATTCCTGCCTGCATGTTGTTAGATGCTTTTGATTTATCTAATGTCATTTTAATTAGTCTAATGGGGTATTTACATGTTGCAAGTACTGAATCAATTTGTCTACACGATGCAAGTACTTCAATTTTGTTACCTGCGCAAGTAACTTGAGTTAGCTACTTGACACGTGTAAAGGCCGCATTAGTATCTTTCCTGGTATTCCTAATTTCAATGTCTCCTTCATTATGGCTTTCGTTTCTATGCTGTTTGTTTGAAATCTAAATATAATATATGGAGCTCTACATCTCTTTCGTTGCATTTTTCTGTAACTTGGTGAAGAAGGTGCATTGGATCAATTGTAAATTTTCCTTTCCTGAATCCAGTTCGGTACTCTCCTCCATTTTTATCATTTCATTAGTGATATTATCTAATCCTGGAGCTTTTCCGTTTCTTTAAATCGTTTATAATTTTATTTACTTCTTCTACTGTTGGTTCTTCTACGTCTTCTTCCTGTTTAGCATTTCCTCTCTTTTCGTCAGTGGTGCTTTCTTCCGTAATTGCTACGGTCTCTAGATATTCTTGACATTGGTTTTTACTTATCATGATTATTACCTTCCCTTATCCATTTCCATCTTGTTTTTCTCTTTTTGTTTATCATAGCTTCGCATTCATTATCAAACCGTGCATTTCTTATATTTTTCCATTCTTCTTAGTTATATATTTTAATATAACGAGTTAGTCAAAGATAACAGAATAAGATAACTAGATATTGTTCCTGATTTTGTTAACAAATTTACTGGTATGTTACAAATCCCGTCACATTGTGAACGGGAGGATTTGCCACCATAATATTCAATAGTTCCACATATATTTTTCAAATATGTACAATGAAAGTTATGTCAGAACTGAATAATTTTTACAATAAATTCAGTTCAATTTTGATATGCATCTATTAATCTTAGCTGAATATGAAGTTATCAATTAGCGATGGCTGAAACTATACGACGATCACTTCTAATTATATTTGATATAGCGGTTGAAGCTTTATTAACAATATGTGTTAGCGTTATTTTTATTGACTTATTGAGTTCGCTACATTTGCAAGACTAATCTAGCAGTTTTGGAGGTGGAGAGGGGGCGAGCCCTCAGATGCCGTTGTCCCCACTCCACCGTACCCCAAGAGGTGAACATTCTCCCCCCTTGAAGTCAATGTACACAGTGTACTTCAAAACATAATGATTCTAAAGTTTAGGCATATACACAACAAAAAATAACTAAGAAATACAAAGGACGAAAAGAAGAGAAAAAAAAAAATTAAAGTGCAGTTACTCCTTTTCTGTTGGAATTATACAAATCTTTCTAACTGCGCGCTTAAAAACACCAGTATCTGTTTTAACGGACACTACCCGCACGAGACCATCACTGCCAGGGTGCACCTCGATGACTCGCCCGAGACGCCAATGCAGAGGTGAGGTATTTTCCTCAACCAAGACCACCAATGTTCCAACTGTGACGTTGGGTTGAGCCGATTGTTGACCTCGAGGACGTGTCTGTAGTTGGGTTAGGTATTCCCGTTGCCATCGTTTCCAGAAATGCTGCTGGAGCTGCTGAACTCGTTGCCATCTAGACAAGCGATTCAACTGGATGCCGGTAACGTCGCTTTCAACAGGTGCAGTAAGAGAGGCTCCAATGATAAAATGTCCAGGTGTCAATGCTTGAAGGTCGTTAGGATCTTGGGACAAGGGGGTTAAGGGTCGTGAATTTAAACAAGCTTCAATCCGAATGATCAAAGTATTAAATTCCTCGTATGTAAGGTAAGCATCGCCTAATATTCTTTTTAGATGATGCTTAACGCTTTGAATTGAACGTTCCCAAAGTCCGCCAAAATGCGGTGATCTTGCTGGTATGAAGCTGAATTTAGTGTTTACGTTTGAAAAATGCGTTAATAATTTGTCTTGAAATTTTTCCGATTTGAAAAATTCGCGCTCAGCTCCTACAAAATTGGAACCGTTGTCGGAAAACATTTCTACTACATGTCCTCTACGCGATATTAGCCGTTTGAAAGCTCCTAAAAAACTGTCAGTAGTTAGATCTCCTACTAACTCAACATGAACGGCCTTAGTCGAGAAACAGACAAAGAGAGCGATATAAGCTTTGACTTTCTTTGCGTTACGCAATTTGTTTGTTTTTATAAGGAATGGTCCGGCATAGTCTACACCGCAAATTAAAAACGGTCGTAAAGGTTGCAACCGCTCTTTAGGGAGATCACCCATTTTTTGAATTACAGGTTTTGGATTAGCCCGCATACACTTCACACACGAATGAATGATTTTTCGTATCATACTTCTGCCCGATATTGGCCAAAATCGTTCTCTAATCGCAGCTAATGTTGCTTCGTTTCCCGCATGAAGTTCATTCTCATGAAATTGACGAATAATTAATTTAGTTACGTGATGTTTCTGAGGTAATAAAATCGGAAATTTATTATCAAAATTGATTTGGGCGTTCTTTAACCGTCCGCCTACCCGTAGTACTCCATTTTTGTCAATAAATGGATCTAAACGTAACAGTTTGTTGGATTTACATTTTTCATTATTACCAATAGTCCGAATTTCGTTTTCAAAGGATTGCCTTTGGATATGTTTAATTATAACTAAATCGGCGTATTCGAGTTCTGTAGATGATAAATTTTTACTTTTATTCTTGTTAACAATACGCAAGCAATATGCGATGACTCTTCGTAATTTCATATAAGACGAGAATTTCGAAAATACCGATAACTCAGGTTCTGCTTGTATAACATTAATTGCATTTGGCCTCCTATCCTCTAATATTTTCTCGGTTTTTTGAGAATTGCACCAGATCGGCGGCCATTCGGCGGAGTTTAGTTTTAACCAGTGCGGTCCATGCCACCAGAGCTCTGAATTTTTTAATTGATTTGGGAGCATGCCCCTAGAAACAATGTCGGCAGCGTTATCGTGTGATCTAACATGACGCCATTTAGATATGTCACTAGCCGCTTGAATCTGTCTAACCCTATTTGCTACATATTGAGACCAAGTTTCCGGTGCCTCAGACAACCAGCACAGAACTACGGTAGAATCAGTCCAAAAGAAATTCGATTCAACCTTTAGACTTGACTTGAAAACCTCATCAACCTTTGACATTAATTTGCAAAGTAATAAACACGCATTAAGTTCTAATCGCGGTAGCGTAATATTTTTGATTGGTGTAATTTTACTTTTGGCACATAGTAACGTTACTGAAGACGTCCCAGAATCGTAGTTAGCTTTGACGTACAGGGCTGCACCGTACGCTTTTAATGACGAGTCCGCAAAGCCATGCAACTCGACGGACTTCAAATGATTTGATAATAGTAATTTTCGCGGAATACTTAATTCGTTCAAATACGATAATTCATTTAATAATTTTTTCCAAACGATTTCGATTTCATCGGGTACGCGTTGATCCCAACCTAGTTTCAGTATCCACATTTGCTGTATGAGAATCTTTGCTTTAACGACAACTGGATTAATTAATCCTAATGGATCAAAAATTTTTGCTACTGTTGCCAGAATATTACGTTTTGTGATAGTTTTCAAGTCTGACGGAAATTCGACTTTATACTTAAGCTCATCATTATTGCAATTCCAGAAAAAACCCAGTACTTTGACATCTTCGCCTTTTGATAATTCGATTGTAGAGTTTGAATTAGAATTGTCGCTCAATAATAAAGAATTATTGGAGCTCCATTTGCATAAATTAAAACCTGCGGTCGCTAGAATGTTTGTAACCTGGCTTTTAATCGATGAAGCTTCGTTAAAGGAGTTGCTTCCGGTTAGCAAATCGTCCATATAAAAATCTCGATTTATAATCTGACTCGCTGTAGGATGACTTTCTCGTGTTTCTATTGATAATTGCTTTAAACAACGTATTGCACAAAAGGGAGCACACGTGAGCCCATAGGTTAGCGTTTTTAGTTTATAAGTTTGGATAGGAGCATTTTTAGATTCTCTCCATAAAATACGCAAATAGTCGGTATCGTCAGAATGGATTTCTATCATTCTGTACATTTTTTTTATATCCGCAGAAATAGCGTATTTGTAAGTTCTGAATCTACAAAGTATGTCAAACAACCCATTTTGAAGGTTGTTACCCGTTAACAAATTATCGTTTAGACTTAATCCGTTAGAGGATTTTGCTGCACAGTCGAAAACAATACGAATTTGAGGCCCTTCGGCCGTTCGCTTAAAAACAGCCAGATGGGGCACGTAAAATGATTTTTGGTTATTTAACTGCGATTGAGGAACGAGCTGCATATGGCCGAGCTTCAGGTACTCCGCCATAAAGTCTTTGTACTCATTTCTCAATTTATTGTCCTTTTCGAACCTTTTTTCCTGGAAGATAAAACGGCTTAGTGCTGATGCACGGGACTTTCCCAAATCGACAGTTTCTCGGAAAGGTAGTTTTACAATGAATTTACCCGATACCGCTCTAACCGTGTTTTTTCGAAAATGCTCTTCGCATGCTTGTTCCTCTGCCTTTTCTACATTGTTTTCTTCGCCTAAATCTTCCATTTGCCAAAATTTTGCTACCTGGTTTTCCAAATAAGTTTCGGGATTACGAATCAAATTGCAACTAAATTTTGAAATAGAATTTTTAAAATCAAAGTTTCCGCTTACAATCCAACCCAGTTGCGTTTGTTGTAGGTATGGTTGATTCTTTTGTATCTGAACTGGAGCTCCAATTAATAATTGCCAATATAATCGCGCTCCTATTAACAGATCGATGTCTGCAGAGATGTTAAAATTTGGATCCGCCAATACAACACCCGAAGGTATCTCGATCGGACTTTTATCGAATGATATAGCAGGAGTCGGCCGCGTAATTTTTGACAAAACAAAGCATTCTAGTTTAGTCTCAAATTCACCTACTCTTGATTTGATATTGATTTTACAACCCTGATTTGTCAGACTCTCTGTTACATTAACACCCGTAATTGAAGTACTAGTACAATATGTGCCTAGTTTCAAATTTCTACACATTTTTTCAGTTATTAACGAAACCTCAGAACATTGGTCAAGTACCGCTCGACATTTGCAATAATTTCCTTGATAATCTCTGATTAGAAGTACAACCGTTGAAAAAAGTACCTGATTGGTTTGAGCTACTAATAAAGTACTAGAGGACGTTCCAGGGTTGGCGTTAGGTACAAATTCAAACACGTGCAATAAAGTGTGATGTCTTCTGCCACACTCTTTGCATACACTGGCTGACCTGCATTTGTTCGCTTCGTGATTGTTCCGCAAACAATTTCTACACAGTTTTAATGAATTTACATGTTGAATTCTTTCGGCTATGCTTAATGCTAGAAATTCTTCACACTGAAAGACATTATGCTCTTTTTTACATATAAAGCACTTGTTTGATGAAATAACATTTGAAGTGAATTTATTAGGTTTCGCAAAGGTATTTGGTTTTGAATACTTATTTCCGTTTTTTGAATGAAATTTACTGTCTTTTGACTGATTATTTGCTGGACTATCATTGGGCCTTATATTGCTCAATGCTTCCAATACCTGATATCGTTTTTCTAAAAATTCATCAAATTTTGTATATGTGGGAACTTCTTTTTCCAAAGTGGCCTGCCACTCTTTTTTTGAAGAATAATCCAATTTCTCTAAAATAATTGGTATTAACAATGCGTCCCAGTATTGGACTTCGATTTTTAATGCTTTTAATGCTGCGATGTTGTTATTTACGTTATCAATTAATTCGCGTAGCTGTGTGTGTGACGATTTTAAGATTGGAGCAAAATTCAAGATATTGGAGACGTGATCTTGTACAATTAGCCGTTTATTTTCAAATCTCTTTTTTAATAATGCGATTGCGTTGTCATAATTATCACTCGACACCGATAGTGATTCTATCGCCCTAAGAGCTTCATCTTTTAAGCAACCCTTAAGGTAGTGAAATTTGCGAATGTTAGATATGCTCGTATCCTTTCCTACCAAACAATAAAATGACTCGTAAAACGTAAACCAATCGCTGTGTTTACCGGAGAACGTTGCTAAAGGTAAGGGTTTTAATATTACGCTATTTGACGGTTCTCTGTCGTGCCCGTTATTTGTAATATTAATTATAGTACCTGCAGTGTCTGCTTCTTTAGAAGCGGAAGCAGCTGGCAAATTTTCGCTCAAGAATGTTTTTATTTTGCTTACAATCGCCCGATATTGCGTTTCTATTTTGCCGCGTTCTTTGTCGGCTTCGGCCTCCAAGGCCGTCTCGTCGGCCGATGTATCGTTCAACTGAAACCGTTCAATGTCTGTCTGAATTTTGTTAAATTGTTTAAATAAGTCCGTTACCGTTTCTAAATTCGTTTGCAATTGAAAATTATTCGCTTTCGAACTATCTAAACCGTTTTGAAGCCGCGTGATAGCACTTTTTATGTTACGTCTATCCAGCTTCAAATCAACAAGATCATCCCTTTTCGGCATGGTTCTTAAAGTGAATTAATTAAAGGAAATTGACGAAGTTAGGTAATGAATGGATAATATAGGTCTGACCTTTAACACCCTTGAGTTTGATGATTCCCTCGCGATGATGTTGGCGTTGATGGCTCGCTTCCGATGATTTCGCACGATTTGTGATGCTTTGATGATTTTTCTTACACACGGGTAATTTCGACGATTATGAATGTTGCTTTGAATGAATCGTGGTTCGGTTGATTATGCTTGTGGATCGAAGGACCAAAATGTTAGCGTTATTTTTATTGACTTATTGAGTTCGCTACATTTGCAAGACTAATCTAGCAGTTTTGGAGGTGGAGAGGGGGCGAGCCCTCAGATGCCGTTGTCCCCACTCCACCGTACCCCAAGAGGTGAACAATATGTACAATATGTTAACAAGAATATGTTTACATAAATAATGAAAAATATACTCTCAATTGGTGGAAGGATTCGAAATAACTAATAATTGAATAACGATTAAAGTTGTCGGAAAACGGTAAGCTGTTTGAAAGACTGATTACTAGAGTTATTAAAATTTACTAATTTATATTAATTTCAAAAGTTCCTACCAGAAAAGTCTTATTAGAAAAGTATAACGCAAAAAACAATAACTGCGGGCGCAATTCTAACCAAAATACATACATTTTTAATTTTCCCCGAATTGGTTAGTTTAAAGAACGTTGCTATTTTCAAATTAATAGAAAAAGCTTACCAAGAGACGCAACTTAGTCATGTAAAAGTGCGGAGTTTTAAAAATGTAATAAAGTTACTAACAGTATTAATATACAGGCCTAGTTACATAATAGTTACTTTGAAAAGCAGATAATGTGCAACTCAAAATTTGAAGGATCGTAGCCCCTTGATACTATGATATTATATAATTAGTAATTAAAGTAAATTAGCTGAAAACTTCAAAATGATAATTTACGCCAAGGTTTTAGGTTGCATACGACTTTATTTTCGAAGTAACTCTTGTATTGCCAGCAATATATTTGTCTGCAATAGTGTTGTTCCAATTTATCACATTGCAGAGCAATCCTTTACATATAACGTATGCGTCATGTTTGTTGACATATAAACATGATAACCATGCCTTAAAACTTTTAATTATAAGTTATAAGTAAACAATTGCTCCAGGTTTCTATTACACCTAACGCAAACACTTAGGTATATTGAGTAAGTCAAGCTCGCAGTGACATAAATATGACTTTAAAATTTCTACAAATTATCATTTTAAGAGCTATTCGTTCTTCTTCCTCGGCATCCAGTATTAGTCAGATCTTCTATCAATGTAGAGTTTGAAAGCAGTTTTAACATTGGTATAATATTATTCGCAAATCCCAGCCCGCAAGAAAACTCATGAGCACATCTGGTTCAAAGCATGCCTAAGCACGTAGTGTGTGAATCCCGAGCTGATACCACATATTGGAAACAATAAGAAAATTCTAGCAGGTGCCGATCGGATGCTGAACAGATTCCTTGCCCGGCAAGTGAGAATAGTCCTTGACTTCCAACTTTCTCCGAAAAGTTAAACCCACCTTTCTTATCACAATGTGTCCATGTGTTTAATTTCTGACTGTATTTTTGACCACTATTTCTTTCTTCATCTTACAATATGTCACATTCAATTCCATCGCGATTATTAGTAATACTCCCTATAAAAAAATAAATAACAGTCGACTTGTACGAGATCGACAATACTTCGAAATATACATTACAGTGGGGTTGCCGCATTCATGAGTTTAGTTCTAAGCTTTTCCACAGATACCAAAAATTCGGATAGTAGCCAAACCTATAAATTTTACATCCTACAGATATCCAATAAATTTTGGATTGTAAATTAAATTTAATAATTCAATATCGGTAAAATTTACTTACAACAAAGTATGCAGGTATGTAGGTAGCCGATAATAACCGACCAGCACCATTGCTGCTAAACGAATTTTCCAGGAAAAGAACTGAAATGAAATGAAACCGGGGATACTGATACCGCGATACGGCGGTACCACTGTATTTGTTTTTTTTTACATTATTCTTATTAAATTTAGAAGACATGAAGCAAAAAGTGACTAAGGAAGTCGATAGAAGCCACTCAGACAAAAACTAAAGATATTCTGCGTTTATTAATGTGCCTTTTACAATACTATAAGTGATCCGGCCATAAAAGTAGGTAAGCCGTATTAATCAACATGGGCAGAAGTGGCCAGGGCTGTATTTGATAAATTTTTATAAATTTCTTGATGCTTAGATATAAATATGAGTAAACATTAAACCTCTTCTAATAATTAGGTAGGTATGTGGGGTTATTGATTAACTTAGATACTTGATGAATTCTATGACTTGTATTTGATTATTTGTTCTGAACTTAACTAAAGTTGAAATATTTAAGTACGGTTCTGAAGTATCTACAAAAATATTTTTTAAAGCAACCAGATTTGTGGCACCTTGCAATGAACCCTCATTATCATCAGTAAAAGTTGATTGCGGTTTAAAGTCATAAACGCAGAATATCTTTAGTCAAACTCTACTAGAAATTGGAATTGCGCCTCTTTAAAATTAACACAGACTGCGTTTATGTCGAGCGCGTCGATCGGATCGGATCGGAGTCTCCATCTGATCGTGTCCATCCACTTGACGTAAGCGGGCCGGCCCGAACTCTCGATCGGATGCAACACGTAAACTCAATCCTTGAAAATTGAGGGCTTGGATGGAAGGAACCGGATCGAACGTTGCATTTTAACGATAAAGACACGATTGGATTTAAAACAAGATGGAGGAAGTCAGCTGATTGAACGCTTCGCATATTTTTACCCGACTGCGGCGAAGCCAAAAAGGAAGGGTTACATTTTTATAGCAGTATGTAGTATGTTTGTATTTACGTATGTTCCACCGTAGCGCTTAAACAAAAGATTCGTTATTATGGTCCGGGTGACAATAGTGGGGTTACAGTTTTTTAAACTGTTTATCTGCTTGTTACCTCTTGCTTCAGAGAGTACAACAAGACGCATGCGTTCACGTCAAATCTTCTAAGGTTAACCGACATAGTTCTCTTTTTCTAATATATCTTTTGTCTTTATTCTACTGTAGTAGACTGGTTTCTGTTCATTAAAACATGATACATACGCTGCGACTTGAAACAAGGATGGAATTGACATAAACGCAGTCACAGAAAATGTTTTTTGGTGCTCTCCAAAACAGGCTTGTTCCATACACAGGTTTTGGTTATGCGTGAAACTTCTGATTGTATTGTATTCATTACGTTTCACAAGCATAAAACATCATTAGTAACAGTAACAAATAATCATACTCAAACTAACTACATTAGTACAATTTTGATACAATGTGTTACAATTTTAATTTCTGAATTTTCGAACATTGCAAATTACACTACATTCATGTAAAATCGGAACTCGATTGATCGCTTTTAGTGATGTGGTTATCCATTGTCGTTACTGTACTTCCAATTATCTTTCCTGATTCGTAAGTGCTTTTAACACATTGAACGTTTACAGTTACACAATTTCACTGTTTAAATATACTGAAATTTTTGCGTTATCAAGTACTACAATATTTACATCATATTAGTTTTCAAAAATGCCATTGAGGTAGACAAAATCCCTTATTTGCTCTGGTACGTTTTCATTTATATTTAATATACAATCATTCCTTGCATTCCTTCTCGTATTCACAAATTCTGCTGAACATATTTTGAAAAGCACGCAAGTTTATTGGCCACAACAATAGAGTAACATCAGCATATAGAACCACGTGTATATATCCAGATTTTCTATTTTTGCTATCTATTATCATTTGCTTTCCTTTATTTAGATTATTTTGTTACATAAATGAATTCTCTTATTTTCTCGAAGTAGAAATACATTGCAAGTCATACAAAACAGGAAATTGTACATAATTTCTGCAACACGTTTATTTATATTAATACCCGTCAAAAAGAAAGTACAATTTAGGGGGAGTTACTGCGCTAAATTTATTTGAGAAATAATTATTGATATAATGTTAAGGGCGACTGTTTTTAGAGTTTCTAAAGTTGATTAAATTACTTTTACATTAGTTATTTTAGCGTAGTTATAAAACACAAACATAAACACGCATGCACATAGAGAAATACTCCTGTAATATTGTAGAGTTCATGATTAACCGATAAAATTGGAATCATACATATTTTATTCAATAACTTTAATTATGCCAATCTATGAGTGGTAAACCTATAAATTAGTTGGTGTTCATTGTGCAAATAATATTAAATAGATAGTAATAAAAATAATCACAGCCCGAAAACGGATATTATTAGATATTATAAAATTGTGGAATGTAATTAACATTTTCTTTTAATACAGGGTCATAATATATCATTGTAACAAATTGTAAACTTGTTCAGAAATAAGTGTCTCAAATTATTAAAAGAGAGTTTCAATAATTTCAAAATAGCATATTGTACAACTAGTGCCGAAAATTGGACATTTCAAATGAGTGAAATATTCAATTTAGCACAACTATACAAAACAATAAAAACATTCAATTAAGTATAAATTTTTTCTATTTTAATATTTTTAAATATTTTTAAATGATAACTTTTGACTCTGCAAGTATAGTCAGCTATGTGAAATAATATCGTATTTTCCACGGTTTTACAATGAACACGCGCAAAATTACTTTCCGCGCGGACGCGCACGCGCATATCTCAGTGTAAAATTGTATCAATTTGAATAATAGTAAGCAGTGCGCATTTATTCACTTTCATAATACTAGTTGGAAAAACTATTTCTACACTTTCACCTAAAGTTCCAAATTTCTTATGTTTTAAATTTCTGGGTGTTATACTTAGTCATTTATAACGATTCTGTATAGCAATATTATTTGAAAAATTTTACACTTTTTAACCCACAGTTTTTTTTTTTTTTTTGTAACCACATATTAATAAAGTATTATTCTTTACGTTAAAGGATTTAAAACTCTTTATTTATCAAAATTATGTAATGCGTGCTGAATGTATAGTAAACGAAAAAGCTATTGCAAAAACTTTTGTAAAAACGGCCATTATTAAATATTTTAATTTTACATACAAAAATCTAAATGATTCGATAAAATGGTAGAATAATAAATTGTTCATTTAAAGCTTATAAAAAACTTTGAAATTTTATTAAGTAACCTTCCCGACACTTACTGGATAAAAGAGAATATGATATGATTAAATAACCGTTCTAATTATTTTTTTCACAAACCTGCGCGCTTATTCCAGGAAGAGCTGCCTGAAGCTATTTTGTTATCATAGAAATTTGATCTAATGATTTTATCTTGTCTAATTCGATGAACAAACTTCTAAATTGAAAGGAAAAATATAATTCATTTATATTGGCACAGGTGCTCTGTATTTGCCAAAATTACAACACCATAATTATTTGATGAAATGAAATAATGAAAAAAAATCAGTTTAACCCTTTCAAGTCCACAAGAATTTTTGAAGGAATACGATCTTAGGCATTGAAATGACTAGGTATCTATTTAACATAAAACAACGTACTTTTAAGATTTACGTGGGGACACATTATGTCGCAAGGTCGCAAAAGGATTAATATGCAGTTACCTAATTAATTATTTAATTGAATAAATAGGACCACCACAGTGTTATGAAACAATTTTTAAAGGACAAGGAAAAGTATGGTATAGTAAAAGTCGACCGAAAACCTAGGTAGGATTTTCATATGCACCAATGCTTTTAACATTCAGATATAACGACGTTCGGATATAGCGACGGAGTTTTTCGGTCCCTTGGCCGTCGTTATAATTGACTTCCACTGTAATAAAATTTAAAAAAATTGACGCAATAAAACTTTGTCGGTTCCATTTAATATTGTAAACCTTTTGCTCGCTTAAATTAGTGTCACTTACTTCGTTGGCTAATCCCTCATAAAATGTTGAACCCTGGATACATCTAGAAATATTACTACAACCGAGGTTTTTTTCGAAAATTACAGTGAAACAACAAAAGGAAACCGTTCCAAATCTTAAAAATTTGCAAAATTGGGGGAAAACATTCGTTATACGGAAATTTTTACTTCGTTATAAGATGTATAAAATGCATTAAAAACGTTTTCAGGGTGAAGGTTTCCCAAAAAAATTCGCTATATAGAGAAATTCGTTAAATAGAAGTTCGTCATAGTGAAGTTTGGCTGTATTTAGTCCATATCTATTTCCTGTCTCGTTCTTTTGATATACTGTCATTTTGTCAAATTACTTTGATTATTAATTCAGTAAGATTAAATACATGTAGCATCAAGGGTTGGGATCTTTTGCATTTTGGGTTGTATCTAAACTTAATTTTCAGAAGTAACTATTATGTGGTTAATGGTACATTATTCAATACCTTTATCGTTTTGAATGCAATGAATTTTTTTATGTCGGCAGCAAAAAATGACATGATATTATTAAATATCGTTACTCATCACTACCATCAGAAATTTTAAAAAAGTGGTTTTCTAGACCAGACCTATTCTATGATAGAGGATAATAATATTGGATCATATGGTACTTATTATTGTTTTGAAATATTTACTATGAAGTACAGACAAAAATTAAAATTAATGTTTACAATTGAAATATTTTTATAAAATAAATAGTAATAAATGATTGTCATCAGATAGATAATAAATAGATAAATAAACGTTTTTGTTCCGTGTTTTGAAATAGTATAAAGTAGGTACCTGAAACATTCCAAAAAATAAAACAAGTATCCTTTAACCCTCAAGTTAATAAGTTGTGAATAAAATCGTTTGAGGTTCTCTGTTTTGTAGCAATCAGTGTCCCGTCGAAATGTAACACGTTGTATGGGAATGTGAATTAATTAATTTCAAAAAATTGACAGGTTCGCAAAATTCTCGCACACAATTTTATTTTGGACCAAATATATCGATTGCTATAAATCTCATCAATTGCAATTAATTTACATTAAAGCTTGACATTGTGTCAAATGGTGCTTACCAAAATTAATTATCCGTTTAAGTATTATAATAACATGTGTAATGTATGTTACTACATTGTAACAGTTTTAATATACGCGTACAGTTAGATTTGCTAGCAAAACGCGCGCTCTTGCCTCTTCCGTTGATAAAAGCGAACTGGCTAGGGCATCGCGACGCTTATTATTCTCGATTCTAGCGAAGGCTCCGATCCACAGTCGCGCACGCCCGGGCTAAACTAGCAAACAAACACTCATTGTCTTATACAGAAATATTTTTCACAATTGTATTGAAAACAAAAATCTCAAAAATTTACAATAAGCACAATGTAAACGTGCAGGGTAGTTTCATTTAATAGCATTCATACCAGCGCAACTCTCATTAAAACAACCGTACTTACACTGAAGCTCGTTAGTGAAGCGCACTCTGTATTGTATCGAAGTTGAACATTAACAATTTTCGTGTGTAAATAAAATGGTTATTTGAAACGTATGTTGAAAATGTACACAGCTAATGCATATTCATATTAAAGTCAATTTGGAAATCCAATTAGTAGAAAGTTTAATTGGAAGGCTATTTATACAGACGAATTTTGGAGGGATGAAATAATCAATCTGCGTAACTCTTGAAAATTTGCTATTTTTAATTCACTTAGTAAAATATTTGCTGCCCGAAACGCGCATCAACTAAGCTTTATATTTACCGCTTATCAGTCAATTTCCGTAATAAAATCGCGAATTTCTTGCTCGATCGGTTTTTACGCCTTTTCCGTAATTAAAATGCTTTGTAATTTATTAATTGGTTACGTTATACTTAATTCATTTTATATACATTTTATTCTTTATGAGAACATTCTCGAAATAATAAAAATGATTCTACACTGGAAATGTGTACAAAAGGGGTGTTGTTAAGTTTTAATTAAAATTTTGAATATGTGGTTGTTGCATGCCTTGTAATGAGGGTTTGTAATAATAACAGAGAAGAGAGCAGATTGTTTTATATTTAGTCTGAAGTATGATTTTTCAAGCTTTACTTTCAACAAAGTGCCAGTTGTTTTGAAAGCAGGCACTTATTTGGTGGAAAACGAAAAAATTCTGAAGCATAAATTAGAATGTCCATTACAAATGTAACTACCTAAATGGAAAATTTCTAGCCTCTAGATCGAAAAGGTTATGAAATCTTTTTTTTTAAATTTTTGTTGGCTGTGAAACTAAAATTGGTATTTTACACTAACAGTTATATTTGTAATGTCACTGTAAAATTCTTTTATTCATGACAGTAAGGGTTATTTTCCATTTTCCAAATTTATACCATTTTGAAAGTAACTTTCGATAAGAAAAACCTTGTTTTGTAATAATTAAATGATTCAGTGAAAATTGTGTAGGTTATATTATTAAGTGCCTTTACTCATTACTGCCAACTTAAATTAAAATACAAATTTCACAATCTTTTAGGTCATACGGTATATGAAACTAATTTTGAATGCATTATAAATAATGAAAAATATATAGAATACAGTTTATGCTAAATTTTTAAGAATAAATGTTTATCTAGAAATCATTAGTCTTTTATGGCTATTATTATCTTTCTTACAATAAGTTTAAATTGCAGCATTATTTAACGACATTTTCCGCCAAAAACCTTGTAAAGCTGTATGTAGGTACTTATATCCAAACGGTGCTTTTAAAAATGTTATCTGTAACAAAACACCGACTGTTATGTATGTGCGTTAATGCATTGTTGCAGTGTGATATTTCCTTTTTCAGGACTTTTCTAAACACTTCTGGCAAGAATGCTTTACTTTTTCTTTTCCTACTTTAATTGTGTTTATAAGAATAGCACTCTTATAAAATGGAACGTACAGTGCTTTTTCACAGTTCGCTGCATTAGTCTGCTTATGCATTTTACACGCTATTTTTTGTACGTCGGTGTGAGGAAATGGAAGTTATTAGAAGCACTTTAAATATGCAGAATCATTATTAATAATTAGAAAAAAAGATTCTGTTGTTTTATAAAATGTCGCATTGGCGTTATCAGGAGAATAGAAATCTCGACCTAAAACAATGCCAGTGGCAAGTATTACTGTTGTGACAAAAACATCTTTTATCGCTTAGTAACTTTTTTCTTTTATATTTTTCTCCACAGAATTTATTTCGTTTTGTAATCGTAGATGTTCATATTTTATATCGAATGTGTTTATTTTTTGATGGTTGTATTTTCGATATTTTCTATTTTCTCTTGGAGCATAAAACACTTATCAATCTATTTTCATTTATTGTTTTGATAAAAGGGCAATATGTTTTTGTCAAGTTACTGCAACATTTCAGTATACCTACATTATTTTGTATACTTACTATGCTCAAACCAAATTTGATTCATGCCTTAGAATAGGTAAATATTCTTATGCATAAAATGAGTGGTATTAAACTTACGTATCTTCATAATAAAGTTTCTCACAAAAGAGAACAATGTGCGGACAGTTATTTGCAAACATTATTTTCGATAAGAAGGATGGCTTCACACCCCGATATCAATTTGAAGCAAAGTCTGATGAAACTGTAAAGAAAGTTGAATATTTGGTATTGACAGACTGGCGACTTTAAGAGTTTAAGAGTTGATATTGAGAAACACGACCACAATTTTGGAGAAGTAAAATTTGCTTTTGCACAACAACTGCAAGATATATAATAAAGCATTATTCAAGAATATGGATCCACCCAGTATATATTTACAAACCAATTTTCTGAAAAATCCTTGAATCATTGTTACTTTAATACTCTTCGTTTCTTTAATTACCGCTTTTTCTTTTTCGTTTACTCAATTCATTGCAGATGCTGGTTACTAACGATTTACATTTCATTGTATTATTCTTTCAACCATGATTCGGGGATTTTGAACGATAATTACTTCACTGGATCACTGTATTTAATCTCTAAATTTATTGACATAAACTTCTGGCCAAAATTAATGCACCACTACGTTTTTTCGGCGTTTTATTTTATTTTTAACTTTGCAATTAAGTTTATTACATGGCTTTTGATTCTGTGACATAATAGTAGTCCAATAATTGAGCCGGTGAGAAGAAAAGTGCTAGGTATAAGTCCAAAATTGTCAATTTTGAATTATAGCACTTTTCTAGTTTTTTAACTTGAAAACTATTAACTGAGCAAGTGATTTAACTGTTGTTCAATTATTTTTCAAAAGAAAACATAGTCGGTGCGGAGTCAAAACCTCGTAATTTATGGGAAACTGAAACGCAAAACTCAACTTTTCTCAAAAAAAATATGACTTATACCACTTTTCTTCTTACCGGCTCAATTGTCAATATCTGTGAGTAGTCGATAATATTGTACAGAAAAGCAATTAGAAGTTGTAGTTGTATGCCAAAAATACAACATAAAATCAAATAATGTGATTTTATTGTTATATTTGTAGTTCAATATTGTTCACAATTGTTTCAAAGTATTAATTAACATAGGCTCTTGAGACAGGCGAACATCAACAATGATATACGAGTAATGTTCTCTCTACGATATCTGGAAAATTTGTTAGAGAATCGTTTCTCAATAAGTCAAGCGTTTCAATGAGAAAGGATCTTGTTCTCACAAATGAAAAAGGTCAACTATTTAAAAGATTAAGCTTTTGTCAGACTACTACTACTACTAAGCAATGAATTTGAAGTAGGGGGAGGTCCCCCAGTACCGGACGCTTAAGGAATAATAAAAATAAAAAATGTCCTGTAATAGTGTAATTTGTTTATTTAGGTTTAGAGAACTGTCAACTATATACGTAATCATCACAGACATATAAGCAGTCTCAAATATTACTTTAAATATAGTAGATACTAAGGAACAACTTATATAGTAAAAATAACATTTTCGGAAAGGTCCCCTAATATCGGACACTCAACTTTTCCTTCGTTATTTAAACTCAAACATTATTTTAACAGGAAATTCGTAACAAAGAACACTATACTTAATCTTAATAAACTTAGGTCGTAACCAGGAACGTTTTCTATAAAATCATGGAGTTTTAATCGTACATCCTGCAAAAATCACAAATGTAGCTAAATGAGCCTTCTTCAACATCAGCACACGCTTCATGAGCCCACTGATTGCAAGCTTGACAGCGAACCCAATCTTCGTCATTATCTTCTTGGCAGATCAAACAAGTTGTTGTATTTTCGGTCACTGATGTTGCTGACTTTGATGTTGCAGGAATCGTTGTCTTTGGTGTTGCAATCGGTTTCTTACTCTTTTTTATTTTTGTCGGATCATTAGTTTTCTTGCCTTCAAGTTGTCGCATTTTAACCACGACAGGCTTAACCTTTGTTGCTTTATTTTCAACGAGCGCATTTTTGTAGGGGGAGGATGTTAAGATCTCACTCTTCTCAGCTTTTCGTCGTCGACACACGGTTCGCTTTGCTGCAGCGTTTGGTACTGGTGATAGCTGATGGATTACTGTGACAATGGCTTTGCTTGTCGACGGTTGTGTCTTGACATTCTCCTTTTCATTGATGTCGAAAGTTTCTGGAGGCAGATCCTGGGGTGTATCCATATCTGCGTCATTGCAAACATTTCCTTCATTAATAGACTGAATGGGCATGTCGGTTACAGCTGATGGCAGAAAATCTAAATATGTATAAACATTTGAATTCAAAGGCAGAATTCCAGTGCATTGAAATCCAGATTTCGCTATATCCAAACGTGCAACGCGAGTGAAAGCTTGTGTCACCATTGCAGCTATTTCATATTCTGTTATTCTTGCACCGGCGTTGGCCCTCATCCATAACCCACAGGGCTCAAAATATGCATCCTTGAATGGTTTCATAAAAACCCTGTCTAAGGGCTGCAGTTTGTGGGTTGTGTGCGGTGGAGTGCTTAACATGTGCACGTGGTTATCTTTTGCATAACATATAACAGCAAGATCTTTATGACTGCAATGACCATCTAGGACCAAAAGCACGGGCTTCTCTTTAGAAGGCTTTGAAAACTTTACAAAGTGTTGAAGCCATTTTAAGAAGAATTCAGCGTTCATCCATCCCTTTGGCTCTGCCATGGCAATACTTTCAGATGGAGCAACAATCATCAACCTTTCATTAACTCTCTGTCTAGGGAATATAAATAGTGGTGGGATAAAATAGCCGGCAGCACTCATACAGAACATAACTGTGACATTTTTACCTCTCTCTGCAGAAGTTAACTTGCCAACTTGGCGATTACTTTTGAGTGTCAGTACTTTAGCTTGCTTCTGGACAGTGCTGACCCCTGTCTCGTCGCAGTTGTAGATGTCCGATGGGCCAAAATGATATTTTTCATAAATTGCATTTAAATTGTTAAAGAAACGGTCAACTTGTGGCATATTAAGACTTCCCGGTACCTAGGACCCGTTTCTGTTTTACGACATTCGTCGTTGCACTAAATGATAGGCAACCACGCTACCACCACGGTCATAAATCATTATGTATAATAGAACTCGGTTAAGTAGCCATAAATAACTTCCTTGAAACGACTTACATTTACTCGAAATGCAGTTTACAATGCTGGCGACACAATATGTATTCGGGCGTTTCGGCTGCTTTATTCTTTTAAATACCAGAAGTGTAGCAAAATATTTGTACTGGGATGAAACTTCAACTTCAATGGAATGCAATATAATTTTGGAAGGCTTACGGGCAGGGGTGGGCTGCCAAATTTTTAACAACCGGCTCGCTATTATGTCTGGTATATGTATAAAACGGTAAATGAGTACATTTCTTCATTTCAAACATTTTAACAATCGGCTCGCGCGAGCCGGCTTCAGCCCACCCCTGCTTACGGGGTGTTACAGAGGGGGCGGGGGTTTTTGTTGACTTAAATGGTCAATTGCAAGTTACCAATAGAGACATCTGCTACTTCGTAATTTTTACAAAAAAAGATATAGCTTGACAAATAATAAAACGCAACGACAATTTTTGGAAAACAAAAATGATTAATAATTTAGAAAAATTTTTTACAAATGCGCTATTACTGGAAATAGTTGATTCACGAATTGCGAGAAACCAACAAATTCGAAACATTCTTGTCAAGGATTTGTTGCAACGCTAACGTAATCATTTTGTATAAAATTATATTTCCTCTTTTTTGAATTTAAATCGCATCAACTTATAAATCCGCTTATTGTCTGTCTATGGGTAGATATAGTAAATGGTTATTTATTATTTAAACATGTGTTTTTTATTAATTGCAAGTAGTTCACCTTAATTCAATTTAAATTTTAAAATTATTAATTGTATTTTTAGATTAAATATCGCAATGTTTTAACCCAATCAATTCAAGTTTGAAACCTTTATAAACCGTGTCAAAAATGATAATTTTAAGTAATATAATGTAAGTAAGTAATTCTTGTGGCTATTGTTGTATTTATCTAGATACAGTATGCACACTTCTGTGAACAATATTTTAGATGAACTAAAGTAATATAATTTATGATGCATACAATTTTACAATTAATATAATAGGTATTACATAGTATTAATTTATTACGTGAATAACGGGTTTTTCGTATTTTCAAATATCTGCATTTTTATCTATTTATCCGGCATCATGATTTTAGTATACTCTTAGGTAATAATAAATATAGATAGTGCAGATGTTGCAAATATGAAAAATCAATTGCAGTATGGCAGTGATAATTATTTTTAGTAGTACGTTACAGAATTGATAGGTATGTAAAACATGGTAAATATTTTTCGTTTCGAAAAGAACGTAAGTCAACAAAATTTGCTTCTCCGACAAGATATTTCTTTTTCACATGATAGAGGGTCCGGCCAGGTATAATTTACACAAAATCTGCACTTGCCATTCGTTTCATATACCAAAATTAATTTTCTCTTGCTGCGTCAAGCCACACAGCAGGCCATTATTACTCTGAAGTACGGTTGTAAACCAAATTGACAGATTGCCTCAGGCGATCTTTTTCTTGGCCAATTCTCGACACTTTTTTTTACATGAATTTACAAACATTGAAATAATTAAAAAACGGTAGTATATGAAAAAAAACGATATAGTGAGGGCCGCCGATAAATTAGTAAGCTACAAGACCATTAAAATTTTAAAGCAAAATGTTGAAAATTGGAGCCTTACGGCAACAC
Organism: Dascillus cervinus; assembly: GCA_949768715.1. NCBI lineage: Eukaryota > Metazoa > Arthropoda > Insecta > Coleoptera > Dascillidae > Dascillus > Dascillus cervinus. The sequence goes on along the minus strand of OX458316.1, from coordinate 12,791,185 downwards.
TTGCTACTGGGTGAAATTTGGACATTTTAATTAATAACAAGCTTAATTGACATAATATCAAAATGTAATTAAATGGAAGTCGTCTGGCTAGCGTGTACTCGTCGTATAAGATAGCGACCTTCTTTTCAAATTTGAAAATGAGACCGTACGGACAACGTGCAAAACCATTGAATTTAGTCTCAAGGTGCCGAGTCATCTTAAAGCCAACAGCTCTCATCAGACTTGTTGACTCTGGCCTTCTCAAGCTGAGTTCAGGATGGCGTTTGATAAAATCATAGTAAAAATGTTTACCAGCACTTTTCTTGGCCCTGTTGAATCTGTGGTTCAGTTTTAATTTCTACGCGAGATCGAAAGCCAATTTCATAAATTCTTTTCTAGTCAAAGGCATGCACCTATTGGACATATCCACCACGTGCGCAATTAGAGCTTCTTCGTACTCCACGGTAAATGTTGGGTCAAATCTGCCTTTTTTGAGTGATAAGTTCACTTCTTCTCCTCGTTTCAATTTTTTAATGTAGTCAAACAGGGTACTTTTTGGCACATTGTAGACTTCAGATAACTTTCTCAGAGAAAACTCTTTTGACATCACCTTATCGATGGCTTTTTTCAATATTTCACGTTTACAGGTATTCTCACATTTTGGTTTAGCTTTACCCATATTGAATCTAAAAAAACAAAAACACAAAAAACACAAAAATAATTACTACAACAAAAAAAACTCACTTTAAAACTGTCCGGTATTAGGGGACATTTAGAGTGTCCGATCTTAGGGACACTTAGGTACATCCAAGAAAAATTCTCACACACAATGTGTGTTATTAATTACAAAAAAAACGCGTGAATTATGACAGTTTAGTAGCATAGCAATAATAATTAACCATAATTAATACCATTCCATACTTTAAATACTGTTTACAGACCCCAAAATATTACTTCGAACAAAATTTTTACTAACCTCAAAATTTACACGATGTTCCAAAACGAACGAATCAGCACAGGCTGGTGCGGGCCCCCCCGTGCACTCCATTTGGGTGTAGCTTTCTAACCACGACACAAGTAACAAATTGGCGCACTTTATTAAACCGATTCATATTCTGTCCGGCTTTAGGAGCCGTCCGGAGTTACGGGACTTCCCCCTACTTCGAAATGTATTCATTTCATCTCGAACGATCAGAAGGACGTTGATTGAAATACAATTTAGTATTATGAAGCCAGTCATTGTACACTTTTTCCAATATGAGTTGGAGCGATGTTGTAAGAGATAAGAAATAAATGATTTTACGCTAGTCATCGTAACAAAAGATTGAAATGATCCAAATATTTACCTGAATACAATTCACACCTAAATAACAGTTTTATTACTTTAAGCCGGGATAAGTGCTTTTACGACATCGCGCCAACTGATATTGGAAAAGTGTACCACTACTTACAGAAGAAGAAAAATTTGTTAGACTAGGCATCGTTCCAATTTAACTGAAAACGATTAGAAACAATAGACGTAAACAAATTTGGAGAAAGCGATGAGATAGGTATAACAGCTGCAATTTGTTCGAAGAGAACCATTTGATAGCAGATGAGTAACTTTCTGGGAGGATTTTTTTTAATGGTCACACAGAGTTGGTTCCTATCGTAGCTATATCATGGAATCAATATTATAGAAGAATATAGCAAGTCGTTTGCTTCATTTATTGGTGTGAATTTCTTTTTCCACGGGATAATGTGAGGTTCCACGTTGTCCAAATAGTACTAGACTAACTCAGTAAAATGAATACTTACTCCGATTATGGATTGATCACCCAGAACTCCATGGCAGTAGTAGTCACTCACAAAATTAGTTTTGTGTGCTATACCTACTCTTAACTTGAGAAAGTCGTCAATGTCGTTCAAATTAATTTGATTAACAGTTTGAAAAAACGAATGTAGGGGGTGATTAATGCACGAGAAGTGAACACTGGTTATTACTTTATTTCCCAACCCAATTGTTTCTTGAATTCTAATTTTTCAATTTTTCTTATTTGAAATGCTCATTATGTTTTCCCGATAAATGCTTCCGAAACTGACGGTCAAATATTCTAGTTTGTTTTCATATAACTTATAATCAATTTACAAATTCAGAGTTTATATTTTTGTCATTTAACTACGTGGTGCGTTAATTTAACCAGAAATGTTCTTGTATCAGATTTATATGTTAAAAATAATGAGACTAATCGAACAAACATTTGACATTTATGTATTATATTGCAGATTAGTAGTGCTTTTTCAGCATAGTTTATTTTTGCTTTTAGTCGTAGTAAGATTATCTAGTAAAAATCCCGCCAAGGATTTGCGATTTATTTTTTAGAAGCATTAAAAGTGCTTGTTTTTTTACTTTTTCATTCAAAAACATTTCAATAAGCAAGTAGAAGTATCGAATTGAAAACTTTTACTAATGTTTTGTTTGACTTTATGTATTCCGTTATTAGTTTGGCTTCCATGAAATGTTTATCCGTACAGTTTGGCGAAATATGGTAATAAATCTTCGAAAATAATATGCCGAAAGTTCGAACACACCTTCAAATAATTGCAAGAGTTCTAAAAGCTATAAAGACTATTTCAAACAATCGGAAAATCAACTGTACTTTTTACTATTGAACTTTATTCCCAAGATCTATAATCAACTTCATTTTATAATTTGTTTTATTTTAAATTACATTTTACCGGTTAGTAGGGGATTTGTACTTAAAATTTAATCCGCTAAAACTTTTAAATTTTAATGGAAAAGAAGATTATGTCGTAACTTTTATTTTTAAAATATTCCCCAGTTGCAGCTGTCGATTAAAGCATCCTCCTTGGTAGATATTGAAAACGATTATAACGATCGAAATGGTTTGAAGACGCAGCTGCTGCACATAAGCCACAAAAACAGTTTCATTTAAATAGTTTACCTTCGCTGTTTTCGCAATCTAACAAAAAAAACCTTTCGTTCGCAAAAAGTTAATGCAAATTGTTTTCGGTTTGCATGTTTCAATTCATGCAATCAAAAAATTAATTCCATTAAACTGATGATTAATTCAGGACGATTTCGAAGCTACAAATCGCACATTTTAGGTCAATTAATCTCTAAGAGACTTAAACGATTCCTGAATCGGTAATTAACAACGGCATTAAACAACATCTGATCCGGAGAAATGAGAAATTGATGATAGGTGCACAAGATTCTGAAAGCACAAATCCGCATGTATTTTTAATAGCTTTGTGAATAATGGAACAGGATTAATATTGCTATCTTGAATCACTCCGTATCATCCTAAACAAATCATTAGTAACTATCGTGCGATCGTGATTACACCAACCAAATTCGATTATGAGAACAAACCGCACAGTGCCTAACGCCGACAGTATATTTGTTTGTACGAGTTGCTTCCGTTCTGTTACTGCTACCGGAAGCTTATAAATATGAAAACTAGCGAGGGCCAATAGACTTCCACTACACATGAAACGCATAATAGCCATATTTACCCTAATCAAGTTGATAAATAACTATCAAGAGAGTTAATCTTATATATAGAATGATCGTAAAAGGTCATCGATGGATTTATACCTATAGCAATTTTATCTCAGAGGGTGTCTCGCTTTGAAAGTTGTTTCTCTCTGGTTTTCATGGGGTGATGAAATCAGCCGTTTACATAAGTTCCGCACCCGGAAGACTATTCAGGTTATTTTGAATTGCTAATTAAAAACGTAATGTTTGAAATCAATATAGCGTGTACCACAACGTACAACGTAAAGTTATATTATCGTTAAAAATGTTTTATTCAGCGAGTTTGATCATAATTTTAGATTTGGTACATCCCGTTTTGCTGGGAAAATGTGAAAGAAATCCCACGGAATAGAAAACTATACAATCAGCGCCATTTACAGTTGAATTAAGTTTATTTTGAAGAACGCTCGGGGAAACTCAAATATAAACTTTTCACAAGTAAAATACGGCCAGACGGTCTAACTTTTCCATTGAACAAACGAAAAATTTAACAAATAAGGTCTTTCCAGTGGTACTTTCTCAAAGAAAACAAATAGTAGGCGAAAAACTCCGTCATTTTCAAGTTAATTGGGAGAGTTATAGTATAGCTGTAATTTTATTATCTTCCCCAATTCTACTGCCGTAATTATCGCATTACAATTCTGTATTGTGAATGTCGTTAAAGTGTTACCGCAGATTTTCAGGTTTATAACCCTTAATAGTTATTTTTGTTTCCCGTCACGTAATCGATTCGCGAAGTTCTCCAACTTACGTTTTTAATTACTTTTTGTTCACGTGAAGAAATTCAATTTTTTTTTCCTAATACATTATCGTTATTTACGCTTCGTTGCTAATCTATTCTGAGTAAAGCTTAATTAATTTATCTAAATCTTTTAGATTTAATGATACCGTAGAAATGACTCGGTCAGGTTTAAAGTTTTACGAATTTTCGTCAACTAATTTCAAAAAATTTTCATAATCATTGTGATGCAGTTAATTTATTGACAAACATTAAAAGAATGTAACCAAACTTAATTTGTAAATTTTTTTAGAAGTAAATTTTATTGTTTCATTTTGACGTTATTAACTAAATAAGTGTGAATAACAACTTATATATCAGATGTAACCAAAAGGTTCTGATTTTATTAATTAAAATTCTTTACGAATGGGTATTGCTTTTAACGCCTGAAAAGCAAATTAGCATTGGCTTGATTTTTTTCCAAATTTAGCACGCCTTTTTATGCCTCGGTGTACTCGGTGACTTGAATTGAAATTATTGCAGGTTTGTTTCTGGGTTGTGTCCATAAATTTACGTCTGGTCACCAGTAACAATTTGTAAAATTGTCGATTGGTTCTTTTTCATAACGGGCATTTGAACTCCCTGCACAATTGAAGATGTTCTGTTCCATTGGGATAAGTTGTATGAGGAAAATTCGTCGGCATGTCCAGTATGAGAAACCTAAAGCATTATTTTGAATTTGTTTGTCGATAACCTTCATGATTTTTTAATGATTTATTTAGGTGTTTGTATTTGTAATCCTAGTTGAAGAACGTCTGGAGCATTTGTTATCTTCAATGAATATTCCGGTATTGTTTAAAGGCAATCATAGATTGATGTTTGGCATATAACTTCATGACCAAAAGCGGTCGTTTTTCAGAATTTAAAACAAAATATAACACTTTTTTATTATTATTTATTCGGGAGACGTAAAAAACTTTGAACAGAGCGCCTGTCGGTCCACCGAACAGGTAGTGTCAGATTTGCTGACTAAATATCGTCTCTAGCCCGGATGTTGTTTGGACTGGAACAGAAAGTGTTGAGTAGTAATTACTCTTTACTTTGGACTGAAAGAATATTTAATATAGAGCGGAAATAACGGATAGAGAGAGTCGCGGGGACAGTAATTATTGGAGGATGGCCTTGGACGGCGAGCGCGATCGCGTGAATTTGGCTCGTAGTCCACTGACGCCCGAATCAAAGGATTCGGGTGGACAGTGGCTCGATGGAAGAATTTTTCGGCGAGGGAGACGGAGTGTTCGCGAAGAAATTCGATTTTTAGGTCGCGGAGGATGGTTGCATTGCGAACGAACCAAGGTGCGCTCGCAACCAAACGAAGGGCTTTGTTTTGGACGGCGTAAACCGACGCCATGTAAGAACGCGGCACGTATTCCCAGACAGGAATCGTGTATGTGAGGGTAGGGCGGATAATCGTTTTGTATAGCAACAATTTGTTGTCAATGGGCAACACACTGTTACGACCGAACAGAGCGAAAAGTTGAGCTATACGCCCGTAGGCTTTTTGTCGGACGTGGTTTACGTGGGGCCTCCACGAAAGTCTGCTGTCAAGGATGACACCCAGGTACTTCGCGGAGGCGTGCCAGTTTATTAGTTGTTGAAATAAGGAGAAGTTGCCTGACGGGCCTTGTCGCCTCTTTGTGAAGAGGACGGCTTAAGTTTTCGCGGGGTTTAACGCAATAAGCCATGTCGAGTACCATTCCTCCAGGTTGTCAGCCACGCGCTGAAGGCGACGTGTGACAATTTCTGGTTCGGTGCCGCGAGAAAGAAAAGCGGTGTCGTCAGCGTACTGCGCTAAAATAGCTTCATGCGGAATCGGAATCGGTATATTCGCCGTGTAGATATTAAAAAGAGTCGGCCCCAGGATCGATCCCTGGGGAACTCCGGAGGAAACTGGTTTAATTTGTGATACCGTGCCGTCAACGTTGACTCTGAATAACACATTCGTTACTGCTTCAAGGTATAGTGATGTCAGTATTCCCGAAATGCCAAAAAGTAATTTCACAAAATTTATTAGTGACACACGTGTACAAGTCTCCACTTAAACAAGACATTTCAATTTAGGAAACTTTTGGGTAACACCTTGTACATGCAATTCCAATCAGTTGGTCTGTTTACTTTTTTCTACACTCTTCAACCTACCGCTACCAAATTTTACAAAGTTATTTCTTGCAGACTCAAAATTAGGGGCTCTATAAGATCCGTTGTTTAAAACCCAGCGTAATTCACTATCTCAAAAAAGGTTAACCATTTTGCTAAGTTTATAATTTCTGAAAGATTTTTTTTTGACTTCATCAGGCGTTGTAGGTTCCTAATATGGATTCTGAGATTCCCTCTTTAGTCCAGTCATTTTAGCATTCATCTTCTAAAAAACTCCAACTGAAGATTTTCTTTTGGGATTTTCTTTGTATCGCTATAAGAAACACTGTGCAAAAAGTTCGTCGCAAAATCGTGTTCGCCACAAAAATTTTTGTAGGTTAAAGGCAGCGAAAATCAGTTTTTTTCAAATATCTCGCGAAGTAAATTGGCTTTACGTGAATTTTTGTTATTACAAAATTTGTTTATTATCAAAATCTGCACAATGTAACATATGTCCAACTTTCTGCAAGTAATATGATCACAGTTTACAGTGTGCTATAAATATGGCCAAGACACATGGACAAAAAATATGCATAATAACTTTTGATCAGCCACTGTATATTCAATAATAATTTTACTATACCTGACGCAGTAGTTTACATAGCCTAATTCACATGGATGCGCGCGTACCACTCTCTACGCTGTTAATGGACTTCGTTTGATCATACGGAAAAATACATGATACAAAAATTATAGATAATTTGATGGTTTACAAGTTATACAATGACGCATCGAAAATGAGATAATTGCGAAAAACCGATTTTCGTGACCTTTGACCTTCAATATCTTGTGACGCGGACACGAAATTATATGAGACTTTTCAGCCAGTCTTCAGAACGTCAAAGCAAATGTTTATTAAAAATGCAGCTTCCTCACTTTCATTTCGAGGTCGCACTGTATAACAAACAATTTCAACTTGAAAGTATGGCTTTACGTAATAAAACTTACCTTGGAAATTGCAAATAACAACTTAAAATATACTGTGGGTACTGTTTATGGCAGAAAAGTTACGAAAGGAAACAAACACCTGCAACGTTCTCAAGTTATTATGATGCCGCTAGATTCGTTACATGTATTGTATGTATATATTTCGTGGATTTTTGATGAAAATACTGGCGTTTGACGTTATTATACTACATAAAGTTTAAATTAGCAATTGTTTAGTATTTAAAATAAAAACAACCTAGAAACTAAGTTTTTAAAAAAGCATTGTTTAATTACAGTAGAATCTAGTTTGTAATTGAAATTTACGACCTATCAGAAGTAGGTGTATTTAAAATATAATTCAGTAAATAAACTCTCTACGTTATCCGCAAAATATTATAAATATATTTTTTTTCACTTTTCAGCAGTAGTAAGTAAACCTTTAACCGCGCGCGTGTGCAGTGTTTCGATCGCAAATTCCTAATTTTTGACGATACTGTCGTTTGGGGGTGACACATGACTCTAAAGGGCTTTCGTAATCTTTAGTTACTCTATTCTATACTACAGTAGAGCGTCGATTATCCGAACGTCAATTATCCGAAACGTCAATCATCCGAATGACGATTTGATTTATCCGAACGTCAATCATCCGAATCGTCGTTATCTTTGCCATTACATTGCATTATAATGTGATTGAAATATTATTTGTTGTTCAATATATGTTTATATTCTATCATTTTGAGCGTTTTATTGCTCATAAACTATGACTGTTCGGTCATCCGAATTTTCGATTATACGAACGGTAGTCGGTCCCAATTAGTTCGGATAATCGACGCTCTACTGTATATCGTAAAAAATCTATATAAGGTATTTTTTCTATCGTTTATCAATAAAAAATGGTTTAGGCTATGATGTTTTTTTTCTCAATAATACTCTGAAATTCCTTAAAGAAAATAATGTAAAAGAAAATGTGAAAAATCGAGATATTTTGAAACTTCTTGAAGTGGGGTCCATACTCCGCTGTGCGCGCACTAACGTTATCAAATTAGCGCGCGCGGTTAAGGGTTAATGTTCAGAAGTAAATAAAAGGTGGAAATGAAAAAAAAATCCATTTTATTATTATTAGACACATTCTAGCTAAAATTGAAAATTAAAGAAAAATAGAAATTGTAGATGGCGCAGTCATTAATAATTGTAAGGTTTCATTAGTTGGCAGTGAATTTGCTAGATTAATTCTGTTCACGTTCTGTTTCTACCAAACCGAGAATAACTTACCACGATCCCTTTTTTTTCTCTTTTTAAATAACGTTAATAAAGTAACCTCAGTATTGATTAGCACCAGTTTCAATATTTCACACAGTTCATTTCAACTTCCCTTCAGTTTTTCTATTTTTCTTTATTTTCCATTCTTATTGCTACCCAAAGAAACTAATTTTCATTAGTCAACAGCAGGAATAATCTGTATTTACATACTTGATTCTTTCATAATGAAAATATACAGTATGGTCTTTTATTGTTTACTGTTAAAAAAAATTGATTAAAACAATTTCATCCGATAATTGGACGAAGTAATCATCCGCTTCCATTAATTCCAAATTTAGTAGCTACCTGTAATTTAATTAGCCACGGAATTTCAAATTGACATTTTAATTAAAATATTAATCTTTGTAATACTGCATTAGAAAGCAGATAATCATCAAGTAATTTAAAGGTTAAAGTTCAACAATTTTCATGTTCAAAAAAATTCTTCTAACCAAAATTGTAGATTATCGACGCCATCTTACACCTGCGTCCCGAGTGTCCAGTTAAGTCCAGATGGTGCCAAGCCCCCATAATCCAGTGCTTTATAAGGTTTAAGAGCTTAGCAAAACTTACCAATATCACAGGGAACCTTTATAAATGTATCAATAAACTGTTGTCATTAAATTAATTATTGCTTGTTAATAGAAAATTAAATATCGCTTTTAGAGGTAATTAATTTTCTATTTTGGGAAAAATATTGCAGTTCATTTTAATTTTGAAAATATATGTATTAACAATCCCTAGCTTGTTTCATATATAATCCAAAAGATATTTTATCATGAAATGTTTAGGATTCCTTTCGAAATTAGATGTATTATCAAAGCCTTTAAGTTAATGAGCTCTTCATCTACATTAGCAAAAATTATGCTTTCATGTAGCTTGGAATCGTACGTTATCGGTAAATAATTAATTTCAAGGGTTGGATCGAGAATTTCCAATCTTTAAAATTAAAGGCAGAAAGCGTGATGTACTTGTAGTACAGATTGAACAAGTTTATCGTTAAAATAGAATTAACTATTTGAAGTGCCTAATTTATAAATGTATAAAAAAATATGAATAGTATCTTTCCAGTTTTATTATTATTTATCTTTTACTTGGTATTATTTACTGTTATATTTTTTTCAAAATAAAGTAACAAGATTTTGTAATTAATTATACTTTTTGTGCTCTTCTGCTTTCCATTGATTAAAAGATTTTTCAAATTTTGTGTTCAGTTAATAAAAGAAGCAAAAAAACGTTACCAATGAATCCGGACTATCCTATTTGTGAAATAAATACTGGTCATAAACTAAGCATCTCTTTCCGCAACTTGCTGTATTTCGTTACGCTTCACCCCCACTCATACATAGCATTCTGGCCAGGTAAGAATTTTAACTTGGTTGGAAACATTGAATATAGGAATTATTTAACTTTAAAATACTTTTACAACATAATAGCAGCCATTTACAGAAAACCAACTTTATTGAAATTTAAAAATGATCCAGAATTATCACGGAATTTCTAGTGATTTAAAATCATTTCTGAATTTGTGAAAAATCATTGATTGATTGCGCTGTGTAGTTAATACAACAATAGATAGAACAACATATTTTATATTCAAGATATCTAAAAAATATTCACATATTTTAATCCCCTACCACTGTACGATTTAATAATTTTTCGTCAGACAAACTACCAAAGCGCTGCTTTGTCACATTAACTAGCAACAATTGTTCTTCCTGCAATTATAACTTTTTTGGTCGGCTACTTTTCGGCTTTGTTACCAAAAATTTTCAGAATTTCTTTTAAATCTTTTAATCCATTCAATTGTAGATCTCTAAAACAATCAAAAAAGTTAATTTATTTTAAATAGAAGGTGATTTGTAAAAAATCTGGAAATTTTAACATATTATTTAAAACAAATAGATATGGATCAAAACGGGAAAAAATTGAAGTACTTTCTGAAATTTAATATCCACATGGGAAAAATAAAAATAATTTATTGATCTTTTAAGCTAATTTTTGAAATAATATTCTACTCACAGATAGGTCGACTTGCTCTACAATTTCATTGACAGAGAGAGACACACTGTTCGTATAAAACAACTTTTGCTCGCAACTCTATTTTTGACTACATCTTGATGCGCAGGCCAGGGAGGCATATACTTCTTTCTTCAACAAACTGTTTCGACTGAATAAGTCGTTTTAAACACGTGAAAACATGTAGGCACTATATTTTTCTCTAGTACTAATTGTAGGCAGACCTTCAAAATACTTGCCTGCAGATAGAAATTAGAATCTAAAGTAGCAGCAAGTTATCTGTCAATGGATACTTTATGTGATTAATTTAAAAATTCTATTGAAACTAGAACATGTTCTATTTAAAAGAAAATTATATTTTGCTAGAATTTTTTGCGAATGAATGCTTCTATGCAGGCAGGTATTGAACAAAATTTCTAGATTCCCATATAAATTACCTGTATGAAATGGTTATAAAGTTGTGAAATCAATAAATATTGAAAACAAATTTCACCAGTTACCAAATCTTTTAATTTAAAAGTATTTTACAAAAAAAAAATTTAGTATCATTAAAAAAAGAAAATGGTCCAAATTCAATGAAGAATTCGCACATTTTTTTTTACAAAATCTAGAAAAACATTTAATGAAAATGCTTAAAACCTTGTCACATCGCGTGAAAACGTTTACGCTGTGTGCCCAGAAATACAATTTTTAATATTAAACCAAATTTTTGCAAGAAATTACATAGTCTGATACAGACTTTAGAATTGAACTTATCGCTATTAATTTATATTTATATTTCTAAAAAACAATTATTTATTTTAATCCTTTATTACAACTTTTTCATTATTGATTAAAAGCAACGGAGCAACTACAAGTTGTTCCGTAGTTAATCAAGGGTGGGATTTTGTCGCACAATTTATTGTCAAGATGATAAGATAAATCTTCAGAAAAACGTAAACAAACACAAACAGTTAATCAGACTTGTGATATCTTTGAAACATACGATGCACACAAAAACTATTTAAATCTAAAATAACTACCGAAACAGTTGATTATAAACAAATTTTTAAAAATAAGGATATTTGATAAATATAAATAAATATAAATTAGTAAAGCTGTTGACTTCATTCAACATAACAAGTTTGAGCGCCCTAGATCAAAATAATTTTATGCCTAAGTTGCATCTGTGAACCGTATTCATAGACAATTCCTGAGCAAAGTATTTTCATTTGCTTACCTGCTCTATAAGCACCTGTAATCGAAGGAACTGTCTGTGAGTCGCATTCATAGAACGGGCAATGGTGCCTTCACATTGCTCGATTTATACATCCAACTTATTTGTATGATTTTCTATTCGAGTTGATTTCGAATGAAATATATACCGTGATTCACGTAACTTTCCGAGGCCTGCGCCCAATGCACGCAACCCAATATTCAAAAATCATAGCATGCTAGATACCAAAACATATATTTAAATTTCATATTTTTTAAAACTCCTGACAGAAATAATTGTGAAACTGACAATTGAAATTTACAAAATGTATTGAAACGGTTTTAATTAATTAAAATAAATACAAACGTTATGAAAACGAAAACTATGTGAAGATAATTCAACAAATTTTTAAGGGCATACTTCCAAAAGTGTTGGTAAAATGTTTTTCAAGAAATTTAAATAAATATCACCGATCAAATTATTTTCAAGAAAATAGAGACCAATAATGTAATCGTTTACTATGCCGCATCACACATTGATTGAAAGACGTTTAGAAGATTGCTTTGTCGTATCCAGTGTGGATTTTCCAACTCATAATAATGGCAGTTGTGACGGTTAACTGCTCCATTATTCGAAAATTTTGTCTCATCACAATCTTAATAAATCCTCCTGGTGATCTACCTTGGTTGGGTGTCTGAACTCAGGGTAACGATGCCTGTATATTCTGACTGCAACAACTGCATTTATGCTCATATCCAAGTTCATCGTTTAAATATATTTTGCAAATTTAAATTGTCAGTTTGACAGTTATTTCTGTCAGGGGTTTCCAAACATATGAAACTTAAATAAATGTTTTTTTGTATGATAGCATGTTGTGATTTTTGAATGTTGGTTGTGTGCATTGGGCGTATGCCTCAGAAAGTTACGTGAATCACGGTGTATATTTACCTTTACACTATCCGAGAAAATTACCTCTTTACACATACACATACACACATACACTTAAAAAATATAGCGCATTTCATAATATCATATGCGAATAGATTATACCCTAAACTTCTGTGCTGATTAGTGTTTGAAAGTTTACTGTTTAACTTGTTTTTTTAAATTCAACGTGCCGAAAATGGTTTGAGAATGTCATCGAGGAGCATGTTAAGGAGAAAACTTCTGGAAGCTTCTAGAAGAAGTTTATTTGAAAACACGTAGTACGTGAAACGATACGGAACGACAGTGTACGAACTGAAAAAAGTACATGCGCATGACATAACTGAACAAATCGTACGAAATCTCGTATGAGAATAGGTACAGTCCTATTCTTGACAAATTCGAATGCTTTCTCGAATGCACCCTCGAATGTTGGAACTCAAATAGTAAACGAGCTGCTCGGAACGAAAAATCGGATGGAAACTCGAACAATGTAAATGCACCATAAGGTTGCTTACGCGTTCTTCCAGCAAACACTTCGCTCTGGAATTGTCTATGAATACGGTTGCATCTATTTTCTATCTATTTTAATATAGATATTATATGGTGTATGTGGTCTCATTTCAAATACCTAAAGTACAATTTTAATAAAAAGTTTTGTTTTAATTTTTTGACTAAATGTTTTTTTAAAAATATGTATGAGTTTATGTTTGACATGGTACTATGTGTTCTCAAGAATATTTTGTAAAAACTAGACATGAGGATAATTATAAGGTCTTCATAATATGTAAGTTAAATAGTTCAAAGTTTTCTAACATTTAGAGATCATAATGGTGAATAAACAATTAAATATTATGTGTATGCGCGCGAAGTTCTTAAATGAGATTAACGACGTTTATTTCCGATTACAAAATGCATCCCTGGAGATGTTCACTTTTTTAAACGCTCTACATAAGTGCAGTAAAACTGTCAAGGCTTACACCAATCTTAATTTATTTTGCAGAAAATATTACTAAGAAATAATGTAAGAATTTTTATTGCGGCTACTTGAATACGGTGTATTGTGGAAATTTCAAAATATTTTCTGAAATATTTGAAAGAGCCAATTTAAATACAGTGAGCGGGTAAGGTGTGGAATAAATTCATTCAAATCGGAACAATTGATTTTCAACATAAATCCTAACCCGGTCAATTTTAATTTATAAAAATACACATTTCTATACCAAATCCAATTCTCAACCATCATTAATTTGCTTTATAGCAATGACGTCATCGATATTTTTTTAAATTGCAAAATAGTTTCTTATTTTATTTAGTTTTTAAATAAAATTGTGCAATTGCGAAATGCCATCCACTTGTCTCTCGATAATAAAATTGTAAAACAATTTTCCAACTTCACAGTTATTTACATTATGCTTTCAAATTTTATTTATTTCCTAAATAGAATTAGTTTGACAAATTAGTTTTGACAAATGCCAAAACGAATGGCCGTCTGATGCAAGTTTTGGGATGGTTTACAGTTTACCGTATTGGCATTAAGTTATAAATGCTTTACGATTCGCTTGCGAAGATGAAGGTAGAATCAGGTAAAGTATTTTCATGTTCATGTCAATCAGTTATAAATGTTTTAAATTTTACCAAAAGTAACTTCGTGTAATAAATAGAGACCGCGTAAATGGAGATATTATTGTATTTATTTACGTGCGGAAGGTGTATGAATACGCAAATTATTCGTCTATTTGTGTATTTGTCGTAACCCCGTACTTGACCCCTGATGAATATTTAACAAAGTTGCACTATTCTGTCTTTTTATTATCCTCAACAAAATATTTACTATATTTATTGAAGCATTTATCTAATGACTACAAGTAAACGCCTTCATAACTGTCGATTTCAGCACCCGTAGAGAAAATATTACACACTAGTGAGTTTTTGTTTACCATAACATACATACCATAACAATAATAACATACAGAAACTTTCACACACTTTTCTATTGATCAAAAGAAATTTGCAAGAATTTCATCTTTAGATTCATTTAAAAATTTAAGACATTTTTGATAAATTTATTGAAAATCACATCACCTTATTTTCCATAGTAACCGAATGTGAATATTAACTGTATTTATTTCACAATTTGTCAAACGTCACAGTCACCATGGTTTTCCTCAGTTTTATATCGATTATATTAACGTGTCAAAATTTACCCGATTAAATTTTGACGTCTCAGACGTGTCAAAATTTACCCGATTAAATTTTGACGTTTAATAGCTTCTGAATTTTTTTTTGCAATCATTATCAAGGATTTCTCGACAAGTAAATAAATAATTCGTTGTAAAATCTATTTATGCAAATTAATAATCAGGAAATAATCATGCCGAATACCCCGCGTGCATGAAAATAGCCTGATTAAATTTTTACGTTTTTGTCGCAACGTTTTGCCATAAAGAAATATTTCTCGTAAATTTTCCACCCAAACTCTCGTGCTGCGCACTCGAGATTTTGTTACGTGGAAAATTTGCTCGACATATTTCTAGGCAAAACATTTTGACAGAAACGTCAAAATTTAATCGGCTATTTTGATGCACTTGTGATATTACTGTTGATTATTTAGTTAATGAGGCATATTTTTCTATGATGCTTTCTGTAACCATTTTTTTTTGAGATTTCATTATTAATCAATTAAATGATCTTCTAAAGATATATTATGTATTTATCCTACCTTTTTCGCAATTTCGCTGGACGAATATTAACTTAAAAGTAAACATTTCCGCTTTTTCCGCCCGACAACTGGTCTGGATTGGAAGGATGAGGAAACTTAGCTGCATTTCTGAATAAACTTACTTGAACGGACAATACAGAGATACCTGCCATCGTAGTTACTACATTCTTGCAACCCTAGAAACAAAATAATTTACTTTCAAACGAAAATTTTGATTTTAATTAATAGACGTTTAATAAAGGCGTGAGATAAAACGTTGTCGTTTACTCGGGTGTTACTAAATATTACTTGGAAAGTATAACACGCAGTTAAAACTTTGAACGATTTTCTTAACTTCCTACATAAATTCGGCTTATAACCAGCATCTCGCATGCAGATGTGAAAAATACCCAAGTACACCTAGCTTAAAGCCAAGGTCTCTGTAGGTACAGAAAGAAATTGCAATTCCAGTATATTGTAATAGCTGAGTTATTTATGATGGCTGGCCGTAAGCTGCTTGACCGTCATCAAAGTAAAGGACGTTTTGCATATCCCAATTTCTAATATCGGTAGTACTTATCCAGGTACCTACTATACTTTTAAAAGTTCTTCAATTTCGAATGAAACTTAACGCGGGTTTTAAATGTGATGTTAAACGGTAATCGTGCTGTATCAAGAATGTTTGGGCTAAATGTACTTTACGTACAGGAATAATCAAGTGGCCTATTTTAGAAGAAAACGTTCTAAAGTAGGTACCTACTAGAAAATCGTCAAGATGGACTAATTGTGACAAAATATTTTATATTCGTTTGTTTGCATTAAATAATAATAATAATAATAATTTAGTGCTTCGCGAAAAGATTTAGACGACAAGATTGTAAAAATGTGTCGACAAAAGAAAACAGCACAATTATGTATTATCTCATATTGGAAATATGGATGAAACTCCGGTTACGTTTGACATGATTGGAAATAGAACGATTGATGTAAAAGGAATGAAGACTGTAAAAACAACTGGAAACGAAAAAAGTCGCTTTACTGTGGTGCTTTCCTGCCTCGCGGGCGGTACAAAGTTAAAACCGATGATAATTTTTAAAAGAAAAACGTTGCCGAAAGTTAAATTTCCATAGTTGGATGGCTGAAGCAGGGATTAAACTATGGAATCAAAATGTTTAGAGTAAACGGCCAGGACCATTACAAGGTCCAAAAGGTCTTTTAGTTTGGGACATGTTTAAGTATCATTTGACGGATGAAGGAAAGGAATTGTTGAAGAATTGCAACACCGATATGGCTGTTATTCCAGGTGGATTAACTTCATTACTTCAACCTTTAGACGTTTGTATAAACAAACCTTTCAAAGAAAATTTGAGGAAAGAATGGAATACATGGGTGCTAGAAGGAAAAAAGACGTTTACAAAAGGTGGACAAATGCGTCATGCTTCTGTAGAGTTAATGTGCGAATGGATTGTAAAGGCATGTAAAGGCGACATAAAAACAGAAACAATTTCAAAATCGTTTAAAAAATGTGCCATATCAAATAATTTAGATGATAGTGAAGACGACTATTTGTGAAAGTGAAATTGACGACATTCCGGAGTGCATTATAATGAACCTTTTTTATCATGCTTATCTGATAAAAATTATTTTTTTAATAATTTTTTGTTTTCTCTATAAAGTACCGACCGATTTAATAATAATGTTTGTTCTACCTTAAGTTTTTATATTCTAAATATTGTCTTTTATCTACCAAAATATACCTATTAAATATCTCTAATTTCTGAAGCAATAATTTTTATACCCGACGTATAACACGCACCCGAAAACTTGAACTCATTTTTTAATCTTAAAAGTACGTGTTATACGCTGAGCTATACGGTAGCTATTATCCAACGCCTACAGGTAAGTGCCCCATAATAGTGCCAATTTTAACAGCATAATGACGTAGCGGCGTGATCAGCACGTGTAACTTAAAACTTGAATTTCTATTTATTACTATAGGATAATGATTTTGATCTTGTCGAAACTAGACAACATAGAAAACGTGAGGAAATTTTACTTGCATTCCTGAATAAAAATGTTGACAAGCAAAAATTAATTTTAAATTTCTATCTTATAATTGATTAAAATACTTTAATTTTTTGTATCGCAGTATAAGATATACCGACGAAATTATTTAAAGTGCCTCTGATCATCAAACTAGCCGATCTAATCAATATATCCATAAAAGGGATCTACCAAAGCTTCGGTGAAATGAAAGTAACTTTAATTCAGTTTGTTTATTTTATTACCGAAATCAAAGTATTTTTTATTTCCGCAAAGACAGCGCAAAACAAAAAGAAAATATAAGTGTTCTTTTAGTCCACAAAATTATTTACTAATTTAAAAAATTGAAATATTTTACTATACTTATATTAATATACTTATAAAAATAAATTAAATGCAGGTACATTCTGTGAAACTCAATTAAAACCTTTTCAACTTCACAGAACACAATTTATAATCTAAGCTAAGAAGCAGTTTCGATTGGTGAAGCAAACTGTTATAAGTAAGTGTTGAACTCAATTTCAAGAGAAGAGAAAAAACGTTTAAAAGTTAAGCAGTATGTCTGCGTTGAGTAACTCTTGTAGGTCGAAGTAGATCAATTTAACGAACTTTTAATTACATTATCTACTTAGTACTTAATTGTACAGCTTTGAAATGAATTTCCGACGCGATCAATAACGCAAAGACTTAATTCAATTTTCACAAGTCAAGAGTGAACATAAGTATAATGAAATTTGAAAGACATTTGTGATTTTTCGTCAAGTAAAATTAGTGAGAAACTAAATTTTCAACAAGACGGGAAAAAAAGAATATCGGTGATCAAGTGTAAGTAATATTCCGATAGTAAATTGAAAATATGTGTAGCAGACTTTACACCTGTGCAAATTTTATTAAAAATGTGAATTTATGAATCCCTTTTGTTCGTGTTTCTAGTGTGAAAACCTTTGGGATGCTATTTTTCACGTTCATGGTAAGATAACAGGATTTGCCTCAATATGGGGATACGATCTCGGTTCACACAAATTCACCGGGATAATTTCTCAATCTGGGGTCAAATCTCTTGTATAAATAAAGGATACGCGATAATCGTGTGATAGAAAAACTCATCGTGATAAATTCCTCGGACTCCCATAATTTTTTATTTCGGTTGACGCGAACTACCACAAATTAATTCCGAATGTATTTACTTGAAGTACGCAGAGGTGTGCGATAATGCTAGTGACGCTCTTGCATACCACGAGGCCGACCTGACCGTCTACGTGTGGTGCCGAAATAATTAGACTATAAATTTAAACAGAAATAATAAACTTTATTTTATCCGGCATTATTTTCCCCCTATTTACCGTTGGCTGTTGGTAATTGCTTTTAAAACGGTCTTATAAAATAATTCCTCATTTTGAATAGTACGGTAATTATGATTTATCTGCCATGAGGAAAGGCCATATCGATCAATCTCAGTTGAAGTTTAAAATATACAATTTGATGGATTAAGGTTTTGTAGCGTTTTATTCTCTTATTTCTAATTAAGCTTTTGGATGGTGGTTTTAGTCAGAAAGATAAAAGGAAGTAAGTAGGGACTTGTATTTGATTTAGAGCTGAAAGTTTGAAATTTGTTTACCTTTATCTCCTGGAGGAGCAGAGTTTCGGTTTGTTATTAATTGATGGCGCAAAATGATTAAGGTGCAAAAATAATTTAGTTTATAACGAACTTAAGAAAAGTTAATGGTAAAATGTATACAATGCCTTTAGAAGAGTGCCAACAACTAACTCAATCCCGCAAAAGTTTTTCCTTCTAAAATTTTATACAATAGAAAATTGCGGCACTAACATCTTATCGTCTGTGTAACTGAGTCATTTATTTTATGGTAACTGTCAAACCGGGTGATGATGTGTGCCCCACAGGTATTTTTTATGCTCTCGTTGGGTGCATTCGCGTCCGCCTGTTATGGTAAGCAATAATGATTACATCAAAAAGTATTTCCTGCGCAATGAATGCCAATTTCGACATTTATTTGTCTCGACGGTTACAAAATAATTAAACATTCCGTTGTGCAAAATAATTTAAGATGCACGAACGCCCCTCACTTTCGAAAACAACCGTAATTTAGTCGAAAACAGTGGTTTACTAGAAATTTTGTCTGCTCGTGTGCTGACCTTTTCCAATAATCGCAGTGAGGTAATTTAAGATTTCCGCTCGGTGTCCTTGACATTAATTTGCAAATTTAATAAAACGGTTCGCAATTTTGTGTGATCTTGTGTTACACCCGGTGACATGCGTAATGACGTTTCCGTGTGAATCAAAATTTTGCATTCAAAAGATACAGTATTGGTTAATGTTACCGGTTTGAGATGTAGTTACGCGACTAGTCCTTGACTCTGTTTTCCAAGGCAAGGTCGCTGCAAACCCTCCTTAAGACAAGGCTCCACATTCGTTCCTGATATATATTATCGCACTCACGTATGTGCATCCGTAATAGTAACTGTGCTCCTTTTAGATTAGTCAATTACGTAAGTAAATTCTATCTTTTTAAATGTTAAATGGGCTTTTTTGCAGAAATTCACAATTAAACTTTTTTTTTCATTTTTACCACGACTGCACAAAAATTTATAAAAATATTATAGCTCTCCATCGATTTCTTTAAGCTCTTTAGTGGTAGCTACTTGTATTTTCCAATTTATTTTTAGACCTTTAAAAATTAAAAAATACATTGCAAGAGCAAATAAAATATATTCATCTGAGTAGATCAAGTTGAAGATTTCATGAACCTGAGCAAAATAATAAAAACCGTTCAACAAACGGCGAACTATGCAACCTAATTACTAATTAATGTTTTGCTATTTCCTTTTAGAAGTTTAGTTTATCTGAATCATAGAATCTCATACATAATAAGTTTATAATTACAAGATCTTCAGATTGGTTTCACTATGTATCAATTATTGTCATTCCCCTTATTTCAAATGCATTTTCCACTAGTCACAATTATTTACATGAAATCCTCATGTGTTTATTTTTTGACAAGAGGGAAAAGCATTTAAGATAAAATAAAACTGTAAATCTACTTCTGCTTTTAGATATCGTTTGCGATTTTCACGCTTACTTTAGACTCCGCCTTGACGCAATTCACGGTTAATGAGATTTTTCAAAAGCTTTATTCAGTGATTGAATGATTTTAGAACGGTTTTTTTCAATACTGATTTTCAACAGTACCTCACCTGAATTTCAAGGAAATGAACCGTACGCGGAATTTGACGTAACGTCAGCAATAATCATACTCGTTTACCTTGCATCCTTTTGAGATCAAGGATGGTGGTCGAAAGAATGTTGGTATCAAATTTATAGTTCCTGTATCAACCTCCAATATTTTTGTCGTCAATACTGGTGCAGGGTCGTTCTCACCTTGTTGTTCAATAGTGTGGCCGTCTGTGTGATGTAATATTTTTTATTTATTTCAGGATGTCGGTTTTATCTATTGCCCTTTCCGTGTTCTTGGCAACTACAGTAAGTTGCCAGTTTTTATCACCAGGATTTAATTTAGTGGGAGTTCCTGGAATTGTTCCTGCTCCTCAAACGGGAAGAAGCTTAGCACATCCTGCTGTTGTAGAAAACGCACGTGCAGAATCCCAGCTACCGGCGGAATTATTAAATCCATTTTATAAAAATCCCGCAATTGCGGCAGGTCTTGCGAAAGAATCGTGGTTAGCGAATAAAGAGTTCCCCGTGCATCATCGTGAAGCTGAAAAAATATCAAGATCAGCAATTTACAAAATCATTCAACACGCTGGTTTTAATGACAGAAAGAGATAAATATCAAATGATTGACTGATATGTTAACTGCTTTTTAATTATTTATTTATTCGTTATAAATATAAATTAAGTTCAATTTGTAATTTTTTAACATCCAGATCCTCTATTTTATAAACTGCACAATTGCCTACAAGGTCGACTTTCTAAAATATTTTTGCAATAATCAACCGTAAATTCCCGGCAGCACCGTTAGAATGTCCGTTTTTAAGTTTTACAACACTCATAGATAACTCGCAGATAAGCAAGCACCATTCCCGGTAGGGATCAAGTTCTTACAACGATGCTGTTAGGTACTGCAACGACAAAGAATTTATGTTCACAATTTGCTTGTTTCTCTTATTTCGAACAGCGTTGGGACCTCAAATTAATTTTCATTTTTGAAAAAGCGTTTTGAACATCTCAAACGCGGTGCTATAAATGAGAAGAAATGAAACAGTACATCACTGACAAATTCGGCGACTGAAATAGTTTATCATATTAACAAGACAAACTAAATTCCACCCAACTAGGCTTGTTATTGTAATTTCGTATAATTGTATTTTACAAAGAATTTTTTATGGCCGGACCGGCGCCAACTACAGGCTAATTTACTGACAACGATACCACCTATTCATTCTTATTATACAGGGTCGTTCAAATTCGTTTATAATAATAATAAATAGCAACATTGGGCATTTAGAATTTTAGTAAAGCGATGAGATGTGAACGAAACGTTTTAAAAATCCACATCAAGTTTAAATATCGCAAAATTTGCATAAATTCCTGGAGTTCAGTTAAACGCAGGTACCTTACCTTGTATACAATTCTTTGCAAAAAGGTTTTATTATCAGTTAGTACTTAAAGTGCATAGACATGTCGAAACTTACAAATTTTTCCAATATTTCTGGCGGGGGTTAGTTTAAGGGTGGCTATAAAAACTGGTTTCCAAATGAATCCCCTAGTTACAGTGAACATTTTCGACAAGTAAGTGTACATTTTAACATATTTTATGCGTTTAGGGCAAATTAAAACTGTTTACAGGCACCTCATCAAGATGATTGTTCCACTTATTTTAATTGTATTCCTCGGCATTGCCACGGGCGAAATTTCGCAAACCGTAAAACCCCCGTCTTCATCGGTGCCTTCATACCAACCTGATCAAAGTGCTGCTTACATACCGCATTCAACTTATCCATATGACACGTACGGATCTAACTCTGCATACGAGGGATATCTAGTGCCTGCCGCAGCAAATCAGTATCCATCTCAAATTGCTGCACCGGTATGTAACTAAATAATTTAAAGTTTCGTTCTGTATAACTGATAAAAAAATTAGGGCGTGTTGGCTTTGACCTTAAGAGCTTTTGCAAAAGCTGGACTGTTCTTTCTTGGCGGAGTTGCTGTGCTGGTCGTCGGTGGAATATTTACTACTGCCGTCTGTTCATTGACTCCTATTTGCACCATCTCGTTTACTGGATTAGGAGGCATTAATAAAGAAGCTGTAAGGTCTTTTATTAATCCGGATAACGTTTCAACGGCTGCAGCTTTCGTGCAGAATGCTATAACAAAATATCAGCGCATGCAACGTTCGCCTAATGGAAGCTAAAGTTAAATTAAAATTACTCATCGAGCGGGTCGAAACAATTTACATTACTATTTTTCTTATTTTGTATTCTTATTATTACTTTTTTAGCTTATTCAAGCATTATTAAATAAATGATGCAACTATGAATTAATAATATTAAAACTTTTATTATTTTATTTATTCAGGTTAATTAAGATTAAATTTATGTTAAATTTTAATAGATTGTTATGAAATTTTCAACAATAAATTTCTTAATATAATATGTGTTTATAATGGATTATTAACTACCCTACCACTGCAGTTTCGAGGATTATTGGAGTTGATATGTGAAAATAATATACACAAGTAAACAAAAATTGGTTTCATTAATCACAACAGTGTTATGGAATGTGTTTCAATAATCAATGAATAAACATATTACTTACATAAGGTTTATTTAATTCTTTATGTGGTTATCGATCGTTGCCAAAATATTTTAGCTACCTACTTGTATTCAGGACGGTATCTTCATAAAATCTGAATGATAAAATATGTCTAAGTGAGTTCCTCCATATATAAAATGATAAAATTACACGGCTTCTACTGTTATCTCTTAAATCGTTCTGATTTTTTCGTTCTAGACGATGTAGAGACATGGATTTAGGTCTCTCGCGTGCTGTACTGAATATGCAATGAACTCTTTCACATGGGAATAACATAATATGCTCATATATCGGTTCCAATTCGATTCTGTTTCGTAATTGCGAAATGTACAGTGTGCTTCTGAAAATTGTAATTAAGACCGGTTAATAAATAATCCTACAAGTTGATGAGAAATCGACGACCTATTACAGTGGATCCACGTAATCCGGATTCATTTCATATTTATTGTTGTTACTCACTTCTCCATAGTAACGTTTTAGCCTCGGATTCGTGATTGAATTGAAGCAGTTTTATTGCATCTTTACAAGCATAACGCGTAAATTGATTTTTTCGGACAATTTTAATTTAACTTCACAAACTGGGTCAGTGTATGGACACGGAGGGTGTCGTACCCCTAACGAATAACAGGTTAGATGCTTTCATTTTAACCTTTTAAACATCTTCTCAAATGTAAATTTATAAATTGTTAATTTCCGCTTTACATTTATTTTGTCGTGAGGTAAATCATGTGTGGTATTATGAGTTATCCGACCTATTTATCATGCCATTATTACATTCTTGTCATTTACTTCAAAAGAAACCCACTTCAACGTAAATAATGGAATTTTTATGTATTGTATGCGTGAACCCTTCGTACGGCTGTGTACAGCAACGCATGATTCGGTCTTTTTTACTGAAAAATCATCTTAAATCAGTTGTTAACATTTTTTTTCTTTTCAAGCAATCTATCGAGCAAGATGAATAATTCAATCGACTTATACTATTTCCCGGCCAGCCCGCCAAGTCGAGCTGTAATGTTGGTGGCTAGAACGGTAGGGGTTAAATTGAACCTAAAGTTAGTCAATATTATGGAAGGGGGTCACTTGGCACCGGAATTTTTGAAGGTAATAAAATCCGCAACTTGTTCTTCCGGTTAATAATATTTTCTTTTAGATCAATCCCCAACATACAGTTCCAGTTTTAGTTGATAACGATTTGATTCTGACCGAAAGGTACACTTAACGATAAACCTGTTCAAAATCTCATGATCCAAAATAAAATAACAAATCGTTTGCACTTCAAAGCTTACTTATATTTTCGTTTAGAGGTTTAGTTTATTTGAATCAAAGTTATTTTATTCTGATTTAATGTTTTCTAAAATTTTGGCGCGCTTTATCCAACACCGTCAACGTTTTTAGGCCTTACTTATGATTAGCGTAAATTGTGTTTCATGAGATCTTAAAACAGCTACATGTAAAAGGTGCAACCAACATAAGAGGACGAACTTTAGGGCAGTGTTCTATGATCAAAAATAAATCAAAAAGTTTTAATAGGTCTCTGTCTGTAAATGCCTCAATTCCAAGATATTAACCTTTAAAGTTGTAAATGCGAGTCATATAAAGTACGTGATATCTGCAAAACCTTGATTAATGTTTCGTGTCGCTTAGAACCGTGGATAATGTAATTAAAGTTACTTAATTTAATTCATTAATTAATCTCAATCACATTTAAAAGTAATGTAATTAACAAAAAGATTACTTGTGAGCATTATGTTAACAAACTAAAGTCTAGATTAGATGTTCAAAGTAGCCTCACGACTCAATGCACGCATATACAGGTTAAATCATAGACTGTCTGTGGATTCATAAGTGTGTCAACGACACATTGGCCCAACATATTTTCACTGTCGTTTTGAACCTCATAAACTAAGGATTTCAAATGTCTACCATAAAACTCCAAAAGACTGAGATCAGGAGATCTTGAACGCCATGAGACTGGTCCTGATCGACCTATCCATTTGTTGGGATACATTTGATTAAGTGCTCTGTCGTGCATAAATCATATATTATTTCTTAAAGCTAAAGGAACATCGTCCAACAGTTCGGGAATGTTATGTAATAGAAAGCTTCTGTAACTATCGCTTGATAGAACATAATAGAACGTTAGATGCGGATTGTCTTCTGTCCAGTGATGCTGGTTGTGTAAATTTCCAATGCCATTTCTCGTCAATGTAGCTTCGTCGATAAATAAAGCAGAGACACCAAATGGGATTCGATATTTCCTGAATATGCCATGTACTAAAATGTTGTCAGGCGGGATAATCAGCAAGCAAAAGATTTTGAAAATGTTATCAATAAAGAAGCTTTCCGTGAATTACTCCGCAAGTAGTCATATGATCTACATTAATTGTTTCCGCTAATTATTCGGAGCTGATACATGGATTGCCGTCAACTGTATCCAAAATGGCCTTTTCTAATTCCAACATGCAAAGAGATTGCGGACTAAAGTGTTACGTGATACAGTACTTGTCTCGCTGGTATGTACAAAGAAGCAAACGTTTTATGATGTGGCTGCTGTCGATTTAGATGATACTTTTGATATAACTTTGCAGCCTCGTGGTCATTACCACACGACAAAAATCATTTCTGCTTTTTCGACAAAAGAAAAATTTACAATTATATTATTGCAACTAAATTTAACTTATTTTTCTCAAAATTCAATTATTTGATCAATAACTTAAGTAACCTTTGAAAATATAGGACAATCTTTAAATGTTACTCAGATTTAAAACTTTAAAGCTTAATGTCGTTTATTAGAACCATTTGATTTGTTTTTAATGGTAGAATCAATCCCCTTATTCTAGTTGCACTCTGTATAATAAAAAAAAGTTTTTCTAATTATTTCTTTTTTTTAAGTCGTGCAATAATGATCTATTTAGTCACTCAATACGGAAAAGATGACACTCTGATTTCTAAAAAACCAAAACACGCAGCTGTGGTTCATCAACGATTATTCTTCGATGCTTGCACACTTTACCAGCGCCTAATCGAATATTATGTAAGAGTTATTGTTAATTATTTTTGGAGATAAATGATTTTAAATGTGTTATCAGGTTCCGGTAGCATTTTTGGGTCTTGCTCCCGACGAAGTAAAGGCCGCCAAATTTGAAGAAGCTTTAGGTTGGTTGGACGGATTTTTAGAAAACGGTCCGTGGGTAGCCGGTCAAAATATAACCATTGCCGATTATTCCATTGTAAGCACTATTTCAACAGCCGAGGTAAGTGGTTTCCACTTGCAAGCAGGAAATAATTATAGGTTTCCAGGCTGTTTTGTTTGATATTTCGAAATATCCCAACATAGTCGTTTGGTACGAAAAGGCAAAAATGGCAATCGCACCGCACGGTTATGACGAAATCAATCAAGTTGGGGCCAACATGATAGGTGAAGCATTTAAAAGCAAACTGAATTAGTTGTCTACTTTTCGAACTTCATGTTATAAATATTGAACACGCAATAAAAAATTATTCTGCAGTAATTTGATTGTTTTTTTTTTGAAAATGGCGCCAATCCGGCTATTTTTGTTCTGACATTCTCCGAAGTCGTCGCGTAATGCGGCCAATAAGTGTAGAGCTTTAACCTCCACCAGTCCATGTTGGAATTCACCGGTCTACGCCGTAAAAAAAGCATTTACATCACAATAAGTGCTTGCGTGGAGTAGTAGCGTTCATTTCCGACTCTCGACAGCTCCAATTAAGTGAGTATGAGTAAAATTCATAAAACGTTTATGATATCAAAACACATGCTAATAGTTTTGAAATACGATATAATATGTTTATTTACAATTAATTCGAACAATACCGGCAAACGAGGCGTGGTTATAACCGCTTGCCGGTTTATCAGGATTTTTGTAAAACGCAGATTAATATTATCATATAAATAAAAATCGAATTTTTTCAAAAAGAATATATTTGTTGTCAATAATTTATGAAATCTTTGAAAACTTGTTTAAAAAGTTTCTCGAGCGCAAAATTTAACACTTCCGGAAGTTTCCCGGTTGGGAAACTGAATAAAACGAAATTATGAGTCAACTTGATAATTTACGGTTTTTTACTGGGACCACCTGCAACTTCCCAACCATTTCCTTTGGCCTTGATGCTACTGATCGGTTATTCAAAAATCCGTCTGCCTCATTGCATAAAAACGGTTGCGACGTTGTGACATTGTGTCAAGGGAATCTTTTTGATCAATATTATTTAATATCATGATTCATATAATTAGGATCACGCGAGAAATAAATTACCGTACGGAAATTGCCCAATTGTGTAATACTTTAGAAAGCGTTTGTGGTGAACCGCAGAGGTTTTTGAGCATTTCCTTCAACAAGAACCACCATTCATTGCCATATTTGCGTTGATTAAACTGCAAACTGTACGTATTAAGACCATCCCGTAGGTGTCTTCGTTTGTAAATTGCCTTTTGGAACGGACGTTAACCCACTTTCACTTGAACTCCCCATATCAAATTGAACATAGCAAAACTGTAAGTACAGACATACAATGTATTTTTGCTAATTTGTCCTGTAATAACAAACAAACGAAATTGTTAGTGTGACTGTGCACAAAATTTTTATTGTTCAATGATAAGCGTTTTATTTTTATTTACTTGTGTAATCCACTATCTATAAATAACTGGATCGGATGCACGCACCAATTCATTATCTAAATAATTAAACCTCTCATAAAGATAGGTAATGCAGTCGTGTCCAATTTTTTTCGTTTGGGTTTTTTGAATTAAATTTATTATTTCATTAACAGTTGTTCAATATGACCATCGATTTGTACTACGTTCCTGGAAGCGCCCCTTGCCGCGCCGTGTTGCTCACAGCTAAGGCAGTCGGTGTGGAATTAAACCTGAAACACCTAGATTTGATGAAAGGGGAACACTTAACTCCGGAATTCATTAAGGTAAGGTAGCTGGTCTTAAAGGTTATTTGAAATTCAATTTTGCAAATCAATTTTTGGATAATTTGGTATAATTTTGAAAAAAATAGATGGTTGTCTGGTTTATTTTTGTTTTAACCTTGGATGTCGGTTGGCTGGTGGAAAGAAGCGCCTTGAACCACGAATTAAAGTCAAGGTTCTTTCTCAATCTTCAAAGTATCTGAATTCTGCTAAACATTTATGTAATAAAACGTTACAAAGAATTTTCCATTGAGTAAATATTTTATCAGAAACATTTAATGAGTAATAACTGTTACGGATTAAAGGGAAAGCAGCGCAGTGATAACTTCAAACATCTCATACTTCATTAATAACTTACAAGTCTAAAATAAGTTTGAATTGACGTAAACTTTATCAGGTTTTTCCTAGGTTTTTAAGTTTGTTAAAGTTTTCCATGAATGTTTGTACAGTCATACCCCGATATTACGCAATAGGTGGGACCGACAAGAATGGTGCAAGTCATGGTACAAATTTTTAAGCCAAATTGCCTAGCAAAATTGACAAATTGATCAGGTTCTCTAGTCGTATCAGCTTTAAGCGGGGGATGATTGGCGGAGGGGGAGGGAAAACGATGAATCGCGTAAGACGGAGTACCACTGTATAGGTTATCCCCTCTAATGTTCTGCCCTGCTTAAACTAAAGGTCCTATCTGCAATTTATCTGTTTTGAGATAAATTAACTTTTGTTAACTTCTTTTATCAACTTTTTATTATTTAGTTTATTGCATTCATTTTTGTGGCATTCAATTCACCAGTTCCTTATACTGATGTACCTACTCTAATATTATTCAAAATTAAAACTTTGATACAATTTGATATTTGTTGTAGATAGGACAATATCACGTACAGTAAGTGATAGGTGAAAACAAATTTATTTTTTTCTAAATCCAAGTGAACTGAATTGCAACAATAGTAACTATAAACTATTAACACTGAAAACAATAAGCACAGTACTTGAATAATCTAAATTTTCATTATTCCTCCTACAATTTCATTTTGTTAACTGAAATATGCGTGCTTAGTAAAAAAAGTCCTATCTGCACAAAAATAGGGCATTATGTCTAAGCATTACATATGAATTTTCTAATAAGTAATGTTTGCCAATTTGCACTTAGGACAAAACATTTAGATGTTTTTTTTTAGCATGTTAATAATGCTTATCAGGGATTTGTAGAGAGCTGTAGAAATTATACGTGAATCCTTTGAACTTAAAAACTCAAAATCGACAATTTTGCAGATAGGACCTTTTGTTTAAGGACGGCAGTGTTCCTGCGGTACCGATTATTAATAATTCAATCTTTTTTTTTATAATCATTGTCAGGGCTTTTAGAAAAAGTTACTACCGAGTCCCACCAGTGGTGGGATTCGCAGCGGTTCGGCAGATTCCCTTCCTAAAAGTTTTGTAGTTCGGCCAACCGATTGTTAAAATAATGCTTCAATATATAAAACAATAATAACACTTCGAATCTGTCGCTAAATTAAGTTTTTGTTAGAAATTTAAAAGTTCGGGGCCTCCCGAAAAACTTGACTGTTTTCTTTCCATTATATTTATTGTTGTCTCGTCATGTTTCAACTTTAGAACCCATCTAAAAATTAGTCTTAATTATCAAAGTTATTTTAAGGGATATGCAAATTCTCAATGCGAGATGTCGAATTCAAATTCACGAGGGGACTTGAGAAATCGTAAAACGACACTATTAATTGCAGGTCGCCACCTGAACTTTCGCCGTTCACCTAATTGCTGTTTAAAATACAATTTAGGGATCCGTTAGGTCGGTGACCCTAAACCAGTGGCCCTGGCCGTATCCCAAAATGCAAAAGCTTGGAAGCGCGAAAAATTTGTAGTACGTTTTGTTATTTAAATTGTGGTTTAAATCAAAAATTATCAGTTATTTTACATCACATTACATAATATTACATAATATTGCATATTACATTATGGGAGATCGTCCCGGCGACGTGGATCTGGATCGGTGTTGCCGTTTAGCATCTAGTTACACATTAATGTGAGAAAAATAACGAAAATTGCCGAGCGACCGACGAACTATACAATCTAAAAATGTTCACTCTTCACATCTTTTATTTTTCAATAGTTCCGATTTTTCCAACAGGGTCGACGATTCGTGCACAGCACTAATCTTTGCTACAACTAAATTTAGCAACATTTTGTAAATAGTAACTTTCCATAACTCGGAACAGGTCGGCATGGGAGTATATGGGTTACAGACTGTTTTTTCAACTCTTCACATGCAGTCTACTGTCCGCCAAAACATAATCTTAAAAGCGAAGACTATAAAACTTTCCTACAA
Source organism: Dascillus cervinus (assembly GCA_949768715.1). Classification (NCBI taxonomy): domain Eukaryota; kingdom Metazoa; phylum Arthropoda; class Insecta; order Coleoptera; family Dascillidae; genus Dascillus; species Dascillus cervinus. The sequence continues at coordinate 12,760,564 of OX458316.1, read as the reverse complement.
CACTCTGGAGAAAGATTCATTATAGGAGGCGATTTCAATGCTAAACATACGGATTGGGGCTCCAGACTAATCACTACTAAAGGTAGGGAACTAAAAAGAGCCATCAGAGAAGTTGGGGGAAATTTTCATTCGACAGGTAAACCCACATACTGGCCAACAGATAGAAATAAAATACCAGACCTGTTAGACTTTTTTATCTCAAGAAAGGTTTCACCAAACTTTATTGAAGTGGAAGAAAATTTTGATCTGAATTCCGATCACTCGGCGGTGATACTAACGCTGAGTGAAAAAATAATAAAAAAAGTAGCAAGACCAGCACTGGTAAATAAAACCACAGACTGGGAGAGCTTTAAAATAAACCTGCAAGAACGAATTAACCTAAAGATCAATCTGAGAACAACAGAGCAATTAGAAACAGAAACTGAAAATTTTATTAAGCTACTACAAAAAACAGCTTATGAAAATACGAAAGAAATCACTCATATTACAAAAGGCATAAACTATCCAATTGAAATCCGAAATTTGGTCCGAGAAAAAAGAAAAGCAAGAAGACGATGGCAGCAAACGAGAGACCCCGCTCACAAAACCATTCTCAACAATAAAACGCAAACTCTAAAAAGAGAAATACAGAAAATAAAACAAGAATCAATAAAAACACATCTAGAAAATCTCTCAGCAGAGAAAGAAACAGACTATTCTTTGTGGAAAGCGACAAGACATATTAAAAGACCTATGATGACAACTCCTCCTATTAGAAAAGGACAAGGAGATTGGGCCAGAGATAATAAACAAAAAGCAGCCATTTTTGCGGAGCATCTAGCTGAAGCTTTCACACAAAACCAAATACAAACCGACAATGTATTAGAAGAAAATATAAACCAAAAAACAGAAAACATTCCACTTGTCACACCAAGAGAAGTAACAAAGGAAATAAGAACAAATCTAAATGTAAAGAAAGCGCCAGGATTTGATCTAATCACCGGTGAAATTTTTAAAAACCTACCCAGAAAAGGAATAGTTATGCTCACGTATCTATACAATGCGGCAATCCGACTTAGACATGTACCATCTAGCTGGAAAGTAGCTGAAGTGATCATGTTACTAAAGCCAGGCAAGCCTCCTAATGATGTGAAATCGTATAGACCGATTTCGCTATTACCAATTATCTCAAAATTATTTGAAAAACTAATTCTAAAGAGGCTAAAACCAATTATCGAAAAAGCTAAAATAATCCCGGACCACCAATTCGGTTTTAGACAAAGGCATTCAACAATTGATCAAGTGCATCGTATTACGGATGTAATAGAACAAGCGCTAGAAGAAAAACAAGTATGTACAGCTTTATTCCTTGACATCGCACAGGCCTTCGATAAGGTGTGGCATGAAGGTTTAATTTATAAATTAAATAAAACACTTCCAAAACAATATGTAGAAATCCTGACTTCCTACATCGCAGATAGATTATTTCGGATAAAGCAAGAAGATCAATATTCTGACCTGCAAGAAATCAAAGCAGGAGTCCCACAAGGAAGTGTCCTCGGACCTATCCTCTACCTGCTATATACACATGATATACCAGATCTAGATCAAGTCACGTTGGCAACTTTTGCAGATGACACAGCTTTACTTGCTACGGGACTAGACCAAAAAACATCCACCGAGTCATTGCAAAAAGCCAGCGAAGTGGTTTACGGCTGGACTCGGCAATGGAAAATACAATTGAATGAGGCCAAATCCATGTACATTCATTTCACTAACAAGAAGATCAAAGATGTAATACACTTAAAAATTAACGGCACAGCAGTGTCTTATGTGAATAATGCAAAATATCTAGGCATGACGTTAGATACCAAACTTAGGTGGAAAGAACACGTCAAAAAAAAAAAACCGAACTTAACTTAAAATATACGCAATACAGATGGATTTTGGGAAGAAACTCCAATCTGTCACTGTACAATAAAATATTAATTTACAATCAGGTGTTTAAACCGGTTTGGTTGTATGGCATACAACTATGGGGGTGTGCCAAAGAAAGTAATGTAAAAATTATACAGTTATTCCAAAACAAAGTGCTGCGTGCCGTGGTAAATGCTCCATGGTATGTAAGAAATCAAGATATCCACAGGGACCTCAAAATACCAACAGTTAAGGAAGAAATTAAAAGGTGTGCTAAAAAACATGACGATAGGCTTCACCTACATGACAACGCAGAAGTTCTTCAGCTACTGGAAAATCAACATCTGTTCCGAAGACTGAAGAGAACCAAACCATTTGAACTCGTGTAGTGGAGCATTGTGCGCGGGTGACAGTGTTTAGTTCTTTTAAAAACGACTGAACTAACTAAAGGAAGTCATTGGACTGAATTTAGGTGTTAATTATTTAGTATTAAGAATCATTAGTGATAAGTTGATGGTTGGTCGTACAGACCAGTTTTAACAATTTGGATCTATCCAAACAAAAAAAAAAAAAAAAAAAAAAACTCTTCACATCTTTTATTTTTCAATAGTTCCGATTTTTCCAACAGGGTCGACGATTCGTGCACAGCACTAATCTTTGCTACAACTAAATTTAGCAACATTTTGTAAATAGTAACTTTCCATAACTCGGAACAGGTCGGCATGGGAGTATATGGGTTACAGACTGTTTTTTCAACAATGTTTCTCTTATAAATTTTTCAACAAATCTGTTATTGTTATATTAAAATCACGTGCTTTTAACAATGTTATTGTTATCTTCTGCAGTTGATGCAGTTGTTTTTATTGCAAAACGAACTTTTTTGCGATAAAAATGGACTGTATTATACATATAGCTTTTGATATTTGAAAAATCCTGACTGTATTTAATCTGTTGTTAGAAATACAATGTTTTATAACAAACCCGAAACCAAGATACTAACTAAAAAAACAAGCAAGCTTACTCTTTTTTAAGAGATCAAACAAAAATGCGAGGCATGATTGACCAAGATTTAAACAGTTACTTTTCCCTAAATTTAGTTTTTCGTTGAAGATGTTACTGAGGTGTTGCAAACGCATTCTTTGTTCGTTACATATATAAAAATGTTACATGATGGAATGACCCCAAAAAAGTACAAGGTTAATTTAATTCAACAGTTCAAAATTGTTGAAACTGTTGAGAAAGGACTTTTAACATAATTTTGTCAGAAACCAAATTACAGAGAATATTGAAAAAGAAAATCGAAAAGGAAAGGGGTTTCTACAAAAATATGGGCTATTTAATAATAAAGTTGTTTATCCCAATTTCTGACTAGCTGTTTGCAAACAGTCATAGCTAATGACTAACATTTGTTGGCATATAATATTAGCACCAATGTGTGAACGTGCTGTAATAGTATGCCAAGATATTTATAATCATTGCAGTTTTCAATTTCATTGTTTTTAAAAATATAGTATTTAATTTACTAAATAGTTGAGTCGTCTTGTTGTAAATTTTACATGTCCATATCAATTAATAACCACTGCTTTTATAACCTAGCGTTTTCTTAATATTATGTTGTGCCACATCCTCTGTCAGATTGTTGTATTCTTCAAAATTCATGAAGTAAGAGAAACTTCAATTATTGTTGTTGGTGCATTATTAAAATCGCAACCTTTAGGGCGCACTTTTTGTTTTTCACTTTCGAAATTAATTAGTAGCGTGGAAAGTTTCTAGTAAAAGTAACGTTCAATGACGTTACGATCATTGATATAGATCTTTACTTATTCCTTAGTTTGTTTCCTTAATATCTTGATTTTTTTCCCATAAATAATATTTATCTGTTATATTAACTGTGATATAATTTTTTAGCTTAACCCGCAACATGTCGTACCTACACTGGATGACAATGGTTTTGTTTTGTGGGAAAGTCGTGCCATTATAACCTACTTGCAAGAAAAATATGGGAAAAACGATTCATTATACCCCAAGGATACAAAAAAACGCGCTTTGGTTGATCAAAGATTGTTTTTCGACATGGGAACGCTGTATGGAAGATTCGCCGACTATTATGTAAGTTAATCAACCGACGTTTTGTTGCATTACTCATTTTTGATTATAGTATCCAGTTATTTTCGGCGGTGGCACTTATGATCCAGCAAAGATGACCAAAATAGAAGAAGCTTTTAAATTTTTGGATACATTCCTTGAAGGTCAAGAATATGTTGCGGGGGGCAATTTAACTGTAGCGGACTTAACAATTGCTGCTACTGTTTCTACTTTTGATGTTGTTGGTTTTGATGTATCTCCATACAAGAACGTTTCAAAGTGGTTTGATACTGTAAAAGCCAATGCTACCGGTTATGAAGAAGCTAATGGCAAAAATGTTCTGATTTTCAAACAGATGGTTGATCATTTAACTAAAAAATAAATGGGTCGACGTTTCTTTTTTTTAATTTAACCACTGCATTTTAATCTTAATTTTATACACATACTAGTGCCAATGCACTTGCCATTGAGAGTTGAGGTTAAATGACAGTAGTTACCATTTTCACATGCTTTGCTTGTTTGTATTCGAAGAATATAGTACTGATGTTGAGCATTAATAAAGTTTTTTGTCTGATAAATTGTATTATAATATAATTGCCTGAAAATACATCCAAATAAGTTACAAAGATATTTTTGATAATTGGATCAAGTACATTGGCTACGGTGAAAAAGAAAGAATGCAATCGGCACAAAATGGTCAAAATAAAGAAAAGGTTCGTTTCTAGAATTTCAATGAGGGGACCCTGCCAGCTGCTAAATATTTATTACGTATTAAGTTTTTATCTGGAGAGTAAACATTTTTTGTTGAATATAATTGGAACCTTGAAAAAAACTGATTCATCGTTATTAGTTGTAGCGTCTGTGGTGTTAGATACAGTCACAGACCATATAGTTACAGTGTTACGAATTTGTGGCAATAAGGTGGTAAGTATTCAATACAAAATAACCTATTTTAAGAATACATATTGCATTTAATAGAAGTAATTATTTGACAATACGTCGTTGTTTCTGCAATATCTGCTATGCGAAAAAAGCTGTTTTTCAGGAGAGCAAACTGTTAAACAAATATATAAACCAGTTTTTATTTTCACTTTTTTAATTATCGAAATTAGTATCATTCTGATGATACTCGTAAACTTTTAACTCGATCACTTGGAAGACATTGATAAAATGCATAATTCATGATTTTGCAACACAGCAGATATTAGTTAACTTTTTTTACACAGCAGAAATTATGTAATTGGTAATTAATTATTACTTTTCAAGAAATAATATTGCGTTTATTCAGGGTTACGACAAAAGGAGATACAAAGTATAAGCCATTCAAAAAACAAGATTTATTAAATAGAAGGCACTTACAAAGTAGCTTTTTGTTAATCAGCTTTAAATTTTAAAGCATCACAAAAGGCATGCTGATCTCTTTCGATGACGCTCTTCAATTCCTGAAGACAGCGATATTTAGATTCTTGTATAAAACGTTTTTCTTTATGTAACTGCTTTGAAACTATTTCTTCTGGTAATCGTCTCTGAGGAAGTAGTTGCCAATCTCCGGAAAAATTCAGTTGAAACTGAATTTCAATTACCGAATATCTGTAACCATTGGATCACCGATTCTTTTACCTGGTCTTAATGATTTTAAATTAGTTTTAATATCACTGTAGTTTAAAAAGAAATCATCGGTAACCACGTTTATCTTGTGTGGTTGTTTTGGTCTTGCTAATCTCATTCTTGATATGTAATCGGAAGGAGAATTTATGGGTGGCCTAAGATAATGTTCTAGCACTGAATGGAAGTTATATGCCACCATCATTGTGTGATCTTTTTCTAAGAAAAGTTGTTCAATACAAATAGACCTTCTTTGCGCCAAATTACTGAGTGCACTAGAAAGTATAGTTTGTTCCTGTTTTGGTAATTGCAATCATCTGAAATTAGTAGTATGTACATCTTTATATGCGTCTGGTAGTTTTGAAATATAGTCTATAACACCTGAAGTAAATTCGTTGCAGGACCCATTAAGTTTGTAAATAGTAAAATTATGAACTTGTAGTTTTTGTTAGTAGTATATTGCAAAAGCTTCGGTTTTTGGACACAATAGTACACTTTGTAAATCCATAGTGACAATTAATTGAAGTTAGATCGAAATCAATACACGCTGTCGTTACTACGTTTTTCACACACGTAGCAAATATTTAACATCTTTAAAATCTGCTATGTGAATATAGGATCATGCCTGAATTTACACATTGCAGTTATTACGGCCATTCATCTCGCTGTGTTACATAGTAGCTTTTTAATTGTCTAAACTGTAAATCAACCGATGAAGAAAAAAATTACGAATACAATGGTATCAAAATCTAAAAATGCTCAAAAATGCACATAGCTGATATTTCAGAGACAACGACGAATAGCTGCTTTGCCAAACTACAATTTGTTAATGGTTTTCTATTCGCAGTAACACTAACATTTATCGTAGAGAGGTTTGATAATTACTTTTCAAATGCACCTACATAAAATTACTACATCATGTTCAAAAGTTATAAATTATAGCGTGTGCGTGTTCGTGTGCGTGTGTAATAAGGTTTGTCAACTTTTGGAAACGGGATTTTTTTGCTTAAACTGGAAAATTTGAAAAGCAGGTTTTTCCTAAAGTTGGTTTTTGTATAATAAACCGTGGTGTATCTATAATGTAAACTGTCCCGGATTAAAAATGGATTAAATTCATCAAAGAAAAGTATTTCCACCTAAAGTAATTTTAGAGTTATGCATTGGTAAAAAAAATTCACCACTTTAAAAAAAGATAAAAATTTTAAACGCTATCAAAAATTTGGTTGACTATATAATTGCAATCTTACAATGACGATTCATCTTTTCATGATCATTGTACTTTTTGCGGAATAAAAGAATGCTACATGGTAGAGACAACGCTGATTTTTTTCGAAGTGTATTTTGAAGGACGGGGCGTATTCTGAAGGCTACAATTACATCGAGCAAAAAATGACGGCCTCATCCGAGGGAGTAATATGGAAACCTCTTTAAGAAGTAATTTGGTTGCCTGTTCTTCAACGCCTAAATATTATACATTATTCAGCTGTGATCGTAACCTTATCCAATAGGTAAATACAGCTTTTTAAGGCATTCTTCTATAAATGTTAATATTTTCATTTAAGGAATTAGAGCGCCACTTCGAGTTGGTTCAATTTTTTATAATTTTAAATTAGGTACATAATTAAACAATATATTACTTGTGGAAAGAAGGGAAGAATATTTAGACGAAAACGATAAATACAATAGAGCTTCGCCAGTCTACCACGGAAATGAAATGTGGAAGATCACCGGGCCCAAATATTCGAACAGAATTAATTAAATGGGGTGGAAATTTATTGCATGAAAGAATAGAACATTTGTTGAACTTGTATCTTACTCAAGAAAAAACACCATTGGAATGGAAAATGTCCAATATAACATTGCTTTACATGGAGAAACAGAAAAGATCCAAATAATTGCAGGGAATTAAGTGTTAAGTGTACAGTTAGCAGATTATGGGCTAAAATATTACAGAAAAGATTAAGAAATGCAATTGAAAACAAAAATATGATATCAAAGTGTATTTACGCCAGGAAAATCCTGCATTGACAATCTGTTTATACTACAACAATTCATTGAGAAAGAGATTACCAAAGGAGGAAAAATTCACATTACTTTTATTGACCTCTTGAAAGCATATAACACCGTCCTGACACAAAAACTATGGGAACATTAAGAATCATAGAAGCACCAACAAAGTTAATAAACCTAATCAAAGAACTACATAAAGAAACTGTCTCACCATTTCTATAAATATATACCGTATATCTCGGCGTATGACACGCACTTTTAAAATTAAAAGATGAGCTCAAATTTTCGGGTGCGTGTTATACCCGGGTATAAAAATTATTGCTTCAAAAATTAGAGATATTGGGATATGCAAACCCTCCCCTACTTTTATGACGGTCAGGCAGCCGTCATAAATAACTCAACTATTAGAATACACTGGAACTGCAAAAGTGTAATTTCTTTTTGTACCTACAAAGACCTTGGCTTTCAGCTAGGTACTTAAATATTTTTCACATCTGAATACCAGATGCGTGTTATACGCCGAATATATTCTATGAAGAAAGTTAAGAAAATTGTTCAAAATTTTAACTGCATATTATACGCCGAGATATACGGTACATTAAAATGTATGTGTAGAAGTTGTACTAAGAAGTTGGAAACTAGCATGCGTGTCCAATAAATTTTACCGATAATCGGGCAGTATTGTCGCAAGATTCATATGATATGGATTTTATGTTAAGACGCTCTATGAGGAGTACATGTTAGTCTGGTAAATTCCAATATAAAATTTGAAGTACTGATTAGTGAAGAAACCACAGTCAAACAAGTGCAAAATTCAAATATGTAATTATAGTCAAAGATGGATTAGGAAGATGAGAAGTTAAGAAAAGGACGTAGGATACTAGGGGCCTTGAATTCTATATGGTAGGACCAGAATGTAAAAAAAGAACTAAGAAAAGAATCTGATGGAAATAGTAATGACGTATGGGAGTGAAATATGGACCACGTGAGAAGAAGACAAGAAGAAATACTGAAATCAGAAATTGGATGTTAACTACTGAAACAGCAGTCGGCCGCATCGAGAAGAAAGGCTGAAAATGGTGTGGCCATATGCTACAAATGGAAGAACCAGATGGCCGAAAGGAATTTTTAAGTGGTAATCACCGGGAATGACACAATGGAAGATTGTGAGTTGAAAGAAGAAATGGCATACGACCGGAGAGTCTAGAAATTGGGATTCCGAAGACATCACCTATAATTTACATTAATTTTGTATTAATTTCAAAATAAAAAAACAATATATTATATATATCTCGAAAATTTATCATTTAAATAATGCTTATGGTACCTACATAACTCCTGCTTTTGTAGCCACCATTTCCTATCTCATTTAAATAATATATTATTAATAATGGTATTTTCAATATCATTTCATCCTAAACAATATATTTCTTTACAGAAATCAACCGTTTAAACAATGACCATTAATTTCTATCACCTTAAAGGAAGCCCTCCCTGTGGTATTGTACAACTGACTGCAAAACTACTAAAAATAAACTTGAACTTCAAACATATTGATTTTGAAAAACAAGAACAGTTGTCTCCCGAGTTTACTAAAGTAAGTATTTCAAATCTTAAACTTAGAAATTATTAAACATAATTAAAGATTAATCCTCAACGCATTGTACCTACTATTGACGATGATGGTTTTATTCTGTGGGAGAGCCGAGCAATAATTACATATTTAGTACAAAGATATGGCGCAGATGATGATTCTCTCTACCCGAAGGATGTAAACAAAAGGGCTGTAATTAACCAACGATTGTATTTTGACATGGGATTGTATGATCGTTTAGCGCAACATTTTGTAAGTTAATTTATTCACTGTAATTTTTATTTTATTTACTCATATTTTAGTACCCTGTTATTTTTGGAGATCAGAAAGACTTTGATTCTGGAACTCTGAGCAAATTAGAAGATGGTTTCAAAATTCTCGATCAGTTTATACAAGATCAAACATATTTTGCAGGAAATTCTTTAACATTGGCTGATATTTCAATAGTTGGAACTGTATCTGCTTCTGAAGCTATGAAGTTCGATTTGTCTCCATATAAGAATGTTAACAAGTGGTATGAGAATATGAAAAAGCTACCTGGCTATGATGAGGCAAATGGGGAAAATGCTAATGCACTTAAAGAATATGCAGAACAGTTATTGCAGAAGAAAAAATGATTTATTGCTCCATTGGTTTTTATTAAAAGTAGTAGCACTTGGATTAAAAGTGTAATGTAGTGGTTGCTTTTTTTATGATTCATTAATAAAAATGATTTCCTTGAAAATTAGTTTTAATTATTATAAGATGTTGTGGAGGTAAAGGGTGCGGCAACATAACTTCCTTTTTTCAAAACGCAATAAAACCCATTTTATAAATCAGAATTTTAATTTTTTCTTTAAAAATGTAGAACAATGTCTAAAGTTTTGTTTTACACAGTTTTGAAAATCATATCAGGTAGATGACGTCCCCCATTGTCCATACACTGAATAAGCCGATTTCTGGCGTTTGTCATGACCATTACCAGCATATTAGCGGGTAAGTTGGCAATTTCTGCCCGGATGTTTGCCTTCAGGTCTTCTAGGGTCCTTGGGCGGTTGACATAAACGCGGGATTTCAAAAAACCCCACAAAAAAAAATCGCACGGGGCCAAATCGGGTGAGCGCGCAGGCCACTCCAAATCACCTCTTAATGAGATGAGGCGCTCCGAGAAGTGTTCCCTTAAAATAGCCATCGATGCCCTTGAAGTGTGAGCCGTTGCTCTATCCTGTTTGAACCAAACGTCCCCTAAGTCTAATTCAAGTCGGGGACAAGAAAATTCCTCCAACATGTTCACATACCGCTCTGAATTCACTGTCACTGTGACCTAATTTTCCTCAAACAACCACGGACCAATAATCCCAGCTGAGGAAATTGCACACCACACTGTGACTTTAGGTGAATGCAAAGGCCTTTGATGCAATTCTCGGGGATTGGTGTCAGCCCAGTAGCGCATGTTCTGTTTATTGACGCATCCATTCAAGTGAAAATGGGCTTCATCACAAAAAAAAACAATTGCGTCTTCTGGAACGTTTTCGAGAAGCGCCTCACATGCGTTCCTCCGAGAATTGAAGTCTCGTTCGAAGAGTTCCTGCACAATCGCCAACTTGTACGGAAAGTAATGAAGATCTCCATGCAGAATTCGGGTCACTGAACGCTCTGAGAGTCCAAGGGCAGACGCATGTTTGCGCGCATAACGCCGCGGGGATCGTAAGATTGAAGCTCTCACTGCCTCAATATTCTCAGGTGATCTGATGGGCCGAGGGACTCCAGTTCTTCGTCTTGTCACACTCGTGGTTTGTCTGAACGTAGTGACCCATGCAACAATTGATTTCCGGTCCGTACCTGCTAATGTGCTGGTAAGGGTCATGACAAACGCCAGAAATCGGCTTATTTAGTGTATGGACAATGGGTAACGTCACCTACCTGATATAATTTTCAAAACTGCGTAGAACAAAACTTTAGACAGTTTTACATTAAAAAAAAAAAAATTAAAATTCTGATTTATAAAATGGGTTTTATTGCGTTTCGAAAAAAGGAAGTTATGTTGCTGCACCCTTTATTTGTATAAATTAAATTATTTAATTATTTAAATTACCACATAAATTCAAATTGTGAAGTATTCAGTGTTCATTGACTTCACTTCAATGCCCTTTTAGTAGCAATCTAAGCTAATTGCTATTGCTAAATTTCATTGTAAATTTAATTTACAAAAATTAGATGGAATTGAATAAATATAAATTTAAATCAAAAACTTGATGTAAGACCAGCACTTATCTTCAAAAATATTTTCAAATCAGTTGCATTAGTGGTATCTTATCAGTAAATATTTTTGCAACTGTCAAAATGCTGACTACTGTCAAATGCAATTTATTCGCTTCAAAAAATAGTTACCACACATAACAACTTGTCCGTGCGACCTGTTTAACCTTGGAATTATATTTTAGTAAGTTATAACTCTTTAATTCGAGACTTAATGTGATTGTAATTTTTAGAATTTCGGTATGGCTACTTTTGTAAAAAACCCACTCATGTTCAATGTGACAGCCAAAGTATTAAACAGAAGATTCTTTTCAAATGGAAAAGTTGTTATGGCCCAACAGATGACAGTAAGGGATGCGCTAAATTCAGCGATCGATGAAGAAATGGAACGAGACGAGCGAGTATATATTTTAGGAGAAGAAGTTGCTTTATATGACGGAGCATACAAAGTGACGAGGGGGTTGTGGAAGAAATATGGCGATAAACGAGTTGTAGATACTCCAATCACAGAGATGGGCTTTGCAGGTTTAGCTGTTGGATCAGCAATGGCTGGTTTGAGGCCAATATGTGAATTCATGACCTTTAATTTTGCGATGCAAGCAATAGATCACATTATTAATTCTGCTGCAAAAACGTTTTACATGTCTGCAGGTAAAGTTAATGTTCCTATTGTATTCCGGGGCCCAAACGGTGCGGCAGCTGGAGTTGCAGCTCAACATTCACAGTGTTTCGGTGCTTGGTACTCTCACTGTCCTGGTTTAAAAGTGGTCGCACCATTTTCTTCTGAAGATGCAAAAGGTCTCCTAAAAGCAGCCATTCGAGATCCAGATCCGGTAGTATTTTTAGAAAATGAAATGTTGTATGGTGTGCAATATCCCATGTCTGATCAAGCATTATCAAAGGATTTTCTACTGCCAATAGGGAAAGCAAAAATTGAACGACCAGGGAAGCATATTACCGTTGTTGGTTATGGAAAAGCAGTAGAAACCTCATTAGAAGCAGCTAAAGAATTAGCAGGGAAGGGTATTGAAATTGAAGTAATCAATTTGCGCTCACTCAGGCCATTGGACATGAATACTATAATTACTTCAGTTACAAAAACTAACCATTTGATTTCTGTTGAACAAGGATGGCCCCAATGTGGTATTGGTGCGGAAATATTGGCAAGAATCATGGAAAGTGAAGCATTTTATCATTTAGATCAACCAGCAATAAGACTTACAGGTGTTGATGTTCCTATGCCTTATACGAAAAGTTTAGAAGCAGCTGCTTTACCTCATGCCAGCGATGTTGTAGTAGCTGTTAAAAAGCTTCTTAAAGTGAAATGAAATCATAAGAATATATCATAGTTTTATTTGTATATAATTATGTTTTACCATAGTATATTCATCAAGTCAGCATTCTTTTATTGTGAACATTTTGTTATTTATATACTTTTAATCATTATACATTTTTTAAAGTTAATTTAGCTGCTTATGAGTCATTAAATGATTCCACCGAAATTGAATCAAGTGAAGCGACACTAGTGAGATATGTTCGGGACTGCTCTGAATATGTGAACTCGAGTATAAAAAATGTTAAATTAAAATATTGGTTAGATTAAAATTTAATTTATTCCATCATTTTTCATCTTTCCTTTCACATGTAAACAAGCTTTGAGAATTCATTTCAAAAGAAAGTACAATCTAAATTGCCTTCTAATTTTATAACAATATAATGCTAAATTTGCACATTTCATTCTTATATCTTATATTTTTTCTTGCAACTGAAGTATCCTACATGGTAGTAAGTTAGCATATCTTCTTCAGGAAACCGCTACATCTTTTTCTGTAATATTTAAGCTTACAACATTTTTAAAGTTCTTTTAAAACAGTATTTTTTTCATTTTTATAAAAAAGTGTACTTCGAAGCCAGTGCACCTGTTTCTGCCAATTAATTGCTTTTGCAATGCGAATACTAATAATACTAATCATAAAGGAACAATTTGAATACTTTTAGAAAAGTATAATTTTGGCATTAATTTTACAATCTTACCTAAAAGTAATCGCTCTTTAAATGCCATAAACTTTTAATCTATTACTAGTTTTACCTAATTTATTTGGACGTCTATCCAAATTGAGTTGCTCTAATAATGATAAATTTTAATTTAACAGATGTAGGTATAAAAATTGTTAATTAGTTAATTAATTATTTAAACTATTTTAAACGAAAATTTAAAGATGCCTTTTTTGCTGAAACAGTTTTTAATGGGTTTTTGTGCAAATTGAATCAATGGCATATAGTTTTTCTAATCCACTTTTTAGGCAAAAACTTGCTGCGTTTACTACGCTCCTATAAAAGCATTACAAATTGACCCTCGTAATTTACTCCATCTATCGAATCCCTTATGTGTCCTGCATATCGCTTTTATAGAAAATTTGTGCATACATTTTCATAGATTTATTATTTTTTTCATTCTTTTGACCTGCATTTTACTTCAGATAATATTGCAGTTCATCATAGACTCAATCAACTCCCGTTGTCACGATATAAAAAACAGGTAACCAAATAATAATAAATAAATAAATAATGCAAAAATAAATTTTGTTGCAGTAAACTTTTAATGAGTGATTGTTCAATGTTATTGTCAGTGCTACGAGCCCTAAGTTTATAGTTTATTTTGTTTGGTCTAAATAATTTTTCCGTCTTTAAAATATTTTTCCTACAAATTACAAATTAAATTATGTGCTTTTAAAATCTCTACAGTGAACCCCATAAATAACAAATAATTATTAATAATAGATTCTTATATCTTGCTCATTTTGATACAAGCAAGATTCTTAAAAGTTCAATAAAAAAGTATTTATATTCTGCTATTCAAGACAAATACTTGGGTATGATGCCTTTTTAAGTACATCCCATAAACTCTTGTGAGTTCAACATAAATTAAATTAAATCTTGAATAGTTTCTCGTCTCTTAAAACGACACATTTGTCGGGATTTTCTTCCGAAGTGGTTGTCATAGATCTCCGAGTTTTTTCTAATATCTATTAATAATTATTTGAATATGTTTTTTTACTAATTTAACTAAACTGGTTTTAAATGAAATATAATTTATTTATTTATTTAACTTTTTTATTTTCCTTTATGTGGATATGTGAGATTTGAATATAAGTGTAAATAAATAAACTTACATATTATTTTTGTTCCTTATTTTTCCACATAATATTTATAAACTTAATTAACGTAACGTAACGTACGTCATATTTTTATTAAAAATACACTTTAAAAGTATTTAGTCAATACACATTAAATTTAACACACATTTTAAAAACACATAATTAACCCTAAACCATCGATAATTAATTTCACAGTTTTCGCATTCTTATTAGCATCATCAGTAATTATCGATAATTACTGATGATGCTAATAAGAATGCGAAAACTGTGAAATTAATTATCGATGGTTTAGGGTTAATTATGTGTTTTTAAAATGTGTGTTAAATTTAATGTGTATTGACTAAATACTTTTAAAGTGTATTTTTAATAAAAATATGACGTACGTTACGTTACGTTAATTAAGTTTATAAATATTATGTGGAAAAATAAGGAACAAAAATAATATGTAAGTTTATTTATTTACACTTATATTCAAATAATTTATTTAGTTGTGGTTACTACATGTTTGTATTGTGTTTTTACGTGCACTAAATAAAAGCGTTATATGGCACTTAAAGAGTTAAAGTTAAAGATAATACTTTCGATAACAAGTTTACTTATAAAACTAATATTGTTCTAAAGGGCAGTTTTTGAACCTATGTTATATAAGCGTTCCTACAAATATACACATTGTACAATACGGATATTCAAAAATTATGCACTATGTTTTAAAATAGCTTTTTCTGGATGCAAAAGGTATTGAGATTTCTCAAGATACATATTTTTTGAATTTCCGTAATGTTTCCAAAGCTACAACATTATGACAAATTCTGCTCGTTGTAATGGTTTTGTATAAGGTTACAATATTTGCTGGAAAAATAGACATTTTTGCAAAAAATTCTGTAAGCTTTAGTCATTAGATTTCTGACTTGACTTCTTATAAAACAACGTTACAACAATATTTACATATAAATACAGTTAAAATTTATTGTAATTATTTATACCATTTGTAACATCAAACGAACATCTAAACAGGTCATCTAGACAAACATTTTTAATTACTAATCTCACGTAAAACATTCTTATTCTGTATTTCTGCCATTAAGAGGTCAAATGTTTGTATTATGCCAACTCTATGTGCGTTATTGAAATTCGTTGCACTCGCTTGGCAAATTTCTTTTTATTTTTATTATCAAAACATTTCTTTTTTTGACTAACAGCAAGTATTCACAAAATTATCGTGACATCTATACTCAGACCGAAAAATTATCTTCGAAAATCTGCATTAAACCTATCAAGGATTCACAGATAGACATTAAACCAAACCACTTGGTGGCACAACATTAATAAATTTAAACACCTGTGTTGTTGTAAATGTAAGATACCGCATTTTCTGGGACAGGTGGTATACGTCTAGTGGAAGAATTGTTGTTGTAAAAGTGAGACGACTTTCGCATGCTTGTCGAGGACGACATCATCGCTATCGTTTCGTAATATCTTAGGCGACCACAGCAACGCCTGCTCTTGATAATAGCTACAAATCCGCGTCGAAATTTTTTATTGAAAAATGCGTAAAGTACCGGATTGATACATGAATTTGAAGCACCGAGCCATTGAGCGATAGGAGTCGCTATCGGCAGTATCTCCTCTTCCCATGGTTTGACGTTGCCTCCGAACTTGATACGTGCGAATATAATATAAAGCGGTAACCAAGATAAAACAAACAAGATTACCACCGCCACCAGCATTTTAACAACTTTTACTTTCGACTTTTGCTGCATGCGTTCCATTTGGGCATCTTTCGTATCCGTTGGAATATTCCTCCTCCATACCTTGATCCATATCAGCACGTAGCACAGAGTAATTAAAATCATCGGAAGGATGTAACAAAACATCAAGTTTGCTATTAAAAAATACAGAGCCCCATTTAGGGAATCAGGCCACACTTCCATGCAAAGTTGAACATCGGGAGCGTCGCTGAAAATTACCACCAAATCGAAAAAGATAGCCCAAGGGATCGTGGTTATCAGGGCAATCATCCATATCATCAGTATCATTATCCGGGCACGACGCTTCGTTATTTGGCACTTCAGCGGCCACCAAATTGCCAAAAATCTAGAAATAAAAAATATTTTTAATAAATGGACACCGACGCTGTGGGGTGGGTGAAAAAAAATTAGCTTTCTTGCTTAGTCTGCACTGTCATTGAGGGTGAAAAGGTTCAAGTTCAATTTGATGTAATTCAACTCGAATTACGCAATAAACTTGATTGTCTCTAGGATAATCTCAAGTTGCTAGCTACGCACTAAAATCGGGCGTGCGTATGTAATGTCACGCTTTACTTCAAAACAATTTGTCCTAACCGAGCTTTAGTTTGACTCAGTTTACTAAATCTCAGTATGATTGAAAATTTTCAGGAATGAGGGTAAATTTAAATGGAACGATATTTTTCATTAACCATAAAGCGATATCAACAAAGCTGTAAATATGTCTTGCTGGATGAATGCTAAATTTAATGGCTTCTCATTTGTCCCAAATAAATGTAGCCAAGTGAGTTATTGACATCATCTTATTTTAAATGTGATATAACGTGCGTTCAAAGAAATCTGCGGTAAAGAAAGTTGGTGTTTGCATATGGCAGCGTTAACACACATTGTATCTGCTGTCAACTTGTAGGCATATTCTGCATTTACTGTAATCAATAACTTCCTTTCACATACAGGTTTGTTCACATATTACGTACGTTTAGTTCCTTAATTGCTTTACATAATTGTTACAAATAGGGTGATGCTCACAATTATAGCAGATGATCCACACCCTCAGTTTGACATTTTTCCATACGTCAGTTTATCACAGACTTTTTTGAACGCACGTTAATTTTGAGAACTACTTTTAAAAATCATCTATAGTTAAATCAGATTTTAAAAGTTTTAGGAATTAAACGAAAATGTCTTCGGGGGAAGTTTCAAGAGTTAACCTTCGGTGTGAAGATCAGGTCTAGCTATCATTAATCTTAGAGAGAGAGACACTGACCTACTAATTGATAACGTACCAGAATGAGCTGCTGCACTGCAAGTTGTTTATTTCAGTGTTTTAAGGACAGTGTTCACGTAAGCGTTTACGAAAGTAACAGTATGATTTGAATATGGATATAAATCGTTACTTTTAGTTTTGCTATTGCAAATCCTAAATATGGAACTAAATGTAAGATTATTTCATTGAAAGAAATGTTTTCGCCTGGAGGTGTAACACACAATAACATTATCAAAAATGTTATTATTTATAATCATTGCGAGTACCATTCATCTGTTAGTGAGTTGTGATGTACGTGTCGTAATTACTTGTGTAAAATTTTCTTTTTATGGCTTTTTTAACTTTATAACCTTCCGACGAAATGTTCACGTCTGTATTTTTTGTGAAGGTCTATTTATGCACGTTATGTTGCTTCATACAAGATGAGAAAATTACACCAGTTTTTGTTTAAATCAAATAGGAGCAAATTATGCAACATATAATATTTGAATATTTGAAGGGTGGCTGCTTTATTTACTTCTTAATTTTAATTTGAAATTATTTTTAAGTAATGTAAATTTTTTCGGGCCCCAATTTAAATTTTGAAGTACAAAGTTTGAGGGTCGTGTAATTTAATTATAATAAAAATATGCATGACATTGCAAAGCAATTTTTTATGAGAGTTTGCGTATGGAAAGCATCGATTACATTACCATCTCCGCTTAGGTATAGGTATTTATATTCACAAGAAATTATCCCCACCATGGGTGGGGTTAATAAACTAGTATTGTCAATAAAAAACACCAATGCTAGCTAAAATCGTAGCATAATTAATTTATTTCTACTCTTTGTTAATTTTCAAATTGTCATTCTAAGTTAAGTGAAAATTAATTTGTAATCATAATATTGAGATCAACAAAATTAGTATATTATATAGTAAGAGTACAACATTTAATCTCTCAGGTGAAACAAAGTCACCCTCGGGAGTTCTTATTAGTCACATCACAATTACAAAATTATCTATAAATCCCAGTATCTACAATGACAAAAAGTACTCCGGTAACATGGCAATTTCCTCAATTTTCTAGTATTTTTAACTTTAATCCCTAGAGATTAAAAATGTTACTTCAGTCTATTTAAACAAGAATTAAAATTGACACTTGAGTTCCACAAATGCAAAAAACTTTTTATTGTAGGCTTCAATTTAAATTTTTAATTTCAGTCCCAAGGGTATCGCTCCTAACTTACTATAGAATCGATATTGAAATAAAACATTTATTTATTTTAAAATTTGTAGTTAATTTATTAGTTTATTTCTGCTTAATTGCAATCTAATATGAATTTTAGTAAGACTGTTAAGTTTATATTTTTTGGAGAAAATTTCAATTATAGACTAATTTTACGAATATAACCAAAAATGGAATCTGCCGATTTTTTATGCTCGTTTTCTAAATGGTTATAAAAGTTTTATGTCATCCAATTATCTTCAATGGAATACTTACAGCAATATGTCATAAGTGCAAGTAAATATTATTTATTATTTATTGAATCTTGAATATTTATGAAACATGTAGGAGATAGAAATAGGTACTATAAATCTGTAAGAAAATAAAACTAATGACAAGTCACGGCAAAAATTAAAGTATATTGTTAATAAATCCCAGGTAATAAGGACTGTCACAGACACTTTCCATAATCAAGGAGAATTGTCCATATCTTTGTTGTACTTTACGTATTGGAATATTGTTTATGAATATTTTTAGTCAAGGTTTAATTATCTACATAAAATAGTTAATGTTACTTACTAAATGATACGGTTAATTTATCACAGTTACAGTATTAAAATTAATATGCATTTCTAAAAAACAAATATAAAAATATTAACTGAATTAACAATCGAAATGACAACCTTGGGTCAGATAAAATGTTACCTTAAATAAATAAATTGATGAAGTAGGGGCTACTAAGAATTAACTTTTTACTTAAATTTTTATATATTTAATCGTGGAATTTTTTTGATTGGATCTTAAAAACAGAAATAATACATTAGTGACAACACTTCTACGAGATTCTTGATACCCTTTAATAGTTGAGGACTCTTTTATGCTATAAGTTTCTTAAATAACACAAACCAATCTCGTATGTTAAGTGAAAAAATTTTCCTTCTTAGGGGATTAGTTTTACTTGCAAAAGTTTTAAATTTCCCGACCATCAATGATTAGAAAAATGTCTACAATTCATTTTTTATTTTGTTTAATTCGAAATAATCTAATAGTTTTTAAAATACATAACAGAATCTTATTGTTAATACTAATGATCTTGTATTTTGTAAATTTAAATACTTATATGGTTTTAAATAGATTTCCAAATTTATAAGTACATTTAGTTTTTTTAAATTTTATTTTCATAACAAACTTAATAGGTTATTAACTATATTAACTATATAGATTATTAATACCACTATTTAATTTAACAGTTGAACCAACTAAACATAATTATGTAACAAATTTTAGTAGTTTAATGGTCGAATAAAAATATTACTGCGAAAAACTTTTTTGTGTACCACGCGTAGCCTGAAATATTAAAAAAAAAATAAGCACGTGGCTATTGCAACTAGTAAACTGTGAAATGAGTAAACCTTGATCTAACCGTACTCCACTGAAGATTGCAAATCTGTTGTCTCGATACTTTTTAACATTGACCGTCACATGATAGATTTGATAATCTTGCGTAACCGACTTGTCTGAGGTGAACAAGATTTGCAAGGATGGAAGGTGCACACGATGGTATGCTCTTCTTAAGTATATAAAGAACCACAAACCAACATTGCTGCATCAGTTCTAAGAAGCTTAGAAACCAAACACCACCAAAATGAATACTTTGGTAAGAGATTTCCTTTCACCATTGTCATTCTTTATTATTAACTTGTTTGTTTTTAGATCGTTCTTGCCGCCCTCGTCGCCTACGCCGCTGCCGCTCCAGGTCACCTTGTGGCTCCAGTTGTTGCCCACTCTGCTGTTGTGTCAAGCCACAGCAATGTTGTCGCTCACCCTGTTCCAGTTGTTCACGCTGCTCCAGTAGTTCATGCCGCTCATGTTGTACCTGTAGTGAAAGCTGCTCCCGTCGTACACGCCGTCCATGCCGTCCATGCCGCTCCAGTTGTACACGCCGTCCATGCCGTTCATGCCGCTCCAGTTGTACACGCCGTCCATGCCGCCCCAATTGTCCACTCCGTTCACCCAGCCCCAATTGTTCCCGTGCTTAAGCACGCCCCCGTCTTGATCCATTAATCGCAAAAATGGATTTATTTATTGTGCTTTAATTTAAACTTACAAATAAAATATTGTTTGATCTAACAAGTTTGTTATTGGTTTCTACACGACCCTTGTAGAATCTCGAAGGTGAATTTTTCTTGTCTTATTGTCGCAATATATCAGTCTAGGATAGGATTAATGTTGCAGGGAAACTACAATGAGTTACTGCTGTTATAAATTACGTTATAAAAACCTAATGCCAAAGCCGGCCTCACTTACAAATAAATTCATAATCAGTTAACAATTACAATTTTGACGTTAACATTGCAGTTAATGAAGAAAATTACGCTACTATTCAAAGAATCACCTGAAAGTGAAATTGAACATAAAGGATAATAGCATGGAGCAGAAACTTGAAACGTTATTGACATGTTCATGACGATTAAGTTTAAGACTCTTCTATACCTCGTTCTCAATGTAATTTTCCTATATCACGGCTGCCACAAAAACCCCCTTCAATTATTAAAAAAATAAACTTTTAACGCCAGATTATGAAAGTTTAAATCTTTATCTACAAAATAACCGGATGTTTTTTTCTTAAAGTAAATGAGACTAATGTAATAACACTTTGAAACTTTATGGTTTTATACCTAATTTCGACCAAAACGATTTTAATTTATTGCTACGGACAGAGCTCATTTATACAAAAAGTGGTCCGATCAGTTTGTTGTAAAGATGATTTTCAGCATTAATAAAAAAATTAGATGCGAAATTTGGATAAATAAGGTCCCAATCGTGGCACCCGTGAAAACGTCAAATCGGCATCGTATCCTGGCGCCATGCTACGGCCATCTCTTCTACCCTACTATTGCTGATAGAATCGGCAAACGCATGCTTTCTCTCTTTTGCTGTGACTAATAATAATAATTTACGAGTCGTTTGAACGTCTTCTCGAATATGAATGTTTCACGAATTATGTGAAACGGTTTTGTATAAAAGGCGATTATTTTCACATGAATTTTCAAATGTGGATATTTAGGTTTCGTATAGGGGTAATATTTTTGAGCGGATTCCGTCCAGTGAATTTATATTATTATTAAATTATATTTAATAATGTTTTAACATACTTGAAAAAATGATCGCCATAGGTGCAACCATCGTTGTCACTGACGTTATTGTAGGGCATTGTCACCGTAAACTTTACGCAATTTTTCACAAATTTGACGGGCGTTCTTTCCTTTATGGAAGTAAAATACAGTACAGTACAGTACAGTAAAATACAGTCGTTTTTACTTTAGTAAAAATATGGTAAAAATGCACAGTTTGGTCTTCCATTTTCAAATTGTTATAATTTGCATTTTGTGCTGTTGCATTTTCGGTCGTGAAAAAACACTGAAGGTATAAGAGCCACCATCGAGCCGACAGCCGATCTGTGAAAGAGTCAATATGTGTTTATCTGGTATACAGGGTGATGAAAAAATGGTGTCCAAGATTGATATTGGGACAATGCTTTCTGTTGAAGCATTGTGGAAATCGCAACAAAAGTGGTCCAAATAGATTCTGTTTAAAATTAAAACAGTTTGTCTAAGAGCAAAACGTGGCAATACTGCACATATTTATTTTTCTAAAGAATTACTTTCAGGTATGCCTATTTCTTGTATCTAAGCCACCAACGCTGACAGATACTGTCACTTCTTATTAAACTCATATCATAATATACTATTGCGTTCGTACTGAGATTATTACGACACGCGTTTGCGTATCGTACTAGACAAAAGGCGTGCGGTAAAAAGAACACTAAAAACAGTGTAATTAATTTTTTTAATTTTGGCAACTTGTGTCTGTGACAACCTAACATTACTGTCAACACTAAATTAACAGTGTCAATTTTCAAATTCGCCGTATTTTTTTTTCAAAATATGGCGTGATTTGGTGGGTAGCAAATTACCAATTGTATTTTCTGCAAAAAAATCGTATTTCTGGGGGCGCACATTCTAAAACATCTTCAGCGAAGTTGATTTTCAGAATTTATTGAAACAATGACATTTTAAATTCATTTCCTTCCATAGCCGCCTTTAATGTATTTGCCGCATGCCGCGAAATTCCCTAGATTTTGAAATTTCATGTTTTTGCTTAAAAATGTGGCAAAGTAGAAAAAATAGTGTATGATACCTCGTTTATAAGGCATTTTGTCGCACTTTCTCTTTTAGGGACACTCCTCACAAGCTCGTCGTGCCCTAAACCCGTGCGTGCGACAAAATGCTTCTTATTAAACTCATATCATAATATACTATTATCAAACGATAACCCTTATAGTCATAACAAGATAATGGAAAGTGCTAGTTCCTTAGAAGAAAAGTTACTTTTCTATCCTACTAGCGACGAAAGTGATACTTTTCTTTTCGTGAACTTTTAAAAAATTGTATGTTGTATGGGGTGTTTATAAATTAATTTGCAAAACAGTTTTAATATCACAGGTTTGTGGTAATCACGCTAATGCTAATGCTAATAATTTATGTATTTTTTTACCCCTGAATTGATTTAAATTTTCTAATTGCTGACCATTGCTTCGTTTCTTTCGTCCAAATTTGGTTACTTTACGTAATGTTACCAACTGATTAAAAGACGCCAGTCACGCGTGGCCGTGTGAGATTGGGATACGGTGGTCAAGACGACGATATAAAAAACAAGTCTGACATTCGCGAAAAGGCAAAAGCATTTTGACTTCATTTGCCAATATTTCGTGAACCATTGCGATTATATTACCATCTGGTAATATTGAGTGGGTGTTATTTTCGTCTGGTAACAGTAAATCGCCACTCTATTTACCCATTTTTTAAATTAGTTAGGTAACCGATATCTTCATAAGTAATATCACAAGAGAGTGAGAATAAATTGAAAATAATTCGACAGATTTTCGAAAACTTGTTGCCAGGGAATAGACACGAGAGCCCGTAGGGCTCGAGTGGCTATTCCCAAATGGCAACAAGTTTGAAAAAATAACTGGAGAATTATTTTCTAATTAATTCGCACTCTCGAGTGGTATTCGGAAGATTATTTTTTAACGTTTAAATAAAAAATACAGCATAAAAATACAGTTTAATTCATTATAAACTAAAATCAAACTGGCGACAGATGTCAAAACTAGAAAATGTGCTGTCAAGTTACATATGTAAACAAAATACTAGAAATTATGCTCGCGGGAATTTTCTACAGTAGAAAATTCTCACTATAATAATGTTGTGATTGGACAGAATTAAACACGTGTGCCCAAATACTGCTAAACGATTGGTGAATGAAATCATTAAAAAATAATCTGTAAAATTGAGACACGGGTGGAAACACGAACTCAACTAAAATAATTGTTCAGCGATTCACCACTGGTCTTATTCCGTTGACAGTAAAAATTTGCACGTGCCTTATCAAGATTCTTTGTCGGCGCCCGCACCAATCCATTTTCATTTAATTGACTCCGTACGTCAGCTGCATGGATAATATAGAGAATGTTTTCAATGCGTCATCTATTGGTATCCTACTTTGAACTTTGCTTGCTCTCTCAGCTCACCGTTCACACGCGGGTATAGAAGAGTCTTAAATGTGGTGTTATAAAAGTCAAATTAATCAGAAAGTTTTATTATTGCGGTAACAAGCTAGAGAAGTTGAAAGATGAATTTAATTTCCATTTCTCGGAACTATTTCTCCACTTTTCATGCTAAGTATGACTATAAATTTAAAAAATATTTTATCTGACCGACGATATTTTATGAATCTCATTGTCAGTCATGAATAACTTGCGCAAATAAAATTTGACGTAAATGTATTTGTTGTATTTATATAAAATTTACTAATTGAAGTTCATTCATTGCTTTCATTTTATTTTTACTACAGATTAAACATTACATAAGTAGATTGTCTTGTAGTTTATTTACGATTTTATTATTATTCCGTTGTCTGGCCGTTCTTGTGCGGTTAGTTTCATTTAAATTGTTAACAGCTGTAATGACAGTTTGAATTCATTAAAGTACTGAAGGTAATCCTTGAAGTTTCAATTATAGAAAGCACATCATGAATAACATTAAAAATTTAAATTAATAGAAATCACAAGGTCGTTTGTCAGTTTTATATTATGCAAATTTAAATTTAGGCTGGAATAAAAAACGCGAACCTATCTCGTGACTTTCATAATGCTAAAATGTTAGGCGACGCTTTAATTGTTTCGTTCTATTGTCTTGTTAAATGTTTACAACCAAGTTAATGGGAGTTTAAAAAGATGAATCATCGTAATCTTACAAAAATACAGTGTGTGCGAAAAAATGCGAATTCATCCAGTTAAGCGCTTTATTATTGATCGTGCTATTGTATTGTACTGATCGTACAGATAAAAGTTTGCGTAATTCGATTTTTTATGAAATGTAGGTATAAAAAACTTATTTGATTTAATGAATATAAATGGTTATAACAAAAGATGATAAAAACATTGTACCTTTTTTCTAAATGAGTCCATAAGAAAAAATGATTGCCACATAAAAACGAAAAAGTTATGACAATGTAAAATTTGCTGAAAATCTCTTTCTCACCAGTTGATTTAAATATTGAGAGCCGCCGGGTCGAGTCAGTTTAGTATTTTTTTACAACCAAACGTTATTCAACTAGATTTCAGTCAAAACATTGCTTTGATTGTCATATAGCATATAAATTGGCCATACATTATTATAAATTTAAGATTTAATTTTTCTGTTAAAAAAAAATGGTTGCCTGTTTGCTTCAATTTCCAAACAATTTTGTGGTTTTACCACAAAAGTAAGTTCTGAATTATGTCTATATTAATTATTACCTCATATTATTACTGTTTATGATTGAACAGCAAACGTTTTAATAAAAATTGTAGAGTTTGGTAACATTTTATAAACTGCTAGAAATAATTATCGTCGCGGTTACTTTTTTTGAAAAGTTCAATCCAGTCTTCACCTTACACATTATCGCCATATAGATCTATGTCGTCAGGTTTTGAGCCTGCTTCACGGGCACCGTTTCTTTTTCTTTTTGCTTCTCATCAAATATAATCATCAACTTCAATAAATTACGTAAAAAAATAAACATTTTTTTCAAAAATTTAATTAACTAGCGATTTATAATCTTTCCAGAGAATTTATCTGATTTCTAACAGTGATACCCCGGTTTACGCGATTAATGCGTGGCAAAGAAAAAAACGTTAAGTGAATCAAACGTAAAACGGGGTTAATTACGTTTTTTAAATTGTCATATGACAAATAAATAAACAAATAAAAACAATAAAAAAAAATTTAAAAAAAAGAATAAAAATACCATAAGGTTGAAAACAGTTTTTAACAGTGAAATACTGTTTTAATTTTGTATTATGTAAAAATATTAAAAAATAAATAAATTAAATTGCAATAAGAGCGCAAGAGCGACTGAAGAAAATTACCCCGCAGGCGTATTGTATCGTGCGACTGCGTGGTAGTTGATTAAAAAAAAAGCGTTATAGCGAATCAACGTAAACCGGGGCAACATAAACCGGGATATTAGTGTTTTTTTTAAATGAAGTGGTTCACTAGTAAAAATTTGATTTAAATTAAATTCTATTAGCAGAAAATAAATCAGTTAACTTTTATATATTAGTATTGTAACGCAAGGATATTATGAGCTTTATTGTTCCAAGAAAATATAAATCGTCCAAATAACAACTACTGGTTTTAAAGTTTTGCACCCCCATTACCACATGCTTGAAATGCAGTTAGATATCTTCTTATAAATTTCTAAGAAATTCTTCACCATTCTTTCTGTACCGTTGTAGGAGGATGACTACAAAATGGAAACTGTTGATCCGGTTTCTCATTATGCAATGCAATTACAATTAGGAAATTTTGGGGACCATTCCATCTTTCAATGTCATTACTGTTAAATGCTTCGTTAATATTGCCGCTTCCACATGAATAGTCATTATCCTCTACCAAAATTAAATGCCTTCGAAAATTTTGGAAAAACGGAACAATTGGAAGACACATTTATCTCGGTATATTTTACCATTCATCGATAGGTTAATTAGAACGACAAGTTGGAGGGACTGTTGAAGTTTGTGTAACTTCAAACCATGATGAGACCACCTTCAAATGGTACACGTGGCACCATATCAAGATGCCGTTCTTTAAGTTTTCTGCAGATTAAAACTCGACATCAGAATGATGCAAAATGAAAAGAAATTTTCTCTGCTCTTAACAGGGTTTTCTTTTAATTGAAGCCGTATATACAGGTCTTAAGCCTATGTCGTACTTCTTGGGTGATCACCACCATAGTCAAAACGTACACAGCTGGTTCTTAAGAATATTTGTACTGCTTTATATATCAGCCTATGTGACACGTTCATTCTCCTACAATTATTAATCGGAAGATCGTTATAAATAATGTCGTAATAACAGCTGCATCCAATTACAAGTTGGTTCGGATTCTCTAACTGAATTGGGTCAACCGTTCTAAGTGGGGGAGGAAAAATTTATACATGTACTGTATTTATGGTTCACATCACCTATATTAGGTAATGTTTGTTTTTAACCAAAGTAAATAAAAATAATATAAAAAGATCAATGAAATTAGAATGCTTATGAATTGTTGACATGATAATCCTTATACAGGGAGCGCCAGCCAACTGGAATAAATTCATTATCTCAATTATTGTGCGTATTGAGGAAAAATCCCGAAACACGTCATTTTTAGTTTATCACATTATATCCTGTAAAGTGAAAATTTCATTCCTAACCTCAACCCCCTTCGAATGACAGTTGCAACCGCCAAATTTTTAAATAAGAAGAGGGGGCTTGTTATACCTCGTTTGAAAGGTCTCTTCATGCTCTATACAAAAATGATATAATTTAAAAATTTATTGCAAAAATGAAGAGTAAAAAAAAATTAATCTGTTTAACGAAATTCGTTATGACGCACTAAAAAAATCAAAAACTAATAGCGTTTGGTTCTTGATACTGAAAAGGCAAGCAAAAACAATTAAAATGTTCAGAAAGTGACATAAAAACTTATCAACATTTTTCGTTAGCTGAGTGTTAGTGTTAGCGTTATTTTTATTGACTTATTGAGTTCGCTACATTTGCAAGACTAATCTAGCAGTTTTGGAGGTGGAGAGGGGGCGAGCCCTCAGATGCCGTTGTCCCCACTCCACCGTACCCCAAGAGGTGAACATTCTCCCCCCTTGAAGTCAATGTACACAGTGTACTTCAAAACATAATGATTCTAAAGTTTAGGCATATACACAACAAAAAATAACTAAGAAATACAAAGGACGAAAAGAAGAGAAAAAAAAAAAAAATTAAAGTGCAGTTACTCCTTTTCTGTTGGAATTATACAAATCTTTCTAACTGCGCGCTTAAAAACACCAGCATCTGTTTTAACGGACACTACCCGCACGAGACCATCACTGCCAGGGTGCACCTCGATGACTCGCCCGAGACGCCAATGCAGAGGTGAGGTATTTTCCTCAACCAAGACCACCAATGTTCCAACTGTGACGTTGGGTTGAGCCGATTGTTGACCTCGAGGACGTGTCTGTAGTTGGGTTAGGTATTCCCGTTGCCATCGTTTCCAGAAATGCTGCTGGAGCTGCTGAACTCGTTGCCATCTAGACAAGCGATTCAACTGGATGCCGGTAACGTCGCTTTCAACAGGTGCAGTAAGAGAGGCTCCAATGATAAAATGTCCAGGTGTCAATGCTTGAAGGTCGTTAGGATCTTGGGACAAGGGGGTTAAGGGTCGTGAATTTAAACAAGCTTCAATCCGAATGATCAAAGTATTAAATTCCTCGTATGTAAGGTAAGCATCGCCTAATATTCTTTTTAGATGATGCTTAACGCTTTGAATTGAACGTTCCCAAAGTCCGCCAAAATGCGGTGATCTTGCTGGTATGAAGCTGAATTTAGTGTTTACGTTTGAAAAATGCGTTAATAATTTGTCTTGAAATTTTTCCGATTTGAAAAATTCGCGCTCAGCTCCTACAAAATTGGAACCGTTGTCGGAAAACATTTCTACTACATGTCCTCTACGCGATATTAGCCGTTTGAAAGCTCCTAAAAAACTGTCAGTAGTTAGATCTCCTACTAACTCAACATGAACGGCCTTAGTCGAGAAACAGACAAAGAGAGCGATATAAGCTTTGACTTTCTTTGCGTTACGCAATTTGTTTGTTTTTATAAGGAATGGTCCGGCATAGTCTACACCGCAAATTAAAAACGGTCGTAAAGGTTGCAACCGCTCTTTAGGGAGATCACCCATTTTTTGAATTACAGGTTTTGGATTAGCCCGCATACACTTCACACACGAATGAATGATTTTTCGTATCATACTTCTGCCCGATATTGGCCAAAATCGTTCTCTAATCGCAGCTAATGTTGCTTCGTTTCCCGCATGAAGTTCATTCTCATGAAATTGACGAATAATTAATTTAGTTACGTGATGTTTCTGAGGTAATAAAATCGGAAATTTATTATCAAAATTGATTTGGGCGTTCTTTAACCGTCCGCCTACCCGTAGTACTCCATTTTTGTCAATAAATGGATCTAAACGTAACAGTTTGTTGGATTTACATTTTTCATTATTACCAATAGTCCGAATTTCGTTTTCAAAGGATTGCCTTTGGATATGTTTAATTATAACTAAATCGGCGTATTCGAGTTCTGTAGATGATAAATTTTTACTTTTATTCTTGTTAACAATACGCAAGCAATATGCGATGACTCTTCGTAATTTCATATAAGACGAGAATTTCGAAAATACCGATAACTCAGGTTCTGCTTGTATAACATTAATTGCCTTTGGCCTCCTATCCTCTAATATTTTCTCGGTTTTTTGAGAATTGCACCAGATCGGCGGCCATTCGGCGGAGTTTAGTTTTAACCAGTGCGGTCCATGCCACCAGAGCTCTGAATTTTTTAATTGATTTGGGAGCATGCCCCTAGAAACAATGTCGGCAGCGTTATCGTGTGATCTAACATGACGCCATTTAGATATGTCACTAGCCGCTTGAATCTGTCTAACCCTATTTGCTACATATTGAGACCAAGTTTCCGGTGCCTCAGACAACCAGCACAGAACTACGGTAGAATCAGTCCAAAAGAAATTCGATTCAACCTTTAGACTTGACTTGAAAACCTCATCAACCTTTGACATTAATTTGCAAAGTAATAAACACGCATTAAGTTCTAATCGCGGTAGCGTAATATTTTTGATTGGTGTAATTTTACTTTTGGCACATAGTAACGTTACTGAAGACGTCCCAGAATCGTAGTTAGCTTTGACGTACAGGGCTGCACCGTACGCTTTTAATGACGAGTCCGCAAAGCCATGCAACTCGACGGACTTCAAATGATTTGATAATAGTAATTTTCGCGGAATACTTAATTCGTTCAAATACGATAATTCATTTAATAATTTTTTCCAAACGATTTCGATTTCATCGGGTACGCGTTGATCCCAACCTAGTTTCAGTATCCACATTTGCTGTATGAGAATCTTTGCTTTAACGACAACTGGATTAATTAATCCTAATGGATCAAAAATTTTTGCTACTGTTGCCAGAATATTACGTTTTGTGATAGTTTTCAAGTCTGACGGAAATTCGACTTTATACTTAAGCTCATCATTATTGCAATTCCAGAAAAAACCCAGTACTTTGACATCTTCGCCTTTTGATAATTCGATTGTAGAGTTTGAATTAGAATTGTCGCTCAATAATAAAGAATTATTGGAGCTCCATTTGCATAAATTAAAACCTGCGGTCGCTAGAATGTTTGTAACCTGGCTTTTAATCGATGAAGCTTCGTTAAAGGAGTTGCTTCCGGTTAGCAAATCGTCCATATAAAAATCTCGATTTATAATCTGACTCGCTGTAGGATGACTTTCTCGTGTTTCTATTGATAATTGCTTTAAACAACGTATTGCACAAAAGGGAGCACACGTGAGCCCATAGGTTAGCGTTTTTAGTTTATAAGTTTGGATAGGAGCATTTTTAGATTCTCTCCATAAAATACGCAAATAGTCGGTATCGTCAGAATGGATTTCTATCATTCTGTACATTTTTTTTATATCCGCAGAAATAGCGTATTTGTAAGTTCTGAATCTACAAAGTATGTCAAACAACCCATTTTGAAGGTTGTTACCCGTTAACAAATTATCGTTTAGACTTAATCCGTTAGAGGATTTTGCTGCACAGTCGAAAACAATACGAATTTGAGGCCCTTCGGCCGTTCGCTTAAAAACAGCCAGATGGGGCACGTAAAATGATTTTTGGTTATTTAACTGCGATTGAGGAACGAGCTGCATATGGCCGAGCTTCAGGTACTCCGCCATAAAGTCTTTGTACTCATTTCTCAATTTATTGTCCTTTTCGAACCTTTTTTCCTGGAAGATAAAACGGCTTAGTGCTGATGCACGGGACTTTCCCAAATCGACAGTTTCTCGGAAAGGTAGTTTTACAATGAATTTACCCGACACCGCTCTAACCGTGTTTTTTCGAAAATGCTCTTCGCATGCTTGTTCCTCTGCCTTCTCTACATTGTTTTCTTCGCCTAAATCTTCCATTTGCCAAAATTTTGCTACTTGGTTTTCCAAGTAAGTTTCGGGATTACGAATCAAATTGCAACTAAATTTTGAAATAGAATTTTTAAAATCAAAGTTTCCGCTTACAATCCAACCCAGTTGCGTTTGTTGTAGGTATGGTTGATTCTTTTGTATCTGAACTGGAGCTCCAATTAATAATTGCCAATATAATCGCGCTCCTATTAACAGATCGATATCTGCAGAGATGTTAAAATTTGGATCCGCCAATACAACACCCGAAGGTATCTCGATCGGACTTTTATCGAATGATATAGCAGGAGTCGGCCGCGTAATTTTTGACAAAACAAAGCATTCTAGTTTAGTCTCAAATTCACCTACTCTTGATTTGATATTGATTTTACAACCCTGATTTGTCAGACTCTCTGTTACATTAACACCCGTAATTGAAGTACTAGTACAATATGTGCCTAGTTTCAAATTTCTACACATTTTTTCAGTTATTAACGAAACCTCAGAACATTGGTCAAGTACCGCTCGACATTTGCAATAATTTCCTTGATAACCTCTGATTAGAAGTACAACCGTTGAAAAAAGTACCTGATTGGTTTGAGCTACTAATAAAGTACTAGAGGACGTTCCAGGGTTGGCGTTAGGTACAAATTCAAACACGTGCAATAAAGTGTGATGCCTTTTGCCACACTCTTTGCATACACTGGCTGACCTGCATCTGTTCGCTTCGTGATTGTTTCGCAAACAATTTCTACACAGTTTTAATGAATTTACATGTTGAATTCTTTCGGCTATACTTAATGCTAGAAATTCTTCGCACTGAAAGACATTATGCTCTTTTTTACATATAAAGCACTTGTTTGATGAAATAACATTTGAAGTGAATTTATTAGGTTTCGCAAAGGTATTTGGTTTTGAATAATTATTTCCGTTTTTTGAATGAAATTTACTGTCTTTTGACTGATTATTTGCTGGACTATCATTGGGCCTTATATTGCTCAATGCTTCCAATACCTGATATCGTTTTTCTAAAAATTCATCAAATTTTGTATATGTGGGAACTTCTTTTTCCAAAGTGGCCTGCCACTCTTTTTTTGAAGAATAATCCAATTTCTCTAAAATAATTGGTATTAACAATGCGTCCCAGTATTGGACTTCGATTTTTAATGCTTTTAATGCTGCGATGTTGTTATTTACGTTATCAATTAATTCGCGTAGCTGTGTGTGTGACGATTTTAAGATTGGAGCAAAATTCAAGATATTGGAGACGTGATCTTGTACAATTAGCCGTTTATTTTCAAATCTCTTTTTTAATAATGCGATTGCGTTGTCATAATTATCACTCGACACCGATAGTGATTCTATCGCCCTAAGAGCTTCATCTTTTAAGCAACCCTTAAGGTAGTGAAATTTGCGAATGTTAGATATGCTCGTATCCTTTCCTACCAAACAATAAAATGACTCGTAAAACGTAAACCAATCGCTGTGTTTACCGGAGAACGTTGCTAAAGGTAAGGGTTTTAATATTACGCTATTTGACGGTTCTCTGTCGTGCCCGTTATTTGTAATATTAATTATAGTACCTGCAGTGTCTGCTTCTTTAGAAGCGGAAGCAGCTGGCAAATTTTCGCTCAAGAATGTTTTTATTTTGCTTACAATCGCCCGATATTGCGTTTCTATTTTGCCGCGTTCTTTGTCGGCTTCAGCCTCCAAGGCCGTCTCGTCGGCCGATGTATCGTTCAACTGAAACCGTTCAATGTCTGTCTGAATTTTGTTAAATTGTTTAAATAAGTCCGTTACCGTTTCTAGGTTCGTTTGCAATTGAAAATTATTCGCTTTCGAACTATCTAAACCGTTTTGAAGCCGCGTGATAGCACTTTTTATGTTACGTCTATCCAGCTTCAAATCAACAAGATCATCCCTTTTCGGCATGGTTCTTAAAGTGAATTAATTAAAGGAAATTGACGAAGTTAGGTAATGAATGGATATTATAGGTCTGACCTTTAACACCTTTGCGTTTGATGATTCCCTCGCGATGATGTTGGCGTTGATGGCTCGCTTCCGATGATTTCGCACGATTTGTGATGCTTTGATGATTTTTCTTACACACGGGTAATTTCGACGATTATGAATGTTGCTTTGAATGAATCGTGGTTCGGTTGATTATGCTTGTGGATCGAAGGACCAAAATGTTAGCGTTATTTTTATTGACTTATTGAGTTCGCTACATTTGCAAGACTAATCTAGCAGTTTTGGAGGTGGAGAGGGGGCGAGCCCTCAGATGCCGTTGTCCCCACTCCACCGTACCCCAAGAGGTGAACAGTTAGTTTAGTTTAAAGCGTTGATTAATATATTTTTTATTGTATTAGATTACTAAGAACGAAACGCTATTAATTTTTGATTTTTTTAATGTGTTGTAGCGAATTTCGTTAAACAGAATAATTTTTTTTTACTCTTCATTTTTACAATACATTTTTTAACCATAGCATTTTTGAATAGAGCATGAAGAGACCTTTCAAATGAGGTATCACAAGCCCCCCTTCCCATTTAAAAATTTAGGGGTCGTAACTGTCACTCGAACGGGGTTGAGGTTAGGGATGAAATTTTCACTTTACAGCATATAATGTAATAGACTAAAAATGACGTGTTTCGGGATTTTTTCTCAATACGCACAATAATTGAGATAATGAATTTATTCCAGTTGGCTGGCGCTCACTGTATAAATATTATTCGGGCATTAAATTCATTTTTCATTTACCAAAACAACAATTTTGATTCCGGAATTCATTGTGCAGTAGTGTAATATAACACAGGGCGTTTGAAAAAAATCGCACCAAAATTCCACAAGCTTTAGAGGGTTGAAATATGATCGTAAAATTTGAATTAGATTTGCTTGCATTATCCGTTTAACAAGATATATGGAATCAAAGTGTGCAGAATTGAGGTCAATTATTATACTTCAATTTACGCTTGATTGCAACTTAGTGGCAAACAGATATAATTAAATTTTTCGCATTTCCGTGAAATTAACAAGGCAACATGGGATTCATAGCAATGAGCTTCCAAGGAAACTACATTATGAATTACAAATTGTAGCCAACAATGAGTAAGAACTTGAAATAACAAATAAGATAGCAATAAACAATGGTTAATAATAATATGATATATAAAATTATAAATGAGTTTAAATTTAATGAGAACCAACAAAAGGAAAAAGAAGAAGCTACAAATAAGAAGTGGATAAAACTCAACTATATAGTCCAAGGCTGTAATATTCATATGAAATCAGTAACAATTAGTCAAACTCATTGAAAAATAACATGAATACCGGCAATACGTAATTATAATATGAACGAAGGTGTGTACGCTTTACAATGTGACACTTGTGATAAGATATAATATGAAGGTCAAACCGGACGAAGTTTCAAAAAACTTAGGAGGAATTCAAATTTTAGAGAACGCTATGAAAATTTAAAAAAAAATGAAGAAAGGAAATGAATTAAGCTTTGCTGAAAATTTATGTATCTGTAAATAACACGTGAGCAAATGAAAAAGCAAGAAAAAACAAAGGCTTGAAAACCAGGAATGATCCTACTATGTTGCTGTGTATTTACCACCAAATACAACAGTAAATCCAATTTCCGAACCTTCTGTAGATAAGCAATAATACAATTATAAAAAGAACAATGGCATTTGCTCTACAACCAAATATTTTATTAATAGAATTCAACTTGGTGTTATTGAATATATGTCAAATTCAATCGCTAGCAAGCCAGAAACGTTGCAGTCGGTTAATATTACTCACTGTTATATATGAATTAAAGATTGTAATAATAATGATACAAATAATAAATTTCAATTACTTCACATTTAAAAACCGTATTATGGAATTGGTGTATGACGGGAATTGCCTGCGACTGGTCGCGGTGTTCTTGAACCAATTACAATAAAAACATCAATCAAGGCGACATCGATTTACATTATGATAAAATAATCATTCAAAAAACAATTTTAGGTCAGAGCAAAATATAATATGATTTAAAACCGAGCGATTTTAATATAAAACCCCAACATGTCACATAAAACATCTTGCACAAAGTGCATATCGGTTGATATACTATATGTGTCACCTTAACCTAAATTTTGTCCTGATTTCAGCACTCGAAGTTGGTGTTAATCAGTGCCATGCGCGTCCGTGCAATTTAATTCACCAATGTGATTATACGTATCACATACAAATTGCATTTCGGATTTATTAAACGCCAATTAAGCACACACTTACCGATCTAGAGATACAGCGATCAAACTGTACACTGATGCGGCTACTGAAACTCCCTGTATGTAAGGAACTGTTTTGCACATCAACCATCCCAGAATCCATGCTAAAAAGAACAAAATTGTTGCCATTTATAAATTGCACTTAAAAATCAAAAGCAGATAAAATATTGTACAGATTCATTACTTCCTTTCGTACTTCGTGTCATAAGCAGGACTTTAGTTCGCAGGTATATTACACATTTGCATTTAATTACTGTGAACAACTGCAATTTATCGACAGTAGAATCGGAATTGGCACGGAAAGATAATTATTTGTAGTTTTAGCAAATGAATTGGAAAATTAAAAATTGTAAGGTCAACATCAGATGTACAAGTGCATGTGGTTTTTAATGTTTAAAACCGTTACAGATCAATACGGGTTGGAGTAGAATCGCGATGTATATTCAGAATAGTTCACGATAAACTTTATAATGGTTTTGTACACAAAGTTTCTTTTTTTTTCAATTTCAATCTGTTTCGGGCGAATACAAATCACACGAACGAAATCTGTTTTTGTATAACGCCGACAGATCGGATGTTCCGTGTCGTGCCATGGAGACGGGGAATTATCATGACAACGAGAAATGATATTGCTCTGGATGAAAAGAGGAATACCCAGTGTTCAATTACCGTTGAAATCGGAATTAATACGGATTCTTTTATTGGTTTATGCGAATTACCGCTAGCACAGCCACGGAATCGAGTTAGGGAGTCTGGGAATTTTTTTAACAATAGAAAAGGCTTTCGGAAATATTTTTACTTCATTTATGTGTGTAATGAATTTACGTACAAGTTTATTACTTTATATATACTTTAAATTGAAATATAAACTTGAGTACAGTTTAAACGCCATTCTAAAGCTAGGTTACCGTAAAATCTTGAGTATAATACGCACTGTTTTTACTTATTTTGATTCAGTAAAACAGGGATGCGTATTGTACTCATAATCCAAAAATAATAGCAGATTATTCAATATTGACTGGGACCGTATTTTATAGTTTTATAGGTCCAGTGTTTAAATAGGTCAGTGGGCCCTAATTCTAACATTTATCACCCCAACCTGCTTATTTTCTAAAATCGAGACAACTTCAGGTTGATTACATTTGGTTTTAAACTATACTCGCACATTGAACTTTTAGTTTTGAAAAATACACTGAAGAGAAGAGAGAGAAGAGAAGCGTATTTTTACAAAATTCTTTTATACAGTGATATCAAGACTTACGCAAACTCAGAGTTAAGTGATTGGCTTTTTTCCGTCCCCTTCCACCCATCAAAATCCACTAAACGGCATGTCACAAAAGATCGAAATGTCCACGTGCTATTCAAGCACCATACACGTGACGACTTGTACGGTTGGTATTAAAAACCCGATTTCAACTTCTCAACAATCTACCACGAAACAAAACGAGACGCCGGTAATTCGTTTGTATTATAGTAAAAACGGGAGCTGTCGCGAAGAAGGTCACTGAAGGTGACTAACGCCCTAAATTTAAAATAACTAATAGAAATTAAAATCCTTATCACCATATG
This sequence comes from Dascillus cervinus, assembly GCA_949768715.1. Lineage (NCBI taxonomy): Eukaryota > Metazoa > Arthropoda > Insecta > Coleoptera > Dascillidae > Dascillus > Dascillus cervinus. The sequence continues at coordinate 12,723,299 of OX458316.1, read as the reverse complement.
GAAATCACGAGTTTACGTCACGTCTGTTCTTACCGATATAGATATTAGAAGCTGATACGGCTAGAAACCTAAATCAATTTGATCATTTTGCTAGTCAATTTAATTGGACAATTTGTACCCCGACTTACGCCATTCTTGCTGGTCCCAGCTATCGCATAACTTCAGGATATGACAGTGCACTATACAGTGCGTTTTTTAACTGTTGCCATAGGGAATGGCAAGGTAAAAATTGTACCCCGTGTTAACTTTTGTTCTGATAAAAATATTTAAACCATTTTTGAACCAAAGTTGGAAGATTCTTTAAACTATCGAATAGATTACAATTCAAAATCCTAAACTGTTCAAAAAGTTTTGAAAAAAATATTTTTGTAAAAGCGTTTTCTTGCCACTATCATTTCTAGTAGGCTGATATGTCAGTTGACTTTTGTCACTTTGCTTTAAAAAATAAATAGCAAAAGCTCCTTGGGGCTATGATTAAATTAGCTTTTGGAAGACAAAACATGTAAACATTTATTTATAAACAAAAAAAAAAAACGTAAAAACCATTAAAGCACAAATGACTCAACAAATTAACAAAAATGATCAGAAATTATCAAAGGAATTGTTCAAAGTGTTTTCATTCGACTGCTAGACAATTTCCCAAGCGATCGTGAAAATTTCTTCGAGTGTTTTGTAAAGTTCGCACTGTAATGGAATTGCAAGCTTCAGTTATTCTTGCCCTTAGTTCTTTCACAGTTTCCGGTTGATCACTTATGAGGTCGTAAACTTGTGTTCCTAAATACCCCCATAAGAAAAAATCGAGTGGTGTTAGGTCAGGACTTCGAGCAGGCCAATGGAATGATCCATATTGGCCAATTCAACTATCAGGAAATGTTTTGTTTAAAAACTCTCTGACGATTGCAGCACTATGGGCTAGTGCTCCTCCATGTTGAAATATTATTGCTCCGTTGCATCTTAAAGCATCCAACTGCGAGCCTACCTCCATTTGAAGAAGATTTAAGTATTTATGCTGGTTCAAATTTCCGTCAATATACAATGGCCCTACTAAGTGATTCCCTAAACAAAGTGACAAAAGTCAACAGACAGCCTGCTAGAAATGATAGTGGCAAGAAAACGCTTTTATAAAAATATTTTTTTCAAAACTTTTTTGACAGTTTAGGATATTGAATTGTAATCTATTCGATAGTTTAAAGAATCTTCCAACTTTGTTCCAAAAATAGTTTAAATATTTTCATCAGAACAAAAGTTAACACGGGGTACAATTGTTAACATGCAATTCCCTATGGCAACAGTTAAAAAAACGAATGGTATAGTTTTATATTCTCATTAATGTAAGGACTCTAACTGATTTTAGTAGCAATTAGCAACTCTTTTAGTGGCAACTATTAAGGTTTACATGTTTGTGCTCGTATGTCTGTTTATTCAGATGATAACTTTTGTGGATGTATTATTGTAGTAGACAGTTTCAACGTTGATCTAATTGTAAGTTCATTCGATGATAGGTAAATGGGACCAATGTGCTTTCCGAGTGGAATTATCCGATAATATCCGGTTGAAGTGAGTTGTTGTGCAAAATATTCAATATCAACAATTTCAAAAATAAAATTTGTAATTAACCTACATACATGTCTCGTGCATTTGACAGAATTTTGTATTCTTAATATTTTGGAATTTTGTGATTTTTTTACTCTGTTGCTGTAAAAGAGAGTACCTATAGACAGCTCGGAAGAGGCTGTAATTTCCCGTTTTTGATGTAATTATAGCCTTCGACCTACGCCCTCATGAAAAATCGGGAATTTCTCTCACTTGATGTATAATGCACTATTTTATCGCACATATTTAAACTTTAAGCTCTTCGATGAGTTTGAAGAATTGCAGGAAATTTATTAGTAAATTTTAAATTACAATCAGTTGAAATACACGAAGGTAAGTAAAAACTTAATGGGTGACTTAACAACAAAGTTAAGCAATTAATGATATTTATTGTTATTATAGTTTTATTTAATAATAAGATCGTTGTCAAATTTAACTGTACTTTGAAATTCAGTTGCACAGTTTGTAAACAAAAAGTAGCCAAGGAAATAAGCATAGCATGTATTTACATCATTGTTTAAATTACTGTTTAAACCCGTCTCGCGGATATTTTACAAGCAACGCAGATCGATAATTGTGTAATCTTTCAACTATCAGTGCATACAACTTTTACATACCAGCAGGAGCTTTGCACCGTTTGCTAGTAGGTACTTCTACAAACGAAAAAGTAACCGATCAATAGCTAATGTATTTAAATGCGACTATAATACAGGGTTTTTCACAACTCGCGCCCTAGGGAAAATGAGGAAACGCGAGGCGGCATTAAGATGTGTGTAAAGAAAATAAAATCTAACTTGAAAGGTGCCTATTAGAGAAAAGACAACTTAAAGTTAACCAATCAGAGACAGGCGCCCTCAAGGTGTGCATCGTAATTTTACGTTACTAGGTTATAAGAAAAAAGCAAATCTTTAAAATTATGTGGGTGCCTGGATTTTTTGAAAAATGTCACTATCAAATTAATTTTGATAAAGTGAAGTCAAAACGTTTTAATGTGTCCATAATCATGTATTCAGCCGCTGATTATTTCGAAATGATTATAATTTTTGGAGAATGCGGTCGTAACGCCACGCAAGCAGCGAGGGTCTTTTCCGAACGTTTTCCGGACAGAAATCATCCTGATCACAAGGTAATTCTGCGAGCGATTGCAAGGACGCACGAAACAGGTCAAGTTCTACCAAATCGAAAAAAGTCTGGTGGTCCTCCCATGACTGCGCGTACGGTTGAGAATGAAGAAGCCATTCTAAATGCTGTTGCAGAGGATGGTGCCAGAAGCTTTGCCGAAGTTGCTCGCCCATTGTGTATTTCCGAGTTTTGAAAAATACCCGACAACATCCGTATCATTACATTCGTGTACAGCATTTACAGCCACATGATTACCTTGCTAGAAGGGAGTTCTACCCCACAAATGATCATGGACTCGAAATTAAGCCTCTTAAGAAGGGCACGTTTATGCTTAGGGACATTTTGGGAATTTGCTCTAATTTGTTTCTTTCCATAGTTCCTTTTGACGAAGTTTTTTGACTGTTTTTATAATTTTGATTTGCAATAAAATCGTTTCTTTTCTGAAGCGCCAATTGTTGTTTTAATTTTAAAGAATTCAAAGATAAAACCTTGCTAACCTAAAATTATTGACAGTGACAACTCTGATCTGTCAGACCAACAGGCGGACTAGTAATATTTTTGAAACTTAGCAACCAGTATTATTTTTAGTAGCACTTGGTGCTGCCCTTCCGGGATTGGTGGATTTAGAATCCTATTGACTCTGTTATGCAAGCAGGAGTAATTTATTTTCTTGCATTTTCTGACAACCTATTGTCGTCGGCACATGTCAGTTTTCTCTAGGGCGCGAGTTGTGAAAGACCCTGTATAATAAGGTTTGTGAAATATTAATTGTCACCATCTCATCGCTCCACCGGATATCCAAATCAATCAATTTTTTTATGAAACATGACATCGAATATCCCGTTCTAAAATTAATGCCATTCACCCACACATTTTTCAAACACGGTACTGAACTTTGCAATATTAGGGGAAATTTAAAAAATGATTAATCTAAGTTACATAAAATTCCAAAAAATGCATCTTAGCGGAAAATTATTTATACCATTAAAAGACTAAATTTTCACTAAGCCGAATCAACATATTTTAGATTATTTGATTTTCTATGCTCACATCCTTCATGTTCGTTTAATCAAACTAGCTTTTTCTTATGATTTCTAGTTTGTACGTTAGCAGGCATAGATAAATTAACCGATAAAATTCATGAATACAGAGGAAACTAGTGGAAACGTGTTCAAAGGATAAAGAAAGATAAGACTACAAAGGCAATTTTCAAATTGTAGGGCATGAGAAGCAAGATATTCCGGAGAACTGCTGAAATAATTAATGGCGTAACAAACCACTGGGGTTTTCATAAATTTATTATTAATTTCAGTGAAGTCTCTTTTTGAAGAAATCGGACGTATTGAAAGGTTTGAAATTCATCATACTGACCATTATCTAATTTCGATTCGTCAATTCATCCATTATTGATTAAAAAATTGAAGTTCCCTTCAAGCATGCAAATGGGTTATTTATTTCGGGTAATTTAATAATTACATGTTTATTTATAATAATACAATTAATTCTTATTACTATTTAAAACATTATAAAATTAAAACATAAAAATTAAACTACAAAATACAAACTTAAAATTATATTAAATTAAATAATTCGTCCAGAGAAGAAGAAATAGGCACAGTTCCCAGAACGCTGGCCGCGTTGCCCCTCTGAATGGCAATACTAATTCGTTGTTTTAAGTATGTTTTCGCCTGAGGAATACCTGTGACGTCAATAATAAGTCTTCCCAAAGCATCCAACAACGATAGAGCGCTCGTACTCCAAGGACCAAAGGTTTCAACAGCAAAGCCAACGAAAATGTAGTGATCCGCTAACGAACTATATTTTCTTCGCTTAAGATTTTCTGCTTTGTTTGCAGCAGATCTAACAGATATGGACGACTCAGGTAAATGTGAAGGTGCAAGCGTATCTGTATTATGTATAAATTATAGGAGTAAAAAGATTTTTGCGGGTATGTCACTAGGTATAACAAATACTGAATACATTAATTTGGCATTTTGTACAATAACTTTTCTTAATACATCTAATTCGAATATTTGTCTATACTTTATTTTACGATCATATAGCGATCACGTGCTGACCACGTATTCTCCACCTTTCTCCATACATGCGAATCAGCGAGTGCGAATAATGCCTCAAGTTTATATCAATGGAAATTCAAGTTCTAAGTTACACGTAATGATCACGACCCTGATCATGACATAAACTGTAATAACGTTAACGTACAATTTGAGTCTAAAATATTACTTTTAAACATTTATTGCCCCTTTTGATATAGGTAATTTTCAATACGCTCACATTGACTCCAGAAAATTTAGCAGATATTACATTACAATCACTTAAGCAGACCGCTCTCGATTTACGGTAAATATGATTTTGGGAAGATAGGATGTCGGGTGATATATTGAGGGAGAGTTTCATGTAAGTGCTGATGACATTTTTTGTTCCACCATCTCACTCCGTGAATTTTGAATTTTTAAGTCTCACCTTCTACATTGTGAGACATCATTTTAAGAACTAAAAAATTCTGATCTTTTCATGTATTACCTATAATAACTTTACAGCAAAACATTTTTCAATTTAGTAATCGAAAAATTGTTTAAAAATTTATCATGTTTTTCATGCTTTGTTATAAATTTTATTCGCTGTGGAAAAGAAAAACCAATAAACTGACCATCAAACACGTTGCCTTTCTCATAATATGGTGATACGTGAGAAACAATGTTCGAGTCGAAAGCATTCATAACTCGGATAAGCCACGAAAGAGAATCAATGCAGCTGTACCAGCAGTCGCGTTTAAATGCGCTTCAACGTTTTCGGACGAATGTTTGGAGAACTATAAAATGGGGCTTACGACGCGACCTACTAAAACGTGACATTAATTTTTATAAGCATTTAATTTGTTACAAAAAAAAACAACCAGTCGCACAATCTCATCTTCGTTTACCCTGATCTAAATTTTGCAAATCTTTAATTGTTTTCATTATTTCCATGCAATTATTAATTCACAGTACTTGCACTGAGTATTAATACGTATGTTATGAAGATTTTGAAATATGCTGATAATTCAGGAACAAGGTAATTGACGTTATTTATTGCATAACTACCGGTTAGCATTTGTAATTACGATTTTCATTCGGAAAATGATTTGCCACCGTCGTGGTATTGTGTGTTTTCATACCAAATTCCGACAGCGCCCTATTATCCGCACGAATGCATTATAAATTCAGGACTGCATAAAACCGCTTGATTGATCGAAATATTATGGTTGAAACTCGGCTTGCAGAATGCGCCTTTCCTAATGTGCCTGTTTATTTTGAAGTTTTTCAAATTGCAGTTGCACAATCGTTGGTCATTAATCGCCGAATAGAATTTACATGTCTAATGGAGAAGAACTGTAACCTGCATTTACATATAATTTGATTCCCTTTGTTATTTCGATTGTACATTTAGATTGGTTAATTATTAGCGGGACTCCTGCAGATATTTGCATTTTCTTTATTCATTAGTGCAATATTAAGTAATAAAACAGATTTTATATTATTGTCCAATTGAAAATGAACACCACCGTTATTGTCAATTTGTTTGATTTGCTTTTCTGATCAATTATAATTAGCATCTTCGAGAACAAATTTGTATCTAACGTAGTGTGAATAGCTTTACTGTAAAGTTCCTGTAATATCCGTAATGCATGTATCAATTTTCCTCATGTTTTGCAAAATGTAAACTTTTTACAGAAGTTTTTTTTGTCTAAAATGAGTAATATTAAACTTGAGCATCGCAGCTTCATTAAGTTTCTCACAAAAGAGAACAATGAGCCGAAAGTTATCCATGAGCGAATGACTGCATTTTATGGAGATGTAGGGGCAACATATTTCCAAGTTAAAGTTCGGGTTAAACAATTTTGATGAAGCAGACAGTCATTAGAGGATGATTCAAAATTGGAATGACCTGTTGGGGACAGGTTTGATGAAATTAGGAACAAAGCTGATGATTTTGTGCTGTCAGATTGATGAATCAAGGCGCCTCAGTGTCCAAAAGGATATTTTTTTAAAAAAAATACGATGAGGTAAGCATAAAAAAGTTGTGTGCCTGTTGAATTTCCAAACTGATTACGCCAGAGCTTTTGAGGAAAAAAGGCTGAGCTCCCTTTAGTAAACAATGTAGAAGATCAACAATATTCTGTTGGAAAATTGATGTCAACTATTGTCTGGGATGAGAGAAGTTTTGCTGGTTGAATGGTCAAGTCTATGAAGACATAATTCAGACCTTGAAAAAACCTTAGAAGAAAATCGACCACATTATTGAAACGTCGGGATTCTACATCCACCTTACAGTAAAGATTTAAAACCACGCAATTTTTTTTTTGTTTTCAAATTTAGAAAACCCTTGTGAGCGGTTGTTCAATGAAGGCTTAAGTTCGAACTTTAATAAATCCGGGGTAAAAAATAAAAAACAAAAAATTGTGTTGGCAATGCTGAAAATTTGACTCACCACTTCATTTAATAATCTCACGTGTTTATGAGTGCCAATTTAAAGAATAAAAAAGAACCATACATACTATGTATACTAAGTTTGTTAGACTGTGTTAAATCTGAAATCTTCTTATCAAGGACCTCGAAGTTTTTGATTAAAGGTATTTAAAGACTTACAACTTGTCAACCAAAAGGAATCACATAATTTTGTTTCATACAATCGTGTAAGCTTTCATCTGTCAAAGTTTGTCATAGAGCTAATAGATCACCCTGTATAATATACTATTAAAGTCGTATAAAAGTTTTTTTACTTTCATTTCTTATTAAATTTTGAAAAGTTAAAAGCATTAAAACTTCGGTTATGAAAAATACAATGGTACAAGACGTGTCTGCTAATATGACTTTTGTATCTCTAAAACATCCCAGTGATGATTTTAAATTTCATTTAGTACTTTTTCAAAGTAAAACTTACGTTTTTGCCGTAATTATTGGTGATACAATAAATACTTCAAACAAAATAGAAAATAGGTTATAGTATAAATATATTAAAACGTTTTAATCACAATTTAGTTACAATTTCAAACAATGTATTATTAATTAGTCTATAAAAACTTACAAGGATTTTATTTTATTTTATTTTATTTTATGTTTAATTTTTCAAAAAATAATATCATTCAGTCAATGTATGCAACCAACATATTTTAGGTTATAAACTGTTCGACAAATGATGTTATCGATCTGTCGAGATAATTGATAGAAAATAATTATCTCACTTGTCTAATGGTAATGTTATTTTGATACCAATTTACAGTACTAATTTTTCCTCTATTGAGTATATTTTAAACTACATTCTAACGGCGGCGGTAGGACGCTATAAAACCAAATAAATCAAAATCATTTTTTTATTTTTCAGGTCATTACGTTCAAAATATCACAGAGAACACGTTCCAGAAATTTAAAATTTTGACAGAGCTGTCGATTTCCAATTAATAAGTGTTCAAAACTATTTGCTTGAAAGATCGTAAATTTTAAACGATAATGGTCACATACGCGATAGTTATTCACCATAATCACAAACAGAATACCTGCCATACGGGTCTGGCTTTGTTGCTTTATGGGGAATGTTCTTCTGCAAATGTTTTTATTGCAGACCTTTTTATATCATCCTGAATAGTTTTAGAGCAACTTTACGAGGGTGTAATTTAAGGCTTTTGCCTTAAATACACAAGACGATATTAGAATACAATATATTCAGTTACTATTAAAATCTAAATTTCAATTTGGGTATTATTATAATCTATAATGTAACATAACATAATAGTTTCATCATAAATCCCTGTCAAAGAAAATTTCACACTAATTTAATTTAAGAAAAAATAATTCTGGCATTTGGTAGTTTGGAAATTGAAGAACATTACTCCCAATTTGCAGAATTTTTCGATTACTAGAAAAAGGTTTTATCTCAAAATTGCTATACGATGAACCACTCTGTGCACTACTGATTGACTTCTTTTTTTTTAAATTGAACGTAAGGATATTTACATTGCATGTTCAATGTAAAAAAAGAGACGGTATCCGTTTAATTACATATCATTAAGAACAGTAAAGATAACATTAAAATAACTGTCTGAGAATAGTACCTACACTTGTTTTAAGATGTAGGCATGTTTAAAATCATAATTGAGGTTGATATCAAGATCAATAACTAAAAAGGAGAATTCAAATTTGTAATTGAAATTTTTGTTGTGCACAAGTTAAATAATAAGTCCGGTACAACATCAATTCTCTTCGTAACGGAGTCGAGAGTTACTGCAACAGGACGCCATGAAAATATAAATGAACTTAATGATTTTACATATCATGATACCAATTTCAACAAAGTTTAGTGGACGAAATTAATTTAGCCGATGCAACTGTGAAAAGGAAATGTCTACTATGTTACAGATGTGAACTTGGTATTCTAGATTGAATGAAAAGCAAAACGTGATTTGAACATAAATGTTTTGTAGTAATGTCGCATCGCTTGCGTTCAACACTAGAAACTGCAACTAAACTTGAACAGCTTAGATTTAATGTTGCATACCGACCAACATCAAGTCGAGATTATAGCCTAAGTGGTATTTTTATATTTTAAAAACGTGTTGGTAGCTGGAAAACTTAATATCGATTTTTATGGGGTGAAACAACTGGCCCATATCTGCTCCTCACTCGACGTTGCTTTCATTTTAAAAAAAACTTTTCTTATAATCGAATTGACCCAATTTTATGCTTGATTCTCCCGGTATAGTTGATTAACTTCCACGGTTTCCCGTTTCTATTACCGATTTTATCCGCATATAAGTTCGGAGGTGTAAGCTTATGCAATTAAGCCTACTTATTTGGGTCAGGGTGGTAGTTCACTAGAAATACATTATATCTGTCTACATTGAAACTAATCTAAAAGCAATAACGGTCTCGATATTTCATTGACCAACCATAAATTGCTTCGACAAGGATTTTAAAATTATCAGCTTTAACCGGCACTCAGTAACGCTTCATTTAACCGTATTATCCCTTCAAAAATCCATTCCCTGATCGCATGTAATTGTTCCAATTTTTACGGTCTAGACAGTATCAAAATTTACCAATCGTTTTACAACAATTTTATGGTACCGTATTTCAGAAAATAGAAAATCTGCAAAAAGTCAATAGCTCATTTATGAGAGGGAGGTGAAATTATTGAGCCGTACCATTACACTTATCGATCCATTATTGCAATTCCGAGTTTTACTGGCCAAAGTCAATGACCTCGCATTCCTGCAAGCTCGGAGACACATTGTCTGAAATTTTCCCCCTTCAGATCACTTTAGCTAGTTCGAATCAAGTCTTGGAAGGAAACACATAAATTAGTCATGAAATAAAGCGCGTCAAGGTCCACGAGCGACATTTTTTAGAGCAGGGTTAAAATCGGGGCACAAAATGTAACGCAACTGGGACACAAATAAGTGTTCCCGCGCTATAGTAACGATTGTATTAAATCTAAACTTTCAAAAGTAGTTCAAATTCCATTTACTAAATTTAAAAGCGCCACGGCGAAAAGAAGAAAGCTCCTACTTTTACTTTATGTGTCTTCGTAAGTTGTCGTCGGAGTTTTGATTATAAATTTTACTTGTTGTGGAATTTCTGTTTGTGATGGGAAAAGCTGAGGATGTTTGCTTGTGACGTGACAGTGCTCTCAAGGAATTGTTGACAACTTAATCACTTATTAATTGGGAGATAAATGATTTGTTTTAGTCGTTCCAGAATTAGGTCAAGGTTTCTAATTTTTGTTAGTAACGATTTATGATCTGTGTGCCAAAGTACACAAATTATTTCTTAATAAATTGCAGTTTTTATGAAAGGATGATTAATATCCTGTTTTTAAGAATGTTTAACTTTATTTTGCCGAGGGGTTGATGAACCCAACTTTTCATTCATTTTTTGCTCATATTTTTATAAACCGAAGTGATATTATTTACATAACTGAAGATAAAATTTTATAAATCTTTTTTTGCCCCATAGAAACTGGACAAGCCTGCAAGTTATTTAATATAATATTCAACGAGGTAAATCATTACCATACAGTACAATAACCGAAAGAACTAAATTTACAACGTTAATGTTAGACCGGTGATTCGATTTAGATTTGAGTACACAAGCAAACATATCATAAACCCCTAGAAGTCGCCAGACGTTACTCAAGCTATCAGTAATCTGACGTTTTGTTAGTTTTCGACCAAAAACAACATTGAATGTCAACTTTGCAATCCAACGAAGGAAATATGTAGTTTTATGTTTGCATAACGTTTGAAGAGCATTATTTCAGATTTCCTTTTAAATAAAAACGAATCTTTAGTATTACTTAAATTTAACCTGCGAAACACCTTGAGAATATCGGACAAGTAATTTATTTTAGTGAATTAGATCAAAAACCACATGCTTTTAGAATGAAATGCACGATTTGTTATTTTTATAACATAAATCAAAATTAAGCGGTTACTGAACCTGGTCGGAAACATTGTTTCGTTATTTCCCGTGATGCAGTTGCTGTTAATATAATTTTATATAAAATTGTGTCACTTGTAATTCTGAAAGTTTTAGTAATTAAATTTCGAACTTTGATTTTAATTATTTTCTAATCATTAAATTTAAATTATAGTAATAAGTTTCTGTATGAAATGTCTAGTTTGTGGAAAATTGTTAGTTAAGGTAGTTATAATTGGTTCGTTACTAACTATAACGGAGTAGTAGCAATATTCTATAAATGTGTTTTAGAGATCTGATATTATCTTCCATTTTCATTTTGGTATTTTGTTATGTAAATTGTAGTTTAAATTATTTTAGAAACCACTCATTTCATTAATATCGAATACAGGATGGTCTATCGTGTAGTATTTTCTCGAAAAAGTATCTTTCAGTCCCCCTAAAAATTGAAAACCCAAGGTCAATAATCAACAGTAATATCACAAGTGCATCAAAATAGCCGATTAAATTTTGACGTTTGTGTCAAAATGTTTTGTCTAGAAATATGTCGAGCAAATTTGCCACGTAACAAAATTTCGAGTGCGCAGCACGAGGGATTTTCGGTGGAAAATTTACGAGAAATATTTCTTTATGGCAAAACGTTGCGACAAAAACGTAAAAATTTAATCAGGCTATTTTCATGCACGCGGGGTATTTGGCATGATTATTTCCTGATTATTAATCTGAATAAATAGATTTTACAACAAATTATTTATTTGTTTGTCGAAGAATATTCGATAATGATTGCAAAAAGAAATTCAGAAGCGATTAAACGTCAAAACTTAATCGGGTAAATTTTGACACATTTGAGACATCAAAATTGAATCGGGTAAATTTTGACACGTTTGAAACGTCAAAATTTAACCGCTATAAAACTGAGGAAAACTATGGCGACTGGGACTTTTTATGTGCATGAAGGAAATAATCTCTAAATATAATCTCCAAATATAATAATTCCCGATGGTGGTCTATTTCCCAATTTTTTTTTGAGATCAGAGTAGGCGACGAAGCTGAGTGTCAAAAATTGACATTTATATCGTCAATTTACGGAGCTTAAAGGTAAGTAAAGTAAAATACATTATATTGCAATGCAAATGTATATAAATAAAATGGTAGATAAATAATAAATAAAATAGATAAATAAAATGCATAAATACACAATAAACACTGTCAGCCCGTTTTAGGGCTGAGGTTTTCTACTAGTCTATAATATTTACCGTAGGTACTATAAAATAGGCGTTTTATTTTTCAAATTTAATTATTCCGACAGCGTTAGGACGTTATAAAGCCAAATAAGTCAAAATAATTGTTTCGTTTTTCAGGTCATTGCGTTCAAAATGCTGAAATTTAAAATTTGGAAAGAGCCATCAATTTCAAATTAATAAGTATTTAAAACTTTTCCTTTGAAAGAACGTAAATCTTAGTCGACAATGGTCACTTAAGCGCTAGTTACTAACCATAATCTCAAACAGAATATCTTACGACGCAAGTATTTTTCACTTTAAGCCCGGACTTAAAAATTTTGATTTAGTAAATTGGATTTTTATAAAGACATTACAAAATTATTTTTTAAAATTTTATTGTCAAAAGTTCCTAGGTAATGTGCATCTAATTGGACTACAAATCATTCAAATTCAAATCAAGTTTCATTCAAACGAGCCTCATTCGTATTGATGGTTTTAAATTCCAAATCTGACATACGGCTTTGGATATAGACTGCGTTTATGTCGAGCGCTTCGATCGGGTGGAAACTCCATCCGATCGTGTCCATCCACTTGAATTTTGCGACGTAAACGGGCCGGCCCGAACTCTCCATCGGATGCAACGCGTAAACTCAATCCTTAAAAATTGCTAGCTTGAATCGAAGAATCCGGATCGAACGTTGCATTTTAACGATAAAGACGCGATTGGATTGAAAAGAAGATGGAGGAAGTCAACTGATTCAACGCTTCGCATACTTTTACCACTTGCGGCCAGAATGTTCAACAAGACGCATGCGTTCACATCAAATCTTCCAAGGTTAACCGATATATCTTTCGTCTTTGTTCAACTGTAGCGGACTGGTTTTTGCTCATCCAATCCGTTAACATAAAATACGATATATACGCTGCGACTTGAAACAAGGATGGAATTGACACGATCGGATGGAGTTTCCATCCGATCGAAGCGCTCGACATAAACGCAGTCATTGTTGCTTATCGATGAGACTCACTTTGTGCCATATATGTTGTTCTGGAAATGTTTTTATTGAATACACTTTTAAATTACCCTGACACGTTTTGCCACAAACTTTACGAGTTTCCGCCAACGGTCGGCAACCTATGGCACGCGTGGCACAGCAAAGTGAATTATGTTTATGAGAAAATTTTCAATATTTTTAAAGTCATTAATTAGAAGAAAAAAATGAAATTTGTGCTTAAAACAATGTTTTAAATGGATTTTTTTTAAATCTCTCCCTTAAATGGATGTTGATTGAAAATTTTGCCAAATAAGACACATTTTTACGAAGCGGTTTCCGACCGCTGCACTAGACTGTATATGAATACGATTTATTCAGTTACTACTAAAATCTAAATGCCAATCTACACTGAAACGCAGCTGAGATTGATAGATTTAATAGTTTGATAATAAGTAGTTATTAGAGTTCATTTTAATACTCATTTAGGGCCTGTTTCATAATTAATTTAAAGTTCGGTAATTACAATGGTAAGTTATTGCTACAACAATACTTAAAGGACCATTAGGCGTTCGATAATGGAATCGAGCCTTAATTTAAAAAATATATAATTCGGTTATTTTGTAATTTGACCATTGAAGATTACTTCCAATTATTAAAATTTTTTGATTACTGAAAAAAGATTTCATTGCAAAAATGCTGTACGATGAACTAACCTGTATATTTCTGAAAAGAACGATTTAAAAGGTGCCCAATATGAAAAGTAGAGAACAAGAAGAACAAGAAGAACAAGAAGACTAAGTATATAAAATGTTAGTGTATGATATCTGAAAATCAATAATTCTTTTATAATTGTTTAATATTCATATATTTATGTAGTTATGTACTTTATATATTTTAATTATAAAAATGTAGTTATTGATTTCCTATAACGATGTCCAAGTAGCTAAAACAACCTACGTTCAAAAATCTGTAGTAAAAAAAATGGCCTATGAAAAAATTTGAAACGTAGAACCGTAGAACATCTGCTACAGTTGTGAACATAAAAATGAACAAGTAAATAAATTAATTCAATTTGCAATTCAATTTGGCTACATTTAAAAATATATTCTAACTAATTTACAAAACTTGATGCTTTTAAAGCACGTAAATGGTACTTTAAATCTTTAAACGGCGAGGCCTATCAAGGTAAAGTTGTGTATTTTGGTAATTATGTTACCGACGACAAAGAGAAAGAGAGAGGGGTTAAGTACACGAAAACAGTTTAAAACGCAATTTATATTTAAAGCAGAAAAAAGTTCTAATTAACTTAAAACCTCAATCCTGCTTTCCACCGTTGCAGGAACGCATAGGCATTTAATGTGATTCAAAATAAATTATATTAAAAATATGTGATGGGAGTTTTATGGATTTTTATTTAGTAAAACGTCTTTTAAGTAATTCCATCAATTTAAAATAGTACTCTTATTTTTTATATTTACGCAACGCTAAGTTATTTTAAAATTCCCAAGTTTTTATTAATTTTGCTACTAGTAAATCGATATAGCGATATTAAAATAAATTTAGTACTAAAAACAAATACCGTGTAGAAGATCATTTATGCGGAATTTCCCGGATCCGACCTTCGTTGGAAAAAGGAGTTTTTCAAATATTAAATGTACTCGTAGTTACTTTACAACAACATATTGATCCAAAAGTACCAAATATGTGATTTATAAAGCATACAAGCTTGTTAGAAACTTACATCTTTAATACATATATGAGAAATCATTAGTTTGTTGTTCGGATTGTTTCGAATTCTTAGTAAAGAAACTTCCACTTAAATACCAAAGAGTAATCATTAGTTTTATTTTTGGAGGTTGAAGGTATATAGGGTTATTTACGAGTAATGTCAAGGGTTATTTTAGAAATTGATGATGTATCCGTTATAACTAGTTGATTTTTAAATGACAGGGGCAGCTGGAAGGCTGTGAAACATTGTTTTTTATTTTATGTTGATAGTAATGGCATTTACATTTGTCAATTTAAGATCATATTAGTGATGTTGCTTCAACATTAGAAAATATAGCACAAAACGCTTCTGCCGAAGGAAACAATATGACCATTTCGAAAGAAACTTCAGATGACGAAAGTTTTATTTTCATATTTTGTATCATTTAAGTTATTCAGTCAACATTGTAAAGGTTATATTACTAAGCACTCATTAATACCAACATAAAGTAAAGAACATATTTTTACCCATCCCTATTACTGTCCCTCGCATTTAAACATCAACTATAGAGTTCAATATTAATTTGTCAAATATGCCAATTCGCAACATGTGCTCGAACGATCTGACAACGCATCGATTGGGATCGACAGTGAATGTTATAAAAAATGTTTTTTGGATTGCTTGTTTATACACACTGAAAAAAATGCTACCTAAGAATTTATCAAGAATCCGCTTCTAACTTTGAGAATGGTTGAGTTCTTGCTTTTTAGCACGTTTGTGCTTAAATTTAAAACGTCCAATATTAAACCAAGCCTAACGGATTCTTATTTTGTATCGACGGCAGTGGGGGGTATTGTTTGGGGCAAGGGGCAAGGGGCCTAAGGTAATAATAACTTCATCCGTATAAATATTGTTAATACAACAACTGTATCAATAAATTGATTTTACGTTTGTAATTCTTGATAAAAAATTGAAATCGATTAATAAATATAAGTATTTATCTGATTAACGCCCAAACTATAATATTAATTATTTATTAAGGATGTGGACAGGAGGAGGAAATTAAAGAAGTAATGTTTACTTCTTTAATTTAAACTTTGTTAATATTTTTGCGAAAGTTTATGAACTGGCCTTGAAAAAGCTGCACTAAAATAACAGCGAAACGTTGGAATAATCCATAGTTTTATTAGAAGGTGACATTTTCAATAATTTAATGCAGTTAGTTCTCGTCTTGAACAATCAGTCTGGCTGCCGATAAAAGCAATATAAAATATGTTCTACTTCCGTCAGTGGTTAGCTTTAATTTATTTATATTAATTGTATATTTGTGAGAATTAATGTTTAGATTTTCCATGCCTGTTTAAAACATCAGTCTACTTTCTCCGAGTGCAAATGAATGATTCTAAGTACCTATAATAAATTACAAATATATATTACTGAAAACTTTTTATAATAACTCTTCGAAATATTGCTTCTTTATAGAAGTTACTAGAAGGATACATTTTGAACATGGTCGCAATAAAATTTGAAAAAACGCTTCATTAATAAAGTAAATATTATTAATATCAAAGAATCTCATACATAACATAATAAGATTAGATACGCTATTTTGTACTCCCACAATAAATTCCGGTTTTCCAGTATTTTTTTGGTCTATTTAAAAAATGTAACGGTTAGATTTAACGGTTACTTTAGAAGTATTTTTATTACCGAAACGTGCTCAGTTTGCAACTGTTAACTAAGGGATGGGTTCTTAACAAAAATTTGAAGGAAAAGTTCGGAGAATATAAATCTGGGTCACTCAGAGCCAAACAGTATTAAATCACATATCACTTAAAGGCGTATTTTGTGTGACTTCATAGATACTGTTTGGGTGCATGCGTTATACAAGGCTTGTAAAACAGACAAGTCGTACAATGAAAGCAAAATATCAAGAAATAATTTTGTTACGATATTTTTCCCTTGTATCCTATTTCCTAGCGGGGTGCGATGAGTGTAAATTATTTTATTGTCGGCAATTTTTCGGCAACGGGCCGCAGCCTTTTAGGTTTAGTTTAGTTTAGATAACGTTACAAGTGGTTTAGTGTCGCACGATGATGATCTAATTCAATGCAATTAATCGATGAACAGAATGACCAGTCGTTAGAAACGATACAAATTGAGAGTTTATTTCCATCCGAACGAAAAGTAAGTTTGCGGGTATCTGGAACGCCGTAATTTATTTATCATAGGCCATGCATTTTACTCGCTAACGATTAATAAAAATTACTTATATTCTGTAAAAAGTATTGCGTTCTGCTGAATCTTCTCGGAAAATTAGAGAAGGAATAAAAAATAAATGTGAACAGTGGAGTTTCTAAATTATTTTTTATTTATCACCTAATTTTTTTACACAACACCGTTTTCGTTAATCATTTGCGAGAAAAACGCATGTCCACTGAATAATGAATCATGGTACTTGTCACAAACAAAAATTATATTCATAAATGTTAATTCCAGCAAATTTATTACGTTCCCCGTAAATTTGATGGCAATCCGAAGGGAAAATTATACGACAAACTTCGAAATATTAAGCATCAAATGGTAAATAAAGGACTTATAAAAAGGAAGGAACGTGCGAAACCCATTGCTTCTGTAACAAATCATAGTAACGAAGAAGGTAAAGAAATAATTTTGATTGTCTATTATACTTACTATCTTATTACAAATCATCCATTTTAGCGGATGTAGATATAAGTTATTTGGAAGAATGTAACAAAACAAAAGCGTGGCTCAAATACGCGGATGCGAGAGTTTTCTGGGAAGAAATCTGCGTAAAATGGAGAGACACCACAAATTATCGTCTAAAGGAATATAAAAATAAAAGTATTGATCAACTTATAGACGAGTGGTCATTATTGAAACATTCAAAGTGTTCAATTTTGGTAAATTCTTGTGATATCTGTAGAACAATGTAACTATTTTGTTAATGTTTTTTAGATTGATGTAAATTTCGGCCAATTATTCCCATGGAAAGAAAATAAACCAAAGTGCAGAATTTGTAGGAAAAGCAACAAAAAAAATTGGAAACCAAGCATTAACTCAACGCCCTAACACTTATTCAACAATAAATACTTAGAAAAAAGGATAGATCAAGTGACTGTTATAATTAGCAACTAAATGTATTAAAACTGTATTGGACTGTGTAGTTTTTTGTGATAAGTTTATTTTTATAGTAAGTTAATAGATACACATTTCAATTTACTTTTGGTCTGAAGAAAAAACCTATTATCGTTTTAAAGTGAACTTTAGTATGTAATTATACAATAATTTCTCAAATATTTTTTTATTGCGTTTTACAGTGAATTTTAGTAGTTATACAATTATTTCTAATATCATATTTTATTGAACTTATTATTATTAAATATAATGAGCTACTCAACAAAAGAATGTGATGTGACGTTGTCAAATTTTTACTTTTAGTACTGTATTTGCCTACTTTTAATAAAAGCACGTACGTTAAATAACTTCATATTTTAAAACTCCTTTAATTCATGCATTCCATTCCAAAATTCCTAAAAATAATAAAACTTCTTAAAATTAGAACGACGCATTCTTGAATTTGTCAAGAAGAATCAAAATTCTGGAAATTAAGAATGACCCGTTCTTAAAATTGATAAATAGATTCAACGTTCTTGATATCGAGAATTGCCCATTCTTAAATTTGGTAAGTAGAATAAACATTCTTAAAATCAAGAATTACCCATTCTTAAATTTGACAAGAAGAATGAACATTCTTAAAACCCAAGAATGACCAATTCTTGGGCCAAAATTAAGAACGCGCAAGTTTAAATTTAAGCCCGATTTTTCTTGCCTACGAGAATGTTTTTTTCTTAGTGCAGAGAATATTTTCCGGATGGAAAAGTTTCTGCGGGCACAATATTCAAAATTCTGAAAGTATTGGAGCCATGGATTCAGAATTAATGTTTAAAGCAACACATGTTGGATATCTTTATCAAATGGTATGGTTGCTTGCACTTGCAACTTGCTGGCTCCGACATTATTCGTAAATAATCCTGCAATATTACTAGTTGAACTTTTCATTATTATTTCATTTAGTAATGATATTCATATTTCTTTAAATACCGCATTTCAACATTCGGACTGTTCACTAAAGAGTTTTATTAAAAATTGTAATCATCAATGAATGATTTTGAATCTTAAATTTTTAGCTAATCGCATTTGACGTTTGATGAACGATAGTTTTGAAGTCTAATCCTCAGTCATTTTACAAAAACTGATCCGAAAACTGATGATAAATTATCGTACGCGACTTAAAACGGTTGAATGAGTGCATAAAAACTGCAGTAGAAATTCTGGTGGATGATATTGCGGTTCTTTCAGGGTTTCGAAATGAGTCGACCAGCTTGTTTTTCATGAAGTTTTAGATGACCATTATATTTATAATTAATGGACATTGCTCGGTTGAATTTTACAAAGTTGCAATTGCGAAGAATAATTTTTGCTCGCGAGGAAAAAGCTCGATCGATGGAAACTGCCGTTATTTATAAGATGTTAGTAAATATATTTTGTTTGTATTTATGCTTTCGTAAATATACAACTTTGATATTTCAGCTTCCAAATTAGGTTGCCTGCTGTGAAAATTTGCTGAGGCCTGTGGTGGCGTACGTTTTACGCAGTTTTCAAACAAACCTTAATTATTTCAAAAATTGCTTTTCATCAAGCTAAAATAGCATGTTGCGTTTTACATGGAATATACAAGAAAAACAGAAATATGTATATTTTTTAAATAGCTGCCTGTAAATATCGTGCCTTCAATAAAATATCAATTAGAGTAGGCTGTGATTATAATATTAAGTTGTGAACACGTAAATTTTGAATGCATTTACTGGGCCGTTGCCAACTTAAAAATAATATCAGCCAATTTAATGGAATTTTTTATAGTTTGATAAATTTCGTCAATTATTACAAGAATACAGATGACAAATTATTGTTAGCAAATACTATTAGACTCCAAAAAATCTCTTTTTTAAAGTGTAAAGGAAGGGTAATATCGTAATTCAGAAAATATTAAGAAGATTGACTGACCAAGACAAAAATCTCTTGGTCCACAATCTCTACAACCATCTTTATCATTATAAATAATAGTTACTTAAAATAAATTCAAATGGAATCAATAAATTTGAGAATATCATACAGTATTTTCTTCTAGGAATTATTATATTCGTAGGGTATTTTGTAATAAATCCTTTATTTACATTGCTGTTGGGTCAAATTAACATCTGCACTATCAAACTGATAATTTGTTTTGCATGTGTCGCCGCTATTGCAGAAATAATTGGTGCAGGTGTAAGGATGCACAAGAAATGATTCCAGAAAACAGTTCAACTAAAATTTTCAGCAAGTCATTTGTATTCACTTTGGCACAAGCAACAGCGCCACTGTGCTACGAATAGAATGTTTTATCAAGGAATAAATTGTCGCAGTTATCAAATCGAGTTCGCTGGAGCTTTAAGGATTGCAGTAAAGTGGTTTAGTTCTATTGTCCCTCCGTTTAATGCATAACCACTGTTTAGAGCTTCTGCAAAATTTTACTGTGTCACTAGGATTTGAGATGAAACTTAGCAAACGAAACCAGTGATTTCTGCAACTCGTAACGACCAGTTCAAGGTTACAATGTTTTTATGTTTTTGGAACATCAGCTGCTAAAGTGTTTACGTTGATAAATTACGTTATCACTGCACTTAACGATCGCAAGATTTTGATTTATGTTTTTAGACGTAAATCTCATTTAATTTTATGGATTAAAAATCTCATCTAAACTACTAAGTTGCTCTGAAACGTGCTTTGAATGTGTGATTCAATTATGCCATCATTCATTTACTCAGGCTGTCAATCACGGTTTCTTTGCTTAAGGTCTTTAAACAGGCATTTTAAAACATTTTGAATAAATAAGATTATTCAAATTTACGACGTTTTTTATCGAAATAAACATTTTAGTTAATTAGTTGTACATTAATATTTTACAATATACTAATATATTTGATATACTTGCGCATATGTGAAATAGATAAAAAGTTAGCATAAACTGCTTGGTATAATTATCTTACAAAGGCAACAGAATATTCTTTTAATCTATCAGTACTTGAAATAGTTTAATCCTTCAAAAGTTATCGTCTGGATGGACAGGCACTCATATACAAACAAGTAAAACATAAATGTGGCCTTTGGAAACTAAAATAAAAGAATTTCTTTTATTGTCAGTTGAATTTTGAAGTCATCAATGTTATTATCCATTTGAACGTCACATGAAAGTTGAAACATTATAACCTTAGTCCAGTCATAAAATCAAGTTTATTTCGTTTTATTACTTTCAAAGAAAAACTACAATAAAACAAACAATGTAATGCAATAATAAACAAACTATTTTCAATTGCAATGTAATGCAATTATTGAGAGCCTACCACGATATCATCTAACAATATATAATATAAATAAACATGCTATTGTGCTCTGAAATTTAATACCATTTAGTAAAGTACCAATTGGGTTAATTTACATGCACCAAATGCTACATTGGTCTAGACAGTCTAATTTAATTATTAAATACGGAATCTCAAACATTTTCGAGAGAACGTATTGAAATTATTGTAATGTACCTGTGAGCCCAATTGCCCTCTTTCTTTTTTACTAATTAAGGCAGAGATCGAAAAGCTATCGAGATTTTCAGTGCCTTTTATTAATTCTACAATAGCTTTAATTGGTTTAAGAGAAAATGTTTTATATGTAAAAGTACGTTTGCTGTAATGTTTTCGTTAGTTTCTTAACCCTAGAGTGGGCGCGTGGATTACATAATGTAATCCAGTGTTCTCATCTTCAATGTTATTTTTGTTTTGCTTATGACACATCAACAATTTCTTCAGTACCTTTAGGCCAAGCAACAGAGCAAAATAAATGTCATAATTTGTTACCAACAATTTACAAGAAAAAATCGTTTTCTTTTTAGTTCTTTGCTTGAAAAATGGAAACTAATGAAGCAATCTTAATATTCTCAATAGGCGAATTGTAGATAATTAAATTACAAAGAGAATGAGAGGTCGAATGTCCCGATCGAATAATTAGAACCGGAGAAAACCCGGAAAATCCGGAAATTTCAGTGTTTTCTTAAAAAATTCACAATTACCACATTTTTTAATTTTAAGAACTGAAACTTTTCCCACAGATATCTATTTATATGTATTTTATGTGTGCAAAACACTGTTTCTGCCGGACTAACAGTTATTGCACAATCACCATTTCAATTTTTTCTGCGATATTTCGGGGGGGGGGGGCTGTTTGCTCCTGTAGTTATCCGATTTAAATTTTAAAAACAGAATTGGAAACTAGACGTAAGTAGTATACCTATACGGGTTCTGGGACATTTTACATAGGGAATTAACATGTGTTAAAATATGTCGTTTGGTGTAACGTGGGTTGCCCACTTCGTTGTAGTATCCTTTCACGCTTACCCCCACCCCCACTCTGTCGAAGATTTATCGCGGATTCTAGGAATTTATCGCGGATTCTAGGAATTTATCGCGGATTCTCGGAATTTCATGCGATTGATTAATGAATCTCGCGGATTTTCGGAATGATTCATGCGTTAATGAGATCATTAACCTAATGAGTCCTTTCGGTTTCAAGGTCACATGATGTCATCAGGCAATTAGCTTAATGAGTCATTTCAAGGTTGACAGGTCCATTCATGCATGATGACGTCACCATGTAATTAACTCAAGATCACCAGGTGCATTCTTTCATAATTAGCTTAATGGTTAATTAATGACCCCTAAGCTTGAAGGTCATGAGGTGTATTCTTTCATGATGAGTAATAATTCATGATTAGAAAGACGGGGGATGATTTAATTGATTCCGCGAGATGCGCGCGCAGGAATTGGTGAAAAAGAACACTCATAATATTACATAAATTTTTATTAAGATATTAATGCTAAATACATTACTAAATACACTTGTTTGATAATGTTTGAAGTATAATCAACATACTTACATATCTAATTGAAACTTCAGAGATAACTTATTACAATCTCAAACCCTACAGATGCTGCAGAGCATCCTCACCGTAACGCTTTACACCTATCAGCCATCCTTGTAACAAACGTGTGATATCGGAAAATGTCAGTTATTAAAATAACTCGAACTTGTTGTATGTTAATAATAATAATGTTGAATTCCAACTACATTAGTAATATAACTAATTACAAATACGCTCGTTAACCTCATTAACTCAATATCGAAAACATTTATTGAAATAACTCAAACAATATCCATTATTCATGTATGTTAATAGTCAAAAAATAATTGATGATAACAAAATGAAAAATTTTTCACTCATTAGTAAGATGAGTCATTATGAATAACCCTGGTGGTCAAATTAGAAAGTAGCTCCGAACACAACCATATAAAAGTGATAGTTATCACAATAACTCAAAAAACTAATTGCAAAATATGCTCCTTAAAGATATTAACTAAAAATCAAAAAAACATTTATTGAAATAACTCAAATAATATCTATTACAAAAATTATACCAATCTTACTTATTGAATATAAATACATTCTTTTAAGTGCTTTTTAAGATAGCTGACCTCTGATAGCTAGCTCATAACAATTCAAACTGTACATACACTTGAAATAATAATTCATTGGATTGTATTAAACATTTAATTGTACCGCACAATACATATAAATAATAAATTCAAATAGGAATATGATTTCACTGAATTAGAATCTAATTTTCTAAGTCAGAATATGATTTTTCTGAGACATAATAAGCTTTTTCTGAGTCAGAATAAGCTTTTTCTGAGACATAAGCTAATTTTCTGAGTCAGAATAATTACATGGTGACGTCATCATGCATGAATGGACCTGTCAACCTTGAAATGACTCATTAAGCTAATTGCCTGATGACATCATGTGACCTTGAAACCGAAAGGACTCATTAGGTTAATGATCTCATTAACACATGAATCATTCCGAAAATCCACGAGATTCATTAATCAATCGCAAGAAATTCCGAGAATCCGCGATAAATTCCTAGAATCCGCGATAAATTCCTAGAATCCACGATAAATCTTCGACAGAGTGGGGGTGGGGGTAAGCGTGAAAGGATACTACAACGAAGTAGGCAACCCACGTTACACCAAACGACATATTTTAACACATGTTAATTCCCTATGTAAAATGTCCCAGAACCCGTATAGGTATTCTACTGACGTACACAGCAACAAAACGTTCATTTTCGATTTTCCATAAAATGCAGAGAAATAGGTGAAAAACGGTCGTGAATATAAGTAAAAAAGGTCGAGCACAAGAAAGTGGTCGAGTAGTGGGGGAAGACCGGCCGCTGAGGCGAAACTTTTTATATAGGAATAGAACCGGGCTATCACCCCCCACTATCAATTGTAAGAAAATAGTTATTATAACAACAAGTGATCACGATTCTGCTGGTGAACAGGAAAATAGAGATGACGAAGAAGAAAATAATGAAGTATAAGAAAGTGCTGGAACATCACTAGATAATTTTTTTATTGGAAAAGATAATGTGATAAATTCAAAGAAGTAAAATTCTGCAATTACCAGACGAATTACAAAGACGTGCAATGTTTCTGTTAGGTCAACCGTCAAGATCAACGAGGACCTTTAGGACGTTGTTATGAATGTGGTTGAGTTAGAAATAAATCTACAAGAAGATGGTGTAAAATATGTCACAATGAAATGCGTAAAGAGCAATTGTTAGACATTTGTGTGGTTTGTGTCGAAACTACAGGTTGAAATGTAACTGTAACTTTAGCCATTTTTTTTATAGGTAGGGGTATTTTGTTCTTTAATTTTGGTACCAAAACTTATTTGTAATAGTTATAGGAATCTTGTTTCATAAATAAAGTGATCATATATTTTTTTGTAAGTATGTTATTATTTATATTTTCCGTCGCTGCTACGTAAGCGTTGACATTTTGGAGACTACTAATTTTATTTATGTTAAACGGTTGTAAATTTATTTCAAGGCAAATTTTTTTTTAAACACATTATAAAGGGTATTAAAGTATCATTACCTTAAAAAAAATAATAACAAAATGTTTTGTGTCAACACCATAATAAATAATCAAAATGGATTACATATGTAATCCACCCGCCTACTCGTGTAACAAAATAACAGACACCTACTGAAGGGTTAACATTTCGTTCCTTTCTTAATAAATAATTTCAATTTGGCGTTATAATTATGAGATATTCCTACTAGTTTTACATTGTTTAAGCATATTTTATCCAACACCTACAAGTAAACGCGTCTGTCGTAAAGGCAATATTGTGCAACAAGTGCCTTTTTGATTATCATAACTTAACAGAAAATTCTTTTATTAAGGTTGAGTACAGTTTAAGTAGATATTTCCCTCGTCTATCTAAACCTAATCACATATTATCGACATATCAGCTTTTGGTGTTTGCCACTGGCTTTCCAAAAAAATTCCAATTATTTTGCCAACCATTGTTATTATTCGGATATCTATGGTGTTGGTGATCGTGTTTTATTGCACTTATTCCCGTTAAGCCCACTGACATCTGATTTCTTCATTTGTTTTTATTTCTATTATGGATATTTCCTTCTTTCGTCGTTGAGTTCGTGTAAACGTTGCTAGCATGTACTAATCAAATACATTTTCTTTTAAGCTGATTGAGGTATTAATTTTGAAGGTGTAATTGAGCGTTACTGGCCAATCAAGCTTTATTCTCCTTTGCATTTTGCTGATTGTTCAAGGCAAGCTAGAGGGTACAAGGCCAAGAGGCAGATCGCCAAGTATTTGGATTGATCAAATAAAGAATATATTAGGCACAACATTGCAAGACCTACCCCCAAATTCATGAAGGCTGGTTACGAGCACTGGAATGGTTTAATTTTTAACTTCCGTAAAAAAATGCCCGAAAACGCTCGAATGCGAAGTCCTGGAAGATGATGACTTCTAATTTTTTCTATGAAGCGTTTGCCGGTTTGTTATAAACGGAACCCGTTGTAAATCACTATAATATCCATGAAATTCTAGGAGTACTTACCTGAGTAACTTTGTTGTACATTAAAATAAGATTGTGAAACGTAAACATATCGATTCTTCCCGTAAAATGTCTCCAGAATAAAAAAGATAATTATACAAGTGTAGCGACTTTGAATTCTGGATGGTAAGAGTAGCTGTCTCAGTTTTGGGTGAACTGGAACCACAGATAATATAACATACTAGTCAACCTATGGGTTAACGGCAAAACCCTTCGAAGACGAACTACAGCGTTTCTGAATTCGGACACTATTGTCGGAAACTAAAAACTGCAAAACATGGAAAAAATGAGTAAGTAACTGCAGCTAAAGCTGAGGTCACGATTTTTCAGCCATTATAATACGACAAAGAAAAAAAGTTATTGTTGAAATGATGTAAAAGCACAAAAGCATCAGAGCTCATAATATGATTATAATAGAATACTTAATTTTAAAGTGGTAAATGCCAAATACGTAACACAAAATTCGACGAATATTCACTAACATGTATTTTATCAATACTAACAAATATTTGATTCGATGTATTTAAATATTTTTAACAACATTTGTGATTTAGCTCTACATTCACAAAAACTGTTTTAAATTATACATAAACCGTATTAATCTGATAAGTTACTGTGAACCTCTAGTTAAAAATCTCTTTTCAATTGGCTAATTACTTAGAACGTAAATGTTTGTTAAATTTAAAAAACCTACAATGTTTTAAAAACAGTAAAAAAATATTTTATGTACAAAAATTAGGTCTGAAAATGTAAGAGTATTTTCTGAAATGACAAAAATCGTAAACTCAAGTAAAATGTTGTCTACCTTAGACTCATTAAGATTTTGTTAAAAAATTATAAATATTTTTTGTCAATGTTTTTAAATAATTTTGCCGCTCAATGTGAATTTCGTGTAGTAGCGGCAAGAATGACAATCAATTAAGTTTTCAAACGTGAAAAAATAAATGAAGTTACATTCTGAATTAAAAATGATGATTAGCAATAAGGAAAAAATTTGCTTATAATATAAACCAATAAAATGCTGCGATGAATCGGTGCACCGTGTCAAGCTGCAGCAGTATCCAGGTCAGTACCCTGCCGGGTCACAAAGCTTGCGCACCTGGAATGTCCCGGTCATGTTCTACTATAATACTACGGGGAAAGTACCCTTAAACCCCACATCTGCTTTTGCCCTGTCCTGAATAACTTTCGCAGGTGCTATACATTATGTAGGTTACACCGGTGCAACATTCCACTTCTAACGACCCAAATCCGCTTTTTTCTTATTGAATTGTAAAAATTGGAAACCATTCAAATCTGATACGTATTTCACTTTCGCACTGCAAGGGGCACGTATACCGAGTGGCGCAAGGAGGTGCACGGTCGGGCATGATATCAATTTAACCACACTCGAACGCCCAAAAATGTAAACTGTGTAAGGTGAGTGACCTAGTTAAAATTTGACCCAGTTAAAAGCGTTATCGACTAGTCTTTCTAGACATAACCACCGGTAACGATCTATATGGTTTACCTGCGCCTGCTTGTGGTATCATTTATATTGACCAGGTCAGCGGCCTACGTAAAGTTGACCCAGTTTATAACCCACCCCTCTCCTTAACCAACCGTGTCAATCATACAAATTTTATAAGAGCTCCGAATACTCTAAAGGGATTCACACTACAAATAGTCGATAAATACCGTAAGTCAAACAGGCATTCGGGGATGAATAACTTCTGCTAAATTGAAATTCCAAATCAAATAGGCACAAGAAGTGAGAACATCACGTGCCATTATTTTTTAGGTCACAGAAATAACTTCGAGAATTGTGTTTATCAGTTACAAGGAGATGTGAAAACAAATCCGAGCAGTTTTTTTTTTTTAATTTACGCAATTACTTTCGATTTGTCACATTAAAATTTGGAAAACAAAAGCTCAGCCCTTGAATAAGAAACGTGGCCATACTTAAGTTATCTGATGTAGACATAATGACAGTTGACTGTGAATTTCGGTACCTAATCCAAGGTTAATGCTCTGGATAACAATATGGGCGATAATAAAGATGAGAACTTTCTTCCTGATTGAACAGAACCGTTTTATAACTCGCCATAAACTAATCGAAAATCTTGGCAATCCTGAAGAACCCGAACTTATGCAATAAAATTCTTGTTATTTTAATTAAAGTGATTCCCAAAAGAGATTACCTGATCGAAATTAATTTAATTGATTATTAAGCTATCGCTGCATTCGACGATGCAAAAACCATTATATGCGTTATGTGCAAGGCCAATAAAGCAAAAACGTGTCTACGAATTTCTTCCGTTGATTTCTTGTTTAAAATGCTGCAGTATTCGCATTGCTGCGATTTACGTATTGCGCATCCTTTAAATTTGATGCTTTTAAAAGTTTTAAAATTCAATGGCACCAGTATTTGTGTGTAATTTGCATTTCCGTACAAAGAGTTTAAAAGAACACTCTCTAAAAATCGATAATCCCGTTCGGAAGATAGCAAAATATAGCCAACTAGCATTCATAACAGTTATCGCCAAGTTGAACTATTTTATTTGTTCCTCTGTGGATTCCGAAAGAGATGGGCAGCGCGATAAGTCAGATTTAATTATTTCGCTTCTTTACTTCAAATATTTATTACAAAATCCGTTCACAACGGCTCTGCTAATGCTACCGTTTTTGCAGGGATTTACGTACAAAATCTGTTGTGTTGTTAACATTTATGGAACGATTTGTTTCATTTAGAACACTCAAGTCTTTGTACTACTTCTGCAAATTAATTAGAACGTTGCTTAATAAGAAAATTTTGGAACAAATATTACCATAATTTTGTCTTTAGATATTTTTTATTTACTGCAACCAATCTTCAATTTTTTTTCTCTTATGCATTTTGTCAAAGTTTCGGTTGGTTGTGGGTGGTGGCATATGAAGTTTTATTACCAAAGTTTCAACCACCAAGTTTGAGTTGTAATCGGTATTTTGACTTTCGTAATAAGAAAACTGTCTCTTCTAAAATTTTGATCTGTAGTGAATGATAAACTCACCGTACTTTTAAATTTGGTTTTTGATAATATTCAGAACTTTGAGATTGATATAAACGACCAATTAAATAATTGACTTTTAGAAAAATTGAGATACTATTGCCTTGTTTTCACAAAAGATGTGTGATAAGTTTTAATAGCAAATGCATGATTTTTGGCACAATTCTTTGAACCAGATTTCTAATGACAATGTAAATTAAGTTGTTGTAATGTTTCTAGAGAGGTATTCGGCGCTATTGATTACAAAATTCTTCTGAAATTAAAGAAGTTTTTGTAATCTTATCTCTCAACTAAAAAAGCAAATAAGAAAAGTTTAAGAGCTCATGATGGTCGTGAAATGTCTTCTCATTTTAAAATTGAATTCTTTTCAAACTTGCTAGTCTGAATGAATAATATATTGTTAGTAGTCAGCTTCAACTTTGTTAATTGTTGACTGAAAGTTGAATTATTACTTAAAATAAATTTTTTCTTAAAAATTAGTCTGATTTATCGTTATCTACTTAATTTTTAATATTTAAAATTTTTTCTAATTAAAAAAACCTTATATTTATTATTTACTTCAAGTAATATTGTCTCAATATATTTAATTATAAAATAATAAATACAAAAAAGCAGAACATAATACAATTAAATTGTACAGAAATTGCGTTTAAGATTAATAACATAACACTCACCACTAACGAGAGAAAAGAAACTAAAATAAATAGACTACAAATATATTCACTTTTGTACCTTCTACTTGTTTCTTAATACAACTACAAATTGTTTCCGTTATTTTCATTATAAATTTTCCACGAAGACACAATAAATTTAAGAAGGTAGTATGCAAATTTTTTACCACCAACAATAACGGATGCAGTAAATATTTAATATCTTTTTCATATCGAACTAGAATGTTTCATTTCTGCTGATATTACTTTGGGAATGTTTTGGAAAAACTATTTTTAATGGCAATATTTAACGATTTCAAGAAGGGCAGTGTGAAAATGAAGAAGAGTAAAAAGTGTACGATTGATTTGTTTGTTATTGCAGCGAAGAACATGAATCAACTAAAAGTACTTATAAATTATTTACGAAAAGGCAGTTCTCTTATTTTAAATCGATTCAACCAACTTTTAACCCAAATGCAGTAACTGTCGGTTGGCGAACATGACATAAATATCTGTTTCTGTTACTGTTATTACATGCACTTGTAATCTCGTGAATATTAATTTCCGCTCCCATTAATTAAACATGTCAAATAAAATTGCATACTTACGGACGAATATATTGGACATCAAGGTAGCTGGTAAACAGAACACAATCACAAGAATATCGGCGATGGCAAGATTTACGATGAAAAAATTTGTTACTGTTCTCATCCTGGGTGATCTAAATACGACAGCGATTACAAAAAAATTGCCGACTAACCCGACCGCGAAAACTAAAAGATAAGCAACGCAATAAACTGCAGTCATAGTCATTGAATGTCTATAAAATAATTCTGGTATGAATGCCGAATCTGTCGCGTTAATCGAAGCGTTCATCACTAAAGTGGCCCCGTTCGTTTTTATGCCAATTTCGTAAATTGGAGTTTTATGGATGTC
Source organism: Dascillus cervinus (assembly GCA_949768715.1). Lineage (NCBI taxonomy): Eukaryota > Metazoa > Arthropoda > Insecta > Coleoptera > Dascillidae > Dascillus > Dascillus cervinus. The sequence goes on along the minus strand of OX458316.1, from coordinate 12,692,468 downwards.
ACTATTTTCGGTGTGAACATTATTTACCATGTCCAAGAGTGAATTGCCAAAAAATTCCGACGACAACATTCTCGTGACGACCGGAACGTCGAAAGTGTTGTTAACCGGTAAGACGACGTTGGACTTCCGATATTCGTATTCGTACTCCTCTTCTTTGATATGTAACTGAAGGATGTCAAAATCAACGTCAGGATCACGATACATCGGATATTCTATATCTTTTCTCATGGATGCAGAAATTGAAATTTTTATATCAAAGAAAAAATTTAAAAAATTAATACAATCCGACGAATATCAGCTCTAACGCAAACTAAACTGACACGGTACACGCTTTATCGCAAAGTGCAAGCGCCGCGACGCTCAGCATCGTAGTTGCAGTTGAGTGAGAGGAAACGAGAGGAGATGGTGCGTACAACAAGCGTTTGCGCTTTTACTTCCGACTCAATATCAGGGAAATTGATTCATTTAGAGCAGCGATGTTTACTGTTTTACATATTGCTACACATGTTATTAATTAATTTTGTAACGCAACGGAAATTTTAACACAAGTTTCAAGTTTTTTTTCCCTAAAATTTGAATAAAAATTGAACCTATCTTTTAAAAGTTGCCTAACCACTAAAAGATCAAAATTATAGTTTCACTTTAGAGGTTTAGAGGTTTTAGAGGTATCGACTACATGGTACCTTATAGTAATTTTTTGCTGAATAAATTGGGTGAGGCACTGATGATGTCTGCCCTGGCGATTTCGCTGATTTACTTGAATAATTACATACAGTAGCTGCTAGGTTATATGAACTAATGAAACCAAGGGGTTTTCATAAAATCGAATTGTTTACATATTCGAAAGTAATATAACAGTGATGTTATTGGTTCTTTGCAGACAAACGTTTCTAGAATGCTTTTTTCTGCGTTTTTGCAATACTAGTAATTGGTCAAAAATTAAAAATACACATTTCTTTCGCTTCAAACCTTCTTTTGATAGTGTGAACACTTTGCTGTTCTGTATATACGCGTACAGGGTGTCCCATCACTTGTGGCCACCCCCAAAATTGAACTTTAATTGAAAACTATGTCTTTGAAATTTGGTGCAGGTATGACTCTGGTATAAGGCTACAAATTTCCGGTTTTAAATGTTAATTGTCGGCGTAAATTTTCGAGAAAAAAAATAAAAACTGATTTCTTACAAAAATACTATCTCCCAATTTCGTCAAATTTCACTTTTCAGGATCAGTATTATTGAGACAAAGATGTCCAAAGTAAAAAAAATCCAAAAGCTGTAATTAGCCTAAAATTCCGTTATATTCGAATATTAACAGTAAATGTAATGATTTATGGCCGTAATGATCCTGAAAGCTGTCAGCAAACTCAAGTACGATTTAAATTTATGGCATTGTAAAAATTTGTCAGTGTCTCGTGGAAGCCGGGCGAAGTGGACATCAGCAGCGTACCTAAATCGAACCTTTTTACATTCTTGTAGATTTCTAAAATTTTTGTAAGTCCTCTAATAAATTACGATTATGAGAACGAACATGATTTAAAGTCTGGATGTTGAATTATTTTTTTTAAGTCGAAGAGGACTTCGTCCACTTCGCCCGGCTTCCTCGAAACAGACAAATTTTTACAATGCCATAAATTTAAATCGTACTTGAGTTTACTGACAACCGAGCGCCTATTGTATTTCTAATTAAAGTTATCTACACGTTACGTATCAGAACCTTTAATTTCGTGATTTTAAGCAATTGGTAAAATTGGTAGAATTGTGGATGTTGCAAAAATCCAAAGGTCTTAGTATATCAATTTGTCGAGCAGTTAGTAACATCTCTATTAAAAACTTGGAAAGATTAGGCCTAAATCTGAGTTTTAATTGGATTACAAAAAAATTATTTAATTTAAAAAAGTTCGAAGTCTCATGTAAACAAGTGTGCCGGTCTGCATTAGCAAAATCGTTAACTCAAACGTTATTCGTGCCTCATCCTGTATATTTACATTTGCATTTTTCAATTTCAACATTGAAAATAATAAAATAAAATACTCAGTGACATTTAAATCGCAACAGCAAGAAAAAGTAAGAATTTTTGTAACCAATTGGATTATCGCTATTTAAAAGAAATGATTTCAGCAGGTTGTTTTTGTCGTTTTCAAATATTATGTTCCAAGCAACCTGCAACGCGTGCCGGAGAATTACAAGCATCTGGACAGGGTTACCTAGGTTCGTCGATCTTTTCCTCCTCATGTTCCGTACATGATCGATTGACTAAAAGTCAGTGAATCTAGAGGTCCATGGTATAAGGTTGACAAGGGCTTTTTGAAGAAAGCCGGAAAAGCGACTTTGTCAGCGGCTACGAGAAAGGAAAGTCGTGTGATTTTATCACTTTCTTAGTGCACCGCTGACCAATATTATCTTCAATGAGAATACCAAAGGAGACTTATTACTACCATGAGCAACAGAAGTTCTTACAATAACCGTCACAATTCGGGGCACAGTATGTCAAGAAATGTTTAAGGAACAAGCCTTTTTAAACTGCGTTGCTTGAGGTGCTAATTCAGTTAAAATGTTAAAAATATTGCAAAGTCGACATCGTCTCGAACAAAAAAAAAAAAACGAATGCAGAATGACTTCCATTAACAACGTCGTATAGATCGTTTGATTTCGGTTAACACGGTTAATCTCTTTTTCTAAGTCAACTAACGATAGACTGCTCTAGAAATCACAATAGACGTGAAATAGTGATAATAATCGACACGATGTCCAAAAGTTACAGGAAATTCAACAAAAAAAATACAAAAAGGTTTAAATGTGGTAGACACGCATTTCCTCAAAATTTAATCGGTAACTTGGGTTGATGTTACAATTTAAATGCCTCCGAACATAGCATCAATGAATAGTTTTTACAGAGGTCAATTGGTGACATTGTCTTTGACTTTCTTTTCAGAATTAATATCTCTTTTATGAACGATAACTTTTCTGTTTCTGCTAGTAGGTTCAGTCTGAATCGGTGAATGAATAAAATCGTTGTTTAATGTAACTATCGACATTTTATTAGTGCATGAACTAAATTTTCTATGGCTGAAATAAAACGTTTTGAGATAATAAAACGTTTTAAGATATAAATTTGTTATTTAAGCGCTTGAATAATTTTTGGCAATAATTGTCTGGATGATGTTTCAATAAAGAGTGTCAATGCCTCCACAACTTTGCTAATAAATTCTTACTATTCTTACTTAATCGAAATCGAATAATCTCACGGTTTCGACAGCTTCAATGATGGAGAATGGCTTTTTTCTTATTACAATAACAAAATAAAACAAAAGAACACTAAAAATGTCTTCCGTTTCTTGAATACCTGTAGTTCTACGACAATAAGCCTCTGGACAAAAAAAAAACGTATAAAAACACTTAAACTTTGACAATGAGTAAAATTTTCATGACATAAGAAAACCTAACCCATCAGGGATGCAGTCACGAATCAGTGGCATTGCCAAATGTTAGTTATGTTTCTGGAGGCCGACGGATGAAAAATAGAGGCTCCTAGCCGAAGGGCGCCTAAACAATAAATAAAGTTTTGTAGGAATTCTTAAAATTTCTTTGATCTCTTTGCAATTGAATAAAAAATGATGTATGCTACGCGGGTGAAAAAAATATTTCGGACTCTTTGTTCCCAGACTTAGCGTTGTTTCACCCCGAAATATCCAACAAATCGTCCGAAATATTTCGTTTCTCGTCCTTATGATATAAATAACTATTACAATTTTTTTTCCGTTAATGTTTATTCATTTATGGACGATCCACAAGCGGATCTATAATGGACGTCCAATGGACGTCCAAGCTCATCCATAAATGTACATTACAGCAATGGATATAAATGGGACGTCCACTGGATGTACATTTATGGACTTAATCTGGACGTACATCAACGGATCAACATGGATGTCCATCGGACGTACATTCATGGACATAAACGGACAGTACATAAACGGATGAGTATGGACGTCCATTGGACGTACATTCGTGTACTTGATTTGATCGGTTCGTAAACGAATCGACATGTATCAAAAAATTTGAAACTTTAACTAAAAGCATTATTAAACTCACTACTTTATGACTTTATGACTTTGAGTTTATGAAGAATACGTTGTTTTGATATCCTGATCTACGAGATAAGGAGTTTCTAGTGAATTATTAATTAAATTATTGAACGATTTTTTAGCAATTCGTATGTAAAATGCGAGATACAATTTTGAATACAAATTTATAACTCATAATTATTTCATATTTTGTCTAACAATTGTTTAGTTTCAGTTACCTGTAAATAAAGTTTTGATAAAATTTGCCTCTATTGTGTTTAATAATGAAAAAGTTGTTTGATTCCGTCACTAATCAAATTGACCCCATTTTAAGTATGAAGTTGATCACTAATTATTTTAATTATAATTTAATTTAGAAACGAACAATCAAATTTTTTTCACTACAAATCATTAAGTGATACATGTTTACAACTAATTATCACGTTAATAAACTTTGTAGGTAAAGTAAAACGCTGTACAAACTTTAAAATTTACAGTGATTAATTTAATCCCATTCTACGTTAAACAAAAACACAATTTTACAACTCCAAGTGGCCCGGTATTTTGATTTCAATTTGGGGATGTATTTTCAAGAAGTAATTGAAGTTTTGCACAAAGGATCTGTCTCGTTTTTAAAAGAAATGGAGTGAATTAATTAAATTTTTGAACAACTTAAATTGAAAAAAAATTTTGAATTCGATAATTGTATCAATAGATTATAAGATATTTAAACTTAAAAATTTAAAGCAATACATTGAGCTATTATTCGCACCCTGGAAAGGAGAATGTGCCGTAACCTTGAAATTTTATTGAGGGTTCGGAATTTCTTTATTCTATCGGTTGTCGAGGCAATGAACCATCTTTCAAGTAACTTATTTACCCTTAATCTTTTGTTCGATGCATTTGGTGCTGTACACTTATTTTGTCAGTTGTAGTGAGTGAGTGCCATTTGAAGAGTTTTTGGAGACTGCCGTTAGTAAAAATGACAATGTATTTAGGTTTTTTTTAAATATTAATATAATATAAATATTTTTTACATGTTTTGGGCAACTCACTCTGCCCCGATTAGGAGGAATAGTTTATTATGAATTTACGAAACAAATCCCGAGTCCGTGTGATACTACCTACATGAATTTGTATTATGCAATTTGAATTATGCAAGGTCGACGAAGAAAAGTGGGTTTAGTAATTGCAGCTTTGATTGTATTGGTAAGTTAAAATGATTTTAAAAAAGGGGTGTGTAATATTTTCTTTTTTTAGATAGTGTAAATTTAGTTCCTCCGAAAGGGACATTAAAGCTGCAATGGAAAAATTGTGGTGAAGGACCGGTGTTGTTTTGAAATGAATTTTTTCAAAGTTTCTAGTTGTTTAATTTGTTATTAATTAGTTAAATTCTGTATGGTAATTATTTTTGAATGTGCATATTTTTTAAGGTTAAGTTTCTAGTTGTTAATAGTTAAAGTTAAATAGGTAAAGTTGTTCACTGCAAATTATTTTTAAATTTACATATTTCTTTATGCGTATTTTTGAAGAATAAGTTTCATGTTATTTAATTTGTTAATGGCTAGTTCTATTTGTTAAAGATCGTTATTGTAACAATTTTTGAATTTAGAATTTTTTTCAAACTTATTTATTTTTGAATATATGCTTTTTCCATTTTTTATTTATTTATTTTTTAATCCCACAACGTTTATAGGTACGTCCATTAATGTCCATAATTTAAATCAAAATGGGCATACAGAAGACGTCCAGTGAACGTCCAAAGCGAATCCGTTTACAATCCCAAAGACGTCCAATAAGCGTTTGTCGATGGACGTCTACGAACCGGCACGACATGGGCGTACATTGAATGTAGTCCCAAAAACGTCCACAAACTGACGTCCAGATGTACGTCCAATTTAGTCTCAAATTAGACGTACAGTGATCCGTTTGTGTACGTCCAATGTACGTCCATTGGATGTACATATGTTACGTGGGTACACTAAAAGAATTAATATTAACTAATTAACGATTAACTAAAACTCAAACCTTATTTTTATATGTTCGAAAAACGCAATTAAATGGTTAAACGCCTAATAGAATAGGAATATTTTTGAAATTAATTAAATTAATTAAATTTGACGGAGAATTGTTTTTGCGCACAATTAAGTAAACATATTTTCGCGAATTGCTACACTTTTGGTAGTTTTAGCTCGATAAAGTAAATGTCTGCTGTTTATTTTATCATTAATGAAAATATCGCGGTAGTAAACAGATATTTGATTTCTCTATGGAACTCTTAGCTTTTTTTGTATTTAATGATTACAATTTCGCAGGGATTTAAATACTAAACAAATAAATGGAATTAAAATGAAGAATAATAAATTCCAATGAGTGATGTTGATAAAATTTTGCTAATAACTACTTTGTTTATCAAATAATACTAAATAAACTAATTATAAAAGGTATGCGAATAATTTAATTTATTACATTTACGTCTTTTATCGCATAATTAATTTATTCAGAAAAGTTGAAATTAAATTGAGGAGACAAAGAAATCGACTACAAATTCGCACAAAACTAACGTTTTTAGGAGTGCACCTGGAAAACAATTAAATTTTATTTGATTCAATTTAGGATACCTTAAAAACAAAAATAAGTACTTAAAAATATACGTTTGCATTGGCGAGACCATGCACACCCAGCTACAAAATAAATACACTTCAACGGATGCTTTATCTAACTCTTTTCAATTTTTTATTTCAATTTTTAGATTTTCGTCAGACATTTATTTATTCACGATCATCAGCTAGTCAAAGGTTTATTTTGCTCCAACAATATTTGCACATTTTCTGTTTTCATATTTCCAATTTCGTATTCCCTAGAATTGAGTTCTGATAAATCTAATTTTGTTTTGGCACAACTTATTGTTTTGTGCGGAATGTTTCTCTCATATAGGTTCCAATTACTATCATACAACCTTTTCTAAATAAAAATATACACCTCCCTAAATCATTGTTTGCGTGGTAAGAAACTGTAAAATAAAATAAATTGATGAAACTAACATATTTAAGCTTTTAATGTGCCTTAAACTAAAAAAGTAATTTGGTTCGACGAGAGGTTTCCGAAAAACTTGCAATCGTAATGCTTTATTTCAAAACCAGTGTTATCAGTAAGGATTTACATACATATTAAATAAAAAGAGCTGCAGTAATCGACAAACCTTTTATACCGGAGGTTGTAAGAGCCTTATTCCAGAAATTATATTAATCTGGTACTGAAATACTCTTTCTGAAAAGAACTAAATTCTAAATCGGTGTGCTTCAATCATCCTATTGTCTGAAATTCGCTGTGCATTTATTGTACGAAAAGAAAAGCAAATTTATATTTAAATACGTTTATGTATGTACATAGAAACTAAATATCAGTCCAATACAGCTTAAAAATACATACGATTACTTATTATAGAATGGTAACTATGTTATTGAACTAACAAGAATTTAATATCGCGAAAACTTTTTACAAGGACTATCTCGTTCCTGAGGATGCTGATATAAGAACCGTAGGTGCGGGATTTAAATGAGTATGAGGTATTCGGTGGAGTGACAAGGACTGTTGGGCGTCAGATCTATTACGACGTAATTGGATATTTTCAGATTGTTTTCTAATCGTAGTTCCTGGCTTTCTGTGTTCATTCATAGAATTTAACGAGTCCTCATAACTACTGCTGCAAATAAAACCTTTAGTTAAGTAATGTTAGTTAACAAATTACATCCGCATACTTTGTGGTATCCGAAGAATGGCCCGTCGATTGTTCATAATAATAATGTAATGTGCCATCTACTATTCCAGAATCGTGCCCGCTCGAATGTAGTGATGTAATGGATGTTTCCAAACCGGCCAAGCTCCGCGGCCGTTCTCTCATAGATGGCCGACGTCCGTTATATTTTAATGTGCTGTCTCTCTGATGAGGGTATCCAGTTAACGCCGGTTGCACTTCGTATCCGTGATCGGTGAAAGGAAGACCTTCTCCATAAGTTGGTGGGTAAAGCGTCGGTTTGCCGAACATGTTGGTCGCTATGGCGTAACCCACAGGCTGAGCATGTATGTAACTCTTCTGAAGCATTCTATTGCATGCAAAGAAAGTTTACTATAACTACTCTAAACTAGGGATAGACCGAACCAAAAGACCAAAAAGAAGGTTTATTTTACCTTTTCTTTTTTTGGCGGATGCAAATCACGCAAACAGCTGTGACCAAAGCACCAAGGAAAACGAGACAACCTAGTATTAAAACGCCAATTTCCAATGAGGAAAGAAATATTTTTTGACTTCGTGTTTGCCAGGGTTCGAACGAACCACTCATTACGTCGATTAACTTGTAACTGTTTAATTTCTTTTCGATTTCCGATCGCTTGTTCCTTATTAACCTGCAATGGATATATTTAGAAATTGTCAAAATGATGAACGAAAAAATACTTTTGCAGATTATCCATGTCAACTATAACGTTTAATAAAGGATCTACAGCGTAGACGTACATATCCGTTCTGAAAGGAACATCATTATTGACGTTTGATGTGGTATATGACGATTAACTTACATGGTATTATCTACTTGATTGTTGTTCACATGTGGTGATAATTTTCGTACCCGTACATCAAGACCAGTTGAGTTTTGAAGTACCCTAAAATTGCTTGAATTAATTGTCGCAAAATTTTAGTGCGTTTACGTACGTTACTATACTGCCCATGTCTCTTTCAATATCTGAAGGTTTTGATCCCATTACCAACACTAGCTGTTTGTTTTCATCTAGCACATACACAAATACATTGGCAATTGATGATTTACCGTCGTCAGCTCCCTTTCGGTCAGTTGCTTTTACATCAAATCCGTATACTTTTCCTGCATCACGAGCAAAGCTAGCAATAGCTCGTACTTGTCCTGTAATTGGATCTACCGAAAATCGACGAGATTCTTCGTCGGAACGTCCTAGTATTTGGTAGCGTACTTGTCCATTTATGTCCAAATCTGGATCTTCAGCCTAGACACATATTTGAATTAAATTTTGAAATTGGAACACAATACCGTTTAATGTTCCATAAAATTTGATAGTGATTAAATATTATACGGAACATGTGCAAAGAAAATAAGACAGCAGTGAAAAGAGGCGACAGACTTCCAATAGTGATGCCACACAGCTGATTGGGCGCATAATAATGCATGATGGATTACTTAAAACAATATTAAAGGGGACAGTAGAAAGATCAAGATTACAATATACATCTCAAATAATACAATATATAAACTGTCAAATATGCAAAGAATGAAAAAGGGTGGCTCAGGATAGAGAAGAATGAAAAGAGTGTTGCTACAAACTAATCGAAAGATTGTAGATTAAGAAGAAAAATATGGAAGCGGAAGCAAAAGGGTGTAGGAGTCTTGATTAAAAACATGTTAAGTTTTGCTAACGATCAAAACAATCTGTACTACTTGATAAGAAAACTAAAAGAAGAGGACGAGAAGAATGGAACAGAAATAAATATCAGCAAAACTGAATATTTAACAAGTACAGAAAATTAAATAAAGAACTAAAATATTGGGGATGGTGGACAGATTCAAGAGACCGATAAATTTAAATACCTTATCTTAATAATAGCAAAAAAACAAACAAAACAGAGGAAGATGTGAAAAGCAGATTAGTTCAATCCGGAAATTACAGCAATTAATTGAACTCAGTTTTATGAGATAAGCATAACACAGAACGGACTAATAGAAAAATATACCAGACGATAGTAGAAAGCATAACATATGGTATAGAACTCTTGGTAATGGACCAAAAAACGGGAACACACATGGAATTAGTCACATGAATATATATGGTAACGAACCAATAGGTAAGAAGAAGAATGGGGACACAAAAGAGTACATTACATAAATTGTATGGAAGAAAGGAGATTGATATGATACGGGTACGATAGCAGAACCAGCCGAGGAAGATAGTGAGGGAAGATGACAGATAGATTTCATTTCATTAGGAATGAGGAAAAGGCAGAGGTTTCGAAGGCCATGGAGAGATGCAGTGGAGTAAGTAACAGAGAATAGAGACTTAGAAAATTGGGAATGAGAAGATACGATGAGAAGTATTCTTTAAAAACTGCATTTGTTTCAAACAAGATTTGAAAATACACATACCTTCAGCTTTACAATATGGTATCCATAATTAACATTAGTCGGAATTGCTGTTATAATAGGTCGACCAGTAATTGTAAATTTTGGAACGTTATCGTTCACATCTGTTATTCTAATAACAACCTTAGCTTCGTTAAGACCTACAATGCAAACAACGATAAAATAGATATCCAATATAAATATTCCCTTGCACTTACCTAGACTACCTAAACGTTCGTTGGTAACGGGATATACCATAACAGTCATATCCCTGCCAACTTTATATTCATCAAGCCTTACTTTTAATTCGTAACGATCAAGTTGTTCTCGATCGGGAGAACTAATAATATAGATGGTACCATTCCTCGAGTCAATTTTGAACATACGTTTAACGGCGCTATTCTTTTCAGCAGCAATGCTGTATCTTAACCGATGTCTTCTGTACATATCCGTAACATTCAAAGTCAATAGTTTTACGGGCACCGGAACATTTTCTTCCACTTCAACTTCGTAATATCGATGCGTGAAGATAGGTTGTTCAATATTTTCCATATCAACAGGAACATCAGTTACGTCCACCATCAGTAAAGCAACAGAACTTAAACTAGGTGATCCTAAATCGGAAGCAACAATTGTGACGTTATAGGACTTCTCAACATCGTAATTAAATTTGGACATGGTTGTAATGATGCCATCTTTTGAATCGATCGTAAAAAGATTATCGTTATTTTTGTTATGTGGAATGTTAAATAAAACTAGCCCATTGCCGTTTCCGATAAAGTCAGAGTCGTTTGCATAAACGCGTGTAATCGGAGTTCCTACCGGACTGTTTTCTGCTACAGTGGCATAATAAACTGGAATTGCTGGTAAGTTATCGGTTTCGTAAGTAATGTCATCGTAGCCATAAAAAACTGGAGCGTTATCATTTACATCAAGTACATTTACTTCAACCGTTACCGTGCTGTTGAGCCTGCTTTCATTTATGGGATTATCATATGCAACTATAATAAATGAGTATTTATCGTTTTGTTCTCGATCGAGTTCTTCAGTGACGCTTAAAATTCCGCTATTTTGTGAAATGGTAAACGGGATCATTTGATTGTCACGAATGGCATATGTGATGTTTGCATTTGGGCCGAAATCGGAGTCAGTTGCTTCGACCTTTCCGAAACCTCGTATCGTTTTAGCAGTTTCTTCAATGTCAAAATTATACCAAGATTTTTTGAAAACCGGTGGATGATCATTAACATCTTTCACGGATATTCTAATTGTAATACTATCTTTTAAATCACCTTTATCGGTTGCGGTTACATTTAAACGAAATTCCGATTCCGATGGAAGCGTTCTGGCAATAGCTATCTCACCACTGTTGGAGTTAATGGAAAAATATTGTGTGACGTAATATGGGTCAGAAACATGTGTCGCGCTGGGTATATAAGTCTCTGACATCATTTCGAACTTTGGGCCATCGTCAAGGTCATTATCTTCAGCCAGTAATTTTAATACCGCCGTTCCAATTGGAATATTTTCCGATAAGGATATCAACGGGGAAATTTTGGCCACAACTTTCCCTGGTAACCTAATCTGTAATCGCGAAATTGTCGAAAGCCCTTCGTTTTGATTGGAAGTGATCCATGACTTATCGGCTTCTAACACTTCAACGCCTTGTTTATAAAGAATGCTTATTCCTGTAAATTCAGGAGCGTTATCATTTTCATCTTCTACCATTATGGTTAAGGGAACTTCCGATTGCAATCCACCATTATCTACCGCAATAACTTTTAAGTTATAAATAGGTGTTCTCTCTCGGTCTAACGGCGATTCGGCTCCATTAAAATAAAGTTTTCCAGAATTTCGATCTAATCGGAATATTTCACTACCCTCCCCCCGAAGCGATATAGTGAACTGACTATTAACACCTAAATCGACATCACTTGCTCGAATTTGATAGTCTAATTTTACTTCACTTCCGGCAATTGAATTTTCCATTATTTTTCCTATGTAAGAAATTTGCTCAAATTGTGGAGGATTGTCGTTTTCGTCCCATACGTAGATCGTAACTTGATATATTCTAGCACTACTGGCCCGGGTGTCTACATGTTCACATATAACTGTTAAAGTGTACGAATCTCTTTCTTCACGGTCCAATGGGGTTAATGTATAAAGTGCACCATCCGCTGATATATTTATCCTATTTTTCACATCTCTCTGATTCGCTATTACAAATTTTAGTTTTGGATGAGGAACATCTTCATTTATTAGCTGACCGATTAAAACCGATGGTTGATTTTCTTTTACATGAAATTCAATTGGTGAAGTACCATTATTTCTAAAAAAGGAACAATTTAATGTTTTGGTTATAGTCAAAGAAAGTGTTTACGTTGTTAATGTGTTAGATTCTTCTTGAATATTAACTACGTAAATGGTGACGTTTGTGATCACTGATATATCTTTTTCATTTGTTACGACAGCTTCAAAGTCATAGATGGATCTGTCGTAATTATCCAATTTCTCAATAACTGTAACGGTTCCGGACCGTTCCTCCACAGCGAAGGGCACTACAAATTATAACAGTTATTGCATATTATTATATATGAAGATAAATATTTGAATATAAAATTAATAAATAGGCAGCAAAATGAGGAGATTAGAGTTAAAACAAAAATTAAGGACGTTAGATTGCGAATAGCAAAATCGAAGTGAAAACTTTCATGTTATAATTACTGATAAAAAGATGAAAAATTGGAATATAAAAGAGGAAAACGCAGACCCCACAATTATGGGCAATGGCTCTAAAATAGTATATTGGATCGAAATTAATGAGTGCAGCTGAATATAAGGAAAATGGAAAGTCAAGGGAGGAGGTAAGTTTAAAAATTGAAAGAATTAAAAACTTAAGCGAAAAAGAAAGAAGATAAAGATGTTTCGAGCAACTAAAGCGAGACTACAGATAAATAACTAAGAAAAAGAAAAGTAGAAGGAGATAAGAGGATTGGAGACGAGAAATAAGAAAACATTAGAAATAGTTATGTATAAACTGAATCATATAGAGTAGGAATATCCAATGAAGTGACAGTTTAACTTAGCGGTAATTGCGAAGTGATTGGAGATTTATTGTTAAGTCATCGCAATCACTGCTATGTGAAACATTAACTTTAGATATTTACCTCCTTCGTGATAACTATGCAACAAATCAAAAACCATATTATCCCTGTCTCCATTATTACTGATCCTGATCTGGCCAACGCTAGTGCCTACTTGTGCATTATTACCTATCCAAAATTCATAAGGTGCACCAACAAATTTTGGCAATGTTTTATTATCATCTACAAGATATAAAATAAGCTTCTAAATATTTATCAGTTAATCGATATTTACCTTTAGGGTCTTGGACATCGACAGTAACTACCGCCAGAGAAGAACGTTTTTCGCTGGGATTCAAAGGTTGATCAAAAGCTTCCACAAAAAGCGTTAATTTTTCTTCAAACTCGAGAACATCTTTTACATAAATTTGTCCTGTTTTACTATTAATCTCGAACGGAACAGAATCATTGGCAGATTTTTGTATCGAATATGCTACCAAACCGTTTCGGTCTAAATCGGGATCGACGGCACGAACTTGTCCAATAACATCGCCAACTTTTGTATTAACGGAAGTCGTAAACTCGTATGTGTTTATTGGTACGTACGTGGGATTGTTGTCATTTGCATCTAATAGTGTGACTTCTATGTTAACGGAAGAAGACTCAATTTGATGGCTTATCACGTTTGCTTTTTTTTCTTTCGCATAAACCTTCATAGCTATTGTTGACGTCTTCTCACGATCCAATATCGTTTGATTCTTAACCTGAAAGTACATTGAAATTGATGGACATGTTTCATTTGGTCTATTTCCACGTTTTTATTATCTCCATTACATCAACATTCATAAAACAAAAGTAACAAAAAAAAACTGTAAGAACTGGAAATGTCAATATTTGTAAAGAGACATAATCCTTTTCACTTACCGTTAACCATCCTGTATTAGGATCTAGCGCAAATGCTGAACTTTTGTCGTCCAAATAATAAACGAACTCGCCGTAGTCACCTTGATCTTGGTCAGTAGCGATAATTTGTAGAACGCTAAACCCATTTGGCAAGTTTTCAACAATACTGATATTATAAAAGTCGACCTCAAATTCGGGTAAATTGTCGTTCAGATCTGTTACTTCAACTTCAACTCTGGCGACTCCCATTTTTGCTGGATTGTCTACTTGCGAAGCTTGAATTTGTAATACAAAAGTGTTACCAGGCAAAGATCTCTCCAAATCAAGGTCTATTTCGCGTTCTAAAAACATCGATCCGTTTATGTAATCCAAATAAAACAATTGTCTTTCATTCCCGGCAATTATATCGTAGCGAACCGCAGTATCGACTCCCAGGTCTTGGTCAAATGCATAAATGGGCGGATCAAAATCTAAACGTTGGTGAATCTTTTCTCCCTGCAAAATCAATTTATAGAACTGTACAATATATAAAAGTAAAATATTCACTTTGATTGGAAAAGTTTCGGGGATTTTTATTCGATATACACCTTTTGTGAATTTCGGACTTAAATCGTCGCTGTCCAAAACTGTTAATTTAACCGCGGCAGTAGAAACTCTCGGAGGAATACCTCGATCCTAGAAAAAAAATGTAAGAAAATTGCATAATGATAATAGTATCATTTTTTCACAATTTATTAAGATAGTATAGTAAACAACCCTTACCGATGCTGTAACTGTTAGTACGAATTCTCTATCGCCTGCATCATAATCCAAATTTTTCTGAAGAACCATATACGCTCGATGACTGCTATCGAGCGTAAATTTTCCTCGTTCGTTGCCACCAGTGATCGCATATTGAACATCGGAATTAGGAGTATTAGGCTTATCGTGGTCAATTGCACGTATACCGCGAAATATAGTTAAACCTACAATAACATACAAAATTTAATTTACTTCTGTAGAAAAATTTTTACATTACATCAACATTACATCAACAGAACGTGAACGTTGTAAGTATAGTTAAATGCTTAAATATACAATTCATGGTAAAAAAACATAATAATCTACTTTAGGTACCATTAAAAAGCAGGGGAAAATCAAAACAAAAAATTTTATTTTTCCGACCCATTCATTAGTTGTTCTTTAATATAAAAACATTACAAATTGTTTATATTTAATACTAATTAGCTATAACTGCAATACAATATCGTATGTGTTTCGACAACAGCATTTTCTTGACTTATTTTCAGAACCAGGTGTGTTATATTTACCCTTTTATTTCACATCTATTCACGAGGAATTTGAAAGAGCCTTTATAAGATAGAAATAGCCGCAAACTAATCAAGTTCTTGAATAGTACTCGGTACGCTACTTTTTTCCAGAGAGTTTAGAAGTTTTACAGGAATAAATAAATCACATTGTGTAGATCACAAAATATTAAAGTGGCAAAATCTGTGATCATTAGTACACATTTTGCATTTTGCAGAACGGATTTGTTTTCGAGCGCAAATTTGATTTGATCCTTGATATCAAAAAAATATCACTAGCGTTTTTTATGTAACGCGGCTTTTAAATTGAAAACCATTAGAAGATTTAAAAATGCAAACAGATGTGTGTATGACACAATCACTCAATGTATAAAAAATGCAAAATACCCACATTCATTAAGATACAGTTTGAATTCAGATAAGCACAAATGATCAATGTGCCTATGTTTTGTAGGTTTTCGATATGGTACATCATAACTAGAAGATGAGACATTGAGCCGTATTCATAAACAATTCCTGAGCAAAGCGTATCCTTATACTTATATTGATACAAAGGTCGCTTACCTGCTCTACACACAATTGATTCCCTAAAAAACTGCTATTAGCCGTAATCATCGAGCTCAGGAACCTCGTTGAAAACATGTTTACTTGTAGCTATGTGACGTTACTGCTAAGAACGTAATAAAGAACACAGTGAACATATTGTATTATCTTCGAAAACTTAGAAACACTTGGAAGTCAAATTTTATTTATTCGATGATTGTTACTTATTTATATGGCCATTAACGTAATATGTATTTTCACTTGTGTTTGTTCTTGTGCATAATATATTTGGCACCAATATTTTGGATGGCCTATATTATACATAAGAAAAAGGGTGAATCGAAAACCGAAAATAATTTGCCTAGTGAAAAATAGTGTACTTATTGTGATACAGAGAGGAATGGCATTCATTGCACATGAGTTTTCCTACTTAAGAACTTACGAAACTGCAAACAAATATATATTCACCATGATGAACACCAATTCTAAAAAAATGAGTGTTTAAAGCAGAACAAAAATGATTCCAAAAATAGGACCACGTCTGATCGATTTTCTCTAAAAAGTGAAATGTTAAACAAGAGGTTTTGCTTGAATAAATGCTCTTCAACTATTTTATAAAAATTTCAACTTCGACGTAAATAATTAACACCGTTTTTATTATTTATAATAAACCGTTAATAGTTGATGTAATAACGTTAACAAATAAAGCGCTAAAGTGGTCAATTATAAATGTAGAAAGTATCGAGATGAAATAGTAGAGCATAGAAGAAATTACTAACTATAGTTATAATCAAGGCCTCAAGAACTTTATTTTCCTTTAATTATCTGCTGTATGCAATATAAATGCATACACTTGCATATTTTCATCTCTAGCCACCTGACCTATATCGAACCAAATTTCGTTTTCTTGCTGTTACTACAATATTCAACACAAACTATTTATAATGTTATTGCTAATTGAAGGTAAAATATATTAATTGATTGCAGGCACCTTTTGATGTTCATTGATTTGACAGTTCTTTAATTATGATTAACGTAACTGTTTTAATTAGTAGTAGGGTGTTTGCGAAGGTCGACTGAAGTAGATTTCTTCAGAATTGATTTGAAAAATTGTGGAATGTAAAAAACGACCCAATGTGTAAATTGAATCTGGATTATAGCTAGGTAGTATTTTAAATCGGAAATATCGATAAAATAAAACGGAACCTTTCAGACATTTTTTATTATTAGGGATTACATCGAAGATTCAGAAACCAGTCAAGATTGTGTGCAATATTTAACCCTTTTTTGAGATGTTTAAATTCCTTGAGGAAGACCTAGTACTGTGGGGTTCCCCTGAATGGGTCTCTACCCACTAAACACACCCCTTCAACGGCAAAATAGTCGCAATTTGTATTTTCGAGCTTGTATCACAATGGTTCTCTGTGTTTGAATATGTATTATTCATCTAAACAGCATTTCAACTGCACTATATTTTTCAATACATATTTATATTTATATTTTTCGATACTGATTCGGTTGATATTTTGATTTTTAAGACACTTATTTTCAAAAAAATGCGATCCGCAACTGTACTCAAAATATGTACGCCTTATGAATGAATGAATTAATTTCAAACCGATTAAACATCAATCCATCATTTTCTTTTTTTTTATTATGAAAACTACAAACTAAATAATTTATTTTTTCTCTTTCACGATAATGAAAGTAGATAAATTTAATTTATCGACTTCTCAATAAAAATCAGAATAAAAAAATTAGAAATTAAATAAAATGTAGCTACAGATGGTCTCTTATAATCGTATTAGATGCGTTTAAGTAGATATTAATGTTTTGAAGTTATTTAAGAGTTTGCCCAAGTTTCATAAAATTTTCAAGTTTTTTTACCTCTTACACAAGGTGTTTCAAGCGTAACACGAAACCCTTAAGGCTGCGTTATAGTAAGAAAAGCTGTGTGAATATTTTGCCTTTTGAGTTTATAAATAACTTTTTTATGATGTACTGCACTGAGTAACATTTTATGTATTACCTAGGTAATTGTCTAGAGGGGTGATTGCGTAAAGAGGGTGCGGTTTATAAAAAATTCCGCTAACTTACAGGTACGCCAAAAAGGGTGAACGCCTTATAATTTAGAACACTGGTAGTTTCACCACTATGCTTCCTAGTTTCATTTCTTCAGTTGAACAAAAAAATTCGAAAA
Organism: Dascillus cervinus; assembly: GCA_949768715.1. Lineage (NCBI taxonomy): Eukaryota > Metazoa > Arthropoda > Insecta > Coleoptera > Dascillidae > Dascillus > Dascillus cervinus. The sequence continues at coordinate 12,674,221 of OX458316.1, read as the reverse complement.
ACTATCTAATTGCAGCTGTAATCCGTTTAATTTGTACGGATTCCGAGAACACAACATCGCAAACTCGGTGCGGTGTCGACTGTCATAATACTCTCTGTGAATAGGGAATTAGACTTTTGTGAATACTCGGAATTGCAAACAAATATTATTATTATTTGCTAAATTTGTGAGCATAAGTGCAAAACATTGTTAGCTCAAGAAATATGGCGAAGCCAAATAGAAATAAACTAAAAAAAAAACTTTAAATTTTCGACAGTGACACTGACAGAAGTTGAGAGCGAGAGAGATACAGATAATTTTAAAACCTAAAGTATAAAATATTTAAACCATTGGTAGTTATTGTCACTTGGTACACAGTTGTTACAACACTTTTACTTTACTTACCAAGTAAGAATTAAAAAGGAACCAATTTTACCAAATTACAAAACAACTGCAAAGTCAATCATTAAAAATCACGTTTTACATAGTTATTACAGAAAAATAACTAAACTTCAGTAGCAATTCATTATAGGAAAAGTGAAAAATATTTACTCTTCTTTTAATAAATTATATCATTTCATGCTCCGTTCTTGCCTTAAATTTTGAAAAAGTGAAGTTTACGCGGCACTTAATCTCTTCCAGAAAAAAACGACCTTTCACTTCTAAACTTTAGCAAAAGTTGATTTCATTAAGTTAAAGAAAATCCTGTATGATTGAGGGAAACTGTAAATTACACTATGGCGATTATCTGCTAGAAAATCGCTCCAAATATCTTATAATAAAAATACTTAACAAATAGTTACTATGCTTCAATATTACTTTAATCGCAACGAAAATATATTTGTAGTTGTAAATGTATGTGGTGTTGGAATGTATTGGTCACCTTTGAGAAAATGCCTGCATATTGAAAAAAAATATTTGCAAGAAAGTCGTAATAAATAGGATGTCATTTATAAAAACTGTGAACGAGATCTGGTGCATTTTTCAAGCTCATTATATCCGAACTTCATTGTACTTATAATTGTCAAGATGCAAGAGTATTTCGGCAGGTCAAAGGTCTATAAAAAAATAAAATAATATTATTGAATAATTAAAAGACATTTGGTTTCCGCGTAAATATGATTTGAGTTATTATGTAGTTAGCTTTCATAAATAGCAATTTACTGTATAAAATAAAAAGAAAATAATTAAAATAAGTTTGCAACAGAATAAACCAGAAATACTCGTTTATTGCAAATAAGTACTGAGTTTACGCAATCCCTGTTACATTTTATCATAACAATGGCAGACGTCTGTAATTTTGGAAACAGAAAAAGTGTTTCTTATACTTTTCTCACGAACACAATACAGCGACACGCCTTAACGTCCGATTATTTACTGTCAATTTGCTTCGATAGACACGATTAGTGACTCTAATGAACTGAAAATATTAATTGCCTTGAAGTTTTTTCAAATTGGGTTAACTATTTGGAAAAAAATAAACAGTTTAGTTTCTGTAAATTGGACATTCAATTAAATCTCGTAAATAACTGTTTATGTGCGATAAATACAGTGTCTGTGAATAATTAGCTCAACATTAAAGTGACACGATTCATAAGAACTGGAAAAACAGAGTCCCTTTCACCTCGTCAAACCGAAATAAAATGCATTATACAATTTTCTTTTGGCACGGTATATTTGTTAAAGAGCATCAACGTTGTTAGAGTCGGCGATTGTTGCTAAACAGAGCGTGTCATTGCTAATCATATGCACAGTTTCTCAAAAATGTACTAACAATAAAAACAGTCGTAAAGATCATTGCCGTTATAAAGAACGATCTGCGAGTGTATAATGTGATTGTCAAGTGCCATCACTTACATCAACATAAACCTGTTGCAATTATTAATTAAGATGCTTACCAACTGGTGTGAGTTCGTCGACTGTTACATGATAAGGAGCACCAACAAAAATAGGTGTGTGATCATTCACGTCCTCTACATAAACCGTCACGGACAAGGACGACGAAATCTGCAACGATACGATTACAATTAAACGGATCTGCAAATCCTTACCGTAACAAAGTTTCTTCGGTGATTGAATTGCACGCGCTAACCGTTTATTCATAAACTTTGCACGGAACCGGTTCGATGCTATTAAACTTTGCAAATTTGATTTCTTTACAACAGATTATTACCAAAATAAAATTATACTCATTAGTTTCACTTTCCTAGCTATAAACTTTCATTAGCTTATAATTTTATTCGAATATTATTTTTTTATTAACTCAAAAACAAACTCTGGTTTGTAGTACCAATGTATGGCGTTCCGTTTACCTACTTAAATACCATTAATAGCTGTTTTTATTAAAATCCACCTACTTGTTCCTTGTTTTGAGATATATCCGTTTTCCCGAAGTTTCAATATTGGTGATGATTTATTTAACAGAATTAAAATTCTTTACAACTATCACTAAAAAAGGCATCAGTAATATCACTTAATAAGTAGGCCGAAAACATCAAATTAAACATAAATTAATGCTAAAATGAAGACTATATATATGTAAATATTTTAAGAGTGTTCCAAAAAGTCCTCACAAAAAATTGTAGTTTTTTATATTTTTCAGTTCAACGCTGGACAATCAACTTTTACATAATTACATTATAATATACTTGTTGGGAAAAGAATTATAGGATATTTCAGTTAAGATCAAATTTATTCTGAAATCGATAGAATATTAGTTTGACGTTTCCATTTTTAGACTGTTTGATAATAATAAATTAATAGTTTTTAAAATTTTTAAATGTTATAGTTAACAAAGAATAAAGATATATCTTCGTCTTCGTGACATAAAAGCTGATCTCTATTTTTCTCGTTTTTCAATAGTCATTTCAACAGTATTTGTCTCTTTTTCTTTTGATTCTGCTTAAAATGATGATACATAGTTTAACATTTTGTGAAAAATTGATTTTTTTGTGATACAAAAACAATATTCAACTTTTCTTTCTAATTTTCTTTTGAGCATTGTTTCGTCCACTTTTGGACCTAGACTTCACTTTGGCTGCTCCTCAGCCGTTACATTCTCTGGGTGTCTTTTTATTCCTCTCTTATATTCCCATGATTTTCAGGTTGTTTTGAGTTTATCCATTTGCTACTTGCAAAGTTTCATTTCCAATATTACTTGAAAACTTCAATTAATCCACTCATTTCCTTTCTTTATTTGCAACATCTGTCTTTTCATTGATCCCTTTCGCTATTTGTTCCTAATTTTCTTTTGCATATTTTGACCATTTGCTTCAATTTTAGGGACAGACAATTAGCAGTAGAGATAAGCAAGATGCGACCAACATACGATCATAAAAATAGGATCTTAAAAAGGTACAATTTCGAGTTAAGCCAGAAAGACGATGATGCAATACTCAAAATTCGGCAAAAGAAACTAAAACAGTGATACTTAGAATGTATTTATCTAGCCAACCAAATTGGCACTTGTAACAATTTGTGAGTGATTATGCGTGGGTGGGAAGCATTGAAGAAACCTACGCAATAATGATAGAGTGAGTTATACTAATTGTGAATATAATATGTGGTTAATAATGTATGTTAGTATGCCTGCCTGTACCTAAACATCTTTATAATCACACCTGACCTTTCTCTTGAGAAAACCAGCTGTATCTTAAGATGATGTAAATGCCAAAGTAAAGCTAAAAACGTTAAAATTTCAATTGAAGCACTCGCTATCATTGTCGGCTATATTTTCAGTTTTAATTTCAGTGTTATAGATTACAGCAATAAATACTGTCACACCACAATTGGCAGATATATTATCGGAATTTAAAACAGCTTTCCGTGTATCGATAAAAGCAACAAAATTTTTAGATTCAAAGCTTTACTTGCATACTTGCCGGTGATTTTTGGGATCTCTCCTATAAATCTATTTCAAGGTACTGAATAAATGATGTTGGAAAAATTGTTTGTTTTCTGACACAAACTGACCAAGTTTCTTTTTACTACGGTAAAATGAATACATTTAAAACTGTTAAAGCAGGTGAATATTTGAACATTATAAGAAGCCAAATATTTGAAAAATATCATTTAAGCACTTTAATAGATCGGCATAGTTGTAACTATATTCGAAGAAACCTTAAGTGGGGAATATTGTAGCAAAACCTTCAATAAAATAAAGTAAATTCACTTATCACCCCAGTTGTAAAATAAACTTGACGAACACGGAAGCCTGATGCTGAATGAAGACAATTTGCACTTCTAACAAATTGGAGCTTTTCGTTCGTATGTTGTACTTGTGTTGAATCAAAACTTTCCCAGGAAGTACATTAGTAGGAGAGGTGCTCTAGAATGACTGACAACATCTGCAGACGTATGACCGTCAAGACATAACGCCTGGGGTCTTTTAAAAACTCAAGTTTTCATAATAGCACAGGCAACATTTAAGAACTCTGAATGAAGATAATCCAAAATGTAAGCGAATTACTGGTGAAACTTTCCAGAAAGTCCGGCAAGCGTTCCACAATCATCTGCATTATTACTTAACTCACAATCAAGTACATTTTGTAAGTTTAATGTAAATTTTGTACTGCTTTAATATTATCAGTTGAAAATGTAATTAAGGTAACACAAAATTTAATTAATGGTGATTTTGTACGTTGCTCTTGATATTTTATTCGACGTGTTTTTTTTTCAAAGTCATGTTTACTTAAACTTGAGAGTTATTCAAAATTGGAAGTACTGAATACAAGTTTAACAGCAAAACAAACAATTTACCTATAAAAAAAAGGAGCAAAATCACAACAACAAAAAAATACATTAAATATATTGCCAATTAGATTGCATCGATATAAAATTATTTTAACTCGACTAAAACTTTTCACAATAATTGTATAATTATGCAAAAGGCGTAGTTTAAAATGCATGAAATTACAGCAATAAAAAGAAGCGTTTTTTGGGCATCCTGTCCCGTGCAGATTAAATAGAAACTTTTTCATCCGATTAATTAATTTCGTATTATATTTCACCTTCCACGGTAATTTCCAAACCCGCTGATGCCTTTCATTTTTATTGTTTGCCTAAAATATGATCAAAAAATGCAAAACCATGAAATTAAATTAATCGACTTCCTGTTTCGCGGTTTAGCACAATTTTACAAACTTTACGAATTAAATAGCACAAATTTAATGGTATTTTACTAAAACATTAAAATTTACTTACGGTATCTTCTCCATCATCGTAGTCGCATATCAATTTAAATTTTAGCACATTTTGAGGATTTTCTGTATCAACTAAGTCTTCTAACGGTCTGGCGAGAAGCACGCTTACGGTTGTCCGATTAAAGTCTCGGTAAGTGAAATAATTCACGTCTTCTTCCTATCAAAATATTACAGTAATAGTAACGCTAGTGACACAATTTTTTTGTTTACTTTGTCAATTGGAAGAATGTGGAAATTCCTTCTCGGATGTACTTGAACTTGAAGCACCTCTTCCCCGACTTCGAGATTCTCAGGAACTCGCACGAACCTCAGATATTCGCCCGATGGATAAAACTGGCAACCTGCAATGATGAAATGGGAATTTTTAAATTATTAGAAATCTGATACAATTGCACATTTATGCCTATTTCGATGTTTCAGGAAGTACTCATTTTATTAGTTGATTTAGAGAAACTGCAATTGAAGAATGTTGCGTTTTAAATGATTTAACTTTCTATAAACGCAATTTTTAATTCAATAAATTTGCATGACACTTAGTATGTTAGAAATATGGAAAATTCTGTTTTCAATTGCACGAATATTATTAAAGCGGAGCACTGAAATTTTAATGAAACTCAACCTTTACATCTCAACCCATTATAATGTAATGTGAGAAGTTTCGGCACCGCATTTTCATGTGTCCGCTTAATTTAAAAATGCGAGAGGTTAGAATTTTCTGCTGCACATTTAACGGTAAGCACCGTGGTTTTGGTAGAAATTAATTTTACTGCTGTTAAAAACAAGTTGAGGTCATCGGTCATCGGTCAGCGGTCGGTTGTACTAAAAAGATGAAACCGTTATTCTACTAGTCTTCCGGAAGTAGCACGTCTCAGACTGTAATTATTATCAAAGGTAACTTTTACTATTCCCAAGGTAAGCCGTTTATTTCCGAAAACTAGAAATTTGGTTGTTGAATAGTAAAAGGTACAAAACCAGTTGAAAGGGAAGTTGCATATTTGAAAGTTTCATTCATTCCATATTTATTGCGGCTAAATTTGTAATTTTTTTATTAAAACACACAAAAACTTCTTGAAGAGCAAATTTCTTTTTTAGACAACTTTATATCTATTTCCTAAATTTTTGCGTTGACCCACTAACTAGAAAATTGCTGGCATTTTTATTTCTAGACGTAACAGATTCTTGAGATCGTGTTAACTGGTTAACAATTATTAATGATTTTAGAGTTACACTTAATATTTCATATTACAACAATCAATTTACGAAATCAAAATTCGTGCAGTTTACTTTCAGTTGTAAGCATGTAAGTCTGAATGGATTGTGCCGTAACATTGCTTAGAAAACTTTTCCATTAAAAATTGCAAGTCGTGGTCTAATAATTTTTTTCGTTCCGAATTACCGTTATATAAAAATTTTCCAACAACAATATAAAAAACATAAGAAAATGCAAAAACCTTGTAAATCATCCGTGACAAATGGAAGAAATAAAAATTCCTTGCTCTCAATAAACAAATATTTAAACTCTGTTATAACTATTTGATTGCGTTATTGTTGCACTTCCTTTATTCTAATGAGTAATGTAAATCGTCGTGTTCGTACTAATCATAAAACAACAAAAGAAGAAAGTGTAAAATTTCTTCAAGTCTATGCGTCTACTCGCACTTACTTTCTTTTAGATTGATTCAACTGTAAAATTTTGTTTGGAGTGAATAAAGTAATCAATGTTGTAATTTCGTAACATGTGGCAAAGCACACAACGCATTGTAGTTTTAGTGTTTTCCTTTATTCTAACCATGTAAGCAACTCTGCTTTCGGATGGTTTCATCATTTTATTGGAAAGGTAAAATTCTTAACAACACTGCGTTACGAATTATTTTAATTTTAAAAGTAATTTGTTGCGGTAGTGACGGTTTTTACAATATTTTAATTTTTATGCAGGATGTAGCAATAATCAACGTTATGTAATTCCAATTTGCATTTATAATCAAACAATAAACTTTCTGATTCCTGCGATATGTAGATGAAAACTCTGAATTTGCAAATTTTAAGAAATCTCTTTCAAATCAAAAAACAACTTGGAACATAACTAATTGTTATTTACCTATCTAGGCTGAAAAGTAAAGCTTTAGCAAGGAGTTTACGATCGAGCTGTCAGTCGAGAACTTTTCGGCAATAGATTATTTTTTGATTAGGAGTAGTGAAATTAAAAAAACAAATTACACTAAAATATTTGCAGAAAGTTGCTTTCGGCGCAAAATTTGCATTTTACTGTTTTTTAACGTTCATATAATGGGAAAAGATGAGCTAAAAAGAACTGCTAGTAGGCAATCAAAGATTTACCTTTTGGCGCGATATTTTCGAATCACTTCTCTGAATTAAAAAATGTAGTGGTTTGTAAATGTGTTAAATTGCGAATAATTAATTCAGGTTGAAGGAACGTTGATTCTATTAAATAAAAAATGAAGAGCAGCAACAAAGTTTGTTGGTAACAATAAATTCTCATCTTTATTTGAAGTGTTAAGTGTAGGTCTTTTAAAAAATTAATTCAAGTCGTAGTACTTTAAAGATTTTAAACGTAACTTCAAATACCGCTATGAAATAAAATATTTTGTTGAATCCAGTATTGAATTTATCAAACAATTTATCATATTTTTAAAACTCTAATGAGGTTAATTAAAAAAATAACAAATTATCTGCAGTTTCGTCAATTTGTAGGCTACATTTTATGTAATCGTCTCGTTAGATCTTTTCAGCGAGAATAATCAGTTTATATTAGAAGTAACCAATAACTTTATGTCTAGCAGTTTGTGTTAACGCTCGTCAATACAAATTGTTTATAATTAGTTTTTAATATTGTTAATAAAAATTTTTAAAATTCTCAATAATTTGGAACGGAATAACGGCAATAATACAGGATGATTTAAAAGTACACCGACAACGCACTAAAGGTGATTCAAAATAAGGAAGAAAGTGTGTGACCCATGGTCCAACAATGGACCGATAACATTAATTTTATTTTGAATTTTTGAAATTAAATAAGCAAAGCTCAAAGTGTTACAAACTTGTTGAACGTAAAATAAGAAAACTCACTGCACAAAATATAAATAAAATACCGAGCTTGTGAAAAGACGTCTCGTCATTCCTTTTGTAAAAAAAGGTGACGTTTCTATTTATTAAGTTCTCCAAGACAACATAAAAAACCTCGCCAACTGCAATGTACCGTGCTCAGTTAGGCGGCCGCTTGCATGTCGAAGGGCCGTTTAGGTAACACGCCCCCCTAAAGGCTGAGCACGGTGTTGGAAGTAGCTGTTGCCTTGGGTTATTTATATTATACAGTTTATGGTTCGCTCTTAGCTGCAGGTTCCTCGAAGTGACGCGGGTCTCGTACGCCGGCATCTTTCATGTCATGCCGAAAGCGGGGAAGACGGCGAAATGCGGCTCTTCGCGGCGCTGTTCGGTCGCTGACGATCCCGTTGTAGTTCGACGCTGTGCGTCGGGACTCCGGGAAGCAGGGTCGTCAAAAGAGTAAGATTATCCATAACACTATAATCAGATTCTAATTGGATAGTTCCGAAATCGGGCATCGATGACTCAGTTCAACTGGTTCGGCGTCATCCAAAACATCCAGGTTACAAATTAAATTCGGTTCAGGCACTTCTTGCACTTCCCCATTTTCTATTTCATGCTCTTCATCATTATCTTGAACCACTGGAGTTGTCGATTTGTACTGCAAAGCACTGTTTGACAAATCGACTTCTATCGAAAATAGCGGAGGTACTGGCAGTAGTCCAAGAGTGTTTTTGTGCAATTCTGCGAGGCCTTTTATCAATTTGGATAAATGCCCACCGAGAGATTGCACGTGTTTGTTTTCGAGTACTAATTCCAGTTTGACCAAAACGTCAGAACGTAGTTTCTCAAAGCGGGTCTTGGCGACCTGGCGACATCGCAAAATCAACCTATATTCGTAATTTCCGGTTTCTACTCAACATAATGGTTCTTGCAGTGGTGCGTAGTTGCACTCTGTTACCGGGTCGGTACAGCGGTGGTCGGTTGCGTGGTTGCTTGCTACTTGTTCATACTTTGCTGCAGGCATCCATAGTCCCATGGAGTGACGCGGGTCTAGTACGCAGGCATCTTTCGTGTCATGCCGAAAGCGGGGAAGGCGGCGGAATGCAGCTCTTCGCGGCGCTGTTCGGTCGCTGACGATCCCCTTGTAGTTCGACGCTGTGCGTCGGAGCTCCGGGAAGTGGAGTCGCCTGTTGCAGCTGTTAGCGCTGAATCGTGTAGCGATCATCGGTTGCGGGCGCCACTGGAGGTTCCTGATGTTAGGATTTGATCCCCCTCCAGAAGGGCGTCGCGGCATCGCGGCATCGGGGTCGTTGGTGAAAGTTCGGTGGAAAAGCCCTTTTCCTTGTGCCCCACGTTGGGCCGTCAAATGTTACAAACTTGTTGAACGTAAAATAAGAAAACTCACTGCACAAAATATAAATAAAATACCGAGCTTGTGAAAAGACGTCTCGTCATTCCTTTTGTAAAAAAAAGGTGACGTTTCTATTTATTAGGTTCTCCAAGACAACATAAAAAAACCTCGCCAACTGCAATGTACCGTGCTCAGTTAGGCGGCCGCTTGCATGTCGAAGGGCCGTTTAGGTAACAAAAGTCAGTTCCTTCGGGAGGTCGTGTTTTTGGTCCGAAAGAGGATGTTCTGTCTACAATAATATTGAAAATTATTTGGTTCCTTATTTCTATTTATTCCCAAAGCATATTCACAAACATATATAAATTATTTCTTATAGTTCTTTTTTTTTGACTAATTTCAGGCGACTATAAAATGATAGTAATTTAGCACAAGTTACATGCACCATGATTCACGTAACTTTCAGAGGCATTCGCTCAATGCACACAACTCAATATTCAAAAATCACAACAAGCTGGATACAAAAAATATATATTTAACTTTTATATTTTTGACAACTCCTGACAGAAATAATTGTCAAACTGACAAGTTAATTAAGTAATTATAAATAAATGCAAACGTTATGAAAATGAAACTATGTGAAGATAATTCAACGAATTTTTAAGGGCACATCTTCTAAACATGTCGGTAAAATGTTTTTTGCAAGAAATTTAAATAAATTACTGTTGGGGTACTAAAAATTCAGTTTTCCGTATTATAATGTATCTTGTATGATTTTTTCATTGTCTAATGAACATAAACTTTAAAAACATGAAAACATTCATTTGTGCTATAGTTTTGGGTTATATTGTAACCATTAGGGGCCATTGTTCAGTTACAGTTTAAAGTATAAGTACAGCTATGTATAGCTGACGAAGAAAATAAAAAACTATTCAAATGTGTTGGCAATGCTGAAATTTGACTTATTGTCAACTTTACCTCATAACCCCACTTGTTTATGTATCAATTTACAACATAAGTAAATAATACATATGATACTTTGACACATGAAGACGTGGAATTATGAAATGAAGTAGACAATAATTTAAATTTTCGACATTGCTAACACAATTTTACAGTTTTTTTCTCCCCTTATGTGTACTTATGGGTAAAATTTGGCTAAAGATATTCTGCGTTTATGACTTTAAACCGCAATCAACTTTTACTGATGATAATGAGGGTTCACTGCAGGATGCCACAAATCTGGTTGCTTTAAAAAATATTTTTGTAGATACTTCAGAACCGAACTTAAATATTTCAACTTTAGTTAAGTTCAGAACAAATAATCAAATACAAGTCATAAAATTCATCAAGTTAATCAATAACCCCACATACCTACCTAATTATTAGAAAAGGTTTAATGTTTACTCATATCAAAAAATTTATAAAAATTTACCAAATACAGCCCTGGCCACTTCTGCCCATGCTGATTATTACGGCTTACCTATTTTTATGGCCGGATCACTTATAGTATTGTAAAAGGCACAGTCATAAACGCAGAATATCTTTAACCAAACTCTACCTACTTATATTTATACTTTATCCATGACTGAACAACAATGTATATGTCAAGTTTAACAAACCAATGGTAGTCAACTATTTGTATCTAAGATCAACCTTTTTCTTAAAAATATTTCTTGATCTATCTCCTTGAAATTCTTTACATATAACACATTCAAAATTGTGACTAATAAATGACCATGGAAGAGATGGGCTATCGGCCAAAATTTGCTTTGCGGTCCAATTGTTAGCCATACCTGGTATATACTTACATGATTATCTAAATATTCTAAATGGAACTTTGAAATTAGCTCTCAACTCACACATCATCTGGACAAAAACATGATATTTAACACACGTGACTGTATAGTGATTAACATACACCACTCTTTACAGAAAGACTTTAATGTAATAAAGATAATAAGTTTGTTAAGCTGAAAACACAGCAAGATTGTAAACGATCAAAATTGAAAATTTTATTCTCTGCCTCTTTACTTGGTTCCATCGGAACAACAAGGTTCGTCTTAGAGATAATGCCGTTGGAACCATAGGACTGTTATGGCGCTTAAGGTGTTAAAAATGGGATCATTCACAAAATATATTTCAATATTAATCATTCCGGCAATTAAAAGTACAGTAGCAAAAGTTAAGGTTATTGATAAGTTTTAGGAAAAACGAAATTTTAGGAAAGAAAAAGAAAAAATTTAGGAAAAATTTCTCAACTAATTCTAGCAACCAAATTTCAAAAACTAAATACATTAATTCAAATAAATAATATGCACTTTAGTTATTGACTTTTACCAAACATCATAGTTCTTATTTTTATTATTTCTTTAATTATAATGACCGTTTAAAGATAAAAAGTAAATATCAAACTTTTATGTAACATGATATTCGCAAAAAAATGTAATATTTAGTGCAATTATGGAAAATAGAATACTAACAAAATTAAGTGCAAGTGGAATTTTTGTATTTATTGAAATTAAGGAACTACCTTTGCAAGAACAAGTTCATTTAAATATTAACAATTGATTGAATGTCAAGTTCGTAGGAATAATCGCACAATAAAACATTACTGGGTTTTTGGAACATGTGAATATTTACATCATTAAGAAAAACTGTGCTATACATGCAGCGGCTGTTTTATTTTTCCGTAATTAGTATAATGATCAATATCTTACGAACTTTCTTTTAGTGAACGTGAGTGTATCTTTCGGTTAACATTTTTTTTTCAATCCAGAATCTCTGTTCTGTCTGGTTGTAAATCAACGTCTTGCGAAATGACATGACAATTTAGTCAGACAAATTGCACAAACTGCGATGCCCTTTTACGAGGCTGCTTAATTAATAACGTAAAAAATTATACATCATACATGTCATTATTCGTTAAACGATGGCGACGTGAAATTACATAACATAAAAGTGATGTTTAAAAATCATCAGTGCGTTGCTTACTGGCCGAGAGAAAGTAATTATTTTCGGCACGAAAAAATAATTTCCATCCAATTACTTTCAAACAAGTTCATTATGAACTTTTGCAATTTAACAGTTCCTTGATGGGCGCTACCAAATAAAGATCATCTAACGGAATAATGTGTAACCGCTCTTTTTTACACAACAATGATTTTAATGATTGTACAAACAACAGCAGATATCAAGTTTATCTGTTATGCAATAGAAAAATATTCAATCAATCATTGTGTATTGTTACCTAAACGGTCTTATGCAGCCACGGCGGCTGCTTGACTGAGCACGGACGTTGTAGCTGGCCATGTTTTACTGTTGCCACGGGCAAATAAAATAAATAGAAACGTCACCTTTTTTACAAAGGGAATGACCAGACGTGTTTTACATTTTATTCCGTATTTTATTTGTGTTTACATGTGAGTTATTATTTAATGTTTCAATGAGTTTGTAACATTTGACGGCCCAACGTGGGGCACAAGGAAAAGGGCTTTTCCACCAAACTTTCACCAACGACCCCGATGCCGCGATGCCGCGACGCCCTTCTGGAGGGGGATCAAATCCTAACATCAGGAACCTCCAGTGGCGCCCGCAACCGATGATCGCTACACGATTCAGCGGTAACAGCTGCAACAGGCGACTCCACTTCCCGGAGCTCCGACGCACAGCGTCGAACTACAAGGGGATCGTCAGCGACCGAACAGCGCCGCGAAGAGCTGCATTCCGCCGCCTTCCCCGCTTTCGGCATGACACGAAAGATGCCTGCGTACTAGACCCGCGTCACTCCATGGGACTATGGATGCCTGCAGCAAAGTATGAACAAGTAGCAAGCAACCACGCAACCGACCACCGCTGTACCGACCCGGTAACAGAGTGCAACTACGCACCACTGCAAGAACCATTATGTTGAGTAGAAACCGGAAATTACGAATATAGGTTGATTTTGCGATGTCGCCAGGTCGCCAAGACCCGCTTTGAGAAACTACGTTCTGACGTTTTGGTCAAACTGGAATTAGTACTCGAAAACAAACACGTGCAATCTTTCGGTGGGCATTTATCCAAATTGATAAAAGGCCTCGCAGAATTGCACAAAAACACTCTTGGACTACTGTCAGTACCTCCGCTATTTCCGATAGAAGTCGATTTGTCAAACAGTGCTTTGCAGTACAAATCGACAACTCCAGTGGTTCAAGATAATGATGAAGAGCATGAAATAGAAAATGGGGAAGTGCAAGAAGTGCCTGAACCGAATTTAATTTGTAACCTGGATGTTTTGGATGACGCCGAACCAGTTGAACTGAGTCATCGATGCCCGATTTCGGAACTATCCAATTAGAATCTGATTATAGTGTTATGGATAATCTTACTCTTTTGACGACCCTGCTTCCCGGAGTCCCAACGCACAGCGTCGAACTACAACGGGATCGTCAGCGACCGAACAGCGCCGCGAAGAGCCGCATTTCGCCGCCTTCCCCGCTTTCGGCATGACATGAAAGATGCCGGCGTACGAGACCCGCGTCACTTCGAGGAACCTGCAGCTAATAGCTAACCATAAACTATTTTCTTTATAATATAAATAATCCAAGGCAACAGCTACTTCCAACACCGTGCTCAGCCTTTAGGGAGGGGCGTGTTACCTAAACGGTCTTATGCAGCCACGGCGGCTGCTTGACTGAGCACGGACGTTGTAGCTGGCCATGTTTTACTGTTGCCACGGGCAAATAAAATAAATAGAAACGTCACCTTTTTTACAAAGGGAATGACCAGACGTGTTTTACATTTTATTCCGTATTTTATTTGTGTTTACATGTGAGTTATTATTTAATGTTTCAATGAGTTTGTAACAGTATTGCTTTCCTGGTATCCTTGCGCAAAAATGAAACAGCAGGTGTACCTCTCTAAAATGTACCTGTAAATGTATAGAGCATGTAGTACAAATGTCGACACATTTGGTACTTACTTATTTTGAACTAATTCTGAATATAATACGCACACTGCAACCGGAAAGATTGATATATTTCAGGAGGGCAATTTGAATCTCGTTTTGTCAGTAGTAACTGAATAGAAACCAAAATTAAATGATAAAATATTTTTAACCGGTTTTATAAGATTAGCCAATAATAATAAAGTAAATTGTTTTAATATAACGGTATCGTGAAACAGTCACATTCTGATAAAGAAAAACGTTGATGTTAACGGTTTTTCGTATTTTTGCAAAGTTCATAAAATTGCAGACGTTTACAAAAAAAATAACTCAAAATATGAAAACTATATTAACTTCTTGAACATAGACAAATTAAATAGATAAACCACAGTTAGTTGAACTACATAAACAATATTAATCACACAATATTATTAAAGAAATTTGGAAAACTTGTAAACATTTGTCAAAATACATTTTATCGGCCGTGCAGTTATTTTGCCTATTTTTTTATTGCTGATCACCTTGATATTTGAACCTCATCACAAACGTTTGATTTATATTTATAAATTAATATTATAATTTTAAAATTCTCACATTTAAAACTATTCTTCAACAAAATTACTAAAAAACTTTCCCAAATAATCACCTGCAAAGAAGAGCATTGCTAGATTGGTCGTAAGTAAGGACAAATATTAATAAATGAGGTAGGTATTTACATGATTTTGATTTGCATTATTAAAATTTCATAATTGAATTGAAAAAGTTGACAAATTTACTTTAGAACTGTTTATATGTAGGGTGAATCAAACATGACGCAAAATTCTCAAAACAAAGTCAATAATATTATAATAATTTCAATTTCATCATTAAATTATAAACAATTATGTTTTCAAATTTAACAACGATGTATAATTCTGCTTATATTGCAATGTTGGAACTTCTTCCAAAATTACGTTGTGATAGACAATAAATTACCGAAATAGTAAACTTTTTATTTGATTATTGATTGTACTTGCTAAGTTATGAGTTAGTGACACTATTTAAACATATTTTACAATTAAATATAGTCGAAACATATTACAAATTATGACCATTAATAACTGCATAACCCCTAACGCTAAATTGGTTGCTCGAGTTATAACAACACTGCTACAGAATAACAATCAATAACACATTATAGCAAAATTTCAATATAATCAAATATGACAACTGGAGAGACATGGCGAGAACAACCTAAAACTAACTTTTCACATTCTCAAGACCAACTGTACTGCACAGGAACTCAAAAATTTTCTACTCCTGCAACAGATCGATATGGAAATAGCAAAATTAGTCGAAATATTAATGAGACCCCTAGGAAATAATCTGCGAATAGTAATACATCCTCAGGTTCGCTCTATGATGACCAAAAATATCATACCTCATTCCAGATTTAAGCAGAACTTATTCTGCAACCTGATAAAACAAGTAAATACTGGTTTCTTAAGATCATCATGGAAATGATCAAAAAGATCAACTTTTATTAGGTAACTTACATGCGGCTTCAGGTTGGCGACCGACTTGAACTTTACCATAATAAACAATAATAATATCAAAAATAAAGTACAATACTTTAATCGAATATTCTTCTTCACATATTACTTGCATATTAATTTTTTAATAACATCTTGTTTTTATATTTTGCTATGTTATTATATTACTTTTTGTGTGATTATGTTTCGTTATACTTAAAGAAAACTTGGACAAGTTGGAAACTTCAAAAATAGGAGCAGGAAATGATAATTAGTTAATTAAGATTTAGAGTTATAATGAAAATAATATACTAATTTGACGTTTTAGGTTGAGATTCAGTTTTGATTTTATTTCCCCCAATTATAATTCACCTCTTTATTCACAATATTCCCATAATGATTTAATTATCTAATTATTAATGTTATTATATTATATCATGAGTAATGATTGTTAAGAAATAACTGTAATCAAACACAAAACAAAAATTAATGGAAATCATTCTCACTATTTTAAATTCAACAAAAACTTATAAAGTTTTCATACTTTATAAATAATTACTAATGAGAAGTCTATAACATATTTCGCATAAATGATTATACTTTTTTTAGAAATTAATTTCTACTGCTCGTCGTAACGCGTTACGCAATGAAATCATCTGCAGTTACGGTGGTAAGTTTGATATGTTCGTTAGTGTAGAAAAGGAAAGCGCAATTATCCAGACTGATCACAAAAACTAAAAACTACTAATTACTTTGTCCGGACTCACCAGTCGTCGTTTGTAATGCAGCAATCACTAAAATGGTGACGCTTTTCCAGTTCATTATGAATAGTCATCTGATGAAATGTTCTAATATTGAATCCCTTCTTCTAACCATCTCTGAAATAAAGAAATAAATTTATCATAATTTTTTTTTTTTATTGCATGTTACGCTCAATATGAATCGGATAATGCCAAGAAAAAAGTGAAATATATCCCCAGGTGCGTCTTAACCGTATTTTTCTCGTTTTATTGACCACACATTATTACATTCAAAAGATCCTTTCACTAAAGAATCTTTTATTGCGTCACAACGGTTACAAAATTATATCTATAAATATTAGTTCATTTTTTCATAATAAATGGTTTCGTTTGTATTATAAATGTTGCGAATCGAAACTAACAAAATATTAATGAAGCTACTTTAGTTCTGTTTATTGCAAATTTATTTTTAATAGCTACGTTAAATAGGTTTCTCTATTCTAACAGATGCGATTTCGTGCGAAAATGTGAAAAAAATGTTAATTTTTGTTCAATGTAATAACACTTTTATCATAATATATATAATTAATTCTAGAAATTAATTTATTGAAATACTATTTATAATAAAATTCTTGAAGCAGCTATTAATATGAATCTAAAATATTGTGTTACAGCAAAAATTAATTAATGGAAGACATCTAACCCTACCTAAGTTCGTAAACTGCTGTTTTAAAATAAAAATCAAGTTTGCATTCTCTTACGAAATGAGTATTTTAATAATTTTACTGTTATGCTTTTTAATGTTAATTACACAACGAATGTTAAAAGTTCATTTCCTTTATTAATAATAAATGGTTTTACATCAGCAAAATGCGAATTTACCTGTATCTGGTCAAATTGAATGCGTTAAAATGCTTTAAATGAGGTCAGTGACTGCTTAATATATGAATTTATCGAGCTTAAACCGATATGATCACTGTCAAAAATTTCTTGGAATGCCATCAAACTGAATTAAGATTCGGGTCGCTCTGTATTAAATTATTTGAATCTATTGAAGGTATGACAATAGCCACAGAAGACGTTTAACAAAGGGACATTAGAGACATTTAATATTTTAATAACACAGGTAAAAGTTAGAATCTACAACTTTCACCGAAATTATCATATCTGTAATTTCGGATGACCTAAAAGTTCAAAAATACTTACTTTAGAAACTGACCTATTAAGGCGCGATTCTGAGATTGTCATCTCACATTTCCGCGATGCTGTATAATGTTTACGGTACAGGTATTATTCAACGCAGTTTATTATAGCTAGTGTTATAAAAAGTCCAAGAAGTAATTCAGTTTCAAAATCACACTTTATAACATTTTAGCTCCAATGACTTAACATTAGACACACTTTTACCATTATTTGAAGCTTTCCAGAGCGCTCTCCGTTGAGGCCATTATAATTACGATGTGCAAATTACCTAAACGTTGACTATTTGAATGAAATAAATTATGATCACCTGGTTCGCTTAAGATTTGCTAGAATGAATTGACTTTACAGTAATCTCTTTTAAATTAACAATTTCGTTTTTTCGTTAATTGCACAGTAATTATCACATACAGTTAGATTATTCCGTACCTCAATATTAAAATTAATAATATGCAAATGTCTAAGCAGTTATAAATGTAATTTCGTAATAACTGAAATTTAAATTTAAAAAAGTATTGTAAATACAAATTTACAAATTGCACTCTTGTAATGATGCTGATAAAGTTCACTTTATTAATATCAAGTTTTAAATAATACGATCAATAAACTCCGATAAAAGCACTTTTTTACCGAATTGTAATATAACCCTCATTCTGCTACCGAGGGCCAAAATGGGCACCTGTCAAAATCGTTTCATTATCCTTGAATTTGTATGCTAGGTTTCAGTAAACTATTAACCCGGGAGTGGACCGTATATGAGATTTTATTTCGCATGACCGAGAAATTTTGAATAACGTTGTTTAAACGGTTGATAGGCACAAAATGATTTAGGTTAGCTGTTGTAAATACGTTTTAGTTCGCTTGTAGAAATTTTCGTGCTCAATTTATGAGATTTTCTCTCATCGTGCGATTGTTTTCAATTTGCATTTGTGTGAAATAATTATGATCTTCGATCTACGAGTATCAACAACACTTTATGAGTTCTTGTATTTTTACATATCAGTAGAGATTACAAAAAAAAAATTCCGTGTTGCTTTCTTTTTTCGAAAAGGAAAAAAAATGCAATTCTTGGAAAAATCCATTTGACTTGAACATACTATTCACACTAGCATTAATGGTTTAACTATACTAGAAAACACAGATTTATAATGTACCTACTTGATTTTTTGTGATTTAGTAAGTAAGAGAAATTCTCACACGTGGCCATCGCGTTATTTTAAATATAGCGACCACTTCAGGGTTAAGAGCATATATCTTCAGATCATTATTTGTAATTTAAAATCGTCTTTAATGTTTGAGTGTTCTAAATTCAAATTCCGAAACGGTAAAAAGTTCAAAATTATTTATGTACGGTGGTTGTATTTACCTAGAAATATCTTTCTAAACCTAAACTTAAACAAAATTAAGATAAATAGATTATTTATTAGTTGAGTTATAAAGAAACCGAGATAATTTAAAGAACCTCACGTGGGGAAAATGTTGTAGGGAAATTTTGTTAACATTGTTTTATTACATAAACAAAGTTTTAACTTTAATTATTGTTTGTAAATTTCAAAATGAATGATAAGACCCTTATTTATTTATGGAAACTTTTAATTACCTTAGTAGACACGATGTTTAATTAATAAATTATCACTGAATCTAGAGGCACTTTCTCGAAAAAGTCACTTCGTACCTTTAAATTTTAAGTTCAACGCACCAGCGCACATACTACGTACACCTGTAACACCGGTCAACTTATAAGTGAAGGCGCGTCCAGCTGTACAACTCTTGTTTTGGTGAGAGTCAGAGGAAAGACTGAAATATCCGCTTCTTCAACTAGCGCAACTTGTTGTAAAGAAGAGGTAGAACAAGAGTTACTGTTAAATATTTACACATTAACTTAAACAAATATTGCGACCAAACAAGTATATTGATTTATCAGTTTGATTTATTTGAAGTTGCTTTTGGCAGAAAGACGGTGATAAATATACAATAAAAAATGTTTATTATTACAGTGACAGTAATTAGCAATTACTTGATAACTGAACTTTAAAGTTGTCGTTATAAATTGTTAATGGATTTTAATAAACTGTTTTTGCATTAAGCTACTATAAAATACCTACTTTTAGCAATTTAATGTTTACTGTATATGGGAAATGGAGCATTAATCAATTACAACAAACCTGAATTCCTAATATGTATTGCTTCTTTTCTAACTACAATTTAAAAGTTACTGGAGTTTCAGACAATTAAATGGGCCATTTCAATATTTAAAAAGAAGAAAAAAATGAATAATTTACTTTACAATAAATCATTTTTTTATGGTTAACCACTTCTAAACCGACGTCGAAAGGGAAAGGAATTAAACTTCTTAGATCGGATAGAAAGTATATTTAACTTGATCATGTTATTATAATGGGCTCCTTCAACTGTTGTAAAATATTTCGGATGTTTTGTTTTTTTTTCTTGTGTAATGTTTTAATTTTTGACTTTAATTTCACCCATGTTTGATTCAAGAGTTTTGTCTTAACCTAAGGAAATGTTTGCTTATTAGCGTGTTGAAAGTATGGTGTAAGCTGTTTCTGGTACTTAATAGTACCTAGCTGAATTTTATTTGAATTTTATTATTTTTTTATTTCAGTATGTGGAATGTACTGGATGAGTACGCCGCACTCCTTGGGACAACTTTTTATTGCAATACGAGGGCGATTCAAATTTGACTTTCATTTTTTTCAGGTGGATATCAACTACAAATTAGTACTACATTTTTCTAAGTAACAACTCCCCTTTAGTGGCAAATTGTTTGCCTTCCAAGAATTTTTTGAGTGGCTCAAGGAGATGATAGTCACTTGGGGTCAAATCCGGACTATATGGGGGGTAAGGCCCAACCCAATTTAGCCAACGTATTGTTTGTTAGATGGACTGTTTGTGGGCAGGCGTTATCTTGCAGGAAAATAACGCCCGTCTGTTTGTTTGCATGATCAGTGTAACCTTTTCAAGAAGCTTACTGTAATAAGCTGAATTAATTGTTTTTCTTTCTTCGAGAAAATCAACGTAAGGATGTACATCGCTCAAAGACTGTTCTCGGTGATAAACATTCTTTTTAAAAATATTTATAAAGTCTCTGATGAATATCAGTCGCTTTTACACCTTCATTGAAAAGAAATTTAATAATTGCACGTTGCGCAACAGAACTGTCATATTGTCTGGATAAACACCAAAGAAAACCCACTACCATATGCAATAGAAGCTCATATCATAACTCCCGTAATTCAGTGCACATATATTTCGACAACGTATTCTTCAAGTCTTGACCAACGCTACTTCCAAAGTTGCTGCATATGTTGAGGTGTTATAGTCGATACGACATCAACTCAACAGATGGGATTCAATGGTTCAAATTGTTTAAAATTATACATGTGTTAATTCGATTACAATATTTACGTATTAGTAGTCCAACATTTCTGTTAAATTTGGTTAACCGATTGCTACTCTTTCTTGGTATTGAAATTTCAATGGCACAGTTCTAGGTTATAAACAAGTAAATTTTTTGGTTAAAAAATGACACCTCGTAATTTGCATTTACCTAATTCTACATGAGAGACAAAAAAGGTGTCATTATAATTTAATAAACAAATCTTTCACAAGTTAACAATACTGGCACCATAACGAACTCACCAAATTTTTAGGAAATATGAGAAGTCGCCAGAAATGACTGCCATGTTTTTCTGAATTAACTGGTATCAATAAGCTTCTCAACCAACAATATTCAATCTGTAAAGGACGAATTACGCCACTACATTTGTTGTAATTATAATTTTAAACCTTATTAATCGTATTCGATCTGCCACCCTCAAGCAACCATTTATGTTTTGCATAATAAACTTTTCAATCGGGCGCCATAAAACGCTTCATTTTTAATATCACTTTTAGAAGATAAACTAATTGTTTTTGTCACTAAGGTAACATTCACTTTTTATTCCAGACTTACATTTTTTTTATCTTAGACTTAAAAAATATACTATTTTCTAGAAATAAAATCATTGCAATATCAAATAGTTTTATTTACAAAAAAATCAACGAACTGTGGTAAATTATGATAAACCATATCGAATAGGTAGTGGATATTTAACGAATTGCGTTCTTTACTAAATGGCTAAGTATATCAAATTCGTGAAATTGTCTATTACGCGAAATATTTAAAAAATTGCCGATTTCGTGAATTAGAAAATCGTTTTACTTGTTACATGAATTCGGTATAATTTCTTTTTTGTTTATTTTGCGAAATAGGTATTTTTAAATTGATCTATTTCACACATTTGACAAATAAAAGCGGTATTTAATTTAAGTTTTTGTGGCGACGCAATAATTGTTTAGTTTAACATAGGAGTCGCAAACATTAACTGTACGTAAAAACAAAATGAATGAAATGTACTGACTGTAAGTTAAAGAACATCTTGTATAGTACGGTTTTGATCGGTACTGGCTTTACTTCTGTACGGTGTACACTTTTGGGCAAAAAACGAGACACGACGTTTGAGCGCTCTCGCAAGCTGCTTTGCAATGGTGTTTGAATGGTTATCTATAAAATTTGAAGCCAGTACTCAATATACTGCCATGATAAGGTAAGGTAAAGAGCAGTGTAGTAGCCGAATTTAAATTAACCCCTTCACTGCAGACAACCCGACACACACACCAACTTAATCTATACACCGTGAATCAATTATGGTCTACTTCTGAAATTTTCTTAGTTGCAACCAAACATACTAATTCCACTTACCACTTGATACTGCCTTTGATTTAAATTATAAATGGAATCAAAATTGCTTTATTGGCTACAAACGTAAAAATGACAATATAAGAAATTTAATCAGCAACATTAAGTAACAGGACTTAAAAACTAACGCAAAAATTGTTCAAAATGCATTCCATTGTGGAGCAAACAAACTTCGACCCGGTTTAAAAACGACCTTTGAACGCGTTGTAATGTTTCTGGTGTTATGGCCATACACTCTTCACGAATTCTTTGTCTGAGTTCTTCGACTGTATGGAAAGGAGTTTGGTAGACTCTTTGTTTTAATACGCCCCACAGGAAAAAATCTAAAGGCATTAAGTCTGGACTTCTGGGTAGCCAAGCGTTATCGGAACCTCTTTCTATCCAAACGTTTGTAAAATTGTCACTTGTAATACCACTAGAGGTTAAATTATTTCCGGATTTTAATTTAACGTCGAGTGGTATTCGGTAAGAAAATTCTGCACCTTTTTGCAATTTAATTTATATAGTGACATATTATCTATAAACGTCACTCAACGCCGTAAATAATACGATATTTTGATTGCAAGTTTATGGGAAGCGTTGAACGGCATTTAATGTCAAATGACATCGTTTATTCTGGTTACGTGTACTTAATGTAAGTATTAGTGACAGTAATTATGACGTCAAAAAGTTTCCACTAAAATTCACTCCAGGGTCCTACCCAATCGGAAAAAAATTCCGAAAAAATACTTGCGTTGCCTTGGTAGCGGTTCAAAAGAAAGGCTTCTGATTGGTTGAACAGGCTGGTGCAAAATTTTCACTTGTAATACCACTAGAGGTTAAATTATTTCCGGAAATTTTTTCGAAGGTATGAATATTTTGAAAATTATCCCGAGCCGCAGGCCATTGCTTTTATACTGGGCCATTCGAGGCAGTGCACAGCACTGCTCGAGACACCCCCACTATCCTCCTCGCGCCCTGCACATACCCAAACTCTTTCCCTAGTTTAATGCTATTTATGTGCTGCATTTCACGCAGTTGTGTTCCAAATTTCGGACGTTATGTTACGTGCGGTTTTTGACTGAGAATAGAGCTGTCTGTAATTTATTCGAGGGATGATTGCAGAGAATTAAATGGCGCTTTACCTCTTTTAAAATTCATCATTCCAAATAATTTAAAAGAAACACTAAACGAAAGAAAAAGGTTAATAGAAATTATTGTTACAACCCCTATGTCAATATCTGAGGCCGAACGATTTTTTTCAACTTTAAGGCGGATTAAGACTTTTCTTCGGAATACAATGTCCGAAGACCATTTAACAGTCTTGTCCATGCTTTCTATTGGAAAGAAATTTACGTCCGAAATTAAAAATTTTAACAAAAAGGTCAATGATAAATTTGCCACTAAGAGAGACCGCAGGATCGATCTGATCTACAAAAAATAGGTAAATTTAAATAAAAACACGACCCTGATTATATGAGATGCAAATTGCAGAACACCTGTTTTATTGTACCACGAGTCGCCACTGTCGAGAATCATAATTTGTTATAAACAATTTTCAACAAAAAATCGCGTTTTCATTAGTTTCTTGCTTGACAAATGGAAACTAATGAAGCAATCTTAATCATATCAATAGACGAATTGCAGATAATTAAATTATCAAGAGAATACGAGGGATATTTAGAACCGGATAAAAGCCGGAAAACCCGGAAAATTCTGTGTTTTCTTAAAAAATTCACAATTCCGTAATTTTTTAATTTTAAAAACTGACACTTTGCACAAAGGCAGCTATTTATATGCACTTTATGTGTGCAAAACCTCTACTCTGGCGGACTAATAGTTTTTGCACAATCACCGTTTCATTTTCTTTTTGAGATATTTTTGCGGAGGGCTGGATACTCCTGTAATTGTGCGATTTAAATTTTAAAAGCAGAATCGGAAACTATACGTGCACAGCAACAAAACGTGTATTTTGGTTTTTTCATAAAACGCAGCAAAATAGCTGAAATATGGTAGTGAACTGAGTGAAAACGGTCTAGCACGTGAGAGTAGTATAACAATGGGGCTACTAGGCACTTTTACATAGGGAATTAACATGTGTTAAAATTGTCGGTTGGTGAAACGTGGGTTGCCTACTTCGCGGACGTTGTCGCATCTTTTGCGCTTTGATTTCGCGTGATTGATTAATCGATCTGTGATTCATGTGCAATTAGGTTAATGAGATCATTAATTAATTAATTAATTAATTAGCGTAGTGGGTTCCTAATAAACCCTCAAGGTCACCAG
The DNA here is from genome assembly GCA_949768715.1 of Dascillus cervinus. Classification (NCBI taxonomy): domain Eukaryota; kingdom Metazoa; phylum Arthropoda; class Insecta; order Coleoptera; family Dascillidae; genus Dascillus; species Dascillus cervinus. The sequence continues at coordinate 12,649,225 of OX458316.1, read as the reverse complement.
GTGCATTCTTTCATGATGTAGTCGCCATGTAATTAGACTAATGGGTTCTTAATGACCTTCAAGGTCATCGGGTGCATTTTTGTATGATTTAGTCACTAGGTAATTAGCTTAATGAGTACTTAATGACCTCTCAGATTTAAGGTCACCAGGTGCATTATTTCATGATGTAACTAGAAAGACGTTGGATGATGTAATTGATTCCGCGAGATGCGCGTGCAGAAGTTGGTAAAAAAGAACAACGATAATATTACACAAATTATTATTGAGATATTAATGCTAAATACATTACTAAATACACTTCTTTGATAATGTTTGAAGCATAATCAACAATCAGATACATATGTAGTCACCATATAATTAGATTAATGGGTTCTTACTAACCTTTTACTTTCAAGGTCACCAGGTGCATTCCTGTGTGATGTAGTCACTAAGTAATTAGCTTAATGAGTATTTAATAACCTCTCAGATTCAAGGTCACCGGGTGCATTCTTTCATGATGTAATTAGCCAAATTGATATTAAATTGATATCAGTTTAATCGATCAGTAATTCGCGTGTAATTAATGAGGTCACCAGTTGCGTGTTGCATAACAAGATGGGTGGGTGATTTAATTGATACCATGAGATGACGCTGATGATTTCATTGAGATGATGATGTAATTAGCATGTTGCATTACAAGATAGCAGATAATTTAATTGATACTATGTGATGACGCAAATGATTTAATTGAGATGATAGCATAATATGATTGCGGTGTTGCATAACAAGATCATTTAATAAGATTAGGTTGTTGCATAAGAATATGATTTAATTGAGATAATTACAACAATATGGTTGATAGGCGCACAATTTAAAAATATTATTGATCTAATTGTCAAGAGATGGCGTTAGTTGTAGTAGGATTAGAGTCAAATTTAAAAATATGCTTTTTCTGAGACATAAACTAATTTTCTGAGTCATCATATTCTAGCTCAGACACTTAGATTGTGAGTCAGAATATGATTGTTCTGCGTCTGAATCTAATAATTGAAACAACTATATTTTTAAATTTGACCCTAATCATATGAAGTTTTGCAATTAATCAGTTTTTTAAGGTGTTTGGATCAAAATTAAGAAATAATAAATGCAGTGTCCTCTAGAAAACAACTTTGTTATCCTGTAGAAATATCGATCTCCCTGTAGAATTGAAAATTGAAGATGTTATTTACACGGAAAAAAACCTTAGATAAATATTTCAAATAAATATTTCCATTCGCCGAAGCCACTGTTATTACAATAATAATGAATACAAATTCTGTTTTCTTATATGCTAAAGTTATTATTGATGATATTATTTAAAATTAGAAGGAATACTTAGGAAATAGTAGGGACATCTATTGCAGAGAAGTTTATATCACTAGAACTATTTAAAGAAAATACTCTATTCGAGAAGAATAGTACGGGCCTCTAGTGGCTCACTTCATAACGTCAACAGCACAGTGGAACATGGATTTCTGTACGATTTGTGGCCTTACAAGAAAATAATTTTCTTGCATCACAAAAACATCTCAACAAAAAACTTTTCGATGAAAGAGAACCAAGCAATTTCCTAATTGGTTTTAAAAAATGAGGAATGTGTAGCAGCTCACGAAAAGCAAAAAGTAATGAAAAAATTTCGTCGGTTGTTTTTTTTTGTACCCTTCGTGAAAATATCTTTTTATTAATTTTTAAGTTACGTGATGCCCTTCGGCAATCTAATTTTCACCAATTAAATATTTCCTTTGAATCTTATTTTGAAGAACGACGATCGAAAAAAAAATAAAAATTGCAAAGTGAAACTGGGAGTGATTAAAAGTACTCCGAATCCTTTGTAATTTATTTTACATAAACTTTCTCTTTTAATTTAAACTACGCCTTTAATCAGTGTAGTAGTGTAAAGGAAATGTTTCAAATACAGTTTTAGCATCATATTTCATTTATTTTTTCCGTTTTCGTATCGTTTTTAAAGTTTCTGAGAATAGTTTAAAGGGATTTTTTTCATTCGATAATAAAATAATTATTTCATAGTAACTTTTTGACATTCTAAACTACGTCTTTGAAAATTTGCAAATCGAAACGTTTCGGTGTTAATTGGTAGATAGTCTTGAAAACATGATTTTCTCATTTGTTACAACAATGGGTACTTTTACTTTTTTATTATCACAACTGCTAAAGGTTTATAAAAGATGAATTTACCTAATAATTAAATAGTGTAAGTGAAGCTCTTTTAATGAAGTGTGTATGTAAAATTCTTTAGATAGTTTTTCATAAAATTCAGGTCAGTTGAATTATTGTATAAAACATTAATTAATTTATAGATAAATTATGTTTAAAAGCATAAAACTCAAAAGCGAACATTGTTGTTGTTTGGTTAGTATGAAACCGCTGGGCAGTCAAACCCAGCAAAATTCATTCATCGTTTGCATATCTATTTAGGTATATCTATGAACAAAAATTGTAAAGGATTGAGGGACGAGGCAGAACGTCGAGGTTTGCAAATGCAAAAATATACCTACTTACTCACAAAAGAAATTTTTTGTACCGAATTTTGTTTAAAGTTGTTAAATAAAATTTAAAGAATATCTCTTTAATAATTATTTGATGCCTAATACCAAATATTTTCAATTTTGTAATCAAGGTCTATTGTTTCTTGACATTTATTAAACTCAACTTAAAAAATCAACGAACTCACAATTTTTTATAATTTTGTCCACAAATTCAATTACATTCATATTTAAATAATGCTAAAATAATCAATTTGTAGTACAGTTATGTTAAAATCACCGTTTTTTCGCTCAAACATTTGTATAATTTTACTGATGATGCATAATATTTATTTGAAATTTGTTATAATTGGTAACATTGCCAGACCTTCAAAAAACGAATTTCTGGATAATTTAAAAATGTACAAAGTAACAAATGTTGAACGGGGACATGAAAGGTTATTAGCATAATTATGAGTTTTATAAATGCATTAGATATTTCTGAGTAGTGACCTCTTCAATAAAAGCATAGTTAAAAATGTAAATTGAACTTCACTGGAACGTGGAGATACGATTAAATTAACAAATGGAGTTATACGAAACCCTTCTATAAAAATATTGTTGAGTTTTTAAAATAAATACTTAATAACTAAATTTGACATGATTGCTGCTTTCTTCTTATCAAAACGATGGAGTTCTTCTATAGATAATGCATAATATTTTAATATTTCCTTTTATTGATTTTACAAAACACTGTAATGTTTAAGAAGAAGGATTATCAAAAAAACAGCAAATCCTTAAAAATGCACCCTCCCCGAGAAATTTCGGGTTCAGATAGTGTAAATTAAATTTGTTTAAATAAAACATTATTTCCATTTTATTGCGTTAGAAAAAAAACATTAATCTCTAAATTAGTCAATAAAATTTTGAAATAAACAATAACTACCTACCAAATATTCCATATAATCCTTGCTGTCCCATAAATCTCAGTTTGATGTTAGCTATTAAAGTATTATCCAGTTTGTTGTTATTTGAAACAAACTACAAAATTATTACTTCTTCATAAATGTTTGTAATAATAATAATTTGTAATGATTATTTATGTTTCTATAAAGATGCATACTCTAATAATTATCATCCTCTTCGATTTCGTGATCGCCAAGATGGAAAGTAAAGATCCACAACAATTTGACGGTACCAAGTATTTGCAAAGTAGATCTGAAGGGTACATGTTGCTTCCGTGGAAAAATGAATATGATGGTACGTATCTCATTTTAACGACATTATCTTACTATAACCTCTGTTATCAATTATTGTAAAAAACGTAAGTGGCTACAGTAAGTCTTCAACTTTCATAAATCCTAGTTACGCAAATTGGTAGGTACGCGGTTGGAAGCTTTTTATTAAAATTTCTTACAATCATATTTTTATATTTATTGCCTGTTTTTGAATTTTTCACGAACCATATACAATTGAGTATATTTTTGAATATAAGTGTAAATAAATAAACTTACATATTATTTTTGTTCCTTATTTTTCCACATAATATTTATAAACTTAATTAACGTAACGTAACGTACGTCATATTTTTATTAAAAATACACTTTAAAAGTATTTAGTCAATACACATTAAATTTAACACACATTTTAAAAACATTTTAAAACACATAATTAACCCTAAACCATCGATAATTATTAGGGTTTCTAGATCATTGTCACTATCTTTTATGTTCATATTATCAAATTCCTGGTGTGTTTGCCACAGGCGAAGCCACAAATGCTTGGCAGGTCCCTCTTGTTCTGGCTGAAACCACAAAATCGAAGGATCCATTCAAGGACGCCCTTTGAAATCTCGTTATTCAACGACCATCCGAAGCTGTTTTTATTAATTTCACATTTGTTTAGCGAAAGCACAAGGATCACGCTGCCGTCACACCTTGCAAAAATCACACGAGTCGTGTGATTTTTGCAAGGTGTGACGGCAGCGTGATCCTTGTGCTTTCGCTAAACAAATGTGAAATTAATAAAAACAGCTTCGGATGGTCGTTGAATAACGAGATTTCAAAGGGCGTCCTTGAATGGATCCTTCGATTTTGTGGTTTCAGCCAGAACAAGAGGGACCTGCCAAGCATTTGTGGCTTCGCCTGTGGCAAACACACCAGGAATTTGATAATATGAACATAAAAGATAGTGACAATGATCTAGAAACCCTAATAATTATCGATGGTTTAGGGTTAATTATGTGTTTTAAAATGTTTTTAAAATGTGTGTTAAATTTAATGTGTATTGACTAAATACTTTTAAAGTGTATTTTTAATAAAAATATGACGTACGTTACGTTACGTTAATTAAGTTTATAAATATTATGTGGAAAAATAAGGAACAAAAATAATATGTAAGTTTATTTATTTACACTTATATTCAAATCTCACATATCCACATAAAGGAAAATAAAAAAAGTTAAAAAAAAAAAGTTAAAAAAAAAAAAGTTAAAAAAAAAAAAAAAAAAAAAAAAGTTAAATAAATGAGTATATTTTGATTATAACCGTAAAAATATGTCAACAAAAGTTTGAACTGTGAAGTCATGATATCATCAATAATTTGTTTTAAACCGTAACACGGATTATAGTTGGTATTTTTTGTAAGATAATTTCTGTTCAGTAATAAGTGAAACAACTCAGGCAAGAAAAATATAATCAGTGACATTGAAATTGTAATCTTTTAAACAAATTTGGGAGAAATATTATGCTACCAATAGGTAATAATTTATTGATAGAATTTTACAAGAAAAGCATCAAAGGATTGTTCTGTTATTTACACATTTACACAAGCGATTTGTCTAATGAGGTCTACTACCCATCCTGTTATCTAGATCGACCATGCATCCGAGAAGACCATGGGGTTCTATTACTTTCTCAATGTTAGGTTGGGGCTCATACTATTACCTCCACTAGTCTTTCGTGAAAAAAATCAGGATCGCTCCCTAAACAGAATCGAGATTCATCACTGAACCCATTCATCAGCAGTATATCCTATACTAGAGAATCAGTTCCTCTTCTCGGCTGGGGTTAGTCTTCTCTACCCCATAATTGGCCAAAAATGACGATTATCCAAATTACGATTTGATACCAAATTGGTAGCTTAACATTTCTGTGGGATGGTGTCACTGAGTATTTGTAAACGCTGTTCAATCTAATTATAATAAAAACATGTAGGAAAACATTGTTCCTTGGATTCGACATCTCAATAAAAAAAAAATTTTTTTAGTACAACGATAAGCAAATAATTCGGCACGTTTTAGTGTTCAAGCGTTTCAATTTTCTCATTTTAAGTGAGAAATGGGTCTCATGTCGTTGCCATTACAGGATGTATTATATTAAGTGCCCGCCATTGGTAACTTTGTTATTATTTGAGCTACAAAGTCGATTAAATTAGCAAAGAATTTCTGTTTTCCGCTAATTACCATAATGAAAAATGAAAAATGTTTCAATAGATACAATTTTCAACTGTTTCATTCCCTACTTGGTTTTTGGTAGTTGATTGTAATTTCTGGGTATTTAATTTAATAGTCCTCACTCAAAATTAAACCCTTCGAAATGTGTAAAAAGGGAGAGGGCATTCCATTTAAGAAAATGGCATTTTCGTCAATATTTTGAACAGTTGACGTTTGATTGTTTTTTTGCTTTCATTATGTTAATCGATGGAAAAACACCAATTCTTTACTATTTAAGCCGACTTTGCAGCCACAATAATAGCAAAGTTACCAATGGTGGCACTTAATATAATACATATTATACGATAAGTAATTCAATTTTTTGTTGCCTCTTCTGTTTCAATAAACACTCCGTCTCATTATAATTAAATTTATTCTGCACTCAATATATTCAAATTTTCATTGTTATGAAAGCTCTTCAGTTTGTAATATCCGCAATAAATTACTTTTCAGCTTATTTCCCGCCTACCTTTTATTTAAATATTTTATCTCAAGCCAACACATTCCTCTACGCTTAATATTCTTTACATTCTTTGTATCCAATACTTTCTTCAGCTTGATTTTCGCTCCTTTAAGAAATTTACAGGCATAAATTGCTGTTTATATAAATATTTTGTTGATGAAGTAACATCATTAGCACGGGGAAAGTCTCAATTTTTTCTTATAACTGTTATTTTGCAACATTAGTAATCTTTAAGCTACTTATCAATTAATGTAAATTAAATAACTATAAAGCGATGTTAAATCGTTTTACGGTAAATTTGCCTCTATTGTAGATTACTTTCAATTTCAGATAATGCTCCCTCAGTCGGAATTGAACCTGCGGTGGAAGCAAATCCTCTTCTGGCTGCGACAATTTTGAGTTCGATTTTAGGAACGCACCAGAAAGCTCCAGGATTTAATCATCCTCAACATTTACCAATAAATCCTTATGTAGCCCTCCTACTGTCGCATTACGGCAGATACATTCCATTGTACGGTGTTCGCCATGGCGTTTACGGATACAGCGCTTCCAACAACTACCATAACAATAAGCCTTTCGGAGCTTATAAAATATACGAAGATAGAGACATATGATGGAACATTCTCTTTCGAGTAAATTCCTTATAGTAATTCTTTTATCTCGTCTATCAATTATTCAAATACATTCAAATCTAGGGTCACCACCAACAATATGCAGAGTTCATTAACTTCGTAACGGAACAAAAGAGTCTCAGATAAGACTTCTTTTGTCAACTCATAACGAATGTCTTATTGTACTGACAATGATAGTGTCAAAAGTCACGTGAATAACATTACACATAATTCTTAACTTCCGCATTAAAGAATAGGAAGAATTAAATGCGATTAAAGACAAGCTGAAATTAACTTAATAAACATTCAATTAAATTATGATGATGTACACAAATTCGATTTAATAAAGTCGGCTTTGTTTCTATTATGTAAGCGTGAGTGGCTTTCATAAAGAGATGCCGCAGTCACAGATAATACGTTCCGTACGTGTGTGGATGCAGGCACCACAAAAAAATCTTTCATTACGACAAGATTCTTGCAGCGGTGTTATCACTTTCTGAAAGCTGCGTAGCTTACAGTAAAATCACATTGCATTATTAATTTTGAAATAGAACATTAACTAATTGTCTTACACAGAAAATTTCAATAATGATATTGTATGGATTTTGCTCGAGTTTAACACGGTGATTCTAGATAAAACTTTCAGTTGCATCAAAAGTAGGTGGAAGTTCGTCATATTGCTTTTTCGGACAATTTTACCAACAGCAAAAATTATTTTAAAATAAACCTTAAACATTTCTAAAACTCAAACTGATTTTTTAATTTGTTTGTAGTAATAATAATTTCTTCTGAAGATACCGTGTCTTCAATAAAAAAAGTTAAATGTATAATTGACAACGTCAATTAAGAATGCATTAAAAATTGATAAACTGTTATCAACCATTACGATAACTGCCATTACAATTTGCCTGTTACCAACTTAATATTAAAATCACAGCCTTCCTAATTGGCATCTTTATTGAAGGCACAGTGTTACTATTTGATGAAATTTTGTGTCAATTTTAATCACGAAATATTAGATAAATCTTATTTCAACTTTTATTGTTAATTAATGACTAGTACAGTAAGACCCCAGTAACTCCCGTTAATTAGTTCCATACCTTTCCGCGGAAAGTAGCTCTGCAAATTTACATCCCATATGTATCAATAATAAGTTCTGTGTTATAAATTTAATTTACATTTACATTTTACTAAAATTTTACTAAATTACAGCATCATGTACTATATCACTATTTAGCGGTACGTTATCATGTATTATTAGCAATGTCACTATTTAACGGTACTTTAACATGTACTACCAATTATGTCACTACTTAGTAGTACATTATAGAGTGGCCCAGAAACTTTCTTACTGTGACACACGTGTCTTTTCTGACACGCGTTGTTTTTCTTCAACAATCACAGAAATTCATGTTTAATTTTAATAATTTGTGCTTTATTTTTATTAAAACACAAAACATGATAATAAAAATAAAAAAAGAGATTTAACAAATTTAAAAATTAATAAAGTAAATTTTCCGTAACGAATACCTTCTTGGGCCGTTCTATTTTTCTTTACATAAAACTGATCTCAGGAATAATGTATGATAAGGGGAGTATTTATCATCTTAACGAGTCGGTTTTATGCATAGTGCATCTTCATAAATTTTGCAATAGTATATCAGGGAATTTTTTCAGAATAAAATAATATTTTTTGTTTTTTATTTTGGAAAAGTTCTTTAATGTAGTATTGCGAAACTTCCAAAGATGTATTATATAAAAATGCCACTTACTAAGGGGATAAATATTCCTGATATCTTACATTGTTTTACTGAAACCAGCTTATCTGCAAATAAAAGCAGATCCGGCAGAAATCCACTATGTAGCTAAAGTTTATAGTGGAAATAATTTTGTTACAGAATAATTGCCAAAATTTATGAAGATGTATTATAATAAATATTCTTTTTGTCATAAATTATTATTGTGTTTAAATTATTTGTAGCACTACATAAACGATGACACGGGTATATTATGCATACACTAACGCATGTGTCACTGTTCAACAACCTTTATTATGTCACTGTTCTTCATTTGCACATCAGCAAATAATTATTTAAGCATAATTCGCAAACTACGGAAGTCCAAAAACATGATTTTACAGGAGACAGTAAAAATGTTGGCGTGGCAAACCTTTTGGCGTGCACCATACGGGCTTACGGAAAATGTATGCGTTTCAATAACAAGCTAGAATTTTTTCGGAGATATGTGAAATTGCTCACTGAAAGCTTTACACTTCCACTACCAGATAGTACAAAACTCCCAATTGCGATTTGCGAATTAGGTCGACGGTATGTATGTACAGCCACCTCCGTTAAAAATGTCACCCCCAATAGAAAAGGGAGGTTCCTTTACTAACCACCCATTGATATGGATGACATGATAAATATATTGAAGCAACGACAACTATTCTTATGTGAAGAAGGATGAACTGAATTTTTTATAAATGCATAATTTTGATTATTTCATCTTATTAAAACAAAAAGAATTTTTTTTATATTTTTATTCTGTGAAGTAACATAAATTATGGAACTGTACGTGCTTAAGCAATAAAACCAAACGTAATTCTTAACCATTAAGTACTATTTTAGTAACGGCAGGTTCCATAATCAATTTAAAGTAACGTTTAAGTTAAAGTCCTCTAATTACTACAACTGATTGTTGTAACAATACGTTGAAGCCACCTTTAGTCAAAGAACTATTAGACATTCGATTATGGAACCGGGTGTTATTTTCGTAAGGGCCGCGTCATACCTACCGGCACGGCACCGGTCCGGCACGATTTTTGGCGTTTTTATTATGATTTGTGTGATTATTTGGAAACAGTTTTCTTAAACACAGTTCAAGGGGACAGCCGACCAGCGAAATAGTTTCGATATGCATATTAGCAGCCGGTGCGATGTTGGTAAAATGCACCTAACTGACCCTTTCAGAACAATGGACATCTTGTCAACTTCAAACCGACACTGTTACACATAACTGTGAACTATAATTAAGTTCTTCAAATGTAGTGTAAATGTAGTGAACGGCAAATATACAAATGATTTCTTTTTAAAATGCCTGAAGCATGCTGAATGATAAATGATAGATAGCGCAGACGTGTATTTCATATTATAAAGTTTACTTGTAAATATATCAGCAGTATATTCTTGAAATATGATTGTTTTTTATTTACTTTCACATGGGATATAAACCATCGTCCTATAAAGTGGGTACGTAGTATGTTGAAGAATTATTAAAATGTAGGTACAACATACATACTACCATTCTGCCTTTTGGTGATACCTACCATGCTACGAAACGTTCAATTCCTCGAACTAAATGTTTTATTACTGGTTTTCGCAACGTTGAATTGCATTGATGATAAAATTATCGGTTGAGTATGAAGTGTGAGATGAATACGGTAAATGTGAATCCTCATTTTCAGCAAAAATATTCACATACTCGCAAGTTTCGTGGCCCAAGGATATTTGCTTTTGAAATGAATTTTAAATTTAATATTATACAAGTTTCATGAAACCTTTTACAAAAACTTGAATATGCATGCGTACTAAAATTTCATTTTTATATCAGTTTAAATCATTTCATGAGCAATTTATGAACTACAATTTAAAATATTTTTTTTGAAGTATCGACTGAAGATATTTTAAAATAATATTCAATATTATGTCTAGTTTTTAAAATCAAGTCAATTTGAAATTACAATATTAGAACAACATTTCGGATTAACATAACGAAGAAGGATGAATCGACGTAGAATATTAAGTTCAAGTCGGAGTCCTTGCACTATTATTTTGACTTCAGCTTCACATTCGATGACCTCCATATGTCATTATGAGCGCCGCTAACCGTATAAAAAACGATTTGACATGATCCGTTGAGCAGATAAGTTGTAACCGTAAATAGCGACGTGGGGTTGTTTTTTCGGTATCATAGATCAAGAAAAACTAAAAGTCAGGAATCATAGGGGATTTATTTGGGTTTTATTGCCTGTTAAATCAAACGGGAAAACAATTAAAAAAAGTCCGATACCGACCGAGAATTGATTAACGTACGAAACGAAGCGTGCAAAGAATATTTACCCGTATTTACCCCTGAACGCAATAATCAAATTTGATTGAAATATATTGCAAACAATCAAATTAGCTTAATTGCAGGATGCGTATTTAGAAGTTTATCAATGGTCCAGTAAATTACTTTGTAGGCTTTTTGCAGGGCAACGAAGCAATTTCCTGCACAGACAAACCCTCGATTGCTCATTATGTTTTGTGGGAGTGACTGTATTTTGATGCGCTGCAAAGCGTTGCCAGTCATTTACGAACTTTTTTAATCTTCCGAGATTCCATTTCGACAAGGTCTTCTTCTTTTATTATGGATGCGATGAAATGTGCGCACATTTGCGCAAATTTTATCGCTGCGTGATTTTTTTTTAAAGTTAATCAGCGTCGGCTTGAGAAAATAAAATAAATCTTGCCGGATAGACTTATTGAATTTCGAGGGCTTTTCGCTCGAGTGTGTAAAAAAAACAAATGCTCGGTTGCTAGGCCGCCAGTCCACCGCTGGATTCAACCACTTAACATATTTCAATTCAGCAGAAGCACTTAACTAGTAGGAAGTTTTTAGTCACCAGAATGAGACGTTTTTTATGTCTCCGTATAAAATACCGCACTTCATCATGACCACAGCAAGTTTTGATATTTTGACATTGACATGCCGATATACACGAAAGATCAATCTAAATTTTCTACACTGCGTTTACGTGATTTTGTGACGGTGCCGCATGTACGATGTGTTGTCGCCTTTAGATGATCCAGTATCGTGTAACTTCGTAATCAATTTTTTAATATTTAACCACGGGGTGATGCATTATGTATGATGCTGCAAATTTTATTTGCGTAACAAGATGCAAAAAAAATGTTTTACAAAATTATTTGAGAAATTAGCTTAATTAAATTTTCTTAACGAAATGTTTTCATTTCGTCAGGAAGTTTTAAAAATAACTTTTACTTAATGAACTCAATTTTCTGTATTTTGTTCCAAATTCAATGTTACTCATGCATTTGTATTTCACATTACAATAAATTTTTATCTTATATTTAATCAACCAACGATTGACTTAAAATAATGGCAGAAAATCAAAGAATATCATAAACCACGATGGTTTTGTCAATATTCTTCCAACTTTCAATCGTTGTGTGCCGCCTTTGTTCCCTGTCTCTCGAGAAAATCTGAAAGAGAACAGAGTAGCAATTCAGAGAAGTCCTCAAAAGAGCTGAAAACGAGTCCGACTTCTTCATAACAGGTGATGAAAATTGAATTTGAATATGATGTAAAAACAAAGCGTCAGTCGTCCCAAAACATCTACTACTATAAATCTCAAAGTCTAATATGATCAGTACATCTTTATATTTCAAGAAGATCGATCATTCATCATCAATAAATATTAACAGGACAATCATCAACATCAACAGAATCATCAACCGACTAAAATTACAAAAAAAGGCCATTTACGTTGCACCATGACAATGCCTTACTCTGATATTCTGGTTCGGCAGTATTGGCAAAAAGAAAACGAAAGGACCATCAATCCTTTTGACTTATGTGATCCTGGTTGGTTCTTGGCTAACTCCACCACCGACTGCCGTTCATTTCGATATTTTGCGATTTCTCACCAGTTTTCCACATACGAGTTCCAAGCCTCCCTCTACTCCATCTTTCCACCTATTCCTCTTAACCTTGTTTCTTGAATGTTGCCTTCCTTAACCCTTTTTCTGCTGCTCTCCATTCTGGTATTGTTTTCCAACCACCTAATTTTTCTGGTTTTAATTGCTCCAACCACGCTCTCAATTCTCAGCATTTTATTTTTCTATATATTATTTTTTCTTCTGCACTCATCGCCTTCCTTCGTCTTATTAATTTATTCTCGGCAGTTCATTATTGTTCCCTTCCAAATTACAGAGAAACTTCTTGCTACTTTTTGCAGAGATAAATTAAGTAGAGTTGATAAAATACAATATCCCTGCCTTAATCCTGTTTGTATTTCAAAGATATTTTTGCAGCAGTACTTTACATTTAGTTTCCTCCAGGTTTATCAATTTCTTCAAAATTCCAAACTTTTTCATTAGTGCACTTCTAAACTTCTTTAAAATTGACAAAAAGCTGATGTACTGTGTTGATGTTAGATTCCCTTTGAACAAACTTTTCAGTCAAACTAAAGTCGTATGGTATCGGAATTGTCGTTGTATGAGGGTGAATCCAGTAATACCGAAAGAAGTAGCAGATGAAATTAAGAACAACATAAATCCAAAAGAGCTTCCGGCTACGACCTTATAACCAATGTTAGTAAAGTATAAGGTTGCGCCGTAACTCTGGCCAATCAGAATTTAGGCGGGACCGCGTCATCGTGAATACTAATTCAAATTAAACGTTACAATACAAAGCATCGTGAGCCATTTCAAATATTCCTAAATGGATTTGTAGAACTTACAATCAAATTATCTTTGTTAATTTGTGTTCTACATTACATTAAAACCCGACAAAAGTAAATAATTGCAGCAGACTGCCAAAAAAAAAACTATTGCAGAGACAGTGATTAAAACATTGTGCCTAATTTTGACCACCACAGTAAGACTGAAAATACATACCTATCTACATCATCTAAACATCTCACGAATCACATTTCGCGTCAATTCGAAAAAAAGCAATCATAATAATTGAATAATTATTTCAATTCTTTTTCCAATTTTATGTTCAGTATCTCTAGACTTTCTGTTGGTGGAGAAATTATTCAGATACTTGAGTCTTCTAAAAATTCTTTGCAATACAAAAATACGCATTAAGTGATTTTCAGATACGAGGTTTTAGCTCCGCACCGACGATATCTACTTTTTTTTTATATATCTAAGAGTTTGCTGGACAATTTTGTTTCCCTTTCGAAATGTAGCACCTATATAAAGTCGTCATAAGCAAACCTTTTATTAATTGTATTTTCCTTTATAATTGAAAATAACTTTGTTTCTGTGACGTGACTCACGTGGAGGAGGGGGCATTTGGTAAAGTTTGACACTTTGTGACATGGGGATGGGGTGGGGCTCAAATGTGACAGAAAGCATATGACATAATTTATGAAAGCTGCCTCAGTTGCTTATAGTACGAAGTACGTGTATTACGCAACAGGATAGCGGCCATTTTCATCTCGTAATACACCTCTTAAGATGTTTATCGTACGTGGTAACTGCAATAAACACCCTTCACTCTTTCCTACTTCTGAAATCATCCTGATATTTGATTTCCTATAAATACCCTAAAAAAACGAGTTTCCAGAGAGCAGTTAATTGTAAGAGTCTTGTGTGTTTCGACATACCGGCTAAAATATCAAATTTATAAGTTGTTTTTATTTTATCGTACAAAGTTATTAGTTCTTCTAACATTTTTATAATCATGTTTATAGTTTCTTCAATAAATTAAATTTGCTTTACAATGCCCTTTTTTCATAATTTGAATTGTTTTGCCATTTTAACAGCGGATAAAGTTTGTCCGTAACATTTATAACGAGTAAAGTTTGTTTATACTTTCAGTTGTAAATACCGATTTTAATTTAAAAATCGATATTTATTTACATGGTTATCATCATTTTCTAAATTATCTTACCGAATTGCATTCGAGCTTCCTATTTATTCCTGATTTTACAATTTTTAAACTCAAATTTAGTGTTGCTGACAGATAATTGGATCAGTAAATTACCTGAAAAAACAGTTCATCCTGCGGACTCGCTGTTTTATCGGAGGAAATTTATTTACCCAGTTGCCCAGCAACCAAATTTTCGTTAAAAACTGCATTTATCCGAGTAAAAATAAAACCGTGCAATTTACAAGGGTCAATACGAGCGGTGTATTCGTGATGACGCGCAAGATGGCGACTGTAGTAAGTGTTGCCTATATCGGTAAAGTTATGGCATAACCTTATACGTTACTAACCTTGTCTTATAACTGGAGCAATTCTTAAGAAATGCGTTGGTTAAACTCACTTACTTAATAAATGCATCAGTTCATTTAAAACATGTGCCAAATGTCTGGAAAGTAGCCGAGTTAATAATGATTGCCAAACCTGGCAAACCGCCGAATGAAGTCTCGTCGTATAGGCCTATTTTATTACCAGTTGTGTCTAAATTATTCAAGAAACTACTGCTGAAGCGACTGAAACGTATCATTATTAAGAAAAATCTAATCCCTACGCATCAATTTGGATTTCGGAACAAACATTCAACAGTGGACCAAATTTACCGCATAACAGACATTATTGAAAAGGCCTATGAGGAATAGTAAATATGTTCAGCAATATTTTTAGATGTGGCCCAGGCATTTTACAGGGCCTGGTATGCAGGACTCTTGAATAAATTGGAAAAATGTTACCAAAACAATATGCTGAGATTTTAAAATTATATATTACTGGCCCAGTCTTTCAAGTCAAACAAGAGGAAGCATTTTCTGCAATAAAAGATGTTAACGCATGAGTACCGCAAGGTAGCGTACTCGGGCCATTGCTTTTCCTGCTGTAGTACACCTGCGATGTCGAATATGTGCCGATTGCTACTTATGCTGACGATACAGCTATCCTAGCAGTGGGACAAGATAACGAAGAAACTGCAGATAAACTCCAACAGGAATGTAACAATGTAATTGAATGAACTACAGACGAGAGCAAATCATCGTCCATTAACTTTGCCTATAAAAAATGGAAACAATTACCAATAATAATAAATAACAAGAAGATACCAAACTACGTTACAGTAAAATACCTGGTAATAAATCTGGATGTTCGATTAAATTGGAAAAAAAACGAAAAGAATTCGACATAAAATATTTAAAAAAAATTGGCCATTGAGACAAAAATCATAACTCTCTGTGCATAATGAATTGTTGTCGTATTTACAAACAGACTTTAAAATCAGTCTGGCTATATGGAGAACAACTCTGGGATGTGCAGCTAACAATAAGAGCAATTTAGAAAAAGTTCAGGTGTTGTCGACGCACCCTGGTACTACAGAAATGATCATCTTCATAGAGATTTGAAGATATCGACGGTCAAAGAAGAGATCCGGAAAATGGCAGCCAAACATTAGGAACGGCTCCGCCAACACCACAACATAAAAACTCTTCACCTGTTGGATTACTGCCACGTCCGCAGACTAAAGAGAATAACGCCGCTAGACCTAGTGTAGTGTATTGAATGTGTTAAAGCAGAGCAAGTGTGCGAAAAATAGACAGTTAGTGGATGTCACTGGATGAACTTTAAATAATAAGTACAATTAAGAGTTTTAAAAACAAAATTAATGGTTTGATTAATTTTAAAAAATATGTAAAATAATCCCTTTGTAACGGCTGGTAAAACTGGTACAGGATAGAAAGAGGGTGCTGGAATTTTACCCCATTATTACTGTACCGCTTCGGCAAGCCCGTTAAGCAATGCAAGAGAATGAATATGTCACATAGCGTGACAAATAGTCCTACCAACCAGCAGTGTAAATTTGGGCCATGGTAATGGTCCAAGAAGTACGACTCCTGCTCAATAGTCGGCCTAAACTTGTGGTTTTAATTAACCTATCGATAATTGTAGAAATATTCCGTGATATGTGTGTACCTTCACTTGTTGAATGTTTGATGAAATTTAATGTTTGTGGACGATAATGCCCGTTAGTATCATATCAAAAACAAAGCAAGGCAAAGCACTGTCCTGATTGATCATGTTTGAGAGAAACTGCATCAACAGTTTCGATATTTGATATACATATAATGTTTAAGGAGTTTGCCGAAGCGATGCAGGAAGAGTGGGATAGAATTAATCAAACCTTTATCAATATGCTCATAGAAAGTATGCAAGGAACAAGTCTAGCTATGCTCCAAGCACATCACGGCCCCATGAGTTAATAGAATGAGGAGGTGTTATAGTAAATAAAGTTTTCATACATAAAATTGTGTGCCGCTGGCTGGTTCAGATATTATTTGATTACACTTCGTATAATAATTCGCTTAAAATATACTTTACACTCGAATTCTCAAATCAATAATTAATTATTATTAATTTATAAGTAGGTATACGAGAAAGGTTGCAACGTTTCTTTACAAAAAGCCTCAGACAGTCTGAAAAAGTTACGCATATTGCTGTTCTTCAATTAACGTCGCCGATTTGATTTTTTAGTATTTGAATAATATAAATTATTTATTTGATTATTTAATTCGAAACAATAGATTTGAAAAGAACGCTCGTTTAACTGATGATGGACCACCTAGAGTGTATTAGAAAGGATATAACAAGATACGTGCAATATTATGTATGCCACGAATCAATAGTTAAGTAGATAAAAAATACTAGTTTCCCCAGATTGTCACAGGTGGAATTTCCATATGTGATCGTCTACATTTGAAGTCTGGATATGGTAAATAGATAGAGCAGAAGTGCTTGAATAATTTATATTTGAATGTTTGGTATTCCTCTAATGTAAATATGATTTTATTCTGCATTGCGCGACCCAGGGGTTGAATATCACTACACCCAGGTCTTTTTTTACGCGGTAGATAAGTTCCACAGAAAACCGCATAAAAACAATTTGCATAAAAAAAGACATTGGGAAAAATAGGAATAGTTTCCGTACTTTCCTAAAACCGCATAAAACCAAAGCAACAAATTAAAGATAAACAAAAATCGCATAAAATCAAACCGCATAAATATATAGTTTAGTGTGACAAATCATAAGTCTCTGATTTATTGGAATTACAATTTGATCAACGACTGACAAATCTACTTTATCTTGTAGATTCATGAACTAATTAATTTTTTTATTGCTCAAGTTGAATTCTATTAAATTAAACTTCAAAGTTTTGGAACATTTCAACCACTGATCTCCAGCGCATTTGTGTATGTGTGCGTTAAATTTGTTAAAGTTATGAAAATTAACATTAAGACATTGTATAAACAAGACTCAACAAAGTAATGTTGCATAAATGTTTTAACTAGAAGTGAATCGTTGTTAAAATAAATTTGTGTCTATAAACATTTCAATACGATGCCAACAATCTTTTAAAGCGAATTTAATAAAATTTAATGTAATGTAATGTTACCTAAACGGTCTTATGCAGCCACGGCGGCTGCTTGACTGAGCACGGACGTTGTAGCTGGCCATGTTTTACTGTTGCCACGGGCAAATAAAATAAATAGAAACGTCACCTTTTTTTTACAAAGGGAATGACCAGACGTGTTTTACATTTTATTCCGTATTTTATTTGTGTTTACATGTGAGTTATTATTTAATGTTTCAATGAGTTTGTAACATTTGACGGCCCAACGTGGGGCACAAGGAAAAGGGCTTTTTCACCGAACTTTCACCAACGACTCCGATGCCGCGATGCCGCGACGCCCTTCTGGAGGGGGATCAAATCCTAACATCAAGAACCTCCAGTGGCGCCCGCTACCGATGATCGCTACACGATTCAGCGCTAACAGCTGCAACAGGCGACTCCACTTCCCGGAGCTCCGACGCACAGCGTCGAACTACAAGGGGATCGTCAGCGACCGAACAGCGCCGCGAAGAGCTGCATTCCGCCGCCTTCCCCGCTTTCGGCATGACACGAAAGATGCCTGCGTACTAGACCCGCGTCACTCCATGGGACTATGGATGCCTGCAGCAAAGTATGAACAAGTAGCAAGCAACCACGCAACCGACCACCGCTGTACCGACCCGGTAACAGAGTGCAACTACGCACCACTGCAAGAACCATTATGTTGAGTAGAAACCGGAAATTACGAATATAGGTTGATTTTGCGATGTCGCCAGGTCGCCAAGACCCGCTTTGAGAAACTACGTTCTGACGTTTTGGTCAAACTGGAATTAGTACTCGAAAACAAACACGTGCAATCTCTCGGTGGGCATTTATCCAAATTGATAAAAGGCCTCGCAGAATTGCACAAAAACACTCTTGGACTACTGTCAGTACCTCCGCTATTTCCGATAGAAGTCGATTTGTCAAACAGTGCTTTGCAGTACAAATCGACAACTCCAGTGGTTCAAGATAATGATGAAGAGCATGAAATAGAAAATGGGGAAGTGCAAGAAGTGCCTGAACCGAATTTAATTTGTAACCTGGATGTTTTGGATGACGCCGAACCAGTTGAACTGAGTCATCGATGCCCGATTTCGGAACTATCCAATTAGAATCTGATTATAGTGTTATGGATAATCTTACTCTTTTGATGACCCTGCTTCCCGGAGTCCCAACGCACAGCGTCGAACTACAACGGGATCGTCAGCGACCGAACAGCGCCGCGAAGAGCCGCATTTCGCCGCCTTCCCCGCTTTCGGCATGACATGAAAGATGCCGGCGTACGAGACCCGCGTCACTTCGAGGAACCTGCAGCTAATAGCTAACCATAAACTATTTTCTTTATAATATAAATAATCCAAGGCAACAGCTACTTCCAACACCGTGCTCAGCCTTTAGGGAGGGGCGTGTTACCTAAACGGTCTTATGCAGCCACGGCGGCTGCTTGACTGAGCACGGACGTTGTAGCTGGCCATGTTTTACTGTTGCCACGGGCAAATAAAATAAATAGAAACGTCACCTTTTTTTTACAAAGGGAATGACCAGACGTGTTTTACATTTTATTCCGTATTTTATTTGTGTTTACATGTGAGTTATTATTTAATGTTTCAATGAGTTTGTAACAGTAATCAGTTAAATGAATAATTTAACAGTATTACTTAGTCCGTTAATAAGTTGCAGTATTTTTATTTAAATGAAAATCAAATGCATGCAACCATCGTTACATCTTAATTAGATGTTCAGGTGTACTTCATGATTAACTCAGGATAAAACTTAGTCACCTTCATTATTTGTTTGCACCATACCGCAATGTTTACAATTGTATAGGTTGATTTGGATGTTGATATAAAAATATCAATGAAAAATGTAAACTGGTCACTTGCATCATTCTTTAACATAATTAAAACTACACCGATTATTACACAAATAATTACAAAAAATTTATGTAATTTGCCTAATTACAAAACCATAAAATTACTTTTTTTGTAAAATATACAGTTTTCATTCAAGTTTCTTGTGCTCAAAATATGTGGTGTAAAACTTGAGCATCATAACGTCTTATATCATAAAAGATAGCAATGAGGAGCAAGTTATCCATGAACGATCACCAGTATATGGAAATGTAGAACCAACATAATTCCAAATTTATTTTCGAGCTAAAAAATTTAGAACCGATCGAGGGTCAAAGCCAAAACGGTTCACTTCCAAGCACAATGCAAGCACGATAGTTTTAACGTACACAAAAATATCAAGGAACTCGCAGGCACTCGAAAAAATAAACAACTCAATTATACTACACGACACCAACGGAAAAATAGTTACAGAAATACAACAAAAACTGGAAATATGGAAGAGTTACATTGAAAACTTAGAAGGAGATTTGGGCCCTGACGTAAATTCACTGAAGATACTTAAAACCGAAAAAGCGCCGGGTCCAGATCAACTGCCAATAGAAGTTCTTAAATTGGTAGAAGAAGATCAAATCCATATTCTAGTAAAACTGTTTAATACCATATACCAAACAGGAATTATATCAAAAGAATGGATGGTATCTACTTTTCTAACTCTTATGAAAAAGACAAATGCCAAACATTGTTCAGATTATCGCATAATAAGTCTAATGACGCACACACTGAAAGCCTTCTTGAAGGTGATTCACAATAGAACTTACAGGAGAATGGAAGAAGACATCTGTGACACGCAATTTGGTTTTCGAAACGGCGTAAGAAGAAGAGAAGCAGAGTTTGTACACAATGTTATATCACAAAGATGCCTAGACATAAATCAGGGTACACGCATGCTTTATAAGGTAAGTCAACCAAATATGCCCCCCCCCCAAATATGAGCACCAACTGTTAAAATGGGGTAGTTGGCAATTTTTAAGCTCGAAATCGGCACCTAACATAGATGTGATCAAAAGAACTCTATATTTGCAGAAATCTGTTTTCCAAAGCTGTCTGGTAAACTGTAAAATAATATAACCTTAAGAATATCGAAACGTGACACTGCAACTACAATTTTCGATAAGTACACATTAAGCTATCTTGTTCGAAAAAAAAGCTATACCTAGTAGTAAACTATACAGTGAAATGAAGCTAATTAGCTATGTTTTTATTTCACCCAACGAAAATTCCGATACAATTGATTATTTAGAGTGAATATTTAAAATTATTCATAATTCGGGTTGTGTCCAATATCGGCACCCCAGGCCGAGCTAAATATGGGCATGAAGTCTAACGGATAAAACCGTATTTAGATCTTTTGAGTACCATTGGGATGATGCACTTCAGCGTTTTTGGGGAGTTAATTCTTCAAGAAAATTGACAAAATCTATTTTTGGAAAAGTTTTCTCAGAGGTGTGGCCAAAAAAGCTGTCACACCTTCCAATGTTTCGTCTGGATTTCGTTCGACAGGAATTTATCCTAATAATCCTTCTAGCATACCTGAAACAGCCTTTGCACCTTTAACCTTAACCGCAAGACTTGAACCAAATGAGACGATTTCTTCGTAGACGTTGGAAGTTGACGGGGTACCAGCATCGACCTCTTCAATTAGCTCAATCAGTTCTACACTGACGAAATAATCAAAACGGCAGCAAACTTCAACTTCAACTCCAAAAAGTTGGACTCGCCAAAAGAAATTGTCTGTTCATTTTCAAAGTGCCTTATCGGAGAGCGACAATTCAGAGGGAGACGAAGAAGATCTATCAGAGGAAAAGGGAGAAGATCAATTGAAATCGGACGACGATTCCGAACTCAAAACATCTACAGCCTTCAGTGAGTTATGGAACACACCAGATTTCTCTGCCAAGTCATCTAGGGTACCAAGAAAAAAGTCGCTAAATTATCGGGCTGTGAAGGTAGTAAAATCCTTATTTAATGACGTAGCTGATAGTGTCCAGGGTACGAGAGACAAGAAAGAACCTTCTTAGACATGTGATTTAAATCCAAAACAGCAATCATGCAGTGGAAAGAAGCTACCGAAACATTCTTCTGCTGAATTATGGTACTACTATCTCTGTCAGGAGACCCGTGAAGACGACATGCGAAAATGCAGTGTCTGCAGAATGTGGGTACATCAAGAATGCTGTGGATTGACTGCAAAAGACATCATTTCAAATTTTAATTGCCCCTCTTGCGATGACGAATAATGTATTATTGTTACTTTTAATCACATATTTTTTGTTAATGACAATTTGTTTGTACCCTTTTTCTCTAATATAATGTTACATTTCATATTTGTTAGTTTTTGAACTTTACACAATATATTGCCTCATATTTGAGTCCTCATGTGCCCTTATTATGAATATGGTTTTCCAATTATGATCATTTTGAATTTTTTTTCAAATATTTTGTTTTAGTACTTCCTAATACTTCTACACTTGCACCTGCTATATGATGTTTATAAACCCCTTCGAGAACTAGTACACATGTCTTCAAAATTTTATTGTAAATAGCAAGACTTATAATAATTAATAAACCTTATATTATAATAAGGCCTTTGACAGAGTCAGACATGATCGGCTGATAGAAATACTGCTGAGGAAAAGGATAGACTTGAGACATCAGAATAATATCGAATCTTTATTACGACCAAAAAGCAATAGTACGAATAGAAGAGAGAGCATCCGAAGAAATGGAAATAAAAAAGGAGTATGACAAGGGTGTATACTTTCACCGATGCTCTTTAATCTGTACTTAGAAGACATATTGAATAAAGCACTCGATAACCAGTTTAAAGGTATCAAAATTAATGGCATTATAATAAATAACCTAAGGGAAACACTCGAAGACTTACTGTCAAAGTAAGCGAAGAATATGGACTATCGCTGGACATAAACAAAACAAAATATATGCTAAGAACAAAATCTACTCTGGACAACCGTGATGTATATGTAAAGACTCGACCTATTGAAAGGATAAGAAAATACAACTACCTATAGGTACGACTATTAATGAGGGCAATAACAGTTCCCAAGAAATACGAACTAGAATCGAAAAGGCAAGAAGCACATTTGCGAAAATGAAACGAGTTCTCTGCGACCGAGATCTAAACCTTGAGTTAAAAATACGGCTAATGAGATGCTACGTACTGTCAATACTATACTACGGAATGGAAGCATGGACGTTGAAGAAGATCGATGTGAACAGACTGGATGCGTTTGAGTTATGGATGTATCGGAGAATGTTGAGGATATTGTGGATAGAGAGAATAATTAATGTAGAAGTGATGCGACGAATGAATACGGAAAAGGAAGTGATATTGACAATTAAAAGAAGAAAATTGTTATATATGGGACACATTATGAGAGGAAAAAGGTATCAGCTACTTTAGGCCATTGTGCAGGGAAAAATTAAGGGAAGAAGGTCTGTAGGAAGGAGACGAAACTCACGGCTGAAGAACCTTCGGAAATGGTTTGGCTGAACCAACAACCAATTATTTACATCAGCGGTTTCAAAAATAAAAATTGCATTGATGATTGCCAACCTTAGGATCGAAGATGGCAACTAAAGAGAAAGAAGAAGATATCAGGAGAAACTACAAACACTGCATAACAGCATAACGAAGAAATTGAGAACTGATTTCCTTGACCAAGAAGAAAAAATCGAAAAGTGATAAGTTGCCATTCTTGCCAAATTACCATTTGCCCGGTACATACTATTCATACTTGCCTAGATTATTTAACGATAACAGAAATCAAAGATGAATAAAGTATTTATATGATTTTTTTGTAATTCAGAAATTGAATAATTCTTATTCAGAATATTTTGATCTCATTATTTCATGCAATTATTATTTATTGTTTCTAAAATTATCAATAATTGGATAATAGTTAATATCTATTATAAATAAGAGAATTTACTTCATTGAAACCTACTGTGTGAGAGAAACTCACACGCGACCAATCGCCTTAATTTCAGTACGGCGACCGCTCCTGAGTTAAGTTAACAAAAATACTTTGAATGTTTTGCTTTTTTGGAAGAAAAACAATTAAAATTTACATTATTATAAGCATTAAGTGAATGGTTTGTACAAAAGAAATTAAAAAATAGCTGATCAAGTGATCCCTTTCTTGTCTAAATGTTCTTAAATTAAATCAATGAGCTGTATGAGTTGTTCAACGAGGTCGTTTTGGCAATTACACTGAATTCTCTGAAGAGAATTTTAAGATCTTTGCGAATGGTAATTTAAGCAGAAGCGTCCTTATTGTCCTTAGAGTTAATAATGAAACTTTCCGATTATTTTTAATTTAGGTATGTATCTTCAAACACTTCCATAGCTAGAAACCATAAGTCCCAATAAGTTTAAAAATGGTTTTGCATAACAATATTTTTGATTTTCGCTCAAAGAAACTTGAGATTTAATTCCATTCCTGTTATTTTTGTATGTTTACGTAATGTAAGCTGTCGCTCTAGGTGAAGTACAAGTATTTGACCTCTGTTTTAATTGGCAGGGGTTCGCCGTTAATGGATACTGGTGGACAAGTATTTATTTAACTTGAAATAATTTAGTCTGATTTACTTTAGTTCGTCATTAAGCAAATTTATGTGATTCTGTAAATTCGTGAAAGTCATGATAAAAAGGTTTTTGATAAACGTTTTAACCACTGAGTGATTTCTTTTTTAAGTTTTAAATTCCCAAGTCTAAAATTATTTCACGTTATTATCAATTCATTTCGCTATGAAATGCGCATGTAAAACTCTCCTAATAGAAAAAATCAACTGTAAGCTTCTTGATAGCAATCGTTTCTGCATTTGGAACCGCCAATTAAACATCAATAAACAGTCAATGCGATTACATCATTAAAATTAATACCCTGCAAGGCGTTGATGTTTATCTAACAATAAGGAGTGTATCCAATTCGAGATCGACATTCAATACATGTCTATAATTTACGTTCGTACTTTCTTTACATACGTGTCCGTTTAGAAAGAAGTATAGAGAGAGTTGAGAGAAAGATTGAATCGATATGCTTTATGCATTTATTATATGACCGAACTATTCCTAAACAAGTCATGCTTTAGCTTTTGTATAATCTAATCACGTCTAGAACAGATTACTGATTGCACCATGGATGGTTTGAGATTCCTTCAAAACTTTTTGAATATATTTCACCGACGAAACTGCGAAAACGTGATCGAAGTTTACGAATTGTCATCAACTTTTTTATTGCCGAGAAAATATTTGACAAATTTGGAGATTTCTTTAATTTGAATATTTGCTTCGGTGAGATGCAAAAATGGGGCGTTATTCTATAACGCATATTAAACTCAGACGGTGGACGTTTGAATGTAAAGAATTTAAGTAAAAAGATCTCTCGGACGTTTAAATTGGATATCTTGACAGGAAATATTTGTTGACGGCGGCCTCTGAAATTTAATGTTGTAGCTTTAAAATATTTTTAATTAAACCTTCAATAAATACTCAATCCACGAACGGAATTTGAAATGTAACAAATATAAACCCACTTGCAATCCCACGTGTACAGTGTGATCGGAGGCACCTAAAACCATTCGTTTATTTTTGCATAATTTGCACATTTATTTTTGTATGTTGAAGTTAAAGTAGTAAAACTCACTACATATTATAAAGCTGATACCAGCATTTCTTCGTAATTATTTTTTAGAAATATTTCTACTTTTATGAAAAATACATTAAATTAAATATCAAGTTGCAAATAGTCCTTGAGTATTAAAAATAGCAAGTTAAGCGATTTAAGTTTCTTCTGAAGTATTAAATATGCAGAATATGCAGAAAATGTTATTACTTTTAATCAAAACTTAGTGTTTTTCTAAGTATGTAAAACTTAACTCAGACAAATGAAAAGTTCACTGCAAGATGTAATTTCATTGAACTGTAAAAACGGTGTCCAGCTAATAGCAAATAATTAAACATTTATTACAGACGCTGGCAGAGTGTTTTATATAGCATTTCAAGTTTCATAGTCTTTATCCTCACTTATTAAATTTACAATTTTATCTCTAGAAAAACTTGTTTGCATGTTTTATTATGACACTAAAGAGCCTACTTCCACTTTATGCACGGCATTTCCTATCTTGTGAGTAATTTAATTATTCTCAGAAACACTGCTAATACGCCGAAGCAAAAATGTTAATATATTAATTAGCGGCCTCTGCATAAATTCAAATTTTTTAATATTTTTTTATAATAATATGAGAATATTACTGTATACTCGTCGTCTCAATGTATGAATAACTAATATACAATGTGTTCAAAAGTAATAACTTTTTTGTGGCTTGGAAGAAAATTTCTGATTAATGATCTACAGTATTTTTAGTTAATTATCCTTTTAGAATTTTAGAATTTTAAACACAATAATATAAATAAATTTCTTTCAACCGTTCTCTTCAATTTCTAGTACAGGTAACCCCGGCTCAACGCGCCCCCCGGCGAACGCGAATTCGTTATACCGCGAATTATTATTTTTTTTAAATTTGGGTAAAAAACTGATTCCTTTTAACGGCTGGAAGTTCTAAAATCGGCAGGTTTTTATTAGACGACCTTCCGATAGTTTCACTTTTATTGCAGTATTCTTTGTTCAGCGATTTAGTGCGTTTCGTTAACGACTTCACGCTTTAAGTAGTGAAAATTTGCTTACTTGCAGATCTTTAAGTAAAGCAACAGAACAAATTTAGATTTTACAGACACGCACCTCTCCTTGTGATAATAAACACATTTTAAACTCAAAATCCATCTCCTAAAAAACACTCTGGGAGTACAAATCTTCGTCAGTGTATGTAATCTTAGCTACTGTGTTAAACGCATGCAAATTAAATTGACTACATATTTTTTCTCCCTCGTGATTTTTAAAATGCCAAAAAGACAGCGTGAAAATTCGATTAAGAAAATTCGGAATGTAGTGACTTTAGAAAAGAAACTAAACATTATAGAAAGTGGTGGTAACTTTACAGCTGTAGGAAGAGATTTCAAATTGCCCGAGTCTACAGTGCGAAAAATTGTCCAACACAAAGACAAAATTAAAAAGGCTGGCGAAAGTGTCACTCAAATTACATCAACGAAAATTTCACGAACCAGAAGTTTCTTAATGACCGAAATGGAAAATTTATTAAACAAATAGATAGAAAACTTAAATCAAAACCGCTTGTGAGTACCAAAATCATAATGAATAAATCACTTACGAAGTCTCAACATGGAGGAGAAGAAGTTTTTAAAGCAAGCAGAGGTCAAACTTACATAGCCTCAAATGATTGTGAAATTGTGAAAAGGGGAAATTATCCACCATATTTAATTTTTAATGTAGATGAGACGGGACTCTATTGGAAACGAATGCCAACACGCACGTTTATTTCCATAGAGGAGAAGACTGCTTCAGGATTTAAAGCAGCAAAGGATCGTCTAACTCTTGTTCTCGGCGGAAATGCATCTGGAGAATTAAAATTGAAACCGTTTTTGATTTATCAATCAGAAACTCCTCGAGCAATGAAAGGTTATTCCAAAAACAATTTTCCAGTGTTTTGGCGAAGTAACCCTAAGGCTTGGATGACACAAAATTTATTTATGGATTGGTTTAGAACTTGCGAAGAGATTGGAGTTAAAGCTCGAGCTTCTTTGGTGTTGGACAATGCGCTAGGACATCCTGTGGATCTCAAGACTCTGTGCACTGATTTTCCCGTTGAAGTGGTATTCTTACCTCCGAATACCACTTCCATCTTACAGCCTATGGAACAAGACGCAATATCAGTATTCAAGGCTTATTATTTAAGAAGAACGATGCGCCAACTCATTGATGAAACCGATGGAGGTGATAGAGATGCTATGAGGGTTTGGTGGAAACAGTTTAATATTATGAAAGCTATCAGAAACATCAGCGACGCGTGGAGTGTAGTCACCCAGTCGTGTATGAAGGGTGTTTGGAAAAGGTTGCTCCAAGAACTTGTTGAAGATCACATTAGTTATGAAAATGATATTCAAACTACCATCGACGAGATTAATCGTATAGCCATTTCCGGAGGATGATATTCAGACTTTGCTAAAATCACACGGGGAACTCTTAACTAATGAAGAGCTGCAGGAAATGGATTGCCGTTGTACGTCTCCGAACCTGTTCCCGAGCGAAAATTAAGTGTCAAAATAATTAAAAAGGTCCTTTTTCTTCGCAATCAATGCATGGAGTTGTTAGAAGAAAACGACGACAATTACGACAGAGCCAATGCTGTAAAACGTAGTTGTAACGGATTATTTGACTGTTATCGGCAAATTTTGCATAATAAACGTAGAGAGGCCAAACAAGGGAATCTTGATTCATTTTTGCAACGTGGAACAAAATGAATGAATTATAAATAATTATGCTATGTATAACATTTATTTCTTTTATTTTCTTATGCAAGAGATTTTAATAATATGTATTTACTTTATTAAAAGTGTGTTCTTTAAATTCGAATATGATTTTTTATAAATCCCCCGTTGAACGCAAAATTTTGCTTAACGCGACTCGGTTCCGAACGTATCCTTCACGTTGAGCGGGGGTTACCTGTAGTTTTTTACTCCCTCTCTTCTAAGGCCTTTCTGAATAAATGTATTCCAGGTAGCAATTATCTTAAGATAGTTGAACCTTAAGAGTGACGACTTAAGTAAGGTTGGTAAAAACGGTTTTTTTTTTGCGAAATTTACTTCATTTTCCGTGATTTTCGAAGTTTGTCTCTTTTTCTCCTATCTGATGGACTCCAATCGATTGTCCACCTCGTTTGGTTTGCTTCCTTGATAAAAACCAACAAGAAAAGTACTAAATCTGGACTAAGGCGAATTTGCAATATTGTCAACTTGGGCATTAATGATAGTTCCTCTCTGCACCTATTTAACTAGGAAAACTTTGAACTTTGATTATAAATTATATTGAAGCGGAAAGTCCTTGTAATAGATCCTAATGATACATCCAAGTCTCATGGCGCGGTTCAATTTTCTTGAAAAATCAGTTGATATGTTAGGAGCTTTAGTATAAGTAGTGTAGGAATATAACGTGCTAACGTCTATTTGATTCCCAAATTATCGTATAAAAGAGTTATTTCGGATATTATATTAACGGCCGGTTGCACCAACGCATCTTAAGTTACAGATTAACTGAGTTTTTCTTAAATTCGCATAATCTTATTATGTAATTATTCGCGCGGTTTTTAAAAATGTGTTGGTCTAAATTGTCTTTTAATCTCCATCCATTTGCAATAACAGGAAATCTACGTTGTCAAATCTATTCCCATCCTAACGAAGTTGAATTTACAATTTTGCTATGCAGCGAACATTCCTCTTAAGCTGTTCTTACATTTAAGAGGGGCTTAGTTAATCTATGACTTAAGATGCGTTGGTGCAACCGGCCGTAGTTTCACTGACAATAAGAGAAACTTTCATTTACCGATATGGCAGCACCAAATCTTGAACTTTTGGATCATACTGTTTCTCTATGGCGCATAACAATTTCCAACAGTCATAGCTAATTTGAGTTGAATTAGCCGAAAAAATCAACTTGAAATTAGGATGTGAACCGTTGCAAATTGTTATGTGCCATTCCCGTGGTAAGCGATTTGCACCGTCGCAACTCAGACTTAAAATTGGTCCACACGCCAAAATTGTTTAACTTAAAATTTAACTTGTGAATACACAGATAACTGTCCGTTCATTATCATCTGAGAAACTGGGTTGCTCAAGTTTAACATTACTCACTTTGAACGCAACAAACTTTTAATTGTATAAAACAGGGGTGGCCAAAGCGTGTACCAAAAAACACCACTTCGTAAGTACATTCTAAAAAAACATAGTTGCCCTCAGGTACACTTTCATCAGACAAGTCGCCCCAACATCTAAAAATTTGGCCACGCCTGGTATAAAACATGAATCGAATTTGCTACCAACTTATATAACTTATATAAAACTTGTAATAGTGATTTTCACTTATTATTTCCATAGCTATGCCGGT
The DNA here is from genome assembly GCA_949768715.1 of Dascillus cervinus. Classification (NCBI taxonomy): domain Eukaryota; kingdom Metazoa; phylum Arthropoda; class Insecta; order Coleoptera; family Dascillidae; genus Dascillus; species Dascillus cervinus. The sequence goes on along the minus strand of OX458316.1, from coordinate 12,619,075 downwards.
TGCACTCGGATTGATAGATCGAAGCGAAAATGCAGGAATGTTCTGACTTTTAAATTCGTTACAACCAATAGACGTTAATTACTGCTATTAAATTGAGTAGTACGTCCATTTAGCGATCCTTACTGTTTTTAAATGCTACAATTAATTAAAAAAGAAAATTCCAACAGCTTTCGTGAAGTCGCTTTTAGTAATTTTCGAAAACAATTTCTTTAAATTCTCAAACGAACTCATTTTCTTATTCTCGTTAATATTATTACTTTGTTCAATAACAAAATATAAAATTAAATGCCCATTATTATAATAAGTCAAGTTTAGTTAGAAGGCATTGTTTTTTTGCATTCATACATCCGTTCATTATCGGATACACTTGAACTTTAAGAAGTCGTTGAACTGGATTGGATCGTAAGATTGAATTAATCAACGTAACTCATAGCCAGATACGGTAGACATAAATGATAAGTATTTTTTCCAGAAGATTAATAGGTCCCGGATATTATTTTCAATTCTACTGATCTTAAAACATTTCAATCCTAAATTATTGTTACAATGACATCAATGAAAATGTTTATTGAACTTACAACCAAGGAAAACAATTCATCATAAATTACAGACTCACAGTGCCGTTTTAATTCGTTTATGAATTGAATATGATTCTAATTAAATTCAAGCAGAGAACTTCTAATCCTGTCAGGTTTAAATCATTTCATTATTAAACGATATTAATAGTGATATTTATTAGACATGACGGTAACATTTTATTCCTTTAAAAAGAATTATTTTCTCGAAAATAACAAAATGAATAAGGTTGTAGTTTCATTTTTATTCGCTTTACTCTACTTATTCGCTTTTTAATGTGAAGCAAAAGTTCAAAGGGATCAAAACGACGTTACTTATCAATCGGGTTTATTTCCCGCTATATTTCGGAATTCAATTTAATACAACAGATGTCCTGAAAGACTAGGGGCCTTGCATTGGCATATATAACTTTGTAATGGGGATTAAATGTCAGTTTAACTTATAATTTCTATGTAACAATTAATCGTTCAGTAATTTAATTTTATGCATTTGAGTTCACTTTTAATCCAATAAAATGTTAAATTTGAAATTCTTACAGTTAAAGTCAACTATGTTACTCTGTTTATAGCATGCATTTTTTGTGGGTCCATATTCTTTTTTTTTTCTATTATTACATAACTTTCATAACTTTTATAACGTACAATTTTTTAAGGAATTTATTCGAGTATATAACTCATTACATTTTGCACCAATAGAAATGTAAGATTTCTCTTTGTTACCAGATATGATCGTGGTTATCCTCGTCGTTAAGGGATATCTTCGAATATACTAATGTAGGTATATTCGATTTCACTAAATGCATTCGCATACATAAAAGTATCCATGACTACACAATAAAAAACAGCGCTATTTATGAATTTGTGTTCATTTTGTCGTCAAATTGTTAAAAAATGAATTTGTGATATTGTCTTTCAATATACCATTCGACGATGGAATATACCTTGGGAAATTTTGTTTCGGGATATTCCTCCAATACGTTTATTCGGTACATTCTAATATAGGGTTTTCCAATAAGAGGTGTTATTTTGAATAGCCCGTTATTTCGGTAGATGTCACTTTTGGAGCTGTAATTTTTTGACATTTGACAAGTAGAAACTACGCCATTAATAAAAATGGAACGATACACGCTTCAACAACGCATTGAAATTATTACAAAATAGCGCAATCCATTAACCGTAACTGGTGCTCCAGCCTCATTTTCGAAAAAGTAAGGTCCAATGACCCCGCCGGACCATAAACCGCACCAAACAGTCACACGTTGAGGATAGAGAGGCTTTTCAACAATAACTCTTGGGTTTTCTGAGCCCCAGATGCGACAATTTTGCTTGTTGACGAAGCCATCCAGGTGGAAATGGGCCTCATCACTCAAGATGATTTTTCGATGGAATTCCGGATCATTTTCATGCATTTCAAGGACCCAATCGGCAAAGATACGACGTTGTTGATGATCGGCCGGCTTGAGTTCTTGTGTTAACTGAACTTTATAAGCCTTAAGACCCAAATCTTTATGCAAAATACGGTGTAATGACGTTTTTGGAATGTCTAATTCCAAAGAACGACGAGGAATGGACAAACCTGGGTTTTCTTCAACACTTTCGGCTACAGCAGCAATATTCTCGGCTGTTCTTGAGCGACGTGCACGGGTTTTATTCTTCACATCACTAACTTGTCCCAACAGCTCGAATTTTTCCACCAATTTCTGTATTGCGGTCCGACAAGGTGCTTCACGACGACCCAAAAATGTTCGAGTTTTACGAACCGTCTCTGCCAAATTTTCACCATTTTTATAGTGAATTTTAATAATTTCAATGCGTTGTTGAAGCGTGTATCGTTCCATTTTTATTAATGGCGTAGTTTCTACTTGTCAAATGTCAAAAAATTACAGCTCCAAAAGTGACATCTACCGAAATAACGGGCTATTCAAAATAACACCTCTTATTGGAAAACCCTATACTTTCGACGGTCATGTGATACAGTGATTGTAATATACTAAGTTTTCGATTTCGTACTTACTTGATATTGAAAATATTGTTTTTAAATATTTTGCTTTTTTGAAGGGGTTTTATTACAGCAAGAATGTTACCATTGGCCGTAGGTAAGTAGGGTAGACTGGGTACGGTTGTGACAATTTTCATTTGATCGCCCATAATTTTGTTAGTATGACAGTTAGCTGGAAGAGAGGTGTTTTTTATCGTAAAGTGTACATTTGTGTACGTAAAAATATTAAAATTTTGTCCCTAAGTACAATGGTTAATTCATAGGAACAAATTGGAAAAAAAATAAAAAATGTCACAACCGACCACAACCCAGGGGCGGTTGTGACAGTGCTTGGGGGTCGGTAGTGACAGATTTAAAAATACACCAAAATGGTCTAAAATCACTTTTATTGCAAGTAATATCTAACATAATGCAACATAGTCTTCTAGAAAAATGAATATTAATAAATGTGATATCAAAATCAGGGAAACAAAAAGCTGAAAATGTATTGTTCAAGAAAAAATAAACATTTATGTAAGTATTAACATACAACAGCAAAAACCAAAAGAAATCTAAGGTTGATTCTTAGTTTTAAAAACTGAAAAGTAACATACTGAAATCTAGTCAGACTCATCACAGTTAGGGCAAATGTAATGGCGACTACCACCTGCGCACTCTAAGTGGGATCAGAGCTCACATTTTCCTTGGCATTTGATCCATTTTTCGCCAGCCCTACTTTTAGAATATGCGCCTACACAAACCAGACAGAAATATTCTTCTTCATCCGATGACGGTGGTGATGTCTTCCTTTTTTTGCTTTGCTTTTTCCTTTTCCTTTGTCTTTTCCTTTTGGTTCAGTAAGATTTTTCTTTACTTTACATTTATAAATTGTCGACTTTTTCGTTCTAGAACCTCTTGTTTTTCTTTGGGAAGCCTTCGGAAAAGGCCGAACAATTTCAGGCGAAAACACAGGTGGCGTGGCTGAGGATGGCGCAGTTGGCTGAACATTGCTTTGATTTGGAATCGAAGATTTGCCCAATAAGGAAGCTGAAAGTAGCGGTCTTTCATATTTAGGTCCAGAATTGTTCTCTCCAGCGTCAGGGTTTGGTCCGTCTGGTTCAAAGGATGGTAAAAAGTCAAATTCTTGTGATAGAAGTGACGGTATTTCATTGTTAGCTGCAGTGTCAGGGTTTGGCCTGTCTGTTACAAAAAATGGTGCAAAGTCAATTTCTTGGAATAGATTACGATTATACGGATAAATACCAGTTTTACAAAAACCAGCCTGAATGTTCGCTTGTGTGAAAGCCAGAGGCATAGCAGTTTTGATAATACCTGGTATATCGTAGATTGTCATTGTTTTTCCAGGGTGACTCCGCATTCATCCATCACACGCAGTATTTATAGCTTTTTTTAAGGGTCCGAAGACAGATCGATCCAAGGGTTGCAGTTTGTGCGAGCAGTGTGGAGGAAATGAAAGCAAAGTGATTCCATTTTCTTTACAAAAATCCAATGTATTAATATGTATATGAGAGGAATGGTTACCCAACACTAGCAAGACTTTTCTTAAAATATTCGAAAAATACTAGGAATGATGCATCTTGCATCCAGCCTGAAGGATTTGCAGTCCCAATCGATCCTACTGGCCCGTCCTTAACAAAATAATCGTGATAACGAACCCGTGGAAATATAAATAAAGGAGGAATAGTATTGCCCAAGGCATTTATTTATGTGCCTCGTTCAGCTGAAGGAAGAGCTCCCACTTGCTGTATGCCACGTCTTGCTACTACTTTATCAGGTTGTTGGACCGTAGTGACGCTTGTTTCGTCAACATTGTATATATCCTGTGGCTCATAGGTGCGTCTGTCTTTCGGTCTTCCTCAAGCGTTTTCTCGGCATCCAAAATAAAAAATAAAAAATTTACTTGTGTCACAATCGTACCCATAAAATATGTCACAACCGTACCCAACGCACTCTTTCGCAAAAAAACAATCGCCGTGACAATACAAAATAATCTACGTACAAAATAATCACTGCTATTTAACTACTAATGGTTAACTTATAACGAGGAAAAACACTCATTACTCTATCTGTACAGATATAACAAAAAATATTAAAAGAAATCGAATAAAAATACTTACTTTTGATTGTTAAAAAGTAATGTAGGTTTCTGCTAGTGTTAATGTCGTGCGATAGCTAGTGCAATACTGTGAAACACGTTGAAACAGGCATGCCGCTCCTCTTTCCCCTTGCATCTTCCCGGTATTCCCTATCATTTCGCTAATATGACGACTGTCACAACCGTACCCTGGCACAACCGTACCCAGTTTACCCTACCTCCGGTCTTCTCTCGTCTTCGTGCAGGTAACATAAAGAACACAACCTTCTGTATAATTTAGTGAGTGATATGCTTCTGGGAAAATTTAACGTGGTGTCTTAAATGCTGAAGATGAAGTCATAGTCATATGAAAAAAGTGGAGCGAGTCAAGCCTCCGTGAGAACAGAATAGAATTTACTGAACGCCATGGTTTGAACAATATGGGCCTCTTGAAACAAAATAGGCCAGTTAAGTAATGAAAAATCTGAAAGACCCATACAAGCATACATACAACGCAAATACTATGTCCTACAATCTACCTGTGCTTTCACATTACGCTGTTTTTATGTTAGTTGTGTTCAGTTATTTGAAACGAACAGCAGCCAGCGTTTCAGTGACTTTTCGTAAATCTGAAATTTTAAAACCTAAATACACGCCTTATACTGAACGCATGCCTGGAATCTCAGCACATATTGTTTTTCCAAAAGCTTTGTAATTTTACAATACTTGCCTGATTTATTGGTTGTGACTTGAAAATTGTAAATAAAATTTCTTAATCAAAATAACTGCGACTTTCAACAAAAAGCTGATAAGGTTTCGATATTTTTATATTAAAGAAATTATAATTAAAGATTTATGAAAAGAAAAGTTAAAAAAATCCTTGTAGCTTATAATAGCAGTAAATACACAGCCACATTTTCTTCATAATATCTTCCAAATTGAGCATTTTTTGATTGTGACCATTAACGTTGGGGGACCTTGTATGATGTTTTTTTGGAATTTTATACAACAAACAAGCAGACAATAGCTTACTAACGGCAATAACAGTAAACTGTAATTGAAGGGTCCAATGCAAGGAATTAGTATAAGTACTTTTTTCATGTTTTGAGATAATTCACGTGAAGGTTCCATATCTAGATGAGGCACTTATGATAATTAATCATATTTAAATTCGATTTTGAATATTGAAAAGAGAATTATCTCAAAACATAGTGAAAGTACTTAGTAATTTCTTGCATTGGTCTTTTCAATTGTTTTTAAAAAAAAAAGTTATTACATTCATCGGTTATAACGTACCAATCAGACGACCCCATGAGGATACGTCATACCCGAGTTCGACTGTAGCTACCCTCTGTTACATAATCATCCCTATCGAGGATCACTTGCTTATATTTCGATTTTTTAGCATTTCTGTACTGGTGTTGGTTATCGTTGAGACGGAAAATCAATATCGGAAAACGATATATTACAAAATTTCTTATATCTATCATTTTTCTTAAAAGTTATATCAGATAGGCGCTCGGATAAAATTATGTGTACTGTTTACTTCAAGTTGGAATCACCGATTAACATAATCGAAGCGGCGCGGCGTTTAATTAATATTCTGTATTTACTCTCCGTATACAACGACAAACTCGATATATTTCAAGTCGATTTTTTCCGTCGTTTCTGCGAAGTGATTAGAAATGCCCCTTCATTCGTCACGTTCAAATTTCACGTAACGATTGCAGGTACTTAATCCTCGAAAAAATCACATGTTAGTGGTGAAAGGACAATTTTGTAAAATCAATAAGTTGAAAAACGGTAACAGCAGGTATTAGTCATCTTTTAAATGAATCATTACAAATTTTCCCCATTATTAATGGTTAACAAAGTTCTTTTCCGTAATTGCGTGAGCGGTGTTCATTGAGTAAACAATTGTTCGCGCATGAATTGTTCCAATAATAATTATTGGTTAGCCGGCGAGTTGTTTTGAAAAACAATTTAAATTTACCTACACCCGCGACAGTGATAAGAGGTCTGATTGGCCGTTGCATAGGTAAATTATACGTTTAATTAACAAGATTAAGTAGTTCTAATAAGCGAAAGTGAACGAAAGCTCTCGATACGGTCCGAATAAACCTGAAACGGGTTCATCCCCAGACAAACGACATCACGAAAACTTGCTATGCTTCAGTCGAGCCTTGTGTGTGGTGCGATTGTTAGCAGAGTTAGCTGTCGTCGGAATACGTAGTGCACGCCTCTCTGACTTGCGAATGGTTTGGGAACAATTAACAACAAACACGGACAGTTTTTTTTAATCATTTAAATCGACGAATCAAATTTCTGAAATGTAGTACGACAAAGGCTTAATTAAAAAAAAAACTTGTGCCTACTATGTGTTACCTTAATTTTAACACGAAACTGTTTGTCCGACATGTGCGGTTGAATTTTCATTGACACATGTTTGTATAACACGGTGCGCGTCTGAAGGAAAAAAAAATCAAGGGGGTGAGCCATGGAATTGGATCCCCTAAGCGCATCCGCATCGGAAACACCTAACAAAAAGACTAACAAAGCTTGCAAAATGGGATTCACATTTAAACCAATGCAAATCGATAATACAAAATCAGGTGGAGGTTCTAGCCTTAACTTAGTGATGTGTATACTGTGTATATTAAGTGTTACTGCAAATGTTTACAGTACATGGCGGGAAGCCACTTTATCAAACCGTTTAAATATCGTAGAAAACCGAATTCACAGTTTAGAACAAAAATCTGTTGTAAATGTTGACATGCTCATGGAACGTATCCGAAGGGATGCCTCCGATAATTTCAGGCAAAGATTCACTAGGGACATTGTTGCCAGTCGTTTCATTTTGGATTCACATAAACGGAACACAAGAGATGTACCGGAATGCATTTGTCCCGCAGGTAAGAAGAGAATAACAAAACTACATCATACTCTTCACTAGGTTTAATGCAGATGAACTAAAGCACAACTCGCTAAGAATGTTAATTTTCATCGGGGGCAGGGTTCGTTTTTGTTGACTCCCAAAATCTGGTTATTCAACAAATTAACGACCGCCTTAATTAGGATATTAGTTTTTGTTGCATGACATGATATAAGAAACGGACGGCGAGAATGTGCTCGCAAACTAACTGTATTTACACAGCGAGTTTGTTAAAAATCCGGTTGGGACTGTGTTTATTTTGTGATGGTAAATACACACAGAACGTTGCAATGTCTAAAAGACTTTTTTGGTCGAAATTGGTTAAAAATGCCGAATTGCATATACAGGGGGTCATTAATAATATATGATGTAAATTACCGCAAACAATTTTCAGTACATGGTAATCACTATATGATGACAAAGCATCTTTTGAAGGGTCGGTCCAATCCATAATTTAACCATATGAAATTTTCTTTGTAACGACCGTCACTATAAATTACAATATTCCGTAACAAATTCTAATAAAAGGTAAATTTTGTGAATTGGTATTCAATAGGCCCATACCTATTATACTTAAAAACAACTTTAGAAGAAAATTGAATTTGAAAAACAAATTAGTTTTATTGGATTTTGGTAACTTTATTTTAATTATGTTAGATTTGAGTAACAATTGTAAAATTTATTTAGTTTAATATTTTTACTTTTACACAGTTATGATATAATTTTTGCCATCAACTTCTATACAAATTACTCGTTGTATATTTATTAACCGTTTAATTGGGAGTTGAATTTTATACGTGCGAGATGACCATTCGGTTTGAAAAAGCGCACACGATTTCCAGACAACAACACTAACGCAGTTTTTAATAAATCGTACCGCATGCACTAATGCAACACATGTGAGAGATCAAATTATCTTAAAAACACCGCCTTTTATTATCGTTCGATCAAAACTGTTTTCTTTTTTGCGAGAAACTGGAATTCTTTAATAAGATCAATAACATCATAACTTCAACTTCTATGAAAGATTTTTATAAAATTTTACTGTGTAATTGATCAGATGTCGCTGAAAAACCTCATTTCTATTAATGAATCATTCTTTGAAAGGGTACAAACAATTTCATGGAACAGTTTTCGTTTGCGGTATTGTTTAGTACCTACATTTTTTTTGCAAATGTATTTACAATTTCAAAATCACAGACATTACATTTGTTATTTTCGATATCCAACAAGTATCCAGGAAATATAACTGCTGGGGTCAAAATTGCATATTTTTCTTATACATTATCAACAGTTTTGCATGTAAGTACAGCGTACTCCAACGTTAATGGTCACCTCCAAAATTGGTCTCAACTATTAAACTATTATGCGTCGTAAAAAAGCAAAAAATTATGATTTTTGAAAACTCAAGACTAAAAATTTTTGTGGAATTTAGCTACCGTGTTTAATTTCATCTTGCAAGGCACAAAAATATTTTCGTTTCAATTGTTGAGAGTGGTGAATTCTAGGGTAGTTGTAAATCAGGCTGCACTGAAACCTGGGATTATCAGGTTCGAACGAAAAATAAACACTTTCTACCTCGCATGACTTTAGTATCACTTAATAAGGGTTCGGTTAAGTATTCTACCTGCACTTTCGCATTATGCTGCTTTCATATTAGTTGTATTTAATTATTTGAAGCGAACAGCATCTACTGTTTCAGTTGCTATGTTTATGCTAAACTCAATACGAATTGTAGAATACGGTTTAGCCTGGTTTTATAGTAACCCAGTCAATTTATATACAAAACAGGGCTCAACTTTGCAGAAGGTCGGGATATAAATGAACTGGACTACTGTAGTATAAATGTAGCTAGTGACTTCTTGTCAATCGGAAATTTCAAAGTCTAAATATGCCCCTGATACTGAACGCTTGCTACTACTACCTGCCATCACTGAGCTTTATAATTTTACAACACTTGCTTGATTTATTGGTTATGGCTTGAAAGTTGTAAATAATGGGACATTTCAATAAAAAGCGGATAAGGCTTTATATTTTTATATTACAAAATAATAAATAAATAAATAAATAAAAGAAAAATGAAATAAATGAGCGTCGCGAGAATAACTGAAAACGGAATTAACATTAGATCGTAGCTTATTAATAACTGAACATTGCCAAATATTCATAGTAATATCTTTAAAGTTAATGTTTTATTATTTGGGTAACATTAGAGGGGACCCTGTACAGTTAGTTTGTGTTAGTTCGGAAATGTAGCCCGAAATTGTCCTATGTTTGGCAGGGTCGTTCTCCATTTTCCAACTTGATACTATTTCGAAAGCGACTTTCCTCAAAAAAAGCTGTGTTTAGTGATTGTACATACAGTGATACCTCGATTTACGCTACCTCAACTTATGAAAACTCGGAGAAATCCAATTAACCGTTTTCTCTCCCCCTTTTCCCCTCATCAAACGCTTGACGCTTATACGATTGAAGAAAGGTTTGTCGATTTTCTTAGGCAAATTGATTTGAAAATTTCTACCCCGAGTTACGCCTTTTTGACTTACGCCATTCGTGCCGGTTAACTTCAGGGTATGACTGTATATTATTACTGCAAACATAAATTTTAATAACTAATAATTACGATTCCTCGGTGAAAACCAAGCAAGAAACTAATACCAATTTAGTTTTAACCTTTGGTTACGGTGCTATTAATGGTCAAACTTTGTAATTAAAGAGTATAAATAAATCATAGGGCAACAGATTAATAAATAATCAAACAGAAGTTGTGCTATTTCAGTAATTAGTTCACTTATAATTTTGTCTTTCGAAATGCGAAATCCTTGCTGCTCGTAATTTTGGAAGACATTACCAGCAAAATTACAGTATACGATCAAGAGTAACTAAATGCAAGCTTCAACTTAGGCACAAGGTGAAGAGCGTTGCCAAATTTAAAAACCTTTTATTATGTATTGCTAATAATTTTAAAACCATCCATCTAATACTGGACCAAATTCCAATTATAATTTTTGTCTTGGCTTTTGATGTTTTGCATGATATAAATTATATGTATAATTTATAATATAAAAAAGAATTATCTCATAAATCACTTTATTTTTCTTGTAAAAATAATTTTCCTATTACATATACCTACTGTTAGATATTCTGATCGATGTTACTAATTGTAGCACTTACATTTAGTAATTTCATTTACTTTCAATTAAAACCGAGTAAATATCATTTTCTATTTATAATCGAGTAGGTGTAATTTTCACTTAATATGTTTCCTGAAAATGTAATTACCTTTTCATTTCCGTTTATGTTCGCCCTAAATAAGCGAGCTCGACAAATTTCTTCTTGCCAGATGTAACAAATTTTTGAACTCGACCTTCTAAATTTGCATGATCAAAATATTTTCATTTGTACTGCTGGTATAATTAAGGCAACGTTAATCGTTATATTCATGCAAACGATGTTAATACCGAAACTAAAATCATAAAGCGCAATGTAGATAAACGCAAAATTCTATAATTAATCTTCTCAAAGTGCTGCTTATTAGCAGCCCGTATAATTTGAGACATTATAACTGAGAAAGTAAAACGGGAATTTCGCCCATGCCAAAAGGTCCGATCAATGCGGTTAAAATGACGCTAAATCTTGGATTCAAGGCTGCTACTAAACTTTTATTACACATAAAAACTACACATCTTTTAAAATTCCAATTTTCACGAAAGCGGTTCTGGTAAGATTAACGACATACAAGTTGGCGGAATTACAGGAAATTTTGTTATTGTATATCGTTGCCACAATGCCTCATAAACAACGTCGAAAATAATGACATTTCATATGAGTGCCTCCGTCTCGTTTCTACCCATTTCGCTATTTTATCAAATTCTTTTTCCGTTACACTTACAATTAGATGCGGGACACCACACCCTATATTTAAAACCTGAATGAAATTTCGTCATTACTAACTTAGTTGTCGAAACTAAAGTTTTTTGTTCAGTTTACAATGAATCGAATCGTTGTGTTCAGCGTGAAGTTCTTGAAGAACAAACATCAATTAAACGTTTGATTAGATCATATTATGCAAATAACGTGTAGAGATAGGTCTGAGTATGTGGAGTGACTGGGTAATTGGATGTTATGTGGACTAGCTTAAAATATTTATTTCGTGACAAGATCATGCATTACATACAAGATGCAAGCTGTCATGTGCGCAAGAACCGGGCAATTAATTACTTTTAAATGTTTCTTTGGAAATGTCGCCTGTATCAAATTTAGTATCAAATAATTTAACATGACAACAAAATTACTCTTATTAATTTTTTACGGTAATAGACGATAATTACTTTTAACAACACACCCTGTATAGTTATTTAATTGCTGATTAATGTGTGAAGCGTTTTTTATTTATAGCCGTTAATGACACCTCTTAATTAAAGGTTAAATGAACAAAAATTGGGACAGAAATATGTCTTATGCACCGATACCCAATTTTAGTAATTTATAGATGACCATAATTTCGCCATAAATTGTCCTATTATGTCCGGTAGAATCGGCTTTGTCTCAATGTGAATTAAAAAGAAAGGAAGGTAAGATTTGTAGCCCATCAACCTTTAATTATTAGAAAACTCTATTACCGAGGTGTCTATACCAAAAGAACCGGTTAAAGCAGAACAACATAAAATTTGGTATGCATAGTTTCCACTATCTCCTACGACGGAAACAAAATAATTTATCGGCTCAAACTGGAACTGAAAAAGAATTTAAAAAAACGAATGCTGGAATTATTTAAATTTAATTTGTTAAGCAGTGACATTCAACATTTTAACACGTTGTTCATTCATCACGCACCTGTGCAACATCTATTATCTCACAAATGTATAGTTTCGCATTTTCATCCGATATTTCCACATAAAACCCAAATTACCCACATAAAGAGTGTCTGTAAATGATTGATAGTACATTACGTGCAACCTTTTTAATGTCAACCCCACCCACCAATTTACACCAGTCGAGGAATTAAACGATCCTCGAGATCAGGAAGTGAAAACTTCTATCACTGGCAGTTACTAATTTGGCTCTTAAAATTTAATAGCTACGCCAGGTAACACTTGAATTCTCAAAGATCACTGAAAGAGAAAAAATCTGATGCGGCCATTCACATCACTTTATCGTACCTATCTGCTTGGTTTTGGAGCTTTTCTTGAATTTCAGATGTGAGAGAATGTAACCGTTGGAAGTATAAAATTCGTGACTAGTTGAAAAGTTGGCCGCGACGTTTTTCATACTTTTACTAAATAAGTATCAATTTTCTCATATTAGTTGAAAGCTAATACTTTACCTGTATGATCTTGAAGTACTGTTTTTTATATAAAAAAAATACTGTAAAAGTTTCTAGTTAAATCAAATTTTTTTACCGGAATTTTTCAGATTTTTGCAGGTATTAATGTCTTTCAAGAATTTTAGTTATCAGTAACTAATCTTTTAGGACTAGGTAATGCGTTCAGCTGTTTACTGTATACAAAGAATAGTGCAGGATTATTGAAAGACACCCATCTCTGTTTACTTTTTTTTTAATAAAATATGGAAATTCGGAAATTGTGTAACTTTCCTAAAGTAGATTTAATTTTTTGAAACAGGTGACTAAATAACACCGTTCGAAATGTTTGAACGAACTCATAATTGTCTGAGTGTTGTGCGGAAATTGCAATCAATCGAAGAAATTGATAAATGTGGAAAGAAAAGGGAAATTGCGGCGTGTTTTGGTATACCGGTTAATACACTAACGAATGTTTATGCTCACGGAAGTTCGACTATTTACTTTTAGGGTTTTATCAATCCAAAATGTTTTGGTCTCGATTAAAATGTTTTGTACTATGTGCGATATCTCAAAAATTAAAAGAAATTTCAAAACACCGCTTCTTAATGGGTAGGTGTAGTGTTGATTAGATTTTGATTGAACCCCGTCTGCGAGAAGGGGCAATTCTTCTTCTAACGGCGTTTTTACTTCCATTTTTGGACTTAATTACTTTTTTCCAACTTTTTGCAACCAGTTTGGGCCTGCAATTACTTTCAGGTCATCCATCCACCTAATTGGTGGCCCTGCTCCAGATCTCTTGAATTTGTATCGTCTCCATGTTGAGATTGTTTTTTGTCATTTGCTTCGTTTTCCTCTAGTTTTGTGACTAGCATATTTCCATTTTAGTTTCAGGATTCTAAATACTTACTACGTCAGCTACCTTGGCTGGCTATGCTTTCCTGTCTTTGATGAATGTTATTCCAAACCTGAGTCTTTTTATGGCGTGTTGTGTAACTCTGAGTAGTTTCATATTCGTCTTTGTAATTGTCCAAGTTTAGATAAATCAAAAACGTTTGCTTTGAGGTGAAGTTTGATATTTTGATTTTTCAATATGGTTCAGGTTACCGAACGTTGCACAACGTAGTTTTCTACTTCTTTTATTTCCTCTGTTTGGATTTCTCCGCTTATTATGATCTTTTGACAGGGTACAGGGTTAATAATAATTAATAAATAATTTAAATACTTTAAATAATTTAATAATTAAATAATAATTAAATAATTTAAGTTGAAATACTGCCACTGTAACCGACTGTAACCAAAGAATATTACCTTACTGTAAGGTAATATTCTTTGCTGTAACTGTGCGTCCTATTTGGCGCTATGACTTTAAAATACATGCGCTGTTTGGCGCCTTATATATATAGGGTACAGGGTTAACGGTTAACCCCAAAATTGGTCTCAAATTTTAAATTATTATCTTCAAATCTTGTTTATTTCATGAAATTGATCTACGACCACAAACTGGTGTTATCATTTTTTTTATGCCAACCAGACAGTTGAAAACAAAAAAAGGATACATTTTTGAATGATTAAATTTAATTTTTTTACGCAATTTACCTACAGCCAGCGTTCAAAAAATGTTTTTGGCTAAATGTTTCAAATACGTTTTTGTAAAGAAATCGATTAATAAAAAAATTACCAAAACGACCAATTTACGATTTTAAATAGCTTACAGTAGTAAATTTAACTTACCGCAAATGATGACCGAATGATATATATGTATATGGTGGTTTGTAAATCAGACCCCACTGTAACTTAGGGTAATCAGGTTCGAACTAAAAATAAATGCTTTCTACCCTTAATGACTTCTTAGTATTTCTTAATAAGGGTCTGATTAATCATTCTACCTCTGCTTCCACAATACACTGTTCTCATATTAGTATGTTGAGTTATTTTAGACGAACAGCAGCCAGTGTTTCCGTGACTTTTTCTAAATGTGAAATTTCAAAGCCTAAATACGCTCCAGATACTGAAAGCGTGCTACTACTACGTGGGACCTTCGGCTTTCCTTATTTCTTCAAAATCTTTGTAATTTTACAACACGTGTCTGATTTGTTGAATGTGAGTTGAAAATTGTGCATAACATTTCTTACTCACATAAAAATCAAATCAAAATGACGGCGAATTTCAATTAAAGCTAATAACGTTTCGATTACTTTACATTACAAAAATTATAAATAAATGATTTATGATAAGAAAAGCTCAAAAAATCCATGGCAAATTTCATAAATAAGTGTCGCGACATCGGATGATAAAAACTGAAAACGGAATTAACATTAGACCCGTAGTTTATTAATAATCTGTAGCCAAATTTTCGAAATTCAGTTGTTTTTTTTTTGGTGG
Source organism: Dascillus cervinus (assembly GCA_949768715.1). Classification (NCBI taxonomy): domain Eukaryota; kingdom Metazoa; phylum Arthropoda; class Insecta; order Coleoptera; family Dascillidae; genus Dascillus; species Dascillus cervinus. Next base: position 12,603,808 of record OX458316.1, on the reverse strand, counting down.
TCATTAACATTGAAGAATCATGAACACTGTCAGTCAACTAAAAGGGACTCGATACGCGAAATTTTCTGATGTAGGTATATGTTTTTTTTAAAGATTAATTTTACTAAATTGCATGGCTTAATGATAATTAGTTCATTAAAATACTTTCCCATTGTGAAATCAAAAATCTAACTATTTCGCCAATAAGTTTGTTAAAAACTTGAATGTCGAGACCGTTCTATTGACTGAAAGTATACATACCTCCAAAATGAAATTATACAAGTTTAAGTTAGGGTGACCAAATGTACGAAATTTGGCTGTATTGTCCAGCTTTCAATTAGACCAACCAGCATTCAGATGTGTACAGCAAATGTACAGCAATCATAAAATGTTGTCATAAATAGACTTCTTACACTTTACTACTTTCATACATATTTATAGCTATCAAAGATATTTATATTAACCTAGTGTATGATGATACAAATATATTTTTACTGAAAAATAAAAACCTATTTTTTTTTGTTATATCTAGTTATATTATAATCATATTCAAGCTCATATATTATTTTTTAATTAATTTAACTTACATTTTCCATATCCTTGAATTTTTTTCACTTTAAATTTAAATTTAAAGTTTGTCACATTTAATTACATTACATTAAAAACACATTTTAAAAACACATTTTAAACACATTTTTAAAAAATATTGTCTGAGGGTGGTTGATTGAACTGAAACATTTATTTTTCTCAGTTTCGTATTACACTTCTTCAGCAATCAACTCACACTCATATTATTAATTATTGTTATATATGTGTTAGTTATGCCGATAGCAATAACGTTCAAAATTGAGAATGTGTATAGCATTGGAAGGTGAGAAATCTGGTCGCCCTATTTATGTTTACATGAGAAAATTAATAATGGAAACAAAAACATAAAAAGAAGTGGTCGAACAATAATAGTAGGAAAAACTTGAAAACCAATTTACGTGTGATAATGTAATCAAAATCTGAAGAGAATATTTTGGACGATAACGATACTTTCCCCCAATGAAGGTAAAAGATTCAACAATAAAATTAATTTTATTTTCCAGTTTTAACGTTTAAGTAATTAGGTCGTGAAATGTTTGTGGTGTTTGAAACACCCCGTAGTCGCGCATTATTCAAATTTGAGTAAATTAAGATACGAGCGTACCTTTCCTTCAGGTTATATGATGTCAGGCGGGTCAAGAAACCCACGCAGCAACGTCGACATCCACCTTATCTTTCTCGCCTACCAGACCAATGGGTTACAACGGCAAATCGGCGCTGATAAAAAAATAAAACGTGCACCGCCCCGAGAATTTATGCGATCAAAGAATTTCGTGAAAAGCCCTTAGGAAATATCAGCATTAATGGCAACTCTATGTTTTACTCGTTAATGCGGCTCTGATTTTAGCGTGTCAGCACTTAATCAGGAGCAGTAGCTTTATGCGAGATAAAAATGCAATTACGTACATTATAGCCCGGCTATCACAAAAATGAAATTTTTTGTGTCGATTTCGTAACCCCGCCGTGATGAAGCTTTTTGTGGTCCGGATACAATGGAAAAGTAAATAATTTGTAGAGGGTATCGTAGGAGGTGTTTTATCATAAGTTTTCAACTTTTACAATTTAAAAGCGTCTGCGCGTTATCCGCTAGAATTACGAACACTACTTGTGTCTAATAATAAGATCTCGGAACACGTAGGACGCTTTTTATCTCGGATCGCATTGCTTCTTTTTTAGAAGTCATTTGTAACTTTCCTCAATTTCTTTACGGTACCTACCGAGAATACAATATATCACTCGTTTGTGCCCTTTTTTTGTTTTTAATGATCCAACACACAAACGTGGTGGACCGTGACTCGTACACCTGTCAAAATTTACGCGTGTAGTCGTGGGCGTCGGCGGTACAAATGACCGTAAAAATAAAATTAAAAATTTTAATCTTGACTCCACCCTATATATTTTTTTCTCAGCACTATCGAAGAAATGCGGTTACTACCACGCCCTGTATGTTGTTAAAAAGAAATAAAAGCAAATAGAATATTTTCTGGTAAATTAATTTTAATGTCGCACCTCGTAACGGAATTCCGAGGCGCCGAAATGTTTATTTACAGTGCAATTAAGTAAAATTGGAATTTATTATTGCGAGAGGAGTAAGAAAAGCGATATTTTTTCTTTCTACGGCTATGTTGCTTTCGCCGGATAGATTCATTTGTCAGCAGCCGCGGTTGAAGCCCCAACCCGGCTCTTCCACACGGCTAATACAAGTGATTGCAGTATCCGGGATGTCTCCCTCGTGAGAATTACGTATAAGTTCGCGCTTGCACCCGCAGGACGTTATTGTTCTCTATTTTAACTTTCAATATTTGACGGTTAAAAGAAGAAAAATGGACCTTAATCGTTTCGATTAAAAGAAGTGTTAATAAAGAGGGTCTATTGTTGAAGGTATTTTACTGTGACGTTTCTTAATAAGATCGTTTGATTAACAAATGGAGATACGTATTAAACAAGAATGGGTGGCGTTGGAATTAATTCCTTGCTATCATTTACATTTTCGAAACTTCCTAAATGTAATTTAGAGATTAGTTACGAAGTTGACTGTTTGGTGGGACGATCTTATTTACATGTGACACTTTGCATATTCAGAAGATGTCTGCAAGAATACCCTAAGCTCGTACCGCATTTAACATATTCAGTTCTCGACTTTACGAACTTTACAACTCCACCTGTTACAAGCAGACCTATTTATCACTTACAACCACCGTCGCAATCGTGTGTGTGTGTGTGTGTTTTTAAATTAATTTCATGTAGCACTCGTAATTTGTGGCACTTGAATAAACACTTAAATTATCTAGAAAGGGATAGCTACAAGGGTACATGATGATAACGCGTTAAATTACATGTGCAGGTGCCCCTGAATCCGAAATATGAAAACTTCATCAGGACATGGCAACCATAATGTTTTTAGGTAAAAGTGGAAATAATCGGTGGTTTTCAAACATATCATCGAATATGTACCCACAAAATTGGTCTCAAATATTAAATTATTATTTTCAAATTTTGTTTATTCCGTGTATGACCCCAAACTGGTGGTATTAGTTTTTGTTAATGATGCAGCGTTTAATTTCAACTTGCAAGTCACACAAATGTTTTTGTTCAAATTGCTTAAACGCGTTTTAGCCTAAAGATTAATAATAAAATCACCAAAACATCTAACAAAGATTTACGATTTTAAATAGTGGTAAATTTACCCCACTGTAATATAGAGTTTTCAGGCCCGGACTAAAAATAAATGGTTTCTATTCATAATGACTTCTTAGTATTTTTAACAAGGGTTTAACAATGGGTTAACCATTCTAACTGGACTTTGACAGTACATTGTTTTCATATTGGTTGTGTTCAGTTATTTGAAGCAAACATCGGCTATTGTTTCAGTAACTTTGTTATTCTGAAAGTTTAAACCCAAAATATGCCCTGGATACTGAACGTGCTGTTACTACCTGACATCTCCGGGACATCTTGTTTCTTAAAATAGCTTTGTAATTTTACAACTCTTGCATGATTTATTGGTTATGATTTGAAAATTGTAAATAACATTTCTTGCTAATATCACAGAATTTCTAATCGAAATAAGGGCGAATTTCAATAACAAGAAAAGTTCAAAAAATCCATGAAAATAGAATTAACATCAGATCGCAGTAATATCTTAAACTTGATGGGGTTTTTTTTGGGGGGGGGGAACCATTTCCGTTGGAGTACCTTGTTGATCTCAAAATCCGAAATATGAAAAATATAACGATTCAGTTTATTTTAGGTAAATGTGGAAAGCATCAGTGGTTTTCACACATATCATCGAATATGTATTTATTTTGAGAATAAATATTTAATTTACGGAACGCAAGAAAATACATTAGTCAAAAATGATTTATGGAATGTTAGAATTCCGTAATGGGCATTGAAGATCTCTGATTTACTAGAAGCTTTCGAAGAATGAATGGAATAAGAATAGAAAATGCCGAGGTGCAAGCGTTTTTGCTATTGATACTGTCGCATTGCTCGTAAGGTATTTGAATAAATTGCAATGAACTGCTTATAACGAACGGATCTGCAGAAAATATGCTTAGAGCTAAAGTGTTTGATAAAAAGATTACTGTTATATACTTGACTCTTCATTGAATATAATATGGGAAACGGACTTTATGCAATTTACTACAATTGTCTCACAAGTTATAATGATGATGAAAGGTATGTTCAATTGAAATCCATCTTTCTCTCAAAAAAAGTTTACTTAACAAAATAATTAAAGTTAAGGATGGCTCAACATTTTATAGCGTTTTGCACTTCTTTGTCCGGTTCAGAATATCGACTTTTTAATGCCCTTTGCAGCATTTCAACAAAATGAAAATTGCTAGGCGATAGATCCGGGCTATACAACTTGTTCATGTTGGTTTAGTCGATTTCGGTTACGTGACTCCCCCAGTATTTGGACTCTAAAATTGACTAATGAGAATGAAACTATATGGTGCAAACTCTCCTAAAACCATCCATTTCTTTCGTGTTGGCATCACGCCGAATATTATCCTGCAGCAGAATAGCCCCACGTTAAAGTCTTTTTCTCGTTAGTCAAGTCACTTGAACGAAAGTAATAATTATCACTTAAGAAAATAATTGCATCATATTGATCAAAATGTTTGAAATTACTGAACTTCAACCATTTGAAGTTAAGTAATTATCAAGTTAAGAAAATAATCGCTTCCTATTGGTCAAGCCGTTGTAAGTTACTAGATTTCAAGCATTTAAAGTCAAGTAATTATCAAGTTAAGAAAACAATTGGTTCATATTGGTCAAATCGTTTCAATTTATTGAACGTCAAGCATTTAATTTAATTATCAATTGTTGTTCAAGGCACATAAAAAGTTTAAGGTACCTCTCCTTCACTTGAAGCTTGAAAAGTAATTTCTAGTCAAAAAAATAATTGATTTATATTGGTCAAACCGTTTCTAGTAATTGAACTTCGAACACTTGAGGTCAAGCAACTGGAATAATGAGAACGACGTTAAAGGTTTTCAGGACGTTTTTGTCTTATTGCTTGATGAAGCGAGTTCAAACTTTCATTGTACAGATTTGTATTGACAGTTACCCTAACTCTATCTAAACTCTATCACCAAGGGTACTTTAGGGCATAAAACAATGTTATGGCCGTACTCTGATTAAACTTGGACGGATTTTCCACAACAAACGTCACTTCAAAGTCCAATTTTTTAAAATCAGAATCAAATAGAAACAAGCGTCATTTGAATTGCTCCATTTGTTTTTTAAGTCATCATTATCAAATATGTATTCCAATTGAATATACTCGTAGACCAGAATACGCGCGAATGAGAGAAGTAATTGGTAGCATGTGGCCGTCTCCAACCAAAAATATCCAATAAAGCGATAATAACAATAAATTAGGGTTTGCGTTACTTTGGTTCAACGCTAGCAGGAAGTTATTTGTTTGATGAAAAATGAGAATAGTAAAAGAATGTTGATAATGTAAAATATGTAAGAAGTTCCGTCGAAAAGAATACGATAAAACTGAATGCATGATGTGATTAGCATAATGTAAATGTTTGCTTAAGCATTTTGATATTATTAAAGAAGAGTAGGTATGGATTAATGAGGCGAATGTTTAAGTAAGAGAGATAAAATGATGGAAAAGTGGTTGAATAAAGTAAAAGGTACTTTATAGAAACGATTTCACGGCCGTTTAGAAATGAGTTTATGATTTTTTATCGAGAATATAAAGCAATAAAGACTTCAAAAAAATCAGTGTACCCAATTTGTCTTCATTAATGACGATGATACGGTCAATTCTTTAAAAAAATTATTGTTAAAATTAGTTTTATGTGATGTTAAAAAACTTATATTTCAAAATTAGAACAAGTCAAGTTGCGAGCCAAGTGCGAAATTTAATATGAATTACGTTGTAAATGTTTTAGGTTTCATCTAAGTTGGCTCGTGAGTGATTTAATGTATTAGTTTGCAAAATAATTGGAAGCGAAAAGCAGGGAGGAACAGTTATAAACAAGTATAAATTGATTTTCCATTATATTCTCTTACATTATGCAATCGTGGTGAGGGAATAGTGCGCGTTGACTAAAACTGTATTTACATAATTAAGTCGTTTAAGATGGCTATAAACGAAGTACGACTGCATTTACTATCTAAATATCGCTGTTGATAAAGTCAACATCTCACGTACCAAATGATGCATTTATTGGTTTACAGTTTTATTCGAGTGCAGTTAGTAAATACACTTCCTAGGAAAATCAACGAGTAGGCGTTGAAAACTTTAAAATGGAGCTCTTTATTTTAAGCAGCAACCAAGAGAATTGTAACGTACGATGACAGTTTAATTTGTCCCTACTTTGTAGGATGGGCACATCTGTTGCCAGGACTTGAAGATTTGCGCCATTGACTGCGTTACCGAACTGTATAAAAGTTCTAACGCTCTTCTTGATACGCATCCTTTTACGCATCTGTTCCCATTTTTTATTCCGTGAACAAACACCTAATCAATCGACGTTTCGGCCAGTTTCCTTTCGGCTTCATTAATGGTTTTTTTTGTCACATTGCGGCACAAAATCGTGTTGCTAAATTACCTACTTTCCGTTTAATCCTGTGTGAAGTGCAAATGAAATTCTGTCATTCGCAGATGCGATTTCTCCTCTTTGTAGCAGTGGTAGAAGTTATGACAGTAAAAGGGATCCACTAATTTATTACGTTAACCGCAGATATCACGTTCTAGACAGCAAATCGCCAGATACCTTTTGTCATATCATCTACTTGTACGACGTCTTTCATTTATCTTAAGTTAGCCAGCTGCACCAGGCGGCCTTAGGTCGATCAAGAAACGTGATCGGAAATAACGACTAGAATTGTTCAGTGGTCCGAAACAGATAGTGGCACGGGATTTGATTTGTTACTGCATTAGTATCAACTGCGAGACTGTAGATAAAAACACCACAAACTTAACTTATACAGTGTGGACACCATTTAACAAATTATCTCCACCCTGTTAACTTCTTCTGACAAAATCAAGTTTGTAGTGATAACCAGATAAAAATGCAAATACGTTTAATACGAATACAGTTAAATTGAGCTAGTTCATGAATTTTAAACGAAAAGATTTAAAAAATTACTGAATGTTTTAGAAAAAAATATATATACGTTTTTATTATCCGGATGATCACATTGTAAAGACATCGTGCCGCATTTCGGTAAGAATGTTTCAGGTTTATTAGCGGAGTAGATTTTTTAGGAGTGACTGGAACGCATTTAGTTAAATCTGTATAAGACAAGAATAATTTAAGAAAAGTCTGAAGGGGTCACAACAACTCTGTCAGCTTTATTTAAAGGTAGTCATTCATCACCATCAACATTAACTCGACATTGAAAGGTTTAGGAGAAAAGGTGATTAAAAACAGAACATCTGCAAATTGTATTTGTTGAAAGTTGTAATAACGGTAAAACTCACCAAAAGTATTTTCTTTCCATTATGGAAAGATGTTCATTTCGTTAGTGACTGATTGTAAGCAATTTTTTGCTCGTTACACACTGGTGCCTCGACGTGCAATGATATTAACATGTGATATTCAGATAGGTACACTGTCAGTCACTTTCGAACGGACCCGACGTTCAATTTTTTGACAAAATAATTAATGAATCATTTATCGATAATTCGATATGAAAAACACCAAAGACATCGAAAAATTTCAGGGGTATAGCCCGCTTTAAATTGACTGACAGAGTAGTTTCTGTATTCCACAAGAATTTTTGGTTGAAGAAGCTGGAAATGTTTGATAACTCTCAAATGCGTGAATTGAGGTTTATGTGACACCAAACATGTATTTTTAAGTTATTTTTGACTGTTTATTTTAATTTAAAATTAAGGATTTTCCCGAGACCAAATTCTGGATTTTAGATTTTTTTTTAGGTCGAGAAGCAATTTTGGTAACTAACATTTTTCATGATAGTAAAAGTAAAGTCGATTTCATATCTTCAAGTTTTAGAATAACCTGTATAGTTCACTAGAAGTTTGACCTCTGTTTCTGAGTGCGCAAGAAAAATAATTGTTGTTATCAAGAATTGCTTTATCGCCAAATCAAACACGGCGAGCAAGTTTGTTGAGCAGAATCTGTACCTATTAACAACGTTGCCGGTACTAAGGAAATTTCCTTAAGAACAAAAATCGTAATTCGCTTGTTCAAAGGACAAAGAATAGCATTAAAACTACGTAAATACTACAGAATAAACCTAAAGGCTTTAAAACCCAAGTTCGTAGTAATATTGCCTTTTCTCTTGCGCGTTCTCGTCGAGCGGTTTTTTGGTAAAAGTAGTATCCGACTTGAAAGCATTGTACTGCTAACAGCTGTTAAATCGGAACGTGTTTCGAAGTGTTTTGATTTATTTCTTTCATTTGTTTTGATGTAGAAAATATTTTTGGTACTATTTCGTTGTTTTGTACTGATTTATTTAACGAAAAAGAAGTTGTTGAATTCTTCCTGACATTGCTTCTCAATAATAATGTTTAAAGAAATCCACGTTGAAGAGCAATACATAGCGGACAAAAACGTATGGCTTATAAGCGCTACCGAAATGTGCGCGATACCTGCCACAAATTTCCCTATTTTTCCATAGATTAAAGCTGGCTTTATCCAGTGACTTTCGTGAAATAATATTTGTGATAAACAAAATAATATTGACATTTGGCTGATTTTTTTAGGACGCCTATGATAAGAAGCAGAAATCAAGTTGCTAAAAAAAATCGTGCACATTTCGGTGGCCGTAATAGTACAATGCAACTTTGCTGATCGGAACTAATTGGAACCGGGCATTAGTCGGATTAGCGATTTGCTCGGATTATTGGAATATAAATATAATTTAAACGGTGAATTTTTTTAACTGTTTTATTTCACTCGTTCCACGTGATATTTAAAGGCCTGCTCTCTAAAAAAGCGTATTGTTTAAACAATTGCAGCTGATTTAGCAAAATTAGCGAAATAATTTGGTAAGGATTATAAAGGTTCTACTATATTTAATACCGCTTGCTTACCGACCGTCTCAAAAAAAAACTAGTCCATAGCTCCCTTATTTATCAAATTTTTTTTTTTCAAATTCGAACATATACTTTTTTAGTAATTCTAACAGATATTTTTATTCTGAACAAAAAAAACAATGTATCTGAAGTATACGCTTACATAAGAAAAATAAAGAAAAAGTAATAAAAGCAAGTATCGTCTATCCTCAAACTGCACTCCATTTTGCGCTAAACCTTTTCGGCATCTCTGCGCAACCCCATATGTTGCATTGGACAACATTTCAGCAAGAAGTATTTGACAAGATCGACTTGACAAGTTGTCACTTGTTTTCCCAGTCAACTTGATGCATTTTGATAGCTTCTCGCTTAGTGCTCGTCATTTGTTTCAAAAGCTAGTATTATTTTTTTAAACAAGGCTAAATAGTGTTTTATTGTTTTTCTCTAACATAAAAATAATTATTAAATGTTTATTCTTTGAATATTGCATTCACACAGACCGATCAGAATAAAGCAACACTGCGAACCCCTTTTCAGTAACTCCTTTGACCGCTGACACCAAATATTAAAACATACATATTAAAACATTTTCTGTTTTAATTTTTTCATTCACCGCTAAAAGTGGAGCCAACTTGTACAACACAAATTATAGTTTTGTAGAATGGACAGAATATCCATCTTGTTGAAACCAATAATTTTCGATATTTGCTTTGCCTCTTGGAGCGGTTAATAATTTTTGTTCTTATATAAAGTTAAATCAGAATTAACATTTTCATTGAAACAATAAAGTTCGACAGTTTTGTTTGTTTGGATTTTCTCTTTAGTTACAATTTTGTGCACTCGTAAGAAAAATTGTTACCTATAAAATTTTTAATTTTCGGGCAAAAGTCCAGACGCATTGTATTATTCTTAATTCATGCACAAAAGTCGGTTTAAAGGGTTTAATTTTGTTTTCCTTATGAATTCACTGAAACTGGGATTTGCGCAGATGACCATCATTATCATTTTCTTCCTTTTGACGTTTCTCGTTATTTTCAATATCGATGCCCACATAGCTGTTTTTTTAAACTTTTGAATATATTTAAGTATACGTAAAGCATTTGTGGAGATGTGAACATTTGAAAAATTTTCGTTACATTTCTGCGTAGCAGAACAATAACACCCTGAACAAAAGCCCCAGGTAAAAAAACCTTCAAAAAAAACCCGGGACATTGCAAAAAAAACGTTCATTATTTAATTTCGTCCTAACTATAACTGACGTATTGTACAGTTTTAACGCTGCAATAACAAAAAGCAAATATAATCCAGAATTGCGATTTTCTCTTCGTTGGGTGTTATTGTTGAACGCGAAACCAAAGGAACTGATGACATTTGTAAGATCAATTAGTTTTTTAAAATGGAATGAAGGTTATTACGTTAGATTTTGTTCTTTTATTTAAGTTGTTACAATTTTTTTTGCATAGGGGTTATTTGTAACAGGAGGTTATTGTCCGGGTAGCTTTTTGCGCTAGAATCAAATTTCTGTATTCTATAGATGTAAGATACTTCTATAGTCTTGTAACACTGAACAAGTTAAATTTTTTGTTGGATTTTAATATTGTTTCAGTAATTTCAATCCAACGATTTAACTTTTGTGACTTTAATTATATACCTTGCACTATACCTTGATTTAAGTTTAGCTGTGAGATGTAAATTTTACACATTATAATAATTGTTTTTCTCCTTAAGTGTTCTTAAAAAAAATGTATATCTGGATTTTCCTCAGAAAATTATTAGTTTTGGAACATTTTCCTGTAAAGTTGAAAACAACAAAGTGTTTCCCGTTTTCAGTTCATTTGAGGAAGATTGTATACTTTATATTTTGCTTTGCCGGTTTCCATTAACTTTAAACAATTTCTTTTTTGTACTCCATACAATTTAATTTTTGCAATTTTTTAAATTCGGTCAACTCTCCAACACTATATTTGTTTGAGTAAAGGAGAGTTTGAGTTAAAGAGAAGTATTTTTTAAATTCATGGCAATTGCCATTTAAATTGTTCGACTTGAGGAGAAGTTCAACTTAATGAGCGTTCAAGATACAGGGAGTTGACTGTATTGTAGGGATTTTATATGTATTGTGTTCGTGACGTTTTGAAAAATATCATCTTCAGTATTGTATCCAACTCCGTTGTTGTATTTCGACTATTAATTTTATGATGGTCCTTACGATGAGCACTCAAGTACAAATTGCTTTCTTCCGTTACAAAAGACGCTCATGTACATACAACATTAATTTTAGCGTATTTTAAAAAGCTTTTCTTAATACATTTTTTTAAAGACTTTAGTTCCCGGAACCATGCTAATTAATTTATGTTAGGCTCACGTTAAGAAACTTGTGAAAATAAGGTTCCTGCTTTTATATCTAACCTTCATCGACATCCGCTGTAAGTTAAGAAAAATGTCGTGTTGTGATTTTTATGTGTAATAAAATAAATCAATGAAGACCGTTTTTGTATTAAATAACAATGGGTAGCGCACATCGCATTTATTCGTTTACTATTCCCCAGTTCTTCGTTTACGTGCTTTGGATAGAACTACCGAAATAAAGATGAATCAGCTGATACGTTTTCGGTCGCAACCCAACCGAAAAATTTCTTTAATGACGTCACGTGCAACTTGATATCACAATATCAGAACTTCAGAAACGAAACAGAAGTTAAGATTTCATCCCTTTATGTTGATAAACGCGTAACTTTCAAGAGATCATGCCGTTACATGGAAAATTAATTATACGGAGCGTTCCAAGAACCGCTTTTTTCAATTTTGGCACAATTCTCGCGAGTTTTCAATGAATAATCTAGAGCGTCCTGACGTTGAATGGAAACTGCTTCGCACAATATGTGACATGGCGATAATGGTAACACGGTAAGAATAGGCGCTGGTTTACGACGTTAAGTATTTATGAATATGAACATGTTACAGCCAAACTACCTACGTACTTAGTTAGCTATTATTCTCTTGTTTAGAGGTACAAAGTGATAAAATACAAGTATAATGTAAAGGAAATTCGAAAAAATATTCAAAAGTCTGGCGGTCTTAATTGAAATTTCTAATTGTAATTGAATAAATACAGGTTTTTTGTGAAATGTTTGAAAGGCACCGAATCGTATAAATCCCATTTTAAACCAGTTCTTGTCTATTACATAATCATCATAATTACAGAATTAATCTGTCTAGCCGTAAGGAAGTATAAATTATGTGGAACTGACGAGCATTTTAATGGCACCAATTGATTCGTGCGAGGGGAAATTCGTGAAATGACTTTATTTTAAAATTTGTCAACACGACATTTGGAATGCTGGAGTATCTTTTAAAGACATACAGTGTGATTCATCATATAACATTTTTGAGATAAAACCTTTTTTCAGTAGTCGAAAAATTCTGAGAATTGGTTGCAATATCCATCAATTGCCAAACTACAAAATAGCTGATTTTTTTTAAAATTAAATCAGTGTGAAGATTAATCTTGATAGCGATTTATTATCAAAATTTTAAAGCTACCAAAAATTTGTTTGCGCAATCTCAATTAAGTTATAGTGTAGATTTTAATAATAGGCGAATTGGTATTTAGATTTTGATAGTAACTGAATAAATCGTATGCTAATATCGTCTACCATTATTTATGGCAGAAGCCTCACATAACAGGCTCTTAAATCAACTGCAAGAAAAACAGCTGCAAAAGGACATCTGGTATAAAGTGGGTCTCATCGATACGCAACAATATCCAGCGCCGCACGGTAGTTATTCTATGAAATTTTAAACCATCAGTACGAATGAGGATCGCTTGAATAAAACTTGATTTGTATTTGAATGATTTGTAGTGCAATTAGACTCGCTTTTGACAATAAAATTAAAGAAAAATGTTTTTGAAGCTAATTTCAGGTTACGACTCTGCATATAACAAGAAGGTCGCCATTTTGAGTATCTAATGTAATTTCAAAGTAATTAGGAATTGATTATTTACAAGAATCCAATTTACTAAGCCAAAATTTTTAAATCAGGGTCTGAAGTGAAGAATGCCTGCTTTGTAAGGTATTGTGTTTGTGGTTATGGTTTGTAACTAGCTGTTAAAAACCATTGTCGACTAAGATTTACGATTTTTGTAGGGAAAAATTTTAAACAATTTTTAATTTCGACAACGTGCTCTCTGTGATATTTTGAACGTAATGACCTGAAAACAAAAAAAAAATTTGATTTATTTGACTTTATAGCGTCCTGACATTGTTAGAATAATTAAATTGAAAAAAATGAAACGCCCATTTTATATTACGGTAATTGTAGATTATTGACCTTGGGTTTTTAATTTTTTTAGGGGAAGTAGAAGGATGCTTTTTTACGAAAATGCTATACGATGGGCCAGCCTGTATATATGCATACATGTTTTTTATTATATTACCAGCAATTAATATTTACTTTACTAGAATGATTTCATTTAAAAGTTTTCCATTTAGTTTTTAATTTAATGTTGATTCAGTCGATTAAAGTTTTAATACGACACCATTTCGAGTGAAGTAGGTCCGGCGATTAAAGTTAAGTATGTCAAAAGTCGTGTCAAATAATAAAAGATATAACACTGCCGAGTGGGTTTGAATTTTAAACGAAGGCATGCACCATTAATCATATTACGTTAGGCTGATTTTTGAAAAAGTCAAGTGTCCTTGAGATAATTGTAGAGGGGTTATGAGAACCCTCGAAACCCTTGTTCTGTATGTATTCATTAGAATTCGTATCCTCAAGTGCGAATTGCACAGTTTGTCGTGGGCATTGCGTTTGCAATGTTTACATTTTGAGATTAATTAATTCTTCTACCTGACATTTCTCGATCTTTTGGAACAACAACATTCTTTCAGCTTTTGTTGCTAAGGAGCTTAATTAATTTTCGTGTTAATACGAACGAGCGAGAGCAGACGAATTATATACCATTATCCTAATGGGTAAATGTTGTTTTAGTCAGATTGTACACATGTATGAGTGTAAACTTCGTGATTAGAGTTGGTAATTTGATTTTGAAATAAAGTCCTCATTATTTCACAACTGACAGCTTGACAAGCCTGTGGTGAGAGATTAGAATAACAAGTCGCCTTTACGAATACGTGTTCAGTTTTAACGTTTTTTTACCAAGAAATTTGATAGCTTCGAATTGGTCTGAATGATACAAATTCCAGAAATGTACTGTGTGTAGCACTAGACATATAAGAAGGTTTCAATGAAAACTCTCGTTCAGAAGATGCCTCTTTGAATTTTCCTTTTGATCCAATTTATTCTCAGTTGACAACTAATTTGTCGGTTCGCTAGTTTATAACAAATAGGAAAGAATATAAGGAAGAAGCATTTATTTAAGTGTTTCGGTTTTTTTGATATTTGTTTTTTTTTGTAATTTGGCGAGTTTCGAATAAACCAAAGCTTATTTAATAAACAAAGGTCAACGGAATTTTTGCGATAACGATTTAACCTCAGCTACTAGTAGCTTTTCTTCCTACACAGGCTTTGTAGCAATTAATCATGCAGCACAAAGTAATTACTATTGACACTATTCACAAAAATTTGTACACCAACTCTAAATTGCCACCTTACAAACATGTTGAATTGAAAATTTCAACAATGTATAAATAAATAAATTCATCAAACTTTGAATATGCTGAAAATACAGACTGTTTATAAAGGAATGTGTGTCAAGTGGTCTATTAAATTTGAGGATTTATTAATTTTGCCGCTTCTCATAAATTGTTGAATCTTTGAGTCTATACTATGTTAATCAACTTAAAATTTAAAACGTCAGATTGAAATTATTAAGTAAATTTCATTTTATTCATGGGACATGTTAGTTTGCTCATTTAGAACTCGTACTTTTTTAATCCAGATATATTCTGAAAAACTAGCAAAGAAACTAGCAGAATTGTTAAACAAAGTAATTAGAACGCTTAGTATACCAGCAGACTGGCACAAAAGCGGCACAAAAACTAACCCCGAGAATTACAGAGGAATAACCTTACTCTGCACTACCATGAACTTATTCACAAGTATCCTCAAAGGTAAATTCGAACAGACAATAGAAAATAAAGATGAACAGCAAGGATTCTAAAGAATTCTTAAGAATTTAACAACTCTGCTTGCTTCATAAACCTAACAAAAGCGTTCGACAAAGTCCAGCTATCTTAGTATACTATACATATTAAAAGAGAAACAAATCGATTATAAACATTATTAATAAACAAAATACTGGAAATGTACTTCTTATAAAAGTTGAACACCAGACAACAACACCCTAGTTTATTTCTTTTCAACCTTATAATGGACGAACTTATCCAGTAAGTGACAGCAGTAAAGATGTAGTTAGATGTGGTAAGAAAAAAAAAGGGGATACTGGCGAGACCATGTAGATAGGATGAACCAGGATAGAATAACTCACTAAAGGGGAAAAATCAGTAGGACGTAAGGCAGCGAGAAGAGCGCCTAAGAGATGGCAAGACAGCTGGAGGTCTAATTCTCAGGAAAATTATCTCGACTTAGAACATCCTTTGAAAAATGAATAGACCATTAGGTCGTCTTAAAGAAGAAGAAAAAGATATTCCGTTATGTACTCTAAATTATTCCTTGTTGTATGAGTTGTTTTCCATCTTGTTGAAAGCATCCGGTTATCCACTCATCATAATGTAATTTTTTTTAAATCCTTTAAAATTTCGTCGGTCGGAGCCAAAGCTTCGTATCTCAAAATCACTTAAGGCATATTTTTGTATTGTGTGCAACACAAAATACACTTAAGTGATTTTGAGATACGAGGTTTTGGCTCCGCACCGACGATTTGTCGCTTATTCCGTAATAATTGTAAAAAAATATGTTTAATTATTATTCTCATCTAGAAATGGCTAACCAAATTTCAACCTTAAGTGGGTCTCTGTAATCCAAATTCTCTTTATTTTGTCATTCTTCTATAAACAGCTTGTATAAATTTCCGTCGAAAATAAATACAATAATAAATTGACTTAATAAACACCTAAATTCTGATATATTTTCGCTTTAAAAAATAGTGTTTTTAAAGGCCTAGATTATGATGAAAGACTAACGACAGACATTTGAAATGTTTAGTTAAATCCATTGCATTATAAAATTATTTATATTTCGTAATGACTTTATCAATGGTGCGCGTTCATCTACAATTACAAATTAACAGTTTGTCATTCTCGGAATTATTATGTAATATTATCGCACCGTTTATTGTAGGTATGTTTATAGTTACATGACCCGCATTCATTCATTCACTTTCAACACAAGACACCCATCTATTGATGTTTAAATTGATCAGGTTGAACTTGGCCCGAAAGTGATTTATTAACATAATATAGGCCGTGAAATAGCGTATCTTATTTTACCTTTTAAAAACCTTCGTAGTTTGGTCAAGTGATTCATGAGATTTTATGATTAAAAACAGCCATGGTGGATATAGGTGATTGCAATATAATTAGCGATCAAGTTCTAGTTTACTTTTTAGACGATAATAAATATTCCTATTTACGTCAAATAAATAGTTGAAAACGTTAACGGAAATACAACTTTCAAAATTTTATTTTTGTTGTAAATTTACATGGAAACTGTATAACATGAAAATACTGCGATCATAAATTAAGTTATTTTCGGCGCGTGTGTTATTACAATGCTTTCATCAGAATTTGTAATTTTAACACAGATCATTTGTACCTCTGCTATTTTGCTTGAAAACAAAAAAAAAAAATGGACGTATCTCATCTCGTGTATTTTTAGCATTGGGCCATCGATCAGTTGCACAAAGCCTTTCACGACTTCAAATTTCACTTCACTCCAGCTTCTAACAACTGCAATTTGAAGTTTTCCGACGTCGCGGCGTTTAAATTAAATTTGCAAAAATATCAACCGCAAATTGTTTACCGAAATTGATGAGTTTTATAAAATTCTTTTGATTTGTGCGCGCACATTATGTTCAGGAAGACGTGCGTAAATAATGAATCACAGCTGATTCTTTTCAGATTGTGCATTTAATTCCGGCTTTTTGCTACTGCTGTAAACACATTCTCAGTCGGTGCAACTGCCATATATCAAAGTGTGTGACGCCGTCTACTATGCGACTATTTTAGTCGTTTTGATGCCTCAACATTGAATTTCAGATTATAATTCATTCCGTCAGGATTTTCATGCCTGTTGTTATAGCACTTACTATTAGCTGCCAAAACATTTCACAGCAATTTTTCTCAAAAAACAATAAACGTCGACGGAAATAACCTTTCATTGTGTAGGGAGTAATCTCTATCGCTGGGCACATTTCTGTTTCTTTGAATTAGGAAGACGGAATGTGGGCGATTACTTAATGGACAAAGCTTAAGTGATGTTAATATTTATAATTGTGAGGAAACTTCCCGCCATTCAGCACAATGTACATACACGTGGGCAAATATAACATTCCTTAATTTTTTTATTGTTGATAAATAGAACACATAACGAACTAGAGTTCGTTACCTTCTCATCGACTAATTATTGCTTAGAGTTTTTTTTTTTTTTTTTGTTAAATTAATTTATAGACTATAAACTTTTAACACCATTTGGCTTATGCAATTAAAATGTCTAACAATTAACCGATACGTTCATATGAATTAAGACATCAAACGATTAATCCGTGTTGTTGTTGGGTTTCAGTTTCTACCAATATAAACAGATTAATCCGGGACGCATTCATCATTCAAGCTATGCGTCAAGTTTGAATTGCAAAGCACAAAAATAGCAGGCACTTATACGAATAGGTTTTTCACAAGTAATCAATAAGCCATTAAACATTTTCGAAGTTGTAGCCTTTTTTTTGGTACCCATATGGCTCCCTAAATTCGCCTCCTTCAACCATTAAAATTGATTATTGCCAGTCAATGCTGCATGCAGCTATTTTTAGAACGTAACTGTATTATTGAATGCGTTGTGGCAAAACGGTGGTGGTATCATAAAATTGTCGCACCCACTATTTGGCATGAGAATGGACTTGAATTTCATATCATATGACAGTTATCTCCTCCGCACTTGGCAGCAGTTTATATGTGGTTTTGTTTTTCTTAAGTTGCTATATTTTGCTGTCAGTTTGTATAGGTTTGATCAATTATTTAGATCTTTTTGCTATACAATCTTCCGTGTCAAGATTAACCACTTCATTGTAAATTTATTCACTTTGTTCTTATCCAAATTGTGACATATGATATCTGGAATGCAACTTAACAATGTACTATTGAAATTTATATGCAGTCATTCCTTGACAACTGGGAGAGTTACGATCCTAAAAAATGTTGCAATTCAGAAATCCGCGGGAAACGATTCTGTGATGAAGTGTAAACTAGAAGATTGGGGCAAAATTTACAAAACTTATAAATGCAACAAGTAATATACTTTTCACGATATGTATTGTGTTATTTTACAAATTAATTATAAATTCATTATAGCTTGCTTTCAATACTTCTAGCCTTTTGCAGGAGCTTTTCTACCCTGAAATCGGTTTCTGTATAACCGAGCAACGCCAGAAATAACCCTAAATGTACTATTTATCTAAAAAATATTACTAACTAACATCAAAATTTAAGCTTGATTTTTTTGTTTGAGATGGTTGTTGGTTCTGATTGGGATATTATGTTAAACCGTTTTTAAGATCTAATATTAGTAAATTCTCCATAATCTTCACTGAAAATTCAAAGGGAATTCCAAAATAAGTAATTAAGATGTCTAAAACATTACTTACTTTAGTGCAACAAAATTTCAAATTTAAACGCCGCACTAACTATCGATATGGACCTACTTGCAAATGAAAAATTTTAAAGCCATACAATATAAAATCATTGCATTAATTATTCCACGACCGCAATTTTGTACATACAAAATTTTGTTATATACTACCTCTACCGAACTTTGAATTTAAGCTTTTCTTAAGCTTTGAAACAACTTTTTGAAATAACATTTTTTACAAAAGTAACAAATAAGACTACTTTGCTTTAGGTCAATTTTGTCTTTAGTAATTTTTAGAACATTCTGTACATTTGCATACAACTTTGGCAATTGTTTATGACTGTCCAAGACAAGCAAAACTTTCTATAAGGAGTAACTTTTTGTCGTAAAATTGAAAATAAAAATGTTTTTCCTCTTGTCAACTCCATTCGTGAACACATCATATGAGTGGATGAAACGCCGATTTACGCTATTGCGACTTACACGAACTCGGAATTACGCGATTTGGAGTTTTCCTCCCTCGACATTCCCTGTATGACGGAGGTTACACGCTCAGTCTGGCGTCAGTTCAGTCTATGATCTTGATCGGGAATGGACTGATGGTAAACTGATGGACTGATGAATGATATTACACGTTCAGTCCAAACTAACATTAGTATCCTTCCGAACGCCGTCAAGTTTGAACGTTTTTTCTTGAAGACGATGGATTTTGCTACAAACAAAATGCGCAAAAAGGAAAAGATGGACTAAACCATGGCTGATTATTTCATGATCGTAAAAAAATCGGTTGCTTGTTATGAAAAGATCTGGAGAGTAAAAAAGTCTTCGTCTCACCAGACGACTATACTGGATTTTGAGAAGCCATCCACTTTAAATTAAGCTACTTGGTGCATAATTTTTATATTCAGCATAATCATTAATTGTGATTACAATTAGTACTAATAAATTAGCATATTTCTTATAGATTTTGCTATTGGAGAACCGATTATCTCACGTTTGTATCCTAACTTGCGCTTTTTCTCCGTAATTTCGGGGTATCACTGTATTGAAATAAATTGAAAAGGTAAGGGATTTTTATTCATCATTGTTTCTAAATATATTTTTTTTCAAGTTGCTTGAAACATACTTCACCCAATTAAATTAAAATCCATTATGGTATAGGTCCTATAAAACAATTTTTCTATGCCCTGGTAGAAACATACCTAACTAACTATTGAAATTTGTTAGCCAACAGCACTAAATAATTCAAATGACTTAAAGTTGGTTAATCACTATATAAATTATTGCTAGAAGAAAGGAAATACTGTGGAATCTCATCGAAATCAAATACCTTGTACATTTTTAATTGCCACTTAACAAACTTTAGATCTACTAGAAATTGACATAAAAGAATTAGGAAACTGTAAACACATCTATGTTTGTAAGAGTTTGAAAAGGAATTACGTTACCTTATTAAACCAATGCCAAAAATGTATAGCAATTAAGTTAATAATACTTTGCATAAATAATAAACTGTCGGTACTCGAATGCAAATCAATAACTATTTTTCAGTTCTTAAAATCGACTGTGAAGTAATCGTAGGCAATTACTTTTCTAATTTATAATAATTCTCATGTTAGAATGTTATAAAACGGATACAACTCCCTCACAGTTACATATTATT
This sequence comes from Dascillus cervinus, assembly GCA_949768715.1. Taxonomy (NCBI): domain Eukaryota; kingdom Metazoa; phylum Arthropoda; class Insecta; order Coleoptera; family Dascillidae; genus Dascillus; species Dascillus cervinus. Next base: position 12,583,298 of record OX458316.1, on the reverse strand, counting down.
TTTGAAAGTTCATTTATGCAAATGAAGTGCCTACGTGAGTAAATTATATCTTCTTTTTATATGAATTAAAAACAAAAAGCTTCACCAGTTAACAGTAGAATAAGCAAATTCTCCGTATAAATTTTTGCTACGCGTAATTCTCAAATTAGCGTGTCATCTTTAGTATTTTATTAATGTGAATTCAAAGGGCGCATTGTCCCTTCATCTTTTAAAAGCATTCCACTGTTTATCAGCGCTTGCTGCTACTTCTGTATAATTCAGCTGATGATTCATTTGTATCATAAACTTTCTCGACCCAACAACGTGCCGTTTCATTGTGATTTGTTTCAACGTTTTTACCTTCTGTCACCTAATTCTTCTTCCTCTTCCCCAATTCATTTCGCATGATGAAATGTTAACTTATTTGCAGCCATGTTAAGACGTCAATTTTAATGCATTAAGGAAACAAAGTACACATACAATCTCATCAAAGTAGATTGATTCTCTAACATTTGCCGTTAGACTGCTGCGATTGCGAATCGTGTCTGTGAAGTAGTATCAGTATCGATCAGTGATACTAATCAATCACAAAATTGACGTTCTTACAAGCCATTGTTCAAGATGCGTTATTGGGGTCGTCGTGACTCGAATCGACAATAGAAACTCATCTTATTTGTAATTTTATTAGAGAGCAGAGAGTTGTTGAAAGATCTCTCAACAAAGACTAAATATTGCAGTTGGTTACCCTCGCTTATAGCTTCTTCAAATTGGAGTTCTAATTGTTTTCTTTTTATTAGATTTTTTGTTGACGATGTTATTACAGTTGGTTAGGCTATCCAATTAGTGCCACATTGGTAACTGTAACTAATAGGAAATAAAACAAATTTTTACCGTTGAAAATTTTGTTAATTAGTTACTTTTAAGTTCCTAAAAGTTGGCTAAAAATTAAATAAACAAGATATGTAGGTAGTAAAACAATAACGAGAACGTTTCCAAAAGCTCTTAACATATATTTCACTACTTCTTTCTTTACAACAGTTACAATACATTTAAGTACATATTTGGAGTTGCATTGAACTTTGGATTTATAAATTTTAAAGGCTAGTAATTTCAAAAGTTTTTCGGAGAAGTTTCATTTACTAAGAAGTTATAAAATTTTTATCGCAGCTGTTTATGTTTTTTAATATCAAAACTACCAATTGGATATTTAATATTACAATTTTTTTAAATGTTTTTGATGTTATAAGATTTATTAATTTTCACTTCTTACGGGAGTTTAAAATATTAATAAGAATAACAATTAGGTAATTTTCTATCTACTTTTGAAAGTTATATCCAACAGGGCTAAATAAAGTCAAATTTTACTATAGTTGGTTTTTAAATGAGAGCGATAATTAGACGGCTCTAAAAAATATGTTTTTTTTACTTTGTATTGGTAGTAATGCATGTTTATTAACATAACCTTTACAATTTTGACAGAATCACTTAAATGTTACAGAATATTGAAGACAAAGCTTTCCTCATCGGCAGCTTTCTTTGATAGAAGCATTTTGAAGCTATATTAATAATAACTTTAAACCGACAGATAAAACATGCCAATATCAGTGTAATTAACATAAAATTAAAAAAGAAATTCACAACCTTCCCATTTCCCTCTCATTTAAAAATTAACTATAGTTTAGAAGCTTTTCTGATTAAAATTTGATTTTAATTTATTTGACTATTTGTGTGTGTCGAAAAGTTCATTACAAAAGTTTTACCAAACTATTCAGAACAACAGTTGGGACTTCAATTTTATCTGCTATTGGAGCAATACTTGATTTAGTAATTTCAGACAGTACCTTTTATAGTTACGACGAAGAACTATTCAAGCCATTATGTTTGATACACGAGTCGTATTTTCTCAAGTAATAGGGTTTGCTGTTAACTGCAGCAATATATTCATAGACACAACAGAATTATGCAAACCTATTGAGAAAAAAAATTCCGCGTATAGGTTGCTTGCTTTTGACAATGTAAAGGTTTAGGGTCGAGATAAGTTCAAGCTATTCTTTAAAAGTGTTGCATTATCAAGATAAACCATTTATATTGAAAACCAGATATGGCACTATTCAACTTTTCTATTGAAAGCTGCCCATGACAGTTTTCCAAAATAGAAAGATGCATTTTTAAAACTAACGCTATTATGTTGCATTTATGAAGAGTATAATAGAAACATAATGAAAAAAATAAGCTCTCATGATAAACGATTGTTTACACTTCGCTACTTTTATTGTATAAACACGAAAACATAACTTTATGGTTTTTGTAATATTACTGACATGTTACCGTTATTATAGCTTGCAAAAAACGGAAGTATTTTCGTCTGCAAACAACTTTATTCTGAAGTCATTATATTTATTGAAGTATAAATTAACTAGTACTTTTTGTACAGTTAAAATCGAAGAATTTATAATTGTTTCTCTTTAAAAAAAAATCCATCGTCTAAGGTGGTCGTTTGGTCATGACACACGGTTGGAGATTGAAAGGTCCAGTTTCAATTCCTGGGGCTTAGCCTCCAGGTGATGGACCCACCTGACCGTTAATTGGGTACCAAACTCTGCATGGGTGAGAGAAATATGACGGCCGTGATATAAAATAATCAGACAAAGGACCCGAAGGGTATTCATAACCGCTGTCTGAAATGTTGTAAAAAAATGTTAAAAGTGCAGAAAATGTTTCAGTAACATGCTGAAAAGGGTTCTTATGATGGTTAGTAGTAGATACCTGCTCTAATTAAAGCACTCAGTATGTAATCACCGTAATATCGATTACCCTGTAGTTGATTTTAATGATTAAATAGACACTATCGGTAAATAATGAACGTTGGAGATTCATGCGGTCACGTAAAAACGACCGCAACACTAAAAATATTTAATGATATATTGATTGCTTCTGAGAGTCCCATTCATATAAGTACCTCCTATTTTTATGTTTTTGCGTTTGGAAGTTGACACTTTGCATGAATGATGAATGCGCCGTAGATTAATCTGTTTATATTAGTGGTAAACTGATCCCTAAACAAAGCAGATGGGTCGCTTAATGTCTTAATGTTTGTGTACACACCCGTTTAATTGTCCAACAAAAAAGTGCGCACACGCTGAGCATATTTTACCGCTTGAATCGACTTACAATAATAAACATATTCAGTAAAGTGTTGTGGTTCAATCTCACGGCCCACGACTGCAATTATGAACCTCCAAGCGATGCGGCAACCTTAAAAACGCCTGATTTATTGCTTACAATGAATCAAATGCGGTTGTAATTCTAAACGGAAATATAAAATGCACATTTTTCCATTCGAAATTATGAACATAAAAATAACGGAATTTTTTACTTCGGCGAGAGAGCGCATTTTAAATTCAGAAATATGTACTTACACCCTGTTTTCGCGTTTGGTGGTCTTATTTAACCATTGGAAAATTTACTGAACGGACTCCCTATTGGTCGTATATCCAAAACCTGTCTTTGCTCTAGGGTAATTTATACAACTGTTAGGCAAACATCTAAGAACCCCCCGATGTGAAAACGTATAATTAGAAAACAAAACTCCGTCAGTGGGCAATTATTCAATCATCAGTGGGATGCAGTTAAAACTGCAATTGCACTGTCACGTAATTACCCCCAATTTTAAAATTTTTCAAACCAACATGAAACGTGCAGGTGCTGGGAACTTTTTTATGCTGTTCTTTCTTTATTTAAAAGTTCTATTTTACCCCTTAAAAGAATAAGTGTGTTTTATTGTAAGTATAAATTCCTGTTATTTTTCTTATGAACTTCCTTGCATATGTACATTTTCTTCGAGGAGTATTTCAACTGCAGGCAAAGTTGTACCCACTGTAATAAAACTACAAACAGAACATTATCATTAACTACATCACATATTTTGAAAGAGCTTGTAAGTTATTTAGTCGAACTCCTATTTGATCACGTTTACAAGTTTCCATATTATTCATATAAGTAGGTATATTCTCGAGTTAACTTTCTCTAATACTTTTTATTAATTTCTGTATATTTTATTTATACGAGGTTCGTGCGGTATAGTATATATGTATGGATATCACTGGAACCATAATACCTATTAAAAATTAAGGAAAAAGTGTGCAATTTACATGTTACATCAGTTAAAATGTACACTTTTGATGAGTGCAAAAGAATTTCCAAAATATTTTTATTTGAAGTCGCAAAGTAAACAAAAAGATTTGGAGAAAATTTCGTTGTTTAGTTTTTTATTTCAGAATGTGGCAATTATTCATAACATTAATTTTGCAACTTGATTCTTGAGTTGGATTAATTTTAATGTGGAAATATGAAAAATTATATTATTTACGACTTGAAAGTGCGGTCAACTGGCAGCACAATAGTTTATGATCGATCCATCAAACTGGATAGATAGAGCATTTCGGTTTTCACCAATATCGTATTCTTGAATTACCTTTGAAAGAAAAAATAAAAGAAGTTTTTAATATTAGGTTTATTATTTTACAAAAGATGCTCAAAATGTTCCTTCTCTTGTTCTATGCTTGTACGGATGCGTCTTCGAAAACTACCGTGAGCCCTCCTTGCCAAATTTGTGAAGAAATATTGACGACCCTTCCATACCTGTAAAATGTATCCTGTACTCTTCAACTGCTTTAGTTTACGATAACTGCCATTTATAATAAGTCAAGTATCCTTAAATGATCTCATTATTGGATAAATTATCCACCTTCTCTTAAATTATGTAAAAAATACCTTGTATTACGAAAATGTCTTTATTTAAAAAACGTAAATTGCGAAAGTTAATTCAATTACACCAAATTGTGTGAAAATACCCTAATGATTCCTACATTAAAAAAAACAACTAATAACTTGAATAACTAGTCATTGAGCCAAAATTTTACCTGATTTTTTAAATTTTCTTCTTGGTTTCTTTGTTCCTTAGTAATAAAAAATTGCTCGCGCAATTTATGAGAATTAATAAACTATTTTGAAGGGCTATTTTGTCACTGGCGGTAAAACTTATACAGTCGTCTTCGATAATTCGGACTAATTAAAACCTCGGTGATCCGGATAAGCAAATAATTCGGATTACTCAAGTTTTTTTTGTTGAAAAGGGAAATATTTAATACAATGTAACTACAAAATAGTACATAAACAAAATTATTTAAAACAGGAGCATAGTTTTTAAATTTTATATTATATTGTGAAGTATTTTGTAATTGTTGTTTGCTTGGTCCATTTTAAAAGCCGTTTCCTTTAATCTTTATCTACAAGAACATCATGTAGGGCTGGTTGAGGCAAATTGAGACTTCATAAATGACAGAAACCTCTAAAAGCCAGGTCCGAATTACCGAGTACTGTCAAATCCGGATTATAAAGTAACAATACAATTGAAATGCTTGGCCAGATTATTGAAGAATCCGGTGTAACGAAGATTCGGATTATCGAGGTCGCACTGTAACACCCTCTACAGCAGGCCAGTGCAAACTTTTTAACTGACGGCCCATATCTACTACATAATAGGCATTACACTTCATTTTATTTTACTTCAAATGGCAAATGGCAGAAAAAAGTAAAAATATTAAAAATTCAGTAAGGTTGCAGTCAATATTACCGTAATATTATAAAATTAGCGTTTTATTTTTTTTCAAATTTAATTATTCCAACGGCGCCAGGACGCTATAAAACCAAATAAACAAAAATAATATTGTTTTTCAGGAAAATATCACAAAGAACACGTTGCCGAAATTTAAAATTTTGAAAGATCATAAATTTTAGTCGACAATGATCGCTTAACGACTAGTTACTAACCGTAATTACAAACAGAATACCTTACAAGGCAGGCATTTTTCATTTCAGATCCAGACTTAAAAATTTTGGTTCAATAAATTAGATTCTTGTAAACGCAATGAAAACCTTTCCTTCAAATTACATTAAATGTTCAAAACGTAAAGCTTCTTGTTGCATGCCGAGTCGTAAGCGCCTCCTAAAATGAGCTTGAAAAACATCTTTCTTTCATTTTATTCACAAAAATTCCCGCAAAATGTGCGTCCAATTGCACTACAAATCATTTAAATTCAAATCAAGTTTCATTCCAACGAGCTTATTGGTTATTCCATAGAATACCTGGCATACGGCTCTGGGATATTGTTGCTTATGTTATGTTTTTATTGCTGTCGCTTTAAGAGCCTATCATAAATAATGGTACTAAAATCTAAATGCCAATTTGCCCATTATTAACATCTACACTGTAACGTAAATGAGCTTGCGAAAACAAATTTTAGATAGCTTTAATAATTTGATAATAAATCGTTATCAAAGTCAATTTTCCCACTGATTTAAGTTAAAAACAAATTCGGCCATTTGGTGGTTTGTCATTAAAGAATATTGCTTCCAATTTTCAGAATTGTTCCACTACTGAAAAAAGGTTTTACCTCAAAAGTGCTATACGATGGATCACCCTGTATTCTCTATCGTGTTTGCTTTAAAAATCTGTTCTTTCCTGAATTTACATTCGTAGATCTTGTTAATGTAATATAATCTAAACCTAGCTTCAACTCGCAGAGGTGTTAAATCTGACTCGTACTCTTTTCTTCGTAGGCAATTAAATAATGTTTTCAAAACATTACGATCCATGTACATGGATGCGTGTCTGCAGAGTTATGATGTACTGTTACGGCCACCGAAATGTGCACGATTTTTTTTATCAACTTGATTTTTGCTTCATATCATAGGCGTCCTAAAAAAATCAGCCAAATGTCAATATTATTTTGTTTATGACAAATATTATTTCACGAAAGTCACTGGATAAAGCCAGCTTTAATCTATGGAAAAATAGGAAACTTTGTGTCAGGTATCGTGTACATTTCGGTGGCCGTAATAGTACCTAAGTATAATTGGAAATTTGTTCGGTTTATTATTCTATAATTCATTCACGGTCGATATAAACCTTTTCTTGCAACCCCTATGTGCACTTCACACACTTATAGATTAGTGCTTTTGTTAGTAATTTTGAATCTACAATTATTTTTACCAATTTATTCTTTGATACATTCCTTATAATCTAATATTTATTTTACCCCCACGAAAAGATCGATCGCTTATATTTTAAGCTGACTTTCATTCAAAATAATGCTTTTTTGTTATTTGTATGTACAAAAAACAGAGTGGAATAGGTATATCGCAATTTTTTGCACATGTTAATTAAACATGGATCGAAGGTTTAGCTGTATCTGATTCTCACAAAGCCGCACAAAGAGAAAAAAACTTTTATTATCTTGTTTCGAATATACCTACCGCATATATCAAGATGCATGCAACTGAAATTGTTAGTCATCCCGTGAATAAGATATCTGCAGAACAAGCAAAACCTCTTCAGGAGTGTAGGACGAATAAAACAGTGCATAAGATTTTTTTCTTCATTTTTTAAAAAGTTGCATACAACAGCCAATCCATTTAGGGTAAGAACGTAATGTTCAAGTTCCCATTGCCATCCGGAATTTAAAACCAACGAATCGTCTTTTAAGGTTATAACGATAAATATCACACAGTGAAGGGATCCAACAGTTAATCGCTGGAACATCAAATGGGCAGTGTTTATTGCTTCTGCAAAAGGATACTTGTATTAAAGCTATAACTGACCGTTCTTTTCAGTACAGTTCCGGTCTGGTTTTATTTGCAATAAATTTGTAAAGTACCCTCGAGATCAACAGAGCGGAATCTGTACAATGAAATTTGGTTACGGCTGCTCTTGAGGTACTCCTACACTTTTAACCTTTTGATAGAAAAAAAAATGTAAAAAATTGGAATTGTATACTATCTAATACAGTCATACCCCACTGAACGCTACCTCGGTTAAATTTTAGTCTCAAAAAATAAATATTCCATGACTTTAAATTAAAGTATTTATGATGCGTTAAAATGACCGCGGGCTTTAGGGATTTTTTTCTGAGCGTTAAGTGGGGTATTACTGTATGTATTTAATTACGATCATTTGTCTGATTCATGTTTTTACCACCGACTTTGTACACAGAAATTCACTCGTTAATATTTAATGTATTGCACACTGGATGACACTTACACAAGCAATTTGTTGCCAAGCTCTCGAGTAAAGCTTGCCGTAATTCAAATTACCACGGAATGTTTGGCTATTTGAAATGAAGTGCGGAATAAGGTATTTCAACGCGTGAATTTGTAGAACCAACTACTGCCGATGTGTGCAGTGCAGACGTTCTATGCAATGCCCTACGATCAAGTTGTGTGGTCTTCAAGATAACAACGGTTTATCTACCTTCAGTAAAACCGTTAAAAACAAATTACGATTATCGATTTGTGGTTGCCCATGCATTTATGTATGAACAGCCCTATTAAATGATATCACAGACGTTTTACGAACTGGCGTTATTTTCATCTCGGAAACAAATTATACCCAACCCATAGCCTTAAGTAGTTTTATTTATAGCGTGCATATTGACTCAAACTCGAACAATGGCTGAAATTAAACTCGAGCATTAAACCGAAAGATTTTAGTATACAGGATGAACCAAAACGACAAAGATAAGTCAAATTGAAGAAAATACGAATAAATGAAAGCCCCATTTCAAAGAAAAATATTCGCTTTGAGTGTTCACCAGAATTTTTGTCTGTCAGTTTTATTAGATTCAAAGATTAAAGCGTCTGTTACAAAAGAACAAGAATTCTTGTAATTCATCGATGCGGCAGGATGCTGATTCGTGCGACAGTTTCGGATGGAGCGACACACATTTTCGACGACCTTCGATTTTTTCCTCAAAAACACAAATGCAGTCGGCGAAAACGAAATTACTGAAATTGAATGTGATACTATCGTGTTACCATGTTGGTACACAGCCAACAATAGCGGGGTTTCCTAATATGTATGTAAATGAAAATGGGCGTTCGCTTTTCCAACTTTGGAAACAGAATTACAACTGAAGGAAATAGGGGCATCTTTGATCTTTTATTATGTTTTATTCACTTATTTCCTTTTACCGACGACGGTAGATTCGTATCAATTAATGTTCTTGTTTAAATGTTTGACCCAGTGACTTTGTTCACTAGGTTTGTAACGCCGACGATACGTGTCGCTGAAACACAATGCAGTTAATTAATACCCAATAATGCCACCACACGAGCGTCATGATCCAGAGGAATTAACGTTGGTTATTTAGGTTGCACAGTTTGTAATTTTCATAAGTGCATTTAAGCCAGAATATGTACAAAGTTACAAAATCCCCTACAGTAATAATTGCGAGTCTCGAATGTATAAAGTTTTGTTCGTCGATTAAAATTTTGTTTATAAAGCAAATCGTGGAGAAACTAAACTAACTTGTTTTGTTGCGTCTAGTTTTTTAACAATAATTACTTACATGAAAAACCAGAGTTTATATGTGCAACTAGAAAATAAATAATATGAAGTGTGATACAGTCTTATAATCCAAATTATTGATGGTTCAGAACCCGTGATAATCCGGATTCAAGAAATTTTACATTATGTATGCTGTAGTGCAGATGTTTATGGTCTTGGTAATGGGGATCTTCGTTTTATATTCCAACACGCGTTAATATTCGTTAAGGAAATAAAAGCATTTTTGAGAAGCCAAAATTTACCAGTGAAGCATTTTTATTCATCGATAATGGCACAGAAAAGAACTTCATAACCTTCGCTAAGCAGTTTATGATAATGTTTCTTCCATTTTAATTGCATTGCGCTTATACAGACTTTTTAGATCAAAACACAATTTATTTAACGAAGTTACATTATAGAAAAAGGTTGTTACTCGAAATTCCGACAAAAGATCTAAGTAAATATTTGAAAAGCGTTGATTTAAAAGTACATTATACTTTATCATATGCTGAACACCCACTATCCACCCATGCGAGTAAGTGAGTGCGAGTAACGCCCTAAATTTATAGTAACCAACAAGAATTTAAGTTCCAAGTGCTGATCACGCTGCTACGGCACTATATGTGGTAGTATGTATAGAAAACTACGATGCAAGAGTTTCGAAAAATTTTGGAAGAAGATTTTGATCCATGTTATGCAGTTGAGGACGTTACACCATTAATTTTACTTGGCGAAACTATTCAATTCAAAGCAAACGGAATTGAAAACATACGTTGAATATTAGCGGACAATTGGTAGTGAAGCAGCAGTGACCGATTGGTTTAATGGAAACTCAAATTTTTAAATGAAGTCGATACTATAGAAATTGCTACTGATGAAGACAGAAGCGAAGAAGGAGCTAATCAGTTACTAATTCTCGGTTGAGACGTTTTGGTGTATGCCTGATATTCTTACCAAGTAAACGAAAATAACGTGTTTCGAGAACCACTAAAAAAGAAATCAAATCAAACTGAAATTGCATACTAAATTTTGTTCTTGAAACATTTTTTTCTTCTTCTCTTTTTTGACTTTTTGTCTAAGCATTCGGTAATCTAGATGTTATGATAACATCTGGATTGTCGAGGTATCACTGTATGAGTTGTTTATTCCAATTTGCAGAATAATTTCTAAAGCATTGAATAATTCATATAAAAAGTGAACAACCGCTCGTTCATTAGTATATTTCTATTTAATCGTTTCAACGTAAATAGAAATCACCAAGACCTACTCTTTTTAGTTTGTCTTAAATGGTATTTAAATTGAAACAAGAACAATCGTTAATGTAGAAACAAAAAATTTGATTTCGGAAACCTTAAAGCCCATTAATTATCCTATAACGAAAACAAGATTTATCTACAAGTTGAACGTGGCAGTTAACTCCGTAAATCTGTGTTGCATCGCTTTGCTGATATCTTCATCCATTTTGAATTATTACAACCTAAAACCTAATCTCTAACGGAACCTTGTTTACCAAACGATTTACTCATTAAGTACCTTTGATCAACATTTGATGCAATATACCCCTTTACCGGATTTAATTTGAATAACATTAGATTAATAAAAGTTGTCTTTTAAGCAGACGTGCTGGTGACATTTACTGTTAGGAATAAAAATTATGTTTGGGAAAAGTTTAAATTACGACGAACACAGTTCCAGTTCTTCTCTAGCGTTGCATTTTGGTAGAACTTTCTAGGCCTAGCTTTATAATGTGGTCACTTAAATTAATTATTCTGTCCTAAGAAACAAAACTAATTAAAACTTGTTCCATTAATAGTATTGATTATAATGCACAAGTCAATGTTTTTTGTACGTCTGCTTAAATGATCGATTAATTTTTTAGCTCGTCCCTCGGCAATTAAAAATCATTTGCGCAAATTGTTATGAACGATGATAGGTAAATAGAGCGGAATCTTTCAAGGATGACATCAAGCAGACCGGGAATTAAATTGAATTATTCATCACGTAATAACTGCGATAAAGTAGCAACTCTATTTTAAAGTTAAACTCGATTTTCTGCATAAAAGTCTTACGCTATAGCTATAGGTATCTGAAACTTCTCGACAACAAATAACTTTCACAAAACAACTTTAGATAATGAAGCGTGTTGTATGGAATGCTGATGTAAAAATATAAAAAACGACGGAGATATATTCTGGCTTACATGCCAATTAATTACAGGAACCTTTAATAACGGTTTTCTTTGTTTTAATCCTCGTCTTCTGCATCATCATTATGTAAATGAGTTTTAAAATTCATTGCGAAACTTATTCATTAACAAACCCAGTGTTATTCAATATACAAGGTGAAACAAATTTCTGGGAAATAAATATAACAATACAGTGTTAATTAATATCAAAGAAAAATAATAGAAAAGAGAATGCACCTAAACAAAAATAGTGAATATTTCCCTTCTCCGAAACCCTTCAATTTATTTTTAAAGGTTCTATCTGCGGGTAAATATAGCATACTTCCCACTTGAAACTTTCTAAATCACGATGTTTGCCGCCTGCACATCAAAGTATATAACCCACCGGGTAAATTTCCTTATTTTATATGCACCCTTACCCTTCTAATTGCATAAACGTTATTCGGTTATAAAGTACTTGAACATTTTCCCGTTGAAAATTCATAGTCAACATTTTTTGTAGGTCCCCCTGGTCCTCCCGGTCCTCTAGGACCACCCGGAAAACGTGGCAGAAAAGGAAAAAAGGGAGATCCGGGCGACGCAGGTCCTTCGGTGAGCAATTTTTACACACATACATATTTTTGAAAAAAAAATCCCATCAGTACGTCGAGAGTGTTGGAATGTGATTATTTTATTTTTAATTTTCCTTCAGGGTTCCCCTGGTGCTCCAGGCAAGAACGGCTTTCCGGTATTACAATTTTATTTTTTGAATCATATATTAATTTCATCAGAATCGTTTCATATTTAACCCTAATATTAATTGGCTCTTTTTGTGTAATGCGACGTTCGTTCTTACAGGGCCAAAATGGCGCAATCGGTCTAATGGTAAGAGTAGTTGACGTAGTAAGCGAAAATTAAACTAAAAGCTCTCTAAAATGACTGAAAATTGCGTAGACGCTGCAAAGTAGATACTAACTTCTTGTAAATACACGATATAGATAAAACAAAATTTCGAGCACCATGCGAAATAACAGAACACTTTTAACAGGTCCTACAAAACGATTCTACACGTGACACCGAGCAGTTAAAAAGCCGTTCGGCACCGCTTTCTAAATTCACTCAATACCATCAGTTTCACCTCATTGATTGGGTTATGCTTATTTAGATTTCCGCTACTATTCGGAACACAATTTTTTTATTGTAATTATTTGAACAGCATTTCACACTCAACAAATAAATACTGGGATTTGTTGCAGGGTCCGACAGGGTTGCGCGGATATCCGGGATTTCCGGTTTGTTTGTTTAATTTTTACACGTGGTGCTGGATAAACTGTCTTACTATTAGATTATTTGCACCTGTTTCGACATCGTGTTGACCTTTTAACACATTCTGTTATATTAATCTGTTAGCATTAGATGAATTCGCAGTGTGTTCTGGGATAACCAAAAAATCTATTTTATTTTCCACTTTACAGAAAAAAAACATTCTTTGCAAGAATTCTAAATAAATTGTTCAGTGTTACGGGATTGGGGAAGTGTCTTACATCTACGCAAGTGGGCATGATATTAACAACGACAAGAAAGGTCGCCACGAAGATGCTACTACAATATTAATTGTATTGATTGTATGTAGCCGAGGGTTCAAAAAATGACGATACTTTTGCACCTTTGCCTGTTGGTGGGAGTAATGTAGTCAGAAAATCAAAATTTATAGAACAACATTTTATATGTAACAGTTTGTTATCTATAACAAAATATCGATCTTATATTTTCAATGAAAATGTTAATCCATATCGTCATTTAACTTTACTTCAAAACTTTTGAAACTCTCCAAAAACAAGCCCAATATCAAAAATTATTGTTTTTAACAAGATGGATATGCTGTCCATTTTACAATCCTGGAAGGAAATTTTTGCTGACCTGTAAACTGGCCAATCCGTTTAACGAATTAAAAACCATTGAAGTTTATTGTGACAGTGTGTATAGCAGTTTGATTACACCAGTAATTTGGAAACCAACATATAAATGAAAGAACAATGACCTGTTATTAACAGATTTTTGGACAGGGCTGAAAATTTTGTCGAAATTAACGAGTACCAAGTTGAATAAAATAAAATATTTTTTCATAAAACGTAAACAACAAGCAAGAACTTGCGTAAAAAATAACATTTTTCAGTAAAGTTGACAATAAAATAGTGTTTCTCTTTTCCATTACATTGTAGTATTAGCGCCAATTAATATTAGATTCTCTAATTGTTACTAATTTTTCATTTTTCATATTAACAATTACGCAAATTATTAATTAATTTTGATGACGTAAGTATCGTTTCTTCTACAGGGTCCAATTGGTCTCGATGGTCCTAAAGGAGATCCAGTAAGTAAATTCGCACGTACAGGGTGTCGCAATTACTTGCATTTCAGTAATAAGTTCTAAATTGTGACACCTTGGACAGCAACAAGTCATTGTGAAATTTTTGGGGCAATGACAAGTTTTATTTTTAAAAACAGGGTCGGCCAGGTGACAAAGGTCAAAAAGGAGAACTTGGAAGTCCGGGATTCGATGTCTTTTCAGCTGTTAAGGTACGGATAAAATTTCCATTTTATTATTTCCATTTAAATTGTTATGTAGTTTGTCGAGTTCATTTCATGTTTTAGTCATGGGCGTCCACGTATGCATAAGATAATACCGTTGAGGACGCCTGTGATTTAAAATAATCCATAGTTAACAAAAAGAAATCGTTTTTAATCCTCGCTTTAATTTCATTTTATTTTAGCAGACTGGACGGGTACGTATACTTGTTTGCTTGAAGTAATTCGGAGATTATTTCACATTCATAATGCATGTGTTTTATTAAAATATTAATTTTTTGGGACACCCACTATTAATTTTGAAAAATTTGAAGTAATACTTTAATAAAATACAATCTAAATTACTTTAACGTCACTAAAGATAATGAAATAAAATTTTACAGTAAAACAAGTAATATGTCTCGTCGGTTTTAAGGGCGACGGACATCATAATAAATTACAGTGAAACTTCCCTAACTTTTTTTTATATGGAAAATTGTGTCATTAAATCGCTTTTCCGAACTTCCATAAGTCGGGAATTTGTATATTTTGAACTGATAATTTAATGTTAAATTCTTAATAGATTCTGGGTGTAAAATTTGATTCGTAATGCTAATTTTGATAAGAAACAAAACATAATGTATTTTGAAGCCAAGCTGTATGTACAGAGTCCTCCAATCGGCCCCAAAATTAGTCTCAAGTATTAAATCATTATATTGACCAAAAACTGGTGGTAATAGTTTCCTTTTTATGATCAACCGGACGTCGTAAAAAGGAAAAAGATATTTGTGCAATTTACCTACTGCGTTTAATTTCATCTTGCAAGTCACCAAAATGTTTTAACACTTAACCGCAAATGATAATCGAATGATATATATGGTCGGTTGTAAATCCGACCCCGCTAACCTGGGGTTATCAGGTTCGGACTAAAAATAAACGCTTTCTACCCATAATGATTTCATAGTACTTCTTAATAAGTGTTAAACATCCTAACTGAAGAATACGCTGTTTTCATTTTAGTTGTGTTCAGTTATTTGAAGCTAGTTTTCAGTGACTTTTTGTAAATCTCAAATTTCAAAGCCTAATAGGCCCCTGATACTAAACACATGCCGTTACTATCTGGCATCTTCGGGACATCTTGTTTCTTCAAAAACGTAATACTTACAACACTTGCTTGATTTATTGGTTATAATTGGAAAATTGTAGATAACATTTCTTACTGACATCACCGAATTTCTAATCGAAATAACGGCGAGCTTCAATAAAAAACTGATAAGGTTTTGATATTTTTATATTAAAAAAATTATAATAATAGATTTATGAAAAGAAAAGCTCAAGAAATCCATGAAAAATTACATACATAAGCGTCGCGGCGCCAGATGATAAAAACTGAAAAAGAAATTAACAGTAGATTGTAGCTTGTTAATAACTGATTGCATAGCCAAATTTTCATTGTACAATTTTCAAAATTAAATTTCCTTTACGGGGTGGCCATTAACACCGGGGGACCCTGTGTAGTAAAAACTAACGAATGTTATTTGACGGGAGTGAATAGGAAGTAAGTGAAGTACCGATAATATTGCTCTACCCCAACTTCTTTTATTAAAAAAATTGCGGGAATTCGTTGAAACAACGGAAAATGTTTCCGACAACACATTTATTTCCTTCGATAAAGTAGAAAATTTTATGGGGACATTAAAGTGGTCTCATACAACACAAACGAATGTTATAAATTACTTTCCGCACGAAATATATTTTTTTTGCATTATTTACCTACTATTCCTTTTGCACCCTCAATATAATAAAAGCTTACGTTGTATTCTACAATTTTGTTGCAATTTCTGTATTTCGAAGTTTCCCCAACTCGAACTTTTTTCACGGTTCTTTGAGATTCGACTTATTGTTAGAGAAGTTCCACTGTATTAGCCTTAAAGTGACGTAATGTTTGCCGAATTTAGTTGTGTATTTGGGGTGTCACAAAAATGTTAAAAATTCAGCATGAACAACTGTAACGTTTTGAACAGTGGCGGTGAAGAAAGAGGCGTCAATGATATACATACAGGATATTTGATTAACGGATGTAGTATTTATAGTCACTAGTGGTTTTAGTAGTATTTGTAACAATGTATGCCATTATGAAAATAATTAATTGCAGGGTTTAAAACGATCAGTTACAACATTACGTGGGGGCACTCTTGGATATGCCGAAATTGTAGCCGTAAAGGTGAGACGACCGGCTGGATACGATTTCTTATTTGGTGTTTGAACGTACTAATTTTCTTGGGTGTGATTTTATTTATTTTTATTTTAGTGATGCAAACGAACTGGTTCAGTTGCACTTCACTCATAACGTTATTATTGCTTTGCTAATTTTTACCAATTTCCTTTTAGCAACTTTAGTTTCGACTTAATATTTTGGCATGATCATGGAACTGGGTGTTGCATCTCGTTTAACCTGTTACTCACTAATCCTTCCGTATAACTCACCTGTAGTGTAATAATTTCTAGGGTCTTCAGGAAGGTGGTCATAATATTTCAGCTGAAACAATCATCACATTAAAAGTGAGTTTTGTCATAGTACACGAAAGTCACAAACAAACGTACGCAGGGTGTTTTTTTTAACAATTACTAATATCGTAACTAATGAAACACTCTGTATGCGGTTAATATATTTGAAATACACATTCCCTGGCAGTTTTGCCTATAAAGTAACTTTCTTTATTACCATTTATTATCATTAGTTATTAATTAATTGTCGTATATTAAAAAAGGTATAAAGTTAAACATGGAATATTTGAACAGACGTAGCTTGTTAAGTAAAATATGAACCAGACCACCATATTATCTCTAATGGATCACATCAACCCCTTTTTAGTAAAAGCTTTTTTAATATCTTAATACTGGTAACTGCAATGTGTAAGTGAAAAATTTATATTTTCCCTGTTAACATGTTTTGTACCGTTCCTACAGCAATTGCTTTGAGTAGATAAATTAACAAATGGCAGTATTTGTAATATTGCATGATTGTCGTAGGTTTTGCAAACATGAATCTTACAGTTCAGTTTTTACAAATTTCGAAAATTGTAGGGCGAACCCGGCGAACCTGGACCACCTGGCCCGCCAGGAAATCCAGGACCAGAAGGACTAGCAGGGCATGATGGCAGGCAAGGTCTTCCCGGCGATACGGGTCCACCGGGCGATAGAGGCGAACCGGGTCCCGTTGGCCCGCTGGGCCCACCAGGAATAGACGGATCCGTTGGACCTAAAGTAATAAAGAATTAATTGTAGGGAAAATTCGGAAAACATTTGGTCGTTTTAGGGCGATAAAGGCGATAAAGGCGAGCGCGGTTTAACTACAACTCTAACGGGAGACGAATTTCCGACGGGAATTATTGAAGGACCTCCTGGACCTCCAGGACCACCTGGTAAATATTAAAACAATTCATTTGCTAAAATAGAGTAACCATTGAAATTGCATTGAATAAATGATACGCTTAAAAAAAAACATAATAATAAAGGAGCTGATGGTTTGCGAGGTGAGAAAGGTGAAGCGGGCCCTCTCGGACCCCCAGGACCGGCTGGAGAAAAAGGAACTCGAGGTCGCAGAGGCAAACGGGTAATAAACTTCTTCACTCTTGACTCAAGATGTCATGACACACTAAAATCTGTTCATAACTCACGTGTATTACTAAAATTTAATAAAACCGTAATTCAAGTATAGTCGTTTCATGACATGAAAACTCTTTAACCAAACCACATTGTGTTGCATAGCTTCATATATCATGCAAAAAAAATTGCATATTGTTGAAACATGAAATGGGAATGAAATTACGGGTTGTAATTTTGGATGCGTCTTTGGAACAACAATGAATTTTTTTGAAATGCGTGGGATTGCATGGGGGTTTAACTGCATGATGGCCTTGTTTTTTGCACAGTTATTTTATTTATTTTTAAACAATTAACAATGTTAATCTTATAATTTAATATTTAAGTTTATAACATCTAATATTCTTGTTATTGTGTATTATTTTTGTTTATACTTTTGTAGTTATTTTCATCTGTACATCTTATTAACGTATTTAACACCTCACTATCTAAAAAAGCTGTTTAACGAGCACACACATTATTACTGATCTACAGCCTATTATTTTTCGTAAGTATTTTTTTTTATTTCTATTTTCATTTCAATATTTTAAATTCAAATATTTCCGAGCTTACCGCTCACTCACCAAGAGTAGTATTTGTATGCATTCAAGTAGCATGTTTTTAGAATGATTTGATTCAACCTGATTTATTCACTTTATTTACAAATTAATTTTAGTTAAAACTCTTACTTTGTGAGCGGATTGCTGGATGCCATAGTAAACTTTGATTTATTTTTTATAATGCAGCAATTTAATTTAAAAAAAGTGGAAATCACCGTACGTGTATATGAAGCAGCAATATCTGAAGGTGGTTTGGTATGTGTAGGGTCCAGGAGAGTCAAATAATCGCGGACCTCCAGGGTTACCTGGAGTCAAGGGTGAAACGGGGGAACTTGGGCCTAGGGGTGCAAAGGGAGACATAGGCGATCATGGTAACCAATCTAGTTTTATCATTACAAAGAGATTTTAATTTCGGCACTATCGAATCGTCTTTAATTTTAAGGTCCCAAAGGTGATAGAGGGGAATTAGGACCCGTAGGTGAAGTTGGAGCACACGGAGAACCTGGTTTACAAGGTCCTCCCGGTCTTCCAGTAAGTTGTCATCACGATATAAACGTTATCTATCTACATGAAATCTTTTAGGGTCAATCTGGACCAAAAGGGGAAAAAGGTGAATACGGTGATATTGGACCTCCGGGTCTCATGGGTCCTCCCGGTCTGCCGGGACCACCAGGTTATCCCGGACAAAAAGGTGAAAAGGGAGAAAAAGGTGAATCGGTATGTTTGATAATACAATATTTGGAAGCCTTGATGCTCAGCTTCTGCATGAAAGCGACATGGTTGTGCATCAAGTTGATAGAGGGTGCTTTATACATTATCACTAGTTAATTGGACGGAATTGTTTGATATACAATATAACGTAACTGTAAACCTTAAAATCAGTGATAGTAAATAGGCACCAATATGCTTATATCATATATCTTTAAGATTTAATCTTTTAATTACCGTTTTGTTTCTTGGGAATCTTCTTGCGGACTTCAGAAATACAAAAAACTGAGAAGGAGGCAGGTAAGAATTAATTCTGTCTTATTGTAATTTTTCATTTCCAAAAGCTTTTGCAATTAATTTTATTCTAAATGAAATATTTGTTATCAATTTTATCTTTTTTTATGTTTTCTATACTGTTTCAGGGAGACGGCACTGGTGAAGTAGGAACCGGAACGGAAATGGTATAAACTTATTTCAATAAAAAATGTTTGGTTTAATGTAGCAATTAAATTAATAGATCATGGGCCCACCTGGCCCCCCAGGTCCATCAGGATCTTCAGGCTTGCAAGGTCCTCCAGGTATTAAAGGTGACAGAGGAATGGATGGTATAAAGGGTGAACCAGTAAGTACAATTTTTTCTACAGAATTGATTGCAATTAATTAATTTTCTTTACAAAAGGGAGAAAAAGGTACCAAAGGTGATCCAGGACCGATGGGTTTACCTGTAAGTGTTTTTTGTCAATTGTTTAGTTAAATTAAGCAATTTTTATTTAGGGGCCTATGGGATTAAGAGGTGAATCTGGTCGTCCAGGTGATTATGGAAAACCTGGACCAATGGTAAGGAAACATTTGTATAAATGAAGTTACAATTAACAAATAACAGTGACTTAACAAAACTAATTCTTTCAAATTCAAAACATGTATTCCTGTAAATATATTCCTATTTTAAGCAATTGTTAAATGCACATCGATACTATACTATTTGATAATTTATTATGTATCATAAAAAAATGTGAAGGTAAAAACTTTGTAATTACATTGTAAAGCCGTTTAAATATTTTAATTCCTTAATACTTAATGAAGTTATGTATGAAGTGTGAGGTGTTACATAGAAATTAAGTCCAATCTATAACTTAACAGAACTGTTGTCAATTCATTTGTAAAAATGCTTGCAGTGTTTACATATTGTATATGTACCATTTCAATTTAATTGTAAAAAATTTGTTAAGTAAAGCCGTTTAGAACATGAAGAACTGTATTATAAATATATGTTAATTCTGTTAGTTCTGATAAGTGTTTTATAGTAAAAAATACAATTATAATAAATGTGAATTTGACTACATGACTGATTTTAAGCTAGTGTTTATAAGATATAAAGTTTGTAAATTATCATATCATCATTAGCTAACGTATAAACTTCTGTGTATGAATAACATGTGCAAAAATAAATGTCTGTGCATGTGCTGTAAATTATGAAAAGCTTGTTTTGTTGGCATTACCTTGCATTTTTCCTCCTATTACAGTCAAACTTGTTTATAATGGACTGATAAAGAAAATCTGTTGAAGGCAAGTTTTAACTGTATTGTAATTTTCTTATGAAAATCTACATGTGGATGCCTTGAACAATCACCATTTGATTTTTTTTCAATGTGGTGTGTTATCAGGTCATCCTGGTTTCAACTTTGAATGTGCATGACCTTCTGCCTTTTATCAACTTTTCAATTCTTATCGCAATCAAGTTTGCAACTAAAAATAACTTAATAAATTTATTTGTTGGCTTTGTTTTTTTTTTATCCACAGGGTCCACCTGGACTAGACGGAATGAAAGTGAGTTTGTTATTAAAAATTATTTTAACACCAAACATCGGCAATAACACAAAATAATTCTATAAAACCCTACATTTTTCTAGTACTATTTCACATTAATTATATCTCTTTAACTTTACAAGCAGCACGCTTAAACAGCAACGTTTGCTTTCTGAAGGACTTCGCGTTATTTTATCTTTAACACACATATCATTTTATATAGGTTTATCTACATGTAAATCAATCTAAAATATTTTATAGGGCGCCCAAGGCGAACTTGGTAACAAAGGTGAACGTGGAGATCCTGGTTTACCTGTAAGTAATGCTGTAAAAAAACTGCGACGATTTTCTAATAAAAATTAAATTACATTTTCTAGGGAACAGACGGAATTCCTGGGCAAGAGGTATTAATCATAAAAAAACATAAATGTCATTGCTTGGAACTTTGACTTGAGGAAGCTTTAATGCCGAGCATGAATATTTCCTTAACAATTTATTTATGACGTTTACATCCATATGAATAATTGTTTTGATTATTTTCAGGGACCTAAAGGAGATAAAGGAACAAAAGGAGAACCAGTAAGTGATAATGCAGCAACAGGGATTAAGTTAGCTCATTGGAGCTTTTCAGGGACCTTTAGGAAAACGCGGTCGAAAAGGTGACAAAGGAGATAAAGGTGATCAAGGCGTACCGGGCCTAGATGCTCCCTGTCCATTAGGGCCAGATGGACTTCCTCTTCCGGGGTGTGGATGGCGACCGCCAAAAGTGATATTATAAATCAGTTTGTAAGCAATGTTAACAATACCATCATTTTTATTCCAGGAAATTATTTCTCCTTCAACATCCGGCCCCGATATGGAAAATGAAGATCCAGTTGAGGATGACGAACAAGGCGGCGATTATGATGACGGCGATGATGATTATGAGGAATATTCAGAACATACTAACTCCGCGTTACCGGTATCCGCTTCAAATATTTAATGTACTACAGTTATTTTTTATCAATTAAATTTTAAAAGAAAATATTAAATTTTTAGAGTTCAAATCAGTTTCAAGTTAGATTTTCAGTGTGTTTACGTACTTACAGTGAATTCAGTGGATTGTGCAAGGATAAGTGGGGTAAAATAAAAATAAATGTAGTTGTTGCCTAGACTTGGTCCCATTTATTCTTGGAAATATATTATGAAATGACGTTTTCCAATATAGATAACTTGTTACAAAATAATCTTACCATGTACCTAAAGCATTACCTTTTACACAAGTGAACCTGTAAACATAATTAAGATATAATTATTGATAGTTTGTCTTGTATGATAAAAGTTTATAAAACCTGTTTTTAAAGAACAGAAAATAAATGTTTGAAATTATTTGTTAGCATGTTTCTAATTTATGAACACTTCAAAATCTGTGCTATCCATTTCAGAAAACAACAATTTTTACATACTAAATCCCTAGCAAGTTATAATCAAGATAAAATTTATTGTTAGTAAATCAGAAACGTATTATTAAAATTTAAGATCTAGCAGATAAATACAAAAATACATTTAATGTCGGTCATAAATCATTTTTTATAATTGTTACATAAAAGTAGAAAATATTGTTTCACGCTTTTCACTCTGAGAATCTGCTTTTCGGGGCCCGGTTGTTATAATGTTGAAATCGGCGATCGTCTGTGAGACCTATTCATTCAAACTCCCAACTTTGTCCCTTTTACTTTTCAGTCCGTGGATGATCGGTAAGACGATATGGTAACGATTTTTTTCTACAACACAGTTTATCACCATAGTTTTTGCCGTCTTTCAACATGTCTTTGCTGATAAATTCGGTAAGTTTCTTGTCAGGGGAATTTCTTACCTTAATCTTCTTAAAAATGGATCTTGCAAAACTCTATTTGTTTGAGATGATACGATCAAAACTTCTGAAAGTTATTCAAATTCTAATTTAATTTAAAATTGATTGAAATTCATGCAAATTTGTTTTGTATTATATCAGATTAAAATCAAATAAATTACAATTTTTGAGGGAGTAATATCTTCTATTTTAAAAAGCCATTGGCAATAAACAAATTTTTAACGAGATAACAAAAATAACATTAAATTTTAATAAAAGTAGGACTAATGAAATCGAATTTTAATTTTTTTTGTGAAAGTTCATTAGAAATTATATTTGCACTGTACCTACTATAAAATTGGCACCCACATCAAATTTAAATGCAAAAAAGATTGATTTATTTTCAAGCACTTCGAATAAATTAAGCAAAAATGAAGTGAAAATAATCTATGTATAATATTATTTAAATGCAATTTTTTTTAATTGCTTTTAAATTACTGTTTTAAACAATATTGCATAATAAACAGCAAGTACCTAATTCATCAGTGTTTTGGCATAAAAAAGTCGATGACCTCTACAAATTTTGCATCATTATGAAGTCGCATCCTAACGGCAAAATTCATTAAAATGTTTATGTAGTTTGGATATGGTCATGTGATTATCATTAATGAATGATCGGGTCAAGCGACGCGACGGATCCCTGTTAAGTTGGTTACGTATCAATCAGGGGTTGTAAATATTATATATTTGCGCGTAATGATCAAAATATTATTTAACTTTTTTATTATAAAAAAAAACAAATTTACAAATTACAATTTCAAAAATATCATAAGCGGGAGTTGCATTAAAATAAAAGACGTAAAGCGGCAAGTATTAATATTCTTTTCAATATCAATTTGATAAATGTATTCAATCGAGCCCCCATAGTTGGAATATGAATACATTAATCAATTTATTCGACCTGTTCTTGTGTAAAGTTGTTTATCAATAGAAGTTCATGTAGTAAATCGGGAAGTACTATTTTCATATAAATTATAAATCAAGATAAAGTACATATATTTATTAAGAAGTTTACCACCAACTATCCTACCACAGTAATAAATACGGATATGTCCAGGTAAGCACTCTCTCCTTTAATACTTTTCACTATTCATGACGTGACAAATGAACAGCAGAGAATGTAATACTGCACAAGTTTACTTGAATAAATTTCAATAATGAACCGGAAGCAGCATAAGACAATGAAAGTTTTGTGATGAAACGATTTTTTCAACGTAAACAGTTGCGAGAAAAATGATAGTCAGGTAAGATTAACCTTACTAATCGCTCTACGTTCTTTCGAGATCACGGTTACGTATTAAATACGCCGCAGTATACACCGTGTTGTTCGTGAATTGAAATTCCCAAGAAAATTAAATTTAAACGAAACCGAGGGAAATTTATCCATTCCCGGACGCGTTGCATAAAACGGCGGAAATATTACGAACACTCATTTTTAATTAAAATTTTTATTATTTTAGTAAAATTTAATTTAATATTAAATATAAAAGGTGTCACTAAATCTAAATTCTATCACAATTTTATGGTCGGCTTATTTTTAATTTTTTAGAGCCAAGCTCCAAGGCCACATCTCATTAAAATGTTCCTGCTAAAAATTAAAAAAGGAACTTTGATTTTCTTCTATTGTACCATTTATCGATTAAATACTCAACGACGGGCGTTTCTTTCGATCGCCTTTAGAATTTTTTCCGAAAATATTTCCTAAAACTTTCGATACACTGTTGACCCCTAATTTTCGGCGAATAGGAAGCGCTTTCAATAACTGAACGGATCTGGCTTCGCGAAGCAGTGATTGAAACGCCAACGACACGCCGGCGAAATTTTCTGCAGCACTCACTTCATAAAATTGACAACCATATCGCAGTGAGAGTTCCTGGCCGTCGTCCACGCAGATTTGCCTGAAACAAGAAGCGATGAAATTAATTTAATAACGGCCCTGTATGCAGTCACACCTTGCAATAAATTAATGATTTCCATTCATATGACACGAACAACAGTTATCTTGAAACAAAGGAGTTGTAATAAATAAAATGTCTCGAAGTAACACATTTCGTGTATGTATAACATCCCGATAATTTAAAGCTATTAACCTTGAGGCGTCACTTTCTCGTAGGTTAAAGGGCAGTGGGTATCGTTCGCTTAAAAGCTTCAACTAATAAAACCTGATGATTATTATTTAAACGCGCTGTTACTGAATTATCAGAATTTGTGAACTTATATAGAGTGATTCGTCTGCTTTAAATTCGATTATCTATATAAAATATTCAATGTTAATTAAGAAATTATTTTGGGTACAGTACTGTTTTTGAAAGTTTTTCAATTGTATCAACCGAAAGCAAAAATATACCAAAAAATGGTACTGGCTCAAGGATGACACTTTAACATATTCTCTGAGAATGGTAATTTAAATTTTGAAAAATCATATACTTCTAAGGTCTATGTTACCACCAGATAGAGTGCCACACCCGCGTGTTGTTCACGTGTACCTTGCACCTTGAATTGCTATTGGTCACTATAAATTCTCCCTTGCTCACATATGCTCGCGTGTGCAACATGTGAACACATATACGTTGGTGAAATGCACCTTAGGTTCTTTTCACAGCGTAATAAACAAATTTTTGTTTTATTGGGTGATTGTTAATGTATGTGATATTGAATTGTAAGCATTGCACATTATTTTTAGTTTCTGAATTTTTGATAAATGTCTTAGCTTGTTAGATAGCTCCAAATTCATAGATTGAGAAAATTAAAATAATGGGGGTTAAATATCGATAAGAATGGTCAAATAAAAATGGAGATAATAAAAAAGTCGCGAATAGAATGTTCAACAACAAGGAAAACTGAGACAATGATAGGTATATAAATCAAATATCGGAGAACCTTTTAACGGACGGAGCAGATGGTAAAACAATGAAGAGAGATTGAATGAGAGAATGAGAATGCACCGGAAAGGGTTAACCTGGTTTGGACAGAATCTCTGGACAGATTTTTGTTAATTTGCCTTATAAGGTGTAATAAAGCGGATGTCGCTTATAACACATTTTAAACGTTGAAATAAATGGCACTTTAATAACCTTTTCGTTTTAGTACATGAGCATTAAAAAACCCATAAATTACAAGTCGCACGATGGTGTTGAGTATTACATTCAAAGACAAGCATGGGTGCGACAAAAATTCCAAGTAATAAATATAATACAAAGAATTATAAATCTAAAATGGGGATGGGTTGGACACATTGCAAGATTTAAAGATCACCGATGGCCTAACCGTATCGTAGAACAAGGATTACAAACTACAGATCCGCATGTAAAAGGAAACGACGCTTTAATTACAATTCCAAGTACTGAAAATGGATTGCAATGATAACGACATTTAAGATTTTTTTGTGATTTAAATATTGATAGATAATAAAACAAAAAAATCTATAATAATCTAAAAAAATTGCATTTATTTATGCAATGTTGCTATTCACTCAAAATAACAAAGGTAAATTAAAAAGTACTTGACGTGAGAAAAAAGTAGCAATTAAATGATTTTTTTTTCTTTTTAATGAACATTGTGATTAAAATGAAAAGCCATGGGTGATTCTTCACGTAATTTTATTTCACATACTGTTTTCCTTTTTATTTACAAGTTATTGCAATCAGGTTTACTTCAACCACAAACCCTAACTAAACTGGTGGTGTTAGTTTTTGTTAATGATAAATCAGACGTAAAATAGAAAAAAAGAATCATTATTGAAAAATCAGAGCCAACAATTCTTGTGGAATTTACCTAGAGCGTTTAATTTCATCTTCCAAGTTACAAAATAAAGGTTTCGTTAATTTTTTTAAATGCGTTTATTCAAAAAATTCATTAATAATAAAATCACCAAAACTTTCAACAAAGATTTACGATTTTAAATAGCTTAAAGTGGTAAATTTACCCGAATAATATTGTGTTTTTGAACCCTAGACAGCTAACGAACGTCACCTTGACGCCTTGCTTGCATACAATAAGCGATTTTAGTTGACATATTTTGAATCGTATTGAATTTCAGATAAGAAGCTGTTAACTGGCTATAAACCAGTACCCATTAAATAATTTTTACTTGCTTCAATAGTCACCTATCTTCAGTAAATGGTCTGAATTATTGTCGGAAAGGTTTGAAACCATATTTATTTCGACAAAATCAAACATTTGTAAGTTCAAATTTAAGTATCAACATCGACGATAACTCTAACAATGAAATGCAACGTTTGGAATTTTTGCTACCACTGTTTCGGAAGTAGGTATAATATATGTAAATAAATGCAAAATGAGCAAGAACTCCCAACTCTTATCTGTAAACCGTAATATTAGCAATATGCGCCATGGTCGAATTTTGTTTGACACTAAACTATTAAATCCACTATAGTTAGCTTTCTAGGGTTAATAAGGGTTTGGTTAAACATTTCGCCTGTACGTTCATAGCAATCTCTTCAAAATTTATATTTTTTTGGGGGGATGATCATAAACGTTGGAAGATCCTGTACTTGCAGTGAGTGAAGAAAAAACTTCAAGCCAAAAGAAGTCAAGATACACTAACAAAAATACTGTAGATAATAATTATTAATGTAGGCAGTTTGTCAACTACAAATACAATGGCTTAACAAAAACTAAATCAATTATGCATTTACAACTAAAATACATTGTTTATCAACTCAACCTGTTTGTAAAACTTAAATTTTACGAGATTCGTCGTTGCCCTAAATGATAGGCAACCACGGTACTACCTCGGCTATAAATAATTTTACACAATGGAACTCGCTCAACTAGCTATAAATAACCGTCTTGAAACGACTTACATTTACTTGAAACACAGTTTACAATACTGTCGACACAATATGTATTTGGTTGGTTCGACTCCTTTATTCTTTTAAATACCAGGAATCTTAGAAAAATTCGTCTTTAAAATCGTAGCTAGTTTTTGTTACTTGAAAAAAAATATTTATATTTCCCGTCAATTTCCGAATGTGTATCCTATATCGTTTAATTGATAAAAATTAATAACAAACATTTTTCACTTCCATTCGCTGTACATACTTACATAATTGACTAACGGTAACAATTTTCCCGCCGATTTGTATTGTCAGATGTGTAGCAAAACATTTTGTACTGGAATGGGACTTCAACTTCAATGGAATCCAAATAATTTTGAAAGGCTTACGGCGTGTTACAGAGGGAGGCGGGGGTTTAATGTGTTATATAACGATTGATAATTATAGCAAAAATCATATTTTGAATTTATGTAAGTAAATGACAATACTTTTATATATATCAACGTACCAAAAAGATTTTTAAATTAATTTTTTTTATTACTTCAAAGGGGGGTAGTAGTCTTCGTGTAACGTAATTTGTAGGGGGGTGGGCTTACATAGTGTTACGAACTGTTGGGGGGGGGGCAGACGGTAAAAATTGTTCAAATTCTGCGTTACGTAATTTATGGATGCCCCAAATCCCTAAAAAACGTTCCACGATTTAACTCGGTTATTTATTGCCAGATTTCAGAAAAAACAAAAAAAATAAATGATAAGTCGAGTAAGTACTATAAGAAGGTATTAATTTGGATTTTTTCCCACATTAACTTCAATGTGAAGCGACAGTAAACTTTCTTTTTTCAAATGGCAATGTATACATTTTTTTATTTATTATGGTAGAAGATTTTTTTCTAATCCAATGATATCTAATAACTTGACATGGAAGTAATATTAAGGAGAAAAAAAAATTAAATATTTTATAAAAATAAGTCGGTCTTCCAATAAAAAATTTATCATGCCTTGGAAAACAATAAGATCATCACGTGATAAATGTAATTTAAGTGTCAATATTAAAGTTTCATACAAATTTTCAGCTATTTTATGATTCGAATTTATAATTTTTGTGTCAAATAACACAGTGATAATGAATAATAATGAATTGACTGACATGCTGCAAGTGTATTTCGAATGCAATAAAAATCGCAATCAAGGAGTGCGCCTTTACAGCAATCATTTTCAAAACAGGGAAATTCCAAGTACTCTAAAAAAACAATATGGTGAGGGCCGCCGATAAATGAGTAAGCTACAAGACCAGTAAAATTTTAAAGCAAAATGTTGAAAATTGAAGGCGTACAGCAGCTTTTGCGACTAGGTGAAATTTTGACATTTTAATTAATAACAAGTTTAATTGACATAATATCAAACTGTAAGTAAGTGGAATCCGCCCGGATAGCGTGGTCCTCGTCGTATAAGATAACGACCTTCTTTTCAAATTTGAAAATGCGACCGTACGGACAGCGTACAAAACCATTGAATTTAGTCACGGGGCGCCGAGCCACTTATTGCATTGGTCCAATATCAATCGGCCCGTATCTTTATAAGCATTAATATTAAGCTTAGGTGGGTGGACAAATGAGGCACTTACTTCGTAGAGTGAACATAAAAGAACACAACAAAGGAAATGCAAATTTAACATTTAATTTTGGCACTATTTCTTGTCTACGGCGCCAAAGTTTCTAGTCTCGGCCCTAATATCAATCATGAATAATAAAAATATAAAACCTTCATAAATGACAAAAAAATCAACAGCATTTGATTTTTTATCAATTTTATTTGTTTAGCCCCTTGGTTGGTATTTCATAATTTATGAAAATTAACCTCCTGGTCTGTAAGTATTTGACGTTTTCATCTTAAACAATTTTCGATAAAGTATCTTTTGGAAAGTACCTTTGTAACTATATATTTTTGAACCTGACTATGTTTTTTACTTAGTATGTAGTTATTCGTTTGATTAAAATGTTATAAATTAAAGTTTCCCATTTAATAACGATTTTTAAAACCTATTTTTTCAACCTAGTGGCCTATCTATCTATTCACATTTATTTATTAGTCGAACCGGCTAACAATGTCTTTTATTCTTTCCGGACACGCTATTTAAATGATCTATGAATGTAGTCACTGAATGCCACCGTACGCCTAAGCAAAGTAAGTGACCATATGCTCCCTCATTCGTTTGTACCTGACTTAAATAATTAATCACACACATACTAATCTACAGTATCCATGTTCTTAAAACACCCTGAAGGTCTCATTATAAGAAAAGATTTTTTTTAAAATCAAGGTATGGAAATTCTTTCGACTCAATTCAACTTTCTGTATCAATTTTTTTTCTCAAATTTTTTAAATAGGTTTGTGTGCACATTTATTTAATTAACTGCTGCATAGTTAACTCATGGCTTTTTTCCTCATATAAAAGAAAATGAACGGCATTTCTATCGTGAGCTGAAACATATACATTACCTTAATCGAACTTTTATATTTCAAAAATGCTCACTGAACTTATTACTAAAGGCAACAGCACCGTCATTTCCTGTAAGATATATCTTATTAACACATTTGGTTCCTTCTCCACCTGACAATTACAAGAATAGTGAAAAGGTTAAAAAAAATTCAAAACGTTTTACAACATCGCCCAAGGAGAACTTTAATTTTGGGTAATTAATTAATGAAAATACTTAAGTAGGAAGTCACCCTGTACAAATCGAGTGAATGTAATCTCTTCGTGGTCTACATTCCTTCCCGGTGGTCTTATATATCAGATACGCCGGTAGCACTTCAGTGACTTCAAATTTGTAATAGAATTTAAGGTACATAAGTGATAACTGACTGTGGCAGTAATAGGTCGATCCTACATTAGTTCGTGACATGGGAAATGATGTATCCTTGGTCATTGAACGGGTCACTTTTTAATCTTGACAGAATTGCAGTGTAAAGGATAACCGGAAATCTTAAAATAAACGAGTATCCGAAGCTCGTTTTACCTGTAAACGAGTTTAGTGTTTTCATATTTTTTCGCAATTAGTCAACTTGATTTGACAAGTGGGATGCCCCAAATTTGTCGCAAAAGTGTTCACGTACCTCGAATGATCAAGATCTCGTTTGTTTCCTAATAATAGACTTGTGTAATATGAAGGTAGCTTAAGTTTCGTTAATTGTCCTAGAAGTTCTTGGGCTTCGTGAAAACTGTTCCGGCAACTGACTGAGTATACAACAACGAAAGCTTCCCCCCACCGAATGTGTTCGTATAGACATCCTTTTTCCTGAAACAAATTACAGAAGGTATTTTTAATTTCTTCTTGCGCAGATCTGATTTGCATCTGACCGAGAAGATTAAAAAATGTAAAAGAAAGGTCGTAAATAATGACTGAATTCAAAAATAAAGCAGCACGTTGTTTCCACGTATTTTAACAACAGAAATAAACGAAACGAGGTTGTTAAGGCATACAAACTACGATACATGGTCGTATAGTAACCGGGTTAATTAAGGTAACAAAGCAACGCAAGCGCGCTCCACTCTTAAATATGTTCCATAATTGGCCCTAAAATGTTTTACAAAACAATGCCTTCTTATATAATTGGATGTAACTTCTGCCTCTTATCGTGACCAGTTTCAGTACTTAATTAATAGACGTCACCCAGTACATGATCAACGATAACAAATTTTACAAACCTACAGGGTGTCTCATGAATTTTAAAAAAATTCAAAAGCTGATTTTTTTTCATTTCTGGCAAACCAACAATTAAGCAACAGTAATTGAATTGAATTCGTGAGGTTGGAATATGCATACGTGTGCGTAACTTTATTTATGTATGGGCATTCTGGGGCATGGCTTTCAGTCTGCTTCCTTGTCTGGAGACATTTACAGTTCATTTGCATTAAATGAGGCTTTACATGATGTGTTTGAATGGTAGTTTCTTATAATTTGTAAATAATTATTGTGACAGGAAAATGACTATTTTTAAAGTAATTCAAGTACGTCCTCTAGAGTTACCTTAAACCGGTCCTATTAAAACGTCGGATCCTACAGAGGGCAATTTAATTGATACTTGTGTTTTGTAGAAACACCCCGCACAACATGATGAAGGATAATTATTTTGAAAATTTATTGTAAACGAGATTTTGACACTATGTAATTACAACGTATACAGCGCGTTCCACATTCGCAAATATACTTACCGCACATTTTGACGTATCCAGTATTTCTACTTCCGTTGTGACATTGTCGAATGTAACGTTGTGTCTATAAAGAAATTCTGCAACAAAACATATGGTCAAGGTTTGAAATTTTAACAAAAGAAAAGTAAAAACAAATTTCTATCTCAGTTTGTTTATCGCTGCAAAGTTCAGGTTTCTAATTGACACATACGAGCTGTACGTAACAGCAACACGTGTTTGTGTTGTTGTTTAATTAAAGTCATTGTGGAGAAGACTAAATCGTTCAATGTGTCATTAATGTACCCATTCACTTTTCACCTTAACATTTTCAAGAAAAAATTTCTAATTGCTACACTTACCACTAGTTGAACTGTATTCTCCTATGTACCTCTTCGTTAAATATCTGACAGTAACGGCTGCAAAAAAAATAGACATTCAATGCTGTATCGAAGTAGGTTATAAATATACAGGATGAACAAATAATTCTATTTTTATATTAACTCGATCAATTGGCAAATACCTGCTCCTTTCAAGTTATTTTTACAATTTCGATAAAAATGTACCCGTGTACAGCTATTAGAGTCAAAGATAGCAATACACATTAATGGTGTACTTCTAGGTATGTGTATCGTGTACCGATCTTGGCGTGCTGTGAAATTTGCATTTTCCGTTCTGCTGAATGGCGCCTTTAAGACAGTGTACCAGTCTGGTTCTAACTAAGAGTTCAATAATCTGAAAATACCGCAAAATGATGGTGCAACGATGCATTAAAAAAGGACAATTGTATATGACGAGAAGAAAATTATCCTACTACCGCAAACTTTATGTATTTCTTAAAGCAACTGTAATTCAACGTTTCATTTGTATAGCAATATTAGCGATTTTATTCAAATGTGAAGTCATGGTACTGGCCTTGGTGCATGCTGCATTTATCCTATTCACGCCGACATAATAAGATTTGTGTGATTTTGTATTCTCACTTGACGGAACCATAATCAAGCATGTCGTATTCGTCAGAAATAATACTTTATTGCGCGTGGAAAAATTATAATTACTGTCTAATAGTACGCAAACATTGAATGCATTTTTAATTTTTAAATGTATGCAGTCACGCATCATCTACAGGGCGTCGTAATGCTTAATCGTAAAAACAAACTAACAGCAGATG
This sequence comes from Dascillus cervinus, assembly GCA_949768715.1. Classification (NCBI taxonomy): domain Eukaryota; kingdom Metazoa; phylum Arthropoda; class Insecta; order Coleoptera; family Dascillidae; genus Dascillus; species Dascillus cervinus. Next base: position 12,550,430 of record OX458316.1, on the reverse strand, counting down.
CAGCACGTTGCCAGTTCTACAAGAAACTATTCAAAACTATCACATTTGACCCAAAAGCTACACGATATTTGCTTATTGAATCAAATGCATCTCTATGTAGAATATCAGTTTCGCACGAACATTAACACTACTGAGATCATCAAATTCAATCTAAAAATTAGGATCGTTTCTCAAATTTCAAAACTTAAAATCAACTAACCTTAAGGTGGGTTTGGTAGGTCTAGAAGTGAGGTTAGAATTATTGAATTTTCAATCCAAGTTAATTTAAAATGTACAGTGCAGATAAGCTTCAAAAGGTAGAAATCGCAAACCACTGGCATGAAGGTATGATGACATATACTTTTCATAATTTATTATGTTATATTAAAATATTTTCAAGCGATTTTGCTCATTACCTAAATTTCTCAAGTATGTCTCCTCATATGGTATTAAGTAGGCTACAGTGTAACACTGAGTAAATGTTTCTTAAAGTTGTAATATTTAAATTAACTTGGATTGAAAATTCAATAATTCTAACCTCACTTCTAGACCTACCAAACCCACCTTAACATGAATAATAAATTTAACTTGCACTCTTTATTTATGTATAAAATATCAAAACATTTCAATTTAGATAATAGGGGATTTTGTTTATAAAGGAAATGTTTTTATTTGCAATATATTACATTATAGATGTTTGTTTTTATTTGCAACACATTCTGCTGAAGTCATTGAGCGGCGCTTCTGACATTTAAAAATCATTTGCCATTCTAAACAATAAAATGCAATAAATTCGTTTACTGAGTAGAGTAGTTTTTTTTAAGTACAATTAACATCAAAATATAAATCATTCACTTGAAAAAATATATTTCACAATAAAAATAAAATTTAATTATTCTAAAACACTATTAAAAAAGTTAATTTACGTTTGTGCTGCTTTGATAATCCAGATTTATTAAAATACTCTCAATCCACAACATTTGGACTACCTAATCTTCAGGAAAAAAAATGAAAATAGAAAAATATTTACAAACCAAACAGGATTATACAATGGCGTGCTTTCTCCATTGTGCATACGTTAAAAATACTAAAATTCGAATTAACCGACAAAAACTACTTGCTTAAAATATTCCAGTGCAATTTATTCTTTCAACTTCACTCCTCCTAATTAAAAAATGAACTATAGTAATTAATTAGCTATATTTTGCTATTGTCTTCATCAGTGCCAATTTCTATAGTATCGACTTCGTTTAATAAATTTCAGCTTCAATTAAGCCAATCACTCACTTGCTTACCAATTAACTTATATTTTCAACTTCTTTTACTTTGGATTGAATGTCCTCCCGCAATAGACTTAATTATATAACATCCTCAACTGCCTAATTGGCATCAGAATCTTTTCCTTGGCCCACAGTATTGTGTCCCAGCAATTTTTCAAGTCGTAGACGATAGGTAGTTTTTTCCAAATGAAGCAAATTAACGTTTTTTTATTTAGATCTTCTTCATCTCTGATCAAAATTTCGAGTAATAAAGTTTTTCTACAATATAACTTCGCTAAATTAATTGCGTTCTGATCGAAGAACTATATAACAGTGCGGTGCAGTTGGGTGGAAACATTAACATAATCTGGTCATCATCCGTTATTAGCTCCTTTTCTGTGCCGTGACTTGAAGCATTACCGATGAGAAAATGTACTTTCTCCGGCAAATTTTGACACGCGTTGGAACAAAGTGAAGATACCGATTACCAAAACCATAAAAAATCCGGACCACAACATAAATATTGTAAAAAAAAATTCAGATCATCGAGGCAGCACTGTTTAAAGATTGTTTTCTTTTACAAAGTAATTATATTTTCCTTCATTTCTTGACTGAATTCTATTGTAAAGCATTAAAGATATTGTAAGATATTTAGTGCCGGTGTAGCATATTGAAAGGAGTACAAAGGTAATATAACTGTAAGTACCATAAACATTTAAAAATATATTCATAAAAACTATACGGAAATGATTAAATTATAAATCACTATGAAGTCACACTGAGGGATTGATATGAAAGAATACGTTGTGACGGTTAGGGAACATGGGGAGATTGGATGAGAATTAAGTGACAAAGCAGAAATGTGGGATCGAATAAATGAACTGAAAGTAAGCGATTGACCGATGACGAAGTATTAAATGAATGAAGAGCGTTACGACAAAAATTCGTAACAAAAATTGTGAAAGGTGAAGGTGAAAGGTGGTGGAGATATGGCGTAGTCATGTTTGTTTATTGGGGAAAACAAAACACCCTGTATAAACGATATTGCGTAACAATCTTTCTTCTTTCTACTTTCATTCTGTTTAATACGCCAGTAAGAATTGTTTACAACAATTTATTCATTCAATAGGTATACTTTCCAGATACCATCAACAGTAAACAATGAAATGATTCTTATTCATATCAAGAAGATTTTAATCTGATTGATGCACATTCAGTGTAGTAACTAGAAATTATTGTGTCCATGGCATATAATAAGTTATGCTATTTAACTATCGCATCATTAATTATTTCAGTGGGTAATTATTAAGTACGCGATTTTCGACATCGTTTAAGTGCGCTTCCGTTTTTACTTTTTACCGGAGAATAATAACAACTTTTACAATCGTAGATTCGTATCAGGTCGGATTTATAAAAGTAACGGATCAATTTTCATTTTAAATTAATGACGGCCACTTGAAGCGACTCAACATAATTCGAAATTTCTCAAAGACCACCCTTCATCAGTTGATCAGATAGCTTCTGACAGGTAACCGATGGGAAAAATAATAAAACAAAATTGAACGTAAAGTTAGACTACAATGTAATGTAAGGGCCATTAGTGGTAAATGTGAGTTACCTTATTTGGGGACAGATGCCACGTTCGTTAGTGAAAGAACAAAAGTTTCGACAGTAAATTAAAAAAACGTAATTTATGGTTACGTTTAAGTCTAGACATCTGTACTTGTAATAATTTAATTTTTCAAATTACCTGTTTGGCACCATCGATATTTATGACATACTGATCCCCAACTTGAAACTATATCTCATGAACACCTGCTTATATGCAATGATGAAGCTGACGAAGTAAAAATGATGGTAGGCATCTCTGGGTACCAATTTGTATTTTTTTTAATATTGAAAACGTAATTATATGGATGCAGGATTCACTATTTATAGCCTCCATGATAATTTTTTTCCACAAATAAAAAGGAAACGAAACATAAAGGCTTCTCAGAATGATTTCGAAGAAAGTGATGACTGAATGAAGAATAGTATGCAAGAGTTACTTTTTGAGAAGTACACAAACTTTAATTGCTAAAGCAAACTCTGCGATCACGACCCAAGTAAACATACGTACTCATATTGTTATGCACAACACATACGGCCATAAATTTGTCAGAATGACACATAGAATTTTGTTTATTTCTAATCTTTAAATAATTATAACAGATTGGAAAGTTGTTTTCATAAAAGGTGTTCGCTGTTCAAAAAGTAAATAGATGGTCTTGGTACTTTCGACGACAAAATTGTGTCGTTAAATTAAGGTTGGGTCAACAAAACCACAAAATCATTAACAATCGAATCTTTATAATGGCTAACCCTTTTACATGGCGGTTTTGCCGTATTTACCTTACGGCCGAACATAATTACAATGCTACGAAAAATATCCCATAACAATCTTCATGATTACAGTGTACCATTTAAATAGCAATCATAAAAATTGATGACCAGTTTTATAAAGTCAAACTTCTCACTTGATAAGTTAAACACCGCCATTCGAAGATTAATGGCGAATCGTTTATTTCCAAAAATAAATTCGTGTTCGATTTTAATTGTTTAATTGCACTTTAATGCTGAATAATTCAAGTTGCACTGGTGATGTCGTGTAGTGCTTCATTTAATGCAGTGTTGGAATCGAAATTTAAACTAGACCTAAACGAGTTTTCAATCTTTAATGAAATCGTTTCTACTTTTTTACTTCTTGATTGTAACTGAATGTACATAATTTAAGTGACATTGCTCCAATCACAATAAATTTGTTAACAATTGCCGAATGTTATTATATCGAGATTAAATAAGTGCAGAGTTTACCCATTATTTCAAAACATTTATTCGCACATTTATACAAAATGTGGTAAATTAGCTGATTAGAAACTAAAATTAAAACTATAATTTTTAAAGACCACATATACAAATGTAGTAGTAGTATTTATGTTGCTTCGATTTCCTAACTGCATAAAGAAAATAAATTAAACATAGATTGTAGACACGGTTTAAGAGTCGTAACCCGCTCCCAAAACTAGCGGTTTAACCGGGGAGCACTGTACTTTGCCTTGATATTGTTTACTATGTTTTTAAGTAACTCCCTGCTATGCAGGTTCGAAAAGGATCATACATTCTAAGCGTATTGTAACTGCCGTTTCTACATGTTGATTTAACAAAAATAATATTATTCCACAGTATTATTCCTAGTATTTACCCATATCACATGAAACTCGTTAGTAAAAGGATGAATACAAACAGTTCATTTAATTTTTCGAAATTATTGGAATAGGCTGTGTATCCAAGTAGATGACATCAACTGTTTAGTAAATTTTCAAATTATGAAAACAAGGAAGTACTTCAATACAGAATAAAATTCCTTTATTTTAGCATTTCAGTTAATTAAGGGTACTCACGATCTTTCGTTTAACAATACCCCTACTGTGTATAACACAAATACGAGGAATTGGCATACTAAAATCAAACATTATCGAGCATTTTTTCTGAAGTTACAATGAGTTCAACTCATAAATGATTTTTGATGACATTTCAGAAATTGATATTCCATCAAGTTCATTTCGTTCCTGTCGGAATTTCGATTTTAAATTCAATTTTATTATATTACCGAATGTTTTTTTTTTTTAATTTACATCTATACAACTACGACTTTTCGAAAAAACGTATGGCTTAGATTAACAACGCGCTCAATGTATAAGGCTGCATTCACACAGATTAACGTGTCACCGACGACACGACATTGATCAATGAAATCTACAGTTTTATTGACCAATCAAATCGCAGAGTCCAAACAATTCCTCGCTGTTGCGATTTTTGAAACTTTTGTGATTTGTTACAGTGGAGTGGGGGAAACGTCGAGGTTCTGTGAACGCAGCTTTAGCCGCTCTCTGTGACGGCTTTGACACAACAAACTAAACTCATGGTATAAAATTACGCCCTACGTTTTGCTTGAAGTTGCCTTGTAAAAATTACAGGTATCTAAACGTGAAATTTAAAAATTTTTATTATTCGTTTAATCCTTGAAACAAGTGTGAGCAGTAATATTTTTCAACGAGAACGTTTTTTCCCTATTCCAGTTCTCTTTATAGTTATAAAATGAAAAGCTACTTTGTAACCATGCAATAAAAAACATCAATCGTTAAACAGTTAGACAGCTTGTTTCCAAAAGATTAAATTTCTTTAGCTTACGGGTGAATGTTAGAAGTTTATTTCTGGTAGCTAAATATTATATGTACGCTTGTACATTTGTTTGTCTGAGTCTTGGTAGATCTCAGAGACTCACTACAAATAATAAAAATTAATGGTACATAATAGATAATTCTGCCTTGTTTGTATTAAAAATTATCGCTTCGCTAGATAAAACATGTAATGTTTTTAACACTTATGTGCTAAACAAATTCATAAAAACCATGCAACGATAATTCGCAAACCAGTTTAACTACAACTACAAAGCATCTTGTACCTTCTGCATTTGTCACTTTAGAGACATATCAACATTCTTTTCTTTCAGATGTTGTTAAGTGGCAAATGGCAAGAACAAAATGATCATCTCAATATTTTCTTACGATTAGAGTATTATGAACTTACATTACGAATACGAAATCGTTGCGAAGAACTGCCAACGTTTACACGCAGAATAATTAAACTAGGTATTGCAAATAATAGAAATTAACAATCAACAAACTTAAAGCAATTTTAATCCCTGGGAATATTTCTAATTGCATAAACAATTGTCACTTCTTGTGATAATATGAAATTCAATGATTTCGAATTAACTACCGGTTATTATGCCGACTTTCTTCGTATAGAGGCCCGAGTGAGGCCCTCATAAATCTGAATAACTTACTAATAACCAGACTTATTCCAATTAAGCACGTAGAATTAAGAATAATATTATAAAGCAAACTAAACTTTAACCAATTATCTTTACTACAATTTTAAATTGAGGACGAGAACAATCTGCAATCTTCTGTGAGATTTTGACAATTTCCCTAAATAATAATTGTGTGGTTTGAAACAAAAAGGGCCAATGTTATAAATTTAAGTTTTTGGAATGAATTGTTTTCTATATTGACAATACTGTAGTTTACTGACACAGCAGGGCTCACTTATAATGGACTACCGATCGTTATAGACGGACTACCAAAGTACCGACTGAACATCCATTTAAACATATGTTCATTATATTCGAATCGAATTCGGGGATTATTTTCATAACGTAGAGGCGACCTGCGGAGTAGTTGCTTTTGTGAACTAAATAAAGATTATACCAAAACAACTTACAAAAATGTTTTTAACGAAGGGGCGCTGTCAGTGAAATTCAATTACACAAAATGCAAATTGTTTTAAATTGCATGCCTTTAAGGAAACAAGTTATTGACAATAACATTTTTGTAAAGTAATCTTAAATTTTTGTACTATTGTTTTATTGTTTCGACTTTTAATAAAAATGATCTAACAAGTTACAATTTAATTGTTCTCAAATTTTAATAAAATCAAATTTGGTTATAATGGACTAAAATATTGACGACCTCTTCAGGTCCATTATATGCAAATTCTACTGTATTATTATTCTTAAAATTAAAGAATTCAAGAAATTTCAAGAATAATGTAACTAGGGGTACCAATCCCGCATTAAAACTTCAGTCCCGCAAGCATGCGGGACTGACGTCATCAATCCCGCGGATTTGCAACATTTGCGGGATTACAAACTATCACAATGCTTTTTTCAGTTGCTAAGAAAATTAAGTACGAAAAGTTAGTTATGCAATAAAAGACAACTAAATTCAAAATAAAAGTGGCATTCATTAGTAAAAAAAAATTAAGAAAAATTATTGAGATTTCTTTTGGAAATATTTTCGGCGAAATGATAAAGTATTCAAAGTTTGATCTTGTAAATTTGACCTGATTTTATTGCAGAAGTACCCAGTGACAGAAAACGCGCGCTCGGCATACATATTTTTTTAAATTCGGATATTTTTATTCAGTCCCGCAAATCCCGCGGGTTTCGCATGTGTAGCCCCGCATTACTGATCCCGCAAAAATCATGCAGGATCCAACGTTTGTGGGATTGGTATCCCTAAATGCGACATTTGTTATAGCAAAAAAAAGTTTTAAGTAATGCTTCTGAGACACACGAGCTCATTTTGACAAAAAGTTCACATTGGCCGTTCTCATTCAAGCCACAAAATTATTAATCGAAGTAAAATTCGAGTACTTAATTTGGTAGTGCCTAAATGAAATATTTACTACAAAATTGTTTTTTTTAAACTGTAATTGCCGAACCGTAAATTTACAATGTAAGATATTCACCTTACATATGCAACTTTTTTTGCACTACATCGCAACGTATTAGAAATTTTAATGCGATAAATTACAGCAACAATTTACTACGTAACTTTTTAATTTGTAATCTAGTTACCGTATAATCGGGCAAATTGTTATGAATATAATCAAAACACTGAATACAGATATTTCACGGCATAAACTGCATTATTGTATTTAATTGCACGAACGTGTAACGCAACCTGACAATACAACCGCATACATTATTTTAATTGATTTTGCAATTTGTTACCGTTTAAAATTTAAAATCGCAAGCACTTCTTAAAAATCGTCAAGGGCCGAACGTGCACTTTCTAGTTTTAGCTGCGAACACCAGATTTGTAAAAGAGCCAACGAAGCGTACTTTAAATCCAGACTGGTGTAAGATAAATACGAAATTACACGCCTTCGAAACCGCGGCGCCGACTGAGTGACCTTTTAGCCTTGAGGCTCGCCGCAAATAACTATTAATTACATTGCATGTATCTATAACTTATGTGAAAGGCAAAATGTGCAAACATCCAGTAAAGAATATCGCTTGCATAAAAATCTAAATCAATAATTATCGATTTGCTAATAATAACTGCAAATTTAAAATTTTTATTTATTATTATACACGGTGTCTAGTGAAGGAGGTTCCAATTCGGAAGATCAGACTTTCTAATAATCCACTCAAAAACGTTTCCGAAACAATCGTTTTCTCCCTCAATTTCTTTTATTTTAATTTGTTGTTAGAAATTTGTGTTGAATTTGTATTTAACATCTTTTGATACAACCAGACCTGAATATAGCACGATATCTTTTATCAGTTTGGAGAAAACTGATACCTGAAATCATAATTTTTTATTTGTCGGTCATAGCTTTTTTATTTGGAGCTGTCGAATTATCGAAAAACCTTTTTTACATTAAATTTATTACGGCGCGTATTTTGCAACACTAGCTGTATTTATCAGAAGATAATTGAAGATTTTGATACAAAGAAATAATTAGTTAAATCAAGGATTAATATGACTCGCAGCGATACACTATTTCTTAAGAAATATATTTCTTGTAATTTTTTATTTTAATGAAACGTTACAGGATACCAGTATATGTATAGTATACCATGAGGTCATTTAAAAGCAAGCCAGAGTTGGCACTGAAACTTTCAAACGTACCTATAGTTCGTTTCTGAAGCGGGTGACGTTGTCATTAGGTTGACAGCTTTTAATTCATCCAAAACTGAAACAGCCACTATTACCAGTTTGAAAAGTAAACAAACTTAAAACTTTTTATGTCCACCGCTTCTAAATTCCACCCAGCATTAAAAAGCGCTACACTTGTACCTACGTTTATCTTTTTTACAAGAAGAAAGAAGACAATCGATATGTTTACGTTGTGCAATTCTACTTTCTGACCAACAAAACTATTCAGATACTCTTAGAAATTTCATGGATATTGTAATGATTTACAAAAGGTTCAGTTTATGGTAAACCGGCAAACAGTTCAGAAATGTGCTCTAGTCTTTCTATTCACTAAAACCAACGCTAATATCAGTTTACGCATTACAACTAATGATTTGTAACGAATCTACAATATGACTTTACACCTTCCGTTTCATGCTTTAGTGCACTTTTAAATGATCTCCCAGTACAATAAAATTCGGTAGTTACGAACAGGATTATAACAACATTAGGATTGCAACCAACAAATCATAAAGTCCAGCGAGGTCATCATTTAATCGTATATAAAAGATTGATGGATATAACGAACATACACCGTGAACATAACGAACAAATCAGCAGTTAGTATATAAGTAAAAACATTTCTAATTCAATAGAAAAAACTTTTTATAACTCCCTCGAAGTTATTAAATTTAATAATTTAAACGTGAAATTTATCTGAACTCAAAAATTACTTTACAATATTGGTCGGCCTTAAAATAATAATAAAATTGTGATGATAAAAATTTCAGCAGCTAATAAATTAACGAAATTTAGGCCAGGAATAGACGGACGACCGGCTGCACCGCCTATCTACTTTACAGTCAAAGCAAAAATTGGTAGCATTCCTAAAAGACTGCTGCGTCCAACAACTACTCGCGTTCCAAATTCCAAGACGCAAATTTGGGATGAAATAAATAAAAATTTGATATTACAATCATTGTAAAATATTTATAGCGGCCTGAATTTTAGAACCATCCAATGGATAATTTCCAGCAGGTACTAAAAAAATTGTATCTGTAATTTTACTAAAGTATTTAAATAATATCTAATTTCATTGGTACGCATGATATTTATTTAATGAAAAAAATGGTTCTTGTATTATGTATTATTATGAATGTTAGAGTATGTTTGCGTATTTAAGTTATTTCACGAATATTGTCTGGTTCCTCAATATTCATTATAACCTAGTGTGATTGTATTTTACTCACCATCGACGTTAGAACACTATTACATATGCGCTTCAGCACATACATATCTGAGTAAACTTGAATGAAGCTGTTATCCAGAAAATATCGTACCTACAAGCAACTCAGCATAATATAAAACCGCACAAATTATAGACTCATAATATGCCCATTAGTACCTACAAAACAGTCATGATTATCAAAATTCCGTTACAATGAATAATAAAAAATCCATTATACACGTTACCATCGGTATAAAGCGTGGTCCATAATAGCATTTTCGCGAAAAATCATCTTTCTAATCCCCCCTCCCCCCTCTCCGGGCAATAATCTACATTTGTCGCACTGTAAAACAGACGATGAAATTTTTTAATTTCATTACTCCAACGGCGCCAGGGCGCTATAAACTCAAATAAATCAAAATAATTTTTGTTTTTTACGTCTAAAATATCACTAAAAACACTTTGCTAAAATTTAAAATTTTGCAAGAGCCGTTAATTTTAAATTAATAACAGTTAAAATCTTAGTCGACAATGATCGCTTAACCGCTAATTACTAACCGTAATCACAAACAGGCAGGCATTTTTCACTTCAGACGAGGACTTCAAAATTTTCGTTTAGTAATTTGGATTCTTGTAAATACAATGAAAACATTCATAATTACCTCAAAATTACATTAGATGTTCAAAATGGCGATCTTGTTGTATGCAGTGTTCTATACGCCGCGCCGGCGCCGGCTAAATTTTGTTCGAAAAAACATTTTTCTTTCATTTTATTGTCAAAAGTTTCCACGAAATCAAATCAAGTGTTAAATTCTCTACAATACCTGCTATACGGCTCTGGAGATTGTTGCTTATTGATGAGACTCACTTTGTGCCAGGCGTCCTCCTGCAAATGTTTTTACTGCAGACGTTTGTAAACCACCCTGACAAGTTTGACTTCAACTTTGCGAGGGTGTTATTTAGACATTAGAATATGACTTATTCAGTTACTATTAAAATCTAAATGCCAATTTGCCTATTATTCAAATCTACGCTGTAACGTAGGTTAAACTGAGAAAACCAATTCTGTAGCTTTAATAGTTTCATAATAAAGCGCCATCACACCCTGATTACATTTCAAAAAAACTAATTCGATCATTTTGTAGTTTGGCAATTGAAAAATATTGCTTCAAATGTTCAGAATTTATCGACTAAACTGTTTTTATCTCAAAAAAACTATGCGATGAACCATCCTGTATGTACTCCACAACAAAGTGAAAAAGAAGCATTTTACAGTAACACTATAAAGCATTTTCTGTCCGATTATAAAAAGAAAACTAGTAAACAATAACAAATCCTATCTTGTTCTTTGCATTTTTCTTGTATCTCAATCCGTTTATAATTTATGAGCAAGTAAACGATTAACAAACTTAAAACACGATTTGAGAAGACATACCTTTAAATTAAGTCTCATTACGATAACTTATACATTCAGAGGTTATCGTTTGGATGGATAAAGTAAAATTTAGTGACTATCAGCTTTTAAAAAATGACAGTTATCCAGGTAAGGTAGGTAGGCTATAAACGTAAAATAACGGTTGAAACTTAAACAGTTGTCATTAACTAAAACTTGAAACAGCGATTTGTGAGTAATGCAAATTTATAACCGAACGGTGTTATAATTCCATATCGAAGTTTAGGCGAATTATTGACCTTTTTATTTTTAATAGAAACTTGAATGAGCAACGTAACGGCTGGCAATAATGTAAAATAAATACAGCGAAACATAATTCTGAAATTATTTTGCAAGAAGAGTGAACCAGATTAATCGGTTTTCCTTTATGTAACGCAAGATACGATCGTTAATTAAAACTTTATTAAACTTTTTAGTAAACCTTTGAAGAGATCAAATCTAATTTTAACTTCCTACCTTTTGATTAATGTTAACATACGCACTAATTTAAATCTGACTGTTAAATTTCCATAATTAGTGTTAGCGGAATAAAAAAAACGTGAAATATTCACAACACAATTTTTTACTTTGGTTTTTTCAATGGTGAACATTCCATCGTCATTTTTTATCTCTAGTGACCGTATATCAATTCAAAAACTATTATTATGTAAACATGTACTGCATTATGATACAACATTAAATAAAACTCAAGTTGGCGATTGTAAATTAGATATTTTGTGATTTTTCTTAATTTATTTACACTCTTCAGTAATCATTCTTGCAACCATTTAAAGCTGCATTAAGAAATATTAACTACTTATAATTACACTCCAAAACTATTAACTAATTTTTGATCGCTTGTAATAAAAAATCATTTTTCTGACTATACAGCGTGATCTTCGAAAAGGGAGAAAATTAAACCGTATGAAAATGAACAAATTTGGAACAAAATTAAATGATTTTTTTTGGTCTGATTTTGTTTAGTTTTAAAATTATAGCAACTTAACGTTGAAGCAATTTCTATTGTTCTACTAACAGCTTGCCTCGGTTTCACCAGGCCAATATACTAGTATAATCAAAAAACCTTGAAAAGTTACAAATTTTGATGTAATTGCGGGTGAAAAATATTTTTGTTTTTAAATCAGCACTGAAGTACTTTCCGATGCTTTTTGACTTAAATACAGTAAAACCTCGATATAACGGACCTCCATTTAACGGACTTCGGATATAACGGACAAAAAATCCTGTCAAATGTAAAAAAATTACAAACGTCCTGTTAATATTATTCATGCTTAAATTCAAGTGTCGCCGCATGTAAACAATTTTTAGCGGCCATGATAATCACGTCATACGTGTAGCACTAAAATTTGAGACATAATGCTCGTGGACTGCAGCAACGTCACTTCACGACGAGTGTCCGAAGACAATTAAATATAACTTTGTTTGTGTTTTGTATTTTTTATTTATATCTAAATACAGCGTATTTAAAAAAAAAAAGATTTTTGATTTATTTTAAACCTATTTTTATATAACGGACTTTTGGCTTTAACGGACACTCTCTCCCCCCAATTAGTCCGTTATATCGAGGTTTTACTGTACTGACAAATGTGATTAGATAATGTACGAGTATACTTATGATTAATGCTTCCAGGGTGTGATCAGCAAGATTTTCTTTACTTTAAACAAAAAATTCAAATATTATTGAAAGTTTGACATTTTTGAATAAATACTTTTCTCAAGTTTTTCCATGGCAAATTTATGTCTATACCTAGATTATTTTTTTATCTTTTATATCCACCACTAGTTTTTTATATAAAAAAGCTTGTTAATGAGAAAAGCATTTTACAAAATTGACACTTTACTACGGTGGCGCCATCTTGTGAATCTTGCTTCTCAAGTGGCCCCTTAAAATGTTATAATTTCAATACTGAACAAAATCAGCCCAAAATCTTCTATTGCATTTACACAGTTTCTTTTTTCTCTATTGGTTGATCAACCTATGTTAACCGTTTTAACCGTTTTTTAATTTTGGAATTTAAGATTTCACAATTTCCGCAGCACTGTATGTATTGCAACAATAACAAAAAAACTGATAGAATATTTACATGAGAAATTTATTACAGCCATCAATTTCTTTATGTATTGGGGTAAGTGTGCACTTTCTAAAAAATATCACAAGAAAAGTTGCTTGGAATTTTGAGGAAACAACACCAAAATTCATGACGTAATATCGAAAGTGTTTTGTTTCAACAAATTTGCAACCGATTATTTCGTATCAAATGATTTTTAATTCAAAAATTTGCAACTACAAACAGTTTTTTTTTTGTTTAAATAATATCCAGCGCTAATCCATGTTAGACAGCTTCCATAAAATTAATCTGGACTTTCTCATGTTTTGTTATTAATATTATTTTTTTATAGTTCGTCGTCACTTTCGTGAATCGTTTTATAATTAATTAACAACCGTTAAACGGTATATAGAAAGAAGGTCAAATTTTGTTTCAGCCATCAAGTTAGCAAAATCGCAGTTGATATTAATCACGGCTCATTAAGATAAGAGTAATCCGCATGACTAGAACAATTTTTCATTCCTCAGTAGGCTATATTGAATAAACAAGAACCAATTAATACAACTAACGTAAGGCGAGATATGATTATTTATTAGGCTTACTTCGCATAAACTTGACGTTAACCGTTATGCGAATTTTTGATCCGTTATCAGGTTATTGCAAATGTTAGGAGCTCAAAACAAACGTGAACGAGGTGCAATTCTGGCATGATAGCTCTTATTCTGATATACTTTCTTCGATATAAGAGCACGAAATGTCTGTAAGTTGGTTTTAACATTTCCTTTTGACGTCCTGGATTATTTAAAACCGATTACATGATATAAAAAATGTAATTATTAATCGCCTAGTGGCACACTTTTTAAATTTGTAAACGCGTCTCATAATGCAAATTTACAATCGACATTTTTGGTCCCTTCAGCTGCAAGCGATAACCCCAAATTACAATTTCGTACAATTACATAAATCAAAACATGACTTTGAATTTTTAAAAGTAAACGAATTTATGGAAGTGTAATTTAAACCTATTAAAATTCAAGCTGCAGGTCATATTGCCAATAATCAATAAAGGGCACACGCTGTATAACCATTAAGAGTATTTTGAACCGCATTGGTGAAAAACTGTGGATTTTACGAGGAGTAAAATATAATATAGATCGCGTTAAGTAATTTAAATAATTGCATTACTTTCACAGCAGTTTAAATCAAATACTCAGTAGGCAGCAGGCAAAGTAGGTGATGTTGTAGGCAATGAACTTGTCCACCTCCGCATCAGCTGGTTCTGCTTGGATAGTAAGAAAGTAGACCTGACAAGCTGCAATTGTTATTTCCTGCTCAATCGCTTGAGCTTTTACAAAATGCCGTATCTTCACGAAATAAATAAATTTGTTTGAGAAGTGCCTAGTTTTTGCAAACGTTTACGGTCAGTGCTTTCCAATTCCGAGGTTTCTCAAAAGTTTGTTTAAGCATGAACTAATTGGAACGTCCCAAGAAAACGGGCAATGTGCATGATATCATGTGTCTCGTTTCGTTCTTAATCGATTTTAATGTCCTGTGAACTCGTGCATTCTTGGGGATCGCATGAAAGTATGCAGCAAGTTTGGTGAGAATCTGTCAACTGGTTCCAAAGTAAGCGTGTAATTACTAAACAAATAAACGTACGAATCGTTGGTTCGAATAAAAGCACGATCGGAATTCAGCAGGGAAAATATACGCATGGCGCTTTCTGCCAGGTATTTCAATTAAAATGATATCTGTAATGAAAAAATAAAATACAAAAATCACACAACTTTCCCCTTTTAAACTACTTTCTACCTTTTAATAAACAAATCGGGATAATACTTAATTTTTGGTGGCAGCTCGATGCAATCCTTGAATATTTCACATACCTGTCTCGTCGGGGAACTTTAAGTGTTCCATAATAGGAAACTGCTTCCCCTTCTCTTGCAGCGCAACTGTACGGACCAAAAGTGGAATAAAAAAAAATTAATTGATTTTCCAGGTGTACGGCAGATTCTGTAAAATTGATCCTCGATAGTACAAAATGCGAAAGTGTCACACGCACATAATAACTGATCAAAGATAACGCGTTTTTATTCGGACTATATACATAATATAAAATTTAATCCACGTATTTCCCTGGCGTGTGATCAAGCCGGAATTAGCAACTTCCTAGAGCTCGTTAGAAAATGCGCAAATTGCATAATTTTTGTGTGAATTTGATTTAATTTTAATTTCTACTAAAAATATTTTTACTGCGTACAGCCAAGAATTCCTCTCAGAAGCTGGGCATTGTTCGGAGATTTTTTAACTTTGCATGTACCTTTTATGCGATTATATGTAATGACTAACGAAATAATATTCACGTGTCATCGTGACTGCTACTGCTGTAATCACTAGTAATCGCTTTTACAAAATATATTACCGTTAATTTGAAGCTACTCCCGTGGTTTTCACCCAGTATGTTAATGCGTGAGTCCATTTACAGTTACAAAGTATCCCATCAAAATCTAATTTTAGTCGGTTCAAAACAAAAATCAGATAAACCTTCTTTATTTCGAAATAATAAAAAAACGACCAGTTAACTTTTCTTCTGGTTTTTTTTCCTAACAACCTTTTTTAGTGACGTGTAATACATTATTTTGATATTATAATTTAAAACTTAATAAAGCTTCTAAGCTTTGTTTTACTATTGCCATAAATCTTGATTTTTTATACTTAATGATATATTAAAGTGTTAGACATTTTTGGTGTTTTTTATATTTGATTAAACTTTTTTTAATCGCTGCAATTTTAAAATTAAGATCTTAATAAATAGATCATTACGATTTTATTATTACTGGAAGTTAAACCTTTGAAAGTTTCAGATTATTTGTACTACCAACTATAACTATTTATTCGAAAGAATATTTTAAATTACATAATTGCAATAAATTGATTTATCTATAGCAACCAGTTTTTCTGTTTACATTAAAAAACAAAGCTTTACACCAAACAGCACTTTTCCGTCTCATTGTGGAGCCTACTTTCCCTTGTATCTTACAGGCGCCAAAAGTGACACATTTTTTAACCGCGCTATATACAAGGTTGTATTCATAGCCTGTTATTTTTGCGGTTCCATGGCTGCTTTCGAATTCATGTCAAAAAAATTAGTTTCCTTATTTGTCAGCCTGTCAAAGTACTGCTCACTGGAAAAGTTGTCCAGAAACATACACAAAAAAGTTCATCGAATTAAAACAGGATTAATTAGATTTAAAAAGGATTAATTAAAGATATTTATTAAAACAGGTTGTACAAAAGAAAGCACCACTTTTTTATCTAAATTATTAGAACGCCGGTTTTATCTTAATTATGTGCAGTTCTTCAAGGACCCCGCCCTAATACTGTTAATTTCTACGGATTCCACTTTTACTGCCAACGCATGCAAATTAGACGAAAAAAAATACCATTAACATACATTTCGAGAATAGAAATGGAAAACCGAGACTGATAATTGCGTAAAACGTCTAGCGAAATTGATTATTGGATCACCCTGTATTGTGCGACCGATATCGATCATCGCATTTCAGAACACAATTTCCTGAGATGATAACGTAAAACTTTTGCAATCTAATTATTGCTGTATTGTTCGACACTGTCAACCGGCTCACAAAGCCTCTTTAGCAACTTTAAAATCTTATCTTTGTCAGCATCGGGCGAAAGTCATTTCTGAATTTCGTTATTACTTACAAACCACCTACAAGGAAATATTTTCGACATAATTTGATCAAGATTGAATTGGAAACCTTTCGAAAGATTATTAAAAATATCGATTATGTATTATTTGAGAAATTATTATTAGGTCGTCTACTGATCTCTCTTATTGCATTGTTATCAAGACTTTTCAGTTTTTGACACTTCACAATTACACAACTAAGAATGTGAGTTTTCTTTGGGCCATACACAACAAAGATAGCAATGTACCGATGACATCAAATATCAACAAAAAATAGTAATCTATCACATTAAAGTGTAACTTACAGAACATAAAAGACTTTCATTTAGACTACTGCAAATTTCATTGCATGGCAGCAATTGAAAAAAAATAATTCATTATTTAGTTAATTGTGAAATTTAAATTTTTTTCAACAGAGGACTTTTTGTGTCTGGCCGAGATTTAAAATTAAAAATTTAAAGGGCACACCCAGTATATTACGGGTATGTTGCAATTACCCAATTAAATGCAAGGATGGCATTAAATTGCGGAGAAAATTTTATGTAACATAACGTGCAAAAATGTGCACGAGCAGTTGACCTTTAACATGTTTCAACCACCTAGGTCGAGAAATAACCGCGAAAATAACATTATTAAAAAGTGGGCACGCATGTAGTCCGCGTACCACAAAACAAAAATTGCGTACTCGGCGAATTAAAAACGTATAACGTGCTTTTACCTGATTTTCCCACTTTTGATCCACCTAGTATCACAACCCGTATCCTGTTGACATTCGTCATTTTAAACAAAAAAGGAAAACTGTTTTGCGTCTTGAATGCCACTGGCGTTTCGGTTAAATTTTACACTTGACGTACGAATGCACAAATCATAGTTGGGGACAATTACTAATTAATCAACAGCGACAATACGTTTTAATTGAAGTCTTATGAGGTCAATACTCTACAAGAACACTCGATTATTTTTACACAAGTCGAAATTTAATTTAAGGTTTCGGTTTATCATAAATCAACGAAGGTAACAGATAAAAAAACAAGCCTGCATTTTTTTTTGTCCAAAAAGAAAGTAAAAAAAATCCCGTTCTTTTGTAAAAACCACTGTAGCAAGTATGTCATTTAAAACTGCCACGCATAACAACCTCACTACAACACGATCGACGGCCAACTGGTAGGAGTGAATCACTGAAATCCTTTATCCAGTCTACCTTCCTGGAAACGACCCCACCTGTCGTTAAGTTATAATGGTATTTTCATTGCTCTATAAAATCACTAAGAGGGTAGACAAGAATCAACCTGACGTAGCTCCAGAATAGTACATGAAACATTAAATTATAACAGTTTCCTGACTTGCAGAATCGGGCTTAGATCCTTTTATAAATTGATCGGACAGGGTTGTTCAGCTACGCTGGCCTTCAATTTACCTTAATTTGATTATAAAATCTTCAGATATATTATTGAATTAAATAAAGTTTGCAGTTTTTAATTTGCACCGTTTATGGAAATACTGAAAATATCATTTTTTAAAAGACACAATTTAATCACTTACTTCATATAAAAAATTTGTTTAGTCAGCTTCGCAGAACATAATTTTACAATGAAAATTCTTGT
This sequence comes from Dascillus cervinus, assembly GCA_949768715.1. NCBI lineage: Eukaryota > Metazoa > Arthropoda > Insecta > Coleoptera > Dascillidae > Dascillus > Dascillus cervinus. Next base: position 12,531,618 of record OX458316.1, on the reverse strand, counting down.
AGACGAACATGATACTTAACTATTACGTTACGTTAAAAAATTCTTAAAAAACAACGTACAGTAAAACGACGGAGTAAAATATTTTTTTATTGTACATAATATACAGGTGAACTCAGTTAGAACACAAGTCGCGACACTGGATATTTTTATTTATTACTGTTAGTGGTATTACCGTATTTCTACTTGCTGAGACGCCACCGAATCTAAGATGTGCCATAATCTAGTGCAACTCGGTCATATGAACTAATAAATAAATGGAATTGTTCACATAATCGAAAGTAACATAACAGTATTTTTATTGATGCTGTTCCACGGTTAGAGTGTATTAAAATATTGTTATTTGTGTTTGCACTCTCTTTGCAGACAAATGTTTCGGAAATGATATTTTCCTGCATTTTTGCAATACCAGTAATTCGTCAAAAAATTAAAAATACATATTTCTTTCGCTCCAAACTTTTTGCTGATAATGTGAACACTTTTCTGTTTCATATGTATGTGTACATTCACGGAAGTCAAATTTTTTATCAAAACAGACTGTTTACATTATCGAAATTCATTTTGTTCACTTCTTAGAACGTAGTATTGATCTTAAATATAAGTAGGAGTAATATATTTAAGTTATAACGCGGGTGGTAACTAAAAATTGCTGAAAATGAAGTACAGGAATCTCTCGATTATTTGTTCTAATCACCCGATGACTGTGGACATTTGACAAAACGCCGTAATACGATAACACGGATAATCCGGAAACCGACTAATCCGCGCACGGGTAATCAATAATTGTTAAGGACAGGAAATAACCTTTTTAAAGACAATACCTCACATATGAAACATGTATAGTACCTCTGATCATTGAAAGTACGTTATGGCTTTTCTGATCTTTGACCGGTCTCTCAGACAAGTCATCGATTCTAAGACGCACCCCGTTTAGTTTGGAAAAATAAATGTGTTTTAGAATCATTAAAAAACAAACGATAAACAATAAAACACGTTTATTTTACAAAAATGACTTTGGCGCTCTATAGTAATTTGATAAAAATGGTGACCTTTCCAGCGTTGCTGTAAAGAAAGTCAGAGAGGCACTTGTTTGTATTAGCTTTTTGCAATGAAAATTTAAAGCTTCTAATTGTAGCATTTCCATTAATCAGTGTATCAAAGAAATGATGCGGTGATTGTAACATAAAGTTGACAAAATTCCATTAGGCTCTTACATAAATAGTAGTTTAGCCGGGGGAGGGGGTTAACGGAATTGTGACAGGGAGTTAGGGAGTCCTTTTAAAAACGCGACATCACAAAGGATATTTTCTAAAAAGTAAAATTTTAGCAACTATTGGTAAATGACCAGTATAAATTCGTGAACTGATACAGCGAACCTTTCATTAATTGCATTTTCCTTTATAAATGAAAATAATTTTGCTTATGTGATATGACTCACATGGGAAAGGGCACAGTATCTTATGACATGGAAGTGGGGTGGTAGTTAAATTTTACGAAAAACTTGTGACATCATTAATGTTTTTTTTTGGCTCTTGAACGTTTTAATCGGTTGGAAGTTATTTGTAACAACTGTAATAAATATTTTGAACTTAGCTAAATGCCATTCTGTTAGTAAAAAAATTCGAAGAAAAGTTATTACACAAAATCACAAGTTTTTCACTGAGCTGGCAGATAATTTGTTCGCTGTATCCATGCAGCATGTTCGTGTGTGCGCAACAAGTTTGAATTCCGGAAAAAGGTGAATTTATTATGAATAGTGATGCAAAAGTAGAGTTCTGAGGATGTGACCTTTTTTGTTACAATTTTTCCCGAAAATCATTAATCGGTCTTTGGTGCCTGACATTATGGTTTGGTCTATACAACCGTGATTTCATTGTAACTGGGTTTAGAATAATTTGGCTATGTATTGATACATATTGACAGCTGTTCAGTGCGTTCGAACCGCTTCTTTAGATTTGAACTTATTTGTTTGATAAGGCCAAACATCGAATGTGCGCTTATACCACAAAGCCAACACGTCAACAAACAAATATGAAAATTTCTATTTATCTGCTTTGTTCCCATTAATATTTTTTAGATGAACTGAAGAGCTGCAAAATATACTACCACGCAGGAGATAAAATAATCGCTCGAGTCCAATAAAATATTCAAGTTGATCTAAATGGTAACAACAATTATTTGTGGGTAAACGTTGTAGTTACATGTTGATATAAAGAAACGTTGACGGTTTCAATCATTACTCTTATAATGTTAATTATTTCTTTGGGAATCTCTCAACCAGTATTGTACATACATTATAAAGTGTGTTCAAGTAAAGATGTTATCAAGAGGGCTTTGAAGTAGATTTCATTTTACTATTAAAATAAAACTTTTCAATAAATAAAAAAAATGATTTGAGAGCTACAAATCATGCAACTACTCTTTAACAGAAGGCTACTTGATCATATTATATAAGTAAACATTTGAAATATTTATAACAAAACTTGAAGTTTATAAATAAGTTGCTTTGATTACTAAGGTTAAAATTTCCTGTAAACCATTATTACATACTACTTATGTGATTAGTGTTAGTTTATAGTGTTATTTTATGCACCTACCTATAATAGCACTATTTTTACAATCTACAAGAAACAAATACATTTGTTGCAATAGCTAAGAGATTTCATAATGTAATTTCAAAAAGATTAAAAACATAAATTTCCCATTACATAGGTAGTTCAGAATCTGCATAAAATTGCAACAGTGTTTCTTCAAATGTCAACGTAAATCGTAAATGTAAGTAGAACAACAGAAAATGATAAATTATTGTAGCATCCAGCGGGCGGTGCAAATTTTACCAGAAATTATTTCCAAAAATTATTTCTTCACCTTCTTCACAGTAACAAGTTTCTTAATTTTAAAATGTGAAACGCCCTCAGATTAAATAACAGTTTATAATAACCCTGTATAATTATCTGTAAGGTGTTAGTCTAAGATGGCATACTCACTCAACCACTAATTTCTAACTAACTAATCATTTGCAAAAGTCACAAAATATTTGAATCGGTTATTGTTGAAAGGGGATAGGTCACTGTTGGCCATTTTCAAGTAATAATAACTTGCTAACAATGCTAAGTAAACGTGTAGCTTGGTGATGATTTTTACTGAAAAGTGTTAAAAGAGATGACTCCTTTTAATAATGAAATTTTGATTGCATTACTGGTTTTTATGGACTATCTCGAAACATTAAAAAGTGACTTATCCCCTTTCAACAATATCCGATTCATTTAGTTTTTCGGCAAACCCCACCACACTACACTGTTGACATCGTAGTATACCTATCATTTTATTTTCAAAATTTACAAAAGCCCGCCAAGTTGATGAATGATTCATGTATTGGTAACAATTAAAATATTTATTTGTGATTGTGCTACCATTGTGGTGCCATCGCTTTTTTTAGTGTCGCGTAAAATTATGTGGCCTATTTTAAAAACTGATTCTTCCATTCTTATAGGGTTTATCCTAGTTTCAATAAATTTGCTAATGTCATAAAGTGATATTGCTACCTTTGACATTTTCTTAATATTTTCAAACAAGTAAAATCTAAATCTCTATATCTAACGATGTTATTCAGTTCAGTTGAGTTGTTTTGATTATACCACTCATAGTGCTATTTTTCCCTATCCTAGCGACCGCTTAATAAATCAGCACTGGAGAAAGATTAATAAGTGATAATCCCGCGTGCTGCTCCGCAAATATAGTGTACCGTGCTGTCAACTGAAATGTCACAGTTACAAAAAATGGCGCGTTTCAGTGATTGTTCGTTAAACAATATTGATGAAAAGATACAAAATCATAAACCGTGTAACACTGTGATTATTGATAATCTCGATTCCACTTGTTGTATTGTATATGATAAGTTAAATTTACATTCTATAGCGCCACAGTATTTTTTTTGCAATAAAGCATGCACATTGTAGGTTAACGATTACTTAACCCTAGACCGGTCGCATCAAATTGAGGAACGTATCCGGTCGCGTGGTTGACTTTGTCAACCACAACTTTTATTTGAATTTCTAGCTTTTAATCAAACAACAAACTGTTCATTCAATTTTTTTGTTATATTTAGAGTATTAAAAGATTTTTGGACAAGTTTTGCATCAGAAATATTAAACGTTATCAAGGCATTTATATAGAGTGTCTCCAAAAAACAAGACGAGTCCATAGCTCCCTTATTTATCGGAAAATTTCAGTTATCTATATACCAAGTTAAATGATTGGTTGGTGGTTAAATGGTAGACTACAAAATAGCAAAATCACATATTACCCTAAGGGCATTAAGGCTATACCGTCACAACATTTTTTTTCAAATTGGAATATATGCATTTCTTTACTAATTTTGCTAGAGATTTTTATTCCGAATACAACAATATATCACAAGTATACGCTTACATAAAAAAAATTAAACAAAACAAAAATAAAACACCATTTAGTCTTGTGCAAAAAAAATAACACTAGCTTTGGAAACAAATGATGAGCACTAAGTAAGAAGCTATCAAAATGTATGAAACAATAATAAAATAGAAAAAAAAAATCTGGGCGCGTGGTTGACTTTTCAACCAGCCTGTTTCTAACTCCTTTTATATTACTATTAACACACTTATTGAGTTTACTGTCTCGGATACAATGCTAATTGGATAGTAAGGAACTAAAGATAAGGTACTGAAGGCGACAGTACCCCAAGACTTTATCTAATCAAACAATACCGCCTAAATACTCGTATGGTTGACAAAGTCAACCAACGCGACCGGTTTAGGGTTAATAACACAACAATACATATTACAATATATTCATGTGGTTTTATAATAATATTAATAAAATACAAAATGTTGGAGTGCATATTCGCATGAACAGTAATTTACGTTTTTAAAGAGCGTACTTCTAAGATACCAAGCAAAATAAACACAGGATATTAGCAACCTCTTAATGTAGGTATCCATTTGTAACCAGTGCTCTGTATTGTAACCCCGAACGTGTTACGTCGAATTACAAAAACGAAGGCGAAGGCGTCTGTGCGGTTTTGGCTTACGGTTACGACACAATGAAATGACGAGTTTACTGAATTCTTATCTTTGATATTTAAAATGACAACGATTTCTTCCGGAAGGGAAAGGATAACAACAGCTCCACGTGGTTTACTGTTTCTAAATTCATCCACGTGAAAGCAGTATTTACAAAAAAATCTTTTTTAAATTTATTATTTATTTAATTTAATTATTAGATTTAAGCAAGTGAAAACAAGGTAATATTAATAACTTGTAAGTACTGTAATACGTTAAATTTTTTTTGTAAAATGTCACACCACTTAAACATATTTCGAAATACCGATATGTTGTTCCAAATTGCCTTTTTTATTAATCCGACTGTTCCAAATAAGAATTTCTTTAGGCTCCTTCGTGCACCAAAATATCTAGAATTGTGGATAGAGTCATTAAATTCCGTTATTAATAGTTCAGTATTAATCAACAGTTTGCATTGTCGCATTTTTGTCAAGATCATTTTAGTGATAGTATGTTCACCAGCACTTTGAAGAATCGTTTGCATTCAGAAGCAGTACCTTCAATAATAGCGACACTATTTATAATGAAGTAGATGACAACATAATAAAAGGCAATGATGAAATAAATTGGGATGGAAACTTGATTTTGAATAATGTATGTATAAGTTCAAATTTGTCATGAAATAAGTTATTTGAATATATCTCAATACAATTTTTGCATTTGCATTTCCTTTGATGCGACGACCTAAAACCGACAAATGATGGTTTGGTCCAAGCATGTTCCGCGTGCCATACGCGTACCTTGTTTTCTGTTACGATACGAGTAAATTGTTACAAATGGATACCCACCTTAAATTACGCGTGTCATATTGGTTATGTGCAACATGTAATGGGTGGACGTCCCCACTAGCCGAACCGTATCTTGTTTTCTGTTACGATACGGGTCAATTGTTACAAATGGATACCCATCTTTAGTCAACGAAGAAAAGAATTAAAATTTTTTGTATAATTTTCAGCATTTTTGTTTGTTACAAATTTCCCATACAGCGAACTCATTTATATGGTCCCTTGAGATTCGCCTTAGTCGGCGTAACTATCACTATCAATAAGAAATTTAGGTATAGTAATACTTTTCATCTGTGAGTAAAAAATTGAATGATGAAACTTGCAAAAAGAAATAACAAATTTGAACGGTTTCTGTTTATTGTAACATAATAAATAATTGTTATTTAATTTCTGTTCAAATGCTATCGAATTTAACTTTCATGATATTCGCTAATTCTTTTATGTTTTACTTTGCTTAGAATGTTAATTAATTTTTAATTCTTCTGACATTGCTTAGGAGTTATTTTCAACTTACATACATTAATAATTATAAATTAACATCAACAGGATACCATCATTTTCTCTACTTATTTACCTAATTCTTATTATATACCTACTTCAATTTTACAACTAAAAATCAATTGCTTTCACACCGTTAAAGTTTATAATTGGTACTAATATTGTTCCATTGCTTGCATTTGTATAACTCGAAATATTTCTTTCCCGCAAAAATGTTTTATTGATTGAATGGAATAGACAATTTGTTGCACTCAATCTGTTATTCGGTTCCCCTTCTATTTGTCCTCTTTTTGCGGTATTATTTGTTAACAATGAAAGGACTGTAAAATTAGCAAATTAGTAAATAATGGAATTAAAAGAAAATGTTTAAATAGGCATTGAACTCTAAACAACAATTAAAAAATTCTAAACTTTTGTTGAACGGTAACATTAAATGCATTCCGTACCTTATCTTAAAGCATTAACTGATAAGCCAATCAAATGCAAATTATTATTTATAGATTTTCCTGCTATATAACTGATTGTTGTTACGAGTGTATTTTATGCACTTCTAAAACTGTAAACATTGTACTGCGCATGTCATTGATCGTTTAATAATTGTGGTTAAATTGTAATATTTACAGTAAACCATTTCAGTTGGCGAATTGTGTCAAAAGTGTCTGTAACGGTTTACGTTTCCGTAATTTCTGTCAAACATAAGCAGCTTATAATTAGTATTCGCTTCAATAGAAATTTGCTGACCCATTTTTTGTTAACTGATGTAGAGCACCGATGATTTTTTTTTATATGTTTTAGAGAAACTTCCTCCGCTTTTAGCAGCTGATGCGGTAAAACTATTAATAACACCATTGTTCTTAATAGGCTGCATTAAAAGTTTGCAACTATCGGACGCAATCGATCGGTAATCGCTATTGAATTAATATTGAAATTATTGAGCACCAAATTAATATGAATATCACGTTTGTCCTGGAAATATTTGAAAGAAAATTACGTAAGCAGGTCACACGGATTCGCCATTTTCAAGCTAAAAGCAAATCACTCAGGTAGAACACCAATCTATTTAGATTCATATTTTTTTATATAACACTTAATTCAGCGATAACTACAGTAAAACACTATTAAGAACCGAGGGTTGCAAAATTGATGTAATGCTTGCATGTCGCGAATAATAATTAATTGGACTGTATTGATGTATATCGTGACAGTTCAAGGAAAACAATTAGCAACCTAAAAGGAGTTTGCAGATATAAATAAAAAACTTTAGCTGCTACCTATAGTTTATTCTTGTCAACGGTTTGCACTAATAAATTTAGAAGCATGTATGTACAACACATAAACATAATTTACGTTCATTTCAATTTACACATTGTAATAACTATTTAGATGCTTAAGCTACAAATAAACTCAGATTACTATAAATATTTTACGAGATTTGCACTGAAATTGAATAGTATGTACACCGTTTTTGATAGCTTTTAATGCAAATTGGATTCTAAAGCTTTGCTTTAGAGCCATAACTTATGACGACTACTTGCAACCATGTCTTGTCCATTTCAGCTCACCTATTCTCTGAATTATATTCATGATTTTGACATTCTCAAAATTTCCTCATTTTTAATTTTATCACCCAAAGAAACACCTATCATTGTCCCTTCTGAAGAGCCGTATTCATAAGACTTCTGCAGTGTCCTAAGTTATTTGTTGCCATTTTTTGTTTTGTTTCTGAATATACAGAAAAGTTTCTTACATGCTGACCAAAAGAGCTTGGTTTAATAATTTTGTACCGTATGATCGAAAATTTTTGTACTCTATATCTAGAAGGCTATCAAATTATCTCCCTCCCTCTCTTTCTCATTAGCTCTCCGGATTTTATCGGCTCTACCAATTCCTTCCATAGCCTTCTAAAGTATAAAAGCTATTCCATTAAGGAGCCACAATTTAATTTTTAAATGAAACGTATCTTTCTTGAATGAGAGATGATATTTTTCTTTTATTGCCAAGTTGAAGTTTATGTTTAAACAAAATTTTGTTTTGTAAATGTAAGTATAATTATAAGTATAAACTTGGGGGAAAAGCTATGCAGTTGTGTTGGGTTGGCTTTGTCGAAAATTTTTATTATTGCCAACTTCATTTTATAATCCCACTTGTCCATGTGTCAATTTAAAACATAAAATACTTTGACCATACTTGTAAAAATTTTATGTAAAAGTTTACCTAGAAGAACGTGGTGTCTCGTCAGCTCGTTCCTGAGATTCGGGTCTAGTCATTCAACCGACTGCTGAAGGCAACATGAGATCGGAGAGTTGAGACCGAGCAGTCCCCAATTTCGTATCGATAACGTTGTATAGTCGAACGTTGCCTCCGTGCCAAACGGCTGGGGATTTATAATGACACCAAAAGTTTGAAATATTTCTATAACAACTTTGCGTTGCATTTACTTGAAGCCTGCAAAAAATTGGATGCCTTCATATGCCTTTATAGATGCATAAATTGAACTGGACAATATTGTCTTAGATCCATAATTTATAGAGCAGAGTAACTTGGAATACAAAACGATGTTAACTGTGCTGGCTTGTTAACAAAATTAGGAATTGGTAGAATTCTCTTTTCGTATATAAACTTGCAGGAAAAATTCCTACCAAGAGCTAGGATAGATAATCTTAAGCACAATACTATCCGATTGTTCCAAAATTTAGTTTCGGATCCAACTGTATTACTAGATGCACTAGAACTGGTATGTACCTACGGTAAAAAACTGGCGCTTGATTTAATGTTGTTCGCTTAGGACCAACAAAGTTCGTCTACCAATTAGACATAATGTCGTTGGGCCCAGAGAACCGTTTGAATTCTGGTGTTGATAACATACCCTATTCTTCAGTTTTAAGCTTTTAGATGCTCCACTTTATATTTTTTGATGACTAGCTATGAACAGAACGCGTAAAACTTGCAATATTCAGTAAACTGAATTAGAAATTACATTGTCATAAAAGTTTGCATGCTCCAGTTTCATCCAATGGAATTTTGTTGAGGGGATTACGTATTGTAAGCGCAGGTTTACATTAGTTACAATGTAAATTCGTTACACCAGTAAAAAGCTCTGTTGTTTAATATTTAAGTAATCAATGAAGAAGAAATTCAGATATGACCTACTAACCTCGATCAGTTTTATTTTACCTTTCAACAAACAGCAACCTCAGAGAATAAAAGGGACTTCTACGGTTTCTACATTTACGGCGAAACTCGATGATTAGATAAATTACGAGATAGTGACCCTTCAAAAAATCTGTAAGTAGGTAACCTTTATTAAAACAAATTTTGTTTCCTTCTCATTTGTAATTTATAGAATAAGTTTGACACACTACTTCCTGGAAATGTACAAGTGTACAATGACTTAAAAATAGAAATTAATACTACCTAAGGGTAAGTCACGAGTTTACATGAGAGTGAAATCGATTATATACCGAGCAAAGCACATCTGTTCCTCGAGCATATCTGATTCAAAATTATAAAAATAATTAATTAGCGGCATTACAATAAACTAGACCGTAATGTATCTATAATAACTATAATATGTTCTATCTTATACATACAATAATTGTGTTAAAAAAATATAATTGGTTATAAGACTAAGAAAGTACAAAGGTTTCTGCTTTCTAGTTGTAACAACATAATCTATTTTTATTAAATTACTTAATAGATACGATATTTGAAGTAAATAATCAAGCTACGATAAATAATCGCACAAGTATGTATGGTTTTATGAATAACTGAGACGTTCTGTATACAGTGCGCGTCTAAAGTATGGAATATAATAAATAAGACTAAATTAATTGTTTATAAAAGCTCTGAAGCACATCAATTTTCTTTTTTTAAACCATACAATCTTTTTCTGAAATTCGTTTGTTTGGAGATGATGTGTTCATTGTGTTTTTTAATAGCAACCCTTATCTTTTCCCGTGATTTGGATATATCATTCAATTAAATCACTGTATACAATATTGATCTTTTACATACATTTTTTTTTTCGAGAAATCAATTATTGAATGTTGAATGAATAAACCAAAACAACTTCAGGTGAATGCTCAAAATTCCATCCATTCGATTCTTGACAATAAGCAGGGTCTATTTTCAGAAATTTTTTGAATATCCTATCTAATGATTTTTCAGATCATATTATATATTTGGTGTTTGAGTAAAATAAACTTTTGATTTTAAGTAGTCCCATGGAAAATAATTGAGGGATGTAGGGTCAGGCGACCTCGTGGTCCACTCGATCGGCCCTCGGCTACCGCACCACCTTGGAGGAAAGCAGTGACGATTGTATGCATTTACAATAATTCATGTTCATGGTCTTGTGTTATTTCTGACTGCCATGTCGCGTCGAGCGAATATGCATTTGATTATTTTACTATACTTATTGTCATCCAACTCGAAATGAACCTAACAACTGCCAAATGCAACTATCGTGAACCGTCCAGTGAATGAACACCACCCAGTGAATGAACACTGCTCAAATAAACTGAATTATTAAGAACAGTGGGGCATTTTCGAACTATCTTGAGTGCGAAATAGTTCCATTAGGTCTCTACAGATATGATCCAATTATTGTTTTTTTCTTATCAGTTTATTCCAAAAAAAGACATTGCTCAAATCAACAGTTGGTTGCGAGTTGCAGTCAAATGTAGAGGCAGGTCCTATTTCATGGTATCTTTGAACATAATTTATAATTTATAACAAAGAAACAAATTTTTCTTTATTACAAATACGTTTGAAGTTAATGTATTGTCATCCATATTGGGTGTTCATTTACTGGACGTCGCTGTTCATTCACTTGGTTTTGGTGTTCATTCACTAGGTATTTTGTACATCTTGTATTTAAATGTCTTTTAATAAATTGATTTGTACCAAGTCTTCCAAATGATGCAATAATCTTGTGCTCTAACAAAATATCTGTCGATACAACAAGTTATTAGCAACAAAAGTGATATTGGGGACTAAGAAAATAATTCTGTGAACGCAAATATGACAGCCTAAATGCAAAGTGTTCATTCACTGGCAAGGTCACCTAAACACACACGTTTCATCTCTATCTATGTAAAATATTGTTATTTAAATATTAATTATGAATTTAGGATAGTTGTCAAAGTTTACAGTTCTCAAAATGAATTCGAACAATATGAAAACATGCGATTTTTATCTGGGGCGTTATCATAACGCAAGCTGATATGTGGTCTTTATGACATTTTGAAAAAAAGGGATACATATACCTAAGATTCGGTTACAGCATTTTAATGCTTACGCAACATTATTTACATTATTGCAAATTAAAAGTGTAGTTGTAAAAGGGTCCACTAAAAGCAGTCTCACCTTTCAATGAAGAATCCACATTTTTTTGAAGGGAACACTTGGAGGATTCATTACTGTTACGATAGTATCAACTCCAGCAATCATTGAAAGTCGCACTCTTTTATATACTGCCACTGTATCATTATTTCACCAAGCGTTTCAATTTATTCGTGTACTAAAGTGAAAATGAAACGTTGTATGCGCCATGGGCATTACTTGATCTTTATACCTCTGAACTCGGGGGCATAAACATCCTAATAATTCCCTTGATACATAAATAGCTATTTAACATACAACGTAGCATAGATGTTTATGAACTGTGTACGTTTGGTTGCAGTTGGAACGTATGCGTCTCTTTACGGTTCATGGATACCTCTATTATTAATCAACGAAGTGAAGAATTAAAAATGTTAGGATAAGTTTCAGAGGCTTTGAAAAATCACTGTCATCTTATCTGACGGTGACGCCTGATGTAAAATTGCCCCAAAACAAGGGGTGCCGCAACCAGGGAATGCAAGGAGTGAATCACACTCGGAAGCAGACATTTTAAGGGCGACAAATTTTTAGGAATTGACAAAAAATTATTTTTTAAGAGCGGAAATTTCATGGACGCTTGCGGGGCGGCGGCTATACTAAAAGGATTATTTTAAAGTAAAACCCTCTGAAAATATTTGTTAATGTTTTTGCATGTACCCGGCTGCAAATTAAGCTATTATGGATAATATACGGCAGTATTATTTACTACAATAACGTAAATTTTATCTTGGAGGTGCAATTTTGACTCTGTTATGCAACAGCGAAGCAACCGACATTTTGTGGAAAATGAGATAAACCATATTTTCTAACTCAAATAACGTGCTTAACATTTTGCAATAGAGAACCATTTGCTAGAGATCTCTTGGAACTAACTAAAGATTTTTAAAATCGTTTGTCATAGTTTTCAACCGATGACCAACTACGAAAATGCCGACGAGAACACTGAGATTAATATTAAGGTAAAGAATTGCCATTTTCTTCCTTAAATACCTTATTATATTCAAATACTTGTTAAAATTACTAATTTCTGTTTTACTAGGAACTATAGTTTTGTTGGTTGGTTATTTATTGCAGAACGAGGTCCAATTGATAAAACGTAGTAACAGAATAATAAACCAGGATATTGAATTCATTACTTATATGGTAGCCAGTATTTTAAGTAAATTCGTTTTCTCATTTAAAATAAAAATTCAATTAAATTCAATTAAATTCAACAAAACACTACACCCATTTTAAAAGTTATAGCGACATCTATTACGATATTCGTGAATTCAAAAATGTAAAAAGATGGAATGGCGCGGAAAACTGAATTTAAATGTTCCTTCTTCGATTTAACACGATGATATTGTTTACATGGTTCTTTTTAATTTATGCATAATACTCTTATAAAGTGTTGAAACAATAATTTAATATTGCTGAACAACAATTTATTAAAATGCACCTCCGAGTGGGAGTGGTAACTGTATTTTATCCACTTCGGTTAGAATAATTACTAGTTTCGTCAATTGGGTGATAATTTTGGTGTACAAAAGTGCTACCATTATACTCGCCACGTGCAGTTTGTATAGAATTGATATAATTTGATTGCATCCAATTATTGAGCTTTCTAACCTTAAAGTCCATTTTTCTTTTGTGGAAATAGGTGAATTACTTTGTAGGATTGCACTTTTATACATGTATTTATGTCTCATGTAGTTTACAGTATAATTCTCCATGAGTGGCTCAGGACTTATTCAGTATATTGTGGTACGTGGAGATTTATTGAAAGAATTAGGATGGCCCGTCGGAGCTCTCATAGCGCAGGCATGCCACGCTGTAACAGCAACGACTCATTTATTTCAAGATGATGAACATACTAAATTGTACTTATTTGATCTAGACAACATGCACAAAGTTGTCTTGGAAGCTACCAATGAAGAAAGTTTAATGAACTTGAAAGATAAACTTTTGGAAGGTGATATTAAACACAAATTATGGATAGAACAGCCTGAAAATATTCCAACGTGTCTAGTGGTTAAACCATATCCAAAAGCAGATGTACAGAAATATTTTAAAAAATTTAAATTATTTAAAGCTTAACCCTCCCATTTTACGGGTGGTTTAAGAATCACACAGATCCACAGGTTGCACCTGGCAAGCCGATTATATTTTATTATTTTGTTGGTAAGCTATTTATATTATTGTTATTTTGTAAGCAAGTGATCACAAAAAATAATAACCAACTAAAATGTAGATGTTGCAACTTAGTTTTTATACTGACAATAGGAACTTTTGTGAAATTATAAAGCAAATAGTAAGGTGACCACTCGTCCTCCTTTAGGGAGGACAGTCCTTCTTTTGCAAGTTCTGTCCTTCCTCGAAAAGTGTCCTCCTATATGTCCTCTTTTTCAATATTTGAAGACTAATCTGTAAATCTCCGTATTCGAACGATGCCAGGCCGATCCATTGCGCGCCATGTAACAAATTCTTATATTCTTATTCTTGTTTAATTTACTGCTGCCCTGGAACTAATGCAACAGTTGAGATTGAATGTTGCTACTCTAGCTGCAGACATAAATTCAATATTTCTTTTATTTAAGGTTTTGTTTCTCCTTAATTTATCTGTGTCCTCCTTTTCATTTTAAAAAAGTTGGTCACCTTAAAATAGATAAGCACTTATTTGAAATATACACAAATGAAATGTATAGAGTTGAATTTGCAAATATTGGATGTTGTTTATTACAAATAAAGGTACTTCTTCGAGATGTATGGAACTAAGCTCTATTCTTTATTTTCTATTTAGAGGAATTACTGGACCATAAATCACAAATAAACTTTGATTTATAAAGATAAATGGATTGCTTATAAGTAACACGATTCCATAGGTTGGGCCTTACAGGCCTCTGCCCTTTGTATACAGAAGATATTAAATTAAAAATAACTTTATAAAAATCTGCCCCATCAAACAATTGATAGGTATACAAGATCTTAGAAAAATATAAGTTTGCTTAACAAAATCTCAATTTCCCCACCTGTGGAACCCAGGGTTAAGCAACGGGAGTGATCATTTTTGGTAGGTGTGTTGATGTTGAAAGTAACAACGTTGTGATGATAAGAACTAAAAAACGAAACATTTCAATTCGGAATTTTTAGATTATTACTCATTACCTAAATTGTTGGCAAAAAAAACTAATAGGGAATAATCACAGAACATGAAAAACAGGGGTCCGGTCAAATGTGACCCTACAATGGCACCTATTCGACCCACCATTAAGCAGATTGCTAAAGCCATGGCTCTAATGTGAGTTGGATAGATGTCTACAATTATTGCGTTAATGATTCCGATACAAGTTCCAGCTGATAGAACAACCCCAAGTAAAATCTGCAATATTGTAATTCCTCGTACATATTGTGCTATTAAAGCAGCCACACCACTTATGGTGAGGAAACTAACAAGTAATCGTTTTTTCCCAAAAATATTTATGGATAGTCCTATTAAAGCATAAAGTCCAGCAGTAATTGCTCCCAACATTAGTGTAACTAAAAATACATCTTCATTTACCTGGTCTTTGCACAATAGATCCTAAAAGATATAAAAGAAACTATTTTTAATATTTATATAGTAGGATTTTTGAAATTGTCTTTTGTTTTGAGTGATTATTCATTACCTACCTCAATAATATATTCTGTTGCATATGTCATTGCTTCACAAACCGTTGTTGAATCGCTATTATTGGCATCTCGAAAAAGGGACATGTTATTTAAAATTTGTGGGTACCACATCATAATTCCAGATGATAAAGCAAAAGCTCCAAATTGCAATACACAAACTAAGATTGTTTGTGCAGCGAAAGGTCGCCTAAAAAGAGGAACTGTTTGTGACCACATCTTCTTCAAAATTCCTCTTTTTCTCTTAATAACTTTAACAGGTTCTTCCCAAATTATTTGAGATATTGGAAATGTTTCTTTGTCTTTTCCTGTATTTACTGAGTATATTCTTCTTAAAACATCCATAGCCTTTTCGTTTTGACCTTGGGCTATTAAATATTTGGGACTTTCAGGCAAAAACACAAGAATGGTTCCGAAAAGTAAACTCGGTAAACCATTTGCAATTATGAGCAACCTCCAAGGTCTAAAATTCACGTTTATAAGAGGCAATAAAAACGACCAATCTTGTGAAATTATAATCCAAGCAAAACCTGCTAATAAAGTGTTTGCAAAGGCGATGAAAATCGAAATCCATGATACAACTTTTGGGCAAGTTGTTCTATCGTGAAATTCACCAACATAAGCATATACAACTCCAGAAGACCCACCAATGCTAAAAATTAATTGAATAATTAACGTAATATGAAAAATCAAAGACCTACAAAAATCCGTTTAAAAAACGAAGTAAAATTAGTGACCAACTTTCAGATACGACGCTTGCAATTAATGTTAAAACAAAGCTTGTGAAAATTGTGAATGTTAAAATTTTTTTTCGTCCACGAGTGTCTGCCATAAATCCCCATAAATGGGAACTCGAAACGACACCTGCATAACTAATGGCTGAAAGCAGTCCTTTGTCAGTTAGGTCTAATTGAAGATCACATTGAGCAGCCGGGATTACAAACATCATGCTCATGGTTTCTAAGATTACACACATTAAGCAACCACCGGATGTTAAAAGTATCACGATATTAAACAATCCATAGCCTGGAAATATTTTTTTACTGAAATTTGTTTTAAAATTGTTTTCATACCTGTCGCTTTTACAGCTTCTTCAAAAGTTGCACTTTTTGCATTTACCATTTTTGAGCTACATAAGTTTATAGTGTAACTGAGAAAATTTAGATGTTAAGTAACTTATCTCTAGTGTGCATTATATAAATTTGCCAAATCATTTCTATCGTGAAAACTATATTTGTTTGGGAATTAATTTGTTTGCTGCATTCTAAAATTACGATGTCACAGACCTTGAAATTAATAATTAATACATGTTGTGCGTGCTAATTTTTATTTATTTTTATTATTATTATTGTAATCTTTGCGATCTGTTTATTGACATTTAGTAAATTTATAGACATAATATGGAGCTTGGTAGAAAGAGTTCATCAAAAATTTTCTTATATTTGCATTACAACGTAATGGATATGACTAGGGATTGACTTAATCTAAACTAAAAACTAAAGTACACTAAACAAAACACACTCAAACAAATCATCATAAAAGTAAGAAAATTATTGGTAAAAATATTTGGTACAACCTCTATTACACATTTAACACAGATACACAGATATATAAATAATTTGTCCAGTAAGTACTATAGTACTTACAAGAAGGTATTAATTTGGATTTTTTCCCACATTAACTTCAATGCGAAGCGACAGTCAACTCTTTTTTCAAATAGCAATGTACAGGCTGGACCATCGTATGGCATTTTGGAGATTTAACCTATTTCTTGTTTGTTAAAAAAATTCAAACTTGCAGGTAACAATCTTCAATTAAAGCACTACACCATGGTAATTTTATTTTTTTGAATTAAGTTTCTAAACAGCGTCGGGACGCTATAAAGTGAAAAAAAACAGAAATCCAATTTTTTTTTTTTAATAATTACATTGAAAATATTATGGAGAATGTATTCCCGAAATTTGCAATTTGATAGGAACCTTTGATTTTAAATTAATTGAGATTTTGTGATTTTTGTCGGGAAATTATAAGTGATTTATTGCTGTAACTTCTGTCCGCAAGAAATGTGCGTTCACAATGCCCGCTGTAAACCAACCATAAATCAAAAAAGGTATTTCTGACGAGCCGAGGCTGGTGTTTACTTCAGGACCGGACTTAACTTTTTTTCGTTAATCAGATTTAGATAAAAGAAACAAATAGTTGAATTTTAATTTATTTTATTTTACATTAGATGTTGAAAATGATGACCTTCCTGTTCGATGCAAAGTCGCAAGCGTCTCTGAAAATTTGCGTGAACGGTAGCCGCAACATTCACATCATTAAATTCGCGGAAGGCGGCAATTAGTCTTTCCCTCATGTTATCTCTTGTTGTCGGTCTCTCCCGGAAAACACGTTCTTTGATGGCACCCCATAAGAAAAAATCTGGTGGTGTAAGATCAGGTGATCTCGCTGGCCAAGGTATGGGTCCGCCCCTACCAATCCAATTTTCTCCAAACTGGAGCGTTAATTCTTCCCGGGCTCTTCGACTAAAATGTGGAGGTGCTCCATCTTGTTGGAACCACAACCGAAACCTTTGATTTACTGGGACAATTGCGTCTAACAAATCATTTAGCTCGTCTTGCAAAAAGGTGGTGTATCTCTCACCATTCAATGGACCTTCAAAAAAAAACGGCCCCACAATTCTATTGTTCACAACACCTCCCCAGACATTAAGGGACCAGCGATTTTGGATGTCTTGTTCTCTCATCCAGTGCGGATTTTGTACTGCCCTATAGTGTAAATTGTGTTTATTTACCGCACCATTACTTTTCACACAACATTCGTCGGTAAACACAACTCTTTCAAAAAAATGTTCATCATTCCGGATTTTTTCCTCTGCCCATTCGCAAAAAGCCACTCGATTTGCAAAATCTTCACCATGCAACTCTTGGTGAAGTTCCAGGTGGTACGGGTGATATGCGTGTTTTTTCAAAATTCGAAGCACACTACTTTTGCTGATCCCAGTTTGAGAGCTAATCTCTCTGCTAGCAATGTGGGGATTATTTTCAACTAAATTTAACACCCTGGCTTGGTTGACATCGTGAGTAACAATTGGATTGATAAACGACCTGGTATTTTGTTGAAAAGTTCCTCTTTCACGTAAAGAAGACACTAACGATTTAAAAATTTGATGATTTGGAGCGCGATTTTGCGGAAACCTCGCGGCGTAAGTGTCGGCGGCCAGAGTAGCGTCTCTGCCACATTCGCCAAAAATTAATAACATTTCAGTCTTTTCTTCAAATGAATATTGAAAAGGCATAATTACTGTTCAGAATAGCTTTCAGGTAAACTTAACAAAAACTACACAACTCAAAAGCACGATCAGACTGTTGGAAGTTCAAGACTAAACTAAACATTTGGTTACAATCAGGTGAATTCTTAAAAGAACAGCAGGCAAGCAAATTTTCAAGTAAATCCTATTTCCTAGCGCTTAAGAGGGATACCTACCCCCCGGCCGCCGCTTCCATTCCGGCCCCCGAAATGTGCACGACACCTGACACAAATTTCCGTATTTTTCCATAGATTAAAGCTGCTTTATCCAGTGTCTTTGGTGAAATAATATTTGTCATAAACAAAATAATATTGACATTTGTCTGATTCTTTTAGGACGCCTATGCTATGAAGCAAAAATCAAGTTGCTAAAAAAAATCGTTTACATTTCGGTGGCCGGAATAGTACACAGTTCGAGTTTTCCTTAAAATTAAACGTAAATATTAACCAATTTTCAATTTTGTATGCCTAAATTAAAGAGAATTTCAATATTTTTTTAAATAATTATTAGCAGCAGAAGTAGGTCAATATTAGGCATTTTGACTTAGCAGTGACTGAGTAACCAAAGCTGTTTTAACAATGAGTCACTTTCAAAAATTAAAAATAGCGAGTTTTACATTCCATAGAAGATTTAAGTACGGGCCTGGATTTTACTACTCACAGCTCGTGTCGATTGTACCTCAGAACCACTTTTACTTTTACAGTTGTAAATCAGCCTCACACCAGTTAACGAGGGTTGTCATTTAAGAATTCGGTCATAAATAAGAGTGTTTTGCTTTACATTATTTAATATTTCGATTTATTCAATCACTATAACTATCTAAATTCCGCTTTGCATATCATCATAATGTACCCATTACGTAGATGCAGTGAACGAAAATACAAACTGATAGCTTTAGTAATTTGATAATAAATCACTATCAAAGTCAACTTTCACATCAATTTTGCTTTCTAAAAAATAATTATGCCATGTTGTAGTATCAAAATTGAAGATCATTTCCTCCAATTTTCATCTTTTTTTGACCATTATAAATAGGTTAAATTTTAAAAATGCCATACGATGGTCCACCCTGTATACAGAAAATTTAATACCGCGACGTTCCCCACGTCTTCGTCTAATCTTCAAGCAGCCATAATGCATCCCTAAACATCACTGAACACCATTCGATGCCACTCCACTCCACTATTTTAAAAGATTATGATCATATCCACTCGGTAATCGTTTCAATATATTTTGCAAATTTAATTTCTCAGTTTGACAGTTATTTCTGCCAGGAGTTTTCAAAAATATGAAATTTAAATATAAATGTTTTTTGCTAGATGCATCTAGCAAAAAACATATGCTATGCTAGCATATGCTAGATGTTGTAATTTTTGAATATTGGGTTGCGTGCATTGGGCGTATGTCTCGGAAAGTTACGTGAATCACGGTGTATAAATCGGCCGGAGACATTGTGTTTAAAGTAACTAACAGTTGGCACTAGCACCGACTCGTGACTGCATGCATGATGGCTAATTGCAACTATCAAATGCGTATCAAATTTTCTACTCGTTCACTCGCAAAAGGCTAAAAATAAAATATAAAATTTTATTATATTTATACTATCTTATACAATATTATTTTCAGTATATAATCATACCCACTTACAGAGTTATACGATTGGTTTTCACCATACATCAGTTGTGTTTCCCTTTATTTTAAATGCCTTCCCCCATGATTATTTTTTTAGAATGGTAAAAAATATTTGACATAAAATAGGACACAACTAATAAATGGTGAAACCCAATCGGATTAACCCTATAATATTTCACTAAAAATCTAATTATTTTTGTAACAACATTATTTTAAGGAAAATAATTTCTTCCTGCCACAAAGATATAAAATTTTAACTATTGTTCTCTTTAGCTCTCGCTGGAATTATGGACGATAATATCACGCAAGCTAAAAAAATATAAAATAGGAAAACAATGAATAATATAAAAATAAAAATTGTTTACTTAAAAATATAAGTCCGAAAATAGCGAAAGTCCCAACACAATTGAATTCTAGCAGCAATCCGATGGAAGAGCTGGTCACTACACTTGCTATTCTTGCAATTGTTAGGGATATTGACATGGCCATTGCCCGAACATGAGTTGGAAAGAGGTCCACCACAGCTGCATTTACCACCGCCACGCAAACACCAGGAGGAACTAGTATTCCGACGAAAAGGATATCAACCATTATTGGTGTTGTAATAAACAGGATTACTGCAGTACAGAGTCCCGATAATACTAAATTGGACACTAAAAAACAAATTCAGTAACAGTTTATATATAGTTATATATAGTTGTTGAGAAATTTACCAAGAAAAGTCTTTTTTCCAATGATGTCGATTACAAATCCCATTATAATATATCCAACAAAATAGCCAATGCCAATCATTAAATTTTGCATGAAAACATTTTGATTGATTTCATCGTTACACGTGAAATCGGTATGATTTTTAGTCCGAGCATAATCCACCGCTTCACAAACAGTAATAGCAGCTTTCGGATTAATTTTTGTATTTTCTGAAAGTTGGTTTACTATATCAGGATACCACAATAACAATGCACTCGACGTGGCAAAAAGGCCCGCTTGTATTGAGCATGTAATTGATGTGTAGTACAATAAAGGTCTTTTGAACAGTACAACGGTTTGCTTCAAAATTCCCATTAAAAACGAGTCCTGTTCGTTTTCAGGCTCCTCGCAAATGCACTGTTCAAATTCGACAACAGGAAATTTATTGGGCGTTTTGTTTGTATTTATATGATAAATTTTTCGAAGTACGTCGAAGGCTTCTGACGTTTTTCCATGCGTCAGTAGAAATTTTGGACTCTCTGGGAACCAAAGCAAAATAATTGCGACGATTAAAGAAGGAATACTGCTAATGGCGGTAAAAGTTCGCCAGGGACCGTAATTTAATCCGAAAATATTAAGATTGTAACTTTGGGAGAGGAATATCCAAGCGCTGACTGGTAGAAAAATGATTGCGACTCCAATCCAAACACTAGC
Organism: Dascillus cervinus; assembly: GCA_949768715.1. Lineage (NCBI taxonomy): Eukaryota > Metazoa > Arthropoda > Insecta > Coleoptera > Dascillidae > Dascillus > Dascillus cervinus. The sequence continues at coordinate 12,509,863 of OX458316.1, read as the reverse complement.
CCACGAAATTACCTTGGTCCGGTGTTTTTCGGAATGGAATTCCCCCAAATAGGCGTAAAGAATCGTAGATGGCCCAGACATGCTATAATAAATTAGTATTTTTTTATATCGTTACATATTAACTTGCTTAAAATAAGTTGATTGAATTTTTGTTAGCGGTTCTAATTAACTAGCTAAAGATACGACTCTATTTAATTATGATACTAAACTGGTGTCGTAGTAATTTAAATCGAAACTCTGAATGAAAATACACCATTACACACAATAAGTGGCAAAAGTAACGCAACAAACGCTATTAAAATGTTAACTCCTTATACAAGAAAAAAGTTGAGAAAGAAATTATTGAAAAGTGAGGGACAATAAAGTAACAATTCTGTCCGATGGGATGTGTAACCGAAAATAAAGGGTTAATTTCAATTTCACATATTTTTAAGATAAAATTTTGATATACAGAATGTTCTTTGTCAATGATTTTGTCATCGGTTGCTTTGAATAACAACCTATATTTTTCATTACGATTTTGATAGTTTCTTTAACTATAAAAATGATATTGCAATAATTTTAGCCCTTTACATATATATAATAATTGTTTTCTCAATTTTGAAGTTAAAATTTTTATTTTGACAATATTAAAAAACACCAAACTCATGACAAAAAAAATTAGATTGCTATTTTAAAATTAAATTTAAAAATTGAGTTATTTTTGGATTTGCTTCAGAACTTGACAGTTTTAAATTTATTGAGCCTGGGACATTTGTTACCTAAAATGATTTTTCTAACAAAATACCGAATTATTTTGCACTTATTATGAATCACCCTGTGTAATAAAGGTACAAAATAAATGAATATGAATTAGAAAAATTGCAATCTGAATTTGTTATTACTTAATGCAATAAGGTTTTTAGGGACCCCATTTATATTTTTTATAATTTTTTAATTAAATTAAATTCTACTTATTTTAATTTTTAATTTAATAAACTTTGTATGTAAATATTGTAAACATTGTGGCCTGGAGTTTCTAATTTTTTAATTTTTGTTATTTAAATTTTGATTTTAGAAAAATCTTATAGACGCAAGTGCTGTTTATCATATGCGTTTTATTATAAGAATTAAAGGAATAAAAATACAGTGGAACTGCCTATTGTGATCACCTTGAAAATTGCAATTTTTGATGACAATAGCCGGTTCATAACAGTAAACATTAAACGACTGTTTTTGAAAACAACGTTTATTTGAATAACTTATCATATTATTGTTTTCTATCGTTTGTGTACGTTTATTAGCTACTACTACTAAAGTCATAATGTCATAACTTTTAAAAAGTTCTTGTTATGCACTTATGTAAAACATGTTTCAAAGGAAATTTCAAAGAGCCGATCCTTCAGTATATATTTAGTAAGAATTCTTATCGTTTGTCCGTACAATTGAAGGGCTCTATGCAAGAAGTACTTAAGTCACTTTTTATATTCTGTGATATTTGTGATTTGATGTTTCAGTTTGATCTCGAAATCACATTGTTTTGATTTTGACTGATCTTTTTTTACTAAAGAAGACTTACTTTAGTAAAAAAAGATCATTCAAAATCAAAACGATGTGATTTACAGGTCACATTGAAAAATCAAATCTCAAATATTACAGAATATGAAAAATTATTTAGGTACTTTTTGCTTATTGTTAGAGACCTTCAATTGATAACAATAACCGAAGTTTGATTATAAGCAGAAATTTTTTCTGATTAGTTTTATATTAAGTGTTTTGGGACCGATTAATAACATTATCCGTGACTATAATAACCGGAGTGAACTGTAATTCAAGGTAACTTTTACGATGTGACAGTGGATCACAATTAACTTACAAGATTTCATCCTCACAAACCAACACACAAGTGAAGTTTGGTAATGCATAGTTTATTTTCAGTGTTCTGTCATTATTTGACAAAGACAAATTTAACTCTACTCTAATTCTGCTACTATAGAAAACAGTGAATAAAGAAACGGTACTTAAATTCGAATAATATTACTTTACAGTAGAAGTGAAGAAACTAAACGCATATGTCAATGTTACAAATGAGGCGCTAGTCTAGTGCTCAGAGGCCCTCAAGTAAGTGAATTAGGTTCTTCACAAGTGCTGTATAATGTATAGCATTTTGTTCAATTCTGTTCTTGAAATGTTAAAAAAATATTGAAATTGACAATGAACAATAGCAATCACCGCAATAATTTTGCCCACTTGTTGCCGTATAAACTACTTTTGCCTAGTCGTTGAAACGACGTGTTTCAATTGACTGATACATACACATCCGTAGGTATTCTATTTGCCGATAAAAGAAATATAACTTACAAAATACCACTCAACAGCCTCAGCAGTAAAAAAAACCAAAACGAAGAAACGAAAGACGCAAGAAAAGTTGTGCAAGTAGTTGCTATTAAGCCGGTTATGATTGACTTCTTGCGTCCTTTGGCATCAGCTATGTATCCCCACGTATTTGAGCTAATTATCATTCCAATGAAATTAATCGTGGTAAGTAATCCTTTTGAAGAGGTGTCTAGATTAAAATCACATTGCGCAGCTGGTAAAATGTACCCAATAAAGAACATTTCGATATTAGCCGCGAAGAAACCGACTCCGCATATCGTCAAGAAGGCTACATTGAATTTTCCAAAACCTAAAACGTTTATCTTTGAAATACGTTACATCAAGTTGAGAATATTGTACCTGTTAATTCGAGAGCTTCCTCAAAATCGATTACCCGACCGTCGTAGGTGCCTATATTTAAAAGCCCTAAAACTATTATATTGAATCTGAAAGTTATCAGTTATTGCTTACCCATGTTCGTTTTCTTTTTTTCCATTTTTACTAAAATGGACCCCTTCAACGCCTCGCTTTTTATAGAAAACGTACATGTCACAGCTAATAAAACTTGTGAGAACACAAATATGAAGTGCTTACAATGATTTATATTTAACTAAATATAGAGGGCATTTATTTCACCTTTTTTGACTTTTCATGATTAGGTGTACAATACAACTCGCATATAACGCTTCTTTAGGCGACAGGAAATCGGCGTCTTTGCGAAATCAATTTCCAAAGTGAATATCAGTTAAAAATCAAATTTGAATCGTAAACATTCGAGAATATTTGCAGAAAGTATGTTTTTGTTAGAGTTCGTTTTAAGGTAGTTTTCCAAGATTATGTTTGAATTTACTGATTATGTTTGCGTATATAATTTTATGTAAATACCATAAAATGAATGAAGTAAGTAAAAACAAAGTAAATGTGTATTGTTTTTATAAAAGTAAATGTTTATCATGCTAAAAATAATAAAATCCTTTAATTTTCGTAAGAATATATATTTAGGTACTTTATATTCCTTATCAGGTGATCGTTCAAAAATTTCGAAAGCTATTTTCGTAGTGCTCCTTGAATGATTCCGATTATTCTTCTTGTTCTTTTAATAGCGTTTTTACGTCAATTTTTGGACATTTGTCTCGTCGAATTCCTTTTTCCAGATTTTCTTATTGTAAACTGTTTGCAATCACTTTCGGCCTGCAATTACTTTCAGGTCGTCTGTCCACTTCATTGGTAGTCTTTTTCTGGGTCCCTTGAATTTGTATGGTCTTCACAAGTTTTTTTAAAATATTTATTTATTGACACTGTAGGTAGTACTTCAGTTCTGTTATAAATAATAATAATAATAATAATAATAATAATAATAAATAATAAGATTTTTTGGTGGTGTGAGCCTTAATTTTGCGGGCCCTTGATTGTTAACAAAATTGTTGAAACTTTATCTTGACCGAATTTATTGTTTGGAAGTGTATCTTTAACCGCAGAAATCAACGTGGAAATAACAAGCTCATTTTATTCTTAATTATTTCGACTATAAAATAATTTCGCCAAAATTTAGAAACTATTAGGGGAAGACTGATCTCCGGAGTCTGAAGAGGCAACCCTGACATAAAACCACTTGGTCTTCGAAATTCGGTGGTTTAGACATAAGACTAGCAACTCTGCTATAATAAAAAATACAAATTCGCTAAAAATTCTAATAAAAAATAACCGAACATAGGGACGTTGATACGGAAGCCAATACAGAGAAGACGTATGGTAGGGACAGGCCTAAACGAAGGTGGATGGACAATATTGTAAATACTATGGAAGAACAAACCTCCACCAGGATAATTGGAGGGACAGGGCTGTATGGAAATTGGAATGCGGGAAAGATAATAATTAAAAAAATCGCAAATATAAAAGAATAGGAAATTTTTTTAAAATTATGAATGGAAGACTTCGAAACGTTAATCAAAAATTGTTAAATAATTAATGAAACAGATGAAATAATGTGCAATTTTTGAAGATTCCACTTCGAATAATTATCTACTATACGTCAGATCAAACTTTTTCCTGTTAACTTTTAAGAACCGTTAAAATAATGCACAGCCTAAAAGCAATAAAGTTGCCTATTAATAATATTTTCGCTTCAAATAAATTAAAGTTATTAAAATTCAAAAAAGCGCGGGATTATTTGAATATTTTAAAAATATTTCCACGTGTGCGATTCACTCAAACTTGTCAAAATTGCTAGGTTATGCTGCAAATTTAGGTTAACGTTACATCAAGTTTCAACAATATTTTAACGGCGTTACCTAATTGAAACGAAGATATTGTTTCCCTTTAATTGAAGACACTTTTAATAAAGTAACTGTGAAAGTTATAACTTAAAAATATGGCTCAAGAACTTGCTGAAAGAATTTTGCAGTATTTATCAGAATCCGGAAAAATAGATACGTTAAAATTAGCATCTTTATTTAATGAAGACCATCAGAAAGTAATAGGGGCTCTAAAAAGTATTCAAGCAAATGGCGACTTAGTTACTGCTGAACAGCTAAACAAAAAACATCTTGAATTAACCGAAGAGGGGTCTCTGGTAGCTGAAAAAGGTAAATTTACTTTCATTGAAATTTGGTGGCTTACTAAAAGTTGATTTGTAGGAAGTCATGAAGCTGGTATTTATAATTCGGTGCCACAAGAAGGGATTGCACAATCGGAGTTAATGAAACTGCCTAATGCCAAGGTTGGATTTAGTAAAGCTATGTCTGCCGGATGGATTTTTGTGGACAAATCAGGAGATGCTGCGCTTGTTAAACGAAAAATTGAGAGCATTGAAGACATAGTGCAGAAGCATTTACAAGCAGTTTTAAAAGGGGACATCTTGGAAATCACAGAAAATTTGAAACAAGATTACAAAAAGAGGAAATTACTTCAAGAAGTAGTGGTAAAAAGTTTTCTCTTAGATAAAGGTCCAGAATTCAGTACATCTATAACTAAATTTGAAACAGATTTGACGGCAGATATGCTAGTTACAGGATCTTGGAAGACTCTTAAATTCAAGGATTACAATTTAAATGCATTGGGTGTACCCTTGGAATGTGGCTATTTACATCCACTTCTAAAAGTAAGATCAGAATTCAGACAAATATTTTTAGAAATGGGATTCACAGAAATGCCAACGAATAATTTCGTAGAGAGTTCTTTCTGGAATTTTGATGCACTTTTCCAACCCCAACAGCATCCTGCTCGAGATGCTCATGATACTTTCTTTGTATCAGATCCGAAGGAAACTACTAAATTTCCCATGGATTATTTGAAGAAAGTTAAAAAGGTGCACAGTAAGGGAGGATATGGTTCACAAGGATACGGATACGATTGGACTATAGAGGAAGCTGGAAAAAATTTATTACGTACACATACTACTGCAGTTAGTGCTCGAATGCTTTATAGATTAGCCCAGGAGAAAACTTTCAGGCCGGTGAAATTTTTCAGCATAGACAGGGTATTCAGAAATGAAACGTTGGATGCTACTCACTTGGCCGAATTCCACCAAGTTGAAGGTGTTATTGCAGATTACAATTTAAAACTTGCTGATCTACTTGGAGTATTGAATGAATTTTTCAAAAAATTAGGAATCGTTCAGTTGCAATTTAAGCCGGCCTATAATCCTTACACAGAACCGAGCATGGAGATTTTCTGTTATCACAACGGATTGAAAAAATGGATTGAAATTGGGAATTCTGGAATATTTCGACCTGAAATGTTGTTGCCAATGGGCTTACCTGATAATGTTAGTGTCATTGCGTGGGGTCTTTCATTGGAAAGGCCAACGATGATTAAATTTGGTTACAATAACATCAGAGATTTGGTTGGTCCAAAAGTTGATGTGCAAATGGTTCAGAATACACCGATTTGTAGATTGGATAAATAAAAAGGGTGATTGTATTTTTTAAGTATCTATTTTTGTTTTACATTAAAAAAAATATTTTTAAAAATTTGTATTTTTCAAGTAAATGCCATCTAAAATATTACGAAGCTATGTAGCAGGAGCTGTTAATTTATTATGCATATGGTTTGGAACTTAATTTATAAAAAAAATATGACACATGATTTATCAATAACAGGATACAATTTCATTTTGAGCAGATTGTTAGTCACAATAACTTTAATTATCTTAATGATCACAGAAATAAAAATTTGTGAACTGGTAGTACCTATATATTCTTTTCATCAAAAATATAATTTTTATGTACTTAAAGATACCATTCATCATTATACTATCAGTTTCACGCATTAAAATTCTTTCTCAGACTTTTCGTTCAAGTTGGCAGTAAAAGCATGAACTTGGTAAGAAAGAATTATAATCAACACAAATTAGGAATTTGCAAATACAATAATCACAGATAATGCATCTTTCACGATGCACTTCTTACAATCTAAACAGATACCTGTATTTTAGAAAATATTTTTGTAAATCATACAAAGACCCAAAAGTATTAGCTTTGGTTCCAACGCACATGTCTTTTTGAGCTTTTTCTAAATTACTATCACATGCTATTGAGTGATAAACATGAACTAAACCCGGATCAGCACCTCTCACAATATTAAATTTTGACCTAATTACAGTATCATAGAGAGTAACGTCTTCTAATCCCCAACCAGAAATGGACATATTAAAACCCCCCAAATCTAAAAAGTCACTTTTGTACACGCTAACAATTCCAAAACCAAACTGTCTCCAAAATCCTTTTCTATTATCTGTGGTAAATTCAGAATTCAATAGTTCACAAGTCAAATTAAAAGGTAAACCATTAAATAACTTTGGATTATACAAACTATAAACGATGGGGAAATAAATTTGTTTTGATATTACTGTGTTCTGTCGAATTCTGAGCAGACTTCTTTTATTAAAAGCTATATCGACGTCCACGAAAAACAAGAGTTCTTCGCCTTGCAAGGAATCCACCCCATACTGCAGTGCTTTTCCTCTTGAAAACGTTTCATTTCTTATGATGATTGTTGAAATTTCGCTATACCTGTAACGTCTTTGGGTATCATAAATTAAGTTCTTGCTTTTTTGGAAATCTCTGATATTATTTTTATCTTCATAAAGAACTATGTATAATCGAGTAAGCTCTTCTTCTTTCAGACACACTTCTTCATAATTCCCCAGGAACCTTTTCAATGTCTCGTATCTACCGCTTAGCGGTAAAATAAAGTTAATGTATTTTGTATTTTCTGCTGCTGAATTAAAGATTAATGGAATTTTTGGTAGTTTTTCTCCTATCTTAATGATTACGTGGTTTATTATTTTCTTATGGTATGGCAGATCAATTTCTGTTATTATGTCTGAATTTTTTTGATTAATATCAATTTCCCTAATTTTTATACCTATAATAAAAATTGTAGTTAAAAATGGATTTTTAGATAAGGGGCCGTTCAAGTATTACGTAAGCATCAGAAGGGGGGAGGGGGTTACGTCTTTGCTTATTTTTGATGACAATGGGGCCGGGGGGGTTCGAATGGTAATTACGTCAGCAAAGAAGTGTTTTGGAGTGAGGACACTTAAATAATTTCAAACATACAGTAGCCGCTCGGTTATATGAACTAATAGAAACCAGAGGTGTTGATAAAATCAAATTGTTCACAGTCCTTTTTATTCGTGCTTTCCACGATTAAAGTGTATTAAAATATTGTGTTATTTGTGTTTATACTCTCTTTGCAGACAAACGTTTCGGGAATGCTTTTTCCCTGCATTTTTAAAATAGCAGAAATTCGTTAAAAATTAAAAATACATATTTCTTTTGTTCCAAGTTTTCTTCTGATAATGTGAACACTATTCTGTTCTGTATATACATATGTACTATTACGGCCACCGAAATGTACACGATTTTTTTTAGCAACTTGATTTTTGCTTCATATCATAGGCGTCCTAAAAAAATTAGCAAAATGTCAATATTATTTTGTTTATGACAAATATTATTTCACGAAAGTCACTGGATAAAGCCAGCTTTAATCTATGGAAAAATAGGGATATTTGTGTCAGGTATCGTGCACATTTCGGTGGCCGCAATAGTACATTCACGGAAGATGAAATTTTGGGATTAAAACAGGCTATTCATATAATCGAAATTGATCTTGTTCATTCTTTGGAACGTAGTATGCTGTTCATTGTAATGAATAGTTCATATAATGGATGTTCATACAACCGAGCGCCTGCTGTACATATTTTGCAATCCATTAAAAATTTAAAAAAAACTTAATTTACTAGTAAAATGTTTCTTTCATAGAAAGAGACTCAAATTAATGTCAATGATACTTGTTTATGAATTATTACTAGTATTTGAAAAAATAACTATAGGAAATTATATCAATGCTTACGTAAGCGCATGAGGGGGGGTTAGAGCTTTGCTTATTTTTGCTTACAAGGGGGGGTGGGTGGTTACAAATAGCTAAAATTCTGCTTACGTAATACTTGAACGACCCCTAAAGAAAAATTACCTGTAAATGTTTGTTGCATGTAAGCGTGTCTTCTAACTGGAACGGTCATTTTGTGCCCCCTATATTTTTTATATACCAATAAAAGATCTAGAATTAAATCGACTCCATGTATGGGATCAAGCCTCCAATACCCGTAGAATATTTCGTTGAATTCTATTACACGGCCCCTCTGCTTCGAGTAGAAATTAATTATTTCCATTATCTAAAAATTTGAAAAACGAAATTATTCTCTTTCTTCATTTTGGACAATTACATTTAGTGTCAGTTTATTTTCTTATTTTCTGCAAAGTTGAATGAATAAATTTAAAATTCCAAATGTATTATGTACTGTCAATTAATCTAAAAGTTGAGACTACACAATACAAAATGTTTATATAAATTTATGCATTCTGACTTTTTTAATTTAAATTTTTGAATTTGTTTTAATTGTGTTTTTGGTGCAGTTAAATTAGTAATTACTATGCACATACTTTTCAAAAAATTTAAAGTTAAAGTTACAATGACAAATTTTTATGATAAGTTAATATGTATTGTCACGTTGCTGCAACATTTACTTACAAATGTGGTTCCTGTTTTGTAAAATATAAAGTTTTTATGTTCAAAATGAGATCTTAAATTTGTCAAGGAAATTAGGTAATAATACTAACAGTAAGAAATAGGATCTTCCATTAAATAAAAATAAATGCAGTGGGTCCGCAAAAGTTCCCACCACTAAAGAAGACCAACACTCAATTTTTTGTTGGAAAATTAATGGCAACCATATTTTGGACTGAAGAAAATTTAGAATTTGAAGAAAGTTTCAGAAGAAAAGGAATTTGTTAAAAAAGAACTTCAGAGGAAGATCATTTACTGAAAAGTTTTATGGATGAACATTTTTAAGAATTGTTCTCTTAAAAACGTTGCAATAATAAGGTAGGTACCTACTGATTATGCAAAAATATCAGTATTTGTAAATTCTTTACTTGTTTTCTTTAATGGCTAGTTGTATTGCATAAAAATTTGCCATCATAATTAAAGTTAAGGAAGCAAACTGGGTATATGTAAATAAAATGAAAAATTGTTAAAATAATACCTCTCTGACGACATCGCTCAATCCTTCCTTTAATGATGAGCCAATTCTGCGTTTGGGATTCAAATCTTTATAGGAAAACAGCGATTTTGATATTAATTCCCATTCCAGAACATCTCTTAAGTTATTAGCCTTGAAACGATTGAGACCCAGAGGTGTACCTTTAAAAATACACCTAAGTGAGATACATTCGTTAAAGTGAAATGTTTTATTATTTTTGAAATGATTCACCTAGCAGTAAGGGATCTCCCAGATGGCTATCCGAACCTTCCGGCTCCGGAAACAGCGGTAAGTCATCGACGATCTCTGCATTTACTAGATTTTCAGGTTTCACTCCTAGATACGACATGGAAGTTGCTACATCCCGATGTAAGTTGATACTTTCTTGATAACGGTCTTGTATTTTCAGACCCTATAATAAAAAGAACCGTGATATAAAATAGAACGAAATTGGAAGAGTACTTATATTATTATTATTCCAAACACCAAATTTTATATAAATAAGTTCAAATTATCGCTTGGTACACAGAAGAAAATCTCCAGTTTTAATTACATTTTCTTTTACCTTATAATTTTATTAAAACTTTATGAGCACCTGCAAACCGGTTGCAATAAAATATAACAATATCAAGAACGCAAACAAAATTTCCGATTTTTTTCATTAGATTCCGAGAAGAGTGGATGCCACAAAAGCTACTCATAAAAAACCCACACTCTGGAAAATTTATTGATGTTAAAAGCGAGACAATAATTTCTATTGATCTTTACACCAAATTTTGTTAACACTTGCGCGCATCTGAAGTATGTTTTTTTAAGGCTTCCACAAAAAAACTACTAAAACACAGGAAATGCAGTAAAATGAACCTTTTTTTTTCATCGGAGGGTGTTCGTTTGAAATTGGTTTGAGTTAGTTTTACATATCGGAATGGGCTCGACAAGTGTCACGGATTAAAATTTATTTGATCATTGTTACGTTCATTGGTCAATGCAACACACTGATTTCAGATAAGTAACCTAGTGCAACATTTACTTCACTAACGCTCTAAATGGGAATTAAATCAATGAAATAATTTGCAAGTTTATGATCCTCTCAATACCAGGGCGCAGAATTAACAAAAGGGGTTTCCTGAGGCGTTTGTGCATCCACAGCAAGTTAATGGTTTCACATAGTTATAAACTTCAACTTTAACTAGCCAATAAAAGAAATAAAAAACGAAAGGCTAAGAGAGAGGTTAATGAAGCGGTAAAAACCCACGAATGTGCGCACTTTTTTAGAAACAAAGGTCGCCTTTTGCGTAATAACGACTTGCTGCAATTTTTTCTAATTAAGTTTTCAATTTAATTTCGTGTCGTTTATTGTGTTTGTTTGAGTAAAGTTCAATTGCGAAACACGATTCTTTGATAGCTACTTTCAAGGACCGAAAGTAATAAAAAACATATGACACTTGCATTATTAACTGCCTCTTACCGTCAAGCCATTAAACACACAGTATTATTTTGCTCGATGAAAATAAATTAGTAATAATATTTTGTGGATATCAAGTTTTTTGCTGCAAAGTTACATAAGTAATTGTTTTTGTCATTCATAATGCACTCATGAAATTTGGTCACCTTTAATTAACAAAGTCTAAAAGGATCACTTTTACTACAAGTCAATTTCGCAAATGTCTCAAAAAGGCATTCAAATCATCTGCAAAATTCCGTTTTTGGATAAGGTTAAATCTTTTTATTTTAAGGTGTTCAGGCACCGATATAAATTATGCTACACCGTTTAGAATTACTGTAGATCTTAAATCGTTTTGGGAGCTACTCTGGGACCATTTTAGAGCCCCATTTATCGACCGATTTTCTACATTAGCGAACTTAACTCAACTTGAGACTGTATAGGTATTTCTATGTCAAAACTAGAATCGGACCAGCCAACAGGCAGAGTAATCCCGTGGAAAGTACTCGATAAGGGGAGATTTTAAAACACCATTCTGAAGCTTTTTGCACCCATTGATCACGTACTTTTACTGCTCTTTCTCAAAAACATGCTCCTATTTTCACTGATATCCTTGAATAACATATTTTGTGAAAAGTAATTTATTTTTACGGTTTTGATCCATCAGAAATGATGATGTCAATTTAATGAGTAATGACAAACATGAAAACGATGATTCAATAGTAAAATGATGTAAATTTAATACATAAAACTGTCGTATGATGTGAGATAATAAGTGACCCGAAGAATTGTTAATGTTCTATTTATTAGTCATTTTTGATTATCATAAATTTATAGAATATGTTACTAGCCAAGGAGTTGATTAATTGTCACAATGACTGAAATTAGTAACACGCTATGCAAATGCATTTCATTTCATTAGCAAATCTAAGTTCACTGAGGTTAGGTCAATGAATAGTATTGTAAGCACAATTAATTTTGTTATCCCGAGATCTTATCTGTCATACACTTAGTTGCCGTGCGTGTTTGCATATGTAATTATACGTTTAATACATAGACATGCGCGTGTATTACAACGTACTAATTACATCACTGCAAATATTAAATTAAATATTTATTGAAGAAAATCAACTAAATTGTAAAAATAAATCTTAGACGTAATTGTCGACTTTAACTTTTCAATGGTTTCCAACTGATCAACAACTGTATGCTCCATTTTTTATTTTTCTGTTCTATTTACCGATGAAACAATATTGGAAATTTACACAACCAGCATTACTGGACAGAAGAGAATCCGCATCTAACGTTTCCAACTAGGCACCAGTGCAGATTAATGTTTGAGCTGATATGATAGGAGAGTTTTTAATTGGTCCTTATATTTAATAAAATGATTAACAGGCGATTTTCTACATAACTTCCCAAGCTATTGGATGATGTTCCATTAGCTTTAATAACTAACATTTATAGTAGGTATATGCTCAATGGAGCTCCTGCTCATTTTTCTTGTCAAGTTCCTGATTTAGTTAATCAAATTAATTGCGACAAATGAATAAGCCTATCAGGTTCTTATCGACAGTGAAAACATGCTACGCTAACGTGTCATTTATGCTTGTAAATCCATTAGAAAACGTCTTTAAAACGGTTAGACTGCCATATTCGACGCGTACATGAATGCAATTGAGTCGCAAGGTGGCCACTTTGAAAATCTAATCTAGACTTTAGTTTGTTAACATCATGTTCTTAAGAGATTAATTAATTAATTAATTAAATGAAGTAATACTAATTAAATTATACACGTTTCTAAGCAACATGAAACATTTAATCAAGATTTTTCAGATTTCATGTACTTTAAATATCACTCAGATTTAAAACTTTAAAGCTTTAAAGAGATGCTTTCCAAACATGGGTTTATTAGAACTTTTTAATACAGTTTTGATCAACGAATACTGCTTTAAAGTTTGTCCCGTTGTTTTAGTTACACCCATGTTCCTTGTTAAAGTGATGACATCTCGTCCATTTTTTTAAATAACCAATATTTTTGCCATAATTTTGATACATTTTTTTACCGTCTTACTTGCAATAATTTTTTTCTCAATTTGGATAAAAGCGTTGTTGTATGTACAGTACTACAATTATTACATTATGTTGACACTTAAAAATAAAAAACCTCCACGATGAAAAAATATAGGTTGCTATTTAAAAAAAACGAATGATAACGTCATTAAGAAAAAACATGCTGTGTATCAAAATATTATGTCAAAAAATGTGAAATTGAATTTAAAAATTAACTAGTTTTTGGATTTCTTCAAAACTCAATAGTTTAAAATTTATGGAATTGTTGCCTTACTTTTATCGATTACTTTTCATTAATTTTTTTCTCAACGTTTTTATAATGTAAGGGGCTAACATTGTTATAACGTCGGTTTAACTATAAAACATCTATCCAAATCACGACGAAAAATATTGGTTGCTATTTCAAAAACTCCTGTATGTTAAGGCGGCTCCAGACATGCTGAATTTACCAAATACCGAGCGACTATTTGGCGAACTCCTAGTAGTGTGTATCAGTTGTTTGTACTTTGTTCACCCAACGTTGAGCACAAACATGCGCTTGCTCGCTATTCCCGTACTTTCTCGGTCTTTTAAGGCACATCAAAGTATACGGGCAATGGCATCGCGCATTATTCGTTTTCGTTCCACACATTCGGTGTTTACTAAATAGCAATGGTAGCCACAAGTGAAGCAATAAGTGACAGTGCGCGAATGAATAAATAATTAATCATTTGAAATAGCAAAAAAATTGAGTACATACACTTTTCTGCTTTTATTGACAGATAACATCCACCATCTTATATATTTTTTCTTTTTATTCGTGATTAAATACCCACAACTTAACACTACAAACGCAGCCAATTTTCTGTGGTAGCCATATTGCATAAAACAAGTATTTGTGAAATGTTCCGCGTTTGGCGAATATTCGACAAAGAGCACATGCCTGTTTGACAGTGCTTGGCATTCAGCGAACACCAAGCCAAACGCCTAGGGCTTAGGCGAATGGCAAATATTCGGTATATTCCGCATGTCTGGAACCGGTTTTATGTCAAAAAATGTGAAATTAAATTTAAGAATTAACCTTGGATTTTCTTCAAAACCACACCAGGGACGGTATTAAACATTTACTTACCTCATCTGAAGTAAAGGATGGGGCAATGAAACGGGATGATTTGAGGTGGGGTTTAGAGCTCGTAAGGTGGTGGTAGGGACGAAGGTCGACAACCCCTCATCATCAGCATGAGTTACCATTTAGTGTACTATTACGACCACCAAAATGTGCACGATACCTGACACAAATTTCCCTATTTTTCCATAGATTAAAGCTGGCTTTATCCATTGAGTTTCGTGAAATAATATTTGCCATAAACAAAATAATATTGGCCATAAACAAAATAATATTGTCATTAGGCTGATTTTTTTAGGACGTCTATGATATGAAGCAACAATGAAGTTGCTAAAAAAAATCGTGCACATTTCGCTGGCTTTAATAGTAAGTACAATGGTCGCGTTTAGCGCACTCAACTGTTTAGAAAGAAATTTAATTATTTTTTAAAGAATGAATGTTTTATTAATTTATCACGTGTAACAAGAATTGCCATTCAACGACATTGGTGCAATACCCGTCAATATGCTGCGAAAGGACATCGAAAACTTCCAGGTCCGACTCCAAGAATGCATAAATTTCAATAGAGGACGTTTGGCGAACGTAGTGTTTAAAAATTAGTTTTTTTTTTGTATTGTACGCCAAATGGCTATTCTTGTTACATGTGATAAATAAATAAAAAATTAATTCCTTAAAAAATAGTTAAATTTCTTTCTAAATAGTTGAGAGCGCTGAACGAAACCATTGTAAACTAAATGGTAACTCATACTGATGGTGAGGGGTTGTCGACATTCGTCCATACCACCTTACGAGCTCTATACCCCACCTCAAATCATCCCGTTTCATTGTCTTGCCCTTTATAAGCCTTTTGCAATAGTTTCATGTGTAGTGCGGAATTTTTTCGTGTTTTAACACTATTTGAAAAAAATTAATGGTTAAACTTATTCCAACAGATGTAATTACACCAACACTTAGCCATAATAGCACACATTCACAAGATCAAAGCGCCGACAACAAATTTCCAAAATTTGATCATTTTTACCATTCACTGAAGATGCGTAATTAATCCATGTTTACCAACAGTGTTTTTGGAGCAACACGTCCGCAAAACCGTTAAATAACATCAATTGTTAGCACATTAGTATTTCAGTTTCATTTGAGGACAATAAAATGTTTTTTGTCTTTTATGGTAGCTACCTGAAACAAGATTTTTTATTATGAATGATTTTCTTCAGAGTTTGGTATTTACCTACTTAGTTTACGGGACAGCATGAAAATATTAGAAAATTAGATCGAGCGTAGTTCACCTAAAGTTTAAATTATTTTTAGTACCGTTGCTTAATAAAATAAAATAAAAATAAAATCAGTACCCATTTCTTTAATTTGCTTCCAAGGTTAAAAGTAGTAATTCATTTCGTAATCAAAAAGTTTAAAATTCATAGGCGACCTTAATGAAGATACATCTCAATCGCTGTCAACGGTGAAACATCAGAAATACTTATTCAGAACCTGGTCCTGTCTTTATGTCAACGTCATTTTTCCCACTGACACCACATAATTAAACCAGCAAGGAAATATTTCCATTTCTAGTCGTATAACATTTAATAAGGGTAGATGGATGCCACATTTTAATGGTCGTTAAATTTAGATAAAAGGTTACCGCTTTACTGTTTTTGTCCTGACTTTGGCAAACAGTTTTTTTGAACGTCATTTACTTGCTCTGTACTTTGTACTAGAAAATATTTGGACTCTTGCCGTTCATATAAATATTATTCAATAGTCGAACGTTTTATCGCACGATCTATTTACCTTGTAGTTAAAGATGTACATCCTGGAGCGACAGTAAACAGATTAAGTGTTTGATTTTATCGAGTTGATAAAGATATCGTCAAGGCCTTAAGAAAATACTATCTGCATATTTTTACCACTGAAGTAATAAAAACGTTTACATTAAAGTAACTACGCGACGCAAGAATTTCCGCACATTTTACACCATCTAATCTATTTTAAACTCGACTGGATAAAATTAAGTACTTGTGGAGGAAGCTGTTGTGAATCACTGCGACTTCAGAATGATACAAATGTTAAATTACGGATTAATTAATTTTATGAGAGTTAAAATTACTCGGATTTGTAAATAACACCGCAATACATTTTTCGGAGCGAGGATAAAAACAGTAAAAGTCATGAACCTATTGTAGATACATATCCTAACAACGATAATGACTATGTCTAATAGCAGACGTAACATGTCAGACATACTTAAGTGGGTCAGTATTGTATACAGCAACCATTTATGTGAGCCAGACCTTCACTCTCATTATTTTTTGTATGCTTCTGTAAATAAGCTATGTAATGTTTCAAAGATTAAACTCTACGATTTTGTTTTAAATAAAGAACAAAATTGGAATCCAGTGCATAAATACCACCATACGTGTGCTTCTTGTTGTAATCGACATTAAACGTTTCAGCAAACATGGATGGAATCACCATTTACATAATTCATGATCTGTAGGAAAGTTTTTGAAAATAAATAATGTAACGATTAAATTAATAATGTTTTCTTCAGGATGACCAATTTAGGTCAATAAAATACATGTTCCATTTGTGTAATTGAAATGCAGGAATAAATTTTATAAAGTGTTAAAAATGCTTCTTACAACTTAATCAAAATAGGTCACTCTTAATAAGATAACTGAATAACAATTCATCAAAATTACTTTTCATTGTTTCAATTGAAGCGATCGAACAAAAACTGTAGATAACATCAAAATTATCGGAGTAACGAGTTTGAAAAACAGCGCTTTTAAATCAAATTCAACCACCTTTTCTTCATTAAAGAATCTTTTAGCTTTAGCCAATAAACAAAAAGGGGAATTAACTTTTGTAAAATCCTCCTTTTCATCCTTTAATCTGTCAGTGTTGGAATAAATTAAAAATAGTAACAATGTGAAACTCAAAACTACAGATTATTTATCATACAAGAATTAATTATTAGTTTGATTGCATAAATCTTCGTCATAACACTATAATCACTCGACGGAGTAACGATTTTTTTGTCAATTCAAGGTAACATAATGTCTTACGTTTACTAATACAAAAAACAAACTTTAGGAAATTGACGGTGTCCATACTAATTTTGCTAGCATAGAAATTCATTGCCAAGGAGTCTTTTTTCTTTTTTAGGTTCACGGTCAGTCAGATATGTTTCTTTCAACTAGTCGGCTATTCAAAGCAACGAAACAAATATTTCCATCAAATAGTTATTACGAATAATAATAATAATTTAATTAATTATTAAACACAAAAATATAAGTCGATTTTGATCGTATAATTTTTAATAAATAAATAAATGGTAAGTTGAATGTATATTAGAGAATTCCATACTTGGAGTGCAGAAGTAGTAACAAATAATAACAACAGTGACGAGAAACAATGGATTGAATTATATGCAAGTGTTTGCATTGCTGCACTGCGATAAAAGTGCCAAGAAAAAGAAATTTACTCTTATATTTGCTCTTATGGCTCTTATGGTATATACATGGATGTTGAACGGCTGATTAGTGAAGTATTTGTGTGGGTACCTTTATGGAATCAAAATCATCGCAACAGATTTTCGTGAAATGCTTTCTGGAGTCATGGCATAAATGATGAAACCCCTAATATTTATGTCGTTTTTTTGTAGTATCAGGAGATAACAGTAATTTTCCTTCTGAATCACTAACGGTTTACTTCAATAGTAATTACAGCAATACTGTTATCACAACGCTATTATAAATCGATCACAGAAAGCTTGATTTGATTAGCCTTCATCATCGCTGTTATTACCGCTCTTATACCTTTTATGACTAATTCAATATAAATGCACCCTTATTTGACCACTTAAGAAATAATTGATTTTAAGTAAAAGGGGTTTAATACTAAAATACTTATCCAAAGAATAATACCATTTCTAACGCACAAAATCTTAATGTTGGGAAGTTAAAAAAGTGCATACAAAATTCAAAAAAATGAATGAAGGGAAACTAAAAAGTCTAACATTCTACAGATGTCATGTTACGATATTTTTTAACACTGTTTGTTTTAAAAAAGTAGGACATAAACGAAGAAAAAAATTAATGTAGTAAGCAGAACTTCGAATTAGCAAGAACGATCACGTCAGATCTCGGGTCATATTTAAAGGAAGAACATACAAAAAATATTTATTGCAAACTATTTTTACACTTGAGCATTCCTAAAACGTAAAGCGTGACTTCCAATCCTAAACTCGTAAAACTAGAACAGTTCTGTCGATCTGGACTTACGACCTAACCGTTCAAAGCTTTGAAAATTTATTATTTCAAAGTTCAATTTTAATTTTCCAGCCAAAATTAAGTAATGCACGTTAAATTAATTTTAGAGTTTTTTTGAATTTGCTACATTTGAATATATTACGCGGCGCCTGTGAAGAAGATCTCAACGAAATGCATTAAACAGAAGTACTAAAAATGATCTCACCAATTTATAGTCAGAGAATTCGTAGATTTTAATTATTCAACACGTGATGAAATATTTAATAACACGGCTCAATCATTTTAATTGTGGTAGTGTACATAGATATTTACTGTAGACACACATCGAGTAGAATAACAGTAGACACAACATAAAATTAACTCACACGAAAAATCAAACAGTATTGTTGAGTAAACAACATTAAATTTAATGAATCGTGAAATTTCCAATTAATCACATAACATTAAATTTTTAATTAATATAAATGTGTGTGTGCGTGTATGTTAAATTAAATAATAAGTTTAGAACAGCTTTCGTTAATAAATGCTCTACAATTTTGTATGTAGATTTTAAGCAATATTATCAACAAAATTTAAAATGCCTATATTATTTAATAAATATTTGTAACCAAAAATATCAACAAGTCAATTGTTTGCTATAAAACAATTAAGTGACAGTACAAGAGGAACCCGTTAATTTCATTCACTAGGATAAAACATAAAACAAACGTTTCTTAAAAATGTATTACTGCTAACACCGTTCAATTCATTAAGGTGGGGGACGCTCAATGTTAATTCTCCATAAGAAGAATTCGATAATTATCTGACACATTTCTTGAGACAATGGTTTGAAACTTTTCGTTCAGATCAGTTAAACTATATTTTAGTAGAAGAGGGTATTAAGAACAAAGACATATGTATGGAAACATCATTAAAAAAAATAAATAGTGACTGCGAAATTATCGTCATTATGTTCTAATTTATTTTAGACCTGAGATTGTGTTTTCTGCAATCTAAGTCATTTGTTCTAGTAGATAATCATTATTGAATGAAAGTGGTAAAAAAAATTAAAAAAAAAATGCTGTAATTAATGAGAAAAATACAATAAGTCAAAAATCCATAAGCCGCTCAAGTTTTGTCGGTAATTTTATGATGATTCCGATAATTTTGCTATAACCGTAGTTAAGCCACCATCGAATAGAGGACCCACGCAAAAATTTTTCAAGGTTCAATGAAATTAGATGCAACCATTTCCACCACGGGAGAAACTATTTCTTATCTGCCGTCGCGATAAGGCACGACACGAATTATATCACGGGCCAGTATTCTGTAAAGTTTTATTTATTGCAATAAAACTGCAACAATTGCTGTTTGTTATTGTTATTATATGTATAATGAAATACCAAATTAAGAATAAAATTTAAATAAACAAAACATTTCCGTGGTTAAAAATTCTTTTGTTTTACTGAACCAAGCTTTCTTTGGCATAAAACAATTTATACAAAACCGCCGGCGATATTTCATCTTTAGTTAATTGAACACATTCAATTTGCTTGTGATGTTTATTATTTGATAATAAAACAGCATGGCATAATTAAACCCACATATTTTCTGCATCGTTGCCCGCTATCGGTGTTTCTAGGAAGAAAATGTTTATGAAACAAATAATATTCGACTGCACGTTCGATGCCGATGATTTTGATAAATTGGCTAAAGTGTTTTATGCTTTGGTCGGTACAGACCATTATCAAAGTCACTTTCCACTGTTATTAGTATTTTGTAATTGTTTTTGTTAATTGAGGGTGTGCGTGTTTAAAATACTTTCTTGAAGTTAGTGAATTTTTTTGTTTGTAAGTGTAAGTGATTTATCGGCTTGGTGAGACTGTTGCAATGGGAAAATCATCAGAAAAATCATATTCGCAGCGTCGCAAAAACACTAAACGCGCCAAATCTATGAAAAAAAATTGGGCAGACAGAAAAAGGTAAGTAATATTGCAACAGATTTTACACTAGGTAACCTATTCAATTGAGGATTGTTTATAAATAATGTAATGTACATTTAAAGCGACTTAAAATCACACTCAAGCATTGAAGGGCAAACAAATGTGGATACTAGTTCTGGCCCATCACCTATAAGTTTACAATTGTCGCCGAGCAAAAGCAATCATGCTCCCGAGGTTCTGGCCACGTACGTTTATGCCGTAAAAAACTTCAAACGACTTTATGACAATTCATTTAATTTCTAGCACCTCTGGCATTACTGAACCACAACCCACAACCCCTTTGCAAGATCCTTGGGATCCTAAAAATGAATATAACAGGTTTTTACATCATATGTATGTAATTATTTACTGACATATTTATTAATTTTAGCATTATGCAACATGAACTCTCTATAGAGACAGTTCCAGATGTTGCTATCAGTAGTAATAGAGTTATAGACATACATTATTTCTACAAATCCTTGGGTTCTGTGTTTCATAGCCATAGGAATAAATGCACATCTGGAACATTAAACATTCAGAAAGAGGTACGAATAGGATTAACCAGTACATTCACTTTGAAGTGCGATATGTGTAATCGTACATACGAACAGAAAACACATGCTCCAGAAAATAGTATGAACATATCTGCAGTTTGGGGTACGCTATCAACTGGGAGTTCGTACAAGCATTTTGAAGAAATGCTAAGTGTAATGAATATACCTAGTCTTTCTAACACGTTATTCTATAAAACTGAAGAAAAATTAAGTTTGGTAATACGTGACATATCATACGTAAACGATAACATTTAGTTACATGTTTTTAATGTAGTTATGGATGGAATCGTCTATAAACGACATGAGACGTGCTGGTGTAGAAGAGAAAGATATTGCTGTACAACTAGGACACGTTGATGAAGATGGAATTCCCTGGATAACAGTGTATTTAGATGGAGGTTGGAGCAAACGCAGCTACGGCCATAACTACGATGCAGCTTCTGGAGTGGTAAAGTTATCTGCTTATAGTAAATAAAAACTTTTTCATTGGAACCTTGGTTTTCATAACATTTTAGGCAGTTATAATCGGGAAGGCTACTGGTAAAGTACTTTACATGGCGGTTCGGAATAAATTCTGCATCATTTGCACTAAAGCAGCAAATAAAAGTATTGATGTGCGGAAACACACATGTTTTAAAAATTGGTCTGGATCATCATCAGCAATGGAGGCAGATATTATAGTGGAAGGATTTTCTACGAGCATAGAAATGCACGGGGTGCGATATAAAAAATTCATTGCTGATGGAGATTCCAGTGTTTTCGCCAAAATTCAAGAGAAAGTGTCGTATGGAAAACAAGTAAAGAGTCGAAAATCTAAACTTGGGTATATCTAAACAGAATTGTTTTGTTATAGGTATTAAAGGTTGAATGCACAAACCATGTTATAAAAAATTATGGTAAAAAACTTTATTCATTTAAAAGTGACAGAACAGGTTTGTCTCTTGCTGCTCGTAAATTGTTGACCCAAAAGAAAATTGTGGAATTGCAAAGAATAGCACAAAAAGCGATTTATGATAACGCCCATGGGGACATTGGAACACTAATAGAAGATTTAGTGAATGTGCCTCATCAAGGTTTATTACTGATCATTTGTTCTGTATATCATTTTCTATAAATGGCATTTTAGGACCATCTTGGCATTCACTGCCGTGGAAAAAAATTACAAACAGAAGTCCTGGGACGTATTTTAAAAAATTTATTGCGAGGGAAGATGCCAACAGATGCAGAAGGAAAATAATTTTCAGACGCCGACCGTCCAAATCAGTTTCAAAGCCGGTAACTTCAAAATCCACAACAGATTATGGTCCATTGGCGTTGCAACCTCAACTTTCTCAGGAGCAAATAGATGCAGAGTGTGAGCGAATTTTAGAATCCATGCAGGTAAAATAGTATTTTATGTAAATAGTCATATTGAAGGTCATATCTTAGATAACACGAGAAGAAAGAGACCACATTGCTAAGAATACAATTGGACAGTTTGATAATGAAGGCACCGTCTAACAGCATCGAAATTTGGTGCAGTTATTAAACGACGTGATGTCACGTCATGTCACGGATTGTTGAAAACTATTTTTTCAACTAAACAAATTTCAACTCCAGCTATAGAATATGGGAAAATTAAAGAGTCCGTCGCACTTTCCTTGCTAGAAGACAAATTAAATGTCACTGTTCATCCTAGTGGGTTATTTATAGATTTGGTTCATCCGTTTCTAG
Organism: Dascillus cervinus; assembly: GCA_949768715.1. Lineage (NCBI taxonomy): Eukaryota > Metazoa > Arthropoda > Insecta > Coleoptera > Dascillidae > Dascillus > Dascillus cervinus. Next base: position 12,486,838 of record OX458316.1, on the reverse strand, counting down.
GCGCTTCCCCAGATGGTATGTTATTTGTTTTATACGTATAAAATATATTTTGTTTATTTGTTATTTAGGTTTAATCGGTGATTCTACGCTAGTTGAAGTAAAGTGTTTATTCAAAATTGCCAATTTGGGTATCTCGCTGAACGAAGCTATTAGGCAAGATAAGATCTTATGCCTTGAAATTAATGATGGGTGTATTCAATTGAAACGAAATCACGATTATTACTTTCAGGTGTGTAACGTTAAAATGATTCTAACTCGACTCTAATCGCACAATAAAATAATTTATTTCAATTTAGATCCAGGGGCAATTACATATAACCGGCAGGACAATGTGCTATTTCGTAGTGTACATTAACGATGAACACGACCTATTTGTGGAAGAAATAGCAAGAGATGACAATTTTTGGTATGACGTTATGTTGGAGAAGCTCGTTAGGTTCTACACACAGTGTATGTTACCAGAAATTGTCACAGGAAATTTGAAGAAAGGTTTAAGATGCATTGATCCCCCATATATCTTGGAGGCACAAAAGCGAAGCAAGGAAAAAAAATCCACTATGATCAGGAGTAACATTTAAACATTCCATTTATTTTAGCACATTCGGTTAAATCTATGGAAAACATTGGAATTAATATGTTTTTAGACATGTCTACACTTTGCAAAGTTTTGTGATCGTGATTAGGTGGACAATTTTTTGTTTTATGACGCGAAATTGGAATCTGAAATAAACGACGACAAAATGTATCCTATTACTATGTTATCCCTTGAAATAATTGTAGATGATAACAGTAACGAAAATGAAGAAGTAGAAGTAGAAGAAGACAGAGGCAAAGAAGTAGAAGAAAGCGACTCATAATGTAAGAAAACGCGCCTTGCATTCTACCTCACAGGTGGTGCAGAAACGAATCCATCGTAGCGCCCAAGTTTTCTCAGTCTCATATCTCGAAAACTATTGGTTCCATGTAAATTTTATATAGAACCTTTTTTGTGTAGATTTTGATAATAAACAAATTCTGTTATTATCAAACTTCACGTAAAACCAATATTTCACGAGATATTTGAGAGAAACTGATTTTCGCGATTTTCAACCTACGATAATTTTTTTAGCGGACACGATTTTGCAACAGACAAAGAAAATCCCGAAGGAAAATCTTCACTTGAAATTTTTTAGAAGATTGTTTTTTTTTGTATAAAATGATTGGACCCAACCGGATTTTAGTTACCAAAAATAAAACAGTTTACGCATAATTATCTGATTTTCTTAATTTTTGTTAATTTTCCTATTATTAAATTTTTTAAATTGTTTATGTTAATTTAGAGTGTATTGTTACCGGAACGGCCCTTCTCTACATGCAAGCGGCCGCCTAACTGAGCACGGTACATGGCAGTAGGCCATGTTTTGGTTGCCTTGGCAGAACTTAATAAATAGAAAAGTCATTCTTTTTTACAAAGAATGACCAGACGTGTTTTACATTTTATTCCGTATTTTATTTGTGTTTACATGTGAGTTTTTATTTTACGTTCAACAAGTTTGTAACATTTGACGGCCCAACGTGGGGCACGAGGGAAAGGATTTTTCCTCCGGACTTTCACCAACGACCCCGATGCCGCGATACCGCGATGCCCTTCTGGAGGGGGGTCAAATCCTAACATTAGGAACCTCCAGTGGCGCCCGCAACCGATGATCGCTACACGATACGACAACAGCTGCAACAGGCGACTCCACTTCCCGGAGCTCTGACGCCCAGCGTCGAACTACAAGGGGATCGTCAGCGACCGAACAGCGCCGCGAAGAGCTGCATTCCGCCGCCTTCCCCGCTTTCGGCATGACACGAAAGATGCCTGCGTACTAGACCCGCGTCACTCCAAGGGACTATGGATGCCTGCAGCAAAGTCTGAACCATTAGCAAGCAACCACGCAACCGACCACCGCTGTACCGATCCGGTAACAGAGTGCAACTACGCAGCACTGCAACAGGCGACTCCACTTCCCGGAGCTCTGACGCCCAGCGTCGAACTACAAGGGGATCGTCAACGACCGAACAGCGCCGCGAAGAGCTGCATTCCGCCGCCTTCCCCGCTTTCGGCTTGACACGAAAGATGCCTGCGTACTAGACCCGCGTCACTCCAAGGAACTATGGATGCCTGCAGCAAAGTCTGAACCAGTAGCAAGCAACCACGCAACCGACCACCGCTGTACCGATCCGGTAACAGAGTGCAACTACGCAGCACTGCAAGAACCATTATGTCGCCAGGACCCGCTTTGAGAAGCTACGTTCTGACGTTTTGGTCAAACTGGAATTAGTACTTGAAAGCAAACACGTGCAATATCTCGGTGGGCATTTATCCCAAATTGATAAAAGGCCTCGCAAAATTGCACGAAACACTCTTGGACTGCTGTCAGTACCTCCGCTATTAATTTGTAACCTGGATGTTTCGGATGACGCCGAACCAGTTGAAACTGAGTCATTGATACCCGATTTCGGAACTATCCAATTAGAACTTGATTATAGTGTTATGGATAATCTTATTCTTTTGACGACCCTGCTTCCCTGAGTCCTGACGCACAGCGTCGAACTACAAAGGGATCGTCAGCGACCGAACAGCGCCGCGAAGAGCCGCATTCCGCCGCCTTCCCCGCTTTCGGCATGACACGAAAGATGCCGGCGTACTAGACCCGCGTCACTCCGAGGAACAGATAGTCAACTGCAGCTAAGAGCGAACCATAAACTGTATAATATAAATAACCCAAGGCAACAGCTACTTCCAACACCGTGCTCAGCCTTTAGGGGGGGCGTGTTACCGGAACGGTCCTTCTCTACATGCAAGCGGCCGCCTAACTGAGCACGGTACATGGCAGTAGGCGATATTTTGGTTGCCTTGGCAGAACTTAATAAATAGAAACGTCACCTTTTTTTACAAAGGGAATGACCAGACGTGTTTTACATTTTATTCCGTATTTTATTTATGTTTACATGTGAGTTTTTATTATTTAATGTTTCAATGAGTTTGTAACATTTGACGGCCCAACGTGGGGCACGAGGGAAAGGATTTTTCCTCCGGACTTTCACCAACGACCCCGATGCCGCGATGCCCTTCTGGAGGGGGGTCAAATCCTAACATTAGGAACCTCCAGTGGCGCCCGCAACCGATGATCGCTACACGATACGACAACAGCTGCAACAGGCGACTCCACTTCCCGGAGCTCTGACGCCCAGCGTCGAACTACAAGGGGATCGTCAGCGACCGAACAGCGCCGCGAAGAGCTGCATTCCGCCGCCTTCCCCGCTTTCGGCATGACACGAAAGATGCCTGCGTACTAGACCCGCGTCACTCCAAGGGACTATGGATGCCTGCAGCAAAGTCTGAACCATTAGCAAGCAACCACGCAACCGACCACCGCTGTACCGACCCGGTAACAGAGTGCAACTACGCAGCACTGCAACAGGCGACTCCACTTCCCGGAGCTCTGACGCCCAGCGTCGAACTACAAGGGGATCGTCAACGACCGAACAGCGCCGCGAAGAGCTGCATTCCGCCGCCTTCCCCGCTTTCGGCTTGACACGAAAGATGCCTGCGTACTAGACCCGCGTCACTCCAAGGAACTATGGATGCCTGCAGCAAAGTCTGAACCAGTAGCAAGCAACCACGCAACCGACCACCGCTGTACCGATCCGGTAACAGAGTGCAACTACGCAGCACTGCAAGAACCATTATGTCGCCAGGACCCGCTTTGAGAAGCTACGTTCTGACGTTTTGGTCAAACTGGAATTAGTACTTGAAAGCAAACACGTGCAATATCTCGGTGGGCATTTATCCCAAATTGATAAAAGGCCTCGCAAAATTGCACGAAACACTCTTGGACTGCTGTCAGTACCTCCGCTATTAATTTGTAACCTGGATGTTTCGGATGACGCCGAACCAGTTGAAACTGAGTCATTGATACCCGATTTCGGAACTATCCAATTAGAACCTGATTATAGTGTTATGGATAATCTTATTCTTTTGACGACCCTGCTTCCCTGAGTCCTGACGCACAGCGTCGAACTACAAAGGGATCGTCAGCGACCGAACAGCGCCGCGAAGAGCCGCATTCCGCCGCCTTCCCCGCTTTCGGCATGACACGAAAGATGCCGGCGTACTAGACCCGCGTCACTCCGAGGAACAGATAGTCAACTGCAGCTAAGAGCGAACCATAAACTGTATAATATAAATAACCCAAGGCAACAGCTACTTCCAACACCGTGCTCAGCCTTTAGGGGGGCGTGTTACCGGAACGGCCCTTCTCTACATGCAAGCGGCCGCCTAACTGAGCACGGTACATGGCAGTAGGCCATGTTTTGGTTGCCTTGGCAGAACTTAATAAATAGAAAAGTCATTCTTTTTTACAAAGAATGACCAGACGTGTTTTACATTTTATTCCGTATTTTATTTGTGTTTACATGTGAGTTTTTATTTAATGTTTCAATGAGTTTGTAACAGTATGATTAAATTCTTCTAAAGTTTTAATGAGTACATATTATTTTTTACCAACCAACATTGACGCTTGTCAGCAATCTCTGATACTGTTTATATAAATGAGCTGTAACTGATAAGAAAAAGTAAACATATTGTAAGTAAGCATCCCGCGCTTCCGGAAAAATACAAATTGAACGACTTCGTAATGAAACATTTTTTACTCGTGTAGATTTAAAGTATTAATATTTTTTAACTTTTTATCTTTATGTAGTACCTATAAAATAATGTTACATGCAATTTTACGTTGCCACGCATGAATAATATTTACATTTTTCCGTGGTGGAATTGTGTTGTCCTGTACGGTATCAGCAGATTCCTACATGCCGGTAGCTACTTCACACGTCTTTGGTTGCCTAAACATTTTTTATTTTAAGGGGCAAAATTGGTGCCCTCTGAGCGGAAGAATTGTGCGAATACTTGGAAATTTCCCCCCCTTAACGATTTTTTAAATATTTAGAAGATAATACAATACAATACAATAATACAATACAATAATTATGCTCGGATTAAGGAGCATAACTTGTTTGTTTTAACGACATGTTTTATATTTATAAACGACGGAAAATTTGCAATAATATTTAAATTACATAAACATAATTTATTTATTCTGGATATTTATTAAGCTTAGCGGCAGTTTCTGAAATGTTGTAAAGGACACGTTGTGACAAAAAGAAAAAATTGTATGATTTTTTTACACAATCAAATTTCAAGAAAAAGTTTCTACCGCACATACAGTAAAACCTGTTAAAGCGACCATTCGGTAACTACTACAATGTTTTGTTAGAAATTATTGATTTGCAATGAAGTTTTTGAAAGTTCACTTGATAAATATCTTTCGTTTGGAATCTTGGATTAAAATAATGTATTTACAACCTACCAAAAACTTAGTACATAATATTATCGAATTTAGAACCTCATCAGCTGCAACTCCAGTTATTCCTAAATCACGACATGTTACAATTTCATTTGTAAAGTCCCAAAAATTATACTATTCACACACCAAACGAGATGGGTAGACTAATATTTTATTTATTATTAAAAATAGATAAATAATAATGGAGAAATAATATCACCTTTAAATTTTAATTACTTTTAATTTTATTAAATAGCTCTTTAATTTATTATGGTATAATTTAAACAGGTTCCACTGTGTAGTATGTATGTTACAAACCGGAAATAACCTATCCAAGTAATCCACCTTTCACAATAAAAAACTGAATGATGCCCATTCATCAACAAATAGGAAATACCTACTTTCAAAGCACTTCATTTAACATTCCCGTTTTATTTCTTTTACGAGTAAAATGGCGATGGAAGTTCTATTAGCATCGAAAGCCTGCTTGGAATACCATTTTAAGAATGACAAATTATTCTTAGTAGTTTCATTGACCATATCGGTTGCCAGGTAGGTTTCCTTGCGCTTGTTTGATTTAGTACACGACTGTGCGTTTTTTCTTCACCTACACATGAGTCATGTGATTTACGACGATATCGAAATCGAAAATCTCGCACTGTTTTATATTGAGCTTTAGCTGTGGGATATAAGACGATTATAATTATTTACAGGTATGTTTAAAATGAGTATTCAACACCGCAACATAAATTATGTTGAAGATTGAAGCAATGCTGGCGAGCATTTATCTATTGTGTCAGCTCCATTGAATTTGTAAATATGATATATGTACTCAACTAACTTAAGGCTCCGTCAGTTTACAACGGCTCGGCACGGTTTCTGACATTTTTATTACGATTTGTGTGAGTATTCGGGAGTAGTTATCTGAAACAGCGTTCGAGAGGACAGCAGACCAGCGAAATAGTCTCGATACGCGTATTAATTATAATCGTTTAAATAATATAAACAATTAAGTTCACCTGTTGATACTTTCACGATTGCAAATAATTCAAAGAATTCCGAAGTCGAAATTTTATTGTCCTTCCGCGCCGGTCGCTAATAGGCCTATTGAGACTATTTCGCTGGTCGGCTGTTCTCTCGAACGCTGTTTCAGAAAACTGCTCCCGAATACTCACACAAATCATAATAAAATTGTCAAAAACCGTGCTGTGCCGTGCCGTTGTAATCTGGCGGAGCCCTTATAGTTCGTGTTTCAAAGATATATAATTAAATTGATCAAAATATCTTTGATTCTTTATTTATCGAAATTATTAATTATAATTGCATATAGAAAGTAAATAAACAAGTAAATATTTTATTAATCTATTCGAAATTTTATTTACTTTTTCACCGCGATCTCAGAATTAAACCGAGCTGTCACTGTCACTGTCAATTACGCTACCAACACGATGTTGATAAAAGTCCCTAACTGAGCGTGCGGAAGAAAACACTAAGGTACTTAGTTTATTGTTTGTACAATGTCGACCATTTTCTGTAGTGGTCGTAAAAAAAGATATTTAACGAGATTACTTTTTCGTTAAAGACGATTATTATTTCTGCTGAAACTTTACCTGAATATGTTTGTTGGTTCAAATAATAATTTATGAAAACCAAATTAATCTTATGTGTCTTACAGATTTTCTATAAATACTTTAGTTTGGCGACTAATTGATCTTCATTTGCCCGTTATAATATAGCTAATATGTACAAAAGTTTACACTATACATCGACCTTCCCTTAGAAAATTGTAAATGTATAAATTCATGCCAAATAGCATTATATTTCGAATTACGAAAAACATATACATTTAAGAAAAAATGTAAATATACACGAGCTCTACAATTTCAGTCTTGCTAGTTTTAACATCGCTGGTTTTGGGGGTCTACTTCAATGAACAAACTCGCACACCCATGCATTTGAGAGTTATTCGCCAGTAAAATTAAATGTTGCAATAAACGTTAATTGAGAATTGTAAAAAAGAAACCCTATGGCACTAATTGCATTTTTTTATGACTTACTAAATATTTTCCAAAATCACAGAAACCTTTTAAATCAAATTGTACGTTCGGTTATCATAGAGGTAGTTTGCTTTCAACAATTTAATCGTCAAATCCTTCAGAACGTAAAGACTGCTACATATCTCATATTTTCTAATGTAATGTAATTTTGCTTTCTTTTATAAATTGGTAACATTGTAGTAATTACGGTCTATTCAAGAGGAATAAATACATTTCCTACATAATATAAGTCATTAAACGCAATGATAATGACGCAGTAGCCTTCACAACAGTTACTTGCAGTTTAAAAGATGCCATTTACTCCTTAAAAATGTATTTGTTTTGAAAAGTTGCTACTTCAAATTAGTCATTTACAGAATAAAAATAGCTATCAGTTAAAAACTTATTTCCGGATTTACTCAATGTCACTTATTCAATGCAAATTCTTCGTGGTATGCAAATTAACGACAAGATTCATTTTATGCATTGTGAGAAATAAAAAGAGTGAAAAATGTTGATAACGGTATACTAAATTGAAATTACTGATGAGTTGATGTAGTGTGACTACTAACAGGAAATGCATTGAAGTTATGCAATGCTACTAAATTTCTGCATCCTATTAGGAGACATACCTATAGACAGCCACAAAGCTTATGATCGAACCGTGAGAATTAACAAAATTTACTATCTTAATTGACTTATCACAACCATTAAAAACACATGAAAAGATCATTAATTCACTACGATTAGAATCACTGTAATATAATATGCATTTAATTGTATGTACTCTGCACCATAGATGCTACCATGGGTTCGGCGCTGCTCAAGATTTTTCTGTATAAAGGTAAGCATTACTGAACATCACGCCACTTGAACAGGTAATGCTGGTTGGGAAACAAACAAGTTGCACTCTTTTCTTGGTAAAATAGGTGCTGATTTAGTAATAAAATGTTTCAGTTATTTACCAATTATTTTAATAGTAGTAACAAATGGTAAGTTATGTAGCGCAAACATTTATTGGAAATGTGACAAATATTATTAGTTGTTGAGCTTTAAATGATTATAAATGTTTCTGAAGCGTTGGTTTTTTTATTCGGATCAAAAACAGGATACCTAATGTGTAATAGATCATCATTACATGCAGCATCAGCATGAGCGATTAGTTTTTGTGAAAGTCGAGCTTAATTCTCTGCTGATTTTATTGAAAATAAATATTTTTTCTAAGCAATATGAAACTTTTTTCAGAATTAATTAATACACTAGAAAGTAGATGCTTTGTTTGCAGAATTCGGTCTTGTCAATTTATGTAAAGTTTATACAATAATCTCTTTATTTATGCAAATTTACTTGTTTCTGATAAATTTTACAATATTTCAATTTTTGCAACCTTCACGGGATTTAAATAATACCAAGAGGGTAAGATGTAAAAACAACCCTAAAACTCACATATGGTGGCCACCGGTTATGGTATCTAATCTGCAGACTAGTCTTCTTCCCATTTGAGTAGGTACTAACTGTGATATCGATTCAAACAGAACTTCAAAGATTAAAAATATCATTTCACTGGGTACCACAAATTAAATGACGACTAGAGTGTAATTATATAATCGCCACTTACTTATAGATATATTTTAAAAAAAATGTAATCCAACTTATTAATTTTTATTAAAAAATAGTTCATATTATTCCATTTTTGATTGTATCCATCTTTGGTGTTTAAAACATTTTAAAATAAATTATTGTTCATAGTTCTCAGTGAATTTTAACGATGAAGTTGAAAGTGTGCGTGATGAAGCTAACACTTTGGCGTTATTTTGATGTTTTTATTTTGTTCGGCCCTTAAAATGCTTTCTCTAATAATAATGAATGTAAGCGGTGCATAATTATCAGTGATGCAACTTTTCTGTTTATAGTTTTAAGAAATTCAGTTCAAACATACACAATGTAAACATTTTGTGCAAACATTTAAATTCACTGACAATATTGCAGCATTTTTTGCAGTTGATGTAATTTTGTATGAGACAAAAAGTTTTCATGACTCATCTTTCGAGAGCACTCATAACCTTTCTAACATAGTTAATTTAAATTGAAGGGTCAATTTTTTACTTAACTCCACATTTTAATTTTCAAAAATAGACATTTCAGAAATATTTTTATAATAGAAGTAATTATCATTAAATTCAACCTTTATAATTCAAGTTGTATAACGTGCGCTGGGTTGTTCCATCTAATGAGCTTGAAATTTACAGATTTCGTAGAAGTTATTTTATCTTTCCAAAATTGATTTAAGCTTTATAAAACCACCATTAGAAATAAATAAAAAATAAGCCATAAAGTTGTGTTCGTTATCAGCACGATGTTATTATTTGTAACGCCACTCACTTATGTGCTGTAGACCATTTAACGATGTTAACAGTTAAAAAGTCATTAATGCGCAAAAAGTTAATTTTGCAGTAATTATATGAATCTATAGTTAAAATCGTTTTATGTTACTCAAATCGTAGAAGGTTTTATTTAATCATGCGATATAAATAAAAAAGTATCACAAAGCGATTTCCTTATCCATGCAATAGTCCTCGTGCTAAACCAATCGACACCATTTAAAACATGTCTAACAGGCTTATAAAGTGGAATTAATTTTGACCTTTACGGAATCCGTATTTTTCGTAAATAACCGTTTACGTGCAAAGAGCGGTTATTTTCTTCGCGCTAATAAATTTTTACTGAAATATTTTACCTGTGATCTTTAATCACTTATCAATAAAACCTAGAAATACTACCGGTAGAATATGTTTTATTAATCTCTCTTAAACGGTGCATTATTGGGGACGGCGACGATAATATCTTATTTAAAGTAATGATTAATATTATGTAAGTAGGCAATCATATAATCAAAATGAACAGCATCACGGCTGTTTAATTTAAAACTTAAAGCCGCAACAAACCTTGACGTAATCGTGAAGACGGTACATGTACTGGGGATGCTTAACAGGGTGCATCGTTATCGCTCGATGAACTTCCTTTTGCTTCAGATTTCCGGTGAACGCCGCTTCGCCGCTGCCATTGTGGTATAAAATAACTTGCATCTGTTGAACACAAACGTAATTAGTTAAATTATTGCGCGTTATATGATCGTAATAAAATGCAACTGGAAAGACTAATAAAACGACTGGAAAATTTCTTTTGTAATTCCGCCACAAGATTACTTCTTCATCTTAGAATTTTTTTTGATGACCAAAACAATTCAAGAAAATTTACTGCTTTTCTATTGCCCGTTTAAATTGTATTTTTTCATTTTATTTGTTTTACATTAAGTGCACTTGAGATCATTTGATTGGCAATTGAACTTTAGTACTATTAATATTGTTTAAAAAAGTAAATGCAAGCAAATAGTAATCGTTCCTTGAATAAATAGGTTACTCGTTGGACAAAGTTCTAAATACATATTATTTCACATTTATGTCATGCTCTATCTGCAAGAGTTCATTTTTTAAATTTAATTCTGTTTGCTAACGGTGCTACACTTGTTATACAATTTCTTTTGTCTTATTTCGTTCATCTACTGAAAGTATGTAATGATATCTCTTTGTATTAAAAAAGTTGTCCTCGATAAATACATTTAATGTTTAGGTGAAAATTATATTTAATAGATTCAGGTTGTTTTTAACATGATATTAATTTAGTGTTATTTCATGAAATGTTAACGACATTATGTTTTTTTTGGCTCTGCCTGTGTAGTGAATTATGTTTACAAAATGACACAAAATCTTTTCAGAAATTTCGTGATTTTTTGAAATGCATGAGAAGGGTGTACAGTTGGTGAGAACACGTGTCTTTTGAAACTTAGCACGGATAACAAAAAGCTACTTTCATGTCATCCAGACCGTCACTTCTGTTTTACTTTTGTAACAGCTGCAGTCACAAGAAATAATGCAGAAATGAATCGGAAGTGCACATGTGCAAGGTCAAGATCTTGACTTTAAAAACTTTGCATAGTATGAATGGGTTCAAATGTTTAAAAAAAAGTAAGAACCAATCAGAACTGCTCTCAATTAAATATAGAACTAGTTCGAAATTTTGCATAAAATATTTTTTGGTACAATTTGTTGAAAAATAAAGCTACCGTAAAATGGGGTTACTTTGATCGCCCCATTTTTTCTATTTGAAAGTAACCCCATAAAGAATTACCATATTTACTAGTGTATTGGTAAAATAAAAAACTTCTACAAAAGAAAGAAAGAACAAAAAACTACCAATGTGGCCAGTCTAAGAAGCAATAAAAACGTTCGGATACTTTCACAAACCAAATTAATCGAGTTTTTCAAAAAAAAAGGCATTGTGATCAATGTAATCCCATTTTACTGTATAGGGTGTCCCATCACTTGTGGCCACCCCCAAAAGTGAGCTTTAATTGAAAGCTATGTATTTGAAATTTGGCGCACGCATGACTCTGGTATAAGGCTAGAAATTTCCGGTTTTAAATGTTAATTGTCGGCGTTACGTTTCGAGAAAAAAAATAAAAACTGATTTTTTATAAAAATACTATCTCCTAATTTCGTCAAATTTCACTTTTCAGGATCAGCATTATTGAGACAAAGATGTCTAAAGTAAAAAAAAATCCAAAACTGTAATTAGCGTAAAATTCCCTTATATTCGAATCTTAACAGTAAATGTAATGATTTATGACGGTAAAGATCGTCAAGATCTAACCGTAAAGATCGTCAAGTAACTATCCGAAAAGTTAAGTACGATTTAAATTTATGGCATTGTAAAAATTTGTCACTGTCGAGAGGAATCCAGTTCAAGTTAACATCAGGAGCGTACCTAAATCGAACCTTTTTACAACTGTCGGCCCAACTTCAACAGACGAGCCAGGTTTTCCACAAAGGGTATAATATGCCAGCCCACCAACGGCCCACTGCCGGCAGCATGTGCTGCCAGCAATGGGATATCAATAAGCCATCAGACCATATCCAGTGGGAACATATTACTGATTAAAAAAACCCCTCTAGGCTTTGATGTTATTTGGCCTGAAACAGGAAGCTTGGAATAGTATTTATTCTATACTTCTGGCACTGTGGGTGGCTGTTCAAAAGAACGGGAAATGGACGCACAGAAAGGGCCGCGGGGGCAGGGATTATACGATGATGGACCTCGGACGACAATACCGATCACGCAGATCGGGTACGTAGTCCGCTGACGCCCGAATCAAGGGATTCGGGTGGACTGTCGCGCGTTCGAAAAATTTTTCCGCAAGAGAGACGATGTGTTCGCGAAGTGACTGGATATTTAAATCACGGAGGACGTGTGTGTTCCGAACGAACCAGGGTGCGCTCGTAACCAGACGAAGAGCTTTATTTTGTACGGCGTATACCGCCGCCATGTAAGAGGGAGCCGCATATCCCAGACAGAGATCGCGTATGTGAGGGTGGGTTTTATAATTGTTTTATATAGTAACAGCTTGTTATCAATGGATAACACGCTGTTACGGCCAAATAGAGGAAAAAGTTGAGCTATTCGCCCATAAGCTTTTTACCGCACGTGATTTATGTGGGGACGCCACGAGAGTCTGTTATCGAGGATGACACCCAGGTATTTTGCGGAAGGGTGCCACGCAACCGGTTGTTGGAAAAGTGTGACGTTGCCTGACGTGCCTTTTCGCCGCCTTGTGAATAGTACGGCTTGCGTTTTCGCGGGATTTATAGCTATACGCCATCTGGAGTACCATTCCTCCAGGCTATCAGTCACGTGCTGAAGGCGCCGTGTGACAATCTCTGGATAGAAAGACCGAGTTAGGAAGGCAGTGTCGTCGGCGTACTGCGCTAAAATGGCTTGGTGAGGCGGAATTGGAATATCCGCCACATAGATGTTAAACAGGGCCGGCCCCAGGATCGATCCCTGAGGGACTCCACAGGAGACTGGTTTTATGGCGGAAACCGTGCCATCAAGGCGCACAAGGGGTAAAGGAAAGTTGAATTTAATTAATTTGAAAACGAGTTCGTCGTGCCAGACCTTGTCGAACGCTTTCGCGACGTCGAGAAAAACAGCGCCCGTGTACATGTCGTTGTTGAGTCCTTGCGTAATGTACTCCACGATCCTGAAAACCTGATCGGGAGCAGAGTGTATGTCGCGGAATCCAAGCTGCTCCGGAGGAATTATGTTGAGTTCCTCCAGAGCTTCCTTGATTCTTGTGTGTATGCAGGCCTCTGCTGCTTTGGCGAGAGTCGAAAGGAGGCTGATTGGCCGATAATTCTGAGGGAATTTCGGGTCCTGGCCGGGTTTGTGAATTGCTATTACTTCCGCGAGTTTCCACCTGGCGGGAAAATGACTCAGCCGTAGCATCGCGTTTACGATCGCGAGTAGAAAAGCGATTGCTTTTCTCGGAAAGTGTTTGAGGGCTCGGTTCGTTATGCCATCGTGACCTGGCGCCTTACGAGGGTGAACTGAGCGGATATATGCCACCAGCTCGTCAAAAGAAACGAAAAGAAACCGCGTCCTCGTCAGGAGTGTTAAGGGTGCGGTGGATGTCGTCGCGGATATACTGTATGTGCGCGTTGTTCACCTGTTCGTCGTTCAGGCTGAACTGTTGTTCGTAATTTAGCGCAAAGGCGTTTGCCTTTTCTGCAAGTGTGTACGCGATTCCGTTTGTTCCGTAAACTTTTTGTAAGTCCTCTAATAAATTACGATTATGAGAACGAACATGATTTAAAGTATGGATGTTGAATTATTTCTTTTAAGTCGAAGAGGACTTATTACATTTCGAATTAATGTTTGAGTTCAAAGATGATTGTGAAAGATTTTGAATAACTCGTTCAAGACCAAGTTTGTCATCCCCGTAAATTTGAAAATTAATTTCACGGATTATTGTTGTCGTAGGGTGCTGGTCGAGTTTTCGTGAGAACCTGTTCAAAAGCAAGTCTCATCCATAAGTATTTAATGACTTTATTGCTAAAGTAACTGGTATCTCAAATGATCTATCCTTTTTCAGAACCGCACTGAAAATATTTTAAACGAAAAGTTATCGTTATTCAACGAAAAATATTAATAAAAGTAACGCTTACCGCATGCAGTTTATTATAAGTGATGTTCAAAGTGGTGTCCATCCCGTTCTATGCACATTTGAAGTCTTCGCTCAAATGACGCTTGAACAGTGGCCGCTTTATTTAAATTATTCAACGTTTGAAAAGCATTAACTATGCGTGCTTGCATATCGTCTCTAGTGGTGGGTGCAATTCGATAAACTATTTCTTTGACGGCGCCCCATAAAAAGAAATCCATCGGCGTCAAATTAGGAGATCGCGCCGGCCAAGAAATTGCACCTCCACGTCCAATCCATCGAAAAGGGTAGTGTGTGTATCCACCGCGTTGCTTGCAACTTGGGCAAAATGAGGTGGAGCCCCATCTTGCTGCAACCACATGTTTTGAATAACGTTTAGAGGAATATCTTTCAATATATTTTCAAGGTGGTTTTCTATAAATTCCGCGTAAATTTGTCCATTCAAGTGACGGTCAAAAAGAAGGGACCTACTAATCAATTATTGATTATTCCCCCCCAAACATTAATGGACCAGTAGTTTTGAATTCGCTGCTCTCGCATCCAGTGGAGATTAACTGGTGACCAGTAGTGAAGATTGTGTTTAATAACTTGCCCACTACTCTTAAATGAACATTCATCTGTAAATAACACATTTCTAAAAAAGTTTAGATCCTCGCGGAGCTTTCCATTAGCCCATTGGCAAAAATTTACGCGGCTTTCGAAATCTCGATCATGCAGTTGCTGATGTAACTCTATGTAGTAAGGATGATATTTGTGCTTTTTTAATATCCTCCCTACTGAAGATCGACTAATTCCCGTGTTTTGACTGATTTCCCTAATGTTCAATTGGAGATTATTATCGGCGAGATTTAAAACTGCGGCTTGACTGACTTCATGCGTGACCGTGGGATTCACTGTCGTTTTTTCTTTTCCCTTTAAATTTACGTTTTGTTTCAAGGAATCAACAAGTCTTTGAAATATTTTTCTTTCTAGCGGAATTCTTCGCGGAAAACGTTGGGCGTAAATTTGAGCAGCTTGAACAGAATTTTGCCGTGCTTCTCCATAAATTAATATCATATCAGTCTTTTCTTCGAAGGTAAAGGGAACCGGTATTATAAACGAAAACTAATTAAAACACAGATAAAAACTTTTTGGACGAAGTTAATCTTCAAAAGCTGAATTGATAACAAAAGTAATACACCCACCTTACGTTTATAACTGACAGTCGATTTTTACGACAACGTTTACTATTGAAAAATATAATTCCGAAGCAACTTTAGCAATAAAGTCATTAAATATTTATGGATAAGACATGATTTTGAACAGGTTCTCACGAAAGACTCGACCAGCACCCAACAATAACAATAATCCGTGACACTAATTTCCAAATTTACGGGGACGACAAAGTTAGTTTCGAACGAGTTCCGAAATCATTCAGTTCGATACTCATTATCAGCCCGTTATTCAAAATCTTTCGCATTCATCTTTCAACTCAAACATTAATTCAAAATGCAATAAGTCCTCTTAGACTTAAAAAAAATAATTCAACCCCCATACTTTAAATCATGTTCGTTCTCATAATCGTAATTTATTAGAGGACTTACAAAATTTTTAGAAATCTACAAGAATTTAAAAAGGTTTGATTTAGGTACGCTCCTGATGTTCACTTGGACTGAATTCCACTCGACAGTGACAAATTTTTACAAGGCCATAAATTTAAATCGTACTTAACTTTTCGGACACTTTCTTGACGATCTTTACGGTCATAAATCATTACATTTACTGTTAAGATTCGAATATAAGGGAATTTTAGGCTAATTACAGCTTTTAGATTTTTTTTTTACTTTGAACATCTTTGTCTCAATAATACTGATTCTCAAAAGTGAAATTTGACGAAATTGGGAGATAGTATTTTTATAAAAAATCAGTTTTGTATTTTTTTATAAAAAATCAGTTTTCATTTTTTTTCTCGAAAACTAACGCCGACAATTAACATTTAAAACTGGAAATTTCTAGCCTTATACCAGAGTCATACCTGCACCAAATTTCAAATACATAGCTTTCAATTAAAGCTCAATTTTGGGAGTGGCCACAAGGGATGGGACACCCGTACATATCATTCTAAACAAGTCTAATTGTACTCGACTTACTTTATACAGTAAAACTGCCTAAGTCGAATGCCAAAAGGACCGTCAAAAAGTTCGGGTTAAAAAAACCAGAAGCTACAGCAACTCATTGTTTTGAAATTATTTACAGTGACAGTAAGTTTTATTAAATGGAGACTGCAAGAGTGCATGTAGAACAAGAAAAAAGATATAAATCTGTGTTGTTTAAGATTTAGAAACATTCGAATTTGAAGTTCGAAAATTCGACTTAGGGAATAACTTGAGTTATGAAAGTTCGAATTAAGAAAGAATTCCGTAAAATAAGTTTCTAAAAATTCTTGTATAGGATAAATTAGAACTACATATTTGCCAATTTTCACAGAATTTACAGACAAAAATTCGCAAAAATCTTTAAGATATTTTATAAATATTCGATTAAATATTACACTTCATGGTTTTAGTGCTTTGCTTCCTGAAAAAATTTGAATTATTTTAATTTGGATAACTGCATAGATTAAAAAATTGTACGAAATAAGAACCGCGCCCGTAATGTAATTTGAAAAAAAAACAATAATTTGCATGTGTCCAGATGTGGTCATTGTTTATATTCTGCGAAGCTGAAATTTACTTTTTTGAGTCGACTTTATATTCTTAGAACAAAATTAGAAGATAGACATGTCATAATTTATGTTATTGACTTTTTCAATTACTTTTTTTCGCAGCTCGAATATTTTAATTATAAATACAGGATGTTGTAAGATCAACGTATAATTAAAAAAAAATAAACTCGAATATTTTAGTAATATGAAATTAAATCAAGCCGTGATTACTGAACTCTATCATTCAATAAAATTATTATTTACGAAAAAATTGGAGCATGATTTCCCAATAAAAGTTCAGATGGTCCGATGTTACCGGAAACAGATTGATAAATAGTGCGTTCTGCATCACCGGACCCTGCAATTTTAAACTACTGTTATATACCTTCTATCAACCGCATTTTCAGTTGTTGCCACATCCTGTATAGAAAATACAAATATTTGCCAATATGGAAATAGCTTGGCAATTTAAATTCAAATCCGTAAGATAAAAATTATATGTAATTATAAAATTTGTAGAATCTGAAGGTTGTGTAATAAGCACGTCATACATGTAAAAAAGAACAGGTTCCAAATTGTTACATAAAACACTTGGACATTGTACAGACAAACATTCTTTGGGGGTTTTAGTCTGCATTTATGTTACGCCATTCAAATGTATCACGTTCTAATGGGCCTTTTAAAAGTCTGTAACAAGACCCGAAACCGATAAGAAAAATCAAGTGGCTGAGATTGAATTAACCAGAATTTTTTGTTCTTATCTGAAGTGTGCACTAATTTTAAAAAATAGATAAGAAAGTTTGCAGTAGATATATGAATTTGTTAGTAGTGTACAGTTGCCAGTGTGAATGTAATCGTGAAATTGATATCTAACATTAAATTGATCAAAAGAGAGGCGTTATTTTACTAAGATGATATATGACAACTTCCCCCGTACCGGCTGTTAAACAGTTTATCTCGTTGATAAGGACATGCTGTATTATACAGGGTTAGTTAATTGGAACCCACCGTATAATTGCGTAGTTTATAATTGTATTACAACACTGTTTTAATAATGGGGTAATGGAAAATTTTGGTGCAATTTTTTGTACAGGCAATTGTATTGTATAGATTTAACTAAAAATTTTGTTGTAATCGATCATTATTTTAGCAACATGAGTCGTGTATGATATTGTTGAAGAGCCAATTTTATTCTCTTTATACCAATAAACAAAAATAATACTTATCAAAAGTTTTTGCTTAATTTGACTAAATCCATGCCATGAACGCAGAAAATTGACAAATGACATCAATAAAAATGTATTAAATCATTTCATATTAACACTGAAAACATTTTCTTTGAAAATTATAACAAAATGAATTTATTACTAAAGCGATACGGGCAAATTTACTAAGAATGCCGCTGACTAATTTAAAATTATTTATTATTCATTATTATTTATTATTTAGTTATACCTATTGATTTATACTTCTATACTTCTTGCAATTTGTAACTTGTAAAACAATAATTCAATACATCTTCATGCGGTTTTTTCAACATTTTGATAAAAGTTTCATGGCATAGTTAATGTAATAATTTATTTTCAAACTAAAACACCTTAATATCATAAAAACATACAGTGAGCGCCAGCTAAATGGAATAAATTCATTATCTCAATTATTGTGCATATTGAAAAAAAATCCCAAAACACGTCATTTTTAATCTATCATATGATATACTATAAAATGAAAATTTCATCCCTAACCTCAACCCCCTTCGAGTGACAGTTGTAACCCCCACATTTTTAAATTGGAAGGGGGGCCTTGTGATACCTCGTTTGAAAGGTCTCTTCATGCTCTATTAAAAAATGCTATGGTTTAAAAATTTATTGCAAAAATAAAGAGTAAAAAAAAATTAATCTGTTTAACGAAATTCGCTACAACACATTAAAAAATCAAAAATTAATAGCTTTTCGTCTTATTAATGTAATACAATAAAAAATATATCAATCAGCGATTTAAACTAAACTAGCACTGTCAACTAACGAAAAATGTTGATAAGTTTTTATGTCACTTTCTGAACATTTCAATTGTTTTTGCTTGCCTTCTCAGCATCAAGAACCAAATGCTATTAGTTTTTTATTTTTTTTAGTGTGTCGTAACGAATTTCGTTAAACAAATTAATTTTCTTTTACTCTTCATTTTTGCAATAAATTTTTAAATCATATCATTTTTGTATAGAGCATAAAGAGACCTTTCAAATGAGGTATAACCAACTCCCTCTTCCTATTTAAAAATTTGAGGGTTGCAACTGTCACTCGAAGGGGGTTGAAATTAGGGATGAAATTTTCACTTTACAGCATATAATGTGATAGACTAAAAATGACGTGTTTCGGGATTTTATTTCAATATGCACAATAATTGAGAAAATGAACTTATTACAGTTGGCTGGCGCTCCCTGTATAACAAAACCCGGCGTTTGTTTTTAAATTTTCCGTCTAGAAAGCGATGACTGCTTTTACAACTTTTGACAGCTATACTACCATCTTCAAGATAAGATAACCGTAGATCACGATCATCAAATAAGCATCTAAATATAATATATTATTTTGGTATTAAATTATCTTTGGCAATTTAATATTGTGTTACGGTGACTTACTAATCGTCAGAAACGAAATTTTGGGGTGTGTTTGAATATCACTAGAACATTGTATTTGTAGATAGTATGTATGGTCACAGGTCGGAAATTTATTTCCGTAACAGTTTAATTTTCTTGTAGTATACAGGGTGGTTCGTCGTATAGCATTTTCGAGAAAAAGCATCTTTCTAATCCCTTAAAAAACAGAAAATCCGCCGTTAATAATCTAAAATCACCGTACTATAAAATGGACGCTTTATTTTTCGAACTTAATTATTCCAATAGTGCTAGGACAAACAATTGAAATAGTTATTTACGTATCATGTGCGGAAACAAATGTTTTGGTAATGAGTGCCCGATTTGCAAACACGAGTGGGCGGAGCACACGAGTGAAGTGCAAATGGGCACGAATTCCCTTATATTGTTTACGCACAAGGTGTGTATGCTATTTTTTGCACGAATTTTTACCTTAAAATAAAATAAATAAATAAATTCAACCGGAAACAACTGTCAGCTGTTAAATGTCATTCGAAATTTACAACTTTCAATTTATAATTTCTGCACTATTCCCCAATGTATTGAATTAAAAAGTGGTGTAAATTGCTTTGTATACATTAAAGAATATAAATGAATCAATAATTTACTTGCAAACGGTCTGATTAGCGAGTGATTTTTGGCACATTTTCACGCACGAGTGCTTCAAAGTAGATGTTTCCGTATATCAGTTGCGTGCGCATTTCGCTTGTTTGGGAGCGGGGAGTGCAAAAATGATTTTTTTTTTAATTTTCTAGTCATTACGTTCAAAATATCACAGAAAACACGTTGCTGAAATTTTAAATTTTGATAGAGCCGTCGATTTCAAATTAATAAATCTTAACCGACAATGGTGATTTAAGAGTTAGTTACTCATCATAACCACAAACAGAATACCCGCCATACGGGTTGGGATATGATTGCTTTGTTACTTTGAGCCACATGTCCTGCAAATGTTTTTGTTGCAGACGGTTTCAAATTATCCTGAATAGGTTTACTGCAACTTTACGAGGTTGTAATTTAAAACTTTTGCCATAAATACACTAGACGATATGACAATACCATTTACTATTAATATCTAAATGCCAATTTGGCTATTATTAAAATATAAGTATACTGTAACGTAGTGGAAAAAGGTTTTATCTCAAAAATGCTATACGATAATTTTTTTGGATTTTTATAAATGGATTTGAAAAACGCACTGAAAATGATTTCTGCAGTTTCGAGACAACTTGTATAACAAGAGAAATAAGTTACTGAAAAATCTCAGCATTCCATTGATATAATAGATTGTTACAATTGATTAATCTGACGCTGAAGATGGTACCATAGCTATCGAAATATGTACATTCAGTATGTATATTTGCATACTGTTGTGATACAAATATTTTTGTTATGCTTAAAAATAATTTGGAAATGATTTATTATTTTTATATATATTTTGTATTATTATTTGCTACAAATTTTGACTTTCTTGAATTTTTAAGGATACGACTATGATTTTTTCTATATCGTTGTAAACACGTTGATACTAAGCACGACCTATGTTACTATTTAAAAACTTATCAATGATATCTTAATTTTGTAGTAAAAACTTTGATAAATGAGTTTATTATGTAAAAATATGCGCAATAATTTTTCATTCTGTCTTTAATAAAAATAATTTTTGTTGAAAATTATAATTACGCAACTAAATGAATCCACAATTTTAACTAACACTGTATGCAGGTCGTTTTTTAAGACGTAATGAGATCGGTCAGGTCCAACTGCAATACAATGCACATTTCAAATAATAATAAAAATGATACAGCAGTCTCGATTAAATATTTATCAAAATTGAGTTCTCAAATTGAATTCAATTGAAAGTCGCTTATAACGACGTCGATTATAACGACCAGTCGCTTATAACGACCGAAACCTAGATAATTGGTTGGATTTCCATACACACCAATGCTTTTAACAGTCGTGTATAACGTCGTCGGATATAAAGACGAAGTCGCTTATAACGACCTTCTGAGCTCAAGGTTGGACCGAATTTAACGATGTGTGGCCGAAAAAAGCTAGGTGTATGTATGTCAAATGTAACGATTTGTCTTTTTATAATCTGACATGACAATATTGGGATTCCCCGATATTCCTATACTAATATTATTTGCATATATTTGACTGGTGCTGTTCAGTTAAGCTTATTCTTTGTGTTCGACTGATGCTGATTGTTCATTCGAATTTTTAATTACATACATAGTTTGTCAGTATGTATATACTTACAATGTAGTAAATATACAGTGGAATCCCGTTTTTACGTCCCCGCATTTCACGTTTTCCCGTTATTTACGTCTAATTTTTGCAGTCCCGTTTCATTTTAATGTAGATAATACCCGGTTTTATGTTTATTTTTCCCGCAATTTACGTTGGAAATATTTAAAATGCAGTTATTAAATTTATTAAAATTAAACATTCCATTTATTTTAGCACATTCGATTAAATCTATGGAAATCATTGAAATGAATATGTTAGCAGTTTTTAGACACCACTGCACTTTGCAAAGTTTCGTGATTGTGATTAGGAGGACAATTTTTTATTTCATTTGGTATTGATTTTCGAAAAATTGAAAGAACACGTGAGCTCACGTGTTTCACTCGCGCGTAATTTTGATATACCATGTCGTCCCATGTCAAAAAAACGCACGTATAAAAGAATTTCAAAGTACGAAGAAATTATAGTATTGCAAGAAACCTATAAACACAAGAAATAAATTTACACCAAAAGAATTTGTATGATTTTTTAAAGAAAAATTTTCATTGCCCTTAATTTACGTTTTCCCTCCATTTACGTTTCTTTTTGTCGGTCTTTTCAAAATCGTAAAAACGAGGTTTCACTGTATTTTGATGAAATCCTACAATTTTATAGTTTAAATTGAACGTACAACTGAGAAATGATTAAAAAACGTTTTTCAAGAAATATGAGAACTACACCGATAAACAGTTATTTACTAAAAAAAAATAATTTAAATTCGGATATAACGACGGAATTTTTCGGCCCTTCCACTGTATAATAATAAGATTTTGGTGTACGGTGATTATAAAAAAAATGAGTCTGCCACTACTAGCTCGTTTAGTAATTATTCGAATAAATCATATTGAACACAATTCATAATTAACTTTTTAATAATAGTGTAGATAGTTGGTTGCATTTGGAACTTACCGACCTCATCGTCTCTTATGAAACAACCTGTATATTCATTAACTATTGTTTTATGTAATACGGTGATTGTTTTATTGAAATGCGTCGATACGTGTATAAAAAAATATTGAATTAGTTTTCCAAACACCGACCCAAACCGCTTATCCAATAAATTAAAAAAGTGTTAAAGACTCGCAACAGTGCAATACAAAAATAACGCCTCTCTTGCCTTACAATCGCAGTGACTCGCCTCATACGACCACGTGCAGGAAACCCCTGCAAACTTCTTGACGCATCTTCCAACCTCCACATCTTCATGGGTCGTATACAAATTTCTTAGGCACTCATCAATATGCGGAGCGATGCGTTTGAGAGTTTCTCTGCTGAGGATGACTCCCGGACCACCCATACAAAAGTTTTCATTATTTTCTAACGACAGCAGTCCGAACTCTTCGGTGTTGCCTCGTCCTGTCTGCCCAATGAACCAGGGCTTGCGGCTGTCGATCGATCGTAAAAATTTTTCCAGACGATCAGTCCGCACGTACACGTCGTCGTCCGCACGAAGAAACCATTCGAATTTATCTATGTAGTTATCGTGCATATATTTTAACATGGTAAACGACTTCTTTTGAGGAGGGTAGCTGTCATCGATTCCAGGTAGTGGTACTAAGGGAATTGATTTACTGTAGGAGTGTTCTGATGTAAAAAAGGCGATTCTTCCAGGTACTTGTTTACCCCAGGTTTCGTATACCACTTTTGCGCGGGTGTTTAGATATTTGGCCGCGGTCATCACACCCACAAACAATAAATTTTTATCCGGTCCCCGTGAATTGTCAATCAGCGGTTCTCGATAAATTTCACTCGCGAATTTGTCCGAATCACACTTTTCCGCCTGCTGATTTTTTAACATTTGCGCTACAATTATGCCTATGATCATTCCTAAAACGATGTTTATTAATTTTTTTCTTCTTGCCATAATTTTTTGTCGTCACTTTGTTATTACATATACAACATCCCATCGTAAAGGTTCCTGTGTTTAGGTTTCATTTCCTTGCACCACCACACATGCTATTTTAGAGTATTTATGAATTCTTTATGTAACTTGTTGCTATATACACATACATATCGTGCAATTAAATTTATCTGAAGTAATCTACAAACGTTTAGCGCGTTTATACGAACCTTCTGAACCATTTGCGTCAGCGTACTGGAAATTTGGTGGAATTGTGAATTTCATTCATCACCATTCAATGAATTCCGAATGAACGTTCACTTGTGGATTATCGCTGTTTATTTAATTAACTCGAGATTATGGTAATCTGTCTGATTTGTGTTTATGAATAATTTATGCTATCTTCAACTATTGATCCTTGATGGGTTAATTTAAATTTCTCAAAATTGGGACAGTTTTTATTTAATAAAAAACGCGAACAATTTAAAAAGCATTAGAAAATTAGGAGCGTTTTTACTTAAAAATTACACAGAAAAAAATTAATTGATTATGTTTTTGAAATGTTTTTATTTAAGAATGAATGAAACTCGAAATTAGGGTAATTTTCATTTCAGAAACTTAAACGATATTCACTGAAAAAAGTTGTAATAATTAGGGCAATTTTTATTTAACGAAAAAAATTCCCGAGCGATTTAAAAGGCACTGAAAAACCTAATCATCCACATTTAAGATTGAAATGTGATTGCACGAACTTTGTTTTATTACAATAAACCTGTTTATATTTCGCAATAGTGTTCGCAGTCGTGAATTTATTTAGGAATAAATTAATTTCTCTTCCCGTTTCCACGTGCGATTCGATTGAAATATTAAATTCGCGACTTTTTGTTTAAATGAAAAGCCACTTACGCTATCAGGACGCACACTTCCTTTACCGTAGCAATTTCGTAGGAAATTAAATAATCGGCGCACTTCTTAAGACCTTATTATCGCAGTATGTGTGACATTGTTGGCATCCTTGAACTCGAATTCTAATTGGCACCAAACACTCGCTGGAAAGTCGCACTAGCCGGACTTGAGATCTACACACGGTCGGTGGCCTCAGCAGACTGCTACATCTAAACCTCGTCCGTTAGCTGCTCGCCGGTATATTGGGCCTTTGGTCACAGAGACCTCGTTTGCAAAGACTTTCGTGCAGTTTTCACCAAAATCGTATTGTCTTTTGTGTGAAACACGAGTGATCTTCGCGAAGACTGGCAGCGTTTCGGATTACATCTAACGTTTTGTGGTATAGATTTTTTCTTCGTCTGCGATTTTAACATTCCAGGCTTGAGCTGGTTTTTATTGTTCTGAATACGTAGGTAACTTTTATTCGTTTGATAAAAATTTTTAATCTCTTTGTTTACCTGAATGTGGCAGAAATTACCGTTTTGCAATAAATTAGCTTGCTCTTTTGTAGGTAAGTTTTGGCTCTTTAATCGAATTACAGTTATAATAAAATTAGCTTGTAACTGTAAATCAAAATTTTTATAGAAGATTTATATTATTTCTATTTTAATTACTGCACATAATTCCAGAAGCACCTGTTTAAATGATAATTTGATTAGTCGACTGTTGCACATATTTATGTATTTCGAAATAAACTAAATTTTACGTTCTCACTAATTGTAATTATCGTAATTTTTTCCTCCACACTTACAATTAGATAACGTTAGGAAGGAATTTTATTCTATTTACTCAAATTAGTTAAAGTAAATTTCATTTGAACCACAACCTTATCAAGTAGTATTCATTTTTAAAAATATTGTAATTGAAATACAGTAAAACTCGGTTATAACCTACCCTCAAGAGGTCACAATATACGTAATAAGCGCAATTTTACATAAAATTACATTATACTCTACATAGTATTTAATTAGGTAAGTATGCCTTTGAAACAATATTACAATTTAGGTAAAAGAAATCAGTGTTTGACTTCAAACTTTTTCATTTCCAAATACTTACCGATTTAGTGCGGCATTCAAAACTTAATCCATCACATATCGTTCCAGAAACGTAAAAAATGTAGATACTTTTCGGCATTTTAATATTTTCTACTCACGGCGCGGCGGTTAGATTCACACCAGTTTATTATTTTATTCGACTGTATTTAAATTTTCAATTACGAAATATCTGTATATTTGATAAATTTTTACAGTTAAGAAAAATAAAATTAATTAACTTGTTTGGTGAAAATGAAACATAAATAACTTTATCTGTAAGTTTAGACCTTAGGTGTCGATAAGAAACACACAAGATAATATTAAGAAAAATGTTCAGCGCGAATTTACAAGTGTTTAAAGCGATATTCAATTTCAATTGCCGTTGATTTATTGCCAATAAGAAAATAAATCCAACTCTTAATTATAGTGCTGTCCGTTTTACATAAATCACATTCGCAATTTCATTACAACAAATCCAATTCCTAAATGATTGAATAAAAAATTAGAAAGTTGATTGTCTTCTGCGAATCGAAAAAATCCAAACCACAATTTTCTTAGAAATATAAGTACGTCAAAAAATTACACATATTTCAAAGTTCCTTAAACCTGAAAATGTGTAAACACTAAGTTATTATCGGAGCTCTGTGGTATTATCATACTAATTCGTTAGTGTTTTTGTGGTAAACAACAATTCCATTTTATTTGTTGGTACATAATATATACCACATAATATTATGTGTGTTGGCCTGTATCTGCCTGTGAAGATGATAATTTTTGACAGAATAACGTTATCGAAACAAAACACAGACCTGCTTAGCTCCAAGCCTCCATCTGATTGTCAGATTGTCAGTCCATTACTGAATAAATTGGGTTGTAGTAACAGATAATGAATATAAGTTGCTTATAACTTAAGAATGGTTTGAAATATGATATAATAGTAAGAATAATAATGATAGAGCTGGTGGGTTTCTGCAACTTTTCTCTTATCACTGTTTTTGTAATTCGAAAGATAATGCAGTTTTGTTTACATTTATAAATCAGGGCATGCTTTCGCCATCTACAATTTTCTAAGAAAC
Source organism: Dascillus cervinus (assembly GCA_949768715.1). Lineage (NCBI taxonomy): Eukaryota > Metazoa > Arthropoda > Insecta > Coleoptera > Dascillidae > Dascillus > Dascillus cervinus. The sequence continues at coordinate 12,459,850 of OX458316.1, read as the reverse complement.
TCTTGATATCAAAACAAAATATTTTTTTTTACCAGCGACAATAAAATAGAAGAGTAATTCAACCTTTATGTCTACAAAATGAAATAATTATTAGAAACATTTGAACCACTTAAGTAGATTATAAATCTAATTAAGTTCAGTGGCTTTTTTATTTATAATTTTGTAAGTTTTCTACGAAATGTTTGATGTACAGTAAAGTTCCTGTACTACTATTGTTATGAACGAGAAGTAAAGAGATTCAATCGTAAAATATCTCGATAAAATAAAATAATTATACCAATAGGATTAAATTCAAGCCTTTCAGGTCCACAAGAACTCAGGAAGTAATACAAAGTCTGTATGCACATTAAAATAACTTTAGCAGATATCTATTTAACACAATGGCCGGTCGAGATTGTGTCTTGCCGCAACTATAAAACGTTCAGATAAAACGTTCAGACAAAACGATCAGGCAAAACGAACAAGATGATGGTTTTATTGTGTCTCCACTGTACAACTTGTTGCAACGACAAAACGTTTCGTCTCATTTAATAAATTTATGTAAATATTTTACATTAATTCATTTACAATTTTTGAATGTGTTGAATTATGTGAAGGTGCATTTTTTGCAATAATCAAGAATAGAGTATTTTATTTACAGACACGTTGGAATGAAAAATTACGAATCAGTTGGTGATTGCATTTACGAATCTAATCGCATTCCGTGTTGTCCGGGATTTCTCAAATTTCAAATCGTCTTTAGTGCGAAAATAGAGAAAATCTGCAATAAGTACAAAAATTCAAATATTTAGTATCCGTAATAACACAACAAGGAAAAATGGACGAAGAAATCGGAGAAAGAGTAGCAAAAGGAAGAAGATTGTGTAACAGTATGAAATATACACATACAAACATACATCACGGATCTTTTAAGGCTGCAGCCTGGGATCGTGGTAGACAACGTCCTGAACGCATTGAAAATGTTGAAGAAGCTGTTTTGGAAAGCGTGGAAGCTCGACCAGGGACCAGTATTCGAAGACTAGCACACCAACACGGAATATCGCGAAATACGATTTGGAGAATACTTAAAGAACAACAATTGAGGACCTGGATGCAAAAAGGGGATAAGTCACAATATGAAAATTGGATTTATCGCCTTCTTGCATCAAAGACGCGTTATGGGATGAGTCAAAAGTAGTTTTAACTTCATTATGACATTATAACTTGTCCCATTCTTACATCAAACGACACCTAATTTACAATACATTCAAATGGCATACATAATTCGATATTGGGACAATAATGACTTATCCCCTTTTTGCACCAAGGTCCTCAATTATATCCGTATCATGTACGAAAGGTCCAGTTTTTGCAGCCAGAAGATTTACCTCGCAGACGTCGATTTTGCAAATGGGTTCTTGTGATTACTTCGTATTGTTCTTTCTTTTATTGGATATTCAAGGTATGTGCGTTTTGCAATAAATAATTTTTTTACTCACTTATTTAAACCACCCGCCGCACATCTAGTCTTTGTTATTGTGACTTGTAAATGCTTGTAACAATTATTTTGAACATACCATTTTTGGTAGTAAAACTTTGACAAGGACTCAAATTATTTCATTTATGTACTACCATAGCATTTTTCAATTTGCATTCCATAACTTTACAATAACAGCAACGGTCAAATTAATGAGTTGCTGCGTCGACAGAACTAAAAAGCAGGGAATGTTTTCTTGCATTGGATTTTTGTTCTACGCTTATCGGTGTTTAACATTCAGCATTATTATCCATAGGCGGGTAACGAAATAAGAGTCAAATCTGTTAACAATTTTAACTTGTTAATCAAAACGTTTACACCAAAAAGTTATTTAAAAAAGTTCTTGGATTTGACGAGTTCTATCACCGGTTAAAATTAATGACATTATTTCTGTTTATTTCTGTTTGTATAATTAACAATATTCTAATAAGAAATAAGAAATACGAGATTAGTAAATACAGTAATGAGACTGGTCGCCTGGCGTATAAGCTGGCATTACTGATGTTTGTTTAGAGGGTAAACAGGTCAACAGCTGATGCGCCTTCAGTACAAGTTTGAACTCCCTAAAATCACTTGGTCCATAGCAATTGATTTCATAAACCGGTTTTTACTAGTGCGTTCTGACAACAATTTCGAGCAACCCTGTGCTATCAGATTTTGCTTCAAAGTTGGCCACAGTGCGACAGAAACTTTTTACAAACTTCAGCAGGCGTATGGAGATAGTGTATTGTTACGGGTCCAGGTTTTTAAGTATCCAGAAGGCGACACCAGAGAGCGAGAAGACGACTTAACGAGAATGACGTAGAGCTCAGGGAGGAGGCAGCGGCAAAGAAGAAGGCTTTAGTTCTGGCCATTAAACGTAGCAAAAAGAGCTGCTGGGCGAACCTTTGTCAGGACGTTGATAATGACACCTGGGGACTGGGGTATAAAATAGTCACCAAGAAGCTTCAGTTCAGCAAAGAGATCCCAGGCCTTGCGGATAGGGTGGATGAAATAGTAGCCACGCTTTTTCCAGAAAGGCCGCTGATGAGACAAGGCAGTAGAAGAGGAATCGGAGCGGAGGAACTCCCCCCGCTGGAAATAACAGCGGAAGAGCTGCAGGCAGCTGCGAATAACTTAAGCTCCGGAAAGGCGCCAGGGCCGGATGGTATCCCCAATGAGGTGATCAAGATCATCATTCGAAAGAAGCCGGAACTCATTGGGGACCTGCTGAACAGATGCCTTCAAGAGAGGGAGATCCCGGACTGTGGAAAGGTGGCCAGACTGGTACTGCTGAGGAAGGGTGACAAACCGCTGGAGGATCCGAAGTCGTACAGACCCTTATGCATGCTGAACACCTGGGCAAAGCTGCTGGAGCGCATTCTTTTGGGAAGAATGCAGGAAGCCATCGCTGAGCCATCGCGAAGGAACAATACGGGTTCCGGAAGGGGCGCTCCACGGTGGACGCGGTGACAAGAGTCCAGGAGATAGCGGAGGTGGCCAGAAGTGGCACGTGGAGGACGCAGGAGTACGTTCTGATGGCTACACTCGACATCAGAAACGCGTTTAACTCGCTGGACTGGAGCGAGATTCTGAAAGCCGCGGAGGACTGGAAAATGCCTCAGTACGTGGTCGACATCCTTCGGAGCTACTTTAATCGCAGGAGACTGATTATGGATGTGGGAGGCACGTCAAAAAGCTGGTGGTTAAGCAGCGGGGTGCCACAGGGATCCGTGCTGGGCCCGACCGTGTGGAATATGGTATACGATGGAGTCCTCAGGCAGAACATGCCCCCAGGGGTAAACCTTATTGCATTTGCGGATGACCTGGCGGTAGTGGGAACAGGCAGGTGCATGGAAAACATTGAAAGAAATGTTAATCGTGCATTAGAGGATATAGTGAACTGGCTGCAGGACCACAGCCTTGACATAGCGCCGGAGAAGTCGGAAGTTATTGTAATGTCTGGCAGAAGACAGTGTGCTCCCCCAAGGATTGAGGTGAGAGGAACTAGATTGAGAGTAGTGAAAAAATTAAAATATCTGGGCGTCATCATGGATCCGGCTCTGAAGATGATAGCACACGTGGAAAGTGCTGCGGCGCGTGCGGTGGCAATGACGAACGCGTTAGTCAGACTAATGCCGCACACGGGGGGGCCTAGAGACGCGAGGAGGAGGCTGTTGATGAGCGTCGCCAACTCGGTGGCGTTATACGCTGCACCAACGTGGGCCACAGCACTGAAGTGGGGCAAAGTGAGGGAAATGTTGAGGAAAGCTCAAAGACCGGGATTATTGCGAGTCACTCGGGCATACCGGACTGTCTCGGATGCTGCAGCAGGAGTTCTGGCGGGCATGGCACCTCTAGATTTACTAGCCAAAGGAAGGGCAACGTACTATGAACGATGCAAGGTCAGCTTAATACAAGAAAGACAGCAGATTGAGAAGGAACTGTACGAGGAAAGGATGCGGGAATGGCAGGATAGGTGGGAGAGTAGTAGTACGGGAGCCTGGACGAGGTTACTGATCCCTGATGTACGGGAGTGGGTAGAAAGAAGCCACGGTGAAAACAGCTACCACATCACTCAGTTTTTGACGGGACACGGCTGCTTCGGATCATACCTCCACAGGATCGGAAAGCGTGAAACGCCCGCCTGCCAGCACTGCGGAGGGGACGTGGATGATGTAGAGCACGCACTGTTCCAGTGTCAAACATGGGAGGAACAGAGGGCTGCTCTCACAACCAAGCTGGGATGCGTCATAGGGAGCGGAAGCATCATCAGAGAAATGTTGGAAACGGAGGAAAAGTGGAACGCGGCAGCAGGATACATTACGGCAGTGGTACAAGCGAAGGAAAAGTTAGAGAGAGAATTGGAGAAAGCGGATGAACTATAGTGAATATTGGGGGGCTGTTTGTGTCAGTTTGTGTTTTTTTTTTTGTGGAGCTGTGTGAATTTATGTGTGAGTGAATTTGTTTTTTGTATTTTTGTATTTTTTGTATTTTTTGTTATTTTTTGTTTTGAAAAATTCTAGATTGAATGTGAGGAACTAACTCGAGGATGACTGGCCGATTGAAAATTTCATCTTTTTTTTCCTTTTTTCCAAAAATTTAGAAAATTTAGCGAATTTGTACGTGAGCTAGAGCTATAGAGGTAGAGCTAGAGTCTACAAAAAAGGAGAACGTTTTATAAAAACGGTGTGGCGGGATGCACTTGGCATCGAGAGCAGCACAGCCTGAAGCAATGCGTGAGCCGTTCTGGGCTGTGTGGAGCTATGAAGGGGTGCGTTTAGTGGGTAGCGAACCATTCAGGGGAACCCCACAGTACCGGGTAAATTAATTAATTAATTAGGCCTGGTCTTCCAATAAGGAATTTCAACACCTCTATAAGAAAAAAAAAAAAAAAGAAAAGAAAAAAAAAAAAAAAAAAAAAGGTTTTTAAGTATCAAGTATGTAGTATCAAGTGTCAACGTGTCAGACGTGTTTTTGTCGACTCCGTGCAGGTTGTGTAAAAATTGATTTGTTTTTGAAGATCTCATAACTGGAAGTACTTGTGAATTGTTCAGTTAGTGTTTGTGTTCGGATTTCGTGTGTTTTTCGCTTGATAACGTATGGTTTATGGAGTTAATTATGTATTTTTACTGTTTAATTGACATTTTTTATTCAGTCAAAATTTATTAATTTTTTGACATTCGGTCGTCAAGGAAAGTGCGGTGGAAAGGTGTTTTGATTTTATTTACTTGAAGTTTTTTTTAAAGTGACATTGACACTAAAGTGATTTTAAAAGCTGTCAAAGTGACGCAAGTGTCGTTGACATTAGAGTGTCATTAGAGTGATTCTGTCATTTCTATGGGAAACGATTCGATTCGATTGACTTTGAAAGTGACACAAGTGACATTGACAAGCGAACGGACGACAGAATGAGTGCCTTGAACAATCAACAGATGAGCAAGGCTCTAACTGAAACCGTGGCAGCCAGCGTACCCGTCATCAAACAGACGAAAGGTGACGAGGAGAGTCCATCCTTCAGAATGATGCCTAACAGCAAAGGCCTGGAAGACAAGATCGTCGAGGCACTATTGACAAAGGTGCGCAAGACGGAGAAGGAAGCGAGGGAAAGGAAGAATCTCTATAGACCCATTAAGGCCGCTTTGAAGGAGATGGCTAAGATGGCGGATGACCTAGAGAGGTTGGTCAAAGTCACCAGAAAGGCCGCCAGGGAGGTTGATCAGGAGGCTCCTGGAGTGAATAAGGGAGGTCATGGAATTAAAGTATTGATGAAGGAAGCAAGCGTGCAGACCAAAAGCGCGTGCGCGGAAACTGTCAGTGAAGTGAGCTTGCGATTAAAAAGCAGGAACCCTCTCAAAATGAAGGCAGTAAAGGACTCACCTCCTCGGAATAAAATGGCAGCGGCTTCGCCAGAAACCGGAGGCGAAGCAACCACGAACGAGGTGTTGTGGACGAAGGTGCTCGACAGAAAGGCGGCAACCGTCTCGACTAAAAGGGCCGCATTCAGGATAAAGCCGGAGGCAGTGGCCATCAAAAGCACGGGGGAAGCCACGTATGCTGAAGTAATACGACTCGCAAGGACCAAGCTGGACCCACAAAAAATCGGGGTTGAGGTCATGAAGGTGAGGAGAACCAGAGCGGGCGAAGTCCTAATCGAGGTGAAGGGCGGAACCGAAAAGAGTGAGCTCCTCAAGGGAGAGTTGGAGAAGGTGCTGGGAAAACAGGTGGACATAAGAACATTGACCACCACCGCCCAAATCGAGATATGGGACATCGAGGAGGGCTCAGAGGAAGGCGAAGTTGTCTCGGCCCTCGCAGGGGTGACGCTAGCGGGAGCGGGCAATTTCTAAGTGAGGACGCTGAAAACGGTCCGCCCGGGAGCAATGCTGGCTGTAGTCTCGATGCCTGCCAGACTTGTCAATCAGCTGTTGGAGACGCAAAGGGTGAAGGTCGGCTGGACGAATTGTCGACTCATACATAGACGTAATGTGGTCAGGTGCTTCAGGTGCCAAGGGTATGGGCACATTGCCAGTAACTGCACAGGCCCAGACAGGAAAAATCACTGTCACAGATGTGGCGAGGAGGGTCATAAGTTCAAGGAGTGTCGGAATGAGGCGCACTGCTGGCTGTGTAAAGAGCCGCACAGAGTAGGCAGCTTTGCTTGCAAAGCGCTTAAGGAGGCGGAACCAACTAACCGACTATGAAACTCCTGCAAATTAACTTAAACCGATGCAGGGCAGCACACGACCTGCTGCTGCAAACCACTGCGGAGATGGAGGTGGACGTGATCATGGCGAGCGAGCCCAATAAAAAACTCGTGTCAACGGGATGGTACGTCGACGCCAAGGGTGATGCGGCCATATCTGTCCGAACAACGATACAGGTGGATGAGGTGGGGCCACAGCACGACGGTTTCATGTGGGTCAGGCTGGGGCAAATCCGCCTGTACAGCTACTACTCGTCGTCCAATATTGACGACCGGGAATATGTAGCATTTCTGGAGGAGCTTGAAGCGGACGAACGACGGTGGGGTCGGCAAGCTTCGACGCCAAGTCGAGCAGTTGGGGCTCTGTCAGAACCGATGGGAGAGGTGATGAGTTGGCAGGGACAGCGGAAAGGCTGCGACTGGTGGTGTGCAATACGGGGGGCGCTGCAAACTTCAGAAGGAACCAAATCGAGTCGGTGCTAGACGTGACTTTTGCGTCGGGAGATCTGGTAGCACGCATAACCAATTGGCGTGTTCTGGAGGATGAAACTCTGAGCGACCATTGCTACATCTGTTACAATCTAATTTCCATTCGGGCACCACCAAATTATGTCCCACAGAGAGACTGGGCAGTGAGCAAGCTTTCAGTCGAAAAATTGGCAGAGGCTGCAGAGGCTGCAGAGGTGGAGGCGACAGCGTTGGAGGCTGGCATGGCAGCGGGGCAAACGCTGGAGCAGCATGCTGCAGCTTTTACCGTGTGTGTGTGACGAGGCCATGCCACGCAGAGAAAGGCGAAAAGGAAGGTGGCCGGTCTACTGGTGGACGGATGAAATAGCGACCCTACGAAGGGCTAGTCTTGCGGCGAGAAGGCGGTACCAAAGGGAGATGAGGCGTGCGGAGGCGGGAGACTCAGTGGCCCTTAACGAAGAAGCAAAGGCTGCTAAGAAGGCACTGGTCACTGCAATCAGGATCAGTCAGAAACGCTGCTGGGTGAGCTTGTGTGAGGAGGTCGACCAGGACACCTGGGGTCTCGGATACAAAATTGTTACGAAAAAGCTAATCGGGAATAGTTTAATACCCGTAAAATACACACTGTCTGTCGTTTTTGTTTTCATGGCTCGCTCGGTTGAGGATTCCTCTGGAATAAACTTGCTTGTCATGTCACCTGTGTCATTCATCATTTCTTTCGTGTATTCAGTACTGCGTGGATATGAGAGTATGTTAATTGTACTCTTTTTTTTTTGTTATACCTGATTTTTAATTTTATACATGAATGTCAAAGAATGTATAATAAATCAGTACTATTATTATCATAATTAATTATTAATGACTCATTTGTATTCATTAACAATCATACTTTACGTTTATCGGATTTTTCATAATTTTAACAGTTTTCACTCTCGGGGTGATACCTCAATATCCGCACCGGGCGCCACTGCAGTTATGTAGTTTCTCGGAATGAAAAAACCAAATATAGGTTCTACATTACGTATTTACTGAAGAGAAAAATGTACGCATACGTGTTCCTTCGTCCTCAGTGGGTTAAAATATGTAATTATTTTGGAATAGAAAGTGGAAAAAGTTTTTCCTATGTATGATAGTGTTGCTACATCAGTGTTTGTTAAAAATCTGAAATTGTTTTCTCAGGCTGCATAACATTGTTAAGCAAACTTGTTGTAGGTCAAAAGCAAAGTCAATATACGCATATAATAATACAGTAAACCACTCCATAACGTGGTTATGTTACGAAATAAATGTATTTACCTCCAATGCATAGCAAAGGTGATAATTAAACGACTTCATCGCTATACTTTTGAAAAGATCGAATTTTAATACTCACTGAAAATGTTACCTATAATTTTTTGTTCCCAAGTTTAATAAGCAGAGTTATGTGGGTTGCCAACTACTGCTTGCAAGAACATTTTGCCTGCTTCAATGAGTTATGGAGATAGGCAAATCGTGTTTCATTAAAAAGCGACCTTATTTTATTTAGAATGTCATTCCACTGCCGTTTAAGAGATAAGAAATGACTTGTAAGTAGCAAGTGTCTACAAATATTTTTTTGCTGCAACACGATACCAATGAAAAAGGTCTGGTGAGAGTAGTCGAACATACTATGTAAAAGTGCAAGATTTTTTTTTTCAACCAGGAACTATAAAAGCGAGTGTAAATTGTGGTCTGGTCGGTTTCTTTTTTGCATTCTTAAACCGCCCAATTCACACAACTTTTTATTTTAAAACTATAGTAATGATTCATTGAAGTAGTAAGTCGAGTTCATTCTCATACATCTGTCGGATTCAGTTGTTTTTGCAGATAAATTAAACAAGCAATATTGTGTGAATTTAAATTGGTTACGTAACGTATAAATACAGGACACAATTATTAAAAAAATTAAATAGCACGAAGTCCTCATTTACATACAATTCAAAACTCATGCAGTAGTAAAATTTGTTTGGTATTATGTTGATAGCTTGCGGTGAACTTGTCGGCGTTTTTTAAACCTATTTGCTGAATAAAAAGTTGGATTGCATTTTAGTTTTATTCGTTTTTAATAAATAGTTTCAAAAAGAGCTATTACAATGCTTACCGTCATACAATAAGAACGGGTTTTTCTTTTTAATAGCAGGGTTTTATAATTTATTAGGGTTAAGAAGTTACTATCGTAATGGGCTATTAAATTCTTTATGCCGTTACAATTTTAAGTAAAGGAATTACTAAGCTTTATTTTTTAAATACTGCAGAAGGTAAATATGGACCATGTTATATGGCTACAGCTGTATGATTTAGGCTGTAATTTTAAAGTTTTTAAACAAAGGGTTATTGTTGGTATTTAAAGATTACGAAAAGTTCTTTTTAATAAATGATACCTAGTTGATTAAAAAGCGACAAAATCTATATCAGGAAGTTTAAATTTTATCTAGTGCAGTATCGGTTTAAAAACTCTACATGCAATAAAGTTAATTTAGTGGTAAATATCTTTTAAATGAGCTTGTTAAAAAAGTATTGTAGCTTATAAAGGTAATTCTTGTATAACAACTACAACTTATTACATAATGTGCATTAATCATTGCTTATATAATACCGTTGCTTGCTCAAATAGTAGGTGGCTTACAAAGTTCAAAAGATCATAAAGAGAAACTATGAATTACCTTCTGTAAAGAAATTACTATCATTTGCAACTTTGCAACTTGGTACCTTCAAAATTCGAACATCTCATGAAATGGTAATATGGCCATTTATCAATTTTTGTCTTTCTTTGTTTATTTTTGCTAGAATTTAATATCTATTTACTTATTATCAAAGTAATTACTTCCTACAAACCAACAACGATAGTCAGAATTTGGAGCATGTACTGTTGTAAAAAATATATAGTAGTTAAATTTGACAACATTTGGTGTTTATTGACATTTTTACCGTTAATAAATAAATAAGCTGCAGAAAATAATACACAAACAGATATACCTTATACTAAAAAAAATATTGATTTAGCCTCCAAATTCGAAAGAGAAACCGTTTCCAAAACTATAGGGCTGTCCAGCAGAAACGCTGTAATCCTTATGTTCTAAGGTGTTACCATCACTAACTTGTTGTCGGTAAACTTGTTGTGGCTGAGGTGGTGGTGGTGGAGGAGGTGCATAATTCGATCTTTGTGGAACAAACGCCGCTTGGGTAAACTTCGAAACGGGCCTAGTATTTTCGTACTGTTCTGGTCTGTACTGACCATCGTCTTCAGCGCCACTTGGTTGTTGAACAGACAGGAAATGCGGTTGCGGGGCGTAACCTGCTTGTGCAGCTTGTGCATGTTGTGGAACAGCTGGTGCTGCAGGAACTGGATCACGTGGAATGTGGTCACCTTCTAATATTTTAAATCCTTCCTTCCCCGCAGTGTATTTCACTGATATTGTTTTACCATTTGGGTCTACGTAAGTGTAGCCTCCGATACGAGAGCCATCAGGAGCGATGGATTCACCTTGAGCTAAACCGTTTTCGGCAGCGAATGCATATTTGAAATTTCCATCGTGATTTTGGGCTTGCTTGTGAGATAAAATTTGAGGTGGAATTGGTTTTTGAGCATAGGGTTCTCTGTAATATTGTGGTTGAGGTTGAGGTTGTGAGGGAGGCTGTGGCCTGTATTGTGGGGGCGCTGCATTTTCTTGTTGATAATATTGGCATAGGCACAAGCTAACTGTGCTCAATCCAATTAAACCCTTCAACTGAAAAAAATAATTGTTAAAAAGCGGGATCAGTAATTGCATAGTGATATTTTGTGTCGTTTACTTCAGTTGATAACTGGATTTTTAAATTTGTTGGTCAGTGACTTTCAATTAATTTTATTATAAATATAACTGTTCAAATTGAAATTTAAACAAAGGTTTATATTTGCACATTCTCACATTAAAGTTCTCAACGTATTTTCAGTTAATTTGCAACTAAAATTAGTTTTTTATTTCATTTTTTGGTAATAAATTAAATATTCAAATACCGTTAATCTTCTCAAGCATGACGTTTTACACTTTACACAAAAACGGTTTAATTTCTATTTTTTGATTGAAATTGTATATGCAATTTAAAATATATGTCTTGATAAGAACGAATCAGTCTCAAAAATTGATGATTTCTAAAATGAAATCACATTTTTGAGTTTTTAAATTTTTTCTCAATTTTTGACTGAATAGTGATAACAATCTTTGCCGTTCATTTGACTTCGTAACTGGACTTACAAGTTTATTGGTCAATGACATCCAATTTTTAATTTTTTCTCAATAAACATAACTGTTAGGTAGTCGATCAATTTTATTACACAATTTCATTCCAATTAAAGTAATTTCTTATTTAAACTTTTGGTACGTATTAAATTTTTGAGCACTATTAACCTTGAAAGGAGGTCACGATGAGATGATTACACTAAAATCACACTTCTGAATTTGAAAATATTGTTCGGCACTGAATTGAGTTTTATTGTTATATAAATTTGGATTTGTACTTACAAAATAATTCATGGTGATCCTTCAATGGTAGCCACAAGACTGCGGTCTGCAAATTTAATGTTTAGAGCTTTATAGAGAATGGTGGGTAAATAGATTAGCGCCCTTGTCGAGGAGAAAGTGCACCAATTTTTTCATATGTTCGTTTACGTAAACTTGAATTACTTTCATCGGTTCAGATCAGGCTGCGTAACGAACTAGACCGGGAAATAATACCAGCAAGTGTTTGTTGTTCAGTAACTTTATTTCATTTATTGCACCACTAATTAGATACATATCAACATCAAACATTTAATAACATTAATAGCATAATCGTCTATGCATATAAGAGTGTTATATAGATCTCTAAGTTACATAACATGCATTAAAATTATTTCATTTCTAAACTAGGTACCTTCATACGGCCCTTATGTTTAGTAATACTTTAGGACAACGCGCCTTTTGCACGATTGCCGTTGTTGTTCGGACCCTTACCAGCTTTTTAAATTAAATATTTTCTTTTATCGTAACACAGTTAGCCATAGGGTGTCGGAACTGATTACAATGATGATTATTGTCTCTTCACAATAATCTTCTAAGGAGCTTGCGCTCTCCTGAAGGTATAATATAGTTGCAGAGATGATAACACGAACCGCCTTATGCAGAACACAACGACCGAGCAGTCACAGATATAAGTTAATAACAGTTATAATAACAATAAATAAGCGATACATTAAAAAGGTCCCCTTACTATAATATTCCGTAGGGGTTTGGCCCCTTCAAACTTCGTGATGATGTTTTTTGATTGGCTCAGCAATTCTCTTTAAATTTGTTTTTGCCGTTTAAGATTACATCGTTATAATTACGGTAAACAATTAGACATATATTTTACATATATACTGATCTGTACGTTTGTTGCAAGTGGCAATCATTGGCCGGGCTTGGGATGGGAGCGTTTATTGCATGCATATTCAACAAGGAAGATTATTTTAAAATGTCCGGGTGAAAAGGGCGCCTTATTGCCTCATCTCCTCTACGGAGCGGATTGTGTGCAGCCATTCACAACAATCCCTGATGAGGACCCTTTAAATTTTTTTTGATTTAAGTACTACTTGCGCTCCCATCGCAGTCATTTTCGATGCCTAATTAATAAAATCAGACAACAATATATCATTATTACTGTTACAACACTCATTTAAAAATACAAGTAATTTTTAATAAAGCCGACCTTTGAGTTAGAGAATATAGGTCGCAAAGTGTCAAGTCCGGGGACGCTCCTAGAGCGCATACTTTAACGTTATAATTCAACTCTTATTCATTTCGTTTCTATTCGTCATCGTCTTCGTTTTGATACGTTACATAACGTACGGAAGACTTGTCTCCGGTTATAAGCGTCTGAAACGAACGTCCTTGTCTCATTCTGTTTTATAATTGAATTTCATTTTGTTTACCTTTTTTTCTTCTTTTGTTGGCGGATTTTTTAAACTAAATAACAACGGGGCGTACAAGAAATTTAACACTGCAATCCCAAAGAGCATCCATTCGAATCCAATAGTTTTAACCAATGTTCCACTCAGGGCTGGACCTTAACATAAACGTTGCAACGTTAATTAACAAAATAAATTGTACACATTTATTAATTTTAATATCGAAAGTAGGAAATTCTTGTTTGTGTAATTAACATAAACAAAAAGATAGGAATTACTAAAAGAAAGCAAAAGTTGTGTAACGGACAGTTATTGTGACACACGCAAGTTACCTATAGCAAAACCGAGACAGAACGCCACGTCTCCGATCGCGTAGACGCTGCCATAAACTGCTGAATGCCTTATGTCTACTAGATAACCAAGTTCTGGCATCATGGAACTGTCCACCATGCCTATTGCAAAACCTAAGCCAGCGTTTGGTACTATCAGATGGTTTATGTTAGTGGCCAGTGGTATCTAAACAAACAGATTTGTAAACATATACATTATATACAAAAGGAAGCCATTTATGGAACGTGACTGCCTAATGAGGAATGGAGCTTTCTCGGTCGTTTTTGAAAAAATTACAAAATGTTTTTGAGACGTTTGTTTCTTAATGCAAATCAAAACAGAATGCTTATTATGAAATAAATTATTGAAAAAAATTCCAACACAGGTGGTCCATCGTATAAAATTTTCGCGAAAAAGCATATTTCTGTTCCCCCTAAAAAATTGATTACCCGCGGTCAATAATCTACAATTACCACCTTACTATAAAATGAGCGTTTTTCTTTTTGATTTAACTATTCTAGTGACCCTAGGACGCTATGAAGGTAAATAAAAGAAAGAGTTTTTTTGTTTTTCAGATCATTACGTTCAAAATATAATACCATCGTTAGTTACTAAGCGTGATTACAAACAGAATACTCTGCAAAGGCAGTTATTTTTCGCTTCAGACGCAGACTTAAAAATTTTCGTTTAGTAAGTAGTAAAGCCTGCTTAATTATGTTGAAATTACATTAAATGTTCAATGTGGCGAACTTCATGTTGTATGCAGAGTCATAAACGTTTCTAAAAGTTAGCTAGAAAAAACATTTTCCTTTCATTTTATTGTTATAAGTTCCCATTTACATCTAATTGCACTACAAATCATTCAAATTCAAATCTAGTTTCATTCAAACGAGCCTTATTCGTACTGATGATTTTAAATTTCTTAGAATACTTGCTATACGGCTCTGGATATTGTTGCTTATCGATGAGACTCACTTTGTGCCAGATGTCTTTCTGTAATTGTTCTTATTGCAAACGCTTTTAAACCTCCCTGACAAGTTTTACCACAGCTTTAAGAAGGTATCATTTAAAGTTTCTGCCACAAATACAGTAGACGTTATTAGAATACGATTTATTCAGTACTATTAAAATCTAAATGCCAATTTACCTATTATCAAAATCTACACTGTAACTTAGGTGAGATTGCGCAAACAAATTCGTGATAGCTTTTGTAGTTTGATAATGAATCGCTATTAAAGTCAATTGTTACATTATTTAATTTGAAAAAAAAAGAATTCGGTCACTTTGTAGTTTTATATATTGCTTGAAATTTTCAGAATTTTTTGGAAAGCGAATAACGGTTTCACTTCAAATATGCTGCACGATGGACCACCTGTATACCATGTGTTTCCAGACGGATTTTTAAATTTATAAAAAACATTCTTCATAACGAAAGTTTCTACTTCTTCTAATACCGATATATTTCAAAAAAATATTCAAATAACTGTTTCTTAAGAAGAAGAAAATATTTCGAAAAGATGAAGTATCGATAAAATGCTTGCATTAAATAAGTTGCTGTAACCTGTTGGAAAAATAATTTATTGATTTTTTCATGGTTTTATTTTGTTTGACAATGATCAATTTTCAATTGACTGCTTGCTATTTCAGAAACGGCGGCCTTGGTCTACATTTATTCAAAAATTGCAACAACTTTCAAACAACCGTTAAAAGAAAATCATAAACCGTAACCATGACGGTCATAAACCTTAAAATATTTTCGGCGGTTTGAAAGTACAGGCAAATTGGATGATGTTAATTAATCGGTGAAACTTTATGTGCTCATCGTTGAATTACTTACACACATGAGGCAAATTCCAATAATGACTAAACCAAGCAAGGCTGCTAACCACCGGCCCATTCGATGTCCCAAAGGACCGAACAAGTTAGTTCCGATAAGATATGAAATACTGGCTGGTAAGAAAGTGACGCCTTGCTTCCAACGTCCAGCCTCCATTGTGTCCATCATCCAGATGGGCAATGATGGTTCCAACATAGCGATACCCGTATTTGCAAATGTTATAGCTCCTGATAAGACAGCAATTAGTGGTCGTAGGGGGTGTTTTTTTAAATGTACCTGCAGCTATAATTATGTAAGGATCGGATACGAGCGATTTCAAGGAAGGGGCTTCTAGTTCTTGCCTCACGATGGCAGGTTGTAACATCAACAATTGGAGAACTAAATCAATTTTATTTTCTTAGTTAATAGTGAAATTTAACGTTCTTACGTCCATCTCCGAGAGCGAGCACTGATAATACTAGGAATGGGGCGGTTTTGCCGACGAATTCGTACATAAATCCTCCAAATGGTGGTCCAATTAGGACACCCAGTGCGAGACCTCCCAGAGCTATTCCCATGGCGTTGCCCCGTTCTTTATCGTCAGGATACCGTTCGGCCAACATCCCCATGCCGGATACGCTCGAGCAGGATGACCCTATGCCTTGAAGTGCTCTCGCCAAAAATAAAACTCCATAGCTTCGGCCAAATGCAAATACTAATATCGTGTTAATAACGTTATAAGATAGGATGTGACAGAAAGCAAATCAATTATATTCAAGTTCGCTGTCAATAAATGAGTTAGTTTCGAAAGCGCCAAGGTGCTTTGTGATTGCGACGCGCGTAAGTGGTTCTAATTAAATCAATTCGGGAAGCTCTTCTAATGCGAAACGGCACTTTTAATCGAGACGCTACATCAACACGAGGTGAACTAATAGACAACCGAAAAAGGAGATTGCTTTGTCCGCCTTGCTTTTCAGCATTATCGTAAAATAGCCCTTACGCGTTTTTACGGTCCAATACATGCTGACCATTACGATTCGATTTTTTATTTTTTTTATTAAACAATTTTACGGTTTATTGGGGTCGCAGAGTATGCAGATCACCCAATCTGGCGGCAATGAAATTTTTAATGTTAGTGTCAATTCCTCTTCGTTATTTTGTGCTAAAATTGTGAATTATATTGTTATTTCGTGGGGGTTTGCGTGTTTACTCTATCCATTTTCAAGGTCTGTGAAAACGATTAAACATCTGCTCGGTAATGAAGTGCTAATCAACCCCCGGCGGCTTATCTGAGCTCAGATTAACTTTTAATCGACTCTACAAAGTTGCAATCTGATATCAGGGAATTATTATTGTTCCCTTTTTCGTCAAAAATAGATATGACTTTTAGAAAAATGACCCTTGTCCATTTCGTTAAAGTAAGCTTGGACGGCTTTTAATCCAAATAAGATAGTTTGTTATTGTAACAGAAATTTCAATACAAAAAGAGCATTAATTTACATTACTTTTGAAAAATGACACTATAAATTTGCTTCGATATTCATAAAGACACAGGGTGTTTCACGAAGAATACTAAATATTTTAGGAGATAGTATGAAATATTCTGAGTAAATATTCACCTAAACATTTGTCCAATTTACAATGTTACCTATGAAAGCGCTCCCAACACTGAAAAAAATCGTATGTTACAAATTACTACAATAATGTAGCACATATTTTGTAACAATTTTTGCTACAAAGAGAGCATTTGTTACTTAAAATTGTAATACAATTTTTAAAGCATTTGTAGTGAAAACTTTGTAGCAATCTTATCTACAAAGTGTATTACTTTTTCAAAACAATTATGGTATTACTTTTGTTTTAATATTTGCTATAAGATTGTTGCAACTTACATTATATTTTGAGTGAGTTTTACTATAAAATAAATGGATTAACGTCACTACAATTGTTGCATATTTTTCGAAAATTTCTGGCCAATACAAATTCATAATTGTTGGCACGTGCTTGCCGAATGTATTTTATTGAAAGTGATCGAGAGGGAAGGAACAGATTTGCGGACGCGGCCCGTTGCCGAAAAATTGCCGACAATAAAATAATTTACACTGATCGCACCCCGCTAGGAAATAGGATACCAGGGAAAAATATCGTAACAAAATTATTTTTTGAGATTTTGCTCTCATTGTCTGTTTTACAAGCCGTGTATAACGTATATTTGGACTTCTGACCCAAACAGTATTAAGTCACACAAAATACGCCTTTAACACTAGAACGCTACCGTCATTGGAGTTAATAGGTTAATGCCACGGAAAATTGGGCTTTAATCAATATTGATTATATTGCGGTTTACAGATAAGAGTTGTGAATTTCTGCTGATTTTGCATTTATTTATTTATATTATACATCCGAAACAGTGTGTAGTCGATATGCGTGAAGGAGGATGTTGTGGCTGGTCGGTGGAGCCGGTGAAGAGCGCCTTCCAGCAATTGGAGTGATAAACAACCTCGCAATATAAACAAACTGATTAAAAACGGTCATTCATTCTTTCGAGAGCTTACGAACAACTTCTTTTTAATACGCATAATTTTGTATCAATCTTTTTAATTATAATTAGTTAGTAAAGTGAAATTAATAAAGTCTTAACTTACTGACTATAAGTGCGATAAGTTTATTAATAATTATTAGTTTTGCGTTGTGATTTTGTGTGAGTTAGGTATGGATGACTTCGTTCAGACAACCTTAGAAAGCTGGGGCTTGTTAGACCGGTTGAGGGTGAGCTTTGACGGTAAGTACTATCGAAACAGTTTTTACTATTCATTAATAAAGTATTCATAAAGTCCATCGTTGCAACATACCTCTATTGTTTTACCGCGTTTTATTTGACAGTAACTATTAATTATGAAATTTGTTTTACAGTAAACGAAGTCGACAAACAGACCTTACTCAATCTTGATCGAGAAGATCTCAAGGAATTAATTCCAATTTTGAGCACGCGGAAACTGTTTGGCCAAAAATTAGAGAAATTAAAAATTGAGCATCAAGTAAAAATAGTTTTGTTCAGAATTAATTTATAAAATCTGTACCAGAGAAGCAGAATGATGTATGTCCACTTTTTCCAATCATGAAAATTTGATGTATATTGATTAAAATATGTCCCATCTACACATTACAGCGGGAAATATGTTCGAACTTAGAATTTGTGTTGCATTATGATGTCTCTCCAAGCATTACTTTAAGGCAACACAAAAGATATCAAGCCATTAATTTAAATTTCCTGAACATCGTCACTTTTGGACATACATCGTTCTGCTTCTCTGGTACAGAAATTATCAATTAATTATTTTTTGTTAAAATTCAATAGTGAAAATTTTTAACCCAATTAGTTAGATATTTATAAAAATTGTTATCTTTTAGATTCCTTCTCCACTGGATTGTACCAGATCCGTAAGTGAGGCCAGCACCAGTTCTTCCTTGGATTTATCAATATGGGGAGAGGCACCGTCCTTTGGTAAACACTTTTTGAAATATTTCCTCCATAATAATTTATTTAATTTATTTAAATTTTTGCCCTTGTTATGTAAAATGTATGTTTACTTACAAATTTGGTTCCTTTGTATTGTTATAAACAAAGGAACCAAATTTGTAAGTATCCTCCATAATAATTTCAATACATTTTATTTTTCAGATAATTCACTACCGTTAACAGAAGATTCCCAAAAAAAACGCACTTGGTGTTGTACCATATACACCACATACATCTTATATAAACGTAAGAGTTCATTATTATTATGAAGTTATGAAGTTTAGAAGTTAAAGGAACGGTCTACAAGAAAAATATAATTGTAATAATAGAGGCTCAAGAAATGCCTATTTTTGGACTTATTGATCAAATTTTCATTCATAATAGTGATATTTATTTTTCCTATGTCGAATTAATTTCAGTTCAATTTAGCACACACATCCATGCATACGAAGTGTTATTTACTAGCAGGGTGGTAAATAAAATTATATTATTTAACGATTTACATGATTACATAACATGCTTAAAAAAGAAAATGAATGAAAAAACTTTCGTTTCTATTAAATATTGTTGTTAAATGTGTTACAATTGTAAGTTATGTATTATCCATGCTCTTTTTGTTTATTTAATTTATTAAATTTTTCCCTTGTTATGTAAAATGTATGTTTACTTACAAATTATGTTCATTGTTCATAACAATTTTTAAAATTTTTTAACACTTATTACAAATCACAAACATTTTAAAAAACACATTCTTTAAAACATTGTCAAATACACAAATTACATTTTAAAAAATATGTTTTTAAAAAATATGTTTTTAAAATGTAATTTGTGTATTTGACAATGTTTTAAAGAATGTGTTTTTTAAAATGTTTGTGATTTGTAGTAAGTGTTAAAAAATTTTAAAAATTGTTATGAACAAGGAACATAATTTGTAAGTAAAAGCTCTTTTTGTATTTACTTGTATTATTACTGTAGATGTTGTTTAAAATATATAAGAAACAATCCTGTTATAATTAATTCTTGCGTTTCATTTTACCTGGTTCATTTTACCACTAATTCCATTCCAAAAAAAAGTAGTAAATTGTGATTCATAAAAAATGTAGTATTTTGCAACGAATATACATATTACTTTTTACTACATTAATTAGGCGCAGAAGTCTGTTAATTGTTGCAAAATATGCTGCAAAACCTGTAGTAAAAATAACGGCAATAATAATAGAAAAAGATATGTGTATATGGTAACTGTTTCTCTTTTTTGTCGCAAAATTTAATCTCTAAAATAGTAATTTTTAGTATAAAATCTTATACTTTTTACTGTAAAGATTTGGAACACATTAGTCTTTATTTTAGTAAATTTTGCAATGACTGTAGTACACTTTACTATTATATTTGTCGAAAATCTCGCTATACACGTTAGTACTATATGCCACAAATTATTGTAAATGTAGCTACAACCAAGTTACTACAATTGTTTAGAAAAAAATGATACAATTTGTAACTAGTCGTATTTTTAATACAATTTGTGGTAAAAATTTGTACAATTGTAGTTTTATTTACTACTTTTTTTTCAGTGAAAATATGATAAGGAGAGCCAAGTAAATAATTAATTGCACTTATTTTAATTATTTAAAAGATACAAAATTATTTACTTTAGTTATAGTTCATTTTTTAATTAGCAGGAGTGAAATTGAAAGAACAAATTACATTGGAATATTTCTATCAAGTTACTTTTCACGGAAAATTTCAATTATAATATTTATAACATTTGTATAATTTTGAAAACTCTAGCTGATAAGAGCTGCTTGTAGTAGAACCAAAAAAGGCGCGCTGGTGCAAAATGCAAAACACAAAAATGTTGATGGGAACTGTTTTTATTACTTACTTATATAAATGTAATACAACCAAATACCTAAAGCTGATTAGTCGCACAATTGGAATCACAAAGATCTGATAAGAACTGTTTTTATCATATATATATAAATGTAATTTACGACACGCAAATCTAATCAGCTGTTTCGAGAATATGGCAACTGCCAGTTTTCAATAATTTAATCAGCGCAAAATTGGCCTGCTGGCAGCCAATCATAGATCTACCTTTTAACGCGGTATTTTTGAATCACTCCTCTGAATTAAAAAAATGAATTCTAGTTCAAAGTTGATGTCCAAAAACCCACCAACTGCACATACTTTAATCTACTTTCAAACTCTCTTGGGAAAACCACGTAGGAGTAGCTTTTCTGAGGTCTTGGAGTTCTGCTATGAGAGCAGTATAATTCATAATGCAAACGAATAATTAGTCTCTTGTGTTTACTTTAATAAATGCAATTGATAAGTAATATTTTGCAACATTTTGTCGGTAACAGCCAAACAGCATCCAGTAGTTAATGAGATCGATACATGTTTATATGAACTGTTTTACTCCATATTACTATCATTTTCCAAAATATTAACTATTCCTCCTGAAACACTCTGTAGACATTATAGAAATAGAAAATAAATTTGCCTAAAATGTATCACTGTCCTTGGATGCATTCAGCAGACCGAGCGGCACATAATAGGGAATTTGAGACGCTCCGAAATATTGCGGCCGATGCACAGTCGTTCTATTGTGACCAAGAGATGATTTCGACAGAAAATCATTGAGCCGCTAGCGAGCTGCTCGTTCTGCCGAATTCACCCAATGAGTTTAGGTACTGTAAAAAATTTATTTGTAAGTAGAATTTTGTTTCAGAAGGAGTTTGCATGTAGTAATTTACCATCTTGATAAAAATGCATTGAGTAACAGTGATGAGAAGGTTGATGCCAAAAAGGGAAGTCGTAGTATAACATCTAATCACAAATGTTGCAAATAGTTCTAAAAATTATATACAGGGTGATGAAAAAAGGTGCCCATATTGGGACAATGCTTTCTGTTGAAGTATTGTGGAAATCGCAGCAAGAGTGGTCCAAATAGATTCTGTTTAAAATTAAAACAGTTTGTCTAATCGTAAGAGCACAATGTGGCAATACTGCACATATTTCTTTTTCTAAAGAATTACTTTCAGGTAGGCCTACTTCTTGTATCTAAGCAACCAACACGTTGACATAACTTTTTTTATTTCAAAAGAGTTTAATGTAATTAAGCAATAATCCACGACAAACAGGTAATTGAAGGGCTGTGTGCAAAAAGTCCCTAAGTGACGTAGAGATTTTCTACTATTTACGCTATTCCTGATAAGAATGGATGAACTTTCAGTCGCACTTACTGATTCCCGTTTAAAAGGCCCCTAACCATGTTATTTAGTAAAAACAGATCAGTCAAAAACGAAATAATGTAATTTTCAGATCAAATTTAAACATAAAATCTCAAATATCTCAGAATAGGAAAAAGTGACTTAGAGTGACTGTCGCGCCAATCTTTGTATGCTTCGTCCTGACCCAGTTTCAATCGCTTCCACAACTGCTTCCTCCAACGGTGGTGTACCAACTTCACGCCGTTTACAGAAATCGGCACTATTTGGCCATTTTCTCTTAATTTTTGCTCCACTTTTCTAATTACGTTAGCATCTGGATGACGTTGATGTGGATACAGTCTAGCATATTCTCTAGCAGCTTCCGATGCGTTATTATCTGTCTCGCCCAAGCGGAGCAACATGTCTAGATATTCACTGAAATTGTATTCCATTTTAAGACTTTTTAGGACATTTGACTTGTATCGTTCAAATTTGACAAGAGAACTGGCATTGAAAAGTGAATTATTGTTGCCAACGTTTCCTAGGAGATTTGCGATGTTGCGACATTGATAAATTTTCCTCGGAGCCAAGAAACCGTACTTTTGACATCGGTAATAAAGTTGGTTTCAATAGATTTTTTACACTTTTTTTTTAAAAAAGCACCATCAACTGCATCAAATTTGTACCCTAACAATGAAATTATTACAAAATTGTTAATCGTATAGATTTTTATTATCTGAATAGGAAAGCTTATATCTTGGTGAAGAGACAACAAATTTTATTTTGGCTTTCAAATTTGTGTTTCGTTAGAAATCGTCTATAACATGTAGCTACTCACGGGCACCTTTATTTCATCACCCTGTATAAACATATAACCATTCGAGATTCAAGCTTTTACTTAAATTTTCAATTATTTCTAATACTGATCCTTCATCAATTAAATTCACACAAATTTTTGAATAATAGATTCGGTAATTTCCAAACTTTTGTTTATTTCCGCTTGTAATTAAAAAGTAATTGCGTTTGTTGTATTTAACCCAATTGTAGAGAATTAATTTGCAATTTACAATTAAAATATCGATGCTGTCAATAGCAGATTTCAAAAGTTTTAAGGAAAGAAAAATTCTCAACTGATCGTTCTTGAAACAAACTTAACCCACTCTGTAAAGTAAAGCATCGCAAGTTTCTACTCTGTATAAATAAATTCGGATGAAAAGAAAATAAATTGAAAATGAACTTACTGAGAGTGGAAAGGAACATGATGATGAATCCTGCAAACATGGGTATACTATAGCCAATTCTGAAAAGAGCGATGTGAATTGATGCAAAATTTATTCACTGTGGATTTACTTGTGAGTCATAGGTCCAACAATGGGGTTGGCCAGTAACTGCACAAATGCCTTCGAGGCGAACATTATACCCACGGGGACGGTTTCTTCCACCAAGTCTTTATGCCTTGTTTGTTTTCGTAACGTTTCCGGATCAAGAGTTGTAAAGTTGACTAAAATAATAAATTGTGCCAATCTTAATCTCTAAATTGAATTTAAATTATGCCAGCTTACCTACGAAGTCGGTGGAGGTGCTTGTTTGAAGTTCATTGCTTCCATTGAATGGTTGTGGTACTATACAGAGTGGAGGAGCGGCTCTAGTTGTTGGAACTGTTACTGGAGGAACCGTGACCCTCGGTATCCCATCCAATGGTGCGTCCGGATGATCGATGTCGTAAAGAAATTCCGGTATAATTGGTACTGCGAAAAAATTGGTTAAACTTGAGCTTGTTAATATGTTAGTGAGGTTTAAAAAAAACTTTGGATCGGGGATCTTTATGAAGACGGTCGGCTCGGTATCAGATTAAGAAAAGTGGTCTCAACTCATTTTAAAAAGTCGTTAAATCCATAACATGTTGAATTTAAATTCATATTTGTATGCAAACGTAATTAAAATTTCTTTAAAAAAAGTCGGTTCTCATTTAAATTACAACGAAACGATATATTACATAACAATACGTTGATTATTTTTGCAGCAGCAAACAGGTTGTTAGAACCAACATAACACGAGTTGGTAAGCGATAAAGGACTTATTTCAATAGATCACTGATTGCTCGTTAATGTTCACGTAGGTAACTTGCTCGAGAATATAATTTTCAGTTAGTTTAACGCCTAATTGTAAGTGAGTCTCCGTAACTATCCCATCTCGACTAAATTGGAGCACTTTAACAGTGATAATCACGTTTGAATTCAATCTCGTGATTCTCTTGCATTAACCTTAAACTCTCTACTGTGAACTACCTATAAATTTTTACCGAGATACTTGATATAGGTTCGAATTATTTTTAAAATTACTTATATATGTACTTGTTGAAAAACTAAATTATCTACAGTTGTATGTGATCGAGAAATATTCAGAATTAATAGAACCATTAATGTTTCATTAAAATAAATTAAATTTCAAATAGCTGTCAACAACAATCTGAGAAAATAATAATAAAGGCCACAATGCCTGTAGTAATAATACAAGACCACGTACATAGTGGTTGTATTTGTTATATCCTGAAAGCACTTTAAATAGGGCCTGTTATCATTAGTAAAGAAATTTAATTAAATACTGCTAGTTCTTTAACAACTGATTTATTTTATCAAAATATATAGAAACTATTAGAACACCTGTATATTTTTTGGTACATATTTCATTGCATGGAAGATGTATTAAACAACAAGTTGGTATGTGTTCAAATTAAAAAATGTAGATTTAATTGTATAGATACATAATTCCAATGAGTAATAATAATTGCAAAAAAACAAACCGCGGCATTCATTATAGTATATTATGTTTTTCTTAGTTTAATGATGCTAGTTAGTTAATTATACTTAATTAGCAAAAACTGGTCAAGAATAAAAATGAAAATTTTCGAATAGAATTACAAACTTGATTAATTAAATTTGTATTTCTGTATGATCGTCGTTTCCAAAAAAGTTGTGAACCAGTTAATAATGACTGCAACAGTAATTAAAACTTCAACTTTATAGAGAAACTTAGAATATCGTTAATTAAACTAACCGAACCAAGTTTTCAATACAAGATCCGGCGCGGTAGCCGCGCTTCTATCTCGCGAAAATCTCCAGAAAGGATTCGCAATTAGTTCAAACTAATATTACGCCCTTCTTCCGTTCTACATATTTTTTCTTCTTCAAACGTGATACTATATTTGAACTTAATTATTGAGAAAATAATAAGCATTAAATTATCTTTCTGTGCAAATGAAATAATTTTCTGAGCATATGTAAATGCAATAGTTTTATTCCTATTAAAAAAGAATCGCCGGAAAGTTACCGAAATCTAAAGTTGTGGGAGATTATTTTTAATCGTTAAGGTGAAAGTAGGTATTTTATTATTAAAAGCGTCAAAAATGTACCTACAATTGTTTACGTAACATATTTCTAACACTTTACATATTTATGTAATAAAACTTGCTTAACCTTTTTTTACCATAACGTAGGTTGGAATAATGATTTCCGATTTTTTATTACAGTTCGAAGAAAGTAAAATAATTAAGAGAGCTAAACCATGAAAGCGGTTTTTTGTGTATGAGATATGTGCGATACCTCATTTAATTTCAATCGGATGAAAAAGTAGTCCCATCCATTGCAAATGCTATTTCGAATTCCGAACGATATGTTTTCACACTCCAGTTTCTTATCAAGGTAATGGTTTTAGTTAGCAGAGTTAACAAATGCACTCATCCATTTTTAAACAGTTCTTTCTCCCGGTTTTATATCGTACGAAAGGGTATCTGCCCTGCACCATTCCGAAACGGTATACCTAATGAAATGAGAACATTTTTTCTTTAGACGAGCTGTTGTTTAAAGTACAGAAATTTAATGTGCCCATCCACATACATTTCTTATACTGTTGTATGCCGTTTAATTGAATTCAGTTGTCGAGAAATTTGAGAAACTCTCAAGAGAACAATTTTAAATGAACACAAAATGTTGTCACACAGATTTTAGTGACGAATAATTTACCTACTGGTATGTAGGTATCCGTATATCCAGATAATACGCGCGTGCACTGTTTCAAACCTTCATTTAAACCCTCTAATAACAAAATCGGTTGATAAATAAAGTGTCGAAAGGAGTTCCAGAGAAACCTCAAAACGGTTTATAGTACGAAATTACAAGAATAACATTCTTTTGTTGCACAAAAGATAACGGTAAATTTTTACTTTCCTAATTTTTGCATTCTGTTACATTTGCAGATTCCTTGCGCAAATACTTAGTACTTACTAACATTTTCTTTCAATTTGATATAAAGGGTCCGGCAATGAAACGGAATGATTTGAGGTGGGGCTTAGAGCTAGTAAGGTGGTGGCAGGGACGAAGGTCGACAACCCCTCACCATCACCATGAGTTACCATTTAGTTTACAATGGTCGCGTTCAGCGCACTCAACTGTTTAGAAAAAAATTTAATTATTTTTTAAAGAATTAATTTTTTATTTGTTTATCACGTGTAACCAAAAAATCCATGGTTATGTCTGTCACTTAGAGATAAAAAGGTAATATTTAATTCGACTTCTACACTTGAAAAACTCAGATATAAACGGTTGAAATAACAACTTTGTTATTTGCTTCTATCAATTTTGAAATTCGCGCATAACTTTTAAAGGGAGCAATTCAGATACACCTTATGTAGAGTTATCAGGTCTGGACTAAAAATCTACTCATAATGACTTCTTAGTATTTCTTAATAAAGATTATGCTAAACATTCTGCCTGCGCTTTTACATTATACTGTTTTGTGTTTTGTTCACTTATTTGAAGCGAACAGTAGGCAGTGTTTCAGTAACTTTTTGTAAATTTGAATTTTCAAAGTCCAAATACGCCTCTCATACCGAACGCGTGCGGCTACTACCTGGAATCTGCGGGACACCTTGTTCCTTCAAAAAGTTTTGTAATTTTACAATATTTAGTTATGACTCGAAAGTTGTAAATAACATTTCTTACTGATATCGCAGCATTTCTAATTAAAATAAATTTAATAAGAAGCGTTCTGATATTTTTATATTAAAGAAATTATAAATAAAAGATTTATTAAAAGAAAATTTTAAAAATCCATAAAAAATGCCGTAAATGATAAAAGCTTAAAACGAAATTAACATCAGATTGCAGCTTATTAAATACTGAGTACATAGCTAAATTTTTATAGTGATATCTTCAAAATTGAGTTTTTCTTTTTGGGGGCAACCATTAACTTTGGAGCTCCCTGTATAAGCAGCAGTGATATAGTGCATGAAACAATTACTTAGTAAGTACGCAATTACCTATCCGATAATAATTATAATTAATAATATATCAAATATTTAATTCGATTGTGAAATCGAATCAATGTTACTTATTATCATGTACAAGATAGAAAATTAATGTGAATAACGTAAACCAAGATTTCCAATACAGTTGTAAGGAAAAATTTTAATAAAAGTCCTTGAACATAATGCAAATAATTGATCTAATCTTGTATTTCTATTAAACTTAATATTTTTCTGCACGAAAACAGCATTATCTCATACTTGCGTTGATAAAGTAAAAAGTGTAACTCAATATTAAAGAAATTTTTATGTCGTATAAATTTCGCGCGCATTATTTCTCCGAAACATTTACGATTTCTAGACCCATTCATCTTCAACCTATGCCATTCCTGACACCGTTACACTATTTCGATTTCATTTTTATGCCTTTAAGTATGTACGTATTACAAAAAGTTAAATGAGAATGAAGGTGTAATTACGCGGTAGGTTTTATGATGGTCGAGAGGCATTTTAATAACATCAATAGTAATTATATGTTACGATTTAACTGCCATCAATTCGACGATGATGAGTGTAATAAACTGATTAGAGAAATAATAATTATTAAACAGAACCAACACATTCAGCATCAAGTATTATTTTCTACTGAAATTACAGTAAAATTAAAGATGATGAGTAAACTAGATGGTTAAAATATTTAATTATGTTAGTTAAAGAACTGTTACTTTTAATACAATCCATTGTATAATAAGTCGAATTACTTTTTAATTATATAATTTAAATAAAATTTAGTTCTATTGTTTCTATTTGTAACACTTATACATTTTCTACGTAGACCATTAAATTTTACTTATTTTGGATAATTTGTTTAGTATTAGAATATGTGCTCTGCTAGTATATTCAATGGTTCGTTATAAATTGAAAAAGAAAAAAATAAAAAAAGTTGTCGAGTATTTCACGCTTGAATGAAACTTTACACGTGTCCACTTCATACACTTGCTTTCGTAAAGCGTACCTATTACCGAATTGCATTACACTTTTATATTTGCAAGACTTTCTTTTTATTTGTAAACGATCGATTACCGAAACAAAATTTTTTAATTTTGCATACCAACAAAAAGAATTACATAATGTGAAGCAAGTTTCGATAAGAGATAGTTGTCCAATTTCGGTAGTTATCGATTAGCTGTGCGTTTGAACACAAATAGGAAGTGCACAACCAGACTGTTATTAATGACCGACTTAAGTTTCACCAACAGCGATTCTTCGATATTTCAGACCGCACATCTAAAGATACATTTAGCTAGAGTGGTAATTTACGCCTTCACAATGCGAAATTTTGCCCTGAAAAGGTAAAATACCGCCACGACATCATCGTTAAATTAACATCAACCTTACAGTAAATAAATAATTCATCTACTCATTATTTTTTTTAACTATTTTTAGAATTTTATAGAAAAAAATTGAAAAGAAACATTTTGTAATGTAATTATTATGTATTACTAAGCAATTTTACATTCTTAAACATTGATTTTGCTAAAACTAAGTTTTAATTTAATGAATTAACCAAAAACGTTGCATGTGTCAACGTTAACGTATGTTGTAGCTAGTTGATGTCTAGTGAAAATTTTCAAACGTCAGAAATAAACAATGCTGCACTAATATTAGAAAATATGTCAAATGAAGTCAGGCGTAGAATTGTTAAATGTTTTGAATAGGTGTCGATAGTAAATAATTTCATCCCACATAATATTTGTAAGTTTCATTCATTAATTCTTTTCTATTAAGTTTGAAATTTTTCCGTAGTTCAAAGTCGCAGATTTTTTTGAACCCACGTTATATTGATTGATTTTATGTTAGTGTGAGTACTAGCTAAAGCAACATTTAATACAATTTTTATATGTTGTTGATTTATTCCAAATAAAGGTGAAGAATGCTGGAACAACAGGTTGAAGATAACAAATTTCTCATGATCTTATATTTTGCAATGGACGAAGCTAGTTATGAAAACAATGCATTGTTTAACTTCGAAATAAAACAAAAACATAAAAATATGTACTGCTAAATGAATCCTATAGTTCCAAAACGTGTCTTTTCCACTTTCTTTAGTTTTTCAGAATTAACAAAAAACTAATTTCCGTATTTCTCGGTATTATAATGAAGTAATTTTGAATTATATGGAAAGAGTTTGAATTACTGATGTGAAATACCTACAAAGATTGGTTGCGATATCCTGATTAAATTAATTACTTTGGAAACGTATGGAATAGACACGAAATGGAACTAACTTTTACCGGATAAGATAGTTTGGAAAAATAACCGATTTTGTTTTATTAAAATGAGTTGTAAAGGATGTTTTTTTTGGAAAGACACATTTTGGAACTATAGGATTCAAATATTATTCTTTGAATCTTTTTCTATGGCATGTTGCCATTATATTCTGGCTACATTTTACTATATATTTTAGGACAATTCAAGTTTAATGAGAAATGTCGAGATAATATATTTTTAAAATGGTTACTGATTTACTAATTACTGAATTCAATTATTTGCACTAAATAATGGATGAGATAATACTATTATATTTTAACATGACTTGTTTTATGGAACAATGTTTGTCTTGAATAAAATTAATGAAATAATTGAATTAATTTTGGAAAATTCAAACACTGCAGAATACTACAAATTTTGTGACAACCTCAGTAGATCAACTTCAGAAAAGTATCTACCAGCATACAGCAATTTCTGACGTTGTATATTCGTGACATTACTCAACATGCACTCTGTTTTATAATAAATTGTAATTGCAATTGAAGGTCCAATGCAAAAAATTACTAAGTACCTTTTTCATATTTTGAGATAATTCACTTTTCAATATTCAAAATCGAATTTAAACGTGATCAACTGTCATAACGTGAAGGTCATATCTAGATGAGGCACATAGAATTCGAAAATTAATATTTAAAAAACATATAATAATACCACGCTTAACGCTCATGATGCGTTCCAAAAAAAAAAAAGTTAAATGAAACATCCTCGAATGTGGTCATTACAACACTAAACAAGTTTTGCTTTGGTTTTTCAGTTACTTTTCATATTAATTTTGTGTTACACCTTAACACACTAATTTTGAATAATTTTTAAAGATTGGCAATAAAAACAATTTTCGTTGATTTACCTACGCAGAACTCCAAACTGGTTCATTGCCAATGAACATCTATAAGATGCATGAACGTTTCCATGATTGGCTACAGTTCAAAAATACAGAGATAAATTGAATTAGTTGAAATTTGGGGCAAACAGCGTTAGTCTTAGCCGGAGTAGTGTATTACTGTACGCATTTTCCTAATTATGTCTCAATGTAATTTTAAAAATTGTTAAATTTTTACAACATAAGAAACGTCTACCGTTTGTCACATTTTCATTCACTACCCCTATTGTTACAAAATGTCTTCTTATAGTTAAACTACACCTGTATTCTTTATTAGGCACGTATATCACCAATAGCGCGTTTTCTTTATTACTACATATTATAAATTGTGAAAAACAAAATTTAAAACCAATTTAAACAATTTTTATGCTTTAAAAGCGAATCGCCGTCCAACAAAATTACGTTATAAAAACATTTCAGAATGCAAACACCATAAAATTATATTGACGTTTCAGAAGGAATTTCACATGTAATTGGAATATTTCTGCAAATAAAGATGGACGAATGTAAAAGTTGGAAGCTTGGAAATAATTTCCGGCGAGTTTTTGTCAACTCAGCGTCAACTTTGTTATAAATTTTTGTGTGTTGTTCATCGCAATTTTGTCACCGGCAACTCATTAATTTTTATAGGAAATCAACAATAACGCTATATAAACGAATTTACGCAGAAATCTTTGATACGGCGATATGGATTTTTAATAGTCCCATAAATCTCGTATTAAATTACACTTTTCTCTAAAAACGTACGTATACGATCATTGCATTTTATTTAAAACGTTCTGATGGGGAGGCTCCACTTTAGTGCCTAAAAAAATTCCGCAATTTTATGGCACATTATATTTCTTTTGCTGTAAATTGTGCCATTATGTTTTCAAGCTCCTTCCCTTTTACTTTATTTCATTGCAAGAGAAGAAGAGCGTCTGTCGTTAAAATGATTATTATGCGATGCCTTTTAGCACCACTTCTGTATAATTGATTTCGTTTCACTTACTATTGCTCCCAAGTTATTTCGAACCTTCGGAATTATATTTTCGATTCAAGGGAAAAAATCCGAAAAGTGGACAGCGACGGCGACCCTAAAAATAAATTACATTCGAGCAAATCGCATCAGTAAAATGGGTCGAGAGGGCACCTTTTAACCGCGCACCTCGAAAGGGTAATTAAAACGTTACAGCACGCATTTAAAGTCCTTTTAATGATTTCATAATTGCGGCAATGAAATGGGGAATATAATGCTTATTTTCTTAATCTTCAAGCTCGGTGTTCTTTTCTTTTGACTAACTTTTTCTCTTCCCGGCCACATCTTCTAGCTGATTGCTCTACCCAACGTATTGCATTAAACATGAAAAGCGAGTGGTGGCTTTTAGGAGTTATCGAGGCGATAACTTGAACGCCTCACCCTCCGACTCCCGCAATTCACTCGTGGCAGCTCGCGGATGGACGCTACCCCTTTTGGACAGACTTGCAAGTGCCTACATAAATTACGGCGGTAACGCGATTTACCTGTAGCACCTATCGACGTCGATTCCACAAGTGGCAAGTATTTTATTTCGCTTTTAACACTTTCGTAGACCACGTATCACCAATAATTATGCACGAAATATTAAATGGCTGGATTTTTCTAAACAAACGTATTTGTTCCAAATAATATTTTGAACAAATTTTAATTAATTAATATTTTCCGTTAGAATTATGGCATTTTTACATTTCTATGAAAATTATTACTTTAAGCAACCGTTTCAAGGATACTGGCAAAAATGTATAGGGTGGTTCATCGTAGAGCACTTCTGAGATCAAAACTTTTTTCAGCAATCGAAAAATTCTGAAATTTGGAAGCAATATTCTTCAATTGGCAAACTACAAAATGACTGCTTTTTTCTTAATTAAGGGGGTATTCTAGTGTAGAAATTTGAAAAAATCCATTTTTTTCTTCTCATATTTTCAAAGCTTAACCTTTCAAGAATATGTCTTTAAAAGGATTTGTCAAAACTTTAATTGTTTCCGGAGATATAGGTATTTTAGTGACACGACATCCAAACCGGCTGGGCCGGAACAACACTGGGCGTAATTTTACCCGAAACTTTAAACGCGTTTTTGTCATGATTTCTCAAGTTCTACTTAACCGATTTACTTGTAATTTGGTGTGAGTCTTCTCTATATATGTCTCTATCGTACTAACTATGATTTATAACAAATTAATTTATTTTACTATTTTTAAAAAATTCAGAAAAGTTAAAAAAACAGTAAAAAAATTTATTATCTTTTCGGACATCCGCAATTTATCGAAAAAACATTTTTTCAGTTTTTTTTAGTTAGTACGATAGCAGCATTTATCTAGATAAAGAATCTTTTTTATTTTTTTGTTTCACATCATTTGGAGAGTTACAATCGTGACAGACTTGGCGCGCCATTTTTTCCAATCCCCCACTTCAACAGCTTACAACATTTTGACTTTTCAATTTTTTCACTTTTTTAAATTTTTTATGTATTGTTCAAACATGAATAAATATCTTGTTAAAAAATGGATAGTAAAAATATTTTTTGTTTTTTATTTATAGCACGCAAAAAAACACCTTAAATTCATGCCTCTAGACTAGAATACCCCCTTAAGTGACTTTGATAGCGATTCATTATCAAACTATTGAAGCTACCAGGAATTTGAATTACAATCTCATCTATGTATGGTATTTTCATATTCTAGTGTATTTATGATAGAAACCTGCGATAAAAACATTCGCAGAAGGATATCTGGCACAATGTAACAAAGCAACAATATCCAGAGCAGTATGGCAGATATTATATGTAATTTAAAACCATTATTACTAATGAAGTTCGTTTAAATGAAACTTGATTTAAATTTGATTGATTTGTAGTACAATTACAAGTACAATTTCGTGGAAACTTTTGAGAATAAAATGAAAGAAAAATGTTTTTGAAGCTAATTTTAGAAAGCGGTTACGGTTCTTCATACAGAAAGAAGATCGCCATTTTGATCATCAAGATAATTAAGAAGATTTTTATTAGGTTTACAAGAATCCAATTTACTAAATTAAAATTTTTAAGTCGGGGTGTGAAGTGAAAATTACTTGCCTTGTAGGGTTTCTGTTTGTGATTACGCTTAGTGATTAGAACTGAACGTGGAAGTGCACTGGATAAAAAAATTCGAAAAAATACCACATGTCGCAAATGATATATAATACATAATTTTCCAATAAAAAAATCTGCCATACCGTTTTTGAAAACAAATTAAAAACTATGTTTTTGGGTCATTTTATATTTTATATTCAAATGGGGCGACAAATATTTTTGAAATTTTCGACACTTTTGAATTGCAATGCTCTATTGGCATTATTTTATTTTGTAACATTTGAATCAACAGTTTTCTTATTTAAAAATTAAAACAACCAAAAGCTGAAACTTGGTAAATCATTCATGAATTAGGTCTAAAACTAACTGAATAAAACCAGTCTGGATACAACGTATAAACAACATGTATAACCTAACAGTTTGCTGACATTTTCAAAAACGATTTAAAAGATTTTAATTTTTAACTCTGATGTGTCAGGTGAACGGTGGATATTTTGGTAACTGAGAAGTGCCATTTTCAAAGCAAAACCAAAGCTAAAAATCTTTCACAATTATCAAATTTCTTTCATAATAGTTTGTTGTGCACTACTCGTATTGATTTATTTTCGAAAAATTACAAGGTGCAACGACGGTTTTCTCTCCCAAATGAAAATATGGAAGTTGGAAAGAGAAAAAATTTAGTGTCATCTTATGGCAGAGAGAAATCAGAGAAAAGAGAGGAAGATCTTTTCGTATAGTGTTGCATTTTTCGGATGGTTTTTACGACCCTGCAATAGTGATTATCCGTAAATTTATTTCTATGCTAAATTGTTAACAAGACATTTACCAAATTTATTTATAACAAACGAAGTTTCTTATCACATCACTTGGCATCTTTTTCAATTTTACAGAATACAGAATAAATACGTATAGAAATAGTGGCATTGGGAAAAACATTTGGCCAATACAGTCCTGATTACAAAAATGGCAGTACCTGCGTAATGACAGTATTCTTCGTAGACACAATTCGTTCATGTCATAAAAACCATCTCTCAGGTTTTGGTTGGCGTATTTCGTTAGGTTGTATGTCAAATATATTAAATTTTACCGGAACGACAAATAAACATTCTTATTTTGTCTCCGTGTTTTTATAATCATGTTTTTTATTCGTCTTATTGAAAGAGGAAATTGCCGGCTTCTTGTTGGTCTATTTATGGTATATTGCAGCTGAGGTAGTTCAGTGGATTAGTCACGATAATAAAATAAACTAAAATGTGAATTTTTTTGACATACAACCTATTGCAATTACCTCGACCAAGATTTACGATCTATCAAGGGGAAACTTTTAAACACTTATTAATTTGAAGTCGATGGCTCTTTCAAAATTTCATATTTCGGCAGCGTGTCCCCTGAAAAGAAAGCGATTTTGATTTGTTTGGATTTATAGTTTCCTGTCGTCGTTGGAATAATTTTAAATTCAAAATAATAAAGGACCCATGTTATAGTACAGTAATTGCAGATTATTGATCGCAGGTTTTCTTTTTTTTTTAGCGGGATTGGAAATATGCTTTTTCGCGAATATGCTGTACGATGGACCATCCTGTATAATAACTACTATGCAATTAGATAAAATAGTATATTATGCAAGGAGCATTTAATGATAGCTATTAAGGCACGAGTATGAGAATTACGACACGATCCGTAGGTGAGCGTCGTAATGAATACAAGTGTCTTAATCGCCATTAAATGTGAGTTGCATACACTATTTTTTCTACGAACAGTCATAATATTAAAAACCAAGCACATTATTTTCAAAATGTATTAAACTTGTAATGAAATTATAAGTTATAGTTAAGGAAATATTATGAAAACTTTATTATAAAGAAAACACAGCAAACAATTAACACATTTTCTGAAAAATGTTGAGCCTTATTTTTGTCCTTCCAATTCATAAACTGAGAGTAAAATTTTTCGTATGTCATTGCTGATTTGTTTTCGACTCTTGTAAGCCGTTCCACAATTTCTGGTGGAGTTAAATTCACAATTTCACTGTCACCATCACACATTTTCATCGATTTTATTTGTAAAAAGCACAAATTTTAGGAATTTATTAGGTTACCAGTAACTATAAACTGTCAAAATTGATACATTTTAGATCCGCCTATCCTCATGGCACACTTGATATTGACCGAATATTAATAATGTTGTATTTCCATTGGTTATAAATTTGTAACTTAATGAAAATTTTGTATCTTAATGGGTATCATTAAGGTACAAGTAGTAAATGTCTAATAAATCGATTAAAGTATGGGCGTAGAAAAAATAAAATTAGAGTGTCAGTTTTGACAGGTTAATAGTGTCTCCGCATACGATCGCGGTAGGCAAAAGACTCGTTATCAACTGTGGTAGCTTGATCACGGCTTTCTCTAATTCCCTTTTTATTTGATCGCACGACATTTATGCAATCAATTTCTGCTCATTGAAAACAAATTTGTCAGTACATACAACTAATTTTGAGTTTTACAGTTAAAATGTGTAACTTTGGAAATTAATTATTATTATTTCATATTTTAGCCATCTATACTCATCTTACTCTAATTGATGATAAGTCACGAAGATATATTTTTAAGTTTTTTTGTTATTTGGTTATTTGGGCTCTGTACAATAGAACAGTGAATTTGCATGAACTGTAGAACAATTAGTGTATCATTCTAACCCAGTGTGCAAAAGACAAAAAATTATCAAGAAATTAACGGAAAAAAGTTGTACTGCAAAACGGTTAAAGGAACGTTTCAGAATTTCAAGTCCCCTCGTCGCTCGAGTTAATTGGCGCAAAAGTTAAGCAAGTAACAAAGGTAGAAGAAATTGTCCTTGTCGCGTTCCAGATTAGAGTTTGAACAAAAGGACTTTTGTCTTGTTAAGAAGCGAATAGTGAGTATTGTAACCGAGTTCAACAGATGGCCAATTATCTTAACAGACGGAAATGTCCACAAACGCAAAACAATTAAGCTTGCTTGTAAAGCCATTGTTTCAAGTCTGCTCGAGATATTTATCTCATGTTAAACCGACTATTCCACAACCACTTCAACTATGAGGTATTAGATGTCCCGTAATGACTAAAGAAACGCTGATTCATTAAGTATTAATATCTTACGAAAAATTAATTATAGCGCTTTTGGTAACGATTTGAAAAAAGTTCTGGCGTAAACAACGCCTGTTATAAAAGTTTTACTTTATTACCCCCAAATTCTTGTAATTCTTTTCGAAGAAATATCGAAAATAATAAACGCAAGCTACATTTTTATCGTTAATATTGTTGGTATTGAATTGCCCTTACAAATTTCATTCATTTTTATGTTGACTTTTTCAGGAACTTTCAGGAACCTCATTGATCTCACTACAGAAGGTTTTCATTTTTCGTCGCAAAATATGTCGTAAGAAAGGAAACCTTTTTTAATGCCGCCCGCCATTCAAATTAATTTCACAATAAATATAAAAAAATTCAATTGAAATCGTTTTGAAACCTCTTAATTGATTAACCGTTATAAAACGTGTCTGAATATAATGTTTAACAGCTTCAACATATTTAATTCAAACATTTGATGACAATAATTTCAGAAAAAAGTGCCGCTAAGTTTTTAGAAAGCCTCCACCTAAATTTAAAATTTCCTACATGAGAAATTGAATCTGTTGCAGAAAAACAGTACGGCGTCTATTACTGAAGGAAGAGCTTCAATTTTATTTCGATTTACAAGAAAAAGCTCAGCTTGGGGTATCTTGAGTAACCAATTTCACACTTCATATAAAATTCGATCGGAGTGTAATAGGTTTATCCCAAAACTTTTCATGTGTACCTACACCAATTAACTCGTAACTACTGATGTTTGCTAACAGCGACCGGTCTGCTTTTTACTTTTTTTGCTTTTTCTCAAATTTGAAGGAGTGATTTTGAAAACCTGGTTATTTTTTTACTTTCTCAAAATGTTGAGTGTTGTACATATTTATTGTTATGTAGGGGAAACTAGGGAATGGTCGTGGCGGGTAATCGTGCGCATCGGTGTATTTAATAATACAGAGTTAATATTCTGGAATTGAAAATAGTGTTGATCTTACTAAATTGCATTATAAACTGTTTACGTCACAATTCGTATCATTCGCAAGCACATGCAGATAGTGACAGATGTTTTTGAGAGATTTGTGATTATTTTATTATTTTTCAGTGTCCGAGAATAAAAAGGCAATTCCGTAATGCTTGTCTAAAAACTTTTAAGTAATTATTTTCTGATAACATATTCTTTAGTTTATATTTCGGCGCATTTATTCTTCTAGTCAGGACCGTGTGATGGGGGCCTAGGGCGGCAAATGACTGGCAAATGACTAAGGGCGGCATTTCGGCTTATTATTAATACCTTACCTTAGTGCTGCCTCACTAGTTCTAAATCCACCACACGGCCCTGCTTCTAGTAACTACTTTGGTAATTTCCTGTTTTGGAAGTGGATATTTCCAATACAAAGAGGTAATAGGGCGTTATACTGATATTTTCATTTTTTCCTAAGATGCCAAGAAATAATAAGAAAATAAGACAAATGTGACTTTTGTTTAACCCTTAACCCGAAACATTAGTTCCTAAAACTTTACAAGAAAGTAAATAAATAGGTTTAATTAAAATTAAAAATTGATTCTTTACCCTAACTTTATCGAGAACCATGATTACTCGCAGGGATGGGGAATCGTGCGTAAATGCTCTTTTACACATTTTGCAACATTGTAGTTCTACACTTGGATTTTTTTCAAATATTTTGCTTTACGTATTCAAAGTAGCGTTTTTAAAGTGATGCTAGGTTTACTGAATTTGTAACAGCAGCCATTCCCCCACTCTCCCCTACATATTTTTGGAGGTTGTTCCAATGTCTACGTACAGGGGTTTCATTTTAAAAACCAACGCTTTACAGAATCAGAATAGCCAACTCATATTACATTCTCAATGCGGTTTTATAATGTTGGGAATTTTAATAACACTAAATTAGATTGTAGGTTACTTATTATTTTTTAAATCAATTTCAACTTATTGTTAGTGATCATTGAGATGCAACATCTGAAAGAGTGAAGCTTTCGTTTTTAAATTGAAAACCGTGCACATTTGGTGTTTCAAAATAACCAACAATTTTCGTCAATGTTTAATTTAGGTAAACAAGAAGTCTTCAACAGTTTACACAGTATATCAAAAGATATGCTCAGAAAGATGATCATGAATTTGATTTTTTAGTAGATTTTTTGTTTAAATTTTGTATATTGTCTGCTGTATTTCTTTCTTATGTTTATGTTACTTGTTAAAGGAATTTAGTTAAGCAGAAAGAAATGGATGCATTTATTTTTTAACTGCGCACTAAAATTTCTGATCATTAGTTAAGACTTCTCGGCATAGAGGACCTGTCTTTGTAAAAGTTGAATTTTACGACGTTAGGCGTTGCACTAAATGATAGGCAACCACGCTACCATCTAGGTCATAAATCATTGTGTATAATAGACCGGGTCAAGTAGCCATAAATAACTTCCTTGAAACGACTTATATTTACTCGAAATGCAGTTCACAATACTGTCGACACAATATGTATTCGGGCTTTTCGGCTCCTTTATTCTTTTAAATACCAGATGTGTAGCAAAATATTTGTACCGGAATGGGACTTACAGAGGGAGGAGGTTTTTTTTTGTTTACTTAAATGATTTTTGAAACGAACGGATCCAATTGTATCTTATTAGTAAAACAAAATAAAAAACCGAAAATTTGTTGTGATGTAATTAGCGTTATTTAAATATTTGTAAACTTTATAGTACCTATCGGTAGGAATTGCAAATAGGAAAACAACTTTTGTTTTTATTAATTGATTACTTGAATATTTGCTTCCGGCTTTTCGATCTCTGCACTCCTACGTTTTCGTGGGTCTATGATTTGAGGGAAAACCGCTTTTTCAAAACAAAATTTCAAATTTGAAAACAATGTATTTAGTCCAGTAAAAATGTATTTTTACCCTGCAAAAGGTCGGTCAGGTTTGGTTTTTTGATATGTTTTATCATAAATACCCCTAATGTTAATGTCAAGTTTTTGACCTCGTGACCTTTTCGGAAAGTGTTGAAAATGGGGGTTGAACTTTAAAAACACACGTTTTTGAGTACGCTAAGCAAACGGCTTTTTGAAAAAAAAAATTTTGATTCATTTAAATACCTGACGATATAGGCACTCAGAATCGAATCGAGACCGCTACTCTAGGATCAATAGTTTATGAGCTACGATTTTTTGAAGTTCACCACTTTGATTGCTTAAACCGCAAATGAACTGTTTTTGCTGTTATCTCACGTCTCGTGCGCTCCAGGCTGATGCACTGGTTACATCGAAACAAATGATATGTCAGTCTAATGGGCATTAAATGCTCTTTATTATGGTTTTTTGTTTGATCCAATTGGATGAAAAATGACCACACGGCGAGCAATCAAACTTGGAAAATTATTGAAAAAACTGCCTATATTTAGTATTGCTTCAGTGTGCTCTAAAACCTGCCCATTATAACCAATCTCAAAAATTTTACATTCCATGAATACGTGACATGAATATGGGGCACAGAAGTGCAAAATTTTTTTTTTTTCTACTGACACCCTTAGACCAGTGCAGCTTTATTTCAAACGGGGCGCGGACTCAAAAATAACTGGTTGTTTTTGTTTATTTTGGGAAACAGAAATATTTCTAATTTACAAATGGAAAAATGACTTTTGCTACATTTATGTACACTAATTCACGCAAAATTTTCATTTGAAACATTTTTTTATATCTCCGATATATATTCAGTAAGCGCCAGCCAACTGGAATAAATTCATTATCTAAATTATTCTGCACATTGAAAACAAATCCCGAAACACGTAATTTTTAGTCTATCACATGATATCCTGTAAAGTGAAAGTTTCATTCCTAACCTCAACCCCTTTCGAGTTACAGTTGCAACCCCCAAATTTTTAAATGGAAAGCGGGGTTTGTGATATCTCATTTGAAATGTCTCTTCATGGTCTATTCAAAAATGCTATGGTTTAAAAATTTATTGCAAAAATGAAGAGTAAACAAAATTAATCTGTTTAACGAAAAAACAAAAACAAATAAAAATAGAAGATTGAAATATTTAGTTTTTTTATCTACACATACACGTGATTGCACGTGCCAACTTAAATGATATCTAACCAGCTTAAATCGCAAATGACTGCGACTGTAAGTTGTAATGATATTTAAAACATCAAAATCGTTCGTTTCAAAAAGAACATAAGTCAACAAAATTGCAAAGTGACTTATTTTTCACATAAAAGAGGGTTCGAACCAGGTAGATAGAATATACCGAAAATGTGCAAGCTTTGTCATTGAATGTTTCATATACCAAAATTAGAATTCTCTTGCTGCAGCAGACCCCACAACAAGACATTAGTATCTTAAGTACCCCCAATAAATTAAAAAGACAGATGCCTTCAGGCGATCTTTTTCTTGGTCATTTCTCGGCAGTTTTTTTTACATGAATTTACAAACATTGAAATAATTAAAAAACGGTAGTATATGAAGAAAAACGATATAGTGAGGGCCGCCGATAAATGAGTAAGCTACAAGACCATTACAATTTTAAATCAAAATGTTGAAAATTGGAGGCGTACAGCAAGTTGTACGACTAGGTGAAATTTGGACATTTTAATTAATAACAAGCTTAATTGACATAATATCAAACTGTAATTAAATGGAAGTCGTCTGGCTAGCGTGTACTCGTCGTATAAGATAGCGACCTTCTTTTCAAATTTGAAAATGAGACCGTACGGACAACGTACAAAACCATTGAATTTAGTCTCGGGGCGCCGAGGACTGTTAAGGGTAAATGTTTATGTTCCGACCTTGGCTAAGTAATTCAGATGCAGGTGCTACAACACGTTTTGACCATTGCGAGTATCAATTGTGCAATTATTGTTATATCGCAAATTTACCGTGAATCTAAAATTGCAGTAACGCCTGAATTTAGCAAAAAAAGCAAATGTTCAGAATAACAAGGCTATTTGAAATTAACTTTTGTCACGCGCTAATAACTGCGATACTCGAACCCGAAAATCAAAGGCACTTTACACAACATTGCACACTCAATGTAAATATGACGTCACTTACAGAACTCGAACTCGATTGATTTTATAGGAAATTATAAACTTTGACATATATTTTCGAACGGGTAAAACTTTCAACAGCGACCTTTTTAGTTTTAGTGTTTTGTTACCGCCAAGAGAAACTTACCTACAGTGGTGAGCAGCATATTGTCTAAGAGGAGGGCGATGGCCACAATGACGAGCACGAGGCGGCGAGATTCCCGGCAGCGTTGCAACCAGGAACTTATCCGCGTCCCCGCCACCCACTCGTTCACCACCGTCATGTTACTGCTTTCTGAAAAACAAAGAATTTTAGCTCGGAAACGTTGGCGATTTACATAAATTTCGAGTAGGTACGATTTGTTCAATAATTTTCAGAAAACGTGCAAAACTGAAAGTACAAAGCTGAAATCACCTTGATGCAACGGTGATTATGTAAATACTCTCTGAACGATAGCATTATGCGAATATTTGAAAGCGTCAGCTGTCGTCGGTCGCCCTTCCTAAGAAAACACTGTGGCCAAAAAGATTGATATTTTATATAGCGGCTTACAATTGTTTATTTTACAAAAATAAATATTTGATTTTAATTAAAGAGGATTTGCGGAAGTAAATCACCCACGATTGTGAAGATTAAATAATTAGTTGACATGATTTTTTTTGCAATTAATTTTCGATGTAGAGAAGGACAGAGAGCAAAAATTAAGATCTTCAAGCAGATTAAATTAAATTCATTTTAATATCGGTGAACGGAAGTCTGAGAGAGCGGCCTCGGGGGAAAAAGTATTACGAAGCTCAAAGCATGATTACTATGACTTGCAGACTTCTATATATCTACAGATATTATAAAATCGCAGAGGCAGATTGAAGGAGCTCCTGCCGTTAAGTTATGTCGTTGCAAATTTATTGTGAAATATGAAAACTGAATCTCTCGATGTCCGTTGCAAAGCTTTATGAAAATTTAATTAAACAATTTTATTTCTTTAAAAAGTCGCGCGACAGGAAATTATTGTTGACGTCAAAAATTTAGAAAAATTTGGGAGAAAGGTGAACACGTTTTTATCGCAAGTTGCTGTGTAGTTTGCAACCGAAAAACTCATCAGTCAAAAATGCTATTTTATCATGACACATTCGGCATCTCTACTTGAATACCGATGAACCATCAATTATAAGGTATCTTGACCGCGTTGCATACATTTTGCAACAACATACACTAAACAAGAAAACACATTTAAAAACTCTTTTCAAGATCTTGCTGTGGAATTAAAAATGAACCAATTTTTTCACGCTTTAACCTCCCCTAACTTTTTATGAAATTGCGATTGAAGAAAAATCTTATCGAAATTTTATACGTTAACCTTTTAGGCTTTAAAAGTACGTCGATAGAGATAACACATAAATACCTACTACGAGGGGATTAGAAAAATTTCATAACCAAACTATAAATATATATAACTATACCTACTTTTGAGGTAGGAAATATATCCAGCATTGTTTTTTTGATTATGTTTTCAACCTAACATTAATGAAGAGGTGATTCGCCCCCATCGATTCGTCCCTGGTTAATTCGTCCCCCGAATAATTCGCAATTTGCCCCCGGCAAATGTATTGATAAGTTATCATGCGATTGAAACAATGAACAGTTCTTAAACGAAATAAATACATACATTATATATTTTCTGACTTACAATTAGTTTTAATTCTGCTGAAAATGACGCACATATTATACAGTGTGTTCACCGAAAGTGGCAATAATGAATAATTCTTTTACTTACTGGATACAAAACAAATTTTCAATAGTAAGTATTAAACTGGAAATTTTACTGATGGAAACTACTTAACTACTTAGCCGGAAACAAACAATTTTTTTTTAAATGACACCATACTTAATTGTTTTTCTAACATTTTTGCAATTTTGATTGTTTTCTCCTTAAGTACGTATACAAGCTTAATAAGGTTACATAAGAAACAATTCGAGAAGACCGACATCGATTTATAAGATAATAATTTTTGGTGAATGAAATCGTAATTCAAAGCGAACTGTATGCGGTAATTCAAAAGATACTCATCAGCCCAAAATTATTTTGTACAAATTGTGGAATGGTTAAGAAATTAAGGATGATTTCTTAGAGTAAACGGTTCAAATAGGAAGCCACGGATATTTGTTTCGAATGAAAAAAAGAGAAATTCAGGTTTTGTGCCATTTTAAAGTTAATGCCCGATCTTCTACTGACCATCTAGCTTGAGAAGTGAGAATGTGTTTGATTAGTTCACAAGATATTGAAAATACAAAAATGTCGATTTAGTGCAACACTTACGTCGATAAGATGTCGATCGCAGATTAACTTTTATTGCAAAGTTATGGAAGAGCTTCATGAAACCCCATCATTTTTAGACACTATTTTATGGATGAACGAATCTAAATTCACTAATATTGGAGTTTCTAATAAACAAAATAACTATTACTGGTCCGATGATAATCCACATTAGGTAATGGCAACAAATAATCAAACTGCGTGGGTACTAACGTTTGATCCGGTGTAATTGGAAATAAACTATTACGGTCCTATTTTTATGATGGTAACATAAAC
Source organism: Dascillus cervinus (assembly GCA_949768715.1). Classification (NCBI taxonomy): domain Eukaryota; kingdom Metazoa; phylum Arthropoda; class Insecta; order Coleoptera; family Dascillidae; genus Dascillus; species Dascillus cervinus. The sequence goes on along the minus strand of OX458316.1, from coordinate 12,415,555 downwards.
GCTGTGAATTGTTTGGAGCTTTTACATAACGCGCTAATAGAAATCATGGATTTTTCACTACTACTTCGGTAAAGTATAAACTTACAACAGGATGGTGCACCAGCTCCAAATAACTCTACTTGTTTTACCTTAGAATGCGGAAAATCATTATACCTGGTGAATGATATTTAATGTTTAGGTTAAGTTTATCATTTTCCTAAAACGGTGTTTATTTTAAAGGTAACGCGGTAACATACATGTAGGACTATCCAGTATTTGAAAATACATACGGAGACGAATTATCCCGGGAATCAATCGTCGAGACAAATCGCCGTGGACGAATTGACCATAAACCAGAATAGATATAGACCACGCACTCCTATTGAGTCACATATCTTAGATTTAAAATTACATCCAGATAAAATGATAGGTAAATGTTATAAAATAAATCACTTTCGTGTACCGACATATTTTTCTTATAAAAGCTAAAAGCCATATGTTGAAACATCTGTTAATGATGATCAACGTTACAAAAATTAAAAATCCAACGTTTTCAATCGATATTATCATAACATCTGTTTCCTATTTGATATGATAAAAATGTATAGATGAATGAATGTAATAATACCATACATTTATAGTGGGATTTCTCTTAAACTTTTCGAAAGTTTATGACAAGATCAAATTTAAATTTAGCCTCCCTATTTGTCGAAATTCCTGAAATATGCTGGGAATGATTTTTTTATAACCAAATTTATAGCGTCGTTGATTGTCTACAATTTTAATCTTTCAACTTTCTAACATTTCCTGCAAATAAACAAGAATTTTACATTTACTTTTATGGTAGTTATTATATTCCACTCTTTGATGTTCATGTTTGTAAAAACATCGCCTACAAATTGTCCCACACCTCATCATTAATTAAAGCTATTCAACAACGATATTTTTAACAATGGTTGCAATGAGTGTAATTAATATTTTTGTATTATCTGCCAAAACAATCGCAAATCACAGCTTTTTACTTCAATCATCTTTGTGAGCAAATCTCCAGAGAAATTTGTTATTATTTCAGGGTATTATTACCCACTGACAAATACCCGGGTCTTATCTTTCCCTCTTATCGATGATGAAACCGTTCCTTTGTCAACGAACACATGGTTAAACTTTTTCAAAGAAATATATTTTATTACGCTCATTAAATAGACTGTAATTTTATTATCTTTTACCATTTCTAGAATACAAAATGTGTAAATTGACTGCAAGCTCTCGACGATGAATACCAAGTTGTGCATACAATTAAAACGTATCTACGATTTTCACCTCTCATTTTTTATTACAATTTTATGATTTTTGCTTAAGCGTTAGTTTCAAACAAACTATTACTCTGAAATGTACAAAACCATTTTAATTATTTTCTTTTACTGAAATAGGAATAGTCACTAAATTATTTTCTGAAAATAATCTTTAAAAAGGCACGTGAAAGTGAGTATGACGAATCGCGGAGATTAAATGCGAGAAAATGGCAATAACAATACATTTCAAGCTTAGCGATTTTAGTGGGAAAGGAAAAGCCTCCACTACTTTTTGCAAAGCCAAATGTTTTAGCATCTCGTGAAATCCTTGAAAAAAAAGGACCTGGAATGAATCAACGTGCGGTGAATAACTCCGGATACAGTTAAAATTGGAATCAACACGTTCGCGCATTAAATTGTTAAATTTAAATTAAAAATTATAAATAGCGATATTAGCTGGTCACGATTCTTCAAACGCCACTTACTTTTAAATAATAAATGAAATTCAATTTTTTGTATAACGACAGGATGCGAATAAATATATTTTGAATTTAGAAAATTCAACGTTTGAATAAAGAGCACAAATTTTTGCATCCACTGAAGCAATGTTAAATTTGCAGGCCACTCTGGAGCAATTTCGTAAAGGGCATCTAATAACTTTGCTAAATGCATTTTATAATTAACTTTCTCTGTGCGCCTTTGACTGGTTTAAATGGAATGTCTGAATATGTTTCGTCATATGAACGTTTTCAAAGTTTAGTATTATAAATTTAGTTAATAGACCATTTCCTAATTTGATTAATATGTAGCGGTAAAGTAATTTAAATTAATTGCCTCTAACTGATTTTTGACTGCCTAAGAATTTTATCAAAAATTGATGCAGATAAAATAAATTATCAAAATTCAACCCTTTTTTAAATAATTATTGAGAATTTTTATTTAAAGTATTTAAAGTATTTGTTCAGTTCTCATATGAGGACGCTAGGATATTTAAATTTAATATCTTCAGTTATTTTTACCAAATTTAATTTCGTTCAATTTGCATAATGTAAGAATAAATACATGCCATTAATATTAAAATGCGGCCAGCATTCGAAAATATAATTTATTATTTAGTCGACATTACAGTAGAACCTATCGCTGTTATTGCCAATATCAAATTATCAAATATGATTTAAATTTATATTTTTGTACCTAAAATACTATGCAAGGGTTAAATAAATTATACCCCACTAACTAATAACGCCAAACCTAAAGTTGCATACACAATTAATAATAAATAATAATTAATAATAATAATTAAAATTGTTTTCTATTACCAAAACTGTATAGATAAATGGATTTAGAAAGCTAATATATTCCATAAAATGCCCAGATAAAATTCGACATTTACAAACGTTCAAAACAAACCCCCCAATCGTCTACCTTCTAATAAAAAGGTGAATTACAATTGTTGCCCTATGAAATGAAAAATACATCGTATACGGTAATATAAGCTCGTGGAAAGCACGCCAAGATCACGATGGGAAATTTCATTTTGTTTACTTCAAAGAAATCAGGGCAAAAAAAGATTTGAAAGAGCCGTACGATTTTAAGAAGATACATGCTATCATGTTCAATCATCTTGCATATAAAATTACATCGAGCTTATTTTATTCGTATTATTGAATTTGGATCAGCGAACACGCGCAGTTGGTTTGTTCAAGTAGGATTTCCATCAACTTCGCCTCCTTCAATTACAGTTTCTGATCATTCCATTCAATACTAAATAGTTTAAATGGTAGGAAAACGGATCGAGTCAAGTGTAATTTACGAATGCAACTCTCTAACTTAATCATCCAATCTAAACTAATTACAGCATCTTTCAATTGGATTTTCCTTATTAGACAAATCCTATATATCTTCGCCCAATTGGCAATTGCGCTTAGACGCTGATTTTATGTATTCACTAGCTGCGTTTGAATCTCAATTTACCAATTAAAACATTTAAGAAATGAAATAATAAATTCTTTATACAGTTTATAACAAACGATACTGAGCAAACTTCATTTCAATTAAAATGTTGTGCAACCAAATAAAATATTGGTTTTTATATGTTTTATATATTTTGTATGCTTGCCAATTTATTTACCTACGCTTTATACCTACCGGTTTTCAGTGAACACACAAAAATAGTTTTTCAATAGAAACCTGTTTGCTTTTAATATAATACTTCCCTAATGCCACTTTAATATCCTGGTCACCATCAATAAAGAAAAAGTGATAATATTTGTTATTGGCTGTAATACGTATCACGCAGTCATTTATGTTTTAATTAAATTTACTTGCTTTCCTTATAAATTATAACTAAAAAGTAACTATTAGAACATTGCTTTAAGCTGCCTTAACCAAATACGGACTATGCTAAGATAATAATTTTATTGTGTAATTTAAATCGTCTGTTATAATTCAGTAACATGATTTGTTATTATTCGTTGGTATCAGCGCTTTGATTTGGCATAATGACTTGTCTTCAATACTTCTACCATTTGGTTCTTATATCCCGAAACCGTAGGAGCAATTTTGTTTACATTTAGTGTAGATCAAAATTATGTTTTCTACTGATTCAAATACATCCTGGGAACTGTCAATTCTGATAACATTGGACTCAAGCCCAAGAATAGTTTTTAAAATAACACAGCCTAACAAAGATATCTATGAAATGTGAATGATTGGTTGCATTCGAAACTAGCTGGTGTTATTATCCTTCTTGAATAACTCAGTATAGTGATGTACATATAATATTGGGCCCGAAGATATGCACCAGAAAAATTACTGCATAAAAGTCAATAACTGAACTTATTGGTAACCCACTTGTCGCTAGGCCGGCCTGAAGTAATAAGGATTATGGAGATGAACAAAACAAAAACTATATTTTCTACTAATGTAAATAATATGTCTTATTGTAGGTATTCTAAGTATATTAGAGTCTCTGTGAATATGTTATCGATTGACAGCTCTGTTTCTCAAAGAAAAAAAAAAAAAAGTAATCGAAACTTTTCAACTATAGAACGAAGAATTAAATTTAGATCTTTTAAAAGTTAGTGGGGGAGATTATAGACGGCCGCTGAATGTTCGAATGTTTGTTGGAGTGTTTGTTCTTGATGCGTTTTGAAATAATTTTCAATCGTCATAGACATGCACAATTCGTTTTGTTTTTAGCGTTCGTAAAGACATCTTTGAAACGGTAAAACTATGGCATCCAATCATATATATTTGTTAACTTCTTTCATTACACCACTAGTGATGTAAAGTGACATAATACATCTATAACAAAACAGTTGAAGATGCAAATGTAATAAAACCTTTTTTTCTCTTGAGTTATCTTTGCCTAATATTTCTTGTAAAGCAAATAACTACTATATTTTTAGCAATGAACTGATCTAGCGGCTCCAGTTTCCAGCAGAGGCCATATTTGGCCAATATATCATAGAATTGTTTGATATTTAATCAGTTATATATTAATTATTACAAACATTTCACATGACTTTTTAAATTTGAACAAAATTAGAATTGTGTTTAATAAAATGTGAATATTTTTATGGGATTATAATTATGTTTAGTTATAAGTTTGTAACACCCAAAAAAAATATATTATTGCGACGATCAGAATTAAGCTATGTCCGTCCATCCGTGCAGATATTTTCTTCGAAACTAAAAGTCTGATAGAGTTGAAACTTAGTACACATATTGCCAAGAGGACAAAGAAGACGTCTACGAAAATTAGCTCCCCATTGCCATTCCCTCAATTTAATAAAAATCTTTTATCTACTCTCAGAAGATTGTTACAGAAATTGTATGAACGCATAAAGGATCTAACCTTAATTGTTGGGTGCTCCAATGTTAATGATCATCTCCAAAAAAAAAACTCAATTTTGAAGATGCTGCTATGAAACTTGGTCTATGTATTCAGTTATTAATTGGGCCGGTGAGAGGAAAAGAGGTATAACTCAAAAATTGTTGATTTTGAGTTATAGCACTTTTCCAGCTTCTTAAGTTGAAAACTATTAACTGACCAAGTGATTTAAGTGTAGTTCAACTATTTTTCAAAAGAGAACATCGTCTCGGTGCGCAGTCAAAACCTCGTAATTTATGGGAAACTGAAACGCAAAACTCAACTTTTCTCAAAAAAAAAGACTTATACCACTTTTCCTCTCACCGGCTCATTTAATACGCTACGATCTGATGTAAATTCAGTTTTCAGTTTTTATCATCTGCCGTCGCGACGCTCATTTACGTCATTTTTTATGGATGTTTTGAGCTTTTCTTTTCTTAAATCTTTTCTTTACAATTTTTTAATATAAAAATATAAATAGCTTTTTGTTGAAATTAACCGTTATTTCGTTTAGAAATCCTCTGACGCCACTAGAAATATTATTTACAACTTTCAAGTCACAACCAATAAATCAAGAAATTGTTGTAAAATTATGAAGCTTTTTGAACAAGATGTCCCAGAGATGCCAGGTACTAAGCGGCACGCGTTCAGTATCTTATTTAGTCTTTGAAATTTCAGATTTAGCGTCCCGCCACACAGCCCGGCACCGGCACGGTTGTGACATTTTTATTATGATTTGTGTGAGTATTCGGGGGGTAGTTTTCTTAAAGACCGTTCGAGAGGACAATCGATCAGTGAAATAGTCTCGATGGGACTATTAGCAAAATTTCGAGTTCGGAATTCTATGAATTATTTGCAATCATGTAAATTTCAACAGGTTGACTTAATTGTTTATATTATTTAAACGATTATAATTGATTTTAATTTCCAATCATAAGATAAGTGTTTGCCGTTTGTTGACAATCTTTATTTTGACAGCGAATTAGTAATCAGCGACCTCTAAAATCCCTAGAATTATTAAATTTGCGTATTTCGTTACAATTTTGGTTGAAATAAATTGTCATCCTTGTTATTTCATAATTTGATCAGAATTGATATGTTAGTGGCAAAGTGCACACTTCCTCAACATCTCAACAAAATTAATTTTAAAATATTTTAACAATTATTAATAATATAATAATTATTATAATATTTAGATTTACTTTAAAATTGTAAATAAAAAAATTTCTTACCTTAAAGTGACGGCCAGTCTTTCTTCTGCAGTTATTGCAGCCCTCCATTGTGTATCTTGTTTTTTTATACTACTCTGAACTAAATGAAGGAGCTCATCAAATGAATTTATCGACATCCGATAATAGTCGAAAAATTTATCGGGATAAGCTCGTAATTTATTTCGTAATAAATAAAACTGGCTTTCCTTAATTCTCGTTTTATTCAAAGGATGTACCCAGTATCGACGAGTCGTTTTTTTTTTTGGGACAGTAGAAAACTTATCGCAATTAATTCAATGTCGTCCATTTTTAAATATATTTCACGTCGGTCACAAATTTTTGTGAACTGTTTGCAGCCAAAAACAAATTTAATATATAAAGGAGATATTCGTCCTACATCGGATTTTACCGAAAATAAATGCATCGGCCTGTAATTACCGACAAAAACTACACAAATTGATAAATCAACTTCGAGCCGATACTGACATTTTTATTTTTTAAGTGCCACAATCGTCCGTCACAGACTATCTCAATTTCAACATTTCAAAGTTACTTAAATTTTGTACCTGTAAGCGACAAAGTGCATAATAAATGTATTCTGTGAATGCCTAGATATTTTATGTAAACTTAAGAATTGTTAGATATTTTATTAAAAAAATACCTACTGTATTGAGTGAAAAGTTTTCCTGCTAGTTATGAGTTTTGTAGGAAAAGGTTTAAATGAATATAAATTTTTATAAAAAATCTAATAATTATTCAGCAGCGAAGTGTGCACTTTGCCACTAACATATCAATTCTGATCAAATTATGAAATAACAAGGATGACAATTTATTTCAACCAAAATTGTAACGAAATACACAAATTCAATAATTCTAGGGATTTTAGAGGTCGCTGATTACTAATTCGTTGTCAAAATAAAGATTGTCAACAAACGGCAAACACTTATCTTATGATTGGAAATTAAAATCAATTATAATCGTTTAAATAATATAAACAATTAAGTCAACCTGTTGAAATTTACATGATTGCAAATCATTCATAGAATTCCGAACTCGAAATTTTGCTAATAGTCCCATCGAGACTATTTCACTGATCGATTGTCCTCTCGAACGGTCTTTAAGAAAACCACCCCCCGAATGCTCACACAAATCATAATAAAAATGTCACAACCGTGCCGGTGCCGGGCTGTGTGGCGAGTCGCTTAGTCGGAACCTGATAATCCAAGAGGAAGCAAAGAAACCAAATTGCAGTAGGACCTGTTTTATAATCCCCCTATATATCACTATTTGGTCGGTAAATTTACCATTCTAAGCTATTTAAATCGTAATTCATTGTTAAAAGTTTTGATGATTTTATTATTAATCGAGTTGTAGGCAAAACGCATTTAAAAAATTTAAACAACATTTTTGTGACTTGCAAGATGAAATTAAACGCTAAATTCCACTAAAATTTTTAGTCTTGACTTTTCAAAAATTATATTTTTTTGCTTTTTTACAACGTCTGGTTTATCACAAAAAAAAACGAATAGCACCAGTTTGTGGTTGTACATTACTCTATGAAATAAACAAAATTTAAAGATAACCATTTTGGGCGTGGAGAACTCTGTGCACATTTCAAGTTAACACTCCCAACAGTTCCACGTCCTCTGATATTCGGTAGAGGGTATCATCATATGTTAGGTTTATGCTAAACTCAATACGTATTCTGGAATTTCGTGAGCCAGGTTTTATAGTAGCCCAGTCAATTTATACACAAAAAGGGGCCCAAGCTTGCAGAAGGTTGGTGTATAAATCGACTGGGCTACTATAAAACTAGTTTTCATAATGCGCATTGAGTTTAGCACAAACGTAGCAATAGTCTGTCCCTACCAACTATACCGTCTGTTACGTTTTTTTTCAGTGAAACGGGATGTTTTGAGGTGGGATTGAGAGCTCGTAAGGTGGTGGTAGGGACGAAGATCGACAACCTCTGTCCATCAGCATGAGTTACCATTTAATATACAATGGTCGCATTCAGCGCATTCAACTGTTTAGACAGAAATTCAATTATTTTTTAAGGAATGAATTTCACTGCCGGACCCTTTACCAGTATGGAAGGCAGTGAAAATATTTTCGTTAGTCAATTTTTTGATTAGATAATCATGTAAATACTAGTTTCAACGAAATAACATTGAAATAACATTATTTGACACAGTCATTAATAATAAAAGGTTCATAAAATAACTCACTGCGCATCTCGTAAAAATTCATCCATCCAACAAACAAGTGAAACATGAATACTGCATTAAATTTTCAATCTAATGTTGCAGATAGCTCCATGCGGCTATTTAATTAGTCACGACAGACATTTTGATCCGACGATTTGAAATGTTTTACAATTACTGCAATAACTATATTTTATGTTATTGAAATATCTTATATTTTAAAATTACATTCGTATAAGAACGTGGACTTTGTGCGATTTGAAAAGTGACTAACAATCGCATGCTGCTGAAGGCAGGAAATTAAATGTCTAAAACAATAAAATTCTTGCACTTCTACCCTCGGGAGAGGACTACAACAAAAATCGATCTACAAGGCCGTCTAATTACACGCGTTATCTTTATTGCGTTTATCAAAAATCAAAAAATTATCCGCACAGAAGATGTTATAAATTGAGTTTATTATACGCATTATGTCAGCACGCGGGGTGTAATGCAAGGGGGATAAGGTTGAAGGCGATAAAAGAGAGGTTCGCGAATAGTTCAGGGATATGATCGACGTTTGCGGATCAATAGCGAACCACAAATGACAAACTGTTTGTTCACTGACCCAATACGTTTACAAAAACTTTGTTACCTAGTTCCGATTTTGAATATATTACGTACAAGTGATTGAATTGAACATTGAAAGAAAGTTTAATCGCGATTTTACTGTATGTGCAACAAGGAAATGCGTGGAATGGCAGCAAAACGTGTGAAATTGATTACTACGTCGATTATAAGATATCTACGGTGCATGTTATTGAACCACTCATGACAGTATCAGATGTAAGGCTGCGAAAGACAAATATTTAAGATTTGTTTGGAAATACAGCAAGGTTGGTAATGATATTCATTGAGTTTGCCGTTTCCATTCACAACATTAATTAACATGAAATTTTCAAATTTAAATTATACAATCGCAAGAATTAAGACGAACAATTTCGGTTTCTAATCTACCAACACTCAGATTTGATCTATTTTGGTCGCACAAGGACATTGTCAAAGTTCACAAAGATCTTGAAAGAAAAAAGGTCACTGGAAATTTGGAAATTTAGTTTAAACCAGCAACGCTGAAAATTAACATGAAAACTCTATAAGCTTCTTAAATTCAAGTTCTGAAGAAGGAATTAATACCAAATTCGTAAAGTAAAAAGTAAAACACCAGTCAGAAAATCTTAAAGTAGACAATGAGAAAATTTGTAGTTTCTTTGAATTTTTCTATTTTGGAACGATAAAGTTATCAAACTTGCATTTTCTTTAGATATTGAAATACAAGTCAGGAGAAATTTGCCTTTTTCCGACAAACGATTTTCAGCAAAATCTAAACAGCTCTTAATCACACTGTAACTGCAACTACTAAATATAACGAGAAACAAATAGCCAATTTGAACTGACAACTTTTCTGCACGGAAATAATACTTTAATAAAGTAAAAACAACATTCAAAATAAATATTTTAAAAAAATTGCTTTGAAATAAATCTGTTGAAATTTTTTAAAAATCTTCAATTATCAAAACTCAAAATATCAGAATAAAACCGTAATTAACATTCATTCATCAAAAATATAGTTATATCTTTCAGTTTTGATTTTTTACTTTAACAAAAATAGCCATTTATAAAAATGTGGGTGTAGCATATTTCGCATGAGGAGAAATTAAATAATGTCATTTAGTTTTATACAGAGTGAATTAGGTATATCTACATCACACACGTATATCAAAAACGAGGCCAAAAATTATAATTATAATTGTGTCTTAAACAAATAATTTTTAAAGTATCTAGCAATAAAAAGCTTTCTAAATTTAACAATGCTGTGCAGTGGGTACATGCATTTAGTGAACGTTGATCTGATACCATAATTCAGTTGCAACGTCTTTGAGCAGACTAAATTATGAGTAAACTAATTATCGAAATGGTACAATTTCTGTTTGAGTATTTATTTTACTTGTTGGCCTGTGAGTTATTGATACTAACTATTTAAATGTATTTTTCTACGAAAATGTGGATTGACAATCTTTCTGATAAGAACATAAACTTCGGAAGTGGGCTTTTGAAACACGCGTACGGAAATAATTTTCCGCGCGCAACGTGAGTGGGGAATTAGTAACCAGGACTTTTCTCGAACATTGAACATAAGATACAAATATCCCTATTAACTTATAAATTCTTTTCCTTTTGTGGGCTTATCATTAATTATTAGTAGAAATCAATGGATGAAGGAATCAATTAACCAGTAATTGTAAGTTGATTTCTACTAATAAATATCCCTATGTTCAATTTAAAAAAAAAATTGTCACTCAGTCAATGTATGTAACCAAGCATACTCTAACGTCAACTTATTTTAGGTTATGTATTATTAAATTGTAATGTCAATACGTTAGAACAATAGAACAAACTGACTTGTCTGAAGCTATTGCTATTTTTGTGTCAAATCACAATATTAATCTTTTCTTTTTTCGAATACATGTTAAATTTCAAAAATTTCAAACTTAAATTTCAACCATTTTATTTCTAAATTACAAATCATTTGTATTATCAAGGATTGCTGGAATTTCCACTACTGATTGACAATATTTTTTTTTATAATTGAACATAGGGATATTCACATTACATGTTCAATTTTTAAAAAAGACACAGTATACGTGAAAGGTGTTTCATTACAGCCGAGAGCTAAGATAGCGTTGCGGTTAGCTAAGCTCGAGGTTTAATGAAATTTTTCACTGAAGTATGTACCTATACGTTTTTTTTAAAGTAAGACAAAATTGAATAGTGATTTATTAACATTTGACAAAATTTGTAAGTTAAATTTGAGGTTGGTCAGTATCTGCGTCATCTACTACATTATTTCCGACTTCTATGAGGTACGTATTAAACAAGCTAACAATAAAATAAAATGAAGTTTGAAAAGAAATTATAGAAAATCCACATTTTTTATTCCGATTCTTACTTTTTGCTTCTGCATTGAAATAATCACATGAACTGAACAATATGATTATTCCGTTTCATAACCTAAACTAAATATCGACCTATTTTATCCCTAAAATTAAAAATATATAATCAAATTCCAGTTCGTGAAGCAGATAACTAATTGGTAAAATGAACAGTTACTGATAGTGTGAGCGTTATAAATAGCTATCGAAGGAAAATTTGCAACTGTGAAGAAAATTTGGATTCATTGAACTAATTGCATCAAATAATTTAATTGAAAAGAAAATTCACAAATTCAAAATATAAACAAAAATTACTTTTCCAATTTAACACGTTAAGTCTGAAATTTAAGTAAAATTTAGAAAATTTTTCAAGAAGTAATGGTATTGAATAAATGATCTTTCTGTAGATATCTTAGAAAATCAATGAATCTTGCTACTTTCGTAACCATAAAATCTGCACATAATAAAATTTTTGTAGTTTATTAAAAACGTATAATTCGATCATAGTTTCAATCTCCAAAGTTTTCCGTGTTCTAGAAGTAATAAACTGCAAAACTAATTGGTTTTGTAAAACAAGGCATACTTACTCAAGATAGACGTGAAACGTATAACGAATAACCACAAGACTGTCAGAAGGTGAATTTATGTTTTCAGACGTGAGCTGGTGACATTCTATTTAAAATAAAATAAATATGTACAGAACTCGATCGTAAAGTTGCACCTAACCCGAAGTTGATCCGATTGATTTACACAAATCCCCCAACACATGCCTTCTTACCTTCCTAAAATATACACAAGAAAATTCGGATGATATAAATGGTTTCAGGGCCCTTCGCGCGTTGTAATTGAAACTTTTTGCGAAGGTAATAATTTTTTTTCAAAAATTTATCAAGTTTGTCTTGAGACCGGACCAATCTTAAAGACCGAATGTTCAAACCGCAAGTGACTGGTTTTTCAAAACCTGCATGCACACATCAAAGTCGAGTCGTCATCGACTAATTGTTCGAGCAAGAAGCGATCATGGTGTGTACTTACATGCGGGTGGACAGGTGCCGCAGCTCTGGACTGACGTTAGTCCATGGCGGGCAGGTCGCCCAGGCGCCTGCCGCCTTGCCGTACCCGTCGCCTCTGGCTCACGCGTCGACAGGACTTCCAACTTAGTGCCTCGCGATTGCGCACGGATACGCTAACCACGCGCGTACTGGCATCACCAGGTCACCACCGCTGATATCATCCCCGCCGGCCCACTCAGATGCACTTGATTGGTCGTCTCACGCATGCCACTTGTTGAAGATGCTCGTAACTGCAGTATAATTCGGATGGAGGGACTCCTTTTTTCAAGAAAGGTAATCTACTAATAAGGTACATATTTCTCTGAGGACGCTGTCCGCACATCTTAACGAAATTCAATTAGAACATATTAAAGGAGGCATTCTTCAGATTTCTTCCTGCAATGATCAACCCCTCTCGAGACATCGCGAACTCTAGTAAACATGGCCAAAAATATTAATACATTTCCATGACTTAGATATAACAGTTACTTAATAATCATTTCTTTGGAGAAAGTTTGCTTTCTTCATATTTAATTCTACAAGTTGCGAAAAACGACCTAATCATTATATCACAATCAATTTCAGAGTAAAAAGTGCAGTAAAGTAGGCAATGAATTAAAATACAATTTTACAAAGTATAAATGATTAAGTAATTAAATTTTCAACCATCCGTCGCATCGGTACGTTTGGTGATTATGTCACCGAAAATCTGGTTGTGATTTGAATTGTTCAGTTTGAAACTATAATTTAGTAAAATAATTGCACGTAACTTGGACTTAATTTAATTAGTTTTTATCAAAGAAAAAGAGATGGCAAATTATTATTACATTGATTTTATATTTCTAATAAAGTAAGAACAAAATATCAAGATAAAAATAATTCGAGCAATAAGAATTAATTAAAATATGGTAAGAAAATCATCAATAACACAGCCCTGTAAAATTTGAGTTATGAAAAAGTGTTTGCAATGTAATGACTGATCTTTATATTGTTTGGTACGGTGATTCCAAATATGGTATCCATTTTACTCAGTTACGTAAGGATTTTTCGGAAAATGGGTTTGAATACAGTGTGTCCACAGAAGAGGTTGCCAAAAGAGAAAACTTTTTTATTCTCAAAGTTTTGCTTGTCTTGGATAGTCATAAACAATTGCCAAAGTTTTACTAAAGCGTACAGGGTTCCAAAAATTACAAAACATGAAATTGACCTTAAGCAAAGTAGTCTTATTTTCTATTTTTGTAAAAAATGCTATTTCAAAAAGTTGTTTTAAAACTTAAGAAAGACTTAATACAAAGTTTGGTAGAGGTGGTAACAAAGTTTTGTTTGTAGATACAATTGCGGCCGTAGAACAGTCAATATCAACGTTTATCTCGCAATCGTTTTGCAAAAGGTTAAAAAAAAAAACAACAAACAAACAATTCGAACGTAAATAGGTATGGTAATACTAAGAATTCTTGTTTTTTCAACTTTCTGGCTGCTAAAATCAAAATTTACAATTTGTTAAGAAATGATACGTGATGGAACTTTTTTATTATTTTTCCTGAAACCAGCATCCAAAAATCTATCAGAATCAGCTAATGGTTTCTAAACATTCTTTTGGTTACAGGCCTGTGTAATCATTTATTTATTTTATTTTATACGATTTAAAAAAATAAAGTGTAAGTATTTGGATTGATCTTTAACTCTTAAATAATGTGAGTGCAGGGAATTCAGGGCGATACAAGTTTGGATTATATTAAAATAATTTTTTTCTACACTACTTCAGTGGAAAATGAAGAAGATTTGAGCAATCGGATAATTGATTGGTGTAATGCAATAAAAAACCCTGATGTTTTAAAAAGTTCAGCAGTCAATGAGCTGGTGATAGTCATTTCCAGCAGTTCTTGTAAATTAAGAACCTTTACATATACAGTAAACCCTCGTTAACACGAACTCGGTTAAGACGAACACCTCGTTAACGCGAACGAACACTGCGGTCCCGGCCGGTTTCTTATTGTTTCTTGTGGAATATCGCTCGGTTAACACGAATTCTCGTTAACACGAACTTCGAACAAAATTTTGGAACCTAAAAACTAACAATTTCGTTTAGCACGAACACAACACATGTTTTACTGTCTTACTCTGATTTTGTTTTATACATTTAGTGTTATTTATCTATCTAAATCTTTTTTTTTATTTATAAATTTATATAATATTTTTATAAAAACTAATATACGTACACTTGCCTAACGATAACATAAAATAACATAACATAAGTAATAACTAGAATAAATAAACTGTACCAAGAACACTAGCAGTGTTACCTCTCAGTATAGCCAAACTTATTCGTTGCTTCAAATATGTTTTGGCTTGAGGAATTCCCGTTGTTTGAACAATCGCCTCCCCAAATCTTCAAGGAGAGAAAGGGCATCAGCACTCCAAGGACCCAAAGTTTCCACAGCGAAGGCGACGAAAAAATAATCATCAGAAATTTACTTATATGTTTTTTTCTTAACATTTTCTGCCAAGTGTGCGGCAGATCATGCAGAAAATGAAAAATCAGTCAAATGAGAAGGGGTAAGTGTATCCGTACAAGTAAAATCCCAAACTAAAGATTTACCTACTTTCCATGGAATAACTTTAATACCATCTGGACGTTTGCCATCATCCCTCAGAATACTAGGTTCAAGGATACAAGGGATGTTGGCAGAAGAGAACGCACGTTTAATAATGTCATTAATACAGCTGTGACGAGAGAGTCTACCAGCACTTTTGATGCACGATAAACCATGATGACCCAACGAGTCTACAGAAGAACCGCACGAGCAGATATGAGGATCATAGAAATTGATGCCCAATCTAAGTGAAATTGCAATTTGTAAAAAGTTTTTTTCTAAAAGAGTACTTAATTTACAAGATGGAAGAGCTTCAAGCCAAGCTCCAGATTCAAGTTCAGATCCAGCTAATAAGATAGTTTTTTGTGTGATATTTGAGGAAGATAATAAATTTTGAAATATTTTCTCACAGATAGGTAAGTCCCAATTTCTTTGAATAGAAAGCTTTTGGAAGTAAAGACGAATTAGAAATTTCCTTCCAATAATCAACAGCCTCGTTAAGGGATGTAATTTCAAAATTAGAAAAACTAGAAGGTAGAAGAGACATAATAAGTTCAGAATTAGAAAGTATAGAAGACAAAAAGGCATTATAGACCTTATACCTAATCCACCAAAACGGATTGGTAATTTGGCTTCGAGTCCAAGATCTTATTGTTAATTTAATATTCAAAATTTTTTCCAAAGAAGAAATAACTATTAACCAATTCAAGACACTCAATTTTTAAATTTCCAAAAACGACAACATCTAAGATTATAAGTGAAATTAGGTATCCAAAAACAATGGCGGAGTAAAAATAAACTAATATGAGGATTCATTTTACACAGATTTGAAGAAAGTAAAGAGAATGAATCAATTTTTTTAGAAATGGAGGAATTGCTGCATCAAAAATAGGACAACCAAAAATAAAAGGTCTTCAACATTACAAACGTGAATACAAGGAACTAATAATTCGAATCTCTCCAACATTGAAGACACGTCTAATCCCGAAACATTATTAACGAAGAAAATTTCGCATTTATTGAAATTAAGAACCAAACCAATTTTCTTAAATTCAGAAATTATCGTTTCTAAGTCTTGTAAGACATCCAAAGCCTTACTACCTAAAGAACTATCATCTAAGTACCAAACATTTAATTCTGAATTCAAATTCTTAATAATTTGATGAATCGATAAACTAAAAATTGCAGAACCGAGAGGGTCACCTTGTTGATTTATTTTCGCATATAAACATGCGACAAAGCAAAAAAATTTAAGTAACTTAAAAACCTATAACTCGGTTAACGCGAACAAATATAACACGAACTCGGAATTTTCCGGTTTCTTCGAGTTCGTGTTAACGAGGGTTTACTGTAATATGAAGTCATAAATGTACCTTAAAAACAATGCGTCTTTCCCCAAAATCTTCAAATAACCCAAGAAATAACCGACCGAATTTTTGCCGCATGTTTAGTAAACATTCTGTATATGATGATTCGATATAACGCTTTTTTACTATATTTTCGAACTCTAACCAATCAGATAAAGATGACGATTCGTTGTAGCGTAGTAATTTCTTTAAATCTTAAATCTATTTTTGCCCTCTGCATTTGCCTTTCTCATAGTATGGTCCGTACATTTTATAAGTGTTCATTGGTAATGAAACAGTGTCCACGTGATCAATACAATTTAGAGTCCTGCATATGAAAACCAACAAAAATTGTACTTATTCATAAAAATGAATAATTACCATGTTTTTAAATTATTTAAATTAAATGTGCAAAGATGATAACACAAAATTGATTGAAAAAATAAATGAAAGTCAAAGCAAATCTTGTTTAGTTTAGGTTGGTTATTCCCTTATCCCTATTTACTGTTTTAAAATGACTTCGTTTAACGCTGTATCGTTTAGCGCTTTTTTCCTTAGAGTATTAAGTGGGGTATTACTGTATGTGTAAAAATATATGTGTAAAATATTCATAGTCTTTATACAAAGTTTACAATGTTTTCATACCTGTAAAATATGATAAAACACATTGATTGCGCATTTCACTCGGCAATAAATATAGAATATTGAGTAAATATTGAAAATATTATGTAATAAACAATGACACGAGTAAAAAATGTCTATGTTATGCATACTAGAGGTAATAACCTAACGTGAACGTGAACGTGAACAGGGCTAGATATTGATGACCACATGACAGTTTAATTCTGAACAATGGAGCTCTTAATAAGAAAAATGACCGATCTAAATAATACTTCACGGAAATATGAAAGCAAAGATAAAATTTATACACGTACGTAGGTACGTGCAGAAAAGAATCATGACTGAGTGGCTTGCTTAAGGATAATAATATCCGATGTCAGAAAACCGCGCCGCAACATGAGAAATCACTAAAAACGTTACGTCTTCGAGGAAGTACACGGGAAGACGATAAAATTCATTAATTTATCGACACTAATGGGATTAGTTATTAAACTTTACGCAACAGTATCAAATGTTTAGAACTAAATGCTAGCAAGAAATTATTTATTTATTTATTTAAGGCTAACAATCTCACAACCATGTTTGCAATGAAAATATTTGTTGTGGGCTTATTTGATAGTACCGAGCTCTTTAATGTAACGAAGGTATGTAGGTATTTGAATTACAAACAACTTACATTTCCTGAGGTCTCAAATAATACCATAATGCTCATAATAATTAATTTTTAAAAATTAATCGGCTTTATATTACAGCGATGATGAAATAGCAAAGAAACGATATTGGAAAGCTTGGATTTTTTTTGCAATGGAGAAGTTTTTACAATAATCTCCTAATATCCACTTTTGTTTCTTATTTTTGTCGTTTGTAAGTAAGTACATATTGAAGTACAATTGAAATAAAAGCAACAACAAAGTTATTATTGCAATTTTTATCACTTCAATTAAATTATAACAACATAAATTAATTTTTAGTCACCAAAACGTAACATTTTAAAATAGTCCAATTGTCAATTCCGTTTGGCAATGAATTTCTTAATCGTGTAAGTAGTCGATTTATCCCCGTCACTGTACCTTCTCTTTCACATCTTCACCACATATTTTCAGAGATTTGGAGAATCTCGTTTTTTTACAAGATAACACTTTTTAAGCGGCGTTCGCTGAAATTGTTTGATTTTATAAGCATCGCACGAATTGCATCAAATTGTTTGAATAAAGTAGAAACTGAGATAACGATTACAATACTCTGAGAAAGAAATAACATCACATACCGTGAGATCAAATATTAACGGGCCAGAGCAGGCAATCGAATTTCTGAAGTCATGTCTTCAATAAGTTACTGATCTTCGGATGTGATGCATTAGCTTATATTTCCGTCGGTTTCAGCCAATCAGGTTCATTTATCAAAGACTTATTACGATTGAAGATTTTAAAACCAACTTTGTCCTACTTGTATTTAATCGCCGCGATATGTATTATAGTTACTTGTAGTGATTGGAATCTAATTTATAGAAAATAAAAAATAAAAATTGATTTTCAATACCTGGTTATATTAAAACGATTTTTAACTCCTCTATTTAAGGTGTTAGTATATTGATACTTGGGCCTTTTATTTCATCAATAGAAAACAAACATATTACATCAAAAACAATTTTATTAGCTTCAGCTCCTTTTTTCTCAAGTATTCAATATTAGTTTTACGGTATAGTTACTAACCAAAATGACAAATTTAAATATTTGATACAGGTTGTCATTGCTAATATTTTTTATCATATGGAAACTGGTAAATATATCTCGGTGGACACAAAAATAGTGTATTGTAATATAAGTAGTCATCCATATATTACGTAACGCAGAATTTGAACAATTTTTACCCCCCCCCCCCCCCCTCTGTAACAGTTCGCAACACTATGTAAGCCCACCCCCCTAAAAGTTACGTAACGCGAAGACTCTACTACCCCCCTTTGGAGTAATAAAAAAATTAATTTAACCCTGCAGTGGGCGCGCAGCGGTACTCAGTACCGCAAATTAAGTTTTTTGTTTGTTCTACACGTGGTTCTAGTCATACATAAATGTTGGCTCGTGTATGTGTCTTTGACCTATCCCACTAAAATCCACTCCACCCTTTTTCTTTATTGAATTCATCTGTTAGTAGCAATCGGTCATTCCCTGAAGGGATCCCAGATTGCGGTATTGAGTACCGCTTGCGCGCCCTAATATGTAAATGAAATTCCTAAATAAAATAGTCACGAAATTACACTATTGTCTCTTTTTATGCGGATTTGAAGTAACACGGTTTGTAATTTCAAGAAAATTGTATGATTGTACAATGATTAATGGTATTAGATTAAAAATGGATTTTACCAATTCAATTTTTTTTGCTTTTTCTTGTAAAAGTTACTGTAATAAAAAAAAATTTTTTTTTTTAACTGCACTATACATTTTTTTAACTTATACTTGTACAAAATGAGTTTTATGTGTAGAAATCAGTACTATCCTAAGTGCGGTACTCAGTACCGCGGCGCGCCCTAATATGTAACTGAAATAGGTGCGCCCACTGCATGGTTAAAAATATTTTTGGTACTACGTTAATATATATTACGTTAACAAAATTTTTAAAATAAAAGTATTGTCATTTACTTATATAAATTCAAAATATGATTTTTGCTATAATTATCAATCGTTATGTAACAACACATTAAACCCCCCGCCCCTCTCTGTAACACGTCGTAACGTGTCAATGATCGCAATGATCCGAATCGGAAGTAGGGGAGACCGGGGCTAGTTGTCACAGGGGCAAGTTGTCACAGTCGCCATAACAGCCAAGATAAACACTTTGACTGTGCGTCGGACCAGTCTGGATAACCATTATAGGTATCTTAATTACCCTACAAAGTTTAATTATGGTAACCTATATAGAGCCTAAATTATTCTTGATTTTGTGTTTGACAGAAGTGTAAGTAAATTTTATCGCCGTCTTTTAGAGTCGTCTGGACCGTAGAAACGTGATTCAAAGTAAGTATCAATTTTATTTTATGAAAGTCTCATCTTTTAGCTACAAATTAATGTAAAAATTATAATGTGAGTTTGTAAGGTTAAAATAAATAATTTAGTTTTCATCTCAAAAGTTGGCTTGGGGTTAGTTGTCACACTGTTTTTGGGGCAAGTTGTCACAGTGGCAACTTGACCCGGTGTGTAATAAACAATATCAAAGATATTTCTGTACCATTTCAGATGGTTAGAACGTACAAAAGAAAAACAAATCGGTCTACTTCACCTACGGATATTTTAATCAGGGCTGCACGAGAAGTTAGGATCAGAAATCCGCCTCTTTCATTTGTTTGTGTCAGTTTATTTGTTTTGTTTAGTTTTTAATACAGTTCTGTTTCCACAATTGAAAAGAATATAAATTCTACTCACTACCATTTTTTTTTGGCCTGTGAGAACTTACCCCATATATTGTGACAACATGCCCCGCCTCGGGGCATGTTGTCACACTTTACATGCAGACAGAAAATATTTTGTTGCACATACGTCACTAGATATAACAAAATCAACTGTTCATAATCTAAATCACGACACTTGTAAGTATATATCTAAAAAAAAAGATATCCCAAAATGTCAAAGTTAAACGAGAAAAAAAAGCAAACGTAAATTTTGTGACAACTAGCCCCGGTCTCCCCTACTATTAGAATTAAGTAGAAAATGAGATAATTGCAAAAAACCGATTTTCGTGACATTTCATCTTCAATATCTTCTGACACGGACACGAGATTATATGAAAATTTTCAATCAGTCTTCAGAACGTCAAAACAAAGGTTTATGCAAGAATACAGTTCCATCGCTTTCATTGCGAAGTTGAATCCTTATTGCACCTTATTTTAAGGTTCTACATTGCTTCTTCATCAGCAACACCGTATGGTGTTGCATAAATGAACCACCACTGCGATTTTCAGCAATGTTACTCTGGTATGACCGAGAAAAACTGAAAACGATGGATGTCGCCTATTGGCCTATTGCAAGTCTAGACAAACTTTTTAGCTCGCGGGACCATACTAGTCATTTTAAAATTAAGGCGAGCCGGACCGCAAATAAAAATAAATTTATATAAAGGGTGTTGTAAGTTTTACCGCCGGTGGCAAAATACTTTGTCAATTCTCATAAATTACATGAGTAATTGTGTATTACTAAGGAACATAGAAACAAGAAAAACATTTTTTAAACAATCAAGTAAAATTTTTGCTTTCTCTCAATTACTAGTTATTCAATTTATTAGTTTTTGTCACGTACAAAAATTAGGGTATTTTCACACAGTTTAGTGTAATTAATTTCACCAACTTACGTTTCTTAAATAAAGGTATTTTTTATATGATATACGAGATGTGACCAATTTATTTAGGGGTACTTGTTGTTGTTGTAGGGGAAAGTTGAAGATCCCAAGATAAAATTTACAGTTACGGAGTAAGGGTCGTCAATATTTCTTCACAAATTTGGTAAGTAGGGTTCACGACAGTTTTCGAAGAAGCGTCCGTATATGCATAGAACATATGCATTGCCCCTAATGCTTTGAGCATTTCTTGTAAAATAATAAACTTCATATTAAAAACTTCTTTTATTTTTCTTTCAAAGGTAACTCAAGAATACAGCTCCGATGAAAACCGAAATGTTGTCCCACTTTAATATGATGGGGTCGCTCATAAAAACTATTATGCTACCGGTTAATCATACTTTCATGTCGTAGTAATTGCATTTTTCGTATTTACATCGTAAAATTGTTCTAACTAAAAACGAATAATTTTATTGCGTATCAAGTTACAAATCATTTATGCTATGAATAATTTGCCACATTCTGAAATAAAAAATTGAACGAGGAAATTTTCCTTTGCACTCATCAAACGTGTATGTTGCATACTTTTCACACAATTTTTAATAGTGTTGTGGCTCCGGCGGTAAAACTTATAACGCTCTGTACTGTTGCATTTCATTTTATTCTTCATTTGTCAATTGTGACATGTTCGGTTTTTCCACAACCTTATTGTATTAATAAAATGTGAGGTATTAATTAATGCACTATTCTATGATCAAAATTTTTTAAATTTTTGAAAAAATTCTTTCATTTCATCTTAGAATGTGATTCTGCATCCTAAATTTAATTTTTTACACCTCCTATAGCACTTTATATAATAGTAAAACAAAATAATTTCCTAACTTGTTAAATTATGGCAGTAAAATACCTTTGATTGTTTGTCAAATTAATCTTAACATTCTGTAATTCCTCGTGCAGATGCTTCATGCCGTAGATTTTCGTAGTTTAACTGAAAAAAGCACTAATCCTCATTAGTCACATATTCTACAAATCCTTTCTTTGCTATTTACATGCTCTTTTTAAAAACTTAATACTGTGGAAGACGCAAAATTGCACATAAATATTTTGGCTATTACTTTTCCAAAGAATTTGGATAGTCAAATAAGTAAAACAGTATTACATTCTGAAAACATAAATAAATATACGCGAATAATTCCAACATAATTGAGAATCAAAAATTCTAGTAGCCGAGAAAAAGAAAATTTGTCCATTGATTTTATATAATTGCATTTTTCGAATCGTCGTCAGTTGGTGTTTAGTTGACGATATGATATTATAAAGTTCAATAGTTTCTGAAAAACAAAAAATGGAATTAAGCAGAGAACATTTTCGAATTATATTTTATTATTTTTTAATAAACGCATGTGAGTGCAAATAATATTCTGATTAGACTTTTAGCGAAGAAGGATCATTCTTGGCTACAATTTACTGGGAGTATAAGCAGTTTGAACGCGAAGAAAGTTCTGCTCAACAATACGGCCAGTACGGAAAAACAATATTCTGCTAAGAAAATAATTCGTCGCCCTAGTCATTATTTGTTCTACATCCAGTTTTGGGGGGTTTGGACTTATTATACTCAAAATTTCAGCCGATACACAATCGATCTATATCCACGCTTGAAACTGTCAACTTTTAAACCATATCCGTATTATATCCCACTCGCACTAACATTTCCCTCTATTATTTGGTCTAAATCCACTTTGTCTACCGTTTAGGCTATATCCATGATGTAATTCAAACCATTGTTTTATATCCGTCATTAACTTTTCAGAAATATTTTGTGTTATATCCATTCCAGGGTCATTTGTGACATATCCGAGGTCGTATTTTTATTATGTGTTTGTACTACATCCACCACGAGTCCCCTGTACACTTTGTGCTATATCCATACAATATCATGGCAGCTTATAAACATACCGTTTTCAAAATGCGATGGTACAATTTGTGCTATATCCAATTAACCAATCAGAATTTTTGTGCTTAAAATGATGCCGTCCACAGCGCAATAGAAAGATATTTACGAGATAAAGATATAAAAAGTCCGCTTAGTCTTATAAAACTTTTATGCAATATGCCAAAATCGTTTAAAATTAGTTGAAAGTCTTGCAAATGCAAATTAATAATTTTATGAACTATCCAACAACTTCACACAACTAACTTTTAACGCAATGCCTTATACAAAAGTGCAACAGATCATTTATAACAATAAACAAGAATAGGTGCTATTTAAATTCATTCAACGGGAATTTTTAAAATATGATTGTAAAAAGAATTGAAAAATCAATAGGTTCGAAGAGACAGGCGGAGCAATTTCCACTTGAAATTCCAGTTTTAATTGAAAAAAAAAACAACAACAAAGCTGATTTAGAACTAATGTTAAAAATAATGAATGGGGCAGATTTAGAATTTTACCAAACAATATTAAAAAATGATGCTAAAGCCAAAAAAATAAACTTTATATTGATGTTTTGAATAATATTATTTTTTTAATGTTAATTGAGCTTAGTTTTAGATATATTTTTTATTGAATTGTGTGCAAATAAAAATTATTATTGCATTCTATCATATACATTTTTTATTGATTTTCAATGCAGATATATTGTGTAAAAAAAAGATATGGAGGAAAATTAAATTTAAAATGTATCGACTTCAATTTGTAGTATTATCCAACTTAAAACAATCATATTGTCTTATATAACTAATAAATAAGCAAATTTGTAAAATAAATGGCGAATTGTCCTAAATCCAAAACAAATAATAAAGATTTTTTGGATAGTATCAATAATTTCAACAAAATTTTATCCATAATATTATAATATCCATAATATTTATGAACCATTAGACTTATGGAGAATAATACAATACGAGTTTTGTACAAATGTGCTGTTTCTGAACAATTGTAAATTTGGATTTAGGACAAATAACGACTAGGTCGACGAATTGTCGAGGACAATAAAGCCGCTATCACATCAGTTACGGAGCATCAATTGAAATTAAAACAATCACTGCAATATCTTTTTTTAAATTTTAGACTGGTAGGTTACAATGCACACGAAAACATTAGCAAAAATTTAAAATAGTGAATAAAAGCAAAAATCAGGAAACATTCTATTTTTTAATTTGAAACACAAATTATACTTTTGCGCAGATAACCAATTAAATAGCTGATTTATATGTATATGGCAACATAACTCATTAATCAATTTGGGCTTAATTTAATTACCAAACTACATAAACCAACCTCATGTGACTTATTTATTTGCCTTTTGTGACATTACGAAAACAGTAGACATGATCGATAGTTTGCAAATTTCACTCGCATTTACTTAAAAATCCCGAATTTTCTTTTATTAAATACCACACACTAATTTAATTTCCCTAAAGAACGTTTAAAAGAAAATCGTACGTGTTTATAAAATTCCTTCGGCATTTTCGCTCTACATGACGTCTCAAGAAAATACTGCTGAATCATCTAGCAGTAGGCATAATTTAATCTTACTCGTCATTCTTTGTTCCTGAAAATCGTGAAACTCCGAAAACAAGTTTATAAATATCGAACATAAGTAAACGTGTTGAACAAATCTAAAATCCAATAAGTTGAAACTGCAACTGTATTCGGATAACAATCTCGTGCCTCAGAACACATCTGGCTAATTCGAAAAGGTTTCCCGAGACTTCTTTTAAAGATAAAAAATAAAAATAAAAAAATAGCGAAACGATCGCTTTCGTGGATGATAATTGCGATGACCTGCAGTTTAAAATTTTGCCAATTTCGAATATTCATTAAAACTATTTCGTCTTATTAAATACACCTGCCAATAACTGAAGTCATTTATCCTCCGTTTATGTGCTCGTCGATGGAATCTCGAGAATTCTTAGACGTGAGGCGCCTGAATCCAATAAAAGACCGTCCCAGTATAAAGGTTTTGGAATGTTCATGAAGCTCTCACTGCGGATGCAATGAAGACGCAAAAGTATTCGTGCAATGGAATAATCCCGGCGGACCGAAAGGATTACGAAGGAATGTTTTACATTATGAATTAAATATTAAAAACTTATTTTTAGGCCAAAACGTCTCCATAATGCGTTATTTGATAAATTGTATTTCGCAGTAAATCATGTCGTGCTCGACCTGCATACTTAATTATCTTAACCATGAAATTCCATTATTCACATCATTTATTTTCACAAAGTGACTGAAGATTACTTAATCAAAATTTAAAAAATCTTTTATTAAAATTTACCCGCTAGGTACCCAATGCCCCCTTTATTAGATTTAATTAAATCGGGGTTTATACCAAGTGGAGCAGACAAATTGCAAAAAAGACCCGATTTGTTTGATCAATACTTTAAACGGTGTAATAAAAAGCTATTAAATAAGTTTCGATGCTATTATTTGCGAAGACTAGCGTTCATGATTAGATAATAAATAATGGCCCAATTTCGGCAATTGGGCTCAGCATGATACTAAAACAAGAATCTAGTTTAAAAATAGTATCGTACGATATTTAATTGGATCTCTGATTTTTATATCGAGTAAAACGAGAGGCATGACAATTTAATTTGTGTAAGTCCTCCTGGTAAATTGCTCTGGATAGATTCCCCAACGCATTGAATGGACTCGCGTTCGACCGGAATCAAGAGAGCACTTCACTGTCAGGTGGTTATGTCTGCTAGCTTGATGTTCTAAATTGCTCCAATTTAAACTTCCAGTGATTCACGCGACCTGCAAAATTTTCTTCGTGCTTTTATAGGCGGAAAAGAATTCTCTAGTTACTGGAAAAGATTTTCAGAGTGTCCCTTTTACACCCAACGTGTTCGCTACATTACGTTCAATTTCAACTCGTTGGCAGGATTGCGCAATCAAAGCAGTTTTACAAAAAGTTTGCACAAAAAATCGAAATCTACAAAAAAGCACGCGGTTCCATTTACAAGCTTGAAATGCCTGGGTCAGCGCAATTTATGCGTATCACGAACTTTTTTAAATGCTTTCAGGGGTCGATTGCACTAACACAATTTCGTTTAGGAAAGCTCAAAAGTGTTATAAAACAATTTACTATTAAAACAAATAATTCACTTTTATTAAATCACATCAAAAATAAGTCATATTAAATTAAGTTTTAAAATTAAAAAATATACGAAAAATCAAATCAAATGTATTAGTATCACTAAAGGACACATAAATACTAAATATGAATTAATATTTGTAAATATGTACTTACCATAATTTGATTCAATCAACGCACTCACTATTTATTCAAATTTGTATACAAATCAGAAAAGTCAATTTTCTTAACAAAATTCAAATACTGGATACAGTGACTTGAAAAAAAAAGTATAAAATGGTTACTTGCTATAATTTCATAAGTTTATTTTTCAAGTACCAACAATTATAGGGAAAAATACTTTTTGAAAATAACGACAAGAAAATTATTTTCCACAACTGGCCTTCAATAGAATTTATATTTTTAAGAATTTCAAATTTAATATCAACTCTAAAATGTGGCTTAAAAGATTAAGAATTATGAATAAGAATTTATTATTGCACTGTTGCTACAATGTGCCATGAAATTTCAGGAATAAAGCTTTCTTAATAAAATACTTGATCTACTAAACATAGTAATTTTTTAAAAGCATTTTATTAGTCACAGCACTTAAAAATTACTTAATGAACAATTTTTTTGTTGTTTCATAACAATAATGATGCAATGTTTATAACCTTAATAAAAAAATACTTAAAATAATATCAAGAAAAGCAATTTATTTCTTAAATATTAAGAAAACGTACATAAAAAAATATTTTTGTGCTGCGATGTAAGTTTCAATGTTTATAAAGTAGAAAAAAGTTGCCCACTCCCAACATCGGTCCAAAGATGCAAAGCTGAATTATTTTTAATTGTAAATAGGGTATACACTATGTAGGTATGTTTTCGCAAATCAGAATTACAACTAAAAATTGCTATTTTTCGCATTGCCAAACAATAAAAGCATCATATATTACTAATTAAAATTAGAATGCATTACAGCATATAAAAAAATCACATATGTAAAGAATAAAATGTGATTCAACTTTTTGTTTTAAAGTAATGCATCAAATATATCAATTTATATATATATCTATATATAATCATTTACCACCACTACATTTCGCTCTGTAACAGTTAATAATATTTTGAGTGACCTGTACAAATAAAGCTAAAATATAATTTATATACTTTAAATTACACAAATGCAGTCCATTGTCACGTTTAGTGCAAAAATCTTAGCCGCTGCGCTCAACAAAAAAAAACTAAACTAATATGTGAGTCGGTGGCAGTCCCGATGGAGGCATCCATATTAAAATGTTTAAAGCGGCAGTATCTGGAACAAACACTATTTAAGCGGGAGAATTCTTTTATGTACATTATACCTATGCAGATTCTCGGATTTTCTTCTCCTTCTTCTTTTTCAAGAAAGATGGAGTTCTTAAGCCTTTTTTCTTCTTTTTGTCTTTCTTAGGTGATCCTTCAGATACCGAACGGTCCTTTAAGGGGGAAGATGTCTAAAAACGTGAAAAAAAACTGTACTTATATCATGAATTAAAAAAGTGCAGCATGGAATGTAAGATACTTCACCTCTTTACTGCTCTGTGAAATGGTACTCAAATGTGCATCTGACTGATCACCATTTACCGTGTTCTCACCTAAAAAAAACAAAATTAATATGTGAAGTAACATTAAGTTGAAAGGGAAGTTTAAATTTCGAGTAAAAGAAACATAAATACCTGATAAGCCCAATGACGCTTTTCACACAATTTTGTAAATAATGAAAAAATGATTGAATATTTATTAAAAATTAAAAACACAAAAATTAAAGTAACTTCAACTGCACAAAACTTAAATATAAAAATTCCAAACAATTTAAAAGTACTAAAGAAAATGTATTTGATAAAAGGTCGTTTTGAAGCAATTAAAACTTGGCCTTTTCAAAACCCATCCAGTCTCCTTCATCACCTGATTCAAAATTTAATGGAGTTTGTTTCATCCCAACATTATTTTGTAAATCATTTGCAGTTAGGTCGTCATTATTATTGCCAGTTCTCGTGAAAGTAACATTAGTATGTTGAATGTGGGAAGCTGAATTTACAGTCCTGGTTCGAAAAAATGTTGCTTCGTTACAAATAAAATTAACTTCAGGACGTTCAAAAGCCACATAAGTAGGATTGTAATTATTGTCACCAGCTCCTAAGTAATCGCCTTTCAAACCCAATTCTTCACATTCATATTCATTTATGTTTCCCATTGAGCAATTATTATTTTCCTCATCTATTAAGTACGGTCCTTTTGAATCACCATTTAAACTATCGTCAGAGAAGAGAACACATTTTGATTCCTCCATTATTGGCGATAAACTTTTTTGATATGAATTACTTAATGAATTATTTAAATCAGAAGGAGGTCTCAAGGGTATATCATCGATGTTAAAGACCATATGTGACCTCGCAATGTAATCTTTTTCAACTTTAACAGGAGATTTATTTATGGAAACCCAGAATTTCTCGTTGCCCGATTTCTGCGATTTTTTAGCTTTAAAAAATGTTACTGCATCAGTAACCCCATTAATGGGAATATCTTGGTGAATTGTAAAATCAGGTGATTTAATTTTAGTTGGGGTGACTGAGTATTGTTCGCTCGAGTTGGAAGTCTCCTTATTATTTGAATAAGGAGTTGAATAAATTGCCCTCTCACTATTTACTAAACTTTCTTCAAATTCGATAAACCGAACACTACCATTTGATGACACATAGTTTTCAAAAAAACTATCTAAAATATCTGAGACAAATTCCGAAATTGTGAACACTTTATCAGAGACAACTTGAGAATTATCACTGTCTTCGCTATTGTCATTGATTCCATCACACAATTCTAATTTTAGCATAATTTGTTGAGCAATATTCAATCTCAAATTATTTTTTTCTTCATCGGTGCAGTTATACTTGGTATATTTTGCATATAAGGCTTCTAGTGAAATGAATAATTTATTTATATTTTCATCATAAAGCACTTCGGGGAAAAGAATTAATTCTTTAATTTCAAAACATTGTTTCACTAAATAGTCATAAATTTCATCAGCCATTTTTACAGCTTTTTCATCCACAACTAACAGTGGTAGTTCCACTTCATGTTCAATTACATCAACATTTTTACATCCACTAATTCCTTCATCATAGCTTGTGATGGTACTGTTTGATACGTCAACATTATTACCACCATGGTTTTCAAATTTATCGTTAAATGCTAGCAAATTATTTGAAATTATTGGTGCATTAACACAACTTTTATAAGAATCACTTTTATTAGAAGGTAATGATTTATTGGTAGCATTTTCCAAAATATCTTCATTTGAGGCACCGTTAAAAGGTAAATCTTGAGTAACAATTTCTGATAAATTACTATCACCATTAAAATTTCGTGTATCTTTAGCTGTTTTTTCTGCTGTTGATGACACTTCTACAAATAAGGATAAATTGTCCACTTCATTAATTTGATCCTCCTCATTCTCAACTTTATAATCAAAACTGGGCAAATTTTTAGAAATATCAAAAACTAACTTCTCATGCAATTTCTTTAAAATTGCAACTTCATACTCAGACACAGATTCTTCCCCATCACTAAAGTCTACAGCTGTTGCAGCATTTTTTAAATCAGGCTTATTTTCGCTCAAACAAAAAGGCGTGTGACTTTGATTATTCTCCTTATCTAATCCTAAGATGCTTATAGTCGATGGATGGGTTTTGTCAATTGCCGATTGCTTTATAAAAGAAGTTTGGGAAGCTTTGTTACTTGTTTCTGACGCTTTTATCAAATTAAGGGCATTTGCAAATGGATAAATAAATTCTTGAAGTGTTTGCATTGAAATATTAAGACCAACTGTATGAGCATTTCCAATATTAATGGTGACCATAGGACGTTGGTTAGTATAATTCATAGCAAAAGTATTAAAATTGCAATATGTTGAACTAGTGGGAGGCGCAAGCCGTACAATAACTGGACGCATACGATTAGCAATGTGAGTATAATGAGCAATATGAAAATGAGTAGGGTTAGGAACAGCATAAGAACCCTTAGGAAAACCAAAATAACTGTGTGTGCGATAAAAGCTTGGTTTAACTTGAAGAGCTCCAATTCGTCGAAAAGCTTTCGTCACATTTATACCTGCAATGAAAAGGATTCAAGTTTTAATATTTTTGATTATAACTACCAATCACTCAATTTCTGATTCTGTAATCGATGGAAGTGCAAACGTTTTATAGATTTTTTCTAATATCTAACAAAGCACAAGCAAGCAGAAATTTGCAAATGCACAACCACTGGTTGTGTCCATAAAACTTACTTTTGTGGCTGCTCACTGAAATTCTTTGTATCTGGGGTAGAATAGGAGATGGAGGCTCTAAATCATGCAATATTAATTAAATTGAATACTACCACTAACTACAACGAAACTTATGCACAAACATTAAATAATTACCTATATTTTTGATAACTTCATTAGGCAGCTCAACGATATCAATATCATCTTCAAAAGCTTAAAGAGACATGCAAAAAAATACATCATGCAATTTGCATCAAGGGAAAAAATGATGGACAATGAAAACTATTGCTGTTCATTCAAAATCAGTGTCAATCTCTAACAGATTCTATTCTCTATTTGTGAGAATAATTCTGTGTAGTGATGAACACTTACCCCCTGTCCATCACTTTCTTCTATTATACTCTAACAGAATAAATATTTACACATTACTTCACTTCCAAAGCAATAAAATTAATTAAACAAATCAATAACCTACCATCGCTTAAAACGACTTCTGGCTGACTTGGTCGGGGAGCATGTTTTGTTTCTATTCTCAAAACTTGAGGTTCTAAAAAAGTGCAGTTGTAATTAAACATTTATAATAATATACGGCACGCATTACCATCCCTACTTTCCTCTTCAGTTTCGCTTGTAACAGATGTTGGAGATCGAATGTTTCCACCATCAAACTTTTTGTTTAAATTAACAGAAGACAGTGCTTCAGATTCACTGTAATCCGTGTCGTCTAAAATAACAGAACTTTTATAATATCAATATATCCCAGGAATAAAAACAGAAAACATACATTCTCCTTTCACTTTCTTTTCAACAACTTTTTTGTATTCGTCAAGTTCTTCATCAGTGACAGAGTCGAATGGATTTTTCGCATATGGAGATTTATACATCGTGGCATTGTGTTGGAAACCTCGCTGTATGATACCTTTAGAAGCCGCACCCATTAATACTACATGGTCACCTGTTTGGGTGACACCGGCATCTTGCATTTTTCGTGCCTCCTCCCATGTCACACCTTCTAGGATGTGAGATTGAGGACCAGCAGAAATCTTGTCTGCTCTTCGATAATCCTTAATCTTTGCCAAAATAAAAATTAATTTGTAAAAAAATAAGACTTTAAAAATTACCTGTTGTTGTAATTGCTTGAACTCCTTGGGGTTTGTATTCTTCGGTACGAATTGGAGTGCAGCATCAATCTTAACTGAAGTACTACTTGAATGTGTTGGCGAACCATCTGTCACCCACTGCAAGACAAAACCAGCACATTAACTGTCTGCGTGTAATAAAACTTCATTATCATGTAAGCCACTAAATGTGTGCCTGCCCTTTGTACCATTTAGCAGTGTTCAATGTACTGATTTTGCCATACACAAAACATGGAAAATACTACAAATTACGGGCACACTAGTGTCAATGAAGTAAGTGACTTACATCTAATTTATATGACCAACTTAAAAAATAAATCATATTATTGTTGTGTTAATCAACTAAATTTTAAAAAAACTTCATATTAAAAAGTGTTGCAATATTAGGGCTGTTAAGAAGATGTCAATATGTCATTAGGAACTGGAAGACAAAAAGAAACCGTTTATTTCAATATTTATTGATATTATTAGTTATAAGCTGCGCAAAATATATATATAATTTATATACTAGATTTACGTAAGAAGCATAGGTAAATAGTTTGTAATTATTTCCTATAATATTATTATTGCACAAAATCTTTCGTCTTAATTCACATGAGTAAAATAATCTCATTGATAACAAAATCAATATAAAAAGTTTTAAATTAATTTCTGTGCAAAACTGAATTACTACATGTAAAAAAAAGAAAACTGGCACAAATGTTGGCACAAATAAGCACACTGATGAAATGAAATAAATATATATCAATTATGAAAAATTGGATTGCCTACCAAATCTTTATAAGGAAAATCAACAACGTAACGATCATTTTAAAATGTACTAAAAATATTGTATTGTATACAAATAGCTGCTTTTACAAAGTACAACTACAAATTATTCCTGCAATTTTTGGGCAGAATCATAATAAAATAAATCTTTTCTCAGCAAATGGTAAAATCATGTAATCTCCATTAATTAAGAAAAATAGTTTTTGTATAGTGTACTCGCTCTCTCTTGCCCCATATTATTTTACTGTCAATGTTTACTTTAAATCATTATGATTGAATTAAATAAAAAACGTCCTATCATGTATATGGAGTGACATAAGAATTAAATCAATATTTATTTCAAATAACTCAATAATAAATCCGAAAACCATTTTTCAATAAGCAGTTTAAAATCATAAAGCGTTAAATGTAGTAAAACTTTTATAATAAAAAGGATCAAAAGTTCTCCAAATTTAAACCAGAAAAAATTGTCATAAAGTAGTGCAATATTTAAACTCTCTTTGAGATACATTTTTAAAAGGGTGGTTAGATAAAATTAGTAATATTAATATTCTGCTTTAAACTAGGGAGAAGTGTTTTAATTAATGGCAATTCTTGTAACAAAATTCCTCTCAAAAAAAATATTTTGAAATCTACCTTTAAAGGCCTTAAATTTTATCGACTACATTTTTTTTTTTGTACTCGACTACATATATCAACTTAATATCTTGACTCTATTTTGAGATTAATAAAGAAGCGTGGAATGTATATTTTGGAAAAATAATGGCATTATTCTTTACTTTCAAACTTAATGTATTCTACCTTTGTAATTTTTTTGGGATCTGGAGTACCAGTTTCCAAAATTTCCACCTTTTGATAAACATTAGGAGAGTTTAACCAACGTGTGCGATCATTGCCCTTGCGACCACCTTCCAATCTCTTCCAAAGTCTGAAAAGATTAATAAATGGTACATTCACATAATTTCACATTATCAATTTCTTACCCTTGTTTATAAAGTTCTTCTTCTTCTAGAAGGTATCCAAGGGATGAGACTGCAGGAGGTACTTCAACATCATTTTTAGGTCGTGGTGGATCTCCTTTGATTAATGGGTGTCTGTAGATGTAACCGGTTCTAAATCCTGCATTATCCAACATTCTCATAAGAGCTTCAAAATCTACACCTCCCACACGCCATTTTCTCTCTATCTTTTCTTCTAGTATAGACGGTTGGTCAGGCCTGGGGCTATTATCAGGTGCTCTGTGAGCTGTATCATACAATTTTTTGCGAACTTCATCTGGTAATAATGTAATATTTTCTACGCCAACATGACTTAATTTGAGCTGTGTTTCACATGCTAGGACGGTATTACGAACATTGAAGAAGGCTTCCTCTATTGTCCCTCCACAGCATACAGCACCTTGGTTTGTTAATAACAGCACCTTATTTATGGGTCCCAAATTTCTGGCAACCTTTTCTTTTTCTTCTGGATCTTGTAACGCACCAGTGTACTGGTGTGTGCTTACTTCACCAATCACAGCAGCTTCTTGGCTAATGGGCAATAAGCCACATTTGAGTGATGATACTGCGACTACGGAAGGTGTGTGAATATGAATGATGCACCTAATATCAGGTCGTGCGGCATGAATGGCAGCGTGTAATGAATATCCAGACAGATTGACGCCAAAATTGGTTGTGCCTTGTTCTATAATGTTTCCCTGCATGTCTACTTTTATCAAACTGGAAGCAGTTAGTTCATGAAAGAGCATTCCGAAAGGGTTGACCAGGAAGTGCTCATCGTCTTGATTTAATCTGGCAGTGATTTGAGAGCCGACCGATTGAACCCATCCGTACAAATCTATCAATCTGAACACAGCTGCCAATTTACACCTCAAAATCTTCTCACCCTTGGCATAACCCATCGCTTCAACCCCGCGAATGTCGTTAATAGGTGAAACACAGTTGGAATTTTTGAATACATTCCCTCCTTGTTTAGATACACCCATCATATCCGAAATCTGCTGCATTAACCCCGAAGTACTTCCCTCTTTTAATTGCGTTTCAATTATGCGTTCTAATTCTTCCCTGAACAATCTACTGCTCATTATGTGCTCGACGCGCCTCCTCCGTTCCATTTCCCTCACATCCGCATCAATATCAGCCGGTCGCATTTTATGCTCATCTTCCTCCATGATACCATCCATAATGCCATTTGTATGAGGCGGCACCTCCGCCTGACTAGTGTCTGCCATACTTTACGTTTACAACTGAAAAAAAAAAAGAAGTTGATTGTAATAGATATTAATTTAGAGCAAAAATTAATGTGGGAGAGGAATGTTTATTGGACGACCTTTTAAACCCTGCAGTTGAAATAAAATTTGTCACAATACAGTATCAACAAATGGAAGCGAAATACTCCAAATATTGTTAATATGTGAAGATAAGTGGAAGCAATATCAACATTGATAACGACTTTACACAAAACCGTTCCAACACAACTTAATTTAGTTTATTATGATGCACTTAAGATAAACATATCACGTGTTTGAACTAGCCTATCCCATATTTTAAAATATTCCTGAAATAATTCCGTACTGATTTTACTGCTTATTATTATTATTATTATTATTATTTTTTTTTTTTTATTTTATTTTTTTTTTATTCCATTGGCTTTTTACAATCTGTACAATTATTAGAATTAGTACAATAGGTAGATGTTGTGTATGTATCGTAATTATGATACAAAGATGGATAGTGTTCCATCAAACGTTTTTATGACAACATTTATATTGATCATGCAAAAAAGTAGGTGGATCTGAACTTGTTGAGTTCGTTCTATAAATAGATGAAATCCTAATCGGCGAAACCCTGTTGCTAATTGTTCACAAAATGGCAGAACACCATGCATAACGAGTCACATTTATTGTATCAAACGATTTGAATTTTTCAAACCGGATAGATTTATTTTTTTGCTGAAAATAATGAACTGCGATAAAGAGCTGTATATAACGATAAGCGTCTTCAAACAAAAGATACAAATGTGAAACTAATAAGGATCAATTGGCGATTAATTGTAATTTTTTCATTCCTATCGCTTTATTTTATTACATTACAATGTTTTATCATAAGTTCATGTCACAATTTACGCAAATATTATTTAACGTGTATCAAAGTGGGACGATTTAAAATTGTACGATTACGTATTCACTAAAGTATTCTTTCAAAATTATCTTTAAACACACATTACATAATAAATATACTGGAAAAATAAATTTGAGCAAAAGTATCGTTTAAGTACTTTGATAGCCTCAAAGGTCAAGATATAGTCTTTCGAATAATCTGCTTAAATAAATGAATATTTTGTCATAGTTATAAATATTCAAGGCGGTACTAAATATAGTTTCTGTGCACTCTAACAGGAATGTATTAACAATTTTTATATCAGCGCTAAACCATATTATTTGGAAGTGTTGAGTATGTTTCAATAATGAAATATAAAAACATGTTTTGATCAAAAACGAAAAAATTATTAAAACGATAACGACAGGTAAATAATCCGCCTAAGGACATAGTAAATAGTTCCTTTTTGCTGATTCACTACAACGATAATGAGCAAAAGTAAACCTGGTTTAGAAGTTACTTGCCATCAGTCAGGATTGTACGTCAAGTCAATGAACTTTAAGGTTATCCTTAATTTCCGAACATATACAGTTACCATTTCATTTACTGCAACATAAAAAATTCAAATGATTTTCAACTACAAAGAAGTATTGTAAACAATGAGTTTAATTTGATAATAAAAATGTTTTCAACCGAAGGAATTACGAAACTGCAGAGTGTTGCCGTTTAAAAACTGTTTACCGTTTAACCTTGTGATAATTCATCACAGTATTAACTAAGTTTGCAGTTGCGGTCAGTTTTTTAAAAAATACACACCTACGTGCAAAATAAAAACATTACTCAGTTATTTCTACATTTATTCTGAACATGATTTTTTCGGAAAACGAAAGCTGGTTCTTCATTTTTTCATTTATGTACAAGTTATGAGCTACCCTCGCCTATCGTAAGGAAGTAGACCATTAATCATATCATGGGTCAAACTTTGACAATGACTTTTATAGTCTTTATCATACTGGGGTCGCATTCGTATTATGTAATATAAAACTTTCACTCGTCTTTTAGAAAATTACATAAAATGTCGTAAAGTTCACAAGTTATCACATCACGGTGGTAAGTAAACTCCGATATGAGTCAGCCTATCATTACAGATATACCTAATAGGTATATTAAATATTATGGGGGTTTAATGTGTTTAAAGAACATCAGAGGGTACAATAAAAAAAGTTGACTGAAGACAAACGATTATAGCTATGCGATGCAACTGTAATGCAAACCGAGAATGTGATATTTAGAATAAGAGAATGTCTGGCATCTGTTACATTAATTTCTCTTACGTCAATGAACTTAATCATCATCTATTGTAATAGTGTGCTCTCAATGGGTGTATTAAAAATTATTGATAGTAACCGGCCGAGGAAATAAAACGAAATTTTTCGCTATAATTGAAGACAACGCAATAAACGTTTATTTTTGGCAAATACTACGCTGTACTTGACTTCTAAAAATCTTAATTCATCTTCGCATCACTATCAATTCGCAATGAGTATTATTTTCGTTACTACTAAATTAAAATAAACATGATTTCACTTTAAATTTGTATTCTTCTTGCTAAATATACTTTACTGAATAATTGGTTTTTGGTTGCAAAATGGATGCCTAGGTAAAAGGGAAAAAGGAAACCTAACTTTGATTTCTTGGCAGTACATATTTGAATAAACTACAATACAAATATCTACAAAAAATACATTGTCACATATCAACCGAAAAGTAAATACCCGGTGGTCCATAGTTGAACCATATTACTTATTTAACATATATTTTGCAATACAAGAAATTTTGTCAATACTCCAATAATTACAACAGGCACCAATAATAAATTACACTATCATTTTCACTTGCTACATATTGTGATAAAATCACTCCGCATTGCAATTAAATGTGCCTTCTACGGAACATGAGGCGGTAAAGGGTTAATTGAGGTTCAGAAAAGGAAGCGAAGGGAAGCATGACATTTTAATTTTGAATAAAATTTAATATTTATTAGATCAAATCATCATTTTGTGGTTCTTGAAATTTGAATTAGATAATATGGATGGTAAAGCATTTTAAAAAAAAATTCATTTCAAGCACTTACAACTGTTGTACAGACACCCAACAGGAAACAAATCGGTTTAATTGCAAAATTGAAATGTTTAAATCAAATAACTGTCTGTTTACAAAATTAAATTTCAAAACGGCAACTTTAAAATAATGAACTTTTAACTTCATCAGGGTTAAAAGTATTCTTTAATCTTAATCCTATTATACACCGTGAATTAATTATGGTCTACTTCTGAATTTTTCTTAGACGCAACCAAACATACTAATTGAAACAAGCACTAGATCTCTAATTTTTCAAAAATTAAAAAATACATCTAGCATTCCATTGTTCTGTGTATGGCCATAACACCAGAAACATTACAACGCGTTCAAAGGTCGTTTTTAAACCGGGTCGAAGTTTGTTTGCTCCACAATGGAACGCATTTTGAACAATTTTTGCGTTAGTTTTTAAGTCCTTTTACGTAATTTTGCTGATTAAATTTCTTACATTGTCATTTTAACGTTTGTAGCCAATAAAGCAATTTTGATTCCATTTATAATTTAAATCAAGTGGTAAGTGGAATTAGTATGTTTGGTTGCAACTAAGAAAATTTCAGAAGTAGACCATAATTGATTCACGGTGTACAACGGTTAAGTTCGTGAATTAAAATTACATAATTATTGGTTGTTTCCAACAGTCTTAGGTTTGCAGAAATAAAAAACAGTTGGTCTTACTCCAGAAATAAGATAATAAACTTACAGTTAACTGCATTCAGAAAAATCTAACATCAATTTTTTTTATTCACATGCGACATACAGCGATGACGTAGTAACTCATTTTTGGCGATTCGCCATCAACCTTAAAAATACTTGTACATAAAATAAAAAACTCGGCATTCTCCGAACTAAAAGATGCTGCAGCGACTGGCTAAAAACGAGGTTACAACGATTACCATTCACCTTTCTTTCACGTTTCCAGTTAAAATTGAGCATAAACTTGACAATTTCCTTCCGAATTGTCACAACACGTACAAAGAAAAGCCCAAGGCGCACAATGCAGCTGAACTGTTGATACATATTCGCGGGTATCGACCACCCCCATCCTCTAGCTATCAGAATTTTGTTTTGTTAACATTTTGATTCGTTTCTGTATTAAAAAGTAGAAAAAATATTAATGAAGGTCAAACCTGATTGAAATTGTGAAGGCAATTCACGTTTTAAAGCAAAAGCAACACGTTCAAATGGGGGTATGTGTAACGCAGGATCAATAGACGCCTAGGTTAGGCGCAGTGCTGTCGTTAGGACGACGTTGGGCGCACCAGCTGTAATATGTAGGTTTCAACCACGCAACGTCTGACTCATTGGTCTGCCAAGTTACCAATTTATACAAGAAATTCTTCGAACTCATCTTTTTCTAAATGAAACAATAATACACTACGGTCACAACGAAATTTCATAATGAATGGTAACAAAAATCTTCTTTAATTTATAATCTTCCGTTAGAGCAATAAAGCTGAATACAATTTCTATTTGCATTTAAAAATAGATTAGCGGTTAATAAAAAAATGTATTAGAGAATTAGTTGACCAAATGGCAATAAATGCACATAGAAACGCGGCGCCGACGTGTCAATGACCGAAGGTCGCCCGACGTTGGTCGGGGCTAAAAAAAAGTAGCACTGACATTTGTGCATGCATTCAACAGCTAGCTAACATTTCGATCAATATTTATCTAACGGTGTTATATAAGGTGATGAAAAAAGGTGCCCATGACTGATATTGGGACAATGCTTTCTGTTGAAGCATTGTGGAAATCGCAACAAAAGTAGTCCAAATAGATTCTGTTTAAAATTAAAACAGTTTGTCTAAGAGCACAACGTAGCAATACTGCACATATTGCTTTTTCTAAAGAATTACTTTCAGGTAGGCCTATTTCTTATATCTAAGCAACCAACATTGATAGATACTGTCACTTGTGTAAGACTAAACAACTGTCACGTTGACATAACTTTTTTATTTCAAAAGAATTGAATGTAATTAAACAAGAATACACAACAAACAGGTAATTGAAGGGCTGTATGCAAAAAGTCCCTAAGTGACGTAGAGATTTTCTACTATTTGCGCGCTATTTCTGATAAGAATGGATGAACTTTCGGTCGCACTTACTGATTCCCGTTTAAAAGGCCCCTAACCACATTATTTAGTAAAAACAGATCAGTCAAAAACGAAATAATGTAATTTCCAGATCAAATTGAAACATAAAATCTCAAATATCTCAGAATAGGAAAAAGTGACTTAGAGTAACTGTCGCGATAATCCTTGTATGCTTCGTCCTGATCCAGTTTCAATCGCTTCCACAACTGCATCCTCCAACGGTGGTGTACGAACTTTACGAGGTCGTCTACCGTTTACAGAAATCGGCCCTATTTGGCCATTTTCTCTTAATTTTTGCTCCACTTTTCTAATTACGTTAGCATCTGGATGACGTCGATGCGAATACACTCTAGCATATTCTCTAGCAGCTTCCGATGCGTTATTATCTGTCTCACCTAAGCGGAGCAACATGTCTAGATATTCACTGAAATTGTATTCCATTTTAAGACTTTTTAGGACATTTGACTTGTATCGTTCAAATTTGACAAGAGAACTGACATTGAAAAGTGAATTATTGTTGCCAACGTTTCCTAGGAGATTTGCGATGTTGCGACATTGATAAATTTTCCTCGGAGCCAAGAAACCATACTTTTGACATCGGTAATAAAGTTGGTTTCAATAGATTTTTTACACTTTTTTTTTAAAAAAACACCATCAACTGCATCAAATTTAGACCCTAACAATGACATTATTACAAAATTGTTAATCGTATACATTTTTATTGTCTGAATAGGAAAGCTTATATTTTGGTGAAGTGACAACAAATTTTATTTTGGCTTTCAAATTCGCGTTTCGTTAGAAATCGTCTATAATACTCACGGGCACCTTTATTTCATCACCCTGTATAACAAAATATAAATTCGTTAATCATTACTTTGTTCCTAATATGTACGTACTTTTTCTACTTGCCAAAACGGCGCATAAATAAAAAGCTTATAAATGGAGCTATACATACAAACTTTTGTGAAGTGCAATTAAATTACAGAAAGGTAAAAAAAGATTCTTATTGCTAGTAGACAACTAAATTATCTACTGCTTCCCACAAAATTACATATTTTGCACTTATAAAAGCTAATTTAATCATAACCTCGAAGAGCTTTCGCTATTTATCTTTTAAAACGAAGTGACAAAAGTCAACAGACATTTCAGCCTGCTAGAAATTATAGTGGCAAGAACACGCTTTTACAAAAATATTGTTTTCAAAACTTTTGTGACAGTTTAGGATTTTGTAATATATCCGATAGTTTAAAGAATCTTCCAACTTTGTTCCAAAAACGGTTTAAATATTTTCATCAGAACAAAAGTTAACACGGGGTACAATGTTTACCATGCAATTCCCTATGGCAACAGTTAAAAAACGCACTGTATACGCTACTGGTTAAAATGGAAACCTAGCTAAGACGGAGTATTAGTATAGGTAGGAGTATTATCATGTAATAATATATTAAAACCAACCTTTTCTTTAAAAACCGAAATGTACAATCGGCCACACCATTTTTTAATTTTGATCAAAAAGACCAACCGCATAAATTGGGGGAAAACTGTACTTCATTAATTATTAACTTCACTGATGCCAAACAATATTAGGTCTTGATTTTGATTGTCACAATTAGCTAGTAACCATCACTTATTAGATCAGAGCAAAGGTAGGGGAACCTACCTCGCTATGAAAATGCAGTTTTATCAAAATAGTGGTACAAAGAAAATTCTAAAAGGTGGCGGATTTCTCATCCATGGTACTAATGTACCCAGGTTTTTTAATTTTACTTTGTTGTTAATAAATATTTGAGTAATTCTAAATGTAGTACTACAGCTATGTAAGCCACAAATACAAAATAAAATGCCGATGGTTATACCACGTTACCTAAACGATTAAGGAGGAATTAAGTTGGTGTTTAGATAGCGGGCTACACTTAATTTCAACGGAGCTAACTCTTTTATTTCTGGGGCTCAGGTGGTAACCAGCAGTAACACATGCAGAAAAGACTTCAACACTTTTATTTGGCTATGTAGTACTTTGTTGAAAATAGTTGGAAGAAAACTTTTATCTAATATTAGCCCATGGTTGAGAAAAAGTATGAAAAAAGTGAAATAAACGATATGCATACTACACCATTTCTGAAGGGGTATTTTTCTATGAAGCAATGTTACGATGTGGGCAGGTATTTCTATGAAACATGCAAAAACTTTATGTTTGTGAAAAATCGTACTTTGAACTCCCATATACATACGATAGTCTTTCTTCAGGAAGTTTTATACTGATTTTTCCACTTCTTTGAAACTGGCTTTGTTGTAATGCATTATAAAGCCAAAAATACCTGGATGAGCTCGCTATTCGAAGAGTTGATTAGCAAACATGCAACTCCAATCATAATACCACTGAACATCTTTGAGATCAACTCCAGACGTATTTGTCTTAATTCTGCCATGTCAGAAAACGAATATTGGCCCTTCAAGAAAAATTTGAAGCAATTTCAATTTGATGCAAATCGTTGTCACCATTCAGGTGTTTGGTCCACTTGGACGACTACGTCCGCACCAGAGCAGCGCTCCTCAGACTCGAAATGTTAAGGGCAGAAGGTGCGCCCCAATAATCAGTTGGGTTTTCAAACTCAATATAGTAAAACTGAAAATACCCGCTGTGTTTGACTTAAGAAACCCCGACCGAATAAAATATTTAAAAAAAAAGTTAATATAATAACATTAATAAAATAATAAAATTAATAAACTAAATTAAAACAATATCAATAATGATGAAAAAAATAATAAAATAACGGGAGCCAAATAAATAGGCCCCAACATCACGTTTGAGGAAAACGTTAACAAATATCGCCATCATTTTTACAATTAGCAATAAATCGCATTTACACTGTTTCTGTTACTTTTAATAAAATAAATACATTTCAGCACTTAATTGTCCTTTTTCTTAATGTTTAATTATATTTTGTAATATTTCAGGGTAGGCATAATTGTTTGTAGTTCTAAAATTGCTTTTATTTACTAGGAGTATGTTTCTAATAGTTTGACTGATCAAAAGAATAGTTCTAGAATAAAGTCAATAAGCAAACATGTATAACAACTATTCATGAACAAATAATTAAAGTTTAAATATTTCTAGAAATAAGAACCGAGAGTACGTAAGCAACAGAAAAATATTTTGTAATTGGAATAAATCTGTAACTTACAGATTCAGTCAGAAGGGTCACTATCCTTATAACGAAGAGATACCAAAAGTTGTA
Source organism: Dascillus cervinus (assembly GCA_949768715.1). Taxonomy (NCBI): domain Eukaryota; kingdom Metazoa; phylum Arthropoda; class Insecta; order Coleoptera; family Dascillidae; genus Dascillus; species Dascillus cervinus. The sequence goes on along the minus strand of OX458316.1, from coordinate 12,372,224 downwards.
AATTATAATTTGAATATAAAAACGCAATATACCGTGCCCTTGAAGACTCCAACGAGTTCATTATTATTTCATGGTCACGTGACACAGTAACAACGATTTGGACTACTTATTTGCAATTTCATTAATAATCAAGAATAACCTTTTGGTAATTTATAGATGTTTCAAGCACGGAGATGATAAGTTTATATTTTGAAGCAACATTTATAAATATTATCTACACTTGTAACACTTTCAAGGTAACGCTAATAATAAACCTACAGTGAAAATCTATTACGATTGAAAACTATTTTTTTAGACAAAAAAAAAATCAACATGCGTTCGTTCGTTGCAACGTTGTCACCTTTCCTTTTTCGTCAAGCTTGATTAGATTTTAAAGTGCGGAAAATTGACATGGAACGTTAGACTTTCAGTCATGGGTCACTTCTTACAACTTTTATTACCACATGAGTAAAGAAAATCATTATTACCAGCCCGTATAGATACATAAATTTCGCATTCTTATCTGAAGTACTGATGTTGTAGTTGTAGAACAAAGGCAACATAAAAACGTACTCTGCAGAAAAACTGTGATTTAATTGCTCGCACCAAAGCAAAACGTTTTAATTACCGGAAAACTTGTAACATGAATCAGTGAAAAAAGGTTTTTCATCTAATTGAACAACGTTGGGTCGTTAGCAAAAAAATACTAAAAACTTTAAGCAGAGTATCGACATTTGGTCCGTTTCTATTTCCAATCCTAATCCTCCTGATAATTCTTTGAAGGTATGTGAAATAATCACAACTTCGTAACTTACTTTTCTATATGAATAAGCAAAACCGCAATATTTCTCGAACGGTAGGTATATTAAATTACAAAATAACATTGTTGCTTGTTCCGCGATGATCGTGCAATTTATGTAACAGATCGGTTTGCAAAACAATTTAAATATGTAAATTGGTTTCTGTTACAAACGTCTCGCCTTTTAAGCGCACAGACTTGATATTAAAAACTCTTCCCTAAAATAACCGAGACCCCTATTCGAAACTAGATTCGGTAACAGCCGCTATAATCTAAAATTCATCAACCTATTATTACCGGCACGCGATTACGACCGTTGAACTTCAAGATACAAGCTTGTACATAAAAGGAAAAAACAAAACGGTTTTCTTCCATAAAAAGACAATAGAGGCATGGTTGAGTGCTAATGCTCACGAGGAAAAAATTTATTCACATCCTTTTAAGATTTTTAACTTACATAAGTGCGGAATGTTTTTATTTCTTCCTGAATGGATATAGGTCAGCGTAGAATAAATACAACACTTTCGCATCAATTGAATCACATGAACCGTTGTGAAGTTATGTTAATCAGATGCACAAGAAAAGGAAATATTAATGTTAATAACAACTGCTTAAAAGTGAAATTTGGAATTTAAAACAAGGAACGATTTCCTAATCAACTTCCTAGAAAACGTCAACAATAACATCTACACAAAATTTACCAAGAACAAATATGCACTTTGCAGACATTTGTGAGAATCCAGTTAAATAATGGTGCAAACATTTCGAAAGACGGTTCGAAAAATCCATTAAAAACGTGAAAGTTGAAAAAATAAAATGCCATGATGAAGTGGGTGTAGCATAGGATACATCACGATTTTTGAATATGTATCTTTAGAGAGTACAATGACATCAAGAAGAGGAACACATAGGCGCATATTTTATTACATATGACCTTAAGCTAGTATGAAAGTCAAGTAACGCATATGTTTGTTGTGGTACCGCTGTTATTGTAAGCAGTTCCATGACGTCAGCAATCTTACCTACGAAATTGCATATACATAATTGTTTAAGTGCTTGTAGAACTCCTTATTTTCCATTTAACCTATGTCACAGAAATAGAACACCCGAAAGCAATTTTTTATTAACAGAAGCTAATTGCTTTTCAGACGCAAGTTATTCATATTTGAACAGTTTACTAGTTCAGAAAGAACGACTTATTTTTCGCTCGGATTCATCCCCGCAATTTCTTGTTGTGATGCCATATCGAACGCATTTTTCTAATATTAATATCAAACCCTTTACGTAATTTCTAAAACTAAACAGTAGTGCTACGAGAAATTGTCGGGTTCAATTAAAATTTCAGTACAAACATGTTTTTCAGTGCATGTTCTCAAAATCCACTACTCGCACGTTAAGTGTTACTTTAGGAACTTGCAACGAAAATAACTATGCCCTACCTATTTTGTTCACATTTCCAACTCAATGACTAATTTAAAAAAATATAATTAAGAATTTAAAAAATCAATAGGCTAAATAAACGTTAAATTTGTTTTCCCAAATTAATTATTTTTGATATCGGTACTTATTGAATAAACAATATCTGCGATTTTTTAAATGCTAGCTGATCTATCTGCTTTAAATTTAGCTCGGCGAATTGTTTATGATCACATCTAAATTTAATTAAACGGAGCTTCAAATCAACATACATCATTGAGAACATTAAAACCATCCGATCAAATAGTTTGCATTGATCCTTTTGCCAACAGCACTTTAACTGATGCATTTATAATGAAAATCAAACGTAGTTGCTTCTATTTTATTAGTTACAGAGTGATACCGAAAATTAAGATAAGCATAATATTATTTTTAGAATTGTACGCCGATAACTAACGGAATTTTCACCATAACTAAAAATAATATAAACTCGAAAGAAAATCAGAACAATGAGCGACAATAAAAGAGTTACTACCAGCCTCAACAGGACTTCTTAAAATAGAACAGACGGTTTTTGATTATTGTTGTAGTACCTTACCCATCCCAATATCTGTCAACATGGAAATTAGTCTGCATTTTCCCCAATTTTTTTTTCTGATTAGCACCATTATTTTACCGTTTTCGTTAACACAATAACTTGGTAATCGGCGTCACTCGACCATGTTTAAAACATTAACCGGAAGATTGTGGTATGAAAATGTTGGCGTCCTGCCACCATTACAAGTCATTTTAAGTCCGAAATTAACGCTGCCTACTACTCCCTCACTCGACAAACCAAATTAAATACTATTTAAAGCAGTGACGACATTAATAATAGTACGATATTATGTAAAAAGCCGTGATCACTTTAATCATAAAAAAAAAATCTAATCAAAATAGATTTCCTATTGCAATTTTATCACACAATAAGTTATTGCGGATTGAATTGCTGTAATTAGTTTTATCTAAAAAGTGATTTTTTCTTATTTGTACCTTTCACGACTGATTCACATCTGGTGAGTGTCGGAGATAAACCAGTACATCCTCAATTTGTTCATAAATGTTACACTTTTCGCAGCAGACATAATATCCTTTCTTATGTCAATGTCAACGTATGTTTATAATATTTACTACAAGTAAAAAAGATTCTCCACAATAAAATGGTGGTGAAACTAGAAAGTGGACATAAATAAATGTGGGCTATAAAATTTGAGAACTTAAAACCAACTTGAAACCAACTTAAAATTAATTAATTTTTTAATTAATTAATTAATTTTGCGTGATGTGGGAGACGGAAAATTTCATAATTCAGTTGTCCCACGTTCATTTATGCCCACCTTGTATATTATCATTACAAACGCTTTTACGTCAACTTTCAATTCTTTCAACTGTTAAAAGAATAAGAATATTGGCCACAAAATTGGATACAAATTATTTAACAATTTGGTACTTTTTCGGGAATTCAGAATCAGAAAATGCCTTGCAATGTTAAAGCACCTCATGAACTCGATTCTATCAACCCCACAAGAAATGTTATACCGTAATAGGGTAATGTGAATAACCATCATCCAATTACGGCGCCTCGTCTAATCCACCCCAGGAAAATGGTTGCGGTGTAACTTGATGACGAATAACGCTTGGATGCCCACCTATACTTACAAAAGCACAAATTTAAAATCCGTTCCGTGACAAGGTTAATTGTGCTAATTCTGTTCGACGCATAATTATCAAGAAAACAGTTGGAGAAAGTAATTGTGCAGCAGAAAAACAGATATTTCTTGCTATAATTTAGGTAATGTTAAAACGTTACGGAAGGTTGGATCTCATATAAACAATGAACAAGTACAGTTGACGCACTGGATCTGATTTAGTTCTTAGGGTTGTTAACCGATAATTACTATACTAGACCCATTTGAGATACGAACTAGAACCTGTAAAATAACTCGTAAAGTCGTTTTACTATCTTGAACGTCGTTAAACAATGCAACATGCGATACATGAAATCCTAGAATAACACTGATGTCACAAATATAATTTACCGCGCGTGAAATAATAACTAAATAATAAAATGAAGGTTTTTTTTATACATCAAAACTTAAAGTTGGGCAAATGAAACGTCGAGATAGCGTTGGCGTGGTTTTAAGTACACATGCACGAGCTGTTTTGCATCAAATTCAACAACATTCGAAATGGGAAGCCCATACATTGAATGTATTGAAAAGAATATTCGGGGCGGCTTTACAATTAAAGTTCACAGAAAAATAGAAGCATCGGAATACATATATTGGCCTTGGTGGTTGCTTCTCAAAGAAAATTAAGCACTTGACTCTTACTCACTCCACTACTTATATACTTACCAAAAGCAACTGTCATACACTTGTTGAAAGCATTCTAAACCAATTTAATCCCTGATGAAAAAATTCAATAATTATTAATTGTGAAACTTGACTAAAAACGGAACTAACTAAACCGCAGTCATTTACTTTGCTAAAAAAGAATCTCCATTTCGAATGTACAAAACAATTAAAAAGCAGAAGTCACCAATGAATCTGATACACCAATAAAAGAATTATTGATTCAACAAAAAGATGTCTCATTGGATTCCTATAAACGTTTTTTTCTTATTTACAAAAAGAATGTCATTTACTCAAACATTAACCAAATTTAATTATAAAACTCAGCTTGTTTAGAGATTATAGTATTTTTGTTTGGCTTTACTTGAAAATTAACAGTCATTTATTATAAAATTAATTTTTGAACATCTTCAAAATTGAAAAACCTCTAAATTAAAATTTGAATAATTACTGCAAGCGTGTCTGCAGTAATTATTTGAAAAATAACGGTATCACATAAATGGTATTAAAAATACCACTACAGATCTCGCAAAAAAAAAAAAACAGAAATAGAAGCTGATCTCACACTGTTTTATCCGTACCACTGATTAATGCTGTGACATAATATGTGAACTGTCCTCCAACTGGTTGTTTCTTTGCAAACATCTTCCCAAACAATGTAGATACCTTGCAAAAGTTTCTCACAATCAAAAGCAGCGCTAAGAAAGTTTTTGATCGCACGTCAATGTTATTAAGTAATGGCTGCATATACCTTTGTGTAACTGTAAGAGCAATGAACAACTTTCATTGGACGATGAGGTCATGCTTTTATAATACTGGTCTGTTAAACCACTGGCCGGCAGCCATAAGAACAAATAAATTGTCAGACTAGCACATCGACGCATCAACTCTCAAGACCAACAGGAAATAATTTATACTGCATCTAACCCGATTAACCTGAATTAATTTAAAATAGAACAGTGTTATCGAACAGTCAACACATTTTTGCAACGTAATATTTACCTTTTAATAAAATTAAATACGAATATAAAAATGGGAGAAATTGCACAGTTGTTATGGGACCTCGAGAGAGCGACACTTCTTCGTACAAATCTTTATTATTCGTAAATAACACTTAATTTAAAATAAAAGTGACTAAAACTATGACTTAACAATAGGAGAGTAGTAGAGACTAACGACAGACTGGTAGCAACTATCAAACTATCAAAAACTCTTGACTGTAATTAATTTGAATCCCTTATATAAGAAATTTATCTGTAAACAGGATGAAAAACAAGTGCATACAAACCACTAAAAAATACAATAACAAATAAACAGGATGAGAACCAATATAAGATGAACCGCAAATAAACATGATAATAAGTGAACAGATTAATAATAAGTAAACAACTTAATAGTTAGGTGATTAATTAATATAGGTACTTAATAATTGTGTGATTAACTAATATAGGTACATAACACTTCCCTCCTTAAGAGTGGGAATACAATTTGTTTTATTTCCACTAAAGGTTTGTTCTCAATGTTGAGGTGCGATGGACAGCTTGTCCTCTTGCTGGTGTTTGAATGCCCTCAGTTAGTTCAATGGATGTTTCAGGGTCGCTGTTGAAATCCTGGATTCGGGTGGAATCACGGCAGATGTTGAAAATATTACAGCATACACGTCCTGAACGATATTCGATTTCAAGCGGTTGATTTCGTCTCTTCCTCTGAGTGAAATATATATACAATTTATAAACAGCATAAGTCGCTAAAACTGAAGAAATTATATAAACCAAATATGTATATATACTAATATGTTTTTTGATTGTTTCTTCGTGTAACATATCATCAATTTGTTTATCAAAGTTATTTAACTTGTGAGAAACAAACGCTAAATCATCTAAATCGACGTTAGCTGTGACGAAATGAGGAATTTGAATTTTCGGCAAGGTCCTGTTGATCTTCTTTTCGTTGCAACAGTCATCTTCAAGGATGTTTGCTATTGGAACGATTGGAACGTAGTTGCTATTATAGCCCTTCATTGGAACTAAGGTAGTTGATCTTGCGTACGCCTTACAATCTTCATGCAGGCCAAGTATTCCAGTACCATTTAGGCGGATATCGATAGGGTTTCCATTCTTGCAATTTATTGTTACAAGATCTAAGTTGGAAAGAACAAAAAGCCATTGATTTCCACTTTGAAGTTTATGCCAGAGATCTAGTTTACTATTGACAACATAAGTATTACATTCTTCTGGTATTATGCCATTTACCGAAAGTAACCTTGTCTCACAATTTGGTTTAACATGAGAAATAAATAAAACAGTTTGTTTACATACATTATAATATTCATCTACTCTTTTACAATCGTCTAGCGAATCAAATGAATCATATTGAATCTTGTTTATCGATATTGCTAGATATTGATGAGTTGGTTGAATGAATATAAAATTTGCTGGGTCTCTCGTTGGAGTTGGAAGAGGTAATATATGAAACAAAGTGAATACTGTTTCTTTAACCAAAGGGTTAGAAATGATGTATATTAATTTTGAATTCAGAAAATAAACTTTCAGTTCAGCTATACTCAATAATTTATGAATACTTTCTCTCTTAAGTGGTAAAGGATAATGAGTTCCTGTTGGCAATTGACTTAGGGTATTGGTTAATTCATATAAAACTTGATTTGGAGTTATTATAGAAGGATGAATTTGATTATTTTGTGCAAATAACACGGAATTAATTAATTGATCATAATCTGAAACTAGTTCGTTAGATATATATGTGAGTAAAGACATATGTTCTAATATCATTTGAGTAAATTGGATGTGATTAATTTCTTGCGTTGTTGCCTGAGTAAAATTATGATATTGATTAATATTGTCGTTAAATACTTGTTCATTCTTTTTCAAATTTGAAATGGTATGATTGAAATTTGAAATTGTTGTCTTAATTATTTGATTTTGTTCTTTTAATAGTTTCAAAATATTCGTATCGTCTTTCATTACTTTACTGATCGAATCTTCGTAATATTTTGCGTCTGAGGCGTCTAATGTACCGATAATGGTCTTGAATACGGAACCGATACCATCAAACCAACCTCGTCTTTGTCTTGTGTGTCCTACTAAGTCTAAAAATGCTGTCTGTTTTGTTCGAATTGTAGGAATTTTGATTTCCAGAAAATTTAACGATTGTCTGCATAAATGTGCGTCTGTAGTAAACGTTACCTTCTCACACATGTGTTTTGTATTTTCATAAGTTTGGACTACTAGATTGAGTTTCTGAGTTAAAAAGTTAGTATCAACATGTGCAATTAAGTTCCATGTGCTATCGTAATATTGCAATTTTCCTAGATTTTCGTAGTATAAACCTGGTGATGTTTCAAACCTTGTTACATTATACTTCGAGGCATGGCCTTCGATGATGAAGGTCCTGAAATAAATGCTGGTTTTAGTCTATTGACATGAACTGTTACGTTTTTATTTTTGACTTTGACTACTACGTTTGCGGACGAATTTACCTTAACGATTTCGTAAGGCCCTAGATAATTTTGAGTTAGTTTCCGAGATTGATTGAGTTTTGTATGTTCATTGCGTAAATATACTAAATCGCCTATATTGTATTGAATAGTATTTGCATGTTTGTCGTAATGTTCTTTAGACTTTTGTTTTTGATTGATTAAGTTTTCGCGAGCAATTTCATGTGATTTGCTTAATTTTAATTTTAATTGATCTACATAAGTATCGTATGTATATTTGAATTCAGGAGGTTGTATGATTGAAGTAGGTAATTCAGGTTTTTGTCCGAAGATTAATTCAAAAGGTGTGAATTTGGTAGAGCTGTGAGGAGTTGTGTTGTATGAAAACATAGCAAAAGGAATCCATTTGTCCCAGTCAGTTTGTTTATCGTTTATGTAATGTTTTAGGTAATCAGCTAAAGTTGCATGACTCCTTTCTAGTGCACCGTTTGACTGTGGATGATACGCTGTGGTTTGAATTCGTTTAATTTTGAATAAGGATGAAATGTCTTTTATTAAGTTGGAAGTAAAGTCTTTACCTTGATCGGTAAGGATTTGCTTGGGAATTCCGAAATTACAGATAAAATGTTTCACTAACATATCAGCGATCGTGGAGGATTCATGATTTGGAATGGCATAACCTTGAGAAAATTTAGTAAGGTCGTCTTGTACTGTCAAAATGAATTTGTTGCCGTCTTCAGTCAATGGAAGTGGACCTACAATGTCCATTGCTAATTTTTCAAATGAGTGGTTTGAGGTTGAGGTAATTTCCATTGGTTGTTTGAAGGTTTTACGAACTACTTTGTTTTTTTGACAACTTTCGCATTGTTTGATATAGGATTTAACATCTTTTTTCATGTTCTTCCATTTATATTTAAATTTTAATCTATTTAGGGTACGATGATAACCTGAATGTCCTGATATTGGGGAATTATGATTTTCTGCTAAAATTTTAGGTATGTCTTCCCTAATTGGATTTATTATTTTATTATGACATAATATGATACTGATTTTTGAATTCCGAAATACGTACAATAATATTTGTTTTGATTTTTCAGGGTTAAATTGTATAAATTGATCAATGAATAAAGGAAATGAAATTGAGCTTATTTTATCTCTTTCTAAAATGTTTCTTAAGTTTTGAAGACAATAAAATAAATCTTGGTATGTTGGTTTATCCCAGAAGTTTTGCTTGATTATCAAGTGATATACTCTGAATTTATTTTTGAATTGGGATATTAGAATGTCGTATAATTTTGAGGTTTCTAGTTTTAAAGATTCATAGTTTGTGATTAATTTACTATTTTCTAAGGACAATCCTTCAGAATTTCGAAAATCTGAGGAGATGATATGTGCAATGTTATTGTCTTGATCTAACAAAGATGAGTCAGTTTCTTGAAAATCGTGAATATTTGGCTTTAGATCCATATAATGGAATTTCAAGAAATCGTTATACGTGTCATCAGTCAACATTTGTAACTTTAAAATTTGAGGATTTTCGATTTGAATTCGCGATAAACAATCTGCATTAGTATTTTGTTTACCTGGTTTAAAAATAATGTTGTATTCATATTCTTCAAGTTTTAAGCGCCACCTAGTTAATCGCGAACCAGGGTCTTTGACGTTCATTAACCAAGTCAATGGTCTATGATCGGTAATGATATTGAATTTCCTTCCATATAGGTATGGTCGGAAGTGTTTCGTTGCCCATACTATTGCTAATAATTCTCTTTCAGTTGTTGAATAATTTGTTTCAGCACGATTCATAGTTCGAGAAGCATATGCAATTGGTAAGTTATTATTGTTAAAATCCTGAGAAAGAATAGCGCCTATTGCATACCCACTAGCGTCTGTTGTTAAATTAAAAGGTTTAGAAAAATCTGGGTATTGGAGGATAGGTTCTGAGATTAATTTATTTCTAAGAACATCGAAAGCTTCCTGTTGAGTTGATGACCAATCAAATTCTACTTCATTTTTTAATAAGCTAGTAAGAGGTCGGGTAATTTTGCTAAAATTTTCTATGAATCTACGATAGTACCCGGCTAATCCAAGAAATGACTTGATATCTTTCGCATTTTTGGGAATTGGAAAATTTTGAATTGTTTGAATTTTATCAGAATTTGGACGTACTCCATTTTCAGATATGACATGTCCCAAGTATGCTGCTTCATGACGCATGAATTCACACTTATCGGGTTGGAGCTTTAAATTGTGACTTTTTAGTCGTTCAAAAATTTCTTTTAATTTACGTGAATGTGTTTCAATGGAATCGGCATAGATAACTATGTCATCAAGATATACAAAGCATTTGATCCCTTGTAATCCTGATAGTACATTGTTCATTAACCGTTGAAAGGTTGCTGGTGCATTTTTTAAACCGAAAGGCATTCGTGTGTATTGATAGTGACCTAATGGCGTCGAAAATGCTGTCTTTGGGGAATCTTCTGAATTCATGGGAATTTGATGAAATCCCGAAGCTAAGTCTAAAGTGGTGAAGTATTTAGAATGACCTAACTGATCTAATATCTCTGTTATGTTGGGTAATGGAAAAGCATCACCTATTGTAACTTCGTTTAACTTCCTATAATCTATTACAATTCTCCATTTGCATTTACCAGATGCGTCCTTTTTCTTAGGAACAACCCACAAAGGAGAAGACCAAGGTGAAGTAGAAGGTTCAATTATTCCCTGCTTTAACATTTTATCAATTTGAGTATTTACTTCATGTTTGTGAATTTCCGGATAACGATAGGTTTTAGAAGAAATAGGATTTTGAGATATTGTAGGTATCGTGTGTTGGATGCTATTTGTCCTAGTTAAATTATCGGATTCAAGTTGAAATATAGAATTATATTCGTGGCAAATTTTCATTAGAGACTCGCGCTCTTCTTGATTTAAATGATCGGTTCGAATAGTTTTATTCAAGATTTCATTACGATTTGTAATATTCCCGTTTTCTACTTGTAATATTGAATTGATGCAAAATATTTCGTCATTGTTTAAGGGCTCTAAATTTAAGTCTAATTGTTTGATAGTGACCTCATTACTGGTCGTATTTAATATTGTAGAGATAGCTTTTTGATTTTGATCGACTTTTGTGATGCAACGACAAAGAAATACACCTTCAAGAATTTCTATATTTGGAGTTAAGCCTTCTTGAATTTCTGGATTTTGTACGTTAAATTGAATTAAGGTTTCTGTTCGTGGCTTGAGTTTGAAAATGTTTTGATCTTGAGAGGATTTAAAAATTGGTTCATGAGTTACTCTTTGATTTAGATTTTGGATAATGTAAGATTTTGAATTTCGATTTGGAGATATAGAAGATTTGGAAATTTGATTCGAGTTTGTAAGAATTTGAGTTTGATTTAGTAAAGAGTTTGAGTTTGTAAGATTTCGCGTTTGATTTAATAAAGAGTTTGAGTTTGTAAGATTTCGAGTTTGATTTAGATTTGGAATAATGTTATGATTTTCGATAGATTTAGGAGTTTGCGTTGAGTTAGATTTTACAAAGTTCGTTTCTACGTTAGAATTAGGTTTATTTTCAAAAAGAATAGGAATTGTGTGATGATTAAATGTTAGACTGTTGTTTTTGTAATCAATCACAGCATTTGTTTTCCTATAAAAATCTATCCCTAAAATTCCGTCAAATGGTATATTTTTACTATTTTTAATTAAATGCATTTTATGTTCGATAATGGAATTACCAATATTTATGTGAAAATTTGAGTAACCGAATGTTTCCATGATTTCATCATTGATACCTTTTAATTTTAATTTTTCGTCCTCGTAACATGCTAATTCGCCTTTTATTGATTGATACTTAACTAATGAAACATCGGCACCTGTGTCTATTAATAATTTTAGGAATTTTGTTTTTGACTCCGGTATATGAAGTTCTACAAAGGCTGTTGAGTTAATTGTGAAAATTCTGCCGAAACTTGATTGACGTTCCTCGTTACGGCAGGGGTTGAGGGACGTTGATAGTTTAAATTATTGTTAGAATTCGCATTTTGATTCGTATTTTGTTGAGGATATTGTCTTTTCGCGTGATTATACTGTCTTTTCCGACATTCACCTATTACATGCCCGGTTTTCTTGCAATAGTTACAGAACTTTGAATTTGGAGTTTGGGTTTTTTGAAAAGTATTTGTGTTTTGTGAATGTACGTTATAAACTCTAGGTTCCTGTTTAGGTTTAGGAGATTGTACGTTGTTTGATTTTTTAAAACAATTAAATGTTGTATGACCCGTTTTTTTGCAAAAGGAACAGAATTTTGACGTATGTGAAATGTTTTCTTTTAAATATGAATTGATGCGTTCTTCATTTAAAGCGATATCCGATGCGTCCGAGAGTGTTTCAGGGTCACGCGCCCGTAAAATAACTGAATACTGGGGTAATATACCTAGTAAGAATGTTTGTAAACCCATTTTATTAATCATTTCGAACTTTCCACGAAGTTCGACGAGATCTACCGTATCATTTCTCGCGGCTTGCAGAAGTTGCGTTGTGCAAGTCTCAACTCTTTGGGTATAATGTATTACAGTTTCATTATGATATTGTTTACACGCTTGCAATTCTAAATGTAACTGCGAAAAGTGTTTAACTTCTAAATGAGTATCTTTGAGAAACTTTTTCAAATCATTCCAACTTGTAAAACTGTGATTACTAATTATAATTTCTGCTCGACCTTGAATTTGTGATAAGATATAAGAGAAAATAATTGGCTTTTGAGCTGCTGTGGCTAAATCGTACGCGTTCTGACAATTTCGTATAAATGATATTAGCTGATTGCGATCACCCGTAAATGGTGTTATATATTTTGATAAAAAGCTTAAAGGTACTTCTAATTGTTCAGTAGGCATTGTAAAAGAGAGATTATTTTAATTGATTTAGGATTTGAGTTTGAATTTAGATTTAGAGTTTGATTTGTGAGTGGTTACTTACGATATGACAAGAACAATGATGTGCATGTCCAATTGGATCCCAGTTCGTTGCTGATTTTTAAAGATGGGAATCTACCAAGGAATAGATCTGGAGACTTCGATAAATCGTCACGTTTGTGAATCTTCCAAGATTTGTCCAAGTTATTCAGCAAATTATCCCGCTCCTGACACCAAAAATTTGTTATGGGACCTCGAGAGAGCGACACTTCTTCGTACAAATCTTTATTATTCGTAAATAACACTTAATTTAAAATAAAAGTGACTAAAACTATGACTTAACAATAGGAGAGTAGTAGAGACTAACGACAGACTGGTAGCAACTATCAAACTATCAAAAACTCTTGACTGTAATTAATTTGAATCCCTTATATAAGAAATTTATCTGTAAACAGGATGAAAAACAAGTGCATACAAACCACTAAAAAATACAATAACAAATAAACAGGATGAGAACCAATATAAGATGAACCGCAAATAAACATGATAATAAGTGAACAGATTAATAATAAGTAAACAACTTAATAGTTAGGTGATTAATTAATATAGGTACTTAATAATTGTGTGATTAACTAATATAGGTACATAACACAGTAACCGTCATAAATGAGATAATCGCTAAAAATTGGACACAAACATCTTCATTACATTTTTAATTTACACGTTGAAAAGATAAAATTAATTACTATAGCTTCACTACTGCTTTTCGAAATACAACAAAAAAAGTTCCTGTTATAAGAAAGGAGAAAGTTGTATGCAAGAGTTTTACGCAACAAACTTGTTTTCATTATTATACAGGATGACAACAAAATTTAGACGTTAAAAATTAATTTAAAAAATGATCAGAATTTTCTTTCACAATCAGAATTGAGAATTGGGTACATTATTAGGATCTTGATACTAAATAAGAATTAATGCACTGAATCAACCAGTTTCCTGTTCCTAAACTCAATCTCCTGCTAGAAAATTAATGGCAACCTTTTTTAGAGATACAGAAAGAATGTTTAAGAAAAAATCAATACAAAATTTAAAGAAAATCCTAGACAAGAAACGACCACATTGTTTGAGACCACGAGATTTTGTTTTGCACAACTGCAAGGTGCACAATGGATGCATTGAGCTGCGACATCTACCTTACAGTTCAGGTTTAACATCTTGCAATTTTACTTTGTTTAAAAATCTGAAAGAACCTTAAAGGGAAAAGGTTTCTTTCAGATAATGAACTGAAAAGTGATGTAGATAAAAATTTTGAAGGTCTACCAAAGGAACTATAATCGGGGGAATGCAGCAGCTAGGATAAGTGTAAAGTATGTTCTCGTCAAGGTCAAAATGAAGAAAATAATGTTTAGAATGCGAGAATCATAACTCATTCTAAATTAGATGTCACACTGATCAATCAGTGAGGTGTAATGGGTAGATAAAAGAGGATGACTATTGATAAATTGACAAAGCAAATAGGGCAGGGTCAACGCTTCAAGAAAACGAAACAAACCCACGAAGGAAAGTCATGTATGTCACGTTTACGAAAATTACTTTTAACTAATAGAGAAGGAATCCATAAAATAAATAAGCTTTCTTTTCGAACGTGCTTGTGAACACACTGTATCCCGTGAAGATGTTAACAATATTTACAAAGCCTGGAGGTAGAACAAAATGCTGATCGACTTTTTACCGTGTTGTCCCTAGAACTTCATTTTTGCTGGGCGGTTGCTAAAAACGACCGGGCGAATTTAATATGTCTACATTTTTATCAGCCGGGTGTGCCGCCCAGTAGAAGGGTTTGGGGAAAACACTGCTTTTACCACAGAAACCGTTATAATTAATATACAGGCGGCCGGCACACAGGAAATAAATGTTACATTCATTACCTTATCTACATAACCTTTGTTACTACAAAAGTATTATACCTCATAAATAAAAGCCAGACAAAAAAATCATTTTAATGTAATAAAGAGTTTAAAGTCACCAATTACCTCAATCAATAATTAAATGTGAACGATGGAGACTTCTATCAACAGAATAATTGACGATGATCAAATATAACCTTAAATGAGATGACACACCCCTGACAGTTACCGCACCAACAAAAGGATTACATCAATTATTGAAGAATAATGATAATAAAATAACGAATATTAATGAATTTTACCTTGTCGGTGTTGCTTTTACTCCAAATACAGACTTTTTAAAACACTTTACGAAGAGCACAGCACGGCACGACACCGGATAACGTATCCACTAATAATATCGAAGCGAGTAGAGCATACGCCCCATCGATTATTTCGGATAAGATATGATTTTACTGTTTGTTAGTTAAAAGCAGCGTCCTTTTAAATGCAAACGCGAGGAATTCAAACACACGAACACTGTATGTTTTCGTTAATAATAAGCATAAATTAAGCTTTAATCATTCGAATTCAAACCGCGTACCTACAGCACCTTCGCCTGCACTCCAACTCCGACAATTCGGCATAGAGAACCTTGCGCGCGCAACTTTTTACAGCCGAAAACAGTTACAATTCTGTGCCTTATGTAAAAGTACATACGTTTGCTCATTGTATATTTATAACCTTTGGTACAGCAGCGCCTCTGCGACTAAAAAAAGAACAACAAAATCGACATTTTTGTACTGTGGTTGTCAAGCGTCAAAAAGTCCATTTTTTTTCAAAAAGGTGGTTATTTCGCGTTTTACTTTTCGCGAATAATTTTTTTTAGGTAATTTTTTTGCTTTTTTTTTTATTGGTGCGATTTTTTTTAAACGGGAATTTTTCAGGAAACTTCAATGGGTCGTAGTCGATCCAAATCACCTTCTAGAAGGCGTGACAGAGAACGAGACAGGGATCGCGATAAAGACAGAGATAGGGATAGGGATCGCGAGAGGGAAAGAGAGAGAGAACGTCGAAGAAGGAAAAGATCTAGGGATAGATCAAGAGACAGATCTAAAGACAGGGATAGAAGAAAACATTCACTTGATCGGGATGTTCGAAGAAGATTTTCTCTTTCAAGATCTCGGTCGTCAGATCGAGAAAAGAAATCCAAGTTCACTGCCATCGAGAGACCATCAATTACTGCTGCCGACTTGGAGGGAAAGAGCCCCGATGAGCAAGAGATGATGAGACTGATGGGATTTTGTAATTTCGACACGACTAAAGGTAAAAAAGTGGATGGAAATGAGATTGGTGGAGTACACGTTATTTTGAAGAGAAAATACAGACAATACATGAATCGGAAAGGTGGCTTCAATAGACCTCTCGATTTTGTTGCGTAGTGCTGCCAATAAATCTTTCATAGACGAACCTTAACCATTCAAGTGACACTTTTATACAGGTTTCATTATTTTAAACCTGCAGACGAATTGAACTGCTGATATATTTACCTCACAGTTTGCCTACATTTGTTAATCTATTTGATAATCTAATGAAATGAGTGGTAGCATTTTCAACTTTTTATTGTAGAAAAAATGTAAACATTTATGTTAATTCACTTAAGTTTAACTGTTGAATATATTTTCCAGATCTACTTTTTTGATTTTTTTGCTGGTGGTACAGCATCATCTGTTTCATCACCCTCTTCATCAGTTCCATCTACCTCCATATTTTCTGTTTCAGAATCACCTTCTACATCTTCATGTGATTTATGCATTTCTTCCAACACTTTTTTCAAACCTTTGATTCGAAAATCTCTAGCTGATCCCTGCCCAACAAATTTCGCTAGATCAACTTTAGTTTTGTTGGATAGTTGAATTACCGATTTAACAAATTGTTCAATTTCGAAAACAACTTTAGGAATTAAACGGGTCTCACGAATAATTTTATTCTTTAACTTATCAGAATCAACTGATTTTTTTTTATTTTGACTGCTCTGGGGGTTGTGTTCAATGTAATTTATAAATTCATAAACCACATGGGATAATTCCTTACCAGCTACTTTAACAACACGTTCAAAACTAAAACAAGTAATGTTTAAAAACAAAAGATGCTTAAGTAAAATAATCACCGTGCTCCTTGAAACGCTAAATTAATTTTAGAAGAACGTAATATAAAATATTTTGTCAATGAATTTAAAGTATTGTATAAGTGTGAAATATTTTTTAATAGTGCCTCAGATAGTGGTCCAGTTGGTACTATCACGTTGTTTAAAGTTATTAAAGTATTAATTACTGGAAATAATTGTGCACAAACGCCTCTTTCTTTACTCTTTAAGCACTCTCGCCCTAAAAATAATTTATAACATTAGTATCGCAGAGAAACAACTAAAATAAAATATGAATATACACTCAGGTGCAAGAAAACGGAGCCACCCATTTTTCTTTAAAATGATTTGCATCACTGTTACTATAATTCAAATATAACTTTTGGTATTTTACGATAAAAGAAATCATCATGGTGTAGAAAAAGCAGCATGTCGAAGGTCACAGTGCAGTACCTCGTATGTTTTTATTTTGCATTTTAGTTATTTATCTGTTAGTCATTTATTATGGCAAAAATCATGTAAAAAAAACATACGAGGTACTGCTCGAGGGTCGCAGTGCAGTACCCCTTTTGTTGATTTACATGATTTTTTTGTCTTAAGTATGATTAGCAGATAAATAACAAAAATGCAAAATAAAAACATACGAGGTACTGCACTGTGACCCTCGATATGGTGCTTATGAATTTATTTAATGAACAGTAAAGATATACTGTTCATTCGATATTATGCATTAAGTATCTAGGTGTCTACTTTCTTCAACTGTTTTTGTTTTGTCGGCTTTGATTTTACTGGCATTCCCACACCCACTGCAGGTTGGTGTATTCATTATGATTTTGTGTGCTGAAAACTGTGCAAAAGTTGTAGCCCTTGTGAAAGATGGACACAGCCAGTGATATGTTCTATTTCCTGTTTCACTTATGGATAATGTTGCATGGAAATGTATTGGCATATTATTAACCAGTAGCCTCTGGCAAATGTATGGGTATAGTTAGTTTTCGGAAATAGCTGTGAAAATACTGAAAGACTTGAAAATAAAGTTTTGTGGGGCCACGTCAGTCATATATGTATGACACAGAATTCTAAAAATAGTTACTAATTGTGCTTTATAAGTAATATAAAAGTTATTTCTAATCTATAAACCAACAAATAACAACAAATAATATTTTGTGTTAGCCCCTGGAGGTATTTATGTCAAAATCAACTTGGCACGCAATGTGTTCAATAAATTGATAAGTACCATATGCTCTTTTCTTTACACCCTGATAGTCTCTTTTATCGTAAAACACCAAAAGTTTTATTCGAAACAGTGATGCTATTAGAAAAAATTAAAAAAACAATGGGTTTTTCTTGCATCTGAGTGTACTTATAATTAATGTCTTGAGTATTTTCATTAAATTATCTCACTTCGTTCTGTAGCTTCTTCGCCAGGAAATGTTATCATCAGAAATTCAGATCGCAATCGTAAAATAATCCAATCAGCATCGTCCAGTATTGATTTTACACTGTTACATAAACACTGCAATGCATTTGAAGCTGTACAGCTTGTAATCAATTTAAATTCCACTGGATCATGCGTCTCCTAAAAGTTGATGAAATTACGATTGATAAAAGATACGGTTCCGCTTACCTCATTAATCATTCCCAAAGTGTTACCTATGTGAATTGCTACATTTTCAAACAATGCCATGCTGCTCTTAAACTTAATCTGGATGTTGAACAATAATGTTAATAAGGTAGTAGCTACTTGTTTATTTTTCATTGTATTATTTGTAACAAAATTTTTTACCCAATCTAATAACTAATCACAATGTTAAATATATTTCTCTGAATATTACCTCATACCTGTATCGACAATGGACTACTTTCTGCAGGTATCAATGAAGTCAGCAATGCTAAAGTATTTACAATAATTTGTGATAGTTTTTTACCATCCACATCATCATTTATCTCTTCCTCATCATCTTCAAGCAACTTTTCATAAATTTCAATGATCGGTTTTAAATGTTCTGTTACCTTCTCATTTTTACTTTTACCCCCTTAAGAGATTCAACAAGATACTTTATAATCAAAAAACAGTTACTAAGTCTTACCTACTGTACTCAAAAATAACACAACATGATTCTTGTAGTATGTGATGATGAATGATAAAATTTGATAAAAACATTCCATTGATAGAATGGCAGTAATAACATCAAATTCCATAAATTCATTCAACCGGGAAATGCAACATTCAAAAATAATGCTAGCAATATCGGCACAATAGTCAAAGAAAGTTTTATTATTGTGACTTAAACTTGCTTTATTATTCTTCAAATTTTTAACCAAATTAATCGCTACTTGCATAATATATCTGTGAAACTCACGTTTGGTTTTTATAACATTTCCCTTATCCTTCCAAGTTTCATGATTTCTGAAATTTATTCTATATACTCTTTCAATTTAAATAAAATTGACAACATATACTTATGTAAAATATCAAGTATTTTTACAATAGTTTGAAAATTTAAAACCGTTGCAGATAATTTTATTGCCTTTGAAGCGTTTTTTTTGACTGAAGCATTTTCAGTTTGTTGAGTGGAGTCATCAATTTTTTTCTTTTTACCTCCTTTCTTAGGTTTTGAAACTGTCTGAAAGTTTGTTGAATTTTAAAAAATAAATACAACATTAATTAAAATTTACTTTTGAAAAATCTACCAGTCGCAAATATCCTTGAAATAAACTGTTAATCTGCTGGCTATTGTTTTCAGAATTGACATTCCAAGAGCAAAACTTGTATCCAATTAAAGCTTCATATAAGGATATGGCTTCCTTCAATATAAAAACTTTTTTTTGAACTTCAGGAATTATATCCAACAAATCAGTGCCATCATCCTTAAAAAAGTGTTTACAGTAACAAGCTCATCTCATTAAAATAAATTAACAATTCAATAATTTGTTACCAGTTCAAAATGTATAAGTTCACAAGCCATCATGCGCTTGCATAATGATTCCAAAGCTGCAGAAAATCTTAAAGCGTCTTGACTTAATTCATCAATTTGAAGAACTTTTGTGACGAGCAATCCAGCAACAAAAATGAATTTTCCCAAAGGTTCCTATCACGGAATATAGAAAAGTAAACAAAGAAAAACAAGTTAAAAAAAAGTTTACCTGCAAAATTACATCGACACCTTTAGTGACCACTATTTTTGAAAAATTCATCGGTGGTAAATCATCCTCACTCTCAACATAAAAATTACTGAAGTGAACCCACAATAAATCTAATAGTGGACTTCCCAAGTCTGGATTCATGTACACAACATCACACAATCCTACAAAGACTTAAACAATTAAGAACATTTTGCCAAGCTGTAAAAATCCACCTTCATAAAATTGAAATTTAATTTCTACTTGTTGCATGAAGCAGCGTCGTAATATGCCTAACACTTCCAAACATAACGCTTCATTGCCAAATTTATTGTTGATTTTCATTCCAGAACAAGTCAGTGATATTTGAGTCATCACTGAACATCCTGATGAAAACGAAGACGCTGATGAACTTGACTGGCTTAAAGCAACAAGATTACAAAGTTTTAAGTTCTTCAATAATTTTAAAAATCCTGAAACAGCTACTTGTCGTGTTTCAATTGAGCTAAGAAAAATTAATTAGATGAATAATATAATGAATAAATAAGATTTACCTCGAGAAGAGAGCCTTTCTTAATAACACTACAACATGATCTCTTATAGTTGGAGAAATTTTAATGAGCGGCAAAATTGCATCAAGTAACTGATTTGCAATGAGTCCTGGATCTTGAATTAAGCACTCTAAGAGTTTAATAAGACAACTTTGATTGTCTAACATTAGCAATGGCATATTTTTGGACAATGAATTTAGGAAGTCTGTAAATTAGTAATAAATTTGGGTACTTTTTAATAATTTTTTTGTTTTTACCAAGACAGGGTAAAACATTTTGGCCAGTTACAATGCGATTACCAATAGATTGAATTATAAACGGGACTGTTTGCCTTTTTTTCTTGATAACATTCAAAAATATAAAATTACCAAGATACCACTGCTCTTCTACAAGTACGTCTCGCCCTAAAGGTGCTCCTACATCCAAAAGAACAAAACCTAAATTGACCAATCCTTCCATAATTATATCACGTTCTTGAGAACTAAAACAAATAATTTAAGAAGACTTTAAAATTAAATTGATTGCAAACCTTATTTCAATAATTTGACTGAACACATCTTTAATCTTACAAGTACTAGAAACCATATCTCTGAACCAACAGGAATCATTTCTCTTGTTTTCTTCAGAAATTGAGCGAGATATACATAATCTAACAATATTAAACACACGTTCTTGATAAAATGAAATAGTGGATATTGTTAAAAGAACCGACAACTGAAAAGGATGTAGGATAAATTCTGGAGATTTCAGCAAATTCTTCAGTGAAGATAAATAATCTATCATACAATCAGGTTCTGGAGATGCAGATTGATATATATGAAAAAGAACTGTACTTTCGGCATCAATTGCATCTTTATTATTGGCATCCTCTACAAGCTTAGTTAGTTAACATACGATTAAAATTCAATGTAATTAATTACCGATCAAGTCTGAATTAGTGCTCTCTGAATTTTGGGGAGTAGCTATTTGGGCATAGACTCTCTGGCCAAAATAGTGCTGCAATCGTAAAAATAAAGATCTTCCATTTTGTTTGGCACAGAGTTTTAAAAGTTGAAAGACAAAAGGTGGAATTTCATGGCAAGTTAATTGTTCCAGATATTGTCCTAGTTTATTAACCACTTGAAGATGTTCTTCTTTTGATAAAGGTACATCACTGAAAACCAAAACTCAATGTAATTTACAAAAACTTTTTGAATGACACGTAGGTACATAAACATAGATGTCAAAGGAGTTATAATATTTGGTGACCATTTAATCATACACAATGAGTTAACAAGTAGAGTTTTATATTCGAGACCAGTTATATCATCTTCAAGATATTCTACATGTTCCTTTTCTACCAAAATATTTAATAACTTAGGTAAAAGATCTTTCCAACTAAAAACCAATAGTTCATTATTTAACATGGGATGAATTATAATGTTCCACCTCGTTTGTGTCACATTCCCTTTTTGTATGCAATCGGTACAAAACGAACATAAATCCACCAAATATTCTGGTTTCAATTTAGAAATTTCCACCCATAATTGTTCAATAATAGAATTGCTTTGTATCGTTGCCAAGGTTGAGGTATTCAGTTCCTCAAGTATAAATGATACAACTTGAAACCCTTTCTTATGAGATTCTTCTGTATCAGTAAGTCCTTGAAGAATATAACTCAACAACTTAACGAAATTGATCTGATGTAATTTATTTTCGATAATTGATATTAACTGAAAGAATTGGAGGTTAACTTTTGTCCTGCAGGCATGAAATAAACAAGGGAAAAATAATAATTACATTTTGACTGCTCAAATCTCCAATGCACTCTTGTAACTTTGATACATTGCCTTTTT
Source organism: Dascillus cervinus (assembly GCA_949768715.1). Classification (NCBI taxonomy): domain Eukaryota; kingdom Metazoa; phylum Arthropoda; class Insecta; order Coleoptera; family Dascillidae; genus Dascillus; species Dascillus cervinus. The sequence goes on along the minus strand of OX458316.1, from coordinate 12,349,723 downwards.
GTCCATGTTCAAGTATTTTTCTTTCGGTTTCTATCATTTTGACAAGAAAAAGCGCCAAAACCACTTTTGACTTTGAAATCAGTTCGGCAACATTTTCATCATACAAGCTTTATAAATTGTTAATTCTCCAAATTTTAGAACATGAAAGTTTTAAAAATAATATTACGGAAACATATTTTCGCATAGAAAGAAGTGTTCTACAGCTATCAAATTTTGAACACAAATAAATCTTATTGGGGGGGGGGGGGGGGGCTATTGCCCAAGCAGATTTTCGCATAGAAAGAAGTTCCTACAGCCACCAAATTTTGTACACCGAGCGAAGCCGGGTATTTCAGCTAGTATTACATAATAATTGATTTTTTATTTAAATTCTAATTGATAAAATTTAGAAAATTTGCTGTTTCATCCCGTGCTTATTTTGGATTTTTGTCAATCAATTGTAATTTTAGAATGCTCAAGGCAACGTCATCTTCATCAGCAACGACTTTAAGTTACAGTAAAATATAATGCCAACGTTTTTGAATAGCAGGTTAAGTTTAAATTTGTTATGGCATCCGTTACGAATTTTTACGTCTCCACATTAATTAATGCGTTCAGATTAGTTTTTGAATAATCGGTATACAAATTTGGACAATTAGATTTGACTTATTCAAAAACTGTACAGGTGCTATTTTTAGAAAAAGTATGGAACATTCAAGGTAGCAAAAAAAAACAGAACTGTTTCGCTTAAAATGGTATCTATGATGAATCTAATAACGCGCTACAAAATACATTACTTATAGCATTTATTTAATATCAAAAATTCAATATGGATACATTTTGTATTTAAAAGTGTAATAATTAACAGAACTTGGCCGCTAATCAGTGTACAAAATAGATAACAAAATGAGATCATTTTGATAAAGAAAAACTATAACTATAGTTATCCATCAAAATAAAATAAAACAAAATTCTATAACACAGAAACATATACTAAACTCTGAAAATATAAAAGGCTGCCATTAAACTTATTTAAAACCATTGTTAAAAATACTAAACTACTTAAATATTTAAAATTCAAGTTAAGAAGTCTTTTAAGTTTAAAACATCACAACAAAGGAACTAAAATAAAATAGTGCAATGGTGTTACACAAAATGAAATTTCTTGAAAATATAAAATTTAAAAAATTCTTAAAATTCACGTTTCATTTAAAAACATCAACCAAAAATTAAATCAACTCCAGAATTTTTAAAATTTCATAAAAATATTAAAATATTTATAAAAAATTGTACTATTTTTTATGTAAAACCGGTTAGACTTGTATGTAAGCGAATACCTTTTGCAATAATAAGTTATTCATTGTCAAATTACAATGAGGTGGTCCAATCCATAAATCAGTCAAACCCAGTAAAAAGAACGGCGTGAAATTAAAAAACATTGATTTGGCAATTAATTCAAAGTATTCAAAGTCTTTTAAGTTTAAAACATCACAACAAAGGAACTAAAATAAAATAGTGCAATGGTGTTACACAAAATGAATTTCTTGAAAATATAAAATTTAAAAAATTCTTAAAATTCACGTTTCATTTAAAAACATCAACCAAAAATTAAATCAACTCCAGAATTTTTAAAATTTCATAAAAATATTAAAATATTTATAAAAAATTGTACTATTTTTTATTTAAAACCAGTTAGACTTGTATGTAAGCGAATACTTTTTGCAATAATAAGTTATTCATTGTCAAATTACAATGAGGTGGTCCAATCCATAAATCAGTCAAACCCAGTAAAAAGAACGACGTGAAATTAAAAAACATTGATTTGGCAATTATTTCAAAGTATTCAAAGTATGCAACTTAATAAATACTCTTTTTACCATCAACAGTTTTGATCTAAAGAGCTATTTTATTAGAATGTTTAAAACTAGACAATACAGGCATTGAACTTATTTTATTCTAATGAACCCTGGAATTCTAAAGTTTTTTTCACGATTTGTTACATCACCTCACTGTTATAACACTAACAATACTAAAATTAAATGAATTTAAACAATTGTAGTAAAAATAATTAAAACTTTTGCTTGGCACAAGCTTTACCCAGTATTGGACGTGCTCTGGGATTATCAGGTACGATTGATTCAAAAAATAATTTACATAGCATTCTAGCAGCATTCGGTTCAAGTTGTTGGCCGTCATCGCATGAATAAATATGACGATTTTGAGCATAACTATTCTTTAAGTGGCTGTAATGAAAAAATTACACACAAAAATGTATTATTAATGAATAAATACCTTGATCTATGGTGAGACAATTGTGAAGTGGATAACCATAAAATCTTCGATGGTGCATTTGGAATACCATTATTAGTTCCTGATAAAGTCGCTATCCCTTGAAAACTGTCAGTGCCATGTACTGTAAATATCAATATCACTGGCAACTTTGCCTGGAAATTAAATTCCCTTAGAATTTCACAATTAAAAAATAAATAATAACAAACATACATGAAAGAATTTAAAAATTTTCCGTTCTGTATGTGGTGCAAACAGCCAGCAATTTTCTTGAATCCCTATTTCAACACTTTTCATTTTGTTTGGTTTAATAAGAAAAAATATGGTGTCTGTTGGCATATATACTGGTAAAGTCTCAACACTAATAACATTGCACCCATTCAATGGAATTTCTGGACGAGGGGATATGTTTAATCCAGTTTGCAAATTATGCTGGAGATTAACAAATAAAGAACTTGATTGTGGCGTAGTATTGCTGCAAGATAATTTTCTACCATAACCAGGTGCCAAATTATCTTGTTTACAAATGCGGTTTGTGTCGAGAAGCATATTTTGTGACCAAGTATCATCTGGGCTTTCAAAGGGCTTACTGCAGTTTCCTTGTTTAAATAATCCATCAGAAGTGTAGCGAGGTCTTGACGATTGAGCCCGTTTATTCTGGCGACTATTATCTTGCGATCTCCAATAATTGCGATTGTTTATTTGAACATTACAACCTTGAAAATAGTTTTCATTAGATACCGAGTTACCATTTACTGCTTCATTTAAAAATGGTTTAGTTCCTATTGGAAAGTGATTTAGGTAGGGACTGCCATTAGTCCTTGAAGAATCATGTGTACTTTTAAAGCGAGATGTTTCAAAGAGAGATTTTGGAGGATTTCCAATTCCACATGGTTGAAGAAGACCTTTCACTGCATCTTCAGCAGACAGGACAGCCTTAAGTGTTGTGATTATAGCGTTATCTGTTGCACTTGTATGCTGATGTGGATTGTTCACTTTTCTATCAATCGCATTTTCCAATAATTGTCGGAATTTCAATATATTTCTATTTGGAGGTTCAAATTCAACCCAATCATCAATAGTTATTATAAGACCATTATTTTCATTGTTCGTAACTCGGCCACATACCAATGCAACCTAACGAAAGTATATCAGACAATAAACTAGAAGTAAATAAGCTGAAACTTACAGTTGCTGGTGTTATCACTGATGAACATCTAATAGTACAATGTTTTCCCAGTTTTGACAATTCTTCATAAATGATCCAATCTGACGATACATCTCTTAAATATCTGAAATTGCCTTTATCAGAGTAGACATTTTTAAGCACTGATGAAACATGAACTGAAATTTTACTTTCACTCCTACAAAATCATAAAGTATTAAAATATAAACAAATTTCTTTTGCAAATGACATCTTTACCTAGTGAAGATTTTCGATTGGTGCACAAATGCAGTATTAGGGTACAACCCGACTGCAAGAGCAGCCTTAATTAAGGGCCAACTTTCTGCAAAAACATTCAAGTCGTGAATAGTATCAGGAGATCTGGGACGAACAAAACCGGCAGCACGCAATTGCCCCAATAAATGGTTTCTTGTTTCCGAGATCATTTCCATTGTTCCACTGTTGATATAGTACGTTGCTGTGAATAATTTCTCCGTGCCATTCATTTTCGCAGCCTAAAAATTAAAATTACACAATTAGATAGATGCGAGTTTGCAATTTAAAAATGAAATAAATTACCTGCCATTGTTGAAAGGCACGAAGAAAGGTCATGTGATCGCTAAAACTACCTTCAGATAATTCTCGTCGTTTTTTGGCTGCATCACTCTTTAAAGTTGCGGAAGAAGGTAAAACAAAGGGATCTCTTCAGTAAACAATACAACATAAAAAATAAATATTTAACACAAACATCAACAAACTTACTTGTATGCCAAGCAGGTCACAATTGTTAAAACTGGATCGACACATTTAAAAATGACTGAATAAATCAGCATTTTTCCTAAATATGGTTCAACAGAGAGATGTACCAAATGTTCACCTAGTGGCGTTAGGTTTTCTACAGCGTCCAAAGCACCTAATGATTTTAAGCACCGAATGGAAGTTTTGACCGATGCACCTGATGGAGGTTCTATGGCAAGTGCCAAAAAGTTTTCAATTGATACTGCTGTGGGAGCCAATAATTTTGTTTGTAAACATAATTCCTGAAATATATTTTTGTTTAGTATAAAATCATAATTAAGGAAAAGATAATTTACATGTAGAGGAACTCTTAGTATTTCAGGAGTTTGATGACTACTGAAAGATTCCTTACGAGCGGATGAATATATGTGAAAGCAGAAACCTGATTTTGTTCTGCCTGCTCTTCCAGCTCTTTGCTTCATGCACGACTTGGAAATCCAAGTAAGTTGTAAAGCCCTACTCCCACTAAGCTAAAATTATAAGGTAATTATTTCACGTTTGTTATTTAAAAATTGGCCATACTCACAGCATCATAACTGTGCTCTTTGGCACGGCCTGAATCAATAACATATACCACATCATCAATAGTTATGCTTGTTTCTGCAATATTTGTTGACAAGATAACCTTCTGTTTGTTTGGAATGCTCTCAAAAATTAGATGTTGTCTACTCATCTGCATACTCCCGTGCAATGTAAGGATTTCCAATTTGCTAACATTGAAATAAGTTGAGGCCATTATTTTCTCTTGGCAATTAATTATATCCTCATAACCAGGCAAAAATACCAATATGCTTCCTTCCTTATCCTTTGTATGAATGTTTGCAATAATCGTAACAATTAAATCGTAATCGATACGTTCATCAGACACAGTTTGAGTGTAATCCAACAATTGGTTCACAGTAGGTCCTTGAAAATCTGAATAATTTAATCCCCTTTCATCACTATATGCCTTAAGTAAATTATAAACATCTCTTTGGTTTTTCATATCGGCCCAAGTAATCGCACTGTAACCATCAAATGATCTGATTGATGTGTCTGCTCCTGAAATTAAAAGTAATTTTAGTTTAGTTTTTATTAAAGTTAGAATTTAATGTGAAAAACGTACAACTTGCCGATCTTTAAAAACTAACTTTAATTTAAATGCTTACCCATGTGAAGAAGTTGTTCCACTACATCCAAATTTCCAGCAATGGCAGCAGCAATTAAAGGAGTTGCGCCAGTTGCAGTGTGCTGATAATCTACACTGGCACATTCAGATATTATTAACTGCATTAGTTGTGAAAATGTATCTTCTGATCCATTGTTTATACAATTTGTTATTGTTTCATTCATCTCATTACTAAGTGATAAGTCAGATGAATTTGGTTTTTCAGGTGCTCTAAATTCAGAAATGTTAAATAGAGTATGACCCATGCCACTTCTTTCTCGCATTTGTCTAAGGTCCTTCATAGCAGGAGTTTCATAATTTAACAATACAAGAATGTCATCCAAGTAATATTCAACAACAGGATGAAGACGTCCCGGTATGTAAACTGTACATGCTTTACCGAAGTAGTCCGCAAAAAAAGTGGTATTAATTGTGGCCGACATTAAGATCACTCTCAAATTTGGAAAGCTTTTAATGCATTCTTTTAAGCAGATCAATAAAAAATCTGAGAACCTATCACGTTCGTGTATCTCATCAACAATAACATGTGTCATCAAGTTAAAACAATTATCACCACCCATTAGAGTACGTAACATTACTCCATTTGTGCAATAAACCAGTGGAGTCTTAGGTCCGACTTTACATTCTAATCTTACTTTATAGCCAACAGTAATTCCGACGGCTTCCCCACGCTCAGCTGCTACTCGTTCTGCTACTGCAACAGCCGATATGCGACGCGGTTGAGTACAAATTATTCTGCACATTTCACCACTCTCACGGCATGAATCTAAGATGAATTGGGGAATTTGCGTTGTTTTCCCTGAACCAGTTTCAGCACTAACTATTACTATTTGATGAGTACGCAATGCCTCCAAAATCTCATCCTTTTTTGACCAAATAGGCAATGTTTTTCTAAATTCCATAAGCGGATTTGGTATTGGTGGATTAATAATTGGAGGAAGTTCTTGACCAAGTGGGTCATATGATCTAATGCAACCTTTTGCTCTTTTAGGAAAAACATTTTCTCCAAAAATTGGATGTCTCGCCAACAATTCCTCAATAGCTGTACAAGATTCCTTACTGAAACCCAAATTAAAAAATTCTCTACTCGAATATGTTTCAGTTTTCGAGACAATTAAAGAACGGTTAGGTTCTTTCCCATATGATTTAGATTTTAATCCTAAATTTCTGCATTTTTCATGAACATATCTACGTTGGATATTAGTCATGGTGCTAGGAAAAGGGTGAGATTGTTTCGAGGGATTTGAAACGAAATCTCGAAAAATCGCATCCAGTTCAATGCGAAAATCTTCAGTTGTTCCAATTTGAGATGGAAGACATCTGGCTCGCTTAAAATATGCCATTGCTAAAAAAAATCATGATTTGTTGAAATATATAAAGGCTTTGAAAGAGAAAATGTGAGGTTATGTGATTAATATTAATACGCGACATCCTGCATTATGTACTTACCGTTATAAAATGTTGCACAATTACTGAATAACGTGAATTAATTATAAAAAAGCATTTCAAAAATAAATAATAGTACAACGACAACTTTTACCGCCTACCCACTTTTCAAACGGCCGTTACCAAAATGTTTTAATTATTGACGGGTTTTCAAATCGTTTCAGTCGAACTTGAAAACCGATATTATCGACTTCTCCAGTACACTCAACATATTTGGCATTTGAAAAATTTTGTTCAACAAAAAAACGATAAAGTTAAATTAAGATTACTCACCAACTTGCTAGGCTATGTGGCAGTTATGAATTCTGAACAATACTGTGATAATCTAGTTATCTAAACACTGGATTGCGTTAAACGTGCCACTTCCGTGGTGTATTTGATTTGTTGGACAAATTTGGAACCTTTGGGGCATAAAATTACTCACTTATACCGTATTACTATACTATAATTTAGGGTGTCATTTAAAAATTTTGTTTGATCGGGATTAAAATAGCCTCAGCTGTTAAATTGTATTAACTTACAATATTTAATTGATGCCTTTAGCGTTATATTTTTTGCTTTTCAGTATTATAAAGGAACAGTATTTACATACACCAACTTTTTGGACTATTACACTAATACCTCGGTTTACGTTGATTCACTATTACGCTTTTTACCTGCGCGGTAATTTTCTTCAGTCGCTCTTGCGCTCTTATTGCAATTTAATTTAATTGTTTTTTAATATTTTTACATACATAATACAAAATTAAAACACTATTTCACTGTTAAATGCTGTTTTCAATCTTATCTTTTTATCTAAAATACTTCATGACAATTTAAAAAACGTAATTGACCCGTTTTATTTTTAATTCGCTTAACGTTTTTTAACGAGGTATTACTGTATTGAATTGCGGATTAGTAATTATAATAAAATAGTATTGGTCGATTTCGAAGAATCCCTAACTGCTTCTTGCGATTCATGCCAACTTTGCCTCATAAAATTATCTACTTATACCGCAGTAGTAGCGTGGTGAAAATCTAGGGTGTTTGGGGTTCAAAATTTGTGAGCATGTACATAACGTTCACAAAACCGTTACATTTGAAAAATTTGGTTGATTTGGGTTAAAATGGCTTCTGTTAAGTTGTATTAGATTTAGTTATATTTTTTTGTTTTTTAATTAAACATATAGAGGAACATTATTTACAGACATAAAACAATATTGGACTATTAAATTGAGGATTAGTAAATACGGTGAAAATACTATTGGCCGATTTCGAACAATCTTACTAACTGCTTCTTTCAATTTATAAATTTAATTAAAAATTGACATAGTACGTAGTCGCAGTGCTTCAGAAGTTCAACGTAATTATATGAAACATTTGAAGTAACAAACAAATTTAATAAATTGATCTTTTACTTACTTAATTCTTAATATTTTTACCATTAAGTGTAATAAATAGCACTCACTTGTTAATATTTGTGTTAAAAGAATATAAAATCACTAATAAAACACTTAAAATAGAATTTAACATTAAGTCAACTGGCTACCTCGGCTGATAAAATGCAAATGGGCCGATGACCGTTATTCACAGAACTTATATAGAAAATTTAAAAATCATAGCCCTCTTCTACTAACAATAGGAACCACACTTTTGAAAACCAATTGTAGAAAAAACGTTAGGAACTTTCGTTGATGAAGGTTTATGCAGGTGAACGGTAAATATACGACAATTAACCTTTTCAAAAGCGGTTTCACTACGCCGCCAATGGCGTTGTCAAATTGGCGATCTCTAATTTTCACGTGTTTTTACATGGCTTGCTGACTCATTTTAATTTTGAAATTATGTGGCAAAAACCATTAGAAAAATGTTAAAATTTTAACTTCGATTAGTACCTATATAGTTTAAATTTTATTTACAAAAATAGTCAGCCAGAGACTGGATAAACTAGAATCCTGTCTATGACGGAACTTCTTTTTGGTTCCGATTTGTGTAACATCTTGGATATGCCACTGTTAGCCGGAAACCTGTCTTCGGTTCCAAGCAGTTCCGTTTTATACAGGTTTCGCTGCAATATTATACAATACTCGCAAGGTAATTGATTTTCGAACACTCTGAGCGCAAAATACTATTTTCTCCGTCTATGTAGAGGGAGCAATATAACGCTTTCTCTCCCTAGGGAGCAAAATAACTGCATACAATATAAACATGTGTATACTGTTATAAATGTTTACAAATAATCACATAGCATTTGGCGCTCCCGTCTATGTTATTAGTAGTAACACTGTTTTGGAATGAAACGGAGCTATTGATTATGTACTAATACCGCGAAACTATCTAAAATCAAAACAAAACGCGAACGAACTCGCATGTAAACAATAGCGTTTTTCGTTATTTTACATCAGTAACAGCAGTGTTTCAGTGCCGTGCAGTACATATTGCTTTTGGCGCATAGCATTTCGCGCTCTTGTATATGTGCTACACAGGAGCGAATAGGTGTTTGCCGACTCGTACACTTTGGCGCCCTCGCTACGCTCAGGCAACAAACTTGCACTCGTCGGCAATATGCACAATATACTATTACGGTTCACTTGTCATTCCCTCATTTGAATAATAATGACTTGGAAATTGCAATACCAAGAAGGGGTGAGAATTTTTTGATCAAACTTGGCAGAAACATATAACTATTCATAAGTAATATCACAAGAGAGTGAGAATAAATTGAAAATAATTCGACAGATTTTCGAAAACTTGTTGCCAGGGAATAGACACGAGAGCCCGTAGGGCTCGAGTGGCTATTCCCTGGCAACAAGTTTGAAAAAATAACTGGAGAATTATTTTCTAATTACTTCGCACTCTCGAGTGGTATTCGGAAGATTATTTTTTAATGTTTGAATCAAAAATGCAGCATAAAAATACAGTTTAACAGTTTAAAATAAAACTGGTGACAGATGTCAGATAATTCTCGCGGGAATTTTCTACAGTAGAAAATTCTCACTATAATAATGTTGTGATTGGATAGAATTAAACACGTGTGCCCAAATACTGCTAAACGATTGGTGAATGAAATCATTAAAAAATAATCAAAGGTAAATTGATTATAATTTTGTTGCGATGGATCAAGTTAGTCGTCATGGCGTATCTGACACTTCATGCAGTATTTTCTGACATCAATGTCAGGTGTATTTTTTGCTAACTTTGATTCAATTTTGATTATGCCTAGAGTGCGGCAACGTGGAAATTACCGTCAGTTGAGAGAATTTAACAAAGGTCGAATTGTTGGCTTGCGTGGAGGTGGTTTTTCTTTCAGACAAATTGTAAATCGCCTGAACCGAGACCAATTCACCATCATGTGCTGTTATTAGTCATTGACTAGGATGGTCCGGGAAGACGCCGAAGACGAACTGGAGATCGAAAAAGAACTAATGAGGTGCTGGACCGCCACATTTACCTAATGGCACTAAGAGACCGAATTGCTGATAATGGAGGTCGTTCTGTGACCCTTCAAACCGTTTATCGCCGAATCAGGGCTTTGGGCTTGCAATCTTATCAACCACATCTCAACACCGACAGCAACGTTTAGAGTGGTGTAGGTTGCGAATGTGCTAAAACGTTGAGTGGTATATGGTGGTGTTTAATGATGAATCTCGATTTTGTTTAGGAATACATGATGGCCACATGAGAGTCAGACGAAGACGTGTGGAACATTGCGATATTCAATTTGCTATTGAAAGGAGTGGGCACCGAACTGCGGGAGTTATGGTATGGGATGCTATAGCTTAAGGGAGTAGGTCTCATTGTCAGTTGATGTTCATCCGAGACACCACGAACGCCCAGCGTTACGTTGATGAGGTGGTGGAACTCCATATTCTTCCGTATCTTCAGCAGCTTAAAGATCCACATTTTCAGCAGGATAATGCCCATTCTCACGTGGCTGAAACTTCTCTAGAAAAGGCCCATGACAACCAGATTTCGCGACTTTTTGCCAATTGCACGCGCGTGGGACGAAAACTGATGAACTTAGCGAATCCTACGAAAACACTCTCTGGCATAAATTGCAGATTGCTTGGGACACCATACCCCAAGCGGACATCAACCACTTTAACAACACATTAATAAAAATTAAATTAAATTGTGTTAATTTTTTGTTCTTTTTCTTTGAAATTATAATCAATTATTATTACCGTTGAATAGTCACACGTTTCTTCAAAGTTTGGTCAAAAAAACACTTTATTTTACAACTTTAAACTTCAACTCTTTACTTTACGATTTTAAACCTTAATTTCTTATTTTAAAATCTTAAATTGTAACCTTTAGCACTTTACTTTAAGGGTTCATGTAGACTTCTGGGCTTATTACCTATTGAAACCAGTTAACTTTATTAAATAATTTAGTAAAAATAATTATTAACGCATGTCTACATATCTGATGTACATCGTCGGTTGACGATGACGGACTAACTTAAAACAATTCTCGAACCGACAGTGGTCCTGGAAAATAAGAAATAAATAAACAACACTCAACTGCCATCAAACGGCCCGCGACATGCTTTGTGTCTACCGAACCGCCGCCTCGACCGGAAACATCACAATAATTGCTTTTGACTGTTTTGTTATGTGCGTTAGTACTTTTAAGTACAGTAGAATCTCGATTAACCGTCACTCTCTGTTATCCGTCGGCGTCAAAAAAAAAAAACATAAACGCGACGAGCGCGGTCAAAGCGATGCGATGTCTTTATACCATCCTCAGCGTGTTTTTGTAGTTTCTTTGTTATTGTGTGTCATGTTTCGAAGATTACTGAAAAGCGGAAACGTGTTGTGTTAGGATTGAACCAAAAAATCGAAATTGTTAAACGTTTGAGGAAAGGTGTTGGGAGAACAACAGTGAATGATGTTAAACGTAATGCTGAAAAGATTGAGCAGCATGTGTCGCAAATGCAAAGTACCGATGGAGATGTGAAAAGTCGTAAAACCATGAAACCGGCAAAATATGAACAACTTGACAACGCTATGTATCAGTGGTTTATTTGAATAATTGATTCCGAAGTCAAGGAATTCCACTTTATAATAACTAAGGCAGGTGAAGTGAATAAGAAACTAAATGGTAATCCAAACTTCAAAGCAAGCATGGGGTGGCTTGAAAAGTTTAAATTTCGTCACGGGATTCGACAACTAGACATTAGTGGAGAGAAACTTATACACCGTGAATCAATTATGGTCTACTTCTGAATTTTTCTTAGACGCAACCAAACATACTAATTGAAACAAACGCTAGATCTCTAATTTTTCAAAAATTAAAAAATACATCTAGCATTCCATTTATAATTTAAATCAAAGGCAGTATCAAGTAGTAAGTGGAATTAGTATGTTTGGTTGCAACTAAGAAAATTTCAGAAGTAGACCATAATTGATTCACGGTGTATTAGTGCAAATAGCGCAGTTGTAGCTGACAATTAAATTTAAAAATACAAGCTGATCTCAAACTTGTTAGGGAACAAGTTTACAACTGTGATGAAACCGGACTCTATTGGAAAGCTTTACCACAAAAGACATCATTTTCGGAAAAAACAGCACCAGGTTTTAAAGTCCAAAAAGATCGGATCACTGCAATGGTCTGTGGAAATGCAACCGGTAATCATCGATTACCCTTGCTGGTGATTGGAAAATCAAAAAAGCCACGTGCATTAAAAAATTTAAATTTGAATGCACTGCCTGTGAACTATTACGCCCAAAAAACGCTTGGATGGACCAAACAATTTTTTCCGATTGGTTTTATAAAGTGTTTGTATCTCCAGTTAGAGCTCATCTCGCCGAAAAGTATTTGCCACAGGAAGCACTGCTGCTTATGGACAATGCCCCGACACACCCCTCCTCTGGTGAACTGAAAAGTGACGATGGCAAGATAACATGCATCTTTCTCCCAGCAAATACGACTTCTCTTATCCAGCCTATAGACCAGGGCATAATTGAGAATATAAAGCGTCGATACGGAAGAGGCTTTATCGAAAGTTTGCTGTTATCTGACGATGCTGTGGCTGTTCAAGAATTTTGGAAAAGCTACAATATAAAGGATGCTATTTTTAATGTTGCCAGTGCATGGGCTGATCTTACAGTATCGAACCTGAAGAATCGGTGGAATAAACTATGGCCTGAACCAAGACTGCCTACTAACGAATCTGAAGAAACTGAGACTGTTAGTATCGATGAAATTGCGCAACTTTGCAATAATGAATGGACTGCACAACGAAACATTAACGACAAAATAAGTAAATGATTGGTTGGAATGTGATAAACAGGATGGAGGATTTTAAATTTTGAACGATGATCAAATTATTTCTAATGTCACTACCATTGAAGAAGAAGTTGATGACGACGACGAAGAATTAGTGCTTACCCAAAAACTGACAACTAGCCACTCAGAAGCAGAAGTAATGTTATCAAAGTGCATCGACTGGTTTGAAGTTCAAAAGGAAGCAAATGCAACACAGATTCTACTTCTCCGTAAAATACGGAACATTGCCGCTCAAAAGGCTCGAGCCTCGAAGAAACAAGAAGATGACAGATTATTTTGTATAGTACATAATATGTAACCTATTTTGGTAAATATAAATGTGTCGGATGCACTTGCACGCGTTTTCAGTTACATCTCGTCAGAAACCAGCATTTAAATTTCATTACTGTACACGTTTATTGCAAAATTTCTGTTAACCGTCTATTCGCTTAACCGTCACAGTCCCGGTCCCGACGGTGACGGTTAATCGAGGTTCTACTGTAATTGCTATTTATGTTATTTTAAGTCTGACTTACATGTCGATTTTTGTCCTTTGTTCCATATCTTCTTTTTTCTTTGTTTGGAATGTTAATTCCTCGTCACAATCTTTATAAACACATTACACATATACACATTTAACACAAACACTTTAAAACTCTTGAAAAACTTCAAAACATTTTAAAACTATTTATTGTCATTATGTGCATTTCGCTATTTACTTTATTTCCTATTATTGCTATTTATGTAATAAGTACTATTCCGGGCACCGAAATGTAAACGATTTTTTTAGCAACTTCATTTTTGCTTCATATCATAGGCGTCCTAAAAAATCAGTCAAATGTCAATATTATTTTGTTTATGACAAATATTATTTCACGAAAGTCACTGAATAAAGCCAGCTTTAATCTACGGAAAAATAGGGAAATTTTGTCAGGTATCGTGCACATTTCGGTGGCCGGAATGGTACATAATCTATGACTTTATTGAGCAAGTCGAGCAAGCTTCCTCGGCCATAAAGAAGACAAGTTCAATTAAGCCTGATTATGTACGCGTTGCATACAAAGCTTTATGCCCGACTGCGAAAATTAAAGGAAAAAAAATATAATGAAATAAGATGTCTCGTTTGTTACGAAGTTGTTTATTATTTTGTTTGTGAAAATTTTGTCCGAAGCAAGATGCAAGCGTGTAGTTCTAAGAGTTCTAATAAGGAAGAAATCATAAATATTGCTGTTGTTGCTAAAGATTCATTATTACCAGAAAAACCTAGGCATTTATACGAAGAAACATAATTATAGTGCGTATCGAAAGTGGTGTTCAAGTAAGGAAATTAAAACAACCTGTGAAGACAGCATCCTAGCGTACTTCAACACCGACTTTTGTCGGTATAAAACTTCATCATTATAGAGCAAATATTCTATGCTACGATTGACCATAAGCCTACGTGAAGGAATTGCCATTAGTAAATTTCCAAGTGTCATTCCTTTTTTGAACCGAAACGGTCAAGAGTATAAGCCTAAAAAGTCGCTAAGAACCACATAGATGAATTTTTGACAATAAGAAACATTTATTTAATAAGATAAAAATGCTTTAGCATTTTGAAATCTGATAAAAACATAATTTGCTTTAGGTTATCCTGATATTTGGAGTCGCCGGTGCTTGCAGACGGTAGGAACTAGTGACATTATTGGCCATTTTTCCGGCCCGCTAGATACATCACACTTTTACAAACTATTGAATATATTGACTTTATTCAATATTTAGTACAAAGTTATAAAATGAAAAATACAGAATTATTAATTGTAACGACAAAACCAGCAACGCAGTTATTCGAAGGAATCACGCGGCTTGACTGACTCAAAGGCCCAGACGCCGCTCTAGTTGCCGAAGGCATCCCAAGGACAATTTCGGGCAGGTGCATCTGAAAATTAGCAGAAACACAACTTGCGACGTTAAAATTATTATTTCAACACAAACACAAATAACACACAATAATAATAACTCATTATGTTTCAATTTTTCACTCCAAAAAAATGTCTATAGTGGGTTTAAATCTAATATAGGGATATGTAATTTTATATGTGGCCCGAGGA
Organism: Dascillus cervinus; assembly: GCA_949768715.1. NCBI lineage: Eukaryota > Metazoa > Arthropoda > Insecta > Coleoptera > Dascillidae > Dascillus > Dascillus cervinus. Next base: position 12,334,539 of record OX458316.1, on the reverse strand, counting down.
GATGATGCATTTCCAAAGTGGCCCGCAAGATCATTTGGGTTGGCCACTCCTGTTCTAGATAGTACATAAATAACTATTATTTTAAAATTTAATTTTTATTTCATTTAAATAATCATCAGACTAATGATCAAACCTTACTGTTTTTAGAACTTTATGAAACAGAAGTTGTAATTTGGGAGCTTACTCACCGTCTACACAAAATGATACTCAGCAGTTGATGCCTGGCAGCTTATTCAAAATTCACCAACCGCTAGTTGCAGGTTATCTGACATATTGACTTTGCTACTGTGAACTGACAATGTGACAAGTGTACCTAAGCAAATATGCGAATACTCACTTGTGATGATTGTGTGAAAGAACAGCAAATGTTGGAACAAACATTGGTTTGGCCATGTGAACCAATGTGTGGAATCGGCTTAAGCCGGGCTCCCATTACTCGTGTATTTGGCAAATATTTGTAACTTGCCTATATTTGTCATGTAGTGGAAGTGGTTCACTCGGCCATTACTTGTACAATTATTTGCCGCTGACGAAGTCCCGCCGGCTGTCGGTAAAAATGCCGCGAGTCAAAGGGATTTCAATTATTTGCGTATTTGACAAGTTCATACTTGTCGATGCGCTCCCACGACTTGCCGTCTTGGCCGCAATTAATTTCTGCAGTTACTCTCTTTTTGGCTTTCGTCGCGTGTGCGTAGTGCGTGTTCCGCTAGAGTTTTTTTTTGAAATGGAGTGTTCTCAAGAAGTCGTTTTTGAATTTCTCGATCTCTATGAAAATGAGCCAGTTATATGGCAACCTAGGCATCCAGAACATAAAAACAGAAACTTGATTAACGATGCCTGGCTTCGCATCAAAAATAAAATATCCATTCAATGTACGGTTGCGGATTTGAAAAAGAAAAAAGAGTCATTGATGGCGTCATTCCGACCATTGTTGAAGAAAGTTACGGCATCGTCAAAAACAGGGACCGGCAGCGAGGACGTTTATAGACCAACTTGGTTTGCATTCGAGAAAATGGAGAGCTTTCTACATGGAGTTTCTGTGCCAAGGAATACATATAATTCAGAGGTGAGTGAAAGATTGCTTTATTTTAAGAAATTATAGGAACGGTACAATGAATATTTAACAGCAACTGTCCTGCCAGTGAACCTTTCCAGTAGTTTTGAAATAGCCGCAAAATAATCTCCTTATTTCCTGAGCGTCACGTCCAGTTTTTCTTGGTATTTTTTTGAGGGGTAGGAAAGATGTCATATTTTGTACATCGCTTCGCCATGTGCCGGGAATGATTTTGCCGTCTTTCTCCGCATCGATAGCGCCTGGCGGTGTATAGGTAGCAGAAGAGTCTTTACTTCTCCGTAAAAAATTGTGAAGGAGTGCACAAGCCATTGCTACTTTGCTGACTTTGTCGGGTTGTAGTAGCATAGGTGCTCTAAATACTCGGAAGATCGACGAAAGTATTCCGAATACGTTCTCAACAATGCGCCGAGCACGAGACAACCGGTAATTGAAGACTCTTTCATCGCTGCCTGCCTCATAAACTCCTTGGAATGGTTTTAATAAATGGGGTCCCAAAGCAAAAGCATCATCTGCGACGAAAACGTAAGGGAAAGTAGTTTGAGTATAATTGGGTAGAGTTTCATCTTTGGGTAACATCAGACTATTTTCTTCGAGTTTTCTGCCCAAAACGGTATTGAGGAATACACCTCCGTCACTTATACGGCCTTGGCATCCAACATCCACATATCTGAACATGTAATTGGCGTCCACAAGTGCCATAAAAACAACACTGAAGGTGTGTTTGTAATTAAAAAAATCTGATCCACTATTCATTGGGCTCTGAATCAGTATATGCTTCCCGTCTATAGCCCCCAAGCAATGAGGGAAATTCCACTTATTTTCGAAGTCAATTGCAATTTTTTTCCATTCATTTGAAATTCTCGGCATCTGAAATAAATAAATAAATCATTTGTTCCATTTCAGAACTTGGAGGATAGCATGGATGAAGAGAAAAGCGAAGAAGATTCACTCACGGAATCTGCGTCTGCAAGTGGGGACGGTGAGACATACAGAGATATACAGAGTAATACAGACACTGACAACAGCGAAAAGCATTTCAAGGCACCAGTTGGGGGAGCAAAGAAAAATAAAAGGAAGGCCGGGGACATGGAGGAGACTAACCGTCGTATGGAAGAAGCCTATGAAATCATGAAACAAAGTCAAAATACCGAACCACCCAAAACCACTCTTTGTACTGCCTATGGGCAATTAGTGGCTAAGAGACTCGAGACGTTAAGCGAAGTAAACAGGATTATTGTGATGAACGAGATTGATAATCTATTCTTCAGGGCAACAATGAGCTCCATGGGACCTCAATATCAATCAGAATCTCCAGGACCAGCCTCCCCAGGACCAGCCTCCCCAGCGTCTTTCTATTCGTCATCATCTGATGAAACTCCAGGTTTTCATAAAACTCCGAGTGTCACCTGTTTTTTGCCGAGGATCCCCTCTCTGCCACAAAATTCTGCAACTTCTTCTGTCCACCAACGGCCTCTTACTCCTGCGATTCCAACACCTACATGCAATGATTTATTCTTACCAACATACCATACTTTACTTTGACTTTAATCATGCTTTAACCTTATTTCTTAACAATAATAAAATGAATAAATAATGTAGAAATGTTTGTTGTATACTTACTTTTATTTGATCGTTGAGAACGCTAATCAATGCATCGCAAACGTCAAAAACGCACCGGGATACAACTTGTGGTGAAAATTTGAAAAGGTATGACAAACTCACGAAACTGTCACCACTAGCGAAGAATCTGAGAGCAACGCAGAATCTTTCCTTGACTGGAATTGCCTTTCTTAGTTGCGTATCTTTTTTCCCTATCACATGTCCCACTTCATTCAGTAGAAATTCGAAGTCGGTGTAGGACATTCGCAGGAAATTCTCCAGTCTTTCCGACGGTTCTCGAATCAGGTCCTCTATCATAATGGAGGCATTGTACCTCCAAAAAAAAACAAATTTTGACTAGTGTATCAATCTTGAGAATATAGAGGCATGGTTTCTGCTTTTGGTCGATCAGGACAGATAGCGGTATCAACTTACCTCTCTCGACTTCTATTCAAAGAAGTCATCCACCACCTTCTTTTTCTTTTTGCTTTCTGAGCTTGATGAGCTTTAATTCTTCTCATGCAGCCACTCAATACCACAAACGCTGCTGCAGTGACAACGCGACTATCCATGATCGAAACAAAATAAACACTGAAGGCCGAGAGGCGACGAAACCTGCTGTACTTGCCAAATATTGGCGTACTTGCCAAATACAGGAGTAGTGGGAGCGCCGTACTTGTAAATTGAGTTCGAAACTTGGTGTACTTGGCAAGTACGCAAATATTGGTGTACTTGCCAAATACACGAGTCGTGGGAGTCCGCCTTTAACAATGTCAATAATTCCAGTATAAACCATCCCATTTGTCCATATCGCCGCTGTGGTTAAGCAGCTACTTACACTCGGTCCACCTGATATTCCTTCCTGTGCCGTGAAAGCTTAAGAGCATCCGTCACCTAAAATAAAAAATTAAAACAAATTACAATTTTATCATTCAAGGTCTGTTTCGTTTGCTGAGCCGAATGGTTTTAGTCTATCGATCGAACATACGTTTATAACAACTCTCGTTGAGCTGGTTTTCATGGCTCCTAGCAAATTTGGCGATAGTCTGTCCAACTGCATCCATCCCTACGTCCCGACGGAGGTCGCTGTTTCTACAGTACCAAGGTACATCTACGGTGCTCCTTGTTACTTTGATCTGATGTCTCTTAATTGGGATATTTCTTTTACTGACACACACTTATAACTGAATTCCGTCATACATAAGTCATTTCTTGTATGTTGACCTAGTAGATTTTCTGCCCAACGACCAATACATTTTTTTATACTTAATTCCAAGTTCTTCTCGTTTCTTTTTGTATCTAAAGTTGAACCCAAATATTTTGCTGTATTAGCAGATGGTATCTGATTGTTATTAATAGTGTGTCTTCATACTTTTCGCCTATATACAAATGTGGCAATAGTGTCATTTTTAAGATGAGGAATATCACTAGTGTACAAAAGGAAAAGAACTGGTTTAACAATAGATCTATGCCTTCAATTAATTTGAGTCAGAAATTTGTACAAAAATTTGAGCGATGCAGAAATATTTCGGTAGTACTTACTTAACAATAATTTTTATTTAAAACTTCTCACCTCTATATTTTGTTCTTTTAATATCGTTAGGTATCGAGTTGTGTCTTAAACCATAATACATAATTAAAAAATAATTACATCGCAGGAAATAGGCAAATATTGGCCCAACAGAAGAACATGTTTCAGAGATGATTAAAACAAACAGATTAAGGAAAATTTCTGCTAACATGTATCTAAAACGAGGATATTGGATATATTGAGTAAGCAGCCTCTACAAAGCACAGTGTTATCAAAAGACTTTTGTTGTAGATGAAGAAAGTATAAGTACATTTTGTTATGGAATGCAAGAATATGATAAGACTGGTCTCAACTTTCTGTCCTCAATTTGCTTCACAGGCGAATGTAGTTTTACGAACGAAATGCGCAAAATAAAAAAACTCTAGAAATATTTCAATATTCGCAAGGAATTAATATCTAAGCTAGGATTTTTAATAACAATATTATCAAACCATTATTTTGAAATTGAAAGAAATTTAAATTCACCAACATAGTACACTAAAACCTCGTTTAGCGCTCAGGATGTGTTCCTAGACGTCAAGGCGCTAAACGAAACAGTATTAAAAGAGGTCATTTTAACACACAGTAAATGGGGAAAGGGACATACGAGACCGAAAATAACCAAATTGTATTTCTAAAATGGCTTGTATTGTAGAAACAGGCATATTTAATCCACCAGAACTAACGCGAAATAAATTTTAATCGCAACTGACGCCTGTCTCAGAGACCGAAAGTTTTTATAGTTTAATTATTATTGAAAAATATTATTTTATGTTAAATCTAAATTTATAATATATTGGAAACTGCGTCCTTTCCCTACAATAAATCACAACTGGATTTAATATAACATTATTTTTGTTAAACTTAAACAGTGGGTATTCCATTGATATGAAAATTATGTCACTTTTTTGTAACACCTCTAAAAAACACAAATCATTAGACTTTCTTTGCAAAATAATTTGAACACAATAAGCTATTAAACAAAATGAAAAAAAAAATGAAAAATTTTTTTTTAGAGGAAAATTACATTCAGCTTATTTTACTTGCATACCGACTGGCGACGGGCCCCACAACCAGTGACTAGGCAAAAGACAACAACAATATGTCTGCACACGTCGCTATCATACGAAAGACTGATGATAGCGCTGACCAATTTTTTTTTAAATTTTTTATTTCAATTGCTAATTTACAATCTATTCAACTGCAGAGTAATAAGTAAATGAGTTGACATGATTGCTAATGGGCATGAGTTGGGCACCATCCACTGATGGGGCTCCACGATTTACTCGACAAGGTCTTCCGGCCACTGCCTTTTGAGTCTTCTATTCACGATCTGGTGGGAATAGAGGTCTGCAATGAGCTGATTGGTGTGATTTAAGGAGCGATCACAACTTTTTATGGTAGAGTTCTTGATGACGTCGGAGATGAAGGGAATTCGGAGGTCGTTGTGAAGGGTCTGATTGCTGATATACCACGGAGCGTTGGCCAGAGAGCGCAGTGTCTTCGATTGGTAGGATTGTAAGATCTTGGTGTTAGAGGGTTTGCTACATCCCCATAGCTGGATCCCATAAGCCCATATGGGTATTAGGATAACTTTGTACAGCAACAATTTGCTTTCGAGATTTAATTGTGATTTACGTTCAATTAGCCAATACATATTATTTGTCTTCAGATTTAACTGCTGCCGTTTGGCTTTAATATGTGCTTTCCAGTTCAGCTTTTGGTCCAGGTGGAGTCCTAGGTATCTAACCTCCGTTTTCATTGGAATAGGTTGATTAAATATGTAAACTTGTGGACAAACACCACGTCTGGTGGTAAATGTAATTTGTGTAGATTTACTGCTATTTACTTTGATCCTCCAACGATTTAGCCGGTTTGAAGGAGGTTAAGGTAAAGTTGTAATTTATTAGATGCATTGTTGGGGTTAACATCTGACGACATTATTGCAGTGTCATCTGCGAAGGTAGCAATTAGGATATTGTTGTTTGCGGTAGGAATGTCTTCAGTATAGAGGAGGTATAGAAAGGGGCCGAGGACACTTCCTTGCGGGACCCCGGAGTTTATGGAGTGGTAGCTTGAGAGAGTGTTCTCGAATTGGACTTGGAAATGTCTGCCAGTTAGGTAGGATTTTAGGAGGAGGTAGACTTGGTGGGGTAGTTTCCTCTTTATTTTATATAAGATTCCGGAATGTCATACTTTATCGAAGGCTTGCTGGATGTCTAAGAAGACTGAAGCGCACATTCTTTTTCCTTCAAGATTTTCATTGATGAAATTAACTAACCTATGGCATTGTTGAATCGTTGAATGTCCTTCGCGGAATCCAAACTGGTGTTGAGGAATAATTTCATCTAGTGGTATTACTTCTTTGATTCTGTTTAATAGTAGACGTTCAAATATTTTCGATAGGATGGGTAACAGGCTGATAGGTCGATATGAACTAGTTTCATGCGGAGGTTTACCGGGCTTGGCGATCATAATTATTCGTGTATATTTCCATTGAGTTGGGAAATGGGAGGTAGCGAGCATACGGTTGTATAATGTTGCAACGAGAACTATAGCTTTCTTTGGGAGATGCTTTAGTACGTTTCCCACTATGAGGTCATAGCCAGGAGCTTTATGTGAGCTGGTTAATTTTATTTGTTTATAGACTTCTGTAGGTGAGACTGGTTTTAGCGGTAGAGATAGCTGACCAGGAAAGCTGAGGTATTCATCTATTTTAGCGTCCAGATTAACGTCGTTAGATGGGAGTGGTGTAAAAACTTCAGTTAGGTGTTCTCCAAATAGGTTTGCTTTCTCTTCTTTTGATCGGGCCCAGGTTCTATCAGGTTTCCTTAGGGGTGAGTTGGATTAAAAGATTAAGAGATGCTAGGATTAAAATGGGCGATAATATAAACCAGAATAATATTTCTGAATTTTTATTGGATTCCGAGGAATCTTGGAAAACAGTAACCAACATGATGCGGGACATTATGCGTGGAAAACAGCAAGAGAAATTTCGGAGAGAGGAACTCGTCAGAGATGATGTGATATCAGATTCTGACGAAGATTGAAGATTAAAGGTTGTCAGATTGAGAAATATGAAGTATTTTGAATAATTTTTTTCTTTTTTCGATCCGTTTTGAAAGATAGGGCGTAAATGATAAAAATTTTATAGAAACGTCAAAATTTCCGAATCGAAATTATTAGGAGCAGATAATTTAATTTTGTTAAGTCGCGGGACGGATTCCATCAGTTCATTTTCAAAGTTACCGCGAAAAATGTAAAAATGTAAAATTTTTAGAAACGTCAAAAAAATTATTCAATATACGACTTTGATCTTAAAAGTTAAAATTCTAAGCCTACTGGGTTTAAAATTTTTAATTTTTATTTTAATTATTTTTTGAATCATATTTAATCACTCTTATTGAGTCATTTAGGTTAATGTGAAGCCTTGACAGCCAGAGGGTCCATTACCAGGGGGAGTCAAGGGATGCTTTCTTCACAATTCAATCTAAGATGATCAAGAAAGAGGGATAGAGTGATAGAGAGTGAGAATGATAGGTAAAGGGAGAAAAATACAAGAAATGAGTAAAAGTGTGAGTGAAAGCAAACCAATAAGAGGCAAAAAGATGAGATCTAATGATAAGATGTTGATGGAATTAAAACAGAGTCACTCACCTCGAAGTAATACTTGATGTAATGTTAATGTGGTTCCTGGGGTGAGGAAGACGTAAAGGGGAGAATGTTAGTTAACAGGTTAACTCCTCTCCAAAAAAAGGGGGTGAGACTGAAGTAGTAGGCCTTCTAAATTTTTTTGTCGCCTGCCAGATAGAATGATCTGTCGGCGATAAATTGGATATATAGTAGGCAAATGTATCGTTTCTATTTTCTTGAATTGCAATGTGCAGTCGGTGGGCTAAGTTGTTTAAGGAGGTTTTATCACAAGGGTTTCTAGATCTTTGCCATTTAGCACGAGCTCTACGCTTTTTAACAACTAGTTCTCTTATATGGAGCGGAATATTTTGACTGACGGGTGCTGATTTACTTTCGGTCGGAGTAGCTTCCCAGGCTGCATCTTGAATAAGGTTAGCGAGGTACTCTACAGTGCACATTCTACGAGTTAGATTAATATTTGTTACAAACGAACACACTATTATACGAATAAAACACAGTTTATGTGGAACGATGTTTATTCGTCCGCCTTTTTCGTTTAAAGGTGACGGATTAATCATAAATTAAAATGTTTTTCCATCGCCTTGACTCCTTAAACAACCGTCGTGCGGCGATAGTCGTCTGTCGTGATCGAGTGGGTAATATTCGCCCCCTTTTTCGAGACGACGGTCGCCGACGGGTCTTTGACAAAGAAATTAAATGCTTGTGGTTCGGTGATCTTCTCTTCGATCGAGTAGGGTTCCAGCCAGGTTGGTCCAAAGCGCTGTCGGCCAGGGGCTTTTCTGGTGAGGACGAGGTCACCGATGTCAAAGGTTCTTGCGCGGGGCTGTACGGGGTGGCGACGGTCCAGGTAGGCTCGTTGGTTGTCACGCGCCTTCTGGCGAATGTCCTCGAGCTCCGGGGTGGGTGGACGTTCGACGTCCGAGTCCCAGGCACCTGGAAGGCGAGGATTGTAACCAAGGAGTGCTTTCCCTGGAATCTTCTCTGCGATTTCTTCGTCTGTTCTTGCGCCTGCTGTTCCTTCACTTTCGAACCGGCAAGGTCGTTCTGCAGCTTGTCGACGGCCTCCTTCAGGCGGGCGATCTGGACCTCCAAAGTGGACCTGGTCGTCTGCTCAAGTTCCAGCTTCGATTCCAATTCTTTGGTTTTCAGTTCCATTCGCTTGGCCAGCAGATTCGAGGAAGCGTCTCCCAGGCTTTCGGCGCTTTCCAGCTTCGTGGTGAGCTCGACCAACTGGTCCTTCAATGAATTTCGTTCCCCTTCCAGTTCGGACACCAGCGATGCTTGTACCTGCAAGATCAGTTGATCCGAGGACATCTGCTGAATGACAGCCTTATACTTCTTGACAACTTCCGCCAGTTCTTCTTCGTTTTCTTCCAGCTGCGCTTGCAAGTCTGAGCGCTCCCGGCTCAAGCCGTTTGCCTTGTCCTCGACCTCGCGTCGCGCTTTGTGAGCCTCTTCGAGCGAAGCTTGTGTTTCTGCGAGTTCGATGTCGATGCTCTGTTTCGCTTTGTTGGCGACGGCTCGAGAGCATTCCAGGTCTTCGATCTGGTTCCTCAACTGTCGTATAAGTATCTTGCTAGGATTGTCGACCTTCTGTCTTTCGAGCTGAACCTGTGCGTCCCGGAGCAACACTTTAGTCCTTTCCAGGTCTCGCTTGAGCCTCTGGACCAAAGCTTCGTCACCGGCCCGTTCATTTCGATTGGATTCTGCAAACACCGCCAACCGTCTCTCCAACTCGTGATTCTCCCGCAAGAGTAGCGTCCGTTCTTCATGCTCATTTTCCAATTGAACCTCGAGAGCTTTGACTTTTTCCTGGGAGTTGCGTCGAACTTCCTCCAGTTCTTCGTCTCGCTGCTGCGTTTCCCTCTTGGACTCTTTGTGCTGCATTTCCAGCCTCAACTTGGCCTGCTCCAACAGTTGCACCTGCCCAACGAGCTCGTCCAATTTACATCTCAGCATTAGCAATTTTTCGTCCTTCAGTTCGGATTCCAATCTCGCGTCGGCCAGAGCGCTTTCCGTGACATATTTTTCCGTCGTGACGGCTTCCTTCTCTCGCAGGAGTCGTTCCTTTGCCAGTTTCTCTTGACGCAGTTCGTCGTGCAGAAGTTGCGTTTCCGCGAGTTTAGCCCGAGCGACCGGGGAGCAGTATTGCTCGCGGAACCTCTTACTGAAGTCAAGAAATGTGTACCCCATGTTTGTGTACACCCGGTACCACTTCTTCGCCTCTTCTTGCAGCTGTTCGGCAGCGATCTCCTCCTGGTCGTCAGGATGTACTCCACACGCATTGAAGTAACGCTCCAGACGACTCATGAAGATTTCTGGATACTCTTTTGCACGTCCGGCGAACTTGGGTAGCTTGGGGGCTACCGGTGGAGGAAGTGACCTCGGACTTGGTAACGCTGAAGGACTCGTTCGGGACGGTACGGGAAGTGGCGATCTTAGAGTCGACGTTCGACGCTGGAGCGTCTCTAATGCCTCCAGTTGAAGACGGAGATTCTGGATGGTCTTGTCATGATGTTGTATCAGCTGTTGTTGATCTGGGCGCCACTGAGAGGTTTGGGCCTCTCTCAGCAGGTCTTGTTGCCCATCGGCGACGTTAATGTTCGGGTACGCCCTCGTACCGCGCCTTGGGGCTGTCATCTCGCAGGATGAAAGGGGGTGGATTCGTGGACTCACCTCGAGTCCTAGCCTCACGTTGTACGCCAAATGTTACAAACGAACACACTATTATACGAATAAAACACAGTTTATGTGGAACGATGTTTATTCGTCCGCCTTTTTCGTTTAAAGGTGACGGATTAATCATAAATTAAAATGTTTTTCCATCGCCTTGACTCCTTAAACAACCGTCGTGCGGCGATAGTCGTCTGTCGTGATCGAGTGGGTAATATATTGTCATTAATAAAAGTTGGAGCAGGTTCCAGTCTGTCTTTGCAGTACATACTTTTGGTGGCGGAGCTTTCCAGATAACATTTGTACTAATGGTTATTATAATCGGAGTATGATCAGATTCTAAGTCATAGCTGTTTTCTATTTTGCTGAATATGTTGGAGATACCTTTGGTGATTGCAAAGTCTAAGAGATCCGGGATTTTATTTAGGTCCGTTGGCCAATAAGTTGGTTCTCCGGCAGACATAAAATTGAGGTTATGTTTCTGCATGGTTTGAAAAAGGGACCGCCCTTTAGGTGTAATCAGTCTGGAACCTCAGGCGGTATGTTTGGCGTTCCAGTCCCGTGCTATTAGAAAACGAGGTTCGAATTGAAGTAAAAATTCTTCGTGTTCCTCAGCTGAAATGGCGTGCCTAGGAGGAGAGTAGATGGCTCCGATAGTTAATGGCCAGGGAAATGGGTTTACTTTAACTGAGGTGCATTGAATTTTGTTGGTAACATAAGATGGTAAAATATAATGGTCAATCGCTGCTCTGATAATAATTGCAGAGCCTGCGTGGGCAGTTCCGTCAGGGTGATTTGTATAGTAAATGTTGTAGTGAGGGATTTTTATCACTGTATAAGCTGTGTGACTTTCAGCTATCAGAAGTATATCGATTTTGCTATAGTTTAGAAACAGAGTTATTTCGTGAACATGATTTTTCAATCCGTTTGGATTCTATGCAGCTATTCTAATTGAACAAGCCATTAATTAGTTAATTTGTTAATGACTGTGGTAAGTATGGGTAGAATCATGCTGTTTTGGTTTAACAATTGAGAAAACATATTTTAGAAAAGTGGTCAGTTTATCAGCTAACTCGTCGCTGCTGTTTATTCTTCTTGCTGCAACATGTGAGTAGTTTGGAACGTTAGAAGGTGTGTCGGTCAAGGGTTGTTGATTAGATGCGGTGCGTGTGGCTAAGTTTATTTTATTTGGAGATCTCGTCATTAGTTGTTTGTACATGTTTCTAGCTTTTAAGTCTCTATAGATGGTGCCTCCTTTGTAATTGGCGGGATGATTGCCATTGCATAGGGCGCATGTCGCAGGAGAATCCCTAGTCTTTTTACAGGTTTTGCTATCCTGTGACCCTCCACATTTAACACAGTTGTAAAGCTTTGTGCAGTAGGTCTTGGAATGGCCATAAGCTTGACAGCGTGTGCATTGAATTATGCTATTCTTGATACGAGGCGCTTCTACTCTTATTTTAGTTTTTTGTATGAATTCTACTTTATATATTTCTTTATTGTTAGGTTTTGGCTCAAGGTCAACAAAAAACATTGGTAATGGATCCTTACTTACTCTACGTCTAATGTTAATGACGTTTCCAACGGGATGACTTAAGTTCTGTAGCTCATCCTTGATGTCTTGAATAGGGATAGAGTGATGCAGATCGCGTAGAACAATTCTGTAGGCTCTTTCTTGTTTGATTTGATAGGTGTGGTGAACTATCCCTTCCTTAATTAAGTAAGTTTTTAACTTCCTATATGCATCAATGGTTTTAGTATTATCTTTACTGTGTTATTGGATAAGGATTTAGAGTAAAAACTTTCCTGTTCTATGGTTTTACTTAAATTATCAATCATGGCTTTGAAGTTTGTAACTCCATAGATATATATTGGTGGAGGACTAGGGTCGAAGGATTGTGTTTCAGAGTTATTTTTGCATGAGGTGAAGTTAGTATTAGCGCTGTGTTCTGCTTCAGCGAGTATTTGAAATCTGTTTTTTATAGCTGTTGCGGTCATGTCATCAGCTGTTTCGTCTTGCAACATTCGTTTTCTTTTTTTAACTATAGTTTGCCAGGGGTGTTTGTTAAGATCATCATTATCACTGACCATTTCTTCGTATTCATTACCTTCGTTGTTTCGACTAATTTGAACGGGTTGAGTGAAAGTTTTATGAATAATGTTGAGGTTTGTCGAATTTGGCATCGACTGTGATTGATTTTGCATAATGGATGTCGGTTGAGGACTGTTCCAATTTTTTGAAGATTTGTTGGAAGATCCGGGTGAAATCCCGGACGGGAGCATTTCACTACATTAATGTCTAAATAACACAATATAGTTAAACGGATCGAAATTTAAATTTTAATCAATGCGTCGATAACCGAGTTATCGGGCCCATTCACAGGTGTTAATCACTAGACCGTCCTTCACAGATAGGAGGGCGGCGATGGACACGTCTTAATTCTAGGAAAGACAACCGAGAACTACGCGCTGACCAAATGAGGCAGCTACCCGAAGAATCAGCCAAATTTATTAAAAGATTAAAATATTATTCGGCGTTTCCAAAAAGAGTCGGTATCTGAGACGTATGGCGCCAGCTCTGTCGAGTTAAAGCGGTTCCAATGTCGACTTGATATTCATCGTGTTCCAGTCTCCTCAGCACCTACATTTTAATATCGTTTGAAATGCTTTGTCGTGTCATTTTTGTCATTCTGAATAATCTAAAAAATTGTACGGTTTATTTTTATTGAACAAATAGAATTTTTATTGATTTTCTTACACAATAATAACTGCTAATGAACAGGATACGCGAAAATAAACGTACCAAGCAAACATAGATTTAGGGGAAGTATGTACAGCGCTTCGATAAATTGCTACCTTTAATCAGATAAAAGTGGCAATCAGTTGTTCAGAAATAATTGAACTATGTAGCTATACGAATCAACAAAATGCCCAAATAATTTGAATCAGCGTAATGTTTTTTTTAGACTTCCAGCAAACAGCGTTATATCGAATCAGCGTTAAACGAGGAAGCGCTAAACGCGGTCTTAGTGTATTTAGAATCCGTAATAACTAAGGTAATACCCACATTGGAACAAGTTGCAGTAGATCTGGTTCCAACAAGACGAATACCAGCGCATTTTGTCTCAGATGTTCGAAATTTTTTAAATGATTTATTCTAACTAGAACTATAAATTGGTCAGCAAATTCGCCTGATTTAGTAACATGCAATTTTTCTCTGTCGGGCCAAAATTTATAAAAGGCGTCACCCAGATATTAATTTTTTTCGAGAATCAATCGTTGTTGAGTGGGCATTGATTACTTACAAGCAATTGGATTTTTTAAAAAGATTAGAGTATTGCCTGCATCAAAACGAGGTATTATTTGAATATCTATTAATTTATAATATTTTAAGTTAGTATTAATGTTTTTAATATGATTATTGTAAAATTTTTATAATGTATAACTATAAATAAAACGTATCTATTACAATATCTCCACTCATCACATTATCCATTATCAGGTTATTTGTGAATGTACATAGACCTCTCTCATTTTCCACCATTTTGTTCCATTCTCCGCTTATCGCAACCAATATAATATAGAGCTTGCGCACAGCACATTTTTCTTACGTTATAAACAGAAAATGTGATGTTCCTCCAATCAAGATCTTAGAAATGAAAAATATCCTAGGAAACACCCGTGTATAAGCTTATAACGTAAAGAAAACGACACTGGCGCAAACTATATAATACCTATATTGTTTAATGTCTAATGATGTAGTTTAACCCTCCGTCGGGCGCAATATCATTTGTGACGTGTTCAGGCGCAATGAATCTGGGAGATCCACAATCTTCCTGACCACCTTATTCCACATTTAAGCAAATCCTTGAGTAGTTAATCAAATTTTAATAAAATGAACACTAGCAAAATATTAATTTATTTTTCAAAAATACGCCAAAACGGTAATGATAAAATATAATAGTACAAATATAACAAAAATGAAAAAGATATTAAAGAAATGTAAAATATAAACATAATAATGTAAAATTACTTCGAGGTTTTTTTATACGTTATCACAAGGTTCACAGAGAAAACTTGCATGTGACAAACAAATTGTTTTGTTGCATTTTTTGCACTTGTATTTTGACATTCTTCTAGTACGAGTTTCGAGTAAGGATTGGGTGGGATCTTACAATTAGTCTTTTCGATAGTTCTGGGGATGATTCTTCAGTTGTTTCTTCATCAACCGGACGAAATCTTTTCAGTCTCAGCTGGAGGTCAACTAGCATTCCAACAGATTTTATACTTCTTCGTGAAATTTCTCATATGGCTAACTGGTGAGACAACTGCTTCAGGTATAATCTTCTTCGCATTGGCTCTAGTTTATTACCGAGGTATATAACTTGGGAGTTGATACCACTTATATTTAGCATTGTGAAAAATATAACCATGGGCCATCTTTTCACATTTCGGGCAGTATTGTACGTTCCACACATCTGGTCAGCCGCGTCCACTCCTCTTTTTGTTGAATTATAAAATGTAATTATACTCGGTTTATTTTTTTCTTCGAAAGCAGGATCAATGGAGTTATCATTATCATGGAGCGCGGACACAAGGATGACATTCTTTACGGGACTTTTACGCGTGACGTACGATACTAAAGTAGTCGCTTGTTTGAAACCAAACTAGCTGGAATACACTTCTCTTTGCTTCGTAGAAACAAATATAGGCGGCAATTTCTTCTTATTTTTTTTACTGTGCCGACATAGGATAATTTCTTTTTCTTCAGATCTTCGACCAGCTGAAAGTCGGTAAACCAATTATTTGCTGTAATGTTACGGCCAAATCCAAACAAATATTCAGCCAATCTCTTAACTACATCGGAAGGTTTGTTGCTTAGCAAATAACGTCCTTGTGGTTGTTTTCCGAGATAAATTTCCAAGTTGTACGAGTAATACATTTTTGCATCAACAAGAGCACATATTTTAATATCATATTTGTTCGGTTTTGAAGGTATGTACTGCCGAAAAACACATTTTCCGCGAAAACCTGGGAACATTTCGTCGATTGTTACATTTTCACCAAGCGAATAGCTATTTTGCCAGTTCTGCACGAATTTAGTAAAAATATTACGTATGGAGCAAGCCTATCTTCTGCTTTTCTTGTTGCTCTGGTATCGCGGTCATCGAAACAAACAGCGAATTAGAATTAGTCTTGAACCTTTTGATAGACATCCCCGTCCTTATCCCAGAGCTCCTCAAGGCACTGTCTGTTCCTCCTATACGCACCTGCTAAAAATAACCATCCAATGAATGCTTTTAGCACTAGTATATCCGTAGTTTTGATGTCCCTTGCTCTGGAATATTTTGCTTTCATACTTTCTATATATTGGTTAGTGTACTTTACAATGTCTGACAAAATGTCATCGCAAAAAAAGCAACTCCGACAATCTACTGCAGTTTTTGCTAACTTAGCGACTCCAATTACACCAGGCAGGAGTTCCGTTCCATTTGGTAACTTTATCTTTTCCTAGAAAAAAGACTGACTGTGTAGCTACATTTTCGTCATCAGCAGGTTCGTCACCATCCTGTTCTGATTCCGAATCACCTTCCCGTTCCTCAACTTCATCTTGACTATCAATGTCACTTTCATCTTCAAAATTCTCAGTCAACAATGTATCGTCCTCACTATCCTGTTCTAATAACCTCCTCAAATCTTCTACATCTCTTTCATTGGAAGTATTATACAATTTATTCATTTTTGTGAAAATAAATCTGAAGCAATAATAAAAGAAACAAAAATACTTAGATAATTTTCAATTTTGAACTGTTGAAACTAGCCAGCTCTTGCAATGTCAAGTCATTGTTTTATTCTATATAGCTATGATACGAATAAAATAATCCATATTCCATAGAAAATCCACATAATTTAAAAAAAAAAAACGTACTTTAGAAAACGTTGCACAATCGGGCGCAATGGATCTCTCAGATACTTTTGTCTATAACGTTCACAGAGCAAGGTCAAAGTCAACTGGCTAATATGTACCCAAAACGCATTTCATAATAAACAGCTACTGAGAACTGCAACCGCCCAACAAACACGCCTGTATCGGCCCGTTACCGAACCAGTACTTCCTTGCCAAACCCGAAGTGTTGGGCCAACGCTGGCAATCGACGTTGGCCCAGCATCGAGGTGTCACAGCGGCCGATAGCTGGTGCCGGCACAATTTGCCGACGTTCGACCAGCATATGACCTGCATCTAGCCTGTACGATTTGACGACGTTCGGCCAGCATTGAACCATAATAAATTTAGTAACTGTTATCGGTAATTGAGAGGGGGGGGGATACAAATTAAATTAATGTAATTATATAATAATATAATATTTATTAATTTTAAATTTTATGCATACACTACAAACGAAATACCAAGTTATACATACAATGGATTAGATTATGTACATGATACGTTTATTGTAACCGAAAATAATGATCCAAGTGAAATTTTAAAATACACAACAAAATATACAATTCACTATGGAAACAGAAGTGAACAATATAATAAATTTTTTGGACATAACTATTGCACAATACAATGATCATTTACTTCATAAAAACCAACACAACCGGATTATATAATACATGCTACTTCAAACCACCCTTATAAACATAAAATAACTGCATTTCGATATTTAATACACAAACTTTATATAATTCCTATGACAAAAACCAATTTCAATATAGAATTAGATACAATACAGGAATTTATACATTAAATTGTGGTACATGTGATATGAAATATATTCGACAAACGGGTAGGAATTTTTACACAAGATTCAGAGAACATAGTAATAACCCAGGAATGAAACTTCCCATTATTGAAAACACTTACATAATACATAATAAATTAGGTATTTTACTGATGATGGATAACGAAACATATCTACAGAAAATTAAAAGAAAGTGACAATACAATAATTAATTATTTAAACAAATTTAAAATTAAAAAATAGAAAAATTACAATAATAATACATCACTGGTATACAAAATCGTACTTTTTTTTCTTGCATGCAGTTTTTGAGATACAACTACCCATACGCACGTTTCACAAGTAAAACTACGAAGTCTGTATTATTAAATTTAAATTAGAAATTTAGCACTCGTTATAGTTTTCGACTGTCTCTAACTGGTGCGGCTGAAAGACTGTATTTTTCAGATAATTTTTCAGCAGAAAAACAAAAACGATTATTAGTTAGGGTCGTAACATATGTGTGCAGAATGAAGGTTGGTTACTAGGGAAAAGAATTAGTTGAAGGGGCACCAAATAAGCCGCATCGTCGAGGTCAAGTAAATCACAAATGAACCGAACGCATTAGAAAAAGAAACATCGCACGGTTTGTAGGAAAGTTTTAGGGATGTTTAACCATTATGTATGCCAAATGTTTATTTTCGTTCACGTTGAAACTTAAAACTACACTGCTATTCGGAAAGGTTTTTCTATTTCGGCAGTAACTCCACTACGTTCACTACGGATACTGAACTCAATGCTTATAATGCATGGAGTTCAATATCCAATTCGTTTCTAACGGACATTGAACAAATCGCAACTCGGCTGCAAACTGGCACAACTCAAAAATTTTAAAATATTTTTGTCCCCAAAAATGTATTAATATAATTTCTACCGCACTCTTATAATTTAAAAAATAGCACATGGTAACCTAAACAATTGTATACCAAAGTATGAATTTTAGCAGAAAAAAATTGTGGATTTTGACAGATGAAAATCGATTACTTTTTCAATTTACACTAAACTTGTTATTTTGAGTTCTGCCACTCTTGCAGTTGAGGTGCGATAATAAGTATTGAAGGGACGAGTTACCAGCGGCTTCGCTTGCGTTGATTTATCTCACTTGCTTTTGCATTCTTTAAATTAACAATAATGACGGTGTTTGTTGCGGCGGATTCATTTTGATTATTGCAACAGTAAACTACTAATCTTAAACTACCCATTGCAGTTTGTTTAGCAATGATAAAATATAACTCAAAAATGGCACATTAAAACAAAATGTAATTATTTTTTGTTTATTGTTATATTAGTGCCTCATTGTGGTAACATTTAATAACACTGATTTGAAAGTTTTGCTTATAAATAGTTTTTTTTATACAAAAATTGATCAGAAATTACGTATTTTCAAGTATACGTTAACAAATTATATTAAATATATAGATAAACCTAGAAAAATAGATTAAATAGCTTTCTAATATATTACAATGCAACAAAGAAAAAAAAAAATTCGTAATGAATATCAGATTTCACTCCTGCTCCAGTTTTTAAAACAACATGGTATGGCGGTTCAGTGTTTTGGTACGAGAACATACACAACAATATTTATTTCGTACGCCTTTAAACAACACTTTACCAGTTTTTTGTCCAATAATAACACCACACAAATCTGAACATTTACAGTGTAGATTCTCCGAAATCGGGGCATCCGTTTTTACCTACCCTACTTAAATGACACTAAACGGCAAGTGCCTGTGACAAATTCCGAAGTTCAGGGCAGTCCTTAAAAATAAAAATTGATTTCTATGCAAAATTGTTAACAAGACATTTACCAAATTTATTTACAACAAACGAAGTTTTTTATCATATCATTTGGCATTTTCTCCAATTTTACAGAATACAGAATAAATATGTATAGAAATTGTGGCTTTGGGAAAAACATTTGGGCCAATACAGTCCTGATTATGCCATTAAGATTATCTCGAAGGACCAGTCGGTCTATATAGAAATGGCAGTAACTGCGTAATGACGGTATTCTTTGTAAACACAATGCGTTCAATGTCACAAGATCTATCGGAAAAACTTAACACTTTTTATACTACTATTACTTTTAAAAGCCTGGAATTTAGGCAATGTGTATTTAAAAACATAGGTTCATATAAATAACATGCATGAAGGTACTGACAGTCAGTATTTGCCATAAATGACAAACGTGATGAATATAAATTTTTTAAAGAACATTTCTTTTTATGTCGGATACTTCAATTCAACTTTAATTAACAAATTACTGTTTACTTCACTCGATTATATAATGGTTACTGCATAATATTATAAATTTACTGCAGTATTTCCCCCTTAAGTAGATACTTTTTTAAAGTATGTACTTATTAACTTTTTAATTTTTATAAGAAAGTAAATGTTAAGATTTAAAAAAATAATAAGGCAGCATTATGGCGATATACTGTATGATATAGGTATCTTCATTTGAATGCGTAATAAAAATCAAGTTTTCACATATCTCCTAGCGTTGGCCCAGTGAATTGCCAACAGTGCGTAAAATACACATAAAACCGGCGTTGGACCAATGCTTTACCATCGCTGCTAATATATCTTCATTGGTAACAGTAAAATGCAAGCGCTGGCCGTGCGTCGGTTAGACGACTCATTTCTATGCCAACACTTTGCCAGCAGTGCCAGTAGTCGGCCGACGATGAACCAGCAGATCGTGTTTGTTGGGCGCTGCCGCCACCAGGTAGCGAGAAAAGAGGTAAAACGTCATCGCTGGATCTGTCAGATCCAATGCGCCCGACTGAGGGTTAAAAATAGTGGCAAAATACTTATAAATAGAATACACAATGCCTATGTTTGCTGTTAGAGTGGACACCCGGTATATCTGTGTTTAACAAAGTAACGAATTTTACAAATCCTTACAGCAGGACAAAAAAGAAATCATAATATTCCAGGGTCATAATAGTTATGGCTGCTGTTGTGTTGAAGGGTAAAAAATATATTCCTACAATAGTTTTCAAATTAATGTTACAATAGATCGCAGCACAAATCACTAGTAGCCTTGTTCTAAACCGCGAGTATATCGACTTCTACAAGCATTTATTGGAGATTGCGCTATAGCGTTTAAATACGACAACAGTACTAAGTATTAGAATTTTCGTGTTTGATGTAGGTGTGTTGTGTGATTTCGTGTTGACTAAGTGTGATGTACTCATTCGTACGAATATTGTGATCGCCGTAATCGTTTGTTGTTAGGTTAGTTACTTCTAGTTCGACTTAAAAAAAATATTCCTGTGATTATTTCCACAGATACAAATCTAAAATTGAGCTTTTTTTCTAATGACCTTGTCCTTGTACCACCTTAACATTAAATCTTCATGATGTTCCAAGTCAAAAATTTCTATTTTTCTGAATGAAATTGTGAAAACAAACAACGGTACTTGGGCGAGTAGGAACCGATAATTATTTCGGTGCGACAAATTGTTGTTGCTTCAAGTGAAAGTACAGATAATCTATGACACTATTCGAATATATCCGTTTTAATGTTTATAGTTGATATCTGCGAAAAATAAATTTATTAATTGCTTCCAGTGATGTTTTTCATTGATATCGCAACTTTTATCTTATTCAAGCAAGACATTACCATAAATTAAGATTTTCATTTTTTTTTTGAAATTGATAATAATAAGTTCTTATTTTTAACAGTTGTTTCTTTCATCAACATGGTGAACTTACGTACAAATGACGGTACCTACATATTATGGAAATAGAAAACCCGTTTGGCTTCCTATATTCATATTTTACATGGTCACTTTTATTGGCGAACAACAGTTAAGTTTTGCTTGTATTGATGCGTATGTGTTTGTGCGTCTGCCCATCCGAACGATAACAATTAAGGTGTCTATCTATATAACCCCAAACACTGTTCGTTAATGATCAAATCTGTGGATAAACAGGGTTTCAAAACGGCATCGAAAAGGACCCAACAACGTTAAATTGATTATATATTATGTAATTTAAAAGCGATTCGAAATTCGGAGCTTACTAATATGTACAACTTTTCTTCCCTCACTTTTTTGTAATAATGTGAAAAATAATGTCGTTTTTTGTTTTGTAAAGTTAGTCATAACAAAGGTGCCGTACTGCTTCGCGATTCTAAGGTATCTTAATTATTAGTGCTTGCATAAAAATAAATTAAATTAAATTAGGTAGTTACTATTCACACTACTGTACATAATTTCATAGCAATCATGGGTTTTGGATAAGTATACACATCAGCTTAACTTTATACTTTTGTAGAAAATCAACCGACCGACTTTGGTAAGTCCAATAATTACTTACTGAAAAGTAGGTATAGTCTGCCCATCGATATAGTATTTTTACAACTACACCCTTTAAATAGTTACAACGGGCTCTTAGTACACAATGAAAATTCAAGGAGCGGCTTGTGCCTGAAAATCATAAATTTGCTTACCTGCAGATCTTTATATAAACCTACACAGGATTGGTATTAGGGAAATTTTCACATTTAAACAATTATTTTACCAAAATTTGAAGCAGTTAAGAGCTTTCTACGTTCTTCAACTTTGGCTAGTCATATTTTAAATTACAAATTGTATCGGAAACTTTAGACCACTTGTTATATTATGTACGAAAAATATTGTAATACGTCCCTTAACGAAGTTGTCTAGCCTCGGCACGTGCAGTCCATTACATTTACCTAATCCATTTAGGTCCGGTTGTAAAATATTTAAAGCGTGTCGTTGTAAAAATACTATATAGATGGGCACACTATACTCATAATAGTGCAGGATATTAGATTTGTAGGTCTGTAAATATAATTTTTTGTGATCGAGGATGCAGATTGAGAAACCAAGGCTTGCCAAGGTTTCCTAAGTATCCGAGATTACAAAAGATGCTTACGAACTATCCGATTCCAAAAATAAAATAAAATAAGTAATAAAGAAGATGGTCCGAATATGGACTATTCTATCTTTTTTTGATGCTTACATTTTGATGTTTGTATTATTCAATATTATTACGATACGTTGAACTTTAAAATATTAAAATAAACGATTAAAATTATAGACAATAAGCGTAATAGGCTCGATCTTGAAATCCAAAATAAACTGAAAAACTTAGGCTGAAATTCAAGACGACAGCAGCCATTTACGACACTTGTAGCTGCTCATATCTCCCTATCTCATCCGTATATAGGGACTGTTTTTGAGGTACGAGTAGCCGTACGTTTCCACTTGTACTTAAGTAAGTAATCTATGAATTTCAGTCCTAAACTAGTCGGATTAGGTTCGGATATGCAATCGCCCTTTGTTACATCAGCCCACTCGCTATATAGCCCATATTAGAACCAGATACACGATAGGTTTTGAACCCATGTGGTAGATGAATGGTATGAATACTAAAATTTAAAACCTTATCACTACTTAAGAAAATTTATGCGTCGTTGTTAAAAACTGATTTTTATGTGATTTGCTATCGAATTTACACTTCATCGATATCATGTAGATTAATTTTTATATTATAAAGACAACTTTAAAGTAAAATCATTTGAATTGGTACAAAAATTGAAAAGTAAAATGTGATTTTATAAATTACAATTACAAACATTTTCAGTGGCATTTCCTCTCTTACTCTGCCGAATAACCCTACAACGATTTGGACATCTTTTATGTACTTATGTGCATTTACTGTCTCATTATGAATAACATGTAAAACGATACGTCCGGTAAATGGCATCCATTACTACAATACCTTGTACCCAAAAGGGAAACCGTGACTCTTCTGTGAACCATAGTGTGCTCCAATCAACTTGCATTCAATTTCGCTAAATTCTTTGAAATTTTCTGCTGGAACTACGATCTTCCCTGGTTAGTCAAGGATTAGTTGCTGGATCTTAATTGATTGGATGAAATTTTTTTCGGAAAATCTGATCGCTTACGAGTAGTACGTCTGTAGCACGTTTTGTAATACTCTTGCAGTAACAATGCGATTTCTTCTCACAAAAACTGTTACTCTTCGTTTACCCTTTTCTAGTAGTCTACAATAGCTTTGGTCCTCTTAAAACCTATTAAGTTTCGTCTTACCTCAGATTTCTTGAATTGTGCCTTTTCTTTACCTATTTGCATTAAACAAAAGTCAATGAAATTTTTAGAAAGACTAATTTGACAATTGAAGCCTTTCTTCGAAAAAGGGTTTATGTTATTTTTTGATTACTATTATATTATTTTTTGACATCGGACAATTTTAATGAAAAAAGGATCTATGGCTTGATACAAATGTGTGTGTACTTGAGAACTATATCTGAATGTACCCAACTTCAATAAAACAATAAAGTTGTTTTTCGAGAGTAACAAATAAAACGTTTTTTCAATTTCTCAAATCTTCTCGGAGAAAGGTTTATACCCTTTTTTGAGGAAAGCCTTTAATTATCTTAAACGCGGCAAAATATGCACTTTTTAATTAAAGGCTTAAAAACAAAACAACAAATTATATGACAAAGTTTTTACAATGATAAAGGGGCGTTTACATTCATTTAAAGTAAATTAACGTACGGAAATTAACAAGTTTGGTAAAAGTGATTGGTCATATTACATTTGTTTGGAAAAATTGCAGCAATCACTTTTGACAAGCTTCTTAATTTCCGTACGTTAATTGGATGTAAACGATCCTTAACTCCTGTAAATAAATCTATTCTAAAAGTTAGGATTTCTTACGCCTGATTCCGTAATCAATTTAAAGTAACTTTTAATTTAAGGTTGCATTTCCTTGGAAACAAAATACTTCTACTTCGAACTCATCAAAAATACCTTCTCGTCGATCTTCCTAGGTCTTTCCCGACATCTTCACGGATACGTCGAATATTCTCCGTGAAACGATTTGTTCTCATTGTCAGTTTATTCTCATCCGTCAGATGGTCGTCCCATCTTGTTGAAATCGATCTGCCAAACACCCAATTGTCTTTACATTTAGTCGACGTTACCTACCTACGATGCTCATGCAGAGTAAAAGCAGTCGACGAATTTTATGTATAACGATTAATTATAAATTTTGCATGTCTACATTATTCCTTGTTTGGCATATCTTACTCAATATGTGCATCGTTTATGACGCTAGAGATATCAGCTTGATAAATTCTGTACCAGAGAAGCAGAGCATGATGTATGTCCAAAAGTGGCAATGTTCAGGAAATTCAAATTAATGACTTGATATATTTGATGTTGCCTTAAAGTAATGCAACACAAATTCTAAGTTCGGACATAATTCCCCCTGCAATGTGTATAGATGGGACATATTTTAATCAATATACATCAAAATTTCATGGTTAGAAAAAGTGAACATAAATCGTTCTACTTCTCTGGTACAGAATTATTTTCCGTACTGGAATCAACCGTCTCCTGTAACAACAGCAAAAGTTCCAATTATTCGTTTTTTTTGGCATCACCAGATTTTGAAGTGAAATGCCCCGGTCTGACAAAAACTGCCCTTTCCGAAGTTCAGAAGTAGAAATCGCACTTGCCCACAACAGCAGTAGAATCAATAGGCATAACATTCAGAACATCTTTATGCAGTCATCGAGGATGTCAAGGATTCTGCAAAGTTGAAGTCTTGGGTGCCTTAACCTCGAGATCGTTGGAGCTTAGCGTTACAAGAGACATGCTGATTCGAGTGTGAGAAGAATCGGACAATCGAGTAAATAGCTAATGCGTCACGAACGCTGTACATGTGGAGTCTGTGTAAAATATGGTAAAAATAGTTGGAGAGACTATCTTACGTATGCTGTAAAAAGCATTATTATATCAAATCATGGACTGAGAATACTTTTTTTTGCAAAAGGGACAATGTTTTATGCCCACCGTTTTTGAAATAAAATAATTATAACTTTTCTTTCAATTAAATGCGATAAAACTAATTATTTTTTGTTCATAGGTACTTACCTATGTATTTTCAATGTGTTTTAAATGCTACAATTTTAGTTTTGAAAGTAGTGTTTATCTAGTTGATGGTTTCATTATTAATGCATTTAAATAAAGTTTAACATAATGGGTTCCGTATAGAATTGCGTAACAGGGCTTGTGTTTTTGTCAATATAATTATTTTTACACAATTTAGATTTGTTAACTATTATCATTTGAGCATATCTTGAGGATGGAAAAGTTTTGTCGCCTTCTTTAAAAAAGCGGGATTTCGTTATCTTGTTATTATTACGAATGTACTTCAATTTTGTGTCTGAGGTGAGATTCAATTAATCACTTGATACGTTAATGTAACAGTTACTGTAATAGCAGTTATAATAGAATCTAACCTAATAAATTAGTTACAAGGGATCACAATCTTTTTCCGGTGCGTATTAAAGCTTATATTGATATTTATAATTTAAATAATGATCAGCATGAAGTTTTAAGATAGTTTTATTGCAATACTGCCCACTCCCTCTAACTCGAATTGGCTAATCAACTTGAAGGAAGTTCGAGTTACACGGGAAACAAGCACTTAAGAAAATACACTATTAACGCCTTTCGATATTTTATCTTGCTTTTTTTTCGTATAAGTTTAGAGTTTTTAATGTTAATTTTGTTGTTGTTATGTTAGTGTGCGTGTGCACAAGAGGAATTGCATGAAAGTGTAGTGTGACGATATTTGCGACAACTCGCTCACACATAAAAGTCGGTGAATTCTGGACATGCGAACTCAGCGAATATGGACGTGAAACGTATAATATGTGATCAGTGAACGGAATTCGTTTATTTGACAGTTACATACAATTGGATGTTTAATGGCAAAAAATCTGTTACAAAGAGTTTGACTTAGAAAATTCAACTTATAGGGAGACATTTTACTGTAAAATAAATTAGTGTATCCATCTAAAAGATATAGTCATTACGTACTGAACATGTACTAGGGCAATGAATAACGTGTTCATAGAATGTAGCCTGATATACACTAAATCATTTTAACAAAAGTATTACTCGGAATGGTGTGATTTAATTGAATGCACTGCCTATATTTGGTTACGGAACATTATAAATGTCGTATACAAAAATAACTAAATTGATAATAAAATTTTCTGTTTATTGCATTACAAAGTTGGAAAGAGTATTATTTATGTCGCAACAATTAGGTTAATTATGCAGTTAAATCTAAACGATTGAGACAAGTTGCTGATGACATCGTGCAGGATTGATTTTAACATAAATTTTATAGGGAATTTACACGTTCACTGATTTGTTAGTGCCAGTACTGACTAAAACATCAGTTTTCAGTATAGGTTTACACGTACAATAATTTGGGAACTGGTGTGCAAGTTGGCACCAGTAAAACAGTGAACGTGTAAACGCCGCTTTAGTGACTAATTTCTAATGAAACAATATAATTCAAAATTGTTACAAGATCATTTAAATTTGGAATAACTTTATTTTAATCGGCTTTGAAGTCGACGTTCGATTACCACCCTTTTTAGATTCCCATTAACGTAGATATGTTGACCAAATTATATTTCCTTTTATGTAGCAACCTACAAATGTGTAATTCACTTTTGTGTACTCAGAGGACGTACAGCTCGCCGACTTTAATTTTAAACTTCTCTATTTGTGTGTTAATTAACTATATACAGCTATCCTTAATGTCTGATACTTTCATTAACCCAACCCTGTAATTTAAAGAACACAATACGGAAACAAATGAGATAAATTGTCTTTTACTGCCATTAAACAAACTGACATTAATTATAGTAAAAAACTTGACACGAATCACTTATTTTGGTGCATTAGTAAAGTCACTAAACATACAGTTCGAAAGATAACTACTATCTTTACAACTACATTAGCTAATCTAACGATTTTCTGATAAAACCTGAAAAATTGCGAAGTAAACCATCAATTTTCTAGTTAAAACGAGTCGCGAACTTTGTCAAGTTTAAATGGAACCAGATTTAAAAATGTGCTGGTTTGATTAAAATCTACGGTATCGCATTTTTAGTTAAATTTTAGACTAACCAAAAGTTTTAAATTGCATTACAGAAATCGATAACTTTTACTTATTTATACGTGGGCTATTTATATTTTTTGTTTCGAAAATAAAAGCATTAGGGAGAAGTAAATTGGAAGGTTCCCAATTTTAACTTTAATTAGTGTTTCTATACCTAAAGTGAATTTGAAAACTTCTTGTAGGTTAATCTTAATTGATTTTACTTCATCGATTATCATTAGGGGAATCGTAACTGCTCAGTAGCTTTCAACATTTGATGAAATTTTAGTAATAACGTTTTAGTTCATGATGCATCGCACATAGCAAAACTCTGAGTAATTTCCCCGAACAACGTAATTGAATATTTTTTCGATTACTTTAAAATTTCCTTTTGATGGAAATGTGTCAACCTTTTGAAAGTTTCGAATAAGCTGACACAAGTTACTGACAATCTTATTTTCCAACTTCGGCAACAGGATCAGACCCCTTGGAGCCCTTGACGTCACCGTAAGACAGTGACGTCATTATACTCCCTTTCTCGGTGGTGTGAGTGGAGCTCATTCGAAATGACCCAATTTCAGTTCGAAACCCGGCAACCAATTTCTACCGGCCATTCACCAGTCATATTGAATGAAAAAATAAAAACGACTTGTTTTTATTGCGTTACATGTTTAGGGGGAATTATTAATTTTTTATTTTCCTCGGCCGAGTGCAAGGCATGCCTACAAAGAAGTAGATAAGGTATTTTACATACTGTCATTTTCACTTCATACTGTTTATTGTAAAAGTGCTAACAAGGTACGTACTAAAAATTTTAATTTTAATTCTGCCAAGTTCCTATGAACGAAATAAACCGTTAGGGTTAAGGTATAGATAAGTTAATTTTAATCGAACCAGTTTTTCAATTATATTAACAGTTTACAGAGATATTAAGGTGATAAAGATTTTTTACTTTTAATTTTAGACGTTTGAATAAATGTTTTAATCTTTTATATTGTTTTATTATTGTTAGATAAATTGGTCACCTGCTCTCGTAAATCATATAAAAAATACCCTGAAATACGAAAATGCTTCTATTTAAGAAACGTAAGTTGGTAAAATTACACTGAATTGTGTGAAAAAACCCTAATGTTTGTACGTCCAAAAACTAATAAATGAAAGAACTAGTAATATTGAGAGAAAGCCAAAATTTTACTTGATTTTTAAAAAAAACTTTTTTCTTGTTTCTATGTTCCTTAGTAATATACAATTACTCATGCAATTTATGAGACTTGCCAAACTATTTTGAAGGGCTATTTTGCCACCGGCGGTAAAACTTATAACACCCTGTAAATAAATATGTATGCGCACTTCTAAATTTATTAACATAATATAAGAATATGATTTAAATAATCACATAGCGATAAAAACAATATGGTCATCGAAAACGAGTTGATATGCACACAGGCACCGTATAATGTATCCGGTTCGTTGGAGGGTAACGAAATATGTCACTGCGCCATCGATTATTGGAATAATTGGGTCAACTTTATATTATATTATTAAACATTATGTATCTTTGTCGTAAAATACGGCCACGTAGATTTTTCACTTAATTCGCTTAAAGCAAATAACTTTCGGTTTTATTAGAAATCAATTTGCGATCGTTGGAGTTTAATATTTGGCCGTAAAATATGTTGCGTGCAATGTGTATACGTGAAATGGTTTCCTAAATAATTAATGTGGATACGTTTAAAGCAGTTAAAATTTATTA
Source organism: Dascillus cervinus (assembly GCA_949768715.1). NCBI lineage: Eukaryota > Metazoa > Arthropoda > Insecta > Coleoptera > Dascillidae > Dascillus > Dascillus cervinus. The sequence goes on along the minus strand of OX458316.1, from coordinate 12,305,458 downwards.
AAGGGACAGTAAATGTGGGGAACTAGACAATAAATCATAACAATCTGTTATTTTTAGACTACGGACTCGCTATTTTTAACTTTACTGTCGGTCTAATCATTGAGACAGGATATTAGCGAAACTTTTATAAATTCGTAATTAAACTTTTCCGAAAGCAAATTGACATTGTAATAATTGTACCTTCGGCTGCCTCACGAGTAAATCGTATTTGTGGTATAATGTTTACATATACTTGTTTTTATTATCTTTACTTTTTATTCGCATTTTTAACGTTATAAGATACCATAACAAGATTATGTTACATTCTTGCAACATTTAATTTTTCGGGATTTCCCAATGCTTGTACATACCTACTAAGTTATCAGTTAACATGAATCATTAGGGAGATGTGCGTGCCATCTGAATAACTATTAACAAAACTTCGATTTGTGCTTTAGTCTGTTTATTATCTCGTTATAACAATAAATTCTCTTCAGAGAGAAGCAGCACTAAAATTTTCTAAAAATATACAAGTTTCAAAAGGCATCGATTTGAAGTTAGCACCGTTTCAATCGTTACCGTGTAGAGAAAAACTGTTTTCATAAATATCTAAATATTATCACCGTTTTTACAGGATTGATTTTGATTGTTATCTTCAGGTAATAATTTTCATTGCAATTTAATCCTCGATTTTTGTGTGTTAACTATCTTTTTCGTTTTGGAGAATAAAATTTGGATGTAAATCATACATATTAAAAAAAAAGAAGTTTAGGTATAGATTGTTTTGTGTGGATTATATGAATAGAATGGAATTTTAATTAAACGCAAGTTTTAACAAAAGAAATGCATTTATTTAATATTTTTTCAGAAAATAGGTATAATTTCTATTTTAAAAATGATGTTAGAATTCATAATAATTGCATTACATGTAGTGGATTTTATTGTAGCTTCTCAATTAAATATAGGTCTTTTATAAGCCTCATATTTTGTAATAAATTGTGACAGTTTCTTGAGCCATTTATTGAGAGACCAATTAATGGATTCATATTTGGTAATTTACTTTTTATATAATTAATTAATTAAATAATTGAATTAATAATTTTTAATTTTGAGATTGATTGTGACTAATATTTTGTTTGCAATATTGCTTTATCTAGGAACATTCAATAAGTTTTATTTGATTACGAAATTGGTAACGTTCTGAATCATAAAAGTATTCTATCTTTCCAATTTTCTTAGTCACAGATTAGAAAAATATTCTTTAAAAAAGATACAGAAATAACTTACAATATAATAATAAAATATTGTTGAAATGCTCAACTACTACACCAAATGTTACATAAAAAATGTCAGCTGAATTTTTATGGTTTTATTTTGTTGCATGTTAAATTGATTTATTCTGGCGTTCACATTTCGCCCAGCTAAAGCTTGCAATTAAAATCTGATTAATTTATGATAAAGTAACGTGTACTCTGTCATTAAAGTTATACCTGGTTACTTACTCGGCAAGAATATAATTAAATTATTTTTTATTTGGTAAATATTGCTTGCTGCTTAATGTTATCATCATAATGCGATAGATTTGAATACTGTTTTAGCACTATTGGGATGAATCACTTTAATATCTTACACTTTCATTAAAACTTTAACTACAGTAGACTCGTGTTAAAGGGGCACAATACACAAAAATAAGTTTGTTTAAATTAAAAGTACCTTTAATTCTAAGAAAAATGGTATATGTATTTTGTTTCTACTCAGCTTATTTGATGAGTTATAATAAATTTAAAATAGGCGCATGACGTCATTGGCCCTTGCTCCTCTCTGCGGCCTATCTTACACATGTAAACAATGTTCCCTTCATACGATAATTTTACCTACCTTTAAATTATCTTTTCAAAATTTTGTTACGAGTATTTAGACTGTTTTTTTGTACTGAAGACGATAGTGCAACCAAAAAATTATTATATTCTGTGAGTTGCGACCGTTTATACGCACACTTAAATAACATAGGGACGGAACGCTCAGCTCGGTGCTGTTCTTGCTTAATATTTAAAAAAATAATTAAACACCGTATTGAAATTTCAATTCTTTTACCTTCTTTGGCACAAACATTCACACAGTCTCATATAAATTAAGCATTAACTATAATTTTTAGGTCGATAAATCATTGTACGAAGCGAGTAGCTTTTACACGTAAAAGATACGTCGGTCACTTACGTCCGTGCCAATGACGTCACACGACAATTCTAAATTTCTTAATATCTTTTAAAACAATTTTTTTACATTGAATTTTTACCATATAGTTTTTAATAGTTCTGACTAATAACAATTTAACAGTAAATAATAATTTAAAAAGATTTTTTTTGTGTATCGTGCTCCTTTAATGCGAATACCGTTAATACGAACTATTCAATAATACGAACGTCAACATGTTTACATTGACTATTCTGCAGTGCGAACGAAATAGAGCTTCTAAAAAGCGAACAGTAGTAATTTCGCTTGGGAAATTTGTTTAGAGATGCAAATAATGTTTATGGCGCAAGAACGTTCTTATATTTATGGAGATAATTCAATTTATTTTACTTCTTAGTTACAGTTTATGTGCAGTTGCGTACAAATTCTAGTGCATGCGAACTTGAATTTAAATGCTTAATATATTTTTAACATATTTCAAATAAATACACACAGTGTAATGTGTATGCAACTACTAATAATAAATAAATGAGAACACATCAGGGTTGTATTATTTCTAGGTTCTGTACAATATTGAGATTATTGTGTATACTCTGTATTGTACAAAGATTTCACCTACGCGAACGAGCTAAATTTTTTGCGTTCGCACTAATGCTAGTCTACTATATTTGAAATATCAATGAGGAAATTGCAGTTATTTGGGGAGGTATATCTAGGGCTTGTATGCATCAATTTCCAGGTAAGCATTTCCAATACATGCAAATAGCAATTGCTGTAATGTTTTTAACATATTTATTCAACAATGTTAGAATTCAAAGAATCATTTATTGCGAATATAATATGTGTACATATTTGCGTTTCATATTACGAAAGAAAATTAAATTATTGCACATCCGGATGTATTATGAAAGAGTAATAACAATAACAATAGAAACTATTCAAAATTATAGGTAAAGAAATAATTGTTATTACGCAGGATTAAAAGAGAAGTTGAATTAAAGTGCAATGAAAGTTATGAAATCTTATTATTCTGACCCAGTAATATTTATAGGAATTGTTTTTTTTAATAGTATTTTGTTGTTCGAATTGATTTCAGTTGTAATTTTAACAGTGAATTTTATTGATCATCGTTTATTATCGGCAACGAAAATGCAAATGAAATATTAGCCAGGTACTTATGTCGATAGTGAGTGAGTCTTAAAATTAATAATTTCAGTTGCAGTAGTTCGATACAGCAATTCCACAATGTCAAAGAAGCTAAAATCATTAGATCTGATTTATTTTTATCAGTTTGCGTGTTGTTTTTTTAAGTTTCGTTTCGAGACTAGTTCAAAAATGAATTATCGCCATCAGTAAGAAAATTTGGCTAAAAGTTTGGAATTATCACAAACAAGATTACCATTTATAACGTTAATGTTTTGAATTATCCACAGTAATATTCAGATTAAAGGTCTTTCTGAACATAAATTGTATATTAAAAACTGCACGGTTTTCTGTAATTGAAATTATTTCGACATATTTTTCTATCTCCCTTGTGCACGTAAGCGTCTACGTGCCAACGATCTTATGACAGCTTTCAAACAATTTTCCACATTAATTACAAGTCTACATCTACCAACGACATTAATTATTAGGTTATACCTAATGGGTCCTGACTCTTGCACGGTCACGTAACGGTGCAACTACCTCATGTTAAATTGTTTCATTACTTATTCAGCATTATAAAAATACTTCATAAAGTTTTGTCGGTACTATTTTACTTAATCCATGATTTATTGATATCGTTGGTGTAATAAGAAAATTATCGGTAGCCACTTAAAACACTGTAGATACTTTAATACAAATTAAAGAACTTCGGCAGTATAGCCGTGACAAGATTTTGGCTTCTACTTGGTGTAAAGATACAATTTAGGTATCAAAATTAAGTATCACCAAGTTAGGTACCGTTACACACAAAATGCGATGCGCTCATTTTCAATCAAGAAAGACTTATGACTCAAGGGGGTAGACCACTTTAATAGCATGACTCAGTCGGTAGCTGGCACTATTACTATTTTAAATTTGTCAACGATTAAACTTGATTTGCGCGATAGATCAGTAATGTTATCAGTTAACAGTGGGATAGATGGTACATTACTTAATACTATTTCCATTATCAAGCTTAGTGGTTCAATTGTAATGAAGAATGTTTAAAATTAGAATTAAAGTCGCCCAAAAGTAATTTTTACAATAACTCCATTATGACCGAAGAAAAATATTTCTTTTCATTAAATGCTACTTTTCAGGTATTATTTAACCCGTGGCATTTGCCAATGTAAATGGAACTTTTCCAAATGTCGTTGGCATTTCACAAATTTCGCGTTATTGATATTACTGACATTTAAATATCGGAGTACAGTTGTATCGACTACTGTTTAAAGTTCAATTTTGCATAGTAACTACGCCATGTTTACGTAAATTACTACAACATCAAGTTGTATATTATTGCAAGTTGTTGACTTATTTGTGGGAAAATGTTGCCTGACTGATTATCGCTACTTTATGTGTGTTATATCGCATTTGGACAACTTTACTAAACAGTTGAATATTTTGCTGCGGGAAACTAAATTTGTACAGAAAGTTTGCATTGTTTTCTACCACTTTTACCGTTTTGTTCCTTTAACGGGAAATTTATTAACACTACTGTTGTATAAGTTGGTCCTAACACTTCTTTATTTCTGGTAGTTAAATTTTTTTTTCGCATGTTCTACATTTTCTGCAGGTTGTAAATTAAACGCATTTAAGTGCAAATTAGGACAAAAACTGCACGGACATGAATCCCCGGACATCAGTTCAAAAACCGATAGACTTGAATATCATTTTTTCTTAATTTTATCGCATGGCCATCGATTTAATTTCGTTTTCATGTTTTAATAGATAATTAAAACATATTTTGATTGGTCTAATACGATTATGCAAATAGATTACAATAAGAAATTTATCATGTTCTGTTGCGTTGGAGCGAGTTATTCTCGAAAAAAAGTGTTAACGTTTAAATAATGTTAGTGAATAGGTTTTTAAAGAATGACAATGTTTTTCTGGAATTTATTTTACTATTTGTACGTACAAGCTATGTTTTTTGTTAGATTTATGATTATAATGAACACTACATTTTTAAAATATGATTTTGGAAAAAGAATAAAATCAAGTGATTTATAGAGTTTTTAAATGTTTCTAGTAAATTTTCTTACATACTATATACACAGTATCTTAAAGAATTAAACACATAGTCAGATTTTACTTTAGAAATATATCGTTCTCATAATGCATACAAATAAAAGCGATGATTTGATGATTTGTTTGTTCAAAACGTGTTCAAAAAGTGTGGCAAAATAATGTGTTGGTGCACATAAATATAAAGTATTGGCGTAAATTGCAGAGGTGTTTGATTCGCCTTTAATGCAAGAAAGACAAGAAATGTAATTAATTTTAATAAAATTTGTTTTCAGAGCGATTTTTAATGAGGATCGTAATGAATCAAGAACCCTTAGGGGTGGCCCCGAACGTCGTTGTGATCACCGATTTAAAACGTTGGAGCGATATCGGTCCAGCACCTTACCTCACTGATTACAGCAACACTGGAGAAACTCCGAATCATACGGTTTCTCCATTTCCTTACGACCCCGAGCTTAACCACAAAATTATCTTATGGTAAATTATTCGCTTATTGTTTAATTTATTTTATAGAAATTTCTGGAACAGGTCTGGTGATATTTCGACGCTTCAAGTAGATGCAATAGTCAATTCCACCAATGAATCAATGAACGATAGTAATCCGGTCAGTGACAGGATATTTCTTAAGGCAGGACCCGGACTTAAAGAAGAAGTCAGTCTGGATGTTAGAGGTGAGTCAACTGAGGGAATATAAGTAGTGTTTTATAATCTATTTTTCTTTTTTAGAATGTCGGACCGGTGAAGTTAAAATCACACAAGGACATTCACTGCCAGCTCGATATATAATTCACACTGTAGGTCCCAAATACAACATAAAATATCAATCAGCCGCTGAAAACACATTATATTCTTGTTATAGGTAGGTAGGAATATTACGGATTTTGAAAAAATACTTTGTTATTACGACATTGTATATTATTTTTCATAGATTACATATTTTAGATAGAAATGATTGTTTCTACAAGTATCTAATTATTATTAATCTATGCACTATTGATTTGTTTTGTCTGGTGCAATTTTAGAATATATCCGTAGTTGTAACAAAGTAGACAGAAAAGTATGTCATGTATTTGTAATGTAGCATTTAAAGAATTCATAAGTGATTAATAATGATTCAGGTTTAGTTTTTGTATAGTGTATACCTATAAATCATGTAGGTATGAATAAATTATGTAATTCTTTTAACAATTGTTAAACAATTTATCAGCGCAGTTAATATAGATATTATTACAGCACTGGATACATAAAGATAAAATCTTGACTATGTTGTCAGCAGTCAATAAATGCAGCTAATAGCAAATGTAAATATTTTTGCTGATCAAGTAATAGATATTTGCTATCTCTTTATTTAATGTTTGCCATTATTTATTAACTAACAATTGACAAATTGTTATTTTATTTACTTCCATTGTATTTCATTATCATGAAGTCCAAAAGTAGCATCTTTTAGTAATACGATATTATAGTTTGAATATGTATTTAAAAAATTGGTCATAGATGTATGTACTAGTGGCTTTTGAGTAAACCAAACACACAGTTAAATTTTGCTCCAAATGCACTTTTTGAGGTCCCATAAATAAAAATAATTTGAAAACACCATTTCATATATATACAGGTTGTATTATATTAAGTGTTCACCATTGGTAACTTTGTTATTATTGGAGTTGCAAAGTCGGTTAAATTAGCAAAGAATTAGTGTTTTTTCCGCTGATTACCATTATGAAACCAAAAAAACAATCGAACGTCAACTGTTCGAAATATTCACGAAAATAACATTTTTTTAAATGGAATGCCCTATCCTTTTTTGCATATTTTGAAAGAATGTTTAATTTTGAGTGAAAAAGTCTTAATGCACTATTACGATTAAATTAACTACCGAGAAGTTACAAGCAATTGAATTTTTTATTTCAATTAATTACAAAAATCACGTAGGCACTGAAACAATTGAAAATTGTAATTATTAAAACGTCAAAAACAATTAGTTAATATTTTCATCAAACATTAACGTGGTATATTCAATATTTATTACTTTTGGTGTGATTTAGTAACAGCTGTGTTCAATTTTGGTTCTCGACATGGCATTTTCACACTTAGAAAAATGTGACATGTTAGAAGCATATCTTATGTGCGGCAAGAACTCGGCGAGAGCTCGAGATTATTACCAGCAGCCGTACCCGCTTCGATTGCAACCAATTCAACAGTATTTTCTGAGACTGTATAGAAAGTTTAGGAGTAACGAAACAGTGTTTCAAAAGGGAAGAGAGAAGAAAAAATTTGTAATTTCTGAAGAAGTCGAAATTAATGTAATTGCGTATTTTGAGGCATATCCTAGAAATTCAATACGAGATATTTCAAGGGAGTTAAATTTAAGTTTGAACAGCATTGAAAGGATTTTAAAGAAACATAAGATGGTTCCTTATCATTATCACCCGGGGACACGTTACTTCCAGGCGATTTAAATCGAAGATTAACTTTTTGCAACTGGTAAGTTACTGCCAACGACACTTCAATAGCGAGTTTCATTTTCTGTGGACCGATGAATCGAACTTCTCAAATTCTGGAATGTACAACAAAAAAACGAATCATTATTGGGCCCGCGAAAATCCATTGCAAGTACACCCTATAAATCCACAAATGCGGTTCAGTCTAAATGTGTGGTGTGGAATTGTAGGTTCAAAAATTATTGGACCATTTTTTTACCGTGGTAATTTGACTGGAGTGAGATACGTAGAATTTATGAACACTGTCCTGCATAACTGTTTGGATGAAATGGATTTAATTTCAAGACAATACATCCATTTCCAACAGGATGGAGCACCGGCCCATAATTATCACGGAACAACCAATTTGTTAAACAGATTATTCATTGATAAATGGATAGGAACTAATGGGCCCGGGCGTTGGCCACCACGTTCGCCAGATTTAACCCCCATGGATTTTTTTCTGTCGGGGTATGTGAAAAATTTTAACAATAATGAATGTATTGGATGGTAGAAAAATTTTGAAAGCAGCGCGGTGTGTTCAAAAAAGAGCCCAAAAATGTGTTGAACAAGACGGTGACATTTTCGAACATTTATTATAATGTCTTGGTCATGCAATATGTTTTTCTAAATTTCTATTCTCAGTTTGCCGTGGAAGAAATGTTTCAATAAATACCATTTACAATTGTTTCAGTGCCTACGTGATTTTTGTCATTAATTGAAATAAAAACTTCAATTGCTTGTAACTTTTCGGTAGTTAATTTAATCGTAATAGTGCATTAAGACTTTTTCACTCAAAATTAAACATTCTTTCAAAATATGCAAAAAAGGATAGGGCATTCCATTTAAAAAAATGTTATTTTCGTGAATATTTCGAACAGTTGACGTTCGATTGTTTTTTTGGTTTCATAATGGTAATCAGCGGAAAAAACACTAATTCTTTGCTAATTTAACCGACTTTGCAACTCCAATAATAACAAAGTTACCAATGGTGAACACTTAATATAATACAACCTGTATATATATGTTTAGTTTTTATTCTACAATGTGATCTAGAGCCGATTATATTTTGGTCAAAATCGGTTCACAGAAAATGACAATTTATTCTTGACCCTATTTGCAAGTTAGGATTAAACAATTAAGAGGATGCCTATGTTCTATTTTATAATTATTTTGATTTTATTTAATCTTCGATAAGGACTAAGAGTGAATTAAGAAAAAAATATTTAATTTACCTAATTGGAAGTTCAAAGTTCCCAAGATCGGTGATCGTTTATTTACGGGTTAGTTTAATGAATAGGAAATCATGCACTAATGGCCCCTATTAATTAGTGATTTGTTATTAATGAACGATTTCAGTATCTATGCAAAGAAATATACCATTAAGTTAAAATTCAACTTCATTTAAATGCAATATGATAAATTGAATATAAAATATACTAATAAGAACTACAAATTTATTTAATTACTTGCATTATGTTTAGTAAAACTATTTATATTTATATAGTGCAGCCAGTAAAATTAATAAAAGGTGCAGATAAATCATCAAACTTTTGACATTATTTGTTATTAATGGTATCATTGATTTCAATATCTATTGATTTAAAATTTATGGTATCCTTGATTTGAATATCTATTAATTTAAAATTGGAATTTTTGTCATGAAAAAAGTTAGATTTTCTTCAATTTCGTAAAATTCTGTTAATCGACAATTAATAATCTCAGTAAAATGTATTGATTATTGAAAAAAAAAATTATATTAAAAACATGCATCCAATTACTTTATATTTATTAATTCGCGATCTTGCTACACATTTCTATAGTTTATGCTATTTCTTTCATAAATTATATAAAATTGTTGGCATTAAAAATAATACTTATTTTATAAATCAATCAATCTGAAAGCTTTTTGTTGGAAATTTGGAGTAGTACCATCTACTTACAATTAGCATAGTACAATAAATCATTAATTCTTTCAATTTAATTTTATCCAATTTGATGTTTTGATGACAAAATACATCGTTCGGCAAAATTTAGATATTAGATTTTAAATAGCGTATAAAAGCGACTAATTAAATGGATGAATTTTTATCTATAAAATGTTGTATCTCGCAAATGACTTCGCCCCCCATTCCCGGCAATGCATTCTTATAAACGGGCTGTTGAATAGTATTAATTTCCTTTCCTAAATTTCTTTTTAGGTCGTCTAAATTTATGGGTTTATTCACATACACTCTACTTTTTAAATAGAATAAAATTCCGAAAACCGTGTTGGCTATGAAATGTTACCATTTCTTAAAATCAGTCCATTTGATCGAACGGTTATGGTTACGTTACGTTGTCATACTGAAGGCATTCATTCTTTTTACCATAAGCACAACACGAATTGAGTGAATATTGGTTTCAGCGCAGCAAGTCACGCAGTGAGAATTAGTATGAATACGTTGTATGACTTTTTTCTGCTCTAGTTTCGTTTCCTTCAGGCTATTGAAAAAGTAGACTTAAGGTATGTGAATCAATCCAGTAAATTGGAAGAACTGAAAAGTAACATAAGAAACGAAATTCAACAGCCCTTCCTTCAAGTCGGTATGCAATGTTTTCAGTTGAATAGAAGAATGTATTGCAGAAGGTAAAACTTCCACGATACTACTTTAAATTATTACATTTTGGTAAACTATTTAAAATAGGTATACATTTTACTGAATCTTGTATTATTATTAGTAGTAACACTAAACCATCAGCAACATTTTCCATTATTTTTTTTTTGAGAAGGTTTACAGTGAAATTTTCCTTTATTTTTCAGACATGTTCTCCAGAAATCTTTGGAAATGGGACTTCACTCAATAGCTCTCTGTATTATAAATTCTGCCAAAAGGAATTATCCTCCAGACGAAGGAGCGCATATAGCTTTAAGTAAGTTTAGTACACCAGTAGCATTGCTCTTCTATCTATAATATTGAATCGTTGAGCCTAATAGCATTACTAAGCGTTATTCAAGTGCACTTTATTAATTCGCCTTTCAATGAAACCTTTAGTGACGTACTAACTTTAACTCCCCTCCCCTGGAACAAACAATATTAAATTTCCGACTTAAATTGTGAATCCATACAAAAACGCAACGAGCGAAGGTCATGAACTAGTCATACCAATCCTATTACCGCACCTTTATGGACAGCAATACGAATTAATATAATGCACAAGAGATATTTTTATCTCGTTCTGTTTACCACAAAACTATTATTTCCGTTGCATAAAATATACGGGTTTAAAGTTTAATTACATACATGACTTCAAGCAATTTGTTGGTAACGTGTTGCTGCTAGTTAATTTGTTTGCGCCAACGACATTTTAATAAGTACGTGTTAATTTTGCGTTTATTCTTCAGGAACTATCCGAAGATTTCTGGAGCAACACGGAAATTCTTTAGATACTGTTATTTTTGCTTTGGAAAGTTCGGATTTAGGTATTTACGAAGTATTATTGCCTCATTATTTCCCGCGATCAAAGGCTGAAGAAGAGACAGGTTGTTGGCAGCTTCCTCTCGATATCGGCGGCCCCGACGGCGAACCAATGATTCCAGATAGGCAAATACGGATAATCGACAATCCTCAACATACTCTTCATCGTGAGTTTTTGTCTTTATTTTTTATTTTCTAGTTGAAAAAGCGCGTAGTAATGTACATTTTGCATCTCTCCACAAAAAAACACTAACTGGTTTATAAACAAAATAAAATTGGGTGGCCTATCTATGTGCTTACTTATACAAAAGTTATACTTTGTGTGTCAGTGAAACGGGGGATTTTAAAAGCCTTATGAACAAGTGAATATTTAAATTTATTTCGTTTTACTATACAGGTTGTATTATATTAAGTGTTCACCATTGGTAACTTTGTTATTATTGGAGTTGCAAAGTCGGTTAAATTAGCAAAGAATTAGTGTTTTTTCCGCTGATTACCATTATGAAACCAAAAAAACAATCGAACGTCAACTGTTCGAGATATTCACGAAAATAACATTTTTTTAAATGGAATGCCCTATCCTTTTTTGCATATTTTGAAAGAATGTTTAATTTTGAGTGAAAAAGTCTTAATGCACTATTACGATTAAATTAACTACCGAGAAGTTACAAGCAATTGAATTTTTTATTTCAATTAATTACAAAAATCACGTAGGCACTGAAACAATTGAAAATGGTATTTATTGAAACGTCAAAAACAATTGAATGAATGTGTTAGTTAATAGTTTCATCAAACATTAACGTGGTATATTCAACATTTATTACTTTTGGTGTGATTTAGTAACAGCTGTGCTCAATTTTGGTTCCCGACATGCCATTTTCACATTTAGAAAAATGTGACATGTTAGAAGCATATCTTATGTGCGGCAAGAACTCGTCGAGAGCTCGAGATTATTACCAGCAGCAGTACCAGCTTCGATTGCAACCAATTCAACAGTATTTTCTGAGACTGTATAGAAAGTTTAGGAGTAACGAAACAGTGTTTCAAAAGGGAAGAGAGAAGAAAAAATTTGTCATTTCTGAAGAAGTCGAAATTAATGTAATTGCGTATTTTGAGACATATCCTAGAAATTCAATACGATATATTTCAAGGGAGTTAAATTTAAGTTTGAACAGCATTGAAAGGATTTTAAAGAAACATAAGATGGTTCCTTATCATTATCACCCGGTGCAAACGTTACTTCCAGGCGATTTAAATCGAAGATTAACTTTTTGCAACTGGTATTTAAGTTACTGCCAACGACACTTCAATAGCGAGTTTCATTTTCTGTGGACCGATGAATCAAACTACTCAAATTCTGGAATGTACAACAGAAAAACGAATCATTATTGGGCCCGCGAAAATCCATTGCAAGTACACCCTATAAATCCACAAATGCGGTTCAGTCTAAATGTGTGGTGTGGAATTGTAGGTTCAAAAATTATTGGACCATTTTTTTACCGTGGTAATTTGACTGGAGTGAGATACGTAGAATTTATGAACACTGTCCTGCATAACTGTTTGGATGAAATGGATTTAATTTCGATACAATACATCCATTTCCAACAGGATGGAGCACCGGCCCATAATTATCACGGAACAACCAATTTGTTAAACAGATTATTCATTGATAAATGGATAGGAACTAATGGGCCCGTGCGTTGGCCACCACGTTCGCCAGATTTAACCCCCATGGATTTTTTTCTGTGGGGGTATGTGAAAAATTTAGTTTACAGGGAGAGATATGCAACAGTTAATGAATTGGAGAATAAAATTTTAACAATAATTAATGTATTGGATGGTAGAAAAATTTTGAAAGCAGCGCGGTGTGTTCGAAAAAGAGCCCAAAAATGTGTTGAACAAGACGGTTACATTTTCGAACATTTATTATAATGTCTTGGTCATGCAATATGTTTTTCTAAATTTTTATTCTCAGTTTGCCGTGGAAGAAATGTTTCAATAAATTCAATTGTCAATTGTTTCAGTGCCTACGTGATTTTTGTAATTAATTGAAATAATAACTTCAATTGCTTGTAACTTCTCGGTAGTTAATTTAATCGTAATAGTGCATTAAGACTTTTTCACTCAAAATTAAACATTCTTTCAAAATATGCAAAAAAGGATAGGGCATTCCATTTAAAAAAATGTTATTTTCGTGAATATCTCAAACAGTTGACGTTCGATTGTTTTTTTGGTTTCATAATGGTAATCAGCGGAAAAAACACTAATTCTTTGCTAATTTAACCGACTTTGCAACTCCAATAATAACAAAGTTACCAATGGTGAACACTTAATATAATACAACCTGTATATGAGCACAAAGTATACTTTAATTCATAGTGGTTTTCGAGTTATTTATTGAACGAAAAGTGCACCTACGACTTTCATAAATTTTTAAAAATACCTAGAACCTAAAAACCTTGCGTTTTTAGCCCAATACCTTTACCATAATAATAATAATAATAATATTTTTTTTAAAGTGAACAAACTGTTAAATTGTTATTATTGTTCACACGTTGTTTCTAAACTAATTCCATAACGTTCAGTTAGTTTTTGACTTAATACATGCATTATTTATCAACTTTCAGCTCTTGGTTGTTTTAATTTTTTTATAAAAAACTGTCGATTCAAATTTAAAAAAAAAATACTACCAATAGAGTATTGCAATTCAAATAAGTGCAGAGAATATTAAAAAATCGGTCGGCATATAATTTTTTTTAAATACTGCACGACAGGTTTTGTTTTATTGTTAGTTTAATTAAAAATTATGTCATTTGCGGCATATAGTATTTTGTTCGGATTTTTTGCATTTGGGAATTTTCTTATCCAGTTTACTTCCACCTCACATCCTTAGGCATGAGAGAAAATAAAGCGTATTTGGTGTTGTATCCAGAAGGAGGCTTTAAGCGCCACTTTTCTTTGCAGAAAACATCATCACTGGTCTTTTGAATCTGGACATGCTTAAAAATTAGATGGTGCCCCAAATTTAAGATCGACTAGATATTGAATCCTTGTAAAATACCTTAAAAAAACTTGGAGGTCATACTTAAAAAGCCGAGTCAATGAAGCCTAAAATTGTCGAAACTTCAGAATCCTAAGAAACTATCGATTTTAATGAAACTTCTTTAAACTATTTCTTTTACTATGTTATTGAAATCAGAAACGTTTCAGCGGAGGGAGGGGGGCATTTTTAAAAATTCTATTTTTGAAAATTTTGATTGTTTTTTTAATTTTGAATAAATTCATAAATTTCATAATATGAAGTCTGATAAAAACAAGTAACGTATTGAAAAATTCTGTACAGTAAAACTATTGCGTTTTGAACAATTCTGGAAAATTGCATAAACAATTGAATACAATTGAATAAGCAATTATTTGTGAAATGATAAATGTTTGTTATTTGATACGTGACGCTAGAATATAAGTATATATAATATAAGTATAAGATTTACAACATTTCTTGTTGTTTGATAAATAATGTAATTGTTTATATAATATATACGTAATATATAGACAATTACATTATTTATATTCAGGGTGTTAAAAAAAGTTTGTGAAATATTTAAAGAGTTAGGAGTATGGACCAAAATTAACAAAAGTCTTAATAAACATGGGTCCGCAAAGTAACGGTTTCGGAGATAAGGAATGTTATTTTTTTTAACTCTTTTTTTATTTTTTGAAAACGTGAAGTTTCTTATCATAGTTATCTGTTTGTGAAATAAACATTAAGTATTTGACTGTTGTTGTCAGTGCACAAGTTTCCGTTTGCTATGGCTGTTTATTCTAACGCAGAATTAGCCGACATGTATTTCATGCATGGTCGTGCTAATGAGATTGCCACCGAAGCGCGACGTCTTTATGTTGAAGCTTATCCAAATCACCAGATTCCTTCACATCGTATGTTTGGCAGAATTCATCAATGATTGTGTGATACTGGTTCATTGAGGAAACAGTGCCATTTATCCGGAAGACCAAGGTCGGTATCTACTCCTAGAGCAGAAGAAGAAATTCTAGCACGGATAGAGCATAATCCGGGGACGAGTGTGTTGAGTCGAGTTAAGAATTAGTGCTCTTCTTGTTTGGAGAATCCACTTAAATCCACTTAATCATCAAGCACGTATGGTTTTTTGTTGCTGGTTTCTACGCAATGATGTTGAAATCCCCGTTTCTTGCCAATGGTCTTTTTACGGATGAAACCGGGTTCACACGAAATAGAGTTGTTAATTTTCACAATACGCATTTTTGGGCCGACGAAAATCCCCAAGCTCTAATAGAATCTCGACATCAGACACGTTTTTCATTAAACATTTGGATGGGTATTGTAGGCGACATGTTTCTAGGTCCTGTTGTTTTACCAAACCGATTAACAGGCGCTGCTTACCTAAACTTTCTGCAGAACACAATGTGTGATCTTTTGAACGACCAAAGGCAACAAATGTGTTTTCAGCATGATGGTGCTCCAGCTCATTTTTCGATTGCCGTTAGAGAGCATTTACATCAAATTTTTCCACGTAAACGGGTAGGAAGGAGCGGATCTGTTTGCTATAGATTTATTTCTTTGGGGATAGTTGAAAACATTGGTCTATGGTACTCCTGTAAATAGCCTCGAGGAGCTGCAGCTACGAATTAATCAAAAATACCAACAAATCCGAGCCAATGAGCGGGTGTTAGAAAGAGTGCGAATATCCTTCAGGCTAAGATGTCGTGCCTGCTTGGAAGTGGAAGGAGGGCACTTCGAACATCTTTTGTAGAATAACTTTGTTTTTTGGTTTTGGTAGAAGCTTCCTTTGTTTGTTTGTACATAATAAATAATGAATGTTTCAAAAAAGAATAAACTTCCTTATCTCCGAAACCGTTACTTTGCGGGCCCATGTTTATTATGACTTTTTAGTTTATTTTAGTTCATACTACTACATCTTTAAATATTTTACAATCTTTTTTTAACACTGTATATTATATTATATGTATATTTTCACTAAATTCCAAAAAAACACTTTTTTTAATATTATCGGAAATAAAAATAAATTATACGTATAAATTAAATATAATTGTTTAAAAATATGAATAATCAAGTCCGCCTGTCGAAATGTTTCTGATTTCAAATAATATGTTATAAGAAAAAGTTTAAAAAAATTCATCCAAATCGGACCTGTTTCTGAGGATTCCGATTAACTCGGCTATAATGAAACTGGGAATAAATTATGCAAACATGCAAACACTTCATTTCAATACATACTTTATTTTATTAATTGAGTTTTTAAATGTAATGTGCAAATCTCCATAAACGTGAAACAAAATTGGAATAAAGGACAGAAAGAATGAAGCTCCAGCATCAAATTGGTCATAATTCGAAGACGGATTGAGAAAAACTACGGGAATATAATTTTTATGATATGACAATATCTACAACTACATTTTATATTTACATTTTATTTATTTATATTTTATTAAACTTGCGAATACTTATGCCATCTATTTAGAAAAAGCTTTCCTCCTAATTAGTGGAAATACTTGTCTCTGTAACTTTATTCTGTTTTCACAATCTTTTTAAAAATGTGCTTAATTGTGTCAGAAAATATGATTAGCCACAAAGAAGATCAAAAGTAAAATTAAATTTTTATATTACTTCCCCTGGGATGTAAAACAGTTTCACAACCAACTCAATGAATTTAAAAGACCTTAGTTTAAGTTATGCATTTTGGCAGGAACAAAAATGTTTATTATAAAATGCCCTTAAATTAAATTGTATCTTGTTTTTGTAGTACCATAGATATTTTGATCAGCAATTCAGTAAATCAAAATAAATATGTGAACAGCAACACCACTTCATATTTAATAAAACGATTGTGACTTGCAAAATATTCGTGTTTTGAATATGAGATTTGAAGGTACTTTCTTGAGGTTTTTTATGTATAAAAAAATGAGAATAGCATTTTTTACTTCAAAACAATTGTCATATCAAAAAGGTGATCTATATATAATGTGCTAGAAATAACAATATCATCTTATTTTTAAATAGGTAGTGTTTCATTTAATTCAGTTTAAAATATTCATCTGTGAGAATAGAATAAGAAGTTGCTTTGTGAATTTAGCATTCGTAATGTTTGTGACTTTAAAAAAAAGGTCCCTGAAAAATAATTGTTGTAATTAATAGTTTAGAAAAAGTGAAACTTTGTCCTCTGAGCTATTGACACTAAAATGTTAGGAGACAATTTAAATCCTATTACGTAAAAGATGGCGCAAGTAACAATGAAAAGTTCCAAACTCTGTTAAATTGCGCAAATTCAAACTAGTCGACATTAAATCGCAGCCAAAGGAAATTTTAGGGACGATATGTGCTTAAAAAGTGACGTTCCACCAGATAACGACTTGGAAAATCGCATCGCAAATTTTACAAGCTATTAAGTTATTTTTTTCTTTGGTTAAACATAAGTATACATTTTTTAATATGCCCTCGTCACAGCGACCCGAAAGGATTCAATTCGATCAATTGTGTTTACGAACGGGACATGTCAACACCTAATTTAAAATTAATTTAAAATTTATTGGTGAATATTTAAATGCCAGGATTTGGGATCTCTTTGGCGACAGTCTGTGATAAGCAATGAAAGTGGATCGTGCTAATGTAAATTGTTGATAACGTTTATTGTTATTTTTTGTTACCTGTGGCAGCATTTGATCCTCCGAAAACAATGATTAATGAATCATTTGAATTTTCATGTGCGTTAATTTTTAAATTATATTTACTTAATCTCCCGCCGTTGAGAAAACTGATTTTTGTTTCATTGTAAAATGATTCCTTTATGTCTGCGAATTTATAATCGGATGCTCACTCCGTTTTTGAATTTGTAGCCGATGAAGAATCGATAGACTTGTCATCCCAACTGGAAACATCGGTGACAGTGGGTGATCATGCATTTAGTCAAATGCAGGGTGATCTTGACCAACAGCGGTTATTGGGGGAGCGTCCTCTCAACGATCCTTTGGCCGACATCATGGTGAAAGAGATTCAACACCAGGAAAGGTAAAATAACTGCTCACAAAATCAATCAACTCGGCGGCATTGTTCCGTAAATTTAATGTTTGCATGTGCTACATGTGCACTTTTCTCTCGCAAATGCAATTGTATCAACTAATAAATTCGTTTGGCTCTGATAAATTCAATTTAATTAAAGCAGGATATTTTTTTTGATTGGTATTGAAGATGATACGGGAATGGTACGGTACGGTCGAACACAAATATAATTACGGGTATAGCTACTTCGCAACTGTTCGTCAAAAAAAACGCTTTATTGCTAAAAATATAAATAAATATTGTAGATGTAGATATTAAAATACATAATTACGTTTAACGAAGGTGCGCTATTTTTGTTAGAACAGTCGTCATTATTGTGAGGTTGATAAGAAAGACTTGTTTATGACAGCAAGATATCTGCTTATTTTTTCTTTTATTAAAATATCATGTGATAAAGCGTCATTTGATCAAATTGTAATGTAATTGTTGACCCCAATTACAGTGGAACCCCAAGACGTGGTTTAATCGGCCTTCAAGAATTGTTAATTTTTCCAGGGATGTCTAATCATTGTATAAACGTTTCCCGAACTGAAGGAGAGATTTACGACATTATAAATACAAATATTTAATTTTGGTGACGAACAATGTTATTGTTTGTCTGTCGTGATGTTCACTTATCTCAAAAAAGCCCGTAAAAGATTCAAAGTGATATAGTTGTAGATATGATAAAAGAAAAATTATTTGCAACTAACTAGATATTCTTTTTTCTCTTCTGAATTATTTTTCACTAATTTAAAATTGAAGATTAATCTAAAGAGTAATTGCTAACTGTTGCAAGAAATGCAAGAAATCCGTAAGTCACTTTTTCATATTCTGAGATATTTGAGATTTTATGTTTCAGTTTGTTCTTCAAATCACATTATTTTGATTTTGAATGATCTTTTTTTTACTAAAGTAAGTACCGATATCCCGGCGTACAACACGCAGTTGAAATTTTGAATTATTTTCTTAACTTTCTTCATGTATTCGGCGTATAACACGCGTCTGGTATCCAGGTGTGAAAAATATCTAAGTACCTAGCTTAAAGCGAAGGTGTCTGTAGGTACAAAAAGACATTGCATTTCTTCAATTCCAGTGTATTGTAATAGTTGAGTTATTTATGACGGCTGACCGTCATAAAAGTAGGGGAGGTTTTGCAGATTCCAATATCTCTAATTTTCAAAGCAATAATTTTTATACCCGGCGTATAACACGCACCCGAAAATTTTAGTTCATTTTTTAATCTTAAAAGTGCATGTTATACGCCGGGATATACGATAATCGTAGGGACTTCTTGCATAGAGCGCTTCAATTGCCAGTTTTAGAGTCTGGATAAATAGCAAGTATACAAAATAAACGTTAATTTCGTTAGTTCAAATATCTTCTTGGTTTTTGTCCTTTTGGGGGTTTATAATTACGGGAATTATGGTATGGGGTGCTATATATAGCATATGGAAGTAGGTTTCTGTTAGTATTCATCCGAGATATTATGAACGCCCAGCGTTACGTTGATGAGGTGGTGGAACCTTATATTCTTCCATCTTCAGCAGTTCGAAAACCCACTTTTCCAGCAGGATAATACCCGTCCCCACATAGCGAGAACTCTAAACCGGTTCGTCGAGGGCCGTGTTAATATTTTGTTATGGCCACCCAGATCTCCGGACCTCTCGCCAATTGAACACTTGTGAGATATTATGGAAAACAAACTGATGAACTTAGTGAATCCCCCGAAAACACTAGAGGACATCGACGATCTTCTGGAATCAATGCCATGAAGAGTGAAGGAGTGAAATAAATATAGGCGGCCCAACACATTATTTTAATCAATATTGTTACCTTTGAATAGTTGTACGTTTCTGCCAAGTTTGGTCAAAAAATTCGCACCCCTTCTTGGTGTTGCAATTTCCATGTCATGTACTAAGATAAAATTTTAATAATACACAGAAATTTTGTCACCAGAAAAAGATACAGATTGACATAATAAGCTGTAAAATTTCAGACAATTTTGATGTTATTTTCAGCAGGAGTAAAATACGACTTATTGGAAAATGATGTATTTTGCGAACACAGTCAATTCGACGATGGCAAAGTTGACGGCGGTCAACTCGGCGACGATGAAAAGTCTCAGTAACAAAAATTATATTGAAAAGAAAACTATAGGTATACATTGTTGTTAGCGTTATTTTTATTGACTTATTGAGTTCGCTACATTTGCAAGACTGATCTTGTACAATTAGCCGTTTATTTTCAAATCTCTTTTTTAATAATGCGATTGCGTTGTCATAATTATCACTCGACACCGATAGTGATTCTATCGCCCTAAGAGCTTCATCTTTTAAGCAACCCTTAAGGTAGTGAAATTTGCGAATGTTAGATATGCTCGTATCCTTTCCTACCAAACAATAAAATGACTCGTAAAACGTAAACCAATCGCTGTGTTTACCGGAGAACGTTGCTAAAGGTAAGGGTTTTAATATTACGCTATTTGACGGTTCTCTGTCGTGCCCGTTATTTGTAATATTAATTATAGTACCTGCAGTGTCTGCTTCTTTAGAAGCGGAAGCAGCTGGCAAATTTTCGCTCAAGAATGTTTTTATTTTGCTTACAATCGCCCGATATTGCGTTTCTATTTTGCCGCGTTCTTTGTCGGCTTCAGCCTCCAAGGCCGTCTCGTCGGCCGATGTATCGTTCAACTGAAACCGTTCAATGTCTGTCTGAATTTTGTTAAATTGTTTAAATAAGTCCGTTACCGTTTCTAGGTTCGTTTGCAATTGAAAATTATTCGCTTTCGAACTATCTAAACCGTTTTGAAGCCGCGTGATAGCACTTTTTATGTTACGTCTATCCAGCTTCAAATCAACAAGATCATCCCTTTTCGGCATGGTTCTTAAAGTGAATTAATTAAAGGAAATTGACGAAGTTAGGTAATGAATGGATATTATAGGTCTGACCTTTAACACCTTTGCGTTTGATGATTCCCTCGCGATGATGTTGGCGTTGATGGCTCGCTTCCGATGATTTCGCACGATTTGTGATGCTTTGATGATTTTTCTTACACACGGGTAATTTCGACGATTATGAATGTTGCTTTGAATGAATCGTGGTTCGGTTGATTATGCTTGTGGATCGAAGGACCAAAATGTTAGCGTTATTTTTATTGACTTATTGAGTTCGCTACATTTGCAAGACTAATCTAGCAGTTTTGGAGGTGGAGAGGGGGCGAGCCCTCAGATGCCGTTGTCCCCACTCCACCGTACCCCAAGAGGTGAACAATTGTGCTTGCGTAATTTCAATATTATATTCATCTCCTTTAATATGTTCCTTGTATCTAACGCTACATAACAAAACAACTACATAATAGTACATTGACTATAACAGGAAGTTATTAAAGACAAACGTTATTACAATAAACAATTCCAAAAATGGAAAAATTTATAATCGTCTTGCAAAAAATAAAACTTTACACGAATACCTACAGAGTGGACATAAATGAATGTGGGTCAAGTGAGCTATAAAATTTTTCGCCTCCTCTACATCATGAAAGAAATTTTAGGAAACGAAATTTTGACAATTCTCTTCTGTTAATTTTAAGTCGGTTTCAGAATCTTCAAAATTTAATAAATTATAAGAGGCTGCAAATTAATAAGTCATCAAATTAATAGTCCAACAGTGTACGTATCTACTGCATAATAAAATGTCGCAATAGATTCAAGAAGCGTAAAAAAATAGATGAATATAATTCAAGTGACGCGCAACATATCAATTAAATTCAACATGAACACAAGGTAGATTGTTTCTGTCTTCACAATAATTGAATCGGTTATTGTTGCAAGGGGATAAGTCACTTTTGGCCATTTTAGAGTAATAAGGAATTGCTAATATTTCTAGGTAAACGTGCAGCTTGGTGATGATTTTTATTGAACTGTTACATACTGTCTAAGTGTTAAAAGAGAATAAGTCACTGACATGACCACTTTTATTAATGAAATTTTGATTACATTACTGGTTTTTATGGACTTATCCCCTTTTAACAATAACAGATTCAATTATAACACCGTCGCCATCGCCGAGTTTATCATCACCGAGTTGACCGTTGCCGAGTTGACTGTCGCCGAGTTGACCGTACTTTCTACTGTGTGTGTGTGATGGCAAGGTTACTCGGTATTGCAATTAACCCCGGCAAGTATATAATTAATTCTCGATTCCGAATTCATTTTTAAATTGAATATTGAAAAAATAGGTATATGCCGTAGATGGCACACGATGTACGAAATGTTACATTTACACAAAATGAGATTTTACTGTATGTTAAAAAAATTAAACCGTTCATTTTTGTGTAGTACTTATAACATAATTTTTTTACCAAGGCTATAATTTTGTTATATCTTATGTATTTTACGATAATAGGTACCTAATATTATAATATTTTAATTGCAACCATTTATCATACCTATATGTAATGACTAAAAAACAGCCAAACAACGCAAAATTTGTAGGTATAACTGTATGTGTTAATCAAAAATCTTGATCTTGGTTGTATGTATCACTCGTTTAGCGAAAATAAATCTCAACATTTTTTATTTGAGATAATGCATGTACATGATAACAATTGACGTACGGATTGATCGATTTGTCATAAATTGCTGTTTAAAATTGATGGTGCTTGCCGTTTGCGAAAATATATCATTATATGCGCCGAAGAACACGGTTAGTTTCGCGGTGAAAGCGTAGTCGTGTGTTTGTCGTGGGTTCAACTAGATCAGGTGTTGATATTTCAGTGTATTTACATACTCTTCTCGATTTGGAAATTAAACCCACTGAGTTTAAATGGCCGTAGATGCTGAAAATCCCGCGCTGTTTAGCAATTTTTCGAAATTTCTTGGTTTCAACACTCCAATTGACGAAGACAGGTAATGCAAATTTTGATGATGCAAACTTTTTAAGAATGCGTTGAATGTTCTAAATTAGATTTAAGTTAAGGTTATTATTTTTTCTGACGGAAAATAGCAGGATGCGTTGGAGATTTTCAAAAATAAACTGCACAGAAATAGACTGTTTAATGTTCATGTAGTGACGCCTCGGATTTTTTTTGTATTGAACGGCCGGCGTGGAAAATAATGTTTTACTAACTGACCTAAAATCACTAATGGATTATCAAGAAACCTCCCCCAAAACGCTTTATTTCTTGAATTTACTTTTGCGTTGAAAAGCCACCTGGCCTTAATTTAATATTTGTGTTTGTCGGAATAGGCTAATTTTTGTACGGTGTAACACAGGTACCAGTTTCTACTTTTAATTAACGAATGTACTTGTGCTTATATCTTTGTAAGTAAACATTCATCGGTTATGTAAATAAAAGCGATCACACATATCTGACAGGTCGACGTTTCGTTTTTCACTATTTGTTGTTAATTTCATATAAATGTATGTGTGAAAAGATGAATAGTAACAACGGGGCTTTGTGAAATTCACCCTTTATTTTGTTTCAGATACGAGCGTTTATTACGCCGAGCAAAAGTGGAAGATTTAACGGAAGTATCCGGTATAGGATGCCTTTATCAGAGCGGGGTTGACAGGCTGGGGAGGCCCGTTGTTGTCTTCGTCGGTAAATGGTTTCCATTTAATAAAATCAATTTAGATAAGGTGAGTTTCAGGAATTTTTCCTGCCATTGTAATAAAATCACCGCTAATTTTTTTGCCGCGTTCCCAGTGAGAATTATTATTGTTCTTGAAAAATGATAGTTGTTAAGTTATAGCAATTCCATTAGGTAATTGCCTCTAATTATGTAAAACTAGTTATACATCCTCTTGATGGATACGTATATCGGTTTTGTAATTGACCTTGGTTGTTGCAAATTCGATTATTAAAGCTTTTAACCCTGCCACATGCACATCCCTTTGTTTTATCAAGCACTGATTTGGTGGAATAGGTTATAATTTGAGTGCACCGAATCGAACGGTGCACAGTTTGATGTCGAGTAAGTAAAAGGGTAGACTTTTTTAGACACTTTGGCATAGTTTGTAACTCTACACTGGTAATGTAAGTATGCTATTTTATCGAAAATGAAGTTCTTTGAATGAATGAGTGATCCGAAATTCTATTTTATTTTAATTTTAGCTTTAAAATACAAAATTTTATTTGTTAATATTGATTTATTATTTATTAAAACTTTCACAGGTCTGCATTTTTTTACCGCTGAATTTGAAGCCTGTTTTGATTTGATAAATGACTGAATTATAAGTTTCTAAAGTTTAAAGTGAACTGTTTTTATACAAACGTTTTAGTAATTTACGCGGTTAATTGGTTCCACGAAAACAGGATGAATGGAAATCGCATGTAAACTGATTCGATTTAAAAAGTTGTACCAAAAAATTAAAAAATATATACAAGTAGTGACCACTTGGCTGTGTTTTTTTAAAATTAATTTCTTCTCTTACGGTTCGCTAAAAGCTCGATGATTGTTTATTTTTCTTTATTACTGAATAGGAATGAAAGGGTAGTCAATTAAATAGAAAAAATTAGTGACCGCCAAATGCAACTTTATAGTGGTTTATGACTTGTTTGAAGATCGAAAAACTCAAAATACTTCTATCTAATTGACTACTTATTTCAATCAGTTGATGAAAAAAGGACCAACCACAAAGTGAAGCAGCATAAATTGGGGGATTATTGTATACAGTGAGGACGCGTGGGTTGGAATAAATTCATTTAAAATTCATGGGTTTGGTTTTTGGAAAAACGCTCGGACACGTCGACTTTTGTTTTTAAAACTGCATCTTTTTTGATATTTATAATTTTACGATCGTCTTTTGTTTTCGCACTATGGCGTCATCAATAATTTTTTTAAATTGCACCCCATATTTTTGTTCACGAATTTGGATGCAGCACATTTTTCTGAGTACAGAAATGTCAAATTCGTATGACCTTGAAGAGGAAAGTTTTCGAAATAATAAGTCCTAAAGTTTCAAAAATTTATGAAAAAATCATTAGAGTAGACCACTAATAATATCATCAAGAAAGCGCTGGAAATCGAGCAAAACATTCAATTGCGTGCTTATTTTTCCGGTTTATTGAAGTAGACTTTAGATTTCAGATAACCCCATAGATAAAAATCTAATGGGGTTAAATCTGAAGACCTAGCTGGCCATTCGATAAAACCTATCCTTCCGATCCACCTGTTTGGGAAAATATTATGAAGGTATTCTCGTATTGTTCTCGAATAGTGTGGGGGCGCTCCATCCTGTTGGAACCATATTGAATCTGCCGGTATATTTGGGTTTTCATTATTCAGATAGAGTGCACTTACACTAGGTATTATGTCATTTTGTAGTAAGTCTAAATATTTTTCAGAATTAAGTGTTCCCACAATTGAGTTACCCACAATTCCGGCCCAAACGTTTACTTTCTGAGGGAATTGTGTATGACTTTCCATTCTCCAATGTGGGTTTTCTTGTGCCCAATATCGAAAATTTTGCCTGTTTACCGAACCATTCAAACAAAATGTTGCCTCGTCGGAAAAAACTATCTTACGTAAAAATTCCGGGTTGGCATTGCATCTATCCATCATTATTTCGCAAAATTCTAATCTGCTGTCGAGATCGTCTTCAATAAGTTCCTCAACAAAATGTACTTTGTATGGGTGCCATTTGTTCTTGTGTAAATATTTTAGAACAGAAGATTTACTTATTGTTAGTGACTGTTCTGCAGCTACTTGTGGACTTGATTTGTGACGATTTTCTTGTAAATCGAGCGATACATTCAATTGTGTGCTTTCTTGAAATGTACCATGGTTGGTTTTGTAATTGTCTCTTACGTGGCCAAAGTCTCTAAACTTTTTCTCCATCTTACTAACTACTGATTGTGTAATAGGCTTCTCCGGGTACTTATCATTGAAAAATTCGCAAACTTCAGCTTGTGTTCGAGTATTATCGTCATATCCTACCATCATCAACATTTCTATTCGTTGTTTCTCAGTTAAACGCGCCATTCTTCAAGCTTTGAAACTATACTTGACAAGTGCCAACAATCAAAAAAACAAAATAAACACACAATTGAATGTTTTGCTCGATTTCCAGCGCTTCCTTGATGATATTATTAGTGGTCTACTCTAACAATTTTATCATAAATTTTTGAAACTTTAAGACTGATTATGTCAAAAACTTTCCTCTTCAAGGTCATACGAATTTGACATATTTGTACTCAGAAAAATGCGCTGCATCCAAATTCGTGAACAAAAATATAGAGTGCAATTTAAAAAAAATATCGATGACGTCATAGTGCGAAAACAAAAGACGATCGTAAAAGTATAAATATCAAAAAAGATGCAGTATTAAAAACAAAAATCGACGTGTCCGAGCGTTTTTCCAAAAACCAAACCCATGAATTTTAAATGAATTTATTCCAACCCACGCGTCCTCACTGTATAATTATAATTTATGTTGGCAATGTTTCTTTGTAACTTCGAGTAGTGTGGTTGGAAATTCTCATATCAAGGCAACAAGATTAATGATCAGATTTTTTAAATGCATCTTTTTATTCTATTTACGGCTATTAATTATGCTCAGTTTTTACTGGGAAGAATACAAAAAGCGGAAAAAAATAAAAAGCGTCGTCTCATCCGTTTGATAGATCAAATCAAGAGCTAGTTAATTAAAAATTAATTTTTTGAACTAAAAATTTCTGAACTTATAGAGACTGTAAGTTGTTGATTTATGGAAATTATTTTAAAAATTGTTAAAATAGAACAGACTTCGCAAGATACGTAACAATTATAAAATACAGTTCGAATTTAACAAAACATAATGCGCCGGGTTGTGAAATACCCCAGTATAAAATAACGTGGCACATATTTCATAGTACTGGAATAACATTTGAATTAGTGAACCCATGCTGTAGAGACAAGTGCTCTAGGAAAGTATGGGAAGTACACAATTTTTAATTCACATGTTCTTAATTAAAAATAGCAATAAAAAACATCTTGTCTCACTAACAGAGGGTTAAACAAGCTTTCCTTCCAGAGAAATTTACTATGGTGTTCTGTAAAGTAATTGCAATAATTTAAAGAAATCGAGGTTATTGTTTACTTAGCAAAAAGTCAATTAATGTGAATAGTTAATTTTTTTATTTTAAATTTTCGCCATGTTACAATAAAATCCCACTTTAGATAAAAATGCTTCAAATATTTTTTAACAAAAAGGTGTCATAATTACTAAAAAACATACATCTTTGGCTTAAAGTTTTCACTTTAATTACCTTGATGAGTAAACAAATTTATTTTTTGTTTGTATTCGTTTCTATTTCTACGAAATTAAAGCAGAATATCAAGATTAGATATGCTTTTATTTGTGAAGGCAATTCTTGCAATGCGACCAGTTTTTTGGAAGATTTTAATTGGTTGCACATAATTACACACTCGTGCACGAATTTGCAAATTTTGATTAAACAAATATGAATTTTGTTTTGAGGAAAAGGTACTAAAATTTTCCTTTTAACAAACGTAACATATTTTCCAAGAATGTT
Source organism: Dascillus cervinus (assembly GCA_949768715.1). NCBI lineage: Eukaryota > Metazoa > Arthropoda > Insecta > Coleoptera > Dascillidae > Dascillus > Dascillus cervinus. The sequence goes on along the minus strand of OX458316.1, from coordinate 12,277,522 downwards.
CCAAGATTTACACATGTCACATCTAAAATATTGTTCCGAGATTAGGTACCTTTTTACTACCATACACGTTGTTTTTTATTTGCGCCTCAACTTATGTGTAAAAGAACTTTATGATTGGCAACATTCTACACGAACATGTATTTTTCAGGCTTTGCTGTATTTAATATCGTTACTGGACCCTATTGTTAAAGGCGATTACGTGATTGCATATTTTCATACATTAACATCAAACAATAATTATCCATCACTTTCATGGCTACGGGAAGTTTATAACGTTCTTCCATACAAGTATAAAAAGAATTTAAAGGCTTTCTATATAATTCATCCTACGTTTTGGACAAAGGTAATTATAAAAGTAATCGAATATTTAAGATTTATAACGTGTTACCCGACAGATGATGACATGGTGGTTTACGACGTTTATGGCCCCAGCCATAAAGCAGAAAGTTCACAGTCTGCCCGGAATTGAATATTTGTATGCAGTAATGTCTCCGGAACAACTCGAAATTCCTGCTTACATTACAGAATACGACATGTCGGTAAGAGATGTCCGCTTTTATTATCTTTCTTTGGTGTGAAGGTTTTTTAATTTGTTCGATAGGTTAACGGATTACGATACTTCCAACCAGGAACGCACACATAAATATTGAATTTAAAGTTTTTTTTTTTATTGTTAGTGACCGATGTGCCGAACTTTTTGCAGTGATAATATTGCAATATTATTAGACTTGCGATGTACTGTGCTGTGCCAATCCTTCATATGAAAATGCCGTTAAATTCTACCGTTCTGTCTGTCTGCATCTGTGTATACGTCCATCCAGCTATCATAACGAGATTTGATGCAGAGCTGTGTAGGTTTAGCAAGGTCGCTTGTTAAATAAGGTTCCACAAGAACAGCTATAAAACAGAACACGAAAGCTGTTAAGAATAAAATTTATTACAGATCTTGCCATGTACAATTTTTTTATATTAATTTTTTGCCACTTGAAAAGGGCAGTAAGTAGATGCCGCTTAATTGATTGACTGCTTAATTGAACCAGTCGTTTAGTTGAATCAAAGTTTAATGACTAAATCCATTTTTATATAACCCCCGCTTAATGGACCCATAAACGGTTTCTACTGTTTATGTGTATGTATCGTAAACAAGACTTTTTAATATCAAATCTAGTTAATAATCGTAATAAGATATCATTAAAAATAATGATTTTGAAGAATATATATTTTGAAGTCTTACATTTCATCAACTTATATCAGACCTGACTTAGATCATTCATTTTGGGAAGGACTATTTTTTGTTGCTTAACAATTTGAAGTAAATTTATCAGTATCAGTATCTTAAGATGTAATTTCTAGGAATGCTTCATAACAATTTTGATTGATATGTATTGTATATTTATGTAATTTTATTTGCTAAGTTTCTTAACCATTTTTGAAATCTAATTTAAAGTTAATTATTGAATAACTAATTTTCAAACTAAACTTTACGCTTCAATGATAAGTTTTATAAATCAATGTTTTATTTAATTTGACTACTACAGAAAGCACTGTTTTTTGTTACAATACATTCGTGTCACAAGTTGTAAATATTGGCAAACTACAATTTTGTTTCTTATCGCTTTCTTTATATTTTGAGCTATTTTCATGATCTGATATTTTTGAGTCTTTTTGGAACTGTATTTACCAACAATGTTTTTGCTCATTAACAAACTTAGATTAGGGTTTGAGACCATGTAGAGAGCTTAGTCGTATCTTATTATTCTTTCAAGTTGTCATCTGGAGGGCAGACAGATACCCACAGACAACCGGTAGAACTTAAAAGTGGCTATAGTCAGTAAAAAGTGACAAGAACCGAAACTTTTTTATTCCATTTTCTTGTAACTTTACATTGTCTGAATTCTTTCCTCATCTACAGTTTGAGGCTCTTATGAATAATTTTTAACGATTCGTCCTTTCGATAATTTTTATTTCTAAAGCTTTTCAAAATGTTTAGGCGCTTGAACAAAAAACTGTGTAAGTTCAGCCTAAAAAAGTTATTATAGAAAGTTAAAAAAAAGCTTTATGAAGTTTGAATAGTAATGTTGACGCGTGTTGTTGCAAAGTGTTAATAATTTTAAATAAATCATTCCGTTGATAAAGTTAACGTGTTACTGAAATTTATTATAGAAAATTTATCGTTGCCTGTGAGATTGACAATCTCATTTGTTAACATTATAAGGTTATTGTATTTTTTGAGTGTAAAAAAATTATGTGAAGGCTATCACATATAGAATCCACAACTATTAGCTCTTAACAGGGTTTAAATAACTTGCTAGTATTATTAGTAATATTTACCGTTACTTTTTAATAGCACTATTTTTTTAAACCTATGGTCATATCATTTAAAACTCCTGTATAAGAACACAAATTTCAGCTCCTGTTTATTAAATAGTAAGTAATACCATTTTAAGATTAGCCTATAGCGAGTCATATCTTTTCTCAATAAATATTCTATGCCTCAGCTATTTAATCTCTTCTAAGTAACTTGTAATATGTAGAAAAAACAATCATAAGCAATATCTTACAAATATGATCTTTTTTAGAATATAATACTAATATATTCAACCACTACAGCCTATAAATTCACTGAAACTGTTATTTTATACAAACTGCAATTCTGATTTGTACAAGCTATAATTTTATACATTATACCACAATTTAGCGAAATAAAAGTTATTTGTTCATGTGCTGTTTTTTTTTTACCATTTCAAATGTTTATAAACTTTAGTGTGTGCAGGGGATTTATAACCGATAAATAATAATGTTAATGCCACTTTTAAAAACATCTAGTTTTCCTATCGTTAATTTAATTATGTGGAAATAATCCACCTGCAACCACAGATAGATGGTATTGTTAAGGGGACCTTACATGATCAGTAATACTGTCGGTATTTTCTTAATTCTCTAACAGTATTTATCATGGTCATTCCAAATCGTCAGTATCGTCCTAGCAGTTGACGAGTGCACTATGAGAACTATAAATATTCAGAAAGTATGTTTGGCAATAGTTTTGGCTTGTGCTATAAAATGTAGTGTGAAATGCAAGCGATAGGCAAAAGGTTGGCTAAAAAAGCGTGAAGAATACTCTCACCTTGTCCTTTCTTAAGGAAATTAACAAGATGAATGAAGAGGATATAAGAATTATCTTCGCTACAATGACAGTTCATATAATAAATTGTTGTCAAAGAGCACAAGATATGAAATGTTTTCTAAATACTTACATATAGACCAACTATACTGTGGTAGATAATATTGTTAGTATCTCCTCAATCCTCACCACTTTGGAGGCGTGGTGAAATGTGATGCCACAATATCAATATATCTGGATAATAACAGTATTACTGATCACCTAAGGTCCTCTTTTGACTTTTTTTATGACCGGATATAAACAAACAAAAGATGTATCAACTATTAATGGCTTTTCAATGAAGAATTTAAAAACTGCATAAAAAGATAATCATTATTTTCAATGAATTATTTTCTCTATCGAAGAATATCAAGTGTAAATATTTTTTAATAATCTTAAAATTAAGTAAAAGGTAATATCAAGAAAAACATCAAACAGATTTAGTAAAATTACTTTTATTAACGCAAATAAGTTAAGTCACAACTCCTTTTCAAGTAACAATAACATTTCTGATTTGACTACACATATAGATCGTCATTTTCTGTGTATATACAACTCTTAAAATTATTGGCAGGGAAATTGTTCAATTTAAATATATACTACAAACAAAAACATTGATAAACCTACCAAGTTTAATTAACAATTGCTAATGATTTTTTTAAATATTTGGCGTTTTGTCTGTAATGTATACTGTAATTAGTTAAAAAACACATGTGCGATTAGAGATATAATATAAGGACCCAAAACTTTATTCATTTTTCTGGCATCTACACAAAGCTGTAGAAGGTAACACTATTTGATTATCACCATACACTAACGAGATTACTTGAGGGGAGGTTGTATGTATGTCATATTTTAACAAAGTTAACTGAGTTGCAAGCACACACAACTGGGAGGCACCGCACATATTTAATGAGATATTATGAATACAACGAGGTGCAACTCAGTATAGGCGGGAGCATGGAGGCACGGTCCATACTTCGGGGGCTGACTGTCACAGTTGCTCTTTTGCTGGTACCCAAATGGTCGGTCCTGACTGCTCGTTAATTACTTCTTTCACTTGACCATATATATCCTCTGGGGTGTCGCCTTGAGTAACAGCTGAAATAAATCAATTTTAAACAACTGCATCATGAATGATAATATTCTACCATACCTGTGAAGTATTCTGCAAATTCTTGCTCCATTTTTAAAGCTCGTTCAAAAGTCTTTTTTGCCTGTTCCTCTGTCATACGTTTATTCATTTCCCTAAACAAGAAAGATTAACAATTTCTCCAAGATTTTAAATAAATTACTCACATAATAGATTCTACAGATTTTGGTTTAATAAAAATCGCAATGGGATATAATTGAGCTACTTGCAGTCTCTTGATTGCATTTCCGCTAACATCTAATATGCAATGTTTCCCCTAAAAATTTAAACTGCATTAGAGAAAAAAATAATCATTAGTTATTTCAGTACCTTATCAGCCACTTCTCTCACTGATGCTACTGAGGTACCATAAAGATTATCATTATATTGCCCTGCTTCAATAAACAGATGATTCTGAATATCTTTTTCCATCTGTTCTCGTGATGCTACGAAATGATAATCACGACCGTCCACTTCATATTCACGTTTAGGTCGGGTTGTATCTGTAAAATGCAATATTTGAGTATTTTTATATCACTATAAAGTGAATTTGCTTACGTGGCACGCAGCTCCCGAACTTATCAGGAAATTCAGATATGAGGTCATCATTAATACGGTCTTTCAAAGGTCCTAACACAATTACAGGTCTAGTATAATTAATTTGCAGTTGTTGCACAGGTTCATACGACAGTACATTTTCTTCGTTACCTGACGACAGAAAAAATAGGATGAAGTATTTTGACAGTCTAGGAAATCATCAACTTTGCATTTCTAAAATTCATTTCAAAAAATTTTTGTTACTAGTTTTGTTTATATGCACCGCAGCTAAGATTATTTATGTTGGATTATACTGGGGTATTATTTAAGTTAAAACTATCGAACAACCCTAAAGCACTAAAAAATTAAGTCAACATACTAACAAGAAGCTGTAAATCGAGTGGGTCAATTATAAAATAATGTTTACAAAAATATCGCAAAGGAGCAAATAATATGTAAACATCCATAAAAAAACGTACAAAACTACTTACTTAAAATTCAAATCTTAATTTCTAAAACCTATGTTAATGCAGAACTCATCTAATTAAAACACTTCACTAATTTAATGCACATTCCCTTTAATTGTGATAAAGCAAAAAAACTGATGGGCGAACAATTTTAGTAATGAGAAAAATTCAACAAAATTAGCGATTTTAATATGGAAGAAAAAAAAACTCTTGATGAATTAGAATGTTAATTGAAAGGAAGATGAAATGAAATGAAATGAAATGAAAGTACAATCTCTAAATATTTCCATAGTGCCTTTAATATACAAAATAAAAATGCAAACTATCAGAAAACAATTTAAACTATACACTAAATTGATGCACTAAGTGCAATTTTATGTTTTATTCCTTAAGATTTTAGAAGAATGGCCAAATTAATTTCCCCTGTTAAAATATTCTAATACACAAGTGTATGATAACTCATAACAATTAAGTTGCAAGTATCACAAGCTGTATTTTGTAAAATTCTAGGCATTGCAAATGATTGGGGAATTTATGAAAAATGCAGTAAGTGGATTCAAGGGGTCCTTTCGTGAATGCCATGCAGCCACAACATTCACACTTACTATAGTTGTCATAATTATCGCTATTCTCCAGATAAATTAATGTGATTTCTTCCATGTATGGTAGTTCAACTCGATATAATATTTCACCTGTACTAGGAAACACAGAAAGAAGCCAAAACAAAATTTATATATAAGTAAACGAAACTAACAACGCAAATTTTTAAAGTAAGGTGATAATAATTAAAGGAAAGTAATACTATACCTTCGGCATTTGTATCGTCCTGCGTGTAGCACAGCATGAAAGCTATAAAAAAGATAAACCATTAACACATTTTTTAAAATCTAATTTTGAAATGAGGTAACTTTAATTTCGAACACTTCGGACATAACGAGCATGAATGAGAATATTCCTGGACAATTATGTTACAACACGGTTTACTATACAATTTGTAGCCACGTAATAAATATCCCCGCAGGGCTGATGTTGCGTGACAACATTGTAAATACATTGTTTAAACAAGAACTGCATATTACTTCGACGAAGCACTTGATGTCGGCTTTTTAAACACGAAACGGTTCGCATCGTAAAATATTGTAAATTCTTCCACACGTGGAAAATTAAGTTGTAATAAATCATCTTAATGGGATGTTTATACTAGACGAAGTTTTTGCCAGGAAATGACGCAAAATTGTATCACTTTTCTTGCGGCAAAGTATTTTTATTCACTCTCTGTTTCATTTATGTGTAATCTCTCGCCAATTAATAGAGGAAGGCCGCAAATTGTGGAACGGCGTACTTTACAGTAGTTTGCTTATCTCGATTTGTTTTTACAACACATCATATAAATACAATTTTTAAACATTTCAAAACGAATCGTTTCGCCGTAGAGCACCTTCAGAAAATTTCTGATTTTTTTAAGCTAATTTTATTTAAAACGGCATGCTAAATTTATATACATAGTGGTAGTATTTCATGCATCTTTTACTAGCAGTTAAAACAGTATTATTATAGATATTCTTAATTAGGCACCAATTTCTCAAACTGAATTTGAACTTGTTAAAAAACAAAAAAACGATAAAGCTTGGCTGAAATTAAAGAATAATCTGGCGGTGTTACTTTATGTTTTATCTACTTAAATACCCAAGAATATTTTAAAATTTAGTATTCCATTAAAGGCGTCCTTGTTCGAGGAATATTAAAAAATTCCAGTTATCAACTGAATTCCCACTATTCTGTGTCCAATAATAACTACTACAAGATTTGTTTTTATAAACTACTACTTTTTTCAAACAAAAATCATTCAAATGTGAATTCATGTGTACTGTTGAGGGATATAAATAAAAGATCAACCGAGTTTTACAATAGCAAATAAAAAATATTTGATTAAGAAATTAAAAAAACAAACAACAGTTTTGTAAAAAAAAAATAGTGTGTTAGTTTACTTACAGTTAGAATCAGTATCTTTGTCAGGGTTAGGAGTAGTTGTTCGGGATTCTGTAGTTGAAAAAAATAAAATAAAATAATAATAAAGAAATAAAAATAAATAAATAATGAATTAGTAAAAGCAATTCAACAACTCACAAAAAGAATTAATGCAGAAAAATGAAAACGCACGCAACTCGAACTATGAATAACTAAACTTACGTTCTTGATCAGATCCATCTTCAGACTTATCATCTTTACTCTTCATAAACGGAAATTTTCTACTAAACGAGAAGTTTTTCTTTTTCCTATCTAACGTAGACTGCTGAAAGGTCAAAATTAAAATGTTACTGCAGAATTAAGAATGTTATCTTCAATTAATGTTGTGTATTATAAAAATAGTGTTAACAAGATATATAATAAAAATGATTAATTTCAATATTCTGAAGTTTAACCATCTTTCAAAATCGTTAAGGATATTATTGTTTAGGAAAACACTAATTGAAAGAATGAGTAGGTATGGCAGTTGCACTTCATTGTATAATTAATATGCAATAATAATTGAGTTAATAATTGTACTAATGGTAATGTTTGTAAGATTAGTGGGAAAAATTACTTCACCATTACTAGAAAACAGTTATGAAAAAAAAAGTTATAATGTTGTTTGTCTATGAATAACTTATGAATCTTATTAAAAATTCATCATTCGTTATGGCCTAAAGAGGTTCAAGCCATATGATCTACCAAATAGATTTGTTTGAGTGTGTTTTGTGTTTAGTGTAATTTAGTTTTTAGGTTAGATTAAGTCAACCCCTAGTCATATCCATTACGTTGTAAATATAAGGGAATTGTTGATAAACTCTTTCCACCTAGTTCCATATTATGTCTATAAATTTACTAAATGTCAATAAACAGATCGTAAAGATTACAATAAAAAAATCGTTATGGATAACATACCTTAACAAATGCACGCAAATATGTAGAAAATTACATCAGATGATTGTGAGATAGGCATTTCTCAATATGTTAAATGAAGTAAGTATTTCAGGGCTTACTTAAGATATTTGATGGTGTTGCTTACCTTTTCAATTGCACTTGGCATATGTCCTTGAAACTTAACAGATCTATCTCTAGCCCGCTGTTTTCGTTCCCAGCGTCTTTTTGAAGGCACAATGCCCATTCCCTGTTCATCCCCAGAACTAAGTACACGTCGTGCCTGCCACCACTCATCGTCGCTCGCATTTGTAACATGTAAAATGTCGCCATAATGAAAGGCCAATCCCCTGCTTGGTAGTCCATCATCTTTCATCGGATCATAATCAAACAATGCTCTAAAATACAATGCAGCGTAAGATCCTATAAGTTTTTAATGCAATTAATAATACCTAACAAAGAGAGACCGTTTCTGAGAAGTTCTTAAAAGTGTTCCAGTCATTGATTGATGAGACATTTGCTGCTTTAAGTCATGGATTTTGGCTTCGAATCGATTATATTCATCCGGCCTGTATTGAACTACCATCGTTACGTTCTGGCTGGTACCCTGCAGAGACCGCAAGTTAGGAAAAATAATAGAAAATTAATTTATTACCTTTAGCGCCGCTGCCGCCTCTTCATGAGTGGCAGTGCGCAGATTAACGCCATTTACGCTAAGTATTTGATCCCCTCTTTTGAGTTCTCCACTGTTATCTGCTGGCCCTCCAGCAAGAATGAAAGATATGAAAATACCTTCACCATCTTCACCACCGACGATGTTAAATCCCAAGCCTGAATTGCCTCTCTGAAGGATAATCGTTCGCACCTCTCTGCAAATTAAAAATGAAACATTCATGTAATTAATTCCTATTTACAATATTTCCATTGTAAAAGAGAAAGGAAATCAGCGATCAAAGTGTTTAAAACTCATTGCACATCTCCAAGGGAATCAGGGACTCGACCTAGTGATTGCTCTATGCTTTTGAATCATCATAAAAATTACATGAAAACTTACCTGTTGACATTTTTTTCATTGCAAACCATATTTAACATAATTACATTTCGCGATTGGTTACAATCAACATTTAGTGGAAAATAAAAAAAAGTATATCGATACCATGACCTGGGGTAAAATACTGAATGATAAACTGGCCCTAACAAATACATTTCCATCTCACGCAAGCGCCGCATCCCTTAGCACTGCACCCCCTTTCAGATGGTTGGCTCAATATATTGATTACAAATTATTCTCCGCCATAACAAATTAAAATTGCTGAATTGTTTATCCTGCTGCGACCAATTTTAAATTTTAATCAGTCAGCGAGGTCAATAACGGAAACCGAGCATTAATTTGTTTGATATCTTTTTATAACGTTATTTAGCAAAAAAAAATGTAAACAAAAAATACCTCTTGAGTTTGTTTTTATCTTTCGCTCCAAATCTCCGACTGAGGGTAGCAAAAGTGGCACGTAATGGAGAAGATCGACGTTTGTTCTTCGTCATATCGACAGCACGTAAGACCGGACACTGATTTTTAAGACAAACTGATAAATATTACAACGCCCACAAATAAAAACGGTTTATTATCGTCAAATGACCTTTTCCTGTTAACATTTAAAAAGTTTATCATTACACTATTGCTCACTTATTTTTACATTAGCAAGCTTTTGCCTATCGCTGGTAACAGTAGTAGTGGGATGCACGTGTATTAGGTGTCATCGCTATCTTTCTCCTTACACACCTACCGAGAATCATGAATAATTTAAATGCTCAAATCAAGTTACCTAAGTGCCCGGGGACATAACCGAGATAACCATTTTCAGGATTCTTTGCAAAAACAACAGAAAATGCTCTACGGTTCACAATTTAAATTCGGTGCGTTCATACTGGAATTTTTTGTTAGCCGCTCACAACATCGTGTGCCATATGTGGCACATATTTATTTCATTTAATATTGAACTCGCGCGTTAATTTATAATATCTAAACCTGGAACACACACAATCATCAACGTGTAATACCTTCTGTGTTGGGTTCAATTACAATTCAGTAAGACCTCATCACTATGACAAAATATATAATATTGTGAATATTTACGATTGATAATGAGACCAGCACGATCCAAACGCAACTAACTTACAATCACGTGTTTAAGGAAATTGGAATTAGAATAACGAGTCAGTCAAACGTACTAATTGTATAATTATAGTGTATTCATAGTCAAGTTAAATACTTAAGGCAAAAAAGTCTAAATGGTCAAAAAATGAGAATTTACCAGTGACAGAAATTAGTTCACACACATTTCAAAACGGGCAGTAAATGATCCATGCCATTGTAAATTAAAAAAGGTATCACTTCTTTTATAAATGTATGTTAGCTAAAATACTCACACTACTTTTATATGTATATCATAAATAAAAACAACATCAAACAATATTAAAATTGACCATGTAAGGTGAACTCATCTGTTGGCAGTTTATTAACAAAATTTCGAGATTACAGCAATCATATTTGGCGAACAGTTATATTTAATTAGATATTATGTATGAAATATCATAAATTAAATAGCCCTTTAATATAAAAATGCATCAGAAATGCCATAGTCTTAAGTATAACATTTAAAAAATATGTATTTGCCACTAAATACATGGTTTACTGGTTCTCGGGGGGCGGGAGGAGACGACCATTTGAACATTTCTTATTAAACAATATGCTTATATTAGAGAACATTATAACAGGTTGCTGTCGTTGGTTAAATACAAAATATTATTAATAGAATCATACAATTTAAAAAAAAAACAAAAATAAGTGGGCGGCCGGATACCAGGTACGTTCGCCCTACTTTATTAACTAGAATTGTTTCAGCATTTTAAAATGCTTCAACCAAAAAAAATTGCAAGAAAAAAAGTTATTTATTTACAGCCACGCGAGATGGAATTATTGCCAACAAACAGCAATTTACGACATTCCTAAAAATTACAGACCAATAAATATCTCGAAGCCGATTTTATAGCTATAATTAATTTTTCATAGATCATAGTTCGCGAATGTCAAAACTCGTAATCGGTTTTGCCAAATTTTTACGGCAATTTAAAATTAATTTTAGATATACCTGGAGGTGACCGCAACTAATTTTTGGTTAATTTATAAGGACGCGCGTAATTCGCGGAATCCATCACTTTTTGAATTTATTGTCGCACATTACGTCTGACATTGAGCTGACATTCCACAACCTAATAAGTTTACTGTCAATTCACAGGGAGTCAGCCGTTTTTTTTAAATTGCCTCCGGAAGTGTGGAACTGCAAATTATCATCAAAAAGATCCACGCAAATGAATTAATGTTTGAACTAATGAACAGCGTTCACAACGGTTAAAACTATTTTCACACGAATTTTGCAGTCGGATGGTCACATTTCATATGCAATTTCTAACAAGATTATTTGCGTTCGATTCTTTTGTTGCATCTTTCAAGAAGGAGAAAAACTGGTTGGTTACACAATGTAAAATAATATATTTGAACAAAAAAGTTTCCTTCCAAACAGAAGTTACAATTCAAACGATGAGGTACTGCGATTTTACTGTATTTGTAAATCTTGTTATTGTCTATGTAATGTTAGATTCAAGGTTTAAACATAACATCGATTATGCAATTTCTTCTTGGTATTATTGAAAATGGATGTTTATCATTCTAAATTTAAACCGTCCACATCAATTACAACAATGGAAAATACAAACAACAGGAATGAAAATAATCCAGGATATTTATTACATTTGGACTAATGTTCTGTGCTATTTATAAAATCAATTGTTGTTTTTTGACCAAATTATAATCAAATTTGTTAGAATCCACAATCCAGTTCAATCGAGGCCAATGCCTTCCAATCAAAAATTGAAAACCAAACCGAAACGTCGCAGAAAAGTAATGAAACGCAAAACGAGATTGGAAAAATTGGTTCAAAGTGGGCGGACCTCCGTGCAATTTAATTTCTGCATACAACATTCTGTTTTGATTCAGCTTGTTTGAAAACTAGCAGAACGAAATAAAATGCATGCTTTAGAACGTGCCATTCAAATCGGAAAAAATCACCCTCGATGAACTAATTGATTAAACCCTTTAATTGCACTCTGCAATTAACTGAGAAAGAATAGCGTTGAGAGTCGAGTACATTTTTCAGTGAAATTTAAATAAACATGTCGTTGAAGAGCAATCCCGTCCAATAAAATTTGAATTCGATTGTAATTTTTGTTTAAGTCACATTTTCAGTTAATGCAGGTAATTGACATTAAGGTCGTTATAAAGCTACAACCCGCACATTTAGATACAAAGATAACAATGTTCCACTTTTTATTTTGAAGTCAACAACCCAAATGTAATTACATACTTGAAAAACGTTTAGCAAATAAAATTGTTTCATTATTTTTTATCGTCAATGTCCAAATTGAGTGGCACCCAAATATTTACAATACCTAAAATAACCATACACGTGCGTCGTTTCGGATTAATATCAATTAGTTTGTCGATATTTTTAAGTTCGTTAAACTTGCGGTACGCATTGTGTAATTATTATTAAAGAATGTATGTAATACCATTTCAGAGTTGATTTATGATCAGGTAATACAAAAAATACCTAGATTTTATACCTTCTAAAATATAGAAAGTAAAAACTACAGAAGAACGGCCAAAAATTAATTATCTAAAGAAATTGCCTTTATCTTAAACTGCATTTAAAAAAATAGAACAATAACCACAAATAATGACACTTATTTTACAATTATTTATTGCTGCGATTTGAAGAATCGTTATGTCGGTAGAAACTATTTGAGAATCTTGTCAGTGAATATAAGATGCAACATCAACTTTGCAGTAGTGATAAAAATCATATTATTCACAAGTAGTTAGTTATTAAAACTATTATTAAATTACTTTGATCGTGGTTTACGCCAGTTTCCCAAACATTTGCTACAATGGCACGCCTCACAAAATCTAAAATTCTAAAAAAATCGCTGGTTTTTGTGTTATATGATACAAGTATTCTTTATTACTATAATAAATATTTATCGTGAATGATAAGCAAAAGATTTATCTTCCCTTGAGCGTTGTATCAGGGCATCAGCATATAAAGTGAGATCGACGGTAAAAACTAATTATTAAGATTTGAAAGAAAATTTAAAATTTTCGAAATGTCGTTAGTTAAAGCGTTAAATAAAATATTGTACTAGACAAGAAGGAATACGAAGTATAATTCACTCACTTACTATGGCTCTCGTAGTTCAACCTTTTTGTTTTCGCGAGTTAATTTTTCCTGTCGAGTAATGTTAGTATCGATTTTAATATCGAAAAATAAAGTATCTACGTAATGATATATCAAAAGGTAGAATTGTTTTGAATGTCTTTTTTGCCCCTTCATCGTTTTTTAAAACATTTATAACATTAGAATGGCTGCAGCCGTAAATGAAGAATTCTTTGCAAGTCAGCTGCATTTCCTTTTTTCAATTGAAAATGGGCATCACATTTTTTTGAACCAGTCGTAATTGAGGGTACAGCATAGAAACTTGTTCTATAACTTTGCTTTCGCCAGTTAAACACATTATTTAAAAATACTTAACATACAATGAATATGATTTTACTGTTCATTAATTGCACTTACACAGATAAGCCTGATATAAAATAAACACTCGAGGGCAGCCAAGAGTGGGTGACCAACATAATCACGGCCAAAGAAATTTTAAAGGCCGCCGGTGCGATGGGCGGACTCTTCGTCAATCGAGGGTCATTTTTTAGTACTTGTAAAGTGATATGTAGAAGAGTAGCTACACAAAAACGTGACCAATTATAGAAGGCTCAGCCTTTTCGATATCACAAAAAAACATGATTTAAACTTTCACAAACACAAATTTATTGTTATAAACTTTACCTGTGGGTTTATTTGGATCATTATCGAGATCGCCATAATTTCAGTAATTTGTATAATAATTTAATCGCTCCATTCAATAAATTTAACGTTAATGATATTTATAGCTCACAATAATATGAAAGTTAGAAATTATAGCTGCAAGGTCATTAAAGGTACACCTACTCTATTCAACTTCTGCAACTTAAATGCAATTTAAATGTAACCTTTTTGTGCGGTAAATTATCGTTTTTAGAGGTATTCAAATCAAGCGCTTTTTCTTTTATAATGATAATGAATAGGAGATTTAATTCCGCCCATAAACCAAAGTTGTAATTATAATTTTTTTTCTTTTTGCAAATGCTTTTTATTCTGTCGGCTAAAATCTTCTGTCGCGCAATAATCTTATTAAAAATAACTGGCAAATTAGATTTTACTTTATCAATTTAGTGTAACACGAGGAAAAAAATTAGTCCACATGCAAATATTTATGAAATAGAACCTAAATTAAAACCACAATGTAATTTTTTACTGTCCCCACATCCGATTTTTGTATCTCAACTTAACACATACTACTAACAAAGAAAATAACCGTAATAAAAATAAATAAATAAAATTCGGTCTCACTACTTAATTTTAAAAAAAAGATCGAATCGTACTTACTTGATTTACCCGGAAACATGACGAGTGCTACAGTAGATGATAAATGGTAACTTTATACGAATTGTAACAAATAGTATAAAATAATATTCAATGAATGAATGGGAAGCACTTATTGCATTTTAACGAATTTAAATCCTCCGGGAATACAATTTAAAACGTTTTCCCTATCCGCCCCTTTAATATAGCTAATTGCATTAGACTTCTGTTGTGACCAAAACTAATTAGCAAATTGTTTGTGAAACGATCATAAACTATAACGAAATTAATTCAAATATTTAAATAGAGTAATTTGACCCGATGAATTAATTTTCTTAACCCATTTAAAGCACCTAAATGTAAGTATGTAAATATGGTATATGAAAGGAACTAACTTACTTTTATCATTATGGGTTACTGGTTTTCTAATTTTCAAAAAACTTAGATTTTAACATAATTTTACCAATGCAGATAATGTTTTCATTGAATACTGTATAACTTATTGATAGTGATTAATCTTGAGATAAAAGAATATTGGCCACTACAGACAGGTGGGAATTCTGCATAGGTGGTGTTCAAAAATAACATTTCATTACAGGTCATGAAGAAACTTGCACATACTACCCAGATGAATTAATTGATTTTTGATGTAAAAAAAAGATCGATTTCGTATAACTATAATTCAAATCAGAGTTGCATCAATAAAAATAACTATGAAAACATTCGATTTCTTAGAAAAAAGTTATAGTTACATAATAAAATTCAAATGAAATGTAACAAGCAGTATGTTACACCAGCGGCGAAAATGTCGCGTTTTTGCGGGATGTTTAGGCTGTGAACTGTTTTTTTGAATGCGATTCATTGTTTCTTTATCGAAAACGCGACGGTTAAACGTCCTAAAAACGCCTGTGTACTTTACTATTAACTAGTCAAAGTAAATACAACGCAAAAAATTGTCAGGTTTTACTGTAAATGTGCGTTTTATGCAACCATCAAAAGATTGCAACAAAAATTACAAAGGTCATAAACATTTGTGGTCCAAATCGTATTTTAGAAAATTAGTTTACATTATTAAATTGTACATAGTGTTGTTACTTAGTTGGAAAAAATGAGTTTTAAAAAATAATGTCATATGTACAGAGTGTCTCATCATTACTGGTCACCCCCAAAATTGAGCATTAGTTGAAAATTATTTATGAAAAATATGGTGCACATATTATAACTTTGGCGTAAGGTTTTCAATTTCCGGACTTATTGTTTGTCAGCGTTAGGTTTGGAAAAATAGTACCTTCAAATTTTCCCAAATTTCACCAAAAGAAATTAGATAGCTGTAATTGATCTGAAATTTGCTTACCTATATTTTAATGTAAAATCAAAGGAACGATTTATTGTGTTTATTCTGTCCGATGGTCCTGTTATTCAAATCAATCAGCAACAGAGGTGCAAGTTTTCACGGTGTCATAAATTTAGACCCTACTGAACTTTGCAGACCAACTGTTTATAGCCACTAGAAGCGAAGTTCAAGTTAGTTATAGGTATTAATGTTTTTTAATATCTCTGTTACCTTACTCTCATTTATACTGATCCTGAAAAGTGAAGTTTGACGAAATTCGGAGTTATTATACAAAAATTAGTTAACTATTAAGACCCGTAATCGATAGCCTTGTACTAAAGTCATACGTGCACCAACTTTAAAATAAATAACTTTCAATTAAGGCCCAAATTTGGAGGGTGATTATTAGTAATCGGACATCCTATACCTGTATGATCAATCTACAGTTGGTTATTCGCGGGGGATAATGAGTAAGTTCCATATGGACCAACCATACAGAGTTATAGATATCTCTATTAAGTTATCGCTAGTAACCATAAGAGCTTTAAATTTATCGTTTAATTTACGATAACTTGTTGCGTAGCAACTTAAAAGAGTGTAAATTTGATGAGTATTAAAAACGCGACAGCGTAGCTTGAGCGCTTTTATCATCAAATTTACACGATTTAAAAGTTGCTACGCCGGAAGTTTGAGTTAATTAATCGAAGAAATTCAAAGCTTGAATGGAGTATTTGGAGTATTTGATTAGATTATTTTATGAATGTATAAAATTTGACACAAATAAAATCGTTTGAAAATTTTTTATTGGTGGAAAGTAGGCAACGTCGATATAAAGGAACTCGAAGTTTTATCAGAATTATCGCTGTAATTCCGTGTTGCTTCCTCAAATAACGAATTGTGATTGGCTATATTAGCCAGGAATAAAATAATCATTATTATTAAGTTATTGCATTTTGAAAATTATGTTATTAGGATTTTATCTGCCCAGAAAACGTTCGCTATATAAGCGACTAGCAGCAGAAGCATTCCTTTTACCGTAGATCAACATAATATCCGTTTTCGCATCGTTTGAATACATCTTGAGAACTGTCAATTTTGACATTAAACGTTGGCTGCATATGAAACTTGTTGATTCATCTGGTGAATAACGCAGTATAACAAGAAAATTAAAATAAACGACAACTTTTGTTGAGTTTCGATGCTTTGAAAATTTTGTTTGTCGAATACAATTTTCAGGACGAGAAGTAAAATGTGGTAATTTTGCATTCACACATACAGTATAATTGATTAATTAAGAATATGATTAATTTGATCGCAGTAGCCCATGAAAAATATGGTAATTCTTTGCATTTGAACTACAATTAATTGTATTATTAAACCATGTAACTTTAACACAGTTTAATAAGCTACAAAAATATGAAAAAACATGTAATTTAAACCAAATTAAGAAATTAAATTGATCGGTGACATTTATTTCATGGACACCAGCGATGAATTTATTTTTCAATAACAATGTTCTCGGAGCCCAATACATACTGCAAATATTTCTAGGGCTCGGAACAGGTAAAAACACAACTTACTGATGTATTTTCTCAAGGGTAGATTTCGAACCGTACTTAGCAAAATATGCAAAATATTTTAGCTTTTAGGTTTAGTTTGACATGTAATTCATGAGAAACATGAAAAACAAATATAAATAATTGTTTTTTGAAATTCAAATCAAACAATTACTACACATTTAAAAATAAATTGCAAGCTTTTGTATTTAAATTTTCAATTATTTCTAGCTCGGGTACTTAATGGGTTAAATAGCTGTGTAACTGTAATGATTAGTATTCGTTCGGAAAAATAGCTAAACAATTTTAGGTGAATACGTTAAGAATACCGCTAGACGTGGGATCTTGTTAAATATCCGGTTTTTGAAAATCAAAAAAATCTACATCGTGACCAGCAACACGATTATACTCTGTTAAAATAAAGATCAAAATGAAGTGACATTCACATTTATGCAACTAAAACTTTCTAACGTCGCGTCGTCGGTTACAATGCAATCGCAATTAATTTTTGACCGTGGTGAATTGATATTTTTCTTGACGTAACTTCGAACACTGCTAATAAGGCGACAACACTTAGCGGGTTTCCATGCAAAATTTTAATATCTTGCATCAATAAAGCGCGCTAATTGTCGATCGTTACCAGCAAAAGGCAAAATTGCTGTTGAAACCGATCAATTTTAATCAATAGAAAAATTACGCGGTCGTCAAAAATTATACGACACAACAGCAGCTGCGAATACTCGTAAAATTTCACATTGATTGCACGTTATCCATTGGAAATGCATAATATATAATAAAATCCACACTGGCACCTTTTTTTACGATCCGCACGATCCACGCGCACTCCACTACATGGTCACTTATTAAAAATTACACCACCGATGTCAACATGACTCATAAGTAACATTGCAAAGTTCCAAGTAAGCAGTAACAAACTGGAGGTTTACACACTCATTCTTCCCCCATAACTCTGTGTTTTAGCCACGACATTTCATTGGACGGCCTTCGTAGAAGTGGCACAAGTTTGAATGGCTAACTAAATAAGCATAATGTAATTAGGATTGTATAGACCATATCCGTAAGAGTCCTTTTCCTTTGAGGCACAAGTTCGTGCTTGGTATTTACAACCCTTAACGGTTTTACATTTTTTTAAGCTAACCCTCTGTACTGGGCTACTTTATGCGCACAAGCGATGGGGAGATTGGTGATTGCATGAAAAGAGATTATTTGCACACCTGTTTTTTGGAATAAAATTTTTATTACGGATTGATGCAAGGGATTTTAATGTAAATTTTTTATGGCGGCAATGAATTTGTAATTTCAATGTCACAGCGCGGGATATAGTTAATTTTCTTTTTGCCGTACAACGTCAAAAGTATGAAGGTTGTTAAGATAATGCCAACCTGTATCTTACTTAATAACTACAACTGCATATAATTGCATTAGCGTGATGAAAGATATGCATATCAAACGGCGATACTTTTATCAATATTTTAAAAACTTATAAATTTTCCTAGAGCATTTCTAATTAGTCATTTTGAATTCAAAACTAAAGTAAGAAATTATAAGTGTAAGTGTAATATTAAACCTAGATCAAGAGTTAGACTCATTCAAGTATAATAAAGTAAAATATTATTCTGCACTATTTAAATTAGGTTTCAAAATGGTTTTAATGAGAAGAATTTTTCCTTTGCCAGAGATGCATTTTTAGTGAATAACTATCAGGTAAAAATGCAGAGCACCTGGTGAGGTAAAAGGCCTCGACGTGCGCAACTACCCTACAGTCGCTCCACGATCTGATCTCTGACAGGTGTTTCAACTGCTTTAAATCGTGGAAAGATTTATTTGCTCGAATTTATTTAGGTGCAATTACCGGACATTACATACATTTATCGATAAACGAAAGGAGAAAGTGCGCAAAATTTTGCAAATTATTATTTATTAACATTAATTTATAATAATCGTTTGCTGGTAGTTAAGGTAAAATTTTGTTTGTAATTAGACCATGGCAAAATTAAAAGCAATATGATAAATTAATTTCTAGCTTTAATTTTATATAATTTCTAAGGATTGCTGTTAAATATATACACCTATACCTAGTTATAAGTAGGAAGTAGGTACAGTCGAACACAGTTATAACGTAACCACAAGGGCAAAGCATTATTTATTACAAATTAGACATTGTTAGGCTTTAATAAACTTTTTATTTACAAGTACTTATCCATTCAAAATTTGATCTGTCATATTATTCCAGAAAAGTAAGCAATGTGTACGATGCTTTTCGGTTTCTTAATAACTTACTAAATTTGGAATACACTTGTGGGTAAATTATATTCTGTACTTATGGCGGCTTGATTCGCATTACTCTCTATTTGAAGTCCTTTGTTTATTCTTCTGTAACATTTTTACAGCAGCAGTTCTCTCCATATCATTCACAAAAGCATTTCAACGTCCCCACACATCTCAAATGGCGTATTAGTACGTTATAACCGAGTTTGACTATATGTGGTTCATCTAAAGATCTTTTATTAATATTTATAAATGAATATTAAATAATACTTTATAATTTGATTATCAGAATCAACGGCGGATTTACATAGGGACTGATACGGTTTAAGCCTTGGGCTCCTAAATATCAAGAAGCCCACAAAAGTTGAATTATTATCATAGATTATGTTATTAAAAATGAATTTTACATTTTAAAGATTCTTAATCTAGCAAATAATGGGGCCCCATTGAACTTGCATAAGCTCTAGGTGCCGCAAAACCTTTGATCCGCCGTTAATCAGAATAAATATCTTTTTCAATAAATGATAAAGAAAAAATTTTTTGAAAGAAAGAAATGAAATATCTATAAATTACAAGTAGTTTAAGTTTGTATTTCAGTTAACTAAGAAAATTAAGTAAGCAATGAAACAGTTGAAAAATGCAATTATTAGAACATCGACAACAATTGGATAAATCTGATAGTTAATATCTGATCGACTGCGTAAAGATGTGCTTTCAACGCGTTACATTTTTCTGAATGAGAAAACCTCAGGCGCTATAATTTAACACAGTTGTTACTAGCACACTCAGAAAGTATTGAAAAGTAAATATTACACATTAACGTTAGATCGAGATAATAATTGTCAGATTTATTCAATTGTTTTCGATGTGTAAATAATTGCAATTTTCAACTGTTTCGTTGCCTACTTAATTTTTGTATCTAACTAAAATAAAAACTTAAATTGCATATAACGTCTAGATATTAAATTTAAGGGTATTAGTATATTATTAAGGCAATAATTTAAAAATATGTAAAAATGTATAGGGTACTTCATTTAAAACAATGTTACTTTCGTGCATATTTCAAAAAGTTTACCATTGATTGTTTTTCTTTTTTACCATAGTAATATTACCGAAAGGTGCACAATTACTATAAGACAATCTGTATAATAATGCTTACTCTATCAGATGCATAAGTTAAAGGTAACTAAACAATTGATTCAACAAATTTTTAATATACATTATTAACTTTAAATACCTGAAAATATACTATAAACTATTTCTTCATTAAAGTTTATTAAATTGCACGATATAGATATTTTTTCTCGTTAAGGTGCTACTTTATTGTAAAATGAAATTATCGAATTAGCTACGTGTCATGCCCAGAAGATTCGATGGTACATGAGAAGTGCGCTGATGAAAATTTTTAGGGGTAGTTTAAGACCTAAGTGCGCACTTGCCCGCTCGAGCGCTTGAAAAAAATCGTTACGTTGTTAGGTCGTATATTTTTAAAATTAATCATAAAAACTTTATATTGGACGTAACAAGCCCATAATATATTTAGAACATAAATCTTGTACGATCGGATTTAGTTTCGTACGAAGGTAGTAAACATTTTGTAATTAATGGCTTTCAAAAAAAAGAGGCCACAAAAGCACCTCCTGCGGCGAAAAAGTACTGAGCTTTTACAAAGGAGATTGTAATTTTAAGGCAGATCCTTGACGGCAAAGATAAAAATTTGCATCAAGCCCAGCAAAGCAGAAAGTTTTGATGAAACGATACTCTGATGTAAAATGAAACAGACCTTCGGGAATTACTAAACAGCAACTGTTGTTCATATTCGTAATTATCCAAATGATAATGTCACCCGAACTGGCACCGACCGGAACGCTTTTAGGTGCGGCTTCAAACAGCAATATATTTACATTCGACACCTAAAAATTTAAATTTCTCCGCGTGCATATCACTCAGGAATAAGAGATTTTCTATTAGTTTCACGTTTTTCACATAAATACGCTCCATTTATGGATAAAATCGATTTAAACGTCTGGCATAAAATCAGAGACATAAAGTCTAATATAACGGCGATTCATATCATTCGATTCGTATTGACAAGTTGAATCATTTATTCAAGAGAAAACAATTACAAACATTCTTTGGTGGGCTTCAAAAATGCACTGAACTTGTTTCAAATTAAACTTTCTATTAAAGTTTTAGTGTTGTAACGGGAACATAGAAGACAGCCACAAACTAAACTTTAATAAAACAGTGGGAATGTTTTTACAAATTTAATTAGACAAAGTTTCAATTTGAAATTTGAAAATAATATTTTGTAACAACACCAAAAAACATTGCTTGTCGCAGAAATCATGTTTTTATTATACCGGAAGTGAACATTATGTACTTAATTAAGTTATTTGAAAAGGCAAAGATCAAACAGCAAGTCACATTGCGGTTGTCAGTGAAGCAATATACCCAATCAATTATTAATTGGCCGTAAATTAATTCAAATAAAATTTCATAAAAGGCGTAAAAACTTCTTCGAATGGAAGTAGCGCAAATAAATCAAAATTTTACAGTAATGCATTAATTAAAACGTCGACGGGGTTAGAATATTCCACACCTCGGTTCTATTTAAAATGTTTAGAATATTAAACTGGCAACTTTATGAGGCATGCAGACACTCTATTAATAAACTAATTAATGACCAAAACCTCACACTTTGCGATTCATTTGAAGTGAATGAAGAGACACAGTAATGACCTTGCAAAATTATACTTCTGTATTTTAAAAATAATTACTAGGAGTTTGGTGAAGGTGAAATGAAAATATAGGTTTAAGTGATAGTAAACATTCTGTTCTATTTAGATTAGTCCGCAATTTATTTTTTTCAAACAGCTTACCTCCAAGTTTTTGCGATTTTAAGCAGCCTTTGAGATACAGGGTCCTCTAACGTTAATGTTAACTCCCACAAAAACCTCAATTTTGAAGATATTACTACAAAAATTTGGGTAATTATTCAGTTATTAATCAGCTACCATCTGATGTTAATACCTACCGTTTTCAGTTTTATCAACTGGTGTCGCAGCGCTCATTTTTCATGGATCTTTTGAGCTTCTTTTTTCATAAATTTTTTATTTATAATTTTTTAATATAAAAATATCAAAATCTTATCAGCTTTTTATTGAAATTTGCCGTTAATCAGATTCGCATTCCTGTGATGTCAGTAAGAAATACTCCTATTATTTACAACTTTGACGTCATACCTAATAAATCAGGCAAGTGTTGTAAAATTACAAAGCTTTTTGAAGAAACAAGATGTTCCGGAGATACCAGGTAGTAACCGAATGCGTTCAGGAACGTATTTAGGCTTTGAAATGTCAAATTTACAAAAAGCCACTAAAACACTGGCCGCTGCTCGCTTCAATTAACTGAACACAACTAATATAAAAACAGCGTACTGTAAAAGCACAGCTATGGTTTGTTTCCTTACGCCGTGGAGCAACATTTCAAAAGATAATCTGTTTATTACCCATTGGGAGCGGCGTTTCAGATTTATGTTTAGATTTATAAATAAGGCGTTGATTTAGACTGAGTGATTTCGGTGTAACTGTATTTTTTTTTAATGTAATTAGTTGCATGGTTCGGGTTCCCATGATAAGTTAGTTTAATGCTTTTACAAACATTTGATTATTTCAAAATTATATTCCAACAAAAAAATAGAAATTTCCAAGCGCACGCCTATGAGAAAGGTCTCAACAGGGGTTATTGCGATTGTGAGTGGAGAATCTATTGTCTCGAATCCTAGTAACTCTCTGTATTCTCTATAAGCGGCACTTTTAAAAAATTCTTAATTTTTTTCGATATATAATGGTCATTTATCCGCTCATTTGTGAACATTCGGTACAATTTCACGGTTGTCAATTTTTATTACTCTACAGACATCTCAAATACGGTATAGAATATTTAACCGAACCTTTCTTAAGAAATATTAAGAAGTCATTATGGACAGAAAGCGTTTATTTTTAGTTCCGATCTGATAACTCGAGTTTACAGCGAGTTCTGATTTACAACCCCGTCTATACATATAATTCGGTCATCATTTGCGGTCGGGTAAATTTACCACTCTAAGTTATTTACAGTTGAAAAGAAAACGAATTCCACCAGTTTGTGGTTGTATATCACTCCATGAAATAAACAAAATTTGAAGAAAATAAATTAATTTTTGAGACCAAATTATGTTGGTGACCATTCACGTTGTAAGATCCTGTACAGTGCGGTCACATTTCCGTGGAATCTATAGGGCATGTTTTTATTATCGCAACAAAACTGTAAATACATAATTAAATGTACATACTTATTGTAGCTACATTTTCGAACCAATGCAATAGCGCACACAGAAATTTAAATGATTGCTTATGACTCCTATAGAAAAATGATTAGTTTTTCGATTTCTTGCCGAATGCTGAAACTGTTTAAGGTTCTAAATGTTTTGAAAATGCAAAAATTAAACTTCACTGATATTATTGATTTCCATTTAAAAAATGTAGGTTTGTGTTAAATTTCAATCATAAATTATTTTTCCTCTTTTTTAAATTCAAATCTAGTTAACAATTTCGGTCGAATATACTTAAACAGTTTTTTTATAATTTTGATAACAAACAACTCGGAGTCGATGGATGACTGAAAATCGAAAATATCAACAACTCAAAAACATTTCCTTTCTGAAAATCTATTGCTACTAGAAAATTGATTTTAAAAAAGTAGCTGAAAAAAGCGTTAATATTTTAGTGGATAGGTATAATGGCAACAAAAATGCCCTACAGATTCAATCGAAAAACAGCCGCACGGTTAGTTTTGATCTTCTAACCGAATTTTATGGTTCATTATGTTTCCACATCAATTTTTCTGAAAAAACAATTTCCTAAAATTGTCGCCGCTCGGCTGAGTCGCTGAAAATTTTCCTTATGGGCATGAAAAATGTTTGATATTAAAAAACAGTTCATTGGTTTCGCAAAAAACGTTTCTCGTGAAATGTGTTCGCCAAATATCTTTCGCCTCAAATTGGAAACTTCTGCGGTTAATGGTCGGCAATCATGATTGGCAATCTAACAAGTAGCATTTTTTTTTAATAAAATTTCTGCTAGCCTACTTACAATAATTTTAATCGAATGTAACCAGCGATCGGTTTAATTAATAAGTAATATACTTTCGTGACATGATTCATTCCTCCCTTTTTATCGTAGGTGAAAAGTGACTGCTGTGCGGCCACACACGAATTCAAGCTGCACACAAGTGCAGCTAATCGATACAATCCGCCTCGAAAAAACAAAAGCAATTACGACCGTAATTCGAAAGATTAAAGCACCATTACTCTCCTATTGAAAGCTCTACCAATACAAGCTTAAAACATAAATATGAATTTGTTTAATGCGTGCAAGGGATAGTCGAGTAGTGACGGTAAAATAAACTAATTAAAATTAATGCCGTCCGGTTGGTTCGTCAGCAATGCACTCACAATCCCATACAATTATAACTGTAGTAACAATAACTTCCACTATTTTTAACGAACCTTTCACACACCAAAAAATTGGCAAATTACCAACACATACCTCATATTGTAAATGCATAAAAAACAAACGCATGGAAATGGCTTCCTTAAAACCAGGAAAAAAAGCACTCGACTCAACAGCTTAGGGCGACAAACTGTTCCCAAGATGACTACTGATTTCCTGTTTGACACCCTATCATGAATAATCAGATATAAGCGACGTGCAAGTATGTCTTCGTATTGTTTCACGATAATATAGTACGCTGCAAGATATGTGCCTCATGTTTAATGTATCGTAAATCGAATGAAGGATCGATTTTCACATGACTTTACATTTCCGAGTATTTATGTAAGAAATGATCACGATGCATGGCATACAATGCCAAGGTAAACGTGGATTCGCAATAAAATTAAATTATTAGTTGTTATGCCGACAAGGTGTGGGGCATGCAATGAACGTACGTAATTGATCGTTTAAAATCGTCTGACTTCAAAACTTTTTTTCAAACATATTTTTCTAGTTATAACGAGATATGTTTTTTTCGGTATAATTTAACTATCAAAATGGAATTGCATACTTTTAGTTACCATTCTAAACATAATCTAAAATTGAATTGTTACTTGAAACATTGTTGCCTCCCAGTGCACTTTAGCGTTAACCTACAAATTAGAGGTTTATCTACGAGGTCACCAGATTTGTAGATCGGTAGTTCGATGCATGATTTTTGAAAAGTTAGCAAATGTATTTTGCAATGCAATAAATTGACAGAACTACTGGAGTGCATATTGCGGAAACAATTATTGGGAAGTCTCATTTTGAATCCAATGTTAAGAAATATGCATGCAATTATTTAGTAATAGATAATAATTGTGATCTAACGCTTGCATGCATCTTGTAAACAAATATGTACATATAAAATGTGCCCCTAGATGAACTGAAAAGAGGAATATCCTTTTTCTTCTCAAGTTTATAGAAAATTCTTGTAATTTTCGTGGATTTTTTGAGCACCTCTTTTTATAAATATTGTATTTATAATTTTTTAAGATAAAAGTATCAAAGCCTTATTAGCTTTTTATTGAAATTCGCCGATTCTTGTGATGTCACTAAGAAATATTATTTCAAATCAAAACCGATAAATCAGGCAAGTGATGTAAAATTATAAAGATTTTTGAAGACACAAGATGTTCCGGAGATGTCTGGTAATAGCAGCACGTGTGCAATATCAGACGCGTATTTAGGTTTTGAAATTTAGGATTTACAAAAAGTCAATGAGACACTGACTGCTGTTCGCTTCAAATAACTGAACACAACTAATGTGAAAACAGCATAATGTAAAAGCACAAATAGAATGTTTAACCGAACCCTTATTAAGAAATAATAAGTAGTCACTATGGGTCAGTATCGTTTATTTCAAATCCGGACCTGATAACCCCAGATTACAGTGAGACCTGATTTACAACGCTCCATAATATACAGCGTGTAGAAAAAGTATGGAAACCCCTAGAAATCTTGAGAGATTAGTAAAAACAGAAATAACCAAAGTCCATACCCTAAGTAATTTTCAAAGAGGAATGCAAATGTGACCTTGGATTTGATCCGAGATTCCTGCGTACTTTGAGCTTTATTTGACCCGTAGAGGTGACGTTAACCCCAGATCTAAAATTTCCCGCTCTTTCAGATTCTGGCACCAAAATAGTGGTTCCCATAAAAAATAAAGTTGACCTCCAAATGACCTTGAAAAATGATGTTCAAGGTCAAATCGAAAGTAACCTTTGGATTCCTCGTTGAAAATTACGTAGGGTATGGACATTGGTTATTTCTTTTTTCACTAATCCCTCTAGATTTCTAGGGATTTCCATACTTTTTCTACACGCTGTATATCATTCGGTCATCATTTTCGGTCGGGTAAATTTACCACATTAGCAATTTAAAGTTGCAAATCTTTGTTGTAAGATTTGGTGATTTTATTTTTAATATTTTTTTAGTTTTTAGAGTTTACAGAATTTAAACAAAAATATTTTTGTGACGCAAGATCAAATTATACGATGTACATAAATTTCACAAGAATGTTTAATTATGATTTTTCAAAAATTATGCTTTTTTTCTCTTTTACGATGCCTGGATTATCATCACAAAAACTAATACCACCATGATCGCACATCGCTCCATAAAATAAACAAAATTTGAATGTAATAATTTAATATTTGAGACCAATTTTGGAGGCGACCATTTTTAAATTTATATCCTTTTGTGGACCAAGTTTAGAATTATTGTAGATTCTGTAGCAGATAATCCAAAATGCCATTGCGACGTAGATCTGAACAACCGAGAATAAGAAAATTTTCGGTTACAGCAAATTTTTAAAGGAAACAATTACACTTTACCAGTCCCCTATTGTACATTAATTAAGTATTTACTATAAATTCGACACAGCTTTTCCTCTTTTTCTATATATCTCGTAGCACACTGTATGTAATAAAATTGTTATGGCAATATTTTATGAAGATGAAAAAGAATTCTCTGCGAAATTTTTTTGAAAAAAGTTCAACATTACGCACAAAAACTTGTTACAATGGTAATTTTCGACTTGTATGACCTATACTTTTCTATGTTGCATAAGAAAAATTTAAATTACTGGTTATACAGTAAGGATGGCTTAGAATGTATCAACAAGTAGAACAAATAAAGTTTACCACAGCATACCATTTTTAAGTACTTAACATAATTGCATGTAACGTAAAATTTTACATTTTATTAGGTCAAAAAAGGTTCAAAAATCCTCTTAAATCAAGATTCAACATTAATTTCAACAGTGCCGGAATTGCTCAATTGAAATGTTTTAAATTCAACAAGACTGTACACTTTATATTCCAATTTAACTGAACAACTGGAAGTGTTCAATGTGCAATTAGAAGTAGACTCTGCTTTCTTAGGAAAATAAAATGCAAACGAATAATACATTTTCCCGTTCAATAATAAACGAAACATATATTAAATTATTAAAAGTTGCGCTGGTCGGGGTTACTTTGAGCAAGTTATTTAAATAAAACGAACAGCTTTTTGGTGTGTGCTTTAGTTGAAATTTAAAGAACTGAATTTGTTTAAATTCGGTAAGTCAATTCACGATTGAATGAATATAAACGATTTCACTAAACGTATTTCTAATTTTCCTGTGGGGAGATTTTCAATAATGTTACAGTTTCAAAACTTTGTGTTTGGTTTGAACATAATTAAACTTGATTAAACGAAAATAAATAGGTACTGAAATCTATTGTTAAAATGTCCTTCAACAGATAATAAAAGCTGCGGGATTTCAATTAACTTCACGTTTTTGTTTGCATTGTATACGTTAATTGAACGAAACTTCGGTAAAAATAAGAAAACAGGACGTAATTAAAAATCTCCCCTGATAAAGCACACGGTAAATATTTTTTAAAGCGACCTAAATGAGTGACAGAAATTAAACCGACCTTGAGATATCCTCTTGACTGACAGCCTTGGGTGTGGAAGGGTGTAACGCCAGCGAGGACGAATGGATGGATTCCGCATATGCGTGCGGTGCCTCCGAGGCTATAAAAAAATTACGTTACAGACACACCTCGACAAATGATCAAAAGCGACTAAACCAACACATTTAGGTACAAATCCGGGCATAAAAGTTATTAAAATCATGGGCGCCTCATGTAAGTTGGAGCTTTGATCTAAAATACTTCTCATAAAATATTTCTCTGCGCTTTTTATATTCAAAGACTCCGGCAAAGTTTATTGCTCATCATAAAAAGTCGCCCGTTTGTAAATATTTCAGCAGAGATGAAAAAAGCGATGCGGCACTTATTTTGATTCGTTATAATTCAATCGATCCAGGTTAAGTGCAGAAAAAAATCGATCACGTTATTTCAAATGCAAATTTCAAAAAAAACAAATTTGATCTAAATAGCAAACCGTTAACGATTATATACAGTGCGGTCCAGATTGGATGGTCGGTACATACAGGAAAAATCTAATCTAAATCTAATTTTAGTATGTGTATAGTTTTTAATTGTCCAGTTATGAAAAACTTTCTTTTTCTAATAATTGTGACACAATTTTGATAAATTAAATCAATATTAACAATGTAAGCACATGTGTTGCCTATATTCCGGGCAGTTTTCACATTGTTGATTAATCTCATAATAAAATCCAGGTTTGGATCATAATTAGTTTGTATTTGAAAAATTGACCCGAATGGCAAAAACCTTTTCTGTATCAGTGAAAATAAAAGGGTTTCTCTGTACGGCTACCAATCTGGACGATTCCTTACAAATTACAAAATAATATGGTGGTGAGTAAAGCGAAAACGTGAGGTAACGTTTGTGTACTTACGATGCGGCGAATGTGAAGTCTCCGATGGAGAAGCAGTGAAGGCACTCTCTGGTTTGGCGACGACAAGAATCACGCGCTCTTGCGTAGCTTTTAAAGTCGCCACTGCGTCCTCATGCGTAACGTTTTCTAAGTTGACTTCCCCTCTCTGAAAAATAAAAGATATAGCTATTAGCTTTGTGCAATATTAATTCGCAACACGAGGCAATTACGAGTTCACGCAATTTTTTTAATGCGATAAAGAATTCCCGTAAAAATAATTAAATTGGCTACGCCCTGTCATAAACAAAAAGTAAAAAATTTGTCACGGTAACAAGTACATCAGTGCCAGTAATAAAAGTGAAATAATTATAAGCGAGGGCACCTTAATTAGATAGGAGTGCGTCGTTAAAAAAAAACGACCCTTTTTTGTGAAGCGAGGAAGTTTAACCTCTTCCTACATAACTTCCACGACCTCTCGTATTTCAGGTGCGCCTTATAATTTTTATTCCGGGACTTTTGGGAACAACCCGAATACCAACTAGACTTGCATGAGGATTGAGAATCTGCTGACATGGGCATGCTCGAGTAACTTTCGGAAACGGAAGGTCTTAAGGTAAAATGTTTTTCGCGATGGGAAATTCCAGCTTCTTTATTAAACTTAACTTGTCTCGAATTCTTTTAGGCAACAGAAAAAACAACGGCAAAAAATGAAAATACGAGATCACCAAAGCTTTGATTTGGCTACATATTTATTACAATTTGTACAAGTACTGTGAACTTTGTATAATTTCTAACGGAGCTAATAATATATTGTAGACAAAAAATCAACGCTTGATTCGCAGCATTAGATGACTACGTGAGAATGAAATCAACTCTAAATGTTTTTATTTATTTTTCACTAAAAAAATAATCTTTTCAAAAGGCTGTAAAGTTTGGAAAATAAACATGGTTTTTGACTAAAAGTAACGCCAACAATTTTAACTCATAATAACTAATCAAACGCGATATTTACGTTTTGCTTTGAATTTGTGTCGCAGTGCATTATTTGCAGCTTTCAATTTGATGTCAACAGCAACTGGTAGCATGAAATACAAGACTTGCGTTGGTGCGAATATCGCTTCGACGAACTGGAATGATATGAACATCAAAATGTATGCATTGACTATTCTGTAGTTCGATCGAACGATACCTTCTATAATGCGAACAGTATTAATTTGATTTGTGATACTAGCTTAGACATGGGGAAAGAACCTTCTCTTTTGCAATATACGTATTTACCGAGGAAATTAAAATTATTTTACTTCTAATTTGCAGTTCATGCACAGTTGTGTACAAACGTCAGTGCATCCGAACTTGAATTTAAGTGTTTACTATATTTTTAGCATCATATTTTAAATATGCAAATAAATACAGTACGATGTGTATACAGCAATAAATTAGTACACTTCAAAATTGAATTATTTCAAGATTCTCTACAATATTGAAATTACTGAGAGAAAATTTCGCTTAAGCGAACAAGTTAAAAAACTTCGTGTTCGGAATAAAACGAATCTACTGCATGTACTGTTTCTTCAAGATATGTAAGAAATTTAGATTCACATTTAGTGTTCATGAAATCGGGTATAATATTATTAAATTAAATAATTTTTATTACAGTTAACAACAAACATCAACGTGGACAATCAAGTAGCTGAAAATTGTGATTATTAAAACATCGAAAATTGGACAAATCCTACACATAATATTTTCATCTAACACTAATGTGGAAAAACGTCGAAATTGTCATTAAAATATGAGAAATGCGCAGTGAAGTAATTCATGCACTTACGACTTTGTAAACTGGGGGCGATAACTGTCTGTGTAGCCAATAAAGCAATTTTTTCTCCAAACGTCATAAAAGTGGCATTTAAATGACAGAATGTTGCTAGTAGAAGTTTCATTTATATGCTTAAGCATATAAATATTTTGAAATATCAACATCATGTCGGAGGTTTAACAATGTCCTGATCATCGAATAATGCGACCATAAGCTTGAACTTTTCATCCTTTTGGCCATCTCCAAAAAATACGCCAGAAGGACACTTTCTGAATAAACGAATACATTTTTCTCCAAATACCATGTAATGAATTTCTTGAACGCTGCTACTTCAGGTGGAGTTAATTGAATTTCTCCTGAATTAGACATTGCCACAAAATTGACTGACTTTTCTCAAACAATAATTCGTTGTTTGGTGGGTTGCTACGGTAATATCTAGAAAGTGTCTATCAGGCAATGCGATTTTCGTATAAGTGTAATGTTTCCCGAAATAACCTTGTTAATTAGATGCTTATTTTTGTATTATAATTTTACACGTTCGGAGAAAAAATAACATATATTATTCGGAGTATAAGCGCTTTATGTGCTTCGGCTGATTTGGCTGCCTCACTACGATCGGCAGTCAACCTATCAGCCACAGCACATAAAGCTTTGCTTATACTCCTAATAATATAAATAACTATTTATACAATTTATAATTTAAATCAAAGGCAATATCAAGTGGTAAGTAGAATTAGTATTTTTGGTTGCATCTAAGAAAATTTCAGAAATGGACCATAATTGACTCACGTTGTATACTTGAATAGAATTATATGGCAAAACAACATTTAATACTAGAAAGAGAAATTCGCAATTTCATATTTTTATAAACGTATTTTCGAAGCGTCGTTGCGTAGTCAGTATTCGACTTAATTAAACGGAGTGTGAAATGGACTATTTACAAATGCAAATACGACTTAAAAGGTAAGGACTTTAAAGATATGATCAGTTAAGTGGCTCTTCAAAAGAACAGAGAAAATGAAACGGGAATTGGCGGGGTGACTTCCTCTCGAGTATTCCCATCGCATGACGACAGAGCAGCGAGCATAAGATCTCGGCAAGACTTTAAAAGTTTAATAAAAGAGAAAATTGAGAATTTTCGGTGGCTAATAAGATTTTCGTTTAAGAAATACTTACCAGAGGATCTCTAACCGCTACGAGCTTATCACCGACGAGAAGTCGACCGTCCACTTGCGCCGCGCCGCCATCCATTACTTTAGTAACGTATATGCCGTTGTCGCCGGGGATGTGTTGATTACCAATGCCGCCGGCAATACTGAACCCTAGGCCTTTATTTCCTTTAATTAACTCTATTTCCATTATTCTCATATTTCCCGGTTGTCTCCGCCTCCTTACATACTGAAAACAAAACGAAATTGGATGAGATTAAATAACAGGCTGAAAATTACAACATTTTTATTGATAAGCGGCCCGATCAGGGCGATGCGCTTCAAAGTGAACGCGAACGGTTCTTTCTGAAACTTGATTACACTTTTAGAAAATTCCGGCAAGTAAAACATCGGCATGTTTGTGAAATTAAATTTTAAAAAGCGCACACGTTATTCCGACGAGTTAGAAAGTAAACTGAAATGCAATTACAAGACTACTTTAAGTTCTGAAATGCACCAAAATGCGGCATTACACATATCAATGTCACTCATCTAAACTATTCCAGTGTTGTTAACACGCTACTGGAATTGTTCGCAAAGGGGTGTGTGGATAAAGTGACGTAATGTGATGAATGTTTGTAACGTGAACGTAAAACTTAATTGGGAAGATCGGGGGAAATCACTTTTTACGACACATACCAATTTGACCGTGTTCCCAGCTTTTTTGAGTGCTTCTACGGCGATGGCGTGTGGTACGTCGACTACGGTCGTTTCATTGACTTGCAGGATTGAATCGTTGACTTTGAGCCGCCCGTCCGCCGAAGCAGCACCTCCAGGTATGAGTTTGGTGATATATATAGCCGCGTCATCGCCAATGTGAGGGTTGTCTGTGCCTCCGGCGATACTGAAGCCCAGACCTGCACCGC
This sequence comes from Dascillus cervinus, assembly GCA_949768715.1. NCBI lineage: Eukaryota > Metazoa > Arthropoda > Insecta > Coleoptera > Dascillidae > Dascillus > Dascillus cervinus. Next base: position 12,243,813 of record OX458316.1, on the reverse strand, counting down.
CTCGTTCCAAAATGATTTCTTCATATTCCCACTCGTCGTCGCCGTTTACCTGGAAGTAATGTTTACGGTTACACAAATATGCGCTTGGTTGCAAAACAAGTAATGGCTATAATATCAATGGTTTATGGATTTTAATGAATCACTTACTGATAAAATTAAGTGAACAAGCTAATGTCTTACCTACCGAAAAGCGAACCATAAAATAAATTAACGACGATAAAGCAACTTTTTACCCGAAAACATAAAGGTCGGATGTGTTTTAAACAAACCTTATGTGGTTTACGTGTCGACCGGAAAAGTGGGGCTTTATGAAAGTGGGATTAAACATAGCGGAAAAACAGTTTTGTCCACGTATTGTAATGATATTGTAGTTTTTATTATTGGCGCGGAAATAATTTATAACGTGCGAACATAAATTAATATCCAAAAGTAATAATGGATCGAATCTAGTTAACACAGTTTGTTTATTTCAAAAATTATTGCTTGGATCGACAAGCATAAAAACACACACAGACGTGATATAAAAAACTTCATGATTTAAAATATGTATTAATTAATAACTAAATGAAAATGAATCCCAACAAAACAAAATTGTATAAATACGAGATATAAAAGAAAAGGTGAAAGATGAGAAAATCGAAACCGACCAAATAGAAAAACTCTCCACCTACGTTTACTTCCGGCAAACAGTAATAATTGAGAAAGGAAACTAGGAACTGGCAATATATGATATCAGGATAAAGTTGGAATAAATAAGCAATGGTAGTGACGTATGACAGTGTCCCTGCATCAGGGTTATGGAAGAAGATGAAAAAAAGACCAACATTAATCCGGGCTATTAAGTTGCACTACAAACAGAATTAAGCTGCAATACAAATTAGCCCATCAATCACTAAATCATTTACATCAGAAGGACTAAATCAAGAATACTGTTTATCTCCTACCCTATTTAAAATCTATTTGAACTAATCCCTCAAAGGGTGGGCACGGAAATGTAGAAACATGGGGATCTGAGCTATATGGTTAGAAAGTTACATGAAGAGTATGAACAAGATAGACTTATCATGAATTTAAATAAATGTGATCTGACGAATGTGATAATTTAGCTTTGAATAATGGAACGATAAAAAGCGTAGAGAAATGTAACTACCAAACTGTAATTTTTAACAAACAAGGGACAAGTAAAGATGAGGTTCAAGAAGGAATACCTAACTCAATTCTATGGGAAAACGACATCAGAAAAGAAACCAAAATAGGTATTTATAAATCTGCTGCCCAAAGTGTGATGATGTACGGTACGGAAATGTGGGATTTAAGAAATGTCAAAAAAAATTACTGACCCTACTGAGATGGACTTCCTTAGAAGAAGTTGTGGACGATCAAAACTTGAACGAATTGAAAATGAGATAATCAGAGATGTGGAAAAAATGGCAATTGACAAGAAGAATGAATGAGGAAATATGACCAAGAAAAGTATTGGAGTGGATACCACCTAAAAAAAGAAAGAGAGGAAGATCGAGAGGAAGTTGGAGAGATGACGTAATGAAAACAAAAATATAGAGGTAACAGAAGAAATTAATAACTGCGGACGAAGCGGCGATGTCAACAGTAGTTAAATCAGTATTATTACTATTATTGGTAACGTAAGGACCGGAGACCTAGTTCCTTACGAAACAAATAATAACACGCTGAACGACATTCAAAAAGCAATAGAGGAAAATATTAGGAATTCATTGAAAGACCACATCGTCGTTGATACTGCAATAGGGCCTATGTCCAAAAATCACACTTTTCAGGAAACACAAAAAACTGTCCTTGTTAATATGGTATTATCAAAAATAGCCGCATACGAAAAGTAGAGTTTCTATTGGAAATTCACAAACGACCTTTTACAGGGTGGTGCAATGATTTTTTTGGATACATTGGCATATTTATCTCAAAAAGCGTTTTGGCTACATTGGCCCTATTGCAGTATCAACGACGATATGACAAACATATGGATAAGGCAAATAGTCATAGTAGAGGAGGTAAGTTATTAGATGGGTAACGTAACTAAAATAGGAATGGGTAGAATACGTGGCCCGAGGGAAAGAAAAATTGAGTGAAAGGGTAATCAGACGGAGGGCAAGAGGCAAAAAAATGAAGCACGCGTGTAGAAAAACCATAAATAAGTTAGAGCGACAACATCAAAAGAACAGTAGAGTTAAGTAGGTACAGTCAATTCCGTTAAAAATGTTACCCTCATAAAAGAAGGGAAGTTCAACCACAATTTGAAAGTTGTTGTAGATTACGGACACTCGCAAGTCGGAATTTCTGCCTACCTTTCTTAATATTGCTTGTAGCCCATTTAAACAACTATTACTTTACCAATATATTAGCTATCTCGTCGAAGATCAATTTATTAAAGAAATAATTGCATTATTCTAATTTATTCTAAAGGACTAACATCGTTACTCTAAGATTGGTATTTGAATAATATTAGTATAGATATTTCAATGGCGAATTGAATTGATATGGATGACATGATACATCTATTGAAGAAACTACAATTCTTATGGGAACAGGAATGAACTGAAATGTTTATAAATAATTTGGGTTCCTTCATATTTTTCATATTTTTGATATTTTGTGAAAGTGATGGCCGATAATCGACGCGGAATTTATTATCGCACAATGTTGTCCAAAATTAAGGGTATATTTCTAGACTAGTGCCGTTGTGTTAAAAAAGATACAAACGATCAGAATACAAAGCTTTAAATGCCAGAATCGCAGTTCTTTTCACTTATTATATCATCCAAATTTATATTTTCTTTGAAGTAACACAAATCATGGGACTTTACTTGCTTCAGCAATAGAACCAAACGTTATTCTTAACCATTACCGACTATTTTAGCAGCACTGGTGAATAATCTTTGTTAGTTATAAATTAGGAACCAAAGAAAAATTTCGTTCCCATTCTACAACGGACTGAAATTAAATTTAAAAAATGGTTTCGATCAACTTGAAGGTTGATAGCAATCGACGCGGAATTTGTTGATGCACACATTTGTTTGAAATGTTACTTCAATTTAAGGATACCTATTAAAAATTCTAAAGAGGTGCAATTTTGTAAAAAAAAATAATCGTCTTTTAATAATTACCAAAACTAATTTGACAGAATAACACTAAAACCATTATTATTAGTAAATCATTTTCCCTGACCCTTTTCGAGTCTGGACCTTTCTCTAGTAATTTGTGCTCTTAACTAAACCGGTCAAAATGTTTTCTATCTCGTCTGATTTTTTGATAAAATGCATGAATTCCCCGACTTTTTCTTGAGATTTTAATTTATTTCTAAATTTCCCAACATTTCCAGGTTTTTCAGGTTGCTGTGAACCCTGTTAAATGTCTAGTAGACTGAAATTTAATAAACCACTACGTGACTAATTAAATAAATTACTCGAATTAAAACGAGATAACTAATCTATTGGAGCAATAATAATTGTTCAAACGCTCCACAAGCAATGTTAAGAAAGATGTGCAGAAATTCCGACTGGTGAATGACCGTAATGTACAACAGCATTCCAATTGTGGTTAGTAAAGGAACGTCGCTTTTTTTATAGAGGTGACATTTTCAACGGAGTTGACTGTATATGAAGTCATTCAAAAACGAGGAAGATCCTGTATCCAAGGGATAGAAAAAGGCTGAACTAATAAGCAGAAAAAATAAATGAGTACATGTAACCATCAAAATAAGTAATAAACAGTTTTTAATTTTAAGAAAAAAAACAAAATGTCAATTAAAAAAATGTGTATATTGAAAAGAACATTTTCTCCTATAGTTATAGTGCTTATTAACAATAGGTATTAAAAAAGTGCTTATCCAACAAAGAACAGTGAAAAATCAATAACTTGCTACTTAAATTGAAATTCAAAACAACAGACATACATTTTTGTATGTAAATATCACCATGTTATGCAAATTAGTCGGATTTTAATTAATCATCTACATGTATGCATTTTTAATGTTTGTGTAAAAATGTATTCCATGACACAATTTGCTTTGTAGGCCAGCAAGCATTAAAATTGAAGTTTTACAGATATACATTGCGCACTAAAACCGATCATAAAACTAATTATTATAGGTACTCGGCGCAATTTAGAACTACTCTAAAGTTTTAAAACTTCCCTTCGTTCGTAAAAAGGAATCAATTGCTACGTTATTGGCATTGGAACTTTATTACGTGGAAACTAAGTAAACTGCACTTGGACGTAACAAAAATTACACTTTTAGTTATTTCCACTACATTTAGCAAAACTTCTATCATTGCATGCTGTCTTTAATTTTTTTTACAAATTCATCGATCAATGAATAAAATATTTATAAGCGATTGATGGGCATTTTTGCAGACGTTTCGAAATTTAATAGCACAGTTTCGAATTAACAAAAACTCCGGAGTTCTTTTAAAAAACTTTTCATCGCATAACACAACACTTGCCTTTCAAATCGAATCGTGGCACCTCTTACAATTTAGTTTCCTGGCTGAATATTAGTAGGTAACCAATAAAGAAGTTATTAAGCTTAAATTTTTCAACATTTAAACAATGGGCCAATCGACCCGGGTATAAGAAGTTAGTTAGCCTCGTTAAAACTGGGCCAAATTATTTGATATCGTTGGAATACATTTTGAATGAGTCAAACATTAGTAAACAACTTGAAAAATCTGGATTCTTCAGTTGGATCCAGATGTAAAGATATTTTCAATAAAGCTAAATCTAAATTTACTGTTTTTCAATATCCAAACAAAGATAAATAACTACCTGAGTCAATTGGACTTACAATCAGACATTAAACAAAGTTTCAACGTTTGTTCTGATTTACATTGTTTGATAAGATGTCTTATAACTTTTCCAGAAAAATATTTAGAATTTTTGTGGTTTAAGTTTATAATGCCTGTTTTTTTGCAATTTAAAAGGGTACAGTACTTTTTTTTTCTATGTATAAAAATTTCTTTGATGTTAAGTTTAAAAATAAAATATATATAGTGGATGTCGATAATGAAAATAAAAACAAGAACCTTTAATCACAAAAAAATTTATATAAAATAATATAAAATTACTCACATAGACGCGTTTCGGTGGCTATGCCACCATCTTCAGTACATCTACTCCATGTACTGAAGATGGTGGCATAGCCACCGAAACGCGTCTATGTGAGTAATTTTATATTATTTTATATAAATTTTTTTGTGATTAAAGGTTCTTGTTTTTATTTTCGATGTTAAGTTTGTATAAATTTATCGGCCATAATTAATAATAGGATTTCACAAGCAAATACTATTTACAGTTTAGTGGTATTGAAATGAATTAAGCGTATAAAGAGGCAATCTAATTTTATCCAACCAAGTGCATTTGATAATAATTTAATTTTAATTCTTCTTAAAATACACAGATGATTTCAACAACGTGCAAGACAACGACGTTCATATAAAAATAGATTCTGCTAAAACCTAAAACATGTGGCTTGGGTATGAGATCAGCCTTTTAAATATATTTTTAAAAGTACGTAATGTCTTATGTTAAACGCGGTTAAGCAATAAATACATTCTGATTAATTCCATAATGAAAAAGGCCATTAAACTTACTTGGATTTAGAATCGGAAACCAATATCAATAAAATTGATCTCTTGTAATTATTTTATTTTATACAGATGTGTTATACAGATGTTCACTTGTCGTTCATGACATTAACAATAAAGAAAACCGTAGGTCGCTGAAACTTGCAATATGATAGAATTACAAAAAAAGGGTTGCCAAGTTTTATAATTATTAGTTTTACAATATTTGAATTGTTTCTAACTTGTAATCAATTTAATGTTCCGGAGACAATTTTATATCCCTATGGATGAAATTTCGTTAATAGCTTCTTTACTTCAAAAAATATCGCCTGGATGAGCATATACACAAGCCCATACATAAACAGACATTTGAAACTTAAAAGTGTTTTTTATTAAAATTAAAATACCAACCGTTCGTTCGGAAGATTTACTCCTATGTATTAAACCACACACCATATTTCAACCAGTAAATAAACAAGTAACGTTTTCTTTATAGTTGCTAAAAAAATTATAACTAATTACGAAAGTGCCGAAAGTCCCTTAGGAATACTTAAACCATGATTCATGTAGTGCACAGAAGGAAACTTAACACTTGTCTAATGTGACTAAACAACACATATCATCGTAAAAATGTCCACGGCACGTTCTAGTTTTTATTAAGTACACAAAACATTCAGTTGCGCATTGTTCATGTGGTAACACCTCTTACCACACCGTTCGAATATACCTGTCCAAAGACGTTAAACAAACACTAAATGACTTTTTAAAAGTACACGCGGCCACTTCTCAACCGATTAATGCACAATAAAATCATCTGAATATTCGGTAGACTGGCTACATTTCGCGCGTGCGGATGTGGCTGGCTATATTTGTAATCACCAGTAAAAACCAAAGACAACAGGACAGCTTTCATATAAAACGAGTACAAACTGAAGTGTCTACACGAAAATACTAATTTAACAACCGACTCCTACTCTTATTCAGTTAAAATGGTTGTAATGTAAATAGTTTAGAAACAGTTAAAATTAACAGTTCACACATACATTACATCTCAAGAAAGATGTATGAGATTTTATCGTAACAAAGTCTTCTTAATGACTTGTATCACAAGTTTATGGACTATATTTACTTACAATTACAACCAAAACGCATACATAAATCTTGACGAAAAAGTACTCCAAATTAACTTCAAATTGTAGCAACTTTGTTTAACAAATTTTAATATAACCGATATTCGTGAGAGGATGATTTCCATTTTTATCGCTCAAGAAATATTAATGAAAGAGTTTGGCAATGTGTTGTGTAAGATTCTTATATTATCGTGTTTTTAATTCATTAACTTTACAAATTTGAGGTTATTTCATATGAACCATTTCGTTATCAGTACTTACAAAAATACTTTCGCGCGACAACTCCAACAAGCAATTGGCAGTTTCATTCATTTTACGTATTATTATAATTTGGTAAGATAGAGTTTAGTCGGTAAAATTCGAAAAATACATATACCCAACTCTTTTTTTACACGGTAGATACGTTCCTCAAAAATTCGTATAAAAAAGTGTAGAAAAAGATAAGTTTCCGAAAGAATTTTATGATGCAGAGTATGTAATATAATACGAAATGTGTAGATAAGGGTTATCGAATAAGGGAATTTCCCAGTAATTACCACATTATAGCAGTACACAATGTTGCCTAATTTTTAAAATGTGGTAAAAACGTGAATTTATTTGACATAGTGATACCAAAGACTGCAATTTGTACTAGGCCGCTCATGGTCATGTACATAATTATAAGGCAATGACTTTGAAATCGTGTTAGATGAAATAAATTTTTCAAAAAAGGAAAACTTTTTGAACCGTGTAACTTTAAATTCGTGTAAAAAAAGAGTTGAGTGAACACACAATTTATTCCTTTCTTGCACGCTTTTTTTACACGAAGTTACATGATTCAAAAAAGTTTCCTTTTTAAAAAAATTTATTTCATCGAACACGAGTACAAACAAAGCCATTGCCTTATGATTATTATGAACCGGTCTGGTACAAATTGCAGTCTTGGATGCCAATGTGTCAAATAAATTCATGTTTTTACCACACTTCAAAAATTAGGCAACACTGCGCAATGCTATAATGTGGTAGTTACTGGAGCATCCCTTTATTCGACAACTGTTACCTACACAATACAATACAATTACACAATATTACATCAACATTTTTTTTATGCGGCTTTTAAACTAATCATAGTTCTTTAGTTCATCTTATACGGTTTTCGGATAACACGGAACGTATCCCCAATTTTATTATAGGAAACATCTTTTTTTACACGTTTGTTTGTTGCACGAATTTCTGAGGAACGTATCTACTTTTTAAAAAAGGAGTTGGGTGTAATACATTCTTGTACTTCACCAAAAAATTTACAATATTAATATTGAAATTTCACTCCCGGTTCCACTACTCGGCCTTATCAATGAACAATTACCAAAATAAAAACAATACATAATTGAAGGCTTCCCTCGAAGAAAAGTTTTTGAATTAATTGACAATATTTCATAAATTGAAAAAAAAATTTATTTGTTAGTCGTGAAAAACAATTTTGCTGTTTTATTGTAGTTGGAGACCCTCAGAAATAATTTTCAAATACGCAGATTTGTGTCAAGTATGCAGAGTCAGCGTTTAGCAAAGCAATGGCTAAGCGCTCGGGAAACGTCGGGTAGAAAAGTTTCGTTTGAGTTCTGATATTTCTTTTATCTGTACAGTGACCATCGTACAGAATTTGTTGAATTTAATGAATCATTAAGGACGTTATTTTATATACAGTCGAACTCCTCTATAATGATTTTTTCTCTATAGTGATGTTTTTGTCAAGAACGTGCATTTTTGCACGTTTTGCATATAAAAATACCTCTATATTATGATGTTAAGCCTCTATATAGTGATTATTCTTTACGAAAGTACCAAAATTCTCGGGGAACGGAATTTTTGGAAATAGAAAATACAATGGATGTATTAAACATCTAGTTTTTTCCCAAATTTCGACTACCTGAAAAATCCTTACAAGAATTTCTTGCAAATTCCATACTTATGGGAATTTCCATTTTGAAAAGTGCAATCAACTTGGGCAGATTTTTTCATCAATAAGTGCATGTTATGTATTGTTTATCAATAACTGTGTGTATTTCTAAATACACAAATATTTTTTCAAACATAATAAATCTTAATTGTTTTGTTTCATTTTGAATATCGATTGGTTTTTAAAGTGACTGCCAAAAACTGTAAAATTATACATGAATTCTATATAGTGAAGTTTCTTTATAGTGATGTTTTTCCATGGCTTTTCGAACATCACTATAGTAGAGGAGTTCGACTGTATTTTTCTTTTGATTGTTTATTTATGGGTTTGATTAATGTACATTTGTGGCCACCCAAATGTGCACGTTTTTTTTTAACAACTTAATTTTTGCTTTATATCATAGACATCCTAAAAAACATTAGCAAAATGTCAATATTATTTTGTTTATGGCAAATATTATTTCACGAAAGTCACTGGATAAAGCCAGATTTAATCTATGGAAAAATAGAGAAATTTGTGTCAGGTATCACGCATATTTGTGTGGCCGCAAATGTACCTATAGTAAATTAATTGCCTGAAATATGCATTAAATAAATGAGCGGTTGAGCAGATCAACTCTTCAGGTATCAATTTGTTACATTACTTTACCGCTCACTGATCTTCGAGTGCAGATAACATATTTACATTATTGAAATGACTCACGTTAATACTGTTTTTCTCCAAACGTCATAAAAGTGGCATTTAAATGACAGAATGTTGCTAGTAGAAGTTTCATTTATATGTTTAAGCAGATAAAGTACTTTATATGCTTAAGCATATAATATTTTATATAATATTTTGAATTATCAACATCATGTCGGAGGTTTAACAATGTCCTGATCATCGAATAATGCGACCATAAGCTTGAACTTTTCATCCCTTTGGCCATCTCCGAAAAATACGCCAGAAGGACACTTTCTGAATAAACGAATACATTTTTTTTCAAACACCATGTAATGAATTTCTTGAACGCTGCTTCATAAACACCGCTTGACTTTGTAGGAAGAAGATTTTCAATCTCGGCTCTTGCTATTTCGGCTATTTCAGATGGAGTTAATTGAATTTCGTCTGAATTAGACATTGCCACAAAATTGACTGACTTTTCTCAAACAATAATTTGTTGTTTGGTGGGTTGCTACGGTAATATCTAGAAAGTGTCTATCAGGCAATGCGATTTTCGTATAAGTGTAATGTTTCCCGAAATAACCTTGTTAATTAGATGCTTATTTTTGTATTATAATTTTGTTGAAAATCGCGCAGTAATAACTCCTATTAACTCATGATTTCTTATTTTCCAGAAGTATTAATATTTATGTCGTAAAACTAAAAATTATAGTTAAAATCAATGCAAAAAATTACATCAATCTTTAACCTTCGCCCGCCTGAAATAATTTTATAACGTGGACGTCCGAAATATTAGGGAGTTATTGCAGTTACATGATCCAACAAGAAATTTCAATAACGGAACAGGTACAAATAAGAATTATCGCAGTGGACAACAGGTGGTCTCCAGTACTACATAAGGGTTACCCTGAACAACAGTGGCACTTACCTGAAAATTGACCTACACTAATTAATTTAATGTATATGTCACGCAAATTCGGTGGTTCTGACGAAAAAATTATTGTTTAAGTTACCTTGAAAATACTAGACATATTGTTAAACGACGCAGAATGGTCACGGAAAGGAAATATCCGAACGCAAACGAAAGTCTACCTGCTTTTCTACAAGCGCTTAGCCATTGCTTTGCTAAGCGCTGTCTCTGCATTCGACCCATAAATTCTTTTTATTGAAATGGTCAGATGTCAAAAAAATAATATAATAATATAAGAATTACATAAACCCTTCTTCGAGGAAGGCTTCAATTATACGATACCTAGATTCTTACTCAAATGTTTAATTTTTTTTCCGTAGCTGGCCTATTATAATTATTTTATCATCATCATTATCATTATCAAGAATTAAACTTCTTAGTATAACACTTTAAAGATGAATCGCTTTTAGTTTGTCGTTCATTACATTGATGTTACAGAAAATTTTACGATGCATATTAAGCATTCACTGCTAAAATGTAGATTGCGACAGCATGCACATAATAGATTAAATTCAAACATAACTTGTAATAATGCAGGGCCGTGCAAATTACAAAAAATTAGTATAAGAGAAGTTGTAGGTATTATCAAGCTATCCAATTATTATTATTAGTTTTCGACATCTCAAACAGTTTTTACAATTTTATTTATTTACAAACTTGGTGCTATAAATTTAGCTATGTCAAATTTCGATATAAGAATTTATTCAACTGAAATTTACCCTTCGGATGAACAGACGTACGCATGCAAGCAGGTAAAAGTTAAAAATGACTGTTCGTCATTGAAAAGACTGAAGATGTGCATTAATCAAATTTCACCAACGAAAACAGAAATTATATGGAACCAGGGAAGCGCTGTTTCATTTAATTCCGAAGTTAAATACTTAGAATTGCGTTGAATTTGTCTCTTTATTAAAAGGTAAAAAAGAATGGTAAAAATGCGAATCATCCAACTTCCTCAGCCTTACTGAATAAATGCTGCAACCCAATCAACGTGGAAGTAATCTTTAAAATTCCAGTAATTCTTATAATCAACTCGTTCGAAGTTTATTAAAAATATATTTATAGTGAAAATAAGAACTTATTCAAGCGCTAATAACTGCGGTTTTTTTTTGAATGAGATGAAATGTATAAAATCTTAAGCAATAATCATTGTACTTAACAGCAGGAACGATAATATCATTAAGTTTAATAGGAATGTAACACTAAGAACACTTCTATCCAACCTAATAGGTAGTTACACGGATTAGTGCATTCTTTCTCTATTCTTCCCTTCTATAAATTGCAAAAGACCAGAATAAATTCTTACAGCAAGCAGTTGATGCTAGTATTCTAATTCAATCCGGTTCATTTCAGCAGCGGCAATAACTGAAAAAGGGAAGTGAAATATATCGCCAAGAGGAAGGAATCAATATTAAATAACAATAGAAACCATCTTCGTTCGTTATCATAAAACTGTTGGCCAATGGTCTTGCGATGAACAGTGGGTCAAAAGAAGCGAATTGACAGAACACTGGAAAGGCGGGATGCGGTAAGTGTGTGGGCGTTCAAGACCTAGTTTTGTACACGAAGTGCAGAAAAGTTATAATTTAACTTACATGCTTGCCATCGCCAGACCCGAGCAGTGGAGAGTGTGCCTGCAACAATAAACAATAAATGTTAGAAACATATGTTTTTTGTGCTATAATAAGAAGCAAAATAAACTTCTTATCTGGGAAATACCAGAAATGAGCGCTGCCTGCCACGGAATGATAAATAAACGTGCAGCGCTTAAGTACATGTGAAAGAAAATGCAACAATAGCTTTTGAAACATGTCACCGGGGAACAATGCGTGACGGGAGCTCTTTAATTTAAAGATAATGTTATATTCCGACGTTGTAAGGGTTTCTGGACTTCTTGATTGATAATTTCTAAAAAAGTTTGCCAAGGTTACAGCCATGCAACGCATCGATCACAAATGAAAAATTTTGGTGGTAACAGATGCAAGGAAACAGCAAACATAAAAACGTGACGCGAATACGGTCGCCGGAAAATGCATACAATTTAAAAAATCGGCATGATCGAAAGTAGGGCAAATATTCGTTATTTAAAAGATGTTGAACTTACTTTATAATTGAACTAATCTATTAGATGGTTCGTAAATCTCTTGTAATTACTTTATTTTATATTGACGCTTAAATCACTACTTCGTGACAACAACAGTAATAAAAACTTAACAAGCTGTATAATTGGTATTTCTACTATCGAATTCTGGAGACCTTCCAGGGTTCATTTTGGAGCTCTATTTACCGACAGATTTGCTTATTATCAAAATTAGATGAAGGTATGAGACTATGTCGTAGGTTTTGGTGAAATGTTATTGCGATAGATTCATTCTTTCAAAAGTTAAGTATCACACATACTATTCAAAGGAAACTAAAAGGAAACGTTTAAAAAAAATTCAATATGAGACTAATTGATATGCATAAAAACGTAAGCCAGGATCTCAACCGTAAATCTTAATTTATGCAGATTGTATAAAAAAAATGAAAACTGGAACGAGTCGTTAAAATACGGTTTAACGCCAGAGACCTTTAATGCAGCTTTAAAGGCGAATATCAGTTCGAATTTACAACAGAAACATTGATTTGAGGTTGACAAGTGGGATTTGTCTTTCGCAAAACTTCGATAAACGTTTCAATCTATAGAATGCCGGGGGTGGGTATGAAATTGATCGGAGTTCGTTGCCGACCTATAAATTAAACATTTATGAATCCGACTTAAAATGTACATACAATTAACGATTTTTGTAAACTACATGCGACGACTTCGATTAGCAAAACTCACATAAAAAAAGAGTAACAAATTGGTCATTGGAACAATTAGTTTATTTTAAAAAAATCATCAACATCCTGCTCTATCAATTAAATCTTCTGCTATAATCTGTTTATTAAAAACGCGATGGTAACATGTGCTGCACAGCTAAAAACACGCTTTTTTCACGTGACGATTTATCGGCTGCGACTGAAAACCTGATTTACACTGCTCAGGTTAAAATACACTTTATGCAGGAAATTTAAATTCACATAATTAATTTAACTACAAAAGCCAACAAACACGTGTTATTATTGGAAAATTTTAACAAAAAACTAATTTTTATAACGAAAAAAGTCTAAAAATGAAGAAACTAAGAATACCCTCTTTCGAACACCTGACAATCACAAGACGTTACGAAACAAAACTGTGCCGGCAGTTTATGTTTAGTAGTGTCAATGGGAGTTCACGCGAAAAAGGTTATTAATAGTTATTTAAGCAACAAGTGCGTTAATGAGAGCGATTAATAATCGAGACAGTTTAACGTGTGAGCGAAGCGAGCACGTTAATATTGTTGAGATTATTAATCGCCGATTAATAATCGAGACAGTTTAACGTGTGAGCGAAGCGAGCACGTTAATATTGTTGAGATTATTAATCGCCGATTAACGCAAAAGTTGGTTACAATATTTTTCCGTTGATCGAATGTTACGAAATTGACGAAAATGTAATTTCTTTCCGTGACAAAAATTCCAATAGATATTCGAATTCAAACATATTCAAACATTTTAAATCAATATATATTCAAAACAACGATGCCATGACTTACAAAAAGTGTCAAAAGTTTGACAATTCATCTGCACTTTTTATCAATTTTACTGGCTGTACGGTTGCTAACTTCTATATAAATAGTATTACTATAAACATAACGTAAGTAATTAATTAAATTTGCATTTCTCATTGGTATATTTTACATTCATTTTGTCATCTTACATTTAAATAAAGTGCCATTTCGTATTTTGTTACCTAAATACCGATATCATGCATTTATAAGAAATCATTCATTAAAATGGGTCCTAAATGAATGATTTCCTATTCATTAAATTGCCCCGTAAATTAACGATCCCCGGAAAAGGTAATTAACGCCCCAAATTTGAAATAACCAATGGAAATTCAAATCCCCATCGGCAACCGATTGATCACGCAGCGACCTTGCTTCGCTTTTCTAATAAACGCAGAATAGAGATAAAAGAAGAACATAACGATAAAACATTAAAATATATGTTAGTAAATGACCTACTTAAATTATATCAAAATTAATTTTGTGCGCAAACTGAGAATTGCATGTTTTTGTAAGGTTTTTAAAATTTCTTTGGTTAGCGGTTCAAAATAAACTGTTAACATCTCATGCAAAGTGATGACCAGCTCATTGAAAACTGTCCAGCAAATCTGTTCTAAATTAAAAGTAATTGCCAACACCATGAATAGATCAATGTCGATTATAAAATCAATTGTTTTATTGCTCAAAAGTCCAATGTGAACTAAAACAAGATTGAGTAGGATGAAACAACATCGAGGTCGCACTGTACTCGTAAAATTATTTGTGCTAAAACAATAGAAAGAGCACAGAAAATAATAATAAACAAAAAAATGTAAGTAAGTCTAAAAATATGCCGTAAAAAATAATTGCAGTTGGTTTATTTACTTCCTTCAGACATGTACGGTTCCACAGACCGGGACAGTGCAAAAATGACAAAAACAATACAAAGTGGGCACATGTGGCTATGATGCGACTGTCTAAAGACAGCAATGACCAAATCAAGCAGCTACCCGAATAATCGGCCAAATTTGTTAAAATACTAAAAAGTTATTCAAAGTTTACAAAAAAGCCGGTCTGTGGTTTATATAGAACATGACTCCAGGGTTAATATTAGCGGTCCCCTCAAGCCCATTGCAAGCGAGTTCTACTGTATTACTTTTTATTTTTTATTACCGGGATGATGTACATACAGTAGAATCCGGTTATAACGGCTCCGGTTATAGCGAACGATCGGTTATAACAAACTTTATTTCAAGTCCCGTCATTTTCCCCTATGTAACAATGTAAAAAACAATCGGTTATAACGAACTCGGATATAACGAACTATCGGATATAGCGAACCTGAAAAGCCGAAATTAATAAAATTTTAATCGACTATAACGAACTTTGCATTGTATATAACACGTAATAACCTTTGAATCTGATGATGACTTGTCATTAAATGAGTGGTTACGAATAGAGAAACAAAGGGAACGTGAATTTCAGCAATTGAAAAATTCAAATTTTTTCGAAAACTTACAACCTGAATATTTAGGTATTTGTGGTAGACAAAAGTGACCACGAAGAAGCCAATAAGGATGAGCCGGAACCACCAGCATTATAGATTTTATGTACACAGGATGCTGTGAGAAGTATTAACAACATTCGTAATTTTTTACAGAATTATGGTGCGCCGATTATTGAAAATGTGTGGACAATTAATAATTTAAAAATGCGACAGTTCAGTCGAAAATAATAAATTTTTTCAAATAAAATTACTTATTGCATTTTGCTTTGTTTCACTTAAGTTTAGTCCTTATATTTATAATGGTTTTATACATATGCATATTTATATTAGACAATAACGGTCTCATAAAACACTCTTGCATTTATTCCTTCATTAACGCTTATAACGAACTTCGGATATAACGAACCGATTTTGACGGTCCCTTAAGGTTCGCTATAACCGGATTCTACTGTATTTACCGACGTTGAATTTTATTTGTTTTAAATTAATTTTCATTATTTACAAATAGTTTTCTATTAACTATTATACATAGTCAACCACATGTATACCATTTACCTAAGAGCGATATTAAATTAATAGGATTCTTCCTTTTAGACATGTTTATAATTATTATTTATATTTATTATTACGATTATTTCATGAAAGCATTACCTGTAATAATTTTACACTGACACGAGGTGAAAATAAATGAAAAGAAAATTAATTGCAGAGTTCTCCAGGAAAAAACTACTCCTACAAATTAATTTAACAATATAAAAACTTTTAAGCATTAGTATAATTAAAAATATCTCCTGGTTATAAATGAGTCTATGTTTAAGATTACTATTTTCAGGCTGGGACTGAATTAAAGTTATGCAAGAAACATGCTACAAACTCGTTCTGTCATGCCTCGTATAATATTGATTTTAATTGTTCGTAAGCTTTGATGATTAAATTATTTAAAAATCGAGTTAAGCATTTGACGGGCTCAATTATCAATCGGTTAATTATACCATTCCCGCATGTAATACGTATACCAGTAAAGAAAACTAAAATGCATAAAAAAGTGTACTTATAAGGCTTGAGTAATCACCGACTAAAAAGTAATCAATAACTCAAAAATGTAAGGAATTTGCAGAAATAAACACAAACAAACAAATACATACTGGTTAACATTAATAGTGGCAGACGTCACCAAAACTCAGTTGCACAGAACTCACCTAAAGTGCACGAACCTGCTACAAAATTTAATGCGATCATTAAAAACCTGTCAGATTGAAGATGAGATGTAAATCCGGGGTATCGAAAACAATTTGACTTTATCCCGTCAGCAAAATAAGAAAATTCTCGGGCGGTGTGAAGGCACCTAGGGAATTCAATTACCCGGGATTAGCCCTTAACGGTTTGACAGTGAGCTTCAAATATTCTGTTTGCATGGTAAACAGTGACCATAGTCTGAAATTCTCGTATTACTTGGGGCAGGTTTCGCACGTTTAGAACTCGACCGAATTTACATCAGAAATAATTCAATCTGATAACGTTTTTAATACGAAATTTTAAATTAAATTTTGAAGTACGAGTGCTGTTATTGTATTACCCGTCAGAAACTTTAATTTCATTTGCAAATTATGGAAAACGTTTGATTTAAATTTGTTCGTACAATAAGCATTTTTTCCTTTTCACAGGGCGATTTGCATATTTTCGAGGGAGCTAATTTTAAATTCGAAAACCGTATTGCGGCAAGTTTTTCAGATTCTGGGAAAGCAGTCGCATGTGTTAAATTTATACATGCACTTTCTGAAAGAGACGGTGGAGAAGATTCATCACGCGTTTCTAAAATGAATCAATAAAACATTTCGTACGTGCAGAGTTCAAAAAAGAATTATGGATATGAAAGTTTAGATAAATGGTGTGAACGCAAATCGCCAAGTGCTGAAGAAAAATAGCGCACGGAGAATAGACATTTCAAAAGACAAACCTAGTTTCTGATTTACGAGATTACAATGATATTCACGGAATTTGCACTCGGTACGGAACAGCTACAGCGTACACCCTTTCTGGTCTTATTAAATGTGCATAGAAACGGCTACGAGGGCGGAACGATTCAAGTGCACGGCATAATAAAATTGCGAAATTTAAAGAGCTTGATGAAAATAATTACGAGAAAATACGTAACATTATCTTACGCACGAACACAACCACAGGGGAAATTCTTGAAATTGCACATACATTTTAATTTACAAAAATTATAACTCCCAGGGCTGCCATTTTTTTTATGTTAAGATATTTTGTAAAGTAATTCGCGCCTTATAATAAAATTACGTTAAGCAATTTTCAGCCGGAAGATATTTTTTCGTGAAGGTTTAGCATCTGGAAGCTTAAAGTGAAAAATTGAACTAATTTACGGTATTTTAGAAACAGGCCTTTGAAACTCAAAAACAAACGCGCGCGGTAGTCTGCAGTGTGTCAAAGAACATCAACGGTAAATTTATAATCAATGACTCACCAAACTTTAAACATAAAAGAGCTATAAAAGCAACCTGACGGTAAACGTTTTGCATTAAAATACATCAAAAGCTTAAGCGGCACGAACGTTCTGTCGTTTCTTATATAACATTTTTCAATAAATATTGACGACCCGGTAATCAAAATTGAATGTGAAACCGATAAATGTGCCCAAAAATCTGTTCCGTTCGCTTCTGGAGGCCTTAAATGGAAAATGAAACATTGCTGTAACTGGTTGAAATATATATTTTTTTTAAGTTTAAAAATATTTTATTTCAGTGGAAGTTTAGGTAACCATCCAAATTCATTTAGGTATGAAGATTTTTTCGATATTAAATTTTAAACCGAGAAAGATACTACAAGTTATATTATTTTTATGAACAGAATTTAGAGTTGCCAATTGTGGGTTTGGTTGCAAAAATACATACAGTCGAACTCGCTTAAGAAGAGCACGGATATAACAAAATTCCAGAAAATATTCATGAATCAAAAATCCAAATTTGACAAGTGATCGATTGTAACAGTGTTTGCTAAATACATACCTAGAAGTCCAAGACCGTCGCTTAAACAATGTAATATTTCACAAAGAATTAGTCTAATTTGTACGTTAATAAAGGGTCCGGCAATGAAATGGGATGATTTCAGGTAGGGTTTAGAGCTCATAAGGTGGTAGGGACGAAGGTCGACAAACCTTTACAATCGTCATGAGTTGCCATTGAGTTTACAAGAAATTTAATGACTTTAAAGAATGAAAGAATGAATGAATTTATCACGTGATATTCGTTTTCAAATAAGTATAATTTTTGAAAAATCAAGACTAAATTTTTTTGCGGAATTTATCTATAGCTGTTTTTATATTAGTTGTGTTCAGTTATTTGAAGCGAACAGAAACAAGTGTTTTAGTGACTTGTAAATCTGAAATTTCAAAACCTAAATACACCCCTGATACTGAACACGCACCGCTTACTACCTAGCATCTCTGGGTCGTATTTTTCTTTAAAAAGCTTTATAATTTTACAATATTTGTCTAATTTATTGGTTGTGACTTGAAACTTGTAAACTTGCTGACATCATAGGATTTCTAATCGAAATAAAGTTGATAAGGTTTTGACATTTTATATCAAAAAATCTAAATAAAAGAAGTATGAGAAGAAAAGCTCAAAAAAAATCATGAAAATGGCTTAAATGAACGTCGTGACGTCGGATGATCAAAACTTGAATACATTGCCAAATTTTCAAAGTAATATTTTCAAAATTGAGTTTTTTTGTGACCATTAACATAGGAGGACCTGTACATACATACAAAATACAAATTCAATTCGCTCATACAAAATAATTTAAAAAATAAGCTAGCCTAACTATTTAAATAATATAATTTGCACTAGCAAGTTTTTAAAGATGAAATAAGTAACAATACTTGGGAAACCAAATTAAATTCTCAGAAATTATCTTCAATTAGCTATTAACTAACTTCTCAGCAGGTTAATTATTACTTTTCATACGAAATATGCTTCATATTTTTTTTGTACAAATGCAAAATTATTCAAACCAAATTAGAATATAACAAAAATTTAAATTATAAAAATTTCTTGTAAAACTTCCATTCACCTGGATTATTTTATCAAAAGCAAATAAGAGGGTTACAGTAATTAATAAATTTTTCTGATATTTATGAAGATTAAAGAACGAATCTAAGCGAGACGTGATTAAGAACGAAGTGTCGCGCTTGTATCTCATTTCCTACAGGAAGTAAAGTTGTGTCATTATCAGGCGTTAATTGCGGTATTAAAGACGTGACTCTCTCCTTGAGATCCAGGAGATACTAATGTCGACTTCACGGAATATTAACTACACCGCTGCGCTTTTGAACGATAATAAAATTGTCGTCTTATATAATTGCATAAAAAAAGTATCGGAAAGTAATTCGATTTAGAGGGAAAATGAGAAAACCAACAACGTCAATTAAAAGCTCGCCAGTGTTTGACATCTCAAAATTGAAGCTCGAAGCCCGAGGTTTCCGTCGGAATATTGGTGAGTTAAAAGCTCTCGATAAAGTAATCAAAGGTTTTTTTGCGACGAACACGAGTTCTTGGTTAGGTGTAGGTGAGGTCGTTTATTTGATCTGATCTCTTTGTAGGAGATTCAATTAATTCGGAGAAAACAAATACCCCAATATAAAAGTTTCATCGGTACGGTGGAATGTATCTGTTTGTGTAACATTAATTAGTAAATCCGATATGTTAACATAAATCTTTGTTTTAATTTCAAAAGCTCACAGGTTTCAAACGATTGAATTTATTTTTCGAACCTGTTTTATCTCGTAAACGTGAATTGATTTCACAAACTTTGAAACACTTAAAATTGTCTCGGAGTAAAGTTTTATATACAGTGCTTATCGTTTTATGTGATCAAAATTTTGAGAGCAAATATTTTGCGATATAAAAATTGTTCATAAATACTTTTTCCAACTTTTGAAAAAGGTTGTCAGATGGGAGATGGGTCGACTTTATTAGTTCCTCGCCGAAAAATAAGACCTCTTTAAAGATTATTACGTAAACTGTATTATAGTTTCAGCTTGCAATTTTGCACACGACGGAAGGTATTCCCCCGTTAACATTTTGCTCAACTGTTCAGAAAAAACGAAATGAATGGATGAGATCAGAAATAAATATTTAACTGAAACAAGCGGTAAGCATAAAAGGGTTCCTTTGACATGCTAAAACATCAGAAGGATCCCGAACTTCCAATTACATACATACTACTCTGAAACCTTCAAGACACGGATCATTGAAAATTTACGACACTTGTTATATAAAGGGTTCAAAAGTCTCTTGAATTTCAAATAAGCCAAGAAACAACATAAAGTTCGTCGGGGAAGTGAAACTACATAAATATCGCAGCAAGCCCGACTGCAAATTTTACAACCAAGTAACAAGAATTTGTAGGGTAATCGATTATCCTTTGATTTTCTATTGGGCTTTGAAATTTTAAATTTTCAATTTCCCGAGAAAGTCGGCTCTTCGAAAGGACCACTCGAACTACGTTACTTTAATAGAAACAAATTTAAATATACAATAATAGGGAAGGTGAGTTTTCAATTGCACGGACACGTATTTCGTTATTGTTAACAAAGGCTGAACGTGTATTCGACAGTGCCCAGGTCACGTTCAGAATTCGAACTGAAACTTTTATGAAATTGTCATTCCGAAACTTTCTGGGAATCAAACGTTCGTAGATTTACGTTTAGAAATACGATTTAAAATTTTAACATGCAAAACATTACAAAATTTCGTTATCACAAACCGAAAACAGAAATATGAAGAAGTTTTAAATCCGACCTGCCCTAGTTTCCGGTTGAAGTGCGGGACTCCGGTTTCAACAGTAACCCCACAAAATCCCCAACGGCGCGGATCGAAATTCCATAATGTATAATAAACGATGTGGCAACAATATGGGTAAGAATCCTTCAAGCTTGGAGATAACGTAGTTTTCATTGCTTACCCGACCAACAATTCATCAACTCGGATACCTCTACAGACGATGTCATTATCCCCAGGCACTTTCATTCATTTTAAGTATGTGTATGTATGGAAATGACACTGCACGCCGACTGAAGATAAGGTATCAGTTCCAACAAGCTGTACCCAATAATGTTAACTTATCTCCGTGAGATTCAATAAACTCATTATTGATAAACGAATAAGTTAGTGTAAGTTAACGTACCAATTTTGCATAAGAAAACAAATGAAGGGCTCTATGCAAGAAGTATCTAAGTGACTTTTTGATATTTCATATTTTCAGATTTGATGTTTTAATGTAATCTGGAAAAACACATTGTTTTGATTTTGACTGCTCTTTTTTTACTAAAGATTACTTAATTTAGTAAAGTAAAAAAAAGTAAAAAAAGATCAGTCAAAATCAAAACAATGTTTTTTCCAAATCAAACTGAAACATCAAATCTCAAATATCACAGAATATGAAAAGTGACTTAGGCACTTCATACATAGAGCTCTTCAAATATGTAACACAATTTTATCGACATTATTTGGCACTGTTACAACTAAGCTAATAAGTCAGAAACATTTTTTTATACCTACTGTAAGTACATTCTTTCTAATTCTTTATTGTAAGTAAGTACGTTGTATCTGTTACCCGGCCGCCTGTTCCTGGTTAATATTTTGTACTTAACTAAAGACAACAACTTGTTATGATGTGCTCTGATATGTGCATATTATTTGATAAGCAATGCGCGAGCGGTTGACCAAAATACACCCCTCCACCGAGGCCGGTAATCCATGTACAGTAATACCCCGATTAAAGCCGTTAATGCGTGAAAAAAAAAGAACGTTAAGCGAATCAAACGTAAAACGGGGTTAATTACGTAAGTGTTTTAAGTTAAAAAAGAAAACAAACACAATAAGGGGCCATCCATAAATTACGTAACGCCAAATGGGGGCCGGGGGGGTACGTTGGCACGTTACGGCGTGTTACAGAGGGGGGCGTAGGGGTTTAACGTGTTGTTATATAACGATTGATAATTATACCAAAAATCATATTTTGAATTTTTTATTACGCCAAAAGGGGGTTGTAGAGTCTTCGCGTTACGTAACTTTTAGGGGGGTGGGACTTGCATGGTGTTATGAACTGTTACAGATGGGGGGAGGGGGTAAAAATTGTTCAAATTCTGCGTTACGTAATTTATGGATGGCCCCTAAGGTTGAAAACAGTATTTAATATACTGTTTCAATTTTATATCAAGTCAAAATATTAAAAAAGAAATTAAATTAAATTGTAATTAAACAAAATTGATTTAAAAAAAGCGGTATAGCAAATCAACGTAAACCGAGGCAACGTAAATTGGGGTATTAGTGTATTTACTGGCAAACAAATATTTTTAAATGTTTTACTTGCGGCTGGGACATTTTTGATGCATTTTTATATTAAGACTATTTAATTTATCTCATTTCACACATGATATTTGATTAACATATTGCATGCTGGACTAATTGAGTGTAGCTTCACACCTGACGCGGGCATATCCAACGTGCGTGACGTAACACGTCTTGTCAAAATAACACAGTCTCCCGCTATTAGGATAATTTTTTTGCAAAAAAGAGATTACAGTTTCCCGCAAATAACGAATGGTGCGCTAAAGACTATAATTCACATCTCCCGCATACAATTTTTTAAATATAGGTAACTCTTTGCCAGATATTATTGCTGCAATCTCGAAGTTCTGTTAACCTTATGCACTTACATCTTTATTAGTCGAAAAAATAATAATACATGAATGGTAAATAACTTTCAATTAATGTTAAACAACTCGCAACCCTTTAAATTAAACTTGTTTGTGAACAAGAACAAAAACATTTAAATTGAGAGCACGTCAGCAATTCTGTATGAAATTTGCAGTTAAGGTTAACGATACTGCATCCAGAACTATAACGATTCTGAAGCATGTGCATGTAGAAAGTTTGGTATGGTCTCGTTAGGATTATGCTGAACTAATTTGCATTTCAGAGATATTGTTATGCCCTGTCCGATTGCACAAGATTCCCAATTAGCTACAATTTAAAGCTTACTCGAAACGCTAAAAAACGATAGAACTTTCATTAATAGCTGCTTTGCTTATGTTTTGAATTATGTGTTACTATTATCACATCCTGTAAATCATACTTTATTTCACGCTCATACGTAGTGATCACATGCCGCACACACGCTTTCCACCTATGTTCAACCATGCGAGTATGCCCCAAATGTATAGTAACAGAAATTCAAGATCGAAGTTATACGAGATTATTACGCCGCTAAGTCACTATACTATACAACGTGTCCCGGAAATAATGTCATTAATTTTAACCCGTAGTAGAACTCCTCAAAACAAACATTTTTTCTATGTACCATTTTTTCGAAATCGCAATTTTGTTTTGGCATTTTACCCTCCCTAAAATTGACGAGCTGCCTTGATTTGATCAATCACTGACGGTGATCGTGAATATTAGTTTTTGCTGACTGCATAAAGAATTATCTACGTTTTGTTAGTGTGTTTCTTGTCCTGCTGCCGTCGAGGTACGTACATAAGATAAAAAATTTCTCAATGCATACTTGAGAAATTTTGGTAATGAGCAAAATCGCTTGAAAATATTTTAATATAACATAATAAATTATGAAAAGTATATGTCATCATACCTTCATGCCATTGGTTTGCGATTTCTACCTTTTGAAGCTTATCTGCACTGTACATTTTAAATTAACTTGGAATGAAAATTCAATAATTCTAACCTCACTTCTAGACCTGCGAAACCCACCTTAAAGAACTACAATTATATCCGTATCATGTACGAAAAGTTCAGTTTTTGCAACCAGAGGATTTACATCGCAGACGTCGATTTTGCGAATGGGTTCTTGCAAAAATAAACGAGCAACCCAATTTTTTATCCATTGTATTGACAACTGATGAGACTGGATTTACGAGAGAAGGTATTTTCAATATGCATAACACGCATGTCTGCCTGGGCAGCCGAAAATCCTCCCATTCTGCCACCACGGCTAAATGGAGAACAATACTTAAATTTTTTGAATAACCACGTTTTTGAATTATTGGAGCATTTGCCTCTAGAACTTCGTGAAAATATGTGGTACTTGCATGATGGTGCCCCGTGTCATCATGCACGTATCGTGCAAAATTGGCTAAATGAAACGTTTCCTCAACGATGGATAGGACGAACGGGCCCTGTAGCGTGGCCTGACAGATTGCCAGACCTAAATCCGTGTGACTTCTTTCTATGGGGATACATGAAGACCTTGGTGTACTCAAACCCAATTGATACAATTGAAATTTTACGTGAACGGATAGAAAATGCTGCCACAACAATCCGCAACAACAGACTCATGTTGGCCAGAGTGGAAGAATCTTTTCGTCGGCGTCTTCAAGTTTGTCTTGACAATAACGGCAGTCAATTTGAGCATTTATTGTGATTACTTCGTATTGTTCTTTCTTTTATTGGATATTCAAGGTATGTGCGTTTTATAATAAATAATTTTTTTACTCACTTATTTAAACCACCCGCCGCACATCTAGTCTTTGTTATTGTGACTTGTAAATGCTTGTAACAATTATTTTGAACATACCATTTTTGGTAGTAAAACTTTGACAAGGACTCAAATTATTTCATTTATATATTACCATAGCATTTTTCAATTTGCATTCCAGAACTTTACAATGACAGCAACGGTCAAATTAATAAGTTGTTGCCTCGACAAAACTAAAAAGCAGGGAATGTTTTCTAGCATTGGTTTTTTGTTCTACGCTTATCGGTGTTCAACATTCAGCATTATTATCCATAGGCGGGTAACGAAATAAGAGTCAAATCTGCCAACAATTTTAACTTGTTAATCAAAACGTTTCTAAAAAGTTCTTGGATTTGACGAGTTCTATAACTGGTTAAAATTAACGACATTATTTCTGGGACACGTTGTATAAGAGGAGAATTTTATTTAACCATATATTGCCAACGTTTAAGTTTTTTTTCAGCAATCATCTACGCAAGCTATCCATGTCCTAAAAGCCCGCTATTTCAGAAAATTCATAATATCGTTCGCTCGGTTATGTACCGGACTGTCTATGTTCGGAATTACCTCAAGTGATTCACAAATAATCAAAAGCTTTTCTACATACAAGTTGCGCCATTTCAAGCGAGGACTTGTGATGATCAGATATTTTTAAAAATTAATAAATTTGAACCAACCGCGCAAGCAGAGTGTTTTATAGATTGTACTGATTTTTATTAATCTCACAAACTTCAAATTTGCATACGAGAACTGGCTGTTGTTAGTAGATTTATATATTCTACGTGCCCACAACGGAGTGACAAACCTTTTTTAATTTGGATGACATTATTTTTTAGATCATCTGAAAATAGTCTTCACAACCAGTTCGACAGTGTTATATCGAACCTCGTGTGAATGTTGCTTACTCATCTGCGTTCGCACGGACTCGTTTCCACAAAATGCACTCCGCGCACGGTAAGTGTTACTTTCGGAACTTGTAACGGATTTAAATCTACCAAGATAATTAATAACTAAGGTAAACTTGAATAATAAGAATAATAAATTAACAGTCTCATTAAATTGTTTGTCAATTGCCTACTAAAAACAATAAAAACCCAAAAACATGTAACTATTGTAACTATTAAATTTATTAACAAAAACCGTTTCTACAAATAATTTTTTAACATCAACTTTTAAAATTTAGATGTTTGCAAACTCATGTCTAGGAGGAATTTTTGTACATTAATAAGTAGCTAATAGATAGCATATTATTATGGCAATAGACCTCTATCTAAATTTACCTAATAAAATTTTAATTACGTTTTCCACGAGGCTACTCAAAAATCAATATTAGTTTTTTAATAAAGAAGAGATACAATTGAAATTTTTGTGCCCAATTACAAATTAAACACAATTAGTGGTAGCAAAATGAATGTATGCTCAGGGCCCCATCAGATGCAACAAAATTACTCAAAATAAAGAAGCTTTGAATGAGACGTTAAATAATGGATGAGGGAAAAAAGATTATGATATTACGATTTAATTTTTTGTCAAGTATGCGCCGTGACGAGATGATAAATGTTTAAAACTTATTTTTCCCCGTCGTTTTATGCTAAAAATACCGAAAACATTTAAAAACTCAATTTCAATTTTACAACTTTTCATATCTAGATCAATTATTTGCAGAGCAACTAAATTTTCGATGAAAATTTATGAAGTTAACACAGTGAAAAATAATTGCTAAAGTTATGCAACCGTTATCTTTCGTCAGTGAGGCGAGATAAATGCAAAATCAATCCTGTAATTCGTTATCAAAATTCGATTGCAAGATGGATGCTTTAATTTAAATCGTATTGTGCTGGCAGAAACGTATTACGACACGGTGTGGTTGTACGGTTGACGTGAGAATTTGATAGCCGGGATAACGGTTGAACTCCATGATGTCCCTTTAGATAATCACGTCACGCACAAAATGCAGTACGCAAAAAGAAATTAAAATGAAAAAATCAAATAAAATGTGACTCCCCAGAAACTTTTATTAAACAAAAAAAGAAATGGAACGCAAAAGAAGTTGAAACGAATGGGTACGTGACACTGTATTAAGCCAAGTTCATCCAGGTATATTAGAGAAACATGTGCTTTCCAGCACCGCTTCTGATATCGAATTTAAATTACCATAATCAGCTCTGCTCAGAACATGAAGTTCCGGGATAATCCACGGTGGGTCGTTTCCTTCTCTTCTCCTTTTTACCTGGTTATTCTTTCTCCCCAATCAACGAGGATTTTGAAGAGAGAATTTCTTCTCGGCTTCACTTTAAAATATCAATTTCAGACAATTAATTGCGAAAAATTGCTTTATTCGGTAAATGGTTTCGTTGAAATAGCTGTTTCGTTTTCAATCGTTTTACATTGAATTTGCTGCAAGTTTAGAAATACCCGGAATGAATCGTTTGTGAATCAGGTTTTTAAGTTCGGCAGAAGGGAAATAAACGAGTGATAGGCTTAAATTCAATCTCCGAGAATATTCCTTTTACGGCACTCATAAACCCTTATAACGCAAGGATTTGTGATCCAATGTAATTTCCTGTATCTTAACAAGGCACCAACGAGAATAAATACACGACAATGTAAATGGAAATATTAAAAAAAACAATTCGTTTTTTATACAGTAATTGGAAAAATGCGTCGAAGACGTACTGTCTTTAGATACCTATATAATACATATTAACTTCATTGTAAAAAATTACAAGTCCAAATACTTATACAGTAAAAGCTGGTACAGTGGCCACAATTTAACACCCCTGACAATATTTTATAGTGACTAACTACAAGAAGAATTTTAATTTACTTCTACCTGTTAAAGTAACTAAACTTGTTTTTTATTAGAACTTAAATTTCAATTTGTTTTTATTAGGAGTAATTTATGTTCAGAAATTGTACGTTTAAAAATTGCACTATTAACACGCTTTGCAATAAAATTTTATTTACAAAATATCCAATAATGAATGAAGGACTCATTGCAAAAATGTGTTCGTGCGATTTTAATCTTTACGTTTCGGTTTGAAAAGTAAATCAAATAATATTGTTATTCAATAAGCATAATCTTCTGTGCTTTTAGAAGTTAAATTCAAGTGCTAATAACATTTTCGATTGTAGATTGACATTTTGGACCAATATTCTTCTATTTAAAGGCCGGTTAAGGTAAATTAAATATAAATAAAAAATATATATGCATTGTCTCGCAAATGAATTAGATTAGTCGAATTTGATGTATTAAGATTTTAAATAAATTTACTTTTGTTGAATTTTGGAATGAGATAGAATTTTGAAATTAACTCAAAGGGATGCCAACAGTTATTTCAGCAAAAACAAGATAAATCTGATGACGGTAAACGTCGAAAACCACGTTTTCGTTCGATGTGTTGCTCGAAAAGTTTAGAGTAACTAATATGCGACAGAAAAAAAAATACCAATAAAATTTAAAAAAAAAGTACCTAAAGTAAGTAATATTTTCCGAGACGGCCACTTTTCAGTGCACATTTATTTATTTTTTTATGAGGTCATACCGTTTTCAGTTACATAATCTTGTCGGTAATAATTCATCATTTTATTAAAATTTATTACTATTGCTCGCATATTAACCTTTCAAATAACTTAGGTTACTCAGTTCACAATAACCTTAAGTTATACATAAGTGGAATTGTTTCCTTTCAAAGTTCCATCTGAATGAAGATTTTATTTAAAAAAAAAAACTTCTTTAAATAGCTGTTTTAATGCAACGTTGCGTTTTACTTTCTCAGCTTATTTTGCTTTCCGTGAGTTATTACTTATCACGTTTTCTAATTCCCTGTAGATTGCAGTGAAGCAGGCGCTCTGCAAAATTACATTTTAAAATTTAGGAAGATACTCTAATTTCTATTAAAATTCAATTTCTAGCAATTAAAAATCATTTCTGTACAAAAAACGCTTAATTTGTGTGACCCTTTTGGTAAATTTCGACCATTCCCATATTTGTCTATCCTCAGATTCGATGGTGAAAGTATTAAGTCAATAAGTAGATTTGTATTTACATGTTATGTACTACCTACTAACAAGTAAGTAGTAAATCGAACTTGTTCATATTTTTAGAAAATTGTATCCTAACCGTAGGTAGAGCTTGTGCCAAATCTCATGAACTACGACGCCGTAGCCCAAATTCGTTTAGCGATGCTACATATCGTTTTTCTCCTATTACCTGACCTTTTCCATAGCTTTCTCAACTTTCTTATTCACACATTTCTCGGTCCAAGAAATTTTGCATGCGCTCTAAGCGCCCAATTTTTCAATGTTCCCAAATCTTGTTATATTACTAGCCAAAATCGACTTACCTTCTTTAAAATTGCTTAGAAGATATCTGGTGCGATAAGAATATATTTGTCGGTTTTAACTAAACAGCACGTTTTATAAAGAAACGTAGAAAACAAGATATTTCGTTGGCATAAGCGTCGTATACATTTATAACGTTCATTTTCTATCCAATAGTGAACATTCAATAAATTTCTTTACATGCCTCTTGAGAAGTGTCATTTTTTATTTATTGTTCGCATTGTGAAAGTATGTTTTCACGCAATGAAAAAAAATGCCGAAATAAGTGCATATATTTTCAGTTCAGAAATGACCATTTTTTAGAAACTTGTGCGACAATATTTTGTGGCATGATAGCTAATAAGATTTTAAAACCCCACTTGACGAGCACTTCAATTTTCTTTTGTAGAGTTTAATAATGTTGACTATGATTTTTTTATTTGCAATCACAAGATTTAAAACAGAACCAGAACGAGTATGTGACTGAATCCTTTTTTATTAAACTTCAAAATTGCATATTAATGCATTTTTGATGAAACTCAATGGAAGCTTTCCGGTAAACAGTTCAGTATGCATACCATTCACAAACATCAAAGAGTTCAAAACATAATATTTTATGCACGTTATGCATGCTGAACTTATCAATCGATTTGTAAAATTCGTCCGTTAGAATTCTTCCATTTATTGCCTTCAACTGAAACGCCCAAAATATTTTTATTAACCGTAACTTGAGATTTATTATTTCGAAAATAACCTCAAGGTGGATCGTAACTTTTAATACAGCCCATTTGGAAACCCATTTTTACGGCAACAGAGTACAAATACCCATAAATAGCATTTCATTATAGCATTCCACGACCTTTCGCTGGATTCCAAATCAATAACTAACCGTCTAGCTAAAACGTTTTCTTAAATCAGAAAACCTAAATATGGCAAATGTAAACAATCAACAATCGCACGTTACATTTAAATCAATTTCTTGCAAACAGGCAGAATTTAGAATTTCACTCTACCATGAAATGGAAGTTTTCCCGTTGAATAACAATAAGGTAAGTTTTATTGTTTCGTGCAAATTTGTTGGTTCGGGAAGTTGAGTGATTTAAAAGAAAAATTCGAATACGCCCATAATTTAGGTATTACATTGGCAGCACAAAACTGAAATTTCAAAGTTGAGCGTGAAAAACTTATTTTACTTGCTGCTACACATTTATTTAGTTCGAAATTCTATGATGTTATGTATGTACCTAGTTCAGGCATAAAATTGCCATTAATGTGTTGTTCCTATTAGTATTGCGTTTTAACTACATATTGTATAATGATTGATATTGCAGTTACAAAAATCATAGAATTGTAGATAAGCAACTTTGAAATCAATTTGCGAGTCATTTACTTATACAGTATTTAAGGTAATTGCAAACTGAGTGAAAATCAAAATTAGTGACCATCATTGGAACATAAAAATATTGGTCACTACGTCCCTATTAGTCGCCACGTACAGGCTGTGCGTAAAAAATACTCAGTGTCAGATTAATTTGAAATGTATAATTAAATGAAAATAAAATAACATTAGTTAAATTAATTTTGATTTACTTTTCAAATGGACCATTAAAAACCAAGAATACATACCTATTAAAGATAAGACCGATTTATTAATACAATTTTAATAAACTGTACTTTACTTTTGTTGGTGCAAAACGTGTTAGAAGTTTCATTTTCCAAAGTTTTATTTTCTAACAAAATTTATTTAGCATTTATAACATGAAACAAATTTGGTTGCCTGAATAAGTAAACAACAATAGACAGGCTTTGCTGTAATTGAACTGCTATAAATTACAATATAAGTGAGGAAAGTCCTTCATTGCAAAACGAGTATGAAAAGGGTGATTTAATCGTACCAGTTTTGTAATGAGCGTGTTACATACAATTTAGAGAAGGGTTTGTAAATAAGTTAAATGAATGCATAATTCTAAAATAACAGTTCTCATGTAATACTGGCTTTGTTGCGCATGCGTAATGACGTAATGTCACTAGCTATGAAAGGGGCCATCCATAAATTACGTAAAGCAAAATTTGAACAATTTTTACCCCCTACCACCCCTCTGTAACAGTTCGTAAACTATATAAGCCCCCCCCCTAACGTTACGTAATGCGAAGACTCTACCACCCCCCTTTGGCGTAATAACAAAATTAATTGTTATGAATCATTTATCTTAATAAAAATTTTAAAATACAAAAATTATGACATTAAGTACATACATAAATTTAAAATATGATTTTTGCTATAATTATCAATCGTTATGTAACAATACATTGGCGTTACGGAATTTATGGATGGTCCCAAAGTAAATCCGTTTCCGCTTTAAATTAAGTGACGAAAATGCCAATTTCACATTTGACGTTGGAAAGAAATTGTTTAACACAAACTTAAATGTACAAATTTTTCAATAACCGAAAACCTAAGCATTTTGTTTACTTTTTATATTTCAAACATAGTTTTTACATAATTTTAATTACTATAATGAGCTGTAAGAAATTTCCATTTACAATATTTTTGAAATTCGTGCAGTCCGTATAATCGAGTTTGGCCATGAATTAAAGATCTATAATATTTAAAGAACCATAAACTGATTCATTAGATATTTAATTACTCGCTTCTGGATGTGTAACCGGCTAGGTGAACAATTATAACGGTTTCGTCTTACAACTGAATCAAGTTAAACTCACCGTGTCCAAATTAAAAAGCGACGAAACTTTTTTTATAAATCCATCTTGCTGTCTCTTCTTCTTGCGAGAAGTCATTTTAGCAACAAATTAATACTTCCAACACATAATTCCACAGTCTGTTACAAAATCACAATTATTTATAACTTCAGATGAGATCAATTTTCCCTTAAGTACAATTTTCACTAGATACCTAAACGGTAAAGAAGCGTTATTAAGATTTGAAAAGCAAAAGTTAACCGACAAAAATTAAAACCCAATCAAATCTATATTTAACTAATCGCGAGATAAGTGCAATGAGGCGGGAAGTTCTCGGTCAGGTTGCCAATAGTTCTACACGGTTACGAAAAAATTTCTAATACCTGCCGGACATGCTGCAATTTTTTTTGTGTTAAACTTAACAGTGTAGACTGGTCTAGGCATGGGAGATGTCATGAATTCACGTTCCATGAGATGGCATTCACCTTTACTTTTAACAAGTACAGTTGCAACAAAATCGTTTTCGAATTTGAATTTTTTCAAGAAAACTGTTGGGCAACTGCGCTTATCCAATCAATCGGAATTTCTTTATCGCCGTACGTTAAAGTAAGCAAACATTTTATCTGCACAATGCCAGGTATATTTTTTATTAAACTAACTTCCACGCCCACTTTAAAACAATTTTAACCGTTGCAAAACATGCATTAGTTCAAATTTATTAAAAATTGATTGCTAAAAATAAATGATTAAAATCGCTGAGAGGGTAAAAGGGTTAATGATGCCGTGATGAAGGTAGAATGTCGATTTAGTAAAAAATAAATTTTGTTACTGGATAATGTTGATGATGAGGCGTACACGGAGTGCACTCAAAACAACTTCGAACGCATTTGTTTTGGTTTTATTTAATCAAATTTAAAATCAGCATCACACCACTACGTCACAAGGATCATTTAACAAACTAACACTCGTACTATGTCACAAAACTCAATATAAAACCGTAATTGTTACAAAACGTAGCCGGTACAACAAAGTACGATGCAACCACTTGTGGCTTAGCCATAGTTTGCTTTCATGGCGGCGTGCCAGTTGGCTACGTCACCGTTATAAGAAGGTCGATTTAAAACGGATGGTAACGATAAATTCCATGCTTTTAGTGGCACCGCACTTGTCGAAACTTTTTTAAACTTTGAGGCAATATTTGATCGCGGATTAGCGCCTTCCAAAGAAATCGCAGGTAATTACAGTTGTCAGCTGCCCTTTTTCGAAAAGAACAATCTTTTTGTTTAAGCACTTTTTCTCTTCACATAAAATTATGAACACAAGTTTTTTTACCATTTCGCGTTAGATATTTATTTTGGCCATAAAATATTTCCTTAAGAAAATAGTTTTAAAATCAGCAGCCAAAAAGTTAGCAACCCTAAATACACGAATAACTTTTTTAAAATTGCACATTTATGATCAGATAGATGCGTGCACGCAGTTTTGCAATTAAAATCCGATGAAAATGGATTGGAAAAACAAAATCGGTACGAAATTGAAAAACTGAGAGATAACACCGGTCTGAAATAAGAGAAAAGCACAATAAAACCGAAGATTGGATTCAAAGTATACGAAAAAATTTCAATTCTCACGCAGGTGTGAATGAATATAGGGGACCAATATAAGATCTCTCGTTGCTTACGGATGGAAGAACGAAATAAATTCTTTCTTTCCGTTGAATCCCTAAACATATTTGGTGAAATATGAAATTTACACACAAAGCGGTTTTCTTCAAGTTTGCAGGAGATTGAATAGGAAATAAAAATACTCGTATTTCTTTTAAATTTTACGAAATGGTCTCAATGGGACGAGATGTGTGGCACGAGTTTTTAAATGGCGCGCTTAAATAAAATTCTACTCGAGTTTCAGGCAACCAACATAACGCCAGTCGCGGTCGATGAATGGAAATATCTCTTTAAAGAAATGTATTTGATCACATCTAGTCAAATGGTATAAATGAGGCTCACCTGATCGCTGTCGTGCCCTTGCCAGCTGTCAGTGACCTGAAACAATTAAGTAAAATAATAAGTACACATGAGTTACAGATTTGAAGAATACAAGTTTTTGAAAAATAGCCCAATATAATATTTACGCATTATGAAACATTTCTTTAGGCACAGCCGCACTATAACTGCAAGCTACTTTAAATGCTTATTTAATTATTCTTCAATTAATAAGTATCTAGTACCAGTAAAGAAAGGTATATTTCATGTCAAAGACGAGTGTTCTACAGGTTGTACGAATATTATAGACATTACATGCGAGGCCTAGACAATATTCACAGATTAGTGGCATGTTAAGCTTCCAATAATATACTCACTAAATCTGCACTGTTTTAACACTGCAACATGATACACCAAGTCAAATTGATCATATTATTGTTGACGGAAGACATGGAAGCAATATTTTGGACCTGAAAATTCTGCAGTTCATGAATGGTGATGCAAACCAGCATTTGGTAAGAACAAAAATAAAGAATAAGGATTTTTACACAAAAATAAAATAAGATAACAGAACATTGGAATCTGGAAAAACTACAAAGTGATGAGAACCGAAAAAAATATGAACAAGGAATTACAACATGGAAAAACTCTGGGAGAAAATGTCTGAAGCAATTACAAAAGCGACGGCAAGAGTTGCGGGGAAAAATTAAAACAAATTAAAAAAACTAGGAAATGGTTTAATGAGGAACTTCAGATACAATTGCGTAAGAGACAACTAGCAACAATGAGAAGCTGTTGAAAACAGGGAAATAAAGGGTCCGGTAATGAAACGGGATAATTTGAGGTGGAGTTTAGAGCTCGTAAGGTGGTGGTAGGGACGAAGGTCGACAACCCCTCACCATCAGCATGAGTTACCATTTAGTTTGCAATGGTCGCATTCGGTGCACTCAACTGTTTAGAAAGAAATTTAACTATTTTTAAAAAAATGAATTTTTTATGGCGTTATTGTCCTACAACAGCCCATCTAACGAATAACACATTGGTTAAATTCGGCTGGAAGGTACTGACTCACTCCCCATATAGTCCGGACTTGACTCCAAGTGACTGCCATTTCTTTGGACCAATCAAAAAGTTTTTGGGAGGCAAGCGGTTTGCCTCTAATGAGGAAGTAAAGGATGCGGTGCAAACTTGGCTACGTCGTCAACCAAAAGATTTTTTTTTTGACGGGAATACAGAAGCTATCGAAGCGATCGCGATGGAACAAGTGTATTTTATGTTGCTTAGAAAAAATATGTATATATAACATTAATTTTGTAGCTTGTATCAACCAGAAAAAAATTAAATGATGTTCAAATTTAAATCACCCTCGTACTTCAGGAAGAAAAGATTATTTTAAAACTTTGCTCAATGTGGAGTCGTAAGAGAGACATGAGGAAAGCTTATATTTAATAGTAGACCTATCTATAGAACCGTCAACTTTGAAAGAAACAGTGAGAGCAATAACAAAAGTTAAAAATTTTAAGGCACAAGGCTCCGATAATATAACAGCAGAATTTTTCAAGTATTGATCAGAAGCACCATACAGTCGACTTCATAAATTGATCACTCTGATTTGGATAAAAGAAAACATACCAATTAAATGGCAAGAGAACATGGTAGTACCTACCCACAAAAAGAGCCAGAACAAAGAGGAATATCTCTAATTAACTCGACATACGAAGTACTACCGAATATCTTTCTAGATAGACTGACCTCTGGAACCAACAAACATACTCGTGGAACATGAATTTTGTCCTATTCCTGCATTGACAGTTAGGTACAGATTTGTATAGATTTAGGTAGATACCTGCCACTTGAACGTGCGGCCAAACTATAGTCCTAGATGCAAGCATCTTCGTTAAAAGAACATATTAAAAGTAATTTAATAAGCGTTAGTGAGGAACTATAAATAAATTGTCTGAATTATAGGTGAAAAACAATTCCAATAAACAGTGTTCCAATCTATTACCAGCCGTCAGTGACCGAAGCACCTCTTAATTACGTATCGCCAATAATTAATTGCTAACAGTTCTGGAATGTTGCAATGTTTAAGCGAATTCTGGAAACCGCAATACATCATTGGACCAGAAGTTGCTAAATTCACCTCCGAGAATTTTAATTAACAGCATTTAGCAGCTTAATTGTTCAACGGTGTTACAAATTTTTTTTACTAAACTCCGCTTTATAAAAAAAAAATTGGATAAGAAAAAATACTCCATAAATACCGGACCATTACTTAACGTGTAGCACAGAAACGTAGCACCGGAATACGAAAACGGCTGTTTATAAAGACTGCCATAGATCTTTTAGGCAGCGAAGAAAATACTGTAGAAACTCACGTAGCAATTTAGTGAGTACCTTGTAGGTTGGGAATAGGGTAGTTAAATACAAGCCACAACTTTCGCGAGCAAAGTTCCTTCTTAGTACGTCTTCAAAATTAAAGACATAATACTTGGAGTGTAATAAATATATCTCTACTCGACTAAACAACGAAAGGTGCTATATTTAACGTCACAATGAACTAGTCAGTATTTCTGAGGATTCGAGTCATTATTTATGTGAGGGGGTACAATTTCCACTTACAGCGGAAGTACAGTAGTTTAACCGCATCGGAAACGGTGCGGTCTTATTTTCCCTTTCGGATCTTCAGGGAATACGGAAGTAAATACATATTTGCATATGGATGTTGCAGTATAGCAACCTAAGTGAATAATCTAAAGTTTCTGCTGTGCATATGAACAACACAAAAAAATAATTGTAATGTTGTTGTTAGAGCTGCGGTTTTTAATAGCTTTGGAGTTTGAATCTAATCCCCACTAACCTATCAAAGCACAACTGCAAAGTTTACACAGTTTATAAGAAGATTTGTGTTCTTTGATATCTGTTTCGACAAGAAGTTTTTATGTATGCTCTAGTTGTTTATTACCATACAAACTACCTTCTCCTTACAAGGATGTGCTGTTATTATTTTGTTAAATTATTTGGCTGTTATTAAATTAATTAATTAAAATATTTTCTGAAGGATGAAAACCACTTAAGATATAAAATCCTAATAATCTAAATGGTTCGTATCTTATTCATGAAAGTTTCGTGAACCACAAGCGAGTCACATACCTAACTCATTTTAATTTCAAAAATGGATGTTTTCGAAAATAAAATACAAACAGTAAAGCATTGCTCCTTTTAAAATGATTACTCTAAAAACATTTTTTTATATGAGTTATGAAAAACCCAAATACATTGTAATATTTTAGATATTCAATGCACTCAGTTTAATTACTAGACAACCAGGTATGTACATTTACTAACAATTCCTGCTGGGATAATAAATTTCTAATAACAAGTGTTGACCATCTGTTAAAGAGCACTAAAAGCGAATGACCATTACAAACGGCGCCTTTCGCAAAAATTAATACCTTGATCAAAATGCTACGCCTTGAATTTAATGTGGTATTTTAGTTGCCATCCAAATTTAAATAACACGTAGGCAACACAAATGACTACAAATTGAACGGTGCATTGCAAACAGTGCTAAAAATTAAATTGTGACATGTTTCATCATAAATTGAAACAAACGAATAAATCTTGTAACATCCTGAATGGATGAAAATGCAAATGCATATTTATTTAGAGGCATTTCGAAACGGAATTAATAAACTGTTAATAAACGTTGCAAATTAATTTATTTTGCCATTTTGTGAAGATAAGAGAAAGTAACAAAACCAAGTTATTCAAGCACAATAAAATCTTTACGTGACAAATAACTATAGGAATGATTATTGTAATAAAACTGCAACAACGGATAATGTGTAAACTTTGGCCAAACATATCTCGCATTCGCAGCAGCAGAAGAGATAGACGGGTGTAATTGAAATAAGGAACGTATGGTTATACAAACTAAAACTACCGCAACGTGAAAAGCCCATTTAGTACCTATATAACCCTCTATATCTACTGGATTATTAACCTCCATTAGCGCCGAATTCTGTAAACGTGAACAATGGCTATCGCGAGTTCCGATATATAACGTTCCAGCCGGTAACCAAACTCGGACAGGCTACGGATAATAAATTTTACACATCACTGTAACACCCCCGAAAAAAAATATTTCACAAATACCGTTACATTCTAAAAGTGACGGACGTAATTCTGCGAAGCGTGGGTCGTTGCGACTTATGAGTTAGCACGGGTACGTCTGTCAGTCGAAAACGTCGTTTTATTGTTTGTTTTTAAATTAAGGGTTAAATTGTAATGGAAGGTTCATATTAAAGCCGAATAAAGCAGAAGTCTCGACGATGAGTTTCCCGAATTAATTGACATCATTTTTCATTTCGAAATTAACACTCTCGTTGTCATTAATACGAGTTTGAAATTTACCATTTGAAAGGACGTTTTTAATTCAACCGATAAATTCTGTTTAAAGTTTTTTATTTCGCAAGAAGGAATTCAAACCAGATGAAGCCGTTATTTCGCGGAAAAGTCGGATAATAAAATGAATTTTTAAAATGCATCTGCTTTTTTGCGGATAGACGCATACATCAAGCAAAATGGTTGGTAATAGTGGAAATGTCCAGAATTGAAACTGAATAGGGAATGAGGCTACAATGGAAATGGAACTCACTAAAACTAAACAGTTTCATGTCAGTCCTGAAAGTTTGATTGTATCGTTAATGACTGTAGAGACTGCATTTTCGATTCTTTTTTATCAGTTTAATCAACATTTCCTATTAATTTAGCTTACTCTTTTTTATTGTACATTACCTTGCTCATGTAAAGTGGTTAACTTCATTTCAATTTAATAAATGTCACTATTTGCTGACATGCTTTTTAAAATGTTCAAATGACAAGGTTAATAAAAACTTTAAATTGAATATTCAATTTGTTTGTTAATTGATTTTTTGCTATGTTATAAGCACAATGTCAGAAATTAGACAAAGGAAATCATATTATAATATCTCATTTTTGGGTATCTATTGTCTGCAACCATCTGCTGATAATACGTAACATTATATTATGTACATTAATTATTGCTAACGGTTATTCAATTAGGCTTACAACATGCAATACCTAACTAGAATGCAGTCTGGTCTTTTTTTAAATGGATTTGAAGTTATGCACTATGAGCCATATTCAGAGCTGTTTCTTAAGTTCAACGACGCAAAATATAGTCGGGACTCTAACAAAAGCAAGCACTTAAACTGAAGAAACAACTCTGAATATGGCTCTACATGTCATGCAAATTTGGAAGTTGCCCGTTGTACAGGGTGTCTGATTACAGCCAAAATTGAGCTTTAATTAAAAGTAACACTAATTTTCTACCGCATAAAAAAGCTCGACTGTATTTTTGAACTAATTACAAAAAAGTATGCTCTGTTAAAATGCTATTGATTGTTCAATATAACCACTTTCAAATACAGGTAATTGCTTCCTGAAAAAAAATGATTCACCGCAATCGAAAAGCGTAAGTCACAAAAAATCTTGACCAAAACAACGTTTCTTTTGTCAAATTTAAGCATTTGTTAGTAATAAAGGGTTTTCCAATAAGAGGTGTTATTTTGAATAGCCCGTTATTTCGGTAGATGTAACTTTTGGAGCTGTAATTTTCTGACATTTGACAAGTAGAAACTACGCCATTAATAAAAATGGAACGATACACGCTTCAACAACGCATTGAAATTATTAAAATTCACTATAAAAATGGTGAAAATTTGGCAGAGACGGTTCGTAAAACTCGAACATTTTTGGGTCCAATGACCCCGCCGGACCATAAACCGCACCAAACAGTCACACGTTGAGGATAGAGAGGCTTTTCAACAATAACTCTTGGGTTTTCTGAGCCCCAGATGCGACAATTTTGCTTGTTGACGAAGCCATCCAGGTGGAAATGGGCCTCATCACTCAAGATGATTTTTCGATGGAATTCCGGATCATTTTCATGCATTTCAAGGACCCAATCGGCAAAGATACGACGTTGTTGATGATCGGCCGGCTTGAGTTCTTGTGTTAACTGAACTTTATAAGCCTTAAGACCCAAATCTTTATGCAAAATACGGTGTAATGACGTTTTTGGAATGTCTAATTCCAAAGAACGACGAGGAATGGACAAACCTGGGTTTTCTTCAACACTTTCGGCTACAGCAGCAATATTCTCGGCTGTTCTTGAGCGACGTGCACGGGTTTTATTCTTCACATCACTAACTTGTCCCAACAGCTCGAATTTTTCCACCAATTTCTGTATTGCGGTCCGACAAGGTGCTTCACGACGACCCAAAAATGTTCGAGTTTTACGAACCGTCTCTGCCAAATTTTCACCATTTTTATAGTGAATTTTAATAATTTCAATGCGTTGTTGAAGCGTGTATCGTTCCATTTTTATTAATGGCGTAGTTTCTACTTGTCAAATGTCAAAAAATTACAGCTCCAAAAGTTACATCTACCGAAATAACGGGCTATTCAAAATAACACCTCTTATTGGAAAACCCTTTAGTTAATACTTAAACAACAACAATTTTCAAAACAAAGTTATACCAAAATATAAAATAACATTCCATTAAATATAATCTCCAATAAAGTGTATTTTATTAGTTCATATTTGGATCACAATTTCTCTAATGTAAGCAAAACATTATCTTACTAACGAATCATTTAAACTAATTGTGTTACAAAATTGTTATAGCCATAGCAATTTCCTAACTCCAAAATTTATATATTTAGTTTCAGCATTTTTGGTCGAATTATTTAAAGGAAAAAAAATACATATACTATTTTATAAAGATAGTATACAATTATATAATCGCGTTTTAATTTTTATTTAATAAACGGGGATATTTTTGTAGTGTTGAGTGCTTGTAAATAATTTAGTCCATAACTCTAAATTTTATTAACCCATTACCACTCATGATCCTCATTGGGGATTTAGGTTTGCATTGTATA
This sequence comes from Dascillus cervinus, assembly GCA_949768715.1. Taxonomy (NCBI): domain Eukaryota; kingdom Metazoa; phylum Arthropoda; class Insecta; order Coleoptera; family Dascillidae; genus Dascillus; species Dascillus cervinus. Next base: position 12,202,867 of record OX458316.1, on the reverse strand, counting down.
ACAAATGATTTATTGCATAGTAAATAATGTGAGGCTACGTACGATTAACTACAGATGTACATTTACAATACAGAGCAGTATAGTAGTAACAAACCGTTATATTATTTCTTGTTTACAAGCAATATGTGAAGAAGGTGAACATTTGTAGGTATACAAAACAGAAACTAAATGACTGCATCTACCTTTCAAAACATATATTTCGAATTAACTATTCAAATTTTTTCTAAAAAAACTAAACTTGTAAGTTTCTTTGTTTCATTTATTTCAAGGAATAAAGCTGAAGTGGCAATAAAACGAATTTTCAAAATTTAAAAACATCAACACCAAATTTTCGTTACGCCAAAACTTAATGACAGAAGTTACAAATATATCTGGTATGACAAAAGAATGTTTTTAATTTATTTTTCCGCACTAACCATTTTTCACGTTGGTTGTCTGAAATAAAAGGACACGTCGTAAATAACATTTTAGATTATAGACCTACAAATAAGTAGAGTAACGTAGCCAAAAGTTTAGTATAGAGGAATTATGGTTTTTTAAAGATACGTAACTTAGTGGATATTGTATCACGCGTTCAAAAATATTTAATAAATCACGCAAGATAATATTGTTTTTCTACTTTGGTATCATAAGTGAGTTTTTGTGAAACTAAAAGTAGTGTCACAAAGGAACCTTTTGTGAAATGGCTTTTGGTTTTTTTTTGATACTTATTACGTTGGTATTGCTGTAATAGCACGCTGGCCGGCGTCGGGCATCTCTACCGAGCTCCTGTCAAGGTCAAGCCAAGTGTACACCTTAATTTATTCTTTCATGACTTATTCACAAAAATATCAAACTCGAGATTTTAAATTTGAAGTTTTAGTTGACATATGACACATGACAAATACCAACACAACCAGTACCTAATCCTAAAAATCTCTAGAATATTTAGAAAGCACAATTTTTAAATTTTCATGAAACTAAGAGCACCAAAGTAGAAAAAATAGTATATTACACTCGTTTTATAAGACGTAGATCGTCTTATAAAACTTGTATAATAATATACTATTGTCAGCAATCGTGCAATAAAGTATAGTTTCATGCATCGTTTCGAGCGTAGTAAAGTAGTTACTATAGAAGTCATGAATATTTGTAATTTAAATAATACGGTTTTAGATGCAGAAAGTCAGGTATTTTATATTATTATTTCACATTGGGCCTCGTTGGACCAATATTCATGCCGCGTGCAACAAATACTCAATTTTTGTGCTTGCTGTATAATGGTCTATTACCTTATTACCTTATTTTACTACATTAAAATGACTTAAATTAATTAAATTATTTCGAAGTAACAATTAATTGTTGTGAAATTATTTTTAACACCTAAAAAAGTTCAAGTAGAAAATTCCATGTCGCAAATTATTTAGCATGGAAATGCATATAAAATTATTTAATCTCAGCAAAGAAAAACAATGTTTCAGTACGAGCATCCTCATGCTGTTCGCAGATAAATCTAAAAATATACAAATCAAGTTTTCGCTTAAAATTAAGTTTCAGACATGATTAATTTAAAACTTGAGCGCAAACTTTTATCCACTACAGTTTTATAAAAAAAAACACCCATTTCCCAAATCACCGTGCTTTTAACAAAAAAACTAATCAACTTGGGAAAGTGCCAATTTTGCATAGACAGTTCATAAGAGCAATGAATTTGTCACTAGTTGGCAGCTAATAAGTAAATCTGTAAAGTTATGCAGAGGGTAAGAGAGATCGCAAAGTCCAACTTGGGCTTAGGGTATAATTTATGGTTCTTAATTCCTGGGGTATTTCACTATAAGCTACACATACATGCCATTCAGTAACCGTTCGCTGAAAGTTATTTGAGCTATAAATCAGTAACTCAAGCGTTTATTAAATTTACTTCATCTAATAATGATGAGTGTAAGATTGCGTACCAGCATCGGCCATCGAACCATCAAGTAAACTTTAGCTCGCCCGAAGAATCGGAATCGTCGTAACCTACGCAGCTTCTTCTCGTTGAATCCCATTCTGCTCAACACCCAACTTATCAAAATACGGCGGTTTTGCGGTTGATGCACATTGTTATTTCAAAGTTGCAAAGAAAAACAAAACAGACATAAAAAGTTCATGCATACAAAATAGGAATTGAAAGCTTCATTAAATATTGAAATATCACAGTTCGCAATTCTTAAGTTTTCATTCCTCCACAGAAGTTTTTTATTTGTCCCTGGCAATAAGTTAACAGTTTCTCATTTTTGCGTTAAATCTCACAATAAAAAAAATGCCTCCAAAACGGATAACAGATAAAAAAATTTAATAAAGGAAATCCAATTAAGTTTCCGAGAAGAAAAATAAACCAATTTTTTATTAAGTTAATCCAAGTGATAAATTATTTCTCACAAGATATAATCACGTGGCAGACGCGCGCCAATCAATCAAATATAAACGAAAATTACGCACGCGAAATACACAGAAAGGAGCGAACTTTCCTCCTGTGGTGCTTTTGGCGGTCGGATGATTACTAGCGGATGCTGAGCGACGTAGAGCGTCGAGATGCCCGTCATGGCGTGCGCCGTACTCCGAAGAACGTTACCTATTAGTTTTATCGACCTTCCCGATGATCTATCCAAATTTCGGATGGTCACAATTTGAGGACGGTATTACGGTCCCTTGATGTGTCACTCCATCTCGCCGAAATAACCCATTCATTTCCAATGTCATATAATTGTGACATTTGAAACTAATCTCTTTGTTATCAGGATTTAATTATTTTCTTGTATTTTATATGACGTGTCGCACAAATTCAGTCGTTTTATAAAACGCCTAGTCGTTTTCAAGATGACTTGGTAAATTGTAAAATATAGAATAAAGGGAAAATTTATACAATTTGACCGAAAAATGTAGACATTTTAGAAAATGGTTAATAGTTCTCAGCTTCATTGTAAAAGCATCTTTGATTTTGTTTGTTTTATATAATTTGTAAGTAATAATCATACTTCCCTATAACAAATTTTTCTCCACATCGAATTTTTTGGACACGTTTTTAAAGTATTTTATACCATTTGCAACAATTTTTTTGATGTAATTAATTTTTTTATTGTCACCATTTCGTTATACGAAACTTTGATTGTATTTACTTATATGAACATAGTTGGTTTAAGTGATATTGTTAGTTTAAATTAATTGTAGATTTGACTGTATGTGTTTGAATCAATTGTTGCGTCTAGAATGTTTTTGGGGCACGTCTCTTTCCAAACGGTTGTAGGTAAATATTTACGACCTGACAACTGTAAAAGTTAAAAAAAAACATACTGGTTGCAATTTAACACAATACAGGGTGGTATTTTGCATAACATTTTCGTGAAAAAGGATCTTTCTAATCCAACTAAAAAATTGAAAATCCGCTGTCAATAATCTACACTAACCCTACTATAAAATTGGCATTTTATTTTTTTGAATTTAATTATTCCAACGGCGCCGGGACGCTATAAAACCAAACAAATCAAAATCTTTTTTTTTTGTTTTCACGTTATTACGTTGACGAAATTTAAAAATTGGATAGTGCCATCGATTTCAAATAAAAAGTGTTTAAAACTTTTTCCTTGAAAGATTGTAAATCTTACAGTTAAACGCCAATGGTCACTTAAGCGCTATCCCACGTTTTTTAATTCTAGAAACGGTTAGAAGTCTGTGGAATATATTTTTTTTACTTTGTGCTGATAGTAATGGCATTTTACATCTATCAGTTTAAGGTTATATTAGTAATTTAGCTGTAAAATTAGAAAACATAGTGCAAAACGGTTCTGTCGAAAAAACTTCTGATGAGAAAAACTATATTTTTAATATTCTGTACTTTGTAGTTTCGCATGAAGAATATTACTTGCAATTTTTAGACTTATTAAACTGCTGGAGAAAGGTTTTATCTCCAAAATGCTATACGATGAATAACCCTGTATTTGTTCAAAATCTGACAATATTCCCATAGCGTGAGCAGTCATCTAGGAGGTGAATTGTAATGATGGACAGAAAGGGTTTAGAAAAATTATATCGTATCTATATAATACTAACACGATCACCATATATCGGCGGGTTAGTGCAAGAACAAGATAACTCCATTTTATGCATGGATTAGTTTAGTAGGTCTCTAGGCTTCAAAATTGTCATTGAATGCACAGCCAAAACAAGGCAAGTCTTCGAAAGTGTTAAACGTGCTATGTTTCACACTTTCAAACACTTATCTTGTCTTGGTTGTGCATTCGATGACAATTTTGAAACCTAGAGATGTACTAAACTAATCCATGCATAAAATGGAGTTATCTGGTTCTTGCAGTAACCCGACGATATATTTATCACCCTAATCATAAGCATAAGCATAAGGCACGGATAAAGTCGGACGTGACGATTTTGCTCATGTACTCCAACATACTTATTAACATGACACTTTGAAATTTTTTAATTAAATTACCTTCTTCCTATCAGTTAACTAAGTTATCTCAGATTTACTTATTAAATTTAATTACTAAAATGTTTAGTAACGGTAAAAAGACCGATATGCTTCCAATTTTACAAGAAAACGCAACAACCGCAGCTAACTTAGATAACTTTAATAGAAAAATATTTAATTTAAAAAATTTTGGTCTCATATGAACAAGAATGCTGGGCTACATCAGCAAAATCGTTAAACCAGGCATTATTATACGTCAAAGGTATACGTTCTTTTCGTTGAGTGTGGGTTTTCGGAACGTGCGTTGAAAAAAGCATGTGATCAACTAATTATGCAAAAATTTCAAATGTAGGGCGTAGAACATCTGTTACATTTGTGAACATAACCCTGTTAGTTAATAAAACTTGCATTTGTGTACAGTAGGGGAAAGTTGTCCAAAACGGGGACGTTAATGTATTTTGGCTCATATACCAGTTACAAATTACAATAAAATTCCTGTTCATACTTTAACAAGTAGTATTTACTTAACTTTAAAGAAGTAAGTACCTTTTTCTCAAAAAAAACTGTTTTTGGTATACAATGCATTACAGTAAAAAAATGTAAAAGTTCCCGTTTTGGACAACCGTTCGGGCAAAACGCGGTTCCCATAAGAAACAATGCAAAATTGTGTGTTCAAATTTTTGTTTTGTTTTGTTGCGTCAAAAAGTTTTAAAAAATTATGAAATCACTATTTACCACAGTATTTCTTTAAAGAAAGTAAAAAAACTTAAAAATGTAACATATTATATTTGACATTTGAGATCTGGCAAGAAACAATAATTTTTTTCCAGGCTATACAAAACAATTAACACATACATAGGCCTACCTATATCTGTTTGATGGCGTCTACAAAACGGGGGCATAGAGTTTTATGACGTTTTGGACGACAGCGTCACTTTGTAAAATGCATTACGTTTGACTGTATGAAAGTTATGTAATCGTGCAACTAAGGCATGAAATATAATGCTTATAAGCTACTAAACGCGATAGTATACTTACGAAATTCACTTTTGCAATAAATGTGGCACTAAGTTCAAAACAACGTTACTTAAAAATCGATAATGTTTTACACAGAAACTTTAAAACATTTACAAGAAACAATAACTGTCTGTATTTTCACGGAAGCGCGCTCAGAAGGCTGTAATGATCGCCCAGTTCATTTAATATATACCGCTACCCCTATCAGTAGTGCCCTCCTGTTAGAAATACAGTGTACCCGTTTTAGTCGACGTCCCCGTTTTAAACAACTTCCCCTAAATGTTAAATATGCCCACGACCTACTTCAAAACATTTAACAGTTCTATACATGAATGTATTTAACATATTATGTATTTATAATTTTTTCCGGTGATCGTTGATTTACGGGTCGATTTAATGAATAGGAAATCAAGCATTTATGACCCCTCTTAATGAATGATTTTTTATAAATCCATGACTTAGGTATCTAAGCCACAAAATATACCATTAAATTGAAATGGCACTTTATTTATATGTAAGATGGCAAAATGAATGCAAAATATACCAATGAGAAATAGTAATAGTAGTGACAGTAATACTATTTATATATAAGTTAGCAACCGTACAGCCAGTAAATTTTATAAAAAGTGCAGATGGATTGTCAAACTTTTGACATTTTTTGTAAGTCGTTGGTTTAAATATATATTGATTTAAAATGTTTTGCATGCTTGAGTCGAATATCTATTGGAATTTTTGTCACGAAAAAAATTACATTTTCTTCAATTTCGTAAGATTCGATCAACGCAAAAATATTGTAACCAACTTTTGCGTTAATCGGCGATTAATAATCTGAACATTATTAACGCGCTCGCTCCGTTCACGCGTTAAACTGTCTCGATTATTAATCGCTCTCATTAACGCGCATGTTGGTTAAATAACTATAAACTTCTATTTATACAACATACGTTAATGTTGACATAAAAACACAAAAGATCATATAAAGAGGATTTTCAGGAGTAATTAAAAGATGAAAAATTGTTGATGTAATTATTTTTTTTTGCTTTAAGTGACAATGACTGCAATGTAGATGATAATGCAGTTGTAGTTAAAGTGTTATGTTGTTTCTGTAAGCCTAAAAGTATAAATTTGACGGCTTATTAATAAATTGTAAAATTGCTAAAGTTATGAAACCGAATTAAAGTTTAAAATGGAAGGTAATATTATATTAAAGAAAGATTGCTTAAAATAACTGAAAACAAGATAAACTGCAGCAAAACTTCAAGAAAGGAAAACAAAAGTAGGCCACTTGACCCGCGCTTTAGAACCGCAACTGCAACCCAACATACACATTTTACATCTACCTGTGATATAAAAAATTACTGTCAATCTATGATAGTCTTCAGTAATAGTTATCAAAATGAATTTGAACGATGGGAGGACTCATAATTTTGATTCACAGTGAATGTTGAAAAATGCTTGTGCCTCTACTGGCTTATACAGAAAACAAATTCTGAATAGTAAAATTCTTGCTTACAATTAGATCAAAATCATATCTGATTTCTCAAGCTATCATAAACTTGTTCGTTTTTAAAATGAAATGTGTATATTTGATTGCAGTGGAAATTTCTTAGAATCGTTACGACTCGTGAATAAGCCTGCATAAAAAGAATGAGCAAATATTTAAATTGATTTTTCTTCTACAGTCAAAAGACTACTTGAAACTGAACTACCAACTTTTTACCTGAATTTTCGATGATTTATGGTACCTGTCATATATTAAAATTGAATATTTTAATGGTCGCATCAAACTTCCTAATTACGCGACAACGAAACTAATCTTGCTCGAAAGGATTCTGTTTGTTCAAGTTATTATATCCGCTTTATTAACTTTGAAAAGTTCATCTGTTATCTCAAACCTTATTTATTAGGAACGATTTTTCTCGTGTGTTACATTTGCTATCTTTAATATTTTGTCTTCGGTAATCTCGTTATTTTTTATAGGGCCAAGCACATTAATTACAAAGTATCTAAATCTTTTAGGGGCTATTTAAATGCCGAAACACGCAATGCTGGAACGAGGGGCACCAAATACACAGAAGTTTCTTACTCGAGTCCCTACGGCACTGTAAACATCCAGAGGGAAGTTGCAGAAACATATATTAAATAAAATGATGTAAAAAGTTTCTTGCACTTTAGTTGATTTATACGCGTGTCAGATATACAAAAGGCAAGAAAAGAAGCAGATATTCTTCTTAAACGCTTCTAATAAATATACAAAGAGTCAAGGAAAGACTACGTACTACAAAAAGCTCTCGAGAAAAATACAAGTAGTACAGCTTTTCGCATAAAGAATCCCATTTGAAAGGGGCCACTCGTACATTTAAATTCGTCGAGGAATTTCGAACAAATTTGGGAATTTCCCGAATTAAGAAAAAGTAAAAATCAACTAACTGAAAACGAATGGCTACAGATTAGTTGAACAAAAGCTTTTATAACTTCTGAAATTGTCCGACTGCACCGACTCAAGTAGAGCCATTACGGTTTTATATGAAATTAAATGCGACGATGTAAACATACCACCGCGAAAATAAATTAAATTGTATTAAGTCGTTATGCTATTTGCTTCATAATTAAGAATTTAAATCGAGGAAGTTTCAATGTATTTCCGGCTCTGCTTAAACAATAACTGAAAAAGATTTCCGGCTCAAAAGACGAGCGAGGGTGGCTTTGTAGCAATTTGAGACATGCTGTTACAATAACGAGCAAACAAGAACAATAGGTAGTTTTAATACGACAAACTAATAATGAACGGTGCTTAATTCGAGAGGAAAATGAATCTCACACCACATAATTTCCCGAGGGGACAGTTGTTTAGATGTAATGAACTGTTTCGATTCCTGCTTTTGCTCTGTTCTGCATTGTACGTTATCGTTTATCTTTTCTTTGTGCCGTATTTAAAGTGTGACAGGCACCGGCGAGAATCAAAAAGAGAATTAGTTAAACAAAACGGATTCGTATTCGTTTCACGTAGAGGTCGTAAATCTGTCCTTAAGCAAACTCATCTGTAGACCATAATTCGTTTTCCAATCGTCAGTATCGAAGCGCAAATGGAGACATGTTCAACCCGTCAAGAGCAGATAAGGTGATATGCCGCTAAATCTGTTACCTATCTTATTGTATTCGTGCACACCGTTACGGTGGGAAAATGAATTATGCAGTGGAAACATGATGTGCATTCAATTTCCCACATGTCGCACAACAAATGTTTTATTATCAACAATTTTTAAACACGTGCAAGAATTCCCTATTCTCGTAATTTCACATATTATATGAAGCAAAGGCAATATTAGTTTTCGATTACATTTATATCCACATCAATTTAAGTTTACTTTTATTAGGTAGTATTGGGGCATGCTAGACAGTAAAAGGATATAAATTGAGTTTTAGTTTGTTCAGGCTACGTCTAGGATCCGATATATTCGTCACTAAAACAATTTACCTTCTTGAAGGTCCCTTTATTCATCAAACTAAATTTATTTAATCCACTCGTTGTCAGGACTGAAATAAATCGGACATTCCAAAATTAGTGCTGAAATTGAGCCTTAATGCCTTCCGCAACTGACATCATTCATATCATTCATAAATTTCAACAACACCCACTGAAAAGATTAGTTCACAATTACAGAATTATATTATCGAATTATAATGAAATTTTTATGAAAAAAAATGTATTGAAAAATGATCGGATCATTATACTTTTATTTCGACAATCATCGGCATTTATAAAAAACGAAAACGGAAATTTAAGACAAGTTTGAAGAGAATTTTCAGAAGAAATAAAAAAACTAGTTGGTGTGGTGGTTTTACATCTAGATATAGAATATTAATATGAGTGCCAATGATGAAAGTGGCGATGGCATATTTAACATTTTGGCGGCGACGATGGTTTTCTTAAATTTATATTTTATATTGGGGCAGGAAATTGCTTTGCTTTTTTAATTTTTGCATAATAGTTTACAGCGAATTGTGCTCTAATTTCTGTTCATTATGGTTGTTAATATAAAAAATACTTTATACAAAGCTGTGTGTGAAATATATGGTCTTTCCTATACTTTAATCTAAAAGCGTAAATAGATAAAATGGGCAACTTGTATTATTTAGCTTATAGCTTGAAACATAATTTTAGAATCATTTTAAAACATACTGAGGTGATACGGACAAAATCAAACAGTTTACACACTGCCGCTCGATAAATAGCACGAAAAATCTGAACAAACATTTTTAATGTTTTTTTTTTAGTAGCATAAACTACAAGCTTTTTACTTGAAGTTTTAATTATGTGTTTCTATTATCAGTACTAAATGTGTTACTTTGGAATATTTAAGAATAATAAAAATGTAAGTTAAACACCAGTATTTAGTAAGTAACCAATTATTATATAAGATTATTTAATAAATAAATTAAATAGATTGCACTTCTAAAGTATCAAACTTGAACTATTACAGAATTGAACTTCATAATGTATGACTAAGCGGAGCAAACTGCGTCTGCAGGAATTAAGTTAAACGCTGCCTTAACTTAAATTGTAATAGTAAGTACCCGCAATAAATTAAAAGATAATTTTTTACTTCATACAAGGGTTAAACGCTTTCTTGAAAATTTTTTGCCAAGTTTTCGTCACATTAAATAGTTACCAGTTCACGAAGTTATTAAAGCGAGAATAAGCAATTCTGAAACATTTTCAAAAAATATATATATATATTTGCATTTTATGTAGTTTACGTAGTCAATCTCATAATTAATTTTAACTGTCCAGTAATACTATTAAATTCCAATGGTATTAGTTGTCTAAATTGCACTGTTCGTCGCGACTGGGTTCTAAATAGGTAACATTAGATTTAATGGTTGTCTACGTTTCAAGGCATTTGTAAGTTTTGACGAAACAATTTAACGGTTTACAAAGCACAACAAGAAAAGTTTAATTTAGTTTTCGTCATTACTCTCCTGACAAACTACATTATTAATTTCTAGATAATCTTGCTCGTATCTATCATAATTTATCAGAATAATATTGGCGCTGTATACGCCTGAAAATACGCAACACATTAAACATGTTGGGGACAGGATACTGCTTTGGATTTTTATTTTGACATAAGTATTGACAGTAGATTGTGCCCTAATTTAAAATAGAAAAAACTTTATGATGTATTTCCCACATCTGAATCTTCAGGTGTGAACAGATAAAATGGACACCTGTATTTTCATTAACTCTACATAGAGTGTTATAGTAGGTATATTAAGGTGATCAAATGGAGCCCGAATTTCTAGTTGTTTAATGTATAATTTATTTCATGTAAGTATCAATAGAAAAGTTTTAACTGAGCCAATCAGGAGTTACGATTTTGCTATAATCGAATTTAGCTGATTAAAAATCACAAAATTATCTGTACCGACGTGTAAGATTGGCGCTTGCAAGAGAAACCATCATCACACAATAAATTTTTTTAGCAATAATAAAGAGAAAATCAGAAAAAATTAACTTTTCCAAGATTCATTTTTAGGATAAGCGATTCAGAACTTTTATTAGGTGGATTAATGAAAACGCTTATAAAATGTACGACAAAGCAGAAAACGTTTCACGTCAGTTTTAATAATCAATCAATTAATTTTTTTTTTTTTTTGTAATAGTTTCTAGTTCTTACGTAAAGCATACAAAAGTAAAATTATTATTAAATTTTCCATCTATATCGTTAGTTCTATTAGGCATTGATGGTTTATTAAAAATTTGTTGATCAATAACCAAATTAAGATGACCTTTGTTTATGCATATTGTACGTTTGTAGGTCAATTAATACAATTTTTTATAAATTAATATTTTACAAAAAACACTGTTCATAGTAACCATGCAATAAGATTGATGTATATTACAAACGGCATTACCGATCATATTAAAATGATCGGTACTATAAGAATTGTTGTAGATACTAACAAGTTCTGTTACTTTTTGTTGAACTTAATTGGACAAACAAGTAAAACTTAATAATTTGATCCAGAACTTTTAAAATTAAAGATTTACAAATAATAACAAAAATGGTAATACAAATTTATATCAAAACCGGTATCGGAATGTTAGTCGCTCGTTAAACTTTATTACAAAAATATCGCACCACAATAAAAACTTCAGTACAGCTACATAAAAGTAATTATAGTAATATACTGAGATGATAACTGAACCAATTGAATTTAAATACGTTCCACTGATAAATTTTATTTTTGAACAAATTCTTAATACAAGAGTGTTTTTCGTATCTCGAATAATTAATTGTTACTTTCATAACAGGACCTTTTATTTCCTGCAAAAAGTTCAACTGCGCTTTGTGATTTTCCCAAGATTAATTGTAAATGAAGAATTTAAATGAAATTCGTTAATGATTTATGCGCGAAGATTAAAATGTACTCTGACAATGTAAGGCAATTTTCTGACGGAGTTCAACTGTAAGAAATGTTGATTTTTCCTCGGAACACAAAAACTCCGCACTCCCAAGCAAATGCAGATTTTACGACCATAATTCACGAGTTGCCGTTTACTATAGGCTTATCATATATTTCCCCGAAATTCTTCTGTTAAAAACAATAGGAAGAAAAATGCCAGACGCGTCCGGAAACGGATATTGCAGCCATGCGTATTCAATTACGACACCCTTTGTGGAACGGAAAACTGTGGGTCACGCCTTATTGGAAATACAGTTAGGATGTAAAATGCTACATTAGATGGAAAATCCTTAACGCAACACTATACAGAAATAAGTACTTAATTTTTTACTTGACGTCTTCAAATCTTGATGGTAACAGAAAAAGGTTTGAAACGTAATAATATTGAAAAGTGTTTGAGGCATTTTTCTTGAATCGAAAAATTACTTTCCTCGCGTCAAGTTTTTAAAAGTCGCCATATTTCAAGCGTTCTATTTTATTATATAGCATTCAATGGTCATAAATTAAAGTTCTATTTGCTACTTTACCTAAGAGAAGCTTACATTTTTAACAAAAGTGGTAGATACATATTAGCAGCAATCTCCACAATTTTAATGACTTTCAACCCTTTCATAATATAAATTTATATGGATTGGGTTCCTTGTGAAACCTAACGAAACACAATATTATCGTATTTACAAGATACCATGAATAGCGCATTTATAGAAGCATTGTTATGAAGTAAAGCTAGACATTATTGATTATTTAAATGTTTGGCAGAATCAGTTTTCGTTCAAAAGTTAGGAGTGTCTCGCTTTTATTTTCAATAACTTATTTTCAATTATTGATAATCAAGGTATTATCAAACCTAACAAGTTATTACGATTGTTTATTGTCAGATATTAACTTTACTTGGAATTTAATATTACGAACATTTCGCTGCCATACAATTAAGTAAATAAGTTAATTGCTCTTTAAATCAAAATAACCCCAGGGTGAAGTAGGTAATTTCCAAAATGGTAAGCAAATAGGTGAAACAAAAACGACGAATGTTTGTAAACATCTGGTAACCCCTAATTTTACAAACTGCCGACCCAACTACCTTTTTGCTAACACAATCTAAAGTTAATGTGTAATTTTGAATAATTAGTGTTTCCGACATGATCACGCTATCAATTTTCCTTTAGTTATTTTGACCACGAAGCAGTTATTGCTTTCTTGGTTAACATTGCTTATAAATTTATTCATCAATAGTTAATTTGATAAGTACTTTGAAGAATATTACTCAATTCAGATAGTTATTGATTATTATTGGTGAACGTCATATTTCGGCATCACATCGATTTCTTTTAGTCGTTTATTTTATTAAAGAAAATTATTGTTCCAATTTTTGTACTATTGTTGTCGCTATTGTTTATATCTCTCACCTTATTTTTATTGCGCTTAATCATTCATTGAAATTAAAAATAATAATAATAGTAACAGTATATACAGTGCGCGCCAGCCACATGGAATAAATTCATTATCTCAATTATTGTGCATATTGAAAAAAAATCCCGAAACACGTCATTTTTAGTCTATCACGTGATATCCTGTAAAGTGAAAATTTCATCCCTAACCTCAACCCCCTTCGAGTGACAGTTGCAACCTCCAAATTTTTAAATAGGATGGGGGGGGGGGCTTTTGATACAGCTTGACAGAAATAGCTTGGCGGATGACCCGGCACAGAGAAAGAAGCGAGAGAGTGTCTTAAGATAAGGATATAGCTAGTATTGGCGAGCGACCACCAATAAAGAGCTGAGCTCCGCTAAGGGGCGGTCTTCCGGTCTACGGCGCATCCATGACTCATCCGCCAAGCTAAGTTTGTCAAGCTGTACCTCATTTTAAATTTGCTACAACACACTAAAAAATAAAAACTTAATAACGTTTCGTTCTTAGTAATGTAATACAATAAAAAATATATCAATCGGCGTTTTAAACAAAATTAACACTGTTAACTAACGAAAAATGTTGATAAGTTTTTATGTCACTTTATGAACATTTCAATTGCTTTTGCTTGCCTTCTCAGTATCAAGAACGAGACGATATTAGTTTTTGATTTTTTTGTAGTGTGTTGTAGCGAATTTTGTTAAATTGATTAATTTTTTTTACCCTTCATTTTTGGAATAAGTTTTTAAACTAGATCATGAAGAGACCTTTCAAATGAGATATCACAAGCCCCCTTCCTATTTAAAAATTTTGGGGTTGCAACTGTCGCTCGAAGGGGGTTGAGGTTAGGGATGAAATTTTTACTTTACAGGATATCACGTAATAGATTAAAAATGACATGTTTCGGGATTTTTTTTTTTCAATATGCACAATAATTAAGATAATGAATTTATTCCATGAGGCTGGCGCGCACTGTAGGGTAAAAGTGGGATATTTGCCCCAGGAGGATAAACGCCTAACTTCGATTTTTTAAAAAGTATTTGGTAGATGTCACTAATTATGTACTGGGAGGTTGCCGGACTGTGTGTGAAGAAAGTGTGAAACTTTGTAGAGCGAAGCTGTTGCACAGTTAAATAATATCAGCAAAAAATAAAATCAGGTAAGGCGTTGCTTAATTTCGCATGAACTGCTATACCGTATATTTCGTATTTCTTAAACATGCAGCTTTTAAACTGTTCAGTTTTGTACTTTTATCAAATAGATATAATATATAGATATATAGATATATTTTTCTGATTTACTATTATTAATTATTTAATTACTCAAACAAAGGCACTTATGCCAAATGAGGCATAAATCCTCTCAACGTGGGGCATTTAATCCATCAATGAGGCACATATCCCACTTTTGATTGTTTTACAAATATTTTTTTTTTAAATATATAATACTACAATTTGTTGTTGAACCATCAATTTTTCAGTGTCACATACGTTGTTATATAATACTTTGTTCTTATTGGAAGCATTTTTTTTAATGATAAATTTCTATACTGCATTAAGTTAAGGGGGGGCATATATCCCACTTTTACCCTATGTACAAAATTATTTCTAACTTAAAATTTGTATGAAAACTCTGTACTAAACATACCAACAAATTTAAATTTATATTATTTTCCATAAATATTCGTTTACTTCCTTGCACTATAGTTTGAATGAACCTTGAACATAAATTACTTTAAAATGTCCTGAAACAGACTTAACGTTCAATTCAGCATCTAATGTATTAGATTTATGCACCTATAGATATTTTCTGAAATGGCACAACCGTGACAGAAAGATTGCACGTTACACATTTATGGGTAATCCTTTATAAAATAATGGAATTCCGAACGGCTGCAATAATAATAAACTTCCTAAATCTTTGCGGTTACCCAATAACAAATGTTCTGCTATTCATAATTTCAATTAGTCGTTAAATAAAATTGGTTTCCCTCGTGCTGGCAACTGCTAATTCTGTTAACTTCTTTGTTTAATATACTAGTGACGCAGTATTTAGTGTACGGAATAATTTATCGGTTAAACATATATAGCCCATTTAAGAACTTTTAAGATAAGTTCATACACCGCCTTTTTTAACAATGAATATTCCTATGTTCAATGTTAAAAAAACTAGTGTCAATCATCCAACGTATATCCCAGCAATCCTCAATAATACAAAATGATTGGAGGCTGACTGATTGACTATTTTTTTTCTGATCGAATTAACTATTAACAATATTTTTCTTAACTAATTAAAATGTTATCTTTTCTTTTAGAGCGATTAACTTAATTATTAGGTAATTAAATATACCTAATGTACTTACTCAATTTTTCAATTGCAAAGTAGTAACAGAATTAGAAGTATTTAATTTTTAAGCACCAAGTATTGGAACTAGTTGAAAGCTGCATTGTGTTAAAAGAAAAATCAATTCTTTAGCACTCACCTACATTTGATGCATGTCTAAAAGTCAACACAAAAAGTCTTTAGTGGTTTAAATTCTCAAACTGGCAACTGCGAAATTATCTAGATAGGTTAAAAGGTGATATTCTAATTAAAGTTAATGTTTTGGTAATTGGATCCTAATGTTTTGCTGGTACAACAATTTAACCAAATATATGAACTGATTAAAATCAATGATTATTGTTAATACTTCTTTATAGTACATAATATTAACTGAAAAAAAAAAACAAACAAGGCCATACATATCCTCTCAAATAAAGCAGAAAAAATGTTCTCGAATTGTTCTCGAAGAAAATTAATTTTTATGCCTCCAGAAACAAAGATACAAAATTTAATTTTATGAAAATGTCGAGCGTAGATGTTTTCATGAACCTTAAAATGATCTACTTATCCCATGCTTGGCTGCCAGTGAAGCGATTTAAGGGGATAAGAGCGTCGAAGAACCCATTCGGAAATTGTATATAGTTCCCACTATCATTTCTTTTATCCCTTACATATATTTATCGCTTTTCCTAAGATTTCACCAATGAGTACGACAAAAAAGCCATTTTCACGCGCGAAAAAGCAAAATACGGTGCAAGAAAAAGAGGCCAGGGGTGACTGATGACACTTTACGCGACGGTATTAGCCGGACTTTGCAGACAAGCTTTCGTGATTTCAAAAGCGACCCTTCCGTAAAATGACATCAATTACCGGCGAAATAAAAATAAACTGTCGGAAAATATCAAGGGCAGATAACGATTCGCATTTTAAGGAAGAGACCAATAAGAAAGCGTTCCAGTTTAATTAAATAATGTTGGGGAGTTTTTCTTGTGTTTGAATGCCGCTGGACTGCTTAATGCATCCGCCGGACTCGCTTTTGCCACGGGAAAATTTTCACAAGTCATCCAAGAGAGACGTCACTAATAAAAAAGTTTTTAACTTGCGGGATGGATATCTTTTTAAGGTCAAAGCAAAATGTGTTCGAGCAATAAAACTTATTGTGTTACAGTTCTCGAGTTATTGCCAAGAAAAGTGATAGAAAAAACAACAACAAAAAGACATCAAAAAGAAGAAATACTTATAGTGATATGTGCGTTTTTTGTTCATCTGCCATTATTTGCGAAAGCAACCGCGCGGAAAAGTAACGACTTCGACTTGTGCAACTGTGTTTAGTTTTATTGCTTCTACGCTTTTACGACTACCATATTCCGTAATTTATCTTTTTATTAACGTTAAATTAATAAAGAATATTTTCGGCGTATATTCCCGGAAAATCTACGACGCAGTATCAAATTTACTAAAAAGCTTCCCCAGACACTTTACGAATTACCTCTATTATTTTCCGTGTATTAGCTATTATAATCCTTCATACCTTCCTGAATGTATACGAACTCATAAATAAAAATCCAAAAAAGCTTCTGTTAAAGCCATAAAGGATTTTCTGCTCGCGATATTGCCATACACTGATTTCAAAATGATATGTAGTTTAGAAAGTCGCTGGTTACCAAAAATAAAAGGTGATTTATATTCTGAAGACAATAGCTGATATTTGCATAAACGGACGGGACGACCTCTTAAATCCGATTCTACATTATTTGACTGCGAATTGTTGCAGCTTTCACATTGACATTTATAGGCCAGTAAGTGCCATGTAACACACCAGAAACTAAAATTTTTGTTCCAAGGTTTAATTTAATTCTTTGATTACTATACATTTATTTTGATAATCATCAGCGTAGAATGAAAATTTAAATTCACAATAAACTTTAATTCACATTAAACGTACAGTCAACGTCACGTTACGCAACGGCAACGTCATCTTTCATTTGTAAATAAAAGGTTTGTGGTTAATTGAATGAACACATGTCAAAATATTCTTGTCAAAAATACTTGCCGGTCCGTGCTGGTTATCGTCAGTAACGTTGTGATCCAGTGTGAATATCGCCTACTGAATAGAGAGTTTTTGCATTACGTTCCGTTAATTTAACGTACACAATGAAAGCACATAATTAGATATTCAATAATGGTGTAGTATGAATCGTTTGGCACATCACTAACCAACCCCAAGTTAAGCTTGATTAATATTTTGATGTGACGTTGCCTTTACGTTACATTTACGTTGCTGTTACATTGCAGTTACGTTGCCGTTACGTAGAGTGACGTTGACGTTACATAAAGAGTATGTTGTTTTGTTGAGGTTAAATACCCTGAAAATTTGGCTTATAAAACAATTTTTAGAGAAGATTAGAAAATTGAAACTTGTTGATATCACAATTTGTGTTAAGATTGTAGTTAAAGAAAATTTAGAAATAATTGTAATCATAACCCAGAACGAATTTGGTGAAAAAGCAAACGCATAAAAGGAAAACTTACTAAATCATCGTCACAACGATAAATTTTTGTAATAATGATAATAGCGTAAATCTCCTGCCATAAATAATGGTAGACGATAATAGAATGGAATTTATTCAGTTAGTATTAAAATCTAAATGGTGAGATTGTAACAACAAGTTCCTGATTGCTCGAATAATTTGATAATAAATCTCAATGAAAGTCGATTTTCAGACTGATTTAAATTAACAAAAAAGAAAAATAAATCGGTCATTTTGTAATTTGGCAATTGAAGGGCTCTATGCAAGAAGTACCTCAGTCACTTTTCATATTCTGTAAATCACATTGTTTTGATTTTCAATGATCTTTTTTTAGTAAAGTAAGTAATCTTTATTGAAAAGAAATCAGTCAAAAAAACAATGTGTTTTCCAGATCAAACTGAAACATCAAATCTCACATATCACAGAATATGAAAAGTGACTTAGGTATACTTCTTGCATAGAGCCCTTCAATTGAAGAATATTGCTTCCAATTTTCACAATTTTTCTACTACCGAAAAAAGGTTGTACCTCAAAAATGCTACAGGATGGTCCACCCTGTATATGAAATAGTATAAAACATATATAAGTAAGTGTTTAAAAAAATAATCCCAGATATAACTGTAATTAAACGAGAAGCTTATTTTAATCGGTTGAACTATGTGCCATTTTGAAAATAAATTACTTAATAGTATTCATACCTTTCGATTGTATGATGAGCTGTCGGATATGGAAAACGTGTCAACGATGGATCCAAATCTGACGCATTTTTTCTGTGTGCTCTTCTTCCGGGGACACAAAGAGCACATATCTGTTTTGTTCAAAATAGTCGGTGGCATAGTTTATCCAGTAATTCCGTAATAATTGTAATTCAACAATCCTATGTTGATCGGATCTAATCAATATGCGGACATCTCAAAGCTTTTGCGTAAAGCTCCGGTCGGGCTTTCTGCTTCCACCGTTATTTCAGAGGTGGCGTGTTAGAGCGCGAACCTAGCGAGGGGCTTCTGAACTACCCGCGGGAGCTTTCGAGAATAACAAAAAATGTTCTTAATGCGATTTTTATGGATTATTTCGGCTATTCATTTTTATTATGAAATTAAGGCGTGCAGGGATTTAAACTGAGCCTTTCATATAAACTTAATTGATTAGACTTGGAATCGCTAATTTAATTTGGGTATCTCTTTCAGTGTTTGATCTTGACAATGATTAATTGAAAAAGTCTGGAAGGCATATTTAATCTAACAGAGATTGGAACTTTTTTCATGGTTCAAGACAACCTTGCGAACTTTACTTATTAAATTAATTAAGTCGGATATTGATTCGTAAACTGTTCTTTCTCGATTCGAACGGTTACAGGATTAAACCGGGACTAGGTCACGTACTGTGGATGTTGTGACATTTCTACAGTCTGAACCCCAGACTCTTTTCCAGGACCTCTGGCTCATTGCCAAGAGGATGAGAGCTGGAATCTAACCCACGTATTGTTGCACATATGGTGTATTAGTTTGGCTTACCACGCGTGTCATAACTAATTCTCAAAATTTATTATAATTCCAGATTTAATTATTGAATACTGTAATTATTTTGTAGTTACCTGAAACATTATAAGGCAGCTTTCCCAGTGTTCAAGCTTTCTGGAATTACATAAATATTATTTCGTGACATGTATTTGCGAGCTATAAATTTTGGTTTTGTATAACGCGTTCCCTACCAATAGAATTTTTTTATGTAAATACAGCAAAAATCGTTTCTGTATACTTACATCAAAATCTACAGATTTACATTTATATAGTTATGCAAATGTAACGAAAGTAAAATCGAACGTTCATTACCGAATTTTGCCTTATTTATTCTAAGAGCGCGTAAATAAGCGGCGACATTTTATGAGAATAAAAACGAGGGAGAGAGAGAGATTCCGAACTTGTGCAGAATCCCCGAGTTTGAAACTGCATTGCGGGTATCGCTGACAAGGAGCCCGAAAGTTAATCGCCCAAATATAATCAACGGTTGCAGGAAATGACCACAAGATTAACACCTTTCCGCACAAATAATCCACACAAAAATTTCAGATCGATAAAATCAATTAAAAAATAACAACGTGCAGGTGTAACTCGGCTCGACCTTCGTTATCCTTTTATGTATAATAAATTGATACGACGTGTAACACCGAAAAATAAATTTTCCACCCGGATACAGCACTTTTTTTTTTAATAAAACCCGCATTGATTATTTTCTTAGTTTTGAACCGAATTCCTCCACACGCACATGCATAAAACATCCCTTGGGCATTTTATGGCAAACTTGTTGACATTTTAGTTTCGACGCCTTTTGCACAGGAAGCGATAGAATTACGGTCATAAAATTGTTAATGCTGTATTGAATTGTTCAAAGCTTGGCTTGAACCCAAAATCATATTTCAAAAATCGAAAGTATTAAGCACACAAGTTTGTCATTCTCGGTAAACTATTCAAAAATTCCCGTTGGTGCCCGTGAATTTGAAATCAATGCCGAAAGATATTCGGTAATGGTTAAAAAAATGTATAAATAAATAAAAGTTTCTCACTGAATTGATTACGTGTAACGATGTGACCTAGAAACTACCTTTTCTATGATCGCCGGGCATGTGAACTGACATGCATAAAAGCACTAAATCAATCAAATTAAATAGATAACAAGACAACAATATCCCGGATTCATCCGGTTCACCGCCGCGACGTATCGTACTAGCAGCAGACTTTTGCACTAGCGCGGTTTGAGCAATGCAACCACCGCGCAACCTCTAATATTTAGTTTAGTAGATGTCACTATAGTCGACGCATTAACATTTCTCTTCGCATTTTAATATTTCGAAATAAATGTTTTTGATTTAACGCTTGGTTGCATCGCGCTCGAAATTCTTAAAAATTTAATACAAAAACAAACGACTTATGTTATGCAGATAAACTTTTAATAAAATATAACATGTCGTGCCATTAATTCCAGCTCAACGTTGGTCAGCCTTTGCGTTTGTATATAAACTACCCTTAACAAAGATTCTTATCTAATTCTCATGACTATTTTCTTTAAAGCAGTGGTCGCTTTATGATAAGCATTTCTAAAATCTTAAGTATTTATTTAAATTTGAGAGTTGGATTGCATTGAGTTAGAGACATGCTTTATTTATATACAGTACGAAAAAAGAAAAAACTGCATCTTAATAGTCAACTCACCAAATAAGAAATTTTAGAAACATATCCTGTTACAAGAAATCTAAAATATTGATTTAAAAGCTTACGTTTAATAATTTACTCTAAAATTACATAATATATGCGTTAATTGTTATTGTTATTATTGTATTATATAATTATTTTAAATCCTTTAAGGAAAGAAATTTTAAAAACTATAAAGTACTTCAATCCACAAAAATTAGGTAACTAGTTAATAGAGTTTTTTTAGTTGATAATTATTGTTATTATCAATTTTTTTTCCTAAAAATTAAAAATATTACAACCCAAATGATAATTCTGGCAATTGCTGTTTATTTTTTTTTAAGTTAAAACAGACTAAAACATCAAGTTCTTAAAATGCTTTATTTATCAACAAACGCATAAATACTCATTACTTTTATTTCTCGTTATCTGCATGTTTTACCATTCAAGCGATACAAAGTCGTAAATTTTAAACTAAGCTCGTTAAAGAGCAAAATCGGTAGGTAAATAGACCCCCAAAACTTGAAATTGATCATGAAAAAGGTTACGAGAAAAAATTTTGAGCCATAACAATATCTACAATTTTTTTGTAATTTACAAAACAACTTTTTTAATTCGTTAATTTTTGCAAATGCTTAATAGGAAGTTGTTTTATTAATCTAAAAGGCCTGTCATAACTACAGTTTTGTTTACTGAACAGAAAATTATTTTACACAACTCTCATCAGTTAACATACGATAACATCGATTTTGTAGTAGTGGTAAAGCTCATATTATCCCTAAAGACTATTAGATGAAGCATTGTATAAACAGTTGTACAGCACATAAAGATTAGGAAATATAACTCACTTGAAAAAATAATTCCAACTTGGCCCTAAGAGCCTCCAGATGAAATTGGCATGTATGGAAACTTTTGCAAGCTGTATTTTATTTGCTATTTAGTGGTATGTCGTGTCAAATATTTAATTGGGTAGCAAAATCGAATCGATTTAATTAATTTTTGAATTAAGCATACATTAAAAATATAAGTTAATACTTGAATAAAAATTTTTTTTATCACAAATATATTAAAATAAATTAAGCCCGTTGTTTGTACTTAAACATTAAAAAAAACATGTCTTTAATAAAAATATCCAAGTCTTATTATGGAAATGTTTTTGAAAATTATTCAAGACAAAAAGATAGAAGTAGCTGCGCGTTCATGCCTAAAATTGAGCATTCTAAAATGCATCGATTTGCAAACATATTGAGAATATGTAAATGCCAATAAACCGAAACAATATATATTTGGATAAACATTGGGTGTCGAATGGCAATATTCCAAGCACAAAGGGAACGCGATTAAAGTTCATGTTATTCAGCATAAAATTTAACACAGACATATACGAGGTGACGTTAATTATGTTTATCTGTGCAAATGATATGCGGAATTTGATTAGACGCATGGGGTGCTACAAGTTCTTGTCTCTATGGCATTAAATTACCTTTACATGTTTAAATTGAAGCTTACACAGAAAACGTTATTTGTTTCAGTGATATTTTAAATTTGGTTATCTACGAATAGATTAACCTGTTGACCTAATTTTGAGTCCCCTGTTGGTCGTTTCGATAATTGAACATTTACACTTAAAATTTGAGGCAATTATTTCACGATTAAATTCTCGGAATGCGTAATTATTTATCCGAAAGTTTTTTTAACGTGCTATTACTAGAAAAAACATTAAATTCGTGAACTTGGAGCGTGGGTGTTGTGAGTCTGTTATAGTTTATGTGAATTATTAAAACATATTTTAAGCACAGAAAAATTGAAATTTAAAATTAGTTTGATGTAGCTGTAATTCGCACGTTACAATAAAATTTTAATTACAGAAATTAATACGAATACAAATGACTTTTAGATCGAAATTATTAACCTCCCAGTAGTTATTGCTATTGTACATAATTATTAGACTACAAGTAGTTGGAGGAGTTTCAATAAAAAGTGTCGAGCACAAAAGGTTTAACTGAAAGCCAACACGAGGAGTGTTTTATCTCTCTAGGCTTTTTCGCATGTTTAAAGGAGCATCAGTTGCAAATGAACTGGAGTCAAAAAGCTTTTTTACAAAAACTCAATAAAATATTCGCTTTATGTCTATCCGATATTTTTTTCCATTTTTCATATAAAATCTCGTTTATCCTCTCAACCATATTTTTCCAACATATTCAACTGGATTGCATTTTAGTATGCACCATTTGTCTTTTGGCAAAGCATTTCGTTACTAACAAATGGTGAGGTAATAAAGCAGGACAAAATTTAAATAATGGCTGAAGCTTGAGCGAGTGAGTCTCTATATCTGTTCTTACCTATTTGGCAAATGAACATAAGCAGACCTGTTTAATTAAAAGTGACGTTTACAACGTCTGCTCCGCGTGTGTTAGACATGACGCGTCGTCCGCATATGCGATTTAAAAATAAACCAGAAAGCCTATTAGAGTGATATTAATTTGGTTCTCTCACGAAAAAATCGAAATTTCCGTGCTAAGCTTTATATTATGCGAAATCGACAAATATCTATAAAAGTCATAACGAGTGTTCGTGACAAAGTTATAAACCTCTTACGAACGTGTACCACCTGGTGCACACCTGCGTCTAATATAAGTACGATAAGAATATTTATTTGCAAATTTACACCTTAAATTAGTAAACATCAAAAAGGAACATTTTAAATCGTCGTGACTCATAGTATAAAAGTGATGGCTATACATTAAGCATGTTGTGCAAGTAAAATAAATACAGCCTGGAAAATATATGGTGTAAAATAAACTTATGAAGGAGACGTATAATCAATACCGAAGTTATTTCTTACTTCGTGTTCAAGTCTCCAGATGTCATGATCTAATAAAAATCTTTTCTAAAACGCAATCAAATCGCCTTGACTGATTAATACTCTTCAACGGAACCTATTTTTCGGTATTATAATAGAATCTAATTGTGGTGATCGCCCCTAAGACGGTACAATATTGGCCATTACATAAAGCTGGTGTCCTAAACTTATATTAAGATTTATTAAAGAGTAAAATGTGAACAATGTGTTAATAAATAATAATTCATTACTGGGACAAATGTTTGCATGTTTGTGTCCAATTTAATTCATTTCGGCAACGTATAGGGTGAATACAGGTGATCCAAAATTAGGATGACCTGTTGAATCGAGGCCTGCTAAAACTGTGGAAAGTTGAAGAATAGGTGCTGTCAGATTGGCGAATGTAAATGTCTCTTAGTGCCAATGTAGTTTATATACCCAAAACAACTATTTCAAATTCGTGTTATAATGATTTGAACATGAAAAGGCTATCTGTAGATTATTTTCGAAAAAGTGAATTTTTTAAGAAAATTGATTCGCTCTTGAAGATGACTTTTTCTTGCGAATTGTCCTATGCTATGTGGACCCTTTCACTGTAAAAATGCATTCAGTTGATAAGGGTTCTCCATTATCAACAAAGCCTGAATTTACTCTTCCGCTAGAAAATTAATGGCTATATTGCAATGTAGCAGGTGCAGCAGGTTGATCGAATACGGGGGGAAACAATTTAGAACTTGAAGAATGTTTTAGAATAACAACAACCACGAAGACAAAATATTTCATTTTGTAAAACAACTACAGGGTTCCAGCATGGGAACTCACTGAGCTGCGACATCCACCATACAATTCAGATTTAGCATTCTACGATTTTTTAAATTGAAAAATGTAGATAAGAACATTATGCTTTCTTAATATCAGTATCAGTCTGAAAACATTTCACATTTTTAAAATTAAAACAATATAAAATATATCGATATAGTGCGTTTAAAGGAGTGTGTTAGCTGGTTGTATTTTTTCCAAAAATTTTGTTTTCACTTGATTGAAAAAATAGCATACGTAGGTACTACGCCCCTGCCTGCAATGTATTTTTTTGCAATGCTTAGAAACTCCGAGCGCAAACGCTTCCAAATTTTCCAAGGTAAGTATAATACATAAACTGTTTTCATTGCGGTGCTTTTTCTTTAATGACTGGGTGATTACATAAAACTTGACTTTGTATTAGAAAATGCTTGTGTATGAAAACATGAAACAAAATAAATTTACACATTTTTGTTAAAATTTATGTACATAAATGATTTTTGCGTTAATTTTTGTTATCATTTCTATAAACAATATTCTTAACAAGTTTTATTTGTTGTAATATAAACCAAATTTAGATACTTTCAATTTTCAGTCAACGACAGATATACTTACAATCGACCTAACGAAATTCCAGAAGGAAAAGGTAGAAACAATTACTTACCGTGTCTCTAGCTGCGTGATCCCTATTTACAGAATGTAATTCGGTGTGTATTTTACGTTCCAGTGAACCTTGCCTCGGAATGCCATCAAGAGCAACAGTTTCTCGCACTTGTGGTGGTGAAGGAGGCGGCGGCATGTCGTCTTCGGCAGCATAACGTGCTTTCTGCAAAAATATTTTCACGTTCAGACTAAATAATTTTTTATAATTATTATCGCGTCAAGTGCGTCGTACTGTTCGGAATGTGGATTAATTTTAAATTCTGCAAGTGACGTTTCAACGACATTCTTCTGTAAAATCGCCTAAAGTTTATTTTCGAAGGCTTGTTGAATAAATTGAGGTCAAAAACTTTCCTCTTTCAATTGGCAGTTTGTAAGCTATTCGTTGGCTATAGCACGATTCCGTCACAAATGGCCCAAACCTGCTCGTTTCGATTTATTTTTTAAATGCAGACAGTTGATATTGTTGTGGGAACAGTTTGACACATTCGTTGAAATGAATCTAAATTTAAATCTTGAGCAAACATATTTGTTAATTTTCGCAAAAACAGATTTCGTCGGGATCTGAAAGTTTTATTATTCAGTGACGTTAGTCCTCATAGAAATGAAATCGAAAATAATTTTGTTTTCCCCTTGCTGCTAATGTTAGAAGAGTAAGCAGATAGAAAGTCTTGGGCTTAGAAAATACGCAATAAACAATTTACAATAAATGCTATACTTCATATTATTCCTAGTGTGTTTGCTTACAACAGTATTTTTGAGTTAATACAGTTAAAATGTGCCGTTGCTAAATTAAATAAATGTCCACGAAGAGTCTTTGGAATCGAATTCAAATGCAGCGATCCGAATCATTTGTTATTTTAGCCTAATCTATTTATAAATTGGCACAGTCACTTATTTTTGATAAAAATATTTTTTGTGTTAAAATTATGGGTAGGCAAGAATGCAGAAATTAAAAAAAAAACTTATAAAATATAAATGCCTTCAATTTAATAACTGTTGGATTTGGATGTTATTTCAACAAAATAAAATCTTTCCTTTTAATTTTCATTATAAATAATTAATAAGTTCATAGGTATAGTAAAAGAATATTATTTTTTGTTTGTTTATGAACTGATTTTTATATTCGTGTTAATGCATATTTAAAAAAGGCAATTTTCTATGAAATGTATTTAATAGTTCTATCGTTAATGATTTTCTATTCGCACTTTTCTTTTCATATTTCAATTGAGTTGAAATGTTGACATTTATAAAACCTTAAAGTGATAATAAATTTAAAATTTTATGATTAGAAACGATCATATCGAGAATGTTGAAATGAGTTGTATTAAATTTCATTTCTGTATGTACAATTAAAAAATGGTCACCCCCAAAATTGGTCTGAAGTATAAAATTATTATCTTCAAATTCTATTTATTTCATGGAGTGATGTACGAACACAAACTGTTGGCATCACTATAATTTTTGAAAAATTAAGACTAAACATTTTTGTGAAATTTAGCTACAGCGTTTAGTTTCAGATTGCAATTCACAAAAATGTTTTTGGTTTAATTTTTTTAAACGCGTTTTATGCCTAAAAACCTATTAATAATAAATACAGTCGAACTCCTCTATAGTGACCTCCTCTATAATGATTTTTTCTCTATAATGATGTTTTTACCAGGAATGTGCATTTTAGCACGTTTTGCGAATAAATATACCCCTCTATTATCATGTTAAGCCTCAATATAGTGATTATTCTTTAACAAAGATTTACCAAAATTCTTGGGGAACGGAATTTTTGGTTATAGAAATATAATGAATGTATTGAGCATTTGGTTTTTTTCCCAAATTCCGACTACCTGAAAAATCTTTAGAATTTCTTGCAAATTCCTTATGGAAATTTCCATTTTCAAGAGT
Source organism: Dascillus cervinus (assembly GCA_949768715.1). Classification (NCBI taxonomy): domain Eukaryota; kingdom Metazoa; phylum Arthropoda; class Insecta; order Coleoptera; family Dascillidae; genus Dascillus; species Dascillus cervinus. The sequence continues at coordinate 12,175,288 of OX458316.1, read as the reverse complement.
ACTGCTATACAATAAACTTTGGGCAGATTTTTTGAACAAGTATTTAATTACATAAATATGATCAACAAATTGTCAAACATAATAAATCTTAATTTTTTGTTTTATTATAAATATCGATTGGTTTTTAAAGTGACTGTCAAAACTGTAAAATTATACGTGAATTCTATATAGTGAAGTTTCTCTATAGTGATGTTTTTTCATGGCTTTTCAAACATCACTATAGAGGAGTTCGACTGTACTTGAAAGTTGTAAATAACATTTCTTACAGATATGACAGGATTTCTAATCGAAATTTCAATAAAAGCTGATAAGGTTTTGATATTTTTATATTATATGAAAAGAAAAGCTTAAACAATCCTTGAAAAAAGCGACGCCAGATGATAAAAACTGAAAACGAAATTAACATCAGATAATAACATAGCTAACTTGTCATAATAATATCTTCTAAATTAAGTTTTTTTTTTTGAGGTGATCATTCATGTTAGAGAACCGTTTACAAATAAAATAAGTCTCAAGCCAAAGAAATCTTGCAATGAGGCAGAACTTTTTACAATTATTTAAGATGCAGAAGAGATTTATTCGTAAAATTTAAAATATTTTTTTTGGATTTTTGTTAGTGTTACTAATAAAATGGTCAAAATGGAAAGTTTTTTTTTAAGCTATCCTATTCTTTTATAACTAATTAAATTTATGTAGTACTTTTTGACTAATTTTCAACACATGTATTATTAAAATTATTAAAATAAAATTAAAAACTATTGAAGATTTTTTTATTCGAATGATTTTGTATAATCTGATTCAGTTTCATCCCTCTTCTTATCATTGACATGTAACATTTGCCTTTTCCTTTTGTAAATGGCGCTGCCATGATATTGAACTTTACGGTCAGGCTGCGGTATATATTTCAGCCATTAGCTTTTCTGCCCCATCGTCTTCATACTTTTTTCCCTCTGGTAAGACAAAGTTGCAAAATTGATCTTTTTATCGTGGACTCCCACATAATTCAAAATTTCTGGCCTAAAAGCTAACAGCTAACGAATAAAAAAATTTTTTATTAAAGCAAAAACTACACATAACTTTACCTGTTGCGGTTTATTTTAGCTCAACAAGTGTAACCGATTTAATCATGACCTCGGAAACATGGTGAACATCACGTTGACACTTTAACACGGGCCGTTGACATGAATATTCTTAACTATTGTTTTCCCATTTAAATGCAAATTGAATTCCGAGCAACGTAAATTCCCTTAAAAACTCCTTATCAAGGCTAAATATATTTTTGGGTGTTAAGTGTATTATTTATTGATTAAGATTATTGCTTCATTCCACATTAGCCACCCATTTTACTCAATAAAGGGTGAATTTATTACGCGCAATATACATCAAACGTACTAAACTTAGTACTTACATGGAGGTTTAACACTAACCTAATAGTAAAATCATTTAAATACGCTGCAACTTTTAGGAACGAAAATAGAAATAATTTAGAGCACGTGACATCCCGAAGCATGCAGGTGCATAATAATAAGGAACTCATCTATCAAAACCAGTTGGTTCATTTTCATTCTCGAAATTAAATGAGAGAGGTTTACATAATAAAGCAGGAAAATATAAAGGTGGTAAAGAGATCACGGAAAATGTTCATCCTTCTTAATGTCCTCTTAAGTGAATTTTGCAAGTTATTAATGTCACCTTTCAACTTGAGTACTGGAATCGTGACATGAAACTGTTAAATATTTAATGCGATAAAAGTACATTCAATTAAAAATCCATTAGTTCCCATAAAATATTAACGGTGTTCAATATTAATTCAATCATACCTGAACTTTATCGGCGGCCCAACAGCATGAAGAATTAGAGTGAGGCGGCGTTGTGACGCTGGGAACGGGGCGCTTGTGCCGGCGACGTTTACGCACTTTGTTAGGAACGGCGAACACATAGTTTGAAAAACGACGTCTAGAATGACGGACTATCGATACCCAATCGATCATTGTTCAAACCGCTGCTTGTTTCGGATTAAATCGAGTTGCTTTTAGCGGCTTAAAAAATTTTGTTCAAAAAACGTTCATTTTATTTTTCAACAGTTTGTTTAGTGTAAAACACAAAAATAACGTTAAAGTTACTGGCCGAGTGACGCCCGCACGTCTACTGAACGCGGGCGTCGGATTGTGTCCAGGTGATTCCCTCTGCTTGCATTCAAATTTAGAACATGCTTCAGAACTTGTAGTTCCGAAACTCCACTTCACTTAAATCGAACAATAAGCAATTGTACTTGTATTCGAAGCGAACAATGGATCAAAAACCATTAATGCAAAATGCCTACGACCGGCAATAAGTCAAGCAGATTTGCAATTGTGATTTGAGAATAATGAAAATGCCATTAAGATTTTCCTGCAACTTTCAGGTTAATATGTCGAGAGAAAAGTTTTGCCAGTTTTTCATTTAGCAAGAATTGTGTAAAGTACCTTCGATTTTTAGAAATTACCTGCAGATTTTAGATAATATGCATACCAGTGTTTTTTTAATACGTAGTTGTTTCGTATAACTTTATAAATTGCATAAAATACCCTGCAGTTTGTTTACAATTTGCATAGCTGTACACTGTTGGTCAATTTAGAACGGACACGATCCGCTAGTTTTTAACAAAATTATTAATGAAATAGTTAAATCTGAAATTATTTTGGTGAACTAATTAAACTACAATATTAGTATAAGTAAATAGACATAAAAAGTTAAATAAGTAATATACATGAGAAAATATTAAAATTGATTTACAGTGTACATATTAATTAATCTTTTTACATCTACGGCGGGTGATAAAATAAATACAGTGAATGTAGCCACAGATTCAACTCGGTTAGTTTACCCATGAAGTAACTGTAATTGTTATCTTTGTGAACCTGTGTTCTGCAAAAAAGTATAACGAAAGTTAAATTTTGATTTAAATTTGGAAAAAGTTCGAAAGAAATGAATGAAATGTTAGTATTAGTTTTTGGATATGCTGCCATAATAATTAATACTGTGTGCAAGTGGTTTGATGGATTTAAAACAAGTGTTGAATTAATTGACGACTAGAAACAGGCTGAACGTCATTTGACTTTATGCTCGCGCATAAACAATGCAAAACTGCGTGAAATTATGCGACTAAACAGGAGGTTAACCTTTCGAGAAATAACTGATGATCTCCATATCTCGTTCGGTTCAGTACAGTAAATTTTAACAAAAAAAATTATCAAAATGCAATTGAGGGTGAAATTTGTTTGTCACGCGTCGCATCCTATTTAACAGTCATGTCAAATAAAAAAAATGATTGTGCAGCTGCAACCACCATATTCACCTGATTTATTGCTTCTGACTATTTTCAAAAATCAAAATGACCATGAAAAGAAACGGTTTGACTAGAAAAAAGGTTACACAAGATGATTTTTTGAACTGTTTTGAATAGCTACATTGGAATAAGGGTATGAAAAGCCAAAAAGGGTGCATACTTTGAAGGAGATTAAGATATATTTCTAGATAAATACATAGATAAATTCGTTCATAAAAATGTGTTCATTAACCCTATTATTTGATCAGACTTCGTACATAGTAACTTTTTGGTTGTAATGAAATAACAAACAGTAAACAAAACATTTAACATCTAATTTTTGATACAACTTTCTTTAGCTGTAAAACCACTTAGGCAATAAGTTGACGATTTAATAAATTACATATTATTAAAATGTTTTCGATTGCTTTTCCCTAACTCACAAATGATCTTCCCTTTTGTAGAAAAAGCAGATGGGGAATACATTTGACGAAATATTGACAAGAGGGAAAAGCATTTGAGATAAATTGAAACACAATTGACACATTGTGAAAATCAATCGAAAAAGTCTGACTTGACGATTTTGCTGAAGCAATCCAACGCACGTGTTCAGAGATAGCTTCGCGATTTTATAATTCAATTACTTTTTTATCAATCTAATCTGGGTAAAAGTAAAATGTATTGATATGATCAAAACTTTGGTCACTGCAGTATATGCATACTAATGGAAATTATTTGAGAAATAGTTGGTTGGACATTTAAAAAAAAGGATTCCAGGTTAACTTTTTTTGATAAATTATAAATAATGATTTGAGTCGCTTAAGCGGCACAGCAGTGGTTATTACGCTTTCAGTCAATTAAGTAACCGATTCAATTAACTAGCGATTGAAATGAACATCTACTGTGTTTTAAATTATACAGTGAACCACAAACCAACGCAACAATTCGATAAATCTTAAAATATTAAATTTGCAAAAAAATCTAAAAGCGTCAATTTTTAAATTCAATTTAATTCGCTTTTGATCTAAAATTTATATGTATATACAGGTAAAACACCCTTAATTTAACTTAACTGTCAAAACGACGCTATAAAAATGTACGCCCCTTACATAAAGATAAATTGAGAAAAAAATTATTGAAAAGTTACCGATAAAAGTATATCAATAATTCGGTAATTTTTAAATAATTGAATTTGAAAAAAATTGAAAAACAAGTTATTTTTTAAACTCAATTTTACATTTTTTGACATAACATTAATTGATATCGTCGTCTTGGTGGTGAACTGACCTAACCCACAAAAATTGAAAAATTCGCTAACGTGTGTTTAAGTAAGTCTAGTTCTAACCCAATAGTAAATTAATGGCTCGACAATCGCATAGGTGTTCAAAGAAATAACATATACCTTACGTGTATAGAAATCTTTAACTGGCGATAACTCAAAACTTCATCGTTGTGCGTTAGGTCAGTTCACCACCAAAGCGACGATATACATGGTGCTTTTTGAAACGACAGTGTCAACAGTTCTCTGTGATATTTTTTAACTGTTAAAACAACCGTGTAATACTTGTACCCCAACCCTTACATACAACAATTATTTTGTCACTACTGAGTAATGGCATACAATTTTTATACCGTCATTTTGACAATTAAAAGACCTATCAAGATCATGACAAAAAGATATTGGTTACTATTTAAAAAAATCGATGACGACACTATTACTTTCACAAGTAACATATAAAAATGTTATGTTAAATGTTATGAAATGAGATCTACAAATTGGCATGTTCTTGAATTTTTTTACAAAATCAGCAGTTTCAGATTTAGCAATTTTTTTTCTCAGAATTTTTCTTATGTAAGGGGAAACATTTTTATTCACATTCAGTTAATAACACAAATTTTCTAACCCCATAAAGGTTGGAAAGTGAGGGATTTCATGAATACACTTCAACCGGTTAGAAATAATAAAAAAGCAGTCAGTAATGGGACGTAATCAGTAGAAATGAAACCATTTCCAACCTGTGAGGGCGTTACTATCGATTTAAACTATAAATCCCAAATTAACACATCTAGAGTATGCAACCAACCGTCCTCACGTGCATGGACGGTGAACGCAATTGATTATTTATTAATTATTTTTTATTACTATAATGTTGCTCGTTTTATTAAATGATTGATTGTGAATAAAATAGTATACAAACCTAGGCAAAAGTACCATTCCTGTGTCTTGAGAATTAGTTCACCTCAAGACTACGCCTTTCGGTAAAGTATAGTTCTTTCGGCAGGACTGGAATACTTTCCGCCTCGGTATGTAATATACTATTACAGGCTCGTTTTGATAATTAAAAGATCTATAAAAATCATGACGAAATAATATGGGTTGTTATTTAAAAACTTAAGGATAGGGTTATAACTTTGACAACAAATACCCATTATAATTATATATTAAAAAAAATTTAATCGAATTTAAAAATTGACTTGTTTTTAAATTTTTTTAATATATTATATTATATTGAAGTTAATTTGAAGAAATTGCCGTTGAAAAATTTTAATCTGCCGATAAGATAATGAAATATGTGTAAAAGAGTTGTTTGGGCAGTTTTATGTTAATTATGCATAATTTTAATTTCATTTTTGGTTAAAAAAAACTGCAAGGCAAAGAATAAGCAAAATTTGGTTAATCCGATACCGTTGAACTGTTGAAAACTTCAAATTCTATCTCACCCTATTTCTAACCTAATATATCTATCGTTTATAAGTTATCACAGAGCCTATACTTCTATATTTTATTTTACGGGAAATCTTTTTAATGAAGGACACAAATCATCAAATCCAGAAAGTCAGAATCAGTTACTAAAATGTTAATTAATATAGTTTTGGACAATAAAAGTGATTTTACTGCACCAAAACCATTTGATAGTGTGATAGTTAAAAAAGGACAATATTGTTCTTCAGCTCAATAGTTTATTCACATTTTTCCGGCGTGGTCGGGTAAAACGTGGTTGGCAAAAATCCAAACCGTTCCTATTCATTAATTGGAGTTAGATGAAGTCAAAAATAACTGAATGTAAACTAGTATGGTAGTTAATGTCTTCCAATAAACAACAATTACTTTAAATTTATGAGCGAAAAGAAGAAAAACTAACAAACGTTTTTATCGGTATTTGAAAATAAGCCGATAGAAATAAACGTAATTGTAAGTAAATAGTACGGCGAATTTACAATCAACAGATTGATTTTGAGTTCAGGGTCGACGTTGTTTCGTACGTCGATAAATTTTCTGCAGAGTTTGAACCGTAACCGTTTCGGTTGCGATTTCACAAACACTTGATATTATGATATAATCGAGGAATAAGCAGTCATCTATGCATGAAACGCATCTGCAATCAAATGCCCGCACGATACTAGAGCTTTTGTGGAGGTCTGGGGCTGGCTACAGTGTCGAGACGGCGCCCCGGCGCACCTCCAGTTGCCAGGACAACAGGTCTTGGTAACCATTACGCCAAAAAACGCTAAAACTGCAAATTTTACTTATTCCCTTTTTTTGCGAGTGCTTTGAAACGCAAGAAGTCAGGGATTATAACTACAAAAGATTTCGAAAGCGCACTTCGCAAAGAGTTAAACCTTGAAAGTACGTTGAAGGTGTTTGATTAATAATTAAGAAGCGGGTTTATTTATTTAAACAAATATTGATGTAAGCTCTTGTGTCGCTCTCTATATTCGCAAGCTTCATTTTTGAGCGCCTGTCGGCAATGCAGTTTGCAGCGTGGGAATATCGCGGTGCTGGAGTTTGCTGCCATCTAGCCAGAGTTTCGGCTCCTGCTATTGATCGGGAGCTTTTCGGAAAAGAGGAGAGTGGGAGGTGGATAATTTATAACCTTTTATCTCCAAATTCGAGAACTTTTTGTTAATTGCTTACTTTATATTAATTATCGTTTGCAATGTGCTTAACTCGAATAATTATCTAACAGATCTAACATTATAATTTAAAGCGTTGAAATTTTTTGGAGATTCGACAATTTAAGTTCTTGTCTTAAGCGAGCGATTCTTAAAGCGTATCTAACGTAAAATTAGTACCTGAATGTAAGATGATTGATAGGTGTCCCTCGTTATTGGTTGTTCTTGAATCATTCCTCCCTGAAAACAAATTGACAAAATTAATTTTGTGATTGTACATTTTAACCACGTACATCAAAACACGATATTAACACTTGTATTTCGCTTTATAAATGTTTCGTTATTGTTTCAGCTTTTCAATTTTATACCGATTCTTCATTAAAAAAACAATTACCGTAGACTGTGATTTTGATATTACGTTGGCGACAAGTAAAGTGTAAAATTACATCCTACCTTAATTGATCTTAATTGAGTGTTTATTGAAGGCATAGCCCATACAGGGTTGGGATAAAATATTGAACTAACCAAATATCTTGAAAACTGACGAGACGATATTAATAAAACTTTGCAGGTTAGTGTAGTGACTCATAGCGCATTCGATGAATGTTTTTTTGTTTAATTTTTAATTTAATTTTTAAATTTAAATGGAGCACTCTGTATTATAATACTATAATAGACCATGTTTTTCAAAATTTCCCTGTATAATGTGTAGTGTCTCTATCTGTAACAAATAAAAAGATAAAGCAACTCACATTTACTGAACCATTAGTTATATTAATTGCAAATTAAAGACGAAATTAGAACTATCAAACTTAAACAAAATCATTTCAAATGTTCAAAATGCAATATGCAAGCCTGTCAACAAATCTCTGAGTTACATTTTCCAAGACTTCTCTACGGATTAATTCGTATTCATCGATTATTCAACTATTCCTTGTCTCAACTCCTGCAAATTAGTTGGTTGTCTAACGTAAACACGTGATTTGAGGTAACTCAAAAGGAAAAAATCTAAGGGAATAAGGTCTGGCCAACGAGCAGGCCACTCGATGAATCCTTTACGTCCAATCCAACGAATTGGAAAAGTATCATCTAAAAAATTCCTAACTCGTCTATTATGGTGGGGAGATTTTCCATCCTGTTGAAACCTATAATTTTGAGCTAACTGCCCATTGTGTTGAAGTGCAGGAATAAATTAGTTACGAAATAGATTCAAATATTTTATCCCGATCAGATTTCCACCTATAAAAAATGGGTCTATAAGCCTGTTTTCTACGATTCCCATCGGTATGTATGTCGAGTATGGACTTCATGAATCCAGTGAGGATTGTCATTTGACCAATAACTTTGAATCAACTGTATTTTATGCGGATGATATAGAAAGACTTATACCATGGTTTAGTGCCAAAGTTGTGATAGAAGTTTGAGGCAATTCTTCTAATTCAACAAATTACTAAAAAGATGATACACTTCGTTATCAGTTTTAACAGGACCGCCAAAACCTATCATCATTAATATTTCAATAAGCTCATTTTTATCTAAATAGTGATTATGTTACACGTGATTAAATACACCTGACACTTTTTCAACAATTACCTACTACGTCGATGAATGCGAATTAAACCTTAGAAAAAGAAGTCTTGGAAAACTTGTAACTTTGCTGACAGGCTTGCATATTATTGTTATTTTAAATGATTTTGTTTAAGTTTGATAGTTCTAATTTTGTCTTTAATTTATAATTTTTAAAACCAATGGTTCAGGAAATGTGAAGTGCTTTATTTCTTTACTTGTCATAGATAAAGGAACTAAACCCTGCACAGACGAATTCTGAAAAACAAGGTCTATTATAATCTGCACGAATATACAGGTGATCCATTTAAATAAAAAAGTTCAGGATATTTCTGGTTAAATCGGAAATACAGTGACAACAAAAAATCATTCATTAGATGCACTATGAGTCACTACACTAACTTGCAAAATTTCATTAATATCGTCTCGTCCTTTTGCAAGATGCTTGGTTCCCTACTTTATCCTAACCAGTATTTTTCTAAGGAGTCCTTAGTTTGGGAAAGTTATTGACTGATACTTCCAAATAAAAAAATAATGAACAGATTTGTAAATTGTGTCAACAAGTCACCTAATTTATTTTTACAAACCTTTTATAAATCTGCTGTTGAATAGGCCACAAGGAATACGAAAATTGAGAGTTTCAGGGAAAGATGGTCTGATCAATGAGGTTGGAACCAACCACATTAATTGAATTGTTGTAAAGTTTTGCACATAAGTAATTACTTTGTCGACAACAAATTCTACTTTTACAAAAGAATTAACTTAACTGTTATTGATAAAGTTTCAAAATAAATAATTGTTTACACCAACATTTTTAACTAAATATTTCAACGATTTTGTCAAAAATTGTCAAATAAACAAAAATAAAAATTTTATTAAATTGGTTTTATTAACTCAAAAATTAGTAGTTCTTAATTTTCTAACTTACTGTTGGTAGTAATTCTGCCAGCAATTAAAACTTTTCTTGTGATCTACTCGTTCTGAAATTGTGCTGAAACTACATTTATGTACTTGTTAAACCGAACAGAAAGGCCAGAAAAGCATAAAAGTTACGTGTTCATAATATTTTAATTTAAACGCATTAATTCCAGCTATGATATCCCCCTAGAAGCATTCACTACTTTACTTTTGTGCCACGTCCTGATTTTGCTGAAATATTCTCCAAGTAATTGAATTGTAGCGCGCACATAGATTCGATACCTTATTCACTTATTTCGGTCTATATCACGATAAGATCACTTTAAATTCTTTTTATAAAGAAACGCTGTCGAAAATACAGTCGGTTCAAATATTAAAAAAACACATTACGAAAATTGAAAAAAGCTCGTATGGTAATATCTGCAAAATTACCATTCATTTTTCTACCTTTCTTGCGCATGCATTGTTCCGTATAGGAAAGGATTTAGTTGTGCAATTCAATGACGTTACTTCAGGATTCATGATGGAAAAGCGTGAAATTTAATCAAAAAGAGAAATACGAGACCTGTTATCTCGAAAATTGAGAAAGGAAGCTTGATATTATACATGGAGAAAACGCAAACAATTTTTATGTTGATTGTGTAGTTTCGGAGTTACCAATTTTATTTAACAAATTTGTTTGCGTTTCGAATCCAGTTTTCAATTTAAATTGTGAAAAATTAAACGCATTGACTGGTAGGGAAACGTATGTGAGTTGAAGCGTAGGATATTTACTTTTGATGTAAACTAAATTTTTCTGCGAGCCGCTCAGCACACATGCGATATTAAAGAGCTTTAATGGAATTTTACACATAACCGATTTTTTGCCTTCTTTTTATTTAAAATGGGAAATGAGTTTAAAAAATTTGTGAAAACTGTTTGCGTGACGTTTCAAAATAATTTATGCAAATGGAAAAAAAAGATTTCAGTTCGAAATTGCATTCGTGACCCACAAACAATATTTCATATTCAGCACATTTTAAAATTACCCCCGCTGCAATCTCGGGAAGTAACGAGAGTCACTCCCATCTCAAGATGCACTGTATTGAGAATTACATAGTCAGCTGGAAATAATGTATGGCGCGACTTCCCGAATATCAAGTTTTTAGGCTCAAAATATGTGACGCAAAAACTCACGACTATCATCAAGAGAAAATCATACCATCAAAATTATTCTTTTTCTTTTCGTAGTACCTACCGATTATTCATTGTTTTCAGCTTAAATACCTTACGTGAAACCAATATGTTGGGCAGCTTGAAAGTATTTAAAATCAATTAATATGAACTCCTTACTTTATTCCAAAACCAATTTCTCAAAATTTTCAATTTATAAATCTGTTGAGAACAAAGTTGCGTATGGTGACATTAAGGGTGCAGCTCGATTATTATCTTCTGATGACTCATTTGCCAACAATAATGCTGATACTTTTGAATCATTGAAATATAAACATCCAATTCCTTCAAGATTACTCCAGTTTCCTGATCCACCTGCAGAAATGGTAGAACATCTGATTGTCTCTGAAGATCAAGTTTATAAAGCGATTATGTCATTCCCTAATGGTTCTGCTGCTGGAATGGATGGATTAAGACCACAACATCTCAAAAATTTATTAAGTAATGGTACAGGTGACTCTGGTCGTCAATTATTGAAAGTCATCTCTAGTCTTTGCAATCTCATGCTAGCTGGTGAAGTTCTTTCTTTATGGTGCCTCTCTTTGTGCCCTTTCTAAAAAAGATGGCGGTATCCGCCCTATTGCAATAGGTTCAACTTTTAGACGTTTATCTTCTAAATTATGCAGTTTCCACATTAACGATTCATTATCTTCCTTTTTTCATCCTATTCAATTAGGTTTTGGAATTAAGGGTGGTTGTGAGGGAGCTGTTTATTCAATTAGAACTTATATTAATAATCAGTCCCATGCTGAGGTTTTTCTTAAAATCGCTGTTAAAAATGCTTTCAATTCTATCGAAAGAGACTCCCTTCTTTCTGTTGTTAAGGCTGTTACTCCAGATATATATGCTTATCTCTGGCAATGTTATGCTTATCAATCAAATTTATTCTTTAATGTATGGTACTTAGATGATAGTTCTTTAGGTGGTAAGACTTTATATGTCTTACAAGACTTAGAAACGATAATTTCCGAATTTAAGAAAATTGGTTTGATGCTTACTTTCAATAAATGTGAACTTTTCTTCCTTAATAATGTATCGGAATTAGACAAGTCTTCACTTTTGGAGAGATGAATCTGAAATCTGAACTTGAATCTGGAACTTGGCTTGTAGCTCTTCCATCTTGTAAATTAGGTACTCTTTTAGAAAAAAACAACTTACAAATTGCCATTTCACTTAGATTGGGCATCAATTTCTGTCATCCTCATATCTGCTGGTGCGGTTCTTCTGTAGACTCTTTGGGTCATCATGGATTATCGTGCATTAAAAGTGCTGGTAGACTCTCTCGTCCCAGCTGTATCAATGACATTATTAAACGTGCTTTCTCTTCTGACAACATCCTTTGTATCCTTGAACCTAATAGTATTCTGAGGGATGATGGCAAACGTCCAGATGATATTCCAGTTATTCTACGGAAAGTAGGTAAATCTTTAGTTTGAGATTTTACTTGTACGGATACACTTGCCCCTTCACATATGACTGATTCTTCATTTTCTGCAAGATCTGCTGCACACTTGTCAGAAAATGTTAAGAAAAAAAAATATAAGTAAATTTCTGATGATTATTTTTTTGTCGCCTTCGCTGTGGAAACTTTGGGTCCTTGGAGTGCTGATGCCCTTTCTCTCCTTGAAGATTTGGGGAGGCGTATTGTGCAAACAACGGGAATTCCTCAAGCCAAAGCATATTTGAAGCAACGAATAAGTTTGGCTATACAAAGAGGCAACGTTGCTAGTGTTCTTGGCACAGCCCCGCTTTCTTCTTCTCTTAATGAGTTATTTTATTTATTCTAGTTATTACTTATGTTATGTTATTTTACTTTGTTGTTATATACATGTTACTTTTTACTATATATTATCTCCTTATGTTGTTATGTTATGTTACGTTATGTTCAATTTATATAATTTAATTGTATTTAAACCATGTTGTACTCATTAAATCTGAACAAAGTTGCAAATTAAAAATTGTAATATAAATATCATAACCAGGACATCCAAAAATAAAGATAACTTTATAAGTGCAAATGCGCTAGATTAAGTTTTTTGCGAAGGGTTTATTGCTGCGGAAAAATTCTATAAATGTCAATCTAAAGTATCGAGTTTCGTAGTTTTCAGTCGCAATAGTTCAAAAGGGTTAGAAACTAAATTAATCACAGATACTTAACTAATGGAAACTGAAGAAAAAGCAAAATATAAACTTAACAAATCATTTTATAAAAAACATTTAAAATTAAATCGAGCAAATTATTTTTAATGAGTAAACATCTTTACTCGTACCCCTCCTAAAAATGTGTTGCTGTCGAATACCTTATGTCACAACGATGAATAGTGACGTAGCGGCGTGATCAGCACGTGTAACTTGGAACTTAAATTTCTACTAGAATCACTTCCCAATCATTACCATCAACGAGTAGGTGCGACATCGAAACATATCCATACTAAGAAAGTATTGATCGCGACATTTATAAACAGCGACTATTGCGCGTTCCATTCTTATTCATAATGCTGCGACGTTTACTAATTGAACTCATAGATTCTTTGATTTTCTGTTCATTAATCAATCTATTGTTTACCGTTGACTAAATCAATCTGTTTGTTTTTCGATATTTGCAACAAGCTGAACACAATATTTTCTCGTATAGTCTATGATAGAGTAATAAGTAATTGGAATAATAAATACTATGGAAGTTGTCTGTAAATGTCTACAATTAGTTACTTATAGCTAAAATTTATAAGGCACTTAAGAAATTTAAAATTTATTTCGAATAAGTTACTACTTGTATTTGTACTTTAGAGAAGGAGATATTTTTATTGGACAAACCAAGATTCTAAGGCTGCCATTTGAGTATGGCATTTAATAGTTGGGGTTAATTAGTTCGCATCACTGTCCGTACGAATCTGGGGTTCTTTCGTAACCCATTAGATCACAGACATTTATTGGCATCCCGTATATAACTTTTGTTCTGTTTACGTATTCCAAATATGTGCAATCAAATTAACCTATAAGCAGATAGGATTCGAGAGTTTTGCTTACCAGTTGAATACTTCAAACCTTAAAAAGTTAGTTTCCATAATATTCGTTATTTAAAGTTATCATCTTAGTACAAACAAACAAATAAAATATAATAGCGCTATTCAAAAGTTAAGCAGTCACTTTAAAGCGTTCGTGGAATTGAGTGCCTTCCTAAAAAACGCATTAGATCCCAGACATTGAAATTTATCGTTAATGACCATATAAGATATGCCGTCTACATAACAATAAACTGATACTGCATTTTTTAATGTGTTTCATGTAAATCGTGTGCCTACCTAAATATTACTCCTAACATATTCTGTATACAGGGTGCTTCATGAGTCACATCCCAAACTAAAACGGGTGGTAGAAAATGTGTTTTTGAACACGTTTTTTTATTAATGGACGTGTGTCCGATTTTCCATAATTTTCGTTTCTGAAATTGAAATAGGTCGTAGGAAATACATATCTAAGGATTGTTTCTTATACAACGTGTCCAGGAAATAATGTCATTAATTATAACCCGTAGTAGAACTCCTCAAAACAAATATTTTTTTTATGTACCATTTATTCGAAATCATAATTTTGTTTTGGCATTTTACCCTCCCTGAAATTGACGAGCCGCCTTGATTTGATAAATCACTGACGGTGATCGTGAATATTAGTTTTTGCTAACTGCTTAAAAAATTATCTACGTTCTTTCTTTTATTGGATACTCAAGGTATGTGCGTTTTATAATAAATAATTTTTTTATACTCACTTATTTAAACCACCCGGCGCACAACTAGTCTTTGTTATTGTGACTTGTAAATGCTTGTAACAATTATTTTGAACATACCATTTTTGGTAGTAAAACTTTGACAAGGACTCAAATTATTTCATTTATTTATTACCATAGTTGCTGCGTCGACAACAGAACTTTGGTTTGGCATTGGTTTTTTGTTCTACGCTTAAACATTCAGCATTATTATCCATAGGTGAGTAACGAAATAAGAGTCAAATCTGTCAACAATTTTAACTTGTTAATCAAAACGTTTACACCAAAAAGTTATTTCAAAAGTTCTTGGATTTGACGAGTTCTACCACTGGTTAAAATTAATGACATTATTTCTGGGACACGTTGTATAAACATGTGTCCGATTTTATATTACAACTAGGAACAGTTGAAATCTAGAAACATCGAATTTATTTGAAACAAATACTTGTGGAAAGTTTATTATAGTCCTTTTTTCCCATAACAACACTTTTTAAAACCTTTTCACATATTACAAATTTAACTCGATAAACATTTTAAAAACACATTTTAAAACATTGTCAATTTACACATTAATTAAAAAAACATTTTAAAACATTTAAAAAAGTCAATTTACAATGATTGAAATTAAATTGTAGTAAGTTTGTACAATTTGAAGCTAAATCTGACATATTTGACTTTTATTATATTGCATTAAAAAATCCCTGTCTCATGTGGCGATGTATGTTGAGTTGCATCAGCAAAGGCGCCAGATTACATGTTAGTTGCGACAAACCTTGTATATTAATTCATTTAAATTATACAATTAAATATATGTTACAAAGTAATTATTCCAATTGTTAAACTTGACCTAAATTATTGTTTCCGACGAAAAATTTCATTTTAATCGGTGAGATTAAAAATATTTAATCAGCTGGCAGAACTTAAAATAAACTACAATCTTTGTTGTCTTCAATTCTTTAACTGACGACTAATTTTAAGCAATTATGTCTTTAAGTTAATGTCGCGATCTTAATTTCGCATTTGGTGTAACCATTTACAAATTTTATGAACCTGTCTTGATTTAAATTAATAATTTTTAGAACAACACAAAAGAATGATGAACTAAATAAATAGAAATAATGGTTTGTATTGTAAAACTACTTTAAATTAGACATTCTTAGAAAGTTCCATTACTTGATATCCGATATTTACAATCATTCTCGTGAATACGAAACTTAATTCAATTCTAGAATAAATAAGATTCAAACTTCACTATTAAATGGCTGAATTTCAGCAGTAGATTCCAGCATAATTCTTTTATGTGCATTGTGAAATTAATTTTCTATCAACTACACTCATCATTATCTGACAGGTTTTAAACCGCATTCATGAAAGGATAACCATCAACAAATGGTTGTTGTCGGCCTTTCAAGCTCGTGTATATCTTTAGTTGTCATCAACCAACGTTTTTCGTGATTTTACCGATTTTTTTCAATTCATATTTTCCGCAGCCGGCTTCGTAGCTGAGTTGCTTAACGAACTTTGAACCGAGTGGGCGAAATCGCTTTCGTCTAAGAACAGATAAATTCAAAATTTTTTGCTCAAGCTTATTTTACGCTCAATTGAGCAGTACAGCTCGAAAACGTGATTTTTTGTTACCTTGTTTAGCTTGGCGATATAACTCTGAAATTGACGAAAATTACACGATTATATTTACAAGAAGTTTCTCGAGCTTGATTTTCTTTTATAACTAAAAGCGTTTCCGATTGAATTGTAAAAGCTCGTTTCGTGAAGAGATTACAAGGCCGTTAAATGCGCACTTATTTATTATCAATTCTATAAAATTTGAGAGCGTTTACATCAAAAATGTAATTAAATTAGAATTGCAAATTGGCAACGCAAAATTTATTAAATAAAACGTGCTGGTGTCGAAATTAGATTCAACTTTTTCTGTGTCGGTTAAAACATTATTAAGGGTATAGGTAATTCCCTGGGACATTTCGTTATTCAATCAATTTTTTTTAATTAACTTGTCGAATGGATGAAATAATCCCGAGTTTTTTTCCGCTGTAATTAAAAGCACCTTCAGTAACGCGGTTCAAGTTAAACATCTAGGGACAAATCCCAACCGTCTATAATCCGGCTTATATCTATTAGCCTAGACTTACGCGTGACCCTACCGTCCTTGACTTTCCATAAAGACCGTGAAAACGGTTCGCACGTGCAAAAAAAATTCAATGAGGTTAAAGTATCGTTAGTAAGCTCGTGATTTATGCATATAAGTAAACGTATATATCCAGCAAAATTTTTCTTTTAGTTGAAAATGCAGGAAATCCGTTGTTGTCCTAAACATCAGTCAATGTCAAGCCACTGGATATTTATCAAGTAAGAGCAGCCGACAAACTGAAATCAGTGACAAATTGATAAAGGCAACGTAAGAATAGCTTTGGTTCCAGGTTCACAATATGCCTTTTTTGAAATCCACAATTTTATAAATCTTGTTAATAATAACAGTTAATAAAAAATTCAACCGGAAAACTTCTTTTAACGAGGAACTTGATGACATAATTTATTACCTACGTATTTTTAAATATTATTAAGGGTTGGATTGTTAGTTTAATTTTTAGTGATTAATTTTGTTGATGAACGGTAGTTACGATGATAGATTGCTTGTGTGTGAAGTTTACATGTACTCCATCAACACCAACAATATATTTAGTTAGAAAAGAATTTTATTCTTAAGTTAACACCCGGGGAAAATATGTCTACATATAATATTATAAAAGAAATAACGTAATATTATGATTTTTATATCCAACAGCAACTCTAAAATTTTCTTGTGTTTGTATTTGTTTGAGTGTGTCTCGTCATGCAGATGATAAAAATAAAGCCATCACAATAAAATTCGACACAAAGTCTTCAAGCCCATTCACGATCAAAATCAACCAATAATGAATCTTTTAAAGGTTTACAAAAAAAATGAATTTATTGTAAACTTATTTTTCGTATGATTTTGATAAATAAATGCCGTTGGTAATAATACAACTTATAATCAAACTAATCTTGTAATGATTTTATTTCAAATAGACGTTTAGAGCTTAAATTACTCTAAATAACATTAACATAACATTAACGGTAAAGAAACCATGAACGGAAAAGTATGCAGTGAACTGTATAATTTAAAAGATGTGGTATAATTATTGTCTTTCAAATTACATACAAAAAGTGATATAACGAAAGTTGTAAATATTCACAAGCTCTTCAAGTAAGGTTGTTTTCTCGTTTTAATATCGCGAATCATTACTAAGCTATCATTAAGATAAAGTTCTGAGAGCTTTTTGAGAGTCGCTATCGAACCCTATATACCAACTGACTTTGCTCATTAAGGAATTTAGGCTAGGTAGGTCAATGTCAAATGCCATTACAATAGCTTTACGCTTTCAAAAGTTATCGTCTGGATGGACTGGCACACTTTAGTTAAACGTAAGAATGCCTGTTCCGTAATAGCACATTGTGCAACTAGTGAGCAAAATAGATGTTTGCCGACGAGTGCATGTTTGTCGCCTGAGCGCAGTGCACTAGTCGGCAAACACCTGTTCGCTCCCGTGTAGCACATATTACTTTCTCATACGAGAGTGCCAAATGCTATGCGCCAAAAGCAATATGTACTGCACGATACGAAAACACTGCTGCTACTGATTCAAAATAACGAACAAGGCTATTGTTTATATGCGAGTTCGTCCGCGTTTTGTTTTGATTTTAGTGAGTTTCGCAGTATTAGTGCATAATCAATAGCTCCGTTGCATTCCAAAGCAGTGCTACAACTAATAGCAGTTTGATCCCACTACATAAACGGGAGCGCCAATTTATAACAGTATACACATGTTTATATAGCATACAGTTATTTTGCTCCCTAGGGAGAGAAAGTGCTATTTTGCTCTCTCTACATAGACGGAAAAAATAGTATTTTGCGCTCAGAGTGTGAGAAAGTAATTTGTCTTGACTAAAACTGACAAAACGGACAATATTTCCGTCCGATAATTTAAAATGTTTTATTGATAAGAAAATATAAAAAGTTAGTTGTCATAACTGCGTATGATAGTAATTTCAAATAGTAATTGCGCGCACAATATTTGCAGTAACAAAGTTAACAAATTATTTGCACCAATTATTGTAGAGCTTTTTCTGTTCGACACTAAAGGAGATTTGGGGAACACTGTAATACTTATCGATTGATCTCTAATTCTTGTAATGTCTCGTGCGGATTCCAATGCTAGTGATTTAAGTCTGTTAATCAGTTACTATTGTTCAGTTCTCCTTTCATACCAGATCGAACTACGTACTCCATTGTGACAAATCATTTTATGGTTTAAGTGTTTTGAAAAATCAATAATTTAGGAATGTTTCGATATTAAATTGTTTGCTTTAATCAATTTCTAAACGGAAATTATACGTCGAATTAATTCGTTAACTTCGTTGATATAATTGGGGATTTCGCTATCGTTGCATTTGACTTGGGATTTGGGTACGTTATTTACTGGAAATTAATATTCCACAATATCCACCGATAATCTCGTCAACAATTTTGATTTGTTTGTGATATTAACATTTGCTTCGAGGAAACACAGAAATCGTTTCATATAATTTTACGGTTGTCACTGAAATAGAACAGTTCTGCTGGTTATAGTTTCAACATACAACGATAAAGTTGTTTGTTATATCAGCTCTTACATGGCTGCTGAATATTTATCTTAATTAAACGTTCTCACGAGATGTATGAAATCTATTGGCTGTTGTAGTACTTAATTGGCTGTATGTACCCTGGGTTGCTGAATATTGGTCTAATACATTACATCAAAGCTTCAATAGCTTTGTGTTCAATCGAATCACAAACCCTATAAAATATTTTATTGCTGCAGTTTAATCATTGTTGGCATATAAAAACACTATGCAAATAAATAAAAAATTTGGAACCTTGAAATGTTTACAAGTAAAGTTCGAAATTTTTATCTTACACTCTTTATAATATATTGCTACCAGAAGTAGTTTCTGGCACTTTTTTTAGAAGTTAGTCGTCCCCTAAGGGTGTTTTTATATCAACTTTTGTCTTAAAATATATTTTCAAACAGAACTGAAAGTTTGTTGTAACAGTTAACACCCTGTTGTACAACACTCTTCGCTGGTGGATTTTTTGTCATTAATAAAATATTCTTTTCTGCTATTTTTATGATTTCATAATTCTGGTTAATTATAAATATTAATTTTATCGCATTAAAAATGTGAACAGTCACAGATCAGTATTGATTTATCAGATAATTTTCAATATATTTGATAGAAAAACTTTCAAGACTGTGATGTATTTATTCACTCCACTATTTACTCTTGTATAGAAATTCAACAATTGAAACCTTTTGATACGCCAAAAAGATGATTTTTTACGTTTGATTAAAGATCGCTGATAGTCTTGAAATGTTAAATTGAAAAACACAACGTGCAGACAATATTAAAAAGTTTGGTTTGAATCCCCATATATTCGATATTCTACATTCCTTGTCTATTTGTCTCTGTAGCAAATGTTGCTTTCAATATTCTAGAAATCAATTCTAAAGGATTCAATCAAATACCAAAATTCCTCAAATTTTGCAAGTATTAATACGATGTTACAACGCATGCAAACAATTTAAATTAATTAAGAAAAACTTTGTCACAAATAATGCATTCAAGTAATAAATTTTAATTACCGCAATTTATGTTATTATTCAATAATACTTAAATGCAGTAGTAGTAGTAGCAATGACTCGGATTTTGTGATTTTGCATTGCAAATTAAGTCAGTTTCTCATAACCTTGTTTGAAATATATTAATTTTTTTAGTCTGAAATTTATTGCACAAGATTAGTGATTGCAAAATTATGCTGTCTTAGTGTATTTTCATCCAAAAATTGATTTGTATGTTACAGAAAACTTATGTAACTTGGACATTTATAAAGTATCTATTTAATAATTTTACAAATTGCCTAAACTATCCAATATTATGTATTTGTTCTTTTGATATAATTTCCAAATTAACTAGTTTTATCGGTATAATTTCAGAAATAAATATAGTGTTTTCATATTCTGCAGGCACTAATTGGAGTACACCTAACCACTTAAGTCAATTGGCAAAATTTAAATTTATAGTAAATGTTTTCATGTTGCCGAGTTAATGTATAGTGTTTCTGACAGACATTAAAAAATAAATGTATTCATTGCACAAAATACAGTTTGAACTTTTACTAGATTTTATTGCATATTCATAATGTGCAGATCAGCATTTACCCACTGATTTATAAAAAATATCGGTTTCTTAACTTGCCTTGATTATTTATATAAATGAAAATCGTACGACACATATTAAGAACCAATAGAAAAATTAATTTCAGTATGGTTTCCGAGCCAACAAAAAAATTCCTAAACTTATTTTTTATCAAAATCGTCTAAAGGGTCCCAAAGAAAAATATAAATTTAAAAAATTTACAAAAAACGGCGTTGTACTAGAAATTTCGTAATACTCAATAACAGTACAAGATTTTGCTTTTTGAAAAATTTCAAGATATAAGGTCAGGAAATTAAAAATAAAATCTAGATATTCGGAAAAAAATTGTTGAAATCAAATTATGATATGTGGTACGACTGTACACGGTGTCGAGTGTCGTCATAGTATTGCAACAGTAAGATATTTAGTGCAACCATGATTACTGAGAAATGAGCGATTTAAGAAAGCCTAACCCTTTAACATTGGCCAGTTTAACATACGTTTGTCGTAACTGAAACTTTATACTGAAAACAGTGAAACGCCCACTTCAAAAATGAATCTGACGGAACCGAGCGTATCGCCTTAAGTTGACTAACCTAACTGAAATTATTAGGCGATAATTTTTTGACATTTACTGTCATGGTGAACGTCAAAATATAAAATGTTTCAGAAATTTCTTGCCTCACAAGATCAAAAACCGGCACCATACAGAAAGTTTACTTCTTTTTGTGTTTTTAGGCACTGTAGCCTCTACTTCCGTATCAATATTTACTAAAGATTCTCTACCAAAGCGCGATATTTTTCTGGCTGTCACAATTTTTCGTTTATTTACAACTTACTATCGATACATTTTTGATATCACTTGATATTTCATTTTCGAGTAAAATTTCAATTTTACCTTTTATGTTCGTGTCGCAACGATTTTCTTACCGAATCTACATTCTAGCATTAATTCATGTCCGGTAATTTTCTTATCGTGCACAGAACATGGTAACGATTAATACGTCGTTTCTGTGCACTCTAAAAAATTACCGGAGATAATTAATGCTCTTATGAGATTATAAGTGATAATTACATATTTTATAAAACGCCCGAATTACATAAGTTCCTTACAACGAAATAATTTAGACAATTTCTTAAATTAACAAATTATCTGGATATTTAAGAAAATGTCTGAATTACATAAATTGCTTGTAACATATATATTATAAAGTCACAAATGAATCCGTTTGTGCAGGTTTTTAAAATGTCGTTATAACTTAATAATTTCCCTAGGAAGTTGCTTGAGGACAACAACATCCCCCGAAAGGTCATAAAAGCTTCCCAAACTTCGAAATTAACGAGTGTATAAACCTTGCAAGATAAGTTATGCGAACATCGTCTGCCATGTATAATTTAACAGAAATGCATTAGACTCTGTTGATAATTTTCTTAACGTAAACCGCTCCAGATTCAAGGAAAGCAGCTTAAAATCTAATGAATATGTACTTATTCATTAGTCAGCCCTTTGTGTAATTACAGATGCGCTTCTTAATTTGCGACTGAATTTTTAAAACGGTATCAAAAGGAACTAGATGTGTTACTCAAACACCCACAAGTTACACGTTAGGAAAGGGCTATTGTAATTACCAGAGCCGAGGTTAAAAGTCAGACGAACTAATCCGGATGCGGATTTAATTGCGGATATACACTTATAGCCAAACACGACCATACATTAATTTTTCTGACATCAAATTTTTTTGAGATTCGATTCGCCTTCGGTGCCATTCAGATTAGCAACTGTTATAAAACGTATTTCACTGGAAAATTTATGACCTAGAAGTAGATTTCCTGCAAGTTTAAAGTGCACATGCAGAATGGTTGTTTAAACTTTTATAAAAGAAGTTTTCAAAACCTTATCGTTGCTAAGTGGTGACGGATCGACAATAACAGACACACCCAATCTTCAACTAACAGTTAAATGTTAAAATCGTGTATGGTAATTTTGAATGGATTTACTCCCTTTCAACCGTGTGATTAATATCTTTGTAATAAATTTTATTATTTTATATGGGCGATAGTTACATAAAAAGTCAACCAGACTATCAATGATCCATAAAAGTCGTTACGTAATGATAAAAAAACTGCAAAAAATTACACTTCATTTCGTGTGAAATTTCAAGATTTAAGAACGATAAGTTCAAGGTGGAATGAATTTGTAATAGCGTGGAATAACTGGAACACAAGGCAGCGCTTTTGACATTTGAAAACCAGTCCGAAATTTCCATAAGAGATGAAAAACCGGTGATTTCGAATCGTCCCGTCCTAAAAATAAAACCGTATAGTGTATGGATATGAGGTTTGATCTATTTTTAAACAGATCCGTCTATGGTTCTTACGGCACGAAAAAAGAATATTTACGTTCAAGGTATTTGACCTAAGAAACAAAATAGTATTCAGCTACCCTATTGTGCGATGTCACGCACAAGGACACGTATATACACAATATGTTGATTGATGCATAAAAAGAAAATTTAGATACTCAAAAATAAATCGATACACGCAGAAGGAAATGCTTTGGTGGCGTTGTAAATTTCTTCTTGATGAGCTTTGGACCGCTGCCAACTTTTTATTCTCTTCAGAAACCGCATCGAAATTTTTGGATCGATGTGCCAGTCATACTTCAAGGACGTAAAATTAAAATTCTGTGCGAGTCAACTTAATGGAAATATATTTGATGATTTAAAAAATGTCCTGATGTTTTATTAAAATTCGCAGCAGCATAAATTGTCATTGTTCAAAATTGGCGTTAACACAGTGATCGTTTGTCGAATTTATAAAATTAAATTTTAATTAAAAATCTCACTGAATTAATGAAAGCTTTTTAAGAAAGGAACGTCTCATAATCTGCTGAACAAAATATAATTATCCAAAAGAAACGAAAAATATGAGCGAAGTAATAAAAGTAGGATGGCAGTCTATATTTTTTTTACATATTCAACTTTGGACGTTTTGATGAAAATAAAATAACAACGCCCAACTTTTGGAACCGAAGTTGTAAAGAGTGAAAAGAAAAAGTACGAGCTTTTAACGGAATCTAACTTATAGATTATGCCGAATCCTTAGACGCCTCTGCATCGGGTACGGTTGTCGTTATTTGAATAAACTTGATGCTAAGTTTCTTCTTACTCAGAAAATTCTGATGACTAGAAAAGCATCTAGATAATTCAGAAAATAAGCATACGCTTATAAACAAATAAATTAAGAATTCTTTGATTAAAAATGAGTATTAATTTCAGTTATCATTATTACAGTTTACATACAGGATCCTTCCATATTAATGGCTTCCTCAAAAAAAACTCAATTTTAAACATATGAATATGAAAATTTGACATGTATTCAGTTATTAATAAGATATGATACGTACGTCATGGACTTTTTGAGCTTTTTCTAGTATAAAAATATCAAAACCTTATCAGAATTTTATTGAAATTCGCCATTATTTCAATTGGAAATCCTGCAAGGTCAGTAAGAAATGTTATTTACAATTTTCAGGTCATAGCCAATAAATCAGGTAAGTGTTGTAAAATTACAAAGTTTTTTGAAGAAACTACGGGGCTTGTAGATGCCAGGTAGTAATAGAATGCGTTCAGTATCAGGAGCGTATTTTAGGCTTTCAAATTCTAAATCTACAAGAACGCTATTGGTAATTTCAATTTTTCAAACATTACACTTTTCTTGCTTTTTTACGTCTAGTTTATCATTAAAAAAAAACGAATACAACTATTCCATGAAATGAATAAAATTGATACCAATTTTTAGGGTTAACCATTAACGTTGGAGGACCGCATATACATTACATTCACGGAGAACTATGATTTTTATATTAAAGGAAACAGTAATTGATGTTTATCTATGCATTCGTTTTTCATAGATAAACATACTTTTAACTTTTAAAAAAGTCACGTCACATCAACCACGAAACAATATTAAGCATAATCGAAAATTTGCGACCATCATCGCTTCATTTAAAAGGTTATATGTATGTAAATTAATATTTAGACCCCGAATGTGAAACTGACGTAGGTAACTTCATTCAAACGTTCTGAAGCAACAATATACGTTTGTATAAACTTTTTAAGTGAGAGAAAGGTACCGACTTTATTCAGGAACACTTTGTGCTCGTAAGGTTACCAATATGAAATATTTTCATTGACGAAGGTCACCGGGAAACTTTTACATGTCAAAAAGGTGGTTAAATACAAATTAATCAGGTCTCACATTAAAAAGTACTTAGCGTTAATTTTGCCCAAGTTTGGAGATAAAATTGAAAAGATAACAAGCGAACATATTCGTGAAATGGTGCATTTTACGTTTCTTTTTGATCTGATCAAATCGATACTAAAGTTGAACTTTTAGATTAATTGAAGGTCACTGTTGTGAAAATTTAGCTTTAATCACGTCTAGGCAATTGCATTGGGAATTTACATTAAGAAATTGTGTTTGAGGTCGATTTTCTTTTATGCAAATGGTATGAATTCATCCCCTTAAGGAAACATCAAAACCTGAACTTTATCGAAACTGAATTAAAACTTGAGATGTACTATTAAAATGGGACTGCTCCGAGACTAAATAGATTGCAATACACTTTAATCATATTAAGCCTTGCATCAACTTTTTCGTACGAAATGCTGAACGTCGCCATAAAATTACTGATATTCCAGAACATTTTAATTTAGTTAACTTTTTCCCAAAAGATTGCAATCTTTTTAAATTTATTCAATCGTCGAAATCGACGGTAAAAAATTATTCAAATTCAAGAGGTACTTCTTACTGTTAAAAGCAATTACGTCAACTCCTACGGTATCCGGGTCCGCCCGGGTTACATCCAATTAAATTATAGCGTGAGATTAAAATGAAATTAACAGTACCGATAAAAATCGAAGAAAAAAGAGAGATTACTTGTACAATGCCACATGTTACAACCTTAGTAGACTGCATCATAAAATTTGCCTTAACGACCTTGTATGGCGGATTTATCGGCCGCTCTATTTCGTACGAGTCATGTCCGGACCGATATGCACTGGTAAGTAAGTACACGAGACGGTATTATGTCTGCATAATGGTGTGTAATTAGGTATGTAATTCACTGCCAAGACTTTGTCAAAGCTTTCGGTATTGAAAGTTTACTTACTCGCTTTAAACTAACACATCGCTGCACCTCTATAAGCGACGAAATTTATGGTAATGAGGGAATATAATGAAAATGTGTAAAACTAGTTCGTGCTATTTGATGATTATGCTCTACTACAATCCCTTTCCCAAACTTTTGTTATCCGATTCATTATTAAATTCTGCAGGCGAAAATGGTTGAATACCGTGAACAAGAAAATTTATATATACCTTGCTCTGTTTATTTAAACTTTCGGCAAGCTCCATTCTTTAGATAATAATGATTAGTTGTGTGTATTTATTCATCTAGAATAGATAATTGCTTTTGAAAGAATGAAGCTGTTTTATCGAAATTCGATATAAAGGTTTGTAGTTCCAAACTCAGATCTAAGTTCGTTTGGTCGATAAATAGGGTCCCAAAAATTTGTCAGAAGAACCACCAAAACTTTAGGCATAATTTAAAAGCGTCTAACAATATGAAAAAATGATAAGAATAACATGTTTAAGGCGTAGTAGGAATATCTGCAACTTCTACCATATTATTTTTTTCCGAACAGAAGGAATAGTAATATAATTTTTTAGTTTCTTTATTCGAATATTCTTTTGAATTGGCAAATGCTTGCGGTGTTCCTTTTCCAATTTATTAATATGTTCGGGTAATTAAATAACTATAACAGTTATAACGCACACACACACAACAACGAGAATATAAAACGACTGAATTTTGCAAGTGTGCTGTCGCATGATTCATTGCCTGCCTAAACGGTGACACTACGCATTTTTCCGACAAATGAATATTCTCTGTTTCTGGACAAATTGTGTCTTTTAAAAAGTTACATATTTAATCTATGTCCCCCTAAAACTAGTTCGAATAATTGACTACCCGGATAACTGGAGTACGGATAATTGGAGTTCTACTGTACTTATAAATAAGTGGAGTCAAATATGGTAACAGTTTTGTAGTTGCTATAAGTAAAGTCGTGAAAACATTTGTTTATTTGTTTTATTGTGAAAATGTCTCATTGAGAATGTTTTTGTATTGGTTTTATTCCAACAGAAATCCCTGAATTGCTTCAAACATTTTGGAACCATTAATTACGGTTAAACCCCAAATTTAATTGTTTGAAACTAGTTGCAAAATTTTATTTAAGAGTGGACTATTTTTTGCGGCTAAAATTCCTTAATAGTCTAGATTGTATGTTCAAAGTGGCCTCTTTTCGACGCAATGAACGTATGTATGCGTGAAATCTTAAGCCTTGTGCACATTTGAGCAAATTTACGTGCACGGACGCTGTGAGCGCAAGAATTTTTGTGCGTAGAAATTATTTAGCACACATAGTTACGCGCACAAAAACCGCTTCAGCTGTACGCGTTAGTTCAGCTTAGTCCATTCCATTTTAAAAAATTTACGAGCACAATCTTTACTCGTCCACACTGAGCACACAAGTCCTTTGATGTATTTTAAAAAACCGACAACCGACGGATAGTATTCGTGGGCGTAAAAGTGTGTGGACACGTTCATTTTTCTGTGAAAATTTACGCGTACAGTGTTTGTACGCGTAAATTTGCTCAAATGCGTACGGAGCAATATACTGTCTAATCCTTTCAAAGATTCCCAGATAGTTTGTAATGCATCTAATGAGACGTAGGCGTAGTATGTTTTCACTATTGATTGCAACTCACAAACCAAGGATTTTAAGTGCTTCCCTCCACAAATAAAAAACCAAAGTATTGAAATTAGGAGTTTGGCCTATCTATTTGTCGGGATACAGTTGATTAAGAAAATTGCAAATTACAAATAAACACTAGCTTTGTTGTGCACAAATCACAAGGTATTTTTTCCAGCTAAAGCAACATCGTCCAATAGTTCTGGAAGGTTATGCAATAAAGACTTTCTGTAATCTCTTGTTAATTGTCTTGGTAAAACATAAGGACCAATTAAAACTTTTCCTAGCATACCAGTCCAAACATTAAACTGGAATTGTAGCTGGTGCACTGTTGGAAACGGTTCTCTTTTGGTTAGTGATGCTGGTTGTGTAAATTTCCAATGCCGTTTTTCGTCGGTAAATAAAACAGAAGTATAAAAAAAAAATCGTTGTTCGTGAATATACTACCTATAAAAATGTTGTCGGGCGGAATAATCAGAAGAGGAAAAACCTTGCTGTCCGTAATTGCTCTCCAAGTAGTCATATGATCTACATTAACTGTTGATTATGTCGGAAGCTGATACTTAGATTCTCGTCACCTCCATCAAAAATAGCTTTGTCTTATTTGGGTGTACGAAGAGATCATAGTCTTCCTCTATCTGCAACTGGAGTGCTACTTGCAACGTCGACTATCTCCTCAAGTCGCTGGTAGAAGGGACCAAACGACGATTTGGATAATACTCTTGGGATAATTTTGAAGGCTCATAGCTATTGCCATTAGCAAGTGTGCTATTGGAACTAAATTGCACTTATTTCTGTCAAATTTCAATAACACAATAACTTGACCAACAACTCAAGTAATGTTTAAAAGGCCAAAACAGTCTTTAAATGTGACTCAGATTTAAAACTTTAAAGTTTAATATTTTGAAAGTGATGCATTTCCGGATACGAATTTATTAGAACTTTTTAATTTATTTGTGATCGTAGAACACTCGTTTGAAGTTTTTTCCTTTATTTTAGTCACACCATGTATAATGCCAAACAATTAATTACAACGAGGGGGAAATGTACTAACAATAAAACATTTTCTCATAAAACGATCAAAAATATTGTAAAACTAATGAAAGACTATTTTTGTAACTGTCTTGAGTTATAGAAAACGACAAATTAGGACTTATTTAATATTCTGTATATTTCCATGCGGCACATATCCTGCAAGTGGCAAAAACCTTAATGCCTTTTTGCAGGTTACAGTTTTGAATACAGATAGTGTAACAAAGCCACCGTAATGCATTTAAATTCGTCTGTGCATTTCGTCTCAGCTTCTATAGGGTTTTCCAATAAGAGGTGTTATTTTGAATAGCCCGTTATTTCGGTAGATGTAACTTTTGGAGCTGTAATTTTTTGACATTTGACAAGTAGAAACTACGCCATTAATAAAAATGGAACGATACACGCTTCAACAACGCATTGAAATTATTAAAATTCACTATAAAAATGGTGAAAATTTGGCAGAGACGGTTCGTAAAACTCGAACATTTTTGGGTCGTCGTGAAGCACCTTGTCGGACCGCAATACAGAAATTGGTGGAAAAATTCGAGCTGTTGGGACAAGTTAGTGATGTGAAGAATAAAACCCGTGCACGTCGCTCAAGAACAGCCGAGAATATTGCTGCTGTAGCCGAAAGTGTTGAAGAAAACCCAGGTTTGTCCATTCCTCGTCGTTCTTTGGAATTAGACATTCCAAAAACGTCATTACACCGTATTTTGCATAAAGATTTGGGTCTTAAGGCTTATAAAGTTCAGTTAACACAAGAACTCAAGCCGGCCGATCATCAACAACGTCGTATCTTTGCCGATTGGGTCCTTGAAATGCATGAAAATGATCCGGAATTCCATCGAAAAATCATCTTGAGTGATGAGGCCCATTTCCACCTGGATGGCTTCGTCAACAAGCAAAATTGTCGCATCTGGGGCTCAGAAAACCCAAGAGTTATTGTTGAAAAGCCTCTCTATCCTCAACGTGTGACTGTTTGGTGCGGTTTATGGTCCGGCGGGGTCATTGGACCTTACTTTTTCGAAAATGAGGCTGGAGCACCAGTTACGGTTAATGGATTGCGCTATTTTTTAATAATTTCAATGCGTTGTTGAAGCATGTATCGTTCCATTTTTATTAATGGCGTAGTTTCTACTTGTCAAATGTCAAAAAATTACAGCTCCAAAAGTGACATCTACCGAAATAACGGGCTATTCAAAATAACACCTCTTATTGGAAAACCCTATAGTTAACTGAAATAAGGAGGCGTGTGTGTATGCCTTCAGGTTACCAGTTTAGCTAATCTACATATTTATTAACTAATTGGTTGGAAACAAGTTGAATTTCAATTTCCCTCATCTCTCCACGTCTTCATAATTATTTGCATTTTCCACACAATGGAAATTTATTCCAAATAAAAGAAGACACAGAAAGGTAATTCCGCTCCGACGTGTGGGGGCGGTATTCCGATGGGAACGGCACAGATGTAAGGAAAATTTATCACCTTTAATTGTCAACAGCACATTTTCCAACTAATTATATTAAACAGCACACATTCCCTTTTATAAACCCGCGAAAAGAGATGATTAATAACGCGGTTCGCAGTTACGAAAAGAGAAAATTACTGACCTTCGATCAAAGCCCGAGGGGCCACACGTAAATTATTCATGTTATGTTCGAATTTATTACAGAAAAAAATATCACGACCAGGACTAACGAATTAATGTGAAAATAATTACTGATTCGAGAAGAAAAACAATCCGATAGGTGCGGACGCCATCTGAAGAAACACGGAAGTGCGAGATCCTTCAACAAGGAGCGTTTCGTGCGCCGAACAAAAAATGAATATGTATATAAACGGATCTGATTTATTTCACGTGCGGGCGGATACTAAAATGTAACAATTGGTTTTTTAGTCGTTGCAGCTTAAATGTTTACGATCCTGCGACAGTCTAGTGGGATTAAAATCGCAGTTTGTGACATTTACGAACTTGTATTTCCATTCCGAGTAACGCAAAAAATCACCAGAGCAATTTTCTTTCGAGATAATCAAAAAATAAGAATCCCTTCGCATTAACGTATCTCGCAAAGTATTAAATCAAAAAGATTACAGACAAAGACTACTTGAAATAATACGCAAAGGCTTTGTAAGCTCCTATTGAAATTAGAATAAAAAAAAGTATTAAAAACCGTTCTTGAACTTAGTTATTTCGCGGTTCGTTTCACTGGAATAATCGCTGCTTTATAAAAATGTCATGATATACTTTAAAAAAACTCTTTAAACAGCATCGCGTGAGTAATGTTGTAACCGCGATTTAAAATTATTGTTTGAATCTTCAGGGCGGCCAGCCCAATTCATTACTTTTTTATGATCGCAAGCATATAGTAAACGCTGTAGTCCGTCCTTCAGTAATAAATTCAAGGCGTCATTTAACCACTCATGCAAGTGAAATAGTAAGTGATTATATCTGACTCAGGACGTGATATTGTGTCTAAACCGGGACGAGTTCGTAAATCAATTTAGCGACGGTTCATAATTTGTTTACTGCTCAGTCGGACAACTAACCTAAAGCGGGCTACTCACACTACGATATATCTGTCCGGTTTATCTCTCCGGTCTGTCGAATACGATCTACCGGATACAGAAGCGCATCCACACGATTACGGTTTTTTTGTCAGTTCTGTGTAAAAGCGATGGCGTCAACACACGATGCTTTAGCGGTAATAGCATTACTATTATCTATGAAAAAGCGCCCTACACGCAAAATAAAACGTAAACAGTGGTGTAAAGATTAGTTAAAAGAAAGAGAGCGGTATTCGCATGTAAATTTGATGCAGCGATTAAGATTTGCGCCGAAAAATTAGCACAATTACATGCGAATGGACGATAAAATACGCACAGTTCACTCTTTCCACTGTCTTTTTTAGGGTCTATTCCATCACTTTCGAAAAAGTGAAATCTGAGTGATAATGGAGTTTTTAAACTACCCTAACAGTTTAAACAGTTAACCCCCATTCGATTTTTTTCAAAGGCCATTGAATACCACTTTCAGAAATATCGGCGATTATTTTATTCTACTAACATTGTGCTATTTCAAAAATGAACACGGTATTATACCGATAATTCTGATATAATTTCGTGTTGATCGAAATAGTTCAATTACTTACTATTTAGCCAAGAACTTATTTACATAGGTACCTACTTTAATTTTTCTTATTGTTAGTTTTTCATTCGTAAAATAATCTAATCAAATACCATTCAAATTTTGATATTTTTTTAAATTAATTACATTACATTCAATTGCGTGTCGTATTTTTTATACATACAACTAATTATTATAATTTAACCA
The DNA here is from genome assembly GCA_949768715.1 of Dascillus cervinus. Taxonomy (NCBI): domain Eukaryota; kingdom Metazoa; phylum Arthropoda; class Insecta; order Coleoptera; family Dascillidae; genus Dascillus; species Dascillus cervinus. Next base: position 12,143,173 of record OX458316.1, on the reverse strand, counting down.
ATAAATTCAATTCAGTGAAGGTACGGCAGCGTATTGTTTATGTAGATTATTTAACTTTACAGATTTGCGTTGTTGAGACCTATTGAGGATTTTTGTCTGTGTTGTAAAAATGTCGCTATTGAAAAAACGAAATTTCGGTAACAATTGATAAACGAGCAATTTAGGGTTTACTGGAGAAAGTGACTTCGGTCCCTCATAAAATGTTAAAAGGAAAGAATTAAAGATCATTCAACATGTCGTGTTTTTTAAGGGTTAATTTATTGCAGGGTGACTTTCGAAAAAACTAAATCTCGATGACACAACGTCAATTGTCAATGATAAACACCTTTTTTAGGGGAAACTCGAGAAAGAGACTTTCAATTTCTGTGAAGGGTTCATTTATTGTGACTTGAAAAAACAAAATCTCAATGATAATAGTGTTGTTAAAATACACAAACAATTTAAACAGAAAGTGGCTTTGACCCTTCATAAAATGTTGAAGAAAATAATGTTTTTCAGTTTTGGACACGTGCAACCAATTTATTAAAGAAAGGAGACGTGCGGGCGACCGATATGCCTGTACGGTTTTATTTATCGAATGATAATATTTATTTTCTCAGGCGACCTGTGCAGGCGGTTGGAGCGTCACCGTTTTATCGTCCACGCGTTCTGGTATACCTGCACAGGCGCACCGGAGCGACAAACCGTAGAGATATACCGTAGCATGTGTAGCCCGCAAAACTTTGTTCGAAAATAAGGCCATTGTGAGAGTTTTATGTTGATGATTATGGCGAGTTTATTGCTTCAGCCCTTTTTCTGGGGAATTTTGAGTGTACTGAGATCTAAATAAAATTAAACAGTAATTATATTTTTAACAAATTATCATAAGGCCCACCTAACTAATTTACATGTGTCTTCATAAGTGAGTTATGAATACTCTTATAAACGCAGTAGGTAGTCCTCTGCTTGCAAAAAAACTCTTGTGCCAAAATAAAATATTTAAGGCACCTTTTTTCAACACTAGTAAAATATTGGAATAATCCCACACATAATTATGTAGTTATTATTGTCTACAACGTTTTAAAAAATAATTAAATTGTGGCTGTATTAAAAAAAGGTTGATTTGATTTAGCTACGAAACTTTTATTTCAAGATTCAACGTTTCTTGTTATAAGAAAAATGACTTTAAATAAAGTATGATTTATTACCGCTGCTTTTCTGTGAGATAATCCCACTTGGCCTTATTATCAGACACAAATTCTAGAAATTGGATCAAGCTAGTGTTCCCACAGTTTTAAGTAAAATATAACTTTACTAACTGACATACTCGGAGATAGTTTAATAGCGCTCTTCATTACAGCAGCTCCACCAACATTGATAAAATAAACAGAAGTCATTAAAAAGACGATATATTATAGTTTTGAGTAAATTTATATTTTTTTAGATTTCCACTCCTCTCACTCATCCCTTCTACTTCATGGCGAATTCAGATTATATTTTGGAATACTGTGGAAGAGCGATATCCAGTCGTGAAATAGTCTAAAAAATTTAAAATTGGTTTTTAATTAGATTCATTTAAATTTTGTTTGCCATTGTCAACCAACGTTAATAAATAATAGCGTTAACCAGTCGCACATAAGTCAAATGATTAGAAATAACTTGAGGCAGCAGAGAAAATGATGAAAACCGTCTTGATTAAAAAATAACAAAAACCGAGATACAATTAAATTATATTGCGCAATAAAATTAAGTTCCCGGGCAATCCATCACATAATTCCATCCTGCGTGATACAGAGGTATAACTCCTAATTCAATCCGACGTCTCCCAAACGTCGCGCTAATGAATTACAAACCGCATATGCACTTAGCTATTACTTAATACGGCTACATATCTCACCCAGTCATAATCGGGTCCGATCTTATCATAGAAAGTAGTCTGAATAGTTGCATAAAATTTCTTTTTGAAGGTATATCAGAATATTGTGCAATTTTGAACCAAATAGGTGATGTAACCCGGTAGAACAAAAGTCTGAACCAACAGAGGCATTTTAAATGTCTGATTGAGAAATGTTTCTAGTACAGGAAGGATCTGTAAGCGCCGTGAAAATGCTGCAATAATTTCTTGGACGCAAATTCAAACTCATTAATTGAGCAATAAAAACTTGTCGAAAATTACATCAAGGTAATGTAAAAGTCAGTCGCATTCCTTCGATACTTCTTTTCAGACAAAAAAAATCTCGAAAATTCCGAACGTGCATTCAATGGCCGTGGCTCAACTAAAGATAACACAAAAGTGAGCTATTGATGCAGCTATTTGGATAAGAATTAAGGCCTTTTTTCTTTTGTGGAAATAGTAAAAACTTATTTTCATTTCACATTCGATATTTTTTTTTCGTACAATTTCAAAGAAATTCGATTGGCAATCGAATGGTTTCAGGTAAAGATAAAAAGTTGTTTTAAAATTCATTAAAAGCGCTTGTGGAATATTGAAAAAGTACTTCTTGAGTTTCTGCTTGGTTCTGTCAATTTCTATGCACATACGTATTAACTGTAAACAGCAACATCTGCTGCGTTAATTTGAGTTTAGTGGCTTTAAAAGGAAATGTAAGTGGATCAACCTATGCAAATAGAGTCCGTTTACTTCCAAACACATTTAGTGTAGGATATGTGGACCCAAGATTAACCGTAGCGTTCATTAAACGTGAAATCGCGCAACTTCACTTTATACATCAAAAGAATTTAAATTGCATAACTACACCTCTCTGGAAAGGTCGCAATTAAAATGTAGCATTTTTCAGCTTTGGCGAAATTTCGTCTGTGACGATAAAAAATGTAAAAAACGCGAAGGTGGGTACGTTCACGTACAATACATATCCCTCGATATAAAATGTAACGAAGCCGTAATAAAAAGGACAAAAAAAGGCAACTCCGTATAAAAGCGAGTAAGTGTGTCAATGTCGCCTGATTCGAGTGAGAAAGCGGGCGTGGTTCTTGCTATAATACTGAATATTTCAAGAACGTATTCTTATGTAAAGTTCAAATGAATGGGGCAATAAAGTAACCATCAGGATTAGACTACGGGCGAAAAAAGAAAAAGCCAACATTAGTAATCCATGAAGAGTTTTGCTTATATTCTGTGGGCGCTGAATTGGAATACAAATTATATTTTGTCGCGCAATTGTATTTTCTATCAACGCAATCGGACATTGACTAATACATTGCAAAAGGAGCTCGTTTGCAGGCACATACATATATCAATGTGACATACATTTGGCGAGGGAGTTGATATATCGATAAACTGATACCTTTATACAGTTAAGGAATAACGTTTTACTCCATATTTAGTGGAAAGAAAGTCTTGTCGAACTTCCTTCAACCCGCAACGATTCAAAGCATTAGCATTCACAACCCAAACGCACTATATTGGAGAATTACAATATTGAAAACGTATCGACAATTACATAACACGTCACAACATGTCGAATCAAGCCGGTTCACAAATTGCAGTAGAACAAATTTAACAAGTATTGATTTATTTCGGTCGGATCATATTTTTGGAAACATTGTTTACATGCCTTGTAAAAAAACATCGTTTTTTAGCTGTATCAACTTAAAATCATGTTTCGGTGTCATCGAAGGAGGATACCAAAAACATTATTGTTTTTGAAATTTTCATGATTAGTTTGGATTACTGATTTATGTTTATATAAATAAAAACATGATGTTTTAAAAATTATGTCCAATACAGAGAACACTGCTATAATTGAAGGGCTTCGGGCAACAAGGCTACATGCCACACTTTTAGCAAATTTGAGTTGTGTATGTTACACATCACTGCGCGACGTTCTACAAGCCTCCTATTTTTGTGATAGCTATTCTCCCAAGAATGAAGCCACTGTCGCCTCATACCGTTATTAATTTTTCAAAATATGCAGAAATATTTGCGTAATAACAGCACAAGCCACAATAAATTTCATCATGGCGGCATCGTGCTCAAAAGTTTCTGCCCAAAGAAAATTAGATTTTAATATTGAAAACATTGTGATTTAGGCTCTAATGATTGTGCGTTAGAAAACGATTACAATCAGATAAGTTTGAATAGGTAATTTAAACTTTTTATGTGGTATGTATCGTTTTTCTCAAAATATTTTATTGTAAATTTCTTCGGTCACAATGCACATCTCTACCATCATTGAATGTGTAAGTATAATAATCCGATTTCACTGAATCCAAAAAACTTAAAAAATCTGGCACAACTCATTCCCTTCAGTGTATCACACTTATTATCAAGAAATAGAGGCTGCTATATCTAGATACCAGGAAATACCATTGAGGAGGTAACAGAAAATGGACCCGAAAGTTTGGACAATAGTGAAGATGAAAGCTAATTTGTAAAAAAAACATAATATAATTTTTTTATCAAAAAGGGCACAAGTCACAATTTTTGTAATAAATAATTAAAACTATAGTTTTTTATTTTATTTATGCTAAAAATCAACTCAGTATAGTTAAATATACCTATCCTCATTACAATTTCTTATGACATTAAAATGTTATAAAAATCATGGTTGATTTTTTGGGATTTAACCGAATCTTTAGCAATTACTATCTCAAAATTAATTTCATGTGGCATGTAGTATTGTTATTTCAAGCCCTTCAATTAGTATTCTACTTTGGTTTTGAAAGTCATAAAGATTTAAAAAATTGAAATTTGTGACAACTATATGCTTTGTTCTTGTTGAGGGTAGGCAACCCGAAAATGTTGATCGAAAAAAGTTTTCCGTAGGAATAGAAAAATACTAAATTGTTGATGCTGTAATACAGTGGAACTCCGCTAATCACCCGACCCATTTTTTCGAATGTGCTATTCTTTTTTAACGTGCTATTCTGATTAGTTGCAATAATTATCGGGTCAACCGACAAAACTCCATATCCAAAATAAACTACATTGCAAATTATCAATCACCGAATATGATGAAATAAATGCTTTGTTACTTCACATTCTTATCGTTCTCATTTCCACCTGCCATTAAAACCACCAGTTTTACTCAAACGCAGTTAAATTTTTATTGATTTCTTAGAGATACATTTAGTGCCATCACGGACACAAAAGGTCGGGTGCTAACTAATTGTGGAATTTTAAGCGCGCAAACTAAATAATCAATGGAACGGAATCTAGCTAAAAAATACATTCACAGATACAAATAAATGCTACTTTAATCTGAAATTTTAAGTAAATATTCATTTTTGCAATTTTTGCAAACATACGAGATTATTGATCATGATTCACTTTGAAAAATTCAAATTCCCCGTTTTTTTTCCACTATACACACTTTTTGTACGGATTGTACCTGACAATCGAAAGTAAGGCCAACTCTTTCCATTTGAGTTGGTTATGTGGTTGGTATGTTTGCACATTTATTGATTTTATAATTTTCATGGATGATTTTATTAATCTGGAATTATTATAAATGGTTAACTCAGAAATTATGTAGAATCCTGAAACGGATTAATCCAGTTTATATTACTTCTGATGTGGAAAAGTTAATTTGCTATTCGTACAGCTTGCCATTCGAATAGATTTCCGGAACTAATTTTGAGCGAATAACGGGATTCCACTGTACTCTCTTCCGAGTTGCAACGAATATGGTATTCGTGATAATATTAATGTAATGGAAGTTGCCTTCCTATTGTTGTAAAGTTGAAAAACGTTATAATTAGGAAAATCGGAGTTAAGGCCTAATAGCTATAAATACATACACATAAAAAGCAATTCCAACGTATCTCCACAAGGGTAGAGGAAAACTATGATAATATGCATTTCAAATCGTACAAAAGAAAATAAAATAGTTTGTCAACTTGTTTGAAAATCACATTTAATTACTTTTACTATACTTACTTACTTTTACTATAAAAAAAAATTGGAAGCAAAAGTTTTTTACATAGTTTCTATTAGGTAAATGACTATTTCGAAACAAACTTCAAAATACTAATTTTTGTTTTATTTCTAGTATAGTGGGTTAATGAAATCAGATCGCAATGAATTTCCCTCATAAATAGTTTCAACGATAATTCTGTACTTTATGCTGTTCACGATCGAATGGTCTCGAAAGTAGCTAATTTAATCCACTTGCGGTATTAAGGTAGCACTATTGATGCACCAATTTCGAATAATGGAAACTATACCGATCGTCGTAGAAGGCTGTCCTTACCTTAGGCAAATTGCCAAATGTAATTGATATGCGTGCTGTACAATGAAGAGTTATGAAACGAATAAAAATAGTATAAAAGGGTTCCAAACTCATCATATCGATATCAGTCGATCAATAGTGTTCTTTTAGACACAAGACATGCCAATCAAGGTAAGTTTAGTTCAAAATCGGATTTTATAGAAGTGAATAATCGGTGAAGTGAAGTGTAAAAAATTAATTGCTTTTCTCTCATGATACAGCTATTCTTGCTCTCCACGATTGTGGCGCTAGCGAGGGGTGGATTAATTCCGGCCGCCCCGGTTGTAGCCGCCCCAGTCGCATTTGCCAAAATTCAAGATTCGCAGTTCGATCCAAACCCACAGTACTCTTTCGCCTACGACGTGCAAGATGCTCTAACCGGTGATTCAAAAAGTCAAATCGAAAGTCGTAACGGAAACATCGTACAAGGACAATACAGCCTTCTTGATCCTGATGGCACTCGCCGCACAGTCGACTACGTCGCTGACCCAATCAACGGCTTCAATGCTGTTGTCAGCAAAACTCCAGCTGCGTTTGCAGCCCCTGCACGACTTGCAACTCCTGTTGCAGCGCCTTTAGCAGCTGCACCCGTTGCGGCGCCTCTGGCGGCTCCGGTAGCCAGATTCGCCGCTCCGGTCGCATACGTTTCGCCTGCCGGCCCGGTAGCTTACGCTTCTGGAGCGTTCCCATACACGGCGTACCCAGCCAGTGCATTCGCCGCCCCTGCGTTTGCTAAAGTTGCAGCTCCCCTCACTTACTCCGTAGCTTATTAAATTATTGGTGTTTTTTTTTTATGATGACGGCCATGTATATATTGTAAATTAATAATAAATAACTTGAATATATTGCAAATTTTTTGTTTGACCATCAGCTCAAAAATTTGTCGGAGTAAAAGTAAACCAATCTACATAATAATCATTAGTAATTCACGAAGTTGCTTTTTTCTTTCTGTTAAATCGTAAAAATGAATTATTTTTATGAGGTAAACATGTGTAAGACGTTTGGGTTGAACCCAGAAGAGATTGTCGGTGAAGTGGAACCGCGTTATTGCCAAAGGTTAGTCGGAAATGCTTCAATAGCAAGGTCGCGCAATTAATTGTGATACATATAACCCGAAATAACGGCCAATTAAAACTGTCAAAATAACCAAGTATGGACAAAATTCATGATGAATTGAAATAATCATGACATTTAAGAAAAGAAGTCGTAAATACCTAGGAAAGCTTTTATTTTAAACTGATTTAATTTTTCGAATTTTAAGAATTTTTTTGTGGTCAGTCCCCAGTCAGTGGAAAGGTCGGTGCGCTGACGTGGTGTTGTACGCTATAGATGGTATGTCCGGCGTAGGTGACCTTCCAGAGGCGTGGTTCTCTGGGGGATCGCCTAGTAGGAAATACAGCAGGTGACCTGGCCTATATAAGAAAATAATCCCAGAGTATCGGCACTATTCGTCCATCAGTTATCTACTGAAGAGTTATACAATGGCCTTTAAGGTTCGTGCCTCAAGTGATATTATTGTGAACATTTTACAGTGTATTTTGTGCATTTCCTGTTCTAATTTTTAACTAATTTTACAGTTCTTCTTTTTCGCTGCCTTCGTGGCCGTCGCCACAGCATCTCACGTCCCAGCCGCTCATCTCGCCTACGCCGCTCCCATTGCAACCGCAGTGGTTGACACCGAATTCGACCACAATCCACAATACACATACTCTTATGGCGTCCAAGATGCTCACACTGGTGACAGCAAGAGCCAAGTCGAAACCCGCAGCGGAGACGTAGTACAAGGCCAATACTCTTTGGTAGACCCTGATGGTACCAGACGTACCGTAGATTACAGCGCTGATGCCATCCATGGTTTCAATGCCGTTGTCAGCAAGACTCCTCTTCATCCAGTTGTTGCTAAAGTAGCTGCTCCAGTTGCTGTCCATGCAACTTACGCTCATGCCGCTCCAGCCGTCCATGCAACCTACACAGCTCATGCCGCTCCAGCTGTTCATGCAACTTATGCAGCTCCAGCTGTGCATACTTCTTACGCAGCCCATGCTGTGCCCACATCTTACGCAACATCTTATGCTGCCCCAGCTGTCCACACATCTTATGCTGCCCCAGCTGTACACACATCGTACGCTGCTCCAGCTGCCCATGTTGCATATTCCGCCCCATCAGTTGGATACTCCGGAGCTGTTTCTCACGGATACACCGCTAATGTAGCTCCAGTCGCCTATGCTGCTGGTCCAGTAGCTTATTCAGGAGGTGTCGCCCACGGATATTCCGGAGGTATCGCCCATGGATACACCGGAGGTATCGCTCACGGATACGCCGGCGGTCTCGCTCACGGATACTCCGGAGCTCTCTCCCACGGATACGGATACGGTAGCCCTGTTGCCGTCAAGTCTCACTATTACTAATTTATATTGTAACATAATAGACGACTGTATAATGTAGCAACCACTACTATTATTTTTTATAAATAAATTCTATTCATTACTGAATCGAAAATATAATTACTGTCTCTCCTGAATAACGTAGAACTTAATTTAACTTATATTAAACATTATCATTATGTAACTGTATCAATTTTAGTCGAAGGTAAATGCTCCAGGCTTATTGGCACTCAATAATTACTATAATGAAGTTCACATGAGAAGCCTTGATTTTAAAAATCGTCGGCTTGCTGTAAGGTTTCCTTTTCACTATTACAATTCCAGAAATGAAATTAACGCACCAATAGTATTTACCAATTTTAACTGAAATCCTGAAAATAATAAACAACTTTACGATAAAAGGTTAGCTTTCAGTACTAAATTTTGCTTATCGAGTTATCATGCAATTTTGCACTAAATATTGTGATTTGAAAAAATTCTCTCCTAATGGCGGTAAAACTTGAGTCACCCTGTATATAATATACAGTGCGTTTTTAAACTGTTGCCATAGGAAATTGCATGGTAAAAATTGTACCCCGTGTTAACTTTTGTTCTGATCGAAATATTTAAACCATTTTTGAAACAATGTTGGACAAAAGTCAACTGACATTTCAGCCTGCTAGAAATGATAGTGACAAGAAAACGGTTTTATAAAAATATTTTTTTCAAAACTTTTGCGACAGTTTAGAATATTGAATTGTAATCTATTCGATAGTTTAAATAATCTTCCAACTTTGTTCCAAAAATGGTACGGGGTACAATTTTTACCATGCAATTCCCTATGGCAACAGTTAAAAAAAACGCACTGTAGATGATTTGAGTAATTCTAACGAAGGTGTCGATAACAATTTGATAGCAGGAAAATTTCAAGTATGTAATGTTTCAAAAATCTATATAAAAAAATTAATAATATTTTAAATCAGGGTCAAATACAAGAAAATTTGTCAATGTTCATAAATTTCAAGTGCAAGAACATATTAACGATTCGAATTATACCACTATAAATAAAATAATTCATGAGTTTACCACCTAGTTTAATACATCAACCTTACATTAGATTCTAGTTTTCTAAATGAGGAATAACATAAAAAAATGAATTTATTTCAAATAAAAATTGCGGTAGTGAATTATTGTAGTAATAATCATATATCTTTTTTTTTGCTAGAATTGCTACTACTTATAGCCGTTATTACAACAGCTATTAGAAATTAGCTAATCGAAATGTGGGGCAATTTAAAAAAATCCCGACATGAATCACAGCGTTTCACCCTTTTCAGTATTAATATTTATGGCATCAACCGTCCAGTGAATTTTAATCTAGAATTCCGTTGAAGCTGTCATTTACAAGAATGTGTTCTAAAATTTATAATTACTCCGAAATAACATGAAAGACGAAATACCTTAAAGGTATATTGCGTGGTGCGACTACAATTAGCCCAATATAAGTCAATGCCAATATGTCGAATGATGCAAGCCCTCAATTTCTACTGACCGGCTTAGGAAAGGCGTGTAATATGTAACAGTATCTGAAAGTAAAAGTGCTTTCCGTTCTGTCGCGACGAGGTATTTGCAAGTTCATCGTTACTATTATTTCTTTGAAAATAAGTTATGGTCTCAATTTCATCTCATTACGCTAATAAATTGCTTAATTACTTCAGTCGTGAAATTACCGTTAGCAGCCTTGATATCATTCGCTAATTATGAATGAAATTCTTTTGTCGACTGTTACTTTCAGTCAACGGTATGAATTAATCAAAACACGTTTTATGTCAAAATGAACTGTTTTGATGCTTTGAAATATCATGCTAAAATGTTACATATGTGGAAACATGACATTACATAACTTTTATTGGTTGGAAAAGCGCCAATTTGTAATAGATGTCCGTTCTTTTTAAAGCGCTCTTAAATTGTTATAAAAACACGGATCATAAATAGATTAGACCGTAAAAATTTATTCAATGAATATCCTTCACTACCAGATTACATCTAAGTACGTTGTTACTTAAACAAATAATGTATTATAAAACATTATCCGGTTGGAGTATATGGAATTTGAATTAACAATTATTGCACGGCCCGTATTGCACAGTCCAATTAAATGTTAAGTTCATGTAACAAATGACTAAATCTCTACCCCCAAACCCAAATGAAAGGATCATTAGAATATGGTCTAGTCCTGGACTAGTGACCTCTACAAGGGCGTGGTGGGTGCAAATGCCACCATTACGCTCTTCGGTAGGTATATATAAGCGGTTGAAACTCACAGCAAATCACATTAGTTCGACATATCGATTAAGTCAACATGGCATTCAAGGTATTAAAAGTTCTTTAATTTGTGTTGAAAAGTGATGTTTGAAGTAGTGAAAGATTGTGCAAACCTAATGGAATTTTTTTTTCAGTTTATCGTATTCGCTGCCTTCGTGGCTGTCGCCAGGGCCGGAGTCATCGGCGCTCCCTACGTTGCCGCCCCAGCTCATTACGGTTACGCTGCTCCAGCTTACGCTGCTGCACCAGTTGCCTACGCTGCCCCAGCCATCGCAAAAGTAGCCGCTCCATTAGCATACGCTGCCCCAATTGCTAAAGTAGCTGCTCCCCTCGCTTACGCCGCCCCCGTCGCCAAAGCCGTAGTTGCTGAAGAATACGACCCCCATCCTCAATACTCTTACGCTTATGATGTACAAGACGCTTTAACCGGCGACAGCAAAAACCAACAAGAAACTCGTGATGGAGATGTTGTCCACGGAAGCTACTCCCTCACCGACCCCGATGGTACCAGACGTACTGTAGAATACACCGCCGATCCCATCAACGGTTTCAACGCTGTTGTACACAGAACTCCCCTCGTCGCCAAAGTAGTCGCCCCCGTCGTTGCCAAAGTTGCCGCTCCAGTAGCTTATGCTGCCCCCGTTGCCAAGTTCGCCGCTCCAGTAGCTTATGCTGCCCACGCTCCAGTAGCTTATGCCGCCCCCGTTGCTAAATACGCCGCTCCCTTGGCTTATGCTGCCCCCGTTGCCAAGATCGCCGCCCCAGTAGCTTACGCTGCTCCCAGTTCAGTAGCTTATGGTGCCCACGCCTACGCTGCTCCAGCTTTCGCTAAAGTAGCCGCTCCAGTAGCTTATGCTGCTCCAGCATACTACCATTAAATCAAGCAGTAATTTTAGAAAATTACCTATTTATTTTTTCTGTACAGATAATAAAGCAAATTGAATTTTAACGGTGTTTAATTATTCAATTCAATTCAATTCTGAAATATTTTTAATTTTAAAGCTTTTGTTTATCTTACTAATAGTAAAATTCAATTTAAAATATCTAAACTACTTCTATGCGTGGATCGATTTCAACAAAAATCCAATCAGCTCTTAAGGCGCCGGTTTACCATTGAAAAATAAGTCATTTCAGGCCGTCAGTAACTGTCAATTGATTCGGTTAATTATAAGAGCAACGTTATAAAATATTTTCTGCACAAAGAAAAAAGACTAGAGAATAGGGGTATGGATTCATTTTTGTAACTTTATTTGCTTAAATAGGCATAAAAAATTCTTGAAAATGACCGAAAACGACCTATTTTAAATAATTTATATCTCAAGAACGGCATACATAATTAAAAATTGAATTCCGCCCCCCGTTGACCATAGATGTTACCAGTAACATTTGAAAAAACGCTTAATACCGTTTAAAAAATTACGCTAATTTTTGCAATTTTGTATCACGACGCAAAGTTTATAAAATCGCTCGAATTTATTCTACCTTCAAACAGATGAAGTGAGGAACGACGTGTGGGGAACTGGAAATTTTTCCCCTGCCATTTTCTGTGTATTCGTTACACATGCAGATCGAATATTTTATTTTCGGTACGGTTGCAGTTTATTGTTTACGATAGATACGTTCAACAGGAAACCGCTGAGATAAATTGGTTCTAAAATCGGAATTAAATTTATATAAAACTTAAATCGGCTCGTAGAATTAAAAACCCCAATTACATTCGTGAATTTATGGTTAGTGTTTAAAATAAAGATGAATTGTTTCCCGAAAAAGGGACAATTGTGTGAAAGAAGACTCAGTACAAGGAAACGAGCCAGAAATGCCGCCCGTAGTAGGTAAATAAATAGCCGGGTTATACAGAGTGATGAAAAGAAGGCGCCCAGGATTGATATTAGAACAGTGCTTTCTGTTGAAGCATTGTGGAAACCGCAACAAAAGTGGTCCAAGTCGATTCTGTTTAACCCTTCATTAGGTGCATGGTTGATACCTGTCACCCATCGTTTTGTTTTCACTCTTAATTTCTTTTCAGCTACACTTATGCTTGTGAAAATTTTAATAGCTTCCGTTTAAAGCATTTCAAACAGTATTGTACAATTATTTGCTTGTGTTGAAAAAATGGTTAAAAGTTTAAATCAAACCAAAGGAACAATTTTAAAAATGTATAAATTCGTTACATCAATGAATTCATGAAATAACTATGTAATTATGTAACTATTAGAAACATGTTGTGAAGTAAATAGTTTTTGTAAAACGTAGTATTGGATTGGGTGACCACTGTCACCCATGCGTCTAAACGCGTGATAAATTATAATGCGCCTGCTGTAGGGTTAAAATTTAAACAGTTTGTCTAAGAACACAACGTGGCAATACTGCACATCTTTCTTTTTCTAAAAAATTACATTCAGGTAGGCCTACTTCTTGTATCTAAGCAACCAACACTGACAGATACTGTTTCGTAAGATAAACAACTGTAACGTTGACATAACTTTTTTCATTTCAAAAGAGTTTAATGTAATTAAACAATAATATATAACAAACAGGTATTTGAAGCGCTCTTTGCAAAAAGTCCCTAAGTGACGTTATAGAGATTTTGTACTATTTGCGCTATTTCTGATAAGAATAATGGATGAACTTTCGATCGCATTTACTGATTTCCGTTTAAAAAGCCCCTAACCATATTATTTAGTAAAAACAGATCAATCAAAATCAAAACAATGTGATTTTCAGATCAAATTGAAACAAAATTTCAAATATTATTATTATGTAACAGCTAAATATGAAGTGGCGTTTTTGAAAATTGTATTAATTCCGTAGCACGTGATGGTTTTACAAACAGTGGCGGATCAAGTCAAGTGGGGGCCCTAAGCGGTAAAAATAACTGGGCCCTCAAAATAAAAAAAAAAAAAATTCACACCTGTTTTTGGGGCCCCTAAAAGCTCGGGACCCCCCGCGACCGCTTAGTCCGCTTATCGTATAATCCGTCATTGGTTACAAATACATATTTTCTGGAGTTTTTGGATTTCTATCACAATTAGCAAAACTATTTGTACAAAAACGATACTTTACAACAGGAAGAATGTATTAGTTATTCGCACTGGTAATTAAATATTGATGTAATTACATAAAGTCTGATTAACTTTTGCTTATTTTTAACAGAGGCAACTAAGAAAATAGGTTATTCGCAACAAATCTTTTTTATTACAAGGATTAAAATAAAATGCTGTAAGCTTTTTTATGTTTCAAGTACGAGTGTAATGATTATTCCCTCCGGGTTTCGTATAGCGCAATTAAATATTCTCCATTGACATAAGTTCGCATTTTAGAGCAATTTCGTACTTGTTACGTATAAACAGGCCTGCGTATAAACATGGAGTTTTCAGACTCGCTCAAGGCGTATCTGCTAATTGGTATCCAAGAATTTGCGACAATAACGTTAACCACTTTTTTACTTTTATAATATAAAAATAAAAACCAGCAACTCTAAATCTTCAATTTCATTGTTTAGTGATAAAATATGCAACCAAGTTGAACGCCTAGGTTGATATACATTCGTCGAATAGATTCAATATATTTTGAGAACTCAATTTTTCAACATACTCGAGCTTTTACCGAATAAATATTCGATAAGAAAACCGAGGTGCGCAATGAAGTGGGAACTTGTAAAGGCGTCTTGTTAAGTACACTTTGCACTACATTTTTCAGCATCCCGGCCCATTTTTAGTGAATTATTTGAACTAGACAAATAAATCACGAGGCGAGACACTATCTGGAAGTAAGCAATCATTAATTTTTGGAAAGATGCTGTTGTCGACAGGAAATGTTCAATGTTACTGGCTTAGTAATTAAATCAATAAAATTAATGTAATTTTTCTGCTTCAAAAAAAGGTTACAAAATAAACAGAACCGTTAATGAAATGTCATCATCGACCAATCATTACGTTGCAACCCGGATGTTAAAACCGAACAAATATCCGTTACTATCGTGGTAGTTTAATTGGAGGAGAATAAAATGCATGATGAAAGCAATTAATTGTATATTGGTGCACTATTAAATCCCACTGAATTTCACGTATTAGGAACTATTTTTAAAAATTAAATAAAACATCAGTTTAACTGCAACGCCTAATTATTGATTATTTGATGTCATTCAATATTACAAAGTCTAAAAATTGGTACAGATGCAACGAATCAAGAATTAGGCCAATCGTATCAAGTAGGCCGCAAAAAAGGCGTCTTGCATTAATGAAATGAGGTTGTACGATGAGTCGAAAAACTTGGGTTCCGACGCATCATTTCTGAGAACGGATGCAACAAGAAGAGCATGTAGACAAGTTTGATTTGTTGTCGTTGCATTGGAATTCTAATGTTCTTCGTTTTTGCTTTGTCGCATGGTCAGAGTGAACATGTTTTTAATTATTTCAAGGGCCTGTTGTATGTACAAACGAAAGTTAACAGCGTGTCCGCTAACTCGATATGTATATGATGAAGTTTGCTGCAGTTTGCTGGCAGCCAATCATAAATCTACGCTCCGCTGTTAACTTTCGTTTCTGCAAGTGGCCCTAAGTATTTTATTTAAATCTGTATGCATAGTTTTCTTCACATCTTATAGGTAGATGAGGGTTTTGATATTTCTATGATTATTCCACTTTCACAAAGTATATCAGGTAATCGTCATTCTGGACTAGCTTGATATTGCCGCGAAAAATCTAGTTGCTACTAAAACTAAAAGTTGTAGCGGACTTTGGACAAGATGAAACTGTGCTAACCTTCGGATGACCAAACTTTTTCTTACATGAATGACATGCATGAATTATTAAAATTAGCTAAAAAATATTCAGTCAAAAATTTAAAATGTTTATAAAATTAAAGAAGAAACACATATTATAGGTTGGGGTCAAAATTGGGCTTAAAATTTGCAACATTATATTTTAAAAACAAAAATTAATTTTAAGTTAATTTTAGACTTGTCGAGTAGTTAAAATCAAAACAATAAATTTGTCCAAATTATGTATTAGGTAATAATTGTCATTTCTGTCGATTTCACATCAATAATTATGTTTAAAACTTTTCCCTAAAAAAATCGGAAATCTTAAACAATAATGGTCGCTTAAGCGCTATTTACTAACTATAATCACAAATAGAATACGCTACAATGCAGGTATTTTTCACTTCAGACCCGGACTTAAAAATGTTGGTTCAGTAAATTAGATTCTTGTAAGCGCAATAAAAACCTAGAAATTAGTAGATAGATGCAACCTTCTTGCTGCATGCAGAGTCGTAAACGCCTCCTAAAATTTGCTTGAAAAAACATTTCTTTTATTTTACTGTAAAAAGTTCCCATGAATGGGCGTCTAATAATTACAGAACAAATCATTCAAATTTATTCGTCCTGATGGTTTGAAATGCCATAGAATACCTGCCATACGGCTCTGTTGTTTTGTGCCAGATATTCTTCTGCAAATGCTTTTATTGCAGACCATTTTAAACCAATCTGAACAGTTTTAACGAAATTTCACGAAGGTGTCATTTAAGGTTTTTGCTATTAAATAGACTAGACGATAATAGAATACGATTTATTCAGTTAATTAATACGGCCATTTTGTTGTTTGGCAAGTGAACAATATTTCTTTCAATTTTCATAACTTTTCGACTGCTGAAAAAAGGTTTTATCTCAAAAGTGCTATACGATGGACCACCCTGCATTATAGTAATCATGTAGTCTTTTAAATTCAACACAACTTGTTAGGCAGTTAAATATAGATTTAGAACAAGTTCTAATCCAAATTATCTTATTATTTATAATAAAAAACATCTTAACATCTGTAATACCACGCTTACAGTTTGTAGAATAATTAGGATGGCCGTTTTATTGTGCGATCAGTCGTTACGTATCAAATTATACAATAATATTCCTGATTTTTATATTTTATTGTTAATTTTGCAATGAGTTAGATTCCTTTCCATAAAACGTGATATGTAATTAGGTGACAAATTAATGAAAAATTCTGAATATGAAAGTGTTTATCACATATATTAAAATATTTAAATCCGGAAATGTTCGCCTTGGCACCCAAATTAGCAAATTTGATGTTTAAAGATGAACCATCAATATCTGTTGTAGGTCCTAGTAAGCACCTTATAGGTCAGCTTTGCCCAATATTGAATATTTTCCTGTTAAATATCAAATGCTTTTTGACGCAGTCATATTAGCCAAAAAAGTAGACGAGCATCAGCATCTTTATACCGATTCAAGGTGTCCCATAATTTATGTAAAGTGATCTGATAAATATGTTCAATGCAATATTTCTTAAATATTTATTAACCGTGTTTTTTTTAGATGTATGGCATCAATAGTTTGCAAAAAATTACCTTGACTAATTTATTGGTAAATTAATTTCGATGATTTATTAAAGGTAACAACGAACCACTTTCGTTTACACCTTCGAACAAAGAATGGAGATAATTAAATGTTAGGATCTCGACGGTTTATTGTTAATCTGTGTAAATAAAAAATTATGACGAAAATTTAATTTTCTTATGTAAATTTCTGTTCATTACCCAATAAATAATTACGTTTACTTAATTTGTATTTGATATTAAAAAACATTGTTCCAATTTAAATTTTTGTCGGTTTATGCAAGATCCGAGGCCAAAATATATAACTGCCGCTAAAGTTGGAAGAGGTTGAGTGAGACACGAATCAGAACTCGGAGTTCATTTCAAAGTAACTAACATATGCGAGAAGCAACAGCTGCTTGCTCTGTGCTACGTACGCGTAGCAGCCCTCAGTAAGTACGTATTAAGCGTTCATGTCAATATTATCAAACCGCTTCTATTTCAGCGAATGTTACTTTCATGTGTACTTTAGAAAGACAATTTGATTTTTTTTAGTACCAATTAAATCATGTACAAAATTCTGGTGAACGTTTCCCTTTAATTTCATTCTATTTGTTAGTAAACATGCAGATAGTGGGCATCGTTCTTAAAATTACTATGCCAAAATTGGTTACAAGTGGCAACAGCTTTTTAATAAAACGCCCCGCTGTGCAAGTTCACCATCTGATGACAAGTTTTTATAGCTGTTTATTGAATTATTTCTGGTAATATATGTACATTTATTCATCAATTTAAAGAGGTGAGCAAGTTTTATTTGTAAAGTTAAATAATATAAAATACTTTGTCCTGTCATTTTCATATTCAACAGAAAATTAAACTACAGCAATATACAGTCGAACTCCTCTATAGTGACCTCCGCTATAATGATTTTTTCTCTATAGTGATGTTTTTGTCAGGAACGTGCATTTTTGAACGTTTTCCTTATAAAAATACCTCTATATTATGATGTTAAGCCTCTATATAGTGATTATTCTTTACGAAAGGTTTACCAAAATTCTCGAGGAACGGAATTTTCGGTAATGAAAAACCTGAAAAATCCTTAAAAGAATTTCTTGCAAAATCCTTACTTATGCAATCAACTTTGTTATGTAAGTATTCAGATGAAAATTTGTATTGTTTATTAATAACTGTGTATTTCTATATACTTAAACAAATATTTTTTCAAATATAATAAATTTTAATTTTTTGTTTTGAATATCAATTGGTTTTTAAAGTGACTGCCAAAATTGTAAAATTATACTTGAATTCTATACAGTGAAGTTCCTCTATAGTGATGTTTCTCGTGGCTTTTCGAACATCACTATAGAGGAGTTCGACTGTAATATAATTGCAAAAAGAGATTTTTGCTGTTCTTGCTAATTTTTTGGAATATCATACAAATTTTAAACTCTTGCGTCGTTACAGTGTTTAAAGTTGCATTGTTTCGAGAATTAAAAACCTTAAAAGTCCTTTTTTTCAACCAACCTTAATCAAAACCTAACCGTTCAACCCCATTATAATAAGCAGTATACATAAAGTGACGTTTTGCAGTTACTATTAGTTTTTGAAATAACACTCTTACACGTTTCAGTAATGTCTGTTGTCAATTAAAGTGGTCTCAAAACATGTGCTATCTCCACGACAAAATGAAAACAAATTTGGGATGGATTTTTCCCACATAAAAAGTTAGTTTATGGCTCAATTGACTGACCGCACATTATTCTAATAACGGTAATCTCAGTTCAACCGTAAAATTTCGGATGTCTTATCATTTAGTATCGTTCGATTATAAATTATGGTGTATGAAACCTGTTTCATTACATTGGAAACAGTTGGATATCCTTTTCGTAAAACTATTAATGAAAACACCACAAAAAGTTAATTTTTGATAATAGAATACAAGGACAATTTACTATTTTTAATAGCTAATTCATCATTATTCATTCGTACAAAACTTTTTCATGACTATGCGAAAACCACAACGTGTGTACATATTGAGCGACTAAAGTATGGAATAAATGAATTAAAAATAAAGTAAGAGAAATGAAAAGTATGCAGATCTCCAGTATCCAGTATTCAGTATCTCAACCAATCCAGTTAGTAAACTTGACTGTCAATTTTGAGAAACCAAAAAAAATTAACGTTCTGATAAGTATGAAAGATAATCATCTCATTATAATATTTCTTGCCTAGCAGTGGAAAATGGAGTTGACAGCATTCAGTGTTACGTTTACTAAGAAAATGACCACCCTGAAAACTGAATGCAAATTTTGGAAAGATGATGGATTTATGCAACGTTATTCCACGTTTCCAAGGCCAAATACTTTTTTTTTTGTTTAAATGGCACAGTCAACAGATTATCTTATAGATATGTACAGAAAATCATCATGAGGCACATACTCAACATCGTCAAAAATTAAATGTGGGGCTGGGGTGATTTACAAGAAAATCATTAGACTATTTATTTTTTCGAAGGAAGCCTAGCATGGACAGATATTTGGAATTTTTGTGAAAATTATCCCATACCTAAACTTATTGAAAATTTCCCAAATGAGAAAGATCCTACCTAATAAATGACAATATCTCGTGCCAGCAAGATGGTGCTCTCCCACAGCTTTGCGCCTCTGTTGGCGATTTTGTAAATGAGTGCTTTTCTAAGAGGTGGACAAGGACCAATTGAGTAACCTCCAAAGTCATCAAATCTCACACCCCTTTTTTATTTGTTACGGGGTTATTCAAAGTCAACGGTATATATCACCGAACAACAAAATCTATAGGATTTGCAAGACAGAATTAGATATGAAACAAGCAGAATTAGTGAAGAAGTGATTCATAATGTGCAAGAAGAATTTCTAACTAGGGTTGGTTATTTTAAAAAAACTGGTGGATATAATTTGGAATAATTGATTTAATAATTTTATTTACTTATTGTTTGTAAAGAAATTTTTGTTTGTTTTTGTTTATGTTTCCTAATTTTCAATTCTGCACAAAAATTTACTTATGTAAGAAAATTGAAAGGGTCATAGAAGGGCCGTTTACAAAAAGATGCCGATGGCGTCATTACTCAATATATATTTTTATGCATTCAATTGCCCTGTTTGAAATTTATTTTTTTGGAAAATTGGATTTTCAATTTTATAGATGAAGTACCTACCGACTAAAAAATGTAATCGTAATGCAACTCTTTCAGAATTTCCATTGTGAATGTTACAAAAGTTGATTTTAATCTTATCCCAATCTCTTCAAATTGATTTTAGTCTAATATTCGTTATCTTCTGCTTCCATAAAAGGTAAAGTAGAACGAATAGTAGCAATCGGGAAATATGAATTTTGTTAAATCCGGTGCACTATTGACAAAAACTAATGGATACATTTTAAATTTTGGATTCGGTTTTATTACATTTATTTTTACCTTACCTAATTTTTTTCTTAAAATTTAGTTTCTTTTGCACATCTCAAGAATTGTAATTTAATAAAATAAAAGGTTACTTTCTCAGTACAAAAAATGTACAATGAAAAATTATAGGCCAAAATTACAATTTTCCAATTACCAATTTAAAATCCACATTTCGATCAAGATATTTTGAATTAAGTATGGCCAATAAGAAAGAATATTTGATTGCTACATGATACTTTTAGGCGGGGAAAGCGTAAAATTGCTGATGCAATATCGCAACGTGCGATGAGTATTAGAAAACATGATGTGATACAGCATTTTAACAATTTAAGCCACCATATAATTTGTGTTTAAAAATCTTCTTACAGCAGATAAACTTAAGTTGTGATTACTTTTACTTACAAAATTTCAATCTATTCAGGTTTGATTCACATAAATGTTCCACGTTACAGCAAACTGTTTCTTGTGGTTGAAACAATAAGGAATTCATTTAGGAACATGAGATTAAAATTTTCAATTGTTGTTTTGGTACAAAGATAATTTCACTGTGGAGATCGTAATTTTAAATTGAAAAGTATATCGGTTACAAAAAGAAAACAAATTGAAATGAAAAGAAAATTAAATCTAGAAACAAAAAACGTCCCTTACACGGGAAAACTAATTATATTTATCCTCAGAAATAATTCAGTTTCATCTACAAAATGTCGATCTGTGTTATATGATATATTGGGGTGTGGCAAGCTTGCACAATTTCCAGAATGCAAGGATGACACAATATACATTCACTATCTAATCGTAATGATGCACAAACTGCACAGTTTTTGCACCCTGTCGTTCCCAGACAAATAGCTTTTACTCAGTTAAAATATACATTTGAGGTTTGTGATATTTATTTGACATTTACCGCAAACCGATGGAAAATCACAAAATCCAGTTACACTAAAATTAATATTTTTCGAAAAATTCTGTAACAATGAGGGTTTGGTAGTTAACAAAAGATTTATAATTTTTTGGGTGACCCACAATTACTTAAGAAAAAAAATAATATCAATTATTAAATTTTTTAGACGCAGACGGTGCGGCACGACCTTTCCAAGGGCGTGCCGGGCGAAATGTGTTCTAGTTACGCCATACAGCTGTATATAAAAGCACCCGCTGAAGCCAGACTTAACATAATTCCAATATCTCTGACTAAGTAAACACTACAATGGCTTTTAAGGTATAATCAAAAATCTGTAAAATAACGCCTTTATAATATTATTTTATGTTTCAGTTTGTGGTTCTCGCCGCCCTCGTGGCTGTTGCCCACGGTGGAGTAGTTGGTGCTCCACTCACCGTCGCTCCAGGTGCGCCCGTTTCCTATGGTGCTCCAGCTTATGCCGCCCACGGATACGCCGCCCCAGCTTATGCCGCCCATGGATATGCCGCCCCAGCTTATGCTGCCCATGCATACGCCGCTCCAGTCGCCAAATACGCCGCCCCAGTCGCTTACGCCGCCAAGACCGTAGTTGCTGACGAATACGACCCCAACCCCCAATACTCATACTCTTACGATATCCAAGACGGTTTGACCGGTGACAGCAAAAGCCAACACGAAACCCGCAGTGGTGATGTTGTACAAGGCAGCTACTCCCTCACCGACCCCGATGGCACCCGTCGTACCGTCGAATACGTCGCTGACCCCGTCAACGGTTTCAACGCTGTTGTACACAGGGAACCCCTCGTCGCTAAAGTAGCCGCTCCAGTCGCCTACGCCGCTCCAGTCGCCAAATACGCCGCTCCTCTCGCTTACGCCGCCCCCGTTGCTAAATACTACCATTAAGTTAATAGACTGTTGTTTAATTTATTTATTTTTTACATGTTGTAAATACAAAAATACAATTTCATAATTTGCAAAAGAATTTTCTCGTTTTATTTGTCGAAAGAGATTACGATCGGATTTAACTCAGATTCGATACAATAACATTTATGCATACTCGTTTAGGTGTGGTGACTACTTTTTGAAATTTGTGTCACGGTCACGGTGATCCAGCTGTAAGGTAATTATCCAACAGAACTAGACGATACACAAGAAAGTAAAAGTGTCAATTTCTTTCACTGATCTGTATCTCCGTTGTTAAATTTATTGGGAATTTCGCATTTAGTTTAACTAATCCAGTGATACGGTAATAACATGATTAAATAATACTCTATTACCAATGTTTGTCCGTATATTTTCATCTACCTAATGCATTTCTGTTATGAAAGAGATTAATTCAATTTTTTTCTTGTTGACACTAATCCTTAACTTTTTATATTCATTACACAATATGCTACTTAAAAACAATGATCATATTGATACGCAAGTGAAATTATTGTCATTTTACGTGATTAATAATTATAATGGCAGCGGGAAGCCACCCCTAAAAAGGAAATACTAAATTTTCAAGATAATTGCATTTGCAACAAAACAATCCGTAGGTTTATGAACTAACCAGAGAGAAATTTATATTATCCTGTTTTACTAAAATAACTATTTTTGTTTGTGTATTTTAAAATACATTATTTAAGTATCATTGTTACGCCTTGAAAATATACTTATTAAGGCTGCTTTAACCCTGCAGTGGGCGCGCAGCGGTACTCAGTACCGCAAATTAAGTTTTTTGTTTTTTCTACACGCGGTTCTAGTCATACATAAATGTTGGCTCGTGTATGTGTCTTTGACCTATCCCACTAAAATCCACTCCACCCTTTTTTTAAATTGAATTCATCTGTTAGTAGCAATCGGTCATTCCCTGAAGGGATCCCAGATTGCGGTATTGAGTACCGCTTGCGCGCCCTAATATGTAAATGAAATTCCTAAATAAAATAGTTACGAAATTACACTATGCTCTCTTTTTATGCGGATTTGAAGTAATACGGTTTGTAATTTCAAGAAAATTGTATGATTGTACAATGATTAATGGTATTAGATTAAAAATGGATTTTACCAATTTAATTTTTTGTTTTTGCTTTTTCTTGTAAAAGTTACTGTAATAAAAAAAATAATATTTGTTTTAACTGCACTATACATTTTTTAACTTATACTTGTACAAAATGGGTTTTATGTGTAGAAATCACTACTATTCTAAGTGCGGTACTCAGTACCGCGGCGCGCCCTAACTTGTAACTCAAATTGGTGCGCCCACTGCAGGGTTAAGCAACAACAACGCAGAACAGGGACAATGGCATTTTGTTTTTGAAATATGTTATAATCGTATCAACAAACTAGTAATAAAATGTAACTATAAAAATCACATTTTCCAAAATGTAACCGAAATTTATTTTCTTTCTGTGTAATTTTGTAGTTTATCAGATACAGTATGTCAAATTATTATTATTATTACTTTCAAAGAAACTAACAAGAATTTCTAAGCGCCATATTATATTTTGAAATTAGGTAGTTAAGTAATTGAAATTTCTGAAAGATTTGTAATAAATGCAACTTAATACTTTGAAGTTAAACTACAACTTTAAAAGGAGTTATCAGAAAGTATGATGACCATATGAAGTGGTTTTGCTAATAGTTTTGGGCAATTATTTTAATGAACACAACCTGCAGTAAATGAGCGATGGCTGTGCGAAAATGAAACTACCGAAATTGAATAAGTAATGATTAGTAAGTAGGACGCAGTTGCAAATAAACTTGGGCAGCATGATTAAAGCTTTGCTGATTTTACATCATCCTTGTGCACTCGATGGTTACTTGGACGTAATCGGAAGGTGGAAGTAGCATTACAAGTTTGTTAATGTGTTTCTGACCCCGACATTTTGCTATTTGTTGCGAAAGACAATCGTATATAAAGTCGATCGCTTACTTGGGGTTTTAGTTTACTGTCTGTGAGCTTTAAAACGCACGATATGACATTCAAATTTGTGCTGTTCGCAGCTGCTATTGCGGTTGCCAGAGCTGGAATTGCCGGGCCATTAGCCGCAGCTCCCATCGCCCCAATTGGAGCACCTCTTCTTCGTGCCGCACCACTAGGAGCACCTTTAGTTCATGGTGCACCTCTTCTTCGTGCAGCTCCCTTAGCAACGGCTCATCTTCTTCATGCTGCACCATTGGCTGCTGCACCTGTTCTCCGTGCAGCTCCAGTTCTGGCCCCAGCTCCAATTATCAGAGCCGCCGCTCCACTCGCTGTAGCTGCTCCAATCGCCAAAACCGTAGTAGCCGAAGAATACGACCCCAACCCCCAATACTCTTATGGATACGACGTACAAGATGCTTTAACTGGTGACTCTAAAAGTCAACAAGAAACCCGCAATGGTGACGTTGTTCAAGGAAGTTACTCTGTTGTTGATCCCGATGGTACCCTTCGCACTGTTGACTATACCGCTGACCCAATCAACGGATTCAACGCCGTCGTCAGCAGACAACCCTTGGCCGTTAAAGCGGTAGCTGCCCCTGTTGCTAAAGTTGTTGCTCCAGTAGCTTATGCCGCCCCTATTACTAAAGTAGCTTCTCCATTGGCTTACGGCGCCCCGGCAGTCGCTACTCCTTTGGTTGCATCTTTCGGCAGAACTCTCATCCACTGAGTGGAAGTAGTCTTGTAAATCGGTCAGGTATTAATTAATTTATTCAACAATGTAAATACTGTTAATGTTCAAATAAACTCTTAGCAAATCATACTTTTACGTTTCACTTCAGAAAATGTAACAAAGGGATCTATGATATCTTTTTTTAAAGCAACAAAAATCGTCGAAAGTATTGAATTGAAGTTTCGAAATGATTAAAAAAAATTTTGAAATAGAATTTAAATAAGATGACAAACTTGCTTGCTCCCCCGGAAAGAAAGTTTGAAATCATCTCACGGCGTAACTTTCAAAACATCATTAAGTTTTTCAGGAAGATGCTACATAAGT
This sequence comes from Dascillus cervinus, assembly GCA_949768715.1. Taxonomy (NCBI): domain Eukaryota; kingdom Metazoa; phylum Arthropoda; class Insecta; order Coleoptera; family Dascillidae; genus Dascillus; species Dascillus cervinus. The sequence continues at coordinate 12,117,626 of OX458316.1, read as the reverse complement.
TCATTTAAGAGCGTTGTTGATAAGAACCAAGAAATTGTGTTAGTGTATGATACAACTATTAACGACTTCGATAAATAACCTTGCACATAGTGTACACATCAAATTAAATTGTGGTGCAATGCGTTTATCTGAAACTTGTCGCATAAATTAAAGTTTTTAGTGGTTTATGTCATTTTAAAAATAGGCATATGTCACACCCAGAAATCTAAACTACCAACAATAAAAAAACAACTTATCTCCTGTTTGTGCACATAATAGTATATTATAATATAATATGGAACAGAAGTTAATTATTTCGTCGAAACGATTAATGTTTACTGCCTGAGCATGTGAGGACAATAACCAAACGAGGGGTGAAAAGGCATTTCGGTCCCATGGTGTATATACGCTATTTTACGCCCTCCAAGATCAAATTTTTAAGACAAAAACTGCTTTTGAAACAAGTAAATCATTAAAGGAGGACTGCAAATAAAGCACGAAGTAAATAATTAATGTAACTAATATAATGTATTTAAGAAAAAACTATTGAAAGTATGTTTGAGTTTAAAAAAACCATTAATAAGTATTTATTTAGAGAAATTAAATTTATCACATCTCTCTAATATCGGATTAGATTTATATGACGAAATATGCTACTTCTATCTACTAACAACGGAAGGCCCGGAAGGGTTTAAAATCATTTACACTTATTTCATATGAACTAACAAGTTTACAATTTACCGAGTGAATTAACAATGCAGATATTATTTATTAATTTTATTTCAAAATAGTGCATAATTAGCGGTATTATAAATAATCAAATACGTTAATAACCGACTACAATATTATATTCAATAATAATATCAGTTGCGTTTGGTACCATATGACCAACATGTAATTAATTACAACAGAAAATATTTGGGTATCATCAAGGAAGCAATTCCTTGTTCGCTTGATGGAAGTAGCGCATATCTGACCGTAATGTTACAAATACAGTGGGCTTTTTAACGTTTTATTGGGTCGTTACTTTGTTTTACAGTGAAATATCCTTAATTGTGGGTATTTTTTGGAAGCACAAAGTCCTAAACCCCCTGTAATCACACCCAGCTGACCTCTGAACGCTTGCCATTTCCACACACCTAAACGGTCTCGGTCTCCCTTGCCCACCTGTTTCGTTTGTAGTTGCGTTTTGAAAATCAGATGCTGTCTACTTTATTAACGCTATAAATAAAGATTAATTTCAAACGGAATATTCTTTGAGCGCCAACCTTTGAAGTAGGTATAGCGCTTAAAAGTTAATACTCATTAAAATTTCAAAATGTCGGAGTTGTTCGTAATCATCTTAATCATTAATTAATAATTTGTAGCCGACGTTCCGCAATATAAGCTTTTTAATAAAACTTTGATTATTTAAGAATTGTATTGCAAAATGAAAAGGTGGAGAAAATAAGTGCTGCTATTTAGTAGTGATTAATGGCGATATTTCAATAATTTGCTGTAGGAAAGGCGTTAAATGCGGAATAAATACTCAGGTGCTAAACAAGATAGGAATATGAACTATATGGCTATTTTTTAACCTCTCGATTGGATGTTTTTCTGTAACGCATTACATTGTGGGAAACAATACATAATATGAATAAAAAATCATTCAAAGAAACACCATTTTCCGCACAAGAGTGTAACAAATTACCGATTACCACTATATAAATAGTTATCGCTTAATAGTTGTGGAATCATATCCTAGCCAAATTCTTTGCGTCGAAGAAGAGTATACAAACTTATTTACGAATTTACGACTGGGCCAAAATGAACGCACTTGATATTTCTGTATTTTTACGTCACTTTTAGAACACCAAAATGTTTCTGATTCTAATAAAAGTTTGCTTGAAGATATTTATTAATCTACACATCAAAACCGAAGAAAGACATTTTTACTCCTTTATTGTTTTGAATCTCCGTAACAGCTTTGGAGAATACGTAAAGTTCTCAAGCGGTAGTTTAAAGAACAGTGCAATTATTTTATCAAAATGAAAGCTTGGGTCACTTTTGATACACTCTCTGGCATCGAATCTTAATAATAATGAAAAATTTCAATGTAAAATAATATAGTTCATTTTTAAACCAGGGGGCATTGGAAGGCTATGGAATTATTGCTTTATTTAATTTCTGTTGGTAGCAATGAGTGTTTAATAATCTATACAATTTTGACAAAATCACTTAAATGTTACAGAATTTTTATTATTCAAGACAAAGCTTTCCTCATCATAAGTTTCTCTCGAAATAGTCATATTTCTTCCTTCCACAGAAGCTCTACATTTACCAATTTGAAATGACATTACTAATATAACTTTAAACTGTTAAATGGAAAATGACAATATCAGTGCATTACTACTACCAACATAAATTAACAAAAAAATTATTTCTTACTATTCTAACGCTCTTCCTAATTTAAAAACAGATTATAATCAAAATGCACGTCACTTTGACCTTGCTTGACAGCTAACAAATTAGGAAATTAGAGTTGCCAGTAAAACTCTAAAAATTTACCATTTTGATCATACCGATTATAGGTTTGATGGTAATCTAAAAACCGGTGTAAAAATACAATCTACAATGGAATAAAATTTAAATGGTCTTTAAAAGCATGCATAGTTTGAATTTCAGTGACACTTTACTATTATTAAACTAATTCAAGTTTAGTAAAAAAAGCAGGACAATATCCAGTATTACTTATTTTAATGACTTCAAGTAGAACAAGGGAAATATAGACCAGATAACACTGTTCCAGTCCATATGATATGAATAAAATGTAAATTTCCAAAGCATTTAATCGATTTAAAGAGATTCTAAATTATTTGAAATAAATATGCTAATTACTGGCTGACCGTGCACAGTTAACTAAACTGCTCAGATAACACAAGTTTTGCTATTTTACTAGTTTTAGTTTACTATCTTGATCCGTATTAAGAACCAATTTTTTCTGATACATTTGTAATTATATAATAGTAAAAACAATTCCGATTGCTTTTTACATTTTCGATAAATCATTAATACATACCTCATTGTCTATTGTTATTGATATTATTCCTTGTAATTAAACTACACTGCGGTCAAATATGTTCGTGATAAATATGACATTTTTCATCTGGCGCCGATTCCACAAAATAGGTTTTACCTCCAATAAGTAAAAGTATTTTTCGATTTTTGTAATGAATACTTTGCACGCAGTTAAATTCACAATTATTAATATTCAGAAAAACAGCAATGTATGAGTAATAATATTTATTAATTCAACATTTCAAATAAATAAAATAATTAATTTAATTATTTAAAAGATTTCTTTGCACATAATCTTCAAGTTAATGAATAAGAGTTTTGCCGTATCCAAAAGCTGGGGCTCCGTAAGCCAAAGGAGCGGCGTAAGATAAAGGAGCGGCGTATTTGGCAATGGGTGCGGCGTACGACAAAGGAGCGGCGTATTTAGCGATTGGGGCGGCGTATGCTACTGGGGCAGCTACGGCCTTAACAGCTAATGGTTGTCTGTGAACGACGGCATTGAATCCGTTAATGGGATCAGCGGTGTATTCAACAGTACGTCTGGTGCCATCGGGGTCGGTGAGGGAGTAGCTTCCATGAACAACATCTCCGTCACGGGTTTCTTGTTGGTTTTTGGAGTCACCGGTTAAAGCATCTTGAACATCATATCCGTAAGAGTATTGAGGATGAGGATCGTATTCGTCATTGACTAAAGTCTTGGCCACTGGGGCGGCGTAAGCCAAGGGAGCGGCGTATCTGGCTATGGGGGCAGCATAGGCGGCAACTGGAGCGGCAACTCTGGCAATAGGTGCAGCGTAAGCTGCAGCTAAAGGAGCGGCGTGAAGAGTGGAATATCCAGTGGCGATGGGAGCGGCGATGGAGGCGCCGAGGTATCCAGCCCTTGCGACGGCGACGACTGCAGCGAATACGAAGAACTTGAACGCCATTGTGAACTAACTGTTGACGATCGACTGATGCCAAAAGTGTGAATGGTTGTGCTATATATACTTGTTCTATGTCACAATTTTCAAATCGGATCGAATATACGGGCTATTTTCATAATGGTAACAACAAAATCGAATAAAACCCATAAAACTGGTTAACGCAGTAAACCGCGCCCTAAAAGAAAGCATTGAATGACAAAATTTTGACAGGTATTAATTATGTCCGAGTGATAATAATGCAAATTTAAGATTTGCAAAGTGACTTATATTACATATTCAGATTATTTAAAAAAATTACAATATTTGTGTTGTCAAATAAAGCTTGTGTAGGAGTCGAAGTTATGCGTTCTAAATACCAATAAAACTGTCAAATTGTGCGTCGTTAATAAATCAGTTAATATTTTATTAAATTATAGGTGTATATAAATTAATTAAATTGCTTAATATTTGTTAAATTAATTTCAGGTAAAATGTGCGAATGTCGCATAAAATTGAGTAGACCGGCAGAGACCTTTACTTTCAAATATCTTCAAGTATGCAGCAACAGATTACTTAAAATATAACTAAAGTTCAACGTTTAAATTTTTTTGTCCACATTCCACACAAACTTTAAATAATTCATTAGAAATTATGTACTTGACTATTTTTCAATGTCTTTTAATTTTTAAATGTACTCATCGGTAAATTGTGGGTGCATTCTGACGTAGGGATTTCAATGCAATTTTACCCCCTCCGAAGGCGTGGTGGACTCGTTAATCCGGATCAGAGAGCCCACATGTAAAAATTGGAGGTGCTGCTAGTAAAACAATTATGCAACTGCAATAAGGGGTATAAATATGTAGTAAAATCGTTTTAACATCACATTCGAGCAACAGTAACAGTTCTAACATGTCTTTCAAACTTGCGTTCTTCGCCACTTTAGTGGCTGTAGCAAGGGCTGGTGGCCTTTTGGGCCCGGCAGTCGCTTCTTACGGTGCTGCCCCCATCGCTTATGGCGGTTTGGGAGGTTATGGCACATATGGTGCTGCCAGTTACGGTCATGCCGGTTACGCAGCTCCCATTGCCAGGGTTGCCGCTCCAGTTGCCGCCTATGCTGCCCCCATCGCCAGATACGCTGCTCCTTTGGCTTACGCCGCCCCAGTGGCCAAGACTTTAGTCAATGATGAATACGACCCTCATCCTCAATACTCTTACGGATATGATGTTCAAGATGCTTTAACTGGTGACTCCAAAAACCAACAAGAAACCCGTGATGGAGATGTTGTCCAAGGAAGCTACTCCCTCACCGACCCCGATGGCACCAGACGTACTGTTGAATACACCGCTGATCCCATCAACGGATTCAATGCTGTCGTCCACAGACAACCTTTGGCTGTTAAGGCCGTAGCTGCTCCAGTAGCATACGCCGCTCCAATCGCTAAATACGCCGCTCCTTTGTCGTACGCCGCACCCATTGCTAAATACGCCGCTCCTTTATCCTACGCCGCCCCAGCTACTTACGCTTCTCCTTTGTCGTACGCCGCACCCATTGCCAAATACGCCGCTCCTTTGTCCTACGCCGCCCCAGCTGCTTATGCTGCTCCAGGTTACGGCTACGGCAGAACTTACCTTCATTAAATTGTTATAGTCATTGATTGTACCATAAGAAATCTTTAAATAATAAATATTTATTTACCTTATTTGTTGTCAATTAATTAATCAAAGGGAAAGACAAGTCCGTCCTGTAAAGTCAGAACAGGTGGGTAACTTCCGTTGGAACACGAACGCCTCGAAACTCAGTGAAGTAATCGTTCCCAGTTATAAGATCATGGTTGCTATTAGCGTCGTGCGGCCCAATTGGTTTATTTTATTGAGACGATAACTCACAGAATTTGCAGGTTGTTAAAATAGTGTAATTAAAAATAAATGAAGCAATGAAGTGGTTTTAAATGTTTTCAAACTATTTCAATAATGAAAAATCTTGACTTACTTTAGGCGAAAGTGACTAATTTAGCCAAAACTATAAGATTTTGTTAAATTAGATCTTTCATCTTGTTTTGAGGATCTTGTTTATAACATTGTTTAATTACTGCAACGAGCACAAATAAATAAAAATATTTCACAAACAAATTGTTGCTGTTGTTGTGGTTCAGTAATGTAAGTTTAATGATTAAATAAAATTAAAATAATTAATTTTCGTCAGATTGCGTCACCTCGCACTTTAAGAAAAATTACATAAAAATCTGTGATTTTTAAAATTTATTGCTGGGGAATTTAAAAATTGGATGAATTAATATCTGTGACCCGCATTCACGGTTCGACGAATTGAATTGGTAATCTACATATGCAAAATGCATGGGCAGCACGTGTTTGCGCACGGGCGTTTAAAAAATAGATACAATATGTAAAAGTCTAACTGCAGCTTTCACGGCAAGAAAAATGAAATACAGCTCGGAATAAAAACAATCATTTTTAAAAATGGTTAAACATAAACCTTCCGCTTCGCTAATATTTCTACGTAATCTCCGGAGGGAACCAATAACTACAGATAAATTTTTGTATTTTCCCCATAAAATATTTATAATCCCTACAAAACGATGAGATATTTTATCGACATATTGCATCAGATTATGCAATCAGGATTAACAGATTTTATTCAAAATAATGCATTTTCATCCACTTATTTTTGTTATTTTAAAGAATTATTTTTTTTATCATTTAATCAAGTAAAAGTATGCCAGAAAACTGTTCCAATATGAGTACCTTTCTAAATAAAATTTAAATGAAAGTTCAAATACAAATTGTATTTTACGCAAAAAGAAGAAATAATTTAAATTCGTTTAAAATGCATCAATCGCAGCTTACGTTACGTGCGAATTGCAAAATAACATTATTGCTGCATTCGTGCGAAAGCAGGAAAAGGGTGTATGTGATAATCTTCACTTTTCTATCATATAAAAGACGATTTCACCATCCAAAGTCGGCGCTCCAATTGCATAATTAATTACATGCTTAATGTCTTTGTGTAACATATCTTCTCTGTTGATATCATTGTCGGCAAAGAAAAAAACAAAATCCCTATAGATGTAACCTCATTTAATGAGACAAGTGGTTGGTCATTGCCACAAAACACTAAAAAAACCTGTTAGCTATGATGTAATCCAGTGTCTCAATATTACCGACGAGGTAGATCTACAATTATTATAAACAGAATTTCGCGTACATGGTCGAATATCAATATAAAAATTAATCTGATAAACTGGTTCACTTATCGGACAGTTGTAGTGACCTTACAGGGCGTGGTGCGGTTGCGAAAGCCACCCGCGCGACTCGACACCGGTCTCGTGAAATAGGTGGTGAAACTAAGAAACCCTAGTATAAAAGCGGGGCCAAATTTCAGTTTGTTATCAGTCAATTGCAAACCACTACAGTCAACTGAACTAGAATGGCATTCAAGGTATGAATATCAACGTTGTGTAACAATAGGCGATTTTTAATATCTGATTGTTTTTCAGTTTTTAGCCCTCGCTGCCTTCGTGGCCGTCGCCAGAGCCGGAGTCATCAACGCTCCCCTCACTTATGCCGCTGGACCAGCTTTAGCCGCCCCAATCGCCAGATACGCCGCTCCCTTGGCTTACGCCGCACCAGTCGCCAAGACCGTCGTTACTGACGAATACGACCCCAACCCACAATACTCTTACTCCTACGACATCCAAGATGCTTTGACCGGCGACAGCAAAAACCAACAAGAAACCCGCAGCGGAGATGTTGTACAAGGCAGCTACTCCCTCACCGACCCCGATGGCACCCGTCGTACCGTCGAATACGTCGCTGACCCCATCAACGGTTTCAACGCTGTTGTACACAGAGAACCCCTCGTCGCCAAAGTAGCCGCTCCAGTCGCCTACGCCGCCCCAATCGCCAAATACGCCGCTCCCTTGGCTTATGCTGCCCCAGTCGCCAAATACGCCGCTCCTTTGGCCTACGCCGCCCCAGTAGCCAAATACGGTTCTCCCCTCGCTTACTCTACCTCCGTCCTCCACTAAATTACTTAGTTTAGCTTTATTTTAATTATTTATTGCTCAACATTTGTATATAGTTGATAGCTAGCTATTAAAGAATTACAAAGCACTTTTTTGTTTGTACTGACCACCTACTTACTACTCTGTGTAAAATCTCGTTTTTATTACATTTATCGCCTAAACTCGTTTAACAAGTGTAAGACAATAATCGGTTTACGGTTTGTTATTCGGTAATTTGGGTCACTTGGGCGTAGACTATCGTTTCGAGTTGTGCATTGTTGTATCTCGTGACTAACAGAAATCGTTGCATACATCAATCCCACTTGAAAACCCTGTGCTAAATAAATTTATTTTTAATTTTGCGAACAATTACAGTTGCAATATTTTGGATTTTTTATCGCTTAGGCAACCAAATTCGCCTTTCAAACAGTTTATTAATTCCCAATATCGAAACCGGACACTTATTTGTTGGGGAACATTCATTAAAAATTTGAACTTTTTTGTCTCTTGCTTTAACTTGCAAATTCAATTATTAAATATTAAAATTAAATTAAAATGAATATTTAAAATAAACAAAGACATCTATCAACGTTTGCGTAATCTTACTGCATTACGGCCGATATTTTATATGTCCCATATAAGGAACTTTCCTGAATGTGATATAAGACTATAAAATGATCTGAAACTCGCGGAATTATTCTTAAAAAAAAGTAAGATGATTAAATAGAAATAACTTACAGAAGTTGCAACCGCCCAAAGTGGCGCTAAAAATATCTTGAACATGTTTTATCTCACAAACTATTTCAGATAGAAACTTCAAAGGTGGGATATTCTTGTGATTCCAGAAAGGAGGATACATATTTTCAGAGTCACTTTGAAGGGATATAAGGATACATTTTTGAACTAGTTTGTTCGTCGGTTTGTTTGTTCATTTTACACTTCTAAGAACTTTGATGAACCTGAAGCAAATTTTGCAATTGCTTTTTAGAACCGATTCGAAATAAATAATAATAAAGTTATTTCTATTACTAGTTAAGGAAGCAACATCAAGTAATTTATCCTGTTTTATATAAATTAGTAAAATAAATATCCAATTAAATAAATATCTTAAACAACTGTTTCTGAACTAAATTTACCGACTCCTTACAGATACAGTACAGCCGCTTCTACACCGAAGTTACGCGATAGGTGGGACCGGCAAGAATAGTAAATCAAAAAAGCGTAAGGGGTACAAATTTTATAATCAAATGAATTAACAAAGTTGACAAATTAATCAGGTTCTCTAGCCGTATCAGCTTTAATCGGGATGTGAGGAAGAAAGGGGGAGAGAAAACGACCGAGTTAGCGTAAATCGAGGTATTACTGCATTTTTAATTTCTTCCACATACTGGGTCCTCCACCGTTAGTGGTCAATACGAAAATTGGTCTTAAATATTTATTTATTATCATCAAACTTTGATAATTGCATGGAGTGATGCAAGATTATAAACAGGTGTTATCATCGCAAAAGAGCAAAAAATAATAATTTGTTGAAAAATCTAGACTAATTATTTTTGGAATTGACATAAGGTACAGCGCTTAATTTTATCTTGCATTTTCCAACAAAGATTTACGATTTGAAATAGCTTAGAGTCGTAAATTTATCCGACAGTAAATGATGATCTGTATTGGGGGTTGTAAATCAGGCTCCACTGTAACCTGGAATTACCAGATCCAGACTCTCAAAATAAATGCTGTCTACCCATAATGACTTATTAACGGTTCGGTTAAACATTCTACCTATGCTCTCATACGTTGTTTTCATATTACTTGTGTTTAGTTATTTGAAGCGAACAGCAGCCAGTGTTTTAGTGACTTTTTATAAATCTGAAATTTCAAAGCCCCTGATACTGAATGCATGCTGCTTAGTGCCTGTCATCTTCAGGGTATCTTGTTTCTTCAAAAGCGTTGTAATTTTACAACACTTTCCTGATTTCTTGGTTTTGACTTGAATATTGTAAATAACATTTCTTACTGACATCACAGGATTTTTAATCGCAATAAAGGCGAATTTCAAGAAAATGCTGATAAGGATTTGATAATTTTATATTGAAAAAATTGTAGATAAAAGATTTATGAAAAGAATTTCTCAACAATCCATGAAAAATTACAAAATGGGTCTTACGACGCCAGATGATAAAAACTGAAAATAGAAATAACATCAGTTCAATCTTATTAATAGCTGAATACATAAACAAATTTTCATGGTAATATCTGCAAATTTGAGGTTTTCTTCGATGGTAACCATTAATGTTAAAGGGTTCTATACATTACATTAAATGCATGATAAGTTGATTATTGATGCACAATAATTATCCCATGAAATGTAATTGAGGTAATTACTTTAATTATGTATTCGCTAACCAGATATCTGGACATGAAGCTAGAAAGTTGTACCAGAACTTGACCTTTGCCTTTCTGCGAAAATTTTTATTTCAATCTGTAGGTTTTGAAATTAATGGAAAAAACCTAAACAACTTCAGTTATTAACTAGATAGACTTGGAAAGCGCCAACTCGTTTGATGCTTTGGTCCCGATGTCTTATTTAGTATAACGATTTTCCAAAAAATTCTATGAAGGTGAAGAATTGAAATTGCTAATTTTGATAACATAACAGCCATGACACAATTAACTAAAAAGACAGTAAATTGAGTCTCAAGCTTTATTTAGATTTCTGGAGAAATTTAAAAAAAAAAATTTAAATTAGTAATGCTAAAAATTTGTTTATTAAATTTGTGTATTTTTGTAATTCTTGAATTTAAAAAAATATTTAAAATTTGTTACATTATTTCAAATCGCGATGTTATCTTTTACCTTATACGAAGGGAAAACAATAAATCGGATGCACTCGGTAAGAGCTAGTTAAAAGAGACAAAACGCTAACAGAATTTGACGTGACAGAATGAATGTTGTCTACAAATCTCCGTGTAACAAACAACGCGGATTAGAAGACGCAATGGAGAAAACAAGAATGTAATAGAAATTGATGTGACAGCAAGAATGTGAGACTAAAAAAAGAAATGAAAGAATATGTTAGACGATTTTAGAAATGGGACATCTCATGTGACATGAAAACGTTAATAAAACACAAAAAAACTTGCGCCGGTGAAAACCGCCCCACCAGTAATTGCTGTCGATTTTTAAAAGGAAACCTAATTAGGACTTTCATTTACATTTACACCCGGTAAATTCTAGAGTTGATTCGAAAAAAGGTTAACCGTCTGTGCACCGCAATCAATTCTATTAAAACCTTTTACTACATAATGAACGGGAAATAATTTAAAAAGCCATCGCCATTCAACAACTTTGTTTTGTTTTCCATTTTTTTCGTTAATTAAATTCCATTTAACTAGTTGAACTTCGCAAGAATATAAAGAGTTTCTTGATTTATGCAAAACAGTTTCTTACGAAAACGACTGGTTAAGAATTTATGCGCCCGGCGGAATTCCACACCATTTAATAGTAAATATTTGTGTGCAAACAGTAATCGTGTTCACGCATTCAGGTAACGTGTGGGGCAAAATAAATAATTATAGCGTTGTTTTAGGCATTAAAGCCGCCACAATAATTCTACAAATTACTAGTACGGGAACAACACCGCTAATGCCGGCTAACACATTAAACCACAAACGTCTAAAAGTCGTTACATACAATAGACAATAAGGTTTTCGGCTTTGGTTATTGTGATTAAAAACAAAAATACTTACATCGTTATTTGTAAACGGTGGGGCAATTGGTCCATCGCTGGTTTCCCATTTATTTGCGATACGGATCGTTTCTGCTGTTTTTTGTTGCACAGATTTGGTTTCATCTAGGAGCGTTAATTCATAGAATTCTTGAATATCTGCAACAAAAATTAAATTTACTTTAAACTAGACTACATACAGCTAATTAAACGAGGCATCGATTTCAATGTGCAATTTAGCCCGTGGAACAACGCTAGTAATAAATGTAATGTAAACTTAATTGTAATTTCGCATGTATCTAGGGTTACCAATTGAACTGGTTTATTATTATGGGAGTTCATAATTGCATACCAGCACTGTTTTGATCATAATGTCATCAACGATTAAATTGAATTTCGCATACCTGAATGTAACAATTTAAGACTCAGAAACTTAAGTTTGATAAGCTTGGAATTGTAAAAGTTTTGAACATTCTAATTCATTATTTGTGTTTTTTAAATTTTGTAATGTTAGTTAGGTTTAACATTTTAAACTTAATTATAAGTAGTCACAGGAGTTAATTAGCTTCGTCAGTACTTTAGTTACAAAATTTTTGTCAAACTTTGAAGGAAAGTATCTAACGATATGGCGTTTTACTCAATCCTGCTCTTGAATTGTTAAAAAAATACTGAAATTTGTAATACCTGCGACAACTTGGGTTATGTTACAATGTATTGTAGAGTTTGGCTAAAAATATTCTGTGTTTATGACTGTGCCTTTTACAATATTATAAGTGATCCCGCCATAAAAGTAGGTAAGCCGTAATAATCAACATGGGCAGAAGTGACCAGGGCTGTATTTGGTAAATTTTTTTAAATTTCTTGATGCTTAGATATAAATATGAGTAAACATTAAATCTCTTCTAATAATTAGGTAGGTATAGTATGCCCATAGATATAGTATTTTTACAACTACACGCTTTAAATAGTTTACAACGGGCTCTTAGTACACAATGAAAATTCAAGGAGCGGCGTGTGCCTTTAAATCGTAAATTTGCTTACCTGCAGATCTTTATGTAAACCTACACAGGGTTGGTATTAGGGAAATTTTCACATTTAAACAATTATTTTACCAAAATTTGAACCAGTTAAGAGCTTTCTACGTTCTTCAACGTTGGCTACTCATATTTTAAATTACAAATTGTATCGGAAACTTTAGACCACTTGTTATATTATGTACGAAAAATATTGTAATACGCCCCTTAACGAAGTTGTCTAGCCTCGGCACGTGCAGTCCATTACAATTACCTAATCCATTTAGGCCCGGTTGTAAAATATTTAAAGCGTGTCGTTGTAAAAATACTATATAGATGGGCACACTATATGTGGGGTTATCGATTAACTTAGATGCTTGATGAATTCTATGACTTGTATTTGAAAGTACGGTTTTGAAGTATCTACAAAAATATTTTTTAAAGCAACCAGATTTGTGGCACCCTGCAGTGAACCCTCATTATCATCAGTAAAAGTTGATTGCGGTTTAAAGTCATAAACGCATAATATATTTAGCCAAACTCTAACACCATGATAATATTTTTGCAAATTCTGCAATTTATATGGCAACGGGTGGGTAAAAGCAGTGAGCAAAACGTTTCGCTCACTGCTTTTGCTCACAACAATTTAAGCCAAAAAAAAAATTATTAAGAAATAATTTTTTATTTAGGTAATTATTTTCTGCTTTCATCATTTCGTATATTTTAAAATTAACTGTTTTTCATCACATCTGCAGTCATAACTTAATACATTCTTGAAGTTGCAGTTAATTTCATAAACTGAATATTTTTCATGAAATCAAATTGCAAGTTTTTAGTCGAGGGGAAAAATTGATACAATTTAATAAAAATAAGCCATTAGTTATTCATTTCTTTGTGAAATTTGCTGTCAATGTTAGTTTATCGGTGACAAACTTTATTAACAAATTTCTAATCAATTTTGTCAACACTGAAACGACCCGTTTTGTAAAATATACATTACTTAAAATTGAATGCGTTATTAGCAAAAGTAATCAAGTACCCAGTTAAAACACCCTCTAAATTAAAATCACCTAATAACTTCCCATTTACAAATTTCAATTACAGTTAAGAAGAATGACACAATTAAAAAATAAAATTTATCTTTGGAATGCGTGTAAAAAGAGGCTGAAAAGAACAGCGGTGAATTATTAAAACGGCACGCTTGGGTTTTACCTTGCGAGAAATAACCGAAACTCTCGATAACATGTCACACTGTTCTTACAGCATTCGCGCAGTTATTTGTGCAATTTAAATGACAGTTTCAGTCGCATTTCGTGATGGAGCCATTGTGATTCCCTTATTAGACCTATAATGCCTGCAAATACAAAACACTATCTTCCAGGAAATGCTATGCTGCAAAATAGCTACAAGAAATCTGAATTCTAAGGATAACTGTATCCCATAAATCATAAGCGATTGCTATCAAAAAAGGACACTCAGTTTTTAACTGTATAAGAAATTTGTGATTAGTCAGATTAATTATTTATATTTAAGACTTTTAACTGGAAATAAAGTTTAAAGGTATAAAATAAAGAAATTGTTAATATTAAATAAATAATTTTTCAACTTATTGGGGAAATTTTTAAATTGCAAAGTATAGTTATATCAAATTGGCCGTTACTGAAGCATGGAGCCAATTATATATAACAATGTCACAAACAATATTCATATTGTGAACTTTCAAAAAAGTTTCAAATGTTGAACTTGCTATAAACAAAAAAGTAATTGACAATTTATGTGCCCAATTTCGAGAGTTAATCTAATAGTTTGCTGAAAAATGTAAGTTTATTTTTCAGACTCTACATTCATATTCATAATTTCACATAAAATTTCTGGATTATTGTGCGAAAGAAATATACGACCTGCTATGTAGAGCCGGAGAATGTTCATTATTGTGGCGGATGGAAACATTCCCACATTGCAATATTACCCAGAAAAAATGAATGACTATTTTGTAACGAACCCAATTTTATTCTGTACTCGAAAGAAATAAACTTTTCATTTAAAAAATTTAAAGTCAGTAAAAATTCTTCTGAACAAGTTCTGTTGCTCACTCGGCGAAATTAATTAGATGAATAATTTAAATTTTTTGATGAAAGGCGTTATCATTTCAGGAGTATATTCATATAAAAAGCTGTTGCCTGCTTGGGAATCGTAAAATTTATAACTACCTTCAGGATGAAGGCTATAATTTCAGGAAACAGTCATAAAATCTCACGCACTTTAAGTTGCCGCCATAAACAAACTCTGAATTAATGTGGGCGCGTCTAAACTGACCACAAAAAATGTTTCATTGTATCTCATTCAACCTTTTAATTTATTCCCTTTCATAAAAAAATATAAAAGCAAAATTCCAAGCCGGAAATTTTATTTTTTCGCTGGCAATGGTTTATTTTTTATGACTAATTTGCCTGCAATTAATTTTAACGTTAGAACACACCGAAGTATTTTTGTGCGCATTGTTTTGAAAGTGCAACCTTCAAGTGTAACCTCGTTCCAGGAATAATTATAACCTTTAGGAGCTTCCTCGACTTTTCTTTTCTACCCCACGGAATTAAATTGAGTCAAAGATTAATCTGACAATTAGCCGGAACTTTACATACTTACTTTTACATAAAGTAATAGATGCTATTTAAAATTTTCATTAATAATTTTAAGTCAGAAATTTATTTTATTTTGTTATCTAATTAATTTATTGGGTATTTTATTAATTATTGACATTAATAGCAATGCATTAAGTATTATTATTAAGTATGGCAATTTATGTGCATTGTGTGCTCACTGTTGGAGTAACAGTCATAGGTAATTAAAAACAGCCTTTGAACTTAATTCAATTCATAATCAAATAAATCTTATTGCTTTATGTTTCGAGTTTTAATGACATTAACATAAAATAAGAAAATTTGGAAACATATTGCTTGTCATTTTCAAAATTCACAAATTTTGAATCGCGTAGGGTCATTAATTGTCATTGACTTCTCGCCAAGCTACAATTCCAAAAGCGTACCTGTATCTTTCTAAAATTTAAAAAAAAATCTGATGGGGTAATACCAGGACTCCTAGGAGGTCAACCACATCTACTAGTATACAAATATTACTTGTATTATTTAAAATAATCTCAAACAATTCGATGATAATGGGTAAGTTAACCCACAAATGTTGTCTATTGATCTAACATGTAGGCAAATGAAGAAGAAATCAAGCTCGGCTTAGAGAATTCTGTTTATTGAAATTGAATAATCTTATGCGTATTTATGAGCGTTTAAAAAATGACTTCAGAATGTTGTTAACGTAATGTGAATCAATAATGAACATATATGTCAAATTTCAAAAGCAACCTCAATTTATTTTTCATTCGCTTACAAGTTATAGTTTCTAATAAAACAGCCGACTCAGTTAACAAGATTTAAGTAATTATATGTCTACTTAAATATTCTGGTCCAATAATTTGGTCACCCACTATCTTACACCATTTATTTGTCTCTGCTTCAATTAGGGTTATCTTGAGCCTGAAAATGTTAGTTGTGTCTATTGACTGATCCATTATTACTAAATTTTGTTGGATAAAACAAGGATAAAATCACAAAAATGAAGCCTTTGTGATCAAACTAATCGCTCTCTACTTTTTTCAAAATGATTACCGATTTATTCTAATTTGTCTTGGTAAGGAAATTTGGCTAACATGGAGATTTGCATTAACGATTTCGATAACTCCCATTACATTTTCAGGGCTAGTGGCTATTCGATTTCTTGCTCTTTTGAAAAGAGGCCAATTTTCTGTTAAACTATTTTCCAATTTTCCAAATACCTATTTTATCAGTTGCAGCTCTACGATCAGAATAAGTTCTTTGCATAAATTGGCTGCAGTGCCAAGCATTTTTCAGCAATTAACAAAATTCAGAATCATATAATATATTCTTTCATCGTTGAAAAACATATCAATTATATCAATATTATATCAATAAACCAACCTACTTGGATTTTATAGTATTAGTAAATATGAAAATATAATGTATTTTAGTGGTAATCTCTCGCGGGTAACCCTGTATAATTAATTTTGTAATGATGATAAATATTTTCTTAAACTAAAATATTGCTGAATTTTGTAGCAAACTAAAAATAGCACAAAACAATTTTAAATATTTTTTCTGTTAGTAAACTCAAGCTGTACAACATTAGTTGATTGAATTTTTCATTACGACTTGAATTGTGATTCTCGTTGGTAACTTTTTGTTAGTGCTGCAAAATAGATTACAAAAATAAAAAAATTAAAGCTCAACAAGCTTCATAGACAACAATGTGCTGCATCAAAAAGAGAGCAAAATCAAATTTCCGCAGTTCTGATTTACCGCCAGAGCAAGTTTATTTTACGAAAATTACCTTATCAACAATGACACATACGCAATACCTTTAGCCTTTCTCTCTTGAAATAATGTACTCTGCAGTAATAATAGCGCCAGCGGTTGCATTCTTTTTATTTCGAATTGCTCGGGGCATCGTATTAAGGCAAGTGCATCTGAGTGTGTTCTTTTCTCTGGCACGATTGTCTCTTCTAATACAACTTTTGTTATATTATCTAGTCACGTATAGAATTTGCAATTTTCTATAAGATATCGGTTTTGCGGAGATTTATACTCCATTAGACATTATTGATGAAAGGAAAACAGGCTGCACGGTGTGTGTATTAATTCCGTGCACTACGGTCGACCAGTGAGTGTCGTTTCACACGTCGGGTTATGTAACGTAACTTTTCATGCAATCTGTGTAATACTGTTTTAAAAACCCCGTAAATAATGGTACTTTCGTAAGGAATACTTTAATATTTCATGGCGTATGAGTTATAAATGTGGTGCTTCTTTCAACTCGCTGCATTTTATAATGCAACGTTTGGAACTGGCGTTAAGTCAAATGGAATAGAATAGTAAATTTCATTTTTTGAATGGATATTATTTAAAGAGGCTAGTTCTAAAGCACACTTCACTTAAGGGAATGATTGAAATTTTGATTGAAAGAACGCCGTTTGTGGAATACGAAACAATATAAAATATAAAAAGACAGTCAAAATATACTTTAAACCTTCTGAATTTGAAATGCAATAGCAGTTTATTTTGTGAGGAACCTGCACAATAAGACACGGATGGGTGAACTCCACAACCTAAAAACGTTCGCACTTGTCATTTCATTTTCATCACGTTTTTATCCACAACAGTTGACGTTTCAGGTTTTATTTTCGGTTAAAATGCTGACTTTTGGAAACTCTTTCCGTGCAATTTATGATTATTCACTAACTAAAAGAACTTTATTTTACTATTCCTTTTTTAAAAATTTTTGTCGAATACCAATTATATTGCTTTAGGTAATTACTTCAACTGAAATAACTTTAATAGTGCCGTATTATATGGAAAGACTATTTATTTTAACGTCTCTCCTTTAATCTCCTTGTCAGCGATTTAAATAAACACAAACACAGTAACCATTGCTTCTAATTAGAATATTTGAGAAATTTTTTTACTGCGAAGCTTGCTTTAAAGAACGTCATTCTTCGTCCGCGTCGATTTGTCTCGCTTAGGAAATTAAATCGCGAGCAGATACAACAAACTTAACGAAGCATAAATGGAGAAATTTGGTTGAGACACTAGTCGAAAGAAATGGTTCATTATGGAGTGCACAAATAGCCGGGGAAAATTTTCCCTTTGTTCAATTCATTCAGAACTAATTCTTCTATAAAGATTTACTTTAACGTCGTGTTCAAATGTAACGTTGCGGGAGTACTGGTAACGACATAAGTAGAGAACAAAGCCACAGCGGCTTGGTCAATAGGGTACAGCTTTGAAGTCCAAACTCAAGCCTCACTTGATTATAAAGATCAACTTGAACACTGACCACTGCTAGACTTTACTATTTCTGGATTAACGTAGGAAGAAGCAGGGTCTTGCAGTCAGTTCAATTTGAAAAACTACTCCCACCTAAGCAAAGAACTAACCATATCTTATTTATCTTATTACAGCTTTCAGATAAAAAAACACAAACACAAAGAAATTAACTCCTCCCGATTCTTTCAAACAATTCTTATACGTTAGTTGAAAGATAAGGAAGTCCGTTAGGTCGTAGGACTACTCAGCAGATAGGAAATTTGAAAACGCGTCCAGAATTTTTAACATCGGGCTTACATACAAGACGAGTATCTTTGTCGCTGGATAATGTAAAATATAATTCAATTATAAAGGAAGCTTCGAAAAGATCTAATCTCTTTAATTCACATATTTTAATTAAATGCAGTTTCGTCTAATTAAAGCTGGAACTTTACGAACTTCCTCAAATTTGCCAAACTTTGCGTTTTAATGAAAAAACATGGCTTCATCTTGTCCAGGCGATACCTGAGATGAATCGAAATGCGATTCGTATTCGGAGCGAATCCAAAAAATATATTTGCAGAGTCGTGTTTTATTACAAATGTAAATTCACACTGGACTAATATTTTAGCCGAAACTAGGATGTCGAGGGAGGTAATAATACGGGAGGCAATATTTTTTAATTACAAAAGTTTTACTGGTGGAGTTATTTGCAAGGTGATTACGTGATTGCTTTTTAATCGATTGAAGTTTATTCTGAAAGTTTACATTTTTAATTGCCAGGAATGTTGACCATATGAAGCTTTTTAATTTATACTGAAAACGTTTATTTCCGCGCATTGCTGTAAACTAATTAATGCCTTCGAGTTTTACATACAGTTCTGTTCAGTTTAGTTTTTTTCACAACCAAAAAAATTTCCGAATCCAGTTACTACTATTGTAATATGTATGGTCACCTGAAAAAAAAACTTAATTTTGAAGATATTAATTAGCTGTGTATTCAGTTAACAATAAGCTACGATCTAATGTTAATTTAGTTCTCAGTTTTTATCATCTGGCGTTACGACGCTTATTTATCTCATTTTCATGGATTTCTTGAGCTTTTATTTTCATAAATATATTATTAATAATTTTTTGATACAAGAATAGCAAAAGCTTGTCAGCTTTTTATTGAAATTCGCCGTTATTTTAATTAGAAATCTTGTGATATCAGTAAGGAATGGTACCTATTTATAATTAATAATTTAGGTAAGTGTTGTAAACTTACAAAGTTTTTTAAAGAAACAAGATGTTCCGGAGATACGAGATAGTAGCGGTACGTATTCAGTATCACGGGCGCATTTAGGTTTTGACATTTCAGATTTACAAAAAGTCATTGGGCGGTATGAATAAAAAAAGCAGATGCTACATGAGTCTGGGCAAAACCTCAAAGCATATGCTCATAGTGAAAGATGGGACTATAAGGTTCTGCTCCTTTTATATGAATAATGATTTGCTTTTACCCACAACCAATTACTTACATGAATTGAATTGCTCAAAGTAATTCTAGATTGTCCAAATTAAACACAGAGACCGGCTCGAATTGGCGTGTGAGTTCTTACCACAACGATTTTACAATATCTCTTTTACTGTTTTGAGTAGTGTTACATACTACGGATTTTGTAGGCACTCGTTTTGTTTCATCGGAAATGATTTTGACAGTCATTTATATTTTAGGCGAGACTGGGCTTAAAAGTACACAGGGGCTAGTTGATACAGAGCCTATAAAATCAAATATATGCTTGATAGCACGAAGACGACTGACCCTAAAAGAAGGCCAATTCTTTATACATGTGTCCATGTAGTTTCAGTTCTCTGCGAGCACGTGTGTGATAAGTAAAAAATATTTAAAGTTTTTCGTTGGTCTTAGTAATTTTAAATAACTGAAGTAATGTGTTTTTAACAAATTTATGATGCATGATAATAAATTATCGATCTATACAATATAAAACTGACAGTTTTAACACAGTTTAAAACATTTAGAAATAAATACAAAACCACAAATTAATTGTTATATTCCAAAATTTTGTTTGTTAGTTAGTTAGTTTAGTTAGTTAGTTGTTGCAAATCCGCTGGGGCTAGTTGTGTAACAATTTGCCCCATATAATAATGCTGAAGAATATAAGAAGCTACATAGATTAATTCAAAGGAAAATTAGAATGGCAAAAGCAGAGCATCTATCTGAACAGTGTCGAGAAATAGAGTTACTACAGAGAAAATACGACAACTTTTATATACATAAGAGAATCAAGGAAATAACGGTATTCAAAAAGGGAAGTAGGAATAACAACAATGTGATCAAAGATGCCAACGGTCATATTTTGGTGGATATAAAAGATCAACTGGTGAGATTGAAGACCTACGTTCAAGAACTATTTAATGACAAAAGAACAGCAACTGCTGTTCTCGAGGTAGACTGAAAGTCTAAAAATATTGAAACCAGAACTAGTGCATGCCTTAGAAAACATGAAACCGGGTAAGGCAGTTGGTCCTGATCAGATACCAGTAGAACTTATTAAACTCTTCGATGAGGAACTAATTGATATTATCCTAGACCTGTTCAACACTGTATATGACACTGGACTAATTCCTAAACAATGGCTATTGTCTACTTTTGCACTGATTCCCAAGAAAACTAATGCAAAAGAATGCGAAGACTATCGAACAATTGCGCCGCTCATGAGTGATACACTAAAATTGTTCTTAAAGATTATTCACAATAGAATATATAAAAATCTGGAGGAAGATAATTATAAGCAATACCCAATTTGGTTTCCGGGCAGGCCTTGGAACAAGGGAAGCCCTGGCGGTTAATATACTTTCCGAGCGTTGCTTAGATATGAACCAGGATGTGTATGTATGCTTCATCGATTTTCAAAAGGCATTCGATAAGGTGAGACATAGGAAATTGCAACAGCTTCTCATTGGGAAGAACATCGACATGAGAAATGTGAGAATAATTAGGAACTTATACTGAGAACAGACTGCCAGAATAAAAGTACAAAGAGAAATGACTGAAGAAATTGAGATATGTCGAGTACCCCTCGTACAGCGAAGCCATCTTTAGAGAAGCTATGGATGAAGAATCGGCGGGGATTATCATAAACGGTAAAACAGTGAATAATGTGAGATGCGCAGATGACACAGTCCTGATAACAAACCACCTCGTAGACTTACAACATCTGCTTGAGAACGGATTATAAATAAATCTCAATAAAACTAAATGGATGGTAATTAGTAAAGCCCCACAGAATCAAGGAAACTTAAGAATCGCAAACACCATTATAGAAAGAGTTCAGACCTATAAATACCTTGGAACTTGGATAGAACAAACAGGTGACCAAACAATGGAAATAAGAACCCGAATAGAAACAGCCAGATCCTCCTCAGTAAAATTGAAGAAAGTACTTTGTAGTCGGAATATCAATATTGAACTTCAGGTAGGGTTGCTTCGCTGCTATGTGTATCTTACTCTATGGCGTAGAATACAGGTTTTTGAAATGTAGTGTTATAGTTAGTTACCTAACTATAGGCGCGCGAAGGGAAGTGAAAAAGTTCACATATCAAAAAACAATTTTAGAACATAGCTAAGCTGCCGTCAGAATTGTAATCTGGTTCTGAAACGCTGTCGTGATAATTTAAGGACACTGCTATGTCAACAGACGTCAAAAAAAATATATGGTAGCAGGATAAAATTAACAATGCGTTTAGTAATGATCTTATCTTTAAAGTTATTTTCAAATGTCAACATTACAAACATTACTAGTTTTCCAAAGTAATTTTGGAATGCCAGTACTAGATTTTCCAAATATTGTGATGTCCTGAAGATATGAGATACAAACAAAAGAATAATTTATCTGGACGTTTTTTAATCCAATAAATGTATTTTATTGTTCATTTAAATGTTATAGCGGTTACTATCAATGTTGTTCATTCACTTCTAAAATTAGCATTCCACAATTACATATTCCGTCCACGAAATTGGACTAAATTAAAATTACATAACTTTTGTAATTCCTGCAGTTGACTGTAGTAGCCGAACCCTTAGCATTCGAGATATAACCACGTTCAAATTTAATGCACGATGTCAAATTCATTATTTTTAAGTATTATCTTAATTACATCTGCATTTTATTATTTTAGCATATCTTAATTAAAACGAAATGTTATTATGTTTTGAATTAATATTAAGTTTAACGATGGTATTTATTTATAATTTTAAATTAATCGGTTATATTTATATTCGTTTTACATACACAACTTTAACTTCTTATCTGTTTAATGAAACCACTCACTAATTCACTCACTAAAATGTAACTTTATTTTGCACTTTTTGTTTATTGCAGCAATTCTTTATTACAACAATTAATTCAAATATATGTTCAAATCGACCAATTCATACTTAATTTAACTGTTGCAGCAATATACCTTAATCGACACAGTTATTTTTTTCTCCAGGAATTTCAATAAAATTCATTGCGAAATAAAGCAGAGTACCACATTTTTTTTCGGGAAACAGGATGAAATGCCCTTGTCTACTTTATATGTACGAAATATTTTATAATCCCTGCCGTACTACATCACCCTATTTAGCGTTAAATAGTAAATACTGCAATAAAACATTCCTTTCGAAAACCTTTTTCTAAAAAAAAACTTTTACGGTACAAAATAAAAATGTACCAATAGTGATATAAAGGAAAGTCGTTAGAAAAATCCGTTTATCTTAATTTGAGTTACAATCGAGCTAATCTTACTACGTGACACATAGTTCTCTCATATATATTATATTTTATATGCAAGTTTTGAAACGAAAAGTTTACTAGGCATTCTCAGAAAGTATACAATGTAATACATCTTTTAAATTTAAACTGATCCCACTGAAAATAAAAAATAAAATATCGCATTGATGAATATCTACATACATTCGCACATACATGCAGGTGAAACGTAGAAGTGGTTATGAGTCACTAAAATAGTTCATACTCGTACATACTATATTGCTAGTAATAAAAGTAATAGAATTGAACAGCACTTATTTTCAGTACCCAAAAGGTTTCTTATGATAAGGTTTTTCAAGTTGAATAGGCTCTAAATTGTTAAAATGGATGTTCGCAACAAGTTCGGCACTAGAATTTCAAGAAAAGAGATACAGAAATTATCCATTAGCTGATCGTAATAGCAGTTGTTCATTCTTCTTTTTATTTTCTTGGTGTAACGTGAAGCAATTTCAAAGCCGTTTTAAAGTTGGAAACGTTCTATATTGTGTGACGTAACGTTAGACAAACTGCACTTTAACTTTTAGTTAGATAAGGGTTGACTGTTGAGGCTGGGACAACTTCCCTAAGGGTGTTACATCATATCACCCACAATTCTGGTTTCATCCTAAAATTACAGAAAACTCGTGTAATAGAACAATGAACCCCTGTCATCAACACTTTATATGAAATTACTTCAAGCAAGTTTGACTTTCGCCCTGAAATCCTTCTCTCTGTTAACGTACGGGCGAAAAATTAACTAAACAAATTGGGAGATAATTAAGCATAAAAATGCGAGAGAGAATTGGATTTATTAAGACGAATGATGTAATTAAAAGTGCGTTAAAGTAACTTTAAAGAATTAAATTAATTTTCAACCTCAGCTGTCTAGAAAAGGTTCATCTCTAATTAATTTAGTAAGTCAACACGTCTTAATGAGAACTTTCACTCAAAGTTAAGGGATCAAAGAGCACCTACCTACGAGAACAAGTTTGAGTATAATAAAGGTAACTTCATTCCATCTTGTGCTAGTTAAGTAACTCAACAATGAAATTTAACGCACAACTTTTCAAAGACTGAATTTTAAATTTAATCAGTGTGGCGTAGTTTCAAACGTGGAGTATTCCAATTTTAAGTTTAGAAATAAAATTGCTGCAAACATATCTCCTGTCCAATTTAAAAACTTATTACTGTTTCACGAGTTATGAAACTTCAAGATATAATATTGACTACCACGTGAAAAAGTAAAAAGTCATTTTCATAACTTGTAATAACTTTCAGAGTAATTTAGTTGCTTATTGAATTAGCACTTATCAAATTTGTACTTGCTTTATTACCCGGCTTAATCCAACGCTCTGTTTGCTAGTGACGGCCTTAATAATATATCACAAACCGAGAGCACTTAAATGCACCTATGTGAAGAGGTGCGTATGCTATTGTTTCAACTAAACGTGGAAAATTATCTTTCTATTAAATTCAATACTACTTAAGTGTTTCTGAAAACCTATGAAAGTAATTTCAACAAGCTTTGTGTTTATCAATAGCACTTATTGAGTTATTGTTCTTTTAAATATTTATGTCTTTTTATTGTGTATGTTCATATACGTTACAACGATTTTTATTTGATGCTATAAGTCTCGAAAGCGACGAAAGGATTAAGAAGAACATTTGTAACACTCCTAATTACATTACTCCGAACATAAAAGGTATTTGAGGTTAAATTGAGTGAAACTACTTTTTTGCAAGTTGCTTGTATATAATTCCCCAGACACCCACTTGTTCTGATTAGTGGAAAAGGCTAATCGTAAACCTGAAGTTAAAACCTCGGAGTTCTTCTCTTTCATCCCGTTCTCGGTTTTATTCGTCCTATGCAGCTTTTACTGCACTGAAATATGACTCCGCGAGAAATTCCTTCAGAATAGTAAACACGACTGAAACAAAGGCGATTTTTCAATCGTAAAAAAGCACAATATTTATATACAAAAACGAATTGAAACCATATACCTGTCAGATATCTACTTCAAAAAATAAATATATCAAGGAGATTGGTTTTGCGCAGGGTCGATTCTTTTATTTGCGGACGATTGCTCCCAAGAGAATTGAAAAAATGAGAAATACGCATAGTGCACAAATAATCGAACTGAATAAAATTCTCTAATGAATTACTCACAATTGTACGTTCGCGCAAATATATTTAATGTTAACGTTGTTCAACCACAGAATCAATAATACCTTTTGTAATGCCTGTCAGGCCGTCATTAATTTCGTCATTTAAACATTCATTTCACCAATTCCCATGAGCGTCGATGTGAACGTCTCTTTTTACCAATAAGGTTTAAATTTAGATTTAGGAGCGCAAATAAACCGTTTAGATAAGAAAATAAAGAAAGCGAAAGTGCGCGTAACACATCCATTGGTACCGAAATAAAATGCAAATACTTGCAAATCCTCTCAGTTGTCTGACATGATATCCGAAACAATGAACGAAATGGAAAGCTGTCAGACAATAGGGGAAACATGCAAAGTGTTATTACTGGAGTGAGTTTGTAATAAAACAGACGAGAACATGTAATAAATTGACGGGGATGGAATATTGTTCCAATTATCTCGAGTAGCTGCTGGTTCCACTACCGTTTGTAGCTACTGACAATGGAGGGCTTTTAAAAAGAGTTCTTTTGGTCCAGTATTAGCAATAATTTTTATTTTGATATTTTTATATCGAAAAATAAAAGTTCTTATCAAAAATCGCAAAGTTATTACGCGAACTCAGAAAAAATAGGCTTATAGTTAAGAGTCGTGAATTCCCACTTTCGTGGTCCCACTAAGACCCGAGATACCATCCATTGTAAGTTTATATAAAAGGCATTAAGAAATTCTTCGGGAATTACTTTCGTATTTTGTTCGGGATACTTTATTCTTTGTTCGTCGTACCGTTCGGTTGTTCCTCAAAATTTTCACTTAACAAGGCGAAATGTGTTAACCTGTCATTTCGGCCTGAACGACTTACGATTTTTCTGAAACACATGCTCATAATAATCATTTTACTCGCAGGACGGGAAGACGTATAAGAAAACTTTTATTGTAAAAAGTTTTATATCCCAACTTTTTCCATTAAGGAGCCAGCAATACCGATCCAGAATAATTTTGGTTTAATAAGCACTTCCATTAATATTATCAAGAATTATGTGAGCAATATAATAACTTGTTAGGTTAGATTATGCTTTGATTCGGTTGTTCTTTTTGGTGATATTTACAAACATATTTGTACGAATTAGTGCATTTTCTGTATTATATGTACCGACAATTGCAGCTGTCACAACCAGTTATTTTTTTTTAACATTGAACATGTAAATATTCCCACGTTCAATATTAAAAAAAATAAAGTTAACTAGTCAGCATATGCAACCAACCGTACTCTCGCGTTAACTTATTCCGGTTAAGTATAATATTGTAGTATTGTATGGAATAAACACTACAATACAGTGACTGAATAGCATTATTTTTTAATATCGAACAAAGAATTATTTACATTGTAGGTGTGTTCAATGTTAAAATAAAGAGGCTGTAGGTAACTTGTGGAGAAAAAAACGAACACTTCCAAATTGGTATCCTAATTCAACTAAAATGCGATATTTTGTCGTAAGGTTTATAGAGTAGTTTTAGTTCTTTAATAGTGCACTCGAAGCAATTACCCAGTATATCGTTGGCAAAATATAAACTCGATTCATGTAGCCTATTATTTTTAAATGCTTCGCAGTCACTTCTTCACTTAAATCTACTTACATCCAGTGAAGGAATTCGCTCTAATAAATTTTCCTTTACGCGTTGTTTTGAAATAATTCTAGTTCTTTAGATGGAACTGCGTCCGGAGAATTTTAGCATTCTTGACGAAAACTCGCGCCGCTAGCAGTAACAAAACGTCGGAAACCAAAATTGCAGAACATTGCCAAACTTTCAAAAAACCGTTTTACCGACTTTAACATTGCTTGTATTTATAATGGAAAGTTTCAAAGTGACTCACAGTTCAACTGCAACTGTTAATTATTGCAAATGCATTGAAATTGCAATTAATAACTGTGATGATATTAGTAATGTAAAATGTATTTTATGTTTGAAAAGTAATTAATTAATTTAACACATTCATCCCACTTTATTAAAATGCAATAAAGTTCTATAATGAAAATTAATATTGAAATATAGTTTACGTGTGAGGTACATTATAACTTCATGTGGAAACTTATTAATGTAATGGTGAGAATTTGTGTTACTAATAGGCGTGGTGACATTGACAATAGACTATATAAATGTGGTCAGAATAATTGTCACAAATGTATTACAAAGTAAGTTTAATAAACTGCATTTCAAATTTTGAAATCTACATAAATAAAAATAAAAAAGAGAATATTCATCTCTAACGTTTGATAATTTACATTTTAGATAGTCTGATATTTGTTTACTTTCAAAAGTAAGTTGGAGATATTTTTTGTTCATTTTTTTCATATATTTGTTAAATGCTTGTTGAAATCATCAGGGCTGCTTTTGTCAAATGTCAAATTTTTACATGCTTAAATTAGTGCCACTTACTTCGTCGGCTAACCGAGTTTTTTTCCGAAGTTACAGTGAAACAAAAAAAGAAACCGTTTCAAATCTTACAAAATTGCAAAGTTGGGGGAAAAAATTTGTTATACGGAAATTTTTACTTCGTTATAAGGGGTATAAAATGCATTAAAAACGTTTCCAGGGTAAAGGTTTCCCCAAAAAAATTCGCTATATAGAGAAATTCGTTATAGGGAAATTTGACTGTAGTTCACTTTAATATATGTAAATTATAAAATGTTAAATTGTTAGTTATTCCTGTTTTCCAATTAAAAGTAGATATTAATTTTCAAATTAAGCTCTTTAATAAATTACAATATTCGGTATCACATTTTACAAGTTACTAGAATAAACCAACGGGCGTTCCGCCCTCTTTTACTTAATGAATTTAACTGACATAAAAATATTTTATACAAACATTCTGAATATGAGTCATATCAATCAGAGCCACGTACCGGGTCCAAAAAAGGAACATATCGTCGGTTAAGAAGTGACACCTCGTAACTAACAAAATGGTCAAAATGAATTATTGATATCGGTTAATTCAGAAAAATATGCCGGTCATTTCTGGTGATTTCTCGAATTTCCTAAAAATTTGTTGAGTTCTTTATAGTGCTAGTAGTGTTAACTCCTAAAATATTTGTGTACTAAACCACAGTGACACCTTTTTTGTCTCTCTTGTAAAATTTGGTAAATGCAACTAACGAGGCGTCACTTCTTAACTGACGATATGGTGTGAATATGCACTGCAGTTTGTTGGCAGCCCATCATAGATCTAATTAGCACTCTGTTAGCTGACCCCGCTGTTAACTTTGTTTCTGCAACTGGTCCTTAGTATATTAACACTTAAGGAGGCGCACTGTTGTATAAAGTACAACACTTTCAGTTTTCTGATTCTTATTGAAATCTGTTGACAATTATTTGTTCAAATCACCTTTCTATTCTTCCATTGACATTCCCCCACACAATAATTGTATAATTTTGGATGTGTGCAAACTGTTGTACAAAATACAACAGCGCGCTAACTGACGTCTCAACTTGTATTGTAGATTTTTTTTCTTTCACAATGGAACGTAAGTTTATTTTTTTTTACTATATTTTTGGTAGCCAATTTTGAAATAACAAGTCATTATTTTATATGTTTTCTTTGTTCAAGACTATTATGTATTTTCATATTTTTAGGAGTTAATTTGGATGATATATCAAGAGTTTTACAAGAACTTTCGGTTGAAGAAATTGACGTTCCTGATTTTATTGAAAGTGATGATAATCTAAGCGACATTAAAGCAACACAAAGTGATCATAATTCAGAAAATGAAATGAATGGAAGTGCTACCGCTAATGATGAAAGTGAAACTGAAGATGAGGATTTTTTTTTGGGCTAAGGATAAATTGACAAAATGGAGTAAGTATAGCATTAATAAGAGTTCAAAAACAAAAAAGAAGAACATAGTAAAAATATTTCCCGGACCCAAACAATGTGTGAGGGATGTTGAGAGCCCTTGTGACTCATTTATCAAGTTTATAAGTGTTGACATAAGCGACGATATTTTACATCACTAATTGATACTTGGATTAAGATCAGAACTAGCTTCTCTCGTTGACGCGATAGCAGTAAAATAACTAGGTCAGAATTGATGGCATTTTTAGGAATCTTATTCCATATAGGCGTCAAAAAAGACAACACTTGCCACGTAAAAGAGATATGGGCTAATGATGGGATTGGAACGCAGCTGTTACGAGCTGCAATGGGTTACAAAAGATTTATTCTAATTTTGAGATGCATCAAGTTTGATAATCACCAAGAGAAGAAAGAAGAAGTGATAAATAGGCAGTGTTTAGAGTTATATTAGATAAATTTGTTGAGAATATTAAAAAAAACTAGAGTGTAGGCGAATTCGCTACAATTGATGAGATATTACACCCATTTCGAGATCGTTCTTCTTGGAAACAGTACATTCCGTACAAGCCTGCAAAGTACGGTCTAAAATTGTTTGTTCTTTGTGTTGCTAAGACATTTTATTGTGCCAATTTAGAAGTTTATGTAGGTCAGCAACCACCTGGACCTTATCAGACTTCGAATTCACCTTCAGATATAGTGAAACGACTAATAGTACCTATTCAAAATTCGAATAGAAACATAAGAACAGACAACTGGTACACTTCCATCCAGCTAGCTAGTGATTTGTTGAAGCAAAATCTCACACTGATTGATACTCTACGAAAGAATAAACGGGAAATTCCCTCTGAATTTCTTCCAGGGACGTCCTTGTTTGGGTTCGAGAAAGATCTAGCCAAAAAAGCAAAGCTGTTTCTGTTGTAATAAAAAATATTTCATTTTTCTGCTGGTTAAGTACAACTTTTTTGCTACATAATGTAACAAATGTACTTAATTAATAAATTATTTCACTTTTCTGTTTTTTTAATTTGCAATCGTAGAAAAGGTATAGTACGTCACTTGTTTTGTAAACCCTTTAAACACTCGTATTTTATACACTCGCTTTGCTTCCCTCCGCTTGTGCCAAAAATACTCGTGACCAAAGAGATATTTATAAAACTTGTTACATAATATACTATTTAAGAAACTACCTACTTTATTTTAAAATGTGCTAATGAATTGCACAATTTTTATAACTTTGTGCGTTTAGTTACTTCATTTAATTTTATAAAATAATCGAACAACGCAATTTAAAATGAGTTGTTATACACGCTTTGCATTATTCTGTAATAGTAATTAAATTGTAATTATAAGAAAAAGCGGCAAATCTTATTAATACCTTTTGTTACTATATGGTCCAGAAATATAGGTGAAGCATCTACTTATTTTACTATTTTATGTAATTTGCGGTCAGGCAAAGTGCGCAAAAAGAAACAAAAGTAATAAAATAAAGAAAAATGTTCCGAGTTCTGTTTTAAAACAGACATCTGGCCAGTCTACACAACTTACTACAGCAGGCCACGATGAAAACTAATGTCTGCAACAACAAAATCTCGCCATAAATTTATAAAAAGAGCATCATGAAAGGAGCCATGAAAAGGAAATACATCACGCGTATACACAAGGATAATCCTCAATTTTCACGAAGGATTTAAGGAGTATTGTAGTTATTCATCATCTGACGTTAGCTGGACGTGAAGCTATAAATCGGATTAAAACTATCCACTGCCCTTTTTAGACCGACAACTTTTTTCGGTTGAACGTCAGCACGAAAACAATTCGTTCATTCATTAAATTCACGCTCCATTTGTCCCGCATAATGCCGAATACCTACGAAAAAATATTCGGGACAATACCTGGCACATTTTATCACCCGGAAAGTTTATTAAATTTGATTCAATGAAAGTTTCACAACTTTTCACCCCGTTTATAAGACAAGTTTTCAAAGTACATAAATATTTTCTCCTGGAAAAGTTTTATTTGTAGCTACCTGAGAGTTTATCTCCGGAACAGAAGACAACATGGACTCAATCTGAATAATATATTACTCCACTGGATGTTTCATTCAACTTCGAGTAAATTAAAATAAATAAAATTCGTTAATTAACTGCCATTCAGCAGAACTCGAGTTCCGAAATAGTACACATTCGTGGTTTCACATAAAGTTATGAATCAAAATTACATGTAGCGAAGCATGGTTGACGGGGCCGCTGTTTTCCACATTTTAATAAAGGCAGAACGTAAAGCAGACACACGTTTTCTCAAATGATTTCAACTGTAATACTCACATTTCGACGAAATTATACGAAATTACTTCACGTGTTTTCCCGTGCGCACAGCTGAATTAAATTGTGACATTATGTAATCCAATTTGCATTGCTTTCGCTTTTGTTGTGCAGCTCTGCGGCTCATGTTCATCGTAAAGGTACGTTCCTGAACAAACAACAATGCGAACTTCTGCCTGTTTTAATTTGGAATGATAGTTCTAGCAACACCTGTAAATTTCCTGAAAGTTTGTTCGTCATTTAAAGTCAAGTTTAGAAGAAAAAATCGCCGTTTTATATTTCCTTCTTTCCTTATTGGGTAAGCCAAATTGTAACTTTTGAACCAAATCACGTAATCATAATTGCAAATATTTAATCTCGATAAAGTTTGTTAGGTAAGGGTTGTTTTTTTTTAAACTGGCCTTAATTGAATAATATTAACTCATTAAATAAAAGACATCAGCTATACACACACAGCAAATACTTAAAAAAATTAGTATCTTCCTGAATATAATCCTATCAGTAATCGAGGAAAAATCTTGTAAAAAGTATATAAAATTTAAAATACACGCATTACTTTAATTTTTAGAATAGAAATAATTCGCTCGAAAGGTTCTGCAGCTATCTCCATTCCTTAAGAATGAATCGCTCCCCCGTGAATGCTTATTAAAGTTCGTTTAAAACGACCTAAAATAAATAATGAAGACAACGTGTAAATACTAATTTCAGCTCGTAAATTAAATTTGAAAAACTTTGCCAGTAAGTGTACAACGTGTAGTGTTCTGATTTCTCCACCATGCACAGTTTGTTCTGTGCGGTGAAAAAGTAGCTCAATCACATATTGCTTGCCACTTGACAGGAAATTAAAAGAGAGTAGACTACGCCATCAACCTTGTCAGTTATCCGGTGAGATGAAGTTGGCGCCAGAATCGACCGACGTGTTTACCATCCGAAAATTGGAAAACTGATCAAATGAAATTCGAATTTGCGGTGCTTTCACGCTAAAGACTTTACTGACGTTGAATTACCAAGTTTGATTCCCCATTTAAACCGAATCACTCGTAACTTTCTGAGGAATCTAAAGTTATTTTCTTCCATTATCTACGTAGATGCTGATGACAACTGAATAAATTCGAGCACTATTTCACTGAGATGTGTCAAGAGAACAGCACTGAACAGGCGCTGAAATGTATTAATTTAATAGATGAATAAATAACAGCCATTTCCTTCCAATAGCTAAAATTTGAATGCAAAATTTGTGAATTGGTGATTGTATTTGAACATGGTTTTACAGCGTTGCCGGGTCAATGCCACTTATAAATCATCAACGCCTTATACACACCGTTGGAGTGCTAATTTGCTTTTTCTTTCAACAAACAATTGACACTTTTATCAAAACCAGTTATTTTTTTCCAATTTGCAGGTTCAAAATAGTATATTATGATATGAGTTTAATATGAAACATTTTTTCGTACGCACGAGAAGAAGAAATGCGACAAAATACCTTATAAACGAGGTATCATACACTATTTTTTCTACTTTGCCAATTATTGTTAACAAAAATATGAAGCTTCAAAATCTAGGGAATTTCGCGGCAGTTGGCAAATACATTACAGGTGGCTATGGGAAAAAAATAATTTAAAATGTCATTATTTCAATTTCAGAAATTAATTTTGCCAAAGATGTTTTACAATGTGCGCTCTCAGAAATACGAGCTTTTGTCAAAAAATATAATGAGTAATTTGCTATCCTCAAAATCAAGCCACATTTATGAAAAAAATACGGCAAATTTGAAAATTGCCGTAAGGAGAACATAGATTTCAATAATCTCGGAAAACATTTTGCTGGGTTGCCAAAGAAATATGTTGCCAATATTAAAAAAATAAATTACACTGTTTTTAGTATTTTTATTATAGCACGATACGCAAAAGCGTGTCGTAATAACCTCAGTACGAACGCAAAGTAGAAAAAACTAATTAAACGTCGTTTCTACATTTTAAATCAATTGACTGGAAAAACAATACAATTGACTAGATTAGAGGAAAAATGATTACAATACTTCTTAGTTTATTCTCAAAAACGAGAGTGTGAGTTGATTGCTGAAGAAGTATGAAACGAAACTGAAAAAACTAAATAGTTTCAGTTCAATCAACCATCCTAAGACAATGTTTTAAGAATGTGCTTGTAAATAAATATATCTTTAAAATGTTTTTAAATGTACTAGTTTTAAATGTAGTTTAAATGTGACATACTTTAAGTTAAAGTGAACTTTTTTTTTAATTTATTGATATGGAAAATAGGACAAAAAAGATGTAAGTTAAATTACTTAAGTTACTTCTTAGTTTATATTGAATAAGGAAAAAAATTGTTCGTTTGAATCAAACAGACACGTTCGCTCTCAATAATAAAGTTATGAGTTTGTTTCAATTCTCCTAGGACAGCATATTAATATGCATGCATTCACCTGCTCAACTCTATTGGCGAAATATGATTATACATGCAAAAGTTCTGAAACCGTTGCTTTTGAAATAAATAGGTATGTCTCGCCTTTGTCAAGAACAGTAAAAAAAAAATCAACAGTTAGACATTTTGAAAGAAATGGAATTATATGTCGCAGGGCAACTGTAAATTTAGTCGTTTTCTAAATGACTGTAGTCCGGTTTTAAAATAGAAAGAGTGTTAGAAGACAGTAAAATAATTAGTTTTCTTAGTTGGTAGTAGTGCACTGATTTTACATCTGAAAGTTTAAGGTTATGTTAGTAATATTACTTTAAAATGAGATATTTTGTAGCATTTAAGTGGTTCTGTCAAAATTGCATAAATTATGTTATGAAGCACCCATTACTGTCAACATGAATGAACTATAGGCGGATTGTAAAATAGAACGCACTCGCATGCGAGTAAGCGAGTGCCAATGATGGTCCAAATTTATAGTAACTAATAGAAATTCAAATTCCAAGTTACACGTGCAGGTTACACCGATACGTCCCTACAATTGGTCGTGACAAGAGGTTTAGATAAGTGAGGAAATATTTTGTATTATTTAATAAACACCAAAAGTTCAGTAAATTACGAAAAATCAAAAAACAAGTTCTGATACAACTTAACAACCCCGACTCTAGACTACTATTTAGACTTTTAGACCTAGTAATTAGAATAATAATAATCTTTCATTACAAAGCTAATGTTTTCTAACTAATAAGATGGGTGTGTTTTAAGCTATAAAATTTACAACATTTAAATACATAATACCAAGAAAATCAGTACTAATTGTAAGCTATTTTACAACGTCGTTTTATAGTCCGTGGACATAATATCTAAATTGATAGGAAAAAGGACGAAGATATTATTGTACGATGAAGAAAGTAATAAATTTTCAGGCCAGTAAAATGATAATAATAAAGTTGATTTAGTATAGATAAATTAAAAAATAAAATTTTGCAAGGTCACGAAGCATTTAACAATGTCAATATTTGGTGTAAGATGTACCCCAGACGTTTCAACAGTAATTAATTAAATTGGTTAATTGCTTTACGTGGACCTTAATCGAATTTTTCTTACAGAATAAAATGTTTACAATGTTATTATTATAACACTCATTTACCTCATTTTATCTTTTACAATTTCGTGATGTCATAATCTTTCTGTATGAAGCTCAAAACTTGAAGTTCTTGTCGGTTCTTATAAAACGAAAGTCGTTATTCAACTAAACTCTTGCACTAAACAATTCTATTGCTGCAAATATAAAACATCGGCGTCGTATACTAATCATAAATTTACTCGTAAAATGATGGAATAAGGGCAGAAACGTAGTGTTCTGAAATATTATTTTAGTACCCGATAAAGTATAATAAAGAGGTAAGTTATAAAAGTATCTTTTTGAATCACATTCTGGAGATTGTTCCGCATAAAATTCGACATTAACCAAATTTTTTTGTGGATAGAACAAGCGGAAGGTGTGCGTTTTAAAGGGAGTTTTGTGATTTATCTACCACCCGATTATTTTACAGCTTTTGCCCGAACAACACCAGAATAATAGACAGATATACGAGATTTATATTTGCAGTGAAAAGTTTATAATTTTACAGTTTCTGTAACTTTGGAAAACTAAACTGCACTTCTTTAGTTTGCTTAACACATAAAAAAGATATAACTTCGTGACTTCTCGGGTTATGAATATAATGTCAATATAATTCAAAATAAGGCATATATCAAGTTATATTACACTGTTGGAATATGGGGCCGTACTGCACTTTACGCGAAGGCATCAAATGTACTGGTAATTATAAACTAATTATCAGCAATTAGGTAATCCTTTGTTGCATGTTTGAGCACATTAATTCCTGTAGTTTATTATTAAACAAAAAGTTACTTTGAAAAATTAAAGCCTTTTTGTATGGACTACGAATTGCGGGTTTGAGATAATTTAAAAATCAACACCTTGGCGAAAAGTCTAATGGGATTGCTGGATTGCTATTCATTAACAAGTTAGCCAGACTGTGGTTATATTATGCGCTCCGACGAGCAGTGCCACTAATTGAAATCTTCCAAGCGGTGCTCGTTGTATCGCCGATGTCATTACTCGCAGTGTGAGTGAAAGACACAAAACCGCAACTGTTAAAAATTTAAGTAGAACGTTTTTCTCCGGCAACAACAGTAGATTTTTTTTTCGAATTAATGCGAATTCCAAAAATATCTGAAGAGTATCCCAGTTGGTATTTTACCAAACGTTTACAACCGCAACCTCAAGGGCGAAGTTGGCTGATGTAATAAATAGTTGTTGCACAAGAACTCGCGGAATCTCTCTCTAATCCATTATTTTTGTAATATTCGCTGCAAATATCGCAACTTTTCGGAAGTTACCTATGATTTATGATGCGCTCGAAAAATATGTAGAGAACTCTATTTACACCTTATTTTTAATTAATGCTAACGATATTCTGACTTTTCGAGGTAATAAATTTGTTGAAAAATGTTGCTTTTAATGGGGCACTATAAATTATGTCTTGTTTCATTTTCTAGTAAAATCGCCTTTACCATAACTATTTCGGTTTCTTACAATTTTATTGCATTCACACGAACGTGCTATGTTAAATTATTTATGTAAACAGGCACGTCCCTGATCGTAAACGACATATTAACCATATTTTAAAACTTGTGCCATAAAATATTCGGAAGATTCACATGCAAAAAGTGGATTATTTACATCAATACGTTTCCTGCTAGTGCAAAAAATCTTGATTGGAGATATTCGAGAAACTGCATATTTGAATCCGTAATGGCGCGTATACCTGAGATTAATATGTTAAAAAAATAACATTAATATTGAAAGACTCGAAGTTTTTAAATTCTTCTGTTTCATCCTTACTAAAGCTCACAATCTTTTCGATCAAATATATCTTTGTACACTTTCACACATGCATACAAAGAAGTAAAAATACAATTTAAGAAGCTTGCTTGAATGGAGCTGCACTTTCAAGTATTCTTTTATGCTTGAAGATATAGATAAGTTCAAACGTTTGATTCAACAACCGGACGTGGATAGCACAATGAACGCTTTGCTTCAGCAAAATAAATATTTTCCATTGTTTAAGGAGCAAAACGTTTAAATAGTTTCTGATAAACAATGTTTTTGACTAACAAAGCAAAATTATATTCCCTACGTTTATTACTTATGAAAGTACTGTTAAATATAGATAATAAAAATAAAGATGATAAAAATAATACTATTTCAAAAATTTTAAATGAAATACTTCAGAAAGTAATAGCAAGATGCATAAAACTGAGAGTGGGAGAGAGATAAAGATAATTTCATAGGGATCTATAAAGTATCAAAGATTTAGATCATACGGTATAAGCCTTGCTTTCCAGTTTTATTTTATAAATTG
Source organism: Dascillus cervinus (assembly GCA_949768715.1). Lineage (NCBI taxonomy): Eukaryota > Metazoa > Arthropoda > Insecta > Coleoptera > Dascillidae > Dascillus > Dascillus cervinus. The sequence continues at coordinate 12,080,059 of OX458316.1, read as the reverse complement.
GAAGGCTGGACTTTTACCTAAACGATCTGTAATAAACTATGGTTTTATTAAACATACCTTGATCAGATAGAGTTCAAGACAAGGTTTTACAACAATATTCAATAAATTATTTTTGATTTACTGTTACTGAATGTCATTTTTATGATTATTTACTTCCATGAAAAAGTTTATATTTAAGTGCCTCTACCATAATCCTGCAATGTTTCCTCCATTGAGTAATTGATTACTCAAATTACGGGTAATTTGCGACACAAATTATATTTATAACATCTGGCTAATCTGCATGTATGATGCGTATAAACCTAATTACATCAGCAAAAGCATTCCCGTCAAAACGGTACGTATTTGTCAGCACATCCCATTGAAACGTTGTGTGCAAAAATAAAGTACCAAATTTAAATAACTGCAAAACGTATAAAGTATATTTGAGTCCGTATTACAAGGACACCATTAATTCAAAATAAGGTTTTTTTAATACATTTTTCATAAAATCAAAAGGTTTTAAAATATACCTTCAATATCTGACTTTTATTTTAAGACCAATTTCAAAATGCATAAGGTTTGAATTCAATACTTTCCAGTCCATGATACAAAAACAGAATGTTAAGAAAGTACGTTGTATATCGCAGAAAAAGTCAATGAATTTCGCTCCACAAAGTTAACTTTTGTGCGTTAGAACTTTGGAAGTAATTAACGTTAAAGGAAAATAAAACCTTACTGCTTTTGTAAACCTATTCCGTTGCAATAAATAAACCATTATTAGCGTCATTTCGTAATTAACTTTGATTATCGATCACCTAAAAAAGGAGCAATTAAAAATAAATTCGGTTAAAGAGCAATTTTGCAAAAACCGCTTTCAGGAGCTATAATCTCGACCCGTAGTTAGCTCTATAATATAAAATACAGCAACTGCGGAGCAAAACAAATACAACCCAAAAAAGATTAAACGCCATAAAACGCAGTAATTGTGCGTCGCGACAACCAATCACGTGTAATAAATAACGTCGTAATTGCGGAGCCTATCAGAAATCTATAGCTGGAATCTTCTTTGTCCAAATGTGACCGAACAGCCCTAGAGCTTAGGAGCAATTACTGAAATTGGATAAGGTCATAACAATGTACTGATTAAATCCTGTCAAGAGAAGATCAGGGAAAGAAACCTGATATGTTTTTTAAAAACATGTTGCTAATTCTGTAATACCATAAAATAGAAGACTCGAAACGAAATTTGTTTTATTACGCAGTTTTAATTGCTTTTCCAATTTAAAAATTGCTTCCATTCCCAACGGTTTTGTGAATAATAATTTATATTTCACTCCATGGTTTTTTCGTTGAATATCTTATATATAATGCAAAAGGTTTTTTGTATTATTCACACAGCAACAATATTTGTCGGTTTTAACAAAAAATTCAAAAATATTTTACATTATTTGTCTGAATTGTATTCTATAGAATTGTGTCATTTCAATCATTGTCTGACAACCGTAAATATAAAGGACCCCACACACTACACGATGTTAGTGATGATGATGCTCGTACAGGGTTGGCCTGTACCAGTTTAATCGTCATTTACTACACAATTTTAGTCGCAACTATGCCCATTTTTCTGTAAAATTTTAAGCCGGTACGCGCAACATTGACTATCATCGCAAGTGTATGGACCACTTAGAAAGGGGATTCATTGTAAAAACGAACGCCTTGCAGAGTCATGAAATATTATTAAAGAAAAATTCACTTAGGAATGCAAAATGTGTTGCCTACTCTGCCGTTTCCAGCCATTCGGTTTTTTAAAATGAACAAATGTATTATTTTCATTGAGTTTCATTACTTCAAAAATGTTGTTCGTAGAAGAGAACTTTCAGGAAGAATTGAAAATTGCAAGTAGTTGATTATAAAATTATTAATGAAACAAGAAGAAAAGCGAATAGTATTAACCCTCGATATGGTCGCAGTTAGAAAGGGTCCGCAATGAGGAAATCAGAAATCGAAACAGTTGTCCAGAGAATCAAAAAAGGAGGTTTACAATGGTTCGAACACCTTCTTCGTATGCCAGAATGCAGTGTGTCGCCGGATTGATGGGGTTTTGTATTTATTTAACAAAGTTGTTTACAAACTTTAACAAAGCTTAAATAAAAAATTTGGTTCAAAAGTCACAAAAATATATTTTTACTAAAAGAAGCATTTCTTTTTCAAGTCAAGACTATTCAATGTACACAAATACATAATATGCTTCGAGCCTTTTTTTTAATTCTTCATGCACACATGAGATCATCTCATTTCTGGTGGCAACAACTTCCGCCATTTTTTGGTTCAGCAAATCAAGTTTGTCTTCTAATTCGTTCTCGCGCAACTTTTGTTTCAAATATCCACATCAAAAGTAATCTCATGGAATTGATTGATTGAAGAGTGTGCAGGACAGCTGTCTTGTCACGATACAATATTTCTAATAAATTCTAAGTTTACTTTGTTTAGTTCGGCCAAAACAAAGTCATTTAATATTTCTAAATAAGAATTTTGATTCAAATTGCCATTTAAAAAATAAGGCCCTATTATTCTGTTATACAGCATGCTCCATCAAACATTCTTTTTTAATTTTTTTTACTGTTACAGTGTGTTTCTTATTTCCCAAACGGTTAGAAGGCTGCGAAAAAATATTCTCTTTTTATTTCTTGTTGATAGTAGTGGCATTTTACATCTGTCAATTTAAGGTTGTATTAATAATGTAGCTTTAAAGTTAGAGAATATAGCACAAAACGATTGTGTATGACTGCTTTCAAAGGAATTTCCGAAAAGGAAAACTTTCTCATCAATATTCTGTAAGATTTCAGTGGTTCTGTCAAAATTGCATAGATTGTGGTATTAAGTACTGATTACTACCAACATAAAGTAAAAAACAATATTATTGCACAGCCTTCTAACCCATTTCTGGAATTAAAAAACACACCGTAGTGATAATTTTAATACAACGATTTTGTAAAAACACTACCCCATTAATCGTAATAAAATTTTTCAAGGAAAGGATCTATTTTCTAATATTTTCTCACTCCATAAACAAACAAATGTTCAAAGCATCATCACCACTTTGAATGAATTGTGGTTTGAATGTATGAAATTTATTGCTTGTTAAAATTCTTTCAACATTAGATTTGCCCATGTTTAAGTGCTGCAGTTTTGCTTAACGACCATCTTGAGTGTTTCTGTATCAATCAACATCTGGATCAATTCGTTGTTCGTTGTTAAATAATCAGCAATTACTTTGCGTTTTTAGCAAGAACAGAACTAAAATTTGTTATAATATTTACTTACATGAATTCATGTAAGTAAATATTTAATTAATTTCGTGAATGAAAACTTTCAATTAAGATAAACTTTGTTATGTTGACATAAGCAAAACAATTTTCATGGCATACTGAATAGTTGCCTTAAAGTAGAATAAATAATGTTACCTTTTTTTATTATACCTCTCTGAAAACAGTTGCTTTCACAGTTGTTTATGTGTCGCGAAAGACCACCTTTCCCGTGCGCTGCACCGGAAAACTTTCTTCCAATATCAATAGATAAACTGATTTTTCAATTGAACCCTGGAAGGTAATGTTTATAATACAATTTGCATTATTGTTGAGTTATATTATCGAAAACTTCCGAAAGGAAATTTGTACAGAATCCATCTGTCCAATAAATATTTTCAAACAAGCGTTACTAAGGAAAAAAGGTATCAACATCATTCTAGATCACACATTATTAAATGTAATGAGCGGCAAATCATTTATTTCAATTTTTATGCGTTCTATTACTGCTTTTCAGAGAGCAATAATAGAAAATATCGTTCATTATATGGCAGAAACTGCTTTTCCCGTTGTTATGCTCACACGCGAAAAACCTCTATTTTTGCCTCCTAATAACATATAATAATATACTATTATTTAAAGTTTTCTTAAAAATACTTTTATAAAAATGAAAAGTTAAAGTACTTTGCTTAAGGTCGTTTTTAGAACACCTTGAACACTTCACCATAAGTTTGCCCTATGGACACTCGACGTAAGATCCCTACTTCGGACCTAGGTTGCCATGTAACGGCTTTTCCGAGTCGAAACTGAGCGATTTTGCCGAAACGACTCAGTTTTGACTCGGAAAAGCTGTTACATGGCAACCTAGGTCCGAGGTCGGCATTCTACCTAGATTCTATGCGGCTTCTACGTCGCGTCGTTCCGAATTTTGTGCTACTGGGGGAGGACTACTGTTTATACCTTCCTAAGACAAGCAAAAGGCATTATGAAGAGTGACATTTTCTAGGCAAATCAAACGTAAGAAAATTTACAAAGCGTACTAAACTCCATCCGGGGACACATGGCACATATCTCTACATATAATTCCCGATGGTGGTCTATTCCCGCAATTTTTTTTGGATCAGAGTAGGCGACGAAGCTGAGTGTCAAAAATTGACTAATTATATCTTTTATATCGTCAATTTACGGAACTTAAAGGTAAGTAAAGCTAAATACATTATATTGCAATGCAAATATATAAATAAAATGGTAGATAAATAATAAATAAAATAGATAAATAAAATGCATAAATACACAATAAATAGGTACTGTCAGCCCGTTCTAGGGCTAAGGTTTTCTACTAGTCTCTAAATATAATTCCCGATGGTGGTCTATTTCCCAATTTTTTTTTGAGATCAGAGTAGGCGACGAAGCTGAGTGTCAAAAATTGACATTTATATCGTCAATTTACGGAGCTTAAAGGTAAGTAAAGCAAAATACATTATATTACAATGCAAATGTATATAAATAAAATGGTAGATAAATAATAAATAAAATAGATAAATAAAATGCATAAATACACAATAAATACTGTCAGCCCGTTCTAGGGCTGAGGTTTTCTACTAGTTAATTATATAATTTTGCAGGCACTCACGGTGGTGGTTGGCAATGACTGAAGATAAAAGTTCAAAAATCAAGGTCCACACCAAATACACCCCCGCAAGGAGAAAGTGCAACAATTTAAATTATAAATAAGTAAGAAAATAAACAATTGTGACAATTTTGTTCAACTTGAATAATTAGATCACACTTTGTAGCCACATCCCATACGTGGGATAATATGAAATAATATAGTCAAGTATTTCAATTTTTTTGCATACTTGAAATCAAACAATAAATTACAAATAAACTGCAAGCTATTTTACCAATGTGTTCACTATATGCAATAGTGTGCTATCAGCATAAAAATCAATATGCACTTGAAATTGTTGAAATTACATATTACTGTGTAGTAGGATTAGGTATTAATGCCACTCGATATAAAATATCGTGGTTTCCTTTGGTTGTAACAGTATATAAAAACATATTTAATAACATTAATATTCTGAAATTGGTAATATAATACGAGTATGTAATTATAATAGTGTACAAGTGCGACATCTAATATTCATGTATGTTCGAGGTAATATTGCTTCTCAAATACAATTCTGCCAAATACGATTCCTTCTCACATGTAAGTAACTAGACACAAAAATCGTTTTTCTCTTCTTGGGATGGAAAAGTTATTGAAGTATTGAACCAGAAAACGATGATTACGACGAAAACAGCCCGATCATAAGAAGTTTAATAAACCTAAGTCTTCTGATCTTAAATAAAAGCATATTAGTGATTCACCGCATTAACATTTTAAACAAACCGTTTTAATACTGTTTATACAGGCGCTAACCGAAATTACAATTTTCCTTTGTGTAAATCCATTTTAACAATGCATGGGAAAGCAACACATGAACCATTAAAATGAACATGTAACGAATTAATTCAATTACAACGTTTTGATCATATACTATGATAATAGTAAAAAATTCGAACTAATTTTTAAATAAAATTTGCATAACGAAACCAGGAGCAAATTTTATGATTTGAATTTTCAAGCTTTAAAACTTTGCTCTTGCAAAAGTTTCCTTTCGTTTTATTAAGAGTGCAAAATTTTCATGATAATGAGAAGCACACAGAAAAACTTGAAGAAGTTAGAGGTCAAACTTAAGAGCGAAAACATGCAAATTTAACTTTGCTGCGCGAAAATTACAAGCTCGATTACAAATTTTTATTTCGGGTTGCAAAATGGCAAGTGTTTTTCATGTGACCGTTATGGAAATTTACATGGGAGTAAAAATTAATTATGTCAAGAATTTTCAGTGGAAACTTTTTTAATCCGAGTTCGTGAATTGTAAACATAAAAAAACGAATGCCATTTTGAACCGCGGTAATTTATCGATTTTTAATAAAGCGATCATTATATCCCGGAGCCATCAAAAAGTTCAATGAAATCAAAATTAGGATGTTAATAAAATTTCCGTCGTAAATTTGGAAATATCCAAAGGCAATCTTAACCGAAACATTTCCGAACACGAAAATGCGGGATCGTAAAGTGAAACAAAGCAGAAGTTATCGATGACAAAATAGCTGCACAACTCATGCGTCAATAAAATGAAAAGTTCCATTCTGACCTAAATGACAAAGTTACGACTTCACACGACGTATGAATCGCTTTTTGACCGCCATTAATCAAAATTTAACGTTTTCCAGATAATCACCATAAAATTTTCGTGCAATGAAAATCCCTGCGGCGTTATTAGAAAATCCAGGCATAGTATTTAATCTTGGGATGCATGGTGTAAATCAACAACTTAGAATTTTTATAAAATAATAGTTCTTTACTAAACAAAAATTATTAGAAAAGTATAACACACGAGTTGGGATGATTTTTTCGAGTGAGTTATATATATATATATATATAAAGTAGAATCCGGTTATAACGGCTTCGGTTATAGCGAACCACCGGTTATAACGAACTTTATTCCAAGTCCCGATATTTTCCCCTGTGCAACAATGTAAAAATTAGTCGGTTATAACGAACTCTGATATAAAGAACTATCGGATATAGCGAACGTGAAAAAGCTGAAATTAATAAAATTTCAATTGTCCATAACGAACTTTCCATTGTATATAACGCGTAATAACCTTTGAATCTGACGATGACTTGTCATTAAGTGAGTGGTTACAAAAATAGAAACAAAGGGAACGTAAATTTCAGTAAGTGAAGGGCTCTATGCAAGAAGTACCTAAGTCACTTTCCATATTCTGTGATATTTGAGATTTGATGGTTCAATGTGACCTGTAAATCACATTGTTTTGACTTTGAATAATCTTTTTTTACTAAAGTAAGTTTTCTTTAGTGAAAAAACATTAGTCAAAATCAAATCAATGTGATTTCCAGATCAAACAGAAATATAAATCTCAAATATCGCAGAATATGAAAAGTGACTTAGATACTTCTTACATAGAGCCCTTCAATTAGAAAATTAAAATTTTTTCGAAAACTTAAACATGAATGAATTAATGTAGACAATTTATTAGTTGCAACAAAATATTTGGGTATTTGTGGTAGACAAAGTGACCAAAAAGAAGGCAATGAGGAATGAGGATGAGCCGGAAACACCAGCATTACAAATTTTATCTACACAGGAAACTGTGAGAAGTATTAACAACATTCGTGATTTTTTACAGTTTTACGGTGCGCCGAATTTAATTATTGAAAATCTTACTGACGTTGAAACGTGTGTTGGCAATTTATACTTCAGTTGAAAATAAAAAAAAAATCAAATAAAATTACTTGTTGCATTTTGCTTCGTTTCACTTAAGTTTAGTCCTTATATTCTTAATGGTTTTATAAATATACATATTTATATTAGACAATGAAGGTCTCATAAAATACTCTTGCATTTATTCTTTCAATAACGCTTATAACGAACTTCGGATATAACGAACCGATTTTGACGGTTCCTTGAGGTTCGTCATAACCGGATGCTACTGTATATATATATATATATATATATATATATCACAGACTCTTTTACAGGTGTCCCGTTAAAGTTTTAGCATGGATTCAACTAGTTTAATAATGAATTTCGTGACTCACTTGTGAATAATACGAGTTTTACCACTGCTGCAAAACCGATGTTGTTACCATATGTTAACCAATAATAATTAAATATTAAAGTCACTGTTGGCGCCGCTCTTTTAAATTACATTTTTGTTAAGTTGGCAATGGCCACCTACGTGCGAGTGGTTGTACTCGTCGTGACAGACTCTTATCTTGAACGCCGTAATGGCAACACATAAGTATTATACAGTCCGCTTATTAAATATACATAGTTAATTCAAGACAAGTGCTCAATGTGTTTAATTCACTCAACCTGAATCACCCCCCAAACATTGGTCCTTCGAGCCCGATTGAGTGAAATCATTGAAGATTTCGTGGATTCATCGCCACGAGGAGGGATTCTTCGCCCGCCATCTTTTTCATGTCGCTTTAGACCGACCCAGGCGATTCTTGGATATTGTGTATCGGTCTGGTAGGTCTCTCAATCAGAAACTGCAAGGTATTTATACGTCCTTTCATTTCCATCGTTCATACCTGAATTCAAAATTGATTCTATTTGCTTGCATTCATGTTGTCGTGCTGACATAGCACAATTTTCTACGCGAGCATTCCGCAAGTGTCGTTTTACAGATTTGCTATTTAAACATTTATATTGAATTGATTCATTGTTCTTTGTACAGAGGTGTGTACAATTTCGTGTATTTCGTAGAAATTAACTTGGAAACGCGGAGACAGTGGCGTCTCCAAATCTATTTGAGTAAGTTACAGGTGTTTTGTGTGTTCTTATTTCGAGTTATATTTTTAAAATATGGACAACGAACACAACGTTAAAAAGAGAGGAGCTGTTAAAGGCCGTCTCACACGTTTTGAAAATTATTTGCGTGAAATTAACGTGGTTTTTGAGAGCACAGGATCTTTGCCCGAAAATGACGTCACTGAACTAACAGAAAGGCTTCCTGTGATACGCGGATTATTAGAATCATTTGATGATATACAAGGTAAAATAGAAAATGATAGCACTGACGTAGATGCCGAACGTGAGCATATCGATGATTTCGAACGGCAGTTTTATAAGGCAATTTCTTTAGCAACACATATTTTAAATAAATGCACTCCTCATGTTAGTTTACCAGAGTCGCAATCTCCACCTAGTATTACTAATTTGTCACAGCGATCTGCAAATAGTAGGTCACCTTCAAGTTTTGTGAAGCTTCCGACCATAAAGCTGCCTACTTTCAATGGTAACTCTGAAGATTGGTTAATTTCAGAGATCTATTTACCAGCCTTATTCACGAAAATGATGGTCTCACAGAAGTCCATAAATTACATTATCTTCGCGCTTCATGCACAGACAAAGCTGCTGACGCCATTAAAAATTTAACTATTAGCTCAGGGAATTATCAAATTGCCTGGGATAGCATCAATGATAGATTCAACAATTCAAAGGTATTAATATATCATCATATCAAGGCATTGTTTAACATAGAAAGTATATCTAAAGAGTCCTTTTCAAGACTTCGCCAATTAATTGATAACGTGAAGAAAAATCTTCGTTCACTAGACTCGTTAGTAAATGTGGAGGATCAGAGAGAATCTTTTCTAGTGTATTTGATAAATTCAAGGTTAGATCCTATCACAGTTCGTGAATTTGAGAATTTGAATAATTCTGATAATTTATCTAGTCTCGAAGATTTAATGGCATTTCTTGAGAAAAAGGCGACAATGCTTGAAACTATTGAACAAAGAAATCCAAAAAAAAATATTGAACGTCATTCGTCAAAATCATTGGTTTCTACACCTGTCCTATGTCCTCTTTGTTCTCTCTCGTCTCATTATTTAAATGCATGCGACAAGTTTAAACAACTTGACGCAAAACAGCGCCTTGAGAAGGCCAAAGAATTAAAGGTTTGCTTAAATTGTCTGGCTAAGGGCCACTTCATAAATAAATGTAAATCGAAGTATACATGTCAGCAGTGCAAATCGAAGCACCATACTCTCTTGCATTTTGACAAACCTTCTACGGAAGCAGCAACTGCTTCAACAGAAGCAAATGTCACTCTTTCTGCTTTCGCCTCTAGTCAAAGTACAGTTTTGCTATCTACTGCAACTGTTCAGGTTCAAGATATAAATGGCAAGTTGCACTCTGCTAGGGTTTTGTTGGATTCTGGGAGCATGTCTAGTTTTATAACTGAAAACTTATGTAAGCGTCTCAAATTAAGTCGTTCTCCTATCGATTTGCAGATCCTTGGAATCAGCAATAATGCTACAAAAATTAGCTCAAGATGTAGAATCAAACTACATTCTAACTGTTCGCAGTTTCATTTAGAAGCTGACTGCTTAGTCATCCCTCATATCACGGGCATTATCCCAGGTTTCAAAGTGGATAAACGTGAGTGGGATATACCACACAATATTAAACTTGCTGATAAAGATTTCAACGTTCCTGGTAAAATCGATATTTTGCTTGGAGCTAATTATTTTTGGGAAACGATATGCGTTGGTCAACGATCGTTGGGAGCAGGAAAACCCATGTTGCAAAACACTAGATTAGGTTGGGTTGTCAGCGGTAACACCCAACAACATAGTAATTTCTCGTCAATTTCTTGTGGTTTTTCTCAAACTGTACAAATTTCAGAACAATTGTGTAAATTTTGGGAAATAGAGGATATTCCTGAGACAAAGGTACTGTCTGAAGAAGAAAATAAATGCGAAACTCATTTTCTGCAAACTCACCGTCGCAACAATGACGGAAGATTTATCGTTTCTATACCCTTTAAGGAACCAGTTAGCAAACTTGGTGACTCTTTTGAAAATGCTAAAAAACGTTTTCTCAATCTAGAACGAAAATTACAATCAAACTCGGTGTTGAGTGATCGATATCATAGGTTTATGCAGGAATACCAACAGTTAGGACACATGTCGCCAGCTGGTCAACAGCCTGTCGGAAATTCATTTTTTCTCCCACATCACGGTGTGTTGAAAGAATCTTCGCTAACTACTTCCCTTCGCGTGGTGTTCGACGGGTCAGCGACTACTACAAGTGGCTTTTCTCTAAACGATATTCAAATGGTAGGTCCAACCATTCAATCAGATTTATTTTCCCTTTTACTGAGGTTTCGAAAAAATTCAATTGCCATTTCCGCAGACATAGCGAAAATGTACCGTCAGGTGCTGATAGAGCCCAATCAACGACCCCTTCAGCGCATTCTTTGGCGCGAAAATCCTTCTGAAGTCCTCCAAACATATGATCTATCAACGGTCACCTATGGTACTGCTTCCGCTCCGTTTCTCGCTATACGATGCCTTACTCAAATTGGCAATGACTGTCAGGCTTCTCATCCTGAAATTTCAAAAATAATCCTAGAAGACTTCTACGTCGATGATCTACTTACTGGAACAGACACAGTTGAAAATGCTAGACATATCTGCGAAAACATTTCACAGATTCTTGATAGTGGTTGTTTCAAACTAAGAAAATGGATTTCCAACGAGCCATCAGTCCTTTCAAATTTAGATCCATCTGATATACATCCAAATCTACTAGCCTTCGGTGCAGATGAACATACCAAAACTTTAGGACTCGTTTGGGCTTTTAAGAAAGATAATTTTTTGTACACAAGTTTATCTTCTTCTTCTAGTATTGTGTCAAAGCGGTCAATACTGTCAGAGACCTCTCAGATTTTTGACCCTCTCGGACTTCTCAGTCCGTATACAATTATAGCAAAGATGCTTCTCCAGCAGCTGTGGCTGGAAAAAGTGTCTTGGGACGAACCATTGTCCCAAAGACTTAGAACTAGATGGTCGTCCTTCTGCTCTGAGATGGAACATTTACCCGAGCTGAACATTCCGAGGCATGTACTATGCAAAAACTCTCAATATGTTGAGCTACATGGATTTGCTGATGCCAGTACTTTGGCATATGGTGGTTGCCTATATATTCGCTCCATTAATTCTTCCGGTCAAATTCTGACCCGGTTACTCTCTGCTAAGACAAAGGTAGCACCCCTTAAGGCATTGACAATACCTCGTCTTGAATTGTGCGCCGCACTAATTCTTTCTCGTCTCACTTCAATTGTCATGAGATCAATTCAAATTAAGTTCGACAAGTGTTTTCTATGGTCAGATTCGACAGTTGTTCTTGGTTGGCTGAAAACCACGCCGAACCTTCTTAAAACATTCGTATGCAATAGAGTGTCTAAGATTCAAGACACAACTTCTTTCTCCAAATGGAGGCACGTACCTACCAAGAGCAATCCCGCAGATTTACTTTCAAGAGGTGTTCCTCTTAGTCAACTCGTAGAGTCATCTTTATGGTGGCATGGGCCTTCTTGGCTATCATTAGCTGAAAATTCTTGGCCGAAACAGGTTTCAGATTCGTCAAACCTACCTGATTTGAAGGGTGAATCTACATCAATGATAAATATTGACATTCCTGAATTTCCTTTCGCGAAGTTTTCAGATTTAAGTAGACTGGAACGCATAGTTGCTTACTGTATTCGATTCAAGGTAAATTCTTGTAAGGCTCCAAATGACAGGTGTCTTGGGCCACTTTCGCTTCTTGAGATTCAGAACGCTCAAGCTACGTTAATAAAAATTTCACAGAGAGAATCGTTCTGCTCTGAAATTACTTTACTAAGAGATCACAAATCCCTCCGCAGCGCCATAATACTGAATCTCAATCCCTTTCTAGATTCAAAAGGGTTTCTTAGAGTCGGAGGTCGCCTGGTAAACTCCAGCTTTAATTATAATAAGAAACACCCTTTGGTTTTGTCTGCCAAACATCGTTTCACCAAATTGCTTTTTTTGCGTGAACATCAAAGATTGCTTCACGCGGGTCCTCAACTGTTGTTGGCAACAATTCGTAGTAATTTTTGGCCTCTAGGCGGTAGAGATTTAGCTCGTCGTACTGTGCACAACTGCATAAAGTGTTTTCGTGCATCCCCAAAACCTGTATTTCCGATTATGGGTAATTTACCACAAGCCAGAATAAAACCATCTCCTCCATTCTTTGTCACAGGCGTTGATTATGCTGGCCCCATGTTAATAAAGAATAAAAAGGGGCGCGGCTGTAAAGGTACAAAGGCTTATGTAGCAGTTTTCGTATGCTTTTCGACAAAGGCTATACATATTGAGCTGGTGACCGAACTATCAACGGACTCCTTTATTTTGGCTCTGCGAAGATTCTGTGCTCGCAGAGGTAAACCACATGATATTTACTCTGACAATGGTTTAAATTTTGTAGGTGCTAAGTCAGAACTACGAGAGTTGTCCTCATTTTTGGGGAAAAACTCTGAATCAATAAGTGAGTTAGCTTCTAATCATGAAGTTAACTTTCATTTTGTCCCACCGGGTTCACCTCACTTTGGAGGAATTTGGGAATCAAGTGTAAAATCTGTAAAGCATCATTTGCGGAGGGTAGCGGGAAATGCTCTACTTACTTTTGAAGAAATGTATACTCTCCTTGTACAGATAGAATCAGTTTTAAATTCACGTCCTTTGTGTCCCTTATCTTCCGATCCTAACGACCTTGAACCCCTTACCCCTGGACACTTTCTGATTGGGAGGCCTCTGGTATCAATACCTGATCCTGACGTCTCTGCGATTCCCATGGCTCGCTTGAATCAGTTCCAGAGAATCCAGCAATTGAGTCAACATTTTTGGCGCCGTTGGCATCACGAGTACCTCGCAGAACTTCAAACTCGCGCTAAGTGGCATTCTAGCAAAGGCTCATTGCAAGAAGGCGATATGGTCGTACTAAAGGCTGACAATCAACCACCTCTCTCCTGGAAGCTAGGAAAAATCGTTAATCTTCACCCTGGAAAGGATGGTATAAGCCGAGTTGCTACTGTCCGAACTTCTTCAGGTCTCCTAAAACGTGCGTTCTCCAAATTGTGCCCCCTTCCATTGCAGTGAAGGAATTAGGTTTTTGGACTAGTGTGTGCAACGGTCAATCTTGTGAAAGTGGCTCGACAGGAACTTCGTTTGCGTTTTAGTGTTTTCTTTTCTTTCACTTCCATGTATTTATTTCAAATTGTTCTTTATACCTACTTTTCTTTAATGTTTGCTTATATTTATAAATGTTTTGTTGAAAGCTTGTGCTTTCAACGTGCGGGGGCATGTTGGCGCCGCTCTTTTAAATTACATTTTTGTTAAGTTGGCAATGGCCACCTACGTGCGAGTGGTTGTACTCGTCGTGACAGACTCTTATCTTGAACGCCGTAATGGCAACACATAAGTATTATACAGTCCGCTTATTAAATATACATAGTTAATTCAAGACAAGTGCTCAATGTGTTTAATTCACTCAACCTGAATCACCCCCCAAACAGTCACGATGGCTTCTTTTCATAATGAAATTTTAACACATTCAGCAAACTAACTTTAATTGTTAATTGAATTAAATTAAATATACTTTTTGCACTCCCTGCTCAAACAAGCGAAATGCGCACGCAACTGAGACACGGAAACTTCTACTTTGAAGCACTCGTGCGTGAAAAGGTGCCAAAAATAACTCGCTAATCAGACCATTTGCAAGCAAATTATTGTTTCATTTATATTCTTTAATGTGTACAATGCAATTTACACGACTTTTCAATTCAATACATTGCGGAATAGTGCAGAAATTATAAATTGAAAGTTGTAAATATCGAATGACATTTAACAGCTGACAGTTGTTTCCGGTTCAATTCATTTATTTATTTTATTTTGGGGTAAAAATTCGTGCAAAAAATAGCATACACACCTTGTGCGTAAACAATATAAGGGAATTCGTGCCCATTTGCATTTCACTCGTGTGCTTCGCCCACTCGTGTTTGCAAATCGGGCACTCATTAGCAAAACATTTGTTTCCGCACATGATGCGTAAATAACTAATTAAGGAGGGTATCTTGGGCTCCAAGTGACTTGATTTTCATTTGTATAGTGTTTCTAAATAACATGCACTTATCGCTACCAAACATTGTAATTGATTTTTTTTCAATTCATGTAAATATTCTACAGTTATACAGCGTGATTTACAGTGTCACGAAACAGATTCGTTGAGCTGTTAGGACATATGAATTTTGCGGTATTTGATGGAATGGACTGCTTTCAAGTAATCTAAGTTAGACGTTGTTCGAGAAATACCTATATTCACGGATCTACCAATATAAATAGTTGGTCAAATTGTACTGTTCGAGTTTTGTCCGAATCAATCGGTATTAAGATTAAAACTATCTCCAATTAGAATTAAGCAAGATCCTTCTCCCGTCCGAAATAATTTCAGTGCTCAACGTCCGAAAGTGGGTCATATTTCGACGCAAAATAATAATGCAAATACTTTTCCATTTAACACCAACTTACAGATATTTATTGATTTGTACAGTAAAAAAGAACTTTTCCACGAAATTTATTCTGATGAATCTGCTTAACAGAAAAAGATAGTCAATTTTACATTTTCAGTAAATACTAAATAAAAATTCTTAAAAATTTCCATTTTTTTTCCTTTGAATTACCCCTTAACATTTTTGAAGATTTGATATAAGTATCAAATTAATCAAAAAAGAACTTAATTTATCAAGACGTTTTTTTTTTTAATCTTAAGTTTTCTACCATTAAACGTAAGACTATAGAGTTGAGTTTATTTTCTTTTTCCACTACTTTCGGTTCTGCGGAATAGATTAGTAATTTTCTAAAATAATTTTGCCTCATTAATACTTTTATTTTTCCTTTTAATTTTCTTCTAAATAAAGTATACTTCCCTCAAATCAAATTGTTGACCTGAAAATTGAAGATGCAATAAAATTCCGAGTAGTCGTAGGTGCTTGCTCATTCATTTTTTTTAAGAATGGCTTAACTCGTCTTTTAGAAAACATTGATGTCACTCAGTCTTATAATCTTATAGACTTTATGAATACTACTACTCGTCCGCTTTGATAGGATTCCAAAGCATGTTTGAATATTTTATAAATATCAATATTATTTCACAAAAAAATTCTACTGAATCAAGTTGACATGTATCGTTAAAATCAGAAAAACCATCTCTCCAAATTGAATGACAAAAATTTAAAAAAAAGTTGTCTATTGTCTGACAAAAACATCACATTAAAAATAAAATTAAAATGATTTGCTTTTCAGTATTTACTCGTATTGATCTGTTTGATGTAGTTTCTGATTTTTTGAAATCTGTTTATTAAAAAAAAATATATATATAGTGTCGATAATGAAAATAAAAACAAGAACCTTATAATCACAAAATTTTTTTATATAAAATAAAAATTATTCACATAGACGCGTTTCGGTGGCTATGCCACCATCTTCAGTACATCTACTAAATCTAATTTTACAAACTAAGCCTTATATACTATTATTTACGCATCCGTGAATTTAACACTTGAATGAGTTTCACGGATGGTTAGTCAAATCTAGTAATCTATACAGTGGGATATTGGGAATGGGGCCCATATCACTATTTAATAATTTTTTCCTATTCTTATATATAATCAAACTTTTCCTACTATTTAAATTCCTATAATCTGATTCTGCCCTAACCAATTTTAAATTGTCTATACCTATTGTATGGTTGCATTCTAGTACATGCAGGGCAACACTAGATTTCTCTGGTCTATTGTATTTGATATGAGCCATATGCTCTTTGAATCTGGTAATGATAGAACGTCTAGTCAGTAGATGTACTGAAGATGGTGACATAGCTACCGAAACGCGTCTATGTGAGTAATTTTTAATTTATATAATTTTTTTTGTGATTATAAGGTTCTTGTTTTTATTTTCGTAAAACAACCTAAAAGTAAAATTTCGAAATCACACTTCAGCAATTATTAGAAATATGCAATTATTGTTAATTTATTTCAAAAAGGTGTTTTTTGAAGTATAAATTTCGTATAAATTTAAATATCAATGATTACTAATTGCAAGTTGAACCTTTTGTTTATATTGAACTATTTATGATTATTAAAAAAAAAAATAAGCCGATTACTGGTGGATATTCCAACAATCCTTGATAATACAACTGATTTGAAATTTATGTTAATTTGGAAATAAAAAATTTGATTGTTGAAGTTTAAGTTTAACATTTAGTCATTAAAATGTATTCAAATGAAGAAAACATTAGTATTGTATTGCCAGAAATTTACTTTCGATTAATTATCCCGGCAGATCGATACCATTTGTCGGAACTAAATTTCAGGAATTTTACAATCGTAAGAAGAAGAAGAATAATATTCTTTTAAATAAATTGTTCTAGTGTTAACTTTTTCCATTAAAATTAAAATTAATACGTAACCTAAAATAAGTTGACGTGAGAGTGTGATTGGTTGCATATATTAACTGATTGACTTATTTTAAAAAAAATTGAATATAGATATATTTACATCGCATATTCAATGTTTAAAAAGACCCGGTACTTGAACCAAAACAAATACGTTGTGAATTTGCCACATCAAATTTGTTTATGATTAAAACGTTTCTGTGTTGGTGATAGAAATTGTATTCCTGGGAGTAAATCCAGTGCCTGATTAAAAAAAGCCGTGGATATTTAATACACACAGATTTAATTAAACCGGACATTTCTATCAATAGAAACCAATTATACTGTTCATACAAGAGTAAAATGCAATGATTGCAGTAAAATGTATAAAACGTCAGTAATTAAAATTAATTGAGCGTTTATTCGAAGATTTACGCCCTTATTTAAATAAACCGACTCAGAATACTCCTTTATCGCCAATTTAAATATGCAAATGTTCTAAATTCGAGTGCTAATAAATTTATACATAACGACAGCAATTACAATTAGAGTAAATAAATAATTCATTTCTGTTTCTGTGCAACTCACCTTCTTTGGGCGGATTGTAACCGTGAACCTCGCAATAAGTGGTAGGAGCTAAGGGATGTCCTGGACTGATAGAACCCGGTCCAGGTCCTGGTATAGGAGCATCGATAGTGAAGAACGTTGAAGCAGAAGCGCGCTCCTCGGCTTGTGCTATGTCTTGCCTGCGGCATTTTGCACAGCGCTTCATTTCGGAGCGCACACGCAACAGCCACACCATGCCGAAGAGCGCCATCCCAGGAGACCTCATCGCGGACGCAATAACATTGTCGAGCATAAATATAAAGTCCGCAGAGAACCAGCTCATACCCTTCTTACACTACGTTTTATTCGCATAAAAGTTTTCGCCCAAATTTACACGAAAATATTAACAATCGCAATTCAACATTTTTTTAACTGCAGCGCTACATAACTAGTTTCAGTTGATCATCTTTTCAGCTGTGTTAATTTTTGTTTGTTATATTGAATAATTTCACTTTGATTTTATCTACATCATACACTAAAAAATATAATCGCTGTACACAAGAGGTTAAGATATTTAGGCGTTAAGAATATTTTGATGACATTACAGTACCTACATCGTAGATCGCATTTTCGAACAAACTTGTTAACAAAAAAAAAGAAATAAAATCGTCTCGAATAAAATAGACAGTATTGTATGAATAAATATTGTCGGAAAATATTTCAATTCTGTCAACCGTTTCCTTAATCTCTTTATTCATATATTTCCCGTGTGTTTCGCCCACGTTTTGTAATACAATCGTGAAATGACATCGAGTAACTTCTACGTCATTGCGTTTGCGAACTTTTACATTCAATACTCGAGGATAAAATACGCACAATGAAACTTATTCACCTGTAAAATTATTTTGACTTTCCATTTTCTGCTCACATTTCTATAAGATGTTTGCATTTTAGGACATTGAAATTTCATGCAATAATAATAGGCTTCCTCTAAAATTATATGGACATTTGACCGAAGTAACAAGTCATGTAAAAGCACTTACACAAACCACTACTAGCGTCAGAAAGATTTGCACCAACTTCTCACCCGCATACGGGTTAAGTTGTGCAGTTACGCACACGTCGATATATAACGATACTAAGAGGACAAAGATAAAGAACAAGAAATTTAATTACAAAAATGTAACAACCAGAATTATTTTATTTTTAGATAGTTATTTAAATTTAAAAAAATTATTTGCCTTGTATTGATGTCACTATTTTTGAATTAGTAATTATTATTAAGCCTATTGTTGAATAAGGCCTTGTATAGCATAAGCAAGAGTTATGCACTGTTGATAACTTTTGTGGACTTTAAAGCTTAATAAAATTTCTCCGTTTGTTGTTAATAGAATAGATGGTAGCAAAAGTTGTGCACATAACAGTATCCTGTCATCTGCTTTTTCCTCGAAGTAATAGTTCCATATTTACTTTACAATAGCAACAAATCAAACCAGTAAAATGTGAGCAAGACAATTTTGTTTAATACGAAAAAGCGTAAACAAGTAGAAAGTCTAACAAGAATAATTTGCTTCCTTAACCACAGCTTCAATCGGGCGAAACGTGCTTCTAATTACGTAACGTAAACATTGTTGAGGCATCATTTTTCATTCCTTGCAAGGAATAATTTAAACTTCAAAGGCCATTAATGGGAAACGATTTATTCCCTTTTTTACTACAACCTGTAACTGACTAATTCGTTATTTTTGCAACATTTAGGAAATGTTTCTAACTAGCTATATTTAAGTTTACATCATCTTTTATAAAAAGTTGTAACCGACGAAAAGCAGAATGAGAGATGAAATTGGTTCTATAAAACATTACTTTTTACTGATACCATCCAAGCTAATTTGTTTTCAACAAGTAAACATATATGAATGTGAAATTTATCGACAACAATACACAATTTACTTGCGTGCTATCAAGCAAAACGCGAGTTATGAAAGTTTTGGCTTAAACGTAAATGTTAGTGCTTAGTACTAAGATCTTTTCATAAAGTCTTAATCGTTGCATTTTCATAAGTAATATCACAAGAGAGTGAGAATAAATTGAAAATAATTCGACAGATTTTCGAAAACTTGTTGCCAGGGAATAGACACGAGAGCCCGTAGGGCTCGAGTGGCTATTCCCAAATGGCAACAAGTTTGAAAAAATAACTGGAGAATTATTTTCATAAGTAATATCACAAGAGAGTGAGAATAAATTGAAAATAATTCGACAGATTTTCGAAAACTTGTTGCCAGGGAATAGACACGAGAGCCCGTAGGGCTCGAGTGGCTATTCCCAAATGGCAACAAGTTTGAAAAAATAACTGGAGAATTATTTTCTAATTAATTCGCACTCTCGAGTGGTATTCGGAAGATTATTTTTTAACGTTTAAATAAAAAATACAGCATAAAAATACAGTTTAATTCATTATAAACTAAAATCAAACTGGCGACAGATGTCAAAACTAGAAAATGTGCTGTCAAGTTACATATGTAAACAAAATACTAGAAATTATGCTCGCGGGAATTTTCTACAGTAGAAAATTCTCACTATAATAATGTTGTGATTGGACAGAATTAAACACGTGTGCCCAAATACTGCTAAACGATTGGTGAATGAAATCATTAAAAAATAATCACTGATATGTATTATATATTATTCAAAATTCGCCAAAGTTGGCCAAAATGCGCAAGCCCCAACCATATGTTACCATATTTAATTTTATTCAAAGTATTTTGGCTGAAAATGTCAAAATAATGGTACAACAGTATATCAAAAATGAAACACATAAAAGCAAGTAAATATTTAGTTTTTTTTTTAATTGAGGGTAGTTAGGCATAGTAGTAAAACGTATATCGGCTTGCACAAAACCTGAAGTAATTCTTCCGTTGCTAACGCTGTATAATATGGCAGTGTAAATAATTGAGTTTCCAAAAATTTATTGTTCTGTATTTTTTTGCTATTGTTTGTAAATTTTTGCTGTGCAAATTAATTTTTTTTAAATCGACTACTAATTCGTACTGTACAAGACGGACATTGTTATTATTTCAGAACAGCAACGAACTTATATTTTTTGAAGTAAAACACATAATTCACTTTTTGCCTGTTAGTGCCGTGTAAATACGACCACCCTGCTTGAAGTCAGTTCTGAAATGCACTTCTTTGTGACAGGGGATGTAATGTAGTGGCGTGTAGATAGTGGTTGTTTGATTTAGGGGAGGTTTTAATTGGTATTAAAACGGATTTAGTTTCACATAAATGTATTCCTCTCGATGTCAGCGCAGCAATACTTCCTCTGACAAGGGTAATTGTGACAAATAAATTATTAACGCATGCTCGCGTTACGAAAATTTGTAATGAATCTGAAAATAACCAGCATTTATTTTTGATCCAGTAATTACTTCTTAATGATGAACAGAATTATAATGAATTGTTTTATTACCCACTAATTTCGCCCAATTAACATCGACGTCTGGAAAGTCAATACAGAAGAGTAATAGTTGCAATTAATTTGATTATTTCCTTCATGCACATAAAAAGTCCCATTCACCATGGTTTTCGTCAGTTTTATAGCGATTATTTTATTCATGGCTAATATAGTCAATCACAGTTCGTTATTTGAAGAAGGAACACGGTTTTACAGCGATAATATTCTGATAAAACTTTGAGTTCCTTTATATTGACGTTGCCTAGTTTCCACCAACAAAAAATTTTCAAACAATTTTATTTGTGTCAAATTTTATACATTCATAAAATAATCTAATCAAATACCATTCAAGCTTTGAATTTGTTCGATTAATTAACTCAAACTTCCTGCGTAGCAACTTTTAAATCGTGTAAATTTGATGATAAAAACGCTCTAGCTTCGCTGTCGCGTTTTTAATACTCATCAAATTTACACTCTTTTAAGTTGCTACGCAACAAGTTATCGTAAATTAATCGATAAATTCAAAGCTCTTATGGTATTACTAGCGATTAAATTTTGACGTTTCAAACGTGTCAAAATTTACCCGATTAAATTTTGACGTCTCAATGGTGTCAAAATTTACCCGATTAAATTTTGACTTTTAATGGCTTCTGAATTTTTTTGCAATCATTGTCAAAGATTCCTCGACAAGTAAATAAATAATTCGTTGTAAAATCTATTTATTCAAATCAATAATCTGGAAATAATCATGCCGAATACCCCGCGTGCATGAAAATAGCCTGATTAAATTTTTACGTTTTTGTCGCAACGTTTTGCCATAAAGAAATATTTCTCCTAAATTTTCCACCCAAAATCTCTCGTGCTACACACTCGAGATTTTGTTACGTGGCAAATTTGCTCGACATACTTCTAGGCAAAACATTTTGACAGAAACGTGATATTACTGTTGATTATTTCCTTCGTGTACATAAAAGTCCCAGTCGCCATAGTTTTCCTCAGTTTTATAGCAATTAAATTTTGACGTTTCAAACGTGTCAAAATTTATCCGATTACATTGTGACGTCTCAAAGGTGTCAAAATTTACCCGATTAAATTTTGACGTTTAATCGCTTCTAAATTTTTTTTGCAAACATTATCAAAGATTCCTCGACAAGTAAATAAATAATTCGTTGTAAAATCTATTTATTCAAATTAATAATCAGGAAATAATCATGCCGAATACCCCGCGTGCATGAAAATAGCCTGATTAAATTTTTACGTTTTTGTCGCAACGTTTTGCCATAAAGAAATATTTCTCGTAAATTTTCCACCCAAAACCTCTCGTGCTGCGCACTCGAGATTTTGTTACGTGTCAAATTTGCTCGACATATTTTTAGGCAAAACATTTTGACAGAAACGTCAAAATTTAATCGGCTAGTTTGATGCACTTGTGATATTACTGTTGATTAATAATGTGTGAAATTCCAATCATATCACATGTTTAAGTAAATTTATAACTACAATTTAATTAGTATAGATCAATTTTTCATTATCAAATACTATAAAAGTAACATATTATTTTTGAGTTTAATGTGTAACTTTTATTTGGTGCTTTGAGAAAACTATATTTAAAACAAATGATAAGTATTTTAATATTGGGTATGTCTCAGTACATATTAACAATACTCAGATTATTTGACCTTTAGGATGTTTTGTTTTTCTTCATCAAGTACTTTATAGCTAATACAAAGTAAAAGTAAAAATCTACTCATCTACTAACATTATTAGTTTATTGTATTTTTGGTTATTAAGTGCAAGTGGTAAAAACCAATCACGTGGAGAAAATCGGATTTTTGATGCGGTAGTCACCAACAGTGGCAACATGGATTTTACCTACAGGGTCTTCCAACTTTAATGGCCACCTCCAAAATTGGGTTCAAATATTAAATAATTATTTTCAAATTTTGTCTATATAAATAACAGCAAATTTCAATAAAAAACCTTTAAAGTTTGGAAATTTTTAAATTAAAAATAAATAAATAAAAGATTTAGGAAAAGAACAATTCAAAAAGTGGTGAGGTTTTCTATGTAATGTATTTTCTTGTTTCATGACACCGAAATTGTCTAACATATAATTTCAGTTACGCCACTGTATGTTGCATTAAAATTGTAATTTTCCCGAAAGATCCCCGAATGAAGAATCGGATTGCGCCGGGTTTCCCCATTCCTTGCGGGCTGTACCAATTTCTCTTTTTAAAAAATGACGTTTTACCTTTCTTTTTCGCAATAATCGACAGAAATATTATGACCGATTTTTCGTCATAAGAGAAAAAAAAATCCACCAGCCGGTGCAAAGAGATATTATTTCGTTTCAGTCTTCGTTATTAAATTTTGGGCAACATATTTAGACCAATCAACGTGAAAATCCGATCCGATTAAACATAAGTACGTTTATACCACATTCAAGGTAATTATAAAATTAATCAAAAGACGGTTCCAGTATAACAAATCGCATAAACAACATCTGTACTCCATTTGAAACTGAAAACTTAAAGTAAGTTTTGACATTAACGCAAGTAGCAATTGTAATTAAATTTCATTCAGGATTTTAATGTCTACTAAACGCTAAGGACTTAGACGTATTACCTTATCTCGTCTAAAATTGCTTTCATACCCAACTTAACAGCGACGTGATATGTAGCTGATAATGAGTGCGCTGTCATGCAGAGATGATTCAAACTTATCTCCGCAACTCGTAGATTCAATCTCCCGTTGTCTTTGTACCGTGGAGTTCTGGAACCATACATGACGTCTTATTGTAATAAGTGCGGCGTTATAAATCTAAAGGGAATGCGCCAACGAGTTTCAGCGAGCACGTCCAACGAAAAAAAAGCGAGGACAATGAAAGACGAGCAACCATTGCCGCGCAATTTGAACTGGATAAGATTGAAGTGAATTGTTACATTTAGTCTTAAGCCAGTCTCGCAAGAGCCCCGTAAAAAGATCGTTTAAATTGTTATAAGAAGAAAAAATAAGTAAAGAAAGAACCCAACACATCCCCAGAGAACGAACCTGTGGAGAAACGGACGACCCGCTGAATAAACAATGCGCGAAAGTGCAATACGTGGCCACCCTCAGATAATCATGGGAAAAGTCCATATAAAAGTTCGAAGCTTCCTCTCGCTTCTTCACATACGAATAACGTGAGCTTAAAAGCAGCGCGCGTGAATTTTTTTATACTTTATCCCGCTATATAATTTAAAAACGTACAATCACGTGCGAAACCTTTATACAAGCGTATATTTTTCCTAACCTCATTTTGTTTTAATGGAAAACGAACGATGTAAAATGGAGTACCGAACAAAAAAGCTCAAACGCATTATTATACAGTTCTGCGAATAAAAAGTTTCCGATGACAGAGATCGATTTTTTCCTTGGAGCATTTTTTATCCTAAGCTACATTTTAATAAATCCCCGGCAAAAAATGATCGTAAAGTATCTCTCTAAACCTACCGCGGCCATTACCATCAATTGTCTTGGTACGAAGAAAAGGGGAATCGATGAATTTCTACTGAGGGAGATATACGAACCGAAGGTAATCTGACAAGAAGTAGAGCCAATTGGTAGAGGACGTGACTCTGTGCATTTCCAGAGCTTAACATAATAGTTGGAAACCAAATGGGAAATAATCATAACGTTCATCGATTTTCCCCGTGGAAATTAAATTTAATTTTATGGGATAACACCTCCGTCTCGCTGTTTTAAATCAATAGCGCGATTTTTTCAATAATTTCGGACGACGACGTGATGGAAACGCGTATCGGAAAACGCCACGAGTGTGTGTATCATATATTCAGAATTTCGAATGCAGAGAAGCTCGTCACTAAATTTATTTTTATTTACAGTTCGTTTACTCTGGATCTGGGTGTCAAAAACATGTGTTCAAACAAGAACCCAACAAAGAAATACAGTTGTTCAACGTTATGCCTACAAGTCGCTACAAAAAATGACAACTTTACTAAAAAAGTTTACTGAAGTGAACGTTCCAATTAAGGTAATGAATACGAAATAACGTTTCGAAAGAATTTCTCAATTGAATCTTCGTAACGTGAGAGTGCGCCAACATTCCGCCCGACGAAAAATACAATGCGCAGCATACTTTGTAATATTATCCGGGAACAAATTGAGAATCTGATGATGCAATAAAAATATTCCGCCAAAGAAACATTGTTTGAAGAATTCTGTCAATAAGTTGTAAGGTGATCGTTTTTTACATCTTATCGTCAGATTACATCATGACATATTAGGGTTAATGGCACTAAAATGAAACAGAATATCAAACAGCACCGCGTTACGGACGTGACTGTCATGGTGGATTGCTATTATTATTCATAAAGTTAGATAGCGCACTTGAATTTAATTAGGGGCTCCTTAATGTTGCTATCCCACAAAGTCCGGAACTTGGAAAGAGGAGCAAGGAAGGAAGCAGCAAATTTAGATTTCGCTGTTTTGGTTTCTAAGCTTTCGAAGTAAGAATATTGAATAGACGTAACTTCTTACTATAATTCTCCGCTATGGTTCTTCCCTAATTCATTGGTGGAAATTGGAATACCATCTACCGTAAAAAGCAGATTAAAAAGCAATAATTATCTGTTAAATATTAAATTTCATCACAAACAGATATTTTTCAAAAGGAGGTAATTGTCAATTCGGCTTAATTTTAATTATAATTAATCAGTAGAGGACAATTAGTTTCATCAAAACTTTATTTAATTGGTAATGTTTCGAAAGTTTTGTCAAAGCATTTTGAAATCTCGGAAGATTAGAAGATAATGTAAATTGGAAGCGTAATAATTATCTTATAACAAATTACAGTTTAACAGTATGGCCAATAGATTTCTCAATTTATTAAATTTTATTATTTCTTAGGGTAAATTTAATCAAATCAGCTATAGTATATAATATACATCTTAATAACTTCGAACATTATGGCCAAAAGTTGTTTTGAAAATATTTTTTTGTAATGTTTGGAGAGGCGTTAACAACAAATTATTTTTTTTAGTTTATGTTGGTAGTAGGACACTAATATTGGTATTTTACATTTGACAGTTTATAGTTATATTAGTAATGTCACTTTAAATTTTAAAAATGTAGAAGGAAAGCTTGCATGGAAGGAACCAATATAATCATCTCAAAAGAACCTTCCGATAAGGAAAGCTTTAGTTTCAATATTCTGTAGAATTTAAGTATTATCTGTCAAAATTGCATAGGTTATGTTATTAAACAGTCATTAGTGCCAACATGAATTAAATAAACGATAATTTCATAGCCTTCTAATGCTTCTGCAGATTTAAAAATCGACAATAATTACAAGCAACTACAACTTTAAATGTTTAACGAAAAGTTAGATTAATATCCATAATAATCATAAACAATTTTTTACTTAAGGTTCAAAATACATAAGTACACTTTTTGTTACCGGAACGGCCCTTCTCTACATGCAAGCGGCCGCCTAACTGAGCACGGTACATGGCAGTAGGCCATGTTTTGGTTGCCTTGGCAGAACTTAATAAATAGAAAAGTCATTTCTTTTTTACAAAGAATGATCAGACGTGTTTTACATTTTATTCCGTATTTTATTTGTGTTTACATGTGAGTTATTATTTAATGTTTCAATGAGTTTGTAACATTTGACGGCCCAACGTGGGGCACGAGGGAAAGGATTTTTCCTCCGGACTTTCACCAACGACCCCGATGCCGCGATGCCGCGATGCCCTTCTGGAGGGGGGTCAAATCCTAACATTAGGAACCTCCAGTGGCGCCCGCAACCGATGATCGCTACACGATACGACAACAGCTGCAACAGGCGACTCCACTTCCCGGAGCTCTGACGCCCAGCGTCGAACTACAAGGGGATCGTCAGCGACCGAACAGCGCCGCGAAGAGCTGCATTCCGCCGCCTTCCCCGCTTTCGGCATGACACGAAAGATGCCTGCGTACTAGACCCGCGTCACTCCAAGGGACTATGGATGCCTGCAGCAAAGTCTGAACCATTAGCAAGCAACCACGCAACCGACCACCGCTGTACCGACCCGGTAACAGAGTGCAACTACGCAGCACTGCAACAGGCGACTCCACTTCCCGGAGCTCTGACGCCCAGCGTCGAACTACAAGGGGATCGTCAACGACCGAACAGCGCCGCGAAGAGCTGCATTCCGCCGCCTTCCCCGCTTTCGGCTTGACACGAAAGATGCCTGCGTACTAGACCCGCGTCACTCCAAGGAACTATGGATGCCTGCAGCAAAGTCTGAACCAGTAGCAAGCAACCACGCAACCGACCACCGCTGTACCGATCCGGTAACAGAGTGCAACTACGCAGCACTGCAAGAACCATTATGTCGCCAGGACCCGCTTTGAGAAGCTACGTTCTGACGTTTTGGTCAAACTGGAATTAGTACTTGAAAGCAAACACGTGCAATATCTCGGTGGGCATTTATCCCAAATTGATAAAAGGCCTCGCAAAATTGCACGAAACACTCTTGGACTGCTGTCAGTACCTCCGCTATTAATTTGTAACCTGGATGTTTCGGATGACGCCGAACCAGTTGAAACTGAGTCATTGATACCCGATTTCGGAACTATCCAATTAGAACCTGATTATAGTGTTATGGATAATCTTATTCTTTTGACGACCCTGCTTCCCTGAGTCCTGACGCACAGCGTCGAACTACAAAGGGATCGTCAGCGACCGAACAGCGCCGCGAAGAGCCGCATTCCGCCGCCTTCCCCGCTTTCGGCATGACACGAAAGATGCCGGCGTACTAGACCCGCGTCACTCCGAGGAACAGATAGTCAACTGCAGCTAAGAGCGAACCATAAACTGTATAATATAAATAACCCAAGGCAACAGCTACTTCCAACACCGTGCTCAGCCTTTAGGGGGGGCGTGTTACCGGAACGGCCCTTCTCTACATGCAAGCGGCCGCCTAACTGAGCACGGTACATGGCAGTAGGCCATGTTTTGGTTGCCTTGGCAGAACTTAATAAATAGAAAAGTCATACCTTTTTTTTACAAAGGGAATGATCAGACGTGTTTTACATTTTATTCCGTATTTTATTTATGTTTACATGTGAGTTATTATTTTAATGTTTCAATGAGTTTGTAACATTTGACGGCCCAACGTGGGGCACGAGGGAAAGGATTTTTCCTCCGGACTTTCACCAACGACCCCGATGCCGCGATGCCGCGATGCCCTTCTGGAGGGGGGTCAAATCCTAACATTAGGAACCTCCAGTGGCGCCCGCAACCGATGATCGCTACACGATACGACAACAGCTGCAACAGGCGACTCCACTTCCCGGAGCTCTGACGCCCAGCGTCGAACTACAAGGGGATCGTCAGCGACCGAACAGCGCCGCGAAGAGCTGCATTCCGCCGCCTTCCCCGCTTTCGGCATGACACGAAAGATGCCTGCGTACTAGACCCGCGTCACTCCAAGGGACTATGGATGCCTGCAGCAAAGTCTGAACCATTAGCAAGCAACCACGCAACCGACCACCGCTGTACCGACCCGGTAACAGAGTGCAACTACGCAGCACTGCAACAGGCGACTCCACTTCCCGGAGCTCTGACGCCCAGCGTCGAACTACAAGGGGATCGTCAACGACCGAACAGCGCCGCGAAGAGCTGCATTCCGCCGCCTTCCCCGCTTTCGGCTTGACACGAAAGATGCCTGCGTACTAGACCCGCGTCACTCCAAGGAACTATGGATGCCTGCAGCAAAGTCTGAACCAGTAGCAAGCAACCACGCAACCGACCACCGCTGTACCGATCCGGTAACAGAGTGCAACTACGCAGCACTGCAAGAACCATTATGTCGCCAGGACCCGCTTTGAGAAGCTACGTTCTGACGTTTTGGTCAAACTGGAATTAGTACTTGAAAGCAAACACGTGCAATATCTCGGTGGGCATTTATCCCAAATTGATAAAAGGCCTCGCAAAATTGCACGAAACACTCTTGGACTGCTGTCAGTACCTCCGCTATTAATTTGTAACCTGGATGTTTCGGATGACGCCGAACCAGTTGAAACTGAGTCATTGATACCCGATTTCGGAACTATCCAATTAGAACCTGATTATAGTGTTATGGATAATCTTATTCTTTTGACGACCCTGCTTCCCTGAGTCCTGACGCACAGCGTCGAACTACAAAGGGATCGTCAGCGACCGAACAGCGCCGCGAAGAGCCGCATTCCGCCGCCTTCCCCGCTTTCGGCATGACACGAAAGATGCCGGCGTACTAGACCCGCGTCACTCCGAGGAACAGATAGTCAACTGCAGCTAAGAGCGAACCATAAACTGTATAATATAAATAACCCAAGGCAACAGCTACTTCCAACACCGTGCTCAGCCTTTAGGGGGGGCGTGTTACCGGAACGGCCCTTCTCTACATGCAAGCGGCCGCCTAACTGAGCACGGTACATGGCAGTAGGCCATGTTTTGGTTGCCTTGGCAGAACTTAATAAATAGAAAAGTCATTCTTTTTTACAAAGAATGATCAGACGTGTTTTACATTTTATTCCGTATTTTATTTGTGTTTACATGTGAGTTATTATTTAATGTTTCAATGAGTTTGTAACATTTTCTCGAGAA
Source organism: Dascillus cervinus (assembly GCA_949768715.1). Classification (NCBI taxonomy): domain Eukaryota; kingdom Metazoa; phylum Arthropoda; class Insecta; order Coleoptera; family Dascillidae; genus Dascillus; species Dascillus cervinus. The sequence continues at coordinate 12,050,254 of OX458316.1, read as the reverse complement.
CCGTTCAACGAATTTCAACCAGATTTTGCACACACTTAATTTTAAATCTTTCTGACCTATTGAATCAGGGATTCTCAAAAATTTTAATTTTTTTTTATACTCAAAACTCGTTATACAAAAAAAAGAAAAAAATTACACTTTAGAATTTTTTAACCAAATGCCAGAAATTATTTTTTAAATTCCTTTATTCAATCACTTCAGATAATAGGTTTTACGACACAAAAAATTTCAAGGCTCTATCTTTATCCGTCTTGTAGAAAAATGTACCTAAGTAGAAAAAAGTTTCCTTTTTGCTGTCTGTCTTCAAATTTGGGACACTTCTAGTTATCGTAGAACTCTCGGAATAGAATAGTTTTGGGCAGAAGATAATGCAGTTATTATCGGACCCTCTTAAGTGATTGCTTCAAAATGTTGGTGTTTTTAAAATCAAATGTTGTGATAGCCACTCAAAGCTATTTTAAAATATGAACTAAATTCATCAAATCACAATGATAAAAGTTTTTAATTTTTGTTTACTTTAAGCCATAGAAACTGTAGCAGACAGGCCATTAAACATAAGTTGTATCAGGCAACTATGACACACAAATCTGAAAAAAATTTAATTTAATTTTTATAAATACTGTTACAGATTATTGAAATTGAATTTTTTAAAAATCAAGAACAACTTTATTAGAAAGATATATAACTTATGATCATTATTCTATTTCGTTTGGAGGAAGACTGCAGCAGTAGCTGGTATGCAAGTCATTGTGATTGGTTTCAATAGAGGGCAAGTTTACATCAGCACGATATTATTCTCCGAATATTGCCTTCAGATGAAACAAATCGCATTAAACTAACACTGGAAACCCCTTTTGTAAAAACACCTTTGACCGGCAACGCCGTAGATCAAAACAGACATCAGTTCTCACCAACTTTCACTCAACGCTAAAAGTGGAGTTGTGCGAATCGGACGCTGTAAACTCCAAACGAACTGTAGTCATATATTTTTTTCCTGAACACAATGGTGATATGGGTTGTTACCTTATTAACGTCGCCATGTATTATACTATTCTCACTTTTTTCCTTAAAACGAACCCACACACACACACACACACACACACACACACACACACACACACACACACACACAAACACACAAAATAATATCCTTTAATATCTTTGTAGTTTTAATCAATAAAATTATTTCTTCAACTATTTCTGAATCTTTTGAAACGTTAATTTCACTTACATAATAAAGAGATATCAATTACGATAGATTTTTACCCTTGAAGATTTATTGCATCAAGGAGCAACTAACGACGGTGTTGGTTACTGGAATCACGTAGTTTGAGGTTCTCAGAGGTTGTCTGCGAATCTTGACACAGCTTGCATAACAAACATCTGACATCCTATGTGCCAAGTTACTTAGCAAAAATCACTAACAAAATTTTAATTTTTTTAACAGTTTTTAAATCTATGGTTAGAAAGCTTTGCTTGTTATGTTCAGTTGTGAAATTGTCGAAAAATGGAAGAATGACTTGTATAAATCGTCGGTCCAAAAGTGAACAACCACATAAGTCAAATCGACTGAAAAAACCTCGTCTTTGACAGGACAGGGAGCTATTTCGAACAACACCATTGGTTGATTGGAATTGAACTGTTAAGAGATATGAAACATCAGATAACTATCTTTACTTTACTTTTACTTTTACTTTTACAGACTAAATCAAGGAATTCCTCGAACTACGGAATACAAGACTGCTGGGCTACTATGGTTTTAAGAAGGACAAGTTTGACGAAATCATTGGGCCCATCTGGTCTTCGGTGGCGAATACCTCTTACCGAAATGACAGAAAATTGTGGGTTGGAAAACCAAAATTTAAAATTCTGGAGCCCATTTGGGTAGTTCCAATTTCTTCAAATGCTGGCAGATCGATTTTTTGAGCAGAATAATGGTAGATTTCATGTGGATCTGTTACTCAGGAGGTTTTTGAAGAAGAAGAAGACGTTAACTTATTGCCATTACCTGCCCGTTATCCTGTCTTGTCGCCGATTGAACACGTGCGAGATATGATGGGTCTCTACAGGTTGCCTGTCACAAAGACAGCAATTTGCCCAGAAAAGTAGAAGAGTGTATTGCTAGACGATGATGTAATGTATTATTAAATTGTTCTCGAGTACTATCTAATCTAATTGATTACTTCCTATTTGAATGCAAAATTTAATCACTGTAGCTCATTCACGTCTTGGTGGTGCTTTAATTTTGTCATTTAGGGTACGTTGAAACTAATTGATGACTGCTGAACGTCAGAAATAAGCAATGTTTAAAAATGTGTTAAATGGATCAAATTGTTTTAAAATAGGTAGTGGGGATATTCAGCATTTATTGTAATAAGTAATTTATAGTGTTTTCACTACCTATAAGATTAACAGTCATTCCATTTAGTCATAAATTATTAACTATACCTAATACCTAATCAAAAACCAACAAGGCTAAATTAACAATTAACCTAAAATATGTTTTTCACACTTATTACAAATCGATACAATATTTAATCCTTAAGTGGTTTAAATTTCAATTAAGAACAAGTTTTTAAATATGTCACTGATCAAACCAAGATTTATCTGTACTGGTTTTTGCCAAATGACAAATACACAAAATAACAGCCCATTTAAATGCAAAGGTTAACAGTATATTCAAGTATTTCAATTAAGGCTAATCCTTGGCAAAACTAACGGTCCACTCTGGGGTTCTAATATATCCCCTTTTAATTTTTAACAAAAATGGGCACAAAGTCGTTTTCGGAAAGTTTTCTAAGCGTCGGCATTTATCTTTGTTGTACTACTGCTACTATCCTACTTCGGCCCGTAGCTCGAACCGTCCTCTGGTCTGACCAGCAACAGACAATAAAGTAATAAATTCCTGCATTTTCTGGTATCGGCAAGGAATATTACTATCAGTCTGTTTTTCATTTGAATTCGGTCGACAACTGTTCAAAGATTTTATTTCTTTAGAGAAAGAAAATTTAATTTTTAGTTGACAATATAATTTAGGTTGTGCAGAAAACTTTTCAGTAAGAGGTAAGTAATAGTTCAATAATAATAAAGTCGTTATTATTGATAGGTAGGTAATAATAAAGATAATGTCAATATAATTTTATTAATAATTTATTTGAAATTTTCAATTTCAATAAATTGTATACAGTAAGGACGCGTGGGTTGAAACAAATTCATTTAAAATTCATGGATTGGTTTTTGGAAAAACGCTTGAACAAGTCGATTTTAGTTTTTAAAACTGCATCTTTTTTGATATTTATAATTTTACGATCGAAGATACATACCTATCTGTAAGAAAGGAACGTGACCATTCAATTCAATAAACTTGTAGTAGCCCAAGCAAAATGTCACCAAAAGAGGGGTTACCCAGCAAAAGGTCGGTCAGGTTTGGTTTTTTGATATGTTTTATCATAAATGCCCCTAATATAAATGTCTAGTGTTTGACCTCGTGACCTTTCGGGAAGGTGTTGAAAATGGGGGCTAAACTTAAAAAAGACACGTTTTTGAGTACGGTGTTTTGGGAAAAAATAATTTTGACTCATTTAAATACCTGACGATATAGGCATTCAGAATCGAATCGAGACCGCTACTATAGGATCAATAGTTTATGAGCTACGATTTTTTGAAGTTCACCACTTTGATTGCTTAAATCGCAAATGAACTGTTTTTGCTGTTATCTCACGTCTCGTGCGCTCCAGGCTGATACACTGGTTACATCGAAACAAATGATATGTCAGTATAATGGGCATTAAATTCTCTTTACTATGGTTTTTTGTTTGATCCAATCGGATAAAAAATAACCACACGGCGAGCAATCAAACTTGGAAAATTATTGAAAAAACTGCCTATATTTAGTATTGTTTCATTGTTCTCTCAAACCTGCCCATTATAACCAATCTCAAAAATTTTACATTCCATATTTTTGTTCACGAATTTGGATGCAGCTCATTTTTCGAACACGTATGATAAAATTATTAGAGTAGACCAATAATAATATCATCGCGGAAGCGCTGGAAACAAAAGACGGTTTTGACATCAACAAAAAATTTTTGGAAAATGCTCGAATCCATCAAATTTTATTTTTAGTAGCGATTTTTTAATATAACATTGGTACAAACTGAGTGTTTACAAAAGAAATAAAGACATTATTATTGGTATACTATAATAATTTTATCATACATTTTTGAAACTTTTTCCAAAAACCAATCCCATGAATTTTAAATGAATTTGTTCCAAGCTACGCGTCCTCACTGTATAAGTTAATAATGTTAGCTTGCAATTTGTAGATGTAAATTTGTAAAGTCATTTAGTTCTGTCGTAGGTGCCAGTTTCTAAATATGGGAAACCATACGCACGTAAAATCATGCTCGGTAAAAAGGAAAAGCAGAAAACAAATTGCTAAAAATGTCTGGAAGCGTAACAGGTAATATTCAGTCGTGAAAAGTGCGTATTTATTATAATATAAATACGTTATAAAATATCAAAATCCAAATATTTTTATATTGTAGACAAGCGCATACTTCGACTTCATCTGTGGTCCAAGTTCCCAGCACTTCACTACATTCTAATGAGTAAGTATACGTTGTATACACAGCGTTCACGAAAAAACGCCCCAGCTCCTAGCAATTTATTTGTATCATTTTTTAAGCCGTTTAATTTGACGTATTGTTTGTTACAATCGTATGCCGATACTTGTATATAAAATAGTTTTCTTACGTATTTTGTATTTTTCAGAAAACATCAAACCCCATCGATTGAGGGAAGACGCATTATTAATATAAAGTATTTCATTAGCGAACTGTTAAGTTTCCCACACATTCAACTTTTTTCATGTTCGACCGCGGATGTGAAATTAATAAATGAAATTCAAAAGGGTCTATTTTCCACCTATGTTTTGCAATGTGAAATGTGCCGTGTGATACACCGTGTTTGCAGTGAAAATCCAAATACGCAAGATGACGTAAATTTAGCCGCCGTAGAGGGAATTATTAGTATCGGATTAGGCCACTCCCACTTACAACAATTCGCAGCCAGCTGCAATATGCCATCAATTTCCGAATCATTATTCAGAAAAAATGAAAAACATTTTTCCGAAACTTGTCTAGAAAAAGCACTTGAATGCATGCTGGAAGCTGGACGCGAAGAAGCTCGACTTGCCAAGGAAATAGGTGATGTGGATACAGACGGTATCCCATATATAACAGTGGTTGTCGATGGAAGTTGGTCCAAAAGATGCTACGGGAAGCAGTACAACGCAAATTCTGGATTGGCATGTATTATAGGGTACCGAACAAAAAAGGTATTATTCTTAGGCGTAAGAAACAAATACTGTTCGATCTGCTCAATAAATTCAGAAAAACCACATAAGTGCTACAAAAATTACACTGGCAATAGTACTGCAATGGAAAGCGAAATTCTTGTTGAAGGATTTCGGCAGAGCCTTTCCATGCATGGCCTCAAATATAAATATTTGGTGGGAGACGGAGACAGCAGCACCTTCCGAAAAATTTGTGATATACAACCGTATGGATCGTTTTTAGTCGAAAAAATTGAATGTAAGAATCATTTGATGAGAAATTATTGTGCAAAACTAAAGGAGTTGAGTGCAAAGAGATTTAGTTCAACAGGAAAACTAGTTCCTGTACAATTGCGTAAGGAACTGGCAAAAAACATCAGACGTTTGCGAACTGCTGTGGATTGTGCCATAAAACATCATTTGAAAAATACCGCACCACAATTTCAACAATCTCATTTAATCAGAGATATTAAAAACAGTGTACACCATGTCTTTGGTAATCACAAGAACTGTTCCAGTTATTTTTGTAACAAACAAGACGAGAAAAATTTTATCCCTGGAATTGAAAAATGTGATTTGTTGAAGGACATCAACTCTTTATTGAAACGCTTGGAAATCCATAGTAAGAGTTTATTAAGAAATTTGAATAATAATTTGGCAGAAACTTTTAACTCGCTAGTTGCTAAATTTGTCGGTGGAAAACGTATTAATTTTACGAAACGGGGAAGTTATCAAATGCGCAGCCATGCAGCTGTTATTTTGTACAACAGCAAAGGCAAATATTTGTCTCATATCAAAAAGAAACCGGGCTACTACACAACAAAATATGTTTTACAACAAGTGAAAAAAAGATTGTCACAACAGAAGTTAGAAAAGAAAGCAAAGCAAAGGAAAATTATTAGTGAGGAACCGGATGCAGATTATGGTCAAATTATCGATGTAATTGATATCGAAAATAAATGCCTAGAAATTCGTATGGAATTAGAAAAGACACCCGACGAGGCGATGGAAATTTTTGATCAAACTTTGGATCAAATTAACTCTCCGCTGTGGCTGGTTGAAAGAAAAAAAAGAATTACAGCTTCTAATTTCGGGAGAATTACGAAAATAGTGAAAGCGAATCCGATGAACGTGGTAAAAGATATACTAAAGTCCAGATTTTCTGGTAATAAGTATACTCGATATGGACAAGCCAACGAAGCTAATGGTATACAAGGATTTGAGGAAATTACCGGATGGACGATACAGAAGTCTGGTTTATTTATATCACCTGAATATCCATTCTTGGCGGCAACACCTGATGGGTTATTGGGCGACGATGGCATTCTGGAAGTCAAGTGTCCCTATAACGCCAAAGACATTCACCCCGAAGATGCCATAAAAAATAAGATAATAACTTTTGCTACCTTGGAAAATAATAAATTACATTTGAAAAGGGAAGATAAATATTATTATCAAATTCAAGGGCAGCTTTTTGTTAGTGGTCGACAGTTCTGCTACTTTATAATATGGTCAAAACACGGGATATTATTTGAGAAAATTTATCGGGATTCAATTTGCTGGGAGAAAATGTTGCCAAAATTAAATTTTTTTTTTGATAAATATTATCTACCTGCCTATGCGGAAATGATTATAAAAATGAATTAATTTTTAAGGCGGTGAAATAACATTAATATACATACTTCGTTGTTTTTTCAATAAATTAATGCTTCCAGCTTATTCGTCTGTTCTTTATAATCCTTTCAATAACCTAAATACTCAAAACACTTTTATTTGGAATTTGTGAAGCATGTATTGTTTGCAAACAACCCTATTTAAAATTTATTATTTTATGATCTCTGCTGGTCAGACCCAGACGGCTGGCTGTCCTAGCTACGGCCGGAATAGGATAGATATCCACACAAGCAATAGTAGAACAAGGATAAATGCTGACGTTTAGAAAACATCTTGAAAACAGCTGTTTTGAGCATGTTGTGTGCTCACATTCAAAAGAGATATATATTAGAACCGTTTAGGATTCACCCTGTAGGTTTGGTTGCCTACTTTTAAACAAATAAATGTTAATATATTTGTAACCTGAGTGAAAGACAAGTTGTCATTAATTTTAAGAAAAACAATCTCGATCACTTGGTGCCAAAATGAATTTTCTATCTCCCTTATTATAGGTACAAGACGTAAAAAATTAAAAAATTAAAAAATGAAAGAATTTTTGTTTTTTACATTAAATAAACAATTTCTTTTTAATATAAATTTGTCATTAAACTAAAGAAACAAATTTGTCAAAAGTTGGTATATCAACCTTTCCTTCAAAATCAATTTTACTAAGCCAAATACGTTAAAGAAATTTACATGTAAAGGCATTGCAGTGAATGCGCCAATGGATTAGCCTTAAATTTCTAATCATCACAAATTCCCAATGTCAATAAAATAAAAATTGTAGATATTCGCTAGAAACTCCTTAAACCTGCACTTGCGACAATAAACAATTTTACGAAGATTGTGTTTAGTTTCAGCTTACCAGAACGTGGCAATATTTTTCTCTTCGGCCAAATTGCGTAATAAAATAACCAATTCGTGTTCAAAAATTGAACAACTGAAATTTCATCACGCCAAATATAATCACAAAAAGAACGGATAAACAAACAAACGCACAGTTTCGAAACAGTTCAACCCAATTTTCTGCTCTCAACATCTTCATTTCAAACATTTTTTCCACTTTCTTTGTATGACAGTTTTTTCAATGTTTACTTAATTTCACAGAACATTTCACAGCGGCAAAAGTAATTGAGAATCAATTAAAATGGTGGATCAGAAATGTATGCTCGTAAATCTGTTAAACCAACAATGTAAAACGTAATCGATTAAATTAAAGCACGTCTGAAATGCTGTTTAAATGTTATTGGCGTTTCGAGCCTTCGGCAAATGCATCTTATTGTTTGTAAAGTTTAAACGTTGAATAATGCAATTGACCAGATGCTGTAAATTGTTCGGCGTAATGTGAAAAACAAAACAAGAGACAGAATATACCGCCAGAAGCGAAATGATAACTGGAAAAGTTAAGTGACTTCTAAAAAATACCGAAAGTTGGAAGTTCAGGTTTTCTACAAGAATTAAAATAAAAATCGTTGATATATTTTTTAAATTGTTCTCTTAAATGAAAGCTGAAAAGTAACTTTTCCCTGCATTTTTACTCGAAACATCATTAGATGAAGTAAAAACTTTTTACTCCAAAGATAAAAAGGTTGTTTTGAAAACTTTGTCGCTGAAAGTTAGATGATCGGTTGACAGGTCAAAAATCTCTGCAGAATTTTACGCTGCGTTAAAAAATTCAGCGCACATGGAATAACTGAACAAAATTAAATTACTGTAATTAATTTTCACGTTACAATTTTGTAATAATCTCACGTACGAAAACAGTTTAACTGCGAGTAATATTCAGTAAGTGAAGCAGTTCTTGTGTTTCAAATTGTCCCACCCGCAAAATATTCCAATTGTAATCAGAACAATCGAAACCTATAGGTACACCGATTGCATTTTAAATTATTTTCAAGAAAATAACGTGACGTTCCCAATGTAAATTCTAAAAAAAGTGTTGGGGCAATATTGAATTTATTTTTTATATCAGCTGCTGTCGAATTCGATTTTAAATTGCGTGTATGGGGGAAATGAGTTATGCCCGAACACATGAGCAAAATATAAAAACGTTCGACTTTCTAGTGATTCTCTTTTAAATCCCTTAGTAATATTTAGTGAAAATAATGGGTCCCAATAAAATTCATTTACATTCATTGCCAGTTAAGCAAACAACGGGATCAACCTAAATCGCAACATACCTACCAATATACGACCCGCATAATATTTACATACTTTATTGACGGTAAAATTTAATTTAGATTTAAATAACAGACAATTAATTCCAATTTGTTTTCCTCTTTCTTATTCCGGTTCGTTTTTAACTGGATAAAAATAAATGTCTGCAGTTGAACAAGTGACATTAAAAAGTAGGCCATATCTCATTCATGAAATATCTTCATGGTAACATAAAAGAGGGAGACTTATCTCTTGCATTATTATCTAAAGGACAGTCGAATAATTTCTCGCGCCGTTTTAAGACCTCTTAATGCTTACAAATGCACTGCAGCATTATCTCCACATAATGCACTCTTTATGTGAATTTGTAATTAGTTTTAAAGTAGGAATGAATTATGAACTTTAACAAATAAACTCCTGTAATTTACTCTTTAAAAACGTGTTTTAAAGGGACTAATTATTACTAACGCATTCTTTACTCTTTAAATTAAAAGCAGCGTGTACAGTAAATCCAGTTAAAATTCAAACATTACAGTAATTTAAATTAGCAACAAAATTAAGCTGATAACTCCCGTAATGAAGTAATAACGAATAGATTAAAGTAGACTGCTTAGCAACAATGCAACGACTGCAAGTGTAACAAACGCAATATTGAAAAGAACAATTCGACCACTTTCACCAGAGTTCCAGATAGATTTGCAAATGAAGTTGGCTCCCTTGATTTAGATTCAGAGCAGGTCCCAGTGTCAAAGTGTAGGCAACAGAGATTCGAAAGGCATAAAATATATTATACTTGCAAAATTAAATCAAAATAGATTTAAAATTGAAATTGTTATTTTTAGGGAAAATGTAAGTAAAGCGGAAATGAGTAATAATGTTATTCTGGTTACATACACTTTGTGTTTTTCTTATCTGTTAAAATGAAAATTGGCTCACAAAAAAGATAATTCAATGCAAACTTTATACGCAAATTTTCATGCGATTGTATTATGTAACAATATTGTCTACTGTTATATTTTAAGATTTGGTAATTGAATCATATTATTGTACATTTCTCTTAGTATTTACTTAAATAGACCTCTATTCGTCGATAAAATATGCACATGTTTCAAATAGTAAATGAAATTTAACAATATTATCTGAAATTATAAGAAATTTTTTGGTATTCAGTTCGCAAACAACTTATTTCATTAATTATAGTTTTCTAAGTAAGTTCAAATCACATATACCGTGATTTACGTAACTTTCCGAGGCATACACCCAATGCACGCAACCCAATATTCAAAAATCACAACATGCTATGATACAAAAATCATATATTTCAGTTTAGTATGTTTGGAAACCCCTGACAAATAATTGTCAAACTGACAATGACAATGAACTGATGTATTCAAACGATGAACGAGTGAATATGATCATAAATGTAGTTGTACCGTACAGTACAACGATCATTAATTTCATAAATCCAGCTCATCGTTAACAATCGACTGGAAAAACAAATTAGACAATAAATTTATCTTATTCATCCTAATTTTGACTTGTCGATTTGAAATTAATATCTAGATGACCTGCAATTTTTGGATTTAACCTTTATTTAAACCAGGTGTCTTTAGTTGTCTTGTCTCGAGGTTACTCAAGAATGCATTGTACATTTTTTTGACAAACTGAAGTGTACTTATTCATGAACATTTAATAAATAAAATTGAAAAATGTTTTAAAAGATCATGCGACATTCAGTTCACATATGATTCAATTATTGTTCGCAAATTCATCAAATTTTAATTACTGTGAACTTCTAGTAATTTCTGATTTATTCGGTTTATTGCAATTAAACTGTTTGTTTACTCTGATAACCAGGTTTATGTATTTCATGTTTTATTATATCATCACATGCAAAAACTTATTGAAGGATTATTTACCTACTGCTCTATATAAGACAGATAACATATACAAGGTTTTTTAATGGAACACAATAAATGTAACAATGCTGCCAACTACATATTTTATTAATGCGTACATTTTGGGTTGTTTTAAAAACTAATTCCTTTTAATACTTGTAAATTGTAATTTGTGTAATTGATAAATTTTACAAAGATTTTCCTGTCGGGCGACGAATATTTTTAGGAATAGGCAACTACTGAAACGACCTCAAACATTATTTTAAAATATATTGACAGATTTGCTTGGCCAAGGACGGCCGCATTCATAATAATTTTCATATCAACAAATTCTTTTAAAAAATTAATAAAAACCATTTGTAAATGTTTCCTGGCGTCAGTTGAAAGAATTTTCTAAAGCTTAATGTAAATGGGCCCAATGTTAATTCTGAAGATTGCAGTGGAAGCTTACTTCAGACGCAATTATGATTAAGTTCTTTGTGTCGTTACTATTTTCAATCCTTTTTTTGTCAAAACTTCTACAAAAATATATACATCCAGGAAGTTAAAAATTCTAAACTGTCTAAATATCGCACGGTTATAATTTAGAACAGAAATTTTGGCTATAAAAATATAACTATACTTGATATGTCACAATAATATAAGCTAACTCCCACAAAACCAGATTTATCTAAAAGATACAAGAAATATATCGTCGCAAACCCACCGATTTCATAAATCTGTCTGACAATAATAACAAAGCCGATAAAAAATGAAATTCGAGCAGGGAACAAAAATTAAATAAAGAAAACTTCGATTACCATTGCAAATTTTTCAGTCCTCCAGTTAATAAAACAGTTTGCATAACTAAATTACTGTTACTTTTAAAGTGATTTATTTGCTGCTCTTTAACTTATTAAAAGCAGTTTCTTTTATCTTCTAACAAGCGAGTATCCAGAATTTTGAACTGGGAAAATTGGTAGAACGCACGAGTCTGTTTAAATATGATTAGATTAATTGTTAAAAGCTATAAATTTAAATAAACGAGACATTTTTCTGCGCTTAAGGAAATATTCCGGCCACCGAAATGTAAACGATTTTTTTTAGCAACTTGATTTTTGCTTCATATCATAGGCGTCCTAAAAAAAATCAGTCAAATGTCAATATTATTTTGTTTATGACAAATATTATTTCACGAAAGTCACTGGATAAAGCCAGCTTTAATCTATGGAAAAATAGGAAAATTTGTGTCAGGTATCGTGCATGTTTCGGTGGCCGAAATGGTACCTATAAAAATACACGAAACAAATATGAATTAGTCCCTACTGCCTATGCTCAACAGTTATTTGCAAAGTAAAGAGTCGTGTTGAGTTTTAATAGATGCAATATATCTTTTAAATTAAATTAAATTTACTACAGTGGTACCTTGGATAATGAACTTAATTCGTTCTTTGACTTCGTTCGTTAACCGAAATGCTCGTGAACCGAAACAATTTTTCCCATTGAAACTAATGCAAATCCAATTAATCCGTTCGCTCGCTCAGAACTATTTTTTTTTGACTTTTTAAGGATTTATGTTTGGCAAAAATATGAAATAAAATAGTTTTATAAAGATTTAAAGATTCAAAAAATTCAGTATGTCACCGATTTGTGATTTTGTAGAGGTTAGTGCATGCATCCGGCCAAAAAACTACATCGACAATAATTAAATATGCAATAAAATGAAAAGTAAATAATATTAATTAGCTTTTAATAATGCATCTCAGCAAGGATGATGGCGAAATATTTTTAGAAACATTATCTGTTTACTTTATAATATTTAATACTCCGACTCCTATAAGACAATTACGTGCAACTACAATGGAGAAGTTTTAACCCAAAATTTACAATAATATTTATAGTCCAATTGCACCCATTATGTGGAACGAAATTAAAAGAAGTTTTAAATTCATATTGAAACTTTAAAATTTTTTTAAGGTGCATAATAATCAATAGTTTAGTATAATGCTTGTGCGTTCGTAAACCGAGGTATTGTTCGTAAACCGAATTAAAATTTGTTAGGAAATAGTGTTCGTTAACTGAATTGTTCGTTAATAGAGGCGTTCGTTATCCGAGGTACCACTGTACATGTTTTTACTTCTAAAGGTAACTCTGACGAAATATTTTTTTTATAATAATTAGAATTGGTAGAATTCGCTAATGGAAACAAAACAAGAAAAGTGTAGTCCATACTAATTGTATTCATTTTGTAATACATGAAAGTATTGGTAAAATTTTTCATTTACATGTTTAGATGTTACTGTGAAGTATAAATTACAACACGTTTTGTGACATCCTGTAAATCTACTCACTATTAATGCTTATTCATGTAAACTATGTACCCTATTCATTACCATTGAATTTAGACCGAATACATTTTAGTACGTACTCCTCTCTTGTCATTAACACAGCCACAACTATTTAACAGAACATAATTTTTATGATAGGCCAGGCAATCCAATTTACAGATGAGTGTAATATTGGTTGTAAATGAAAATAAACTGAATGTTGCAAAAGTACAATTAGTTAATTAATCATGAAATGCTAAAGGATTTATAATTAAAAATCAGTTCAAAATTATCTATTAAAATAATGTTTTTTTATGTTCACAATAAAAACTTCTATTAACCCATTAATTTAATTAATTTTTGAAATATTTAATATTCGAATAACTTTTAATTACAACTAGATTTTGACCAAATCTTGAGATTTTTACTTTTTCTCCGCCTTAACTTACTGATAGAGTTTTGCTTCCTTTGGCTTCGCTGAGAATATTTTAATTATCGGAAGCCTTTGTGTATTTCCTTAATATTCGAAACTCCAATAATTGTACCTCATAACCAGCTGAAATTCCTCAAGTACCTTTCTGAATTCAAAAGCCATTTATGTACTTCTAATTAAATTTATTTCGGTTGTGAATAAATTTGAACAATATTATGATTGTTTAATTAGCTGTTAATTAAAGAAAAATTTGTCAATGAATTGTGGTAGTTATATGATGGAATGAATCGATCAATTAAGGGACGAAATAACGAATAATTTGTAGTCAATTCAAATTAATGGACAAAGGTCAGTTTTTAGAGGTGACAAATAAAGCATCGATCTGACACGGGCCTATTATGAATTATTGCAAATGTATTGGTGGCAGCAACAGGAGGCATCGGTTCAATAGCTCAGCGTAATACCGCATTGTACAATTAGTTACAAGTCCAAACGAGGTTAGGTCAGCTTCACTCTAGGACAACCGGATTACACTAATAACCGTCCGCTCATTTTACTGCTGCCTGGTGGAAATCACCGAATGGACGACGCCGTCATAATATCATTCTATCGGTTATTAATTGATATTTATTGGTTGGTTTAAGATAAGAGTTATTGGAATAATCCAAGTCATCGATCACATTTCCTATAATAAATTTAAAATTATTTCAAACCGAACCGTCGCGGCGGCAATCAATCAAAAATTAACTCGTTCAAGAAAATAAAATAAAAATAATTGCAAAAGTCACAAAATTGAGAATTTCGATTGAAATTGCTTTAAAAGAATACTTTGAAGTGGTTTATTTTAAAGCATCCAATGAAGGTTTTTAACGATCTATTCGAGGATTACGTACAGAAAATTGAGGTGAAATTGAAGGAACATTTTTATGTTTGAGATTCTTCGTCATTTATCTGCTAACAAAAAGTCACGAAATAACTTGTAGAATAAAATTAATGGCGATTTTCATTGCCTGAATCGTTTCAACGAAAATCGTTTATTTACAATCTGAAGAATAAGCGTTACATAAAATATACGACATGATGATTCACAATTTGGTATTGTAACTTCCACATATTATAATCATCACTGATTTATGACTGAAATTTAAACTACACAGCAAATATTTAGCTAAACTTTATTTATAAATAGGTGTTACATTAGCTTAAACTTCCCAATCATTTAAATCTAAATTGTTTTCAGACCACAATAATTAGAGATAATCTGCTTATACATACTATTTGTTAGTGCTTTAATATTTGTTATACTAAACTATTTTTCAAGTAATAAATAATGTTTGCAAAAAATGAGAATATAGTCATCTCAAGAATAAATGATAAATATTCTTTTCATAAATTAAAAATTATGTTATCAGTTGTTGATCTATGAATAACAACACTGACTGTGAGATTAACACCATTGGTATTCAACATCTTTTATGTGGACCACATAATGCAGTTGATGCCATTGAAATTTACTAAAATATTTCTTGAATGATTGAGTTAATTGATCGTCGTTAATTTAATAATAACTTTTAATTAAATTAAATTGTAATGTGTTCTGATATTTTTTAAAATAATCAACACTACTTTCTTATTCTTATAATTGGCTACAACATATTAAAATTTGTGTTAAATGGCTCAAAATTCCCAAAAACGTGAACTGAATTCAACAGTCTAAGGCTTTAGTTGGCACTTTGTGCTTTTATTTATATGTCGTGTAATGTGAAAACATGTCAGGATGTGTATCAAATAGAGCAATGAAAATTTTAAGTAGTGATAAATACTCAATGTCAATAACTGGGAATATGACACTATTAGCTAAACAGCTTTCAGGCCGAAATAATAACTTTTCCGTTTGATACGCCGTTACACAAAAGCCGCAGCTAGAAATTCAACAAAAGCAATGTATTTGCATATTTTTGTGATTTGTGTGTTTATCTGACTGAAAGATACAACTCAACCAAATGTTTCAAACACATAAATTTACGAATTATGCCCTGCAACAATACGATTTTTTTCATATCTTTCCACTCCTCAATTTTTCATTTTAAATTCAACATAAACGGAAATAAAAATTCCTTTATAAATGTGATTTAATAAAATTTTATTCATTTTTTACAACGAAAATATAATAAAATTGGAATGCACGCTTAACTTGCTTTGGTTAAAATTATATGAGACTTTTTAAATTTCTAATGCAGATGTGCTGCATCCTTTCAACTTGCAATCATTAAATAGCGGGAGGATCTTTTAAATACGCCTTTTAGGCAAAACTCCAAGAAACTCAGAAATTTACGACTCTACTTAGACATACAAAGTTATAAATTAGTTGGCAGTTTTTCAACAGCATAAGCAAAAACGTGCCAGAAACTGTTTGATAATAAATCCGAATCGTCTAATAGCTTTAGAAACAGAATGATTGCGGAAAATTTACAGAATTGTGGAACATGCTGAAAATCGATCCCCTTTCAGTTATGTTCTCCGCACTGTTTTTTGTTCCGCTCCGAAACAGTCGCATTGTGTCCCACACAGGTAATTTCCTGGACGGTAATTGAATAGATTAACTGCATATGATAAAGATTATCGTATGAACCTGAAGAGTTTAATGCCTAGTGCACTGGTGTTGTCGTACGGTATAATCCTTTGCTCGCATCTCTAGCAAAGAGACGAAAAGTAATTCACGTGACACAAAGGCTTTGGAAGTTAATACAAAATCATTCAGTTTTTTTTGGGTTTATTTTACAAACAGAAAATGTCTAGTAAAGCTCCTATCAGTTTTAACGTTTTAGTAAATATCTCATTTCCAAGCTTTATACATTATTTAAAAGGAATTCCGGGGGTATTTTAAAATAGCGGCGATTTAAAATAAAATCCTCTAGTTATCCCAAGTCGCTTAATGTAAATTTATTGAACTACACTTTTTGGCTGTATTTTCGTCAGGAGTTTTCCTTTTTTTATTATCTCATTCCGTTTATCTTGATTAAATAATTTGAATATTACAAATTCCGTTCTGGTGTGATAGGGACGGCAATGAATCGTAGTAATGAATAAATTCTTCGAACTCATTAAGTTTAACTGTACACTAAAAATGTACTCATTATAATATTTGTAGCGTTTATACCGTTAAATTAATAATAATGATAAGTTATTTATTCAAAACGAATTTTAACCATTTGTCATAATTAATCAGAAGATATCTAGTTTCATTGCTTGGTTTGGAAAATACTAAAGTTTTAAAGGTAACAAATAAATAATAACTTGTTATAATCATTTTCTAAGTTCTTCCTGCTTAAATTATAATTCGATATTAATTCAATGTTATTCCGTACAATATATTGTTAAAATTATTTATAAACATAAAGTAAAAGACAAAAGTAGTTGAAACGTTGTTGTGTAAATACAATTTTCATGATAAATTATAGATAAGAGGACATTTAAATGTGAAAAAACATGAAACTCAACCTGAGAAAGCCGGGATGAAGCAGCAACGACCACGGCTTAATCCGTGAATGGAAGTGACAGTGACCTATTGTAATTACTGACAATTAGGACTTCTGTTAAAGTTAGCTCAAGTATTTAATATTCGAAATTTTAATTAGAGACTTTCATTTAATCTATAATTAATCTACACCAATTATACCATCAAATACTTCATACAAAACATTTTGAAGACATATAAAGACATGATTATGAACAGTTGCTCTACTAGCTGTTGGGTAGTTTCCATAGTAAATTGATGCCGGACAAATTGTTGCTTAATATTATATTTTTTTGGAGATAACTAAGGTTTCCCTTGTAACTATTCCTTTATCGATATTAATTCTAATTTATTTTTAATAGCCACAGTTAAAGCATAGGTACTTTGCATATACAATAGAGTGCAATATTTTAACGAATATCGCACGTACTCGGCAAATGCATTACAACATTTAATCAAATTTATCATCTTTAACAAGATTAAATAAAACCGTTGGTATAGCAACGTTTATATGCTCTAATCAATACTAGAGCAGATTAATATTTAATCAAACAAATATGAGTAAAAAAACATGAGCGTTACGAATATATAAAATATAAAAAATATAAAAAACTTTGATTACCCCTTCCAACTATTTAATTTAGCGTTAACTATTGATGACATTAATCTTAAAAAATTGAGTTCGTCGTCCTATTATTTTGATTAAAGCATACTCATCAGTAATTGGGTACTTTCTATAATGCATATAATTTATTTAATTTGCTGATAATACTATTGTAATTCCAAAGAAAAATCGGCCAAGAGCGGGTCAGGCTCGCATAATTAGGGTTCCGCACTAAAACAATAATTTTCCCGCAACTATTACATTGTCAAAAAAATACGCAGTTTTCCTGTAATATATGGCTTAATATCTACCAACATTATTAAAATCAAAATTTTACCTTTAGAAACCTAGGAGAACAAGGGGGGGAAGGTCATTTTTTGCACATCTCTAGCTATATCATTAAAACCACTGAACTTAAAATTGTTAAAAAAATATTTTTAAATCCTTACAGTTAGCTCTTTCAAGTGATACCTCACGCAATATGTTAATTTAAACTTTTTTTATTGGTACCAAATTGACCCCCCTTATTAATCTAAAAAAAAATTTTATCCAGTTATTGATGAGCGATATATGTGCGCGTTATCAAGATCTATCATTATGCCAAATTTCAAATTTCGACATTATTTAGTTTTCGAGAAAAACCTCTGTGATAGACGGACGGGCATGGGAGTGATCTTATAAGGGTTCCGTTTTTTCGTTTTAAGGTACGGGTAACCCTAAAAACATCAAAATTATATTTAGAAACAAAGATTTCAAATGAAGCAATATAACTTTGGGTTGATATATTTAGTAGTATGATCGAGACACCTTTCTAGCCAAGCAAACTAGCAATTGAAAAAAATAACCAATGACTAAGAATAACGATAAACCCCATCACTTCATATCATGAACTGAGTAGTTCTACTCGGAGTCTTTATATTTTTTAGTTATGCTACACTTTTTAAGTTAAAATGCTGCAAATCTTCGCAATTTAATTATTTAGACAATATGGGCTATTTTACCATCTTCGGCCACTTTTAACACCATCTGTAGCCAGCCGGTATTTCTAGCAGCCTACTCCTTAATTTCAAAATTTTTGTGATAATTCATGATGACCTGTCATAAGTAAATAAAACCATTTTCATCCAGGGGTGTTTTGGATAAAATAAGTTAATAAATTTGCTTTTTCTGCTAAGTTTTTGACAAAGTAAATAAGTCCCCCTTTTTCCACTAGAAAAATTATTTTTGAAATATTTTTAATTTGGCTAAAACTGAATTTTTTCCTACCGTTCCGTTTCGTTTATTTCGTATTGTTGTTCTCGATACTCCGTATAATTTACACAGGGTTGCCACTTTCCTACCATTGTTTGTAACGACAGTTAAGGCATTTGCAATGTTGAAGGGTTGGTATGCTAATTAATTTTTGTCTTTTAGCGGTTATTTCTGTTTTTTCAACAATTTTTCGTTTTGACGCCATTGTCATTTATCAAATGTAGGGATTAAAAGACGACGTTTTCATTAGTCACCACTGTTGTTGAATCAGTGAACAGTTTGTGGCCAGAGATAGGAAAATTGATTAATTTTTGTTCCATCTTTGGCCACCTTACTTAAAAAATGTATTTAAGAGGAAACAATTAATTTAAGCATAGACAGATCCGTCATTATTATAGTGACTAGCGAAACTTATACAGTGCTTTCGTAAAGTAACGGATAAATTTCATAAAATATTTTAGAAGAGTTTTTACAGAAAATCCTTGAATCCGTCAGCTTTAGTTCTTAAAACTGCATCTTTTTTGGTATTTATAATTTTACGATCGTCTTTTGTTTCTTCACTATGACGTCATCTTTTTAAATATCATTCCATATTTTTGTTCACGAATTTGGATGCAGCACATTTTTCTGAGTACGGAAATGTCAGGTTCGTATGACCTTGAAGAGGAAAGTTTTCGAAATAGTCAGTCCTAAAGTTTAAAAAATGTATGGTAAAATTATTAGAGTAGACTAATAATAATCTCATCAAGGAAGCGTTGGAAACAAAATAGGGATCGGCAGATTTGACACCCTTTGATTACTTTTTGTGGGGATACTTAAAAAGTAAAGTGTACGTTAGTAGGTTAGAGAATTTAGAAGATTTAAAGCAAGAATTCGTCACGAGATACGACGTACCCCTCCTGAAGTTATTAACAATGTTCAAGAAGAATTTATTCATCGTATTGGCTGCTGTCAGGAATCATCATTACCTTAAATTTAGTATTTTGAAATAGATAAACCGTTTTATTTAGTTTTTTTGTAGCACTCAGTTTGTACCAATACTATTTTAAAAAATACGCTACTAAAAATAACATTTGACAGATTCTAGCGTTTTCCCAATAAATTTTGTTGATGTCAAAACCATCTTTTGTTTCCAGCGCTTCCTTGTTGATATTATTATTGGTCTACTCTAAAAATTTTACCATACATTTTTGAAAATTTAGGACTGATTATTTTGAAAACTTTCCTTTTCGAGGTCATACGAATTTGACATTGCCGTATTCAAAAAAATGTGCTGCATCCAAATTCGAGAAAAGAAATATGGGGTACCATTTAAAAAAATTGTTGATGACGTCATAGTGAAAAAACAAAAGACGATCGTAAAATTATCAATATCAAAAAAGATGCAGTTTTAAAAACTAAAGTTGACTGGTTCGAGGATTTTCTGTGAAAACTCTTCTAAAATGTTTTATTGAATTTATCCGTTGCTTTACGAAAGGACTGTATAGAAACATTATCAAGTGTATTTTATTTATTAAACTTTCGTCTTTCCTTGTTTCTTAACGAAATCAATAACAATAAGCACAATATTACTTATAGTTCAGCGTCAAAGAAAAGAACTGTTATTTTATACAAAAAATAGACAGATGCATGGGCCGAAAAAATGTTTTGGCGACATATTTAAAAAACATTTACTGTAAAACTTTTCAATACATATTTAGGTACAAGTAAAGTCGCTACAGATGATGTATCAACCTTTGTGATTGTGTTTGAACGTTATATTGAGTAGAGTAATTAAATTATCATGCATAATAGGATATGACAAAAAACACCCCGCTTCCTAACAAAAAAGAATAGTACAGAATGTTACAAGAAAGTGAGCGAATCAAACTATGAAGAAACGATTAGTGGTGACTATATATATTCAACGTAACATTAAACGGCTTTGTAAATTTACACAAATGTTCAAATACCCGGCGATCACATAATTATGTATAATCATGCTGAGTCACCAGCTACCACACCTAATCTGCTTACAGTCATTGATGTTTAATATTGCATGATAAAGTTATTCACCGGAAATGATCGAACGTCCGCAATTAATTGACAATCGGATAAACAAAGAAACGTTGCACACACACTAGAACTAAAAACTCATTATTTGGCGCCGGCAAACTTCTGGATGTATCCTGCTTGGCGTGTTTAGTAATGCATGATAGTTGCGTCTAATAAATTTAGCAGAAAGTAGTAAATCAAGTGTAACTAAAAAGCTCCATCGAATTAGCTTTTCATTTATCACGAAATCTCATAACGGCAATAATAAATTGCGAAACTTCACTGACGACATACAATGTAATCCTGAAAATTTTTAATACACTTAAATGTGTTTAAAGCACGAAGTAAAAAAGACATATGATACAGAAAACCAAGCAAAAAGTGCTGAAGTCTAAAAGACATAAATCCTGAGATAGATTCCATCACCCGCCACGAAAAACTTCCCGGGGAAATTTATATAGCGAACCCTGATGCAATTGCATACTCAGCCCTTATAGTTGAAATAACAAGCTTCAAGGAAATAACAAGGAAGAGTTTTCCGTTCGTCTTACGTTAACTAGAGGATATTTAAAACTTTACGGGGGACGTCTACTTACATAGGACATGCAAATCCCTTTAACTAAAGTTGTACTTTGTAAGCATCATATTTAAGCCCATAATTTTGTTATGATAGACACTAGAAACTTTGCGAAACAGACCCCCATCCAACCGCCGAAAAAATTACTGCAATAAATTCAAATTAGAATTGTAACGTGTTGTGCTAAAACTCAGAATTTTTTTCTGGTGAACATCGTCAATCTTCGAGAAACGAGACGTTGAAAGTGGAAGTGTAGACCGCACAAAATATCAGAGCGACGTGATAGGTTGATTTATTGACAGCTGAAACTAACATTGTTCAAAATTAGAAATCATGAAAAAGGCTCTTGCGGATGTAATGAACGTTAGAAGAGACAGGTTTATGTCAAACATGCTATCAAGGTAACACTCCGTTCTGTCTGTTAATGGTCCGCGTCAGGCCTTCAATTTAATTGTGAAATTTGAACTTTAGTGTTCTCGAAATAATTAGTGCATAATTGTTTTACATCTACGTCAAGCGGTCCCTGAGATTTCAATTTATGTGTAATGAAATTAGTTTGTCCATATAAGTTACTACCTGCTATCTGCATCGCGATGTGCTCTCTTAGAAAGGTCAAATTATTATAATATTACAAGTAATTCGATTTACTTTTCTGAATCAACAAACTAATTACAAACATTTCGCACGTGATTACATTTATTCGGGCCCAGGAAGGGAGGCGCTTCTGGAATATTTAAATGAAAATTACACCAAAATGTATTGTCGGCCTAACGAAAGTTAGTTAATCTCGGCAAAGATTAAACATGTGAACAATTTATGGAACGAAAGAGATCTAGTCGGTATACTATTTCTTCCATAACAACAGGAACTTATTATTTTACAACTGTACAATATAGTGATATGTATAGCGGCGTGATCAGCACGTGTAACTTGGAATTTGTATTTCTATTGGTTACTATAAATTTAGAGCGTTACTCCCATAAGTGGAGAGGGGGAGAGAGTGCACTTGATCACTATTTATAGATAACGTTTAGCGAAAAGGAACCAAGCGCCAATTTCTAGTTTTGAGCTACTGAGCGTTAGTTTCCTCGGCAGAACTTACAACAACTCTGGATATCACTATCTTTGCTTTCGTACTCATAATATACTAGTTCTAATAACACTATTAGGTACACAAAAACTGTCGCTGTTGAATTTGAGTACAAAAAAACAAGTGACCTTGATTGTTTTAGTATTGACTGCGTATGTTGCTTGGCGTTAATCGAATTGGCGCTTGGTTCATCAGGCAATAAAAGGGGCCCAAATTAACTAGGCATTTGGATCTTTTTTTTTCAGTATAAAGTGAAGCTTCCGTGACGCGTTAGTACGTGTCCCGTCCCACAACGCTGCACGGGCCCAGAGAGAGGGGGACATAAGTCCACCCCCTTTTTTCTATTTTTTTTACTAAACAAGTCGCAAAGCGTAAGTCGCAAACGTAAGACGCAAGGGATAAGTCATCCCTAGAACATGTTAAAACGGTATATTAAGTTACTTTGTATATAGTGTATCAAAATAAAGGGTTAAGTTCAATCGACTATTTTTTGGAGTGTCCATCTTCACAACCTGGAGAAAGCAACAACTAACAGTACGATTTACTCATTTTATGAAAAATGGCGCTCGGTTCCTATTTGCTAAGCGTTATGTATGGTCGTGATATAAAGTATAGGCTTTGAGAGAACTCTGCTATCTGGCAGTCGATAATTGAGGCCTTAGCTGCTGTTACTGTGTGTGTGAGCAACCATCGCCAGAGTATCCTACGTTAGACACTACCACAATGTCTGTCGTAATTAAAAAAAGAAAGGAATGTCATCAAAACCACCAAATATACAGGGACCGATTGCGATTTGGAGAATTTCACCATCTGTATTCAAAATTGCTAGATCAATGCCTATTTGTTGAGCACACAAGAATGAACGTGAAAAGTTGCCGATAACGGTCATTTTTAATCCACATATCAGTATCCAGTAACAATTAGATTGACAAACTAAATATTGGGCCAATTGTATTTGCCAGTGAGTTAAATAATGGGATCGGTTTTTGCGATCCTTCACAACAACATAAACTATATAAACAAAATGCAGCTTCCCGCTCTAAAAGGTTTCGTCGTGCGACTGAGCGTCTAAAATCAAAGTCGTTTGAAAAACAAACAGTTCTGCGATTTGGTCGAACCTACATAGAACACATGCATAAGTTTCCTAAGGACTAATTTTTTGTCACGTCGATTTGCCGCTCGAATGACTTGCACGTAGGACATGCCGTTACACTGTGACATGCTATTTCGAGTATGAACGAAAAAGATTATCGACTATACGTCACGATGAGTGCACATTTTGAATCTTTGTAAAACATGTTAAAGGCAACTTAAAGAGGTTATCTTACTTTGATTGTAGAATCCGGCCTCAGAATATAAAAACACTTTGTTTTTTTGTACACAAACTTTAAGCAAATTGTTTGCTTCCTTGTTCCTAATACATTTTGCGCTTAACTTAAGAACTAGCAGTTTCCGGGTGTCCGTTGGATGAACTACTCTATTGAGTATTAGTTTCAAGATGTTCTTATCAATATACTAAGATTTATGAGTTTTCTATGGTATCGTCTGCAATGTGTGTTTGTGGTAAGCATTAACTGCTCTAGTTGTGTTTTTGAACCTTCGACGTTTTCCGTTTTTTTCCTTATGAAGCCTGTATATGCTTAAAACTATATGTTTTAGTATTTTTGGACTCGAACAATTTATTGATTAGTTTCAGCGACCTAACAATTATTTTAACATCTCTCTGTATGTTACAGCCATAAGAGGTAAAGGTGACAAAATTGTCCTTTACAAATATGTAGCTTGTTTTATTTTTTGAAATATTAATGAAAATTACAGATGTAACTACTTTTTAACTAAATAGTTATATCGTCAAATACCCGAAGCATGTTTTCACATATATCCTAGAATCTATTTTTTTTTAAACGTACAATCTTTCCCAGATAGAGTGCATTTAGGTACCAAGTAAGTTAAAAATTGTTGTTTAATGAGCCCGCATCTACGGCATTCACACATTGAATTGCAGCTACACCTTGCTATCACATTATAACCGGTACACAATGTGAAGTGCCAGAAGTAATATTCATTTTATTGAAACAATTCAATAGATGAAATAATAGTATTACAGTAAAACCCGTTCATATTGGACACTCAAGGGACTGGACAAAACTGTCCACTATAGAGGGGTGTCCACATTAGAGGGGTGTTTGTATATAGTAATCTTATGGAGGGACTGATAAAAAAGTGTCCATTAAGAGGGGTGTCCGTATTAGAGGGCTGTCCACTATGAGGGGTTTTACTGTATAAGTTTAGCAAACTGCTACTATTACTGATTTAAATAACTAATAAAAGTTTTAGTATAATTATTTTCCACATGGAAAGATGATGAAGCGAAAAGAATATCACAACTGGGTTAAGCTTGAACTGGTATGATTTATTTTGAACTAAATCTAATGCTATTTGGCATTAGTTCAAGACATCATATATTGCTTTCTGCTGTATAAAAACTTAGGTTTGGTTATGAACCAAGTTAATATAAAGTCCAAAAGAAAATACATATTTCATCTTATTATTACTACGAGAAACTCTGGAAAATCGAAATTATGTAGAGAAGCAGGGCCGCGCGAAAAGTAATTGCCACCGGGATACCAGACCTAATTTCCCGCCCATGCAGAATTAAATATTTTCATAAATATATTTTATTGGAGTTTTATGCCGCCCCTGAATCTTGCCGCAAGGAGTACACAGCGCCCTTGCACCGTCACTTGGCGTGACTTTGTACCAAAGCTCTTTTTATAAACAAATATTTATGTGGATTTGAAGATTGTTAAATTGGCGATTTAAGAAGTTTTCAATTAGATTAAACATTCTAATTATAAATAGAAAATAAATAAATAAAAAACAAAAATAAATAAGAGAAATAAGGGAGTATTCGTCGTAATACATTTTGGGTGGGTTGGTTAGTCCATTACGAAGTTAGTACGACAATATTTTCGGCCTTCATTTCGTTTAACTTTCACAAAAAATTTAATTTTATTGCATCTGGTATGCTGAAGTCTCTATTAACTAGATCCCATTTAACCACCAAAAAAAGTAATTCTTTTTATTGAAGTGGTTTTCGTTTTGCATAAAAAAAAAAACAGAATCAGAAAATACATTTAAGTTTATTAGTCGACTTTTTAACATAATATTTTTATAAATGTTTTCCATTTTTATTTTTTGTGCGATTTAAGAAAATGATGTGGGTAACATCTAATCTGTGCTTTTCCTTCTTTTAAATAAAAATGTAGATTTAACTTCGAATAAAATTTATACAGTTTAAGTATGAATCTACGTGCAAAACCAAACCACAAAATATGCTTTATAAACTAATTGTGTAAAAATTTCCAACAGTTGGATAAGCTTGCCATTGTCATGCTTTGAATGTAACTTGCTTCGCATTTTAACCAAACCACAACGATGACAAACACTTCCTATCATCTCCGAAAATGTGCCTTTTAACTGAAACGTGCCATAACGTCACATATAATTTAATAATTGAAGACACCCTTATCTTTATAACTTGTTCGCATTGTGCAAATGTAAATTCGATATTTCAGATTTAATTAGTACAAGGTTCCACCTTTTTCTTGTGACATTCGCAATTATATTATCGAAGCCTTGATGTTTGAGACGTGTAGTGTTCGGTGAAATTCAAACAGACGTATTCCAATTAATTAGTCTCCGTGGCCACAAAAGAATTTAATCTAAAATCATTACAAGTCTAGATCAAACTGAACACCGTAATAAAAGTTAGTCACTCCAGTCGGTATTATTTTAGATTGCGTGATTTTGTGTAATTAATCCACCCCCGCAACTCATGAGACGATTATAAAAAAGCCTCGCTGAAAAAAGGTCAATTGAACCTTTGTAATCCGATTTAAAATTAAAGACAGTTGCGCGAGTTTAAAATTTTGTTCGCTGTTATTTTGTGATTTCAAAAATATTTTCTCTCCAGACAAATTAAGTTAAAATGATTCCGAAGAAATTCAATCGTCCTTATCGACCCACGCCTTTTTACCATTCAATAACAAACTCAGTTTGTTTTCCACTGATTTTCAATTCAAACCCAAGACCATTATCTCTAAGTGTTTATTACCAAACTTTTATAAATCATACAAGGATTTGTTTTTTGTACGAGCCGGAACCCTTTCAGAACATTTTATTATCTGCTTAATAAATTTTTATTTTAATTACTTAGAAAAAAGGATAAAATCTATTGTAAACCGGAAATCTACATTAAAATTCAGCGCAGAAGTTTCGAGTCGTGTTCATTTCTCGATGCTAATAATGAATAAATCCGGGCCGCAGAAAAATACCGACAACTTCATCTTTCCCTCTACCGTGAAAATAGAGAAAAATAGGTCCAAAATGAGTTGTTTATCGTCTTTGAATCTTGTTCGTAGCATATGTACAGATGGCGACAAAATGCTCAACAAGAAAGCGGGAAAAATAAATAGGGGTGTAAACGCGCGATAAGGCGAAAGAAAAGATTTATGATAGAGACCTTATAAATACGAAGTTGCGGACCATCACATGGAAGTTTAAAAGAAGGCTTAACAACCAGCCACTGGACGATAAATTAACAGTTGGACATCTCGGCGAGTAAATAAAGCTGTTGGTCCGGACGGAAAGCTTAAGATTCTCGGGCAATTAGCATAATGTCTTTTATCTTTTCTTAAGGGGGCAACGATCTGAAGTGCGCGTGGAAACATGTTTTCGCGCCTAAGGCCTAATGTTTTATGCAACACATTTATAAATTGCAAATATTGAACCGTGCGTGGGGTCTATTTGGTATGCTAAATGTGATGCTTATAGTTCAAAATAATCCGATTAAACAAACACAAAAGGAGATTTGAAGCTACGGCTTGCTATTGATTTCAATCTAACTTCTCAGATTATTTGGTCGACTTTTAAAATTGTCTACGGAACTAAATAATTTTTGTTGGAAATATTTATTCATATTTACTACTTTCTGGTGAAAAACAAAATTAAAACTATTTTGGTGTATCTGTACAATCTGTACCAACTCTTCAACTCGCATGTGGACCAAGTTGTGTAATGAAACTAGACAAATACTGAGAAGGTGATTAAGGGCTGGTTTATATATAATATACAGCGTCAACGAATAGTTAATAGCAATCGTTGCTCTAGCTACAACAATTGTTGCTAAACACTTTAACTGGCAGATCGTATTTAAATTGACAGATAAGTGACATAAGTGGACATTGATAAACCGGCCCGAAGTATTCAGCATTGGTATAGTTTTTCAATACTTATAGTGCGTTTATGACTTTACGCTTTCAATATTTTACAACCGGAGCCAAATGGATTAGGTAAATGTAATGAGTGACACGTGCAGAGGCTAGACAACTTCGTTCAGGGGTGTATTACAATATATTATATTTGTATAGAAAGCAGCTTGTGGCTCCATTTATAATAAATTTAAGAGAAAACTTGATATTGATGACAATTCGTTGAATGCATAAGTTGCATTTATGGTATTTAATCGTTTAAATGTGAAAATTTTCCTAACATAGAACGACCATAGATATAGTGTGCTTACAATTACACGCTTTAAATATTTTACAACCGGACCTAAATGGATTAGGTAAATGTAATGAGTGACACGTGCAGAGGCTAGACAACTTCGTTCAGGGGTGTATTACAATATATTATATTTGTATAGAAAGCAGCTTGTGGCTCCATTTATAATAAATTTAAGAGAAAACTTGATATTGATGACAATTCGTTGAATGCATAAGTTGCATTTATGGTATTTAATCGTTTAAATGTGAAAATTTTCCTAACATAGAACGACCATAGATATAGTGTGCTTACAATTACACGCTTTAAATATTTTACAACCGGACCTAAATGGATTAGGTAAATGTAATGAGTGACACGTGCAGAGGCTAGACAACTTCGTTCAGGGGTGTATTACAATATATTATATTTGTATAGAAAGCAGCTTGTGGCTCCATTTATAATAAATTTAAGAGAAAACTTGATATTGATGACAATTCGTTGAATGCATAAGTTGCATTTATGGTATTTAATCGTTTAAATGTGAAAATTTTCCTAATATATAATGACCATAGATATAGTGTGCTTACAACTACACGCTTTAAATATTTTACAACCGGACCTAAATGGGGACCTAAGGGGCGTATTACAATATTTTTCGTACATAATATAACCAGTGTTCTAAAGTTTCCGATACAATTTGTAATTTAAAATATGACTAGCCAAAGTTGAAGAACGTAGAAAGCTCTTTCTGCTTCAAATTTTGGTAAAATAATTGTTTAAATGTGAAAATTTCCCTAATACCAACCCTGTGTAGGTTTACATAAAGATTTGCAGGTTTAAATTTTCATTGTGTACTAAGAGCCCGTCGTAAACTATTTAAAGCGTGTAGTTGTAAACACACTATATCTATGGTCGTTCTATACCACCCAGGTAAGCTTTACATAAAGATCTGCAGGGAAGCAAATTTAGAATTTACAGACACGCGTCGCTCCTTGTATTTTGCTTGTGTGTTAAGAGGGTTCCCTACACAGATTTCTTATGGGAAACTCAATACAATTGTCTGCCACTATAACTAGGAGTAAAAAAATAAATTTCATAAAAAGTTTGGTCTCATCTGAATGTGCATTCAATTTTCTACTTAACGGACTAGGCAAAGTTACAAATTTATATTTGATAATAGGAAAAATGGAACAATTAGTTTTACACCGCAGAACGGCGATGGAAGATTTACAACAAGCTATAAGCAAAAAGTATTTATTCATATAGAGGCGACTCTTAGTTTTGTTAAAGTGCGCAAACTCACTACTTGAATCATTTTTTTTTGTCTGTATCAGCTGACATCATAGTCGACGCATCCAGATTGCTAAAATGACATATGCGCATTTTATAATCAAAAAATGTTTTACACTACCAAATAAAATATGACTGTGATTTTTAACCCCTTTATTAGAATAAAATAACTACGCCACTGATTAGTGAGCCGGCGCACTAGCTTTCGAGATCATAGAAGCATTTCAAAAAAGTCAATAGAGCAGCCTTTACATTATACATACTCTTTGCTATAAATTATTTTATAATGAAACAACCCTACTAATTTCTTTATTGCCAGATGAAGTTTGTAACAGTTATGAGAGTTCATAAAATTCTGAAGGTCGAGCTAGTTAGAGACTCGCCTTAAGCGCCCGATGTAAGTAAGCTGCTTAAAGTGTCGTAAAGGCACTATAAGTATTGGAATGACTAAATATACTAAATAACGCTTATACACATACAAATAGGCTACTGAAGATACTCAACGTGTTTGAGTGAAACTTGAATTTACAAGATTAAAACTTTAAAATAATTTAAGTTTAGACGACGAGACATTTTGATATGTTTATAAAAATGTGGCATATTTTACATACAGCGTTATTGACAAATTTTTTTATTTTTTTTTGTGCTACATACTATAGACTATTTTTAAATTAAAGAGAGCGTTACAAAACTATGAAATGAGTACTTAATAACATATCCTACAATTTTGACAAAATCGCCTAAATGTTACAGAATATTTAATATTCAGGACAGAACTTTCCCCATTGCAAATTGCTTTCGAAATGGTCACATTGATTCCTTTCACAGACATTTTTTTAATTTTGACATTACTAATGTAACCTAAGATCGGTGTATTACTACCAACATATGTAAGTCGAATAAACTTTGACAAATTTTCTAGTCTGCTCTGTTAATTGAATGTCCATATGCACATGACAGCAGATGATAGGGTCGAAGTGCAGTGTTACTTATCAGAAAAATTAATAATGAAAAGTTCCCCACAGAAAACCAATGAAGTGTAAAACACTGAAAATCAATACGTTAATTTTCACTTTTCCGTTTCTCTAGAGGTTCTTATTTACAATCCATTGATTTGGTTGTTCGCGAAGGGAAGTTATATGAAGCAATCAACACAAGAGGACTACGGAAATGAGATGTACCCATTATTTACATACCGCCCCAGGAAAATGAACTGCTTCTGTGGACTACTCAATTATCCTTAGGTACATATATACATGCATACGAGAAACTGTGGAATTTTGCAATGATGTAATATGAGCTACAAGATAACTAAATAAAGTTATTCGGATGTAGCCAACTTTTTACAACAAGAGTACAATTTAAATTATAATTTTGCTTGGGAATGAATAATACCCAGAATGTATCGATGATATCCCGCAATATGATCATTCAGGGTAATAAACTGCGAATTCTATTCATAAGATACAAGCACCGAAACGAGTTTCCTGTCGGTAATATTAATAAAATATAGCAGTAGGTATACAGGCGAGATACATATTATTTGAACGAACAAAATTGATTTTCAATTGTAATAACATGAAATAAAAAATATTTAATTTACCAAGTCATATTTATTGGAGATATTTATCAACAAGGCACAAAAACTTCGATATTTCGACTGGCGTTTTCAGAATTGCATCCGCATAATATGCAACCTAGTCATACCGCAGCGTTCTGTGTACGTGCTGAAAGTCAAGTTACTTACACTAATGGCTGTTTGTTGTTTCGAACTTATTGTGTTTGAACTTAACCACGGAATACGGTGGAGAATTACTGGACAGACTATCAGAAAGTTAAAGTTTTCCCTCAAACTGCAACTTGACTTTGCTTTCTTAAATGTACCGTAAAATATAAAGCCAACCGTCTTTGTATTTGCTTTTCCACCGAAACTGCAAACTTTCCAATACACCATCATCCACAACAAAAACAGGAAATTACTAAAAAGGGAAGTTGATACAGCGCATAAAAAAGTGGATGACGAGAAAATTGCAAACTTAAATTACAAGGGCCAATGTTATCGTTTTTTCCGTTTTGTAGGGTGTGGTAAGCTGGCAAATACTGGAAATTGTAAGAAAAAGAATAAAAATGATTTATTCTGAGGTTAATTTTAATGTGATATTTATTTATGTTAATTGGCGGTCGGCATATATCACCTCGGCTGCAAGAGTGGCACAACTCAATATAACAAGTTTAGTGTAAATTGAAAATGTAATCGATTTTCTTGTTAAAATCCACAATTTTTTTCTGTTAAAATTCATGATTTGGTACAAAATTGTTTAGGTTACTTTTGAAATTAAAGAGTATGGTAGTAAATACATTTTATTATATTTTTGGGAACAACAATATTTTAAAATTTTTGAGTTCTGCCACTCTTGCAGCCGAGGTGCGATTTAACTGCCCAGCACACGATAAAATATCTCCATACTTTAATTTGTTGTGCAAATGATTAAACATTGTAGTGTGTAAAGACAAACTAAAATGATGTGTATGTGTGTTTTTTTAAATGCTTTCATTTTAAATTATAGCGAAAAAAAGGATGATGAGTATAAAACAGGACAATTTTCAAAACAAATTTATATTAATGTAAGTTATAGTACAGGGGTGGCCAACCTGCGGCTCTTTGAAGGATTATTTGTGGCTCCTCGATAAATGTGCCCGAGTTCCCTTTTCATTTTTGTGCTATTATATTTTAAAAAATTATTATCGTTCCGTATGTGTATGTATTTAATTGCGGCTCGCGAAAAATTTCAAATTTTGAAAAATGGCCTGGACTGTCAAGGAGCTTGGCCACCCCTGTTATAGTAAATACAAGTAATTAGATTATTAAAATTTTAAAATTAATTAAATGAGTTTTCATAGTTTTTGTTTTGATTGTGAATTAAGTGGTATGTACGTGAGTGTAGAAATTAACCTTCATGTACAAGTTTTTCTTTGGTAAAGATAATATCTATTCTTCATTTACTGAAACAATGTAGCAGTAGTGATGTTCACGTGCAACAGAAACGTGACTTTCTATTGGTTACAAACCATTTGCGCGCTTTTTGCTATAAATAGCATTAATGTCAACAGAGTTGCGTTTTCTGTACATCAGCAGCTTCGAGTGTTCCATGGAGCGTAAATCTGGCTTTTAGAGGCAATGGTACAAATTTCACGTGTACACAATGTGTTGGGACGTCACTACTATATGTGACCATCCATGGGAAAAGGGACCTTAACTTACATGCGATCAAAATCAAGATTTTGATATTTTCTGAAAACGGACATCCTGCTGCAAACGCTGGTGTTTTCAGAATTTCTCTACCTTCTTTCGTTGCAAAGATATGAATTTTCAAAGATTATAATTAAGCGATCAAGGTCTTTTTTTTGTCTTTTTAAGTAACTATCTGAGATTAAACATACAATTAATAAAATTTACAAGTTAAAGGGATAGTGGTGACTGCATCAGAATCGATCAAAACCCGAAAATCGATATTTTGGACCTTTTCACTGAAATTACTCTCCTGAGAATTTTGCTCATGTAAGTTAAGGAGCCTTTTCCCATGGACTGTCACATATGTTTTGAATGGGTAAAGAATACCTATCTTATTATGATCAATTTTCACACTTCCATTCTTGCTACACAATAATTGTGATACCTCTGGATTTTCGTGACAAATATTATTTCCATTAAGGTGGGTTTTGCAGGTCTAGAAGTGAGGTTAGAATTATTGAATTTTCAATCCAAGTTAACTAATATTTAATTGACCTTGCAACCATTAATCTATGTACTTTAAAGATTCACCAAAAATGCTACAATATATTTCATATCTCCCGGGGATGAAATTGTTATTTTATTCCCGCTTATCAAAGACTGAAGTGGCATATTTAATCCTTGATTGGCGTGATCAAATAAATGTAATCTCCAAGTGAATACTTTCTTTATGGTTTTCTTCTGTTACATTACATTACATTAGTTGCCTGCTTCATACTTTAATGATTTAATTTGCTCAGAAGCGGTTTTTATATAAAAGATTTGATTTGTCAAAGTAGGAAGTAGCGTATATACCACAAGACAGAAGTGTCATTTAACTCCTCGTGTGGTTGTTACCTTCGCAAAAGCAAGTAATACACTTTCACCCTTGGGATTAAATGACTAACTTCTGTTCCTCATTATTTAATATACTATTTTGTTTCCTAAGGCACTATAAATCATAAGTAAAGCTAAAGAAGTTCGCAAAACACCTTTGCATCGTAAATTTTACGGTTTAAAAAGGATAATTTAATTATTTATAAAACGTTGGAAATATATTTTTTTACCTTTCAGTTCCAAAGATACCCTTTAAATCACGAAAGCGATTAGAGATACAAATCTTAAAGAATTCACTAACTGGAGAACTAAGCTTAACATTGTCTTCATACAATATTTTAAAAAGCAGCACCATTTTTACATTTCCATTTTAGGAAATACTTATAGTATACTTTAAATCACGAAAGTACTTGAAATGTTTCATTGGATTTCATACAAAATAAATCTGGAATCCAACGTAAAAATCAAGTCCTGTGCTTAAAATCAATTGAACAAATTAAACACAAACGTTGGCTTGAAATTGCCGTTTCCTTCATTTAGATATTTGATGATATTAGTGTCAGAAAACGTAAATTAAGAAACCCAATTAGTTGAAAAATTGTCAAAAAAAATGTAATGGAAAATAATTGGCCCATAAGTATAATATTATAATGACTCCTGGTTTTATAAGCTTCTTACTCGCTCAATAAAACAAGGTAAACATGACGTATTGATACCGATATCAATCTAACGACATAATTATAAAAGTTTCCTGCAGGTACAGGTTATTCCAATAGGCGTTTCGTTTCTTGGGCGGAAATAACGTCTGAGATACTAATGAGATCCTTTGAAATCCATAGCTCGCTCGGTTAGTTGGAAGATCAACCCGACTCAAGTTTACAGTTCTTACTTGAGGGAACTAGAAACACGAGTTCTAAATGTCGGCTAAAATCCTACCAATGTCTAGGATTTAAACCAGTGATTCTGCGGTGGTCGTTTATGCCCCTTCTGAACGAAAATCGGAAATTCCTGAACGAAAGCTCGCATCTGTTGCTGATTTTTCCATTTTGAAATGATGCATTAATGTGATGAATATTGCCGAAGCCATTTTTAAATCCCCCCTGCTCGATAAATGTGTACACAGCTGTATATGGAGTGAGCGGTGTGCGAAAGACTTTAAAGTAAATGACTTGGGGTGTTTGAGATTGATTCTCAAGTGAACAGAAGAGGAAAAGGGAAGATGTGAAATTTGTCGCATCATTTAACAGAATTATGTGGCTAGTGAACTGAAAAGCGGCCAGCAGGCCGGGCAGCATCCCTAAAATGGTAACTGGAAATATTAAACTGCTATTTAATTAATCCCGTACCAGGGAAAATAGTATCGCAAGAGTAATTAAAAAACCGACACAAGTATTACCATAAGAATTTTTATGGCTGTGCAAATGAGCTCCGAATTTCAGTGAGCGAGAAAAAGCTGCAAAATTAATTGGGCAGAAAACATTTGACTTTTTTGCGTGCGGGCCATGGAGACAACACCGGTGTCGCATTTTCGAGCCGAAACGCTTTTTTATGTCCGTTTCTTCGTCTGTAATTGACTTGTGCTGGAATATCCGTACTCTGTCTAAAATACGTGCGTCCACTAGTGGTCGCATTTCGAAATACTATTACAGGGGAAGAAAATTTACGACCGATAATGAAACGAAACAAATGAACCCAATTATGTTCCATTTTCCTTCCTCGATATGCTCTGAATTTGTTAAAATCACTTAGAATTTGAATTGTCGTTGATTTGAATTTCAATTACAATCGAACTACTTATTAAGTTTAGAGATTAATTCAATTTGTATGACATTTATATGAAAGAAAACTTTACTACAAATCGCTTTTCCTATTAGTTGAATTATTGTTCAGGTACTAATTTTATTCTTACTTTTTTTAAAAATTATACTGTAATGTCTTGGGGTAGTAATTAGTGACCTGTTTCAGATTTAATGGGAGTATGTATGTAGATACCATCTCTGGTTGAGATAACATTAGATTTTCTAAAGTTACCGTCTTCATGGACAGAGACAAACTCATGCATACATGACACTAATAAATTACGGAGATATTCTTTATTAATGGAAATGATTTGCTTTTGAGAAACATTCAGTCGGTAGAATTATGTTGTATTATATTTCTAATTCTTTCATAAAAATTGAACAAGTCGTTGCAACGTTTTATTATTTACGGTAATAATAGTGTCAGTTATATTGAGTCCATTCAGCGCATTCAAAAGTTTAGAAAGTTTAGTAAATTACTGTTAACATCAAATAGTTTACTAAACGTTTACTAGTATCAAATTTAAAAAGAAGTACCATGTGGTCAGATTAACTTGGGAAAATGATTAACAAGAAAAGAATGCTTCCATTTTGAAAGTTAAATGTGCATCTCTTAACTCATTTGTCAAACGGCATGAAGTAAACTTACCGGCCAGGGAACCAGCACATGAACTCAACAAACGTTTCCATTTAGTCAAGAATTGTGTGCGTTGAACACACCCATTGTCTTGTGATTTTTCATATTAAAACGATTAACACGATTGAATTGCTCAAGGACATAGTCCACATTATTTTCTCGTTTTTCATGCTTTTCATCAATTCTTTTAGTCACAGAAAAATATTTTAGAAACATAAAGAGACCTACATTAAAATAACTATCTTAGAGAGGCACCTGAAAATAAACAATGCAATCACAAAGTAATATAAAAAACTAACTGAAAAGAAATTACTCATAAATCAAAAGCTCTGATTAACTAATTGTAAGTAAAAAGTAAAAGAATAATTTATGAGCTTAATCAAAGTTGAATGCTTTCTTATTTGAAATTGTGTACCTATTTTTATTTCAAGTTATTGAACAACGATTTCGATTCATGAATAATTAAACACTCGATGAAACTTTTATCCTATTAATCGAATAGTATGGATACAAACAGAAAACTGCAATTCCCATCAACTTTTATTAAAAAAAAAAATGAAATCCATGACAAGCACTTAACAAAACATCTGTTGTATTGTTATTCAATTAAATTGCAAGATTATAAAAGCCATTCAGGAGACATGCAGTGCTTCATGAAATATTACTAACATTGAAGTCCAATTAAAATGTAATTACACTTTAATTAGAGCCCTCTTGCAATAATTAAAAATTTTAATTGTACTTTATGGCTTACTTTATGGTTATGCACTTTTTATATAACACCATTTTTCAGTAAATTTCGTTATCATTGCTTTTAAAAATAATAACTTTCCAGCCAACACAGACTAATTTAAATTTAATTTATAATTCGTTGTGTCATCACCGGCACCGTATGTGCATTTACGAAGTTAACTCTTTATATCTCAAAAATCAATGTTTAGTTTTGTGAAGAATTTTTTCGAGCTTTCAATTTGCTTGCTACTTGTTCGGCTGAATAATAAATCGATTAAAAAATTGGAGGTCGCTTTCATAAATATTAATCAAGCCAAACAATTAATTGATAAATCAAGAAAAACCGAAATAGAAAAATTAAAGAAACGGCCAGATTAATTACTGCTACCTCCAATTTCTTTGTTTTCGTTCTCCAGGATTGTTTCAACTTTATCGTTTAATCCCGGCCATTTTAATTGATTTTTAATCTTTAAGTAGCTTTCTGCAATGTTAAAGTAAAGCAATTTAAATTAACTTCTAGGTGTACATTCCGCAAAGCAATTTAAACTTATTTAAGTTGCTAACTATTTTAAGTATGAAAACAATCCTCATAGTGAATTTCTAAGAAATTCTATATGGAAGCAATTGGAAAACATAAATAGAGGTTAATTAAAAGTTTAAGAAACTTCAATAATAATTTTTAACTTGGACTTTTTCTTCCAGACATACAAGTCGTTACCAGGCACTCTGTTCAATTCTCGAACAACTTTATAAAAAGGGTTTTTAGAATTCACTGTGGTAACTTCGAACGTGCTCGATGCCAAACCGACCCCGGTGCATTGCAGAAACTTGCAACCAATCAAACTACTTAATGCGATTTCGACTGAAGCCGATTCCCATTAAACATAATATTAAATTTAGCAACGGACAATAATCTCAGAAGTTTATTTTACTCCCGCAAGAAAGAGGTAAAATTAACGTATACATCAAGCTCTAAACAGCATTGAGAAAATTACCCGATCGTTTTAATACATTACGGGATGTTTTAGAGCGAGTCTTAATCTTTTTACAATTTCTACCATTTCAACTTCAAATGTGCTATAATGTCGTATTTAAGAAGAAAGGCGGAGTAATGGTCGTGGAGTAAATGGATCCGCGTTCTAGTGGTTTCATTTAAGAATACAATGAAACAGCATTTAATTTTCTGAACCTTGCTTTATTTGAAGGAACTCAAAGTAAATGTTAAAACAAAACATTTAACGAAAAAAATTTGAAATGTTTTCCTTAACTTTGTTTTAATTATTGCGGTGGTTTGTCCTCAAATTTAGCATTCGACCAGTTTGGAGACATTTGACACAACAACCAACGAAAGTTGATCTGCAAAAAGCGAGTTTATGATTTTATTATTCTTTCTAAAACCAATTGTAATTAACTGTGAGCCCATTTTGGTAGTAGAGAGTTAAAATATAAATAATTTAATTCGTTATAAACTAAAACTATCGACTAGAAAATTAAGTTACTTTGGTTTCAACTTGAACCAGTCAGTAATTATTCATCATCAATAATAGACACTGTTTACAAATGACATGTCTAAAGAAACGTGGAGTATAAAATCAATATCTCCTGTTTGTGGGTGTAAGTGTATGTGAGTGTGAGTAGGTGTAAATGCGGTAAATCTTTTCAAGTCACAATAACGATA
This sequence comes from Dascillus cervinus, assembly GCA_949768715.1. NCBI lineage: Eukaryota > Metazoa > Arthropoda > Insecta > Coleoptera > Dascillidae > Dascillus > Dascillus cervinus. The sequence continues at coordinate 12,011,608 of OX458316.1, read as the reverse complement.
TGGAATAATTGGAAGCAGTGAAAACAAGTTTCCGCTTTTCAGCAAAAAGAAGAAAAAATGTCGTGAATTGCCTCAACGGAAATATCCGTAAATTTATATAAAAAACATTTTGAATTGCTTTTGTTGCTCAATTTTTCCAAGCTTGTCCCTTAATTTTTTAGGATCAGCAGCAACCATTTATTGTGCCTAAATCGACTATTTTATCTGTGCGCTATCAAAGAAATTCCCCTTTAAAAGTTTCGAAACTCATTTATAAAAAAGAATGACAGTTCAAAGAAGAACAATCTTGAGGTATCCCTTCAAGTTTAAAAGTGGGTGGATAATTGGCGTGTGCGCAGCTGGTTTATCGTTTCGTGAAATTGTTACCCGCGTTAGTCGAAAAGCAACCACAGTTTCGAGGTGCTGAAGATAATGAACCTGCGAAAATATCTTTATCTGTGAGAGGGTTCAGATTCATTGCCGACACCAGTACGGAGGCCAGGTCCGCATTTGCATCATAGTAGTTAGCGCAAACAATAATTAATACAGGTGGAAGTGCGGTTAGTTAGCCGAGTATGCATGCATTCATGAAATTGGAGTGCTGAGTGTTTCACTTAAAAGATGTCGAATTCTTGGCCACCGATAGCATCAATGAATGAATCAATAAAAATAGTACCACAACATTTTTACATTAGAGTTGTTCCAGACAATATTAATACATCGTGTTTTATAGAGTTTCAAATAAAATATTTTAATATGGGTGGTTTGAGGAACAGGAACAGAAATTAGTTGTTTCATTCCAAGCATGAAAGTTTATTGTCTGAGCTTACGACGGATTAATTTATTATAACATTTTAATAAGGGGTTAAATTTATTATATCCCTTGGGACGAAATTAAAAAAGGGAACAAAAAAACAATTTAATCCTGGGAACGACTAAACTTAAGAAGTCTGGTTTTATTTCATGTACGATCTTTTCAGAGACTACTAATATTTGAATTTAAAACAGTATTTATTTCAAATTATCAGAAAAATTACTGTTTTTTACTTCACTAGCACGACAGTTATTTGCAAATTGTCATTTTTTGACATAAAGTTGGCGTAGAAGCAGAGCACCTTTCAGTGGAGTATTTAAAAAAGAAAATCACACGTTGCACAAGCATGAGCTGCAAATTTGTCCCTGGTGGCGATATTGCTTCTTAGTTGCCAGTGGAAGATTTTTTTTTTAAATTGAGATATCCAAACATAGTGGGCGGTGCAGCAAGGCTTTGTAGAGAAGTGGCTTTTGGAGTGGGTTTATCTAAATACAATGTCGAATAAATTTTTGTACTTTGAGACACTTGCTACAGTTCTGGAAAATATATATTAAAACGTTAATTTTGATATGTTACACGGTTTGTATATGATATTACATTGAAGAATACCAACTATGTTACGTGACCATGTTTATTATTGTCATATTACGAATAATTTTTTTCCACATGAATAATAAAAAAAACTGTCCCAAAGTACAAGGATCTCCCCTAGGCATAAAAATTTTCGACAAATTTTACAAAAGTATTTTATTTTTGAATCCTTTTCACAAAATAAACAACGTTTTAGTACATTGGGTGAGTTAGGGTCTCCTAGGGGTGCTTGGGTAGGCGAACTTCCGGGGGCCAGTTACTCAAGTAAGATCTTCAGTGCCAGTTGTTTGGTAAATACTGGTTTGTAGTGTCAGTGTAGTGAAGTGTGAGGAATTTGAAGATATTCAGCCGTTTCATCTTCTATAACAGCATTGGTTGTGCCAAGTTTCACAGACTTTTCCAATAGTAAGACCAAAACTAAAAGGTCGAATGACAGTATCGCATTCGATGCTTAAACTTGAACTTAAAATGGATGGCTACCGAAGGGATAAATGATCCAACCCGTCTCTCTTATAAATAGTAGGAGTAAATATAACCGATGGATCTAGAAGAATTGACGCGACCACTGCAGGGTTAAACGTCACAGCATTCTAATACAGCATTCTAAGTAGAAACGTCATCGAGTCTGACTAAACCTATTTCGGTTCAACTACTAGTATAATGACGTTAATTATGATGACACAACGCCCTTAGCAGCCATTTGCGGCAACTGTAACCATTTGGTGACAATTTCATACGGTAACGCGAATTAAAATTCGTGTGCTTAAATCTTAATGATGTTTTCTTGTTGGAAATTTTCAAGGGTCTACATTATTCACGAGTAACTTCTGCGAGCGAGTGTAAAAAATTTACCTTGACCGTCAAATTTATAGGTTTTCTCGGATAGAACGAGTGTGAAGTATGATAGGATGATAGGTATAGCACGCAATTTTTAACAATTGAAGCGTTTTTTACAAAAACAACCATAGTCCTAATTTTTTTTGGTGATATTTCTTATGAATATCGAATGGGCAATGGCTGTTTTTGCAGAACAAGCAAATATTTACTTAACTATAACGTTGGATTATGTATCTTCTTGCAGAAACCGATCACACCATTCGATTGGGCGTCCAAGAAACTCTGTAACTCAATACTAACCGCGAATTCGCATTTTTGGACTATGGTCGTTTTTGTAAGAAGCGCCTCAATTTCTAAAGAACAGTTTTTCGAGTGGAAAGAAACGAAACCGTATATTTGTAACGTCGCACGAGATGTTACAGCAAATTGAATAAATTAGCGGCAGATATCTAAAATTGTCGTTACATTCTTCGATAACGCGATTCTGATCTGAACCGTACCTTTTACATTTTGCGCGTTGACACTGTCATTTTATTTTACATTTCCTTTCGTCTCATCTTTTAAAAGCTGCAATCGGGACCATCCGGTGAGCCGTTCTTCCGACTCTCTTCAGTTTTATGGTTGGTTAGGGTATATTATATGACATCGCGTCGGCAACTCCTGCTCCACCGGGTAAAATCGCCGAGGTCGATACCTTTTCGTGATAAATTTTGAACTATGAAAGAAATGATGAATTTTGCAGTTACAACCAAATATTGGAGTACAAATCATATTGCAAATGGCATTTGCGGAAATCACGTGTCGTACATACACGTTCTCATATTCGACGATAATTGTTTTGTTTGTTTGCTAGAGCTTTATTGTATATCGTTTCAAAGGCATAAATGATGAATTGTAAATATTCGCTTGGTAATACATTTTGTCCGCTGCATGATTATGGTCCACCGAAAACAAATTATTACCGTTTCAAAAAACGGGCATCACCATAAATTTCGCTTTGCAACGGTATATTGAAAGGTAATAAATAGCGCATCAAAGGTTACATACGATAAATCTAGAAAGTTCTAAATCTTGTAGAGTGCATTTTACGATGCGAGTTCTTTATCTAACCGTACAAGTGCAAACTAATAAACTAAAAATTGTATACTGCAGTTCCACAATATTAAACTTTATGCTGCCGTAACAATACCTACACTGAAGTTCCCTTCCGTGCCATGAATTTTTTATTCCAGTTTAACAGATTAATGAAAATTAATGTCATGCAGCACCACCAAACAGAATCGTGACATTTTATATTAAGACGTAATATGAAAAGGCTAAAGTTTGTTTGCATCACACAATAACCAAAATTAAGTGTTTGCCTACGGCTAAACAGGGTGAATTAGTTTGAAATGAAGAAACAATGAATAAGGTTATACATTTTAAAGGGTTTGTAGAACAGTTTTCCTTCAAAGTTTGATGTGAGATCGAAATAGGTATAACTTAATATTCCAATAACTTGCTGTATTACTCCAAAAAACGTTATGCGTTCTAAAAAAAATTACAACTAATTTTGGTAGGATTTGTTTTATTAAATTTCATTTGTTCACAAGTTGTAAGTAATTGTATATAATTTGATTCAAAGTTATGAATCAAATCAAAGTTATTATGGCAATAATACTACGTTACAATTTCACAAATATTTTGACTTCATGTCTACAAATGTGATACAGCAGGGTGAGTGGATCGTTTTGCTGCAACTCAATCAGTTGGGATTAAACATTCCTCATAAGTTTGACGATTGAATCGTTCTAACTATCGCCTCTACGACATTACCACATTTAATTAACTCATGATTTAATTTGAAGCAAAAGGACTATACAAAAACAAGGCAGCATCGACTGCTTCTAGGCAGCCATTCTGCACCACACGCGCCAATCGGTAAGAAACCAAGAAGCAACGTTAAAACTGTTGAAAATTGTAGTAATCATCGTCAAGAGAGAGTTATTCTATCATCCTTATAAGTTTCATACAATTTTCTTCGAGCACAGCTGGACAATTTTTATGATTACAAAACTGACATTTCCTTATAGCAGGATGGAGACACCGTCCATACGACCAATCTTTCAATGGAAGTCATTAGACTGATGTTTACCGGGAAATTGACCTCAAAGTGGATTTAAACTCTATTAATTTTTCCGATAGAGTTACTTTACATTGAAAATTGACACTTTTATCGCACTGAAAGACTATACACCAGATATGTGCCGTCGAGTTGGATGAGCTACAGCAGTTTGAGGGGAGACATCTGGACGAAGTGATCTTCAGGATATGAATTTTCCAAGTTTATATTTCAGTATAAAAAATATTTTAAGTATTCTGGATGTCAAATGAAAATAACGTGTCCATAAAATTTAAGATTTGTTTTACGCAAAATTAAATTTTAAAACCTTTAGAACTATCAAAATGTTTATGAAAGTACGTAATAAAACGAACTATAACCTTAATAGTATACCAACATCGGTTGAAACTGATGAACAATTTGATGTCGATTTATGGCGTAAACTCATACAAGTAGTTTTGTTTTGTCATCTTTCTGAAAACTTAATTCGTAAAACCACTAGCATTAAATAAAAGGAACTTTTTCTAAAAATTATGTGAAGCTAAAAATATTAAACAATAGTGAAACTGCTGAAATAATTTCCAAGAAAGCTGAAACCACATCAGTTTGACCTAAAATTGAATTTTCAGTACCTGAAAGGATTGGTTTAATTTTATAGCTAAAAATAAATTATAACACTAAGAACTTTCTGTTTGATGCATTTATTTTGAATACTCAAGCTTTGTATTAAAGGAGAAAGACGGTTGTTAAAAAAAGTGGAAAACTATAAAGCAGTTAAAAAAATTAATTACGAGAAAATGCCTGGTCCAGACAAACCTAAGTTGGTACATCTTTTACCAAACATTTAATTTAAAAATTGCATTATTTGAAATCCTAGAAAAAAAATTATTATGTCCGAAATGGATGTCCGCAACAACTTATAGCTGACAAGTTAAAAGCTAACCGAGAATCAATTAAACAACTCAAAAATAACTTTTATCTCCCATATTATCATTTTACAAATAGGACAATTTTTCTCCAGGTTTTTCTTCAGCGAACCATTTTCAGCAGACGTTCATTTAAATTTATTCCCTCATTCCAGAATAATCTAAATTTTTGCCTAAGCTTACAAAATAGCTACACGAAATTCCTCTAGAGAAGTAAAATACCGTTAAGACAAATAAAACATTAAAACAATTTTCTACATACGAAAAACAATTTATCTTCATTAGTAAAATGTGCAGTGCTGTGTTTACTTTACAAAATACGGTAACATATTAAGGAAGTCACAAAATGCGAAATTTAATTAGACCTTACACACGTACCGACCGGGTAAACAAATTTGTTATAGTATATTGGAGGCGTAAATCTACAGAGCAATAACATACCAGTATTTACTTTTCAAGTAGGGTGTATAAATAAACGAGGTACGGGTTGTCGGACGGGGGACTGCATGATGGCCCTCTTCATATTCAGGGAGTTAACGGCGCCGTGTAAACAGAATGAACGTGCATATCCTCAGAGACTAAAAGACTACTGCGTCGAAAATGTAAAACGGATTTAAATTTTTATTCACAGTCCCCTTTTGTGGGATTTAAAATCAGGAATAAAATCCGAAAACAAAAAATAAATAGATAAATTTTAACAAAACTGTTACAATGCATAATAAAAGCTGAGGCAATTTCACGAGCTACAATTTATTTTAGCCGTTAAGTGTGTCCCTATTTATATGGCAGTTAATAAAGAATGCTTTTGTATTCTGGTGTATGAGACATTAAATGTTATCTCAATTTGAGAATTTTATGCACAAAATTCTAATTTCGCAAAAACGAGGGTAAACATTATGAAGCGTGCGATAAAATAATATGGCTGAAATGACCGAACTCGCAAATCATATAAATTTAGTGCGTCGTACTTTGATTGCCAATTTCCTGTGATTAATCCGAATATCGTGTAGCACCTATTTATAGGTGTCGCTGATAGGATATCACTCAAGTACGCAACTCGGCTTTTGATTAGCGCTTTTAATTATGTCATCGATGGACATATCAAATTAATAGCGGTAAACTTTCAAAACATCAAACATGAAAATAGTATCCTTAAGTTGTTATCTAAATGTAATCTGCTTATTATTAACAATAATTGTTTTTTTTTTAACATAACTAAAGTTTTCTGGAAACGAATTTAATGTAGAACAGGCAAACTCAAAACATACTTTCCTCAAAATTCAAGAATGGGTACATATTGGCTTATCTCGAGCTTTCCTAACGATTCTTTTATTTCGTTCGCCCTTCGAAATAATACTGCCAAAGCTGATTTACTTTTATATTATTTAATCGAAACAAATCTTTTATTTGTCTGCTAGCCTTAATTTTCCTTTTCTGCAAACAACAACGGGATTTTATTGTGGAAAATAAGACTTTCGGGCTGTTTCCTAATACTTATGTATACAAAAGTTGTTCCACTTTGGATCATTCAAAATTAAATGTGCCATATAACTTTAAATTTTGAAACAAGAAAGTCATATAAACTTATATCAAAATAATGCTTCCTAAAAGAATCCTTGTAAAATCAATTATTAGTTTGGTATACAGCATTCAAATTTTTTATTTATATGTTTTTAATGTTATTTTTTAAGCTGACTATAAGATCCGATTTTACAATGTACAGTTAACGAATTTAAATTTGGAACGATTTTTTTAACAGTAGGCCATATATTTTCAAATTTTAGTTGTTAGAATTATCTTTTCTCGGTATATTCATAACCTTGAAAAAATAGTGACGTTTTCCTAGGCATATCTAAGCAACGTTTACATCAATAAATTGTGTCGTCCCTAATATAAATTCGTCAATAGTACAGCTAAATTTAACCGATTCTTAATAGCAATCTTTCCTATAACTACAACAATTGCTGCTAAATATTTTAGCTGGGAAATCGTATTCATTTTGAATGAGTTAAAACGGAACACTTGTATATTTGAGTTTTATTTTATGTTTTAGTATTATAGTTTAAAATCATGTATCCCACATTATTATAATATTGCAATTTCCTAAAATACAGAGATTTTGACATTTTATACTGAATATTCTGTTAGTCCTGTTTGAATCGCGCGCATGGAAAACTCATAAATTCTGGTATGTACTCCGCTGATAGAGGCGAATCCTTTCATCTGTAGAAATAAGCGTTTATGGTAGAATGGGTTTTATATTTGCAACTATTTACCAGGGTTCGAAAAATTTAACTTTATAAAATGGCTCAAGAATATGTCGAGCATTTTATTACGTTTTTTGTCACTTCCATATGAAAATGGCAAAAAATATTTTTGCTTTCTCAATTAATAGGTAGACAAATGTAATTGTTGAAGATCTCTAGCTATTTACTATTTTACTATTTCAATATTAATTTTTATTTTTATTTTAATTTAATTTTATTTTACTATAACAATAAATGAATACATAGCTAAAGTTTCATAGCAATATCTTCAAAATTGGGTCTTTTTTATAGTAACCATCAACGTTGGAGGGCTCTGCACAATCTCCAATATCTTTAATTCAGTTTAATGCAGTAAATTGTGTAATATCTGCTGGATATGGAAGTTATAAAGTAATTATTGTGTTTAATATCACAGCTGGATAATAATAGTTAAACTACAGAACTAATCGATAAATAGCTATAGTGTTGCATTTTAGAGATGATTTTTACGACCCTGCAATAGTGATTATCCGTTTATACCTACCCTACTTAAATGACATCAAACAGCACGCGTCTGTGACGAACTACCGAAGTTCAGGGCAGTCCTTAGGAATAAAAATTTATTTCTTTGCAATATTGGTAACAAGATATTTACGAAATTTATTTACAACAAACGAAGTTTCTTATCACATCATTTAGCATTTTTTCCAATTTTACAAAATACAGAATAAATACGTAAAGAAATTGTGATATTAGGAAAAACATTTGGGCTAATACAGTCCTGATTATACCATTAAAATTATATCGAAGGACCGGTCGATCTATTCAGAAATGACAGTACCTGCGTAATGACAGCATTCTTCGTAGACACAATGCGAACATGTCAAGAAAATCATCCAAAAAATGGAACACTATACTATTCAAAATGTTTATCTATCGGTAGTTAACTTCTGCATTTCATAGAAAAAATACAGTTTTTATAGGCAGATCATAATACAGCGTGATATTTTAAATTTCAGATATAGATAGCTGCAACTTTTTTACAAAACAACTTCTTGACACTGCGACATTATTTTGTTTTGTTAAAACTTGCATAGAAAACGAAATCTTATGCCCACGGTTCCTAATCTTTTTGGATCCTGGAAAATATTTTAAAATTCCGGTAAGCGGCAAGCACCGTCAATTTTTTTAAAAGGTTTGGGCATTGTTAATGATACACAAGAAATGTTTCATTTTTTAAAAGTATAATTTTAACATGAAAAAACTATTGTTTATATTCTTACGTGACAAACACTTAAGAAATGATCATTGTGCACCATTGTGGTGGTATATGGTTGGTAACTGTAGTCTTATGCATTAAATTGAGCGAGGGGTGATCTAAATTCTAAGTCAAACGTTTTTCAAGTAAAAAGTCATACTTAGCTGTCTAGATTTGAAATTTAAAAAATCACACCTTATATGTGCGCTGTTTACACCAACCTAATTGTAAAAGCTGTAATATGGAACCCATACTACTTACTTAATAAAAACTGAATATCGCTTTTATTACCCGTATTGTACATCATTTGATGTTTTATTCAACTAATCCCATTTTCCAAATGCGAAACATTAATACTTCCGAGAAACGTTTCTGAATATGACAGATGCAGGTAAGTGGTAATCCAATTAAACAAGTCATAGTCGCAAAATTTGTAAGGATACGATACAGACAAAATAGGCGTCTGACGGAAGCAATTTTGTTAAACCGATTAAAACTTGTATTATTAAATGGTCTCATATAATACATTCGCATAACCGAAAGGCATAAGGTAAGAGATAAATAAGTTAAGGTAAGTCTATTAAAGCTAAATATTTTGAGGAAGCATTAAACATGAAAAGGGAGGAGGTTTCTAGTTTACAATGTTAATAATGCTCCTAGCAGGAGCTCGCATCTTCTCTCTAGACGTCCTTTCTTAAAACCACGTCTCGGAGGGTTGCAAAAAGCTTCCGCATTAAGTGTTCAGAGGTCGGTGCCATGTGCTGTCTTGAAGAGTTAAATCGGTAGCTACCCTCAGCTGTAAGATTAATGAGGGTTCATTCTCTTATAACTAGAACTTGTGTGAATTACCTTTTAAAGTAAAATAACTTAACAAAACTTTTTGTTCTCGTTGAAGAAATAATGCTTCTTAGATAAACAAACAGGGCAAACAGCTCGAGGAGGCGAGGGGCGGTGAGTTTAATCAAATTCAACAAAACATGCACATCCGCACAAAACAGAATTATTAAAAGCTTTTTCGATTCGCTTCATTCAACAGTGCATTTGTATCAAACGTCGATTTTAAAGTAAAAATAATTTGTCAAATGTAATTTGAATTTCATATTCTTCCGTTTCTTTTTTGTTTTCAGTTCTGTACTATTTATTTGGACGAATAAAGGCCGAATAAAATTATCATAACTCTATCCCGCAAATTTTTTTTATTTGCTGTGACTTCGATACCACGTGAAAATAATTTTCCTGCAACTTTGTCGATTTTTTTCTATCGAGCCACATAAAGATATCTGCTGTCCTGATATTGTGATTTTGCTATACACGATAAATTTTGTAAAAACTTTGACAGAGGGTCAAATAAATTTTGTATACAATATGTGACTGTTTATATATTAGAACTTAGCTTTATAAATATAGGATATGTAGAGAATAAAGCGGAGACTTTATTTCCGGTTCACTGATTCTACGGTAATCAATCAGTATCCCCCGGGGTCTTAGCTTGTAGTCCTTTTCATCAATTGATCCCCTCTTAGTTACAATGTGACGTTTTTCTAAATGTATGATACGTAATTAATCATTTCTCTTCCTTCGGTATTTTTTAAAGCTCGCTAAATTGCGATTCAAACCGCGAGTTGAAAAATTATTTCGAAATCAAAAACCCGTAATTTACGATTAATGCGTTCAAAAAGCAGTTATAAATTACGTGCTCTCCGCAAAACTGTTAATAAACTGAAACGCTTCATTTTAATTTATTTTACTAATTTAAAAGCGCCCTGCAATTAATTCCACCTAATAATTGGGTTAACTTATTAATATAATAGCTAAAATAAGTTGAAAGTTGCAACTTCTCTTCCTTAAAATACCTAATGTTTATAAGCACGTGACAACTTGTAGATGAAAAACAATATTCAAATTCTTAGACATTTTATTTGCAACTTGCGACCGATCATTCTATTATCCAAAATTCTGTTGGTGTAATTTTTAATCATAAAATATGAAGTGATTACCTATAGAAATATGTTAGATTTTTAGATGCAGATGGATTGAGAATTATTGTCTAAATATTGTGCAAATTATTACTATGGGAGACTGGATAGGTTTGATACTCTCAAAGATTAATATTTAAAATTACTCGTAATCTTTTAAAATTTTGTACAGTTGGCAAAAATTGTAAATTTACGTGTGATCTACGAATTTTATAGTGCTCGCTTTCATTTGAGATAAGCAAAAGTCTGTTTTCAAACGACCATACACAAAACTTGTTCATTTCGTATCACCAACCTACTTCAGAAAGTTTACAATATCAACACCTCGCATGATATGAATATACTCATCGAAAGGTTCACTGGTTTTAGTAGATCTACACATTCGACGCGTGACAAACCTTTTTTAATCTGTATGATATGTATTATTTTTATGGATTGTCTGAAAAATATTATTTACAACTCGTTTGTAAGTGTTATATCGAAACTCGTGTGAATTTTACATACTCGTCTGTGTTGAAAACTTATTGCTTAAAATCGCCTTCGCACAATAAGTGCCACTTTTGAAGTTTGTAACGAAAATAACTCTTTTCGTGAATAGTTTGTATATTTTAGAGAAATACGTGTAAAGATTTTAGTAATGAAGGGGTTCACAAGGGGGTGCGTCCCGCGGGCCATTTGTGGCCCCTAACATTTTTTATGTGTCCGCGGGATGAGTCACGAATAAAAAAAAGAAACATTATGAGACGATCATAATATACTATTCTTAATATATTTCTCCGGCCGTTAAAAATATCGTAACCGAGAATCACCGCTTCCGGCATTCGATGTGTTCTCGACGAAATATTTATTGTAGTAGCTAGTAATAAGTAGTAAAGTGTTGAACTATGAAGAAAATCTTAAGACATTAATTTAAGTTTACATTTTTTGACATAACATTCTTATATACAGGTGGTTTCTTGTTAACATCATGACCAAATAAAAAATAACCAATATTTTTTCGTCGTAATTTTGATAGGTGTTTTAATTGTCACAACTAAGCTATAAAAGTGAGTGGCAAAAATAAAGCTACAATTCAGTAAATCTTAAACTATTGAATTTTCGAAAAAATTCAAAAGCACGTTAATTTTCAAATTCCATTTCACATTTTTTGACATAACATTTTGATATACGAGTGTTACCTGTCAAAGTAATAATTATAGTTAACTATTTTTTTTTGACGTGATTTGTTAGGCTTATCAACTAGGGAAAGAATGATCGAATGGGACCAACATATAGGAAGAATGGCAGACAACAGGGTAGCGCGGATCGCAAAAGATAAATCGCTTAACGGAAGATCTACAGGATGCCCAAGGAAGAGATGGAGCGATGATTTAAAAAACAGGGAACGGGAAAGCAACGTAATCATAACTAAGAAGAAGAAGACCTAATTTTGGATGTGACGTCACTTGTAGACTTCTACTTTCTGGAAAATTGATAATTGAGGCGTTCAGTGCAACAGTGGCCTAAGCCTCTGAGACATTATTTTGAGTAAATCGATGTGAAAGTTTGGTGATCATTGTCAATGCTCATTATCACTCATTACCATTACCCGCAATATCTCGTGCTAAAAATGTGAAGGTGGCTTGGGTCATTGCCGTACTGATAGAATGATCATTCTTTAATATTTGTGTACATTAATCCTCAATGAACACCTCCATTGAGCTGTTGATTTTGTAAGTGCGACAAGTCCAATTTATGTAATTGATAGATATTTAATGGTTTCCATTTGAATGGGTTTAAAAATATTGGTAAGCAGTTACAGACTAATTTTATATTTTTTGTTGGCTTATTTTATTATAAGGGTTGATGAAAACGTTTATTTCCTTTAAATGGAATATTTATTTACTTATTTATTTTATTTCAACGTTTCATACTTCTTTCGAAAAGCTACAATAAAACAAACAAATAATTTGATTTTAAAGGAAAAATTCGATCAAATAAGAAAAATATTCTGACCTACGTTGTATATTGCATATGATTATATTTCCTAGTTTAGACGGTGCAGATTTTTAAAGTATTCATGATAAATGAGTAGTATATAGGGCAATAAATTCATTTTCTTTAGTAATTGAAATTTCTAATAATTTTTATCGAGTATCGATAATATAGGTAACTGTCGCGCTGTGACGTCATAGACAGGAAAGAAATTTTTAACGCCAGTTCACGTCGCCAGTTACAGTTACATTTTGCAAATATGTGGCCTTATAAAAATTGGGAAAATTATGAGAAAATTATATTAGAAATTTGCCATCTGCCAAAATTAATTTTGAAAGATTAACAATAGCGCAAACAATCTAAAAAATGGGATCATTTTAAGAGACAATGGAAAACCTTTAAAACTTCTCGACGTAAAACTATTTAACAAAAATGTTGCATTATCTTTGTGTGAATGAAACAAAGTAATTTTTTTTACTAGAAGTAGTATTCGTTTTCACCCAATAAAATTGAAAAGGTTGAAAGGTTTACAAGTGCACATACCATTATAAACGTATCATCTGGAATTGGTATTAGATTGGCTGCCAAGCGATTTGCCAATATTTTAAACGTTTTTATTCTCTGATTAGACCTGTCCTAAAGCTATTTAGGCAGTCTGGATACCTTCAACGTGAGAAAATTTTGTAGGTTAGTTTCGAATGTATTCATGGTTAATGTTAACACTGACACTTAAAATCTGACCTTCAACTTGATATCAAACAAGCAAATTACAAACAAAACTAATCAAATTATTACAAAACTCAAACAATAACACACGCATTTGACACGACGTGACGTCACGAACAGTAGTTCGCTTAGTTGAATTTATTTACACTAGAGTCGCATGATGACTTGAATTGATAAATTAAATTTTATGCTAATTCGACTCATCCCGCTTTCAAAATCAACAATTTTATGGTTATTAAAAAGGGTCTAAAAAATATGATACTTATCATTCCAAAACTCGCCTTATCCGTCAGCGAACCAAAGGATATCTTTATTTCTGACAATCCTCACAATAAAACAATAAAAGTGTTTTACTTCATAAGCTATCGAGCCAAAAGTCACCTGTTCCATTTTTATTAATGTTATTATGAACTTTGGGAACATTTTTGTTTAAATTTGACGCTCAAGGTGCCATTATCATGCTTAAATCTATCTATTGTATCTTACTGGATAATATATTTTTCTCGTTTTGTTCAAAACGAACAAACACGGATTAGGCGGGTTTTGGAACTTAATCTAATGGTAGCATTTATTCGAATTTGACAGTAAAAATTCGCGTTTATAACTTTCATCTACGGTTACCTGTAAAAGGCTAATAGCTTATTCCGAAAAGCAGTGACCCAGAATTTCTAAACATGAAGGTCGTTATAGTGAGTTATGAGAGAAGCGGTTGCTGCGGCAGTGAGTTCGACACCCGGTACTGATACCGCATGTAATATCAATGAACCTCCAGAATCCGTGAAAAATAACCCGAACACTGTCCCGGTTCCATAATATCAAAGGGGTCGCAATTTACTTTTTAACGGCGATTTTATCCGTGCTTTTCGATTATTATCGGCGTAGCTTTAAAGTCTTGTCATTAAAACGAAATGGAACACGTGAGCACTTAACTTGCATAAAGCGATTTCGAGCTTGCTCCGCAGAGATAGTGATGAGCGCCATCAAAAATCGTGATCGAAGCAGTGTGAAAGTTATAGATTACTTAAAATATAACGTATTACATGACACATCTTTTTATATGAAGAAAAGAAGGCACTTACGCGCGAGATGACGGATGCCGGCGCTTTGAAGCGATCACATATTTCATGCCTAATCTTTAACTAAAGGGAGAGAAGGAGGTTCGAGTTGATGTGCGTGATCAGAGAAATTGCAGATAATATCGAAATATGATATCTTAAATCGAATTCCCTCAACGTTGTGCTTCAGATATGGCTTTAGCCTAGTAGGTACCGCCGCAGGCTATTCAAGTGAGTGAGTGCTTGTTTGGTTTCAGAAGATGAAAGAAACGACTTAAATTTCCCAATGGAATTAAAGCTGCTTTGCATACTGAAATGAAATTACTTACTAATATTTTGATTTCTACCAGCCACTTTTCAAATGCTCAGTAATTTAAAAAAAATTAATTAGTTTCAGTTAAATCCATTCGGTAGTCACAAATATCAACAACTTTTCAATTAACTTTTTAGTTGAAGCTTTTATAATTTATATATCCTTTGCAATGCACCAAATAAATACAGAACATCTGGAAAATAATTGCAGAATGCATTTAAATTTATACCATTTCCGAAATTAGCTTTCTTATAAGAGTCTAAAGCAATACAAAACCCCCGTTGTTCGTAATTTTGGAAGACGTTGTATTATAAACGTAATCACAGTATGTGATATTTAGTTTTTAGTTGTACAATGTTATCAAATATAAAAGCTTTTAATTGCCAATATTGTAAAAACTATTATCTATACGCAAAACCACGAAACAGTTATACAGGGGGTTTACCTTTCAGTATCTGTAAAAATCTTAAAAACTGTTAAGAGAGTGGTTTTTTTACTCAAAATTGTCTATTACTTCTGATTAATAACTTGAAATAAAAAAATAACGGTACAGAAGAAAGTTTTCATCAAGAAACACCCTCACCTCTTCCACAACTACTTTTCATCAGAAGGGTATTAATTTAAGTTTTACATTATTAAATTCTACATGAAATTTAATTTGTACTGAATTTTACTCAAAAGAATCGTTTTCTTCATTCACGATTTAAGAGGTCGTACCTCGGGAACGAAGCATTTCTGGGCCCATTTTTGTACGAACCTTTTCTCATAACTTTTAATAGGGTAACAAGTACCTGAAAGGTTTACGTTTACTTTTAAGATACAGTGTATATCGCCATCGTGAAAGTGTGACGAAATACTTGATGTTGTAATAGAGCTGTTTCTGAATTTGTCTATACCTTTTTTAATACAATTACATGCAATCTGTATGAGAGCAGTTAAATTCTTAAGAACATAAATACGGTTCTCCTATCCAAAACTGTTGCAGGTATAATAAATTAAATCACGTTATGACAAATTAACTACCGCGATTCGTTATCATTCGTTATACGCAGTAGGTATGATGTCGGTTCAACATTCATTTTAATATACAACGTCGAAAAAGTTACATGAACAACCCTACCTTTTTACATAAATTTTATGTTAAATGTGTCTGTATGAGGTTGTTTGAAAAAACATCTCAAGTGCCGTTATGAATATAAAGTAGAAAAGAGGGCATACCTCTACCAATATTTATAAGAATTTATATATTTTTTAGACGAAACGAAACGTTTTATTCTATTAAAGGGTTCGGAAGAAGCCTAAAGCGTTATAATGATAGCCGGATAAAAACACAAATTCAGTAAAATTGGAATGTTGTACCTAAATATATATTTTATGAGATTGGGGAATACCAGCAGCAGCGTATAATGAAGGTTCGGTTTTTCTGAAATAATGAAATTAAACTGAAAATTTGTATTGGTGCAATTTTACAATATCACAGAAATTGCTAATTTCACAAACGTCGACATTAAAGTCATTCAGACGAAAACATGATTTCAATATTTTGATGTGTACTGTTGTAATACCAGTAGGTAGGAAATAAAGGAGATAATAAATTGCACTTTATGCCTATAGGGATATAACTTCATTAAAAAATACCATTTATAATACATATTTACTTTCAACAAGACAAACTAAAGAACAAATTTCATGTTTACATTGCTTATATTACATTATAAGCAACATATTGATATTGATATTATGTTTGGATTTTAAAAAGTGTTTATTTTATCGAACGTATTTGATTATGATTTTACTACGATAAAAATCAATGATCGTATTACTGCAACCGATTGAGAAATGAGGATTAAATTATTACTCAAGTATGTCTTTGTCTTAAGCCAGTTATACTTCCAATTATTTTTTTTAATTACGCAATTCAAAAGGTACATTAGACCATCTTGAAGATTTTAATAAAATTTCGTCTAGTTTTTTTTTTCGCATGAAGCCCAAAAATCGGATAGTACGATAGTTCATTTTTTAATTCAGAGGAGTGATTCAAACGTATACCGCAAAAGGTAGCTCTATCATTTGCTGCTAGTAAGCCGATTATACACTCATCAAATTGTCGAAACAGCTGTCTGTATTAGCTAATTTTGATAAAATAATATTTATATAAATAATAAAAACAGTTCTTCTCAAAATGTTTGTATTTTCCATTGTGCATTGGCGAACCTTTATTTTGTTCTTTTATAAACAGGTCTTATCAGCTAATATCATTCGCATTGTACAAACAATAAAAATACTAAAACTCAAATTTGCCGCCTACAACTGCTTGCTAGAAATATTCCAATGTAATTTATTCTTTCAATTTCACTCCTAATTAAAAAATAAACTATACAATTTAGTAGAGATGTTTTCTTTAGTCTCTAACTTTAATCTCATGATAAATTCAATGTTGAGCATCTTAAATTGTTAAACAACAACAGTTACTATATTTAACTTAGCTAAGAATATTAACGTTTTGAATTTTATTAGTCTTCATTTGTGGATTAGGTAGTATGTACCTAGTATATGACACAAAATTTCATAGTGTGGCTTAATCACAAAGCTGTCAGGCTAATATACTTACTTAATTGATACGGAGATATGCAGTGCCCGCCATATTGTTCGCACCATATGGGAAAAACTTTCATCTTCGATTTCTTTAAAAATCTAAATCTGCCAAAAGTTTGTGCATGTTCAAAAATCCAAAATGGACTACTGGAATTCTGCAAACGATTTGATTTCAGAGAAAATGGAATTTAGTGAAACTTCAAAAACTGAAAAATATGACGGACACTGTATACCTACTACAGTAGGTACTTATATTTAAAAAATAAATGATTAAATTGCAATGAATTACGGAAATAGTTACCAACTAAAACTAAATTCATATAAACACTAATTGTGTGTAGAGTAGTGTACTTATAATATAAATGCAGCAGATTGCACAACAGGATGTATTTCACAATGGTATTTTGCTAAACACAAAAACAATGTTAAATTAATATTTTTATTTTAAACAATTCATACAAAAATGAAAAAGGAAACTAGAATATTTATTTTCATCTTCGATGAAATTTTAAAATAAATGTCAAAGAGATATAATTCTCACGATTCCCAGAGACGCCATTATACTACCAAAGCGCTTGATAAACAACATCAACCGATTTCTCAAAATTAAACTACAATTTCGCATATCAGAAAGTTGGCGAAAATCTGAAAACCATCCGAAATTATAAAAGTACAAAACTTTTCCGTTGAGAAAAGAAAAGTTAGACGGAACGGAAAACTTTACTGACCCGTCTCGGTTTCCGAGATTTGATATCAACTCGTTATCAATATTTCGATTAGGCGAACCAAAATCTTCGGAGAATTCAATCTAAAATTGAAATAAGTAACGGAAGGTTTTATTATGCTCGCTGTCAATGGGCAAATATTTAAGAATGCGTTAACCTATTAAACTTATCTTTTAATTAAATTTACCGTTCGAACCTCTAAAATCAAATTAAATCCCGAAATGCGTGTTTCGTCGTCTGTTTGTTTCCTTTCGTTTCGTTTAATCAAATATGTATAAACTGTACGTATAAAGTTATCGATTTTTAATTTTTTAAAAGAATAATTTACCGGCGCAAAAACAAACCTACCACTGTAATGGCCCAATTTTTCATGCGTGAAAAAAGTTTAAAATATGGGGTTCAATCTGTGCGGTGCTTTCGGTTTTGTTGACGAAATTTTAATCATAAGGACGCGGCATCTTATTAATTTCGAATTGAATTGAAATTTTGTTGCTATATGAAGAATTTTTATGCATCTACTTATGATAAGAAAGAAACTCCGCGAATGCAGTTACCAACGGCAACTCATCGTACTCGGCACGTAATAGCGTGATATTAACAATTTCGTAGCGGTGGCGTTATAAAAGTTTTCAGTTTTCCTGAAAATATTATTAAAAATTGTAATACCCCTTCCGCGGCTAAAGTTATCGTTTCAGTAATTAACTTGTTACAGGGAATGGTTGACAACTGGAATATGAACAGACATTATCTCCCTTAAAATATAAAACCCATTTAGAAATATAAATAGAATATTTAATTAAATTCCGCACTTAAGCAGGCTTTGACCACTTTCAGTTAAAATTAAAACAAATATTTAAAAATTCTGATTTTTTCTTATTTGGAAAATTTTAAATGTTTGAATTGTAACCGAAAGCTCTGTTAAACATTCGTAAATTATTTTTGTTCTTTGATTCGGAATCTTAACTACACAATCACGAGGAAATGATCCAACTAAGCCTAAGATACTTTAAAAGAAGGAAAAAGCTCTGCAATTTAATAAATAAGCTGATAAGTTACAGAAGTTTCTTGTTATACGACTACATGAGAAAAACTTAAAGATATTTCCACGAAAAATATTCATGAGTTCCAATCTTAAATATACTACTGTAGTTTATCATCAAAGAAAACATAATTACATCTCTTCTATGTTTATCTTTTGCTTTGATCTCAAAGCGAATCGACAATGATAATATTAGTATTTTCAGTTGGTCCTTTTTGTAAGTTACATAAGGACTATAACTATATGAATAGGTCGTCGTTAGAAATGACTCCAATGCTTTTGACTGACAGAATAAAATGACTAAATAATAAAGAGTTAATGGTATATCCTAAAGTAAGTTCGATCAAATAAAATTGCTTATTTCATCAGATCAGCACTAACGAACGTAGTAGACGATATTGACTATCACTTAAAATGACAAATTTTACGATTTTATTAAAAAAAATAGTTTCTATTGGTTATCGTGTAGAAAATTCTGAGCATTTCTTACAAACCCATTTTTTACGTTACCGCTTGCCTAAATCAATTTTTTTTTAAAGTAATGTACACAAAATACTGTAAAAAATAAGACGTTATCATACAGTTATTTTGTTTAATAAGTGCGGAATTAATTTATGAAATTTAAAATGCTACATATAATGTTGTCAATAGTTGCATAAAATATCTTATTCTTTCGCCTGAAAAACTTAAAATTGATTTTACGCAAGCAATAACACAAAAAATGGACTTGCAAGGAATGTTGAGAATTTCCTGCACGGTAAACAATAATAAAATGAGATTTGCCGCTAAAAGGTGTGTATTGTATGATTAAACGTTTAAATTGCAACCTTTCGCATTTTTAGCGTGTAAGGGAACGTTTAAACAAAAACTCCTAAAATATTTTGACAGAGTTGACATTGAAATATAGATCAAAATTTTTTTAAATATATTAATTTAGTTAAACAAAGATTTTAATGTAACAAGATCATTAAATAGTATCTACCTAATATTATTAAAATTGTAATAGGATCTTCAAAAAATGTAAATTTATTTATTACTGGCCGTAGCTTAATAATAAAAAAATGTTTACATGTCACTGAACAAACGGTAGTGAAATTAAACGTCACAGCATTCTAATCTACATCAAAATTATATGCTGTATGACTTTTAGTGGAAAATAGTATATTATTTAACGAGTGCATAATACGCTCTTATTAACGAAGATGAAGTCTCCAAATACGATTCGAAGATGAATATTGTGCAAACATCTAAGTTCACAACATCATTATGTGCAAGAAAAATATGACGTTTTATCTACAATCTACTCTTTACAACCCCTAATTGGACGGTGTTATGCATCAAACGGCTAAGCTCCATTCTGCCAAAATGAGGTACAGCACAAACTAAGTTTCGAGATGCATGCATCTAGTAGGCGTTATCAATATTGGCGCTTACATTTTTATTGTTTTTAACGAATAAAACACCAGGAAACAGATTGTAGTTGACAGTTTGGAGCTTCAGCTATCAAATGACACTAATATTTCGATTTTGGGGAATTGGCGCTTGGCCGCTTGATGGATAAGTACGTCCAATTGTTCTTATTTTATTAATATTCTTAAAACTATAAAACGCCTGATGAGTATGCAACCGACATTCCACTACGTAAACTGTACCCACGTTACAATTAGTTTATCTCTAACCTTCAAAGAATGAATTCTTTGGAAAGGTTTTATTTGATTTGTGGAAAAACAAAGGAACAATAAATGTAAGTAAGTTATTTATTACATATTAGGTACATATTACAATTCAATCTGAGTTTTAAAGGCAAGATATGTTTTCTTCCCGAAAAACAGCCTTTCAAAACTGTCATTCTGCAACTGCAAATAATGAAAATAAAACTGAATAACGAGCGGTATTATGTATCGATAGCTAGCGTATACAACAAACGTATTATGTTACGATCGTAGGTACAATATTTTTTTAATCAATATTGTCAAAATATATCATCATGCGATAAAATAGGGATTTTTGTTAGAGCGAACTTTACGGTAGGATAATACCTGCAATCCACATTTAGTAATTATCAGAATATATGGCATGATAAAAAAATTAAAAGAAAATTATTTATTTATTTCATATTTATTTATTAATTATGATTTTGTTTTGTATATGCGTGAAGATGATGTCGATGATGTCAATATAATAATATATTAAGCTTGTCCAACTTTACGTTCGTACAGAGGCTATTACAACAATAGTTGTATATCGTAAGAGACAAAATGCGTGCTATAATAATAATAACAAAAACAGTGTAATTTATTTTTTTAATATTGGCAACATATCTGTGGCAACCCTAACATTTCGCTCTTCTGCAGGCTGTCGGTTCATCGAACTGTCAACGCTAAATTGCGTCAACAAAATGTTTTCTGAGATTGTTGAGATCTTGTTCTCCTTACAGTAATTTTCGCCGTATTTTGTCTCATAAATGTGGCTTGATTTTGTGGGTAGCAAATTACCCATTGCTTTTTCTGCCAAAGTTCATATTTCTGGGGGCGTAGGCCTACATTATAAACCATCATTAGCAAAATTCATTTTTGGAATTGAAATAATGACATTTCAAATTATTTTTTTTCCATAGCCGCCTTTAATGCACTTGCCAACTGATGCAAAATTCCCTAGATTTTGAAATTTAATGTTTTTGTTTAAAGAAAAGTGACAAAGGAGAAAAAATAGTGTATGATACCTCGTTTATAAGGCATTTTGTCGCGCTTACTCTATTAGGTAACAAATGCTTCTTATTAAGAATGGCATTATCTTTGATTTTACAAAAAAGTAAACTAAGAAAATTTGTAAATATTTAGAAGCCCTATCAGCATTATTCTGCTTGTTATATGTTAAATCGTTGGTGAATTAGAACCTAGTTTAATATTTTTGGCTGTAACTTTTGTTGATTAACGAACTTCGATCAGACGTTACTTTTAACTCAAAAGGTGGTCAAATAAAATCCTTAATCTTTTTGCTTAAAATATTAATTACAACCTCAAGTTATTTTCGCTGCTAGGTCACACGTCTTAATTACAAATTTACAATTTAATGAATAGCCTTTCGAAATCACCTTGCAGAAAATAATTTTCTGCTATTCTCCCACGTACACATTTTCTCCTTAAAGAAGTAGTATTTTTCCTAACAAGATTTTCACGCAGAAAATGGGTCAGTTGTACCGAAAAATAGTTCTAAACGTCAAAACTTTAATTGCCTGCTTTTATGCGACCTTCAATAAATCTCCTACGCCAATTACCAAGTCTAACTTTTAATTGAGCAGCAGATATTTGTTTGAACACAAGTGCAAATTATGATGGCCACTTCGGATACATTTGATTTTGACCGCTATTTGCCATATACGCACCATATTGATAGAATCCCTCTAAAACTCAGTCTTTAATTAATTAAATAATTATTCATTCGGGATAAATTTTGAACGTTTGGAATTTGTTTGGGGGCTGGATGAAAACACATCAGTGTTTATTAATTACGGTAATTGATGGTAATATACTTTACCGTTCAGCTACGAGCAATAAAATATATTGCGTAACATTTTGTTGAAATAACAACTATTACTTAATGTACGTTCGCACATATTTAATAAAAATAGTTATGCATAACTTGGAAGTAGAGATTCCAACTTTCCAAAAGTGGATACCAGATTAATTAATCTTTATAAAAGCACCTCTGATAACGGTAATTACTTTTTAATTTTCTTGAGAACATGAACTGATCTACTATTAATGCATGTCCTGACGTCAAGTTTGCAAAGTGAATTATTAATGGCAACATTAAACCATTTTTTTCTACGCCCATACTTTAATCGATTTATTAAACATTGACTGCTTGTACTTTAATGATATCCATTAAGTTACAAAATTTTCATTAAGATACAAATTTTTAACCAATGGAAATGCAGCATCGCTAACATTCGGTCAATATCAAGTGTTGCCATGGGCATGGCGGATCTAAAATTTATCAATTTTGACAGTTCATAGTTACTGTTAACCTAGTAAATTTCTAAAATTTGTGCTTTTTGCAAATAAAATCGATGAAAATGTGCGATGGCAATAGTGAAATTGTGAATTTATATTCCACCAGAAATTGTAGAACAGCTTACAAGAGTCGAAAACAATTGAGGAGTTGAAATGAAAACCGTGTTAAATGCCTTTTCATACATTTTAAGATATGCGATTTTTTCTCTAATGCGTACGCAATTTTAGTTCAATAATTTTGTAAAAAATTAAAAAAGTTTCTTGGCATCAATATAATGTGCCTGCAAAATATTTCCGCATACGCATTAGAGAAAAAATTGAATATTTTAAAATATATGAAAAAGCATTGAACACGGTTTTCATTTCAACTCTTTAATTTATTGTCCGTAAAATCAGTAATGACATAAGAAAAATGTTACTTTCAGTTTATGAATTGGAAGGACAAAAATAAGGTTCATAACTTTTCAAAAAATGTTTTAATTGTTTTTATGTTTTTTTTTTGTTTTCTTTGTAATAAACTTTTCATAATATTTCCTTAGTTATAACTTATGATTTTATTACAAGCTTAATACATTTTAAAAATAAAGAGCTTGGTTTTTAATATCATGACTAGTCGTAGAAAACATAGTGCATGCAACTCACATTTAATGGCTATTAAAACACTCGTATTCATTACGACACTCAGCTACGGGTCGTGTCGTAATTCTCATACTCGTGTCTTAATAGCTATCATTAAATATTCGTTGCATAATATACTATTACAGTTCCCATATTTTTTTGACCCATCAAGTAGTAGGAATGTATCTTCCCAAGGAAAACATTTACATTTGTGTTACAGAAGAAATTGAATTTGACATTTTTTCTAATTTTAGTGTATACAGGGTGTTAGAGAAAACTAACAAATTTTGGGAGCCCATAGTCATCATAAGAGAGTGAAAACCTCTTCATAAACATATTTCCGCAATCGCTTGGAAAATACCAACACTTCTAATCAGAAAATTTGGTTGTAATTTGGCGCAGTTAAAAAGGCATCATTGTTAGAGTCAGACATAAAAATTGAAGATAAAAACTGTAGATCGGAATGAAATCTACAATTTTTGTTTTTACTAATTTGTTGTATTTTCGGTCTGACTGCAAAATTAATGTTATTTTGATCGCTCCAAATTATGACTAAATTTTCTGATGAAAAATGTTTCTTTAACACCCTGTATATTATAGTATACATTTTGTTACCCATTTTTCCTCATAAGAATATCATTTGTAGATAAATAAACTGTAAACTCATTTTTTCTTATGGTACTTAATGGGTATTCTTTGCTTTTTCGACGGAAAAAGTAACTAAACAAAAATATTTGCAAAGAGATTTATATGTTCTTAGGTGAAATTTGATTATAAGCTGACGATGTTAATAAAGTTTTGTGTGAATGTAGTGGATTGCAAAGTTTCCCATTGTTATGTAAGGCTTCATGCCTCGATTCTTAATCTGTCTATGATTCAGCAAAATCGGTCAAGCCGCTGCCTTGCAAAACGTAATCCAATAAAAGCTCTCTGAAGCTTTCATAATTGAGACCAGAATTGCCCGTAACAAGATCAAATATCACGTGTTATCTCACTATATGCTGGAGCAGTAAAACCGGGACCGAATCGAATAATAACAACCGAGCAAGCGTTTAAAATGTACAAATTACATTTTTAATACCTATTGTCCTGATAAACTTGGTTCAGATTCGCCGTCAATTTGGTATGACGCCTAACCTCCACGTCACCTTCACTCCACCATTAAATTCAAATACCAATTTATCAAACAAAGCCAAATATTTTACTGCGAAATTTATGCAGCTTTTAGGTCGAACATATTTTAGATCCAATTTTTTTTTTAAATTAAAAACAGCTTTCCATCGCTTATTGCGTAACGATCCTTTGAAAGTAGTGTTATATAAATAAGCCCTCAAATTAAATTTTTCCGAAACTCAAACATTTACTTATTTGCTCAGAAATGGCCGCAGAATGTAAAAAATCACAAAGAATCAATGCCGCAACCGGTCAGAATTTGCTTCCGGATGGTAAGGTATCCTAAATTAATATTAACCCGCCATGACCTTCACCATTCAATGTTTGGTGAAGTAAGTTTTGCAGACCGATTTACTGTTGGTACAAAAGATTACGAAATCATTTTGATAAAATTATAACTAACTTTTTCGACGAGGACGGCAAACTTTTAGAAAAAATCGTTTAACCACTATCTCTTTCGCTAACAAGTTATGAACTTATGAGGGCTGAAGATGCTCAAATGCGGCTATTTATTATAACAACTTTTCTTACTTAAGTCTAATATATTGGCGATTAATTTAAGCCGTTGATAGCAGGGCAATAACTCAAATATTATGAAATAGTAATTTAAAAAGACACTCCCTGGGGATCTGACATCAGCAGATTTATATAAGCACCAATTACGCCAACTCAACAATATTTAAAAGGTAACTTGTAAAAACCGAGAGATATTTTCTTTCGCAATTTTGAGTCTAGTAGTCTCTTAAATCAAATATCCGTAGTAGAAAAGTTTAAAGGCAACGTATTGTGTGATGTGAGCAGGTGGCATTCCAAATGAAAGCTTGAAAATAGGGTTTGTGGTAATCCTTCACTGCCACTGCTCTTTCCCGCACCGTGTGGCGCCTGCAGGCTTTCCTTAATTTAATTACTGCGTTTAGATTAAATTATACTGATTGTATTACACATTACTGCTAGGTGACAAATAGGACACATCAATTTAACGCAACGTCTTCATCTACGAACCCTTGCGGGAAAATATCGCATTAAAAATTTAATTCCAATTAGGAACTTTAAGGGGTCAAGTAAATCACGGAAAAAATGAAGTTACGCCTCATATTAAATACCCGACCTACTTGAAATTTAAAAAGTTTCGGGACCAAGCTGTGAGCTTATTATTAGCTGCAATATATATCCTGCGGAGCAATTTTAATGTTCCCTATAAAAATTTCAGCGATGAAATTTATTCGGCGCGTTACACCAATAATTGTATTAATCTCGACCATCAATTCCGATTTAAAACCGATTTTTTCCAAATTTACTTTACGCTGTTTATTTTTCTATGCTCTATAACACTCGACGGCTATTTAGAATAATTGGGTCTGAATAATGTATATTGATGTACAGGGCCAGCAACACATTCATCATATGACTTCATGGTGAAAATGAAAAATCGAAGTTATTCATGCCGTAAAGCAAGACTATTAATAAAGTGACTGGCGAAGGCTGCAAGATTGTATTCAAAAAAGAAAAATTGGGTTAAAGCTTAGATGAAGGCATAAAGAATCCTGTCGATTCGAGGGGCAGATAATGATGTATAAACTCTT
This sequence comes from Dascillus cervinus, assembly GCA_949768715.1. NCBI lineage: Eukaryota > Metazoa > Arthropoda > Insecta > Coleoptera > Dascillidae > Dascillus > Dascillus cervinus. The sequence continues at coordinate 11,985,063 of OX458316.1, read as the reverse complement.
CGAACATCAACTAAATAATTTGGGAAAATAAGTTTGGGTAGGAAATTAAAATGCCAAAAATTGCAAAGATGTCGGCATAAAAAATTACAACGATAGTCCCTTTCAAAACAGCTTAATAAAAATATTTTGAGAAAGAAATTGTCAATTCTTAACTATTGTGTTCGTTTATACACAGCTTACATTTTTAATATCGTCTCATTTAAGTTGTTAAATTCAACTTTTAAAAAATGACCTTTAATTGTATAATGAACTTATTGATTTAATTTATTTTATCAGAGCTTGAGAAAAACTCTGTCAGCAACTTCTCGATGGTGCTTCAAAAAACGTTATTTCTTTGCGTCAGTAAACGAGAATGATAAATGAAAAAGAAAACAGACTTCTTTTTCTTTTCATCTCACTGAAGTGCGTTCGTCTGCTTATAATAACTACAAAAAATATTTTGTAAATGTTATAATTTCTAAGTTCATTATTATACAGGTGTTTCAAAAGTAAACGTAAACCTTTCTGGCGCGTGTTCCCCTGTTAAAAATATGAGAAAAGGTTCGTATAAACAAGGATCTGGAAATGTTTCGTTTCCGAAATACGGCCTCTTAATGTTGAATGAAGAAAACGATTTTTAATTTATTTCAGTTACTAGGAAGATGCCATTTGAATGAAATTTTGGAGATACAAGTTAAATTTCATGTAGAATTTAATTATATAAAAATTAAGTTATGCGGCTGATGAAGAGTAGTTTCGTAAGGGGTGAGGGTGTTTCTTGATGGAAGCTTATTTGTGTACCGATATTTTTTTATTTCAGATAATTTTGAATAAAAAAGGTACCTACTCTTATGTCAAATCGATAGACTCAACCGTTTTCAAGGTTATTACATATTAAAATTGTATTGCGCTTCACAAAGAAAAAAGTTTACATGGTGACTTTGAATGCCATTGTTTTTGTTTCGTTTGTGTAGAAGCGTACTTTGTGAATATATTAAGCAAGAAAAATGGTTTACAGTTGTTAAAGAACAAGCTGATATTGATATTATGTTTCCAAGAACTGTTGGGAATTTGAAGAAGTAAGTTATATGTAGAAACATTTCCAAATTGACAAGTGTCACGCCGTTCTGTTTTCCTAAGAGTGGATTGTATTTTGAGGGAAACAGGTAATTCCTAAACAACTAAGTAGCAAACATCTGTTATTATCTAAATTTCATCTGCGGAAGATTTGACAAACAAAAAGTTGTTGGGCGATCAAGAAGTTGTAGAACGGTAGCAATTTTTATAAAATTATTGAACAATATATCATAAATTAAATTATTTACTTAAATTTTACTTAACAATTATTTCATTTCATTAAATGCGATTTCGTATTGGTCACTATTGTATGTGAACAAAAAAAAAATAGAATTAAACTCTAATGATTATTCGTGACTGAATATATTATTGTTTACAATTGCTTCGCATTGCATACATAAAATGTATGTACAGGTGCAAGCATGTAAATTTAAAAAGTTACCAGAAAGTATGTAGTTGCACTATCAGATTAATCAACCTTTATTCCAAATTCCCAACTTAACTTGCCATAAATTAAAATGTTTAAATAATTATTAACTGAATGAAATAAGGTGAACTTCTCCCAGTAGAATATCAAGGGACTGACAAAAAAGTTCGAATTACAGAAAATATAACAATTTATTATTTTTGTTTATTAAGTATTGCACATTATAAACTTTAATTTTATTTACAGTATGAAAGTACATTGTAGAACATAAAAGAGGTAAATAATGAAACAATTATGTTTCCAAAGAAAATATAATCCATAAAATTGTTCTACGTTTTGGAAGACTTTTCTGTCACTGCAAAATTTTCCGATTTGTTAAAGGGCATGCAAATGTCATCGAGATACATTTTGGTGCATTTTACAATCAATACTGCTAAGAGCCACATTCAGAGTTGTCTCTTAAATTTAAGTGCTTGCTTAAAATGCATGTATTTTGAAAACTGCGCACAATGGTCGCAACCCTAACAAAAGTCGCCTCGTTGCTTCTTAAGTAAGCACTTAAACTTAGGAAACAACTCTGAACATGGCTGTAAGAATTCGAGTTAATATGAGATTATCTGCACGAGATATAAAAATATTCGACTTAAGGAGAAAACAGAAACTTCAAGATTCAGAATAAAACTACTTGGGGAATAATATTCGAGTTAAGGAAGTTTCATTATATTAACTTTTATGGGCATGAAAAATGTTCATATTTTTATATGCTTTATATTATAATGTACGTACTATAATATTTCACAAAATTAAATGGCTTCAAGAAAATATTTTTGGTTTAAATATTACAGTTCATTTCGAGTATTACGCAACTTGATTACTTTCCTATACGCTGTTAGTTTCGTTGCATTCTACTCAAAGGTTTGTTTCACATTTGCGGAATATTAAAAAAGTTGTTTTTGTTTCACCAATCATCATTGATACGTTGGATGATATTTGAGAGCATGAGTCTCATCATCAGTCAACAAAAAAACTTTAGTTCGCTCTGATAACTAAAACAAAACCAAGTGGAAAAACAACCGCAAATAAACCATTTAATATGCAATGCTGCAAGTTCAAAATATAGTACTAATCAATAGATAATTAATCCATTGAAAATATTTTGTATTAAAAACATGAATATGTAATCTCATTATCGATGGTAATTCATGACCACGATTATGTGTGCAAATTTACAAACTACAAAAAATAATACGGGCAATCCGCATGAAACTAGCGATTATTAAAACCGCACTGTAACATAACGTTACTTAAAAATAATCAGGAACGCTATATTGGAAATGGTAAATTAAAAATGTATTTTTTTTGTTCACAAACAAAAGTTTCGAATATGAGTATTTTCGTACGAGTTTATATTTTATAATTCTCTCTGTACAAAACTCAATTATGAGTTCAAAGCACTCGTTTGTACATACCGAAACCAACGGATTGCTTTTAAGTTATAACGTAAAGATAATACCTACAAAAACCGCAAATTGCATGACATGTGCCTAATTACCGGAATTATAAAGCAATCCGGAAAAATGAAATGTAAATTTACTGCAAGTGTGAAACACAGACACAGACGATAGACATAAAGGAAAATCGCAGGAGTCAAGCGGATCACTACGCTTGTTTGTTACAGCGAAACGGCATAAAGTACATTCCGTTCAATGTCCGGTAGATGATTTCAGGTTCAATAGACACAAACAATAAATTTGCAAACGTGCGGAGATAGATATTGTCTTGTTGGGTTCGTAAATATGCGAACTGGAAGTAGAAAGAAAAGTTACAACCAAAAAACTTCGAGTGATCAAGTGGTCAATTTTTCACAATAAGTAATCTCGAGTTTCCGGAAACTCAACGAAGTAGTTAAAAGTGTAGAAAGAAAAATGTTGTAAAAAATTTCGAGTGATGTTTAGGAACTTATCCAACACCCACGCTCATGTTACACGAATTTCCAAGAAACATTGCATGTTAACTCTAGTAGCTTCTACACAGTTTCTAGAACACTACAACTTAAAGAGGTGCGCAAAGCACAAAATTTATTCAGTGTATATTTCATAATTTTGGTGTGATTTACACATCTTTTATTATTTTATTGTATTAAATAACTGTACGAAAACGGTTGTTTTTTTCATCAAGCCTACAAAAAATTATTTTTTCTTGCAAGTTCTTATTATGACATCAAATTATTATTTAATTTTAAAAGGTGTATTAAGAAAAGTTGTGTTCATAATAATTTATGTTAAAACTATTACTGAAAAATGATAATGTTTATGCTTGAATTAAACATTTGACGTGGCTTGTAGTAGCTATAACCAACTATTAAATTAAAAAGTGAAAAGAGGTATCTTGCTATTGTTTTAAATTTTAGATGCTGACAGCAAAAACATAATAACTTCATTTCCGTAAAATCTAACTTTTTAAACTTTTGTGAGATTATTGAGAAAATTTATGAAGTATTTCTGGATCATATGGAATTAAAGAGTTTCCTGAACCAAAAAAACAAATACCTCTTTGTTGTTGCAAGGTCTTCAATGTATTCATGTACGATTGCATTATAAAGTGCTGTTTATAACACAGTTTAGTAAAGTAACTTTATCGTAAATACTATCAGACAACCAAGGAGCAACAACTTGGTAACCGAGGAACAGAAAACGGTAACCAAGCAACAGAAAGGTCACCCACTTGACTAGTTTCTCATACCAAACTTATAAACTGAATTTTTATTAGATAATGAGGCAATTTTAGTAATTTACATTGAGCCTCGTATGCAATCGAACTTAGACTGGACTTATTTTATGCCTACCTCGGCACGCTCCCTTGCTCATAAACCAATTCGATTAGTAAAGTACTATATGATGTAGTCGTTACATAAATAGCTACTACGAAAGAATAACTAATTAGTTACAGCAGAAGTAATAATGAAAATTTCACTATTTAAGTTTTTGCAAAAAAAAGATGAAACGGGGAATCTAACGAAATTAGTTCTAGTTTTGAAGTAATGAAAAAAATCATCTAAAAAGGTTGTAGATGTTATCTTAATCTAAAAGTTCTGTTCTTGTAATGTCTTTACATATTTTTTTTTAATTATAGAACCTCGTTGAAGATTTGGACTGTGTACCTCTGTGTTGATGACTTTACCCTTTAAAACCAATCACAACATAATAAAATGGCGGCGTTCAGGCATCTAATTTATAGATTATACAACATACCTTTAAGTAAAGTTAATTTTAATAAAGAATTAAAAAATATAACACAAATAGCAATTAAAAATGATTATAATAATGAGGTTATATACAAAATAATAAACAGGTTGAAATATAACGGTAGTGAACTTAAAAATGCAAATAAGAACGTGAACAGTAGTTAAAGTACACAAAGCCAAAACTAAAATAAAAGAAATTGGGTATAGTTTAATTGATATGGGCATGAAACGTATAAAATAACAAAAAAATGCTAAAAATAAAAATTGCATTACAAACAAACAATAATTTAGAAACAATATTAAAAACCAAAATAGAAACAGATGATATATATAAGCTTAAGGAATATATTCGCTAAAATGTAATGCTTGTGTTAAAAAATATATAGGACAGACAGGAAGGATTTTTTATACCAGATATAGAGAGCACACAAACAAAAATAATGGAACTTCTAATTATACCAAACATTTATATATGAAAAAACATCAATATGAAAAAATTATACAAAAAGGGAATAAAATGAATATAGCAGAAAATTTGTATATCTACAGATATAAAGAAAAACAAGTATTAAGTAATAAACAGACTAATATAAACAAAGACACGTTGTTTAGGTTAATAAATAAAATAAAATGATAGGAGTAAAATTTAGATGGGATGGATTACAATTCCATAAATTTGTAAAATGGTTAACAAATGTTGATACGCACTTCAATTCATTGTCAATCCAGCTACTGAAGATGTTTAACGAAATTTGAAATGTAATTTTTTATTAAATAATCAAGTATAGTTGGTGACAGTTTATTTTAACATTGTTTTAATATGTAACGTTTATTGTATTAAACGATAAGAATAAATTAAATAAAATGTTGTAGAAAGTTATGGAAAATGTAAAAAAGTTTACTTATAGTAATAAGTATAAAGTTCCACAACGGGAAAAACAAATAGATAAACTTTAAAAGTTACAGGCTGGATGGACAGACGCACACACACACACACACACACACACACATACAACCTAAAGTGGCATTTAAAGCTCAATTCGCCACTACACAGAAACAATAAAAATACAATTGCACTATTATTAATTATACATTGCATCAAATAATATTTGTTTGTCGTTTAGTTGATTGCAAATTAATACTTAATGCCTCAAAGCGATTAAATTAAGTTGACATTGTGTGCATTTATTGTTTGAGAAAAACATTATGCAAGGCAAATAGTTCCTGTTCTTAAATTTTGCAAGAAAGCAGTAACGAAAAAAATAGTGAACGAACGGATTTTTCCCTCTTTTAAACAACTTTCCGTAATGAAACGACAATAAAAAAGACAAAGACACTAACAAGCTTTCCCTTTTATGGTTTAGTGATTTTTCAGTGTCGTTTTCCAATTTCTAATTTAAAACTCCAGACATTGTTTACTACAGTGATATTCCCTAATTGCCCGCCCCCATAAAAAATAAACGAAGTAACCTTAAGACAATAAAGTTAAAAAGGGCAATACGACCATCGCCTTTTTTGCTGCATCCGTTCTTGTTAAAATCGAAGAGGTGCAAAAAATGGAATCGAGATTTTTGTAAACAAATCTACTTAAAGCTGCTCCGGCCTCGGAAGCAGAAAGCTCGACTTTCAAAACGATGAAGACAAAATATTGCAATATTACAACATTGTCAGGTTTTAAAATTAAACATACTGTAATGCCATCAACTTGTTAAACTTACGTTGCAGAATTTTCTCAATAAAATTCACTTAATTGGTAAGTAATTTACTTTTATGATTAGAAACTTGTATCAAAATTATCACTACATACTTTTTACCACAAAAATTACACTAAAGTTACTAATTTGGTGTATAAAAGTTATAGTAAGTCAATTTTACATGGACACTGGTTATTTTAAATTTACAAAAGCGTTACAACATTACTTGTCCAGGAGGTTTGATAAAAAGCACTAATAGTTCGTAAAGTTTTTCGTATTATTTTCGATTAAAGTTGAACCAAACGGGATACCCGCGTTCCGCGAACTGGGGGTAGGCGCCCTGATGCTCCTGACGCCTCGTAAACTGTGCGGCTGCGTGTTATCTCGGGTTTGACCACCCTTCCGACAGAATTTTAGAATGTATTGTATCTTACAAAAAATCGCGTTAAATTGAGACATATACGAATAACAGAAAATGTTGAGTGTCACATTTACTCGCCCTCGAGAAACCGTGGAAAATTATAAAGTCGTAAAACAAGTTGGAAAGTTCGAATATCATTATAATTTAAAAAATTTTAAAGTTAAAGTTCTCAAAAGAACTACTAGCTGGATAATTTCGCCGGCGAAAAACTTTTCGCTGAACCGATAGAATACAATTAGCGATTGCTCTAGGCACGTGAAAGTTGGGGATATTCTAATAGAATTTCAAGTGGAATGAAGCAAGTGTCCTGCGAGTTTGAAACTCATGGAAATATCGACTTTAATTTTATACGAATTAAATATTGCTCTTCGTGGAAAGTATAATTTAATCACTCTCTCGCCGATTGTCCAACACTCTTAGGTAATTAAGAAGCAGAAATGGTAATTATTGTTTATCTTTTACAACTGGTTCGCCGGAGCAATTTGGGATTTAATGAAATATATTTTATAACAGATTGCTCGCTTGTTGTGCCTTTAAATGAAGACGTTAAGAATAAACGCCCAAAGCAACTTTACAAGGATAATTGCTTTGAATATTATCATAGATTTATTTTTATTTAGTTAAGTCGCAAAAAATGTAAGTTGTACGACAATATAAAAAGATATTTTTTACCCACATTTGAATAATACCTTTTTAAGGGCAGATTTGAAATTGTAACAGCCCAACGATTTCACTAAAACGATGCAATTACTGTACTGATATGTACTGTACTAAAATTTTATTGCCAGTTTGACTAACACAGTTTTATTATTTAATATAATTCTGATCGAGTCTACGAAATCACATTAAGGTTAATAAGTATATCTAATTCAATAATAAATATAATTGATTTAAGAACAAAAATGAGGAAACAGTAACCTTAACGCGGGAGTGGTCGCTGCATGAAATTTTCTCTTTCATTACCGAGAAATTTATAATAACTTTGTTTAAAGGGTCCAATTGATGGTTTGTCTTCTGTCCTATTGGTTAGTCGTCGATAAAGTAAAGACAAAATGCAATTCATGCCAAAAAGTCACTTTTCCTAAACACATACTTGTCTCAATTATTTAACTATACCAGAAAACACAGGTGAATAATAATCTACTTGATTTTTTTTTTAACTTACTACAGAAATGAAATAATTCTTATTCAGAATATTTTGTTATGACTATTTAATACAATTATCATTTATTATTATCAATAACTGGATGCTAATTATTCTTTATCCCAACTAAAAAGTTTATTTAATTGAAGCTTACTGTGTGAGAGAAACTCTCGCCCGCCCCCCAATTGCAGTTTGGTAGTATAGCGACCGATCCCGGGTTAAGGGAATATGTTTCCTTTAACAACAAAGAAAATGCATTTTAATGCAATATCAATAAATGGGCTGTTGATTTTGAAAGTGGCGCAAGTCTATTTTATGTTGTTGCTACATATTTAATGGTTTACATTTCGGGTTTAAAAATATTAGTAAGCAGTATTAAGAGACTTATTTTATACTTTTTGTGGTCTGATATTTTGGGAATTTAATATGCCTTTGGTGATCCATGTTAAGTAAAATAAATCATAATTTTGGTATGCACTAATGAACCTGACTTACTTTCAAAAGCAATGACTTGTTGAAAACGTTGATTTTCTTTAGAAGGAATATATTGCAATAACAAAAAATTGAATATTTTATTTATTTACTTATTCATTTTATTTTCTCATTTCATACTTCTTTCGAAAAGCTACGATAAAACAAAAAATAAATTTAATTTTATAGGAAAAAGTGAATAAAATAAGAAAACATATTTAGTAATAAGTTGCATACATGCAGTATACTTCTTAGTTTAGATGGTGTAGATAATTTTTTTGTTAATTCTCTCGGTCACTACTATGCTAATTTTTTTCCTATGAAGCTCAGCTTGTTTTAGCCTTTCTATCACATTGTGCTCGGTTCTGGACATCCTATTCTTTCAATTGACTGCTTGTTTTACCATCTATACATTCATGATAAAATTATAAATTCATTTAAAATATAGGTTTCTGAAGATGAGCTATGACAGCTGTGTACAGCTCCATTTGTTTTTTATTTATGTGTAGAGTTGGCAATCGATTTCGAAATCATATTTTTGCGTATACAGGGTGATGAAAAAAAGGTGCCCATGATTGATATTGGGACAATGCTTTCTGTTGAAGCATTGTGGAAATCGCAACAAAAGTGGTTCAAATAGATTCTGTTTAAAATTAAAACAGTTTGTCTAAGAGCACAACGTGGCAATACTGCACATATTTCTTTTTCTAAAGAATTACTTTCAGGTAGGCCTACTTCTTGTATCTAAGCAACCAACACTGACAGATACTGTCACTTGCGTAAAACAACTTAACATAACTTTTTTTATTTCAAAAGAATTTAATGTAATTAAACAAGAATACACAACAAACAGGTAATTGAAGGGCTATATGCAAAAAGTTCCTAAGTGACGTAGAGATTTTCTACTATTTGCGCTATTTCTGATAAGTATGGATGAACTTTCGGTCGCACTTACTGATTCCCGTTTAAATGCCCCTAAGCATGTTATTTTGTAAAAACAGATCAGTCAAAAACGAAATAATGTAATTTCCAGATCAAATTAAAACATAAAATCTCAAATATCTCAGAATACGAAAAAGTGACTGTCGCGCTAATCCGTGTCTGCTTCATCCTGATCCAGTTTCAATCGCTTCCACAACTGCTTCCTCCAACGGTGGTGCACGAACTTCACGAGGTAGTCTGCCGTTTACAGAAATCGGCACTATTTGGCCATTTTCTCTTAATTTTTGTTCCACTTTTCTAATTAGGTTAGCATCTGGATGACGTCGATGTGGATACACTCTAGCATATTCTCTAGCAGCTTCCGATGCGTTATTATCTGTCTCACCCAAGCGGAGCAACATGTCTAGATATTCACTGAAATTATATTCCATTTTAAGACTTTTAGGACACTTGACTTGCATCGTTCAAATTTGACAAGAGAACTGACATTGAAAAGTGAATTATTGTTGCCAACGTTTCCTAGGAGATTTGCGATGTTGCGACATTGATAAATTTTCCTCAGAGCCAAGAAACCGTACTTTTGACATCGGTAATAAAGTTGGTTTCAATAGATTTTTTACTCTTTTTTTAAAAAAGCACCATCAACTGCATCAAATTTAGACCCTAACAATGAAATTATTACAAAATTGTTAATCGTATAGATTTTTATTGTCTGAATAGGAAAGCTTATATCTTGATGAAGAGACAACAAATTTTATTTTGGCTTTCAAATTCGTGTTTCGTTAGAAATTGTCTATAGCATGTAGCTACTCACGGGAACCTTTATTTCATCACCCTGTATAAACAGTATAGTTTTTATTATTGTATTTGGCGTTTTTTGTGTATTTTGTAAAGATAGATTTTTAAAAGTTGGTATATTAATTTGACGATATTGTGAACAAACGGTAAAACCAACATCGAGAATAATGTGTGAAAAATGCAGTATTCATCTTTGCTTAACCCATTAAGGTCCAACGTTGCGTTAACGTAGAGTCTTGTAGAGTCTTTTGACATAAAAAAATGTTGTAATGCGTTAACGAAGAAAAAACTGTTTTATAACATATCACACTTCCTAATTGCAAAATATAATAAAATTTGAATAAAATACATTGTTTTTATGCCGTTTGACAATAATTTTCCTGTCTATGTTCGTTGTTATAAATATTTAATCAAAATAGGATCAGTATAGAATCAGTATAGGATCATTAGTGATTATATCACACTTGATAACATGTTCAAAACATTCAACACAAAAATGTACCTTTTCAAAATCTCCTTTAAGCTGATGTAAGCAAGCTTACACTAAATGTTACGATTTCCATCATAAAGAAGCAAAAGGTGTTGGTAATGTCAATAACCATTTAGTATTAAAAGTTCTACTGGTCATTATAAATTTAATTATTTTCAACATTTGCGATAATGAAAAAGTTTCCTTTGAATTGGGAACTCGTGCTGAAGCAAATGCACTTATTTACGAGTGCTGATGCGGTCAAGTTTCATCGATAACATTATTTCGACGATCATTTCGCTGTTAACTTCTCGATTTCAAAGGTTTCGAGCCTACATTTCGAGCAACTTCCGTAACTCTTTTGTTCTCCTTTCGCTTGCTTTAATTTCGTCTGAACATTAATAATTTTCAAATTAACATTTAAGAGAAAATTCCGTTGACGTGAAACTCCCCGAAAGCTTATAACTTTCAAATTGTTTTCATATTTACAGAAATGTGTTTTTATTAGCCGTTAACTTTTTACTAATACTTTGGCTGCAGGCGATCAGCTGAATAATAAAATTGTAACAAGTTAGACACTTTTTATTCCGATCTGCAAAAACCACCCTTGAAACTTTTAACCACATTGTGATTGTAAAAGTTATCTTTGTCTTATTTTTAAATCGCTTGGGTGCACATTTTATTATGGCAAACTAAAACAAAACATCGGTCAAGGCCCTTATAGACCTTCACACAATGAAACAATTAAATCTGTTCATTGTGAACAAGTTATTACTCCAGTAAAATAAGGATTCAACCTCGGAGTAGAAGTGAGAAAGCTGTATTTTTCCAGAAACCTTTGTTTTGACATTCTAAAGACTGGCTGAAAAGTCTCATATAATCTTGTGTCCGCGTCACAAGATATTGAAGGTCGAAGGTCACAAAAATCGCTTTTTCGCAATTATCTCATTTTCTATGTTATTTACGGTAATTATGAATCTTGTAGATCATAAAGTTATCTATAATTTTCATTGCATGCATTATTACGTATGATCAACCGTTCTCGAGATACAGCGCGGTGATTATATGAGACTTTTCAGCCAGTCTTCAGAATGTTAAAACAAAGGTTTATGCAAAAATACAGCTTTCGCACTTTCATTGTTAAATTTCAAACAAAAATATTTCGAAGACATTTTTAAAAAAATACTTAAGATACAATTTGAACATGTATGATTGGCACGGCAGGATTTCTATTAACCAAATTGTTCTTTTATGTTTTTTGTTTTATTATTATGACACATTTATTAAATCCGTAACTTAACAATAGAAGAATCCTGGAAACATAATCAATTCCATAAATGATCATCACTATTGCATTAATGACATTTATTTATTCTATAGGTAATTTTTGTAATAAATTACATACTGACATTGTAATCTGTTATTGTAATTTATAACAAATTTATAACAAAATCATTAACGAAATGAAATTTTCGATTCCAAAATGTGTAATTATTTTAATGAAATTAGTATCAATAAACAGACAGACATCTTGAATAAATAAAATACACGCCAAGTTCGTTTTAAATTGACTGATAATGTACGTGTTATCATAATTAATAATAACTGCTGCATTTAGTAAGCGAAAGGGGAACAAGGCACTGTAAGATGTTCAGTTGAGACCTTGCTAACGTTTTGGTTCGTATAAAACATTATTTACATAGTTTCAGAATGACAATGAAAGGCTTCTGATTGATTGAACAGGCTGGTGCAAAATTTTCACTTGTAATACCACTAGAGATTAAATTATTTCTGAGCCACAGGCGAGGGATAATTTTCTTAAAATATTCATAGCCGAGAAAAAATTTCCGGAAATAATTTAACCTCTAGTGGTATTCGGTAAGAAAATTTTGCACCTTTTTGCAATTTAATTTATGTATTGACAATTATTTTGTTTTAAGACGAAACTTTATTTTAAACTTAGATCTTATATGTAAATTTTTAAAAACGGCTTTGTGAAAATATAGTCTGTCTCAGATCACGTATGTACCGTTTGAGCCAATGAAATAAAGTTTCCAACTTCTATTACATTCGAAAAAGTTGCCTAAATTCGGGAACTTATCCGTGTCAACCACAAACTCACTGCTAGGGAACTGGCTGAAGATCTAGAATCTTAACAAGATATTTTGACCAATGCTCGAAGCAGAGTCATGTTACAGCAAAATTTGTGAGAGCAGACCAGAAAGAGATCAAAATTTTAACAATAAATGAATTGAGCAGGCTTGCGGAAGATGATTTTTTTTTTTATTATCTGTGGGAGATGATGCAGTGATGTTGAAAGCAATAATCTACAACTAGTATAAACCAGCAAACCAGCAAACCAGCACGTTGGCCTGGTGGTAGAAAGAAAATTCTGGACATTATCAATTTTTATGTAACAAAGAGTACTGATATGTACAATTAGTAAAAAAACGTTGGATTAAGCAATTAAGCCAAATTATCTTTAGAACTTGAAATTGCTATTAAAAAGTTAACTAAAAGATTATCGAAAACTGCATCGTATTCCAATCCTTCCCATAAAACCACATATCTGCCCATAATTATGAAAGTGGTTTAATTGTAAGTAAAAAAAAAAGTTTTTCAGTTAATTCATATCATGCATGTAATGATTCAATATTTGCTACTAAAAGGCAAATAGAAATTTAAGAGAGCAATAGAAGATTTAAAGATACTAACAAAAAAGATTACAAGATTACCAACTGAAGTGACTGATTATGCATTGTGGAAGGCAAGAAATTCAACCAATTCAAGAAAGATCCAACTGGGCAAGGAACGATAGGCAGAAAGTCGAAACATGTTCAAAACTTCTTGAAAATATATTCCAACCATTTTCTTCAGAAACAAATATTCAAAGTCAAGGAGCATATTAAAGCACAATTTCAGATCAACTTGTCTCATAAAAGATCAAAATTAGTGAAATAAAGAAAATCATTGCTAAAGAAGTTAAAACAAATTTATTTTATTTCCATAATAAATTAAGAAACATTAAAATTTAAATACTATTTTAAAAACCAAAAGCTCGTCGTTCGACATAATAGTGTATATGAATTTAATAAGAAGAGAAGAGTAAGTGCGACAAAATGCCTTATAAACGAGGTATCATCCACTATTTTTTCTACTTTGTCACTCTTTTTAAACAAAAACATAAAATTTCAAAATCTAGGGAATTTCGCGGTAGTTGGCAAGTTGGTAATGTACGCAACCGGCAATACACAAAATTGTAGTATAATGAACTATTTTAGTGCCGATTTTAGACACTTTACTGACAATTTCGGAAAAAAATAAATTACACTGTTCACTTCTTTGTATTCAATTTTAATATACACTTTTTCCAAATTTTTAACCAACCTTTTCTGTTCCTCATTAATAATTTTCAATTTAACGTTATCGTTAACCTAAATGCAAACCAACATTTCTATTTTCAAATATTTCAATACATTTTCGAAGCAATTCAGTGATCGTAAAAAAATGTCTGGCTTTAAATAATAATATAAAGAAGAACCAGAATTTTTATAATGAAACTTTAAAAGTTTCAAACAAGCAAATAAAAATTAATTTATTTTTGCTCTCATCAGTTAGTAAAATTAATTGCAACAGGAAAATGCACAATTTAAATTAAATCAGATAAATTAAACGCCAGTGCTGAATTTGTACTTTTAAATTAACAATATCTACTTTTCTATTTTTGACATAAAAGTAAATAATTTTATTCAAATGTAGATTGGATGGGCTCGAATGGAACCTAATGGTAATAATAACTATTGAAAATGGTCACTAGGATCGCCAATAAAGCGCTGTAAACTAAAATCCTCCTGCATTTCCGGTTTACACCTGCGGCAATTTTCTAGAATCTAAACCCTGACCACATTCTGTTCCTGAAGGAAATTTCACAATGTTTCAACATTAAAGCACGTTTGGGATATGGTAATGAACACCCTGCTTACAATTTCCGACAGCTTGAGCGACATGTTTTTACTGTTTACGAAGATATATCGCTAAGCGCGACTAATCTGTACTTACTTAGTCTTAAAAACTAATGAAATTATCGGCGACTAAACCGTTGTATTCACAGATAGAAATTTCAATTGTAACTTACAACTTTTAAGAAAGTCATTAAGAATTTTGTTATCTTCGGTTTTCTAAATGAACAACCCATGCGTAATAATTAAGCTGAAAGCGACTTTATGAAGTATTGGGAATGCGATTAAAAAACCCACCAGGGTATATACCTGACAGACATTCTTTTTTACTACTTCGAAGCATCGTCAAAGTGAAAATATAAAACCCCTTAGGGTTAGTTCATCAAGGGTCTCCTTCTATTCTATTTGACGCATTCGTTGGTTACATATAAAGAGAGAATTCCTGTTCCTGTTTGTTTTTGTCTTGCACGGAGCAAGGCAGTTTTGCATCCTCACATATTAATTCAAAAACAATTGCTTCAAATACGACGTTCTGTTTGTAAGTTACGTTAATTGCCCTAAATATATTGTCAGTTTAATTAAATTTACTTTCCATCCTAATCAGAAGACAATTTTAATCTGATAATTTCCTCTAATTAGCGCACAAAACTAAACAAGTTCATTTGATGCGTAACATCAATTCGAACAGGAAGCAAATTTTCGGCATAAAACCAATAACTTTTGAGAACATTTAGACGGAAGTAATTCATGAACCCGTAAAACCGAAGGATTATGGTTTCCTTGTGGTAAAAAGACGTGCACGAAAAGGAAACGTGATAAGTGAAACAGAGACGTAATTTTCATTTCCATTCATTTCTGATACGATTACAGTCATCGACACATATTAAAAAAACCTTTTAACCGATTTAAAATGATTGTAGCATTAAGAACCTTCCGGGGGACGAATACTGTCGTAAAAAAAGAGATTAACGCGAAATTCGGAGTTCTTAATGAAATAAATCAACTTCACATTCTGTAATAGGATTTGGGATTGGAAACGCTTCTCTAAAAACAAAGTCACATTCAAATGGAAATTCAAATATTGAATTCTTATCGGTAACAAACTACCTACACTGCATCACTATGAGCTTCGCCACAAAGAGCAGCAAAAGCTTCCCATTATGCAAATAGCTATTGAGAAATGTACACCACTCCCTTATCTAAACGCCCTCGTGCTATTTTGCACACTTATGAAGTAAAAACATAAACCGATAACTATTTCCATAGATAAGTCGGCGTTAACAACCGCTGATCGATACCGACAGCAAGAGTGAACGAAAAATGAAATAACGCCGTATGCGCTGAAATCTATCGAAATAGCGATGTACAACTGTGAACTATCGAAAGTTGACCCCAACTGAACTTTAGTCTGTGAATTTATAGTCTAATAAATAGCGAATCGGATAATATCGCATTGGAGATGGAACTATAAATAGATATATCAACAAATTTTGCGCGGATCGATTTTACAAAGTGACTACCTGATTATAAATTAACTGAAAAGTTTCAGTAGTTCTAGAATTGAAATTTTTAAGTGCTGATGAAATATTGGCAGCAGTAAATGTAACCTAAACCTAAACTTCTCATTTTAAATTAAATCTGCACTGGTAACTTCTTTACATCAATGTTATTGTTCAATAACATTTGATTATTTATAAACATAGTTGAATATACAGTGGTACCTCGGATAACGAACTTAATTCGTTCTTTGACTTCGTTAACCGAAATGTTCGTAAACCGAAACAATTTTTCCCATTGAAGCTAATACAAGATCCAATTAATCCGTTCGCTCGCCCGGAAACATATGAAGTAAAATAGGTTTATGAAGGTTTAAAGATTCTAGAAATTCAGTGTCTCACCGATTTGTGATTTTATGGAGATCTAATGCACGCATCCGGTCAAAAATCCAAAAACTACATCGCCACTAATAAAATATAATAATATGCAATAAAATGAAAAGTAAATAATATACGAATACATCTCAGCAAGGACGATGGCGAAATATTTTGAGAAGCATTATCTTTTTACTTTATACTTCTTAAGACCCCGACCCCTATAAACCAATTACCTGCGACTACAATGGAAAAGTTTCAACTCAAAATTTACAATACTATTTATAATTCACTTGCACCCATTATATTTGTGGAACGAAATTTAAAAAAGTTTTAAGTTTATTTTGAAACTTTTAAATTTTTTAAGAAGAATAATTAATAGTTTAGTATGTTTGTGCGTTCGTAAACCGAGTCAAAATTTTTGAGGATTTGTTAGTGTTTGTTAACCGAATTATTTGTTAACAGGGGCGTTCGTTATCCGTAGTCTCACATCTCACATGATAAAAAAATTTTGTAAAAGTAACATTTTTTATTTTAAGTGTTTTAGGCTATTTTATACCATATAACTATAGTTTTTGCATTTACAGGGTTGTTTACGAATGATAATGAGATTCGCTAGTTCCAAATGTAACCAATACTATACATTTTCCCGAACTGTTATTATAGCAACTAATTATGAATCTATGATAGGTTGCTTACAATATTATTCCTAGATGTTTTCCCAAATTTTATTTTAACATATATTGTTGTATTAGCCTTCCGTAAAATATTAAAACAGTGGCAATAAATTGGTGGGTTGTAATGGCAGGATAATGGGACTATATTTTGTTTTCTTGTCTAATTTCGCCTTCAACAGTCTTTTGGATACGTAGGTGTAAAACCTGTCAAACCTGTATAAGATGGAATTGCTTGGAACCGAAAAAAAGATCCCGGGTTCCGGCTTAATCAATTACGGCGATATGTAAATCAGGACCGACAAAAGTTCAACTGATTCAGTTTCCGGGTTATACAGATTGAACTGTGGCAATAAACAAAATAAACTTGAGCTGAATTGACTATGAAATTGTGTTCGTTTTTTATTACGTTATTTTGTTGTTACTGATTTTTAGCTATGCACTTCACAAAGTACCTATGTTAAAGATACCTTTATTCCATTCACTTTCCGAAGATTGTTTGCGAATTATGTGCCTCATTTTATCCCTAAGTAGATCATATTTCGTCCCGTTACGTGTAAGTTACGTTTCATCCGAAAAGAAATTAAGAACCCTGAACTAAGTAGGAGAAAATCGGAAAACCTATTTCCCGTAAATTTGGGGCTCTGGCTCTAAATGTTTTTTTATTTGGTAAATGACTAGAAAACTAGATAAATAAAACATAATGGTTTTTAAACTTTCAAATCTTTAAATTGCTTTTCTACAGATAGTCAGCCATATTGGAAAACAACCAAATGCATCCATAACTCGCTTTAAAGATTTTCTCTAAAAAGAATTTCCTATAAAGGAAATTAAAAATCAAAATTTGAAAAAAATCTTGATAAACAAAATAGAATAAGTCGATTTCCACTGTTATAATTATAAGAGAGTAAATTATATACATAATGGCTATAAACAAAAATAATAACAAATAAAAGAAAACTGGAACCAAAGTTATTCAATCTATACAGAGTGTCCCTTAACAACGTGATGAAAATTGAAGAAATGATTGCTTGGGTCATTTTATGAAGATTAGCTCCTTTAATATTTTTTTCAAATATCGCTTCGTGTCGGAGATACAGGGTGGTAGATTTCTGTTCTGTTACTGTTGAAGATATTAATAAGAAACATTATACTGACCAAATAACGATGATTGTTACAGCCACAAATAAATTGAAATATTTTAGCCAAGGCCAGGCATATTCAACAAATTCTCGTCACAAGTTTTATAATGGGAAGTACAATAAAAGGAGGAGAAGATACTTTAAACAATTACAATAGGTTTATGTTCTTTTGGAATTTAAACAAAGATTAATCTGAAATAAACTATAATGGACCACATTCCATGAAATTTGTGAAGTCGTTTCGTAGATAAGTTACAGATCGTCGGCTGATGTTCACATCGCGTCGCATCTGTGGATGCAATCAAATCAGATGATTTTACCAAAGACTTACGTTTGAATATTTCAGCGCCAGCTCTAATCTACTTTTAAATAAACTCACGATAGGCGTAAGCAGTTAGTCCTTGGAGTATAATTTTCAAGTCTCAGTTTTGATAAATTTTATTATAATGAATTAATTTGATTCAATGGAGAATAAAAATCAAGAAAGAAAAACAATTTATTATAAGTCTTACATCAATATCTTCCAGATTTTCAAATAGTTTTTTAGGTATTCCTGTTTTTCTGATTTTATTTTTATGCGCCTTTCAGTTTATTTTAACCCATTAATTTTGGTTAATGCGGTTTTTTCAAATTATGGAACGTATCTCTAATTTTACCACATACACAATGTCTTTTTTGTGCGATGTTTTTATATGCGGTTTTCCGCATAAAAAACATGCTGTATTGTTTTATTTTCGTTCGACGATTACAATCTGTTTAATCCTATCATACGATTTTACAACATTGCCGATAACGAATATCATCAATAAAGTTTTTACAATAAATAGTAATCTAGTTTCATAGCAGTTAAAATAATATATAACACATACAATAAAATGCATTAAAACGTCAATATCAATGCAGAAAATAAAACTGGTTACAGTTTTCTCTCGATATAATTTTCTGTGACCGATATTCTACCAAATGAATGAGTTACAAATCTTGCATTGAGTTATATTACAATCGATAACAATAAAGTTAAATAACCCCATTTTTTCTTGAATCCAAGAAATCATAAATATTTTCTTACACGACCTACAAATACAAATCAATTGCTTCGTGAGATTCATAATGAAATAAAAAAGATTTTATAACATCTTTATGTAAATCATGACTGCCAGTGTTCCAAACATACATTTATAATAAAATATTCTTTAATAAATATGAAGTTTTCCTGGAAAGTTGTAAATATTTTTGTATCGAACGTTTATAATTTTACTACACAGAAGATAAACTTAAACAAATGTGTTGGAAATGATTTCATCTGTCATTAACATTTATTTCATAGTTGAAAACAAGCATCGAAATGTTTTCAAAGAAATGTGCATTCATTCAAAAAAAAAACAAATCTAGAATAAAAATTGTTGAAAAATAAAAGCCCTAGGAAAGCTAATTTGCCGGATAGCTCAGCAAACTTCGCATGCATAGGACTAGAGACTAATAAAACAAACAGCAGACTTTGTAGGAAATGACACAGTGTATACGTACCGAAAAGGGCACCATTAAACTGACAAATGAATAAGATGCTTAAGGGCAGCAATTTGTGCACATGAAAAAGACAACTCACTGACAAAATAGAACAAGAAAAAGACATAAAGCAGAAACTTCACTCTGTGTGGAGAAACTCATCGTTCCAGTCGTAATAGTTGGGTGGCATATGGATCAGAAGTGTGGACCATAAATACAAAAATAAAATGAAATTACGTTAACCCGTCACGTAAACAAAAAGATAATTTGGGAAAGATGACATCAAAACAAAAAAACTATTACAGTACCGCATGTAAACAATGCAAGAGACGAGATGAAAGTAAGGAGATCAACTTATAAAAACATGAAGCTGAACTACATTAGAAAACCATCAGAAACAAACCATAAGAAACAATTTTAAAATTCGAAAACAAAACAGATTATATGTGGGGACCGTCACAGGAGAGTTGCTTCGAAAATCAGATTACAATGCAATACACAAAATATATAGAGCGATAAACTGTCAGTTTGACATTTTCCGCTTACCAACTTTGATTACTAATTGAATAAAATTAAATACAGTATTAAGTTGTCATCGATCTTTGCATTTTGGGTTTTATATGATATAATTGTTGAAGTAACTCTCCTGTGACTAGCCCTGTATAAACCCCCAAAATTTAAACTTAATTAATAGAATGTTTATAGGTGTAACCGTAACATAAAGAATCTATAGCGCACAAAACCATATTTTCCTCCTTGTGTAGGAATTCCCCGATCGATCTATTCACACCAAATACTTTCAAGCATGGGAGAATTTCACGGATACTTAGCGCAGTAGTATATTAAATTAATTGCATTAAAAATCAATTTGAGTTCATCATACTGTAAAAACATCAGTTTTAAATTTAGTTTATTATTTTCAGTATAAAAGTCAGTTTTAAAAATAGCTTGTGCTGATATTTAAAAACTTTTCGACATTATAAACTTTGCACCGATCTAATAAAATTTCCAATCCACTTGAATAACAACAAAATTGCTTTTGCCTCAAAAATTATTCAAGTAAGGCCCGCCCTGGTCGCAATGTTTATTTATTTAGAAAGTTAATAAATTCGTTTGGCTTCTTTTTAATTTCTGAAAAGAATTTCTTTTAAAAAATATTGAAGCAATCACATTCACAAAATTGGTTCATCCAGAAAAATTCTCAAATAACAATAAAACTGAATGTGTTTTGTAAATATCGAGAAGGTCGTTTCTCGTTACTAAATAAGAAGTATCGTATATTTTTATTCTTTCGCAAAATTGACAATAAAATATTCAATACTTGTTTTATGATTGGATGGCAGAAAACAATTTGTTGCCTTCTAAAGAGCCCTCATAAATCCTACTACAATTTAACAGTAGAAGAAAATATACAAATTTCAGAGAACTAGAATTTCCATTAACAGATTAACTTAAGCTTTTATAAAATAATTACATCTTAGCAACAATTATCCTTCCATTGGAAGAAATGCTGAAGCTTAAGTGCTAACATAGGTCTTAATCGAAACAAAATTTCCTCAAAATTTTCATTTTCTTTAAAATTCCAGGCAAAGAAAAAGTAATAAAAGCGAAAATTATGTAGGTATGTAGAAACGTTATAGACACCGCAAAAACATTTAATTTTCATCCCAACTACAAGCCAGATTCATAATGAAACATGGCGACACTGTTAATTAACCTTTTTTTATATGTCCGAACTTTTCTCTAATCGTAAGTTCGAAAATTATAAAAATAAAAACAAAGATTATAGTTGGCTTGACAAAGACGTTCACTGAAAACAATATCTGTTACAATAAGATCAACAGCGAGACATTTAATATAAAGCTTTGCGCGAGAAACTATAAAATTTTATTAGCAGTTCAGGAAAAAACAAACCCATTAATAGATCATAATCCAGTTTCGTGACTTTGACGCTAAATGCATTATTGTAATGGTTATTGCTGCATTTGAAATTCTATGTA
The DNA here is from genome assembly GCA_949768715.1 of Dascillus cervinus. Classification (NCBI taxonomy): domain Eukaryota; kingdom Metazoa; phylum Arthropoda; class Insecta; order Coleoptera; family Dascillidae; genus Dascillus; species Dascillus cervinus. The sequence goes on along the minus strand of OX458316.1, from coordinate 11,963,245 downwards.
ATTGATAGATGCCATAAAGGAGTTAAAATTTAATCGCACCGCACGTTTCGATAAAGCATTTTACTGCCCATTTTATTACGGCTACTTTCACGAGCTAACTTATTATTTAAGCTCTCATCAGACGCGATTTCTCAACAAATTGATTTTCCATAAACAACTTTCCATCGAAAGGGCTGGTTAAACATCTAAAAATTGATGATTAATATAAGAAAAAAAATAGGTCATAGAGCGGACGGTTTAAATCCCCAAAAATATATTACAGAAATATCTGGAGTAAACACAATTTATGCCTTCGATGTTTGTCGCTCAAAAAAAAGGATGAAGAAATAAATAAGGAATGAAAAAACAACGTATCCAATTTTTCATCTTCGTAGCAACATCAATATAAATTCAAATTTGTAGGAAGAACAAAAATTATTGGCAAACACAATTTTGGAATCAACATTCAAACATTTATTAAGTTTTGGTAAATAAGATTTATAAATAAATTAAAGATGAAACCTAATAAAATAGACGTTGCATTTCGATCGTTTTGAAACCACAATCAAATCAATAATACCGCGATATTAAAATTTTATTTTATATTTTAAATTTATATTTAGTAAATGATAAAAAAGCCCATTTTTTTTAAATACTGCCCTGAAAACTGAAAAACAAAATATAAACTTGTAAATCAATAATGCATGTAATCGCCTACATCCAACACAATGGGTGATTTATTGCAGCATTTCTTAGTAAACTTTAATAATAAATTGATTCCTTACCCAGTAAACAATTTTCAATAGCTCCTCATAATTTATTGACTTGTAAGTTGTAAGGATTTAAAATCAAACTGTTGCCAAAAATATTTTCCTCGGAATTGTGCTTCTGGATTCTAATTTTTCTAAAAGGGGAATATTAAAAAAAAAATACTTCAAACCATATCATGTTTTTGTATGGAATTTATGTTGAAAATTGCAATTTTTTAATAAAATGGCGAAGCGAAGAATGTTTCGCATGGATCATTACGGTAAATGTCCGGGAAAGCACGTCCTAAAAACTTGTTTAAAATTTGATCATTTTACTTTCTACATGTTTAAAACTTAGCACAAAAAGTGTAGACTTTAAAATCAAATTATGTATGAATTCCACATATTAAAATATTTAATAGATGTGTGCTGCCAAAAAAGTTCATAGTATGTACCTACTTACAAGTTTACTGCAAAAAGATAGCACAGCAGAAATAGTAGGCTACTTTTTAGTCTTCTGCTTCTTCTGCACTTCTAGAATTGGACATTTTACCTGTTCTAATTTTACAATTATTTTTATGTTTTTTTGGGACGTTCCATATCTCTTTGCCCTGCTTATTTGAGGATCATGTTTGCTTATCTTTCTCACATGTTCATTTCCTATTCAATCTATTCCTGTTCATTCATTCACCTTTCTATTTTTCGCCCCTTTCTAGTGGGACCTATCGTGAACCGTCCAGTGAATGAACACCACCCAGTGAATGAACACTGCTCAAATAAACTGAATTATTAAGAACAATTGAGCATTTTCGAACTATCTTGAGCACGAAATAGTTCCATTAGGTCTCTACAGATATGATCCAATTATCGTTTTTTTCTTATCAGTCTATTCCAAAAAAAGACATTGCTCAAATCAACAGTTGGTTGCGAGTTGCAGTCAAATGTAGAGGCAGGTCCTATTTCATGGTATCTTTGAACATAATTTATAATTTATAACAAAGAAACAAATTTTTCTTTATTACAAATACGTTTGAAGTTAATGTATTGTCATCCATATTGGGTGTTCATTTACTGGACGTCGCTGTTTTGGTTTTTGGTTTTGGTGTTCATTCACTGGGTATTTAGTACGTCTTGTATTTAAATGTCTTTTAATAAATTGATTTGTAGCGAGTCTTCCAAATGATGCAATAATCTTGTGCTCTAACAAAATATCTATCGATACAACAAGTTATTAGCAACAAAAGTGATATTGGGGACGGAGAAAATAATTCTGTGAACGCAAATGTGACAACCGAAATGCAAAGTGTTCATTCACTGGCAAGGTCACCCTATGTTTTACTGCTGTGTACCTTTGACCAAACTAGAAATTTCCTTCTAAACATCATAAATTTCGTTGTTTTGATGAAAGTCGTATATTGAATTGTATAATTCATAAACAGCAGTTATTTTAAAATTTCAAATTGAACCAAACGAATGTTGGAAATACAATCGAACTCCTCTATAATGATTTTTTCTCTATAATAATGTTTTTATCAGGAATGTGCATTTTTGCACGTTTTACGTACGAAAATACCCCTCTATTATGATGTTAAGTCTCTATATAGTGATTATTCTTTAACAAAGGTTTACCAAAATTCTTGGGGAACGGAATTTTCGGTAATAGAAATATAATGGATGTATTGAGCATCTGGTTTTTTCCCCAAATTCCGACTACCTGACAAATATTTAGAATTTCTTGCAAATTCTTATGGGAATTTCCATTTTTAAAAATACAGTAAACTTTGGGCAGATTTTTTCAACAAGTATATGATCAACAACTGTCAAACATAATAAATCTTAATTTTTTGTTTCATTTTAAATATCGATTGGTTTTTAAAGTGACTGTCAAAACTGTAAAATTATACGTGAATTCTATATAGTGAAGTTTCTCTATAGTGATGTTTTTTCATGACTTTTCGAACATCACTATAGAGGAGTTTGACTGTACTTTCAAATGTTATCATTCGTGAAACAGCCTATATTTCTTTCAACTTGCTACTCCCATAATCATTTGAGCTTCTGTATACGCTGATCGTTTTAATTAGATGGTAACCTCTGTTTATCAATATTTGTCATAGTACAAACCTGTCCACACACCTCCTAATTAATGTGAGTGTACGTTGATTAAAAGACCGATCTTTTTTAAACCCATACTGTTTTTCTAATATTGTGTCTATCTGAGTTTTTGATTTGTAATTTTTGTAACTTTTTATTACATTTATAAACTTACTTTAACACGAATTGAAAAAGGGTTTATCGACCGATAGGCCCTTTTTCGAGAGTTCGTTTTAAATGAACCGCCATACTTTAAACTACATGCTCAAGATTTTCAAGTAAAAATAGCAACACTGTACTGAGTTATGGCTGCTTATACATATAATAGCACGTTATCACCTGTTTTGGAAGGTTTTGCGATTTTGTGAAGTTTATGTTCCACCTCTTATTACTTTTTAGTGTATTTTTGTTTTCATTTATTTACTGAAAGATGAGAAATCATTTTACTAATATTATTTTTACTCTTACTTTTTACATTTTTATGTCTAAACTATAATATTTTTAAAATTTTTCTTCAAAAACATGTTCATAACAGTAAATCATTCTTAGCAACTAAAATGTTAGTTTATTTTATTTTCCCTTATTTTTAACCCACCTATTTCTCGGAAAAAACTATCAGGCGGAAAAGGGCCTATAATATACTTTCATAAAATTTTAATGATTTTATTACAAAAATAAGTTATTTCGTCAACATTTTTTAAATATCGTTCCTCAAAACGCTCTTTGCTGTATAGTTCAAATCATTTTTGGTAAATAGATATGAGGAAAACAAACTTTTAAATTGCTTTGTCTCAAAACACCATTTTTTGCTGTGGGTCCATTATCCGGCCCCTCAATTGTAAGTTGTCGCATAGATATGTAAGGAGAGATTATCTGCAAATGCCAGTTATTTTCTATAGCTTTCTGTAATTCTTAAAATTTGTTTACCACCTTGTGCTTTAAACGATAGTTTTACCAATTGTCATCAATTAAAGTCATCATGTAACATGTACCAATAATAGCAAAGTAAATAAATGATTCAATTAAAATGTCAAATGGCAAAGAGATTTCAACAGAAGTTGTATTTCTTAATTTTATTAAAATCAATTAAAGTATTACCATTAGAAGTAATTACATAATAAAGATTTATGCAAAATTACAAATACAGTGGACTTCTTCGAGCGTAATCTTCAAGGGACCATCAAAAAAGTTTGAGCAAGGGAAACTTCAAAATACAGAAATTGCAACAAAACATTATTTGCATATTATTATGGTAAAAGGCAAACTTTTATTACGCTGTGAATGTAAAAGTGCATGTAGATGAAATATAATGATTTCTAATAATGTTCTTTTGTTTTTACTACACACTTTTTATAAAAATCAATTTATTTATAAGGGTACAAATTAATATCAAAATAGTTTACTTAAAACTACGTTAAACTAGTCAATGATGGAAATGGAATTTGTTTGCTCACTACAACTTTCCTATGCTGATGTGATATATACCCTTTAATCTTGCCTTCATATATAAGATTTGCTACAATACATTGAGTTTCATCTAAATCCACATCAGTCTGACCAAGATAAACTAAGGCATCTTGCAATGCTTCCACGGGAATCTGGTGGGTATTCAATATCAAATAAACTTTCCGAAACAAATTTCTATATGCAATTATCTTGAGTTTGTCCACAATCAAGTAAATTCCACACTGGATGAAAAAAGATTCGTGCTTTTCCATTATTTCATCAAATAACTTCAAGTTTCCCTGGACCACAGCTTGCACCAGTTCCCAGAACTGAACAACATCGTACTTTTCCAATACTTGTTTGCTAGGAATGAAGCCTAACAGCATTTTAACAGGAACAAGATAAATTAATATAAGTCGTTTATTCTTTTTGCTTGATTTGTGGCAGTTTTCAAAGGCGTACGTTAAGTATTCATCCGCAGCTTTGTAATCACTGTCAAACATTGCCTTTCTTCCCACAAAATACCGATAAGTAATCTGCTGGCTCAGAGAAAAGCTTTCTTTAAAAGGCGATGATTCAATCGCTCGTATCAAAGGCTTACACAAATGCAATTTATTAATTCGAAAATAAACTTTAAATAATTGATTAACCAATGCCAACATTCCTATCCGTTTAGTGTCTTCTTCTGAAGATCTATTATCAGCGGCACAAACACGAAAACATCCCATCAAGCATTCAGCTGCTTTCTCTAAAATCTCGCCTGGCTTTTCGTTGACTCCAATTCGTTCCTTCTCCGTGGTCTGAGCCAGAAGTCGTAAATCCAAACAAGCTGAATACATCACCGGCAGTGACCAATTTTCTTCTTTCTGGGACTGAATGATCTTAGTCAGACATTGCGTTAGATTACTATGGTTTTGATACGCTTCTAAATAATTCCTCGTACTGATAGAATACAGGCATTTCAGATGATACACGATAATTTCATCAATTGGCGGTGTTAAAAAGCGTTCCACCGTCGCTTCAGGTCTCTCCACGCGAAGAATTTTACTAGCACAATGCTCATGTCGTAAAGAAACTAGATTGGCAATTATTTGTCCATCTTGTGATTTCCAGCAACGATCAACTAATTGCAGGTAGTGCGGTAAAGACATTTGCGTCATACTGTAAAGATGTAAAAGAAAAAACTTTCAGGTTTATATAATCAAACAATACGTACTTTCTTACTTATGTTAGCAAAGCTACCCGACAAAAAACGCAAACACCGACAAATAAATTTTTAGGTTATTGATAGTGCGCAATCTCACCTCAATTGAATATTGTTCTACAGCTCCATCTAAACTAGCATAGGCAAACTATTGTACAAGGAATTTGTTTCTAAATCAGTTACGTTTATCAATTTATACTTATCTATTATTGTTTGCTTAGTTGCAACACCTAATAATAATAATTTATTAATTATACAAAGACTTAACGAAATAACATACAGCTAAATAAAGGGTTTGAAGCTAGAACAAATCAATACCGTACAACAAACAGTGTAACCGTTCCCATCTAGATGTCTCGTAATACGAAATTTTTAAAAATGTTTTGAAATATAAATATTATACAATGAAACAATGCAGTAACGTAACTTCAAAATAAGTTATTTATTAATGATTTATCAAAGATGACTATTGAATCTCCTTACAGACCGCTTATGATGCAGAATACATTTTCCTCAATTATACATCAATTTTATGTAACCAATCATTTTGACAGTTCTGCCAATCATAAAAAGAAGAAATGTTGAAAGTTTATAAATGCAACAGATAATAGCTATTTGCGATACGAGGGTGAAAAGTGCATGTATACGGAACGCTTATGAAAGTTTACAATTCGCTTGTTTTAAAATTCATACAAGTGCCTGAAAAGCGCTTTTCGCCGTGTGTACAATATTTTTCTTTGAATTTAAAATTTACAAATGTATAAAAACTTAAGATTATGAATTGATATTCAAACTATCAATGAAATTATTGCAATTAAGGTAATGAAAATTTCTTATTGTTGCAAATTTCTTTTCACACTGATATAAAAAGTTTTTATTGTCGAACGGAGGAAACAACAGGGGAGCAGTTAGGCGAGTCTATCACTTCCATGAGGCACCAAAATCAGTTACCTTGCGCGCATTGTATAATATTTTATTTGCAATTCATTTGTACAGTGGTACAGTGGTACAATTAAAAACTATAACCAAATCCTGCCAATGTGTTGAAAATTTGCCTAAAGAATTTTTCATAAACCTTGAAAGTAGGTGCTACTGTGACAACGGGCGCCATTAACAACGTTACTAACTTATTAAAAATTTACAGTCTCCAGCCAGTTAAGATTAATTTTACTGCTTGGTTAAATCACGTTTACAAATGTGTAAGAAATAAATCTCTTTTCGTTGAAGTAACATTTTCCAAACTGAAATGACAATCGAAAAGAAAAATTAATTTAACTTTCCGAATAGTACAAACTGAACGAGCTGAAGTTTAAATCTAATGACAGGATCACCGTAATTTAAGCACATTACATATTAGTTTGCTAGAGCACGTTATATTCTAAGTCCTTACACAAAGTCCTAAAAGCCATCCTGAAAAGCTAATTAATATTGCCCGGTTTAAATTAAACTTTCATTATGGGGGCGTTTAAAATTGAAGCGTCATTAACTATTGCAACTTTAACTTTCAAGATTCTAAGCAGTTTAAACTTATTTTGTAAACCCATTTGTATTATTACTGCCGCTACACATAAAAACTTTCTAGTCTTTTCAAAAACAAATTTCTGAACAAATACCATCATTTAATAACTTTCTCTAAACTGTTTTGCCCCTACAAGTTTCTAAAAATTTTCCAATACCACACGATGTTCAGCTGAATTTAGTTTAAATTCAAATTAATTCCTGATTTTAATTTAATTACCAAAATTGTTCATAAAATTAAACAGGAAATGTTGATAGATGGGAAATTTATTTAAAGTCATTTCAATCATTACCTCTTGTTAGGGTGAAAGAAATTGGTTTGAAATTTTTATAACCTTAGCGGAGATGTAATTAAAAATAGAAACGTCGACTTTAAAACTCTAGATGCAGAAGCAGATCATGTGATACCTAAATTTAAACAAACCGACATTGCCTTTTAAACTACAAAAAAAATATTTGTAGATCAAGCTCTATAATTACTAATTACTTTTTCTACCTAAAACAGTTTTTAAATTATAATCAATTTCATTATTGGATTATGTGGGTGTTGTTCTGAATCCCTCCTTCCACACTCAAACATACACACACAGGTAAATCGGTATTTTGTCTGTTCGCCAGTATATTCTAAGAGAAAACTAAATGAACAAATTATTGTTAATAAATTGATTGTTGAAAAACGTTTGAGTCATGAAATTTAAACTTTTAGCCATAAACCACGTGCTATCTACTTTCTTTCCTACATTCATACAAATTTCAATTTTCAATCCCATTCTTTCACATATCGAAATGTATTCTACTGCGGTATAGTATATTCTGTAACAAGTTTGGAATGATGCATATTCCACACGAATGGAAGTTTGACACCCGAGCCGAAGGCGAGGGTGGCGGTCCACGAGTGTGGAATAGCCATTCCAAACGTGTTACAGACTATACTTTCTCTACGACTGTATGTGACAATAAAAAGTAATAATAATAATAATAATAAAATAATAACAATACAATAATACAATACAATGCAATAATTCTCTATTTATATATTTTCGTTTTTACTTACTAAATTAATAGTAATATTTTGGCAATGGTTAAATGAGATATTTGGTAAATTACAAATATTTGACGATGTGGTACTTGCCACATAAGAATTTGATGACAACATTGTAGAATTCTGTGTGGAACTTCCTGGTGTAGGTTCGATATATAAATGTTCTAATATTTTATTGACAACATTTAAGCGATTTTGAATGGAATTGTCGATGTAGCCTTCGGCCACTTCAGTAGATTTCCATCCACCATGTCTTTTTAAAGTTTCTATATTGGCACCTGCATCTATCAACATGGTGGCAGATGTCCGTCTAAAGCAGTGGCCGGTGTAAGACTCTGGATTTTGTAATTGCAAGAAGGTAGCCACTTGTTTAGCCATATTACCTAGCTTATTTATACCCATAACTTGTTTGGTGCAGCGACCTTTTTGATAATTTACAAAGAAATTGTCTGTTGTAATGTTTGGGGGCCTTAAATCTGCGTACTTCTTAAATATGTTATAAAATTCTGCAGTGATTGTGAATTTTCTAGAAACCTTTGTTTTGGTATCAGGTACACTAATTAATACTGCATTTTCTAAGTATTTTATATCTTGAGTCTTCATTAAATATAATTCATTTTTTCTGCATGCACCCATGACGCCGACAATTAAAACAATCTAAATAAAAAAGAACAATTAATAGCAACTCTTCATTTTCTGTATTTATTTAGTTACCTTTGTCCCTAAATATAGGTAATTGGGCGCTTCAGTGATAAATTTTTTTACTTGTTCAGCCGATAATGTTTGAGATTTCTTAGCATGGTAACCATTTGACTGCCTTTTTAAATATGCACGTAGTCTTGAATATTGTGACAGATCAATTTTATGTTCAATATTAATCGTAGTTCGTAGCATTGAGTAAATTTTCCACAACGTAGAAGGTTTCATTTTTTCGGACAACTCAGTAAAGTAGGCAAGTATTACGTTCTCCGAAAAGGAATTGGCATTTTTCATTTTTCTCCACTCCATAAACTTATTGAAGGTATGTTTATAAATGGTTTTTGATTTTTCCGGCAGTAAATTACCCGTGCATTTATTGGCAATTTCTCTTAATTCAGGTGGTGTGCCAGAGATACTTTCGTCGCTAGACATGTTATTGCTTATTAGTCTGTGTTACTTGAAACCTAAAAGATGTTGTTTTTAAACTTAAATCATTAATTTATTTAATTAAATTACACTTACACTTTGCACAAAAGGTATATTTAAATAGAGATAATCACCAAAAAGGCACAGAACAGTTCAAGTTGCTTAAATCGTGTGACGCGATTTTTTAACTCAAGCTTTGACAAATTGAAAAAAAAACAAATCTCATAATAATAATTTTTTTCTGCCTCCTTCGATTAAAAATAAAATAGTTGCAATCGAGGGCGCTGGTGGTAGTCATTCCATAACAAGTAATTGTATGAATATTCCGTAACAGGTGTAAAGAATAGCCCTATTCAATGTTCAAAAATGATCGCAGAATGCATGTATTTTAAAACAGTCGTAGAGAAAAAATTTTATGTGACTGCTTCGGTACGTTTCCGACCTTAACACATCAGTTATCATAAAACACATAAATTTACCATTAACTTGATTTATTTCCGTTATGATAAACTTTTTGAAATTCGAAAACTTTTACTATTGTCGTAATTGGCAAATTTTAAAAGGACGATTTGCAAATTATTTTTTAAATGGTTGTAATTTAAGCAAAGCCAAAAAATAGTGTAAGTATGGAAATTAATTAAATGTCAACTAATTATAACGCGTTTTGTAGGACAATTAGAATGAAAAATTTTTAAACCGTGTTCCATTTATTTTCCTATGACAATTTCGTTTTAATTCCTATAATTAACAGGGTAGAACACGACAAATGAAACACGCCATTGCAAACAAACTGTTACAGCACTATCTAAATGCTTGCGAACTGTTGTTGTTGGGCAAAACTATTTCTGCTCATACGATCACTTAATTAAACGAAATTCAAAAAGGCGAATAAACAAGTTATTCCAAATGAAAGATGATTCTTACGTTACACCATACATTTTATTTTCATTCCAAATTTTATTCATTTTTAAATTTTAATAAATGCATTAAAACAATTCTAATGCAACAAAATTAAACATTTATAATATATGAACAAGAAAATTGTAGAAAACTATAATAATAGGAACGGCTAAACGGTAAATTAATATTTAAAAAAGGTACAGTTTGCTTATAAAATAATAAGGAACTTTTACTGAAGACTGTTAATGTTAATCATAAAAGTTATACTTTTCTGTAACGATTTTTGTAAAAAACATTATTTTGTCATCACTGTTTCATCGTTCCAATTGGACATGTGTGTTTCAATAAACATAAATCATAATTGTATCTGATTGTAATGAAAAGCTGCATCGGTTAGTAAAATAGTTTTGAATGACATACAATTACGTACTTCTACAACAAGAACATAATTTATTAATAATGGGAGATCTGTATTACGTTATAACTAATGGATTGTAACTTTTTTCTATATCTTCTAACTAATTTTAGTTAAATTCCGTTCGGGATCTTGAAAAACAAAAATTGGATATTTTTAAATGGTATATAATTATTATTTTAAATGGAAATAGTTTCAACATTGCTACTTCGCACAATAGGTACATTATTTTATTAAAATATTGATAAAATCTAAAAAGAAATTATTACAAAATAAATTTTTAGAAAATAACATAATAAACTAGAAAGCTCAGTAGCAGCATACTTTCCGAAGTTAGCCTGTTAGTAATGTGCCAGCTTCAAGAAATAACTTTATATTCCTCATTGAATCAAGTAGTAATATTTTTCTTGCACTCGCTCTCTCTAGTTGCAAAAATAACTTTAACACATACACCATTAAATAAATGAAATCATCATATTAAATGCATTATATAAAATGGCAATAATAACAAGTAGGTCATTGATATATAATATTATGTTATGTAAAAAACGAATTCTACCTGCACGCGAAAACGCATACGGAAAAAATGTGATACTTATCTTGTAGAACAAGTTTGACATTATATTTGTATTAAAACCCACTTAGTTAAGATTAATTAGTCAACACGTTAACGATAAATAAAAATAATTATTCAATTTTGTTTGCGCCAAAATTTTTGTAACAAACCCATGTATCATTGCGATAAAAGAGAACAGATTTTTCTCGATTGCAACAAACAGTGACTTATTTTACTCATTGTAAAGTCTTTATATGCTTTTATGAGAAATTTATCGTCGACACAACGTGCTCCAGGAGAAACTTTCCAAAACTGCAGCTTGTTAATTATAAGTTGAAATTTACAAGTTTTTTGCAAACCATAAATTAGTCGCTCTCCTTTTATTCTTGCCTTTAATTCTTGTTTTCACACTCTTATAAAGAACATTATTTCAACATTCCTCAAGTATTACTGTATATATGTCCTGTTATGACGAAAATCTCACTGGGATAGTGTCCATTTATTATAACATGGAAATGTGCAGAAACTCGATTTTCTTGGGTCACACAAAATGTTTCTTAGAAACTTGTTTCGGGTCGAGATAGAAATTTAAATGTAAGAAATTTCTTTGTTAAGCAGTATATGCAGTCTCAATTGATTAAGTGGTTTTCATGTTTTTTATTTGTAGGCAATGCAAGAATAAATTAATTTAAATTAAATGATTTTTATTTAACATTATTTATTCATGTCACAAAGTAAGTAAATAATAACTACCTAATTAATTTTTAAAGCTTGTTACTGTGAGCACATATTTATTGTGCATACTATTACCTCTATAAAACAATCTTTGGCGTTTACTTTTAAATGTTCAAAGACCAAGTTTGTTTCTTGTTTTTGTTTTATTATGGGCACATCACTTTTTTAAAGAAAATTTGATTTAATTTTGGAATCATAATCTTGTTTTGTGGCCCTCAACAGCGAGCTTAAATTGGCCTTTAAGGCCCGGTTTGCTTTAAAGTTGTTAAGCAGCAATGATTTTAATATTATTTTTTTCACAATAAATCACTCCAACAATTTTATTCATTCATTCGAATAAAAATTACGTTTATTGGAAAACTTGAGCATATTCTGTGGAGGCAATATTATGGTGTGGGCTGGTATCTTTTTAGGTACGTCCTCGCATATCCAACACCTGCCCACACAAATCCAAAATTGTCATTGTTTGTAGATTTGAAATGAATCTGATTAAAGCGAAAATTTTAGATACAACATTTACCCAGTGATAAATAGAGTGGAATACAATACATTCCAGAAGAGTGTACAAATCGCGAGTGGGACAACGGACGTATTCAAGGACAGCACTAGTGGCTAAGTTTTAGTAGAAATAGGCTGAGAGTACTGAACAGTAGCAGTTGAATAGTAAACTGTAAAAACACTGCCACAAATAATAAATAGCTACACTTATTTATCAGAACGGATAAGCTGATCAGAATAAGCGTAAATTTATTGCGTTGAAAGATTTGCTTAGCTGCTAGCTTGAAGCGCTAACTCGGCACATGCATTCAAAATGGCCATTAACATTCCCTGAATGCGCCCAATGTAAATTGGATTAGGTAATCCATTCCAGGCATCCAGGCAATTGCAAGTACTTTCAATTATAAAAACTATAAAATCAATAAATGTACCTACCTATTTACTTAAAATTAACGAAAATTTAACTGCACTTTACCGGTACTGACAATGAACAAAGCTGTTAATGGAAGGTGGAAAGGGCCTGCATAGTTAAGTACTAGTGTGAAAGTTCGAAAGATAGATATTTATTTCAATACACTCGGCATTTGATAATTTGGGATATAGTTTATGTTAAAAGTATTTTAGGTGTATTGTCTGCAGTAGCCAATATCTTTTTGTTCGAAGAGTAATCCCCATAGACAGATTGTGCTGAACTTAAGATGTGTTGTGAATATTACAGGAGCCAGCTAGTTGATAGGTACTTAGCTGCCATATCCGAAAACATCACGTTTTTTTCTTTTCACTGTACGCCTAGGGAATTTTAAGAAGCACATACCTATACAGCAAAATGGTCCATTTGCTTCCTCACAAGTTATTTTGTACAAATATTTGTTAAAGCGTACTAAATAAAATTTTATGTCAAAGTTGAAAATGGTTTTGCTACCAATTATGTTGATTTTAAAGCTAAATATAATTTCCCCAATTTATTAATCAAATGTGAACTTTTACAGTTTCTCGTTATTGAAACAAATCGCAAAATTAATAACTCAGAAAATGTTAAAAGCATCAATTATTCATAATTAAAGTACCATCAATTTTAATATGGTCTCAAAACATCAAGAATATTTTAGAGTATGTACCAAATTGTAATTAGTTAATATATGAAACAATACTTACGAAGTTCGAAAATTCATTTCCGAAAGATCACTCACCTGTAACAAAAACAACATATATAAGACTTTTCGAGCTAATTTAATTATGGTACGTGTCATCATTAATGTTCACAATTTACTTGAATTATTTAAATTCTGTGCAAATATCAATTATTGCAATATTACTAAAAACTACGTAATTTAACCTGTTCGGAGCTAATAAAATAAAATGTTAAATTTTGATGTTACTAGTTTGACATTTGACCTGATGGTAAGTATCCTACAACCAGTTTTAAAATTATATTGTTGTGATGGGATGTCCTTTATTTCTCCCAAAAACGTGCTTTTATAATTTATATTTTTGGTATTTTGAGCTGTGGCCAAATGTAGATTTACGTATGCGGTTTAAAGTTCAAGGCGGTCAAACGACTTTAAAGAAATAGCAAAATATAGTTTGCTTTTGTAGCCTGACACTTGATGATTTTTTTGCTTCTTGGAGTTCTTCAACATACTTATGTAAATTAATTTTTATTCAAGGTAGTTTTTGTAGCATATTTGGAATTTTGGAAATTTTATTAGACCTTATTATTAGACCTTAAAGATAACTAGCTATTACACGGCATAATGTCAATTATCTTAAATTAAATTACACTTCTCAATTTCCTACGATAACAATGTTACAATATTGTGGCAATAATTTAACATTTGGGAAAATAGTAATAGGAATCTATTACTGTAACCATCTGTATGTGTGTGTATTTTGACGTTTACTTTTACCCGTAGAAGTCATATTTACTTCATTATATATTATATTAGGGCTAGGCAGTGTTTGTTGAGAAATGTAACGTTTCTAAATTAACACTACTCGTCTCGTAATAGAATTTTATTGTCAATACCCCCAATAATAAAAAAGCTGCTCCTTGCAAAAATGTATCCATGCAATATCGACCTTTATATTTATGAATCCCAATCCACGTTAATATATCTGTACCACAGAAGCAAAACGATATATGTCCAAAATTGACCATGTTCAGGAGATTTAAATTAATGACTTAATATTTTTTGTATTGCCTTAAAGTAATGCTTGGAGATACATCATAATGCAACACAAATTCTAAGTTTGGACATAATTTCCCCTATAATGTGTAGATGGAATATATTTTAATCAATATACGTCAAAATTTCATGGTTCAAAAAAGTGAAGGTACATCGTTCTGCTTCTTTGGTACAGATATTTGTTTTGTATTTTATTTTTCAAATTCAGTAATAATGTAATTACTGATATTATCAATAGCCATAATCTTGTATTATAAATTGATAATTTTTTCATCCGTGTCACACCCTGTATACAATTTGTAATCAATTTTTCTATTTCTATGTAATGCAAGAACCGCTGCATTAGCTACATTTATTTTGTTCGAAAAGTTTGTGTTTTCTTTGGCGAGGATTTGATCTTTTAAGATGTAATACAATTTTTTTGTTTAAATAACAGTAAAATGTTTGTAAATTACAATCAGTAATTTTGCATTTATTAACAAAAATGTAAACAATTGATGGCATATAAAAGTTTGGAAAATATCCCATAACTTTGTAGGAGGTAGATAGAAAATAACAGTTAAAAAAAAGTATTTAGATCAGAGACTCCCAATGTGTTCACTGACAAAGCTTAGCCGATTAGCTACTTTTTAAAGAAGCTTACGAAAAAAGTTTGGTACATAGTTATGCTCTATTCGACCTAAAACATTTCGGATTAGCTGGATCTGAACTTGAATCTGGAGCTTGGCTTGAAGCTCTTCCATCTTGTAAATTAAGTACTCTTTTAGAAAAAAACTTTTTACAAATTGCAATTTCACTTAGATTGGGCATCAATTTCTGTCATCCTCATATCTGCTCGTGCGGTTCTTCTGTAGACTCGTTGGGTCATTATGGTTTATCGTGCATTAAAAGTGCTGGTAGACTCTCTCGTCACAGCTGTATTAATGACATCATTAAACGTGCTTTCTCTTCTGCCAACATCCCTTGTATCCTTAAACCTAATGGTATTCTGAGGGATGATGACAAACGTCCAGATGGTATTACAGTTATTCCATGGAAAGTAGGTAAATCCTTAGTTTGGGATTTTACTTGTACGGATACACTTGTCCCTTCTCATTTGACTGATTCTTCATTTTCTGCAAGATCTGCTGCACACTTGGCAGAAAATTTTTAGAAAAGAAAATATAAGTCAATTTCTGATGATTATTTTATCGTCGCCTTCGCTGTGGAAACTTTGGGTCCTTGGAGTGCTAATGCTCTTTCTCTCCTTGAAAATTTGGGGGGGGGGCGTATTGTGTAAACAACGGGAATTCCTCCAGCCAAAACATATTTGAAGCAACGAATAAGTTTGGCTATACAGAGAGGCAACGTTGCTAGTGTTCTTGGTACACCCCGCTTTCTTCTTCTCTCAATGAGTTATTTTATTTATTCTAGTTATTACTTATGTTATGTTATTTTACTTTGTTATTATATACATGTTACATTTTATTATATAAATTAAAGAGTATAATAAACTTATTTGTACTAATTGTAATGGGCAATTGTTTTTTATAATGTACCGTTTATAAAAATTGTGTATCAAAGTAATGCCACACAAAACTAACTTAACTTGCAGTGAATGGATTTATAAAATCCAATAATCGAAATTGATTTAAATATAAGTTAATATTAAAAGGAGGCATTTTTCTCTGTATCTGGAGGCTTGGGGTGGGAAACGTAAATATCAACTACTTAAATAAACCTTGGTTACAACTTCTGTTAACATTTCGTGTCAACCCAACCAACTAACATTTATATCGTCTGGCGTGACAAAAACTTCTTTTTATAATATATACCTACTAGTAAACAATACAAAATGCAAGTAACCGAAACGACGGTGACGTGCGTTTACACATATTATGTTATACATTTATATTATGTTATACATAATGGTTGTTTTTTAAATTTTCGCATGTAAAAATTGACAATGCTACGCAATACAAAATTTTCAATTCACGGATGCGAATAATTTTAATATCTTTATTACGAAATCTCAACAAAGTTGTTTGTAAATTGAAATTCTTACCTAATTTTGCGGCTCCGATTCATGTAACTTGTTGAACTATTTCATCGTACTTTGATACCGTGGCTTTCTTATGTTACTATTAATTACATTGAGAGCTTTCAGTAATAAGTCTTAAATTTTATCGTAGGTAATGTCCAAAGACGAATCTCGGCCTCTAATGCGACCTTATGTTTGTAAAAAATTCTATTCGCATCACCGAACCTTTATTGATTGCCGATTTCCCAAGAAATAAATGTATTACGAATCAAGATGAAAGCTTCAAACAGATTGGATAAATTGGAATTTTTTAACTCTGTGTTATCCCGACATTTTCAACAATTTTGTATCGCTTGAAACATGAACACTTTAAAAATTACTTGGACGTTTCATTAAAATATTTTCTTTAAAAATGTTCAAACATAACGATATTGTTATAGAGTTTCGTAAATGCAGCAGTATGCTCAGAACAATATTATCACTACATGTGCATTCAATTATCAAAGGCAAAGGGAACCTGATACATTGAAATATTGTGAGCAGGATACGTACCTATAGCAAAAACGTTCGTATTTGATATATAGCTTCTTCGTGTAGGCTACACCCGTCATAAAACCAGTAGGAAGGTATATAAGAACTGGTGTAAGAAATAAGTGTCCTACCTGATACCGGAGCAAAATAAATTATAGGTGTTGCGTTGCAATATAAAAAAGCGTATTATTTCAAAAGGGTTTTTCTGAAGTAACTGCAGTAATTATTACTAAAGAGTTACCTTTCTACAAAAATTTATAAATAAAATATATACGTACTAACTGTTTGTAATGCAAAGCGATTGAGATAAAAAATAATTCAATAAGTGCAAAAACTTAAATATCAAATAGACGATTTAAAAAATAAGTTGATGCGCAAACGACTTAAGTATGTTTTTACTAGGACAAAAATGCTTTGTAATTAACTATAGTCTGTTTTTCAGAAAGAAAGTTACAAGGCTGTAAAATATTTTTGTTTTGTTTATGTTGGTAGTAATGCACTGATATTAACATTTTACATCGGATGTTTAAGGTTGTGTTAGTAATGCCACTTCTAAATTAGAAAATATAGTGCGAAATGCTTCTGTAGAAAGAAGCAAATATGACCTTTTGATGAGGCAACCTTTGTCTTCAATATTAAATATTCTATGACAGTTAAGTGATTCTGTCAAAATTGTAATGGTTTTTTAGTAGGCATTAGGCAATGTAAATTAAATGAAATAATAATTTTGTAGTCCCACTTGGTTTCAAAATTGACTACAACATTTTTTTATTCTAGCCTGGCTTAATAAAACAACTTGGTCATTATTGTTATGTTTTCGTAATACAAATAAATTACACCACACTACCCTTGCTACAGGTACTTTGGAGTTGTAGTTTACTGAAATTCCTTGTGGTTCTGTCTCAAAGTAATCATTATATCACTTCAATAAACGTGATTATTAAATACACCAATTTATTAAGAAGTAATCTTCCTTTCTAACGGTTAATTTACACTAAATGACAGAAATTCCAACACCAAAAAAAGATGCGAATTTTTTTACCAAACTTGGTAGAAATGATTCAATTAAAATTCAAAGAAAAAGAACAAAAGATTAACAATTTAATTTAATTTTTATTAATAACGTGTTGGGCCGTCCCTACAATTTTACACTCCCTCATTCTTCGTGGCATTGATTCCAATAAGTGGTCGATATTCTCTTGCGGTATGGTATCCCTCAACCTGCAATTAATACCGGAAAGCTTTCAATTTTTAAGGGGGATTTGCTAAGTTCATCACTTTTTCCCGTAATGTCCCACACGTGTTCAATTGGCGAGAGAGAGGGCGGAAGTAATGGTATGGGGTGCTATAGCATATGGATGTAGGTCTTAGTACCATCAGCGTCCAGCGTTACGTTGATGAGGTGGTGGAACCCCATATTCTTCCATATCTTCAGCAGCTCGAAACCCCACTTTTCTAGCAGGATAATGCCTGTCCCCACATAGCGAGAACTTTTCTAAACCGTTTCAATGAGGTCCATGTCAGTATCTTGCCATAGCCAACCAGTTCTTCCGATCTCTTACCAATTGAACACGTGTGGGGCATTATGGGGAAAAACCGATAAAGTTAGAACCTCTCCAGCATGAATTGTAGGTTACTCTAGGACGACATCTATCACCTACTGGAATCAATGCCACGAAGAGTGGGGGATTGTGAAACTAATAGGGGCGGCCCAACACGTTGTTTATAAAAATTAACTAAAATTGTAATCTTTCGTTTCTTTGTTTTGAAATTATAATCAATTATTATCTTTGAATAGTTATACGTTTCTGCCAAGTTTGGTAAAAAAATTCTTACCCCTTCTTGGTGTTGCAATTTCCATGTCATTTAGTCTATATTAATATGATTGAAAATCATTGTTTCGATTAAAGTAAATCTCTCAGTGATAATGGCTTATTTAGTACAACATGAAATATATTTTATTAACTACTTTTTATAATACAGAATATTAACTGGAGAAGATAGGAAACACACCACGAACCATTAACGAGGGCCATGCTTTATTACTCTCCTCCACTTCGAGGCAGAGAGTAATAAAAAACATAGCGAAAGGAAATTAATTCTGTTCGAACACGTTAAATGCAAAAATTTTCTTAATTTCCCGATTGCTTGGTTGTCTCACAATAGCGTAGTTTCAATAGTGTTATTTGCTTATGCAGCGTTTGCTGTTTATCTCCCGTTTCAAACAAGAAAATGATTTTCAAGATCTGTTACTCATCGCTTTCTTTTCAATATCCAGAGATGTCAAGAAGTGTAAATTTAGTGTAAGTGGTTTCTATCAATTTACAGAAAATTTTAAAATAACATTTCAACGGCGACTGATCGTTTTTTTAATAGATTTCAACGTCTACATACAAATCAATTCGTAGATGAAACCCAAATTTAATTTTAAATTAAATTATAATGTTGTGACAGGAATGTTAATATTTGCCACTAAAGAAGATTTATTTCGCGTTGAAGAAAACCGCAACATTTACAAACATATACAGGGTGTTTCGTTTTGTATCAATAAAAAAGTTACGCACCTTTCAAGGAATCCTTGTAAAATCGGTTTTTAATTTGGTACGCAATACAGGATGTATGGGTAATCTTCTTTAGAGTTTCTACAAGAAAATTATGGTTAATTCGTGGAAAATGTATCCATACATGTCAGAAATCATCTCTATTTCCAACTTGATGGGTGTCCAGTACACTTTTTTGGTTCTATCCTAAATTGGTTAAATACCAATTCTGGAGAATGCTCGATCGGGGGGGGGGGGGTTCTGTGGTCTGGCCACTTCGCACCCCAATGGATTGTTTTGTTTGCGGGTACATTAAAGACTTCGTGTATGCTACACCTGTTAATACTCGCGAGGAGCTTAATACAGAAGATTCTAAATGCATTAACCAACATCGTTCACACTTTGAACACCTTTTTTAAATTAAATTTGTTATCTCATTAAAGTTATAATTTTACTTCTAATAAAGTATTTGTTAAAGTTTATTTTCTTTCCTAAATTTAAACATAATTCACATTTTTTGTCTGTCAGCTAAAAAATAGCATTAACATTTAATGTTCGTGCTGCGTACCAAACTAAAAACCGATTTTATAAGGATTCCTTTAAACGAGCGTAATTCCCTTAGGAAGCATTTTTCGATATACAGGGTGATGAAATAAAGGTGCCCGTGAATAGCTACATGTCATAGACGAACCACGAATTTGAGAGCCAAAATAAAATTTGTTGTCTTTTCACCAAGATGTAAGCTTTCCTATTGAGACAATAAAAATCTAGACGATTAACAATTTTGTAATAATTTCATTGTTAGGGTCTAAATTTGATGCAGTTGATGGTGCTTTTAAAAAAAAAGTGTAAAAAATCTATTGAAACCAACTTTATTACCGATGTCAAAAGTACGGTTTCTTGACTCCGAGGAAAATTTATCAATGTCGCAACATCGCAAATCTCCTAGGAAACGTTGGCAACAATAATTCACTTTCCAATGTCAGTTCTCTTGTAAAATTTAAACGATACAAGTCAAATGTCCTAAAAAGTCTTAAAATGGAATACAATATTAGTAAATATCTAGACATGTTTCTCCGCTTGGGTGCAGCAGATAATAACCCATCGGAAGATGCTACAGGGAATATGCTAGACTGTAGCCACATCGACGTCATCTAGATGCTAACGTAATTAGAAATGTGGAGCAAACATTAAGAGAAAATGGCTAAATAGTGCCGATTTCTGTAAACGGCAGACGACCTCGTGAAGTTCATACACCACCGTTGGAGGATGCAGTTGTGGAAGCGATTGAAACTGGATCAGGACGAAGCAGACACGGATTAGCGCGACAGTCACTAAGTCACTTTTTCGTATTCTGAGATATTTGAGATTTTATGTTTTAATTTGATCTGGAAATTACATTATTTCGTTTTTGACTGAACTGTTTTTACTAAATAACATGGTTAAGGACCTTTTAAACGGGAATCAGTAAGTGCGACCGAAAGTTCATCCATTCTTATCAGAAATAGCGCAAATATTAGAAAATCTCTACGTCACTTAGGGACTTATTGCATACAGCCCTTCAATTACCTGTTTGTTGTGTATTCTTGTATAATTACATTAAATTCTTTTGAAATAAAAAAGTTATGTCAACATGACAGTTGTTTGTTTTACGCAAGTGACAGTATCTGTCAGTGTTAGTTACTTAGATACAAGAAGTAGGCCTACCTAAAAGTAATTCTTTAGAAAAAGAAATATGTGCAGTATTGACACGTTGTGCTCTTAGACAAACTGTTTTAATTTTAAACAGAATCTATTTGCACCACTTTTGTTGCGATTTCCACAATGCTTTAACAGAAACCATTGTCCCAATATCAATCATGGGCACCTTTTTTTCATCACCCTGTATATGTTTATATTAATTTTTTGTTTCAAAATTTAAAGTTCTATCGCACATTTAATTTTCATGGATACGAAACGGAACACCCGTATATCGATAAAGTGTCGTTTTGGGACCAGATTTAATTAAGCAGGAGAAAACATCGTTGGCAACAATTTTATTTTTGTGTCACAAACACTAAACTTATCTGCATATCAGTGGATGAATTAACTGAATTCTTTTCCTTGGCCAAAAGTTTTTTGTAACATATAAAACTTCACTTATTGAAAAATCGATATGCAGTTGCAAACTGAGAAATAAGTGGCACAAATTTGCATCATTTCTCCATATTCTTCAGCCGCCGTAGCATTTTGTTCGGGAAGACTATCGTTAATCATCATCCACATAATGACGGACTGAACTGTAAAATTGTATCCATCAGAAATATACTTTCAATGTACCACACAATCCGTCAAAATCAATCAAAGTCGTTCCACCTCCACCATATTCGAGTAAATTTCAGTACTTCCTTAACATGTTTCGGTTAATCTTGCCCTTTTACTTTGTTTTTGTGATTGTAATAATCTGCTTTCCTTTTAGATGGATGAGTCAAAAGAAAATTAAACCCTGTGAAACTACTCTCACTCGAGTGTGTGCAGAATTTATTACTATTTATGTAATAACTGACACTACCGGTTTGTTAAATGTTTCTGCTACAAAAAATTAATTTACAAACCAATACTGTTCTTAAGTTCAAAGTTAAATTATTTAATGAAAGAATTATTCATCGCCCATTGAAATAAAGTTTAATATATTTCTATTGCATAGGAAAAGAAAAATTATAATTTTATCTGTAAGGCTAATTTTTAAAATGCCATTTGAGAGCTGTTTGGCGGTTCTTTTGGGCTCTTATTTCACAACTTATTTTACTTATTAACGTGAATATTACTTTAGGTCTCACTATCAAGAGTTCCAAAACCACGTACAATGATTGTCAATAAAATTCGAGTTATGGAAGTTTCGCTATACAGAAAATGCAGCAATACGTTATTTTTTATAACAAGGTGAGCTGTTATTATATTGAGAATACAAAAGTGCGTACGTACAGCATGGAAGAGGTATATAATAAATTAAATTAATTACGATTCCTGAAAAAGTAATCCATAATCTTATTTTGTCTTGTGGAATACCACTTCTGTCTCTTCAAAATTTTTCGGTTTGCTGAAAGATATTAAGATGTCTCCAGGGGGCGTTTTTTAGGTATTTTATATCAAAACTACTAAAGATTTGAGTTAACGTTAAAGTATCGGTTCGAGTTGTAGAAATATTCGAGTTAGGGAAGTTTGAAACTTTGACTTGAGAGGGCTAATTTATATAAAAGTAAATTAATTTCAATATCCATAAAAACACTTCGACTTAGGGAATAAATTAATTTGTGGAATTTCTAGTAGAGCGAGTTCCACTATTTCCAAATCATTACAGTTCAACAACTACCAAATTTAAATTGGCAGTGACATCATCAAACAAGTGCATCAATATTACTTTGACTGTTTGGTAAACAACAAATGAGGAGATCAAAGTGAAGACAAAGATGTAATTCTGTTAATAACCATTATTCAAGTTCAAAATGGAAACGGACAGGCCACAACAAACGTATGTACAGATGCGCCGAGTTTTGAGTACAAACGTGCAAACAAACTAAATAATTAAATTACATTTCTGATACAGTGTATATTTCGCATAAAACTGGGAATTACCGGTATTGTATCGTTTACTGCGCACAATCCCCGCCACAGAGTTCGTTAACCGTGTTCACACAAGGGAGACTATACTTGTCCCCGTTCTTTTACTAGAGCGTTTTAATAAACTCCATATACGTTGTTCCGTTCTCGAAGAAGTGTCTTATTATTAGAGCTGTCGATTAAGTGAGCTTTCACTGTACGGAATAGTACATACCGAGGCGGAAAGTATTCCTGTCGAGAGAACTATAGTTTACCGAAAGGCGTAGCCCTGAGGTGAACTAATTCTCGAGACACAGGAATTGTACTTTTGCCGAGGTTTGTATACTATTTTATTCACAATTAATCATTTAATAAAACAAGCAACATTATAATAATAAAAAATAATTAATAAATAATCAATTGCGTTCATCGTCCATGCACGTGAGAAAAGTTGGTTGGATACTCTAGATATGTTAATTTGACATTTATAGTTTAAATCGATAGTAACGTCCTCACAGATAGGAAATGCTTTCATTTCTGACCGATTACGTCTCATTACTGACTCATTTTTTACTATTTCTGACCGGTTGAAGTGTATTCATGGAATCGCTCACTTTCCAACCTTTATGGGGTTAGAAAAGTTGTATGTTACTAACTGATTGTGAATAAAAGCATTAACTGCTCATATAAAGCGAAAAGAACTCGTAGTGACCCTAAAAATGATTAAAAATAAATAAAATTTCAAAATAAAAAGCCTCATTAATATTCAATTAAGTATGCAAAATTTGGGTACCCTCACATAATTAGCAGTTTCAATTTTCGGGGTAGAGGTAAAACTCGGCGCACCCTGTACAGGATCAAAGATGGTAGGATAAATGAAGGAATAAGAATACAGAAGTTTCTTCAACTAATGGGTAAAATTCTCCATTCTCTTGCAATGTCTACAAGTATAGTCCTTGACAAAAAAAACTATGTGACAAGTTTGAGGTTTTCAAAATGTCAATATACAGGATGCTAAAAATATCATGAAAACAAAATATTGGACAAAATCTTGTAACAATGCAGAAATTCTGGTTAACACTAAAACTTAAGATTATAATGCTTTGTCCACCAGTTTGTGCAAGAAAAAATAGACAGAAAATACCTCCATAATAAAGAAAAACGAATTTTATAAGTAAAATGTTTTTTTCTTTTTCTTTCGACTATCAACAGCTGATTGTATCTACGACCGCTCAAAATATTTTCGTAGTTGTCATGATAAACCAAGTTCTTAAATTCTTTAGGCGTGAAATTTTTTACACCTTACCTTCTCTTGTAAAAAGTACGAATAACTGTGATAATCGATAATTTTTATTAGGAGATGGCATTCAGAAGAAGGACGAATTGCGATCAGGGTTTGGTGATTTATACCTACATATTCAATTTCGTAGAACTTCATTTATTCAGCAGACATATTCTTAAGAACAATTAAAAATTAGTTATGATTATTCGTCACTAAAATGAGCACATATTTTGTATCTAATTATAAGAAGAAACAATTCATTATTACAAAACTAAAAGTAAGATACAATTAACACTTCTCATCAAAATTTAGTTCAAAAATTGTAATCATCAAGCTTCGAAAAACCAAATCTCCTATTTCAAAGCGGAGGCCTACATACTACTAATGCCACCATCAATGCGCCGAGTGAAGTGGCGTGTTCGTTAATTCGGGTCGAATGATAAAATGAAATCACCCGAAAAATTTCCACAACGTTAGAACTCTGAAAACAAAAGTACACCAAAAAGTGAATAATTTCGCTCCTTAACCATTACATTGAAAATTTCAAATTGGTGCTTTTTAAGGCTCTTTATTCAAATCGTAAATCTTCGCTTGTTTGAACCGAAACTGATGTTCCAATAAAGTGACCCCAATGCGCCTCTCTCAGAAATCACACATTATCTCACAGATTATTAAATTTTATTACCAAATAATTTATTGTCTTCCATTTACATTTGCAACGACAATTCAATATTTCGTAACGAACATTCGAATGCCGTAAAATATCTTGTTTTGTCGATCCGGGCTTTTTGCGAGCAATGTAATGCTCCGTTCATTACCCCTTTATTGCAAGAATAATAATTGTCGACCTATAAAATTTTGGTTAAAAAATTGTCGCTTTATAGACCATAAAAACTAACCTATCGAAAAAATTTGCGTTTGAACTTTGAACCGGTGGAATTCCGAATTTATATTTTAGTCGATTTTGTAATTGGGCCAAGCGTATGAATTTTCATCAAATTGTGTTAACACTAACTTAATCGTAACGGCCCATTGTGATAAGCCAATGCGAACCAAAATACCCATAATAACTCTCTGCAGTAATTATGGCAATGGTACTATCAGCAAACGGCAACATTAAACTATGACCATCTAGGCGCTACAAACGAATATTAAACATTAATATGCAAATACAGAACACGTAGCGTAAAAGCAGTAATATTTAAATTTTGTTACGAATTTAATTAATAAAATGGAGGCAATACTGAATGCCAGAAAATAGTATAGTAGTAAATTATTTAGGTGGAGAAGTGTATTTTTATATGACTTTTATATTTGTCATAACTATAAGGAAAAGGTTTACCAATATATTATAAAAGTTTTTTTTTTATAAAATATCTAACATTCTTCGGACTATTTTCCCAATAAGACTGAGGGTTATTTAGCGATTCATAAAACACCTCAAAATTTTCAATCAAATTGTAAAAATTCAACCACTGAACTTACAATTCGCCGCCGATCGCCCTACATTACATATAGTCAACATTCCGGCTAAACGTGGGCCGCCACATTATTTAACGTGTTGCTTCAACAATCTGCCTAAACGTTAACCAGCCGGTTTACAAAACAAATCTACATTGTAAAGCGTCTAGCCGCTTTGTATTGCGGCGGATTCTACAATATGGCTGCGACATATACACCGTGATTCAAGTAACTTTCCGAGGCATACGCCCAATGCATGTAACCCAATATTCAAAAATCGCAACATGCTATGATACAAAAAACATATATTTAAGTTTCGTATGTTTGGAAATCCCTGACAGAAATAACTGTCAAACTAATAATTTAAATCTGCAAAATGTACTCAAACGATGAACAAATGGATATGATCATAATCTAAGGCGAGTGCCACAAAAATGCAGTTGTTACAGCCAGATTATACAGCCAACATTTTTAAGATTCGTGATGTTCAGCGATGAGGCAAAATTTTCGAATAATGGAGCAGTTAACCGCCACAACAGTCAATATTATACCTTGGAAAATCCACACTGGATACTACAAAGCCATTTTCTAAACGTCTTTTCAATCAATGTGTGGTGCGGCAAAGAAGACGATGACATTATTGATCCCTATTTTTTGAACATAACAATACTTGCTTCGCTAAATTATCTTCACATAGTTTTCATTTTCATAACTTTTGTATTTATTTTAAATTCATTAAAATAGTTCGAATACATTTTGCAAATTTAGATTGTCAGTTTGACAGTCATTTCTGTCAGGAGTTTTCAAAAATATGAAATTTAAATATGTTTTTTGTATCATAGAATGTTGCGATTTTTGAATATTGGGTTGCATGCATCGGGCATATCCCTCGGAAAGTTACGTGAATCACGGTGTATACAATTTTTTCTGCTATTAGTAATATTTGAATTAAAACTATTTTTTATTACAAATTATCAAACAAATATATAATGTTTTAATTCCCATGGCACGGCAGTTATTTGCAAATAGGTGATTTCTTGACATAAAAGTTAAATCTATAGGTTTTTGGCCCTTTGCAAAAACATTTTGAAGGTGCTTTGCAAAAATGATGAGTGAAGGTATAAATTGTATTTACACCGCCAAAAATTCGAAAAATTGTAGCTCATTTACTTAAAAGTAAAGAGTATGTTAATTAAAATAAGATTTGCCGCGAAAGTGAAATACTTGCAGATGGTGTATCGTATGATTATACAAGTACTTTTGTACTTTTGGTAGTTAAGGGAACTGCTAAAATACTTTTGACAGAATTGACATTCAAATATAGGTTAGTTTGTTAAATTAATTAATTTAGTTAAACAACGATTTTAGTGCATGAAATGCCATTAAATTATACCTGCCTATTGTAGCAAATCGTTCTAGAGGTATTTTGTTTCCAAAATTGTAATAGGATCACCAGAAAATGTATATTGGTTCATTATTGACCAGTGGTTAATAAAAAAAATATATATACTTGTCACAGAACAAACAGTACTAAAATTAAACTTCACAGCATTCTAATGGACTTACATCCAAATGATACGCTGTATGGCTAGTAATAGAAAAAAAATATTAAACCTATCCAGTTGTTATTATTTATAATTCACAGTTATCGTTTGAATTATTTATAACTTCCATGATGCTTTAAATTGTTATCATTCAAGAGACCGAAAAAAATCTGTATCATTAATTTCGTTTGTTGAAGAAAAATTTACGACCAGAAGTTAAAATAATCTGCTTGTGTTAATGATATGTGAGAGAAAACCAGTATTTGCAACAACCGTCACTTTGATGTTGCACTAAACAAATTTACTTTTAGACGTAACATCGGTAAAGGAAAAACAGAATTAATGAATTTGTTTCCGCAAAAGTGAGGCACTAAAGCGCTCTTTTGATACAGCTAGAGTGACAAACAGAAGTTATAAAATTCGCAATTTGTCGGGTTTTATTTAGACTAGACTAGATATGAATAAAATCCTGGTGCCAAAGTGTCTATAACAGATTATATGCAGCTGTGTAATAAGTTGAATTTAAAATCCTTCAAATTTTCGTCAAAATAAACCAGCCACTTATTTTCACAACGTCTATAACCACTTGACAATAAAGTTTGGAGCCGTGATTTTTTCAACCGGATCCATTTTTTATGGATCAAC
Organism: Dascillus cervinus; assembly: GCA_949768715.1. NCBI lineage: Eukaryota > Metazoa > Arthropoda > Insecta > Coleoptera > Dascillidae > Dascillus > Dascillus cervinus. The sequence continues at coordinate 11,935,196 of OX458316.1, read as the reverse complement.
GGGGATCATTTAATTTATTCAAATCTATGTTAATAATTACGAAACTACAAACCACGAAATTTCAGATTGTATTTAAAAATTTATTATAATCGAAAGTAACAAAAATTCACTACAATCTATACAAATTTAACCGGTCGGCGTATTTTTCAAATGGGGGATAGCGAGATCGAATCTGGCATAAATTTCAACAAATGTCGGTACGTATCTTTTAAAACATTGCTGATACCATTAATTTCCATGTTTTACATTAATGGTGATTTCAGCGCAGATAAGTTGAATCATCGAATAATTGATGCGGAGGACTAGAAGGAAATTTGCGTTGATTTTAAAATGTCAAAATTAACAATAAAGCCTTCACCTTTCTAGACAATTTGAAAATCTTGCATTCTCAATTATCGAAAAATAATTATTCTAATGTGTTACAATAACCTGCTTTCCAAGAATATGCTAAAACAATGCAACAGTTGTGGGCGGAACACAAAGAATTTCTTTTTCCCCGTTTTATTTACTCTTATGCATTTGTATTAGCGAAACGTTGCCTAATCTTGAAAACCCATAAAAGTTATATATTACCGCATAAAAAATCGATGCAGAGATGACATAAGTTTTTGTGAAAGATTCTTTATGGCAATAAAGACCTTCACAACAACGGCCTGTTTGTATAAAAGCCGAAAATTGGTTGTTAGAGATATCATTCATTTCGTGTCTAGTTCCTCGATAATTACATAAGATGAAGTTCTTTATCGTAAGTAGATGCCCAGAAATTGTGCAACCTAAAATAATTTTTAATTTTTAGTTATTTGCGTTACTTTGTACAACAATTTACGCTGAAGATAAGAACACCAAAGATAAGAAGAACGATAAACGTAGTCCAGGGTACGGTGGGTTCTCAACTGGATCATTTGGAAGTTCAAATAGCATTGTCGGAGCAGGGTTTGGTACAACACACAGTACTGGATTGTTTGCCGATAAATCAGCCACTAGTGATGTACATAGCAGTGGCCTATTTACTAATGATGCACATACGAGCAGTTCAAATGGTATTGTAGGAGCAAGTTTTGGTACAACGCATAACACCGAAACATTCGCCGATCATTCAGCTTCTAGTGGTGTACACAATAGTGACCTGCTTACTACTGGCGGACTTACTGGCAGTTCACTTACAAGTGGTGGATTTAATGACCATTCATTCTCAACTGGTTCATTTAATGGCGATAGTGGATTCAATGGTAATTCTTTCTCCAGTGGTGCCTTTAATGGTAATTCGTTCTCAGGCGGTACTCTGAAGAGTGATGCACTTACAAGCGGTACTTTCTCAGGTGATGCATTTACAAACGGTGCACCGCTCACGAGCAGTACTTTTTCAGGTGAAACATTTGGAACCGGTTCTTTTAACAACGATGCCCTTACAAGTGGAGCCGTTTCTGGTAGCACCTTTGATTCTGGCTATGGGGGAAACTTCGGAGTGCACGGACAAGGTGGCAACGTTGGAACTGTACAAACCATAGTTAAACATGTTTCAGTACCACAACCCTACCCAGTACCAGTGCCTCAACGAGTTGAAGTCAGGGTTCCACAACCTTATCCTGTTCACATCGAAAGAAAAGTACCGGTTGAAGTACCTAGGCCGTACCCAGTTACCGTAAAAGTGCCACAACCTTATCCTGTACACATCGAAAAAAAAGTACCAGTCCAAGTCAACGTACCATATCCAGTTCCTAAGCCATACCCAGTCACGGTAAAAGTGCCACAACCTTACCCAGTTCATGTGGATAGACCTGTACCTGTTCGTGTTGATGTTCCAAGGCCATATCCAGTCACCGTGAAAGTCCCACAGCCATATGCAGTTCATGTGGAGAAACCGGTAGCTGTCCCTGTCAGAGTCCCAGTTGAAGTCCCAAAACCGTACCCAGTAACCATAACACGTAACGTACCCTATGAGGTTCAAACTCCAGTTTACGTAAAAGTTCCTCATCCAGTTCATGTACCGATTGAAGTACCCAAACCTTACCCCGTCACCGTTACTCGTAACGTACCTTACCCCGTTCAAACCCCAGTTTATATAAAGGTTCCCCATGCAGTTGCAGTTAACGTACCAACACCAGTTTACGTAAAAGTACCACAACTCATTAATGTTGGAGCTACGACAGTTGATGATTCAGTTGCCGTTAACACGGGGTATTCTGGTTCCGTAGGAAGTTCTTTTAACAATGGATACTCATCAGGATTCGGTGTAGGCAGTACAGCAGGAAGTGGAATTAGTACTGGAGTTGAAAATTCCGTTGGTTATACGTCTGGATTGGGATTAGGCAGTGGAACTAGTCACACACTCAACAGTGGACTTGGCAATAGCTACAGCTACGGGCTTGGCAGCGCTTACAATTATGGAAATGGCTACGGTTACGGAAACGGCTATGGAAGCAGTTCCGGAAACGCTTATGGAAGCGGTTTTGGAAACGGTTATGGAAGCGGTTTTGGAAACGGTTATGGAAGCAGTTCCGGAAACGCGTATGGAAGCGGTTTTGGAAACGGTTATGGAAACGGTTACAGTTACAGCGGTAAACTTTCCAGCAATAATGGTGGCTATACCGGAACTTATATCCCCAGTTCGCAGGGAGGACTGCACGGCAGCACTTTACATAAAAAATAAAAATTCACATTTATATTATTGTCTATTGTAATCTGAAACTGACAGTTTGTATTTTAACTAAATAAAGCAACAAATGTTAAAAACGCTCGCTTTTATTATCGCCTTGAACGAATAAAAATAAAATTAATTACCGCAAGTCCTAAACTTTTAATTACCTTCCGTGAAAAATGGAACACCTAATTCATAAATCTACATATCGCACGCACATTTAAATATGTGCACGTAGAAGGAACATAAAAAGTCTGCGTGAACATGCGAAACGAATTCCATTAATTAGTACAATTTAAAGGAGTCAATTTTCACTGTCTTTGTTAAGGAGTTTCAAATAATGATCTTGAACTTTATCAACATTATTTTTGCATATTTAAAGCGATTAATTGCAAAATTAATTCAGAACATCGAAAGTTACCCGTCACTATAATGATTTTTATTGACCATGAATATTCAGTTCTGAGAGAAAACTCGCCTATAAAATTGGTTGGGGTCAGAGGTTATCTATTTGAATAAAAATAATATTAACAGAAATATCGCTGCAAAAAAAAAAAAAAGTCGGACTACTTTGGCGGCAGAAACAGTCGGCAACAAAAACGTAACAGTGCAACTTTTACAAATGAGATAATCCTTTTCGGCGTGATTTAGATGAGTTCGTACATGCAGGTGAAAGTAAAAATGAGACAATGATTCACGAAATGATCATTCCGATCACAGATACAGACATATAACTTCCACATAATATTTCATTACGACCGCAAGTGGACTACAAAAGGATTAAAATACATAAATTTTAAAAAAGTGAAAGAGAAAAAATTGCCGGAGAACCTGTTATTTTATATCAGAGCATCCTCAGAAAACCGCTTCTACCGATTATACAATTTTTCTCTCTTGTTATTGAAGAAAGTGAATTTATCGATTATTTATGTTCGGTTTATTTCTTTGAGAAATTTTATAAATACTTGCGCCGTTATTTTCGCAGGTTTCCTCTCATTTAAATTTTTAATGTTTAATCCGTTTAAAACTTGAAGTGTTTATCAGAGAATTATTAAAAACCATTACAAATAATTAGGTGGTGACATTAAAAACTAAAAAGAAATTGATTAAATATTTCGATTATATTAAGACAGTTCCGATAAACGTATCAGTCGGTATTATTAAATTCATTCCACTTTCATAACAGGAAACAATTACAATACAATATGTTGTTATATATATTTTATTTTATTGTTCTAATCTGACTGATTAAAGCTATGGAAACTTATAATACCTTGTATTAGTCGACATGTTAAATAAAGTACGAACTTCCTCAAAGTTTACGTTTCTTGGAAGTTATCAGCCAATAAAGTACCAAAACTAACATTAATTAAACACTTGCAGCAAATAAGATAAACAACTTTAAATCTGTGCACCTAGTAGTTTTAAAAAGCACAGGCATTAAACAAATTAGAAAATTTTAAAAAATTAAAAGAACACTTGTGTTGTAATAAAAATGTACGTAAAATCATTCCTCTAATATTCACGAAAAAATATTTTAAATCAAGAATTGTGTCACAGCTTAGCATAAAAATATCTAAGAAAACTCTTTACCATATTTAGCTTATCAAATATGAATTTCCCGATAAACTCGACGAACAGCAGACCAAGAATGGGCCCTTAAAATATTTTGTAGAGAGGGAAGTAAAATCACCAAGTGTGTGAAAGTGATATTGGGTGGCTCATCAGAGGTGTGGTTGTCTATATATAACGTCTGGGTATTTTGCTTAACAGTATTACACGCTTCAGCCACCTTCTTACACATGAATATGGAACTATACGCGGTAAGAAATAAAATTATTTTGTGTAGAAGTAAATAATAAATTTTGAAATTTTCCAGGTGATAGCCCTTATCTTGGTATCCACTAATCTAAGCGAATGTGGTATTATAAAGGGAGATATCAATACAGATTTAACACCACCTTATAGTTCAACATATTCAACCGGATACGGAAATGGTTTTGGAGGTCACGTATCAGGTACCACATTAGGAATTTCGTCTAGCATTGGAGGAGTACATGCTGGTTCTCTGGGGACGGCAGGACTAGAAACTCTAGCAACATTAGGAAGTGGTAATGTAGGTGCAATAGGACATGGTTCCGTAGGAACAGCAGGTAGTGCAACATTAGGACACGGAGTTGGTGGAGGTCTTTTAGACACTGGATCTTTACTCGCTGGAGGAATTTCTAGTGGCGGAGTGGGACTTGCAGGAGGATTTAGTGGAGTTGGAGGTGGCTTTAATGGAGTCAGGGATGGCTTTAATGGAGTTGGAGGAGGCTTTAATGGAGTCGGAGGAGGCTTTAATGGAGTCGGAGGAGGATTTAATGGAATTGGAATCGGAGGAGGCGGCGGTATTATTAATGGTGGAACAACCGTCAGCCGTTACACTCAGCAAATTGCTATTCCCGTACCCCAACCATATCAGGTAACGGTCGCTCGTCCTGTAAGCGTACCAGTTCCTGTACCAAGACCGGTAGAAGTTCCACGTGCAGTGCCAGTTTCTGTTCCGCATCCAGTTCCTGTTACTGTAACTAGAACTTATCCTGTTAATGTACCACGGCCAGTGCCAGTTGCAGTTCCTACCCCTGTTTACGTTCGAGTACCACAACCACGACCGGTTCCAGTACCTCAACCGTATCCAGTTACAATAGCACGACCTGTAGCTGTTAGAGTACCAACACCAGTTATTGTAAACGTACCAGTTCCAGTTTCAATTGGAGGTGGTTATGGAAGAGGAGGATTAAGAGGAAGCCTTGTTGGCCTGGGTTCCGGATTGGGAGGATACGCAAGTGCTACTGGCTATTCTAGTGGATTTTCTGGAGGATATTCAGGAGGATATACAGGAGGATACGCAGGAGGATATGCAGGAGGATACTCAAGTGATTTAAGTGGTAGCAATCTGAGTGGCTTATCTTCATCATTCGGAGGTGGAGTAGGTGGAAGCGACGTATATAGCAAATATACTGACAGTCTGGGAAGCGGTCTGAGTGGTGGCTACGGAAATTCCTATTCTGGAAGTGGAAGTTATTCCAATATTGGAAAGTATGCCTCCAGCAATTACCACGGGAGTCAAGCTTACGATAGCCATGGTGGATATAAGTATTAATTTTCCACGCGCTGATAGTCATTTAAAATTGATAATTGTATCTAGTCGCAAATGTATACCAGTAGTCTATGTAATTTGCATTTTATTATGTGCGTTTATTTAAAGAAAAATATAGCGCAAGTATGCAAATTTAATATCATCATTTACATTTTTGTATGCAAACTTTCGTATAGAAAGTGCTGCACACAGCTTATTGTCACAATACATGTAGACTTTAATCATAAAAATAAATCTCGCTACCATTAAAAATAAAAAAAATCTTATTCTGAAAAATCCAATTATAAATGAAAGATTATTAATTGAGAATCTAATGGAATCAATAGGGAGTGTCCATTTCAAGTAATTGAATTACTCCTGCAAAAATGTTCGCAAGAAAAAATACGAATAAAAGAAAAGACTCGAAGTGTTATCCTCTTAAAATTTCAATCCCATAAGTAGTGAGACTATGGGACTACGGGAACAGCGGCGAATTAAATTGATTCGCGGATTTGATTCTCGGATTAATTGATCGACGCCATCTTTAATTACACCCCTTTAATCACAGATGTAATTACCCTAATTACCGCGTAATTGATCTGATTACAATTGATCTGATTATAACCCTTTAATCACAAATGTAATTGTCCTAATTACCGCGCAATTGATCTGATTATAACCCTTTAATCACAAATGTAATTGTCCTAATTACCGCGCAATTGATCTGATTATAACCCTTTAATCAAAGGATTATTCTAATTACGATGTCAGGCGTCTGCACTCCTGCGCATCATCTATCTCCCTCCTACACATGGTTGAACACTCCATCTCTCTCAGACACATTGCATAAGCGTACGGACAGGAATTTTCATGTTTGGCGCCGCACGGCCAAAGCGTCTCCACTCCCGCGCCCCATCCATCTCCCTCTTACACGTGGTTGAACACTCCATCTCCCTCGCACACATTGTATAATCGTACGGACAGGAATTTCCCCGCCAGGCATGTCTGACGTCACAGCTGTTGAACTCCCCGCCAGCACCCTTCCCGCTCTAACTCACAGCTGTCAAACTTCCCGCTCTAACCGAGAAATTTTTAAGTGAAAAAAATGCTTCGCTCCGGACGGGCTTCGAACCCCAATCTCGGGGCTACAGCAGGCAGTCCATTACCGCTGAGCCGGCAAGCAGCCCTACTTAGCGTGTATTCAGATGTTATATAACTATTTGTAAAATATAAAAAATAATTGAACTTATTTAAAATACATGCTTTTCCATACAAGTGTTTTATAATACATCGGTGGGAGATGTGCGAAAAATAAAATGATTTTAATTGTTTAATTTTAAATAGAATATGCAAACTACGTTCTTTATGCGTAATTTTACAAGCTCGGAGATGTCTAGAAATACGCGTCTTTGCAAGCTCTGGCGAATGCATGAATTGGGAGATGTTTGAAAAAATAAACCAGGATAATTTTACAATGTTTTTATTCGTACATACATAAAAATAATTGAACCTATTTAAAATACATGCTTTTCCATACAAGTGTTTATAATACATCAGCCTTATTAAGCCATGAATTAAATGATTTATCGAAACCTAGCCACTTAACAAATACTTTATCGCCGCGTCTACGTAGAATCTTTTCAACCAGGTATACATCGGGGTATTGCACCTTCATCAGTTCCTCTTCATAGAATCCGCCCTTAATAGGTCTGTCCTCATAATCACTTAGATTGTATGTCGGCGGGTTGGTATTTTTAATTGCAGTAACGGTGAATATTTCAGTTGTCCAATTCGGAGTATAACCCTTTTCAAAGATGTGTTTAAATTTGCTAACACGAACTTTATCGCCGGCTTTAAATTTCAACTTTTTCGCAGGTAGCATGCGAAAAGACCTGTACACACGCAGTAAAATTTCTTCGGCATTTTCACTGTTGACATCTCTAGGCTTCATACCGATTGTTCGATGTTTGTTGTCATTGTAAGTTGATACCAATTCTTGCACAATATCCAACCATTTATAATTACCACGCAGGCTGAATTGCACCCACATTTTACTTTTTAGCGTTCGATTGAATCGCTCACAAATTGATGCTTTCAAATTGCTGAATGTTGAGTACATATGGATATCGTGTTGCTGCATGAGCGCCTTAAATTTCAAATTATAAAATTCTTTGCCGCCATCAACATGTAAATTTTTCGGTATGCGCCCCCTTGTGAGTATCGACTCCATTGCAGCAGCAATATCTTCTCCATTCTTGCTCATAGAAGGTGCTGCCCAAGCAAATTTTGAAAATATGTCAATAACTGTAAGCATGAACTTGTAACCATTATTGACATCGGCATAAGCTGTCATGTCAACAAGATCAGCCTGCCATGTTTCATCCAAGCCACGAATGTCAAATTTACGACGTTTATAATTTCTTCGAGCCGGTTTATGAAGTTCCTCAACAACCGCTAATTTCTGCATTGTCACTCTAATGCTTTCAGCCTTCGATCAAAACTCATAGTAAGCTCAGAAACTTCTGTCATATGCTTTTGAAGGTTGATTGTGCTTCTTATCGTGTATGAACAATCCATTAATACCGCTCGGAAACTTCAGTCATGCGCTTTTGGAGGTCTGCATTGGTTGCGGCCAGTTTTTTGAAACTATCTTGTAATTCATGAACGGCGTTTGAAATGCTTGTTATGAGCCCATGATTTATATCGTTGGCTGTAACTTGTTGCGTCAAGCTATTTTGTATGTCAGACTGAAGAGTTTCAATCTTTTCTCTATTTGCACTGATATCACTATACACAGGAACCATGTTCTGAGTTATAGTTGCAATTGTATTATGCATTAAACTCAACACAGTGTTGAGGGTTGCGGCATCGTTGCTCTCCAGGGGTTCGGCCAAGTTTCGCAATCTTCTATTTTGCGTGTTAAAATCTCCATCGGCAGTCAATTGGAATCCAATCCCAGGAGGACCACGTATGCTGCTGTTTTTATTTAACTGACGTCCAAACACATCAACACTCATCTTAGGAATGACTAATGTAGCCAGCTTCACGTAACTCCTTGATAATCGATATGATTTCATTTGAATGACTTGGATTTCCAGCGGCCTGTGATGCTAGGAGCATGCGCAGACGATCAATTAATTCATTAGGATCATCCCAGTATGTGTAATGCGCTCGTTCTCCCTTTCGAGCAATCATGAATTCTGGTAGTATACCGCTCCCTTCATGCTTTGTGGGGGCAATCGGCGCAATAAAGTTTTCAAATTTCAAACTTTTATCTTTGCGAATGTTTTGATTTATACTGTAGTGTTTTCGGTGTGCATTTGTTGCGGTGACGATTTGACCATAAATTCGCGCATCATCGTGACTCACAAAGTCTGTATCTGGCGACTTTTTAAACAATAATTCAATCAGCCCTCTGGTTTTCTGATACTTCCTGTCACCCACATAAATGAAACTATTTTCAAAACGAATCTGCGAATCACCAATCATCATACGATCATTGGCGAGTTTGCGCACACCATACGTAGTATCCAATTCCTTTTTATTCTTTTTCGCTAACATTCTTAGATATTGTGCGAGTGAATCATCATCAGCATAGGGGTCCACATCTTTTTTCACAGGAGCATCTTCCATCTCAGTCTTGATTTCAGTTTTAATATGGTTATTCACGAGCTGCTGTAGAGGAACCACCACAGGTTTAAGCGCTTCACTCATAGCCCTTTCAGCAGTCTCTCTACCCAATTTGATTATTTTATACTTTTTCCGAATCGCATCGCTAGCTTTAGCGATTTGATGGAGAACATCAGCATGCTCTTGAAATTTCTGCATGTTGACGCCATCACATTCAAAACGCTACTGTGCACATCATCAATTTAGATCGTCTTCATATAGCAGTCGAAACCCTTTCTATACCGCCCCTCATTGAGTTCACTATCTTTATCGATTACCAGAAATCCATGCTTGTCACTCCAACATGCCGAACACAATTCTCGAAAATTCGCATAAGTCATGTCAGTATTAACGTGATCATCATAAACATGTTTGAGATTCATATCGTCCTGTTTAAACAGCACTAATAGGTTGGCATTATCACGAACTAGATGCTTAGGAATGCGTGCATATGTCTGGCATAAGTAGAAGCAATCGACTGTTTTATGGCGACCCATACAGAAGAATGCTCGGATATTTTCTTGCTTCTCGCATGCGACATCATCAAAAATCATTATGGAATTGGGGTGCGCATCATCTGGTCCAACCACTTGTTCATGTTCGCTGAATGGGAAATACTTGAGTCCATCCACAGGTGCGAGTAATTGCGTTAAAATTTGATATTTTGGCTGATTGAGTGATTTTGAGTAGACATACACATTTTCAAATCTTAACCCGTTCGGGTGTGTTAGCAAGGCCAGTAGAGCGTTGGTCTTGCCACAATTGGATGGGCCGCAAAATATTGCACGCACACTATTCGGTAATAATTCGCCGTGGCGTTTCTCTTTATTTGAACTAGTCTGTTGCACAAGGCCATCGAAATTCAGCATGGGTAGTCTGCAGGACTGCTCCTCGTAGCTAATTTGAGCCATGACTGATTGAGAAACCATAAATACCTGCTTTATAAGTGTTTGTTCCTCAGTCATACATCAGCGATGCTTACGCACACATCGATGGGGTGTAAACCAGTTGGTGTGAAAAAACATCGTCCTCGCGGCAAGGGGGTTGTAAACAGTATTATAAACAAACTACCGGTGGAGCTTCATATACCCGGTTATCAGTACTGCGGACCTGGCACAAAATTGTCAAAAAGACTTGCACGAGGAGATCCGGGTATTAACCCGCTAGACGCAGCGTGTAAAGAACACGACATTGCCTATTCTAAAGATCGTGAAAACTCGGATGCTAGGAGGGTTGCCGACAAAATACTGATTGAGAAAGCTTGGAAGCGTGTTTTAGCCAAAGACGCAAGTGTCGGCGAGAAAGCAGCTGCTTGGGCCGTAACAAATATCATGAAGGCTAAAACAAAATTCGGTATGGGTCTAAAGAAAAAGAAGAAGAAGTCCTCGCCCGCATTGCGGAAGATTGTTAACGCTGCCAGGCTGGCAATGCTGCCAAGCAGGGATGCCAAAATTGCTGTCAAATCGGCACTGCTGGGCGCTCGAAAAGCTGTTAAACAGGCCGGTGGAAAATGCAATGTGAGATCACCGCGTATTCTTCCAATCCCAACAAAAACCGGAGGTTTTCTACCATTTCTCGTACCAATCTTTGCGGGTCTTAGTGCCGCCGGCGCGTTGACAGGCGGCGTTGCAGGAGTTGTTAAAGCTGTGAATGATGCTGGCGCCGCAAAGCGGGAACTAGCGGAAACTCATCGCCACAACAAAACGATGGAATCTATAGCTCTGGGAAAAGGTCTTTATTTGAAGCCATACAGACAGGGGTTGGGACTTTATCTGACTCCAAAAAACTAATTGAGAAGCTGCCACGCCGAGCGTTGACCGATATCGATATACTTAAATATGCTAAAAAGTTGAAAATTCCACATTTTCGCGGAGTATACATGCGGGATGACTTACCCAAGAGTGGCCCTCGAAAATTCGAGTCGGCAATAATTAACCTAGATGATGCTGCTGGATCTGGAACACATTGGGTTGCATATAAAAAGATTGGTGATAATGCCATCTACTTTGACAGTTTCGGAAATCTGCAACCACCTAGGGATCTAATCACATATCTCGGTGTTGGCAGCGTCAAATATAATTATATTCAATATCAAGACTATGACACATATAATTGTGGACACTTGTGCCTCAAGTTCCTATGCGGACTCCTATAAAAGGTTGGCATGTCAGTATTGGAAATCACAATAGTAATGGATTCGTTTACGTTAACAGTGTCGGGTGCATCATCAGTGCTCGAGGTTCAATATTTTCCACCAATCGAACTCTCGCCACTTAATACATACACCTTGGGGTTGGTAGAACTGCTAACATTTAACTCGATTCCCAATATAGACGTTGGGAACAACATGTTTTACATCGGCGATCAAGAAATCACTTTACCCACTGGTAGTTATGAGCTAGAAGATATCGAGAAATTTATACGAGAGGCTTTGATTGATCAAACTGTCAACATCAATATCAGACCCAACAACAATACACTTCATAGTGAAATTATGTGTAATCGTGAGATAAACTTTGAACATGCTAATTCCATAGCTAACCTTTTGGGTTTTACACCGCAAATTCTTAAACCAAACGTAGTTCACATATCGAACATTCCTGTAACCATTCTGAAGGTAAACGCCCTCAGGGTTGAATGCAACATCACCGCAGGTGCCTATATCAATGAACGCAAAGTGCACACAATCCATGAGTTTTTCCCAGTCGTCCCACCGGGTTATAAGATTGTGGAAGTTCCAACAAACGTCATTTATCTACCGATCACAGTGCGAGTAATACATCATCTGCAGCTCCGATTGGTCGACCAGGACGGGAACTTGGTAAATTTTCGCGGCGAAATTATAACTATACGACTTCACGTCAAGTCATCATCATCATCATCATCATAAAAATGGTTATTGTATATAATGCAAAAATTGGGCTGGGTTATAAAATTGAATCACCATGCCCAAATCAAGTCAGTCAGCGTGTATCACCCAAAGTGATAACACGTCAAAACATCGAGCTTCTGAAGAGTCTGGGCTTCAAAGTGAATCCTTTTGGAGGAAAATTAAAGACCGATTCTGCTGCTGCACATTAATTATTTGTTTTCAACCATGGAGGGGGAGATCTTAATGATTCACGCGCCGGTTGTTTATGATGAATCCATCGTTCATTGGGAGAGTCATACACATCAGCCCTACGCATCGTCAACTTTCAACAACAGCGATGAGATTCGCATAGCCATCCAACATCAAGATTTGTGTTTGTTGCCGGGCAGAAGTTCGTTACACATATCTGGTAAATTAACCAGGGCCGATGGTGAAACAGCAGTTCAAAGTACAACTTTAGTCAACAACGCCATCTGCCACCTCTTTGATGAAATACGCTATGAATTGAATGCGGTTGAGATTGACCGCTGCAAGAATGTCGGACTCACGAGTTTCATGAAAGGTTGTGTGTCTCTAGGTCCAGGTCAGAAACCCCTGCTCGAGAATGCCGGCTGGTTTGATATTGATAAAGATGCTAAAAAATTAATTAATGATGCCGGTTACTTTGACGTATCAATACCTCTGAAATTGATATTGGGTTTCGCCGAAGACCACCGTCGAATCATCATTAATTCTAAACATGAATTGATTTTGACGCGTGCGAACAGTGATGCGAATGCCGTTGTGCAATCTATAGCCGGCTCAGCGGTAATGGGCTGCCTGCTGTAGCCCCGAGATTGGGGTTCGAAGCCCGTCCGGAGCGAAGCATTTTTTTCACTTAAAAATTTCTCGGTTAGAGCGGGAAGTTTGACAGCTGTGAGTTAGAGCGGGAAGGGTGCTGGCGGGGAGTTCAACAGCTGTGACGTCAGACATGCCTGGCGGGGAAATTCCTGTCCGTACGATTATACAATGTGTGCGAGGGAGATGGAGTGTTCAACCACGTGTAAGAGGGAGATGGATGGGGCGCGGGAGTGGAGACGCTTTGGCCGTGCGGCGCCAAACATGAAAATTCCTGTCCGTACGCTTATGCAATGTGTCTGAGAGAGATGGAGTGTTCAACCATGTGTAGGAGGGAGATAGATGATGCGCAGGAGTGCAGACGCCTGACATCGTAATTAGAATAATCCTTTGATTAAAGGGTTATAATCAGATCAATTGCGCGGTAATTAGGACAATTACATTTGTGATTAAAGGGTTATAATCCGATCAATTGTAATCAGATCAATTACGCGGTAATTAGGGTAATTACATCTGTGATTAAAGGGGTGTAATTAAAGATGGCGTCGATCAATTAATCCGAGAATCAAATCCGCGAATCAATTTAATTCGCCGCTGTTCCCGTAGTCCCATAGACTATCTACTCCCATAAATACCTACTTATCTTCAACATAAAAAGACCAATTTTTCATTTTAAATTACATAATCTTGGAGAAATTAACAGACGTATAATTATTTTTTTATAAGACGAGAGATTTAGAGACGATTAAAAAATGGAACTTTCAAAATGTATTAAAAATGCTGCAAAGAATTTAAAGCCCATGCCATAATATATACCCATTCTGCAGGGAAAGTTGAAGACAGTAGAAAACAACAAAAATTTGTAACATTATTATGAACTACATGAATCGGATTTAGGCATTCAACTTTCTCATTGCACTCCATAACAAATGAGATCTATGATAATAAAATTTCTTAGTGAAATATTACATCGCATCGGCCAAAAGGCCGCACCTTGAAACGATTTATTGTTGTATCGGATGCAATTAATTAATCACATAAAAAAAGAAATATGTAGTCGAAAAATAATTATTATTGTTGCGTTAAAATATTAAAGTTTCCAACGAAATGCCGTTATTTAATATAAATATTAATTTATTTTCATTATTTGTGGACATCATTGATAATTATCGCATGTACTCTTCCCTGGTTTAATTATGTTTGTAATGAATGTGTTATTATATGTGACAAACCACAGGCCTGCAACCAAAAAGGTGTTTAGAAACCATTAACTGATTCTGATAGATTTTTGGATGCTGATTTCAGGAAAAATAGTAAAAAAGTTCCATCACGTACCATTTCTTCACAAATTGAAAATTTTGATTTTAGTAGCCAAAAAGTTGAAAAAACAAGAATTCTTAGTATTACTATAGCTATTTACGTTCGAATTGTTTGTTTGTTGTTTTTTTTAACCTTTAACCTTTTAAGTTTTTCTTAAGTTTTGAAACAACTTCCTGAAAACATTTTTTTTTTAAATAGAAAATAAGGGTACTTTGCTTAAGGTCAATTTCATGTTTTGTAATTTTTGGAATACCCTGTACACTAGTAAAACTTTGGCAACTGTTTATGCCTATCCAGGACAAGCAAAACTTTTTATAAAGAATAATTTTTTGGCGTAAAGTTGAAAATAAAAATGTTTTCCCTTTTGGCAACCTCTTCTGTGGACACACTGTATTCAAACCAATTTTCTGTACGCAGTGTTCAAAAATGAACCCGTTAATGTGTTGAACAAGAGGGTGGCATTTTCGAACATCTATTATAATGCCTTAATCATAAAATATGTTTTTCTAAACTTTCATTCTCGGTTTGCTGGGGCAAAATGTTTTTGGTAGTTAATTGAAATAAAACCTTAATTAGTTAATTTAATAGTATTACTGTATTAAGACTTTTTTATTCAGAATTAAACATCTCTTTGAAATATGTAAAAAGTATAGAGCATTCTGTTTAAAAAAATATTATTTTCTTGAGTATCTCGAGCAGTTGACGTTCGATTATTTTTTTGCTCCCATTATGGCAATCAGCGAAAAACACATCACTCAATGTTTTTTTCTAATTTAACCGACTTTGTAGCTTCAATAATAACAAAGTTAGCAATGG
Source organism: Dascillus cervinus (assembly GCA_949768715.1). Classification (NCBI taxonomy): domain Eukaryota; kingdom Metazoa; phylum Arthropoda; class Insecta; order Coleoptera; family Dascillidae; genus Dascillus; species Dascillus cervinus. The sequence goes on along the minus strand of OX458316.1, from coordinate 11,919,923 downwards.
TGAACACTTAATACAACTTGTATGTATAAATTTAGTACATTTAAATCTATTCGTTGAAACAGCAATTTGGAAAGAATGTACATCATCAGTAAATAGAAATTATAACCAAATAAAATAATACGTTAAAAATTTATTTTTTCTATTGCTTTCCTTAAAATATCAATAGTATATTACATACCCAGGTGGAAGGTAGTTTTTCAACGAAGTATTTTATTCACACCATTATCGAATTTTAAATACATAGTTACAAAACAAAATGTAAGCTTTGTGGTAAAATCTTTTATCAAGTTAGTGATGACTTTCATTTCTAAAATTGCCAAAGCAAGTAATTCCTGATTTTTTGAAAAAATGTCATACAACACTCTTTAACGAGAGGTTAAGTTCTCAACTTATTATTATTTTCAATTAACAAAACCGAATGTAAATAAAATCACTACTTTATCAGATTGATTTGCGTTTGTATTAACATTTTGATCTATAACCGTCAACTTTTTTATATAGGTTCTTCAATTAAATTCAAGGTTTTGGTGCAAGAACTGCCTAAACGCCATTTTTGGCGAAAATCACTTACCATCAACTTCCCTTATCGTTTGATGTAATAATTGACCATATATCTCTCATAAGAGATGTACAAAGCGGAGACATAGGGAGCTTATCGCAAACCAAAAGGAATGGCAAAGGAAAATAAACTCAGCTCTACAGCCTTACAGTTAATTGTAGAAGGATTAAAAGAATGAAATGTATCTTTCATATGTATTTCAAACGCAGTTTCCAAAAATTATTAAAAATCAGTCTTTCCTTGTTTTCTCAAAACGAATGTTGTTTTCTTGCACCAAGTTCTTCAATTACTGAAATTATTTTCGTATTTTCAAAAGGTGGATTATTGGCATTTTAAACATATGATTTAACAATTTTATTTACTTACAAGTAAAGGATGAATATGAATAAATTTCGTTAACAACAAAAGTTGTTTTCAAATTTTCAATTTTCCTTTACTCAAAAATTAATCATGTGAGATATCAAAATTTTCATGCTGTCATTTTGACAATTTGAAAATCAATAAAAAACCAAGAAAAAACATGGATGATTGGGAATCGGATTTGGTATAAAATAGGTTTTTTTATAAATTAAAATCTACAGGTTCGTTAAAGAACAATTGTTTCGACTTTAATAAATTTATTTCATACTTCACTGTATATAACATAAAATTTCCAATCATTTTTTAGTTTAGATTTTCGAAAGCGCTTTGCTTTATTTCTAAAATCACCGTTTTCTAATTGATGTGTTAATCAATATTTTTTTAAATTTTTTGAATTGATAATAGGAAGTCCTTCTGATTAAAATGTTATTATAACAATAATTTTTTTAAAAAGTTTCTGGGATTCATTGGCCAGCAGTGTAAAAGTCCAAGATTTTTAATTACTAATTGTTGTATATGTAACCGATCAACTTAAAACTGCATATTATTGGTTTTTGATTAAATATTTTATTATGGAAATATGTATCTTAATATTCATAGCCATACCAAAGTTAATTTAGCATCGAAAAGTTTACACAGAAATCCGATCCGGTAAATTTAGGTTATTCCTGCGAACCTTTTCCTTCGTTTTCAAAACAAATTAAGCTTTGTGGATGGAAATAAGGTACGATCTGCATTTGGCACTACTCTTTATTGATTTTAAACTTTTATTGCCGTCATATAATTACACGAAAGATTTGCACGCTAATCTATCTTCTGTGAGCAAATCACAAACAAATACAAAATCAACAATTTTTTGAACGTTGAGCGAAAACTGTCTCAGACATTTCAGAAACGAGGGGGAACGTGATAGGTGAGTAATGAAATAACGGTTACATTATAGGTAGTTACAGGAAGTCATGAACCAGAGTATCAATTAAGTAATTACCAATTAATTAGTCGACGTTATAAAGGTGTCACCCCGCTAAAGTGGCAATAATTAAGAAACTGAGGAGAAGATCGGCAAAAAAACACCCCAAAATTTAACGGATCCGATAACGAAACGATAATTTTCTCGCGAGCTAATAACTTTAATTTCATTATTTTAAGATGCGTTATGTTAGTCGAGACTTGTTAAAATAACGTTTCAATTTTAATTGAGCATCATCCCGACGCTCTTAATAAATTTACGCTGAAACTCTACTCATTCTCCCAAAAATGAGCAAATTTTTCACGACAACAGTCAAGCCCATAATTTACGCTGAAAATTCCAATACCCTTTTTCCAGCTCATTACTTACATTTCACATGTGCGTTACGCACTCGACCTCTATATGCATATTCGTTTTGTCATGTAACGGTGACATTTCCTTGATCCTGTAAAGCTATTAATCCTAATAATAGCGTACATGTTTAATCTGTCTTTTGAAAATTTAATCCTATAACTCTTTTATTTTCCTGTAAAAATTCGATCTGAAAATTTCAATACTTTTCAGAAATAATATCTGTGAATGATGCAAGTGTGAACCTAAACTAACAATAAGTTGATGATTCCCTCTTGCAATATTAATAATAATTACTTTATTTTGTATTATTATTACCACTTTTATATGCCTGTATAGTAGAAAATTATGAGAAAAATATTTAAATCGAAAGGTGCATCTTTGGTCTTATTTATTGTGATAATTTGTTTTTCTTTGGTGAAATTTATAATACAATAATTATCAGGTTTTCAAATATATACCTTCTCACTTCCATCATTTCCAAGAAGTGGTTGTATGTGGGTTTTAGCTAATATAACTTATACCAACCCAGTAAATACAGTCCACACATTGTAAGATGGCGAAAGCTCTGGATGCGCAGTAGAAAATTAAATTAAATTAAAAAATTAAATGTTACCAATGGTGGGTTTTTTTATTTAATTTTGCTTCCAAAGTATTAACTTTCTTACTTAAGGCAAACTAAGGTTTAAACAGAAATATAAAGTTTATTTTATAATTTGCCATTTGCTTATTGTACAAAACCGAAATGGTCTAAAAAATAACTCGAGCTACCCACTATTTTTATGTTGCATTGGAACTTTAACTTTTCAGAACGATGTCCGAATGCAGAATCGACTTGCGCCGGGTTTCGCCATCCTATAATGTTTGGACTAATACTTGTATTCTATTTTCTTTTTCAGAAACTTTTAATGAGAGTATAAAACTTTGAATTTTAGGAACATTTCTATAATAGAGTTAAATGAAGTTTGCTTCGTCGACAGCATAAGCAAAACAAGTTAATGGTTTGGCCGACAGTAGAGGCCGCTTTACACGAAGTCGGTATCTATTGAAACAAATTGCTAGCAGGGAGTTAGCAGAATTTAGTGGTTATTGTATTAGTAAATATCTACGTAGCTTGGAGAGACAGGTAAATAAACGACCATTTACTTTCAAATAAATCTTCACGGTAACAATAAACGTGTTAAACAAATTGGAAATTTTGATTCAACGTTTATTTGACCAATAATCTGTCCTAATTAATAAATTACATAATTATTTTACTTTCAAATATAAAACTAAAACATTCAATGACGAACACAACAAACACAAAAAACTTTACACTTCAGTAGAAGTTGATCTCAAAATAACGGCATTCGACAAATTATATATTAATTATTTTTATTTAGTTCTAAATATATTTTATATGATGTATATTGCAGTAATACTTCATATTTTTCATATAATGATTTATTAGTAAAAAAGAAATGTATAAGTAAATAAAAATGTTAATTAAACAGCCTAATTTTTTGTAAAATATTTTACCAAAGAAGTGTCAATGTAAAATACACTGTGATTTCAACATTATTCTTTAAGCAGAATTCTTTCTCATTTAAATTGTTAAAATTGTATTTGTACAGCAAAATAAATAATAAATACTTTAGCAATATACTCGAAGGTCATAAAATTGTCTATCTCCATGCCTTACTATGTTCGACAGCCTTCCAGAGTACTGTATTCTCTTTAAATTGATCTTAGAAATAAATCTGCACGTACCTAATAAATTCTAATAAACAATTTGAAATGTTGTGTTATAAATTTTACTACTAAAATTTTATTAAAGGTAGAAATTCGTAATATGTTTAGTGAGACTTAAGTATTCAGGTGATAACTTGAATGCCATTTCGAGAACACAATACAGGATATTTATCCAACACAAGTTGTACCTACTGTGTTCTATTTTTTAATTTAAAAAGGGAGTTTTAAATTCAATAACTTTTATCGTAAATCTTTCGGGATTTATATGAAACGCACTTTTAATTTGACACGTTCGGTTATGGCAAGCCATATTGTCAATCAAAATCGATGACGCATTTGATGAAAATTTTTTCAATAGGTTTGTATAATTTCCTCCCTCAAATTCCTTTTGTAGCCAAATAAAAAGTAGCAAACATCGAAAATTGTACGCTGCTCATAATTCTGATATCGATATAAAAATTAAGTTTCTGGATAAACATTAAAACGTAAAACTTGAATAAAAAATACCAATTTTTCTAAACAAATTTTAGTTTTGGCTAATCTTATTTGCAGAATATTATCTACTAACTTCTTTGTATTTAATAGAACTTTCCTTAACGCGGTAACACTGAAATAAGCAAACGGTTTGGTATAAAATAAACACAATAAGTAAGTAAATAAAATTAATATGTACTTACGTTGAAACTTTTACATACAATATGTATGCAACGACTGCGCTATTAATTACAGTGGTTGCATTTTTGTGCAATTTTCCGCAGTGAAATGAAAATTTGGTGATTGAAAATAAGTTAGAAAAATAGAGCAGCATTAAACTAAAATGCATTCTGGTTCCATTAGTCGCTCCGATATTCCTCATAAATTCGTTTATTTGAACAATTTTCACAAATATTCGAACTACAACAATAAGTTAATAAACAAGTAAAAATCTTATTTTGGCCACTCTATATTTTTGATGTAATCAACACGTCAGATTGAGTTACAGTAAATTCAGGTCTGAATGCTTGCATGAATATTTTCTCATTTTAAAATCCCCGGAGTTGCGTAATAAAACCATCAATCAATTTATTATATATTTCTGTTAATGGAAACAGAGGTCTGCTTACGACTATATTGCCCTCAATAGGTAAATGTGGGATCCGAGAGAAAATTACCGTTCAGTATTCATTTAGCGCCTGTCCGCTTCTATAGCGAAATAATTTACGGTTATCAAATTATAATAGTTTCGGTCGGTGATGGTTGAAATATAAGCTAATAACCGCGATCATTAATTTAATTCGAAAATATTCAAGTGTGCAATTTGGGACTGGCAAATAACGACGTTTCGAAGATGAAAGATTTATGTCAAAACTGGGCCTATGCAACTTGAAAGGGGATCAGAAAACGATTCAGAATATAAAACAGAAATAACGAAAACGTTTCAAAGATGAAACGGGTAAATTTATGATATATTGCATAAATCATCAAAAACAAATTTTTTCAACCCGACTCAAATGTGAAACTATTCATTTTAAATTATTTTATCTGTAAATTAATTAACCAGCATACAGATTTCTTTGAACGTCAACACAAACTGCACTTTCAACCGTCACATTTTAATATCAAAGTGCGGTATTTTTAAAGGAAAAAACACTAAATTAAATATTTGTTACTATTACAGTTATATTTTATTCCTATATCACCTTACAAATCAAATTTGATCGATCATTCAGTTCGCTGGGAAACTTGAGTAATTTTCAGGATCGGTGAAAGGCCTACCAAACATTCTATGCACCAATCGTCCCTTGAAAAATTCTCGTTTTCCTTTGCAAGAACGTTTCGAATGGTAATCATAAAAGTAAATGCTTTCATCTAAGTGTCAATAAAAAGATAGCATTGAATAACCTTCTGGTCATGGCGAAAATTTCAGTTCTGAATGTTTTAACAATTATTGATGATTCCGACAGGACAATATTGTGATAAAAATGTGAACACTTGAGTTTGTATTGGTTCCCCGGCGGTAAAATAGAAGATGAAAAGTTTCAGCTTTTTCAAAATTCATTTGAATTAATAATTAATTAATTAAATTGACAGTACTCACATTCATAACGCGTACGTTACAGTGCGCTTCATTATTGCAGATTATACTTTACAGTTGAATTGGTGCAGCAAACAATATTGTAAAAATTAATTACTAAAACGAAATATTGGTTAAATTTATCAACAAAATTGCAATGTACTGATTAATTAATCCTAAATCGCAGTTTGAATAATTTCTACTGAGATCACTTTTAAAACACCTCTTTAAATAAAACCACAAAATCTATATACAGCAGTCTCCATAAATAAGTGTATAGTTTGAATAATGTAACTCTTCTCAAATCTTTTCTATCGACAAAAATATTGAACCTTCAATGATTTGAATTAATATCCTAGTTACATAAAACAAGATATTATAAAATAGCTTCGTATCTAAAACCCGAAAAGTACTTCTCTGTAACACCCTGTAGAATTAAAAAAAGATATATTTACAAAATTTGTTGTTCTCTGTTTTCTACTTGTAATTGATTGCAGATATTTGATATAGGTACTTAGTACACATAAAAAGTTGAGTAAAAGCTAAAACTGAATTCCATAAATACTTTCAAGCTTGCTTTATTACACCAAAATGTTCGACCAGTCGAGGTAAACAATACTGAGCACAATGCACAATATTACGTTTCATGTATTACATACATCATTACTTTCAATACAGAATTTCAGCGATGAAATGAATACATTTACATTTACATTTAGTTGATATGAAGTTACTCACAATGCCTGACGTAAAATCAAATTTTGCTTAAGGCAATTTCTGAGAAATCCTGCGCATCTTTATTCAAAAAACACATTCAAAGCACTTAATTTAAAAATATTCTAATCTCAAATCTAAGTCCATTGATTTTAGCAATTAAGCAAGCTTTATTTCTTCCTGTTCGCACTTAACTGTGTGTAAATTTATGCAACTTGTTGTATGTGCTGCAAACCAAACTTTATCAAAAATCAATTTGAAATTGCCTCGAGTATCGACTCCCAGTTAATTAAGGAAACATCAGTAGCATTTAAATGGATTAAGCACAACAAAAAGTAATAATAAATTTCATGGACATCGTACAACCCTTTACAGAAAGCTCATTGTCCTTTTCAATATAAAAAGTCAAAGAGTAGGTGTATAGTAAATGGAAAACTTCAACCCTCATCAGCAAATTTGAACAAAAAATACCTAAGTGAGACCTACCTCCATATTTCAGCAAAAAATTTATAAAACTTACAATGAACCACATAATGAAAGGTTTTTGTACAGTTTGCAGTAGCTGAACCGTATATGCTTTTATAAATGTAATTACGCACAGTTAAAAACTTTACCGCGTATTCGTTCATCTTTATCCTTGCCACCATTCATTAAAGCATCAACTTTCCTTTAAAAAAAAATTAAATGTGAATAGTTCTACTCACCTAATAGTGCTTGGAATAAGCGCGACTTGAAAATTCTAATAACTCTTTCGATGGCCAGCCGCAGTTGTTTATCCTGGGGTTTGGTAAGCTTGGAGTGGTAGTCTTCCAAAAGCTCGAGCGCTCTATGGGCCTCTGAAATAGAATCACGCACGTTATTGCGAATATCTTTCCCACTGATAAAATACGATATAACTAAAAATTTTCTCATGGGTTTGAACTTTTCTCCGCACTTTTTGTCATCGGTGAGCTGTTATTGACGTGAAACGCGCCAATGACTTTCGAAGTAATGGCTGATGATGGATCCACCGACAAATTACAAAAAATAAAAATTTTGAAGCTTTTCCCGTAAATAATAAAGCAATTTTCTTATCAGCGATACTCATAAAATTTGTAATTTCTTAAATTGAAATGGAATGATGCATGGTTTATCCCGATCATTAAGGTTGAATTTAAGGTAAGCTAGATGAAACTGTCTGCATTAAAACAGGAAACTGACGCCTTTACGGATAATGAACACAGGACAGGAAATCGTGAAAGGGATGTGTTGATTCAACTGTGAAAACCTATTGAGCTTATTTAAATTTTCCATCACAATAAGTAAGCAGCCGTAGTAAATATGCACCTACAGCTTATTAGTTTTAAATTTAAATATCTGCATTTTCTATGATAAACATATAAAAACAATTGTATAATCTTCTTGTTACGTGCTTTTAATCGACGTTGGTGGTTTACATTGCAGCATTAAATAATGTAATCATAATATAATTCCTAGTTTTAGTTTCTAAAACCAGAAATCTCTGTAGATATGTATTCAAACATTTTATTGATTATTACCTCTTTCTAACCCAAAATAATAAATAAATTCAAAATGTTGTCAATCTCTTTTGCACCTACAATGGAATTCCTCTAACAATAAGTTCGAGTTAGAGAAACGTTAGATTTTTGTCTATTATTTACAAAAATGCATGTAAAATAAGACATAAAAACAGATGGAGCTAAATAATAGAACAAAATTACATTGAAACATTTTACTAGCGAAATCTTCGAAGAATTCGAATTAATATTAAATTATCGGCTCTTGATATTAAAATATTCGACTTATGGAAGTTCGGAAATTCGATTTATGGAGAAAATTTTGCATTCGACTTTTTATTGTAAATGCATAGCTGTTTAAATACTTTTGTAACTTTAAAAACGATTCATTTTACAAATGGATTAATAATCCCGTATTAGTTTAGATTCGTGTTATCGCTAAAAGTAAAATGCTAAACAGAAAATATACTAATTTATGTTACATATTTACTCCATAATTTATTTAAATTTATAGAGGGTATTATAAAGGTCTTCTTCAAAAGAAATCCTTTAGTAAAGGTCATTATTCACACTTTGAATAGGGTAGAATAATGTATAGCTCAAAATTAATATTCACACAATATGCCTAAATGTGTTTTAACAGCTAATCACTGTAAAACGTACTTGCCCCAAATTAAAAATAATTCAAATTATCTAACACAACTGTACCTGAAATATTTCCCTAATCAAAGCTAACTATAGTCATTCATTGTTGTATAGAAAATTTTTAAATAAAAAACTATAATTGGACGTCGTTTTGATTACCGAACGCCAGAAAATAATATTAAATATGAAATTGTCTTGGCGTTGTTTACTTATCCTTTAGCCCGAACAACTCTCTTATTGTCTGAGATAAATGTTCGACATTTTTTACATATCCCTAAATGAACGACAAAAATGCTCAATTTCCTTATATGAACGGCTCATAAAAATTTCTGTCCAGCCAAATAACTATAAAAATAAAAAAGTTTACACTTTACTACAACAAAAAATAAAAAAGCACAAAATTATGATTGTACTGCATAACGGTTTGCTGTACTAATTACTTGACAAGTAACTAACGATATTCCTACTAAAATGAAAGCTGATGTTGCTTGTTAAAAACACGGCAATCAAGGAAACAAAATATTTAAACAGATTTTCGACGGTAATTAAAAACACTCTTCAACAATTCCTAAACATGCGTTACTGCAGGTATAAACATTTTGTAACGAAGTAAATATTTTTAAAAATTGCATTAAAAAATCATTATTCCAATTAACTTCGCGGACTCTAAAATTCTTTGGTACGCAAACACCGGGACGGTATTTAATTAACGTCACATGTAACAGTTTTTAAATATTTAAAGAGAGCTTTGACCATAATTAAAGCAGCACATTGACATCACGGTTTCTTCTCATAGTGCAGATACTACAGCAAAAAGATGTAATTGAGATCAAATATAAGTAAACGATAACCCCACGAAAGTTAAGTGAAATGGGAAATTTAAAACCGTGCCCACATATTTTTTAAAATAAACAGTCTAATTTGCTTGTTCTGTAAAGCGCAATGCAATGGCTTGAAATTAGAAAATTAGTTAATTTTGCGTCTTCTTTTTAAGATGTAACGCGGTACTCGTTTGTGTTGCTTATAAAAAGCATATAATTATATTAAAGTTATCTCATCAAAGATTCAAATGAAAATGGAGTGAAATATATCTACCATGTATCAAGACTGGAGGCAAGAAAAATATTTCCATCTAAACTACTTTTTGACTTATTGTTACATAAAATCTACCAATCACAGTAGAGTTAATTAACTATTAGTAAAGATGCATTTTGAAAAAAATATTATTTACATGCCAAAAGACGCCATCAATATTTTAATAATACAATACAATATTAATAATACACACGGTAAACATTCGTACTTGTGTGGAGAATTACAAGGTTTTCCATTTGGTTTGCATGATGCATCAGTTTTGTTCAACAATATGTCAAATACCTTTCCCTCTGTCAATATTATGTCAAAGGAATTCTCCATGTTTTGTTGTTACAGGATGGAGAAACATTTGAGATAAAATGAAACATAGCTGATACATGGTAAAACCAATCGGAAAATCCTGTATATTTTTCCACGTTACCTAAACGACCCTTCGGCCTACAAGCCGGTCGCCTAACTGAGCACGGTGCATTTATAGTTGGCGATGTTTGAGTTGCCTTGGAGATTAAAAAATAAATAAGTTCTGTCACCTTTTTTTACGGAAATTACTCTAAAGCAATGTTTTATTGTGTTGTGCAAATTATTAGGCAGTTTGGTTTGTAACAGATGTTTGTTGCAATAAGCGTTTCTTACCGAAGAATACTTAAATTTTTTTTTGATCTGTGAAACAGTACCCTACTCGGGAACACTCGCTTCTTTTAGCATCAAATAATGCAGTCGACTTAATTAGTTCAAATATCATCCCCATATACATTCTGAGTTGCACATTAACCTCCAAATTATGAAATCATCTATTATTGGTCCATTTCACTTCGTTGAAGTTTAAAACTCTTATTAAATAAGTACACCTAATTATTTGTCTTGGTGAGAAATAATCTTCTTGAAGAGAAGAGTTTACGGTTTAGAGCTACTACGCCAGTTCTGGAACAACCTGTATGTCTTACAGAAAACCCATCACGCTATAACTCTGCTATTTATAATCCGATTTCAGAAATTCAAAAACCACATAAGACAGGTGTATAGATACTACAAAAGAGTATAATTTTTTTTTTAATATGTCATTACCCAAGAATAATTTACAAAATCAAGTTGAAACACACTATTGTATTCAGGAAAAAATCTTCACTAACTGAATAAAAAAAATATGTACCTATTGCTATTTAAAAAAAAAGTTGACTATCGCTTGACAAAATTGACATATTAAAAAAAAAAGAAAATTATACTCTTTTGTAGTATCTATACACCTGTCTTATGTGGTATTTGAATTTTTGAAATCAAATTTATATAATTATAATACCTCAGATTCATTAATCAATTTACATTAATTTAGACTTTTTTGCTATTCATGCATTATTTGTTGAAAATTTCATTCCAATTTCCTCCAAGAACCGAGTCTAACTTGTCAATGTTGCTCAAAACAACCTCCTTCCTTACTTTTGCTTAAAATATAATATTTATACTATCAGAATAAGCTAATATCTTTTCTCCACTGCTGACAAGGTAAGCACGCTTTACATCCATGGCTAAAGGAACTATAAATGACTGATAACATTGGCGTGTTAATTATCGTTAATGAGAGAACTTAATAGTGTCGCTTATGGTTCTAGGAAAATAATGCAGTGTTATAATAATGTTGCATTTTTCGGATGGTTTTTATGACATGAATGCTTTGTGTCTACGAAGAATACTGTCATTATGCAGGTACTGCCATTTCTGTATAGACCGACCGGTCCTTCGAGATAATCTTAATGGTATAATCAGGACTGTATCGGTCCAAATGTTTTTCGGAATGCAACAATAATCACTATTTCAGGGTCGTAAAAACCATCCGAAAAATGCAACACTATACCACAGTTATTATTTGATAGATCACTTAGTTGACTATAAAAATTCTTATCACAAATCACACATCATTTGAATTTTGCAAATACGTTTTCTAGTTATTTTAAGATACTAAATTACCGGTGGCAGAAATAAATAAAACGAAATATAATTATGTACTATTGAGTTTTTCACCAGCCAATAAACCTCGACTTCGTCTCGACTCAAATTCACTTACATCGCCGTTACATTCCTTGTTACTAAAATGACTGTTATTTCAACTAGACTACTGTTGCAGCTTTCGCTGAAATGTCACCTTCTGAGCACATCGTATTTTATGAGTGACGCTGCAAGCACAACAACATAATTACTTCCTAGTATTTCAAGCAGAAATTTATTTTGTTACCTAACTTGCAATACAGTTATTAAAAGCTTTTCACTCGAAAATAAATCATATTCAATTATTACCATGCTTTGTTAGTCAACATTTGTCTCGTTTATAAGTTGAATAGTCCACTTCCGACAAAACTGCAGTTAAAAGTTTGGAACAGAAACTTCAGCACGCAATTTTATGCAATTCTCGTTGCAATCGCTCTGCAAGAATATAAGTCTTAAACTTCCCAAACAAGAATTTTTTATTTTACTTCATGGCAACATATCCCAGGTCATAAAGTAAATTTATAAAAGTAAATTATTACGAAGTCTTTTCCACGACACATTTTAATATCGTAAAAAAAATAACGCCCACAAGATACTTTTGATATATCTTCATAATCACAATTATTTCAGCGACCCTGTAATTGCCCGAAGATGTTTTTTGCCGGGGGAAATTTACTGCCCACATTTTTCATCAATATATGAAAGTATGCTTTCTTATTTACCGAGAAGCGAAAGCCGAATTAACATCAAATTTATTCTTCTGCGCGGATCGATGATGTGTTAAAAATATGATGAGAGCCCATACGTTTTCTGAAGTCGAACTATGTATATTTATGATTTTAAGAAGGAATAAGCTGTTTATTCAATGCGGCACCGAACATCCTGAGAGAATGGTTCCGTTTTACATTTGAACGAGTTTAAATTCACATAAGCACACTGACAAGTTTACTATTCATAATTTAATTTCCGCTGCTGTAACAAGTTGTTAAAGAGCTAGAGGACCCAAACTGTTTTAACTAGCTACATAGTTTCCGACTACAATTAATCCCGAAATTCTTCAATGACAATTTTTGTTTAATACAATTTTAGAACCCCACATCAATCGATGGGAAACGTCGCTTTGAAATTATCTCCCTATTCGTTTAACACAACAATTTTCGAGTATTCGATTTCTGGACTCTCAGTCAGAAATTGCCAATTCAACAGTAATTTAATACAGTAAATGTAATTTTATTGGCACTCAAAACAATCTTATAAAATCAATAGCATCACAAAACTGACAATTACGACGTAATAAACCGTTGAAGATGAAAAAAAAAATCGCTAAAAATGCTCCCAGCGATTTGAATATTTCAACCATTTTCAAGGTATAATGAAGTGGAACAGTCTGGATGCGATCGGAGATCGACATTTCAGAGCTCACTGAAACAATCCGGAGCTTATCAGCATTGCCATGAGTATTACCGAATAGACAATGGAATGCAACGTTTTCCCAACGATTTGATTTCTGAACGCAAACAAAATGTTATTGTCGATGCATCGCATCCCTTCAAACCTAATTTAATCTTCGCCAGTCACTCTTGCAAAGTGGTTGCCGTCTTCTCAGAAACCACTTTTTTAAAACTAGCAATTTTATGGTTTCATAAATTTTGTTGAAAGCGGTGAAAAAAAAAATTAGAACTGCGAACCCGTTAATAATTTATTTAATTAAGGCCTCAGTTCATCACTGACCGCAAAACATCTATTACCACTTAATTTCCATTTTCGACTTTATATACAGAGATGGTAATTATGTGCCTTAAAAAATTTTACTGCGTCTTGTAAAAACAGTCAACATCGTAACTATTAAGTTTTTATTGCACGAAAGGAGTTTGAAAACCGTCGCTGAATAAACATCTATGATGCGGAAACCCTTACAGGTGTCCCTTAAAACGACAAAGTCAACGTTTAGCAGATTTAATAGTAAATCTCAAATTTTGTAAGCTCCGCTCAGATGATCAAAAACTCATTACCTACGCAATCATAAGTTCAACGTTGAATTTAGTGTCCTACGTTTACACTTATAATGCGGTTGATTGCGTCACAGCATCCGCCCGGCGCCGCGACGACGAATTCTATCGATTTCTCTAAAGAAACGTCAAGCCTCCAATCAGCTGACTTTACTCTATCATTATGACTTGAATGGAAAAAACACACGGCTCAATCAGAAGTCATCAGTATTGTAATTTTTGTTTTTAATTAAATTCGGTGATGTGTTTAATGAACCTTTTTATTCATGATAAGGAGATACTATCAACAATTTAATTAGTTCAAAATCAAAAACTTATCAGTCAAACATTTTTTTAAACTTTTATTAATACACTGCCCGACACAAAACAAATCGCTAAAACATTTCAGTAAAATTGTATTTCTACTTTATTATTTACAATTCAACAACTTTAACTGTCTTTTTAACATATTTTCCGTCAATTACGATGGCTATTACATCAACTGATGTTACTCGAGCTCTTGAACAGAATAGTCGAAATTAACATTATATCGATACCTTTTTTCCAAAGTATCGTAAGTGACATTTTGAGCGAAATTGAGATCTTGCATTATATCGTAAATATCGGACTAAATGCTTGTTCTGGCGGAGTAATATACCAATCAGTTTGTTCTTTATGGTGATAAGAACACAATAAACCTATCGTAAGTACCAAGATAGTCACATGCAATGACCTTGTGGTCAAGAAAGTTGTCTCCTGCAAAATTTGACAGATGTGGCTTACGATACTTTGGTAAAAAGGTATCGATATCTAATCTGTTTGGGGTGTCACAAGCGACCATTCACAGAAATAAAAGAGACTGGATTCCTCACTGGCTTGAGTCAACATCGAACTGGAATGAGCATTTTAAACGGTTCACTGTTCTCATAAATATGGCAGGGACAACCAGAAATCGACTGGAAGAAGTTAGAAGTACTAATGTAAGCAATGTTACTGGAGAACACGAAGACCTGCTCCACGCCTTGCATTTGCTCAAGAGCACTTAAATTGAACTATTGGCGAGGAAAGCCAAAGTACTTTTTATTGATGAGTCAAGATTTTGTTTACATTTTCCTGGTGGTCGTCAAAGAGCAGCTGACAGATACGCTCATTGTCAGCGCAGCATTTTTCCCAAGCGGAGTTTTAAAGGAAGGCAATAATAGAATGAAGCGCAATTTCTATGCACCGAAATTGATAAGCGATATTTTGCTTAATAATTTGGTTAATAAACAAGGCAGGACTAATTAAAGTTTAATCAATAAAATGCACTTGATAATGTTTCGATATACATTTTGCTAGTTATTATAATAATGACGGATCATATCTCTGTACTTAAATTAATTGTGTTCTCATAATTTCTTCTTTTAAGTGGGATGTCCAGAGATGGAACCAACATTAATCACTTTTCCCATCTTTGCTCACAAACTGGTCACTAATGAAACAACTGGTTCTATTTCTGATCACAAAATGGCTGCTAATGAAAACGCCGTTTTTGAATACTTACATCTACATATTATATTTAGTTAAATGCCTACCTATACAACACTCTATATCTACTGGATGTCTAATTCATGACTAGTCTATGTATGTATAGCTAGGACGTAAAATAGCCATCCAGAAGATATACGGCGTCCGATAGCCAGCTGATATTTTTGAACAATTTCCTGCGTATATCAGAAACAGACATCAGGATCCACATATTTTTATATCCAGGAAATATATTTTGAAATATGTTCCAAATTAATATATTTATATTTAAATCTATGACAAGTTAAAAATTATATAACTACAACATTTGAATTAAATTTTTTAAATATGTGATATTTGTATATTGCGTGTATTACAAATATTACATTTTTATATTGTAATATTATGTAATATTTAAATTGTTCCATTTTAACCGCAAATTAAAAAAAAGTTTGGTCACATTTGCACTAAATACGACCAAATATTTTTTTTAATGTGTTTGTGCAGTTTGATGTTTGTAGATTTTAACACGTGTCGTTGATATCAAATTTAAAAAAAAATATTGTGGAACAATTTAAATATTACGTAAGTAATCATGTTGGTTATGGTATTAGTATAATAATGAATTTATTGGTTTTCCTGAGATTACTGATTCGAATAAATACGTTCCAGTGGGTAATATCATTTTCAATATTAATAAATTAACATTAAAGAATTTTTACCAATTAATTTGTAAAGTAATAAAATTTACTTATTCCATAAGAGTTTATAAAGCGTAATTCGTTAAAGAAAGTTTAAATAAATTTTAAATTTAGTTAATGAATAAAATGTAATTATATTTTGGCATTCTTTAAAAATTCCTTAAGTATTTGAATTGAATTCTTTGTTCTGATTTTCGCACAGGTGGATCACCTGTACCAATACATGCACAGGTAGATATAAATATTTGCATTTTCTGCACATTTCGTCTGTATTTTCTGAGAATGACTTCCAACAGATCCCCTATACTCTTTGTTGTAGCAGGTAAATAACACATCTGTTTCACACAAATGCTTCGAACCAGCTAGAAATATTTGCGATAAAGTGAGGTATCGAAAGATTTAGTTATACACATTTCGTTCGTGAATAATGTACTCTTCATCGAAGCATTAATTAAAGCGGTAGGTACATCTCTAATAAGATATATAAAGAACTAAAATATATTTTTCTACGACAACATCGAAATATGTTATTTTATTTTCAGAAAATTTAAATATCAAGAATTGTAGGAAATGATCTCGGTGATTTCATTAAAAGAACTATGCCTCAACTAATGAAACAATTATGAAACAATTATGAAACAATACAACTGAGGAGAAAAAGCAAGGGTAATTATCAGAATTTTGTTCTTAAATAAAAATTAATAAACTAATGAAATCAATGTTAAATTATATTTTCAGGGTCCCTTGAACTTAGTCCAGGGCATAAGTGATCAAAATGAAGTTAATTAAAAATTTTCTGAAAAAATACCGCAGAGCGTTTAAAACAGATTATTTCCTTCATGCGCATAAATAGTCGCAGTCACTATGGTTTTCCTCAGTTTTATAGCGATTAAATTTTCACGTGTCAAAATTTACCCGGTTAAATTTTGACGCGTCAAATATGTCAAACTTTACCCGATTAAATTTTGACGTTAAATCGCTTTTAATTTTTTTTTCAATCATTATCGAAGATTCTTCGACAAGCAAATAAATAATTCGTTGTAAAATCTATTTATTCAGATTAATAAACAGGAAATAATCATGCCGAATACCCCGCGTGCATAAAAACAGCCTGATTAAATTTTTACGTTTTTTGTCGCAACGTTTTGCCATAAAGAAATATTTCTCGTAAATTTTCCACCCAAAATCCCTCGTGCTTCGCACTCGAGATTTTATTACGTGGAAAATTTGCTCGACATATTTCTAGGCAAAACATTTTGCCAAAAACGTCAAAATTTAATCGGTTATTTTGATGCACTTGGGATATTACTGTTGAAAATTAATAAAACATTTTGAGATTGTCTAAATATTAATTTGTATAATGTGTAAAATGTGTATATAAGATAATTATTATTGAAACAAATAAAATTAATTAATTTAATACATTGTTTAATTTTTGTTGAAATAAAAAAAAATTCTAGAAATTCTTAAGATAATGAATAAACTTTTTAATGAATATCAACTGTACAGAAAGAATAATATCTAATACATATATACAAAAGATATCTATAAGATAACGAATAACTGTAAATACGGATATCTTCTGGATAGACAAAATGTATATCTAATAGAAGTCCGACCGAGATATACCCTGGATGTCCGAGTTTGTGACAAATGAATGTCTATTCGATGGCTAAAGTATATCGCCGCCCGACATTAGACTTCCTGTAGATATCTTAACATCTGGCGAAGATATACTCTAGACATACTGTCGACGAACTTATGTTGTATGGGATATACCTAACTACCTTCAGATAAACAATTGTTTTCAGACAATGGCGTCCAAACAAAAAATATTAAAAGAGAAACAGAAATAACTGTCAAAGGAGAAAAAAATATTTTACTAATTGCCAAATTGCAAATGCCGTAGCTGCTGTTAGAAAAAATAGTACGAAAGTGACAACCGCATGTAAATTGTACGGTGTTCCGCGTACAACAATACGAATTAAATTAAACGGACAATTTTCTGAACGGTAGGAAAAAATTCTGTTTTAAGCTACAACGTGGAGGATAAATTAGTTGATAGGATTAAAAGCATTTCAAAAATGAGTTTCCCGCACGAAAAGTATAAACTTATTTACTTTACCAAAAAGTTGCTTGAAAAAGCAAATTAATCAACTCCTTCTATCCAAAACACTCCTGGATGAAAGTAGTTTCATTTATTTATGACACGTCATCAAGAAATACCGGCTGGCTACAGATGGTGTTAAAAGTGGCCACTATAGGATAGGGAAATTGCACATATCGCCTAAATTACGAAGACTAACAGCATTTCAGCTTGAAAACTGTGGCATAACTAAAAAACTCAGTTCCAGATATACACAGAATAATGTGGTTTACGGTTATTCTTAGTTATTTGTTAATTGCTTAAACTACAAATTTGCTTAAAGTGCCTACAAATGGCGGCTCGATCCTATTACGTTTTGCACCCGGTATCGGATTTAATGATAACAATGCGAGAACAGAACTTGTAGACCTTATTAATATCTGCAACTTTTGTTACGCATTTTTAGCATCTTGAAAAGTAAGGCTTTTTTGTTTTTCTTACATTAACGGAGGAATTCGTCTGATTAGACGATACAGAGTTAATAACAATCTTTTCATTACCTTTGGATGTGTACGTAATAATTTTTTTAAGCAGTTGAAATAACAAGAAAGCACCAAGTTACCGCCACCTGTTTTTAAACATTTAAGTACTAACTAAAATGGTAATGAATAGAACAAAAGTGAAGTAAGGAGTACTTCAGCAGAAAGCTACTGAAGCAATAATCTTATTTCGAGCGAACCGAGAAGTTTGCAAGTAAGCAACTCGTTTAACGACAACTACAGTACATTTAACTTTGAAATTTTAATGAAAAGATCATTTGAATACGTTTTTAGCGAATAACTTGACGGCGAGAAAAACGAGCCGATTGTCAAATTTAATTTTAAAATTTGAGTTTCGCTGCAAGTCGGCAAAACCAAACGTAAATATTGCATTAATCTCAATGAAACCGACCTAGAGTTGGAAACGGCGGAGAAAAATATGTCGATTTATATAAAAATATTTTTTTCCAAATGTAAAAAGTATGTGGGTTGCTGTTCTGGACATTTGATTAATTTTTGAAAACGGAGCTCTTAACATGGGAGGATCCTAAAGTATCTTCATTATGTAAGGGTTCGTACACAGTAAGTTAAGTTCTCGCGTAAACTTTGACCCTCCCTTATGCTAATTTTAACCAAGCTGTAAGTAATATAATTGGATTTTATGACACGCAGGGTCGCTGATTTATCTACCATGCGAGATACACGAGAAGTATCTTCCTGATATATAACCCGGTGTCTGATAACACAAAGAAAACTCTTTTGAACGACTTAATTGAAAATTATTGATGAAATTAACTGGAAACTTCATCCCATTTATGTTTTCGCCAATTAAATTATCGTAAGCTTCTTAATATTATGCTTTTGCTGTTTAAATTCTCGTCTGAACTTATAAAAATAAATGTTGCAAGATTTCCACGACAACACCATTTTCCAATTGTGTACCTAATACATTATGCGTGCTTGTGCGAAAAGCCCAATTGAGAGAGGGTTTATGCCTGCGTGGGGCGGATATGGAAGGCTGCGTCGAAGAATAGGAACCTCCAACACAAAAACAAATAATCGGATCAGTTTTTCTACATATTTTAGATTTTAATTGCCCAATTGAATTACAGATGAGGCGATCAAATCAATATAGATACAATTTGATCGGGATTTGTTTGAATGGGTTTCAAAACAAAATCTAAAACGAATTTACATGAAATGTTGAGTTGCAACTTGGGTCAAACTTACAAACTAGAATCGAGACAGTTCCCTATCTGATCTCAACAATCGTCGGGAATTCTACCATTTTGATATTATTTACGAAACACTCGCACGAGTGTCCTTGTAAATCATATATTTAAATGTCACAAAAACAACATCTTCGCGAAACATGATTGTGTTTTACACCCCACCAACTTCTTATGACAGCATGATTTTGATAAACGCTCCAATATGCCAATATTTTCACAATTAAAAAATTAGGAAAGTGCGTGGCAATACCTGTTCACTATTAAGTGTGATGTGTGTACTGATCATTCTAATTACTGTAAATGGGATTGCAAGATTGTACTAAAACTTGACCTTTAATTTTTGGCAATAAATATAATTGAATTTAGTAATTAGTAAGTTTAGAAATTAAATGTAAGCTTAATTCCTTTTTAATAAAATGGAAGTGGTCTGTTAGTAAAAATTTGATTCAGATTAAATTTCCTTAGTACAAAACAAAGTATTCATCATTTATTTTACATTTTTATATCCTCTGAGAAACAACACTATTGATTCTACGACCTTGTCGGGCCACTACATACTGGAAACACAGCTAAACATCTTTTCGGCATACTTTCTACGAGGGCATTGATAAAGTCTTATAAAACTCTACCCCATTCTTCTTGTATCGTTTTGGAAGCTCGTTATGCTTTGTAGGAAAGTGAATGTGTCACATAGCATATTAAGTAGAGCAACACAAATATTCCTGAAAACCAGTAGTGCAAATTTTGGTGATGAAGGTGGTCGTCAAAGAAGTACGACTCGTGGTCAAAACCGGTACCTATATCTAACTCCAGTTCATCTAAACAATTAAATAATGCTTTTCCAATTAGCAAAAAAGTGGTAAGTGGGTAAGTGGAGTGTTAATTGCTTAAAAGATAGCACAGGGTAGCTATAGTGTATTTTTTAATTCCAGAAACGGTTAGAAGGCAGTAAAAAAATATTTTTTTTAACTTTATGTTGGTAGTCGTTAGTACTTAATACCATAACCTATACAATTTTGACAGAATCACTTAAATGGTACAAAATATTGAAGATAAAGTTTCGCTCATTGGAAGTTTCTTTGAAAATAGTCAGATTGCTTCTTTACGCAGAACCGTGTGGCACTATATTTTCTAATTTCAAAGCTACTTAACCTTAACCTTAAACTGACAGATGTAAAATGCCGTTACTATCAACATACAGTAAAAAAACATTTTTTTCACATCTTTCTAACAGTTTTTGGAATTAAAAAACGTGGTATACGGGGCAATCAGCGGAAAATCATTTAATTTGGAAACGTAGTGAATGGACCAGATTTCTTTTCTGAAACGAATCGCGATTCAATTTCTATCATTCTGTTCAAGTTTTAGTCTAGAGAAAGCTTGGTGAATCTTGGCGCTACATGTACCATTTACGGGTGGTTGCGTTATAGATTGAAAACACAGAATATTCAATAGACTTCCCAATCTTTTGGCTTTAATTAGCTGGGTTTCAACAATGTAATGGCCCCGCAAGATTTTAGAATTGGTAGTTGTTATGTAGAATTTAAAATGTGATGTAGAACTACTGGCTAATATTTATTTCATTAATGCTCATAAAACAAAACGTAAATACATAATTTGTTTTGTGTTAAAAAAATGTATTTAGGTGAATCAAATTTTTACTTTATATTAATTCACCAGTACATAGTTTAGTTACAGTTACAATTAATAAAAACATGTCTACAACATGAATAACATGAAAAAATATTGGTTTCTTATAAACTTTATTAATTGTCAACTACTTACTTAGTTATATTGTTCCGATTGAAAAGTGTTGACCTAATTAAAGTTAATGTTTAGATACTTTATGCCCGATATTTTGTTAATGCATAAAATATTTACATTAATTTAATATTATATAATCTGATAATGTTTATAACGCAAGTTTTTTATACTTGAGGCACATACTTTAGATAATTAGTTACTATTATTGTTATGGGTAATATTCAGAAAACAGAATCTAAGCAAATATAATTTACAATTATTAACAAAAATAATTTTACACAAATCAATTCTCCAATTACAAATAACTTTTCCTGAAACGTTTAACTTGCAATATGCAATTTGCACAAACAAGATTACTTGAACGAATTCGACTATTTTTTCTATCGTTTGAGAAGAATCGAAAGTTCAATCTAAAGCACCTGAGTCCTGCCTTGAAAAAAGAATGCACCGGAAGAAGTTACAAAAATGTATTCTTGCTTACACAAGAAAACAACTCCACTTAATTAAATGTTCCTGCGTTAAACGGTTTTAACAAACTTACTAAGCGAAGGTGTCGCCAACGGAAAGCCTTGAGAATAAAAAATTACTACGGACTGCAAATGGCAGAGACATTAAGCCTGAGTATTCTAAATTTTTAACAACTTTCATCTAAATAAGGACTTCGAAAATCGTACATTTAGAAGGCAAATGCCTTATACATAAAATATTGCTTAGACAGTTGGATTTTATGCCGATTTCGATACGACATTTTATACATCAAAATGGATAAAATCGCTGGCACAAGCACATCTTGAGCACATTTGGTGCCTTATTTCCATCAAATAAATTAAAATATGCAACTATACTAATAACAAACTTTACGCGATCCATTTTTTCATGGCATCTAGAAAGTTTCACAATTATTCAAAACTTATTAGTGTAGTATTGGATAAATAGTTTCTTATTTTTACGCTTACTGAACTGGCGCTTTCTGTGCAATATCGGACACTATAAATCATAATAATAAAGTTGCTGCATTTCACCTAGAATTTTATAGATAAATCCATATATGCACCCTTTATTGTAAAACAAGAAGCATGTTTTACTTCACTGCACGAACAAAGTCATGCTGAGAATGAAATATAAAGATATTACACAAAGCGATAAAACATGTTTCGCGGAAATTATACTTCTCCCCATAGAATTCCTCTTGAAACCTACAGCTTTATAATCAATTAAACGAAATGCCCAATAAATCAAGTCAAAAACACAAAAAAGTCTTGAATACAAATTTCCGACTTTATTAAATGCGCCCACGAGTGCCTTAATAAAATCCAAACTTAATGGAATTGCCTACATGTGAATTCAATTGACAATATTGTGGAGATGTCTCCAAGCAAACATTGTGAATATTCATATAAGTAGAGCATCAAGGGAATCACTCGTTAAGAGTTATGTGACGATTAGAAATTTAATCTTATGATTTGAAACGCTAAAGCTTCCTTATTACCGATATTAAGCTTTTCAATTGGATGTACGTCTGAAGAAATGAAAAACATTCCAATCTTCTTAATTATAGCCGAACTCCTAAACGGACAGCGAATTTTTCTAAAGCATACTGAATTAAAGATTCGGATTTAAAATTTTAATTAAGGCTGACGATATAATCTTAATGGGAATAAATGAGGAGAAACTGTCTTATCCATAAGTCGAGTTGCGGTTAATTTATCACGTAGTGTGTGAATATCCGATACGCTTAAATAATTATTATTGAATTACTCTCTCTAGACATTATTAGGAAAGTGAATAAATAAAAATTTGGTGTATTCTTCCCGATTGATAGAAATAGTAACGGTATGCCAACGCTTTATTTACACAGTAGATGTAACGTGCGTGATATGCATAACATACACCCTGCGATATAAAGGTTGTAGCGCAATCTGGAGACATGCAAACTTTGTTCACCTCGTATAAACCGTTATAAATTCAAAGAACTTCCCAAATAAAAGACAAATTGAAAAACAAATCAGTACTTAAGCGTGGCGCGAAAAAACGATACTTACTAACAATAACACTGATGAAACCGCCCAACTTTTAAATGCTATTAAAAAACATCGTTTATGGCAATACAATGCAAACAAACACAAAGCTTCTTTTAACAAGTATAAAAAGTTTAGAGAAGAATATAAATCCAAGTTATATTGTAAATAATATACAACACAGTCCACTTTCGAATAAAGTTGCTTTTCATGTCGTTCATTTTGTGATTTCAGTTACCGAAAACTAACCTTCACCACCATAACGAGAAGCAAAATGGAGCAAACAAAATTTTATAGGTTTCTATAACGTACTTGCGTAACTTTGAAATTCACTGCATTCGAAAAAGCGAATTATTTTCAAGTCGTGTCGAGCAAATGTTGACATTATTCCATTTAATTGAATTTTTGATAATTTCAAATTCAAAGAAAAATATCGATACCCCAGTTCTACACTGTAACAAGTCAAAAATTCAAGTTGTTAGAAAATTAATGGTTTTCTTGACCTCACTATAACTTTTTTGTACTAAAGAATAATTGGCATATTTAATTATTAATTTATGATTGACTTAATAACTTACACTTTTAAAAATTTTCAAAATATAAATTGAATTGTTACACTATTGAACTTAGCACAAAATTTCGTTTTGTGGGTCATCTATAAACGAATTTTGAGAATTCGACTTGTTACTCTTTTGAATTGAATAAAATACACTTTTTCCTTTTGGATGATGTACTTAACTGAAAAATGACTTTTTTGAATTGTTACACTATAGAACTGATGTATCGATATAATTCAAACTTTAGACCTCTAACATAAGTTTAATGGATTTTAAAGTTCTGATCTCTAAAGGGCGTTCAAAATAACAACAAAAACCTATTTCATAACACTTTTTTGTTTACATTGTGTGCTGATACAAAATTCGTGATTGACAAAGTATTTTCGACACTCTGAAGTTTACTTAAAAACTTGCCATCGAAAAATATTTACTCAAACATCTTGAAAAGTAATTTGGAAAATGTTTACATTGTACCGTCAACCATTAAATATTTGTTACGAAAAAAAATGTAAAAATTAATTTAAAATGAAACGACTATGCTCAAACTAATCACAATATCCGGGAATGAATTTTTTTGTGAGCATTCCGAGCATCAATTTGTTTCAGAAACTGCAGATGCTACAAGAGCGATAAGACATGAAAAATGTTTACTTTCTCATAATCGCGATAATTTGTACTTTCACGGCTTCCATGAAACCTTATGCACAATCTGAGAAGATTGAAATTGCCGTCTAAAACGAAATGAAGCATCGGCCACTTGTAACGAAACTAATTCACCAAAAATGCGATGCTGTTGTATTTTTTGTTGTTAAATAAAGTCAAAAGCTTTTTCTCCCAGAGTTTGTATCTGAAATAGTTTTTCGTAAAACTTTGGAGAGCTGTAATTTTCTAAAGACAATTTTCCGGACTAAACGGTTTCGTGTAATTACTTTATTTTTAGTCCGTTTTTAAACCAGGAGTGTGACATTGAACATTAAGGTTATAATATAATATAATAATATATAATATATAATATATAATAGAATATCACTGCAAATTTCAACATACGATCATCCTCCATTGTTCAATTTCGACTTTTTGTTCGGTATTAAACATTCTGTTGGATTATTAAGTATCTACCTTGACTCGTTAGTATCAACATAAATATTACTAAAACAATTCATAGTCCTCTAACACTCCTGTTGCCTTAAAAACGATCCATGGTTTTTCTTAATAAATCATGCAGCAAATCTACCATATTCCCTGGAGGTCGGGATAATTTATTTCACAATATTTTGAAAGTGCAAATTAAAATGAAATTTTTCAGTCTGTTATTACCGACTGCTTAAAATGGGAATTACAATTTTTTACCATAAGGTTATTGCATGCTAAGAAAATTCCTGCAATTCAATGCTTTCCACCATGTTTTACTTAATAAATGCGCGTTTATAGGGGTCAGGATAATTTATTACCCTATTCAGATGATGTGAATTAAGTTGGAATTTTTCAGTTTTGAGTTACTACTGTTGAAAAAACAAATTACATTTTTTACCACAAGTATTCTATCCACATGAAATTCTTTCATTGTAAGGCCAAACAGATTTGGTCACGTTTGCCCAAATTATTATTATTATGTTGACGGCAGAATTTTCAGTCGTGAAATTTAAAAAAATTACCGTAACTTTGGTAACATTTCTGAACGAATTAAAGTCATTTAGGTCCCGTGTACCTCATTACGGTATCAAAGCGCCGAGAAAGTGAGTGCAAAACTGAGCCCCGTAACCATAATTTTCAAATGCCATCATAATTTACAGACATCATAAAGTTCCAGACAGATATATATTGCCAACGTAATATCCCTTGATAGGCATATACACATAAAATATTTCAATATAACATAACAGTTTCAGAATAAAAATGATTTAGTTTGATGTAGTAAAATCAAATTATGCCTGTTTAGTGATGATTGTGAAATAGAAATCGGTCTTAAAAGTAAAATTTAAAAAAAAAACAGTTACAACCCACACTTCACCAGTGCTGTTTTTTCGACAATTTAACATTTCTAGTGTTCCAAACGTCATTTAACTGCATCCAATTAATGAAAAGTGATAAACATATTAACCGAAATATTGGTCAAACCATTAAGTGCATTTAATCGAACTAGTCATTTATTTTATTCATTAATTCAAAGTTATTTACTGGATACAAACAAAATAATGTATGATCTCAAAACTCGATACTTGAATAATTTTTTAACTTTGGATACATAAAATTTCAATGATCCGAATTCGTATTTATTGGTTTTCCGAAAAAATATTTACAATGTTTCGTTTATCTTCTTGTTAAACAACATCAAAAAACAATTGACAGTAAATCATAAACAATTTTATTTACTGCAACGTCGACACATAGGTACCTTTTCAAAGACTCATAAAATAAACCGCCTCTATGTGGTTATGTAATCGATTAATGCAGGAAAATTTCGAAAGTGTTACTAAAAGTGCCAAACGAAACCACAAAAGAACAGCAGGATGTTAACAAAGTAGGACGAATTCCGAACGCGAAAGTACTTTACCCCCTAATAAGTCACTAGAACTCCTTGTATAAGAATTAAAAGGGCTCTTAGATTTCACTCAAAGCTCTTTTCATAACATACAAGTAGTTTTGTCGTGCAAGAAGGAATAAAATTTAAAACCACACTTTTCTTCAATTTAAGTAATTTCACTGTTAAATTTTTCTAGACATAGTAAGCAAATGGAAACTCTACCTGTTATTTTGTAATACCTAGCGTGATTATATTTACTAAAATTAGCGTAAATACTCATGACTCATGGCAGAGTTAGCAATACACAGACGTAGCGAGGCACTGCTCTACCGGAGCGCGGCACTACTCCGGATCCAACTCCAGTAAAATCCGGAGATCGATTCTCGCTTCGGCGCGCTTCAAAAGTACTGAAGAAAACACGTGCACAATTTAAAAATGTGCTGAAATCCATTCAGTTACGCAAGAAATTGATATTTGATGAATTTTAACATCGGTCGGTAAGGTGGCAAACAAGAAAATCGACGTTGCTTTTTTAGCAAAATATTCTTGAAGTTGAGAAAAATTGTCGTACATCAACGTCAATCAAGCTGCAGATGAAGAGGATAAAGTTACAAATTTTCATAAATCTTTCAGGATAAGATTTAAATCAAAAGCTTCAAACTCTTGATTGAAATGCAAAATTTACTCCAAGTTAAAACATTTATTCGACCTTTACGAAATAATATATAATTTAGAATTGATTTGGTCGAAAGGAAATGTCAGGGAGAGGTTATTTTTTATAAGTGGACGCTACAACATTTCATGCCTAGTTTCCAAACTGCCTCGGAGAATGCGAAAAAAAATCAGCCCATAATAAAATCAATAATATTTGTTATGGAGACTTATATAAGTCCCGAAAATCCTTACAGGAAAGGGAAGACGGAGGTCGAATAAATAAAAATATCCTAGGATCATACGGCTCCATAGCACGATTTAAGGACCCGAATCTATGTTACTGTAACGATTTTAAATTGCGTGGAGGGGTGATTTTTCAGGAAAAGTTCACTTCACTAAAATTACGATCAAAATGATGTTATAGAGTGTTTTGAAAACTTTCGCATGAAGTATTTCCTAACGTCCCATTTAAAATTAATGGTGAATTTAAATTTTAATAAGGAACAGTGCTTCAACGAATCAAATAACCAGGTGTGAAGAAACGCAATTTATGAACTTACACAGATAGTCTAAAACAAACACTTTCAGCTTTAATAAGCATTACTAATGCGATAGTTTTAAATTAATAATATATTGCACAACTGATTATGAAAGCAATGCTTTTTTCATGAGTGGGTTTGATTCAGAGGTTGAAATGACATTTTAGAATATACGGCGTGTCCTAGAATCAGTGTCCGAACAGCTCTATTAATAAAACAATAAGCTAAAACATCCAGGGAGAAACTTTCTAAATCATTTCTTAGTTGTATTCTCAGAATTCGTCTATTGTGAAGTAACTGGCAAAAAAGTTTTTACTAACATACTATTTCAATTCCAAATAAAATATTTTACAAAACAAGGCAAATCATATCAAAGTAGTTAATTATAACAGCAGTAACTACAGTCTCCGCATTCATTTTTTTAAACTTTTAAGGTCTAGTAAAGGTTCCTTTTTCACATTTAAGACTTTTCTCGAAATATAGACGCCATTTTCTGACTATGCCAAATTGAAAGTCAGTATTAGCTTTACTTGAAGAGGGTCGTGTTTTTCGGACATGGATCCAGATTTGCCGTCCATAATTTAATGTATGGATTTTACCAAAAAAATTTCAAGTCTTGTAAATTTAAAATTGCTTTATTTCTTAAGTAACAATATATGACTTGGACCACTCGTCCTGCGACTTCGTCTTTGTTTTCAATTAAATTTTTTATTAAGCTAAAGATATTTTCACGTAAATGACATTAATATAAAAGGAACAGGGATTAAATTCATTTTCGTAGCTTCTCACTTTTCTGTTCTGTTTCCTAGGTATATCATACCAGTAACATTGAGCAGTAAGGTTAGATAACAGCTTCCGGGATTGATCACATTAAAATGTTCAAATTCAAAAACTATTTGACTTGGACGATTTTGCTCGTTTTCAGTAAAATAGTTACAATAGTTCCTTACAATTCTTTTGTAAAAAAGTTTTTAGAAAACATTTGTTTTCGAAATTAGCTTCCAATTTACCTAATGATAATGTTTTATCTCTTCGTAAATTGTTTCTCTTTGAGGTCCATGCATGTCTTTGATGCGGTTTAAGTTTCAATATTTTTGTTAAAATATTTTCTGATAATGTTTGTAAACTTTTCGCTTTAGCTCCCACTGCTTACACAACAAAACACAACAGCAAAAATAATAAAATCAATAGTATTAGGTACTAAAATTCACTACATTTACTTAAACAACTAGATAAAAATAATTTCGTGAATAAAATAACTCGCGACAAGACGAATGATGAAAGAGAAAAATATGTAATGATGTGTACCCATTTAGGTATAAGCATGACAGAGTCTATCTATGATAAAAAGGAAAAATAAATCAAGTGAATCAAAAATGATAGAATCCAAACCGCGTTCCACTTGTGAAATCGTAAAAATTGGATGTGACAAGAAAAACACAAGGTACTGCAAATGCCATTATACTAATGGATTATTTAACAGCAGTTGGGAAAATTAAGAAAAACATGATCATGAATCATTGTCAAATATTACAGTAATAAATCGGTGCAAAGAAAACAAAAGAATATAGAAAATTAAAAAAATTCAAAATTAATCTATCTACAATGAACAAGAGCTACTGAATAAGTTTAATTAAATATTATACAAGCGGAATAATTATTTCCAGAATAATATTGTCCTTCGCGAAACAATTGTTTCCAAAAACATTGTTTCGCTACAGAATTTTATCAACAAAATTTTCGACTTCCTAAATTTCATTTCATGGTACAAAATCTTTTCTTAAAAGTTGCAGTATATTTAAAACAAAAATTACTAAGTTATGAACTTGAGAAGTGCTCGATATAAAAAAGTCTGAATATAAAGGCAAGAATAAAATAAATAAAAAATAAAATAAATAAAAAATCGGTCAAGAGCGAGTCAGGCCCGCACAATTAGGGTTCCGTACTAAAACAACGATTTTCTCGATTCTACGCAGTTTTCCTGTAATCTATGGCTTAATATCTACCAACATTATTAAAATCAAAATTTTACCTTTAGAAACCTAGGAGAACAGGGAGGGGGGAACGATCATTTTTTGCACATTTTTAGCTATATCATTAAGACCACTGAACTTAAAATTCTAAAAAAAATATTTTTGGAATTCTTAGTTAGCCCTTTCAAATGATATCCCACGCGATATGTTAATTTAAGCTTATTTTTTATTTGTACCAAACTGACTGCCCATATTAATCTAAAAATAAATTTTTATCTAGTTATGATGAACGATATATGTGCGCCTTATCAAGATCTATCATCACGCCAAATTTCAAGTTTCTACGTTACTTAGTTTTCGAGAAAAACCCCTGTGACAGACGGACGGACACCGAAGTGATCTTATAAGGGTTCCGTTTTTTCCTTTTAAGGTACGGAATCCTAAAAATTACGGTTGAACATGGTTTGATAAATTTTATACTCATGCATAAGCAACAACGGTGATGATGAACGCTACATAAAAAAAATAATAAAAGATACTCGAGTTTGGCCAGTTAGGCAATGACTACAAAATTGCTTGCCCGATACACATTTTGTATGCATGTATTCATATTTGTACAAAATAACTTATTAACATATAAACTGTTGTAAACTACAATATTCAAGCTTAGCAAAATTTTCTTCGAGAAGTGAGCAAAGAAAAACTTTGTTGCTGAAAATTTGCAATTTGCCAATTTTTCAGATAAAATCTCATTTCTACGCATCAGGTAAATTGTGTATTTAGTAATTTACAATCTGAATAATTCAGAATAACTCGATTGAGAGGCAGAAAATCATTCGAAAAATACCTTAATTTTTTAAACCAGGAAATCCGAATTAAGTGTTCTACAGCAGACAGTATATTCCAATAATTTAATGAGAAGAACGAATTGCATATTAAATGTAACAAACAATTTCAGTTTTTCAGTTAACGTAGTTGCTGGTTGGTATAGTATGTCATCAAGAATCTTTTTTCTACCTGTATCGTTAAGTTTTAAACTGAAGTCGCATATAAGTTTATCTTGGTTTAATTAGTATTCATTATCTAAGGTTACTTACCATAATATTTTTTGTGGTGAAAATTATTTTTGTAATACGTAACTAGAACGGTACTAATGCGCCACTCGGTCCCGCAAGATTTACAGACTTCTTAAAATTCAAGGAGAGCATTTGGTTTTGGCATGTAACAGTACAACAATTTTGCCTTTATTGCTTTCTAGAATAACATTACACTGTTGAGAAAAGCTCTTTA
This sequence comes from Dascillus cervinus, assembly GCA_949768715.1. Classification (NCBI taxonomy): domain Eukaryota; kingdom Metazoa; phylum Arthropoda; class Insecta; order Coleoptera; family Dascillidae; genus Dascillus; species Dascillus cervinus. The sequence goes on along the minus strand of OX458316.1, from coordinate 11,888,574 downwards.
AAACTGTCTGTGAAAGTACCAGAAAATTATTGCATCAACTTTAAACTGATTTGTTTTTTGCCGTTCGTTTATTTTCAAGCAAGAAAGAAAAACACAAATAGAACTTCCTCATTAAAACTTTTGCGAACCGCTTAAAAATTTAATAGTGCCAAGGTGTACGAGTAGATTAACGGCAATTTATCCTTTTTGGACGAAATTTCGTTCGTTTTGTAATTGCAGTACAAAGGGCGGAAATTTTAATAATTAAAATAGTGCATTATACGCTTTCACAAAAGAATATTCGGTGCACTGCATATTTCTGCATGAGGTGATAAAAGTATGTGCTTGCTGAAATGTATCCTGCAAAAAATGAGCATTCTAATGTCCAAACAGCCATTTTTGCAGTTGGGGAAAGAACCGCGGCGCTTTTAGCATTAGTTCGACTCAGTGAATTAAAAAAAAATGTTACATACCTCCCCATTGTTCAAAAAATTGATGTGGTCATCCACTAAACTTTATCATATATATGTGTTTTTTTTTTAATTATACACTTTTTTCTAAATATTAATTTCAAATTAAAACCTGAGAAAATAAGGAAAATTTCATGTAAGTAAAAAAAAAATGCTTATTCAGTTACTGAAATTGACTGATCGAAAAAAAAATTAGTTTATAAATTTGATACGAAAAACGAGCGATATTATACAGTAAGGACGCGTGGGTTGGAACAAATTTATTTAAAATTTATGAGTTTGGTTTTTGGAAAAACCCTCGGAAACGTCGATGGTAAATTCATGTACAAAGGCTGGCCCAAAAGTAAGTTACGACTATCAACTTTATTTTTTCAAAATAGAAAAACCTTTTTTTATTTCATTTTTGAATTCTGCATCGAATTCGAAGTATTTTTATGTACCATGTCCAAACTCAACAGTTATCGAAAAATTTACGATTGAACATATCAATAAGTAAGATTGTATCCTACAAAATTTATTTCCCTCTGTGGTCTAAAAAGGATCGATTTATTAAAAAACAGAACAACAAATCAAATTAAATGTTCAAACTGTTAACCATTAGCTTCCTGACAATAAGCAAGTCGAAATTCAATTTCTCGTAACACTTCAGTTAACGTTTGTGGCTGGATTTGTTGTATTTCGGCTATAATTTTATTCCTCAATTCATCAATATTTTCCGGTTTATTGAAGTAGACTTTAGATTTCAGATAACCCCATAGATAAAAATCGTATGGGGTTAAATCTGAAGACCTAGCTGGCCATTCGATAAAACCTCTCATTCCGATCCATCTATTTGGGAAAATATTATGAAGGTATTCTCGTACTGTCCTCGAATAGTGTGGGGGCGCTCCATCCTTTTTTTTATAGAGGTGTTAAAATTCCTTGAGGAAGACGTAGTACCTTGATGTGATAGTACTCGGTACTGTGGGGTTCCCCTTAATGGGTCGCTACCCACTAAACACACCCCTTCATAGCTCTATACAGCCTGGAACCGCCTCTCGGCATTACTTCAGACTGTGCTGCTCTCAATGCCAAGTGCATCCTCATCTATTTAAATTTAGCTAATTGCTTGAATTAATGCTTTATGATTTGTTTCTTATGTCTCCATTGTCTCCCGTCTCCATTCTTCCTCCTGTTTGTCAATCATAATTTTCCTCATCATGTGGGTAACGGCGTCCCAGGACTCCTTAGGTGCTAATAGTAGCTCCGCCACGTTTTCCTCCCTGACTTCAGTACCTAGCTCCCGACTGGCGTCTGTTCTGTATTATAGTTCCCATGTTATGCATCCGAAGATTGCATGATTGCTTCGTCGCAGTACCAACATTTATCTTGGTCAGCCTTCCCTATCTTCATTAGATAATTGTTAAAGATACCGTGGCCTGACATGGCTTGGGTTAAGTGGTGGTCTATCTCTCCCCATCCCCTACTGGTCCAAGCTCTGACATCTTTGACAAAAATCTTTGCCCAACCGTTGTATGAGTTCCACTCTTGCTGCCACTCATTTAATAGGTTGTCCCTGGCTTCTTTCTTACGTCCCCTGCCGTATTTATATATCTCCGTTTTCTCCTTTATACGGAGTCTTAGTGGTGGCGCTCCATCCTGTTGGAACCATATCGAATCTGCCGGTATATTTGGGTTCTCATTATTCAGGTAAAGTGCACTTACACTTACACTGTCATTTTGTAGTAAGTCTAAATATTTTTCAGAAAAGTGTTCCCTCAATAAAAAAGGGACCCACAATTGAGGTACCCACAATTCCGGCCCAAACGTTTACTTTCTGAGGGAATTGTGTATGACTTTCCATTCTCCAATGTGGGTTTTCTAGTGCCCAATTTTGAAAATGTTGCCTGTTTACCGAACCATCCAAACAAAATGTTGCCTCGTCGGAAAAAACTATCTTACGTAAAAATTCCGGGTTGGCATTGCATCTATCCATCATTATTTCGCAAAATTCTAATCTGCGGCCGAGATTGTCTTCAATAAGTTCCTGAACAAAATGTACTTTGTATGGGTGCCATTTGTTCTTGTGTAAATATTTTAGAACAGAACATTTACTTACTGACTGTTCTGCAGCAACTTGTCGACTTGATTTGTGAGGATTTTCTTGTAAATCGAGCAAAATATTCAATTGTGTGTTTTCTGGAAATGTAACATGGTTGGTTTTGTAATTGTCTCTTACGTGGCCAAAGTCTCTAAACTTTTTCTCTATCTTACTAACTACTGATTGTGTAATAGGCCTCTCCGGGTACTTATCATTGAACAATTCGCAAACTTCAGCTTGTGTTCGAGTATTATACCATCATCAACATTTCTATTCTTCAAACTTTGCAACTGTACTCGACAAGTCAATAATCAAAAAAACAAAATAAACACACAATTTAATGTTTTGCTCAATTTCCAGCGTTTCCTTGATGATATTATTAGTGGTCTACTCTAATAATTTTATCATACATTTTTAAAAGTTTAGAACTGATTATTTCAAAAACTTTTCTCTTTAAGGTCATACGAATTGACATTTCTGTACTCAGAAAAATGTGCTGCATCCAAATTCGTGAACAAAAATATGGGGTGCAATTCAAAAAAACTTATTGATGACGTCATAGTGCGAAAACAAAAGACAATCGTAAAATTGTAGATATCAAAAAAGATGCAGTTTTGAAAACAAAAACCGACGTGTCGGAGCGTTTTTCCAAAAACCAAACCCATGAATTTTAAATGAATTTATTCCAACCCACGCGTCCTCACTGTATTATAAACTCGTGCACAACAAACTTTTTCAATTCTCACCTATTACAAACAATATGAATACCTTGTAATGAAAAAAAGGGGGAAACTGCAATGTAACAAATATTACGCTGCAGTAAGTAGGGGAATTGAATTCATAACTAACATTGTGTTGTGATATTGTCACTGAACATGTACGTCATTGATGTGCGAAAAAAACAAAGAGCCCGGAAAAACCTATCGCTTATTTGAAAAGGCTTCTCAAAATTTATTAACTTAAACGACAAAAAAAACAAATGCATATTTTTATACTAGAAGGGTTGAAGCTTTGATTTACCTTATGTGGTATCTTCTAAATGAACTGCATTTTCAGTAATAAATTGTTTTCAACATTTGTAAATTTCTAAATTAATCCATACGTACTCTACTTTTTAAATAACCCCAAGGAAACAAATCTAGAGCAAAAAGTTCCCGACGCAGCGCCACTCCCAGGATGGCATATTAAAATCAGTCTATTTGACCAGACGGTAACAGTTACTGCTTTGGACTGCGTTGCAATGCTGCAGACATTCGTTTTACAGCAAATTCAACCCGGATTAGTAAAATATTGGTTTCAGAAAAATAAGTATGTATTTGTTTTTTTTTTTTGTTGTTTAAGGTAAAAAATTATTATTAGGTAATTAAAATGGGCGATACCTTTTGCCAGACCCGGTGGAAGACTCGTAAGACAATTACGAATGAAAATTATGAGTAAACTTAAGGCTCATTTACAACCGCTTTCGTGCAGTTGTACTGCATATGCCGCAATAGTGAGAAACTGTAGAATATACGTTTCAAGCTGACCATTTACAATGACTTAATGCGTGTTCATATGGCTGTTTTAGTGCGTGCAAACTCCAAGAATTTGCAACTACTTTGGATGCAACAGAACACCAGTCAATGAAAAACCCGAATTCGCAGCGCACGCTATAAAAATAAAAATTTACATTTCTAAAATAGTTTTGTTGATATTATAAATACAGGCCTAACTAAAAAAATACAATAAACATTGCTGAATTAAATATCGGGGTATATTTTGCTCTGTTCATTGGGATTTTTTAAGAAGCAAAAAATAATTTTATTTATTGTTCTAAATCTACAAACACTCACACACAGAAATGCCAATCGATATTCAAAATTTTCAAAATTGGCAAAACCATTGCGGATATTAAGATTTATGTGATAAGTAATAAAAATTCGAAAATTAGTTTTTAGTTGAAATATTCAAATGGAGAATGTTGATGTAAATAAAACATGTAACATGTCTATTTAAATTAATTGAGCGCAAATTTTAGTATAAATTAATAAACAGATCAAAATACAAATTATTATCAAAATTATTCTTTAAAAAAACCTTCGTAACATGTAACATCGTAAAACACGCTTACGGGAGCGCTGTAGTTGTTTTTTGTTATAATTATTTATTACAAGAAGTAATAACGTAATATAAAAATCTTTCTCAAATTTCGGATTAACAAAAAACATCAACAAATAATAGTTATTTATTATACAAGGCGATAAAGTTGAATTTTATCCATAACTGAAAATGAGTACAATAAACAAATTGTTACTAAAAAAAGAAACAAATAAAACCGCTTTTCATGGTTTTGAATGAATATACAAAATACATTTTTAACCACCAGAATTGAATAAAATATTTTTATACATCACTTAATGCGAGTTCAGAAGGCGACTTTTGTACCGAAAGTTTGCAAATTTCAAATATTTGCACTCAGCTTGAATGCAACAGAACACCAGCCAATGAAAAACCCGAATTCAGAGCGCTTACTCGCGTGAAATTTAAATTTTCAAAATAGTTTTGTTGATGTCACAAATACAACCCTAATTAAAATATAAAATTACCTGAATTAATTGCCGAGTTTAACGTAGTGGTATATAATTTTAGCTCTGTTCGTGGTCATTTTTTACTACCCTAGTAGAACACTCGACGTAGGATCCCGACTTCGGACCTACGTTGCCATGTAATGGCTTTTCCGAGTCGACACTGAGTCATTTTGCCGAAACGACTTAGTTTTGACTGGAAAAAACCGTTACATGTCAACCTAGGTCCGAGGTCGGGATTCTACCCAGCTTCTAAGCGGTTCCTAGGTCGTTCCGACTTTTGTGCTACTAGGGTAGGTATACCAATTCCAATATCAGTTGGGGCGATGTCGTTAAAGTAGTTATCACGGCTTAAAGTAATAAAACTGTTACTTAGGTGTGAATTGTTACCGGACGTATTCAGGTAAAAATTTGGATACTCGACAATTTGTACAAAATTATTTAAAATTTTATAATTGTATATTTAGACATTAGGATTAGTCACTATGCAAAACTGAAAGTTTAGTTCGTTTCGTTTAAATTCGTAAATTTACCTGTTAGCAAATATTTTAAAGTTACTGATTGTAAGCCCGGTACTGTTCTCGGTTTTACCTGAGCAAGCTAACATCGCCCCAACTGATATTGGAAATGGTATACAAAATGATTTTATTTTTTCAGCAGACTTAAAAGTGTTTTTATTCTTTTGCGTTCTGTCGTATTAACATCTAACCGTCTCCGATCGATTTCTAAAATTTTAGAGTTTATAAAACCTTTAAGATTTGATAAGTCATTAAAATTCGAAAGTTAATTGTTACTATTAGTTGAAATTTACAAATGGAGAATGTTTATGTAAATAACAAATGTAACATATCTAATTGGAAAAATTACAAATATATTTTAATAATAATAAGGTTCTCGGCACTTAAATTCAAAAGATCCTTGCATCTTGAAGATCTTTGTACAGATAGCTAGGTAAAATTAAAGAATAATTTGTAACATTCATTATTTATGTCGCTGAATGTTTTTACAACATATGTTAATTGTTTTGAAAACTGTACCTTGCAAAGAGACAAAATGTAAGTGAAAGCCAGTTGAAATCTTTCTTTATAAAAGTATCGTGACATTTGTAACATCGCAAATCACGCTTTGTTATAATTATTTATTACAAGAAGTAATAACGTAATATAAAGATCACTCTCAAATTTCAGGTTAAAAAAAATTTAATAATAGTTACATATTTATTATACAAGACGATAAAGTTGAATTTTATCCATTACTGAAAATGCGTGCTATAAACACATATTTGCTTCATATTTGCATTTGAATGAGTATATAAAATACCGTAAGAGAATAAAATACCTTTAAATATCACATCTAATAATAACAATCTGTCAATGAGGATGTAACGAAGGCCCGTTTCATAATATTTTTCTGAATAACAAATATAATAGACAAGGTTGTAATGCAAACACCGAATATAGGTGAAATGACAAAAATGTCGTTCAATGAACTTAGATTTTAAAATTATGCACATGATCGTTCTTTTGCGTTAATTCTGATTGTAAATACAAAAATATTTCTTTAGCGACAGTTTACCCTTACTAACGTCGAAGCAACTGCACGAAAGTGGTTGTAAATGGGCCTTTAGACATTGCACGTAATATGTTCCTTAAAATGCTAAATACTGTTGCTGTGCTTACCTAAATTTTTTCTAGTGATATTCACAAAGAATGAAATTTACTTTTAAGTAAATAAATATTTGAGATTGACAACTGTTTTTAAGTTATGATCAATTTAAAGTTCTGTGGGCCTCTCCGGGTCCGTTTTGGAGCTTTAATTTCTGTCCGATATTGTTTGCTGATGAACTTCTATCAGAGATTTCGATTTTATAGTTGTATGTCAAATGTCGTTGCAATACCTTTATTCTTTCCGACATACAAGATGATTATCACGAAGTCGGACTAAAAAGCAGAGCAAATATGAATCGAGAAACGAATTCCAGTCTGAAGGTATTTAAATTTACAGGCCAATTTTCGCGAATATTAGTTTCCCGAAGAAAATTTTACAACTTTTATATTAAAAGAATGAAAAAACTTTGACTATGAAAATGTAAATATCCTGTCGAGTATACAGCAGCGCGTAATTGACTTTACGGTAAACACTTGTATTCTATTTTTAGAGCGAAGATTCGAATTTTGCTGAAACGTTATCTCGTATGCAAACTTGCAACAATACGTACAAATTACAAGCCTAAAAGATACATGAAAAGTTATTTTCACATATTTTCAACTCGACTTCTGACAAATTGCTTCCAAACATTCCCTTTGAAATCCGTTAAACCTATTACCAATTTTATATTTACAAAGCTGTACCAAAATCGTGGGGATAAACATTCTAGGTCACCTTTAAACCAGACACTTGACACTTTAATAGGAAAATAAACATTCAGTATTTATTGTAATGTTGGAATTCGTTACGCGAGCGAGAACACATAAGTTCATTCAGACACATTTCAATAGAAACTTTGTGCAAATTGCTTACACGATTTATTGAAAAACTACCAGAGACTTGAAAAATCTAACGCGACTGTCAGTATGTTTTTTTATTAACTACACAAAACAATCCTTACGTTAGATCCATTTAACTAAACTTCACACCGCTATAGACAAAACGTGTTTAAAATTAAAGAATAGGGAATTCCCTATTCTTTAAAGTGTTTACTCATAAATGTTTGTTCTATTCTGATTCAAAAGAAATCCGAAACATCACTCAAATATAAAAAATCTGCAAATAGAGGTTTGTAGTAACTGAAAAATGAAATTATATGCGTAGTTATTAGAGATACATAAACACTGAATGAATGTTAACTACTTTGTCTACCTTAAGATGGTAGACAATAAGGAAATTTAATAAACACAAAAGTCGCAAACATAAGTTTTTTGCTTCGCTTCTGCAGAAGTAAGCCCATTACACGCAGCATGAACCAAATTCCGACAAACTAAATAAGATTATTAAGCTTCACCTTTATCATATTTAACTAAGTGCTTCTTCCACGAAATCTCCATCGTCATCATCATTCATATAATTGATAGATATTGAGGGTTCCGAACAAACTCTTCATCTTACTGACCTAGTAAATTCGCTAACTTACCGAAAACTTAATTTTTTATAGAAGTATCAAAAAATGAGGTTTCTTTGAAGTTTGTCTTATTATTATCAGAAACTACATAGCATACAGGTGCTCATTTTATTTATTCACAGCTAAGATTCTGAAATAGGCAACACATTAATCATTTTAATGGCAACTACGTTTTTTTAAAACTTATATTTCATATTTAGGTAAGAGTTGGCTTTGCATTTTTAATTTCCAGTATATACACCGTGATTCACGTAACTTTCCGATGCATAGGCCCAATGCACACTACCCAATATTTAAAAGTCACAATATGCTATGATACAAAAAACATATACTTAAGTTTCGTTTAAGTTTAAGTTTCGTATGTTTGGAAACCCCTGACAGAAATAACTGTCAAACTTTCAAGTTAAATTTCAAAATGTATTCAAACGATGAACGAGTGGATATGATAATAATCTACGGCGAGTGTCATAAAAATGCAGTTGTTGCAGCCAGATTATTATAAAAGGAAATAATTTTTTAGTAATTTTGTGCAAGGTAAGTAGTAGATCACCAGGAGGATTGTTTAAGATTCCGTGATATTCAGCGATGAGGCAAAATTTTGGAATAGTGGAGCAGTTCATCACCACAACTTCCATTATTATGCCTTGGAAATTTCACATCGGACGCGACAAAGCGATTTTCGGAACGTTTTTTCAATGTGTGGTGTGGCATAGTAGACGATATTTCTTTGAAAATAATTTGACCGGTGATATTTATTTAAATTTCTTGCAAAACATTTCACCAACACTCTTAAAAGATGTGCCTTTAGAAATTCGTTGAATTATATCCATACAGTTTTTATTTGAATACCTTTTGGATTTATTTTTAATTAATTAAAAAGTGTATCTTTGCAAATTTAATTTGTCACTTTGACAGTTATTTCTGCCAGGAGTTTTCCAAAATATGAAATTTACGTTTTTTGTATCTAGCATGTTGTGATTTTTGAATATTGGGTTGCGTGCATTGGGCGGACGGTAAGTTGCGTAACTCACGGTGTATAGCCTGTGCTCTAATTTCAGTCCATTTTGATTGTTCATAAAGAAACCAAACACTTTATGAAATATACAATCGGTTGACTACATCCGAATATTCAGGCGTGAACAGATAGAATGGGCATCCTGTATAGTTGAAGAAAATAATTAACCTGTAAGATAAAGTCTTGCCAAATTTGATTACAGTTATATTAGACAGCATGCAAATCTCGCAACGGATACCTAATAAAGCACATGAAATTTAATCACAGAAACTTGGCCGATTACGTCCTTATCTCTAATGTCACTTCCAAGCGGGCTCTTACCATCTAAACAAATCGAAAAAGAAGGCTAATCTATTGAAAAGTTCAAGAAATTAACAATTCCTCATCTTATAATATTGGTCGTCTTACCCGACTTTCCCTAAACACACTTGACGAAAAATTCTTTAATGCTTCGTTTACACCCACTTAGTGCAAAAAGAATAGAATTAATGCACGGAAAATTAAAGTTCCTTGTTTACATGCACGTAAGGTTTCATACTTGCGTGTATTGTTAATGGAAACTATATTTCAAGATGCCGCAAACTTCGAGTTACCTGTTAAAATAAGGAAGGAAAAAGTATGGCGATAGGTGGAATTAATGCACTAATTTTCTTAAGTTGAAACTGACTGACCATGCGCTACATTAATTTTCGTAATTTACAACTGTACAGGGTGTCCCATCACTTGTGGCCACTTCCAAAATTGAGCTTTAATTGTATTTGAAATTTGGTGCAAGTATGACTCTAGTATAAGGCTAGAAATTTCCAGTTTTAAATGTTAATTGTCGGCGTTAGTTTTCGAGAAAAAAAATAAAAACTGATTTTTTGTAAAAATGCTGTCTCCCAATTTCGTCATATTTCACTTTTTAGGATCAGTATGATTGAGGTAAAGATATCCAATTCTACAATTCCCTTATACTGGAATCTAAAGAGTAAAAGTATAACCACAGAAGTAAGTGCGATTTAAATTTATGGCATTGTAAAAATTTGTCAATGTCGAGTGGAAGCCGGTCGACGTGAACAACAGGAACATACTTAAGTCGAACCTTTTTACATTCTTGTAGATTTCTAAAATTTACGTAAATTGTAAGTCCTCTAATAAATTACGATTATGAGTACGAAGATACTTTAAACTGTGGATGTTAAATTAGTTTTTTTAACTTATTACATTTTTTGTTTGAAATATTTTCGGTGCGGTTATGGATAAGGGATAGGCCATTCGAGGTACCAGTTACCTACTTCGAGTTTCGGAGAAATTTTTACAATACCATAAATTTAAATCGCACTTACCTCTGCGGATAACTACTAACGACTATTTACAGTCATAAATCAATACTTGTACTCTTGAGATTCCAATACAAGGGAATTTTAGACTTATTACAGCTTTGAAATTTTTTTTTACTTTGAATATCTTTGTCTCAATCATACTGATCCTCAAAAGTGAAATTTGGCGAAATTGGGAGATATTATTTTTATAAAAAATCAGTTTTTACTTTTTTTCTCGAAAACTAACGCCGACAATTAACATTTAAAACTGGAAATTTCTAGCCTTATACCAGAGGCATGTGTGTAAAAAATTTCAAATAAATAACTTTCAATTAAAGCTCAATTTTGGGGGTGGCCACAAGTGATCGGACACCCTGTACATGGAGTTGAATTTTTGCTAGGCTTGTCAATTTTAGTACGTTAATTTACGTTAAGTAGATGTAAGCGGCTTTCAACAAATATTTTATCTCCCCCCTACAAAATGAGTTAGTAAATTGAAATTATATAATCCTCCATCATTAAAGAATAATTTGAAAGTTGTCCCATGCTAAAAATGCAACGCACAATAAAACCTGGCTATTTTTGTGAGGTGTGATTTAGTAATGAAAATATATTTTTAGACCTGAATATGTAACCTTTTTTTGGTAGCTTAATAGTACGAATATTTTAATATATTACCGTTTATAAATATTACTCTTTGACAAAATGAGTGAATATGACACCATAAATCACATGAATTACTTCCGACAAAAAAAAATGGAAATTTCAACAAAATACAAATTTAAATTTTCGAGCACAATAGGAAATTCCTTAAAACTATAGTACACACTTAATAATAATTTATCTAAAGTTTTAAGGGACGGACTAAAACTCAAGATTGAATTGTTCAGTAGGAAAGAGAATTTAGTTGGCATTACATTGTATTTAATTTTAAGTAACTGTGCCCGTTCAAATAATATTTGAAGTAATCCCCGTTATTGTAAAAGAGACTCTTCTATACGAAGCTGTACTGAAAAGTAGCATTGCTGCGCTTGCTACAGAAATGAGGGTATTAGAAGCGAAAGCCACAATAATCTAGAGTTGGAATCTTTAAATGTGCAAGATTAACCGTTATCTTTTTGGTTAATATTACTTAATGCATGACGCTAAAACCCCATCTAAACGGACAAATAAAATAACTATTCGAGTAAACTGAGAATGTATGTTTATTACTGGCGATATCGATTATGTCACCGGAATACTATAGTAAATCCGCGAGTAACTGCACACAAGGTGCACATACTATCTTGCATGACTTGTATGTAGCGTGATAAACAAATACTCGTTAATGTTCCGGCCGTGTACAGAATATTTCATTTCACCTTATTGAAATTTACTTTTAAATGTTGACGTTCAAAATTGCAATGTGTATAATAAATCAACTATAGTCCACGGTCTATCTCCTCTTACATACTCCTATTGTGCACTATAGAAAAGTGTCAACTGGGTATGTTATAAGCATTATCAATTTCAATCGTGTAAATTGTTCTCAATAACGCCATAATAATCGACACAGAGCATTCATGTTGCCTTTTAGACATGTCAAGTATAGGTAACTAAGACATTCTACCGAAGGAAATAAAATGAAACACTCGGTATAATTATGATGCATTAATAATAATCGAGTTAATTTCCTTAATTGAGAAGCATCACTCGATAAATGGTACATACCGGGAAGTTATCTTAAAAGTAAGCATATACACCGTGAATCAATTATGGTCTACTTCTGAATTTTTCTTAGACGCAACCAAACATACTAATTGAAACAAGCACTAGATCTCTAATTTTTCAAGAATTAAAAAAAAACTCCATTGTTTTGACAATATTTAGATGACAATTTTACAAACGTTTGGATAGAAAGAGGTTCCGATAACCCTTGGCCACCCAGAAGTCCAGACTTAATGCCTTTAGATTTTTTCCTGTGGGGCGTACTAAAACAGAGAGTCTACCAAACTCCTTTCCATACAGTCGAAGAACTCAGGCAACGAATTTGTGAAGAGTGTATGGCCGTAACACCAGAGACATTACAATGCGTTCAAAGGCCGTTTTTAAACCAGGTCGAAGTTTGTTTGCTCCACAATGGAATGCATTTTGAACAATTTTTGCGTTAGTTTTTAAGTCCTTTTACGTAATTTTGCTGATTATTTCCTTCATGCACATAAAAAGTCCCAGTCACCATGGTTTTCCTCAGTTTTATAGCGATTAAATTTTGACGCTTCAAACGTGTCAAAATTTACCCGATTAAATTTATACGTCTCAAAGGTGTCAAAATTTACCCGATTAAATTTTGACGTTTAATAGCTTCTGATTTTTTTTTGCAATCATTATCAAAGATTCCTCGACAAGTAAATAAATAATTCGTTGTAAAATCTATTTATTCAAATTAATAATCAGGAAATAATCATGCCGAATACCCCGCGTGCATGAAAATAGCCTGATTAAATTTTTACGTTTTTGTCGCAACGTTTTACCATAAAGAAATATTTTTCGTAAATTTTCCACCCAAAATCCCTCGTGCTGCGCACTCGAGATTTTGTTACGTGGCAAATTTGCTCGATATATTTCTAGGCAAAATATTTTGACAGAAACGTCAAAATTTAATCCTCTATTTTGACGCACTTGTGACATTACTGTTGATTAAATTTCTTACATTGTCATTTTGACGTTTGTAGCCAATAAAGCAATTTTGATTCCATTTATAATTTAAATCAAAGGCAGTATCAAGTGGTAAGTGGAATTAGTATGTTTGGTTGCAACTAAGAAAATTTCAGAAGTAGACCATAATTGATTCACGGTGTATGTATACTTTTAAAAAAAACGAGTCAACGCATTGCTTTATTGCGATCGGTAGGCAACCAAGTATACATCACATTTCTCAACATTTGAAAAGTTGGCTCTTTCAAAAAAAGTCAATTAATTTTTCAGTGTCAGTTTAACATAATATTGCAATTCCTGTAATAATCATGTACAGCAAAGACGAAAAAATTGAATTGTTAATGTGGTACCAGCAAGGTAATAGCTTGCGGACTGTGAGAGATTTATTTTCCGTAAAATATCCTGAAAGACCAATTCCTTGCATCAGAATTCTGCACAATATCGTTAAAAAATTTAATTCACAAGGCTGCATAGTAAATGGTCATACAAAGAAGATTAAAACCAACCATGTGTTGACTGAAGAATTAAAATGAAATATTTTATGCTACGTTGAGCAATATCCGATGGTATCCTTGAGAGAAGTAGGTGAATATTTCGTTGTATTAAAAACGTCAATATTTAAAACACTAAAAGAATTTAAGTACAAATCTTATAAATTTTCCAATCATCAAGAGTTATTTGAGGAGGATAAAACAAAAAGAACAAATTTTTGTGAAACTTTATTTAATTTGTTAAACGAACAAGATGAAATTTTAGCGAAGATAGTTCCCAAAATTTCCGGTGTGCATCATAGTTTCTTATTTATCCAATTTATACTGTTAACCTTGTTCCTTCGTTTTCCTTAGATATTGGTGCCGCACTAATCACCATATTCAAAATTTGACCCACACTCAGTACCAGCAGAAGGTGAATGTGTGGTTAGGAATAGTTAATGCTACACTTATCGGGCCTTTTTTTTATTGATGGAAACCTTAATTCGGCCAAATTTTTAGATCTGTTGGTAAACAACATCATTCCGGCAATAGAAAATTTAAACATTAACGAACCATGGTTTCAAATGGATGGGAGCCCCTCCGCATTCCACAAATGTTATAAGAAATTGTTTAAACGAAAGGTGTCCCGGACACTGGATAGGACGGTACGGCCACATACCATGAGCACCACGATCTCCAGATGTATCGCCCAATGACTATTTCCTTTGGGGTTACCTAAAATCAAAAATTTACCGCAATATCCAAATTTTAAATCTAGATGAATTAAAAGATCGTATACGAACTGAATGTAACGAACTGAATCCTGACATTCTCAGAAATGCTGTGCGGCTAGGATATTGCTTAGAAGTAGAAGGTGGACATTTTGAACACTTGCTATGACGCTATTTTTTTTTTTTTGTTATGTACTTTCTGTTAATAACTTCTCAAATTTTGAGAAGTTATCCCACTTAATAGTTTTATTAAAATTGTTATTATTTTGATGTTCAAATGATTTTAGATTCTATTCATAACACTATTCATGATACTTGAACATAATCTTTCACAATGAAAAATAATAACCTTGTGATTTGTGTTGTAATGTTGGTTGCCTATAGTTATCAATATGTTGACGCGTTTTTTTTTAAAGTAAACAGGAGATATGTATATCTATAAGATAATCTCCCGGTACATATAAAATGATATAGCCACACATTTATACAGTGTCCTCCAGAACTGGCTTCTTTTAAAATGGACTCGAACGTCCAAGAAAAATGTTTTCACCCAAATTTTTTTTGGGTTATTGCGAAATAAAATCCACCAATCACAGAGGAGTTACTTTACTATTAGTGAAGGTACATTTTAGAAAAATATGCGGTACTATACCCCAACTGTCCCAGACCACCCGGCTGACGTTTTAAATTTAAAAAAGTGGTTATTTTGCCAATACGTTTAATACCCATTTTATATATCGGATTCACTCTACCAGATGGTGATATTCTGAACTTTCGGATCTGACAGTAAATAATTGGCGATTACATCAAGAAATAAGTTCCTTTAACTCAAACATGTTATTTTTATTTGGAAATTCGAAAGGCTTCTACACAAAACATATTAACAATGAAACTTTGGACAAGAATGTCTCTAAAATTTGGGCAGGGAGAGCTACACACGGTAACAAATATGTACTATTGGGGCTACCGAAATGTGCACGAGACAAATGTCTCTATTTCTCCATAGATTAAAGCTGGCTTTATCCAGTGACTTTCGTCAAATAATATTTGTCATAAACAAAATAATATTGACATTTGCCTGATTTTTTTAGGACGCCTATGATATGAAGCAAAAATCAAATTGCTAAAAAAAAATCATGTACATTTCGGTGGCCGTAATAGTACATTCAAAACTCTTTATCTCTTTCATGAGAAACTACAAACTTGTCAACAATTTATATCACAAAATCGCAAATTAGTAAAAATAAGAAAAATAAAAGATTTTTTTTACCAATCTTAAAAGGGTTATTTCCTAGGTTTGAATAAATCAGTGGATGTTAGACATTACAAATCTGTTACGAAATTTCCTTAATCGGGTAAAATTTGAATTTGATCGCAGCGAACTTGAAGCGGTTTCAGAACAGCGGTATAATCTGCATAAATTCGCACTTCAGATAATTTCAAATAAAAGCAGTCAAGAACTTTTTTTACATAAAAGAACTGAAAGTCTCAAATATACCAACTGTTTTAATATTTTACGTCTAGACAGCCATGACTTGTTAGAAAGCAATGTACCTACATACTACTAACAATAAGATTCATGTTTCGCTCAATGTGCTGCATAAGATGGCATTGTCTGTGACAATAACAACGTAACGTTATTGTATCAAGTTACGCCTTACGTGTTGTTTGAATTTATCTTGTAAAAAAATCATAGCTGTCTATACTTTATGGCACGGCCAGATAATGTCACATCCGCACGTTGTTCATGTGCAACTTGGAATTTGAATTTTTATTTGTTACTATAAGTTTGGGGCGTTACTCTTACTCACATAAGTGGAAAGAGGTGGAGAGGGCGTGTGCAGCACGTGAACATTATGCAATTGAAAAAATCACACTACTTATATACATTCAGCAAAGAAAAAACTGTCAATATCTAAATGAAGTGTCATTAATAAGGAGCTTACGATAACTTATCTGAAAATCGACGCAAATGCAAACCATTTTTGTCTTGTTTTCAAAAGATACGATTAGTCAAACTAAGAAATTAAAATATTTGTAGTTAACCCAAATTGAAGCAAACATTTTTGGAAAAACATCCAGACCTCAGGTTGGTCCATATACTAAACTTGGCTATTGATTTCACGTCAAGGGTTAAATTAATACATTTCGTGTTTTGTATAAATAACAAACCCCCATTTACATTCACTTATAACTTATAAAATTCCAGCGGTTCCTTGAAAATATTCTAGATGGTATCGCCGAATTTGAAATGCGAAAAATCCGGTTTAAAATAGTTCCAGAAGTTCCCATAAATTCGAGTCCTTTAAATGGAAAACGTTCGCAGTAAGCAACGTCTTTCCTGCACAAAACTTAAACAGTCTGATCGAACATAAACAGAATGAAAAGGAGTGCGTTTATTTTAACTCAATAAAAATCGATCACCTTCAATTTAATTATAGATTTCTTATTCTGACGCGACCTGCAATATAAATAAAGCATCGTCACAAGAACAGCTGGTCTATATTCGGTTAATTTTAGACCCCTTCAAGAGGTCGACTCGACGCTTATGACGTAACGATTCAAAGAACTCGTCGGCTTTATCATTCTTGTCCCGGACATCGGAAACGATTATGAGTGCCGGACGAGAACTTTCAAATACTCTTAGAACCATTTAGACGACAAAAGCTTTCAGTTGAATCCAGAGATGGTAGATACAACCTACTTTATAAATTTACCATGAAAACGGTTGTACACGAAAAACGAACGGCTATTTTCGGATTATAGTACATTAAATTAGCCATCGTGTTCCATTTAAAATTACTTACGTACTAAGCACAGAATTAAAATTAATAACAATTTTATTATATTATGTAAAATTCTTTTGTTGAATTTTGGAAATAAAATAAGAGTACAAATTATTTTACTTCTTCTTGCATGTACTGCTTCTTTCCGTTTCTCATACTAATTCCATGGACGATGACATTCTGGTTTCTACCTATTTTTCTCCTCTCGAATGATTTATTACCTCTGCAAATTTTGATCAATTTCTAGTTAAATGTGGTGTTTCAATTCCTTATTTTCCTTGTAAATTTTATAACAATCGTTTATTATTCCTCTTTGGTTCCTTATTCAACCTATTTCCGTTTTTGTTATTATCGATTTCAGCATGCTCATCTCAGTTGTTCGGAGTAGCTGCTTTGTTTTACTTGTTTCTGTCCTGTGTAGACCATTAAAGCTGGTTTCACTATAAATTTATGAAGTTTAACTTTTCCTTCGTACATATCCACATATTTGAGCCCCTTTCATTGCTTATTATTTGTCTTCGTCATAAATATGACCATCGCTGGAAATCTTGAATGGATGGGAAAAGATGTCGAAGTATCAAAAATAAGTACCTACTATTGCATTGTTTTAAATTACCCATAAAATATTACATTTCGTTACATGAAAGCTATAAAAACTGATATTACATAAATTAAAGAAACAATCTCCTTCTTCTTCTTCCTTCTTGTATAATAGACCTAGGCCTGTTTCTTCTTCAATTTCAACCTCCTCCAATATCCAGATTATCACACCATCTCTTCCTTGCCTGCCGATGCTTCTTCTGCCTGCCAGTTAGTTATCCCGTGCAATACGCACCAACCTATCGTCCGCCATTCTAATCCATTCTTGTTTTCTTTTTAATACTCAGTTGTTTATATCCTCTGTTTTGCACATTTTTCTCATCGTTTCACTTTTGTCTCTGTCCAATAGCGTTTTTCCTATTATCCTTCGAAGTATTCTCAATTCTGTTTTCTCCAGAAGTTTTTTTGTTTTAGTTGTATCAAGTCTCGTCTCTGCTGTATATGTCATGATTGGTCTAATTGTTGTTTTATAAATTCTGGAATTTGTTTCGTGGTTTAGGTGTTGATTCCTCCATCTTGTGCTATTAAGGCATCCTGCGGCTTTGTTTGCTTTGATGACTTGTTGTCGTACCTCCTCTTCGACTTCTCCGTAGCTCGTTATATCTATTCCCAAGTATCTGAATTTTAGTTTCTGTTGTATTACTTTCCCATGAACTTCTATTTTGCAACGTAAGGGTTCCTTTGCTGTTGTCATGCATATTGTTTTCTCGTTTGAAATTATCATGTTACTGTTCTTCTGACAGCATTTTTTATATCCTCTTTTTAATAACGGTATCATAGTGCTAGTTCTCCACCTATCTGGTGTCTCGCATTGTGACAATATCTTTTGCATAAAATTTGTAAATTCTTCAGTCAAGCGGTCCCCTTCGTATTTTAACAGATCGTTAGGTATTCCGTCTTGTCCGGGCGATTTTCTATTTTTCTTTCTGCAATTGTTGCTGGCTAACCTGTATTTCTTTTCTAATTTGGTTAGTTGCGATGAAAGTTTCCATAAATAATCGACATTACCTACATATTGATGGTAATGAGAAATAGCGGAGAAATGTACCTTTCATTTTAAATAAATAAATATTATTTGTAATTTATTTTATTATTTCATAGTAAGATAGAAACAAGTTAATTTAATTCTTAAATATACTAAATTTAAAGTAATAAATTAATTTCGTAATATTAAACGGAATTCATGAAATCATCTACATTATGTGTACATTTGGCTATGCTTCACATTGTCCTAGGATTACATGATACCCTATTCACACACCAGACATAATGTATAATAACTGAAATGTGAGCAAGACTATTCGACCTCAACTAATACAAATTGTTGGTATTATCCTAAACATGGCATCAATCATTAACAGTGTGTAATAAATGCCGTTGTTTAGAAACATTTCACTGAAATAAATCAAATCCGAAATAACAGTTAGTAAAGTACTTTAGCAGTTATTCAATTCGCACGTGCAATTACTTTCAATTAAAAATAACGCCGCTGAAAAAATTACAACCGGGAGTATTTATAAACGGCTCCTCCACCATTTTTTACATGCCGACCAAGGTTACATAGACAAAATCGATTAAAATTGTGAGATTGTTCCTGTTTATAATTTCGATTTCATATCGCACGTCTTTAGCACCATTTTTCGGTCAACTTTAAAAATATTCACTGTTTTTTTAATGAACCGAGACTACAACAAATTTCAATGTTCGACCGAAATAACTCGTTGGAAATTTATCTAAAAATTCACTTCAATAAAAAGCTAACAAGCCACAATTTTCAGTACAGTGATGCCCCGACTTACACAAACTCAGACTTACGCGATTTGCAATTTTTCTTCCTCCTTCAATCCCCAACCCCGCTGTAGGTGTTTCATTATTTATTTATAATTATAATTTTAAGCATCTTAATATCGTCAGCATAATCAGCGTATTTTGTCAGCATAACTTGTGCACCGGTGCCGTCGTTTCGGTCAAGCGTATTTTGTATTGTTCAGTAGCGTTCTACATTTTACAAGGGTTGTCATAAAGGCAAGGCATATAAAAATCGGTTGGTTATTACGAAGAGATCTTAAGTGAAAAGAAGAAGTCTTTGCTTCGCCAGACAACTTAAACCAGAAGTTAAGCTACTTTTATGTGACATTAATTTAATATATAATTTTTATATGCTGTATGTTATAAAAAACAAATTGTGTGGTACTAATGAGTTACCATTTTTCTTACAGACTTCGCTAGCGAAGAACTAATTAGCTCACATTAGCAAATGGAGATTTATACCTTGAATTAGGCTATTGTCGCCGGTCCCACTTACCGCGTAACTTCGGAGTATTACTTGCTGTATTTCCAAAATTCGCATTATTTAAGAACATAAAAAGTTACTTATCAAATAAAATGAAGTGCTTGAAAGTGCTAATTCTCTAAACTAAAAATCATCTTAATTCTTATTTTCAGATACCAAAATAACAGATTAATTAAATATACTATTTTTCTTCCAATTTTTTTAAGGTGTTTTACAGATAAACAAAATTAAAATATTAAAAGAAAATCAATCAAGTGCAGTAATATAAACTACGCAAGTAAGTAACGTAAACTGATTGGATTGAAGCTATTAATTTTTAATTGAAGATGAGATTAAAAATGGTTCTTTTAATTTGAACCGTTACCGAAGTAATTTGGTATAGAAGTGTTACAAACGCAGAATAACTTCAAATGTTCAATTACCTAATTATTTTTTTTATTAAACTGTGAAATATACCGTCAAAGGTTATTGAGGGACTGCAAGATTTATTAAAAGTTAATTACACATATTTGTAAAGTTTAGTCAGCGAAGCAGCACTAAAGCAAAATAAACAAAAATTATTACGGTTATTAATTATCAACTTCTAATATCAAATTTCAATTTAAACCGATAACAAGCAGATGACCTGATTGTCTAAAGTTTGTTTATTTCAATAAATATACGCAGAAATTTTGTAGCAATTTTTTTATACAAACCGTCTCCAAAAAAAAACATCTATTTGAAACCTATGTCGTGCGAAAAGTTTATTAAAATTTATTTATTTATTATTTATATTTACCAATCCTAGAAAAGGTGTCCCGTTAAAATTTTAGTATTTTTAGTTTCCATTGTAGCAAATGTTTAAGAAACACTGACGTAAATCATGATTCGAGTAGTTCAATAATGGTTTTCATAACTCTCTTGTGAATTTTACCGTTGCTGCAAACTATAGTGATAAGAAATGGATAAAGTAACCGCGCAAATATTATTTCTATTGGAAATTGCTGTCTTTATGAAACCTGACCTATTTTCATAGGATCGAAGCACCGATTCTAGATGCAGGTGGAAGCATCACTAAACAAAAGTTGCTATTTATAAAAATATCGATTACAGAGAGGCGCTGTTTTATAAAATAATAACAAATATCTTACAAAAATTCTCTTGAACAAGTGATATTGACTAAAATAAAAGCACTTAAATTTTTTAAAATCAATTGCAACAAGCTCTTGTCTAATATTTTTGATATAGTCTATGATAAATTGCGGATATTTTATCAAAAGAGATGTTCTATTAGTGCACCTTTAAATTGAGTGGGTGGTTGAAGCGTTTGTTCATTTTATATCGCAAATACGTACATAAAAGTGTGCGTTTATTATCATTTTGATTATTTCTGCATTAATAGCCAAGAAGAGTTTGAAATTATACGGCATAAACGACGTATCAGCAAAGGGTGTGAGTGGCTCTATTAATCTACCCATAAATAATTAGAAAGCCATAAGCTGGAACCCGCCATATTTTAGTCCAGCCCAAGATTACATACAGAAGGGCTGATCTCCAGCCTTGTAGTACGTTATTAGTTATCTACATCTTTACCGCTCCTATCGCATGTTTCCTGTTACCTCAAGAGGCCAAAATAACGCTTACCAACGACAATATGCCTTACACATTTCCAGTGGTGCACACGATTTCTCTTGTGTGCTTGTTACAATTACAAAAAAACAACTACGGGTCGATAAAGTTTACATTTTTTGTAGAACAAATATGTTTTGTTAAAAAATTTAATTTTGCATAAAAGCGTTTAGCATTAATTTCAAAAAAATTATATCTATTTTAGAAGTTACGTAAAGTGTTTTATTTATTAGCAAAATAACGATTACATAATTAAAACTAAACTTGTATTTACAATGCTTTGGCACACTAACAAGGATAATTTCAGATGTTTTTCATTTTTGTAATTAAAAGTGATTCAATGCCAAAACCACACCATTATTACCGCATTAGTGTTGTTGCTTTGAAATAATTTAAACAGATTTGCATGAAATCTGGTTAAAAACGGCTACTGTTTTATAGTGTATAAACATCACACCATAAAGACACTGGCATTTCGTAAAATACTGCATCGTATCACAGAAATGAAATAAACGCTTGCTTCTATGTAGCTTTCAACTGAGTTGCTATCAGATACCGAACCAAGTTGTAAGTGCAACAATAGTGCAGACCCCAGAACAATAACAAGCAACTTTTGAAAAGGAATAGTCTAGCACTTGTCGATAACACTCGCTCCCGAAAGATAAAACACGTAATGCTTTTGTTGGAAATTTTATACTAGATTAGGTACTGCGGGTCATTGTATAAGAAATTGTCTAATTTCACCGCAAGAATGACCAAAAATGATGAAATAAAATATCCTATAATATTTAC
Organism: Dascillus cervinus; assembly: GCA_949768715.1. Lineage (NCBI taxonomy): Eukaryota > Metazoa > Arthropoda > Insecta > Coleoptera > Dascillidae > Dascillus > Dascillus cervinus. Next base: position 11,866,067 of record OX458316.1, on the reverse strand, counting down.
TAATTAATACCCTGTAAAAAATTACAACAGCAACTTAAAGCCAAATTTTAGATGGTCTCTTTATTTGGATGTGACCCAATGATTTCAGAGGCGGTTTCTGAACGAATATTGTAAAATAAAGCCTAATCCTAATGTGTGGCAATTTTTTACACCTGTTTAAATTGAGGTTCAAGGTCAAAATGAATGCCAACGGAATAAGTTGACGCTGAATTAACATTATATGAAAAATAAAAAATTATACTTCAAAGAAAATTCCAAGAAAAAAATTATAAAAATAATGAGCAAATAGAAGCTTTCAAGAAATTTCAACTTGAGTATTTGTAAAGGGTTTTGCCAAAATGAAGTAATACTCATACCGTTTGTTTATTTACATAATATTTTGTAAAAATGGATCAGTGGTCAGGCAAGCATCGTGCGTTTGTCGTCGAGGGTATATCTTGTAATTGAATCATTGATCATTATTTCTTCGAATATAAAGCTGCAGCCACGTTAACGGTAACAATATGTACTTATAGCGTGTTTATGACTTTACGCTTTAAGTAGCTTACAACGGGCTGTTAATACACAATGAAATTACAAGGAGCAGCATGTGCCTGTAAATTCTAAATTTGCTTACGTGCAGATCTTTATATAAAGCTAGACAGCGTGGTATTAGGGAAACTTTAAATACTTTAATTGTAACTTACGCATTAAACTAATAGCCATCATTAAGTTTTCGCTTAAATTTATCATAAATGAAGCCACATGCTGCTTTCTATATAAATATAATATATTGTAATACACTCTTGAACGTAGTTATCTAGCCTTGGCACGTGCCGCTCATTATATTAACCTAATCAATTTAGGCCCGGTTGTAAAATATTTAAAACGTGAAGTCATAAACGCACTAAACGTATTGGAGAACTATACCAGGAAACGTTTATCAATTTTGTCATTCTGAGTTACAACGTTTTGAAGCCAATTCATGGTTTCAGAAATGTAGGGATGACGCTCACCTTGCCAGTAAAGAGAATAAAATGTTCCAGAATCAACTATGGACGCCACTAGGCCCTTAGAAAATTTGGAGTCCCACACAAGCGGCAAATGTAATTAATATCTATCGTAACAAAATTGTAACCAGAAAAATTGCTACTACATTTTTTTATTGAATTCAGTTCTGAACAATAATTGTTTCCTAAAAATTCCTAAAATACCTAAAAAGTAGGTAACTACACCAAATTTCGAAACTAAATATTTACAAAAACTGTTGTGTTGTGTTAATACATTCCCTGCACATACCGTGTGTTCGATCTCAAAGACGAACATTCTATTGAACGTTCTTGCTGATTCCTACTCGCTAATTCAACTTACAGAAAAGGAAATTGTTTCAATAGGAGGTTAAAAATATTGCGCGTCAAACGTTCTAGGGGAGATTTTTATTTTAAAATACTAATTTAAAACTTGCGGTTTAGAAGTTTTAAATGAAACAATTTGTCAAAAAAACAATTGGCTTAAGCCAGCGATTTTCTGTAAATTACTGTTAAAAATGAAGAACGAATTTTTATGGCAAAAACCTTTCGGATTCGGAGGGAAAAATTTTAGAATGCTCCGCGTATATCGGTTTGATGCTAGAAATTTTTTAAATAATACATTTTCAAATCGTTGTAATGTCAGAGGTGGTGTTATAACTCCGTTAGCAAGATCTTCTGATTTAGCACCATACGATGTTTTCTTTTACAAAGATACCACCCAGGAATTAATTGGCGAGTACGCATTAATTGGTCAATGAAAGAAGTAGTTTTCTTATTCAACTTTAAAGTCGGTATAATTAAAAGAACTACAAATATTAGAAGTCTCAATCAATATTATTAATAATTAATAGCATAATTCTATAATATTTCCATTTAGTTCAGAGAAAGTCGTATTGTATTTAAATGGATTTAAAGTAAAATGCCCTTTTCACCATTACACAAATATCAACACACATGTTACTACAATCGACTTTAGTAGGAAAATCTCACGGACGGGATCAGCCAACGGTGTATCGTAAATCATCGAATATATGAAGTGTAAAGCGATCGGTGTCCTGGCACAATATTCGCTGACGCCGCCAACACTCGAAGTTAGGGTAGGACATCGGAAAAACCGGGAATAAAAGAAATGGAAAAGGAATTTGTAAATTTCGCATCTTTATATTGCACCATATCCGCGCATTTCATCCCATCCTGATCCGGATCGAGGCATTCGCTCAAATATTTACGAACAGGCTCAAGACCTTTAAAGCTGCTAATCAGACCTACAAATACGTTTTAAGGTCGGAAAAAACGCTAAAACTTTTATCGACAGTTTGCTCTCCTCATCAAACCGTTTGCCAGTTTTCAATAAAAACAGCCATTACCAGTTTTGTTTAAAAAGAAATGATTTAAATTCTGTTAAAGTGGCTGGTTGTAAATCGAAAAATTATACAGAGATGATAAAGTTATAAAATCCAAAAAAGAACGAATTTTTTTTTGTTGCCACCCCACAATTTACAGAAAACGTCGTCGTAAATTTATCCGATACATATTTCTTCTATTCTTTTCTGCCGGCTATTTATTCCGATAAATTTTAATCGAATAAAAAAGTTCCACGTGCGACTTTAAATTTATTTATATTTGCGCAATGTAACCTATTATGCGGCAAATCGGTCGTACAAAATTAATTTATATAAATATGCGTTTATCTACAAATTTCCACGTACAAAAATGTTTGGCAAATAGCCAAAAAGACAGTAGGTCACCATCTCTGCACAGTTCTATATTTAATATCAATTATTACGGCATCTTTTGTGGCAGACACTTTTATGAAACAAATCCATTAAAATATAGAAAATTGTCCTAACTGCTTAAATTTGTTACGATTGACCTTTTTACATGTTAATTGCAGTTGAACACAATTTAATCTTTTCAAGCGTGATCGACTTGTTTTCTAATTTAGCAAAAAATTGCGAGTTAAAAAGGTCGTTACATTTTGAGCTTATATCATCACCCCCTCCATTTAAAACAGCACGTGCACGCTCACGAGGCATCATATCGACGAGGCCTTAAGTACGACACCCCTTCTGCACTGCGGATGATCGCCAATGCGTCCTGCTCGCACAAAATTGATAAATTAATCTTACCACCTTGTTTACGAACGGGCATAGTGTCCTCCTCTTCAACCCCTTCGATCCGGAATTAGATAATTCGAGCAAAGAATTTTTCGCCGTCACAATTATTAATCTAACACACAACAGATGCACATGAAATGTTCGCGGATACCTTACTAGCACGCCCCGGCACGGTGGTTCGTAAATATATACGATAACAGATGAAAATGTGACACCACTGAGGGTTATCAACATATATACATATGAAACCTCGTCAATATGGCGCAAGCGGCGCGAGCATTCGACGTCGAGGATTGGTCGATTGGGCGTCCCGACGTCATAGGGTGGTTTTCGTACTACTGAACTATACGGGCAATCGAACCCCTTGCCATCTGACTCGCGCGACGGAAACGGATCGTCGCGACGCCTGTAAATACTGAGATTAGTGCTATCTTGACGACGACGGCGGAAGCAGTGTGCGCTTCACATCGCGTGCCTCAACACAATTTCATTAAACTCTGGAATGGGATAATGGAATAAATAACAGATTGAACATTAAATTTTTTAAAACGTTCATAACATTAATTAATTTAATTATCTAATTAAACTTTTATCAACCAAAATTTCTATATTCTTTTAAATGTACAAAATTTATCAAAATCCCTAAATCATTTTCAATTCATAATTCGCATGGATTTCGGTAATGAAGAAATTAATAAAATTAGCTTTTTACTTTACATTTTCTATTAGAACAAACTTCTACATTTTTTAATCTTCATCCAACATGTTGTGATTTTTGGATATTGGGTTGCGTGCATTGAGCGCATGCCTCGAAAAGTTACGTGAATCACGGTGTAAGTGACAAAATTACAATCCATCAAGACTTTTGATTAAATTTTGAAGGAACTGGAATAATGGAAAAAATTATTCAAAAGGGTATTTTTAGATTTGGAGTAAGTTAATTGCACTTACAATCCATGAGATGTTTTCTCTTTGTTTTTTATTAGTTTATAATTTTTCTAAATGTACAAAGTTACTAAAATTATCTCGGTGTATAAATGATCAAATTCAAATTGCTATCAGAAAATAACAAAAATTAATTTTTACCAACTTTTTTTTTATCACAAACTAACATTTTTAAATTTTCCTTTAATTATTTCACAAAAAAACAAGAATCCATCAAGATAATGCAAAAAATAATTCAGTCAACTTTTCTTTTTAATATTCAAAGCATGACAAAATTGACATTTTTGTACTAGTTTTTTCATTTGATTAAAGTTTGAAGTTGAAGTTTGGAATAGTGCAGAAAATATTAAACTAACTTTTTCTTTTCAGTTTTTTATAAGAATAGTCTACATGCTTTAATATTATACAGTTTTTATATGTGACTAATAATCCATTACCACTTTTATGTTACAGTATTTGGTTCTTAAACTATCTGACTTTAAATAACACACACAATATTCTGTTTGTTACGTCAAATCACATATCACAATAATTCCTATCTACTATAATAATATAACTTCTAAAACACTAGTAACTAGTTCAATATTTTGTAAAAGCAGCCAAAAAATAATTCCTACTGCAAATTGCATTTATGTGTATCATAATTTTAACAAACAATAAAACAGATAAAAGGTAAAAAGTTAAAATGTCAGTCTCAAATGATTAAAACCTGCAAATATTATTAAAAAAATTGAATTGTAAATTATTAAACACGGTTTGCACACTGATACAATATAAAAATAATTAAGAAATCAAATAAGGAAAATTATTAATACTAAATTAGATCATCTCCAACTTTAACAAATGGATGATCAAGTAATTCAATCGCCGTTGCTCTATCACGTGCATTGTGTTGTAAACATTGATCCAAAAAGTCATGGCCTTCGTCAATTAAAGAATCGGGTGCTTCTGGTCTCTGTCCCATGCCCACTTTAAACATTATTTGATAGTTTGAATCATAATCGACCCACGGGCGCTAAAAACCAATATAAAGTTTCACTTCTAATAATACAGAAATTTTATTACATCACCCCGATCACCCCAACCAAATACATTAATTAATTAATTAAATTAAGTTGAAATTTATCATTCAACTATTCATTCCAGCTTTCAATAAAAAAAAACTAATTATTATTGCAGTCTAGATACTGGGGCCATTCAAAAATAATTCATTGGGCAGGTCAGCCTTTTATAAAACCAAAAAGACATGTTTTTAATAAACAGGCGAAAATTCAAATTTGGCAAATTCCTTAACTTAACCTTTTAATAGATTAACCTCTTAAAATTCTAATTTACTAATTTCATCATAATTACTTTAAATAATAAATTAAAATAATAATTTTAGTAAAAAATTAAAATAAATTAAAAAAATTAAAAAATAAATTATTATATAATTATAAAAATAAGCAATTCTAACTCTATATATTAATTCATCAATTTTTTTACTTATAAATCTTTAATTAAAAGGTTATCCCCTTAAATATTAAATATTCAAATCAAAAAGAAAGAAATTTCACTTCAATTTAAATAAATTCTTTTCCTAAAAAAACAGATATCATAAGAAACTAATAACTTTTCACTTTTAAATAACTATTCTAAATGTTTATTTCACAACAAAATAAACAATTATTTAACTCTTCAAAATTCGGGAAAATTATCTTAAAATTTGAATGAATTTAAACAATAAATTCAACATTTGGTAATATTTTTTTGAATATTAAATATATTATCACTACCAACTTGTTATGTGATTATACAGTGTGTTTACGACTTTTTTATTTATCAAGTTTACTATTTGACTTTCTTTTTTACACTATTTTTTATTTCTTTGTAACCAAAGGAATATTAGTGTTGTTTTGTTTATAAATAAATATTGCATAATTTTCTGCTATTGAGTGCAGTCGAAAGTTCATTTCGTAGCTTTATTTTCGAATTATATATATACAGTCCACTATATTTTAGTTCTTCTACTTTAACATCTCGATTTGCCATTGAGTGCAATAGAAGACAAAAACATTTGGTCCAAACGAGCCGGATATTATAGCGGTGATTTGTTGGTCGAGCTGGTTTCTGCTGTGCCGTATTCGCCTGCGAAGGTATTCGTCAATTTGTTCAGCAGAGGTCAGTTATTTCTTTTTTATTATGAATGAGTTTAAGAGAGCGCGTGCTGCTCTTAAGGCGACGTTGACGCATTTTGCAACGTATGTTGATAGTGTGCAAGATTCGTGTGGAAATCTCCAGCAAACTATGGACTCTGCAAAGATTGTCATAAATTTGCAAAGGCATTTAGATTCCTCAGAGTCACTTTTAACCGAATACAAGGAGGTTCATGCAAACATCACTGCTATTGATGATGACGATGATCACGAGATTCAACTTGCTCAGTTCGAGAATGATTTTTTTGATATCATGACCGATGCCGAAATTTTGATAGGCAAGATAAAGTCTACTTGCGAACAATCAGAATGCAAGGCGGGTTCAGATTTCATAATAGAGCAAGCATCCGATGGCACGATTTCTGCTTATCTCATCGTCTCCATGAAGAGTTATGAATCTGCAAAAAATGCACATTTTATGACTAGCTTATCACGATCGACTCACTCGGAGCGATCCATGCTGTCCAGTTCTGCGCAGAATTTTGACTCTGCCGGAATGGCACTTTCTATAGGTGGCTTACCACAGTCGACTCATTCGGAGCGATACGTGTCGTCAAAGCCACAAGCTTATAACAAGAAGCAGATGTTTCTTCCTTTAGTCCCCCCCGTACAGAATTTTGACTCTGCCGGAAAGACAGTTTCTATAGGTGGCGTACCACGGTCGACTCATTCGGAGCGATTCGTGTCGTCAAAGCCACAAACTGAATCCGAACAAACGGATTCAGAATTATCTTGTAACAAGAAGCAGATGTTGCTTCCTTTAGTCCCCGTGCAGAATTTTGACCCTGCCGGAAGGACAGTTTCTATAGGTGGCGTACCACGGTCGACTTATTCGGAGCGATTCGTGTCGTCTAAGTCACAAGCATTATCTTGTAACAAGAAGCAGATGTTGCTTCCTTTAGTCCCCCCCGTGCAAAATTTTGACCCTGCCGGAAGGACAGTTTCTATAGGTGGCGTACCACGGTCGACTTATTCGGAGCGATTCGTGTCGTCTAAGTCACAAGCATTATTTTGTAACAAGAAGCAGATGTTGCTTCCTTTAGTCCCCGTGCAGAATTTTGACCCTGCCGTAAGGACAGTTTCTACTGATGGCGTATCACGGTCGACTCATTCTGAGCGATCCGTGTCGTCAAAATCACTATCTGAATCCAAACAAACGATTTGTTGTAGTGAAAAGCAGATTTTTCTGCCTATCGTCCCTGCGCAGAATTTTGACTCTGCCGTAAGGACAGTTTCTACTGGTGGCGTATCACGGTCGACTCAATCGAAGCGATCCGTGTCGCCTGAGCCAGAAGTTGAACCCCAACATGAGATATATGTAATTTGTCATAATGATATCCAGATTTTACCACCTATCATTCCCGTGCAGAATTCCGACACTGCCGGAAAAATGGATCTAATGAGTGACATACCACGGTCGACTCATCCTGAACGGTCCGTGTCATCGAAAGGACAAGTTGAGCCCTCGCAGACCATTGAGGTACAGATTTTGCTAGCCAACGACTCCGCGCAGATTTTTGACCCTGCCGGAAGTTCAGCATCAATCAATAATCTTATGGATTTTGGTTCACCGTCCAATTTCTCTTTTTTGAATCTCGATAAGATCACTGGCAACATTCCCAGTTGCCAAGTTGATCAAGACATAACTCCAAGTAATTTACACTTGTCTGATCTTCTTGTCAATCAACCGGAACAAATAATATTGGGTCCCGGTCATCTACGATTGCAGAAGACTTTTTTTGTTTGTGTAATGGCGGGTCGTATAAAGGCCCCTTCTACTATAATAGTTCGTTGCCGTTTCAATCGTCCAGGCGAAGTTCCCAACCAGCTTGTAAGGTTCTGGGAACTTCAAAGCTGTCAGACGAAGCGAGCGTTTTCAAAAGAAGAATATTCTTGCGAAGCGCATTTTAAACAGACCAGACCTCCTGAGGTCCTTGGTTATTCTCGAGAGGTTGCGCTCAAAGATTTTTTTTTATAGAAAGATCTTTGACGGACAACCCAGTTACTTTTGAAGTTTGTTTCATGTTAATGAAGGAATACGAAGATCTAGGTCACGTATCATCTGATGGGCCAGATTCCTCGGATTCTTCAAATTGTTTCCTCATCATGAGGTGTTAACTAAACTTTGAGGTGTCTTTTTAAATGGTTCAATGTCCACTTCCAGTGGTCATTTGTTCAATATTGTTCAAATTATGGGTCCTGCCAAACAGGAGGATTTATTTCAATTGCTGTTTGTTTTCGGCAGTATATCTATTCGATATCGTCCGATATTTATAGGACGTGCAGGCAGGTTCTAGTCGAGCCTAACCAAAAAAGGTCACTGCAACGAATCTTGATGCGCACGGTTCCATCTGTGTCTCTGTGCGTTTATAATTTAAAAAATATTGTGACCTACGGTATTGCTTCAGCCTCATTTTTGGCCATTCGTTCGTTATTTCAATTAGGCATTGAATGCGAAAATTTTCTGCCTAAATTTCTGGCATTATAAAGCAGGATTTCTACATGGATGACTTCCTGACTGGTTCGTATGATTTGACACAAGCTCGTCAAATATATTTACTTACAATTGTCAAATATTTTGGAAGCTGGTTGCTTCAAGTTATTTAATTGGATGGATTGCGAATCATCGTCCACAAATTCTGTCGGACATTCCAAAGAGCGATTGGCACCCAGGCGTTTTCGAGCTTGGCACTTACTACCACACTAGCACTCTTGGTCTAGTATGTGTTATCCAATTTGACCATCTCATGTACGCTATTAATAAAGCGTTCGATCTGTCAATTACAAAGCGCTTCATTCTTTCAGAGGTTTTGCGAATTTTTTGATTCTCTCGCAATTTTGAGTTCTTGCACTCTAGTTGCCAAATGCATATTGCAGAAGCTCTACCTGGAAAAAATATCTCGTTCTCAAAGGCATCCAAACCAGAAGGTCTCATTTTAAATTGATCCTTCGTCTTATTTTATGCATCCATCAGTGGATGCGGTGCTTGTATTTATTATTTGTATTAATTCTTCTTCTACAAGGATAAAAATATTCATGTCAGACTTTTGTGCACAGTCAAGGGTAACTTCCTTAAGGCCTAACACAATACCTAAGATGAAGTTATCCGACGCAGTGTTTCCATCAAAATTATACGAGCAGGCCCTCTAGGCTCTCAATATTAAATTTTCTCGTCGTTTTCTTTGGACAGATTCATCTGTCGCGTGTATATTATTGAATATGTCACGTATAAGACATGTTCCTACTAGATTCAACCTTGTCGAAATGGTTTCAAAAGGAAATAGCTTTTCGTGTGCTAGATAGAATCTTTAATTTTATGGTGGTATTATGGACCGCCCTTTTTACTCCAGCTTCCCAAGGTAACAATTTAAAGTCTAGCTATTTTAGCTACCGACTTATTTTGTTCCTTAATTTTTCAAACTTTTTACACGTATAAGACGTGTTATCGCATCTTGGGAAATCATATCCTCACTTATGAGGTCATGTGCACTTTGCTCATGCAATTTGAGGCTACCCTCAATTCTCATCCCATTTCGTCTTTATCTGAAGATCCCAACGATCTTCAATAATAATAATTCCTGGTCATTTTTTCGTCGATCATTTTTTAACATCTTTTTCAGATCATAGCTCAAATTACATTCATGTTTCTTGCTTTATCATCATTCAAACAATCATAGGAAGACATGTGGAGACAAAGGAGCAAAGAATATTTTGTCTGAGCTGCAGCAACAGAAGAAATGGAACGCTCACACCTCGGACCTGGAAGTAAAGGATGCAGAACCAGCTGAGTTTCCAATGAAGCGGAATATCAGTTTTATATATATTTTTTATTTTTAGCATTTGTTTAATGTTTTTAATATTTTTCCCTATTTGTAAAGCCTTTGAAAGCACTAATCTTTCAAGGCTGGGGGTATGTTTACGACTTTTTTAATTATCAAGTTTACTATTTGACTTTCTTTTTTACACTATTTTTTATTTCTTTGTAACCAAAGGAATATTAGTGTTGTTTTGTTTATAAATAAATATTGCATAATTTTCTGCTATTGAGTGCAGTCGAAAGTTCATTTCGTAGCTTTATTTTCGAATTATATATATACAGTCCACTATATTTTAGTTCTTCTACTTTAACATCTCGATTTGCCATTGAGTGCAATAGAAGACAAAAACACAGTGTGTGGCTAAAGTAGGCAATAAATGTATTAAAGTTGGAACAATTGTTTAAAAACAAATCCTCGGCCAAATCAATTTTCATTTATAAAAACACACATTCTCATACCAAATCTAATACCAAACAATTAATATTTATTTATTCGGTCATATTTTTCAAATAAAAGATGTCATAAATAAATATAAAAATGCACATACTTTGCCTGAAGCCATTTCCACCACGACACATCCTACAGACCAAATGTCGGCAGCTCGTCCATGCCCTTCACCGCTAGTCTTCATAAACACCTCAGGTGCCATGTAGGCTACAGAAATGTGTTATTTTAAACATTTGAAAGGATTGACAGTAGAATATATTCACCTTGGGTTCCAACAAATCCTTGTAATTCACCTGGTAATGTTGTATTAGCTTTAATCTTAACAGCACAGCCAAAGTCACCAATTTTCAAACAATTTCCTTCATCTGTTAAAAATATGTTAGCACTCTTAATATCCCTGTGAACAATACCGTGAGCATGCAATTCGGCAACTCCGCTTAATAATTGATATGTATAGCGTCGAATTAATAATTCTGGTAAACCATTCTCGGTGCCGGCCACTAGATTTTCAATAGTTCCTTCCGCACAAAATTCCATAAATATCAACATTTCTTCCTGTTAAAACAATAATTAAGCATCAACCACACAATATGTTATATCTTACTCTATGAACTTCAATCCCATAATATTTCACTAAATTTTTATGTGAAATTCCTTCTAATATTTTTAATTCTTCACCTACCCTCCTAAAAGTTAAAACGTCATTGTGCTGCAATGCAATCTCTTTAACAGCCATCATTTCGCCTGTATTATTGTTAACAGCGGTATACACCTTTCCAAATCTACCTTGACCAATTTTAATGCCCCTCTGCCAGGTAAAGGTGACATAACGTCTTCTAATATGTGATTTCACAGTTGGTTCCTTATTAAACGTAACAACTTTACCAATCAAATCTTGATCTTTTAGTCGTTCATCGATTACCGTATCCAAGTGTTCAATTGCCCCATAAATTCGTTCAGTTCTTAAAACTGGTTGTAATTTGATAAGAATTTCTGGAATTGGCAACTCGAGTCTGGAATTTACCGCAGTAGGTGATGCATCCAACTGATCAAAGGAAGGGAGTTGTTCTGTGCTAGTTTTTCTGCTTATACTAATATTAGATCTTTGGCTTTTGTAAGTAGCTCGAGGACTAGGAGAAGATCCCCTGGATCTAGGAAAGCTCCTGACATGATCGAGAGAATTTCGTGGGGAAGCTGAATGAAAGCCAGACTCGGGAGTTGTTGGAGCTGCGGTACCAATAACATGAGATATGCATGTGTCCATGTTATTCTTCAATTCCTCAAATTCTTCGTTTAAAAGATGCTTGGTATTTTTAGGTTCACAAACGGTAAGCAGGAATTCTAACCCTTGATATGCCCATCTCGGTCTCATGCCTCTACCTCTTTCACAACGTTCTTTTACATATTTCATCCAAAGATTTGCAAATTGGACCATACTCTTCGATAATTTTTCTCTGTGATCACGAGGAACAAATTCTGACATTTCTTTATAAAATTCAAAGCCAAATCTGTATCCTTGCTGAAGAATTTCTCGACAACGAGAATTTAAAGATGCTTTTTCAGTTTCATCAAATTTTTCCCACGTTGATATATCCAAAATTGCTTGTACTTTCTCTATTGCCTGAGGAATAGTGCATTTAAATGCAACAATTGCTTTCTGGAAATAAACAAATGATTTTAATATTTCCCAAACCTTTCTGTTCGGTACCACTATCGGTAAAGTCCCGGATTGGGGGGACTCGCCCAACCTACCGCTTTTTGTAAAAACCGGGTAGCTTAAAAAATACACTTAAAAATTCAGCCTGTATCATTTTGTATATAGTCGTGTTAAGTTGCCATATTAAAGTTCGTAAAAACATTGGAGCGTCCATTTATTCAAAAAACAATTGGAGACAAATTAATCCTAAACTGGGCGCGTTGATTGATTTTGTCAACCATCTGAGTATTAGGCGGCATTATTTGATTAGATAAAGTCTTAGGTTATTGCCGCCTTCAGTACCTTATCTTCAGTTCCTTACTATCCAGTCAGCATTATATCCAAGACAGTAAAGTCAATAAGTGTGTTAATATCAATATAAAAGGAGTTAGAAACAGGCTCGTTGATAAAGTCAACCCATTTAGTGCTCATCACTTGTTTCCAAAGCTAGTGTTATTTTTTTCACACAAGACTAAATGGTGTTTTATTTTCTTTTGTTTCATTTTTCTTATGTAAGTGTATACTTGTGATATATTGTTGTATTCGGAATCAAAATTTCTAGCAGAATTAGTAAATAAAAGTATATGTTCGAATTTGAAAAAAAATATTTTGACAGTATAGCCTTAATGCCCTTAGGGTTATATGTGATTTTGTTATGCCATCTTGTAGTCTATTCACAACCATTTAGCTTGGTATATAGATAACTAAAATCTTCCGATAAATAAGGGAGCTATGCACTCGTCTTGTTTATTTGAGACAGTCTGTATAAATGCCTTGATAACGTTTAATATTTCTGATGCAGAAATTGTCCAAAAATCTTTTAATACTCTAAATATGTTAAGTTTGTATGAATGTATAGAAAAAGAGGTTGGTAGCAAAAAGTGACGCGCAGAATGTATGTACAATGGGGCGTGCAAGCTATTAAATAGTAAACGTGTATTAGTATGGTCCTACAATAAAGGGTCTGTTAAATAGTGTAAAATGTATTAATCGTAACCATAATAAAGAAATATAAAAGGTTATGGGCCCAGAAAAGAAAATAACATAAAAGTTAGGGCAGACAAAAGGTAAACGATAACCTAAAAATTGGAAGCATGGAAACCGCCAAAACACAAATTATTCAATATCCACAATTAAGTACTGGAAACTTTAATAATTGGATCTTCAGAATAAAAGCAATTTTAGAAGAAAAAGGTGTAGTGGAAATTTTAGACATAAATTATGGAGATTTGGAATCCGATAAAGAACGAGAAGATTATCGACGTAAAGATGCAAAAGCAAAATCGCTTATCATACAGTGCGTTACAGATAAGCACTTGGATATCATCAAGGATGCAAAATATGCAAGCGAAATGGTGAAAGCGCTACGGGACATTTTTCAACGTAACAGTGTGTTCACAAAACTTACATTAAAGCGAAAATTATTGCTAGTGAAGCACAATAAAGGGCAAAGATTAGAAGATCACTTCTTAACATTTGACTCATTAATAAGGGAATTGGAGAATTTGGGAAGTAAAATGGAAGAAGAAGATAAAATATGCCACTTACTTCTATCATTGAATGAAGAATACGAAAATGTTATTACAGCAATAGAAACTGTAAGCGCTAACTTGACAATGGACTTTGTGAAATCCAGACTGCTTGATGAAGAGATGAAACTACAAGGTAAGGAAGTTAAACAGACTGAGACAGAAAAATCTTTTACAGCCTTTCCATTTACCTGTTATACCTGTGGTTTGAAAGGGCATAAAGCTAAGCAATGCAGGAGAAATACTGGAAAACAAAATAGGAGTGAAACTGGACCAGGAAGAGGTCGAGAGTTTCGAGGACGAGGAAGAGGAAATTATACAAATTATCTAGGTCAAAGGGACAATAAAACCGAACGAGCAAACACAACGGAATTATCATTTGTAGCATTAAGCACAGAATGTTTAACAGATGATCATTACTTTATTATTGATTCTGGCGCAACAGAAAATTTAGTCAAAGACAAATTGGAAAAATATATGACATCAGTCGAAAAAATGGAAAATGCCATTAAAATTAAAGTAGCAAATGGTGAGACCCTGACAGCAAACAAAAAGGGAGTATTAAGAGGCAAATGTGGAAATCAATATGTTAATATAGCAGCATTGATCGTCTCTGGATTAACACATAATTTAATCTCTGTTAGAAAATTAATGGATGCAAATCTAAAATTGAATTTTAACAAAGAAGGTGCAAGGATATATAAAGATGGATTGAGTATCTATGCAAATTTAAGTGGAAGTTTATACACATTAAGAATTGAACCAGAAAATTATGAAAGAGTAAACAGTAGCATAGAGGAAAATTTATGGCATCGACGTTTAGGACACTTGAACAGATGGGGTTTGACGAAATTAAATCTACCGGTCAATAAAGAAGTATGTAATGAATGTATGGAAGGAAAATCAACCAGACTACCATTTGGAAAACAACAGTTACCAAGAACAAGAAGAATTGGGGAATTAATTCACAGCGATATTGCTGGTCCGGTAAAACCATCAACAAAGAATGATGAAAGGTACTATCAAACCGTCATTGATGACCACAGTCATTTTTGTGTCATATACTTATTGAAACATAAAGGAGAAGCCGGAGAAAACTTGATGCATTATATTAAGAATGTAGAAAACCAAAAAGGAATAAGAATACAAAGAATAAGATGTGACAATGGGGGTGAGTATACATCTAATGATTTACAAAGTTTTTGTAGAAACAAAGGAATAAAACTAGAATATACTCTACCATATTCACCACAGTCGAATGGGGTCGCAGAGAGGTACAATAGATCAATTCAGGATAAAGCAAGGACAATGATGATCGAATCAAATCTACCAAAACATTTATGGGGCGAAGCCATACAGTGTGCAGCTTATTTGTTAAATAGATCCCCGACAAAAGCACTATTTGGAAATGTACCGGCAAGAAAATATTTTGGAAAATTAGACTTGTCAAGGCTGCGAGTATTTGGATGTAAAGCATGGGCAAAAATACTGCCCACACCTTCGAAAATGGAAAAACGTGCTATTAGCACAAGAATGGTTGGCTATGGGAGCGCAAGCTATAGACTATGGGACCCGGAAACTGACCAAATTATAATATCGAGGGATGTAAGATTCGATGAAAATGACAGTAAATACATTAAGCAAAGTAATGAAAATAACGAAGGAAATAAATACGGTTGTGAAGAAGAGAGAGAAGAAAGTGATGTAATAAATAATGAAGATAGAAATAGAGAAGAAACGAGTGATACTGAAGGAGAAGAAGAAGGAACGATTAGAAATGGAAATAACGAAGAAAACCAGAATGAAACAATAACAAAGTCTGGAAGAATAATTCATCAACCATCACGTATGAATGATTACGAGCTGTATACGGCGTACTGTTTTTCAACCGATGTAGATGATCCGCAAGAATACAGCGAAGCGGTATCAAGAGATAAAGAATGGAGGGTTGCCATTAGAAGAGAACTAGACGCACATTCTCAGATGAAAACCTGGACAGAAACTATACTACCATACGGAAAACGTGCCATAGACGTTAAATGGGTTTTTAAGACAAAAGAAGATGGAATAAAAAAGGCAAGGCTTGTAGCAAAGGGCTTTCAAATTAAGGAGGAGAACTTCACGAATTATGCACCTGTGGCAAGAATTTCTACAGTTAGATTATTTTTAACATTCGCAATACAAAAATGTTATCAAATTCGACAACTAGATATTCCAACTGCCTTTTTGAATGGACACCTGAATTCGGAAGTGTATATCAAGTCACCGGAAGGACTAGAAGTTAATAAAAACAAAGTATTGAGATTGAATAGAGGACTATATGGATTGAAAGAAAGTCCGAGATGCTGGAATGAAAGGTTTGATAAATTTATGAGTACCAACAATTTTATAAGATCAAATCATGACTTCTGTCTATATGTTGGACACGACATTTGGATACTTATATTTGTAGATGACATCTTAATAACCGGAAATGACGATATGATCGAAAAAGCAATAATAGCCTTAAAGGAAGAGTTTAAAGCAAAGGATCTCGGAGAGATTAAAACCTTCCTAGGAATGGAAGTTGAGCGAAAGAAAGATAAATTGGAAATCCGACAAACCAAGCATATTACAAAAATGCTACAGAAATTTAAATTAATCGATTGCAAAGTAGCCAAAACTCCAATGGAGAAAAATTTCCAAAATGAAGAAAATGAAAATATTTCAGATATCTTTACAAAACCCTTGGATTGTTCAAAACATTCATATTTTTGTATTAAGTTAAGAATTGAATAATAGCAATTAGTTAAATCTGTTTCAAATTTAATTAATTGAGGAGGAGTGTTAAGTTTGTATGAATGTATAGAAAAAGAGGTTGGTAGCAAAAAGTGACGCGCAGAATGTATGTACAATGGGGCGTGCAAGCTATTAAATAGTAAACGTGTATTAGTATGGTCCTACAATAAAGGGTCTGTTAAATAGTGTAAAATGTATTAATCGTAACCATAATAAAGAAATATAAAAAAATATAACAAAAAAAATTGAATGAATAGTTTATAGTTTCATTAAAAACCAGAACAAAAAAAAGCCCGGATATGTTCCTCATTTTGATGCGCCCAGTCTAGGGTTAACATTTACTTCCAATATAAATGCACTAAATATTTAAAGTTACCATTCCCAATTTAAATATTTTACCTTTAATTCATGATGTCCGTCCAAAGAAATAAGTCCACTTTTAACCAACATCTTAAAAAATGCAATGGTTTTAATACTTCTTTCCCTTTCATCATTAAATAAAGACTGAATTTCACGACAAACTGCAAACAATGATTGCCTGAAAAGAATCAATCATATACACAGAATAAAAACATGTACTCCTATTATTTAGTACTTCTCGTTATAATCAAAATCTTGTTTAGGTTGAATCGCAGCAGCCAACTCTTCAATTCTTCCAAGTAATGTTTCAGTTATTGATTTCAGCATGGCGTCTAATACCGCAGTAAATTTTTCTCCAGCAGCTTCAGTTCCACCAGGAATGTCCACAACTATTAAACAGCAGAAATTTAATTCATCTTCTAAAAATCTTTTTTGAAAAGTATCATGTCGCAATAGTGCCCATTCTTCTAAATAATCTAAGTACAAATTGAAAACTTGTAACAAACTATTATCATAATCTCTCATTTTTTCGGTATATATTTGTTTTTCAGTTTCATCCGCGATGATAGCTACATATATGTATTTTAAAATTCTTTGGCGTTGCATGGTTGCTATTTTCAGACCTTCTTTCAACTCCCTCATTAATTGCCTAACACTTAATGGTGATGGATTTTCAGGTTTCTGATCTAATCTCATGCGCAAGAATTCATGAATTACTTCTAAAGGAACAGTAGAAAGAAACAAAAACGAAGCTTTGTATGATGGTAGCCCCAATGCTTGGGATTCCGGACTCCAATAACCATATCTACATAATTCTTCTTCTTCACTATCTGATGTCGGTATCTAAATAAAAATTACTTTAAAAACTAACTGCATTAAAAATAATAAATAAGTATTACTTTATAAAAAATTGATTCATCTTTTGGTTTCTCCAAAGTTATTTGCGCTTTCCTTAAAAGATGTTCATGCAATCTTTCCAAAAAGTTTAAACTTTTAGTTAAACCTCTAGTTTTTAATACGTTTTCAATATATTTTCTATAAGGTGACGATTTTAACTTCTTATCCTTATTTCTGCTGCCTAAACTTGTAATGGAGGAAACATTGAGAATTTCCAAAGAAATTTTTTCATTCAAATAATCAGCGGAAGAATTCGAACTATTACTTTCCGAGGGACTAGTAGAATCCACTGAACTGTTAACATCGCAACATGACAGAAGAGGCCATTCATATTTGTTTTCTAAATAAACAAGCATTCTTCCTAATATGACCAGTTTCAAACGCTGATGTCTGGTCATATTATACCACAAACACATAGCCTTAACCCTAGCAACAAATTCAGGACTATTATAAACAGGATACAACTCAGCAAATGCTTTACTGGATGAAAATAACGATTCAGCTGCTTCTAAACGACTTAAAAGTTTTTCAATATCTCTCAGTGCATCATTCTGTGCCTCTATGCAGGCATGACAAAACATCGACAAACAACCGGAACAATCGTCCTCTAGGCCACTATCACTGCCCGACTTTGTATGTTTTTGAAATCGATAAGTCATTATATCATTTAACAAATTTGCAACAGATTCACGAGCGGTGCACAAATATTCATCTTGTTCTGTAGGTGTACGATCTGCATGCCAAGCTTGTAATTCAAGCCATATTAAATCTTTCAATTCATTTTGCCACAAAAATTCTTCCCGACTCATCTAAATAATAAATAATAAAAAATGAAAATTATATTATATTTGAACTTACATGTCTTCTGGGGTTTCTGTCATTTGCTGATTTTTCCCCACATCCCATTCTAATCAACAAACTGAGTGTTCTATGAAATTCCACACGACCTTGAGGACAATCTGAATTATCGTCTTCTACAACTTCATTTTTAACTTGCGGAATTAGACTAGAAACCTGAGTTTTCGCCTTTGAACACGCAATACGCCTTGAGCACAAACTTAGAAACCGTTTACAAGTCTCCACTTGTACACTCGGTTGGGGAGTTTGTGGAATCTCTTCTTGATTATTTTCATAGTTGTAAACCATTTGAGCACTTGTTATATCTAATTTTAAATCTCTTTCAGAGCCTCTCAATAATTTCATGGAGCGTTTATTCATTTTTTTACCTGAAGTCATACAACTTAACCATACTAAAATTTACTAAAAAATTTCTTAAAATACCGTGCTCAGAATCAGTGCTGTCAGCTTTAGCCATTAGTTCATCAAATATGTTGCTAACAGTGTTTCTTCTGCGAATTGCTTTTTTTGGCTTCACAGACTTGGCAGGTGATTTCAATCCATCCCTTACATACAAAACAAAATTATCTTTATAATATTTACAAAGATATGATATAAAACCTTACGGTGTTTGTTCCTTATCACGTTGTTTACGCTCGCGATTTTTTCGCAATAGTCGTGTTCTGGGGGGAGTTTTCCCATATATGTCAAACTCACTGTGCTCTTCATCTTGATCAACAGGACTATCATCGGCCATATCCCCCACGAAACTGTTGGGTTGTGGACGTTGCATCACACTAATTGGTAATTCATATCAATACAAGATAAAAATACAGAATTTTAAACATTATCTGTGTAAGTAAACAAATTAATGACTCACATTCCATTTCGTAATTCATAATATGGTACATATAATATGTGCTATAATTCCCAATGAAATCGTATCAAGTTCTGGGAGTATTCTTAAATTACCAAATTTCAGTCACAATCAACGATTGAAATTATCTTGCACTTAGAAAATTACGAATATCTGTAAATACGTAAATTTAGCAGCAACATGTTGTTTAATTATCACTCAGAAAAATTGTAACTTAACCTCTTTTATGACATTACAAGGAACAAGTTATTTTGCAAAACGGAAAGTAATTTCGAATAAAATTTTGTATATTTTAAATGCGAGCGCCGTTCCTTTCAACGCATTAAAAAGAGAAAACATCATATTTCGTAGCTGTCAAGTAAACGACCTTGATAATGTCATCGTTTCCAATGGTAACCGTACACCTGTTACTTCCGCAATTTTCTTGGGATTTTCCGTATTAATAATATCCCAAATTTTATGAATAAAATGTTGTATATATAGGGGCACTATTGAAAAGCGCAAGTTCAATAATAAAGCATTTTCAGGAAAAACCTTTATTTGATGTTTTGAATTGTTGTTATTAACCTTAGACAGCTATCGCACGTCGTTGCGACGCCTTGCTTGCATACAATAAGCGACTTTAGTTCATATATTTTGAATCGTATTGAATTACCGATAAGAAGCTGTTAACTCGCTATAAACCAGTATTCATCAAACAATTTTTTACAGTTTACGGTTTGCATTTATTTGTTTATATTATAAATCCGAAACCGTGGTAGCAGAAATTCCAAACCTCATTTAATTGTTAGAGCTAAGTTCGTCGACGCTGATACTTAAATTTGAACGTATAGATGTTTGCTTTTGTCAAAATAAATATGACTTCAAACATTTCCGACAAAAATTCAGACCATTTACTTAAGACGGGTGACTCTATTGAAGCAAGTAAAAACTTTCCTTCAAAAATAACTTTGGTGTTAAGAAAACAACACAATAGCCTATCAAACAAAATAAAAATAGAACCATAAAAAAATTATTTTACGAAAATAAAACTGTCACAAATCAGTCTTCTTTCTCGGTTGAACAGTCGTTACATATGACCGTAATATGTTCGAGACATAGATATGTTTCATTTTTTGCAACAATATTTGGTTTATCTATTTCTTTTCGAACCACATTCGAAGCAACATTAGATAAAAATATAAATAAAGCGCGACCTCCATAATTTGAACCTTCATTATACCGGATTCTTCAATAATCCGGCATTATATAATTCGGATTTGATAGTACTCGGTAATCCGTACCACTACAAGATGTTATTGTACTTCAAAAATTAAAAGAAACGGTTTTTATAATGAACCAGAAAAGGATCAACCAATAGTATATTACATATCGGGCGGAAAGTATTCCAGTCCTGTCGAGAGAACAATAGTTTACCAAAAGGCGTAGCCTTGAGGTGAACTAACTCTTGAGACACAGGAACGGTACTTTTGCCGAGTTTGGTATACTATTTTATTCACAATCAATCATTTAATAAAACAAGCAACTATAGTAATAAAAAATAATTAATAAATAATCAATTGCGTTCACCGCACATGCACATGAGAAAAGTTGGTTGTATACTCTAGATATGTTAATTTGGCATTTATAGTTTAAATCGATAGTAACGCCCTCACAGGTTGGAAATGATTTCATTTCTGATCGATTACGCCTCATTACTGACTCCTTTTTTCCTATTTCTGACCGGTTGAAGTGTATTCATGAAATCGATCACTTTCCAACCTTTATGGGGTTAGGAAATTGTATGTTACTAACTGATTGTGAATAAACAATAATTACAACGTACGTTACAAAATAATATAAAATTTAATAAGTATGCTTCTGTTTTAAATAATTTGGTATTAAATGTCTCTTTTCAATAAAAAAACTGCCCTGCTTCAGTAATCCGAATAATTTACTTATCCGATTCACCGCGGTTTTAATTAGATCGGATTATCGAGGTCGCACTGTACTCGTACAATTATTTGTGTTAAAACAATAGTAAGAACGCAGAAAATAATAATAAACAAAAAAATCCATAAGTAAGTTTAAAAATATGTTTTACAAAATAATTGCAGTTGGTTTATTTACTTTGTTCAGTCATGTTGTACGGTCCCACAGACCGTGATGGTGCAAAAACCACAAAAACAATACAATGTGGGCACATGTGGCTATGATGCGACTGACTGAAGACAGCGATGACCAAATCACGCAGCTACCCGAAGAATGGGCCCAATTTGTTAAAATAGTAAAAAGTTATTCAAAGTTTACGAAAAAGTTGATCTGCGGGACATAGACTCCAGGGTTAAACGTGATTTATTTTAACAGTTGTATCCTCTGTAAAATTCAAATCACAAGAATAAGTTGTTTTCAAAAGAGCCCTTTCCTTTGTTTTCTCGTCAGTGTATCGGACTATGACTTAATGATGTGTCATATGTTGTAATTCGGCTATGCACTGCACAGTTGAAGACTATTCGTAGTTGTAATGGCTGTGTCTTAAGCATAGTTATAGAATTACTCTCATCACTCGCCAGTTCGATGCGATTGCAGATTTATCATTTTCAGCTTCCATTTTCTTTATTCAAATTCTTTTTAAATGTAAATAATATTTGTTATTCGTTCTCTTGACAACTGAGTGGGAATTTTTTATTTATTTTTGAAAAAAAGGACAGGCAACCACAGGATGAACAAATTTATTAAACATAAATAGATTTTAAATTTAACCTGGTGGCCAAGATAACTGTCGTCCTCCCAAAATATGGACGTGTAAGTGGTAAACAGACTGGCATCCATGCTTACCATTGTTAACCACTAATCTATAACCGTTTGGAAGCCTTTCCTTGGCTAATTTGCTTGCAGTAAGTATCAGAGTGCCCAAAATCTAAAAGAAATACAGTGGACCAGCTTTCAAGTTTTATGTTATACCTCTTTGTCATCATCATTGCTATGATCTAATGAAGGTATTCTTCGTTTTGGAATAACTAAAAAATGTGTAGGGGCTTGCGGGTTAACATCACTAAAAGCTAAACAATCATTGTCTTCGTAAATGATATCAGCAGGAATTTGTTTGGCAATGATTTTATCGAATATCGTTTCTTTATTCTTAGACCATTTAGCTGTTTGGGCCTTTTCCACTTCTGAACTCATCTAATGAAAGATTAACTATAGTTAATTTCAGATGGAATAATTTGAGATCTTACATTTTTGCAAAGGTTATGAACGGAAGGAATGAATCTTGTGTGATTATTTATAAAAAATGTGACGTTTAGAAATTTGCTGAAAGTATTTGACAGCAAGAAACTCATATTTGCCGGGATATGACTTAATAATCTAGTCAGCCAGGTTGACACAGAAATTTGACACGGACGGTACCGACAACTAAAGGAACTAAACACAATGTGCGCGTAATTTGAATACTATCGTTTATTGTTTAAAAAATATTGGTCATCTTAATACAAATTATCTAAAATTAATTCTGAAGAAATAAGTTATGTTTTTGTTACTTCTGTGGGCGCTGGATGTCCTTCAAGTAATATCTTTTCTGTCTGAGCCGTCGTCTTTCCTATATTATAAAAAGAAAACCAAAATAAAGTCGAGCAAAAAACTTGCCAATTAATATTTCACAGCAAAAGCATTTTTCTTTTAATTTGTGTTTTACTGTTGGTAAATACATTTTTTTAAGTGCGCAGTGGATAAATGTTTCTGGTATAAAACTAGCAAAGGAATAAATTTATGAGTAACATTTTTCTTAATTTTATTGGTAACATATTTATCAAAATATTAAAATAATGCTGTTGCTGTACTTAATTTAATAGCTTCCTCACTTTGTAAGATAATGTTTGCACTTCTTAATATATATGCAACTTCTTCAGCGATTGCCTTAAGTTGCGAAAGCGATATTTTTACTGTTGTAGTACCTTCTGTTGGAAAGTGCTCGTCATCTATATCTGTAGGAGTAGTAGACTTCCTAAAAAATCGAATTACTGAAGAAATGTTTTTGAACCACACCAACCTACGTCGTAACTCGTTGTTTGCATCTGTAACTTCTCATCATCTGTACCATTTTTAATAAGAGCATTTTTTCACCTTCCGTTAATTGCAACATTTCCACTGTTCCTTTACTATTGCGAAATTTGCATTTACAAATTTCAGTAGCGTCTAAAGCCTTTTCAGGTGCTTGTGTACTAGAAGCCATTTGATTATTTTGTTGTGATACTCTTAAGAAATTTAATAACATGTTAATGTCGCCTTTCAATTTTTCTTCATCGCACTTGTGCTGTTTTAAAAGAAGCAGTAATTCCTGTTTGAAAAATAATGTTAATTCATTTTAAAATATTAGTCAACATTACTTGAATTTTATTAATTAAAGGTCCTTTATTGTTGACTGAATCCTCGGAAGAAAAGGAAATATTTTCGTCAATTTGGTCAATTGTTCTGATACGTTTCCCTTGGGCAGAATAAATGATTATTAAAATAATGAAAACAACATACATAATATAGAATAATTTGCCTTGACATAATTCTTTTTGACATTTTTTCGAACTACCAAAGCACTCTCACATGAATGTCTTAATGTAACACTTTGGAATGTTTTTTTGGGAAATAACTCTCAGAAGGGTTAGATATTTTTTGATATTGCTCGCTCAAAGAAAATAGTGTAATACTATAAAGAAAAACGAGACAAAATACCCGTTTAAAATTGGTATTCGACGTTATGGTTCAGGCTAATCAAAGTTTCAATGAGAAAGTATTTATATATTTTTGATTTTTTGGAAGTGAACTCTCTCAAATCGGCTAGAAATGAGATGCAGAAAAGGTCCTACCATTATAGTCAATGAATTATTATTTTTTGGAGCAAAAACGACCTCCGGAATTCATCTTCTAAACTGTTAGACGAGCGAAAACATTTTACAGCTAAAATATTCTTAGTTGAAGTTCAATTTTGATTTCAAAAACTAAAATTTCAGAATTAGGAAGTAATGCAACCAGCTCCTGAGAGTTTTGCATATTTTTAGTCTCTTTAACTCGCCTATTATTATCAGTAACTTTATTTAAAACTTAAGACTAAAAAATGAAATCATCCTGTTGTTGCTGTTTACATTTTTCATTATGCGGGTGCGTAAGTTCGAACGTGGCGATGAGACGACTTTACCAAAATGCTTTTCTTTGATGAGGCACACTTCCATTTACATGGTTAAGTTGCCGTTACTTATCTGTGGAAAGTATCCCAGAGAAACATTAAAGGAGCACAATACACAACAAATAAGTTCGTTTAATTTAAAAATACGTTTGATTCTAAGAAAAGTAGTATATGTGTTATGTTTCTACACAGGTTATTTGATGAGTTATAATAAATTTAAAATAGGCGCGTGACGTCACTGGTCCCTGCTCATCACAGCGGCCTATCTTACACGTGTAAAAAATGCTCCCTTCACACGATAATTTGGCTACCTTTAAATTATCTTTCCAAAATTTTGTTACGAGTATTTAGACTGTTTGTACTGAAGACGATAGTGCAACTAAAATTTTAGTGTCTAGTTTTTTTTTAAATATATTAATTGCGATGACGCGGGGCGGTGGTTCGTATCACTTTTACGCGTTTCTAAAGGTTATTTCTAGCGCATTAGATATTTTTATTGAGTTACGTAAATGAACGACACTTTTCTTATGTACACGTTTATTAAGTCACCGAATGTAAATTAATGTACTGATAATACAGCACTTTTTTTCAATCAAGGTTCTTTGGTACAAATTTTTTTCTTAGAATAAGCGATTCGTCGAAATTACTTTCTAAAAAATGTTTATTGCAAATTCTTGCACTTTGTTCTGGTTGAAATGATTTCCTTTTACAAAATAGTAGTGAGACTATACGGGTACGGCCCCACCGCGAATTAAATTGATTCGCGGATTTGATTCTCGGATTAATTGATCGACGCCATCTTTAATCACAACTCTTTAATCGCAAATGTAATTGTCCTAATTACCGCGTAATTGATCTGATTACAGCGCAATTGATCTGATTGCCCTAATTATGGAGTAATTGATTGCCATAATTACAATTTTAATCACAGATTTGATTACAACCCTTTAATCAAAGGATTATCCTAATTACGAAACCCGGCGTCTCCGCCCCTGCGCATCATCCATCTCGCTCTTACACACATGGTTGAACACACCATCTCTCTCGCACTCATTGCATAAACCTAACAGACAAGCATTTACATGTTTGGCGCCGCACAGCCGAGGCGTCTCCACTCCCGCGCACCATCCATCTCCCTCTTACATATGGTTGAACACTCCATCTCCCTCGCGCACATTGCATAATCGTACGGACATTTTCCCGCCAGGCATGTCTGACGTCACACCATTGAACTTCTCGCTCAAGTTGCGAAATTTAAAAGTTGAAAAAATGCTTCGCCCCGGACGAGTTTCGATCCCAAATCTTCGAGTCGAAAACCAAAACCCCTACCACGGAGCAAGCTAGGGTCTTAGGTAAAGACGCAGCCGGTTGTTATATATATAAGTGACATGGACACTTTGTAAAAAAAACAACATAATTTCTTTTAATTTGTATATTTATATAACTATTTGTAAAATATAAAAAATAATTGAACTTATTTAAAATACATGCTTTTCCATACAAGTGTTTTATAATACATCGGTGGGAGATGTGCGAAAAATAAAATGATTTTAATTGTTTAATTTTAAATAGAATATGCAAACTGCGTTCTTTATGCGTAATTTTACAAGCTCGGAGATGTCTAGAAATACGCGTCTTTGCAAGCTCGGGCGAATGCATGAATTGGGAGATGTTTGAAAAAATAAACCAGGATAATTTTACAATGTTTTTATTCGTACATACATAAAAATCATATAAATTTACAATAATCGCAATTTTTAATCATCGGTGGAGGTCCATCGATTTCGGTTCTCCCACAAGTGTTGTAATGGGTTAAACATCTTCGGCAATCGGCGACATCCTTATCCAATTGGAACTTTAGAGGTAATTTATCCCAGATGAAATGGATGCTATGTGATGCGAGCTTGATGAGGAAATCCTTCGGCAAACAGGCGATATCTTCGGCTTCCATACTAGCCAAATTCTCAGTTTCAAAGTAGATTTGAATCGATCGTTCCATGGACGGTGCACTGCCATCGTTTGTATACCACGCTTTTAACGATTTCACTGTTTTAGTAGCACAATTAAGCTTCGAAGCACCAACATGATGTGTACAAGGCGTCATATTATCGCACAACTTGTTCAACGCTAGGCAGCCGAGATTTTCCATATCAATGATTGTGTACTGGAACTCGGTGATTTTTTCCAACCATAAAAGTTTCTCCACACCCTTGACGAAAATTCTCTTGGCATCTTCGAGCTGCTTGATTACTGTCTCCTTCACCAGGTCGTATGGAATATCACCAGAACTCCATGAAAGTCCATGATGATTACGCTCCAACCACAAATTAGTAGATTTGTATTTGGCAGGTAGTTCATCCCATGGAAACGGCGGTTCGAAGAGAAAATTCACAGGCTCAGCCGTTTTATCATCAGCCGAGATCACAGCAAATTCTTTCAATATAAATTCGTTGTGAGATGTTTTGAAACATTGAATATCGACAATAACCTCCGCCATGTATAACAACTTTGAAGCGACTGAAGCACAAACTCCGATTACATTAGTTTCTTAACCCCACCACTAACTGCGTTGTATTCAATTATGCGATCGTGAAGAATTAGACAATAAGCAGCCGTTGCTGCTGGGAAATTGTTTGAAGATTCAAACTCAATGCGCACATCGACAGGTCCCGACTTGAGTGCCTCATTCTGTTTCGAACAATCGATTACAATTAAGGGTGTATATTTGAGAAAATCGCCTTTATTTACTAACGGCTCAGAGTCCTTGCCATAATATGTACTTTGAAAATTTGCATACATCTCATATAATAGGGCGTATTGATTATGATCAATGTTGAGATTTAGCTGGTTATAGGGATAACACTGCGAGTTTAAGAAAAGTTTAACATCTTTAACGTTGCAGTGATCGAAACGGCTGACATTCATATCATTCTTATTTTTGCGCGCGGTTTGAAAACCGAGAATGACGTAGCGCGGTTTCTCCAATTGTGAAGATGTCTTTACGGGCCAAACTTGTTTGTCTGCACATGGAAGTAGAGGATACTCATACAACTCCCAAGTTCGGAAGCTCATGGAGATGGGCTCGTCTTTGGTGATAAAGTTGAGTAATTGAACTTTTTGATGGTCTGACGGTTTGACGTATGGCACTAACCACTCCAATTTCATTATTTCGATTTTAAAATCTTCAGCTGCAGATTGCACAACAGCATTTGCATCGCTGTTCGCCCGCGTCAAAATCAATTCATGTTTAGAATTAATGATGATTCGACGGTGGTCTTCGGCGAAACCCAATATCAATTTCAGAGGTATTGATACGTCAAAGTAACCGGCATCATTAATTAATTTTTTAGCATCTTTATCAATATCGAACCAGCCGGCGTTCTCGAGCAGGGGTTTCTGGCCCGGACTTAGAGACACGCAACCTTTCATGAAACTCGTGAGTCCGACATTCTTGCAGCGGTCAATCTCAACCGCATTCAATTCATAGCGTATTTCATCAAAGAGGTGGCAGATGGCGTTGTTGACTAAAGTTGTGCTTTGAACTGCTGTTTTACCATCGGTCTTGGTTAATTTACCAGATATGTGTAACGAGCTCCTGCTCGGTAACAAACACAAATCTTGATGTTGGATGGCTATGCGAATCTCATCGCTGTTGTTGAAAGTTGACGATGCGTATGGCTGATGTGTATGACTCTCACAATGAGCGATGGATTCATCATAAACAACCGGCGCGTGAATCATTAAGATCTCCCCCTCCATGGTTGAAAACAAATAATTAATGTGCAGCAGCAGAATCGGTCTTTAATTTTCCTCCAAAAGGATTCACTTTGAAGCCCAGACTCTTCAGAAGCTCGATGTTTTGATGTGTTATCACTTTTGGTGATACACGCTGACTGACTTGATTCGGGCATGGTGATTCAATTTTATAACCACACCCAATTTTAGCATTATATACAATTGTCGGCTGTGGAGGCTGTTTGATATCTGAGATCGAATTATTTAATTTGAATATCCGACTGCACAAAATTTGTTTAATACATCCACACCGATGTATTGAATATCGAAGAATCTAATTATTTTAATTTGACGATCACATGAATCGTCGGAATTTCAAATGTTCACATTAGGTTTGGAGAAAAAGAACAATAATTACGGATTTTTATTGAGAAATATAAATGTTACAAAAACATAATAAATTAACAATTGAATAGCGGGTATGAATCTTAGTAAATGTATCCAGCCTCGCGCAGCGCGTTGATAATCGCCCTGATTTCATTTGAATGATTTGGATTTCCGGCTGCTTGTGGTGCGTGGAGCGTGCGCAGACGATCAATTAATTCATTAGGATCATCCCAGTAAGTGTACTGTACTAGTTCATCCTTTTGCACATTCTCCGGTTGTATACAACCTCCTTCACGCTTTGGCGGCTGAATCATTTTTACAATAAAGTGTTTAAATTTGAAACTATTGTCATTACGAATAGAGCGGCCAATACTGTAGCGTTTCGGATGGGCGTTTGTTGCAAGCACAATTTTTTCATATGCTTCCAAATCACTTTGCTCAAGCAGATCGGTGTTAGGAGCTTGCTTGAACAACAGCTCAATCAATCCCTCAGTTCTGGGATAATTTGCGTCGCCAACATGAATAAGATCGGCAGTAAAATCAATCGGCGTATCTCCAACCATTAGTCTGTCACCATCAAGTTTCCGTACGCCATAGATTGTGTCTAATCCGCGATTGCGATCAGCCAGCAACATCTTAAGGTATTGACCCAAGGAATCTTTCTTTATCATGGCGATATCACCATTCCATGCATCGTCCATTCCGCATTCTTCTTGTGGTTCAACCTTTCCGCATTCATCATGTGGTTCGACCTTTCTGCATTCTTCATGTGGTTCGACAGTTCTACATTCTTCAGATTTTGGTTCAATCTTTGCAGCTTCGGCCATCGCTGTTTGTTGTACAAGTTGTTGTAGTGGAACTGTCACAGGTTTAAGTATTTCACTTAATTCCCTCTCGGCCATAACCCTATTTAATTTTATCATTTTATACTTGCGTCGAATCGTATCGCTAGCTTTAACGATTTGACGCAGAACGTCGGCCTGGTTGGTGAATTGCTCACTCTGCATCTTCATGTAGCTGAATCCAAAACGATACTGCATTTCAATAATGTCGCAACATCTTATAATTGAAAACTCATACTACCAACTTTGAAACTCAAAATTTCTACTTTGAAGCGCAGATTCAAAGCCCAAAACTCAAAATTCAAACTTGAGA
Organism: Dascillus cervinus; assembly: GCA_949768715.1. Classification (NCBI taxonomy): domain Eukaryota; kingdom Metazoa; phylum Arthropoda; class Insecta; order Coleoptera; family Dascillidae; genus Dascillus; species Dascillus cervinus. The sequence goes on along the minus strand of OX458316.1, from coordinate 11,836,126 downwards.
ACTTTGAATTCAAAGTTCTCAAGTTCTTAAGTTTGAATTTTGAGTTTTCAACTTTGAATTCAAACTTGGGAACTTTTCAAGTTCCCAAAGTTGAATCTAAGTTTCAAACCGCACCACTAGCATGTATATTCCATGATTTCAACGTCCTCTAACGGGCGATGAGTACCGCGTTGTTCAATTGTTAATTTATTATGTTTGTAACATTTATATTTCTCAATAAAATCTGCACTTATTGTTCTTTTTCTCCAAAACCCAATTTGAACATTAAAATGCTGATTAAACATCTCGTTAAATATATATAATATTGAATCGCCAAATTAAAATAATGAGATTCTTCAATATTCCGCATGTCGTGATAGTAGACATGAAATGTGTATTAAACAAATTTTGTACTGTCTGATATTCAAATTAAATAATTCGATTTCTGATATCAAGCAGCATTCCCAACCGCGCAAACATTCTGAGCTATCCTGTTATGTATGATGAACTGTTTGCATATGTTTAACTTTAAATTTAAAATAAAATAATTTTCACCCGCAGGAAAATCAATTTTCAACCTTCGATGCATTTGCTATGTCCCAAAACCGATTGCTTTGTCGCTGCGATAGATTATAAATATCCAATCTATGGGCCGTTTGACTCCGAGTGATCCTAACCCGCTGTAGTGCATACATTTTGTTCAGCATGAATCCGTAGGCTGCCATTCACATGTTTAACTTCATTTTGCTATTAAAATCATTAATTTATTTAGTTTACGTTCAGATTTTTACAAGATTACTATAAGGTGGTTTCAGCGATATTAACAATTGTTGGATTAATGGAGCTGATGTATTATAAAACACCTGTATGGAAAAGCATGTTTAGTCCATTACAACACTTGTGGTAGAACCGAAATCGATGGACCTCCGCCGATGATTAAAAATTGCGATTATTGTAAATTTATATGATTTTTATGTATGTACGAATAAAAGCATTGTAAAATTATCCTGGTTTATTTTTTCAAACATCTCCCAATTCATGCATTCGCCCGAGCTTGCAAAGACGCGTATTTCTAGACATCTCCGAGCTTGTAAAATTACGCATAAAGAACGCAATTTGCATATTCTATTTAAAATTAAACAATTAAAATCATTTTATTTTTCGCACATCTCCCACCGATGTATTATAAAACACTTGTATGGAAAAGCATGTATTTTAAATAAGTTCAATTATTTTTTATATTTTACAAATAGTTACATAAATATACAAATTAAAAGAAATTATGTTGTTTTTTTTACAAAGTGTCCATGTCACTTATATATATAACAACCGGCTGCGTCTTTACCTAAGACCCTAGCTTGCTCCGTGGTGGGGGTTTTGGTTTTCGACTCGAAGATTTGGGATCGAAACTCGTCCGGGGCGAAGCATTTTTTCAACTTTTAAATTTCGCAACTTGAGCGAGAATGGCATAAGATGTTCAATGGTGTGACGTCAGATATGCCAGACAAGAAAATTCCTATCCGTAACGCTTATGCAATGTGCGCGAGGGAGATGGAGTGTTCAACCATGTGTAAGAGGGAGATGGATGGTGCGCGGGAGTGGAGACGCCTCGGCTGTGCGGCGCCAAACATGTAAATGCTTGTCTGTTAGGTTTATGCAATGAGTGCGAGAGAGATGGTGTGTTCAACCATGTGTGTAAGAGCGAGATGGATGATGCGCAGGGGCGGAGACGCCGGGTTTCGTAATTAGGATAATCCTTTGATTAAAGGGTTGTAATCAAATCTGTGATTAAAATTGTAATTATGGCAATCAATTACTCCATAATTAGGGCAATCAGATCACTTGCGCTGTAATCAGATCAATTACGCGGTAATTAGGACAATTACATTTGCGATTAAAGGGTTATAATTAGTGCAATCAGATCAATTACACTGTAATCAGATCAATTATGCGGTAATTAGGGTAATTACATCTGTGATTAAAGAGTTGTGATTAAAGATGGCGTCGATCAATTAATCCGAGAATCAAATCCGCGAATCAATTTAATTCGCGGTGGGGCCGTACCCGTATAGTCTCACTACTCAAAATCCTGACCAAGATGCAAATCGTTTCGGGGATTTTTCTCTATTAGGAAAACGATGTTCCGTTGGTTCACTGCACCCAAAAACACTGCACTTCGGCATTTTCGACACTGGTCGGCGATGTTCTTGTCTGTTGCAAATAACTCTGAGCTACGACGTTTTATAAAATTTGACTAAAGATATTCTGCGTTTACAACTTTAAATAGCAATCAATTTTTACTGATGATAATGAGGGTAAAAAATATTTTCGTAGACACTTCAGGACTGTATGACGCGAATAAAAGTCATAGAGAATGTACTTATACAGAATTCATCAAGTACGTAAGTTAATCAATAACCCCACATACCTACCTAATTATCAGAAGAGGTTTAATGTTTAATCGTTTATATCATATTTATATCTAAGCATCGAGATAAAGATTTACCAAATACAGCCCTGGCCATTTTTGCCCATGTTAATTATTACGGCTTACCTACTTTTATGGCGGGATCACTTATAATATTGTAAAAGGCACAGTCATAAACGCAGAATATCTTTAGTCAAACTTTACGCACCATACTTTCAGTTGAAATGAAACAATGACTTCAAAATATCGAAAAAATTACTAGTGACGCGGTAATTTCTTCGTCAGTGTACCTATATAGTACAATGTTGTCACACGTATTAAAAACACATATTAAAAACAATTAAAAATGCTTTGGTCAATTCTACGAACGATTGTACTGAAACTTTTTTACACATGTTTCAGTTTCGTACATCTTTAGCAATCGTCGCATACTCTCTAACTATGAGAATTAAAGGAGCACGATACGCAAAAAAAAACAGCTTTTTAAATTATTATTTAATATTAAATTATTGTAGTCAGAACTAATAAAAACGATTAGGTAAAAATCCAATGTAAAAAAAAAACTGTTTTAGAAGATATTAAGACATTTAAAATTGACGTGTGACGTCACTGGTCCCAACGCAAACAACAACATTTTTAATACTTAATTTACATGAGACTGTGTGAATGTTTGCACTAAAGACGATAAAAGAATCAGAATTTCGAGTGTTTAGTTTTTTTTTTAAATATTACACAAGAACAGCGCCGACTGTTTCAAATGATATCAATTATTTGTAATGTTACGAATTCATGGTTTTTGGTGGTTCAGTGCATAAACACGCAACACGAAATGCTTAAACAATTTTTATTCATACCTTTCAACAAGTTTAAGTATACGGTGTACAATCATGCGCATTTACTACAATCAACCTGACTTGCGAGTATAAAATGCTCAATGATTTAAATTTTGAAACATTACTGCCCCAGTAACCATGAGTTCTGCAAAAATGATTTTAGCCGTATTATTGTTAACTTTAAATTTTAATTTATTTGTGCAGGTATGAAACTTATATTCTGAGGTTTATTAATATTACTTTCGATTATTGCAGGAAAAGTTGAAAGTATCAATTTTTTATGAAACATACTGTCCTTACTGTCACCACTTTATTTTGAAAAATCTTTCTTCAACTTATAATAAAATTGGTTCTTCTTTGATTCTTGATTTCGTGCCATACGGAAACGCGAAAGTAAAAAGTGGTTGGTTTAGAAAATTAAAAATAAACGTCTCCAATTGCAGACTATTAAACAAGATGGAAAATACACTTTTCAGTGCCAACATGGAGCAGATGAATGCAAAGGTAACATGCTTGTGAATTGCATCTCAACGAGGGGCAAGAAAAAGGTATGAAATATATAACTTGTACACTAAAAACAGGCAAACCTTCAAGCTTGGACGTGATGAAGCAAGTAAGTGTCTGATAATTAAATTTACTGATAATTATTAATGACTTCAGATTATTTTCATTTTACTACCCTGATGTAATGCAGGTCGTGTTTCTTAGTCAACATGGTTTTAAAAAGTTGCAAAAAACTATTTCATTTATTATATCTGCGAAATTAATGGGTCGATTAATATTAATTTTTTAGTTGATTAGACTTTCAGCAGCATCTATACTTTGGTAAATTTTAATTTCCAAAGTTTTCTATATTTAAGCAACTTAGAATTTAATTTGCAATGGACTTACTTCTAAAGCAATTCCCCAATCTCATTTTATTCCTTATAACTTTTTGTATTCTTAGTGTGCCAGTGATGCAAATGTTGATTTTCCTGCTATAAAACAATGCATGGATAGCGACTTAGGAAGTAAACTGTTGGCTAAATATGGGGAGCGTACTGATGCATATCCCATCGATGGTGTTCCGTTCATAATGTACAATGATCATTTCAATGAAACTTTGTGTAACTGGGCAAGAAAAGATTTTCTCGAAGCAACATGCAGCCTTTTTGAAACGAAACCTGATGCATGCCCAGAAAAATTTAAACCATATTCCGAGTAGAATGTAAACTTGTAATTTGAGAATTTTACAAATAAATTTTTGAATCAGAATGACTTATTTACATAAAATCCTTTACAACTCTATTTATTTTAAAATTTCAAGATTTAAATATTTGAAAGTGTTGATTACGTGATAAATGTTAAAGAGATAAAGACCTTACAAAATTTCCATAAATTTTTAAATTAAGGAAATTATTCAGTCACATGATGCTCGTTTTAACCAAGTTTGCCTGTATCCTGAAATAACTAACTTTCTTTCGACAAATCAGTTTTATTGTTAGATTTCGATTTCATCATAATCAGTCGTTTAAGAAAATATTTAACGAACATTAAGAACGAAGTGACTATGGGTTCTACAATGATGACTTCAATCGAATTAATTTGTGCCTTAATTTAAATCTGCAGGTACTGAAAGAAACTGAAACTTTGTTTTAATTTTTTAATTATTTCAAAAAAACGGTTAAAGCATCAATTTTGTATGAATCCTACTGTGAGGCTTGTCAAGAGTGTATTTTGCAACAGCTTCCTTCAACTTACGAAGAGATCGGATCTTCTTTACTCATCGACTTCGCGCCTTACAGAAACGCGAAGGCAAGAAGTGGTTTGTCTATAGATACCGGTTTAAAATTGTATAAAACCATAGCCATTCCTAGTTAGCTGTATGGAAGCAAAATGTCAGAAAAGTCAAGTTCAAGCTGAAATGCGATTCTTCAGGTCAGTAAAATGATGCAAGAGAATAGACCAGATTAGAAAAACTGACATCAGAGAAAAATTTAACATCATCGTATTCATCGTATTCTTTCAAGCAGAGAAAGAAGAAGCTCGGAAAGACCAAGAAAAATCTGAGAACCATAACAGACAAATAATTATTTAAAACAAGAAGTGAATAAGAAGGAGAAACTAAAATATTCTCCATAATATTCTAGTCAAAAAAGGTTCCACGCACCTTAAAGCTTATTGCCGTATGTTATGGTTTAGACCAATCAGACTTTTAATAAGAAAATATTTAGATATATATTTTTGACCCCTTGGGATTGAACTAGAAATGAGATAAAAGTTGTTATTCTACCACTATACTGTCTTACTTAGGAAGAAAGCAGTAACTATAACAACATTTTTTCTGTGGTTGGGTACATGCCCCATTTTTACCTTGTAATAGGAATCAAAATTGAAAAAGCAGTAACTGTTTTTGGCTTATAAATTACGAACGAATAACTTTTACGGTTTTTTCCACCGTAAAGGTACAGATCACGCTTAGACGAATCCAACGATATCCATATCGTAAATTTCATTTTTTGTAGTTACTCCCTTCTTCCTAAGCACGGCAGTATAAATGGATGAAATATCCTCTTTTGGAGCAAAAACGACCTCCGGAATTCATCTTCAAAACTGTTACACGGACGAAGACATTTTACAGCTAAAATATTCTGAGCCGAACTTTAATTCTGATTTCGAATACTTTAAACTTTGATAGTATTGCAACCGGTCCCTACGAGTTTTGCATCTTTTTAGCCTCTTTAACTCACCTATCATTATCAATAACTTTATTTAAAACTTAAGATTAACAAATTAAATCATCCACTTGTTACCCCTGTCGGCGCTGACACTATTACATGCGATGCTTACATTTTTCATTATGCGGATGCATAACTTCGAACGATGTGATGAAACACTTCAACAAAATGTTTTTCTCTGATAAACCAAACTTCCATCTGCATGATTAAATTGTCGTTACTTATCTGAGAAAGTATGCCAGAAAAAAATCAGTTCTCAGAGATAGTGTTTTGTGAATTTTCTGGCACTACTCTTTATGAATTTAATACTTTCGATGACGAATGTTGGCTTCAATGAGATACAGCCTTAACCCAAATCAAATACCCCATTAGAAGTTGTAAGAGATTTATTTTTTTAATAATAGCAATTATTTGTAATGTTACGAATTTATGATTTTGGGTTATCAGTTCATAAACACGCATTTCCTATCAGTCATTTGACGAAATACTTAAACAATTTTATTCATACCTGTCAACAAGGTTAAGTACACGGTGTACAATCATGCACATTTACTACAATCAACCTAACTTGCGGGTATAAAATGTCCAATGATTTCAATTCTGAAACATTACTGCCCCAGTAACCATGAGTTCTGGAAAAATGATTTTAGCCGTATTATTGTTAACTTTGTATTTTAATTTATCTGTGCAGGTATGAAACATATTTTGAAGCTGCTTATTAAATTTTTTTCAATTATTGCAGGAAAAGTTAAAAGTATCAATCTTTTATGAAACGTACTGTCCCGGTTGTCACGAATTTATTTTGCAAGATCTTCCTTCAACTTATAATAAGATTGGTTCTTCTTTGATTCTCGACTTCGTGCCTTACGGAGGAGCGAAAGTAAGAAGGTTCGTCTATAAAACTAATAATAAACGGTTCTAATTGCAGACTGAAAAAATAGATGGAAAGTACATTTTTAAGTGTCAACATGGAGCAGATGAATGCAAAGCTAACATGGGCCATGCTTGTGAATTGCATCTTAACGAGGGTCAAGAAAAAGATATGAAATATATAACCTGTACACTAAAAACAGACCAACCTTCAAGCTTGGACGTGATGAAGCAAGTAAGTGCCTGATAATTAAATTTACTGATAATTATTAATGGCTTCAGAATATGTTTAATTTACTACCCTGATGTAATCCAGGAATAATAAGTAGGTCGTGTTGTTTCGTAATCAACATGATTTTTAAAAGTTACAAAAAAAATATTTAATTTATTATATCTGACAAATTAATTCGTTAATTTAAACTTTTAATTTGCAATGGGGTTATTTGTAAAATAGTTCCCAAATCTCATTTGCAACTATATAACTTCCGTATTTTCAGTGTGCCAGTGATGCAAATGTTGATTTCTCTGCTATAAAACAATGCATGGATAGCGACTTAGGAGGGAGGCTGTTGGCTAAATATGGGGACCGTACTCATGCCTATCCCATCCACTTTGTTCCGTTCATAATGTACAATGATCATTTCAATGAAACTTTGTGTGACTGGGCAATAAATGATTTTCTCCAAGCAACATGCAGCCTTTTTGAAACAAAACCTGTTGGATGCCAACAACAAGATTTTTAAACCATATTCCGAATGGAATACATAGATAGATATAATAGCTGATATCCAACTGATGTAAAATGTAAACTATTGTAATTTGGGAGTTTTCCGAATAAATTTTTGATTGGTAATGCCTTATTTACATAAAATCCTCAACAACTCTGTTGATATTGAAATTTCATGATTTAAATATTCGAAAGTGGTGATTAGATGAGAAATGCTAACGAGGTAAACAACTTGCATAATTTAATTATAAACTAATTAATATTCCAGAACACAATGTTTCCAAAAAAAATTAAATTGAAGGAATTATTCAGTCGCATGATGCTCATTTTTACCAAGTTTGACTGTATGTTGAAATGGCCAACTATTCATTTCACCAAATCAGTTTTAATGTTAGATTTTGATTGAGTAATAACCTAGGCCAAGCAATAAAGCATTTTTCATGCCATAAATACTACCCGGAAACCAACTGTGCGATTACATAAAGGACAGTTAGTAGATCAATTTGGCATAATTTTAGACTCGAGGACCATAATTTTTAATTAGTTATGAACAATTTAGAAGAAAAAATCGTTTTTTTTTTAGTTTTTTTGCTTGTAAAATGAAAACTAATGAAGCAATCTTAATGTTGTCAATAGACGAATTGTAGAGAATTAAATTACGAAGAGAATGAGAAGTCGAATGTCCCGATCGAAGAATTAGAACCGGAGAAAATCCGGAAAACCCGGAAATTTCAGTGTTTTTTTAAAAAATTCACAATTCCGACATTTTTAAATTTTAAGAACTGAAACCTTGCACACAGATAGCTATTTATATGTATTTTATGTGTGCAAAACCCAGTTTCTGTCGGACTAACGGTTATTGCACAATCACCATTTCAATTTTTTTCTGCGATATTTCCCAGGAGGGCTTCTTGCTCCTGTGGTTATCCGATGTAAATTTTAAAAACAGAATTGGAAACTAGACGTACACAGCAACAAAACGTTCATCTTAGATTTCCCATAAAATGCAGCGAAATAGGTGAAAAACAGTCGTGAATATGAGTAAAAACGGTCGACCTCGCGAAAGTGGTCGAGTAGTGGGGGAAGACCGGCCGTTGAGGGGAAGTTTTTTATATGGGAATAGAACCGGGCTGCGCTTCCCCTCACGGGCTGTCACCCCCCACTACTCGACCGCTTTCACGGGGTCGACCGTTTTTACTCATATTCACGACTGTTTTTCACCTATTTCGCTGCATTTTATGGAAAATCTAAGATAAACGTTTTGTTGCTGTGTACGTCTAGTTTCCAATTCTGTTTTTAAAATTTACATCGGATAACCACAGGAGCAAGAAGCCCTCCTGGGAAATATCGCAGAAAAAAATTGAAATGGTGATTGTGCAATAACCGTTAGTCCGACAGAAACTGGATTTTGCACACATAAAATACATATAAATGAGGAAATAAAAAGTAAGTTTACTTAACTACATATAAATAGCTATCTGTGTGCAAGGTTACAGTTCTTAAAATTAAAAAATGTCGGAATTGTGAATTTTTTAAGAAAACACTGAAATTTCCGGGTTTTCCGGATTTTCTCCGGTTCTAATTCTTAGATCGGGACATTCGACCTCTCATTCTCTTCGTAATTTAATTCTCTACAATTCGTCTATTGACAACATTAAGATTGTTTCATTAGTTTTCATTTTACAAGCAAAAAACTAAAAAAAAACGATTTTTTCTTCTAAATTGTTCATAACTAATTAAAAATTATGGTCCTCGAGTCTAAAATTATGCCAAATTGATCTACTAACTGTCCTTTATGTAATCGCACAGTCGGTTTCCGGGTAGTATTTATGGCAAATTATGACATTTTTTTTGCTCTGTTGCTTGGCCTAACCAGTCATTTAAGGAAATTTCGAACAAAGTCTAAACTGCGATTGACAAACGTGTTCACTAATATCGCTGCCACTTTTGAGTATAAAGCAATTTAAAACATTGTCACTAAAGTGACTATGGGTTCTACAATGATGACGTCAATCATATTAATTTTAGCTTTGTGTTTTAGTTTATCTCTGCAGGCACGAAACTGAAAAACTGAAACTTTTTCTTAATTTTTTAAATATTAGATTAGAGCATCAATCTTATATGAATCCTACTGTGCCGGTTATCACGAATTTATTTTGGAACAGCTTCCTTGAATTTATAAAAAGATTGGTTTCTTCTTTACCGATCGACTTCGTACCTTACGCGATCCTTAGACGGTCAGTCGGAATGACATTCAGGCCGAAGATTGGCATTCTGATTGATGGTGTTAGGTCAATACTGATGGACCGACGGATTTCCAGATTTTTTGAAATCTTAAATTAAATCACGTCAGTGGGGGAGAGACTGACAGTCTGAAGAATGGTGCAGTGGCAACCATTATTCTTGTGTTCAGTCTTGTGCACGTGTGTTTCTCCAGGTGTGGACATTACAAGAGGTTAAAATCGAAATACGCCAAAGCTGCCAAAGATTTGATTCGAAAAGGAGAGTGATCTCAAAGCCAAATGGAATAAATTTCGTATCTCAATTATTGTGCATATTTATAAAAAATCCCGAAAGGTCTCTTCATGCTCTATTCAAAAATGCTATGATTTAAAAATATATTGCAAAAATTAACGGTATACGGTTTAACGAAATTCGCTTCAACAACCTAAAAAATCAAAAACTAATAGCGTATCGTTCTTGGTAATGTAACACAATTAAACATATATCAATTGGCGTTGTAAACAAAACTACCACTGTCAACTAACGAAAAATGTTAATAAGTTTTGATGTCACTTTATGAACACTTTGCAAGATATCATGTTATAAACTAAAAATTACGTGTTTAGGGATTTTTTATAAATATGCTACCCAATACCAGGACAATGGCAAAACAAGCCTTTTCTTTCTAAGACATTGCACTAGATCTGTACTTTTTGGTGACTCAAGTTGACTAAGCTAAAAGTACTTGATTCAGATTGTCAATTTGACCGATAAGTGTAGAGCCATCATGATTGGAGTTAGCAATGACAGTCTGACTGTTCATTCATACCCAGTTGCACCATCGCATAATAATAATAAGCACTTCTTAAATATAAGACTAACTTAATAGAAGTTTTCGTTGCACCGAAAAATTGTAAGTTCATCTTAGCTAGGACTTGGCATCTATGTATTTATTTGTGCGGTTTTTAAGTAGAATGTCAGTCTAAATTGATGTTTTGAAGTTCATTACAATTATAACCATAATTGTAAAAAATTTCATTCTAAAGCTTACAGAAAAGTCGAAGTGAAACTGAAGAATTATATGACTTTGAGCACAACTGATTTGAATATGAACCTTCAAATAGCGATAACAATGGTATTTTGTGTCCAACTAAGAAACTAGCAAATAATAAATATCTTAGGGCAAGAAATGCCACGGAAAAAATAGGGTCGCATGACAATTCACATTTACATATTTACATATTTTGCTTTCGTGGTGTTTGAAATAAAATAGACTCTGATGAAGCGTGTGAAAAATTAAATGGGACACAATTTTTGGGCTCGACACTGATCGTTAAGTTACAAACAAAAAACATAGAGGACTTAATGATGGAATTACTTCAGAAAAAGAAAAAGAAATTGATTGAAGTTCACGAAGCATTGCGAGACCTGTCCTTTGATCGATCTACCTGCAATGAATTATAAAATAATAAAAACATGCTTTAATTAATCGTTGTAATCATTTTTACTTACAAATTTTTTCTCTTCATTTTACGAAATTTTTTCTCCGATCGTCGAAGGGATCTCATGAAGCACTTACATCATTTAGTCCTCTATGTTTCTTCTTTGTTTGCAATTTCACTATCAATGTCGAGTCCAAAAATTCTACCCCATTTAATTTTTCACACGCTTCATCAGCTTCTATTTTAATTTTCAAAAGCAACGAAAGCAAAACCTCTGGGTCTTTTACTAAGCCAAACTGAGTTCAACTTTCCAAACTGTTCAAATTTTGCTTGTAGATCTTTCTCGTTACAATGATTTTCTAGACCGCCGACATATACTGATGTGCCTTTTTCTTCTTCCGTTTTAAATTTATTTTTGTCTAAGTGAAGGGACTTAGCCAAAATTAATTATAAAACAGAAGAAGAAAAAAGCACATTAGTATATGTCGGGGGTCTAACAAACAATTACAAATAATTACATATTACCATGAATTTTTCCTTTTAATGCAGTTTTGTTAATAAATAAAATCTTCTTTTGAAAATTGGTATTGATTTGATTCTTATCCAATTCATGTAAATCGCAATTCTTACGTTAATAGCGTTTTCACTTGATTAATAGCATCTATTTTGTGCATTAAATCAATATGTGCCAGTAGATCCATTATTAATATGATGCAAAAGCTGGTTATATATTTTGGGCACAATTTTTTTCATACGAACATAACCTCAAACAACAAACATTTGGATCTTCCGCTAACACAATGCGACGAGATGGACATACCTTCACTTTAACACATGCGGCGACTTAACTTAAGAATTTCTTTAGACCAGTTAAGTTACTCTTTTGCAATGGTGCAAAGCATTATTTATTTTAAAAACAGCTTAATGACTAAGTAGTTCTTAAAAATTTCGGTTCAAACGGGCATCAGACTGTCACTCCTGATTGACCGTGTAAGGCTCGTATTACGAAAACGCGAAGGTAAGAAGTGGTTCGTCTAGAATATTAGACCCAGGTAGCAAGACTCGTCACTATTACGTCGAAATGACGTGATATGACGTCAAAATGACGTGATATCACATCAAAAGTCATCAGGACACCAAAAATCGACGACTTAATGACGTCCGGGAAAGACGTTTTAATAACGTCCAAATATGACGTCAGATTGTCGTCTTTATTAGGTGATTAGTTCACTTATATTTTACGACATTTAGCTTTTTGAATGAAGTCAAAAGAAAATTGTCAGGAAACAATATGTTGTTTGCGAATTATCAATCGAAAGTACACTCAAGATATTTGTAATTATTGTACTGTACTGCATAATTTAATATTACATTATGTTTACATCGTGTTATAATATTGATAAAAAGTAAAAGAAAGAAAAATGTTAGTGTGATTATGAAAATTCAATAAATTCAGAAATTCGTTAAATTATAATGCAATTTCTTTTAGCAGACTTTGGTAAAATAGGACAATTTCTTTAGCGGTGTCCTACAAAGGGCGGCGTTCTTTGTAAAAAGGCCGCCCAACCATCATGTCGCCTAACGTTATTATTTATGACTATATTTTGTTGTCCATTTCTCTAACGAACTTTAGTACAGATGTTTAAAAATCATTCATTCCGTAACCTTCTTCGAGACAAGACCTCACTAAAGTGTAAAACAACGCGTTAGAATCTTCCAATAAATTTTCTGATAAAAACAAATACGGACTTTGAAATTGTAGAGGAATATTTGAATTCGGAGGAGAATCGTAATAACTTGGTAACTATTTTAAAGTAATGACTTAATTTTTTCAAATGTTTATTAACTATTTTATATTTTAGGCTACCTACTTTAGTTCATTAGGTGGTACTGGAACTACGGCACAAGTGAATCAAATTCTCCGATTTTTGATTACCAACAGCTTAGCCAGTCACTATAACTTTTCCGGACAAAGGAATAGGAAAGAAGCATTTGGAAAAACTAATTTAAAGTCTGTGATCATCCGTAAGTTAATCTAAGGTGACAATTGTTTTTTAGTGTTGGTATGAAATTTTTGTTTTAGTTGCCTTACAAATTCAATCTCCTGCTGCAACCAAAATCGATGGTGAAAATACAATAAATATTTTAAGTTTAAGATTTCATGACTGAGTTTTGTATTTCAAATATTTCTTAAATATATTACTATTAAAAATACATCTAGTTTTATTTCGTATGAGGACGAAACGATTTGAAGACGTCTGATGTAAGATGTTAAATTAACGTCTAAGGGCTCGATTTCAAGACATAGTTGCGACAGTGCAAATCGGTTACTATGGTAATGGCGCATAAAAATTTCCAACAATGTAGCATCTTAATTTCTAGTTATACGCCATTACCGTGGTAACCGATTTGCCCAGTCGCAACTCTGACTTAAAATCAGGCCCTAGAACATTTTGACTTCTGAAAAATGACGTGAAATACACGTCACAAACATGACGTCAAATACACGTCACATACAGGACGTGAAAAATACGTTACAAACATGACGTCAAATACACGGCACAAGTATGACGTGAAATACACGTCACAAACATGACGTCATTGGTCTGAGACATTAGGAAGTCATTATCACGTCATATTCACGTCATTTAAGGACGTCATCACGTCACTCGATGACCAAATAATCACGTCTTTTTCACGTGTCGTTGCTATGTGTCACAAATTACTTCCCGCATGAGTGTGGTAAGTTCAACTTACAGATTCTGTCAACAACAATGGTAAGTAGCTAGTAACAACATTGTAACAATTGTAGTAACAATATTGCTCCAACAAAGGCACTGAGTGGCCTTTGTTAGGGCCTTATTGACCGCCATAAAGTTTACCTTAAACGAGTGGAGTGGACAATATTTATTTTTGAGATCTTTTGCAAATGATTTTAGTTTCCATAATTTACTTATTGTGTTGTCACGAATTTACTGCTAACATAAAAATCTTATTTTATCGAAAATAATAATTGAAATAAAATATGATTTTATATAAATAATTGTACCCAATTTAATAATAATGCACGTCAATGATTAAATGTCTAGGTATTCCATAATAATTGAAAGGGTTAGAATAAAAAGGGTACAAGTAAAATTTACATTTTTTGAATATATTGGAGTTTGAAGTTATGTAACTATAGAACAGTCCAGACTTTTTTTAATAAAATCTCATTTTATATTAGTTAATTAAAAGAGAATAGAATTCGAATTGTAAGTTTGTGTTTGGTGCAATGAATAGGCACCTCACCTTCTACAAAACGTACTTATCCCATAATTTTCAAAAATGCATTTATACCCTTTTTTATTCTGACCCCTTCAATTCATGCATTTAATGATTCACAACAAAGGTTTGCTTGATAGTAAATTTCTTTAATTATGTATCTATGTATTCACAAAATTTACTGACATAGAAGGTCAAATTTTATTTTTTCGTGTGAAATAGCCAAGCTATAAAAATTCCGTTTTAACTTCAGGTACTGTTTGATTTTTCTGTAGTAGAAATTTGTTCCCGCGATTATTCACAGGTTGCATGTAGCCTAGATACTATAAGCTTACAGTTTTGAATTCATTTGTATCTGTTAGAAACCAGATCTTTTGTAAATAATTGTAGTTTCGATAAATTGCTTATTGTGTTATTGCGAATTGATATAAAACTAAAATACAAATTTTATTTTATTGAAATACTACGAGTAAATTAATAAGTATGTACAATACTAATAACATTAATTGTATAACTTCACAGGCAATATTTGTTTTGGTATAAATTACAAAATAGCATATGTCTCTTCGCGTAATGTGCAACTGGCCTTGCACTTGATACATGTAATCGTGGTTGTGCTTCAATTTAAATTTACCGTCATTCAACAGATTTGATTAATTTTTTTCGATTGCTTCTTCTACCGTACAATCTTTCGCGGAAAAGGAACATTTGACTTCGATTATCGCGTTATTTCCGATAAGGCCGTCCGAAGAAGCTGCTAAAAACTTTTTTTTACTATCGATAAATAACCCACATTAAGGGGTTAATCTTTTACTCGTTGTGTTTTAACTTAGTAATTATTAAAGTAGCAGTAAATAAATTCCTTTCTAATAACAAAAGATTCTAAAACCAAGTGTTCACGGATGTCAACAGTATTTTTACGAAAATGTAGTAAAATTTTATAAAGTTTTCTATTGTAAAATTCCAGGCAAAGAATTTTAGCTGACAAAGGACGGATGTAGGTACCTAAACAAAATATGCAAATATGTACCTAAAGTTTCAAAAATATTGGGATCTCTGTCCAACTTTTAGAATTTTGCTCGTTCACGAATATTCCCCAAAAATCGGCAAAAACTTATAAACATTGTGAAACTGGAACAATGAATTGCATAAAAGAATTAGCCTGTGATGATATGGCTACAGCAGGTAAAGGGGGATATTGGTTAGCGCTGTAATCGGAGAATATTGTAGCGATGGGCCAAAACATATTTTTGCAGTAGTTATTTTTGTGACAGTACCTACATATAATTATTGCAATATTTAGCTTTTAAAATAATTCTCGTTCAACTGATATGTATTTCGGTCTCTGTTGGTGAAATTTTTTTTGTCTATTGTGGAACTGTCACCCTACCATAAATTCTAGTTGTTACACTGAAAAAAATCGTATGTTACAAATTACTACAATAATGTAGCACATATTTTGTAACAATTTTTGCTACAAAGAGAGCATTTGTTACTTAAAATTGTAATACAATTTTTAAAGCATTTGTAGTGAAAACTTTGTAGCAATCTTATCTACAAAGTGTATTACTTTTTCAAAACAATTATGGTATTACTTTTGTTTTAATATTTGCTATAAGATTGTTGCAACTTACATTATATTTTGAGTGAGTTTTACTATAAAATAAATGGATTAACGTCACTACAATTGTTGCATATTTTTCGAAAATTTCTGGCCAATACAAATTCATAATTGTTGGCACGTGCTTGCCGAATGTATTTTATTGAAAGTGATCGAGAGGGAAATAACAGATTTACGGACGCGGCCCGTTGCCGAAAAATTGCCGACAATAAAATAATTTACACTGATCGCACCCCGCTAGGAAATAGGATACCAGGGAAAAATATCGTAACAAAATTATTTTTTGAGATTTTGCTCTCATTGTCTGTTTTACAAGCCGTGTATAACGTATATTTGGACTTCTGACCCAAACAGTATTAAGTCACACAAAATACGCCTTTAACACTAGAACGCTACCGTCATTGGAGTTAATAGGTTAATGCCACGGAAAATTGGGCTTTAATCAATATTGATTATATTGCGGTTTACAGATAAGAGTTGTGAATTTCTGCTGATTTTGCATTTATTTATTTATATTATACATCCGAAACAGTGTGTAGTCGATATGCGTGAAGGAGGATGTTGTGGCTGGTCGGTGGAGCCGGTGAAGAGCGCCTTCCAGCAATTGGAGTGATAAACAACCTCGCAATATAAACAAACTGATTAAAAACGGTCATTCATTCTTTCGAGAGCTTACGAACAACTTCTTTTTAATACGCATAATTTTGTATCAATCTTTTTAATTATAATTAGTTAGTAAAGTGAAATTAATAAAGTCTTAACTTACTGACTATAAGTGCGATAAGTTTATTAATAATTATTAGTTTTGCGTTGTGATTTTGTGTGAGTTAGGTATGGATGACTTCGTTAAGACAACCTTAGAAAGCTGGGGCTTGTTAGACCGGTTGAGGGTGAGCTTTGACGGTAAGTACTATCGAAACAGTTTTTACTATTCATTAATAAAGTATTCATAAAGTCCATCGTTGCAACATACCTCTATTGTTTTACCGCGTTTTATTTGACAGTAACTATTAATTATGAAATTTGTTTTACAGTAAACGAAGTCGACAAACAGACCTTACTCAATCTTGATCGAGAAGATCTCAAGGAATTAATTCCAATTTTGAGCACGCGGAAACTGTTTGGCCAAAAATTAGAGAAATTAAAAATTGAGCATCAAGTAAAAATAGTTTTGTTCAGAATTAATTTATAAAATCTGTACCAGAGAAGCAGAATGATGTATGTCCACTTTTTCCAATCATGAAAATTTGATGTATATTGATTACATTTTAAAAAATATGTTTTTAAAAAATATGTTTTTAAAATGTAATTTGTGTATTTGACAATGTTTTAAAGAATGTGTTTTTTAAAATGTTTGTGATTTGTAATAAGTGTTAAAAAATTTTAAAAATTGTTATGAACAAGGAACATAATTTGTAAGTAAAAGCTCTTTTTGTATTTACTTGTATTATTACTGTAGATGTTGTTTAAAATATATAAGAAACAATCCTGTTATAATTAATTCTTGCGTTTCATTTTACCTGGTTCATTTTACCACTAATTCCATTCCAAAAAAAAGTAGTAAATTGTGATTCATAAAAAATGTAGTATTTTGCAACGAATATACATATTACTTTTTACTACATTAATTAGGCGCAGAAGTCTGTTAATTGTTGCAAAATATGCTGCAAAACCTGTAGTAAAAATAACGGCAATAATAATAGAAAAAGATATGTGTATATGGTAACTGTTTCTCTTTTTTGTCGCAAAATTTAATCTCTAAAATAGTAATTTTTAGTATAAAATCTTATACTTTTTACTGTAAAGATTTGGAACACATTAGTCTTTATTTTAGTAAATTTTGCAATGACTGTGTAGTACACTTTACTATTATATTTGTCGAAAATCTCGCTATACACGTTAGTACTATATGCCACAAATTATTGTAAATGTAGCTACAACCAAGTTACTACAATTGTTTAGAAAAAAATGATACAATTTGTAACTAGTCGTATTTTTAATACAATTTGTGGTAAAAATTTGTACAATTGTAGTTTTATTTACTACTTTTTTTTTTCAGTGTAGCTATATCTCCGTTCAGAGATGCTCTGTTTATGCGTAAATTTACAAAAAAAACGCAGTTTCTATTTTTCTTCTTTCTTTAATTAATTCTTTAATTATTAATTGATTCTCATAATTTTTAGATAATTTTATACGTTACAGCAATCTTTCGGACATACTCAATAAAAAAATATTAATAATTCAGAATTGCCGTTATTAAAAGCATAAATTGCATTCGGGATTACAAAATATTAATATCTTTTAATTAATAAAAAGTTACGCATTGGCAACTGGGGGAATTCTTAGAGATCATGTTTTCCAATAGAATGACGAAAAATATTTTTTTTAAGATTAAAAGGGTAAAGAACGTGGAAGAACATGTAAATCTAACTTCGAAACTATTAATAGGTAATACAAATTATTAACAGCAAACGCTTTTAGTCTAACAACTCCTTTATTAAGTAAATAAAATTGTTAAAATAAATGAGGAGCAAATATTCAAAACATGTTTTGTCCAAAAAATAAGATTTTGAGTTAAATACGCAATGGCATTCATTCGAACCTCTACAATCAAAGTAAGCCGATACATTCGATCAAAAAAAATTATGTCCCGTGTAAAACAGCCCTAGAAAATGAACCTTTAGGTAAGAACACGCTGTGCTCTCTGTCTAGTTTTGACAAAACACGTTTTGAATGTTTGCTCCTCAGATGTAAGCAAGTACACTAAGACCTCGTTTAGCGCTTCCTCGTTTAACGCTGATTCGATATAACGCTGTCTGCTCGAAGTCTAAAAAAAACATCACGCTGATTCAAATTATTTCGGCATTTCGTTGATTCGTATACAGTGCGCGCCAGCCAAATGGAATAAATTCATTATCTTAATTATTGTGTATATTGAAAAAAAAATCCTAAACAAGTAATTTTTAGTCTATCACATGATATCTTGTAAAGTGAAAATTTTATCCCATTTAAAAATTTGGGGGTTGCAACTGTCACTCGAAGAGGGTTGAGGTTAGCGATGAAAATTTTACTTTACAGGATATCATGTGATAGACTAAAAATGACGTGTTTCTTGGATTTTTTTCAGTATGTACAATAATTAAGATAATGAATTTATTCCATTTGGCTGATGCGCACTATACAGGGTGAGTTAAGTTTTACCGCCCGTGGCAAAATAGGCCTTTAAAATTATTTGTCAATTCTCATAAATTGCATGAGTAATTTTATATTATTAAGGTACATAGAAATCAAGAAAAAATCTTTTTTTTTAATCAACTAAAATTTTGGCTTTTTTTCAATTACTAATTGTTCAATTTATTAGTTTTTTTGATGTACGAACAGTAAAATATTTTCACACAATTTAGTCTAATTGAAATAATTTTAGTAATTTGCATTTATTAAATAAAGCTATTTCCGCATTAAAAGGTATTTTTTTAAATGATTTACGACATAAGTAGACTAATTTACCAGACAATGGTATTGATGTAGGGGTGCTTGAAAGATTATTTATGGCGGTCACTAAACTGAACTTAAGAAAGCAGGTCTATCGGGAACTGAAAAGCTGTCTCGTCCAGTTTGATGGGTCGATCATAAACTATTGTTAGGATGGTAAACCGCATTATCTATTGTTAGAAAGTCATAAATAGAAGCATTTTTTGTGCTATATCTTAAATTTGATTTAACTCAAAAAGTAATCATTTTTTACGAATCAAATTGCAGATATTAATGCTACGAATAATTTGACAAATTTTGAAATAAAAAACCAAACATAGAAATTTTACCCAGAACTCTTTGTTTTACTTTTTTGACTTCAAATAAAAATATTTTGGAAAATTTGTAGCACTAATCGAAAGCGTAAACTTCAACTGATGTAACATGTAAATTGCATACTTTCCCCTCAATCTTTAATAGGTATTATGGCCCGGGCGGTAAAACTTAACTCACCCTGTATAGCTACATAGTATGATTACTTCTGAACAATCAGAGAAAGGTGCCAATTTATCGTAGCGCAGTACTTCCCCTAAATCTATGTTTATTTGGTACGTTTATTTTCGCATATCCTGTTCATTAGCAATTATTAATTTATCTGCTGTAATCCTTAATATTATTGTGTAAGAAAATCAATAAAAATTCTATTTGTTCATTAAAAATAAATCTGTATAATTTTTTAGATTATTCAGAATAAATAAGTATAATAATAAAAACGATATTAAAATGTAGGTGATGAGGCGACTGGAACACGATGAATGTCAAGTCGACTTTGGAACCGCTTTAACCCTACAGTGCTGACGCCATACGTCTGGGAGACCGACTTTTTTTGTAAACACTGAATAACTTTTTAATCTTTTAATAAATTTGGCTGATTCTTCGGGTAGCTGCTTCATTTGGTCAGGGCTATCATCAATCTTTCGTACGAGCACACATACGTTTTCCGGCTTAGACAGGTTACTGGATAAACCGGAACTTTTTCCAGCCCCAAGCGGTTCCGTCTTATGCAGGTTTGAGTGTATTATGAAACTTTAAAAAGATATTCATATATGAAGCTAGACGGCTTGTTACTTTCATGACGCTGTTACGTTTGTCTCCGGTCTCCCTTATCAATATGTAGCACTTTTCCAAACATTGGCAGAAAAATACGTAACAATATTTCAATGTACAAATTGGTGTTGCCCCCTTCCGTAATTTTACATTCTGTGTTTATTCAGAATGGAATGAAATACTATTTCAGGATAAACAATAATTTTTAAAGATATCAGAGCACATAAATGGAATAGTTTAAAGTAAAATGTCGACGTTGCAGCAAGTTTTACAAGTATCCGATAATGAGTGGACGTTTGTTTACCTAAAAATGATCACTGATGGCCATTCATTTAAATGCTTACATCCTGTATCAACTTATTTAAGGTTTATTACTTACATTGTTACAATTTTAAGAGGCGAGGGATGTCAACTTTGAACGTCGGTTGGATGGCATTCAGTTCCGCCCCTAAATGTAACCGCCCTCCTGCACGGTTTAAATGTTTCATACCAAACTTCAAAATTTCCCAGTTTGTACTCGTTTGCGTTATAAAATAGGTGCAATTTCAATATGCACTCTAAATAAAGTTTGTGGAAACTCCGACTTGCGTGACTGATAAAATAAAAATTTCAACGATGCAGGTTTTTTAAAAGTTTTACTTGCATTTAAATATCACATTCGACATGACGACTGCACCAAAGCTGAATCAAACTTCGTCACCTCGTGAATTTTTCGAAAGACTTTACGGTCATTTGGAAAGCTCCAATGAAGTTAAAGAAAATAAAAGCAACCAAGAACAGCTTAAAACGGCCCAACGTTGTAACGTTGTGACGCCAATGCCGATAATACCGACGCCTCTTCCTTTTCTGCTGCCATCACCGAATGAAGCTCATCTGAGTGCGGCTGCCGCCGCAGGATTAACTGCATTTTGTAAGAATTTTTTTATTATTAAATTTTTTAGATACTGTATTATGTTATCAAATTTCAAAATCAAAATATAAGTTCACTTAAAAAAAATATAGTTCATGCACAAGATTCAGCATCCATGTGCTCGGTCTTGTAGGTAGAATAAATGGTTCACGAAAATTCTTATACAGGGTGTAATATATACGGCGCATCATAGTTACATCAAGCAATTCCTAGTTGAAAGCTTTGATTATAGAATTAATGCTCAAACTTCTGTAATTTGTTTTGACTATAGTTGCAAAATAAATTTAAATAATATTAATAACTCGTAGTTTAACAAATAAAATAAACAATCGAATAGAAATTCTACCAATTTGGTAATTAGTTCATCTTGCAGTTCGTAATTTTTCAAGATATTACAACATGGCTTTACCATCAGATTTACACTATACGTTCAAAAGTAATTAAACGTTTATGTTTAAGTTGCCAAATTTACAAAAATTTTATTACTAATAATGTAAAAATTATTCATTTAAAATGAAATCTTTTAATGTAAATATTATGAGCCACTTATAATACACCCGGTATAATGGAAAATAAATATGTCATTTTTATTTTTACACTGATAATAATTAATTTGTGTTTGCTTAGTTATTTTTGACTTGCATGAATCTCAAAAAATTAACAGTATAATTTTTAAAAAAATTTATTCATATGAAATGTATCTGTCAAAATTGTAAAAACATACCACGGATTTTTAATTACATTTTTAAAGATAAAAATATAATGTAGGTTTTACAATATGTATGTTGGGTTGCATTTTTACCAAGCCAGGCGCGTCATCTTACGCGACTAATCTTGTACATCGAAAGCAATTTTCGGATTTATACAATTTTATCATCGTGGATGGTACACAATTTTTTTGTACGCAAAAATCCTGTTTTTGTGCAAACTCTGAAGTCTCTTCCGTTTTTACACTCAACTAAACATAAAGTTCCACAATGAAAGATTTTCCGAACGCTCGCCGACGTAGGTATACCATACAATCCGCAGAATAACTCCAACACAATATGAAATGTAAAATATTATTATGATGAGCTTACAACAGTACAGTTGAGTAAATTCGAATTGTGCAGCGTTAGAACGGAGGTGGGGGTGAGACCAAGACATGTGTTTACCCTCGTTTACAATAGCTTGCGTGATTGGTGATTATTTCAAGACTATTCTAATTAATTGTTTAAGTTCAGCTTAATATTCATTTTAAGTTATCTCACGACAACTCGAAAGTAAATTCATTTATTCGGAAAAATCATCTCCCAACGGAAAAAGTCACCGGTATTTCGGGGAAATACACGCACAACTTTCGAAACTGTTGAGCTTTAAGCTTCGCAGGATTTGTCGAACGAAAAATAGATATGATGGTCTATTGTCGAGGCGGAGATTTTCGTAATCGCATTACAAATATTGTCCGAAAGTAAAACGGCACAACTCTCAAATTTTGCCTCCGCTTTAAATTACAACATGTGAAAGCAATTTTTCAAATTGATTAAAATAAATTGTGAGATGCGTTCAAGGTTCAATATTAATTTTCGAAACAGGGGGAGGATGACAGATTAATTGAAATTCGCTAGGTACTTACAAAAGAGATGTGCCCATATTTTCACCATCCAATCATCCAATCCAATTTTGAAACCATTTTTTTTTTTTAAACATTAGTTATAACTTTATCAACTAAATTATTGCTCAAATTCACATTGATTTTCTTCATGTTAGTTTAATAGTCAAGTAACTAATATTTTAAACATATTTTAAATATTAACTTTAACAATTCTAAGAGGTTATTATGTTCGCTGATTGTTATTGATTAATTGTCAATAAAATATGTATTGCACTTGTTGGCTATAACACTTTGAAGATCTTTTTTTTAAATAAAAATTGAAATTTCAGTAAAATTTATGGAAAATATAAAAGAAACTGTTGGTAAATATAGCTCAGAAAATAACTAAACCTACGCTTGTACAGATTTGACGAATTGCCATTACCTTAATGGGATGGTGAGATAACAGGAAATGCAAGTATTAGGGAATTATGGTTGATTCGTCACGGGCGATCAGGATGAGAGGGTTCTTGGCCGTGCGAACCTCCCCGTATGTTTTAAACGAGGAAAGACATGTGCTGTGATTGACGGAAACGAGTGAAGCCCCTTACTCAAACCACTTAACACCATATGCCACATATTCAATGTCCAACCAATTAAACAGCTAATTAACTGTGTGCTAATGTAATTCCTGTTTAGTAGCCAGAAGACGTCGTAAAGAGGGGCGTCCTAGAAGACAACGCACGACTTTCAGCAGTGAGCAGACTTTACGCTTGGAAATTGAATACCAAAGATCTGAATACATCAGTAGAGGAAGGAGGTGCGAATTGGCTGAAGCTTTAAGATTGTCCGAAACACAAATAAAAATTTGGTTCCAAAATCGCCGAGCTAAAGATAAAAGAATAGAAAAAGCACAGTTAGATCATCACTACAGGTAAATAAATAGCTTGTTTAGTTGGGGTAGATTTCAATCGCTTTTTTTAGATTATGCAAACTCCCCAATTATTTTCTCCTGCACTATTTTACCATTTGAAGCATAATTAATTGTATTAGATATCATTGGTCTCTGATCCTGTTATTTACGAGCACTGGATAAATTTTATTTCCTTCTTGCATGGTTAATTGTAATTTCAATTGTCGAAATTAAACAGGTGCTTTTATGTAGTCATTAATTTAAGGCAACTTGTTTATCGTATATTTGTAAATTAAGGAATTGAAATGAACTGTTTGTTTACAAGAACAAGTTTCAGGAAATTATTAGGAGCGTTTCCGGGAAATTTTTGTCCTGTTTGCATCGATGGGCCCTGCATTCATCTCACAGGAGTATCAATGTTTCAAAGTGTTTTGCCGTTGAATCCAAGCATAGCGTTATCAGAACAGAAAGAGAGCTATCATGAGCATCAGGTTGCAAATTTGAGTAGTTCGAAAACTAGTCCGTTACAGTAATAATAAAAATATTTTGTACATTGTATAGTTTTGGTATCATAGGTATCTCATTAAAAATTCTTTCATAAAATGAAATGTTACTTTCATTTTCCTCTTATGTTTCCGGGACCAGTATAAATCTAACAATCGAATAAAATAATTGTCATTGCTTGTAGCTAAATCGTATGATCGAAATATTTTATACTCTAGAAGACTATAAAATGATCTTCATCTCCTTCGCTCCGTCCTTACCGTTCTCTTCTACACCCCCTGTTGTGCATATCAAGTGTAAAAATATATGAGGAGCTTAAATTCAAAAGGAATAATATCCATTTTTAACTTATTGGAGATAACAAAGGTTTTTCAATAGCAGCAATACTGAAAATCATAAAAAACAAATACATGCAAGGAACTACTCCATTGAATTTCAGGATATAATAGTACTTTTAACAGAAATTGGAAATTACCAATGGCGGACTTCTTGCAAAAAAGAATTGGATAAAACTCTTTTTGAACTAAAAATCAGGATAAAACTCCATTTGAATAGAAATTGAACCGGGAAAAAGTGTCGGTGTAGGTAAATTGTGGAGCGACAATAGATTACAAAATTAAACTTTATTGAAAAACACTGATAAATGTTAAGAAATAAACCAAAATAGTTGTTGATTACAAAAAAATATTAAGTCTTCTATATTCGCACACCTCCATCCCGTTGCCTTTTCCTACTTCCCTGACTACTCACACTCGCAACTTCCAATTCTATTTTTAACCGTAGAATACTAACGTTACTGGAATTAATAGTTTACTGTCAAGCAAAATTCGACTGTGGTCGATATTGCTGATATTACGGTTTACAGATAAGAGCTAGGAGTTCCTGCTCATTTTGCATTTATTTAGTTACATTATAAATCCGAAACAGTGGTAGTAACAATTCCAAACGTCGCATGTAATATTGTTAGTTAATTTCGTCGATGCTGATACCTAAATTTGAACGTAGATGTTTAATTTTGTTGAAATAAATATCGCTTCAAAGCTTTTCGACAAAAATTTAGACCATTTACTGAAGATAGGTGACTCTATTGAAGGAAGTACAAAATTGTTTGACGGGCACTGGTTTACAGCGAGTTAACAGCTTCTTATCTATACACCAATACGATTTAAAACATATCAACTATAGTTGCTTATTGTATGCAAGCAAGTCGTAAAATTGACGATCGTTAGTACTCTAGGGTTAATATGGACTTCAATTTAATAATAGAGGACGTAGATGACACTTTTTCTGGTGATTATACAATGCAAGTAGAAACTGAGGAGGTTTTTGATGAATCATACGAAAAATCAGAAATGTAGCAAATTATCAACAAACCGTTGGTATGGTAAAAGATTTACAAAACTTCTTTAAAAATCTAGGTGATTCCAAAGCAATGGAGGTATTGTCTTGTATACCTATAAATTACATATTCAACAAATGTGACATTTGGTTTCAATGTTCTCTCATAAACGAGCACCTCCTTTAAGCGGACAATTTTTTACAGTCCGAAAGTGCCCGCTCAAGAGAGATTTCACTGTATTATCATGGTTCCGATTGTTGCAAGCATTGATAACCATGATAACCGGGACATTTAACTGGGCATTAGTACTGTTAAAACAAAATACCGTTAAAGTAAAAGGTAACTAGGATAAAATTCCTTTTGAAACTAAGCTTCAATTATGATTGCAATTTCAAATAGGAGAAAATATTTTTTCAACTTATTTGAGGTGACCCCAGGTCAGAACCAAAATGAGGTATATGATTTCATCTTTAACACAAAAACGAAATTTTTGGATAATATCCCTTCTGAATTTAAGCTCCTCATATATATATATAACTGACAGTATATTCGGTAATGACCTACCACGACTACACCCTACACCGAAAATCAGTGAGGAAAATGAGAGAGATTTGGAACTTTGAGGACGTGTGTAAATTTTAATTTAGCATCATTATCCGTTTTTCCAATTTCTGTAACATATTTGAGGCAAGGGAAACATCAAGGTTAGTTGCCTAAGATTTTGATGGGTCTGTGGTGTATTATAGTCTTACCCTCCCATTAACTCATGTTAAAATAATACAACGCAATGTTAAAGCATTTTTTAAAACGACGCGTTTGAAAATTTTTCAATTATTTTTAAACCGAACTGAGTTTAGTAAATGGGGGGGGGGTAGTTTTAGTTAATTTTAATATTATGTGCATTCCTTGTATTCTCGGCAATGTGAGTACTAAATTTCAACTCTCTCGAACTTTTAGTTTTAGAAGATATGCGTGCACAGACGGACGTGCTTTAATCGAATCAGATTTTGATGTACAGTCCCTGTTCACTTTATTAAGACTCGCACCAAAGATTGCTGTTTGAAAATTCCCGAGTGTGGTAATCCTTTCGGTCACGACTTTTCTGACACTTACCACTATAAAAGAATGATTTTTTTCAGACTTTTTGATTGTGCCCAATTTTTTATTATTATTATTGTTATTATTTATTTATTTATTTATACACCGTGATTCACGTAAGTGTCAGAGGCATACGCCCAATACACGCAACCCAATATTCAAAAATCACAACATGCTAGATACAAAAAACATATATTTAAATTTCATATTTTTAAAAACCCCTAATAACTGTCAAACTGACTATAAATTTTCAAAATATATTAAAACGATGAATGAGTGGAAATGTTCATAATCTACGGCGAGTGTCACAAAAATGTAGTTGCTGCAGCCAAATTATACAGGTATCGTTACCCTGAGCGTATGCACTATAGTCACATGGTAGGGATGAAATTTATATCCTTTTTTAATTCTACATACTGACGACTGACTAATTTCAGTTTGCCGAGATATCTGGCGTTGGTTTACGTGGGGGTTATCGTCTATTACTTCGAATACACAAACTTCGTTGTCCATGTTTGTCGCTGTTCGACGCCTACGCCTTTTTGGTTTTGTCCAATTCGCCCTTAATTCATTTTGAAGCTGTATAAATGTTTTGTCGGTTGGATGTCTACGCTCAGGGTAACGATACCTGTATAATCTGGCTGCAACAACTGCATTTTTGTGACACTCGCCGTAGATTATTATCATATCCACTCGTTCATCGTTTGAATACATTTTGCAAATTTAAATTGTCAGTTTGACAGTTATTTTTGTCAGGAGTTTCCAAAAATATGAAATTTAAATATACGTTTTTTGTATGTGTTTTGTATGTAGCATTGGGCGCATTGGGCGTATGCCTTGGAAACTTACGTGAATCACGGTGTATTACTACGTGGTAATGTTGTTGCTCACAACCATCTTTTAATTTCATTTGTATACGGCTAATAGAGCTAATATTAGTTCTAAACTTAAGAAAACAAATTTGTGTAGTCAGTTACGCACGGGATTACAAAATAATTCATATCTCTTAATTGATAAAAAAATACGCATTAATATTGGGCCAATTTCTAGAGAACATGTTTCCTAATAGAATGGTGAAACCTAAATTCATTGTTTTTAAGAATAAAAGGGTAAATTATGCGAGAAAATAAATAAATCTAACTTCTAAACTATTAGTAATAATTTTTTTTATCTACAATTAAGCGAAATAGATCCTTATAACATATTCCATGCATCTCTTTCTTTCATTTATTGCTAAAAAAACAAATTTTGGATTTAAACATATCAACGTTCTGAGGGTACTATACGCCCCTAATATTACATTTTTTGACATATTCTAATATACAGGGTGTTTCTTGCCAACGAAATGACGTCATCGTCAGTTTTTTTAAATTAGAAACCAATATTTTTCATTTCATTTTGGTAGGTCTTTCAACTGTCAAAGTGATGCTATAGAAATGTTACAAAACAGTTGAGAAAAAAAATGTTGAAAAGTCAGCGAAAAAAATAAAGCAACGATTCGATAAATCTTAAACTATCGAGTTTCTTAAAAATAAATTCAAAAACAAATTAATTCTTTTAAATTCAATTTTACTCTTTTTGACATAACACTTAACTGTCAAATTGTAACAGTTTTAGCCCCTTACATACAATAATTCTTTTCTCAATATTGAGAAAGAAATTATTGGAAGGAGTTAAAAAATTTATATTATAATTTTTACAATTAAAAGATCTATCAAAACTATCACGAAAATATAACGTTACTATTTAAAGAAGAAATTAATGACGTCATTACTTAGACAAAAAACACCCAGCATATAAAAGTGTTAGGTATATCAAAAGATGAAAATTAAAGTGGATCGTGATGGGTAGACAAAGGAAATATTACCTATACTTGCGGAAAAAGGCAACAACGTAAAAACAGGTGGGTGCATCCTCTAAATCATGGGTCGGCAACCAGCGGCCCGCAAGATTCTCGCCGCAACGCACGTGACGGATGATATCTAAACAAAAACATTTGTACACAAATATTGTAGGTATACTGTAATGACATGTGACCCAAGTGCGGCCCGCACTAATCCCCACGTAAAATATTTGGCCCTTTTACAACAAAAGGTTGCCGACCCATGCTCTAAATCAAGAACGGGGCATAGTGGGAATTTTTGCAACGTTATAAGTAATAATAATAAGTAATATATTTTTACTACAAAAACAAAAGGGGTCACGTAAAATTCATCGCAAAGAAAGTTCATCGCAGAAAATTCATTGCGGGGAAAATTCATCGCAATTTCATTTAGCGAAAATGAATTGCAGATTACTATTGAGGTTTCTTTTTATGCGTGATGTACTATAATGCTGATAAATTTAAAAAAATTGAACTAATAATGAGAAAGGAGCAACAAACTGACACTTTTAGAAAATTTATTTAATAAAAAATTAAGAACGATCTACTGATAAAAATAAACAACTTATGCGGCAACACGTCGTTTACTTGTTTCGATGTTCAAATTGCTCTGCGTTTATTATTTTTTACTTGTTATCGACACTAATATCGATTAATGTGACAAAACATAAACAATTAAATTTTTATCAATGGCACAGTCCGAGCATATGCTACCACGTTCTATGAAAAAAAACGTAAGTAAAACCTTTTGCTCATGATCGTGCTCCGAGTATGAGTCTGAGCTTTTGCTCACTATGAGCAATGCAGGATTTACGTATAAGCTACACAAGCTATTGCTTGGGGTCCCCGGCAATCTGGACTTATAAAGGGCCCCATATCTCAAATAGCTTAGGGCCTTATCAAGTCTAAATCCGGTCCTGACTATAGGCATATCATCCGGTCGATATGAATAAAGCAGAGATGTTGCTTGTAATTTTTGAGCAAATGCTCTGCAACTTGTGCATCTGGTCAGCACTAGATTCACCGTGCTCTTGGCTAATCTTATGATGGCTGAAATTGTTAATGTAGGTGCATAGAAGAATTATAAAATACGATGATTATAAAAAAAAATTTACCGATTTGAGGAAAGAAATTTGAGATGGGTTGTACCCCACTCTTTGGGTGAAAATAATGAAAATAGAGATGCTCTCTCGTCCCATCAGAAAATGAATTTTTTTGCGGTACATGGCAAACCTGGTTTTCAAACTGGAGTTGGGGAAAAATTAGAGATTCATCAGTCTACTGTATCAAAAATTATTACATTCGAATTCTCCTCGCCGTCCATTAATCAATGAACAATTTTATTATTTTATTCATACAAATAGGAGCAGAACCTTATACTTCCACATTTTGCTATGAGCATACGCTTTGAGGTTTTGCTCAGACTCATGCAGCATCTGCTCTTTGGGGTGGAGAGAGAGCGAGAGATGGAGATTATTTTTAGCCTTCTGGAATTTAAACATTTCGATAAAGCGGTAGTTACATATTACGATTATATCAAGCTACTGCTTCTACAAATTTAACATATTTTCGCTGCGAATTCTTTGATGTGAAATAAACGATGAAATCTTGAGCAAGGTAAATAAATATTATAATAAAATAAACAAAGTAAATCGTTTATATCTCTAGTAAAAACATAAAGACATCTTTTATTGCCGTTATAAATATCGTGCTGAACTATCATTGAAGTAAGCAGAGCGTGCAGATCGTTCACAAAAGAGCAGATTAGCGGTGCCCAGGTGGAAGTTCCCGCGAATCCCACTTTTACCGCTTTAAAAGTAACTTGACCCTTACTTCGCGAAGTACATATTTTCTTTAATTTTTCCGTTTCTTCAGATATTTAAGCACGGAAAGTCGACAACAATAAACCATTATACCTTAATACGAGGTGAATTGAAATACTAACAATAGGAATCCTTAATATTAATCTTTGTGTAGATTAAGATATGTAATCAGGCATTAACTTTTAATATCTTCAGTGATATATTTTCTTTCGTTTCAGGAAATCGCTGAACATCTGATGTATAAAGCAGATAATTTCTTTTTAATTATTGTTGCTTAAGGAAAATAAGAGTCAGCATGTTTAGAATTCTTTATTGATCAACGAAACATAAAAAATTACTTTTCGTAAATTATGATCAGCTATATTGACGAATAAAATAAATTTGATAAATTGTAGAAATGGAGATGGATAACGCATTATGCTTAATTTAAATACTCACCATTATTTTTATGATAAAAGGAAACCTCATCGGACGACAGGACCACCCAAACATAAACAACAGAATTAGTTACTCCAACACAAAAATAAAAATTTGATAAATTTTAAACTTATTCAGAATGGTGCTTCCGATACAATAGCATTATAATGGAACAGAAATGTGTCACTAAACAATAATTCTCCTCTTACTTTGGTTATACAGTACAACCTCAATAATCTGAACCTCCAGTAATCCGCTGTATGGATTATTATAAATACCTCATAATCCAAACAAAATTATGAGCTGGATGGTTTAAACGATTCGTTTTTTTTTTAAGAGAACAGGCTTTTAAATTTCATGTGGGCCAAGTGAAACAAACCACAAATAAAGACAATCTCTATTTAAATTATGCTCTATTGCATTCCAGTAATCTGAACAATTTACTAATTCAAACAGTTTCCAATTAATTTGTATTAGCGAGGTTCTACTGTACTTCTAACACTAAACAATATAAAAAATTACGACCAATCTTAAAGTGAATCTCCATAACTTCATTTAAATCTAGTAAAAATATACCCGAAGACATTCCAATAATTTCAATACTTCAAGGTCAATAATATAAATTCCTTAAACAGCAACTTTGCTTTATATTTAAATTTTTGCTAACATTAGTTATACATATTTTATGAAAATATTAACACCCTAAAAAAAGCAAATTTTAAGTGTTATTCAGACTCATCAATTTCAAATTAGAATAACGAATTTCAAGGTGGAACTAATCAAGTTCAAGTTGAGAATAATCACTTCATTGCACTTCTAGCAACTCTAGACCCAGTTTAGGAAAAATTGAAGCAATCTTTTTAATATTAGGAAATTTAAGAAATTGTCACGTTATTAGAGTGTTTTTTGTCGTTTTAGATAATGAGATTTGTGGATAATTTTAAAGTTCCGACGCAACTACCATCTTGACAAATTTAAAATGATTTAATATGCAATGATTCCAAAGTGCAAAAAATAACATATGTAAATATCGAGGTATTATTTAATCCTTCAGGTGATTATTTCCTTCGCTCGCTCTAGAAATAAGTTCATCCTCAGGGATTAAATGATAGTCGCTGGACGTTAAAAGCCTTATCACAAAAAAAAACAAATTTAAATAATAAAAGTTTGTGATTTTTAATATAACCTTTGTCCCAGGTTATTTCATCAACTGATGGTTCATCAGCCAGTTATACAAATTGCCCCACATATATCGCATAATACTTCAGCACAGTATTCTTGAATCAAAAACAAGCAGTCCTGAATAAATATTATTTTTACAATGTGCAACCTACCTTTCTAAAATCCGTTACAAAACAAAACGTTTGTTAGGTATTCAACATGCCATTCTTGCAGTCAACTGTTATAACCAGGAGAAAGCAAATGTTAGTTTCAATGACCATATGAAATCAAAGACTGAGCAAAACAGTCAAATTAGATAAAATCAAATGATAAAAATTGCTTAGTAACACATATTCAAAAGATGCCAGAAAAACGAGATATTAAAAAAGCACCCCTGAAAAAGTTGGTGAAATGAAAACTGAGTCATACGTTGGAAAAAATCACACTAATCGGTAATTATTATCCCTTGTATGCCAACAGGAATGAAAATGATATGTAACTAAAAATAATAAACGAGGCAATTCTTTTGAAAAAAAATTAATTACTCTACCTAACCCAGGTTAAGACCCTAATTTTCTTATTTATTTTAGTATAGATACGTTGCTGTAATAAATATACCGAATGATCTGATAGCAGTACCTATACTAAACTAATATCTGTTAGTCTGAGTAAATGTCCTCAATTCTCAAACTACAATTGTGAAACCTGAGCTAAGGATTAGAGTAACCTGAAGATATAACTGAAACTATACATACCTATACCATAAACCTGCTTCTTAATTATTGTAGCGTCCTGATATTCACAGCTTTTTGTTCTAACACTTCCTTATACAAATAAACTTTTAGGCAAAACAAAAAAAAACTACAATGTTGATGTTATTTAATAATCATTTAGCTATAAGCACAAGCTAACTAAAATAAAAAAAATGCAGACAAGATAAAATAAAATTTCATTATGTATAAATATAACTTTGGATAACCTACCTAGGCCGTTTTAATAACCTAGTAGATAGCTGTCTAGGTCCAAACAACACTAACACCTGTCTTAATTGCTTTAATCATACCATCATAATACACAGATAATACAATACCTAATACTAACACATAGTCCTCAAAAATCAAATAACCAAGGAACCTAATAACGAGTTTTCCGTCATTGATGGAATTGAAAATCATTAGCACTTGTACAAATCACTCATTAAAATAACACTGCAACTTTAAATAAAACCTGTTTAAACCTATTGACTTGAACTACTAAGATCCAAACCAAAGGCTAAAACGGGGACAGCTTAATAATAATAATAAACATGATGATTTCCTATACTAATACACCTGGCTGAGATATGAGAATCTGTGTACACCTGCCCTTTTTATGGTGATGTGGCTTCATGCACTTACATGTTAAAGCGGCGTCCTGGACCACCCATATTTCCACCATTCTGGTTACCATATCCTCCACCACCGCCGCCTCCGCCGTAGCCACCTCCTCCACCACCGGCATTATTTCCTGTTAATGTGTCAACTATTTAATGTCAAAAATACGTTCAAATAATTTTATATTTATTACCGTAAGGTGCAGGTCTGTTTTGTTGAAAGGTATTTCTCATGGCTCCACCTCCATAACTCTGTTGGTAACTGCCACCAAAGTTATCATTCTGGCCCCAACTACCACTGCTACCGCCGCCGCCACCACCACCTCCCCCTCCGCCACTGCCAGTTCCGCTACCATAGCCTTGTCCCGGTCCGCCTTGATTTCCTCCCCAATTACCACCTCCCTGATTATCCCAAGGACCACCGCCTGGTCCCCAGCCACCACTATTATTATAACCTTGATTGGGTGGTACGTTATTCCAATCTCCACTTGGTCCACCACGATTTGGAGGACCCCAATTTCCACTTGATGGCCCACTATTGTAACTTCCACGATTTGGACCTCCACGAGGGCCCCCTCGGCCACCACCGCCACCTCCTCCACTTCCACCACCACCACCACCTCCCATCGGACCACCACCGCCGCCGCCACCACCCTGTGCACGATCCATTTCTGCTTTACTAAGAGCCTTCTTTACATCTATGTGCTTGTTTCGAACTTGATGACTTCTTTGTACTGTAAAAATTATTTGTAAATAAATTTAGACATTTTTTTATACTTACGGCAGATTTTGTCGACTGGGTCATAATCATCAAATTCAATGAATCCAAAACCTCTTTTTTTCCCTGATTCCTTGTCAGTAACGATTGTACATGATAAAATATTTCCAAAAGTTTTAAAATGGTCTCTTAAATCATCTTCTTCAATATCATCTTTCAGTCCACCGACAAATAATTTTTTAACTGTCGCTCCAGCTTCAGGTCTGCCAATATCTTGCCTTGGTACAGCTCTTTTTGGTTCAACGACCCGTCCATCCACTCTGTGCGGACGAGCATTTTGCGCATCATCAACCATATGTGCTCTCGAGTATGTAATAAAACCAAAACCACGAGATCTTTTAGTTTTTGGATCTTTCATGACAACTACATCCACAATTTCTCCCCATTGTTCAAAATGTTTTTTTAGAGAATCATCTGTAGTACGATAATCCAAACCGCCAATAAAGAGCTTTCTGATATGTTCGGGCTCGTTACGAATTTCCTACAAAAAGATTGCAAGCGTATTTTCCGAAAACATAATGGAGTGCGCGTCAGCAAGGTGTTAAACAAAGAATCAACGATAATGTATAATCAAAATTTACGCAAAACTGTGACGAACACAAAAAGTGGTATACTTACATTCGAATCTTCTGGTTCCTTTTTCATGATGTGGCTAATTAAACGTAAATTCGTAAGAAAAAAACAGTCGAAACTCAAACACAAATGGTCGCCAACTCACCGCAAAAGAGAAAATGGTTGATTGACGCTTTGATCAATCGCGTATAATTTCGAGAACACCAGCGCCCCCAACGCAACCGGGAATTTTATGTTGTAACGTAAACAAACAAAGTGAGGTTAACCAAGCAATGTCTAAAAAAAGTAAAGATTTGGAGTCTGAAGAGACCCAAGAAGAATTTTCCGTGGAAAAAATCCTTGACAAAAGAACCAGAAATGGCAAAATCGAGTACTTATTGAAATGGAAGGGCTATTCGGAGTAAGTTTAATTTATTTGCAAAATTAATATTGAGAATCTTTTAATGATTCTGCAGCGAAGATAACACATGGGAACCCGAAGAGAATCTTGATTGCCCCGATTTAATCGCCGCGTTTGAATCCAGTAGGGCACCGGCTCCTGAAGTTGTGGTAACTTCAACTTCTGAAGAAACCGAGAAAAAATATACTAAAAAGAATGTAACAGAAGATAGCAGGCCTCGTGGATTTGATCGAGGATTGGAACCGGAACAAATAATTGGGGCTACAGACGCCAGTGGGGAACTTATGTTCCTCATGAAATGGAAAAGCTGTCTTGATGCCGATTTAGTACCGGCAAGACAAGTAAACAGTAGATGTCCAGATATTGTAATTGCTTATTATGAGAAAAAAATTCCTTGGGCTACTCCAAAACTGGTGTCACCCACTGTTGTAGCTCAAATAGAAATAGATTAATTTTATTTAGAAATGTTTACTTATATTTGGTATACAAATAAATGCTATTTAGGAATTTTCTGTTTCTTTGTGATTACATTTTGTGCAAGTATAGAACACTGTTTGGCCTTCATCAGCAGATCTTAATTGTAAAGTAGCATATGACATTTTGTCGTTCCCACATTTGGGACATTTTCTATCCACAATAGGCCCCTCTTCTGCAGACTTTTTATCTCTTTTATGTCGTTTCTCATCTTCAAGGTTTCTTTCAAAAGCCTCTGCTGCGTTAACGGCAATAGTATAATTTACTTTCATATCACTAAACACTAAAACATTAATTATTTATAACGTAAAGCTAATATTCTGCTTTTATTACCGTTAGGTGGATGTCGTGTTGTGCAGTTATAACATGTAATACCTCCTTTCATTTGTAGTAACGGTAATATCGAACCGCAGTCGGGGCAAAATCCTGAAGTACTCTTGAAAGAATTTTCTTCTTCCATTATTTATCTGAATTGTAATTTACCAATTTTAAATGTTTTTTTTTTTGATCTGTACTTCAAAACATGTGCGAACTAGCAAACAAACACAAACAAATTCATGGAGATAATTTGTTGCCGTTTGGTTGCCTGTTTGTTTTGCAACCTGTCATGTGTTGTAACCTGAAAAATGACACTGGTAATGTGACAAGTTTAAAAATAAATATTTTCGGAACAAGTACTTACTTTTTATATTTGCTACTTTATTGGGATGGAAGTAAAGTGCCCGCAGTGTAAAAAAACCTTGAAAGGTCCTGCCTCACGTTTGGTGCAGGATACTTGTGGACACAAAAAATGTAGAATATGCCTTTTGCAAGATGAAATTGGTTGCTTGATGTGCAAAAATAAAAATAATAGTGAGATTTTAACGAATAAGAAAGAAAGTGTCATTAAATATGAAGATAACCACACTGCTGTTATTACTTGCAACAAATATGTGGTGCAGGCTAACATAACCAACTATTCCTTAAAACCCCATTTGGCAGAAGACTGTAACACTAAAAATACATTTCAACGGTCACCCTTACGAACTCAAAGTGGAAACAAATCTAACTCAACTAAAAAAGCCCAAAGAAGTGACCAAAAAAGGAGCTATCAACCAATAATTATTCCAAATCACGTTACAGTGTCCAATAGCAACCCAGTTACTTTTAAATGTACTATCTGTGATAAATCATTTCATACGAGATCTCACGTTAAATATCATAAATATTGTGAAGGCGGGAAAAAGCCTTTAGAGTGTGAAGAATGCAAGAAAGAATTTATTACAAAATCCCATTTAGATGTGCACAGATCAAGTCATTTATCTACAAAACCGTTTGCATGTGATGTATGTTGTAAAGCTTTCAGTCAAAAAACTAAATTAAATCGGCATAAACTTTTACATTCTGATATGAAACCGTTTGTGTGTCAGAAGTGTGGAAAAATGTTTAGAAGTAAGGAATCGTTGCATTTGCATACCTTGATTCATAATGGAGAGAAACCATACGGCTGTAAATTGTGCGGTGCAAAATTCAACAACACTTCAAATTTAAATAAACATATAGTCTCACATTCTAGTAAGTAAAATTTAGGGAATAATTTGATAAATTAATTTCTATCCTTATTCAGAAGAAAAAGTTCACATGTGTGACCAATGTGGAAAAAGATTCAAGTTAAAATGGGCTTTGACAGTTCATCGAAGATCGCATTCAAAAATACGACCTCACAAGTGTACAAATTGTGCTAAAGCTTTTTTCAACGCTAAAGAACT
The DNA here is from genome assembly GCA_949768715.1 of Dascillus cervinus. NCBI lineage: Eukaryota > Metazoa > Arthropoda > Insecta > Coleoptera > Dascillidae > Dascillus > Dascillus cervinus. The sequence continues at coordinate 11,798,479 of OX458316.1, read as the reverse complement.
ACACAGACACCAACTCATTCATACAGGTTTGTTAATTCAAACTTAAATTCACATATTAAGCTGCCGTTTCAGATATAAAAGCCTACAGTTGCAACATTTGTGGAACCAGTTTCAGACGTAAAGATAATTTAAATCGCCATATGCGAAACACACATCCAGGCAAGAAGGCAACATCCATAAAGAAAATGTCGAAAAATGCAAAGAAAAGTGAAGCCATTATTGATAATCCAAACGCCATCAATGTAATTACAGCTTCACCGGCCGTAAATAACATTTTTCCTCCAGCCTTATGTAGCAAACCTGTTTTAAGCAAGCCAGTGCCTGTTATTAACGCACCTTTGAAATTGGCATTTAAAACCACTGCATTTAAAAGTCACTACAACATTCACAGGTATGCAAATTTATTGGGTTGACGTTTATATCACTGACAAATATTTTCAGGGAATATATTGAGCCACCAAAAATACTTCCAAAACCGTATGATATGGCAGAATCAGTCAACATTTGTCAAAAGATATTGTCTCCTCACAGTCCTCCCCAAACCATAATTAAGAAAGTGGGTAATGTAAGTGAAAAAGAATCCAATGAGATATGTCAAAAAATTTTATCACCATCGAGCATTCTACCAGTTAACAATGAAAATAATTTCGAACATAAAAAATATGGAATTAGAAATATAAAATTTAAACTTCCAAATTTTGAAAAAAATAACGAGTCTTTTAATCACATTGCACCACTTCAGCCCGTTCAGAATCCAAATATTCAATTAGAAAATGATTTACAAGCCAAGGTGTATGCCGAATTAAAACCGATTTCAGCAAATAATGCTGCCACTAGCGTCATTGTCAACTCACATTCTGAAATGCACTGGCGACGACGAACTTCACAAAATTTATGTCTCTTATCTAAAAACTTGGAAAAGTGATTGCACCTTGTAGTTAACTATTTTAAAAAAGCTTTCTCATAAAAATGTTAAAGTAAAATCTTGACAGCAACACTTTATGTGGATTGACTACTGGTGCTACTTTTCAAATTTCAATTACAGCTCAAAGTTCTAAATTAATTTTTATAAAGAAACGTGTAACTGCTAGCAGTTTTTTAAATTGTTTACTGTCAAAAGCTCGTATTAAATATTCCATTGTGAATTGTTAAATTGTAGCAGTACAATAGCCCCCTGGACAAAAACAGTGATAATTTTCTTTTCTTCGGATGTTATCAATGAATACAAAATCAAAGGGACTGATGACATTTTGAAGATCCGTAAAATGGGATAAAGAATAAATTTTATTCAGAATCTAAGAATTTTTATATGGGGGATTTAAAGTTCCGGGAGTTTTTTACCCAGAGGTTTTTATCCAAGGGGTTGTTGTTCTACATTCTTGTTAATTGTAACTAGTTGTTCATCACTCAACATCCATTAACAACACAGGATGTCTCACTATAATTGCATAATACTTGCTTCATTGGGGAATTCTTAGGTCCAAAACAAGCAACCAGTCCTATTGTTTTAATTTGTTTTTAAAGCTTACTTAATGTTTAGATGAAAAAATTTACTTAATATCCTGTGATAAAATGTAAATGTTTATGCCAGAAACTATGTAGGGCTTTTTTTTACATGTTTTTGACTCAAAGGTAGTATTGTGTAATTAAGGTGGGACAGCTTGTGTAATTGCTACTTTTTATTTTTCATTCTTTGCTAAAATGTCTTTCACAATTATACAGTGTGTCCTCGGATGAAATTTTGTACTCTTGAAAACGTACTTATACTTGATTTGGTGAGAAAAAGTCATTCTTGATAAAACAGTTTGGTTGGGAAGCCAGAACAATGATCAACTTCTGATAAAACAGAGGTGTTCTAAAAATAGTTACCTAGATGGAGTAAAATTAAAAATTAAGTAGATGTATGCGAGAGAGAGAGAAAGATATGCTCAATCATGGCATCGCCAAATAGATATGTCTTGTTGATAAAAAACCAAAGAATATCACAACTATCAACATGGAATTTTAAGTAATTTAGAAGGGGCGTGTTGACTAATGCATAGGTACTGTAAGAATTCTAATTGGACTTTTTCCACAAAAATAAAAAAACGAAGATACATTGCTTGAGGCTGATTTCATATTTTCTAAATTTAAGAATATTTTCTATATTTCTGCAGCAGGTAGTTTGATCACTGTTTATGACTTCCCAAGGTAAGCAAAAGTTTCTATCAAGAATGACTTTCTAGCAAAATAAAACATAAGATAGTTTACAGCAGTACAAATCCCCATTCGGGGATACACTGTATGTTCACGAAAAAATCATAATTTGTCAAAAGTAAATGACTGAGGGCGGGTTGATCAATGTGCAGCTAAATTTAACCGATAGTTAATAACAATCGTTGCTATAAATACAAAAATTGTTACTAAACACTTTAGCTGGCAGATAAGTAACTTAACTGGACATTGATAAACCGGGCCTAAATGTGTGCTTAGTTTTTATAGATCATGAGAGGCTGTGTTTTGATAAAAATATTTGTTTTTTTTTTTATATAAAATATTGAGTATAATTATACAATTTTTAAAAAATTAGCAAGCATTAGGCCGGTCTAAATATTTACATAAATAAGATTGAAAATCAAGTGTGTAAAACATATTTATAGAACAATTGAAAACGTGAGTGAATGAAGGTGTTATGTTGCAATTTGTTTATTTTTTTTGCATGAAAAGGATTTAAAAAATCGTTAAAGACTTGCTCCTGAATTTTACTCGAAATTTTAATTTTTTTGACATAACTTCATCCGCTCAAGTCTTCAATTGGTATGATTCCAGTCCTATTCGTCATAATTTTATACATAATCAAAATACAGCGAAACCAACGTAGACATAATTAATATAGGTTTCACTGTACAATTTTAACCATATTTTATGAATAAATATCAATGTTAAAAAATTTTCTCTTAATTTTTTATTTATTTTTAATAGTATAATAAGTAAACTGTTGTGGATCTAGTTTTTTATTAAACTCTCACTCCAAATATTGTTACATTGTCAAAAAAGATGCATTGATGAATTAGAATTTGCACTAATCCTTTTTACTGTGCAAGCACTGAGTATTATAATGCTTTTATTTGGCAAGCACAGTCAGACTACAATTATCGCTATATTAGTTATATAAATGATAAACGGGCGTACAGACATATTTGCAGACCGATTTTATCTATAGTTTGTAATGTTTGTATTTTGGCTAATCGATCGTTTATATTTATGTCTCCAGATAGGCACTAGCAAATTAACAAAAAAAAACAAAAAAAAAACAAAAAAAACGATTGAAAATTCTGTCTGGATAGCAGCTTCATGCACTGCATGGCTTGTTTCTCTTGCATCATTATCATGGTCAGGATGTTGGTACCTGCATTTCCAATTAAAAGGGTGCTCAATGCTTTCTTTTAAAGTCCACAATACCATTGAACCTAAACCATTTTGTAACACTTCTTGGATTATCAAAAATTATCTAACATTTTCATCAATTAAATTGCATAATACATATTTACCCCTTTTATTCAGTTTATGTTCTAAAGGTGCCTACAAAGTGGGCATGTAATATGTTAACCTCTTCCGATTCCCAAGTAACTGAATTAATCACCTAGTGCTAAATATTTAATAATTTTTTTAGTGCTCGTTGCATTTAAAGTGCAACACAATCAACCATATTTTAATTACTTATCAATAATTAATTTTGACTTTTAGTTTTCATTAAATTTATTTAGATTATCCAAAAAACTCGAGAATTTAAAAAAAATATAAACAATATATTTTGGTAAAAATCTTTACATCCTATAAATAAAATCTACAAACAGTATATTTCGTATTAAAAAAATACGATAAATTAAAGTACAAATCACATTTATCACAACTTTGTGAATAAATAATAAACACAATTCTAAATGTGTTCTTTCAAATATACATCAATATTATTTGGCCATGCTCTATTTTTTTTAATAACATGATAATGCCACAACTAATGTAGATCTCAATGTCCATTAAACTCTCACTTCAATTACCATTACATCGTCAAAAATGATGTTCGGTATCGATGATGTGTTAGAATTTGCATTAAAATAATCTTCAACTGTTACAGATTTAACACCTCCAAAAAAGTCTAAAACTAGAATTAGCTGAATGTTCACTTTAGCAATATAAAAATCATGATCTGTAATAATGTTATGTTTAAAAATGTGCTCAACATTGGACTAATATTACCTGTTGGCCACCCCTTCATTTCGGGATGTCTTAAATAAAGAGCATTTTGTGCAAATGCATATTCGCTGGTTGCATTATTCATTTTGATAAGTTTTCCAGTTAACATGACCTTTGCACATCTAGGATCTTGAGGATCAAAGTTTTGCTGCTTACAATAATCTGATTCGGCTAGTGAAGCCATAATGGTACATTTGTTATTTTTCTGAAATCACTCGGTATTGTTTTTGATTTTTGAAAAATATTACTTACTAAAATATCTTGTCCTGAAAGATCCATATTAGTCATATATAAATAAGGAACCCCTGATCCCTTTTCTACAGGACCATCACTCATTGATTTGAGAGTCACAAATGGGTAATTTTTGATTGTTTTAAGAGTTGAAACAGTTGCAAACGATACCCAATCTAAAATTCTAGTTTATATTCGACTTTAAGAAATATTTTATCTTACCAGATTCATGAATTATATAACGTGCCATTAAGGCAACTTCACTTGGTGAAGGTGGAACATCTTCAATTTTTGCGATTGTTTTAGGTAGACGATTATCAGGAATTCGTTCGTAGGAAGGTGTAAATGTTAGCAAAATGAGAAATATATAAATACACCACATTTTGGTAGCACTTCCTGCAAATTGAACCGCTCGTGGAGTTAAAGAACAAAGGAGTTTGTACACAATAGATAGATAAAGAGCTAATATAAATAGACGCGAAGGACGTCCTCTTTGCTATATAATTATTTTTTTTGTTAAACTTTTAAAGTATGATCGGGTTCAGCCGAATTATTTCGGAGTTATTGGATATAATTGAAACAAAGCAAATAACTTAGACCGTGAATCATCACTTAAGTGTTAATAAACTAAAAATTAGATACTTACTTTTGTTATTCAGTTTATGATCTAACCAGTACGACTGTTCTTTACTGAATTAAACTTAAAAAATGTGCGTAGCAAATTCCTTTATTCGGAGTGCCAATGGCGAAACATGTTATAGGTCATGCAATATTTATTATTTACGTATGAAGATATGGTAATCTAAAATTGACAAAACGTATGACAAAAAAATGGAAAGAAAATATTTACTTAAAACAGTAAATTTTATTATTTGCCACACATTAAGTCTATATTTTTTGCGCTGTTGTTTAAATAAATTAAATTTAAGTGTCGTCCTTAGATAATTATTCATAGGTCATACTGTTTTAAAAATAAAAGTACGTGTAACGACGACAATTGTTATTAAATTTGCAAAATAAATGTGAAAGTGTAACCGTAATTTATTGGAAACCATGTATCCATTTTATTTGGTCGCAGGACATTTTAATTTATAGGTAACCCTACAATTATTGAGAATAAGAAGCACAAAATTTGTTATTGCTAACTTTGTTTTGTTAGATGTGTGATAACACGATAATAAGTAGTTAATGCACATTATCAGTGCTTCTGTACAAAAAATAATGAAATAAATGTTACTCTTGGAATAATTTTGTAGGTATACTACCATGTTAATAATTCTGCTTCCATTACTCAATCAGCACTACTTCTTGACCGTACAATGAACTGAGTATTGTATAAATTTGTTAACCGTCGTTTAATTACTTTAACATTTTACAAATTCGATTAATTATAACATCAATGGCACATTAACATTATTTATTTATTTCCGCTTTCTTATTATGAAACTGCTACATTATGTTTTGATGGATACAACTTTATTGCGCAATGTTATCTTCTTACAAAATTGCATTATATCAGTACACTTTCCGAATTAATTATTTGAAATCACGCACCAATATTGTTAAACATTATTCCATTGCATTATTAAAGAAAAGAATGCACATTTTAATTGAAATAAAGTAGAACTTGTTTTCCGGGAGATTAAACAAAATCTTCCTTATACAAAGTACTTCACAGCCCCTGCAATCCAACATACACATTTCAATGATAGTATCTACAAGCATGTTATTTTAAAAACTAATTATAAGTCCATGAAAAGTCTTCAATAATATTCGTCAAAATAGATTTTCATGTACGGTAAATGCAAAAAAATCTTCTGTAGCTGCTTATTTACATACGGAACGTTTTCTCATCATTTGAATATATTTTGAAGGCTATCATGGTGCCATAATTAGTTTTTAAAATACCTAAAATATTAATATCATAGGTAGGATGTAACAAGGGTTTCAGTCGAAATTTGCAGGGTTCCTTGGGGCTCATTCCAGTTAGTTGATGTAATGAACAATAGTATATTATTATATTACAATTAAAAGTGTCATTTTTTAGCGAGCAAATCTCGTTTGCAAGGCGAAGCGTTAGCAAAACCGAGCGAATACAAAACTGCGAGTCAAAAAAGTAACCTTTAATCCGAATGAAACATGCTAGTTTTTCTCCAGCCAACAATACACGGCAAAGTACAAAATATGCAAATTATAAAGTAATGAAAAACAGGGCGATATCCAAGTAGCCATTATGTCAGTCTTTCGGGAAAAAAAAGTATCTACTAACTAAGAGGATCTGTCCAGAATGTGTGTATTTTGTTTGAGTAAAGATGAATTGTAAAGAAGACTTACAATTAGTTCCAGATGTGGCAACAATGCTGTACGTTTAATTTTAATTGTTAATAAAATTTTCAAATCAAAAATGGAAAACAGTATTTTTTAAGTCTAGGGTTAAAAACAAATTTATGCCTAGGATTAGTAACGAAATATTTTTTTTTTAATTACAAAAGCCACCAGTTTATCTTCCAAAAATGGTATAAAAATGAGGTGTTTTAATACGGCTGGAGAAAAACGATATTTAGAAGTTGATTTATACGTTTTTTACAATTTACAACGCAAATATAAATATCTAAATTTAAACCAAAATTAAAGCGACAACAATGGAATAAATTTTAATGTTTCAAGTTATTTTTAAAGCTGATCAAGTCATGTTTAATGCAATTCAAAAATTAATATTGATTGATTTTATAAATAACAATATTTAAATAACTTGTAAATTTCTGACTTGCAGGTTTGTATTTTTGTTCATATGCTGGAAATGGCTTTTAAGTAACAATTTATAAATAACTTTGTCAATCGGTTAATTTTACACTTTAACTGAATAAAATTATTGTTCGTGGTCGAGAATAAAAGTTGCAAGTATGAGACAAAATATTTTATTAGCGATCTAACAACAACGATTACATCACCACATGGAAATTTCGAAACTTTTAAATATTTAAATTACACAAAATTGTTACAATGTAAAAAAAAATAAAATGAGATCTTAAAGCGATTTAATATTAACAATTCAATGCGATAGCAAGTAAATTTTCTAACAGATAACAATTCCATAAAAATGCTTAATTTTTAGAAACAAAAAAAATCAGTTGAAATCAGTTAATCTACTGTATAATTATATACATTTTCTAACTAATAAAGTAACGCACTAAATATTTACACACTTAATTATTTATTTATTGTTACACTATAAAACAATTTTTGCTAAAATAAAAAATTCAATTTCAAACGTAAAAGTCGTAAAATTAAGGCTTCAAAATTTTACACGTGGACAGTTTACTTCATAAATACTTTATATATGCTGTATTATCGACATCAACTTCACAAGTACATTCAATTTAGCAACAATTCAAATAACGGCCAAAACCTGTTGTGACAAGGCATCTTCAGCAAATAATTAAAATTGAACAACACTTTTTTGAGTAAAAATAATTTATCGACTATCATCTAGTTACAGCACACATAAAAATAACACAAATTATATTTTTCTCTACAAGAGTGCAACAAGGTATCATTTTATTGCACTCTGCAATAAAATAGTCACTAGGTACCGAAATACCTACCGTTTTGAATGTAAAAAGTCAAGCATGTTCTTTATCATTGTTGCACTATATATGAAAAAAAATGTTGTAGGTACAGAATGCGTGCAAGTGTTATGGCACGTAGCATACAATAATCATTCACTTTTTGCACTCGTTGCATAAATATTTATTATCTACGACGAATTAAAGATAGTCTGGGAATTAAAACAGTTGCTATTCGCTAAAGGGTGACAATTAAGAGAGAAAGGCAATTTCGCTACTTTTGCATATTCAAACGTGTGAAATTATCCGAGAACGTACAATCTTGACTTTGCTAATGCAGCTGCTTCATTTTCAACAATTACTAAAACTAGATGGAATTACAGGCCTAGCAAAGATTTCCACAGCAGATTTACTAAACAATCGATTAACGAGAATAAAAATTCGAAGCAACCACGACCAAAAAAGATCGTTTTTAATATGTATCTTTTTAAAAGTTAAATGAGCAGAGAAGATTTTTGTGCGTTTTTCTTTGTATACTTAAAAATGATTTTAAGAAAACGACGTTTAGCCTAATGACGCAAAATAATTTTTTCCGTTTTGAAAACGGGGTAGAAATTTGTAGTATCAGGCTAAACATATAGCACCTTTTTGGTTAACATCTTTAATTTATTACCTCGTACTGTACACAATTTAGTACTTGAAGTACTAATAAAGACGGAACAAAATTGAATTTTGTCAGCGAAATAGTTTCTTAAAAATATTTGAGACATCATGGAGCATTTTAACAACACAAGCAAACAGCACAATTATTTTCTAAATCTATGGTCCACGAAAATACCAAATACCTCTTTTAAAGAACATCGATGCTTATTAACAACTAACAAATGCATTTTGTTTTCAATCACACATGTTATAATAGATGGAGGAAGGATCCCATTTATGGAACACCAAAATTACTCAAGTGCTAAACACAAAACACTAAAATACCGCCGAAATATTCTCAAAACTTTAAATTTTTTCTTTTTTTTTTGGGGTTTTTTCTTTTTTTTGCTTATTTTTGTTGCTGAAACAAAACCTGAGAAAGTGGGGCAAGTAGTGAACTGATTTAAGTTCAATGGATGTGGTAACCTTAAATAAAATGAAAAACTCATAATCACATTTTTTAAATAGGCGCCTTATGTGGAATACCAATATTTTACGTTTTCATCGTTTCTCCTCAAAGATGGTTGCGATAATAGCTTTGTATTTAATATAGATACTTCATTAATATTTCTATTGTAAACAAAATAAACATAAACATCCGGGTTCAAACCTCAGACAACACCGAACTTTGTCCGCATTTTCGAAGTTGACCTGATTGGGGAAAGTAACAAATCTCTCACACTATCTATCACAAGCGTCAACACGGTCTGTACCAATTCCGCAACACACGTACGGGCCAAGTTGTGCATTTATAATCAACACTGGCTGCTACACATACTCACACAAACAGGCACTCCTCGACAATAACAGTAAGAGGACAAAGATTGTATTAATAACATACCGTATAATCGAAAACTTGCGCACTCTTCAACAGCCATGTTGTAGCAAACTATAAATTTAAAAAAAATTATGTTGGCAGTAAAAGTGGCATGAACATTTTTACATATGACAGTTTCATTTAGATTATATTGGTGGTAATGTCACAGCAAAATATTATGACCAGTTTGCATTTTCCGACTTAATATCGTTTCGAAAGTAACTTTCGATAAGAAACATTTGTGTTTCATACAAAACATTCTGTAAAAGTTGAATGATTCCGTCAAAATTTTATACTCAGGTTATACAGAGAAATAAAAAATAAACTTGATCACAGTAGTAGCCCATGAAAAATATGACCACTGTCTGCATTCATGACTGCACTTGATAAAATTACGTTCATGTGACTTTAACACAGTCTAATACGATACAGAAAAATGCAAAACTATGTAATTCAAGCCAAATTTACAAATTAAATTGAAGGTGATTTTATTTGATAGGCTCCCGCGATCAAGTTTATTTTTTATCTCTCTGTATTATTAAGTAACTTCAGTCATCACTGCCAAGACAAATTACAAAAATAATACTTTTTTAGCGTTCTAATCTAAAGTATTAATTTTTCGATGATAATACAGCATGTCATATTGTGTCCATTAATTTGAAAAATGTTACAACTCGTAATGACTACATCTATGTGACCTATTCCATAATACGCACCTTGTTTTGATACAGAATTAATAAGTGGTTAATTTTCCGAGCATTTCACAATATAATCATAAATTAAAATAATGTTGTAACTTGTCGAATTTCGATGGTAAAAATCAGTCTGATTGTCACATCTTCGATGAATCTTTTGTGCACTTTCGCCACATCTTCTTTTAGTTTTATTTCACTGCGCTAAAAATCTAAAAACGTCGCTATTCCTTATTAGGCATACATTCAATAAATGGTATCCTTCCTCTACCCAACTAAAAACGATAGTTTTCCACCATTTTTAGCACTGAATTACATTTAAGGGAATCACATGGCACGATAAGGACCTTGCATTTTTAAATATTGTATAACGAGCGATGGTCCTCCGGCAACAATTTCGGCCGGTATTTGAGACAACGGGCAATTCTCGATACTCATAATCTGCAAATTGCTGCACAAGGCCAATTCAAACGGTAAATTGTGCAGTTGGGGGTTATCGTTTATGTACAAAGACTCTAAATTCTCCAGAGTCCCTATTTCCTCAGGCAAATACGACAAATTATTTTCGCCAACACTTAAGAATATTAAATTTGATAAGTGGCCCAAGGCTCTCGGCAATGACGTCAACTGATTCGACTGAACGATGAGACGCTGAAGATCGCGCAAGAAGCCAATTTCGTTCGGTAACTGTTCCAAACGATTTTCCTCTAGATCCAAAACCCGAAGTTTTCTCAAATTTCCAATGCTAACCGGAATACGTCTCAACAGATTATTGGACAGTACTAAAACTTCTAAACTTTGCAGACATTGGATGTCATCGGGCAATTTGCTCAGCTGATTGGTGCCCAAATTTAATTCGACCATGTTTACCCACGTGCCAACGTCTAAAGGCAAAGACGTGAGCTGATTTTCCTTCATGTTTAACTTTGTCAAATGTTTTGCCCGGGAAAAAATCCCGTAAGGAATTTTATCAATTTGATTGTGTTCCAAGTTCATTGAATCGACGTTGGTAAATTGGGAAGGGCCACCGGAGGGGTACGCGCTGAAATAATTTCGCGATAAAGTGATGCTCTTTAATTCGCTTAAACTCGATAGTAAACCTTCTGGAAGTTGGGATATTGCATTACCTTCGACGTTGAAATCGTCCATGTGCTTGCAGTTGCTAAGAGACGCAGGAATGGCCGATAGCCGATTATAACGCAAACCTAACCTGGTCAATTGTTGGAGGTTGCCAATTGATTCTGGTATGTCTAGTAATTCGTTATGTTGCAAATCTAGGGTCGAGAGGTTAACGCAATGACCTAATTCTTCGGGAAGATGTTCTAAATGGTTATGGGAAACGTCGAAAGTGACCAAATTGACCAGTTTCCCGATTCCAGCTGGTAACTCTCTGATTTTATTTTCGCGCAAACTGAGCATTATAAGTAAAGTTAAATTGCGAATTTCCTCGCCTACGTATCTGATGCGATTGAATCGCAAAAACAGCGTTGTCAACGACGTTAATTTGTAGACAACATCAGGTATATCGTTCAACTTATTGTGACGTAAATCGAGAACTTTTAAAGCTTTTAAACTGACGAGGGAATCCGGAATGCTGGTCAAAGAGTTTTCGCTCAGCGCCAGCGTCTGCAGACTCACCAAGCAACCTATCTCGTGGGGCAAAGAAACTAATTTATTCCCGTACAAATACAGTTCGACCAGGTGATTTAAATCTCTTATTGTCGGAGGCAGATACGTAATATTCGATTTGCTTAAGTCTAAACGTTTCAAACCTTCGTCCTTACAGCGAATGAATTCTTTGGTAACGTCGAGGTCCGCTTGAATCGGTTTGGCTTTTTTGATGGTCGGTTTGGGTTTGGTTGATTCGGGATGTTTAACGGTGACCACTTTCGGTTTCGCGATGTCTGCACCGCTCAGGGATGCCGAGGAGTACTTCTTCGGCTTTTCCTTCTCGTGGATGGCGTTGCCTCCTGATGACTCTGCTTCTGGCATGTCGGATTCGGACAAATCGGCGCTCCCAGATACAGAATAGCTCATTCCGGCCGCAAACTTTATTTATACGTATTTTTTAAACCGTCATTTCTCACACAAACTGCACAAAATACAAACGAAACATAATTTGACGTTTATTCGTTATTTGAATGGCTACATTCCGGTCGTTTTATCCATATCTCGTGCACAATTCCACTTCAATCACTATTTGTTCTTGTTTGGTAAATATTATTTAATGCGCACTTCAAGGCCACACACGCTAAGCAGGTGCAACAGACTGGACTGGGGATGAACAACGCAACGCCCCCGCCCATGCCACAAATCCGAAGGAAAATTGCTGAAATTTTAATTTCAAACTTAAAAAAATTGACCCTCTATACCCCTGCTCTATGCAATACTGTCACAACTATTCTCTTTTCTCAGGCAGATAAATGTTACAATTAGCATTTTATAAAAATACACTTGCATTAGACTTTGACAGCCGTTTGACAGCAGCCATCTACAATCGTCATGCGAAATTGGCAGGAGTGCACGGTCGATAGTACAGAGCCGCGGAACGTCTGGTTTGTGTTTCAGCTATATGCGGGAGTGGTGTGGTGACGAATGGTGAAATTATTAACACCCGATGTTTAAACGGAGTTTTTCATTAAAATGCCTTTTTATTAATGAATTAGTGATGTAGTGTATGTTGTAAATAATTATGTGTTGTGATTTTAAAACTTAAACCGCAATGTTTCGTTGTATACCTATTTTTAAGGGTTGTAACAGACAAGTTGAATATGTTGATAAAAGACACTGTTCACTACCATCGGTTCCCGAGGATATTCTGCGGTATTCAAGAAGTCTGGAGGAACTTTTGCTAGATGCTAATCACATACGGGATCTTCCCAAGGTACGTGAATTGATAAAAACTTCTCACGAGCACTTGCATTAACTTTACATGAATTGCAGAACTTCTTCCGATTACATCGCCTCAGGAAGCTCGGTTTGAGTGATAACGAAATTAATAGGCTACCTCCAGACATTCAAAATTTCGAGAATCTCGTCGAACTCGACGTTTCCAGAAATGGTAAGCATTTTTATCTCCGCATTTTTCCAAGAAATTGGTCATCCGCTGTTTTCATAGGAAACTGCTAAGTGCCTTATATTAATAGATTGTCAAAAAACTTTTAAATATTTTAAAATTATGTGGGTGTGCATTTGTGTGCCGGCCTGTCTATACGCATTTAATCGACTATGAACAAGTCCTTAATTAAAATCGCGATTAATACATCCCCCGAGTTTATTGACATTATTTTGCTAATAATTAGCTAATGTTATTTTCTTGTGAAACAGGTTATAAAGGCTAATTAAAAATACATTTAAAGTGTAGCTTGATAATTTGCATTTTTACTTGTTAGTCGATAGGTCGAACTTGACAGTTTTGTACAGGTAGACGCCAGACCACGCGACAGAAAAATGTGCACTTTATCCAGAGATAGTCTGGTATTATAGAGCAACTGGAGACATAAACAATTTTTTATTGCGTTTTTGAACTCTAAATTAATTAAACAAGATGTTTACCGTAGATAGGCGTTATTGTTTCAGATGATAACCATTTTAAAATTTCATTTCATCGAGATAGTTTTTACCACTTGTTCACTTAAGGTATTTTCTGCTTAATAACCCGTATTTAACAACCGCTTCAAAAACTCGAACAAATAAATTATGTTCTAGTCATATTTGCATATTAAAACGAACCGAAATCGTTATCGACCTCCAGTCGAAAATAGTACTTTGATAAACATTGTTTTTTGGTGCGTTGAGAAGTGGTTGGTTATATAGAAATTTTTTGTGATTTAAAAATAACTCGAATACGGTAACAGGAAAGAGATAAAAAGCAACTGTTTTAGCTGCTTTTTGGGGATTGCAGATAAACTTATTTTGTGGATATAGTCGAACTTGCTAATAATTTAGTTATAAACAAGGAACAAAATATTGTTGCTATATAGTACAGTACAGTATTATACAGGATGAGTTAAGTTTTACCGCCGCGGTTATAATACCTATTAATAATTGAGAGGAAAGTATGCAATTTACATGCTACAGCAGTTGAAGTTTACACTTTCAATTAGTGCTACAAAATTTCCAGATTATCTTTATTTGAAACCAAAAAAGTAAAATAAAGAGTTTTTGGGAAAATTTCGTTGTTTGTTTTTTTTTTCAAAATTTGGCAAATTATTCGTAGCATTAATATTGGCAATTTGATTCATAAAAAAATTATTACTTTTTGAGTTAAATCAAATTTAAGATAAAGCACGAAAAATGCTTTTATTTATGACTTTCTAACAATGGATAATGCGGTTTACCACCCTAACAATAGTTTATGATCGACCCATCAAATTGGCGAGACAGCTTTTCAGTTGCCGTCAGACCGCCATTTTAAACTTAAGTTTAGTGACCGTCATAAATAAAAAGTCGAGTACCCTACATCATTGTCCTATAAATTGGTCTACTTATGTCGTAAATCATTTAAAAACAATTTAATAAACGCAAATTAATAAAATTATTTTAATTACACTAAATGGTGTGAAAATATTTTATTGTTCGTACATCAAAAAAACTATTAAATTGAACAACTATTAATTGAGACAAAGCCGAAACTTTACATGATTAAAAATTTATTTTTTTTATTGTTTCTGTGCCTTAATAATATAAAATTGCTTATGCAATTTATGAGAATTGACAAATTATTTTGAAGGGCTATTTTGCCACCGGCGGTAAAACTTGACTCACTCTGTATACAGCCTGTTTACTAAGCATGCGGCAAAAATTCATGGAGTTATTTTTTTGGTTATTTTAATATTATTTTATCGACCTGTATCTTCGAAAAAAGCGTTTTTTCAAATCATCAAAGGACAAAACAATCTTCAAATAACTCAACGAATAACCCCCTAAATTTTTGCCACATTGTTTAGTAAACACCGTGTGAAAAGCTCGAATGTTTTGTGTCTAATTTTCAGCATTTTACTAAATAAAAAATAGTTGATCCAACGCTTTCAGGTAAGCACCCCCCATAATACTATCGATTTAGGCAATATTACATACTACAGTCTATTTTTTAATTAGAGACATGAAATTGAAAGAACAAATTACACTAGAACATTTCTAGCAAATAGTTTTTTGCGGAAAATTTGAATTTTAGTATGTTTAAGGTTTGTACAGGGTGTCCCATCACTTGTGGCCACCCCCAAAATTGAGCTTTAATTGAAAGCTATGAATTTGAAATTTGGTGCACGTATGACTCTGGTATAAGGCTAGAAATTTCCGGTTTTAAATGTTAATTGTCGGCGTTAGTTTTCGAGAAAAAAAATAAAAACTGATTTTTTATAAAAATACTATCTCCCAATTTCATCAAATTTCACTTTTCAGGATCAGTATTATTGAGACAAAGATGTCCAAAGTAAAAAAAAATATCCAAAAGCTGTAATTAGCCTAAAATTCCCTTATATTCGAATCTTAACAGTAAATGTAATGATTTATGGCCCTAATAATCCTCAAGAGGCTCTCCGCAAAGTCGAGTATAATTTAAATTTATGGCATTGTAAAAATTTGTCAGTGTCTAGTGGAAACCAGGGCAAGAGAACGTCAGTAGCGTACCTAAATCGAACCTTTTTACATTCTTGTAAATTTCTAAAATTTTTGTAAGTCCTCTAATAAATTATGATTATGAGAACGAACATGATTTAATGTCTGGATGTTGAATTATATTTTTTAAGTCGAAGAGGACTTATTACATTTTGAATTAATGTTTGAGTGCAAAGATGAATACGAAAGATTTTGAACTGAATGATTTCGGAACTCGTTCGAGACTCACTTTGTCGTCCCCGTAAATTTGGAAATTAGTTTCACGGATTATTGTCGTCGTACTGGGCTTTCCATTAGCCCATTGGCAAAAATTTACGCGGCTTTCGAAATCTCGATCATGCAGTTGCTGATGTAATTCTATGTGGTAAGGATGATATTTGTGCTTTTTTAATATCCTCCCTACTGAAGACCGACTAATTCCCGTGTGTTGACTGATTTTCCTAATGTTCAATTGGGGATTATTATCGGCGAGATTTAAAACTGCAGCTTGATTGACTTCATGCGTTACCGTGGGATTCACTGTCGTTTTTTCTTTTCCCTTTAAATTTCCGTTTTGTTTCAAGGAATCAACAAGTCTTTGAAATATTTTTCTTTCTGGCGGAGTTCTTTGTGGAAAACGTTGAGCGTAAATTTGAGCAGCTTGAACATAATTTTGCCGTGCTTCTCCATAAATTAATATCATATCAGTCTTTTCTTCGAAGATAAAGGTAACCGGCATTATAAACGAAAACTAATTAAAACACACAGAAATAAAACATAGATAAAAACTTTTTGGACAAAGTTACTCTTCAAAAGCTGAAGTTGAACTGATAACAATAGTAATACACCCACCCTACATTTATAACTGACAGTCGATATTTACGACTAGATGAATACGTTTACTATTGAAAAATGCAATTCCGAAGCAATTTTAGCAATAAAGTCATTAAATATTTATGGATGAAACGTGCGTTTGAACAGGTTCTCACGAAAGACTCAACCAGTACGACCACAATAATCCGTGAAACTAATTTCCAAATTTACGGGGACGACAAAGTTAGTCTCGAACGAGTTCCGAAATCATTCAGTTCAAAATCTTTCGTATTCATCTTTGCACTCAAACATTAATTCAAAATGTAATAAGTCCTCTTCGACTTAAAAAATATAATTCAACATCCATACTTTAAATCATGTTCGTTCTCATAATCATAATTTATTAGAGGACTTACAAAAATTTTAGAAATTTACAAGAATGTAAAAAGGTTCGATTTAGGTACGCTACTGACGTTCTCTTGCCCTGGTTTCCACTAGACACTGACAAATTTTTACAATGCCATAAATTTAAATTGTACTCGACTTTGCGGAGAGAATCTTGAGGATTATTAGGGTCATAAATCATTACATTTACTGTTAAGATTCGAATATAAGGGAATTTTAGGCTAATTACAGCTTTTGGATTTTTTTTTTTACTTTGGACATCTTTGTCTCAATAATACTGATCCTGAAAAGTGAAATTTGACGAAATTGGGAGATAATATTTTTATAAAAAATCAGTTTTTATTTTTTTTCTCGAAAACTAACGCCGACAATTAACATTTAAAACCGGAAATTTCTAGCCTTATATCAGAGTCATACGTGCACCAAATTTCAAATTCATAGCTTTCAATTAAAGCTCAATTTTGGGGGTGGCCACAAGTGATGGGACACCCTGTACAGTGGGGAAAACACGGGCTGATAAGAACTGTTTGTAATAGAACCAAAAAAAATACGCATGCTCAATGTAAAACACAAAAATTCTGATAAGAACTGTTTTTATTACTTATATAATTGTAATACAAAGGAATAAAGCTGTTCAGACGAACAATTGAAATCACGGAGTTCTGATAAGAACTGTTTTATCATTTATTTAAATGTAATTCACGAAAATTAATTACTATAACACGTAAATCTAATCAACTGTTTCGACAATATGGCGACTTTCTATTTTCCATAATTTAGTCAGTGTAAAACCAACGTAAAGTTGTAGGTCTATCTTTTAGCGCGATATTTTTGAATGGTGTCTAGAATAAAAAACGAGATAAGAGGGTTAGTTTACAGAAACTTTCACACACATTTTTCTATTGATCAAGTTACATGAAGAGAATTCGCAAGCAAGGTTCTTTTTTTATTTATTATAAAATTTAATACCCCGGTTTACGTTGCCCCGGTTTACGTTGATTCGCTATAACACTTTCTTTTATCAATTGCGCGGTAATTTTCTTCAGTCGCTCTTGCGCTCTTATTGCAATTTAATTTAATTTTCATATAACAATTTAAAAAACGTAATTGACCCCGTTTTACGTTTAATTCGCTTAACGTTTTTCTTTTTACCAAGCATTAATTGTGTAAACCGGGGTTCTACTGTACATATTTTTGATGAATTGATGAAAAGTAACATCACATTCCATATGAAATTAATGCCAATATTGACTCTGTTTGAGGAGCTCGGTATCAAAACGTAGTTTTTGACAAATGATTCTTTGTTTAAAATTTCATTTTGGTTTGATGTGATAATTAAAATTGATAGCGACGTTATTCAGTTGCTTCATTTACTAATTATTAATTGATTTCAATTTTGCTATTTTTTTTAAACGATTTTACAATTTTCTAACGTAAAAATAATAGTTTCTAGTAATGTCGTTTTTAATAATCTTTAACTGGGGAAAAAACCAGATCGCCTGAAAAAGTGGTCTATTACATGCATGTAACTTATAATTACTGTAGCAATTACAAACATAGAATTTGCTATTAAAATATAACTTCTAACTGTTTATACTTTATCTACGCGGAATGGTCATAACTTATCATACCCACCACAACCTGTTTCTATTCCACATAGATTTTTTTGTTGTAATTGCTGCAATCGAGTTGATAAGTGTCTTCAATTTTACCTACTAAACTGTTCAATTGCGTAACAACTCACAATTTTATGCAGCGTTCAGGAATTTAATTTTGTTGGAATTTAATTTGATTAAAAAATCCACAGTTAAATATTGCATGCTTGTGAAGTTTTCAAAATAATAAATTTTTAACGGAAAATACGGAATTGATGAAATAACGAAGAATCATTGTTATTTAAAATTAATAATTTTCGGAAGTTAAAGTTTTATACCGACGGTTTTAGCAGAAAATCATTAAGAAAATTGTTTGTTGCGAAAGTGACATCTCGGTTTAGTGGAAAGAAAATGAATTTTGAAGTTAAAATAAAGTATTATTTGAATGAATAGAGCTGAAAGACGCAAGTCTTCTTATAATAGCATAATCCACGTGTTCGAAAAATCTGATAATAATTTTTTTGATAAATGTAGAAGCTAAAATTATCAAGTTATAAACATCGGACAGTTGCCCTTTTAGTTAACCCTTAGGACACATACCTTTTCATAACGTAAGTAGGCGCGCCGTTGTATTTTATACAACACGTAGTTTTTGTACATTTTTCTTCCTTTATAATATACAAAATTTAAGATTTTTGTTTTTTTTTTCTCGTGATTAATTATTAGTATACCAAACCACGTTTTTCTGAAATGTCCATTGGGACGTCATAAAGGGGAAAATTAATAAAATACTTTATAATTAATGAAAATTTTACAACTCTATTTGGTGGTGGGGATAACAATGGAAGAATAGAAAGGTGATTTGAACAAATAACTGCCAACAGGTTGCAACGGGAATCAGAAAACTAAAAGTGTTGTACTTTATACAACAGCGCGCCTCCTTAAGGGTTAAAAACTTAACATTATCAAAATAATACATTCAAGGTTTAATTTTTTTATTTTCATTTCAAATATACGGCTGTATTACCCACCTACTTCAATACTTTTTTAATCAATTTTCAGAAAATTTAATCTTCCAGTTTAACAAAGTATTTTTTTATACTGGGACCATCCGTTTTGTGTATACTTCAACCTGTAAAACAAAGTAATTGGCCATAACGAAAAAACGTTTGTAATAAATTATTCCCAGCTAAATCTATTGTTTATAAACTATTAGTTTTGCATAAATATTTAAAAACATGCTCGGTTTAAGTTGAGCAGAGAATTACCTTTATATCGTACATTTTTTACCTTCAACTACTAAAATATTTTGACGTGAATTTGTGATTAAAAATGTCTTGTTTAGACCCAGTTATACTGTGTTAATGGAAAAAGCCGTTTTAAAGTTACCATTTCAGTGATAATTTTATTGTTCTCAGTGACCAAATTTGTTCGTCGAAGAAATATTTGACACGGCCAAAATCAAACAATAACAGGATTTTTTTTTATTGTAAGTTTGTTGTCTATGTAAAAATGTTTTCCAATGGGAATGTTGCTTTAAATGTAGTAAAAGGACGATTATTTTTTATTAATCCTTCGTTTTCATTTCTAATTGCTTGGAAAGCAAAAATTGTAACCATTTCAGTTAAGTACTGGTTTATACGGTATAAAGGAATTAAGTACGCCACAAAAAGTACCGTAAATACGTTTACAAGAAGCAGTTGCTACTTGATACAATCCCAGAAAAGAATTTCAATAACGAAGAAGTTCAAATAAAATTATTGTACTTTCAATGTAATAATAGATAGTAATTCAAAATTATGACCAATCGTCAAAATTTAAATAATTTAGTAAAGTGAATTAGGTAAATTAATCAAGTTTGAAAATTTACAATTTATTCTCAATAAAAACACTTCACCCCGATCAAAATGAGTCTTGAGGTTCTATCAAATTCCATCAAATTACATTAAATTTTGTGCGAAACTTCATTAAAATCGATTAATTACATACGAGATTTTATTGCTGGCAAATTTAGCTTTTTACCTGTATCTTATAATTAATGTGATTTGGATAATATGTGGAATTTAGAAAAATTAGTACCCCTAAGATACAATCTTCGAATTTGTAAATTTAGGAAATTGATGAATTTTTAAATGTGGAGTTTTATTTAAATAAATTTTCTCCGTCCATGTTATTATTCAAAAATATTAATTTTAGGTTAAATTTAAATTTATATACAGTAGAGCGTCGATTATCCGAACGTCAATTATCCGAAACGTCAATCATCCGAATGACGATTTGATTTATCCGAACGCCGATCATCCGAATCGTCGTTAACTTTGCCATTACATTACATTATAATGTGATTGAAATATTATTTGTTGTTCAATATATGTTTATATTCTATCATTTTGAGCGTTTTAGTGCTCATAAACTATGACTGTTTGGTCATCCGAATTTTGGATTATACGAACGGTAGTCGGTCCCAATTAGTTCGGATAATCGACGCTCTACTGTATTGATTATTTTTTAATGATTTCATTCACCAATCGTTTATCAGTATTTGGGCACACGTGTTTGATTCTGTCCAATCACAGCATTATTATAGTGAGAATTTTCTACTGTACATTATTCCCGCGAGAATAATTTCTACTATTTTGTTTATGTTACTTGACTGCACATTTTCTAGTTTTGACATCTGTCGCCAGTTTTATTTTAGTTTATAATGAATTAAACTGTATTTTTATGCTGTATTTTTTATTTAAACGTTAAAAAATAATCTTCCGAATACCACTCGAGAGTGCGAATTAATTAGAAAATAATTCTCCAGTTATTTTTTCAAACTTGTTGCCATTTGGGAACAGCCACTCGAGCCCTACGGGCTCTCGTGTCTACTCCCTGGCAACAAGTTTTCGAAAATCTTTCGAATTATTTTCAATTTATTCTCACTCTCTTGTGATATTACTTAAGAAAACTACTGTTTCAGTTCAGAACCTGAGAATCGAACCGACGAAAAAGTAGAGAACTGAACCCCATATACTACTTTATCAGTTACACCATTCTGGCGCTATGAATATTCACTTAAAGTTCGGCTTAAAAATATCAGCAAAATTTTCAAACACGTTTTTCTCGAAACTTCTTGAGCGTTGCGTCATATTATTTTACCATGAGTTAATGGAAGGGCACAGACTATTCAAAATCTGAGACGACCAAACCTGGTGTTCCGCTTGTGAGCCAATTGCGGCACTATGCTGAGTTGATTTTTAGTAAAATGAAATAAAAAACTGTAAGTTTAATTATTTATTACAAAAATTGTGGCTTGTGCCCTTTTTAATAAAAAAATAACATTATGTTTTTTTTTTACAAGTTCGCTTTCATCTTCACTATTGTCTGAAAAATTGTTGTTCTAATTTTAGGCATTATCTGTTACTTCCTCAGTGTTATTTCCTGGTACAGCTTACAGCCCTATTTCTTGAGAAGTGTGATACATTGAAGGAATGTAGGGAATCAGTTGCGCCAAATTTTCTAATTTTTTTGAATTCCATGAAATCGGATTATTATACTTACCTATTCAATGATGGTGGAGATATGCAATGTAACCAATGAAAGTTAGAATAAAATATTTTGAGAAAAACAATGTCGCATAAAAAGTTTAAATTACCTGTTCACTAGTTTCAGATTGTACGTAATCCTTATCTAACACAATCATTAGAGCCCAAATCACAATGTTCATTGCTGTTTTCAATATTAAAATCCAATTTTCTCTTGGCAGAAACATATAAGCACGATGCTCCATGATGAATTTACTTGTGACTTGTGCTGTTATTGCACAAATAGTTTTGGATATTTTGCAAAATTAATAACGCTATGGGGTGACAGTGGCTTGATTCTTGGGAGAATAGCTATCACAAAAGTAGGAGACGGAGACCTATTTATAGAACATCACACAATGATAACTGATATTTCCTAAAAGTGTGGCATGTAGCCTTGTTGCCCCTAGCCTTTCAATTGGCGTTTCCAATTAGCAATGGTGACATATCAGCAAGTATCAAAAAAACTTAAAGATTTCAAAGAGTACATTGAACAATCTTTTTGCGCGTAATACAAGCACGAACCATCATATCAATGCTAGCGACGATTTGGATATCACAAAGTCAGAGATGAAATACGCCATCAAGTTGACAAAGAATGGAAATACTCCAAGCCCAGGTTGTAATGGAGCTAATCACTCTGTAAAAAAAATTGTTCCAAGGTGGCCACAGTACCCAATGAACAAATGGGGACAATAACAGTTCTATACTGTATTCGCTGTTAATACAATGAAACTCTGTTGTGAAGAGATCTCTGGGATTGCGAGCTTTTGCTCGTTGTATATTTGTAATTTTGAAAACTTTTGAAAGTGCATTCACTGTTAAAACGGACAAGTAGATAAGCTAGAACAACGAATTGCTTTACCTTATTATTTAAAATAATGTGTGACAGTTGACCGACAAAACTTAAAATGAGTTTTAACAAAAAACTTTTTAAAATGTACTCCTTTCTGTCAAACATACTTGTGGAAAGTTCAAAAAACAAATGAACGTTTGTTATTCCACAGTTTCGGTATTTCCGTGCTCATCTTATGAGAGTTTGAGTGTATTTTCAGGACTGTTCAATGATATTTTGCACTATATCTATGTGCTTACTTTAATAACAGGTTTTATTTTACTCCAATAACCTCACCAATATTTCCCTTCTAAACGGTAGTAGCCGTTTTAATTACATATTCAATTTAATTATTAGTCGATATAGTTAAAAAAAAATTATATAATTTATTGAACGGGACAGTTTAAAAGCTTTCAAAGGACAGATATTATTCCCCACATAAAGATTAAAATGGAATTGTGCGGATTTATAGTACATAAAAGTGTGTAGCCGATAACACAATTGAAAAGAGTTAAATGAGGTGTTACGACCAGTTTGAAAATCCACTTTTAACGTTATGATTAACGTAAATGTATCGGGTTACGTTATGATTGCTTACTTTAGTGATCGTCAGACAATCAATTATTAAAAATAGAAGCTTTCTCTGAAAGTTTACAGAAAGAAACAGCGGTGGATGCCTGTCCTGGTTAAATAAAACGGAGCTGCTTGCAAATTGAGTGCTTTAATTGCCGATAACGTAATGTGCGTATGGTTTATTATGAATAACCAACACTTTTGTTTATGAACTTTATTTCTTACGTAGCAAATTGTATTTACTTTGAAATATTTCTCTTATTACATATGCTTTGAACTTTGCGAAATTACTTTTTGCCTTATTTATTTTTACATTTACAACCTTATTTACGATAAATTTTAACGCAAGGTTAAAGATTTAAGGTTTGAACATTGTACGGTTATTGATTGCTGGTACTGTTACATTCAAATGCGGATCCTTGTGTTCGTGAAACTCGAACAATTTTTCCAGCATTGATATATGTTTATTTCTTTAAACAAAAATCATTTATTTAACATTTCCACAGCCATTACAGTTTACATTGGTCGTATCCCTTTACTAAATAATTAACACGTCAGTGTTCAGACGCATGCGACGTGTGCGTCCCTATTATCAATATCGGTTTATTTTTCATTGCATGTCCGTTTTTATTTCAGGCTTATTTGGGTTTCTGTGTCATTTTTTGCATTTTAAATTGTTCTAAATAAATATGCAAAGGCTTGCGGAACCTCACTTATTTAAACAAATAGAATACATAACACCGAGTCATTAGTTTATCTTTTGTAAGTAATAATTATGCCTAGTTGTTGCACTTTTAGCGGAACATTAAACAGGTGCTGATAATTTTTTATTAATTTTTACAGAGACGATTTTGTGTGTTTATTTGACGTCACTTGAAGATAGTCATCGCAGAAGAATGTAAACATACGCCCACAAATATGTGATTATGTTACTATCATAATCGTTAACAATAAAATTTGCATTATTCAATCTTTTTACATAGAATTTAGTGACTGGGACGGTGACGTGCAATGTCAACAATTCGTAAGTTAAATAATAGTCGAAAAACGTTTCAATTAAAATATGTTTGTAATTGAATAAACCCAACTATTAAGTTTTAATTCAAAACAAATTGCTAGTATCGTAAATATCTAAATTCCGTACGCTGTATTGTAAATACTCGATTGAATTTACTCGATAATAATGTTATTTATAGTGCAATATAAACGTTGGCACTAAATGAATTTTAAAATTTAATTGAAAAGAGCGCCGAACCGAACCACTCTAAAACGACGATTTTAATTTCACTGACACGTGGACGTTTGTTATTTTCCAATAACCATCATTGAAGCGCAAACAGTCGTTTGTGCTCTTTTTGTGAGCTAATTGAATTTTTAACAATTTTATTTTCGTTGTGGCGACACGAAAAAATTTAAAACAGACTTAGTAACGGTGTTTTGATGCGTGTGCTATGTGAATCCAAGCGTTGTTCCGTTTCCTTCCGGTATGTTCGTGAGCGAAGTTCTGCAATTAATTTTAAGACAGTCTAAACGTCACGTTGTGGAAATTTAAACTGGCCGATAAGGTTTCCCTCGCCCGTATCCTTGGATATATTTTTTAATAGTTTGAATAGTCCTTGTTTGCTGTCGTAATTATTGAGGGCAAGTAACGTTTCATTGAAATTTAAAAAATTGAGTATAAAATTTCATCAGTTACGTATTTATTATTTTTTAATGTATTTTAATAAATTAATTACTTTCTTTATCTGAAAGCATTTGTGAATTAATTAAACATTTAGAGGGACATTTTACAATGTGATTTTTTAAATTTCACATCTAAACAGCCATTACTTTTTACGAAACAAATGCAAGTAGGGTGATTGTACCGGTTAACAGCCTTTTAATTGAATTTCGAGATTATAATATCGATATTTACAGTTACATAAATATGATAAATTGAATAGTCTTTTAATTTATCATAAATATAGTATTTTCAAGTATAAAATTTTAAAAAAAATATTAGTAAATGCACATTTTACCGGATGACGGCCGCCAGCGTATATTTATCAGCGACCAATGCATTGGATCGCGGTCCCGTTGCTGACATGTGGTTATTCGACGGTTTTGCCACGGTCTCGGCAAATAACATTTACATTTCTAACATTCAAATAATAGGTATAATTTCCTCAGCTGCTCGGACAGAACTTTTTGATTTGTAATTCACAAATCGATGAATATTTCCGGTAGCTCTAATAATTTTTTTAACCGTGTTGATAAAATTTTATTCAATTTGCATTTTGTCTTCGATGGTCATGATAGGTTGAGGGCCCGATTTTTTCAGAAGATCGATCACCACGTCTGCCATGCGGTTGGTCTTGAAGAGTAGGTCTTGGTACTCTGAAATGCCTACTGGCCTTTGTAATCGAAACCTGATCAGATGGTATTATACGAAGTGCCTCTTTCAATGAGTCTTCTAAATAAGTGAATAATTTTTTGTTTAATACAATCTTATTTTTGTTGTAATTCAGTTTGAGCTGCCGTCTGAGAATATTGAAAACAAAGAATACTTTAAGTTATTGTGATTAATGAAATATTTGGTCGAGAAAAACCTGTTGTCGGTCGGGCATTCTGATCTTCTTTAAATTTATGTGGTTGGCATTTTAACTATGTTTGTGTTAGTACGGTTGCAAACTAGTCTAAACTTTAAAGAGGTTGAATAAGTATCGAATATTAGCATGAGATTAGAATTTTAGACCAGTTAGCCAGCCACGGCGCTTTTTTTGCTAGAATAGGGTTTTTCGATATTTCAACGATTAAAATATAATATTCAATGTTTAATCTTCATGCTGATGTAATTGAGTATGCAGTTAAATGAAAATTAAATAAAATAATATTTCCCAATGTGCCGTGCACTAAGCAAAACAGACTCATTCAATTTGTATTTATTTCAGTTTTTTCCCACGCCCGCACATTTCTTATCGAACGGTAAGAACATATCCGAGAACAATTTAACATATTGATGTCTTTAGTCAAGTGCAAAATATTCATAGTAAATGAAATGCTAGTTGAAAAGACTACCAACAGGTGGGGACTGCGCAGTAGGTACATTTACCCTAATCTAAGCCATACGTTTTTCTTTACAAAAAAGTCAAAATTGCCTTCATGACATGAAATTAAAAAATCACTCGGTATAAACGAGATGTTCACTCCAAGTGTTATTTATAGTGTTTCGTCTTTAACACAAAAACGATATTTTGATGTCGATTCAGGTGATTCATTTATATTACAAAAAGAATTTACCTAGACCACTCAATTTTGAGCTTAAGTCTACTGATTCTAAGGCCTTCAGTCATGACAGTATGTGCTTATAATGTAAATGGCTTTATTGCATAATTCAAGAAGTAACGTTCCGAAATTTGTGACTTAATTCGATATTTACCGATACCATTTTTATTCTGCGGTCCTCAATTAACAAAGTACGTGGTAATAATTTGTATGGCCTTATCGAACCATTCAAGAAGAAACATTCCTAAACAATTTGAAGTCATTACAGTAGGTACTGTATTCGTGGTCTACAGGTCGAGCAGGGTTGTGAGAACTGAGTTACAATGACTATCATGAATCAAACAAAATGCCACACGGAAACTTTCAGAACAACTTTCAAGAAATTCTACGGTAGCCGGATTTAGTAACGGTAGTGAGGAGTAATAAAAAGGAATTCAGTCTTCGCAGTACACCATGAAAGATCTCTTTTTTCAGAAAAAGTGTTTTATGTTTATCGGCAATTTATCATTTGTGTGTTCAATATTTTTTGTTGCCGATAATGTAACGGCACTTGATGCTGATGACACTCATGCCCCTGGATAAACTGAATTTGAATTTTTTTTGCCCCACTTAATGCCACCGTTTTAACCAACAAATAAGATTCTTAACGAACCGTTGCCCCTAGTGAGATCATCCTCCGGATCATATTACTCTCTGCCCACAAATTTTAGAGGTAAAATTGGATTTTAGTAATTCCCTAAAATTATAAAGCACTTGATGCGATTAAAACCGCTCGCTGCGTCAGGACAGAAAATCGATAAGTACTAATAAAATTCGATCTGTTTTTATTGTAAAAGTCGCAGGATGTTTAAATAACTGTAAACGCCGGTACCATAACAGCAGTTGTTTTATTGTTATGCATTATGTTAATCTTGGTGAAAGGTTAGATGATGTTTAATTGAGCACAGTATTGACCGTGTATAACAGTATCGATTTTTTGTGGAGATTTATTTTGATTTTTTAACAGTTGCTGTAGATCGCCTACGAGAACTAGTTTTACTTTTTATTAAAAATCGATAGTACAGTTATTAAGAAATATGAAATCATGATACATGAAAAAATACCTGCAACAGTTATTCAGTAACGAGCTGACTTTGTTGTGGCAGAATCGCGATTAGTATCTTATCACGACATAAAACAAATAGAAAAATTCTGTTGTCTCTTAAGCTGACTAATGTTAGCAGAATTTGGAAAATTAAATTCCAGTTATCACACAGTGGCTGACACGCACAATTTGAATTTTGTCATTCCAGAAATATGTAATTGAAAAGTCGAGTTAAAATTCTTGGATTCTATTTCTAATTAGTCTTTTGAGTTTGCAGCTATGCCAAAAGCAAAAAAGAAATACAGTGACATCCGGTTATTATCATCACGGATATTGTAATCAATCGGTTATTGTTATCATAATCAGTTGGTCACAAAACACTCGATGTAAAATTCGATAATTCGCTTATTATATTTAAACTTTGGCTATTGTTATCAACTGTTGGAACAAGCAATAAGATTTCTGAGCAAATTCATACTAAATGGACCTTTTATTTGCAACTTGCTTTCAATGAAAGAATTATATTCAGAAGCTAATACAAAAAAATTTAGTACATTTTATGTACATATACAAGGTGTAAACGAAATAAGTACATTAATTTTTACCAGTAGTAGAACTCGTCGAGATAAGCCCTTTTTTATGTACCATTTTTTGGAAATCGCATTTTTTAAAATCATTTTTCCCCCCCACAAATTGACGAGCCTTCTATGAAATGCTCCAACAAAGAAAAATAATGACTTTTTATTATTGAAAATTAATTTGTCACTTCTGTCAAGTGAAATCTGAAAAAATTTCTAGATTTACCAATAACGAATTTACTGATATTGTGTTAATCTATGGTGAGAGCCAAGGGAATGCAGCCTTAGCTCGAAGAATTTACATGGACCGATTTCCGAGCCGTCGTCTTCCGAATGTTCCCATATTTGTAAATGTGGTGCAGCATCTTCGAGATCACGGATCTTTTCAGCCTGCAGCTTACGATCATGTTCGGCAGCGTCCAGCTCAAGTTACAAACATTGAGGAGGCTGTTCTGAACAGTGTCGAGGTTCAACCTGGGCTCAGCACAAGAAGGCTAGCACTGCCACATGGAGTATCGCAGGCTACAATTTGGAAAATACTAAAAGAACAGCAATTGTATCCTTATCATGTTCAAAAAGTGCTCGTTGTATAGGACGAAGCGGTCCTGTAGCCTGGCCTGTCCGATCGCCGGACTTGAACCCTTGCGACTTCTTTTTGTGGGGGTACATAAAGGATTTAGTATACCCTATATCAATTGATACCATCGAAATGTTGCAAGAACGGGTGGAACTTGCTGCTGCAATGATTCGTAACAACAGTGCCATGTTACAAAGGGTAGAAGAATCACTTCGTCGGCGTCTTCAAGCATGTGTGCAAAACAACGGTGGACACTTTGAACAATTTTTATTATCGTTTTTCTTTATTTTCGGTAGCGCAATTCTCGCGTCAATGTTTAAAAATAAATTTGAAATAAAACTTTTTTTTGGTGTTTATTGGTTTATTGTTTTAAATCGACAATAATAGTCGCAACTAATGGTAACCGTTTCATAAAGTAATCTTGTTGATTAGGTAACTTTGCTTCCAGTGGCGTGTAAGAAAATTGTGTAAGATTTTAAAATAATTTTAACTCAAAAACAAAAACGTTTTCAAAAAAAAGTTGTTAGGAAAAGTTGTTGGTCTTGAAGAGTTCTATTACCAGTTAAAATTAATGTACTTATTTCGTTTACACCTTGTACATATATTGGATTGCCAATCTTATCTGGTCACACCTAAGATTCTGATATAGGAAACACACCATACATTTCAGATATCTTTATATAACTTTTTTTTTATATTTACAATCATAGTTGTCTGAAGTTATAGCACAATATACTGTAAACTGTAAAAAAAGAATCTTTTAGACAAATAAAAAATATACATTTTCAAAAAACAGTCCTCGTTGAAATGTTTAATGTGTTGCCTATTTCTCAATCTTTGGGGGGAACGGATAAAATGGAGACCCTGTATATTTATTTAAAAAAACGTTGTGTTTACAAGGTAAATTGTAAGTTAAATAAATAAAGAAAGGGAGAATACTGAAAGTAATATAGGTAGCTATCCTCTATAAATTTTTTGCTTACAACCAGCCTAAAGGGCAGAGTTGTAGTAATTTATGTTTGGTACTGCCTTATACTTCATGTCTTAGCGTACCTGTTCCAACCGAATATTGCAGTTATCTTGAACGATTGAAACTTAAATTTTGGCACGTGGTACACGTCGCTAGAAATCTTCATATATGGTCTATTACATCGTAATAAAATAAACCAAGTTTGAAGATTTCTAACGATATACGCTGCATACCAAAAATCAAGTTACAATCTTTAAAGATAACAGATATTTCATTGAAACAGGTATACTGAGACAGGTGGATATGTGGGATAAAGTATTTGGTTTTGATGGTACGGTTTAAAATGCTGATGTTATCTTTATACAGTATTTTTAATACGTTTGTAATTTTCCCTAATTTATCCTGAAAGTATTGGCAACATTAGAGAATTGAAGTTGTACTTTTGAGTTTCCAAAAGCATTATTCTCTTGAACTCTAGTCATGTGGTCATCAACATTTTCGTCATTGTCCTCCAACAGCAAAATGCAAAATTACCATATCAACAATAGATTTTATTATTTGTATGAAGTCTTTTCAGAGCGCACATCTAAACTCAACAAAAACAACGCCCAAATTTGTCATACTTATCCAAAGAATAATAACAAATAACTATCATTAGATGAAGTGTAATTTCATTTTCGTAAAAACTGTAGAATCACAAATAAGTTTTTATGAAAAGTCTCGGTTTAGATGTTATATTTATGGGACATTAAAAATAGGTTAAAACGAAGTTGAAAATTGCGAGCAAAAGATTAGAATTTCAGCAGAATGAAATCGAGAAGGGTAAACTAAAAAATTGCATTATCGAAGGTAGGCAGGTGTAATCATTGCAAGATCGGGTGTTAAGAACTAGTTAAACCGGCATCGAAGAATCCTTACAGGCGTTCTATACAAGTCTTACCATTTTATCATGATTTAACTGCACCGAACAAAAAAATTACTTAATAATCTATTTGTTGCCACTGATGTACTTCTAACTCTTCCTTATTTCGAGCTTTCAATAGGATTAAAATATTTCTCGGTACAATGATTTCCTATACTTCGATAAAATCTACAATAACTGTATTAGTTGATGTAACCGTGTCCAATTATATTTGCTGCAAAGGCATCCTATCCTAATTAAAAGTAGACATCAAAAGATCAGCAGGATGTCCTTTTTAGTGTATTGTGTCGGGAAGTTTACTTCCTTAAATCAGGAATTTCAATTTTATAAAAAAACTGAGAGCATAAAATGTTCGAGGAAGTTTGTTGATAAACGTGTGTACCCTATGTTCATGTTTACAAGAACTTACTATTTTTAGCGTAATTTCAACTAATCAATCAGTGTGAGTTATTGCTGTTAAAACACAAAACAGATTATTTTTAATAGGTAACCAACGTCGAAATTCTAAATTACTTGAATTAGTACTTCAAATTTACCTTCCAGGTGAGTTTCGACGCGGAAAATTACTATTTGGGTGCAAGTTGATAAAACGACGTTCGCCGAACATCTCATTAGTAACAGTGACTTGAAAAGGCGTCAAAAATAATTTTTATAAGGATTAAGCGAGATTAATTTTCTAAAATTTTACAAAAATACTTTTCGATTTTTTCCATTTAAATGTCGTGAATATGAATATGTCCGTTTTAAATTTCGCGAGTTCTTTCACCTGGGGCCTTGACACTAGTGCATTTACAAGGTTATTTTAAAGAAGTATTTATTTCGAGTCATTCTCGACTTTTTTCGTGTCGTTTATTGTATTGAAAGTAATTTGTCATAACGCAGAACTTAATGCGCTTAATCTTTAATTCCATAAAGAGTTGTTCTATTTAATAATAAAAGATAGGACCGGATGTAGTGTTATTCGAAAGAGGGTGGAAGTTTTACATCTATTTTCCCCCTGATCTATTTCCGGCCGCCGGATGTGTTGACAGCTACCCCTTTCATTTCGTGTATATCAAAAATAAGCTCAATTGGCCTATTGAAATCGTTGAATGTTTTTTAACTACAGGAAATTTGAAAGGAGTCGCACTTATAACGCTTACAGTATGTTGTTGATTGCTTCCAAATAAATCTTTACAAGAACGCGCAGAAAAATTTCTTCGGTTTAACGAACGCTACACATCAGTAAATGCCCTGAATTAGTCTGTAAATTAGATAAAGTTGTGTAAAGTGCCTCTTCAACAAGTGAAATATAAAAAAATATTGCAGGACATTATGTCAGCAACAATTTTGAAAATCGAACTTTTACATTAGATAATTTATTTTTGATGTTGATGTGGGATTTACAATTTCGACTACTTACTTGGTTTTAGCTGTTAAACACGAATTAATGTTTTGACATTTCTTTTTGTAGTTTTTTAGCGATCGCACGCACAATATTCTCCCATACAAACATTTTCAGAAATGATTATTTTGGACAATTTTTTTTACATGAAAACAATATTTTCCTAGAAAACAACAACTTCCAGATTAATAAACTTTTAATGATTTAAACCAGAAACTGAATTAATAGTTGTTCTAATTACAAGTTATGAGGTTATTCAAACATCAATTTATAACTTTTGAAATTAT
Source organism: Dascillus cervinus (assembly GCA_949768715.1). Taxonomy (NCBI): domain Eukaryota; kingdom Metazoa; phylum Arthropoda; class Insecta; order Coleoptera; family Dascillidae; genus Dascillus; species Dascillus cervinus. The sequence continues at coordinate 11,765,781 of OX458316.1, read as the reverse complement.
GATAGTAATTGCAAGGTTCAAAACCAATTTCTTCAACAATATCTTTAAAAAATTATGATGATTAAGCAGTAATTAATTATTAATGAATTTAAAAGAAAATCAATTAGTGATTGTTAGAACTAGTAAGAGTTAAATTGGAAGCGATTAAAACAGGAAGTTACATCTTTCCAGAGAACCCTGCGCCTAATGTCGAGGGAATTTGTAAGTTTTGTTCTTTTTTATGGAACTTGTGTAAATGGTATTTAATGTTGTATTTACCTATTCAATATATAGATTATGACTTTAAATGTGAACTGCGCGTTTTATTTTTATTCAAACAATACATATCTAGACGTTTTTAATAATAGGTATTATACAACTTACTAATGTTATCACAGAAAGGTTAACTAACTTTTTCCATTTCAAAAGCTCGAGTGACTTTTGTATTCCATTTTAATGAGGAAGAATAAACTTTTGCCGTTATTAAATATACATGTTCTCGACAATAGCGGTATAAAATTCAAAAGGAAATAAATAAATAAATAAGTGGCTCTTGTCAAATTGGCTGTTACGTTTCAAAATTTAGTCCTCTGATTTTCAAGGTTTTCACATTGGGTTGAAGATGAAACGTGTCCTATTTGTAAAGTTGCTTCTTTATTAATACGAGGGGATTGATGTCAACGGTGATTTTCTCATATCGATACCTTCATTCTAACACCACGTATGAGAATTTTTAGGGAAATTTTGATGTTAAGAGATTATTATCCTTTACCTTCATTCTAACACCACGTATGAGAATTTTTAGGGAAATTTTGATGTTATATTATCCAGCTTACAAAATAATTGATGCTTTAGCAGTCATTTATCTTAGTCACAGCAGCGACAAAATTCTACGGCCTTCAGTTAGTACTCCAGATGACATAAAAAGCGGTTTTTTCTTATCCTGAAAATTTTGATTTTTTTCAGATACGTATTATTAGAATGAAGGTATCGATATGTATTTATTTAATCGTAAGTGTTGCGAAATTAACTTAAAACTTTTTAAAAATTTGATAAAAATGACAAACTGGTGTGTACTTTTGTATCTATTTAAATACAGTTTCGGTAGAATCTGTCTATAATGACCACCTTGTCAAAAATTATATTAATTGCACTCTTGCATTTAGCAAACTAGAAGCTTACAAAACTATGCTTATTAATAATCGATTGCTAGAAATAAAAAATATACATTAATAGGGTGAACCGTCCAGTGAATGAACACCACCCAGTGAATGAACACTGCTCAAATAAACTGAATTATTAAGAACAGTGGGGCATTTTCGAACTATCTTGAGTGCGAAATAGTTCCATTAGGTCTCTACAGATATGATCCAATTATTGTTTTTTTCTTATCAGTTTATTCCAAAAAAAGACATTGCTCAAATCAACAGTTGGTTGCGAGTTGCAGTCAAATGTAGAGGCAGGTCCTATTTCATGGTATCTTTGAACATAATTTATAATTTATAACAAAGAAACAAATTTTTCTTTATTACAAATACGTTTGAAGTTAATGTATTGTCATCCATATTGGGTGTTCATTTACTGGACGTCGCTGTTCATTCACTTGGTTTTGGTGTTCATTCACTGGGTATTTAGTACGTCTTGTATTTAAATGTCTTTTAATAAATTGATTTGTAGCGAGTCTTCCAAATGATGCAATAATCTTGTGCTCTAACAAAATATCTATCGATACAACAAGTTATTAGCAACAAAAGTGATATTGGGGACGGAGAAAATAATTCTGTGAACGCAAATGTGACAACCGAAATGCAAAGTGTTCATTCACTGGCAAGGTCACCCTATAACGTTTTCATTTAGAAAATCGAGCTTTCGGGCCCTTGGTTGAAAAAAATAGTATTGATTTCAAATCAGTTAAGAGCTTTAAAATCAACGCTGTGCATCAAAACAAAAATGTATCCAATAATATAATTAGCAAAATACCGGGAGAGCTTATCTGAAGTTATTCATGCACACAAATTCATTTCCGAAATTACTTTCATTTAATTAGTGGTTTGATATTTTTGTTCTCTTCGAACATCTTTGCTTAATCAAAACGAGTAATTTTTGTGAGATGGTTAATTTAATGAATACACCTTATCTAAATATAAAGTTATGAAATTTGTAAGAACATGTTCACTGTTTCACACTTCTTTGTAAATACAATATTGTACTTATACATTTAATCTAAACTGATAATGGTATGACGATATCTTGATTACATCGTAAAATTTTATAGCGGTAAATATTTACCGGGGCGAGAATTTCATGTTATTGTTGTATGACGAACGCTTTATCGTGCAATCGTATCTTTCGTTTCAATGATTGAAATTTAATTTTCAGATATACCAGACATCCCAGAAAGCATCGGAGCCCTGCGGGCTTTGCAAGTGGCCGATTTTAGCTCAAATCCTATTCCACGATTACCTCCAGCATTTAGCCAGTTACGATCACTTACGGTGCTGGGACTTAATGATATGTCCCTTACATCACTGCCCGCAGACTTTGGATTGCTCACTGCGCTAACGTCCCTAGAGTTAAGGGAAAATTTGCTCAAAGAACTACCATCTTCACTAGCATCTCTTTCACGATTAGAACGTTTAGACCTCGGTGACAATGAAATCGAGGAATTGGTAAGTTTTGTTTGTGGAAATTTTAACCTTCATATCGATGGTGTAGCGCACAAATATTGTAAGTACACTTTGGATGAAATTGTGTTAAATGCGTAACAATTCATTGTGCACAAATTACAAAGTAAATTACATTGCCGCAAGTATTAAAAAATTTTAAAAAGTGCTGCAGAATATGTTGATTTGATCTAGAAACTTGAACTTTTAAACTGCATTTTCTCAAGTTTTATTTTTGCACTTAGAACATTTGTGCGCTACCCCATCGATATCATCAAAACCAGGCCACATTTTTTCATTTTCTTGCCACATGTAATCTAAAATACAAAAAACAAATAATTTTAATTACATAATGAAATGAAGCTAGCATATTCATTCCAATTACGATTCCCTCAGCAGTAATCTAGACATAAAATTGCAAAATTGTACCAAAATTTTACCTTGTTTTTGCTGAAAATTTTAATTTAATTAATCAGTGAGTTTTGAAATATATAATCACTTACCTACGTTTGACGCCTAAATCTCCCTAATTGTCAATTAGCTAATTATATTGTTACGGTTGAAAAGCTTTAACTCCGTTAATTGTCTAGATGTTTTGACTAATATCTTGTAATATAAGGATTTTACAAAATTCGTCAACTTTTATCTCATTAAACCCCTTACCGCCCCCTGTGACAAATATGGGTCACCATGAAAATGTTTTTTTTTTCAAGTTATTGTGAAATTTTTGTTGTTAACACTATCTGTCCCGTATTTGGCACACTCAAATGTTTTATAAGATCATCATAAAAGGTATTACGTGGTCCTGACCGCAATATATGACATATTTGACGCCTAGTAATATTTTGAACTTTTTATAAAAAATTGCGATAAAAATTTTTTTTAGTATTTTTTCAAGTGTTCAATAACGATAATTAATAACATATATTTAATTGAACGGTATAAAAAAAATCGGGCGGTAAGGGGTTAAAATTGATTACTTTTGTAAGATACTTTGTTAACCCCTTTTTATAATACATTTAATAGTTCATAGACCATAATTGAACCATATAAACGAAATATTTCAACAATTATTTACATAATAAATTGTTACATAGATGCTGTGACATAATTGTTTTTTGAATTTTATAGTACGAGTGATAAGTAATGAGAATATGTAATGTTAAGTGGGGTAAGTGCGATCAGCACCTTTATTTATTGCCAAATTATGAAGCTTTTGGGAACCTGTGACGAGGCGACATTAGCAGCTGACATCAACAATTTCTATTTTATCGGCAAAGCCGACTATATATTTCATCAATGACAAACTCAACTTTAAAATAAGTTTTAGTTTAAACTGCCATTTTAAGAAAATATTAAAAATAGTTACTCAAAAATAGTAGTGACCACTCTTTGCTACGAAAATTTTGTCAACGGGAAAGTGCAATCATTACATATAAGTAATAGTAATCGCACTTTCCCGATATTAATTTTCGTGTTTTTTTTTGTAACAATATACTTTTATTATGATCAACTAAATTTTGAAAGTTCTTTTTGTTAAAACTGAAAAATGTGTAAAAATTTTGCTTTAATACTGATTTAAAAGGTGTTCATTAAAATGTTTATTAGTACATATTATTACGTGTAATTTTGAGTAAAGTAATGAAGTTTTACTAACGGTGTAACGATTTTTAATGCCTATTTCAGTCGATGATCGCATTGTCTCGGTTTACCGGGAAGGTGCGATCGCCTGACATACTAGTTCTTTTTAAAAATTAGAACATTGTCAATTGTTGATATCATCAAGAAATTAGTGATTTGATCTGAAAGACAACTAAATGAACTACTAAATTATGTTTTAGAATTTCATAACAACAAAACATTAGTTATGTTATGAGATATTCTCTGATTATCGATAAATGTGATCGCACTTACCCCACTTTGCCTTACCTCTTAATAACCTATACAATTTTAAAATAACTTTTACAGAATGTGTACTATTTAACGCAATTTTTTTAACTAAAGTTACTTTCGAAATGCTACAAAACGTGAAATTGGAAAATGATCTTATTCCTTACTGTCATGCATAAAAAAATTTGACGCTACATTTCCAAAATTACTAATGTAACTGTATTTGTATTTAAAAAAATCACAACGTTCTAAAGAATAAACTTATTGTTTCTGTGTTTATAAATACATATACCTATTAATACCTTCCCATACATGTTTTAAACCAAAAACTTCATCTAGTTAAATGCGCAACGTTTTCGTTCTTACAGCCGTCCCATATAGGACAACTTCCAGCTTTGCAGGAGTTGTGGCTCGATCATAATCAGTTACAGAGGTTGCCGCCAGAAATTGGCCAGCTTAGGAATCTAACTTGCTTAGATTTGTCTGAGAATAAGCTGGAATCGATTCCAGAAGAGGTAGCCGGGTTGGAAAGTCTTACCGACTTGCATCTTTCTCAAAATGTACTAGAAACATTGCCGGATGGTATAGGAAAATTGGACAAGCTCACAATTTTAAAAGTGGACCAAAATAGATTAACTGTGTTAAATTCAAATATAGGATTCTGTTCAAATTTACAAGAGCTAATACTGACTGAAAATTTTTTAAGCGAACTGCCTAGGCAGATGGGCAAGCTTGTTAAGCTAACCAATTTGAACGCCGATCGGAACAGCCTGATGATGTTACCAGAGGATATCGGAAACCTTCGGGAGTTAGGCGTGTTAAGTTTGCGCGATAATAGATTAACTTTGCTCCCAGACACCTTGGGAAAATGCGAAAGGCTCCATGTGCTCGACGTGTCCGGCAATCGCTTACCGTATTTACCTTACTCGTTGCTGCAATTAGGTCTGAAAGCGGTGTGGCTGAGCGAAAATCAAGCGCAGCCCCTTTTAACTTTCCAAACGGACACTGATCCGACCACGGGCGAAACCGTCCTCACGTGTTTTTTACTACCCCAGCAGGAGTATCAGCCGACCAGTATCGTAGGTAAGTGTTTCCATAGTAAGCGTTGGTGTTTTGATTTTCTGTGAACCTTTAAACAACAATAATCCCAAAGATGTGAATTTCTTGCTCTTGCTGCGACCTTTTGGAGACGCTTAGCTTTGGCATTTTGTTTACACACTTTTTGCACATTGCACAAATTGTTTTTGTTTTTGTGTTTGTGACACTGCTATGTCTATGTTGCACCCGTGTTAGCTTCTGATGGCCGCTTATACCGTTGCGATGTGACACCGACCCTTTCTAACGGAATTGTGGCTATAGATAATGCCACTAGTGATGATGACGATTGGGAGGAAAAGGAGGCCAGCAGGACGCACTCTGTTAAATTCACCGATCCCCAGGACCATGAGAATCGAGAGGTGAGCTCTACACCTCCTCCTAAATGTCCCACTTGGGCATGGTTTACCGATTGCGTCAATCGTACCATCAGACCTAGCGACAGCTACTACATGCTTGCCGATCTGTCTGGAAATGGTGATTGACGCAGGTTTATTTTTAGTATACTAATTCTTTTTTTGAGAGGAAATTTTGTGAAGTACTTATTTAATGGACGAACGGCGTATCTCACTTAAAGTATCCAAAGAATTGCACGCGAATTTTGCATTAATTTCGTAAGGTTCCTTATCCAAAGGTTTTTGCTACCTCACACATTATGTAATTACTGGCAGCTATCCGCCAAATTAACCCATTAAGTACCGGCGCTAGAAATAATTTTCCATTGGATTAAAACATCATTTCCCCATCAAAGTGATATAACAATTCAATGAATGCAATTCAGTAATACAAACTAGTTCTCTTTTTTTATTTAGACATTTTTTTAATAATTTTAATTTTAATAATTTTAAAATCGACAAATATTTGTGTGTAAAAACCACACAAGAACATTAACAAATATCACTAGGTGAAGTAGCGTGCATTCAAAAGAATCTGTAGACAGCTATCTACGAGAAAATTTTAAGCGTAATTGTGTTCATAACCCTATCTGTAAATATTAGAAAAACATATATTTAAATATGTTACTGAATGAAGGGATGTTTATTACCGTAAGTGCTGAATATGCCGAAAACAATTCTTCGCTTTAATCCATTTAACACTTTTTCTGACGTTTATAAGTTGACACTAGATGACCAACTGGTTAAAACATTCCTTAACACTGACGTTTGCAAACGCCGGAGCACAGATTTTTTTGAACACACATTATAAATCGTTATTTTTAAAACTTTATAGAATGCTGGGAATTTATAAATTGCAGAAATATAAAATCGTGCTGTCAATAGATTACTTAATGGGTTAAAATCAGACAGTTAACAGATCTCCAAAATATTTACAAAAATGCAGCCGATTTTTAGGGTATTTTTTTAAAATACAAATTTGGGAATCTGGAAACTCCAATTAATTTATTAAACGATTATTTAGAAATCGGTACTGATCTTTTGCTAGTTCTTCTTATGTTAACTTTGTTTATTATTATTATAAGTTGATATTTTTGTTATTAAAGTGCCATAAATTTTGCCAAATAGTGTTGGAAATGTAAGCTAAGTGCACTTTGCATGTTTTCTTCCTTACGGTTATGGAATTTCCTTGCATGTTGTAAATATCTCCAATGCATTTTTATACTTCAATGTTTTTATAATCTTCCAATTAATTTATTCTAAAGGCATATTAATTTGTTTCTGTACATACTAAATTAAATATTTCACGTTTCACTGAAATTAAAATTTATCTAAGTCAATTGCAACTTTATTTTTAATTTTTGCTAACGAAAATAATCTTTTTCGGTATTATTTTGTAAATAAGTTATGATTTTTTTTATGTATCTTCACCAAATTTAGCATTTACTTACCATAGTTTATTTTTTCTGTTTAATTTCAAATACAGCAAGTTAAACTGCTGGGATGATTTATTTGTATTAAATATTCAAAATAACCTATTAAATGAATCTGAAACTTTCGTTTTAACGTTCCCATAAAATTTTATCTCATTGGGTGAAGGAATTCCATTTAATTTTCGTTCTGGCAGTTGAACTTTTTGATTATATTTTCAAATGTAACTTTGAAATAGTTGCGCACACATAATTTAATTTATATTGCATTTACATCTCTGTATTTATCATTTATTTTTTAATAAATCGTTTTTTATAGCATGGGTAACTGTTTATTTTTAGTGTACAATTATTTTTGACTGTTTATCATTGTTTTAACCCTCTTAACGCCCTTTCATGATACTAACAAGGTGTGGTTATTTGTAATTTTTTGTTTTCCTATTAGTTTACATTTCCAACATTGCTCTATTTAACAAGTTTAATGTCGGTTAAAATTAAATTAATCACGTGTAAAGGTAAGTCACTTAATGACTGCCTACTGCAACTTCTAAAAAAATTCACACAGCGCATTTAAGGTGACCTATTTTTTAAAAGTACTCGTCACAAATTGATGGATAATACGAATGACTTTTAACCTTAAAGTCAACAACAATTTAATAAGGTGTGACACATCCTCGCATTCAATGGGTTTATTTAGTTCCTCGGATATACTACGCTGATATAAGACGATTAAAAGTATCGCATCGGTTTTAGAGTACCCAAGTCTCTAAATTTTTTTTTTGAACGTCGATGAACAATTTGTAAAAGTAACTAGGGTAAATAGACGAGGAAGGGCGTTTTTGTGGATTAGGTGCTTAATGAGTAACAGTGATTTTTTCAGTGTATTTAGCCGAGTGAAGTTCAACACTTCAATATCAAGTATTATAATGCACAAAAAATTTATTGAAGATTTTGTTTTTATTGGCAATTTTAAGTAAGAAAATAATTTTAATTTGTGACCATTTGATATACCACACAACCTATTTACCGTGACCGCCCTCATACAAGTAGGTGATCAGTATTATTGGCACACTAGGTCTAGAAATATTGATTGCCAGAAGACAAGCGGGTCATATTCATAACTGTCATATCTTACATAAAGAAGTCAATTAAAGTGGACTACGATTTTAATATTAAGTTGGTAACTTATGAAATTTTTAAAATTTTAAATGAATTTAATTTATTTTAATTGATTTTTTTTTAAAGGCACAGTATGAGGCTTTCTTGTTTAAGGAAAGTTGACTCTGGCCAATCCGCCACTGATCAATATAAAAAAGTTTTCATAAAATTATCGAAAAATAGTAATATTATTGATATTCCATAATAGTAAGAGGGTAGAAGAAGATTCAAAGGTTAATTTGCCCGGATGTTTTTATCTTCTTTAGCACATGCGTAATTAGGATTTGAGTGTTCGGTATTCCACCAATGCCGCCCTTTCTCTACAATAGTTATACAGGGTAGCCATATACGTCTGTTATCGCATTATCTTCGGAATAGGTAACACTTTTAGAAAATGATGAATCCAACTGTCCAACCTAAAAGTCAAAAGTCATTACAACTGAAATTCGTATTTATCAAAATTTGTACAAATTGCTATAAAGGAGTTAAAATGGTAATGAGTAGGTATATTATTATTACCAATACCAATCACCATTTATAGCCACCCTGTATAATAATTTTGTAATGCGATTTTAAAACAAATCGAAAATGCAATAAGTATTTGTTTTTCAAGTAGAAATTATTCGAAAAATGAATAGATAATGTTGCACTCGTTACCGCCGTAACCGTTAACAGAAACTCGAAACAGTTAGGCAGGAGGAAATTGCCTATCTCCAATGCGAGAATAGCAGTGCAATCAACTTTCACTCGTTGACTTTAAATTACGGCATAAATTGCATCTCCGAGGCTCACGGTAACCAAAACGTACTCATGTCGCCGTCTCTCTTTAATTTAAAACGAAAATGTGAACCTTAATGACTGAATGGATATTTCTTGCACAGACTCCATTCGTTCGACAAAACACCCCTCATCCGCGCGAACTAAAAGCTAAGGCTCATAAACTTTTCGCAAAAGGGCAGAACTCATTAGAGGACAGCGATTTGCAGACGTCCACGGAGCCGGTGGTCGAAGCCATCAATCCCACGATCGAAGAGCCTGCTAGGGTTGAGGTAACGAATGTTAGAAATGGAGCGGAGGAGAGTAGTGAATTAAGTGCCGAAGAAGACACCGACGAGGTAAGTGTGCCCCTTGTAGTACCTATGAGGGAGTCACTTTACTAACACCGACAGTGTTGCCATTGGATCCTTTCTTTGAATAGCTTTTACCGAACGGCGGTTCGTCACGACGCATTTAAGCTAATTTAAAGAATTGTTTCGAACCGCTGTTCGGCTTTGTGGGTATTTGGTGGTGCATGTTAATGATGGGTCTGCAGGAACAGGTGAGGAAGCGTGTAGGGTTCATTGGTAATGTTCAGGGTGACGCCGAAATGGATTCAATACGACCAAGTCGTTTACACCGCCGTGATACTCCTCACCATCTAAAGAATAAGCGCATCAACACTACAATTGATAAAGATAAGGTCGCCTCCATTATTGCACAGGTCTCTTATACATTTCTTTCAATTCTGCTTGTTAGTGCTCGCTTTTGTATACATTAGACTAGGTATGCGCTACAGCAATTTCTTTGTTGAGGGTCTGGCTATGATGTAAAATCAATTTTTAAAATCGTTTTATGCTTATCAGTCAAAAATGCTATTTTTTACGTCGCCTCAGATAAAATAACCACAATTTTCATCGGAAATTACGCTTATTCCTTCGGTTAATAATCAAAAACTTTTCAAATTGTTTTTTCTGTACAGCCAACCCGAATTTCCGGTCGACTATTTTTATGTATCAATCTCTAGGTGATCAAGTTTTAAGATACGCCCGAATTTAATTTCTTTTTGTGACCGTACAATATATGTAATCTTGCGCCTGTGGCTACCTAACTAAAATCGGTATGCCCCAGGTTCTCGCACCTAATTGTTTTTATGTCTGCATAATTAAATGCGAGTGGGCGAAACTTCTTCGCCGGACCAGGAGGATGTAATAATTAGGCGTGTTCAAGAAGCGGTACTTGCTGATTTAATGAATAATTGTTGATGATTGCCGAATTTCACGTTACCACATTTAACAGATGTGTGTGAAATCCTTCATACGGGAGAAATCATCACTACTCATGTACCATATAAAATATGTTTGAGGTAACAACCTTTAAACGAGTATGTCGTCATCGCCTAGTTTAGAATTTACAATGTTTACATATATTATATTTATACCTGTTGGAATACTACGCAGGTAGAATAACTGCAATGACGATGGACACTTTAATCCATAGTAAACGTCCACTAAATATTAGAAAGTAGGCGTTCGTGCGCTGTTGTCGATAATTTTTAAAGTTTTGTTTTTTTTTAAATGTTAAAAGTGTGTGTGTATGTGAACCTGTAATGATTGGATTGGGCCCCGCCTTCTGCTATTCATTATCACGAGGTATTTAAACTCATAATTATCTTATCAGAGTGCACCTTCTGGTTGCATTGTGTTATTGAAAGTAGTCCCTCTAGTTATAATCTGAACGAAAAATATTTTTTTTGTTAATGTTTTGTTAATTACTTACTAGTCATTTTGACGCAATTGCTGCTAGAAATGAATAAAATCTGAGATAATCAAGCCTCCGTGAACTTGATAAATATTAATTTAAATAAAGTTTACTGCTTTACCTCATAGTGTCATGCATGGTTACATTCTCGTTTTTTCATATATTTGACTTAAAAATTAAATTCATTAATATCTTTATGTGGAACAGTCGCAAATATAACATTGATGAAAAATACTGTCAACTCCCTCTAACTATTTTACAATCAAATAGATTCTGTGAGTCAAATTATCTTTGTAAGTCGAACCCTCTATAACTCAAATAGATTTTTTGTTTTGAAGATCCAACTTATTGTAACAACAACAACAACAAAAGGCGCCCAACAGCGCATATATTCCACAGACCAGCGTCAAATTGAACGCAATATTACAGAATAAAAATCTTAATTACAGTAACTATAGCAAAAAATATTTTAAAATTAAGGAAAAAAAACTGTTGAAAACAATAGGGGCAGAATTGCCTAGAACGAGGACGCAATAGGGAACCAGTAAAGTGCAGGAAAGGTAACAGCACCATGGCGTCAAAGCATATAGGGAAGGCATAGGAGCAGGTGGCAAGTGGGTCAGTAGTCTCTCTAAGTCGAATAAGAATTCCTTCATTACTCACTTATATTATTCGCAGAGTTCTCTCGTTGGGAATTCACCAACTGCAGCTTTTCGTGTGTGCACACACATTTACGTAATGTCGCAAGGAAAATTAAATAAATAAAATATCAAAAGGTGTTAGAAATAATAAATTGTTTTCATCCTCTAACTCGAACAGTTGGAGGAGGCAATTGTCAATTCGAGTTAGAGGGAGTTGACTGTATGTAATATCAATAATTTAAACACAATTTTTAAATTGAGCAAGTGTTGGTCTCGATACAATACCACAACAAATTCAAAACAGGAGCACGAATTTCAGTAGCAGTTTCATTACGTTGTCGTAAAAGTCCGAATTTACTTTCGATTATCCAGATATCTGGCCCGAAACCTGCAGACATTATTATTTAGCCTGAAAGAGCATTTCTTTCTGAATAAAAAATCCTCATGTAAAATTAGGCCAAGTTTCATATTTACCTACTAAAACGTTTAAACTGTCGGACTTTCGTAATAACGAATGGAACTATTTTCCAATTTCAGCTAAATATGCTGTTATTTTCGCTTCTGCTAAAGGTGACAGCATAGTTGTCGAAATTGTTGTGGCACCTTATATTTTATTATGGCGACATTTATAGTAAAAAGTTTATGAAATAATACTATTTATTCTTTATGTTCAGTCAAAAATTCATGCAGTAAAAGGATAATTCAGAAATATTTCGGTTTAAGGTGATCATAGGTGTTGATGTTTTCATTTAACCCAAACATCGATTTATATGTGGTTAATCGCGAAGGTCGCGTAACGCAATTAACCAAGAATTCGGTAGCGAATGTTTACCTGTACGTTTTCGTTGTTCTGTTACACTTTCCGTATAATCCTTTTTTTTAAATGATGAGCTATGGATTTTTTAAAATTTAAAATTCAGCTAGCGCGCTAGTATCAATGTTTAGTGTCCGAAGACTTTTAATGAGCGTATAGTAATTATTTTTTTCTTTAGGCTTTGAAACGAAAAGAAGATGATAGTGATAGAATGAGTGCATCTACACCTCCGGATTCTGTTGGTGAACGCAGTACCAGCAGTCAAGGTAAGCCGCGTAGGCGGGGATTGCTATCATTCTTATTAGCCAACTCAGTAAGTATTGTTGAATCAGCAGTCGGTGAGAAACATTCGCGCATTCTTCAGTGTTCGGTTCTGTTGCGGTCGAAAAGAGTTCGCTTGGGAGGGTGTGGGCAATAAAATTTCGGAGAAAGGTGTGGGGGATTTTTATAACGCTTCGATAATGCTTATCAGGCAGCTAGACGCTGATAACGAGTTTTCCAAACATAATACGTGTGAGAAGCAAATTTAAACAATGAGTACTCTACCGAGAATCCGCGTTAAATCTAGGGGTAGTATAGTGCACATTAAAGCTGGAACTCTTCCCAGATTAAAAGGAACCAGCCTTAAAGTTAGTAGTCGTACGGCAGTACCTGAACAACGAAAAGTTCAGTTACTTCGATATGAAGGTAATAACTCTCTCTGAAAGAAAAAGTTTTGTTTACTTTTTGCACTTTCTTGCACATTTCAGATTTTACTTTTGATTGCATTCTCTAATCAAATTAATTTTTACAGCCGGTGATTCTGACACTGCAGTGGAACTGAGGGAGGAGAAATATGAAATTCACATCGAACGATCAAGAGCTGGATTGGGTTTGTCTATTGCTGGTGGCAAGGGTTCAACTCCGTTTAAGGGTGAAGATGAAGGCATTTTTATATCCCGTGTAACTGAAGGTGGCCCGGCAGATTTGGCAGGACTTAGAGTCGGTGATAAAGTACTGAAAGTGAACGGTGTTCCAGTGATGGAGGTCAGTCACTACGACGCTGTCGAAGTGTTGAAAGCGTCGGGAGCAGTACTTATTTTAGAAGTGAGCCGTGAAGTGACTCGTTTGGTGCGTGACATTGACCAAAAAAGTGATACATTATCTCAAAATGTTGATTCAAAAACCGATTCGCGCATTCCATCCCCATTACCACCACCCCCTATTCCGACAAATAATGATATGGTGCTTCACAAAATGCTTATACACACGACGCTTATTCGTGATTCACGTGGACTCGGTTTTAGTATAGCCGGAGGGAAAGGTTCACCCCCGTTCAAATCTGATAGTGATGCAGTATTCATTTCACGCATAACAGAAGGTGGTGTTGCTCATAAAGACGGTAAATTGTCAGTAGGGGATCGGGTTGTTTCAATAAATGGGGTGGACTTAGCTGGTGCAACGCACGATCAAGCTGTTGCAATGTTGACCGGTTTAGAACGGTTTGTACGATTAGTGGTTGAACGTGAAGTTAATTTACCGCGTGATAGTCCTTCGCCAAGTCCGGGTCCACAACAATCTCCGCGACTTTTCGGTCTGCCAAAACCTTACTCTGGACTTTATTCCGCCAACAGTTACATGGCCAATCGACCGAGTTACACGGGGTATAGGAGATCATTAGAATTAGAAAAGAAGGTGGGTAGTAAAGTGGTCTTATTGTGAAAGTTGTTCCATTTAAGTTTACAGTTAATAAGTGCACAATAACATTTAGGATCAATTGTATAATCTCCCAAGTTCATTTTAATATCATTCATGTACAATAAATTAATTTATGGAATGTTCTTGAAGCCTTATTAAGTAATTAATGTGAAATTGCACACAAATTAATTGATTGACTTTTCAAAGAAATTAAAAGTTTTAAATAATTTATCTCAGGTACTTCTGAAAGGTTATTTTTTCAATTTTACTTTCAATTTACTATTCTGATATGAACATGAATCGAACATTATTTGTGAAGTTTTTTATATATTTTCAAATCACAAACTTTGTAGTTGTAATGTTTTCTTTGTCTATTTCAGGTGGAATCAGTTGCTGATGAGCAGCCAAAAACAAATGGTTTTGATCAACCAGCAAAAACAGAAATTCCACAACCAGCTCCAAGGAGGCTGAATTCTCAGAGTTCAGATTCAATTCTAAATCAAAATAATCAGCCACCTAGCAACCCTCCAGAAACACAACAGCCACCAAAGTCAGATCAAACACACAAAAAGGCAACTCCCACTTCCTCTGTGGAAGGGGATGATATTCAGGTACTGCCGAGGCCCATCACCAGTGAAGAGTTCCAGGCTATGATACCAGCCCATTTCCTCAATAAATCCCATCCTACATCTGAACCTACCCCAACTGCTGTTACAACGGTTACAATACGCAAGCCTGATCCGATCGAGCTGCCGCCTGCCCCGACTGGGCCTGGTCGGGTGACAGAGACCATCACCAAGAGTACATTCACGGAAACTGTGGTTACTCGAATTACCGACAATAATCTAGTAGTACCGGTGATTATAGAGGTATGCCAGCTGTTCTGCATGCATGTAGATTGCTGGTTAAAACACCGATTATTGCATGTTAACTTTAAGTAGTTATTATAATAAGTCTTTACACTTCAGGGATCCACAAACTTCTAGTACAGACAACTGGAAAAAAATAAGTAATTGCATGATTTCATTATGAAAGTTGTTTCAAAATCTTTTTTTATTTTATATTCTTTACGTTTAGTATTGAATTTTGAACACTTAGTACAGTGGTTGTAAGTATGTAATCAGAATCCGTTTTGAAGATGTTGCATGTTTTGCTAACTTATTTTACGTCTTGCTCATTTATGAAACCAAGTAAACATGACTTTGGATTTCAACATCAAATAATGTTGCAATTATTTGTTCATGTTTATTTAGTTTTATTTCATTTGTATTTAATACTGGCCTGTTTGTATTTGAGGACATAGCTACTGAGCAGCGATTACACAGGTAACGGATAAAAATGACTACACTTTCCCGTTTCCCCTATCCGCTTCACACACTTTTATCTACCTACATTCTCTATTTAGTATCATAGTTCCCTGCTGAACTCTTTTAGTTTTTTGCTATATAAATAGATGCTCTTATTTCACAATAACCTAAGTTTCCACTATTCAAAAAATTTAAGAGTTCAGAGGTCATTGTAAAAATTTGAAAAAATGCAGTAGCAAAACTATATATTTTAAAAATTTAGAAAATCCCTTTTTTTATAAACAGGATGTTACATTAAATAAAGCCGGAGGATCACTTGGATTTAGTATCATTGGAGGCACAGATCACTCAAGTATTCCATTTGGTGCTAAAGAGCCAGGGATATTTATCTCGCATGTAAGATTTTTTTAACACTCAGGATGGCACAGTTAAATTGTATAAATTGCAGATGGTACTGGGAGGTACAGCATGTAGCAGTGGAAAACTTCGCATCGGTGATCGAATTCTCAAGGTAAATGGTACTGACATAACTCAAGCTACCCATCAAGAAGCTGTCATGGAACTTTTGAGACCTGTTGATCAAATTATTCTTACTATACGACACGATCCGCTTCCTGACGGATATCAGGTAAATATTTTATTATCATTCATAGCAAACCCAATAGCCATGTAATTAACATTTACCTCATTAATTTTCCAAGCATCTTGTGGCGCATTACTTAAGTGCCACTGTAAGTATATTGTCATAACAATGAAGTTGCCTTACTTGTGTTAGTATAATTTTTTTTTTATTCCAAAGGAAATTTACATAACAAAAGCAGAAAATGAAAAACTCGGTATGCATATCAAAGGTGGTTTACAAGGGCAACGTGGAAATCCATTAGATAAAACAGATGAAGGCGTTTTTATATCAAAAATTAATTCTATTGGAGCTGCAAGAAGAGATGGTCGACTTCGTACCGGCATGAGACTTATAGAAGTGAATGGCCGCTCATTATTGGGTGCCACCCACCAAGAAGCTGTAAATGCATTAAGATCATGCGGTGACACAATACATTTAATTGTGTGCAAGGGATATGATAGGACTGAAGTGGAAAAAGCCATTTGTGAAGGACGTATTACTAGAGGAGGTGGTTCTACAAGTAGCCGTTCTCAAAGTATTAGTTCTCTTGACAGAGAAGATGAAGATATTCAACAGGTTTGCAATCGATCTATTAAAATTGGTGCCATTAAAGAAACTGTTGCAGGAACAACGTATGAAAACTGAATTAGTTCAGTTTGAAAAAGAGGAAGCTGAAAAACGGTTAAGGCTTCCTGAGCAGCCTGAAGAAGAACTTTCATTGGTTGAAGCTAAGCATTCAACAACTCCCGCTGAAAAAGTATTAGATGTTGTGAGGGCAGTGGAAACATTGGCGCAAGGACCTGCTGATTTAACTAGTGCGCCTAAGTCACCAGGGGGTACCAATCCAGAGCTGAAGACTACCACGATTGTTATGAGTAAACATACTTTAGCACCACAAACAACAACTGTAAGTGCTTAATTTTTTTTTAATTTTTACTGTGGATTTTTCTATTGTTCAATTAGAAAAAATCCGTTAAATTTATATTGGGGGCATGTGTGTTGTCTTATATGTCGATGTTTTCCTTAGGTGTCATGACTGGGCTGTTCAGGTGTGTTATACTTATATGTTTTAATTTTTGCCAGAACAATACCATTCATTTAATTTCCCCAAAGCTTCACTTATTAATTTTTGATGTAACCATTCCATTAATTATTTTAATCAGCATTACTCTGGTTGATTTTGATTTAGAAAAAATTAATGAAGCATTAATTATGCATGTCATTAAGTGGCCTTTTTAGTTTAGGCATGTGGCATGAATTTTTTTATGGCTGCAACATTACAAAATTATTTATTCCTTTTTCAGAATCAACAAAATAATAAGCCATAACAAATATTTCTTCCTGAAGTCTTATTATAATAAACATCATATAAATTATATTTGTAAATTGAGTGATAATTGTATTGAATGGAAAAAACCAGTGAAACGTATTCAATTCTTTCAGTAAAGTGAAGCGAACAAGTGACATTATATTATAGGGAAACGTTATAAGATGCCAAAAAAATTAATATTAATTTATGTGCATGGTTATTATATTTGTGTTATTTGAAACCAATTGATGTATAATCATATCATAAATTATCAATTCTTAAAGCTAATAACTTGATGTTAACTGCCGGTAGTTCAGTAATTATATTTTTAACAATTATTTATTTAAATATGGTTTCAAAAGATAAATGTCACATAGGACTTAATTTTTAATCGTCGCTTATAATAGATGGGAACATTTATAGTATTATGCAGGGATTTATTTTATTTTCTGGCCGTTAATTTATTACATTTTACAAGTTATTTACAAATACACATACTCTTAAAATACATTTTCATTATCACTTGAAACTTGTTACAGTAGTTGAACTGCCGATAAATGATTTACTGCTACTTAGGGCCTGTTGTTCAGTCACCGTTTAAATATAAGATAAACTTAACGAAAGAAGGAACTATGCTATTGTGTTGACAATGCTGTAAATTTTAATTAATATCAACTTCACTTCATAATTCCTCTTGTTCATGTGTCAAAGTACGTATTGTTTTTTTATGTTTTAAATTGTCACATGAACAATTGGAGTTATGAAATGAAATTGGCAGTAATTCAAATTTTCGATATTGCCAACACATAGTTTTTTTTTCCCAAGTTTCTATTATATTCTGATACTTAATGGCGACTAAACAGGTCCTTCAAATGTAAATTAAATTTGGAACTGTAAAATAAAGCCCTGCTCAGTTTGTTTATAATAGTTGTAAATAAAGGGATCATTATTTTTTAAATTATTAAATTCACTGTAATTTTTGAAGTGCAGATGAAATTCTACTTTGTTTTCAATTTCATATTTAAGATTTTATTTTTTATTTGCAATAATTTACATGACTAAGGCCCTGTTGTTCAGTCGCCCCTTAGTATCAATATAAACTTAGGAAATAAAAAAACTATGCAATTGTGAAGTCGAAAATTTGAATTATTGAAGTGGACACGTGGAAGTGAAATTGACATTAATTAAAATTTTCGGCATTGCCAACACAAATAGTTATTTTTGTTCTTAAGTTTATCTTACATTTAAACGACGACTAAACTACAGGCGCTTAAATTTACAAGTTAAAAGTTATGTGGTAACTTTGCACAATAATGAGCAATAAGTTGTAAGCATAATTATTGTTTTTAATAAATTAGGTAACCGGTTTTGTCTTTAGCATGATTTCTTTCATTAAAACAATTTTAATTTAATTTTTACATTAAATAGCCACTTCAATAAAAATGTACCTAAATGAATTATTTTTTTATAATTTCCATTGAAATTGAAGACAAAATATAATTTATTCTGTAAATAATAAACTACTATCCAGTGGAAATTAAAATATAATAAATAAATAAATACGTGTTAATTGTTAATTCTAATAATATCAAATTTATGGTGCTTAATTGACAGATAAGTCAGGGTCAACCAGAAAAGTGCTGTAATATTAATGTAATAAGGGTTCTCTTTGTGAATTTTTGAACATGTACGCAGTTTGTTTCTGTAATCTGTGTTCTCTTCTTGTTTTGTCTATATTGTACTGTTTTACTTTGAATATCTATCAAGCACTAAATTGACTGTAGAAAATCTCATTTTCCAAATTCTACAGTAAGCACCTATTCTGTTATATTTCGTCAAAATTTGTCTAATTTCTTAATAACAATTTCTAAGTAATATTATTTATAACAAATATATAATATTTAAGTGGCAAAATATATATTTGGTACAAATTTGATTATTGTGTTTTGTCTATCCTCTTGTGCTGTCATCACGCTTGTAGGTGATGGGTTTTAGTTGAGCAGTATCTAAACAACTTCTTACATTCTTCTATTCTAACAGGGAAACATCTTGCATGCTTCTACATTGCCTAAAGTATCTAAACCTAGAGTTCAAGTGGAAACGAGTACTTTACGTAGATATTCATCAGATTCTTCTCCATCTACACCTCCACCCTCACCAAGTACAAATTATCCTTCATTTCTAACAAACTCGTCTCCAGAGCAAGATAGTTCTAATTTGCACAGTCAACTTTCCTCTAGATTACATTCATTAGAACATATTCCAGAAAATGAACCTGATATTGTTTTATTTCATGGATTTAATTTGATGGATATACCTCCGCCAAGTTTAGAAATAGATTTGGAACAAACTGTAATTCCACCTCCTGTGGATTTTACTAATTTAACTACAGATGAATCAAATATTAATGAATTTGACATCAATAGAAATCAAATAGATACATTATTACCTTTACAATTTAGTAATGAAGATTTTAATCAAAATTTTATGGTATCTACCACTCCAACAGCTATTCCTACGTTTTTATCAGAAGTGAATCACAGCACGAGAAATAATTTATCTAATTATGATGTATTTTCACCACGAGTAATTAACACAAGTAACTTGGGTATTCCTAGATCTAATATTGACACAACCGTCACATATGCAACTACAACACATGTCTCGGAAACTGTCAGTTTTCCAAAACAAAAAATATCTGTGTCGTGTACTAATTTGACCAAACCAATACTGAGCGAATTAAATCCTCCACCACTTCCTAAAACACCTCCACCCCCACTTCCAAATGCATTACCGCCATTGTTACGTTCCAAATCGATAGACCTATTAACAGCAGAAACCTCCAACCGTACGTCACCAATTTATAGCAATCCTGTTGATTTTATTCGACCAGATTCTCCTAAATATGCAATTCCAATCACACAAACTTCTACTATTCAATCGGAATCTCTCATCACTCCTAAACCTTCTTTACTTCTTACTAACACGCATGCAACGGAACATCCAACTCGATTGGAAAAACAAACCATTAATCGTCGAGTTATGTTTAGAGAGGTAATGATTTTATTCACAACTTTTTGTTTCGTTTTGATTATTATTTTTGTAGTAATAAATTAAGGAATTTTTCATTCTAACAGCCGCCCTTGTCGCCAAAAAGTAATTCGACTAAGATGTCTGTAAGTGACAAGAAAAGATTTTTTGAAAGTGCCATGGAAGAAAGCCAGAAGCCGTCACCTAAAGCAGGGAAAATTTTTAGTTATTTAAGCCCTGATGAGATTGAAAAGTTGCATGCCGAAGAAGAAAAGAAAATTGCTTCTTTAAACCGTGCTGAAATCGGTTCTCTCAGTGCTCTCGATAATTCAGACGAAGATTCAATTGATTCCCAGCCTGCTCGGTAATGATCAATAACCACAAATTCCTCTTATATTGATTCATTCATTTTAGGCCTGCAAGTAGTATTGGAATAGTGCGAACGGTGAAAGCAGAAAAACGGTTAAAGGATAGATTAAGAGAGGAAGGCTTTAAAACAGACGAAGATGAAATTCCACTATCACCTGCTGAGGAAAGGGCTCTCAGGGCTGAGAAAAGAGCAGCTTGGAGGCAAGCTAGACTAAAATCCCTGGAACAAGATGCTATTCAAGCACAAATGGTTATTAAATCAATGACTGACATGGTGGGAGCTGGTGAGTTGCCGACATCTATAACACCAATTCAAGAACAACAAGAAAAACCAACAGAGGTAAGAATATGCCATTAAATTTAACCCGTATTGACTGTTACATTGTGATTGTTATTGTGTGCATTTCTAATTTGTATTGTTATATTTATTAAATTTAACATAACAACATTGACATATGTAACTAACAAATTTCACTAACTTGACTGGACTAAATACGTGTCCAGGGAGAAGGTACTAACAACAATGCATGTGTCCAGCTGAGGCCCTCTAGTGCTGATTTCCCTAAGCTGGCCGTACGCAGCAAGCCAGGCAATACAACGGTGCGAGAAAGTGAAAAGATTCTTGGAGAAACGGTTACTAGGAAAACAGAAGAGTATACTGATGACACGACAGGTGAAAAACGTGTGCGCACTGTTGAATATGTAGAGAAGCTAATAGAGAGAGAGGTATAGCCCTTCAGCATCATACACAACACGCAATTCGCACTGGTTAGTCTAACACCTTCTTCTAGCTCTTTTTGTTGTACTGCCTTAATATTTTTTTTTTCGTGCTTTTACTAGCTTGAAACAATTTTTTGTTATGCATTTTAAAGTCTTCATACATTTTTATCATTTCAAAAATTATTCACACTTGCCAGACACAATTTATTTCTTGACATCTCTCATTTTATTTATTCTTCTAACATTAACAGTTTTGCCGAGCACGTACATTCCACACAAAAAAATTATCGATATACATTATTGTTTCAGTATTTTAAAAATTGTTAAATAGTATCATTTTTCTGCAGGTAGAAACACTTCAAGAAAAAATAATCTCTTTAGAACTAACAAAACCTGATGAACTTGTTCTTGATATATCAGTTAATGGGCGGGAAACTGCGAAAATAGCTGATGAAGAGACAGGTTCAGAACCTCCCACACCCACCACTGCAGATGAACGCAGTTTAGGGGATGAAAATTCTACAGCAGGCATTAAAAAGAAAAAACGAAAACGATCAAAAAAAGGCAGACATTAATTAAACGCTCCTTTTGCAATATAGATGGACTTCATAATTTTTGTGTTAGCACATAAACCAGCATCACAATTTTTTTCTTCTCCAGGGTGGATGGGTTTCTTATTATGTTGACTTAGTTAATTTTTTTAAATTATTATTGATGATTATTATAAATGTACAAAGTATTTAATTGATTTTAATTTTATCTAATCAACATATTCTATTAAGAGTTTTATGTATTTCTAATGACATTTTCTTAAAATATTGAATTGCTTAAACGGTTTATAAAGGCATTTTATTTGATGACTTTTTTGCTTGTTATAATTTTATACTGTGGCTAAGTAGTTTTCCAATGATCCTATCGATACACAGTTGAAAAAATAAAATAAATATTTTACAATTTTCTTAAGTATTTTTATTTTTTCGGGGCTATAATGCCTTCCAATTGAGCCTGAAACAAAAAATTATTGACGAACGTAAATTTCAAAATAAATAGGTTACCTTTAATTGCTGATTAGTTTTTTTGAGAAACGCAATCTCTTCATTATGACGTTTTTCTTCAGCTATCCGCAGTTCTTCAGCTCTCCTTTCAGTCTGCTCAGATTTCTGTCTCAAATCAATTAATTGATGTTCTAAATCCACTTTTTCCTCTTTCAATTGATCCACATCCTTTTGAAGATCTGATTTACCCTGCTCTGCCTGCAAGGCTTTACGCATTCCGAATGCAACACTGCTGCAATAGAGAGCTTGGTAAGCCTCCATTGTCATCCTCATTTCATCACGCACACGTAATAATAATAAACCTCTCTCTGCACAATTAATAGTTACTTGTCTAATAATTTCATCAAAGCATTGAGTGTATAATTCACGACGGACAGGGCAGATTCCAGTTTCTCGTGCCTGAATAAACACGTTGTTAAATTATGTCAAGAAAGGTTTGAAACAGATACTTGTCTTTGTTGTAATCGCATATCTAATTGTTCTTGAAGATTGACAACATCTAAACGGGTGGCAGGTGTGGTAGATACCGACTGCTTCCACATTTGTCCCTCTTCCTCCCATTCTTTTGGAGGTAAAATTGCATTTAAGATTTCCTCAGTTTCCCTGCGTGCATCGGCACTAAGTGGCGCTGATTTGCCTCCCACGCCAGCTGCACCTGCCACATCCTAAAAGTGATTTGAAAGAATTAAATTGCACTTCATTACTTAAGAATATACTTTTTCTGTAGAACCACGTTTCTCCTCATGTTTTGTAACTAGTATAGGATTGTCATATTTTACAAGTGTATTGCTCGAGGGTATTATCCGTTCTGCCATTGTATGAATATAAATAAAAAAGTTATATAGGAGCTTTTTGACAGATAGATTTATTTACAAACATTGCTATAGAAACGTTCGATAAATAATGGTGATATTGACGTTTTGAGGTGGAAGATGCCACTATTGATAGTTATTACCAGAGAAATCTATACAAAATTTAATTTTTAAAATTAATTGTTTGAGGTTTTACATGAAAAATATTCAATTTCATTCTACTCTTATTTTCAAATTAGTCCAACAAGTTAATATAAATAAAACGTTTTAAATATTGATCAAAATTGGGAAATATTTTTGGAAAATCACTAAAAAGTAGCTGTAAATCTGAATACTAATTCATAATTTATCTAGAAAATAATATGAACTCCAATTTAAATTTTGATCAAAAATTGAGGAAAAATTCATCTGAAAATACAGTGCGACCTCGATAACCCGGACATTTATTATACCGGATTCTTCTATAATCCGGCCAAGCATTTCAATTGCATTGTGTACTTTATAATCCGGATTTGATAGTAGCACTCCGTAATCCGGACCTGAACGAGCCCTGTTAATCGCCATTAACTATAGAAGAGCTGACCAGTGAGAATGAACAATTTACAAAATTATTTCACCAAATTGTACAGCACTTTTGCAACCTATGGATCAAAATGCCATCAGACTGACGAAATTATTTTCTCGAAAAAGTTTGTTAGCCCATATTTTGTCTAATAACAAAGAGAACATTGTTAAGTTACTAAAAACCATTAATTTCAGACTTTGAGTTATTAGTTCTTAAAAACTAATTAGTTATCAATGAGGATTATACAGTGGCAGTAATACTGTCTTATAGTTGCACACGATTATCAAAAATACAAAATCATACAATTAAATGATATAAATTGAACATAACATAACATAACATAAGTAATAAATTAATTAAAAAAAAAAAACACAACTAGAACAAATAAAATAACTCATTAAGAGAAGAAGAATGCGGGCTGTACCAAGAACACTAGCAACGTTGCCTCTGTATAGCCAAACTTATTCGTTGCTTCAAATATGTTTTTCCCGTTGTTTGAACAATACGCCTCTCCAAATCTTCAAGGAGAGAAAGGGCATCAGCATTCCAAGGACGCAAAGTTTCCACAGCAAAGGCGACGAAAAAATGATCACCAGAAATTGCCTTATATTTTTTTTTCTTAAGATTTTCTGCCAAGTGTGCAGCAGATCTCGCAGAAAATGGAGAATCAGTGAAATGTGAAGGGTCAAGTGTATCCGTACAAGTAAAATCCCAAACTAAAGATTTACCTACTTTCCATGGAATAACTGTAATACCATCTGGACGTTTGCCATCATCCCTCAGAATATCATTAGGTTCAAGGACACAAGGGATGTTGGCAGAAGAGATAGCATGTTTAATAATGTCATTGATACAGCTGTGACGAGAGAGTCTACCAGCACTTTTAATGCACGATAATCCATGATGACCCAAAGAGTCTACAGAACTGCACGAACTGATATGAGGATGACAGAAATTGATGCCCAATGTAAGTGAAATTGCAATTTGTAAGATGTTTTTTTCTAAAAAAGTACCTAATTTACAAGATGGAAGAGCTTCAAGCCAAGCTCCAGATTCAAGTTCAGATACAGCTAATAAGATAGCTTTTTGTGTGATATTTGAGGAAGATAATAAGTTTTGAAATATTTTCTCACAGATAGGTAAGTCCCAATTTCTTTGAATAGAAAGCTATTTTGGAAGATTAAAAGAAACGGCCTTTATAATGAACCAAAAAAGGATCAAGCAAACAACAATATTACAAAGTACTTCACAAAATAATATAAAATTTAATGCTGCTGTTTTAAATAATTTTTGTTTATGTACTACGTTCTAGTTGTTTTGTATTAAATTTTCTCTTTTCAACAAAAAAACTGTACCGCTTCAGTAATCCGAATTATTTACTTATCCGAATCACCGCAGTTTTAATTTGTTCGGATTATCGAGGTCGCACCGTACCTACCAGTTTGAACCAACTTCCGGATGCGATAAGTAAATGAACAAAGGATAAGCAAATCTAGCTTACAAATGCAAATTATATATTTTAATATATGTTAAATACACAATAATCTCAATTCACATAAATATGTAAAACATACAGATTCAAATATCATTAATTTTTAATATTTATTTAAAAAAGTAAAAAATACGGTGCAGTACATTTCAAGTCCTGTGACTAGAACAAAGAATCCTTTGGTTTGTTGAATTTATGAAATGAATTATAAAGAATTACGTCTACTATTTCTTGAACATTAAACAATATAAAATGCAATGAATATTCGCTAATCTTGAAAAATTTTAATCCGGAACGGGCGCCGCGAAACGGACATCGGCTTGTTTAGCTGCGGTGACCGACTCGCAATGGAAGCGGTCGCAAAAGGAAATTGAAACGCATCATGATGACCAATTTCACGTTCTTTTTTACAATAAATTCTCTGCATACATTTTTTGATTAAAGTGTAAAATATTTTTTTGGTTGTGGTAATATTCGCGGAATCATTTATTTACTGATTTGAACCGGATTCGTTTCCGCGCGATAACCGCAGGTAAGTTTCCGCCGCGTTCATCGCACTCAATAAAATTTCCGTACCGAAAGCACCGATCCGGATCAACCTCAATCGATAGCTGCGTTATCATCTAACTCTATTAAACAACCGTACAGAACTTATAATAAAACGTTAATTAATTAATATCAATCTTTCGTGTTTTTTTCTTTGTTAGTTAGGTCAGTCACAAAATGATAATTTTTAAATTAAAATTTACAACTTACACACGAAAAGAAATAAAATATCCATTCTGAAATGGCACAAAACGGTAGATCTCTAAACTACAAATTAAAAGGCCTAAAACGAAGTAAAATAATTGCGTCGTTGCTTTTAGTTATCAATTCCAAATAATGGCGATGAATAAAACATAAGGGAACAAAAGTCACTACAATTTAGCCTCTAAGTGATGTGTAACTATGAACTATATGCTCGATATAATCTTTGACGAGAAAACAAAGGACACGGCTCTTTTGAAAACAACTTGTTATTCTTGTGATTTGAGTTTTACACAGGATACAACTGTTAAAATGAATCAAGTTTAAACAGTAAATTAAACTGAAAATTCTAAAACGACTTAACTGATGTGGGCAAAAATAAAAATCACAAAACAATTCTTTTATAACAAAATTATCAACCCATTAACCCATTAAGTACAATGCCACATACATTCAAAACACTGAATGAGAGTTTGTTTTATTGACGGTGAATTGCTTCAGAACAATCAATGTCTAACTGTATCTAATAAAACACTAATACTTGTCGGTTTTAACAAAAATCATAAAAACAATCCACTTCTTTGCCTAAATCGTATTATAAAAGGTACTGCAAAAAATGATATTTTGAAAAGTAATGTCACTAAACATTTGATCTAATAATCATAGGCATCAAATAGAAGTTTATAGCAACTTTGTGTTATGTTCATCGAATTTAGGCATAATTGGAAAATTTTCCAATCCAGATACTGCTAAAACTTCTGACAATAATGAGCAAGTTGATAATAAAACTGCAGTTTAAAGTGAATGTTGCTAATTTTTTTTGACATAACTGAAGTCAAGACTATTCAGAAATAAACTGCAAACCTTTTTACTACGTGAAAAAAAAGAACAAAGCTTTTTATATTATTTAACATATCATGTACTTATGTTATGTAGTAGGAAGTAAGATAGTGGATAATTTGTTTGATTGTTTTGTAATTTTTCTTGTTTTGTCATTGTTAGCTATTTCTTATGATGTAACTACTTTTAACATGTTAACTGCGAACTATGAGTTATCTCGTAGTTTGTTTATTTACCATATTTGTGGCCGAAATCCTGAAAATTACCGTGGCAGTCCACATATTAAATAGAGTTAAGTTGTTCATCCGAATATCTGAAGAGTTTTGATTTCAATTACATTTTACAAACAGGAAGATTAAAAGTATTGTCTTTTTACTAAGTTTTGAATTATTTTCAGTGTCAGTACTTAAAGGGTTAATAAGTTGGTAAATCACCAATTTAAAGCATTTAAGAATGCTTTTATTTTTCCTAGAGCATGAAAACTTGTTTGATCAAAATTTGAGCATTTATAAATTCCAAACTAAATGAGGATACAGTAGGTAAATATAGCTTGCGAATAAAATTGTAATTCGCAATGTATCAAATTTAATTGATGTTATTCTATTAAATTTCCTGTTTACTACTTTCTACTTTTACTACTAATTCACTTGAACAGTTGTACTGTGAGAAAAGAAGAATTCCCAGCGCACAATTCCATGCAGTACTCATAAGTAAATATTTGTTAGATTACGTACATAGGAAAAATTTCAAAGCTTGAAAAATAAATTTCAACAGAGTAAAAAGTCTGTCCAACAGTTATTGACTTATGCTTTTTGCCCTGAAGTAGTTGCATGATTACAAGGTGCAGATCTCCAATTTCAGTCCGAATCTGTGATTATATATTACTTTCTGTTTAAAAAACTACTATCATTTTGTAAAATAAACTCTTACTGGTTTACATTATTAAACATTTTCGTTGACGACGTTTTTGTGGTTCCGGTCTGAGAACGGCACGAACCGCTTCGTCAAACACCTGTTTAAGACCCCTCTGAGTGAGCGCTGAACATTCCATATATTTAACAGCTCGTATTTTATTCGCTAATTTCTGTCCTTGTTCGCGTTTAATTGGACTAAGACCTTGATCAGCTAATGCACTTAAAGTTTCTCGATCATCTCTCAAATCTATTTTGGTACCTACACAAAGACAATTTTATGCAAAAATTAACCTGCGAAAGTAACATCTTACCAACTAATATCATTGGAGCATCTGGACAATGATGTTTTATTTCTGGGTACCATTTAGATGTTACATTTTCAAATGAAGAAGGTGAAGCTACACTAAAGCAAATCAAAAAAACATCAGTCTGTGGATAAGAAAGAGGACGTAATCGGTCATAATCTTCTTGGCCGGCTGTATCCCAGAGTCCCAAACTCACTGCAATTCCATCAACGACCATAGGTGCAGAGTAATTATCGAAACTTTAAAAGTAAATATGACAGATTGATGGCAGTGAAAATGCTTTCGGTACTTACACAGTAGGCACATATTCTCCCGGAAAACTGTCAGTGGTGTATGATATTAACATGCAAGTTTTTCCTACTGTGCCGTCACCAACTACCACACATTTAATAGGTCGTCCTGAAGACATTTCTTTTATTATTAAATATCCTAACCTAACAAAAAGGGCTTGGTCACTTTTTAATTTACCCACTATGATTAATTACAATTTATTACGATTTATTCATTTAGCTAAATGACGAAAATTTATTCAATTTTGTGTCGACTACTCTAAAATTCTAATTTACCAGACAGTTTTTATTAATGGGTTTAGACCGCTACCACTACATTTGGATCAAGCTACAAGCTGTCATTTACCTGTCACCCGCATTTCGTTTTGAAATAATTTGAAAATTAAAATTAATAATTCCGTTAATACTAAATGATGTTAAAATATAAGAATCTGTTAATGCTATTAGGATATAATTTAAGCGTAAGAACAATAAATGGGGCAGGAATTGCTTTCGCATTACCGGTTCTTGAAGAGTTAAAAATACACATTTTCCTATCAAAATAAATTATTTCCAGCTGCATGAAAAGTGGCGATGGTTAATTATTATCTTTACGCAATGTTACATTATATAGAAAGTATTGCTTAATCGAAACATTAGTTATTTGCAAAATGACGAATTTAAGTCAACTGCATATATAATTTCGAAATAAAATATTATCTCATTCCCTGAAGCAGTTCGAATCAGTTCCTTGCCTATCTTTTTGCGGTGCGGACGTGGTGCGGCTCTCCGCAATATTTCCGAAAATGTTCAAAAACGTTACGCATGTTATTTTTGATATGGATGGTCTACTTATAGGTAATTTATTTTGTTTAATTCGTATCGAAAATTTGTCTATGACCTTAGTTACATTGAAGGTGATATCGATTCACCGGCTTTACACCTTTGGTTTAAAAATTTCCATTAAAATTTTTGCAGATTCCGAATCGGTTTATGATGTGATAATGGACGATATTGCCAAACAATACGGAAAATCGTACACTACCGATGTAAAATTGAAAATTTTGGGCACCCCTGAGCGAGAAACTGCCCGAATTTTTATCAATGAATTGCAACTGCCTCTGTCAATTGAAGAATTTTTGAAGGTTTACAAGGAAAAAATCTGCCTACAATTGCAAAACCCACCACTACTTCCTGGTTAGTGGTTCCTTTCAATCTAAAACATTTTGATAAAAAATCCAACAGGTGCGGAAGCGTTAGTTCGGCATTTGTACAACAATAAGATACCGATAGGCTTAGCTACGTCGTCTTCCAAAGAAGGTTACGACGTTAAGACTCAAAATCACCAAGGTGTATTTTCATTATTTCACCACAAAGTTTTTGGAAGTTCCGATCCCGAAGTCAAAAGGGGCAAGCCTCATCCAGATATTTATTTAATTTGTGCTTCTCGTTTTCCAGATGATCCCAAACCGGACAAGGTGAGAACAATTAATAGTCCTTTCGTGAATGAGGTTTTATATTTTAGTGCTTGGTTTTGGAAGATGCTCCAAATGGTGTGATAGGTGCGATTGCTGCAGGTATGCAGGTTGTGATGGTGCCCGCTGAAGAAGTTAGTATGGAATTACGCAAGCCGGCCACACTTGTTTTAAATTCATTGACCGAATTTAAACCTGAATTGTTTGGTTTACCACCATTTTAATGGAATTTTTAATATTTTTAGAGAAGGGTCCTAAGAGCAAATTATAGATTAGTAATCATTTGTACAATTTATTTATTAAGTTTGCTTCTATTGTGTTAAATGTTGGTTACAAGAAATGACTTGTTTGAATTTTATTTATATTATGTGATGTGTGCATTAACATTTGTGACAATATATGTTTTATAATTTTATTCCGATTTAATAGCTTTAGGCGTATAATACAAAGTATCTAGAAAGTGACGGGTAAAATCTCCAACAATTGATCGGTCAGCAACGGTCTGGGCAACACCATACACTGCAAGCTGTAAGTACATTGTTAATTGTTAATTTTGTATTTTAAAGTTTGAAACGTACTTTTCCTTCAACTGGCAAATTAGGTTGTTTAGTAATTTCACTTACGGAAATTTTAACATCATTTATAAATTTGTCAGCAAGTCCAAGTTTTAGATGGATATGGGTAACCAGCAGTTGAATACTGAAAATTAATCGTTTTAATTTTTTTTAAAATTTCGATATAAAAGAATTAAAAATTCCATTTATGCAAAGAAAATATTTTATTTTAAACTCAATTAAATTATGTTCTTAATAACTTACGCAGAAGGAAACTGTAAAATATTCATGCTCCAACCTTGCTTTGATAATGCAGCTGACAACCGGTATATATCAAAATCATTAGATCCAATGGCAATAACACTTGTAGCAGGTTTGCCAAATATAAATATTCCATTCACTTTACGTAAACTAAAAATTAAGTGTTATTTATACCGTATTTTTTAATTTAAGAAGATTTAAACAGATCGCGCCAAAATGTAGATCTATGATTGGCTGCCATCCAGCTGCAGTTTGCTGGCAGCCAATCATAGATCTACTTTTTGGCGTTGTTTGAATCTTCTCAAATAAAAAAATACGGTAAAGGTGTCACATTGGCCTCATTTTAAAAACTAACACCTTACAGATTTAGAATAGGCAAGACATATTACATTCCCAAAACCACTTTCATTATTAACAATTATTTATGTAGTGACTTATGTACTATACTTATTATTCTTTAAATCAATTCGGTCTTGCCTATTCTGAAACAGTAAGGCTTTCGTTTATAAAATGAACTTTTTGTATACAGCCTGTTTCACCAGTGATAATGAGTCTAAATATTTGGACGATACAACCCATAATGCATTGCATCGGTATCGAGGTTTTTGTACAAACGCGCTTTGGAGGATTTTGCCTAATCGAAGGATAGGAGGGGGTTCAATTAATCCTTGGCCACGGGGAAGCCCAGACCTTACACATTTAAATTGTTTTCTGTGGGGGATGGTAAAAGACCTAGGGTCGGTTGCAGAAACGGAAGTTAACAGCGGTGTCAGCCAATTGAGCGTTATTAGCATGGTTGCCAATATTGGCAATGTGGAACATTTAGAAAATAAAATACGAGATGCATGCAGATCTATCACTCCAGAAATATCAAGAGAACGTTTTGGGCACTAATTCAGGCTCCTGTTGTCCGTTTTTTTAACAATTTTATCATGACACTTACGTCAATAATTACAAGACTGCAGTTTAATATGTTTCATGCCTTTTAAAATCAGAAACAAAAACCATGTTACCTGTGCAATTTTATTACGGGTTGCATTCTCCATATATTTAGGTTCATTATCACTGGTGGAACAGGCTGTAGAATGGTTTAAAAATTCTTGATGTAAAAATAGACAAGTATGTTTACAAAATACAGTAGAGCGTCGATTATCCGAACGTCAATTATCCGAAACGTCAGTCATCCGAATGACGATTTGATTTATCCGAACGTCAATCATCCGAATCGTCGTTAACTTTGCCATTACATTGTTGCGCGACTTAAACTTTCAAGTTTTAAGATTGATTTAAAAATTTGATTTATAAAGTACATAAATTATAATATGGTTGAAATATTATTTGTTGTTCAATATATGTTTATATTCTATCATTTTGAGTGTATTAGTGCTTCCCCCTCCCTCATAAACTATGACTGTTCGGTCATCCGAATTTTCGATTATACGAACGGTAGTCGGTCCCAATTAGTTCGGATAATCGACGCTCTACTGTAACAGTTCTCTAAAGCCACACTAAACATAACTGATACTTTCTTCTCACAAAATATGAAGAGTTGTAACTTTGCAAGCATAATTTTTTTAATGAGTAAAACATACCTTTCTTCGATGTACTTAGTTACGTTTACAATATCTCTGGTAACTTCTATGTAACCTTGTTTTCCAAAACTTAAAATTGTTGCCCAACATGATGCAACAGCACCTCCAGCACGAGATCCACACACTGTTGGTGATCCATATATGCCTCCCGGCCAATCACTCGTCACATAAAATTGATGAAAACGATACCTAAATCATCTTAATTTATTATCTTAACAATTAAAATTGAATTACGTACTTCTTATGCCGATACAATATAACAGATGATCCTTTAGGAGTCAAACCGTACTTGTGAGTATCAGCTGAAATACTGGTGACTCCAGGAAGTCGGAAATCACATGGAGGAATTGAAAAACCAGCTTCTTCCATGAACGCAGTGAGAAATCCACCAAGACAAGAATCCACATGCACAGGGATGTTGTACTTCAAACCCAAATTGGAAATTGCAGCTATGTCATCGATTGTACCGTAAGGAAAATTTGGTGCTGAACCAACTAACTAAAAATATACTGCTAATATGACTTATATAATTAAAAGCAAAATAATACCAGAATGGTGTTGCTGTTAATAGCTCGTTTCATTGCTTTTACATCAACCAATGTTGTAATTGGGTCAGTTGGTATTGATCGAACTGTTAAACCCAAATACTGTGCAGCTTTATCAAATGCCGCATGAGCTGTTCTTGGTATTATAATCTCTGGCTTCTTTATATCTTTTTCATATCGAGCATAATCACGATACGCTTTGCAGGCCATGAAGATTGATTCTGTCCCACCGGTAGTCATCTGAAGACAATCTGTTAATATTCATTATTTCACATTTTATACTACTTACTGTACCACAACTTTCATCATCTCCATGAAATAGCTCGGCAGTTATTCTAACAATCTCTGCTTCCATTTTACATATTCCTGGGAAAACATCGAGATGCAGAGGATTCATGTAAGCTGTTCTGCTGTACACATCCGTTACTAATTCAATTAGCTTCGGATCATTACAAAAAATAAATCCTAAAACGTGTCCATTCTTCCAATCATATTCTCCGAGATTTAAATTTTCATCGATAAGTTTTAAAATCGTTTCTTGATTGTACCCATGTTCTGGCAAATCGGTGATATATTTCATTTTCTTGGATCTTTCGAGCACCATTTTATCTATATCACTGTAGACTTTATTAGTTTCTTCATCGATTTTCTTTTTGATGGCAGGAACGTACCTAATTAACTTAAAAAAATTTTTCTTAAGCCTTTCAGGGACGCCTAAAAGGAGGATTATAGAAAAATTAATTTGTATACAAATCAACTTACTTTCGGATTGATTTAGAAAATCTCGCAACCACATTGCTATCAACAAGGTTGACGTGGTCATTGTTACAATTTGCCATGGTTCTTTATTTGATAAACTGGTGTTGATGCCTTCTTTCAGCAGATGTATATGCAATTTTATTAGATCCATATTTCATGAACAGTATTGTATTTAGAAATAATATTTATCAGTTACTCAATCTTCAATCAGAAGCAAACAAAGATAAATGCCAATCTTATCTTATTTGAACAATGTCTGATTTAAAAAATTAATAGCTGTAATGACTCGGTATCTACACATATGTACAAATTATACAAAAACGTTTTCTTAGAAATTAAAAAAATCAATTTTCACAAATTAATTAATACTAGGCAATATTTTTCAAATGGATATCATTTATAAAAAAATCAAAATGATTAAATATATTTATTTTGTATAACAACAAATCTTAATAAACCCATTAAATTAAATATGTACATTTATGTACAGTAAACAATTAATTTTTTTTAATTTGTTTTGGAGTATAATACATTGTATCCAAAAAATAACGTGTAAAATCACCCACAATGGAACGATCAGGTACACTTTGGGCCACACCATACATCGCAAGCTTCAAACAATTTTAATTTTATTATAATATATTTTAATTAAATATAAAATCTTACCTTTCCTACCACTGGCAAGGTTGGATCTTTAAGAATTTCAGTTACTGCATTTTTGACATCGTTTATGAATTTATCTGCAACACCTGATTGAGTGTGGACATGGGTAAGACATATGTGAATCCTGAATCCAAAATTAGTATAAAATGAAATTGTAAGCTAACCAACTTACGCTGATGGAAACTGAAGAACATTTAAATTCCAACCATTTTTAGATAATGCCGTTGACAATCTGTATATTTCAAAATCACGAGAACCTAAGGCAATTACGCTGGTAACAGGTTGGCCGAATATAAATATACCTTTTATTTTATGTAAACTGAAAAAAAGGTATTAAATGGATTTAACAAAATAAATTGTTACATACTGCTTTTCAATATATTTAGTCGTGTGTATGATGTCTCTAGTTGCGTTTACGTAGCCTTGTCTTCCAAAATTTAATAATGTAGCCCAGCACGACGCAATAGCACCTCCAGCACGCGAGCCACTAATAGTTGGTGAGCCGTAGACACCTCCAGGCCAATCAGTTGTTACCGTATATTGACTATGTCGATACCTTCACAAAAATAAAACTAAAAAGACACAAATAAATTAAATTAAATGTAACAACTTTCATGCCCAAGTTTCGATACATTTAAATTTCAAATAAAAAAATTGTATGAAATAAACCTTACTTAGTATCTTGGTAGAGCACTATTGAGGATCCTTTCGGACTAAATCCATATTTGTGTGTATCAGCTGAAATGCTGGTGACTCCCGGCATTCTAAAATCACAAGGTGGAATTGGATAACCGGCATCATCCATGAAAGCAGTGAGAAATCCACCAAGACAAGAATCTACATGTACCGGTATATTATATTTTAAGCCTAAATCGGATATTGCTGCAATGTCATCCATAGTGCCATAAGGAAAATTAGGTGCTGAACCAACTAACTAAAATAAAGTTGTCAGATTAAAGTTCATCAAAGTATAACATTACCATTATTGTGTTGCCGGTAATAGCTTTTTCCATAGCTTTAATATCAACTTGCGTTGTATAAGGGTCAATTGGTATAGATTTCACTCTTAAGCCTAAATACTGTGCAGACTTGTCAAAAGCGGCATGAGCAGTTCTTGGAACAACGATTTCAGGCTTTTTGATGCCTTTTTCATTGGCTCCGTAATCACGATATGCCTTACAGGCCATCATAATCGATTCCGTCCCACCTGTGGTCATCTACAAATAACGTTGACTTTCTGTTTGTTGAATACAACAATAATAAACTTACAGTACCACAAGTGTTTTCATCGCCATGAAATAATCCAGCTGCCATTCTCACAACCTCCGCTTCCATTTTACACAAACCAGGAAATACATCAGGATGTAACGGATTGGTGTAAGATGTTTTGCCATACACTTTTGTGACAAGATCGATTAATTCTTGGTTGTCATAATACACTGATCCTGATACATGACCATTTTTCCAGTCGTAGTCTCCAAAACTTAAGTTTTCATCAACAAGTTTTATAATTTTTTCTTTGTCATACCCAATTTCTGGAATGGTGACAATGTAGTTCATATTTTTGGTTCTTTCTTGAACCGTTTTATCCATGTCACTAAATACTTTATTTGTTTCTTCTTCAATTTTTCTTCTGATTGCAGGAATGTAGCGTATTAATTTGAAAAATTTTTTCTTTGCTCTTTCGGTTACATCTAGAAAGAAAAAAAGTAATTTGTTAAAATTAAATGTTAAAATTCGGCTATGGATTGCACAGTTGTTATAGCTGTGTATTTTCATAGTTATAGAATTAAAACGGCTAACTTACATTCGGTCTGATTTATGTACTCCCACAACCAAGTCATTGCTAATACGGTCGAGCTCGTTAATGCAATAATTTTCCATGGTTCTCTTGTTGATAAACTATTATTTATCCCTTGTCTCACAAAATTTAAAGTCGATATTATGGGCTCCATGTTCTTTCCAAACCTGCTTTGTAACTTTGTATTTTATCACAACACTTGTTAATTGTTTACATAACTATAAGCAGCATAAAGATAACGGGTCGTAATAACGTCATATACTTATAATACAATTGGTACTCTATTGTTAAATTTATTGTGCTCGAGCACAAGGTACAAATTTCACTTTTTTGAGTTGACACTTGTTTTGAGGTTAGCTGGTACCTAATCATTAACTGGGGAGGTTTTTGAGAATTTAGTTACTTAGAAGACAAATTAAAGGATAATAATGTTCTTGACAAGAATTTTGTTGAAAAAGGCTAAAAGCAAGTAAGTTAAATTTAATTATGACATAACTTTTTCTTTCATAACCTTACTTTTTTACATTTTTTATTTTTTAGATGCATTATGGTACAGATGGAAAGTGTAGTTTCTGGCCATACATTCAATAAAATTAGGGAACGATTATTAGATAAATTGGAGGTAGTCAGATTTGATCCGTACAGTAAGTACCATTAATTAATTCATGTTTTCTCGGCTAGTAGAATGTTTTGTGTATTTTGTTACATTTCTATGAATTATTTCAGTTCAACAAACTTGTTTGTACAAAGAAAAAAAGAAAGTACGAAGTATGAAGAGTTGAAATGCCATAATTCATAAATACTATTAGATGTTCCGCACTGAACATAATAAAATATTTTATAAAATGAACTATTTATTTGTCTATTAAGCACCCCAAAGAACATAAATAAAAATTAAATAAAATTATTAAGTTACAATTCCTAACAAAAATAAACAAATCTTGAACTAATATTTTATTAAAATATTACTGTATTATTGTTTACGATCTGCTGGTCGTAAATAGGGAGCTCCATCGTTCTTTTCCCATTCTCTTTCAAATTCAGTTTCCAAAATTTCGGCCCCTCGCTTACGTGTTAACCCTGTTTCCTCTAACGATAATTCACACATTTGCATATCGTCCTTGCCTGAACAAAATTAAAATAGAATAATTTAAATTGCTTGTAACCCAACTCACCAGCCACCAATAACACTGGCGGTTTCTCGGGATGCAATTCCATCTGACGTGCCACATATTGACCATCAAAATGGGCATACCACCATCCCCGTTTGCCTTGATCAGCAACAGTTAAAGTATTCGGTCGAACGAAAGGAATGCGGAAGAAACGTTGGCCATTTTCTAGAACAGTAGTTTTTTGTGTTGCCTTAGGCGTTCTAGTAGCAGCATCCATTATAGAACGAGGAGCTCTTTCATTTTCTTCCATTGTTGTGCGCTTACGATTCTTAGCCTTCCAGGCGTGGTATACTTTTAGTCGACGATGGAATTCATGTCTGCATGCCTGTAATTTTCTTTTTATTAGTAACAGTACAAATACCTGAGATTGTTACCTCTAATAATTCAATATCACAAGAAGTATTAATAGTATCTCGAAGTTCAGAATATTTCCATTTTGATAAGTCATATTTTCCTTTGCTAAGTGCTGCTTGTTGTTGCTTCACAGCTTCAGATCTAAATATAAAATAGTTAGTATGGAAATTTAATAAACTAAATTTATAAATTAAGACGTTAAAAAATTGCTGAAAATTAATAAATTAACTGATTAAAGATAATGCTACACAGAATATAGTGCACAAACTAAGCTTTATAAAATATTTATAGAATTGGTAATTTCAAATATTCATAGTGTAATATTTTAAAATTACTCAATGGAATAGAATAATGAAATGGGAAGCCGAAAGTTAGTACTGTTACATTGTTAGGTAGTACTATTCGTTTTAGCAAAAAAGAGTTTGAGCGGTGTTAGTACTTGGCATGCTGAAAATATATATCTTTGATACCTGTTGAGTTTCTGGGATTGCCTTGTTGTGTCGAGTCCACCGCTGAATCATAGAAATAAGCACTAACAATGAACTGCCACCATACTATACAATATTTACATATATAGGGTACGAATTTAAATTTGAAAGATAATTTTAAAAAGTTTCATAACTGTTTTTTCGGCAACAAGAACAAGTTAAAATTCGCGCCAAAAAACTCGGAATGGGATTGGTTTAAAAACTTACGTGGCGCGAGAACCAATCCAGTTACGACATTTTACAGTGCGCGAATTTTTAATTCGTCCAAATAATTTTTAAACAAAATTTTAAAATTCTTTTTAGCAGTAAAGTGATGGTTACTTCTACTGCGCAAACAAAAATCTATAACTCACTTGCGCGATATTGGAGGACTATCTTCAACTTGACCATTACTTTCATGCGCTAGTCTTAACGCCAATTCGTGATCTTGTCGTTCCTGCTCTAGTTGTTCCTGGTATTTTCTCTCTTCCAAAGATTCTTTTTCTTGTTGTGCATGTAAAACGAGAGCAGTTTTCTTATCTTCTTCTTCCTACGACAAACAGGTAAATAAATGAACAAACAAGAGTCATGTTGGATAATTACTTGTTTTCGTCGTATTTCTTCTTCCAATTTACGTCTCGCTTCCATTTCGGCCTTTTTCTTTCGGGTCTCTTCCTCCTCACGTTGTTGCCTTTCTTCCTCCTCTTTTCTCTTCCGTTCTCTTTCCATTTCTTCTTGAATTTTTCGCAGCCGTTCTTGTTCTTCAGCCGCTTTCTGGTCTTTGACTTTTGTTTGCAGTTGATTCATCTGTTGATTAACTCTGCCTGTTAATTGATTGCATAACACGTCTATGCTTGCGGGTTTAATATCACTTTCACGCTGAAAAAAAAATCACTTTTTATGATGTCTAATTGATAATTAATTGTACCTTGATTTTTTGGATCGCTAATATTATTTCGTTCTTTAATTTATTAATATCATTAACGCTGGATTCTTTATCTTTTTTAAGCAGGTTAGCCACTTCATCTAGTTGCTTTACTTTACCGTCGAGTTCCTTAATCTTCCTTAGTCCCTTGATTCGCGGTCCGTGCTTTTTCTTAACCAGATATCCGCGAATATTTTTTTGCATTGTAATTAACGCAGCTCGTCGGTACAAAATTTTATTTCTTACTAGAATTTATAAAATAAGCAATTTGAAGAATCCAAACAACAACTTACATTTAATAACAGTAAGCGCACAGAATTGGGACTTCCACCACCTGGACTTGATAAGCCACTTTTTCACATTTGCTACAATCGCTTTAAGATTTTCCGGATCTGTTCGCATAATTTTATCAAATTCTGCGAATTTTCCAGGGCGGAAAAAAACTCTAGTAATTCCAAATTTGAAATCTTTATCATGAAGTTTCAAGCTGTGCAACATGGCTTCGCAGAAAATGCGCGGTTCCAGCCTTTTCAGTTCTGGCGGTAAATAACTTTGATACATACCGTACAGCTCACTGAAAGGAGCTCTACTTGGGTATCCATGTTCCATGAGTTCTAATACGTGTGTCATACCGGAACACTTCAGTTGCATCAAGCTTAGCGCCCCATCGAATTGTTGATCTATCATTTTGCTATTCGGTTTTATGCAACGTATAAAATTAGTGCCCTAAATCAAGTCACTTTATTAGCAAATCGGAAAACTATTTTTCCGGTGATCGTTTATTTACGAGTCGGTTTAATGAAGAAGAAATCATCCATTAAAGACCCCTATTATGACCGGTGCTATAATCGAACGCCTTTGACTAAAGGTGGCTTTAAAGTATTGTTACAATAATCAGTTAGCAGAGTAATTAGCTGAATGTAACCAAAAAGTCACTTAAATTGATTATGGAACCGGACGGAAATGAATGATTTCTTATAAATGAACAATTTGAATATCTATGCAACGAAATATACCATTAAATTGAAATGCCATTTTATTTTATTGTAATAGGATAAATTGAATATAAAATATACCAATAAGAATCACAAATTTAATTAGTTACTTACGTTGTACTTAGTAATATTAGTAAAATTGAGGGATCTGCAGCAACAAGGAGGCGGCTCAATTTTAAAAAAAATGTTGGGAAATTGAAAAAAACGTTTTACAAAATTTCTTGCTCCTGTTTCATGAGTGGAGCTGCCGTTAGCTAGCAGTATAACACGGGGCTGCTTCGTTCTTGCACCATCAGATAGAGTATATTTTTTCTTACAAAAAAACTAAGTGAAATGCAATTTCACCCAAAAATGGAGCTGCCTCCTTGTTGCTGTGGACCCCTCAATTGATAAAAGGTGCAGATAGATGAGCAAACTTTTGACTTATCATTGATTTGAATATCTATTGATATAATATTGGAACTTTTGTCATAAAAAAATTAGATTTTCATCAATTTCGTAAGATTCGATCAACGGAAAAATATTGCAACCAACTGTTGTGTTAACCGGCGATTAATAATTTCAACAATATTAATGCGCTTGCTCCGTCCACACGTTAAAATGTCTCGATAATTAATAGCTCTCATTAACACACGTGTTGGTTAGATAACCATTAAATCCTTACGTTGCTTCTAAGTTTTTCCATGAGCTCCGCCAATTGTGTTTTGAATTTGTTTCCTACAC
This sequence comes from Dascillus cervinus, assembly GCA_949768715.1. NCBI lineage: Eukaryota > Metazoa > Arthropoda > Insecta > Coleoptera > Dascillidae > Dascillus > Dascillus cervinus. The sequence continues at coordinate 11,724,883 of OX458316.1, read as the reverse complement.
TTATAAACGTTAGTTTTCCCTTTTGAGCATTGGCCGTGGCGAAAAGGAGCTTAATCAACTGATTGGAACTGTCTTGTACGATACTTTCTAACGACGCGTGTAAAGCATCGTTATTTTTCTCGATGAAATGTTTCTGCGGTGAAAAATGCTTACATTGATTCAAATTTATCTTATTGATGAGAGTTTACCGTTTGATAACACACTCCGCCAGCGAAGTGCCTTACAAGGAAACCTTCATCGTCTCTAATATTTCTGTGAGCTTTCAGTCTTGATGATCTTGGAAGTCCAAGTCGGAAATGATTGGGAAAGTGACGGTGAACTTCCGTTGTAAAGTGCATGTAAGCTGGTTTGGGCAGCTTGGATTCTTCATCTAGTAACGCAAATATTCCGCCACTTTTGGCTTCAATTAGATCTGAAAAATGTATGATATTTATATTATAAAAGTAATTCAAAAATTAGATGGTAGATGGAAATAAAACGCTAATAATAAAATATGTGCGCGATTGATATACTGTAGGTGTATTTTCCACTAGGTAATAAAAGTATTACTAGTAATTATGCGATCAGTCGACCTCCCGCAATTACTATTTCACATTCCCTTTAATACGATTTAGAATAAACAGGGTTCACAGTAATTCTGCATTTTCAAATTCTCTGATTTTTCCAGGTTTTCCCTGACCCTTTTCAAGTATTTTCTCTGACCTTTTTCTAGTAATTTGTGGTCTTAACTAAACCGGTCAAAAAATTTCTATCTCGCCTTAAACGTTTTTCTAGGTAAGTACATAAACTAAATTCCCTAATATTTTGAAAAAATGCATGAATTCCCTGACTTTTATTTTTATTTCTAAATTCCTTGACATTACCAGGTTTTCCAGGTCTTCCAGGTTGCTGTGAACCCCGATAATGATGAGATATGCACTCACATTGAGTGAGGTAGGTACTTTTTTAAGCTGTTAGCCACTTCAGGGGGACATTTGTCATACTAAAGTACATACATTACATGTTTTGAGGAATGAAACCGCGCACATTTCCCAACTGTTAGAGAATAAATTGGGCGTTTTTCAGTCTGAGCCCCATTGTAAAAATACCTCGCAATTTATGTACCAGGGCGGTTTGATAAATCAGTGACTGAAATGAAGGATTGTTTTTATAGGCAAAATTCGATTAATTTTTCGACATAGTCTCCTTTCAGGTCGATGCACTTTGTCCAACGGTTTTCCAACTTCTTTAAGCCTCCAAAAAATTAAATCCTCTCAAAGTCTACAAAATTGGCGCTAGCTATAGTTTAGATAAAGAAAGAAGTAGCATGAAACCAAATCTGGAGAATAAGGTGAATGAGAGAGCAGTTCATAGCTTAAAATTTTGTGGGTATACCGAAATAAGATAAGATGCTAAACATCAAATGTATAACAATACTTGCAACTTAACCGCCTCTTCTTATCAAAGTCACTGATTACTCACTCCCCTCCACCCCATTATAGCAAAAAATTAATATGCATACAACCTACCAACGAACTTCAAAAACTACAATACCCTGGGTATGGCGAGTTAATCTACTTGAATACCTATAGACAGTTTAAAATCTCATGAACTTGTGCAAATGGTAAAAATCATTCTGTGAACGATGAACTACGAAACTTAAAAACGTTGGCACTTTATAACTTACTTATTATTTCCTTTCAGAGGTTAAGTTTATTTGAATCACATAATTTTAGTTTTAGTTGTTAATAATAAAATTTATAAATATCTTTTTGATATAAAGATTTGTTAGACTACGATTACATTTAACTCTGTCTTCGTGAAATTAGGGGTTCACAAGATTTTGAAGCTACCTACACTATATTTTAATTCTTATAATGATGCAATATGGTAAAGTTAGTTAGTTAGTTAGTTAGTTAGTTAGTTAGTTAGTTAGTTAGTTAACAGGTTGAATAGTACTGAAACTACAGTAAACTCTCAGTTAACAGGAACTCAAGCAGCCAGTAAACAAAAATTGAAATGAAATAAATTTTTAGCGGAAATAAGTTTAAAACTGTCGTGACTGGCCCCATGTCTAAACGTATATACTGGTCATTTAATTCGTTTTCGAACCCAACCACAAATATGTCTAAATAGACCCCAAGTAAACGTAAATTCATAGTGCTTTGACTATTTTTAATAGTAACTCTGAAGTAACTGCAAACTACATTGATCCCGCATCTACCAATCTCCATGGAGCCCAGTTAACAGAGTGTCTAGTACTACTTATTTGTTTTTTTGTTGTTGTAAATATTGTATTTTATGAAAATTCACGAAAGGAAAGCAAGTAAAATATAATTTATAAAAAATAATCTCGAGATATAAAGCTTAATCTAGTATAAGTAAATAGTGAAATTGTCGACTTCTTACCAATGCAGTCTTGATTGTCAACATAAGCAATTTCAGGAACATTTAAACTTTCTTTCTTGTACAACTCCTGTTCAAATTTCAAAATAGTTTCGTTGAAGAATTGCTGTAACTTTTCGTTACAATAGTTGATGCAAAACTGTTCAAAACTGTTGACAGTAAAGAATTCTGGAAAATAAAATGCGTCTATAAAGAAAATAAATTTGCAAAGGCTTACCAAAACCGGCAATATCCAAAACACCGATATAATAACTGGAAGCTTTAAAAGGGATACTTTGATTGATGCGATACACAATATAATCGAATAATTTGCTGTATATCGCTTTAGCTAAGGCATCTCTGGCGTTACTAGCTTCGTATATTTTCAGTGGAACCATTATAACAGTTCCCTTAAAACCGCCGCGACTACTTTGCATTACTCTGCTAACAAGTGCCTGTCTTAGTTCCATCGGATCTATACCAAGCAGTTTCGAAGCCACAAGCAACGACTTTTCGCTTCTTTGCGCCACCATACATCCTCCTTTCGTATCTTCTGGGTTATCTTCGAATTCAATGTTTCCCAAGTGCAGTACTGCAGCAATCACCGTGTACATTTGTAATCTTTCTTTATCGGCAATGCCTAATCGAGAGAGTGCTTTATCTAGTAAGGTAAAATCTTCGACATCATCGACAATGGAGTCTTTTAAAGGTCCTTGTTTTGAATGAGCTGCGCTTTTTTGACTAGCGTTAATCTTTTTGTCGGTTGTTGTAGATGTGAAATATCTTGTGCACCCATATTTTATGTACTAAAATGAAACTTTTTAGGTCGAATTAATTTTGTTAAGACCTTACATTGAAATGATCTGGTTGAGATAGGTGCAACTGCTGTCTCAACGCTTCTGGAGCGCCGGCCATCAGTAAGTAAAAGACGTGGTAGCATCTCTCTTCACCAGTAGCCGAACAAATTCTGCTCTTTTCTAAAAGATAGTGCGAAATGTGACCACCGACAACACCGAATTTATTGTCGAAATGAACTTCTATGAATTTTCCAAAACGCGAACTGTTATTGTTTCTGGTGGTTTTTGCGTTTCCAAAAGCTTCAAGGACAGGATTCGCGTCGAGGATTCTTTGTTCGATTGGTCCCGCCGTGGAACCCCAACATTCGCACAGATAACGAAGCAAATGTTTTGTCGATTCCGTTTTTCCAGCGCCAGATTCGCCCGATACGATGATGGATTGTGATTGTTTCAGGATGCGCATATCTCGGAAAGCTTTGTCTGCCATGGCGAACACGTGCGGTGGCATTTCTCCTAACGATTTTCCCTGATAACCACGGATCGTAGGGGAAGAGTAAAGTGCGGATATTTCCTTGTAGGGGTTCACAGCTATTAAAATGTTCGCGACGTACGACTAGAAGCGGATCAAAATCAATTTACAAACAAATTCAAATGAGCTGTTTTTAAATACTAGCATTTTAGCCCAAGATGAATAAATCACGGACAAAAGGATTCCGGTGGTATACTTTTTAACCCTAAATTCCCCGGTATGGTGGTTATTTGAGTGACATAAATGCAGTGATTGATGGTATTAAGGGGTTGGAAGGGGTTAAATAAACTAATTAAGAATATTAATAAATAAAGTGTGAAGTCGTTTGACCGATGTTCTTAGGTTCTTTAGCGACATTGGGCACCCATTGAGTTCCCTAACAACTATTTTTTAAATGTCACGAACAGCATAATGTCAACGAGAAAGGGGAATAGACTAATTACCGTGCTCGTTAGGTTCTTTCGACATGGGAGATATAATCTACAACTTACTAGACTTGCAATGATAGCTACTTCTTATTCGACGGAAATGTACAGAATTGTGACTGTCTATTTCAATAAAATGTTAATCTTTTGAAGTTGTTGCCTTAATAGAGTAACTCAATGGCCTAAGCAGTTTTAAAATTAGTTTAGATATTGTACTTAATTTAGATAGGATTTAAGAGTTAAAAAAGTAAATTGTCAGAATTACCAATTCTTAAATTAAGGACAGTGATGATTCATCAGGAAAGTATATTTAAAGTAAGTCAAAATCTCATTTTTTGAAAAAGAATCCAACGTGTTATTTGTTCAGTATATCTTAAGACTCGTTCTCCTTAATCAAGTTACTTAAAGTTAAGGCAACTAAAAAATTGAAAGTATCTATACTTTGCTTGAAAATATATTGGTCAAGTCAAGGAAATAATTGTTTCATATTGGTTAGCTGGTTAAAGTTGCTCTACTTCAAGCAATTAAATTCTAGGCTTTAATTATATAACAGACTTTTAAATCAAATGACTTCTTTCGTATATTGGGAGATTGATACAAGTAGAACCTACAATTAGTACCAATTCACCGCAAAAGTTGTACTAGTGGAATCCTTTTATTATGGACAAGAAAAGTAAACATTCATCTTAAGCTATGCACATTTTTGGGCAGCTCTCGTCTTGACTTACATATATTTTATTTTTGTAATATCTTTTCCTAATATTATTCAATAAGCTAGCCTCGTTTAGTGACATCATTTCACCTAAGAAAAATATTGTTGAACAATTTTTTCGTAAATTTTGTTCACTTACAGTTGTCGTCGAATTCTTTTTCGTGGTCGCCCGCCTGAAAGATTTCACTGAAGACACAAACTCTCTTCGGGTAACGTGAGTCCAATGGTATAACTTCGGCTCCATTATCGAAAATTTCAATCATCCTGCCCAACACGAAACCCTCATCGGGGTCTCTCACCCAGACTGTCTCCATCATGCTAAATAAAGAAGCAATCATTACCAATCGAGTACAAAGATATTTAATAATTAGATTAGATTAGATTTGGTTATCGACGGCTCATAATTAAATTGTGGTTGCTTTCGAGGTAATATTTCGATTAAGTTGATTTAATTCGAGCGAAATTTCCGGTGAAAATATTGTGTTATTTTCAGATTATTAAAAAGAATTTAATCAACCGGTATGACTAACTTAGGTAAATATTTAATGTGCGTGATTAAGCAAACTGCAAAAAACTCCAATCGGTATTAAAAATACAGTGAAACCCCGTTTTTACGTTTTTGAAAGGACCGACAAAATAAAACGTAAATGGAGGGAAAACGTAAATTAAGGGCAATGAAAATTTTTCTTTAAAAAATCATACAAATTAGTTTGGTGTAAATTTATTTCTTGTGTTTATAGGTTTCTTGCAATACTATAATTTCTTCGTACTTTGAAATTCTTTTGTGCATGTGTTTTTTTGCCATGGGACGACATTGTATGGCATTTGTTTTAATTGATTCACGATTTTTTATTGTAGCCAAAGTGGTATATCAAAATTACGAGCATGAGCTCACGTGTTCTTTCACCTTTCGAAAATCAATACCGAATTAAATAAAAAATTGTCCACCTAAACACGATCATGAAACTTTGCAAAGTGCAGACACGTCTAAAAACATTAATTTCAATGCTTTCCATAGATTTAATCGAATGTGCTAAAATAAATGGAATTTTTAATTTTAATAAATTTAATAACTGCATTTTAAATATTTCCAACGTAAATTGCGGGAAAAATAAACGTAAAACCGGGTATTATCCACATTAAAATGAAATTGGACTGCAAAAAATTAGACGTAAATAACGGGAAAACGTGAAATGCGGGGACGTAAAAACGGGGTTCCACTGTAGTAAGCTACGTTCAAATATCTTTCTGGGTGATAAACGAGATTAATTTGCAGTAATTACCGAGCGTGAAATGTGTTCAACGTGAAATTTTTGTTGGTGGAATTATGCAAAAATTTTGTTTACTTTCTCAGAATAAATAAATTTTAACGTTTCACGAATTGTGCTAAATATGCATCGTTCACATGCGGGTGTGTGAGGTAAATGCACCAACGAATTAAAATCAGTTATGGTCATTTTAAAATTTACTAAAAAATTTAAACAATGATCAACTTTTGGTAAATTACAATTAAAGTTTGAACTTTAAAGAACTAAACAAAGGTTTTGTGTGGGAACCAACATTCAATGTGTGGTGGGTATCCGTACATAAAAAAGTCACTCGTTCGTAACACTCAATCATGCGTAGTTTCCTCGCCCACAGTATTTGCTAAAAATTTTAAAAACGTTTGGTTATCCGTTATTTCATATAATGAGAAATGTGAATAAGAAACTGTTAAAAACGAATCTCAAATATTCTGTGAGAAGGAAACAATAGGAACGGAATATAAATAGAAATAAAACGTTGCAAATTGAACATTAAATAAATTAGGTATACAGTCAAACCTGTATAAGATAAAACCGCTAGGGACCGAAAAAAATTCGTATTAGCTAGATTTCCGGCTTAATCAGTGACATATCTAAGGCGTATGTGAATTAGGAGTGAAAAAAAGTTCCATCCGGCTTATCCAGGTTTGACTATACATTTTATTATGTAGGGGGCACTGCAAGTATATCTTTAGAATTTACTACATTTTTAAACCATGTATTTGTAATATTGCCAACTCTGACATTAGAAAGTGTATTGTGAAATTTGGTGCCATAATTTCAAATTTTTAGATAGTTACTGACAAAAATCCTCTTTTAAGTTTATAAATGATCAAATCGTAAACAACTTTTCAGATATATTCTACTTTAACTAAGGTATTTATATAGTAGTAAATACACCTAAACTTTATACTTTAATAAAATGGAAGCTTTTAGTGAACTGTGAATTTTGCAACATTTCAATTTTAACCAGCAAAAGGTACTAACTGAGGCACAAACCATCAGTGTTGTAAATGACATGATTTTGAATGATTTTGTGATGCTAAAATTTCTCAACAAAATAATTTATGAAGCAAAAGTTATTTCTATTGAGGAAAATGAGTTTTCATCGAAAAAACGCAAAAAATTATCCTTGTTTTCTATTTCCAAAAGAAAATCTATTCCTAGGTTTACAAAAAGCTAAGCAAATATTGTTAGATACGGTAGATACGGATAAATTTTAATGCAGTAAATGTTCATAAAGTTTCTGTTAACAAACATGTTATTTAAAGGATTTTATTTTACTGAAACACACAGTTAGTACCTACTGATAAAAGTACTAATTGAGTGAATAAGGCGACCTTCTTTGTTTTTGTCATAATAATTTCTTACAAAAATTATAACAGTTGTTTTGTTATAAAATTTAAATCAAAATATTAAGGGCGAGTCTTACCTCAGAACGTTGATATGTTTAAATCTAAAAATTTGCTTTTTAGCAATAAATGAAAGAAAGAGATGCATGGAATATGTTATAAGAATCTATTTCGCTTAATTGTAGATAAAAAAAAAGATTACTAATAGTTTAGAAGTTAGATTTATTTATTTTCTCGCATAATTTACCCTTTTATTCTTAAAAAATAATAATTTAGTTTTCACCATTCTAATTTTCTAATTTTGTAATCCCGTTCGTAATCAGTTACAATTAATGACTACGCACGGGATTACAAAATAATTCATATCTCTTAATTGATAAAAAAAATACGCATTAATATTGGGCCAATTCGTAGGGAACATGTTTCCTAATAGAATGGTGAAAACTAAATTATTTTTTTTTAAGAATAAAAGGGTAAATTATGCTAGAAAATAAATAAATCTAACTTCTAAACTATTAGTAATCATTTTTTAAATTTATCTACAATTAAGCGAAATAAATTCTTATAACATATTCCATGCATCTCTTTCTTTCATTAATTGCTAAAAAGCCAAATTTTAGATTTAAACATATCAACGTTCTGAGGTAAGAGACTCGCCCTCAATGAAGATTCGACATGTACAAATGTGTTTTTTGCCTCACTTCCCTTTTGAAAAATAGTTGAACTACACTTAAATCACTTGGTCAGTTAATAGTTTTCAACGTAAAGAACCGGAAAACTGCTACAACTCAAAATCAACAATTTTTGACTTATACTACTTTTCCTCTCACCGGCTCATATATAAAACTGGAACAAAAATTGGATAGCAAAAAAATTATAAGAGCTAAAATAATTTAAATTTGAATCAATTTCAAAATGATTTCATAAATTTATATGTGAATGACAGTGATTAAATTCATATGTAGGTATGTCACCACAATGACACTGAATGATCTCATTATTGATCCTGACAATTAGATAATTTTCAACAATTTTTTTAATCGAGCTTAATACAATTTTTTATCTCTTATTAAATATCAACTATAAATATCACGGGGACATTTTTTGCAATGCTCTACGCGAGTAAATTGTAGGTACTTTACAAACTTTCACAAATTTATATTTTAAAGTTTTACAATTAGTATAATCTACTAGAAGATCAAAATAAAATTGTAGAAAACGACTGAACGTGTTTGAAAGTGATTAGGATGTAAATGTTACAAAACGTTAAAATTTAATTCTGCAACATTTCGTGCTTTTTAATTTCTAATCCAGATCAGTGATTTTTGAATGTAATTTACTAAAAAATGCTAAAATGTTGAACTTTCGTTAACAAGTCCATTTTAAGATTCTAAAAGATTTTTATTTAAAAAATGATTTACTTTACTTTAATTTTAAACTTTTTATTTCAATACCGATAGTTTTTCAAACCACCAACTACTTACTTACTTACTTTAAAACACGATATCCACTATTCTATTATAAAAGTACCGCTATTTCACTCGAGTAGAATGCACTAGATAAAACTGGAAAGTTGTTTTTTTAATTCAGAAATTTTGAAATTAACCGTGCAATTAATAACTTACCACACTTTCAAGAAATTTTCTTGGACATGTATGTCACAGAAGAAATTTAGCCAAATTTTAAGTAGGATTTCAAGCGCCTAATTCAACTTATCAGAAATATCTACACCAAGATTAATTAATCAGATAAGATGTAGTGGTTACGTTTCTTGGAATTTAATCAAAAAATTCCTTGTTAATGACTGCTTATTAATTATTATTAATTATAAGCCTGAAATTTGTCGGTGCTGATTTTCTTAATTTAGTTTTTAAAAAGTTTTGAATAAATGTAACAAAGATGTGGTATATTCTTTCCGTACTCTTATAAGTTTTAGCCGGGATTACTGCTATTGAAGGGCCACACGTAAGGTTTCAGAAATTCTCCCCTTAATTATTTGTTGGCTAAACATTTTTTATAATATATTTTTAAATTTCTAAATCTCTTCAACTTAATTTGAATTATATTGAATCTTATTATTCATTGTGGTAACTTTATTCTGGTTTGAGTGACATAGAGGTAAAATTTCCAGTAGCTATTTTCCACTAAAATCTATCAGGCTAAATCAAAGTTATTATGCATCGGGCAACATCATGCAACAACCGTACGTAAGCTAAAGCATATTGCAATGAGAACTGGTGCCCAGTAGACCATCTGCCTTCAATACACAGTTATAAAAGAGACGATTCCGGTACGCGACCCATAAACCGTGGAAAAATAATAGAAACAAACGCGTAAACATAAAGTAACCTTTAATGAAACATTTACAGTAGCAATCCCATTGTATAACATGACAAAATTTAAGATTACTATAATCCTCTATCGCTGATAAGTCTCTCAATATAGCTGACTGCACTAGTGCAACACATGTGAAGGTGAAATAGTTTTGCAGTTATACAAATAGTAGCGCTAACAAATCGTTTAGTTTCAAGGATGATACTGTGCATCAACAAAATGATAGGAATCCCATGTTGCGCGGAAAAAACTTGCGACGCGCTTTATTTCAGGACATTCACTTTTCGATGTTGAGAAACTTCTTGTATTTCATAACAGCATTTCATACTAATACTGTTATTAAGTACGTCCCCGCAATTTTATTGAAACAAACCTAAAATAATCTAACATCCATCGAAATAAGTAATAAATTACCGATAGATGTAGTTCGAAAAACATAACTAGAAAATAGCATACCTACAAAAAAACTCTGTGGTTAAGTGACAAGGAAAATTGTTAAACGGAGGGCGTAGATATAGCTTTACAGAGTGTCAAATATACTTGTTCAATTACTTTTTTCTAATCAATGTGATCTAGTTTTGATCAAAAGCACATGTGTCAGATTTAGTTTCAAATTATTAAAATGCTTATTAGCGATAAAAAGACCTACCTATATGCTTTTCATTTTTGACGACTCCAGAAAGATTAGAAACTAAATCTAACACATTTGATTTTTGACAAAACAAAAGTCGATAACTTTGATTAGAAACAAATTATTTAATTTAAAAAATCTTGGACTTGTGCTGGACTGCATCGGCCAAATCGTCAGGTCAAATCTTATTCGTCACTCACCCTGTATAACCCTAATTGTAAATGTCGGAAAGACATGTGGAACGAAAATTTTTATTACAGTATTTGCTAAATGTGTCAACTGTACATTTCGAAGCACGTAACAATTCTACACTTTAATGCATTTAACACATTTTTTAAGATGAACAATTTTGGTGGTTTAAATTCAGTTGAGATTAAGACTGAAATTGAAGAAATCACAATACAAGAAAATTGGGACCACACAGACCAAGTTGTGATCATTTATAAATACAACAGTGGGGCATTGTTTATTTCTGATGTGTGAAAGTTGATACTAACCCATAACAACTACCTACAACATATATTAACATATAGGTACAAACACCTGTATTCTTAACCGTAGATTTTTTTGAACGCTCGTTACAATGAAAACAAAAGGATCTGTAATTATAACAATCTATTGTGAACCATAACTTTAATAAATGTTTACATATAGCTACCTACTTTCATCTGTTAAAATCACCAGAGGTAGGTTTTGTAGGCATTTGCATCTAATTTTCAAAACCGTATTAAGAGTTGCTGCATTGATTTGCGATCAATAATAAATGTTGCTACTTTACTTTTTGTGATAAAATTTTATTGCCGATACGTGTAACCAATAATAACCAATAAAAATAATAATTTGACTTAGAACCATTTTTGATTTTAAGAGCTGGTTTAAAACAAAATTTAAATTTTGCATCAAATCAACTTTTATTTACTGAAAATATCTTTAAAAAAAATTAAACCCATCAAAATTAAAACCAAATTATCTGTTTCAAGGAGGTTTTGAAAAATTAAATAACTGTTGATATTAGGATTAAAGCTATAAAGTGTTACTAAATAGCTATGTACATACTCGTATGTGAGAATTTGGGTATTGTTATGTTAGAACAATCAACACATTCCCAAGAATATTATTGCAGTAACTGGTATCTCTGTATCATTGAATAATTTAAACTTCTTACTTTCTCTAGTTTCTCTAGTTTCATTTTTTTTTTTTTTTAAATTTTAGAATGATTTTTCAATTTTTATGTTCGTTATTAGTTAGTTAACAGTTGAATTAAACCTGCATATGTTTCAGTCATCTTTTGCACTTTTAAATTGGTTATTAAATTTGACATTCCATCATCTCTTTTACATAATTTTTTCATAACTAATAACTTCATCAATATATTATTAATTGGTAACATAAATTAAAGTCGTCGTTCATAATTATTGCAGTTATGCATAGAATTATTTTTTAACTACACAAAGTACAAAGTACTCTTGTTTTGTATAATAATAAGTAATTAAAATTATTTTAGTTAACATTTTGGTTTCAATAATTTATTAAGATCTAAAAAATATTCTTCGTTTGTGGCGATCACTTAAAAAAAATTACTAAAAAGGTAAGCCCACCGGGTGGAAATTCCTATATTACTTAACTTACATAATACGTAACGGTCCGACAACAAATACAACGGAAACTTTTTCATACAACTTTTTTTAAAATTTAATGAACTTGCGGGGCTGAATCACTTTATGTACCAACAAAAAGTTTTACAGCATCACTTAATAATGCCTTCATTACGTTTGTTCAATTTTGTACGTGGAGCTACATCTGTGCATTGTAGGCGGTTAATATGGTTACAATTGGGAAAGGCCTTGAAATATTAATCATCGGAACGAGTTGACTGTAGTTCATTGAAGGCCTAGGACACAACGCAGCTTTATAAAATATGGATGCACGGTGCAATTCTTGCACGGCTAAACACACTTTAATAACTGTCGCTTCTCCAGAAGATCTCGTGCCACTTGCTGTTCGAGTGCGACCGCATATTTTCGAGAAATTTCAATCTGTTCAAGCGGAAACCGTATTTACGATTTCCTGCCATATGTGTGCAATGTTTGATGAATCGAAAATCACCCAAACTTTTTCTAACGAATTGTTATCAAACATTCGATAAGTGTAAGCTACGAGCAATCAATGCATTTATTTATTATTTTTATTCCACTTTACATATTATTTTATTTGTTGCATGAATCAGTATCACCCACCTGATGTATCAAAATTATTTATGAAGCATAGGATAAAAAATGTTTTTGTATAAAAACGTTTACAAATTAATACATATTTACAGATAATTATTCTTCTTATCTGAGTATTTAATTTTTTGGCACTTTCAATTTACAACTGGGTAACTCACTTGCAATGTTCTTTCTGCAAGTGTAATTATAGCCCTGATTGCAAATGAATCCGGAACGTTGGCACAAATTTATGATAATTTATATCATTTATTAAACTCATTTTAGCCCAAAATTACTTTAAAAGATTAATTAATAAAAAAAAAAAAAATAACATTAATTTTTAATATCTGCTTGATTCGTTTTGTTGAGATTGCTGTTTTTGATTGACAATGGAGTAAGTTTTTTCTTACAAGGATTTTTACGTAGGAACTAATTTTAGCACTGAGTTGAATCACGAATAAACGAAAACGTACTATACAAAGCTATTTGTCAAAATTCACTGTTTATGCGTTATTTTAAGAAATGATGTTTAGAAAGTTTTTGGTTACTCTAAACTGAATTATTTTGACTCATTACATTATAGAGTGCCTACTAAACTAAATCGTTCAACTGTACCAGTACGCGCTTGTTTTGGTTAGAAAGTTACGTTTAAATGCACATCGAACAAGTAGGAGAGATCAAATCTATACCTTAATGAGTCACAGATTGTAGCGTTAATAATTAAGTAATATAAGTTCATTGTCAGCAAGTGTAACAAGTTGTTCAATCGTAAACTCGTGTTCAGTGTTTAATATGCAAGCCTTTATTTTTAATATGTTACTACTTAATCTGTAATGCAGGCAACGTCATCGAAATTATTGTTATTAAAGTAGCGACCTCCTTAATGTTTTTAACTCATTTCGAGTCGATTTGCAACAAATCATCAATTTTATGTACGCAGATATTTAGATGACTGTGGTTCCGGTCATAAAAATACAGGAAGCAAGGGCATGACAACAATAGCTTTTGCCGGAAATTAAGTTACAGATCAAACAACACACAAAACACCCCTTAGACCAATAATATGCAAAACTGATGGAAAAAAAATTGTACCCACTCATCTCATTTACCGATTACTGATTGTTTAGCCCTAATTATATCCATTAATTTTGATGGTAAATATTTCCGGAGTAAATGCTCAAATATTTACTTTTGGCAATTATTTTTAGTTTTTTATTGAGTCGTTATAAAAGGAAAATGTTTAGATACGGCGAGGCGGTGCCAATGAAACGAGAGCAGACAAATTTTGAACAAGTACAACAACTTTTCAATTGATAAGGGAAAAAGAAACGATAATGATATTTGATAATTGATGATAACAACGTGAAACGTGGCTCGCGAAATAATTTTTTCCTGTTTCTGCAAACGACCTTAAATAGAAATTAATATTTGTTTTAATAATTAATCTCAATTTGAAATTCATAAAAGTCCAGTTTTATTGTTGTTTAAACTTGATAAATAGGCGTGAACTTGCATTTAAAAATAGTTTAATCTTGTTTCTCTAATTTATGAAAAGTACAAGTATAAGATATGCACTTTAAGTAATAATTTAATATTAGTCATTATAAAACCTTATGAGAAATATTTCCTAATTTTGTTTTTTTATTAAATTGAAGCTGCTACCTACTTACTCGTTCTCTCTCCTTGGCAGTTTTGTTAAACAAAGCACATTACACGTTACACAACCACCTGCTGCCGCAACTCTTGAACTTGTGACTGGCTTTTATATTAAAATATTACCTGGAAAACAGCGCATGAGCCGAGATAGGTCTAATCACCTGTCTGAAAGGCGAATGGCTTCAACCAGTACTATCTGTACAGGTATTGTTATATTTGAGAGACGTTTTCGAGCAACATGGGAAGTAGATGCTGAAAAATTCAAGATCGTTTGACTAAATACGGACATGTTTATGTTTAATGAATTGTATTTTTTTAGCGACAAATACATAATAATTATTAAGTTCTTCTGTGTGCATTTATCTATCAGATGAGAGAAAAAACGAGATTCAGCACAGAAGAATGTCTTTTTGTTTAAGAAGGTTGACTATTATCATGCTACTTTTTATGTTTGATGCTGCAGCTCTAACCAACTCAACAGAACTTTCCAGGAAATGCGTCTTCTTCCTCTGCTTTTTCCCTGATATTTTTCTTAAGTGTTTAGGCTTCCATTTCATAAAAACCACTGAGAATACATAACACATTGAGATTCTAATTTTAAGTTGTAATCTTAGATATTTTTATTGAATTCGGTTCTAAGTTGTCCAATTGTTGCTCTAATTGCTTGTGTGTACTCATTGTTCTCTTTTACGCTTGTTCCCAGATAATTATATTTTCTAACTTTTCTACATTTTCTCCTTTTATCCATAATTTTCCCTGTTGTAGGTGTTGTTGCTGTTGCGAGTTTATTATTACCATGAATTTAGTTTTTTTTATGTTCATTGTCAGACTACTTTTACGACGATATATAGTGACGTAGCGGCGTGATTAGAACGTGTAACTTGGAATTTGAATTTCTATTGGTTACCATAAATTTGCGATGTTACTAGCAGGCACTTACTCACGTGGGTGGGGAGAGGTGGAGAGTGAGTGTTCAGCACGTGATCACATGACCGTGAAATAAAGTATAGAATGGTTCCGTCCGTGTATCTGATATTATTGATGATCTGCCATTTACTTTATAGTTATCGGATTATGAGATGGAGTTTCAAGGTATAAACTGAATCAATTCAAATCAATCCGTGCGCACACCCACGCAAAACTCCATCTCATAATCTTACCACTCTAACACCCATTGTAGTTTCCGCCACTGCTTTCTGTACTATTTCTTCTGAATATATGCATTCCTATCTTGCTTCTCGTTTTATCTGTATTTCTTCTGAAAGCTGGTTTTCTACTTTTACATTGGTGGACTGATTAAAATACAACAACAACAACAACAAAAGGCGCCCAACAGCGCATATATTCCACAGACCAGCGTCAAATTGAACGCAATATTACAGAAATAAAAAATTAATTACAGTACAATAGCGAAAATATGTTAAATATGTTAGAATTAATGAAAAACTGTTTAAAACAATAGGGGCAGAATTGCCTAGGACGAGGACGCATTAGGGAACCAGTAAAGTGCAGGAAAGGTAACAGCACCATGGCGTCAAAGCCTAGGGAAGGCATAGGAGCAGGTGGCAAGTGGGTCATACTATTGCCACCGTAAAAGGAAAGATCCACGCAGGATCCCAAAAAAGCGCAGATTCTAGAGGCGGGGGCCAGACTAGCAACTGGGCCTGCAAGGCAGTCCGAGCTTCATTAAAAAGTGGACAGGCAAGAAGGCGGTGAACAGGGTCGTCAACATCATCAGGGCACACCGAGCAGTTCGGGTGGTCACGTTTTCCAATCCGATGGAGATGAACAGCAAAGTTACCATGGCCTGACAAAAACTGGGTAGCATAGAAAGAGAGAGAGCGAGGGATCTCCGGAATCCGGGGCGAGAAGCAGTAGGTAATCCGACCTTTAGTGGAGCAATCCCATCGATCCTGCCAGCAGTCAAAGATGCGGAGTGCCAGGTACTCCTTGGCATGGGTGAGACTGGGGAAATCAGCCAAAAAAAGGATATCAGCCTCAAATGGGGCGGAGCCAAATTTGCGTAATCCCTTGAGGCAAGTCCTCTTCTGTATCTCAAGGTCCAGGGGAGGGATGCCAGCCAGGATGCCCGCGGCGTCATTAGAGAGGGAGCTGTACCCTTTGCAAACAGCACGGCAACACATACCATAAATGGAATCAAATTTCCTCTTCAAATTAACCATGCAGAGCCTGTGCTGCCACAATTCTGCACCATGGGACACAATAGGGACAATAACAGATTTATAGATACTATGGAGGGAGTCAGTAACGTCCAAATCCCAGGATGCCCTACATTTACATCGGAGAGCATTTATCAGAGCACGCACCTTCTTCCGCACATGGTCTGCATGCTTTTCAAATGTAAGTCGCCGGTCTAGTACAACACCTAAGTACCTTACGCTTGTGGACTGGCTCAATCTTGTATTGCCTATATAGAACATGAGGTCCCGGTGGTGAATGCGTGGAGGCGAACGGTTAACCATGAAGGTGGACTTAGTGGACGATATCACAAGCTTCTGTGAAGCGGCCCATTGCTGTAGGATATCAAGGCACTGCTGGGAGCGCAGGCGCAAGTCAGCCCTGGTGGAGGACGTCACCACAAAGGTAAGGTCGTCCGCATACGCAATGACATCACAGCCCTCAGGAAGCTGTTCCTCCAACAGGACATCTACAATGCAGTTCCAAAGTGTCGGACCAAGCACCGAACCTTGGGGGCAACCTTTCGTCCAAACCTTTTCAACGGTGATGTTGTTCGCAGAGAGTTCCACCTTCCGCCCATCCAGGTAGCTGACGATGGTAGCAATGAGGGCTCCCGATACTCCCTTGTTCCTCAGGGCTTGGATAAGCCCAGGCCACCAAAGGTCATTGAAGGCTCCAGAAATATCAATGAAGATAGACAAAATGTACTTGGGACCAACAACAGAGATCAGACGCTGGTAAGCAAGCAGGGCATCAGTGGTTGATTTCCCCGCAACAAAGCCATACTGATTCAGCGCATGGAAGGGGGTGACAGCATCCAGCAGGCGACAGCGAATAACCTTCTCTAAAATCTTGCCATATTCCGGAAGAAGTGTGATTGGCCTATAGCTTTTTGTTAGTGCCGGATCAGCACTTGGATCTTTCAGCAACACTTTTAAATTACCATGCTTCCAGATAGTTGGAAAATAGCGGATTCGCAGACAAGAAGACATTAGGCGGGTTAGGAGAGGGCCTATCACCGGGTGTATCATTTTGATGAAATAACCTCTGTTGTTGTCTAGGCCAGGCGTCTTTTTGCTTTGGAGGCAGGAGACAATAGCCGCAAGTTCCTCCTCACGGACATCATCTTCAGAGTAGTCAGGGATAGCAACAATAGCTCTCAGGTTGCCATGGAGCATTCTCTGGTGAGCAGTGTTAATCTCAGGAATGTCATCTGGGAGTAGGGAGTGTAAGATGCAAGTTAGGGTATCCCTTATTGTAAGAGTATAGCCATGGTCCAGGATCCGAATTGAAGCAAGAACTCCACGAGCATGGATCTTATTTGTGGCCAAACGATAGGCCACACCCCAGGGGTTTTTGGCAAGATCCTCCTCAACAAACTTCCTCCATGAAGTCTCCTTAGCCTGTACAAGCACCCTGTTATAATCAAGCTTGGCAGACGCCATCGCAGCTGCAAGTTTTTCTCGTTCAGTATAGATCCGGTTTCTATAAAGACACCGCTTACGATACAGGTATATGAGGCGAAAGCGGTCAACTTTCTCCGTCCACCATTCGGGTCGGTGAGGGAACCTCCTTCTGCAGCGGGCATACAGCTTAATGATGGCGTTTAGACCATCAAGGAGGGTAGAAAGGCACGAATCCACAACTGCAGATGAGTTTAGGATTGGCCAATCACAATCAATACCATCCACGAGGCTCTGCAGGGGGGCAGCAATATCCTTCAACTGGATAGTCGATTGGTCCAGGTGGTATAGTAGAGCCAGGGAACCTTGCACAGCAGTTTGGTAACCTTTATAGAGGAAGAAAATTGCACGATGATCTGCACAATTTATGCCATTTAATACGGTCCAATTCAAAGTACGGCCAACCAGGTCAGGAGTGCATAGCGTTAGATCTATGTGGCTACTACCATTCCTAGACTCAAACGTCGGTGGATTACCCGGTTCATTCAATACGCACAAACCATGCGTCAATATGATCTCTTCTACATGTTCCGAGCGCCGGTCACAGAGATGGTCATGCCAGATTGTAGAACGGGCATTAAAATCTCCGCAGAGGTACACGGATTTGCCTTGCAGCTCAGCAAGGGCATTCTGGACCGCAATTAGGTCAGTTTCAATCAGGGATGAAGGTGGAAGGTACACATTGATAAGGTGAAGTTGTAAGGCGCCAGTGGAAATAAGGATGGTGGTAAGGTTTTCAGAAGACAAGTGATGGAGATGAAGGATGTCAAAGCGAGAATCATTGACTAGGATGGCAGAGCGGAATTGGGTAGAGTTGTTTGCAATCAGGCGAAGTCCCATGAGGCCAGGAACATAGTAGCGGTTATTACGGCAACAGTTATAAGGCTCCTGGAGTAAGGCAACCTGGATATTGTGCCGGAAAATGTACCGTATAGTTTCAGCAGTAGCCGCTTTACATTTCTGCAGATTCGCCTGTATGAAGGAAACGTCACTCATTAAATTCAATACTATTGATTAGGTCGGCATAACGGTGGCGGTAGATGGGGCAGGAGGAACTGGACGTATCATGTTGAGTGGAGGTACGGACTCCGGAACGGACGCAATTTGAACAGCAGAACTTAGAGGGAATTTGACTGGATGGGCAGGACTTCGAGGCATGTTCAGTAGAGGCACAGTAGCCACACTGTTCAGGTGACTTACAGTGCTTTGACACATGGCCAAAGCGCTGACAGTTAAAACAGCGGGTAACTCGGATATAATCCCGGACGCGGCAGGAGGTCCAGCCTAGACTGATTCTATCCCAGCCAAGGAGCACCTTCCTAGCTTCAGGATCAACTTGCAGCACCCAGTTATTTGTTGAATCAGTAACCCGTCCCACTTTAAAGGCAGTCTTCATGAAGGAGGCATTAACTGTTGAGGGTAAGAGCTCAACAAGACAGGTTTCAATGTCATTCGGGCCAAACTCTTTCGGAACTCCGTAAACAATGACAGTCGGCCATACCTTCTTAGGCACAGATGCCATCAATCCAATCTCCTCCAGCAGTTTATTATAGGGAAGAGTCGTAATTTCTTCCGTATTTGACTCAATCAAGACTCCATTACGCGCGATCTTAATAATTCGATCTGGCTTGATCTTGAGCTGCCTAGGGGTGAACTTACTCTGCAGAAGTTTAAGAGTGTCATCTGCGGACTTAATCCCAGGGCAGCCATCTTTGGGATAGATCTCAACTTTAAATTTTGGCTGAACAGGAGCGGGCAGACTAGGACGTATAGCTACAGAAGCAACCTGGCTGTAGAGCGGCAGAGACGGGGGCGGCTTGGGGAGGGCTTCCCTAACAGCAACACAAACGGCTTCGTGGATATCCTCCGCAAAAATAGGCTGCACGGAACCAGGATGCCGCCGAAGGTGCACTTTTGTGAAGAGACGCGTCAGATGATTTAAGGTAGTCTGCGCCAAAACCACCGATTGGATTGTAGCATCTCTTCGAGACAGGTTACCCTGCGTACTTTGGATGAAAGTAGCAATGCACTGAAAGCACTTGCCCAGCTGGTCAATATAGCCTGCATGCTCAGCCTCCATAGTAAGGATGGGAAGGGAAGGTTGGGTAAAGTCACCAATCACATCACAACTTGACATAATAATAATAATGAGCCCCGGCCCAAATCTACTCTTGTCAGGCGTTAAATCACAAAATTCAAAAATCAAGAACACTTAAAAATTAGTAAAATGTCAACGGAAAAAAAAAGTCAAACCAAAAAACACGAATTTCTCCTCAACTCCAAGCTTCAGATCGACGAAACCAACAAATAATCGAACCAAAATACCAATATAACGGGTCACAAACGTCTCCAAACAATAACTCTTAAAAAAAATCAGCCAAATTTATCAAACTTGCACGGACAGATGAGATATTATTCTAATGCCTATCACATAGTTTATATGATTATTTTTGAATAACTGCATAAGTTTGTTGTGGCAAACTTTGCTGAATGCTTTATCGTAGTCAAGAATCATACATATTATGCTTGATTAACGTCCATGCATCTTTGTGCCACCACATTGAAAGAAACATGTCCTCTCTTGTTCCAATTGAGTTTCTGCAATCAATCTGAGTATCGCTGATGTTCTTTAAAATATTTTACAGTTGTGGCCCATTGAACCAATTATGAGGTAGTCAGCGCTTTCTTTGGCGTTATATAAGAATAACAATAGAAAAAATAGGTCAGACGATTAAGTTAGAAAAAACAAATCAAATATCAGAAATATCCAGAAGAATAAGTCTAAGCTGTATAGTCGGCATTCGGAAAACTTGGTTACATCCTAAGATGTAAGACATCCGTATTAATCTCAAAAGAAAGTTATTCAACATCTGTATCCTGCCAGTGACAACCTACGGAATGCAAACATTGACTCTTACAAAGAATGGTTCAAATAGACTAAGATAACGCGAAGAGTAATGGAACGAACTATGCTTGGAATAGCTTAAGAGACCGCATAAAAAATGAAGAAATAAGAAGAAGAATAGCAGTGGCAGATGCAATTAAAAGAATAGATTAAGTGAAATTTCGGGACAACAAGACAACAAGAACGAAAATGGATATTTAAAAAATGCAGGAAGACTCCCAAAGCAACGATGAGATGACCTGCAAAGAATAACTGGCAAAAATTGGATCGAAACCGCTCTAAACAGAGAAACATGGAAGCTGTTGAAAGATGCATACATTCAGGAGTGGATAAATGCAAGCCGAAGAAGAAGAATAAATGCTGATTTGAGCCATCCTCTATTATATATTGCATTATACAGATCTTATGGTGGATATATTTGTTATTCCGTAAATAATTTCATTACTTCTGCTGGAACTACACCGGGGCCTGTAGCTTTATCACCCTCCATTAGTTTTACTCCATAAATTACTTCTTCTTTTGTTATAGCTAGACCGTCTCCTTTGTCTGTGTTGCTTTCTATTGCTTTTTGTTGCCCATCTATCTAGTTTTCCTGGGATGTCAGATTATTTTCCCATTTTTATCTAACATAATATAAGCTTCATTTGATCTTCTTATGGCCGCTAGTTCTTTAATCTTCTCGTGTACTTGAAAACAAGTCTTCTATTTCTGCGCATTTGTCTGAATACCACCTTTCTTTATCTTTGCGTATTTTCTTCTTTATTTATTTCTGATATTTCAATTTTTATGTAGTCTTCTAGTTTCCATTAGTCCTAATAATCTCATTTATTCATGGATTAATTTTATAGGTATCTTCTCAAACGAACTGTAGTTTTAAAACCAGTCGGCATTTTTAAGGACAAATGAACGACAAGAAAGAAGCTCTAGAAGTTGTGTGTATTTTAATTAACAATTATATATTTACAAGTACATATTTACAGTTTTTACAATTTAAATACTTACTTATATTATACGAAAATGTTTAAAATTTTCTTTTTCGCATTGCTTTGGTTGTTATCATTTAATTTAATATTTTTTGGGAATGATTGTATTAAATGAATTCGGGCCAGTTGTTCGGCCTCCGACTAAAATCTACTCGATGAAAACCGTACCGTTTTGGTCCAAACGCTGAGATGATTTTTTTTCATTGGATGTCATGAAAAGGTGATTAAATGTATATTTTCAACGTTTCATCGTTACTACATTAAAAAAAATAATTTTTGAACACGAAAAATCAGTTAAAAATAACTTGTAAAATAAGGCAACCAGTCTCACTTGCTTTATGCATTGTTTTCTCACACATTTGCACGTGCCTATAAAAATTGTATAAAGGAAAAAACTTTTAGTTTCATGCTTGTTTTTGGTGCGGTACCGGAACTTGCGGGGGCGGCTTAAAACATTGCAACAAGAATGCTGTGTACGTGATGAAAGCGACACTTATGGCGAGCAGTGCGTACATGAATATGTTCAATTCCGGTTGCCGGAAGCGATTTTTCCGCAGCCATTCCAAAACGTCTGTTTCGGTATACAGATCTCCGCGATATATGCTAGGGAAGCGTTTCCTAAAGAAGACGATTGCAGGAAGCTGCGTCACTCCCCATTTTCGCGCGTAACGGGCATCGGCCATTTTAACAAAAGTTATGTCGAAATTGTCGGCCTCACTGTCGATGTTTTCTAATTTTTCTAAAATTAATCTGCCCTCTTCTGAATTGGTCTCATCTGAAATTTAAAAATTCGTCATTTTGAAAGACGTTGAAGCGATGACTTACAAAAGAAAACGGTGACGAATTCGTTTTCCTCCAAGAGCTTATCGAGCATCTTCCTGTTGACTTCTTCGATTTCATTTTTGATCTCAAAAACGTCTTGTGATGTTAGCCAATCGAGAACTCGATCGGCTTGCATTAAATCTCCTTCGTACACCATGGGAACTTGCTTGCGGAAATAGAGAAGAGCTGGGAGATGGTGAAGATCTTGATCTGCGGCAGCTTCGGTGCTGCAGATTTTCACAAAATCTATACCAAAAAGATCTGCCTCGCCGTCGATTTGTTCCAGTTGCTCTAAGATTTCGTCGCACTCTGGACAATCTTCATCATCTAATAATACTCAAAATTAGCTAAAACGAATCGAAAAAGGGAAGAAATACTCACAATAGAACACTGCCAAAAATGGCGATTCCTTTAAAAGCCTTCCTAACATTCTCAGGTTTACTGATTCAATTTCATCGGCTAATTCGCGATTATCGTCGTCGATGAGCCATTCAAGAACCGATTGCTCATTCTGCAAGTCTCCCTCAAACAACAAAGGATTGCCGTTTCGAAAATACACCAGTGCTGGATATGTTTTGATGCTGTACCGTTTAGCGAGCTGGGGATCCTGAATGCGCACGAGATGAATCCCATAAACGTCGCATTCATCATCGATACGTTCCAAATTTTCAAGAATTTGATCACAGATGTGACAGTTTTGTTTATAAAAATAAACGGATAAGTACTGAGTATCCTGCACGAGATTTTCCAGCATCACCCTCGTTATGAGTTCAATACGATCTTCGGTGCGTTGCTGGATGAGCCATTGTAGAACTTCCTCTTCTTCTGCGACGTCTCCTTCGAAAATCCCACCTATCCCTTTTTCAAAGTACATTAAAACCGGAAAATCCGTCGCTCCGTACTGTTCCGCGATTTTATAATCTTGTGTTTTAACGAACATTATTCCATGGCGTTCGCAGTCGTCGTCAATGTTTTCCAGCTCTTCTAGAATGTGCCCGCATTGTTCACACTCGTCACTGTCTGTGTAAATATAAATAAATAACAATTTAAACCAGGTAAACTACTTAAAAATGCGAGTGTTATAATGGGCTTGGTTAAATTAAGAAAGAGCAAAAAGCAATAAACAAAATTAAAGGAGTCCAAAGTTGCCCAAAAGAAATCAATCGGTCCTACCAAAACTGGGAATTTTAAGCTAAGAAAACTATCAGGTTTAGAGAAAAGTATCGTCGGTTTGCTGTAAGTAATAAAACAAATCAGTTTAAATTACCATTATTCATTAGTTTGCAATACCTTTTCCAAATACTTTATTTTGTTAATGAAAATATTGTGTAAAGGCAAGAATCGGTGATAATGGATAGAAGATATGTTAGATGAGAAACAGAGGTGAGGTAAAATTGATAGCCAAGGTTCTAAATGCCAAACTATCATCGAGCATTGCAATGCCATTTATAAAATGTAATACAAAAGATGTTTTGGATATTGGCAAATCTAAAAACCGACAATACTTTTTATTCAACTTAAAATCTGTACTAAAGGGTAATGAGGGCTGTAATTATACCATTTTCTTGAGTTTCGTTCTGACTTTCTTCATCCAAAGCAATGCGCTGCTTTTGGCCGAACTTGCGTTTCTGCTGATGAGCATTGCAAACGTCGCACAGAGTCTTGTTCCCTGTATAGATTAACTCTTTATGCAATTTAAGCCTTAATTTTATTTTAAAAGCAATACATAAATGAGGTCGAAATAACGCTGCCGCTTAGTAGTCTGTTGGTATAAGCTCAGCGAAGCGCTATTTTTGATTTACTTGAAGCAACAATTTTAAAAGCGTACTTACAAAAATAAATAGCAACCGCGTCCTCGTTCTGAATTAAATTCATCAGCTCCTCCCCTTCGACAGCTTCGATCACGTCGCCAGATGGATCTTTCTGGGTCAAGAGCCATTGCAAAATCTGATGTTCATCGTAAAGGTCTCCCGCATAGATTACCGGCTCCTTCGAGCCAGATTTAAAAAATAAAATGGCCGGTAAGGCGAAAGCACCCAATTCTTTTGCCATACGCTTATCATCAATTTTTACGAAATTGATTCCGGCAGCGTCTGCTTCATCGTCGATGTGTTCCACTTCTGCAAGTACCCTCGGACATTGTTTGCAGTCGCTGCTGTCTAAAACACTTTGGGTAAATATCATAATCTATTTCGGCAAATTCTTCTTACATAAGAATACGGCCACGTAATCCGACCTCTGGCGAATTTTGTTAAACATCTTCCTATTGACCCTTTCGATATGGTCTGTCAGCTCCATATTTTCAGGATCGGTGAGCCAATCGAGGACCTCCTCCTCGTCGTCAATATCGCCGTCGTAATTGATAACTTTGCCTTTGCGGAAATAACTTATTCCAGGGGGATCCCTGTAACCGTATTTTTTTGCCATGAGACGATCTTTCATCTTCACGATTTTAATTCCATATTCTGCAGCCTCATCATCGATCAATTCGATGTGACGCAAAATTCTCGGACTGTCCGGGTCGTCTTCTTTATCTAAAATGACTTGATTTAGCACAAAAAGTAGCAATTTTTAAAATTACATACAAAACATCACCGCTAGGAATTCCTTAGTTTCGATGTACTTGGAGAGGGTCTCTCTGTTGATTTCTTCTATGCTTTCGTCATTTCTTTGGGCGGTCATCCATTCTAGCACTTCGGATTCATCTTTTAAATTTCCTATATGAAATAAACTGGTAATAATAACAATCGAGGCGAAAATTGACAACAACAGAAAGTTTTGGAATGGCTATTGAAGAAGAGTAAGGCATTAATAACTTACCAGTTAAAATAACACATCGAAAGCCGCGTAATACTACGTCATGCTTCTCTTTCTGCGTGCAAATATTGTAAACATAAACTGCACATCAACAATAGAAAACAATTTATTGAATAACAATAAAGATTTACAAGTGTTTCATTTTGTATATAGTAATGTGTTAAATGTGTACGTGCGAGGTGTGCGGCTGTGATAGTAGCGCTGACACCGTACAGCATTAAGTTACAGAAGAAGTCCTCCTGAACACATCTGCAACGTACGCAAACACGTAGAGCACTGTTGGTAAAAAAATGGTTGCATAGAGTTTCAGCTGAATTCAGGAATCCAGTTACCAATGAACGGTTATAAAAATGATAACATGCCTCTAAGCTACTTAAATAAAACAATGATTTGAAATGATGTCAACAACAATGAAGTGAAATGAACACAATATCTATTTACAATGAAAGCAGAAAAGCTGAAGCAGCGAAATGAGTTTCTGAATTTTCGATACATGAAATCATACATGATATTCATTTTTTGATACTCAACACAAAACGTCTCACTCAAAAAGCCTTAGAAATAGCAGTTTTATTAGAATTTATCATCAGTATTATGGGACAGAGTAGGTGGTTCATGGATCGCTGAGATGTTTAACTGCGTTGGCGAACTTCACGTTCCACTATAGAACACGGGTCGAATAGAATCCAGCGGCTACCACCACCAAATATATTTACCAGTCCCAAAAAAGCCCTTCTTCCCTTTGGTTTTGTCCTGCTTGATTGCCGGAGCACCTTTTCCTTTACCGTTGCTGCTTTCTTTCACATTCTCTTTGCTAGTTTTCACCGGCGAAGAGACTTTAGATATGGCTTTGGGCGGAGGAGGTTTTGCGACGGGAGGTTTAGAATCTTTGCGCACAGTTTGCAACGGTTTAGGAGAAGGGGGTCCTTCTTTGTTTGCCGCCTGTTTGGCGAGGTGAGGTTGGGCTAGCTTAGCCAGTTTGGAGGTGCCTTTGTTAGGTTTAGAGGGACAACACTGAAAGGGTTCGAATGACGAGGGTGATGGAAACTGGCCTTTTCCTCCGAGTCCGACGTAGAAGCAACCATCGCCTGCAGCAGGAAACATATTGTCAGAATTCACTCAAAACAAATTCAGAAATAAAGTTATTATAAAGAGCATATCGCGCGAGTTTAGCGGTTAGTAAATAAGACGATACAGAGGAGTGAGTCTGACACTATGTCCTGCATGCAGCGCGGGAGAGGAGACATGCACAGACAAGGATGCCCACTCCAGAAGCGACTACACCCTCTGGAAACTGGCAGGTGATTGGACCACTCACAGTTTTCTACCCACGAGATGGACAGATTACCTGCAACTGGGCCTTTAACCAAATTTCTATCACCACCATTATTCTCTTTATCGTCATCATCGTCCTCATCAGAATCATCTTCGTCTTCGTCGCTTTCGTCGTCGTCATCGTCGTCGTCGTCATCGCCAATATCATTCGAATCCTCGTCACCTAAGACATCATAGCAAACATGCACCTCCCATGCAACACACATCTCCGCTCCCGAAGCAAAAGCGAAATTTCGTATTTGATAAAGATAAAACGTCATTTTTTGAGAAACAGTTACAACAGTTAACATGAAATTTACTAAAATTACTTAGGAAATGCTCTTACTTTTCTGATTTATTAGCCATTCCAGAACTTTGTCCTCGTTTTTAAGGTTACCTACAAAACAATAAAAACATTAGGTTAATATCCGCCATAAAATACTTACAAAACGTTATAAGTGATGGCCTGCTAGAGAAATTATTTAGTCTTAAGGAGGGACGGAATTAAAAAAGGCGCCTTACCATCGTACATGATCGGCACGCCTGTCTCGTAATAAACGAGGGCGGGAAAGCTGAATATTCCAATTTCCGAAGCTAGTTTAGCATCTTTAGATTTGACGAATTGAATTCCATGTTGATCTGTGTCGTCGTCGATGGTTTCCAATTCCTCCAAGATATCGTCACAGTTTTCGCACTTCTCGTCGTAGAAGAATACAGCAAGATGATCGACGTCGTTAATTAAAACCTACAAATTCTCCAGTCAATTTTACAATAATTGCCAGCTTTAAAATATGTCACCTGTAGCGTTTTCCTATCGACACTTTCGATTACATCCGGGGTGGATTCGCGAAGTTCGAGAACCCATTCCAAAATAGCTTCTTCATGCATAAGATCTCCAGTATATATGTCTCTAAACCGATGTCTATAAAATGCCAAGGCTGGCATCGATGGTAAATCATATTCTTTTTTGATCCCATTATCAGAGGTTTTCACAAAATCAATATCCTTTTCTTCACATTCGTCATCGATGTTTTCCAGTTCTTGCAAAATCTTTTGGGCCTTTTTGTCTCCCTCGTTATCTAAAATTCAGAAATGTAAGAAATATTTTGAAAAATGTTTCAAGCTCACAAAAGAACACAACTACGTAATCGTTCTCAGCCAGCATTTTATCCAACATTTTGGTGTTTACTTCTTCAATCCTGTCAGGAATTTCCAAGGTGTCCTCATCGGTGATCCACGCGAGAACCTCGTCCTCATCGTCAATCTCCCCTGAATAAACCAGTGGTTCTTTATTGCGGAAAAATACCAATTTGGGAAAAGCTTTGATTCCATGTTTCTTAGCAGTGGCGGTATCTTCGGTTGTGACAAATATGATACCATTTTCGTCGAGTTCATCATCAATATTTTCCAGTTCGTCGAGGATATTGTCGCAGGGTTCGCCTTCTTCACATTTGCCGCTAAAATAAACAACAACGTATTCGTGTTCCTCGATTAGATCTTCTAGCATTTCATCCGTAACTTCTTCGATGGTTGCAGTATTTTTTTGTTCAATAAGCCAATGAAGTACTTCATTTTCATTCATAAGGTCGCCCTCGTACAAAGCTGGAATTTTATCTTCGAAGTATAGCAACGTTGGCAGATGGTCGATTCCAAATTCTTTTGCTTCGGCGTCGTTATCTATGCGGACAATGACGATTCCTTCTTTCTCCAACTCGTCGTCGATATTTTCCAATTCGTTAAGTACCCTAATGTCCTGCTTGTCATCCTTGTCATCTGTAATGAGGTAAATTATAACATCAATATTGTTGGTTTATGTTTGCGCATTTGCTGTTTAGTTTAGTAAAAACTAAATTACAGCATTTTATACTTTTTGGTTTTGTTTTTGAGTTGCATTAGAAATATTATAAATGATTCAGATGAAGAATACCATTGGCTTCTAGAAATGTTGGTAAGTGCCGAACTTGAGTAAATTTATCACAAAGAATAGTATATTATTGTCATTTCTAAAAGGTAAGAAAAAGTGAGCAACTCTCAAAAGCATCTGTTTGAGTGCACACCTGCAGTTTGAATTATTTTTGGCGTTTAGAATTTATAAGATGAAAAATTCAGATAACTGTTGCTCGCAATGTTCAACAATGCATACATAACTTATTACAGAGTAGTTAAAATTGATCAAGAGACAATAAGATTTCCTTTATCATGAAAACAATGTTAAAAAATTGAAGAGCTTTCATCATGAGAATACATATTGCTTTTAGTTATTTTTTTCTTCAAGAAAAATTCTTAGGAAAATAAGTCCACAGCAGAGATGAAGCGAAGTGAATATATTGAATCAGGACCACCATCCTTTTGCACGAAATTATTTCTAAGGTGACAAAGTAAAATATAATAAAGGGTATTTTAGCTACTTACAGAAAAGTACTGCAAGATATTGGGTGGTCTCAATCAGGCGGTCCATCATTTCATCAGTAACTTCTGGAATTTCCGAATGCCTTTTCTGGTGCAGCAGCCATCCCAACAATTCATCTTCTTTCATTAAATCACCTTCGTAAACGTGAGGAATCTTTTTCTCAAACAATACTAATGTTGGAATTACATCTATCCCGTATTCCTTGGCCTCATTGTCGTCATCAATTTTTACGAAAACAATTCCGTTTTGGTCACATTCATCATCTATGTTTTCAAGTTCGACCAAAGTCTTCTGACTCTTCTTCTGGTCTTTATCATCTGCGAAAATATGTTTAAAATTTCCTAAAAGAAAATTTAAATGCATACGTACAGAAGAGAACAGCGACGTATTGGAATTTATCAATGATAATATCCAACATTTCGTCATTGACATCTTCAATTTCGTCAGATTTGAATTGATGTTCCAACCACTTCAGAACTTTTTCTTCTTCTTCCAAATTTCCTTCGTAAAGCATTGGGATGCCCTTTTCGAAGTAAACCAATGCCGGAAGTTTTTCGATACCGTATTCTTTAGCTTCTTCGTCGTTATCGATTTTTACAAAAACGATACCGAGCTGGTCGCATTCGTCATCGATATTTTCTAATTCGTTGAGGACGCGCTGAGACTTTCGATCGTTGTTATCGTCTATCATAAAATAAATATATAATAACTAATACATCATTGAAACAAACTTACAAAATAGGACAGCAATTGCCTTTCCATCCTTGATGAGTTTGTCTAGCATTTCGTCAGTAACGTCCTCGATTTCGTCTTTTTCAAGCTGCTGCACCAACCATTCCAAAAGCTCTTCTTCTTGCTCGAGGTCACCATCATATACGTTAGGGATACCCTTCTCGAAATAAACCACAGATGGTAACGAATCAATGCCAAAATCTTTAGCGGCTGTGTGGTCATCAATTTTAACAAACTGAATTCCGTGCTTATCGCAATCATCATCGATTTTTTCTAGTTCTTCCAATGCCAGCATCGAATCGTCAATTCCATGATCATCTGAAAATAGTTTTCTTTAACCTTGTTTTACCTATCTTTCCGGTTCATTTGCCAGCTTAATATCAAGTGGATATTTTCGTTCTATTTCTTCGTCAAAATAATTGATATGAAGGATCAACATACATACATACATACTCGAAGAACACTTTTTCCAAAATATTTTAGTGGAATTAATGAAATTGTGAACAGTAGTTTGGGCCTCCTTTAACCTTAGTGCCATTCTTTGTTTAAACACAAATGAAATGTAAAGAAACTTACAAAAAAGTACGACTAAATTTTCAACGCTGTCGATGAGTGTAGTTAAAGTTTTTGAAGTAACATCTTCGATGACATCTTCTTCATCTCCTGTACTTTTGTGTTGGACCAACCACTCCAAGACATCCTCTTCCCTGGTTAATTCGCCTAAAATTAAACGGTTGTATTCGGGGTTGAGAACTGACTGGATCGAATTTTACCATCGTAAATAATGGGTATTTGATGGCGGTAATACACCAACGCTGGTAGTTCACCGAGATTGTACTCCTCTGCCAAAGATTCGTCATTTATCTTAACAAAACCAATTCCCAACTGATCAGCTTCGTCGTCGATATTTTCTAATTCTTGCAGCACTTTTGAGCATTTTTTGCATTCTGGCTTATCTATAGACATATGACATGATGTAAAGTAATGCAAATAAAAAAGCATACAATTAGGGAATAATCTCAAAGCGTTATTCATTCTATTAGTGAGCAGGTTTTTTCGCTGAAAATTGGAACATCCTGACCGTGACACGCAAAACTGTTAAAAATCCAGCCAGGGTCTGGTGGAAAATTAATTGCCATTAATTATGTTCATACACAAATAATTTGGCGCAGCATATGTCGTAATGCACCGGCTAGGATTTGGTTTACGACAAGATATAATTAGCCCAGCGGCTTAAAACGTGGTTTTGATCAGTGCATCTCGAGTTTTATGAACTTGCTTGAAAGTTCGGGCTGGTATTATTTTAAGATGGATGAAATTACAAATAAAAACGGGACAATTTTACCAAATGAAATCTGGAATTGTTAAAATTATATGGATGTTATTTTAAGTCTTGTGCCTTTGTTGGATGAGAGCAACACATGCGCTGTGCTAAAATATTTGGCTCGCAAAATCAACGGTTGCTTAACTACTGAATCACTCCACTTTCAGTTTCATATCATTAATGAAGACATCAAAGCGCCATTAAAATCTGAACCCTTGGTTAATTTTCAACAACACTTTGCTGTTACTTACTGACTCCCGAACGGGAACATGTGCTTGTATCAGGACCTGTAACACGCACACAACACACACACTTGTTACACCCGACTAAAAAGTGCTTAATCACATAGAATTGACAAAGATTTGATTAAACAGTACAATCAATCGGCTTATATCGGTTCGTAAAAATTAAATTTAGATGTGTTAACGTCTACTGGAGGAAGTTAAATTGGCAGACGATACGTAATTAGCACAAAGGATTTACGTTACGCTCTGACGCAGTCTCCAAATCGGCTTTAAGAGCCTCAAGTTAAGTTCAAATTGCGAAAGTTATATTTTGGCAAACCATTATATAAACTTTCCTTAAAGAAATAAACTCCCACTGCGTTTTCTCATAAAAAATTGACGTGGGGTAAAAGAAAATGAAAAGAGACGATGATTAAACTTCCAAAATTAAATTTATGCTCTCCAACGAAAACATTGTCATCGTGGTGCTAAATTGATGTACCGTTTAAAAAATCACACAATTACAAATCTAAATTTACGTACAAATACCAATGGCCAAAAGCATTTTAGTAAATTTCCTAGAGTGAGCAACATTGAGAATAAGGCGTACTTACAAAATAAAACAGCTACAAAATCAGTCTCTTGTACAATTTTTTCTAAAATACGGGCGTTTACTTCCTCAATGCGGTCGGGTAAGTCCATTGCTTCTAAACTAGTTAAAAAGTCTAAGACGTTCTCTTCATCCATCAAGTCACCTATAATAAAACGCAATTGTGCATCCGGAATAAATCGTTGGGAAAGATTAATGTTCCGATGAAAAATGACTTTTTGAAATTGGCATAAAAATGTGCCCCGTCATGATTTATTAAGATTTTCTCGAAAGGCACCGTTACAAGTAGGTTTTGCTGTACTCGCGAAATTAACTCGTCCTGAAGTGAGTAAATTTAGATTTTTAAAGAAATAAATTTGCTGTGTTTGCTGACACAATAAAATAGTATTATCGCAAGCTCCTAGATACATTTTAGCAAGTCTATTTTTAACATCTCTTCGAGACGGCCATTCGGAACGAAATTCGCTGTTTAATGGCAATAAAATGATTGCGATTTGGGTGAAATTACCTTCGTATATGATCGGTTGCTTTTCCCTAAAGTAAGTGAGGGCAGGAAAATTTTTAATGCCATACTGTTTGGCCAGTCGTTTATCGTTAATTTTAACGAAATCCACCCCAAAGGAGTCTGTGTCGTCGTCGATCTGCTCCAATTCTTGCAGCACGCGATCGCACGTGGTGCAGCTGCGAGCATCTAAAACGCAAAGTTATTGATAGAAGAAAAAAAATCGCAAAAAAATTGCAAAAAAGTGAGCTTAAAACGGTCCGCATTTTCATTTGAACTCGTTCCAATTTATCTGGTTAAAGGTAAAATAGTGTGAAGGTGGCATATCAGAAATAAAATTAATGATGCCTGTTGCATCACAACGTGAGGGAGTACGTGTAACAATGAACATTCCTACATCCAGCACGACCCGCAGACAGCGGGCTACTGTCGGACGCTCCAAATCGGGATATGGTATTCTCTCCCAGACCGACACTCTACACTCACTGACCGTCACAAACTTAGCTCGTCCTTTTGGTTAATAAACTTTTTGACACTTGGTATCATTCCAGCTCGTATGAAACTGTTTTTCTTAAAACTACTTACACCAGAACACAGCTACGTAGTCTTTTTCACTTAGTATCCTTTCCAGTTGCTTGGCATTGACCTCTTCGATGACGGGCTCTTGGGGGGTCGGGGCGCGCTTGGCCGCCGCCAGCGCAACGAGCAGCAGCCACCACCACATGCTGCCGTCCACTGAACGGCGATCTCGACGCCGCGACGCTTTCCGACTCCCACCACGGCCGTACGAGCTAAACCTGGATGGCTCCCACAACTTTTACACGTAATTACTTGAGCACAGTAGGCAATTTGTTTTTCCTTCCGATAATACTTAATTGGAAAATTTGAAACTCTTAATTTGTACAGATTTTAATTAAATTATTTAGGTGGAGTTCGAGAATGTTTTAAAAAAATGTGTGATGATCGCTGAATTAAATAGGTACATATGTTTATTTATTTATTTAACAATAAAGGTAGATTTCTATTTTACAAAAACGTATAAAAAATCGCACATTGAAAATTAGAAACTTACCTGCCCATTAAATTTTGTATTTTTAAATTTATCTGTATTTGATTGAGTAATGCTCAAAAGAATTCTGAATTGAAAATTGAACGTTCAGCCAAATTGGAACATATTTTTATTTTTTAAGGAACATAGATGGATTCCATGGATAAAACAACAACAGGACTATTTAGAGCTGTCGTAAACAAAGTCATGATTGCCAGAATGATCGCCAAAATTCGGTAACAGATGCAACACCTAGAGTCTGTTCACGAACGCCTTTCTACTTTATCGCAAACCGGATCTAAGGTTGGGAGCTTCCAGTGCTCCAAAAATTTCTTTCCGCTGATTCTTAATGCCCTCCAATATTCAAAAGCTTTATTATTCTATCTTTATTCTTTTTACTCTAACGACTTTTTACTTTTTACTTTTTTACAGTGAGTTAGGTTTACAACAAAACCGAAAAACCCGTTCGCGGATAGACTATAAAGAAGAAGGTGGAGTGTATTTTATTTAAACTTGTGCAAATATATATCGTCGGGTTACTGCAAGAACCAGATAACTCCATTCTATGCATGCATTAGTTTAGTGGGTCTCTAGGCTTCAAAATTATTATCGAATGCACAACCAAGACAAGATAAGTGTTTGAAAGTGTGAAACATAGCACGTTTAACACTTTCGAACACTTGTCTTGTTTTGACTGTGCATTCAATGACAATTTTGAAGCCTAGAGACCCACTAAACTAATGCATGCATAAAATGGAGTTATCTGGTTCTTGCAGTAACCCGACGATATAGGATATGTATTAATTAGCAATTGAACTGCTCGTAGCGATATGCTTCCCCAATTCATACACACCCTGTATTTAGAAACTTGTATACTGAATCTTTCTGACGTTTTACCCATTGGGTACATATTTTCATGTTATAATTTATATTTGTATGAGTTTCTATTACTTTAAAACAACTATGCACTGAAACTAAAATGCTTATAATTAGGTTTTCATTTTTTAAAATTTATGTACCTATGTAAGAAAAAAAATGCACAAGTTGTGCATAACGTTTTGCAATTCTAAATAAAGAATCAAGATAATGGACAAAAATAAAATCTATTTTCAATAAGTACTGCAAAATACTTCTTATGTTTCATTATGTTGTTAGTCTGACATACCTATATGTATCACACTTTTAAAAATATAATGTTGCAGCTAGTAAATATTTTGGTTAGAAATGCAGAAGTAAATAATTATTACTAATTATTTTTATTATAATGAACAGAATTTAGAAATTTTATTAAATTGTTTTATCTTATTTCAAATTATGTATAGTTTTAATAACGAATTTAATTTACGTGTTGTAGTTATTAACGAAATTGAAATGTTATGAATAGTGAATAATTTAGTAGTAGTATATTTTTGATATTAAGGGGGTTGGGTACGTTAGGCAGCTTCCATAAGGAACAATGTATTACTTAAGACACTTTTTTCCAGAACCGTTCAACGGATTTCAACCAGATTTTGCACACATTTAAATTTACGTCTTTCTGAGCTATTGAATAAAGATATTCTGAATTTTTTTTATTTTTTATACTCAAAATCGTTATTCAAAAAAAAAATTAAAAAATTACACTGTAGAATTTTTTTAAGCAAGTTCCACAAATAATTTTTGAAATTCCTCTATTCAATCGCTTCAGATGTACATGTTTTACGACACAAAAAAATTTCAAGGCTCTAGCTTTATCTGTCTCGTAGAAAAATGTACCTAAGCGTCTACTTTTCAGGAAAAGCGAAAAACTAATTGATTGCTCTGTGTAAATTGCACGACTTTTCTGTCTTTGTCCTCAAATTTGAGAAACTTTTAGTTATCAGAACTCTCGGAATAGAATAGTTTTGCTCAGAATATAATGCAGTTATTAAATGTGTAAAAACAAAAAATTAAATTTTTTCGTATCCGACCTTCTTACGGTCTGGGAAATTTACATATTTAATTTAAGACGTAATTTGAAAACTGATACAACGGTGTTACTTATGTGCAACTTGGTGTAAATTAGTTTTAAATTACATGTAATAAATACAAGTACTACAAAGAAACCTACAAACAGCATTAGTTAGTTAGTTGTTCGGTAATCTTGCAGCAATGAGCAACATTATTACCGATGTTATAATTATCGGAGGTGGTTTGGTATGTAACTTTTTAAAACTTGCAACTTTTTCATTAAATTTCCTTCAGGTGGGTTCATTAAGTGCCTGCTTTATGGCGAAACGCGGATATAAAGTCACACTGTACGAACAGAGAAGCGGTATAATTCATTCATATTTAAGGAAAAAATGTTTTTAAAAAAATCCTTTAGATTTAAGGAACGTCGATTTGCTCCGAGGAAAGTCCATAAACTTGGCTTTATCAAACCGAGGTAGGAGAGCTTTAAGATTTATTGGATTAGAGGAAAAAGTGCTAAAGAACACCGTTCCCATGAAAGGTCGCCTTCTTCATGGTTTAAACGGCGAAACACAATCCGTACCTTACGACTCTTCGACAAACCAAGTGATTGTTTCATATTTTTGCTTCGTTTTATGAATAACTTTTATTTTAGTGCATTTATTCAGTTGGACGAAATTTCTTAAATCGGGCTCTCCTGTCAGGTTTGTTGGTGGTTTAACAATTTTAAAGCTCCTTTGGGTATGTTTTAGAGGCTGAAAAGTACCCAAATATAAAATTACATTTTGAACATAAATTGATAAACGTGAATTTAGACGAGGGGACTGTTACAATTCTTGAGTATGTTGAAAAGTTTATTTTGAGTGTTAAGTGGGAGTACTTTTCAATGGGATCTTTAGGGCGAATACAGCAAAACTGTAACAACTTTTCCTAGCCAATTTTTTGAGACTAGTTCAAAGTCTTAAAAAAGTGTTCACTTTGAGTTGTAGATAAAAATTAATTATTGTGATTTGTAACCATGCTGTCACAATGGTATATTTTAACGAGATTTTTAAGTAGTAGACGAAAACAAAAATTTTGGTGACGCTTCATTTCGGAGACATCCTGCATGTACAGGGTGAGTTAAGTTTTACCGCCCGGGCCATAATACCTATTAAAGATTGAAGGGAAAGTATGCAATTTACGTGTTACATCAGTTGAAGTTTACACTTTAGATTATTGCCACAAGTTTTCCAAATTATTTTTATTTGAAGCCAAAAAAGTAAAACAAAGAGTTTTGGGTAAAATTTCCATATTTGGTTTTTTATTTCAAAATTTGTCAAATTATTCGTAGAATTAATATCTGCAATTAGATTCGTAAAAAAATGATTGTTTTTTGAGTTAAATCAAATTTAACATAAAGCACGAAAAATACTTTTATTTATGACTTTCCAACAATGGATAATACGGTCTACCGCGTAACAATACCTCATGATGGACCCATAAAACTGAAGAGCACGGCGTTTTAGTTGTTACCAGACCCGTATTCTGGAATTTGTGAGAAAAATAAAATAAGTTTTTAATAGGTAAAAAATGTTCATCTTCAGCTATTTTTTCTTTGGCCCAGCGACAAAAAATCAAGCGGTTTTCAAAATCATCACCGTGCAGTTCTTGGTGAACTTCCATGTGATATGGATGGAATTTATGGGCTTTTAGTATTTTGCAAACACTAGATTGGCTAATACTGATTTGCGCGCCGATTTTTCTAGTGCTAATATTCGGATCGTTATCCACCATATTGAGCACTGCCGACTGATTTAATTGATGGGTGGTTGTTAGGTTAACATAAACTTTCCTTTTATGTTTTAAAGTTGCGGTCGTTAATACGTTATCCACTAGTTCGGAAAAAATTTTCCTACTTAGATGCGGACCTTCTGGAAATCTTTCTGAATAAGTGGTGGCGGCTAATGCTGCATTTCGCATACATTCCCCATAAATTAAAAGCATTTCAAGCATCTCCTCAAGTGAGTATTGAAATGGCATAATTATATCTGAACTAAACACAAATGTTCACTATTGCACAAAACAAAGTTTTAAATTTCACTTTTTACTAACGATGTTTAACCGTTGGAAGATTTGTTGCGAATGTTTCTTTATTCACAAAGTGACCTAGGGTTGTGACCAGGGCTTTTAAACTTTGGGTGAGTTAATCAATTTATTTTATGGGAAGGTTCAATGACCGATAGGTATATTGACTTTGCAGACGGCAAAATTAAAACACAAAATTGTAGACAGATATACTAACGAAAATTAGAAGCTGATAAGCGATTTTCTTATCAAGTTTAAAATCTAATATTGCAAAAATTATTTTTTATTATGATTATAATTACCGTGTAGCTGTTAGTTACGATGTTGTGAACTTTTAAAGAAATAGCGAAGACCCTTATTTCGGTCCTGTAAAATGTAACGTTGCACTTTTTAACTTAACTTTATGACTATCATAAATAATCAGTCAAGTAACCAAAACCAATACCATTGTTAGATGGATTGGTCAGCTTATGTCGTAGATCATTTAAAAAAATACCCTCTAATACGGAAATGGCTTTATTTAATGAACGCAAATTAGTAAAATTATTTCAATTACACTAAATTGTGTGAAAATATTTTACTGTTCGTTCATCAAAAAAACTAATAAATTGAACAATTAGTAATGGAAAGAAAGCCAAAATTTTACCCGATTAAAAAAAATTTATTTTTTCTTGGTCACTATGTACCTTAATAATATAAAATTACTCATGCAATTTATGAGAATTGACAAATTATTTTAAAGGCCTATTTTGCCACAGGCGGTAAAACTTAAATGAAAATCATAGATCATTGAAAAATATGCTCGTGAATGGTGTTAACGCCTATTAACATTTAAGTTAGAACAAACGCTTTTGAAAATTTAGTTGCCGTCTCTGAATTGAGTTAAACAGTTAAACAGTTAAACAGTAGCTTGTAAAATTGTTTATAGTTTTGTTCTGTTTGGAATATAGATCCCATAGAAAATAACTCGCACAGTAAATGATTAATTTAAAATTGTTTATTTAGACTTTCCACTGGAGGCACTTTTGAAACCACAGCAACTCTAATAATTGGTGCTGATGGAGCTTACAGTGGATTGCGACGTGTAATGCAGCAGGCGCCATTATTTAATTTTAGCCAAACTTTCATAGACCACGGTTATATAGAGCTGAGCATTACACCAGATCGTGGTGAACTTATGACACCAAATCATCTTCATATTTGGCCCAGAAATCAATTCATGATGATTGGACTGCCGAATTGTGACGGCTCGTGGACCGTGACACTTTTTATGCCGTTCGACAAATTTAAAAAATTGGATACTCCCGAAAAGTGTCTTGATTTTTTCAAACAAGCATTTCCGGATTCTGTATCGCTGCTCGCACAAGATCAACTGTTGGATGATTTTTTTAAAGCAAAACCGTCCACTTTAATTTCGGTTAAATGTAACCCGTGGTACAATCACGGGCGGTTTGTGCTTCTAGGTGATGCTGCCCATGCGATGGTGCCTTTTTATGGACAAGGTATGAATGCTGGATTTGAAGATTGTTTAGTATTGGATGAATTGTTGACGATACATTCCGGAGATTCTAAATCAGCACTTCAAGCATTTGGCGGTTCTCGTACGGAGGATGTGCAAGCCATGTGTGATTTAGCAATGTACAATTACACAGAAATGCGCGATCTGGTTACCAAATCTTCTTATCATTTGAGAAAGAAATTCGACGATTTATTATTCTCATTACTTCCAAATATTTGGATACCACTTTACAATTCCGTCACTTTTAATTGTATGGATTACAAAGAATGCATTAAGAACAGAAAATGGCAAGATAAAGTAAGATGGTATTAAATTTACAAAGACATCATTTATTTTGATGTTGTAGGTGATTAGAAGAATCATTTGTGCATTACCAATTTTTATAGCACTTGCACTTTACAGTTTCATAAATTTAATGATTATGAAATGAAGAAGTTTACAAATTATAGCAAATTTGTAAACAATCTGCATATTAGTATAGCTATAGTCATC
Organism: Dascillus cervinus; assembly: GCA_949768715.1. Classification (NCBI taxonomy): domain Eukaryota; kingdom Metazoa; phylum Arthropoda; class Insecta; order Coleoptera; family Dascillidae; genus Dascillus; species Dascillus cervinus. The sequence continues at coordinate 11,685,212 of OX458316.1, read as the reverse complement.
AAAGATGATTGATTTATGATGTAAGTTTAGGTTTTCAGCAAAGAAATATATCGTACACGTTAATCCAAACAAAATAGTTAGGCCAAGACAAATAAATAAACTTTTAAAATTTTCGGTAGTTTCAAAATCCAATAGTCAAAAACTTGGTTACTTCGTTATAATAGAATGTGGAAATTAAAAGACAAAATTGAAATTTACTTTCAATGTAAACAACATTTTATTATTGATGAAAATATGGTTTTAGTAAAATAAGTGATACTGAAACGTGTAGGTTTAAAGCAGACAAAGAAAAAATGTCCATAACTGGATTTACTCTCCAAGTCGAAGTTTTAACATTGATCTTGTCACTATAACTAAGTTTGACTGTAGGTATTTGAATTGTTGCACGTGAGAATAATGTATTTGCCTAAATAATTGTACATTTGAGTAAGTAACTGATCCATAACTCAAAATTAAATAAATAAACGTTTAACAAATGTAAAAAAGAATTTATTAACATTAATACCATTAAGTACAGCCATACATCAACACAATAGGTTCGTATAAAATTCAAAATTATCAACAATCAGTTCATTTATTTAGCAAATAAATTAACACTTAACTATTTCTATTCTAACATAAAGGTACTATCCTCCGGATTTTCCAGATAATTATGTTTTTGTTCCTCAAAAAATGTAGTAAGATGCTTCATAAACTTTTCGTGGACGCTATTTATTTGTTCCTCAGTAGGATGTTCGACTTTTTCTACTTCCAGCGGCGTTCCAACTATAATGTAATCGTTAATTTATTAGTTTAAAAAACAATTCGAAAATCTTACCGACTACAGTCACCGGTCTTCTTTGTGGTATTATACCGAAAGAATACTGGAAAAATCCCCGTCCTATTAGAATAATAGGTGCAATTCCGATTATTTTTCTCAGCCATTCCTGAATCTTGTGGAGCAATGATCCGTCTGGATTTCCAACTTGATTGAACAGGTCGGTTTCTCCAAAAGAAATAACGGGCACGAGAGGAGTGCCAGCTTCCAACGCGAGTTTTACGAAACCTTTTCTATTCTTCAGGATGAGCCTGTATTGGCCAGGTCGACAGAAATACGATTCCTTTACACCACCAACAACTAACAGGGCGACTTTACCGCCACCGGGAGCATTGAGGATCCATCGTAACGACTTGGCTGATGAACTACAGCCACCCAACGAGAATGCTAGCTCGCGGAAAAATGGCATGTGAAAATGCTGCGCCAAAGACAGCACATACGGTTTATGTTTGGGGAATAGATCTTTGAAACCACCAACATTCGTAGCGAAAGCGTTAAAGGCTCCCACTGACAAAACTCCGTGCGGAAAGCAACAAAATAAGTAATTTTTGTCGGGATTTAAGTCGACCCACGGAATGCGTTCCAGTTTGAGTGGGAAATAATCACGGAAATATTGCCACCAGGCCCAACTTCTAACCCATTCCGACCGTCTGCCACCGGTTTCACAAGTGGCTCGATCGATTACCCAAGCCCAGGATACGTATAGTAGTACTAACCAACGAAGGGAAGTAAAGAAAACTAAATACATTGCAAAAAAAAATCCGATAAAACCTCCAAAGGCCATCGTGACAAACCACGTGGCGGCCGCAAATGTTTGAAGACGTCTTTTTAATGGAATGTTTAATGGTGCGAATCTTATCCCGAACAACTCCATCTGAAATAGCAGAAATTCACAATTAACAAAATAAATTAAACACATAACTCTCATGTATGGGATGAAAAGTTATATAATTTAATATTAGAAACAATTTAATTTTTGAGTTTACGGAAAAGTATTGTTAAATGTAGTTTTTGAAATGAATAGACCAGAGTAGAGCTGGCTACGTTGCCTTTAATTTACATTACATACAAATAGTACAAACGTACAGTCAAACCTGTATAAGAAGGAACTAGCCAGGTTTCCGGCTTATCCAGGTTTGACTGTATATGTGATAATTAAGTAATAATAATATTATAATTGAAACTATAATTAAGTTCCATTAGTAATGTGGATATACATTGATACAAAGAATTAGCAGGTTGGTTGTATGAACATCTATTATATGAACCATCCACAATAGTGAACAGCATACTACGTTCTAAAGAGTGAATAAGATCAATTTCGATTATGTCAACAGCCTGTTTCGATACAAAAATCTTGTCCTCCGTGAATGTATACATACAGGCAGAACAGAAAAGTGTTCACATTATCAAAAGAAGGTTTGGAGCGAAAGAAATATTTATTTTTAATTTGTAACGAATTACTGATATGTATTACCAAAATGTAGGAAAGAACATTCCAAAAACGTTTGTCTGCAAAGAGAGTGAAAACCCAAATAACGCAATATTTGAATACACTCTAATTGTGGAAAATCATGAATAAAACCACTGTTACGTTACTTTCGATTATGCAAAAAATTCAATTTTATCAAACCCCTGGTTTTTATTAGTTCATACTACTGTATAAAGAATATAAAGCGATATTTAAATAAAGGTGAAATTAAAAAAGTTTAATTTTTGGCAAGTTCTTGCAACTACGGTAAGGTCCAACATAAACGCTGATATTCTTAATGCAGTTTAAAAATTAAATGATAAGATACAAATAATACCTACTCGGTAAAACGCCATGACCTGTCCGATAAACTAAAGAAATCCTTATTTAGTTGATAATTTATTACAATTCTAAATTTGCTCATCTTTTTAAATTTTCAATATTTTAGTGAATGCAAGCAGTACTTGCAATTGCAAAACTGCAAACTGATACTTATTACATTGACGTTTTTATTATATAATGTAACCCACATCTCTTTGTTCATGAATGATGTAATCGATGAATGTTACAGAACTTGAGTAAAATTGCACATAAAATAATAAACTCTACTTAGATATTACCAAATTTTAACATATCCATTATATGCATTTAAAGGATGTTTTCGTACGATAGGTATATGTACCGGTATTCACAAAGTTGTGACGTCCTGGTCGGCTAAGGATTGTAAAACGTATGTCCGTTCTTTCCTCATATTTTAATGAAATTTAACTTTTGTCATATTAATTATATACAAGTAAAGACACACGTTTTACAATCCACTGCCACTCGGGGCGTCACGACTTTTTGAACATCCAATATTTATAAAATTATCACTGTTAGGTACGTTAAGTACTAAAGTAATTTATTATTTACCTTAAAATTAAATTAAAGTTTCGTAAAGCACTTTAAGTATTCACTTTAATTGTTACGAATAATATGCATTAAATTACTGAAATTACACGAAATAGCAATTGGCGTTAACTGGTTAAGATAATAATGATTGTGACTGATGAATATAAGTTCGATTCCGCTAGACAGCTAATTTTAATCTTTAATTATTTTCAAAGAAATTGTCATAGTCATGATATAATTGTTGGTATGAATAAAAATCTATTCTTCTGATAATTAAACTTTGATCCACATAATTTGCATGAATCGATTACAATATTCTAAAGTTCTTTTTTTCTTTCACATATTGTTGACCTTTTCCACGAGATAATCAGAAAATTATTATCGTAATTTTTTCTTCAATTTGTCAGTATAATTCAAAAATTATAAATAATTGTAAGGATCGAGTTTATGTTTGTTTATTATTCATAAAATTCCATATTTTGAATAACAAAACAAAAAACTAAATAACAGTAACAACAGTAATGAATATTATGAAAATGTGTATAAGAAAACATTTACAATAATGTCGCCACCTGCACAGTTTGAACAATTTTGGTAGTATTTATAGTTAGTGTAAGTTTGAAGTAAAATTTATTTTAACTGTCTTTAGTTTGCAGTGACATTAAAAAAAGACGTGGTTTGTTAGGTAGGTGTATTAGAAAATAAGTAAATGACTACCTTACCGAATATCGTCCAATTTGTAGTACATACAAACTAAAGCACATGAGCAGCCGAGTTTTACTAATATTACAACCCACTAGAAGCCTTCAATTAAGATTCATTTCCGCTAATTCAATTATTATGTCTCAAGCTCTTTAACACGTGTTGTAATGTAATTATTGTTTTAATAATACTACTGGGTGAATTAAAAATTTATAATATTTACATCATGCAATTGATTCCTCGTTGAAAATCAAGCAAAAACTCTAATATCAATTTAGAATTAACCGTTTGGTCATGGAATTATTTGTTAACTGTTAAGCCTTGTTAGTAGTTTGAACAGTTTTGTAGCAACAAATTAGTCATTAATTTCTATAAAACGTACACGTCCAAAAATAGTTATTTCACAAATAATTGGATTAATAGCAATGCTTCTTTTAATTTTTTGAAATTATGTAAAATTAAAACGTTTTTCTAATATAAACGATACTTTACGTCATCGAATATGCGAAACCTGTGTAATTGCATGTGATTAAAGCTAATTATACAGGTTTCTCTCTATAATTTACTGAAAAATACCAAGAAGATATGTACAGTGAAATCTCCCTTGGGCGGACACCAACGGGACCGACTAAAAGTGTCCGTTCAAGAGGGGTGTCCGCCTAAAAGAAATATAAAAATAAATCGGTTTTTAATGAAAACTGTAATTAAAGAAATTGCGACATTTAAAACGTATATGTAAATGTTTTTAAAATAAACAAAAAACTTAAAACTTAAGGAAAAAATAAGGATTTGTTACCTTACAAAATACATACAAAATATAACAGAATATACTAATGCATAAAATGAAATGAAATATCACTTTAATGACGCAAAAATTCATATGTTGTTGTTTGTCTCCTTTTTTTCTTTAAAATGGCGTCCAGAAATCGTACTTCTAATTTGGAAAGAAGCTCCAAAGACTCTGTATCTCCGTGATCTTCGGCAAAACGTTTAAGCTGATTGGTTAGGGTAATAGCTTCACCATAATTTGGGATAGCCTCTGTTGGTACTGGAACCTTCGGAAAGTTATTGTATTTCAACTGGATTTTCAATTTCTAGTCTTGAATCTGGATCTTCAACATACAAATTTTCATCTAAGTTCAAAAAATCATTAAGGTTTTCATTGTCAGTCAATTCCAACAAATTCTTATGTTTGAGGATATCTGCAAGTGCGTTAAGTGATAAGTCATCTTCTGGATCAGATGTAACAGCCTCAGTGAACTGGTCTTCACTTTGCATATTTTCATGCTTAAATCCTGCTTTACGGAAGCAATTTTTAACGTTTTCCTTGGTCACTTGGTCCCAAGCGGTTTTTGCAAAGTAAACTGCATCCAATGGCGTAATTTTCTTAATTAACTCAAAAGCTGTACCAGCAGTTTCATTACTAGCAGGTGTTTTAATATTAGACTTGGGTAATAAGTTTTGAAATTTTTTATAATCCCCTGGTCTAGTGGTTGACAAGCTGATGTACAATTAGGGGGCAGAAACAAGATTTTTATATTTTTTAATTGGACGTCTTTTGGATGAGATCCCGCATTGTCTAAAAATAAGAAAATGTTTCTTTTTTCTTTTGCCATTTTCCAATCTAGGTCTTGCAACCATAATTTGTCCCGTCATCCAAGCTTTTTTATTGTCTTTTCCGCATAGACGTCAGACTAATACTGAATATTGAAGAAATAAATTACTTTACGCTAGTCATCGTAACAAAAGATTGAGATATAGCTTGCTCAGGTAATACCGAGAACAGTACCGGACTTACAATCGGTAACTTTAAAATATTTGCTAACAAGTAAATTTACGAACTTAAGCGAAACGAACTAAACTTTCAGTTTTGCATAGTGACTAATCCTAAAATAACATAAATAAATAAAGAAATAAATATAAATAAATAAATAAATATAAAATTTTAAATAATGCACCAGCGACCCTCGCAACAGAAAAATGTGACAAGGCGTTTATTTTTTATTTGGGTTTTTGTCCGTTTAAGAGAACATTTTCTTGTGTCCGCGTCTGTTCAAGAGAATGTCCGTCCAAGAGGGAGTTAATTCAATGCAAATTATATGAGACTTGGTCGGGACCATGAGAAACTGTCCGTCCAAGGGAGGTGTCCGTCCAAGGGGGGTGTCCGCGAAGGGGAATTTCACTGTATACACGTACGTACATAGGCACTGTACGCGTCAACAGATAAACTTTTATGTTTACATAATTGTAATAAAATTTTCAAGAAATGAAAATATTCAGATTAAAAATTAATCGTTCTCACCTTCTATTTGTTATCAATTAAATGAAATAACTATTTTATTAAAATAAGAATCTTTCGTAACTAAAAGGTATATAAGAATGGTCTTCTTATGAATTAAAAGATAATTGCAAATCGATAATTAGGAATATTGTTAAAATCGGAACAATTCCTTATAATAGGAATTTTGTAGATTTTATAGTCTTTATTTGTTATTTGCTATTGAAGACTTTGTTTGGTTCTCTATAAATTGTTGAGATTTTTCATTGATTGCTCAGTGCTGATAGCACAATTTTACGACAAAAGATTTTATTTTTTAATAAAATGCTTTGTTAGTAAACTTGTTTTCAAATAATAAAGTAAATTTCAATACAACGTTGAATGTCGATGTTTATCACAAATGAAATTTAAAAGTTTGCAATGATTGGTGAAGTACTTTATTATTTCAGATGGAATAACTTTTTTTCCGTATAAAACTTAACTTTTCAAGTTTCATTCTCTATTGGTACAAAACAGTTACCATAAACGCTTTAATTTTCAAAAATCAGCTTATGAGGCTGTAACTAATATTAATATGCATACTCGTATATGCTTACGAACCTATTTGTATGCATCATTTATTGCAATTTAAGTGCGAGCTGCTCATAAGGACCGTTATAAATAAAAACCATTCCTTAAATCGCATCTCAGTGATAATGTTGTTACCAAAAAATTATTCAATACGCTTGCAGAATTTAAATAAAAAAAACCCAGGAAGGCTGCCAGCTTTGAATAGGCTCTGCCAAAATTTTATTTTATTGCTCAGATTTGTTTAGAAAAAATATGTACGAAAATGAAAAATATTTTAAAAAGATTTGACGAATAATGAATTATAATTACTGCTTTGAGGTTTTAGTTTTTCAATTAAAACTGCGTTCAAAATTTGTATTGTAAAATAAAAGTCGACCTTCCATTAAAAAACACCTAAAAACCAATTTCCAGACTGCAGTGTTACGTAAATTCATAAAATAGTTGCAATACATGTTGACAACTTTAGTTTATTTATTGCAGATAAATACATTGTTGTAACTACATCATTAATGGCCAGGACATGATATATGAAACAAAGATGAGATGGGAAGAAGATTTGAGGATAGTGACTGGAAGTTATGGAGAAGAGAAGCTACGGAGAGGAAAAATTGGAAGGAAAAGGGAAGGCTTACCTTCAAGACAGGATAAAGGAAGCTGTGTGAGAGAAAGCGCATCTTCAAGGTGATGCGGGGCTTTTGGAACAGCCTGTATTATCAGACATCAATTGTGTACTTTTTGATTTTCAACAAATGTTTACTTAACATCACGGGAAAACGCAGTTTTATATAAAATAATCACCGATTCCTAAGTTTGCATTGTGATACGTATTTTTCACTAGTGTCTGTAAAAACTACTTTTTATTTTTAATAAACGGGTTTGAGGAGTCCCAAAAAAAACATGATTAAAAAAAACTCTAGTCCTCTAAAATAAAGGCCTGTTATTAATGTGCGGCACGTGGGACGGTTTCTACGGTTATATATGTAGTTGTTGTGAACTTTTACTGGCGAATCATGGCGAATTATACCGGTCTATGTGGGGATCCATTAAGATGAGAACTTTCATAACAAGAAGCTACCGTAACGTCTAAGTTCGTTACTGAAAAATCGATTAACACCTCCCAAAAGCATTACATTAATTATACACGATTTGAAATAGCAAAAATAATATAAAATTTATTGAGATCTGCAACTTCAGTTATATTCATTACTTGGCTAGTTAAAACATAATGGTAATTTTTATAGTTTTAATATTTTCATATACTTGCAGTTTCGTAACGTGATCTTATTAGTACACCAAAGTTTTATTGATTTATACTTTCTTGGCATCTACGACTTTTTGTACCAAACGCTAATTTTCGTTATTCTTGGTAGATCGTAGGAAACGCAAGCAAGGTTAAAAGCGCTAGAGTTCAGAACCACCAACTTGTAGGATTCAGAAATTTGCTTTTAAATTGAATCCGTTCCTGATAGTAGAGGATTAAAACAGTACATATTTGTGCATAGTTGGATGTAGATATGAGCCACGTCAAATTTAATTCGATTGTAAGCTTGAATCATGTAAGGTAACGGTTTTTTATTTTTGAACTAAATTGAGACTGTTCCTACTTATTGTACAAAAAACTTTTACCTTTTAATTTATAGCTTTTGTTTGGGAAATATAAAATATTGAACAGTATAATTAATTAAATCATAATATACTAAAATAAAATAATTAATATTTCTTCACAAAGAGAAAATAAATAAAGTGTTTTTGTGATGCAAAAAATAACAAATTTTTAATTTACTCTCCAAAAGAAAGCGTTTTCGAAGTGATGAAGACTTCTTCGCTTAGGGAAAGGAAGTCGAAACAGGTTAAATGGGTAATAACAAACTTTCTACAACTGTATTTTTCAATAATAAGAGGCAATAACCTCAATGAAAATTTCCGCAATTAAAATAAACAAATTGCGTCGACAATTTTTCTTACCTCGAATTGTTTTGAAATTTATCAGTCTACATAAAAAGGCAATGCCTTAACATTACACTTCAACTTAGAAAACACAAAAATATTAATAAAGATGGTGAGACGAATACCGGTTTCACATTATACTGAGGCGAAAGCAATGTGTGGTGTGTATCCCGCAGAACGCGAGCGTAAATTCCGTAAGTTTAAAATTAGCTACCCCACCAATATTAGGACACGCCTAATATTGGTTACGATCTGAAATTTTATATGATTTCCGCAATTTTATTGCGGTGAGATTATCAAAATACTTTATCACCTTAAAGTTTAAAAAGTGCGCAGCTGTATTTTTTTTTGCACGAAAAATTTTCATCATCTTTCTAAAACATTCTACAAAATTCATTTTTAAAATTGTTTTTTCAAATGACATCCAGTGGTATCAAGTTGATTAGGTAATCAGCGCGTTTACATTCAATGCAAGCTTTGGAAGTTCGCTCATCCAGAATTTGAACGGATTCGTTGTATTGATGAATGCAATGAACTTATAAGTTTATCTTGAAGGGTTTACTCAGGTGTGCGAACAGTAAAAGAACGCCTAAACTGAAACGAGTTAATAGTGCAAAATTTGATTTAAGCAGATTTTTTTAAAGGAAGCGCTAAAAATATCATCGGTAGTTTTAAGTATGCACTTTGATTAAAAATAAATCTCGGATACCTATTCAATTGACCTTTTCATTTATAACCTCATGCCATTTTACAAAAATTATCTCTTTATTCCATTAACGCCCAGGGTTCATTAGTGACGTCATTGTTCCAAAATTTAAATATTTTTTAGTTCCAACGATTTTCTTAACATATTATCAAAAAATACGTTTCCTCAGTACAATATTTCAATTTTTTTTAAAGATTACAGTTTGGCAAGTGATATGTGCCTATATTATAAAAGTGGTTTGCAGATCGAATTCATAGACACGGCTTAGATATTGCAATTGCTAAGCCTTCGGGGATAAAAAATATCAGAACTCAATGAAAAATTTTTCTACCTGCGTCTCCCGGAAATCTTCGATGCTAAAGCTATATTTACAACCATTTCAATTACAGCAGAATTTAAAATCCGATTACGAAGTGTGCCAAAAAATTTTAATTTGAATTTTTCTTTTGTTGTTTTTCAATTATGGAAGAACGAAAATAAAGAAAATTACAATCAAACTCCTCTATAATGAAATCCGTATAACGAATTTCACTATACAGTGAGTGAAATAAATTCATAAATTCATTAAAATTGAACTTTTTTTTCAGACAAATCCTCGCACAGTGTTACCTAAACGGCCCTTCGACATGCAAGCGGCCGCCTAACTGAGCACGGTACTTACATTGCAGTTGGCGAGGTTTTCGGTTGTCTTGGAGAACGGAAATAAATAGAAACGTCACCTTTTATACAAAGGAATGACCAGACGTGTTTTTACAACATCCTCCGTATTTTATTTGTGTTTGTGCCGTGAGTTCTTATTTTATGTGAACTGGTTTGTAACAACAGGTTGATTTGAATTTATAAAAATACACATTCTTACGCCAAATCCAATTCCTAACCCAATTTTTTTTCTTGATTTTTATAAAAACGGTAATATGAAAATTTTGATGTTTTACATAAGCAAATTTCGAAATAAAAGATACTGAATTAAGTATTAGAAAATATTTTGACCGTCTCGCGAGTTTTCGACGACTGCTTTCCTGTTTATGAGTTTATTTATTACTTATTATTATTTATTTTATCGAGATATTTGAGTTTTAATGTTTGAAATTCCTATAGGTATATTCCGGCAAGGTTTACAACTTTACTTGTTGTTTTGATGGACTTGCAGCATTCTCTCACAAAATCCCCTTGAGCACATTTCGAAAGCTTACAAATTTCTCTACCAAATAGTATTAAAAGCTGAATTTCAAAGAGAATGGAATTGTATTGTTCTTCCCGTGTACCCTTCAAATAAGAACAGCATAGGATTAATGAAAAAGTCATTCATAATTTGCAAGAATTTGGTAATAGCCTTGCTTGTCAAGAGGCCGATGGATGACATTTAGAGCATTTAATTTAACAATTTTAATTACGCAGTATAAGAATTTTGATTGGTTTTTGTTGTTAATAAAAATTTTAAAAAGCAATGAAAAATGCCGATGACGTTATTGCGAGGGTACGATATGTACACGTGTTTTTCGCATGATCCCTGGAACAGTTGATATTAAAAACCAGATTTGCACTGCTCAATTGATTACGACAAAACGAAACGAAGCGTAACTGTGCCGACAGCTTATGGATTTAATGTAAACGAAAGTTGCTGCGAAGAAGGTTACTGAAGGTGACTAACGCCTCAAATTTAAAATAACATGCGGTAACCTTACTCCATAGGTTCGAAAACCAGGTATTAGAAAACAAATGATGGTTGGAAATTGCATTTGGCATAAAGATGGCTTTTACAAATTAAAATTGACAAATTCCAGATTTTGTTTAAAAAACATTGTTTTCATTTTAATGAATTTATTCCATACTGTATATTAATATTTTTTGAAAATTTCACCCTAAACACCCTAAATTTTTCGTACGACGAACTCCTACCTCAACTTTTCAAGTTTCTTAAGATTTGTTTATTATTAACAGATTATTTTTGTATTAATTTCTTGTCACCTTGAACAAATTGTAGTGAATAGATTATAGCTTGGAAGAAATGCGGTAGTAATTACATCGACAAGAACTATTCTAGTAAATATGCGGAGGGTTGAAGTTATATGACGTAGGTACCGATGTTACAGTAGATACATAATTAATAATTGAATTTAACCATATAAAACCTTTAAATGTAAAAATAAATAAATTTAAAATAATTTGCAGTGAATATGCTAACATTAGTGAGAATTTTTTGATCGCACTTCGTTATAGGGAAGTTCGACTATATTTTACAATTAAAAATTGATTTAAATTCTTTAGTATTTAAACTTTAATTTATGTGACGCCTGTACACAGGCGTTATGTAAGTAAGCGACAATACAATACATATTGGGATGATTGAATGAAACCAGAATTTTCAGTTCTAAAATCTTAAAGAATTAAGGTTGTCTGATTAAAATTATTTACAATGACTTATAGTAAATTAAATTGCATTATAATAAAGAAAAAATGTAAAAATACAATTTTTCTGCGGCTCATTTTTAGTAAGGCATGCATGCTGATAAATAATAATGAGAACTTTTATAAGTCACTTCAGAATTTTTTTTGTCAATTTTCACCATGCTTTTTTTCACATCAGTAATTTGAATTTTGATTAACTTCCAGTCTCTAGCTAGTTCTTATGAAACGAATACAAAATAAAAATTATTGTTAGAGGTTGATCACTTACCGACAAAACAACCTGTATAAAAAAATAAACAAGTTTTATACTGAAGGATTCTTTAATTTTTTTTAGCTTAAACTTAAATATAATTAATTAGTATTTAAAAAGAAATGTATCAAAATTCTTAAAAACTACTATCTAAATAGATACCATGATAATGAGATCAATTAATATTATAAAGTATTGTAATTCTCATGGTTGTCTTGTGCTGTACTCAAATCAAAATTTTCTTCAATCACAACCGAATTGCTGGTATCTGTATGAATGTCAATAAACAAATTCTTTAATTGCCTTAAAGTAACTTTATTTTGATCCCAGTCATCTGTATGTTGTGAAATTGCATTAAAAATACTTTCTTCTATGGTATACTTGGTAATGAACTTGTGAACGAATGTTGGCCTACAAAAGTATTTTTAGTAAATTAGAAAAATATATTTAGGTAATTTACCTCGTTTGTCCTATACGATGTATTCTACCAATAGCCTGCAGTTCGCTTCCAGGATTTAATAACGGCTCAACCAATATGACATGGGTGGCTTCAATAAGATTTAAACCTTTAGATCCCAAATGAACAGGCAAAAGTAAAGCGGTACATGATCTTTCTTCATCCTGAAAAAAAATATTTTTGATGAAAGTGATCTAATTAGTTTAAAAATTACCTTAAATTTTTCCAAACGTTTTTCGAAATTATTTGACAGTAATATTTCCGAAGTGATATCATTTTTATGGAAAGCTTCACTTATAAATTTAAGATTCGCAATCCAAGTAGAAAATACCAAAATTTTTACATTACTATCTTGAGATTTCAGGTCTAAAACTAAGCTAACGACGGCTTCGATTTTCGTAGAGTAATTTCCTTTAACTTCAAATTTAGTAAATAAATTGCTTCCGGTGGGAGCTCCTGTTCGTATATACGATATGTCTTGAATCTTTTGTTTACTTCGACACACTGAACACGAAAGATGAACACCAAATATCTACAAATACAATTTCTTTATGCAACTTTTAAAATTAATGACAAAATTTACTTGATTAATTAGAAGTTGAATACATTCCAGGCAAAAGCAGTGACCACATGGTAAAATGCTCCAATGTTCTTCTAGAACATTTTTACAAATAGGACATGGATCAGGACTTTCGCCAGCATACTGTTGGCGCCTCAACGTTTCTAAATAACTATGGGTGCCCAAAATTTTTTCTAAAATGACCTGATGCTGTTTTGCTTCACTTGTTAATACTGCTCTTTGGTAATCAAGCTAGAAGGGTAAATTTTCAATTTCTATAAATTACTAGGGAAATCGTTACCTCATGTTCATCTAACATGTGAACAGTTTCCAATTTATCATTGATATCATTCGATAGTTGTTTTAAAATACTGACAAGTTTTGATGGTTTACTAGTAGTTGGACTTTGTTCTGGTTCTTTAAGTCGTAAGCGAATTTTGCAAATATCCAGTTCATCTTGAGCTTTGATTTGTTGATCTAACAAGGTCCAAAATTTTCTCAAATCCTACAGAATAAAATTGAATGAGTGGAAAGTCAAAAATAATGTAAAATGACTTACTTTAAACTCCTTTTTTAAGCTTTCTAACAGATGCAAATGTGTTTCACCATCTTGTAACACATTTCTATCGACTTTGTTTGCTTTTCCCAAGCTATGAAGACCTAAGGGTACCAAGTATGAGCAACAAATTGAAACAACTTTTTTCGTTACCTTTTAAAACCAATTCCTCACAAGATGGTAACCAACAGCCTTTGTTTGCTATCATATTATCAGTTTTAACCATATTGAACAATTTGCACTCGTACTCTTTCAAATAATCATTTGTTACACAAACAATACAGGGTGTTTTGCTTTTTTTATTTTTTTGGGGACGAAGGTGACAATCCATTACACTTTGCACTAACGTTTGATCAATTTTAAGCGTCACTTGTTCATTTTCAGTGACGGTATTGTAATACTGTTTCAACAACCCGATTAGTTTTTCTCGTAAATTACCAATATTTTGATCCCAGTTAGCGATAAGATATAACAATTTACGTTCAGTAGATATAATTAAATTGTATTTAACATTATTTCCAGAAGATAATAAATTGAATATTCTTGTTCTAAGATCATCAAGACTTTCACTTGTTGTCACCCAATTCATCATATCAGTATACCATTGTCCTGGTTCAAGTATGAAAGAATCTTGTAATTTTCTTACGGCAGCTGTTGTTTGCACAGTTTCTTCCAAAGCAGCAATACTCTATTGAAACACAAATTTTAATTATGCAATATAATAATTTTATGCTGCATCATTACTTGAGTTGTGTAGCGCTTCATGTATTGCTGTTGTATTTCGAGACAGTCTTGCGTAAGTGTGTGATCACGTAGTGTTGGTGCAACATTAGGACACATTTCCAAAACGTTTGTTAAATTATACAATGTATGAACTAATTGTAGCTTATCAATTTTTATCTCAATATCTTCCTTCTCAAATCTAGAAGCCAACTGCAAAACGTTACGATATTCTTCTATTGCATTTATAGGATTCTGAAGTAACAAAAAAATACCAGCAATACCTGAGAGTTGCAAAAATAATTATTCCGTTTATAAATTTTTAATTTGCATATACCATTCAAAGCTGAGATAATTATACGTAAATTTTCTTCACCATCATTTGCATTTTTTAAAATTAATGCTTCTAATAAATCCTTCATACTTGAACCTTGTTTTCGTGTAGCTAAGAAACGACCACGTGCTGCATTTGGGTAGGTACAAGCTTGACGTATTGATAATAAAGGTTGTAGTACCTGAAAAAGTTATTTTTAAATTACACTAAATAATACTGCTATTTGTTTACATTATCAAGACTCTGCCGATTTAAAGTTTCAACAGGTTTATTAAGATCATAGCCTTCCAATTTTTTTAAAAATTTCGTTGAGCTTAATTCATGTTCATGTTTGTAGAAATATTTTTCCACGGCGGAGAGTTCTAACCAGTATTCTTTGGTAGTTTGTTTTGGTAAATTAATCTGCAGCAAATTGTTAGCGTCAGTTATTGTAAAACTTTTATTCTAACCACCTACCTGTTCAAGTACATCATTTTTTGAATTCCTCCACAATATTTGGGAAAAAAAATTTATCATCGGCCCATAGTTACCTTGAGAATAGGGTAACAATAGCAAATTTTTCCAGGTGTCCAAGTCACAGTAAGGTTGTAATTGTAAGTAATCTAACAGACCATGCAATTCTAAAATTTATAAAATAAAAAATGAATAAACAAAGGTTGGAAATTTATGTAACAAGAGTAGAGTCGCTTTGGTGTGGACATTGCGCTATTCAATAAAATAAATATTAAAATATACACATCGACTATTCCGTAGTGCAAAAAACAACACCTTCCATAATGCAAAGAGTTGTAACTTGACTTTTGAAACTTGATTATTCATGTAATTAATCTTTAGGGGAATATAATTTTCTTATGTGCAATATATTTATAGTTGGGATTGGTGGCTGTTCAGAAAATAACGCAATAGGTCCCATGTGAGAGTTTTTCTCACACAGTAGGTTTCAATAAATGCTCTTATTTATAGTAAATAATGACTATTATTCAATTACTGATAATAGTAGGAACAATAAATAACAAATGCATGAAATAATCATAACAAAATATTTTGAATAAGAATTATTTAGTTTCTGTAGTTATATTGCTATTATTAGAAAATGTTGAATAAAGTAAAAAATCTTAATTTGAACAAGGCCATCAACCTAGCCATCAACAATCGCTATTTAAGTATAAGTGGTCACTTATGCCTCTTTACCTCATTTTTACATAAGGATCGTTTGCAAAACTGGGCAGTCATATCTATGTAAAACATCTATGAATTTCAGTCTATAATTTTATCAGTGTAAATTATTTTCATGTCACATCTTACCAGAAATATCTTTAGATATTGGTGTGCCAGTAACAGCCCACCTATGAGTGGCTTCTATTTTTTTGGCCATCACTGATATCATTCGTCCTGGTGTTTCAACGGTTTGAGCTTCATCCAAACATAAACGCCACCAATTAATTCTAGTCAAAGGGCTTCCGGGATGTAAATACTTGGGAACACGCCTTAAATTCATTGTCTGAAATGTGGAAGTAATGTAAAACTATAAAAATTTTTAGAATAAGTTCTACCTCTCCATTCTCGGTTAGTCTAAGTTCAGATTGGAGCACATTGTAAGTAGTTAAAACTAAATCATACTGCTGAAGTTTGGAAGGGTAAACAGGAGTTAAAGTGTGGCCCTTATATTTTAAAACCCGTAAACCAGTGCTGATGTGTTTACAAATTTCATTACACCATTGTTCATGGAGTGACTTTGGGGTCACTATTAAAGTAGCACCAGATTCTATCAACGGCTGAAAATTTTCTATTAACCTCAATTCACCATTTATTTTAAATATACCTCATCCATCCAACATTGGGGGCACATGTAAGGACCAAATTCTCGCTCATATCCCATACAGGCTGCATGTTGCAATTTGGAACAATGCACGCATTCAATGTTATCGTTCATCTCAGAACTCCCACAAACGCAAATTACTCTAGTTTGAACATCTGTTCTTTTATTGGTTGTGTTAAAGGGGCTTAAACTATTATTATACCACATTTCTAAGGCTACACGTGTTGCCGATTTCTTCCCTTTGTTTACCGAATCATCAGAAAGTTTAAGTTTTTTTGGCTTATCGATGTACCTTTCATTGCCATTTGATGTTTCTCTTCTTCGTTTTGGTGCTTGCTTTTCAACAGTAGGGTGGTTTAATTTACCAGATCGTAGTTCTTTAGGGTGAGCTAAAATACAAGCTAATACTTCCACGGTTTTTCCTAAACCCATCTCATCTGCTAAGATCCCTCCAGTTCTCAAAGATTGTTGAATTGGTTTGGTTACTTCCACGTAACCAGTGTATTTACTGTAATAAACTTCAATTCCAGATTGCAACATCACAGATTCATATAAGGGATGTAAACTTTCTGCAATTATAATATTTAGACATTTGATTATTATTCTGAAAAATTACGAACACTACCTTCAGATTCAACATGGTTTTCACGAAGTAACATCCATTTTATCGCATCTTTCTGGTAAGGTCTCAGCAAAGGTTTTAAATTTTTATGTTGAACTTCAACTACAGGTAACACAACCTTATTTCTTTGGATGTCTTTAATATTACTGTAAAAATTCATTATTTCTCTCATAACTGACAAGTTTTTGCAATCATCTTGGTCTAAAAAATATATCTTTATTCTCAGGTACAGTTGATAAAGGAATTATTTACCTTCCTTGTCAATACTGAGGTTAAAAATTAAGTTAAATACGATTTGAAGAACATTCCGTACATTACCAAAGGTTGGTATTGGGAACCGATTAATGTACAATTTTGCATAAACGAGATCATTCTGAAGATAAAACCTAACGGCAAAAATTTGACTTGCGAATAAATCTAAAATACAATTAATTTCATAATCAAATCAAGGAGGTTTGTTAATAAAATTTACTGTACTCGCCATTCTACAATCAGTTACTAAGCACTACTTGATATGAATCGGTCAATAATGATGGGCTGAACATAATCATCAAACCTGATTGTAGAATATTATAGTAAATTTGATTGAAGTTCACTACCTTTTAAGAACTTTTGATCTGTTGTGACCGTAACAACACTGAACTCGTCTGCATCGAACTGAATTTTTAAAAAATCTTCCTCTTCTCCTGAATGGATGGCAACTTTACAGGAATTCCACGTTTCAGGCAGAAGGTTATTTGTTTGTCCTAGCCATATATCACCCAAGTAGAATTGCTCGTTGGCAGTGTTTGGTGCAATTACCTTCTTATACATTCTGTGAGGTCCTTTTGAAGTTCTTTTCATTTCTGGCGATTCCAACGACCAATTTTCTGTACCACTTTTGGACTTCATCGGGGTCGCTTTGGTTCTTCCCATTTTAATTTAATTATTTTATTACTAACACGGGTCAATTAATAATTCTAATTACTACAAATTGCAGAAAGAAATAAAGATTTTATAGATTGGTACGAAACAGAACAATTTGTACCAACTCACACAACAACTACACCAACGCTGTGACCCTACTGTGGTTGAAAGAAGAGAAAACTCACCAAATAAAAATTTCCACGCATGTGCGTAGCACAGAAGAGAGATAATAACAAACTCTCACGCTTTTTAAATAGTTCGCGCCGTTTAGAAGATGGCGGTCAGCAAGGTAGGCAAAACCGCCTGAACAAGAGTGCAAAAAAATAAACACAACCCACAACAATATAAGTCCAGATAGGTACCTACATCCAGCGCAGTGCGTATGCTGTATGATAAGGATTATTGCTTGGATAAAAGAAAATAAATAAATATTTATCAGGGATTCTTAAACTGCTTATCGGAGCATGTATAAGTCCCTTACATAATAAGATCAGACTAGGAACCACTGTACATTTTTTAGTATGAAAGAATGCAGTTAATCAGAAGCTTTAGTCATAACATGCAAACGAATTTTGCGAATGTGCTTGCAAAATACACGTTATCAATATTTATTTAACGAACATAAAATTATAAGCGGTTGATTTTCGCTTTCCGAGCGTTTGTCTACAAAGGTCCAGCGAGAGGTTTTATACAGAATTTTGTTTATGCAATTTTTAACCGATACTTATCACTTTTTACGTATTTCCGTTTAATCGATTTCAATAAATTGTTTTACTATATACTACACCAGGGGGGGGGGGGGGGGCAACCTGCGGCTCTTTGAAGGATTATTTGTGGCTCTCGATAAATGTATCCGAGTTCCCTTTTCATTTTTGTGCTATTATATTTAAAGAAAATATTTTCCGTATGTGTATGTATTTAATTGCCGGTCGCGAAAAATTTCAAATTTTGAAAAATGGTTCGGACTATCAAGGAGCTTGGCCACCCCTGTACTATAATATACTAGTATATACATAAAGGGGGCAGGAGTACTTCCCCCTCACCCATCGAGGTCGGAAGATTCAAAATATGATTCAAAATAATGAATTTTTGATGTTGATAGCCCACAGCAAGTAACCGGGTAGTAAACGGCTAGTAACAGGAGCTTGAAAATCATATACAGTAGAACCTCTTCATAACGGGCACTCATGGGGAACCTAAAACTGTCCGTTGTGGAGAGGTGTCCGTTGTTCAGAGGGTGTATAAAAAAAATATTTTAGGTATGTTGGTATACAGCATACGGATACAAAAAAATTAAAATTTTATATATTTTGTATATGTGACAAAAACTTTTTTAAAGTGTATATTACAAACATGACGTGACTTAAAATTTAAGTTAAGTTTACTAATAAATTTGTGGAAAATCAAGGAATAATAAAAAGTAAGTTTACTTATATTTATAATCATATGTCCACATAAAGGGAAAAATGAAAAAGTTAGATAAATTAATGGTTTAAAGCGATATTTATTTCGACAAAAACAAACATCTGTACCTTCAAATTTAAGGGCGTAATGCTGCAGTTAGTTTGTAAGCGTTTCGTGTAGGAAATATTGTGCAGTAACCATTGTATATAATCGAGTGAAGTAAACAGTAATTTGTTAATTAAAGATGAATTGAAGTTCTGCTAGAAGAAAAATATGTTTCTATAAAAAATTTCTATTTAATAATAATGTTTAAAAAATGCCTTATGTTTATCATGTATTTTAAGGCGCCACGTTTGTCTTTTATGACAAATTCGACTTTCTACATCTTCATGCATATTTTACCATTGAATATAATTTTTTTGCACATCACTCAGATGAGCCGTTTTGACGTAATATGGACAACATGAACCTATGTTTTTAAATACACATTGCCTAAATTTCAGGCGTTTAAAAATATAATAATAAAATTATCGCAGCGTAACATGCCAGATGTACCGGATGCAAAGTGGCGCGCCAATTTCGGAGAACGTACACTGTAAAATCCAGATTTGTTTAAGGAAATCTTTGGTTGTGTTTTTTTGTATCAGTCGCTCATTGACTTTCAGTGGAGTAAAGTTACTAATAACTTGAAATACCGAGAAATTGTTTTTATACAAAGTGTTTAAAAAAAACAAACAAAGTGTGATCTTGTGTTGCGTTTCTATTACATTGCTAAAGGGTAGTTTAGGTAAATAATTTTTATTTAATTTGTTCACCATTTACGTGTAGGTAGTAGTAGTAGTAGTAGGTAGTATTGTGCTTACCATTAAGTTCTCTCGACAATGCCTCGATTAACTATTGGAGCTAAACGTAAATCCCAAAGACAAAAAATGAAAAAAGTTCGCAGCAAGATAGGAATTTTGTCCAATCCAATTGTTGAACAAGCATCAACAAGCAGCACTTTGGCTTCGCCTGGGATAGACAATAATGTACAATTACCCCGTAATAGTTTTACCGATGAAATAAATGTGGAAAATGTAGCAAAAACTAGTAGCATTGCGCGTGACAATAACGATATTAGTGGCCGAAGAATAGTGAATATTGAAAGATTTTTTAAGCAAATCATCACTTTTAGACATAATCAACTTTTCTCTTGTTCTAATGAACATTTAAATATAACGAAAGAACAAAGAATTGGACTACAAAGCAAATTTACTATTGTGTGTGATATGTGCAAATCTGAAAAATTTATATTTTCGGACGATGATCAAAATACTATGGATATCAATAAAGCAGCAGTATTGGGGATTATTTCTACTGGAGGCGGCTATTCCCAACTACGAGAAGTAGTTTCTACATGTGATATTCCATGTATGGGACCTCATTTGTTCACTGCAACCGAAAAAACAGTTTCACAGTTTGTTCATGATACGGCATGGGAAATAATCGAAAAGGCTGGGAAAGAAGAAGCAAAACTTGCAATTGAAGAAGGAAACGTGGATTCAGATGGCATACCCGTAATAAGTGTAATCGCAGATGGCGCTTGGAGTAAAAGGAGTTACCGAGTGAATTACAATGCTTCATCTGGGGTTGGTGTTATAATCGGACAAAAAACTGGTAAAGTGTTGTTTTTAGGTGTCCGAAATAAATATTGTTGTGTATGTTCTCGTGCCAAAACACGAAACACTGAACCGCCAAACCATATCTGTTTTAAGAACTGGAACAAGGCGTCTACAGGAATGGAATCTGATATTCTTGTTGAAGGTTTTATGAGGAGCATTGAAATGCATAATTTAAAATACGGGTATTTGATTGGAGATGGTGATAGTAGTGTTACAAAAAAATTGATGGAAGCTCGTCCCTATGGTTCCCGAATAATTCAAAAAATTGAATGCTGCAATCATTTGCTGCGGAACTTCTGTACAAAGCTTCGAGAGCTTTCTCAGCGAAGAATAAGTTCCAAAAAAGTGATAGTTCCAATAACGCACAGAAATTGCCTTAATAATAGAATTAAGCGGTTAAGGAATGGTGTCCAAGGTGCCATTAAATATGCTAATTCTTTGGAATTATCACATAGTCAAAAAATTACGCAGCTTCGCAATGATATTCGAAATGGACCTAATCACGTTTTTGGGGAACACGATGACTGCTCGTCTTACTTCTGCACTGATCTTAAAGTTAATGAAGAGTGGATTTCAGAAATGAAGGTATCTGGCCTCTATCAAGATGTTTCTTTTAGAATTACCATCTTTACCCTCATGATTATTTCCTTCAGTCTCATCGGAATCTGGAAAAAATAAGGTTTATTTGTTGTAGTGAAAGCATAATTATATGATTAATTTTGCGACATTAAAATTTCTTTCAGTTATACTTTACTCTTTTCTGTTATACTACCTTAATTTTGTCTGTGTTTGTATCCTCTTCATGAAGATTCAATTGGCATGCATTGACAGATTTATCATTATCAGGGGCCCTCACTTCGTTGTTTTTTTTTTTCATTTTAAATAAACGTGAAATATCTTTTATTAAGAGTTTTCTTCTATAATTTATTACGAAGTTTAATTTTTAATTATTGTTTTATTTATTTTCAAAAAGTTCATAATTTATTTTTATTTATACAATAAAATTGTTTTTATGGCAATTTGAAAAAAAAATTGATAACGCACGATGAGGTAATTCTGAAAAAATGTCTCCACGAACTCCTCTAATTGAAAAGCTACTAAAAGTAATTTAAAAAAGTAAATTCAATAAAGCACTTACCAGTAACTTTGCGTGACATTTGCAAAATTAAATTCGTCCTGCTGAACATATTTGAAAAATTTCACACACACTACACAACACTGCCGCGTTATATTTGTTTTGAATGAATTTTGGGTTAGTGCCGTGAGATCACAAATTTGCAAAGTTTATTCTTTATTATTTGAATCGTGCGGGTTTATCATTTCCTGCAGATATTGTTGTTCGTGTAGTTTTAATGAGCTACGTATTGTTCAACAAACTACTAGAAACTTATGAGGATACATTTTTGAGAATTGGTAACAAAAGGCATTTAATTTTAATTAACCTAATTTTTAATTACTGGCAGCTGCACGAATCAGAACATTACTGCCTCAATATTAATTGTAAAAATCATACACACGAAACTATTTTAAAATTAATCATGAACAGTACAACAAACTCTCTATTGAAAAATTATTGCGGAAAATCCAACGATAGATTGGGTAAAAATAAAAAAGGAAGCTCGACACCGTTGCAAATAAATAATTAGGTTATAATTTCGTAAGCTGGTTGTTTGTGTTGTTTTGAAAAAGTCTTCAAATTGTAAAAATAACTCGGAAAGTAATTTTTAAATCACGATATTATTTTAAACTTGATGGTTTGCTTTGAAATTTCGTTTTCCAAATAAAATCGAATGGGGTGCGACTGAGGGTTCAGTTCACGACTGGCAGCCCTGTTTAAACAAGAAACCCTCATTTATTAAATTTTCAATTTATGTCTGTGTGCAAACGGCGATCGCCGTGCAAAAGCAGTAGTAAGTTGTCCATATCGCAAGCATGACTACTAGTAAACACGTCGCAGGCCAGCCGCCAGGCCTCGTTTCTTAAGGGGGAACTCACGCGTTATAAAACATAGCAGAATTATGGTTGTTTTTGAAAGGAATTGCGGCAAAACCAAACAATCGAACGCCAAGAAAAAAATTGGGGACCCGTAACAAGACCAACTGAAGGCCGCTATCCGATAAAAATTGTATATAACATGATAGTTTTCCCTACAAAAATTGTCAAAACTCCGAAAAAAACCGCTTTGTTTCAGACTCGTTTTTTGCAGCTGCTATTGTGATTTTTTCATAAGAAATTGGTTTGCGGCTTTAATCTATCTTTTAACAATAATTCTGAATTAATTTGATTAACTCATCTTTATTATCCTGTTGACAATTCCAGCTAGAAAGTGCATTTGCATTGTCTTAAAATACGCTACGTGAATATTCCGTCTCTCATTTTCGCACTTTGTCGATTCGCGCTTTGCAAGTCGCTGTTATCGACAGTTTATGCCGGAGTTAATGTGGGTGTTATTAATATCAACATATGACTGATTCATCATCAGACGTAAAATGTACAAACATGCACTATTAATTTGTAAATTCTGAGATCATGGAAAGGTGACTGGATTTGCATCCGTTCTCGTCATCAATCACACATATAAATATGGGTAATTCTACAATAGAATAAAACCCCAATATTACATTTTTATATTCGTGGGATGGCGTACTCGTAGAGATTACGTACTGTTAGATGTTCTAACACGTGCTTTTATTTTAAAAAATAATTCAGGCCCCTCTTGTGACTCTATTTACAGATGCAATTTGAGCATTTGCGAATTTGCATAAAGGTAATTCAAGTATTCTGGCTTATGATAAAACAGCTTATAACACTGATTGATAAGTTTCGTTTGACGAATATCGATATATTTTAAATAATCTTGCATATCGTCGGTGAAGAACTGTTACCTCATAAGTCGCACTATGAAGAACTCGACAAATTTTTAAGAAATGACCGACATATTTTTCTGAATTAACTGGTATCAATAATTCATTTTTGCAGTGTGGTTAGTTACTAGGTGTCACTTCTTAACTGACGATATCACCTATTTTTGTTTTTACAAAAATGTTTACCAGCGAGTCGTTTCTCGAATTCGCCGAAATATTTTCCAATGATAGTGATTCCACTGAGATATTTTCCTATAGAACAGCGGAATTGCATTTTCGGATGTTGTAGGAACAGTTTTCAGTTGAATACATTCAGTTGTTCATAGATTCACATGAATTTACCGAACTAGCCAATCCGACGTTTACGTTTAAATTTAAATATGGCCTACCTATTGCAAAATTCTCAAAAACACTCAAAACTTTATCAAAATTTCATGTGTTAGTAATAAAAAATATTCCAAAACGCAGCTCGAAACAAGTTAACCTTAGTTACTTACCGAAAATAATTAATTATTGTCGTTAAAGAGAAGATTTATTTTCAAATATAGAACAGTCACTTCTGTTACCAAAAAGGCTACTGACATGCGACAAATACACACAGTGGCGAAAACATATTTTCTTAAGATTGCTTAAGAAAAGTAAGGAAGAAATTTTAGAAATTGCAGAGAAAACTATAGCACAAAGAGAATCAGCATTATGGTTTGAAGAGAGGAAAAAAAGGATTACCGCTTCCGTGTTTGGTAAAATTTGCAAGCTGAGACAGACAACAGATCCCAATAAAACCGCCAAAAGTCTCCTAAAAGATTTTTCATCCCGGAGCACCGCTTATGGAATTGAATATGAGCCTATAGCAGTAAACGAGTTTTCAGCATAC
The DNA here is from genome assembly GCA_949768715.1 of Dascillus cervinus. Lineage (NCBI taxonomy): Eukaryota > Metazoa > Arthropoda > Insecta > Coleoptera > Dascillidae > Dascillus > Dascillus cervinus. The sequence continues at coordinate 11,660,395 of OX458316.1, read as the reverse complement.
TTACAGACAGCTATAGAACCGTGTGGATTCTATATTGATGAAGAGGAAAGTTATCTTGGAGCTACTCCAGATGGGCTTGTTGGTACACAAGGCCTTATTGAAGTTAAATGTCCCTACAGCTGCAGAACATTAACACCAAAAGAGGCCATATTAACCAAAAAAATTACGTATGCCATACTGGAAAATGAACAAATGCATTTAAAGAAAAATCATGATTATTTTTACCAGGTGCAAGGACAGTTACACATCACCAAACGCGACTTCTGTTTTTTTTGTTGTGTGGACACCGAAGGGTTTGATTTTTGAAAAAATTCAACGAGACGATCAATTTTTCGAAAACAACATACGCCCTAAACTTCGGGATTTTTATTTTAATCATTTGTTGTCCCATATTATAAAATTACCTCAATATTGTGTCTAAATATTTAATATTTATTACATAGGTACTGTAGGATATTATACATGTGAAAAAACATTGTAAACAAATAATAATCGCTCGTACTTGCAAGGCTTTTAATTTTTTTTTATATTGTATCAACTTATCAGGTTCGTTTATATTATTTTAGTCGCCAATCAGTAAACATAAACCATAAAACTCCAGTTACAGTTAGCCACTCCAAATGTAGTACCCTTCGAAGCTAAATCAATCTCAGTAATACTTCGGTTACCTATTCAACTTTATTTCGCATAAAAATTACCATACGCGGAGTAAAATGTAGACAAATTAAAATTAAAATTAAAAATTATGCTAGCTGAAAAATGGGAGATCCCCCTTAAGAGAATCTAATTCGGGCGATTTAAAAAAATTTCTGCGCATGGATGATAATTGCTTCAAAACTTTACTGAAGTTGGTGAACCATATATGTACTATTGCGGCCACCAAAATGTGCACGATACCTGACACAAATTTCCCTATTTTTCCATTGATTAAAACTGGCTTTATCCAGTGACTTTAGTGAAATAGCATTTGTCATAAACAAAATAATATTGACATTTGGCTGATTTTTTTAGGACGCCTATGATATGAAGCAAAAATCAAGTTGCTAAAAAAAAATCGTGCACATTTCGGTGGCCATAATAGTACATATTACAACAAAAATACAAGAATGAGAAACGCAGTGCAGAAGAGAGATTAATATCAACTCTACGTTTTCTGGCCACTTATGTATTTAAAAATTCAGTAACAAATGGTACACTATTTTCGGTTATTTTTTAAATTACTTTTTTAAATACCTTCTCACTTCAACGATCACGCGTACAATAACCCTTTTGAATTTAAAATTGATGAATCGTAAAAAACTGTATGATACAACATCACGTCTTCGCGGCTAGCAAAATAGCGAAATCATTTTGTAAACATAAAACTGATAGGACGGAAGTAATAATTTAATGCAGTTCAAGATCACGGCAACGCTTCGGTCCGAGCTGCAGCGTCTGTATATCAAGATAATATTTCCTTTATAATAATAATAAGAATATTTGGACTAATGAAAGTAAACTATGGGCTGTTCCTTGATAATTCTGTAAGTAACTTTCTCCTATTATCCCCTTCAGAGCCGGAGTACATTACAATGAACACAAAAATTGAATGGTGTTCCTGTCCTAACTAAATAAATTAATATCTATTGCTTCTCTAATTTTTTGTTAATTGGGAAGTTTTGTATAGTATACCAATTATTTTAAAAAAAAGATTTTCGAACTATTTTTTAAATTGGTTTACATTTGGGCTCATTTTAAGTTGTTTTATAAAAAAAAAAAACAATGTTTTACTGACCCAATTTAATTCGAGCTTAAGGGAAAAATGTTAAAAATTTACATGTATGCAATATTGTAATGTTATTATAACTAGATAACTATAGAGGTTGATCCATAATAGCAATATTTTAACGTTGGCTTCGCGGAAAATTTTCAATCAAGTTAAATATCTGGCCGGTGGGAAATCGTCAGTCCGGAGCGCAGTTTTGCGCGGATTGAAGGCCGCGGACTGACGATAAACTGTAGGTGAGTGGTGCAATTCCGGCGACAGTCCGCGTCGACTGTCGATCTCGTCGTTCATTTAATTTAAAAGTACGCTTAATTCTAGAAAAATGGTATATGTATTTTGTTTCGACTCAGGTTTTTTTGTACTGAAGACGATGATGCAACCAGAATTTTAATATAGTGTCTAGCTTTTTTTTTAAATATTATATTCTGTGAGCTACGATCGTTTATACGCACATTTAAATAACATAGGAACGGAACGCCCAGTCAGTGCTGTTTGTGTTTAATATTTAAAAAAATAACTACACACCGTATTGAAATTCTGATTCTTTTATCGTCTTTGGCACAACCATTTACACAGTCTCATATAAATTAAGCATTAAAAATATAATTTTTAGGTAGATGGATCGTTGTACGAAGCGAGTAGCTTTTGCACGTGAGAGATACGGAGCTGCACTGAGCTCGACCCAGTGACGTCACACGGCAATTCTAAATGTCTTAATATCTTCTAAAACAATTTTTTTTACATTGGATTTTTACCAAATAGTTTTTAATAGTTCTGACTGTAATAATTTAACATTAAATAATAATTTAAAAAGATTTTTTTTTGTGTTTTGTGCTCCTTTAAGTACATTTACGGCCACCGAAATGTGCATGATACCTGACACAAATTTCTCTACAGTTAAACTATTTCAAAATTGTCAGCGCAATGTTTAGGAGCCTTGATAAGCAAAAGTGTACAAAGTATGTGGTTGCTGTTTACGTTATTGGGAAGACACGATAATTCTAAACAGTAAGTACTTCGTCAATTACAGTAATAACATTACTTTCATTTTGTTTAAATATTTTTTTAAAGAAAATATGTCAACTTTAGGTTGTTTTGACATATTTTTTGTTATAAATAATTTTCCGTTTACACAAACTTATTGTCTTTGTAATCATCTCAAACAGCTAAATAAAAGTTTAAAAAAAGGTGTTTAGTCAATAAAATATCAAATATTTGGATAGGTGGGATCCCAGTGTCCAGTGAATTAATAAAAAAAAAAAAACAGTGTGCAGTTTCAATTAAAATAACCAGCAATTAAAATCGAAGTTGTCCCCAGCGTCATGTTTCTGTAAGATAGCAAAACACAGTTTACAATTAGTTAAATGAACTCGACTTGTTTTTCAACAGCCCCTAAATACCTCCTGGCACGCTAATGCTTTTCCGGGAACCTCATTTGTAAGTCAAGAATTGCGAATTTCAATGAAGATTAAGTATATGGGTGTGCGACAAAATCGCTGTTGTGTTTATGACTCACCCAGTATCCTTTATTAATTACAAGCCAAATAAGCTTGAATTTATAGCCGGAAAAGAATTAATCGAAATGAACTCACCAAAAAGTGTTGTATAAAACCTAGCTGAGGTAAGCATAAGATAAAGGCCGTACAGACATCCACCGTGAATAAAAATCTGCACGGCAAGATCGGGCCACTTTATGTGAGGCACAAATTCTTCGTCAGCCTTGGATTGCTTATCAGCATCCCTTTCCGGTTCCTGCGTTGACCTAGGACCGTTGTGACGTGAAATTACATTCGCGTTGTTGTTTTTGATTGAATAAGAATTTTCTTTTGGAGCGTCTTCGTTTCCTTCTGTCATCGTATCTGGAAATTAAAAACAAACTTATTTAGTAGGTACTGCAGATGAATGCAGTAATGGAACATTCATGCTACCCCGAACGGATATTGCGCAAAATACTAAACGTTAACTGCGAGCTAAAAAATTGCTTTGATATGCAAACTACATTTTCTGAGTTTCTAGCAATCAATAAGGTGTAAAGCATATTGGTTCATAAGATTTGAATAAATAGATGATAAATATTACAAAAAGTTTCCACCCTTTTCAAACGATTTCATTTCGATTGAAATCGTGGTTAATTTCATAATAGAAACTGTATAGTAGACTGGTGTTAAATAGTGGTTTATGTTTACTGATTGCCGACTAAAATAATATAAACGAACCTGATAAGGTGATACAATATAGTCGTAAAAATTGAAAAGTCTTGCAAGTACGAGCGATTATTATTTGTTTACATTTTTTTTTCACATTAAAATATCCTACAGTACCTATGTAATAAATACTAAATATTTATACACAATATTGAGGTAATTTTATAATATGGAACAACAAATGATTAAAATAAAAATCCCGAAGTTCAGGGCGTATGTTGTTTTCGAAAAATTCATCGTCTCGTTGAATTTTTTCAAAAATAAAACCCTTCGGTGTCCACACAACAAAAAAACAGAAGTCGCGTTTGGTGATGTGTAACTGTCCTTGCACCTAGTAAAAATAATCATGATTTTTCTTTAATAGTATATTATTATACAAGTTTTATAAGACAATCTATTGTCGCACGAAGAAAATCTTTGAACAGTTGTCGACCAAATTCAAATCAAAAACAGACTGATAGTAATATTCTTTGCCGATGCCAAAAAATGCAGGAATTTATTACTTTATTGTCTGTTGCTGGTCAGACCAGAGGACGGTTCGAGCTATAGGACCGGAGTAAGATAGTAGCAATAGTACAACAAAGATAAATGCTGACGCTTAGAAACCTTTCCGAAAACGATTTTGTGCACATTTTTGTTAAAAATTAAAAGGGGATATATTAGAACTCCAAAGTGGACCGTTAGTTTTGCCAAGGATTAGCCTTAAACGAGACGTTTGGAATTTTTGCTTCCACTTCAAAATGAGAAGGAACTCCCAGCGCTTATCTGTAAACCGTAAACTGTAAAAACTTGTTTGATGAGTACTGGTTTACAGCGCGTGTTAACAGATTCTTATCAGTAATTCAATACGATTCAAAATATATCAACTAAAGTCGCTTTATTGTTGGTTGGCTGTCTAGGGTATGGTAATTTTCGCCGTAAACGAAAATTTCCCAAAACAGAGAATGCTGCTGTAGATCAAATTGTTTTCAACTGGTTGTCTAAAGTACGAAGTAAGAATACAGTAGAGCGTCGATTATCCGAACTAATTGGGACCGACTACCATTCGTATAATCGAAAATTCGGATGACCGAACAGGCATAGTTTATGAGCACTAAAACGCTCAAAATGATAGAATATAAACATATATTGAACAACAAATAATATTTCAAGCACATTATAATGTAATGTAATGGCAAAGTTAACGACGATTCGGATGATTGACGTTCGGATAAATCAAATCGTCATTCGGATGATTGACGTTTCGGATAATTGACTTTCGGATAATCGACGCTCTACTGTATTCCTGTTTCGGGACCACTTCTTCAAGAAAAGGTTCTAGAAGTGGCAAAAGAATTAAAGTTAGAAGCATGGATGGCTGCAAAGATTTCGTCAACGTTGGAATATCAATTTAAAAACTATTTCTGGTGAAGCGGCACAAGTTGATATGGAAAACGTGTCAGATTGGAAATAAAAACTGTTCCCCATTGTTAGCGACTATTCACCTGAAAATATTTTTAATGCAGACGAAACTGGTCTTTTCTTTAGAGCTTTGCCAAAAAAAACACCCACTTTGAAAAATGACAAATGTATTGAAGGAAAATCTTCCAAAGAACGACTTACTGTTTTATTTTATAGCAGTATGGCGGGAGAGAAAGAAGAACCTCCTGCAAATCGAAAAATCCACGCTGTTTCAAAGGAGCTCATGTTAACAAATTGCCAATAGATTGGCATTTTAATAAAAAAAGCTTGGATGACCAGAGAGATAATGTGCGAATGGTTAGAAAAATTTGACCGCAAAATGCAAAGACAACAGCGCAAAGTGCTTCTTTTCCTTGATAACGCCACATCTCATCCGAATATGCAATTAAACAATGTGAAATTAGTATTTTTTCCTCCAAACATGACAGCCGTTTGCCAACCACTGGATCAGGGAGTTATTCAAAACTTTAAGTTAATTTACAGAAAATTTCTAGTAAAAAAACTTTTGACGTCAATAGAAAATTCAGAAAATACACGAAATTTGGAAAAATCTATTACTATTCTAAACGCATTGATATGGGTCGTTACAGCATGGAAAAAAATTAAACCAGAAGTAATAAACAAATGTTTTCTAAAAGCTTCTAGAAAATGCCTGTAACATAAAGCTTGAAGATTATACAAATATTGACAGTGAAGTGATTACAGAAAATCCTGATTTAAACATAAGTTAATGCGTACAGGAGTATAAGCAACAGAACAGTGAAGGTGATAGTGCTAAAAGTGAATGCGATTCTGACGACGAACTAGTTGTGCGTTCCAGTGTCGAAAATATAAATGACGCTTATAAAAAACTGAAAAACTTGCAAAACTTTTTTATGTTAAGCAACGATGTAGGTGGGACACAAAAATGTCCGAAGTAATTTCACATGTTGAAAGTGTCATTTTAAAAAATGCTATTGTTAATAAAAACAAACAACCATTTCTGAATACTATTTTAAATGTACGCATAGTTAATAATTTAGATGTAGTAAAAATTACTTGCAAATTAAGTACGTAGTAAGTAACCCATTTAAATAAAATTTTAATTTTTTTGTATCCGTATGCTGTATACCAACATACCTAAAATATTTTTTTTATACACCCTCTGAACAACGGACACCTCTCCACAACGGACAGTTTTAGGTTCCCCATGAGTGCCCGTTATGAAGAGGTTCTACTGTATATGATTTTCAAGCTCCTGTTACTAGCCGTTTACTACCCGGTTACTTGCCGTGGGCTATCAACATCAAAAATTCATTATTTTGAATCATATTTTGAATCTTCCGACCTCGATAGGTGAGGGGGAAGTACTCCTGCCCCCTTTATGTATATACTAGTATATTATAGTACAGGGGTGGCCAAGCTCCTTGATAGTCCGAACCATTTTTCAAAATTTGAAATTTTTCGCGACCGGCAATTAAATACATACACATACGGAAAATATTTTTTTTAAATATAATAGCACAAAAATGAAAAGGGAACTCGGATACATTTATCGAGAGCCACAAATAATCCTTCAAAGAGCCGCAGGTTGCCCCCCCCCCCCCCCCCTGGTGTAGTATATAGTAAAACAATTTATTGAAATCGATTAAACGGAAATACGTAAAAAGTGATAAGTATCGGTTAAAAATTGCATAAACAAAATTCTGTATAAAACCTCTCGCTGGACCTTTGTAGACAAACGCTCGGAAAGCGAAAATCAACCGCTTATAATTTTATGTTCGTTAAATAAATATTGATAACGTGTATTTTGCAAGCACATTCGCAAAATTCGTTTGCATGTTATGACTAAAGCTTCTGATTAACTGCATTCTTTCATACTAAAAAATGTACAGTGGTTCCTAGTCTGATCTTATTATGTAAGGGACTTATACATGCTCCGATAAGCAGTTTAAGAATCCCTGATAAATATTTATTTATTTTCTTTTATCCAAGCAATAATCCTTATCATACAGCATACGCACTGCGCTGGATGTAGGTACCTATCTGGACTTATATTGTTGTGGGTTGTGTTTATTTTTTTGCACTCTTGTTCAGGCGGTTTTGCCTACCTTGCTGACCGCCATCTTCTAAACGGCGCGAACTATTTAAAAAGCGTGAGAGTTTGTTATTATCTCTCTTCTGTGCTACGCACATGCGTGGAAATTTTTATTTGGTGAGTTTTCTCTTCTTTCAACCACAGTAGGGTCACAGCGTTGGTGTAGTTGTTGTGTGAGTTGGTACAAATTGTTCTGTTTCGTACCAATCTATAAAATCTTTATTTCTTTCTGCAATTTGTAGTAATTAGAATTATTAATTGACCCGTGTTAGTAATAAAATAATTAAATTAAAATGGGAAGAACCAAAGCGACCCCGATGAAGTCCAAAAGTGGTACAGAAAATTGGTCGTTGGAATCGCCAGAAATGAAAAGAACTTCAAAAGGACCTCACAGAATGTATAAGAAGGTAATTGCACCAAACACTGCCAACGAGCAATTCTACTTGGGTGATATATGGCTAGGACAAACAAATAACCTTCTGCCTGAAACGTGGAATTCCTGTAAAGTTGCCATCCATTCAGGAGAAGCGGAAGATTTTTTAAAAATTCAGTTCGATGCAGACGAGTTCAGTGTTGTTACGGTCACAACAGATCAAAAGTTCTTAAAAGGTAGTGAACTTCAATCAAATTTACTATAATATTCTACAATCAGGTTTGATGATTATGTTCAGCCCATCATTATTGACCGATTCATATCAAGTAGTGCTTAGTAACTGATTGTAGAATGGCGAGTACAGTAAATTTTATTAACAAACCTCCTTGATTTGATTATGAAATTAATTGTATTTTAGATTTATTCGCAAGTCAAATTTTTGCCGTTAGGTTTTATCTTCAGAATGATCTCGTTTATGCAAAATTGTACATTAATCGGTTCCCAATACCAACCTTTGGTAATGTACGGAATGTTCTTCAAATCGTATTTAACTTAATTTTTAACCTCAGTATTGACAAGGAAGGTAAATAATTCCTTTATCAACTGTACCTGAGAATAAAGATATATTTTTTAGACCAAGATGATTGCAAAAACTTGTCAGTTATGAGAGAAATAATGAATTTTTACAGTAATATTAAAGACATCCAAAGAAATAAGGTTGTGTTACCTGTAGTTGAAGTTCAACATAAAAATTTAAAACCTTTGCTGAGACCTTACCAGAAAGATGCGATAAAATGGATGTTACTTCGTGAAAACCATGTTGAATCTGAAGGTAGTGTTCGTAATTTTTCAGAATAATAATCAAATGTCTAAATATTATAATTGCAGAAAGTTTACATCCCTTATATGAATCTGTGATGTTGCAATCTGGAATTGAAGTTTATTACAGTAAATACACTGGTTACGTGGAAGTAACCAAACCAATTCAACAATCTTTGAGAACTGGAGGGATCTTAGCAGATGAGATGGGTTTAGGAAAAACCGTGGAAGTATTAGCTTGTATTTTAGCTCACCCTAAAGAACTACGATCTGGTAAATTAAACCACCCTACTGTTGAAAAGCAAGCACCAAAACGAAGAAGAGAAACATCAAATGGCAATGAAAGGTACATCGATAAGCCAAAAAAACTTAAACTTTCTGATGATTCGGTAAACAAAGGGAAGAAATCGGCAACACGTGTAGCCTTAGAAATGTGGTATAATAATAGTTTAAGCCCCTTTAACACAACCAATAAAAGAACAGATGTTCAAACTAGAGTAATTTGCGTTTGTGGGAGTTCTGAGATGAACGATAACATTGAATGCGTGCATTGTTCCAAATTGCAACATGCAGCCTGTATGGGATATGAGCGAGAATTTGGTCCTTACATGTGCCCCCAATGTTGGATGGATGAGGTATATTTAAAATAAATGGTGAATTGAGGTTAATAGAAAATTTTCAGCCGTTGATAGAATCTGGTGCTACTTTAATAGTGACCCCAAAGTCACTCCATGAACAATGGTGTAATGAAATTTGTAAACACATCAGCACTGGTTTACGGGTTTTAAAATATAAGGGCCACACTTTAACTCCTGTTTACCCTTCCAAACTTCAGCAGTATGATTTAGTTTTAACTACTTACAATGTGCTCCAATCTGAACTTAGACTAACCGAGAATGGAGAGGTAGAACTTATTCTAAAAATTTTTATAGTTTTACATTACTTCCACATTTCAGACAATGAATTTAAGGCGTGTTCCCAAGTATTTACATCCCGGAAGCCCTTTGACTAGAATTAATTGGTGGCGTTTATGTTTGGATGAAGCTCAAACCGTTGAAACACCAGGACGAATGATATCAGTGATGGCCAAAAAAATAGAAGCCACTCATAGGTGGGCTGTTACTGGCACACCAATATCTAAAGATATTTCTGGTAAGATGTGACATGAAAATAATTTACACTGATAAAATTATAGACTGAAATTCATAGATGTTTTACATAGATATGACTGCCCAGTTTTGCAAACGATCCCTATGTAAAAATGAGGTAAAGAGGCATAAGTGACCACTTATACTTAAGAGCAATCCCCATGGCTGTGATCTGAACACTATGCAGAGGTCCCGAAGTCCGGTTAAAATAACCTTTAAATATAACTTTTTTGTACCAATTAAAATACTAGTACCAAGATCATTTATCACTCTATGCTTCTCTGGTGTTACTTTTTCAAATTTTTATTCGTACATTTTTTTAATGAAGGTTGAAGTTGGTTATTTTTTGTCATTTTGATCACAATATTTTAAGAAGCTATAAAGACCTACGTAAAAAATAACACTACAGAAGCGTAGCCTGTACTTTTTGCTACAGCATCACATAAAATTCAGTTGGATAAAATTATTATTACTATTAATTTTAATAGGATTCGTGAAGCATTGCACCGCGTAATTTTCTGTCGGTAAGGTGCTGCCTTTGACGACAGTTATGTGCATTACTGCGAATACTCCACTTTCATTTGTACACTCAAAATAAAAGTTTCTTTAGTAAAGAACGTATATTTTGAGTAAACTTTGAGATTCCGAGCCATAGTTGAAGCCATAGGAAAAATAGCGTAACATGAATTTGTTACAAAGTAAAATGTAAATTTGTCATTTTGCGAATTCTTTTAAAAAATCATAAACACCTGTTTTTCCTGCTCTTTCAAATTTGTCATTTTGCGATTTCTTTTAAAAGGCCATAAACATCTGTTTTTTACAGCAAGTTTAAAGCGACACAGAACAATATATTTTGAAGGCATTTGCGAAAACCTTGCACTTAAATTTTTATAGACGGTTTTGTTCTAAACATCTGTCGTCGTTTCGGAAATGCGTTGTACGATAACAAATTTTTGGTAACTAAAATTGCAACATCAGTCTTCCAGATTGTTTCTTCAGTGAATGATATCGATGCATTTTGTAATAGATAAATTTCAAGCAAAATAGTGAGTTTAAGTGAATAAGAAATAACAACTAATAAAAACAATTTGTGTTTGCACAATTAGTGTGAATAAATAAAATATGCCAAAACAGAAAAGCAGTAAGACTCGGCTGTATTTATCAGCAACTCGTAAAAAATCGAATTCTAATTTAAGAGAATATAACAGGTAAGTGATTGTATTTATTGTCAGTGTACATATTCGAAATTTTATTTATAATTTTATCAAGATGCAAAAAAGCCGATTTGCCCTTTCTAAGTACTGCTGGGAAGAACTCGATTGCCAAAAATGAAAAATATAGGTAATAAAATTTGTGGTAATGAAGTCTAGAAATCATCGCATCTTCGGAATCTCAGAAACAGTACTAATTTGAATGGAACACGTTGTCAAAATAAAGATTATGAAAAAAAATTAAAACCGTTATAGAAAATAAATAATAATAATATTGCGTTTTGAATGATTCTTAAAAATTACATAAATAATTAAATCCGCATGTCGGAACTGATTTCAAATAAATGTAAAACTTAAAAAAGAATTCATCCAAATCCAAACTGTTTCGAAGAATTCCGAAGCCAAAATCTTTATTGACCCAGTCATAATACAACAAATTATAGTATACCGGAACCGGAAGGAGGCATGGAAATTGAATGTAACGATTTGGATACTAAACAACAAATCACTTCAAGCAATGTAATATTTCTTTTTTATTCTCGTGTTTTATGAGTTAATATTTTGTTTATACTATTTAGTTTCAAGAACTTGTTGAAGAACATGCATCATCGTTACCGGAAGTGGATATAGGAATTAGTAGTGATACAGATTTAGACAATACCATTCAAACCAAAACATTACAAGAAGAACAACAATTCTTCAATTCTTCATCGGTTGTCGATTCGAAATACTCTGTTTTAGGAAGACGAATTATTGAGTTCCAACATTTTTTTCAATCTCTTCAAAATATTGCTGACCACAATAGAAATTTAGGTTGTAATCTAATTAACTTGCGTATTGTTAATGAAACGAAACAGGGCCTTAACTCCAATTTTAAACTAAAGTGTAATATGTGCAACGACATTTTTCAAATCTCCACTAACGGGAAGGTTAACACAATGGAAATAAATACGTCCAGTGTTGAAGGAATAATGAGTATTGGAGGCGGCTTTTACAATTTAGAAGAATTTTTGTCTTCAATGGAAATTCCCTGTATGGATTCAAAAACGTACGACAAATATCATGGGATAGTTTGTGATGGTTGGGATAAAGTAGCTGCTCAAGAAATGTTAACGTCAGCAAAAAAAGAAGCAGCTTTTGCAGTAGAAAATGGCGATGTTGATAAAAATGGAATACCATGCATCACAGTTATAGCTGATGGTTGTTGGTCCAAACGCAGTTATAGGACCAATTACAATGCTCTATCCGGAGCAGCTGCCATTGTTGGTCACCGAACAGGAGAAGTATTATATTTAGGTGTTAAAAATAAGTTCTGCGTTATTTGTCTACAAGCTGCAGAAAGAAACGAAGAAGCCATTGACCACACGTGCTGGAAAAACTATGCAGGAAGCTCAACAGGCATGGAATCGACAATCATTGTCGAAGGATTTAGGCAGAGCTTCCATATGTATGGCATAAAGTACGTAAAGTTTGTAGCTGATGGAGATAGTAGTACATACAAAAAGATTTTGGATGCTAGACCATACAACGATATAACCGTTGAGAAGATAGAATGCAGGAACCATCTTCTGAGGAACTACTGCACCAAATTAAAGACTCTTGGTGGAGATACTCGATTTCCACTGGCATTGAGAAAGTTACTAAATAAACGTATACTGCGATTAAGAAGGGCAGTTACTTCAGCTATAAGATTTAGAAAAGCTGAAGAAGAAACATTAAATTCACTCAAGACAGAAAAACTGAAGAATGACATAGATAATAGTATATTTCATGTTTTTGGCAGTCATGAAAATTGTGAAAATTATTTCTGTACAAAACCACTAGAAACTAATGAAATTATCAATTTGAAGACGCCTTCGAATTTTTTTGAAAAAGTGAAATTAACGGTAAAAAATTTGTCCCAACATTCAAGAAGTTTGCTGTGTGACTTAGATAGTAATACTGTGGAGCAATTTCATTCTATAGTTGCGAAATTTGTTGGTGGTAAACGAATAAATTACTCCAAAGGACGCTCATATAGCTCTAGATGTCATGCCGCAGTGGTGGCATTTAATACAAAAAGACCCCACTATGTTTTGCATAAAGCTTTAACTGGAAAAAGTCCATCAAAAATAAAGACATCATTTGAAGTTAAAAGGAGAAATAAAGTGCAGAAGCAACTGACTTATTCAAAGTCGTACAAAAAGTTACTGACGAAAGAAAACGGAAAATTTGGAGACAAAGATTATGGGATATATTGTCAACGTCCAGACATGGATACAAACATCCTTATAGAAGAAAAAAATAAATTTTTAAGATCGCTTCAAAAAAATGAAGAACAGCGAAAACTTTTCGAACAAAATACAATTTTGCAATCAGGCAGCAGTCTTTGGATGGAAGAGAGAAGAAAGCTACTGACAGCTTCCAATTTTTACAAAGTTTGTTCAAGACGCGAAAATACAAGTGGGGTTAGTTTAATACAGAGTATCGTTTATCCCAAACAACTTTCGACTGTCAGGCTGTATGCCATGGGAAAAAATTCGAGGAACAAGCACAACAACAACTTGAGAAACAAATAAACGTAAAAATTATGAAGTGCGGTATGTTTATTGATGATGAAATTAATTTTCTTGGAGCATCTCCCGACGGATTAATAGATACAGACACGCTAGTTGAAATTAAGTGTCCTTTTTCAGCATATCGTATACCTATAGAAATTTCCATAAATAATAGAAAAATGACGTTCTGGAAAAGAGATGGAAGCATCAATATTAAACATCCCTGGTTTTTGCAAATTCAAGGTCAGTTAAGAATCACAAGAAGATCAACTTGTATATTAGCTGTGTGGACATCCGAAACTGAACCTTTGAAAACTGAAGTGATCAAATATGATCCAATATTTTGGAAAAACAAAATGGAGACTAAATTAATATATTTTTGCACGACTGGCATGCTTCCTGAATTTATGGGTGTATGTGAATATTATAGGATTTAATTGCACAGATAATATAAAGAGTCGAATTGGAGCTACTGGTTTTATTGAACCTCTTTACATCGGAGCTCGTTGCAGACTGGGGGTTTCGTTCTCCCGCGTCTATCTACCTTTACCTCTTTCCGCTAGGTGGCGCGATTAACTATTGTGGTTTGAATATTCCGCCACAAGTTGGTAGATCCCAGACATACTCGAAATATGCGTATAAGAGAATTGTCGTGATTTTAATACATTTTTTAGGTGTCAAAATGACTGTGTAATAATTGTATTATTTTAAGCATTGTAGTTGCTTTGATAAGATCTTTTTCACCAACATCATTGGCGCATAAGTGTAAGGGTTGTTACCTAGAATAAATGTGGTATGATAAATACTTTTCCAACGACGCTATTCGAAACGAATATATATTGTACAATTTAGTAGGCAAAAGTTGGTTACAATATTTTTCCGTTGATCGAATCTTACGAAATTGAAGAAAATGTATTTCTTTCCGTGAGAAAAATTCCAATAGATATTCGAATCAAGCATGTCAAACATTTTAAATCAATATAATTCAAACCAACGGTGCCATGACTTACAAAAAGTGTCAAAAGTTTGACAATCCATCTGCATTTTTTATCAATTTTACTGGCTGTACGGTTGCTAACTTCTATATAAATAGTATTACAATAAACATAACGTAAGTAATTAATTAGATTTGTATTTCTCATTGGTATATTTTCCATTCATTTTGTCATCTTACATTTAAATAAAGTGCCATTTCAATTTAATCGGATATTTTGTTACCTAGATACAGAAACCATGCATTTATAAAAAATCATTCATTAAAAGGGGTCATAAATGAATGATTTCCTATTCACTAAATTGACCCGTAATTCAACGATCACCGGAAAACATTTTTAACGACTCCACAAGAATTTCCACCACATCCAATTAGTTTTTCCATTTATGTTATCGTTGTATTAGTTGTTTTCTTTTGACCAAAATTTGAGGTTGTTGAGATTGTAGGTGGATTTTAATAAAAAGTCAAAACAAGTTCAGTTTTTTTTGCGTCGCAGGAAAAATAGTGTTCATAACTCGATCGAAAGTGTGATATCGTGTTGCTCGTGTACTTGAATCACTCGGCTATGTTTTGCTTCGCCTCGTTCGTCAAAGTTAACACACTCCGATATCGTCCACTTTCGACTCTCGTTATGAAATATACTATTTCCTATGAAACTAATATATATTTCGCACTATTATGTTGTAACTGGCTACTTACAACTGTTGTTGACAGAATCTGTAAATTGAAGTTACTACTCTAATGCAGTAAGTAATTTTTGACACTTATTATGCCTTGAAAACCTTCACAATGTTCAATGCCAATGTCAGTTTCATAGGCAGAATACGGAATTTCTGTAGCCGAGTGTACTTAAACGACTGTTGAGCTTCAAGCTCCACCCCTAGCTACCTCCCCCGCACACCCGACCCGTCCCGCAAAATTCGAGCAAAGACTCCCGATTCCTCTTAAATAGCGATTGTTGATGGCTAGGTTGATGGCCTTAGTTCAAATTAAGATTTTTTACTTTATTCAACATTTTCTAATAATAGCAATATAACTACAGAAACTAAATAATTCTTATTCAAAATATTTTGTTATGATTATTTCATGCATTTGTTATTTATTGTTCCTACTATTATCAGTAATTGAATAATAGTCATTATTTACAATAAATAAGAGCATTTATTGAAACCTACTGTGTGAGAAAAACTCTCACATGGGACCTATTGCGTTATTTTCTGAACAGCCACCAATCCCAACTATAAATATATTGCACATAAGAAAATTATATTCCCCTAAAGATTAATTACATGAATGATCAAGTTTCAAAAGTCAAGTTACAACTCTTTGCATTATGGAAGGTGTTGTTTTTTGCACTACGGAATAGTCGATGTGTATATTTTAATATTTATTTTATTGAATAGCGCAATGTCCACACCAAAGCGACTCTACTCTTGTTACATAAATTTCCAACCTTTGTTTATTCATTTTTTATTTTATAAATTTTAGAATTGCATGGTCTGTTAGATTACTTACAATTACAACCTTACTGTGACTTGGACACCTGGAAAAATTTGCTATTGTTACCCTATTCTCAAGGTAACTATGGGCCGATGATAAATTTTTTTTCCCAAATATTGTGGAGGAATTCAAAAAATGATGTACTTGAACAGGTAGGTGGTTAGAATAAAAGTTTTACAATAACTGACGCTAACAATTTGCTGCAGATTAATTTACCAAAACAAACTACCAAAGAATACTGGTTAGAACTCTCCGCCGTGGAAAAATATTTCTACAAACATGAACATGAATTAAGCTCAACGAAATTTTTAAAAAAATTGGAAGGCTATGATCTTAATAAACCTGTTGAAACTTTAAATCGGCAGAGTCTTGATAATGTAAACAAATAGCAGTATTATTTAGTGTAATTTAAAAATAACTTTTTCAGGTACTACAACCTTTATTATCAATACGTCAAGCTTGTACCTACCCAAATGCAGCACGTGGTCGTTTCTTAGCTACACGAAAACAAGGTTCAAGTATGAAGGATTTATTAGAAGCATTAATTTTAAAAAATGCAAATGATGGTGAAGAAAATTTACGTATAATTATCTCAGCTTTGAATGGTATATGCAAATTAAAAATTTATAAATGGAATAATTATTTTTGCAACTCTCAGGTATTGCTGGTATTTTTTTGTTACTTTGTATATGTGACAAAAACTTTTTTAAAGTGTATATTACAAACATGACGTGACTTAAAATTTAAGTTTAAGTTAAGTTTATTAATAAATTTGTGGAAAATCAAGGAATAATAAAAAGTAAGTTTACTTATATTTACATTAATTTATCATTTATATAATAGTTATTTACGTATCATGTGCGGAAACAAATGTTTTGGTAATGAATGCCCGATTTGCAAACACGAGTGCGCGTAGCACACGAGTGAAGTGCAAGTGGGCACGAATTCCCTTATATTGTTTACGCACAAGGTGTGTATGCTATTTTTTGCACGTATTTTTACCCCAAAATAAAATAAATAAATAAATTGAACCGGAAACAACTGTCAGCTGTTAAATGTCTTTCGAAATTTACAACTTTCAATTCATAATTTCTGCAGTATTCCCCAATGTATTGAATTGAAAAGTCGTGTAAATTGCATTGTACACATTAAAGAATATAAATGAAACAATAATTTGCTTGATTAGCGAGTGATTTTTGGCACGTTTTCACGCACGAGTGTTTCAAAGTGGATGTTTCCGTGTCTCAGTTGCGTGCACATTTCGCTTATTTGGAAGCAGGGAGTGCAAAAATGTAATTTTCGGAAATTAGTTGTTATGACACGCAAATCTAATCAGCTGTTTTGACAAAAATCTCGAGTTCGAAAAGTAAAAACAGTTTGATGGGCATTAGTTTACAGCGAGTTAACAGCTTTTTATCCCCCAATACGATTCAAAATAATATATCAACTAAAGTCGTTTATTTTATGCAAGCAAGTCGTCAAATTGACGATTGTTAATTGTCAAGGGTTGAGTTTATATAACTAGTTTTGTTTGTTGTTTTAAAATTATATTTAAATTATCTCTTAAAATTTAAATTTTGTTTTTAAATAAAAAAAAAATTGCCATAAATTTGTATAGTATTATTGTCTTAATTCGATTATGTCATTTTTCTGGTTAACATGGTTCCTTTATAATTCTGTTTTTTTAATTTTAAAATGTTTTTGAAGATTAAAGTAGCATTTTTTGGTTTGCCTGGGGTGGCAAAATGCTAGGACCGGCGCTGCGTTTAGTAGACAAAAAATTGGACATTTTTGTAGGGTACAAGTTGCCACGTGACCACTACGTTGTTGTTCCGTCTTCATGACATGAATACACATAATCGCTTCACATAAGCAACTGCCATTCATTTTGGATAGTTTTAGAAAGAAATTGTCACGTCATCGATAACTGTTATCTACTACAATTCTTATGATGTGCAATGTACAGTGCATCGAAATGTTTAATACTTTGGAAGACTGTGGAAGAGGACGACAAGATACAAGTAATCGGGAAAGCGAGAAAGATAGAGATAATTTTTATTGCCGAGTAGCATATAAAATATTTCGATGATACAGTACAGTCTGTTTTGTTACAAACCAAGTTTGACATTTCCCAAAAACTTGTCATTTATTGGACTCAATAGGGCACCCAGTGCCAAGCAACACGGCACCTAGCGGAATGTTCTATTATTAAAGCGTTTAAAAGTTTAGTTTGTTTGAAGTGAAAAAAATGAATAAAATTTATTGTTCCGTGCCGATGTGTAAATCGTTATTAAAAATTGTCCTAATTTATCTTTTCATAAGTTCCCAATTAAAAGGATAGGAAAAGTTCTAATGGACAATAAATAGGAAACCAAAACAAAGTTGCTCCTAAGCTGTAGTTTCAATATCATCCGCTCGGCGCTGTGATCTTAAATTCAGTTCCCTATAACAACCCTTGGGGCGTTGTAATCGCGGCCGATGTTACAGCATTGAATGATCTCAAACTTTAACATCAGGTGGTTATAACGCCCAAACTGGCCCCACCGTTGAGGCGCTGCGGACGCGCCGGAAGTTACTACCTTGAGTGATGTCAAATTTTAACACCAGGTAGCGCCCAGTTGCAATATAAGTGCGGCAGAGCCCGAAAGAAAGAAAGGGGGAGAGAGTGGTGCATCAAAAGAATATTGTAATGAGTCATTTTCGAAAATATATTGCATACTAGTTTTTCTACGAAATTTCAGAATGTTACAAGCCGCATATAGAAATTATTTATAACAAAAAATATAGTACGTTTGTTGTCATAGTAATGTTGTTAGAAATATCCCACACTCGTTTTGCGTGCGGAAATTTTGTTACCGCACGGGCATTTCAAAAAATCACTTTCGATGTCAATGTTGTTTCAGCAAAAAAAGAAAAAGAAAAACAGGATCTATATTTATTTAATTTAATTTTGGTTACTATAAGCTGGGTTTATGCAGCTGTTAATTTAATTTAATTTAATTTAATTTAATGTAATTTAAAAAAAGTTAAAACCTATGCTTTCAATAGAAGCGTTTATGCAGTTTAATTTAATTTAATTTAATTTAATTTAATTTAAAATAAAAAATGACCATCTTTTATCTTAAGAAAATTTACGCAGGCGCTTTGTGTCATTTATGTGATCTGACATCTGTGGCATGTTGTTTACAAGTGAAAAGTGATTAGGGTATATTACTTGTTTAACAGAATGCAAGATTTTCTATTAATTAATTGTTTTATTTTCTATTTACACGTTCCCATTGCCAATTTACAGAACCATTGTCACTAACAAAATAATGTTTTAAAGTGTCACGGATCGCTTGTACTTCTCTACTTGCATTATTTGCTCCCATGCGGCCAATTGATCGTAGCTCCTCATAATTATCCCGGAATTGGCCAACGACCAGATTTCCATTATTGTCAACATCATCGGCGAATCCTGTTGGGCAGTACCTTCTTTCAGAGCTTGGTATATCTTCTTCACTTCGTTGGCAAAAGTTATGTAACACCACACATGCCTTTACAATTTACGCCACCGTTGAACTAATATGCCGAATGTGTTTTCGATCGTTCGTCTGGCTCGAGCCAACCGGTAATTAAAAATATTTCCGTCTTCCTCCAATGTTCTGCCACGTGGACCAGGGTACGGCCGCATTATTCGCTTATTTAAGGGAAACGCTTGGTCAGCCACAACAAAATGAGGCAGGGGGAAAATCCAATTCCTCACTAAGGATTGCAGATCCAAAAGCTGACTGTCTAAAAACGGTACTGTCATGGTTGCTACCTGGAGCCCCTATGTCCACATATACAAATTTATAAAAAGCGTCACATACAGCCATTAGCACAATACTAAACGACTTCTTATAGTTGAAGTAGGTGGACCAGAAAATTGTGGTGATTGTATCTTCATATCTTTCCCATCTAAGGCTCCTATACACTTAGGCATATTCCACCTGTTGTAAAACCCATTTCTATTAATGACCAATTCTTCCTGTGAAGGTGGTTTCAAATACACGGGCATCAATGTATTCCACAGAACGTCCAAAGTTTCCTTAAGGCGCGTCCAGACTTGTCGGAAACATTGTTATTAACAAAGTTATTTTACATGTTATCAAAATTTCGACGAAGAGCAACAAGTTATTTTTGAAGTGAAAACTTCTTTAGGCGCGTTAGACGATTTTTGGATGGGGTAAATCTTACGAGTTCGCACCTAGTTACGTCACGCAGTTACCGCTAATTTGATTAAATTATCGACAGATCAATCCTCAAAAACAATTGTAAAGCATGTTTCTAAATGTCAGAATTTTCATAATTTACAAATTGGAGGCCCATACTCGTACTGGGGGCCTATCAACACGGAATGAACCATACATTCCAAACTCACATTCAGATTATGACGATGAAATTCACAATGATATTCCTTCACAAGTTCAAATTAATTATGTTCCACAATTACATGAGCCAATAATAACAAATTATCAACTAAATACTTAAAATTTTCCTTATCAAAATATTATTCCACTGTTATTTCATAGTTTTAAGTCTTCACTTCTGTCGGCAGTCCCCAATAACTGCCAATTTTTTTTCATCCTTTTAGTGCATCTCGCAACAGCTTTACTAGTTTAACAATAAGTTCACTTTTGTAAACGTTTCTAATCGCATTTGTAAGATCAAAATGATAGGTTTCCTTATGATAACCTTTTTTTTATAGACAGCGAATCGAAGTGGTTGTTAAATATTATATTAATATTATTTTTATATAAAAATGATATTATTCGACTGGCAAATTTTACTGACCTTATAAACTTAGAATCGATAAACCGTCCCTAATTAAACTACCAGAAGGTCAATAATATTTTATTGTGATTGTTAATTCCTTTATTATTATTTTATTAAATACGTCCGAAGACACCAATTTAGACACACAAATTAAACATTTTAACCCTTTAAGAACGGAATTTATTTTCGGTTACAGATCCCATGGGATGGAATTTATTCTGATGTAGTTAGATTTGTGCCGCGAATGTGCGGCATTCGGGAAAACTGCTTCTTTTCTAGTGTGACGCGTATGGACGACATACGTCCTTAAAGGGTTAAAAAACAAACACAAGCTCAACATTATAAAAGGCTAAAATTTAAGATAATTGAAAA
Organism: Dascillus cervinus; assembly: GCA_949768715.1. Classification (NCBI taxonomy): domain Eukaryota; kingdom Metazoa; phylum Arthropoda; class Insecta; order Coleoptera; family Dascillidae; genus Dascillus; species Dascillus cervinus. Next base: position 11,639,137 of record OX458316.1, on the reverse strand, counting down.
TTAACAGAACAGAAAATTTTAAAATTGTCATTATTTAAGCAGGTCAGTGGCCCCTAGCAACCAGAATTGCCGTGCAAATCGTCCCTAGAGCGAGGGGCTCCAGCTTTGGATATCGCAAATTTTCTAATTCTTTTGTGCTGTGACAAATTTTATGATGGTTATAATTTTCTTATTTTAAAAGCTTTTAACTGCGTCTTTAGGAACTACATATTTGGCAGTTTAGTTGGGAAATCGTTTTACATATTTTATGTCCCACTTCGTTGATTAAAAATTCAAAACCGGCGCTTAGCATTCTGGCAAAATTTTTAAAATTTCCGTCACACCGCAATTGAGCATTAACCCTTTGTGTGCCAAGCAGCGCGATCGCGCTTCTCAATACACTGGCCGAAAATGCCAAGAGCGCCGGTCGCGCTTTGCTCCCGCACTAACTAATACGATCGATCTCTCTTTCATACTTATCGATTCTTGTTTATTGTTTATTGTTTTTGGAATTGACAATTTTAGCTAATTCTCTAAAAATCATTTTGGCACTCAAAGGGTTAATTGCAAACGGAACAATGTCGTCGGCTTTTAATTCGTTGATCATATCACTGCCCACTGTACCGCTTTCGATACCTTTTCAATGGGCAAATCCAAAATCTTTTCTTTTCCTTTTTCTGTGCACCACTTAAAATTACATATGCTGCAGCCGCGAGAAGAAAGTCTTTCTGATTTACCATTGATACTTTGACTAACTTTTTTTTGTATCAACCGATTATGCAAAATACAGTTCTACCAGAAGCTTCATGCTTTAAGTACTTTATTACCGAACATAAATAAATGCATTCGAACCTACGTACCTGCGACACTTGTATTCCAGATGTTTCAAATTTCGTTTGATATTTACCGACAACTGGCCGGTAACAAAAATTGGTTGAAAAAGTATACAAATTGGTGCTTTTCGGCGAAATCTCGAAAATATTCGGAATAACCTTTTTTCTGTCTTTCTTGGGTCAACGAGGAATCCTATACACATCAAAAAGTTTTCAGTGTTATAGGGAAACAAGGTTCCAATAACTTATTACTAAGTCTGGACGCGCCTTTAAGCACACAATGTACTGTAGATTTTCCGACGTAAAAGTTCCATGCAATCTGTTGCATAGAACATCCCTCAGCAAGAAAATACAATGTCATTGTTAACCTTTCAGCAGGTGACAGAGGATTGTTTGACTTATCTTTTTGGAGTTGTGCCTCGACCATACTCAATAAATAATTGAACATATCTACAGACATTTGCGTAAATTTAAAAAATTGTTCATGATCATTGCTTTTCATGAAAGTGACAAGGCAATGGAAGTGACCATGAATACGACGGGACTGGTTCATGGGTCGAACTGCATACCTAATTTTCGAACAAATAAAGTTGCTAAAATAATAATGTAATAAGATATTTGACTTACTTTCTTGTCCTCCTTCGTTTCTCTTTATTTTGCATATCATATGCAGTAGATGCAGTTAGCAATAAAGCCATTTGAATAATGATTTTCTTCTCCTTTGCGCATGCGTAAATAATATTAAACAATCTGCATAAACGCGTACAGTAAATTAAATTAAATTAAATTAAATTAAATTAAATTAAATTAAATTAAATTAACAGCTGCATAAACCCAGCTTGAAATTGACATAAGTTTTGGGAAATGTCAAATTTTGTTCGTAAAAGTATAGGTAAAATAATTCAACTTCACAGAAACATAAAATTACGTTAATTCAACATTAAACATGTTCCTTTTTATAACTGATTGATCAACATTCAAAAACAATCAAAATAAGCTTCATTTAAGGGCATTAACAGCAATTTACATAACCAAGAAGCAATTGAAAATAACGGCTTTTGGACTTCTTTGTTTACGATTTCGTGACGTAACATTTACAACTTTCCGAGAATATCGAAACTCCAAAACAGCACGTCTTGTAATTCAATTTTTAGGGCGACCCTGAGCTGGTAAAACGATTAAGTCTAAGGGGGGTAGACCATCTTCGAATTTAAACTATGAGACAGGTTTCGCAATGCTTTTTCCCGTCTCTTTAGTTAAAATGTATAAATTTTATGGAAAATATTAACAGTATAATGTTTAACTACAATAGTTACAAAAATAAAATAATTTACATAATCAAAACTACTTTACTTCAAAATGGAATTTATTAATCAAATAATTCAACTTCACAGAAACATAAAATTACGTTAATTCAACATTAAACATGTTCGTTTTTTATAACTGATTGATCAACATCCAAAAACAATCAAAATATTTTCTTTTCTTTAATTAATTAATTACCAAAAAGCGAACAATTTTGAAACCAACGAAATGCTTTCAAATACTGTTTCAGACAATTAAAGCCCGAAAGCATTGCAAAACATGTATCATGGCTTAAATTCGAAGATACCCGAAAAGTAAACAGGTTCGATGAGCTAAATAGTTTTAGCTTGGATCAGGTAATTTTAAAAGCGAGTAACATTTGTTTAGTCAGACATCATTCAAAACTTCGTGTAGATAAATATTGGTTTAGCAAAAATGACAACACCTGTTTTCTACAATGACACTGGTTTATGGCAGGACTCTATTCAAGTAATAATCACCGACCGACGAGGAGCCTCGAAGATTGCACGAAACCATTAATTAAATTTAATGAAATTATTTTGGAAATTTCACCTAAATTTAAGTATTTAGGAATATTATTCGACTCTAAATTACGATTCCATGAACATTTTTTTTACTTAAAATCAAGAATCAACCCTTTTACACCGGAATAAATGAAGAAAACACGCTAAAAAAAATAAACCATTTTGGATGTCTTGTTTGTAATAATAATAATAATAATAATAATAATAGAACAATAAATGTTTTTCGTAAATATTCATTTTTGAATTAAAATGAATTTTAAATCTATCACAATGGATATGTCTATATTTTGTTTTGTTTAAATCTAGACACGAAAACCGATGTAAACTTTGAAAAAAAATCTAAACGCATAAAATCTCAATTTCAAAAGAAACCGGACGTTTCCTTTTGAATGATCACTCCCCATTTGATATCTACTAATTATTCCCGTAAATGAATTAATTGCAGTTGTTTCGTATCAGATTAAACATAGACTATAAGTATCGATTAACGCCGTAAAAAAAAAAAAATTGGCAAAATCTCCCATCTTCTCCTAAACGAAGCACTAAGAATGTCAATTAAGGTTTTTGATGCGTTACAATAACATTTTATTAAATGCGTGTATATTTCTTATCTATTTAATAACAACAAATAATGATTCGTTACTTTTATTAATAATAAATACTGTTTAGTAACAAATTTGAGCTTGTTTTCTTGAAACTGTTCGACTGTTACACGAACGTATTTTATTCGTTGTATCTGTCGTTTCACTTACTTATTTTGATTTTTGACTTCATAACACTGATCCTGAATATCAAATCTTGCATACGGACCTGATAATTTGTATACAACCATCCAAACATCCTTGTAAAGTGGCCTGCAAGCGCCGAACATCGTGTCGCACTTAAAGTGCGGCAGAGTGTACCTACCTCACAGACTGCTCTGAATTTTGTGAAAAGTGTTACCGCCCACCTCCACGAATGACAACGGTCTCGCCCGACGACCCCCGATCCCAACAAAAACGCCTATAAAAGGTGGGGATTTTTGTACATTCGCCAGTTGAGCTCCGACTCTGACAGAGTCACTTCAATAAACAGTAACTATCTTAACCGTAGTTTCTTGTCGATAACCCCAACGTTCAGTTATCGTTCTTTTTAGAACGCTAGCCCCGTTTCGTGGCATAAGAATTCGGCAGGCGCCGAAAGAATTCGACACGCTTCCGTTGCTACGTGCCTTCGTTAAGCCCGTGGGTAACATTTGGCGCCCAACGTGGGGCAAGAGTTTTTGAAAAAATTCACGAGGACCCACCCCACCCCGCAACATGACGACTCCTAGGCGTTGTACGAGGGCGCACCCGATGGACGACGTTATCACCGGAGAACCCTCCATAATCCAGGAAGACCTGCTGGGAGAGGTCCAAACCTCCCAGTGGCGCCCACAACAGTCAGCACAACAGCTGATACAACAACAAGAGAGAACCATCCGAATCCTCCAGGTCCAGATGGAGGAATTACAGAAGTCCATGGGAAGGATGTCCACTCCAAGGCCTTCACCTGCGATTCCGCCGAGGGTAAACCCTCCACCATTACCGGCGGTTCCCGTGGCAACTCCCGTCTTCTTCCCGGTCGCTCCTAGGCTCCCGAAGTTCGCGGGACGTGCGGAGGAGGATCCGCACGTATTCCTACAGCGTCTCGAGCGCTACTTCGAGATTTGCCAGGTGGATCCGGCAGACCAAGGGGAGATCGCAGCCGAACAGCTCCAAGCGGACGCGAGGAAGTGGTACGACGTAAACGTGCTGATGGGTTACTCCTTCGAGGACTTCCGAAGGATGTTCCAGCAGCAGTACTGCTCCAAAGCCGCAGACGCAAGACTCTCGGGCCGTTTCTACGGAGAAAAACAGCTCTCCTCGGAGTCCGTGGAAACTTTCCTCAAAAGGAAGCGGCGTTACCACGATCGACTGGGCCTGAAGTTAGCAGACGATACCCTGGTGAGCCTTCTTTCGCAGCAACTCGTGAAGGACTTCCAAAAGGTGCTGGTGTTCGGAGTCCCGGAGAGCTTTGAGGAGCTGCTAGCCATCGCGAGCCGTTACGAGGCCTTGCAAGAACAACCCCGCCATGGGACCGCTCCGGCTGTCCCAACACGCCAAACCATGCCGGCGTGCAGACATTGTGGAGGGAACCACCTTCACAGGGAATGTCCAAACCGGTCCACCACCGCTTCGGGAAACGAACAAGCCACGACGTCCCGCCGCGAGACGCCGCAATAGGGCCACACGCGGTAACCATCAACGCCCTGTTTGGCCAGCAAGGACTTCCCCGAGTCCTACTCCAGGTGGGCAACAACTCATACGGCGCCTTGGTCGACACAGGAGCATCCGCCAACTTCGTACGGGACGGTCTTTTCCCATTCCTCGTTGGAAGAGATCCTGGGGCACGCTCACCACTCACCGTGGGCGTCTCCACGTTCACCACCAAACCCGTGGGAACAATACGTCTCGTTTACGAGCTAGGCAGCACCACCATGGCAGACGTCTTCCATGTCGTGGAAGATCTCGCGGAGGACATCATCCTCGGCCACTCCTGGCTTAAAAACCGCGACGCCGTCATCGACGTGGCCCGTGGTTGTGTACATTTCGGGACGAAACAAAGACAAACGTGTTTTTTCCAAACCGCGACCCCTGTGCGAAAAGACGCAATACCCCTAGTGAATATACCGAACAATTTTCCCCCAGCGCTCAAGGACGCACTACAAAACACTCTGGGAGTGCATGCACGCGTGTTCGCGGACAGTGCCGTTATAAAAGTGACGCGTTCGGCGGAACATGTGATTTCGCTCATAGACGAAAAACCCGTGCACCAGGCTCCTTACCGCTATAGTGACGCGAAGAAGCAAACCATCCTCGAACAGGTCCAGGAGATGTTAGCAGCTGGAGTGATTGAGCCATCCACTTCCGCGTACTGCTCGCCAGTTGTCCTGATCGGCAAAAAGGATGGAACGCCCCGTTTCTGTGTCGACTACCGTCGCCTGAACGCCGTCACAGTCAACGAGGCTGCACCGCTGCCCATCATCCAAGAGACGCTCCGAGATTTAGGACCAGCTAAGGTATTTAGCGTTCTCGATCTCAAGAGCGGGTATTGGCAGATTCCGGTCGCACCTCGATGTCGCCACTTGACCGCCTTCGCGACGCCACAGGGATCCAAGTATCAGTTCCGGGTAATGCCATTCGGGCTGAAAAACGCACCAACCACATTTCAGAGGTTCATGTCCCAGGAAGTCTTGGCAGGCTACCTACAAAAATTCGTCCTGGTATACCTTGACGATATCGTGATATACTCGGCGAACTACGAGGAACACCTCCAACACCTAGGGCTGGTGTTTGAACGACTAGGCATCCACGGCCTCCGATGCGCGCCGAAAAAGTGCCACCTGGGGACGAGCCGCATCGACTACCTCGGGCACATCATAAGCGACGCCGGAAACGAACCCCAACCCTGCCACCTGGAGCAAGTGGCCAAGGCGCGTCCACCAACCTCCAGAAAGGACCTTAAGCAGTTCCTGGGGATATGCGGATGGCTCCGCGATTACGTCGCCAATTTCGCACAGATGGCGGCTCCCCTTACAGACCTGCTGTCTCCCAAGCAGAAATGGAGATGGGGACCGGCAGAAGAAGGCGCGTTTGCAGACGTAAAATCCGCCGTAGCCGCTCCACTTCGCCTGGCCCGTCCCGACCCGAGCAGGGAGTACGTCCTGCAGACCGACGCCAGCGGTGTCGGCATGGCCGCCGTCCTTTACCAGTTGGGCCCTGAAGGTAAAAAGGACATCGTGTCATATGGTAGCGCTCGATTCACCGAGACGGAGCGACGCTATCATATTAACGAACAAGAGTGCCTGGCCATTGTGTGGGCAGTGAAGAGGTATCGGCCGTACCTAGAGGACCGCCACTTCACCCTGGTGACGGACAACCGGGCATTGCTATGGCTTGCGAACGCCCGCGACAACGCGAAACTAACGCGTTGGTCACTGTTGCTCCAGCCATTCGCCTTCACGATAGTACACACTCCAGGGAAGGAAAACCAACTGGCGGACATCCTATCCAGGGACCCACTGCCGCAACATGGCAACGTCGACGCCCGGGACGAGGAACAGCTCGTGGCCCCAAGGACACGGGAACACACGGACCCGCCACCTGAAGCTCTAAACGCCCTCGTGTTTACCACCCTTCAGGAAGAAGTCCGTGTCGCCCAACGGAATGACCCCAGTTGTCGCCGTCTCGTGGAGAGATGGCATCGCGTCCAGAGGGACGGTCCACAACAACCAGGGGATCGTATGTACGGCACCATTTACCAGGTCCAGGGGGACCTCATTTACCGGGTCCAACCCGGAGGGTTGCGACTACTCGTGCCCCAAGCACTGCAGGAGCAGATCACGCAGTACCATCACGACTCCATTCTAGCCGGTCACCCCGGAGCTGAGGAAACGGAACGAGCGATCCAGGAAACGTTCCACTGGCCCGAGATGACAAGCTACGTACGGCGGTACGTGCAAACCTGCTTACTTTGTGCCCAGTACAAACGTAAGCCAAATCGGGAGCGAGCTCCTCAGAGGCCAAGACAACCTCGCACCCCGTGGGAGACCGTCGCTTGCGACCTCATGGGCCCTTACCCGGAAACGCCACGAGGACACCGCTTCATCTTTGTCGTTACAGATTTATTTTCACGTTGGGTCGAAGCTTTTCCGCTGGCGACCGGGACGTCCAGGACCGTTTGCAACCTCCTGGAGAAGGAAGTCTTCGGGCGATTTGGTTTCCCAAACACCATCATTACTGACAACGGGTCCCAGTTCACGTCCCACTGCTGGGAAAAATGTTGTCAGTCATGGCAAGCGGACCACTTCGCCACCGCAGTTTACCACCCCCAGGCTAACCCTACGGAGAGGAGGAACCAGGACGTCAAGAAGGGGCTGCGAATCCGCATGGCCAACCGCCGTCCGACCACCTGGGACCTCCACCTTCCGCCAGTCCTCTACAGCCTCAGACGAAGGCGTAACGCGGCAACGGGAAAAACTCCTGGGGAAGCACTCCTGGGATACAACCCCCGGCTCCCAGGTGCCTGGGACTCCGACGTCGAACGCCCTCCCACCCCGGACCTGGGGGACATCCGCGATGAGGCCCGCAACAACCAGCGGGCCTACCTGAATCGACGCCACCCCGAGCAGCCTCCGGCCAGGCCGTACCACGTAGGCGACCTCGTCCTAACCAAGGCAGCACCAGGAAGGCAGCGCTTTGGACCAGCCTGGCTAGGCCCGTACGCGATCGCCGCTGTCATCACCGATACCATCTTCATGGTAGACGTAGCAGGACATCAGGTCCGATACAGCGTCAACCGGATCCGTCCAGCACCGCCAACGCCACCGCAACCCCAGGACGAACCACCTCCCGCGGCTGCGCAGTAAAATGATTACGTGTATATATAATTGTAGAAAATTGTAATCATACTAGTTTAAGACCCGTCGCGCGACCGTTGCCTCAAAGGGGGGGCGACTGTTACCGCCCACCTCCACGAATGACAACGGTCTCGCCCGACGACCCCCGATCCCAACAAAAACGCCTATAAAAGGTGGGGATTTTTGTACATTCGCCAGTTGAGCTCCGACTCTGACAGAGTCACTTCAATAAACAGTAACTATCTTAACCGTAGTTTCTTGTCGATAACCCCAACGTTCAGTTATCGTTGTTTTTAGAACGCTAGCCCCGTTTCGTGGCATAAGAATTCGGCAGGCGCCGAAAGAATTCGACACGCTTCCGTTGCTACGTGCCTTCGTTAAGCCCGTGGGTAACAAAAGTAACCAAACTGTTATTGAATTGTAATACAGTAAAACCTCTCAATAGCGGCCACAAAAATTTATTGTAAAAATGACCGTTATAGGGAGGTGACCGTTATTGAGAGTGATGAATATATCTAAATAAAACATGTTGAATTTTTTATGGTTTCTTTATTAGGGTAAAATATTACATATAATCATTGACTGCGAAATTACATAATGAAGTTACATTTTCTTAAAATATTGATCAATAGAAGTTTGTTTTACGTTTTTAATTTTTGTTTGAAAAACCTGAGATTCACATTTTGTTAAAATGTTAATAATTTCTACAGCTAGTTCACTGTTGTCAGTAGAAAATAGAAAAGTTTGTATATCTCTTAGTTTTTCACACACTTCAGCCATATCCTTGATATTTGACGTATAAATTTCAGATTCTTCGACATCACTTTCACTATTTGAATTATTGCCTTCATCATGAATTAATTCAGTGATTATTTCTTGGATGCCTACTACAGGATTTTCGGTCAATACATTGCAATCAATAGACGCATAATTTTCCAGACTTGCGCCGGGCATATTCTTTAAAACTGGAATAAACTCTGCCAGCGGAATTTCATCTTCTTCATCGAAATCATCTTCTTGCTCAACACTTTCTAAAAATCCGGCTTTTGCAAAACATTTTGAAATAGTTGCTCGAGAAACGCTTTTCCAGGCTGCTAATATCCAAACTAAAGCGCTGGTCAAATTGATGCTTTTTTGTGCTTCTTGGAAAGAACTTTCATTGTTTGTGAATGTTAGAAGCCTCTTAATCAAAAATTTTCTGTAAGCTACCTTAAAGCTATGGATGATCCCTTGATCTAATGGCTGACAATATGAGGTGGTGTTTGGGGGTAGAAAGATTATTTTTACATGTTCTAATGTCACTTTGGGATGGGACGTGGCGTTATCCAGAAATAAGAGGACTTTTCTGTTTTGCTTTCTCATCTTTTCATCAAATTTCTTTAGCCACGAAGTCATAATCTCTGTTGTCATCCAGGCTTTTTTATTAGATTTCCATTCTAAAGGAAGTTTGTGGATGTGCGACCTTTTAAAGCACCGAGGGTTTTTACTTTTTCCGATGACTAACGGATCTTCCTTGTCACCTTCCATATATTTGCACAGAATAAAATTGTCAATCTGTGTTTCGGGTTTTTTTTTTACCAGTACATCTATCTTCCTTGAAAGCAAACGTTTTGTTCGGCATTGCAAGGTAAAATAGTCCAGTTTCATCGGCATTGTACACATCTCTTGGTAAGTAGTCCTTCAAGATTACATTTTGTAGCTTTGTTTTCCAGGCTTCAACACTGATCAGATCGACATCAGCTGACTCACCGCAAACTATTTTAAAGCTTATTTCATGTCTTTGACAAAATTTTTCAAGCCATCCATTTGAAGCTTTAAAATTTGAAATGTTTAAATTTTTGGCTGTTTCCAATGCTTTTTCTTTTAGTAAAGGTCCAGATATGGGGATGTTTCTATTTCTCGCTTTACAGAACCAATTGTAAACTACTTGGTCAATAGCAAATCCTTCGGTTTTGGGAAATTTTCTCTTCTGCTCTGGATTGGAATTTTCTTCAAAAATCTTCTTTAAGTCGGACTTATTTTTTAAAATATCGTTAATTTGTGTCCTTCCAACTCCAAACTTTTCTGCCAACTTTCTAGCACTGGTAGAGTTTGACTAAAAATATTCTGCGTTTATGACTTTAAACCGCAATCAACTTTTAGTGATGATAATGAGGGTTCACTGCAGGGTACGACACATCTGGTTGCTTTGAAAAATATTTTTGTAGATACTTCAGAACCGTACTTAAATATTTCAACTTTAGTTAAGTTCAGAACAATTAATCAAATACAAGTCATAGAATTCATCAAGTATTTAAGTTAATCAATAACCCCACATACCAACCTAATTATTAGAAGAGGTTTAATGTTTACTCATATTTATATCTAAGCATCAAGAAATTTATAAAAATTTACCAAATACAGGCCTGGCCACTTCTGCCCATGCTGATTATTACGGCTTACCTACTTTTATGGCCGGATCACTTATAGTATTGTAAAAGGCACAGTCATAAACGCAGAATATCTTTAGCCAAACTCTACTGAATTTTTCACTTTCTGTAATAATTTGAATTTTGTCTTTAAGCGACAAACGTTTTCTTTTTGGTGGCATGATTACACAAGCACGGCGAAACGTAAACTGACTCAAAACTATGAAACTACCGGTAGGTATGTACAGGGTGTCCCATCACTTGTGGCCACCCCCAAAATTGAGCTTTAATTGAAAGCTATGAATTTGAAATTTGGTGTACGTATGACTCAGGTATAAGGCTAGAAATTTCCGGTTTAAATGTTAATTGTCGGTGTTAGTTTTCGAGCAAAAAAAATAAAAACTGATTTTTTATAAAAATACTATCTCCCAATTTCGTCAAATTTCACTTTTCAGGATCAGTATTATTGAGACGAAGATGTTCAAAGTAAAAAAAAAATCCAAAAGCTGTAATTAGCCTAAAATTCCCTTATATTCGAATCTTAACAGTAAATGTAATGATTTATGGCCCTAATAATCCTCAAGAGGCTATCCGCAAAGTCGAGTACAATTTAAATTTATGGCATTGTAAAAATTTGTCAGTGTCTAGTGGAAACCAGGGCAAGAGAACGTCAGTAGCGTACCTAAATCGAACCTTTTTACATTCTTGTAAATTTCTAAAATTTTTGTAAGTCCTCTAATAAATTATGATTATGAGAACGAACATGATTTAAAGTATGGATGTTGAATTATATTTTTTAAGTCGAAGAGGACTTATTACATTTTTAATTAATCTTTCGTTAGAACCTGTTCAAAAGCATGTTTTATCCATAAATATTTAATGACTTTATTGCTAAAGTAACTGGTATCTCAAATGATCTATCCTTTTTCAGAACCGCACTGAAAATATTTTAAACGAAAAGTTATCGTTATTCAACGAAAAATATTAATAAAAGTAACGCTTACCGCATGCAGTTTATTATAAGTGATGTTCAAAGTGGTGTCCATCCCGTTCTATGCACATTTGAAGTCTTCGCTCAAATGACGCTTGAACAGTGGCCGCTTTATTTAAATTATTTAACGTTTGAAAAGCATTAACTATGCGTGCTTGCATATCGTCTCTAGTGGTGGGTGCAGTTCGATAAACTATTTCTTTGACGGCGCCCCATAAAAAGAAATCCATTGGCGTCAAATCAGGAGAGCGCGCCGGCCAAGGAATTGGACCTCCACGTCCAATCCATCGAAAAGGGTAGTGTGTATCCACCGCGTTTCTTGCAACTTGGGCAAAATGAGGTGGAGCCCCATCTTGCTGCAACCACATATTTGGAATAACGTTTAGAGGGATATCTTCTAATAGATTGTCAAGGTGGTTTTCTATAAATTCTGCGTAAATTTGTCCATTCAAGTGACGGTCAAAAAAGAAGGGACCTACTAATCGATTATTGATTATTCCCCCCCAAACATTAATGGACCAGTAGTTTTGAATTCGCTGCTCTCGCATCCAGCGGGGATTAACTAGTGACCAGTAGTGAAGATTGTGTTTATTAACTTGCCCACTACTCTTAAATGAGCATTCATCTGTAAATAACACATTTCTAAAAAAGTGTAGATCCTCACGGAGCTTTCCATTAGCCCATTGGCAAAAATTTACGCGGCTTTCGAAATCTCGATCATGCAGTTGCTGATGTAACTCTATGTGGTAAGGATGATATTTGTGCTTTTTTAATATCCTCCCTACTGAAGATCGACTAATTCCCGTGTCTTCACTGATTTCCCTAATGCTCAATTGGGGATTATTATCGGCGAGATTTAAAACTGCAGCTTGATTGACTTCATGCGTGACCGTGGGATTCACTGTCGTTTTTTCTTTGCCCTTTAAATTTCCATTTTGTTTCAAGGAATCAACAAGTCTTTGAAATATTTTTCTTTCTGGCGGAGTTCTTTGTGGAAAACGTTGAGCGTAAATTTGAGCAGCTTGAACATAATTTTGCCGTGCTTCTCCATAAATTAATATCATATCAGTCTTTTCTTCGAAGGTAAAGGTAACCGGCATTATAAACGAAAACTAATTAAAACACACAGAAATAAAACACAGATAAAAACTTTTTGGACAAAGTTAATCTTCAAAAGCTGAAGTTGAACTGATAACAATGGTAATACACCCACCCTACATTTATAACTGACAGTCGATATTTACGACTAGATGAATACGTTTACTATTGAAAAATGCAATTCCGAAGCAATTTTAGCAATAAAGTCATTAAATATTTATGGATGAAACGTGCGTTTGAACAGGTTCTCACGAAAGACTCAACCAGTACGACCACAATAATACGTGAAACTAATTTCCAAATTTACGGGGACGACAAAGTTAGTCTCGAACGAGTTCCGAAATCATTCAGTTCAAAATCTTTCGTATTCATCTTTGCACTCAAACATTAATTCAAAATGTAAGAAGTCCTCTTCGACTTAAAAAATATAATTCAACATCCATACTTTAAATCATGTTCGTTCTCATAATCATAATTTATTAGAGGACTTACAAAAATTTTAGAAATTTACAAGAATGTAAAAAGGTTCGATTTAGGTACGCTACTGACGTTCTCTTGCCCTGGTTTCCACTAGACACTGACAAATTTTTACAATGCCATAAATTTAAATTGTACTCGACTTTGCGGATAGCATCTTGAGGATTATTAGGGCCATAAATCATTACATTTACTGTTAAGATTCGAATATAAGGGAATTTTAGGCTAATTACAGCTTTTGGATTTTTTTTTTTACTTTGGACATCTTTGTCTCAATAATACTGATCCTGAAAAGTGAAATTTGACGAAATTGGGAGATAGTATTTTTATAAAAAATCAGTTTTTATTTTTTTTCTCGAAAACTAACGCCGACAATTAACATTTAAAACCGGAAATTTCTAGCCTTATACCAGAGTCATACGTGCACCAAATTTCAAATTCATAGCTTTCAATTAAAGCTCAATTTTGGGGGTGGCCACAAGTGATGGGACATCCTGTATATACATAAATATAAAGGCACAATTTTCGGAATTAGCTGTAATAAATCTTGAAGCTACAATACAAAAAGAGTTTGCCGGCGGCTTTGTCATCCATAAACATGTCGCTCCTTTACTTTACATATAAGCCGCCACCCGCAATAAACATCCCCACAAAATATTTTGTGACCGATATTGAGAGGTCAAATTGCATGTAATTTTCCAAGAAAATTTTTCATTCAGTGACCGTGACCGTTATATGGAGGTGCCGCTATTGAGAGTGTCATTTACGGGGGATTTCCGGTGAATTGGTTCTGGGAATCGAAAAAGTGTCCGTTTTTAGAGGCGACCGTTATTCCGAGGTGGCCGAAAACAGAGGGTTTACTGTAACACTATTATGGATAAAGACAAATGCTACATTATATTTCAAGGTTCTGTTAAGCGATTTTACAATTACTGTGGTATAAGAGTTTTGCAATACTTCTTTTACAAGGTTCAATATTAGATTAGAATTTTCCAGTAGTTAAAAATAAATTACTTAACTTTTCCAAATTATATATTAATTATTGCCATTTCACCATTATAAATCGTTTACCCAGTACTTCAAATATATATCATTCTTAAGGCCTCTTGTTCAGATGCCGTTTAGTCTCCGAATATAATATAACTTAGGGGGAAAACAACCAATGCAATTCTGTTGGCAGTGCCGAAAATTTCAAATATTCCCGCCTTCACTTTATATTTCCACGTGTCAAAGTATGCACTGTTTTTTATGTTTTAAATTAACACATTAACAAATGGGGTTGTGAAATGAAGAGTGAACCTATTGTTCAGATACCGTTTAATTTAGGGAAAACAAATAACCAATGCAATTGTGTTGGCAATGCCAAGAATTTCAAACATGTCAACTTCATTTCATTATAAAGTTTAAATTTTTTATTTAGAAAATCTACAATTTTATTTCAAAACTGTATAACATATTATATAGTGCTAAACCCTTTAAGAAAATTCCTGGCCTATTACACTAATATAATTTAATATAATATAATATAATATTATTTATTTACCAGAAACAAGGCCAGAAGTAGGCCATGTAAATTTCCTGAAGAGATAAATAAAGTTATCTGCACACAGGACTGGCAAATCACAATACAAAACTAAACTTAAAATTACAAGATTGTTTCTAAAAATTTTTATGTCTCAAATAAAACTGTGACAACCAAACAATAACCATTAACACTAATCAAATTTGTACACTTGTTACTGTAAAAATAGCTTTCATAAATCAATAAAATAAAACTTTTAAAAATTAAAAAAATAATAGTATATGAAGTATATTAAGGTGGAGAAGTGTATTTTCATAACCTGAGGGCTGCGTTTAGATCATGAGGCGCGCAGCGCCGAAGGATGTAGCGCCCGACAAATTTGCGTAATCTCTTGAGACAAGTCCTCTTCTGTATCTCAAGGTCCAGGGGAGGGATGCCAGCCAGGATGCCCGCGGCGTCATTAGAGGGAGAGCTGTACCCTTTGCAAACAGCACGGCAGCACATTCCATAAATGGAATCAAATTTTCTTTTTATTTTAACCATGCAGAGCCTGTGCTGCCACAATTCTGCACCATGGGACACAATAAACATAACGTAAGTAATTAATTAAATTTGCATTTCTCATTGGTATATTTTGCATTCATTATGTCATCTTACATTTAAATAAAGTTCCATTTCAATTTAATCGTATATTTTGTTACTTAGATACCAAAATCATTCATTAAAATGGGTCATTAATGAATGATTTCCTATTCATTAAATTGACCTGTAAATTAACGATCACCGGAAAAATAATTTTAAAAATATATAATTTTTGTTCCCATGGCATGGCAGTTATTTGCAAATATGAGACCCGGAAAACCACTTTACCGCCACGACTCACACAATATTTTTTATGCTACACAACATTCTGCGCTACACATTTTCCAGCACTATACCTTATAAACAAACGTCGTGAATTTCTATTTTCAGGACACAAACTAAAATATTTCTTATAAATTGCTACATTATCCTGACAGTTTCTCTTGTTGACATTGCACACAGTAAATGTCCGCTGTTGAAATAGTTATCTTGTAGATCATATTTTTTCTTCGATTTACTTGGTAACATGGCTGCATCGCTAAATTCGGGTGGAGTACAATACTCTATCATTTCATCGCAATCTTCATGCATCATAATAACTTCAAACTCAATACACAAACGGAAGAAAAACTGACAGGTTAAAGATATACATTTTAAACTGTCCACTAGGGAGCTGTCCGCGCGCCACCTACAATTATTTTGTCGGCTAGGCATTTTGTGGTTTCTTTGTCCGGCTAGCCATGCAAAGGTATCCTTTCTCGTTTCACTAGAGGATAAAAATAATATAATAGTATTCATAGTAGGTATTGCGATATTTGTTAGATTTATATCAGTTTACTGCATGATGAACTAAATATATTATTTTTGTTTAGAAGAATTGCACCAATTACTTTTGCCAGGCTTGTTAATTTCCAAACGTTTATTTAATTTAATTGGATGTAAACGTCTTTTTATATTTAATGAGATGTCATGTAATATAAAAATATATCAGAAATACCCCAGTATAAAATTTAAAAAATATTTATTTGCCAGTAAATAGGTACATGGTTTAGCGGTTCTCTGCTGGTCAACCGTCCGCGCATTTTTTATCAGAACATTTAGGTTGTTAATTTTTGAGAAGACCGCAAATAGGTGGCGGACGGGTAGCACGTACGTTTACCCTACCATTCACAACAAACGAAAATACAAAAACCTACAAAAACTTATTTTATGTAATCAATTCGACAACATTACATGCAAGTTTGCATTTAAAAGTGAATCATTTTATTTGCAGATAATCATAATCCCCTAAGATAACAAAATTTTTTAAAATTAACACATGAGTGAAACGTTCCCATTCTGTAAATTTATTGTTACAAAAAAATGTTCAAAATAACTTACTATGGTATTCTAAAAACGTGTCTCGCAATAGTCGCGCTGAATTTCGTTATATTTATGTTTTACGGAACCGTTTCTAAATACAAACCGAAAACAGTTGAGAAACACACAAAATTCATACTCTATTGGACGTCGATGTGGGGTCACGAGGACTTTTTAATCGGACTTGGACACGAACCATTTCAAACTTGCCGTTTCAACAATTGCTTCGCCACCAGTGACAGAAGTGTAATCCCCATCGAGGAGTACGAGGCTATAGTTTTCCACACCAATGAACTCACGTTTGACCGAAATTCAGTTCCCACTAGGAGGAACCCCAAACAGAGGTACATATTTGCGGATTCGGAAGCTCCAACCCATCTATCCAGGAATCTGAAGCATTTTGAAAATTTTTACAATTGGACGATGACCTACAGGTGTGATTCAGACATAGTCAGACGTTACGGACGTTTGGCAAAACAGGATAATAGTTACTATAAAATTCCGAATTTGGATTTCGTGAAGCAGAAGACAAAATTGATTGCTTGGTTTGTTTCAAATTGCAAAACGGCTAGTAAAAGGGAGCGGATAGTTAAGGAGCTCCAGAAATATGTTCAAGTCGACGTTTATGGCTCTTGTGGGAATTTGACCTGTAGAAAAGCGTCTGAGAAGATGTCTTCGCGTAAATGTTACGACATGGTGCAAAAAGAATACATGTTTTACCTGTCGTTTGAAAACGCATATTGCAAAGACTACTGCACTGAGAAGGTGTACTTTATGTTAAGTAAGCAGATCATACCGGTCGTGTACGGGGGAGCTGATTATCAGTCGTTGCTGCCACCGCAATCGGTTATAAACGCGGCGGATTTTGATAACATCCAGGAATTAGCAGATTATCTAATCTATGTGAGTTTAAATCCTGAAGAGTATCTTAAATATATGGAATGGAAGAAGCATTATCTTATCTTGTCGACCCATACGGATGTCGCGTGCAAACTGTGTGAAAAATTAAATGATCTAATGGAACCGGTTAAGATTTACGAAAATATTTCCGAGTGGTGGTGGGGGAAAAATAGGTCGATTTGCAGGACTGAAAGAGCCTTGCCCAAAATTTATCAAAATATTATAAACGGACTGTAAGTTTTCTTTTTTTGTGCAGTAAATTCTCGAACTTTTAGTGAAATGATAATAAAGTGTATTTACAGATTTTTTTGTAGCAACTTAGCAAAAAGCAAAAAATCAACTACAGTCGATTTACGTTTAGATCGGACAAAACGCGCTATATGGGTTGAAAACGTGTCACATGATGAGTAATAAGCGTATAATCTCAAATAGCGCTAAATTTAGAATTGATGTCTAGAAAAATAGTAAATTCAAATCTAAGTTTAATAATTGATAGGCTGGTTTGTATAATAGTATGTAAATACATGCTAAATATTGAAATGCTTTATTGTCATGTTTACATTAATAGTAAATTATTTAACGAGCACATAATATAAGCTATTATTATTATTATTATTATTAACGAAGATGAAAGTTTGTAAATACGAGTCGAAGACGGGTATTTTTCAAACATCCGAGTTCATAATCGCCATTATGTGCGGAACAAAATACGATGATTTATCTACAATCAAATTTACTATTCCGTAATCCTCAAGCCTTTAAAACACCCGTTGATTATGCAACAAACATCACGCAATAATTAGTTTGTCACTAACCTTCTGAAATTAACACCTAAATTAAACCGATAGACAAAGACATCGCGACAATTGGAGATGGATTCTATTTGGATTGTGTTAGCTAAAATCTCATCCGATGTTTTTATTGCTCGGTGACAGGTATTTATTTACTATTCGAAGGTATTACGGATAACAAAGCGACAATAAATGTGAGTTAAGTTCTCTTCGTAATGTGACGTATCTTACTTATTCAAGACGTAGCTGCTTCTCTCCTATGCCCGTAGTGTAGGTTGAAAATGAAAAACCTACAGATTTTCAACATATCAGCAAGACAAAAACTAAATGTATGATGACATATAAACTTGAAATAAATCAGACTATTATCCAACAGGTAATGTCATATTGGTATTTGAGAATCGAACTATCGAGCTGTGGCTAATGAAAACTAATAAAATTTCAGATTATCTAAATGATACCATTTGGAGAAATAAATACCTGGATATAAAAACAAAGTCAAGAATTTATAAAGCCGCAATACGACCAATTATGAGCTACATGGTTGAAACCAAATCCGATACCTCTAAAACAAAACGATCATTAAAAGCAGCAGAGAAGACGATACTGCGTAGAATTGCCGGAAATACTTAAGAAAGAAGTGAAAATATAAATAGAACGTGCGAAGTTGAAAACATAGGAAGATGAACGCATGAAAGGAAAAAGGAATGGAATACGCATATTGAAAGAATGGGACGAAATAGAATGGTAAGAATCGAGCGAAATAAATTACCCCCGGGCAAGAGACGTATAGAAAGTCCGAGAAAACGATGGAGGAATCATTTAGAACCCGTTTGAGAAAAAAGGAGTGAGGCATTGTCGAAGAAGAAGATACTAGGTACAATACCATTGCCTTGCGAGGAGACGACGGTTATGATTTTACTACCATAATGCTGTCACCCGGAATTTAACCCAGGACATTTGCGTAGGGAGTCTCGCAGAAACTGCTCATTTTATCGCATGTGTAAGCAACCAACAATACGCCCCTGTGTGTAATGAAAATAAAACTGAAGGAGCGTGATCTGTGGATAATGAGCCTTGTTATGTATCCATGGCTAACATATGAAATGAACGTATTATGTTATGATTGTAGATAAATATTATAATAATCAGCTTTATTCTTCGGTCCACATTTGAATATAGGCCTACCATATTTTGCAACATCAATCCGGTAGATATTTTAAAATCATCCGTCTATCTCCTTGGAGAACGACCCCTCGATCTTTTCTCCAGGTACGGTCTCCATTTTAAAATGACTTGCGTAGTTTCCTTTCAGCTTAGAAATCTCTGCAAGGGGAACTCACTCTAATAAAGCACCCCAAAGGGAACAGAAGCCTTGTGCGTCCGCGTCGTTGTTCCTGGGTTGCGCAAAAAGGAAGATTATGCCGATAAAAGTTTCATTTGAATTGACCTTTAAAGTTTACTTCAACATCAATAATTGAAAGTTAATCCGACCATCCCGATCAACCAAACAAAACTGACCTCAAAATGACCTTAAAAATGAGGTAAAAGGTCAAATCCAAGGTCACCTTTGTATTCCTCGTGGAAAGTTATCTAGGGTATGGATCTTGGTTATTTCTTTCTTCACTGATCCCCCGAGATTTCTAGGGGTTTTCATACTTTTTCCCCCACGCTGTATGTCGACGACGGGGAAATCTTACAATTAGTAAATTTCTTGAGATCTGAGATCAAACTGGAATTAAATGATGTGTCTTATATTAACTTTGAGCAAATAATTAGTATTATTCGGACACCATTATTAAAAAAAGAACAAAATCGAGAATATTATTATTTCGATACTGATATTGATGTTTTCGGAAAAATTTAAGATTTTTTTTGTTTTGTTTTATAAATAAGTCAATACAAAGTTAACTTTGACTGTGAACTTTAATTAAAAAACTGCATTTTAAAAACTCATTAAAACTAAGTAAAGTTAATTTTATGTTAACAATATAAATAAATAGCTTTGATTTCTGTCGTTCATGAATTAAATATACCCTTACCCTATATCATTATCGTCATTCAGCAAACATTCTTGCCATTCCGGAAACGCCTGATCATTTCCGAGAACGTTACTAAAATGAAATAAAACAAACTTAATTTTAGTTATCTTCACAAAAAAAGATTGTAGTTGTATGAAGAAACCTTAATTCTGTGCATGTAATGTAAATTTAATTATAAAAGTTACTGATATTTTTATATTTCTAAAATTGTATGCTTGATTATTTTTTAATGATTTCATTCACCAATCGTTTAGCAGTATTTGGGCACACGTGTTTAATTCTGTCCAATCACAACATTATTATAGTGAGAATTTTCTACTGTAGAAAATTCCCGCGAGCATAATTTCTAGTATTTTGTTTACATATGTAACTTGACAGCACATTTTCTAGTTTTGACATCTGTCGCCAGTTTGATTTTAGTTTATAATGAATTAAACTGTATTTTTATGCTGTATTTTTTATTTAAACGTTAAAAAATAATCTTCCGAATACCACTCGAGAGTGCGAATTAATTAGAAAATAATTCTCCAGTTATTTTTTCAAACTTGTTGCCATTTGGGAATAGCCACTCGAGCCCTACGGGCTCTCGTGTCTATTCCCTGGCAACAAGTTTTCGAAAATCTGTCGAATTATTTTCAATTTATTCTCACTCTCTTGTGATATTACTTATGATTATTTTTTAATGATTTCATTCACCAATCGTTTAGCAGTATTTGGGCACACGTGTTTAATTCTGTCCAATCACAACATTATTATAGTGAGAATTTTCTACTGTAGAAAATTCCCGCGAGCATAATTTCTAGTATTTTGTTTACATATGTAACTTGACAGCACATTTTCTAGTTTTGACATCTGTCGCCAGTTTGATTTTAGTTTATAATGAATTAAACTGTATTTTTATGCTGTATTTTTTATTTAAACGTTAAAAAATAATCTTCCGAATACCACTCGAGAGTGCGAATTAATTAGAAAATAATTCTCCAGTTATTTTTTCAAACTTGTTGCCATTTGGGAATAGCCACTCGAGCCCGTAGGGCTCTCGTGTCTATTCCCTGGCAACAAGTTTTCGAAAATCTGTCGAATTATTTTCAATTTATTCTCACTCTCTTGTGATATTACTTATGAAAATAGCACCGAATCTTTGTTTTTGATGTATTTTGGTTCAAAAAAATTTGATGCGTATTATTGTTATTATTTTTTTAGATAATATTGATGAATATATACCTACGCAATTGAATAAAGCAAAAAAACACACTTTTGTATGTTTTGGACATTTCATTAACTTTACAAAAACATTCCCGAAATGACCGTTTTTAGCGGAGGCTCTGTTTCAAAGCAATATTTCAAGAAAAGTAATAGATTTCATGCGCTGCCCTATCAAAGTATTGTTAAAATACCAATTTAATGACAATATAAAGTAATTGTCATCATAAAACTAATCTTGAAATTTTCCACGTTGGTGATTTGGAGCCAGTTATTCTGATATCTTACATCATTGACTTTGCGTGATTAGCATTTCTCATCTAAGTAATACACTTTTTTTCTCATTGTCCGAAACCTTTTCATAATGTTTAAATAATTATGTCACCACAAGACATTCAATCAAAATATGTACTACCTCGACTTTGCTCAAAATCGTCTTCAATATTGTACGTTTAATTAAAGATAAAGTATCAACTGCACCATAATTTTCATCTCTTGCTGTAAAATATAGTGTTGTCTGCTAGATGGGCTCAAATATTTTTTGAAATAACCAAAACTCTCCAGAATTTTCATATCATTGTAAAATGTATTCTCTGTCTGTTTGAAAGTTCTGCTTCCGCAGAGAGAACATTTTCAGCGAAAGAGGAGTCCTAGCTAAGTACAGCTTGACAGAAATAGCTTGGCGGATGACCCGGCGCAGAAAAGGAAGCGAGAGAGTGTCTTAAGATAAGGATATAGCTAGTATTGGCGAGCGACCACCAATAAAGAACTGAGCTCCGCTAAGGGGCGGTCTTTCGGTCTACGGCGCATCCATGACTCATCCGCCAAGCTAAGTTTGTCAAGCTGTAGGTACTGAAATTATGAGAAATGATAAGATTTGAATTATGGAGTGTGATAAGTTTTACGACAAAATCTTAAAAGCAAAATACGAAAAATTATTTTGGTATGAATCCACACTACATGAATTATTATATTATTATATTATTATATTATATATTATTATTATTATTATATTTGTTTTATTCCATATTTTTGTTTCATAAAACATTTAGTTGCGAATTGTTTTCTACTCTTTTCGAATTACTAAATTCGTCTAAATTGCAATCAAGATCTGGACTTTCCACAGCTGTTGCACCACATCATCCGATTGAGTTACTTGCCTACATTTTTAATAACCATTTACCTTGTGCAATAAAACACTTCAAACAAAAAGAAAAGATAATGCAACCGTACGTACAATAACCTCTGCTGGGTTCCATAATTTAGTCACAAAAAACCTTTTTATTGTAATTAAAAACAGGTTTTTGTTTGCAAGCATAAGCAACTTGTATAAAGTGCCATAGCTAGTTAATTCTGGAATAATTGCTGTACTTCCGGTTCACAATAAAAGCCCCGCGAGGTCACTGTGTGTTCGGATCCTCACAGCTCACAAAATATTAAATTACCCGTGATTTTTAATGCGGATAAAAGAGATTTTTCATTCAACATAAAGTTAGTGGGGAATTCCGTCAGCGCCGCCAATTGAATCTTGTCTATTCAAAGAATTGACCACCGCACATCACGTTTTATTCGGTATATAGTCAGCAATGTGCCGTATTAGTGACCAAGAAATAGTTGTGTTTTGAACGCGAGATGAATTTTTATTTTTGCATTTGTTTCCTAATTACATTATGTGAGTACATTTTTATTTACCTAAGTGTTATGTTCTGTTTGGTCGACGACACGGTTTGTTATGAATCGTTAAAGACAAAGGTCACAGATAAATTGTTATAAATAAGGTCATTTTCGTGATATTTTGCACGATTTTGAAATTTTACCACTGTTTGTCTTGAGAATAGACCGCTACTGTGAAATAATAATTTTGAAATTATAATTATGACCACCAACCACTGACCAACAGATATTTTTATTTTCATATTTCATTTTGGTATTTATTTGTTTTTTAATTAAAGACATTGAACTGGTTTTAAAAAAATGAAGGTGTTTAGCTTCCCATTTACACCTAAACGATTGCTAATTTGTAAATCTTTAGACGTATAGTCTTTTGGAAAATAACCACACAAACAATCAAAAAAATTATAACTTGCCTCATCTTCCGCAGGCGATTTTGTTTATCAAAACAAGAATTTCTAGAACTGACGTAATTTTTTCGCCTTCGGAAACAAATCAAGCCGTAATTCACGACAATTAATTATTGTTATTATAAATAAATTAATGTTTCATCTAAAAGCCATTTAGCTATAATTTTATTTTCAACGCTTAAGTTTAAAAATTGCCTCTGATTACTTTAAAAAGAATAATTGTGAGTCTTACTATACGGGAAATTAACGTAAGCGTTTTTCCCCGATGAGTACAATTAATTCGGAAAAAAATTATTCATAATTTTCTAGATTCGAAATGTTGCGAAAGTGTTAGAAGTTCAAGCAACAACCCTACTAATATTAGGTAAGAATTGCGGTTCGGAATTATGCATGAATTTGTATTTTATTTATTTTAATTTGTTTAATCAATTCTTTGATTCTATAATTTCATGAATTGTTTTTCCTTTGTGAAACGCTTTGTATTCCGAAAAGAAGGGCTGTGCACATTTAGTTTCCAAATTTAATTAAAAGCACAAATAATTGAGAAGAAAATTTTTTTATGGTATTTTTGTTTAAACTAAATTAATTAATTACTGATTTAAACATTCACATCTAGGTACCGTACGAAATAGCTGATTAACTGGTCAAACGAGGCACATATGCTCCATCCGTAGATCCAGAGCCGCTAGATGGATTAAGTAAAATTTTGGAGGACCAAAAGCAATCAGCATACTAAAAACAAACTCCAGAACAGTTTGTCACTTATTCACCAAAGAATGCTAAAAGTTTCTTCAATTAACTAGAACCAAACCAAATGGCCATTGACCGCTAACATCTCAAAAAATAGCGTTGCGAACTGTGTGATTTAACATGTCAGACATATTATTATGTCAATGTGATTATTTAGCAAACTGCAAACTGGGACACTTGGGTAACGCAATTCTAATGTTTGATGAAGTAAAAGGAAAGTCTAGCTGGGTTTAAACAAAAGATTTTATTAATCGTAGTACAGTCGTACCTTAACTACTACTATTTACAACTATTAATATTCGTGGATCAATAGATAATTGATAGCGTACTGTATCCGAATATTGCTTTTTCTCAAAAATACAATAAACCGTCCCACTCGGGAGATTGATAAGAACATGTTAACAATAGATAAAGTACAAATTTATTTTCTATCAAACAATGTCTTTAATCGTAAAAATAATAAAATTTTATTTGCAGCTATTTCAAATGTACCTCAGGAGAAAGCATACCAGGTGATCTACAATGTGATGGCATAGAACACTGCCAAGATGGATCAGACGAATCTCTAGCCTGTTGGTCCATAATGTAAGCCCCATGAATTGCACCTATAAACCCTAATTTTGATCCCTTCAGATGCCCAGCATTCCTATTTAGATGCGCTTATGGTGCTTGCATAAACCAAAACAATGTATGCAATGGAAAGAAGGACTGCAAGGACAATTCCGACGAAACGCAATGCATCGATCAATTACAAACGGCATTTGTGTAAGAATTACATAAAAAAATTCCATCGATCTCAAGATTGTTTTTAGTAAGGACGAATTCCGTTGCAATTCTGGACAGAAAATTAATAAATTCAATGCTTGTGATGGAGTACCTCATTGCGAAGACAAGTCTGATGAAAGGAGTGAAGTGTGTATGAAATTTCACTGTCCACGTTTTTCTCATCGTTGCGCTTATGGAGCCTGCGTGAACTCCAAAGCTCGCTGTAACGGTATCGCCGATTGCTTCGATGGGTCTGATGAATTGTCGGATATTTGTAATTTAGTAGGACCGTCCGGTACAACACTGGGAGCCCATCTTTCTCAAAAGTAAGAAATGTCTAAATATCAAAAGTTATCACAGGAAATAAATATTTGTAGCAAGTTTTATTGCAATTCTGGACAAGTTATTGATGCCTATTACATGTGTGATGGAAGGGCAGACTGCGAAGATAAGTCTGATGAAACTTCTTTAGCTTGTGCGAAAATAATTTGCCCTCCATTTGCGTTTCGTTGCAACTACGGGGCTTGTATTAGTGCCGCTGGAAAATGCAATGGTACAGCGGAATGCTTGGATAAATCGGATGAGTTATCAACTTTGTGTAACACTTTTACTCCGACTACAAGTCCAACAGTTGATATTGCGTAAGTTTATTATCTTTCTTTTTTAATTCTTTGGAGAATATATAATATATTCTTCTATCTTGTGGTGTCGAAGCATGTGAAGTTGGGTTTAGGTTAGGTAATGTTTTTTAGTTCTGTCGGCGATTTGACCTTCTCATTCCAAGTACATGCTCTTCTCATTCTCTTGATAACTATTTAAATTGTTTCTCTGGTATAATGTTGACTGCCACGTTATTATTTAAGTTGTCCTTGAAAATTTAATTTCTTATCTAATCTGTATTTTAAGTAAGAATTTCATTTCTATGGTGGTTGTTTTGCTCTCATGTATCAGAACTGATGTTTCAATTTTCTTGGCTACTTCTGCTTTTGTTTAGTGCGGCACTTCTTTTTTCCAAGAAAAAACGTTTGCATCTACTAATTGTACTGGTTCTTTGGATCAGATTTTATATTCTTCCTTTACTATGTGTTATTGATCTGAAGTCCTTTATGTCTTGTTCTACTGCTATTCCTTTGAGTGTGATGTATACTTTGTTTTAACTAATTATTGGCAATGTTTTTATTTTCTCTTTATAAAAGCTTTTAAATTATGTTACAAGTCTCTCGTGTTTTCCGCCAAAATTGTTATGTAGTTAACTCATCTAGCATTTTTACCTGAGTACACATGTTTTCCTAAGTCTTATTTTTGTTTAGAAGCTTCTCGATTTTGCATTTCTTGTTCTTACATAACTTGTATTGAATTTATTGTGTTTGCGATTACTGCCGTATTTTTTGTGATTCTCCAAAAATCTTTGTATTGTTTAGGAAAAGATGCATAGTTCCTCCATATCCAACTACCTTACAAGTACAGATCATTGGAAAATCAAAAAATACTGTAAAACCTGGTGATTCGGTTGATTCCCAATCAATATTGCAAATTGAGTGTGCTTATTTGATTTGCCACAATGGCACTTGGTCTTATCCAACTTCAAAATGTGGTATGTAACCAAGAACTATTGTTAGTTGACTTATGTGATGATGCTTCTTTTTTCATTAGCCACATGTTCAAATGTCAATACCTACAATACAGTGGACACGAACTGTTCATTTAATCTTGCATCAATGACTTATGGGGAATCATCGACTATAAAGTATTAATCTTTTTAAATTTTTATTTCTTGGAAAAGAAATTTGAATAAAAATAAATGAAAAATGAATTAACAAAACAAATTAAATAAATCTAAATTATTTAATTTTTATAGGCCTTCTGGTACCGTTTCTGCAAACTTTCAATGCCACTCTGGAGAATCCATTACAGAAGAAAAGATGTGTGACGGCAAAATCGATTGCGCTGATGGTTCCGATGAAACTCGGCAATGTCAATATATTCAGTAAGACCGTAAATTTAACTTATGCAAGTAAATTACAATCTTAAAATTTAGGTGTCCGTCATTTCTCTTTCGCTGTTCTTATGGGGCTTGCATCAATATAAATTTAATGTGCAATGGAAAAATGGACTGCTACGATAACTCAGACGAGATCAATTGTAGCACCTCAACATCTCCTACAGTGTCGTAAGTGTACATTAAATCTGTTAAATACTTGCAATAGATGATAGCTTTAGAGACCATCAGAGGCCTATCGCTTCAGTGGTCTTCTTCTATTTTGCTTTCTCCTTTAAGTTTGTAATTTAGATTTTTGAAAATCCACCATTACTGTTACTATCCTGCTTTGTGTCGACCTCGCTCTCTATCACGGTCTTCGTTACTCTTTCTTCTGGTAAGCTAGCCATACATATGTTCAAATCATCATCATATCTATTTGCTTCAAATATTTGTTACTCTTGGTTTTCATAATTTTGTGATTTGTCTGTCTTCTTCGAATTTTTTCTTCCGAACTCCGTTATATTTTCTTACCCGTCTTCTCTAATCATTCGTGCATAACAGTAATGTTGGAAATATTATGTGTTGTAAATCCTTACCGCATCCCTTCTTTAACTGGGTTCTGTATCTTTTTAGGCCCTCTACTCCTGTTTCTAATCAATTTCGTTGTCACTCTGGAGAATTCATCGGAGAAGAAAAAATGTGTGATGGTAAATTCGATTGTGCCGACCGCTCTGATGAAACTTCAACATGTCAATCGATTCAGTAAGACAGTAAATTTTATTTGTGCAAGTAAATTAAGATTTTAAAATTTAGGTGTCCTTCATTTCTCTTTCGCTGTGCTTACGGGGCTTGCATTAATAAAAATTTGGTGTGCAACGGAAAAAGGGACTGCTACGATAACTCAGATGAGATCAGTTGTAGCACCTCAACATCTCCTAAAGTGCCGTAAGTGTACACAACTTGTTGTTACTATTTGTAAAATAATTTTCCTTCAGAGATGACAAATTCAAATGTGGATCCGGCGAACTTGTTGATGAGGAAATGAGGTGCGATGGGGCGGAGGATTGCTCGGATGGATCTGACGAATCACAGAGTTGTTTATACATACAGTGAGAACTCAGTTTTTTTTTAACTACTATTTTCAATTTGTTTGATTTGTAGATGCCCATCATTTCTCTTCAGATGCGATTATGGGGCTTGCATTAGTCAGCACTTAAAATGCAATGGTAAAAAAGATTGCAAAGACAATTCAGATGAAATGAATTGTGGTCTTACAAGCACTCACAAGCCTTCCACTTGCACGTAAGTATTATAAAATTCTGTATTATACAAAAATAAAATTACCATTTTCAGTGATTCCTCTTTCCGGTGCAATTCGGGCCAGTGTATAGATTCGTCCAAATTGTGTGACGGTAGAGCAAATTGCGACGATGCATCGGACGAAACCGAAAACAACTGTTTGAAGAAAAAATGTCCCAATCACAAATTTCGCTGTGCTTATGGAGGCTGTATCAGTCTAACAACTCTTTGCAACGGAATTAAAGAATGCTATGATGGAACTGATGAATCGCCGGCCTTGTGTGGTCCAGCTCAAATACAAAGCGACAGCATTGCTGCAGCCTTCATTCCCCAAACGACCACATCAGGATTGACATAGTAAATTTAAAAAAACAAATCGGAATGAACTGTAATTTGTTTATATAGTAGGAACACATTTCAATGCAATTCCAAGGAGTTCATTGATGAAATGGATTTGTGTGATGGCATAAAGCATTGCGAAGATGGTTCTGATGAAACCTTTGCGGTTTGCAAAGATTTGACTTGTCCTCATTACGCGTTTCGTTGTTCTTATGGTGCTTGTATTGCTTCAGCCGCAATTTGTAATGGAACTGAAGAATGCGCTGATGGTTCTGACGAGTCGCTTGTAGTCTGTGTTGAGAGTCGTTTTAAAATACCAGAAGTAACTGAAAACGGCTTGGAAATTGAGTAAGTAAAATATGAAACTATTACAAAAATGTATTATTTATTTAATTATTACACGCTTTGGATGAAAACTAAGTATTATTTTTGTGATTATTATTAGATTACAGTTTAGATTCATTTTTATTTTGTTTTATTTTTTTTATATATTATACTGATTTTTATACGTATTTACAAAAGTCACATATAAAAGCATTATGTTAAAATTTTAATTAACTATTTGTATATTTAAAAAAAAAATTGGATCTTGGAAGAATACAAAACTTAGATTCCTTTAACAATTTTTCCTGTATTATTAATATAAATGCATTTAAAATTAAGCAAATTGTTACAATTATTTTGTCATATTTTTCCGAAACAGAAATTTTTAATGTCGTATGTGTTACAATAATTTTAAATTATTGAAATAAAAATTTTTTTATAAGGAAATAACCTGATACAAATTTTATCATTTAATTAATTACTCTTTCAATTAACAGCAAGAGCTGTTTTGTTCCCAACAATCCTAAAAATGGTCGCATTCTACTAAAGGAAGAGCCAACAACAATGCATATTGGCGAGAAAGTCACTGAAGGAACAGCTCTTCAGTTTAACTGCAACAGCAAATATTCATCAATTATAGGAAAATCGAACAATTCAATTTGTATCAACGGAAATTGGTCGCCATCAATTCCAAACTGCAAACGTAGGTGATATTAAAATCTCACCAAATTTTTAGCCACTTTTTAATTTCAGGCACTTGCCCCACTTTAGCGATACCTGTTAATTACAACATGTCTTGCACATTAAAAGGGAAACTTGTATCGTGTTCCGAACCCTTACACGGCACCTACGCAAGAATTTTGTGTTCTGTTAAATATAAAACTTATACTTACCCCCAAGTAATGTTTCGAATATGCAGAGATGGAGTTTGGGACTTCCCGGTTACCGAATGTGTTCCAGGTGCTGATTTTTAAATTTGCCAAGAATATTGCATGTGCTTGTTGTGTTGTAGTTCCTAACTTTATGCACTAATCGAACTTACCATTTCATTTCAGAAAGAATCGTTCACCTCTTTTACATTATTAGTGGCGTAGCGAGTTGGTGAGGCGGGTACGCTTGAAATATTCTTAAATAATGCTCAATAATTTTTCGCTATTAAACAGTATATAAGAAGAGAGTAATTTATTTATTTTTGAATTGCAGGTTTTGGCTGGAGTGCAGTATCAAGCTCCGTCCGCAATGAAGTATCGATGTTTGTGTGTGTCCTTGTTTTATTTTTGCATAGGTTTCAAGGTGTTACTAAATTTATATTGCATCTTGTTATTTAGTGATAAAAATTCTGATTACTTATTGATTGTTAATTGATTCTTGCAATATTTACCTATAAAAGTGGTTGTGTTGTTGGTTGTGCTGTGTAATAATACTATTATATATAGTTTTTTTTATTGCGAATCTACTCCCAAAATTCCACTAAAAGAAAGACTCCAAGTTTAGTTATCCGGTCTTTCCATTCCATTTTCAAAATGAAAATGCGATGTTTTAATAGGAAGAGCGAATTGTTCTAGATTTAAAAAAATATTCAAAATTAAATAGATTTTATTTTTTAAGATAAACCTGCATCGCCTAATTTTTTTGACTTATCAATATTAAAACGAAAAGTTATATGATGAATCAGTAAGAAATGTATATTTACTACTCATATTTTTGTATTTGTATTAAACAAAATTCAACAACAAAGAAGTGTATTTAATTACAAATAATTCACAAATTTTGTTCTTTTTCAAATTAAGTAGAATGTATAAAAATTAATATTTTATGTAAGAAACGGTATTAGCCACTTTGATTTTCTTAAACTTTTAATTTTATTCTGTCATTTGTGGGCTGATTATTAATGTGGAAAGAAGTGGTTTGTTTATCCATAATTTAGAAAAATTAAATAAAATTCACCTAAAGTAAAGCTGAATAATATAATGTACATAAATTAAAACCAAAAAATGTCGAAAAAAGTAATTACAACATTCGCTTATAAAAACAATGAGTAACTTCTATTAATATTACCAATAAACAACCATCCGGTGGCCTTTACAACTACAATGTGGCCCCGAATAAATCTCAGTATCAAAAAAGCTGCAAAATACAGGTTCTTATAGAGCGATAATAAATTGATTCTTAGGTGAAAACGCTATTATAAGTGCGTCACCGAGACGTCGAATAATTAAAGTGCGGGATTTCGTTTAGGAAATTCCATTACACAACCACACGTCTTCCACAACAGATTGGCGAAGTAACCCGTATGAAAATATGTGAGATTAGTGGTAATCAGTTGCTTGACCGTGATGTCTCTAGTTTGTTTGTTAGCAAGTTCATCAGGCAGCTTCAAGTAACTTAAAAAAACCAAAACCTAATACACCACTGGAAATTCAACAGCATGCGTCGGGTGGTTCAAATTTTGTGCTAAAAACGATGATTTTATGTTCAAATAGTTATTTGTTTAATTTGTTACTGATCTCAAGTAAGTATTTTTATTATTTATCGTCTCGTTCAGGTTATAAACATCATTTGGGATGTTAGAGGTCAAATGATAATTACAAGCACAAAACTGGTTTTTAATAACATCGAGGATGTAGTCAGTTGAGGATAACATGTTGAATATTTTTTAGCGTCTACTTGCGTTTGTAATGGCTATTTTTTTGACAATTGGGAATACAACACACGACTTGATAATGTAACTAGGATTCGAAGACAGGCTCCGTGTGGGTAAGTTCGCCTAAATTAACAAGTCAAAAATTACTTTTGACTACTAAGAGCGACAAAAATTATTATTTTCTGAGAAAGTTAAAAAACAATACTCCGGATTGCTTATTAGGAACATTGTTATTAACATATCTTGGAAAATCCATATTTAAATTATAAACACATTAAAGAAATGACCTTTTCAATAAAAAATTGGTCATACAAAATTGATGATATTTATGATAAACAGCGTTCGGTAAACAAAACCCTTGTGACTTACTGAAAAACTTTTAAACGATTTTTTATAATCAACTAATTTGTTAATAATCTTAATTATAAATTACTTAAGCAATATAGTTTTATAAAACTTAATTTTATAATTTTTTCAAAAAATGTTTTTCCCGTTTAACAGTTACAAACAAAAAAAAAACACATTTCAAAATGGTCAGTATAAGCTGATGTAAACAACCGATCCATCCAACTTTACCTCCAGGTCAGACTACAAAATAAAAAATTAGAAGACAAAATAATGAAGCCATAGTCCTTTAAGAAATTACTGATTAAAATTAATCTTGCCAACAATTCTAGATGGCCAGTCGTTAGTCGAAAATTCTTCGATAACCTATGACATAAAAGAAAAACTTAATTGAAAACAATTTTCGTTTTCACAATACTTGCAATCGGGCAATTTTAAAAGATAAGAACGCGTTCTAAATTTTGTACCATATATATATATATGTATAGACAAAAATTATTTAAACAAATTGTTGTTCAGATAAATGTTAGTAACGGATAAAACAAAGCCTATTTATAATAAAAATCTGAAAATTAATCTAAACTGATTTTATCTAACTTTGTAAATAGCTTTAAGAATCTATACAACTTAAGCCAATTAAGTAGCTAATGACCATAATTACATTTTTGACAATAATAATTTGATTATTGTTTTGTACAGCTCAGATCAAATTAGATGTGGAAGCGGTGAGTGTTTATCTGAAGATGTGGGTTGTGATGGCAAAACAGACTGTCCAGATAGATCTGATGAAACAGCGGAACGCTGTCAAGCAATTCCGTAAATGACCAAGGCACAATTATTTTTTCCATTTTAACATTCCAACTTGTAGATGTTACGGATTTACCTTTAAATGTAACTATGGTGCCTGCATTGACAGGCGCTTTGTCTGTGATCGTAAACAAGATTGTGCGGACGGTTCTGATGAAGTAGACTGCAACTTACCAAGCACCGGTGATTCTAAATGCCCGAAGTAAGGAAACTTAACTACGGTTAAAACCGCCTCAACAAATTACCACTAGTTGTAATTATCACATTTTGCCACGATAATTCGAATTTATTTTGCATCATAATAACAAATATTATTCCATTTACTTTAGTACAAGTGATTTCCAATGCAAGTCAGGTCAATGCATCGACGAAGAAAATTTATGTGACGGAAAACCAGATTGTAATGACAATTCAGATGAAACCAGAGAAGTGTGTGGAGGACTCACATGTCCGAAATTCTCTTTTCGTTGCGATTATGGAGCTTGTTTGCCAAGTAGAGTTAGATGCAATGGTCGAAAGGAATGCTTTGATGGGTCTGATGAATATCCGAGTCTATGTGAAGATGTGACGCCTGCTACACCTTTCTCGACAAGTTCCACCACAACTACTAAAAGGCCTTCTATAACTAAAACACCAACAACAGCAGTAGCTCAAGTGTAAGCATTGATTACTTTAGGGAAATATATTCAAATCAATCTTTTAGTGGCAGTTGTGTAGTACCAAATTATCCAGAAAATGGTAAATTTATTATCGGAGGAACGACTGTACCACCACC
Organism: Dascillus cervinus; assembly: GCA_949768715.1. Taxonomy (NCBI): domain Eukaryota; kingdom Metazoa; phylum Arthropoda; class Insecta; order Coleoptera; family Dascillidae; genus Dascillus; species Dascillus cervinus. Next base: position 11,605,573 of record OX458316.1, on the reverse strand, counting down.
AGGAGAACGAATTCCAAACTATGGAGTTATATTTATTGAATGTAAGAAAAGGTTTAAACCATATCCAAATGTAGTGTTCATGCTTTGCAATCAGGGTACTTGGAGCCCCCCAAATCCACCGGAATGCTCACGTAAGTAATAATCGTAATATAATAATCGCTATTGCAAATTTCTTATTATTTGCAGCTGTTTGTTCGAATTTAACTTCATCTCTGTCTACTGAAATAAACTGTACTTTAGATGGGATGCAAGTACCATGTACTGATCCGGTTGCTGGGACAGTGGCAAGATATTCTTGTAATTCTTATTATGATGATGTTTCTATAGACCAGCCTCCTCAAATCATTTGTAAGGATGGTTCATGGGATTATCAGTTTGCACAATGTGTACCATGTATGAATATATTTAACTTAAAAAGATGACATTTAAGTATCATTGTTTCAGTTTGTGGTAAGAAAAGTGCACAGGGAGTTACAAATATTATCAATGCCAACCGAACTAAAAAAGGGGACTATCCCTGGCAAGTGGGTCTTTATAAAACATCCGATAATGATCACATTTGCGGTGGTTCTATACTAACTGAAAGAATTGTGATATCAGGTACTTTCTTCAATTAGTGACGTTGTTTGCTAACTAATACTTATATTTTAAGCTGCTCATTGTATTGCTGATTACCAAGGAAATCCGTTTCCAAAAGAAAATTATTGGGTGGCCGCTGGAAAATATTATCGTGTTTTAGGAGATGAGAGAGATAAAGATACAGAACAAAAAACTGCTGTATGTTATTAATAATTGTTATTACTTCATAATAATATGTCGTTTTAGATTATGAAGATATATAAGGCGCCGAGATACAGAGGTACCGAAAGGAACTTTGAATCTGATTTGGCACTTTTAATTGTTCAGCAGCGATTCAAATTTTCTGCATTTGTTCAACCAATATGTATTGATTGGAGAAACAATTATGAGAAAGAACAATTGATCGATAACAGGAAAGGAATTGTAAGTTATTAATTTAAATAATTGCATAGCAAACACAACAGTAAGTTGAAGAAAAACAATTCCTCAAAGTAACTGCAAATTATCTTAATATATGTAGGTAGCTACTTGGTAAATTTATTTTTCTACATAACTAGACCAGCTTATTTGTAACTAACAATAAGATCGACTGTTTTCTTAAAGGCTTACTCGATCTACTTCCTAAAAATTTCCAATAATTTATAATAAATACGATTTGCAATCGACCGGTTGTTGGCTAAACCTGCTCTAGACTAAGAACAAAAGAAACAAAATTTTCAATATTAATTGTATCTGGTGAATGTTTTTTTTAAATATCCGAGTCATTTAAGGTTGTTGGCTGGGGTTATACCAAGGAAGGTGAAGCGCCTGCAGAAGAGCTGAAACAACTGGAAGTTCCATTTATTTCCGATGCACAATGCTTTGACCAAGTACCTGCAGAATTTAAACCATACCTCACTAGAGACAAGATATGCGCTGGATTTTTAGAGAAAAGTAATGTTTTTTTTTCAAACAAATTTTGAGATCCAATCTCAAATTTATTGGTATTTCCAGATACAAGTGTTTGTCAGGGTGACAGCGGAGGTGGTCTCGTATTCTACAGAAACCAAACTGAAAAATTTTATTTAAGGGGCATTGTTAGTACATCACCTCGAAGGGAACTCAGCTGCGATTCGCGACAATATGGAGCTTACACGAAAGTTTCTGATCATTTGGATTTCATTCAAGATATAGAAATTATGTACAGAGAGAGAAATAAGGTGTAATTTTTGTTCTGCCATTTTTGTAACAAAATCTTTTATAAAATAAAACATTCCCTTATGCGTTTATTTTTAATATTTATTTACGTGCTAATTTGTTTCTTCATATTTTTATTCTTTGCTTAAATATTCGATGTCACTCTGGGAAATCCACTAAAGAAGAAAAGATGGTAATGCCAAAATCGATTGTGCTGACGGATCCGAAGAAACGCGAATCTGTTAATCTACTTAGTAAGAGAGTAAATTTAACTTGCAGTCAGTTTCTTGAACGTGATCAAGAAGGTTCAAATAACTTAAAAAAATATTGGAAATTCAACAGCATGGGTTATTTGCTTAAATTCTTACTGATCTCAAGTAAGTATTTTAATTGCACTTGTACTTGTAACGTTTGAGGTCAAATGATAATTACAAGCACAAAATTGATTTTTAATAACGTCGATGATATACAGTAAAGTCCGGATTAAGTGAACTTGAAAAATGCTTCAAAATTGGTTCACTTTATCCGAGGTTCATTATAAACGAAACACAAAATGCTTTGTTTATTATGGAAAGATTTGTTGGTATTTCAAATAGCGTTCACTATAACCGGAAGTTCACTAAAACCGGGTTCATTATATCCGGACTCTACTGTATTAATTTATAGATTACATGTTTAAATTTTTTTAGCGTTCACTTGCGTTTGTAATGGCTTTTTTTGGGAACTGGGAACACGATAAACGAATTGATAATGTAATCAGGATTCGAAGGCAGTCTCCATGTGGATAAGTTCGCCGATTAAGATCGGCAGAAAGTATTATTTTTTTATTTTGGTTCGCTTATTATGTCCACAAGACTCAAGAGTTACGCAACGAAATAAAGAAGACACAGTTCTTTAAGAATTTACTGATCAAAATTAAAATTGGGAACAATTTTATCGCTATTTAACTCGATTTCCTGTAACTTAAATTGTGACCTTAGGTGGTGATTCCACGACCGCAATTTTATCTACTTTACTTATAGATAGCCAGTTGGTTGTCGAAGATTCTTTGATAACCTACTACCTATAACCTAATTGAAAAATATTTTTGTTTTCACAATGCTTACAAACGAACAATTGTAAAGGATAAGAAGGGGTTGTGATTTTCGTACTATAAGAGATTATAGACAAAAAGTTACGAATTACGAGTTCAGATGAATTTTACTAAAGGATAGAACAAGTCTATACTTGCTTCTATAGGCAAAAGAGTTGTTGTGAACTTCAAGGAACCGTCATGATTGGGGTCGGATTAATCAAGTAAATAACTAATTGCCGTTAATCCAAGACTGTTTATTAACATTAGCATTTACACTATTTATAGAATTTCTTATTCTAATAACATAAAATATAAATTTAAATGATATTGATCGAAGTAACAGCAACTTAATAATAAAGATTTAAGTTGGAGTTTGAACAGTTTTTCTGATGATCGCTAAACTGTCTTAAAAACTAAGTAGATAAGCAACAGGGATTCGAGGCCACCTTGCATATCAAATTAATCCGCGGTTTGATTCGCGGTTTGATAGAGAACAAAGGATTTCCGCGAATTCCGCGAGTTTTATCGCGCAATTATTAATTATTCAATTACCAATTGCGCAATTAGACTCGCGCAATTAGACTGACGTCATACGGCCCACGCTGCTATCTCCATCTCATCCCCCTTATCTCTCTAACGGTCCGCGTCACACGCTGCTATCTCCATCTCATATTCCTTCTCTCTCTATTTTTCCAACTGCCGACTCTGAGATTCGAACCCAAGTCTCGCTGGTTAGATCGATGCAAAAAACCAGTACTCCAGCGCCTTGCGTATGCTTTGAGATATGTTCTGGATAATTTAAACTCAGCCGCTGTGGGGCGGAGATTTTTTTTTTGAATAATCAAACACCTCCGATGAAATTTAAAATTCGTTATGCGTAAAATTATGTGAGAATTCTCATATAATTTAAATCGTCAGCTGTTGAATTTTGTCGGCTGAGATTTTTAAAGATTAAATGGGAGAAATTTGGATAATTACATGAGTGCGGTAAATATTTTTAAACCGATTAAATGGGGGAAATTTGAACATGAGTGTAGAATTGTAAAATGATTTTGCAGCATTCTTAACCCAAAGTAATTTGCGCTCAGGTTGAAATCTCGCACGCGGGATATTAAAAGGATGTATGGGGTTTAAAAAAGAATAATGCCAATTACACACTAATTTTTTATTGAGAAATATTTCACATATCATATTGATAATTTACGCAGCCCCTAATCATAGGTGGTGGACCATCGATTTCAACGTTAGTGTTATAATGTTTTAAGCATCGAATTTGAATAATTACATGAGTGGGGCAAATATTGAATTCTTCCAACCATTGATTGTACGTAAAATTCATCGCAGATTTATGGGATCTATTGTGCCTGCACCTGTTTGGAAAGAGTTATGGGCGAACAATAGCGCACACCACGCCCCGAGATATATTTTTTTTTCAGTCCCATGAGATTTTTAGCCTAAACAAATCTTGACGTAAAAAGCGCATCACACGTCGTGTGATATATATATATATATATATATATATGCAAGTGCGCCACACATACAGGAATCAACTCGTCAAACATTACCCCACCACCACCGCTGAAGCTCACATAAATACAAAATTTCCAATCAGTTTCATGAAGTCCGCTTGAATCTGCGATTCAAGTTAGCCGTTTGCGTAAATACTTTTCGCTAAGTGTGTGTGTTACCGCAACATCGATAATAATAATAATAATGAGCTCCAATATGAATTTAACGAAATTAAATGATGCCGCTATGTTGGTGAGTTTATTTTTTTCAATCAATCGCCAAATTTTACATTGTGTTTCTTATTAGGTGAACAGGCTTGAATTAAGGACGCTTAATAAGCTGGAAGTTGGGGCAGTATATCCAATCATGAAGTTGAGGAAAGTGAAGACTAAATATGGCGTCCGTATCATGGCGGACCTATCAGACTGTACAACATATTTGCCGGGTCGAGTATCCGAAATCATTGAGGCGGATGAATCAATTTTAAATTGTACGAATGGGCAGCTCCTCCTAAAATATATTGGCGGGCCTTATAATATGGTCGAATTTTTACGGCCTGAAACGCATGTTAAATAAATATGTTTTCTGTATTTTTGTGTGTGTGAATAAATTTTAATGTTGAAACAACCAGCACCTTCTTAACCCAGAACATCCCAAAGTAATTTGCGCACGCTGAATCTTGTCTGCGGCCTACGTTAAAAGAACAATGGCTCACTGAGAAATTTTGAAACTGGGATTTAAACAGCTCTGATTAAACAAGTGTCTGATGAAATTTGTAGCACTTAATTTGAATAAGCATATTTCCAAGTTGTAATAAATATTGGGTCTAAAATTCTTCCGACTGGAGATTCAAATTATTTCGGCTGTTGGTTGAATTTTTACAGTCGGAAACGCACGTGAAATAATTTTTTAAACAGCTCAGATTAAACAAGTGTCTGATGAAATTTGCAGCACTTAATTTGAATAAGCATATCTCCAAGTTGTAATAAATATCGAGCCTAAAATTCTTTCGACTGGAGATTCAAATTATTTCGGCTGTTGATTGAATTTTTACAGTTGGAAACGCATGTGAAATAATTTTTTTAAACAGCTCAGATTAAACAAATCTCTGATGAAATTTGCAGAATTTAATTGGAATAAGCATATCTCCTAGTTGTAATAAATATTGGGCCTAAAATTCTTTCGACTGGAGATTCAAATTATTTCGGCTGTTGGTTGAATTTTTACAGTCGGAAACGCACGTGAAATAATTTTTAAACAGCTCGGATTAAACAAATGTCTGATGAAATTTGCAGCACTTAATTTGAATAAGCATATTTCCAAGTTGTAATAAATATTGGACCTAAAATTCTTTCGACTGGAGATTCAAATTATTTCATCTGTTGATTGAATTTTTACAGTCGGAAACGCATGTGAAATAATTTTTAAACAGCTCGGATTAAACAAGTGTCTGATGAAATTTGTAGCACTTAATTTGAATAAGCGTATCTCCAAGTTGTAATAAATAGCGAGCCTAAAATTCTTGCGACTGGAGATTCAAATTATTTCGGCTACTGGATGAATTTTTACAGTCGAAAACGCACATGAAATAAATATGTTTTCTACATTTTTGTATGTAGATAAATTTTAATGTTGAAGCAGCTGTAGCGTGTGCGATAGGGATCGAAAAAAAGCGCGAACAATATGCAATTCGAACAATCGTCCACACCTTAAAAACCAGCCTTATTTTATTCGGACGGGGTTTCTTAATTGAAACACAACGGGTATTTTTCAGTGTTACTCTATTGAGTTTAAAAAACTAACTGATTATTGGGGCGCGCCTTCTCCCTTAACATTTCGAATCGGAGGGGCGCTCCTCTGGTGCCGACATAGTTGCCCAAGTGGACCAAACATCCCGGCCCCCTTGAACCGCTAGGTTCAAACACCAGAATTCTTTTTATTTTTTATACATATTTTTATTTTATTTACATGAATGAGTATCCTTATTTCTATATGCTTATAATTAGTGTCTTAATTTTCTTATTCCTAATCACTCACTCTATTGTATTGGTAGCGCGCGCAGATTTCGGACGGCTCTTCTAGTGATGCCGTTTTCAGTTTTTACGTCCACCACGCGCACTATGTTGTCGTCTCCTGGATACAAGGCAGTCACTCTCCCTAATTTCCACGTCAGGGGCGGTGAGTTGTCCTTCAGGAGGACCAAATCTCCTTGGTTGGGGCTGGAGTTCTCCGGACGATGCCATTTGTGTCGCTTTTGTAGCTCGCTCAGATACTCTCTGCTCCACCGATTCCAGACATGCTGCTTCATTTGATTAACATGCTCCCATCGTGTTAATCTGTTCTGCTTCGCGTCAGTCACGTCTTGCTCCGGTACCGCTGTCAGTGGGCTCCCAATCAAGAAATGTCCCGGAGTTAGCGCAGACAGTTCTTCCGGATCATTGATCAGGGGACACAGAGGTCTGGAGTTGAGGCAAGCCTCCACACATGTCAAAAGGGTGTACATTTCTTCGTTTGTCAACAATGTTTTTCCCACTACCCTTTTTAAGTGAAATTTTACCGATTTAACGGCGGCTTCCCAAATACCCCCCATATGAGTGGCACGTGCCGGAATGAATTTCCAATTAATTTTTAAACTGCTTAAATGTGTTAAAACTGACTCCCTGAACTCTACGGACTGAAAGAGCCTCTTTAATTCCGAGTTCGCACCTACGAAATTAGTCGCGTTATCGCTGTAGATGTTCGCCGGCATACCGCGTCTACACTGAGAGAAATAGATTGCTACAAATAGATATTAGTGATTATTATTGCAATCACTAATATAAATACATTTATCTTAATCAACCGTGCTTTGCTAGCATTAATATATTATTTTATTTAGATATTATTGTGAATTTAAACATGGAAGATTGCTGTCTTAAAAATGATTAGTTTTAAAATAACACGTATTCGCTATTACGAATATTTGTTCCGACAGGTTGGCTGTACAAAATATCTGTTATATTAGCGCTTGCATTTTCGTCTGTCAACAAAAACTTCATAATGAAACGCAACAATTCAAGATTGTTCTTGGAAATATCCAAGATGTGTGTTTTTTGCAACTAAACAAAATTTTATCGGCATTTTATGAACTCATAAGTGAGTTCGTGACTCATATTAGCCCACGCTTGATACCATTTGTACACGCGGTTCGTTTTGTGTATAGCGCCGAAATTAGGGAAAAATCAGTGATTCAGTTAAGGGTGCTTAAAGTGAAATGGCGGTGGTAAAGGACTTGCTAGAAGAATGGGGATTTGCACATTACGTGCAAACATTTGAAGGTAAGATGGTTATCATATTTTAACGGTTCGTTATTAATTTCCCTCCACCACCCACGTATATTTCTTAGTTACATTTACAAATTCTAGATAATGGAATAGATGACGAAGCCTTTACACTGTTGAACAACGACGCTCTGAAAGAGCTAATTCCTAAAATTGGAGATCGGTTAAAATTTGTGAACAAGTTCAACGCTTATAACGCAGCTCAGGTACGTTGTACATTTTTGTTATTACTATTGATTACAATTAAAAAATTTAAAATTAAAAACTATATCAGAGCCCAGTGCTTCCATTTTAAATTACTTAATTATTAGATACACGTTTTAAGGTGCCTTGATCTCCAATTGACGGGTTTCCCAATTGTTGTTAAATTTATTTTGAAATTTCATTCATACTTAAAAAACAACTTTTCTATGTATGTGTAGCTATTTGTTTCGTACTAAAATAATTATATTGCTGCTATAATCTATTACCTATAATTATCTAATTTTGATTTTTTGTCACAAACGCAGTGTAATACTTCATCAGGGAGTAGTTTCACATCAACAACTTCAACGGTGACCTACGAAGACGGTGAAGTAGATGAAGTTGCCAAAGATGAGACAGCACAATTCACAGAGCAATCTTCGTTACACCTACGAAACATTGACAATTATCGAGAAGATTTGTCCTTAAAAAACGTCTCTCTTACAGGTATAAAGGAAAATTCTGTCTTTAATTCTCTCAACAACTATCATGTTGTACAAAATGTGGCTGTCGATATAATGCACGATTTATTCGAAGGAACATTTAATTTTGAAATGGCCTTAATTTTAAATAAATTTGTACTAGAGCAAAAAATATTGTCACTTGAGTCTCTAAATTTTAAATTGCAATGTTTCAACTATGGATCTGAATCAAATAAACCACCTTTAATAAGTGTCGAAAATTTAAAAAGTCTCCATTTGAAAATGAGTGCTTCCGAAATGATCTGTTTTATAAGGATTAATTTTAGGTGAAAATATTCCTGGAAGTTATATATCAAAATACGTTGTATTTCATCCATCTCATTTACTTTATATGCAAACTATATGAGACCAAAGGATTTAGGGATCACTTTTGGGCTTATGAAGTTATCGATTCATCAAGGTACATGATTAAAGAACATGCAGACTTACTCAATCCGTACCCTCAAGTTATTTATAAAACTTCTAGTAAAAAACTATTCATAAGTCCCAGAAGTTTTGTTTAAAATTTTGTTTTATAATTATTATAGTATAAAGTTCAAATTTTTAAAACTATAAATGTTATTTTAGTGTAATGTTCTTGCTATTTTTAAAATTGATGTTTTTATATTTAAGGAAATTTATACGATATTACTTATATTATGCAACTATAATCTGTTACTAACCTTTACAAAATAAAGATATTTAAAAATTACATCCCAAATATATTTTTAACAACCTGTAGTATTTGGTTCAGCAATGTTAGATAATAAACATTAAAATATGTTCTGTTACAGCCAGCTATAATCTATTGTTAAGTCGACCTTGCAAGATATTTAAATTAACAATCTATGCTATATGGTTCAGCAGTCCTGCATACTACTGCTTAAAATGTGATATATTACGCTCAGTAAAATTTCATTATTCAGTTAACATTCTTGAGATTGCTAAATTAAATATATGATTATTACAATATCAATATATTTAAAACAACAATATATTTCCTAATATATAAATATTGCACCTTTAGCATTTCAGATTGCTGTCCATATATGAAATATAAATTATATTTAAGTTAATCATAATTATATTAATTTTGACCATCTATTTCTCTCAGTGTACTGACGAAGCATTTTAGTGCGTTCAGGAAATTTGCTGTTGTTAAATTGCTTACTAATTCTATGTGCAGCGCTTTCGTTGCAAAACAGATGAATAAAGCTATGTTTGCTTTTGGAGGTTTTTTTGCTCCTTCGCTGGCCTTCTTTTATTATTAGGGGTCCGGCGTAATCAATTCCGCAATTTGTGAACGGTCGGGCGATTGTTAACCTATGCTTTGGCATTTCTCCCATAATTGGTTGGAAGCTTCGCGGTTTTGCGCGGAAACAAGTTACGCAACTTCTTATTATTTTGCGCACTTGGTTACGTCCGTCGACGGGCCAGTACTCTTGTCGCACTGCCGCCAGCGTCGCCGTCGGGCCCGCGTGTAATTGTCGCTCGTGGTGCAGTTTTATTATTAACTGGGTCGCGTGGTGCTTAGGCAATAGAACCGGGTGTTTTTGACCATACCTTACGTCGGCGTTTCCCAATCTTCCCCCGACCCTGATTACTCCGTCCGCGTCTAAGAACGGGTTCAAGGTTTTGAGTTTACTCGTCTGTTTTAGGTTGGTTTTCGACTGAAGCGATCTTTGTTCATCAGCGAATTCTAACCCTTGAATTATTTTAATTACTGTTGTCGTTGCTTTGATTATTTCTTGCGCTGTTAAGCTCGACTTATCGCGTATTTTGTTTTTTGCGTTATTCACGTCATTAAGGGTGTTCATACTTTCCGTAATTCTGTACCAGATTGACAGCAAGTCGATCGGTACCCTTTCGTCCGACGCGATCTTTCTTTTCCACAGCTCTTGCATTATTAATTTCGCGAGTACTATTACCGGTCCTATTAGACTTAGCGGGTCATAAATTTTCGCGATCTCGGATAGTATTTTGCGTTTCGTTAACGGATCTTTAGCCGTTTTGGTCGCGAGTTGTGGTGACGTCACTCGATAATTTAGGGTGTCCTCTCGACAATTCCAAAATAAACCGAGGATTTTTGTGACGCCGTCTTTATCAAAATGAATTATACGCGTGTCACCTTGATTCTCGTTTGACACGGGCGAAAGTTTTTCGTCCTTAGAGGCAAACTTGCGCAATTCGAAACAACCGCTTTTTAGTATCGTGACTAATTCGTCCCGAACCCTTAACGTTTCCTCGATTGTATTTGCTCCGGTCAGCACGTCATCCATGTAGAAGTCTCGCTTTATGACTTCTGCCGCTACGGGGTCATTTGTGCGGCTTCTACGCTTAACTGTTGCAGACAACGAACCGCTAAAAATGGAGAACAGTTGAACCCGTACGTTACCGTCGTTAATTGGTACGATTGCAGCGGCTTTTCCGGATTGTCTCTCCAAATCACGGTTTGATATTTCCGATCTTCATCGGCTACAATTATTTGCCGAAACATTTTATTAATATCGAATACGAATTGATGTGTCCGATATCTGATAATTATATCGAACAGGTCTTCTTGCGATTTAGGCCCGGGCATTACGACATCATTGAGTGTGGCGCCCGTTGACGATTTCATCGATGGATTAAATACGACCCTTAAGCGCGTTGAGCTACTTGATTCCCTGATAACGGAGTGATGGCTTAGAAAAACGCGCTCGGATTCATATGGGTCGGGTTGTATTGCCCGTTCCATATGATCGAGATCTAAATATTCCTGCATGAAATTAGCGTATTGTTGTTGCAGGTCGGAATTGTTTTGCAGTTTGCGTTCCATTGAACGGAATTGCACTGAGAGAAATAGATGGTCAAAATTAATATAATTATGATTAACTTAAATATAATTTATATTTCATATATGGACAGCAATCTGAAATGCTAAAGGTGCAATATTTATATATTAGGAAATATATTGTCGTTTTAAATATATTGATATTGTAATAATCATATATTTAATTTAGCAATCTCAAGAATGTTAACTGAATAATGAAATTTTACTGAGCGTAATATATCACATTTTAAGCAGTAGTATGCAGAACTGCTGAACCATATAGCATAGATTGTTAATTTAAATATCTTGCAAGGTCGACTTAACAATAGATTATAGCTGGTTGTAACAGAACATATTTTAATGTTTATTATCTAACATTGCTGAACCAAATACTACAGGTTGTTAAAAATATATTTGAGATGTAATTTTTAAATATCTTTATTTTGTTAAGATTAGTTACAAATTACAGTTGCATAATATAATTTATATCGTATAAATTTCCTTAAATATAAAAACACAAATTTTAAAAATAACAAGATCATTAAACTAAAATAACATTTATAAAATACAAACTAAAACGAAACACGGAAGTCTTAAAAATTTGAACTTTATACTATAATAACATTAAATAAAAAATTATACATACTTTTTTGGGAGGTTTCAAAAATACATCATTTAAAACTTCATCTACTTCACTGTCTTCGTAGGTCACCGTAGAAGCTGTTGACGTGAAACTACTCCCTGATGAAGTATTACACTGCGTTTGTGACAAAAAATCAAAATTAGATAATTATAGGTAATAGATTATAGCAACAATTAAGTATGAATGAAATTTCAAAATAAATTTAACAACAATTGGGAAACCCGTCAATTGGAGATCAAGGCACCTTAAAACGTGTATCTAATAATTAAGTAATTTAAAATGGAAGCACTGGGCTCTGATACAGTTTTTAATTTTAAATTTTTTAATTGTAATAATAACAAAAATGTACAACCTACCTGAGCTGCGTTATAAGCGTTGAACTTGTTCACAAATTTTAACCGATCTCCAATTTTAGGAATTAGCTCTTTCAGAGCGTCGTTGTTCAACAGTGTAAAGGCTTCGTCATCTATTCCATTATCTAGAATTTGTAAATGTAACTAAGAAATATACGTGGGTGGTGGAGGGAAATTAATAACGAACCGTTAAAATATGATAACCATCTTACCTTCAAATGTTTGCACGTAATGTGCAAATCCCCATTCTTCTAGCAAGTCCTTTACCACCGCCATTTCACTTTAAGCACCCTTAACTGAATCACTGATTTTTCCCTAATTTCGGCGCTATACACAAAACGAACCGCGTGTACAAATGGTATCAAGCGTGGGCTAATATGAGTCACGAACTCACTTATGAGTTCATAAAATGCCGATAAAATTTTGTTTAGTTGCAAAAAACACACATCTTGAATATTTCCAAGAACAATCTTGAATTGTTGCGTTTCATTATGAAGTTTTTGTTGACAGACGAAAATGCAAGCGCTAATATAACAGATATTTTGTACAGCCAACCTGTCGGAACAAATATTCGTAATGGCGAATACGTGTTATTTTAAAACTAATCATTTTTAAGACAGCAATCTTCCATGTTTAAATTCACAATAATATCTAAATAAAATAATATATTAATGCTAGCAAAGCACGGTTGATTAAGATAAATGTATTTATATTAGTGATTGCAATAATAATCACTAATATCTATTTGTAGCAATCTATTTCTCTCAGTGTGTCTAACCGCTAATTGTTTTGTGTCCCCTACATTTTTAATATTTGCGCTTTGATTTTTAAACGGTATTTTAACGACAAATCGCCCATCTGCGTTTCTTACAAAATTAGTTTTTGTTGGTTTTATTTATCTACAAAAATTGTTTGTGTGACTGGAGGGTCCAGACGACATATTAATAAATTATGTTTCAAACTGCACTATTTTGTAAATACATTAAATACCCTTTTTAAGACGTCACTCCCCTTCGCATTCACTTGTTCCTACACAGTCGTTGTGTTATGTTCGATATAGTTTCTGATAATAATAATAGTTAAAACCAAAGTGTTTCTTTTTATTTAAATCACACCTAACCAATAGTTTTAAAGTGATTTTCGCAAAGGGTTTCCTCGTCCGTTAATTTAACCGTGTTGTTCTCCGTCGGGTACTCGTCGATTTCCCAGAAACGAGAAATCTGTTTGTTTAATGAATTTAGTGATAAATTGCAAACGACCGAGCCATGTGTTTTGTGACGTTGGATGCTCCCTGTAACGAGGTAGCCCAGGTCCGTTTCTTGGAACATAACATGGTCATTATTGGGTGGTCGTATTTGTTTCGGCTTTAGAATCTGCCAGAACACTTCCGCCCCTAATAAGATGTCAATTGTCGCTGGCGTATTAAAGCTGGGATCGGCCAGTTTCACGTGTGGAGGAACATAAATTTGGGATTGATTTATCGGGCTTGCAGGAAGACGTTGGGTGATCTTGGGTACGACAAGACAGGTTATGTCCCGTGGTGCTTCGCCGTAGAGCGATCGAAACTGTATTCTCGTGGCTTCTGTGCTTTTGCCGCGGACTCCCGTGATGCCTGTTATTTCCCAATTGATCGGTTTTGTTGTCAAACGCAATCGTTTACACAATTCTTGGGTAACAAAATTGGACTGCGATCCGCTGTCTAAAAGGGCGCGAGCAGTCACTTCGAATTTTTCGTTGCTTTTAATTATTATTTGCGCGGTCGCTAATAGGACGTGGGATATTACATCCGCGTTCGCGCTATACAGAGCTACTGGGTTTGGCGAATTTTCGGTGCTTCCGTTTGTCTCGTCATGTATAAGCGAATTATGTTTTTCGCGACAATGACGACAGGAGATGCGCGTTTTACACCTTTCTACCGCGTGATTATCCCTAAAGCAGTTCGTGCATAATTTGAGCCGTTTTATTTCGTTAACTCTTTCTGGGATCCCTAAGTTCATGAAATCCGGACAGTACCTAATATAGATAATGATCCCGTTTGCAAAGCAGGCACTGTGGCTTTCGAATTGTTGTTGTGTTACTAGCCGTATTTCTTGCATTATTTTGCGTATCGCGCGAGTTCGACTTTGATTTTACTTGATTTTGCGATTTTTTATTTGGATCGCTCGCGTTTAGAGATTCTAATAGGGTTGCCTTTTTTCTCAAAAAATCGGTAAGATCCTTGTACAAAGGAATTTCCGTGTTTAATGTAGCTTCCCATTCGCGTCTTGTAAAATAGTCAAACTTAGAGGTTATTATCGGCACGATTATGGCGTCCCATTTATCAGTCGGTTGATTTAACGTCGCGAGAGCCTCGATATTTATCGTAAGATCGTCTAACAATTTTCGCACCGAACTATGGAAATTTTTTGTTAGTACCGGGGAGTTCAGAATCGCCAGCACATGTTCTTGTATTATTAACCGCTTATTATCAAATCTTTTCTCTAGCATTTCCCATACCGTTTTATAGTTAGCCGCCGAAATTAAAACTCCCTCGATCGCCTTTTGGGCGTCGGCCTTTAAGCAAGATTTTAAATAATGAAATTTCTCGATTTCCGTGTATAAATCGCTTGCATGAATCAAGGATTTATACGTGTCCGCAAATGCGGTCCAATCTAAATAATTTCCCGTAAAGGTTGGGAGATCTAACGTCGGTAATTTGACATTACTAGAGCGCGTTCCGTTTGGATTTTGGTTTTGATGACCTGTGGGAGTGATCGCGATATTGTTCTTTCGTTCGCGTTCTTCAATTATTCCCGTCATCTCCGCTTCCAGATCATAGTAATCTTCTTCGAAAGCGTCGCGTTCTTTCATCCTAATCTCTGAACTGTCTAAAATTTCTATCTGACTTTGAACATCATTAAATTCCCTGAACGCACTTTGCAAGTTAGGAAGTCGCGTTTTTAACTGATTAATATTGTCGCTAGGTTGATACCTTTGTGTTAGGTAGGTCCTAATTCGCGTCACAGTCGCCTTTATTTGGCCGCGCTTGGCTACTAGTTCCGCTAGTTCGTCCTTTGACATGATTTATGTATTAATAATTTTGCGAAAGTACACCCCTTTAAGACACGCTAAGGAAGCTTACTGACCTTATTTGATGTCTTGGTGTTCTATCGTATTTTTCGATCTCCACTCCTGGACCTCGGCGGTGGCTACTTTTTGGCTCTGGCTTCGGCGGTGGATGATTTTGTTGTTTTCCGCTGATTTCCCGATCCGGCACTCGAAGAACCATATGTTGGGGCCTATTTATTTGGCTCCCGTTATTTTATTATTTTATTGAACCATTTTATTGGTATTGTTTTAATTTAGTTTGTTAATTTTTATTATTTTATTAATATTATTATTTTATTCGGACGGGGTTTCTTAATTGAAACACAACGGGTATTTTTCAGTGTTACTCTATTGAGTTTGAAAAACTAACTGATTATTGGGGCGCGCCTTCTCCCTTAACATTTCGAATCGGAGGGGCGCTCCTCTGGTGCCGACATAGTTGCCCAAGTGGACCAAACAAATATAGTCCTGAATATGGGGTTCTGTATTTTAATTAATTTAAATCTTAGACGCAGAAGTTTTTAACATATCAACAAATATGGTCGGTAAGTCGTTAGTGTATAATACAAATTTATTAATAACAACTGGAATGATTAATAGACATGGTGAAAATATGAAAAATATGGTCCTGAATATGGGGTTCTGTATTTTAATTAATTTAAATCTTAGACGCAGAAGTTTTTAACATATCAACAAATATGGTCGGTAAGTCGTTAGTGTATAATACAAATTTATTAATAACAACTTCATCTAATTTTGTAGAATTGAAACGATTGAGAAAAAGGATTGCGACTCGGAAGGAATGATTAATAGACATGGTGAAAATATGAAAAATATAGTCCTGAATATGGGGTTCTGTATTTTAATTAATTTAAATCTTAGACGCAGAAGTTTTTAACATATCAACAAATATGGTCGGTAAGTCGTTAGTGTATAATACAAATTTATTAATAACAACTTCGTCTATCGGTGTAGAATTGAAACGATTGAGAAAATGGATTGCGACCCGGAAGGAATGATTAATAGACTTGGTGAAAATATGTAAAATATAGTCCTGAAAATGGGGTTCTGTATTTTAATTAATTTAAATCTTAGACGCAGAAGTTTTTAACATATCAACAAATATGGTCGGTAAGTCGTTAGTGTATAAAACAAATTTATTAATAACAACCTCGTCTATCGGTGTAGAATTGAAACGATTGAGAAAAAGGAATTGAGAAAAAGGATTGCGACCCGGAAGGAATGATTAATAGACATGGTGAAAATATGTAAAATATAGTCCTGAAAATGGGGTTCTGTATTTTAATTAATTTAAATCTTAGACGCAGAAGTTTTTAACATACCAACAAATATGGTCGGTAAGTCATTAGTGTATAATACAAATTTATTAATAACAACTTCGTCTATCGATGTAGAATTGAATCGATTGAGAGAAAGAATTGCGACCTGGAAGGAATGATTAATAGACATGGTGAAAATATGAAAAATATAGTCCTGAATATGGGGTTCTGTATTTTAATTAATTTAAATCTTAGACGCAGAAGTTTTTAACATATCAACAAATATGGTCGCTAAGTCGTTAGTGTATAATACAATTTTATTAATAACAACTTCGTCTATCGATGTAGAATTGAATCGATTGAGAGAAAGAATTGCGACCCGGAAGGAATGATTAATAGACATGGTGAAAATATGAAAAATATAGTCCTGAATATGGGGTTCTGTATTTTAATTAATTTAAATCTTAGACGCAGAAGTTTTTAACATATCAACAAATATGGTCGGTAAGTCGTTAGTGTATAATACAAATTTATTAATAACAACTTCGTCTATCGATGTAGAATTGAAACAATTGAGAAAAGGGATTGCGACCCGGAAGGAATGATTAATAGACATGGTGAAAATATGAAAAATATAGTCCTGAATATGGGGTTCTGTATTTTAATTAATTTAAATCTTAGACGCAGAAGTTTTTAACATATCAACAAATATGGTCGGTAAGTCGTTAGTGTATAATACAAATTTATTAATAACAACTTCGTCTATCGGTGTAGAATTGAAACGATTGAGAAAATGGATTGCGACCCGGAAGGAATGATTAATAGACTTGGTGAAAATATGTAAAATATAGTCCTGAAAATGGGGTTCTGTATTTTAATTAATTTAAATCTTAGACGCAGAAGTTTTTAACATATCAACAAATATGGTCGGTAAGTCGTTAGTGTATAATACAAATTTATTAATAACAACTTCATCTATCGATGTAGAATTGAAACGATTGAGAAAAAGAATTGCGACTCGGAAGGAATGACTAATAGACATGGTGAAAATATGAAAAATATAGTCCTGAATATGGGGTTCTGTATTTTAATTAATTTAAATCTTAGACGCAGAAGTTTTTACCATATCAACAAATATGGTCGGTAAGTCGTTAGTGTATAATACAAATTTATTAATAACAACTTCATCTATCGATGTAGAATTGAAACGATTGAGAAAAAGAATTGCGACTCGGAAGGAATGACTAATAGACATGGTGAAAATATGAAAAATATAGTCCTGAATATGGGGTTCTGTATTTTAATTAATTTAAATCTTAGACGCAGAAGTTTTTAACATATCAACAAATATGGCCGGTAAGTCGTTAGTGTATAATACAAATTTATTAATAACAACTTCGTCTATCGATGTAGAATTGAAACAATTGAGAAAAAGGATTGCGACCCGGAAGGAATGATTAATAGACATGGTGAAAATATGAAAAATATAGTCCTGAATATGGGGTTCTGTATTTTAATTAATTTAAATCTTAGACGCAGAAGTTTTTAACATATCAACAAATATGGTCGGTAAGTCGTTAGTGTATAATACAATTTTATTAATAACAACTTCGTCTATCGATGTAGAATTGAATCGATTGAGAAAAAGGATTGCGACCCGGAAGGAATGATTAATAGACATGGTGAAAATATGAAAAATATAGTCCTGAATATGGGGTTCTGTATTTTAATTAATTTAAATCTTAGACGCAGAAGTTTTTAACATATCAACAAATATGGTCGGTAAGTCGTTAGTGTATGATACAAATTTATTAATAACAACTTCGTCTATCGATGTAGAATTGAAACAATTGAGAAAAAGGATTGCGACCCGGAAGGAATGATTAATAGACATGGTGAAAATATGAAAAATATAGTCCTGAATATGGGGTTCTGTATTTTAATTAATTTAAATCTTAGACGCAGAAGTTTTTAACATATCAACAAATATGGTCGGTAAGTCGTTAGTTTATAATACAAATTTATTAATAACAACTTCGTCTATCGGTGTAGAATTGAAACGATTGAGAAAATGGATTGCGACCCGGAAGGAATGATTAATAGACTTGGTGAAAATATGTAAAATATAGTCCTGAAAATGGGGTTCTGTATTTTAATTAATTTAAATCTTAGACGCAGAAGTTTTTAACATATCAACAAATATGGTCGGTAAGTCGTTAGTGTATAAAACAAATTTATTAATAACAACTTCGACTATCGATGTAGAATTGAAACGATTGAGAAAAAGGATTGCGACCCGGAAGGAATGATTAATAGACATGGTGAAAATATGAAAAATATAGTCCTGAATATGGGGTTCTGTATTTTAATTAATTTAAATCTTAGACGCAGAAGTTTTTAACATATCAACAAATATGGTCGGTAAGTCGTTAGTGTATAATACAAATTTATTAATAACAACTTCATCTATCGATGTAGAATTGAAACGATTGAGAAAAAGGATTGCGACCCGGAAGGAATGATTAATAGACATGGTGAAAATATGAAAAATATAGTCCTGAATATGGGGTTCTGTATTTTAATTAATTTAAATCTTAGACGCAGAAGTTTTTAACATATCAACAAATATGGTCGGTAAGTCGTTAGTGTATAATACAAATTTATTAATAACAACTTCATCTATCGATGTAGAATTGAAACGATTGAGAAAAAGGATTGCGACCCGGAAGGAATGATTAATAGACATGGTGAAAATATGAAAAATATAGTCCTGAATATGGGGTTCTGTATTTTAATTAATTTAAATCTTAGACGCAGAAGTTTTTAACATATCAACAAATATGGTCGGTAAGTCGTTAGTGTATAATACAAATTTATTAATAACAACTTCATCTATCGATGTAGAATTGAAACGATTGAGAAAAAGGATTGCGACTCGGAAGCAATGATTAATAGACATGGTGAAAATATGAAAAATATAGTCCTGAATATGGGGTTCTGTATTTTAATTAATTTAAATCTTAGACGCAGAAGTTTTTAACATATCAACAAATAAGGTCGGTAAGTCGTTAGTGTATAATACAAATTTATTAATAACAACTGGAATGATTAATAGACATGGTGAAAATATGAAAAATATGGTCCTGAATATGGGGTTCTGTATTTTAATTAATTTAAATCTTAGACGCAGAAGTTTTTAACATATCAACAAATATGGTCGGTAAGTCGTTAGTGTATAATACAAATTTATTAATAACAACTTCGTCTATCGGTGTAGAATTGAAACGATTGAGAAAATGGATTGCGACCCGGAAGGAATGATTAATAGACTTGGTGAAAATATGTAAAATATAGTCCTGAAAATGGGGTTCTGTATTTTAATTAATTTAAATCTTAGACGCAGAAGTTTTTAACATATCAACAAATATGGTCGGTAAGTCGTTAGTGTATAAAACAAATTTATTAATAACAACCTCGTCTATCGGTGTAGAATTGAAACGATTGAGAAAAAGGATTGCGACCCGGAAGGAATGATTAATAGACATGGTGAAAATATGTAAAATATAGTCCTGAAAATGGGGTTCTGTATTTTAATTAATTTAAATCTTAGACGCAGAAGTTTTTAACATACCAACAAATATGGTCGGTAAGTCATTAGTGTATAATACAAATTTATTAATAACAACTTCGTCTATCGATGTAGAATTGAAACGATTGAGAAAAAGGATTGCGACCCGGAAGGAATGATTAATAGACATGGTGAAAATATGTAAAATATAGTCCTGAAAATGGGGTTCTGTATTTTAATTAATTTAAACCTTAGACGCAGAAGTTTTTAACATATCAACAAATATGGTCGGTAAGTCATTAGTGTATAATACAAATTTATTAATAACAACTTCGTCTATCGATGTAGAATTGAAACGATTGAGAAAAAGGATTGCGACTCGGAAGGAATGATTAATAGACATGGTGAAAATATGAAAAATATAGTCCTGAATATGGGGTTCTGTATTTTAATTAATTTAAATGTTAGACGCAGAAGTTTTTAACATATCAACAAATATGGTCGGTAAGTCGTTAGTGTATAATACAATTTTATTAATAACAACTTCGTCTATCGATGTAGAATTGAATCGATTGAGAGAAAGAATTGCGACCCGGAAGGAATGATTAATAGACATGGTGAAAATATGAAAAATATAGTCCTGAATATGGGGTTCTGTATTTTAATTAATTTAAATCTTAGACGCAGAAGTTTTTAACATATCAACAAATATGGTCGGTAAGTCGTTAGTGTATAATACAAATTTATTAATAACAACTGGAATGATTAATAGACATGGTGAAAATATGAAAAATATGGTCCTGAATATGGGGTTCTGTATTTTAATTAATTTAAATCTTAGACGCAGAAGTTTTTAACATATCAACAAATATGGTCGGTAAGTCGTTAGTGTATAATACAAATTTATTAATAACAACTTCGTCTATCGATGTAGAATTGAATCGATTGAGAGAAAGAATTGCGACCCGGAAGGAATGATTAATAGACATGGTGAAAATATGTAAAATATAGTCCTGAAAATGGGGTTCTGTATTTTAATTAATTTAAATCTTAGACGCAGAAGTTTTTAACATATCAACAAATATGGTCGCTAAGTCGTTAGTGTATAATACAATTTTATTAATAACAACTTCGTCTATCGATGTAGAATTGAATCGATTGAGAGAAAGAATTGCGACCCGGAAGGAATGATTAATAGACATGGTGAAAATATGAAAAATATAGTCCTGAATATGGGGTTCTGTATTTTAATTAATTTAAATCTTAGACGCAGAAGTTTTTAACATATCAACAAATATGGTCGGTAAGTCGTTAGTGTATAATACAAATTTATTAATAACAACTTCGTCTATCGGTGTAGAATTGAAACGATTGAGAAAATGGATTGCGACCCGGAAGGAATGATTAATAGACTTGGTGAAAATATGTAAAATATAGTCCTGAAAATGGGGTTCTGTATTTTAATTAATTTAAATCTTAGACGCAGAAGTTTTTAACATACCAACAAATATGGTCGGTAAGTCATTAGTGTATAATACAAATTTATTAATAACAACTTCGTCTATCGATGTAGAATTGAAACGATTGAGAAAAAGGATTGCGACCCGGAAGGAATGATTAATAGACATGGTGAAAATATGTAAAATATAGTCCTGAAAATGGGGTTCTGTATTTTAATTAATTTAAACCTTAGACGCAGAAGTTTTTAACATATCAACAAATATGGTCGGTAAGTCATTAGTGTATAATACAAATTTATTAATAACAACTTCGTCTATCGATGTAGAATTGAAACGATTGAGAAAAAGGATTGCGACTCGGAAGGAATGATTAATAGACATGGTGAAAATATGAAAAATATAGTCCTGAATATGGGGTTCTGTATTTTAATTAATTTAAATGTTAGACGCAGAAGTTTTTAACATATCAACAAATATGGTCGGTAAGTCGTTAGTGTATAATACAAATTTATTAATAACAACTTCGTCTATCGGTGTAGAATTGAAACGATTGAGAAAATGGATTGCAACCCGGAAGGAATGATTAATAGACTTGGTGAAAATATGTAAAATATAGTCCTGAAAATGGGGTTCTGTATTTTAATTAATTTAAATCTTAGACGCAGAAGTTTTTAACATATCAACAAATATGGTCGCTAAGTCGTTAGTGTATAATACAATTTTATTAATAACAACTTCGTCTATCGATGTAGAATTGAATCGATTGAGAGAAAGAATTGCGACCCGGAAGGAATGATTAAT
This sequence comes from Dascillus cervinus, assembly GCA_949768715.1. Classification (NCBI taxonomy): domain Eukaryota; kingdom Metazoa; phylum Arthropoda; class Insecta; order Coleoptera; family Dascillidae; genus Dascillus; species Dascillus cervinus. The sequence goes on along the minus strand of OX458316.1, from coordinate 11,583,206 downwards.
AGACATGGTGAAAATATGAAAAATATAGTCCTGAATATGGGGTTCTGTATTTTAATTAATTTAAATCTTAGACGCAGAAGTTTTTAACATATCAACAAATATGGTCGGTAAGTCGTTAGTGTATAATACAAATTTATTAATAACAACTGGAATGATTAATAGACATGGTGAAAATATGAAAAATATGGTCCTGAATATGGGGTTCTGTATTTTAATTAATTTAAATCTTAGACGCAGAAGTTTTTAACATATCAACAAATATGGTCGGTAAGTCGTTAGTGTATAATACAAATTTATTAATAACAACTTCGTCTATCGGTGTAGAATTGAAACGATTGAGAAAATGGATTGCGACCCGGAAGGAATGATTAATAGACTTGGTGAAAATATGTAAAATATAGTCCTGAAAATGGGGTTCTGTATTTTAATTAATTTAAATCTTAGACGCAGAAGTTTTTAACATATCAACAAATATGGTCGGTAAGTCGTTAGTGTATAAAACAAATTTATTAATAACAACCTCGTCTATCGGTGTAGAATTGAAACGATTGAGAAAAAGGATTGCGACCCGGAAGGAATGATTAATAGACATGGTGAAAATATGTAAAATATAGTCCTGAAAATGGGGTTCTGTATTTTAATTAATTTAAATCTTAGACGCAGAAGTTTTTAACATACCAACAAATATGGTCGGTAAGTCATTAGTGTATAATACAAATTTATTAATAACAACTTCGTCTATCGATGTAGAATTGAAACGATTGAGAAAAAGGATTGCGACCCGGAAGGAATGATTAATAGACATGGTGAAAATATGTAAAATATAGTCCTGAAAATGGGGTTCTGTATTTTAATTAATTTAAACCTTAGACGCAGAAGTTTTTAACATATCAACAAATATGGTCGGTAAGTCGTTAGTGTATAATACAAATTTATTAATAACAACTTCGTCTATCGGTGTAGAATTGAAACGATTGAGAAAATGGATTGCGACCCGGAAGGAATGATTAATAGACTTGGTGAAAATATGTAAAATATAGTCCTGAAAATGGGGTTCTGTATTTTAATTAATTTAAATCTTAGACGCAGAAGTTTTTAACATATCAACAAATATGGTCGCTAAGTCGTTAGTGTATAATACAAATTTATTAATAACAACTTCGTCTATCGGTGTAGAATTGAAACGATTGAGAAAATGGATTGCGACCCGGAAGGAATGATTAATAGACTTGGTGAAAATATGTAAAATATAGTCCTGAAAATGGGGTTCTGTATTTTAATTAATTTAAATCTTAGACGCAGAAGTTTTTAACATATCAACAAATATGGTCGCTAAGTCGTTAGTGTATAATACAATTTTATTAATAACAACTTCGTCTATCGATGTAGAATTGAATCGATTGAGAGAAAGAATTGCGACCCGGAAGGAATGATTAATAGACATGGTGAAAATATGAAAAATATAGTCCTGAATATGGGGTTCTGTATTTTAATTAATTTAAATCTTAGACGCAGAAGTTTTTAACATATCAACAAATATGGTCGGTAAGTCGTTAGTGTATAATACAAATTTATTAATAACAACTTCGTCTATCGGTGTAGAATTGAAACGATTGAGAAAATGGATTGCGACCCGGAAGGAATGATTAATAGACTTGGTGAAAATATGTAAAATATAGTCCTGAAAATGGGGTTCTGTATTTTAATTAATTTAAATCTTAGACGCAGAAGTTTTTAACATATCAACAAATATGGTCGCTAAGTCGTTAGTGTATAATACAATTTTATTAATAACAACTTCGTCTATCGATGTAGAATTGAATCGATTGAGAGAAAGAATTGCGACCCGGAAGGAATGATTAATAGACATGGTGAAAATATGAAAAATATAGTCCTGAATATGGGGTTCTGTATTTTAATTAATTTAAATCTTAGACGCAGAAGTTTTTAACATATCAACAAATATGGTCGGTAAGTCGTTAGTGTATAATACAAATTTATTAATAACAACTGGAATGATTAATAGACATGGTGAAAATATGAAAAATATGGTCCTGAATATGGGGTTCTGTATTTTAATTAATTTAAATCTTAGACGCAGAAGTTTTTAACATATCAACAAATATGGTCGGTAAGTCGTTAGTGTATAATACAAATTTATTAATAACAACTTCGTCTATCGATGTAGAATTGAAACGATTGAGAAAAAGGATTGCGACTCGGAAGGAATGATTAATAGACATGGTGAAAATATGAAAAATATAGTCCTGAATATGGGGTTCTGTATTTTAATTAATTTAAATGTTAGACGCAGAAGTTTTTAACATATCAACAAATATGGTCGGTAAGTCGTTAGTGTATAATACAAATTTATTAATAACAACTTCGTCTATCGGTGTAGAATTGAAACGATTGAGAAAATGGATTGCAACCCGGAAGGAATGATTAATAGACTTGGTGAAAATATGTAAAATATAGTCCTGAAAATGGGGTTCTGTATTTTAATTAATTTAAATCTTAGACGCAGAAGTTTTTAACATATCAACAAATATGGTCGGTAAGTCGTTAGTGTATAAAACAAATTTATTAATAACAACTTCATCTATCGATGTAGAATTGAAACGATTGAGAAAAAGGATTGCGACCCGGAAGGAATGATTAATAGACATGGTGAAAATATGAAAAATATAGTCCTGAATATGGGGTTCTGTATTTTAATTAATTTAAATCTTAGACGCAGAAGTTTTTAACATATCAACAAATATGGTCGGTAAGTCGTTAGTGTATAAAACAAATTTATTAATAACAACCTCGTCTATCGGTGTAGAATTGAAACGATTGAGAAAAAGGATTGCGACCCGGAAGGAATGATTAATAGACATGGTGAAAATATGAAAAATATAGTCCTGAATATGGGGTTCTGTATTTTAATTAATTTAAATCTTAGACGCAGAAGTTTTTAACATATCAACAAATATGGTCGGTAAGTCGTTAGTGTATAATACAATTTTATTAATAACAACTTCGTCTATCGATGTAGAATTGAATCGATTGAGAAAAAGGATTGCGACCCGGAAGGAATGATTAATAGACATGGTGAAAATATGAAAAATATAGTCCTGAATATGGGGTTCTGTATTTTAATTAATTTAAATCTTAGACGCAGAAGTTTTTAACATATCAACAAATATGGTCGGTAAGTCGTTAGTGTATAATACAAATTTATTAATAACAACTTCGTCTATCGGAGTAGAATTGAAACGATTGAGAAAATGGATTGCGACCCGGAAGGAATGATTAATAGACTTGGTGAAAATATGTAAAATATAGTCCTGAAAATGGGGTTCTGTATTTTAATTAATTTAAATCTTAGACGCAGAAGTTTTTAACATATCAACAAATATGGTCGGTAAGTCGTTAGTGTATAATACAAATTTATTAATAACAACTTCATCTATCGATGTAGAATTGAAACGATTGAGAAAAAGAATTGCGACTCGGAAGGAATGACTAATAGACATGGTGAAAATATGAAAAATATAGTCCTGAATATGGGGTTCTGTATTTTAATTAATTTAAATCTTAGACGCAGAAGTTTTTAACATATCAACAAATATGGTCGGTAAGTCGTTAGTGTATAATACAAATTTATTAATAACAACTTCATCTATCGATGTAGAATTGAAACGATTGAGAAAAAGAATTGCGACTCGGAAGGAATGACTAATAGACATGGTGAAAATATGAAAAATATAGTCCTGAATATGGGGTTCTGTATTTTAATTAATTTAAATCTTAGACGCAGAAGTTTTTAACATATCAACAAATATGGTCGGTAAGTCGTTAGTGTATAATACAAATTTATTAATAACAACTTCGTCTATCGGTGTAGAATTGAAACGATTGAGAAAATGGATTGCGACCCGGAAGGAATGATTAATAGACTTGGTGAAAATATGTAAAATATAGTCCTGAAAATGGGGTTCTGTATTTTAATTAATTTAAATCTTAGACGCAGAAGTTTTTAACATATCAACAAATATGGTCGGTAAGTCGTTAGTGTATAAAACAAATTTATTAATAACAACTTCGACTATCGATGTAGAATTGAAACGATTGAGAAAAAGGATTGCGACCCGGAAGGAATGATTAATAGACATGGTGAAAATATGTAAAATATAGTCCTGAAAATGGGGTTCTGTATTTTAATTAATTTAAATCTTAGACGCAGAAGTTTTTAACATACCAACAAATATGGTCGGTAAGTCATTAGTGTATAAAACAAATTTATTAATAACAACCTCGTCTATCGGTGTAGAATTGAAACGATTGAGAAAAAGGATTGCGACCCGGAAGGAATGATTAATAGACATGGTGAAAATATGTAAAATATAGTCCTGAAAATGGGGTTCTGTATTTTAATTAATTTAAATCTTAGACGCAGAAGTTTTTAACATACCAACAAATATGGTCGGTAAGTCATTAGTGTATAAAACAAATTTATTAATAACAACCTCGTCTATCGGTGTAGAATTGAAACGATTGAGAAAAAGGATTGCGACCCGGAAGGAATGATTAATAGACATGGTGAAAATATGTAAAATATAGTCCTGAAAATGGGGTTCTGTATTTTAATTAATTTAAATCTTAGACGCAGAAGTTTTTAACATATCAACAAATATGGTCGGTAAGTCGTTAGTGTATAAAACAAATTTATTAATAACAACTTCGACTATCGATGTAGAATTGAAACGATTGAGAAAAAGGATTGCGACCCGGAAGGAATGATTAATAGACTTGGTGAAAATATGTAAAATATAGTCCTGAAAATGGGGTTCTGTATTTTAATTAATTTAAATCTTAGACGCAGAAGTTTTTAACATATCAACAAATATGGTCGGTAAGTCGTTAGTGTATAAAACAAATTTATTAATAACAACCTCGTCTATCGGTGTAGAATTGAAACGATTGAGAAAAAGGATTGCGACCCGGAAGGAATGATTAATAGACATGGTGAAAATATGTAAAATATAGTCCTGAAAATGGGGTTCTGTATTTTAATTAATTTAAATCTTAGACGCAGAAGTTTTTAACATACCAACAAATATGGTCGGTAAGTCATTAGTGTATAATACAAATTTATTAATAACAACTTCGTCTATCGATGTAGAATTGAAACGATTGAGAAAAAGGATTGCGACCCGGAAGGAATGATTAATAGACATGGTGAAAATATGTAAAATATAGTCCTGAAAATGGGGTTCTGTATTTTAATTAATTTAAACCTTAGACGCAGAAGTTTTTAACATATCAACAAATATGGTCGGTAAGTCATTAGTGTATAATACAAATTTATTAATAACAACTTCGTCTATCGATGTAGAATTGAAACGATTGAGAAAAAGGATTGCGACTCGGAAGGAATGATTAATAGACATGGTGAAAATATGAAAAATATAGTCCTGAATATGGGGTTCTGTATTTTAATTAATTTAAATGTTAGACGCAGAAGTTTTTAACATATCAACAAATATGGTCGGTAAGTCGTTAGTGTATAATACAAATTTATTAATAACAACTTCGTCTATCGGTGTAGAATTGAAACGATTGAGAAAATGGATTGCAACCCGGAAGGAATGATTAATAGACTTGGTGAAAATATGTAAAATATAGTCCTGAAAATGGGGTTCTGTATTTTAATTAATTTAAATCTTAGACGCAGAAGTTTTTAACATATCAACAAATATGGTCGGTAAGTCGTTAGTGTATAAAACAAATTTATTAATAACAACTTCGTCTATCGGTGTAGAATTGAAACGATTGAGAAAATGGATTGCGACCCGGAAGGAATGATTAATAGACTTGGTGAAAATATGTAAAATATAGTCCTGAAAATGGGGTTCTGTATTTTAATTAATTTAAATCTTAGACGCAGAAGTTTTTAACATACCAACAAATATGGTCGGTAAGTCATTAGTGTATAATACAAATTTATTAATAACAACTTCGTCTATCGATGTAGAATTGAATCGATTGAGAGAAAGAATTGCGACCCGGAAGGAATGATTAATAGACATGGTGAAAATATGAAAAATATAGTCCTGAATATGGGGTTCTGTATTTTAATTAATTTAAATCTTAGACGCAGAAGTTTTTAACATATCAACAAATATGGTCGGTAAGTCGTTAGTGTATAATACAATTTTATTAATAACTTCGTCTATCGATGTAGAATTGAATCGATTGAGAAAAAGGATTGCGACCCGGAAGGAATGATTAATAGACATGGTGAAAATATGAAAAATATAGTCCTGAATATGGGGTTCTGTATTTTAATTAATTTAAATCTTAGACGCAGAAGTTTTTAACATATCAACAAATATGGTCGGTAAGTCGTTAGTGTATAATACAAATTTATTAATAACAACTTCGTCTATCGATGTAGAATTGAAACAATTGAGAAAAAGGATTGCGACCCGGAAGGAATGATTAATAGACATGGTGAAAATATGAAAAATATAGTCCTGAATATGGGGTTCTGTATTTTAATTAATTTAAATCTTAGACGCAGAAGTTTTTAACATATCAACAAATATGGTCGGTAAGTCGTTAGTGTATAATACAAATTTATTAATAACAACTTCGTCTATCGGAGTAGAATTGAAACGATTGAGAAAATGGATTGCGACCCGGAAGGAATGATTAATAGACTTGGTGAAAATATGTAAAATATAGTCCTGAAAATGGGGTTCTGTATTTTAATTAATTTAAATCTTAGACGCAGAAGTTTTTAACATATCAACAAATATGGTCGGTAAGTCGTTAGTGTATAATACAAATTTATTAATAACAACTTCATCTATCGATGTAGAATTGAAACGATTGAGAAAAAGAATTGCGACTCGGAAGGAATGACTAATAGACATGGTGAAAATATGAAAAATATAGTCCTGAATATGGGGTTCTGTATTTTAATTAATTTAAATCTTAGACGCAGAAGTTTTTAACATATCAACAAATATGGTCGGTAAGTCGTTAGTGTATAATACAAATTTATTAATAACAACTTCATCTATCGATGTAGAATTGAAACGATTGAGAAAAAGAATTGCGACTCGGAAGGAATGACTAATAGACATGGTGAAAATATGAAAAATATAGTCCTGAATATGGGGTTCTGTATTTTAATTAATTTAAATCTTAGACGCAGAAGTTTTTAACATATCAACAAATATGGTCGGTAAGTCGTTAGTGTATAATACAAATTTATTAATAACAACTTCGTCTATCGGTGTAGAATTGAAACGATTGAGAAAATGGATTGCGACCCGGAAGGAATGATTAATAGACTTGGTGAAAATATGTAAAATATAGTCCTGAAAATGGGGTTCTGTATTTTAATTAATTTAAATCTTAGACGCAGAAGTTTTTAACATATCAACAAATATGGTCGGTAAGTCGTTAGTGTATAAAACAAATTTATTAATAACAACTTCGACTATCGATGTAGAATTGAAACGATTGAGAAAAAGGATTGCGACCCGGAAGGAATGATTAATAGACATGGTGAAAATATGAAAAATATAGTCCTGAATATGGGGTTCTGTATTTTAATTAATTTAAATCTTAGACGCAGAAGTTTTTAACATATCAACAAATATGGTCGGTAAGTCGTTAGTGTATAATACAAATTTATTAATAACAACTTCATCTATCGATGTAGAATTGAAACGATTGAGAAAAAGGATTGCGACCCGGAAGGAATGATTAATAGACATGGTGAAAATATGAAAAATATAGTCCTGAATATGGGGTTCTGTATTTTAATTAATTTAAATCTTAGACGCAGAAGTTTTTAACATATCAACAAATATGGTCGGTAAGTCGTTAGTGTATAATACAAATTTATTAATAACAACTTCATCTATCGATGTAGAATTGAAACGATTGAGAAAAAGGATTGCGACCCGGAAGGAATGATTAATAGACATGGTGAAAATATGAAAAATATAGTCCTGAATATGGGGTTCTGTATTTTAATTAATTTAAATCTTAGACGCAGAAGTTTTTAACATATCAACAAATATGGTCGGTAAGTCGTTAGTGTATAATACAAATTTATTAATAACAACTTCATCTGATGATGTAGAATTGAAACGATTGAGAAAAAGGATTGCGACCCGGAAGGAATGATTAATAGACATGGTGAAGATATGAAAAATGTAGTCCTGAATATGGGGTTCTGTATTTTAATTAATTTAAATCTTAGACGCAGAAGTTTTTAACATATCAACAAATATGGTCGGTAAGTCGTTAGTGTATAATACAAATTTATTAATAACAACTTCATCTATCGATGTAGAATTGAAACGATTGAGAAAAAGGATTGCGACTCGGAAGCAATGATTAATAGACATGGTGAAAATATGAAAAATATAGTCCTGAATATGGGGTTCTGTATTTTAATTAATTTAAATCTTAGACGCAGAAGTTTTTAACATATCAACAAATATGGTCGGTAAGTCGTTAGTGTATAATACAAATTTATTAATAACAACTTCATCTAATTTTGTAGAATTGAAACGATTGAGAAAAAGGATTGCGACTCGGAAGGAATGATTAATAGACATGGTGAAAATATGAAAAATATAGTCCTGAATATGGGGTTCTGTATTTTAATTAATTTAAATCTTAGACGCAGAAGTTTTTAACATATCAACAAATATGGTCGGTAAGTCGTTAGTGTATAATACAAATTTATTAATAACAACTTCATCTATCGATGTAGAATTGAAACGATTGAGAAAAAGGATTGCGACCCGGAAGGAATGATTAATAGACATGGTGAAAATATGTAAAATATAGTCCTGAAAATGGGGTTCTGTATTTTAATTAATTTAAACCTTAGACGCAGAAGTTTTTAACATATCAACAAATATGGTCGGTAAGTCATTAGTGTATAATACAAATTTATTAATAACAACTTCGTCTATCGATGTAGAATTGAAACGATTGAGAAAAAGGATTGCGACTCGGAAGGAATGATTAATAGACATGGTGAAAATATGAAAAATATAGTCCTGAATATGGGGTTCTGTATTTTAATTAATTTAAATCTTAGACGCAGAAGTTTTTAACATATCAACAAATATGGTCGGTAAGTCGTTAGTGTATAATACAAATTTATTAATAACAACTTCGTCTATCGATGTAGAATTGAAACGATTGAGAAAAAGGATTGCGACCCGGAAGGAATGATTAATAGACATGGTGAAGATATGAAAAATATAGTCCTGAATATGGGGTTCTGTATTTTAATTAATTTAAATCTTAGACGCAGAAGTTTTTAACATATCAACAAATATGGTCGGTAAGTCGTTAGTGTATAATACAAATTTATTAATAACAACTTCATCTATCGATGTAGAATTGAAACGATTGAGAAAAAGGATTGCGACCCGGAAGGAATGATTAATAGACATGGCGAAAATATGAAAAATATAGTCCTGAATATGGGGTTCTGTATTTTAATTAATTTAAATCTTAGACGCAGAAGTTTTTAACATATCAACAAATATGGTCGGTAAGTCGTTAGTGTATAATACAAATTTATTAATAACAACTTCATCTATCGATGTAGAATTGAAACGATTGAGAAAAAGGATTGCGACCCGGAAGGATAGATTAATAGACATGGTGAAAATATGAAAAATATAGTCCTGAATATGGGGTTCTGTATTTTAATTAATTTAAATCTTAGACGCAGAAGTTTTTAACATATCAACAAATATGGTCGGTAAGTCGTTAGTGTATAATACAAATTTATTAATAACAACTTCATCTAATTTTGTAGAATTGAAACGATTGAGAAAAAGGATTGCGACTCGGAAGGAATGATTAATAGACATGGTGAAAATATGAAAAATATAGTCCTGAATATGGGGTTCTGTATTTTAATTAATTTAAATCTTAGACGCAGAAGTTTTTAACATATCAACAAATATGGTCGGTAAGTCGTTAGTGTATAAAACAAATTTATTAATAACAACTTCGACTATCGATGTAGAATTGAAACGATTGAGAAAAAGGATTGCGACCCGGAAGGAATGATTAACAGACATGGTGAAAATATGAAAAATATAGTCCTGAATATGGGGTTCTGTATTTTAATTAATTTAAATCTTAGACGCAGAAGTTTTTAACATATCAACAAATATGGTCGGTAAGTCGTTAGTGTATAATACAAATTTATTAATAACAACTTCATCTATCGATGTAGAATTGAAACGATTGAGAAAAAGGATTGCGACCCGGAAGGAATGATTAATAGACATGATGAAAATATGAAAAATATAGTCCTGAATATGGGGTTCTGTATTTTAATTAATTTAAATCTTAGACGCAGAAGTTTTTAACATATCAACAAATATGGTCGGTAAGTCGTTAGTGTATAATACAAATTTATTAATAACAACTTCATCTATCGATGTAGAATTGAAACGATTGAGAAAAAGGATTGCGACCCGGAAGGAATGATTAATAGACATGGTGAAAATATGAAAAATATAGTCCTGAATATGGGGTTCTGTATTTTAATTAATTTAAATCTTAGACGCAGAAGTTTTTAACATATCAACAAATATGGTCGGTAAGTCGTTAGTGTATAATACAAATTTATTAATAACAACTTCATCTGATGATGTAGAATTGAAACGATTGAGAAAAAGGATTGCGACCCGGAAGGAATGATTAATAGACATGGTGAAGATATGAAAAATGTAGTCCTGAATATGGGGTTCTGTATTTTAATTAATTTAAATCTTAGACGCAGAAGTTTTTAACATATCAACAAATATGGTCGGTAAGTCGTTAGTGTATAATACAAATTTATTAATAACAACTTCATCTATCGATGTAGAATTGAAACGATTGAGAAAAAGGATTGCGACTCGGAAGCAATGATTAATAGACATGGTGAAAATATGAAAAATATAGTCCTGAATATGGGGTTCTGTATTTTAATTAATTTAAATCTTAGACGCAGAAGTTTTTAACATATCAACAAATATGGTCGGTAAGTCGTTAGTGTATAATACAAATTTATTAATAACAACTTCATCTAATTTTGTAGAATTGAAACGATTGAGAAAAAGGATTGCGACTCGGAAGGAATGATTAATAGACATGGTGAAAATATGAAAAATATAGTCCTGAATATGGGGTTCTGTATTTTAATTAATTTAAATCTTAGACGCAGAAGTTTTTAACATATCAACAAATATGGTCGGTAAGTCGTTAGTGTATAATACAAATTTATTAATAACAACTTCATCTATCGATGTAGAATTGAAACGATTGAGAAAAAGGATTGCGACCCGGAAGGAATGATTAATAGACATGGTGAAAATATGTAAAATATAGTCCTGAAAATGGGGTTCTGTATTTTAATTAATTTAAACCTTAGACGCAGAAGTTTTTAACATATCAACAAATATGGTCGGTAAGTCATTAGTGTATAATACAAATTTATTAATAACAACTTCGTCTATCGATGTAGAATTGAAACGATTGAGAAAAAGGATTGCGACTCGGAAGGAATGATTAATAGACATGGTGAAAATATGAAAAATATAGTCCTGAATATGGGGTTCTGTATTTTAATTAATTTAAATCTTAGACGCAGAAGTTTTTAACATATCAACAAATATGGTCGGTAAGTCGTTAGTGTATAATACAAATTTATTAATAACAACTTCGTCTATCGATGTAGAATTGAAACGATTGAGAAAAAGGATTGCGACCCGGAAGGAATGATTAATAGACATGGTGAAGATATGAAAAATATAGTCCTGAATATGGGGTTCTGTATTTTAATTAATTTAAATCTTAGACGCAGAAGTTTTTAACATATCAACAAATATGGTCGGTAAGTCGTTAGTGTATAATACAAATTTATTAATAACAACTTCATCTATCGATGTAGAATTGAAACGATTGAGAAAAAGGATTGCGACCCGGAAGGAATGATTAATAGACATGGTGAAAATATGAAAAATATAGTCCTGAATATGGGGTTCTGTATTTTAATTAATTTAAATCTTAGACGCAGAAGTTTTTAACATATCAACAAATATGGTCGGTAAGTCGTTAGTGTATAATACAAATTTATTAATAACAACTTCATCTATCGATGTAGAATTGAAACGATTGAGAAAAAGGATTGCGACCCGGAAGGATAGATTAATAGACATGGTGAAAATATGAAAAATATAGTCCTGAATATGGGGTTCTGTATTTTAATTAATTTAAATCTTAGACGCAGAAGTTTTTAACATATCAACAAATATGGTCGGTAAGTCGTTAGTGTATAATACAAATTTATTAATAACAACTTCATCTAATTTTGTAGAATTGAAACGATTGAGAAAAAGGATTGCGACTCGGAAGGAATGATTAATAGACATGGTGAAAATATGAAAAATATAGTCCTGAATATGGGGTTCTGTATTTTAATTAATTTAAATCTTAGACGCAGAAGTTTTTAACATATCAACAAATATGGTCGGTAAGTCGTTAGTGTATAATACAAATTTATTAATAACAACTTCATCTATCGATGTAGAATTGAAACGATTGAGAAAAAGGATTGCGACTCGGAAGGAATGATTAATAGACATGGTGAAAATATGAAAAATATAGTCCTGAATATGGGGTTCTGTATTTTAATTAATTTAAATCTTAGACGCAGAAGTTTTTAACATATCAACAAATATGGTCGGTAAGTCGTTAGTGTATAATACAAATTTATTAATAACAACTTCATCTATCGATGTAGAATTGAAACGATTGAGAAAAAGAATTGCGACCCGGAAGGAATGATTAATAGACATGGTGAAAATATGAAAAATATAGTCCTGAATATGGGGTTCTGTATTTTAATTAATTTAAATCTTAGACGCAGAAGTTTTTAACATATCAACAAATATGGTCGGTAAGTCGTTAGTGTATAATACAAATTTATTAATAACAACTTCGTCTATCGATGTAGAATTGAAACGATTGAGAAAAAGGATTGCGACCCGGAAGGAATGATTAATAGACATGGTGAAAATATGAAAAATATAGTCCTGAATATGGGGTTCTGTATTTTAATTAATTTAAATCTTAGACGCAGAAGTTTTTAACATATCAACAAATATGGTCGGTAAGTCGTTAGTGTATAATACAAATTTATTAATAACAACTTCATCTGATGATGTAGAATTGAAACGATTGAGAAAAAGGATTGCGACCCGGAAGGAATGATTAATAGACATGGTGAAGATATGAAAAATGTAGTCCTGAATATGGGGTTCTGTATTTTAATTAATTTAAATCTTAGACGCAGAAGTTTTTAACATATCAACAAATATGGTCGGTAAGTCGTTAGTGTATAATACAAATTTATTAATAACAACTTCATCTATCGATGTAGAATTGAAACGATTGATAAAAAGGATTGCGACTCGGAAGCAATGATTAATAGACATGGTGAAAATATGAAAAATATAGTCCTGAATATGGGGTTCTGTATTTTAATTAATTTAAATCTTAGACGCAGAAGTTTTTAACATATCAACAAATATGGTCGGTAAGTCGTTAGTGTATAATACAAATTTATTAATAACAACTTCATCTAATTTTGTAGAATTGAAACGATTGAGAAAAAGGATTGCGACTCGGAAGGAATGATTAATAGACATGGTGAAGATATGAAAAATGTAGTCCTGAATATGGGGTTCTGTATTTTAATTAATTTAAATCTTAGACGCAGAAGTTTTTAACATATCAACAAATATGGTCGGTAAGTCGTTAGTGTATAATACAAATTTATTAATAACAACTTCATCTATCGATGTAGAATTGAAACGATTGAGAAAAAGGATTGCGACCCGGAAGGAATGATTAATAGACATGGTGAAAATATGAAAAATATAGTCCTGAATATGGGGTTCTGTATTTTAATTAATTTAAATCTTAGACGCAGAAGTTTTTAACATATCAACAAATATGGTCGGTAAGTCGTTAGTGTATAATACAAATTTATTAATAACAACTTCATCTATCGATGTAGAATTGAAACGATTGAGAAAAAGGATTGCGACCCGGAAGGAATGATTAATAGACATGGTGAAAATATGAAAAATATAGTCCTGAAAATGGGGTTCTGTATTTTAATTAATTTAAACCTTAGACGCAGAAGTTTTTAACATATCAACAAATATGGTCGGTAAGTCATTAGTGTATAATACAAATTTATTAATAACAACTTCGTCTATCGATGTAGAATTGAAACGATTGAGAAAAAGGATTGCGACTCGGAAGGAATGATTAATAGACATGGTGAAAATATGAAAAATATAGTCCTGAATATGGGGTTCTGTATTTTAATTAATTTAAATCTTAGACGCAGAAGTTTTTAACATATCAACAAATATGGTCGGTAAGTCGTTAGTGTATAATACAAATTTATTAATAACAACTTCTTCTATCGGTGTAGAATTGAAACGATTGAGAAAATGGATTGCAACCCGGAAGGAATGATTAATAGACTTGGTGAAAATATGTAAAATATAGTCCTGAAAATGGGGTTCTGTATTTTAATTAATTTAAATCTTAGACGCAGAAGTTTTTAACATATCAACAAATATGGTCGGTAAGTCGTTAGTGTATAAAACAAATTTATTAATAACAACTTCATCTATCGATGTAGAATTGAAACGATTGAGAAAAAGGATTGCGACCCGGAAGGAATGATTAATAGACATGGTGAAAATATGAAAAATATAGTCCTGAATATGGGGTTCTGTATTTTAATTAATTTAAATCTTAGACGCAGAAGTTTTTAACATATCAACAAATATGGTCGGTAAGTCGTTAGTGTATAAAACAAATTTATTAATAACAACCTCGTCTATCGGTGTAGAATTGAAACGATTGAGAAAAAGGATTGCGACCCGGAAGGAATGATTAATAGACATGGTGAAAATATGAAAAATATAGTCCTGAATATGGGGTTCTGTATTTTAATTAATTTAAATCTTAGACGCAGAAGTTTTTAACATATCAACAAATATGGTCGGTAAGTCGTTAGTGTATAATACAAATTTATTAATAACAACTTCATCTATCGATGTAGAATTGAAACGATTGAGAAAAAGGATTGCGACTCGGAAGGAATGATTAATAGACATGGTGAAAATATGAAAAATATAGTCCTGAATATGGGGTTCTGTATTTTAATTAATTTAAATCTTAGACGCAGAAGTTTTTAACATATCAACAAATATGGTCGGTAAGTCGTTAGTGTATAATACAAATTTATTAATAACAACTTCGTCTATCGATGTAGAATTGAAACGATTGAGAAAAAGGATTGCGACTCGGAAGGAATGATTAATAGACATGGTGAAAATATGTAAAATATAGTCCTGAAAATGGGGTTCTGTATTTTAATTAATTTAAACCTTAGACGCAGAAGTTTTTAACATATCAACAAATATGGTCGGTAAGTCGTTAGTGTATAATACAAATTTATTAATAACAACTTCGTCTATCGATGTAGAATTGAAACGATTGAGAAAAAGGATTGCGACTCGGAAGGAATGATTAATAGACATGGTGAAAATATGTAAAATATAGTCCTGAAAATGGGGTTCTGTATTTTAATTAATTTAAACCTTAGACGCAGAAGTTTTTAACATATCAACAAATATGGTCGGTAAGTCATTAGTGTATAATACAAATTTATTAATAACAACTTCGTCTATCGATGTAGAATTGAAACGATTGAGAAAAAGGATTGCGACTCGGAAGGAATGATTAATAGACATGGTGAAAATATGAAAAATATAGTCCTGAATATGGGGTTCTGTATTTTAATTAATTTAAATCTTAGACGCAGAAGTTTTTAACATATCAACAAATATGGTCGGTAAGTCGTTAGTGTATAATACAAATTTATTAATAACAACTTCGTCTATCGATGTAGAATTGAAACGATTGAGAAAAAGGATTGCGACCCGGAAGGAATGATTAATAGACATGGTGAAGATATGAAAAATATAGTCCTGAATATGGGGTTCTGTATTTTAATTAATTTAAATCTTAGACGCAGAAGTTTTTAACATATCAACAAATATGGTCGGTAAGTCGTTAGTGTATAATACAAATTTATTAATAACAACTTCATCTATCGATGTAGAATTGAAACGATTGAGAAAAAGGATTGCGACCCGGAAGGAATGATTAATAGACATGGTGAAAATATGAAAAATATAGTCCTGAATATGGGGTTCTGTATTTTAATTAATTTAAATCTTAGACGCAGAAGTTTTTAACATATCAACAAATATGGTCGGTAAGTCGTTAGTGTATAATACAAATTTATTAATAACAACTTCATCTATCGATGTAGAATTGAAACGATTGAGAAAAAGGATTGCGACCCGGAAGGAATGATTAATAGACATGGTGAAAATATGAAAAATATAGTCCTGAATATGGGGTTCTGTATTTTAATTAATTTAAATCTTAGACGCAGAAGTTTTTAACATATCAACAAATATGGTCGGTAAGTCGTTAGTGTATAATACAAATTTATTAATAACAACTTCATCTAATTTTGTAGAATTGAAACGATTGAGAAAAAGGATTGCGACTCGGAAGGAATGATTAATAGACATGGTGAAAATATGAAAAATATAGTCCTGAATATGGGGTTCTGTATTTTAATTAATTTAAATCTTAGACGCAGAAGTTTTTAACATATCAACAAATATGGTCGGTAAGTCGTTAGTGTATAATACAAATTTATTAATAACAACTTCGTCTATCGATGTAGAATTGAAACGATTGAGAAAAAGGATTGCGACTCGGAAGGAATGATTAATAGACATGGTGAAAATATGTAAAATATAGTCCTGAAAATGGGGTTCTGTATTTTAATTAATTTAAACCTTAGACGCAGAAGTTTTTAACATATCAACAAATATGGTCGGTAAGTCGTTAGTGTATAATACAAATTTATTAATAACAACTTCGTCTATCGATGTAGAATTGAAACGATTGAGAAAAAGGATTGCGACTCGGAAGGAATGATTAATAGACATGGTGAAAATATGTAAAATATAGTCCTGAAAATGGGGTTCTGTATTTTAATTAATTTAAACCTTAGACGCAGAAGTTTTTAACATATCAACAAATATGGTCGGTAAGTCATTAGTGTATAATACAAATTTATTAATAACAACTTCGTCTATCGATGTAGAATTGAAACGATTGAGAAAAAGGATTGCGACTCGGAAGGAATGATTAATAGACATGGTGAAAATATGAAAAATATAGTCCTGAATATGGGGTTCTGTATTTTAATTAATTTAAATCTTAGACGCAGAAGTTTTTAACATATCAACAAATATGGTCGGTAAGTCGTTAGTGTATAATACAAATTTATTAATAACAACTTCGTCTATCGATGTAGAATTGAAACGATTGAGAAAAAGGATTGCGACCCGGAAGGAATGATTAATAGACATGGTGAAGATATGAAAAATATAGTCCTGAATATGGGGTTCTGTATTTTAATTAATTTAAATCTTAGACGCAGAAGTTTTTAACATATCAACAAATATGGTCGGTAAGTCGTTAGTGTATAATACAAATTTATTAATAACAACTTCATCTATCGATGTAGAATTGAAACGATTGAGAAAAAGGATTGCGACCCGGAAGGAATGATTAATAGACATGGTGAAAATATGAAAAATATAGTCCTGAATATGGGGTTCTGTATTTTAATTAATTTAAATCTTAGACGCAGAAGTTTTTAACATATCAACAAATATGGTCGGTAAGTCGTTAGTGTATAATACAAATTTATTAATAACAACTTCATCTATCGATGTAGAATTGAAACGATTGAGAAAAAGGATTGCGACCCGGAAGGAATGATTAATAGACATGGTGAAAATATGAAAAATATAGTCCTGAATATGGGGTTCTGTATTTTAATTAATTTAAATCTTAGACGCAGAAGTTTTTAACATATCAACAAATATGGTCGGTAAGTCGTTAGTGTATAATACAAATTTATTAATAACAACTTCATCTAATTTTGTAGAATTGAAACGATTGAGAAAAAGGATTGCGACTCGGAAGGAATGATTAATAGACATGGTGAAAATATGAAAAATATAGTCCTGAATATGGGGTTCTGTATTTTAATTAATTTAAATCTTAGACGCAGAAGTTTTTAACATATCAACAAATATGGTCGGTAAGTCGTTAGTGTATAATACAAATTTATTAATAACAACTTCATCTATCGATGTAGAATTGAAACGATTGAGAAAAAGAATTGCGACCCGGAAGGAATGATTAATAGACATGGTGAAAATATGAAAAATATAGTCCTGAATATGGGGTTCTGTATTTTAATTAATTTAAATCTTAGACGCAGAAGTTTTTAACATATCAACAAATATGGTCGGTAAGTCGTTAGTGTATAATACAAATTTATTAATAACAACTTCATCTATCGATGTAGAATTGAAACGATTGAGAAAAAGGATTGCGACCCGGAAGGAATGATTAATAGACATGGTGAAAATATGAAAAATATAGTCCTGAATATGGGGTTCTGTATTTTAATTAACTTAAATCTTAGACGCAGAAGTTTTTAACATATCAACAAATATGGTCGGTAAGTCGTTAGTGTATAATACAAATTTATTAATAACAACTTCATCTATCGATGTAGAAGTGAAACGATTGAGAAAAAGGATTGCGACCCGGAAGGAATGATTAATAGACATGTTGAAAATATGAAAAATATAGTCCTGAATATGGGGTTCTGTATTTTAATTAATTTAAATCTTAGACGCAGAAGTTTTTAACATATCAACAAATATGGTCGGTAAGTCGTTAGTGTATAATACAAATTTATTAATAACAACTTCATCTATCGATGTAGAATTGAAACGATTGAGAAAAAGGATTGCGACTCGGAAGGAATGATTAATAGACATGGTGAAAATATGAAAAATATAGTCCTGAATATGGGGTTCTGTATTTTAATTAATTTAAATCTTAGACGCAGAAGTTTTTAACATATCAACAAATATGGTCGGTAAGTCGTTAGTGTATAATACAAATTTATTAATAACAACTTCATCTATCGATGTAGAATTGAAACGATTGAGAAAAAGGATTGCGACCCGGAAGGAATGATTAATAGACATGGTGAAAATATGAAAAATATAGTCCTGAATATGGGGTTCTGTATTTTAATTAATTTAAATCTTAGACGCAGAAGTTTTTAACATATCAACAAATATGGTCGGTAAGTCGTTAGTGTATAATACAAATTTATTAATAACAACTTCATCTATCGATGTAGAATTGAAACGATTGAGAAAAAGGATTGCGACCCGGAAGGAATGATTAATAGACATGTTGAAAATATGAAAAATATAGTCCTGAATATGGGGTTCTGTATTTTAATTAATTTAAATCTTAGACGCAGATGTTTTTAACATATCAACAAATATGGTCGGTAAGTCGTTAGTGTATAATACAAATTTATTAATAACAACTTCATCTATCGATGTAGAATTGAAACGATTGAGAAAAAGGATTGCGACTCGGAAGGAATGATTAATAGACATGGTGAAAATATGAAAAATATAGTCCTGAATATGGGGTTCTGTATTTTAATTAATTTAAATCTTAGACGCAGAAGTTTTTAACATATCAACAAATATGGTCGGTAAGTCGTTAGTGTATAATACAAATTTATTAATAACAACTTCATCTATCGATGTAGAATTGAAACGATTGAGAAAAAGGATTGCGACCCGGAAGGAATGATTAATAGACATGGTGAAAATATGAAAAATATAGTCCTGAATATGGGGTTCTGTATTTTAATTAATTTAAATCTTAGACGCAGAAGTTTTTAACATATCAACAAATATGATCGGTAAGTCGTTAGTGTATAATACAAATTTATTAATAACAACTTCATCTATCGATGTAGAATTGAAACGATTGAGAAAAAGGATTGCGACCCGGAAGGAATGATTAATAGACATGTTGAAAATATGAAAAATATAGTCCTGAATATGGGGTTCTGTATTTTAATTAATTTAAATCTTAGACGCAGAAGTTTTTAACATATCAACAAATATGGTCGGTAAGTCGTTAGTGTATAATACAAATTTATTAATAACAACTTCATCTGATGATGTAGAATTGAAACGATTGAGAAAAAGGATTGCGACCCGGAAGGAATGATTAATAGACATGGTGAAAGTATGAAAAATATAGTCCTGAATATGGGGTTCTGTATTTTAATTAATTTAAATCTTAGACGCAGAAGTTTTTAACATATCAACAAATATGGTCGGTAAGTCGTTAGTGTATAATACAAATTTATTAATAACAACTTCATCTGATGATGTAGAATTGAAACGATTGAGAAAAAGGATTGCGACCCGGAAGGAATGATTAATAGACATGGTGAAAATATGAAAAATATAGTCCTGAATATGGGGTTCTGTATTTTAATTAATTTAAATCTTAGACGCAGAAGTTTTTAACATATCAACAAATATGGTCGGTAAGTCGTTAGTGTATCATACAAATTTATTAATAACAACTTCATCTAATGATGTTAAATTGAAACGATTGAGAAAAAGGATTGCGACCCGGAAGGAATGATTAATAGACATGGTGAAAATATGAAAAATATGGTCCTGAATATGGGGTTCTGTATTTTAATTAATTTAAATCTTAGACGCAGAAGTTTTTAACATATCAACAAATATGGTCGGTAAGTCGTTAGTGTATAATACAAATTTATTAATAACAACTTCATCTGATGATGTAGAATTGAAACGATTGAGAAAAAGGATTGCGACCCGGAAGGAATGATTAATAGACATGTTGAAAATATGAAAAATATAGTCCTGAATATGGGGTTCTGTATTTTAATTAATTTAAATCTTAGACGCGGAAGTTTTTAACATATCAACAAATATGGTCGGTAAGTCGTTAGTGTATAATACAAATTTATTAATAACAACTTCATCTATCGATGTAGAATTGAAACGATTGAGAAAAAGGATTGCGACTCGGAAGGAATGATTAATAGACATGGTGAAAATATGAAAAATATAGTCCTGAATATGGGGTTCTGTATTTTAATTAATTTAAATCTTAGACGCAGAAGTTTTTAACATATCAACAAATATGGTCGGTAAGTCGTTAGTGTATAATACAAATTTATTAATAACAACTTCATCTATCGATGTAGAATTGAAACGATTGAGAAAAAGGATTGCGACTCGGAAGGAATGATTAATAGACATGGTGAAAATATGAAAAATATAGTCCTGAATATGGGGTTCTGTATTTTAATTAATTTAAATCTTAGACGCAGAAGTTTTTAACATATCAACAAATATGGTCGGTAAGTCGTTAGTGTATAATACAAATTTATTAATAACAACTTCATCTATCGATGTAGAATTGAAACGATTGAGAAAAAGGATTGCGACCCGGAAGGAATGATTAATAGACATGGTGAAAATATGAAAAATGTAGTCCTGAATATGGGGTTCTGTATTTTAATTAATTTAAATCTTAGACGCAGAAGTTTTTAACATATCAACAAATATGGTCGGTAAGTCGTTAGTGTATAATACAAATTTATTAATAACAACTTCATCTATCAATGTAGAATTGAAACGATTGAGAAAAAGGATTGCGACCCGGAAGGAATGATTAATAGACATGTTGAAAATATGAAAAATATAGTCCTGAATATGGGGTTCTGTATTTTAATTAATTTAAATCTTAGACGCAGAAGTTTTTAACATATCAACAAATATGGTCGGTAAGTCGTTAGTGTATAATACAAATTTATTAATAACAACTTCATCTATCGATGTAGAATTGAAACGATTGAGAAAAAGGATTGCGACCCGGAAGGAATGATTAATAGACATGGTGAAAATATGAAAAATGTAGTCCTGAATATGGGGTTCTGTATTTTAATTAATTTAAATCTTAGACGCAGAAGTTTTTAACATATCAACAAATATGGTCGGTAAGTCGTTAGTGTATAATACAAATTTATTAATAACAACTTCATCTATCAATGTAGAATTGAAACGATTGAGAAAAAAGATTGCGACCCGGAAGGAATGATTAATAGACATGGTGAAAATATGAATAATATAGTCCTGAATATGGGGTTCTGTAATTTAATTAATTTAAATCTTAGACGCAGAAGTTTTTAACATATCAACAAATATGGTCGGTAAGTCGTTAGTGTATAATACAAATTTATTAATAACAACTTCATCTAATGATGTAGAATTGAAACGATTGAGAAAAAAGATTGCGACCCGGAAGGAATGATTAATAGACATGGTGAAAATATGAATAATATAGTCCTGAATATGGGGTTCTGTAATTTAATTAATTTAAATCTTAGACGCAGAAGTTTTTAACATATCAACAAATATGGTCGGTAAGTCGTTAGTGTATAATACAAATTTATTAATAACAACTTCATCTATCGATGTAGAATTGAAACGATTGAGAAAAAAGATTGCGACCCGGAAGGAATGATTAATAGACATGGTGAAAATATGAATAATATAGTCCTGAATATGGGGTTCTGTAATTTAATTAATTTAAATCTTAGACGCAGAAGTTTTTAACATATCAACAAATATGGTCGGTAAGTCGTTAGTGTATAATACAAATTTATTAATAACAACTTCATCTAATGATGTAGAATTGAAACGATTGAGAAAAAAGATTGCGACCCGGAAGGAATGATTAATAGACATGGTGAAAATATGAATAATATAGTCCTGAATATGGGGTTCTGTAATTTAATTAATTTAAATCTTAGACGCAGAAGTTTTTAACATATCAACAAATATGGTCGGTAAGTCGTTAGTGTATAATACAAATTTATTAATAACAACTTCATCTATCAATGTAGAATTGAAACGATTGAGAAAAAAAATTGCGACCCGGAAGGAATGATTAATAGACATGGTGAAAATATGAAAAATGTAGTCCTGAATATGGGGTTCTGTATTTTAATTAATTTAAATCTTAGACGCAGAAGTTTTTAACATATCAACAAATATGGTCGGTAAGTCGTTAGTGTATAATACAAATTTATTAATAACAACTTCATCTATCGATGTAGAATTGAAACGATTGAGAAAAAGGATTGCGACCCGGAAGGAATGATTAATAGACATGGTGAAAATATGAAAAATGTAGTCCTGAATATGGGGTTCTGTATTTTAATTAATTTAAATCTTAGACGCAGAAGTTTTTAACATATCAACAAATATGGTCGGTAAGTCGTTAGTGTATAATACAAATTTATTAATAACAACTTCATCTATCGATGTAGAATTGAAACGATTGAGAAAAAGGATTGCGACTCGGAAGGAATGATTAATAGACATAGTCCTGAATATGGGGTTCTGTATTTTAATTAATTTAAATCTTAGACGCAGAAGTTTTTAACATATCAACAAATATGGTCGGTAAGTCGTTAGTGTATAATACAAATTTATTAATAACAACTTCATCTATCGATGTAGAATTGAAACGATTGAGAAAAAGGATTGCGACCCGGAAGGAATGATTAATAGACATGGTGAAAATATGAAAAATATAGTCCTGAATATGGGGTTCTGTATTTTAATTAATTTAAATCTTAGACGCAGAAGTTTTTAACATATCAACAAATATGGTCGGTAAGTCGTTAGTGTATAATACAAATTTATTAATAACAACTTCATCTAATGATGTAGAATTGAAACGATTGAGAAAAAGGATTGCGGCCCGGAAGGAATGATTAATAGACATGGTGAAAGTATGAAAAATATAGTCCTGAATATGGGGTTCTGTATTTTAATTAATTTAAATCTTAGACGCAGAAGTTTTTAACATATCAACAAATATGGTCGGTAAGTCGTTAGTGTATCATACAAATTTATTAATAACAACTTCATCTAATGATGTTAAATTGAAACGATTGAGAAAAAGGATTGCGACCCGGAAGGAATGATTAATAGACATGGTGAAAATATGAAAAATATGGTCCTGAATATGGGGTTCTGTATTTTAATTAATTTAAATCTTAGACGCAGAAGTTTTTAACATATCAACAAATATGGTCGGTAAGTCGTTAGTGTATAATACAAATTTATTAATAACAACTTCATCTGATGATGTAGAATTGAAACGATTGAGAAAAAGGATTGCGACCCGGAAGGAATGATTAATAGACATGTTGAAAATATGAAAAATATAGTCCTGAATATGGGGTTCTGTATTTTAATTAATTTAAATCTTAGACGCAGAAGTTTTTAACATATCAACAAATATGGTCGGTAAGTCGTTAGTGTATAATACAAATTTATTAATAACAACTTCATCTATCGATGTAGAATTGAAACGATTGAGAAAAAGGATTGCGACTCGGAAGGAATGATTAATAGACATGGTGAAAATATGAAAAATATAGTCCTGAATATGGGGTTCTGTATTTTAATTAATTTAAATCTTAGACGCAGAAGTTTTTAACATATCAACAAATATGGTCGGTAAGTCGTTAGTGTATAATACAAATTTATTAATAACAACTTCATCTATCGATGTAGAATTGAAACGATTGAGAAAAAGGATTGCGACTCGGAAGGAATGATTAATAGACATGGTGAAAATATGAAAAATATAGTCCTGAATATGGGGTTCTGTATTTTAATTAATTTAAATCTTAGACGCAGAAGTTTTTAACATATCAACAAATATGGTCGGTAAGTCGTTAGTGTATAATACAAATTTATTAATAACAACTTCATCTGATGATGTAGAATTGAAACGATTGAGAAAAAGGATTGCGACCCGGAAGGAATGATTAATAGACATGGTGAAAATATGAAAAATATGGTCCTGAATATGGGGTTCTGTATTTTAATTAATTTAAATCTTAGACGCAGAAGTTTTTAACATATCAACAAATATGGTCGGTAAGTCGTTAGTGTATAATACAAATTTATTAATAACAACTTCATCTGATGATGTAGAATTGAAACGATTGAGAAAAAGGATTGCGACCCGGAAGGAATGATTAATAGACATGTTGAAAATATGAAAAATATAGTCCTGAATATGGGGTTCTGTATTTTAATTAATTTAAATCTTAGACGCAGAAGTTTTTAACATATCAACAAATATGGTCGGTAAGTCGTTAGTGTATAATACAAATTTATTAATAACAACTTCATCTATCGATGTAGAATTGAAACGATTGAGAAAAAGGATTGCGACTCGGAAGGAATGATTAATAGACATGGTGAAAATATGAAAAATATAGTCCTGAATATGGGGTTCTGTATTTTAATTAATTTAAATCTTAGACGCAGAAGTTTTTAACATATCAACAAATATGGTCGGTAAGTCGTTAGTGTATAATACAAATTTATTAATAACAACTTCATCTATCGATGTAGAATTGAAACGATTGAGAAAAAGGATTGCGACCCGGAAGGAATGATTAATAGACATGGTGAAAATATGAAAAATATAGTCCTGAATATGGGGTTCTGTATTTTAATTAATTTAAATCTTAGACGCAGAAGTTTTTAACATATCAACAAATATGGTCGGTAAGTCGTTAGTGTATAATACAAATTTATTAATAACAACTTCATCTATCGATGTAGAATTGAAACGATTGAGAAAAAGGATTGCGACTCGGAAGGAATGATTAATAGACATGGTGAAAATATGAAAAATATAGTCCTGAATATGGGGTTCTGTATTTTAATTAATTTAAATCTTAGACGCAGAAGTTTTTAACATATCAACAAATATGGTCGGTAAGTCGTTAGTGTATAATACAAATTTATTAATAACAACTTCATCTATCGATGTAGAATTGAAACGATTGAGAAAAAGGATTGCGACCCGGAAGGAATGATTAATAGACATGTTGAAAATATGAAAAATATAGTCCTGAATATGGGGTTCTGTATTTTAATTAATTTAAATCTTAGACGCAGAAGTTTTTAACATATCAACAAATATGGTCGGTAAGTCGTTAGTGTATAATACAAATTTATTAATAACAACTTCATCTATCGATGTAGAATTGAAACGATTGAGAAAAAGGATTGCGACCCGGAAGGAATGATTAATAGACATGGTGAAAATATGAAAAATGTAGTCCTGAATATGGGGTTCTGTATTTTAATTAATTTAAATCTTAGACGCAGAAGTTTTTAACATATCAACAAATATGGTCGGTAAGTCGTTAGTGTATAATACAAATTTATTAATAACAACTTCATCTATCGATGTAGAATTGAAACGATTGAGAAAAAAGATTGCGACCCGGAAGGAATGATTAATAGACATGGTGAAAATATGAATAATATAGTCCTGAATATGGGGTTCTGTAATTTAATTAATTTAAATCTTCGACGCAGAAGTTTTTAACATATCAACAAATATGGTCGGTAAGTCGTTAGTGTATCATACAAATTTATTAATAACAACTTCATCTAATGATGTAGAATTGAAACGATTGAGAAAAAGGATTGCGACCCGGAAGGAATGATTAATAGACATGGTGAAAATATGAATAATATAGTCCTGAATATGGGGTTCTGTAATTTAATTAATTTAAATCTTAGACGCAGAAGTTTTTAACATATCAACAAATATGGTCGGTAAGTCGTTAGTGTATAATACAAATTTATTAATAACAACTTCATCTATCGATGTAGAATTGAAACGATTGAGAAAAAGGATTGCGACCCGGAAGGAATGATTAATAGACATGGTGAAAATATGAAAAATATAGTCCTGAATATGGGGTTCTGTATTTTAATTAATTTAAATCTTAGACGCAGAAGTTTTTAACATATCAACAAATATGGTCGGTAAGTCGTTAGTGTATAATACAAATTTATTAATAACAACTTCATCTATCGATGTAGAATTGAAACGATTGAGAAAAAGGATTGCGACCCGGAAGGAATGATTAATAGACATGTTGAAAATATGAAAAATATAGTCCTGAATATGGGGTTCTGTATTTTAATTAATTTAAATCTTAGACGCAGAAGTTTTTAACATATCAACAAATATGGTCGGTAAGTCGTTAGTGTATAATACAAATTTATTAATAACAACTTCATCTATCGATGTAGAATTGAAACGATTGAGAAAAAGGATTGCGACTCGGAAGGAATGATTAATAGACATGGTGAAAATATGAAAAATATAGTCCTGAATGTGGGGTTCTGTATTTTAATTAATTTAAATCTTAGACGCAGAAGTTTTTAACATATCAACAAATATGGTCGGTAAGTCGTTAGTGTATAATACAAATTTATTAATAACAACTTCATCTATCGATGTAGAATTGAAACGATTGAGAAAAAGGATTGCGACCCGGAAGGAATGATTAATAGACATGGTGAAAATATGAAAAATATAGTCCTGAATATGGGGTTCTGTATTTTAATTAATTTAAATCTTAGACGCAGAAGTTTTTAACATATCAACAAATATGGTCGGTAAGTCGTTAGTGTATAATACAAATTTATTAATAACAACTTCATCTATCGATGTAGAATTGAAACGATTGAGAAAAAGGATTGCGACTCGGAAGCAATGATTAATAGACATGGTGAAAATATGAAAAATATAGTCCTGAATATGGGGTTCTGTATTTTAATTAATTTAAATCTTAGACGCAGAAGTTTTTAACATATCAACAAATATGGTCGGTAAGTCGTTAGTGTATAATACAAATTTATTAATAACAACTGGAATGATTAATAGACATGGTGAAAATATGAAAAATATGGTCCTGAATATGGGGTTCTGTATTTTAATTAATTTAAATCTTAGGCGCAGAAGTTTTTAACATATCAACAAATATGGTCGGTAAGTCGTTAGTGTATAATACAAATTTATTAATAACAACTTCGTCTATCGGTGTAGAATTGAAACGATTGAGAAAATGGATTGCGACCCGGAAGGAATGATTAATAGACTTGGTGAAAATATGTAAAATATAGTCCTGAAAATGGGGTTCTGTATTTTAATTAATTTAAATCTTAGACGCAGAAGTTTTTAACATATCAACAAATATGGTCGGTAAGTCGTTAGTGTATAAAACAAATTTATTAATAACAACCTCGTCTATCGGTGTAGAATTGAAACGATTGAGAAAAAGGATTGCGACCCGGAAGGAATGATTAATAGACATGGTGAAAATATGTAAAATATAGTCCTGAAAATGGGGTTCTGTATTTTAATTAATTTAAATCTTAGACGCAGAAGTTTTTAACATACCAACAAATATGGTCGGTAAGTCATTAGTGTATAATACAAATTTATTAATAACAACTTCGTCTATCGATGTAGAATTGAAACGATTGAGAAAAAGGATTGCGACCCGGAAGGAATGATTAATAGACATGGTGAAAATATGTAAAATATAGTCCTGAAAATGGGGTTCTGTATTTTAATTAATTTAAACCTTAGACGCAGAAGTTTTTAACATATCAACAAATATGGTCGGTAAGTCATTAGTGTATAATACAAATTTATTAATAACAACTTCGTCTATCGATGTAGAATTGAAACGATTGAGAAAAAGGATTGCGACTCGGAAGGAATGATTAATAGACATGGTGAAAATATGAAAAATATAGTCCTGAATATGGGGTTCTGTATTTTAATTAATTTAAATGTTAGACGCAGAAGTTTTTAACATATCAACAAATATGGTCGGTAAGTCGTTAGTGTATAATACAATTTTATTAATAACAACTTCGTCTATCGATGTAGAATTGAATCGATTGAGAGAAAGAATTGCGACCCGGAAGGAATGATTAATAGACATGGTGAAAATATGAAAAATATAGTCCTGAATATGGGGTTCTGTATTTTAATTAATTTAAATCTTAGACGCAGAAGTTTTTAACATATCAACAAATATGGTCGGTAAGTCGTTAGTGTATAATACAAATTTATTAATAACAACTGGAATGATTAATAGACATGGTGAAAATATGAAAAATATGGTCCTGAATATGGGGTTCTGTATTTTAATTAATTTAAATCTTAGACGCAGAAGTTTTTAACATATCAACAAATATGGTCGGTAAGTCGTTAGTGTATAATACAAATTTATTAATAACAACTTCGTCTATCGGTGTAGAATTGAAACGATTGAGAAAATGGATTGCGACCCGGAAGGAATGATTAATAGACATGGTGAAAATATGTAAAATATAGTCCTGAAAATGGGGTTCTGTATTTTAATTAATTTAAATCTTAGACGCAGAAGTTTTTAACATATCAACAAATATGGTCGCTAAGTCGTTAGTGTATAATACAATTTTATTAATAACAACTTCGTCTATCGATGTAGAATTGAATCGATTGAGAGAAAGAATTGCGACCCGGAAGGAATGATTAATAGACATGGTGAAAATATGAAAAATATAGTCCTGAATATGGGGTTCTGTATTTTAATTAATTTAAATCTTAGACGCAGAAGTTTTTAACATATCAACAAATATGGTCGGTAAGTCGTTAGTGTATAATACAAATTTATTAATAACAACTTCGTCTATCGGTGTAGAATTGAAACGATTGAGAAAATGGATTGCGACCCGGAAGGAATGATTAATAGACTTGGTGAAAATATGTAAAATATAGTCCTGAAAATGGGGTTCTGTATTTTAATTAATTTAAATCTTAGACGCAGAAGTTTTTAACATACCAACAAATATGGTCGGTAAGTCATTAGTGTATAATACAAATTTATTAATAACAACTTCGTCTATCGATGTAGAATTGAAACGATTGAGAAAAAGGATTGCGACCCGGAAGGAATGATTAATAGACATGGTGAAAATATGTAAAATATAGTCCTGAAAATGGGGTTCTGTATTTTAATTAATTTAAACCTTAGACGCAGAAGTTTTTAACATATCAACAAATATGGTCGGTAAGTCGTTAGTGTATAATACAAATTTATTAATAACAACTTCGTCTATCGGTGTAGAATTGAAACGATTGAGAAAATGGATTGCAACCCGGAAGGAATGATTAATAGACTTGGTGAAAATATGTAAAATATAGTCCTGAAAATGGGGTTCTGTATTTTAATTAATTTAAATCTTAGACGCAGAAGTTTTTAACATATCAACAAATATGGTCGCTAAGTCGTTAGTGTATAATACAATTTTATTAATAACAACTTCGTCTATCGATGTAGAATTGAATCGATTGAGAGAAAGAATTGCGACCCGGAAGGAATGATTAATAGACATGGTGAAAATATGAAAAATATAGTCCTGAATATGGGGTTCTGTATTTTAATTAATTTAAATCTTAGACGCAGAAGTTTTTAACATATCAACAAATATGGTCGGTAAGTCGTTAGTGTATAATACAAATTTATTAATAACAACTGGAATGATTAATAGACATGGTGAAAATATGAAAAATATGGTCCTGAATATGGGGTTCTGTATTTTAATTAATTTAAATCTTAGACGCAGAAGTTTTTAACATATCAACAAATATGGTCGGTAAGTCGTTAGTGTATAATACAAATTTATTAATAACAACTTCGTCTATCGGTGTAGAATTGAAACGATTGAGAAAATGGATTGCGACCCGGAAGGAATGATTAATAGACTTGGTGAAAATATGTAAAATATAGTCCTGAAAATGGGGTTCTGTATTTTAATTAATTTAAATCTTAGACGCAGAAGTTTTTAACATATCAACAAATATGGTCGGTAAGTCGTTAGTGTATAAAACAAATTTATTAATAACAACCTCGTCTATCGGTGTAGAATTGAAACGATTGAGAAAAAGGATTGCGACCCGGAAGGAATGATTAATAGACATGGTGAAAATATGTAAAATATAGTCCTGAAAATGGGGTTCTGTATTTTAATTAATTTAAATCTTAGACGCAGAAGTTTTTAACATACCAACAAATATGGTCGGTAAGTCATTAGTGTATAATACAAATTTATTAATAACAACTTCGTCTATCGATGTAGAATTGAAACGATTGAGAAAAAGGATTGCGACCCGGAAGGAATGATTAATAGACATGGTGAAAATATGTAAAATATAGTCCTGAAAATGGGGTTCTGTATTTTAATTAATTTAAACCTTAGACGCAGAAGTTTTTAACATATCAACAAATATGGTCGGTAAGTCGTTAGTGTATAATACAAATTTATTAATAACAACTTCGTCTATCGGTGTAGAATTGAAACGATTGAGAAAATGGATTGCGACCCGGAAGGAATGATTAATAGACTTGGTGAAAATATGTAAAATATAGTCCTGAAAATGGGGTTCTGTATTTTAATTAATTTAAATCTTAGACGCAGAAGTTTTTAACATATCAACAAATATGGTCGCTAAGTCGTTAGTGTATAATACAAATTTATTAATAACAACTTCGTCTATCGGTGTAGAATTGAAACGATTGAGAAAATGGATTGCGACCCGGAAGGAATGATTAATAGACTTGGTGAAAATATGTAAAATATAGTCCTGAAAATGGGGTTCTGTATTTTAATTAATTTAAATCTTAGACGCAGAAGTTTTTAACATATCAACAAATATGGTCGCTAAGTCGTTAGTGTATAATACAATTTTATTAATAACAACTTCGTCTATCGATGTAGAATTGAATCGATTGAGAGAAAGAATTGCGACCCGGAAGGAATGATTAATAGACATGGTGAAAATATGAAAAATATAGTCCTGAATATGGGGTTCTGTATTTTAATTAATTTAAATCTTAGACGCAGAAGTTTTTAACATATCAACAAATATGGTCGGTAAGTCGTTAGTGTATAATACAAATTTATTAATAACAACTTCGTCTATCGGTGTAGAATTGAAACGATTGAGAAAATGGATTGCGACCCGGAAGGAATGATTAATAGACTTGGTGAAAATATGTAAAATATAGTCCTGAAAATGGGGTTCTGTATTTTAATTAATTTAAATCTTAGACGCAGAAGTTTTTAACATATCAACAAATATGGTCGCTAAGTCGTTAGTGTATAATACAATTTTATTAATAACAACTTCGTCTATCGATGTAGAATTGAATCGATTGAGAGAAAGAATTGCGACCCGGAAGGAATGATTAATAGACATGGTGAAAATATGAAAAATATAGTCCTGAATATGGGGTTCTGTATTTTAATTAATTTAAATCTTAGACGCAGAAGTTTTTAACATATCAACAAATATGGTCGGTAAGTCGTTAGTGTATAATACAAATTTATTAATAACAACTGGAATGATTAATAGACATGGTGAAAATATGAAAAATATGGTCCTGAATATGGGGTTCTGTATTTTAATTAATTTAAATCTTAGACGCAGAAGTTTTTAACATATCAACAAATATGGTCGGTAAGTCGTTAGTGTATAATACAAATTTATTAATAACAACTTCGTCTATCGATGTAGAATTGAAACGATTGAGAAAAAGGATTGCGACTCGGAAGGAATGATTAATAGACATGGTGAAAATATGAAAAATATAGTCCTGAATATGGGGTTCTGTATTTTAATTAATTTAAATGTTAGACGCAGAAGTTTTTAACATATCAACAAATATGGTCGGTAAGTCGTTAGTGTATAATACAAATTTATTAATAACAACTTCGTCTATCGGTGTAGAATTGAAACGATTGAGAAAATGGATTGCAACCCGGAAGGAATGATTAATAGACTTGGTGAAAATATGTAAAATATAGTCCTGAAAATGGGGTTCTGTATTTTAATTAATTTAAATCTTAGACGCAGAAGTTTTTAACATATCAACAAATATGGTCGGTAAGTCGTTAGTGTATAAAACAAATTTATTAATAACAACTTCATCTATCGATGTAGAATTGAAACGATTGAGAAAAAGGATTGCGACCCGGAAGGAATGATTAATAGACATGGTGAAAATA
The DNA here is from genome assembly GCA_949768715.1 of Dascillus cervinus. NCBI lineage: Eukaryota > Metazoa > Arthropoda > Insecta > Coleoptera > Dascillidae > Dascillus > Dascillus cervinus. The sequence continues at coordinate 11,550,090 of OX458316.1, read as the reverse complement.
TGAAAAATATAGTCCTGAATATGGGGTTCTGTATTTTAATTAATTTAAATCTTAGACGCAGAAGTTTTTAACATATCAACAAATATGGTCGGTAAGTCGTTAGTGTATAAAACAAATTTATTAATAACAACCTCGTCTATCGGTGTAGAATTGAAACGATTGAGAAAAAGGATTGCGACCCGGAAGGAATGATTAATAGACATGGTGAAAATATGAAAAATATAGTCCTGAATATGGGGTTCTGTATTTTAATTAATTTAAATCTTAGACGCAGAAGTTTTTAACATATCAACAAATATGGTCGGTAAGTCGTTAGTGTATAATACAATTTTATTAATAACAACTTCGTCTATCGATGTAGAATTGAATCGATTGAGAAAAAGGATTGCGACCCGGAAGGAATGATTAATAGACATGGTGAAAATATGAAAAATATAGTCCTGAATATGGGGTTCTGTATTTTAATTAATTTAAATCTTAGACGCAGAAGTTTTTAACATATCAACAAATATGGTCGGTAAGTCGTTAGTGTATAATACAAATTTATTAATAACAACTTCGTCTATCGATGTAGAATTGAAACAATTGAGAAAAAGGATTGCGACCCGGAAGGAATGATTAATAGACATGGTGAAAATATGAAAAATATAGTCCTGAATATGGTGTTCTGTATTTTAATTAATTTAAATCTTAGACGCAGAAGTTTTTAACATATCAACAAATATGGTCGGTAAGTCGTTAGTGTATAATACAAATTTATTAATAACAACTTCGTCTATCGGAGTAGAATTGAAACGATTGAGAAAATGGATTGCGACCCGGAAGGAATGATTAATAGACTTGGTGAAAATATGTAAAATATAGTCCTGAAAATGGGGTTCTGTATTTTAATTAATTTAAATCTTAGACGCAGAAGTTTTTAACATATCAACAAATATGGTCGGTAAGTCGTTAGTGTATAATACAAATTTATTAATAACAACTTCGTCTATCGGTGTAGAATTGAAACGATTGAGAAAATGGATTGCGACCCGGAAGGAATGATTAATAGACTTGGTGAAAATATGTAAAATATAGTCCTGAAAATGGGGTTCTGTATTTTAATTAATTTAAATCTTAGACGCAGAAGTTTTTAACATACCAACAAATATGGTCGGTAAGTCATTAGTGTATAATACAAATTTATTAATAACAACTTCGTCTATCGATGTAGAATTGAAACGATTGAGAAAAAGGATTGCGACCCGGAAGGAATGATTAATAGACATGGTGAAAATATGTAAAATATAGTCCTGAAAATGGGGTTCTGTATTTTAATTAATTTAAACCTTAGACGCAGAAGTTTTTAACATATCAACAAATATGGTCGGTAAGTCATTAGTGTATAATACAAATTTATTAATAACAACTTCGTCTATCGATGTAGAATTGAAACGATTGAGAAAAAGGATTGCGACTCGGAAGGAATGATTAATAGACATGGTGAAAATATGAAAAATATAGTCCTGAATATGGGGTTCTGTATTTTAATTAATTTAAATGTTAGACGCAGAAGTTTTTAACATATCAACAAATATGGTCGGTAAGTCGTTAGTGTATAATACAAATTTATTAATAACAACTTCGTCTATCGGTGTAGAATTGAAACGATTGAGAAAATGGATTGCAACCCGGAAGGAATGATTAATAGACTTGGTGAAAATATGTAAAATATAGTCCTGAAAATGGGGTTCTGTATTTTAATTAATTTAAATCTTAGACGCAGAAGTTTTTAACATATCAACAAATATGGTCGCTAAGTCGTTAGTGTATAATACAATTTTATTAATAACAACTTCGTCTATCGATGTAGAATTGAATCGATTGAGAGAAAGAATTGCGACCCGGAAGGAATGATTAATAGACATGGTGAAAATATGAAAAATATAGTCCTGAATATGGGGTTCTGTATTTTAATTAATTTAAATCTTAGACGCAGAAGTTTTTAACATATCAACAAATATGGTCGGTAAGTCGTTAGTGTATAATACAAATTTATTAATAACAACTGGAATGATTAATAGACATGGTGAAAATATGAAAAATATGGTCCTGAATATGGGGTTCTGTATTTTAATTAATTTAAATCTTAGACGCAGAAGTTTTTAACATATCAACAAATATGGTCGGTAAGTCGTTAGTGTATAATACAAATTTATTAATAACAACTTCGTCTATCGGTGTAGAATTGAAACGATTGAGAAAATGGATTGCGACCCGGAAGGAATGATTAATAGACTTGGTGAAAATATGTAAAATATAGTCCTGAAAATGGGGTTCTGTATTTTAATTAATTTAAATCTTAGACGCAGAAGTTTTTAACATATCAACAAATATGGTCGGTAAGTCGTTAGTGTATAAAACAAATTTATTAATAACAACCTCGTCTATCGGTGTAGAATTGAAACGATTGAGAAAAAGGATTGCGACCCGGAAGGAATGATTAATAGACATGGTGAAAATATGTAAAATATAGTCCTGAAAATGGGGTTCTGTATTTTAATTAATTTAAATCTTAGACGCAGAAGTTTTTAACATACCAACAAATATGGTCGGTAAGTCATTAGTGTATAATACAAATTTATTAATAACAACTTCGTCTATCGATGTAGAATTGAAACGATTGAGAAAAAGGATTGCGACCCGGAAGGAATGATTAATAGACATGGTGAAAATATGTAAAATATAGTCCTGAAAATGGGGTTCTGTATTTTAATTAATTTAAACCTTAGACGCAGAAGTTTTTAACATATCAACAAATATGGTCGGTAAGTCGTTAGTGTATAATACAAATTTATTAATAACAACTTCGTCTATCGGTGTAGAATTGAAACGATTGAGAAAATGGATTGCGACCCGGAAGGAATGATTAATAGACTTGGTGAAAATATGTAAAATATAGTCCTGAAAATGGGGTTCTGTATTTTAATTAATTTAAATCTTAGACGCAGAAGTTTTTAACATATCAACAAATATGGTCGCTAAGTCGTTAGTGTATAATACAAATTTATTAATAACAACTTCGTCTATCGGTGTAGAATTGAAACGATTGAGAAAATGGATTGCGACCCGGAAGGAATGATTAATAGACTTGGTGAAAATATGTAAAATATAGTCCTGAAAATGGGGTTCTGTATTTTAATTAATTTAAATCTTAGACGCAGAAGTTTTTAACATATCAACAAATATGGTCGCTAAGTCGTTAGTGTATAATACAATTTTATTAATAACAACTTCGTCTATCGATGTAGAATTGAATCGATTGAGAGAAAGAATTGCGACCCGGAAGGAATGATTAATAGACATGGTGAAAATATGAAAAATATAGTCCTGAATATGGGGTTCTGTATTTTAATTAAGTTAAATCTTAGACGCAGAAGTTTTTAACATATCAACAAATATGGTCGGTAAGTCGTTAGTGTATAATACAAATTTATTAATAACAACTTCGTCTATCGGTGTAGAATTGAAACGATTGAGAAAATGGATTGCGACCCGGAAGGAATGATTAATAGACTTGGTGAAAATATGTAAAATATAGTCCTGAAAATGGGGTTCTGTATTTTAATTAATTTAAATCTTAGACGCAGAAGTTTTTAACATATCAACAAATATGGTCGCTAAGTCGTTAGTGTATAATACAATTTTATTAATAACAACTTCGTCTATCGATGTAGAATTGAATCGATTGAGAGAAAGAATTGCGACCCGGAAGGAATGATTAATAGACATGGTGAAAATATGAAAAATATAGTCCTGAATATGGGGTTCTGTATTTTAATTAATTTAAATCTTAGACGCAGAAGTTTTTAACATATCAACAAATATGGTCGGTAAGTCGTTAGTGTATAATACAAATTTATTAATAACAACTGGAATGATTAATAGACATGGTGAAAATATGAAAAATATGGTCCTGAATATGGGGTTCTGTATTTTAATTAATTTAAATCTTAGACGCAGAAGTTTTTAACATATCAACAAATATGGTCGGTAAGTCGTTAGTGTATAATACAAATTTATTAATAACAACTTCGTCTATCGATGTAGAATTGAAACGATTGAGAAAAAGGATTGCGACTCGGAAGGAATGATTAATAGACATGGTGAAAATATGAAAAATATAGTCCTGAATATGGGGTTCTGTATTTTAATTAATTTAAATGTTAGACGCAGAAGTTTTTAACATATCAACAAATATGGTCGGTAAGTCGTTAGTGTATAATACAAATTTATTAATAACAACTTCGTCTATCGGTGTAGAATTGAAACGATTGAGAAAATGGATTGCAACCCGGAAGGAATGATTAATAGACTTGGTGAAAATATGTAAAATATAGTCCTGAAAATGGGGTTCTGTATTTTAATTAATTTAAATCTTAGACGCAGAAGTTTTTAACATATCAACAAATATGGTCGGTAAGTCGTTAGTGTATAAAACAAATTTATTAATAACAACTTCATCTATCGATGTAGAATTGAAACGATTGAGAAAAAGGATTGCGACCCGGAAGGAATGATTAATAGACATGGTGAAAATATGAAAAATATAGTCCTGAATATGGGGTTCTGTATTTTAATTAATTTAAATCTTAGACGCAGAAGTTTTTAACATATCAACAAATATGGTCGGTAAGTCGTTAGTGTATAAAACAAATTTATTAATAACAACCTCGTCTATCGGTGTAGAATTGAAACGATTGAGAAAAAGGATTGCGACCCGGAAGGAATGATTAATAGACATGGTGAAAATATGAAAAATATAGTCCTGAATATGGGGTTCTGTATTTTAATTAATTTAAATCTTAGACGCAGAAGTTTTTAACATATCAACAAATATGGTCGGTAAGTCGTTAGTGTATAATACAATTTTATTAATAACAACTTCGTCTATCGATGTAGAATTGAATCGATTGAGAAAAAGGATTGCGACCCGGAAGGAATGATTAATAGACATGGTGAAAATATGAAAAATATAGTCCTGAATATGGGGTTCTGTATTTTAATTAATTTAAATCTTAGACGCAGAAGTTTTTAACATATCAACAAATATGGTCGGTAAGTCGTTAGTGTATAATACAAATTTATTAATAACAACTTCGTCTATCGATGTAGAATTGAAACAATTGAGAAAAAGGATTGCGACCCGGAAGGAATGATTAATAGACATGGTGAAAATATGAAAAATATAGTCCTGAATATGGTGTTCTGTATTTTAATTAATTTAAATCTTAGACGCAGAAGTTTTTAACATATCAACAAATATGGTCGGTAAGTCGTTAGTGTATAATACAAATTTATTAATAACAACTTCGTCTATCGGAGTAGAATTGAAACGATTGAGAAAATGGATTGCGACCCGGAAGGAATGATTAATAGACTTGGTGAAAATATGTAAAATATAGTCCTGAAAATGGGGTTCTGTATTTTAATTAATTTAAATCTTAGACGCAGAAGTTTTTAACATATCAACAAATATGGTCGGTAAGTCGTTAGTGTATAATACAAATTTATTAATAACAACTTCGTCTATCGGTATAGAATTGAAACGATTGAGAAAATGGATTGCAACCCGGAAGGAATGATTAATAGACTTGGTGAAAATATGTAAAATATAGTCCTGAAAATGGGGTTCTGTATTTTAATTAATTTAAATCTTAGACGCAGAAGTTTTTAACATATCAACAAATATGGTCGGTAAGTCGTTAGTGTATAAAACAAATTTATTAATAACAACTTCGTCTATCGGTGTAGAATTGAAACGATTGAGAAAATGGATTGCGACCCGGAAGGAATGATTAATAGACTTGGTGAAAATATGTAAAATATAGTCCTGAAAATGGGGTTCTGTATTTTAATTAATTTAAATCTTAGACGCAGAAGTTTTTAACATACCAACAAATATGGTCGGTAAGTCATTAGTGTATAATACAAATTTATTAATAACAACTTCGTCTATCGATGTAGAATTGAATCGATTGAGAGGAAGAATTGCGACCCGGAAGGAATGATTAATAGACATGGTGAAAATATGAAAAATATAGTCCTGAATATGGGGTTCTGTATTTTAATTAATTTAAATCTTAGACGCAGAAGTTTTTAACATATCAACAAATATGGTCGGTAAGTCGTTAGTGTATAATACAATTTTATTAATAACTTCGTCTATCGATGTAGAATTGAATCGATTGAGAAAAAGGATTGCGACCCGGAAGGAATGATTAATAGACATGGTGAAAATATGAAAAATATAGTCCTGAATATGGGGTTCTGTATTTTAATTAATTTAAATCTTAGACGCAGAAGTTTTTAACATATCAACAAATATGGTCGGTAAGTCGTTAGTGTATAATACAAATTTATTAATAACAACTTCGTCTATCGATGTAGAATTGAAACAATTGAGAAAAAGGATTGCGACCCGGAAGGAATGATTAATAGACATGGTGAAAATATGAAAAATATAGTCCTGAATATGGGGTTCTGTATTTTAATTAATTTAAATCTTAGACGCAGAAGTTTTTAACATATCAACAAATATGGTCGGTAAGTCGTTAGTGTATAATACAAATTTATTAATAACAACTTCGTCTATCGGAGTAGAATTGAAACGATTGAGAAAATGGATTGCGACCCGGAAGGAATGATTAATAGACTTGGTGAAAATATGTAAAATATAGTCCTGAAAATGGGGTTCTGTATTTTAATTAATTTAAATCTTAGACGCAGAAGTTTTTAACATATCAACAAATATGGTCGGTAAGTCGTTAGTGTATAATACAAATTTATTAATAACAACTTCATCTATCGATGTAGAATTGAAACGATTGAGAAAAAGAATTGCGACTCGGAAGGAATGACTAATAGACATGGTGAAAATATGAAAAATATAGTCCTGAATATGGGGTTCTGTATTTTAATTAATTTAAATCTTAGACGCAGAAGTTTTTAACATATCAACAAATATGGTCGGTAAGTCGTTAGTGTATAATACAAATTTATTAATAACAACTTCATCTATCGATGTAGAATTGAAACGATTGAGAAAAAGAATTGCGACTCGGAAGGAATGACTAATAGACATGGTGAAAATATGAAAAATATAGTCCTGAATATGGGGTTCTGTATTTTAATTAATTTAAATCTTAGACGCAGAAGTTTTTAACATATCAACAAATATGGTCGGTAAGTCGTTAGTGTATAATACAAATTTATTAATAACAACTTCATCTATCGATGTAGAATTGAAACGATTGAGAAAAAGAATTGCGACCCGGAAGGAATGATTAATAGACATGGTGAAAAAATGAAAAATATAGTCCTGAATATGGGGTTCTGTATTTTAATTAATTTAAATCTTAGACGCAGAAGTTTTTAACATATCAACAAATATGGTCGGTAAGTCGTTAGTGTATAAAACAAATTTATTAATAACAACCTCGTCTATCGGTGTAGAATTGAAACGATTGAGAAAAAGGATTGCGACCCGGAAGGAATGATTAATAGACATGGTGAAAATATGAAAAATATAGTCCTGAATATGGGGTTCTGTATTTTAATTAATTTAAATCTTAGACGCAGAAGTTTTTAACATATCAACAAATATGGTCGGTAAGTCGTTAGTGTATAATACAATTTTATTAATAACAACTTCGTCTATCGATGTAGAATTGAATCGATTGAGAAAAAGGATTGCGACCCGGAAGGAATGATTAATAGACATGGTGAAAATATGAAAAATATAGTCCTGAATATGGGGTTCTGTATTTTAATTAATTTAAATCTTAGACGCAGAAGTTTTTAACATATCAACAAATATGGTCGGTAAGTCGTTAGTGTATAATACAAATTTATTAATAACAACTTCGTCTATCGATGTAGAATTGAAACAATTGAGAAAAAGGATTGCGACCCGGAAGGAATGATTAATAGACATGGTGAAAATATGAAAAATATAGTCCTGAATATGGTGTTCTGTATTTTAATTAATTTAAATCTTAGACGCAGAAGTTTTTAACATATCAACAAATATGGTCGGTAAGTCGTTAGTGTATAATACAAATTTATTAATAACAACTTCGTCTATCGGAGTAGAATTGAAACGATTGAGAAAATGGATTGCGACCCGGAAGGAATGATTAATAGACTTGGTGAAAATATGTAAAATATAGTCCTGAAAATGGGGTTCTGTATTTTAATTAATTTAAATCTTAGACGCAGAAGTTTTTAACATATCAACAAATATGGTCGGTAAGTCGTTAGTGTATAATACAAATTTATTAATAACAACTTCATCTATCGATGTAGAATTGAAACGATTGAGAAAAAGAATTGCGACTCGGAAGGAATGACTAATAGACATGGTGAAAATATGAAAAATATAGTCCTGAATATGGGGTTCTGTATTTTAATTAATTTAAATCTTAGACGCAGAAGTTTTTAACATATCAACAAATATGGTCGGTAAGTCGTTAGTGTATAATACAAATTTATTAATAACAACTTCATCTATCGATGTAGAATTGAAACGATTGAGAAAAAGAATTGCGACTCGGAAGGAATGACTAATAGACATGGTGAAAATATGAAAAATATAGTCCTGAATATGGGGTTCTGTATTTTAATTAATTTAAATCTTAGACGCAGAAGTTTTTAACATATCAACAAATATGGTCGGTAAGTCGTTAGTGTATAATACAAATTTATTAATAACAACTTCGTCTATCGGTGTAGAATTGAAACGATTGAGAAAATGGATTGCGACCCGGAAGGAATGATTAATAGACTTGGTGAAAATATGTAAAATATAGTCCTGAAAATGGGGTTCTGTATTTTAATTAATTTAAATCTTAGACGCAGAAGTTTTTAACATATCAACAAATATGGTCGGTAAGTCGTTAGTGTATAAAACAAATTTATTAATAACAACTTCGACTATCGATGTAGAATTGAAACGATTGAGAAAAAGGATTGCGACCCGGAAGGAATGATTAATAGACATGGTGAAAATATGTAAAATATAGTCCTGAAAATGGGGTTCTGTATTTTAATTAATTTAAATCTTAGACGCAGAAGTTTTTAACATACCAACAAATATGGTCGGTAAGTCATTAGTGTATAATACAAATTTATTAATAACAACCTCGTCTATCGGTGTAGAATTGAAACGATTGAGAAAAAGGATTGCGACCCGGAAGGAATGATTAATAGACATGGTGAAAATATGTAAAATATAGTCCTGAAAATGGGGTTCTGTATTTTAATTAATTTAAATCTTAGACGCAGAAGTTTTTAACATACCAACAAATATGGTCGGTAAGTCATTAGTGTATAAAACAAATTTATTAATAACAACCTCGTCTATCGGTGTAGAATTGAAACGATTGAGAAAAAGGATTGCGACCCGGAAGGAATGATTAATAGACATGGTGAAAATATGTAAAATATAGTCCTGAAAATGGGGTTCTGTATTTTAATTAATTTAAATCTTAGACGCAGAAGTTTTTAACATATCAACAAATATGGTCGGTAAGTCGTTAGTGTATAAAACAAATTTATTAATAACAACTTCGACTATCGATGTAGAATTGAAACGATTGAGAAAAAGGATTGCGACCCGGAAGGAATGATTAATAGACTTGGTGAAAATATGTAAAATATAGTCCTGAAAATGGGGTTCTGTATTTTAATTAATTTAAATCTTAGACGCAGAAGTTTTTAACATATCAACAAATATGGTCGGTAAGTCGTTAGTGTATAAAACAAATTTATTAATAACAACCTCGTCTATCGGTGTAGAATTGAAACGATTGAGAAAAAGGATTGCGACCCGGAAGGAATGATTAATAGACATGGTGAAAATATGTAAAATATAGTCCTGAAAATGGGGTTCTGTATTTTAATTAATTTAAATCTTAGACGCAGAAGTTTTTAACATACCAACAAATATGGTCGGTAAGTCATTAGTGTATAATACAAATTTATTAATAACAACTTCGTCTATCGATGTAGAATTGAAACGATTGAGAAAAAGGATTGCGACCCGGAAGGAATGATTAATAGACATGGTGAAAATATGTAAAATATAGTCCTGAAAATGGGGTTCTGTATTTTAATTAATTTAAACCTTAGACGCAGAAGTTTTTAACATATCAACAAATATGGTCGGTAAGTCATTAGTGTATAATACAAATTTATTAATAACAACTTCGTCTATCGATGTAGAATTGAAACGATTGAGAAAAAGGATTGCGACTCGGAAGGAATGATTAATAGACATGGTGAAAATATGAAAAATATAGTCCTGAATATGGGGTTCTGTATTTTAATTAATTTAAATGTTAGACGCAGAAGTTTTTAACATATCAACAAATATGGTCGGTAAGTCGTTAGTGTATAATACAAATTTATTAATAACAACTTCGTCTATCGGTGTAGAATTGAAACGATTGAGAAAATGGATTGCAACCCGGAAGGAATGATTAATAGACTTGGTGAAAATATGTAAAATATAGTCCTGAAAATGGGGTTCTGTATTTTAATTAATTTAAATCTTAGACGCAGAAGTTTTTAACATATCAACAAATATGGTCGGTAAGTCGTTAGTGTATAAAACAAATTTATTAATAACAACTTCGTCTATCGGTGTAGAATTGAAACGATTGAGAAAATGGATTGCGACCCGGAAGGAATGATTAATAGACTTGGTGAAAATATGTAAAATATAGTCCTGAAAATGGGGTTCTGTATTTTAATTAATTTAAATCTTAGACGCAGAAGTTTTTAACATACCAACAAATATGGTCGGTAAGTCATTAGTGTATAATACAAATTTATTAATAACAACTTCGTCTATCGATGTAGAATTGAATCGATTGAGAGAAAGAATTGCGACCCGGAAGGAATGATTAATAGACATGGTGAAAATATGAAAAATATAGTCCTGAATATGGGGTTCTGTATTTTAATTAATTTAAATCTTAGACGCAGAAGTTTTTAACATATCAACAAATATGGTCGGTAAGTCGTTAGTGTATAATACAATTTTATTAATAACTTCGTCTATCGATGTAGAATTGAATCGATTGAGAAAAAGGATTGCGACCCGGAAGGAATGATTAATAGACATGGTGAAAATATGAAAAATATAGTCCTGAATATGGGGTTCTGTATTTTAATTAATTTAAATCTTAGACGCAGAAGTTTTTAACATATCAACAAATATGGTCGGTAAGTCGTTAGTGTATAATACAAATTTATTAATAACAACTTCGTCTATCGATGTAGAATTGAAACAATTGAGAAAAAGGATTGCGACCCGGAAGGAATGATTAATAGACATGGTGAAAATATGAAAAATATAGTCCTGAATATGGGGTTCTGTATTTTAATTAATTTAAATCTTAGACGCAGAAGTTTTTAACATATCAACAAATATGGTCGGTAAGTCGTTAGTGTATAATACAAATTTATTAATAACAACTTCGTCTATCGGAGTAGAATTGAAACGATTGAGAAAATGGATTGCGACCCGGAAGGAATGATTAATAGACTTGGTGAAAATATGTAAAATATAGTCCTGAAAATGGGGTTCTGTATTTTAATTAATTTAAATCTTAGACGCAGAAGTTTTTAACATATCAACAAATATGGTCGGTAAGTCGTTAGTGTATAATACAAATTTATTAATAACAACTTCATCTATCGATGTAGAATTGAAACGATTGAGAAAAAGAATTGCGACTCGGAAGGAATGACTAATAGACATGGTGAAAATATGAAAAATATAGTCCTGAATATGGGGTTCTGTATTTTAATTAATTTAAATCTTAGACGCAGAAGTTTTTAACATATCAACAAATATGGTCGGTAAGTCGTTAGTGTATAATACAAATTTATTAATAACAACTTCATCTATCGATGTAGAATTGAAACGATTGAGAAAAAGAATTGCGACTCGGAAGGAATGACTAATAGACATGGTGAAAATATGAAAAATATAGTCCTGAATATGGGGTTCTGTATTTTAATTAATTTAAATCTTAGACGCAGAAGTTTTTAACATATCAACAAATATGGTCGGTAAGTCGTTAGTGTATAATACAAATTTATTAATAACAACTTCGTCTATCGGTGTAGAATTGAAACGATTGAGAAAATGGATTGCGACCCGGAAGGAATGATTAATAGACTTGGTGAAAATATGTAAAATATAGTCCTGAAAATGGGGTTCTGTATTTTAATTAATTTAAATCTTAGACGCAGAAGTTTTTAACATATCAACAAATATGGTCGGTAAGTCGTTAGTGTATAAAACAAATTTATTAATAACAACTTCGACTATCGATGTAGAATTGAAACGATTGAGAAAAAGGATTGCGACCCGGAAGGAATGATTAATAGACATGGTGAAAATATGAAAAATATAGTCCTGAATATGGGGTTCTGTATTTTAATTAATTTAAATCTTAGACGCAGAAGTTTTTAACATATCAACAAATATGGTCGGTAAGTCGTTAGTGTATAATACAAATTTATTAATAACAACTTCATCTATCGATGTAGAATTGAAACGATTGAGAAAAAGGATTGCGACCCGGAAGGAATGATTAATAGACATGGTGAAAATATGAAAAATATAGTCCTGAATATGGGGTTCTGTATTTTAATTAATTTAAATCTTAGACGCAGAAGTTTTTAACATATCAACAAATATGGTCGGTAAGTCGTTAGTGTATAATACAAATTTATTAATAACAACTTCATCTATCGATGTAGAATTGAAACGATTGAGAAAAAGGATTGCGACCCGGAAGGAATGATTAATAGACATGGTGAAAATATGAAAAATATAGTCCTGAATATGGGGTTCTGTATTTTAATTAATTTAAATCTTAGACGCAGAAGTTTTTAACATATCAACAAATATGGTCGGTAAGTCGTTAGTGTATAATACAAATTTATTAATAACAACTTCATCTGATGATGTAGAATTGAAACGATTGAGAAAAAGGATTGCGACCCGGAAGGAATGATTAATAGACATGGTGAAGATATGAAAAATGTAGTCCTGAATATGGGGTTCTGTATTTTAATTAATTTAAATCTTAGACGCAGAAGTTTTTAACATATCAACAAATATGGTCGGTAAGTCGTTAGTGTATAATACAAATTTATTAATAACAACTTCATCTATCGATGTAGAATTGAAACGATTGAGAAAAAGGATTGCGACTCGGAAGCAATGATTAATAGACATGGTGAAAATATGAAAAATATAGTCCTGAATATGGGGTTCTGTATTTTAATTAATTTAAATCTTAGACGCAGAAGTTTTTAACATATCAACAAATATGGTCGGTAAGTCGTTAGTGTATAATACAAATTTATTAATAACAACTTCATCTAATTTTGTAGAATTGAAACGATTGAGAAAAAGGATTGCGACTCGGAAGGAATGATTAATAGACATGGTGAAAATATGAAAAATATAGTCCTGAATATGGGGTTCTGTATTTTAATTAATTTAAATCTTAGACGCAGAAGTTTTTAACATATCAACAAATATGGTCGGTAAGTCGTTAGTGTATAATACAAATTTATTAATAACAACTTCATCTATCGATGTAGAATTGAAACGATTGAGAAAAAGGATTGCGACCCGGAAGGAATGATTAATAGACATGGTGAAAATATGTAAAATATAGTCCTGAAAATGGGGTTCTGTATTTTAATTAATTTAAACCTTAGACGCAGAAGTTTTTAACATATCAACAAATATGGTCGGTAAGTCATTAGTGTATAATACAAATTTATTAATAACAACTTCGTCTATCGATGTAGAATTGAAACGATTGAGAAAAAGGATTGCGACTCGGAAGGAATGATTAATAGACATGGTGAAAATATGAAAAATATAGTCCTGAATATGGGGTTCTGTATTTTAATTAATTTAAATCTTAGACGCAGAAGTTTTTAACATATCAACAAATATGGTCGGTAAGTCGTTAGTGTATAATACAAATTTATTAATAACAACTTCGTCTATCGATGTAGAATTGAAACGATTGAGAAAAAGGATTGCGACCCGGAAGGAATGATTAATAGACATGGTGAAGATATGAAAAATATAGTCCTGAATATGGGGTTCTGTATTTTAATTAATTTAAATCTTAGACGCAGAAGTTTTTAACATATCAACAAATATGGTCGGTAAGTCGTTAGTGTATAATACAAATTTATTAATAACAACTTCATCTATCGATGTAGAATTGAAACGATTGAGAAAAAGGATTGCGACCCGGAAGGAATGATTAATAGACATGGCGAAAATATGAAAAATATAGTCCTGAATATGGGGTTCTGTATTTTAATTAATTTAAATCTTAGACGCAGAAGTTTTTAACATATCAACAAATATGGTCGGTAAGTCGTTAGTGTATAAAACAAATTTATTAATAACAACCTCGTCTATCGGTGTAGAATTGAAACGATTGAGAAAAAGGATTGCGACCCGGAAGGAATGATTAATAGACATGGTGAAAATATGTAAAATATAGTCCTGAAAATGGGGTTCTGTATTTTAATTAATTTAAATCTTAGACGCAGAAGTTTTTAACATATCAACAAATATGGTCGGTAAGTCGTTAGTGTATAAAACAAATTTATTAATAACAACTTCGACTATCGATGTAGAATTGAAACGATTGAGAAAAAGGATTGCGACCCGGAAGGAATGATTAATAGACTTGGTGAAAATATGTAAAATATAGTCCTGAAAATGGGGTTCTGTATTTTAATTAATTTAAATCTTAGACGCAGAAGTTTTTAACATATCAACAAATATGGTCGGTAAGTCGTTAGTGTATAAAACAAATTTATTAATAACAACCTCGTCTATCGGTGTAGAATTGAAACGATTGAGAAAAAGGATTGCGACCCGGAAGGAATGATTAATAGACATGGTGAAAATATGTAAAATATAGTCCTGAAAATGGGGTTCTGTATTTTAATTAATTTAAATCTTAGACGCAGAAGTTTTTAACATACCAACAAATATGGTCGGTAAGTCATTAGTGTATAATACAAATTTATTAATAACAACTTCGTCTATCGATGTAGAATTGAAACGATTGAGAAAAAGGATTGCGACCCGGAAGGAATGATTAATAGACATGGTGAAAATATGTAAAATATAGTCCTGAAAATGGGGTTCTGTATTTTAATTAATTTAAACCTTAGACGCAGAAGTTTTTAACATATCAACAAATATGGTCGGTAAGTCATTAGTGTATAATACAAATTTATTAATAACAACTTCGTCTATCGATGTAGAATTGAAACGATTGAGAAAAAGGATTGCGACTCGGAAGGAATGATTAATAGACATGGTGAAAATATGAAAAATATAGTCCTGAATATGGGGTTCTGTATTTTAATTAATTTAAATGTTAGACGCAGAAGTTTTTAACATATCAACAAATATGGTCGGTAAGTCGTTAGTGTATAATACAAATTTATTAATAACAACTTCGTCTATCGGTGTAGAATTGAAACGATTGAGAAAATGGATTGCAACCCGGAAGGAATGATTAATAGACTTGGTGAAAATATGTAAAATATAGTCCTGAAAATGGGGTTCTGTATTTTAATTAATTTAAATCTTAGACGCAGAAGTTTTTAACATATCAACAAATATGGTCGGTAAGTCGTTAGTGTATAAAACAAATTTATTAATAACAACTTCGTCTATCGGTGTAGAATTGAAACGATTGAGAAAATGGATTGCGACCCGGAAGGAATGATTAATAGACTTGGTGAAAATATGTAAAATATAGTCCTGAAAATGGGGTTCTGTATTTTAATTAATTTAAATCTTAGACGCAGAAGTTTTTAACATACCAACAAATATGGTCGGTAAGTCATTAGTGTATAATACAAATTTATTAATAACAACTTCGTCTATCGATGTAGAATTGAATCGATTGAGAGAAAGAATTGCGACCCGGAAGGAATGATTAATAGACATGGTGAAAATATGAAAAATATAGTCCTGAATATGGGGTTCTGTATTTTAATTAATTTAAATCTTAGACGCAGAAGTTTTTAACATATCAACAAATATGGTCGGTAAGTCGTTAGTGTATAATACAATTTTATTAATAACTTCGTCTATCGATGTAGAATTGAATCGATTGAGAAAAAGGATTGCGACCCGGAAGGAATGATTAATAGACATGGTGAAAATATGAAAAATATAGTCCTGAATATGGGGTTCTGTATTTTAATTAATTTAAATCTTAGACGCAGAAGTTTTTAACATATCAACAAATATGGTCGGTAAGTCGTTAGTGTATAATACAAATTTATTAATAACAACTTCGTCTATCGATGTAGAATTGAAACAATTGAGAAAAAGGATTGCGACCCGGAAGGAATGATTAATAGACATGGTGAAAATATGAAAAATATAGTCCTGAATATGGGGTTCTGTATTTTAATTAATTTAAATCTTAGACGCAGAAGTTTTTAACATATCAACAAATATGGTCGGTAAGTCGTTAGTGTATAATACAAATTTATTAATAACAACTTCGTCTATCGGAGTAGAATTGAAACGATTGAGAAAATGGATTGCGACCCGGAAGGAATGATTAATAGACTTGGTGAAAATATGTAAAATATAGTCCTGAAAATGGGGTTCTGTATTTTAATTAATTTAAATCTTAGACGCAGAAGTTTTTAACATATCAACAAATATGGTCGGTAAGTCGTTAGTGTATAATACAAATTTATTAATAACAACTTCATCTATCGATGTAGAATTGAAACGATTGAGAAAAAGAATTGCGACTCGGAAGGAATGACTAATAGACATGGTGAAAATATGAAAAATATAGTCCTGAATATGGGGTTCTGTATTTTAATTAATTTAAATCTTAGACGCAGAAGTTTTTAACATATCAACAAATATGGTCGGTAAGTCGTTAGTGTATAATACAAATTTATTAATAACAACTTCATCTATCGATGTAGAATTGAAACGATTGAGAAAAAGAATTGCGACTCGGAAGGAATGACTAATAGACATGGTGAAAATATGAAAAATATAGTCCTGAATATGGGGTTCTGTATTTTAATTAATTTAAATCTTAGACGCAGAAGTTTTTAACATATCAACAAATATGGTCGGTAAGTCGTTAGTGTATAATACAAATTTATTAATAACAACTTCATCTATCGATGTAGAATTGAAACGATTGAGAAAAAGAATTGCGACCCGGAAGGAATGATTAATAGACATGGTGAAAATATGAAAAATATAGTCCTGAATATGGGGTTCTGTATTTTAATTAATTTAAATCTTAGACGCAGAAGTTTTTAACATATCAACAAATATGGTCGGTAAGTCGTTAGTGTATAAAACAAATTTATTAATAACAACCTCGTCTATCGGTGTAGAATTGAAACGATTGAGAAAAAGGATTGCGACCCGGAAGGAATGATTAATAGACATGGTGAAAATATGAAAAATATAGTCCTGAATATGGGGTTCTGTATTTTAATTAATTTAAATCTTAGACGCAGAAGTTTTTAACATATCAACAAATATGGTCGGTAAGTCGTTAGTGTATAATACAATTTTATTAATAACAACTTCGTCTATCGATGTAGAATTGAATCGATTGAGAAAAAGGATTGCGACCCGGAAGGAATGATTAATAGACATGGTGAAAATATGAAAAATATAGTCCTGAATATGGGGTTCTGTATTTTAATTAATTTAAATCTTAGACGCAGAAGTTTTTAACATATCAACAAATATGGTCGGTAAGTCGTTAGTGTATAATACAAATTTATTAATAACAACTTCGTCTATCGATGTAGAATTGAAACAATTGAGAAAAAGGATTGCGACCCGGAAGGAATGATTAATAGACATGGTGAAAATATGAAAAATATAGTCCTGAATATGGTGTTCTGTATTTTAATTAATTTAAATCTTAGACGCAGAAGTTTTTAACATATCAACAAATATGGTCGGTAAGTCGTTAGTGTATAATACAAATTTATTAATAACAACTTCGTCTATCGGAGTAGAATTGAAACGATTGAGAAAATGGATTGCGACCCGGAAGGAATGATTAATAGACTTGGTGAAAATATGTAAAATATAGTCCTGAAAATGGGGTTCTGTATTTTAATTAATTTAAATCTTAGACGCAGAAGTTTTTAACATATCAACAAATATGGTCGGTAAGTCGTTAGTGTATAATACAAATTTATTAATAACAACTTCATCTATCGATGTAGAATTGAAACGATTGAGAAAAAGAATTGCGACTCGGAAGGAATGACTAATAGACATGGTGAAAATATGAAAAATATAGTCCTGAATATGGGGTTCTGTATTTTAATTAATTTAAATCTTAGACGCAGAAGTTTTTAACATATCAACAAATATGGTCGGTAAGTCGTTAGTGTATAATACAAATTTATTAATAACAACTTCATCTATCGATGTAGAATTGAAACGATTGAGAAAAAGAATTGCGACTCGGAAGGAATGACTAATAGACATGGTGAAAATATGAAAAATATAGTCCTGAATATGGGGTTCTGTATTTTAATTAATTTAAATCTTAGACGCAGAAGTTTTTAACATATCAACAAATATGGTCGGTAAGTCGTTAGTGTATAATACAAATTTATTAATAACAACTTCGTCTATCGGTGTAGAATTGAAACGATTGAGAAAATGGATTGCGACCCGGAAGGAATGATTAATAGACTTGGTGAAAATATGTAAAATATAGTCCTGAAAATGGGGTTCTGTATTTTAATTAATTTAAATCTTAGACGCAGAAGTTTTTAACATATCAACAAATATGGTCGGTAAGTCGTTAGTGTATAAAACAAATTTATTAATAACAACTTCGACTATCGATGTAGAATTGAAACGATTGAGAAAAAGGATTGCGACCCGGAAGGAATGATTAATAGACATGGTGAAAATATGTAAAATATAGTCCTGAAAATGGGGTTCTGTATTTTAATTAATTTAAATCTTAGACGCAGAAGTTTTTAACATACCAACAAATATGGTCGGTAAGTCATTAGTGTATAATACAAATTTATTAATAACAACCTCGTCTATCGGTGTAGAATTGAAACGATTGAGAAAAAGGATTGCGACCCGGAAGGAATGATTAATAGACATGGTGAAAATATGTAAAATATAGTCCTGAAAATGGGGTTCTGTATTTTAATTAATTTAAATCTTAGACGCAGAAGTTTTTAACATACCAACAAATATGGTCGGTAAGTCATTAGTGTATAAAACAAATTTATTAATAACAACCTCGTCTATCGGTGTAGAATTGAAACGATTGAGAAAAAGGATTGCGACCCGGAAGGAATGATTAATAGACATGGTGAAAATATGTAAAATATAGTCCTGAAAATGGGGTTCTGTATTTTAATTAATTTAAATCTTAGACGCAGAAGTTTTTAACATATCAACAAATATGGTCGGTAAGTCGTTAGTGTATAAAACAAATTTATTAATAACAACTTCGACTATCGATGTAGAATTGAAACGATTGAGAAAAAGGATTGCGACCCGGAAGGAATGATTAATAGACTTGGTGAAAATATGTAAAATATAGTCCTGAAAATGGGGTTCTGTATTTTAATTAATTTAAATCTTAGACGCAGAAGTTTTTAACATATCAACAAATATGGTCGGTAAGTCGTTAGTGTATAAAACAAATTTATTAATAACAACCTCGTCTATCGGTGTAGAATTGAAACGATTGAGAAAAAGGATTGCGACCCGGAAGGAATGATTAATAGACATGGTGAAAATATGTAAAATATAGTCCTGAAAATGGGGTTCTGTATTTTAATTAATTTAAATCTTAGACGCAGAAGTTTTTAACATACCAACAAATATGGTCGGTAAGTCATTAGTGTATAATACAAATTTATTAATAACAACTTCGTCTATCGATGTAGAATTGAAACGATTGAGAAAAAGGATTGCGACCCGGAAGGAATGATTAATAGACATGGTGAAAATATGTAAAATATAGTCCTGAAAATGGGGTTCTGTATTTTAATTAATTTAAACCTTAGACGCAGAAGTTTTTAACATATCAACAAATATGGTCGGTAAGTCATTAGTGTATAATACAAATTTATTAATAACAACTTCGTCTATCGATGTAGAATTGAAACGATTGAGAAAAAGGATTGCGACTCGGAAGGAATGATTAATAGACATGGTGAAAATATGAAAAATATAGTCCTGAATATGGGGTTCTGTATTTTAATTAATTTAAATGTTAGACGCAGAAGTTTTTAACATATCAACAAATATGGTCGGTAAGTCGTTAGTGTATAATACAAATTTATTAATAACAACTTCGTCTATCGGTGTAGAATTGAAACGATTGAGAAAATGGATTGCAACCCGGAAGGAATGATTAATAGACTTGGTGAAAATATGTAAAATATAGTCCTGAAAATGGGGTTCTGTATTTTAATTAATTTAAATCTTAGACGCAGAAGTTTTTAACATATCAACAAATATGGTCGGTAAGTCGTTAGTGTATAAAACAAATTTATTAATAACAACTTCGTCTATCGGTGTAGAATTGAAACGATTGAGAAAATGGATTGCGACCCGGAAGGAATGATTAATAGACTTGGTGAAAATATGTAAAATATAGTCCTGAAAATGGGGTTCTGTATTTTAATTAATTTAAATCTTAGACGCAGAAGTTTTTAACATACCAACAAATATGGTCGGTAAGTCATTAGTGTATAATACAAATTTATTAATAACAACTTCGTCTATCGATGTAGAATTGAATCGATTGAGAGAAAGAATTGCGACCCGGAAGGAATGATTAATAGACATGGTGAAAATATGAAAAATATAGTCCTGAATATGGGGTTCTGTATTTTAATTAATTTAAATCTTAGACGCAGAAGTTGTTAACATATCAACAAATATGGTCGGTAAGTCGTTAGTGTATAATACAATTTTATTAATAACTTCGTCTATCGATGTAGAATTGAATCGATTGAGAAAAAGGATTGCGACCCGGAAGGAATGATTAATAGACATGGTGAAAATATGAAAAATATAGTCCTGAATATGGGGTTCTGTATTTTAATTAATTTAAATCTTAGACGCAGAAGTTTTTAACATATCAACAAATATGGTCGGTAAGTCGTTAGTGTATAATACAAATTTATTAATAACAACTTCGTCTATCGATGTAGAATTGAAACAATTGAGAAAAAGGATTGCGACCCGGAAGGAATGATTAATAGACATGGTGAAAATATGAAAAATATAGTCCTGAATATGGGGTTCTGTATTTTAATTAATTTAAATCTTAGACGCAGAAGTTTTTAACATATCAACAAATATGGTCGGTAAGTCGTTAGTGTATAATACAAATTTATTAATAACAACTTCGTCTATCGGAGTAGAATTGAAACGATTGAGAAAATGGATTGCGACCCGGAAGGAATGATTAATAGACTTGGTGAAAATATGTAAAATATAGTCCTGAAAATGGGGTTCTGTATTTTAATTAATTTAAATCTTAGACGCAGAAGTTTTTAACATATCAACAAATATGGTCGGTAAGTCGTTAGTGTATAATACAAATTTATTAATAACAACTTCATCTATCGATGTAGAATTGAAACGATTGAGAAAAAGAATTGCGACTCGGAAGGAATGACTAATAGACATGGTGAAAATATGAAAAATATAGTCCTGAATATGGGGTTCTGTATTTTAATTAATTTAAATCTTAGACGCAGAAGTTTTTAACATATCAACAAATATGGTCGGTAAGTCGTTAGTGTATAATACAAATTTATTAATAACAACTTCATCTATCGATGTAGAATTGAAACGATTGAGAAAAAGAATTGCGACTCGGAAGGAATGACTAATAGACATGGTGAAAATATGAAAAATATAGTCCTGAATATGGGGTTCTGTATTTTAATTAATTTAAATCTTAGACGCAGAAGTTTTTAACATATCAACAAATATGGTCGGTAAGTCGTTAGTGTATAATACAAATTTATTAATAACAACTTCATCTATCGATGTAGAATTGAAACGATTGAGAAAAAGAATTGCGACCCGGAAGGAATGATTAATAGACATGGTGAAAATATGAAAAATATAGTCCTGAATATGGGGTTCTGTATTTTAATTAATTTAAATCTTAGACGCAGAAGTTTTTAACATATCAACAAATATGGTCGGTAAGTCGTTAGTGTATAAAACAAATTTATTAATAACAACCTCGTCTATCGGTGTAGAATTGAAACGATTGAGAAAAAGGATTGCGACCCGGAAGGAATGATTAATAGACATGGTGAAAATATGAAAAATATAGTCCTGAATATGGGGTTCTGTATTTTAATTAATTTAAATCTTAGACGCAGAAGTTTTTAACATATCAACAAATATGGTCGGTAAGTCGTTAGTGTATAATACAATTTTATTAATAACAACTTCGTCTATCGATGTAGAATTGAATCG
This sequence comes from Dascillus cervinus, assembly GCA_949768715.1. Lineage (NCBI taxonomy): Eukaryota > Metazoa > Arthropoda > Insecta > Coleoptera > Dascillidae > Dascillus > Dascillus cervinus. Next base: position 11,527,472 of record OX458316.1, on the reverse strand, counting down.
ATTGAGAAAAAGGATTGCGACCCGGAAGGAATGATTAATAGACATGGTGAAAATATGAAAAATATAGTCCTGAATATGGGGTTCTGTATTTTAATTAATTTAAATCTTAGACGCAGAAGTTTTTAACATATCAACAAATATGGTCGGTAAGTCGTTAGTGTATAATACAAATTTATTAATAACAACTTCGTCTATCGATGTAGAATTGAAACAATTGAGAAAAAGGATTGCGACCCGGAAGGAATGATTAATAGACATGGTGAAAATATGAAAAATATAGTCCTGAATATGGTGTTCTGTATTTTAATTAATTTAAATCTTAGACGCAGAAGTTTTTAACATATCAACAAATATGGTCGGTAAGTCGTTAGTGTATAATACAAATTTATTAATAACAACTTCGTCTATCGGAGTAGAATTGAAACGATTGAGAAAATGGATTGCGACCCGGAAGGAATGATTAATAGACTTGGTGAAAATATGTAAAATATAGTCCTGAAAATGGGGTTCTGTATTTTAATTAATTTAAATCTTAGACGCAGAAGTTTTTAACATATCAACAAATATGGTCGGTAAGTCGTTAGTGTATAATACAAATTTATTAATAACAACTTCATCTATCGATGTAGAATTGAAACGATTGAGAAAAAGAATTGCGACTCGGAAGGAATGACTAATAGACATGGTGAAAATATGAAAAATATAGTCCTGAATATGGGGTTCTGTATTTTAATTAATTTAAATCTTAGACGCAGAAGTTTTTAACATATCAACAAATATGGTCGGTAAGTCGTTAGTGTATAATACAAATTTATTAATAACAACTTCATCTATCGATGTAGAATTGAAACGATTGAGAAAAAGAATTGCGACTCGGAAGGAATGACTAATAGACATGGTGAAAATATGAAAAATATAGTCCTGAATATGGGGTTCTGTATTTTAATTAATTTAAATCTTAGACGCAGAAGTTTTTAACATATCAACAAATATGGTCGGTAAGTCGTTAGTGTATAATACAAATTTATTAATAACAACTTCGTCTATCGGTGTAGAATTGAAACGATTGAGAAAATGGATTGCGACCCGGAAGGAATGATTAATAGACTTGGTGAAAATATGTAAAATATAGTCCTGAAAATGGGGTTCTGTATTTTAATTAATTTAAATCTTAGACGCAGAAGTTTTTAACATATCAACAAATATGGTCGGTAAGTCGTTAGTGTATAAAACAAATTTATTAATAACAACTTCGACTATCGATGTAGAATTGAAACGATTGAGAAAAAGGATTGCGACCCGGAAGGAATGATTAATAGACATGGTGAAAATATGTAAAATATAGTCCTGAAAATGGGGTTCTGTATTTTAATTAATTTAAATCTTAGACGCAGAAGTTTTTAACATACCAACAAATATGGTCGGTAAGTCATTAGTGTATAATACAAATTTATTAATAACAACCTCGTCTATCGGTGTAGAATTGAAACGATTGAGAAAAAGGATTGCGACCCGGAAGGAATGATTAATAGACATGGTGAAAATATGTAAAATATAGTCCTGAAAATGGGGTTCTGTATTTTAATTAATTTAAATCTTAGACGCAGAAGTTTTTAACATAACAACAAATATGGTCGGTAAGTCATTAGTGTATAAAACAAATTTATTAATAACAACCTCGTCTATCGGTGTAGAATTGAAACGATTGAGAAAAAGGATTGCGACCCGGAAGGAATGATTAATAGACATGGTGAAAATATGTAAAATATAGTCCTGAAAATGGGGTTCTGTATTTTAATTAATTTAAATCTTAGACGCAGAAGTTTTTAACATATCAACAAATATGGTCGGTAAGTCGTTAGTGTATAAAACAAATTTATTAATAACAACTTCGACTATCGATGTAGAATTGAAACGATTGAGAAAAAGGATTGCGACCCGGAAGGAATGATTAATAGACTTGGTGAAAATATGTAAAATATAGTCCTGAAAATGGGGTTCTGTATTTTAATTAATTTAAATCTTAGACGCAGAAGTTTTTAACATATCAACAAATATGGTCGGTAAGTCGTTAGTGTATAAAACAAATTTATTAATAACAACCTCGTCTATCGGTGTAGAATTGAAACGATTGAGAAAAAGGATTGCGACCCGGAAGGAATGATTAATAGACATGGTGAAAATATGTAAAATATAGTCCTGAAAATGGGGTTCTGTATTTTAATTAATTTAAATCTTAGACGCAGAAGTTTTTAACATACCAACAAATATGGTCGGTAAGTCATTAGTGTATAATACAAATTTATTAATAACAACTTCGTCTATCGATGTAGAATTGAAACGATTGAGAAAAAGGATTGCGACCCGGAAGGAATGATTAATAGACATGGTGAAAATATGTAAAATATAGTCCTGAAAATGGGGTTCTGTATTTTAATTAATTTAAACCTTAGACGCAGAAGTTTTTAACATATCAACAAATATGGTCGGTAAGTCATTAGTGTATAATACAAATTTATTAATAACAACTTCGTCTATCGATGTAGAATTGAAACGATTGAGAAAAAGGATTGCGACTCGGAAGGAATGATTAATAGACATGGTGAAAATATGAAAAATATAGTCCTGAATATGGGGTTCTGTATTTTAATTAATTTAAATGTTAGACGCAGAAGTTTTTAACATATCAACAAATATGGTCGGTAAGTCGTTAGTGTATAATACAAATTTATTAATAACAACTTCGTCTATCGGTGTAGAATTGAAACGATTGAGAAAATGGATTGCAACCCGGAAGGAATGATTAATAGACTTGGTGAAAATATGTAAAATATAGTCCTGAATATGGGGTTCTGTATTTTAATTAATTTAAATCTTAGACGCAGAAGTTTTTAACATATCAACAAATATGGTCGGTAAGTCGTTAGTGTATAATACAATTTTATTAATAACTTCGTCTATCGATGTAGAATTGAATCGATTGAGAAAAAGGATTGCGACCCGGAAGGAATGATTAATAGACATGGTGAAAATATGAAAAATATAGTCCTGAATATGGGGTTCTGTATTTTAATTAATTTAAATCTTAGACGCAGAAGTTTTTAACATATCAACAAATATGGTCGGTAAGTCGTTAGTGTATAATACAAATTTATTAATAACAACTTCGTCTATCGATGTAGAATTGAAACAATTGAGAAAAAGGATTGCGACCCGGAAGGAATGATTAATAGACATGGTGAAAATATGAAAAATATAGTCCTGAATATGGGGTTCTGTATTTTAATTAATTTAAATCATAGACGCAGAAGTTTTTAACATATCAACAAATATGGTCGGTAAGTCGTTAGTGTATAATACAAATTTATTAATAACAACTTCGTCTATCGGAGTAGAATTGAAACGATTGAGAAAATGGATTGCGACCCGGAAGGAATGATTAATAGACTTGGTGAAAATATGTAAAATATAGTCCTGAAAATGGGGTTCTGTATTTTAATTAATTTAAATCTTAGACGCAGAAGTTTTTAACATATCAACAAATATGGTCGGTAAGTCGTTAGTGTATAATACAAATTTATTAATAACAACTTCATCTATCGATGTAGAATTGAAACGATTGAGAAAAAGAATTGCGACTCGGAAGGAATGACTAATAGACATGGTGAAAATATGAAAAATATAGTCCTGAATATGGGGTTCTGTATTTTAATTAATTTAAATCTTAGACGCAGAAGTTTTTAACATATCAACAAATATGGTCGGTAAGTCGTTAGTGTATAATACAAATTTATTAATAACAACTTCATCTATCGATGTAGAATTGAAACGATTGAGAAAAAGAATTGCGACTCGGAAGGAATGACTAATAGACATGGTGAAAATATGAAAAATATAGTCCTGAATATGGGGTTCTGTATTTTAATTAATTTAAATCTTAGACGCAGAAGTTTTTAACATATCAACAAATATGGTCGGTAAGTCGTTAGTGTATAATACAAATTTATTAATAACAACTTCGTCTATCGGTGTAGAATTGAAACGATTGAGAAAATGGATTGCGACCCGGAAGGAATGATTAATAGACTTGGTGAAAATATGTAAAATATAGTCCTGAAAATGGGGTTCTGTATTTTAATTAATTTAAATCTTAGACGCAGAAGTTTTTAACATATCAACAAATATGGTCGGTAAGTCGTTAGTGTATAAAACAAATTTATTAATAACAACTTCGACTATCGATGTAGAATTGAAACGATTGAGAAAAAGGATTGCGACCCGGAAGGAATGATTAATAGACATGGTGAAAATATGAAAAATATAGTCCTGAATATGGGGTTCTGTATTTTAATTAATTTAAATCTTAGACGCAGAAGTTTTTAACATATCAACAAATATGGTCGGTAAGTCGTTAGTGTATAATACAAATTTATTAATAACAACTTCATCTATCGATGTAGAATTGAAACGATTGAGAAAAAGGATTGCGACCCGGAAGGAATGATTAATAGACATGGTGAAAATATGAAAAATATAGTCCTGAATATGGGGTTCTGTATTTTAATTAATTTAAATCTTAGACGCAGAAGTTTTTAACATATCAACAAATATGGTCGGTAAGTCGTTAGTGTATAATACAAATTTATTAATAACAACTTCATCTATCGATGTAGAATTGAAACGATTGAGAAAAAGGATTGCGACCCGGAAGGAATGATTAATAGACATGGTGAAAATATGAAAAATATAGTCCTGAATATGGGGTTCTGTATTTTAATTAATTTAAATCTTAGACGCAGAAGTTTTTAACATATCAACAAATATGGTCGGTAAGTCGTTAGTGTATAATACAAATTTATTAATAACAACTTCATCTGATGATGTAGAATTGAAACGATTGAGAAAAAGGATTGCGACCCGGAAGGAATGATTAATAGACATGGTGAAGATATGAAAAATGTAGTCCTGAATATGGGGTTCTGTATTTTAATTAATTTAAATCTTAGACGCAGAAGTTTTTAACATATCAACAAATATGGTCGGTAAGTCGTTAGTGTATAATACAAATTTATTAATAACAACTTCATCTATCGATGTAGAATTGAAACGATTGAGAAAAAGGATTGCGACTCGGAAGCAATGATTAATAGACATGGTGAAAATATGAAAAATATAGTCCTGAATATGGGGTTCTGTATTTTAATTAATTTAAATCTTAGACGCAGAAGTTTTTAACATATCAACAAATATGGTCGGTAAGTCGTTAGTGTATAATACAAATTTATTAATAACAACTTCATCTAATTTTGTAGAATTGAAACGATTGAGAAAAAGGATTGCGACTCGGAAGGAATGATTAATAGACATGGTGAAAATATGAAAAATATAGTCCTGAATATGGGGTTCTGTATTTTAATTAATTTAAATCTTAGACGCAGAAGTTTTTAACATATCAACAAATATGGTCGGTAAGTCGTTAGTGTATAATACAAATTTATTAATAACAACTTCATCTATCGATGTAGAATTGAAACGATTGAGAAAAAGGATTGCGACCCGGAAGGAATGATTAATAGACATGGTGAAAATATGTAAAATATAGTCCTGAAAATGGGGTTCTGTATTTTAATTAATTTAAACCTTAGACGCAGAAGTTTTTAACATATCAACAAATATGGTCGGTAAGTCATTAGTGTATAATACAAATTTATTAATAACAACTTCGTCTATCGATGTAGAATTGAAACGATTGAGAAAAAGGATTGCGACTCGGAAGGAATGATTAATAGACATGGTGAAAATATGAAAAATATAGTCCTGAATATGGGGTTCTGTATTTTAATTAATTTAAATCTTAGACGCAGAAGTTTTTAACATATCAACAAATATGGTCGGTAAGTCGTTAGTGTATAATACAAATTTATTAATAACAACTTCGTCTATCGATGTAGAATTGAAACGATTGAGAAAAAGGATTGCGACCCGGAAGGAATGATTAATAGACATGGTGAAGATATGAAAAATATAGTCCTGAATATGGGGTTCTGTATTTTAATTAATTTAAATCTTAGACGCAGAAGTTTTTAACATATCAACAAATATGGTCGGTAAGTCGTTAGTGTATAATACAAATTTATTAATAACAACTTCATCTATCGATGTAGAATTGAAACGATTGAGAAAAAGGATTGCGACCCGGAAGGAATGATTAATAGACATGGCGAAAATATGAAAAATATAGTCCTGAATATGGGGTTCTGTATTTTAATTAATTTAAATCTTAGACGCAGAAGTTTTTAACATATCAACAAATATGGTCGGTAAGTCGTTAGTGTATAAAACAAATTTATTAATAACAACCTCGTCTATCGGTGTAGAATTGAAACGATTGAGAAAAAGGATTGCGACCCGGAAGGAATGATTAATAGACATGGTGAAAATATGTAAAATATAGTCCTGAAAATGGGGTTCTGTATTTTAATTAATTTAAATCTTAGACGCAGAAGTTTTTAACATATCAACAAATATGGTCGGTAAGTCGTTAGTGTATAAAACAAATTTATTAATAACAACTTCGACTATCGATGTAGAATTGAAACGATTGAGAAAAAGGATTGCGACCCGGAAGGAATGATTAATAGACTTGGTGAAAATATGTAAAATATAGTCCTGAAAATGGGGTTCTGTATTTTAATTAATTTAAATCTTAGACGCAGAAGTTTTTAACATATCAACAAATATGGTCGGTAAGTCGTTAGTGTATAAAACAAATTTATTAATAACAACCTCGTCTATCGGTGTAGAATTGAAACGATTGAGAAAAAGGATTGCGACCCGGAAGGAATGATTAATAGACATGGTGAAAATATGTAAAATATAGTCCTGAAAATGGGGTTCTGTATTTTAATTAATTTAAATCTTAGACGCAGAAGTTTTTAACATACCAACAAATATGGTCGGTAAGTCATTAGTGTATAATACAAATTTATTAATAACAACTTCGTCTATCGATGTAGAATTGAAACGATTGAGAAAAAGGATTGCGACCCGGAAGGAATGATTAATAGACATGGTGAAAATATGTAAAATATAGTCCTGAAAATGGGGTTCTGTATTTTAATTAATTTAAACCTTAGACGCAGAAGTTTTTAACATATCAACAAATATGGTCGGTAAGTCATTAGTGTATAATACAAATTTATTAATAACAACTTCGTCTATCGATGTAGAATTGAAACGATTGAGAAAAAGGATTGCGACTCGGAAGGAATGATTAATAGACATGGTGAAAATATGAAAAATATAGTCCTGAATATGGGGTTCTGTATTTTAATTAATTTAAATGTTAGACGCAGAAGTTTTTAACATATCAACAAATATGGTCGGTAAGTCGTTAGTGTATAATACAAATTTATTAATAACAACTTCGTCTATCGGTGTAGAATTGAAACGATTGAGAAAATGGATTGCAACCCGGAAGGAATGATTAATAGACTTGGTGAAAATATGTAAAATATAGTCCTGAAAATGGGGTTCTGTATTTTAATTAATTTAAATCTTAGACGCAGAAGTTTTTAACATATCAACAAATATGGTCGGTAAGTCGTTAGTGTATAAAACAAATTTATTAATAACAACTTCGTCTATCGGTGTAGAATTGAAACGATTGAGAAAATGGATTGCGACCCGGAAGGAATGATTAATAGACTTGGTGAAAATATGTAAAATATAGTCCTGAAAATGGGGTTCTGTATTTTAATTAATTTAAATCTTAGACGCAGAAGTTTTTAACATACCAACAAATATGGTCGGTAAGTCATTAGTGTATAATACAAATTTATTAATAACAACTTCGTCTATCGATGTAGAATTGAATCGATTGAGAGAAAGAATTGCGACCCGGAAGGAATGATTAATAGACATGGTGAAAATATGAAAAATATAGTCCTGAATATGGGGTTCTGTATTTTAATTAATTTAAATCTTAGACGCAGAAGTTTTTAACATATCAACAAATATGGTCGGTAAGTCGTTAGTGTATAATACAATTTTATTAATAACTTCGTCTATCGATGTAGAATTGAATCGATTGAGAAAAAGGATTGCGACCCGGAAGGAATGATTAATAGACATGGTGAAAATATGAAAAATATAGTCCTGAATATGGGGTTCTGTATTTTAATTAATTTAAATCTTAGACGCAGAAGTTTTTAACATATCAACAAATATGGTCGGTAAGTCGTTAGTGTATAATACAAATTTATTAATAACAACTTCGTCTATCGATGTAGAATTGAAACAATTGAGAAAAAGGATTGCGACCCGGAAGGAATGATTAATAGACATGGTGAAAATATGAAAAATATAGTCCTGAATATGGGGTTCTGTATTTTAATTAATTTAAATCTTAGACGCAGAAGTTTTTAACATATCAACAAATATGGTCGGTAAGTCGTTAGTGTATAATACAAATTTATTAATAACAACTTCGTCTATCGGAGTAGAATTGAAACGATTGAGAAAATGGATTGCGACCCGGAAGGAATGATTAATAGACTTGGTGAAAATATGTAAAATATAGTCCTGAAAATGGGGTTCTGTATTTTAATTAATTTAAATCTTAGACGCAGAAGTTTTTAACATATCAACAAATATGGTCGGTAAGTCGTTAGTGTATAATACAAATTTATTAATAACAACTTCATCTATCGATGTAGAATTGAAACGATTGAGAAAAAGAATTGCGACTCGGAAGGAATGACTAATAGACATGGTGAAAATATGAAAAATATAGTCCTGAATATGGGGTTCTGTATTTTAATTAATTTAAATCTTAGACGCAGAAGTTTTTAACATATCAACAAATATGGTCGGTAAGTCGTTAGTGTATAATACAAATTTATTAATAACAACTTCATCTATCGATGTAGAATTGAAACGATTGAGAAAAAGAATTGCGACTCGGAAGGAATGACTAATAGACATGGTGAAAATATGAAAAATATAGTCCTGAATATGGGGTTCTGTATTTTAATTAATTTAAATCTTAGACGCAGAAGTTTTTAACATATCAACAAATATGGTCGGTAAGTCGTTAGTGTATAATACAAATTTATTAATAACAACTTCATCTATCGATGTAGAATTGAAACGATTGAGAAAAAGAATTGCGACCCGGAAGGAATGATTAATAGACATGGTGAAAATATGAAAAATATAGTCCTGAATATGGGGTTCTGTATTTTAATTAATTTAAATCTTAGACGCAGAAGTTTTTAACATATCAACAAATATGGTCGGTAAGTCGTTAGTGTATAAAACAAATTTATTAATAACAACCTCGTCTATCGGTGTAGAATTGAAACGATTGAGAAAAAGGATTGCGACCCGGAAGGAATGATTAATAGACATGGTGAAAATATGAAAAATATAGTCCTGAATATGGGGTTCTGTATTTTAATTAATTTAAATCTTAGACGCAGAAGTTTTTAACATATCAACAAATATGGTCGGTAAGTCGTTAGTGTATAATACAATTTTATTAATAACAACTTCGTCTATCGATGTAGAATTGAATCGATTGAGAAAAAGGATTGCGACCCGGAAGGAATGATTAATAGACATGGTGAAAATATGAAAAATATAGTCCTGAATATGGGGTTCTGTATTTTAATTAATTTAAATCTTAGACGCAGAAGTTTTTAACATATCAACAAATATGGTCGGTAAGTCGTTAGTGTATAATACAAATTTATTAATAACAACTTCGTCTATCGATGTAGAATTGAAACAATTGAGAAAAAGGATTGCGACCCGGAAGGAATGATTAATAGACATGGTGAAAATATGAAAAATATAGTCCTGAATATGGTGTTCTGTATTTTAATTAATTTAAATCTTAGACGCAGAAGTTTTTAACATATCAACAAATATGGTCGGTAAGTCGTTAGTGTATAATACAAATTTATTAATAACAACTTCGTCTATCGGAGTAGAATTGAAACGATTGAGAAAATGGATTGCGACCCGGAAGGAATGATTAATAGACTTGGTGAAAATATGTAAAATATAGTCCTGAAAATGGGGTTCTGTATTTTAATTAATTTAAATCTTAGACGCAGAAGTTTTTAACATATCAACAAATATGGTCGGTAAGTCGTTAGTGTATAATACAAATTTATTAATAACAACTTCATCTATCGATGTAGAATTGAAACGATTGAGAAAAAGAATTGCGACTCGGAAGGAATGACTAATAGACATGGTGAAAATATGAAAAATATAGTCCTGAATATGGGGTTCTGTATTTTAATTAATTTAAATCTTAGACGCAGAAGTTTTTAACATATCAACAAATATGGTCGGTAAGTCGTTAGTGTATAATACAAATTTATTAATAACAACTTCATCTATCGATGTAGAATTGAAACGATTGAGAAAAAGAATTGCGACTCGGAAGGAATGACTAATAGACATGGTGAAAATATGAAAAATATAGTCCTGAATATGGGGTTCTGTATTTTAATTAATTTAAATCTTAGACGCAGAAGTTTTTAACATATCAACAAATATGGTCGGTAAGTCGTTAGTGTATAATACAAATTTATTAATAACAACTTCGTCTATCGGTGTAGAATTGAAACGATTGAGAAAATGGATTGCGACCCGGAAGGAATGATTAATAGACTTGGTGAAAATATGTAAAATATAGTCCTGAAAATGGGGTTCTGTATTTTAATTAATTTAAATCTTAGACGCAGAAGTTTTTAACATATCAACAAATATGGTCGGTAAGTCGTTAGTGTATAAAACAAATTTATTAATAACAACTTCGACTATCGATGTAGAATTGAAACGATTGAGAAAAAGGATTGCGACCCGGAAGGAATGATTAATAGACATGGTGAAAATATGTAAAATATAGTCCTGAAAATGGGGTTCTGTATTTTAATTAATTTAAATCTTAGACGCAGAAGTTTTTAACATACCAACAAATATGGTCGGTAAGTCATTAGTGTATAATACAAATTTATTAATAACAACCTCGTCTATCGGTGTAGAATTGAAACGATTGAGAAAAAGGATTGCGACCCGGAAGGAATGATTAATAGACATGGTGAAAATATGTAAAATATAGTCCTGAAAATGGGGTTCTGTATTTTAATTAATTTAAATCTTAGACGCAGAAGTTTTTAACATACCAACAAATATGGTCGGTAAGTCATTAGTGTATAAAACAAATTTATTAATAACAACCTCGTCTATCGGTGTAGAATTGAAACGATTGAGAAAAAGGATTGCGACCCGGAAGGAATGATTAATAGACATGGTGAAAATATGTAAAATATAGTCCTGAAAATGGGGTTCTGTATTTTAATTAATTTAAATCTTAGACGCAGAAGTTTTTAACATATCAACAAATATGGTCGGTAAGTCGTTAGTGTATAAAACAAATTTATTAATAACAACTTCGACTATCGATGTAGAATTGAAACGATTGAGAAAAAGGATTGCGACCCGGAAGGAATGATTAATAGACTTGGTGAAAATATGTAAAATATAGTCCTGAAAATGGGGTTCTGTATTTTAATTAATTTAAATCTTAGACGCAGAAGTTTTTAACATATCAACAAATATGGTCGGTAAGTCGTTAGTGTATAAAACAAATTTATTAATAACAACCTCGTCTATCGGTGTAGAATTGAAACGATTGAGAAAAAGGATTGCGACCCGGAAGGAATGATTAATAGACATGGTGAAAATATGTAAAATATAGTCCTGAAAATGGGGTTCTGTATTTTAATTAATTTAAATCTTAGACGCAGAAGTTTTTAACATACCAACAAATATGGTCGGTAAGTCATTAGTGTATAATACAAATTTATTAATAACAACTTCGTCTATCGATGTAGAATTGAAACGATTGAGAAAAAGGATTGCGACCCGGAAGGAATGATTAATAGACATGGTGAAAATATGTAAAATATAGTCCTGAAAATGGGGTTCTGTATTTTAATTAATTTAAACCTTAGACGCAGAAGTTTTTAACATATCAACAAATATGGTCGGTAAGTCATTAGTGTATAATACAAATTTATTAATAACAACTTCGTCTATCGATGTAGAATTGAAACGATTGAGAAAAAGGATTGCGACTCGGAAGGAATGATTAATAGACATGGTGAAAATATGAAAAATATAGTCCTGAATATGGGGTTCTGTATTTTAATTAATTTAAATGTTAGACGCAGAAGTTTTTAACATATCAACAAATATGGTCGGTAAGTCGTTAGTGTATAATACAAATTTATTAATAACAACTTCGTCTATCGGTGTAGAATTGAAACGATTGAGAAAATGGATTGCAACCCGGAAGGAATGATTAATAGACTTGGTGAAAATATGTAAAATATAGTCCTGAAAATGGGGTTCTGTATTTTAATTAATTTAAATCTTAGACGCAGAAGTTTTTAACATATCAACAAATATGGTCGGTAAGTCGTTAGTGTATAAAACAAATTTATTAATAACAACTTCGTCTATCGGTGTAGAATTGAAACGATTGAGAAAATGGATTGCGACCCGGAAGGAATGATTAATAGACTTGGTGAAAATATGTAAAATATAGTCCTGAAAATGGGGTTCTGTATTTTAATTAATTTAAATCTTAGACGCAGAAGTTTTTAACATACCAACAAATATGGTCGGTAAGTCATTAGTGTATAATACAAATTTATTAATAACAACTTCGTCTATCGATGTAGAATTGAATCGATTGAGAGAAAGAATTGCGACCCGGAAGGAATGATTAATAGACATGGTGAAAATATGAAAAATATAGTCCTGAATATGGGGTTCTGTATTTTAATTAATTTAAATCTTAGACGCAGAAGTTTTTAACATATCAACAAATATGGTCGGTAAGTCGTTAGTGTATAATACAATTTTATTAATAACTTCGTCTATCGATGTAGAATTGAATCGATTGAGAAAAAGGATTGCGACCCGGAAGGAATGATTAATAGACATGGTGAAAATATGAAAAATATAGTCCTGAATATGGGGTTCTGTATTTTAATTAATTTAAATCTTAGACGCAGAAGTTTTTAACATATCAACAAATATGGTCGGTAAGTCGTTAGTGTATAATACAAATTTATTAATAACAACTTCGTCTATCGATGTAGAATTGAAACAATTGAGAAAAAGGATTGCGACCCGGAAGGAATGATTAATAGACATGGTGAAAATATGAAAAATATAGTCCTGAATATGGGGTTCTGTATTTTAATTAATTTAAATCTTAGACGCAGAAGTTTTTAACATATCAACAAATATGGTCGGTAAGTCGTTAGTGTATAATACAAATTTATTAATAACAACTTCGTCTATCGGAGTAGAATTGAAACGATTGAGAAAATGGATTGCGACCCGGAAGGAATGATTAATAGACTTGGTGAAAATATGTAAAATATAGTCCTGAAAATGGGGTTCTGTATTTTAATTAATTTAAATCTTAGACGCAGAAGTTTTTAACATATCAACAAATATGGTCGGTAAGTCGTTAGTGTATAATACAAATTTATTAATAACAACTTCATCTATCGATGTAGAATTGAAACGATTGAGAAAAAGAATTGCGACTCGGAAGGAATGACTAATAGACATGGTGAAAATATGAAAAATATAGTCCTGAATATGGGGTTCTGTATTTTAATTAATTTAAATCTTAGACGCAGAAGTTTTTAACATATCAACAAATATGGTCGGTAAGTCGTTAGTGTATAATACAAATTTATTAATAACAACTTCATCTATCGATGTAGAATTGAAACGATTGAGAAAAAGAATTGCGACTCGGAAGGAATGACTAATAGACATGGTGAAAATATGAAAAATATAGTCCTGAATATGGGGTTCTGTATTTTAATTAATTTAAATCTTAGACGCAGAAGTTTTTAACATATCAACAAATATGGTCGGTAAGTCGTTAGTGTATAATACAAATTTATTAATAACAACTTCGTCTATCGGTGTAGAATTGAAACGATTGAGAAAATGGATTGCGACCCGGAAGGAATGATTAATAGACTTGGTGAAAATATGTAAAATATAGTCCTGAAAATGGGGTTCTGTATTTTAATTAATTTAAATCTTAGACGCAGAAGTTTTTAACATATCAACAAATATGGTCGGTAAGTCGTTAGTGTATAAAACAAATTTATTAATAACAACTTCGACTATCGATGTAGAATTGAAACGATTGAGAAAAAGGATTGCGACCCGGAAGGAATGATTAATAGACATGGTGAAAATATGAAAAATATAGTCCTGAATATGGGGTTCTGTATTTTAATTAATTTAAATCTTAGACGCAGAAGTTTTTAACATATCAACAAATATGGTCGGTAAGTCGTTAGTGTATAATACAAATTTATTAATAACAACTTCATCTATCGATGTAGAATTGAAACGATTGAGAAAAAGGATTGCGACCCGGAAGGAATGATTAATAGACATGGTGAAAATATGAAAAATATAGTCCTGAATATGGGGTTCTGTATATTAATTAATTTAAATCTTAGACGCAGAAGTTTTTAACATATCAACAAATATGGTCGGTAAGTCGTTAGTGTATAATACAAATTTATTAATAACAACTTCATCTATCGATGTAGAATTGAAACGATTGAGAAAAAGGATTGCGACCCGGAAGGAATGATTAATAGACATGGTGAAAATATGAAAAATATAGTCCTGAATATGGGGTTCTGTATTTTAATTAATTTAAATCTTAGACGCAGAAGTTTTTAACATATCAACAAATATGGTCGGTAAGTCGTTAGTGTATAATACAAATTTATTAATAACAACTTCATCTGATGATGTAGAATTGAAACGATTGAGAAAAAGGATTGCGACCCGGAAGGAATGATTAATAGACATGGTGAAGATATGAAAAATGTAGTCCTGAATATGGGGTTCTGTATTTTAATTAATTTAAATCTTAGACGCAGAAGTTTTTAACATATCAACAAATATGGTCGGTAAGTCGTTAGTGTATAATACAAATTTATTAATAACAACTTCATCTATCGATGTAGAATTGAAACGATTGAGAAAAAGGATTGCGACTCGGAAGCAATGATTAATAGACATGGTGAAAATATGAAAAATATAGTCCTGAATATGGGGTTCTGTATTTTAATTAATTTAAATCTTAGACGCAGAAGTTTTTAACATATCAACAAATATGGTCGGTAAGTCGTTAGTGTATAATACAAATTTATTAATAACAACTTCATCTAATTTTGTAGAATTGAAACGATTGAGAAAAAGGATTGCGACTCGGAAGGAATGATTAATAGACATGGTGAAAATATGAAAAATATAGTCCTGAATATGGGGTTCTGTATTTTAATTAATTTAAATCTTAGACGCAGAAGTTTTTAACATATCAACAAATATGGTCGGTAAGTCATTAGTGTATAATACAAATTTATTAATAACAACTTCGTCTATCGATGTAGAATTGAAACGATTGAGAAAAAGGATTGCGACTCGGAAGGAATGATTAATAGACATGGTGAAAATATGTAAAATATAGTCCTGAAAATGGGGTTCTGTATTTTAATTAATTTAAACCTTAGACGCAGAAGTTTTTAACATATCAACAAATATGGTCGGTAAGTCATTAGTGTATAATACAAATTTATTAATAACAACTTCGTCTATCGATGTAGAATTGAAACGATTGAGAAAAAGGATTGCGACTCGGAAGGAATGATTAATAGACATGGTGAAAATATGAAAAATATAGTCCTGAATATGGGGTTCTGTATTTTAATTAATTTAAATCTTAGACGCAGAAGTTTTTAACATATCAACAAATATGGTCGGTAAGTCATTAGTGTATAATACAAATTTATTAATAACAACTTCATCTATCGATGTAGAATTGAAACGATTGAGAAAAAGGATTGCGACCCGGAAGGAATGATTAATAGACATGGTGAAGATATGAAAAATATAGTCCTGAATATGGGGTTCTGTATTTTAATTAATTTAAATCTTAGACGCAGAAGTTTTTAACATATCAACAAATATGGTCGGTAAGTCGTTAGTGTATAATACAAATTTATTAATAACAACTTCATCTATCGATGTAGAATTGAAACGATTGAGAAAAAGGATTGCGACCCGGAAGGAATGATTAATAGACATGGTGAAAATATGTAAAATATAGTCCTGAAAATGGGGTTCTGTATTTTAATTAATTTAAACCTTAGACGCAGAAGTTTTTAACATATCAACAAATATGGTCGGTAAGTCATTAGTGTATAATACAAATTTATTAATAACAACTTCGTCTATCGATGTAGAATTGAAACGATTGAGAAAAAGGATTGCGACTCGGAAGGAATGATTAATAGACATGGTGAAAATATGAAAAATATAGTCCTGAATATGGGGTTCTGTATTTTAATTAATTTAAATCTTAGACGCAGAAGTTTTTAACATATCAACAAATATGGTCGGTAAGTCGTTAGTGTATAATACAAATTTATTAATAACAACTTCGTCTATCGATGTAGAATTGAAACGATTGAGAAAAAGGATTGCGACCCGGAAGGAATGATTAATAGACATGGTGAAGATATGAAAAATATAGTCCTGAATATGGGGTTCTGTATTTTAATTAATTTAAATCTTAGACGCAGAAGTTTTTAACATATCAACAAATATGGTCGGTAAGTCGTTAGTGTATAATACAAATTTATTAATAACAACTTCATCTATCGATGTAGAATTGAAACGATTGAGAAAAAGGATTGCGACCCGGAAGGAATGATTAATAGACATGGCGAAAATATGAAAAATATAGTCCTGAATATGGGGTTCTGTATTTTAATTAATTTAAATCTTAGACGCAGAAGTTTTTAACATATCAACAAATATGGTCGGTAAGTCGTTAGTGTATAATACAAATTTATTAATAACAACTTCATCTATCGATGTAGAATTGAAACGATTGAGAAAAAGGATTGCGACCCGGAAGGATAGATTAATAGACATGGTGAAAATATGAAAAATATAGTCCTGAATATGGGGTTCTGTATTTTAATTAATTTAAATCTTAGACGCAGAAGTTTTTAACATATCAACAAATATGGTCGGTAAGTCGTTAGTGTATAATACAAATTTATTAATAACAACTTCATCTAATTTTGCAGAATTGAAACGATTGAGAAAAAGGATTGCGACTCGGAAGGAATGATTAATAGACATGGTGAAAATATGAAAAATATAGTCCTGAATATGGGGTTCTGTATTTTAATTAATTTAAATCTTAGACGCAGAAGTTTTTAACATATCAACAAATATGGTCGGTAAGTCGTTAGTGTATAAAACAAATTTATTAATAACAACTTCGACTATCGATGTAGAATTGAAACGATTGAGAAAAAGGATTGCGACCCGGAAGGAATGATTAATAGACATGGTGAAAATATGAAAAATATAGTCCTGAATATGGGGTTCTGTATTTTAATTAATTTAAATCTTAGACGCAGAAGTTTTTAACATATCAACAAATATGGTCGGTAAGTCGTTAGTGTATAATACAAATTTATTAATAACAACTTCATCTATCGATGTAGAATTGAAACGATTGAGAAAAAGGATTGCGACCCGGAAGGAATGATTAATAGACATGATGAAAATATGAAAAATATAGTCCTGAATATGGGGTTCTGTATTTTAATTAATTTAAATCTTAGACGCAGAAGTTTTTAACATATCAACAAATATGGTCGGTAAGTCGTTAGTGTATAATACAAATTTATTAATAACAACTTCATCTATCGATGTAGAATTGAAACGATTGAGAAAAAGGATTGCGACCCGGAAGGAATGATTAATAGACATGGTGAAAATATGAAAAATATAGTCCTGAATATGGGGTTCTGTATTTTAATTAATTTAAATCTTAGACGCAGAAGTTTTTAACATATCAACAAATATGGTCGGTAAGTCGTTAGTGTATAATACAAATTTATTAATAACAACTTCATCTGATGATGTAGAATTGAAACGATTGAGAAAAAGGATTGCGACCCGGAAGGAATGATTAATAGACATGGTGAAGATATGAAAAATGTAGTCCTGAATATGGGGTTCTGTATTTTAATTAATTTAAATCTTAGACGCAGAAGTTTTTAACATATCAACAAATATGGTCGGTAAGTCGTTAGTGTATAATACAAATTTATTAATAACAACTTCATCTATCGATGTAGAATTGAAACGATTGAGAAAAAGGATTGCGACTCGGAAGCAATGATTAATAGACATGGTGAAAATATGAAAAATATAGTCCTGAATATGGGGTTCTGTATTTTAATTAATTTAAATCTTAGACGCAGAAGTTTTTAACATATCAACAAATATGGTCGGTAAGTCGTTAGTGTATAATACAAATTTATTAATAACAACTTCATCTAATTTTGTAGAATTGAAACGATTGAGAAAAAGGATTGCGACTCGGAAGGAATGATTAATAGACATGGTGAAAATATGAAAAATATAGTCCTGAATATGGGGTTCTGTATTTTAATTAATTTAAATCTTAGACGCAGAAGTTTTTAACATATCAACAAATATGGTCGGTAAGTCGTTAGTGTATAATACAAATTTATTAATAACAACTTCATCTATCGATGTAGAATTGAAACGATTGAGAAAAAGGATTGCGACCCGGAAGGAATGATTAATAGACATGGTGAAAATATGTAAAATATAGTCCTGAAAATGGGGTTCTGTATTTTAATTAATTTAAACCTTAGACGCAGAAGTTTTTAACATATCAACAAATATGGTCGGTAAGTCATTAGTGTATAATACAAATTTATTAATAACAACTTCGTCTATCGATGTAGAATTGAAACGATTGAGAAAAAGGATTGCGACTCGGAAGGAATGATTAATAGACATGGTGAAAATATGAAAAATATAGTCCTGAATATGGGGTTCTGTATTTTAATTAATTTAAATCTTAGACGCAGAAGTTTTTAACATATCAACAAATATGGTCGGTAAGTCGTTAGTGTATAATACAAATTTATTAATAACAACTTCGTCTATCGATGTAGAATTGAAACGATTGAGAAAAAGGATTGCGACCCGGAAGGAATGATTAATAGACATGGTGAAGATATGAAAAATATAGTCCTGAATATGGGGTTCTGTATTTTAATTAATTTAAATCTTAGACGCAGAAGTTTTTAACATATCAACAAATATGGTCGGTAAGTCGTTAGTGTATAATACAAATTTATTAATAACAACTTCATCTATCGATGTAGAATTGAAACGATTGAGAAAAAGGATTGCGACCCGGAAGGAATGATTAATAGACATGGTGAAAATATGAAAAATATAGTCCTGAATATGGGGTTCTGTATTTTAATTAATTTAAATCTTAGACGCAGAAGTTTTTAACATATCAACAAATATGGTCGGTAAGTCGTTAGTGTATAATACAAATTTATTAATAACAACTTCATCTATCGATGTAGAATTGAAACGATTGAGAAAAAGGATTGCGACCCGGAAGGATAGATTAATAGACATGGTGAAAATATGAAAAATATAGTCCTGAATATGGGGTTCTGTATTTTAATTAATTTAAATCTTAGACGCAGAAGTTTTTAACATATCAACAAATATGGTCGGTAAGTCGTTAGTGTATAATACAAATTTATTAATAACAACTTCATCTAATTTTGTAGAATTGAAACGATTGAGAAAAAGGATTGCGACTCGGAAGGAATGATTAATAGACATGGTGAAAATATGAAAAATATAGTCCTGAATATGGGGTTCTGTATTTTAATTAATTTAAATCTTAGACGCAGAAGTTTTTAACATATCAACAAATATGGTCGGTAAGTCGTTAGTGTATAATACAAATTTATTAATAACAACTTCATCTATCGATGTAGAATTGAAACGATTGAGAAAAAGGATTGCGACTCGGAAGGAATGATTAATAGACATGGTGAAAATATGAAAAATATAGTCCTGAATATGGGGTTCTGTATTTTAATTAATTTAAATCTTAGACGCAGAAGTTTTTAACATATCAACAAATATGGTCGGTAAGTCGTTAGTGTATAATACAAATTTATTAATAACAACTTCATCTATCGATGTAGAATTGAAACGATTGAGAAAAAGAATTGCGACCCGGAAGGAATGATTAATAGACATGGTGAAAATATGAAAAATATAGTCCTGAATATGGGGTTCTGTATTTTAATTAATTTAAATCTTAGACGCAGAAGTTTTTAACATATCAACAAATATGGTCGGTAAGTCGTTAGTGTATAATACAAATTTATTAATAACAACTTCGTCTATCGATGTAGAATTGAAACGATTGAGAAAAAGGATTGCGACCCGGAAGGAATGATTAATAGACATGGTGAAAATATGAAAAATATAGTCCTGAATATGGGGTTCTGTATTTTAATTAATTTAAATCTTAGACGCAGAAGTTTTTAACATATCAACAAATATGGTCGGTAAGTCGTTAGTGTATAATACAAATTTATTAATAACAACTTCATCTGATGATGTAGAATTGAAACGATTGAGAAAAAGGATTGCGACCCGGAAGGAATGATTAATAGACATGGTGAAGATATGAAAAATGTAGTCCTGAATATGGGGTTCTGTATTTTAATTAATTTAAATCTTAGACGCAGAAGTTTTTAACATATCAACAAATATGGTCGGTAAGTCGTTAGTGTATAATACAAATTTATTAATAACAACTTCATCTATCGATGTAGAATTGAAACGATTGAGAAAAAGGATTGCGACTCGGAAGCAATGATTAATAGACATGGTGAAAATATGAAAAATATAGTCCTGAATATGGGGTTCTGTATTTTAATTAATTTAAATCTTAGACGCAGAAGTTTTTAACATATCAACAAATATGGTCGGTAAGTCGTTAGTGTATAATACAAATTTATTAATAACAACTTCATCTATCGATGTAGAATTGAAACGATTGAGAAAAAGGATTGCGACTCGGAAGGAATGATTAATAGACATGGTGAAGATATGAAAAATGTAGTCCTGAATATGGGGTTCTGTATTTTAATTAATTTAAATCTTAGACGCAGAAGTTTTTAACATATCAACAAATATGGTCGGTAAGTCGTTAGTGTATAATACAAATTTATTAATAACAACTTCATCTATCGATGTAGAATTGAAACGATTGAGAAAAAGGATTGCGACCCGGAAGGAATGATTAATAGACATGGTGAAAATATGTAAAATATAGTCCTGAAAATGGGGTTCTGTATTTTAATTAATTTAAACCTTAGACGCAGAAGTTTTTAACATATCAACAAATATGGTCGGTAAGTCATTAGTGTATAATACAAATTTATTAATAACAACTTCGTCTATCGATGTAGAATTGAAACGATTGAGAAAAAGGATTGCGACTCGGAAGGAATGATTAATAGACATGGTGAAAATATGAAAAATATAGTCCTGAATATGGGGTTCTGTATTTTAATTAATTTAAATCTTAGACGCAGAAGTTTTTAACATATCAACAAATATGGTCGGTAAGTCGTTAGTGTATAATACAAATTTATTAATAACAACTTCGTCTATCGATGTAGAATTGAAACGATTGAGAAAAAGGATTGCGACCCGGAAGGAATGATTAATAGACATGGTGAAGATATGAAAAATATAGTCCTGAATATGGGGTTCTGTATTTTAATTAATTTAAATCTTAGACGCAGAAGTTTTTAACATATCAACAAATATGGTCGGTAAGTCGTTAGTGTATAATACAAATTTATTAATAACAACTTCATCTATCGATGTAGAATTGAAACGATTGAGAAAAAGGATTGCGACCCGGAAGGAATGATTAATAGACATGGTGAAAATATGAAAAATATAGTCCTGAATATGGGGTTCTGTATTTTAATTAATTTAAATCTTAGACGCAGAAGTTTTTAACATATCAACAAATATGGTCGGTAAGTCGTTAGTGTATAATACAAATTTATTAATAACAACTTCATCTATCGATGTAGAATTGAAACGATTGAGAAAAAGGATTGCGACCCGGAAGGAATGATTAATAGACATGGTGAAAATATGAAAAATATAGTCCTGAATATGGGGTTCTGTATTTTAATTAATTTAAATCTTAGACGCAGAAGTTTTTAACATATCAACAAATATGGTCGGTAAGTCGTTAGTGTATAATACAAATTTATTAATAACAACTTCATCTAATTTTGTAGAATTGAAACGATTGAGAAAAAGGATTGCGACTCGGAAGGAATGATTAATAGACATGGTGAAAATATGAAAAATATAGTCCTGAATATGGGGTTCTGTATTTTAATTAATTTAAATCTTAGACGCAGAAGTTTTTAACATATCAACAAATATGGTCGGTAAGTCGTTAGTGTATAATACAAATTTATTAATAACAACTTCATCTATCGATGTAGAATTGAAACGATTGAGAAAAAGAATTGCGACCCGGAAGGAATGATTAATAGACATGGTGAAAATATGAAAAATATAGTCCTGAATATGGGGTTCTGTATTTTAATTAATTTAAATCTTAGACGCAGAAGTTTTTAACATATCAACAAATATGGTCGGTAAGTCGTTAGTGTATAATACAAATTTATTAATAACAACTTCATCTATCGATGTAGAATTGAAACGATTGAGAAAAAGGATTGCGACCCGGAAGGAATGATTAATAGACATGGTGAAAATATGAAAAATATAGTCCTGAATATGGGGTTCTGTATTTTAATTAACTTAAATCTTAGACGCAGAAGTTTTTAACATATCAACAAATATGGTCGGTAAGTCGTTAGTGTATAATACAAATTTATTAATAACAACTTCATCTATCGATGTAGAATTGAAACGATTGAGAAAAAGGATTGCGACCCGGAAGGAATGATTAATAGACATGTTGAAAATATGAAAAATATAGTCCTGAATATGGGGTTCTGTATTTTAATTAATTTAAATCTTAGACGCAGAAGTTTTTAACATATCAACAAATATGGTCGGTAAGTCGTTAGTGTATAATACAAATTTATTAATAACAACTTCATCTATCGATGTAGAATTGAAACGATTGAGAAAAAGGATTGCGACTCGGAAGGAATGATTAATAGACATGGTGAAAATATGAAAAATATAGTCCTGAATATGGGGTTCTGTATTTTAATTAATTTAAATCTTAGACGCAGAAGTTTTTAACATATCAACAAATATGGTCGGTAAGTCGTTAGTGTATAATACAAATTTATTAATAACAACTTCATCTATCGATGTAGAATTGAAACGATTGAGAAAAAGGATTGCGACCCGGAAGGAATGATTAATAGACATGGTGAAAATATGAAAAATATAGTCCTGAATATGGGGTTCTGTATTTTAATTAATTTAAATCTTAGACGCAGAAGTTTTTAACATATCAACAAATATGGTCGGTAAGTCGTTAGTGTATAATACAAATTTATTAATAACAACTTCATCTATCGATGTAGAATTGAAACGATTGAGAAAAAGGATTGCGACCCGGAAGGAATGATTAATAGACATGTTGAAAATATGAAAAATATAGTCCTGAATATGGGGTTCTGTATTTTAATTAATTTAAATCTTAGACGCAGATGTTTTTAACATATCAACAAATATGGTCGGTAAGTCGTTAGTGTATAATACAAATTTATTAATAACAACTTCATCTATCGATGTAGAATTGAAACGATTGAGAAAAAGGATTGCGACTCGGAAGGAATGATTAATAGACATGGTGAAAATATGAAAAATATAGTCCTGAATATGGGGTTCTGTATTTTAATTAATTTAAATCTTAGACGCAGAAGTTTTTAACATATCAACAAATATGGTCGGTAAGTCGTTAGTGTATAATACAAATTTATTAATAACAACTTCATCTATCGATGTAGAATTGAAACGATTGAGAAAAAGGATTGCGACCCGGAAGGAATGATTAATAGACATGGTGAAAATATGAAAAATATAGTCCTGAATATGGGGTTCTGTATTTTAATTAATTTAAATCTTAGACGCAGAAGTTTTTAACATATCAACAAATATGATCGGTAAGTCGTTAGTGTATAATACAAATTTATTAATAACAACTTCATCTATCGATGTAGAATTGAAACGATTGAGAAAAAGGATTGCGACCCGGAAGGAATGATTAATAGACATGTTGAAAATATGAAAAATATAGTCCTGAATATGGGGTTCTGTATTTTAATTAATTTAAATCTTAGACGCAGAAGTTTTTAACATATCAACAAATATGGTCGGTAAGTCGTTAGTGTATAATACAAATTTATTAATAACAACTTCATCTGATGATGTAGAATTGAAACGATTGAGAAAAAGGATTGCGACCCGGAAGGAATGATTAATAGACATGGTGAAAGTATGAAAAATATAGTCCTGAATATGGGGTTCTGTATTTTAATTAATTTAAATCTTAGACGCAGAAGTTTTTAACATATCAACAAATATGGTCGGTAAGTCGTTAGTGTATAATACAAATTTATTAATAACAACTTCGTCTATCGATGTAGAATTGAAACGATTGAGAAAAAGGATTGCGACCCGGAAGGAATGATTAATAGACATGGTGAAGATATGAAAAATATAGTCCTGAATATGGGGTTCTGTATTTTAATTAATTTAAATCTTAGACGCAGAAGTTTTTAACATATCAACAAATATGGTCGGTAAGTCGTTAGTGTATAATACAAATTTATTAATAACAACTTCATCTATCGATGTAGAATTGAAACGATTGAGAAAAAGGATTGCGACCCGGAAGGAATGATTAATAGACATGGTGAAAATATGAAAAATATAGTCCTGAATATGGGGTTCTGTATTTTAATTAATTTAAATCTTAGACGCAGAAGTTTTTAACATATCAACAAATATGGTCGGTAAGTCGTTAGTGTATAATACAAATTTATTAATAACAACTTCATCTATCGATGTAGAATTGAAACGATTGAGAAAAAGGATTGCGACCCGGAAGGAATGATTAATAGACATGGTGAAAATATGAAAAATATAGTCCTGAATATGGGGTTCTGTATTTTAATTAATTTAAATCTTAGACGCAGAAGTTTTTAACATATCAACAAATATGGTCGGTAAGTCGTTAGTGTATAATACAAATTTATTAATAACAACTTCATCTAATTTTGTAGAATTGAAACGATTGAGAAAAAGGATTGCGACTCGGAAGGAATGATTAATAGACATGGTGAAAATATGAAAAATATAGTCCTGAATATGGGGTTCTGTATTTTAATTAATTTAAATCTTAGACGCAGAAGTTTTTAACATATCAACAAATATGGTCGGTAAGTCGTTAGTGTATAATACAAATTTATTAATAACAACTTCATCTATCGATGTAGAATTGAAACGATTGAGAAAAAGAATTGCGACCCGGAAGGAATGATTAATAGACATGGTGAAAATATGAAAAATATAGTCCTGAATATGGGGTTCTGTATTTTAATTAATTTAAATCTTAGACGCAGAAGTTTTTAACATATCAACAAATATGGTCGGTAAGTCGTTAGTGTATAATACAAATTTATTAATAACAACTTCATCTATCGATGTAGAATTGAAACGATTGAGAAAAAGGATTGCGACCCGGAAGGAATGATTAATAGACATGGTGAAAATATGAAAAATATAGTCCTGAATATGGGGTTCTGTATTTTAATTAACTTAAATCTTAGACGCAGAAGTTTTTAACATATCAACAAATATGGTCGGTAAGTCGTTAGTGTATAATACAAATTTATTAATAACAACTTCATCTATCGATGTAGAATTGAAACGATTGAGAAAAAGGATTGCGACCCGGAAGGAATGATTAATAGACATGTTGAAAATATGAAAAATATAGTCCTGAATATGGGGTTCTGTATTTTAATTAATTTAAATCTTAGACGCAGAAGTTTTTAACATATCAACAAATATGGTCGGTAAGTCGTTAGTGTATAATACAAATTTATTAATAACAACTTCATCTATCGATGTAGAATTGAAACGATTGAGAAAAAGGATTGCGACTCGGAAGGAATGATTAATAGACATGGTGAAAATATGAAAAATATAGTCCTGAATATGGGGTTCTGTATTTTAATTAATTTAAATCTTAGACGCAGAAGTTTTTAACATATCAACAAATATGGTCGGTAAGTCGTTAGTGTATAATACAAATTTATTAATAACAACTTCATCTATCGATGTAGAATTGAAACGATTGAGAAAAAGGATTGCGACCCGGAAGGAATGATTAATAGACATGGTGAAAATATGAAAAATATAGTCCTGAATATGGGGTTCTGTATTTTAATTAATTTAAATCTTAGACGCAGAAGTTTTTAACATATCAACAAATATGGTCGGTAAGTCGTTAGTGTATAATACAAATTTATTAATAACAACTTCATCTATCGATGTAGAATTGAAACGATTGAGAAAAAGGATTGCGACCCGGAAGGAATGATTAATAGACATGTTGAAAATATGAAAAATATAGTCCTGAATATGGGGTTCTGTATTTTAATTAATTTAAATCTTAGACGCAGATGTTTTTAACATATCAACAAATATGGTCGGTAAGTCGTTAGTGTATAATACAAATTTATTAATAACAACTTCATCTATCGATGTAGAATTGAAACGATTGAGAAAAAGGATTGCGACTCGGAAGGAATGATTAATAGACATGGTGAAAATATGAAAAATATAGTCCTGAATATGGGGTTCTGTATTTTAATTAATTTAAATCTTAGACGCAGAAGTTTTTAACATATCAACAAATATGGTCGGTAAGTCGTTAGTGTATAATACAAATTTATTAATAACAACTTCATCTATCGATGTAGAATTGAAACGATTGAGAAAAAGGATTGCGACCCGGAAGGAATGATTAATAGACATGGTGAAAATATGAAAAATATAGTCCTGAATATGGGGTTCTGTATTTTAATTAATTTAAATCTTAGACGCAGAAGTTTTTAACATATCAACAAATATGATCGGTAAGTCGTTAGTGTATAATACAAATTTATTAATAACAACTTCATCTATCGATGTAGAATTGAAACGATTGAGAAAAAGGATTGCGACCCGGAAGGAATGATTAATAGACATGTTGAAAATATGAAAAATATAGTCCTGAATATGGGGTTCTGTATTTTAATTAATTTAAATCTTAGACGCAGAAGTTTTTAACATATCAACAAATATGGTCGGTAAGTCGTTAGTGTATAATACAAATTTATTAATAACAACTTCATCTGATGATGTAGAATTGAAACGATTGAGAAAAAGGATTGCGACCCGGAAGGAATGATTAATAGACATGGTGAAAGTATGAAAAATATAGTCCTGAATATGGGGTTCTGTATTTTAATTAATTTAAATCTTAGACGCAGAAGTTTTTAACATATCAACAAATATGGTCGGTAAGTCGTTAGTGTATAATACAAATTTATTAATAACAACTTCATCTGATGATGTAGAATTGAAACGATTGAGAAAAAGGATTGCGACCCGGAAGGAATGATTAATAGACATGGTGAAAATATGAAAAATATAGTCCTGAATATGGGGTTCTGTATTTTAATTAATTTAAATCTTAGACGCAGAAGTTTTTAACATATCAACAAATATGGTCGGTAAGTCGTTAGTGTATCATACAAATTTATTAATAACAACTTCATCTAATGATGTTAAATTGAAACGATTGAGAAAAAGGATTGCGACCCGGAAGGAATGATTAATAGACATGGTGAAAATATGAAAAATATGGTCCTGAATATGGGGTTCTGTATTTTAATTAATTTAAATCTTAGACGCAGAAGTTTTTAACATATCAACAAATATGGTCGGTAAGTCGTTAGTGTATAATACAAATTTATTAATAACAACTTCATCTGATGATGTAGAATTGAAACGATTGAGAAAAAGGATTGCGACCCGGAAGGAATGATTAATAGACATGTTGAAAATATGAAAAATATAGTCCTGAATATGGGGTTCTGTATTTTAATTAATTTAAATCTTAGACGCGGAAGTTTTTAACATATCAACAAATATGGTCGGTAAGTCGTTAGTGTATAATACAAATTTATTAATAACAACTTCATCTATCGATGTAGAATTGAAACGATTGAGAAAAAGGATTGCGACTCGGAAGGAATGATTAATAGACATGGTGAAAATATGAAAAATATAGTCCTGAATATGGGGTTCTGTATTTTAATTAATTTAAATCTTAGACGCAGAAGTTTTTAACATATCAACAAATATGGTCGGTAAGTCGTTAGTGTATAATACAAATTTATTAATAGCAACTTCATCTATCGATGTAGAATTGAAACGATTGAGAAAAAGGATTGCGACTCGGAAGGAATGATTAATAGACATGGTGAAAATATGAAAAATATAGTCCTGAATATGGGGTTCTGTATTTTAATTAATTTAAATCTTAGACGCAGAAGTTTTTAACATATCAACAAATATGGTCGGTAAGTCGTTAGTGTATAATACAAATTTATTAATAACAACTTCATCTATCGATGTAGAATTGAAACGATTGAGAAAAAGGATTGCGACCCGGAAGGAATGATTAATAGACATGGTGAAAATATGAAAAATGTAGTCCTGAATATGGGGTTCTGTATTTTAATTAATTTAAATCTTAGACGCAGAAGTTTTTAACATATCAACAAATATGGTCGGTAAGTCGTTAGTGTATAATACAAATTTATTAATAACAACTTCATCTATCAATGTAGAATTGAAACGATTGAGAAAAAGGATTGCGACCCGGAAGGAATGATTAATAGACATGTTGAAAATATGAAAAATATAGTCCTGAATATGGGGTTCTGTATTTTAATTAATTTAAATCTTAGACGCAGAAGTTTTTAACATATCAACAAATATGGTCGGTAAGTCGTTAGTGTATAATACAAATTTATTAATAACAACTTCGTCTATCGGAGTAGAATTGAAACGATTGAGAAAATGGATTGCGACCCGGAAGGAATGATTAATAGACTTGGTGAAAATATGTAAAATATAGTCCTGAAAATGGGGTTCTGTATTTTAATTAATTTAAATCTTAGACGCAGAAGTTTTTAACATATCAACAAATATGGTCGGTAAGTCGTTAGTGTATAATACAAATTTATTAATAACAACTTCATCTATCGATGTAGAATTGAAACGATTGAGAAAAAGAATTGCGACTCGGAAGGAATGACTAATAGACATGGTGAAAATATGAAAAATATAGTCCTGAATATGGGGTTCTGTATTTTAATTAATTTAAATCTTAGACGCAGAAGTTTTTAACATATCAACAAATATGGTCGGTAAGTCGTTAGTGTATAATACAAATTTATTAATAACAACTTCATCTATCGATGTAGAATTGAAACGATTGAGAAAAAGAATTGCGACTCGGAAGGAATGACTAATAGACATGGTGAAAATATGAAAAATATAGTCCTGAATATGGGGTTCTGTATTTTAATTAATTTAAATCTTAGACGCAGAAGTTTTTAACATATCAACAAATATGGTCGGTAAGTCGTTAGTGTATAATACAAATTTATTAATAACAACTTCGTCTATCGGTGTAGAATTGAAACGATTGAGAAAATGGATTGCGACCCGGAAGGAATGATTAATAGACTTGGTGAAAATATGTAAAATATAGTCCTGAAAATGGGGTTCTGTATTTTAATTAATTTAATTCTTAGACGCAGAAGTTTTTAACATATCAACAAATATGGTCGGTAAGTCGTTAGTGTATAAAACAAATTTATTAATAACAACTTCGACTATCGATGTAGAATTGAAACGATTGAGAAAAAGGATTGCGACCCGGAAGGAATGATTAATAGACATGGTGAAAATATGAAAAATATAGTCCTGAATATGGGGTTCTGTATTTTAATTAATTTAAATCTTAGACGCAGAAGTTTTTAACATATCAACAAATATGGTCGGTAAGTCGTTAGTGTATAATACAAATTTATTAATAACAACTTCATCTATCGATGTAGAATTGAAACGATTGAGAAAAAGGATTGCGACCCGGAAGGAATGATTAATAGACATGGTGAAAATATGAAAAATATAGTCCTGAATATGGGGTTCTGTATTTTAATTAATTTAAATCTTAGACGCAGAAGTTTTTAACATATCAACAAATATGGTCGGTAAGTCGTTAGTGTATAATACAAATTTATTAATAACAACTTCATCTATCGATGTAGAATTGAAACGATTGAGAAAAAGGATTGCGACCCGGAAGGAATGATTAATAGACATGGTGAAAATATGAAAAATATAGTCCTGAATATGGGGTTCTGTATTTTAATTAATTTAAATCTTAGACGCAGAAGTTTTTAACATATCAACAAATATGGTCGGTAAGTCGTTAGTGTATAATACAAATTTATTAATAACAACTTCATCTGATGATGTAGAATTGAAACGATTGAGAAAAAGGATTGCGACCCGGAAGGAATGATTAATAGACATGGTGAAGATATGAAAAATGTAGTCCTGAATATGGGGTTCTGTATTTTAATTAATTTAAATCTTAGACGCAGAAGTTTTTAACATATCAACAAATATGGTCGGTAAGTCGTTAGTGTATAATACAAATTTATTAATAACAACTTCATCTATCGATGTAGAATTGAAACGATTGAGAAAAAGGATTGCGACTCGGAAGCAATGATTAATAGACATGGTGAAAATATGAAAAATATAGTCCTGAATATGGGGTTCTGTATTTTAATTAATTTAAATCTTAGACGCAGAAGTTTTTAACATATCAACAAATATGGTCGGTAAGTCGTTAGTGTATAATACAAATTTATTAATAACAACTTCATCTAATTTTGTAGAATTGAAACGATTGAGAAAAAGGATTGCGACTCGGAAGGAATGATTAATAGACATGGTGAAAATATGAAAAATATAGTCCTGAATATGGGGTTCTGTATTTTAATTAATTTAAATCTTAGACGCAGAAGTTTTTAACATATCAACAAATATGGTCGGTAAGTCGTTAGTGTATAATACAAATTTATTAATAACAACTTCATCTATCGATGTAGAATTGAAACGATTGAGAAAAAGGATTGCGACCCGGAAGGAATGATTAATAGACATGGTGAAAATATGTAAAATATAGTCCTGAAAATGGGGTTCTGTATTTTAATTAATTTAAACCTTAGACGCAGAAGTTTTTAACATATCAACAAATATGGTCGGTAAGTCATTAGTGTATAATACAAATTTATTAATAACAACTTCGTCTATCGATGTAGAATTGAAACGATTGAGAAAAAGGATTGCGACTCGGAAGGAATGATTAATAGACATGGTGAAAATATGAAAAATATAGTCCTGAATATGGGGTTCTGTATTTTAATTAATTTAAATCTTAGACGCAGAAGTTTTTAACATATCAACAAATATGGTCGGTAAGTCGTTAGTGTATAATACAAATTTATTAATAACAACTTCGTCTATCGATGTAGAATTGAAACGATTGAGAAAAAGGATTGCGACCCGGAAGGAATGATTAATAGACATGGTGAAGATATGAAAAATATAGTCCTGAATATGGGGTTCTGTATTTTAATTAATTTAAATCTTAGACGCAGAAGTTTTTAACATATCAACAAATATGGTCGGTAAGTCGTTAGTGTATAATACAAATTTATTAATAACAACTTCATCTATCGATGTAGAATTGAAACGATTGAGAAAAAGGATTGCGACCCGGAAGGAATGATTAATAGACATGGCGAAAATATGAAAAATATAGTCCTGAATATGGGGTTCTGTATTTTAATTAATTTAAATCTTAGACGCAGAAGTTTTTAACATATCAACAAATATGGTCGGTAAGTCGTTAGTGTATAATACAAATTTATTAATAACAACTTCATCTATCGATGTAGAATTGAAACGATTGAGAAAAAGGATTGCGACCCGGAAGGATAGATTAATAGACATGGTGAAAATATGAAAAATATAGTCCTGAATATGGGGTTCTGTATTTTAATTAATTTAAATCTTAGACGCAGAAGTTTTTAACATATCAACAAATATGGTCGGTAAGTCGTTAGTGTATAATACAAATTTATTAATAACAACTTCATCTAATTTTGTAGAATTGAAACGATTGAGAAAAAGGATTGCGACTCGGAAGGAATGATTAATAGACATGGTGAAAATATGAAAAATATAGTCCTGAATATGGGGTTCTGTATTTTAATTAATTTAAATCTTAGACGCAGAAGTTTTTAACATATCAACAAATATGGTCGGTAAGTCGTTAGTGTATAAAACAAATTTATTAATAACAACTTCGACTATCGATGTAGAATTGAAACGATTGAGAAAAAGGATTGCGACCCGGAAGGAATGATTAATAGACATGGTGAAAATATGAAAAATATAGTCCTGAATATGGGGTTCTGTATTTTAATTAATTTAAATCTTAGACGCAGAAGTTTTTAACATATCAACAAATATGGTCGGTAAGTCGTTAGTGTATAATACAAATTTATTAATAACAACTTCATCTATCGATGTAGAATTGAAACGATTGAGAAAAAGGATTGCGACCCGGAAGGAATGATTAATAGACATGATGAAAATATGAAAAATATAGTCCTGAATATGGGGTTCTGTATTTTAATTAATTTAAATCTTAGACGCAGAAGTTTTTAACATATCAACAAATATGGTCGGTAAGTCGTTAGTGTATAATACAAATTTATTAATAACAACTTCATCTATCGATGTAGAATTGAAACGATTGAGAAAAAGGATTGCGACCCGGAAGGAATGATTAATAGACATGGTGAAAATATGAAAAATATAGTCCTGAATATGGGGTTCTGTATTTTAATTAATTTAAATCTTAGACGCAGAAGTTTTTAACATATCAACAAATATGGTCGGTAAGTCGTTAGTGTATAAAACAAATTTATTAATAACAACTTCGACTATCGATGTAGAATTGAAACGATTGAGAAAAAGGATTGCGACCCGGAAGGAATGATTAATAGACATGGTGAAAATATGAAAAATATAGTCCTGAATATGGGGTTCTGTATTTTAATTAATTTAAATCTTAGACGCAGAAGTTTTTAACATATCAACAAATATGGTCGGTAAGTCGTTAGTGTATAATACAAATTTATTAATAACAACTTCATCTATCGATGTAGAATTGAAACGATTGAGAAAAAGGATTGCGACCCGGAAGGAATGATTAATAGACATGATGAAAATATGAAAAATATAGTCCTGAATATGGGGTTCTGTATTTTAATTAATTTAAATCTTAGACGCAGAAGTTTTTAACATATCAACAAATATGGTCGGTAAGTCGTTAGTGTATAATACAAATTTATTAATAACAACTTCATCTATCGATGTAGAATTGAAACGATTGAGAAAAAGGATTGCGACCCGGAAGGAATGATTAATAGACATGGTGAAAATATGAAAAATATAGTCCTGAATATGGGGTTCTGTATTTTAATTAATTTAAATCTTAGACGCAGAAGTTTTTAACATATCAACAAATATGGTCGGTAAGTCGTTAGTGTATAATACAAATTTATTAATAACAACTTCATCTGATGATGTAGAATTGAAACGATTGAGAAAAAGGATTGCGACCCGGAAGGAATGATTAATAGACATGGTGAAGATATGAAAAATGTAGTCCTGAATATGGGGTTCTGTATTTTAATTAATTTAAATCTTAGACGCAGAAGTTTTTAACATATCAACAAATATGGTCGGTAAGTCGTTAGTGTATAATACAAATTTATTAATAACAACTTCATCTATCGATGTAGAATTGAAACGATTGAGAAAAAGGATTGCGACTCGGAAGCAATGATTAATAGACATGGTGAAAATATGAAAAATATAGTCCTGAATATGGGGTTCTGTATTTTAATTAATTTAAATCTTAGACGCAGAAGTTTTTAACATATCAACAAATATGGTCGGTAAGTCGTTAGTGTATAATACAAATTTATTAATAACAACTTCATCTAATTTTGTAGAATTGAAACGATTGAGAAAAAGGATTGCGACTCGGAAGGAATGATTAATAGACATGGTGAAAATATGAAAAATATAGTCCTGAATATGGGGTTCTGTATTTTAATTAATTTAAATCTTAGACGCAGAAGTTTTTAACATATCAACAAATATGGTCGGTAAGTCGTTAGTGTATAATACAAATTTATTAATAACAACTTCATCTATCGATGTAGAATTGAAACGATTGAGAAAAAGGATTGCGACCCGGAAGGAATGATTAATAGACATGGTGAAAATATGTAAAATATAGTCCTGAAAATGGGGTTCTGTATTTTAATTAATTTAAACCTTAGACGCAGAAGTTTTTAACATATCAACAAATATGGTCGGTAAGTCATTAGTGTATAATACAAATTTATTAATAACAACTTCGTCTATCGATGTAGAATTGAAACGATTGAGAAAAAGGATTGCGACTCGGAAGGAATGATTAATAGACATGGTGAAAATATGAAAAATATAGTCCTGAATATGGAGTTCTGTATTTTAATTAATTTAAATCTTAGACGCAGAAGTTTTTAACATATCAACAAATATGGTCGGTAAGTCGTTAGTGTATAATACAAATTTATTAATAACAACTTCGTCTATCGATGTAGAATTGAAACGATTGAGAAAAAGGATTGCGACCCGGAAGGAATGATTAATAGACATGGTGAAGATATGAAAAATATAGTCCTGAATATGGGGTTCTGTATTTTAATTAATTTAAATCTTAGACGCAGAAGTTTTTAACATATCAACAAATATGGTCGGTAAGTCGTTAGTGTATAATACAAATTTATTAATAACAACTTCATCTATCGATGTAGAATTGAAACGATTGAGAAAAAGGATTGCGACCCGGAAGGAATGATTAATAGACATGGTGAAAATATGAAAAATATAGTCCTGAATATGGGGTTCTGTATTTTAATTAATTTAAATCTTAGACGCAGAAGTTTTTAACATATCAACAAATATGGTCGGTAAGTCGTTAGTGTATAATACAAATTTATTAATAACAACTTCATCTATCGATGTAGAATTGAAACGATTGAGAAAAAGGATTGCGACCCGGAAGGATAGATTAATAGACATGGTGAAAATATGAAAAATATAGTCCTGAATATGGGGTTCTGTATTTTAATTAATTTAAATCTTAGACGCAGAAGTTTTTAACATATCAACAAATATGGTCGGTAAGTCGTTAGTGTATAATACAAATTTATTAATAACAACTTCATCTAATTTTGTAGAATTGAAACGATTGAGAAAAAGGATTGCGACTCGGAAGGAATGATTAATAGACATGGTGAAAATATGAAAAATATAGTCCTGAATATGGGGTTCTGTATTTTAATTAATTTAAATCTTAGACGCAGAAGTTTTTAACATATCAACAAATATGGTCGGTAAGTCGTTAGTGTATAATACAAATTTATTAATAACAACTTCATCTATCGATGTAGAATTGAAACGATTGAGAAAAAGGATTGCGACTCGGAAGGAATGATTAATAGACATGGTGAAAATATGAAAAATATAGTCCTGAATATGGGGTTCTGTATTTTAATTAATTTAAATCTTAGACGCAGAAGTTTTTAACATATCAACAAATATGGTCGGTAAGTCGTTAGTGTATAATACAAATTTATTAATAACAACTTCATCTATCGATGTAGAATTGAAACGATTGAGAAAAAGAATTGCGACCCGGAAGGAATGATTAATAGACATGGTGAAAATATGAAAAATATAGTCCTGAATATGGGGTTCTGTATTTTAATTAATTTAAATCTTAGACGCAGAAGTTTTTAACATATCAACAAATATGGTCGGTAAGTCGTTAGTGTATAATACAAATTTATTAATAACAACTTCGTCTATCGATGTAGAATTGAAACGATTGAGAAAAAGGATTGCGACCCGGAAGGAATGATTAATAGACATGGTGAAAATATGAAAAATATAGTCCTGAATATGGGGTTCTGTATTTTAATTAATTTAAATCTTAGACGCAGAAGTTTTTAACATATCAACAAATATGGTCGGTAAGTCGTTAGTGTATAATACAAATTTATTAATAACAACTTCATCTGATGATGTAGAATTGAAACGATTGAGAAAAAGGATTGCGACCCGGAAGGAATGATTAATAGACATGGTGAAGATATGAAAAATGTAGTCCTGAATATGGGGTTCTGTATTTTAATTAATTTAAATCTTAGACGCAGAAGTTTTTAACATATCAACAAATATGGTCGGTAAGTCGTTAGTGTATAATACAAATTTATTAATAACAACTTCATCTATCGATGTAGAATTGAAACGATTGAGAAAAAGGATTGCGACTCGGAAGCAATGATTAATAGACATGGTGAAAATATGAAAAATATAGTCCTGAATATGGGGTTCTGTATTTTAATTAATTTAAATCTTAGACGCAGAAGTTTTTAACATATCAACAAATATGGTCGGTAAGTCGTTAGTGTATAATACAAATTTATTAATAACAACTTCATCTAATTTTGTAGAATTGAAACGATTGAGAAAAAGGATTGCGACTCGGAAGGAATGATTAATAGACATGGTGAAGATATGAAAAATGTAGTCCTGAATATGGGGTTCTGTATTTTAATTAATTTAAATCTTAGACGCAGAAGTTTTTAACATATCAACAAATATGGTCGGTAAGTCGTTAGTGTATAATACAAATTTATTAATAACAACTTCATCTATCGATGTAGAATTGAAACGATTGAGAAAAAGGATTGCGACCCGGAAGGAATGA
The DNA here is from genome assembly GCA_949768715.1 of Dascillus cervinus. Classification (NCBI taxonomy): domain Eukaryota; kingdom Metazoa; phylum Arthropoda; class Insecta; order Coleoptera; family Dascillidae; genus Dascillus; species Dascillus cervinus. Next base: position 11,490,385 of record OX458316.1, on the reverse strand, counting down.
TTAATAGACATGGTGAAAATATGTAAAATATAGTCCTGAAAATGGGGTTCTGTATTTTAATTAATTTAAACCTTAGACGCAGAAGTTTTTAACATATCAACAAATATGGTCGGTAAGTCATTAGTGTATAATACAAATTTATTAATAACAACTTCGTCTATCGATGTAGAATTGAAACGATTGAGAAAAAGGATTGCGACTCGGAAGGAATGATTAATAGACATGGTGAAAATATGAAAAATATAGTCCTGAATATGGGGTTCTGTATTTTAATTAATTTAAATCTTAGACGCAGAAGTTTTTAACATATCAACAAATATGGTCGGTAAGTCGTTAGTGTATAATACAAATTTATTAATAACAACTTCGTCTATCGATGTAGAATTGAAACGATTGAGAAAAAGGATTGCGACCCGGAAGGAATGATTAATAGACATGGTGAAGATATGAAAAATATAGTCCTGAATATGGGGTTCTGTATTTTAATTAATTTAAATCTTAGACGCAGAAGTTTTTAACATATCAACAAATATGGTCGGTAAGTCGTTAGTGTATAATACAAATTTATTAATAACAACTTCATCTATCGATGTAGAATTGAAACGATTGAGAAAAAGGATTGCGACCCGGAAGGAATGATTAATAGACATGGTGAAAATATGAAAAATATAGTCCTGAATATGGGGTTCTGTATTTTAATTAATTTAAATCTTAGACGCAGAAGTTTTTAACATATCAACAAATATGGTCGGTAAGTCGTTAGTGTATAATACAAATTTATTAATAACAACTTCATCTATCGATGTAGAATTGAAACGATTGAGAAAAAGGATTGCGACCCGGAAGGAATGATTAATAGACATGGTGAAAATATGAAAAATATAGTCCTGAATATGGGGTTCTGTATTTTAATTAATTTAAATCTTAGACGCAGAAGTTTTTAACATATCAACAAATATGGTCGGTAAGTCGTTAGTGTATAATACAAATTTATTAATAACAACTTCATCTAATTTTGTAGAATTGAAACGATTGAGAAAAAGGATTGCGACTCGGAAGGAATGATTAATAGACATGGTGAAAATATGAAAAATATAGTCCTGAATATGGGGTTCTGTATTTTAATTAATTTAAATCTTAGACGCAGAAGTTTTTAACATATCAACAAATATGGTCGGTAAGTCGTTAGTGTATAATACAAATTTATTAATAACAACTTCATCTATCGATGTAGAATTGAAACGATTGAGAAAAAGAATTGCGACCCGGAAGGAATGATTAATAGACATGGTGAAAATATGAAAAATATAGTCCTGAATATGGGGTTCTGTATTTTAATTAATTTAAATCTTAGACGCAGAAGTTTTTAACATATCAACAAATATGGTCGGTAAGTCGTTAGTGTATAATACAAATTTATTAATAACAACTTCATCTATCGATGTAGAATTGAAACGATTGAGAAAAAGGATTGCGACCCGGAAGGAATGATTAATAGACATGGTGAAAATATGAAAAATATAGTCCTGAATATGGGGTTCTGTATTTTAATTAACTTAAATCTTAGACGCAGAAGTTTTTAACATATCAACAAATATGGTCGGTAAGTCGTTAGTGTATAATACAAATTTATTAATAACAACTTCATCTATCGATGTAGAATTGAAACGATTGAGAAAAAGGATTGCGACCCGGAAGGAATGATTAATAGACATGTTGAAAATATGAAAAATATAGTCCTGAATATGGGGTTCTGTATTTTAATTAATTTAAATCTTAGACGCAGAAGTTTTTAACATATCAACAAATATGGTCGGTAAGTCGTTAGTGTATAATACAAATTTATTAATAACAACTTCATCTATCGATGTAGAATTGAAACGATTGAGAAAAAGGATTGCGACTCGGAAGGAATGATTAATAGACATGGTGAAAATATGAAAAATATAGTCCTGAATATGGGGTTCTGTATTTTAATTAATTTAAATCTTAGACGCAGAAGTTTTTAACATATCAACAAATATGGTCGGTAAGTCGTTAGTGTATAATACAAATTTATTAATAACAACTTCATCTATCGATGTAGAATTGAAACGATTGAGAAAAAGGATTGCGACCCGGAAGGAATGATTAATAGACATGGTGAAAATATGAAAAATATAGTCCTGAATATGGGGTTCTGTATTTTAATTAATTTAAATCTTAGACGCAGAAGTTTTTAACATATCAACAAATATGGTCGGTAAGTCGTTAGTGTATAATACAAATTTATTAATAACAACTTCATCTATCGATGTAGAATTGAAACGATTGAGAAAAAGGATTGCGACCCGGAAGGAATGATTAATAGACATGTTGAAAATATGAAAAATATAGTCCTGAATATGGGGTTCTGTATTTTAATTAATTTAAATCTTAGACGCAGATGTTTTTAACATATCAACAAATATGGTCGGTAAGTCGTTAGTGTATAATACAAATTTATTAATAACAACTTCATCTATCGATGTAGAATTGAAACGATTGAGAAAAAGGATTGCGACTCGGAAGGAATGATTAATAGACATGGTGAAAATATGAAAAATATAGTCCTGAATATGGGGTTCTGTATTTTAATTAATTTAAATCTTAGACGCAGAAGTTTTTAACATATCAACAAATATGGTCGGTAAGTCGTTAGTGTATAATACAAATTTATTAATAACAACTTCATCTATCGATGTAGAATTGAAACGATTGAGAAAAAGGATTGCGACCCGGAAGGAATGATTAATAGACATGGTGAAAATATGAAAAATATAGTCCTGAATATGGGGTTCTGTATTTTAATTAATTTAAATCTTAGACGCAGAAGTTTTTAACATATCAACAAATATGATCGGTAAGTCGTTAGTGTATAATACAAATTTATTAATAACAACTTCATCTATCGATGTAGAATTGAAACGATTGAGAAAAAGGATTGCGACCCGGAAGGAATGATTAATAGACATGTTGAAAATATGAAAAATATAGTCCTGAATATGGGGTTCTGTATTTTAATTAATTTAAATCTTAGACGCAGAAGTTTTTAACATATCAACAAATATGGTCGGTAAGTCGTTAGTGTATAATACAAATTTATTAATAACAACTTCATCTGATGATGTAGAATTGAAACGATTGAGAAAAAGGATTGCGACCCGGAAGGAATGATTAATAGACATGGTGAAAGTATGAAAAATATAGTCCTGAATATGGGGTTCTGTATTTTAATTAATTTAAATCTTAGACGCAGAAGTTTTTAACATATCAACAAATATGGTCGGTAAGTCGTTAGTGTATAATACAAATTTATTAATAACAACTTCATCTGATGATGTAGAATTGAAACGATTGAGAAAAAGGATTGCGACCCGGAAGGAATGATTAATAGACATGGTGAAAATATGAAAAATATAGTCCTGAATATGGGGTTCTGTATTTTAATTAATTTAAATCTTAGACGCAGAAGTTTTTAACATATCAACAAATATGGTCGGTAAGTCGTTAGTGTATCATACAAATTTATTAATAACAACTTCATCTAATGATGTTAAATTGAAACGATTGAGAAAAAGGATTGCGACCCGGAAGGAATGATTAATAGACATGGTGAAAATATGAAAAATATGGTCCTGAATATGGGGTTCTGTATTTTAATTAATTTAAATCTTAGACGCAGAAGTTTTTAACATATCAACAAATATGGTCGGTAAGTCGTTAGTGTATAATACAAATTTATTAATAACAACTTCATCTGATGATGTAGAATTGAAACGATTGAGAAAAAGGATTGCGACCCGGAAGGAATGATTAATAGACATGTTGAAAATATGAAAAATATAGTCCTGAATATGGGGTTCTGTATTTTAATTAATTTAAATCTTAGACGCGGAAGTTTTTAACATATCAACAAATATGGTCGGTAAGTCGTTAGTTTATAATACAAATTTATTAATAACAACTTCATCTATCGATGTAGAATTGAAACGATTGAGAAAAAGGATTGCGACTCGGAAGGAATGATTAATAGACATGGTGAAAATATGAAAAATATAGTCCTGAATATGGGGTTCTGTATTTTAATTAATTTAAATCTTAGACGCAGAAGTTTTTAACATATCAACAAATATGGTCGGTAAGTCGTTAGTGTATAATACAAATTTATTAATAACAACTTCATCTATCGATGTAGAATTGAAACGATTGAGAAAAAGGATTGCGACTCGGAAGGAATGATTAATAGACATGGTGAAAATATGAAAAATATAGTCCTGAATATGGGGTTCTGTATTTTAATTAATTTAAATCTTAGACGCAGAAGTTTTTAACATATCAACAAATATGGTCGGTAAGTCGTTAGTGTATAATACAAATTTATTAATAACAACTTCATCTATCGATGTAGAATTGAAACGATTGAGAAAAAGGATTGCGACCCGGAAGGAATGATTAATAGACATGGTGAAAATATGAAAAATGTAGTCCTGAATATGGGGTTCTGTATTTTAATTAATTTAAATCTTAGACGCAGAAGTTTTTAACATATCAACAAATATGGTCGGTAAGTCGTTAGTGTATAATACAAATTTATTAATAACAACTTCATCTATCAATGTAGAATTGAAACGATTGAGAAAAAGGATTGCGACCCGGAAGGAATGATTAATAGACATGTTGAAAATATGAAAAATATAGTCCTGAATATGGGGTTCTGTATTTTAATTAATTTAAATCTTAGACGCAGAAGTTTTTAACATATCAACAAATATGGTCGGTAAGTCGTTAGTGTATAATACAAATTTATTAATAACAACTTCATCTATCGATGTAGAATTGAAACGATTGAGAAAAAGGATTGCGACCCGGAAGGAATGATTAATAGACATGGTGAAAATATGAAAAATGTAGTCCTGAATATGGGGTTCTGTATTTTAATTAATTTAAATCTTAGACGCAGAAGTTTTTAACATATCAACAAATATGGTCGGTAAGTCGTTAGTGTATAATACAAATTTATTAATAACAACTTCATCTATCAATGTAGAATTGAAACGATTGAGAAAAAAGATTGCGACCCGGAAGGAATGATTAATAGACATGGTGAAAATATGAATAATATAGTCCTGAATATGGGGTTCTGTAATTTAATTAATTTAAATCTTAGACGCAGAAGTTTTTAACATATCAACAAATATGGTCGGTAAGTCGTTAGTGTATAATACAAATTTATTAATAACAACTTCATCTAATGATGTAGAATTGAAACGATTGAGAAAAAAGATTGCGACCCGGAAGGAATGATTAATAGACATGGTGAAAATATGAATAATATAGTCCTGAATATGGGGTTCTGTAATTTAATTAATTTAAATCTTAGACGCAGAAGTTTTTAACATATCAACAAATATGGTCGGTAAGTCGTTAGTGTATAATACAAATTTATTAATAACAACTTCATCTATCGATGTAGAATTGAAACGATTGAGAAAAAAGATTGCGACCCGGAAGGAATGATTAATAGACATGGTGAAAATATGAATAATATAGTCCTGAATATGGGGTTCTGTAATTTAATTAATTTAAATCTTAGACGCAGAAGTTTTTAACATATCAACAAATATGGTCGGTAAGTCGTTAGTGTATAATACAAATTTATTAATAACAACTTCATCTAATGATGTAGAATTGAAACGATTGAGAAAAAAGATTGCGACCCGGAAGGAATGATTAATAGACATGGTGAAAATATGAATAATATAGTCCTGAATATGGGGTTCTGTAATTTAATTAATTTAAATCTTAGACGCAGAAGTTTTTAACATATCAACAAATATGGTCGGTAAGTCGTTAGTGTATAATACAAATTTATTAATAACAACTTCATCTATCAATGTAGAATTGAAACGATTGAGAAAAAAAATTGCGACCCGGAAGGAATGATTAATAGACATGGTGAAAATATGAATAATATAGTCCTGAATATGGGGTTCTGTAATTTAATTAATTTAAATCTTAGACGCAGAAGTTTTTAACATATCAACAAATATGGTCGGTAAGTCGTTAGTGTATAATACAAATTTATTAATAACAACTTCATCTATCGATGTAGAATTGAAACGATTGAGAAAAAGGATTGCGACCCGGAAGGAATGATTAATAGACATGGTGAAAATATGAAAAATGTAGTCCTGAATATGGGGTTCTGTATTTTAATTAATTTAAATCTTAGACGCAGAAGTTTTTAACATATCAACAAATATGGTCGGTAAGTCGTTAGTGTATAATACAAATTTATTAATAACAACTTCATCTATCGATGTAGAATTGAAACGATTGAGAAAAAGGATTGCGACTCGGAAGGAATGATTAATAGACATAGTCCTGAATATGGGGTTCTGTATTTTAATTAATTTAAATCTTAGACGCAGAAGTTTTTAACATATCAACAAATATGGTCGGTAAGTCGTTAGTGTATAATACAAATTTATTAATAACAACTTCATCTATCGATGTAGAATTGAAACGATTGAGAAAAAGGATTGCGACCCGGAAGGAATGATTAATAGACATGGTGAAAATATGAAAAATATAGTCCTGAATATGGGGTTCTGTATTTTAATTAATTTAAATCTTAGACGCAGAAGTTTTTAACATATCAACAAATATGGTCGGTAAGTCGTTAGTGTATAATACAAATTTATTAATAACAACTTCATCTAATGATGTAGAATTGAAACGATTGAGAAAAAGGATTGCGGCCCGGAAGGAATGATTAATAGACATGGTGAAAGTATGAAAAATATAGTCCTGAATATGGGGTTCTGTATTTTAATTAATTTAAATCTTAGACGCAGAAGTTTTTAACATATCAACAAATATGGTCGGTAAGTCGTTAGTGTATCATACAAATTTATTAATAACAACTTCATCTAATGATGTTAAATTGAAACGATTGAGAAAAAGGATTGCGACCCGGAAGGAATGATTAATAGAAATGGTGAAAATATGAAAAATATGGTCCTGAATATGGGGTTCTGTATTTTAATTAATTTAAATCTTAGACGCAGAAGTTTTTAACATATCAACAAATATGGTCGGTAAGTCGTTAGTGTATAATACAAATTTATTAATAACAACTTCATCTGATGATGTAGAATTGAAACGATTGAGAAAAAGGATTGCGACCCGGAAGGAATGATTAATAGACATGTTGAAAATATGAAAAATATAGTCCTGAATATGGGGTTCTGTATTTTAATTAATTTAAATCTTAGACGCAGAAGTTTTTAACATATCAACAAATATGGTCGGTAAGTCGTTAGTGTATAATACAAATTTATTAATAACAACTTCATCTATCGATGTAGAATTGAAACGATTGAGAAAAAGGATTGCGACTCGGAAGGAATGATTAATAGACATGGTGAAAATATGAAAAATATAGTCCTGAATATGGGGTTCTGTATTTTAATTAATTTAAATCTTAGACGCAGAAGTTTTTAACATATCAACAAATATGGTCGGTAAGTCGTTAGTGTATAATACAAATTTATTAATAACAACTTCATCTATCGATGTAGAATTGAAACGATTGAGAAAAAGGATTGCGACTCGGAAGGAATGATTAATAGACATGGTGAAAATATGAAAAATATAGTCCTGAATATGGGGTTCTGTATTTTAATTAATTTAAATCTTAGACGCAGAAGTTTTTAACATATCAACAAATATGGTCGGTAAGTCGTTAGTGTATAATACAAATTTATTAATAACAACTTCATCTGATGATGTAGAATTGAAACGATTGAGAAAAAGGATTGCGACCCGGAAGGAATGATTAATAGACATGGTGAAAATATGAAAAATATGGTCCTGAATATGGGGTTCTGTATTTTAATTAATTTAAATCTTAGACGCAGAAGTTTTTAACATATCAACAAATATGGTCGGTAAGTCGTTAGTGTATAATACAAATTTATTAATAACAACTTCATCTGATGATGTAGAATTGAAACGATTGAGAAAAAGGATTGCGACCCGGAAGGAATGATTAATAGACATGTTGAAAATATGAAAAATATAGTCCTGAATATGGGGTTCTGTATTTTAATTAATTTAAATCTTAGACGCAGAAGTTTTTAACATATCAACAAATATGGTCGGTAAGTCGTTAGTGTATAATACAAATTTATTAATAACAACTTCATCTATCGATGTAGAATTGAAACGATTGAGAAAAAGGATTGCGACTCGGAAGGAATGATTAATAGACATGGTGAAAATATGAAAAATATAGTCCTGAATATGGGGTTCTGTATTTTAATTAATTTAAATCTTAGACGCAGAAGTTTTTAACATATCAACAAATATGGTCGGTAAGTCGTTAGTGTATAATACAAATTTATTAATAACAACTTCATCTATCGATGTAGAATTGAAACGATTGAGAAAAAGGATTGCGACCCGGAAGGAATGATTAATAGACATGGTGAAAATATGAAAAATATAGTCCTGAATATGGGGTTCTGTATTTTAATTAATTTAAATCTTAGACGCAGAAGTTTTTAACATATCAACAAATATGGTCGGTAAGTCGTTAGTGTATAATACAAATTTATTAATAACAACTTCATCTATCGATGTAGAATTGAAACGATTGAGAAAAAGGATTGCGACTCGGAAGGAATGATTAATAGACATGGTGAAAATATGAAAAATATAGTCCTGAATATGGGGTTCTGTATTTTAATTAATTTAAATCTTAGACGCAGAAGTTTTTAACATATCAACAAATATGGTCGGTAAGTCGTTAGTGTATAATACAAATTTATTAATAACAACTTCATCTATCGATGTAGAATTGAAACGATTGAGAAAAAGGATTGCGACCCGGAAGGAATGATTAATAGACATGTTGAAAATATGAAAAATATAGTCCTGAATATGGGGTTCTGTATTTTAATTAATTTAAATCTTAGACGCAGAAGTTTTTAACATATCAACAAATATGGTCGGTAAGTCGTTAGTGTATAATACAAATTTATTAATAACAACTTCATCTATCGATGTAGAATTGAAACGATTGAGAAAAAGGATTGCGACCCGGAAGGAATGATTAATAGACATGGTGAAAATATGAAAAATGTAGTCCTGAATATGGGGTTCTGTATTTTAATTAATTTAAATCTTAGACGCAGAAGTTTTTAACATATCAACAAATATGGTCGGTAAGTCGTTAGTGTATAATACAAATTTATTAATAACAACTTCATCTATCGATGTAGAATTGAAACGATTGAGAAAAAAGATTGCGACCCGGAAGGAATGATTAATAGACATGGTGAAAATATGAATAATATAGTCCTGAATATGGGGTTCTGTAATTTAATTAATTTAAATCTTCGACGCAGAAGTTTTTAACATATCAACAAATATGGTCGGTAAGTCGTTAGTGTATCATACAAATTTATTAATAACAACTTCATCTAATGATGTAGAATTGAAACGATTGAGAAAAAGGATTGCGACCCGGAAGGAATGATTAATAGACATGGTGAAAATATGAATAATATAGTCCTGAATATGGGGTTCTGTAATTTAATTAATTTAAATCTTAGACGCAGAAGTTTTTAACATATCAACAAATATGGTCGGTAAGTCGTTAGTGTATAATACAAATTTATTAATAACAACTTCATCTATCGATGTAGAATTGAAACGATTGAGAAAAAGGATTGCGACCCGGAAGGAATGATTAATAGACATGGTGAAAATATGAAAAATATAGTCCTGAATATGGGGTTCTGTATTTTAATTAATTTAAATCTTAGACGCAGAAGTTTTTAACATATCAACAAATATGGTCGGTAAGTCGTTAGTGTATAATACAAATTTATTAATAACAACTTCATCTATCGATGTAGAATTGAAACGATTGAGAAAAAGGATTGCGACCCGGAAGGAATGATTAATAGACATGTTGAAAATATGAAAAATATAGTCCTGAATATGGGGTTCTGTATTTTAATTAATTTAAATCTTAGACGCAGAAGTTTTTAACATATCAACAAATATGGTCGGTAAGTCGTTAGTGTATAATACAAATTTATTAATAACAACTTCATCTATCGATGTAGAATTGAAACGATTGAGAAAAAGGATTGCGACTCGGAAGGAATGATTAATAGACATGGTGAAAATATGAAAAATATAGTCCTGAATGTGGGGTTCTGTATTTTAATTAATTTAAATCTTAGACGCAGAAGTTTTTAACATATCAACAAATATGGTCGGTAAGTCGTTAGTGTATAATACAAATTTATTAATAACAACTTCATCTATCGATGTAGAATTGAAACGATTGAGAAAAAGGATTGCGACTCGGAAGGAATGATTAATAGACATGGTGAAAATATGAAAAATATAGTCCTGAATATGGGGTTCTGTATTTTAATTAATTTAAATCTTAGACGCAGAAGTTTTTAACATATCAACAAATATGGTCGGTAAGTCGTTAGTGTATAATACAAATTTATTAATAACAACTTCATCTATCGATGTAGAATTGAAACGATTGAGAAAAAGGATTGCGACCCGGAAGGAATGATTAATAGACATGGTGAAAATATGAAAAATATAGTCCTGAATATGGGGTTCTGTATTTTAATTAATTTAAATCTTAGACGCAGAAGTTTTTAACATATCAACAAATATGGTCGGTAAGTCGTTAGTGTATAATACAAATTTATTAATAACAACTTCATCTATCGATGTAGAATTGAAACGATTGAGAAAAAGGATTGCGACCCGGAAGGAATGATTAATAGACATGTTGAAAATATGAAAAATATAGTCCTGAATATGGGGTTCTGTATTTTAATTAATTTAAATCTTAGACGCAGAAGTTTTTAACATATCAACAAATATGGTCGGTAAGTCGTTAGTGTATAATACAAATTTATTAATAACAACTTCATCTATCGATGTAGAATTGAAACGATTGAGAAAAAGGATTGCGACTCGGAAGGAATGATTAATAGACATAGTCCTGAATATGGGGTTCTGTATTTTAATTAATTTAAATCTTAGACGCAGAAGTTTTTAACATATCAACAAATATGGTCGGTAAGTCGTTAGTGTATAATACAAATTTATTAATAACAACTTCATCTATCGATGTAGAATTGAAACGATTGAGAAAAAGGATTGCGACCCGGAAGGAATGATTAATAGACATGGTGAAAATATGAAAAATATAGTCCTGAATATGGGGTTCTGTATTTTAATTAATTTAAATCTTAGACGCAGAAGTTTTTAACATATCAACAAATATGGTCGGTAAGTCGTTAGTGTATAATACAAATTTATTAATAACAACTTCATCTATCGATGTAGAATTGAAACGATTGAGAAAAAGGATTGCGACCCGGAAGGAATGATTAATAGACATGTTGAAAATATGAAAAATATAGTCCTGAATATGGGGTTCTGTATTTTAATTAATTTAAATCTTAGACGCAGAAGTTTTTAACATATCAACAAATATGGTCGGTAAGTCGTTAGTGTATAATACAAATTTATTAATAACAACTTCATCTATCGATGTAGAATTGAAACGATTGAGAAAAAGGATTGCGACTCGGAAGGAATGATTAATAGACATGGTGAAAATATGAAAAATATAGTCCTGAATATGGGGTTCTGTATTTTAATTAATTTAAATCTTAGACGCAGAAGTTTTTAACATATCAACAAATATGGTCGGTAAGTCGTTAGTGTATAATACAAATTTATTAATAACAACTTCATCTATCGATGTAGAATTGAAACGATTGAGAAAAAGGATTGCGACCCGGAAGGAATGATTAATAGACATGGTGAAAATATGAAAAATATAGTCCTGAATATGGGGTTCTGTATTTTATTTAATTTAAATCTTAGACGCAGAAGTTTTTAACATATCAACAAATATGGTCGGTAAGTCGTTAGTGTATAATACAAATTTATTAATAACAACTTCATCTATCGATGTAGAATTGAAACGATTGAGAAAAAGGATTGCGACCCGGAAGGAATGATTAATAGACATGTTGAAAATATGAAAAATATAGTCCTGAATATGGGGTTCTGTATTTTAATTAATTTAAATCTTAGACGCAGAAGTTTTTAACATATCAACAAATATGGTCGGTAAGTCGTTAGTGTATAATACAAATTTATTAATAACAACTTCATCTATCGATGTAGAATTGAAACGATTGAGAAAAAGGATTGCGACCCGGAAGGAATGATTAATAGACATGGTGAAAATATGAAAAATATAGTCCTGAATATGGGGTTCTGTATTTTATTTAATTTAAATCTTAGACGCAGAAGTTTTTAACATATCAACAAATATGGTCGGTAAGTCGTTAGTGTATAATACAAATTTATTAATAACAACTTCATCTATCGATGTAGAATTGAAACGATTGAGAAAAAGGATTGCGACCCGGAAGGAATGATTAATAGACATGGTGAAAATATGAAAAATGTAGTCCTGAATATGGGGTTCTGTATTTTAATTAATTTAAATCTTAGACGCAGAAGTTTTTAACATATCAACAAATATGGTCGGTAAGTCGTTAGTGTATAATACAAATTTATTAATAACAACTTCATCTATCGATGTAGAATTGAAACGATTGAGAAAAAGGATTGCGACCCATAAGGAATGATTAATAGACATGGTGAAAATATGTAAAATATAGTCCTGAATATGGGGTTCTGTATTTTAATTAATTTAAATCTTAGACGCAGAAGTTTTTAACATATCAACAAATATGGTCGGTAAGTCGTTAGTGTATAATACAAATTTATTAATAACAACTTCATCTATCGATGTAGAATTGAAACGATTGAGAAAAAGGATTGCGACCCGGAAGGAATGATTAATAGACATGTTGAAAATATGAAAAATATAGTCCTGAATATGGGGTTCTGTATTTTAATTAATTTAAATCTTAGACGCAGAAGTTTTTAACATATCAACAAATATGGTCGGTAAGTCGTTAGTGTATAATACAAATTTATTAATAACAACTTCATCTATCGATGTAGAATTGAAACGATTGAGAAAAAGAATTGCGACTCGGAAGGAATGATTAATAGACATGGTGAAAATATGAAAAATATAGTCCTGAATATGGGGTTCTGTATTTTAATTAATTTAAATCTTAGACGCAGAAGTTTTTAACATATCAACAAATATGGTCGGTAAGTCGTTAGTGTATAATACAAATTTATTAATAACAACTTCATCTATCGATGTAGAATTGAAACGATTGAGAAAAAGGATTGCGACCCGGAAGGAATGATTAATAGACATGGTGAAAATATGAAAAATATAGTCCTGAATATGGGGTTCTGTATTTTAATTAATTTAAATCTTAGACGCAGAAGTTTTTAACATATCAACAAATATGGTCGGTAAGTCGTTAGTGTATAATACAAATTTATTAATAACAACTTCATCTATCGATGTAGAATTGAAACGATTGAGAAAAAGGATTGCGACCCGGAAGGAATGATTAATAGACATGGTGAAAATATGAAAAATGTAGTCCTGAATATGGGGTTCTGTATTTTAATTAATTTAAATCTTAGACGCAGAAGTTTTTAACATATCAACAAATATGGTCGGTAAGTCGTTAGTGTATAATACAAATTTATTAATAACAACTTCATCTATCGATGTAGAATTGAAACGATTGAGAAAAAGGATTGCGACCCATAAGGAATGATTAATAGACATGGTGAAAATATGTAAAATATAGTCCTGAATATGGGGTTCTGTATTTTAATTAATTTAAATCTTAGACGCAGAAGTTTTTAACATATCAACAAATATGGTCGGTAAGTCGTTAGTGTATAATACAAATTTATTAATAACAACTTCATCTATCGATGTAGAATTGAAACGATTGAGAAAAAAAATTGCGACCCGGAAGGAATGATTAATAGACATGTTGAAAATATGAAAAATATAGTCCTGAATATGGGGTTCTGTATTTTAATTAATTTAAATCTTAGACGCAGAAGTTTTTAACATATCAACAAATATGGTCGGTAAGTCGTTAGTGTATAATACAAATTTATTAATAACAACTTCATCTATCGATGTAGAATTGAAACGATTGAGAAAAAGAATTGCGACTCGGAAGGAATGATTAATAGACATGGTGAAAATATGAAAAATATAGTCCTGAATATGGGGTTCTGTATTTTAATTAATTTAAATCTTAGACGCAGAAGTTTTTAACATATCAACAAATATGGTCGGTAAGTCGTTAGTGTATAATACAAATTTATTAATAACAACTTCATCTATCGATGTAGAATTGAAACGATTGAGAAAAAGGATTGCGACCCGGAAGGAATGATTAATAGACATGGTGAAAATATGAAAAATATAGTCCTGAATATGGGGTTCTGTATTTTAATTAATTTAAATCTTAGACGCAGAAGTTTTTAACATATCAACAAATATGGTCGGTAAGTCGTTAGTGTATAATACAAATTTATTAATAACAACTTCATCTATCGATGTAGAATTGAAACGATTGAGAAAAAGGATTGCGACCCGGAAGGAATGATTAATAGACATGTTGAAAATATGAAAAATATAGTCCTGAATATGGGGTTCTGTATTTTAATTAATTTAAATCTTAGACGCAGAAGTTTTTAACATATCAACAAATATGGTCGGTAAGTCGTTAGTGTATAATACAAATTTATTAATAACAACTTCATCTATCGATGTAGAATTGAAACGATTGAGAAAAAGGATTGCGACCCGGAAGGAATGATTAATAGACATGGTGAAAATATGAAAAATATAGTCCTGAATATGGGGTTCTGTATTTTAATTAATTTAAATCTTAGACGCAGAAGTTTTTAACATATCAACAAATATGGTCGGTAAGTCGTTAGTGTATAATACAAATTTATTAATAACAACTTCATCTATCGATGTAGAATTGTAACGATTGAGAAAAAGGATTGCGACCCGGAAGGAATGATTAATAGACATGTTGAAAATATGAAAAATATAGTCCTGAATATGGGGTTCTGTATTTTAATTAATTTAAATCTTAGACGCAGAAGTTTTGAACATATCAACAAATATGGTCGGTAAGTCGTTAGTGTATAATACAAATTTATTAATAACAACTTCATCTATCGATGTAGAATTGAAACGATTGAGAAAAAGGATTGCGACCCGGAAGGAATGATTAATAGACATGTTGAAAATATGAAAAATATAGTCCTGAATATGGGGTTCTGTATTTTAATTAATTTAAATCTTAGACGCAGAAGTTTTTAACATATCAACAAATATGGTCGGTAAGTCGTTAGTGTATAATACAAATTTATTAATAACAACTTCATCTATCGATGTAGAATTGAAACGATTGAGAAAAAGAATTGCGACTCGGAAGGAATGATTAATAGACATGGTGAAAATATGAAAAATATAGTCCTGAATATGGGGTTCTGTATTTTAATTAATTTAAATCTTAGACGCAGAAGTTTTTAACATATCAACAAATATGGTCGGTAAGTCGTTAGTGTATAATACAAATTTATTAATAACAACTTCATCTATCGATGTAGAATTGAAACGATTGAGAAAAAGGATTGCGACCCGGAAGGAATGATTAATAGACATGGTGAAAATATGAAAAATATAGTCCTGAATATGGGGTTCTGTATTTTAATTAATTTAAATCTTAGACGCAGAAGTTTTTAACATATCAACAAATATGGTCGGTAAGTCGTTAGTGTATAATACAAATTTATTAATAACAACTTCATCTATCGATGTAGAATTGAAACGATTGAGAAAAAGGATTGCGACCCGGAAGGAATGATTAATAGACATGTTGAAAATATGAAAAATATAGTCCTGAATATGGGGTTCTGTATTTTAATTAATTTAAATCTTAGACGCAGAAGTTTTTAACATATCAACAAATATGGTCGGTAAGTCGTTAGTGTATAATACAAATTTATTAATAACAACTTCATCTATCGATGTAGAATTGAAACGATTGAGAAAAAGGATTGCGACCCGGAAGGAATGATTAATAGACATGGTGAAAATATGAAAAATATAGTCCTGAATATGGGGTTCTGTATTTTAATTAATTTAAATCTTAGACGCAGAAGTTTTTAACATATCAACAAATATGGTCGGTAAGTCGTTAGTGTATAATACAAATTTATTAATAACAACTTCATCTATCGATGTAGAATTGTAACGATTGAGAAAAAGGATTGCGACCCGGAAGGAATGATTAATAGACATGTTGAAAATATGAAAAATATAGTCCTGAATATGGGGTTCTGTATTTTAATTAATTTAAATCTTAGACGCAGAAGTTTTGAACATATCAACAAATATGGTCGGTAAGTCGTTAGTGTATAATACAAATTTATTAATAACAACTTCATCTATCGATGTAGAATTGAAACGATTGAGAAAAAAGATTGCGACTCGGAAGGAATGATTAATAGACATGTTGAGAATATGAATAATATAGTCCTGAATATGGGGTTCTGTAATTTAATTAATTTAAATCTTAGACGCAGAAGTTTTTAACATATCAACAAATATGGTCGGTAAGTCGTTAGTGTATAATACAAATTTATTAATAACAACTTCATCTGATGATGTAGAATTGAAACGATTGAGAAAAAGGATTGCGACCCGGAAGGAATGATTAATAGACATGTTGAAAATATGAAAAATATAGTCCTGAATATGGGGTTCTGTATTTTAATTAATTTAAATCTTAGACGCAGAAGTTTTTAACATATCAACAAATATGGTCGGTAAGTCGTTAGTGTATAATACAAATTTATTAATAACAACTTCATCTATCGATGTAGAATTGAAACGATTGAGAAAAAGGATTGCGACTCGGAAGGAATGATTAATAGACATGGTGAAAATATGAAAAATATAGTCCTGAATATGGGGTTCTGTATTTTAATTAATTTAAATCTTAGACGCAGAAGTTTTTAACATATCAACAAATATGGTCGGTAAGTCGTTAGTGTATAATACAAATTTATTAATAACAACTTCATCTATCGATGTAGAATTGAAACGATTGAGAAAAAGGATTGCGACTCGGAAGGAATGATTAATAGACATGGTGAAAATATGAAAAATATAGTCCTGAATATGGGGTTCTGTATTTTAATTAATTTAAATCTTAGACGCAGAAGTTTTTAACATATCAACAAATATGGTCGGTAAGTCGTTAGTGTATAATACAAATTTATTAATAACAACTTCATCTGATGATGTAGAATTGAAACGATTGAGAAAAAGGATTGCGACCCGGAAGGAATGATTAATAGACATGGTGAAAATATGAAAAATATGGTCCTGAATATGGGGTTCTGTATTTTAATTAATTTAAATCTTAGACGCAGAAGTTTTTAACATATCAACAAATATGGTCGGTAAGTCGTTAGTGTATAATACAAATTTATTAATAACAACTTCATCTGATGATGTAGAATTGAAACGATTGAGAAAAAGGATTGCGACCCGGAAGGAATGATTAATAGACATGTTGAAAATATGAAAAATATAGTCCTGAATATGGGGTTCTGTATTTTAATTAATTTAAATCTTAGACGCAGAAGTTTTTAACATATCAACAAATATGGTCGGTAAGTCGTTAGTGTATAATACAAATTTATTAATAACAACTTCATCTATCGATGTAGAATTGAAACGATTGAGAAAAAGGATTGTGACTCGGAAGGAATGATTAATAGACATGGTGAAAATATGAAAAATATAGTCCTGAATATGGGGTTCTGTATTTTAATTAATTTAAATCTTAGACGCAGAAGTTTTTAACATATCAACAAATATGGTCGGTAAGTCGTTAGTGTATAATACAAATTTATTAATAACAACTTCATCTATCGATGTAGAATTGAAACGATTGAGAAAAAGGATTGCGACCCGGAAGGAATGATTAATAGACATGGTGAAAATATGAAAAATATAGTCCTGAATATGGGGTTCTGTATTTTAATTAATTTAAATCTTAGACGCAGAAGTTTTTAACATATCAACAAATATGGTCGGTAAGTCGTTAGTGTATAATACAAATTTATTAATAACAACTTCATCTATCGATGTAGAATTGAAACGATTGAGAAAAAGGATTGCGACCCGGAAGGAATGATTAATAGACATGTTGAAAATATGAAAAATATAGTCCTGAATATGGGGTTCTGTATTTTAATTAATTTAAATCTTAGACGCAGAAGTTTTTAACATATCAACAAATATGGTCGGTAAGTCGTTAGTGTATAATACAAATTTATTAATAACAACTTCATCTATCGATGTAGAATTGAAACGATTGAGAAAAAGGATTGCGACCCGGAAGGAATGATTAATAGACATGGTGAAAATATGAAAAATGTAGTCCTGAATATGGGGTTCTGTATTTTAATTAATTTAAATCTTAGACGCAGAAGTTTTTAACATATCAACAAATATGGTCGGTAAGTCGTTAGTGTATAATACAAATTTATTAATAACAACTTCATCTATCGATGTAGAATTGAAACGATTGAGAAAAAAGATTGCGACCCGGAAGGAATGATTAATAGACATGGTGAAAATATGAATAATATAGTCCTGAATATGGGGTTCTGTAATTTAATTAATTTAAATCTTAGACGCAGAAGTTTTTAACATATCAACAAATATGGTCGGTAAGTCGTTAGTGTATCATACAAATTTATTAATAACAACTTCATCTAATGATGTAGAATTGAAACGATTGAGAAAAAGGATTGCGACCCGGAAGGAATGATTAATAGACATGGTGAAAATATGAATAATATAGTCCTGAATATGGGGTTCTGTAATTTAATTAATTTAAATCTTAGACGCAGAAGTTTTTAACATATCAACAAATATGGTCGGTAAGTCGTTAGTGTATAATACAAATTTATTAATAACAACTTCATCTATCGATGTAGAATTGAAACGATTGAGAAAAAGGATTGCGACCCGGAAGGAATGATTAATAGACATGGTGAAAATATGAAAAATATAGTCCTGAATATGGGGTTCTGTAATTTAATTAATTTAAATCTTAGACGCAGAAGTTTTTAACATATCAACAAATATGGTCGGTAAGTCGTTAGTGTATAATACAAATTTATTAATAACAACTTCATCTATCGATGTAGAATTGAAACGATTGAGAAAAAGGATTGCGACCCGGAAGGAATGATTAATAGACATGTTGAAAATATGAAAAATATAGTCCTGAATATGGGGTTCTGTATTTTAATTAATTTAAATCTTAGACGCAGAAGTTTTTAACATATCAACAAATATGGTCGGTAAGTCGTTAGTGTATAATACAAATTTATTAATAACAACTTCATCTATCGATGTGGAATTGAAACGATTGAGAAAAAGGATTGCGACTCGGAAGGAATGATTAATAGACATAGTCCTGAATATGGGGTTCTGTATTTTAATTAATTTAAATCTTAGACGCAGAAGTTTTTAACATATCAACAAATATGGTCGGTAAGTCGTTAGTGTATAATACAAATTTATTAATAACAACTTCATCTATCGATGTAGAATTGAAACGATTGAGAAAAAGGATTGCGACCCGGAAGGAATGATTAATAGACATGGTGAAAATATGAAAAATATAGTCCTGAATATGGGGTTCTGTATTTTAATTAATTTAAATCTTAGACGCAGAAGTTTTTAACATATCAACAAATATGGTCGGTAAGTCGTTAGTGTATAATACAAATTTATTAATAACAACTTCATCTAGCGATGTAGAATTGAAACGATTGAGAAAAAGGATTGCGACTCGGAAGGAATGATTAATAGACATGGTGAAAATATGAAAAATATAGTCCTGAATATGGGGTTCTGTATTTTATTTAATTTAAATCTTAGACGCAGAAGTTTTTAACATATCAACAAATATGGTCGGTAAGTCGTTAGTGTATAATACAAATTTATTAATAACAACTTCATCTATCGATGTAGAATTGAAACGATTGAGAAAAAGGATTGCGACCCGGAAGGAATGATTAATAGACATGTTGAAAATATGAAAAATATAGTCCTGAATATGGGGTTCTGTATTTTAATTAATTTAAATCTTAGACGCAGAAGTTTTTAACATATCAACAAATATGGTCGGTAAGTCGTTAGTGTATAATACAAATTTATTAATAACAACTTCATCTATCGATGTAGAATTGAAACGATTGAGAAAAAGGATTGCGACCCGGAAGGAATGATTAATAGACATGGTGAAAATATGAAAAATGTAGTCCTGAATATGGGGTTCTGTATTTTAATTAATTTAAATCTTAGACGCAGAAGTATTTAACATATCAACAAATATGGTCGGTAAGTCGTTAGTGTATAATACAAATTTATTAATAACAACTTCATCTATCGATGTAGAATTGAAACGATTGAGAAAAAGGATTGCGACCCATAAGGAATGATTAATAGACATGGTGAAAATATGTAAAATATAGTCCTGAATATGGGGTTCTGTATTTTAATTAATTTAAATCTTAGACGCAGAAGTTTTTAACATATCAACAAATATGGTCGGTAAGTCGTTAGTGTATAATACAAATTTATTAATAACAACTTCATCTATCGATGTAGAATTGAAACGATTGAGAAAAAGGATTGCGACCCGGAAGGAATGATTAATAGACATGTTGAAAATATGAAAAATATAGTCCTGAATATGGGGTTCTGTATTTTAATTAATTTAAATCTTAGACGCAGAAGTTTTTAACATATCAACAAATATGGTCGGTAAGTCGTTAGTGTATAATACAAATTTATTAATAACAACTTCATCTATCGATGTAGAATTGAAACGATTGAGAAAAAGGATTGCGACCCGGAAGGAATGATTAATAGACATGGTGAAAATATGAAAAATGTAGTCCTGAATATGGGGTTCTGTATTTTAATTAATTTAAATCTTAGACGCAGAAGTTTTTAACATATCAACAAATATGGTCGGTAAGTCGTTAGTGTATAATACAAATTTATTAATAACAACTTCATCTATCGATGTAGAATTGAAACGATTGAGAAAAAAGATTGCGACCCGGAAGGAATGATTAATAGACATGGTGAAAATATGAATAATATAGTCCTGAATATGGGGTTCTGTAATTTAATTAATTTAAATCTTAGACGCAGAAGTTTTTAACATATCAACAAATATGGTCGGTAAGTCGTTAGTGTATAATACAAATTTATTAATAACAACTTCATCTGATGATGTAGAATTGAAACGATTGAGAAAAAGGATTGCGACCCGGAAGGAATGATTAATAGACATGGTGAAAATATGAAAAATATGGTCCTGAATATGGGGTTCTGTATTTTAATTAATTTAAATCTTAGACGCAGAAGTTTTTAACATATCAACAAATATGGTCGGTAAGTCGTTAGTGTATAATACAAATTTATTAATAACAACTTCATCTGATGATGTAGAATTGAAACGATTGAGAAAAAGGATTGCGACCCGGAAGGAATGATTAATAGACATGTTGAAAATATGAAAAATATAGTCCTGAATATGGGGTTCTGTATTTTAATTAATTTAAATCTTAGACGCAGAAGTTTTTAACATATCAACAAATATGGTCGGTAAGTCGTTAGTGTATAATACAAATTTATTAATAACAACTTCATCTATCGATGTAGAATTGAAACGATTGAGAAAAAGGATTGCGACTCGGAAGGAATGATTAATAGACATGGTGAAAATATGAAAAATATAGTCCTGAATATGGGGTTCTGTATTTTAATTAATTTAAATCTTAGACGCAGAAGTTTTTAACATATCAACAAATATGGTCGGTAAGTCGTTAGTGTATAATACAAATTTATTAATAACAACTTCATCTATCGATGTAGAATTGAAACGATTGAGAAAAAGGATTGCGACCCGGAAGGAATGATTAATAGACATGGTGAAAATATGAAAAATATAGTCCTGAATATGGGGTTCTGTATTTTAATTAATTTAAATCTTAGACGCAGAAGTTTTTAACATATCAACAAATATGGTCGGTAAGTCGTTAGTGTATAATACAAATTTATTAATAACAACTTCATCTATCGATGTAGAATTGAAACGATTGAGAAAAAGGATTGCGACCCGGAAGGAATGATTAATAGACATGTTGAAAATATGAAAAATATAGTCCTGAATATGGGGTTCTGTATTTTAATTAATTTAAATCTTAGACGCAGAAGTTTTTAACATATCAACAAATATGGTCGGTAAGTCGTTAGTGTATAATACAAATTTATTAATAACAACTTCATCTATCGATGTAGAATTGAAACGATTGAGAAAAAGGATTGCGACTCGGAAGGAATGATTAATAGACATGGTGAAAATATGAAAAATATAGTCCTGAATATGTGGTTCTGTATTTTAATTAATTTAAATCTTAGACGCAGAAGTTTTTAACATATCAACAAATATGGTCGGTAAGTCGTTAGTGTATAATACAAATTTATTAAGAACAACTTCATCTAATGATGTAGAATTGAAACGATTGAGAAAAAGGATTGCGGCCCGGAAGGAATGATTAATAGACATGGTGAAAGTATGAAAAATATAGTCCTGAATATGGGGTTCTGTATTTTAATTAATTTAAATCTTAGACGCAGAAGTTTTTAACATATCAACAAATATGGTCGGTAAGTCTTTAGTGTATCATACAAATTTATTAATAACAACTTCATCTAATGATGTTAAATTGAAACGATTGAGAAAAAGGATTGCGACCCGGAAGGAATGATTAATAGACATGGTGAAAATATGAATAATATAGTCCTGAATATGGGGTTCTGTAATTTAATTAATTTAAATCTTAGACGCAGAAGTTTTTAACATATCAACAAATATGGTCGGTAAGTCGTTAGTGTATAATACAAATTTATTAATAACAACTTCATCTATCGATGTAGAATTGAAACGATTGAGAAAAAGGATTGCGACCCGGAAGGAATGATTAATAGACATGGTGAAAATATGAAAAATATAGTCCTGAATATGGGGTTCTGTATTTTAATTAATTTAAATCTTAGACGCAGAAGTTTTTAACATATCAACAAATATGGTCGGTAAGTCGTTAGTGTATAATACAAATTTATTAATAACAACTTCATCTATCGATGTAGAATTGAAACGATTGAGAAAAAGGATTGCGACCCGGAAGGAATGATTAATAGACATGTTGAAAATATGAAAAATATAGTCCTGAATATGGGGTTCTGTATTTTAATTAATTTAAATCTTAGACGCAGAAGTTTTTAACATATCAACAAATATGGTCGGTAAGTCGTTAGTGTATAATACAAATTTATTAATAACAACTTCATCTATCGATGTAGAATTGAAACGATTGAGAAAAAGGATTGCGACTCGGAAGGAATGATTAATAGACATGGTGAAAATATGAAAAATATAGTCCTGAATATGGGGTTCTGTATTTTAATTAATTTAAATCTTAGACGCAGAAGTTTTTAACATATCAACAAATATGGTCGGTAAGTCGTTAGTGTATAATACAAATTTATTAATAACAACTTCATCTATCGATGTAGAATTGAAACGATTGAGAAAAAGGATTGCGACTCGGAAGGAATGATTAATAGACATGGTGAAAATAT
Organism: Dascillus cervinus; assembly: GCA_949768715.1. Taxonomy (NCBI): domain Eukaryota; kingdom Metazoa; phylum Arthropoda; class Insecta; order Coleoptera; family Dascillidae; genus Dascillus; species Dascillus cervinus. Next base: position 11,466,567 of record OX458316.1, on the reverse strand, counting down.
GAAAAATATAGTCCTGAATATGGGGTTCTGTATTTTAATTAATTTAAATCTTAGACGCAGAAGTTTTTAACATATCAACAAATATGGTCGGTAAGTCGTTAGTGTATAATACAAATTTATTAATAACAACTTCATCTATCGATGTAGAATTGAAACGATTGAGAAAAAGGATTGCGACCCGGAAGGAATGATTAATAGACATGGTGAAAATATGAAAAATATAGTCCTGAATATGGGGTTCTGTATTTTAATTAATTTAAATCTTAGACGCAGAAGTTTTTAACATATCAACAAATATGGTCGGTAAGTCGTTAGTGTATAATACAAATTTATTAATAACAACTTCATCTATCGATGTAGAATTGAAACGATTGAGAAAAAGGATTGCGACCCGGAAGGAATGATTAATAGACATGTTGAAAATATGAAAAATATAGTCCTGAATATGGGGTTCTGTATTTTAATTAATTTAAATCTTAGACGCAGAAGTTTTTAACATATCAACAAATATGGTCGGTAAGTCGTTAGTGTATAATACAAATTTATTAATAACAACTTCATCTATCGATGTAGAATTGAAACGATTGAGAAAAAGGATTGCGACTCGGAAGGAATGATTAATAGACATAGTCCTGAATATGGGGTTCTGTATTTTAATTAATTTAAATCTTAGACGCAGAAGTTTTTAACATATCAACAAATATGGTCGGTAAGTCGTTAGTGTATAATACAAATTTATTAATAACAACTTCATCTATCGATGTAGAATTGAAACGATTGAGAAAAAGGATTGCGACCCGGAAGGAATGATTAATAGACATGGTGAAAATATGAAAAATATAGTCCTGAATATGGGGTTCTGTATTTTAATTAATTTAAATCTTAGACGCAGAAGTTTTTAACATATCAACAAATATGGTCGGTAAGTCGTTAGTGTATAATACAAATTTATTAATAACAACTTCATCTATCGATGTAGAATTGAAACGATTGAGAAAAAGGATTGCGACTCGGAAGGAATGATTAATAGACATGGTGAAAATATGAAAAATATAGTCCTGAATATGGGGTTCTGTATTTTAATTAATTTAAATCTTAGACGCAGAAGTTTTTAACATATCAACAAATATGGTCGGTAAGTCGTTAGTGTATAATACAAATTTATTAATAACAACTTCATCTATCGATGTAGAATTGAAACGATTGAGAAAAAGGATTGCGACCCGGAAGGAATGATTAATAGACATGGTGAAAATATGAAAAATATAGTCCTGAATATGGGGTTCTGTATTTTATTTAATTTAAATCTTAGACGCAGAAGTTTTTAACATATCAACAAATATGGTCGGTAAGTCGTTAGTGTATAATACAAATTTATTAATAACAACTTCATCTATCGATGTAGAATTGAAACGATTGAGAAAAAGGATTGCGACCCGGAAGGAATGATTAATAGACATGTTGAAAATATGAAAAATATAGTCCTGAATATGGGGTTCTGTATTTTAATTAATTTAAATCTTAGACGCAGAAGTTTTTAACATATCAACAAATATGGTCGGTAAGTCGTTAGTGTATAATACAAATTTATTAATAACAACTTCATCTATCGATGTAGAATTGAAACGATTGAGAAAAAGGATTGCGACCCGGAAGGAATGATTAATAGACATGTTGAAAATATGAAAAATATAGTCCTGAATATGGGGTTCTGTATTTTAATTAATTTAAATCTTAGACGCAGAAGTTTTTAACATATCAACAAATATGGTCGGTAAGTCGTTAGTGTATAATACAAATTTATTAATAACAACTTCATCTATCGATGTAGAATTGAAACGATTGAGAAAAAGGATTGCGACTCGGAAGGAATGATTAATAGACATGGTGAAAATATGAAAAATATAGTCCTGAATATGGGGTTCTGTATTTTAATTAATTTAAATCTTAGACGCAGAAGTTTTTAACATATCAACAAATATGGTCGGTAAGTCGTTAGTGTATAATACAAATTTATTAATAACAACTTCATCTATCGATGTAGAATTGAAACGATTGAGAAAAAGGATTGCGACTCGGAAGGAATGATTAATAGACATGGTGAAAATATGAAAAATATAGTCCTGAATATGGGGTTCTGTATTTTAATTAATTTAAATCTTAGACGCAGAAGTTTTTAACATATCAACAAATATGGTCGGTAAGTCGTTAGTGTATAATACAAATTTATTAATAACAACTTCATCTATCGATGTAGAATTGAAACGATTGAGAAAAAGGATTGCGACCCGGAAGGAATGATTAATAGACATGGTGAAAATATGAAAAATATAGTCCTGAATATGGGGTTCTGTATTTTAATTAATTTAAATCTTAGACGCAGAAGTTTTTAACATATCAACAAATATGGTCGGTAAGTCGTTAGTGTATAATACAAATTTATTAATAACAACTTCATCTATCGATGTAGAATTGAAACGATTGAGAAAAAGGATTGCGACCCGGAAGGAATGATTAATAGACATGTTGAAAATATGAAAAATATAGTCCTGAATATGGGGTTCTGTATTTTAATTAATTTAAATCTTAGACGCAGAAGTTTTTAACATATCAACAAATATGGTCGGTAAGTCGTTAGTGTATAATACAAATTTATTAATAACAACTTCATCTATCGATGTAGAATTGAAACGATTGAGAAAAAGGATTGCGACTCGGAAGGAATGATTAATAGACATAGTCCTGAATATGGGGTTCTGTATTTTAATTAATTTAAATCTTAGACGCAGAAGTTTTTAACATATCAACAAATATGGTCGGTAAGTCGTTAGTGTATAATACAAATTTATTAATAACAACTTCATCTATCGATGTAGAATTGAAACGATTGAGAAAAAGGATTGCGACCCGGAAGGAATGATTAATAGACATGGTGAAAATATGAAAAATATAGTCCTGAATATGGGGTTCTGTATTTTAATTAATTTAAATCTTAGACGCAGAAGTTTTTAACATATCAACAAATATGGTCGGTATGTCGTTAGTGTATAATACAAATTTATTAATAACAACTTCATCTATCGATGTAGAATTGAAACGATTGAGAAAAAGGATTGCGACCCGGAAGGAATGATTAATAGACATGTTGAAAATATGAAAAATATAGTCCTGAATATGGGGTTCTGTATTTTAATTAATTTAAATCTTAGACGCAGAAGTTTTTAACATATCAACAAATATGGTCGGTAAGTCGTTAGTGTATAATACAAATTTATTAATAACAACTTCATCTATCGATGTAGAATTGAAACGATTGAGAAAAAGGATTGCGACTCGGAAGGAATGATTAATAGACATGGTGAAAATATGAAAAATATAGTCCTGAATATGGGGTTCTGTATTTTAATTAATTTAAATCTTAGACGCAGAAGTTTTTAACATATCAACAAATATGGTCGGTAAGTCGTTAGTGTATAATACAAATTTATTAATAACAACTTCATCTATCGATGTAGAATTGAAACGATTGAGAAAAAGGATTGCGACCCGGAAGGAATGATTAATAGACATGGTGAAAATATGAAAAATATAGTCCTGAATATGGGGTTCTGTATTTTATTTAATTTAAATCTTAGACGCAGAAGTTTTTAACATATCAACAAATATGGTCGGTAAGTCGTTAGTGTATAATACAAATTTATTAATAACAACTTCATCTATCGATGTAGAATTGAAACGATTGAGAAAAAGGATTGCGACCCGGAAGGAATGATTAATAGACATGTTGAAAATATGAAAAATATAGTCCTGAATATGGGGTTCTGTATTTTAATTAATTTAAATCTTAGACGCAGAAGTTTTTAACATATCAACAAATATGGTCGGTAAGTCGTTAGTGTATAATACAAATTTATTAATAACAACTTCATCTATCGATGTAGAATTGAAACGATTGAGAAAAAGGATTGCGACCCGGAAGGAATGATTAATAGACATGGTGAAAATATGAAAAATGTAGTCCTGAATATGGGGTTCTGTATTTTAATTAATTTAAATCTTAGACGCAGAAGTTTTTAACATATCAACAAATATGGTCGGTAAGTCGTTAGTGTATAATACAAATTTATTAATAACAACTTCATCTATCGATGTAGAATTGAAACGATTGAGAAAAAGGATTGCGACCCGGAAGGAATGATTAATAGACATGGTGAAAATATGAAAAATATAGTCCTGAATATGGGGTTCTGTATTTTATTTAATTTAAATCTTAGACGCAGAAGTTTTTAACATATCAACAAATATGGTCGGTAAGTCGTTAGTGTATAATACAAATTTATTAATAACAACTTCATCTATCGATGTAGAATTGAAACGATTGAGAAAAAGGATTGCGACCCGGAAGGAATGATTAATAGACATGTTGAAAATATGAAAAATATAGTCCTGAATATGGGGTTCTGTATTTTAATTAATTTAAATCTTAGACGCAGAAGTTTTTAACATATCAACAAATATGGTCGGTAAGTCGTTAGTGTATAATACAAATTTATTAATAACAACTTCATCTATCGATGTAGAATTGAAACGATTGAGAAAAAGGATTGCGACCCGGAAGGAATGATTAATAGACATGTTGAAAATATGAAAAATATAGTCCTGAATATGGGGTTCTGTATTTTAATTAATTTAAATCTTAGACGCAGAAGTTTTTAACATATCAACAAATATGGTCGGTAAGTCGTTAGTGTATAATACAAATTTATTAATAACAACTTCATCTATCGATGTAGAATTGAAACGATTGAGAAAAAGGATTGCGACTCGGAAGGAATGATTAATAGACATGGTGAAAATATGAAAAATATAGTCCTGAATATGGGGTTCTGTATTTTAATTAATTTAAATCTTAGACGCAGAAGTTTTTAACATATCAACAAATATGGTCGGTAAGTCGTTAGTGTATAATACAAATTTATTAATAACAACTTCATCTATCGATGTAGAATTGAAACGATTGAGAAAAAGGATTGCGACTCGGAAGGAATGATTAATAGACATGGTGAAAATATGAAAAATATAGTCCTGAATATGGGGTTCTGTATTTTAATTAATTTAAATCTTAGACGCAGAAGTTTTTAACATATCAACAAATATGGTCGGTAAGTCGTTAGTGTATAATACAAATTTATTAATAACAACTTCATCTATCGATGTAGAATTGAAACGATTGAGAAAAAGGATTGCGACCCGGAAGGAATGATTAATAGACATGGTGAAAATATGAAAAATATAGTCCTGAATATGGGGTTCTGTATTTTAATTAATTTAAATCTTAGACGCAGAAGTTTTTAACATATCAACAAATATGGTCGGTAAGTCGTTAGTGTATAATACAAATTTATTAATAACAACTTCATCTATCGATGTAGAATTGAAACGATTGAGAAAAAGGATTGCGACCCGGAAGGAATGATTAATAGACATGTTGAAAATATGAAAAATATAGTCCTGAATATGGGGTTCTGTATTTTAATTAATTTAAATCTTAGACGCAGAAGTTTTTAACATATCAACAAATATGGTCGGTAAGTCGTTAGTGTATAATACAAATTTATTAATAACAACTTCATCTATCGATGTAGAATTGAAACGATTGAGAAAAAGGATTGCGACTCGGAAGGAATGATTAATAGACATAGTCCTGAATATGGGGTTCTGTATTTTAATTAATTTAAATCTTAGACGCAGAAGTTTTTAACATATCAACAAATATGGTCGGTAAGTCGTTAGTGTATAATACAAATTTATTAATAACAACTTCATCTATCGATGTAGAATTGAAACGATTGAGAAAAAGGATTGCGACCCGGAAGGAATGATTAATAGACATGGTGAAAATATGAAAAATATAGTCCTGAATATGGGGTTCTGTATTTTAATTAATTTAAATCTTAGACGCAGAAGTTTTTAACATATCAACAAATATGGTCGGTATGTCGTTAGTGTATAATACAAATTTATTAATAACAACTTCATCTATCGATGTAGAATTGAAACGATTGAGAAAAAGGATTGCGACCCGGAAGGAATGATTAATAGACATGTTGAAAATATGAAAAATATAGTCCTGAATATGGGGTTCTGTATTTTAATTAATTTAAATCTTAGACGCAGAAGTTTTTAACATATCAACAAATATGGTCGGTAAGTCGTTAGTGTATAATACAAATTTATTAATAACAACTTCATCTATCGATGTAGAATTGAAACGATTGAGAAAAAGGATTGCGACTCGGAAGGAATGATTAATAGACATGGTGAAAATATGAAAAATATAGTCCTGAATATGGGGTTCTGTATTTTAATTAATTTAAATCTTAGACGCAGAAGTTTTTAACATATCAACAAATATGGTCGGTAAGTCGTTAGTGTATAATACAAATTTATTAATAACAACTTCATCTATCGATGTAGAATTGAAACGATTGAGAAAAAGGATTGCGACCCGGAAGGAATGATTAATAGACATGGTGAAAATATGAAAAATATAGTCCTGAATATGGGGTTCTGTATTTTATTTAATTTAAATCTTAGACGCAGAAGTTTTTAACATATCAACAAATATGGTCGGTAAGTCGTTAGTGTATAATACAAATTTATTAATAACAACTTCATCTATCGATGTAGAATTGAAACGATTGAGAAAAAGGATTGCGACCCGGAAGGAATGATTAATAGACATGTTGAAAATATGAAAAATATAGTCCTGAATATGGGGTTCTGTATTTTAATTAATTTAAATCTTAGACGCAGAAGTTTTTAACATATCAACAAATATGGTCGGTAAGTCGTTAGTGTATAATACAAATTTATTAATAACAACTTCATCTATCGATGTAGAATTGAAACGATTGAGAAAAAGGATTGCGACCCGGAAGGAATGATTAATAGACATGGTGAAAATATGAAAAATGTAGTCCTGAATATGGGGTTCTGTATTTTAATTAATTTAAATCTTAGACGCAGAAGTTTTTAACATATCAACAAATATGGTCGGTAAGTCGTTAGTGTATAATACAAATTTATTAATAACAACTTCATCTATCGATGTAGAATTGAAACGATTGAGAAAAAGGATTGCGACCCATAAGGAATGATTAATAGACATGGTGAAAATATGTAAAATATAGTCCTGAATATGGGGTTCTGTATTTTAATTAATTTAAATCTTAGACGCAGAAGTTTTTAACATATCAACAAATATGGTCGGTAAGTCGTTAGTGTATAATACAAATTTATTAATAACAACTTCATCTATCGATGTAGAATTGAAACGATTGAGAAAAAGGATTGCGACCCGGAAGGAATGATTAATAGACATGTTGAAAATATGAAAAATATAGTCCTGAATATGGGGTTCTGTATTTTAATTAATTTAAATCTTAGACGCAGAAGTTTTTAACATATCAACAAATATGGTCGGTAAGTCGTTAGTGTATAATACAAATTTATTAATAACAACTTCATCTATCGATGTAGAATTGAAACGATTGAGAAAAAGAATTGCGACTCGGAAGGAATGATTAATAGACATGGTGAAAATATGAAAAATATAGTCCTGAATATGGGGTTCTGTATTTTAATTAATTTAAATCTTAGACGCAGAAGTTTTTAACATATCAACAAATATGGTCGGTAAGTCGTTAGTGTATAATACAAATTTATTAATAACAACTTCATCTATCGATGTAGAATTGAAACGATTGAGAAAAAGGATTGCGACCCGGAAGGAATGATTAATAGACATGTTGAAAATATGAAAAATATAGTCCTGAATATGGGGTTCTGTATTTTAATTAATTTAAATCTTAGACGCAGAAGTTTTTAACATATCAACAAATATGGTCGGTAAGTCGTTAGTGTATAATACAAATTTATTAATAACAACTTCATCTATCGATGTAGAATTGAAACGATTGAGAAAAAGGATTGCGACCCGGAAGGAATGATTAATAGACATGGTGAAAATATGAAAAATGTAGTCCTGAATATGGGGTTCTGTATTTTAATTAATTTAAATCTTAGACGCAGAAGTTTTTAACATATCAACAAATATGGTCGGTAAGTCGTTAGTGTATAATACAAATTTATTAATAACAACTTCATCTATCGATGTAGAATTGAAACGATTGAGAAAAAGGATTGCGACCCATAAGGAATGATTAATAGACATGGTGAAAATATGTAAAATATAGTCCTGAATATGGGGTTCTGTATTTTAATTAATTTAAATCTTAGACGCAGAAGTTTTTAACATATCAACAAATATGGTCGGTAAGTCGTTAGTGTATAATACAAATTTATTAATAACAACTTCATCTATCGATGTAGAATTGAAACGATTGAGAAAAAGGATTGCGACCCGGAAGGAATGATTAATAGACATGTTGAAAATATGAAAAATATAGTCCTGAATATGGGGTTCTGTATTTTAATTAATTTAAATCTTAGACGCAGAAGTTTTTAACATATCAACAAATATGGTCGGTAAGTCGTTAGTGTATAATACAAATTTATTAATAACAACTTCATCTATCGATGTAGAATTGAAACGATTGAGAAAAAGGATTGCGACCCGGAAGGAATGATTAAGAGACATGTTGAAAATATGAAAAATATAGTCCTGAATATGGGGTTCTGTATTTTAATTAATTTAAATCTTAGACGCAGAAGTTTTTAACATATCAACAAATATGGTCGGTAAGTCGTTAGTGTATAATACAAATTTATTAATAACAACTTCATCTATCGATGTAGAATTGAAACGATTGAGAAAAAGGATTGCGACCCGGAAGGAATGATTAATAGACATGGTGAAAATATGAAAAATATAGTCCTGAATATGGGGTTCTGTATTTTAATTAATTTAAATCTTAGACGCAGAAGTTTTTAACATATCAACAAATATGGTCGGTAAGTCGTTAGTGTATAATACAAATTTATTAATAACAACTTCATCTATCGATGTAGAATTGTAACGATTGAGAAAAAGGATTGCGACCCGGAAGGAATGATTAATAGACATGTTGAAAATATGAAAAATATAGTCCTGAATATGGGGTTCTGTATTTTAATTAATTTAAATCTTAGACGCAGAAGTTTTGAACATATCAACAAATATGGTCGGTAAGTCGTTAGTGTATAATACAAATTTATTAATAACAACTTCATCTATCGATGTAGAATTGAAACGATTGAGAAAAAAGATTGCGACTCGGAAGGAATGATTAATAGACATGTTGAGAATATGAATAATATAGTCCTGAATATGGGGTTCTGTAATTTAATTAATTTAAATCTTAGACGCAGAAGTTTTTAACATATCAACAAATATGGTCGGTAAGTCGTTAGTGTATAATACAAATTTATTAATAACAACTTCATCTGATGATGTAGAATTGAAACGATTGAGAAAAAGGATTGCGACCCGGAAGGAATGATTAATAGACATGGTGAAAGTATGAAAAATATAGTCCTGAATATGGGGTTCTGTATTTTAATTAATTTAAATCTTAGACGCAGAAGTTTTTAACATATCAACAAATATGGTCGGTAAGTCGTTAGTGTATAATACAAATTTATTAATAACAACTTCATCTGATGATGTAGAATTGAAACGATTGAGAAAAAGGATTGCGACCCGGAAGGAATGATTAATAGACATGGTGAAAATATGAAAAATATAGTCCTGAATATGGGGTTCTGTATTTTAATTAATTTAAATCTTAGACGCAGAAGTTTTTAACATATCAACAAATATGGTCGGTAAGTCGTTAGTGTATCATACAAATTTATTAATAACAACTTCATCTAATGATGTTAAATTGAAACGATTGAGAAAAAGGATTGCGACCCGGAAGGAATGATTAATAGACATGGTGAAAATATGAAAAATATGGTCCTGAATATGGGGTTCTGTATTTTAATTAATTTAAATCTTAGACGCAGAAGTTTTTAACATATCAACAAATATGGTCGGTAAGTCGTTAGTGTATAATACAAATTTATTAATAACAACTTCATCTATCGATGTAGAATTGAAACGATTGAGAAAAAGGATTGCGACCCGGAAGGAATGATTAATAGACATGGTGAAAATATGAAAAATGTAGTCCTGAATATGGGGTTCTGTATTTTAATTAATTTAAATCTTAGACGCAGAAGTTTTTAACATATCAACAAATATGGTCGGTAAGTCGTTAGTGTATAATACAAATTTATTAATAACAACTTCATCTATCAATGTAGAATTGAAACGATTGAGAAAAAGGATTGCGACCCGGAAGGAATGATTAATAGACATGTTGAAAATATGAAAAATATAGTCCTGAATATGGGGTTCTGTATTTTAATTAATTTAAATCTTAGACGCAGAAGTTTTTAACATATCAACAAATATGGTCGGTAAGTCGTTAGTGTATAATACAAATTTATTAATAACAACTTCATCTATCGATGTAGAATTGAAACGATTGAGAAAAAGGATTGCGACCCGGAAGGAATGATTAATAGACATGGTGAAAATATGAAAAATGTAGTCCTGAATATGGGGTTCTGTATTTTAATTAATTTAAATCTTAGACGCAGAAGTTTTTAACATATCAACAAATATGGTCGGTAAGTCGTTAGTGTATAATACAAATTTATTAATAACAACTTCATCTATCAATGTAGAATTGAAACGATTGAGAAAAAAGATTGCGACCCGGAAGGAATGATTAATAGACATGGTGAAAATATGAATAATATAGTCCTGAATATGGGGTTCTGTAATTTAATTAATTTAAATCTTAGACGCAGAAGTTTTTAACATATCAACAAATATGGTCGGTAAGTCGTTAGTGTATAATACAAATTTATTAATAACAACTTCATCTAATGATGTAGAATTGAAACGATTGAGAAAAAAGATTGCGACCCGGAAGGAATGATTAATAGACATGGTGAAAATATGAATAATATAGTCCTGAATATGGGGTTCTGTAATTTAATTAATTTAAATCTTAGACGCAGAAGTTTTTAACATATCAACAAATATGGTCGGTAAGTCGTTAGTGTATAATACAAATTTATTAATAACAACTTCATCTATCGATGTAGAATTGAAACGATTGAGAAAAAAGATTGCGACCCGGAAGGAATGATTAATAGACATGGTGAAAATATGAATAATATAGTCCTGAATATGGGGTTCTGTAATTTAATTAATTTAAATCTTAGACGCAGAAGTTTTTAACATATCAACAAATATGGTCGGTAAGTCGTTAGTGTATAATACAAATTTATTAATAACAACTTCATCTAATGATGTAGAATTGAAACGATTGAGAAAAAAGATTGCGACCCGGAAGGAATGATTAATAGACATGGTGAAAATATGAATAATATAGTCCTGAATATGGGGTTCTGTAATTTAATTAATTTAAATCTTAGACGCAGAAGTTTTTAACATATCAACAAATATGGTCGGTAAGTCGTTAGTGTATAATACAAATTTATTAATAACAACTTCATCTATCAATGTAGAATTGAAACGATTGAGAAAAAAAATTGCGACCCGGAAGGAATGATTAATAGACATGGTGAAAATATGAATAATATAGTCCTGAATATGGGGTTCTGTAATTTAATTAATTTAAATCTTAGACGCAGAAGTTTTTAACATATCAACAAATATGGTCGGTAAGTCGTTAGTGTATAATACAAATTTATTAATAACAACTTCATCTATCGATGTAGAATTGAAACGATTGAGAAAAAGGATTGCGACCCGGAAGGAATGATTAATAGACATGGTGAAAATATGAAAAATGTAGTCCTGAATATGGGGTTCTGTATTTTAATTAATTTAAATCTTAGACGCAGAAGTTTTTAACATATCAACAAATATGGTCGGTAAGTCGTTAGTGTATAATACAAATTTATTAATAACAACTTCATCTATCGATGTAGAATTGAAACGATTGAGAAAAAGGATTGCGACTCGGAAGGAATGATTAATAGACATAGTCCTGAATATGGGGTTCTGTATTTTAATTAATTTAAATCTTAGACGCAGAAGTTTTTAACATATCAACAAATATGGTCGGTAAGTCGTTAGTGTATAATACAAATTTATTAATAACAACTTCATCTATCGATGTAGAATTGAAACGATTGAGAAAAAGGATTGCGACCCGGAAGGAATGATTAATAGACATGGTGAAAATATGAAAAATATAGTCCTGAATATGGGGTTCTGTATTTTAATTAATTTAAATCTTAGACGCAGAAGTTTTTAACATATCAACAAATATGGTCGGTAAGTCGTTAGTGTATAATACAAATTTATTAATAACAACTTCATCTAATGATGTAGAATTGAAACGATTGAGAAAAAGGATTGCGGCCCGGAAGGAATGATTAATAGACATGGTGAAAGTATGAAAAATATAGTCCTGAATATGGGGTTCTGTATTTTAATTAATTTAAATCTTAGACGCAGAAGTTTTTAACATATCAACAAATATGGTCGGTAAGTCGTTAGTGTATCATACAAATTTATTAATAACAACTTCATCTAATGATGTTAAATTGAAACGATTGAGAAAAAGGATTGCGACCCGGAAGGAATGATTAATAGACATGGTGAAAATATGAAAAATATGGTCCTGAATATGGGGTTCTGTATTTTAATTAATTTAAATCTTAGACGCAGAAGTTTTTAACATATCAACAAATATGGTCGGTAAGTCGTTAGTGTATAATACAAATTTATTAATAACAACTTCATCTGATGATGTAGAATTGAAACGATTGAGAAAAAGGATTGCGACCCGGAAGGAATGATTAATAGACATGTTGAAAATATGAAAAATATAGTCCTGAATATGGGGTTCTGTATTTTAATTAATTTAAATCTTAGACGCAGAAGTTTTTAACATATCAACAAATATGGTCGGTAAGTCGTTAGTGTATAATACAAATTTATTAATAACAACTTCATCTATCGATGTAGAATTGAAACGATTGAGAAAAAGGATTGCGACTCGGAAGGAATGATTAATAGACATGGTGAAAATATGAAAAATATAGTCCTGAATATGGGGTTCTGTATTTTAATTAATTTAAATCTTAGACGCAGAAGTTTTTAACATATCAACAAATATGGTCGGTAAGTCGTTAGTGTATAATACAAATTTATTAATAACAACTTCATCTATCGATGTAGAATTGAAACGATTGAGAAAAAGGATTGCGACTCGGAAGGAATGATTAATAGACATGGTGAAAATATGAAAAATATAGTCCTGAATATGGGGTTCTGTATTTTAATTAATTTAAATCTTAGACGCAGAAGTTTTTAACATATCAACAAATATGGTCGGTAAGTCGTTAGTGTATAATACAAATTTATTAATAACAACTTCATCTGATGATGTAGAATTGAAACGATTGAGAAAAAGGATTGCGACCCGGAAGGAATGATTAATAGACATGGTGAAAATATGAAAAATATGGTCCTGAATATGGGGTTCTGTATTTTAATTAATTTAAATCTTAGACGCAGAAGTTTTTAACATATCAACAAATATGGTCGGTAAGTCGTTAGTGTATAATACAAATTTATTAATAACAACTTCATCTGATGATGTAGAATTGAAACGATTGAGAAAAAGGATTGCGACCCGGAAGGAATGATTAATAGACATGTTGAAAATATGAAAAATATAGTCCTGAATATGGGGTTCTGTATTTTAATTAATTTAAATCTTAGACGCAGAAGTTTTTAACATATCAACAAATATGGTCGGTAAGTCGTTAGTGTATAATACAAATTTATTAATAACAACTTCATCTATCGATGTAGAATTGAAACGATTGAGAAAAAGGATTGCGACTCGGAAGGAATGATTAATAGACATGGTGAAAATATGAAAAATATAGTCCTGAATATGGGGTTCTGTATTTTAATTAATTTAAATCTTAGACGCAGAAGTTTTTAACATATCAACAAATATGGTCGGTAAGTCGTTAGTGTATAATACAAATTTATTAATAACAACTTCATCTATCGATGTAGAATTGAAACGATTGAGAAAAAGGATTGCGACCCGGAAGGAATGATTAATAGACATGGTGAAAATATGAAAAATATAGTCCTGAATATGGGGTTCTGTATTTTAATTAATTTAAATCTTAGACGCAGAAGTTTTTAACATATCAACAAATATGGTCGGTAAGTCGTTAGTGTATAATACAAATTTATTAATAACAACTTCATCTATCGATGTAGAATTGAAACGATTGAGAAAAAGGATTGCGACCCGGAAGGAATGATTAATAGACATGTTGAAAATATGAAAAATATAGTCCTGAATATGGGGTTCTGTATTTTAATTAATTTAAATCTTAGACGCAGAAGTTTTTAACATATCAACAAATATGGTCGGTAAGTCGTTAGTGTATAATACAAATTTATTAATAACAACTTCATCTATCGATGTAGAATTGAAACGATTGAGAAAAAGGATTGCGACCCGGAAGGAATGATTAATAGACATGGTGAAAATATGAAAAATGTAGTCCTGAATATGGGGTTCTGTATTTTAATTAATTTAAATCTTAGACGCAGAAGTTTTTAACATATCAACAAATATGGTCGGTAAGTCGTTAGTGTATAATACAAATTTATTAATAACAACTTCATCTATCGATGTAGAATTGAAACGATTGAGAAAAAAGATTGCGACCCGGAAGGAATGATTAATAGACATGGTGAAAATATGAATAATATAGTCCTGAATATGGGGTTCTGTAATTTAATTAATTTAAATCTTAGACGCAGAAGTTTTTAACATATCAACAAATATGGTCGGTAAGTCGTTAGTGTATCATACAAATTTATTAATAACAACTTCATCTAATGATGTAGAATTGAAACGATTGAGAAAAAGGATTGCGACCCGGAAGGAATGATTAATAGACATGGTGAAAATATGAATAATATAGTCCTGAATATGGGGTTCTGTAATTTAATTAATTTAAATCTTAGACGCAGAAGTTTTTAACATATCAACAAATATGGTCGGTAAGTCGTTAGTGTATAATACAAATTTATTAATAACAACTTCATCTATCGATGTAGAATTGAAACGATTGAGAAAAAGGATTGCGACCCGGAAGGAATGATTAATAGACATGGTGAAAATATGAAAAATATAGTCCTGAATATGGGGTTCTGTATTTTAATTAATTTAAATCTTAGACGCAGAAGTTTTTAACATATCAACAAATATGGTCGGTAAGTCGTTAGTGTATAATACAAATTTATTAATAACAACTTCATCTATCGATGTAGAATTGAAACGATTGAGAAAAAGGATTGCGACCCGGAAGGAATGATTAATAGACATGGTGAAAATATGAAAAATATGGTCCTGAATATGGGGTTCTGTATTTTAATTAATTTAAATCTTAGACGCAGAAGTTTTTAACATATCAACAAATATGGTCGGTAAGTCGTTAGTGTATAATACAAATTTATTAATAACAACTTCATCTATCGATGTAGAATTGAAACGATTGAGAAAAAGGATTGCGACCCGGAAGGAATGATTAATAGACATGTTGAAAATATGAAAAATATAGTCCTGAATATGGGGTTCTGTATTTTAATTAATTTAAATCTTAGACGCAGAAGTTTTTAACATATCAACAAATATGGTCGGTAAGTCGTTAGTGTATAATACAAATTTATTAATAACAACTTCATCTATTGATGTAGAATTGAAACGATTGAGAAAAAGGATTGCGACTCGGAAGGAATGATTAATAGACATGGTGAAAATATGAAAAATATAGTCCTGAATATGGGGTTCTGTATTTTAATTAATTTAAATCTTAGACGCAGAAGTTTTTAACATATCAACAAATATGGTCGGTAAGTCGTTAGTGTATAATACAAATTTATTAATAACAACTTCATCTATCGATGTAGAATTGAAACGATTGAGAAAAAGGATTGCGACCCGGAAGGAATGATTAATAGACATGGTGAAAATATGAAAAATATAGTCCTGAATATGGGGTTCTGTATTTTAATTAATTTAAATCTTAGACGCAGAAGTTTTTAACATATCAACAAATATGGTCGGTAAGTCGTTAGTGTATAATACAAATTTATTAATAACAACTTCATCTATCGATGTAGAATTGAAACGATTGAGAAAAAGGATTGCGACCCGGAAGGAATGATTAATAGACATGTTGAAAATATGAAAAATCTAGTCCTGAATATGGGGTTCTGTATTTTAATTAATTTAAATCTTAGACGCAGAAGTTTTTAACATATCAACAAATATGGTCGGTAAGTCGTTAGTGTATAATACAAATTTATTAATAACAACTTCATCTATCGATGTGGAATTGAAACGATTGAGAAAAAGGATTGCGACTCGGAAGGAATGATTAATAGACATAGTCCTGAATATGGGGTTCTGTATTTTAATTAATTTAAATCTTAGACGCAGAAGTTTTTAACATATCAACAAATATGGTCGGTAAGTCGTTAGTGTATAATACAAATTTATTAATAACAACTTCATCTATCGATGTAGAATTGAAACGATTGAGAAAAAGGATTGCGACCCGGAAGGAATGATTAATAGACATGGTGAAAATATGAAAAATATAGTCCTGAATATGGGGTTCTGTATTTTAATTAATTTAAATCTTAGACGCAGAAGTTTTTAACATATCAACAAATATGGTCGGTAAGTCGTTAGTGTATAATACAAATTTATTAATAACAACTTCATCTAGCGATGTAGAATTGAAACGATTGAGAAAAAGGATTGCGACTCGGAAGGAATGATTAATAGACATGGTGAAAATATGAAAAATATAGTCCTGAATATGGGGTTCTGTATTTTATTTAATTTAAATCTTAGACGCAGAAGTTTTTAACATATCAACAAATATGGTCGGTAAGTCGTTAGTGTATAATACAAATTTATTAATAACAACTTCATCTATCGATGTAGAATTGAAACGATTGAGAAAAAGGATTGCGACCCGGAAGGAATGATTAATAGACATGTTGAAAATATGAAAAATATAGTCCTGAATATGGGGTTCTGTATTTTAATTAATTTAAATCTTAGACGCAGAAGTTTTTAACATATCAACAAATATGGTCGGTAAGTCGTTAGTGTATAATACAAATTTATTAATAACAACTTCATCTATCGATGTAGAATTGAAACGATTGAGAAAAAGGATTGCGACCCGGAAGGAATGATTAATAGACATGGTGAAAATATGAAAAATGTAGTCCTGAATATGGGGTTCTGTATTTTAATTAATTTAAATCTTAGACGCAGAAGTATTTAACATATCAACAAATATGGTCGGTAAGTCGTTAGTGTATAATACAAATTTATTAATAACAACTTCATCTATCGATGTACAATTGAAACGATTGAGAAAAAGGATTGCGACCCATAAGGAATGATTAATAGACATGGTGAAAATATGTAAAATATAGTCCTGAATATGGGGTTCTGTATTTTAATTAATTTAAATCTTAGACGCAGAAGTTTTTAACATATCAACAAATATGGTCGGTAAGTCGTTAGTGTATAATACAAATTTATTAATAACAACTTCATCTATCGATGTAGAATTGAAACGATTGAGAAAAAGGATTGCGACCCGGAAGGAATGATTAATAGACATGTTGAAAATATGAAAAATATAGTCCTGAATATGGGGTTCTGTATTTTAATTAATTTAAATCTTAGACGCAGAAGTTTTTAACATATCAACAAATATGGTCGGTAAGTCGTTAGTGTATAATACAAATTTATTAATAACAACTTCATCTATCGATGTAGAATTGAAACGATTGAGAAAAAGGATTGCGACCCGGAAGGAATGATTAATAGACATGGTGAAAATATGAAAAATGTAGTCCTGAATATGGGGTTCTGTATTTTAATTAATTTAAATCTTAGACGCAGAAGTTTTTAACATATCAACAAATATGGTCGGTAAGTCGTTAGTGTATAATACAAATTTATTAATAACAACTTCATCTATCGATGTAGAATTGAAACGATTGAGAAAAAGGATTGCGACTCGGAAGGAATGATTAATAGACATGGTGAAAATATGAAAAATATAGTCCTGAATATGGGGTTCTGTATTTTAATTAATTTAAATCTTAGACGCAGAAGTTTTTAACATATCAACAAATATGGTCGGTAAGTCGTTAGTGTATAATACAAATTTATTAATAACAACTTCATCTATCGATGTAGAATTGAAACGATTGAGAAAAAGGATTGCGACCCGGAAGGAATGATTAATAGACATGGTGAAAATATGAAAAATATAGTCCTGAATATGGGGTTCTGTATTTTAATTAATTTAAATCTTAGACGCAGAAGTTTTTAACATATCAACAAATATGGTCGGTAAGTCGTTAGTGTATAATACAAATTTATTAATAACAACTTCATCTATCGATGTAGAATTGAAACGATTGAGAAAAAGGATTGCGACCCGGAAGGAATGATTAATAGACATGTTGAAAATATGAAAAATATAGTCCTGAATATGGGGTTCTGTATTTTAATTAATTTAAATCTTAGACGCAGAAGTTTTTAACATATCAACAAATATGGTCGGTAAGTCGTTAGTGTATAATACAAATTTATTAATAACAACTTCATCTATCGATGTAGAATTGAAACGATTGAGAAAAAGGATTGCGACCCGGAAGGAATGATTAATAGACATGGTGAAAATATGAAAAATGTAGTCCTGAATATGGGGTTCTGTATTTTAATTAATTTAAATCTTAGACGCAGAAGTTTTTAACATATCAACAAATATGGTCGGTAAGTCGTTAGTGTATAATACAAATTTATTAATAACAACTTCATCTATCGATGTAGAATTGAAACGATTGAGAAAAAAGATTGCGACCCGGAAGGAATGATTAATAGACATGGTGAAAATATGAATAATATAGTCCTGAATATGGGGTTCTGTAATTTAATTAATTTAAATCTTAGACGCAGAAGTTTTTAACATATCAACAAATATGGTCGGTAAGTCGTTAGTGTATCATACAAATTTATTAATAACAACTTCATCTAATGATGTAGAATTGAAACGATTGAGAAAAAGGATTGCGACCCGGAAGGAATGATTAATAGACATGGTGAAAATATGAATAATATAGTCCTGAATATGGGGTTCTGTAATTTAATTAATTTAAATCTTAGACGCAGAAGTTTTTAACATATCAACAAATATGGTCGGTAAGTCGTTAGTGTATAATACAAATTTATTAATAACAACTTCATCTATCGATGTAGAATTGAAACGATTGAGAAAAAGGATTGCGACCCGGAAGGAATGATTAATAGACATGGTGAAAATATGAAAAATATAGTCCTGAATATGGGGTTCTGTATTTTAATTAATTTAAATCTTAGACGCAGAAGTTTTTAACATATCAACAAATATGGTCGGTAAGTCGTTAGTGTATAATACAAATTTATTAATAACAACTTCATCTATCGATGTAGAATTGAAACGATTGAGAAAAAGGATTGCGACCCGGAAGGAATGATTAATAGACATGGTGAAAATATGAAAAATATGGTCCTGAATATGGGGTTCTGTATTTTAATTAATTTAAATCTTAGACGCAGAAGTTTTTAACATATCAACAAATATGGTCGGTAAGTCGTTAGTGTATAATACAAATTTATTAATAACAACTTCATCTATCGATGTAGAATTGAAACGATTGAGAAAAAGGATTGCGACCCGGAAGGAATGATTAATAGACATGTTGAAAATATGAAAAATATAGTCCTGAATATGGGGTTCTGTATTTTAATTAATTTAAATCTTAGACGCAGAAGTTTTTAACATATCAACAAATATGGTCGGTAAGTCGTTAGTGTATAATACAAATTTATTAATAACAACTTCATCTATTGATGTAGAATTGAAACGATTGAGAAAAAGGATTGCGACTCGGAAGGAATGATTAATAGACATGGTGAAAATATGAAAAATATAGTCCTGAATATGGGGTTCTGTATTTTAATTAATTTAAATCTTAGACGCAGAAGTTTTTAACATATCAACAAATATGGTCGGTAAGTCGTTAGTGTATAATACAAATTTATTAATAACAACTTCATCTATCGATGTAGAATTGAAACGATTGAGAAAAAGGATTGCGACCCGGAAGGAATGATTAATAGACATGGTGAAAATATGAAAAATATAGTCCTGAATATGGGGTTCTGTATTTTAATTAATTTAAATCTTAGACGCAGAAGTTTTTAACATATCAACAAATATGGTCGGTAAGTCGTTAGTGTATAATACAAATTTATTAATAACAACTTCATCTATCGATGTAGAATTGAAACGATTGAGAAAAAGGATTGCGACCCGGAAGGAATGATTAATAGACATGTTGAAAATATGAAAAATCTAGTCCTGAATATGGGGTTCTGTATTTTAATTAATTTAAATCTTAGACGCAGAAGTTTTTAACATATCAACAAATATGGTCGGTAAGTCGTTAGTGTATAATACAAATTTATTAATAACAACTTCATCTATCGATGTGGAATTGAAACGATTGAGAAAAAGGATTGCGACTCGGAAGGAATGATTAATAGACATAGTCCTGAATATGGGGTTCTGTATTTTAATTAATTTAAATCTTAGACGCAGAAGTTTTTAACATATCAACAAATATGGTCGGTAAGTCGTTAGTGTATAATACAAATTTATTAATAACAACTTCATCTATCGATGTAGAATTGAAACGATTGAGAAAAAGGATTGCGACCCGGAAGGAATGATTAATAGACATGGTGAAAATATGAAAAATATAGTCCTGAATATGGGGTTCTGTATTTTAATTAATTTAAATCTTAGACGCAGAAGTTTTTAACATATCAACAAATATGGTCGGTAAGTCGTTAGTGTATAATACAAATTTATTAATAACAACTTCATCTAGCGATGTAGAATTGAAACGATTGAGAAAAAGGATTGCGACTCGGAAGGAATGATTAATAGACATGGTGAAAATATGAAAAATATAGTCCTGAATATGGGGTTCTGTATTTTATTTAATTTAAATCTTAGACGCAGAAGTTTTTAACATATCAACAAATATGGTCGGTAAGTCGTTAGTGTATAATACAAATTTATTAATAACAACTTCATCTATCGATGTAGAATTGAAACGATTGAGAAAAAGGATTGCGACCCGGAAGGAATGATTAATAGACATGTTGAAAATATGAAAAATATAGTCCTGAATATGGGGTTCTGTATTTTAATTAATTTAAATCTTAGACGCAGAAGTTTTTAACATATCAACAAATATGGTCGGTAAGTCGTTAGTGTATAATACAAATTTATTAATAACAACTTCATCTATCGATGTAGAATTGAAACGATTGAGAAAAAGGATTGCGACCCGGAAGGAATGATTAATAGACATGGTGAAAATATGAAAAATGTAGTCCTGAATATGGGGTTCTGTATTTTAATTAATTTAAATCTTAGACGCAGAAGTATTTAACATATCAACAAATATGGTCGGTAAGTCGTTAGTGTATAATACAAATTTATTAATAACAACTTCATCTATCGATGTACAATTGAACCGATTGAGAAAAAGGATTGCGACCCATAAGGAATGATTAATAGACATGGTGAAAATATGTAAAATATAGTCCTGAATATGGGGTTCTGTATTTTAATTAATTTAAATCTTAGACGCAGAAGTTTTTAACATATCAACAAATATGGTCGGTAAGTCGTTAGTGTATAATACAAATTTATTAATAACAACTTCATCTATCGATGTAGAATTGAAACGATTGAGAAAAAGGATTGCGACCCGGAAGGAATGATTAATAGACATGTTGAAAATATGAAAAATATAGTCCTGAATATGGGGTTCTGTATTTTAATTAATTTAAATCTTAGACGCAGAAGTTTTTAACATATCAACAAATATGGTCGGTAAGTCGTTAGTGTATAATACAAATTTATTAATAACAACTTCATCTATCGATGTAGAATTGAAACGATTGAGAAAAAGGATTGCGACCCGGAAGGAATGATTAATAGACATGGTGAAAATATGAAAAATGTAGTCCTGAATATGGGGTTCTGTATTTTAATTAATTTAAATCTTAGACGCAGAAGTTTTTAACATATCAACAAATATGGTCGGTAAGTCGTTAGTGTATAATACAAATTTATTAATAACAACTTCATCTATCGATGTAGATTTGAAACGATTGAGAAAAAAGATTGCGACCCGGAAGGAATGATTAATAGACATGGTGAAAATATGAATAATATAGTCCTGAATATGGGGTTCTGTAATTTAATTAATTTAAATCTTAGACGCAGAAGTTTTTAACATATCAACAAATATGGTCGGTAAGTCGTTAGTGTATAATACAAATTTATTAATAACAACTTCATCTGATGATGTAGAATTGAAACGATTGAGAAAAAGGATTGCGACCCGGAAGGAATGATTAATAGACATGGTGAAAATATGAAAAATATGGTCCTGAATATGGGGTTCTGTATTTTAATTAATTTAAATCTTAGACCCAGAAGTTTTTAACATATCAACAAATATGGTCGGTAAGTCGTTAGTGTATAATACAAATTTATTAATAACAACTTCATCTGATGATGTAGAATTGAAACGATTGAGAAAAAGGATTGCGACCCGGAAGGAATGATTAATAGACATGTTGAAAATATGAAAAATATAGTCCTGAATATGGGGTTCTGTATTTTAATTAATTTAAATCTTAGACGCAGAAGTTTTTAACATATCAACAAATATGGTCGGTAAGTCGTTAGTGTATAATACAAATTTATTAATAACAACTTCATCTATCGATGTAGAATTGAAACGATTGAGAAAAAGGATTGCGACTCGGAAGGAATGATTAATAGACATGGTGAAAATATGAAAAATATAGTCCTGAATATGGGGTTCTGTATTTTAATTAATTTAAATCTTAGACGCAGAAGTTTTTAACATATCAACAAATATGGTCGGTAAGTCGTTAGTGTATAATACAAATTTATTAATAACAACTTCATCTATCGATGTAGAATTGAAACGATTGAGAAAAAGGATTGCGACCCGGAAGGAATGATTAATAGACATGGTGAAAATATGAAAAATATAGTCCTGAATATGGGGTTCTGTATTTTAATTAATTTAAATCTTAGACGCAGAAGTTTTTAACATATCAACAAATATGGTCGGTAAGTCGTTAGTGTATAATACAAATTTATTAATAACAACTTCATCTATCGATGTAGAATTGAAACGATTGAGAAAAAGGATTGCGACCCGGAAGGAATGATTAATAGACATGTTGAAAATATGAAAAATATAGTCCTGAATATGGGGTTCTGTATTTTAATTAATTTAAATCTTAGACGCAGAAGTTTTTAACATATCAACAAATATGGTCGGTAAGTCGTTAGTGTATAATACAAATTTATTAATAACAACTTCATCTATCGATGTAGAATTGAAACGATTGAGAAAAAGGATTGCGACTCGGAAGGAATGATTAATAGACATGGTGAAAATATGAAAAATATAGTCCTGAATATGTGGTTCTGTATTTTAATTAATTTAAATCTTAGACGCAGAAGTTTTTAACATATCAACAAATATGGTCGGTAAGTCGTTAGTGTATAATACAAATTTATTAAGAACAACTTCATCTAATGATGTAGAATTGAAACGATTGAGAAAAAGGATTGCGGCCCGGAAGGAATGATTAATAGACATGGTGAAAGTATGAAAAATATAGTCCTGAATATGGGGTTCTGTATTTTAATTAATTTAAATCTTAGACGCAGAAGTTTTTAACATATCAACAAATATGGTCGGTAAGTCTTTAGTGTATCATACAAATTTATTAATAACAACTTCATCTAATGATGTTAAATTGAAACGATTGAGAAAAAGGATTGCGACCCGGAAGGAATGATTAATAGACATGGTGAAAATATGAAAAATATGGTCCTGAATATGGGGTTCTGTATTTTAATTAATTTAAATCTTAGACGCAGAAGTTTTTAACATATCAACAAATATGGTCGGTAAGTCGTTAGTGTATAATACAAATTTATTAATAACAACTTCATCTGATGATGTAGAATTGAAACGATTGAGAAAAAGGATTGCGACCCGGAAGGAATGATTAATAGACATGGTGAAAATATCAAAAATATGGTCCTGAATATGGGGTTCTGTATTTTAATTAATTTAAATCTTAGACGCAGAAGATTTTAACATATCAACAAATATGGTCGGTAAGTCGTTAGTGTATAATACAAATTTATTAATAACAACTTCATCTGATGATGTAGAATTGAAACGATTGAGAAAAAGGATTGCGACCCGGAAGGAATGATTAATAGACATGGTGAAAGTATGAAAAATATAGTCCTGAATATGGGGTTCTGTATTTTAATTAATTTAAATCTTAGACGCAGAAGTTTTTAACATATCAACAAATATGGTCGGTAAGTCGTTAGTGTATAATACAAATTTATTAATAACAACTTCATCTGATGATGTAGAATTGAAACGATTGAGAAAAAGGATTGCGACCCGGAAGGAATGATTAATAGACATGGTGAAAATATGAAAAATATAGTCCTGAATATGGGGTTCTGTATTTTAATTAATTTAAATCTTAGACGCAGAAGTTTTTAACATATCAACAAATATGGTCGGTAAGTCGTTAGTGTATCATACAAATTTATTAATAACAACTTCATCTAATGATGTTAAATTGAAACGATTGAGAAAAAGGATTGCGACTCGGAAGGAATGATTAATAGACATGGTGAAAATATGAAAAATATGGTCCTGAATATGGGGTTCTGTATTTTAATTAATTTAAATCTTAGACGCAGAAGTTTTTAACATATCAACAAATATGGTCGGTAAGTCGTTAGTGTATCATACAAATTTATTAATAACAACTTCATCTAATGATGTTAAATTGAAACGATTGAGAAAAAGGATTGCGACCCGGAAGGAATGATTAATAGACATCGTGAAAATATGAAAAATATGGTCCTGAATATGGGGTTCTGTATTTTAATTAATTTAAATCTTAGACGCAGAAGTTTTTAACATATCAACAAATATGGTCGGTAAGTCGTTAGTGTATAATACAAATTTATTAATAACAACTTCATCTGATGATGTAGAATTGAAACGATTGAGAAAAAGGATTGCGACCCGGAAGGAATGATTAATAGACATGTTGAAAATATGAAAAATATAGTCCTGAATATGGGGTTCTGTATTTTAATTAATTTAAATCTTAGACGCAGAAGTTTTTAACATATCAACAAATATGGTCGGTAAGTCGTTAGTGTATAATACAAATTTATTAATAACAACTTCATCTATCGATGTAGAATTGAAACGATTGAGAAAAAGGATTGCGACTCGGAAGGAATGATTAATAGACATGGTGAAAATATGAAAAATATAGTCCTGAATATGGGGTTCTGTATTTTAATTAATTTAAATCTTAGACGCAGAAGTTTTTAACATATCAACAAATATGGTCGGTAAGTCGTTAGTGTATAATACAAATTTATTAATAACAACTTCATCTATCGATGTAGAATTGAAACGATTGAGAAAAAGGATTGCGACCCGGAAGGAATGATTAATAGACATGGTGAAAATATGAAAAATGTAGTCCTGAATATGGGGTTCTGTATTTTAATTAATTTAAATCTTAGACGCAGAAGTTTTTAACATATCAACAAATATGGTCGGTAAGTCGTTAGTGTATAATACAAATTTATTAATAACAACTTCATCTATCGATGTAGAATTGAAACGATTGAGAAAAAAGATTGCGACCCGGAAGGAATGATTAATAGACATGGTGAAAATATGAATAATATAGTCCTGAATATGGGGTTCTGTAATTTAATTAATTTAAATCTTAGACGCAGAAGTTTTTAACATATCAACAAATATGGTCGGTAAGTCGTTAGTGTATAATACAAATTTATTAATAACAACTTCATCTGATGATGTAGAATTGAAACGATTGAGAAAAAGGATTGCGACCCGGAAGGAATGATTAATAGACATGGTGAAAATATGAAAAATATGGTCCTGAATATGGGGTTCTGTATTTTAATTAATTTAAATCTTAGACGCAGAAGTTTTTAACATATCAACAAATATGGTCGGTAAGTCGTTAGTGTATAATACAAATTTATTAATAACAACTTCATCTGATGATGTAGAATTGAAACGATTGAGAAAAAGGATTGCGACCCGGAAGGAATGATTAATAGACATGTTGAAAATATGAAAAATATAGTCCTGAATATGGGGTTCTGTATTTTAATTAATTTAAATCTTAGACGCAGAAGTTTTTAACATATCAACAAATATGGTCGGTAAGTCGTTAGTGTATAATACAAATTTATTAATAACAACTTCATCTATCGATGTAGAATTGAAACGATTGAGAAAAAGGATTGCGACTCGGAAGGAATGATTAATAGACATGGTGAAAATATGAAAAATATAGTCCTGAATATGGGGTTCTGTATTTTAATTAATTTAAATCTTAGACGCAGAAGTTTTTAACATATCAACAAATATGGTCGGTAAGTCGTTAGTGTATAATACAAATTTATTAATAACAACTTCATCTATCGATGTAGAATTGAAACGATTGAGAAAAAGGATTGCGACCCGGAAGGAATGATTAATAGACATGGTGAAAATATGAAAAATATAGTCCTGAATATGGGGTTCTGTATTTTAATTAATTTAAATCTTAGACGCAGAAGTTTTTAACATATCAACAAATATGGTCGGTAAGTCGTTAGTGTATAATACAAATTTATTAATAACAACTTCATCTATCGATGTAGAATTGAAACGATTGAGAAAAAGGATTGCGACCCGGAAGGAATGATTAATAGACATGTTGAAAATATGAAAAATATAGTCCTGAATATGGGGTTCTGTATTTTAATTAATTTAAATCTTAGACGCAGAAGTTTTTAACATATCAACAAATATGGTCGGTAAGTCGTTAGTGTATAATACAAATTTATTAATAACAACTTCATCTATCGATGTAGAATTGAAACGATTGAGAAAAAGGATTGCGACCCGGAAGGAATGATTAATAGACATGGTGAAAATATGAAAAATGTAGTCCTGAATATGGGGTTCTGTATTTTAATTAATTTAAATCTTAGACGCAGAAGTTTTTAACATATCAACAAATATGGTCGGTAAGTCGTTAGTGTATAATACAAATTTATTAATAACAACTTCATCTATCGATGTAGAATTGAAACGATTGAGAAAAAAGATTGCGACCCGGAAGGAATGATTAATAGACATGGTGAAAATATGAATAATATAGTCCTGAATATGGGGTTCTGTAATTTAATTAATTTAAATCTTAGACGCAGAAGTTTTTAACATATCAACAAATATGGTCGGTAAGTCGTTAGTGTATAATACAAATTTATTAATAACAACTTCATCTATCGATGTAGAATTGAAACGATTGAGAAAAAAGATTGCGACCCGGAAGGAATGATTAATAGACATGGTGAAAATATGAATAATATAGTCCTGAATATGGGGTTCTGTAATTTAATTAATTTAAATCTTAGACGCAGAAGTTTTTAACATATCAACAAATATGGTCGGTAAGTCGTTAGTGTATAATACAAATTTATTAATAACAAATTCATCTAATGATGTAGAATTGAAACGATTGAGAAAAAGGATTGCGGCCCGGAAGGAATGATTAATAGACATGGTGAAAGTATGAAAAATATAGTCCTGAATATGGGGTTCTGTATTTTAATTAATTTAAATCTTAGACGCAGAAGTTTTTAACATATCAACAAATATGGTCGGTAAGTCGTTAGTGTATCATACAAATTTATTAATAACAACTTCATCTAATGATGTAGAATTGAAACGATTGAGAAAAAAGATTGCGACCCGGAAGGAATGATTAATAGACATGGTGAAAATATGAAAAATATAGTCCTGAATATGGGGTTCTGTATTTTAATTAATTTAAATCTTAGACGCAGAAGTTTTTAACATATCAACAAATATGGTCGGTAAGTCGTTAGTGTATCATACAAATTTATTAATAACAACTTCATCTAATGATGTTAAATTGAAACGATTGAGAAAAAGGATTGCGACTCGGAAGGAATGATTAATAGACATGGTGAAAATATGAAAAATATGGTCCTGAATATGGGGTTCTGTATTTTAATTAATTTAAATCTTAGACGCAGAAGTTTTTAACATATCAACAAATATGGTCGGTAAGTCGTTAGTGTATCATACAAATTTATTAATAACAACTTCATCTAATGATGTTAAATTGAAACGATTGAGAAAAAGGATTGCGACCCGGAAGGAATGATTAATAGACATCGTGAAAATATGAAAAATATGGTCCTGAATATGGGGTTCTGTATTTTAATTAATTTAAATCTTAGACGCAGAAGTTTTTAACATATCAACAAATATGGTCGGTAAGTCGTTAGTGTATAATACAAATTTATTAATAACAACTTCATCTGATGATGTAGAATTGAAACGATTGAGAAAAAGGATTGCGACCCGGAAGGAATGATTAATAGACATGTTGAAAATATGAAAAATATAGTCCTGAATATGGGGTTCTGTATTTTAATTAATTTAAATCTTAGACGCAGAAGTTTTTAACATATCAACAAATATGGTCGGTAAGTCGTTAGTGTATAATACAAATTTATTAATAACAACTTCATCTATCGATGTAGAATTGAAACGATTGAGAAAAAGGATTGCGACCCGGAAGGAATGATTAATAGACATGGTGAAAATATGAAAAATGTAGTCCTGAATATGGGGTTCTGTATTTTAATTAATTTAAATCTTAGACGCAGAAGTTTTTAACATATCAACAAATATGGTCGGTAAGTCGTTAGTGTATAATACAAATTTATTAATAACAACTTCATCTATCGATGTAGAATTGAAACGATTGAGAAAAAAGATTGCGACCCGGAAGGAATGATTAATAGACATGGTGAAAATATGAATAATATAGTCCTGAATATGGGGTTCTGTAATTTAATTAATTTAAATCTTAGACGCAGAAGTTTTTAACATATCAACAAATATGGTCGGTAAGTCGTTAGTGTATAATACAAATTTATTAATAACAACTTCATCTATCGATGTAGAATTGAAACGATTGAGAAAAAAGATTGCGACCCGGAAGGAATGATTAATAGACATGGTGAAAATATGAATAATATAGTCCTGAATATGGGGTTCTGTAATTTAATTAATTTAAATCTTAGACGCAGAAGTTTTTAACATATCAACAAATATGGTCGGTAAGTCGTTAGTGTATAATACAAATTTATTAATAACAACTTCATCTGATGATGTAGAATTGAAACGATTGAGAAAAAGGATTGCGACCCGGAAGGAATGATTAATAGACATGTTGAAAATATGAAAAATATAGTCCTGAATATGGGGTTCTGTATTTTAATTAATTTAAATCTTAGACGCAGAAGTTTTTAACATATCAACAAATATGGTCGGTAAGTCGTTAGTGTATAATACAAATTTATTAATAACAACTTCATCTATCGATGTAGAATTGAAACGATTGAGAAAAAGGATTGCGACTCGGAAGGAATGATTAATAGACATGGTGAAAATATGAAAAATATGGTCCTGAATATGGGGTTCTGTATTTTAATTAATTTAAATCTTAGACGCAGAAGTTTTTAACATATCAACAAATATGGTCGGTAAGTCTTTAGTGTATCATACAAATTTATTAATAACAACTTCATCTAATGATGTTAAATTGAAACGATTGAGAAAAAGGATTGCGACCCGGAAGGAATGATTAATAGACATGGTGAAAATATGAAAAATATGGTCCTGAATATGGGGTTCTGTATTTTAATTAATTTAAATCTTAGACGCAGAAGTTTTTAACATATCAACAAATATGGTCGGTAAGTCGTTAGTGTATAATACAAATTTATTAATAACAACTTCATCTGATGATGTAGAATTGAAACGATTGAGAAAAAGGATTGCGACCCGGAAGGAATGATTAATAGACATGGTGAAAATATCAAAAATATGGTCCTGAATATGGGGTTCTGTATTTTAATTAATTTAAATCTTAGACGCAGAAGATTTTAACATATCAACAAATATGGTCGGTAAGTCGTTAGTGTATAATACAAATTTATTAATAACAACTTCATCTGATGATGTAGAATTGAAACGATTGAGAAAAAGGATTGCGACCCGGAAGGAATGATTAATAGACATGGTGAAAGTATGAAAAATATAGTCCTGAATATGGGGTTCTGTATTTTAATTAATTTAAATCTTAGACGCAGAAGTTTTTAACATATCAACAAATATGGTCGGTAAGTCGTTAGTGTATAATACAAATTTATTAATAACAACTTCATCTGATGATGTAGAATTGAAACGATTGAGAAAAAGGATTGCGACCCGGAAGGAATGATTAATAGACATGGTGAAAATATGAAAAATATAGTCCTGAATATGGGGTTCTGTATTTTAATTAATTTAAATCTTAGACGCAGAAGTTTTTAACATATCAACAAATATGGTCGGTAAGTCGTTAGTGTATAATACAAATTTATTAATAACAACTTCATCTATCGATGTAGAATTGAAACGATTGAGAAAAAGGATTGCGACTCGGAAGGAATGATTAATAGACATGGTGAAAATATGAAAAATATAGTCCTGAATATGGGGTTCTGTATTTTAATTAATTTAAATCTTAGACGCAGAAGTTTTTAACATATCAACAAATATGGTCGGTAAGTCGTTAGTGTATAATACAAATTTATTAATAACAACTTCATCTATCGATGTAGAATTGAAACGATTGAGAAAAAGGATTGCGACCCGGAAGGAATGATTAATAGACATGGTGAAAATATGAAAAATGTAGTCCTGAATATGGGGTTCTGTATTTTAATTAATTTAAATCTTAGACGCAGAAGTTTTTAACATATCAACAAATATGGTCGGTAAGTCGTTAGTGTATAATACAAATTTATTAATAACAACTTCATCTATCGATGTAGAATTGAAACGATTGAGAAAAAAGATTGCGACCCGGAAGGAATGATTAATAGACATGGTGAAAATATGAATAATATAGTCCTGAATATGGGGTTCTGTAATTTAATTAATTTAAATCTTAGACGCAGAAGTTTTTAACATATCAACAAATATGGTCGGTAAGTCGTTAGTGTATAATACAAATTTATTAATAACAACTTCATCTGATGATGTAGAATTGAAACGATTGAGAAAAAGGATTGCGACCCGGAAGGAATGATTAATAGACATGGTGAAAATATGAAAAATATGGTCCTGAATATGGGGTTCTGTATTTTAATTAATTTAAATCTTAGACGCAGAAGTTTTTAACATATCAACAAATATGGTCGGTAAGTCGTTAGTGTATAATACAAATTTATTAATAACAACTTCATCTGATGATGTAGAATTGAAACGATTGAGAAAAAGGATTGCGACCCGGAAGGAATGATTAATAGACATGTTGAAAATATGAAAAATATAGTCCTGAATATGGGGTTCTGTATTTTAATTAATTTAAATCTTAGACGCAGAAGTTTTTAACATATCAACAAATATGGTCGGTAAGTCGTTAGTGTATAATACAAATTTATTAATAACAACTTCATCTATCGATGTAGAATTGAAACGATTGAGAAAAAGGATTGCGACTCGGAAGGAATGATTAATAGACATGGTGAAAATATGAAAAATATAGTCCTGAATATGGGGTTCTGTATTTTAATTAATTTAAATCTTAGACGCAGAAGTTTTTAACATATCAACAAATATGGTCGGTAAGTCGTTAGTGTATAATACAAATTTATTAATAACAACTTCATCTATCGATGTAGAATTGAAACGATTGAGAAAAAGGATTGCGACCCGGAAGGAATGATTAATAGACATGGTGAAAATATGAAAAATATAGTCCTGAATATGGGGTTCTGTATTTTAATTAATTTAAATCTTAGACGCAGAAGTTTTTAACATATCAACAAATATGGTCGGTAAGTCGTTAGTGTATAATACAAATTTATTAATAACAACTTCATCTATCGATGTAGAATTGAAACGATTGAGAAAAAGGATTGCGACCCGGAAGGAATGATTAATAGACATGTTGAAAATATGAAAAATATAGTCCTGAATATGGGGTTCTGTATTTTAATTAATTTAAATCTTAGACGCAGAAGTTTTTAACATATCAACAAATATGGTCGGTAAGTCGTTAGTGTATAATACAAATTTATTAATAACAACTTCATCTATCGATGTAGAATTGAAACGATTGAGAAAAAGGATTGCGACCCGGAAGGAATGATTAATAGACATGGTGAAAATATGAAAAATGTAGTCCTGAATATGGGGTTCTGTATTTTAATTAATTTAAATCTTAGACGCAGAAGTTTTTAACATATCAACAAATATGGTCGGTAAGTCGTTAGTGTATAATACAAATTTATTAATAACAACTTCATCTATCGATGTAGAATTGAAACGATTGAGAAAAAAGATTGCGACCCGGAAGGAATGATTAATAGACATGGTGAAAATATGAATAATATAGTCCTGAATATGGGGTTCTGTAATTTAATTAATTTAAATCTTAGACGCAGAAGTTTTTAACATATCAACAAATATGGTCGGTAAGTCGTTAGTGTATAATACAAATTTATTAATAACAACTTCATCTATCGATGTAGAATTGAAACGATTGAGAAAAAAGATTGCGACCCGGAAGGAATGATTAATAGACATGGTGAAAATATGAATAATATAGTCCTGAATATGGGGTTCTGTAATTTAATTAATTTAAATCTTAGACGCAGAAGTTTTTAACATATCAACAAATATGGTCGGTAAGTCGTTAGTGTATAATACAAATTTATTAATAACAACTTCATCTGATGATGTAGAATTGAAACGATTGAGAAAAAGGATTGCGACCCGGAAGGAATGATTAATAGACATGTTGAAAATATGAAAAATATAGTCCTGAATATGGGGTTCTGTATTTTAATTAATTTAAATCTTAGACGCAGAAGTTTTTAACATATCAACAAATATGGTCGGTAAGTCGTTAGTGTATAATACAAATTTATTAATAACAACTTCATCTATCGATGTAGAATTGAAACGATTGAGAAAAAGGATTGCGACTCGGAAGGAATGATTAATAGACATGGTGAAAATATGAAAAATATGGTCCTGAATATGGGGTTCTGTATTTTAATTAATTTAAATCTTAGACGCAGAAGTTTTTAACATATCAACAAATATGGTCGGTAAGTCTTTAGTGTATCATACAAATTTATTAATAACAACTTCATCTAATGATGTTAAATTGAAACGATTGAGAAAAAGGATTGCGACCCGGAAGGAATGATTAATAGACATGGTGAAAATATGAAAAATATGGTCCTGAATATGGGGTTCTGTATTTTAATTAATTTAAATCTTAGACGCAGAAGTTTTTAACATATCAACAAATATGGTCGGTAAGTCGTTAGTGTATAATACAAATTTATTAATAACAACTTCATCTGATGATGTAGAATTGAAACGATTGAGAAAAAGGATTGCGACCCGGAAGGAATGATTAATAGACATGGTGAAAATATCAAAAATATGGTCCTGAATATGGGGTTCTGTATTTTAATTAATTTAAATCTTAGACGCAGAAGATTTTAACATATCAACAAATATGGTCGGTAAGTCGTTAGTGTATAATACAAATTTATTAATAACAACTTCATCTGATGATGTAGAATTGAAACGATTGAGAAAAAGGATTGCGACCCGGAAGGAATGATTAATAGACATGGTGAAAGTATGAAAAATATAGTCCTGAATATGGGGTTCTGTATTTTAATTAATTTAAATCTTAGACGCAGAAGTTTTTAACATATCAACAAATATGGTCGGTAAGTCGTTAGTGTATAATACAAATTTATTAATAACAACTTCATCTGATGATGTAGAATTGAAACGATTGAGAAAAAGGATTGCGACCCGGAAGGAATGATTAATAGACATGGTGAAAATATGAAAAATATAGTCCTGAATATGGGGTTCTGTATTTTAATTAATTTAAATCTTAGACGCAGAAGTTTTTAACATATCAACAAATATGGTCGGTAAGTCGTTAGTGTATCATACAAATTTATTAATAACAACTTCATCTAATGATGTTAAATTGAAACGATTGAGAAAAAGGATTGCGACTCGGAAGGAATGATTAATAGACATGGTGAAAATATGAAAAATATGGTCCTGAATATGGGGTTCTGTATTTTAATTAATTTAAATCTTAGACGCAGAAGTTTTTAACATATCAACAAATATGGTCGGTAAGTCGTTAGTGTATCATACAAATTTATTAATAACAACTTCATCTAATGATGTTAAATTGAAACGATTGAGAAAAAGGATTGCGACCCGGAAGGAATGATTAATAGACATCGTGAAAATATGAAAAATATGGTCCTGAATATGGGGTTCTGTATTTTAATTAATTTAAATCTTAGACGCAGAAGTTTTTAACATATCAACAAATATGGTCGGTAAGTCGTTAGTGTATAATACAAATTTATTAATAACAACTTCATCTGATGATGTAGAATTGAAACGATTGAGAAAAAGGATTGCGACCCGGAAGGAATGATTAATAGACATGTTGAAAATATGAAAAATATAGTCCTGAATATGGGGTTCTGTATTTTAATTAATTTAAATCTTAGACGCAGAAGTTTTTAACATATCAACAAATATGGTCGGTAAGTCGTTAGTGTATAATACAAATTTATTAATAACAACTTCATCTATCGATGTAGAATTGAAACGATTGAGAAAAAGGATTGCGACCCGGAAGGAATGATTAATAGACATGGTGAAAATATGAAAAATGTAGTCCTGAATATGGGGTTCTGTATTTTAATTAATTTAAATCTTAGACGCAGAAGTTTTTAACATATCAACAAATATGGTCGGTAAGTCGTTAGTGTATAATACAAATTTATTAATAACAACTTCATCTATCGATGTAGAATTGAAACGATTGAGAAAAAAGATTGCGACCCGGAAGGAATGATTAATAGACATGGTGAAAATATGAATAATATAGTCCTGAATATGGGGTTCTGTAATTTAATTAATTTAAATCTTAGACGCAGAAGTTTTTAACATATCAACAAATATGGTCGGTAAGTCGTTAGTGTATAATACAAATTTATTAATAACAACTTCATCTATCGATGTAGAATTGAAACGATTGAGAAAAAAGATTGCGACCCGGAAGGAATGATTAATAGACATGGTGAAAATATGAATAATATAGTCCTGAATATGGGGTTCTGTAATTTAATTAATTTAAATCTTAGACGCAGAAGTTTTTAACATATCAACAAATATGGTCGGTAAGTCGTTAGTGTATAATACAAATTTATTAATAACAACTTCATCTGATGATGTAGAATTGAAACGATTGAGAAAAAGGATTGCGACCCGGAAGGAATGATTAATAGACATGTTGAAAATATGAAAAATATAGTCCTGAATATGGGGTTCTGTATTTTAATTAATTTAAATCTTAGACGCAGAAGTTTTTAACATATCAACAAATATGGTCGGTAAGTCGTTAGTGTATAATACAAATTTATTAATAACAACTTCATCTATCGATGTAGAATTGAAACGATTGAGAAAAAGGATTGCGACTCGGAAGGAATGATTAATAGACATGGTGAAAATATGAAAAATATGGTCCTGAATATGGGGTTCTGTATTTTAATTAATTTAAATCTTAGACGCAGAAGTTTTTAACATATCAACAAATATGGTCGGTAAGTCTTTAGTGTATCATACAAATTTATTAATAACAACTTCATCTAATGATGTTAAATTGAAACGATTGAGAAAAAGGATTGCGACCCGGAAGGAATGATTAATAGACATGGTGAAAATATGAAAAATATGGTCCTGAATATGGGGTTCTGTATTTTAATTAATTTAAATCTTAGACGCAGAAGTTTTTAACATATCAACAAATATGGTCGGTAAGTCGTTAGTGTATAATACAAATTTATTAATAACAACTTCATCTGATGATGTAGAATTGAAACGATTGAGAAAAAGGATTGCGACCCGGAAGGAATGATTAATAGACAT
This sequence comes from Dascillus cervinus, assembly GCA_949768715.1. NCBI lineage: Eukaryota > Metazoa > Arthropoda > Insecta > Coleoptera > Dascillidae > Dascillus > Dascillus cervinus. The sequence goes on along the minus strand of OX458316.1, from coordinate 11,430,062 downwards.
GGTGAAAATATCAAAAATATGGTCCTGAATATGGGGTTCTGTATTTTAATTAATTTAAATCTTAGACGCAGAAGATTTTAACATATCAACAAATATGGTCGGTAAGTCGTTAGTGTATAATACAAATTTATTAATAACAACTTCATCTGATGATGTAGAATTGAAACGATTGAGAAAAAGGATTGCGACCCGGAAGGAATGATTAATAGACATGGTGAAAGTATGAAAAATATAGTCCTGAATATGGGGTTCTGTATTTTAATTAATTTAAATCTTAGACGCAGAAGTTTTTAACATATCAACAAATATGGTCGGTAAGTCGTTAGTGTATAATACAAATTTATTAATAACAACTTCATCTGATGATGTAGAATTGAAACGATTGAGAAAAAGGATTGCGACCCGGAAGGAATGATTAATAGACATGGTGAAAATATGAAAAATATAGTCCTGAATATGGGGTTCTGTATTTTAATTAATTTAAATCTTAGACGCAGAAGTTTTTAACATATCAACAAATATGGTCGGTAAGTCGTTAGTGTATCATACAAATTTATTAATAACAACTTCATCTAATGATGTTAAATTGAAACGATTGAGAAAAAGGATTGCGACTCGGAAGGAATGATTAATAGACATGGTGAAAATATGAAAAATATGGTCCTGAATATGGGGTTCTGTATTTTAATTAATTTAAATCTTAGACGCAGAAGTTTTTAACATATCAACAAATATGGTCGGTAAGTCGTTAGTGTATCATACAAATTTATTAATAACAACTTCATCTAATGATGTTAAATTGAAACGATTGAGAAAAAGGATTGCGACCCGGAAGGAATGATTAATAGACATCGTGAAAATATGAAAAATATGGTCCTGAATATGGGGTTCTGTATTTTAATTAATTTAAATCTTAGACGCAGAAGTTTTTAACATATCAACAAATATGGTCGGTAAGTCGTTAGTGTATAATACAAATTTATTAATAACAACTTCATCTGATGATGTAGAATTGAAACGATTGAGAAAAAGGATTGCGACCCGGAAGGAATGATTAATAGACATGTTGAAAATATGAAAAATATAGTCCTGAATATGGGGTTCTGTATTTTAATTAATTTAAATCTTAGACGCAGAAGTTTTTAACATATCAACAAATATGGTCGGTAAGTCGTTAGTGTATAATACAAATTTATTAATAACAACTTCATCTATCGATGTAGAATTGAAACGATTGAGAAAAAGGATTGCGACTCGGAAGGAATGATTAATAGACATGGTGAAAATATGAAAAATATAGTCCTGAATATGGGGTTCTGTATTTTAATTAATTTAAATCTTAGACGCAGAAGTTTTTAACATATCAACAAATATGGTCGGTAAGTCGTTAGTGTATAATACAAATTTATTAATAACAACTTCATCTATCGATGTAGAATTGAAACGATTGAGAAAAAGGATTGCGACCCGGAAGGAATGATTAATAGACATGGTGAAAATATGAAAAATGTAGTCCTGAATATGGGGTTCTGTATTTTAATTAATTTAAATCTTAGACGCAGAAGTTTTTAACATATCAACAAATATGGTCGGTAAGTCGTTAGTGTATAATACAAATTTATTAATAACAACTTCATCTATCGATGTAGAATTGAAACGATTGAGAAAAAAGATTGCGACCCGGAAGGAATGATTAATAGACATGGTGAAAATATGAATAATATAGTCCTGAATATGGGGTTCTGTAATTTAATTAATTTAAATCTTAGACGCAGAAGTTTTTAACATATCAACAAATATGGTCGGTAAGTCGTTAGTGTATAATACAAATTTATTAATAACAACTTCATCTGATGATGTAGAATTGAAACGATTGAGAAAAAGGATTGCGACCCGGAAGGAATGATTAATAGACATGGTGAAAATATGAAAAATATGGTCCTGAATATGGGGTTCTGTATTTTAATTAATTTAAATCTTAGACGCAGAAGTTTTTAACATATCAACAAATATGGTCGGTAAGTCGTTAGTGTATAATACAAATTTATTAATAACAACTTCATCTGATGATGTAGAATTGAAACGATTGAGAAAAAGGATTGCGACCCGGAAGGAATGATTAATAGACATGTTGAAAATATGAAAAATATAGTCCTGAATATGGGGTTCTGTATTTTAATTAATTTAAATCTTAGACGCAGAAGTTTTTAACATATCAACAAATATGGTCGGTAAGTCGTTAGTGTATAATACAAATTTATTAATAACAACTTCATCTATCGATGTAGAATTGAAACGATTGAGAAAAAGGATTGCGACTCGGAAGGAATGATTAATAGACATGGTGAAAATATGAAAAATATAGTCCTGAATATGGGGTTCTGTATTTTAATTAATTTAAATCTTAGACGCAGAAGTTTTTAACATATCAACAAATATGGTCGGTAAGTCGTTAGTGTATAATACAAATTTATTAATAACAACTTCATCTATCGATGTAGAATTGAAACGATTGAGAAAAAGGATTGCGACCCGGAAGGAATGATTAATAGACATGGTGAAAATATGAAAAATATAGTCCTGAATATGGGGTTCTGTATTTTAATTAATTTAAATCTTAGACGCAGAAGTTTTTAACATATCAACAAATATGGTCGGTAAGTCGTTAGTGTATAATACAAATTTATTAATAACAACTTCATCTATCGATGTAGAATTGAAACGATTGAGAAAAAGGATTGCGACCCGGAAGGAATGATTAATAGACATGTTGAAAATATGAAAAATATAGTCCTGAATATGGGGTTCTGTATTTTAATTAATTTAAATCTTAGACGCAGAAGTTTTTAACATATCAACAAATATGGTCGGTAAGTCGTTAGTGTATAATACAAATTTATTAATAACAACTTCATCTATCGATGTAGAATTGAAACGATTGAGAAAAAGGATTGCGACCCGGAAGGAATGATTAATAGACATGGTGAAAATATGAAAAATGTAGTCCTGAATATGGGGTTCTGTATTTTAATTAATTTAAATCTTAGACGCAGAAGTTTTTAACATATCAACAAATATGGTCGGTAAGTCGTTAGTGTATAATACAAATTTATTAATAACAACTTCATCTATCGATGTAGAATTGAAACGATTGAGAAAAAAGATTGCGACCCGGAAGGAATGATTAATAGACATGGTGAAAATATGAATAATATAGTCCTGAATATGGGGTTCTGTAATTTAATTAATTTAAATCTTAGACGCAGAAGTTTTTAACATATCAACAAATATGGTCGGTAAGTCGTTAGTGTATAATACAAATTTATTAATAACAACTTCATCTATCGATGTAGAATTGAAACGATTGAGAAAAAAGATTGCGACCCGGAAGGAATGATTAATAGACATGGTGAAAATATGAATAATATAGTCCTGAATATGGGGTTCTGTAATTTAATTAATTTAAATCTTAGACGCAGAAGTTTTTAACATATCAACAAATATGGTCGGTAAGTCGTTAGTGTATAATACAAATTTATTAATAACAAATTCATCTAATGATGTAGAATTGAAACGATTGAGAAAAAGGATTGCGGCCCGGAAGGAATGATTAATAGACATGGTGAAAGTATGAAAAATATAGTCCTGAATATGGGGTTCTGTATTTTAATTAATTTAAATCTTAGACGCAGAAGTTTTTAACATATCAACAAATATGGTCGGTAAGTCTTTAGTGTATCATACAAATTTATTAATAACAACTTCAGCTAATGATGTTAAATTGAAACGATTGAGAAAAAGGATTGCGACCCGGAAGGAATGATTAATAGACATGGTGAAAATATGAAAAATATGGTCCTGAATATGGGGTTCTGTATTTTAATTAATTTAAATCTTAGACGCAGAAGTTTTTAACATATCAACAAATATGGTCGGTAAGTCGTTAGTGTATAATACAAATTTATTAATAACAACTTCATCTATCGATGTAGAATTGAAACGATTGAGAAAAAGGATTGCGACCCGGAAGGAATGATTAATAGACATGGTGAAAATATGAAAAATGTAGTCCTGAATATGGGGTTCTGTATTTTAATTAATTTAAATCTTAGACGCAGAAGTTTTTAACATATCAACAAATATGGTCGGTAAGTCGTTAGTGTATAATACAAATTTATTAATAACAACTTCATCTATCGATGTAGAATTGAAACGATTGAGAAAAAAGATTGCGACCCGGAAGGAATGATTAATAGACATGGTGAAAATATGAATAATATAGTCCTGAATATGGGGTTCTGTAATTTAATTAATTTAAATCTTAGACGCAGAAGTTTTTAACATATCAACAAATATGGTCGGTAAGTCGTTAGTGTATAATACAAATTTATTAATAACAACTTCATCTATCGATGTAGAATTGAAACGATTGAGAAAAAAGATTGCGACCCGGAAGGAATGATTAATAGACATGGTGAAAATATGAATAATATAGTCCTGAATATGGGGTTCTGTAATTTAATTAATTTAAATCTTAGACGCAGAAGTTTTTAACATATCAACAAATATGGTCGGTAAGTCGTTAGTGTATAATACAAATTTATTAATAACAACTTCATCTAATGATGTAGAATTGAAACGATTGAGAAAAAGGATTGCGGCCCGGAAGGAATGATTAATAGACATGGTGAAAGTATGAAAAATATAGTCCTGAATATGGGGTTCTGTATTTTAATTAATTTAAATCTTAGACGCAGAAGTTTTTAACATATCAACAAATATGGTCGGTAAGTCGTTAGTGTATAATACAAATTTATTAATAACAACTTCATCTGATGATGTAGAATTGAAACGATTGAGAAAAAGGATTGCGACCCGGAAGGAATGATTAATAGACATGGTGAAAATATCAAAAATATGGTCCTGAATATGGGGTTCTGTATTTTAATTAATTTAAATCTTAGACGCAGAAGATTTTAACATATCAACAAATATGGTCGGTAAGTCGTTAGTGTATAATACAAATTTATTAATAACAACTTCATCTGATGATGTAGAATTGAAACGATTGAGAAAAAGGATTGCGACCCGGAAGGAATGATTAATAGACATGTTGAAAATATGAAAAATATAGTCCTGAATATGGGGTTCTGTATTTTAATTAATTTAAATCTTAGACGCAGAAGTTTTTAACATATCAACAAATATGGTCGGTAAGTCGTTAGTGTATAATACAAATTTATTAATAACAACTTCATCTATCGATGTAGAATTGAAACGATTGAGAAAAAGGATTGCGACTCGGAAGGAATGATTAATAGACATGGTGAAAATATGAAAAATATAGTCCTGAATATGGGGTTCTGTATTTTAATTAATTTAAATCTTAGACGCAGAAGTTTTTAACATATCAACAAATATGGTCGGTAAGTCGTTAGTGTATAATACAAATTTATTAATAACAACTTCATCTATCGATGTAGAATTGAAACGATTGAGAAAAAGGATTGCGACCCGGAAGGAATGATTAATAGACATGGTGAAAATATGAAAAATGTAGTCCTGAATATGGGGTTCTGTATTTTAATTAATTTAAATCTTAGACGCAGAAGTTTTTAACATATCAACAAATATGGTCGGTAAGTCGTTAGTGTATAATACAAATTTATTAATAACAACTTCATCTATCGATGTAGAATTGAAACGATTGAGAAAAAAGATTGCGACCCGGAAGGAATGATTAATAGACATGGTGAAAATATGAATAATATAGTCCTGAATATGGGGTTCTGTAATTTAATTAATTTAAATCTTAGACGCAGAAGTTTTTAACATATCAACAAATATGGTCGGTAAGTCGTTAGTGTATAATACAAATTTATTAATAACAACTTCATCTGATGATGTAGAATTGAAACGATTGAGAAAAAGGATTGCGACCCGGAAGGAATGATTAATAGACATGGTGAAAATATGAAAAATATGGTCCTGAATATGGGGTTCTGTATTTTAATTAATTTAAATCTTAGACGCAGAAGTTTTTAACATATCAACAAATATGGTCGGTAAGTCGTTAGTGTATAATACAAATTTATTAATAACAACTTCATCTGATGATGTAGAATTGAAACGATTGAGAAAAAGGATTGCGACCCGGAAGGAATGATTAATAGACATGTTGAAAATATGAAAAATATAGTCCTGAATATGGGGTTCTGTATTTTAATTAATTTAAATCTTAGACGCAGAAGTTTTTAACATATCAACAAATATGGTCGGTAAGTCGTTAGTGTATAATACAAATTTATTAATAACAACTTCATCTATCGATGTAGAATTGAAACGATTGAGAAAAAGGATTGCGACTCGGAAGGAATGATTAATAGACATGGTGAAAATATGAAAAATATAGTCCTGAATATGGGGTTCTGTATTTTAATTAATTTAAATCTTAGACGCAGAAGTTTTTAACATATCAACAAATATGGTCGGTAAGTCGTTAGTGTATAATACAAATTTATTAATAACAACTTCATCTATCGATGTAGAATTGAAACGATTGAGAAAAAGGATTGCGACCCGGAAGGAATGATTAATAGACATGGTGAAAATATGAAAAATATAGTCCTGAATATGGGGTTCTGTATTTTAATTAATTTAAATCTTAGACGCAGAAGTTTTTAACATATCAACAAATATGGTCGGTAAGTCGTTAGTGTATAATACAAATTTATTAATAACAACTTCATCTATCGATGTAGAATTGAAACGATTGAGAAAAAGGATTGCGACCCGGAAGGAATGATTAATAGACATGTTGAAAATATGAAAAATATAGTCCTGAATATGGGGTTCTGTATTTTAATTAATTTAAATCTTAGACGCAGAAGTTTTTAACATATCAACAAATATGGTCGGTAAGTCGTTAGTGTATAATACAAATTTATTAATAACAACTTCATCTATCGATGTAGAATTGAAACGATTGAGAAAAAGGATTGCGACCCGGAAGGAATGATTAATAGACATGGTGAAAATATGAAAAATGTAGTCCTGAATATGGGGTTCTGTATTTTAATTAATTTAAATCTTAGACGCAGAAGTTTTTAACATATCAACAAATATGGTCGGTAAGTCGTTAGTGTATAATACAAATTTATTAATAACAACTTCATCTATCGATGTAGAATTGAAACGATTGAGAAAAAAGATTGCGACCCGGAAGGAATGATTAATAGACATGGTGAAAATATGAATAATATAGTCCTGAATATGGGGTTCTGTAATTTAATTAATTTAAATCTTAGACGCAGAAGTTTTTAACATATCAACAAATATGGTCGGTAAGTCGTTAGTGTATAATACAAATTTATTAATAACAACTTCATCTATCGATGTAGAATTGAAACGATTGAGAAAAAAGATTGCGACCCGGAAGGAATGATTAATAGACATGGTGAAAATATGAATAATATAGTCCTGAATATGGGGTTCTGTAATTTAATTAATTTAAATCTTAGACGCAGAAGTTTTTAACATATCAACAAATATGGTCGGTAAGTCGTTAGTGTATAATACAAATTTATTAATAACAAATTCATCTAATGATGTAGAATTGAAACGATTGAGAAAAAGGATTGCGGCCCGGAAGGAATGATTAATAGACATGGTGAAAGTATGAAAAATATAGTCCTGAATATGGGGTTCTGTATTTTAATTAATTTAAATCTTAGACGCAGAAGTTTTTAACATATCAACAAATATGGTCGGTAAGTCTTTAGTGTATCATACAAATTTATTAATAACAACTTCAGCTAATGATGTTAAATTGAAACGATTGAGAAAAAGGATTGCGACCCGGAAGGAATGATTAATAGACATGGTGAAAATATGAAAAATATGGTCCTGAATATGGGGTTCTGTATTTTAATTAATTTAAATCTTAGACGCAGAAGTTTTTAACATATCAACAAATATGGTCGGTAAGTCGTTAGTGTATAATACAAATTTATTAATAACAACTTCATCTATCGATGTAGAATTGAAACGATTGAGAAAAAGGATTGCGACCCGGAAGGAATGATTAATAGACATGGTGAAAATATGAAAAATGTAGTCCTGAATATGGGGTTCTGTATTTTAATTAATTTAAATCTTAGACGCAGAAGTTTTTAACATATCAACAAATATGGTCGGTAAGTCGTTAGTGTATAATACAAATTTATTAATAACAACTTCATCTATCGATGTAGAATTGAAACGATTGAGAAAAAAGATTGCGACCCGGAAGGAATGATTAATAGACATGGTGAAAATATGAATAATATAGTCCTGAATATGGGGTTCTGTAATTTAATTAATTTAAATCTTAGACGCAGAAGTTTTTAACATATCAACAAATATGGTCGGTAAGTCGTTAGTGTATAATACAAATTTATTAATAACAACTTCATCTATCGATGTAGAATTGAAACGATTGAGAAAAAAGATTGCGACCCGGAAGGAATGATTAATAGACATGGTGAAAATATGAATAATATAGTCCTGAATATGGGGTTCTGTAATTTAATTAATTTAAATCTTAGACGCAGAAGTTTTTAACATATCAACAAATATGGTCGGTAAGTCGTTAGTGTATAATACAAATTTATTAATAACAACTTCATCTAATGATGTAGAATTGAAACGATTGAGAAAAAGGATTGCGGCCCGGAAGGAATGATTAATAGACATGGTGAAAGTATGAAAAATATAGTCCTGAATATGGGGTTCTGTATTTTAATTAATTTAAATCTTAGACGCAGAAGTTTTTAACATATCAACAAATATGGTCGGTAAGTCGTTAGTGTATAATACAAATTTATTAATAACAACTTCATCTGATGATGTAGAATTGAAACGATTGAGAAAAAGGATTGCGACCCGGAAGGAATGATTAATAGACATGGTGAAAATATCAAAAATATGGTCCTGAATATGGGGTTCTGTATTTTAATTAATTTAAATCTTAGACGCAGAAGATTTTAACATATCAACAAATATGGTCGGTAAGTCGTTAGTGTATAATACAAATTTATTAATAACAACTTCATCTGATGATGTAGAATTGAAACGATTGAGAAAAAGGATTGCGACCCGGAAGGAATGATTAATAGACATGTTGAAAATATGAAAAATATAGTCCTGAATATGGGGTTCTGTATTTTAATTAATTTAAATCTTAGACGCAGAAGTTTTTAACATATCAACAAATATGGTCGGTAAGTCGTTAGTGTATAATACAAATTTATTAATAACAACTTCATCTGATGATGTAGAATTGAAACGATTGAGAAAAAGGATTGCGACCCGGAAGGAATGATTAATAGACATGTTGAAAATATGAAAAATATAGTCCTGAATATGGGGTTCTGTATTTTAATTAATTTAAATCTTAGACGCAGAAGTTTTTAACATATCAACAAATATGGTCGGTAAGTCGTTAGTGTATAATACAAATTTATTAATAACAACTTCATCTGATGATGTAGAATTGAAACGATTGAGAAAAAGGATTGCGACTCGGAAGGAATGATTAATAGACATGGTGAAAATATGAAAAATATAGTCCTGAATATGGGGTTCTGTATTTTAATTAATTTAAATCTTAGACGCAGAAGTTTTTAACATATCAACAAATATGGTCGGTAAGTCGTTAGTGTATAATACAAATTTATTAATAACAACTTCATCTGATGATGTAGAATTGAAACGATTGAGAAAAAGGATTGCGACCCGGAAGGAATGATTAATAGACATGGTGAAAGTATGAAAAATATAGTCCTGAATATGGGGTTCTGTATTTTAATTAATTTAAATCTTAGACGCAGAAGTTTTTAACATATCAACAAATATGGTCGGTAAGTCGTTAGTGTATAATACAAATTTATTAATAACAACTTCATCTGATGATGTAGAATTGAAACGATTGAGAAAAAGGATTGCGACCCGGAAGGAATGATTAATAGACATGGTGAAAATATGAAAAATATAGTCCTGAATATGGGGTTCTGTATTTTAATTAATTTAAATCTTAGACGCAGAAGTTTTTAACATATCAACAAATATGGTCGGTAAGTCGTTAGTGTATCATACAAATTTATTAATAACAACTTCATCTAATGATGTTAAATTGAAACGATTGAGAAAAAGGATTGCGACTCGGAAGGAATGATTAATAGACATGGTGAAAATATGAAAAATATGGTCCTGAATATGGGGTTCTGTATTTTAATTAATTTAAATCTTAGACGCAGAAGTTTTTAACATATCAACAAATATGGTCGGTAAGTCGTTAGTGTATCATACAAATTTATTAATAACAACTTCATCTAATGATGTTAAATTGAAACGATTGAGAAAAAGGATTGCGACCCGGAAGGAATGATTAATAGACATCGTGAAAATATGAAAAATATGGTCCTGAATATGGGGTTCTGTATTTTAATTAATTTAAATCTTAGACGCAGAAGTTTTTAACATATCAACAAATATGGTCGGTAAGTCGTTAGTGTATAATACAAATTTATTAATAACAACTTCATCTGATGATGTAGAATTGAAACGATTGAGAAAAAGGATTGCGACCCGGAAGGAATGATTAATAGACATGTTGAAAATATGAAAAATATAGTCCTGAATATGGGGTTCTGTATTTTAATTAATTTAAATCTTAGACGCAGAAGTTTTTAACATATCAACAAATATGGTCGGTAAGTCGTTAGTGTATAATACAAATTTATTAATAACAACTTCATCTATCGATGTAGAATTGAAACGATTGAGAAAAAGGATTGCGACCCGGAAGGAATGATTAATAGACATGGTGAAAATATGAAAAATGTAGTCCTGAATATGGGGTTCTGTATTTTAATTAATTTAAATCTTAGACGCAGAAGTTTTTAACATATCAACAAATATGGTCGGTAAGTCGTTAGTGTATAATACAAATTTATTAATAACAACTTCATCTATCGATGTAGAATTGAAACGATTGAGAAAAAAGATTGCGACCCGGAAGGAATGATTAATAGACATGGTGAAAATATGAATAATATAGTCCTGAATATGGGGTTCTGTAATTTAATTAATTTAAATCTTAGACGCAGAAGTTTTTAACATATCAACAAATATGGTCGGTAAGTCGTTAGTGTATAATACAAATTTATTAATAACAACTTCATCTATCGATGTAGAATTGAAACGATTGAGAAAAAAGATTGCGACCCGGAAGGAATGATTAATAGACATGGTGAAAATATGAATAATATAGTCCTGAATATGGGGTTCTGTAATTTAATTAATTTAAATCTTAGACGCAGAAGTTTTTAACATATCAACAAATATGGTCGGTAAGTCGTTAGTGTATAATACAAATTTATTAATAACAACTTCATCTGATGATGTAGAATTGAAACGATTGAGAAAAAGGATTGCGACCCGGAAGGAATGATTAATAGACATGTTGAAAATATGAAAAATATAGTCCTGAATATGGGGTTCTGTATTTTAATTAATTTAAATCTTAGACGCAGAAGTTTTTAACATATCAACAAATATGGTCGGTAAGTCGTTAGTGTATAATACAAATTTATTAATAACAACTTCATCTATCGATGTAGAATTGAAACGATTGAGAAAAAGGATTGCGACTCGGAAGGAATGATTAATAGACATGGTGAAAATATGAAAAATATGGTCCTGAATATGGGGTTCTGTATTTTAATTAATTTAAATCTTAGACGCAGAAGTTTTTAACATATCAACAAATATGGTCGGTAAGTCTTTAGTGTATCATACAAATTTATTAATAACAACTTCATCTAATGATGTTAAATTGAAACGATTGAGAAAAAGGATTGCGACCCGGAAGGAATGATTAATAGACATGGTGAAAATATGAAAAATATGGTCCTGAATATGGGGTTCTGTATTTTAATTAATTTAAATCTTAGACGCAGAAGTTTTTAACATATCAACAAATATGGTCGGTAAGTCGTTAGTGTATAATACAAATTTATTAATAACAACTTCATCTGATGATGTAGAATTGAAACGATTGAGAAAAAGGATTGCGACCCGGAAGGAATGATTAATAGACATGGTGAAAATATCAAAAATATGGTCCTGAATATGGGGTTCTGTATTTTAATTAATTTAAATCTTAGACGCAGAAGATTTTAACATATCAACAAATATGGTCGGTAAGTCGTTAGTGTATAATACAAATTTATTAATAACAACTTCATCTGATGATGTAGAATTGAAACGATTGAGAAAAAGGATTGCGACCCGGAAGGAATGATTAATAGACATGGTGAAAGTATGAAAAATATAGTCCTGAATATGGGGTTCTGTATTTTAATTAATTTAAATCTTAGACGCAGAAGTTTTTAACATATCAACAAATATGGTCGGTAAGTCGTTAGTGTATAATACAAATTTATTAATAACAACTTCATCTGATGATGTAGAATTGAAACGATTGAGAAAAAGGATTGCGACCCGGAAGGAATGATTAATAGACATGGTGAAAATATGAAAAATATAGTCCTGAATATGGGGTTCTGTATTTTAATTAATTTAAATCTTAGACGCAGAAGTTTTTAACATATCAACAAATATGGTCGGTAAGTCGTTAGTGTATAATACAAATTTATTAATAACAACTTCATCTATCGATGTAGAATTGAAACGATTGAGAAAAAGGATTGCGACTCGGAAGGAATGATTAATAGACATGGTGAAAATATGAAAAATATAGTCCTGAATATGGGGTTCTGTATTTTAATTAATTTAAATCTTAGACGCAGAAGTTTTTAACATATCAACAAATATGGTCGGTAAGTCGTTAGTGTATAATACAAATTTATTAATAACAACTTCATCTATCGATGTAGAATTGAAACGATTGAGAAAAAAGATTGCGACCCGGAAGGAATGATTAATAGACATGGTGAAAATATGAATAATATAGTCCTGAATATGGGGTTCTGTATTTTAATTAATTTAAATCTTAGACGCAGAAGTTTTTAACATATCAACAAATATGGTCGGTAAGTCGTTAGTGTATAATACAAATTTATTAATAACAACTTCATCTATCGATGTAGAATTGAAACGATTGAGAAAAAAGATTGCGACCCGGAAGGAATGATTAATAGACATGGTGAAAATATGAATAATATAGTCCTGAATATGGGGTTCTGTAATTTAATTAATTTAAATCTTAGACGCAGAAGTTTTTAACATATCAACAAATATGGTCGGTAAGTCGTTAGTGTATAATACAAATTTATTAATAACAACTTCATCTATCGATGTAGAATTGAAACGATTGAGAAAAAAGATTGCGACCCGGAAGGAATGATTAATAGACATGGTGAAAATATGAATAATATAGTCCTGAATATGGGGTTCTGTAATTTAATTAATTTAAATCTTAGACGCAGAAGTTTTTAACATATCAACAAATATGGTCGGTAAGTCGTTAGTGTATAATACAAATTTATTAATAACAACTTCATCTAATGATGTAGAATTGAAACGATTGAGAAAAAGGATTGCGGCCCGGAAGGAATGATTAATAGACATGGTGAAAGTATGAAAAATATAGTCCTGAATATGGGGTTCTGTATTTTAATTAATTTAAATCTTAGACGCAGAAGTTTTTAACATATCAACAAATATGGTCGGTAAGTCGTTAGTGTATAATACAAATTTATTAATAACAACTTCATCTGATGATGTAGAATTGAAACGATTGAGAAAAAGGATTGCGACCCGGAAGGAATGATTAATAGACATGGTGAAAATATCAAAAATATGGTCCTGAATATGGGGTTCTGTATTTTAATTAATTTAAATCTTAGACGCAGAAGATTTTAACATATCAACAAATATGGTCGGTAAGTCGTTAGTGTATAATACAAATTTATTAATAACAACTTCATCTGATGATGTAGAATTGAAACGATTGAGAAAAAGGATTGCGACCCGGAAGGAATGATTAATAGACATGGTGAAAGTATGAAAAATATAGTCCTGAATATGGGGTTCTGTATTTTAATTAATTTAAATCTTAGACGCAGAAGTTTTTAACATATCAACAAATATGGTCGGTAAGTCGTTAGTGTATAATACAAATTTATTAATAACAACTTCATCTGATGATGTAGAATTGAAACGATTGAGAAAAAGGATTGCGACCCGGAAGGAATGATTAATAGACATGGTGAAAATATGAAAAATATAGTCCTGAATATGGGGTTCTGTATTTTAATTAATTTAAATCTTAGACGCAGAAGTTTTTAACATATCAACAAATATGGTCGGTAAGTCGTTAGTGTATCATACAAATTTATTAATAACAACTTCATCTAATGATGTTAAATTGAAACGATTGAGAAAAAGGATTGCGACTCGGAAGGAATGATTAATAGACATGGTGAAAATATGAAAAATATGGTCCTGAATATGGGGTTCTGTATTTTAATTAATTTAAATCTTAGACGCAGAAGTTTTTAACATATCAACAAATATGGTCGGTAAGTCGTTAGTGTATCATACAAATTTATTAATAACAACTTCATCTAATGATGTTAAATTGAAACGATTGAGAAAAAGGATTGCGACCCGGAAGGAATGATTAATAGACATGGTGAAAATATGAAAAATGTAGTCCTGAATATGGGGTTCTGTATTTTAATTAATTTAAATCTTAGACGCAGAAGTTTTTAACATATCAACAAATATGGTCGGTAAGTCGTTAGTGTATAATACAAATTTATTAATAACAACTTCATCTATCGATGTAGAATTGAAACGATTGAGAAAAAAGATTGCGACCCGGAAGGAATGATTAATAGACATGGTGAAAATATGAATAATATAGTCCTGAATATGGGGTTCTGTAATTTAATTAATTTAAATCTTAGACGCAGAAGTTTTTAACATATCAACAAATATGGTCGGTAAGTCGTTAGTGTATAATACAAATTTATTAATAACAACTTCATCTATCGATGTAGAATTGAAACGATTGAGAAAAAAGATTGCGACCCGGAAGGAATGATTAATAGACATGGTGAAAATATGAATAATATAGTCCTGAATATGGGGTTCTGTAATTTAATTAATTTAAATCTTAGACGCAGAAGTTTTTAACATATCAACAAATATGGTCGGTAAGTCGTTAGTGTATAATACAAATTTATTAATAACAACTTCATCTGATGATGTAGAATTGAAACGATTGAGAAAAAGGATTGCGACCCGGAAGGAATGATTAATAGACATGTTGAAAATATGAAAAATATAGTCCTGAATATGGGGTTCTGTATTTTAATTAATTTAAATCTTAGACGCAGAAGTTTTTAACATATCAACAAATATGGTCGGTAAGTCGTTAGTGTATAATACAAATTTATTAATAACAACTTCATCTATCGATGTAGAATTGAAACGATTGAGAAAAAGGATTGCGACTCGGAAGGAATGATTAATAGACATGGTGAAAATATGAAAAATATGGTCCTGAATATGGGGTTCTGTATTTTAATTAATTTAAATCTTAGACGCAGAAGTTTTTAACATATCAACAAATATGGTCGGTAAGTCTTTAGTGTATCATACAAATTTATTAATAACAACTTCATCTAATGATGTTAAATTGAAACGATTGAGAAAAAGGATTGCGACCCGGAAGGAATGATTAATAGACATGGTGAAAATATGAAAAATATGGTCCTGAATATGGGGTTCTGTATTTTAATTAATTTAAATCTTAGACGCAGAAGTTTTTAACATATCAACAAATATGGTCGGTAAGTCGTTAGTGTATAATACAAATTTATTAATAACAACTTCATCTGATGATGTAGAATTGAAACGATTGAGAAAAAGGATTGCGACCCGGAAGGAATGATTAATAGACATGGTGAAAATATCAAAAATATGGTCCTGAATATGGGGTTCTGTATTTTAATTAATTTAAATCTTAGACGCAGAAGATTTTAACATATCAACAAATATGGTCGGTAAGTCGTTAGTGTATAATACAAATTTATTAATAACAACTTCATCTGATGATGTAGAATTGAAACGATTGAGAAAAAGGATTGCGACCCGGAAGGAATGATTAATAGACATGGTGAAAGTATGAAAAATATAGTCCTGAATATGGGGTTCTGTATTTTAATTAATTTAAATCTTAGACGCAGAAGTTTTTAACATATCAACAAATATGGTCGGTAAGTCGTTAGTGTATAATACAAATTTATTAATAACAACTTCATCTATCGATGTAGAATTGAAACGATTGAGAAAAAAGATTGCGACCCGGAAGGAATGATTAATAGACATGGTGAAAATATGAATAATATAGTCCTGAATATGGGGTTCTGTAATTTAATTAATTTAAATCTTAGACGCAGAAGTTTTTAACATATCAACAAATATGGTCGGTAAGTCGTTAGTGTATAATACAAATTTATTAATAACAACTTCATCTATCGATGTAGAATTGAAACGATTGAGAAAAAAGATTGCGACCCGGAAGGAATGATTAATAGACATGGTGAAAATATGAATAATATAGTCCTGAATATGGGGTTCTGTAATTTAATTAATTTAAATCTTAGACGCAGAAGTTTTTAACATATCAACAAATATGGTCGGTAAGTCGTTAGTGTATAATACAAATTTATTAATAACAACTTCATCTAATGATGTAGAATTGAAACGATTGAGAAAAAGGATTGCGGCCCGGAAGGAATGATTAATAGACATGGTGAAAGTATGAAAAATATAGTCCTGAATATGGGGTTCTGTATTTTAATTAATTTAAATCTTAGACGCAGAAGTTTTTAACATATCAACAAATATGGTCGGTAAGTCGTTAGTGTATAATACAAATTTATTAATAACAACTTCATCTGATGATGTAGAATTGAAACGATTGAGAAAAAGGATTGCGACCCGGAAGGAATGATTAATAGACATGGTGAAAATATCAAAAATATGGTCCTGAATATGGGGTTCTGTATTTTAATTAATTTAAATCTTAGACGCAGAAGATTTTAACATATCAACAAATATGGTCGGTAAGTCGTTAGTGTATAATACAAATTTATTAATAACAACTTCATCTGATGATGTAGAATTGAAACGATTGAGAAAAAGGATTGCGACCCGGAAGGAATGATTAATAGACATGGTGAAAGTATGAAAAATATAGTCCTGAATATGGGGTTCTGTATTTTAATTAATTTAAATCTTAGACGCAGAAGTTTTTAACATATCAACAAATATGGTCGGTAAGTCGTTAGTGTATAATACAAATTTATTAATAACAACTTCATCTGATGATGTAGAATTGAAACGATTGAGAAAAAGGATTGCGACCCGGAAGGAATGATTAATAGACATGGTGAAAATATGAAAAATATAGTCCTGAATATGGGGTTCTGTATTTTAATTAATTTAAATCTTAGACGCAGAAGTTTTTAACATATCAACAAATATGGTCGGTAAGTCGTTAGTGTATCATACAAATTTATTAATAACAACTTCATCTAATGATGTTAAATTGAAACGATTGAGAAAAAGGATTGCGACTCGGAAGGAATGATTAATAGACATGGTGAAAATATGAAAAATATGGTCCTGAATATGGGGTTCTGTATTTTAATTAATTTAAATCTTAGACGCAGAAGATTTTAACATATCAACAAATATGGTCGGTAAGTCGTTAGTGTATAATACAAATTTATTAATAACAACTTCATCTGATGATGTAGAATTGAAACGATTGAGAAAAAGGATTGCGACCCGGAAGGAATGATTAATAGACATGGTGAAAGTATGAAAAATATAGTCCTGAATATGGGGTTCTGTATTTTAATTAATTTAAATCTTAGACGCAGAAGTTTTTAACATATCAACAAATATGGTCGGTAAGTCGTTAGTGTATAATACAAATTTATTAATAACAACTTCATCTGATGATGTAGAATTGAAACGATTGAGAAAAAGGATTGCGACCCGGAAGGAATGATTAATAGACATGGTGAAAATATCAAAAATATGGTCCTGAATATGGGGTTCTGTATTTTAATTAATTTAAATCTTAGACGCAGAAGATTTTAACATATCAACAAATATGGTCGGTAAGTCGTTAGTGTATAATACAAATTTATTAATAACAACTTCATCTGATGATGTAGAATTGAAACGATTGAGAAAAAGGATTGCGACCCGGAAGGAATGATTAATAGACATGGTGAAAGTATGAAAAATATGGTCCTGAATATGGGGTTCTGTATTTTAATTAATTTAAATCTTAGACGCAGAAGATTTTAACATATCAACAAATATGGTCGGTAAGTCGTTAGTGTATAATACAAATTTATTAATAACAACTTCATCTATCGATGTAGAATTGAAACGATTGAGAAAAAGGATTGCGACCCGGAAGGAATGATTAATAGACATGGTGAAAATATGAAAAATATAGTCCTGAATATGGGGTTCTGTATTTTAATTAATTTAAATCTTAGACGCAGAAGTTTTTAACATATCAACAAATATGGTCGGTAAGTCGTTAGTGTATAATACAAATTTATTAATAACAACTTCATCTATCGATGTAGAATTGAAACGATTGAGAAAAAGGATTGCGACTCGGAAGGAATGATTAATAGACATGGTGAAAATATGAAAAATATAGTCCTGAATATGGGGTTCTGTATTTTAATTAATTTAAATCTTAGACGCAGAAGATTTTAACATATCAACAAATATGGTCGGTAAGTCGTTAGTGTATAATACAAATTTATTAATAACAACTTCATCTATCGATGTAGAATTGAAACGATTGAGAAAAAGGATTGCGACTCGGAAGGAATGATTAATAGACATGGTGAAAATATGAAAAATATGGTCCTGAATATGGGGTTCTGTATTTTAATTAATTTAAATCTTAGACGCAGAAGTTTTTAACATATCAACAAATATGGTCGGTAAGTCGTTAGTGTATAATACAAATTTATTAATAACAACTTCATCTGATGATGTAGAATTGAAACGATTGAGAAAAAGGATTGCGACCCGGAAGGAATGATTAATAGACATGTTGAAAATATGAAAAATATAGTCCTGAATATGGGGTTCTGTATTTTAATTAATTTAAATCTTATACGCAGAAGTTTTTAACATATCAACAAATATGGTCGGTAAGTCGTTAGTGTATAATACAAATTTATTAATAACAACTTCATCTATCGATGTAGAATTGAAACGATTGAGAAAAAGGATTGCGACCCGGAAGGAATGATTAATAGACATGGTGAAAATATGAAAAATATAGTCCTGAATATGGGGTTCTGTATTTTAATTAATTTAAATCTTAGACGCAGAAGTTTTTAACATATCAACAAATATGGTCGGTAAGTCGTTAGTGTATAATACAAAATTATTAATAACAACTTCATCTATCGATGTAGAATTGAAACGATTGAGAAAAAGGATTGCGACTCGGAAGGAATGATTAATAGACATGGTGAAAATATGAAAAATATAGTCCTGAATATGGGGTTCTGTATTTTAATTAATTTAAATCTTAGACGCAGAAGTTTTTAACATATCAACAAATATGGTCGGTAAGTCGTTAGTGTATAATACAAATTTATTAATAACAACTTCATCTGATGATGTAGAATTGAAACGATTGAGAAAAAGGATTGCGACCCGGAAGGAATGATTAATAGACATGTTGAAAATATGAAAAATATAGTCCTGAATATGGGGTTCTGTATTTTAATTAATTTAAATCTTAGACGCAGAAGTTTTTAACATATCAACAAATATGGTCGGTAAGTCGTTAGTGTATAATACAAATTTATTAATAACAACTTCATCTATCGATGTAGAATTGAAACGATTGAGAAAAAAGATTGCGACCCGGAAGGAATGATTAATAGACATGGTGAAAATATGAATAATATAGTCCTGAATATGGGGTTCTGTATTTTAATTAATTTAAATCTTAGACGCAGAAGTTTTTAACATATCAACAAATATGGTCGGTAAGTCGTTAGTGTATAATACAAATTTATTAATAACAACTTCATCTATCGATGTAGAATTGAAACGATTGAGAAAAAAGATTGCGACCCGGAAGGAATGATTAATAGACATGGTGAAAATATGAATAATATAGTCCTGAATATGGGGTTCTGTAATTTAATTAATTTAAATCTTAGACGCAGAAGTTTTTAACATATCAACAAATATGGTCGGTAAGTCGTTAGTGTATAATACAAATTTATTAATAACAACTTCATCTATCGATGTAGAATTGAAACGATTGAGAAAAAAGATTGCGACCCGGAAGGAATGATTAATAGACATGGTGAAAATATGAATAATATAGTCCTGAATATGGGGTTCTGTATTTTAATTAATTTAAATCTTAGACGCAGAAGATTTTAACATATCAACAAATATGGTCGGTAAGTCGTTAGTGTATAATACAAATTTATTAATAACAACTTCATCTATCGATGTAGAATTGAAACGATTGAGAAAAAAGATTGCGACCCGGAAGGAATGATTAATAGACATGGTGAAAATATGAATAATATAGTCCTGAATATGGGGTTCTGTATTTTAATTAATTTAAATCTTAGACGCAGAAGTTTTTAACATATCAACAAATATGGTCGGTAAGTCGTTAGTGTATAATACAAATTTATTAATAACAACTTCATCTATCGATGTAGAATTGAAACGATTGAGAAAAAAGATTGCGACCCGGAAGGAATGATTAATAGACATGGTGAAAATATGAATAATATAGTCCTGAATATGGGGTTCTGTAATTTAATTAATTTAAATCTTAGACGCAGAAGTTTTTAACATATCAACAAATATGGTCGGTAAGTCGTTAGTGTATAATACAAATTTATTAATAACAACTTCATCTATCGATGTAGAATTGAAACGATTGAGAAAAAAGATTGCGACCCGGAAGGAATGATTAATAGACATGGTGAAAATATGAATAATATAGTCCTGAATATGGGGTTCTGTATTTTAATTAATTTAAATCTTAGACGCAGAAGATTTTAACATATCAACAAATATGGTCGGTAAGTCGTTAGTGTATAATACAAATTTATTAATAACAACTTCATCTATCGATGTAGAATTGAAACGATTGAGAAAAAAGATTGCGACCCGGAAGGAATGATTAATAGACATGGTGAAAATATGAATAATATAGTCCTGAATATGGGGTTCTGTATTTTAATTAATTTAAATCTTAGACGCAGAAGTTTTTAACATATCAACAAATATGGTCGGTAAGTCGTTAGTGTATAATACAAATTTATTAATAACAACTTCATCTGATGATGTAGAATTGAAACGATTGAGAAAAAGGATTGCGACCCGGAAGGAATGATTAATAGACATGGTGAAAATATGAAAAATATAGTCCTGAATATGGGGTTCTGTATTTTAATTAATTTAAATCTTAGACGCAGAAGTTTTTAACATATCAACAAATATGGTCGGTAAGTCGTTAGTGTATCATACAAATTTATTAATAACAACTTCATCTAATGATGTAGAATTGAAACGATTGAGAAAAAAGATTGCGACCCGGAAGGAATGATTAATAGACATGGTGAAAATATGAATAATATAGTCCTGAATATGGGGTTCTGTATTTTAATTAATTTAAATCTTAGACGCAGAAGTTTTTAACATATCAACAAATATGGTCGGTAAGTCGTTAGTGTATAATACAAATTTATTAATAACAACTTCATCTGATGATGTAGAATTGAAACGATTGAGAAAAAGGATTGCGACCCGGAAGGAATGATTAATAGACATGGTGAAAATATGAAAAATATAGTCCTGAATATGGGGTTCTGTATTTTAATTAATTTAAATCTTAGACGCAGAAGTTTTTAACATATCAACAAATATGGTCGGTAAGTCGTTAGTGTATAATACAAATTTATTAATAACAACTTCATCTATCGATGTAGAATTGAAACGATTGAGAAAAAAGATTGCGACCCGGAAGGAATGATTAATAGACATGGTGAAAATATGAATAATATAGTCCTGAATATGGGGTTCTGTAATTTAATTAATTTAAATCTTAGACGCAGAAGTTTTTAACATATCAACAAATATGGTCGGTAAGTCGTTAGTGTATCATACAAATTTATTAATAACAACTTCATCTAATGATGTAGAATTGAAACGATTGAGAAAAAAGATTGCGACCCGGAAGGAATGATTAATAGACATGGTGAAAATATGAATAATATAGTCCTGAATATGGGGTTCTGTATTTTAATTAATTTAAATCTTAGACGCAGAAGTTTTTAACATATCAACAAATATGGTCGGTAAGTCGTTAGTGTATAATACAAATTTATTAATAACAACTTCATCTGATGATGTAGAATTGAAACGATTGAGAAAAAGGATTGCGACCCGGAAGGAATGATTAATAGACATGGTGAAAATATGAAAAATATAGTCCTGAATATGGGGTTCTGTATTTTAATTAATTTAAATCTTAGACGCAGAAGTTTTTAACATATCAACAAATATGGTCGGTAAGTCGTTAGTGTATAATACAAATTTATTAATAACAACTTCATCTATCGATGTAGAATTGAAACGATTGAGAAAAAAGATTGCGACCCGGAAGGAATGATTAATAGACATGGTGAAAATATGAATAATATAGTCCTGAATATGGGGTTCTGTAATTTAATTAATTTAAATCTTAGACGCAGAAGTTTTTAACATATCAACAAATATGGTCGGTAAGTCGTTAGTGTATAATACAAATTTATTAATAACAACTTCATCTATCGATGTAGAATTGAAACGATTGAGAAAAAAGATTGCGACCCGGAAGGAATGATTAATAGACATGGTGAAAATATGAATAATATAGTCCTGAATATGGGGTTCTGTAATTTAATTAATTTAAATCTTAGACGCAGAAGTTTTTAACATATCAACAAATATGGTCGGTAAGTCGTTAGTGTATAATACAAATTTATTAATAACAACTTCATCTGATGATGTAGAATTGAAACGATTGAGAAAAAGGATTGCGACCCGGAAGGAATGATTAATAGACATGTTGAAAATATGAAAAATATAGTCCTGAATATGGGGTTCTGTATTTTAATTAATTTAAATCTTAGACGCAGAAGTTTTTAACATATCAACAAATATGGTCGGTAAGTCGTTAGTGTATAATACAAATTTATTAATAACAACTTCATCTATCGATGTAGAATTGAAACGATTGAGAAAAAGGATTGCGACTCGGAAGGAATGATTAATAGACATGGTGAAAATATGAAAAATATGGTCCTGAATATGGGGTTCTGTATTTTAATTAATTTAAATCTTAGACGCAGAAGTTTTTAACATATCAACAAATATGGTCGGTAAGTCTTTAGTGTATCATACAAATTTATTAATAACAACTTCATCTAATGATGTTAAATTGAAACGATTGAGAAAAAGGATTGCGACCCGGAAGGAATGATTAATAGACATGGTGAAAATATGAAAAATATGGTCCTGAATATGGGGTTCTGTATTTTAATTAATTTAAATCTTAGACGCAGAAGTTTTTAACATATCAACAAATATGGTCGGTAAGTCGTTAGTGTATAATACAAATTTATTAATAACAACTTCATCTGATGATGTAGAATTGAAACGATTGAGAAAAAGGATTGCGACCCGGAAGGAATGATTAATAGACATGGTGAAAATATCAAAAATATGGTCCTGAATATGGGGTTCTGTATTTTAATTAATTTAAATCTTAGACGCAGAAGATTTTAACATATCAACAAATATGGTCGGTAAGTCGTTAGTGTATAATACAAATTTATTAATAACAACTTCATCTGATGATGTAGAATTGAAACGATTGAGAAAAAGGATTGCGACCCGGAAGGAATGATTAATAGACATGGTGAAAGTATGAAAAATATAGTCCTGAATATGGGGTTCTGTATTTTAATTAATTTAAATCTTAGACGCAGAAGTTTTTAACATATCAACAAATATGGTCGGTAAGTCGTTAGTGTATAATACAAATTTATTAATAACAACTTCATCTATCGATGTAGAATTGAAACGATTGAGAAAAAGGATTGCGACCCGGAAGGAATGATTAATAGACATGGTGAAAATATGAAAAATATAGTCCTGAATATGGGGTTCTGTATTTTAATTAATTTAAATCTTAGACGCAGAAGTTTTTAACATATCAACAAATATGGTCGGTAAGTCGTTAGTGTATAATACAAATTTATTAATAACAACTTCATCTATCGATGTAGAATTGAAACGATTGAGAAAAAGGATTGCGACTCGGAAGGAATGATTAATAGACATGGTGAAAATATGAAAAATATAGTCCTGAATATGGGGTTCTGTATTTTAATTAATTTAAATCTTAGACGCAGAAGATTTTAACATATCAACAAATATGGTCGGTAAGTCGTTAGTGTATAATACAAATTTATTAATAACAACTTCATCTATCGATGTAGAATTGAAACGATTGAGAAAAAGGATTGCGACTCGGAAGGAATGATTAATAGACATGGTGAAAATATGAAAAATATGGTCCTGAATATGGGGTTCTGTATTTTAATTAATTTAAATCTTAGACGCAGAAGTTTTTAACATATCAACAAATATGGTCGGTAAGTCGTTAGTGTATAATACAAATTTATTAATAACAACTTCATCTGATGATGTAGAATTGAAACGATTGAGAAAAAGGATTGCGACCCGGAAGGAATGATTAATAGACATGTTGAAAATATGAAAAATATAGTCCTGAATATGGGGTTCTGTATTTTAATTAATTTAAATCTTATACGCAGAAGTTTTTAACATATCAACAAATATGGTCGGTAAGTCGTTAGTGTATAATACAAATTTATTAATAACAACTTCATCTATCGATGTAGAATTGAAACGATTGAGAAAAAGGATTGCGACCCGGAAGGAATGATTAATAGACATGGTGAAAATATGAAAAATATAGTCCTGAATATGGGGTTCTGTATTTTAATTAATTTAAATCTTAGACGCAGAAGTTTTTAACATATCAACAAATATGGTCGGTAAGTCGTTAGTGTATAATACAAAATTATTAATAACAACTTCATCTATCGATGTAGAATTGAAACGATTGAGAAAAAGGATTGCGACTCGGAAGGAATGATTAATAGACATGGTGAAAATATGAAAAATATAGTCCTGAATATGGGGTTCTGTATTTTAATTAATTTAAATCTTAGACGCAGAAGTTTTTAACATATCAACAAATATGGTCGGTAAGTCGTTAGTGTATAATACAAATTTATTAATAACAACTTCATCTGATGATGTAGAATTGAAACGATTGAGAAAAAGGATTGCGACCCGGAAGGAATGATTAATAGACATGTTGAAAATATGAAAAATATAGTCCTGAATATGGGGTTCTGTATTTTAATTAATTTAAATCTTAGACGCAGAAGTTTTTAACATATCAACAAATATGGTCGGTAAGTCGTTAGTGTATAATACAAATTTATTAATAACAACTTCATCTATCGATGTAGAATTGAAACGATTGAGAAAAAAGATTGCGACCCGGAAGGAATGATTAATAGACATGGTGAAAATATGAATAATATAGTCCTGAATATGGGGTTCTGTATTTTAATTAATTTAAATCTTAGACGCAGAAGTTTTTAACATATCAACAAATATGGTCGGTAAGTCGTTAGTGTATAATACAAATTTATTAATAACAACTTCATCTATCGATGTAGAATTGAAACGATTGAGAAAAAAGATTGCGACCCGGAAGGAATGATTAATAGACATGGTGAAAATATGAATAATATAGTCCTGAATATGGGGTTCTGTAATTTAATTAATTTAAATCTTAGACGCAGAAGTTTTTAACATATCAACAAATATGGTCGGTAAGTCGTTAGTGTATAATACAAATTTATTAATAACAACTTCATCTATCGATGTAGAATTGAAACGATTGAGAAAAAAGATTGCGACCCGGAAGGAATGATTAATAGACATGGTGAAAATATGAATAATATAGTCCTGAATATGGGGTTCTGTATTTTAATTAATTTAAATCTTAGACGCAGAAGTTTTTAACATATCAACAAATATGGTCGGTAAGTCGTTAGTGTATAATACAAATTTATTAATAACAACTTCATCTATCGATGTAGAATTGAAACGATTGAGAAAAAAGATTGCGACCCGGAAGGAATGATTAATAGACATGGTGAAAATATGAATAATATAGTCCTGAATATGGGGTTCTGTATTTTAATTAATTTAAATCTTAGACGCAGAAGATTTTAACATATCAACAAATATGGTCGGTAAGTCGTTAGTGTATAATACAAATTTATTAATAACAACTTCATCTATCGATGTAGAATTGAAACGATTGAGAAAAAAGATTGCGACCCGGAAGGAATGATTAATAGACATGGTGAAAATATGAATAATATAGTCCTGAATATGGGGTTCTGTATTTTAATTAATTTAAATCTTAGACGCAGAAGTTTTTAACATATCAACAAATATGGTCGGTAAGTCGTTAGTGTATAATACAAATTTATTAATAACAACTTCATCTGATGATGTAGAATTGAAACGATTGAGAAAAAGGATTGCGACCCGGAAGGAATGATTAATAGACATGGTGAAAATATGAAAAATATAGTCCTGAATATGGGGTTCTGTATTTTAATTAATTTAAATCTTAGACGCAGAAGTTTTTAACATATCAACAAATATGGTCGGTAAGTCGTTAGTGTATCATACAAATTTATTAATAACAACTTCATCTAATGATGTAGAATTGAAACGATTGAGAAAAAAGATTGCGACCCGGAAGGAATGATTAATAGACATGGTGAAAATATGAATAATATAGTCCTGAATATGGGGTTCTGTATTTTAATTAATTTAAATCTTAGACGCAGAAGTTTTTAACATATCAACAAATATGGTCGGTAAGTCGTTAGTGTATAATACAAATTTATTAATAACAACTTCATCTGATGATGTAGAATTGAAACGATTGAGAAAAAGGATTGCGACCCGGAAGGAATGATTAATAGACATGGTGAAAATATGAAAAATATAGTCCTGAATATGGGGTTCTGTATTTTAATTAATTTAAATCTTAGACGCAGAAGTTTTTAACATATCAACAAATATGGTCGGTAAGTCGTTAGTGTATCATACAAATTTATTAATAACAACTTCATCTAATGATGTTAAATTGAAACGATTGAGAAAAAGGATTGCGACTCGGAAGGAATGATTAATAGACATGGTGAAAATATGAAAAATATGGTCCTGAATATGGGGTTCTGTATTTTAATTAATTTAAATCTTAGACGCAGAAGTTTTTAACATATCAACAAATATGGTCGGTAAGTCGTTAGTGTATCATACAAATTTATTAATAACAACTTCATCTAATGATGTTAAATTGAAACGATTGAGAAAAAGGATTGCGACCCGGAAGGAATGATTAATAGACATGGTGAAAATATGAAAAATGTAGTCCTGAATATGGGGTTCTGTATTTTAATTAATTTAAATCTTAGACGCAGAAGTTTTTAACATATCAACAAATATGGTCGGTAAGTCGTTAGTGTATAATACAAATTTATTAATAACAACTTCATCTATCGATGTAGAATTGAAACGATTGAGAAAAAAGATTGCGACCCGGAAGGAATGATTAATAGACATGGTGAAAATATGAATAATATAGTCCTGAATATGGGGTTCTGTAATTTAATTAATTTAAATCTTAGACGCAGAAGTTTTTAACATATCAACAAATATGGTCGGTAAGTCGTTAGTGTATAATACAAATTTATTAATAACAACTTCATCTATCGATGTAGAATTGAAACGATTGAGAAAAAAGATTGCGACCCGGAAGGAATGATTAATAGACATGGTGAAAATATGAATAATATAGTCCTGAATATGGGGTTCTGTAATTTAATTAATTTAAATCTTAGACGCAGAAGTTTTTAACATATCAACAAATATGGTCGGTAAGTCGTTAGTGTATAATACAAATTTATTAATAACAACTTCATCTGATGATGTAGAATTGAAACGATTGAGAAAAAGGATTGCGACCCGGAAGGAATGATTAATAGACATGTTGAAAATATGAAAAATATAGTCCTGAATATGGGGTTCTGTATTTTAATTAATTTAAATCTTAGACGCAGAAGTTTTTAACATATCAACAAATATGGTCGGTAAGTCGTTAGTGTATAATACAAATTTATTAATAACAACTTCATCTATCGATGTAGAATTGAAACGATTGAGAAAAAGGATTGCGACTCGGAAGGAATGATTAATAGACATGGTGAAAATATGAAAAATATGGTCCTGAATATGGGGTTCTGTATTTTAATTAATTTAAATCTTAGACGCAGAAGTTTTTAACATATCAACAAATATGGTCGGTAAGTCGTTAGTGTATAATACAAATTTATTAATAACAACTTCATCTATCGATGTAGAATTGAAACGATTGAGAAAAAAGATTGCGACCCGGAAGGAATGATTAATAGACATGTTGAAAATATGAAAAATATAGTCCTGAATATGGGGTTCTGTATTTTAATTAATTTAAATCTTAGACGCAGAAGTTTTTAACATATCAACAAATATGGTCGGTAAGTCGTTAGTGTATAATACAAATTTATTAATAACAACTTCATCTATCGATGTAGAATTGAAACGATTGAGAAAAAAGATTGCGACCCGGAAGGAATGATTAATAGACATGGTGAAAATATGAATAATATAGTCCTTAATATGGGGTTCTGTAATTTAATTAATTTAAATCTTAGACGCAGAAGTTTTTAACATATCAACAAATATGGTCGGTAAGTCGTTAGTGTATAATACAAATTTATTAATAACAACTTCATCTGATGATGTAGAATTGAAACGATTGAGAAAAAGGATTGCGACCCGGAAGGAATGATTAATAGACATGTTGAAAATATGAAAAATATGGTCCTGAATATGGGGTTCTGTATTTTAATTAATTTAAATCTTAGACGCAGAAGTTTTTAACATATCAACAAATATGGTCGGTAAGTCGTTAGTGTATAATACAAATTTATTAATAACAACTTCAGCTGATGATGTAGAATTGAAACGATTGAGAAAAAGGATTGCGACCCGGAAGGAATGATTAATAGACATGTTGAAAATATGAAAAATATAGTCCTGAATATGGGGTTCTGTATTTTAATTAATTTAAATCTTAGACGCAGAAGTTTTTAACATATCAACAAATATGGTCGGTAAGTCGTTAGTGTATAATACAAATTTATTAATAACAACTTCATCTATCGATGTAGAATTGAAACGATTGAGAAAAAGGATTGCGACCCGGAAGGAATGATTAATAGACATGGTGAAAATATGAAAAATATAGTCCTGAATATGGGGTTCTGTATTTTAATTAATTTAAATCTTAGACGCAGAAGTTTTTAACATATCAACAAATATGGTCGGTAAGTCGTTAGTGTATAATACAAATTTATTAATAACAACTTCATCTATCGATGTAGAATTGAAACGATTGAGAAAAAGGATTGCGACCCGGAAGGAATGATTAATAGACATGGTGAAAATATGAAAAATATAGTCCTGAATATGGGGTTCTGTATTTTAATTAATTTAAATCTTAGACGCAGAAGTTTTTAACATATCAACAAATATGGTCGGTAAGTCGTTAGTGTATAATACAAATTTATTAATAACAACTTCATCTATCGATGTAGAATTGAAACGATTGAGAAAAAGGATTGCGACCCGGAAGGAATGATTAATAGACATGGTGAAAATATGAAAAATATAGTCCTGAATATGGGGTTCTGTATTTTAATTAATTTAAATCTTAGACGCAGAAGTTTTTAACATATCAACAAATATGGTCGGTAAGTCGTTAGTGTATAATACAAATTTATTAATAACAACTTCATCTATCGATGTAGAATTGAAACGATTGAGAAAAAAGATTGCGACCCGGAAGGAATGATTAATAGACATGGTGAAAATATGAATAATATAGTCCTGAATATGGGGTTCTGTAATTTAATTAATTTAAATCTTAGATGCAGAAGTTTTTAACATATCAACAAATCTGGTCGGTAAGTCGTTAGTGTATCATACAAATTTATTAATAACAACTTCATCTAATGATGTAGAATTGAAACGATTGAGAAAAAGGATTGCGACCCGGAAGGAATGATTAATAGACATGGTGAAAATATGAATAATATAGTCCTGAATATGGGGTTCTGTAATTTAATTAATTTAAATCTTAGACGCAGAAGTTTTTAACATATCAACAAATATGGTCGGTAAGTCGTTAGTGTATAATACAAATTTATTAATAACAACTTCATCTATCGATGTAGAATTGAAACGATTGAGAAAAAAGATTGCGACCCGGAAGGAATGATTAATAGACATGGTGAAAATATGAATAATATAGTCCTGAATATGGGGTTCTGTAATTTAATTAATTTAAATCTTAGACGCAGAAGTTTTTAACATATCAACAAATATGGTCGGTAAGTCGTTAGTGTATAATACAAATTTATTAATAACAACTTCATCTGATGATGTAGAATTGAAACGATTGAGAAAAAGGATTGCGACCCGGAAGGAATGATTAATAGACATGGTGAAAATATGAAAAATATAGTCCTGAATATGGGGTTCTGTATTTTAATTAATTTAAATCTTAGACGCAGAAGTTTTTAACATATCAACAAATATGGTCGGTAAGTCGTTAGTGTATCATACAAATTTATTAATAACAACTTCATCTAATGATGTTAAATTGAAACGATTGAGAAAAAGGATTGCGACCCGGAAGGAATGATTAATAGACATGGTGAAAATATGAAAAATATGGTCCTGAATATGGGGTTCTGTATTTTAATTAATTTAAATCTTAGACGCAGAAGTTTTTAACATATCAACAAATATGGTCGGTAAGTCGTTAGTGTATAATACAAATTTATTAATAACAACTTCATCTGATGATGTAGAATTGAAACGATTGAGAAAAAGGATTGCGACCCGGAAGGAATGATTAATAGACATGGTGAAAATATCAAAAATATGGTCCTGAATATGGGGTTCTGTATTTTAATTAATTTAAATCTTAGACGCGGAAGATTTTAACATATCAACAAATATGGTCGGTAAGTCGTTAGTGTATAATACAAATTTATTAATAACAACTTCATCTGATGATGTAGAATTGAAACGATTGAGAAAAAGGATTGCGACCCGGAAGGAATGATTAATAGACATGGTGAAAGTATGAAAAATATAGTCCTGAATATGGGGTTCTGTATTTTAATTAATTTAAATCTTAGACGCAGAAGTTTTTAACATATCAACAAATATGGTCGGTAAGTCGTTAGTGTATAATACAAATTTATTAATAACAACTTCATCTGATGATGTAGAATTGAAACGATTGAGAAAAAGGATTGCGACCCGGAAGGAATCATTAATAGACATGGTGAAAATATGAAAAATATAGTCCTGAATATGGGGTTCTGTATTTTAATTAATTTAAATCTTAGACGCAGAAGTTTTTAACATATCAACAAATATGGTCGGTAAGTCGTTAGTGTATCATACAAATTTATTAATAACAACTTCATCTAATGATGTTAAATTGAAACGATTGAGAAAAAGGTTTGCGACCCGGAAGGAATGATTAATAGACATGGTGAAAATATGAAAAATATGGTCCTGAATATGGGGTTCTGTATTTTAATTAATTTAAATCTTAGACGCAGAAGTTTTTAACATATCAACAAATATGGTCGGTAAGTCGTTAGTGTATAATACAAATTTATTAATAACAACTTCATCTGATGATGTAGAATTGAAACGATTGAGAAAAAGGATTGCGACCCGGAAGGAATGATTAATAGACATGTTGAAAATATGAAAAATATAGTCCTGAATATGGGGTTCTGTATTTTAATTAATTTAAATCTTAGACGCAGAAGTTTTTAACATATCAACAAATATGGTCGGTAAGTCGTTAGTGTATAATACAAATTTATTAATAACAACTTCATCTATCGATGTAGAATTGAAACGATTGAGAAAAAGGATTGCGACCCGGAAGGAATGATTAATAGACATGTTGAAAATATGAAAAATATAGTCCTGAAGATGGGGTTCTGTATTTTAATTAATTTAAATCTTAGACGCAGAAGTTTTTAACATATCAACAAATATGGTCGGTAAGTCGTTAGTGTATAATACAAAATTATTAATAACAACTTCATCTATCGATGTAGAATTGAAACGATTGAGAAAAAGGATTGCGACTCGGAAGGAATGATTAATAGACATGGTGAAAATATGAAAAATATAGTCCTGAATATGGGGTTCTGTATTTTAATTAATTTAAATCTTAGACGCAGAAGTTTTTAACATATCAACAAATATGGTCGGTAAGTCGTTAGTGTATCATACAAATTTATTAATAACAACTTCATCTAATGATGTTAAATTGAAACGATTGAGAAAAAGGATTGCGACCCGGAAGGAATGATTAATAGACATGGTGAAAATATGAAAAATATGGTCCTGAATATGGGGTTCTGTATTTTAATTAATTTAAATCTTAGACGCAGAAGTTTTTAACATATCAACAAATATGGTCGGTAAGTCGTTAGTGTATAATACAAATTTATTAATAACAACTTCATCTGATGATGTAGAATTGAAACGATTGAGAAAAAGGATTGCGACCCGGAAGGAATGATTAATAGACATGGTGAAAATATCAAAAATATGGTCCTGAATATGGGGTTCTGTATTTTAATTAATTTAAATCTTAGACGCGGAAGATTTTAACATATCAACAAATATGGTCGGTAAGTCGTTAGTGTATAATACAAATTTATTAATAACAACTTCATCTGATGATGTAGAATTGAAACGATTGAGAAAAAGGATTGCGACCCGGAAGGAATGATTAATAGACATGGTGAAAGTATGAAAAATATAGTCCTGAATATGGGGTTCTGTATTTTAATTAATTTAAATCTTAGACGCAGAAGTTTTTAACATATCAACAAATATGGTCGGTAAGTCGTTAGTGTATAATACAAATTTATTAATAACAACTTCATCTGATGATGTAGAATTGAAACGATTGAGAAAAAGGATTGCGACCCGGAAGGAATCATTAATAGACATGGTGAAAATATGAAAAATATAGTCCTGAATATGGGGTTCTGTATTTTAATTAATTTAAATCTTAGACGCAGAAGTTTTTAACATATCAACAAATATGGTCGGTAAGTCGTTAGTGTATAATACAAAATTATTAATAACAACTTCATCTATCGATGTAGAATTGAAACGATTGAGAAAAAGGATTGCGACTCGGAAGGAATGATTAATAGACATGGTGAAAATATGAAAAATATAGTCCTGAATATGGGGTTCTGTATTTTAATTAATTTAAATCTTAGACGCAGAAGTTTTTAACATATCAACAAATATGGTCGGTAAGTCGTTAGTGTATAATACAAATTTATTAATAACAACTTCATCTGATGATGTAGAATTGAAACGATTGAGAAAAAGGATTGCGACCCGGAAGGAATGATTAATAGACATGTTGAAAATATGAAAAATATAGTCCTGAATATGGGGTTCTGTATTTTAATTAATTTAAATCTTAGACGCAGAAGTTTTTAACATATCAACAAATATGGTCGGTAAGTCGTTAGTGTATAATACAAATTTATTAATAACAACTTCATCTATCGATGTAGAATTGAAACGATTGAGAAAAAGGATTGCGACCCGGAAGGAATGATTAATAGACATGGTGAAAATATGAAAAATATAGTCCTGAATATGGGGTTCTGTATTTTAATTAATTTAAATCTTAGACGCAGAAGTTTTTAACATATCAACAAATATGGTCGGTAAGTCGTTAGTGTATAATACAAATTTATTAATAACAACTTCATCTATCGATGTAGAATTGAAACGATTGAGAAAAAAGATTGCGACCCGGAAGGAATGATTAATAGACATGGTGAAAATATGAATAATATAGTCCTGAATATGGGGTTCTGTAATTTAATTAATTTAAATCTTAGACGCAGAAGTTTTTAACATATCAACAAATATGGTCGGTAAGTCGTTAGTGTATAATACAAATTCATTAATAACAACTTCATCTGATGATGTAGAATTGAAACGATTGAGAAAAAGGATTGCGACCCGGAAGGAATGATTAATAGACATGTTGAAAATATGAAAAATATGGTCCTGAATATGGGGTTCTGTATTTTAATTAATTTAAATCTTAGACGCAGAAGTTTTTAACATATCAACAAATATGGTCGGTAAGTCGTTAGTGTATAATACAAATTTATTAATAACAACTTCATCTGATGATGTAGAATTGAAACGATTGAGAAAAAGGATTGCGACCCGGAAGGAATCATTAATAGACATGGTGAAAATATGAAAAATATAGTCCTGAATATGGGGTTCTGTATTTTAATTAATTTAAATCTTAGACGCAGAAGTTTTTAACATATCAACAAATATGGTCGGTAAGTCGTTAGTGTATCATACAAATTTATTAATAACAACTTCATCTAATGATGTTAAATTGAAACGATTGAGAAAAAGGTTTGCGACCCGGAAGGAATGATTAATAGACATGGTGAAAATATGAAAAATATGGTCCTGAATATGGGGTTCTGTATTTTAATTAATTTAAATCTTAGACGCAGAAGTTTTTAACATATCAACAAATATGGTCGGTAAGTCGTTAGTGTATAATACAAATTTATTAATAACAACTTCATCTGATGATGTAGAATTGAAACGATTGAGAAAAAGGATTGCGACCCGGAAGGAATGATTAATAGACATGTTGAAAATATGAAAAATATAGTCCTGAATATGGGGTTCTGTATTTTAATTAATTTAAATCTTAGACGCAGAAGTTTTTAACATATCAACAAATATGGTCGGTAAGTCGTTAGTGTATAATACAAATTTATTAATAACAACTTCATCTATCGATGTAGAATTGAAACGATTGAGAAAAAGGATTGCGACCCGGAAGGAATGATTAATAGACATGTTGAAAATATGAAAAATATAGTCCTGAATATGGGGTTCTGTATTTTAATTAATTTAAATCTTAGACGCAGAAGTTTTTAACATATCAACAAATATGGTCGGTAAGTCGTTAGTGTATAATTCAAAATTATTAATAACAACTTCATCTATCGATGTAGAATTGAAACGATTGAGAAAAAGGATTGCGACTCGGAAGGAATGATTAATAGACATGGTGAAAATATGAAAAATATAGTCCTGAATATGGGGTTCTGTATTTTAATTAATTTAAATCTTAGACGCAGAAGTTTTTAACATATCAACAAATATGGTCGGTAAGTCGTTAGTGTATAATACAAATTTATTAATAACAACTTCATCTGATGATGTAGAATTGAAACGATTGAGAAAAAGGATTGCGACCCGGAAGGAATGATTAATAGACATGTTGAAAATATGAAAAATATAGTCCTGAATATGGGGTTCTGTATTTTAATTAATTTAAATCTTAGACGCAGAAGTTTTTAACATATCAACAAATATGGTCGGTAAGTCGTTAGTGTATAATACAAATTTATTAATAACAACTTCATCTATCGATGTAGAATTGAAACGATTGAGAAAAAGGATTGCGACCCGGAAGGAATGATTAATAGACATGGTGAAAATATGAAAAATATAGTCCTGAATATGGGGTTCTGTATTTTAATTAATTTAAATCTTAGACGCAGAAGTTTTTAACATATCAACAAATATGGTCGGTAAGTCGTTAGTGCATAATACAAATTTATTAATAACAACTTCATCTATCGATGTAGAATTGAAACGATTGAGAAAAAGGATTGCGACCCGGAAGGAATGATTAATAGACATGTTGAAAATATGAAAAATATAGTCCTGAATATGGGGTTCTGTATTTTAATTAATTTAAATCTTAGACGCAGAAGTTTTTAACATATCAACAAATATGGTCGGTAAGTCGTTAGTGTATAATACAAATTTATTAATAACAACTTCATCTATCGATGTAGAATTGAAACGATTGAGAAAAAAGATTGCGACCCGGAAGGAATGATTAATAGACATGGTGAAAATATGAATAATATAGTCCTGAATATGGGGTTCTGTAATTTAATTAATTTAAATCTTAGACGCAGAAGTTTTTAACATATCAACAAATATGGTCGGTAAGTCGTTAGTGTATAATACAAATTCATTAATAACAACTTCATCTGATGATGTAGAATTGAAACGATTGAGAAAAAGGATTGCGACCCGGAAGGAATGATTAATAGACATGTTGAAAATATGAAAAATATGGTCCTGAATATGGGGTTCTGTATTTTAATTAATTTAAATCTTAGACGCAGAAGTTTTTAACATATCAACAAATATGGTCGGTAAGTCGTTAGTGTATAATACAAATTTATTAATAACAACTTCAGCTGATGATGTAGAATTGAAACGATTGAGAAAAAGGATTGCGACCCGGAAGGAATGATTAATAGACATGTTGAAAATATGAAAAATATAGTCCTGAATATGGGGTTCTGTATTTTAATTAATTTAAATCTTAGACGCAGAAGTTTTTAACATATCAACAAATATGGTCGGTAAGTCGTTAGTGTATAATACAAATTTATTAATAACAACTTCATCTATCGATGTAGAATTGAAACGATTGAGAAAAAGGATTGCGACCCGGAAGGAATGATTAATAGACATGGTGAAAATATGAAAAATATAGTCCTGAATATGGGGTTCTGTATTTTAATTAATTTAAATCTTAGACGCAGAAGTTTTTAACATATCAACAAATATGGTCGGTAAGTCGTTAGTGTATAATACAAATTTATTAATAACAACTTCATCTGATGATGTAGAATTGAAACGATTGAGAAAAAGGATTGCGACCCGGAAGGAATGATTAATAGACATGTTGAAAATATGAAAAATATAGTCCTGAATATGGGGTTCTGTATTTTAATTAATTTAAATCTTAGACGCAGAAGTTTTTAACATATCAACAAATATGGTCGGTAAGTCGTTAGTGTATAATACAAATTTATTAATAACAACTTCATCTATCGATGTAGAATTGAAACGATTGAGAAAAAGGATTGCGACCCGGAAGGAATGATTAATAGACATGGTGAAAATATGAAAAATATAGTCCTGAATATGGGGTTCTGTATTTTAATTAATTTAAATCTTAGACGCAGAAGTTTTTAACATATCAACAAATATGGTCGGTAAGTCGTTAGTGTATAATACAAATTTATTAATAACAACTTCATCTATCGATGTAGAATTGAAACGATTGAGAAAAAGGATTGCGACTCGGAAGGAATGATTAATAGACATGGTGAAAATATGAAAAATATAGTCCTGAATATGGGGTTCTGTATTTTAATTAATTTAAATCTTAGACGCAGAAGTTTTTAATATATCAACAAATATGGTCGGTAAGTCGTTAGTGTATAATACAAATTTATTAATAACAACTTCATCTGATGATGTAGAATTGAAACGATTGAGAAAAAGGATTGCGACCCGGAAGGAATGATTAATAGACATGTTGAAAATATGAAAAATATAGTCCTGAATATGGGGTTCTGTATTTTAATTAATTTAAATCTTAGACGCAGAAGTTTTTAACATATCAACAAATATGGTCGGTAAGTCGTTAGTGTATAATACAAATTTATTAATAACAACTTCATCTATCGATGTAGAATTGAAACGATTGAGAAAAAGGATTGCGACCCGGAAGGAATGATTAATAGACATGGTGAAAATATGAAAAATATAGTCCTGAATATGGGGTTCTGTATTTTAATTAATTTAAATCTTAGACGCAGAAGTTTTTAACATATCAACAAATATGGTCGGTAAGTCGTTAGTGTATAATACAAATTTATTAATAACAACTTCATCTGATGATGTAGAATTGAAACGATTGAGAAAAAGGATTGCGACCCGGAAGGAATGATTAATAGACATGTTGAAAATATGAAAAATATAGTCCTGAATATGGGGTTCTGTATTTTAATTAATTTAAATCTTAGACGCAGAAGTTTTTAACATATCAACAAATATGGTCGGTAAGTCGTTAGTGTATAATACAAATTTATTAATAACAACTTCATCTATCGATGTAGAATTGAAACGATTGAGAAAAAGGATTGCGACTCGGAAGCAATGATTAATAGACATGGTGAAAATATGAAAAATATAGTCCTGAATATGGGGTTCTGTATTTTAATTAATTTAAATCTTAGACGCAGAAGTTTTTAACATATCAACAAATATGGTCGGTAAGTCGTTAGTGTATAATACAAATTTATTAATAACAACTTCATCTAATTTTGTAGAATTGAAACGATTGAGAAAAAGGATTGCGACTCGGAAGGAATGATTAATAGACATGGTGAAGATATGAAAAATGTAGTCCTGAATATGGGGTTCTGTATTTTAATTAATTTAAATCTTAGACGCAGAAGTTTTTAACATATCAACAAATATGGTCGGTAAGTCGTTAGTGTATAATACAAATTTATTAATAACAACTTCATCTATCGATGTAGAATTGAAACGATTGAGAAAAAGGATTGCGACCCGGAAGGAATGATTAATAGACATGGTGAAAATATGTAAAATATAGTCCTGAAAATGGGGTTCTGTATTTTAATTAATTTAAACCTTAGACGCAGAAGTTTTTAACATATCAACAAATATGGTCGGTAAGTCATTAGTGTATAATACAAATTTATTAATAACAACTTCGTCTATCGATGTAGAATTGAAACGATTGAGAAAAAGGATTGCGACTCGGAAGGAATGATTAATAGACATGGTGAAAATATGAAAAATATAGTCCTGAATATGGGGTTCTGTATTTTAATTAATTTAAATCTTAGACGCAGAAGTTTTTAACATATCAACAAATATGGTCGGTAAGTCGTTAGTGTATAATACAAATTTATTAATAACAACTTCGTCTATCGATGTAGAATTGAAACGATTGAGAAAAAGGATTGCGACCCGGAAGGAATGATTAATAGACATGGTGAAGATATGAAAAATATAGTCCTGAATATGGGGTTCTGTATTTTAATTAATTTAAATCTTAGACGCAGAAGTTTTTAACATAT
Source organism: Dascillus cervinus (assembly GCA_949768715.1). Lineage (NCBI taxonomy): Eukaryota > Metazoa > Arthropoda > Insecta > Coleoptera > Dascillidae > Dascillus > Dascillus cervinus. The sequence goes on along the minus strand of OX458316.1, from coordinate 11,390,571 downwards.
CAACAAATATGGTCGGTAAGTCGTTAGTGTATAATACAAATTTATTAATAACAACTTCATCTATCGATGTAGAATTGAAACGATTGAGAAAAAGGATTGCGACCCGGAAGGAATGATTAATAGACATGGTGAAAATATGAAAAATATAGTCCTGAATATGGGGTTCTGTATTTTAATTAATTTAAATCTTAGACGCAGAAGTTTTTAACATATCAACAAATATGGTCGGTAAGTCGTTAGTGTATAATACAAATTTATTAATAACAACTTCATCTATCGATGTAGAATTGAAACGATTGAGAAAAAGGATTGCGACCCGGAAGGAATGATTAATAGACATGGTGAAAATATGAAAAATATAGTCCTGAATATGGGGTTCTGTATTTTAATTAATTTAAATCTTAGACGCAGAAGTTTTTAACATATCAACAAATATGGTCGGTAAGTCGTTAGTGTATAATACAAATTTATTAATAACAACTTCATCTAATTTTGTAGAATTGAAACGATTGAGAAAAAGGATTGCGACTCGGAAGGAATGATTAATAGACATGGTGAAAATATGAAAAATATAGTCCTGAATATGGGGTTCTGTATTTTAATTAATTTAAATCTTAGACGCAGAAGTTTTTAACATATCAACAAATATGGTCGGTAAGTCGTTAGTGTATAATACAAATTTATTAATAACAACTTCATCTATCGATGTAGAATTGAAACGATTGAGAAAAAGAATTGCGACCCGGAAGGAATGATTAATAGACATGGTGAAAATATGAAAAATATAGTCCTGAATATGGGGTTCTGTATTTTAATTAATTTAAATCTTAGACGCAGAAGTTTTTAACATATCAACAAATATGGTCGGTAAGTCGTTAGTGTATAATACAAATTTATTAATAACAACTTCATCTATCGATGTAGAATTGAAACGATTGAGAAAAAGGATTGCGACCCGGAAGGAATGATTAATAGACATGGTGAAAATATGAAAAATATAGTCCTGAATATGGGGTTCTGTATTTTAATTAACTTAAATCTTAGACGCAGAAGTTTTTAACATATCAACAAATATGGTCGGTAAGTCGTTAGTGTATAATACAAATTTATTAATAACAACTTCATCTATCGATGTAGAATTGAAACGATTGAGAAAAAGGATTGCGACCCGGAAGGAATGATTAATAGACATGTTGAAAATATGAAAAATATAGTCCTGAATATGGGGTTCTGTATTTTAATTAATTTAAATCTTAGACGCAGAAGTTTTTAACATATCAACAAATATGGTCGGTAAGTCGTTAGTGTATAATACAAATTTATTAATAACAACTTCATCTATCGATGTAGAATTGAAACGATTGAGAAAAAGGATTGCGACTCGGAAGGAATGATTAATAGACATGGTGAAAATATGAAAAATATAGTCCTGAATATGGGGTTCTGTATTTTAATTAATTTAAATCTTAGACGCAGAAGTTTTTAACATATCAACAAATATGGTCGGTAAGTCGTTAGTGTATAATACAAATTTATTAATAACAACTTCATCTATCGATGTAGAATTGAAACGATTGAGAAAAAGGATTGCGACCCGGAAGGAATGATTAATAGACATGGTGAAAATATGAAAAATATAGTCCTGAATATGGGGTTCTGTATTTTAATTAATTTAAATCTTAGACGCAGAAGTTTTTAACATATCAACAAATATGGTCGGTAAGTCGTTAGTGTATAATACAAATTTATTAATAACAACTTCATCTATCGATGTAGAATTGAAACGATTGAGAAAAAGGATTGCGACCCGGAAGGAATGATTAATAGACATGTTGAAAATATGAAAAATATAGTCCTGAATATGGGGTTCTGTATTTTAATTAATTTAAATCTTAGACGCAGATGTTTTTAACATATCAACAAATATGGTCGGTAAGTCGTTAGTGTATAATACAAATTTATTAATAACAACTTCATCTATCGATGTAGAATTGAAACGATTGAGAAAAAGGATTGCGACTCGGAAGGAATGATTAATAGACATGGTGAAAATATGAAAAATATAGTCCTGAATATGGGGTTCTGTATTTTAATTAATTTAAATCTTAGACGCAGAAGTTTTTAACATATCAACAAATATGGTCGGTAAGTCGTTAGTGTATAATACAAATTTATTAATAACAACTTCATCTATCGATGTAGAATTGAAACGATTGAGAAAAAGGATTGCGACCCGGAAGGAATGATTAATAGACATGGTGAAAATATGAAAAATATAGTCCTGAATATGGGGTTCTGTATTTTAATTAATTTAAATCTTAGACGCAGAAGTTTTTAACATATCAACAAATATGATCGGTAAGTCGTTAGTGTATAATACAAATTTATTAATAACAACTTCATCTATCGATGTAGAATTGAAACGATTGAGAAAAAGGATTGCGACCCGGAAGGAATGATTAATAGACATGTTGAAAATATGAAAAATATAGTCCTGAATATGGGGTTCTGTATTTTAATTAATTTAAATCTTAGACGCAGAAGTTTTTAACATATCAACAAATATGGTCGGTAAGTCGTTAGTGTATAATACAAATTTATTAATAACAACTTCATCTGATGATGTAGAATTGAAACGATTGAGAAAAAGGATTGCGACCCGGAAGGAATGATTAATAGACATGGTGAAAGTATGAAAAATATAGTCCTGAATATGGGGTTCTGTATTTTAATTAATTTAAATCTTAGACGCAGAAGTTTTTAACATATCAACAAATATGGTCGGTAAGTCGTTAGTGTATAATACAAATTTATTACTAACAACTTCATCTGATGATGTAGAATTGAAACGATTGAGAAAAAGGATTGCGACCCGGAAGGAATGATTAATAGACATGGTGAAAATATGAAAAATATAGTCCTGAATATGGGGTTCTGTATTTTAATTAATTTAAATCTTAGACGCAGAAGTTTTTAACATATCAACAAATATGGTCGGTAAGTCGTTAGTGTATCATACAAATTTATTAATAACAACTTCATCTAATGATGTTAAATTGAAACGATTGAGAAAAAGGATTGCGACCCGGAAGGAATGATTAATAGACATGGTGAAAATATGAAAAATATGGTCCTGAATATGGGGTTCTGTATTTTAATTAATTTAAATCTTAGACGCAGAAGTTTTTAACATATCAACAAATATGGTCGGTAAGTCGTTAGTGTATAATACAAATTTATTAATAACAACTTCATCTGATGATGTAGAATTGAAACGATTGAGAAAAAGGATTGCGACCCGGAAGGAATGATTAATAGACATGTTGAAAATATGAAAAATATAGTCCTGAATATGGGGTTCTGTATTTTAATTAATTTAAATCTTAGACGCGGAAGTTTTTAACATATCAACAAATATGGTCGGTAAGTCGTTAGTGTATAATACAAATTTATTAATAACAACTTCATCTATCGATGTAGAATTGAAACGATTGAGAAAAAGGATTGCGACTCGGAAGGAATGATTAATAGACATGGTGAAAATATGAAAAATATAGTCCTGAATATGGGGTTCTGTATTTTAATTAATTTAAATCTTAGACGCAGAAGTTTTTAACATATCAACAAATATGGTCGGTAAGTCGTTAGTGTATAATACAAATTTATTAATAACAACTTCATCTATCGATGTAGAATTGAAACGATTGAGAAAAAGGATTGCGACTCGGAAGGAATGATTAATAGACATGGTGAAAATATGAAAAATATAGTCCTGAATATGGGGTTCTGTATTTTAATTAATTTAAATCTTAGACGCAGAAGTTTTTAACATATCAACAAATATGGTCGGTAAGTCGTTAGTGTATAATACAAATTTATTAATAACAACTTCATCTATCGATGTAGAATTGAAACGATTGAGAAAAAGGATTGCGACCCGGAAGGAATGATTAATAGACATGGTGAAAATATGAAAAATGTAGTCCTGAATATGGGGTTCTGTATTTTAATTAATTTAAATCTTAGACGCAGAAGTTTTTAACATATCAACAAATATGGTCGGTAAGTCGTTAGTGTATAATACAAATTTATTAATAACAACTTCATCTATCAATGTAGAATTGAAACGATTGAGAAAAAGGATTGCGACCCGGAAGGAATGATTAATAGACATGTTGAAAATATGAAAAATATAGTCCTGAATATGGGGTTCCGTATTTTAATTAATTTAAATCTTAGACGCAGAAGTTTTTAACATATCAACAAATATGGTCGGTAAGTCGTTAGTGTATAATACAAATTTATTAATAACAACTTCATCTATCGATGTAGAATTGAAACGATTGAGAAAAAGGATTGCGACCCGGAAGGAATGATTAATAGACATGGTGAAAATATGAAAAATGTAGTCCTGAATATGGGGTTCTGTATTTTAATTAATTTAAATCTTAGACGCAGAAGTTTTTAACATATCAACAAATATGGTCGGTAAGTCGTTAGTGTATAATACAAATTTATTAATAACAACTTCATCTATCAATGTAGAATTGAAACGATTGAGAAAAAAGATTGCGACCCGGAAGGAATGATTAATAGACATGGTGAAAATATGAATAATATAGTCCTGAATATGGGGTTCTGTAATTTAATTAATTTAAATCTTAGACGCAGAAGTTTTTAACATATCAACAAATATGGTCGGTAAGTCGTTAGTGTATAATACAAATTTATTAATAACAACTTCATCTAATGATGTAGAATTGAAACGATTGAGAAAAAAGATTGCGACCCGGAAGGAATGATTAATAGACATGGTGAAAATATGAATAATATAGTCCTGAATATGGGGTTCTGTAATTTAATTAATTTAAATCTTAGACGCAGAAGTTTTTAACATATCAACAAATATGGTCGGTAAGTCGTTAGTGTATAATACAAATTTATTAATAACAACTTCATCTATCGATGTAGAATTGAAACGATTGAGAAAAAAGATTGCGACCCGGAAGGAATGATTAATAGACATGGTGAAAATATGAAAAATATAGTCCTGAATATGGGGTTCTGTATTTTAATTAATTTAAATCTTAGACGCAGAAGTTTTTAACATATCAACAAATATGGTCGGTAAGTCGTTAGTGTATAATACAAATTTATTAATAACAACTTCATCTGATGATGTAGAATTGAAACGATTGAGAAAAAGGATTGCGACCCGGAAGGAATGATTAATAGACATGTTGAAAATATGAAAAATATAGTCCTGAATATGGGGTTCTGTATTTTAATTAATTTAAATCTTAGACGCAGAAGTTTTTAACATATCAACAAATATGGTCGGTAAGTCGTTAGTGTATAATACAAATTTATTAATAACAACTTCATCTATCGATGTAGAATTGAAACGATTGAGAAAAAGGATTGCGACCCGGAAGGAATGATTAATAGACATGGTGAAAATATGAAAAATATAGTCCTGAATATGGGGTTCTGTATTTTAATTAATTTAAATCTTAGACGCAGAAGTTTTTAACATATCAACAAATATGGTCGGTAAGTCGTTAGTGTATAATACAAATTTATTAATAACAACTTCATCTATCGATGTAGAATTGAAACGATTGAGAAAAAGGATTGCGACTCGGAAGGAATGATTAATAGACATGGTGAAAATATGAAAAATATAGTCCTGAATATGGGGTTCTGTATTTTAATTAATTTAAATCTTAGACGCAGAAGTTTTTAATATATCAACAAATATGGTCGGTAAGTCGTTAGTGTATAATACAAATTTATTAATAACAACTTCATCTGATGATGTAGAATTGAAACGATTGAGAAAAAGGATTGCGACCCGGAAGGAATGATTAATAGACATGTTGAAAATATGAAAAATATAGTCCTGAATATGGGGTTCTGTATTTTAATTAATTTAAATCTTAGACGCAGAAGTTTTTAACATATCAACAAATATGGTCGGTAAGTCGTTAGTGTATAATACAAATTTATTAATAACAACTTCATCTATCGATGTAGAATTGAAACGATTGAGAAAAAGGATTGCGACCCGGAAGGAATGATTAATAGACATGGTGAAAATATGAAAAATATAGTCCTGAATATGGGGTTCTGTATTTTAATTAATTTAAATCTTAGACGCAGAAGTTTTTAACATATCAACAAATATGGTCGGTAAGTCGTTAGTGTATAATACAAATTTATTAATAACAACTTCATCTGATGATGTAGAATTGAAACGATTGAGAAAAAGGATTGCGACCCGGAAGGAATGATTAATAGACATGTTGAAAATATGAAAAATATAGTCCTGAATATGGGGTTCTGTATTTTAATTAATTTAAATCTTAGACGCAGAAGTTTTTAACATATCAACAAATATGGTCGGTAAGTCGTTAGTGTATAATACAAATTTATTAATAACAACTTCATCTATCGATGTAGAATTGAAACGATTGAGAAAAAGGATTGCGACTCGGAAGCAATGATTAATAGACATGGTGAAAATATGAAAAATATAGTCCTGAATATGGGGTTCTGTATTTTAATTAATTTAAATCTTAGACGCAGAAGTTTTTAACATATCAACAAATATGGTCGGTAAGTCGTTAGTGTATAATACAAATTTATTAATAACAACTTCATCTAATTTTGTAGAATTGAAACGATTGAGAAAAAGGATTGCGACTCGGAAGGAATGATTAATAGACATGGTGAAGATATGAAAAATGTAGTCCTGAATATGGGGTTCTGTATTTTAATTAATTTAAATCTTAGACGCAGAAGTTTTTAACATATCAACAAATATGGTCGGTAAGTCGTTAGTGTATAATACAAATTTATTAATAACAACTTCATCTATCGATGTAGAATTGAAACGATTGAGAAAAAGGATTGCGACCCGGAAGGAATGATTAATAGACATGGTGAAAATATGTAAAATATAGTCCTGAAAATGGGGTTCTGTATTTTAATTAATTTAAACCTTAGACGCAGAAGTTTTTAACATATCAACAAATATGGTCGGTAAGTCATTAGTGTATAATACAAATTTATTAATAACAACTTCGTCTATCGATGTAGAATTGAAACGATTGAGAAAAAGGATTGCGACTCGGAAGGAATGATTAATAGACATGGTGAAAATATGAAAAATATAGTCCTGAATATGGGGTTCTGTATTTTAATTAATTTAAATCTTAGACGCAGAAGTTTTTAACATATCAACAAATATGGTCGGTAAGTCGTTAGTGTATAATACAAATTTATTAATAACAACTTCGTCTATCGATGTAGAATTGAAACGATTGAGAAAAAGGATTGCGACCCGGAAGGAATGATTAATAGACATGGTGAAGATATGAAAAATATAGTCCTGAATATGGGGTTCTGTATTTTAATTAATTTAAATCTTAGACGCAGAAGTTTTTAACATATCAACAAATATGGTCGGTAAGTCGTTAGTGTATAATACAAATTTATTAATAACAACTTCATCTATCGATGTAGAATTGAAACGATTGAGAAAAAGGATTGCGACCCGGAAGGAATGATTAATAGACATGGTGAAAATATGAAAAATATAGTCCTGAATATGGGGTTCTGTATTTTAATTAATTTAAATCTTAGACGCAGAAGTTTTTAACATATCAACAAATATGGTCGGTAAGTCGTTAGTGTATAATACAAATTTATTAATAACAACTTCATCTATCGATGTAGAATTGAAACGATTGAGAAAAAGGATTGCGACCCGGAAGGAATGATTAATAGACATGGTGAAAATATGAAAAATATAGTCCTGAATATGGGGTTCTGTATTTTAATTAATTTAAATCTTAGACGCAGAAGTTTTTAACATATCAACAAATATGGTCGGTAAGTCGTTAGTGTATAATACAAATTTATTAATAACAACTTCATCTAATTTTGTAGAATTGAAACGATTGAGAAAAAGGATTGCGACTCGGAAGGAATGATTAATAGACATGGTGAAAATATGAAAAATATAGTCCTGAATATGGGGTTCTGTATTTTAATTAATTTAAATCTTAGACGCAGAAGTTTTTAACATATCAACAAATATGGTCGGTAAGTCGTTAGTGTATAATACAAATTTATTAATAACAACTTCATCTATCGATGTAGAATTGAAACGATTGAGAAAAAGAATTGCGACCCGGAAGGAATGATTAATAGACATGGTGAAAATATGAAAAATATAGTCCTGAATATGGGGTTCTGTATTTTAATTAATTTAAATCTTAGACGCAGAAGTTTTTAACATATCAACAAATATGGTCGGTAAGTCGTTAGTGTATAATACAAATTTATTAATAACAACTTCATCTATCGATGTAGAATTGAAACGATTGAGAAAAAGGATTGCGACCCGGAAGGAATGATTAATAGACATGGTGAAAATATGAAAAATATAGTCCTGAATATGGGGTTCTGTATTTTAATTAACTTAAATCTTAGACGCAGAAGTTTTTAACATATCAACAAATATGGTCGGTAAGTCGTTAGTGTATAATACAAATTTATTAATAACAACTTCATCTATCGATGTAGAATTGAAACGATTGAGAAAAAGGATTGCGACCCGGAAGGAATGATTAATAGACATGTTGAAAATATGAAAAATATAGTCCTGAATATGGGGTTCTGTATTTTAATTAATTTAAATCTTAGACGCAGAAGTTTTTAACATATCAACAAATATGGTCGGTAAGTCGTTAGTGTATAATACAAATTTATTAATAACAACTTCATCTATCGATGTAGAATTGAAACGATTGAGAAAAAGGATTGCGACTCGGAAGGAATGATTAATAGACATGGTGAAAATATGAAAAATATAGTCCTGAATATGGGGTTCTGTATTTTAATTAATTTAAATCTTAGACGCAGAAGTTTTTAACATATCAACAAATATGGTCGGTAAGTCGTTAGTGTATAATACAAATTTATTAATAACAACTTCATCTATCGATGTAGAATTGAAACGATTGAGAAAAAGGATTGCGACCCGGAAGGAATGATTAATAGACATGGTGAAAATATGAAAAATATAGTCCTGAATATGGGGTTCTGTATTTTAATTAATTTAAATCTTAGACGCAGAAGTTTTTAACATATCAACAAATATGGTCGGTAAGTCGTTAGTGTATAATACAAATTTATTAATAACAACTTCATCTATCGATGTAGAATTGAAACGATTGAGAAAAAGGATTGCGACCCGGAAGGAATGATTAATAGACATGTTGAAAATATGAAAAATATAGTCCTGAATATGGGGTTCTGTATTTTAATTAATTTAAATCTTAGACGCAGATGTTTTTAACATATCAACAAATATGGTCGGTAAGTCGTTAGTGTATAATACAAATTTATTAATAACAACTTCATCTATCGATGTAGAATTGAAACGATTGAGAAAAAGGATTGCGACTCGGAAGGAATGATTAATAGACATGGTGAAAATATGAAAAATATAGTCCTGAATATGGGGTTCTGTATTTTAATTAATTTAAATCTTAGACGCAGAAGTTTTTAACATATCAACAAATATGGTCGGTAAGTCGTTAGTGTATAATACAAATTTATTAATAACAACTTCATCTATCGATGTAGAATTGAAACGATTGAGAAAAAGGATTGCGACCCGGAAGGAATGATTAATAGACATGGTGAAAATATGAAAAATATAGTCCTGAATATGGGGTTCTGTATTTTAATTAATTTAAATCTTAGACGCAGAAGTTTTTAACATATCAACAAATATGATCGGTAAGTCGTTAGTGTATAATACAAATTTATTAATAACAACTTCATCTATCGATGTAGAATTGAAACGATTGAGAAAAAGGATTGCGACCCGGAAGGAATGATTAATAGACATGTTGAAAATATGAAAAATATAGTCCTGAATATGGGGTTCTGTATTTTAATTAATTTAAATCTTAGACGCAGAAGTTTTTAACATATCAACAAATATGGTCGGTAAGTCGTTAGTGTATAATACAAATTTATTAATAACAACTTCATCTGATGATGTAGAATTGAAACGATTGAGAAAAAGGATTGCGACCCGGAAGGAATGATTAATAGACATGGTGAAAGTATGAAAAATATAGTCCTGAATATGGGGTTCTGTATTTTAATTAATTTAAATCTTAGACGCAGAAGTTTTTAACATATCAACAAATATGGTCGGTAAGTCGTTAGTGTATAATACAAATTTATTAATAACAACTTCATCTGATGATGTAGAATTGAAACGATTGAGAAAAAGGATTGCGACCCGGAAGGAATGATTAATAGACATGGTGAAAATATGAAAAATATAGTCCTGAATATGGGGTTCTGTATTTTAATTAATTTAAATCTTAGACGCAGAAGTTTTTAACATATCAACAAATATGGTCGGTAAGTCGTTAGTGTATCATACAAATTTATTAATAACAACTTCATCTAATGATGTTAAATTGAAACGATTGAGAAAAAGGATTGCGACCCGGAAGGAATGATTAATAGACATGGTGAAAATATGAAAAATATGGTCCTGAATATGGGGTTCTGTATTTTAATTAATTTAAATCTTAGACGCAGAAGTTTTTAACATATCAACAAATATGGTCGGTAAGTCGTTAGTGTATAATACAAATTTATTAATAACAACTTCATCTGATGATGTAGAATTGAAACGATTGAGAAAAAGGATTGCGACCCGGAAGGAATGATTAATAGACATGTTGAAAATATGAAAAATATAGTCCTGAATATGGGGTTCTGTATTTTAATTAATTTAAATCTTAGACGCGGAAGTTTTTAACATATCAACAAATATGGTCGGTAAGTCGTTAGTGTATAATACAAATTTATTAATAACAACTTCATCTATCGATGTAGAATTGAAACGATTGAGAAAAAGGATTGCGACTCGGAAGGAATGATTAATAGACATGGTGAAAATATGAAAAATATAGTCCTGAATATGGGGTTCTGTATTTTAATTAATTTAAATCTTAGACGCAGAAGTTTTTAACATATCAACAAATATGGTCGGTAAGTCGTTAGTGTATAATACAAATTTATTAATAACAACTTCATCTATCGATGTAGAATTGAAACGATTGAGAAAAAGGATTGCGACTCGGAAGGAATGATTAATAGACATGGTGAAAATATGAAAAATATAGTCCTGAATATGGGGTTCTGTATTTTAATTAATTTAAATCTTAGACGCAGAAGTTTTTAACATATCAACAAATATGGTCGGTAAGTCGTTAGTGTATAATACAAATTTATTAATAACAACTTCATCTATCGATGTAGAATTGAAACGATTGAGAAAAAGGATTGCGACCCGGAAGGAATGATTAATAGACATGGTGAAAATATGAAAAATGTAGTCCTGAATATGGGGTTCTGTATTTTAATTAATTTAAATCTTAGACGCAGAAGTTTTTAACATATCAACAAATATGGTCGGTAAGTCGTTAGTGTATAATACAAATTTATTAATAACAACTTCATCTATCAATGTAGAATTGAAACGATTGAGAAAAAGGATTGCGACCCGGAAGGAATGATTAATAGACATGTTGAAAATATGAAAAATATAGTCCTGAATATGGGGTTCTGTATTTTAATTAATTTAAATCTTAGACGCAGAAGTTTTTAACATATCAACAAATATGGTCGGTAAGTCGTTAGTGTATAATACAAATTTATTAATAACAACTTCATCTATCGATGTAGAATTGAAACGATTGAGAAAAAGGATTGCGACCCGGAAGGAATGATTAATAGACATGGTGAAAATATGAAAAATGTAGTCCTGAATATGGGGTTCTGTATTTTAATTAATTTAAATCTTAGACGCAGAAGTTTTTAACATATCAACAAATATGGTCGGTAAGTCGTTAGTGTATAATACAAATTTATTAATAACAACTTCATCTATCAATGTAGAATTGAAACGATTGAGAAAAAAGATTGCGACCCGGAAGGAATGATTAATAGACATGGTGAAAATATGAATAATATAGTCCTGAATATGGGGTTCTGTAATTTAATTAATTTAAATCTTAGACGCAGAAGTTTTTAACATATCAACAAATATGGTCGGTAAGTCGTTAGTGTATAATACAAATTTATTAATAACAACTTCATCTAATGATGTAGAATTGAAACGATTGAGAAAAAAGATTGCGACCCGGAAGGAATGATTAATAGACATGGTGAAAATATGAATAATATAGTCCTGAATATGGGGTTCTGTAATTTAATTAATTTAAATCTTAGACGCAGAAGTTTTTAACATATCAACAAATATGGTCGGTAAGTCGTTAGTGTATAATACAAATTTATTAATAACAACTTCATCTATCGATGTAGAATTGAAACGATTGAGAAAAAAGATTGCGACCCGGAAGGAATGATTAATAGACATGGTGAAAATATGAATAATATAGTCCTGAATATGGGGTTCTGTAATTTAATTAATTTAAATCTTAGACGCAGAAGTTTTTAACATATCAACAAATATGGTCGGTAAGTCGTTAGTGTATAATACAAATTTATTAATAACAACTTCATCTAATGATGTAGAATTGAAACGATTGAGAAAAAAGATTGCGACCCGGAAGGAATGATTAATAGACATGGTGAAAATATGAATAATATAGTCCTGAATATGGGGTTCTGTAATTTAATTAATTTAAATCTTAGACGCAGAAGTTTTTAACATATCAACAAATATGGTCGGTAAGTCGTTAGTGTATAATACAAATTTATTAATAACAACTTCATCTATCAATGTAGAATTGAAACGATTGAGAAAAAAAATTGCGACCCGGAAGGAATGATTAATAGACATGGTGAAAATATGAATAATATAGTCCTGAATATGGGGTTCTGTAATTTAATTAATTTAAATCTTAGACGCAGAAGTTTTTAACATATCAACAAATATGGTCGGTAAGTCGTTAGTGTATAATACAAATTTATTAATAACAACTTCATCTATCGATGTAGAATTGAAACGATTGAGAAAAAGGATTGCGACCCGGAAGGAATGATTAATAGACATGGTGAAAATATGAAAAATGTAGTCCTGAATATGGGGTTCTGTATTTTAATTAATTTAAATCTTAGACGCAGAAGTTTTTAACATATCAACAAATATGGTCGGTAAGTCGTTAGTGTATAATACAAATTTATTAATAACAACTTCATCTATCGATGTAGAATTGAAACGATTGAGAAAAAGGATTGCGACTCGGAAGGAATGATTAATAGACATAGTCCTGAATATGGGGTTCTGTATTTTAATTAATTTAAATCTTAGACGCAGAAGTTTTTAACATATCAACAAATATGGTCGGTAAGTCGTTAGTGTATAATACAAATTTATTAATAACAACTTCATCTATCGATGTAGAATTGAAACGATTGAGAAAAAGGATTGCGACCCGGAAGGAATGATTAATAGACATGGTGAAAATATGAAAAATATAGTCCTGAATATGGGGTTCTGTATTTTAATTAATTTAAATCTTAGACGCAGAAGTTTTTAACATATCAACAAATATGGTCGGTAAGTCGTTAGTGTATAATACAAATTTATTAATAACAACTTCATCTAATGATGTAGAATTGAAACGATTGAGAAAAAGGATTGCGGCCCGGAAGGAATGATTAATAGACATGGTGAAAGTATGAAAAATATAGTCCTGAATATGGGGTTCTGTATTTTAATTAATTTAAATCTTAGACGCAGAAGTTTTTAACATATCAACAAATATGGTCGGTAAGTCGTTAGTGTATCATACAAATTTATTAATAACAACTTCATCTAATGATGTTAAATTGAAACGATTGAGAAAAAGGATTGCGACCCGGAAGGAATGATTAATAGACATGGTGAAAATATGAAAAATATGGTCCTGAATATGGGGTTCTGTATTTTAATTAATTTAAATCTTAGACGCAGAAGTTTTTAACATATCAACAAATATGGTCGGTAAGTCGTTAGTGTATAATACAAATTTATTAATAACAACTTCATCTGATGATGTAGAATTGAAACGATTGAGAAAAAGGATTGCGACCCGGAAGGAATGATTAATAGACATGTTGAAAATATGAAAAATATAGTCCTGAATATGGGGTTCTGTATTTTAATTAATTTAAATCTTAGACGCAGAAGTTTTTAACATATCAACAAATATGGTCGGTAAGTCGTTAGTGTATAATACAAATTTATTAATAACAACTTCATCTATCGATGTAGAATTGAAACGATTGAGAAAAAGGATTGCGACTCGGAAGGAATGATTAATAGACATGGTGAAAATATGAAAAATATAGTCCTGAATATGGGGTTCTGTATTTTAATTAATTTAAATCTTAGACGCAGAAGTTTTTAACATATCAACAAATATGGTCGGTAAGTCGTTAGTGTATAATACAAATTTATTAATAACAACTTCATCTATCGATGTAGAATTGAAACGATTGAGAAAAAGGATTGCGACTCGGAAGGAATGATTAATAGACATGGTGAAAATATGAAAAATATAGTCCTGAATATGGGGTTCTGTATTTTAATTAATTTAAATCTTAGACGCAGAAGTTTTTAACATATCAACAAATATGGTCGGTAAGTCGTTAGTGTATAATACAAATTTATTAATAACAACTTCATCTGATGATGTAGAATTGAAACGATTGAGAAAAAGGATTGCGACCCGGAAGGAATGATTAATAGACATGGTGAAAATATGAAAAATATGGTCCTGAATATGGGGTTCTGTATTTTAATTAATTTAAATCTTAGACGCAGAAGTTTTTAACATATCAACAAATATGGTCGGTAAGTCGTTAGTGTATAATACAAATTTATTAATAACAACTTCATCTGATGATGTAGAATTGAAACGATTGAGAAAAAGGATTGCGACCCGGAAGGAATGATTAATAGACATGTTGAAAATATGAAAAATATAGTCCTGAATATGGGGTTCTGTATTTTAATTAATTTAAATCTTAGACGCAGAAGTTTTTAACATATCAACAAATATGGTCGGTAAGTCGTTAGTGTATAATACAAATTTATTAATAACAACTTCATCTATCGATGTAGAATTGAAACGATTGAGAAAAAGGATTGCGACTCGGAAGGAATGATTAATAGACATGGTGAAAATATGAAAAATATAGTCCTGAATATGGGGTTCTGTATTTTAATTAATTTAAATCTTAGACGCAGAAGTTTTTAACATATCAACAAATATGGTCGGTAAGTCGTTAGTGTATAATACAAATTTATTAATAACAACTTCATCTATCGATGTAGAATTGAAACGATTGAGAAAAAGGATTGCGACCCGGAAGGAATGATTAATAGACATGGTGAAAATATGAAAAATATAGTCCTGAATATGGGGTTCTGTATTTTAATTAATTTAAATCTTAGACGCAGAAGTTTTTAACATATCAACAAATATGGTCGGTAAGTCGTTAGTGTATAATACAAATTTATTAATAACAACTTCATCTATCGATGTAGAATTGAAACGATTGAGAAAAAGGATTGCGACTCGGAAGGAATGATTAATAGACATGGTGAAAATATGAAAAATATAGTCCTGAATATGGGGTTCTGTATTTTAATTAATTTAAATCTTAGACGCAGAAGTTTTTAACATATCAACAAATATGGTCGGTAAGTCGTTAGTGTATAATACAAATTTATTAATAACAACTTCATCTATCGATGTAGAATTGAAACGATTGAGAAAAAGGATTGCGACCCGGAAGGAATGATTAATAGACATGTTGAAAATATGAAAAATATAGTCCTGAATATGGGGTTCTGTATTTTAATTAATTTAAATCTTAGACGCAGAAGTTTTTAACATATCAACAAATATGGTCGGTAAGTCGTTAGTGTATAATACAAATTTATTAATAACAACTTCATCTATCGATGTAGAATTGAAACGATTGAGAAAAAGGATTGCGACCCGGAAGGAATGATTAATAGACATGGTGAAAATATGAAAAATGTAGTCCTGAATATGGGGTTCTGTATTTTAATTAATTTAAATCTTAGACGCAGAAGTTTTTAACATATCAACAAATATGGTCGGTAAGTCGTTAGTGTATAATACAAATTTATTAATAACAACTTCATCTATCGATGTAGAATTGAAACGATTGAGAAAAAAGATTGCGACCCGGAAGGAATGATTAATAGACATGGTGAAAATATGAATAATATAGTCCTGAATATGGGGTTCTGTAATTTAATTAATTTAAATCTTCGACGCAGAAGTTTTTAACATATCAACAAATATGGTCGGTAAGTCGTTAGTGTATCATACAAATTTATTAATAACAACTTCATCTAATGATGTAGAATTGAAACGATTGAGAAAAAGGATTGCGACCCGGAAGGAATGATTAATAGACATGGTGAAAATATGAATAATATAGTCCTGAATATGGGGTTCTGTAATTTAATTAATTTAAATCTTAGACGCAGAAGTTTTTAACATATCAACAAATATGGTCGGTAAGTCGTTAGTGTATAATACAAATTTATTAATAACAACTTCATCTATCGATGTAGAATTGAAACGATTGAGAAAAAGGATTGCGACCCGGAAGGAATGATTAATAGACATGGTGAAAATATGAAAAATATAGTCCTGAATATGGGGTTCTGTATTTTAATTAATTTAAATCTTAGACGCAGAAGTTTTTAACATATCAACAAATATGGTCGGTAAGTCGTTAGTGTATAATACAAATTTATTAATAACAACTTCATCTATCGATGTAGAATTGAAACGATTGAGAAAAAGGATTGCGACCCGGAAGGAATGATTAATAGACATGTTGAAAATATGAAAAATATAGTCCTGAATATGGGGTTCTGTATTTTAATTAATTTAAATCTTAGACGCAGAAGTTTTTAACATATCAACAAATATGGTCGGTAAGTCGTTAGTGTATAATACAAATTTATTAATAACAACTTCATCTATCGATGTAGAATTGAAACGATTGAGAAAAAGGATTGCGACTCGGAAGGAATGATTAATAGACATGGTGAAAATATGAAAAATATAGTCCTGAATGTGGGGTTCTGTATTTTAATTAATTTAAATCTTAGACGCAGAAGTTTTTAACATATCAACAAATATGGTCGGTAAGTCGTTAGTGTATAATACAAATTTATTAATAACAACTTCATCTATCGATGTAGAATTGAAACGATTGAGAAAAAGGATTGCGACTCGGAAGGAATGATTAATAGACATGGTGAAAATATGAAAAATATAGTCCTGAATATGGGGTTCTGTATTTTAATTAATTTAAATCTTAGACGCAGAAGTTTTTAACATATCAACAAATATGGTCGGTAAGTCGTTAGTGTATAATACAAATTTATTAATAACAACTTCATCTATCGATGTAGAATTGAAACGATTGAGAAAAAGGATTGCGACCCGGAAGGAATGATTAATAGACATGGTGAAAATATGAAAAATATAGTCCTGAATATGGGGTTCTGTATTTTAATTAATTTAAATCTTAGACGCAGAAGTTTTTAACATATCAACAAATATGGTCGGTAAGTCGTTAGTGTATAATACAAATTTATTAATAACAACTTCATCTATCGATGTAGAATTGAAACGATTGAGAAAAAGGATTGCGACCCGGAAGGAATGATTAATAGACATGTTGAAAATATGAAAAATATAGTCCTGAATATGGGGTTCTGTATTTTAATTAATTTAAATCTTAGACGCAGAAGTTTTTAACATATCAACAAATATGGTCGGTAAGTCGTTAGTGTATAATACAAATTTATTAATAACAACTTCATCTATCGATGTAGAATTGAAACGATTGAGAAAAAGGATTGCGACTCGGAAGGAATGATTAATAGACATAGTCCTGAATATGGGGTTCTGTATTTTAATTAATTTAAATCTTAGACGCAGAAGTTTTTAACATATCAACAAATATGGTCGGTAAGTCGTTAGTGTATAATACAAATTTATTAATAACAACTTCATCTATCGATGTAGAATTGAAACGATTGAGAAAAAGGATTGCGACCCGGAAGGAATGATTAATAGACATGGTGAAAATATGAAAAATATAGTCCTGAATATGGGGTTCTGTATTTTAATTAATTTAAATCTTAGACGCAGAAGTTTTTAACATATCAACAAATATGGTCGGTAAGTCGTTAGTGTATAATACAAATTTATTAATAACAACTTCATCTATCGATGTAGAATTGAAACGATTGAGAAAAAGGATTGCGACCCGGAAGGAATGATTAATAGACATGTT
The DNA here is from genome assembly GCA_949768715.1 of Dascillus cervinus. NCBI lineage: Eukaryota > Metazoa > Arthropoda > Insecta > Coleoptera > Dascillidae > Dascillus > Dascillus cervinus. Next base: position 11,372,163 of record OX458316.1, on the reverse strand, counting down.
GAAAATATGAAAAATATAGTCCTGAATATGGGGTTCTGTATTTTAATTAATTTAAATCTTAGACGCAGAAGTTTTTAACATATCAACAAATATGGTCGGTAAGTCGTTAGTGTATAATACAAATTTATTAATAACAACTTCATCTATCGATGTAGAATTGAAACGATTGAGAAAAAGGATTGCGACTCGGAAGGAATGATTAATAGACATGGTGAAAATATGAAAAATATAGTCCTGAATATGGGGTTCTGTATTTTAATTAATTTAAATCTTAGACGCAGAAGTTTTTAACATATCAACAAATATGGTCGGTAAGTCGTTAGTGTATAATACAAATTTATTAATAACAACTTCATCTATCGATGTAGAATTGAAACGATTGAGAAAAAGGATTGCGACCCGGAAGGAATGATTAATAGACATGGTGAAAATATGAAAAATATAGTCCTGAATATGGGGTTCTGTATTTTATTTAATTTAAATCTTAGACGCAGAAGTTTTTAACATATCAACAAATATGGTCGGTAAGTCGTTAGTGTATAATACAAATTTATTAATAACAACTTCATCTATCGATGTAGAATTGAAACGATTGAGAAAAAGGATTGCGACCCGGAAGGAATGATTAATAGACATGTTGAAAATATGAAAAATATAGTCCTGAATATGGGGTTCTGTATTTTAATTAATTTAAATCTTAGACGCAGAAGTTTTTAACATATCAACAAATATGGTCGGTAAGTCGTTAGTGTATAATACAAATTTATTAATAACAACTTCATCTATCGATGTAGAATTGAAACGATTGAGAAAAAGGATTGCGACCCGGAAGGAATGATTAATAGACATGTTGAAAATATGAAAAATATAGTCCTGAATATGGGGTTCTGTATTTTAATTAATTTAAATCTTAGACGCAGAAGTTTTTAACATATCAACAAATATGGTCGGTAAGTCGTTAGTGTATAATACAAATTTATTAATAACAACTTCATCTATCGATGTAGAATTGAAACGATTGAGAAAAAGGATTGCGACCCGGAAGGAATGATTAATAGACATGGTGAAAATATGAAAAATATAGTCCTGAATATGGGGTTCTGTATTTTATTTAATTTAAATCTTAGACGCAGAAGTTTTTAACATATCAACAAATATGGTCGGTAAGTCGTTAGTGTATAATACAAATTTATTAATAACAACTTCATCTATCGATGTAGAATTGAAACGATTGAGAAAAAGGATTGCGACCCGGAAGGAATGATTAATAGACATGTTGAAAATATGAAAAATATAGTCCTGAATATGGGGTTCTGTATTTTAATTAATTTAAATCTTAGACGCAGAAGTTTTTAACATATCAACAAATATGGTCGGTAAGTCGTTAGTGTATAATACAAATTTATTAATAACAACTTCATCTATCGATGTAGAATTGAAACGATTGAGAAAAAGGATTGCGACCCGGAAGGAATGATTAATAGACATGTTGAAAATATGAAAAATATAGTCCTGAATATGGGGTTCTGTATTTTAATTAATTTAAATCTTAGACGCAGAAGTTTTTAACATATCAACAAATATGGTCGGTAAGTCGTTAGTGTATAATACAAATTTATTAATAACAACTTCATCTATCGATGTAGAATTGAAACGATTGAGAAAAAGGATTGCGACCCGGAAGGAATGATTAATAGACATGGTGAAAATATGAAAAATATAGTCCTGAATATGGGGTTCTGTATTTTATTTAATTTAAATCTTAGACGCAGAAGTTTTTAACATATCAACAAATATGGTCGGTAAGTCGTTAGTGTATAATACAAATTTATTAATAACAACTTCATCTATCGATGTAGAATTGAAACGATTGAGAAAAAGGATTGCGACCCGGAAGGAATGATTAATAGACATGTTGAAAATATGAAAAATATAGTCCTGAATATGGGGTTCTGTATTTTAATTAATTTAAATCTTAGACGCAGAAGTTTTTAACATATCAACAAATATGGTCGGTAAGTCGTTAGTGTATAATACAAATTTATTAATAACAACTTCATCTATCGATGTAGAATTGAAACGATTGAGAAAAAGGATTGCGACCCGGAAGGAATGATTAATAGACATGGTGAAAATATGAAAAATGTAGTCCTGAATATGGGGTTCTGTATTTTAATTAATTTAAATCTTAGACGCAGAAGTTTTTAACATATCAACAAATATGGTCGGTAAGTCGTTAGTGTATAATACAAATTTATTAATAACAACTTCATCTATCGATGTAGAATTGAAACGATTGAGAAAAAGGATTGCGACCCATAAGGAATGATTAATAGACATGGTGAAAATATGTAAAATATAGTCCTGAATATGGGGTTCTGTATTTTAATTAATTTAAATCTTAGACGCAGAAGTTTTTAACATATCAACAAATATGGTCGGTAAGTCGTTAGTGTATAATACAAATTTATTAATAACAACTTCATCTATCGATGTAGAATTGAAACGATTGAGAAAAAGGATTGCGACCCGGAAGGAATGATTAATAGACATGTTGAAAATATGAAAAATATAGTCCTGAATATGGGGTTCTGTATTTTAATTAATTTAAATCTTAGACGCAGAAGTTTTTAACATATCAACAAATATGGTCGGTAAGTCGTTAGTGTATAATACAAATTTATTAATAACAACTTCATCTATCGATGTAGAATTGAAACGATTGAGAAAAAGAATTGCGACTCGGAAGGAATGATTAATAGACATGGTGAAAATATGAAAAATATAGTCCTGAATATGGGGTTCTGTATTTTAATTAATTTAAATCTTAGACGCAGAAGTTTTTAACATATCAACAAATATGGTCGGTAAGTCGTTAGTGTATAATACAAATTTATTAATAACAACTTCATCTATCGATGTAGAATTGAAACGATTGAGAAAAAGGATTGCGACCCGGAAGGAATGATTAATAGACATGGTGAAAATATGAAAAATATAGTCCTGAATATGGGGTTCTGTATTTTAATTAATTTAAATCTTAGACGCAGAAGTTTTTAACATATCAACAAATATGGTCGGTAAGTCGTTAGTGTATAATACAAATTTATTAATAACAACTTCATCTATCGATGTAGAATTGAAACGATTGAGAAAAAGGATTGCGACCCGGAAGGAATGATTAATAGACATGGTGAAAATATGAAAAATGTAGTCCTGAATATGGGGTTCTGTATTTTAATTAATTTAAATCTTAGACGCAGAAGTTTTTAACATATCAACAAATATGGTCGGTAAGTCGTTAGTGTATAATACAAATTTATTAATAACAACTTCATCTATCGATGTAGAATTGAAACGATTGAGAAAAAGGATTGCGACCCATAAGGAATGATTAATAGACATGGTGAAAATATGTAAAATATAGTCCTGAATATGGGGTTCTGTATTTTAATTAATTTAAATCTTAGACGCAGAAGTTTTTAACATATCAACAAATATGGTCGGTAAGTCGTTAGTGTATAATACAAATTTATTAATAACAACTTCATCTATCGATGTAGAATTGAAACGATTGAGAAAAAAAATTGCGACCCGGAAGGAATGATTAATAGACATGTTGAAAATATGAAAAATATAGTCCTGAATATGGGGTTCTGTATTTTAATTAATTTAAATCTTAGACGCAGAAGTTTTTAACATATCAACAAATATGGTCGGTAAGTCGTTAGTGTATAATACAAATTTATTAATAACAACTTCATCTATCGATGTAGAATTGAAACGATTGAGAAAAAGAATTGCGACTCGGAAGGAATGATTAATAGACATGGTGAAAATATGAAAAATATAGTCCTGAATATGGGGTTCTGTATTTTAATTAATTTAAATCTTAGACGCAGAAGTTTTTAACATATCAACAAATATGGTCGGTAAGTCGTTAGTGTATAATACAAATTTATTAATAACAACTTCATCTATCGATGTAGAATTGAAACGATTGAGAAAAAGGATTGCGACCCGGAAGGAATGATTAATAGACATGGTGAAAATATGAAAAATATAGTCCTGAATATGGGGTTCTGTATTTTAATTAATTTAAATCTTAGACGCAGAAGTTTTTAACATATCAACAAATATGGTCGGTAAGTCGTTAGTGTATAATACAAATTTATTAATAACAACTTCATCTATCGATGTAGAATTGAAACGATTGAGAAAAAGGATTGCGACCCGGAAGGAATGATTAATAGACATGTTGAAAATATGAAAAATATAGTCCTGAATATGGGGTTCTGTATTTTAATTAATTTAAATCTTAGACGCAGAAGTTTTTAACATATCAACAAATATGGTCGGTAAGTCGTTAGTGTATAATACAAATTTATTAATAACAACTTCATCTATCGATGTAGAATTGAAACGATTGAGAAAAAGGATTGCGACCCGGAAGGAATGATTAATAGACATGGTGAAAATATGAAAAATATAGTCCTGAATATGGGGTTCTGTATTTTAATTAATTTAAATCTTAGACGCAGAAGTTTTTAACATATCAACAAATATGGTCGGTAAGTCGTTAGTGTATAATACAAATTTATTAATAACAACTTCATCTATCGATGTAGAATTGTAACGATTGAGAAAAAGGATTGCGACCCGGAAGGAATGATTAATAGACATGTTGAAAATATGAAAAATATAGTCCTGAATATGGGGTTCTGTATTTTAATTAATTTAAATCTTAGACGCAGAAGTTTTGAACATATCAACAAATATGGTCGGTAAGTCGTTAGTGTATAATACAAATTTATTAATAACAACTTCATCTATCGATGTAGAATTGAAACGATTGAGAAAAAGGATTGCGACCCGGAAGGAATGATTAATAGACATGTTGAAAATATGAAAAATATAGTCCTGAATATGGGGTTCTGTATTTTAATTAATTTAAATCTTAGACGCAGAAGTTTTTAACATATCAACAAATATGGTCGGTAAGTCGTTAGTGTATAATACAAATTTATTAATAACAACTTCATCTATCGATGTAGAATTGAAACGATTGAGAAAAAGAATTGCGACTCGGAAGGAATGATTAATAGACATGGTGAAAATATGAAAAATATAGTCCTGAATATGGGGTTCTGTATTTTAATTAATTTAAATCTTAGACGCAGAAGTTTTTAACATATCAACAAATATGGTCGGTAAGTCGTTAGTGTATAATACAAATTTATTAATAACAACTTCATCTATCGATGTAGAATTGAAACGATTGAGAAAAAGGATTGCGACCCGGAAGGAATGATTAATAGACATGGTGAAAATATGAAAAATATAGTCCTGAATATGGGGTTCTGTATTTTAATTAATTTAAATCTTAGACGCAGAAGTTTTTAACATATCAACAAATATGGTCGGTAAGTCGTTAGTGTATAATACAAATTTATTAATAACAACTTCATCTATCGATGTAGAATTGAAACGATTGAGAAAAAGGATTGCGACCCGGAAGGAATGATTAATAGACATGTTGAAAATATGAAAAATATAGTCCTGAATATGGGGTTCTGTATTTTAATTAATTTAAATCTTAGACGCAGAAGTTTTTAACATATCAACAAATATGGTCGGTAAGTCGTTAGTGTATAATACAAATTTATTAATAACAACTTCATCTATCGATGTAGAATTGAAACGATTGAGAAAAAGGATTGCGACCCGTAAGGAATGATTAATAGACATGGTGAAAATATGAAAAATATAGTCCTGAATATGGGGTTCTGTATTTTAATTAATTTAAATCTTAGACGCAGAAGTTTTTAACATATCAACAAATATGGTCGGTAAGTCGTTAGTGTATAATACAAATTTATTAATAACAACTTCATCTATCGATGTAGAATTGTAACGATTGAGAAAAAGGATTGCGACCCGGAAGGAATGATTAATAGACATGTTGAAAATATGAAAAATATAGTCCTGAATATGGGGTTCTGTATTTTAATTAATTTAAATCTTAGACGCAGAAGTTTTGAACATATCAACAAATATGGTCGGTAAGTCGTTAGTGTATAATACAAATTTATTAATAACAACTTCATCTATCGATGTAGAATTGAAACGATTGAGAAAAAAGATTGCGACTCGGAAGGAATGATTAATAGACATGTTGAGAATATGAATAATATAGTCCTGAATATGGGGTTCTGTAATTTAATTAATTTAAATCTTAGACGCAGAAGTTTTTAACATATCAACAAATATGGTCGGTAAGTCGTTAGTGTATAATACAAATTTATTAATAACAACTTCATCTGATGATGTAGAATTGAAACGATTGAGAAAAAGGATTGCGACCCGGAAGGAATGATTAATAGACATGTTGAAAATATGAAAAATATAGTCCTGAATATGGGGTTCTGTATTTTAATTAATTTAAATCTTAGACGCAGAAGTTTTTAACATATCAACAAATATGGTCGGTAAGTCGTTAGTGTATAATACAAATTTATTAATAACAACTTCATCTATCGATGTAGAATTGAAACGATTGAGAAAAAGGATTGCGACTCGGAAGGAATGATTAATAGACATGGTGAAAATATGAAAAATATAGTCCTGAATATGGGGTTCTGTATTTTAATTAATTTAAATCTTAGACGCAGAAGTTTTTAACATATCAACAAATATGGTCGGTAAGTCGTTAGTGTATAATACAAATTTATTAATAACAACTTCATCTATCGATGTAGAATTGAAACGATTGAGAAAAAGGATTGCGACTCGGAAGGAATGATTAATAGACATGGTGAAAATATGAAAAATATAGTCCTGAATATGGGGTTCTGTATTTTAATTAATTTAAATCTTAGACGCAGAAGTTTTTAACATATCAACAAATATGGTCGGTAAGTCGTTAGTGTATAATACAAATTTATTAATAACAACTTCATCTGATGATGTAGAATTGAAACGATTGAGAAAAAGGATTGCGACCCGGAAGGAATGATTAATAGACATGGTGAAAATATGAAAAATATGGTCCTGAATATGGGGTTCTGTATTTTAATTAATTTAAATCTTAGACGCAGAAGTTTTTAACATATCAACAAATATGGTCGGTAAGTCGTTAGTGTATAATACAAATTTATTAATAACAACTTCATCTGATGATGTAGAATTGAAACGATTGAGAAAAAGGATTGCGACCCGGAAGGAATGATTAATAGACATGTTGAAAATATGAAAAATATAGTCCTGAATATGGGGTTCTGTATTTTAATTAATTTAAATCTTAGACGCAGAAGTTTTTAACATATCAACAAATATGGTCGGTAAGTCGTTAGTGTATAATACAAATTTATTAATAACAACTTCATCTATCGATGTAGAATTGAAACGATTGAGAAAAAGGATTGTGACTCGGAAGGAATGATTAATAGACATGGTGAAAATATGAAAAATATAGTCCTGAATATGGGGTTCTGTATTTTAATTAATTTAAATCTTAGACGCAGAAGTTTTTAACATATCAACAAATATGGTCGGTAAGTCGTTAGTGTATAATACAAATTTATTAATAACAACTTCATCTATCGATGTAGAATTGAAACGATTGAGAAAAAGGATTGCGACCCGGAAGGAATGATTAATAGACATGGTGAAAATATGAAAAATATAGTCCTGAATATGGGGTTCTGTATTTTAATTAATTTAAATCTTAGACGCAGAAGTTTTTAACATATCAACAAATATGGTCGGTAAGTCGTTAGTGTATAATACAAATTTATTAATAACAACTTCATCTATCGATGTAGAATTGAAACGATTGAGAAAAAGGATTGCGACCCGGAAGGAATGATTAATAGACATGTTGAAAATATGAAAAATATAGTCCTGAATATGGGGTTCTGTATTTTAATTAATTTAAATCTTAGACGCAGAAGTTTTTAACATATCAACAAATATGGTCGGTAAGTCGTTAGTGTATAATACAAATTTATTAATAACAACTTCATCTATCGATGTAGAATTGAAACGATTGAGAAAAAGGATTGCGACCCGGAAGGAATGATTAATAGACATGGTGAAAATATGAAAAATGTAGTCCTGAATATGGGGTTCTGTATTTTAATTAATTTAAATCTTAGACGCAGAAGTTTTTAACATATCAACAAATATGGTCGGTAAGTCGTTAGTGTATAATACAAATTTATTAATAACAACTTCATCTATCGATGTAGAATTGAAACGATTGAGAAAAAAGATTGCGACCCGGAAGGAATGATTAATAGACATGGTGAAAATATGAATAATATAGTCCTGAATATGGGGTTCTGTAATTTAATTAATTTAAATCTTAGACGCAGAAGTTTTTAACATATCAACAAATATGGTCGGTAAGTCGTTAGTGTATCATACAAATTTATTAATAACAACTTCATCTAATGATGTAGAATTGAAACGATTGAGAAAAAGGATTGCGACCCGGAAGGAATGATTAATAGACATGGTGAAAATATGAATAATATAGTCCTGAATATGGGGTTCTGTAATTTAATTAATTTAAATCTTAGACGCAGAAGTTTTTAACATATCAACAAATATGGTCGGTAAGTCGTTAGTGTATAATACAAATTTATTAATAACAACTTCATCTATCGATGTAGAATTGAAACGATTGAGAAAAAGGATTGCGACCCGGAAGGAATGATTAATAGACATGGTGAAAATATGAAAAATATAGTCCTGAATATGGGGTTCTGTAATTTAATTAATTTAAATCTTAGACGCAGAAGTTTTTAACATATCAACAAATATGGTCGGTAAGTCGTTAGTGTATAATACAAATTTATTAATAACAACTTCATCTATCGATGTAGAATTGAAACGATTGAGAAAAAGGATTGCGACCCGGAAGGAATGATTAATAGACATGTTGAAAATATGAAAAATATAGTCCTGAATATGGGGTTCTGTATTTTAATTAATTTAAATCTTAGACGCAGAAGTTTTTAACATATCAACAAATATGGTCGGTAAGTCGTTAGTGTATAATACAAATTTATTAATAACAACTTCATCTATCGATGTGGAATTGAAACGATTGAGAAAAAGGATTGCGACTCGGAAGGAATGATTAATAGACATAGTCCTGAATATGGGGTTCTGTATTTTAATTAATTTAAATCTTAGACGCAGAAGTTTTTAACATATCAACAAATATGGTCGGTAAGTCGTTAGTGTATAATACAAATTTATTAATAACAACTTCATCTATCGATGTAGAATTGAAACGATTGAGAAAAAGGATTGCGACCCGGAAGGAATGATTAATAGACATGGTGAAAATATGAAAAATATAGTCCTGAATATGGGGTTCTGTATTTTAATTAATTTAAATCTTAGACGCAGAAGTTTTTAACATATCAACAAATATGGTCGGTAAGTCGTTAGTGTATAATACAAATTTATTAATAACAACTTCATCTAGCGATGTAGAATTGAAACGATTGAGAAAAAGGATTGCGACTCGGAAGGAATGATTAATAGACATGGTGAAAATATGAAAAATATAGTCCTGAATATGGGGTTCTGTATTTTATTTAATTTAAATCTTAGACGCAGAAGTTTTTAACATATCAACAAATATGGTCGGTAAGTCGTTAGTGTATAATACAAATTTATTAATAACAACTTCATCTATCGATGTAGAATTGAAACGATTGAGAAAAAGGATTGCGACCCGGAAGGAATGATTAATAGACATGTTGAAAATATGAAAAATATAGTCCTGAATATGGGGTTCTGTATTTTAATTAATTTAAATCTTAGACGCAGAAGTTTTTAACATATCAACAAATATGGTCGGTAAGTCGTTAGTGTATAATACAAATTTATTAATAACAACTTCATCTATCGATGTAGAATTGAAACGATTGAGAAAAAGGATTGCGACCCGGAAGGAATGATTAATAGACATGGTGAAAATATGAAAAATGTAGTCCTGAATATGGGGTTCTGTATTTTAATTAATTTAAATCTTAGACGCAGAAGTATTTAACATATCAACAAATATGGTCGGTAAGTCGTTAGTGTATAATACAAATTTATTAATAACAACTTCATCTATCGATGTAGAATTGAAACGATTGAGAAAAAGGATTGCGACCCATAAGGAATGATTAATAGACATGGTGAAAATATGTAAAATATAGTCCTGAATATGGGGTTCTGTATTTTAATTAATTTAAATCTTAGACGCAGAAGTTTTTAACATATCAACAAATATGGTCGGTAAGTCGTTAGTGTATAATACAAATTTATTAATAACAACTTCATCTATCGATGTAGAATTGAAACGATTGAGAAAAAGGATTGCGACCCGGAAGGAATGATTAATAGACATGTTGAAAATATGAAAAATATAGTCCTGAATATGGGGTTCTGTATTTTAATTAATTTAAATCTTAGACGCAGAAGTTTTTAACATATCAACAAATATGGTCGGTAAGTCGTTAGTGTATAATACAAATTTATTAATAACAACTTCATCTATCGATGTAGAATTGAAACGATTGAGAAAAAGGATTGCGACCCGGAAGGAATGATTAATAGACATGGTGAAAATATGAAAAATGTAGTCCTGAATATGGGGTTCTGTATTTTAATTAATTTAAATCTTAGACGCAGAAGTTTTTAACATATCAACAAATATGGTCGGTAAGTCGTTAGTGTATAATACAAATTTATTAATAACAACTTCATCTATCGATGTAGAATTGAAACGATTGAGAAAAAAGATTGCGACCCGGAAGGAATGATTAATAGACATGGTGAAAATATGAATAATATAGTCCTGAATATGGGGTTCTGTAATTTAATTAATTTAAATCTTAGACGCAGAAGTTTTTAACATATCAACAAATATGGTCGGTAAGTCGTTAGTGTATAATACAAATTTATTAATAACAACTTCATCTGATGATGTAGAATTGAAACGATTGAGAAAAAGGATTGCGACCCGGAAGGAATGATTAATAGACATGGTGAAAATATGAAAAATATGGTCCTGAATATGGGGTTCTGTATTTTAATTAATTTAAATCTTAGACGCAGAAGTTTTTAACATATCAACAAATATGGTCGGTAAGTCGTTAGTGTATAATACAAATTTATTAATAACAACTTCATCTGATGATGTAGAATTGAAACGATTGAGAAAAAGGATTGCGACCCGGAAGGAATGATTAATAGACATGTTGAAAATATGAAAAATATAGTCCTGAATATGGGGTTCTGTATTTTAATTAATTTAAATCTTAGACGCAGAAGTTTTTAACATATCAACAAATATGGTCGGTAAGTCGTTAGTGTATAATACAAATTTATTAATAACAACTTCATCTATCGATGTAGAATTGAAACGATTGAGAAAAAGGATTGCGACTCGGAAGGAATGATTAATAGACATGGTGAAAATATGAAAAATATAGTCCTGAATATGGGGTTCTGTATTTTAATTAATTTAAATCTTAGACGCAGAAGTTTTTAACATATCAACAAATATGGTCGGTAAGTCGTTAGTGTATAATACAAATTTATTAATAACAACTTCATCTATCGATGTAGAATTGAAACGATTGAGAAAAAGGATTGCGACCCGGAAGGAATGATTAATAGACATGGTGAAAATATGAAAAATATAGTCCTGAATATGGGGTTCTGTATTTTAATTAATTTAAATCTTAGACGCAGAAGTTTTTAACATATCAACAAATATGGTCGGTAAGTCGTTAGTGTATAATACAAATTTATTAATAACAACTTCATCTATCGATGTAGAATTGAAACGATTGAGAAAAAGGATTGCGACCCGGAAGGAATGATTAATAGACATGTTGAAAATATGAAAAATATAGTCCTGAATATGGGGTTCTGTATTTTAATTAATTTAAATCTTAGACGCAGAAGTTTTTAACATATCAACAAATATGGTCGGTAAGTCGTTAGTGTATAATACAAATTTATTAATAACAACTTCATCTATCGATGTAGAATTGAAACGATTGAGAAAAAGGATTGCGACTCGGAAGGAATGATTAATAGACATGGTGAAAATATGAAAAATATAGTCCTGAATATGTGGTTCTGTATTTTAATTAATTTAAATCTTAGACGCAGAAGTTTTTAACATATCAACAAATATGGTCGGTAAGTCGTTAGTGTATAATACAAATTTATTAAGAACAACTTCATCTAATGATGTAGAATTGAAACGATTGAGAAAAAGGATTGCGGCCCGGAAGGAATGATTAATAGACATGGTGAAAGTATGAAAAATATAGTCCTGAATATGGGGTTCTGTATTTTAATTAATTTAAATCTTAGACGCAGAAGTTTTTAACATATCAACAAATATGGTCGGTAAGTCTTTAGTGTATCATACAAATTTATTAATAACAACTTCATCTAATGATGTTAAATTGAAACGATTGAGAAAAAGGATTGCGACCCGGAAGGAATGATTAATAGACATGGTGAAAATATGAATAATATAGTCCTGAATATGGGGTTCTGTAATTTAATTAATTTAAATCTTAGACGCAGAAGTTTTTAACATATCAACAAATATGGTCGGTAAGTCGTTAGTGTATAATACAAATTTATTAATAACAACTTCATCTATCGATGTAGAATTGAAACGATTGAGAAAAAGGATTGCGACCCGGAAGGAATGATTAATAGACATGGTGAAAATATGAAAAATATAGTCCTGAATATGGGGTTCTGTATTTTAATTAATTTAAATCTTAGACGCAGAAGTTTTTAACATATCAACAAATATGGTCGGTAAGTCGTTAGTGTATAATACAAATTTATTAATAACAACTTCATCTATCGATGTAGAATTGAAACGATTGAGAAAAAGGATTGCGACTCGGAAGGAATGATTAATAGACATGGTGAAAATATGAAAAATATAGTCCTGAATATGTGGTTCTGTATTTTAATTAATTTAAATCTTAGACGCAGAAGTTTTTAACATATCAACAAATATGGTCGGTAAGTCGTTAGTGTATAATACAAATTTATTAAGAACAACTTCATCTAATGATGTAGAATTGAAACGATTGAGAAAAAGGATTGCGGCCCGGAAGGAATGATTAATAGACATGGTGAAAGTATGAAAAATATAGTCCTGAATATGGGGTTCTGTATTTTAATTAATTTAAATCTTAGACGCAGAAGTTTTTAACATATCAACAAATATGGTCGGTAAGTCTTTAGTGTATCATACAAATTTATTAATAACAACTTCATCTAATGATGTTAAATTGAAACGATTGAGAAAAAGGATTGCGACCCGGAAGGAATGATTAATAGACATGGTGAAAATATGAATAATATAGTCCTGAATATGGGGTTCTGTAATTTAATTAATTTAAATCTTAGACGCAGAAGTTTTTAACATATCAACAAATATGGTCGGTAAGTCGTTAGTGTATAATACAAATTTATTAATAACAACTTCATCTATCGATGTAGAATTGAAACGATTGAGAAAAAGGATTGCGACCCGGAAGGAATGATTAATAGACATGGTGAAAATATGAAAAATATAGTCCTGAATATGGGGTTCTGTATTTTAATTAATTTAAATCTTAGACGCAGAAGTTTTTAACATATCAACAAATATGGTCGGTAAGTCGTTAGTGTATAATACAAATTTATTAATAACAACTTCATCTATCGATGTAGAATTGAAACGATTGAGAAAAAGGATTGCGACCCGGAAGGAATGATTAATAGACATGTTGAAAATATGAAAAATATAGTCCTGAATATGGGGTTCTGTATTTTAATTAATTTAAATCTTAGACGCAGAAGTTTTTAACATATCAACAAATATGGTCGGTAAGTCGTTAGTGTATAATACAAATTTATTAATAACAACTTCATCTATCGATGTAGAATTGAAACGATTGAGAAAAAGGATTGCGACTCGGAAGGAATGATTAATAGACATGGTGAAAATATGAAAAATATAGTCCTGAATATGGGGTTCTGTATTTTAATTAATTTAAATCTTAGACGCAGAAGTTTTTAACATATCAACAAATATGGTCGGTAAGTCGTTAGTGTATAATACAAATTTATTAATAACAACTTCATCTATCGATGTAGAATTGAAACGATTGAGAAAAAGGATTGCGACTCGGAAGGAATGATTAATAGACATGGTGAAAATATGAAAAATATAGTCCTGAATATGGGGTTCTGTATTTTAATTAATTTAAATCTTAGACGCAGAAGTTTTTAACATATCAACAAATATGGTCGGTAAGTCGTTAGTGTATAATACAAATTTATTAATAACAACTTCATCTATCGATGTAGAATTGAAACGATTGAGAAAAAGGATTGCGACCCGGAAGGAATGATTAATAGACATGGTGAAAATATGAAAAATATAGTCCTGAATATGGGGTTCTGTATTTTAATTAATTTAAATCTTAGACGCAGAAGTTTTTAACATATCAACAAATATGGTCGGTAAGTCGTTAGTGTATAATACAAATTTATTAATAACAACTTCATCTATCGATGTAGAATTGAAACGATTGAGAAAAAGGATTGCGACCCGGAAGGAATGATTAATAGACATGTTGAAAATATGAAAAATATAGTCCTGAATATGGGGTTCTGTATTTTAATTAATTTAAATCTTAGACGCAGAAGTTTTTAACATATCAACAAATATGGTCGGTAAGTCGTTAGTGTATAATACAAATTTATTAATAACAACTTCATCTATCGATGTAGAATTGAAACGATTGAGAAAAAGGATTGCGACTCGGAAGGAATGATTAATAGACATAGTCCTGAATATGGGGTTCTGTATTTTAATTAATTTAAATCTTAGACGCAGAAGTTTTTAACATATCAACAAATATGGTCGGTAAGTCGTTAGTGTATAATACAAATTTATTAATAACAACTTCATCTATCGATGTAGAATTGAAACGATTGAGAAAAAGGATTGCGACCCGGAAGGAATGATTAATAGACATGGTGAAAATATGAAAAATATAGTCCTGAATATGGGGTTCTGTATTTTAATTAATTTAAATCTTAGACGCAGAAGTTTTTAACATATCAACAAATATGGTCGGTATGTCGTTAGTGTATAATACAAATTTATTAATAACAACTTCATCTATCGATGTAGAATTGAAACGATTGAGAAAAAGGATTGCGACCCGGAAGGAATGATTAATAGACATGTTGAAAATATGAAAAATATAGTCCTGAATATGGGGTTCTGTATTTTAATTAATTTAAATCTTAGACGCAGAAGTTTTTAACATATCAACAAATATGGTCGGTAAGTCGTTAGTGTATAATACAAATTTATTAATAACAACTTCATCTATCGATGTAGAATTGAAACGATTGAGAAAAAGGATTGCGACTCGGAAGGAATGATTAATAGACATGGTGAAAATATGAAAAATATAGTCCTGAATATGGGGTTCTGTATTTTAATTAATTTAAATCTTAGACGCAGAAGTTTTTAACATATCAACAAATATGGTCGGTAAGTCGTTAGTGTATAATACAAATTTATTAATAACAACTTCATCTATCGATGTAGAATTGAAACGATTGAGAAAAAGGATTGCGACCCGGAAGGAATGATTAATAGACATGGTGAAAATATGAAAAATATAGTCCTGAATATGGGGTTCTGTATTTTATTTAATTTAAATCTTAGACGCAGAAGTTTTTAACATATCAACAAATATGGTCGGTAAGTCGTTAGTGTATAATACAAATTTATTAATAACAACTTCATCTATCGATGTAGAATTGAAACGATTGAGAAAAAGGATTGCGACCCGGAAGGAATGATTAATAGACATGTTGAAAATATGAAAAATATAGTCCTGAATATGGGGTTCTGTATTTTAATTAATTTAAATCTTAGACGCAGAAGTTTTTAACATATCAACAAATATGGTCGGTAAGTCGTTAGTGTATAATACAAATTTATTAATAACAACTTCATCTATCGATGTAGAATTGAAACGATTGAGAAAAAGGATTGCGACCCGGAAGGAATGATTAATAGACATGTTGAAAATATGAAAAATATAGTCCTGAATATGGGGTTCTGTATTTTAATTAATTTAAATCTTAGACGCAGAAGTTTTTAACATATCAACAAATATGGTCGGTAAGTCGTTAGTGTATAATACAAATTTATTAATAACAACTTCATCTATCGATGTAGAATTGAAACGATTGAGAAAAAGGATTGCGACTCGGAAGGAATGATTAATAGACATGGTGAAAATATGAAAAATATAGTCCTGAATATGGGGTTCTGTATTTTAATTAATTTAAATCTTAGACGCAGAAGTTTTTAACATATCAACAAATATGGTCGGTAAGTCGTTAGTGTATAATACAAATTTATTAATAACAACTTCATCTATCGATGTAGAATTGAAACGATTGAGAAAAAGGATTGCGACTCGGAAGGAATGATTAATAGACATGGTGAAAATATGAAAAATATAGTCCTGAATATGGGGTTCTGTATTTTAATTAATTTAAATCTTAGACGCAGAAGTTTTTAACATATCAACAAATATGGTCGGTAAGTCGTTAGTGTATAATACAAATTTATTAATAACAACTTCATCTATCGATGTAGAATTGAAACGATTGAGAAAAAGGATTGCGACCCGGAAGGAATGATTAATAGACATGGTGAAAATATGAAAAATATAGTCCTGAATATGGGGTTCTGTATTTTAATTAATTTAAATCTTAGACGCAGAAGTTTTTAACATATCAACAAATATGGTCGGTAAGTCGTTAGTGTATAATACAAATTTATTAATAACAACTTCATCTATCGATGTAGAATTGAAACGATTGAGAAAAAGGATTGCGACCCGGAAGGAATGATTAATAGACATGTTGAAAATATGAAAAATATAGTCCTGAATATGGGGTTCTGTATTTTAATTAATTTAAATCTTAGACGCAGAAGTTTTTAACATATCAACAAATATGGTCGGTAAGTCGTTAGTGTATAATACAAATTTATTAATAACAACTTCATCTATCGATGTAGAATTGAAACGATTGAGAAAAAGGATTGCGACCCGGAAGGAATGATTAATAGACATGGTGAAAATATGAAAAATATAGTCCTGAATATGGGGTTCTGTATTTTAATTAATTTAAATCTTAGACGCAGAAGTTTTTAACATATCAACAAATATGGTCGGTATGTCGTTAGTGTATAATACAAATTTATTAATAACAACTTCATCTATCGATGTAGAATTGAAACGATTGAAAAAAAGGATTGCGACCCGGAAGGAATGATTAATAGACATGTTGAAAATATGAAAAATATAGTCCTGAATATGGGGTTCTGTATTTTAATTAATTTAAATCTTAGACGCAGAAGTTTTTAACATATCAACAAATATGGTCGGTAAGTCGTTAGTGTATAATACAAATTTATTAATAACAACTTCATCTATCGATGTAGAATTGAAACGATTGAGAAAAAGGATTGCGACCCGGAAGGAATGATTAATAGACATGGTGAAAATATGAAAAATATAGTCCTGAATATGGGGTTCTGTATTTTATTTAATTTAAATCTTAGACGCAGAAGTTTTTAACATATCAACAAATATGGTCGGTAAGTCGTTAGTGTATAATACAAATTTATTAATAACAACTTCATCTATCGATGTAGAATTGAAACGATTGAGAAAAAGGATTGCGACCCGGAAGGAATGATTAATAGACATGTTGAAAATATGAAAAATATAGTCCTGAATATGGGGTTCTGTATTTTAATTAATTTAAATCTTAGACGCAGAAGTTTTTAACATATCAACAAATATGGTCGGTAAGTCGTTAGTGTATAATACAAATTTATTAATAACAACTTCATCTATCGATGTAGAATTGAAACGATTGAGAAAAAGGATTGCGACCCGGAAGGAATGATTAATAGACATGGTGAAAATATGAAAAATGTAGTCCTGAATATGGGGTTCTGTATTTTAATTAATTTAAATCTTAGACGCAGAAGTTTTTAACATATCAACAAATATGGTCGGTAAGTCGTTAGTGTATAATACAAATTTATTAATAACAACTTCATCTATCGATGTAGAATTGAAACGATTGAGAAAAAGGATTGCGACCCATAAGGAATGATTAATAGACATGGTGAAAATATGTAAAATATAGTCCTGAATATGGGGTTCTGTATTTTAATTAATTTAAATCTTAGACGCAGAAGTTTTTAACATATCAACAAATATGGTCGGTAAGTCGTTAGTGTATAATACAAATTTATTAATAACAACTTCATCTATCGATGTAGAATTGAAACGATTGAGAAAAAGGATTGCGACCCGGAAGGAATGATTAATAGACATGTTGAAAATATGAAAAATATAGTCCTGAATATGGGGTTCTGTATTTTAATTAATTTAAATCTTAGACGCAGAAGTTTTTAACATATCAACAAATATGGTCGGTAAGTCGTTAGTGTATAATACAAATTTATTAATAACAACTTCATCTATCGATGTAGAATTGAAACGATTGAGAAAAAGAATTGCGACTCGGAAGGAATGATTAATAGACATGGTGAAAATATGAAAAATATAGTCCTGAATATGGGGTTCTGTATTTTAATTAATTTAAATCTTAGACGCAGAAGTTTTTAACATATCAACAAATATGGTCGGTAAGTCGTTAGTGTATAATACAAATTTATTAATAACAACTTCATCTATCGATGTAGAATTGAAACGATTGAGAAAAAGGATTGCGACCCGGAAGGAATGATTAATAGACATGTTGAAAATATGAAAAATATAGTCCTGAATATGGGGTTCTGTATTTTAATTAATTTAAATCTTAGACGCAGAAGTTTTTAACATATCAACAAATATGGTCGGTAAGTCGTTAGTGTATAATACAAATTTATTAATAACAACTTCATCTATCGATGTAGAATTGAAACGATTGAGAAAAAGGATTGCGACCCGGAAGGAATGATTAATAGACATGGTGAAAATATGAAAAATGTAGTCCTGAATATGGGGTTCTGTATTTTAATTAATTTAAATCTTAGACGCAGAAGTTTTTAACATATCAACAAATATGGTCGGTAAGTCGTTAGTGTATAATACAAATTTATTAATAACAACTTCATCTATCGATGTAGAATTGAAACGATTGAGAAAAAGGATTGCGACCCATAAGGAATGATTAATAGACATGGTGAAAATATGTAAAATATAGTCCTGAATATGGGGTTCTGTATTTTAATTAATTTAAATCTTAGACGCAGAAGTTTTGAACATATCAACAAATATGGTCGGTAAGTCGTTAGTGTATAATACAAATTTATTAATAACAACTTCATCTATCGATGTAGAATTGAAACGATTGAGAAAAAGGATTGCGACCCGGAAGGAATGATTAATAGACATGTTGAAAATATGAAAAATATAGTCCTGAATATGGGGTTCTGTATTTTAATTAATTTAAATCTTAGACGCAGAAGTTTTTAACATATCAACAAATATGGTCGGTAAGTCGTTAGTGTATAATACAAATTTATTAATAACAACTTCATCTATCGATGTAGAATTGAAACGATTGAGAAAAAGGATTGCGACCCGGAAGGAATGATTAAGAGACATGTTGAAAATATGAAAAATATAGTCCTGAATATGGGGTTCTGTATTTTAATTAATTTAAATCTTAGACGCAGAAGTTTTTAACATATCAACAAATATGGTCGGTAAGTCGTTAGTGTATAATACAAATTTATTAATAACAACTTCATCTATCGATGTAGAATTGAAACGATTGAGAAAAAGGATTGCGACCCGGAAGGAATGATTAATAGACATGGTGAAAATATGAAAAATATAGTCCTGAATATGGGGTTCTGTATTTTAATTAATTTAAATCTTAGACGCAGAAGTTTTTAACATATCAACAAATATGGTCGGTAAGTCGTTAGTGTATAATACAAATTTATTAATAACAACTTCATCTATCGATGTAGAATTGTAACGATTGAGAAAAAGGATTGCGACCCGGAAGGAATGATTAATAGACATGTTGAAAATATGAAAAATATAGTCCTGAATATGGGGTTCTGTATTTTAATTAATTTAAATCTTAGACGCAGAAGTTTTGAACATATCAACAAATATGGTCGGTAAGTCGTTAGTGTATAATACAAATTTATTAATAACAACTTCATCTATCGATGTAGAATTGAAACGATTGAGAAAAAAGATTGCGACTCGGAAGGAATGATTAATAGACATGTTGAGAATATGAATAATATAGTCCTGAATATGGGGTTCTGTAATTTAATTAATTTAAATCTTAGACGCAGAAGTTTTTAACATATCAACAAATATGGTCGGTAAGTCGTTAGTGTATAATACAAATTTATTAATAACAACTTCATCTGATGATGTAGAATTGAAACGATTGAGAAAAAGGATTGCGACCCGGAAGGAATGATTAATAGACATGGTGAAAGTATGAAAAATATAGTCCTGAATATGGGGTTCTGTATTTTAATTAATTTAAATCTTAGACGCAGAAGTTTTTAACATATCAACAAATATGGTCGGTAAGTCGTTAGTGTATAATACAAATTTATTAATAACAACTTCATCTGATGATGTAGAATTGAAACGATTGAGAAAAAGGATTGCGACCCGGAAGGAATGATTAATAGACATGGTGAAAATATGAAAAATATAGTCCTGAATATGGGGTTCTGTATTTTAATTAATTTAAATCTTAGACGCAGAAGTTTTTAACATATCAACAAATATGGTCGGTAAGTCGTTAGTGTATCATACAAATTTATTAATAACAACTTCATCTAATGATGTTAAATTGAAACGATTGAGAAAAAGGATTGCGACCCGGAAGGAATGATTAATAGACATGGTGAAAATATGAAAAATA
Source organism: Dascillus cervinus (assembly GCA_949768715.1). Classification (NCBI taxonomy): domain Eukaryota; kingdom Metazoa; phylum Arthropoda; class Insecta; order Coleoptera; family Dascillidae; genus Dascillus; species Dascillus cervinus. The sequence continues at coordinate 11,351,100 of OX458316.1, read as the reverse complement.
TGGTCCTGAATATGGGGTTCTGTATTTTAATTAATTTAAATCTTAGACGCAGAAGTTTTTAACATATCAACAAATATGGTCGGTAAGTCGTTAGTGTATAATACAAATTTATTAATAACAACTTCATCTATCGATGTAGAATTGAAACGATTGAGAAAAAGGATTGCGACCCGGAAGGAATGATTAATAGACATGGTGAAAATATGAAAAATGTAGTCCTGAATATGGGGTTCTGTATTTTAATTAATTTAAATCTTAGACGCAGAAGTTTTTAACATATCAACAAATATGGTCGGTAAGTCGTTAGTGTATAATACAAATTTATTAATAACAACTTCATCTATCAATGTAGAATTGAAACGATTGAGAAAAAGGATTGCGACCCGGAAGGAATGATTAATAGACATGTTGAAAATATGAAAAATATAGTCCTGAATATGGGGTTCTGTATTTTAATTAATTTAAATCTTAGACGCAGAAGTTTTTAACATATCAACAAATATGGTCGGTAAGTCGTTAGTGTATAATACAAATTTATTAATAACAACTTCATCTATCGATGTAGAATTGAAACGATTGAGAAAAAGGATTGCGACCCGGAAGGAATGATTAATAGACATGGTGAAAATATGAAAAATGTAGTCCTGAATATGGGGTTCTGTATTTTAATTAATTTAAATCTTAGACGCAGAAGTTTTTAACATATCAACAAATATGGTCGGTAAGTCGTTAGTGTATAATACAAATTTATTAATAACAACTTCATCTATCAATGTAGAATTGAAACGATTGAGAAAAAAGATTGCGACCCGGAAGGAATGATTAATAGACATGGTGAAAATATGAATAATATAGTCCTGAATATGGGGTTCTGTAATTTAATTAATTTAAATCTTAGACGCAGAAGTTTTTAACATATCAACAAATATGGTCGGTAAGTCGTTAGTGTATAATACAAATTTATTAATAACAACTTCATCTAATGATGTAGAATTGAAACGATTGAGAAAAAAGATTGCGACCCGGAAGGAATGATTAATAGACATGGTGAAAATATGAATAATATAGTCCTGAATATGGGGTTCTGTAATTTAATTAATTTAAATCTTAGACGCAGAAGTTTTTAACATATCAACAAATATGGTCGGTAAGTCGTTAGTGTATAATACAAATTTATTAATAACAACTTCATCTATCGATGTAGAATTGAAACGATTGAGAAAAAAGATTGCGACCCGGAAGGAATGATTAATAGACATGGTGAAAATATGAATAATATAGTCCTGAATATGGGGTTCTGTAATTTAATTAATTTAAATCTTAGACGCAGAAGTTTTTAACATATCAACAAATATGGTCGGTAAGTCGTTAGTGTATAATACAAATTTATTAATAACAACTTCATCTAATGATGTAGAATTGAAACGATTGAGAAAAAAGATTGCGACCCGGAAGGAATGATTAATAGACATGGTGAAAATATGAATAATATAGTCCTGAATATGGGGTTCTGTAATTTAATTAATTTAAATCTTAGACGCAGAAGTTTTTAACATATCAACAAATATGGTCGGTAAGTCGTTAGTGTATAATACAAATTTATTAATAACAACTTCATCTATCAATGTAGAATTGAAACGATTGAGAAAAAAAATTGCGACCCGGAAGGAATGATTAATAGACATGGTGAAAATATGAATAATATAGTCCTGAATATGGGGTTCTGTAATTTAATTAATTTAAATCTTAGACGCAGAAGTTTTTAACATATCAACAAATATGGTCGGTAAGTCGTTAGTGTATAATACAAATTTATTAATAACAACTTCATCTATCGATGTAGAATTGAAACGATTGAGAAAAAGGATTGCGACCCGGAAGGAATGATTAATAGACATGGTGAAAATATGAAAAATGTAGTCCTGAATATGGGGTTCTGTATTTTAATTAATTTAAATCTTAGACGCAGAAGTTTTTAACATATCAACAAATATGGTCGGTAAGTCGTTAGTGTATAATACAAATTTATTAATAACAACTTCATCTATCGATGTAGAATTGAAACGATTGAGAAAAAGGATTGCGACTCGGAAGGAATGATTAATAGACATAGTCCTGAATATGGGGTTCTGTATTTTAATTAATTTAAATCTTAGACGCAGAAGTTTTTAACATATCAACAAATATGGTCGGTAAGTCGTTAGTGTATAATACAAATTTATTAATAACAACTTCATCTATCGATGTAGAATTGAAACGATTGAGAAAAAGGATTGCGACCCGGAAGGAATGATTAATAGACATGGTGAAAATATGAAAAATATAGTCCTGAATATGGGGTTCTGTATTTTAATTAATTTAAATCTTAGACGCAGAAGTTTTTAACATATCAACAAATATGGTCGGTAAGTCGTTAGTGTATAATACAAATTTATTAATAACAACTTCATCTAATGATGTAGAATTGAAACGATTGAGAAAAAGGATTGCGGCCCGGAAGGAATGATTAATAGACATGGTGAAAGTATGAAAAATATAGTCCTGAATATGGGGTTCTGTATTTTAATTAATTTAAATCTTAGACGCAGAAGTTTTTAACATATCAACAAATATGGTCGGTAAGTCGTTAGTGTATCATACAAATTTATTAATAACAACTTCATCTAATGATGTTAAATTGAAACGATTGAGAAAAAGGATTGCGACCCGGAAGGAATGATTAATAGACATGGTGAAAATATGAAAAATATGGTCCTGAATATGGGGTTCTGTATTTTAATTAATTTAAATCTTAGACGCAGAAGTTTTTAACATATCAACAAATATGGTCGGTAAGTCGTTAGTGTATAATACAAATTTATTAATAACAACTTCATCTGATGATGTAGAATTGAAACGATTGAGAAAAAGGATTGCGACCCGGAAGGAATGATTAATAGACATGTTGAAAATATGAAAAATATAGTCCTGAATATGGGGTTCTGTATTTTAATTAATTTAAATCTTAGACGCAGAAGTTTTTAACATATCAACAAATATGGTCGGTAAGTCGTTAGTGTATAATACAAATTTATTAATAACAACTTCATCTATCGATGTAGAATTGAAACGATTGAGAAAAAGGATTGCGACTCGGAAGGAATGATTAATAGACATGGTGAAAATATGAAAAATATAGTCCTGAATATGGGGTTCTGTATTTTAATTAATTTAAATCTTAGACGCAGAAGTTTTTAACATATCAACAAATATGGTCGGTAAGTCGTTAGTGTATAATACAAATTTATTAATAACAACTTCATCTATCGATGTAGAATTGAAACGATTGAGAAAAAGGATTGCGACTCGGAAGGAATGATTAATAGACATGGTGAAAATATGAAAAATATAGTCCTGAATATGGGGTTCTGTATTTTAATTAATTTAAATCTTAGACGCAGAAGTTTTTAACATATCAACAAATATGGTCGGTAAGTCGTTAGTGTATAATACAAATTTATTAATAACAACTTCATCTGATGATGTAGAATTGAAACGATTGAGAAAAAGGATTGCGACCCGGAAGGAATGATTAATAGACATGGTGAAAATATGAAAAATATGGTCCTGAATATGGGGTTCTGTATTTTAATTAATTTAAATCTTAGACGCAGAAGTTTTTAACATATCAACAAATATGGTCGGTAAGTCGTTAGTGTATAATACAAATTTATTAATAACAACTTCATCTGATGATGTAGAATTGAAACGATTGAGAAAAAGGATTGCGACCCGGAAGGAATGATTAATAGACATGTTGAAAATATGAAAAATATAGTCCTGAATATGGGGTTCTGTATTTTAATTAATTTAAATCTTAGACGCAGAAGTTTTTAACATATCAACAAATATGGTCGGTAAGTCGTTAGTGTATAATACAAATTTATTAATAACAACTTCATCTATCGATGTAGAATTGAAACGATTGAGAAAAAGGATTGCGACTCGGAAGGAATGATTAATAGACATGGTGAAAATATGAAAAATATAGTCCTGAATATGGGGTTCTGTATTTTAATTAATTTAAATCTTAGACGCAGAAGTTTTTAACATATCAACAAATATGGTCGGTAAGTCGTTAGTGTATAATACAAATTTATTAATAACAACTTCATCTATCGATGTAGAATTGAAACGATTGAGAAAAAGGATTGCGACCCGGAAGGAATGATTAATAGACATGGTGAAAATATGAAAAATATAGTCCTGAATATGGGGTTCTGTATTTTAATTAATTTAAATCTTAGACGCAGAAGTTTTTAACATATCAACAAATATGGTCGGTAAGTCGTTAGTGTATAATACAAATTTATTAATAACAACTTCATCTATCGATGTAGAATTGAAACGATTGAGAAAAAGGATTGCGACCCGGAAGGAATGATTAATAGACATGTTGAAAATATGAAAAATATAGTCCTGAATATGGGGTTCTGTATTTTAATTAATTTAAATCTTAGACGCAGAAGTTTTTAACATATCAACAAATATGGTCGGTAAGTCGTTAGTGTATAATACAAATTTATTAATAACAACTTCATCTATCGATGTAGAATTGAAACGATTGAGAAAAAGGATTGCGACCCGGAAGGAATGATTAATAGACATGGTGAAAATATGAAAAATGTAGTCCTGAATATGGGGTTCTGTATTTTAATTAATTTAAATCTTAGACGCAGAAGTTTTTAACATATCAACAAATATGGTCGGTAAGTCGTTAGTGTATAATACAAATTTATTAATAACAACTTCATCTATCGATGTAGAATTGAAACGATTGAGAAAAAAGATTGCGACCCGGAAGGAATGATTAATAGACATGGTGAAAATATGAATAATATAGTCCTGAATATGGGGTTCTGTAATTTAATTAATTTAAATCTTAGACGCAGAAGTTTTTAACATATCAACAAATATGGTCGGTAAGTCGTTAGTGTATCATACAAATTTATTAATAACAACTTCATCTAATGATGTAGAATTGAAACGATTGAGAAAAAGGATTGCGACCCGGAAGGAATGATTAATAGACATGGTGAAAATATGAATAATATAGTCCTGAATATGGGGTTCTGTAATTTAATTAATTTAAATCTTAGACGCAGAAGTTTTTAACATATCAACAAATATGGTCGGTAAGTCGTTAGTGTATAATACAAATTTATTAATAACAACTTCATCTATCGATGTAGAATTGAAACGATTGAGAAAAAGGATTGCGACCCGGAAGGAATGATTAATAGACATGGTGAAAATATGAAAAATATAGTCCTGAATATGGGGTTCTGTATTTTAATTAATTTAAATCTTAGACGCAGAAGTTTTTAACATATCAACAAATATGGTCGGTAAGTCGTTAGTGTATAATACAAATTTATTAATAACAACTTCATCTATCGATGTAGAATTGAAACGATTGAGAAAAAGGATTGCGACCCGGAAGGAATGATTAATAGACATGGTGAAAATATGAAAAATATGGTCCTGAATATGGGGTTCTGTATTTTAATTAATTTAAATCTTAGACGCAGAAGTTTTTAACATATCAACAAATATGGTCGGTAAGTCGTTAGTGTATAATACAAATTTATTAATAACAACTTCATCTATCGATGTAGAATTGAAACGATTGAGAAAAAGGATTGCGACCCGGAAGGAATGATTAATAGACATGTTGAAAATATGAAAAATATAGTCCTGAATATGGGGTTCTGTATTTTAATTAATTTAAATCTTAGACGCAGAAGTTTTTAACATATCAACAAATATGGTCGGTAAGTCGTTAGTGTATAATACAAATTTATTAATAACAACTTCATCTATTGATGTAGAATTGAAACGATTGAGAAAAAGGATTGCGACTCGGAAGGAATGATTAATAGACATGGTGAAAATATGAAAAATATAGTCCTGAATATGGGGTTCTGTATTTTAATTAATTTAAATCTTAGACGCAGAAGTTTTTAACATATCAACAAATATGGTCGGTAAGTCGTTAGTGTATAATACAAATTTATTAATAACAACTTCATCTATCGATGTAGAATTGAAACGATTGAGAAAAAGGATTGCGACCCGGAAGGAATGATTAATAGACATGGTGAAAATATGAAAAATATAGTCCTGAATATGGGGTTCTGTATTTTAATTAATTTAAATCTTAGACGCAGAAGTTTTTAACATATCAACAAATATGGTCGGTAAGTCGTTAGTGTATAATACAAATTTATTAATAACAACTTCATCTATCGATGTAGAATTGAAACGATTGAGAAAAAGGATTGCGACCCGGAAGGAATGATTAATAGACATGTTGAAAATATGAAAAATCTAGTCCTGAATATGGGGTTCTGTATTTTAATTAATTTAAATCTTAGACGCAGAAGTTTTTAACATATCAACAAATATGGTCGGTAAGTCGTTAGTGTATAATACAAATTTATTAATAACAACTTCATCTATCGATGTGGAATTGAAACGATTGAGAAAAAGGATTGCGACTCGGAAGGAATGATTAATAGACATAGTCCTGAATATGGGGTTCTGTATTTTAATTAATTTAAATCTTAGACGCAGAAGTTTTTAACATATCAACAAATATGGTCGGTAAGTCGTTAGTGTATAATACAAATTTATTAATAACAACTTCATCTATCGATGTAGAATTGAAACGATTGAGAAAAAGGATTGCGACCCGGAAGGAATGATTAATAGACATGGTGAAAATATGAAAAATATAGTCCTGAATATGGGGTTCTGTATTTTAATTAATTTAAATCTTAGACGCAGAAGTTTTTAACATATCAACAAATATGGTCGGTAAGTCGTTAGTGTATAATACAAATTTATTAATAACAACTTCATCTAGCGATGTAGAATTGAAACGATTGAGAAAAAGGATTGCGACTCGGAAGGAATGATTAATAGACATGGTGAAAATATGAAAAATATAGTCCTGAATATGGGGTTCTGTATTTTATTTAATTTAAATCTTAGACGCAGAAGTTTTTAACATATCAACAAATATGGTCGGTAAGTCGTTAGTGTATAATACAAATTTATTAATAACAACTTCATCTATCGATGTAGAATTGAAACGATTGAGAAAAAGGATTGCGACCCGGAAGGAATGATTAATAGACATGTTGAAAATATGAAAAATATAGTCCTGAATATGGGGTTCTGTATTTTAATTAATTTAAATCTTAGACGCAGAAGTTTTTAACATATCAACAAATATGGTCGGTAAGTCGTTAGTGTATAATACAAATTTATTAATAACAACTTCATCTATCGATGTAGAATTGAAACGATTGAGAAAAAGGATTGCGACCCGGAAGGAATGATTAATAGACATGGTGAAAATATGAAAAATGTAGTCCTGAATATGGGGTTCTGTATTTTAATTAATTTAAATCTTAGACGCAGAAGTATTTAACATATCAACAAATATGGTCCGTAAGTCGTTAGTGTATAATACAAATTTATTAATAACAACTTCATCTATCGATGTACAATTGAAACGATTGAGAAAAAGGATTGCGACCCATAAGGAATGATTAATAGACATGGTGAAAATATGTAAAATATAGTCCTGAATATGGGGTTCTGTATTTTAATTAATTTAAATCTTAGACGCAGAAGTTTTTAACATATCAACAAATATGGTCGGTAAGTCGTTAGTGTATAATACAAATTTATTAATAACAACTTCATCTATCGATGTAGAATTGAAACGATTGAGAAAAAGGATTGCGACCCGGAAGGAATGATTAATAGACATGTTGAAAATATGAAAAATATAGTCCTGAATATGGGGTTCTGTATTTTAATTAATTTAAATCTTAGACGCAGAAGTTTTTAACATATCAACAAATATGGTCGGTAAGTCGTTAGTGTATAATACAAATTTATTAATAACAACTTCATCTATCGATGTAGAATTGAAACGATTGAGAAAAAGGATTGCGACCCGGAAGGAATGATTAATAGACATGGTGAAAATATGAAAAATGTAGTCCTGAATATGGGGTTCTGTATTTTAATTAATTTAAATCTTAGACGCAGAAGTTTTTAACATATCAACAAATATGGTCGGTAAGTCGTTAGTGTATAATACAAATTTATTAATAACAACTTCATCTATCGATGTAGAATTGAAACGATTGAGAAAAAGGATTGCGACTCGGAAGGAATGATTAATAGACATGGTGAAAATATGAAAAATATAGTCCTGAATATGGGGTTCTGTATTTTAATTAATTTAAATCTTAGACGCAGAAGTTTTTAACATATCAACAAATATGGTCGGTAAGTCGTTAGTGTATAATACAAATTTATTAATAACAACTTCATCTATCGATGTAGAATTGAAACGATTGAGAAAAAGGATTGCGACCCGGAAGGAATGATTAATAGACATGGTGAAAATATGAAAAATATAGTCCTGAATATGGGGTTCTGTATTTTAATTAATTTAAATCTTAGACGCAGAAGTTTTTAACATATCAACAAATATGGTCGGTAAGTCGTTAGTGTATAATACAAATTTATTAATAACAACTTCATCTATCGATGTAGAATTGAAACGATTGAGAAAAAGGATTGCGACCCGGAAGGAATGATTAATAGACATGTTGAAAATATGAAAAATATAGTCCTGAATATGGGGTTCTGTATTTTAATTAATTTAAATCTTAGACGCAGAAGTTTTTAACATATCAACAAATATGGTCGGTAAGTCGTTAGTGTATAATACAAATTTATTAATAACAACTTCATCTATCGATGTAGAATTGAAACGATTGAGAAAAAGGATTGCGACCCGGAAGGAATGATTAATAGACATGGTGAAAATATGAAAAATGTAGTCCTGAATATGGGGTTCTGTATTTTAATTAATTTAAATCTTAGACGCAGAAGTTTTTAACATATCAACAAATATGGTCGGTAAGTCGTTAGTGTATAATACAAATTTATTAATAACAACTTCATCTATCGATGTAGAATTGAAACGATTGAGAAAAAAGATTGCGACCCGGAAGGAATGATTAATAGACATGGTGAAAATATGAATAATATAGTCCTGAATATGGGGTTCTGTAATTTAATTAATTTAAATCTTAGACGCAGAAGTTTTTAACATATCAACAAATATGGTCGGTAAGTCGTTAGTGTATCATACAAATTTATTAATAACAACTTCATCTAATGATGTAGAATTGAAACGATTGAGAAAAAGGATTGCGACCCGGAAGGAATGATTAATAGACATGGTGAAAATATGAATAATATAGTCCTGAATATGGGGTTCTGTAATTTAATTAATTTAAATCTTAGACGCAGAAGTTTTTAACATATCAACAAATATGGTCGGTAAGTCGTTAGTGTATAATACAAATTTATTAATAACAACTTCATCTATCGATGTAGAATTGAAACGATTGAGAAAAAGGATTGCGACCCGGAAGGAATGATTAATAGACATGGTGAAAATATGAAAAATATAGTCCTGAATATGGGGTTCTGTATTTTAATTAATTTAAATCTTAGACGCAGAAGTTTTTAACATATCAACAAATATGGTCGGTAAGTCGTTAGTGTATAATACAAATTTATTAATAACAACTTCATCTATCGATGTAGAATTGAAACGATTGAGAAAAAGGATTGCGACCCGGAAGGAATGATTAATAGACATGGTGAAAATATGAAAAATATGGTCCTGAATATGGGGTTCTGTATTTTAATTAATTTAAATCTTAGACGCAGAAGTTTTTAACATATCAACAAATATGGTCGGTAAGTCGTTAGTGTATAATACAAATTTATTAATAACAACTTCATCTATCGATGTAGAATTGAAACGATTGAGAAAAAGGATTGCGACCCGGAAGGAATGATTAATAGACATGTTGAAAATATGAAAAATATAGTCCTGAATATGGGGTTCTGTATTTTAATTAATTTAAATCTTAGACGCAGAAGTTTTTAACATATCAACAAATATGGTCGGTAAGTCGTTAGTGTATAATACAAATTTATTAATAACAACTTCATCTATTGATGTAGAATTGAAACGATTGAGAAAAAGGATTGCGACTCGGAAGGAATGATTAATAGACATGGTGAAAATATGAAAAATATAGTCCTGAATATGGGGTTCTGTATTTTAATTAATTTAAATCTTAGACGCAGAAGTTTTTAACATATCAACAAATATGGTCGGTAAGTCGTTAGTGTATAATACAAATTTATTAATAACAACTTCATCTATCGATGTAGAATTGAAACGATTGAGAAAAAGGATTGCGACCCGGAAGGAATGATTAATAGACATGGTGAAAATATGAAAAATATAGTCCTGAATATGGGGTTCTGTATTTTAATTAATTTAAATCTTAGACGCAGAAGTTTTTAACATATCAACAAATATGGTCGGTAAGTCGTTAGTGTATAATACAAATTTATTAATAACAACTTCATCTATCGATGTAGAATTGAAACGATTGAGAAAAAGGATTGCGACCCGGAAGGAATGATTAATAGACATGTTGAAAATATGAAAAATCTAGTCCTGAATATGGGGTTCTGTATTTTAATTAATTTAAATCTTAGACGCAGAAGTTTTTAACATATCAACAAATATGGTCGGTAAGTCGTTAGTGTATAATACAAATTTATTAATAACAACTTCATCTATCGATGTGGAATTGAAACGATTGAGAAAAAGGATTGCGACTCGGAAGGAATGATTAATAGACATAGTCCTGAATATGGGGTTCTGTATTTTAATTAATTTAAATCTTAGACGCAGAAGTTTTTAACATATCAACAAATATGGTCGGTAAGTCGTTAGTGTATAATACAAATTTATTAATAACAACTTCATCTATCGATGTAGAATTGAAACGATTGAGAAAAAGGATTGCGACCCGGAAGGAATGATTAATAGACATGGTGAAAATATGAAAAATATAGTCCTGAATATGGGGTTCTGTATTTTAATTAATTTAAATCTTAGACGCAGAAGTTTTTAACATATCAACAAATATGGTCGGTAAGTCGTTAGTGTATAATACAAATTTATTAATAACAACTTCATCTAGCGATGTAGAATTGAAACGATTGAGAAAAAGGATTGCGACTCGGAAGGAATGATTAATAGACATGGTGAAAATATGAAAAATATAGTCCTGAATATGGGGTTCTGTATTTTATTTAATTTAAATCTTAGACGCAGAAGTTTTTAACATATCAACAAATATGGTCGGTAAGTCGTTAGTGTATAATACAAATTTATTAATAACAACTTCATCTATCGATGTAGAATTGAAACGATTGAGAAAAAGGATTGCGACCCGGAAGGAATGATTAATAGACATGTTGAAAATATGAAAAATATAGTCCTGAATATGGGGTTCTGTATTTTAATTAATTTAAATCTTAGACGCAGAAGTTTTTAACATATCAACAAATATGGTCGGTAAGTCGTTAGTGTATAATACAAATTTATTAATAACAACTTCATCTATCGATGTAGAATTGAAACGATTGAGAAAAAGGATTGCGACCCGGAAGGAATGATTAATAGACATGGTGAAAATATGAAAAATGTAGTCCTGAATATGGGGTTCTGTATTTTAATTAATTTAAATCTTAGACGCAGAAGTATTTAACATATCAACAAATATGGTCGGTAAGTCGTTAGTGTATAATACAAATTTATTAATAACAACTTCATCTATCGATGTACAATTGAAACGATTGAGAAAAAGGATTGCGACCCATAAGGAATGATTAATAGACATGGTGAAAATATGTAAAATATAGTCCTGAATATGGGGTTCTGTATTTTAATTAATTTAAATCTTAGACGCAGAAGTTTTTAACATATCAACAAATATGGTCGGTAAGTCGTTAGTGTATAATACAAATTTATTAATAACAACTTCATCTATCGATGTAGAATTGAAACGATTGAGAAAAAGGATTGCGACCCGGAAGGAATGATTAATAGACATGTTGAAAATATGAAAAATATAGTCCTGAATATGGGGTTCTGTATTTTAATTAATTTAAATCTTAGACGCAGAAGTTTTTAACATATCAACAAATATGGTCGGTAAGTCGTTAGTGTATAATACAAATTTATTAATAACAACTTCATCTATCGATGTAGAATTGAAACGATTGAGAAAAAGGATTGCGACCCGGAAGGAATGATTAATAGACATGGTGAAAATATGAAAAATGTAGTCCTGAATATGGGGTTCTGTATTTTAATTAATTTAAATCTTAGACGCAGAAGTTTTTAACATATCAACAAATATGGTCGGTAAGTCGTTAGTGTATAATACAAATTTATTAATAACAACTTCATCTATCGATGTAGAATTGAAACGATTGAGAAAAAAGATTGCGACCCGGAAGGAATGATTAATAGACATGGTGAAAATATGAATAATATAGTCCTGAATATGGGGTTCTGTAATTTAATTAATTTAAATCTTAGACGCAGAAGTTTTTAACATATCAACAAATATGGTCGGTAAGTCGTTAGTGTATAATACAAATTTATTAATAACAACTTCATCTGATGATGTAGAATTGAAACGATTGAGAAAAAGGATTGCGACCCGGAAGGAATGATTAATAGACATGGTGAAAATATGAAAAATATGGTCCTGAATATGGGGTTCTGTATTTTAATTAATTTAAATCTTAGACCCAGAAGTTTTTAACATATCAACAAATATGGTCGGTAAGTCGTTAGTGTATAATACAAATTTATTAATAACAACTTCATCTGATGATGTAGAATTGAAACGATTGAGAAAAAGGATTGCGACCCGGAAGGAATGATTAATAGACATGTTGAAAATATGAAAAATATAGTCCTGAATATGGGGTTCTGTATTTTAATTAATTTAAATCTTAGACGCAGAAGTTTTTAACATATCAACAAATATGGTCGGTAAGTCGTTAGTGTATAATACAAATTTATTAATAACAACTTCATCTATCGATGTAGAATTGAAACGATTGAGAAAAAGGATTGCGACTCGGAAGGAATGATTAATAGACATGGTGAAAATATGAAAAATATAGTCCTGAATATGGGGTTCTGTATTTTAATTAATTTAAATCTTAGACGCAGAAGTTTTTAACATATCAACAAATATGGTCGGTAAGTCGTTAGTGTATAATACAAATTTATTAATAACAACTTCATCTATCGATGTAGAATTGAAACGATTGAGAAAAAGGATTGCGACCCGGAAGGAATGATTAATAGACATGGTGAAAATATGAAAAATATAGTCCTGAATATGGGGTTCTGTATTTTAATTAATTTAAATCTTAGACGCAGAAGTTTTTAACATATCAACAAATATGGTCGGTAAGTCGTTAGTGTATAATACAAATTTATTAATAACAACTTCATCTATCGATGTAGAATTGAAACGATTGAGAAAAAGGATTGCGACCCGGAAGGAATGATTAATAGACATGTTGAAAATATGAAAAATATAGTCCTGAATATGGGGTTCTGTATTTTAATTAATTTAAATCTTAGACGCAGAAGTTTTTAACATATCAACAAATATGGTCGGTAAGTCGTTAGTGTATAATACAAATTTATTAATAACAACTTCATCTATCGATGTAGAATTGAAACGATTGAGAAAAAGGATTGCGACTCGGAAGGAATGATTAATAGACATGGTGAAAATATGAAAAATATAGTCCTGAATATGTGGTTCTGTATTTTAATTAATTTAAATCTTAGACGCAGAAGTTTTTAACATATCAACAAATATGGTCGGTAAGTCGTTAGTGTATAATACAAATTTATTAAGAACAACTTCATCTAATGATGTAGAATTGAAACGATTGAGAAAAAGGATTGCGGCCCGGAAGGAATGATTAATAGACATGGTGAAAGTATGAAAAATATAGTCCTGAATATGGGGTTCTGTATTTTAATTAATTTAAATCTTAGACGCAGAAGTTTTTAACATATCAACAAATATGGTCGGTAAGTCTTTAGTGTATCATACAAATTTATTAATAACAACTTCATCTAATGATGTTAAATTGAAACGATTGAGAAAAAGGATTGCGACCCGGAAGGAATGATTAATAGACATGGTGAAAATATGAAAAATATGGTCCTGAATATGGGGTTCTGTATTTTAATTAATTTAAATCTTAGACGCAGAAGTTTTTAACATATCAACAAATATGGTCGGTAAGTCGTTAGTGTATAATACAAATTTATTAATAACAACTTCATCTGATGATGTAGAATTGAAACGATTGAGAAAAAGGATTGCGACCCGGAAGGAATGATTAATAGACATGGTGAAAATATCAAAAATATGGTCCTGAATATGGGGTTCTGTATTTTAATTAATTTAAATCTTAGACGCAGAAGATTTTAACATATCAACAAATATGGTCGGTAAGTCGTTAGTGTATAATACAAATTTATTAATAACAACTTCATCTGATGATGTAGAATTGAAACGATTGAGAAAAAGGATTGCGACCCGGAAGGAATGATTAATAGACATGGTGAAAGTATGAAAAATATAGTCCTGAATATGGGGTTCTGTATTTTAATTAATTTAAATCTTAGACGCAGAAGTTTTTAACATATCAACAAATATGGTCGGTAAGTCGTTAGTGTATAATACAAATTTATTAATAACAACTTCATCTGATGATGTAGAATTGAAACGATTGAGAAAAAGGATTGCGACCCGGAAGGAATGATTAATAGACATGGTGAAAATATGAAAAATATAGTCCTGAATATGGGGTTCTGTATTTTAATTAATTTAAATCTTAGACGCAGAAGTTTTTAACATATCAACAAATATGGTCGGTAAGTCGTTAGTGTATCATACAAATTTATTAATAACAACTTCATCTAATGATGTTAAATTGAAACGATTGAGAAAAAGGATTGCGACTCGGAAGGAATGATTAATAGACATGGTGAAAATATGAAAAATATGGTCCTGAATATGGGGTTCTGTATTTTAATTAATTTAAATCTTAGACGCAGAAGTTTTTAACATATCAACAAATATGGTCGGTAAGTCGTTAGTGTATCATACAAATTTATTAATAACAACTTCATCTAATGATGTTAAATTGAAACGATTGAGAAAAAGGATTGCGACCCGGAAGGAATGATTAATAGACATCGTGAAAATATGAAAAATATGGTCCTGAATATGGGGTTCTGTATTTTAATTAATTTAAATCTTAGACGCAGAAGTTTTTAACATATCAACAAATATGGTCGGTAAGTCGTTAGTGTATAATACAAATTTATTAATAACAACTTCATCTGATGATGTAGAATTGAAACGATTGAGAAAAAGGATTGCGACCCGGAAGGAATGATTAATAGACATGTTGAAAATATGAAAAATATAGTCCTGAATATGGGGTTCTGTATTTTAATTAATTTAAATCTTAGACGCAGAAGTTTTTAACATATCAACAAATATGGTCGGTAAGTCGTTAGTGTATAATACAAATTTATTAATAACAACTTCATCTATCGATGTAGAATTGAAACGATTGAGAAAAAGGATTGCGACTCGGAAGGAATGATTAATAGACATGGTGAAAATATGAAAAATATAGTCCTGAATATGGGGTTCTGTATTTTAATTAATTTAAATCTTAGACGCAGAAGTTTTTAACATATCAACAAATATGGTCGGTAAGTCGTTAGTGTATAATACAAATTTATTAATAACAACTTCATCTATCGATGTAGAATTGAAACGATTGAGAAAAAGGATTGCGACCCGGAAGGAATGATTAATAGACATGGTGAAAATATGAAAAATGTAGTCCTGAATATGGGGTTCTGTATTTTAATTAATTTAAATCTTAGACGCAGAAGTTTTTAACATATCAACAAATATGGTCGGTAAGTCGTTAGTGTATAATACAAATTTATTAATAACAACTTCATCTATCGATGTAGAATTGAAACGATTGAGAAAAAAGATTGCGACCCGGAAGGAATGATTAATAGACATGGTGAAAATATGAATAATATAGTCCTGAATATGGGGTTCTGTAATTTAATTAATTTAAATCTTAGACGCAGAAGTTTTTAACATATCAACAAATATGGTCGGTAAGTCGTTAGTGTATAATACAAATTTATTAATAACAACTTCATCTGATGATGTAGAATTGAAACGATTGAGAAAAAGGATTGCGACCCGGAAGGAATGATTAATAGACATGGTGAAAATATGAAAAATATGGTCCTGAATATGGGGTTCTGTATTTTAATTAATTTAAATCTTAGACGCAGAAGTTTTTAACATATCAACAAATATGGTCGGTAAGTCGTTAGTGTATAATACAAATTTATTAATAACAACTTCATCTGATGATGTAGAATTGAAACGATTGAGAAAAAGGATTGCGACCCGGAAGGAATGATTAATAGACATGTTGAAAATATGAAAAATATAGTCCTGAATATGGGGTTCTGTATTTTAATTAATTTAAATCTTAGACGCAGAAGTTTTTAACATATCAACAAATATGGTCGGTAAGTCGTTAGTGTATAATACAAATTTATTAATAACAACTTCATCTATCGATGTAGAATTGAAACGATTGAGAAAAAGGATTGCGACTCGGAAGGAATGATTAATAGACATGGTGAAAATATGAAAAATATAGTCCTGAATATGGGGTTCTGTATTTTAATTAATTTAAATCTTAGACGCAGAAGTTTTCAACATATCAACAAATATGGTCGGTAAGTCGTTAGTGTATAATACAAATTTATTAATAACAACTTCATCTATCGATGTAGAATTGAAACGATTGAGAAAAAGGATTGCGACCCGGAAGGAATGATTAATAGACATGGTGAAAATATGAAAAATATAGTCCTGAATATGGGGTTCTGTATTTTAATTAATTTAAATCTTAGACGCAGAAGTTTTTAACATATCAACAAATATGGTCGGTAAGTCGTTAGTGTATAATACAAATTTATTAATAACAACTTCATCTATCGATGTAGAATTGAAACGATTGAGAAAAAGGATTGCGACCCGGAAGGAATGATTAATAGACATGTTGAAAATATGAAAAATATAGTCCTGAATATGGGGTTCTGTATTTTAATTAATTTAAATCTTAGACGCAGAAGTTTTTAACATATCAACAAATATGGTCGGTAAGTCGTTAGTGTATAATACAAATTTATTAATAACAACTTCATCTATCGATGTAGAATTGAAACGATTGAGAAAAAGGATTGCGACCCGGAAGGAATGATTAATAGACATGGTGAAAATATGAAAAATGTAGTCCTGAATATGGGGTTCTGTATTTTAATTAATTTAAATCTTAGACGCAGAAGTTTTTAACATATCAACAAATATGGTCGGTAAGTCGTTAGTGTATAATACAAATTTATTAATAACAACTTCATCTATCGATGTAGAATTGAAACGATTGAGAAAAAAGATTGCGACCCGGAAGGAATGATTAATAGACATGGTGAAAATATGAATAATATAGTCCTGAATATGGGGTTCTGTAATTTAATTAATTTAAATCTTAGACGCAGAAGTTTTTAACATATCAACAAATATGGTCGGTAAGTCGTTAGTGTATAATACAAATTTATTAATAACAACTTCATCTATCGATGTAGAATTGAAACGATTGAGAAAAAAGATTGCGACCCGGAAGGAATGATTAATAGACATGGTGAAAATATGAATAATATAGTCCTGAATATGGGGTTCTGTAATTTAATTAATTTAAATCTTAGACGCAGAAGTTTTTAACATATCAACAAATATGGTCGGTAAGTCGTTAGTGTATAATACAAATTTATTAATAACAAATTCATCTAATGATGTAGAATTGAAACGATTGAGAAAAAGGATTGCGGCCCGGAAGGAATGATTAATAGACATGGTGAAAGTATGAAAAATATAGTCCTGAATATGGGGTTCTGTATTTTAATTAATTTAAATCTTAGACGCAGAAGTTTTTAACATATCAACAAATATGGTCGGTAAGTCTTTAGTGTATCATACAAATTTATTAATAACAACTTCAGCTAATGATGTTAAATTGAAACGATTGAGAAAAAGGATTGCGACCCGGAAGGAATGATTAATAGACATGGTGAAAATATGAAAAATATGGTCCTGAATATGGGGTTCTGTATTTTAATTAATTTAAATCTTAGACGCAGAAGTTTTTAACATATCAACAAATATGGTCGGTAAGTCGTTAGTGTATAATACAAATTTATTAATAACAACTTCATCTATCGATGTAGAATTGAAACGATTGAGAAAAAGGATTGCGACCCGGAAGGAATGATTAATAGACATGGTGAAAATATGAAAAATGTAGTCCTGAATATGGGGTTCTGTATTTTAATTAATTTAAATCTTAGACGCAGAAGTTTTTAACATATCAACAAATATGGTCGGTAAGTCGTTAGTGTATAATACAAATTTATTAATAACAACTTCATCTATCGATGTAGAATTGAAACGATTGAGAAAAAAGATTGCGACCCGGAAGGAATGATTAATAGACATGGTGAAAATATGAATAATATAGTCCTGAATATGGGGTTCTGTAATTTAATTAATTTAAATCTTAGACGCAGAAGTTTTTAACATATCAACAAATATGGTCGGTAAGTCGTTAGTGTATAATACAAATTTATTAATAACAACTTCATCTATCGATGTAGAATTGAAACGATTGAGAAAAAAGATTGCGACCCGGAAGGAATGATTAATAGACATGGTGAAAATATGAATAATATAGTCCTGAATATGGGGTTCTGTAATTTAATTAATTTAAATCTTAGACGCAGAAGTTTTTAACATATCAACAAATATGGTCGGTAAGTCGTTAGTGTATAATACAAATTTATTAATAACAACTTCATCTAATGATGTAGAATTGAAACGATTGAGAAAAAGGATTGCGGCCCGGAAGGAATGATTAATAGACATGGTGAAAGTATGAAAAATATAGTCCTGAATATGGGGTTCTGTATTTTAATTAATTTAAATCTTAGACGTAGAAGTTTTTAACATATCAACAAATATGGTCGGTAAGTCGTTAGTGTATAATACAAATTTATTAATAACAACTTCATCTGATGATGTAGAATTGAAACGATTGAGAAAAAGGATTGCGACCCGGAAGGAATGATTAATAGACATGGTGAAAATATCAAAAATATGGTCCTGAATATGGGGTTCTGTATTTTAATTAATTTAAATCTTAGACGCAGAAGATTTTAACATATCAACAAATATGGTCGGTAAGTCGTTAGTGTATAATACAAATTTATTAATAACAACTTCATCTGATGATGTAGAATTGAAACGATTGAGAAAAAGGATTGCGACCCGGAAGGAATGATTAATAGACATGTTGAAAATATGAAAAATATAGTCCTGAATATGGGGTTCTGTATTTTAATTAATTTAAATCTTAGACGCAGAAGTTTTTAACATATCAACAAATATGGTCGGTAAGTCGTTAGTGTATAATACAAATTTATTAATAACAACTTCATCTATCGATGTAGAATTGAAACGATTGAGAAAAAGGATTGCGACTCGGAAGGAATGATTAATAGACATGGTGAAAATATGAAAAATGTAGTCCTGAATATGGGGTTCTGTATTTTAATTAATTTAAATCTTAGACGCAGAAGTTTTTAACATATCAACAAATATGGTCGGTAAGTCGTTAGTGTATAATACAAATTTATTAATAACAACTTCATCTGATGATGTAGAATTGAAACGATTGAGAAAAAGGATTGCGACCCGGAAGGAATGATTAATAGACATGGTGAAAATATCAAAAATATGGTCCTGAATATGGGGTTCTGTATTTTAATTAATTTAAATCTTAGACGCAGAAGATTTTAACATATCAACAAATATGGTCGGTAAGTCGTTAGTGTATAATACAAATTTATTAATAACAACTTCATCTGATGATGTAGAATTGAAACGATTGAGAAAAAGGATTGCGACCCGGAAGGAATGATTAATAGACATGGTGAAAGTATGAAAAATATAGTCCTGAATATGGGGTTCTGTATTTTAATTAATTTAAATCTTAGACGCAGAAGTTTTTAACATATCAACAAATATGGTCGGTAAGTCGTTAGTGTATAATACAAATTTATTAATAACAACTTCATCTATCGATGTAGAATTGAAACGATTGAGAAAAAGGATTGCGACCCGGAAGGAATGATTAATAGACATGGTGAAAATATGAAAAATGTAGTCCTGAATATGGGGTTCTGTATTTTAATTAATTTAAATCTTAGACGCAGAAGTTTTTAACATATCAACAAATATGGTCGGTAAGTCGTTAGTGTATAATACAAATTTATTAATAACAACTTCATCTATCGATGTAGAATTGAAACGATTGAGAAAAAAGATTGCGACCCGGAAGGAATGATTAATAGACATGGTGAAAATATGAATAATATAGTCCTGAATATGGGGTTCTGTAATTTAATTAATTTAAATCTTAGACGCAGAAGTTTTTAACATATCAACAAATATGGTCGGTAAGTCGTTAGTGTATAATACAAATTTATTAATAACAACTTCATCTATCGATGTAGAATTGAAACGATTGAGAAAAAAGATTGCGACCCGGAAGGAATGATTAATAGACATGGTGAAAATATGAATAATATAGTCCTGAATATGGGGTTCTGTAATTTAATTAATTTAAATCTTAGACGCAGAAGTTTTTAACATATCAACAAATATGGTCGGTAAGTCGTTAGTGTATAATACAAATTTATTAATAACAAATTCATCTAATGATGTAGAATTGAAACGATTGAGAAAAAGGATTGCGGCCCGGAAGGAATGATTAATAGACATGGTGAAAGTATGAAAAATATAGTCCTGAATATGGGGTTCTGTATTTTAATTAATTTAAATCTTAGACGCAGAAGTTTTTAACATATCAACAAATATGGTCGGTAAGTCTTTAGTGTATCATACAAATTTATTAATAACAACTTCAGCTAATGATGTTAAATTGAAACGATTGAGAAAAAGGATTGCGACCCGGAAGGAATGATTAATAGACATGGTGAAAATATGAAAAATATGGTCCTGAATATGGGGTTCTGTATTTTAATTAATTTAAATCTTAGACGCAGAAGTTTTTAACATATCAACAAATATGGTCGGTAAGTCGTTAGTGTATAATACAAATTTATTAATAACAACTTCATCTATCGATGTAGAATTGAAACGATTGAGAAAAAGGATTGCGACCCGGAAGGAATGATTAATAGACATGGTGAAAATATGAAAAATGTAGTCCTGAATATGGGGTTCTGTATTTTAATTAATTTAAATCTTAGACGCAGAAGTTTTTAACATATCAACAAATATGGTCGGTAAGTCGTTAGTGTATAATACAAATTTATTAATAACAACTTCATCTATCGATGTAGAATTGAAACGATTGAGAAAAAAGATTGCGACCCGGAAGGAATGATTAATAGACATGGTGAAAATATGAATAATATAGTCCTGAATATGGGGTTCTGTAATTTAATTAATTTAAATCTTAGACGCAGAAGTTTTTAACATATCAACAAATATGGTCGGTAAGTCGTTAGTGTATAATACAAATTTATTAATAACAACTTCATCTATCGATGTAGAATTGAAACGATTGAGAAAAAAGATTGCGACCCGGAAGGAATGATTAATAGACATGGTGAAAATATGAATAATATAGTCCTGAATATGGGGTTCTGTAATTTAATTAATTTAAATCTTAGACGCAGAAGTTTTTAACATATCAACAAATATGGTCGGTAAGTCGTTAGTGTATAATACAAATTTATTAATAACAACTTCATCTAATGATGTAGAATTGAAACGATTGAGAAAAAGGATTGCGGCCCGGAAGGAATGATTAATAGACATGGTGAAAGTATGAAAAATATAGTCCTGAATATGGGGTTCTGTATTTTAATTAATTTAAATCTTAGACGCAGAAGTTTTTAACATATCAACAAATATGGTCGGTAAGTCGTTAGTGTATAATACAAATTTATTAATAACAACTTCATCTGATGATGTAGAATTGAAACGATTGAGAAAAAGGATTGCGACCCGGAAGGAATGATTAATAGACATGGTGAAAATATCAAAAATATGGTCCTGAATATGGGGTTCTGTATTTTAATTAATTTAAATCTTAGACGCAGAAGATTTTAACATATCAACAAATATGGTCGGTAAGTCGTTAGTGTATAATACAAATTTATTAATAACAACTTCATCTGATGATGTAGAATTGAAACGATTGAGAAAAAGGATTGCGACCCGGAAGGAATGATTAATAGACATGGTGAAAGTATGAAAAATATAGTCCTGAATATGGGGTTCTGTATTTTAATTAATTTAAATCTTAGACGCAGAAGTTTTTAACATATCAACAAATATGGTCGGTAAGTCGTTAGTGTATAATACAAATTTATTAATAACAACTTCATCTGATGATGTAGAATTGAAACGATTGAGAAAAAGGATTGCGACCCGGAAGGAATGATTAATAGACATGGTGAAAATATGAAAAATATAGTCCTGAATATGGGGTTCTGTATTTTAATTAATTTAAATCTTAGACGCAGAAGTTTTTAACATATCAACAAATATGGTCGGTAAGTCGTTAGTGTATCATACAAATTTATTAATAACAACTTCATCTAATGATGTTAAATTGAAACGATTGAGAAAAAGGATTGCGACCCGGAAGGAATGATTAATAGACATGGTGAAAATATGAAAAATATGGTCCTGAATATGGGGTTCTGTATTTTAATTAATTTAAATCTTAGACGCAGAAGTTTTTAACATATCAACAAATATGGTCGGTAAGTCGTTAGTGTATAATACAAATTTATTAATAACAACTTCATCTGATGATGTAGAATTGAAACGATTGAGAAAAAGGATTGCGACCCGGAAGGAATGATTAATAGACATGGTGAAAATATGAAAAATATAGTCCTGAATATGGGGTTCTGTATTTTAATTAATTTAAATCTTAGACGCAGAAGTTTTTAACATATCAACAAATATGGTCGGTAAGTCGTTAGTGTATCATACAAATTTATTAATAACAACTTCATCTAATGATGTTAAATTGAAACGATTGAGAAAAAGGATTGCGACCCGGAAGGAATGATTAACAGACATGGTGAAAATATGAAAAATATGGTCCTGAATATGGGGTTCTGTATTTTAATTAATTTAAATCTTAGACGCAGAAGTTTTTAACATATCAACAAATATGGTCGGTAAGTCGTTAGTGTATAATACAAATTTATTAATAACAACTTCATCTAATGATGTAGAATTGAAACGATTGAGAAAAAGGATTGCGGCCCGGAAGGAATGATTAATAGACATGGTGAAAGTATGAAAAATATAGTCCTGAATATGGGGTTCTGTATTTTAATTAATTTAAATCTTAGACGCAGAAGTTTTTAACATATCAACAAATATGGTCGGTAAGTCTTTAGTGTATCATACAAATTTATTAATAACAACTTCATCTAATGATGTTAAATTGAAACGATTGAGAAAAAGGATTGCGACCCGGAAGGAATGATTAATAGACATGGTGAAAATATGAAAAATATGGTCCTGAATATGGGGTTCTGTATTTTAATTAATTTAAATCTTAGACGCAGAAGTTTTTAACATATCAACAAATATGGTCGGTAAGTCGTTAGTGTATAATACAAATTTATTAATAACAACTTCATCTGATGATGTAGAATTGAAACGATTGAGAAAAAGGATTGCGACCCGGAAGGAATGATTAATAGACATGGTGAAAATATCAAAAATATGGTCCTGAATATGGGGTTCTGTATTTTAATTAATTTAAATCTTAGACGCAGAAGATTTTAACATATCAACAAATATGGTCGGTAAGTCGTTAGTGTATAATACAAATTTATTAATAACAACTTCATCTGATGATGTAGAATTGAAACGATTGAGAAAAAGGATTGCGACCCGGAAGGAATGATTAATAGACATGGTGAAAGTATGAAAAATATAGTCCTGAATATGGGGTTCTGTATTTTAATTAATTTAAATCTTAGACGCAGAAGTTTTTAACATATCAACAAATATGGTCGGTAAGTCGTTAGTGTATAATACAAATTTATTAATAACAACTTCATCTGATGATGTAGAATTGAAACGATTGAGAAAAAGGATTGCGACCCGGAAGGAATGATTAATAGACATGGTGAAAATATGAAAAATATAGTCCTGAATATGGGGTTCTGTATTTTAATTAATTTAAATCTTAGACGCAGAAGTTTTTAACATATCAACAAATATGGTCGGTAAGTCGTTAGTGTATCATACAAATTTATTAATAACAACTTCATCTAATGATGTTAAATTGAAACGATTGAGAAAAAGGATTGCGACCCGGAAGGAATGATTAATAGACATGGTGAAAATATGAATAATATAGTCCTGAATATGGGGTTCTGTAATTTAATTAATTTAAATCTTAGACGCAGAAGTTTTTAACATATCAACAAATATGGTCGGTAAGTCGTTAGTGTATAATACAAATTTATTAATAACAACTTCATCTAATGATGTAGAATTGAAACGATTGAGAAAAAGGATTGCGGCCCGGAAGGAATGATTAATAGACATGGTGAAAGTATGAAAAATATAGTCCTGAATATGGGGTTCTGTATTTTAATTAATTTAAATCTTAGACGCAGAAGTTTTTAACATATCAACAAATATGGTCGGTAAGTCTTTAGTGTATCATACAAATTTATTAATAACAACTTCATCTAATGATGTTAAATTGAAACGATTGAGAAAAAGGATTGCGACCCGGAAGGAATGATTAATAGACATGGTGAAAATATGAAAAATATGGTCCTGAATATGGGGTTCTGTATTTTAATTAATTTAAATCTTAGACGCAGAAGTTTTTAACATATCAACAAATATGGTCGGTAAGTCGTTAGTGTATAATACAAATTTATTAATAACAACTTCATCTGATGATGTAGAATTGAAACGATTGAGAAAAAGGATTGCGACCCGGAAGGAATGATTAATAGACATGGTGAAAATATCAAAAATATGGTCCTGAATATGGGGTTCTGTATTTTAATTAATTTAAATCTTAGACGCAGAAGATTTTAACATATCAACAAATATGGTCGGTAAGTCGTTAGTGTATAATACAAATTTATTAATAACAACTTCATCTGATGATGTAGAATTGAAACGATTGAGAAAAAGGATTGCGACCCGGAAGGAATGATTAATAGACATGGTGAAAGTATGAAAAATATAGTCCTGAATATGGGGTTCTGTATTTTAATTAATTTAAATCTTAGACGCAGAAGTTTTTAACATATCAACAAATATGGTCGGTAAGTCGTTAGTGTATCATACAAATTTATTAATAACAACTTCATCTAATGATGTTAAATTGAAACGATTGAGAAAAAGGTTTGCGACCCGGAAGGAATGATTAATAGACATGGTGAAAATATGAAAAATATGGTCCTGAATATGGGGTTCTGTATTTTAATTAATTTAAATCTTAGACGCAGAAGTTTTTAACATATCAACAAATATGGTCGGTAAGTCGTTAGTGTATAATACAAATTTATTAATAACAACTTCATCTGATGATGTAGAATTGAAACGATTGAGAAAAAGGATTGCGACCCGGAAGGAATGATTAATAGACATGTTGAAAATATGAAAAATATAGTCCTGAATATGGGGTTCTGTATTTTAATTAATTTAAATCTTATACGCAGAAGTTTTTAACATATCAACAAATATGGTCGGTAAGTCGTTAGTGTATAATACAAATTTATTAATAACAACTTCATCTATCGATGTAGAATTGAAACGATTGAGAAAAAGGATTGCGACCCGGAAGGAATGATTAATAGACATGGTGAAAATATGAAAAATATAGTCCTGAATATGGGGTTCTGTATTTTAATTAATTTAAATCTTAGACGCAGAAGTTTTTAACATATCAACAAATATGGTCGGTAAGTCGTTAGTGTATAATACAAAATTATTAATAACAACTTCATCTATCGATGTAGAATTGAAACGATTGAGAAAAAGGATTGCGACTCGGAAGGAATGATTAATAGACATGGTGAAAATATGAAAAATATAGTCCTGAATATGGGGTTCTGTATTTTAATTAATTTAAATCTTAGACGCAGAAGTTTTTAACATATCAACAAATATGGTCGGTAAGTCGTTAGTGTATAATACAAATTTATTAATAACAACTTCATCTGATGATGTAGAATTGAAACGATTGAGAAAAAGGATTGCGACCCGGAAGGAATGATTAATAGACATGTTGAAAATATGAAAAATATAGTCCTGAATATGGGGTTCTGTATTTTAATTAATTTAAATCTTAGACGCAGAAGTTTTTAACATATCAACAAATATGGTCGGTAAGTCGTTAGTGTATAATACAAATTTATTAATAACAACTTCATCTATCGATGTAGAATTGAAACGATTGAGAAAAAGGATTGCGACCCGGAAGGAATGATTAATAGACATGGTGAAAATATGAAAAATGTAGTCCTGAATATGGGGTTCTGTATTTTAATTAATTTAAATCTTAGACGCAGAAGTTTTTAACATATCAACAAATATGGTCGGTAAGTCGTTAGTGTATAATACAAATTTATTAATAACAACTTCATCTATCGATGTAGAATTGAAACGATTGAGAAAAAAGATTGCGACCCGGAAGGAATGATTAATAGACATGGTGAAAATATGAATAATATAGTCCTGAATATGGGGTTCTGTAATTTAATTAATTTAAATCTTAGATGCAGAAGTTTTTAACATATCAACAAATATGGTCGGTAAGTCGTTAGTGTATCATACAAATTTATTAATAACAACTTCATCTAATGATGTAGAATTGAAACGATTGAGAAAAAGGATTGCGACCCGGAAGGAATGATTAATAGACATGGTGAAAATATGAATAATATAGTCCTGAATATGGGGTTCTGTAATTTAATTAATTTAAATCTTAGACGCAGAAGTTTTTAACATATCAACAAATATGGTCGGTAAGTCGTTAGTGTATAATACAAATTTATTAATAACAACTTCATCTATCGATGTAGAATTGAAACGATTGAGAAAAAAGATTGCGACCCGGAAGGAATGATTAATAGACATGGTGAAAATATGAATAATATAGTCCTGAATATGGGGTTCTGTAATTTAATTAATTTAAATCTTAGACGCAGAAGTTTTTAACATATCAACAAATATGGTCGGTAAGTCGTTAGTGTATAATACAAATTTATTAATAACAACTTCATCTGATGATGTAGAATTGAAACGATTGAGAAAAAGGATTGCGACCCGGAAGGAATGATTAATAGACATGGTGAAAATATGAAAAATATAGTCCTGAATATGGGGTTCTGTATTTTAATTAATTTAAATCTTAGACGCAGAAGTTTTTAACATATCAACAAATATGGTCGGTAAGTCGTTAGTGTATCATACAAATTTATTAATAACAACTTCATCTAATGATGTTAAATTGAAACGATTGAGAAAAAGGATTGCGACCCGGAAGGAATGATTAATAGACATGGTGAAAATATGAAAAATATGGTCCTGAATATGGGGTTCTGTATTTTAATTAATTTAAATCTTAGACGCAGAAGTTTTTAACATATCAACAAATATGGTCGGTAAGTCGTTAGTGTATAATACAAATTTATTAATAACAACTTCATCTGATGATGTAGAATTGAAACGATTGAGAAAAAGGATTGCGACCCGGAAGGAATGATTAATAGACATGGTGAAAATATCAAAAATATGGTCCTGAATATGGGGTTCTGTATTTTAATTAATTTAAATCTTAGACGCGGAAGATTTTAACATATCAACAAATATGGTCGGTAAGTCGTTAGTGTATAATACAAATTTATTAATAACAACTTCATCTGATGATGTAGAATTGAAACGATTGAGAAAAAGGATTGCGA
The DNA here is from genome assembly GCA_949768715.1 of Dascillus cervinus. Classification (NCBI taxonomy): domain Eukaryota; kingdom Metazoa; phylum Arthropoda; class Insecta; order Coleoptera; family Dascillidae; genus Dascillus; species Dascillus cervinus. Next base: position 11,322,875 of record OX458316.1, on the reverse strand, counting down.
CCCGGAAGGAATGATTAATAGACATGGTGAAAGTATGAAAAATATAGTCCTGAATATGGGGTTCTGTATTTTAATTAATTTAAATCTTAGACGCAGAAGTTTTTAACATATCAACAAATATGGTCGGTAAGTCGTTAGTGTATAATACAAATTTATTAATAACAACTTCATCTGATGATGTAGAATTGAAACGATTGAGAAAAAGGTTTGCGACCCGGAAGGAATGATTAATAGACATGGTGAAAATATGAAAAATATGGTCCTGAATATGGGGTTCTGTATTTTAATTAATTTAAATCTTAGACGCAGAAGTTTTTAACATATCAACAAATATGGTCGGTAAGTCGTTAGTGTATAATACAAATTTATTAATAACAACTTCATCTGATGATGTAGAATTGAAACGATTGAGAAAAAGGATTGCGACCCGGAAGGAATGATTAATAGACATGTTGAAAATATGAAAAATATAGTCCTGAATATGGGGTTCTGTATTTTAATTAATTTAAATCTTAGACGCAGAAGTTTTTAACATATCAACAAATATGGTCGGTAAGTCGTTAGTGTATAATACAAAATTATTAATAACAACTTCATCTATCGATGTAGAATTGAAACGATTGAGAAAAAGGATTGCGACTCGGAAGGAATGATTAATAGACATGGTGAAAATATGAAAAATATAGTCCTGAATATGGGGTTCTGTATTTTAATTAATTTAAATCTTAGACGCAGAAGTTTTTAACATATCAACAAATATGGTCGGTAAGTCGTTAGTGTATAATACAAATTTATTAATAACAACTTCATCTGATGATGTAGAATTGAAACGATTGAGAAAAAGGATTGCGACCCGGAAGGAATGATTAATAGACATGTTGAAAATATGAAAAATATAGTCCTGAATATGGGGTTCTGTATTTTAATTAATTTAAATCTTAGACGCAGAAGTTTTTAACATATCAACAAATATGGTCGGTAAGTCGTTAGTGTATAATACAAATTTATTAATAACAACTTCATCTATCGATGTAGAATTGAAACGATTGAGAAAAAGGATTGCGACCCGGAAGGAATGATTAATAGACATGGTGAAAATATGAAAAATATAGTCCTGAATATGGGGTTCTGTATTTTAATTAATTTAAATCTTAGACGCAGAAGTTTTTAACATATCAACAAATATGGTCGGTAAGTCGTTAGTGTATAATACAAATTTATTAATAACAACTTCATCTATCGATGTAGAATTGAAACGATTGAGAAAAAGGATTGCGACCCGGAAGGAATGATTAATAGACATGTTGAAAATATGAAAAATATAGTCCTGAATATGGGGTTCTGTATTTTAATTAATTTAAATCTTAGACGCAGAAGTTTTTAACATATCAACAAATATGGTCGGTAAGTCGTTAGTGTATAATACAAATTTATTAATAACAACTTCATCTATCGATGTAGAATTGAAACGATTGAGAAAAAAGATTGCGACCCGGAAGGAATGATTAATAGACATGGTGAAAATATGAATAATATAGTCCTTAATATGGGGTTCTGTAATTTAATTAATTTAAATCTTAGACGCAGAAGTTTTTAACATATCAACAAATATGGTCGGTAAGTCGTTAGTGTATAATACAAATTTATTAATAACAACTTCATCTGATGATGTAGAATTGAAACGATTGAGAAAAAGGATTGCGACCCGGAAGGAATGATTAATAGACATGTTGAAAATATGAAAAATATGGTCCTGAATATGGGGTTCTGTATTTTAATTAATTTAAATCTTAGACGCAGAAGTTTTTAACATATCAACAAATATGGTCGGTAAGTCGTTAGTGTATAATACAAATTTATTAATAACAACTTCAGCTGATGATGTAGAATTGAAACGATTGAGAAAAAGGATTGCGACCCGGAAGGAATGATTAATAGACATGTTGAAAATATGAAAAATATAGTCCTGAATATGGGGTTCTGTATTTTAATTAATTTAAATCTTAGACGCAGAAGTTTTTAACATATCAACAAATATGGTCGGTAAGTCGTTAGTGTATAATACAAATTTATTAATAACAACTTCATCTATCGATGTAGAATTGAAACGATTGAGAAAAAGGATTGCGACCCGGAAGGAATGATTAATAGACATGGTGAAAATATGAAAAATATAGTCCTGAATATGGGGTTCTGTATTTTAATTAATTTAAATCTTAGACGCAGAAGTTTTTAACATATCAACAAATATGGTCGGTAAGTCGTTAGTGTATAATACAAATTTATTAATAACAACTTCATCTGATGATGTAGAATTGAAACGATTGAGAAAAAGGATTGCGACCCGGAAGGAATGATTAATAGACATGCTGAAAATATGAAAAATATAGTCCTGAATATGGGGTTCTGTATTTTAATTAATTTAAATCTTAGACGCAGAAGTTTTTAACATATCAACAAATATGGTCGGTAAGTCGTTAGTGTATAATACAAATTTATTAATAACAACTTCATCTATCGATGTAGAATTGAAACGATTGAGAAAAAGGATTGCGACCCGGAAGGAATGATTAATAGACATGGTGAAAATATGAAAAATATAGTCCTGAATATGGGGTTCTGTATTTTAATTAATTTAAATCTTAGACGCAGAAGTTTTTAACATATCAACAAATATGGTCGGTAAGTCGTTAGTGTATAATACAAATTTATTAATAACAACTTCATCTATCGATGTAGAATTGAAACGATTGAGAAAAAAGATTGCGACCCGGAAGGAATGATTAATAGACATGGTGAAAATATGAATAATATAGTCCTGAATATGGGGTTCTGTAATTTAATTAATTTAAATCTTAGATGCAGAAGTTTTTAACATATCAACAAATCTGGTCGGTAAGTCGTTAGTGTATCATACAAATTTATTAATAACAACTTCATCTAATGATGTAGAATTGAAACGATTGAGAAAAAGGATTGCGACCCGGAAGGAATGATTAATAGACATGGTGAAAATATGAATAATATAGTCCTGAATATGGGGTTCTGTAATTTAATTAATTTAAATCTTAGACGCAGAAGTTTTTAACATATCAACAAATATGGTCGGTAAGTCGTTAGTGTATAATACAAATTTATTAATAACAACTTCATCTATCGATGTAGAATTGAAACGATTGAGAAAAAAGATTGCGACCCGGAAGGAATGATTAATAGACATGGTGAAAATATGAATAATATAGTCCTGAATATGGGGTTCTGTAATTTAATTAATTTAAATCTTAGACGCAGAAGTTTTTAACATATCAACAAATATGGTCGGTAAGTCGTTAGTGTATAATACAAATTTATTAATAACAACTTCATCTGATGATGTAGAATTGAAACGATTGAGAAAAAGGATTGCGACCCGGAAGGAATGATTAATAGACATGGTGAAAATATGAAAAATATAGTCCTGAATATGGGGTTCTGTATTTTAATTAATTTAAATCTTAGACGCAGAAGTTTTTAACATATCAACAAATATGGTCGGTAAGTCGTTAGTGTATCATACAAATTTATTAATAACAACTTCATCTAATGATGTTAAATTGAAACGATTGAGAAAAAGGATTGCGACCCGGAAGGAATGATTAATAGACATGGTGAAAATATGAAAAATATGGTCCTGAATATGGGGTTCTGTATTTTAATTAATTTAAATCTTAGACGCAGAAGTTTTTAACATATCAACAAATATGGTCGGTAAGTCGTTAGTGTATAATACAAATTTATTAATAACAACTTCATCTGATGATGTAGAATTGAAACGATTGAGAAAAAGGATTGCGACCCGGAAGGAATGATTAATAGACATGGTGAAAATATCAAAAATATGGTCCTGAATATGGGGTTCTGTATTTTAATTAATTTAAATCTTAGACGCGGAAGATTTTAACATATCAACAAATATGGTCGGTAAGTCGTTAGTGTATAATACAAATTTATTAATAACAACTTCATCTGATGATGTAGAATTGAAACGATTGAGAAAAAGGATTGCGACCCGGAAGGAATGATTAATAGACATGGTGAAAGTATGAAAAATATAGTCCTGAATATGGGGTTCTGTATTTTAATTAATTTAAATCTTAGACGCAGAAGTTTTTAACATATCAACAAATATGGTCGGTAAGTCGTTAGTGTATAATACAAATTTATTAATAACAACTTCATCTGATGATGTAGAATTGAAACGATTGAGAAAAAGGATTGCGACCCGGAAGGAATCATTAATAGACATGGTGAAAATATGAAAAATATAGTCCTGAATATGGGGTTCTGTATTTTAATTAATTTAAATCTTAGACGCAGAAGTTTTTAACATATCAACAAATATGGTCGGTAAGTCGTTAGTGTATCATACAAATTTATTAATAACAACTTCATCTAATGATGTTAAATTGAAACGATTGAGAAAAAGGTTTGCGACCCGGAAGGAATGATTAATAGACACGGTGAAAATATGAAAAATATGGTCCTGAATATGGGGTTCTGTATTTTAATTAATTTAAATCTTAGACGCAGAAGTTTTTAACATATCAACAAATATGGTCGGTAAGTCGTTAGTGTATAATACAAATTTATTAATAACAACTTCATCTGATGATGTAGAATTGAAACGATTGAGAAAAAGGATTGCGACCCGGAAGGAATGATTAATAGACATGTTGAAAATATGAAAAATATAGTCCTGAATATGGGGTTCTGTATTTTAATTAATTTAAATCTTAGACGCAGAAGTTTTTAACATATCAACAAATATGGTCGGTAAGTCGTTAGTGTATAATACAAATTTATTAATAACAACTTCATCTATCGATGTAGAATTGAAACGATTGAGAAAAAGGATTGCGACCCGGAAGGAATGATTAATAGACATGTTGAAAATATGAAAAATATAGTCCTGAATATGGGGTTCTGTATTTTAATTAATTTAAATCTTAGACGCAGAAGTTTTTAACATATCAACAAATATGGTCGGTAAGTCGTTAGTGTATAATACAAAATTATTAATAACAACTTCATCTATCGATGTAGAATTGAAACGATTGAGAAAAAGGATTGCGACTCGGAAGGAATGATTAATAGACATGGTGAAAATATGAAAAATATAGTCCTGAATATGGGGTTCTGTATTTTAATTAATTTAAATCTTAGACGCAGAAGTTTTTAACATATCAACAAATATGGTCGGTAAGTCGTTAGTGTATCATACAAATTTATTAATAACAACTTCATCTAATGATGTTAAATTGAAACGATTGAGAAAAAGGATTGCGACCCGGAAGGAATGATTAATAGACATGGTGAAAATATGAAAAATATGGTCCTGAATATGGGGTTCTGTATTTTAATTAATTTAAATCTTAGACGCAGAAGTTTTTAACATATCAACAAATATGGTCGGTAAGTCGTTAGTGTATAATACAAATTTATTAATAACAACTTCATCTGATGATGTAGAATTGAAACGATTGAGAAAAAGGATTGCGACCCGGAAGGAATGATTAATAGACATGGTGAAAATATCAAAAATATGGTCCTGAATATGGGGTTCTGTATTTTAATTAATTTAAATCTTAGACGCGGAAGATTTTAACATATCAACAAATATGGTCGGTAAGTCGTTAGTGTATAATACAAATTTATTAATAACAACTTCATCTGATGATGTAGAATTGAAACGATTGAGAAAAAGGATTGCGACCCGGAAGGAATGATTAATAGACATGGTGAAAGTATGAAAAATATAGTCCTGAATATGGGGTTCTGTATTTTAATTAATTTAAATCTTAGACGCAGAAGTTTTTAACATATCAACAAATATGGTCGGTAAGTCGTTAGTGTATAATACAAATTTATTAATAACAACTTCATCTGATGATGTAGAATTGAAACGATTGAGAAAAAGGATTGCGACCCGGAAGGAATCATTAATAGACATGGTGAAAATATGAAAAATATAGTCCTGAATATGGGGTTCTGTATTTTAATTAATTTAAATCTTAGACGCAGAAGTTTTTAACATATCAACAAATATGGTCGGTAAGTCGTTAGTGTATAATACAAAATTATTAATAACAACTTCATCTATCGATGTAGAATTGAAACGATTGAGAAAAAGGATTGCGACTCGGAAGGAATGATTAATAGACATGGTGAAAATATGAAAAATATAGTCCTGAATATGGGGTTCTGTATTTTAATTAATTTAAATCTTAGACGCAGAAGTTTTTAACATATCAACAAATATGGTCGGTAAGTCGTTAGTGTATAATACAAATTTATTAATAACAACTTCATCTGATGATGTAGAATTGAAACGATTGAGAAAAAGGATTGCGACCCGGAAGGAATGATTAATAGACATGTTGAAAATATGAAAAATATAGTCCTGAATATGGGGTTCTGTATTTTAATTAATTTAAATCTTAGACGCAGAAGTTTTTAACATATCAACAAATATGGTCGGTAAGTCGTTAGTGTATAATACAAATTTATTAATAACAACTTCATCTATCGATGTAGAATTGAAACGATTGAGAAAAAGGATTGCGACCCGGAAGGAATGATTAATAGACATGGTGAAAATATGAAAAATATAGTCCTGAATATGGGGTTCTGTATTTTAATTAATTTAAATCTTAGACGCAGAAGTTTTTAACATATCAACAAATATGGTCGGTAAGTCGTTAGTGTATAATACAAATTTATTAATAACAACTTCATCTATCGATGTAGAATTGAAACGATTGAGAAAAAGGATTGCGACCCGGAAGGAATGATTAATAGACATGTTGAAAATATGAAAAATATAGTCCTGAATATGGGGTTCTGTATTTTAATTAATTTAAATCTTAGACGCAGAAGTTTTTAACATATCAACAAATATGGTCGGTAAGTCGTTAGTGTATAATACAAATTTATTAATAACAACTTCATCTATCGATGTAGAATTGAAACGATTGAGAAAAAAGATTGCGACCCGGAAGGAATGATTAATAGACATGGTGAAAATATGAATAATATAGTCCTGAATATGGGGTTCTGTAATTTAATTAATTTAAATCTTAGACGCAGAAGTTTTTAACATATCAACAAATATGGTCGGTAAGTCGTTAGTGTATAATACAAATTCATTAATAACAACTTCATCTGATGATGTAGAATTGAAACGATTGAGAAAAAGGATTGCGACCCGGAAGGAATGATTAATAGACATGTTGAAAATATGAAAAATATGGTCCTGAATATGGGGTTCTGTATTTTAATTAATTTAAATCTTAGACGCAGAAGTTTTTAACATATCAACAAATATGGTCGGTAAGTCGTTAGTGTATAATACAAATTTATTAATAACAACTTCATCTGATGATGTAGAATTGAAACGATTGAGAAAAAGGATTGCGACCCGGAAGGAATCATTAATAGACATGGTGAAAATATGAAAAATATAGTCCTGAATATGGGGTTCTGTATTTTAATTAATTTAAATCTTAGACGCAGAAGTTTTTAACATATCAACAAATATGGTCGGTAAGTCGTTAGTGTATCATACAAATTTATTAATAACAACTTCATCTAATGATGTTAAATTGAAACGATTGAGAAAAAGGTTTGCGACCCGGAAGGAATGATTAATAGACATGGTGAAAATATGAAAAATATGGTCCTGAATATGGGGTTCTGTATTTTAATTAATTTAAATCTTAGACGCAGAAGTTTTTAACATATCAACAAATATGGTCGGTAAGTCGTTAGTGTATAATACAAATTTATTAATAACAACTTCATCTGATGATGTAGAATTGAAACGATTGAGAAAAAGGATTGCGACCCGGAAGGAATGATTAATAGACATGTTGAAAATATGAAAAATATAGTCCTGAATATGGGGTTCTGTATTTTAATTAATTTAAATCTTAGACGCAGAAGTTTTTAACATATCAACAAATATGGTCGGTAAGTCGTTAGTGTATAATACAAATTTATTAATAACAACTTCATCTATCGATGTAGAATTGAAACGATTGAGAAAAAGGATTGCGACCCGGAAGGAATGATTAATAGACATGTTGAAAATATGAAAAATATAGTCCTGAATATGGGGTTCTGTATTTTAATTAATTTAAATCTTAGACGCAGAAGTTTTTAACATATCAACAAATATGGTCGGTAAGTCGTTAGTGTATAATACAAAATTATTAATAACAACTTCATCTATCGATGTAGAATTGAAACGATTGAGAAAAAGGATTGCGACTCGGAAGGAATGATTAATAGACATGGTGAAAATATGAAAAATATAGTCCTGAATATGGGGTTCTGTATTTTAATTAATTTAAATCTTAGACGCAGAAGTTTTTAACATATCAACAAATATGGTCGGTAAGTCGTTAGTGTATAATACAAATTTATTAATAACAACTTCATCTGATGATGTAGAATTGAAACGATTGAGAAAAAGGATTGCGACCCGGAAGGAATGATTAATAGACATGTTGAAAATATGAAAAATATAGTCCTGAATATGGGGTTCTGTATTTTAATTAATTTAAATCTTAGACGCAGAAGTTTTTAACATATCAACAAATATGGTCGGTAAGTCGTTAGTGTATAATACAAATTTATTAATAACAACTTCATCTATCGATGTAGAATTGAAACGATTGAGAAAAAGGATTGCGACCCGGAAGGAATGATTAATAGACATGGTGAAAATATGAAAAATATAGTCCTGAATATGGGGTTCTGTATTTTAATTAATTTAAATCTTAGACGCAGAAGTTTTTAACATATCAACAAATATGGTCGGTAAGTCGTTAGTGTATAATACAAATTTATTAATAACAACTTCATCTATCGATGTAGAATTGAAACGATTGAGAAAAAGGATTGCGACCCGGAAGGAATGATTAATAGACATGTTGAAAATATGAAAAATATAGTCCTGAATATGGGGTTCTGTATTTTAATTAATTTAAATCTTAGACGCAGAAGTTTTTAACATATCAACAAATATGGTCGGTAAGTCGTTAGTGTATAATACAAATTTATTAATAACAACTTCATCTATCGATGTAGAATTGAAACGATTGAGAAAAAAGATTGCGACCCGGAAGGAATGATTAATAGACATGGTGAAAATATGAATAATATAGTCCTGAATATGGGGTTCTGTAATTTAATTAATTTAAATCTTAGACGCAGAAGTTTTTAACATATCAACAAATATGGTCGGTAAGTCGTTAGTGTATAATACAAATTCATTAATAACAACTTCATCTGATGATGTAGAATTGAAACGATTGAGAAAAAGGATTGCGACCCGGAAGGAATGATTAATAGACATGTTGAAAATATGAAAAATATGGTCCTGAATATGGGGTTCTGTATTTTAATTAATTTAAATCTTAGACGCAGAAGTTTTTAACATATCAACAAATATGGTCGGTAAGTCGTTAGTGTATAATACAAATTTATTAATAACAACTTCAGCTGATGATGTAGAATTGAAACGATTGAGAAAAAGGATTGCGACCCGGAAGGAATGATTAATAGACATGTTGAAAATATGAAAAATATAGTCCTGAATATGGGGTTCTGTATTTTAATTAATTTAAATCTTAGACGCAGAAGTTTTTAACATATCAACAAATATGGTCGGTAAGTCGTTAGTGTATAATACAAATTTATTAATAACAACTTCATCTATCGATGTAGAATTGAAACGATTGAGAAAAAGGATTGCGACCCGGAAGGAATGATTAATAGACATGGTGAAAATATGAAAAATATAGTCCTGAATATGGGGTTCTGTATTTTAATTAATTTAAATCTTAGACGCAGAAGTTTTTAACATATCAACAAATATGGTCGGTAAGTCGTTAGTGTATAATACAAATTTATTAATAACAACTTCATCTGATGATGTAGAATTGAAACGATTGAGAAAAAGGATTGCGACCCGGAAGGAATGATTAATAGACATGTTGAAAATATGAAAAATATAGTCCTGAATATGGGGTTCTGTATTTTAATTAATTTAAATCTTAGACGCAGAAGTTTTTAACATATCAACAAATATGGTCGGTAAGTCGTTAGTGTATAATACAAATTTATTAATAACAACTTCATCTATCGATGTAGAATTGAAACGATTGAGAAAAAGGATTGCGACCCGGAAGGAATGATTAATAGACATGGTGAAAATATGAAAAATATAGTCCTGAATATGGGGTTCTGTATTTTAATTAATTTAAATCTTAGACGCAGAAGTTTTTAACATATCAACAAATATGGTCGGTAAGTCGTTAGTGTATAATACAAATTTATTAATAACAACTTCATCTATCGATGTAGAATTGAAACGATTGAGAAAAAGGATTGCGACTCGGAAGGAATGATTAATAGACATGGTGAAAATATGAAAAATATAGTCCTGAATATGGGGTTCTGTATTTTAATTAATTTAAATCTTAGACGCAGAAGTTTTTAATATATCAACAAATATGGTCGGTAAGTCGTTAGTGTATAATACAAATTTATTAATAACAACTTCATCTGATGATGTAGAATTGAAACGATTGAGAAAAAGGATTGCGACCCGGAAGGAATGATTAATAGACATGTTGAAAATATGAAAAATATAGTCCTGAATATGGGGTTCTGTATTTTAATTAATTTAAATCTTAGACGCAGAAGTTTTTAACATATCAACAAATATGGTCGGTAAGTCGTTAGTGTATAATACAAATTTATTAATAACAACTTCATCTATCGATGTAGAATTGAAACGATTGAGAAAAAGGATTGCGACCCGGAAGGAATGATTAATAGACATGGTGAAAATATGAAAAATATAGTCCTGAATATGGGGTTCTGTATTTTAATTAATTTAAATCTTAGACGCAGAAGTTTTTAACATATCAACAAATATGGTCGGTAAGTCGTTAGTGTATAATACAAATTTATTAATAACAACTTCATCTGATGATGTAGAATTGAAACGATTGAGAAAAAGGATTGCGACCCGGAAGGAATGATTAATAGACATGTTGAAAATATGAAAAATATAGTCCTGAATATGGGGTTCTGTATTTTAATTAATTTAAATCTTAGACGCAGAAGTTTTTAACATATCAACAAATATGGTCGGTAAGTCGTTAGTGTATAATACAAATTTATTAATAACAACTTCATCTATCGATGTAGAATTGAAACGATTGAGAAAAAGGATTGCGACTCGGAAGCAATGATTAATAGACATGGTGAAAATATGAAAAATATAGTCCTGAATATGGGGTTCTGTATTTTAATTAATTTAAATCTTAGACGCAGAAGTTTTTAACATATCAACAAATATGGTCGGTAAGTCGTTAGTGTATAATACAAATTTATTAATAACAACTTCATCTAATTTTGTAGAATTGAAACGATTGAGAAAAAGGATTGCGACTCGGAAGGAATGATTAATAGACATGGTGAAGATATGAAAAATGTAGTCCTGAATATGGGGTTCTGTATTTTAATTAATTTAAATCTTAGACGCAGAAGTTTTTAACATATCAACAAATATGGTCGGTAAGTCGTTAGTGTATAATACAAATTTATTAATAACAACTTCATCTATCGATGTAGAATTGAAACGATTGAGAAAAAGGATTGCGACCCGGAAGGAATGATTAATAGACATGGTGAAAATATGTAAAATATAGTCCTGAAAATGGGGTTCTGTATTTTAATTAATTTAAACCTTAGACGCAGAAGTTTTTAACATATCAACAAATATGGTCGGTAAGTCATTAGTGTATAATACAAATTTATTAATAACAACTTCGTCTATCGATGTAGAATTGAAACGATTGAGAAAAAGGATTGCGACTCGGAAGGAATGATTAATAGACATGGTGAAAATATGAAAAATATAGTCCTGAATATGGGGTTCTGTATTTTAATTAATTTAAATCTTAGACGCAGAAGTTTTTAACATATCAACAAATATGGTCGGTAAGTCGTTAGTGTATAATACAAATTTATTAATAACAACTTCGTCTATCGATGTAGAATTGAAACGATTGAGAAAAAGGATTGCGACCCGGAAGGAATGATTAATAGACATGGTGAAGATATGAAAAATATAGTCCTGAATATGGGGTTCTGTATTTTAATTAATTTAAATCTTAGACGCAGAAGTTTTTAACATATCAACAAATATGGTCGGTAAGTCGTTAGTGTATAATACAAATTTATTAATAACAACTTCATCTATCGATGTAGAATTGAAACGATTGAGAAAAAGGATTGCGACCCGGAAGGAATGATTAATAGACATGGTGAAAATATGAAAAATATAGTCCTGAATATGGGGTTCTGTATTTTAATTAATTTAAATCTTAGACGCAGAAGTTTTTAACATATCAACAAATATGGTCGGTAAGTCGTTAGTGTATAATACAAATTTATTAATAACAACTTCATCTATCGATGTAGAATTGAAACGATTGAGAAAAAGGATTGCGACCCGGAAGGAATGATTAATAGACATGTTGAAAATATGAAAAATATAGTCCTGAATATGGGGTTCTGTATTTTAATTAATTTAAATCTTAGACGCAGATGTTTTTAACATATCAACAAATATGGTCGGTAAGTCGTTAGTGTATAATACAAATTTATTAATAACAACTTCATCTATCGATGTAGAATTGAAACGATTGAGAAAAAGGATTGCGACTCGGAAGGAATGATTAATAGACATGGTGAAAATATGAAAAATATAGTCCTGAATATGGGGTTCTGTATTTTAATTAATTTAAATCTTAGACGCAGAAGTTTTTAACATATCAACAAATATGGTCGGTAAGTCGTTAGTGTATAATACAAATTTATTAATAACAACTTCATCTATCGATGTAGAATTGAAACGATTGAGAAAAAGGATTGCGACCCGGAAGGAATGATTAATAGACATGGTGAAAATATGAAAAATATAGTCCTGAATATGGGGTTCTGTATTTTAATTAATTTAAATCTTAGACGCAGAAGTTTTTAACATATCAACAAATATGATCGGTAAGTCGTTAGTGTATAATACAAATTTATTAATAACAACTTCATCTATCGATGTAGAATTGAAACGATTGAGAAAAAGGATTGCGACCCGGAAGGAATGATTAATAGACATGTTGAAAATATGAAAAATATAGTCCTGAATATGGGGTTCTGTATTTTAATTAATTTAAATCTTAGACGCAGAAGTTTTTAACATATCAACAAATATGGTCGGTAAGTCGTTAGTGTATAATACAAATTTATTAATAACAACTTCATCTGATGATGTAGAATTGAAACGATTGAGAAAAAGGATTGCGACCCGGAAGGAATGATTAATAGACATGGTGAAAGTATGAAAAATATAGTCCTGAATATGGGGTTCTGTATTTTAATTAATTTAAATCTTAGACGCAGAAGTTTTTAACATATCAACAAATATGGTCGGTAAGTCGTTAGTGTATAATACAAATTTATTAATAACAACTTCATCTGATGATGTAGAATTGAAACGATTGAGAAAAAGGATTGCGACCCGGAAGGAATGATTAATAGACATGGTGAAAATATGAAAAATATAGTCCTGAATATGGGGTTCTGTATTTTAATTAATTTAAATCTTAGACGCAGAAGTTTTTAACATATCAACAAATATGGTCGGTAAGTCGTTAGTGTATCATACAAATTTATTAATAACAACTTCATCTAATGATGTTAAATTGAAACGATTGAGAAAAAGGATTGCGACCCGGAAGGAATGATTAATAGACATGGTGAAAATATGAAAAATATGGTCCTGAATATGGGGTTCTGTATTTTAATTAATTTAAATCTTAGACGCAGAAGTTTTTAACATATCAACAAATATGGTCGGTAAGTCGTTAGTGTATAATACAAATTTATTAATAACAACTTCATCTGATGATGTAGAATTGAAACGATTGAGAAAAAGGATTGCGACCCGGAAGGAATGATTAATAGACATGTTGAAAATATGAAAAATATAGTCCTGAATATGGGGTTCTGTATTTTAATTAATTTAAATCTTAGACGCGGAAGTTTTTAACATATCAACAAATATGGTCGGTAAGTCGTTAGTGTATAATACAAATTTATTAATAACAACTTCATCTATCGATGTAGAATTGAAACGATTGAGAAAAAGGATTGCGACTCGGAAGTAATGATTAATAGACATGGTGAAAATATGAAAAATATAGTCCTGAATATGGGGTTCTGTATTTTAATTAATTTAAATCTTAGACGCAGAAGTTTTTAACATATCAACAAATATGGTCGGTAAGTCGTTAGTGTATAATACAAATTTATTAATAACAACTTCATCTATCGATGTAGAATTGAAACGATTGAGAAAAAGGATTGCGACTCGGAAGGAATGATTAATAGACATGGTGAAAATATGAAAAATATAGTCCTGAATATGGGGTTCTGTATTTTAATTAATTTAAATCTTAGACGCAGAAGTTTTTAACATATCAACAAATATGGTCGGTAAGTCGTTAGTGTATAATACAAATTTATTAATAACAACTTCATCTATCGATGTAGAATTGAAACGATTGAGAAAAAGGATTGCGACCCGGAAGGAATGATTAATAGACATGGTGAAAATATGAAAAATGTAGTCCTGAATATGGGGTTCTGTATTTTAATTAATTTAAATCTTAGACGCAGAAGTTTTTAACATATCAACAAATATGGTCGGTAAGTCGTTAGTGTATAATACAAATTTATTAATAACAACTTCATCTATCAATGTAGAATTGAAACGATTGAGAAAAAGGATTGCGACCCGGAAGGAATGATTAATAGACATGTTGAAAATATGAAAAATATAGTCCTGAATATGGGGTTCTGTATTTTAATTAATTTAAATCTTAGACGCAGAAGTTTTTAACATATCAACAAATATGGTCGGTAAGTCGTTAGTGTATAATACAAATTTATTAATAACAACTTCATCTATCGATGTAGAATTGAAACGATTGAGAAAAAGGATTGCGACCCGGAAGGAATGATTAATAGACATGGTGAAAATATGAAAAATGTAGTCCTGAATATGGGGTTCTGTATTTTAATTAATTTAAATCTTAGACGCAGAAGTTTTTAACATATCAACAAATATGGTCGGTAAGTCGTTAGTGTATAATACAAATTTATTAATAACAACTTCATCTATCAATGTAGAATTGAAACGATTGAGAAAAAAGATTGCGACCCGGAAGGAATGATTAATAGACATGGTGAAAATATGAATAATATAGTCCTGAATATGGGGTTCTGTAATTTAATTAATTTAAATCTTAGACGCAGAAGTTTTTAACATATCAACAAATATGGTCGGTAAGTCGTTAGTGTATAATACAAATTTATTAATAACAACTTCATCTAATGATGTAGAATTGAAACGATTGAGAAAAAAGATTGCGACCCGGAAGGAATGATTAATAGACATGGTGAAAATATGAATAATATAGTCCTGAATATGGGGTTCTGTAATTTAATTAATTTAAATCTTAGACGCAGAAGTTTTTAACATATCAACAAATATGGTCGGTAAGTCGTTAGTGTATAATACAAATTTATTAATAACAACTTCATCTATCGATGTAGAATTGAAACGATTGAGAAAAAAGATTGCGACCCGGAAGGAATGATTAATAGACATGGTGAAAATATGAATAATATAGTCCTGAATATGGGGTTCTGTAATTTAATTAATTTAAATCTTAGACGCAGAAGTTTTTAACATATCAACAAATATGGTCGGTAAGTCGTTAGTGTATAATACAAATTTATTAATAACAACTTCATCTAATGATGTAGAATTGAAACGATTGAGAAAAAAGATTGCGACCCGGAAGGAATGATTAATAGACATGGTGAAAATATGAATAATATAGTCCTGAATATGGGGTTCTGTAATTTAATTAATTTAAATCTTAGACGCAGAAGTTTTTAACATATCAACAAATATGGTCGGTAAGTCGTTAGTGTATAATACAAATTTATTAATAACAACTTCATCTATCAATGTAGAATTGAAACGATTGAGAAAAAAAATTGCGACCCGGAAGGAATGATTAATAGACATGGTGAAAATATGAATAATATAGTCCTGAATATGGGGTTCTGTAATTTAATTAATTTAAATCTTAGACGCAGAAGTTTTTAACATATCAACAAATATGGTCGGTAAGTCGTTAGTGTATAATACAAATTTATTAATAACAACTTCATCTATCGATGTAGAATTGAAACGATTGAGAAAAAGGATTGCGACCCGGAAGGAATGATTAATAGACATGGTGAAAATATGAAAAATGTAGTCCTGAATATGGGGTTCTGTATTTTAATTAATTTAAATCTTAGACGCAGAAGTTTTTAACATATCAACAAATATGGTCGGTAAGTCGTTAGTGTATAATACAAATTTATTAATAACAACTTCATCTATCGATGTAGAATTGAAACGATTGAGAAAAAGGATTGCGACTCGGAAGGAATGATTAATAGACATAGTCCTGAATATGGGGTTCTGTATTTTAATTAATTTAAATCTTAGACGCAGAAGTTTTTAACATATCAACAAATATGGTCGGTAAGTCGTTAGTGTATAATACAAATTTATTAATAACAACTTCATCTATCGATGTAGAATTGAAACGATTGAGAAAAAGGATTGCGACCCGGAAGGAATGATTAATAGACATGGTGAAAATATGAAAAATATAGTCCTGAATATGGGGTTCTGTATTTTAATTAATTTAAATCTTAGACGCAGAAGTTTTTAACATATCAACAAATATGGTCGGTAAGTCGTTAGTGTATAATACAAATTTATTAATAACAACTTCATCTAATGATGTAGAATTGAAACGATTGAGAAAAAGGATTGCGGCCCGGAAGGAATGATTAATAGACATGGTGAAAGTATGAAAAATATAGTCCTGAATATGGGGTTCTGTATTTTAATTAATTTAAATCTTAGACGCAGAAGTTTTTAACATATCAACAAATATGGTCGGTAAGTCGTTAGTGTATCATACAAATTTATTAATAACAACTTCATCTAATGATGTTAAATTGAAACGATTGAGAAAAAGGATTGCGACCCGGAAGGAATGATTAATAGACATGGTGAAAATATGAAAAATATGGTCCTGAATATGGGGTTCTGTATTTTAATTAATTTAAATCTTAGACGCAGAAGTTTTTAACATATCAACAAATATGGTCGGTAAGTCGTTAGTGTATAATACAAATTTATTAATAACAACTTCATCTGATGATGTAGAATTGAAACGATTGAGAAAAAGGATTGCGACCCGGAAGGAATGATTAATAGACATGTTGAAAATATGAAAAATATAGTCCTGAATATGGGGTTCTGTATTTTAATTAATTTAAATCTTAGACGCAGAAGTTTTTAACATATCAACAAATATGGTCGGTAAGTCGTTAGTGTATAATACAAATTTATTAATAACAACTTCATCTATCGATGTAGAATTGAAACGATTGAGAAAAAGGATTGCGACTCGGAAGGAATGATTAATAGACATGGTGAAAATATGAAAAATATAGTCCTGAATATGGGGTTCTGTATTTTAATTAATTTAAATCTTAGACGCAGAAGTTTTTAACATATCAACAAATATGGTCGGTAAGTCGTTAGTGTATAATACAAATTTATTAATAACAACTTCATCTATCGATGTAGAATTGAAACGATTGAGAAAAAGGATTGCGACTCGGAAGGAATGATTAATAGACATGGTGAAAATATGAAAAATATAGTCCTGAATATGGGGTTCTGTATTTTAATTAATTTAAATCTTAGACGCAGAAGTTTTTAACATATCAACAAATATGGTCGGTAAGTCGTTAGTGTATAATACAAATTTATTAATAACAACTTCATCTGATGATGTAGAATTGAAACGATTGAGAAAAAGGATTGCGACCCGGAAGGAATGATTAATAGACATGGTGAAAATATGAAAAATATGGTCCTGAATATGGGGTTCTGTATTTTAATTAATTTAAATCTTAGACGCAGAAGTTTTTAACATATCAACAAATATGGTCGGTAAGTCGTTAGTGTATAATACAAATTTATTAATAACAACTTCATCTGATGATGTAGAATTGAAACGATTGAGAAAAAGGATTGCGACCCGGAAGGAATGATTAATAGACATGTTGAAAATATGAAAAATATAGTCCTGAATATGGGGTTCTGTATTTTAATTAATTTAAATCTTAGACGCAGAAGTTTTTAACATATCAACAAATATGGTCGGTAAGTCGTTAGTGTATAATACAAATTTATTAATAACAACTTCATCTATCGATGTAGAATTGAAACGATTGAGAAAAAGGATTGCGACTCGGAAGGAATGATTAATAGACATGGTGAAAATATGAAAAATATAGTCCTGAATATGGGGTTCTGTATTTTAATTAATTTAAATCTTAGACGCAGAAGTTTTTAACATATCAACAAATATGGTCGGTAAGTCGTTAGTGTATAATACAAATTTATTAATAACAACTTCATCTATCGATGTAGAATTGAAACGATTGAGAAAAAGGATTGCGACCCGGAAGGAATGATTAATAGACATGTTGAAAATATGAAAAATATAGTCCTGAATATGGGGTTCTGTATTTTAATTAATTTAAATCTTAGACGCAGAAGTTTTTAACATATCAACAAATATGGTCGGTAAGTCGTTAGTGTATAATACAAATTTATTAATAACAACTTCATCTATCGATGTAGAATTGAAACGATTGAGAAAAAGGATTGCGACCCGGAAGGAATGATTAATAGACATGGTGAAAATATGAAAAATGTAGTCCTGAATATGGGGTTCTGTATTTTAATTAATTTAAATCTTAGACGCAGAAGTTTTTAACATATCAACAAATATGGTCGGTAAGTCGTTAGTGTATAATACAAATTTATTAATAACAACTTCATCTATCGATGTAGAATTGAAACGATTGAGAAAAAAGATTGCGACCCGGAAGGAATGATTAATAGACATGGTGAAAATATGAATAATATAGTCCTGAATATGGGGTTCTGTAATTTAATTAATTTAAATCTTCGACGCAGAAGTTTTTAACATATCAACAAATATGGTCGGTAAGTCGTTAGTGTATCATACAAATTTATTAATAACAACTTCATCTAATGATGTAGAATTGAAACGATTGAGAAAAAGGATTGCGACCCGGAAGGAATGATTAATAGACATGGTGAAAATATGAATAATATAGTCCTGAATATGGGGTTCTGTAATTTAATTAATTTAAATCTTAGACGCAGAAGTTTTTAACATATCAACAAATATGGTCGGTAAGTCGTTAGTGTATAATACAAATTTATTAATAACAACTTCATCTATCGATGTAGAATTGAAACGATTGAGAAAAAGGATTGCGACCCGGAAGGAATGATTAATAGACATGGTGAAAATATGAAAAATATAGTCCTGAATATGGGGTTCTGTATTTTAATTAATTTAAATCTTAGACGCAGAAGTTTTTAACATATCAACAAATATGGTCGGTAAGTCGTTAGTGTATAATACAAATTTATTAATAACAACTTCATCTATCGATGTAGAATTGAAACGATTGAGAAAAAGGATTGCGACCCGGAAGGAATGATTAATAGACATGTTGAAAATATGAAAAATATAGTCCTGAATATGGGGTTCTGTATTTTAATTAATTTAAATCTTAGACGCAGAAGTTTTTAACATATCAACAAATATGGTCGGTAAGTCGTTAGTGTATAATACAAATTTATTAATAACAACTTCATCTATCGATGTAGAATTGAAACGATTGAGAAAAAGGATTGCGACTCGGAAGGAATGATTAATAGACATGGTGAAAATATGAAAAATATAGTCCTGAATGTGGGGTTCTGTATTTTAATTAATTTAAATCTTAGACGCAGAAGTTTTTAACATATCAACAAATATGGTCGGTAAGTCGTTAGTGTATAATACAAATTTATTAATAACAACTTCATCTATCGATGTAGAATTGAAACGATTGAGAAAAAGGATTGCGACTCGGAAGGAATGATTAATAGACATGGTGAAAATATGAAAAATATAGTCCTGAATATGGGGTTCTGTATTTTAATTAATTTAAATCTTAGACGCAGAAGTTTTTAACATATCAACAAATATGGTCGGTAAGTCGTTAGTGTATAATACAAATTTATTAATAACAACTTCATCTATCGATGTAGAATTGAAACGATTGAGAAAAAGGATTGCGACCCGGAAGGAATGATTAATAGACATGGTGAAAATATGAAAAATATAGTCCTGAATATGGGGTTCTGTATTTTAATTAATTTAAATCTTAGACGCAGAAGTTTTTAACATATCAACAAATATGGTCGGTAAGTCGTTAGTGTATAATACAAATTTATTAATAACAACTTCATCTATCGATGTAGAATTGAAACGATTGAGAAAAAGGATTGCGACCCGGAAGGAATGATTAATAGACATGTTGAAAATATGAAAAATATAGTCCTGAATATGGGGTTCTGTATTTTAATTAATTTAAATCTTAGACGCAGAAGTTTTTAACATATCAACAAATATGGTCGGTAAGTCGTTAGTGTATAATACAAATTTATTAATAACAACTTCATCTATCGATGTAGAATTGAAACGATTGAGAAAAAGGATTGCGACTCGGAAGGAATGATTAATAGACATAGTCCTGAATATGGGGTTCTGTATTTTAATTAATTTAAATCTTAGACGCAGAAGTTTTTAACATATCAACAAATATGGTCGGTAAGTCGTTAGTGTATAATACAAATTTATTAATAACAACTTCATCTATCGATGTAGAATTGAAACGATTGAGAAAAAGGATTGCGACCCGGAAGGAATGATTAATAGACATGGTGAAAATATGAAAAATATAGTCCTGAATATGGGGTTCTGTATTTTAATTAATTTAAATCTTAGACGCAGAAGTTTTTAACATATCAACAAATATGGTCGGTAAGTCGTTAGTGTATAATACAAATTTATTAATAACAACTTCATCTATCGATGTAGAATTGAAACGATTGAGAAAAAGGATTGCGACCCGGAAGGAATGATTAATAGACATGTTGAAAATATGAAAAATATAGTCCTGAATATGGGGTTCTGTATTTTAATTAATTTAAATCTTAGACGCAGAAGTTTTTAACATATCAACAAATATGGTCGGTAAGTCGTTAGTGTATAATACAAATTTATTAATAACAACTTCATCTATCGATGTAGAATTGAAACGATTGAGAAAAAGGATTGCGACTCGGAAGGAATGATTAATAGACATGGTGAAAATATGAAAAATATAGTCCTGAATATGGGGTTCTGTATTTTAATTAATTTAAATCTTAGACGCAGAAGTTTTTAACATATCAACAAATATGGTCGGTAAGTCGTTAGTGTATAATACAAATTTATTAATAACAACTTCATCTATCGATGTAGAATTGAAACGATTGAGAAAAAGGATTGCGACCCGGAAGGAATGATTAATAGACATGGTGAAAATATGAAAAATATAGTCCTGAATATGGGGTTCTGTATTTTATTTAATTTAAATCTTAGACGCAGAAGTTTTTAACATATCAACAAATATGGTCGGTAAGTCGTTAGTGTATAATACAAATTTATTAATAACAACTTCATCTATCGATGTAGAATTGAAACGATTGAGAAAAAGGATTGCGACCCGGAAGGAATGATTAATAGACATGTTGAAAATATGAAAAATATAGTCCTGAATATGGGGTTCTGTATTTTAATTAATTTAAATCTTAGACGCAGAAGTTTTTAACATATCAACAAATATGGTCGGTAAGTCGTTAGTGTATAATACAAATTTATTAATAACAACTTCATCTATCGATGTAGAATTGAAACGATTGAGAAAAAGGATTGCGACCCGGAAGGAATGATTAATAGACATGGTGAAAATATGAAAAATATAGTCCTGAATATGGGGTTCTGTATTTTATTTAATTTAAATCTTAGACGCAGAAGTTTTTAACATATCAACAAATATGGTCGGTAAGTCGTTAGTGTATAATACAAATTTATTAATAACAACTTCATCTATCGATGTAGAATTGAAACGATTGAGAAAAAGGATTGCGACCCGGAAGGAATGATTAATAGACATGTTGAAAATATGAAAAATATAGTCCTGAATATGGGGTTCTGTATTTTAATTAATTTAAATCTTAGACGCAGAAGTTTTTAACATATCAACAAATATGGTCGGTAAGTCGTTAGTGTATAATACAAATTTATTAATAACAACTTCATCTATCGATGTAGAATTGAAACGATTGAGAAAAAGGATTGCGACCCGGAAGGAATGATTAATAGACATGGTGAAAATATGAAAAATGTAGTCCTGAATATGGGGTTCTGTATTTTAATTAATTTAAATCTTAGACGCAGAAGTTTTTAACATATCAACAAATATGGTCGGTAAGTCGTTAGTGTATAATACAAATTTATTAATAACAACTTCATCTATCGATGTAGAATTGAAACGATTGAGAAAAAGGATTGCGACCCATAAGGAATGATTAATAGACATGGTGAAAATATGTAAAATATAGTCCTGAAGATGGGGTTCTGTATTTTAATTAATTTAAATCTTAGACGCAGAAGTTTTTAACATATCAACAAATATGGTCGGTAAGTCGTTAGTGTATAATACAAATTTATTAATAACAACTTCATCTATCGATGTAGAATTGAAACGATTGAGAAAAAGGATTGCGACCCGGAAGGAATGATTAATAGACATGTTGAAAATATGAAAAATATAGTCCTGAATATGGGGTTCTGTATTTTAATTAATTTAAATCTTAGACGCAGAAGTTTTTAACATATCAACAAATATGGTCGGTAAGTCGTTAGTGTATAATACAAATTTATTAATAACAACTTCATCTATCGATGTAGAATTGAAACGATTGAGAAAAAGAATTGCGACTCGGAAGGAATGATTAATAGACATGGTGAAAATATGAAAAATATAGTCCTGAATATGGGGTTCTGTATTTTAATTAATTTAAATCTTAGACGCAGAAGTTTTTAACATATCAACAAATATGGTCGGTAAGTCGTTAGTGTATAATACAAATTTATTAATAACAACTTCATCTATCGATGTAGAATTGAAACGATTGAGAAAAAGGATTGCGACCCGGAAGGAATGATTAATAGACATGGTGAAAATATGAAAAATATAGTCCTGAATATGGGGTTCTGTATTTTAATTAATTTAAATCTTAGACGCAGAAGTTTTTAACATATCAACAAATATGGTCGGTAAGTCGTTAGTGTATAATACAAATTTATTAATAACAACTTCATCTATCGATGTAGAATTGAAACGATTGAGAAAAAGGATTGCGACCCGGAAGGAATGATTAATAGACATGGTGAAAATATGAAAAATGTAGTCCTGAATATGGGGTTCTGTATTTTAATTAATTTAAATCTTAGACGCAGAAGTTTTTAACATATCAACAAATATGGTCGGTAAGTCGTTAGTGTATAATACAAATTTATTAATAACAACTTCATCTATCGATGTAGAATTGAAACGATTGAGAAAAAGGATTGCGACCCATAAGGAATGATTAATAGACATGGTGAAAATATGTAAAATATAGTCCTGAATATGGGGTTCTGTATTTTAATTAATTTAAATCTTAGACGCAGAAGTTTTTAACATATCAACAAATATGGTCGGTAAGTCGTTAGTGTATAATACAAATTTATTAATAACAACTTCATCTATCGATGTAGAATTGAAACGATTGAGAAAAAAAATTGCGACCCGGAAGGAATGATTAATAGACATGTTGAAAATATGAAAAATATAGTCCTGAATATGGGGTTCTGTATTTTAATTAATTTAAATCTTAGACGCAGAAGTTTTTAACATATCAACAAATATGGTCGGTAAGTCGTTAGTGTATAATACAAATTTATTAATAACAACTTCATCTATCGATGTAGAATTGAAACGATTGAGAAAAAGAATTGCGACTCGGAAGGAATGATTAATAGACATGGTGAAAATATGAAAAATATAGTCCTGAATATGGGGTTCTGTATTTTAATTAATTTAAATCTTAGACGCAGAAGTTTTTAACATATCAACAAATATGGTCGGTAAGTCGTTAGTGTATAATACAAATTTATTAATAACAACTTCATCTATCGATGTAGAATTGAAACGATTGAGAAAAAGGATTGCGACCCGGAAGGAATGATTAATAGACATGGTGAAAATATGAAAAATATAGTCCTGAATATGGGGTTCTGTATTTTAATTAATTTAAATCTTAGACGCAGAAGTTTTTAACATATCAACAAATATGGTCGGTAAGTCGTTAGTGTATAATACAAATTTATTAATAACAACTTCATCTATCGATGTAGAATTGAAACGATTGAGAAAAAGGATTGCGACCCGGAAGGAATGATTAATAGACATGTTGAAAATATGAAAAATATAGTCCTGAATATGGGGTTCTGTATTTTAATTAATTTAAATCTTAGACGCAGAAGTTTTTAACATATCAACAAATATGGTCGGTAAGTCGTTAGTGTATAATACAAATTTATTAATAACAACTTCATCTATCGATGTAGAATTGAAACGATTGAGAAAAAGGATTGCGACCCGGAAGGAATGATTAATAGACATGGTGAAAATATGAAAAATATAGTCCTGAATATGGGGTTCTGTATTTTAATTAATTTAAATCTTAGACGCAGAAGTTTTTAACATATCAACAAATATGGTCGGTAAGTCGTTAGTGTATAATACAAATTTATTAATAACAACTTCATCTATCGATGTAGAATTGTAACGATTGAGAAAAAGGATTGCGACCCGGAAGGAATGATTAATAGACATGTTGAAAATATGAAAAATATAGTCCTGAATATGGGGTTCTGTATTTTAATTAATTTAAATCTTAGACGCAGAAGTTTTGAACATATCAACAAATATGGTCGGTAAGTCGTTAGTGTATAATACAAATTTATTAATAACAACTTCATCTATCGATGTAGAATTGAAACGATTGAGAAAAAGGATTGCGACCCGGAAGGAATGATTAATAGACATGTTGAAAATATGAAAAATATAGTCCTGAATATGGGGTTCTGTATTTTAATTAATTTAAATCTTAGACGCAGAAGTTTTTAACATATCAACAAATATGGTCGGTAAGTCGTTAGTGTATAATACAAATTTATTAATAACAACTTCATCTATCGATGTAGAATTGAAACGATTGAGAAAAAGAATTGCGACTCGGAAGGAATGATTAATAGACATGGTGAAAATATGAAAAATATAGTCCTGAATATGGGGTTCTGTATTTTAATTAATTTAAATCTTAGACGCAGAAGTTTTTAACATATCAACAAATATGGTCGGTAAGTCGTTAGTGTATAATACAAATTTATTAATAACAACTTCATCTATCGATGTAGAATTGAAACGATTGAGAAAAAGGATTGCGACCCGGAAGGAATGATTAATAGACATGGTGAAAATATGAAAAATATAGTCCTGAATATGGGGTTCTGTATTTTAATTAATTTAAATCTTAGACGCAGAAGTTTTTAACATATCAACAAATATGGTCGGTAAGTCGTTAGTGTATAATACAAATTTATTAATAACAACTTCATCTATCGATGTAGAATTGAAACGATTGAGAAAAAGGATTGCGACCCGGAAGGAATGATTAATAGACATGTTGAAAATATGAAAAATATAGTCCTGAATATGGGGTTCTGTATTTTAATTAATTTAAATCTTAGACGCAGAAGTTTTTAACATATCAACAAATATGGTCGGTAAGTCGTTAGTGTATAATACAAATTTATTAATAACAACTTCATCTATCGATGTAGAATTGAAACGATTGAGAAAAAGGATTGCGACCCGGAAGGAATGATTAATAGACATGGTGAAAATATGAAAAATATAGTCCTGAATATGGGGTTCTGTATTTTAATTAATTTAAATCTTAGACGCAGAAGTTTTTAACATATCAACAAATATGGTCGGTAAGTCGTTAGTGTATAATACAAATTTATTAATAACAACTTCATCTATCGATGTAGAATTGTAACGATTGAGAAAAAGGATTGCGACCCGGAAGGAATGATTAATAGACATGTTGAAAATATGAAAAATATAGTCCTGAATATGGGGTTCTGTATTTTAATTAATTTAAATCTTAGACGCAGAAGTTTTGAACATATCAACAAATATGGTCGGTAAGTCGTTAGTGTATAATACAAATTTATTAATAACAACTTCATCTATCGATGTAGAATTGAAACGATTGAGAAAAAAGATTGCGACTCGGAAGGAATGATTAATAGACATGTTGAGAATATGAATAATATAGTCCTGAATATGGGGTTCTGTAATTTAATTAATTTAAATCTTAGACGCAGAAGTTTTTAACATATCAACAAATATGGTCGGTAAGTCGTTAGTGTATAATACAAATTTATTAATAACAACTTCATCTGATGATGTAGAATTGAAACGATTGAGAAAAAGGATTGCGACCCGGAAGGAATGATTAATAGACATGTTGAAAATATGAAAAATATAGTCCTGAATATGGGGTTCTGTATTTTAATTAATTTAAATCTTAGACGCAGAAGTTTTTAACATATCAACAAATATGGTCGGTAAGTCGTTAGTGTATAATACAAATTTATTAATAACAACTTCATCTATCGATGTAGAATTGAAACGATTGAGAAAAAGGATTGCGACTCGGAAGGAATGATTAATAGACATGGTGAAAATATGAAAAATATAGTCCTGAATATGGGGTTCTGTATTTTAATTAATTTAAATCTTAGACGCAGAAGTTTTTAACATATCAACAAATATGGTCGGTAAGTCGTTAGTGTATAATACAAATTTATTAATAACAACTTCATCTATCGATGTAGAATTGAAACGATTGAGAAAAAGGATTGCGACTCGGAAGGAATGATTAATAGACATGGTGAAAATATGAAAAATATAGTCCTGAATATGGGGTTCTGTATTTTAATTAATTTAAATCTTAGACGCAGAAGTTTTTAACATATCAACAAATATGGTCGGTAAGTCGTTAGTGTATAATACAAATTTATTAATAACAACTTCATCTGATGATGTAGAATTGAAACGATTGAGAAAAAGGATTGCGACCCGGAAGGAATGATTAATAGACATGGTGAAAATATGAAAAATATGGTCCTGAATATGGGGTTCTGTATTTTAATTAATTTAAATCTTAGACGCAGAAGTTTTTAACATATCAACAAATATGGTCGGTAAGTCGTTAGTGTATAATACAAATTTATTAATAACAACTTCATCTGATGATGTAGAATTGAAACGATTGAGAAAAAGGATTGCGACCCGGAAGGAATGATTAATAGACATGTTGAAAATATGAAAAATATAGTCCTGAATATGGGGTTCTGTATTTTAATTAATTTAAATCTTAGACGCAGAAGTTTTTAACATATCAACAAATATGGTCGGTAAGTCGTTAGTGTATAATACAAATTTATTAATAACAACTTCATCTATCGATGTAGAATTGAAACGATTGAGAAAAAGGATTGTGACTCGGAAGGAATGATTAATAGACATGGTGAAAATATGAAAAATATAGTCCTGAATATGGGGTTCTGTATTTTAATTAATTTAAATCTTAGACGCAGAAGTTTTTAACATATCAACAAATATGGTCGGTAAGTCGTTAGTGTATAATACAAATTTATTAATAACAACTTCATCTATCGATGTAGAATTGAAACGATTGAGAAAAAGGATTGCGACCCGGAAGGAATGATTAATAGACATGGTGAAAATATGAAAAATATAGTCCTGAATATGGGGTTCTGTATTTTAATTAATTTAAATCTTAGACGCAGAAGTTTTTAACATATCAACAAATATGGTCGGTAAGTCGTTAGTGTATAATACAAATTTATTAATAACAACTTCATCTATCGATGTAGAATTGAAACGATTGAGAAAAAGGATTGCGACCCGGAAGGAATGATTAATAGACATGTTGAAAATATGAAAAATATAGTCCTGAATATGGGGTTCTGTATTTTAATTAATTTAAATCTTAGACGCAGAAGTTTTTAACATATCAACAAATATGGTCGGTAAGTCGTTAGTGTATAATACAAATTTATTAATAACAACTTCATCTATCGATGTAGAATTGAAACGATTGAGAAAAAGGATTGCGACCCGGAAGGAATGATTAATAGACATGGTGAAAATATGAAAAATGTAGTCCTGAATATGGGGTTCTGTATTTTAATTAATTTAAATCTTAGACGCAGAAGTTTTTAACATATCAACAAATATGGTCGGTAAGTCGTTAGTGTATAATACAAATTTATTAATAACAACTTCATCTATCGATGTAGAATTGAAACGATTGAGAAAAAAGATTGCGACCCGGAAGGAATGATTAATAGACATGGTGAAAATATGAATAATATAGTCCTGAATATGGGGTTCTGTAATTTAATTAATTTAAATCTTAGACGCAGAAGTTTTTAACATATCAACAAATATGGTCGGTAAGTCGTTAGTGTATCATACAAATTTATTAATAACAACTTCATCTAATGATGTAGAATTGAAACGATTGAGAAAAAGGATTGCGACCCGGAAGGAATGATTAATAGACATGGTGAAAATATGAATAATATAGTCCTGAATATGGGGTTCTGTAATTTAATTAATTTAAATCTTAGACGCAGAAGTTTTTAACATATCAACAAATATGGTCGGTAAGTCGTTAGTGTATAATACAAATTTATTAATAACAACTTCATCTATCGATGTAGAATTGAAACGATTGAGAAAAAGGATTGCGACCCGGAAGGAATGATTAATAGACATGGTGAAAATATGAAAAATATAGTCCTGAATATGGGGTTCTGTAATTTAATTAATTTAAATCTTAGACGCAGAAGTTTTTAACATATCAACAAATATGGTCGGTAAGTCGTTAGTGTATAATACAAATTTATTAATAACAACTTCATCTATCGATGTAGAATTGAAACGATTGAGAAAAAGGATTGCGACCCGGAAGGAATGATTAATAGACATGTTGAAAATATGAAAAATATAGTCCTGAATATGGGGTTCTGTATTTTAATTAATTTAAATCTTAGACGCAGAAGTTTT
The DNA here is from genome assembly GCA_949768715.1 of Dascillus cervinus. Lineage (NCBI taxonomy): Eukaryota > Metazoa > Arthropoda > Insecta > Coleoptera > Dascillidae > Dascillus > Dascillus cervinus. The sequence continues at coordinate 11,293,418 of OX458316.1, read as the reverse complement.
TAACATATCAACAAATATGGTCGGTAAGTCGTTAGTGTATAATACAAATTTATTAATAACAACTTCATCTATCGATGTGGAATTGAAACGATTGAGAAAAAGGATTGCGACTCGGAAGGAATGATTAATAGACATAGTCCTGAATATGGGGTTCTGTATTTTAATTAATTTAAATCTTAGACGCAGAAGTTTTTAACATATCAACAAATATGGTCGGTAAGTCGTTAGTGTATAATACAAATTTATTAATAACAACTTCATCTATCGATGTAGAATTGAAACGATTGAGAAAAAGGATTGCGACCCGGAAGGAATGATTAATAGACATGGTGAAAATATGAAAAATATAGTCCTGAATATGGGGTTCTGTATTTTAATTAATTTAAATCTTAGACGCAGAAGTTTTTAACATATCAACAAATATGGTCGGTAAGTCGTTAGTGTATAATACAAATTTATTAATAACAACTTCATCTAGCGATGTAGAATTGAAACGATTGAGAAAAAGGATTGCGACTCGGAAGGAATGATTAATAGACATGGTGAAAATATGAAAAATATAGTCCTGAATATGGGGTTCTGTATTTTATTTAATTTAAATCTTAGACGCAGAAGTTTTTAACATATCAACAAATATGGTCGGTAAGTCGTTAGTGTATAATACAAATTTATTAATAACAACTTCATCTATCGATGTAGAATTGAAACGATTGAGAAAAAGGATTGCGACCCGGAAGGAATGATTAATAGACATGTTGAAAATATGAAAAATATAGTCCTGAATATGGGGTTCTGTATTTTAATTAATTTAAATCTTAGACGCAGAAGTTTTTAACATATCAACAAATATGGTCGGTAAGTCGTTAGTGTATAATACAAATTTATTAATAACAACTTCATCTATCGATGTAGAATTGAAACGATTGAGAAAAAGGATTGCGACCCGGAAGGAATGATTAATAGACATGGTGAAAATATGAAAAATGTAGTCCTGAATATGGGGTTCTGTATTTTAATTAATTTAAATCTTAGACGCAGAAGTATTTAACATATCAACAAATATGGTCGGTAAGTCGTTAGTGTATAATACAAATTTATTAATAACAACTTCATCTATCGATGTAGAATTGAAACGATTGAGAAAAAGGATTGCGACCCATAAGGAATGATTAATAGACATGGTGAAAATATGTAAAATATAGTCCTGAATATGGGGTTCTGTATTTTAATTAATTTAAATCTTAGACGCAGAAGTTTTTAACATATCAACAAATATGGTCGGTAAGTCGTTAGTGTATAATACAAATTTATTAATAACAACTTCATCTATCGATGTAGAATTGAAACGATTGAGAAAAAGGATTGCGACCCGGAAGGAATGATTAATAGACATGTTGAAAATATGAAAAATATAGTCCTGAATATGGGGTTCTGTATTTTAATTAATTTAAATCTTAGACGCAGAAGTTTTTAACATATCAACAAATATGGTCGGTAAGTCGTTAGTGTATAATACAAATTTATTAATAACAACTTCATCTATCGATGTAGAATTGAAACGATTGAGAAAAAGGATTGCGACCCGGAAGGAATGATTAATAGACATGGTGAAAATATGAAAAATGTAGTCCTGAATATGGGGTTCTGTATTTTAATTAATTTAAATCTTAGACGCAGAAGTTTTTAACATATCAACAAATATGGTCGGTAAGTCGTTAGTGTATAATACAAATTTATTAATAACAACTTCATCTATCGATGTAGAATTGAAACGATTGAGAAAAAAGATTGCGACCCGGAAGGAATGATTAATAGACATGGTGAAAATATGAATAATATAGTCCTGAATATGGGGTTCTGTAATTTAATTAATTTAAATCTTAGACGCAGAAGTTTTTAACATATCAACAAATATGGTCGGTAAGTCGTTAGTGTATAATACAAATTTATTAATAACAACTTCATCTGATGATGTAGAATTGAAACGATTGAGAAAAAGGATTGCGACCCGGAAGGAATGATTAATAGACATGGTGAAAATATGAAATATATGGTCCTGAATATGGGGTTCTGTATTTTAATTAATTTAAATCTTAGACGCAGAAGTTTTTAACATATCAACAAATATGGTCGGTAAGTCGTTAGTGTATAATACAAATTTATTAATAACAACTTCATCTGATGATGTAGAATTGAAACGATTGAGAAAAAGGATTGCGACCCGGAAGGAATGATTAATAGACATGTTGAAAATATGAAAAATATAGTCCTGAATATGGGGTTCTGTATTTTAATTAATTTAAATCTTAGACGCAGAAGTTTTTAACATATCAACAAATATGGTCGGTAAGTCGTTAGTGTATAATACAAATTTATTAATAACAACTTCATCTATCGATGTAGAATTGAAACGATTGAGAAAAAGGATTGCGACTCGGAAGGAATGATTAATAGACATGGTGAAAATATGAAAAATATAGTCCTGAATATGGGGTTCTGTATTTTAATTAATTTAAATCTTAGACGCAGAAGTTTTTAACATATCAACAAATATGGTCGGTAAGTCGTTAGTGTATAATACAAATTTATTAATAACAACTTCATCTATCGATGTAGAATTGAAACGATTGAGAAAAAGGATTGCGACCCGGAAGGAATGATTAATAGACATGGTGAAAATATGAAAAATATAGTCCTGAATATGGGGTTCTGTATTTTAATTAATTTAAATCTTAGACGCAGAAGTTTTTAACATATCAACAAATATGGTCGGTAAGTCGTTAGTGTATAATACAAATTTATTAATAACAACTTCATCTATCGATGTAGAATTGAAACGATTGAGAAAAAGGATTGCGACCCGGAAGGAATGATTAATAGACATGTTGAAAATATGAAAAATATAGTCCTGAATATGGGGTTCTGTATTTTAATTAATTTAAATCTTAGACGCAGAAGTTTTTAACATATCAACAAATATGGTCGGTAAGTCGTTAGTGTATAATACAAATTTATTAATAACAACTTCATCTATCGATGTAGAATTGAAACGATTGAGAAAAAGGATTGCGACTCGGAAGGAATGATTAATAGACATGGTGAAAATATGAAAAATATAGTCCTGAATATGTGGTTCTGTATTTTAATTAATTTAAATCTTAGACGCAGAAGTTTTTAACATATCAACAAATATGGTCGGTAAGTCGTTAGTGTATAATACAAATTTATTAAGAACAACTTCATCTAATGATGTAGAATTGAAACGATTGAGAAAAAGGATTGCGGCCCGGAAGGAATGATTAATAGACATGGTGAAAGTATGAAAAATATAGTCCTGAATATGGGGTTCTGTATTTTAATTAATTTAAATCTTAGACGCAGAAGTTTTTAACATATCAACAAATATGGTCGGTAAGTCTTTAGTGTATCATACAAATTTATTAATAACAACTTCATCTAATGATGTTAAATTGAAACGATTGAGAAAAAGGATTGCGACCCGGAAGGAATGATTAATAGACATGGTGAAAATATGAATAATATAGTCCTGAATATGGGGTTCTGTAATTTAATTAATTTAAATCTTAGACGCAGAAGTTTTTAACATATCAACAAATATGGTCGGTAAGTCGTTAGTGTATAATACAAATTTATTAATAACAACTTCATCTATCGATGTAGAATTGAAACGATTGAGAAAAAGGATTGCGACCCGGAAGGAATGATTAATAGACATGGTGAAAATATGAAAAATATAGTCCTGAATATGGGGTTCTGTATTTTAATTAATTTAAATCTTAGACGCAGAAGTTTTTAACATATCAACAAATATGGTCGGTAAGTCGTTAGTGTATAATACAAATTTATTAATAACAACTTCATCTATCGATGTAGAATTGAAACGATTGAGAAAAAGGATTGCGACCCGGAAGGAATGATTAATAGACATGTTGAAAATATGAAAAATATAGTCCTGAATATGGGGTTCTGTATTTTAATTAATTTAAATCTTAGACGCAGAAGTTTTTAACATATCAACAAATATGGTCGGTAAGTCGTTAGTGTATAATACAAATTTATTAATAACAACTTCATCTATCGATGTAGAATTGAAACGATTGAGAAAAAGGATTGCGACTCGGAAGGAATGATTAATAGACATGGTGAAAATATGAAAAATATAGTCCTGAATATGGGGTTCTGTATTTTAATTAATTTAAATCTTAGACGCAGAAGTTTTTAACATATCAACAAATATGGTCGGTAAGTCGTTAGTGTATAATACAAATTTATTAATAACAACTTCATCTATCGATGTAGAATTGAAACGATTGAGAAAAAGGATTGCGACTCGGAAGGAATGATTAATAGACATGGTGAAAATATGAAAAATATAGTCCTGAATATGGGGTTCTGTATTTTAATTAATTTAAATCTTAGACGCAGAAGTTTTTAACATATCAACAAATATGGTCGGTAAGTCGTTAGTGTATAATACAAATTTATTAATAACAACTTCATCTATCGATGTAGAATTGAAACGATTGAGAAAAAGGATTGCGACCCGGAAGGAATGATTAATAGACATGGTGAAAATATGAAAAATATAGTCCTGAATATGGGGTTCTGTATTTTAATTAATTTAAATCTTAGACGCAGAAGTTTTTAACATATCAACAAATATGGTCGGTAAGTCGTTAGTGTATAATACAAATTTATTAATAACAACTTCATCTATCGATGTAGAATTGAAACGATTGAGAAAAAGGATTGCGACCCGGAAGGAATGATTAATAGACATGTTGAAAATATGAAAAATATAGTCCTGAATATGGGGTTCTGTATTTTAATTAATTTAAATCTTAGACGCAGAAGTTTTTAACATATCAACAAATATGGTCGGTAAGTCGTTAGTGTATAATACAAATTTATTAATAACAACTTCATCTATCGATGTAGAATTGAAACGATTGAGAAAAAGGATTGCGACTCGGAAGGAATGATTAATAGACATAGTCCTGAATATGGGGTTCTGTATTTTAATTAATTTAAATCTTAGACGCAGAAGTTTTTAACATATCAACAAATATGGTCGGTAAGTCGTTAGTGTATAATACAAATTTATTAATAACAACTTCATCTATCGATGTAGAATTGAAACGATTGAGAAAAAGGATTGCGACCCGGAAGGAATGATTAATAGACATGGTGAAAATATGAAAAATATAGTCCTGAATATGGGGTTCTGTATTTTAATTAATTTAAATCTTAGACGCAGAAGTTTTTAACATATCAACAAATATGGTCGGTATGTCGTTAGTGTATAATACAAATTTATTAATAACAACTTCATCTATCGATGTAGAATTGAAACGATTGAGAAAAAGGATTGCGACCCGGAAGGAATGATTAATAGACATGTTGAAAATATGAAAAATATAGTCCTGAATATGGGGTTCTGTATTTTAATTAATTTAAATCTTAGACGCAGAAGTTTTTAACATATCAACAAATATGGTCGGTAAGTCGTTAGTGTATAATACAAATTTATTAATAACAACTTCATCTATCGATGTAGAATTGAAACGATTGAGAAAAAGGATTGCGACTCGGAAGGAATGATTAATAGACATGGTGAAAATATGAAAAATATAGTCCTGAATATGGGGTTCTGTATTTTAATTAATTTAAATCTTAGACGCAGAAGTTTTTAACATATCAACAAATATGGTCGGTAAGTCGTTAGTGTATAATACAAATTTATTAATAACAACTTCATCTATCGATGTAGAATTGAAACGATTGAGAAAAAGGATTGCGACCCGGAAGGAATGATTAATAGACATGGTGAAAATATGAAAAATATAGTCCTGAATATGGGGTTCTGTATTTTATTTAATTTAAATCTTAGACGCAGAAGTTTTTAACATATCAACAAATATGGTCGGTAAGTCGTTAGTGTATAATACAAATTTATTAATAACAACTTCATCTATCGATGTAGAATTGAAACGATTGAGAAAAAGGATTGCGACCCGGAAGGAATGATTAATAGACATGTTGAAAATATGAAAAATATAGTCCTGAATATGGGGTTCTGTATTTTAATTAATTTAAATCTTAGACGCAGAAGTTTTTAACATATCAACAAATATGGTCGGTAAGTCGTTAGTGTATAATACAAATTTATTAATAACAACTTCATCTATCGATGTAGAATTGAAACGATTGAGAAAAAGGATTGCGACCCGGAAGGAATGATTAATAGACATGTTGAAAATATGAAAAATATAGTCCTGAATATGGGGTTCTGTATTTTAATTAATTTAAATCTTAGACGCAGAAGTTTTTAACATATCAACAAATATGGTCGGTAAGTCGTTAGTGTATAATACAAATTTATTAATAACAACTTCATCTATCGATGTAGAATTGAAACGATTGAGAAAAAGGATTGCGACTCGGAAGGAATGATTAATAGACATGGTGAAAATATGAAAAATATAGTCCTGAATATGGGGTTCTGTATTTTAATTAATTTAAATCTTAGACGCAGAAGTTTTTAACATATCAACAAATATGGTCGGTAAGTCGTTAGTGTATAATACAAATTTATTAATAACAACTTCATCTATCGATGTAGAATTGAAACGATTGAGAAAAAGGATTGCGACTCGGAAGGAATGATTAATAGACATGGTGAAAATATGAAAAATATAGTCCTGAATATGGGGTTCTGTATTTTAATTAATTTAAATCTTAGACGCAGAAGTTTTTAACATATCAACAAATATGGTCGGTAAGTCGTTAGTGTATAATACAAATTTATTAATAACAACTTCATCTATCGATGTAGAATTGAAACGATTGAGAAAAAGGATTGCGACCCGGAAGGAATGATTAATAGACATGGTGAAAATATGAAAAATATAGTCCTGAATATGGGGTTCTGTATTTTAATTAATTTAAATCTTAGACGCAGAAGTTTTTAACATATCAACAAATATGGTCGGTAAGTCGTTAGTGTATAATACAAATTTATTAATAACAACTTCATCTATCGATGTAGAATTGAAACGATTGAGAAAAAGGATTGCGACCCGGAAGGAATGATTAATAGACATGTTGAAAATATGAAAAATATAGTCCTGAATATGGGGTTCTGTATTTTAATTAATTTAAATCTTAGACGCAGAAGTTTTTAACATATCAACAAATATGGTCGGTAAGTCGTTAGTGTATAATACAAATTTATTAATAACAACTTCATCTATCGATGTAGAATTGAAACGATTGAGAAAAAGGATTGCGACTCGGAAGGAATGATTAATAGACATAGTCCTGAATATGGGGTTCTGTATTTTAATTAATTTAAATCTTAGACGCAGAAGTTTTTAACATATCAACAAATATGGTCGGTAAGTCGTTAGTGTATAATACAAATTTATTAATAACAACTTCATCTATCGATGTAGAATTGAAACGATTGAGAAAAAGGATTGCGACCCGGAAGGAATGATTAATAGACATGGTGAAAATATGAAAAATATAGTCCTGAATATGGGGTTCTGTATTTTAATTAATTTAAATCTTAGACGCAGAAGTTTTTAACATATCAACAAATATGGTCGGTATGTCGTTAGTGTATAATACAAATTTATTAATAACAACTTCATCTATCGATGTAGAATTGAAACGATTGAGAAAAAGGATTGCGACCCGGAAGGAATGATTAATAGACATGTTGAAAATATGAAAAATATAGTCCTGAATATGGGGTTCTGTATTTTAATTAATTTAAATCTTAGACGCAGAAGTTTTTAACATATCAACAAATATGGTCGGTAAGTCGTTAGTGTATAATACAAATTTATTAATAACAACTTCATCTATCGATGTAGAATTGAAACGATTGAGAAAAAGGATTGCGACTCGGAAGGAATGATTAATAGACATGGTGAAAATATGAAAAATATAGTCCTGAATATGGGGTTCTGTATTTTAATTAATTTAAATCTTAGACGCAGAAGTTTTCAACATATCAACAAATATGGTCGGTAAGTCGTTAGTGTATAATACAAATTTATTAATAACAACTTCATCTATCGATGTAGAATTGAAACGATTGAGAAAAAGGATTGCGACCCGGAAGGAATGATTAATAGACATGGTGAAAATATGAAAAATATAGTCCTGAATATGGGGTTCTGTATTTTATTTAATTTAAATCTTAGACGCAGAAGTTTTTAACATATCAACAAATATGGTCGGTAAGTCGTTAGTGTATAATACAAATTTATTAATAACAACTTCATCTATCGATGTAGAATTGAAACGATTGAGAAAAAGGATTGCGACCCGGAAGGAATGATTAATAGACATGTTGAAAATATGAAAAATATAGTCCTGAATATGGGGTTCTGTATTTTAATTAATTTAAATCTTAGACGCAGAAGTTTTTAACATATCAACAAATATGGTCGGTAAGTCGTTAGTGTATAATACAAATTTATTAATAACAACTTCATCTATCGATGTAGAATTGAAACGATTGAGAAAAAGGATTGCGACCCGGAAGGAATGATTAATAGACATGGTGAAAATATGAAAAATGTAGTCCTGAATATGGGGTTCTGTATTTTAATTAATTTAAATCTTAGACGCAGAAGTTTTTAACATATCAACAAATATGGTCGGTAAGTCGTTAGTGTATAATACAAATTTATTAATAACAACTTCATCTATCGATGTAGAATTGAAACGATTGAGAAAAAGGATTGCGACCCATAAGGAATGATTAATAGACATGGTGAAAATATGTAAAATATAGTCCTGAATATGGGGTTCTGTATTTTAATTAATTTAAATCTTAGACGCAGAAGTTTTTAACATATCAACAAATATGGTCGGTAAGTCGTTAGTGTATAATACAAATTTATTAATAACAACTTCATCTATCGATGTAGAATTGAAACGATTGAGAAAAAGAATTGCGACTCGGAAGGAATGATTAATAGACATGGTGAAAATATGAAAAATATAGTCCTGAATATGGGGTTCTGTATTTTAATTAATTTAAATCTTAGACGCAGAAGTTTTTAACATATCAACAAATATGGTCGGTAAGTCGTTAGTGTATAATACAAATTTATTAATAACAACTTCATCTATCGATGTAGAATTGAAACGATTGAGAAAAAGGATTGCGACCCGGAAGGAATGATTAATAGACATGTTGAAAATATGAAAAATATAGTCCTGAATATGGGGTTCTGTATTTTAATTAATTTAAATCTTAGACGCAGAAGTTTTTAACATATCAACAAATATGGTCGGTAAGTCGTTAGTGTATAATACAAATTTATTAATAACAACTTCATCTATCGATGTAGAATTGAAACGATTGAGAAAAAGGATTGCGACCCGGAAGGAATGATTAATAGACATGGTGAAAATATGAAAAATGTAGTCCTGAATATGGGGTTCTGTATTTTAATTAATTTAAATCTTAGACGCAGAAGTTTTTAACATATCAACAAATATGGTCGGTAAGTCGTTAGTGTATAATACAAATTTATTAATAACAACTTCATCTATCGATGTAGAATTGAAACGATTGAGAAAAAGGATTGCGACCCATAAGGAATGATTAATAGACATGGTGAAAATATGTAAAATATAGTCCTGAATATGGGGTTCTGTATTTTAATTAATTTAAATCTTAGACGCAGAAGTTTTTAACATATCAACAAATATGGTCGGTAAGTCGTTAGTGTATAATACAAATTTATTAATAACAACTTCATCTATCGATGTAGAATTGAAACGATTGAGAAAAAGGATTGCGACCCGGAAGGAATGATTAATAGACATGTTGAAAATATGAAAAATATAGTCCTGAATATGGGGTTCTGTATTTTAATTAATTTAAATCTTAGACGCAGAAGTTTTTAACATATCAACAAATATGGTCGGTAAGTCGTTAGTGTATAATACAAATTTATTAATAACAACTTCATCTATCGATGTAGAATTGAAACGATTGAGAAAAAGGATTGCGACCCGGAAGGAATGATTAAGAGACATGTTGAAAATATGAAAAATATAGTCCTGAATATGGGGTTCTGTATTTTAATTAATTTAAATCTTAGACGCAGAAGTTTTTAACATATCAACAAATATGGTCGGTAAGTCGTTAGTGTATAATACAAATTTATTAATAACAACTTCATCTATCGATGTAGAATTGAAACGATTGAGAAAAAGGATTGCGACCCGGAAGGAATGATTAATAGACATGGTGAAAATATGAAAAATATAGTCCTGAATATGGGGTTCTGTATTTTAATTAATTTAAATCTTAGACGCAGAAGTTTTTAACATATCAACAAATATGGTCGGTAAGTCGTTAGTGTATAATACAAATTTATTAATAACAACTTCATCTATCGATGTAGAATTGTAACGATTGAGAAAAAGGATTGCGACCCGGAAGGAATGATTAATAGACATGTTGAAAATATGAAAAATATAGTCCTGAATATGGGGTTCTGTATTTTAATTAATTTAAATCTTAGACGCAGAAGTTTTGAACATATCAACAAATATGGTCGGTAAGTCGTTAGTGTATAATACAAATTTATTAATAACAACTTCATCTATCGATGTAGAATTGAAACGATTGAGAAAAAAGATTGCGACTCGGAAGGAATGATTAATAGACATGTTGAGAATATGAATAATATAGTCCTGAATATGGGGTTCTGTAATTTAATTAATTTAAATCTTAGACGCAGAAGTTTTTAACATATCAACAAATATGGTCGGTAAGTCGTTAGTGTATAATACAAATTTATTAATAACAACTTCATCTGATGATGTAGAATTGAAACGATTGAGAAAAAGGATTGCGACCCGGAAGGAATGATTAATAGACATGGTGAAAGTATGAAAAATATAGTCCTGAATATGGGGTTCTGTATTTTAATTAATTTAAATCTTAGACGCAGAAGTTTTTAACATATCAACAAATATGGTCGGTAAGTCGTTAGTGTATAATACAAATTTATTAATAACAACTTCATCTGATGATGTAGAATTGAAACGATTGAGAAAAAGGATTGCGACCCGGAAGGAATGATTAATAGACATGGTGAAAATATGAAAAATATAGTCCTGAATATGGGGTTCTGTATTTTAATTAATTTAAATCTTAGACGCAGAAGTTTTTAACATATCAACAAATATGGTCGGTAAGTCGTTAGTGTATCATACAAATTTATTAATAACAACTTCATCTAATGATGTTAAATTGAAACGATTGAGAAAAAGGATTGCGACCCGGAAGGAATGATTAATAGACATGGTGAAAATATGAAAAATATGGTCCTGAATATGGGGTTCTGTATTTTAATTAATTTAAATCTTAGACGCAGAAGTTTTTAACATATCAACAAATATGGTCGGTAAGTCGTTAGTGTATAATACAAATTTATTAATAACAACTTCATCTATCGATGTAGAATTGAAACGATTGAGAAAAAGGATTGCGACCCGGAAGGAATGATTAATAGACATGGTGAAAATATGAAAAATGTAGTCCTGAATATGGGGTTCTGTATTTTAATTAATTTAAATCTTAGACGCAGAAGTTTTTAACATATCAACAAATATGGTCGGTAAGTCGTTAGTGTATAATACAAATTTATTAATAACAACTTCATCTATCAATGTAGAATTGAAACGATTGAGAAAAAGGATTGCGACCCGGAAGGAATGATTAATAGACATGTTGAAAATATGAAAAATATAGTCCTGAATATGGGGTTCTGTATTTTAATTAATTTAAATCTTAGACGCAGAAGTTTTTAACATATCAACAAATATGGTCGGTAAGTCGTTAGTGTATAATACAAATTTATTAATAACAACTTCATCTATCGATGTAGAATTGAAACGATTGAGAAAAAGGATTGCGACCCGGAAGGAATGATTAATAGACATGGTGAAAATATGAAAAATGTAGTCCTGAATATGGGGTTCTGTATTTTAATTAATTTAAATCTTAGACGCAGAAGTTTTTAACATATCAACAAATATGGTCGGTAAGTCGTTAGTGTATAATACAAATTTATTAATAACAACTTCATCTATCAATGTAGAATTGAAACGATTGAGAAAAAAGATTGCGACCCGGAAGGAATGATTAATAGACATGGTGAAAATATGAATAATATAGTCCTGAATATGGGGTTCTGTAATTTAATTAATTTAAATCTTAGACGCAGAAGTTTTTAACATATCAACAAATATGGTCGGTAAGTCGTTAGTGTATAATACAAATTTATTAATAACAACTTCATCTAATGATGTAGAATTGAAACGATTGAGAAAAAAGATTGCGACCCGGAAGGAATGATTAATAGACATGGTGAAAATATGAATAATATAGTCCTGAATATGGGGTTCTGTAATTTAATTAATTTAAATCTTAGACGCAGAAGTTTTTAACATATCAACAAATATGGTCGGTAAGTCGTTAGTGTATAATACAAATTTATTAATAACAACTTCATCTATCGATGTAGAATTGAAACGATTGAGAAAAAAGATTGCGACCCGGAAGGAATGATTAATAGACATGGTGAAAATATGAATAATATAGTCCTGAATATGGGGTTCTGTAATTTAATTAATTTAAATCTTAGACGCAGAAGTTTTTAACATATCAACAAATATGGTCGGTAAGTCGTTAGTGTATAATACAAATTTATTAATAACAACTTCATCTAATGATGTAGAATTGAAACGATTGAGAAAAAAGATTGCGACCCGGAAGGAATGATTAATAGACATGGTGAAAATATGAATAATATAGTCCTGAATATGGGGTTCTGTAATTTAATTAATTTAAATCTTAGACGCAGAAGTTTTTAACATATCAACAAATATGGTCGGTAAGTCGTTAGTGTATAATACAAATTTATTAATAACAACTTCATCTATCAATGTAGAATTGAAACGATTGAGAAAAAAAATTGCGACCCGGAAGGAATGATTAATAGACATGGTGAAAATATGAATAATATAGTCCTGAATATGGGGTTCTGTAATTTAATTAATTTAAATCTTAGACGCAGAAGTTTTTAACATATCAACAAATATGGTCGGTAAGTCGTTAGTGTATAATACAAATTTATTAATAACAACTTCATCTATCGATGTAGAATTGAAACGATTGAGAAAAAGGATTGCGACCCGGAAGGAATGATTAATAGACATGGTGAAAATATGAAAAATGTAGTCCTGAATATGGGGTTCTGTATTTTAATTAATTTAAATCTTAGACGCAGAAGTTTTTAACATATCAACAAATATGGTCGGTAAGTCGTTAGTGTATAATACAAATTTATTAATAACAACTTCATCTATCGATGTAGAATTGAAACGATTGAGAAAAAGGATTGCGACTCGGAAGGAATGATTAATAGACATAGTCCTGAATATGGGGTTCTGTATTTTAATTAATTTAAATCTTAGACGCAGAAGTTTTTAACATATCAACAAATATGGTCGGTAAGTCGTTAGTGTATAATACAAATTTATTAATAACAACTTCATCTATCGATGTAGAATTGAAACGATTGAGAAAAAGGATTGCGACCCGGAAGGAATGATTAATAGACATGGTGAAAATATGAAAAATATAGTCCTGAATATGGGGTTCTGTATTTTAATTAATTTAAATCTTAGACGCAGAAGTTTTTAACATATCAACAAATATGGTCGGTAAGTCGTTAGTGTATAATACAAATTTATTAATAACAACTTCATCTAATGATGTAGAATTGAAACGATTGAGAAAAAGGATTGCGGCCCGGAAGGAATGATTAATAGACATGGTGAAAGTATGAAAAATATAGTCCTGAATATGGGGTTCTGTATTTTAATTAATTTAAATCTTAGACGCAGAAGTTTTTAACATATCAACAAATATGGTCGGTAAGTCGTTAGTGTATCATACAAATTTATTAATAACAACTTCATCTAATGATGTTAAATTGAAACGATTGAGAAAAAGGATTGCGACCCGGAAGGAATGATTAATAGACATGGTGAAAATATGAAAAATATGGTCCTGAATATGGGGTTCTGTATTTTAATTAATTTAAATCTTAGACGCAGAAGTTTTTAACATATCAACAAATATGGTCGGTAAGTCGTTAGTGTATAATACAAATTTATTAATAACAACTTCATCTGATGATGTAGAATTGAAACGATTGAGAAAAAGGATTGCGACCCGGAAGGAATGATTAATAGACATGTTGAAAATATGAAAAATATAGTCCTGAATATGGGGTTCTGTATTTTAATTAATTTAAATCTTAGACGCAGAAGTTTTTAACATATCAACAAATATGGTCGGTAAGTCGTTAGTGTATAATACAAATTTATTAATAACAACTTCATCTATCGATGTAGAATTGAAACGATTGAGAAAAAGGATTGCGACTCGGAAGGAATGATTAATAGACATGGTGAAAATATGAAAAATATAGTCCTGAATATGGGGTTCTGTATTTTAATTAATTTAAATCTTAGACGCAGAAGTTTTTAACATATCAACAAATATGGTCGGTAAGTCGTTAGTGTATAATACAAATTTATTAATAACAACTTCATCTATCGATGTAGAATTGAAACGATTGAGAAAAAGGATTGCGACTCGGAAGGAATGATTAATAGACATGGTGAAAATATGAAAAATATAGTCCTGAATATGGGGTTCTGTATTTTAATTAATTTAAATCTTAGACGCAGAAGTTTTTAACATATCAACAAATATGGTCGGTAAGTCGTTAGTGTATAATACAAATTTATTAATAACAACTTCATCTGATGATGTAGAATTGAAACGATTGAGAAAAAGGATTGCGACCCGGAAGGAATGATTAATAGACATGGTGAAAATATGAAAAATATGGTCCTGAATATGGGGTTCTGTATTTTAATTAATTTAAATCTTAGACGCAGAAGTTTTTAACATATCAACAAATATGGTCGGTAAGTCGTTAGTGTATAATACAAATTTATTAATAACAACTTCATCTGATGATGTAGAATTGAAACGATTGAGAAAAAGGATTGCGACCCGGAAGGAATGATTAATAGACATGTTGAAAATATGAAAAATATAGTCCTGAATATGGGGTTCTGTATTTTAATTAATTTAAATCTTAGACGCAGAAGTTTTTAACATATCAACAAATATGGTCGGTAAGTCGTTAGTGTATAATACAAATTTATTAATAACAACTTCATCTATCGATGTAGAATTGAAACGATTGAGAAAAAGGATTGCGACTCGGAAGGAATGATTAATAGACATGGTGAAAATATGAAAAATATAGTCCTGAATATGGGGTTCTGTATTTTAATTAATTTAAATCTTAGACGCAGAAGTTTTTAACATATCAACAAATATGGTCGGTAAGTCGTTAGTGTATAATACAAATTTATTAATAACAACTTCATCTATCGATGTAGAATTGAAACGATTGAGAAAAAGGATTGCGACCCGGAAGGAATGATTAATAGACATGGTGAAAATATGAAAAATATAGTCCTGAATATGGGGTTCTGTATTTTAATTAATTTAAATCTTAGACGCAGAAGTTTTTAACATATCAACAAATATGGTCGGTAAGTCGTTAGTGTATAATACAAATTTATTAATAACAACTTCATCTATCGATGTAGAATTGAAACGATTGAGAAAAAGGATTGCGACCCGGAAGGAATGATTAATAGACATGTTGAAAATATGAAAAATATAGTCCTGAATATGGGGTTCTGTATTTTAATTAATTTAAATCTTAGACGCAGAAGTTTTTAACATATCAACAAATATGGTCGGTAAGTCGTTAGTGTATAATACAAATTTATTAATAACAACTTCATCTATCGATGTAGAATTGAAACGATTGAGAAAAAGGATTGCGACCCGGAAGGAATGATTAATAGACATGGTGAAAATATGAAAAATGTAGTCCTGAATATGGGGTTCTGTATTTTAATTAATTTAAATCTTAGACGCAGAAGTTTTTAACATATCAACAAATATGGTCGGTAAGTCGTTAGTGTATAATACAAATTTATTAATAACAACTTCATCTATCGATGTAGAATTGAAACGATTGAGAAAAAAGATTGCGACCCGGAAGGAATGATTAATAGACATGGTGAAAATATGAATAATATAGTCCTGAATATGGGGTTCTGTAATTTAATTAATTTAAATCTTAGACGCAGAAGTTTTTAACATATCAACAAATATGGTCGGTAAGTCGTTAGTGTATCATACAAATTTATTAATAACAACTTCATCTAATGATGTAGAATTGAAACGATTGAGAAAAAGGATTGCGACCCGGAAGGAATGATTAATAGACATGGTGAAAATATGAATAATATAGTCCTGAATATGGGGTTCTGTAATTTAATTAATTTAAATCTTAGACGCAGAAGTTTTTAACATATCAACAAATATGGTCGGTAAGTCGTTAGTGTATAATACAAATTTATTAATAACAACTTCATCTATCGATGTAGAATTGAAACGATTGAGAAAAAGGATTGCGACCCGGAAGGAATGATTAATAGACATGGTGAAAATATGAAAAATATAGTCCTGAATATGGGGTTCTGTATTTTAATTAATTTAAATCTTAGACGCAGAAGTTTTTAACATATCAACAAATATGGTCGGTAAGTCGTTAGTGTATAATACAAATTTATTAATAACAACTTCATCTATCGATGTAGAATTGAAACGATTGAGAAAAAGGATTGCGACCCGGAAGGAATGATTAATAGACATGGTGAAAATATGAAAAATATGGTCCTGAATATGGGGTTCTGTATTTTAATTAATTTAAATCTTAGACGCAGAAGTTTTTAACATATCAACAAATATGGTCGGTAAGTCGTTAGTGTATAATACAAATTTATTAATAACAACTTCATCTATCGATGTAGAATTGAAACGATTGAGAAAAAGGATTGCGACCCGGAAGGAATGATTAATAGACATGTTGAAAATATGAAAAATATAGTCCTGAATATGGGGTTCTGTATTTTAATTAATTTAAATCTTAGACGCAGAAGTTTTTAACATATCAACAAATATGGTCGGTAAGTCGTTAGTGTATAATACAAATTTATTAATAACAACTTCATCTATTGATGTAGAATTGAAACGATTGAGAAAAAGGATTGCGACTCGGAAGGAATGATTAATAGACATGGTGAAAATATGAAAAATATAGTCCTGAATATGGGGTTCTGTATTTTAATTAATTTAAATCTTAGACGCAGAAGTTTTTAACATATCAACAAATATGGTCGGTAAGTCGTTAGTGTATAATACAAATTTATTAATAACAACTTCATCTATCGATGTAGAATTGAAACGATTGAGAAAAAGGATTGCGACCCGGAAGGAATGATTAATAGACATGGTGAAAATATGAAAAATATAGTCCTGAATATGGGGTTCTGTATTTTAATTAATTTAAATCTTAGACGCAGAAGTTTTTAACATATCAACAAATATGGTCGGTAAGTCGTTAGTGTATAATACAAATTTATTAATAACAACTTCATCTATCGATGTAGAATTGAAACGATTGAGAAAAAGGATTGCGACCCGGAAGGAATGATTAATAGACATGTTGAAAATATGAAAAATATAGTCCTGAATATGGGGTTCTGTATTTTAATTAATTTAAATCTTAGACGCAGAAGTTTTTAACATATCAACAAATATGGTCGGTAAGTCGTTAGTGTATAATACAAATTTATTAATAACAACTTCATCTATCGATGTAGAATTGAAACGATTGAGAAAAAGGATTGCGACCCGGAAGGAATGATTAATAGACATGGTGAAAATATGAAAAATGTAGTCCTGAATATGGGGTTCTGTATTTTAATTAATTTAAATCTTAGACGCAGAAGTTTTTAACATATCAACAAATATGGTCGGTAAGTCGTTAGTGTATAATACAAATTTATTAATAACAACTTCATCTATCGATGTAGAATTGAAACGATTGAGAAAAAAGATTGCGACCCGGAAGGAATGATTAATAGACATGGTGAAAATATGAATAATATAGTCCTGAATATGGGGTTCTGTAATTTAATTAATTTAAATCTTAGACGCAGAAGTTTTTAACATATCAACAAATATGGTCGGTAAGTCGTTAGTGTATCATACAAATTTATTAATAACAACTTCATCTAATGATGTAGAATTGAAACGATTGAGAAAAAGGATTGCGACCCGGAAGGAATGATTAATAGACATGGTGAAAATATGAATAATATAGTCCTGAATATGGGGTTCTGTAATTTAATTAATTTAAATCTTAGACGCAGAAGTTTTTAACATATCAACAAATATGGTCGGTAAGTCGTTAGTGTATAATACAAATTTATTAATAACAACTTCATCTATCGATGTAGAATTGAAACGATTGAGAAAAAGGATTGCGACCCGGAAGGAATGATTAATAGACATGGTGAAAATATGAAAAATATAGTCCTGAATATGGGGTTCTGTATTTTAATTAATTTAAATCTTAGACGCAGAAGTTTTTAACATATCAACAAATATGGTCGGTAAGTCGTTAGTGTATAATACAAATTTATTAATAACAACTTCATCTATCGATGTAGAATTGAAACGATTGAGAAAAAGGATTGCGACCCGGAAGGAATGATTAATAGACATGGTGAAAATATGAAAAATATGGTCCTGAATATGGGGTTCTGTATTTTAATTAATTTAAATCTTAGACGCAGAAGTTTTTAACATATCAACAAATATGGTCGGTAAGTCGTTAGTGTATAATACAAATTTATTAATAACAACTTCATCTATCGATGTAGAATTGAAACGATTGAGAAAAAGGATTGCGACCCGGAAGGAATGATTAATAGACATGTTGAAAATATGAAAAATATAGTCCTGAATATGGGGTTCTGTATTTTAATTAATTTAAATCTTAGACGCAGAAGTTTTTAACATATCAACAAATATGGTCGGTAAGTCGTTAGTGTATAATACAAATTTATTAATAACAACTTCATCTATTGATGTAGAATTGAAACGATTGAGAAAAAGGATTGCGACTCGGAAGGAATGATTAATAGACATGGTGAAAATATGAAAAATATAGTCCTGAATATGGGGTTCTGTATTTTAATTAATTTAAATCTTAGACGCAGAAGTTTTTAACATATCAACAAATATGGTCGGTAAGTCGTTAGTGTATAATACAAATTTATTAATAACAACTTCATCTATCGATGTAGAATTGAAACGATTGAGAAAAAGGATTGCGACCCGGAAGGAATGATTAATAGACATGGTGAAAATATGAAAAATATAGTCCTGAATATGGGGTTCTGTATTTTAATTAATTTAAATCTTAGACGCAGAAGTTTTTAACATATCAACAAATATGGTCGGTAAGTCGTTAGTGTATAATACAAATTTATTAATAACAACTTCATCTATCGATGTAGAATTGAAACGATTGAGAAAAAGGATTGCGACCCGGAAGGAATGATTAATAGACATGTTGAAAATATGAAAAATCTAGTCCTGAATATGGGGTTCTGTATTTTAATTAATTTAAATCTTAGACGCAGAAGTTTTTAACATATCAACAAATATGGTCGGTAAGTCGTTAGTGTATAATACAAATTTATTAATAACAACTTCATCTATCGATGTGGAATTGAAACGATTGAGAAAAAGGATTGCGACTCGGAAGGAATGATTAATAGACATAGTCCTGAATATGGGGTTCTGTATTTTAATTAATTTAAATCTTAGACGCAGAAGTTTTTAACATATCAACAAATATGGTCGGTAAGTCGTTAGTGTATAATACAAATTTATTAATAACAACTTCATCTATCGATGTAGAATTGAAACGATTGAGAAAAAGGATTGCGACCCGGAAGGAATGATTAATAGACATGGTGAAAATATGAAAAATATAGTCCTGAATATGGGGTTCTGTATTTTAATTAATTTAAATCTTAGACGCAGAAGTTTTTAACATATCAACAAATATGGTCGGTAAGTCGTTAGTGTATAATACAAATTTATTAATAACAACTTCATCTAGCGATGTAGAATTGAAACGATTGAGAAAAAGGATTGCGACTCGGAAGGAATGATTAATAGACATGGTGAAAATATGAAAAATATAGTCCTGAATATGGGGTTCTGTATTTTATTTAATTTAAATCTTAGACGCAGAAGTTTTTAACATATCAACAAATATGGTCGGTAAGTCGTTAGTGTATAATACAAATTTATTAATAACAACTTCATCTATCGATGTAGAATTGAAACGATTGAGAAAAAGGATTGCGACCCGGAAGGAATGATTAATAGACATGTTGAAAATATGAAAAATATAGTCCTGAATATGGGGTTCTGTATTTTAATTAATTTAAATCTTAGACGCAGAAGTTTTTAACATATCAACAAATATGGTCGGTAAGTCGTTAGTGTATAATACAAATTTATTAATAACAACTTCATCTATCGATGTAGAATTGAAACGATTGAGAAAAAGGATTGCGACCCGGAAGGAATGATTAATAGACATGGTGAAAATATGAAAAATGTAGTCCTGAATATGGGGTTCTGTATTTTAATTAATTTAAATCTTAGACGCAGAAGTATTTAACATATCAACAAATATGGTCGGTAAGTCGTTAGTGTATAATACAAATTTATTAATAACAACTTCATCTATCGATGTACAATTGAAACGATTGAGAAAAAGGATTGCGACCCATAAGGAATGATTAATAGACATGGTGAAAATATGTAAAATATAGTCCTGAATATGGGGTTCTGTATTTTAATTAATTTAAATCTTAGACGCAGAAGTTTTTAACATATCAACAAATATGGTCGGTAAGTCGTTAGTGTATAATACAAATTTATTAATAACAACTTCATCTATCGATGTAGAATTGAAACGATTGAGAAAAAGGATTGCGACCCGGAAGGAATGATTAATAGACATGTTGAAAATATGAAAAATATAGTCCTGAATATGGGGTTCTGTATTTTAATTAATTTAAATCTTAGACGCAGAAGTTTTTAACATATCAACAAATATGGTCGGTAAGTCGTTAGTGTATAATACAAATTTATTAATAACAACTTCATCTATCGATGTAGAATTGAAACGATTGAGAAAAAGGATTGCGACCCGGAAGGAATGATTAATAGACATGGTGAAAATATGAAAAATGTAGTCCTGAATATGGGGTTCTGTATTTTAATTAATTTAAATCTTAGACGCAGAAGTTTTTAACATATCAACAAATATGGTCGGTAAGTCGTTAGTGTATAATACAAATTTATTAATAACAACTTCATCTATCGATGTAGAATTGAAACGATTGAGAAAAAGGATTGCGACTCGGAAGGAATGATTAATAGACATGGTGAAAATATGAAAAATATAGTCCTGAATATGGGGTTCTGTATTTTAATTAATTTAAATCTTAGACGCAGAAGTTTTTAACATATCAACAAATATGGTCGGTAAGTCGTTAGTGTATAATACAAATTTATTAATAACAACTTCATCTATCGATGTAGAATTGAAACGATTGAGAAAAAGGATTGCGACCCGGAAGGAATGATTAATAGACATGGTGAAAATATGAAAAATATAGTCCTGAATATGGGGTTCTGTATTTTAATTAATTTAAATCTTAGACGCAGAAGTTTTTAACATATCAACAAATATGGTCGGTAAGTCGTTAGTGTATAATACAAATTTATTAATAACAACTTCATCTATCGATGTAGAATTGAAACGATTGAGAAAAAGGATTGCGACCCGGAAGGAATGATTAATAGACATGTTGAAAATATGAAAAATATAGTCCTGAATATGGGGTTCTGTATTTTAATTAATTTAAATCTTAGACGCAGAAGTTTTTAACATATCAACAAATATGGTCGGTAAGTCGTTAGTGTATAATACAAATTTATTAATAACAACTTCATCTATCGATGTAGAATTGAAACGATTGAGAAAAAGGATTGCGACCCGGAAGGAATGATTAATAGACATGGTGAAAATATGAAAAATGTAGTCCTGAATATGGGGTTCTGTATTTTAATTAATTTAAATCTTAGACGCAGAAGTTTTTAACATATCAACAAATATGGTCGGTAAGTCGTTAGTGTATAATACAAATTTATTAATAACAACTTCATCTATCGATGTAGAATTGAAACGATTGAGAAAAAAGATTGCGACCCGGAAGGAATGATTAATAGACATGGTGAAAATATGAATAATATAGTCCTGAATATGGGGTTCTGTAATTTAATTAATTTAAATCTTAGACGCAGAAGTTTTTAACATATCAACAAATATGGTCGGTAAGTCGTTAGTGTATCATACAAATTTATTAATAACAACTTCATCTAATGATGTAGAATTGAAACGATTGAGAAAAAGGATTGCGACCCGGAAGGAATGATTAATAGACATGGTGAAAATATGAATAATATAGTCCTGAATATGGGGTTCTGTAATTTAATTAATTTAAATCTTAGACGCAGAAGTTTTTAACATATCAACAAATATGGTCGGTAAGTCGTTAGTGTATAATACAAATTTATTAATAACAACTTCATCTATCGATGTAGAATTGAAACGATTGAGAAAAAGGATTGCGACCCGGAAGGAATGATTAATAGACATGGTGAAAATATGAAAAATATAGTCCTGAATATGGGGTTCTGTATTTTAATTAATTTAAATCTTAGACGCAGAAGTTTTTAACATATCAACAAATATGGTCGGTAAGTCGTTAGTGTATAATACAAATTTATTAATAACAACTTCATCTATCGATGTAGAATTGAAACGATTGAGAAAAAGGATTGCGACCCGGAAGGAATGATTAATAGACATGGTGAAAATATGAAAAATATGGTCCTGAATATGGGGTTCTGTATTTTAATTAATTTAAATCTTAGACGCAGAAGTTTTTAACATATCAACAAATATGGTCGGTAAGTCGTTAGTGTATAATACAAATTTATTAATAACAACTTCATCTATCGATGTAGAATTGAAACGATTGAGAAAAAGGATTGCGACCCGGAAGGAATGATTAATAGACATGTTGAAAATATGAAAAATATAGTCCTGAATATGGGGTTCTGTATTTTAATTAATTTAAATCTTAGACGCAGAAGTTTTTAACATATCAACAAATATGGTCGGTAAGTCGTTAGTGTATAATACAAATTTATTAATAACAACTTCATCTATTGATGTAGAATTGAAACGATTGAGAAAAAGGATTGCGACTCGGAAGGAATGATTAATAGACATGGTGAAAATATGAAAAATATAGTCCTGAATATGGGGTTCTGTATTTTAATTAATTTAAATCTTAGACGCAGAAGTTTTTAACATATCAACAAATATGGTCGGTAAGTCGTTAGTGTATAATACAAATTTATTAATAACAACTTCATCTATCGATGTAGAATTGAAACGATTGAGAAAAAGGATTGCGACCCGGAAGGAATGATTAATAGACATGGTGAAAATATGAAAAATATAGTCCTGAATATGGGGTTCTGTATTTTAATTAATTTAAATCTTAGACGCAGAAGTTTTTAACATATCAACAAATATGGTCGGTAAGTCGTTAGTGTATAATACAAATTTATTAATAACAACTTCATCTATCGATGTAGAATTGAAACGATTGAGAAAAAGGATTGCGACCCGGAAGGAATGATTAATAGACATGTTGAAAATATGAAAAATCTAGTCCTGAATATGGGGTTCTGTATTTTAATTAATTTAAATCTTAGACGCAGAAGTTTTTAACATATCAACAAATATGGTCGGTAAGTCGTTAGTGTATAATACAAATTTATTAATAACAACTTCATCTATCGATGTGGAATTGAAACGATTGAGAAAAAGGATTGCGACTCGGAAGGAATGATTAATAGACATGGTGAAAATATGAATAATATAGTCCTGAATATGGGGTTCTGTAATTTAATTAATTTAAATCTTAGACGCAGAAGTTTTTAACATATCAACAAATATGGTCGGTAAGTCGTTAGTGTATAATACAAATTTATTAATAACAACTTCATCTATCGATGTAGAATTGAAACGATTGAGAAAAAGGATTGCGACCCGGAAGGAATGATTAATAGACATGGTGAAAATATGAAAAATATAGTCCTGAATATGGGGTTCTGTATTTTAATTAATTTAAATCTTAGACGCAGAAGTTTTTAACATATCAACAAATATGGTCGGTAAGTCGTTAGTGTATAATACAAATTTATTAATAACAACTTCATCTATCGATGTAGAATTGAAACGATTGAGAAAAAGGATTGCGACCCGGAAGGAATGATTAATAGACATGGTGAAAATATGAAAAATATGGTCCTGAATATGGGGTTCTGTATTTTAATTAATTTAAATCTTAGACGCAGAAGTTTTTAACATATCAACAAATATGGTCGGTAAGTCGTTAGTGTATAATACAAATTTATTAATAACAACTTCATCTATCGATGTAGAATTGAAACGATTGAGAAAAAGGATTGCGACCCGGAAGGAATGATTAATAGACATGTTGAAAATATGAAAAATATAGTCCTGAATATGGGGTTCTGTATTTTAATTAATTTAAATCTTAGACGCAGAAGTTTTTAACATATCAACAAATATGGTCGGTAAGTCGTTAGTGTATAATACAAATTTATTAATAACAACTTCATCTATTGATGTAGAATTGAAACGATTGAGAAAAAGGATTGCGACTCGGAAGGAATGATTAATAGACATGGTGAAAATATGAAAAATATAGTCCTGAATATGGGGTTCTGTATTTTAATTAATTTAAATCTTAGACGCAGAAGTTTTTAACATATCAACAAATATGGTCGGTAAGTCGTTAGTGTATAATACAAATTTATTAATAACAACTTCATCTATCGATGTAGAATTGAAACGATTGAGAAAAAGGATTGCGACCCGGAAGGAATGATTAATAGACATGGTGAAAATATGAAAAATATAGTCCTGAATATGGGGTTCTGTATTTTAATTAATTTAAATCTTAGACGCAGAAGTTTTTAACATATCAACAAATATGGTCGGTAAGTCGTTAGTGTATAATACAAATTTATTAATAACAACTTCATCTATCGATGTAGAATTGAAACGATTGAGAAAAAGGATTGCGACCCGGAAGGAATGATTAATAGACATGTTGAAAATATGAAAAATATAGTCCTGAATATGGGGTTCTGTATTTTAATTAATTTAAATCTTAGACGCAGAAGTTTTTAACATATCAACAAATATGGTCGGTAAGTCGTTAGTGTATAATACAAATTTATTAATAACAACTTCATCTATCGATGTAGAATTGAAACGATTGAGAAAAAGGATTGCGACCCGGAAGGAATGATTAATAGACATGGTGAAAATATGAAAAATGTAGTCCTGAATATGGGGTTCTGTATTTTAATTAATTTAAATCTTAGACGCAGAAGTTTTTAACATATCAACAAATATGGTCGGTAAGTCGTTAGTGTATAATACAAATTTATTAATAACAACTTCATCTATCGATGTAGAATTGAAACGATTGAGAAAAAAGATTGCGACCCGGAAGGAATGATTAATAGACATGGTGAAAATATGAATAATATAGTCCTGAATATGGGGTTCTGTAATTTAATTAATTTAAATCTTAGACGCAGAAGTTTTTAACATATCAACAAATATGGTCGGTAAGTCGTTAGTGTATCATACAAATTTATTAATAACAACTTCATCTAATGATGTAGAATTGAAACGATTGAGAAAAAGGATTGCGACCCGGAAGGAATGATTAATAGACATGGTGAAAATATGAATAATATAGTCCTGAATATGGGGTTCTGTAATTTAATTAATTTAAATCTTAGACGCAGAAGTTTTTAACATATCAACAAATATGGTCGGTAAGTCGTTAGTGTATAATACAAATTTATTAATAACAACTTCATCTATCGATGTAGAATTGAAACGATTGAGAAAAAGGATTGCGACCCGGAAGGAATGATTAATAGACATGGTGAAAATATGAAAAATATAGTCCTGAATATGGGGTTCTGTATTTTAATTAATTTAAATCTTAGACGCAGAAGTTTTTAACATATCAACAAATATGGTCGGTAAGTCGTTAGTGTATAATACAAATTTATTAATAACAACTTCATCTATCGATGTAGAATTGAAACGATTGAGAAAAAGGATTGCGACCCGGAAGGAATGATTAATAGACATGGTGAAAATATGAAAAATATGGTCCTGAATATGGGGTTCTGTATTTTAATTAATTTAAATCTTAGACGCAGAAGTTTTTAACATATCAACAAATATGGTCGGTAAGTCGTTAGTGTATAATACAAATTTATTAATAACAACTTCATCTATCGATGTAGAATTGAAACGATTGAGAAAAAGGATTGCGACCCGGAAGGAATGATTAATAGACATGTTGAAAATATGAAAAATATAGTCCTGAATATGGGGTTCTGTATTTTAATTAATTTAAATCTTAGACGCAGAAGTTTTTAACATATCAACAAATATGGTCGGTAAGTCGTTAGTGTATAATACAAATTTATTAATAACAACTTCATCTATTGATGTAGAATTGAAACGATTGAGAAAAAGGATTGCGACTCGGAAGGAATGATTAATAGACATGGTGAAAATATGAAAAATATAGTCCTGAATATGGGGTTCTGTATTTTAATTAATTTAAATCTTAGACGCAGAAGTTTTTAACATATCAACAAATATGGTCGGTAAGTCGTTAGTGTATAATACAAATTTATTAATAACAACTTCATCTATCGATGTAGAATTGAAACGATTGAGAAAAAGGATTGCGACCCGGAAGGAATGATTAATA
Source organism: Dascillus cervinus (assembly GCA_949768715.1). Classification (NCBI taxonomy): domain Eukaryota; kingdom Metazoa; phylum Arthropoda; class Insecta; order Coleoptera; family Dascillidae; genus Dascillus; species Dascillus cervinus. The sequence goes on along the minus strand of OX458316.1, from coordinate 11,266,337 downwards.
GACATGGTGAAAATATGAAAAATATAGTCCTGAATATGGGGTTCTGTATTTTAATTAATTTAAATCTTAGACGCAGAAGTTTTTAACATATCAACAAATATGGTCGGTAAGTTGTTAGTGTATAATACAAATTTATTAATAACAACTTCATCTATCGATGTAGAATTGAAACGATTGAGAAAAAGGATTGCGACCCGGAAGGAATGATTAATAGACATGTTGAAAATATGAAAAATCTAGTCCTGAATATGGGGTTCTGTATTTTAATTAATTTAAATCTTAGACGCAGAAGTTTTTAACATATCAACAAATATGGTCGGTAAGTCGTTAGTGTATAATACAAATTTATTAATAACAACTTCATCTATCGATGTGGAATTGAAACGATTGAGAAAAAGGATTGCGACTCGGAAGGAATGATTAATAGACATAGTCCTGAATATGGGGTTCTGTATTTTAATTAATTTAAATCTTAGACGCAGAAGTTTTTAACATATCAACAAATATGGTCGGTAAGTCGTTAGTGTATAATACAAATTTATTAATAACAACTTCATCTATCGATGTAGAATTGAAACGATTGAGAAAAAGGATTGCGACCCGGAAGGAATGATTAATAGACATGGTGAAAATATGAAAAATATAGTCCTGAATATGGGGTTCTGTATTTTAATTAATTTAAATCTTAGACGCAGAAGTTTTTAACATATCAACAAATATGGTCGGTAAGTCGTTAGTGTATAATACAAATTTATTAATAACAACTTCATCTAGCGATGTAGAATTGAAACGATTGAGAAAAAGGATTGCGACTCGGAAGGAATGATTAATAGACATGGTGAAAATATGAAAAATATAGTCCTGAATATGGGGTTCTGTATTTTATTTAATTTAAATCTTAGACGCAGAAGTTTTTAACATATCAACAAATATGGTCGGTAAGTCGTTAGTGTATAATACAAATTTATTAATAACAACTTCATCTATCGATGTAGAATTGAAACGATTGAGAAAAAGGATTGCGACCCGGAAGGAATGATTAATAGACATGTTGAAAATATGAAAAATATAGTCCTGAATATGGGGTTCTGTATTTTAATTAATTTAAATCTTAGACGCAGAAGTTTTTAACATATCAACAAATATGGTCGGTAAGTCGTTAGTGTATAATACAAATTTATTAATAACAACTTCATCTATCGATGTAGAATTGAAACGATTGAGAAAAAGGATTGCGACCCGGAAGGAATGATTAATAGACATGGTGAAAATATGAAAAATGTAGTCCTGAATATGGGGTTCTGTATTTTAATTAATTTAAATCTTAGACGCAGAAGTATTTAACATATCAACAAATATGGTCGGTAAGTCGTTAGTGTATAATACAAATTTATTAATAACAACTTCATCTATCGATGTACAATTGAAACGATTGAGAAAAAGGATTGCGACCCATAAGGAATGATTAATAGACATGGTGAAAATATGTAAAATATAGTCCTGAATATGGGGTTCTGTATTTTAATTAATTTAAATCTTAGACGCAGAAGTTTTTAACATATCAACAAATATGGTCGGTAAGTCGTTAGTGTATAATACAAATTTATTAATAACAACTTCATCTATCGATGTAGAATTGAAACGATTGAGAAAAAGGATTGCGACCCGGAAGGAATGATTAATAGACATGTTGAAAATATGAAAAATATAGTCCTGAATATGGGGTTCTGTATTTTAATTAATTTAAATCTTAGACGCAGAAGTTTTTAACATATCAACAAATATGGTCGGTAAGTCGTTAGTGTATAATACAAATTTATTAATAACAACTTCATCTATCGATGTAGAATTGAAACGATTGAGAAAAAGGATTGCGACCCGGAAGGAATGATTAATAGACATGGTGAAAATATGAAAAATGTAGTCCTGAATATGGGGTTCTGTATTTTAATTAATTTAAATCTTAGACGCAGAAGTTTTTAACATATCAACAAATATGGTCGGTAAGTCGTTAGTGTATAATACAAATTTATTAATAACAACTTCATCTATCGATGTAGAATTGAAACGATTGAGAAAAAGGATTGCGACTCGGAAGGAATGATTAATAGACATGGTGAAAATATGAAAAATATAGTCCTGAATATGGGGTTCTGTATTTTAATTAATTTAAATCTTAGACGCAGAAGTTTTTAACATATCAACAAATATGGTCGGTAAGTCGTTAGTGTATAATACAAATTTATTAATAACAACTTCATCTATCGATGTAGAATTGAAACGATTGAGAAAAAGGATTGCGACCCGGAAGGAATGATTAATAGACATGGTGAAAATATGAAAAATATAGTCCTGAATATGGGGTTCTGTATTTTAATTAATTTAAATCTTAGACGCAGAAGTTTTTAACATATCAACAAATATGGTCGGTAAGTCGTTAGTGTATAATACAAATTTATTAATAACAACTTCATCTATCGATGTAGAATTGAAACGATTGAGAAAAAGGATTGCGACCCGGAAGGAATGATTAATAGACATGTTGAAAATATGAAAAATATAGTCCTGAATATGGGGTTCTGTATTTTAATTAATTTAAATCTTAGACGCAGAAGTTTTTAACATATCAACAAATATGGTCGGTAAGTCGTTAGTGTATAATACAAATTTATTAATAACAACTTCATCTATCGATGTAGAATTGAAACGATTGAGAAAAAGGATTGCGACCCGGAAGGAATGATTAATAGACATGGTGAAAATATGAAAAATGTAGTCCTGAATATGGGGTTCTGTATTTTAATTAATTTAAATCTTAGACGCAGAAGTTTTTAACATATCAACAAATATGGTCGGTAAGTCGTTAGTGTATAATACAAATTTATTAATAACAACTTCATCTATCGATGTAGAATTGAAACGATTGAGAAAAAAGATTGCGACCCGGAAGGAATGATTAATAGACATGGTGAAAATATGAATAATATAGTCCTGAATATGGGGTTCTGTAATTTAATTAATTTAAATCTTAGACGCAGAAGTTTTTAACATATCAACAAATATGGTCGGTAAGTCGTTAGTGTATCATACAAATTTATTAATAACAACTTCATCTAATGATGTAGAATTGAAACGATTGAGAAAAAGGATTGCGACCCGGAAGGAATGATTAATAGACATGGTGAAAATATGAATAATATAGTCCTGAATATGGGGTTCTGTAATTTAATTAATTTAAATCTTAGACGCAGAAGTTTTTAACATATCAACAAATATGGTCGGTAAGTCGTTAGTGTATAATACAAATTTATTAATAACAACTTCATCTATCGATGTAGAATTGAAACGATTGAGAAAAAGGATTGCGACCCGGAAGGAATGATTAATAGACATGGTGAAAATATGAAAAATATAGTCCTGAATATGGGGTTCTGTATTTTAATTAATTTAAATCTTAGACGCAGAAGTTTTTAACATATCAACAAATATGGTCGGTAAGTCGTTAGTGTATAATACAAATTTATTAATAACAACTTCATCTATCGATGTAGAATTGAAACGATTGAGAAAAAGGATTGCGACCCGGAAGGAATGATTAATAGACATGGTGAAAATATGAAAAATATGGTCCTGAATATGGGGTTCTGTATTTTAATTAATTTAAATCTTAGACGCAGAAGTTTTTAACATATCAACAAATATGGTCGGTAAGTCGTTAGTGTATAATACAAATTTATTAATAACAACTTCATCTATCGATGTAGAATTGAAACGATTGAGAAAAAGGATTGCGACCCGGAAGGAATGATTAATAGACATGTTGAAAATATGAAAAATATAGTCCTGAATATGGGGTTCTGTATTTTAATTAATTTAAATCTTAGACGCAGAAGTTTTTAACATATCAACAAATATGGTCGGTAAGTCGTTAGTGTATAATACAAATTTATTAATAACAACTTCATCTATTGATGTAGAATTGAAACGATTGAGAAAAAGGATTGCGACTCGGAAGGAATGATTAATAGACATGGTGAAAATATGAAAAATATAGTCCTGAATATGGGGTTCTGTATTTTAATTAATTTAAATCTTAGACGCAGAAGTTTTTAACATATCAACAAATATGGTCGGTAAGTCGTTAGTGTATAATACAAATTTATTAATAACAACTTCATCTATCGATGTAGAATTGAAACGATTGAGAAAAAGGATTGCGACCCGGAAGGAATGATTAATAGACATGGTGAAAATATGAAAAATATAGTCCTGAATATGGGGTTCTGTATTTTAATTAATTTAAATCTTAGACGCAGAAGTTTTTAACATATCAACAAATATGGTCGGTAAGTCGTTAGTGTATAATACAAATTTATTAATAACAACTTCATCTATCGATGTAGAATTGAAACGATTGAGAAAAAGGATTGCGACCCGGAAGGAATGATTAATAGACATGTTGAAAATATGAAAAATCTAGTCCTGAATATGGGGTTCTGTATTTTAATTAATTTAAATCTTAGACGCAGAAGTTTTTAACATATCAACAAATATGGTCGGTAAGTCGTTAGTGTATAATACAAATTTATTAATAACAACTTCATCTATCGATGTGGAATTGAAACGATTGAGAAAAAGGATTGCGACTCGGAAGGAATGATTAATAGACATAGTCCTGAATATGGGGTTCTGTATTTTAATTAATTTAAATCTTAGACGCAGAAGTTTTTAACATATCAACAAATATGGTCGGTAAGTCGTTAGTGTATAATACAAATTTATTAATAACAACTTCATCTATCGATGTAGAATTGAAACGATTGAGAAAAAGGATTGCGACCCGGAAGGAATGATTAATAGACATGGTGAAAATATGAAAAATATAGTCCTGAATATGGGGTTCTGTATTTTAATTAATTTAAATCTTAGACGCAGAAGTTTTTAACATATCAACAAATATGGTCGGTAAGTCGTTAGTGTATAATACAAATTTATTAATAACAACTTCATCTAGCGATGTAGAATTGAAACGATTGAGAAAAAGGATTGCGACTCGGAAGGAATGATTAATAGACATGGTGAAAATATGAAAAATATAGTCCTGAATATGGGGTTCTGTATTTTATTTAATTTAAATCTTAGACGCAGAAGTTTTTAACATATCAACAAATATGGTCGGTAAGTCGTTAGTGTATAATACAAATTTATTAATAACAACTTCATCTATCGATGTAGAATTGAAACGATTGAGAAAAAGGATTGCGACCCGGAAGGAATGATTAATAGACATGTTGAAAATATGAAAAATATAGTCCTGAATATGGGGTTCTGTATTTTAATTAATTTAAATCTTAGACGCAGAAGTTTTTAACATATCAACAAATATGGTCGGTAAGTCGTTAGTGTATAATACAAATTTATTAATAACAACTTCATCTATCGATGTAGAATTGAAACGATTGAGAAAAAGGATTGCGACCCGGAAGGAATGATTAATAGACATGGTGAAAATATGAAAAATGTAGTCCTGAATATGGGGTTCTGTATTTTAATTAATTTAAATCTTAGACGCAGAAGTATTTAACATATCAACAAATATGGTCGGTAAGTCGTTAGTGTATAATACAAATTTATTAATAACAACTTCATCTATCGATGTACAATTGAAACGATTGAGAAAAAGGATTGCGACCCATAAGGAATGATTAATAGACATGGTGAAAATATGTAAAATATAGTCCTGAATATGGGGTTCTGTATTTTAATTAATTTAAATCTTAGACGCAGAAGTTTTTAACATATCAACAAATATGGTCGGTAAGTCGTTAGTGTATAATACAAATTTATTAATAACAACTTCATCTATCGATGTAGAATTGAAACGATTGAGAAAAAGGATTGCGACCCGGAAGGAATGATTAATAGACATGTTGAAAATATGAAAAATATAGTCCTGAATATGGGGTTCTGTATTTTAATTAATTTAAATCTTAGACGCAGAAGTTTTTAACATATCAACAAATATGGTCGGTAAGTCGTTAGTGTATAATACAAATTTATTAATAACAACTTCATCTATCGATGTAGAATTGAAACGATTGAGAAAAAGGATTGCGACCCGGAAGGAATGATTAATAGACATGGTGAAAATATGAAAAATGTAGTCCTGAATATGGGGTTCTGTATTTTAATTAATTTAAATCTTAGACGCAGAAGTTTTTAACATATCAACAAATATGGTCGGTAAGTCGTTAGTGTATAATACAAATTTATTAATAACAACTTCATCTATCGATGTAGAATTGAAACGATTGAGAAAAAGGATTGCGACTCGGAAGGAATGATTAATAGACATGGTGAAAATATGAAAAATATAGTCCTGAATATGGGGTTCTGTATTTTAATTAATTTAAATCTTAGACGCAGAAGTTTTTAACATATCAACAAATATGGTCGGTAAGTCGTTAGTGTATAATACAAATTTATTAATAACAACTTCATCTATCGATGTAGAATTGAAACGATTGAGAAAAAGGATTGCGACCCGGAAGGAATGATTAATAGACATGGTGAAAATATGAAAAATATAGTCCTGAATATGGGGTTCTGTATTTTAATTAATTTAAATCTTAGACGCAGAAGTTTTTAACATATCAACAAATATGGTCGGTAAGTCGTTAGTGTATAATACAAATTTATTAATAACAACTTCATCTATCGATGTAGAATTGAAACGATTGAGAAAAAGGATTGCGACCCGGAAGGAATGATTAATAGACATGTTGAAAATATGAAAAATATAGTCCTGAATATGGGGTTCTGTATTTTAATTAATTTAAATCTTAGACGCAGAAGTTTTTAACATATCAACAAATATGGTCGGTAAGTCGTTAGTGTATAATACAAATTTATTAATAACAACTTCATCTATCGATGTAGAATTGAAACGATTGAGAAAAAGGATTGCGACCCGGAAGGAATGATTAATAGACATGGTGAAAATATGAAAAATGTAGTCCTGAATATGGGGTTCTGTATTTTAATTAATTTAAATCTTAGACGCAGAAGTTTTTAACATATCAACAAATATGGTCGGTAAGTCGTTAGTGTATAATACAAATTTATTAATAACAACTTCATCTATCGATGTAGAATTGAAACGATTGAGAAAAAAGATTGCGACCCGGAAGGAATGATTAATAGACATGGTGAAAATATGAATAATATAGTCCTGAATATGGGGTTCTGTAATTTAATTAATTTAAATCTTAGACGCAGAAGTTTTTAACATATCAACAAATATGGTCGGTAAGTCGTTAGTGTATCATACAAATTTATTAATAACAACTTCATCTAATGATGTAGAATTGAAACGATTGAGAAAAAGGATTGCGACCCGGAAGGAATGATTAATAGACATGGTGAAAATATGAATAATATAGTCCTGAATATGGGGTTCTGTAATTTAATTAATTTAAATCTTAGACGCAGAAGTTTTTAACATATCAACAAATATGGTCGGTAAGTCGTTAGTGTATAATACAAATTTATTAATAACAACTTCATCTATCGATGTAGAATTGAAACGATTGAGAAAAAGGATTGCGACCCGGAAGGAATGATTAATAGACATGGTGAAAATATGAAAAATATAGTCCTGAATATGGGGTTCTGTATTTTAATTAATTTAAATCTTAGACGCAGAAGTTTTTAACATATCAACAAATATGGTCGGTAAGTCGTTAGTGTATAATACAAATTTATTAATAACAACTTCATCTATCGATGTAGAATTGAAACGATTGAGAAAAAGGATTGCGACCCGGAAGGAATGATTAATAGACATGGTGAAAATATGAAAAATATGGTCCTGAATATGGGGTTCTGTATTTTAATTAATTTAAATCTTAGACGCAGAAGTTTTTAACATATCAACAAATATGGTCGGTAAGTCGTTAGTGTATAATACAAATTTATTAATAACAACTTCATCTATCGATGTAGAATTGAAACGATTGAGAAAAAGGATTGCGACCCGGAAGGAATGATTAATAGACATGTTGAAAATATGAAAAATATAGTCCTGAATATGGGGTTCTGTATTTTAATTAATTTAAATCTTAGACGCAGAAGTTTTTAACATATCAACAAATATGGTCGGTAAGTCGTTAGTGTATAATACAAATTTATTAATAACAACTTCATCTATTGATGTAGAATTGAAACGATTGAGAAAAAGGATTGCGACTCGGAAGGAATGATTAATAGACATGGTGAAAATATGAAAAATATAGTCCTGAATATGGGGTTCTGTATTTTAATTAATTTAAATCTTAGACGCAGAAGTTTTTAACATATCAACAAATATGGTCGGTAAGTCGTTAGTGTATAATACAAATTTATTAATAACAACTTCATCTATCGATGTAGAATTGAAACGATTGAGAAAAAGGATTGCGACCCGGAAGGAATGATTAATAGACATGGTGAAAATATGAAAAATATAGTCCTGAATATGGGGTTCTGTATTTTAATTAATTTAAATCTTAGACGCAGAAGTTTTTAACATATCAACAAATATGGTCGGTAAGTCGTTAGTGTATAATACAAATTTATTAATAACAACTTCATCTATCGATGTAGAATTGAAACGATTGAGAAAAAGGATTGCGACCCGGAAGGAATGATTAATAGACATGTTGAAAATATGAAAAATCTAGTCCTGAATATGGGGTTCTGTATTTTAATTAATTTAAATCTTAGACGCAGAAGTTTTTAACATATCAACAAATATGGTCGGTAAGTCGTTAGTGTATAATACAAATTTATTAATAACAACTTCATCTATCGATGTGGAATTGAAACGATTGAGAAAAAGGATTGCGACTCGGAAGGAATGATTAATAGACATAGTCCTGAATATGGGGTTCTGTATTTTAATTAATTTAAATCTTAGACGCAGAAGTTTTTAACATATCAACAAATATGGTCGGTAAGTCGTTAGTGTATAATACAAATTTATTAATAACAACTTCATCTATCGATGTAGAATTGAAACGATTGAGAAAAAGGATTGCGACCCGGAAGGAATGATTAATAGACATGGTGAAAATATGAAAAATATAGTCCTGAATATGGGGTTCTGTATTTTAATTAATTTAAATCTTAGACGCAGAAGTTTTTAACATATCAACAAATATGGTCGGTAAGTCGTTAGTGTATAATACAAATTTATTAATAACAACTTCATCTAGCGATGTAGAATTGAAACGATTGAGAAAAAGGATTGCGACTCGGAAGGAATGATTAATAGACATGGTGAAAATATGAAAAATATAGTCCTGAATATGGGGTTCTGTATTTTATTTAATTTAAATCTTAGACGCAGAAGTTTTTAACATATCAACAAATATGGTCGGTAAGTCGTTAGTGTATAATACAAATTTATTAATAACAACTTCATCTATCGATGTAGAATTGAAACGATTGAGAAAAAGGATTGCGACCCGGAAGGAATGATTAATAGACATGTTGAAAATATGAAAAATATAGTCCTGAATATGGGGTTCTGTATTTTAATTAATTTAAATCTTAGACGCAGAAGTTTTTAACATATCAACAAATATGGTCGGTAAGTCGTTAGTGTATAATACAAATTTATTAATAACAACTTCATCTATCGATGTAGAATTGAAACGATTGAGAAAAAGGATTGCGACCCGGAAGGAATGATTAATAGACATGGTGAAAATATGAAAAATGTAGTCCTGAATATGGGGTTCTGTATTTTAATTAATTTAAATCTTAGACGCAGAAGTATTTAACATATCAACAAATATGGTCGGTAAGTCGTTAGTGTATAATACAAATTTATTAATAACAACTTCATCTATCGATGTACAATTGAAACGATTGAGAAAAAGGATTGCGACCCATAAGGAATGATTAATAGACATGGTGAAAATATGTAAAATATAGTCCTGAATATGGGGTTCTGTATTTTAATTAATTTAAATCTTAGACGCAGAAGTTTTTAACATATCAACAAATATGGTCGGTAAGTCGTTAGTGTATAATACAAATTTATTAATAACAACTTCATCTATCGATGTAGAATTGAAACGATTGAGAAAAAGGATTGCGACCCGGAAGGAATGATTAATAGACATGTTGAAAATATGAAAAATATAGTCCTGAATATGGGGTTCTGTATTTTAATTAATTTAAATCTTAGACGCAGAAGTTTTTAACATATCAACAAATATGGTCGGTAAGTCGTTAGTGTATAATACAAATTTATTAATAACAACTTCATCTATCGATGTAGAATTGAAACGATTGAGAAAAAGGATTGCGACCCGGAAGGAATGATTAATAGACATGGTGAAAATATGAAAAATGTAGTCCTGAATATGGGGTTCTGTATTTTAATTAATTTAAATCTTAGACGCAGAAGTTTTTAACATATCAACAAATATGGTCGGTAAGTCGTTAGTGTATAATACAAATTTATTAATAACAACTTCATCTATCGATGTAGAATTGAAACGATTGAGAAAAAAGATTGCGACCCGGAAGGAATGATTAATAGACATGGTGAAAATATGAATAATATAGTCCTGAATATGGGGTTCTGTAATTTAATTAATTTAAATCTTAGACGCAGAAGTTTTTAACATATCAACAAATATGGTCGGTAAGTCGTTAGTGTATAATACAAATTTATTAATAACAACTTCATCTGATGATGTAGAATTGAAACGATTGAGAAAAAGGATTGCGACCCGGAAGGAATGATTAATAGACATGGTGAAAATATGAAAAATATGGTCCTGAATATGGGGTTCTGTATTTTAATTAATTTAAATCTTAGACCCAGAAGTTTTTAACATATCAACAAATATGGTCGGTAAGTCGTTAGTGTATAATACAAATTTATTAATAACAACTTCATCTGATGATGTAGAATTGAAACGATTGAGAAAAAGGATTGCGACCCGGAAGGAATGATTAATAGACATGTTGAAAATATGAAAAATATAGTCCTGAATATGGGGTTCTGTATTTTAATTAATTTAAATCTTAGACGCAGAAGTTTTTAACATATCAACAAATATGGTCGGTAAGTCGTTAGTGTATAATACAAATTTATTAATAACAACTTCATCTATCGATGTAGAATTGAAACGATTGAGAAAAAGGATTGCGACTCGGAAGGAATGATTAATAGACATGGTGAAAATATGAAAAATATAGTCCTGAATATGGGGTTCTGTATTTTAATTAATTTAAATCTTAGACGCAGAAGTTTTTAACATATCAACAAATATGGTCGGTAAGTCGTTAGTGTATAATACAAATTTATTAATAACAACTTCATCTATCGATGTAGAATTGAAACGATTGAGAAAAAGGATTGCGACCCGGAAGGAATGATTAATAGACATGGTGAAAATATGAAAAATATAGTCCTGAATATGGGGTTCTGTATTTTAATTAATTTAAATCTTAGACGCAGAAGTTTTTAACATATCAACAAATATGGTCGGTAAGTCGTTAGTGTATAATACAAATTTATTAATAACAACTTCATCTATCGATGTAGAATTGAAACGATTGAGAAAAAGGATTGCGACCCGGAAGGAATGATTAATAGACATGTTGAAAATATGAAAAATATAGTCCTGAATATGGGGTTCTGTATTTTAATTAATTTAAATCTTAGACGCAGAAGTTTTTAACATATCAACAAATATGGTCGGTAAGTCGTTAGTGTATAATACAAATTTATTAATAACAACTTCATCTATCGATGTAGAATTGAAACGATTGAGAAAAAGGATTGCGACTCGGAAGGAATGATTAATAGACATGGTGAAAATATGAAAAATATAGTCCTGAATATGTGGTTCTGTATTTTAATTAATTTAAATCTTAGACGCAGAAGTTTTTAACATATCAACAAATATGGTCGGTAAGTCGTTAGTGTATAATACAAATTTATTAAGAACAACTTCATCTAATGATGTAGAATTGAAACGATTGAGAAAAAGGATTGCGGCCCGGAAGGAATGATTAATAGACATGGTGAAAGTATGAAAAATATAGTCCTGAATATGGGGTTCTGTATTTTAATTAATTTAAATCTTAGACGCAGAAGTTTTTAACATATCAACAAATATGGTCGGTAAGTCTTTAGTGTATCATACAAATTTATTAATAACAACTTCATCTAATGATGTTAAATTGAAACGATTGAGAAAAAGGATTGCGACCCGGAAGGAATGATTAATAGACATGGTGAAAATATGAAAAATATGGTCCTGAATATGGGGTTCTGTATTTTAATTAATTTAAATCTTAGACGCAGAAGTTTTTAACATATCAACAAATATGGTCGGTAAGTCGTTAGTGTATAATACAAATTTATTAATAACAACTTCATCTGATGATGTAGAATTGAAACGATTGAGAAAAAGGATTGCGACCCGGAAGGAATGATTAATAGACATGGTGAAAATATCAAAAATATGGTCCTGAATATGGGGTTCTGTATTTTAATTAATTTAAATCTTAGACGCAGAAGATTTTAACATATCAACAAATATGGTCGGTAAGTCGTTAGTGTATAATACAAATTTATTAATAACAACTTCATCTGATGATGTAGAATTGAAACGATTGAGAAAAAGGATTGCGACCCGGAAGGAATGATTAATAGACATGGTGAAAGTATGAAAAATATAGTCCTGAATATGGGGTTCTGTATTTTAATTAATTTAAATCTTAGACGCAGAAGTTTTTAACATATCAACAAATATGGTCGGTAAGTCGTTAGTGTATAATACAAATTTATTAATAACAACTTCATCTGATGATGTAGAATTGAAACGATTGAGAAAAAGGATTGCGACCCGGAAGGAATGATTAATAGACATGGTGAAAATATGAAAAATATAGTCCTGAATATGGGGTTCTGTATTTTAATTAATTTAAATCTTAGACGCAGAAGTTTTTAACATATCAACAAATATGGTCGGTAAGTCGTTAGTGTATCATACAAATTTATTAATAACAACTTCATCTAATGATGTTAAATTGAAACGATTGAGAAAAAGGATTGCGACTCGGAAGGAATGATTAATAGACATGGTGAAAATATGAAAAATATGGTCCTGAATATGGGGTTCTGTATTTTAATTAATTTAAATCTTAGACGCAGAAGTTTTTAACATATCAACAAATATGGTCGGTAAGTCGTTAGTGTATCATACAAATTTATTAATAACAACTTCATCTAATGATGTTAAATTGAAACGATTGAGAAAAAGGATTGCGACCCGGAAGGAATGATTAATAGACATCGTGAAAATATGAAAAATATGGTCCTGAATATGGGGTTCTGTATTTTAATTAATTTAAATCTTAGACGCAGAAGTTTTTAACATATCAACAAATATGGTCGGTAAGTCGTTAGTGTATAATACAAATTTATTAATAACAACTTCATCTGATGATGTAGAATTGAAACGATTGAGAAAAAGGATTGCGACCCGGAAGGAATGATTAATAGACATGTTGAAAATATGAAAAATATAGTCCTGAATATGGGGTTCTGTATTTTAATTAATTTAAATCTTAGACGCAGAAGTTTTTAACATATCAACAAATATGGTCGGTAAGTCGTTAGTGTATAATACAAATTTATTAATAACAACTTCATCTATCGATGTAGAATTGAAACGATTGAGAAAAAGGATTGCGACTCGGAAGGAATGATTAATAGACATGGTGAAAATATGAAAAATATAGTCCTGAATATGGGGTTCTGTATTTTAATTAATTTAAATCTTAGACGCAGAAGTTTTTAACATATCAACAAATATGGTCGGTAAGTCGTTAGTGTATAATACAAATTTATTAATAACAACTTCATCTATCGATGTAGAATTGAAACGATTGAGAAAAAGGATTGCGACCCGGAAGGAATGATTAATAGACATGGTGAAAATATGAAAAATGTAGTCCTGAATATGGGGTTCTGTATTTTAATTAATTTAAATCTTAGACGCAGAAGTTTTTAACATATCAACAAATATGGTCGGTAAGTCGTTAGTGTATAATACAAATTTATTAATAACAACTTCATCTATCGATGTAGAATTGAAACGATTGAGAAAAAAGATTGCGACCCGGAAGGAATGATTAATAGACATGGTGAAAATATGAATAATATAGTCCTGAATATGGGGTTCTGTAATTTAATTAATTTAAATCTTAGACGCAGAAGTTTTTAACATATCAACAAATATGGTCGGTAAGTCGTTAGTGTATAATACAAATTTATTAATAACAACTTCATCTGATGATGTAGAATTGAAACGATTGAGAAAAAGGATTGCGACCCGGAAGGAATGATTAATAGACATGGTGAAAATATGAAAAATATGGTCCTGAATATGGGGTTCTGTATTTTAATTAATTTAAATCTTAGACGCAGAAGTTTTTAACATATCAACAAATATGGTCGGTAAGTCGTTAGTGTATAATACAAATTTATTAATAACAACTTCATCTGATGATGTAGAATTGAAACGATTGAGAAAAAGGATTGCGACCCGGAAGGAATGATTAATAGACATGTTGAAAATATGAAAAATATAGTCCTGAATATGGGGTTCTGTATTTTAATTAATTTAAATCTTAGACGCAGAAGTTTTTAACATATCAACAAATATGGTCGGTAAGTCGTTAGTGTATAATACAAATTTATTAATAACAACTTCATCTATCGATGTAGAATTGAAACGATTGAGAAAAAGGATTGCGACTCGGAAGGAATGATTAATAGACATGGTGAAAATATGAAAAATATAGTCCTGAATATGGGGTTCTGTATTTTAATTAATTTAAATCTTAGACGCAGAAGTTTTTAACATATCAACAAATATGGTCGGTAAGTCGTTAGTGTATAATACAAATTTATTAATAACAACTTCATCTATCGATGTAGAATTGAAACGATTGAGAAAAAGGATTGCGACCCGGAAGGAATGATTAATAGACATGGTGAAAATATGAAAAATATAGTCCTGAATATGGGGTTCTGTATTTTAATTAATTTAAATCTTAGACGCAGAAGTTTTTAACATATCAACAAATATGGTCGGTAAGTCGTTAGTGTATAATACAAATTTATTAATAACAACTTCATCTATCGATGTAGAATTGAAACGATTGAGAAAAAGGATTGCGACCCGGAAGGAATGATTAATAGACATGTTGAAAATATGAAAAATATAGTCCTGAATATGGGGTTCTGTATTTTAATTAATTTAAATCTTAGACGCAGAAGTTTTTAACATATCAACAAATATGGTCGGTAAGTCGTTAGTGTATAATACAAATTTATTAATAACAACTTCATCTATCGATGTAGAATTGAAACGATTGAGAAAAAGGATTGCGACCCGGAAGGAATGATTAATAGACATGGTGAAAATATGAAAAATGTAGTCCTGAATATGGGGTTCTGTATTTTAATTAATTTAAATCTTAGACGCAGAAGTTTTTAACATATCAACAAATATGGTCGGTAAGTCGTTAGTGTATAATACAAATTTATTAATAACAACTTCATCTATCGATGTAGAATTGAAACGATTGAGAAAAAAGATTGCGACCCGGAAGGAATGATTAATAGACATGGTGAAAATATGAATAATATAGTCCTGAATATGGGGTTCTGTAATTTAATTAATTTAAATCTTAGACGCAGAAGTTTTTAACATATCAACAAATATGGTCGGTAAGTCGTTAGTGTATAATACAAATTTATTAATAACAACTTCATCTATCGATGTAGAATTGAAACGATTGAGAAAAAAGATTGCGACCCGGAAGGAATGATTAATAGACATGGTGAAAATATGAATAATATAGTCCTGAATATGGGGTTCTGTAATTTAATTAATTTAAATCTTAGACGCAGAAGTTTTTAACATATCAACAAATATGGTCGGTAAGTCGTTAGTGTATAATACAAATTTATTAATAACAAATTCATCTAATGATGTAGAATTGAAACGATTGAGAAAAAGGATTGCGGCCCGGAAGGAATGATTAATAGACATGGTGAAAGTATGAAAAATATAGTCCTGAATATGGGGTTCTGTATTTTAATTAATTTAAATCTTAGACGCAGAAGTTTTTAACATATCAACAAATATGGTCGGTAAGTCTTTAGTGTATCATACAAATTTATTAATAACAACTTCAGCTAATGATGTTAAATTGAAACGATTGAGAAAAAGGATTGCGACCCGGAAGGAATGATTAATAGACATGGTGAAAATATGAAAAATATGGTCCTGAATATGGGGTTCTGTATTTTAATTAATTTAAATCTTAGACGCAGAAGTTTTTAACATATCAACAAATATGGTCGGTAAGTCGTTAGTGTATAATACAAATTTATTAATAACAACTTCATCTATCGATGTAGAATTGAAACGATTGAGAAAAAGGATTGCGACCCGGAAGGAATGATTAATAGACATGGTGAAAATATGAAAAATGTAGTCCTGAATATGGGGTTCTGTATTTTAATTAATTTAAATCTTAGACGCAGAAGTTTTTAACATATCAACAAATATGGTCGGTAAGTCGTTAGTGTATAATACAAATTTATTAATAACAACTTCATCTATCGATGTAGAATTGAAACGATTGAGAAAAAAGATTGCGACCCGGAAGGAATGATTAATAGACATGGTGAAAATATGAATAATATAGTCCTGAATATGGGGTTCTGTAATTTAATTAATTTAAATCTTAGACGCAGAAGTTTTTAACATATCAACAAATATGGTCGGTAAGTCGTTAGTGTATAATACAAATTTATTAATAACAACTTCATCTATCGATGTAGAATTGAAACGATTGAGAAAAAAGATTGCGACCCGGAAGGAATGATTAATAGACATGGTGAAAATATGAATAATATAGTCCTGAATATGGGGTTCTGTAATTTAATTAATTTAAATCTTAGACGCAGAAGTTTTTAACATATCAACAAATATGGTCGGTAAGTCGTTAGTGTATAATACAAATTTATTAATAACAACTTCATCTAATGATGTAGAATTGAAACGATTGAGAAAAAGGATTGCGGCCCGGAAGGAATGATTAATAGACATGGTGAAAGTATGAAAAATATAGTCCTGAATATGGGGTTCTGTATTTTAATTAATTTAAATCTTAGACGCAGAAGTTTTTAACATATCAACAAATATGGTCGGTAAGTCGTTAGTGTATAATACAAATTTATTAATAACAACTTCATCTGATGATGTAGAATTGAAACGATTGAGAAAAAGGATTGCGACCCGGAAGGAATGATTAATAGACATGGTGAAAATATCAAAAATATGGTCCTGAATATGGGGTTCTGTATTTTAATTAATTTAAATCTTAGACGCAGAAGATTTTAACATATCAACAAATATGGTCGGTAAGTCGTTAGTGTATAATACAAATTTATTAATAACAACTTCATCTGATGATGTAGAATTGAAACGATTGAGAAAAAGGATTGCGACCCGGAAGGAATGATTAATAGACATGTTGAAAATATGAAAAATATAGTCCTGAATATGGGGTTCTGTATTTTAATTAATTTAAATCTTAGACGCAGAAGTTTTTAACATATCAACAAATATGGTCGGTAAGTCGTTAGTGTATAATACAAATTTATTAATAACAACTTCATCTATCGATGTAGAATTGAAACGATTGAGAAAAAGGATTGCGACTCGGAAGGAATGATTAATAGACATGGTGAAAATATGAAAAATATAGTCCTGAATATGGGGTTCTGTATTTTAATTAATTTAAATCTTAGACGCAGAAGTTTTTAACATATCAACAAATATGGTCGGTAAGTCGTTAGTGTATAATACAAATTTATTAATAACAACTTCATCTATCGATGTAGAATTGAAACGATTGAGAAAAAGGATTGCGACCCGGAAGGAATGATTAATAGACATGGTGAAAATATGAAAAATGTAGTCCTGAATATGGGGTTCTGTATTTTAATTAATTTAAATCTTAGACGCAGAAGTTTTTAACATATCAACAAATATGGTCGGTAAGTCGTTAGTGTATAATACAAATTTATTAATAACAACTTCATCTATCGATGTAGAATTGAAACGATTGAGAAAAAAGATTGCGACCCGGAAGGAATGATTAATAGACATGGTGAAAATATGAATAATATAGTCCTGAATATGGGGTTCTGTAATTTAATTAATTTAAATCTTAGACGCAGAAGTTTTTAACATATCAACAAATATGGTCGGTAAGTCGTTAGTGTATAATACAAATTTATTAATAACAACTTCATCTGATGATGTAGAATTGAAACGATTGAGAAAAAGGATTGCGACCCGGAAGGAATGATTAATAGACATGGTGAAAATATGAAAAATATGGTCCTGAATATGGGGTTCTGTATTTTAATTAATTTAAATCTTAGACGCAGAAGTTTTTAACATATCAACAAATATGGTCGGTAAGTCGTTAGTGTATAATACAAATTTATTAATAACAACTTCATCTGATGATGTAGAATTGAAACGATTGAGAAAAAGGATTGCGACCCGGAAGGAATGATTAATAGACATGTTGAAAATATGAAAAATATAGTCCTGAATATGGGGTTCTGTATTTTAATTAATTTAAATCTTAGACGCAGAAGTTTTTAACATATCAACAAATATGGTCGGTAAGTCGTTAGTGTATAATACAAATTTATTAATAACAACTTCATCTATCGATGTAGAATTGAAACGATTGAGAAAAAGGATTGCGACTCGGAAGGAATGATTAATAGACATGGTGAAAATATGAAAAATATAGTCCTGAATATGGGGTTCTGTATTTTAATTAATTTAAATCTTAGACGCAGAAGTTTTTAACATATCAACAAATATGGTCGGTAAGTCGTTAGTGTATAATACAAATTTATTAATAACAACTTCATCTATCGATGTAGAATTGAAACGATTGAGAAAAAGGATTGCGACCCGGAAGGAATGATTAATAGACATGGTGAAAATATGAAAAATATAGTCCTGAATATGGGGTTCTGTATTTTAATTAATTTAAATCTTAGACGCAGAAGTTTTTAACATATCAACAAATATGGTCGGTAAGTCGTTAGTGTATAATACAAATTTATTAATAACAACTTCATCTATCGATGTAGAATTGAAACGATTGAGAAAAAGGATTGCGACCCGGAAGGAATGATTAATAGACATGTTGAAAATATGAAAAATATAGTCCTGAATATGGGGTTCTGTATTTTAATTAATTTAAATCTTAGACGCAGAAGTTTTTAACATATCAACAAATATGGTCGGTAAGTCGTTAGTGTATAATACAAATTTATTAATAACAACTTCATCTATCGATGTAGAATTGAAACGATTGAGAAAAAGGATTGCGACCCGGAAGGAATGATTAATAGACATGGTGAAAATATGAAAAATGTAGTCCTGAATATGGGGTTCTGTATTTTAATTAATTTAAATCTTAGACGCAGAAGTTTTTAACATATCAACAAATATGGTCGGTAAGTCGTTAGTGTATAATACAAATTTATTAATAACAACTTCATCTATCGATGTAGAATTGAAACGATTGAGAAAAAAGATTGCGACCCGGAAGGAATGATTAATAGACATGGTGAAAATATGAATAATATAGTCCTGAATATGGGGTTCTGTAATTTAATTAATTTAAATCTTAGACGCAGAAGTTTTTAACATATCAACAAATATGGTCGGTAAGTCGTTAGTGTATAATACAAATTTATTAATAACAACTTCATCTATCGATGTAGAATTGAAACGATTGAGAAAAAAGATTGCGACCCGGAAGGAATGATTAATAGACATGGTGAAAATATGAATAATATAGTCCTGAATATGGGGTTCTGTAATTTAATTAATTTAAATCTTAGACGCAGAAGTTTTTAACATATCAACAAATATGGTCGGTAAGTCGTTAGTGTATAATACAAATTTATTAATAACAAATTCATCTAATGATGTAGAATTGAAACGATTGAGAAAAAGGATTGCGGCCCGGAAGGAATGATTAATAGACATGGTGAAAGTATGAAAAATATAGTCCTGAATATGGGGTTCTGTATTTTAATTAATTTAAATCTTAGACGCAGAAGTTTTTAACATATCAACAAATATGGTCGGTAAGTCTTTAGTGTATCATACAAATTTATTAATAACAACTTCAGCTAATGATGTTAAATTGAAACGATTGAGAAAAAGGATTGCGACCCGGAAGGAATGATTAATAGACATGGTGAAAATATGAAAAATATGGTCCTGAATATGGGGTTCTGTATTTTAATTAATTTAAATCTTAGACGCAGAAGTTTTTAACATATCAACAAATATGGTCGGTAAGTCGTTAGTGTATAATACAAATTTATTAATAACAACTTCATCTATCGATGTAGAATTGAAACGATTGAGAAAAAGGATTGCGACCCGGAAGGAATGATTAATAGACATGGTGAAAATATGAAAAATGTAGTCCTGAATATGGGGTTCTGTATTTTAATTAATTTAAATCTTAGACGCAGAAGTTTTTAACATATCAACAAATATGGTCGGTAAGTCGTTAGTGTATAATACAAATTTATTAATAACAACTTCATCTATCGATGTAGAATTGAAACGATTGAGAAAAAAGATTGCGACCCGGAAGGAATGATTAATAGACATGGTGAAAATATGAATAATATAGTCCTGAATATGGGGTTCTGTAATTTAATTAATTTAAATCTTAGACGCAGAAGTTTTTAACATATCAACAAATATGGTCGGTAAGTCGTTAGTGTATAATACAAATTTATTAATAACAACTTCATCTATCGATGTAGAATTGAAACGATTGAGAAAAAAGATTGCGACCCGGAAGGAATGATTAATAGACATGGTGAAAATATGAATAATATAGTCCTGAATATGGGGTTCTGTAATTTAATTAATTTAAATCTTAGACGCAGAAGTTTTTAACATATCAACAAATATGGTCGGTAAGTCGTTAGTGTATAATACAAATTTATTAATAACAACTTCATCTAATGATGTAGAATTGAAACGATTGAGAAAAAGGATTGCGGCCCGGAAGGAATGATTAATAGACATGGTGAAAGTATGAAAAATATAGTCCTGAATATGGGGTTCTGTATTTTAATTAATTTAAATCTTAGACGCAGAAGTTTTTAACATATCAACAAATATGGTCGGTAAGTCGTTAGTGTATAATACAAATTTATTAATAACAACTTCATCTGATGATGTAGAATTGAAACGATTGAGAAAAAGGATTGCGACCCGGAAGGAATGATTAATAGACATGGTGAAAATATCAAAAATATGGTCCTGAATATGGGGTTCTGTATTTTAATTAATTTAAATCTTAGACGCAGAAGATTTTAACATATCAACAAATATGGTCGGTAAGTCGTTAGTGTATAATACAAATTTATTAATAACAACTTCATCTGATGATGTAGAATTGAAACGATTGAGAAAAAGGATTGCGACCCGGAAGGAATGATTAATAGACATGGTGAAAGTATGAAAAATATAGTCCTGAATATGGGGTTCTGTATTTTAATTAATTTAAATCTTAGACGCAGAAGTTTTTAACATATCAACAAATATGGTCGGTAAGTCGTTAGTGTATAATACAAATTTATTAATAACAACTTCATCTGATGATGTAGAATTGAAACGATTGAGAAAAAGGATTGCGACCCGGAAGGAATGATTAATAGACATGGTGAAAATATGAAAAATATAGTCCTGAATATGGGGTTCTGTATTTTAATTAATTTAAATCTTAGACGCAGAAGTTTTTAACATATCAACAAATATGGTCGGTAAGTCGTTAGTGTATCATACAAATTTATTAATAACAACTTCATCTAATGATGTTAAATTGAAACGATTGAGAAAAAGGATTGCGACCCGGAAGGAATGATTAATAGACATGGTGAAAATATGAAAAATATGGTCCTGAATATGGGGTTCTGTATTTTAATTAATTTAAATCTTAGACGCAGAAGTTTTTAACATATCAACAAATATGGTCGGTAAGTCGTTAGTGTATAATACAAATTTATTAATAACAACTTCATCTGATGATGTAGAATTGAAACGATTGAGAAAAAGGATTGCGACCCGGAAGGAATGATTAATAGACATGTTGAAAATATGAAAAATATAGTCCTGAATATGGGGTTCTGTATTTTAATTAATTTAAATCTTATACGCAGAAGTTTTTAACATATCAACAAATATGGTCGGTAAGTCGTTAGTGTATAATACAAATTTATTAATAACAACTTCATCTATCGATGTAGAATTGAAACGATTGAGAAAAAGGATTGCGACCCGGAAGGAATGATTAATAGACATGGTGAAAATATGAAAAATATAGTCCTGAATATGGGGTTCTGTATTTTAATTAATTTAAATCTTAGACGCAGAAGTTTTTAACATATCAACAAATATGGTCGGTAAGTCGTTAGTGTATAATACAAAATTATTAATAACAACTTCATCTATCGATGTAGAATTGAAACGATTGAGAAAAAGGATTGCGACTCGGAAGGAATGATTAATAGACATGGTGAAAATATGAAAAATATAGTCCTGAATATGGGGTTCTGTATTTTAATTAATTTAAATCTTAGACGCAGAAGTTTTTAACATATCAACAAATATGGTCGGTAAGTCGTTAGTGTATAATACAAATTTATTAATAACAACTTCATCTGATGATGTAGAATTGAAACGATTGAGAAAAAGGATTGCGACCCGGAAGGAATGATTAATAGACATGTTGAAAATATGAAAAATATAGTCCTGAATATGGGGTTCTGTATTTTAATTAATTTAAATCTTAGACGCAGAAGTTTTTAACATATCAACAAATATGGTCGGTAAGTCGTTAGTGTATAATACAAATTTATTAATAACAACTTCATCTATCGATGTAGAATTGAAACGATTGAGAAAAAGGATTGCGACCCGGAAGGAATGATTAATAGACATGGTGAAAATATGAAAAATGTAGTCCTGAATATGGGGTTCTGTATTTTAATTAATTTAAATCTTAGACGCAGAAGTTTTTAACATATCAACAAATATGGTCGGTAAGTCGTTAGTGTATAATACAAATTTATTAATAACAACTTCATCTATCGATGTAGAATTGAAACGATTGAGAAAAAAGATTGCGACCCGGAAGGAATGATTAATAGACATGGTGAAAATATGAATAATATAGTCCTGAATATGGGGTTCGGTAATTTAATTAATTTAAATCTTAGATGCAGAAGTTTTTAACATATCAACAAATATGGTCGGTAAGTCGTTAGTGTATCATACAAATTTATTAATAACAACTTCATCTAATGATGTAGAATTGAAACGATTGAGAAAAAGGATTGCGACCCGGAAGGAATGATTAATAGACATGGTGAAAATATGAATAATATAGTCCTGAATATGGGGTTCTGTAATTTAATTAATTTAAATCTTAGACGCAGAAGTTTTTAACATATCAACAAATATGGTCGGTAAGTCGTTAGTGTATAATACAAATTTATTAATAACAACTTCATCTATCGATGTAGAATTGAAACGATTGAGAAAAAAGATTGCGACCCGGAAGGAATGATTAATAGACATGGTGAAAATATGAATAATATAGTCCTGAATATGGGGTTCTGTAATTTAATTAATTTAAATCTTAGACGCAGAAGTTTTTAACATATCAACAAATATGGTCGGTAAGTCGTTAGTGTATAATACAAATTTATTAATAACAACTTCATCTGATGATGTAGAATTGAAACGATTGAGAAAAAGGATTGCGACCCGGAAGGAATGATTAATAGACATGGTGAAAATATGAAAAATATAGTCCTGAATATGGGGTTCTGTATTTTAATTAATTTAAATCTTAGACGCAGAAGTTTTTAACATATCAACAAATATGGTCGGTAAGTCGTTAGTGTATCATACAAATTTATTAATAACAACTTCATCTAATGATGTTAAATTGAAACGATTGAGAAAAAGGATTGCGACCCGGAAGGAATGATTAATAGACATGGTGAAAATATGAAAAATATGGTCCTGAATATGGGGTTCTGTAATTTAATTAATTTAAATCTTAGACGCAGAAGTTTTTAACATATCAACAAATATGGTCGGTAAGTCGTTAGTGTATAATACAAATTTATTAATAACAACTTCATCTGATGATGTAGAATTGAAACGATTGAGAAAAAGGATTGCGACCCGGAAGGAATGATTAATAGACATGGTGAAAATATCAAAAATATGGTCCTGAATATGGGGTTCTTTATTTTAATTAATTTAAATCTTAGACGCAGAAGATTTTAACATATCAACAAATATGGTCGGTAAGTCGTTAGTGTATAATACAAATTTATTCATAACAACTTCATCTGATGATGTAGAATTGAAACGATTGAGAAAAAGGATTGCGACCCGGAAGGAATGATTAATAGACATGGTGAAAGTATGAAAAATATAGTCCTGAATATGGGGTTCTGTATTTTAATTAATTTAAATCTTAGACGCAGAAGTTTTTAACATATCAACAAATATGGTCGGTAAGTCGTTAGTGTATAATACAAATTTATTAATAACAACTTCATCTGATGATGTAGAATTGAAACGATTGAGAAAAAGGATTGCGACCCGGAAGGAATCATTAATAGACATGGTGAAAATATGAAAAATATAGTCCTGAATATGGGGTTCTGTATTTTAATTAATTTAAATCTTAGACGCAGAAGTTTTTAACATATCAACAAATATGGTCGGTAAGTCGTTAGTGTATAATACAAATTTATTAATAACAACTTCATCTGATGATGTAGAATTGAAACGATTGAGAAAAAGGATTGCGACCCGGAAGGAATGATTAATAGACATGGTGAAAATATGAAAAATATAGTCCTGAATATGGGGTTCTGTATTTTAATTAATTTAAATCTTAGACGCAGAAGTTTTTAACATATCAACAAATATGGTCGGTAAGTCGTTAGTGTATCATACAAATTTATTAATAACAACTTCATCTAATGATGTTAAATTGAAACGATTGAGAAAAAGGATTGCGACCCGGAAGGAATGATTAATAGACATGGTGAAAATATGAAAAATATGGTCCTGAATATGGGGTTCTGTATTTTAATTAATTTAAATCTTAGACGCAGAAGTTTTTAACATATCAACAAATATGGTCGGTAAGTCGTTAGTGTATAATACAAATTTATTAATAACAACTTCATCTGATGATGTAGAATTGAAACGATTGAGAAAAAGGATTGCGACCCGGAAGGAATGATTAATAGACATGGTGAAAATATGAAAAATATAGTCCTGAATATGGGGTTCTGTATTTTAATTAATTTAAATCTTAGACGCAGAAGTTTTTAACATATCAACAAATATGGTCGGTAAGTCGTTAGTGTATCATACAAATTTATTAATAACAACTTCATCTAATGATGTTAAATTGAAACGATTGAGAAAAAGGATTGCGACCCGGAAGGAATGATTAACAGACATGGTGAAAATATGAAAAATATGGTCCTGAATATGGGGTTCTGTATTTTAATTAATTTAAATCTTAGACGCAGAAGTTTTTAACATATCAACAAATATGGTCGGTAAGTCGTTAGTGTATAATACAAATTTATTAATAACAACTTCATCTAATGATGTAGAATTGAAACGATTGAGAAAAAGGATTGCGGCCCGGAAGGAATGATTAATAGACATGGTGAAAGTATGAAAAATATAGTCCTGAATATGGGGTTCTGTATTTTAATTAATTTAAATCTTAGACGCAGAAGTTTTTAACATATCAACAAATATGGTCGGTAAGTCTTTAGTGTATCATACAAATTTATTAATAACAACTTCATCTAATGATGTTAAATTGAAACGATTGAGAAAAAGGATTGCGACCCGGAAGGAATGATTAATAGACATGGTGAAAATATGAAAAATATGGTCCTGAATATGGGGTTCTGTATTTTAATTAATTTAAATCTTAGACGCAGAAGTTTTTAACATATCAACAAATATGGTCGGTAAGTCGTTAGTGTATAATACAAATTTATTAATAACAACTTCATCTGATGATGTAGAATTGAAACGATTGAGAAAAAGGATTGCGACCCGGAAGGAATGATTAATAGACATGGTGAAAATATCAAAAATATGGTCCTGAATATGGGGTTCTGTATTTTAATTAATTTAAATCTTAGACGCAGAAGATTTTAACATATCAACAAATATGGTCGGTAAGTCGTTAGTGTATAATACAAATTTATTAATAACAACTTCATCTGATGATGTAGAATTGAAACGATTGAGAAAAAGGATTGCGACCCGGAAGGAATGATTAATAGACATGGTGAAAGTATGAAAAATATAGTCCTGAATATGGGGTTCTGTATTTTAATTAATTTAAATCTTAGACGCAGAAGTTTTTAACATATCAACAAATATGGTCGGTAAGTCGTTAGTGTATAATACAAATTTATTAATAACAACTTCATCTGATGATGTAGAATTGAAACGATTGAGAAAAAGGATTGCGACCCGGAAGGAATGATTAATAGACATGGTGAAAATATGAAAAATATAGTCCTGAATATGGGGTTCTGTATTTTAATTAATTTAAATCTTAGACGCAGAAGTTTTTAACATATCAACAAATATGGTCGGTAAGTCGTTAGTGTATCATACAAATTTATTAATAACAACTTCATCTAATGATGTTAAATTGAAACGATTGAGAAAAAGGATTGCGACCCGGAAGGAATGATTAATAGACATGGTGAAAATATGAATAATATAGTCCTGAATATGGGGTTCTGTAATTTAATTAATTTAAATCTTAGACGCAGAAGTTTTTAACATATCAACAAATATGGTCGGTAAGTCGTTAGTGTATAATACAAATTTATTAATAACAACTTCATCTAATGATGTAGAATTGAAACGATTGAGAAAAAGGATTGCGGCCCGGAAGGAATGATTAATAGACATGGTGAAAGTATGAAAAATATAGTCCTGAATATGGGGTTCTGTATTTTAATTAATTTAAATCTTAGACGCAGAAGTTTTTAACATATCAACAAATATGGTCGGTAAGTCTTTAGTGTATCATACAAATTTATTAATAACAACTTCATCTAATGATGTTAAATTGAAACGATTGAGAAAAAGGATTGCGACCCGGAAGGAATGATTAATAGACATGGTGAAAATATGAAAAATATGGTCCTGAATATGGGGTTCTGTATTTTAATTAATTTAAATCTTAGACGCAGAAGTTTTTAACATATCAACAAATATGGTCGGTAAGTCGTTAGTGTATAATACAAATTTATTAATAACAACTTCATCTGATGATGTAGAATTGAAACGATTGAGAAAAAGGATTGCGACCCGGAAGGAATGATTAATAGACATGGTGAAAATATCAAAAATATGGTCCTGAATATGGGGTTCTGTATTTTAATTAATTTAAATCTTAGACGCAGAAGATTTTAACATATCAACAAATATGGTCGGTAAGTCGTTAGTGTATAATACAAATTTATTAATAACAACTTCATCTGATGATGTAGAATTGAAACGATTGAGAAAAAGGATTGCGACCCGGAAGGAATGATTAATAGACATGGTGAAAGTATGAAAAATATAGTCCTGAATATGGGGTTCTGTATTTTAATTAATTTAAATCTTAGACGCAGAAGTTTTTAACATATCAACAAATATGGTCGGTAAGTCGTTAGTGTATCATACAAATTTATTAATAACAACTTCATCTAATGATGTTAAATTGAAACGATTGAGAAAAAGGTTTGCGACCCGGAAGGAATGATTAATAGACATGGTGAAAATATGAAAAATATGGTCCTGAATATGGGGTTCTGTATTTTAATTAATTTAAATCTTAGACGCAGAAGTTTTTAACATATCAACAAATATGGTCGGTAAGTCGTTAGTGTATAATACAAATTTATTAATAACAACTTCATCTGATGATGTAGAATTGAAACGATTGAGAAAAAGGATTGCGACCCGGAAGGAATGATTAATAGACATGTTGAAAATATGAAAAATATAGTCCTGAATATGGGGTTCTGTATTTTAATTAATTTAAATCTTATACGCAGAAGTTTTTAACATATCAACAAATATGGTCGGTAAGTCGTTAGTGTATAATACAAATTTATTAATAACAACTTCATCTATCGATGTAGAATTGAAACGATTGAGAAAAAGGATTGCGACCCGGAAGGAATGATTAATAGACATGGTGAAAATATGAAAAATATAGTCCTGAATATGGGGTTCTGTATTTTAATTAATTTAAATCTTAGACGCAGAAGTTTTTAACATATCAACAAATATGGTCGGTAAGTCGTTAGTGTATAATACAAAATTATTAATAACAACTTCATCTATCGATGTAGAATTGAAACGATTGAGAAAAAGGATTGCGACTCGGAAGGAATGATTAATAGACATGGTGAAAATATGAAAAATATAGTCCTGAATATGGGGTTCTGTATTTTAATTAATTTAAATCTTAGACGCAGAAGTTTTTAACATATCAACAAATATGGTCGGTAAGTCGTTAGTGTATAATACAAATTTATTAATAACAACTTCATCTGATGATGTAGAATTGAAACGATTGAGAAAAAGGATTGCGACCCGGAAGGAATGATTAATAGACATGTTGAAAATATGAAAAATATAGTCCTGAATATGGGGTTCTGTATTTTAATTAATTTAAATCTTAGACGCAGAAGTTTTTAACATATCAACAAATATGGTCGGTAAGTCGTTAGTGTATAATACAAATTTATTAATAACAACTTCATCTATCGATGTAGAATTGAAACGATTGAGAAAAAGGATTGCGACCCGGAAGGAATGATTAATAGACATGGTGAAAATATGAAAAATGTAGTCCTGAATATGGGGTTCTGTATTTTAATTAATTTAAATCTTAGACGCAGAAGTTTTTAACATATCAACAAATATGGTCGGTAAGTCGTTAGTGTATAATACAAATTTATTAATAACAACTTCATCTATCGATGTAGAATTGAAACGATTGAGAAAAAAGATTGCGACCCGGAAGGAATGATTAATAGACATGGTGAAAATATGAATAATATAGTCCTGAATATGGGGTTCTGTAATTTAATTAATTTAAATCTTAGATGCAGAAGTTTTTAACATATCAACAAATATGGTCGGTAAGTCGTTAGTGTATCATACAAATTTATTAATAACAACTTCATCTAATGATGTAGAATTGAAACGATTGAGAAAAAGGATTGCGACCCGGAAGGAATGATTAATAGACATGGTGAAAATATGAATAATATAGTCCTGAATATGGGGTTCTGTAATTTAATTAATTTAAATCTTAGACGCAGAAGTTTTTAACATATCAACAAATATGGTCGGTAAGTCGTTAGTGTATAATACAAATTTATTAATAACAACTTCATCTATCGATGTAGAATTGAAACGATTGAGAAAAAAGATTGCGACCCGGAAGGAATGATTAATAGACATGGTGAAAATATGAATAATATAGTCCTGAATATGGGGTTCTGTAATTTAATTAATTTAAATCTTAGACGCAGAAGTTTTTAACATATCAACAAATATGGTCGGTAAGTCGTTAGTGTATAATACAAATTTATTAATAACAACTTCATCTGATGATGTAGAATTGAAACGATTGAGAAAAAGGATTGCGACCCGGAAGGAATGATTAATAGACATGGTGAAAATATGAAAAATATAGTCCTGAATATGGGGTTCTGTATTTTAATTAATTTAAATCTTAGACGCAGAAGTTTTTAACATATCAACAAATATGGTCGGTAAGTCGTTAGTGTATCATACAAATTTATTAATAACAACTTCATCTAATGATGTTAAATTGAAACGATTGAGAAAAAGGATTGCGACCCGGAAGGAATGATTAATAGACATGGTGAAAATATGAAAAATATGGTCCTGAATATGGGGTTCTGTAATTTAATTAATTTAAATCTTAGACGCAGAAGTTTTTAACATATCAACAAATATGGTCGGTAAGTCGTTAGTGTATAATACAAATTTATTAATAACAACTTCATCTGATGATGTAGAATTGAAACGATTGAGAAAAAGGATTGCGACCCGGAAGGAATGATTAATAGACATGGTGAAAATATCAAAAATATGGTCCTGAATATGGGGTTCTTTATTTTAATTAATTTAAATCTTAGACGCAGAAGATTTTAACATATCAACAAATATGGTCGGTAAGTCGTTAGTGTATAATACAAATTTATTCATAACAACTTCATCTGATGATGTAGAATTGAAACGATTGAGAAAAAGGATTGCGACCCGGAAGGAATGATTAATAGACATGGTGAAAGTATGAAAAATATAGTCCTGAATATGGGGTTCTGTATTTTAATTAATTTAAATCTTAGACGCAGAAGTTTTTAACATATCAACAAATATGGTCGGTAAGTCGTTAGTGTATAATACAAATTTATTAATAACAACTTCATCTGATGATGTAGAATTGAAACGATTGAGAAAAAGGATTGCGACCCGGAAGGAATCATTAATAGACATGGTGAAAATATGAAAAATATAGTCCTGAATATGGGGTTCTGTATTTTAATTAATTTAAATCTTAGACGCAGAAGTTTTTAACATATCAACAAATATGGTCGGTAAGTCGTTAGTGTATAATACAAATTTATTAATAACAACTTCATCTAATGATGTAGAATTGAAACGATTGAGAAAAAGGATTGCGACCCGGAAGGAATGATTAATAGACATGGTGAAAATAGGAAAAATATAGTCCTGAATATGGGGTTCTGTAATTTAATTCATTTAAATCTTAGACGCAGAAGTTTTTAACATATCAACAAATATGGTCGGTAAGTCGTTAGTGTATAATACAAATTTATTAATAACAACTTCATCTGATGATGTAGAATTGAAACGATTGAGAAAAAGGATTGCGACCCGGAAGGAATCATTAATAGACATGGTGAAAATATGAAAAATATAGTCCTGAATATGGGGTTCTGTATTTTAATTAATTTAAATCTTAGACGCAGAAGTTTTTAACATATCAACAAATATGGTCGGTAAGTCGTTAGTGTATAATACAAATTTATTAATAACAACTTCATCTAATGATGTAGAATTGAAACGATTGAGAAAAAGGATTGCGACCCGGAAGGAATGATTAATAGACATGGTGAAAATAGGAAAAATATAGTCCTGAATATGGGGTTCTGTAATTTAATTCATTTAAATCTTAGACGCAGAAGTTTTTAACATATCAACAAATATGGTCGGTAAGTCGTTAGTGTATAATACAAATTTATTAATAACAACTTCATCTAATGATGTAGAATTGAAACGATTGAGAAAAAGGATTGCGACCCGGAAGGAATGATTAATAGACATGTTGAAAATATGAAAAATATAGTCCTGAATATGGGGTTCTGTATTTTAATTAATTTAAATCTTAGACGCAGAAGTTTTTAACATATCAACAAATATGGTCGGTAAGTCGTTAGTGTATAATACAAATTTATTAATAACAACTTCATCTATCGATGTAGAATTGAAACGATTGAGAAAAAGGATTGCGACTCGGAAGGAATGATTAATAGACATGGTGAAAATATGAAAAATATAGTCCTGAATATGGGGTTCTGTATTTTAATTAATTTAAATCTTAGACGCAGAAGTTTTTAACATATCAACAAATATGGTCGGTAAGTCGTTAGTGTATAATACAAATTTATTAATAACAACTTCATCTATCGATGTAGAATTGAAACGATTGAGAAAAAGGATTGCGACCCGGAAGGAATGATTAATAGACATGGTGAAAATATGAATAATATAGTCCTGAATATGGGGTTCTGTAATTTAATTAATTTAAATCTTAGACGCAGAAGTTTTTAACATATCAACAAATATGGTCGGTAAGTCGTTAGTGTATAATACAAATTTATTAATAACAACTTCATCTGATGATGTAGAATTGAAACGATTGAGAAAAAGGATTGCGACCCGGAAGGAATGATTAATAGACATGGTGAAAATATCAAAAATATGGTCCTGAATATGGGGTTCTTTATTTTAATTAATTTAAATCTTAGACGCAGAAGATTTTAACATATCAACAAATATGGTCGGTAAGTCGTTAGTGTATAATACAAATTTATTCATAACAACTTCATCTGATGATGTAGAATTGAAACGATTGAGAAAAAGGATTGCGACCCGGAAGGAATGATTAATAGACATGGTGAAAGTATGAAAAATATAGTCCTGAATATGGGGTTCTGTATTTTAATTAATTTAAATCTTAGACGCAGAAGTTTTTAACATATCAACAAATATGGTCGGTAAGTCGTTAGTGTATAATACAAATTTATTAATAACAACTTCATCTGATGATGTAGAATTGAAACGATTGAGAAAAAGGATTGCGACCCGGAAGGAATCATTAATAGACATGGTGAAAATATGAAAAATATAGTCCTGAATATGGGGTTCTGTATTTTAATTAATTTAAATCTTAGACGCAGAAGTTTTTAACATATCAACAAATATGGTCGGTAAGTCGTTAGTGTATAATACAAATTTATTAATAACAACTTCATCTGATGATGTAGAATTGAAACGATTGAGAAAAAGGATTGCGACCCGGAAGGAATGATTAATAGACATGGTGAAAATATGAAAAATATAGTCCTGAATATGGGGTTCTGTATTTTAATTAATTTAAATCTTAGACGCAGAAGTTTTTAACATATCAACAAATATGGTCGGTAAGTCGTTAGTGTATAATACAAATTTATTAATAACAACTTCATCTGATGATGTAGAATTGAAACGATTGAGAAAAAGTATTGCGACCCGGAAGGAATGATTAATAGACATGGTGAAAATATGAAAAATATGGTCCTGAATATGGGGTTCTGTATTTTAATTAATTTAAATCTTAGACGCAGAAGTTTTTAACATATCAACAAATATGGTCGGTAAGTCGTTAGTGTATAATACAAATTTATTAATAACAACTTCATCTAATGATGTAGAATTGAAACGATTGAGAAAAAGGATTGCGACCCGGAAGGAATGATTAATAGACATGGTGAAAATATGAAAAATATAGTCCTGAATATGGGGTTCTGTATTTTAATTAATTTAAATCTTAGACGCAGAAGTTTTTAACATATCAACAAATATGGTCGGTAAGTCGTTAGTGTATAATACAAATTTATTAATAACAACTTCATCTAATGATGTAGAATTGAAACGATTGAGAAAAAGGATTGCGACCCGGAAGGAATGATTAATAGACATGGTGAAAATAGGAAAAATATAGTCCTGAATATGGGGTTCTGTAATTTAATTCATTTAAATCTTAGACGCAGAAGTTTTTAACATATCAACAAATATGGTCGGTAAGTCGTTAGTGTATAATACAAATTTATTAATAACAACTTCATCTATCGATGTAGAATTGAAACGATTGAGAAAAAGGATTGCGACCCGGAAGGAATGATTAATAGACATGGTGAAAATATGAATAATATAGTCCTGAATATGGGGTTCTGTAATTTAATTAATTTAAATCTTAGACGCAGAAGTTTTTAACATATCAACAAATATGGTCGGTAAGTCGTTAGTGTATAATACAAATTTATTAATAACAACTTCATCTGATGATGTAGAATTGAAACGATTGAGAAAAAGGATTGCGACCCGGAAGGAATGATTAATAGACATGGTGAAAATATCAAAAATATGGTCCTGAATATGGGGTTCTTTATTTTAATTAATTTAAATCTTAGACGCAGAAGATTTTAACATATCAACAAATATGGTCGGTAAGTCGTTAGTGTATAATACAAATTTATTCATAACAACTTCATCTGATGATGTAGAATTGAAACGATTGAGAAAAAGGATTGCGACCCGGAAGGAATGATTAATAGACATGGTGAAAGTATGAAAAATATAGTCCTGAATATGGGGTTCTGTATTTTAA
This sequence comes from Dascillus cervinus, assembly GCA_949768715.1. NCBI lineage: Eukaryota > Metazoa > Arthropoda > Insecta > Coleoptera > Dascillidae > Dascillus > Dascillus cervinus. The sequence goes on along the minus strand of OX458316.1, from coordinate 11,232,050 downwards.
TTAATTTAAATCTTAGACGCAGAAGTTTTTAACATATCAACAAATATGGTCGGTAAGTCGTTAGTGTATAATACAAATTTATTAATAACAACTTCATCTGATGATGTAGAATTGAAACGATTGAGAAAAATGATTGCGACCCGGAACGAATGATTAATAGACATGGTGAAAATATGAAAAATATAGTCCTGAATATGGGGTTCTGTATTTTAATTAATTTAAATCTTAGACGCAGAAGTTTTTAACATATCAACAAATATGGTCGGTAAGTCGTTAGTGTATCATACAAATTTATTAATAACAACTTCATCTAATGATGTTAAATTGAAACGATTGAAAAAAAAGGATTGCGACCCGGAAGGAATGATTAATAGACATGGTGAAAATATGAAAAATATGGTCCTGAATATGGGGTTCTGTATTTTAATTAATTTAAATCTTAGACGCAGAAGTTTTTAACATATCAACAAATATGGTCGGTAAGTCGTTAGTGTATCATACAAATTTATTAATAACAACTTCATCTAATGATGTTAAATTGAAACGATTGAGAAAAAGGATTGCGACCCGGAAGGAATGATTAATAGACATGGTGAAAATATGAAAAATATGGTCCTGAATATGGGGTTCTGTATTTTAATTAATTTAAATCTTAGACGCAGAAGTTTTTAACATATCAACAAATATGGTCGGTAAGTCGTTAGTGTATCATACAAATTTATTAATAACAACTTCATCTAATGATGTTAAATTGAAACGATTGAGAAAAAGGATTGCGACCCGGAAGGAATGATTAATAGACATGGTGAAAATATGAAAAATATAGTCCTGAATATGGGGTTCTGTATTTTAATTAATTTAAATCTTAGACGCAGAAGTTTTTAACATATCAACAAATATGGTCGGTAAGTCGTTAGTGTATCATACAAATTTATTAATAACAACTTCATCTAATGATGTTAAATTGAAACGATTGAGAAAAAGGATTGCGACCCGGAAGGAATGATTAATAGACATGGTGAAAATATGAAAAATATGGTCCTGAATATGGGGTTCTGTATTTTAATTAATTTAAATCTTAGACGCAGAAGTTTTTAACATATCAACAAATATGGTCGGTAAGTCGTTAGTGTATAATACAAATTTATTAATAACAACTTCATCTGATGATGTAGAATTGAAACGATTGAGAAAAAGGATTGCGACCCGGAAGGAATGATTAATAGACATGGTGAAAATATGAAAAATATGGTCCTGAATATGGGGTTCTGTATTTTAATTAATTTAAATCTTAGACGCAGAAGTTTTTAACATATCAACAAATATGGTCGGTAAGTCGTTAGTGTATAATACAAATTTATTAATAACAACTTCATCTGATGATGTAGAATTGAAACGATTGAGAAAAAGTATTGCGACCCGGAAGGAATGATTAATAGACATGGTGAAAATATGAAAAATATGGTCCTGAATATGGGGTTCTGTATTTTAATTAATTTAAATCTTAGACGCAGAAGTTTTTAACATATCAACAAATATGGTCGGTAAGTCGTTAGTGTATAATACAAATTTATTAATAACAACTTCATCTAATGATGTAGAATTGAAACGATTGAGAAAAAGGATTGCGACCCGGAAGGAATGATTAATAGACATGTTGAAAATATGAAAAATATAGTCCTGAATATGGGGTTCTGTATTTTAATTAATTTAAATCTTAGACGCAGAAGTTTTTAACATATCAACAAATATGGTCGGTAAGTCGTTAGTGTATAATACAAATTTATTAATAACAACTTCATCTATCGATGTAGAATTGAAACGATTGAGAAAAAGGATTGCGACTCGGAAGGAATGATTAATAGACATGGTGAAAATATGAAAAATATAGTCCTGAATATGGGGTTCTGTATTTTAATTAATTTAAATCTTAGACGCAGAAGTTTTTAACATATCAACAAATATGGTCGGTAAGTCGTTAGTGTATAATACAAATTTATTAATAACAACTTCATCTATCGATGTAGAATTGAAACGATTGAGAAAAAGGATTGCGACCCGGAAGGAATGATTAATAGACATGGTGAAAATATGAAAAATGTAGTCCTGAATATGGGGTTCTGTATTTTAATTAATTTAAATCTTAGACGCAGAAGTTTTTAACATATCAACAAATATGGTCGGTAAGTCGTTAGTGTATAATACAAATTTATTAATAACAACTTCATCTATCGATGTAGAATTGAAACGATTGAGAAAAAAGATTGCGACCCGGAAGGAATGATTAATAGACATGGTGAAAATATGAATAATATAGTCCTGAATATGGGGTTCTGTAATTTAATTAATTTAAATCTTAGACGCAGAAGTTTTTAACATATCAACAAATATGGTCGGTAAGTCGTTAGTGTATAATACAAATTTATTAATAACAACTTTATCTGATGATGTAGAATTGAAACGATTGAGAAAAAGGATTGCGACCCGGAAGGAATGATTAATAGACATGGTGAAAATATGAAAAATATGGTCCTGAATATGGGGTTCTGTATTTTAATTAATTTAAATCTTAGACGCAGAAGTTTTTAACATATCAACAAATATGGTCGGTAAGTCGTTAGTGTATAATACAAATTTATTAATAACAACTTCATCTGATGATGTAGAATTGAAACGATTGAGAAAAAGGATTGCGACCCGGAAGGAATGATTAATAGACATGTTGAAAATATGAAAAATATAGTCCTGAATATGGGGTTCTGTATTTTAATTAATTTAAATCTTAGACGCAGAAGTTTTTAACATATCAACAAATATGGTCGGTAAGTCGTTAGTGTATAATACAAATTTATTAATAACAACTTCATCTATCGATGTAGAATTGAAACGATTGAGAAAAAGGATTGCGACTCGGAAGGAATGATTAATAGACATGGTGAAAATATGAAAAATATAGTCCTGAATATGGGGTTCTGTATTTTAATTAATTTAAATCTTAGACGCAGAAGTTTTTAACATATCAACAAATATGGTCGGTAAGTCGTTAGTGTATAATACAAATTTATTAATAACAACTTCATCTATCGATGTAGAATTGAAACGATTGAGAAAAAGGATTGCGACCCGGAAGGAATGATTAATAGACATGGTGAAAATATGAAAAATATAGTCCTGAATATGGGGTTCTGTATTTTAATTAATTTAAATCTTAGACGCAGAAGTTTTTAACATATCAACAAATATGGTCGGTAAGTCGTTAGTGTATAATACAAATTTATTAATAACAACTTCATCTATCGATGTAGAATTGAAACGATTGAGAAAAAGGATTGCGACCCGGAAGGAATGATTAATAGACATGTTGAAAATATGAAAAATATAGTCCTGAATATGGGGTTCTGTATTTTAATTAATTTAAATCTTAGACGCAGAAGTTTTTAACATATCAACAAATATGGTCGGTAAGTCGTTAGTGTATAATACAAATTTATTAATAACAACTTCATCTATCGATGTAGAATTGAAACGATTGAGAAAAAAGATTGCGACCCGGAAGGAATGATTAATAGACATGGTGAAAATATGAATAATATAGTCCTGAATATGGGGTTCTGTAATTTAATTAATTTAAATCTTAGACGCAGAAGTTTTTAACATATCAACAAATATGGTCGGTAAGTCGTTAGTGTATAATACAAATTTATTAATAACAAATTCATCTAATGATGTAGAATTGAAACGATTGAGAAAAAGGATTGCGGCCCGGAAGGAATGATTAATAGACATGGTGAAAGTATGAAAAATATAGTCCTGAATATGGGGTTCTGTATTTTAATTAATTTAAATCTTAGACGCAGAAGTTTTTAACATATCAACAAATATGGTCGGTAAGTCTTTAGTGTATCATACAAATTTATTAATAACAACTTCAGCTAATGATGTTAAATTGAAACGATTGAGAAAAAGGATTGCGACCCGGAAGGAATGATTAATAGACATGGTGAAAATATGAAAAATATGGTCCTGAATATGGGGTTCTGTATTTTAATTAATTTAAATCTTAGACGCAGAAGTTTTTAACATATCAACAAATATGGTCGGTAAGTCGTTAGTGTATAATACAAATTTATTAATAACAACTTCATCTGATGATGTAGAATTGAAACGATTGAGAAAAAGGATTGCGACCCGGAAGGAATGATTAATAGACATGGTGAAAATATCAAAAATATGGTCCTGAATATGGGGTTCTGTATTTTAATTAATTTAAATCTTAGACGCAGAAGATTTTAACATATCAACAAATATGGTCGGTAAGTCGTTAGTGTATAATACAAATTTATTAATAACAACTTCATCTGATTATGTAGAATTGAAACGATTGAGAAAAAGGATTGCGACCCGGAAGGAATGATTAATAGACATGGTGAAAGTATGAAAAATATAGTCCTGAATATGGGGTTCTGTATTTTAATTAATTTAAATCTTAGACGCAGAAGTTTTTAACATATCAACAAATATGGTCGGTAAGTCGTTAGTGTATAATACAAATTTATTAATAACAACTTCATCTGATGATGTAGAATTGAAACGATTGAGAAAAAGGATTGCGACCCGGAAGGAATGATTAATAGACATGGTGAAAATATGAAAAATATAGTCCTGAATATGGGGTTCTGTATTTTAATTAATTTAAATCTTAGACGCAGAAGTTTTTAACATATCAACAAATATGGTCGGTAAGTCGTTAGTGTATCATACAAATTTATTAATAACAACTTCATCTAATGATGTTAAATTGAAACGATTGAGAAAAAGGATTGCGACTCGGAAGGAATGATTAATAGACATGGTGAAAATATGAAAAATATGGTCCTGAATATGGGGTTCTGTATTTTAATTAATTTAAATCTTAGACGCAGAAGTTTTTAACATATCAACAAATATGGTCGGTAAGTCGTTAGTGTATCATACAAATTTATTAATAACAACTTCATCTAATGATGTTAAATTGAAACGATTGAGAAAAAGGATTGCGACCCGGAAGGAATGATTAATAGACATGGTGAAAATATGAAAAATATGGTCCTGAATATGGGGTTCTGTATTTTAATTAATTTAAATCTTAGACGCAGAAGATTTTAACATATCAACAAATATGGTCGGTAAGTCGTTAGTGTATAATACAAATTTATTAATAACAACTTCATCTGATGATGTAGAATTGAAACGATTGAGAAAAAGGATTGCGACCCGGAAGGAATGATTAATAGACATGTTGAAAATATGAAAAATATAGTCCTGAATATGGGGTTCTGTATTTTAATTAATTTAAATCTTAGACGCAGAAGTTTTTAACATATCAACAAATATGGTCGGTAAGTCGTTAGTGTATAATACAAATTTATTAATAACAACTTCATCTATCGATGTAGAATTGAAACGATTGAGAAAAAGGATTGCGACCCGGAAGGAATGATTAATAGACATGGTGAAAATATGAAAAATATAGTCCTGAATATGGGGTTCTGTATTTTAATTAATTTAAATCTTAGACGCAGAAGTTTTTAACATATCAACAAATATGGTCGGTAAGTCGTTAGTGTATAATACAAATTTATTAATAACAACTTCATCTATCGATGTAGAATTGAAACGATTGAGAAAAAGGATTGCGACCCGGAAGGAATGATTAATAGACATGTTGAAAATATGAAAAATATAGTCCTGAATATGGGGTTCTGTATTTTAATTAATTTAAATCTTAGACGCAGAAGTTTTTAACATATCAACAAATATGGTCGGTAAGTCGTTAGTGTATAATACAAATTTATTAATAACAACTTCATCTATCGATGTAGAATTGAAACGATTGAGAAAAAAGATTGCGACCCGGAAGGAATGATTAATAGACATGGTGAAAATATGAATAATATAGTCCTGAATATGGGGTTCTGTAATTTAATTAATTTAAATCTTAGACGCAGAAGTTTTTAACATATCAACAAATATGGTCGGTAAGTCGTTAGTGTATAATACAAATTTATTAATAACAACTTCATCTATCGATGTAGAATTGAAACGATTGAGAAAAAAGATTGCGACCCGGAAGGAATGATTAATAGACATGGTGAAAATATGAATAATATAGTCCTGAATATGGGGTTCTGTAATTTAATTAATTTAAATCTTAGACGCAGAAGTTTTTAACATATCAACAAATATGGTCGGTAAGTCGTTAGTGTATAATACAAATTTATTAATAACAAATTCATCTAATGATGTAGAATTGAAACGATTGAGAAAAAGGATTGCGGCCCGGAAGGAATGATTAATAGACATGGTGAAAGTATGAAAAATATAGTCCTGAATATGGGGTTCTGTATTTTAATTAATTTAAATCTTAGACGCAGAAGTTTTTAACATATCAACAAATATGGTCGGTAAGTCTTTAGTGTATCATACAAATTTATTAATAACAACTTCAGCTAATGATGTTAAATTGAAACGATTGAGAAAAAGGATTGCGACCCGGAAGGAATGATTAATAGACATGGTGAAAATATGAAAAATATGGTCCTGAATATGGGGTTCTGTATTTTAATTAATTTAAATCTTAGACGCAGAAGTTTTTAACATATCAACAAATATGGTCGGTAAGTCTTTAGTGTATCATACAAATTTATTAATAACAACTTCATCTATCGATGTAGAATTGAAACGATTGAGAAAAAAGATTGCGACCCGGAAGGAATGATTAATAGACATGGTGAAAATATGAATAATATAGTCCTGAATATGGGGTTCTGTAATTTAATTAATTTAAATCTTAGACGCAGAAGTTTTTAACATATCAACAAATATGGTCGGTAAGTCGTTAGTGTATAATACAAATTTATTAATAACAACTTTATCTGATGATGTAGAATTGAAACGATTGAGAAAAAGGATTGCGACCCGGAAGGAATGATTAATAGACATGGTGAAAATATGAAAAATATGGTCCTGAATATGGGGTTCTGTATTTTAATTAATTTAAATCTTAGACGCAGAAGTTTTTAACATATCAACAAATATGGTCGGTAAGTCGTTAGTGTATAATACAAATTTATTAATAACAACTTCATCTGATGATGTAGAATTGAAACGATTGAGAAAAAGGATTGCGACCCGGAAGGAATGATTAATAGACATGTTGAAAATATGAAAAATATAGTCCTGAATATGGGGTTCTGTATTTTAATTAATTTAAATCTTAGACGCAGAAGTTTTTAACATATCAACAAATATGGTCGGTAAGTCGTTAGTGTATAATACAAATTTATTAATAACAACTTCATCTATCGATGTAGAATTGAAACGATTGAGAAAAAGGATTGCGACTCGGAAGGAATGATTAATAGACATGGTGAAAATATGAAAAATATAGTCCTGAATATGGGGTTCTGTATTTTAATTAATTTAAATCTTAGACGCAGAAGTTTTTAACATATCAACAAATATGGTCGGTAAGTCGTTAGTGTATAATACAAATTTATTAATAACAACTTCATCTATCGATGTAGAATTGAAACGATTGAGAAAAAGGATTGCGACCCGGAAGGAATGATTAATAGACATGGTGAAAATATGAAAAATATAGTCCTGAATATGGGGTTCTGTATTTTAATTAATTTAAATCTTAGACGCAGAAGTTTTTAACATATCAACAAATATGGTCGGTAAGTCGTTAGTGTATAATACAAATTTATTAATAACAACTTCATCTATCGATGTAGAATTGAAACGATTGAGAAAAAGGATTGCGACCCGGAAGGAATGATTAATAGACATGTTGAAAATATGAAAAATATAGTCCTGAATATGGGGTTCTGTATTTTAATTAATTTAAATCTTAGACGCAGAAGTTTTTAACATATCAACAAATATGGTCGGTAAGTCGTTAGTGTATAATACAAATTTATTAATAACAACTTCATCTATCGATGTAGAATTGAAACGATTGAGAAAAAAGATTGCGACCCGGAAGGAATGATTAATAGACATGGTGAAAATATGAATAATATAGTCCTGAATATGGGGTTCTGTAATTTAATTAATTTAAATCTTAGACGCAGAAGTTTTTAACATATCAACAAATATGGTCGGTAAGTCGTTAGTGTATAATACAAATTTATTAATAACAAATTCATCTAATGATGTAGAATTGAAACGATTGAGAAAAAGGATTGCGGCCCGGAAGGAATGATTAATAGACATGGTGAAAGTATGAAAAATATAGTCCTGAATATGGGGTTCTGTATTTTAATTAATTTAAATCTTAGACGCAGAAGTTTTTAACATATCAACAAATATGGTCGGTAAGTCTTTAGTGTATCATACAAATTTATTAATAACAACTTCAGCTAATGATGTTAAATTGAAACGATTGAGAAAAAGGATTGCGACCCGGAAGGAATGATTAATAGACATGGTGAAAATATGAAAAATATGGTCCTGAATATGGGGTTCTGTATTTTAATTAATTTAAATCTTAGACGCAGAAGTTTTTAACATATCAACAAATATGGTCGGTAAGTCGTTAGTGTATAATACAAATTTATTAATAACAACTTCATCTGATGATGTAGAATTGAAACGATTGAGAAAAAGGATTGCGACCCGGAAGGAATGATTAATAGACATGGTGAAAATATCAAAAATATGGTCCTGAATATGGGGTTCTGTATTTTAATTAATTTAAATCTTAGACGCAGAAGATTTTAACATATCAACAAATATGGTCGGTAAGTCGTTAGTGTATAATACAAATTTATTAATAACAACTTCATCTGATTATGTAGAATTGAAACGATTGAGAAAAAGGATTGCGACCCGGAAGGAATGATTAATAGACATGGTGAAAGTATGAAAAATATAGTCCTGAATATGGGGTTCTGTATTTTAATTAATTTAAATCTTAGACGCAGAAGTTTTTAACATATCAACAAATATGGTCGGTAAGTCGTTAGTGTATAATACAAATTTATTAATAACAACTTCATCTGATGATGTAGAATTGAAACGATTGAGAAAAAGGATTGCGACCCGGAAGGAATGATTAATAGACATGGTGAAAATATGAAAAATATAGTCCTGAATATGGGGTTCTGTATTTTAATTAATTTAAATCTTAGACGCAGAAGTTTTTAACATATCAACAAATATGGTCGGTAAGTCGTTAGTGTATAATACAAATTTATTAATAACAACTTCATCTATCGATGTAGAATTGAAACGATTGAGAAAAAGGATTGCGACCCGGAAGGAATGATTAATAGACATGGTGAAAATATGAAAAATATAGTCCTGAATATGGGGTTCTGTATTTTAATTAATTTAAATCTTAGACGCAGAAGTTTTTAACATATCAACAAATATGGTCGGTAAGTCGTTAGTGTATAATACAAATTTATTAATAACAACTTCATCTATCGATGTAGAATTGAAACGATTGAGAAAAAGGATTGCGACCCGGAAGGAATGATTAATAGACATGTTGAAAATATGAAAAATATAGTCCTGAATATGGGGTTCTGTATTTTAATTAATTTAAATCTTAGACGCAGAAGTTTTTAACATATCAACAAATATGGTCGGTAAGTCGTTAGTGTATAATACAAATTTATTAATAACAACTTCATCTATCGATGTAGAATTGAAACGATTGAGAAAAAGGATTGCGACCCGGAAGGAATGATTAATAGACATGGTGAAAATATGAAAAATATAGTCCTGAATATGGGGTTCTGTATTTTAATTAATTTAAATCTTAGACGCAGAAGTTTTTAACATATCAACAAATATGGTCGGTAAGTCGTTAGTGTATAATACAAATTTATTAATAACAACTTCATCTATCGATGTAGAATTGAAACGATTGAGAAAAAGGATTGCGACCCGGAAGGAATGATTAATAGACATGTTGAAAATATGAAAAATATAGTCCTGAATATGGGGTTCTGTATTTTAATTAATTTAAATCTTAGACGCAGAAGTTTTTAACATATCAACAAATATGGTCGGTAAGTCGTTAGTGTATAATACAAATTTATTAATAACAACTTCATCTATCGATGTAGAATTGAAACGATTGAGAAAAAAGATTGCGACCCGGAAGGAATGATTAATAGACATGGTGAAAATATGAATAATATAGTCCTGAATATGGGGTTCTGTAATTTAATTAATTTAAATCTTAGACGCAGAAGTTTTTAACATATCAACAAATATGGTCGGTAAGTCGTTAGTGTATAATACAAATTTATTAATAACAACTTCATCTATCGATGTAGAATTGAAACGATTGAGAAAAAAGATTGCGACCCGGAAGGAATGATTAATAGACATGGTGAAAATATGAATAATATAGTCCTGAATATGGGGTTCTGTAATTTAATTAATTTAAATCTTAGACGCAGAAGTTTTTAACATATCAACAAATATGGTCGGTAAGTCGTTAGTGTATCATACAAATTTATTAATAACAACTTCATCTAATGATGTTAAATTGAAACGATTGAGAAAAAGGATTGCGACCCGGAAGGAATGATTAATAGACATGGTGAAAATATGAAAAATATGGTCCTGAATATGGGGTTCTGTATTTTAATTAATTTAAATCTTAGACGCAGAAGATTTTAACATATCAACAAATATGGTCGGTAAGTCGTTAGTGTATAATACAAATTTATTAATAACAACTTCATCTGATGATGTAGAATTGAAACGATTGAGAAAAAGGATTGCGACCCGGAAGGAATGATTAATAGACATGTTGAAAATATGAAAAATATAGTCCTGAATATGGGGTTCTGTATTTTAATTAATTTAAATCTTAGACGCAGAAGTTTTTAACATATCAACAAATATGGTCGGTAAGTCGTTAGTGTATAATACAAATTTATTAATAACAACTTCATCTATCGATGTAGAATTGAAACGATTGAGAAAAAGGATTGCGACCCGGAAGGAATGATTAATAGACATGGTGAAAATATGAAAAATATAGTCCTGAATATGGGGTTCTGTATTTTAATTAATTTAAATCTTAGACGCAGAAGTTTTTAACATATCAACAAATATGGTCGGTAAGTCGTTAGTGTATAATACAAATTTATTAATAACAACTTCATCTATCGATGTAGAATTGAAACGATTGAGAAAAAGGATTGCGACCCGGAAGGAATGATTAATAGACATGTTGAAAATATGAAAAATATAGTCCTGAATATGGGGTTCTGTATTTTAATTAATTTAAATCTTAGACGCAGAAGTTTTTAACATATCAACAAATATGGTCGGTAAGTCGTTAGTGTATAATACAAATTTATTAATAACAACTTCATCTATCGATGTAGAATTGAAACGATTGAGAAAAAAGATTGCGACCCGGAAGGAATGATTAATAGACATGGTGAAAATATGAATAATATAGTCCTGAATATGGGGTTCTGTAATTTAATTAATTTAAATCTTAGACGCAGAAGTTTTTAACATATCAACAAATATGGTCGGTAAGTCGTTAGTGTATAATACAAATTTATTAATAACAACTTCATCTATCGATGTAGAATTGAAACGATTGAGAAAAAAGATTGCGACCCGGAAGGAATGATTAATAGACATGGTGAAAATATGAATAATATAGTCCTGAATATGGGGTTCTGTAATTTAATTAATTTAAATCTTAGACGCAGAAGTTTTTAACATATCAACAAATATGGTCGGTAAGTCGTTAGTGTATAATACAAATTTATTAATAACAAATTCATCTAATGATGTAGAATTGAAACGATTGAGAAAAAGGATTGCGGCCCGGAAGGAATGATTAATAGACATGGTGAAAGTATGAAAAATATAGTCCTGAATATGGGGTTCTGTATTTTAATTAATTTAAATCTTAGACGCAGAAGTTTTTAACATATCAACAAATATGGTCGGTAAGTCTTTAGTGTATCATACAAATTTATTAATAACAACTTCAGCTAATGATGTTAAATTGAAACGATTGAGAAAAAGGATTGCGACCCGGAAGGAATGATTAATAGACATGGTGAAAATATGAAAAATATGGTCCTGAATATGGGGTTCTGTATTTTAATTAATTTAAATCTTAGACGCAGAAGTTTTTAACATATCAACAAATATGGTCGGTAAGTCGTTAGTGTATAATACAAATTTATTAATAACAACTTCATCTGATGATGTAGAATTGAAACGATTGAGAAAAAGGATTGCGACCCGGAAGGAATGATTAATAGACATGGTGAAAATATCAAAAATATGGTCCTGAATATGGGGTTCTGTATTTTAATTAATTTAAATCTTAGACGCAGAAGATTTTAACATATCAACAAATATGGTCGGTAAGTCGTTAGTGTATAATACAAATTTATTAATAACAACTTCATCTGATGATGTAGAATTGAAACGATTGAGAAAAAGGATTGCGACCCGGAAGGAATGATTAATAGACATGGTGAAAGTATGAAAAATATAGTCCTGAATATGGGGTTCTGTATTTTAATTAATTTAAATCTTAGACGCAGAAGTTTTTAACATATCAACAAATATGGTCGGTAAGTCGTTAGTGTATAATACAAATTTATTAATAACAACTTCATCTGATGATGTAGAATTGAAACGATTGAGAAAAAGGATTGCGACCCGGAAGGAATGATTAATAGACATGGTGAAAATATGAAAAATATAGTCCTGAATATGGGGTTCTGTATTTTAATTAATTTAAATCTTAGACGCAGAAGTTTTTAACATATCAACAAATATGGTCGGTAAGTCGTTAGTGTATCATACAAATTTATTAATAACAACTTCATCTAATGATGTTAAATTGAAACGATTGAGAAAAAGGATTGCGACTCGGAAGGAATGATTAATAGACATGGTGAAAATATGAAAAATATGGTCCTGAATATGGGGTTCTGTATTTTAATTAATTTAAATCTTAGACGCAGAAGTTTTTAACATATCAACAAATATGGTCGGTAAGTCGTTAGTGTATCATACAAATTTATTAATAACAACTTCATCTAATGATGTTAAATTGAAACGATTGAGAAAAAGGATTGCGACCCGGAAGGAATGATTAATAGACATGGTGAAAATATGAAAAATATGGTCCTGAATATGGGGTTCTGTATTTTAATTAATTTAAATCTTAGACGCAGAAGATTTTAACATATCAACAAATATGGTCGGTAAGTCGTTAGTGTATAATACAAATTTATTAATAACAACTTCATCTGATGATGTAGAATTGAAACGATTGAGAAAAAGGATTGCGACCCGGAAGGAATGATTAATAGACATGTTGAAAATATGAAAAATATAGTCCTGAATATGGGGTTCTGTATTTTAATTAATTTAAATCTTAGACGCAGAAGTTTTTAACATATCAACAAATATGGTCGGTAAGTCGTTAGTGTATAATACAAATTTATTAATAACAACTTCATCTATCGATGTAGAATTGAAACGATTGAGAAAAAGGATTGCGACTCGGAAGGAATGATTAATAGACATGGTGAAAATATGAAAAATATAGTCCTGAATATGGGGTTCTGTATTTTAATTAATTTAAATCTTAGACGCAGAAGTTTTTAACATATCAACAAATATGGTCGGTAAGTCGTTAGTGTATAATACAAATTTATTAATAACAACTTCATCTATCGATGTAGAATTGAAACGATTGAGAAAAAGGATTGCGACTCGGAAGGAATGATTAATAGACATGGTGAAAATATGAAAAATATAGTCCTGAATATGGGGTTCTGTATTTTAATTAATTTAAATCTTAGACGCAGAAGTTTTTAACATATCAACAAATATGGTCGGTAAGTCGTTAGTGTATAATACAAATTTATTAATAACAACTTCATCTGATGATGTAGAATTGAAACGATTGAGAAAAAGGATTGCGACCCGGAAGGAATGATTAATAGACATGGTGAAAATATGAAAAATATGGTCCTGAATATGGGGTTCTGTATTTTAATTAATTTAAATCTTAGACGCAGAAGTTTTTAACATATCAACAAATATGGTCGGTAAGTCGTTAGTGTATAATACAAATTTATTAATAACAACTTCATCTATCGATGTAGAATTGAAACGATTGAGAAAAAGGATTGCGACCCGGAAGGAATGATTAATAGACATGTTGAAAATATGAAAAATATAGTCCTGAATATGGGGTTCTGTATTTTAATTAATTTAAATCTTAGACGCAGAAGTTTTTAACATATCAACAAATATGGTCGGTAAGTCGTTAGTGTATAATACAAATTTATTAATAACAACTTCATCTGATGATGTAGAATTGAAACGATTGAGAAAAAGGATTGCGACCCGGAAGGAATGATTAATAGACATGGTGAAAATATGAAAAATATAGTCCTGAATATGGGGTTCTGTATTTTAATTAATTTAAATCTTCGACGCAGAAGTTTTTAACATATCAACAAATATGGTCGGTAAGTCGTTAGTGTATCATACAAATTTATTAATAACAACTTCATCTAATGATGTTAAATTGAAACGATTGAGAAAAAGGATTGCGACTCGGAAGGAATGATTAATAGACATGGTGAAAATATGAAAAATATGGTCCTGAATATGGGGTTCTGTATTTTAATTAATTTAAATCTTAGACGCAGAAGTTTTTAACATATCAACAAATATGGTCGGTAAGTCGTTAGTGTATCATACAAATTTATTAATAACAACTTCATCTAATGATGTTAAATTGAAACGATTGAGAAAAAGGATTGCGACCCGGAAGGAATGATTAATAGACATGGTGAAAATATGAAAAATATGGTCCTGAATATGGGGTTCTGTATTTTAATTAATTTAAATCTTAGACGCAGAAGATTTTAACATATCAACAAATATGGTCGGTAAGTCGTTAGTGTATAATACAAATTTATTAATAACAACTTCATCTGATGATGTAGAATTGAAACGATTGAGAAAAAGGATTGCGACCCGGAAGGAATGATTAATAGACATGTTGAAAATATGAAAAATATAGTCCTGAATATGGGGTTCTGTATTTTAATTAATTTAAATCTTAGACGCAGAAGTTTTTAACATATCAACAAATATGGTCGGTAAGTCGTTAGTGTATAATACAAATTTATTAATAACAACTTCATCTATCGATGTAGAATTGAAACGATTGAGAAAAAGGATTGCGACTCGGAAGGAATGATTAATAGACATGGTGAAAATATGAAAAATATAGTCCTGAATATGGGGTTCTGTATTTTAATTAATTTAAATCTTAGACGCAGAAGTTTTTAACATATCAACAAATATGGTCGGTAAGTCGTTAGTGTATAATACAAATTTATTAATAACAACTTCATCTATCGATGTAGAATTGAAACGATTGAGAAAAAGGATTGCGACTCGGAAGGAATGATTAATAGACATGGTGAAAATATGAAAAATATAGTCCTGAATATGGGGTTCTGTATTTTAATTAATTTAAATCTTAGACGCAGAAGTTTTTAACATATCAACAAATATGGTCGGTAAGTCGTTAGTGTATAATACAAATTTATTAATAACAACTTCATCTGATGATGTAGAATTGAAACGATTGAGAAAAAGGATTGCGACCCGGAAGGAATGATTAATAGACATGGTGAAAATATGAAAAATATGGTCCTGAATATGGGGTTCTGTATTTTAATTAATTTAAATCTTAGACGCAGAAGTTTTTAACATATCAACAAATATGGTCGGTAAGTCGTTAGTGTATAATACAAATTTATTAATAACAACTTCATCTATCGATGTAGAATTGAAACGATTGAGAAAAAGGATTGCGACCCGGAAGGAATGATTAATAGACATGTTGAAAATATGAAAAATATAGTCCTGAATATGGGGTTCTGTATTTTAATTAATTTAAATCTTAGACGCAGAAGTTTTTAACATATCAACAAATATGGTCGGTAAGTCGTTAGTGTATAATACAAATTTATTAATAACAACTTCATCTGATGATGTAGAATTGAAACGATTGAGAAAAAGGATTGCGACCCGGAAGGAATGATTAATAGACATGGTGAAAATATGAAAAATATAGTCCTGAATATGGGGTTCTGTATTTTAATTAATTTAAATCTTAGACGCAGAAGTTTTTAACATATCAACAAATATGGTCGGTAAGTCGTTAGTGTATAATACAAATTTATTAATAACAACTTCATCTATCGATGTAGAATTGAAACGATTGAGAAAAAGGATTGCGACCCGGAAGGAATGATTAATAGACATGTTGAAAATATGAAAAATATAGTCCTGAATATGGGGTTCTGTATTTTAATTAATTTAAATCTTAGACGCAGAAGTTTTTAACATATCAACAAATATGGTCGGTAAGTCGTTAGTGTATAATACAAATTTATTAATAACAACTTCATCTATCGATGTAGAATTGAAACGATTGAGAAAAAGGATTGCGACCCGGAAGGAATGATTAATAGACATGGTGAAAATATGAAAAATGTAGTCCTGAATATGGGGTTCTGTATTTTAATTAATTTAAATCTTAGACGCAGAAGTTTTTAACATATCAACAAATATGGTCGGTAAGTCGTTAGTGTATAATACAAATTTATTAATAACAACTTCATCTATCGATGTAGAATTGAAACGATTGAGAAAAAAGATTGCGACCCGGAAGGAATGATTAATAGACATGGTGAAAATATGAATAATATAGTCCTGAATATGGGGTTCTGTAATTTAATTAATTTAAATCTTAGACGCAGAAGTTTTTAACATATCAACAAATATGGTCGGTAAGTCGTTAGTGTATAATACAAATTTATTAATAACAACTTCATCTATCGATGTAGAATTGAAACGATTGAGAAAAAGGATTGCGACCCGGAAGGAATGATTAATAGACATGGTGAAAATATGAATAATATAGTCCTGAATATGGGGTTCTGTAATTTAATTAATTTAAATCTTAGACGCAGAAGTTTTTAACATATCAACAAATATGGTCGGTAAGTCGTTAGTGTATAATACAAATTTATTAATAACAACTTCATCTATCGATGTAGAATTGAAACGATTGAGAAAAAGGATTGCGACCCGGAAGGAATGATTAATAGACATGGTGAAAATATGAAAAATGTAGTCCTGAATATGGGGTTCTGTATTTTAATTAATTTAAATCTTAGACGCAGAAGTTTTTAACATATCAACAAATATGGTCGGTAAGTCGTTAGTGTATAATACAAATTTATTAATAACAACTTCATCTATCGATGTAGAATTGAAACGATTGAGAAAAAAGATTGCGACCCGGAAGGAATGATTAATAGACATGGTGAAAATATGAATAATATAGTCCTGAATATGGGGTTCTGTAATTTAATTAATTTAAATCTTAGACGCAGAAGTTTTTAACATATCAACAAATATGGTCGGTAAGTCGTTAGTGTATAATACAAATTTATTAATAACAACTTCATCTATCGATGTAGAATTGAAACGATTGAGAAAAAAGATTGCGACCCGGAAGGAATGATTAATAGACATGGTGAAAATATGAATAATATAGTCCTGAATATGGGGTTCTGTAATTTAATTAATTTAAATCTTAGACGCAGAAGTTTTTAACATATCAACAAATATGGTCGGTAAGTCGTTAGTGTATAATACAAATTTATTAATAACAACTTCATCTAATGATGTAGAATTGAAACGATTGAGAAAAAGGATTGCGGCCCGGAAGGAATGATTAATAGACATGGTGAAAGTATGAAAAATATAGTCCTGAATATGGGGTTCTGTATTTTAATTAATTTAAATCTTAGACGCAGAAGTTTTTAACATATCAACAAATATGGTCGGTAAGTCTTTAGTGTATCATACAAATTTATTAATAACAACTTCATCTAATGATGTTAAATTGAAACGATTGAGAAAAAGGATTGCGACCCGGAAGGAATGATTAATAGACATGGTGAAAATATGAAAAATATGGTCCTGAATATGGGGTTCTGTATTTTAATTAATTTAAATCTTAGACGCAGAAGTTTTTAACATATCAACAAATATGGTCGGTAAGTCGTTAGTGTATAATACAAATTTATTAATAACAACTTCATCTATCGATGTAGAATTGAAACGATTGAGAAAAAGGATTGCGACCCGGAAGGAATGATTAATAGACATGGTGAAAATATGAAAAATGTAGTCCTGAATATGGGGTTCTGTATTTTAATTAATTTAAATCTTAGACGCAGAAGTTTTTAACATATCAACAAATATGGTCGGTAAGTCGTTAGTGTATAATACAAATTTATTAATAACAACTTCATCTATCGATGTAGAATTGAAACGATTGAGAAAAAAGATTGCGACCCGGAAGGAATGATTAATAGACATGGTGAAAATATGAATAATATAGTCCTGAATATGGGGTTCTGTAATTTAATTAATTTAAATCTTAGACGCAGAAGTTTTTAACATATCAACAAATATGGTCGGTAAGTCGTTAGTGTATAATACAAATTTATTAATAACAACTTCATCTGATGATGTAGAATTGAAACGATTGAGAAAAAGGATTGCGACCCGGAAGGAATGATTAATAGACATGGTGAAAATATGAAAAATATGGTCCTGAATATGGGGTTCTGTATTTTAATTAATTTAAATCTTAGACGCAGAAGTTTTTAACATATCAACAAATATGGTCGGTAAGTCGTTAGTGTATAATACAAATTTATTAATAACAACTTCATCTGATGATGTAGAATTGAAACGATTGAGAAAAAGGATTGCGACCCGGAAGGAATGATTAATAGACATGTTGAAAATATGAAAAATATAGTCCTGAATATGGGGTTCTGTATTTTAATTAATTTAAATCTTAGACGCAGAAGTTTTTAACATATCAACAAATATGGTCGGTAAGTCGTTAGTGTATAATACAAATTTATTAATAACAACTTCATCTATCGATGTAGAATTGAAACGATTGAGAAAAAGGATTGCGACTCGGAAGGAATGATTAATAGACATGGTGAAAATATGAAAAATATAGTCCTGAATATGGGGTTCTGTATTTTAATTAATTTAAATCTTAGACGCAGAAGTTTTTAACATATCAACAAATATGGTCGGTAAGTCGTTAGTGTATAATACAAATTTATTAATAACAACTTCATCTATCGATGTAGAATTGAAACGATTGAGAAAAAGGATTGCGACCCGGAAGGAATGATTAATAGACATGTTGAAAATATGAAAAATATAGTCCTGAATATGGGGTTCTGTATTTTAATTAATTTAAATCTTAGACGCAGAAGTTTTTAACATATCAACAAATATGGTCGGTAAGTCGTTAGTGTATAATACAAATTTATTAATAACAACTTCATCTATCGATGTAGAATTGAAACGATTGAGAAAAAGGATTGCGACCCGGAAGGAATGATTAATAGACATGGTGAAAATATGAAAAATGTAGTCCTGAATATGGGGTTCTGTATTTTAATTAATTTAAATCTTAGACGCAGAAGTTTTTAACATATCAACAAATATGGTCGGTAAGTCGTTAGTGTATAATACAAATTTATTAATAACAACTTCATCTATCGATGTAGAATTGAAACGATTGAGAAAAAAGATTGCGACCCGGAAGGAATGATTAATAGACATGGTGAAAATATGAATAATATAGTCCTGAATATGGGGTTCTGTAATTTAATTAATTTAAATCTTAGACGCAGAAGTTTTTAACATATCAACAAATATGGTCGGTAAGTCGTTAGTGTATAATACAAATTTATTAATAACAACTTCATCTATCGATGTAGAATTGAAACGATTGAGAAAAAAGATTGCGACCCGGAAGGAATGATTAATAGACATGGTGAAAATATGAATAATATAGTCCTGAATATGGGGTTCTGTGATTTAATTAATTTAAATCTTAGACGCAGAAGTTTTTAACATATCAACAAATATGGTCGGTAAGTCGTTAGTGTATAATACAAATTTATTAATAACAAATTCATCTAATGATGTAGAATTGAAACGATTGAGAAAAAGGATTGCGGCCCGGAAGGAATGATTAATAGACATGGTGAAAGTATGAAAAATATAGTCCTGAATATGGGGTTCTGTATTTTAATTAATTTAAATCTTAGACGCAGAAGTTTTTAACATATCAACAAATATGGTCGGTAAGTCTTTAGTGTATCATACAAATTTATTAATAACAACTTCATCTAATGATGTTAAATTGAAACGATTGAGAAAAAGGATTGCGACCCGGAAGGAATGATTAATAGACATGGTGAAAATATGAAAAATATGGTCCTGAATATGGGGTTCTGTATTTTAATTAATTTAAATCTTAGACGCAGAAGTTTTTAACATATCAACAAATATGGTCGGTAAGTCGTTAGTGTATAATACAAATTTATTAATAACAACTTCATCTGATGATGTAGAATTGAAACGATTGAGAAAAAGGATTGCGACCCGGAAGGAATGATTAATAGACATGGTGAAAATATCAAAAATATGGTCCTGAATATGGGGTTCTGTATTTTAATTAATTTAAATCTTAGACGCAGAAGATTTTAACATATCAACAAATATGGTCGGTAAGTCGTTAGTGTATAATACAAATTTATTAATAACAACTTCATCTGATGATGTAGAATTGAAACGATTGAGAAAAAGGATTGCGACCCGGAAGGAATGATTAATAGACATGGTGAAAGTATGAAAAATATAGTCCTGAATATGGGGTTCTGTATTTTAATTAATTTAAATCTTAGACGCAGAAGTTTTTAACATATCAACAAATATGGTCGGTAAGTCGTTAGTGTATAATACAAATTTATTAATAACAACTTCATCTGATGATGTAGAATTGAAACGATTGAGAAAAAGGATTGCGACCCGGAAGGAATGATTAATAGACATGGTGAAAATATGAAAAATATAGTCCTGAATATGGGGTTCTGTATTTTAATTAATTTAAATCTTAGACGCAGAAGTTTTTAACATATCAACAAATATGGTCGGTAAGTCGTTAGTGTATCATACAAATTTATTAATAACAACTTCATCTAATGATGTTAAATTGAAACGATTGAGAAAAAGGATTGCGACTCGGAAGGAATGATTAATAGACATGGTGAAAATATGAAAAATATGGTCCTGAATATGGGGTTCTGTATTTTAATTAATTTAAATCTTAGACGCAGAAGTTTTTAACATATCAACAAATATGGTCGGTAAGTCGTTAGTGTATCATACAAATTTATTAATAACAACTTCATCTAATGATGTTAAATTGAAACGATTGAGAAAAAGGATTGCGACCCGGAAGGAATGATTAATAGACATGGTGAAAATATGAAAAATATGGTCCTGAATATGGGGTTCTGTATTTTAATTAATTTAAATCTTAGACGCAGAAGATTTTAACATATCAACAAATATGGTCGGTAAGTCGTTAGTGTATAATACAAATTTATTAATAACAACTTCATCTGATGATGTAGAATTGAAACGATTGAGAAAAAGGATTGCGACCCGGAAGGAATGATTAATAGACATGTTGAAAATATGAAAAATATAGTCCTGAATATGGGGTTCTGTATTTTAATTAATTTAAATCTTAGACGCAGAAGTTTTTAACATATCAACAAATATGGTCGGTAAGTCGTTAGTGTATAATACAAATTTATTAATAACAACTTCATCTATCGATGTAGAATTGAAACGATTGAGAAAAAGGATTGCGACTCGGAAGGAATGATTAATAGACATGGTGAAAATATGAAAAATATAGTCCTGAATATGGGGTTCTGTATTTTAATTAATTTAAATCTTAGACGCAGAAGTTTTTAACATATCAACAAATATGGTCGGTAAGTCGTTAGTGTATAATACAAATTTATTAATAACAACTTCATCTATCGATGTAGAATTGAAACGATTGAGAAAAAGGATTGCGACTCGGAAGGAATGATTAATAGACATGGTGAAAATATGAAAAATATAGTCCTGAATATGGGGTTCTGTATTTTAATTAATTTAAATCTTAGACGCAGAAGTTTTTAACATATCAACAAATATGGTCGGTAAGTCGTTAGTGTATAATACAAATTTATTAATAACAACTTCATCTGATGATGTAGAATTGAAACGATTGAGAAAAAGGATTGCGACCCGGAAGGAATGATTAATAGACATGGTGAAAATATGAAAAATATGGTCCTGAATATGGGGTTCTGTATTTTAATTAATTTAAATCTTAGACGCAGAAGTTTTTAACATATCAACAAATATGGTCGGTAAGTCGTTAGTGTATAATACAAATTTATTAATAACAACTTCATCTATCGATGTAGAATTGAAACGATTGAGAAAAAGGATTGCGACCCGGAAGGAATGATTAATAGACATGTTGAAAATATGAAAAATATAGTCCTGAATATGGGGTTCTGTATTTTAATTAATTTAAATCTTAGACGCAGAAGTTTTTAACATATCAACAAATATGGTCGGTAAGTCGTTAGTGTATAATACAAATTTATTAATAACAACTTCATCTGATGATGTAGAATTGAAACGATTGAGAAAAAGGATTGCGACCCGGAAGGAATGATTAATAGACATGGTGAAAATATGAAAAATATAGTCCTGAATATGGGGTTCTGTATTTTAATTAATTTAAATCTTAGACGCAGAAGTTTTTAACATATCAACAAATATGGTCGGTAAGTCGTTAGTGTATAATACAAATTTATTAATAACAACTTCATCTGATGATGTAGAATTGAAACGATTGAGAAAAAGGATTGCGACCCGGAAGGAATGATTAATAGACATGGTGAAAATATGAAAAATGTAGTCCTGAATATGGGGTTCTGTATTTTAATTAATTTAAATCTTAGACGCAGAAGTTTTTAACATATCAACAAATATGGTCGGTAAGTCGTTAGTGTATAATACAAATTTATTAATAACAACTTCATCTATCGATGTAGAATTGAAACGATTGAGAAAAAGGATTGCGACCCGGAAGGAATGATTAATAGACATGGTGAAAATATGAAAAATGTAGTCCTGAATATGGGGTTCTGTATTTTAATTAATTTAAATCTTAGACGCAGAAGTTTTTAACATATCAACAAATATGGTCGGTAAGTCGTTAGTGTATAATACAAATTTATTAATAACAACTTCATCTATCGATGTAGAATTGAAACGATTGAGAAAAAAGATTGCGACCCGGAAGGAATGATTAATAGACATGGTGAAAATATGAATAATATAGTCCTGAATATGGGGTTCTGTAATTTAATTAATTTAAATCTTAGACGCAGAAGTTTTTAACATATCAACAAATATGGTCGGTAAGTCGTTAGTGTATAATACAAATTTATTAATAACAACTTCATCTATCGATGTAGAATTGAAACGATTGAGAAAAAAGATTGCGACCCGGAAGGAATGATTAATAGACATGGTGAAAATATGAATAATATAGTCCTGAATATGGGGTTCTGTAATTTAATTAATTTAAATCTTAGACGCAGAAGTTTTTAACATATCAACAAATATGGTCGGTAAGTCGTTAGTGTATAATACAAATTTATTAATAACAACTTCATCTATCGATGTAGAATTGAAACGATTGAGAAAAAGGATTGCGACCCGGAAGGAATGATTAATAGACATGGTGAAAATATGAATAATATAGTCCTGAATATGGGGTTCTGTAATTTAATTAATTTAAATCTTAGACGCAGAAGTTTTTAACATATCAACAAATATGGTCGGTAAGTCGTTAGTGTATAATACAAATTTATTAATAACAACTTCATCTATCGATGTAGAATTGAAACGATTGAGAAAAAGGATTGCGACCCGGAAGGAATGATTAATAGACATGGTGAAAATATGAAAAATGTAGTCCTGAATATGGGGTTCTGTATTTTAATTAATTTAAATCTTAGACGCAGAAGTTTTTAACATATCAACAAATATGGTCGGTAAGTCGTTAGTGTATAATACAAATTTATTAATAACAACTTCATCTATCGATGTAGAATTGAAACGATTGAGAAAAAAGATTGCGACCCGGAAGGAATGATTAATAGACATGGTGAAAATATGAATAATATAGTCCTGAATATGGGGTTCTGTAATTTAATTAATTTAAATCTTAGACGCAGAAGTTTTTAACATATCAACAAATATGGTCGGTAAGTCGTTAGTGTATAATACAAATTTATTAATAACAACTTCATCTATCGATGTAGAATTGAAACGATTGAGAAAAAAGATTGCGACCCGGAAGGAATGATTAATAGACATGGTGAAAATATGAATAATATAGTCCTGAATATGGGGTTCTGTAATTTAATTAATTTAAATCTTAGACGCAGAAGTTTTTAACATATCAACAAATATGGTCGGTAAGTCGTTAGTGTATAATACAAATTTATTAATAACAACTTCATCTAATGATGTAGAATTGAAACGATTGAGAAAAAGGATTGCGGCCCGGAAGGAATGATTAATAGACATGGTGAAAGTATGAAAAATATAGTCCTGAATATGGGGTTCTGTATTTTAATTAATTTAAATCTTAGACGCAGAAGTTTTTAACATATCAACAAAAATGGTCGGTAAGTCTTTAGTGTATCATACAAATTTATTAATAACAACTTCATCTAATGATGTTAAATTGAAACGATTGAGAAAAAGGATTGCGACCCGGAAGGAATGATTAATAGACATGGTGAAAATATGAAAAATATGGTCCTGAATATGGGGTTCTGTATTTTAATTAATTTAAATCTTAGACGCAGAAGTTTTTAACATATCAACAAATATGGTCGGTAAGTCGTTAGTGTATAATACAAATTTATTAATAACAACTTCATCTGATGATGTAGATTTGAAACGATTGAGAAAAAGGATTGCGACCCGGAAGGAATGATTAATAGACATGGTGAAAATATCAAAAATATGGTCCTGAATATGGGGTTCTGTATTTTAATTAATTTAAATCTTAGACGCAGAAGATTTTAACATATCAACAAATATGGTCGGTAAGTCGTTAGTGTATAATACAAATTTATTAATAACAACTTCATCTGATGATGTAGAATTGAAACGATTGAGAAAAAGGATTGCGACCCGGAAGGAATGATTAATAGACATGGTGAAAGTATGAAAAATATAGTCCTGAATATGGGGTTCTGTATTTTAATTAATTTAAATCTTAGACGCAGAAGTTTTTAACATATCAACAAATATGGTCGGTAAGTCGTTAGTGTATAATACAAATTTATTAATAACAACTTCATCTGATGATGTAGAATTGAAACGATTGAGAAAAAGGATTGCGACCCGGAAGGAATGATTAATAGACATGGTGAAAATATGAAAAATATAGTCCTGAATATGGGGTTCTGTATTTTAATTAATTTAAATCTTAGACGCAGAAGTTTTTAACATATCAACAAATATGGTCGGTAAGTCGTTAGTGTATCATACAAATTTATTAATAACAACTTCATCTAATGATGTTAAATTGAAACGATTGAGAAAAAGGATTGCGACCCGGAAGGAATGATTAATAGACATGGTGAAAATATGAAAAATATGGTCCTGAATATGGGGTTCTGTATTTTAATTAATTTAAATCTTAGACGCAGAAGTTTTTAACATATCAACAAATATGGTCGGTAAGTCGTTAGTGTATAATACAAATTTATTAATAACAACTTCATCTGATGATGTAGAATTGAAACGATTGAGAAAAAGGATTGCGACCCGGAAGGAATGATTAATAGACATGGTGAAAATATGAAAAATATAGTCCTGAATATGGGGTTCTGTATTTTAATTAATTTAAATCTTAGACGCAGAAGTTTTTAACATATCAACAAATATGGTCGGTAAGTCGTTAGTGTATCATACAAATTTATTAATAACAACTTCATCTAATGATGTTAAATTGAAACGATTGAGAAAAAGGATTGCGACCCGGAAGGAATGATTAACAGACATGGTGAAAATATGAAAACTATGGTCCTGAATATGGGGTTCTGTATTTTAATTAATTTAAATCTTAGACGCAGAAGTTTTTAACATATCAACAAATATGGTCGGTAAGTCGTTAGTGTATAATACAAATTTATTAATAACAACTTCATCTATCGATGTAGAATTGAAACGATTGAGAAAAAAGATTGCGACCCGGAAGGAATGATTAATAGACATGGTGAAAATATGAATAATATAGTCCTGAATATGGGGTTCTGTAATTTAATTAATTTAAATCTTAGACGCAGAAGTTTTTAACATATCAACAAATATGGTCGGTAAGTCGTTAGTGTATAATACAAATTTATTAATAACAACTTCATCTATCGATGTAGAATTGAAACGATTGAGAAAAAGGATTGCGACCCGGAAGGAATGATTAATAGACATGGTGAAAATATGAATAATATAGTCCTGAATATGGGGTTCTGTAATTTAATTAATTTAAATCTTAGACGCAGAAGTTTTTAACATATCAACAAATATGGTCGGTAAGTCGTTAGTGTATAATACAAATTTATTAATAACAACTTCATCTATCGATGTAGAATTGAAACGATTGAGAAAAAGGATTGCGACCCGGAAGGAATGATTAATAGACATGGTGAAAATATGAAAAATGTAGTCCTGAATATGGGGTTCTGTATTTTAATTAATTTAAATCTTAGACGCAGAAGTTTTTAACATATCAACAAATATGGTCGGTAAGTCGTTAGTGTATAATACAAATTTATTAATAACAACTTCATCTATCGATGTAGAATTGAAACGATTGAGAAAAAAGATTGCGACCCGGAAGGAATGATTAATAGACATGGTGAAAATATGAATAATATAGTCCTGAATATGGGGTTCTGTAATTTAATTAATTTAAATCTTAGACGCAGAAGTTTTTAACATATCAACAAATATGGTCGGTAAGTCGTTAGTGTATAATACAAATTTATTAATAACAACTTCATCTATCGATGTAGAATTGAAACGATTGAGAAAAAAGATTGCGACCCGGAAGGAATGATTAATAGACATGGTGAAAATATGAATAATATAGTCCTGAATATGGGGTTCTGTAATTTAATTAATTTAAATCTTAGACGCAGAAGTTTTTAACATATCAACAAATATGGTCGGTAAGTCGTTAGTGTATAATACAAATTTATTAATAACAACTTCATCTAATGATGTAGAATTGAAACGATTGAGAAAAAGGATTGCGGCCCGGAAGGAATGATTAATAGACATGGTGAAAGTATGAAAAATATAGTCCTGAATATGGGGTTCTGTATTTTAATTAATTTAAATCTTAGACGCAGAAGTTTTTAACATATCAACAAATATGGTCGGTAAGTCGTTAGTGTATAATACAAATTTATTAATAACAACTTCATCTGATGATGTAGAATTGAAACGATTGAGAAAAAGGATTGCGACCCGGAAGGAATGATTAATAGACATGGTGAAAATATCAAAAATATGGTCCTGAATATGGGGTTCTGTATTTTAATTAATTTAAATCTTAGACGCAGAAGATTTTAACATATCAACAAATATGGTCGGTAAGTCGTTAGTGTATAATACAAATTTATTAATAACAACTTCATCTGATGATGTAGAATTGAAACGATTGAGAAAAAGGATTGCGACCCGGAAGGAATGATTAATAGACATGGTGAAAGTATGAAAAATATAGTCCTGAATATGGGGTTCTGTATTTTAATTAATTTAAATCTTAGACGCAGAAGTTTTTAACATATCAACAAATATGGTCGGTAAGTCGTTAGTGTATAATACAAATTTATTAATAACAACTTCATCTGATGATGTAGAATTGAAACGATTGAGAAAAAGGATTGCGACCCGGAAGGAATGATTAATAGACATGGTGAAAATATGAAAAATATAGTCCTGAATATGGGGTTCTGTATTTTAATTAATTTAAATCTTAGACGCAGAAGTTTTTAACATATCAACAAATATGGTCGGTAAGTCGTTAGTGTATCATACAAATTTATTAATAACAACTTCATCTAATGATGTTAAATTGAAACGATTGAGAAAAAGGATTGCGACCCGGAAGGAATGATTAATAGACATGGTGAAAATATGAAAAATATGGTCCTGAATATGGGGTTCTGTATTTTAATTAATTTAAATCTTAGACGCAGAAGTTTTTAACATATCAACAAATATGGTCGGTAAGTCGTTAGTGTATAATACAAATTTATTAATAACAACTTCATCTGATGATGTAGAATTGAAACGATTGAGAAAAAGGATTGCGACCCGGAAGGAATGATTAATAGACATGGTGAAAATATCAAAAATATGGTCCTGAATATGGGGTTCTGTATTTTAATTAATTTAAATCTTAGACGCAGAAGATTTTAACATATCAACAAATATGGTCGGTAAGTCGTTAGTGTATAATACAAATTTATTAATAACAACTTCATCTGATGATGTAGAATTGAAACGATTGAGAAAAAGGATTGCGACCCGGAAGGAATGATTAATAGACATGGTGAAAGTATGAAAAATATAGTCCTGAATATGGGGTTCTGTATTTTAATTAATTTAAATCTTAGACGCAGAAGTTTTTAACATATCAACAAATATGGTCGGTAAGTCGTTAGTGTATAATACAAATTTATTAATAACAACTTCATCTGATGATGTAGAATTGAAACGATTGAGAAAAAGGATTGCGACCCGGAAGGAATGATTAATAGACATGGTGAAAATATGAAAAATATAGTCCTGAATATGGGGTTCTGTATTTTAATTAATTTAAATCTTAGACGCAGAAGTTTTTAACATATCAACAAATATGGTCGGTAAGTCGTTAGTGTATCATACAAATTTATTAATAACAACTTCATCTAATGATGTTAAATTGAAACGATTGAGAAAAAGGATTGCGACTCGGAAGGAATGATTAATAGACATGGTGAAAATATGAAAAATATGGTCCTGAATATGGGGTTCTGTATTTTAATTAATTTAAATCTTAGACGCAGAAGTTTTTAACATATCAACAAATATGGTCGGTAAGTCGTTAGTGTATCATACAAATTTATTAATAACAACTTCATCTAATGATGTTAAATTGAAACGATTGAGAAAAAGGATTGCGACCCGGAAGGAATGATTAATAGACATGGTGAAAATATGAAAAATATGGTCCTGAATATGGGGTTCTGTATTTTAATTAATTTAAATCTTAGACGCAGAAGATTTTAACATATCAACAAATATGGTCGGTAAGTCGTTAGTGTATAATACAAATTTATTAATAACAACTTCATCTGATGATGTAGAATTGAAACGATTGAGAAAAAGGATTGCGACCCGGAAGGAATGATTAATAGACATGTTGAAAATATGAAAAATATAGTCCTGAATATGGGGTTCTGTATTTTAATTAATTTAAATCTTAGACGCAGAAGTTTTTAACATATCAACAAATATGGTCGGTAAGTCGTTAGTGTATAATACAAATTTATTAATAACAACTTCATCTATCGATGTAGAATTGAAACGATTGAGAAAAAGGATTGCGACTCGGAAGGAATGATTAATAGACATGGTGAAAATATGAAAAATATAGTCCTGAATATGGGGTTCTGTATTTTAATTAATTTAAATCTTAGACGCAGAAGTTTTTAACATATCAACAAATATGGTCGGTAAGTCGTTAGTGTATAATACAAATTTATTAATAACAACTTCATCTATCGATGTAGAATTGAAACGATTGAGAAAAAGGATTGCGACTCGGAAGGAATGATTAATAGACATGGTGAAAATATGAAAAATATAGTCCTGAATATGGGGTTCTGTATTTTAATTAATTTAAATCTTAGACGCAGAAGTTTTTAACATATCAACAAATATGGTCGGTAAGTCGTTAGTGTATAATACAAATTTATTAATAACAACTTCATCTGATGATGTAGAATTGAAACGATTGAGAAAAAGGATTGCGACCCGGAAGGAATGATTAATAGACATGGTGAAAATATGAAAAATATGGTCCTGAATATGGGGTTCTGTATTTTAATTAATTTAAATCTTAGACGCAGAAGTTTTTAACATATCAACAAATATGGTCGGTAAGTCGTTAGTGTATAATACAAATTTATTAATAACAACTTCATCTATCGATGTAGAATTGAAACGATTGAGAAAAAGGATTGCGACCCGGAAGGAATGATTAATAGACATGTTGAAAATATGAAAAATATAGTCCTGAATATGGGGTTCTGTATTTTAATTAATTTAAATCTTAGACGCAGAAGTTTTTAACATATCAACAAATATGGTCGGTAAGTCGTTAGTGTATAATACAAATTTATTAATAACAACTTCATCTGATGATGTAGAATTGAAACGATTGAGAAAAAGGATTGCGACCCGGAAGGAATGATTAATAGACATGGTGAAAATATGAAAAATATAGTCCTGAATATGGGGTTCTGTATTTTAATTAATTTAAATCTTAGACGCAGAAGTTTTTAACATATCAACAAATATGGTCGGTAAGTCGTTAGTGTATAATACAAATTTATTAATAACAACTTCATCTATCGATGTAGAATTGAAACGATTGAGAAAAAGGATTGCGACCCGGAAGGAATGATTAATAGACATGGTGAAAATATGAAAAATGTAGTCCTGAATATGGGGTTCTGTATTTTAATTAATTTAAATCTTAAACGCAGAAGTTTTTAACATATCAACAAATATGGTCGGTAAGTCGTTAGTGTATAATACAAATTTATTAATAACAACTTCATCTATCGATGTAGAATTGAAACGATTGAGAAAAAAGATTGCGACCCGGAAGGAATGATTAATAGACATGGTGAAAATATGAATAATATAGTCCTGAATATGGGGTTCTGTAATTTAATTAATTTAAATCTTAGACGCAGAAGTTTTTAACATATCAACAAATATGGTCGGTAAGTCGTTAGTGTATAATACAAATTTATTAATAACAACTTCATCTATCGATGTAGAATTGAAACGATTGAGAAAAAAGATTGCGACCCGGAAGGAATGATTAATAGACATGGTGAAAATATGAAAAATATAGTCCTGAATATGGGGTTCTGTATTTTAATTAATTTAAATCTTAGACGCAGAAGTTTTTAACATATCAACAAATATGGTCGGTAAGTCGTTAGTGTATCATACAAATTTATTAATAACAACTTCATCTAATGATGTTAAATTGAAACGATTGAGAAAAAGGATTGCGACTCGGAAGGAATGATTAATAGACATGGTGAAAATATGAAAAATATGGTCCTGAATATGGGGTTCTGTATTTTAATTAATTTAAATCTTAGACGCAGAAGTTTTTAACATATCAACAAATATGGTCGGTAAGTCGTTAGTGTATCATACAAATTTATTAATAACAACTTCATCTAATGATGTTAAATTGAAACGATTGAGAAAAAGGATTGCGACCCGGAAGGAATGATTAATAGACATGGTGAAAATATGAAAAATATGGTCCTGAATATGGGGTTCTGTATTTTAATTAATTTAAATCTTAGACGCAGAAGATTTTAACATATCAACAAATATGGTCGGTAAGTCGTTAGTGTATAATACAAATTTATTAATAACAACTTCATCTGATGATGTAGAATTGAAACGATTGAGAAAAAGGATTGCGACCCGGAAGGAATGATTAATAGACATGTTGAAAATATGAAAAATATAGTCCTGAATATGGGGTTCTGTATTTTAATTAATTTAAATCTTAGACGCAGAAGTTTTTAACATATCAACAAATATGGTCGGTAAGTCGTTAGTGTATAATACAAATTTATTAATAACAACTTCATCTATCGATGTAGAATTGAAACGATTGAGAAAAAGGATTGCGACTCGGAAGGAATGATTAATAGACATGGTGAAAATATGAAAAATATAGTCCTGAATATGGGGTTCTGTATTTTAATTAATTTAAATCTTAGACGCAGAAGTTTTTAACATATCAACAAATATGGTCGGTAAGTCGTTAGTGTATAATACAAATTTATTAATAACAACTTCATCTATCGATGTAGAATTGAAACGATTGAGAAAAAGGATTGCGACTCGGAAGGAATGATTAATAGACATGGTGAAAATATGAAAAATATAGTCCTGAATATGGGGTTCTGTATTTTAATTAATTTAAATCTTAGACGCAGAAGTTTTTAACATATCAACAAATATGGTCGGTAAGTCGTTAGTGTATAATACAAATTTATTAATAACAACTTCATCTGATGATGTAGAATTGAAACGATTGAGAAAAAGGATTGCGACCCGGAAGGAATGATTAATAGACATGGTGAAAATATGAAAAATATGGTCCTGAATATGGGGTTCTGTATTTTAATTAATTTAAATCTTAGACGCAGAAGTTTTTAACATATCAACAAATATGGTCGGTAAGTCGTTAGTGTATAATACAAATTTATTAATAACAACTTCATCTATCGATGTAGAATTGAAACGATTGAGAAAAAGGATTGCGACCCGGAAGGAATGATTAATAGACATGTTGAAAATATGAAAAATATAGTCCTGAATATGGGGTTCTGTATTTTAATTAATTTAAATCTTAGACGCAGAAGTTTTTAACATATCAACAAATATGGTCGGTAAGTCGTTAGTGTATAATACAAATTTATTAATAACAACTTCATCTGATGATGTAGAATTGAAACGATTGAGAAAAAGGATTGCGACCCGGAAGGAATGATTAATAGACATGGTGAAAATATGAAAAATATAGTCCTGAATATGGGGTTCTGTATTTTAATTAATTTAAATCTTAGACGCAGAAGTTTTTAACATATCAACAAATATGGTCGGTAAGTCGTTAGTGTATAATACAAATTTATTAATAACAACTTCATCTATCGATGTAGAATTGAAACGATTGAGAAAAAGGATTGCGACCCGGAAGGAATGATTAATAGACATGGTGAAAATATGAAAAATGTAGTCCTGAATATGGGGTTCTGTATTTTAATTAATTTAAATCTTAAACGCAGAAGTTTTTAACATATCAACAAATATGGTCGGTAAGTCGTTAGTGTATAATACAAATTTATTAATAACAACTTCATCTATCGATGTAGAATTGAAACGATTGAGAAAAAAGATTGCGACCCGGAAGGAATGATTAATAGACATGGTGAAAATATGAATAATATAGTCCTGAATATGGGGTTCTGTAATTTAATTAATTTAAATCTTAGACGCAGAAGTTTTTAACATATCAACAAATATGGTCGGTAAGTCGTTAGTGTATAATACAAATTTATTAATAACAACTTCATCTATCGATGTAGAATTGAAACGATTGAGAAAAAAGATTGCGACCCGGAAGGAATGATTAATAGACATGGTGAAAATATGAATAATATAGTCCTGAATATGGGGTTCTGTAATTTAATTAATTTAAATCTTAGACGCAGAAGTTTTTAACATATCAACAAATATGGTCGGTAAGTCGTTAGTGTATAATACAAATTTATTAATAACAACTTCATCTATCGATGTAGAATTGAAACGATTGAGAAAAAGGATTGCGACCCGGAAGGAATGATTAATAGACATGGTGAAAATATGAATAATATAGTCCTGAATATGGGGTTCTGTAATTTAATTAATTTAAATCTTAGACGCAGAAGTTTTTAACATATCAACAAATATGGTCGGTAAGTCGTTAGTGTATAATACAAATTTATTAATAACAACTTCATCTATCGATGTAGAATTGAAACGATTGAGAAAAAGGATTGCGACCCGGAAGGAATGATTAATAGACATGGTGAAAATATGAAAAATGTAGTCCTGAATATGGGGTTCTGTATTTTAATTAATTTAAATCTTAGACGCAGAAGTTTTTAACATATCAACAAATATGGTCGGTAAGTCGTTAGTGTATAATACAAATTTATTAATAACAACTTCATCTATCGATGTAGAATTGAAACGATTGAGAAAAAAGATTGCGACCCGGAAGGAATGATTAATAGACATGGTGAAAATATGAATAATATAGTCCTGAATATGGGGTTCTGTAATTTAATTAATTTAAATCTTAGACGCAGAAGTTTTTAACATATCAACAAATATGGTCGGTAAGTCGTTAGTGTATAATACAAATTTATTAATAACAACTTCATCTATCGATGTAGAATTGAAACGATTGAGAAAAAAGATTGCGACCCGGAAGGAATGATTAATAGACATGGTGAAAATATGAATAATATAGTCCTGAATATGGGGTTCTGTAATTTAATTAATTTAAATCTTAGACGCAGAAGTTTTTAACATATCAACAAATATGGTCGGTAAGTCGTTAGTGTATAATACAAATTTATTAATAACAACTTCATCTAATGATGTAGAATTGAAACGATTGAGAAAAAGGATTGCGGCCCGGAAGGAATGATTAATAGACATGGTGAAAGTATGAAAAATATAGTCCTGAATATGGGGTTCTGTATTTTAATTAATTTAAATCTTAGACGCAGAAGTTTTTAACATATCAACAAAAATGGTCGGTAAGTCTTTAGTGTATCATACAAATTTATTAATAACAACTTCATCTAATGATGTTAAATTGAAACGATTGAGAAAAAGGATTGCGACCCGGAAGGAATGATTAATAGACATGGTGAAAATATGAAAAATATGGTCCTGAATATGGGGTTCTGTATTTTAATTAATTTAAATCTTAGACGCAGAAGTTTTTAACATATCAACAAATATGGTCGGTAAGTCGTTAGTGTATAATACAAATTTATTAATAACAACTTCATCTGATGATGTAGATTTGAAACGATTGAGAAAAAGGATTGCGACCCGGAAGGAATGATTAATAGACATGGTGAAAATATCAAAAATATGGTCCTGAATATGGGGTTCTGTATTTTAATTAATTTAAATCTTAGACGCAGAAGATTTTAACATATCAACAAATATGGTCGGTAAGTCGTTAGTGTATAATACAAATTTATTAATAACAACTTCATCTGATGATGTAGAATTGAAACGATTGAGAAAAAGGATTGCGACCCGGAAGGAATGATTAATAGACATGGTGAAAGTATGAAAAATATAGTCCTGAATATGGGGTTCTGTATTTTAATTAATTTAAATCTTAGACGCAGAAGTTTTTAACATATCAACAAATATGGTCGGTAAGTCGTTAGTGTATAATACAAATTTATTAATAACAACTTCATCTGATGATGTAGAATTGAAACGATTGAGAAAAAGGATTGCGACCCGGAAGGAATGATTAATAGACATGGTGAAAATATGAAAAATATAGTCCTGAATATGGGGTTCTGTATTTTAATTAATTTAAATCTTAGACGCAGAAGTTTTTAACATATCAACAAATATGGTCGGTAAGTCGTTAGTGTATCATACAAATTTATTAATAACAACTTCATCTAATGATGTTAAATTGAAACGATTGAGAAAAAGGATTGCGACCCGGAAGGAATGATTAATAGACATGGTGAAAATATGAAAAATATGGTCCTGAATATGGGGTTCTGTATTTTAATTAATTTAAATCTTAGACGCAGAAGTTTTTAACATATCAACAAATATGGTCGGTAAGTCGTTAGTGTATAATACAAATTTATTAATAACAACTTCATCTGATGATGTAGAATTGAAACGATTGAGAAAAAGGATTGCGACCCGGAAGGAATGATTAATAGACATGGTGAAAATATGAAAAATATAGTCCTGAATATGGGGTTCTGTATTTTAATTAATTTAAATCTTAGACGCAGAAGTTTTTAACATATCAACAAATATGGTCGGTAAGTCGTTAGTGTATCATACAAATTTATTAATAACAACTTCATCTAATGATGTTAAATTGAAACGATTGAGAAAAAGGATTGCGACCCGGAAGGAATGATTAACAGACATGGTGAAAATATGAAAAATATGGTCCTGAATATGGGGTTCTGTATTTTAATTAATTTAAATCTTAGACGCAGAAGTTTTTAACATATCAACAAATATGGTCGGTAAGTCGTTAGTGTATAATACAAATTTATTAATAACAACTTCATCTATCGATGTAGAATTGAAACGATTGAGAAAAAAGATTGCGACCCGGAAGGAATGATTAATAGACATGGTGAAAATATGAATAATATAGTCCTGAATATGGGGTTCTGTAATTTAATTAATTTAAATCTTAGACGCAGAAGTTTTTAACATATCAACAAATATGGTCGGTAAGTCGTTAGTGTATAATACAAATTTATTAATAACAACTTCATCTATCGATGTAGAATTGAAACGATTGAGAAAAAGGATTGCGACCCGGAAGGAATGATTAATAGACATGGTGAAAATATGAATAATATAGTCCTGAATATGGGGTTCTGTAATTTAATTAATTTAAATCTTAGACGCAGAAGTTTTTAACATATCAACAAATATGGTCGGTAAGTCGTTAGTGTATAATACAAATTTATTAATAACAACTTCATCTATCGATGTAGAATTGAAACGATTGAGAAAAAGGATTGCGACCCGGAAGGAATGATTAATAGACATGGTGAAAATATGAAAAATGTAGTCCTGAATATGGGGTTCTGTATTTTAATTAATTTAAATCTTAGACGCAGAAGTTTTTAACATATCAACAAATATGGTCGGTAAGTCGTTAGTGTATAATACAAATTTATTAATAACAACTTCATCTATCGATGTAGAATTGAAACGATTGAGAAAAAAGATTGCGACCCGGAAGGAATGATTAATAGACATGGTGAAAATATGAATAATATAGTCCTGAATATGGGGTTCTGTAATTTAATTAATTTAAATCTTAGACGCAGAAGTTTTTAACATATCAACAAATATGGTCGGTAAGTCGTTAGTGTATAATACAAATTTATTAATAACAACTTCATCTATCGATGTAGAATTGAAACGATTGAGAAAAAAGATTGCGACCCGGAAGGAATGATTAATAGACATGGTGAAAATATGAATAATATAGTCCTGAATATGGGGTTCTGTAATTTAATTAATTTAAATCTTAGACGCAGAAGTTTTTAACATATCAACAAATATGGTCGGTAAGTCGTTAGTGTATAATACAAATTTATTAATAACAACTTCATCTAATGATGTAGAATTGAAACGATTGAGAAAAAGGATTGCGGCCCGGAAGGCATGATTAATAGACATGGTGAAAGTATGAAAAATATAGTCCTGAATATGGGGTTCTGTATTTTAATTAATTTAAATCTTAGACGCAGAAGTTTTTAACATATCAACAAATATGGTCGGTAAGTCGTTAGTGTATAATACAAATTTATTAATAACAACTTCATCTGATGATGTAGAATTGAAACGATTGAGAAAAAGGATTGCGACCCGGAAGGAATGATTAATAGACATGGTGAAAATATCAAAAATATGGTCCTGAATATGGGGTTCTGTATTTTAATTAATTTAAATCTTAGACGCAGAAGATTTTAACATATCAACAAATATGGTCGGTAAGTCGTTAGTGTATAATACAAATTTATTAATAACAACTTCATCTGATGATGTAGAATTGAAACGATTGAGAAAAAGGATTGCGACCCGGAAGGAATGATTAATAGACATGGTGAAAGTATGAAAAATATAGTCCTGAATATGGGGTTCTGTATTTTAATTAATTTAAATCTTAGACGCAGAAGTTTTTAACATATCAACAAATATGGTCGGTAAGTCGTTAGTGTATAATACAAATTTATTAATAACAACTTCATCTGATGATGTAGAATTGAAACGATTGAGAAAAAGGATTGCGACCCGGAAGGAATGATTAATAGACATGGTGAAAATATGAAAAATATAGTCCTGAATATGGGGTTCTGTATTTTAATTAATTTAAATCTTAGACGCAGAAGTTTTTAACATATCAACAAATATGGTCGGTAAGTCGTTAGTGTATCATACAAATTTATTAATAACAACTTCATCTAATGATGTTAAATTGAAACGATTGAGAAAAAGGATTGCGACCCGGAAGGAATGATTAATAGACATGGTGAAAATATGAAAAATATGGTCCTGAATATGGGGTTCTGTATTTTAATTAATTTAAATCTTAGACGCAGAAGTTTTTAACATATCAACAAATATGGTCGGTAAGTCGTTAGTGTATAATACAAATTTATTAATAACAACTTCATCTGATGATGTAGAATTGAAACGATTGAGAAAAAGGATTGCGACCCGGAAGGAATGATTAATAGACATGGTGAAAATATGAAAAATATAGTCCTGAATATGGGGTTCTGTATTTTAATTAATTTAAATCTTAGACGCAGAAGTTTTTAACATATCAACAAATATGGTCGGTAAGTCGTTAGTGTATCATACAAATTTATTAATAACAACTTCATCTAATGATGTTAAATTGAAACGATTGAGAAAAAGGATTGCGACCCGGAAGGAATGATTAACAGACATGGTGAAAATATGAAAAATATGGTCCTGAATATGGGGTTCTGTATTTTAATTAATTTAAATCTTAGACGCAGAAGTTTTTAACATATCAACAAATATGGTCGGTAAGTCGTTAGTGTATAATACAAATTTATTAATAACAACTTCATCTAATGATGTAGAATTGAAACGATTGAGAAAAAGGATTGCGGCCCGGAAGGAATGATTAATAGACATGGTGAAAGTATGAAAAATATAGTCCTGAATATGGGGTTCTGTATTTTAATTAATTTAAATCTTAGACGCAGAAGTTTTTAACATATCAACAAATATGGTCGGTAAGTCTTTAGTGTATCATACAAATTTATTAATAACAACTTCATCTAATGATGTTAAATTGAAACGATTGAGAAAAAGGATTGCGACCCGGAAGGAATGATTAATAGACATGGTGAAAATATGAAAAATATGGTCCTGAATATGGGGTTCTGTATTTTAATTAATTTAAATCTTAGACGCAGAAGTTTTTAACATATCAACAAATATGGTCGGTAAGTCGTTAGTGTATAATACAAATTTATTAATAACAACTTCATCTGATGATGTAGAATTGAAACGATTGAGAAAAAGGATTGCGACCCGGAAGGAATGATTAATAGACATGGTGAAAATATCAAAAATATGGTCCTGAATATGGGGTTCTGTATTTTAATTAATTTAAATCTTAGACGCAGAAGATTTTAACATATCAACAAATATGGTCGGTAAGTCGTTAGTGTATAATACAAATTTATTAATAACAACTTCATCTGATGATGTAGAATTGAAACGATTGAGAAAAAGGATTGCGACCCGGAAGGAATGATTAATAGACATGGTGAAAGTATGAAAAATATAGTCCTGAATATGGGGTTCTGTATTTTAATTAATTTAAATCTTAGACGCAGAAGTTTTTAACATATCAACAAATATGGTCGGTAAGTCGTTAGTGTATAATACAAATTTATTAATAACAACTTCATCTGATGATGTAGAATTGAAACGATTGAGAAAAAGGATTGCGACCCGGAAGGAATGATTAATAGACATGGTGAAAATATGAAAAATATAGTCCTGAATATGGGGTTCTGTATTTTAATTAATTTAAATCTTAGACGCAGAAGTTTTTAACATATCAACAAATATGGTCGGTAAGTCGTTAGTGTATCATACAAATTTATTAATAACAACTTCATCTAATGATGTTAAATTGAAACGATTGAGAAAAAGGATTGCGACCCGGAAGGAATGATTAATAGACATGGTGAAAATATGAATAATATAGTCCTGAATATGGGGTTCTGTAATTTAATTAATTTAAATCTTAGACGCAGAAGTTTTTAACATATCAACAAATATGGTCGGTAAGTCGTTAGTGTATAATACAAATTTATTAATAACAACTTCATCTAATGATGTAGAATTGAAACGATTGAGAAAAAGGATTGCGGCCCGGAAGGAATGATTAATAGACATGGTGAAAGTATGAAAAATATAGTC
Source organism: Dascillus cervinus (assembly GCA_949768715.1). Lineage (NCBI taxonomy): Eukaryota > Metazoa > Arthropoda > Insecta > Coleoptera > Dascillidae > Dascillus > Dascillus cervinus. The sequence goes on along the minus strand of OX458316.1, from coordinate 11,191,817 downwards.
CTGAATATGGGGTTCTGTATTTTAATTAATTTAAATCTTAGACGCAGAAGTTTTTAACATATCAACAAATATGGTCGGTAAGTCTTTAGTGTATCATACAAATTTATTAATAACAACTTCATCTAATGATGTTAAATTGAAACGATTGAGAAAAAGGATTGCGACCCGGAAGGAATGATTAATAGACATGGTGAAAATATGAAAAATATGGTCCTGAATATGGGGTTCTGTATTTTAATTAATTTAAATCTTAGACGCAGAAGTTTTTAACATATCAACAAATATGGTCGGTAAGTCGTTAGTGTATAATACAAATTTATTAATAACAACTTCATCTATCGATGTAGAATTGAAACGATTGAGAAAAAGGATTGCGACCCGGAAGGAATGATTAATAGACATGGTGAAAATATGAAAAATATAGTCCTGAATATGGGGTTCTGTATTTTAATTAATTTAAATCTTAGACGCAGAAGTTTTTAACATATCAACAAATATGGTCGGTAAGTCGTTAGTGTATAATACAAATTTATTAATAACAACTTCATCTATCGATGTAGAATTGAAACGATTGAGAAAAAGGATTGCGACCCGGAAGGAATGATTAATAGACATGGTGAAAATATGAAAAATATAGTCCTGAATATGGGGTTCTGTATTTTAATTAATTTAAATCTTAGACGCAGAAGTTTTTAACATATCAACAAATATGGTCGGTAAGTCGTTAGTGTATAATACAAATTTATTAATAACAACTTCATCTATCGATGTAGAATTGAAACGATTGAGAAAAAGGATTGCGACCCGGAAGGAATGATTAATAGACATGTTGAAAATATGAAAAATATAGTCCTGAATATGGGGTTCTGTATTTTAATTAATTTAAATCTTAGACGCAGAAGTTTTTAACATATCAACAAATATGGTCGGTAAGTCGTTAGTGTATAATACAAATTTATTAATAACAACTTCATCTATCGATGTAGAATTGAAACGATTGAGAAAAAAGATTGCGACCCGGAAGGAATGATTAATAGACATGGTGAAAATATGAATAATATAGTCCTGAATATGGGGTTCTGTAATTTAATTAATTTAAATCTTAGACGAAGAAGTTTTTAACATATCAACAAATATGGTCGGTAAGTCGTTAGTGTATAATACAAATTTATTAATAACAACTTCATCTATCGATGTAGAATTGAAACGATTGAGAAAAAAGATTGCGACCCGGAAGGAATGATTAATAGACATGGTGAAAATATGAATAATATAGTCCTGAATATGGGGTTCTGTAATTTAATTAATTTAAATCTTAGACGCAGAAGTTTTTAACATATCAACAAATATGGTCGGTAAGTCGTTAGTGTATCATACAAATTTATTAATAACAACTTCATCTAATGATGTTAAATTGAAACGATTGAGAAAAAGGATTGCGACCGGGAAGGAATGATTAATAGACATGGTGAAAATATGAAAAATATGGTCCTGAATATGGGGTTCTGTATTTTAATTAATTTAAATCTTAGACGCAGAAGTTTTTAACATATCAACAAATATGGTCGGTAAGTCGTTAGTGTATAATACAAATTTATTACTAACAACTTCATCTGATGATGTAGAATTGAAACGATTGAGAAAAAGGATTGCGACCCGGAAGGAATGATTAATAGACATGGTGAAAATATGAAAAATATGGTCCTGAATATGGGGTTCTGTATTTTAATTAATTTAAATCTTAGACGCAGAAGTTTTTAACATATCAACAAATATGGTCGGTAAGTCGTTAGTGTATAATACAAATTTATTAATAACAACTTCATCTGATGATGTAGAATTGAAACGATTGAGAAAAAGTATTGCGACCCGGAAGGAATGATTAATAGACATGGTGAAAATATGAAAAATATGGTCCTGAATATGGGGTTCTGTATTTTAATTAATTTAAATCTTAGACGCAGAAGTTTTTAACATATCAACAAATATGGTCGGTAAGTCGTTAGTGTATAATACAAATTTATTAATAACAACTTCATCTAATGATGTAGAATTGAAACGATTGAGAAAAAGGATTGCGACCCGGAAGGAATGATTAATAGACATGGTGAAAATATGAAAAATATAGTCCTGAATATGGGGTTCTGTATTTTAATTAATTTAAATCTTAGACGCAGAAGTTTTTAACATATCAACAAATATGGTCGGTAAGTCGTTAGTGTATAATACAAATTTATTAATAACAACTTCATCTCATGATGTAGAATTGAAACGATTGAGAAAAAGGATTGCGACCCGGAAGGAATGATTAATAGACATGGTGAAAATAGGAAAAATATAGTCCTGAATATGGGGTTCTGTAATTTAATTCATTTAAATCTTAGACGCAGAAGTTTTTAACATATCAACAAATATGGTCGGTAAGTCGTTAGTGTATAATACAAATTTATTAATAACAACTTCATCTATCTATGTAGAATTGAAACGATTGAGAAAAAGGATTGCGACCCGGAAGGAATGATTAATAGACATGGTGAAAATATGAATAATATAGTCCTGAATATGGGGTTCTGTAATTTAATTAATTTAAATCTTAGACGCAGAAGTTTTTAACATATCAACAAATATGGTCGGTAAGTCGTTAGTGTATAATACAAATTTATTAATAACAACTTCATCTGATGATGTAGAATTGAAACGATTGAGAAAAAGGATTGCGACCCGGAAGGAATGATTAATAGACATGGTGAAAATATCAAAAATATGGTCCTGAATATGGGGTTCTTTATTTTAATTAATTTAAATCTTAGACGCAGAAGATTTTAACATATCAACAAATATGGTCGGTAAGTCGTTAGTGTATAATACAAATTTATTCATAACAACTTCATCTGATGATGTAGAATTGAAACGATTGAGAAAAAGGATTGCGACCCGGAAGGAATGATTAATAGACATGGTGAAAGTATGAAAAATATAGTCCTGAATATGGGGTTCTGTATTTTAATTAATTTAAATCTTAGACGCAGAAGTTTTTAACATATCAACAAATATGGTCGGTAAGTCGTTAGTGTATAATACAAATTTATTAATAACAACTTCATCTGATGATGTAGAATTGAAACGATTGAGAAAAAGGATTGCGACCCGGAAGGAATCATTAATAGACATGGTGAAAATATGAAAAATATAGTCCTGAATATGGGGTTCTGTATTTTAATTAATTTAAATCTTAGACGCAGAAGTTTTTAACATATCAACAAATATGGTCGGTAAGTCGTTAGTGTATAATACAAATTTATTAATAACAACTTCATCTGATGATGTAGAATTGAAACGATTGAGAAAAAGGATTGCGACCCGGAAGGAATGATTAATAGACATGGTGAAAATATGAAAAATATAGTCCTGAATATGGGGTTCTGTATTTTAATTAATTTAAATCTTAGACGCAGAAGTTTTTAACATATCAACAAATATGGTCGGTAAGTCGTTAGTGTATAATACAAATTTATTAATAACAACTTCATCTGATGATGTAGAATTGAAACGATTGAGAAAAAGTATTGCGACCCGGAAGGAATGATTAATAGACATGGTGAAAATATGAAAAATATGGTCCTGAATATGGGGTTCTGTATTTTAATTAATTTAAATCTTAGACGCAGAAGTTTTTAACATATCAACAAATATGGTCGGTAAGTCGTTAGTGTATAATACAAATTTATTAATAACAACTTCATCTAATGATGTAGAATTGAAACGATTGAGAAAAAGGATTGCGACCCGGAAGGAATGATTAATAGACATGGTGAAAATATGAAAAATATAGTCCTGAATATGGGGTTCTGTATTTTAATTAATTTAAATCTTAGACGCAGAAGTTTTTAACATATCAACAAATATGGTCGGTAAGTCGTTAGTGTATAATACAAATTTATTAATAACAACTTCATCTAATGATGTAGAATTGAAACGATTGAGAAAAAGGATTGCGACCCGGAAGGAATGATTAATAGACATCGTGAAAATAGGAAAAATATAGTCCTGAATATGGGGTTCTGTAATTTAATTCATTTAAATCTTAGACGCAGAAGTTTTTAACATATCAACAAATATGGTCGGTAAGTCGTTAGTGTATAATACAAATTTATTAATAACAACTTGATCTATCGATGTAGAATTGAAACGATTGAGAAAAAGGATTGCGACCCGGAAGGAATGATTAATAGACATGGTGAAAATATGAATAATATAGTCCTGAATATGGGGTTCTGTAATTTAATTAATTTAAATCTTAGACGCAGAAGTTTTTAACATATCAACAAATATGGTCGGTAAGTCGTTAGTGTATAATACAAATTTATTAATAACAACTTCATCTGATGATGTAGAATTGAAACGATTGAGAAAAAGGATTGCGACCCGGAAGGAATGATTAATAGACATGGTGAAAATATCAAAAATATGGTCCTGAATATGGGGTTCTTTATTTTAATTAATTTAAATCTTAGACGCAGAAGATTTTAACATATCAACAAATATGGTCGGTAAGTCGTTAGTGTATCATACAAATTTATTAATAACAACTTCATCTAATGATGTTAAATTGAAACGATTGAGAAAAAGGATTGCGACCCGGAAGGAATGATTAATAGACATGGTGAAAATATGAAAAATATGGTCCTGAATATGGGGTTCTGTATTTTAATTAATTTAAATCTTAGACGCAGAAGTTTTTAACATATCAACAAATATGGTCGGTAAGTCGTTAGTGTATAATACAAATTTATTAATAACAACTTCATCTGATGATGTAGAATTGAAACGATTGAGAAAAAGGATTGCGACCCGGAAGGAATGATTAATAGACATGGTGAAAATATGAAAAATATGGTCCTGAATATGGGGTTCTGTATTTTAATTAATTTAAATCTTAGACGCAGAAGTTTTTAACATATCAACAAATATGGTCGGTAAGTCGTTAGTGTATAATACAAATTTATTAATAACAACTTCATCTGATGATGTAGAATTGAAACGATTGAGAAAAAGTATTGCGACCCGGAAGGAATGATTAATAGACATGGTGAAAATATGAAAAATATGGTCCTGAATATGGGGTTCTGTATTTTAATTAATTTAAATCTTAGACGCAGAAGTTTTTAACATATCAACAAATATGGTCGGTAAGTCGTTAGTGTATAATACAAATTTATTAATAACAACTTCATCTAATGATGTAGAATTGAAACGATTGAGAAAAAGGATTGCGACCCGGAAGGAATGATTAATAGACATGGTGAAAATATGAAAAATATAGTCCTGAATATGGGGTTCTGTATTTTAATTAATTTAAATCTTAGACGCAGAAGTTTTTAACATATCAACAAATATGGTCGGTAAGTCGTTAGTGTATAATACAAATTTATTAATAACAACTTCATCTAATGATGTAGAATTGAAACGATTGAGAAAAAGGATTGCGACCCGGAAGGAATGATTAATAGACATGGTGAAAGTATGAAAAATATAGTCCTGAATATGGGGTTCTGTATTTTAATTAATTTAAATCTTAGACGCAGAAGTTTTTAACATCTCAACAAATATGGTCGGTAAGTCGTTAGTGTATAACACAAATTTATTAATAACAACTTCGTCTATCGGTGTAGAATTGAAACGATTGAGAAAAAGTATTGCGACCCGGAAGGAATGATTAATAGACATGGTGAAAATATGAAAAATATGGTCCTGAATATGGGGTTCTGTATTTTAATTAATTTAAATCTTAGACGCAGAAGTTTTTAACATATCAACAAATATGGTCGGTAAGTCGTTAGTGTATAATACAAATTTATTAATAACAACTTCATCTAATGATGTAGAATTGAAACGATTGAGAAAAAGGATTGCGACCCGGAAGGAATGATTAATAGACATGGTGAAAATATGAAAAATATAGTCCTGAATATGGGGTTCTGTATTTTAATTAATTTAAATCTTAGACGCAGAAGTTTTTAACATATCAACAAATATGGTCGGTAAGTCGTTAGTGTATAATACAAATTTATTAATAACAACTTCATCTAATGATGTAGAATTGAAACGATTGAGAAAAAGGATTGCGACCCGGAAGGAATGATTAATAGACATGGTGAAAGTATGAAAAATATAGTCCTGAATATGGGGTTCTGTATTTTAATTAATTTAAATCTTAGACGCAGAAGTTTTTAACATCTCAACAAATATGGTCGGTAAGTCGTTAGTGTATAACACAAATTTATTAATAACAACTTCGTCTATCGGTGTAGAATTGAAACGATTGAGAAAAAGGATTGCGACCCGGAAGGAATGATTAATAGACATGGTGAAAATATGAAAAATATAGTCCTGAATATGGGGTTCTGTATTGATTGTAGAAACAATTATGACAAGGAACAGTTGATCGATAACAAGATAGGCATTATAAGTTACTAGCTGAAATACCCGGCTTCGCTCGGTGTACAAAATTTGGTGGCAGTAGGACACTTCTTTCTATGCGAAAGTCTATTTGGGCGATAGCCCCCCCCCCCTTATACTAAGATGCCGTTGTGTACAAAATTTGGTGGCTGTAAAACACTTTTTTCTACGCAAAAATCTGTTTGGATGATCCCCCCCCCATAAGATTCACTTGTGTTCAAAATTTGATAGCTGTAGGACATTTTTTTCTATGCGAAAATAAGTTTCAGTGATCACCCCGTGCGATTTTTGTTTGCCCCCCCCCACGATCGGCATCAAACTAAGTCCCCCTACGAAGATGCACTTGTGTACAAAATTTGTTGGCTGTAGGACACTTCTTTCTATGCGAAAATAAGTTTCAGTGACCCCCCCGTGCGATTTTTGTTTGGACCCCCCCCGATCGGCATTAAATTAAGTCCCCCCCTACTAAGATGCACTTGTGTACAAACTTTGGTGACCAACTTCGGTTCAGCGATTTCCGAGTCTATACGACACTTCGCCACCCCACCCCCCCGATCGGCACCAAACTTCACAGGAACACTCTCCAGGTTATGTTAGAGTATTCCTGAAAATTTCATCAAAATCGGTTCAGCGGTTTCCGAGTCTATATGACATTTCGCCCCCCCCCGATCGGCTCCAAACTTCACAGGAACACTCTCCAGGTTATGTTAGAGTATTCCTGAAAATTTCATCAAAATCGGTTCAGCGGTTTCCGAGCCTATATGACACTTCCCCCCCTCCCCCCCGATCGGCACCAAACTTCACAGGAACACTCTCCAGGTTATGTTAGAGTATTCCTGAAAATTTCATCAAAATCGGTTCAGCGGTTTCCGAGTCTATATGACACTTTCCCCCCCCCGATCGGCACCAAACTTCACAGGAACACTCTCCAGGTTATGTTAGAGTATTCCTGAAAATTTCATCAAAATCGGTTCAGCGGCTTCCGAGTCTATATGACACTTCCCCCCCCCCCCCCCGATCGGCACCAAACTTCACAGGAACACTCTCCAGGTTATGTTAGAGTATTCCTGAAAATTTCATCAAAATCGGTTCAGCGGCTTCCGAGTCTATAAGCTACACACATACACACATACACACATACACACATACATCCAATTTTATATATATAATAATAATAATAATAATAATATATATATATATATATATAATAATAATAATAATAATAATAATAATAATAATAATATATATATATATATATAATAATAATAATAATAATAATAATAATAATAATAATATATATATATATATAATAATAATAATAATAATAATAATAATAATAATAATATATATATATATATATATATATATATATATATATATATATATATATATATATATATATAGAAGATAGAAGATAGAAGATAGATTAATTTAAATAATTGCCCATCAAATAAAACAGTAAGTTCACGAACAAATATAATCTCCCAAATTAACTTCAAATTATCTTAAATGTTGCAATTTTTAAATTTATTTTTCAACCTAATGATCTTCTCGAGAATGGGTGGCCATCTAAGATCGACATTTTTCTAAAAAATGCCCTCAATCTACCTACTAAAAATTCTTTACATATAATACATTCAAACATGTGACTAATAAATGACCACGTGAGAGATTGGTAATTAACTAAAATCTGCTTTAAGATCTATAAACGAAATTACAATATTAATTATAACTGGCGATTGTTTTTTTGAAATATTCGAATTGCTTTAGGTTGTTGGTTGGGGTTATACTATGGAAGGTGAAGTGCCTGCAGATGAACTGAAACAACTGGAGGTTCCATTTATTTCCTATGCACAGTGCTTTAAGCAAGTATCTGCCGAATTTAAACCATACCTCACTAGAGACAAGATATGAGCTGGATTTTTACAGAAAAGTAAATGTTCTTTCAAACAAACTTTGAGATCGCATCTCATATTTATCGTTATTTCCAGATACGAGCGTTTGTCAGGGTGTCAGTGGAGGTGGTCTTGTATTTTACAAAAACCAAACACAAAAATTTTATTTAAGGGGCATTGTTAGTACATCACCTCGAAGGGAAAGCAGCTGCAATTCGCGACAAGATGGAGCTTATACGAAGGTTTCCGATCATTTGGAAATTATGTACAGAAACAAATAAGGTGTAATTTTTTTATTTGCCATTTTTGTATACAAATCTTTTATAAAATAATACATTCCGTGAGGCGTTTGTTTACTTTTCAGGTTTTTGTTGTTTCTTCTGATTTTTACGCTTTGTTGACATTTGCACATCCGTTTTAATAAACAAATTAGTACCTATGTAGTAAACATATTCCGTTTAATTATATTACAAACGCATTTATTTGAATCCATAAATTGGTGTTCCGGACGAGATCAGCAAATCGATACGTCAATTATGAGCTATCCATAGACTTTCACGACCGGTGCCGATGACTTGGCCGACGCAATAGTGCATAGAGAAAAAGAGGAAAATATTCGATCTTCTGGAATACCGATGCAGTTCTGCTGGGAGGAAGAATGACGTATATGATAGCCAATTGGTGGTGATTTATTCAGGGGTAAAGCGCTTTCACCACATCGTTGAAACTCGGGAGTTTACCATCTTTATGGACCATAAGTCTTTCACATTCACTTTTCACAAGAAAGATGATCACTGCACTTCTCGATGGTTCCGGTACCACGATATTACCGGGAAAGTTACTATCGATATTGGTCACATTGTCAGAAGGCAAATATGGTAGTTGACGTTATGTCTCTTATCGAAACGGTGGCAGCAATATTGTACCTCACAGCTCTCGCAGTTTCTTAAAAAAGCCGCTACAGTGCAATTGAAATTAGTGGAAATTCCGGAGATAAACATTTCGTTGTTTACAGCCACGCTCATAGTTTCCAACAATTGCTTTCGACTACTCTGTCCACCACCTTTTACATCCTGGTGGTTATAACGTGGTCAACGCTATATCTTGAACTATAAACTGATTACAGTGTACCTAAACAGGGTGTCTGAAAAATGATGTATTAACTCTACGCGATATAATCTATACAGTGAGCATACATAGCATTTTTGAATAAAGCATGAAGAAATCTTTCAAATGAGGTATCACAAACCCCCCTACCCATTTAAAAATTTGGGGGTAGCAACTGCCACTCGAAGGGGGTTTATGTTAGGAATCAAAATTTTCCTTTACAGGATATATGTGATAGACTAAAAATGACGTTTTTCAGGATTTTTTCTCAATATGCACAATAATTGCGATAATGAATTTATCCATTTTGCTGGCGCTCACTGTATCTATAAAACTGGATGTATGTACCAACAACAACAACAAAAGGCGCCAAGCGGCGCATGTATTTGCAAAAATTGTAGCATCAAATTGGACGCTCAAAGACAGAAAATAAGGATTACAAAAATGAGAAGAAACTTAAATATATAGATGTAAAGCTAGTAAAAAGTATTATAATAAATTATGGCTGGGTTGCCCATCAAAAACGGAAAGGGCAGTCCTCTGGGTAGGAGAGTAGTAGTATGATGGCACCAGGGCTTCTTAAAGGTGCAATGAGTGTGTTGCAGGTCAAGTCATCTTTAAAGTGGTGCCATCAGCGCTTCCAGGTAGTAGGCAATGTCGCAAGTGGCCGGCAAGTCATTCAATGGCCACCGTAAATGGTCGAAGTAAGGCCGGGTCCACCAGGAACAGGCGTTCCGCTGGCGGGGGCCAAGGTTGGAGTACAACCTGCAGATCAATTCGGGCTTCATTGAAAAGAGGGCATGTAAAAAGGCGATGGGCTGGGTCGTCCACTTCCGTAGGACACACAGAGCAATTCGGGTGCTCCCATTTTCCAATTCTGTGAAGGTGGACGGCAAAGTTACCATGACCGGAGAGTAGCTGCGTTGTAATAAAGGATAGGTAACGAGCAGCATTTGGTACCAGTGGAAGGAAGCGCTGGGTAATCCGCCCCTTGGTAGAGACATCCCATCGCTCACTAGCATGAGCGCAGCTAGGGAAGTCGACGCTAAGAAGGACATCGTCCTCAAACGGAGCAGATCCAAATCTGCAAAGACTTCGGAGACAAGTCCTCTTTTGGATCTCCAGGTCCAACGGAGGAATCCCGGCCAAGACACCCGCAGCATCATTGGATAGGGAGCTGTAGCCTTTACATATAGCTCTACTGCAAAGTCCGTAGATGGAATCAATCTTTCGCCGTACCTTCACCATCCGAAGTCTGTGCTGCCACATCTCAGCACCATGACTGGCAATCGGTATAATGGCACATCGATAGATAGTGTGGAGGGAAGCAGAGACGCCCAGATCCCACGAGGTTCTGCACTTACGTTTCAGAGCGCCAATAAACACCCGAATTTTCGTTTGAAGATATCCAGCATGTATTTCGAAAGTTAAGCCACGATCAACCATAACGCCCAGGTACTTTACGCACATAGATTGCCGGATCCGAGAGTTACCAATCATTAGAACCAGGTCACGATGATGAACACGCGGTGGAGAGCGGTTAACCATGAATGTAGATTTAGCAGTCGAAATAGTCAACTTTTGAGACTCAGCCCAGCATTGCAGAATGTCCAGACACTGCTTAGAGCGGAGCCGCAGACCAGCTCTGGTATCAGACGTCACAACAAAGGTGAGGTCGTCTGCATATGCAATAACATCACAGCCATCGGGAAGACGCTCCGCAAGTAAGATATCCACAATACAATTCCAAAGAGTCGGGCCCAATACCGACCCTTGAGGACAGCCTTTAGAACAGGTCTTCATCACAGTGGTATTGGTTGAAGACAGTTCCACCTTCCGGCCATTTAGGTAACTCACAATAATAGCAATGATTGCCCCAGAGACTCCCTTGTCCCTGAAAGCCTGGACAAGTCCAGGCCACCATAGATCATTGAAAGCACCTGAAATATCTATAAAAATAGTTAAAATATACAACGGGCCAGCAGCAGTAATTAGCGCCTTATACGCCATCAAGGCGTCAGTAGTCGATCTTCCTTTCACAAAACCGTATTGATTCAATGCATGGATGTATGTACCGTGCGTTTTCTTTAACTGTTGCCATAGAGAATTGCATGGTAAAAATTATACCCCATGTTAACTTTTGTTCTGATGAAAGTATTGAATTCATTTTTGGAACAAAGTTGGAAGATTCTTTAAACTATGGAATAGATTACAATTCAATATCCTAAACTGTCAAAAAAGTTTTGAAAAAAATGTTTTTATAAAAGCGTTTTCTTGCCACTATCATTTCTAGCAGGCTGAAATGTCAGTTGACTTTTGTCACTTTGTTTAGGAATCAGTTAGTAGGGCCATTTTTTATTGACGGAAATTTGAACCAGCACAAATACTTAAATCTTCTTCAAATCAAAGTAGTTCTGCTTTAATATATGGATCATTCCACCATTGGCCTGCTCGAAGTCTTGACCTAACACCACTCGATTTTTTCTTATGGGGGCATTTAGGAACACAAGTTTACGACCTCATAAAATATCAACCAGAAACTGTGGAAGAACTAAGGGCAAGAATAACTGAAACTTGTAATTCCATTACAGCGCGAACTTTACGAAACCCTGTAAGAAATTTTCAAGATCGCTTGGAACATTGTCTAGTAGTGGAAGAAAAACAGTTTGAACAATTCCTTTGATAATTTCTGATCATTTTTGTTAATTTGTTGAGTCATATGTGCTTTAATGGTTATTACGTTTTGTTTTTTTTATAAATAAATGTTTAGATGTTCTGTCTTAGAAAAGCTAATTTAATCATAGCCTCGAGGAGCTGACATTTCAGCCTGCTAGAAATAATAGTGGCAACAAAACGCTTTTACAAAAATATTTTTTTAAAGTAGGAAAATTGTTTGCTAACCAATATATTTTAAACTGCTCATTGTGTTGCTAATGACCAAGGAAATGTGTATCCAAAAGAAGATTATTGGGTGGCCGCTGGAAAATATTATCGTGCTTTAGGAGACGAGAGAGACAAAGATACAGAACAAAAACTGCTGCATGCTATTAGTAATAGTTATTACTTCATTATAGTATGTATTTTTAGATTATGAAGATATATTTGTCGCCGAGATGCAGAGGAGTCGAGAGGAACTTTGAATCTGATTTGGCACTTTTAATTGTGCAGCTGCGATTTAAATTTTCTGCATTTGCTCAACCAATATGTATTTACTGGGGAAACTTTTATGAAAAAGAACAACTGATCGATAACGACCTAGGAATTGTAAGTAATTAATTTAAATAATTTCATAACACACAAAACAGTAAGTTGAAGAACATTAAACATTAACATTAACTGTAAATTATCTTAATACATGGTGTAGCTAATTGGTAAGTATTAACAAATTCTCGCTATTAACAACGTTTTTAAATTTGTATTTCTACGTAACTAGACCAACTTATTTATAATTAGGATCGACTATTTTCTTAAAAGCTTACCACGATCTACTTCCTTAAAATTCTTCACACATAAAATTTGTGATTAATAATTTATAATGGAAGGGATATGGGCATTGACCAAAATCCGATTGGCAATCGACCGGTTGTTGGTCAAACCTGCTCTACACCACGAACAAAATAAACAAAATTTTCAATATTAATTGTACCTGGTGAATGTTCTTTTTGGCTGGGGTTATTCCAAGGAAGGTCAAGCGTCTGCAGACGAGCTGAAACAACTAGAGGTTCCATTTATTTCCTATGCACAGTGCTTTAACCAAGTAGCTGCTGAATTTAAACCATACCTCACTAGAGACAAGATAGGTATGTGCTGGATTTTTACAGAAAATTAAATGTTTTTTCAAACAAACTTTGAGATTGCATCTCATATTTATCGGTATTTCCAGATTCGAGCGTTTGTCAGGGTAACAGTGGAAGTGATTGTGATGCTTACAGATCCGAAGAAGCGCGAATATGTTAATCTACTCAGTAAGACAGTAAATTTAACTTGCAGTCAGTTTCTTGCACGTGATCAAGAAGGTTCAAATAACTTATAAAAATATTGGAAATTCAACAATATGCGTCGGGTGATTCAAAAAGCGATGGTTTTCTGTTCAAATAGTTATTTACTTAATTTTTTACTGATCTCAAGTAAGTATTTTAATTGCTCTTTCACTTGTAACGTAAGAGGTCAAATGATCATTACAAGCACAAAACTGGTTTTTTATAACATCGAGGATATATTAATTTATAGATAACATGTTTAAATTTTTTTAGCTTTTACTTGCGTTTGTAATGGCTATTTTTTTGGCAACTGGGAACACGATGAACGATTTGATAATGTAATCAGGATTCGAAGGCAGTCTCCATGTGGGTAAGTTCGTCCGCTAAGATCGGCAAAAAGTATTAATGTTTTATTTTGGTTCGCTTATGGTGGACGTTGTTATTCTAGGCGTGGTATATATCGATACCTTTTTACCAAAGTATGCCAAATGGATATTTTGCATCTATCATAAGTATCGGACGTAAATGCTTATTCTGACAGTATTTTAACCATCAGTTTATTCTTTATGGAGATAAAAACACAATTAACCTATCGTAACTACCAAGATAACATGCAACATGCAATGACCCTGAGACAAGAAAGTTGTCTCCTGTAAAATTTGCTAGATGTGCCTTTGCCTTTGGCAAAAAGGTATCGTAATTAACATATCTCGAAGATATATTTGAACTATAAACATTTTCAATAACTTGTTTAGAAGTTGCAGTTATCGGCGACGATGATTGCATTCTATATTGGTATGTAACTATTACATGTATTATTATAATTATATGTCTGTAAATAAAATTAAAACAAGAACCTTATAATAACAAAAAATTTTATATAAAATAAAATTACTTACATAGACGCGTTTCAGTGGCTATGTCACCATCTTCAGTACATCTACTAAATCTAATTTTACAAACTAAGCCTTATATACTAATATTTACGCATCCGTGAATTTAACACTTGAATGAGTTTTACAGATGGTTAGTCAAATCTAGTAATCTATACAGTGGGGTATTGGGAATGGGGCCCATATCACTATTTAATAATTTTTTTCTATTCTTATATATGTATAATCAAACTTTCCCTACTATTTAAATTCTTATAATCTGATTCTGCCCTAACCAATTTTAAATTGTCTATACCTATTGTATGGTTGCATTCTAGTACATGCAGGGCAACACTAGATTTCTCTGGTCTATTGTATTTGATATGAGCCATATGCTCTTTGAATCTGGTAATGATAGAACGTCTAGTTTGCCCAACATGTACCAAATCACAATCACTACAACTAATCTGGTAAATATCTGACTTATCCCTATCACTGTTTTTGTCCTTCGGATTGCCCAACAAACTTCTTAATGATCTATTGTTATTACTGTGAACTATTTTAAGGTCAAATTTGCTAAAGATTCCACCAAGGCCATTTGTAACCCTTGGGTCGTAAGGAACTTTAACAAATCTGACCTTAGGATCGGCATCGCTGCTAAAAGTGGTACAATTTTGAATGGACAATTTGAATTGTTTCCTACGTATAATGTTATCTACTATGTTACAATTGAATTCATTACTTGTCGCAATATTCCTAATGGTTGTAAGTTCTTTCCAGTACCTTTGCTTCGTTAAAGGAAAAGATAGCAGTCTATGAACCATAAATTGAAAACTAGCCATTTTATGTTGTTGGCAATGGCTCGAATGTTTGGTTATATAGCGACATGTACTGGTTTCCTTCCTGTGTACATCTAATTCTATTTTCTTGTTCTTCCTGATCACCAATGCATTTAAAAACGGTAACTTCCCATCTTTTTCTATTTCATGTGTAAATTTAATAGTTGGATATTGGCTGTTGAGGTCGGCAATGAAATCGATTAGATTATGGTTTTGGCAATCGAAAATAGCAAAGATGTCGTCCACGTACCTAAACCAAATTCTTAGGAAATAAACCGAGTTGGATTTAAAATCAGTTTTGAATCGGCCCATTGAAATTTCCGCGAAGAATGGTGATAACGAGTTACCCATGGAAGTACCGCTTGTCTGTTCATAGAATTTGCCCCCGATTTTAAACTGACTCTGGAGCATACACAACGCCGTTAATGACATGTATTCTTTGACCACCGTTTTCTCCAGATCGTTGGCGATCAGTAAGTCTTCAAGATAGGAAAGTGTTTGTTGAATTGGAATACTGGGAAATAAAGATGACACATCAAATGAAACCAGCAACTCATCATCTTCCCATGAGATGTTGTTAATTGTCTGAATAAATTCCAATGAATTCTTAATCGAGAAACTGGCAGGTTGGATGGTGAGACTGCTAAATTCATTCACAAGCCATTTAGAAATTCCAGAAGTCGGTGCTCCTATGCTGGATACAATGGGTCTCATTGATTTCCCGGGTTTGTGGATTTTGGGAAGACAGTACATTCTGGGAATGGATGGATTGGAGATACTGATTCAAAACTTGATCTGAGGGGTTATGATTGTTTTGCATCATTTGATGGTTTCTTTGACAGATGAAATCATGCTAGGCAAAGGATTTTTCTTGATAGTCTTATATAGTCTAAATAATAGTATATAAGGCTTAGTTTGTAAAATTAGATTTAGTAGATGTACTGAAGATGGCATAACCACCGAAACGCGTCTATGTAAGTAATTTTATTTTATATAAAATTTGTTGTGATTATAAGGTTCTTGTTTTAATTTTATTTTCATTATCGACATCACAGGATCCACTATATATATTTTATTTCATACTGGTTTCTAAAGTGTCGCTTTTTGGTCAATTTATGCTACGAAAAGTAGATCTTTAAAGTGCTAGTACTTTAAAGTAAAATTTTAAAAGTCCTAGAACTTTAAAATTTTACGTCAGTTTGTTTCTATGGCAACAACTTCAAATGACAATTTATCGGAGCCGGGCACATTAAAGGTCCAATTTACAATTGCTTCTGCCACAACAGGAGAGTATGAGGTTCCGATAACATTCTTCTCTGACTGCAATATAATTTTTGAGCATCTCTTCTTATTTTCAATTGAACCCTCTAAATAACTTTCAGCCATAGTGGAACTCTTCCGTCCCTTATGTGTTTTAATATTGACCCAGGTTGCTCCGGCGTCTGCTAGCATAGTAGCTGAGCTATGTCGATAACAATGCCCTACGTACCTACCTTATTTGAAAAATAAACCAAGAGGATATGTTCATTCACAATCGAAATATTCTTTTCCTCCTTCCAGTTACATAACATTTTGTATTCCTTTTAGTACCGATTTTTCGCTTTTTTGGGTATTACATTTTTCTTTGGCTGATTAGCCTCATTTAAAATATAGAAAACGTCACGAAAAAGTAAAATTTTGATTTGTCATTAAGTAAACAAACTTCCGTTGCTATGAAAATTGCTCATCGCTTACTTATAATAAATTATTACGGGATGCGGTCAATTCGTCCCCGGCGATTCGTCCCCAGGCAATTTGTACCCCGGATAATTTGTCCCCGGGCAATTTGTCCCCAGACAATTTATCCCCAGCAAGCTGTATTTTTAAGAATGTGTTTGCAAATATTTAACAAGCATTTCGATTTCTTGTATTGAAAACCTTTACATATATGCACCTCGTAAAAAAATATAGATAAGTGAAAATAATCGCATGTGTGTAAGTAAATAGTTATTATGATGTTAGTGATAAAATGCACATATATTGATGCCGGGAAACCATCGCGTGTTACTATATGCATATTGTTTTGAGTTAACCCGTTATTTTTCGTTTTTAGACTGATTTTGAGTGGAACAAAAATAATGTAAATAATAATGTTTATAATCTCAATGTAATCAAATTTGTTACATAGATGTTTTTGCATAGTTTTGATAATATTCATTAATGATGTTTATATTTATTTTTCCATCGTTGTAAGGCGTTCAACGAATGTACACAATGCTTGTACAAGTTTTAACTTATTAAGTTTTAATTTATTAAATGGAAATTTCAACCTCACGCGGTATTTTGAAAGTATTTTGAAAATGAACTTGTTATACATCATTTTAAGCAGAATTTAAAACTGCCAGAAATAAAACGTTTCTTTTTTAATTTAAAAATTTTTAACAACGTAAGTGAAATTATTGTTTCAATTAACAAGTGACTTATAATATTTAATACCAACCTGCATTATTTTACGAAAAAATGGTAAAATGTCAATTGCGGAATCATACGTCAAAAACTGCACTTCATCCCCGTTAATTGAGATGGTTTTACAGAATCTGGAAAATTTAATTTTTGCAAATTTTGTGGTAAAAGAGAACATCGTTTCTGTTTCTGATTCGCCGGATAGTCCGTTTCAAATTTTAAAACGAATAATTCGCCCTTAACACATGTGTGTATCCGGGACAGTTATTCTGTGAAGGGTAATTATTGACATGTATTGTAAAAAGTAAGTAATGGCATCCTTTAAGAGACACACTCGAATGATTAGTCTCGCATATCGTTCAAGAGGCGTCCTGGCTATTGTACGTTTTAATTCAGTGATAAGTTATGACGCAATCATTGGAATATTGTTATGTGTATCTGTTGTATGTCGTTTTGAAATAAATCAGTGGAACAATTACCAGAGGGATTAAAAAAATCAAGCTATGACCAACAATTCAGTAGAAGCGTGGCTGGCATCGTGGTTTTATTTCTATTTGCAGATCGTTTTACCCAAACATATATAAATTCGTTAATTGCTTAAAAAAACAACAACATTTTCACCATTACGAAGTCAGCCAGTTTCTAGCGGGAAATTTTTTAAACCTCAAAAATAAAAAATACGTCGATGTTGGGAGAAGAATAAAATTAATCGTTGAAGACTATCAGAATAGGCAATTATTAGATTACCTGCGTGGTATTTTATATAATTTTGAATTTTAGTTTTATTTTTTTTAAATTTTTATTGTTATCTAAAATAAATTTGTAGTTTTGTTTTATTTTTGTAAATTTTTTATTGTTACCTAAAATTAATTTGTATTTAAGTTTTATTTTTTAAAATTTTTTATTGTTACCAAAAATTAATTTGTACAAATTATAGAATAAATTTGCCGTAATTTTCAAGGTGTTGCATTATTTGATTGGACATGAAACTTATGGCAATGAACTGTTTTCGTAAAATAATGTAGGTTGGTATTAAATATTACAAGTCATTTGTTACTTGAAATAATAACTCCACTTACGTTGTTAAAATTTTTTAAACTAAAAAAAGAAACGTTTTATTTCTGACAGCTTTAAATTCTGCTTAAAATGATGTATAACAAGTTCATTTTCAAAATACTTTCAAAATACCGCGTGAGGTTGAAATTTCCATTTAATTTAACTTGTACATACATTGTGCATACGTATATTCGTTGAACGCCTTACAACGATGGAAAAATAAATATAAACATCATTAATGAATATTATCAAAAATATTCAAAAACATCTATGTAACAAATTTGATTACATTGAGATTATAAACATTATTATTTACATTATTTTTGTTCCACTCAGAATCAGTCTAAACATGAAAAATAACGGGTTAACTCAAAATAATATGCATATAGTAACACGCGATGGTTGCCCGGCATCAATATATGTGCATTTTATCACTAACATCATAATTGTACTGTTTACTTACACACGTGCGATTATTTCCACTTATCTATATTTTTTTACAAGGTGCATATCTGTAAAGGTTTTCAATACAAGAAATCGAAATGCTTTTTAAATATTTGCGAATGCATTCTTAAAAATACAGCTTGCTGGGGACAAATTGTCCAGGGACGAATTATCCCGGGTACGAATTGCCCGGGGCAAATCGCCGGGGACGAATCGCCGGGTACGAATCGCCGGGTACGAATTGACCGTAAACCATTATTACGAATTGGTTGTCAAAAATAAAACGTCAAAATTTCTGTTCACAATAATTTAACACGTAAAATATCCAGTATGAAATAAAGTTTTGTATGTATCTCAAACGAAAAGTAACTTAGAAGGTACTCGCAAGTAATTCCAGCCTCGGCTAAACGCCTCGGCTGTAAACAACTGCTCGTACTTTAAAGTTTCACTTTTCGTTCTAGATACATAAATAACTATTATGTATGTCTGTATTACAAATAGAATATGAAATAAACATTAATTTATTTAGTATTTTGATTTTAATTTTTATTTGAAGGAAAAATAATTTTATCCAATACACCTGATACAGGATTAAATATGCTAGGTACGTGGTACATAAAGTATATACCACCTTTGCTAATAATTGACTAAAATTAAGACTACTCCTTCAATAATATGTATCTGTCTCGCGTACGCGGCAGCCTTTATCTAATTCATAAATACGTTAATGTTTGGTCGACTGAATCACTGTTAGGGGGTACCAAATCGTTTTCCGTCTTTAATCAACGAAGTCTATCTATTACATTATATTTCGTATATAGGTACTTCGCACTCGCCGAGGTGCTGGATTTTTGCACATTTTGCATACAGCGTTTACCGCACCACATACCTACCTCCCTCAATTTCTAGAAAATTGTAGTGTCGCGCTCTTAATGTAAGAAATGGGTTTTTTAAAAATTCTTAGGCAGCATTTTTTTTAGTGTACGTGCTGATATCAGCTGTTATGAATCGTTCTTGCTAAATTTCTCTGTAAAATACAAATACGCAAATACGTCAACTAATTTAAACCCTGCCAGCAGCTGCAATAAATTATACAAGCCACTATCGGGGTTATGTGTCTATTTGTCATACCAGAAACACTTTCTGTCACTTATTTGCACTTTGTCGAACATATACCGCTATTGAACCGATATCTACGCTTTCAGAAACCAGACGTACGCTATGTAAACTACGAAGCCCGATATATAGTTCGCTACACAAAATTATTATTGAATATAAATGGCCGATGAAAAGTTATTATGCACATTTTGGTCCATGTGTCTTGGCCATATTTATAGCACACTGTAAACTGTGATCATGCTTATTACTTGCAGAAAGTTGGACAAATGTTCAAGTGTAAAGATCTTTTTTTTCACGGCGTCATTAGTCTATTCTGTGCCTACTTCCGGCCAACACGGTCAACACCGACGTTCTATTTCTAACATAACGTGAATCATCTGCAATTACGAGAAAGGCTGTGGTACCAACTGTGAAAGAAAAAAGTAGGGTTGCATGCTCTACAGTTTGTGGTCAGTGTAACGGATAAGCATGCCTGAACTCTCAGTCAATACCATAATGATTCGATGGAGAAAGTGAATGTAT
Organism: Dascillus cervinus; assembly: GCA_949768715.1. NCBI lineage: Eukaryota > Metazoa > Arthropoda > Insecta > Coleoptera > Dascillidae > Dascillus > Dascillus cervinus. Next base: position 11,171,082 of record OX458316.1, on the reverse strand, counting down.
TCTTGAAATTCTTGAGGTTTTAGAGTCTAATATGACGGACAACGAGGATGATGTTAATGGTCCGAAAATTGAATTTGGGTGACCAAAGGAAGATAATGAAGACGAACAATGGAACATCTGTCTAACTTCCTGCGAGTAATATGATCACAGTTTACAGTGTGCTATAAGTATTGTCAAGACACACGGACAAAAACTATGCATAACTATTATTGATAACCACTGTATGTATTATATTCAATAATTAATTTCGTATAGCGAACTAGATACCTAGCTCCGCAGTTTACATAGGCGTAATTCTACATACCAGCGGTGGCCAAAGCGTCGATCGTGGGCCTTTGGAAGTCGCCCGTAAATCTGACATGAACATGTCGTTGCATACTTAAAACCCCAAAAAACACCACTTCATAAGTACATTCTAAAAAAACATCGTCGCCCTCAGGTACACTTTCATCAGAGAAGTTGCCCCCGACATCTAAATGCCGCCCCCGCTATATACGGATACGCGCTTATCACTCTCCGCGCTGTATCTCCAGAACGGTTGATTATACGGACACATGCATGAAATAAAAATTGTAGATAATTTTATGATCTACAAGTTACATAATCACCTTAAATGATGGATGACGCATAGAAAGTAAGATAATTGCAAAGAAACTATTCTCGTGACTTTGACCTTCAATGTCTTCTGACGCGGACACGAAATTACATGAGACTTTTCAGGCAGTCTTCAGAACTTCAAAACAAAGGTTTATGAAAAAATACAGCTTTCTCACTTTCATTCCGAAGTTTACCATTTATTGTACCTTATTTGATTGCACTATGTAGCTACTTGATAAGTATTAACAAATTTTCGCTATTAGCAACTTTTTAAATTTATTATCTTACACTCTAAGCCCAAGATACTATTTTCTCCGTCTATGTAGAGGGAGCAAAATAGCACTTTCTCTCCCTAGGAGGCAAAATAACCGTATGCTCATAAACATGTGCATACCGTTATAAATGCTTCAAAAATAATCACATAGTATTTGGCGCTCCCGTCTATGTAGAGGGAGCAAACTGGTATTAGTAGTAGCACTGCTTTGGAATGCAACAGAGCTATTGATTATGTACTAATACCGTGAAACTAACTAAAATCAAAACAAAACGCGAACGAACTCGCATATAAACAATATCCTTTTTCGTTATTTTGAATCAGTAGCAGCAGTGTTTACGTGTCGTGCAGTACATATTGATTTTTTGGCGCATAGTATTTGGCGCACAATGTGCTATTTTCTAACTAGACCAACTTGTTTGTATCTAAGATCGACTATTTCCTTAAAAGTTTGTCTCGATCTACTTCCTAAAAACTCGCTCTATATATAAACATTTAAACTTGTCTGTAATAAATGATAATGGGAGAGATATGGGCAATTTATCAAAATCCAATTTGAAATCGACCGATTGTTGGCCAAACCTGTTCTAGACCAAGAACAAAACCAACGAAATTTGCAATAATAATTTAATTGTTCCTGGTAATTGCCCTTTTTAAATATTCGAATTATTTGAGGTTGTTGGCTGGGGTTATGCTATGGAAGGTGAAGCACCTTCAGATGAGCTGAAACAACTGGAGGTTCCATTTATTTCCGATGCACAATGCTTTGAGAAAGTGCCTGCGGAATTTAGACCATTCCTCACTACAGACAAGATATGCGCTGGATTTTTTGAGAAAAGTAAATCGCACCATCAGTTCAATACTAACACAGCTCAGAAAAAATGAATTTTGAGTTAAGGGTTGTTTACATCCAATTATCGTATGGAAATTAAGAAGTTTGGTAAAAGTGATTGGTGCAATTTTCACAAACAAAAGTAATATGACCAATCACATTTGTCAAACTTTTTAATTTCCGTAAGTTAATTTAATTTAATTAGATGTAAACGTCGCTTTATCATGTTGATTTCATAGCTAAAGGGACATAGTATTTAATGCAAAATCAACATATCTAAAAATCTAAAAAATTGACCCTTATTTATGTAATTATGTTGGTTTTTCATTTTTGTTAAAAGTGAAAGAAATATTCCAGAAAAATACGAACACATTCAGTTAAGTTGATATTGCGCCCAAAATATATCAAATAAATGCATTAACCCGTAATCCAATTTTCATTCGAAGCACCACTTAAGTTATTAAAATATTAAAACGGGTTTTTCTCGGAACTGTAAATTTTGAGTTTTGTTAGTATTGAACTGATGGTGCGAAATATTCTTTTTGAAAACCCACTTTGAGATCACATTTTAAATTTATTGGTATTTCCAGATACGAGTGTTTGTGAAGGTGACAGCGGTGGTGGTCTCGTATTCTATAGAAACCAAACTGAAGAATTTTATTTGAGGGGCATTGTTAGCACATCACCTCAAAGGGAAGGCAGCTGTGATTCGCGACAATATGGAGCTTACACAAGGGTTTCCCATCATTTGGAATTTATTGAAATAGAAATTAAGAACAGGTAGAGAAATAGAGAGTAATTTTTTTATCTACCAGTTGTCAGTTGCAAGTTGCAAGTTGCTTGGCCAAACTTTAACAAAGTCATGTATGGAACAAAAGTGTAAGAAAAGTTTGTATAAACATGTGTCCAAAATTGCTTCCTTTAAAAGTTACGCGCGAATTTCAAAATTGTTACAAACAAATAACAAAGTTGTTATTTCAACTGTTTACCTGAGTTTTGCAATTGTTGAAGTCCAATTAAATATTACATTTTTGTTTCTTAGCAATTAAGTGATAGACATAAACAAAGTTTCACATTTTCAAAGTTAGTTACGAATTTTACTAACGAAGAATTGGTAGACGTGCATTTTACGCATGAGCGAACCAATGGCAACTGTAATTTGGTTGGACGGCTTTATGCTGAAAAATTTCTAAATCGAAGATGTTAAGTTAAAGAAACTGTTGCGGCAATTGACCAGCGTCTGTTGATTGTGGGGTTCAAAAAAACGCCAGAACGCCGGTCTTGGAAGAAGGTAAAATTGCGGGAATCCTAAAAACAGCACGAAGTAATTATCCTTAGAAGTTGGTGCTTCGCATAGTACGGTATGCATGAACAGCTGCAGTACCCATACCACATACAGCGAGTGCAGGGTCTTAGTAAAACTAATTTTGGTCTACGAATGCTATTTTGTAAATAGTGTATCAAACGGAACTTCCAATCTGTTATGCATTTTACGGAATGCAATTTTTAATTTTCGTAATGACCATCAATGGATGGAAGGAAATTCCCCACGATTAGGCAATCAAGACACCAACAAACTGTTTCATGCAACATTTGCGCTGGCATTATTGGCGATTACTTAATAGAACCGATGTTTTTACCAGACAGATTAAATAGATTAAATTACAGGTTTTTTTTGGAAAATGATCTACTTATGTTACTTGAGAATGTTCCGTTGGAAACACCCTTAGAACAGAGAGTGGTAGGAAGGAGCATTATGCAAGGTTGCAGGGGAACGGGAAGGTTGATGCAAATGGCGGATCCTTGTCAGTGGCGTATCGAATAGGATTTCCATGGCATATTTTACGCCTGCAAGTAAAACTTTTTTCTCTCGTCTTGGGGAAAACTGAAAATTTAAAATTTTTATTATAGGCCAAATTAAGTTAAAACTAGTTTATTTTCACTCACAAAACAAAAAAAATCAATATTAAAACTTTGTAATTTTGTTCAAGAATTACCCACGCAAGCCAATGAACCGGCTTGTCAATGTCAATGTCAACATAGACTCAAAATAATATTTTTGCCTGAATTTGAACCTAATTGAATTTTAAATAAAATAATAAACATTTACCGATGAAACGTGATCCCTTGAGAAGTAGTCTTGGGCGTTTTGGTGCAGCCACGCGCAGCACAACTCACCATGTTACACAAATGTTTTAGTTCTAAGTTTCTTTCAACTATCAACTATTAACTATCACTAAAGTCTTAAAAACTATAAATACACTATACTCTACTCGATCCACCACAAAAATTACAAACTAAGGTCTTTAAATCACAAAAAAACACTCAAAAACCACTTGGCATAGAAAACATAACAAACGATGTGTCAAAATGAGGTTGATACAAATGGCCGACTTTGTTCCCCACCTGCCGTCCATAATCGGTAGCAAATGCTCCTTCCTCCCACTCTCTGTTCTAAGGAAACACCCTTTGACTTACGGTTCATACAATACGGTTCATACCAAATGTCGTGCAGTATTAATAACAAATCTACGCTATGCTGTTTCAATGGAAATTGTTTATTGGGTATTTGCAAATTTGAAATTTACATGTAACTTTATAAGGGATCATTTTTGGATACTTGTTCATCGGAACGTTTGTTACATATTTGTTTCAGTTTGGCTAAGTATTTCACAAACAAAAATCAGAAAGTTTAAAATAAGACATTTACCTAAACCGATTTGGCCAAAATTTATAAATAGCTTTAAGAATATAATGATGCATCTTGAGTCAATTAAGTAGCTAATGGCCATAATAATATTATCGGTAATAATAAGTTTGATGCTTGTTTTATTTATTTTAGTTCAAGTGATTTCCGATGCAAGTCAGGTCAACGCATAGATAAAGGAAATTTATGTGACGGAAAACCAGATTGTAGTGACAATTCAGATGAAACTAGAGAAGTGTGTGGAGGAGACATAGTAGCTCAAATGTAAGCATTCATTAGTTTGAAGATATACTGGGCGCACCAATCAAATGAAATAAATTCATTATCTCAATTATTGTGCATAATTATAAAAGATCCCGAAACAAGTAATTGTCAGTGTATGAGATGATATCCGGCAAAGTGATAATTTCATCCCTAACCTCAACCTCCTACGTCTGACAGTCGCAACCCCCAAACTTTTGAATAGGATGTGATTTAAATCGCCTTTTCATGCTCTATTCAAAAATGCTATGTTATAAACATTTATTGGAAAAATGAGGAGTAAAAGAAAATTAATGTTTAACGAAATTCGCTACAACAAACTAAAAAATCAAAAACTAATAGCGTTCAGTTCTTGTTAATATAATACAATAAGAAATATATCAATCGACGTTTTAAACAAAATGGTCACTGTCAACTAATAAAAAAGGTTGATAACTTTTTATGTCACTTTATGAACACTTCAATTGTTTTCGCTTGCCTACTCAGCATTTAATTGGTGCACACTGTATATTCGAACCAATCTTTCAGCCGCAGTTGCATAGTACCAAAATATCCAGCTAATGGTAAATGGATTATCCGAGGATCGACTGTACTACCACCAGGACAACGAATTTCAAACTATGGACTTATATTTATTGAATGTACGAAAAGGTTTAAACCATACCCAAATGTAACGCATATGTTTTGCAATCAGGGTACTTGGAGCCCCCCAAATCCACCGGAATGTTTACGTAATTGATAACAGTGATATAATAATAGTTATTGCAAATATTTTTATTATTCGCAGCTGTTTGCGCGAATATAACTTCATTCCTGTCTACTGGCTCTGATGAATATCCGAGTCTATGTGGAAATATAACTTCTGTCACACCTTTCCCGACAACTTCCATCACAACTACTGCTACTATAACTAAAGGAACAACAAGAGCAGAAGCTCAAATGTAAGCAATGATTACTTTAGAGATATATATACAGTGAGGACGCGTGGGTTGGAATAAATTCATTTAAAATTCATGGGTTTGGTTTTTGGAAAAACGCTCGGACACGTCGATTTTTGTTTTTAAAACTGCATCTTTTTTATGTTTATAATTTTACGATCGTCTTTTGTTTTCGCATTATGACGTAAGCAATAATTTTTTTAAATTGCACCCCATATTTTTGTTCACGAATTTGGATGCAGTACATTTTTCTAAGTAGAGAAAAGTCAAATTCGTATAACCTTGAAGAAGAAAGTTTTCGAAATAATCAGTTCTAAAGGTTCAAAAATATATGATAAAATTATTAGAGTAGACCACTAATAATATCATCAAGGAAGCGCTATAAATCGATCAAAACATTCAATTGTGTGTTTATTTTGTTTTTTTTATTGTTGACACTTGTCAAGTACAGTTGAAAAGTTTGAAGAATATCGCGTTTCATTGAGAAACAACGAGAAAGACCTACAATATAATTTTGTTGAATTATAGGAATAGACATGAACTCCGCAAATCGCTGTTCTAAGCACATACAGTGAAGGCGCGTGGGTTGGAACAAATTCATTTATGGGTTTGGTTTTTGGAAAAACGCTCGGAAACGTCGATGCTAAATTCATGTACAAAGGCTAGCCCAAAAATAAGTTACGACCATCAACTTTATTTTTTCAAATGGAAACACCTATTTTTTATTTCAATTTTGAATTCTGCATCGAATTCGAAGTATCTTTTATGTTTGGGTACTCAACAGTTATCGAAAAATTTACGATTGAACATATCAATAACTGAAATTGCATCCTACAAAATTTATTTCGCTCTGTGGTCTGAAAATGACCGATTTATTAAAAAAGCAGAACAACAAATCAAATTAAATGTTCAAACTGTTGACCATTAACTTCCTGACAATAGGCAAGTCGATATTCAATTTCTCACTTAACACTTCAGTTAACGTTTGTGGCTGGATTTGTTGTATTTCGGCTATAATTCTATTCTGCAATTCAGCAATATTTTCCGGGTTATTGAAGTAGTCTTTAGATTTCAGATAACCCCATAGATAAAAATCTAATGGGTTAAATCTGGAGACCTAGCTGGTCATTCGATAAAACCTTTTCTTCCGATCCATCTATTTGGGAAAATATTATGAAGGTATTCTCGTACTGTTCTCGAATAGTGTGGGGGCCCTCCATCCTGTTGGAACCATATCGAATCTGCCGGTATATGGGGGTTCTCATTATTCAGGTAAAGAGCACTTACACTAGGTATCATGTCATTTTGTAGTCAGTCTAAATATTTTTCAGAATTAAGTGTTCCCTCAATAAAAAAGGGACCCACAATTGAGGTACTCACAATTCCGGCCCAAACGTTTACTTTCTGAGGGAATTGTGTATGACTTTCCATTCTCCAATGTGGGTTTTCTAGTGCGCAATATCGAAAATTTGGCCTAGGTACATATCATTGAACAATTCGCAAACTTCAGCTTGTGTTCGAGTATTATCGTCATATCCTACCTTCATCAACATTTCTATTCGTTGTTTCTCAGTTAAACGCACCATCCTTCAAACTTTGCAACTGTACTTGACAAGTGTCAACAATAAAAAAAAAACAAAATAAACACACAATTGAATGTTTTGATCGATTTACAGCGGTTCCTCGATGATATTATTAGTGGTCTACTCTAATAATTTTATCATATATTTTTGAACCTTTAGAACTGATTATTTCGAAAACTTTCTTCTTCAAGGTTATACGAATTTGACTTTTCTCTACTTAGAAAAATGTGCTGCATCCAAATTCGTGAACAGAAATATGGGAGTGCAATTTTAAAAAATGATTGCTTACGTCATAGTGCGAAAACAAAAGACGATCGTAAAATTATAAATATCAAAAAAGATGCAGTTTTAAAAACAAAAAACGACTTGTCCGAGCGTTTTTTCAAAAACCAAATCCACGAATTTTAAATGAATTTAATTCAACCCACTCGTCCTCACTGTATATTGGAAATGGAAGCTTTTGATACCTGATTTAAATGGCATTTTCATGCTGTATTAAAGAATGCCATGGTATAAACATTTATTGCAAAAATGAAGAGTAAAAGACAATTAATGTTTAATGAAATTCATTTCAACAAACTAAACAATCAAAAACTAATTTCGCTTCGTTCTTGGCAATATAATACAATAAAAAATATAGCAATCGACGTTTTAAACAAAATTATCATTGTCAACTAACGAGAAATGTCGACAACTCTTTATGTCACTTTAAGGCGCGTCCAGACTTGTCGGAAACATTGTTATTAACAAAGTTATTTTACATTTCGACGAAGAGCAACAAGTTATTTTTGAAGTGAAAACTTCTTTAGGCGCGTTAGACGATTTTTGGATGGGGTAAATCTTACGAGTTCGCACCTAGTTACGTCACGCATTTACCGCGTCACGGAGCCACTAATTTGATTAATTTACCTACAAATCAATCCTCAAAAACAATTATAAAGCATGTTTCTAAATGTCAGAATTTTCATAATTTACAAATTGGAGGCCCATACTCGTACTGGGGGCCTATCAACACGAAATGAACCATACATTCCAAAGTCACATTCAGATTATGATGATAAAATTCACAATGATATTCCTTCACAAGTTCAAATTAATTATGTTCCACAATTACATGAGCCAATAATAACAAATTATGAACTAAATACTTAAAATTTTCCTTATCAAAATATTATTCCACTGTTATTTCATAGTTTTAAGTCTTCACTTCTGTCGGCAGTCCCCAATAACTGCCAATTTTTTTTTCATCCTTTTAGTGCATCTCGCAACAGCTTTACTAGTTTAACAATAAGTTCACTTTTGTAAACGTTTCTTATCACATTTGTAAGATCAAAATGATAGGTTTCCTTATGATAACCTTTTTTTCATCCTTTATAGACAGCGAATCGAAGTGTTTGTTAAATATTATATTAATATTATTTTTATATGATATTATTCGACTGGCAAATTTTACTTACCTTATAAACTTAGAATCGATAAACCGTCCCTAATTAGACTACCAGAAGATCAAAAATATTTTATTGTAATTGTTAATTCCTTTATTATTATTTTATTAAATACGTCCGAAGACACCAATTTAGACACACAAATTAAACATTTTAACCCTTTAAGAACGGAATTTATTTTCGGTTAGAGATCCCATGGGACGGAATTTATTCCGATGTAGTTAGATTTGTGCCGCGAATGTGCGGAATTCGGGAAAACTGCTTCTTTTCCTTAAAGGGTTAAAAAACAAACACAAGCTCAACATTATAAAAGGCTAAAATTTAAGATAATTGAAAATCAACAGAACAGGAAATTTTAAAATTGTCATTATTTAAGCAGGTCAGTGGCCCCAGCAACCACAATTGGCATGCAAATCGTCCCTAGAGCGAAGGGCTCCAGCCTTGAATATCGCAAATTTTCTAATTCTTTTGTGCTGTGACAAATTTTATGATGGTTATAATTTTCTTATTTTAAAAGCTTTTAACTGCGTCTTTAGGAACTACATATTTGGCAGTTTAGTTGGGAAATCGTTTTACATATTTTATGTCCCACTTCGTTGATTAAAAATTCAAAACCGGCGCTTAGCATTCTGGCAAAATTTTTAAAATTTTCGTCACACCGCAATTGATCATTAACCCTTTGAGTGCCAAGCAGCGCGATCGCGCTTCTCAATACACTGGCCGAAAATGCCAAGAGCGCCGGTCGCGCTTTGCTCCCGCACTAACTAATACGATCGATCTCTCTTTCATACTTATCGATTCTTGTTTATTGTTTATTGTTTTTGGAATTGGCAATTTTAGCTAATTCTCTAAAAATCATTTTGGCACTCAAAGGGTTAATTGCAAACGGAACAATGTCGTCGGCTTTTAATTCGTTGATCATATCACTGCCCACTGTACCGCGTTCGATACCTTTTCAATGCGCAAATCCAAAATCTTTTCTTTTCCTTTTTCTGTGCACCACTTAAAATTACATATGCTGCAGCCGCGAGAAGAAAGTCTTCCTGATTTACCATTGATACTTTGACTAACTTTTTTTTGTATCAACCGATTATGCAAAATACAGTTCTACCAGAAGCTTCATGCTTTAAGTACTTTATTACCGAACATAAATAAATGCATTCGAACCTACCTACCTGCGACAGTTGTATTCCAGATGTTTCAAATTTCGTTTGATATTTACCGACAACTGGCCGGTAACAAAAATTGGTTGAAAAAGTATATAAATTGGTGCTTTTCGGCGAAATCTCGAAAATATTCGGAATAACCTTTTTTCTGTCTTTCTTGGGTCAACGAGGAATCCTATACACGTCAAAAAGTTTTCAGTGTTACAGGGAAACAAGGTTTCAATAACTTATTACTAAGTCTGGACGCGCCTTTATGAGCACTTCATTTGTTTTCGCTTCCCTACCCACTAAACACAAAAACGTATCACGTACGTCTGAGCCACGTCGCGTAGCGCTATGCGAAGTCAGTCAAAAACGTAGCTCGGGCATCGAATAACGTATATAGGACGGCTAACGCCTGTCGTAAAAACATCGCGCGACGTTCGGACTCTACATACGCGTGACGTCGCCTTGATCCGTTTTTCGACATTTTTAATTAATCAATGAATATAAATTGATTTTTAAATTATTTTAGTTAATTAACTTAATTAATTGTTTTTTAATAGACGTAATTAATCCATTTTTAAATTAAATCATTTGCATTCATTTTTTACGCAATTAAGAAATAAACCAGTTAAAATCATAAATTTATTTATTTCAATGTTTACATAAATAAAACAAAAATAACAAACGTTTTTTTTAAAATTAACCTATTGATAATAATGTTAACAATTTATACCTGCATAGCATATACAAGATATAAATGACATTTAGAAAATTAACTCCTAATATTAACAATTCACAACTTTATCAAAGACAACAAACATTTAAATAATTATACTAACAATTCATTATTACAAAAATGAAATTTTAAAAATCTACGTCTAGGTAATATTAATAATTTACAACTTCACAACATACACGAAATATAAACGAAATTTAGAAAAGTAACTCAATATTAACAGCATCAACCATATCAAAGATAAAAACATCATTTAAAATATTAACGCATAGACAATATTAACAATTTATGACTGCATAACATAAATTACAAGATATAAACGAAGAATTGCAATTTATTCTTATAATAATTCAAGCAGAAATTTCGATAATTGATTACAAATACTTAAAATAAACTTAAAATACTGGGGATTCTTGGCATGGAGGCAGGTCCAACTTCCCAAATTAATGGTGCGTTTTAGCGCCACATCTGTGAATAAAAAAATGTAAAATAAATAATCTTATTAAAAATAATCATTAAAATCGATTACCTTTGAAGATTTCTATAATTTTAAAATATTTGATTTTAATATTTTTCTTTGCACGTGTCTCTTTAAGCTCCTCGAATTCTTTTTTCCTTTCAATTTTATAAATTGGTTGTACAAACGCTGAAAAATAACAATAAATATAAAAAATGATTTCAGTAAAGCTTCTATAACAGGTGTAAAGACATGAAACCGTGTATTACCGATTAAATTCTGAATAAAATGTATTAAAATGTTTTGAATCGATGTCATTTTACAGTTTTCAAATTATACTGTTAGCCCCAGCAAAATGTCACCAAAAGAGGGGTTACCGTGCAAAATGTTGGTCAGGTTTTGCTTTTTATATGTTTTATCATAAATGCCCCTAATGTAAATGTCCAGTTTTTGACCTCGTGACCTTTCCGGAAAGTGTTGAAAATGGGGGGTTGAACTTAAAAAAAAGAAGTTTTTGAGTACTCTGCGCAAACGGCTTTTTGGAAAAAAATAATTTGGACTCATTTAAATACCTGACGATATAGGCATTCAGAATCTAATGGAGACCACTACTCTAGGACCAATAGTTTATGAGCTACGATTTTTTGAAGTTCACCACTTTGATTGCTTAAACCGTGAGCTCCAGGCTGATGCACTGGTTACATCGAAACAAACGATATAGCAGTGTAATGGGCATTAAATGCCCTTTACCATGGTTTTTTGTTTGATCCAATCGGATGAAAAATGACCACACGGCGAGCAATCAAATTTGGAAAAATATTGAAAAAATTGCCTATATTTAGTATTGTTTCGTTGTGCTCTCAAACCTGCCCATTACAACCAATTTCAAAAATTTTACATTCCATGAATACGTGACAGCTTATGGGGTACAGAAGTGCAAATATTTTTTTTTGCTACTGACACCCTTCATTATCTTAATTATTCTGCATATTGAAAACAAATCCCGAAACACGTCATTTTTAGTCTATCACATGATAGCCTGTGAAGTGAAAATTTCATTCCTAACCTCAACCCACTTCGAGTGACATTTGCAACCCCCAAATTTTTAAATGGAAAGGGGGGGCTTGTGATATCTCATTTGAAATGCTCTATTCAAAAATGCTATGGTTTAAAAATTTATTTCAAAAATAAAAAGTAAAAAAAATTAATCTGTTTAACGAAATTTTTGATATCAATTAACCCCTTAACGCACTGCGACATTATGTCAAGTCTACGTTTTCATGTGGAAATTCCACTCCAATGTTATATTAATTAAAAAATCTCCCGTGAAAGGGGAAGTTGGCCACGTAGTCGCGAAGCCATTCGCAGATGCCAAGGAACTGCATGAGGTCCTTCCTGGAAGTAGGTGGGCGTGCTTCGAAGTCAATGGATGCCGAGTCTCTCGAAGAACAGCCCGAGGTGTTGGAGGTGTTCCTCGTAGTTGGCCTAGTAGATGACGATATCATCAAGGTATACCATCACAAACTTCTTCAGGTACCCCGCCAAGACTTCCTGCGACATTAAACGTTGGAACGTGGTTGGCGCGTTTTTCAATCCGAATGGCATCACCCGGAATTGGTATTCGGAACACTGCGGGGTTGCGAAGGCGGTTAGGTGGCGACATCTAGGTGCGACCGGAATCTGCTAATACCCGCTTTTGAGATCTAGAACGCTAAATACTTTAGCTGGTCCTAAATCTCGGAGCGTCTCCTGGATGATGGACAGCGATGCAGCTTCGTGACGGTGACGGCATTTAATCGGCGATAGTCCACGCAGAAACGGGGCGTTCCGTCCTTCTTCCCGATCAAGGCAACTGGAGAGCAGTACGCTGAAGTGGATGGCTCGATCACTCCATTTGCCAGCATCTCCTGGAGCTGGTCGAGGATGATCTTCTTCTTTGCGTCACTGTAGCGGCAAGGGGCCTGGTGTACTGGATTTTCGTCTGTAAGCGAAATTATGTGCTCCGCGGAACGCGTCACTTTGATAGCGGCACTGTCCGCGAACACGCGTGCGTGCACTTTCATAATGTTTTGTAAAGCGTCTTTGAGCGCGGGAGGAAAACTGTCACAGACATTCACTGGATTAATAGCGTCTTTTCACACGGGAGTTGAGGGTTGGAAGAAGCACGTATGTCTGTGCTCCGTTCCTAAGTGAACACTTCCACGAGTCACGTAGATCACTGCGTCTCGGTCTCCGAGCCAGGAGTAACCGAAGATGATTTCTTCGGCCAGGTCTTCCACGACGTGGAAGCAATCCGCTATGGTGGTGTTACCGAGCTCGTACACGAGACGGATGGTTCCCACTGGCTTGGCGGTGATGGTGCAAATGCCCACTATAAGTGGTGCACGCGCCTTCGGATCTTTTCCGACGAGGAATGGGAATAATCCATCCCTGACGTAGTTCGCCGAGGCTCCGGTGTCCACCAGAGCACCGTAGATGTTATTTCCCACTTGCAGTTGCACTCGAGGAAGTCCCTGGCGTCCGCATAGGGCGTTGATTGTAACCGCTGGGCGCTCTAATGCGACGTCGCGCGAGAGGACATCGGCGCCCGCTCGTTTCCCTGCGTCGGGGCGGTTGTGTTCACGCAGTCCCGATGGAGGTGGTTTCTCCCACATTGGCGGCACGGGGGTGCGACTTGCCGTACGGGAGCGGCTGGAACCGGTGCATTACGTCGTTGCCCGACGCACGCTTCATGCCAGGAACTCGTCGAACGACTGAGGAACGACCGCGATGAATGCCATCTGCACGTTGTGGTGCAACTGCTGACAGAATACTAATTAGTATTTCTCGAGACGGTCGTGGTAACGTCGCTTCCGTAAAAGAAATACTTCGGCGGATTCGTCGCAGAAATGGGCCTCGCTGTAGAAACGGCCAGCGAGTTTCGCCGACGCAGTCGGAAGGCAGTATTGTTCGCGGAACCTCCTACAGAAATCCTGGAACGTGTAACCCATGTTTGAGTACACCTGGTATCACTTCTTCGCCTCTTCTTGCAGCTGTTCGGCGGCGATGTCCTCCTGATCGTCTGTATGAAGTGACCTCGGAGCGCTAAAGGGCTCGTTCGGGGCGGTACGGGAAGTGACGATTTTAGAGTCGACGACCGACGCTGGGGCGTCTCTAATGCCTCCAGTTGGAGACGGAGATTTCGAATGGCCTCGTCTTGTATAACATTGTGTGGGCACCACTGAGAGTATTGGACCTCTCCCAGCAGGTCATGAATCGCCGATGGCTGCTCATCGGCAACGTCGTCGACCGGGTGCGCCCTTGTTCAGCGCCTTGAGGCTGTCATCTCGTACGGATGAAAGGGGTGGATTCGTGAACTCATCTCGAGTCCTAGTCCCACGTTGTAGACGCCAAATATTACCGGAGGGTAATATTTAGCATGATTTTCACAATATTCGCACGTAAAAACCAAAATGCTTCTACACTTTTTCCGCCCGTGACAGATACTTGTTTATCTGGTCTCGTTGACAATAATATATCCAAATCTCACGGCCATGCGGTTGGTAACAAAATGAATGATAAGTTAAATCGTAATTTTTTTTCGAAAAAAAAATTGTGTGGTTTTGTTACCACATAAAGAAATTAATAATAGTAATAAAGAAAATCGTTCATTAAGAGGTGATTTTGTTTAAGTAAATGACAAATCAGCTAAAATTAATCTTATCTAAAAAAAAAGTGTGTGTTATGGGGTTAATATCAGGTTTAATTAATTAATTAAAAAAAAGATGAAGGTTTTGAGGGATGTAGTTGGATAGATTTTCCCTGACCACATGCCGTCTGGGTATATCTACCTACTGGCCGAATTAAAAAATACAGGCTTTAAACAAAATTTTAAGCTAAATAAATGTCTTTGATAACTGGAGTGCTAAAGTGCGATTTATAACTCAATCGTAATTTTAGTCGGAATTTTAGTCGCAATTTTAACCGCATCGGTCGTAAGAAAAATTGTGTTGCTATTTTATAACTAGTCGTAAAGTAAAGTAAAGTAAAGTAGGACTCTATTTACTTACTATTGTAAATTGAATGTGAGAGGATTTTTAAAAAAACCCGTGCTTTTGTCAAATAACTTATTGCCACAGTATGATTTATTGCGCACTGCGCTTGCACCACCCGAGAAAAATAATCGGTAGTCGTCGTTCAATATCGTAAAATTCTCGATTTTCATTGGTCGATCGTAAGGATCAGAACATAAGATATGAAATTTGGTCAACTTGCTACGATTGTTAAAATTACGACTAAAATTACGACCGAGTTATAAATCGCATTTAAGATATGCAATCCACCACTCAATCGAATTTCGATACTGCGACTTGGCTAAATTAGAATTATGGATGTGCTTTTTTTGCATTACCGTTGGTTATAACGTAATAATTATTATAAGAAATTCTTAATGAATACAATAAACACATACATATTATAAATAGAAGTGTTTTAGGAATTTATATAAACATCCAATTTTTAATTCATTTATTACAAAAACAAGAATATAAATCGTTATGATTTGAATTTTGTTAATTTCATTAAAAAAATCCACGTCTCAATTTTACATCACAGAACGATCTACGAACGTTGCCCAGATACGTCGCAGCGCGACATTATTCCAACGTCGCACAAAGTTTTTTAAACGTTATGTGTTTAGTGGGTACTCAGCATTTGGTTGGTGCACACTGTATATTCGAACCAATCTTTTAGCGGCAGTTGCGTAGTACCAAATTATCCAGCTAATGGTAAATTGATTATCGGAGCATGGACTGCTGAACCCCCACCAGGACAACGAATTTCAAACTATGGAGTTATATTTATTGAATGTAAGAAAAGGTTCAAACCATATCCAGATGTAAGGTTCATGATTTGCAATAAGGGTGCTTGGAGCCCTCCA
This sequence comes from Dascillus cervinus, assembly GCA_949768715.1. NCBI lineage: Eukaryota > Metazoa > Arthropoda > Insecta > Coleoptera > Dascillidae > Dascillus > Dascillus cervinus. Next base: position 11,155,183 of record OX458316.1, on the reverse strand, counting down.
AATCCACCTGAATGTTCACGTAATTAATAACAGTAATATAATAATCGATTGCAAATATTTCACTATTTGCAGCTGTTTGTTCGAATCTAACTTCATCCCTGTCTACTGAAATAACCTGCACTTTAGATGGGATGCAAGTTCCATGTATTGATCCGGTTGCTGGGACAGTGGCAAGTTATTCTTGTAATTTTTATTATGATGATATTTCTATAGACCAGCCTCCTCAAATTGTTTGCAAGGATGGTTCATGGGATTATCAGTTCCTACAATGTGTAGCAAGTATGAACATAAATAACTGAAACCGATGAAATTTAAGTATCATTGTTTCAGTTTGTGGTAAGAAAAGCGCACGGGGAGTTACAAATATTATCCATGGCAACCGAACTAAAAAAGGGGACTATCCCTGGCAAGTTGGTCTTTATAAAACATCAGATAATGAGCACATTTGCGGTGGTTTTATACTAACTGAAAGTATTGTTATATCAGGTACTTTTTTAAATTAGTAAAATTGTTTGATAACTAATATATTTTAAGCTGTTCATTGTGTTGCTGATTACCAAGGAAATCCGCATCCAAAAGAAAATTATTGGTTGGCCGCTGGAAAATATTATCGTGCTTTAGGAGATGAGAGAGATAAAGATACAGAACAAAAAACTGCTGTATGTTATTAGTGATAGTTATTACTTCATTACAATATGTCTTTTTAGATTACGAATACATATTTGTCGCCGAGATACCGAGGAGTCGAGAGGAACTTCGAATCTGATTTGGCACTATTAATTGTGCAAAAGCCATTCATATTTTCTACATTTGTTCAACCAATATGTATTGATTGGAGAAAGATTTATGAGAACGAACAGTTGATCGATAACAACATAGGAATTGTAAGTTATTAATGTAAATAATTGCATAAGACACAAAACAGTAAGTTGAAGAACATACAATACCCCAAATGAACTGTAAATTATCTTAATGCATGGTGTAACTACTTTGTAAGTATTAACAAATTTTCGCTATTAACGCTTTTAAACTTGTATTTCTACGTAAGTACCCTAGTAGCAAAGAAATATTTTTAAAATATTTTTTTTGAATATTTAAAAAATATTATTATGACAGTTTTGTTTATATTTTTAAAATATTTTTAAAAAACATTTAAAAAATATTTCCTAAAAAGATTAAAAAAATATTTTTAAGAAATATTTCTTAAATGTTTTTTAGAAATGTTTTTAAAATATAAACAAATCTGTCATAATAATATTTTTATAATACTTTTAAGAAATATTTTTTAAATGTTTTTTAGAAATGTTTTTAAAATATAAACAAATCTGTCATAATAATATTTTTATAATATTTTTAAGAAATATTTTTTGAATGTTTTGAAGAAATATTTTTTGAATGTTTTGAAGAAATATTTTCTAAATGTTTTGAGGAAATATTTTTTGTAATTGTTTTTTAAAAATATAAAAAATAATATTCAAAATAATATATTGTTACGTAATAATAATACATTCAATAATAATATATTTATTCATTTTCTATTGACCGGTTTGACCTGACAGCACTGCTTCTGACTTTTTAATTCCGTCCATGTTTATCTGCTAGTTGCGTTTTCTTGTTGCCGCTAAAATATCATTTAATTAATATTTTACAAATTAATTTATTATGTAGGTATATTTACCAGTAATCGTATACGTTTTTAAGGCTAAGGAAAGATTTCTTATTTTTCCTTCCTTAACCAGAAAATAACTGAGCATTAGTTAGTAACTTTTTTAAAATTGTTCTGTGGGCATCCTCCCCGCCTAGAACATAAAAAATCAACCTAAAAAATAACATGTAATTGTAAAAATATATTAACAGTAAATTGTAAATATTCGTACCAATTTAGTAAACGATGTGTGATCTTTCAACGTGGCGTGGCATTCAACTGCTCTAATTCTTCCACCGAGGGCAGGGGCATGTTGTTAAATTCGACGTCGAGTCCTATTGGCCCCATTGAGTTTTGGTACTGCGGAGTCTGGTGAAGTAACAGATCGATGAAAAAAAAACAAATTGCAGTATATAATATTATTTAGATAGAAGAATAATTAAGTACTTACCTAATATTCCACAACTTTTTCCACAAAAAACAGCACTAACGGTAAACGGGATGAATCGCAAAACGCTAAAATAATAGTCTTGCGGTATCACGGATATAAATTCACTTGTGGATGCACTTTTAATAGCAAGGGTGTGAGTACGACTGTCTTGGAAAACCTTTTAAAACGATTAAAGAATATGAACACACGTGTGCAGAATCCGGCTTTAGTTTCTTGGAAAAAGAATTAGTGACGCTAAGTAATAATTCGTGGGTTCTTTTGAAGGGACCAAAACCTGTATCGGTCAATCGAACAAGTTGGAGGGTAGTCTCTTCGCTATGCAATAAAAATTCCACAAATATAAACAATTTATGAAAACTTTACCATGCGTGTTCTTGCTAGGGGATCACATTGTATGGCACTTTTTTTAATTGATTCACGATTTATTATTATTGTAGCCAAAGTGGTATATCAAAATTATGCGCGAGCGAAACGCGTGAACCCTCGAGTTTTTCACTTTTTCGAGAATCAAGTGAAATAAAAACTTGTCCCCTAATCACGATCACAAAACTTTGTAAAGTACAGATGGGCCTAAAAACTGTTAACATATTCATTTCAATGATTTCCATGGATTTAATCGAATGTGCTAAGATAACGAAATTTTTAATTATTTAATTAATTAATAACTGCATTTTGAATATTTCCAACGTAAATTGCGGTAAAAATAAACATAAAACCGAATATTATCTACATTAAAATGAAACGGGGCGGCAAAAATTAGTTGCAAATAACGGGATTACACGAATGTAAGTGTGTCTGATACGGTAATTTCTAAGGTTTTTAGTGATATTTGGAAAGGCATAACGAAACATTCGTTTAACTGCTGTTCAGTTGAAATATGTTTTAAAGGGTCGACCCTCAACGAAGAAAAGATTCAAGTTGAGTATTTATCTAGTATTTTTTCTTTAACCGAAAAATAAGTAGGTAGGTACTTTAAGAAACCACACATTTAAGCTGTTTTAAATATAAATCAAATCGAATTATTATTATCGTCTTCTTTTGGTTATTGACAAATTGTTTCATTGTGTCAAACTGATCATTAAATAAACACAACAAACAATCTAATATTTTTTAAATATGGAAAAATAAATATTTCTTTTTGATCTAAATCTAATATTTCTTGAATACACAAAAATAAATATTTTTTTCGTTATGTAAATCTAATATTTTTGAATATGCAAAAATAAATATTTTTTTCTTGATATAAATCTAATATTTCTTGAATGTAGAAAAATAAATATTTTTTTCGTTACGTAAATCTAATATTTTTTGAATATGGACATATAAATATTTTTTTCTTGATATAAATCTAATATTTTTTGAATGTACAAAAATAAATATTTTTTTTATTATGTAAATCTAATATTTTTTAAATACGCATAAATAAATATTTTTTAAATATATTTTAAAAACATTTTAAAAACATTAGAAATATTAGAAAAGATTCGAATATTTTTTAAATATTTTATAAATATTTAATAAATATTGCATGCTAGAGTTTGACTAAAAATATTCTGCGTTTATGACTTTAAACCGCAATCAACTTTTAGTGATGATAATGAGGGTTCACTGCGGGGTGCGACACATCTGGTTGCTTTGAAAAATATTTTTGTAGATACTTCAGAACCGTACTTAAATATTTCAATTTTAGTTAAGTTCAGAACAAATAATCAAATACAATTCATAGAATTCATCAAGTATTTAAGTTAATCAATAACCCCACATACCTACCTAATTATTAGAGAGGTTTAATGTTTACTCATATTTATATCTAAGCAACAAGAAATTTATAAAAATTTACCAACTACAGCCCTGACCACTTCTGTCCATGCTGATTATTACGGCTTACCTACTTTTATGGCCGGATCACTTATAGTATTGTAAAAGGCACAGTCATAAACGCAGAATAAGTTTAGACAAACTCTACTAGGGTATACTAACTTTTCTCTAACTAGGGTCAACAGTTGACCCTAGTTAGTTACTATTTTCTTAAAAGCTTACCTCGATCTGGTTCCATAAAATTCTTCACAAATAAAACTTGTCATTAATAATTTATAATGGAAGGGATATGGGCAATTGACTAAAATCCGATTTGCAATCGACCGGTTATTGGCCAAACCTGCTCTAGACCAAGAACAAAACAAACAAAATTTTCAATATTAATTGTACCTGGTGATTGTTCTTTTTAAATATCCGAATCATTTAAGGTTGTTGGTTGGGGTTATACCAAGGAAGGTGAAACGCCTGCAGACGAGCTGAAACAATTGCAAGTTCCATTTATTTCCGAGGCACAATGCTTTGACCAAGCACCTGCCGAATTTAAACCATACATCACTACAGACAAGATATGCGCTGGATTTTTAGAGAGAAGTAAATGTTCTTTTTCCAAACAAATTTTGAGATCACATCTCAAATTTATTGGTATTTCCAGACACGAGTGTTTGTCAGGGTGACACCGGAGGTGGTCTCGTATTTTACAGAAACCAAACTGAAAAATTTTATTTAAGGGGGATTGTTAGCACATCACCTCGAAGGGAAAGCAGCTGCGATTCGCGACAATATGGATTTTTCACGAGGGTTTCCGATCATTTGGATTTCATTAAAGATATTATATACAGAAAGGTGTAAGGTGTAATTTGTTTTCTGTCATTTTTGTATGAAAATCTTTTATAAAATAAAACATTCCCTTATGCGTTTATTTTTACTATTTATTTACTTGCGAATTTGTTTCCTTATGCTATTATTCCTTGCTCAAATATGCAATGTTATTTTGGGAAATTCATTAAAGAAGAAAAGATGTGTCATGCCAAAATCGATTGTGCTGACGGGTCCGAAGAAATGCGAATATGTTAATCTACTCAGTAAGAGAGTAAATTTAACTTGCAGTCAGTTTCTTGAACGTGATCAAGAAGGTTCAAGTAACTTAAAAAAATATTGGAAATTCAACAGTATGCGTCGGGTGATTCAGAAAACGGTAGTTTTTTATTCAAGTAGTTATTTAATTATTTTTTTACTGATCTCGAGTAAGTATTTTAATTGCACTTGCACTTGTAACGTTAAAGGTCAAATGATAATTACAGACACAAAACTGGTTTTTAATAACGTCGATGATATATTAATTTATAGATAACATGTTTAAATTGTTTCAGCTTTCACTTGCGTTTGTAATGGCTATTTTTTTGGCAACTGGGAACACGATGAACGATTTGATAATGTAATCAGGATTCGAAGGCAGTCTCCATGTGGGTAAGTTCGCCGACTAAGATCGGCAAAAAGTATTAGTTTTTTATTTTGGTTCGCTTATTGTGGCCATTGTTATTCTAGGAGTGGTATATATTAACATATCTTGGAAGTTATATATTTGAATTATAAACACATTAAAGAAATAACATTTGGTTATTGCAAAAATTTGTGAATTCAAAAACCTTTTCAATAGCTTGTTTAGAAGTTTGATTAATTAATTTGTTACTGATTTTAATTATACAATATTTAGCCTTCGTAAATTGAATCAATAAAATATTACCTTGAAAGAAGAGTGTCACAATTTGAAAATTTACATTTTGTCGTAATCACGGTTTGAGGTTTTTCTTATTTTTGAACTATTTTATTATTGATAGTTTTAAATTTATGACTCGTTAAGTTTGCTTACAGTGGTAAGTTTTATCCACATTATACCCTCCTAACCCTCTTATATCCCTAAAGGGTATGGACTTGTGACAGCATTTACTAAATATTTTTAGACAAATTTTCAAGTTATGACGGTTTTGTTGAAAAAGCAACATAAAAAAACAGACAGAAAAAGTTAATAAAAACTAGCTTTTTATTAAAATTTCGCCACAAAAAAAGAAATAAGTTATGTGCACAGTTCAGCCATTCATAATGATATGAAGGGTCACGCGTGTCATGCAACGTATTCTCACGAGTCGTTATAGTGCCTACTAGTGAAATGAGAGCTATGATGCATTCTACTTTCAGCGTCGTCTTACGTTCATCAAACCGACACTACGTGTAAAAATGTATTTAGCTGGACATTAGAAATATTATAGATGTAACCAAAATTGTTTAAGCTTTAGTCCTCACCCTGTCTTCACTCAATCTTCAATTAGTCTTCATGTTGCTTTCATTTTGTAACCAAGTAAATAAATAGTGTTTATAAATACCTCTCCGGGTCTTTGGAACTTAATTAATAAGATTGTTACTTTTGCTTTTTCTAAAAAAAACTGAATATAATACTTCAATACTCGTAAAAAGTATGTACTTACTGGGCGGTTTGAATAAAAAAGAGCAGATGTTACATGAGTCTGAGCAAAACCTCAAAGCATATGCTCATAGTCAAAGGTGGGAGTATAAGGTTCTGCTCCTATTTGTATTTGTACTCACAACCATTTGCTCACATAAATTGAGCATATTGTTATGCTCGGAGTAATAATAATTACGAAATAAAACAATATTACCCCTTAGGGCGATCTCGGCTACTGTGAGAGTAATGTTTGCGTTCGTATCATTTTTCCCTCACTGACATCAGTTCATTTATTGGTTTCTACTAACAACCGGAAACGAAGGTATTCCGATTGGAAGTCTTGTTTTGAGAACGGGAGTGCGAAGCACGGTGACAATATGCTTCAAGAAATTCTAGAATGTCTGAATTAAACACAGAGGCCCGCTCGAACGGATGCGTGTGTTCTTTCCACGACGATTTTACTATCTTTCTTTTACCGTTTTGAGTAGTATTTCATACTACGCATTTTGTGGACACTCGTTTTATTTCATCGGAAATGATTTTCAGCCGTTCATATTTTACCTACACTAAAAATATGTCGTTTGATGATGCGAAAGGGATGAATTTATTAATAGTTCTTTAGTTGCAAAAAAGACTGGGAATACTTTCAAAGTGTCAAAATTGTTTATTAATTAATGGGCGGTGAGGGGAATTCGAATATAATAGTTTTTGATACAGTAGACTGATGAATCTGTAATTTTTCCCCGACTCCAGTTTGAAAACCAGGATCTGCCGTGTACCGTAAAAGAATTTTTATTTTCTAATGGAACGAGAGAGCATCTCTGCTTTCATTATTTTCACCCAAAGAGTGAGTTACAACCTTAGAACAGAGAGGGGTAGGAAGGAGCATTATGCAAGGTTGCAGGGGAACGGGAAGGTTGATGCAAATGGCGGATCCTTGTCAGTGGCGTATCGAATAGGATTTCCATCGCATATTTTACGCCTGCAAGCAAAACTTTTTTCGTCGTCATTCATTCTAAACCGTATTACGTTAATTACGTTTGACTAAAGAAAATTTATTTATTTTTAATAAGTGTTCGGAACTGACTCTGTGCCTCATATAATACGATTTCACCTCTACGAAGTCCATCTCGCTACTATTTTTAATTTTATTCTCATGTGTACCCATACGTAGCAACCAGACCGTTTGGTTTCTCTTTGCAACTGCGACTCAACGTAACGGTATAAAGAAGGCAGAAGAATTTATTGATTAAAATTAATATTGCCAACAATTTTATCGCTATTTAACTGGATTTCCCGTAACTTAAATTGCGGCCTTAAGTGGTGATTCCACGACCGCAATTTTATCTACTGTACTTATAGATGGCCAGTTGTTTTTCAAAGATTCTTCGATAACCTATGACTTATAACCTAATTGAAAAATATTTTTGTTTTCACAATATTTACAATCGGGCAATTAATTGTAAAGGATAAGAACGGGTTGTGATTTTCGTACAATAACAGATTATAGACAAAAAGTTACGAATTACGAATTCAGATGAATTTTACTAAAGGATAAAACAAGTCTATACTTGCCTCTATAGGCAGCCAGGAAAAGAGTTGTGGACTTCAAGGAACCGTTATGATTTGGGTCGCATTAATCAAGTGAATAACTAATTGTTGTTAATCCAAAACATTATTAATATTAACATTTACGCTATTTAGAGAATTTCTTATTCTAATAACATAAAATATAAATTTAAATGATATTGATTGAAGTAACAGCAACTTAAGTATAAAGATTTAAGTTAGAGTTTGAACAGATTTTCTGATGATCGCTGCTTTATGATGGTTCGTATTAAACTATCTTAAAAACCAATTAAAATTGTGGGTTTTAAAATTATGGCACATCTGTTTTTTTTAAAATGGTTCTAGTTTTACACCCATCATCAGCAACCGTTGAATTTAAATAAAGTTATTTCGATCATTTATCTGAGTTTTTCAAGTGTCGAAGTCGAATTAAATATTACCTTTTTGTTTCTTAGTACATAAATGACAGACTTAAACAAAATTTCACATATTCAAAGTTAGTTATGAATTTTACTAACAAAGAAATTGCAGACACACATTCCACGTTCGCGCCAGCAAACGGCAACTGTTAAATATCGCGCAAACAAAAGTGCTTGGATGACGGCCAAAATTTTTATCGAAGAGCTTAATGACTGGGATTCAGAACTAGTCAAGAAAAATCGAAAAATTCTCCTTGTCATCGATAATTGGTGCAGCCCACCCAAACGTGCCCGATTAAAAAAATATCAAGTTGGCATTTGTACCTCCTAACACGACTTCAATACTGCAGCCGATGGACCAAGGAATTATAAACTCCCTTAAATTTCATTTTCGAAAAGTACTTGTGTTGCATTTGATAGATAACATTGAAATGAAAAAGAGGATCGAGTAACGCTTTTAGACGCCATTCGATTTGTAGACCGAGCTTGAAAAAGTATTATGCAAACCACAATAAAAAATTGTTGCAAACATGCTGGATTTTTAGGAGAAGTTGCCCCAGCTGAAAATTCGCAATGGGATAACGAAGTGTCTTTAAGTGAACTTTGTATCTCGTTAAAGGCTGAAAAAGTCAACTTTCAGGAGTATGTAACGGGTGACAATTATTACCAAATTTAAGACGGGATTAATACCTTTAAATGTGGAAATTGTTTGTTTTTATATCCCTGCTTTGCCTTTCTCAAAACTGCTAGTTTTGGCAATGTGATGGATTCGGTATCGCCGAAAGTCATCGAAGTTACTGCTTGTTCTTTTCGCCAATTTTCAGCTGATTTACCAGATATTAAAATTTGTGCAATGACTTGTCGACGTAAACCGCTTAGGTGACGTTTAGATTTACCTGAATGTCCACTTAATTCTTGGCCATATGTCTTGGAATTCAATACGACATCTTTATCAACATGTTGATGTAAAATTATGTGTAACTTCATGAAGCATTCTTTACATCGTGCAATGATGAAAAGAAAATGTTGTCCCAATTTTAAAAATTTATTTTAATTTTAAATTAAATTAAATTAGCGTGGAGCTAGAATATCCGTGGCTAGTAAACTAGCCAAAATTATAAATGACTGTGTTTCCGTTAATTCTTTACCATCCTGGGAAGACCTTTTTCTTTTTGCCTTTCGTGTTCTTCATGTTCCTATTAAAAATGGTTATGAAAAGGAATCTTTAACTTCTAAAGTTAAGAAGAATGCTGACTCTAACGTGGACTCCATACTTTATTCCAAAACCGATTTCTCAAAATTTTCAATTTATAAATCGGTTGAGAACAAAATTGCGGATGGTGATATTAAGGGTGCAGTTCGCTTATTATCTTCTGATGACTCATTTGCCAACAATAATGCTGATACTTTTGAATCGTTGAAATCTAAACATCCAATTCCTTCAAGATTACTCCAGTTTCCTGATCCACCTGAAGAAATGGTAGAACATCTCACTGTCTCTGAAGATCAAGTTTATAAAGCGATTATGTCATCCCCTAATGGTTCTGCTGCTGGAATGGATGGAATAAGACCACAACATCTCAAAGATTTATTAGGTAATGGTACAGGTGACTCTGGTCGTCACTTATTGAAAGCCATCTGTAGTCTCTGCAATCTCATGTTAGCTGGTGAAGTTCTTTCTGATATTAGACCTATTCTTTATGGTGCCTCTGTTTGTGCCCTTTCTAAAAAAGATGGCGGTATCCGCCCTATTGCAATAGGTTCAACTTTTAGACGTTTATCTTCTAAATTATGCAGTTTCCACATTAAGGATTCGTTATCTTCCTTTTTTCATCCTATTCAATTAGGTTTTGGAATTAAGGGTGGTTGTGAGGGAGCTGTTCATTCAATTAGAACTTATATTAATAATCAGTCTGATGCTGAGGTTTTCCTTAAAATCGATGTTAAAAATGCTTTCAATTCTATCGAAAGAGACTCCCTTCTTTCTGTTGTCAAGGCTGTTACTCCAGATATATATCCTTATCTCTGGCAATGTTATGCTTATCAATCAAAATTATTCTTTAATGGAAATGTTATTGAATCCTCAGTAGGTTGTCAACAAGGGGACCCTCTCGGTCCTGCAATTTTTAGTTTATCGATTCATCAAATTATTAAGAATTTGATTTCAGAATTGAATGTTTGGTACTTGGATGATGGTTCTTTAGGTGGTAAGGCTTTGGATGTCTTACAAGACTTAGAAACGATAATTTCTGAATTTAAGAAAATTGGTTTAGTTCTTAATTTCAATAAATGCGAACTGTTCTTCCTTAATAATGTTTCGGAATTAGACAAGTCTTCAATTTTGGAAAGATTCGAATTATTAGCTCCTTGTATTCACGTTTGTAATGTTGAAGACCTTTTTATTCTTGGTTGTCCTATTTTCGATGCAGCAATTCCTCCATTCATTTCTAAAAAAATTGATTAATTCTCTTTACTTTCTTCAAATCTATGTAAAATGAATCCTCATATTAGTTTATTTTTACTCCGCCATTGTTTTTCGATACCTAATTTTACTTATAATCTCAGATGTTGTCCTTTTTGGAAATTTAAAGATGAGTGTCTTGAATTGGATAATATTGTTATTGCTTCTTTGGAAAAAATTTTGAATATTAAATTTACAATTCGATCTTGGACTCAAGCCAAATTACCAATCCGTTTTGGTGGATTAGGTATAAGGTCTATAATTGATATTTCCTCGCCTGCCTTTTTGTCTTCTATATTTTATAATTCTGAACTTATTATGTCCATTCTACCTTCTAGTTTTTCTAATTTTGAAATTACATCCCTTAACGAGGCTGTTGATTATTGGAAGGAAATTTCTAATTCGTCTATACTTCCAAAAGAGCTTTCTATTCAAAGAAATTGGGACTTACCTATCTGTGAGAAAATATTTCAAAATTTATTATCTTCCTCAAATATCACAGAAAAAGCTATCTTATTAGCTGGATCTGAACTTGAATCTGGAGCTTGGCTTGAAGCTCTTCCATCTTGTAAATTAGGTACTCTTTTAGAAAAAAACATCTTACAAATTGCTATTTCACTTAGATTGGGGATCAATTTCTGTCATCCTCATATCTGCTCGTGCGGTTCTTCTGTAGACTCGTTGGGTCATCATGGTTTATCGTGCATTAAAAGTGCTGGAAGACTCTCTGGTCACAGCTATATTAATGACATTATTAAACGTGCTTTCTCTTCTGCCAACATTCCTTGTATCCTTGAACCTAATGGTATTCTGAGGGATGATGGCAAACGTCCAGATGGTATTACAGTTATTCCATGGAATGTAGGTAAATCCTTAGTTTGGGATTTTACTTGTACGGATACACTTGCCCCTTCTCATTTAACTGATTCTTCATTTTCTGCAAGATCTGCTGCCCACTTGGCAGAAAATCTTAAGAATAAAAAATATAAGTAAATTTCTAATGATTATTTTTTTGTCGCCTTCGCTGTGGAAACTTTGGGTCCTTGGAGTGCTGATGCCCTTTCTCTCCTTGAAGATTTGGGGAGGCGTATTGTGCAAACAACGGGAATTCCTCAAGCCAAAACGTATTTGAAGCAACGAATAAGTTTGGCTATACAAAGAGGCAACGTTGCTAGTGTTCTTGGCACAGCCCCGCTTTCTTCTTCTCTTAATGAGTTATTTTATTTATTCTAGTTATTACTTATGTTATGTTATTTTACTTTGTTTGTTATATACATGTTACTTTTTACTATATATTATTATACAATGTACAAAAATAAAAAAAAATAATTAAATAAAAATCTCAAGAAAATTCGTTCACTAAAAACAAAATATAAAAATGTATATCCTAAGGTCGACATTGTTTATTTTAGGAATATCTGGGTATAATTGCAATATATTGAAAAATCATACGCACAATTTGGAGTGTTTTTTCAAGAAAGATTTTTCCTTTACCTAAGACACGAAAAAATATTTTGGCAGGGTAGTTACTCGATACAATTTAATTTTATAATAATTGTATTTATTACTAAATATGGGGCCGTAGAAGAATGAATAATTGTTACGACGTAATGTCCTTATGGCTTGTTTTTTTCAAAACTAATTTATTAAAATTAAACAAATCAACATTGCTGTGCTGACATTGTAGTTTTAACAAAGCGAACGCGTACTACTGCGATAAGCCCTTGACCGTGACCGTCACATTGATGCAACGTTTTTCAGTTCTTATATTTAGAGAGATGAACTTGAAGAAATTTAATTTGAGGTTCAAACAAGTACTAACGAAAATCTATTCATTGGTGTTAAAATCTAACTATTTACACATATGTGCGGTGTCAACTTCACGTTTTTTCGGAATTATTCTGCAAGGGTTTGTGTTAAAAAAAAATATTCACGGTACAAACGGGTACAAACGAAGTACAAACGATTGGCGTAATTAATTTTTTGAAATCTTACAAGTTCGGTGCTAGCGTGAAGTTGACACCGAGTCACGTTTTTAGCGAATATCTGCGAAACTGTGGATTCAATTGAAAAATTATCGAGGGTACAAACGGGTACAAACGAAGCACAAACGATTGATATAAATTTTATCGTTTGTACCTCCACATCAGGTGTCAACTTCACGGACCCCATTTGGGTTGGCATTGTTGGCGATTATTTAATAGGACCGATGTTTTTACCAGACTGATTAAATGGGTCAAATTTCGGAAATTCTTCAGAAAATGATCTACCTATCTTACTTGAAGACGCTCCATTGAAAATACGCCGTAACTTATGGTTCATGCAAGACGGTACTGCACCACATTATTTTATTTAAACTTAAATTAAATTATTTAAATAATAATTTTCCGAATCGTTGGATTGGCAGAGGTGGGGCAATAGACCACCGAAGTAGGCGGTCCTTATTAGGGCGGTAAATTCGAAAGCGAGTCTATCGGTACTGCAATTTCTATTGTGTTACGATGTTTTCCATTTATAAGTATCTTAATCGAAATATTTAAGGGAAAACGTCAATGGTACAACAACTTACTGTGTTAATGTTATCAATATAAGAGACTATTGTTTTAAATTGCCTCAAAATAGAACTTTTATTTAAATTTGAAATTTGCAAGTAAACGTATGGCGTAGCATCAGGTAGGTAGGCGCAACTACGTCAGAGCCGATGTAAAAAAGCCGGTATAAAGTAATCATGAAATCATTGAAATGCTGTACGCACTACGTTGCATAGGAATAAAAAGAGATAGCATAATTAAGCTCCTCCTCCAAGTGACCTTCACTTCGGTAGTCTATTGCGCTCTCCAGACTGCAATTCGTCGGATTTTTTTTTATAGGAACATCTGAATACAACATAGTTTTCGTGTAGTCCGAAATAGCCCCGGAATTTTTGGGCGAGTTCGAGTATCAATGGTTCGATGATGAGAAGCCTGTATTGATGCTGAAGAAAGACATTTCGAGCAATTTCTCTAACGTCTCACCATAGCACATTTAATAAACTATCTTAATAACAAATCTATGCGATATGACATTTTATTCTTGTTGTTTTAATAAAAAATGTTTATTGGCTAGTCGCAATTTTAAAATTAGAGCGTAACTTTTATAGAAAGTGTTTTTGGACATGCGTCTAGGAACTTTTGTTACACTTTTGTTCTATACATCACGTTGGTAAAGTTGGGTCGAGCAATTCAGATACAGGTTGCATATAAAACAAAAAATATTTATTTATAAATCTGAAAGTTTCAAACAGTATACTTAAACAACCAGATCATTTACCTAAAGCCTGCAAAATTGCCTAATTGATATTTACATTTTTGTAAATCAAACTCTCCTTAATTGTAGTTAAAATACACCAAACTATTTCTGACCTAGTCAATGCATAAAATTAACGTATTTATTTATTTCTAAAAAAGTATTTTTATTTTAATAGACAATTGAATGACTATTACCGAAAGTAGCTAATGGTTTTCATAAGTTTAATGATTGCTTTACTTGTTTCAGTACAAGTGATTTCCAATGCAAGTCAGGCCAATGTATCGATGAAGGAAACTTGTGTGATGGAAAACCAGATTGTAATGACAATTCAGATGAAACTAGAGAAGTGTGTGGAGGACTCGCATGTTCAAAATTCTCTTTTCGTTGCGATTATGGAGCTTGTTTGTCAAATAGAGTTAGATGCAATGGTCAAAATGAATGCTTCGATGGCTCTGATGAATATCCGAGTACATGTGATACTATAACTTCTGCTACACCTTTCCCGACAACTTCCAACACAACTACTACTACTATAACTAAAACACTAACAACAGCAGAAGCTCAAATGTAAGCATTGATTACGTTAGAGAAATATATTCGAATCAATCTTTTAGTGGCAGTTGTGTAGTACCAAATTATCCAGAAAATGGTAAATTTGTTATCGGAGGAATGACTGTACCATCGCCAGGGCAACGAATTCCAAACTATGGAGTTATATTTACAGAATGTAAGAAAAGGTTTAAACCATATCCAAATGTGTTCATGCTTTGCAATCAGGGTACTTGGAGCCCCCCAAGTCCACCGGAATGTTCACGTAATTAATAACCGTAATATAATAATCATTATTGCAAATATTTTTATTATTTGCAGCTGTTTGCGCGAATATAACTTCATTCCTGTCTACTGGCTCTGATGAATATCCGAGTCTATGTGGAAATATAACTTCTGCCACACCTTTCCCGACAACTTCCATCACAACTACTGCTACTATAACTAAGGGACCAACAACAGCAGAAGCTCAAATGTAAGCAATGATTACTTAAGAGATATACAGTGCTTTCGTAAAGTATGGAATAAATTCGATAAAACATTTTAAAAGAATTTTCACAAAAAATCCTCAGACCGGTCAACTTTAGTTTTTAAAACTGCATCTTGTTTAATATTTATAATTTTACGATCGTCTTTTGTTTTCACACTATGACGTCATCATCATTTTTTTTAAATGGCACCCCATACTTTTGATGGCGAATTTGGATGCAGCACATTTTTCTGAGTACGAATATGCCAAATTCGCATGACCTTGAAAAGGAAAGTTTTCGAAATAATAGGTTCTAAAATTTCGAAAATGTATAGTAAAATTATTAGAGGAGACCATTAATAATATCATCAAGGAAGCACTGGAAACAAATGACGGTTTTGACATCAACAAAATTTATTTGGAAAACGCTCGAATCCGTCAAAGTTTATTCTTAGTAGCGTATTTTTTTAAATAGGATTGGTACAAACTGAATGATTACGAAAAAAAAAATAAAGAAAACGGTTTAGCTATCTCAAAATACTAAATTTAAGTAATGATTAAATTCAAAAAACAACTAAATTAAAATATTGCGCACTGTTGATTTCTTGACAGCAGCCAATGCAATGAACCCTATTTTTAGTGCCAGAATCGAAAAGAGAGGGAAATTTTACGTTCAATTATATGTTTAGATCTGGGGTTAACGTCACCTCTCTTTACCGAATTTTCTTTTTTTAATTATTTCTTTGAATCACCGGATTTTACAAAATTGTCACTTTTTAATAATTAAAAGTTAATCCGATCATCCTGATCTACCAAACAAAGCTGAACTCAAAATAACTTTGAAAATGAAGTACTACGTCAAATCGAAGGTCACCTTTGGATTGTTCGTTGTCTAGGGTATGGATTTTGCTTATTTCTTTTTGCACTAATCCCCGGAGATTCCTGCGAGGTCCCATGATAGCGTACTTTGACCTTTACTTGACCCGTAGAAGTGATGTTAAACCAAGATCTAAACACATACTTGAACGTAAAATTTCCTGCTCTTTTCGATTCTAGCGCCAAAATTAAGGGTTCCCATTAAAAAATCAAAACTAACCTCCAAATGACCTCGAACATGAGATTCAAGGTCAAATCTAAGGTCACCCTTGTATTTCTCGTTGAAAATTACCTCGGGTATGGATTTGGGTTATTTCTCTTTTCACTAATCTTCCGAGATTTCTAGGGGTTTCCATACTTTTTCCCCACCCTGTATAAATGCTTAATTGAGCATTAGAAATATAACTTTGGACACGTTACCGACAGGATAAAATCGCACTTCTGTTTAATTTCAATGACCTTGTTGTTGCAATTTTGGCTATATTATAGCCACTCAACAGCAACATAAGGTCGAGAGGTGAATTTAGAGCAGTTTTCAACAAATTAGGATCGTTTTTCTTGAATATATTGTCTTTGCACATGGATTAGTCCATTTTATTTTACGTCCGTGATGAAGCGGACTGCAACGTATCAGGCACCGGTGCTTCTAAATGTTCGAAGCAAGAAAACTTAACTACGATTGAAAACCATCTAAAAAATTACCACTAGTTTTAATTATCACATTTTGCCACGATAATTCAAATTTATTTTCCCAACATAATAAAAAATATTGTTCCATTTATTTTATTAGTACAAATGATTTCAAGTGCAAGTCAGGCCAATGCATCGACGAAGGAAATTTATGTGACGGAAAACCAGATTGTAATGACAATTCAGATGAATCTAGAGAAATGTGTGGAAGACTCACATGTTCAAATTTCACGTTTCGTTGCGATTATGGAGCTTGTTTGCCAAGTAGAGTTAGATGCAATGGTCAAAATGAATGCTTCGATGGGTCTGATGAATATCCGAGTATATGTAGAGATGTGACGCCTGCTACACGTTTCCCGACAAGTTCCACCAAAATTAATAAAAGCCCTTCTATAACTAAAATACCAACAACAGCAGAAGCTCAAATGTAAGCATTGATTACTTAGAGATATACATTCGAACCGACCTTTTAGTGCCGGTTGTGCAGTACCAAATTATCCAGATAATGGGAAATTTGTTATCGGAGGAACGACTGTACCACCACCAGGGCAACGAATTCCAAACTATGGAGTTATATTTACAGAATGTAAGAAAAGGTTTAAACCATATCCAAATGTAACGTATATGTTTTGCAATCAGGGTACTTGGAGCCCCCCAAGCACACCGGAATGTTCACGTAATTAATAATAATGTAATACATAATCATTATTGCAAATATTTCATTACTTGCAGCTGTTTGTTCGAATTTAACTTCATCACTGTTTATTAAAATAAACTGTACTTTAGATGGGACGCAAGTACCATGTACTGATGCGGTTGCCGGGACAGTGGCAAGATATTCTTGTAATTCATATTCTGATGCCGTTTATATAGACCAGCCTTCTCAAATAATTCGCACGAATGGTTTGTGGGATGGGCCTATTAAATATCCCAGTTTATGTCCTGTTCAAAAGTAAGCATTGATTGCTTTCGAGAAATATTTTCAAACCAATTTTATAGAAACAGTTGTGTAGTACCAAATTATCCAGCTAATGGTAAATTTAACATCGGAGGCACGACTGTACTATCACCAGGACAACAAATTCCAAATCATGAAGTTATATTTATTGCTTGCAAAAAAAGCTTTAAACCATATCCAAATGTAACGAATATGTTTTGCAATGAGGGTACTTGGAGCCCCCCAACTTTACCAGAATGTTTACGTAATTAATAACAGTAATATAATAATCGTTATTGCAAATATTTCATTATTTGCAGCTGTTTGTTCGAATCGAACTTCATCCATGTCTACTGAAATAACTTGTACTTTAGATGGGATGCAAGTTCCATGTACTGATCCGGTTGATGGGACAGTGGCAAGATATTCTTGTAATTCTTATTATGATGATGTTTCTATCGACCAGCCTCCTCAAATCATTTGTAAGGATGGTTCATGGGATTATCAGTTCGAACAATGTGTAGCAAGTATGAACACAATTAATTCGAAAAAATGAACTTTAAGTATAATATTGTTTCAGTTTGCGGTAAGAAAAGTGCACAGGGAGTTACAAATATTATCAATGCCAACCGAACTAAAAAAGGGGACTATCCCTGGCAAGTGGGTCTTTATAAAACATCCGATAATGATCACATTTGCGGTGGTTCTATACTAACTGAAAGAATTGTGATATCAGGTACTTTCTTCAATTAGTGACGTTGTTTGCTAACTAATACTTATATTTTAAGCTGCGCATTGTGTTGCTGATTATCAAGGAAATGTGAATCCAGCAGAAGATTATTGGGTGGCCGCTGGAAAATATTATCGTGTTTTAGGAGATGAGAGAGATAAAAATACAGAACAAAAAACTGCTGTATGCCATTAATAATAGTTATTACTTTATTATAGAATGTTTTTTAGATTATGAAGATATATTTGTCGCCGAGATACCGAGGAATCCAGAGGAACTTTGAATCTGATTTGGCACTTTTAATTGTGCAGCAGCGATTCAAATTTTCTGCGTTTGTTCAACCAATATGTATTGATTGGAGAAACTCTTATGAGAAAGAACAACTAATCCATAACAACATAGGAATTGTAAGTTATTATATTAAATAATTGCATATCACACAAAACAGTATGTTGAAGAACATACAATCCCCCAAATGAACTGTAAATTATCTTAATACATGTAGCTACTTGGTAAGTATTAACAAATTTTCGCTATTAACAACGTTTTTAAATTTGTATTTCTACGTAAATAGGCCAACTTATTTGTAACTAGGATCGACTATTTTCTTAAAACTTTACCTCGATCTACTTCCTTAAAATTCTTCACATATAAAACTTGTGGTTAATAATTTATAATGAAAGGGATATGGGCCATTGACCATAATCAAATTTGCAATCGACCGGTTGTTGGCCAAACCTGCTCTAGACCAAGAACACAAGAAACAAAATTTTCAATATTAATTGTACCTGGTGATTGTTCTTTTTAAATATCCGAATCATTTAAGGTTGTTGGCTGGGGTTATACCAAGGAAGGTGAAGCGCCTGCAGACGAGCTGAAACAATTGGAAGTTCCATTTATTTCCAAAGCACAATGCTTTGACCAAGTACCTCCCGAATTTAAACCATACCTCACTAGAGACAAGATATGCGCTGGATTTTTAGAGAGAAGTAAATGTTTCTTTTCAAACAAATTTTGAGATCACATCTCAAATTTATTGGTATTTCCAGATACGAGTGTTTGTGATAGTGACGGCGGAGGTGGTCTTGTATTTTACAGAAACCAAACTGAAAAATTTTATTTAAGGGGCATTGCTAGCACATCACCTCGAAGGGAAGGCAGCTGCGATCCGCGACAATACGGAGCTTACACGAAGGTTTCCGATCATTTGAGTTTCATTCAAGAGATAGAAATTATGCACAGGGAGAGAAATAAGGTGTAATTTTTTTTCTGCGATTTTTGTGAAAACATATTTTATAAAATAAAACGTTCCCTTATGCGTTTATTTTTACTATTTATTTACGTGCTAATTGGTTTCTTCATGTTTTTATTCGTTACTCAAATATTCAATGTCACTCTGAGAAATCCATTAAAGAAGAAAAGATGTGTAATGGTAAAATCGATTGTGATGCTGACGGGTTCGAAGAAACGCGAATATGTTAATCTACACATTAAGAGAAATCGGAAGTTTTGCTCGAATTTTGCGGACGGGTCGGGTGTGCGGCGGAAGTAGCTAGGGGTGTAGCTTGAAGCTCAACAGTCGTTTACGTACACTCGGCTACAGAAATTCCGTATTCTGTCTATGAAATTGACATTGGCATTGAACATTGTGAAGGTTTTCAAGGCATAATAAGTGTCAAAAATTACTTACTGCAATAGAGTAGTAACTTCAATTTACAGATTCTGTCAACAACAGTTGTAAGTAGCCAGTTACAACATAATAGTGCGAAATATATATTAGTTTCGAATAGCGTCGTAGGAAATAGTATATTATGCAACAAGCACAAAATGATGCTCATTTTGCACGAGTATGAATTGCAGTACGAGTCGTAAAATTGCCATTTTGTGCGCGTTGCATACTGCACTTTTTCTACGATAACCTCTGCTAACGCGTTTAACATACTTTGCGTTGATACATTTTCTTAGACGTTTCCGGTAATAAATTTAATGTTGTGAACTTTGCAACTTCAGTTATGTTTGGAGGTGTTAATTCCAAGTCATTATCACTATCACTTTCCATATTAATTGTAAGAGTTATCGAAAATAACTACGAAATTATTATCTGCAACGTACAAAAATGTTGACAGAAGCAAACTGATGACATTCGATTTTCTAGGCCGCCTTAATATTTGTGACCAAAAACAGTGAACCGAACACGAAATATTTCATTTCGCATTTGTTGCCTAGCAACCGAACACGAAATATTTCATTTCGCATTTGTTGCCTAGCAACCGATGCGAAATGAAATTCTGTACAAAATGTAGTTGTTTATGATTGAATTTACGCTCGTGAAATAACATATTTCGATGTTGTCGTAGAAAATAGTATATTTCATAACGAGAGTCGAAAGTGGACGATATCGGAGAGTGTGAACTTTGACGAACGAGGCGACGCAAAGCATAGCCGAGTGATTCAAGTACACGAGCAACACGATATCCCACTTTCGATCGAGTTATAAACACTATTTTTCCTGCGACGCAAAAAAAAACTGAACTTGTTTTGACTTTTTATTAAAATTCACCTACAATCTCAACAACCTCAAATTTTGGTCAAAAGAAAACAACTAATACAACGATAACATAAAAGGAAAAACTAATTGGGTGTGGTGGGAACTCTTGTGGAGTCGTTAAAAATGTTTTCCGGTGATCGTTGAATTACGGGTCAATTTAGTAAATAGGAAATCATTCATTTATGACCCCTTTTAATGAATGATTTCTTATAAATGTATGATTTCGGTATCTAGGTAACAAAATATACGATTAAATTGAAATGGCACTTTATTTAAATGTAAGATAAGAAAATAAATGGAAAATATACCAATGAGAAATACAAATTTAATTAATTACTTACGTTATGTTTATAGTAATACTATTTATATAGAAGTTAGCAACCGTAGAGTCATAAAAATTAATAAAAAGTGCAGATGGATTATCAAACTTTTGACACTTTTTGTAAGTCATGGCACCGTTGGTTTGAATATATATTGATTTAAAATGTTTGACATGCTTGATTCGAATATCTATTGGAATTTTTGTCACGGAAAAAATTACATTTTCTTCAATTTCGTAAGATTCGATCAACGGAAAAATATTGTAACCAATTTTTGCCTACTAAATTGTACAATATATATTCGTTTCGAATAGCGTCGTAGGAAAAGTATTTATCATACCACATTTATTCTAGGTAACTACCCTTACACTTATGCGCCAATGATGTTGGTCAAAAAGATCTTATCAAAGCAACTACAATGCTTAAAATAATACAATTATTACACAGTCAGTAAGGATGTTTGTATCCATGTCTGGACGTTGACAATATATCCCATAATCTTTGTCTCCAAATTTTCCATTTTCTTTCGTCAGTAACTTTTTGTACGACTTTGAATAAGTTAGTTGTTCCTGCACTTTATTTCTCATTTTAACTTGAAATGATGTCTTTATTTTTAATGGACTTTTTCCAGTTAAAGCTTTATGCAAAACATAGTGGGGTCTTTTTGTATTAACATTGGAGTTAAGGCCCTGTTTCGTTTCATTAACAATACGCAAGTTAATTAGATTACAACCTAAATTTCTATTGTGGTCAGCAATATTTTGAAGAGATTGAAAAAAATGTTGGAACTCAATAATTCGTCTTCCTAATACAAAGTTTTCGAATCGACAACCGATGAAGAATTGAAGAATTGTTGTTCTTCTTGTGATGTTTCGATTTGAATGGTATTCTCTAAGTCTGTATCACTACTAATTCCTATATCCACTTCCGGTAACGATGATAGATGTTCTTCAACAAGTTCTCGAAACTAAATAGTATAAACAAAATATTAACTCATAAAACACGAGAATAAAAAAGAAATATTACATTGCTTGAAGTGCTTTGTTGTTTAGTGTCCAAATCGTTATATTCAATTTCCTTGCCTGCTTCCGGTTCCGGTATACTATAATTTGTTGTATTATGACTGGGTCAATAAAGATTTTGGCTTCGGAATTCTTCGAAACAGTTTGGGATTTGGATGAATTGTTTTTTAAACTTCTAGTAATACGTTTATTTGAAATCAGTTCCGACATGCGGACTTAATTATTTATGTAATTTTTAAGAATCATTCAAAACGCAATATTATTATTAATTTTCTATAACGGTTTTAATTTTTTTTTCATAATCTTTCAAATCTTTCCATTCAAATTAGTACTGTTTCTGAGATTCCGAAGATGCGATGATTTCTAGACTTCATTACTACAAATTTTATTACCTATATTTTTCATTTTTGGCAATCGAGTTTCTTGCATCTTGATAAAATTATAAATAAAATTTCGAATATGTACACTAACAATAAATACAATCACTTACCTGTTATATTCTCTTAAATTAGAATTCGATTTTTTACGTGTTGCTGATAAATACAGCCGAGTCTTACTGCTTTTCTGTTTTGGCATATTTTATTTATTCACACTAATTTATAATCACGTGCAAACACAAATTGTTTTTATTAGTTTTTATTTTTCATTCACTTAAACTCACTATTTTACTTCACTGAAGAAACAATCTAGAATCTGCGCTTTTTTGGGATCCTGCGTGGATCATTCCTTTTACGGTGGCAATAGAATGACCCACTTGCCACCTGCTCCTATGCCTTCCCTATATGCTTTGGCGCTATGGTGTTGTTACCTTTCCTGCACTTTACTGGTTCCCTAATGCGTCCTCGTCCTAGGCAATTCTGCCCCTATTGCTTTTTCAACAGTTTTTACTTAATTTTTAATATTTTTTTCGCTATAGTAACTGTAATTAATTAATTAACTGTAATATTGCGTTCAATTTAACGCTGGTCTGTGGAATATATGCGCTGTTGGGCGCCTTTTGTTGTTGTTGTTGTTGATGTGCAATTTAAGTGCAAGGTTTTCGCAAATGCCTTCAAAATATAGCTGCGTTCTTTTTGCAAGTGAGCTGAGACAGCCGTTACTGATCTGAGTAGATCAGCTCACTAATCTCACTTTTAAATCAAGCTCAGTTGGCAGCATAAAAAGAACAACTAAACGAGACTCAGATCAGTACATAACCTTAAACGTCAAAGTGTCACAGTACACCACAGACAGTACACGGTAAAAAATTTAAAAAAAATCTTTTTGTTTAATTATTTTAAAAATGGACATGAAAACTATTCTTATGAGTGTAAGTACTATTAAAATGTTTGCCGAGAGTTCAAGTTTGTGAGATTTTTTTAGGAATTACAAAATGGAATTTCTAATTCTGAATCCGATGCAGACATTATGATTTCTGATTCATCTACTTCCAGCAGTGATTCTGATAGTTCCGATGAACCCAGACGAAAATTACACCGAATGAAGAATTATCTTCAAACTATCGAAGAATATGATGAAATTGATGATTGATGAAAATTGATGAAAAGTTCCACATGTAATTATATTATCGGTACAGTAAAGTAGTGATTTAATCTAATCAAATGTAATTGCACTGCTATTTTTTATTTTAAGAGAAAGTGAAAGAAGATAATGTGGTTTCAACCCATACATTTGGTAGAAAGAAAATTTCTGCCGAGAAGGCTGTTTATATGACCATTTGGTACTTAGCGAATTTAAATACATTCCGCGAAATATCAGATAAATTTGATGTCACTCGAAGTGCAGCTCACCACACAATTTCAACCATAGTTCATTACCTGGTTTCTAAAAGCCCAGACTGCATCTACTGGCCTGACGAAGAAAATAAACAAAGGATCAAAGGTGATTTTTACAAACTAAACGGAATTAATGGATTTTTAGGAGCAATAGATGGCACCCACATTAAAATAAAAAAACCACATTCTGTACATTCTCACCTATACTACAACAGGAAAGGTGACTTTAGTATTCTAATGCAGGGTGTGTGTGATTCACAAAAAAGATTCATTGATATGTTTTGTGGAGAAGCTGGTTCCATGCATGATGCCAGATTATTGAAGAAATCTTCACTTTACAACAAAGGTTTTAATGGATTTTTAGGAAATGACTTTTTGTTGGGTGATTCTGCCTATCCATGTCTTGATTGGCTGATACCCCCTTTCAAAGACAACGGAAGTTTAACTGAAAATCAAAGAATTTTCAACTACCGTCATTCATCATCAAGGATTGCTATAGAAAATGCCTTTGGCCTATTAAAGGGCAGATATAGAAGATTAAAAATGTTCGAAAATAATAATATAATGTTCATTGTGAAATGTTGCATAGCTGCAGCTGTGTTACATAATATATGCATTGATTATGATGACCTATTGGACTGGGAGAATGAACCAAATGATGAAAGTGATGATGAAGATTTTGTACAAAATGTAAGCGGTATACAATTTAGCAGATCAAGAAGGGAACAGATTGTTAGAGAAATGTTTAATGACGAATAAAGACTAGTTCATAACTGATAAAAAAATTTATTTTAAAAACAACAATATACAAAATTATTATTAATTATTTTCATTGCCAGATGAGATGCCAGCTAATTTTTCTAGTGCAGCAACTCTCCGTTTCTCTATACTGTTTTTTTCCTTCATTATTGAAATTTTTTCTTTTTCGATTTCCAAATTTATTTCAAATTGTCTTTTTTTTTCTACATTTCTTGCCTTCATCAATTTTTCCTTGTTTTCATAAAATAATTTTTTAACGCTGCAATATTCTGCCCTCGGATTAACTCTTGTGCGTTTTTTTCCACTTGGTGTACTGCTTGTGGTGGCTTCTTGATTGTCGGAAACATTTGATGTCGCTTCTACATGCCCTTCACTTATATTGGAAACATCCAAACTATAAGGGGATGCATTAGTAGAATTTTCACCCAGTATTTCATCCATAATATTGAAAAATTGGAATCTACTGGATCCCCGGCCACTTTTCGTTTTTAAATCTTTCACCGACTTGTATGTTCGCAACAAGTCTGACCATTTTTTCTTACACGCTGCGTCTGAGTACTGAAAAAAAGTATTCAACACTGATTATCACACATGGTGTAACGGTAACAAAAAGTCTTACTTCATAATGTTGGCTTGTCAATTCATCACTAACAACTGTCCAAAAGTGCTTCCGTTTCTTTACATCGTGGGAGAATTTTTGGGTCGCAAAAAACTGCACTGTATCTCGCCACAAGTCGAAAATGCAACTTACTATGTTCCCCGCGGATTTTATCAAAGAATTCATTTTTAGGCAAAAGAAACTTTGTTAAATTTTTGCATGCCCCGCAGCAGGTGTCGGAAATTTTACAATTTTTCGAAACTGTTAACAAAATTTATAGAAATTTATTGCGGGGGTGGATATACTGTATTTGTAGCGCAAATCTGTATTTTCGTAGACAAATCGTTTAGGCATTGTTTTACGAACGATTAGGAACATCTTGTTTAAAATTTAGAAAAAACTTCGCAAAATAAACCACAATCGTATTCACAAAATACGGAAACCAGGTAAAGGCGAAAAAAATAAAGTAGGTAATTAATCAAATATTTTATTACTATATATCACTACAAGTACAATTTATTTATTTTCTAAACGAATTTTAAGATATTTAAAAATGTGTCCGTTTATATTACAAGAACCGGCGAATTTTCAAATTTGACAGAACTCTTTTAACCTTAAATTACGAACTGAGCTAAACTGAGATAAATGAGTCTGTTCGCGAGGTAGTTCAGTTGGGGTAAGGGGGGTGCAAAAAATCTCACTTCAGTTAAACAGCTGATTTGTAAAAAGAACGCGTCACGAAGTGAGCCGGCTCAAAATGAGCCAGGATCACTGAGATTCTGGTTAAAAAGAACGCAGCTTATATTGTTCTGTGTCGCTTTAACCTGCTGTAAAAAACAGATGTTTATAGTCTTTTAAAAGAAATCGCAAACTATACGTTCTTTACTAAAGAAACTTTTATTTTGAGTGTACAAATGAAAGTGGAGTATTCGCAGTAATGCACATAACTGTCGTCAAAAGCAGCACTTACCGACAGAAAATTACGCGGTGCAATGCTTTACGAGTCCTATTAAAATTAATAGTAATAATAATTTTATCCAACTGAATTTTATGTGATACTGTAGCAAAAAGTACAGGCTACGCATCTGTAGTGTTATTTTTTCCGTAAGTCTTTATAGCTTCTTAAAATATTGTGATTAAAATGACAAAAAATAACCAACTTCAATCTTCATTAAAAAAATGTACGAATAAAAATTTGAAAAAGTAACACCAGAGAAGCATAGAGTGATAAATTATCTTGGCACTAGTATTTTAATCGGTACAAAAAAGTTATATTTAAAGGTTATTTTAACCGGAGTTTGGGACCTCTGCATAGTGTTCAGATCACAGCCATGGGGATTGCTTAAGGGGGCCACTTGAGAAGCAAGATTCACAAGATGGCGCCACCATAGAAAAAGGTGTCAATTTTGTAAAATGCTTTTTTCATTTACAAGCTTTTTTATATAAGAAACTAGTGGCGGATATAAAAGATAAAAAAATAATCTAGGTATAGACATAAATTTTCCATGGAAAAAGTTGAGAAAAGTATTTATTCAAAAATGTCAAACTTTCAATAATATTTGAATTTTTTGTTAAAAGTAAAGAAAATCTTGCTGATCACACCGTGGAAGCATTAATCATAAGTATACTCGTACATTATCTAACCACATTTGTCAGTACTTAAGTCAAAAAGCTTCGGAAAATGTGACATTTTTGAATAAATACTTTTTTCAAGTTTTTCCATGGCAAATTTATGTCTATTCCTAGATCATTTTTTAATCTTTTATATCCACTATAGTTTTTTATATAAAAAAGCTTGTTAATGAAAAGAGTTTTTACAAAATTGACATTTTTACTACGGTGGCGCCATCTTGTGAATATTGCTTCTCAAGTGGCCCCCTTAAGAGAGTAATTTAACAGTCAGTTTCTTGAACGTGATCAAGAAGGTTCAAGTAACTTAAAAAAACATTGGAAATTCAACGATGGTTTTCTAAGTAAATAAAATTGTTAAATTTGTTCGACATCTTTAAAGTTTAAAATACAAAATATTTCACATTCGGTAAACAGGTACATTGGAATGTCAGCACTGGAAAGCAGTTTTCATTGTCAAACATTGAGCTATTGTATCGTGACATGTTGGTCATAGAAAAGTGTAAGGTGTTGCCTGTATTAAGGGGTACGCTAGAGCAATTTATTTTAATGACTACCGCTAAAAATATTTATTGAGCCAGAGCCTTAAGGTTGTAATGCACAGCCAACAAAATTTTTCGTAGAGAGAGCGCGTAAAGTTGTAACGAAGATGTTAAACGCAAATCGTTCCAGAAGCGTGGGTAAAAATATATTGACGTAGCGAAAATATTTAGTGTCATTGAAATGGAGAATAACCATAAATCTATCCTTTTACGCTGTTATTTTGAATGTTGAAATTGTAGTCCTGAGTGGCGTTTGTTTTGACGGCAAAGGTTACAAGTTGTTAATTTTCATTAAACAATATATTTGGAAATGAAGCAAATCAAATAATTTATTAATTTTTAATATTATAGGCTTAACCCGCGGGCGTGCCGCCCTCATTGATTTTTCTCAACACATTTTTAGGTATCTTATTTTTTGGACACTTTATATCAGAAAACCGAGATGTGCAAATGTTACTTATGTATTCCAAAAGGATCATCAATTTTAAATTTCGTTGATATCCGGTAAATATCTGAAATTTTCAATATTAACTTTTTTGCAAATGTTTTATTAATCGGGAAATCACTCTGGAAAGTTTCAGTTAAAAATAAGTATTTTAGAAAAGAAGGTTTGTTGGTTTGTTCACAATAAAAAATATAGCAGCTTGGATAAATAAAAAATAACGAATAGTTTAAAAAGTTGCAGGAAATCGTTCCAGAGGAGGAAGTTGTCCGGCCATTAATTGTTCCATGTACACATTGCGACCCTTTTGGACTCTGCGTAATCCATCGATGAATTTCCAAATAGATGGATGATATACGCTCAATTCCGTTTGAAGACGACGCGACGATGCGCGGCCTCCGTATGATTATTTGCTCGATCTTCTGCAATTAGGGTGCGTTCGTGGACATTCCATAAATTGGGTGGAAACAATGGATTTCGTCTCCCATTTCCTCCACGGTTCGGTCTTCCAATATAAGTATCTTCGAACCAGTTCGCCAGTGGTGTAAGATCGTTGGGCAGATCTTCCGTTAAGGCATCGAGAACTTTGTCTAAATTCGGAATCGGTACAAAAGCTAACGCAATTATCTGTAATAAAGTAGAAAAAAATTTAGTTTTTTATGAGTGTAAGATTGCAATATTTCTTACCATTTCTGATTTTTAAATGCTTCATGGATTGCTTTGCTCTTTTACTTTCAGATTATTGATACAGCAAAATCTTGATTTAGAAATTAAGGTTGACATTAATGTGTGTCCGTTAACATGAATTTAATTGAAAATTATTACAACTAAAATACATTTATTCTAAATTTTTACAATTGGAAATTGTAAACATACAAAACTTATTTCCAACTATAATTGTGAAATATTATCAGGAAACAGAATGAAATTCGCTTGTGAATAGTCAGTTGGTTAGAATGTTATTGTCAATAAATGGTTTAAATTTTTTAACTGGCGGCGAACCGGCTGGCGGCGAAACGCCTGGCGGCGATACGGCCGAGGCGAACTGGCCGCGGCGAACCGGCCGCGGTGAACCGTCCTAGACCCATTCAAAAGACGATGGTTTTCTGTTCATTTGCTTAATTTTTTTAATGATCTCAAATAAGTACTTTAATTTCACTTGCACTTGTAACGTTAGAGGTCAAATGATAATTACAAGCACAAAACTGGTTTTTAATAACGTCGATGATATGTTAGTTTATAGATAAAATGTTTAAAAAGTTTTTAGCGTTCACTTCCGTTTGTAATGGCAACTGGGAACACGATAAACGATTTGATAATGTAATCAGAATTCGAAAGCAGTCTCGATGTGGGTAAGTTCGCCCACTAAGATTGGTCAAAAGTATTATTTTTTTATTTTGGTTCGCTTGTTGTGGAAAATGTTATTCTAGGAGTGGTAGATGTATATTAACATATCTTGGAAGTTATTTATTTGAATTATAAGCATATTGAAGAAATAGCATTTGGTTATTGCAAAAATTTGTGTATTAGTAAAACTTTTCAATAACTTGTTAAGAAGTTTCATTAATTAATTTGTTACTAATCTTAATTATGCATTACTTAGCCTTCGTAAATTGAATCAATAAATCACTACCTTGGAAGAAGAGTGTCACAATTTGAAAATTTACATTTTGTCGTAATCGCGGTTTAAAGTTTTTTTATTTTTAAACTATTTTATTATTAATACTTTTAAACCATATTTACTATTATTATGATTATGACTAGTTAAAGTTGCCGAGTGGTAAGTTTTATCCACATTGCACCATCCTAACCCTTTTATATCTCTATAGGGTTTAGACTTGTGACGGCATTTACTAAATATTTTTAGACAAATTCTCGAGTAAGTTAATTAAAATTGGTTTTATATTAAAATTTCGCCAAAAAAAAAGAAATACATACTCAAAAAGACAAAGAAAAAGATTGTTACTTTTGTTCTTTTAAAAAGAAAAAAAACTGAATAGGTATTAACACTTCATTACTCGTAAAAGAATATGTACTTATTATTTAGCTTTTGGTTTTTAGGGTTCCGTAAAACGAGGCAAAATACCGTGGTATTAATTATTTGTTTTAAAAAGTCCTAGTAAACACTTTTTCGTCGCTTGTGAAATTATTTTCTTTTCAAAGTTGACTCGCTTCAGCTCCGCCGAGCCCTTCTTGGTTAACTGTTTCTGATTATTATTTATACTTGTATATTCGCGGTCGAACATAACAAGTTTCAACGGATTAATAAATTGTCCGATAGGAATGAGAAAATAATAGAAAAGTCAGAATGCACGCAATTTTTTTGTACATATATCAAAACTTTGCTACGTAAAACGAAACTGTCGAATATATTTGAGAAGCTACGTAAATCGAAACTACGTAAAACTAGAGTACGTATAACGAGGGATGGGTGAACAATTAAATCGATGGTTAAAAAATTGAAATAATCATATTTTGTGTTAATTGACACAAATATTTGTTAAATTTTTAATTCAATTTTTAAAATTTAAATTGTTTTATTTGACTAAAAACAATTATTTGTGTTTAATAAGTTTTCGGAACTGAGTCTGTGTCTCAACGTCCATCTCGCTACTATTTTTAATTTCATTCTCATGTGTGCCCATACGTAGCAACCAAACCGTTTGGTTGATCTTTGCAACTGCGACTCAACAGTTACGCAACGATACAAAGAAAGCACATTCCTTTAAGAATTTACTGATCAAAATTAATATTGGAAATATTTTTATCGCTATTTAACTGGATTTCCTGTAACTTAAATTGCGACCTTAAGTGGTGATTCCACAACCGCAATTTTATCTACTTTACTTATAGATACCCAGTTGATTCTTCGATAACCTATGACATCAGAGAAAAACCTAATTGAAAAATATTTTTGTTTTCACAATATTTACAATCGGTTACAGAATTTCTTATTCTAATAACACAAAATATAAATTTAAATGATAT
This sequence comes from Dascillus cervinus, assembly GCA_949768715.1. Classification (NCBI taxonomy): domain Eukaryota; kingdom Metazoa; phylum Arthropoda; class Insecta; order Coleoptera; family Dascillidae; genus Dascillus; species Dascillus cervinus. The sequence goes on along the minus strand of OX458316.1, from coordinate 11,124,197 downwards.
TGATTGAAGTAACAGCAACTTAAGAATAAAGATTTAAGTTGGAGTTTGAACAAATAAACTGTCTTAAAAACTAATTAAAATTGTGGGTTTTAAAATTATCGCAAATGTGCTATTTTAAAATTGTTCTAGTTTCGTAGCCATCATCAGCAACCGTTGAATTCAAATAAAGTTGTTATTTCAATCATTTATTTGAGTTTTTCAAGTGTCGAAGTCGAATTAAATATTAACTTTTTGTTTGTTAGCACATAAATGACAGATATAAACAAAATTTCACATTTTCAAAGTTTGTTATAAATTTTACCAACAAAGAAATTGCAGACATACATTTCACGTTCGGGTCAGCAAACGGCACCTGTAATTTGATTCGACAATTTGATGCTGAAAAATTTCTAAATCGAAGATGTCTAGTTATAGAAACTTTTACGGCAATCCGCTACCTGCCATCATCGTGAGAGAGAAATTTCTAAATCCTAAAATCCTACATTTTACAAACAACACGATGAAATTATCGTTAGAAGTAGGTGTTTTGCATAGTACGGTATGAAGAGTTCTACGTGAATAGCTGCTGTACCCATACCACATACAGCGAGTGTACAGTTTTAGTGAAACTGATTTTCAACCAGTTATGCAATTTTGTAACTGGTTTCTGTAACGGCGTATCAATGGGAACCTAGTCAATGCATAAAATTAACGTATTTACTTATTTCTAAAAACGTATTTTTGTTTTAATAGACAATTGAATGACTGTTACCGAAAATAAACAGTTTTTTGCTTCCCTTGACAAAATTGCATGTCAAGCAGTTAGGCCATTTTGCAGGCTCGTCATCTATATATGTCTTGATTCAATTAAGTAACTAATGACCAAAATTATATTTTCGATATTCATAAGTTTGATGATTGCAAAATGCCAAATCCTGGAATTGGTTTATTGGTTTATTGGTTGGAACTGTGTTTATCATAAACATTATTTGAGATGTTAGAGGTCAAATGATAATTACAAGGATAAAACTGGTTTTTAATAACATCGAGGATGTATTCAGTTCTGGATAACATGCTTAATATTTTTTAGTGTCTACTTGCGCATTGTAATGGCAATTTGTTTGACAACTGGGAGTACGACAGGCTCCGTGTGCGTAAGTTCGCCTAAAGTAACAAGTCAAAAATTACTTCTGACTACTAAAAGCGACAAAAAGTTAAAAAAGTTAAAAAACAATACTCCAGATTGCTTATTAGAAACATTGTTATTAACATATCTTGGAAAATCCATATTTAAATTATAAACATATTAAAGAAATTACCTTCTCAATAAAAAATTGGTCATACAAAATTGATGATATTTATGATAAACAGCGTTCGATAAACAAAACCCTTGTGACTTCATGTGAAACTTTTAAACAATTTTTTATTACCAGGTTCGTCAACTAATTTGTTAATAATCTTAATTATAAATTACTTAGGCAATATGGTTTTATAAAACATAATCTTATAGTTTTTCAAAAAATGTTTTTCCCGCTTAACAGTTACAGACGCAAAAAAAACATTTCAAAATGGTCAGTATGAGCTGATGTAAACAACTTTACCTCCAGGTCAGACTACAAAATAAAAATTTAGGGAACAAAATAGAGAAGACATAATCCTTTAAGAAATTACTGATTAAAATTAATCTCGGCAACAATTCTACATGGCCAGTCGTTAGTCGAAAATTCTTCAATAACCTATGACATAAGAGAAAAACTTAATTGAAAACTTTCACAATACCTGCAATCGGGCAATTTTAAAAAATAAGAACGTGTTCTAAATTTTTTTGTACCATATATATATAGACAAAAATTATTTAAACAAATTGTTGTTCAGATAAATGTTAGTAACGGATAAAACAAAGCCTATTTATAATAAAAATCTTAAAATTTAAAACAGTGTAGTTAAGTAAAAACAAAACATTTATCTAAACTAATTTTGTCTAACTTTGTAAATAGATTTTTCTTGTTTCGTTTTATCCATAACAAACATTAATTAAATTCTCACTTTATATTATAAAGTATGTCACAAATACATATCACAGTTTAAAAATGCAGATTAAAAACACATTAAAGAGCACATTTTAAAACTCTTGTCATTTCAGCGAATGATTGGACTGAAACTTTATTAAATTATTTTCATTATCGTTTACTAGAGACAAGATATGCGCTGGATTTTTAGAGAGAAGTAAATGTTTTTTTTTCCACATATCTCAAATTTATTGGTATTTCCAGATACGACTGTTTGTCAGGGTGACAGCGGAGGTGGTCTCGTATTTTACAGAAACCAAACTGAAAAATGTTATTTAAGAGTCATTGTTAGCACATCACTACGAAGGGAAAGCAGCTGCGATTCGCGACAATATGGAGCTTACACGAAGGCTTCCGATCATTTAGATTTCATTAATAGAAATTATGTACAGAAAGAGAAATAAGGGGTAATTTTTTATAAAATAAAACATTCCCTTATGCGTTTATTTTTACTATTTATTTACTTGCTAATTTGTTTCTTTATGCTATTATTCCTTGCTCAAATATGCAATGTCATTTTGGGAAATCCATTAAAGAAGAAAAAATGTGTAATGCCACAATCGATTGTGCTGACGGGTCCGAAGAAACGCGAATATGTTAATTTACTCAGTAAGAGAATAAATTTAACTTGCAGTCAGTTTCTTGAACGTGATCAAGAAGGTTCAAGTAACTTAAAAAAATATTGGAAATTCAACAGTATGCGTCGGGTGATACAAAGAACGATAGTTTTCTATTCAAATAGTTATTTAATTATTTTTTTACTGATCTCCAGTAAGTATTTTAACTGCACTTGCATTTGTAACGTTAAAGGTCAAATGATAATTACAGACACAAAACTGGTTTTTAATAACGTCGATGATATATTAATTTATAGATAACATGTTTAAATTGTTTTAGCTTTCACTTGCGTTTGTAATGGCAATTTTTTTGGCAACTGGGAACACGATAAACGATTTGATAATGTAATCAGGATTCGAAGGCAGCCTCCAAGTGGGTAAGTTCGTCGACTAAAAGCGGAAAAAAGTATTAATTTTTTATTTTGGTTCGCTTATGGTGGACATTGTTATTATAGGCGTGGTATATATCGATATATTTTTGCCAAAGTATCGTAAGTAACATTTTGAGCAAAATTGATATTTTGCATCTATCATAAGTATCGGACGTAAATGCTTGTTCTGACAGAGTATTGTAACCATCAGTATATTCTTTATGGAGATAAAAACACAATTAACCTATAGTAAGTAACTTGCAATGACCCTGAGACAAGAATGTTGTCTGTTGGCAAAAAATTATCGTAATTAACACATCTTGGAAGTCATATATTTGAATGATAAACACATTAATGATACAACATTTGGTTATTGCAAAAATTTGTGTATTCAAAACCTTTTCAATAACTTGTTTAGAAGTTTAATTAATTAATACTTAGTCTTTGTAAATTGAATCACTAAAAATCACAATTTGAAAATTTACATTTTGTCGTAATCGCGGTTTGAAGTTTTTCTTATTTTTAAACTACAGTAGAGTCCGGTTATAACGAACCTCAAGGGACCGTCAAAATCGATTCGTTATATCCGAAGTTCGTTATAAGCGTTAATGAGAGAATCAATGCAAGAGTATTTTGTGAGACCTTTATTATCTAATGTACATATGCATATGTATAAAAAATTATAAATATAAGGACTAAACTTAACTTAAAGTAAACTGGTTTTAAAGCATAAATTGTCCACATACGTTTCAACGTCACTAAAATTTTCAATATGTAATTAAGTACCACGTACCATAAATCAGTACAAAATTACGAATGTTGTTAATACTTCTCACAACTTCCGGTGTAGATAAAATCTGTAATAATTTTAAAATCAAAGTGAAACTATGGTTTTTTTGTAATAAATCACATGTGCTCAAGGGGTTTATGTGTGTCCAATACCGTCACTTCTTAAAAGATCTTAGCGATAATTTGTATTACCGTAATATCCGGTCAACTGCGTTTTTCTGTTGAAATATGTTCTATTGTAAAAGGTATAATAATAAATTTGTCAGAGTCGTAAACTGGCGCAGTGGCGATGCTCTCACGAGTAAAGCAATACGAAACACAAAACGTACAACCGGGAATTACCAACCAAGATTATTGCGTGTTATACGGGTGCGGCCTAAAAAACGTCGCAAGCCGTATCTCCGTTGTTTATAAACACTACATCTGCACCATAATTTAAATTTCTTCAACGTCAATTTCAAGGTTAGATGATAATCAATTTTATTTTTTCAAATCAATAGGTATATTTTTCTATTTTTATTCTGAAGGAGATTTTTTTACTGAATGCAAAAGTGTGTCACATATTAGAATTTATTTAACAGTAACTTCGAAAATAAGTAAATAAAATATTTGTAAATTTCTCCTTCCAAAAAATCAGGTATGCTATGGAAAGCAATTACACGTTGTCATTTAAGTTTTTTGTGATATGGAAAACAATCAAAATGTTGAAAAAACGATCTAATATTATGGTTATGGCTCGTTAAAGTTACATACAGTGGTAAGTTTTGTCCACATTGCACCCTCCTAACCCTTTCATATCTCTAAAGGATTTAGACTTGTGACAGCATTTACTAAATATTTTTAGACAAATTCTTAAGTTATGACGGTTTTGCTGAAAAAAACAAGAAAAATTACAGACAGAAAAAGTTAATTAAAAGTAGGTTTTTATTGAAATTTCGCTATAAAAAAAGAAATAAATACTCAAAAAGACAAAGAAAAAGATAGTGACTTTTGTTCTTTGAAAAGGAAAAAACGCAATATTAATAGTTCATTACTCGTAAAAAAATATGTACTTACCCTAGTAGCAAATAAATGTTTTTTAAATATTTTCCTCAAATATTTAAAAAATATTTTTGTGACATGTTTGTTAATATTTTAGAAATATTTTTTTAATCATTTTAAGAAATATTTTGAAATGTTTTGAAGAAATATTTTTTAAATGTTTTTTAGAAATATTTCTAAAATATTAATAAAAGTGCCATAAAAATAGTTTTTTAATCTTTTTAAGAAACATTTTTTAAATGTATACTAAAATTATAACAAATAGTATTCAAAATAATATATTACAATACAATAATAATAATTTAATTAATTTAATTTATTTAAATTGTTTTCCCTTGTTATGTAAAATGTATGTTTACTTACAAATTTCGTTCCTTGTTCATAACAATATTTTTAAAATTTTGTAACACTTATTACAAATCACAAACATTTTAAAACACATTCTTTAAAACATCGTCAAATACACATTTTTACATTACATTACATTATTACATTTTAAAAAACATATTTTTAAAAAAAAGTCAACACGATGATTAAACTGAAACTTTTATTTTTTCCAGTTTCGTGCATCCATCCTCAGTAATCATTGCATACTAATTTAAATCTCACCGTCCCAAACTTTTATGGAATCCGTTTTTTACATTTAGTTATTTTTAACTTTATATATCAACTTGAATATCGCATCATTATTCGTATAAATTTGTTCATTTAATATTTCCTCATTCTTTTTGGTTTTATATATATATAGTGTTTCAGCGATATTCATTTTGGTTCCTTTTGGTATTACTTTCTCAACTTTCATAACGTTTTGTATAGGACCATGCATATGTCCTTCCGTAATTAGATGTTTGGTATAATTAGATGTTTCATTCCTCTTGTTTATATGTTCTTTATACCTTGTATGAAAGCTTCTGCCAGTTTGTCCCACGTATTTCCGTTTGAGACTTATAGACTTGCAAAGATTTTTCAGAAAGAAAATATTAAGGTTGCGTATGAAACAAATAATAAAATAGAAACGGCCCTAAAAACTAGCTTAGAGCAAAGAGATGTATACAGTTTAAATGGTATTTACTCATTAAAATGCGATACATATATAATAATAGTTATACCTTTTCCATTGACCAGTTTGACTAAATGATTGGTTACCTAATTACATAATACATTATTATTTTAAATTTTTATTTTTTGAAATTTATTTTTTTTCTTTGATACAAAATGTAATATTTTTTTAATATAAAGAATTTGTTTTTTTGTAAACCTAATATTTTATGAATATGCAGAAACAAATATTTTTTCTTGATATAAATCTAATATTTCGTGAATGTACAAAATCAATATTTTTTTTTTATGTAAATCTTATATTTTTTTAATACGGAAAAGTAAATAATTCTTTCTTGATATAAATCTAATATTTCTTGAATGTGCAAAATAAATATTTCATAAATATATTTTAATAATATTTTTAAAATATTAAAAATATTCGAAAACATTCGAATATTTTTTAAATATTTTAGACATATTAAATAAATATTGTGTGCTACTAGGGTATTATTTAGTTTTCGATATTTAGGGTTTCGTAAAACGAAGTAAAATACCGTGGTATTACTCTTTTTTTTAATAGTCCTAGTAAATCTTTTTTCGTCGCCAGTGAAATTATTTTCTTTTCAAAGAAGACTCGCTTCAGCTCCGTTGAGCCCTAAATTATAGATTCAGTATCCCAATTATAGTGCATAATTGTAAAAAATCCCAAAACAAATAATTTTCAGTTTATGACATAATAACCTGCAAAGTGAAAATTTCATCCCTTCGAGTGACAGTTGTAACCCCCAAACTTTTAAATAGGATGTGGAAGCTTTTGATACCTGATTTAAGTGGTCTTTTCGTGCTCTATTCAAAAATGCTATGGTATAAACATTTATTGCAAAAATGTAGAGTAAAAGAAAATTAATCTTTAACGAAATTCGCTACAACAAACTAAAAAATCAAAAATTATTAGCGTTTCGTTCTTGGTAATATAATACATTAAAAAATATATCAATCGACGTTTCAAACAAAATTATCACTGTCAACAAACGAAAAATGTTGATAACTTTTTATGTCGCTTTATGAACACTTCAATTGTTTTCGCTTGCCTACTCAGCATTTGGCTGGTACACACTGTATACTCGAACCAATCTTTTAGCGGCAGTTGCGTAATACCAAATTATCCAGCTAATGGTAAATGGATTATCGGAGGAACGACTACTGTACCCCCACCAGGACAACGAATTTTAAACTATGGAGTTATAGTTATTGAATGTACGAAAAGGTTTAAACCATATCCAAATGCAAGGTTCATGCTTTGCAATCAGGGTACTTGGAGCCCCCCAAATCCACCGGAATGTTCACGTAATTAATAACAGTAATATAATAATCGTTATTGCAAATATTTCATTATTTGCAGCTGTTTGTTCGAATCGAACTTCATCCATGTCTACTGAAATAACTTGTACTTTAGATGGGATGCAAGTTCCATGTACTGATCCGGTTGATGGGACAGTGGCAAGATATTCTTGTAATTCTTATTATGATGATGTTTCTATCGACCAGCCTCCTCAAATCATTTGTAAGGATGGTTCATGGGATTATCAGTTCGAACAATGTGTAGCAAGTATGAACACAATTAATTCGAAAAAATGAACTTTAAGTATAATATTGTTTCAGTTTGCGGTAAGAAAAGTGCACAGGGAGTTACAAATATTATCAATGGCAAACGAACTAAAAAAGGGGACTATCCCTGGCAAGTTGGTCTTTATAAAACATCAGATAACGAGCACATTTGCAGTGGTTCTATAATAACTGAAAGAATTGTGATATCAGGTACTTTCTTCAATTAGTGACGTTGTTTGCTAACTAATACTTATATTTTAAGCTGCTCATTGTATTGCTGATTACCAAGGAAATCCGTTTCCAAAAGAAAATTATTGGGTGGCCGCTGGAAAATATTATCGTGTTTTAGGAGATGAGAGAGATAAAGATACAGAACAAAAAACTGCTGTATGTTATTAATAATTGTTATTACTTCATAATAATATGTCGTTTTAGATTATGAAGATATATAAGGCGCCGAGATACAGAGGTACCGAAAGGAACTTTGAATCTGATTTGGCACTTTTAATTGTTCAGCAGCGATTCAAATTTTCTGCATTTGTTCAACCAATATGTATTGATTGGAGAAACAATTATGAGAAAGAACAATTGATCGATAACAGGATAGGAATTGTAAGTTATTAATTTAAATAATTGCATAGCAAACACAACAGTAAGTTGAAGAAAAACAATTCCTCAAAGTAACTGCAAATTATCTTAATATATGTAGGTAGCTACTTGGTAAATTTATTTTTCTACATAACTAGACCAGCTTATTTGTAACTAACAATAAGATCGACTGTTTTCTTAAAGGCTTACTCGATCTACTTCCTAAAAATTTCCAATAATTTATAATAAATACGATTTGCAATCGACCGGTTGTTGGCTAAACCTGCTCTAGACTAAGAACAAAAGAAACAAAATTTTCAATATTAATTGTATCTGGTGAATGTTTTTTTTAAATATCCGAGTCATTTAAGGTTGTTGGCTGGGGTTATACCAAGGAAGGTGAAGCGCCTGCAGAAGAGCTGAAACAACTGGAAGTTCCATTTATTTCCGATGCACAATGCTTTGACCCAGTACCTGACGAATTTAAAGAATACGTCACTAGAGACAAAATATGCGCTGGATTTTTAGAGAGAAGTAAATGTTTTTTTTTTCAAACAAATTTTGAGATCACATCTCAAATTTATTGCTATTTCCAGATATGAGTATTTGTCAGGGTGCCAGCGGAGGTGGTCTCGTATTTTACAGAAACCAAACTGAAAAATTTTATTTAAGGGGCATTGTTAGTACATCACCTCGAAGGGAACTCAGCTGCGATTCGCGACAATATGGAGCTTACACGAAAGTTTCTGATCATTTGGATTTCATTCAAGATATAGAAATTATGTACAGAGAGAGAAATAAGGTGTAATTTTTGTTCTGCCATTTTTGTAACAAAATCTTTTATAAAATAAAACATTCCCTTATGCGTTTATTTTTAATATTTATTTACGTGCTAATTTGTTTCTTCATATTTTTATTCTTTGCTTAAATATTCGATGTCACTCTGGGAAATCCACTAAAGAAGAAAAGATGGTAATGCCAAAAAATACTAAGGTCTGTTCACGTTCAGACGCGAACGCTCGGTTGAGAATATGGGAAGGGTTTGGTTTTATGTTTGATCAACAACAAGAGATTGCCTAAGTAATAATTAATACTTCAATTGTAAGAGATTTATCTCTGGTTATAGTCTTCTATGACTAAATGTTAAAAATACAGTATTCAGTTCATCTGTAGAATTGATTACATTGTAAATAGTGGTAACATTTTCAATTCATTTGATTAGTTTAGTTTAGCTTGATATCTGTACATTTGAATATTTCCTTTGGAGTTGTCTTTAATTTTGTATTATACTTATGCCTGTAAATAATTATGTAATATATTGATTTGTGCCGTTACCCGTTGGTTTAATCTCGCCAGAGGATCTGTCTCTGGATAATTGATACTTGTAGGAAGATACCCTCTCTTTCGAGCTTAGGGGATATGTGACCGAGCTCTAGGATTCGAACAGTTTTTAATTTAAGCTTGTGGCGCCCGTTTAACAACTCATTTAAGCGAACCCAGCCTTTTCCAACCGTTGGGCTGGCCGATTGGCTAACTGTTCGAACTCCACTGGTCGTAGGGTGAATTCAGGGTGTGACATAAAAATTTGGCGCCCAACGTGGGGCCCCTTAAGGGCATCGGCATTAGGGCACTAAAGGCATAAAGACACCAACAATTCAGTTAGGAAAAATTGTTAAAGTTAGGAGTTGTTTTGTTTGACCATTATTAGGGGTCAACGTGTATCTGCTAGTTACCTGGTTTAGAAGACTTGTGAGCGGCTGCTTGATCTCGGGATCGGTGGTGGCATTACCGCGATAGCAAGTAAGGTAACGGGTAGATTAGGATTAGGTAGTAGATTAGGAACTAGGGCATAGATAGGATTTTCTCTTATTGTCATAAATTTCCGTGTTAATAATGTCTAAGATCTGGAGGTTAGAGATCGACCGTCTCAACTCTGACGAGTTGACGTACGAGCTTGAGTATCGGGGGCTCAAGGGAGATAATGTTCAAGCGATGAGGAAGACGCTACGGAATCTGCTGAAATTGGAGGCCAGTGGGGAGTTTGTAAACACTGAGGGTTCGGTAACTTTCCATGACGCGTTAAAGAAGATTGAGGCTTATACCACACAGCTTCAGTCTGACCTGAAGAACTTTGATGGAGATATTACGACGACCGCTTTCAAACGAACGTCGGCGCTCATGTGCCAGAACTTGCGGCTGCTTCATTTGTGTCTTGCAGGGACGAAACCTGAAGACATTCGACTTCGGAACATACAATTGGTTCGACTACACGACACCAAGGGTCGATTCGAAACACTCATCCGTCGATTTAACCGACGAAGTCAGGATGAATCCACGCTGACGCTGTTGGGGATTGAACCAACCGCTACGACGATAGGTAGCACTAGTGGGACCGACTCCGACGACGGAAGTGACGAGGATATTGCCGTGGGAAATACTTCGGGAATGGTGCATTCCTCTCCGGCATATCACCGCCCTGCACAATTACAAACTGTACCCGTAAGTAAGTGGAACCTGAAGTTCTCAGGGGAAGGTGACCTGTCCTTAAGTGCCTTTTTAGAAAGGGTAGAGGAACTCAGAGTGGCCCGGAATGTTTCAGTGGAGGCCCTCGTAAACTCGGCCTTGGACCTGTTTGAAGGGAAAGCCCTGCTATGGTACCGAGCGAATCGTCGTAAGATTCACGATTGGGCAACACTCACCCGGTTGATGAGGGAGGAATTTCAGCCACCTGACTACAATGAAAAATTGCTGGCAGAAATTATGAGGAGGACTCAAGGAACCGGCGAATCGATGGGCATTTACCTGGCCACCATGGAAATCATGTTCCGCAGGCTGACGGTGTCCCTAACTAAAGCGCAGCAACTGCTGATATTGCTACGAAACATCACCCCCTTCTTCCAAGAGCGGCTGGCGTTAGTGGAGATTGCCTCGAAGGAGGAGTTGTTAAAGCTAGGCAGAAAGCTGGAGGCCAAGAAGGTTCAGATTGACAACTTTGTACCCCCGCTAAGTTATAGGCCCAACCGGTTCCTGGAGCCAGACCTAGCGTACGTTGATACACCAAAGGTTGGGGAGATAAGGTGCATGAGGGAGAAGGCAGATCGTTGGTACCGTAGGATGGTACAGTTGATTATTGGTAAGCCGGCCTCATTCCCACTTTGGCGGTACGATGGACAAAGACTATATAGGCGGACGATGACCCGATACCCGGAATGCAGCGGGAAGTCTTTCAAGTGGAAGTTAGTGGTGACCAAAGATCAGCGACGGGCACTCCTTCGGAAATTCCATGATGGACCATTAGCGGGACATATGGGTGTATATAAAACCTACGCTAGACTAGCCGAGAGGTATTATTGGCCGAAAATGCGAGCGGACGTTGCACGATACGTACGGCGCTGTGGGGTGTGCATGACAAGGCAACCAGACCGTGAGAAACCCACGGATCAAATGTCTGGGAGGCCGCGAATACACGTACCAGCGGAAGTAAGCTGCGTCGACTTGGTGGGACCATTTCCAAAGTCTGGCGTGGATTGCGATGGTAAGAAAAAGGTTTTTCAAGATGTCCGTAGGAGCCTCGACAAGGCCTACGAACGAAATCGAACCCGGTATAACCTGCGACATCGCAATGTACAATATGTTCCTGGACAACGGGTTTGGAAGCGGAATTTTGCTCAATCAAAGGCATCGGAGTACTTTATATCCAAGTGGGCACCCAAGTTTGTAGGGCCATACATAGTTCATAAGCGCCTTAGTCCGTGGACTTATGAACTCAGGGATTTCGATGGTCGTAACAAGGGCGTCTGGAACTGTAAGGATTTAAAAAGTCATCCTCCCGATGACCGTGGCGAGGATGGTGACTTTTAACCGCTGACGACTTTGGCTATTTTTAAGGAATGTTTCCCAATGATTTCGAGGTGGTGAAACGCTAGGCCAAAATTGAGGGTATGACTAGTGAATGTTTCCCAATGATTTCGAGGTGGTGAAACGCTAGGCCAAAATTGAGGGTATGACTAGTGAATGTTTCCCAATGACTTCGAGGTGGTGAAACGCTAGGCCAAAATTGAGGGTTTGACTAGTAACTGGTTTACGATGAATCGAAAGTTGGAGGGCTGGAGATGAGTATTTCGACCTCGTGTGACATTGATGGAAGGATGATGAGTTTCGATTTGTTTTTATGTTTATTTTCGAGATGAATTTTTGGTTGGTTGATATACATCTTGCATTTATCGCAGTTGGATTGTGGGTTTATGTTCGATTGTGGATTATTTTGAGTTATTTTTTTTGTAGTATGCTAATATCACGGTGTCACATACGTTTAGGGATGTTTGGATTTTTGGAGATTCAGAGGGTATATTAGGCTCTGCTAACATTTAACTTCTTCTTTAGGGAGTTCGCTTTATGCTCGGAAATTTTGGTAAAATTTCTCGGAGGTAAGGGTGGGGCTTTGTAACGATAATTTCCCACCGTACGATTATATCATCAGAAGTTTAGGGAATCGGTAATTGGCGGTTTAATTCAAACGCATTACGGCTGAGGGCTCCATCTGTGAAGATCGGGAAGTAGTAAAGGGGTCATAAGATGGCCGTACCGGAATCGAATGCAGTCGCATTTGATAGCTCGAGGGAGTCGGTTGTGTGAAAACTTGGGAATTATAAGGGAGACCCGGTGTAGAGATTCAGGTGTAATCGTAGGGGTCTTTCCTTTCGACGTTTCGTCGGATCAGATCTACCAGTTTTCGTACGTGCTGTTTCCAGGCAGGAAAAGCACTCGACACGTTGTCGGATTAGAAGGAAAACGCAACTGATCCACCCTCATCCTCTTAAGCCGTTGATCATCGAAGTATCTGGGTGTCATCCTTGACAACAGACTTTGGTGGAGACCCCACGTAAACCACGTCCGACAAAAAGCCTACGGGCGTATAGCTCAACTTTTCCCTCTGTTCGGTCGTAACAGTGTGTTGTCCATTGACAACAAACTGTTACTATACAAAACGATTATCCACCCTACTCTCACATACGCGATTCCTGTCTGGGGATACGCGCCGCGTTCTTACATGGCGTCGGTTTACGCCGTCCAAAACAAAGCCCTTCGTTTGGTTGCGAGCGCACCCTGGTTCGTTCGTAAAAATCGAATCTCTTCGCGAACACACCGTCTCCCTCGCCGAAAAATTCTTCCAGCGACCCACTGTCCACCCGAATCCCTTGATTCGTGCGTCAGTGGACTACGAGCCAAATCCACGCGATCGCGCTCGCCGTCCAAGGTCCATTCTCCAATAATTACTGTCCCCGCGGCTCTCTCTATTCGTTATTTCCGCTCTATACTAAATATTCTTTTAGTAGGGTAATTACTACTCAACACTTTCTGTTCCAGTCCAAACAACATCCGGGCTAGAGACGATTTTTTAGTCAGCGAATCTGACTCTACCTGTTCGGTGGACCGACAGGTGCTTTGTTTAAAGTTTTTTACGTCTCCCGAATAAATTTTAAAAAAATTTTAAAAAATCAAAACGTCCTTTTTTACGTCTGTTAATTTACATTTGGTAACTTTTTATTGAATTTATATTGCATCTTGTTATTTAGTGATAAAAATGCTGACTACTTATTACATAAATTAAATCCAAAAATGTCGAAAAAAGTAATTACAACATTCGCTTCTAAAACCAATGAGTAACTTCTATTAATATTACCAATAAACAACCATCCGGTGGCCTTTACAACTACAACTACAAAAAAGCTGCAAAATACAGGTTCTTATCGAGCGATAATAAATTGATTCTAGGTGAAAACGCTATTATAAGTGCGTCGACGTCGAATAATTAAAGTGCGGGATTACGTTTAGGAAATTCCATTACACAACCACAAGTCTTCCACAACAGATTGGCGAAGCAACCCGTATTAAAATATGTGAGATTGATGGTAATCAGATGTTTGACCGTGATGTCTCTAGTTTGTTTGTTAGCAAATTCATCAGGCAGCTTCAAGTAACTTAAAAAAACCAAAGCCTAACACACTACTGGAAATTCAACAGCATCCGTCGGGTGGTTCAAATTTTGTGCTAAAAACGATGATTTTATGTTTAAATAGTTATTTGTTTAATGTTTTACTGATCTCAGGTGAGTATTTTTATTATTTATCGTCTGGTTCAGGTTATAAATATTATTTGGGATATTAAAGGTCAAATGATAATGACAAGCACAAAACTGGTTTTTAATAACATCGAGGATGTAGTCAGTTTAGGATAACATGTTGAATATTTTTTAGCGTCCACTTGCGTTTGTAATGGCTATTTTTTGGACAACTGGGAATACGACACACGCCTTGATGATGTAACTAGGATTCAACGACAGGCTCCATGTAGGTAAGTTTGCCTACCAAGTCAAAAATTATTTTTGATCACTAAGAGCAACAAAAATTATTATTTTCTGAGAAAATTAGAAAACGATATTCCGCAGTGGTATTAACATATCTTTTAAAAACAAAATTAAAGAAATCATATTTGATTATTGCAAAAATTAGAAGGTACAAACAAGAAAAAAATTGATGAAATCTTACGAAGTTGATGGTATTGTCATAAAGTGTTCGGCAAGCAAAACCGTTGTGGATTACTGAAAAATTTTTAAACAATATTTCATTGTTGGTTTCATCAACTAATTTGTCAGTAATCTTATTTATAAATTACTTATTCAATATAGTTTTAAAATGTTTTTCCCAATTGAAACAAAAATATTTCAATACGGTCAGTATAAGCTGTCATATAAGTAAGTTATCGTGTATAACAATGCACCGGCAAATACCAATCCAACCTAATGAGACGATACTAATGGAAAATAACAATGAGCTATTCCAGGAAAATAGTGCAAGATTTCGGAGTTTGAACGAATTTGCGTAGTTAGTAAACTTACTGTATTGCAGCAGTAACTAGAAGATATGCAGAAAATGCATTCAGAGCTAGAAACCAAATACAGTGGGTTAGAAAAGAGTCTGACGCAAAGTGCCAGGGAAACTGAAGGAATAAAGGTAACGTTAAATGGTATTCCCATGAAAATAAACAGAAACAAAATAATTAAGGTAATGGCCGTCAATCTTCACCATTCTCTCAACCCTGAAGACGTAACGAAGGACATGAGAAGAAGAGGTTATAAACTTCTTGAAGCTACTAGAAAACTGGAGTATAAAACAAAACAGCCACTGAAAATGTTCATGTTGCCATTCAGAAATGATGAAGATGTTAACAAAATTTACAACACAACCGACGTCATTAACTTAAGAGTTCAAATTCAGCCAATTAGAAAATCCAGTCTAGTACCAGTATGTAAGTGGTGCCAGATGTGTCAGATGCACCGGGAAACAGCGGATTGTGAGAAACCAAAATATGCAACTCGAAAATGTGTTCATTGTGGGAAAGATAACCGAGCTAATTACCGTGGGTGTCTAGTAGCAAAACAAATGCAAGAAATTAAGAATAGGCAATATAAGAAGCCTAATCTACCTAAACAACCTAAAAGAACCATTCAACCTAAAACAAACACATTTTCAATGCAGTAAGGAAACGGATCTAAAAACAAGACGTACCTATAGCCAAGCAGTGTCTGATAAAACACATAAACATGACGACGAAAACACAAACCATGCGAATTCATCCGTAAATAAGATGCTTCAATAAATATTAGAGAATTTTTAAATAAATTAAACGAACGTATTTCTAAATTAAAATATCGCACACAAGGAGCGACCTCCAAAAACTAAAAATAGTTAATCAGTTAAGAATACTAGAGTGGAATTTCAATGAACTGCTGCAACATCAGCAGGAATTGCAAGCAGTCCTTAATATAGAAAAAATTGATGTATGTCTCATATCTGAGACCCACTTAACGAAAGTCATACATCAAATTTAAAGGATTTAAAGTCCATCATACGATCCACCCGGACAATACAGCAAAAGGAGAAAGTGATATTATCATTAAGGAATCCATCTCCCATCATCAAGAAATGGGTTACCAAACAGTGAACATACAGGCCACATCTATTAATGTTAAAACAAAATCCCATAAAATAATAATTACAGCATTATATTGTTCACCGAGACATGCTATAAACAAAGAACAATAAGCAGATTTTCTCCATACCCAGGAAAATTCCTGAACTTATAGAGTTCTTTGTAATCAAAAGTATCTCATCAAATTATGTCTATATTGAAGAAGTGAAAGTGTAATCCAAAAAGAAAATCCATCAAGTTTAACTAACAAAAGGATAGATTGGAAAAGCTTCAAAATTAAACTAAGAACAGAAAAACAACTGGATGACGAAGTTGATCTGTTTATTACGAACATTCAACGAGCAGTCTCAAGCATACCGGTAGAACAAAAGGTAATATTTACCCAAAAGAGATTAGGAACCTTATTTCAGCAAAAAGAAAAGCGGAAATGGCAGCAGACCAGGGCACCAAGTGATAAAACGGCAATGAACAACGCAACTCAGCAATTAAAGCGCGAAATTTAGCGTATCAAAAATGAATCGATTGGAGATTACCTGAGTAAATTAACAAGAAGATGTCATTAGGAACTACTTCGCTAAAAAAAAAGTCTGCAATGAAATTAGAACAAATATCAACTCGAAAAAGGCTCCTGGCTTTGATCTAATTACTGGTGAAGTTTTGAAACAACTTCCGAGAAAAGCCACAGTAAAACTTGCCAATTTTATAAATGCATCTTTCAGTCTGAAGTATGTTCCTATGACGTGGAAAATAGCAGAAGTGGTCATGATCACTAAACCGGGGAAATGTCCTCATGACGCAACATCATTCAGGCTTGTATCACTGTTACGAGTTGTTTCATACCTTGTTATACTAAGCCGACTATACACTTTTTACAACGGCTTATATCTATCACATTCAATCTTCAGGGTTGACTTACGACTGTTGTTGGTTTAAAAAAGAATGGGGGTAGACTCGCGTTTCCCTCTCTCTGTGCCTGTGCCGAAATACCACAGTCATAGAAACAACAACTTACCTCCTCACCACAATATCAACGCACCATTAACAAATGCAGTGAA
This sequence comes from Dascillus cervinus, assembly GCA_949768715.1. Classification (NCBI taxonomy): domain Eukaryota; kingdom Metazoa; phylum Arthropoda; class Insecta; order Coleoptera; family Dascillidae; genus Dascillus; species Dascillus cervinus. The sequence continues at coordinate 11,107,047 of OX458316.1, read as the reverse complement.
CTACTTCATCGCACTCTCCTGGATTTAGGTGGCATTTTAATAAAGTATTACCGATCAGACGGATATGCACTGGACATAAATAGACCTATCCAAAATTGAACGTCTCTCTCCCACGCGTGACGTCGCTAGCCTGCTATGTCCAGTGTCCCTGCGCATGCTGTCCATCTCTTTCAATTTGGATAGGTCTATTCCTTACAGTAGAGTTTGTATTCTAGAGACAAATGACAAGACAATCAGATATTCAGACATTGGTCAAAATTTCTGATAAAACGATATAAAGCGAGCGCTAGCCAAATGGAATAAATTCATTATGTCAATTATTGTGCATATTGTGCATATAGTGTGTTGTAGCGAATTTCGTGAAACAGATTAAATTTCTTTTATTCTTCATTTTGTAATTAATTTTTAAACCATAGCATTTTTGAATAGAGCATTAAGAGACCTTTCAAATGAGGTATCACAAGTCCCTCCTTCCCATTAAAGAATTTGGGGGTTGGAACTGTCACTCGAAGAGGGTTGAGGTTGGGGATGAAATTTTCACTTCACAGGATATCATGTGATAGAATACAAATGACGTGTTTTGGGATTATTTCTCAATTCACAATAATTGAGATAATGAATTTATTGCAGTTGGGTGGCGCTCCCTGTATGTATACATATACAGGTTGAGGAAAAAGTATGGAAATCCCTAGAAATCTCGGGGGATTAGTGTCAAGAAAAATCACCTAAGTCCGTACCCCTATTTTCAACGAGGAATCCAAGGGTGACCTTGTATTTGACCTTGAACTTCTTTTTCAAGGTCATTCTGAGGTCAGCTCTTTCCTTCTTAATGGGGAACCCTATTTTTAGTGCCAGAATCGAAAAGAGAGGGAAATTTTACGTTCAATTATATGTTTAGATCTGGGGTTAACGTCACCTCTCTTTACCGAATTTTCTTTTTTTAATTATTTCTTTGAATCACCGGATTTTACAAAATTGTCACTTTTTAATAATTAAAAGTTAATCCGATCATCCTGATCTACCAAACAAAGCTGAACTCAAAATAACTTTGAAAATGAAGTACTACGTCAAATCGAAGGTCACCTTTGGATTGTTCGTTGTCTAGGGTATGGATTTTGCTTATTTCTTTTTGCACTAATCCCCGGAGATTCCTGCGAGGTCCCATGATAGCGTACTTTGACCTTTACTTGACCCGTAGAAGTGATGTTAAACCAAGATCTAAACACATACTTGAACGTAAAATTTCCTGCTCTTTTCGATTCTAGCGCCAAAATTAAGGGTTCCCATTAAAAAATCAAAACTAACCTCCAAATGACCTCGAACATGAGATTCAAGGTCAAATCTAAGGTCACCCTTGTATTTCTCGTTGAAAATTACCTCGGGTATGGATTTGGGTTATTTCTCTTTTCACTAATCTTCCGAGATTTCTAGGGGTTTCCATACTTTTTCCCCACCCTGTATAAATGCTTAATTGAGCATTAGAAATATAACTTTGGACACGTTACCGACAGGATAAAATCGCACTTCTGTTTAATTTCAATGACCTTGTTGTTGCAATTTTGGCTATATTATAGCCACTCAACAGCAACATAAGGTCGAGAGGTGAATTTAGAGCAGTTTTCAACAAATTAGGATCGTTTTTCTTGAATATATTGTCTTTGCACATGGATTAGTCCATTTTATTTTACGTCCGTGATGAAGCGGACTGCAACGTATCAGGCACCGGTGCTTCTAAATGTTCGAAGCAAGAAAACTTAACTACGATTGAAAACCATCTAAAAAATTACCACTAGTTTTAATTATCACATTTTGCCACGATAATTCAAATTTATTTTCCCAACATAATAAAAAATATTGTTCCATTTATTTTATTAGTACAAATGATTTCAAGTGCAAGTCAGGCCAATGCATCGACGAAGGAAATTTATGTGACGGAAAACCAGATTGTAATGACAATTCAGATGAATCTAGAGAAATGTGTGGAAGACTCACATGTTCAAATTTCACGTTTCGTTGCGATTATGGAGCTTGTTTGCCAAGTAGAGTTAGATGCAATGGTCAAAATGAATGCTTCGATGGGTCTGATGAATATCCGAGTATATGTAGAGATGTGACGCCTGCTACACGTTTCCCGACAAGTTCCACCAAAATTAATAAAAGCCCTTCTATAACTAAAATACCAACAACAGCAGAAGCTCAAATGTAAGCATTGATTACTTAGAGATATACATTCGAACCGACCTTTTAGTGCCGGTTGTGCAGTACCAAATTATCCAGATAATGGGAAATTTGTTATCGGAGGAACGACTGTACCACCACCAGGGCAACGAATTCCAAACTATGGAGTTATATTTACAGAATGTAAGAAAAGGTTTAAACCATATCCAAATGTAACGTATATGTTTTGCAATCAGGGTACTTGGAGCCCCCCAAGCACACCGGAATGTTCACGTAATTAATAATAATGTAATACATAATCATTATTGCAAATATTTCATTACTTGCAGCTGTTTGTTCGAATTTAACTTCATCACTGTTTATTAAAATAAACTGTACTTTAGATGGGACGCAAGTACCATGTACTGATGCGGTTGCCGGGACAGTGGCAAGATATTCTTGTAATTCATATTCTGATGCCGTTTATATAGACCAGCCTTCTCAAATAATTCGCACGAATGGTTTGTGGGATGGGCCTATTAAATATCCCAGTTTATGTCCTGTTCAAAAGTAAGCATTGATTGCTTTCGAGAAATATTTTCAAACCAATTTTATAGAAACAGTTGTGTAGTACCAAATTATCCAGCTAATGGTAAATTTAACATCGGAGGCACGACTGTACTATCACCAGGACAACAAATTCCAAATCATGAAGTTATATTTATTGCTTGCAAAAAAAGCTTTAAACCATATCCAAATGTAACGAATATGTTTTGCAATGAGGGTACTTGGAGCCCCCCAACTTTACCAGAATGTTTACGTAATTAATAACAGTAATATAATAATCGTTATTGCAAATATTTCATTATTTGCAGCTGTTTGTTCGAATCGAACTTCATCCATGTCTACTGAAATAACTTGTACTTTAGATGGGATGCAAGTTCCATGTACTGATCCGGTTGATGGGACAGTGGCAAGATATTCTTGTAATTCTTATTATGATGATGTTTCTATCGACCAGCCTCCTCAAATCATTTGTAAGGATGGTTCATGGGATTATCAGTTCGAACAATGTGTAGCAAGTATGAACACAATTAATTCGAAAAAATGAACTTTAAGTATAATATTGTTTCAGTTTGCGGTAAGAAAAGTGCACAGGGAGTTACAAATATTATCAATGCCAACCGAACTAAAAAAGGGGACTATCCCTGGCAAGTGGGTCTTTATAAAACATCCGATAATGATCACATTTGCGGTGGTTCTATACTAACTGAAAGAATTGTGATATCAGGTACTTTCTTCAATTAGTGACGTTGTTTGCTAACTAATACTTATATTTTAAGCTGCGCATTGTGTTGCTGATTATCAAGGAAATGTGAATCCAGCAGAAGATTATTGGGTGGCCGCTGGAAAATATTATCGTGTTTTAGGAGATGAGAGAGATAAAAATACAGAACAAAAAACTGCTGTATGCCATTAATAATAGTTATTACTTTATTATAGAATGTTTTTTAGATTATGAAGATATATTTGTCGCCGAGATACCGAGGAATCCAGAGGAACTTTGAATCTGATTTGGCACTTTTAATTGTGCAGCAGCGATTCAAATTTTCTGCGTTTGTTCAACCAATATGTATTGATTGGAGAAACTCTTATGAGAAAGAACAACTAATCCATAACAACATAGGAATTGTAAGTTATTATATTAAATAATTGCATATCACACAAAACAGTATGTTGAAGAACATACAATCCCCCAAATGAACTGTAAATTATCTTAATACATGTAGCTACTTGGTAAGTATTAACAAATTTTCGCTATTAACAACGTTTTTAAATTTGTATTTCTACGTAAATAGGCCAACTTATTTGTAACTAGGATCGACTATTTTCTTAAAACTTTACCTCGATCTACTTCCTTAAAATTCTTCACATATAAAACTTGTGGTTAATAATTTATAATGAAAGGGATATGGGCCATTGACCATAATCAAATTTGCAATCGACCGGTTGTTGGCCAAACCTGCTCTAGACCAAGAACACAAGAAACAAAATTTTCAATATTAATTGTACCTGGTGATTGTTCTTTTTAAATATCCGAATCATTTAAGGTTGTTGGCTGGGGTTATACCAAGGAAGGTGAAGCGCCTGCAGACGAGCTGAAACAATTGGAAGTTCCATTTATTTCCAAAGCACAATGCTTTGACCAAGTACCTCCCGAATTTAAACCATACCTCACTAGAGACAAGATATGCGCTGGATTTTTAGAGAGAAGTAAATGTTTCTTTTCAAACAAATTTTGAGATCACATCTCAAATTTATTGGTATTTCCAGATACGAGTGTTTGTGATAGTGACGGCGGAGGTGGTCTTGTATTTTACAGAAACCAAACTGAAAAATTTTATTTAAGGGGCATTGCTAGCACATCACCTCGAAGGGAAGGCAGCTGCGATCCGCGACAATACGGAGCTTACACGAAGGTTTCCGATCATTTGAGTTTCATTCAAGAGATAGAAATTATGCACAGGGAGAGAAATAAGGTGTAATTTTTTTTCTGCGATTTTTGTGAAAACATATTTTATAAAATAAAACGTTCCCTTATGCGTTTATTTTTACTATTTATTTACGTGCTAATTGGTTTCTTCATGTTTTTATTCGTTACTCAAATATTCAATGTCACTCTGAGAAATCCATTAAAGAAGAAAAGATGTGTAATGGTAAAATCGATTGTGATGCTGACGGGTTCGAAGAAACGCGAATATGTTAATCTACACATTAAGAGAAATCGGAAGTTTTGCTCGAATTTTGCGGACGGGTCGGGTGTGCGGCGGAAGTAGCTAGGGGTGTAGCTTGAAGCTCAACAGTCGTTTACGTACACTCGGCTACAGAAATTCCGTATTCTGTCTATGAAATTGACATTGGCATTGAACATTGTGAAGGTTTTCAAGGCATAATAAGTGTCAAAAATTACTTACTGCAATAGAGTAGTAACTTCAATTTACAGATTCTGTCAACAACAGTTGTAAGTAGCCAGTTACAACATAATAGTGCGAAATATATATTAGTTTCGAATAGCGTCGTAGGAAATAGTATATTATGCAACAAGCACAAAATGATGCTCATTTTGCACGAGTATGAATTGCAGTACGAGTCGTAAAATTGCCATTTTGTGCGCGTTGCATACTGCACTTTTTCTACGATAACCTCTGCTAACGCGTTTAACATACTTTGCGTTGATACATTTTCTTAGACGTTTCCGGTAATAAATTTAATGTTGTGAACTTTGCAACTTCAGTTATGTTTGGAGGTGTTAATTCCAAGTCATTATCACTATCACTTTCCATATTAATTGTAAGAGTTATCGAAAATAACTACGAAATTATTATCTGCAACGTACAAAAATGTTGACAGAAGCAAACTGATGACATTCGATTTTCTAGGCCGCCTTAATATTTGTGACCAAAAACAGTGAACCGAACACGAAATATTTCATTTCGCATTTGTTGCCTAGCAACCGAACACGAAATATTTCATTTCGCATTTGTTGCCTAGCAACCGATGCGAAATGAAATTCTGTACAAAATGTAGTTGTTTATGATTGAATTTACGCTCGTGAAATAACATATTTCGATGTTGTCGTAGAAAATAGTATATTTCATAACGAGAGTCGAAAGTGGACGATATCGGAGAGTGTGAACTTTGACGAACGAGGCGACGCAAAGCATAGCCGAGTGATTCAAGTACACGAGCAACACGATATCCCACTTTCGATCGAGTTATAAACACTATTTTTCCTGCGACGCAAAAAAAAACTGAACTTGTTTTGACTTTTTATTAAAATTCACCTACAATCTCAACAACCTCAAATTTTGGTCAAAAGAAAACAACTAATACAACGATAACATAAAAGGAAAAACTAATTGGGTGTGGTGGGAACTCTTGTGGAGTCGTTAAAAATGTTTTCCGGTGATCGTTGAATTACGGGTCAATTTAGTAAATAGGAAATCATTCATTTATGACCCCTTTTAATGAATGATTTCTTATAAATGTATGATTTCGGTATCTAGGTAACAAAATATACGATTAAATTGAAATGGCACTTTATTTAAATGTAAGATAAGAAAATAAATGGAAAATATACCAATGAGAAATACAAATTTAATTAATTACTTACGTTATGTTTATAGTAATACTATTTATATAGAAGTTAGCAACCGTAGAGTCATAAAAATTAATAAAAAGTGCAGATGGATTATCAAACTTTTGACACTTTTTGTAAGTCATGGCACCGTTGGTTTGAATATATATTGATTTAAAATGTTTGACATGCTTGATTCGAATATCTATTGGAATTTTTGTCACGGAAAAAATTACATTTTCTTCAATTTCGTAAGATTCGATCAACGGAAAAATATTGTAACCAATTTTTGCCTACTAAATTGTACAATATATATTCGTTTCGAATAGCGTCGTAGGAAAAGTATTTATCATACCACATTTATTCTAGGTAACTACCCTTACACTTATGCGCCAATGATGTTGGTCAAAAAGATCTTATCAAAGCAACTACAATGCTTAAAATAATACAATTATTACACAGTCAGTAAGGATGTTTGTATCCATGTCTGGACGTTGACAATATATCCCATAATCTTTGTCTCCAAATTTTCCATTTTCTTTCGTCAGTAACTTTTTGTACGACTTTGAATAAGTTAGTTGTTCCTGCACTTTATTTCTCATTTTAACTTGAAATGATGTCTTTATTTTTAATGGACTTTTTCCAGTTAAAGCTTTATGCAAAACATAGTGGGGTCTTTTTGTATTAACATTGGAGTTAAGGCCCTGTTTCGTTTCATTAACAATACGCAAGTTAATTAGATTACAACCTAAATTTCTATTGTGGTCAGCAATATTTTGAAGAGATTGAAAAAAATGTTGGAACTCAATAATTCGTCTTCCTAATACAAAGTTTTCGAATCGACAACCGATGAAGAATTGAAGAATTGTTGTTCTTCTTGTGATGTTTCGATTTGAATGGTATTCTCTAAGTCTGTATCACTACTAATTCCTATATCCACTTCCGGTAACGATGATAGATGTTCTTCAACAAGTTCTCGAAACTAAATAGTATAAACAAAATATTAACTCATAAAACACGAGAATAAAAAAGAAATATTACATTGCTTGAAGTGCTTTGTTGTTTAGTGTCCAAATCGTTATATTCAATTTCCTTGCCTGCTTCCGGTTCCGGTATACTATAATTTGTTGTATTATGACTGGGTCAATAAAGATTTTGGCTTCGGAATTCTTCGAAACAGTTTGGGATTTGGATGAATTGTTTTTTAAACTTCTAGTAATACGTTTATTTGAAATCAGTTCCGACATGCGGACTTAATTATTTATGTAATTTTTAAGAATCATTCAAAACGCAATATTATTATTAATTTTCTATAACGGTTTTAATTTTTTTTTCATAATCTTTCAAATCTTTCCATTCAAATTAGTACTGTTTCTGAGATTCCGAAGATGCGATGATTTCTAGACTTCATTACTACAAATTTTATTACCTATATTTTTCATTTTTGGCAATCGAGTTTCTTGCATCTTGATAAAATTATAAATAAAATTTCGAATATGTACACTAACAATAAATACAATCACTTACCTGTTATATTCTCTTAAATTAGAATTCGATTTTTTACGTGTTGCTGATAAATACAGCCGAGTCTTACTGCTTTTCTGTTTTGGCATATTTTATTTATTCACACTAATTTATAATCACGTGCAAACACAAATTGTTTTTATTAGTTTTTATTTTTCATTCACTTAAACTCACTATTTTACTTCACTGAAGAAACAATCTAGAATCTGCGCTTTTTTGGGATCCTGCGTGGATCATTCCTTTTACGGTGGCAATAGAATGACCCACTTGCCACCTGCTCCTATGCCTTCCCTATATGCTTTGGCGCTATGGTGTTGTTACCTTTCCTGCACTTTACTGGTTCCCTAATGCGTCCTCGTCCTAGGCAATTCTGCCCCTATTGCTTTTTCAACAGTTTTTACTTAATTTTTAATATTTTTTTCGCTATAGTAACTGTAATTAATTAATTAACTGTAATATTGCGTTCAATTTAACGCTGGTCTGTGGAATATATGCGCTGTTGGGCGCCTTTTGTTGTTGTTGTTGTTGATGTGCAATTTAAGTGCAAGGTTTTCGCAAATGCCTTCAAAATATAGCTGCGTTCTTTTTGCAAGTGAGCTGAGACAGCCGTTACTGATCTGAGTAGATCAGCTCACTAATCTCACTTTTAAATCAAGCTCAGTTGGCAGCATAAAAAGAACAACTAAACGAGACTCAGATCAGTACATAACCTTAAACGTCAAAGTGTCACAGTACACCACAGACAGTACACGGTAAAAAATTTAAAAAAAATCTTTTTGTTTAATTATTTTAAAAATGGACATGAAAACTATTCTTATGAGTGTAAGTACTATTAAAATGTTTGCCGAGAGTTCAAGTTTGTGAGATTTTTTTAGGAATTACAAAATGGAATTTCTAATTCTGAATCCGATGCAGACATTATGATTTCTGATTCATCTACTTCCAGCAGTGATTCTGATAGTTCCGATGAACCCAGACGAAAATTACACCGAATGAAGAATTATCTTCAAACTATCGAAGAATATGATGAAATTGATGATTGATGAAAATTGATGAAAAGTTCCACATGTAATTATATTATCGGTACAGTAAAGTAGTGATTTAATCTAATCAAATGTAATTGCACTGCTATTTTTTATTTTAAGAGAAAGTGAAAGAAGATAATGTGGTTTCAACCCATACATTTGGTAGAAAGAAAATTTCTGCCGAGAAGGCTGTTTATATGACCATTTGGTACTTAGCGAATTTAAATACATTCCGCGAAATATCAGATAAATTTGATGTCACTCGAAGTGCAGCTCACCACACAATTTCAACCATAGTTCATTACCTGGTTTCTAAAAGCCCAGACTGCATCTACTGGCCTGACGAAGAAAATAAACAAAGGATCAAAGGTGATTTTTACAAACTAAACGGAATTAATGGATTTTTAGGAGCAATAGATGGCACCCACATTAAAATAAAAAAACCACATTCTGTACATTCTCACCTATACTACAACAGGAAAGGTGACTTTAGTATTCTAATGCAGGGTGTGTGTGATTCACAAAAAAGATTCATTGATATGTTTTGTGGAGAAGCTGGTTCCATGCATGATGCCAGATTATTGAAGAAATCTTCACTTTACAACAAAGGTTTTAATGGATTTTTAGGAAATGACTTTTTGTTGGGTGATTCTGCCTATCCATGTCTTGATTGGCTGATACCCCCTTTCAAAGACAACGGAAGTTTAACTGAAAATCAAAGAATTTTCAACTACCGTCATTCATCATCAAGGATTGCTATAGAAAATGCCTTTGGCCTATTAAAGGGCAGATATAGAAGATTAAAAATGTTCGAAAATAATAATATAATGTTCATTGTGAAATGTTGCATAGCTGCAGCTGTGTTACATAATATATGCATTGATTATGATGACCTATTGGACTGGGAGAATGAACCAAATGATGAAAGTGATGATGAAGATTTTGTACAAAATGTAAGCGGTATACAATTTAGCAGATCAAGAAGGGAACAGATTGTTAGAGAAATGTTTAATGACGAATAAAGACTAGTTCATAACTGATAAAAAAATTTATTTTAAAAACAACAATATACAAAATTATTATTAATTATTTTCATTGCCAGATGAGATGCCAGCTAATTTTTCTAGTGCAGCAACTCTCCGTTTCTCTATACTGTTTTTTTCCTTCATTATTGAAATTTTTTCTTTTTCGATTTCCAAATTTATTTCAAATTGTCTTTTTTTTTCTACATTTCTTGCCTTCATCAATTTTTCCTTGTTTTCATAAAATAATTTTTTAACGCTGCAATATTCTGCCCTCGGATTAACTCTTGTGCGTTTTTTTCCACTTGGTGTACTGCTTGTGGTGGCTTCTTGATTGTCGGAAACATTTGATGTCGCTTCTACATGCCCTTCACTTATATTGGAAACATCCAAACTATAAGGGGATGCATTAGTAGAATTTTCACCCAGTATTTCATCCATAATATTGAAAAATTGGAATCTACTGGATCCCCGGCCACTTTTCGTTTTTAAATCTTTCACCGACTTGTATGTTCGCAACAAGTCTGACCATTTTTTCTTACACGCTGCGTCTGAGTACTGAAAAAAAGTATTCAACACTGATTATCACACATGGTGTAACGGTAACAAAAAGTCTTACTTCATAATGTTGGCTTGTCAATTCATCACTAACAACTGTCCAAAAGTGCTTCCGTTTCTTTACATCGTGGGAGAATTTTTGGGTCGCAAAAAACTGCACTGTATCTCGCCACAAGTCGAAAATGCAACTTACTATGTTCCCCGCGGATTTTATCAAAGAATTCATTTTTAGGCAAAAGAAACTTTGTTAAATTTTTGCATGCCCCGCAGCAGGTGTCGGAAATTTTACAATTTTTCGAAACTGTTAACAAAATTTATAGAAATTTATTGCGGGGGTGGATATACTGTATTTGTAGCGCAAATCTGTATTTTCGTAGACAAATCGTTTAGGCATTGTTTTACGAACGATTAGGAACATCTTGTTTAAAATTTAGAAAAAACTTCGCAAAATAAACCACAATCGTATTCACAAAATACGGAAACCAGGTAAAGGCGAAAAAAATAAAGTAGGTAATTAATCAAATATTTTATTACTATATATCACTACAAGTACAATTTATTTATTTTCTAAACGAATTTTAAGATATTTAAAAATGTGTCCGTTTATATTACAAGAACCGGCGAATTTTCAAATTTGACAGAACTCTTTTAACCTTAAATTACGAACTGAGCTAAACTGAGATAAATGAGTCTGTTCGCGAGGTAGTTCAGTTGGGGTAAGGGGGGTGCAAAAAATCTCACTTCAGTTAAACAGCTGATTTGTAAAAAGAACGCGTCACGAAGTGAGCCGGCTCAAAATGAGCCAGGATCACTGAGATTCTGGTTAAAAAGAACGCAGCTTATATTGTTCTGTGTCGCTTTAACCTGCTGTAAAAAACAGATGTTTATAGTCTTTTAAAAGAAATCGCAAACTATACGTTCTTTACTAAAGAAACTTTTATTTTGAGTGTACAAATGAAAGTGGAGTATTCGCAGTAATGCACATAACTGTCGTCAAAAGCAGCACTTACCGACAGAAAATTACGCGGTGCAATGCTTTACGAGTCCTATTAAAATTAATAGTAATAATAATTTTATCCAACTGAATTTTATGTGATACTGTAGCAAAAAGTACAGGCTACGCATCTGTAGTGTTATTTTTTCCGTAAGTCTTTATAGCTTCTTAAAATATTGTGATTAAAATGACAAAAAATAACCAACTTCAATCTTCATTAAAAAAATGTACGAATAAAAATTTGAAAAAGTAACACCAGAGAAGCATAGAGTGATAAATTATCTTGGCACTAGTATTTTAATCGGTACAAAAAAGTTATATTTAAAGGTTATTTTAACCGGAGTTTGGGACCTCTGCATAGTGTTCAGATCACAGCCATGGGGATTGCTTAAGGGGGCCACTTGAGAAGCAAGATTCACAAGATGGCGCCACCATAGAAAAAGGTGTCAATTTTGTAAAATGCTTTTTTCATTTACAAGCTTTTTTATATAAGAAACTAGTGGCGGATATAAAAGATAAAAAAATAATCTAGGTATAGACATAAATTTTCCATGGAAAAAGTTGAGAAAAGTATTTATTCAAAAATGTCAAACTTTCAATAATATTTGAATTTTTTGTTAAAAGTAAAGAAAATCTTGCTGATCACACCGTGGAAGCATTAATCATAAGTATACTCGTACATTATCTAACCACATTTGTCAGTACTTAAGTCAAAAAGCTTCGGAAAATGTGACATTTTTGAATAAATACTTTTTTCAAGTTTTTCCATGGCAAATTTATGTCTATTCCTAGATCATTTTTTAATCTTTTATATCCACTATAGTTTTTTATATAAAAAAGCTTGTTAATGAAAAGAGTTTTTACAAAATTGACATTTTTACTACGGTGGCGCCATCTTGTGAATATTGCTTCTCAAGTGGCCCCCTTAAGAGAGTAATTTAACAGTCAGTTTCTTGAACGTGATCAAGAAGGTTCAAGTAACTTAAAAAAACATTGGAAATTCAACGATGGTTTTCTAAGTAAATAAAATTGTTAAATTTGTTCGACATCTTTAAAGTTTAAAATACAAAATATTTCACATTCGGTAAACAGGTACATTGGAATGTCAGCACTGGAAAGCAGTTTTCATTGTCAAACATTGAGCTATTGTATCGTGACATGTTGGTCATAGAAAAGTGTAAGGTGTTGCCTGTATTAAGGGGTACGCTAGAGCAATTTATTTTAATGACTACCGCTAAAAATATTTATTGAGCCAGAGCCTTAAGGTTGTAATGCACAGCCAACAAAATTTTTCGTAGAGAGAGCGCGTAAAGTTGTAACGAAGATGTTAAACGCAAATCGTTCCAGAAGCGTGGGTAAAAATATATTGACGTAGCGAAAATATTTAGTGTCATTGAAATGGAGAATAACCATAAATCTATCCTTTTACGCTGTTATTTTGAATGTTGAAATTGTAGTCCTGAGTGGCGTTTGTTTTGACGGCAAAGGTTACAAGTTGTTAATTTTCATTAAACAATATATTTGGAAATGAAGCAAATCAAATAATTTATTAATTTTTAATATTATAGGCTTAACCCGCGGGCGTGCCGCCCTCATTGATTTTTCTCAACACATTTTTAGGTATCTTATTTTTTGGACACTTTATATCAGAAAACCGAGATGTGCAAATGTTACTTATGTATTCCAAAAGGATCATCAATTTTAAATTTCGTTGATATCCGGTAAATATCTGAAATTTTCAATATTAACTTTTTTGCAAATGTTTTATTAATCGGGAAATCACTCTGGAAAGTTTCAGTTAAAAATAAGTATTTTAGAAAAGAAGGTTTGTTGGTTTGTTCACAATAAAAAATATAGCAGCTTGGATAAATAAAAAATAACGAATAGTTTAAAAAGTTGCAGGAAATCGTTCCAGAGGAGGAAGTTGTCCGGCCATTAATTGTTCCATGTACACATTGCGACCCTTTTGGACTCTGCGTAATCCATCGATGAATTTCCAAATAGATGGATGATATACGCTCAATTCCGTTTGAAGACGACGCGACGATGCGCGGCCTCCGTATGATTATTTGCTCGATCTTCTGCAATTAGGGTGCGTTCGTGGACATTCCATAAATTGGGTGGAAACAATGGATTTCGTCTCCCATTTCCTCCACGGTTCGGTCTTCCAATATAAGTATCTTCGAACCAGTTCGCCAGTGGTGTAAGATCGTTGGGCAGATCTTCCGTTAAGGCATCGAGAACTTTGTCTAAATTCGGAATCGGTACAAAAGCTAACGCAATTATCTGTAATAAAGTAGAAAAAAATTTAGTTTTTTATGAGTGTAAGATTGCAATATTTCTTACCATTTCTGATTTTTAAATGCTTCATGGATTGCTTTGCTCTTTTACTTTCAGATTATTGATACAGCAAAATCTTGATTTAGAAATTAAGGTTGACATTAATGTGTGTCCGTTAACATGAATTTAATTGAAAATTATTACAACTAAAATACATTTATTCTAAATTTTTACAATTGGAAATTGTAAACATACAAAACTTATTTCCAACTATAATTGTGAAATATTATCAGGAAACAGAATGAAATTCGCTTGTGAATAGTCAGTTGGTTAGAATGTTATTGTCAATAAATGGTTTAAATTTTTTAACTGGCGGCGAACCGGCTGGCGGCGAAACGCCTGGCGGCGATACGGCCGAGGCGAACTGGCCGCGGCGAACCGGCCGCGGTGAACCGTCCTAGACCCATTCAAAAGACGATGGTTTTCTGTTCATTTGCTTAATTTTTTTAATGATCTCAAATAAGTACTTTAATTTCACTTGCACTTGTAACGTTAGAGGTCAAATGATAATTACAAGCACAAAACTGGTTTTTAATAACGTCGATGATATGTTAGTTTATAGATAAAATGTTTAAAAAGTTTTTAGCGTTCACTTCCGTTTGTAATGGCAACTGGGAACACGATAAACGATTTGATAATGTAATCAGAATTCGAAAGCAGTCTCGATGTGGGTAAGTTCGCCCACTAAGATTGGTCAAAAGTATTATTTTTTTATTTTGGTTCGCTTGTTGTGGAAAATGTTATTCTAGGAGTGGTAGATGTATATTAACATATCTTGGAAGTTATTTATTTGAATTATAAGCATATTGAAGAAATAGCATTTGGTTATTGCAAAAATTTGTGTATTAGTAAAACTTTTCAATAACTTGTTAAGAAGTTTCATTAATTAATTTGTTACTAATCTTAATTATGCATTACTTAGCCTTCGTAAATTGAATCAATAAATCACTACCTTGGAAGAAGAGTGTCACAATTTGAAAATTTACATTTTGTCGTAATCGCGGTTTAAAGTTTTTTTATTTTTAAACTATTTTATTATTAATACTTTTAAACCATATTTACTATTATTATGATTATGACTAGTTAAAGTTGCCGAGTGGTAAGTTTTATCCACATTGCACCATCCTAACCCTTTTATATCTCTATAGGGTTTAGACTTGTGACGGCATTTACTAAATATTTTTAGACAAATTCTCGAGTAAGTTAATTAAAATTGGTTTTATATTAAAATTTCGCCAAAAAAAAAGAAATACATACTCAAAAAGACAAAGAAAAAGATTGTTACTTTTGTTCTTTTAAAAAGAAAAAAAACTGAATAGGTATTAACACTTCATTACTCGTAAAAGAATATGTACTTATTATTTAGCTTTTGGTTTTTAGGGTTCCGTAAAACGAGGCAAAATACCGTGGTATTAATTATTTGTTTTAAAAAGTCCTAGTAAACACTTTTTCGTCGCTTGTGAAATTATTTTCTTTTCAAAGTTGACTCGCTTCAGCTCCGCCGAGCCCTTCTTGGTTAACTGTTTCTGATTATTATTTATACTTGTATATTCGCGGTCGAACATAACAAGTTTCAACGGATTAATAAATTGTCCGATAGGAATGAGAAAATAATAGAAAAGTCAGAATGCACGCAATTTTTTTGTACATATATCAAAACTTTGCTACGTAAAACGAAACTGTCGAATATATTTGAGAAGCTACGTAAATCGAAACTACGTAAAACTAGAGTACGTATAACGAGGGATGGGTGAACAATTAAATCGATGGTTAAAAAATTGAAATAATCATATTTTGTGTTAATTGACACAAATATTTGTTAAATTTTTAATTCAATTTTTAAAATTTAAATTGTTTTATTTGACTAAAAACAATTATTTGTGTTTAATAAGTTTTCGGAACTGAGTCTGTGTCTCAACGTCCATCTCGCTACTATTTTTAATTTCATTCTCATGTGTGCCCATACGTAGCAACCAAACCGTTTGGTTGATCTTTGCAACTGCGACTCAACAGTTACGCAACGATACAAAGAAAGCACATTCCTTTAAGAATTTACTGATCAAAATTAATATTGGAAATATTTTTATCGCTATTTAACTGGATTTCCTGTAACTTAAATTGCGACCTTAAGTGGTGATTCCACAACCGCAATTTTATCTACTTTACTTATAGATACCCAGTTGATTCTTCGATAACCTATGACATCAGAGAAAAACCTAATTGAAAAATATTTTTGTTTTCACAATATTTACAATCGGTTACAGAATTTCTTATTCTAATAACACAAAATATAAATTGTAAAAAGTAACATGTATATAACAAACAAAGTAAAATAACATAACATAAGTAATAACTAGAATAAATAAAATAACTCATTAAGAGAAGAAGAAAGCGGGGCTGTGCCAAGAACACTAGCAACGTTACCTCTTTGTATAGCCAAACTTATTCGTTGCTTCAAATATGTTTTGGCTTGAGGAATTCCCGTTGTTTGCACAATACGCCTCCCCAAATCTTCAAGGAGAGAAAGGGCATCAGCACTCCAAGGACCCAAAGTTTCCACAGCGAAGGCGACAAAAAAATAATCATCAGAAATTGACTTATATTTCTTTTTCTTAAGATTTTCTGCCAAGTGAGCAGCAGATCTTGCAGAAAATGAAGAATCAGTTAAATGAGAAGGGGCAAGTGTATCCGTACAAGTAAAATCCCAAACTAAGGATTTACCTACTTTCCATGGAATAACTGTAATACCATCTGGACGTTTGCCATCATCCCTCAGAATACCATTAGGTTCAAGGATACAAGGAATGTTGGCAGAAGAGAAAGCACGTTTAATAATGTCATTAATACAGCTGTGACGAGAGAGTCTACCAGCACTTTTAATGCACGATAAACCATGATGACCCAACGAGTCTACAGAAGAACCGCACGAGCAGATATGAGGATGACAGAAATTGATCCCCAATCTAAGTGAAATAGCAATTTGTAAGATGTTTTTTTCTAAAAGAGTACCTAATTTACAAGATGGAAGAGCTTCAAGCCAAGCTCCAGATTCAAGTTCAGATCCAGCTAATAAGATAGCCTTTTCTGTAATATTTGAGGAAGATAATAAATTTTGAAATATTTTCTCACAGATAGGTAAGTCCCAATTTCTTTGAATAGAAAGTTCTTTTGGAAGTAAAGACGAATTAGAAATTTCCTTCCAATAATCAACAGCCTCGTTAAGGGATGTAATTTCAAAATTAGAGAAACTAGAAGGTAGAATGGACATAATAAGTTCAGAATTAGAAAATATAGAAGACAAAAAGGCAGGCGAGGAAATATCAATTATAGACCTTATACCTAATCCACCAAAACGGATTGGTAATTTGGCTTGAGTCCAAGATCGAATTGTAAATTTAATATTCAAAATTTTTTCCAAAGAAGAAATAACAATATTATCCAATTCAAGACACTCATCTTTAAATTTCCAAAAAGGACAACATCTGAGATTATAAGTGAAATTAGGTATCCAAAAACAATGGCGGAGTAAAAATAAACTAATATGAGGATTAATTTTACATAGATTTGAAGAAAGTAAAGAGAATGAATCAATTTTTTTAGAAATGAATGGAGGAATTGCTGCATCGAAAATAGGACAACCAAGAATAAAAAGGTCTTCAACATTACAAACGTGAATACAAGGAGCTAATAATTCGAATCTTTCCAAAATTGAAGACTTGTCTAATTCCGAAACATTATTAAGGAAGAAAAGTTCGCATTTATTGAAATTAAGAACTAAACCAATTTTCTTAAATTCAGAAATTATCGTTTCTAAGTCTTGTAAGACATCCAAAGCCTTACCACCTAAAGAACCATCATCCAAGTACCAAACATTCAATTCTGAAATCAAATTCTTAATAATTTGATGAATCGATAAACTAAAAATTGCAGGACCGAGAGGGTCACCTTGTTGACAACCTACTGAGGATTCAATAACATTTCCATTAAAGAATAATTTTGATTGATAAGCATAACATTGCCAGAGATAAGGATATATATCTGGAGTAACAGCCTTGACAACAGAAAGAAGGGAGTCTCTTTCGATAGAATTGAAAGCATTTTTAACATCGATTTTAAGGAAAACCTCAGCATCAGATTGATTATTAATATAAGTTCTAATTGAATGAACAGCTCCCTCACAACCACCCTTAATTCCAAAACCTAATTGAATAGGATGAAAAAAGGAAGATAACGAATCCTTAATGTGGAAACTGCATAATTTAGAAGATAAACGTCTAAAAGTTGAACCTATTGCAATAGGACGGATACCGCCATCTTTTTTAGAAAGGGCACAAAGAGAGGCACCATAAAGAATAGGTCTAATATCAGAAAGAACTTCACCAGCTAACATGAGATTGCAGAGACTACAGATGGCTTTCAATAAGTGACGACCAGAGTCACCTGTACCATTACCTAATAAATCTTTGAGATGTTGTGGTCTTATTCCATCCATTCCAGCAGCAGAACCATTAGGGAATGACATAATCGCTTTATAAACTTGATCTTCAGAGACAGTGAGATGTTCTACCATTTCTTCAGGTGGATCAGGAAACTGGAGTAATCTTGAAGGAATTGGATGTTTAGATTTCAACGATTCAAAAGTATCAGCATTATTGTTGGCAAATGAATCATCAGAAGATAATAAGCGAACTGCACCCTTAATATCACCATCCGCAATTTTGTTCTCAACCGATTTATAAATTGAAAATTTTGAGAAATCGGTTTTGGAATAAAGTATGGAGTCCACGTTAGAGTCAGCATTCTTCTTAACTTTAGAAGTTAAAGATTCCTTTTCATAACCATTTTTAATGGGAACATGAAGAACACGAAAGGCAAAAAGAAAAAGGTCTTCCCAGGATGGTAAAGAATTAACGGAAACACATTCATTTATAATTTTGGCTAGTTTACTAGCCACGGATATTCTAGCTCCACGCGGAATTCTTCTAAGAATACAGACATTCGATTTTAGGTAACCAATTTTTTCTGTTAAATTGAGAAATTTAACAGGAAGTTCCGGAACAGGCACATTCTGTTTATGACATCTAGAAATGTGAATTTTGAGACCATGTAAACTCTTGAAAAATTTTGAATTTGGACAAATATGACATTTCATAAATAAACTGTCAAAAAAAAAAAACCGGACCAAACCAAAAAGTAGTCACAAGATAAGCTCAAGATAAAGCTCAAAGACCAATCCAGTATCCAATTACTCTCCAAAAAGAATCGGCAAGAATTTTTCAATGGGAAACGTCAGTACCAAAGTTCTCGATTTTCCAAATTTCTAAACGTGCCCTCACTTAGTCCACGACCCAAAGACAAAGAGTCCCAAATCTTCTCTTCACAGGCAAAAAAAAAAAAAAAAAAAAAATCACAAAAGTTCAAAAAATCAAGAACACTTAAAAAATTAGAAAAATGTCAACGGAAAACGTCAAACCCAAAAATACAAATTTCTCCCCAGTTCCACACTGTAGATCGACGAAAACCAACAAATAACCAAACCAAAACAGTAATATAACGCGTCAAAACAACTCTACAAAATATTTCTCGAAAAAATAATCCAATTTGGTCAAACCTTCACGGACCGAAAAATTTTCACATACACACTTTGACGGCACACAATTTTTATAAATAAATTTAAATGATATTGATTGAAGTAACAGCAACTTAAGAATAAAGATTTAAGTTGGAGTTTGAACAAATAAACTGTCTTAAAAACTAATTAAAATTGTGGGTTTTAAAATTATCGCAAATGTGCTATTTTAAAATTGTTCTAGTTTCGTAGCCATCATCAGCAACCGTTGAATTCAAATAAAGTTGTTATTTCAATCATTTATTTGAGTTTTTCAAGTGTCGAAGTCGAATTAAATATTAACTTTTTGTTTGTTAGCACATAAATGACAGATATAAACAAAATTTCACATTTTCAAAGTTTGTTATAAATTTTACCAACAAAGAAATTGCAGACATACATTTCACGTTCGGGTCAGCAAACGGCACCTGTAATTTGATTCGACAATTTGATGCTGAAAAATTTCTAAATCGAAGATGTCTAGTTATAGAAACTTTTACGGCAATCCGCTACCTGCCATCATCGTGAGAGAGAAATTTCTAAATCCTAAAATCCTACATTTTACAAACAACACGATGAAATTATCGTTAGAAGTAGGTGTTTTGCATAGTACGGTATGAAGAGTTCTACGTGAATAGCTGCTGTACCCATACCACATACAGCGAGTGTACAGTTTTAGTGAAACTGATTTTCAACCAGTTATGCAATTTTGTAACTGGTTTCTGTAACGGCGTATCAATGGGAACCTAGTCAATGCATAAAATTAACGTATTTACTTATTTCTAAAAACGTATTTTTGTTTTAATAGACAATTGAATGACTGTTACCGAAAATAAACAGTTTTTTGCTTCCCTTGACAAAATTGCATGTCAAGCAGTTAGGCCATTTTGCAGGCTCGTCATCTATATATGTCTTGATTCAATTAAGTAACTAATGACCAAAATTATATTTTCGATATTCATAAGTTTGATGATTGCAAAATGCCAAATCCTGGAATTGGTTTATTGGTTTATTGGTTGGAACTGTGTTTATCATAAACATTATTTGAGATGTTAGAGGTCAAATGATAATTACAAGGATAAAACTGGTTTTTAATAACATCGAGGATGTATTCAGTTCTGGATAACATGCTTAATATTTTTTAGTGTCTACTTGCGCATTGTAATGGCAATTTGTTTGACAACTGGGAGTACGACAGGCTCCGTGTGCGTAAGTTCGCCTAAAGTAACAAGTCAAAAATTACTTCTGACTACTAAAAGCGACAAAAAGTTAAAAAAGTTAAAAAACAATACTCCAGATTGCTTATTAGAAACATTGTTATTAACATATCTTGGAAAATCCATATTTAAATTATAAACATATTAAAGAAATTACCTTCTCAATAAAAAATTGGTCATACAAAATTGATGATATTTATGATAAACAGCGTTCGATAAACAAAACCCTTGTGACTTCATGTGAAACTTTTAAACAATTTTTTATTACCAGGTTCGTCAACTAATTTGTTAATAATCTTAATTATAAATTACTTAGGCAATATGGTTTTATAAAACATAATCTTATAGTTTTTCAAAAAATGTTTTTCCCGCTTAACAGTTACAGACGCAAAAAAAACATTTCAAAATGGTCAGTATGAGCTGATGTAAACAACTTTACCTCCAGGTCAGACTACAAAATAAAAATTTAGGGAACAAAATAGAGAAGACATAATCCTTTAAGAAATTACTGATTAAAATTAATCTCGGCAACAATTCTACATGGCCAGTCGTTAGTCGAAAATTCTTCAATAACCTATGACATAAGAGAAAAACTTAATTGAAAACTTTCACAATACCTGCAATCGGGCAATTTTAAAAAATAAGAACGTGTTCTAAATTTTTTTGTACCATATATATATAGACAAAAATTATTTAAACAAATTGTTGTTCAGATAAATGTTAGTAACGGATAAAACAAAGCCTATTTATAATAAAAATCTTAAAATTTAAAACAGTGTAGTTAAGTAAAAACAAAACATTTATCTAAACTAATTTTGTCTAACTTTGTAAATAGATTTTTCTTGTTTCGTTTTATCCATAACAAACATTAATTAAATTCTCACTTTATATTATAAAGTATGTCACAAATACATATCACAGTTTAAAAATGCAGATTAAAAACACATTAAAGAGCACATTTTAAAACTCTTGTCATTTCAGCGAATGATTGGACTGAAACTTTATTAAATTATTTTCATTATCGTTTACTAGAGACAAGATATGCGCTGGATTTTTAGAGAGAAGTAAATGTTTTTTTTTCCACATATCTCAAATTTATTGGTATTTCCAGATACGACTGTTTGTCAGGGTGACAGCGGAGGTGGTCTCGTATTTTACAGAAACCAAACTGAAAAATGTTATTTAAGAGTCATTGTTAGCACATCACTACGAAGGGAAAGCAGCTGCGATTCGCGACAATATGGAGCTTACACGAAGGCTTCCGATCATTTAGATTTCATTAATAGAAATTATGTACAGAAAGAGAAATAAGGGGTAATTTTTTATAAAATAAAACATTCCCTTATGCGTTTATTTTTACTATTTATTTACTTGCTAATTTGTTTCTTTATGCTATTATTCCTTGCTCAAATATGCAATGTCATTTTGGGAAATCCATTAAAGAAGAAAAAATGTGTAATGCCACAATCGATTGTGCTGACGGGTCCGAAGAAACGCGAATATGTTAATTTACTCAGTAAGAGAATAAATTTAACTTGCAGTCAGTTTCTTGAACGTGATCAAGAAGGTTCAAGTAACTTAAAAAAATATTGGAAATTCAACAGTATGCGTCGGGTGATACAAAGAACGATAGTTTTCTATTCAAATAGTTATTTAATTATTTTTTTACTGATCTCCAGTAAGTATTTTAACTGCACTTGCATTTGTAACGTTAAAGGTCAAATGATAATTACAGACACAAAACTGGTTTTTAATAACGTCGATGATATATTAATTTATAGATAACATGTTTAAATTGTTTTAGCTTTCACTTGCGTTTGTAATGGCAATTTTTTTGGCAACTGGGAACACGATAAACGATTTGATAATGTAATCAGGATTCGAAGGCAGCCTCCAAGTGGGTAAGTTCGTCGACTAAAAGCGGAAAAAAGTATTAATTTTTTATTTTGGTTCGCTTATGGTGGACATTGTTATTATAGGCGTGGTATATATCGATATATTTTTGCCAAAGTATCGTAAGTAACATTTTGAGCAAAATTGATATTTTGCATCTATCATAAGTATCGGACGTAAATGCTTGTTCTGACAGAGTATTGTAACCATCAGTATATTCTTTATGGAGATAAAAACACAATTAACCTATAGTAAGTAACTTGCAATGACCCTGAGACAAGAATGTTGTCTGTTGGCAAAAAATTATCGTAATTAACACATCTTGGAAGTCATATATTTGAATGATAAACACATTAATGATACAACATTTGGTTATTGCAAAAATTTGTGTATTCAAAACCTTTTCAATAACTTGTTTAGAAGTTTAATTAATTAATACTTAGTCTTTGTAAATTGAATCACTAAAAATCACAATTTGAAAATTTACATTTTGTCGTAATCGCGGTTTGAAGTTTTTCTTATTTTTAAACTACAGTAGAGTCCGGTTATAACGAACCTCAAGGGACCGTCAAAATCGATTCGTTATATCCGAAGTTCGTTATAAGCGTTAATGAGAGAATCAATGCAAGAGTATTTTGTGAGACCTTTATTATCTAATGTACATATGCATATGTATAAAAAATTATAAATATAAGGACTAAACTTAACTTAAAGTAAACTGGTTTTAAAGCATAAATTGTCCACATACGTTTCAACGTCACTAAAATTTTCAATATGTAATTAAGTACCACGTACCATAAATCAGTACAAAATTACGAATGTTGTTAATACTTCTCACAACTTCCGGTGTAGATAAAATCTGTAATAATTTTAAAATCAAAGTGAAACTATGGTTTTTTTGTAATAAATCACATGTGCTCAAGGGGTTTATGTGTGTCCAATACCGTCACTTCTTAAAAGATCTTAGCGATAATTTGTATTACCGTAATATCCGGTCAACTGCGTTTTTCTGTTGAAATATGTTCTATTGTAAAAGGTATAATAATAAATTTGTCAGAGTCGTAAACTGGCGCAGTGGCGATGCTCTCACGAGTAAAGCAATACGAAACACAAAACGTACAACCGGGAATTACCAACCAAGATTATTGCGTGTTATACGGGTGCGGCCTAAAAAACGTCGCAAGCCGTATCTCCGTTGTTTATAAACACTACATCTGCACCATAATTTAAATTTCTTCAACGTCAATTTCAAGGTTAGATGATAATCAATTTTATTTTTTCAAATCAATAGGTATATTTTTCTATTTTTATTCTGAAGGAGATTTTTTTACTGAATGCAAAAGTGTGTCACATATTAGAATTTATTTAACAGTAACTTCGAAAATAAGTAAATAAAATATTTGTAAATTTCTCCTTCCAAAAAATCAGGTATGCTATGGAAAGCAATTACACGTTGTCATTTAAGTTTTTTGTGATATGGAAAACAATCAAAATGTTGAAAAAACGATCTAATATTATGGTTATGGCTCGTTAAAGTTACATACAGTGGTAAGTTTTGTCCACATTGCACCCTCCTAACCCTTTCATATCTCTAAAGGATTTAGACTTGTGACAGCATTTACTAAATATTTTTAGACAAATTCTTAAGTTATGACGGTTTTGCTGAAAAAAACAAGAAAAATTACAGACAGAAAAAGTTAATTAAAAGTAGGTTTTTATTGAAATTTCGCTATAAAAAAAGAAATAAATACTCAAAAAGACAAAGAAAAAGATAGTGACTTTTGTTCTTTGAAAAGGAAAAAACGCAATATTAATAGTTCATTACTCGTAAAAAAATATGTACTTACCCTAGTAGCAAATAAATGTTTTTTAAATATTTTCCTCAAATATTTAAAAAATATTTTTGTGACATGTTTGTTAATATTTTAGAAATATTTTTTTAATCATTTTAAGAAATATTTTGAAATGTTTTGAAGAAATATTTTTTAAATGTTTTTTAGAAATATTTCTAAAATATTAATAAAAGTGCCATAAAAATAGTTTTTTAATCTTTTTAAGAAACATTTTTTAAATGTATACTAAAATTATAACAAATAGTATTCAAAATAATATATTACAATACAATAATAATAATTTAATTAATTTAATTTATTTAAATTGTTTTCCCTTGTTATGTAAAATGTATGTTTACTTACAAATTTCGTTCCTTGTTCATAACAATATTTTTAAAATTTTGTAACACTTATTACAAATCACAAACATTTTAAAACACATTCTTTAAAACATCGTCAAATACACATTTTTACATTACATTACATTATTACATTTTAAAAAACATATTTTTAAAAAAAAGTCAACACGATGATTAAACTGAAACTTTTATTTTTTCCAGTTTCGTGCATCCATCCTCAGTAATCATTGCATACTAATTTAAATCTCACCGTCCCAAACTTTTATGGAATCCGTTTTTTACATTTAGTTATTTTTAACTTTATATATCAACTTGAATATCGCATCATTATTCGTATAAATTTGTTCATTTAATATTTCCTCATTCTTTTTGGTTTTATATATATATAGTGTTTCAGCGATATTCATTTTGGTTCCTTTTGGTATTACTTTCTCAACTTTCATAACGTTTTGTATAGGACCATGCATATGTCCTTCCGTAATTAGATGTTTGGTATAATTAGATGTTTCATTCCTCTTGTTTATATGTTCTTTATACCTTGTATGAAAGCTTCTGCCAGTTTGTCCCACGTATTTCCGTTTGAGACTTATAGACTTGCAAAGATTTTTCAGAAAGAAAATATTAAGGTTGCGTATGAAACAAATAATAAAATAGAAACGGCCCTAAAAACTAGCTTAGAGCAAAGAGATGTATACAGTTTAAATGGTATTTACTCATTAAAATGCGATACATATATAATAATAGTTATACCTTTTCCATTGACCAGTTTGACTAAATGATTGGTTACCTAATTACATAATACATTATTATTTTAAATTTTTATTTTTTGAAATTTATTTTTTTTCTTTGATACAAAATGTAATATTTTTTTAATATAAAGAATTTGTTTTTTTGTAAACCTAATATTTTATGAATATGCAGAAACAAATATTTTTTCTTGATATAAATCTAATATTTCGTGAATGTACAAAATCAATATTTTTTTTTTATGTAAATCTTATATTTTTTTAATACGGAAAAGTAAATAATTCTTTCTTGATATAAATCTAATATTTCTTGAATGTGCAAAATAAATATTTCATAAATATATTTTAATAATATTTTTAAAATATTAAAAATATTCGAAAACATTCGAATATTTTTTAAATATTTTAGACATATTAAATAAATATTGTGTGCTACTAGGGTATTATTTAGTTTTCGATATTTAGGGTTTCGTAAAACGAAGTAAAATACCGTGGTATTACTCTTTTTTTTAATAGTCCTAGTAAATCTTTTTTCGTCGCCAGTGAAATTATTTTCTTTTCAAAGAAGACTCGCTTCAGCTCCGTTGAGCCCTAAATTATAGATTCAGTATCCCAATTATAGTGCATAATTGTAAAAAATCCCAAAACAAATAATTTTCAGTTTATGACATAATAACCTGCAAAGTGAAAATTTCATCCCTTCGAGTGACAGTTGTAACCCCCAAACTTTTAAATAGGATGTGGAAGCTTTTGATACCTGATTTAAGTGGTCTTTTCGTGCTCTATTCAAAAATGCTATGGTATAAACATTTATTGCAAAAATGTAGAGTAAAAGAAAATTAATCTTTAACGAAATTCGCTACAACAAACTAAAAAATCAAAAATTATTAGCGTTTCGTTCTTGGTAATATAATACATTAAAAAATATATCAATCGACGTTTCAAACAAAATTATCACTGTCAACAAACGAAAAATGTTGATAACTTTTTATGTCGCTTTATGAACACTTCAATTGTTTTCGCTTGCCTACTCAGCATTTGGCTGGTACACACTGTATACTCGAACCAATCTTTTAGCGGCAGTTGCGTAATACCAAATTATCCAGCTAATGGTAAATGGATTATCGGAGGAACGACTACTGTACCCCCACCAGGACAACGAATTTTAAACTATGGAGTTATAGTTATTGAATGTACGAAAAGGTTTAAACCATATCCAAATGCAAGGTTCATGCTTTGCAATCAGGGTACTTGGAGCCCCCCAAATCCACCGGAATGTTCACGTAATTAATAACAGTAATATAATAATCGTTATTGCAAATATTTCATTATTTGCAGCTGTTTGTTCGAATCGAACTTCATCCATGTCTACTGAAATAACTTGTACTTTAGATGGGATGCAAGTTCCATGTACTGATCCGGTTGATGGGACAGTGGCAAGATATTCTTGTAATTCTTATTATGATGATGTTTCTATCGACCAGCCTCCTCAAATCATTTGTAAGGATGGTTCATGGGATTATCAGTTCGAACAATGTGTAGCAAGTATGAACACAATTAATTCGAAAAAATGAACTTTAAGTATAATATTGTTTCAGTTTGCGGTAAGAAAAGTGCACAGGGAGTTACAAATATTATCAATGGCAAACGAACTAAAAAAGGGGACTATCCCTGGCAAGTTGGTCTTTATAAAACATCAGATAACGAGCACATTTGCAGTGGTTCTATAATAACTGAAAGAATTGTGATATCAGGTACTTTCTTCAATTAGTGACGTTGTTTGCTAACTAATACTTATATTTTAAGCTGCTCATTGTATTGCTGATTACCAAGGAAATCCGTTTCCAAAAGAAAATTATTGGGTGGCCGCTGGAAAATATTATCGTGTTTTAGGAGATGAGAGAGATAAAGATACAGAACAAAAAACTGCTGTATGTTATTAATAATTGTTATTACTTCATAATAATATGTCGTTTTAGATTATGAAGATATATAAGGCGCCGAGATACAGAGGTACCGAAAGGAACTTTGAATCTGATTTGGCACTTTTAATTGTTCAGCAGCGATTCAAATTTTCTGCATTTGTTCAACCAATATGTATTGATTGGAGAAACAATTATGAGAAAGAACAATTGATCGATAACAGGATAGGAATTGTAAGTTATTAATTTAAATAATTGCATAGCAAACACAACAGTAAGTTGAAGAAAAACAATTCCTCAAAGTAACTGCAAATTATCTTAATATATGTAGGTAGCTACTTGGTAAATTTATTTTTCTACATAACTAGACCAGCTTATTTGTAACTAACAATAAGATCGACTGTTTTCTTAAAGGCTTACTCGATCTACTTCCTAAAAATTTCCAATAATTTATAATAAATACGATTTGCAATCGACCGGTTGTTGGCTAAACCTGCTCTAGACTAAGAACAAAAGAAACAAAATTTTCAATATTAATTGTATCTGGTGAATGTTTTTTTTAAATATCCGAGTCATTTAAGGTTGTTGGCTGGGGTTATACCAAGGAAGGTGAAGCGCCTGCAGAAGAGCTGAAACAACTGGAAGTTCCATTTATTTCCGATGCACAATGCTTTGACCCAGTACCTGACGAATTTAAAGAATACGTCACTAGAGACAAAATATGCGCTGGATTTTTAGAGAGAAGTAAATGTTTTTTTTTTCAAACAAATTTTGAGATCACATCTCAAATTTATTGCTATTTCCAGATATGAGTATTTGTCAGGGTGCCAGCGGAGGTGGTCTCGTATTTTACAGAAACCAAACTGAAAAATTTTATTTAAGGGGCATTGTTAGTACATCACCTCGAAGGGAACTCAGCTGCGATTCGCGACAATATGGAGCTTACACGAAAGTTTCTGATCATTTGGATTTCATTCAAGATATAGAAATTATGTACAGAGAGAGAAATAAGGTGTAATTTTTGTTCTGCCATTTTTGTAACAAAATCTTTTATAAAATAAAACATTCCCTTATGCGTTTATTTTTAATATTTATTTACGTGCTAATTTGTTTCTTCATATTTTTATTCTTTGCTTAAATATTCGATGTCACTCTGGGAAATCCACTAAAGAAGAAAAGATGGTAATGCCAAAAAATACTAAGGTCTGTTCACGTTCAGACGCGAACGCTCGGTTGAGAATATGGGAAGGGTTTGGTTTTATGTTTGATCAACAACAAGAGATTGCCTAAGTAATAATTAATACTTCAATTGTAAGAGATTTATCTCTGGTTATAGTCTTCTATGACTAAATGTTAAAAATACAGTATTCAGTTCATCTGTAGAATTGATTACATTGTAAATAGTGGTAACATTTTCAATTCATTTGATTAGTTTAGTTTAGCTTGATATCTGTACATTTGAATATTTCCTTTGGAGTTGTCTTTAATTTTGTATTATACTTATGCCTGTAAATAATTATGTAATATATTGATTTGTGCCGTTACCCGTTGGTTTAATCTCGCCAGAGGATCTGTCTCTGGATAATTGATACTTGTAGGAAGATACCCTCTCTTTCGAGCTTAGGGGATATGTGACCGAGCTCTAGGATTCGAACAGTTTTTAATTTAAGCTTGTGGCGCCCGTTTAACAACTCATTTAAGCGAACCCAGCCTTTTCCAACCGTTGGGCTGGCCGATTGGCTAACTGTTCGAACTCCACTGGTCGTAGGGTGAATTCAGGGTGTGACATAAAAATTTGGCGCCCAACGTGGGGCCCCTTAAGGGCATCGGCATTAGGGCACTAAAGGCATAAAGACACCAACAATTCAGTTAGGAAAAATTGTTAAAGTTAGGAGTTGTTTTGTTTGACCATTATTAGGGGTCAACGTGTATCTGCTAGTTACCTGGTTTAGAAGACTTGTGAGCGGCTGCTTGATCTCGGGATCGGTGGTGGCATTACCGCGATAGCAAGTAAGGTAACGGGTAGATTAGGATTAGGTAGTAGATTAGGAACTAGGGCATAGATAGGATTTTCTCTTATTGTCATAAATTTCCGTGTTAATAATGTCTAAGATCTGGAGGTTAGAGATCGACCGTCTCAACTCTGACGAGTTGACGTACGAGCTTGAGTATCGGGGGCTCAAGGGAGATAATGTTCAAGCGATGAGGAAGACGCTACGGAATCTGCTGAAATTGGAGGCCAGTGGGGAGTTTGTAAACACTGAGGGTTCGGTAACTTTCCATGACGCGTTAAAGAAGATTGAGGCTTATACCACACAGCTTCAGTCTGACCTGAAGAACTTTGATGGAGATATTACGACGACCGCTTTCAAACGAACGTCGGCGCTCATGTGCCAGAACTTGCGGCTGCTTCATTTGTGTCTTGCAGGGACGAAACCTGAAGACATTCGACTTCGGAACATACAATTGGTTCGACTACACGACACCAAGGGTCGATTCGAAACACTCATCCGTCGATTTAACCGACGAAGTCAGGATGAATCCACGCTGACGCTGTTGGGGATTGAACCAACCGCTACGACGATAGGTAGCACTAGTGGGACCGACTCCGACGACGGAAGTGACGAGGATATTGCCGTGGGAAATACTTCGGGAATGGTGCATTCCTCTCCGGCATATCACCGCCCTGCACAATTACAAACTGTACCCGTAAGTAAGTGGAACCTGAAGTTCTCAGGGGAAGGTGACCTGTCCTTAAGTGCCTTTTTAGAAAGGGTAGAGGAACTCAGAGTGGCCCGGAATGTTTCAGTGGAGGCCCTCGTAAACTCGGCCTTGGACCTGTTTGAAGGGAAAGCCCTGCTATGGTACCGAGCGAATCGTCGTAAGATTCACGATTGGGCAACACTCACCCGGTTGATGAGGGAGGAATTTCAGCCACCTGACTACAATGAAAAATTGCTGGCAGAAATTATGAGGAGGACTCAAGGAACCGGCGAATCGATGGGCATTTACCTGGCCACCATGGAAATCATGTTCCGCAGGCTGACGGTGTCCCTAACTAAAGCGCAGCAACTGCTGATATTGCTACGAAACATCACCCCCTTCTTCCAAGAGCGGCTGGCGTTAGTGGAGATTGCCTCGAAGGAGGAGTTGTTAAAGCTAGGCAGAAAGCTGGAGGCCAAGAAGGTTCAGATTGACAACTTTGTACCCCCGCTAAGTTATAGGCCCAACCGGTTCCTGGAGCCAGACCTAGCGTACGTTGATACACCAAAGGTTGGGGAGATAAGGTGCATGAGGGAGAAGGCAGATCGTTGGTACCGTAGGATGGTACAGTTGATTATTGGTAAGCCGGCCTCATTCCCACTTTGGCGGTACGATGGACAAAGACTATATAGGCGGACGATGACCCGATACCCGGAATGCAGCGGGAAGTCTTTCAAGTGGAAGTTAGTGGTGACCAAAGATCAGCGACGGGCACTCCTTCGGAAATTCCATGATGGACCATTAGCGGGACATATGGGTGTATATAAAACCTACGCTAGACTAGCCGAGAGGTATTATTGGCCGAAAATGCGAGCGGACGTTGCACGATACGTACGGCGCTGTGGGGTGTGCATGACAAGGCAACCAGACCGTGAGAAACCCACGGATCAAATGTCTGGGAGGCCGCGAATACACGTACCAGCGGAAGTAAGCTGCGTCGACTTGGTGGGACCATTTCCAAAGTCTGGCGTGGATTGCGATGGTAAGAAAAAGGTTTTTCAAGATGTCCGTAGGAGCCTCGACAAGGCCTACGAACGAAATCGAACCCGGTATAACCTGCGACATCGCAATGTACAATATGTTCCTGGACAACGGGTTTGGAAGCGGAATTTTGCTCAATCAAAGGCATCGGAGTACTTTATATCCAAGTGGGCACCCAAGTTTGTAGGGCCATACATAGTTCATAAGCGCCTTAGTCCGTGGACTTATGAACTCAGGGATTTCGATGGTCGTAACAAGGGCGTCTGGAACTGTAAGGATTTAAAAAGTCATCCTCCCGATGACCGTGGCGAGGATGGTGACTTTTAACCGCTGACGACTTTGGCTATTTTTAAGGAATGTTTCCCAATGATTTCGAGGTGGTGAAACGCTAGGCCAAAATTGAGGGTATGACTAGTGAATGTTTCCCAATGATTTCGAGGTGGTGAAACGCTAGGCCAAAATTGAGGGTATGACTAGTGAATGTTTCCCAATGACTTCGAGGTGGTGAAACGCTAGGCCAAAATTGAGGGTTTGACTAGTAACTGGTTTACGATGAATCGAAAGTTGGAGGGCTGGAGATGAGTATTTCGACCTCGTGTGACATTGATGGAAGGATGATGAGTTTCGATTTGTTTTTATGTTTATTTTCGAGATGAATTTTTGGTTGGTTGATATACATCTTGCATTTATCGCAGTTGGATTGTGGGTTTATGTTCGATTGTGGATTATTTTGAGTTATTTTTTTTGTAGTATGCTAATATCACGGTGTCACATACGTTTAGGGATGTTTGGATTTTTGGAGATTCAGAGGGTATATTAGGCTCTGCTAACATTTAACTTCTTCTTTAGGGAGTTCGCTTTATGCTCGGAAATTTTGGTAAAATTTCTCGGAGGTAAGGGTGGGGCTTTGTAACGATAATTTCCCACCGTACGATTATATCATCAGAAGTTTAGGGAATCGGTAATTGGCGGTTTAATTCAAACGCATTACGGCTGAGGGCTCCATCTGTGAAGATCGGGAAGTAGTAAAGGGGTCATAAGATGGCCGTACCGGAATCGAATGCAGTCGCATTTGATAGCTCGAGGGAGTCGGTTGTGTGAAAACTTGGGAATTATAAGGGAGACCCGGTGTAGAGATTCAGGTGTAATCGTAGGGGTCTTTCCTTTCGACGTTTCGTCGGATCAGATCTACCAGTTTTCGTACGTGCTGTTTCCAGGCAGGAAAAGCACTCGACACGTTGTCGGATTAGAAGGAAAACGCAACTGATCCACCCTCATCCTCTTAAGCCGTTGATCATCGAAGTATCTGGGTGTCATCCTTGACAACAGACTTTGGTGGAGACCCCACGTAAACCACGTCCGACAAAAAGCCTACGGGCGTATAGCTCAACTTTTCCCTCTGTTCGGTCGTAACAGTGTGTTGTCCATTGACAACAAACTGTTACTATACAAAACGATTATCCACCCTACTCTCACATACGCGATTCCTGTCTGGGGATACGCGCCGCGTTCTTACATGGCGTCGGTTTACGCCGTCCAAAACAAAGCCCTTCGTTTGGTTGCGAGCGCACCCTGGTTCGTTCGTAAAAATCGAATCTCTTCGCGAACACACCGTCTCCCTCGCCGAAAAATTCTTCCAGCGACCCACTGTCCACCCGAATCCCTTGATTCGTGCGTCAGTGGACTACGAGCCAAATCCACGCGATCGCGCTCGCCGTCCAAGGTCCATTCTCCAATAATTACTGTCCCCGCGGCTCTCTCTATTCGTTATTTCCGCTCTATACTAAATATTCTTTTAGTAGGGTAATTACTACTCAACACTTTCTGTTCCAGTCCAAACAACATCCGGGCTAGAGACGATTTTTTAGTCAGCGAATCTGACTCTACCTGTTCGGTGGACCGACAGGTGCTTTGTTTAAAGTTTTTTACGTCTCCCGAATAAATTTTAAAAAAATTTTAAAAAATCAAAACGTCCTTTTTTACGTCTGTTAATTTACATTTGGTAACTTTTTATTGAATTTATATTGCATCTTGTTATTTAGTGATAAAAATGCTGACTACTTATTACATAAATTAAATCCAAAAATGTCGAAAAAAGTAATTACAACATTCGCTTCTAAAACCAATGAGTAACTTCTATTAATATTACCAATAAACAACCATCCGGTGGCCTTTACAACTACAACTACAAAAAAGCTGCAAAATACAGGTTCTTATCGAGCGATAATAAATTGATTCTAGGTGAAAACGCTATTATAAGTGCGTCGACGTCGAATAATTAAAGTGCGGGATTACGTTTAGGAAATTCCATTACACAACCACAAGTCTTCCACAACAGATTGGCGAAGCAACCCGTATTAAAATATGTGAGATTGATGGTAATCAGATGTTTGACCGTGATGTCTCTAGTTTGTTTGTTAGCAAATTCATCAGGCAGCTTCAAGTAACTTAAAAAAACCAAAGCCTAACACACTACTGGAAATTCAACAGCATCCGTCGGGTGGTTCAAATTTTGTGCTAAAAACGATGATTTTATGTTTAAATAGTTATTTGTTTAATGTTTTACTGATCTCAGGTGAGTATTTTTATTATTTATCGTCTGGTTCAGGTTATAAATATTATTTGGGATATTAAAGGTCAAATGATAATGACAAGCACAAAACTGGTTTTTAATAACATCGAGGATGTAGTCAGTTTAGGATAACATGTTGAATATTTTTTAGCGTCCACTTGCGTTTGTAATGGCTATTTTTTGGACAACTGGGAATACGACACACGCCTTGATGATGTAACTAGGATTCAACGACAGGCTCCATGTAGGTAAGTTTGCCTACCAAGTCAAAAATTATTTTTGATCACTAAGAGCAACAAAAATTATTATTTTCTGAGAAAATTAGAAAACGATATTCCGCAGTGGTATTAACATATCTTTTAAAAACAAAATTAAAGAAATCATATTTGATTATTGCAAAAATTAGAAGGTACAAACAAGAAAAAAATTGATGAAATCTTACGAAGTTGATGGTATTGTCATAAAGTGTTCGGCAAGCAAAACCGTTGTGGATTACTGAAAAATTTTTAAACAATATTTCATTGTTGGTTTCATCAACTAATTTGTCAGTAATCTTATTTATAAATTACTTATTCAATATAGTTTTAAAATGTTTTTCCCAATTGAAACAAAAATATTTCAATACGGTCAGTATAAGCTGTCATATAAGTAAGTTATCGTGTATAACAATGCACCGGCAAATACCAATCCAACCTAATGAGACGATACTAATGGAAAATAACAATGAGCTATTCCAGGAAAATAGTGCAAGATTTCGGAGTTTGAACGAATTTGCGTAGTTAGTAAACTTACTGTATTGCAGCAGTAACTAGAAGATATGCAGAAAATGCATTCAGAGCTAGAAACCAAATACAGTGGGTTAGAAAAGAGTCTGACGCAAAGTGCCAGGGAAACTGAAGGAATAAAGGTAACGTTAAATGGTATTCCCATGAAAATAAACAGAAACAAAATAATTAAGGTAATGGCCGTCAATCTTCACCATTCTCTCAACCCTGAAGACGTAACGAAGGACATGAGAAGAAGAGGTTATAAACTTCTTGAAGCTACTAGAAAACTGGAGTATAAAACAAAACAGCCACTGAAAATGTTCATGTTGCCATTCAGAAATGATGAAGATGTTAACAAAATTTACAACACAACCGACGTCATTAACTTAAGAGTTCAAATTCAGCCAATTAGAAAATCCAGTCTAGTACCAGTATGTAAGTGGTGCCAGATGTGTCAGATGCACCGGGAAACAGCGGATTGTGAGAAACCAAAATATGCAACTCGAAAATGTGTTCATTGTGGGAAAGATAACCGAGCTAATTACCGTGGGTGTCTAGTAGCAAAACAAATGCAAGAAATTAAGAATAGGCAATATAAGAAGCCTAATCTACCTAAACAACCTAAAAGAACCATTCAACCTAAAACAAACACATTTTCAATGCAGTAAGGAAACGGATCTAAAAACAAGACGTACCTATAGCCAAGCAGTGTCTGATAAAACACATAAACATGACGACGAAAACACAAACCATGCGAATTCATCCGTAAATAAGATGCTTCAATAAATATTAGAGAATTTTTAAATAAATTAAACGAACGTATTTCTAAATTAAAATATCGCACACAAGGAGCGACCTCCAAAAACTAAAAATAGTTAATCAGTTAAGAATACTAGAGTGGAATTTCAATGAACTGCTGCAACATCAGCAGGAATTGCAAGCAGTCCTTAATATAGAAAAAATTGATGTATGTCTCATATCTGAGACCCACTTAACGAAAGTCATACATCAAATTTAAAGGATTTAAAGTCCATCATACGATCCACCCGGACAATACAGCAAAAGGAGAAAGTGATATTATCATTAAGGAATCCATCTCCCATCATCAAGAAATGGGTTACCAAACAGTGAACATACAGGCCACATCTATTAATGTTAAAACAAAATCCCATAAAATAATAATTACAGCATTATATTGTTCACCGAGACATGCTATAAACAAAGAACAATAAGCAGATTTTCTCCATACCCAGGAAAATTCCTGAACTTATAGAGTTCTTTGTAATCAAAAGTATCTCATCAAATTATGTCTATATTGAAGAAGTGAAAGTGTAATCCAAAAAGAAAATCCATCAAGTTTAACTAACAAAAGGATAGATTGGAAAAGCTTCAAAATTAAACTAAGAACAGAAAAACAACTGGATGACGAAGTTGATCTGTTTATTACGAACATTCAACGAGCAGTCTCAAGCATACCGGTAGAACAAAAGGTAATATTTACCCAAAAGAGATTAGGAACCTTATTTCAGCAAAAAGAAAAGCGGAAATGGCAGCAGACCAGGGCACCAAGTGATAAAACGGCAATGAACAACGCAACTCAGCAATTAAAGCGCGAAATTTAGCGTATCAAAAATGAATCGATTGGAGATTACCTGAGTAAATTAACAAGAAGATGTCATTAGGAACTACTTCGCTAAAAAAAAAGTCTGCAATGAAATTAGAACAAATATCAACTCGAAAAAGGCTCCTGGCTTTGATCTAATTACTGGTGAAGTTTTGAAACAACTTCCGAGAAAAGCCACAGTAAAACTTGCCAATTTTATAAATGCATCTTTCAGTCTGAAGTATGTTCCTATGACGTGGAAAATAGCAGAAGTGGTCATGATCACTAAACCGGGGAAATGTCCTCATGACGCAACATCATTCAGGCTTGTATCACTGTTACGAGTTGTTTCATACCTTGTTATACTAAGCCGACTATACACTTTTTACAACGGCTTATATCTATCACATTCAATCTTCAGGGTTGACTTACGACTGTTGTTGGTTTAAAAAAGAATGGGGGTAGACTCGCGTTTCCCTCTCTCTGTGCCTGTGCCGAAATACCACAGTCATAGAAACAACAACTTACCTCCTCACCACAATATCAACGCACCATTAACAAATGCAGTGAACTACTTCATCGCACTCTCCTGGATTTAGGTGGCATTTTAATAAAGTATTACCGATCAGACGGATATGCACTGGACATAAATAGACCTATCCAAAATTGAACGTCTCTCTCCCACGCGTGACGTCGCTAGCCTGCTATGTCCAGTGTCCCTGCGCATGCTGTCCATCTCTTTCAATTTGGATAGGTCTATTCCTTACAGTAGAGTTTGTATTCTAGAGACAAATGACAAGACAATCAGATATTCAGACATTGGTCAAAATTTCTGATAAAACGATATAAAGCGAGCGCTAGCCAAATGGAATAAATTCATTATGTCAATTATTGTGCATATTGTGCATATAGTGTGTTGTAGCGAATTTCGTGAAACAGATTAAATTTCTTTTATTCTTCATTTTGTAATTAATTTTTAAACCATAGCATTTTTGAATAGAGCATTAAGAGACCTTTCAAATGAGGTATCACAAGTCCCTCCTTCCCATTAAAGAATTTGGGGGTTGGAACTGTCACTCGAAGAGGGTTGAGGTTGGGGATGAAATTTTCACTTCACAGGATATCATGTGATAGAATACAAATGACGTGTTTTGGGATTATTTCTCAATTCACAATAATTGAGATAATGAATTTATTGCAGTTGGGTGGCGCTCCCTGTATGTATACATATACAGGTTGAGGAAAAAGTATGGAAATCCCTAGAAATCTCGGGGGATTAGTGTCAAGAAAAATCACCTAAGTCCGTACCCCTATTTTCAACGAGGAATCCAAGGGTGACCTTGTATTTGACCTTGAACTTCTTTTTCAAGGTCATTCTGAGGTCAGCTCTTTCCTTCTTAATGGGGAACCCTATTTTTAGTGCCAGAATCGAAAAGAGAGGGAAATTTTACGTTCAATTATATGTTTAGATCTGGGGTTAACGTCACCTCTCTTTACCGAATTTTCTTTTTTTAATTATTTCTTTGAATCACCGGATTTTACAAAATTGTCACTTTTTAATAATTAAAAGTTAATCCGATCATCCTGATCTACCAAACAAAGCTGAACTCAAAATAACTTTGAAAATGAAGTACTACGTCAAATCGAAGGTCACCTTTGGATTGTTCGTTGTCTAGGGTATGGATTTTGCTTATTTCTTTTTGCACTAATCCCCGGAGATTCCTGCGAGGTCCCATGATAGCGTACTTTGACCTTTACTTGACCCGTAGAAGTGATGTTAAACCAAGATCTAAACACATACTTGAACGTAAAATTTCCTGCTCTTTTCGATTCTAGCGCCAAAATTAAGGGTTCCCATTAAAAAATCAAAACTAACCTCCAAATGACCTCGAACATGAGATTCAAGGTCAAATCTAAGGTCACCCTTGTATTTCTCGTTGAAAATTACCTCGGGTATGGATTTGGGTTATTTCTCTTTTCACTAATCTTCCGAGATTTCTAGGGGTTTCCATACTTTTTCCCCACCCTGTATAAATGCTTAATTGAGCATTAGAAATATAACTTTGGACACGTTACCGACAGGATAAAATCGCACTTCTGTTTAATTTCAATGACCTTGTTGTTGCAATTTTGGCTATATTATAGCCACTCAACAGCAACATAAGGTCGAGAGGTGAATTTAGAGCAGTTTTCAACAAATTAGGATCGTTTTTCTTGAATATATTGTCTTTGCACATGGATTAGTCCATTTTATTTTACGTCCGTGATGAAGCGGACTGCAACGTATCAGGCACCGGTGCTTCTAAATGTTCGAAGCAAGAAAACTTAACTACGATTGAAAACCATCTAAAAAATTACCACTAGTTTTAATTATCACATTTTGCCACGATAATTCAAATTTATTTTCCCAACATAATAAAAAATATTGTTCCATTTATTTTATTAGTACAAATGATTTCAAGTGCAAGTCAGGCCAATGCATCGACGAAGGAAATTTATGTGACGGAAAACCAGATTGTAATGACAATTCAGATGAATCTAGAGAAATGTGTGGAAGACTCACATGTTCAAATTTCACGTTTCGTTGCGATTATGGAGCTTGTTTGCCAAGTAGAGTTAGATGCAATGGTCAAAATGAATGCTTCGATGGGTCTGATGAATATCCGAGTATATGTAGAGATGTGACGCCTGCTACACGTTTCCCGACAAGTTCCACCAAAATTAATAAAAGCCCTTCTATAACTAAAATACCAACAACAGCAGAAGCTCAAATGTAAGCATTGATTACTTAGAGATATACATTCGAACCGACCTTTTAGTGCCGGTTGTGCAGTACCAAATTATCCAGATAATGGGAAATTTGTTATCGGAGGAACGACTGTACCACCACCAGGGCAACGAATTCCAAACTATGGAGTTATATTTACAGAATGTAAGAAAAGGTTTAAACCATATCCAAATGTAACGTATATGTTTTGCAATCAGGGTACTTGGAGCCCCCCAAGCACACCGGAATGTTCACGTAATTAATAATAATGTAATACATAATCATTATTGCAAATATTTCATTACTTGCAGCTGTTTGTTCGAATTTAACTTCATCACTGTTTATTAAAATAAACTGTACTTTAGATGGGACGCAAGTACCATGTACTGATGCGGTTGCCGGGACAGTGGCAAGATATTCTTGTAATTCATATTCTGATGCCGTTTATATAGACCAGCCTTCTCAAATAATTCGCACGAATGGTTTGTGGGATGGGCCTATTAAATATCCCAGTTTATGTCCTGTTCAAAAGTAAGCATTGATTGCTTTCGAGAAATATTTTCAAACCAATTTTATAGAAACAGTTGTGTAGTACCAAATTATCCAGCTAATGGTAAATTTAACATCGGAGGCACGACTGTACTATCACCAGGACAACAAATTCCAAATCATGAAGTTATATTTATTGCTTGCAAAAAAAGCTTTAAACCATATCCAAATGTAACGAATATGTTTTGCAATGAGGGTACTTGGAGCCCCCCAACTTTACCAGAATGTTTACGTAATTAATAACCGTAATATAATAATCGTTATTGCAAATATTTTATTATTTGCAGCTGTTTGTGCGAATTTAACTTCATCCCTAGCTACAGAAATAACCTGTACTTTAGATGGGATGCAAGTACCATGTATTGATTCGGTTGCTGGAACAGTGGCAAGATATTCTTGTAATTCTTATTATTATGATGTTTCTATAGACCAGCCTCCTCACATTATTTGCAAGGATGGTTCATGGGATTATCAGATCGTACAATGTGTAGCAAGTATGAACACAATTAATTTGAAAAGATGAACTTTAAGTATAATATTGTTTCAGTTTGTGGTAAGAAAAGTGCACAGGGAGTTACAAATATTGTCAATGGCAAACGAACTAAAAAAGCGGACTATCCCTGGCAAGTTGGTCTTTATGAAACATCCGATAACGAGCACATTTGCGGTGGCTCCATATTAACTGAAAGAATTATTATATCAGGTACTCTCTGAAGTTAGTAAAATTGTTTGCTAACCAATATATTTTAAGCTGCGCATTGTGTTGCTGATTACGAAGGAAATCCGCATCCAAAAGAAAATTATTGGGTGGCAGCTGGAAAATATTATCGTGTTTTAGGAGATGAGAGAGATAAAGATACAGAACAAAAAACTGCTGTATGTTATTAGTAATAGTTATTACTTCGTTATAGTATGTCTTCTTAGATTATGAAGATATATTTGTCACCGAGATACAGAGGAAACGACAGGAACTTTGAATCTGATTTGGCACTTTTAATTGTGCAAGAGCCGTTCATATTTTCTGCATTTGTTCAACCAATTTGTATTGATTGGGGAAATAATTATGAGCAAGAACAACTGATCCATAACAATTTAGGAATTGTAAGTTATTGATTTAAATAATTGCATTACAAGCAAAACAACAGTTTGTTGAAGAACATACCGTGCCATTTTTTTAAAAATGATAAAAAAATATTGTCAATCAGTAGTGGAAATCCCAGAAATCCTTATGTCAATTTAGAAATAAAATTGTAGAAATTTAAGTTTGAAAAATTTCAGATTCTGATCTGTCGCCGGCGACACGACGCAGTTCTGTGAAGGTTTCTTTAGTAAGTCTGTCTGGTCCACCTTTCTAACGTATCTACATTACAATTTAATAATACATAACCTAAAATAAGTTGACGTGAGATTATGTTGTTAGTTGCATAAATTGACTAAGTGAGAATTTTTTTTTTAAATTGAACACGGATCTTCACATCGTATGTTCAATGTTAACAAAACGACCCATTATGTAATCCCCCAAATTAACTGTAAATTAGCTTAATACATATTAGTCGAGTAAAATAAGGATTCAAATTCAGAATGAAAGTGAGGAAGCTGTATTTTTGCATAAACCTTTGTTTGGACGTTCTGAAGACTGGCTGAAAAGTCTCATATAATTTCGTGTCCGCGTCACAAAATATTGAAGGTCAAAGTTCACGAAAATCAGTTTTTTGCAATTATCTCATTTTCTATGCATTTAACGGCATTCGACCCGTATTTTCAATACATGTAAAACGACGTTCCCTTTTAAGCCTTCATTTTTAATTTTGAAAAGGAGGTCGATACTTCATCTTACAGAGAATACCAATCTACTTTGAGCTGACCCCAAGCCATCATTAAATAATCATAATTAATCAAGTTATTAATTAAAACATCAAATTCCGATGTTCCTCTTTTTGCCTTCAGTTAACAAAATTTTGTATTAAAATTTTGTGGACTCGTAGATTAGACTTTTTCTTTTGAGCTGACCCCTAGCTGTTTTAAACAACGCAATAGTTTTTGATTTATTCAATATTCTTTAGATCAAGAACCGAAATTGAAATAGCTAATTTTTGCCGATTTTCGAGCCACGTCAAAAAGATTTACAAGCTTCTCAGCAGGTCATTATCTTGGCAACAGGGAAGATACTTTAACGGCAATAATATCCGAAATGCGTTTAAAGGCAGGTTTGGCTTTCAAATAGCAAAGCGTACATTTTAATAAAAGCTTGTTTTATTGAAAAAGTTATTTTACTATAAATTATTTTTTAGTCTTGGACAATTTTAATATTTATGATCTACATTAACTTAATAGGATATAAATTCAACTCTAAGGTCATATTAATTTTTAAAATCGCTCGTGAAGACCCCTTTAAACAAATGAATGCGAATAAGCTTAAATTATAACTTCTTTCCAAAAAAATTGTTTGTCTTTTTTATCCCACATTAATTAAAAAAAGTAAGCTTTGCCTGTAGTGGTAATAACTTATAATAAGCTAAAACTACAATTTTCTGTAAAAAACACCGTGCATTAAGGGGTTAATCTTTTACTCGTTGTGTTTTAAATTAGTAACAATTGTTAGTGTTCGG
Organism: Dascillus cervinus; assembly: GCA_949768715.1. Classification (NCBI taxonomy): domain Eukaryota; kingdom Metazoa; phylum Arthropoda; class Insecta; order Coleoptera; family Dascillidae; genus Dascillus; species Dascillus cervinus. Next base: position 11,065,101 of record OX458316.1, on the reverse strand, counting down.
GAATTTCAACGGCGTTTTTCGAAGAAAGAGCATAACGAATTCACCATCTGCTGCGACCTTTGCAAATACAAGTTATTTCGCTACCTGGGATCTTACTCACTCTCTGCTTGTACACCAAACTGAGAATATCTAACTTTTTGAATTTTTTTCAAAACTGTTTTATTAGATTCATTTGCGTGATTGATAATTGAAATCAATTTTCAGTTAATTTTTTTACTGTAAGTTTGCATCTTTAAAATTTTGTAAGTTATTACCTAGTTTTCTTGTATTGTAGTAATATAATTTATTCTAATCTAATTTTTTAATAGGTAGGGTTAATTTATATTTATTGCGTATTTTCTATTTAACTTATTAAATGGCTGCCGTATCAAATAAACATTTACGTTTAAGTAAAAAACGTAAGAGTCGTAAACAAATAGGAAAAATGCTTTTTAAAAGAACTTTGGCCGAAAAACCAACAGCGTCGTGCAATAATTGCGATGAATATATTGAGAGTGCGGTAGAAACTAATGCAATTACAGAATCAAACGAGATTTATGGTCGTCGTATTGTAGATATTAATCATTTACTAAAGTCTTTAAAATTAATCAAACATGATGGTTTCAGTTGCAGTTTTTACGACATAAATGTTATCAATGAGACATTTTTAGGTTTTTATAGCAAATTTAGGTATAAATGTCAGATGTGCGGATTAGAAGGGTTTTTTACAACGGATGTTAATAAAACTGAAGTAAATGAGGCAGTAGTAAGTGGAATCATTTCTGCTGGATCGGGATATGCCCAACTTTCACAATTTTGCGCGGCCGCAAATATTCCACAAATATCTCAAAAAACTTATTCAAAATATGAAAACACAACAATGAGTTGCATAAAACAATTAGCACTTGATGATATGATTGCAGCAGGTAAGGAGGAATATCGATTAGCAGTGTAGCCGTAGACGGTGTACCGGTAATAACAGTAATCATTGACGGGGCGTGGTCTAAAAGAAGCTACAAAACGAACTATAACGCGTTATCGGGAGTGGGTTGTATAATAGGCGCGAAAACAAAAAAAAGTTCTTTATATCGGGGTAAAAAATAAATATTGCAGAACTTGTAATAAGGACAAAATTTCAAACACAAAAACTAAACACACATGTTTTAAAAACTGGAACGGAACCTCTACCGCAATGGAAGCCAATATTATTTTAGAAGGGTTTCAAAAATCAATAGAAATGAATAATTTAAAATATAACAGAATAATAGGAGACGGAGATAGTAGCGTTTATAAAAAAATCCGCGAGGCTAGACCGTACGGTATTAATTTTTTTATTGAAAAAATTGAAAGTCGCAATCATATTCTTCATAATTATTGTACAAAGTTACGGGAATTATCAAATACTACAGGTGGTAACTTCCAAATTCGAACTTTTTTACGAAACAATATTTTAAAATTTAGAACCGCGATCGTCAGCGCCATAAAATATCGGAAAACAGAAAATACGTCATTAGCAGACAAAATTAGCAATTTAAAAAAGGACATTTTAAATGGGCCACAACATATTTTTGAATGTCACTCTAATTGCAGCACTTATTTTTGCGACAAACAGGATCAATCGGGTTTAACTAAAATAAGTTTTGACGAATATTTAAACAGTTCTTTATATGCTATATTTGCTAAACATTTGAATAGAGTTGCAACTTTGTCGTACAGTTTATTATGTGATGTGGACACAAATTCTGCAGAAAGTTACAATTCGTTAGTAAATAAGTTTGTAGGCGGGAAACGAATTAATTTTTCTTTGAAGGGATCATATGAGGGCAGGTGTTATGCCGCGGTAATTTCGTATAATAGTAGGGAACAATTTATTGTCAAAATTAGTAAAGGGTTATGTAATGGCAAAGTAGGTAAATTCACGGAAGCATATTGTAACAAATTGGCAAAAAAATACACTACCCGCAAAATTATTAAAAGAACGCCTACATTTCAAAATAAAGATTCTGACTACGGTGATATGGAAATATTCCGGATATGTCATTATTAGAATTTGAAACGGCTAAAAATGAATTTTTAAAAACGATTTAAGATATAAATATAAATGACGTTGAAAAAAATACCCGCGATCAACATACTAACCCGTTTTGGCGTAAATTAAGACATTGCAGCCTAACAGGCAGTAATTTTGGTAGGGTTTGTAAGATGAAGTTAAATACTAACACCGCTAATACAGTTAAATCTTTATTATATTCTAACTATCAAATAGGTGGAAAATCGTCAAAGGCTTTAGAAAACGGTATTGAAAATGAAAAATTTGGAATTGCTGCATTTGAGCAAAAATACGATCTGATGGTAGAAAAATGCAGTTTATTTATTGATAACAAAAAGAAATTTTTAGCGGCATCTCCCGATGGGCTTATCGGAAATAATGCAATCATAGAAATCAAATGTCCCTTTTTCGCAAAAGATTTAACTGTAGAAGAGGCTATTTCTAACAAAAAAATGAACTATTGCAATTTAGATGAGAACGGAAACATTAAATTAAAACGTAAGCATAATTACATGTTCCAAATTCAGGGTCAATTACATGTCACTAATTGAGATACATGTTATTTTGTTATTTAAACATAAAGAAATATAGCATGCGAAATAATAAAACGGGATGATGATTTTTGGAAAAACAGCATGATCGGTAGTTTAGAAAAATTTTATATGAATGCATTACTTCCGGAAATAGTCGATTCAAGAATTAGAAGAAATAAAGTCATTCGAAATATTCTCTGCAAAGATTTGTAACCACATTACATAATATGTTAGGAGTATTATTTTATTTTATATTTTTTATATTTTATTTGGTAAAATGTTTTTAGATAATTTAAAATTTAAAAATAGGTCTTCAGAGTGGCTCTCCTTTGCCGCTAAAACACTTTTAAACACGCCACAGTGTGTATGTAGATTCTTTATATACCTATTGTGACAGTCGCAAGCCTGTAATGAAAAAGTGTGAGCGAAAGTTTCAATTAAATTCGTTTTTATAATAAGATTTTTGGACCCGTAAAGTATTCTTTATAAAAATTTACATTTTTCATGCCTACTTATTAATTGAAAATTAGGAAACTAATTTTGTTAATAAAAAAACTTCTTTACCAAGTAAATAAAATTGTTAAATTTAACGAATTCGATTTTACTTCACAAAATATCGCTCTAAATTTCGCATCTGGTGAGCAGGTATATTGGAATGCATTCGTTCGAAAACAGTTTCATTGTTACACATAAACCATTGTCCACTGCACTTAAAGTCTACTTAGGGTGATGTCTGGGTTATAAAAAAGTCTTGAATTTGAATTGAATTGAATTTGTCAACAATCTTTTATTTCATGCATTTTTTCGTATGATCAAATGTTCCCGAGATACAGCGCGGAGAGTGGTACGCGCGTATCCATATATATTATATAGGATTACTGCCCGGTTTCTGAAAGATTTTGCTATCTGTTCACTAAGTGACAGTCCGATAGAGATATGTATCGGTTGGCACGAAAAACGGTTTCTGTAAGGAATATGTCCATAATTTTTGGTTACTTTACCGCTTGCGTTCTATCTGCGGCAAATTTCCGATCATTAAAATTTCTAGTGAAATTAAAAATTTTCATATAGACTATGCACATGTGCACTCCTATTAGTTCTGTTGTAGAAATAATTGGCGTTTGCAACATTATTTATTATATGTTACAGAATACTTATGAAAATTTCCTTGTTTTTGTAAAATTACAACATTCAAATGATATTTCTTGAATTTTTCAAGTACAGTGGTTGATGGAAAAATTGTGGTAATCCTCAATCCATAATTTGAGCCATTATGCAATATTTTCGATTTAACTGCAATTCATTTGCATGTACTATTTTCTTCAGCAATGCCCAGTCATAAATTTGTTGGAGGTTGATATTGTACCATGGACTCGTCGAAATCATTCGTTGTCCCCTCTAGATCAAATTTTAATATTACTACTCTTTTATGCTACAGATAAATAAGTACCTACTTACATGCATACATGTCCACCATGCTACTACGACTTAATTTTGTGGCTGTACTATTGCTGTTCTATGTAGAATGGGCCTTTTTATGTGCAAGATTCGAAGCAATTGCATTTTCGAATTCTTTTCTCCCAAGTGACAGTGTAGCATCATGTTGTACCCGCAACTGCGTTAAAAGATATTTTGGTGTGTGGAAAAGGAGATTCGCCTATCATTTCTTCGGTTTGTGAACTAAAATAAATGTAACTTTAACAATAATCGTCGCAACGGCAGTGTTGCATAAAGCGTAATATAGGGTGACCTTGCCAGTGAATGAACACTTTGCATTTAGGCTGTCATATTTGCGTTCACAGAATTATTTTCTTAGTCCCCAATATCACTTTTGTTGCTAATAACTTGTTGTATCGACAGATATTTTGTTAGAGCACAAGATTATTGCATGATTTGGAAGACTTGGTACAAATCAATTTATTAAAAGACATTTAAATACAAGATGTACAAAATACCTAGTGAATGAACACCAAAACCAAGTGAATGAACAGCGACGTCCAGTAAATGAACACCCAATATGGATGACAATACATTAACTTCAAACGTATTTGTAATAAAGAAAAAATTGTTTCTTTGTTATAAATTATAAATTATGTTCAAAGATACCATGAAATAGGACCTGCCTCTACATTTGACTGCAACTCGCAACCAACTGTTGATTTGAGCAATGTCTTTTTTTGGAATAAACTGATAAGAAAAAAACAATAATTGGATCATATCTGTAGAGACCTAATGGAACTATTTCGCACTCAAGATAGTTCGAAAATGCCCCACTGTTCTTAATAATTCAGTTTATTTGAGCAGTGTTCATTCACTGGGTGGTGTTCATTCACTGGACGGTTCACGATAGCTATTTTAGGAAAAGATACGAATAATTTTGATGATGTTGATGTAAAAAAATATATAGGACATCAGAGGAAGAAGTTGATGAATAACAATTCATATACTTACCAAATCAATTTAAACAAACAAAATTTTTCAGAGGTTACGTGCCGTATCGGCTGTTACGAATCGTTCTTGCTAAATTTCTGTGTAAAATACTTACCGCACATGCGTCAACTAATTTAAACTCTGCCAACAGTTGCGATAAGTTTTACAAACCACTATCGGGTCTATGTGTCTATTTGCCTTATCAGAAACACTTTATGTCACTTATTTGCACTTTGTCGAACATATACCGCTATTGAACCGTTTTCAGAAATCGGGCATATGCTATGTAAACTACGGAGCCAGGTATATAGTTCGCTATACAAAATTATTATTGAATATACAGTGGCTGATCAAAAGTTATTATGCATATTTTTTGTCTGTGTGTTTTGTTAATATTTATAGCACACTGTAAACTGTGATCATACTTATTTCTTGCAGAAATTTGGACAGATGTTCAATTGTAAAGATCTTTCTTCTTCACGACGTCATTACGCTATTCCGTGCCTACTTCCGGTCGAAACTGGTTTCTTGGCAACGACCGACGTTCTACTTGTAACATAACGTAAATCTTCCGCAATTGCGAGAAGTGCTGTGGTACTAACTGTGAATGCAAAAAAGTCAATACCATAATGATTTCGATGGAGAAAGTGAATGTATCCCTGAAATTCTTGAGGTTTTAGAGTCAAATATGACGGACAACGAGGATGATGGCAATGATCCACAAATTGAATTTGAGTGACCAAAGGAAGATGATGACGACGAACAAGAGGAATCTTAACAATGGAACATCTGTCTAACTTTTGTGCGAGTATTATGATCACAGTTTATTTTGCGCCATAAATATTGCCAAAACACACGGACAAAAAATATGCATAATAATTTTTGATAACCACTGTATATTCAATAATTAATTTTGTATAGGCGTACTCCTATATACCAGCGGTGGCCAAAGCGTCGACCGCGGTCGACCGTGGGCCTTTGGAAGTCGCCCGCAAATCTGACATGACACGTCGTTGCATACTTCAAACACGAAAAAACACCACTTCGTAAGTACATTTTAAAAAACCATAGTTTTTTTTTTTAAATTTATTTATTCGGGAGACGTAAAAAACTTTAAACAAAGCACCTGTCGGTCCACCGAACAGGTAGAGTCAGATTCGCTGACTAAAAAATCGTCTCTAGCCCGGATGTTGTTTGGACTGGAACAGAAAGTGTTGAGTAGTAATTACCCTACTAAAAGAATATTTAGTATAGAGCGGAAATAACGAATAGAGAGAGCCGCGGGGACAGTAATTATTGGAGAATGGACCTTGGACGGCGAGCGCGATCGCGTGGATTTGGCTCGTAGTCCACTGACGCACGAATCAAGGGATTCGGGTGGACAGTGGGTCGCTGGAAGAATTTTTCGGCGAGGGAGACGGTGTGTTCGCGAAGAGATTCGATTTTTACGAACGAACCAGGGTGCGCTCGCAACCAAACGAAGGGCTTTGTTTTGGACGGCGTAAACCGACGCCATGTAAGAACGCGGCGCGTATCCCCAGACAGGAATCGCGTATGTGAGAGTAGGGTGGATAATCGTTTTGTATAGTAACAGTTTGTTGTCAATGGACAACACACTGTTACGACCGAACAGAGGGAAAAGTTGAGCTATACGCCCGTAGGCTTTTTGTCGGACGTGGTTTACGTGGGGTCTCCACCAAAGTCTGTTGTCAAGGATGACACCCAGATACTTCGCGGAGGCGTGCCAGTTTATTGGTTGTTGAAATAAGGTGACGTTGCTTGACGGGGCTTGCCGCCGCTTTGTGAAGAGGACGGCTTGAGTTTTCGCGAGGTTTAACGCAATACGCCGTGTCGAGTACCATTCCTCCAGGTTGTCAGCCACGCGCTGAAGGCGACATGTGACAATTTCTGGTTCGGAGCCGCGAGAAAGAAAAGCGGTGTCGTCAGCGTACTGCGCTAAAAATAGCTTCATGCGGAATCGGAATCGGAATCGGTATATCCGCCGCGTAGATATTAAAAAGAGTCGGCCCCAGGATCAAGCCCTGGGGAACACCGGAGGAAACGGGTTTAATTTGTGATACCGTGTCGTCAACTTTGACTCTGATTTCTCGCCCTGAAAGATAGGAGCGGAGGAGACGCACTAGTGGTAATGGGAAATTGAAACTTATTAATTTGTGAACAAGTCCGTCGTGCATGAGTGATGTACTCCACGATCCTGAGAACCTGATCGGGAGCAGAGTTTTTGTCGCGGAATCCAAGTTGCTCCGGAGGAATTATGTTGAGTTCCTCCAGAGCTTCCTTGATTCTTGTGTGTATGCAGGCCTCTGCTGCCTTGGCGAGAGTCGAAAGGAGGCTGATTGGCCGATAATTCTGAAGGAATTTGGGGTTCTGGCCGGGTTTGTGAATCGCTACTACTTCTGCGAGTTTCCACCGGGCGGGGAAATGACGCAGTCATAGCATTGCGTTTGTGATAGCGAGTAGAAAAGCGATTGCTTTTCTCGGAAGGTGTTTGAGGGCTCGATTCGTTATGCCATCATAACCTGGCGCCTTGCGGGGGTGAACTGCGCGGATGTACGTTACCAACTCTTGAAAAGAAGCGAAACGAATCGCACCCTCGTCGAGAGTGTTTAGTGTATTATTGACGTTTTCGCGAACATGCTGTATGTGTGCGTTGTTCGCCTGTTCGTCGTCCAGGCTGAACTGTTTCTCGTAGTTTAACACGAAAGCGTTAGCCTTTTCTGTGAGGTTATACGCTATCCCATTGTCTCCGTGAATGGGTGGCATAATTACGCGGTCGGCGAGTAGCGTTTTTGTCATACGCCAGAGTGAGCAGTTCTCGGCTTCCAGAGAGCTGACTCGAGCGTTCCACCGCTCATTTCGATGGATACGAAGTGCATTTTTGACTTCTTCCGCGAGTTGATTAGCCCGCGCTTTGTCGGGAGGGTATAGAGTAAGATGGGCGGTGCAACGCGCTCGATTCTTCTCTCTGATTAAATTTAGGATGTCGGATGGGACCGCGTTGTGTTTTACGATTGCTTGACGTGTGCTCGTTACAGCGTGTAGAGCGAATTTTATTTTCGTCTATAAGTGCTGGACAGCGTGTTTGATCACGAGTGTAGTGTTTATGGGCGGGACCGGGCCGAGAGACTGCAGAAGGTGTTCTTTGAAACGGGGCCAGTGAATGGTCTGTTTTTGAATCGCGTCTCTGTTTTCGTTTTGCTGGCCGAGCAAACACGATAACGGGATCGTGATCTGAACGTAGTTCCGATAAACTGAAAATTTCCCAGTTTATCGGAATGTCTTTAAAGATCGCGATGTCAAGCACGTCGGAGAGGCCGTGTGCTGTATGGTGAGTCGCCTCCACGGGGGCGTCAATGATGATGAGAATCGCGATGATATTATTTGGTTCGATTGCGCTATCAGCCGGCTTTGAAGCGGTGATTTTGGCGTAGGAAAGACCGGAAGTAACCTGCCGCGTAGATTGAGTTGGTAGTGAGGGGCCGGATGAGATGATGCCTGAGGGGCGGGTCGGGGTAGCGCGCGGAGGGGAGCAGACTTTTGCACCTGAGGGGCGCGGACCTTGGGGTCAGAGGGACACCCACGATAATTGGCTGGATGGGGCCCGCCGCAGTTTGCGCACTTAGCGGGGGTTTTCCTGGGTTTAGTGCAGGTGGCGGTTTCATGATTTCCGCCGCACCTAACGCATTTCGCGGCTGCGCGACAGCACTTCTGCCCATGACCGTGCTTTTGGCAGCGGTGGCACTGGGTCGGAAGCGGCGACTTATTTTTCTTTTCAACCTTTATTGCGAGGTTGAAAAGTCGGGTAAACTCGAAGATTTTACTCTCCGAGCGCGGGACTGCGACCATGATAGCGGCATGGGGCGATTGTTTTCACCTCGCTTGAAGAGTCGAGTAACGGAGGTTGGGTGGAAATGGAGTTCCTCGAGGACGGCGCCTACTTCACACGCCGGAATAGTGGGCCAGATTTCGCGTTTTTTGCAGGAGTTGGGGTCGCGTTTGTCGCTGAACCGCGAAGGAATCGAAATTCGACTAGGGCTCTGAGCCCGTCTGCTGACGAGGAACGGGCTCCGGGAACCTTCGGAGTCTCTGCGATGTCGGGATCATTTTTCGACAAAGTAAGAGCCCGCATAAGCACTTCCTTCGCGTACTCTATGATCTCGCATAGCAATTCGCGGGGGATGCCTCTAGCTATGAAGGACTGGAAGCGAGAATCGTCTGGTGCTCGCGTGACTTCCATGTCAGCGACGCACCAGGAAAATCTCGGTGAAGCCGATGGATTCCAAAAAGAAAATAAGGGTAATAATACTAATAAAAACTAAAAAAAATCTGACCTTAGTAATTGATAGACAAGCACTAAACGGCAAAATCTCACGAGCACAACTGTTCTCATTGAACGCACGCACGGGAATTACAAAACCATAGTCGCCCTCAGGTACACTTTCATCAGAAAAGTCGCCACCAACATTTAAAAGTTTGCCCACCCCTGCTATATACGGATGCGCGCTTACCACTCTGTATTGGCGGGGTATTGCAGGTTCGAATTAGTATACACAATTTAAACAACAAATCTTTATTACACCGATCGGTCATACACTAGCATCACACTATCTGACTATCTATCAATCATCACACTATACATCAACTCACTGGAACTAACTGCAACTAACTGCAACTATCACGGAACTTACTCGCCTCTCTAGTCTATACCGTATTTATAATATTCTACTGCTTACCTAAGCTTAATTAATAGTTATTTATATTATTAGGAGTATAAGCAAAGCTTTATGTGCTGTGGCTGATAGGTTGACTGCCGATCGTAGTGAGGCAGCCAAATCAGCCGAAGCACATAAAGCGCTTATACTCCGAATAATATATGTTATTTTTTCTCCAAACGTAAAATTATAATACAAAAATAAGCATCTAATTAACAAGGTTATTTCGGGAAACATTACACTTGTACAAAAATAGCATTGCCTGATAGACACTTTCTAGATATTACCGTAGCAACCGCCAAACAACAAATTATTGTTTGAGAAAAGTCAGTCAATTTTGTGGCAATGTCTAATTCAGACGAAATTCAATTAACTCCACCTGAAATAGCCGAAATAGCAAGAGCCGAGATTGAAAATCTTCTTCCTACAAAGTCAAGCGGTGTTTATGAAGCAGCGTTCAAGAAATTCATTACATGGTGTTTGGAAAAAAATGTATTCGTTTATTCAATCAAGTAACATGGACTTTATATGCTTAAGCATATAAAGTACTTTATCTGCTTAAGCATATAAATGAAACTTCTACTAGCAACATTCTGTCATTTAAATGCCACTTTTATGACGTTTGGAGAAAATAATTCATTACTCACTGCAACTCTCCGCGCTGTATCTTCAGAACGGTTGACCATACGGAAACATACATGAAATAAAAATTGTAGATAATTTTGCGATCTACAAGTTATATAATCAACTTAAATGACCCGTGACGCATAGAAAATGAGATAATTGCAAGGAATCTATTTTAAGTGATCTTCAATATCTTCTGACGCGAACACGAAATTATATGAGACTTTTCAGGCAGCCTTCAGAACTTCAAAACAAAGGTTTATGCAAAAATACAGCTTTCTCACTTTCATTCCCAAGTTTATCCCTTATTGTACCTTACTTTATAAGTATTAACAAATTTTCGCTATTAGCAACTTTTTTTAAAGTATTTTCTCACACTCTAAACGCAAAATACTATTTTCTCCCTCTATGTAGAGGGAGTAAAATAGCACTTTCTCTCTCTAGGGACCAAAATAGCTGTATGCTATATAAACATTTGAATACTGTTATAAATGTTTAAAAAATAATCACATAGCATTTAGCGCTCCCGTCTATGTAGAGGAAGCAAACTGCTATTAGTAGGAGCACTGCTTTGGAATGCAACAGAGCTATTGATTATCTACGAATACGGCGAAAGTAACTAAAATCAAAACAAAACGCGACCGAACTTGTATGTAAACAATAGCCTTTTGCGTCGTGCAGTACATATTGCTTTTGGCGCATAGCATTTAGCACTCTCGTATGAGAAAGTAATATGTACTACACGGCAGCGAATAGGGTGAACCGTCCAGTGAATGAACACCACCCAGTGAATGAACACTGCTCAAATAAACTGAATTATTAAGAACAATTGAGCATTTTCGAACTATCTTGAGCACGAAATAGTTCCATTAGGTCTCTACAGATATGATCCAATTATCGTTTTTTTCTTATCAGTCTATTCCAAAAAAAGACATTGCTCAAATCAACAGTTGGTTGCGAGTTGTAGTCAAATGTAGAGGCAGGTCCTATTTCATGGTATCTTTGAACATAATTTTGGAGTACTTTTATTAACTTAATTTTGCTTTTTTTATATTTTTATGGTAGTAAAGTGTTCCTGGAGTAGAAAATAGTAAAATACGTTAAGATAACATTTTGAATTTCTGTTATTTCGAAGTGTTCATATACTGGATGCCAAAATTGATAATTCCAGTGAATGAACAGATGTTCATTTACTGGTTCTTACCTTACCAGTTCTTAACCAGTGAATGAACTACTTTTGTTCAATATACATTATTCGATTTTCGAACTATGATTTGAAGATAAGAGCTGGGAGTTTCTGCTGATTTTGAATTTATTTATTTATATTATAAATCCGAAATAGTAGTAGTAAACATTCCTAACATTACATTTAATTATTAGAGTTACATTTGTCGATGTTAATAGATAAATTTGAACGTACAGATGTTTGAGTTTGGCTTCAAACCTTTTCGATAAAAATTCAGACCATTTCTTAAAAATAGGTGACTATTGAAGGAAGTACAAAATTATTTGATGCTTACTGATTTCCAGCGAGTTAACAGCTTCTTATCTCAATAACATTCAAAATATGTCAACTAAAATCGCTGATTGTCCATATTAACCATAGAGTACTAACGATCGTCAATTTGACGATTTGCTTACATACACTAAGCGACTTTAGTTTTTATGTTTTAAATCGTATTGAATTACAGATAAGAAGCTATTGACTAGCTGTAAACCAGTGACCATCAAACAATTTTTTACTTGCTTCAATAGAGTCATCTATCTTCAGTAAATGGTCTGAATTTTTTCGAAAAGCTTGGAAGCCATATTTATTTCAACAAAATTAAACATCTGCACGTTCAAATTTAGGTATCAGCATCGACGAACTTAACTAACAATATTAAATGCGATGTTTGAAATAAATAAATAAATAATAAAATAAAAAAATAATAAATAAAAGCAAAATGAGCAGGAACTCATAGGTCTTATCTGTAAATCGTAATATCAGCAATATCGGCCATGGTCAAATTTTGCTTGACAGTAAACTATTAATTCCAGTAACGTTAGTATTCTACGGTTAAAAATAGAATTTGAAGTTTTGAGTGTGAGTAGTCAGGGAAGTAGGAAAAGACAACGGGATGGAGGTGTGTGAATATAGAAGACTTAATATTTTTTTGTAATCAACAACTATTTTGGCTAATTTCCTACATTTTTCAATGATTTTCAACAAAGTTTAATTTTGTAATCTATAGTCGCTCCACAATTTACCTATACCAACACTTTTTCTTGGTTCAATTTCTATTCAAATGAAGTTTTATCCTGGTTTTTAGTTCAAAAAGAGTTTTATCCAATTCTATTTTGCAAGAAGTCCGCCATTGGTAATTTCCAATTTCTGTTAAAATCACTATTATCTCCTGAAATTCAATGGAGTAGTTCCTTGCATGTATTTGTTTTTTATGATTTTCAGTATTGCTGCTATTGAAAAATCTTTGCTTTCTCCAATAAGTTAAAAATGGATATTATTCTTTTTGAATTTAAGCTCCTCATATATTTGCGCCAGTTGTTGCTAGGTAGCTTTTATTACTTTTGTAAGTTTGTTTTATATAATATACACAATATATGTATATCTCTAAATATAATTCCCGATGGTGGTCTATTTCGCAAATTTTTTTGAACGGATCAGAGTAGGCGACGAAGCTGAGTGTCAAGAATTGACTAATTATATCTTTTATATCGTCAACTTACGGAGCTTAAAGGTAAGTAAAGCAAAATACATTATATTGCAATGCAAATGTATATAAATAAAATGGTAGATAAATAATAAATAAAATAGATAAATAAAATGCATAAATACACAATAAATACTGTCAGACCGTTTTAGGGTTGAGGTTTTCTACTAGTTATTTTATAATAAGGAAAAATATTTTTTACTATAAATACGTTTAAAGTTAATTGATTGTCATCCACATTGGGTATGTTAATTTATTAGCTAAATAAGGGAGTTATGGACTCGTGTTTCTTTTTGGAGACGGTCTGTATAATATTCCCAATATTTATATATTATTTTATAACAAAAAAACAAATTTTAATTTACTACAAATACGTTTGAAGTTAATGTATTGTCATCCACATTGGGTGTTCATTTACTGGACGTCGCTGTTCATTCACTTGGTTTTGGTGTTCATTCACTGGGTATTTAGTACGTCTTGTATTTAAATGTCTTTTAATAAATTGATTTGTAGCGAGTCTTCCAAATGATGCAATAATCTTGTGCTCTAACAAAATATCTATCGATACAACAAGTTATTAGCAACAAAAGTGATATTGGGGACGGAGAAAATAATTCTGTGAACGCAAATGTGACTACCGAAATGCAAAGTGTTCATTCACTGGCAAGGTCACCCTAGGTGTTTGCCGACGAGTGCATGCATGTCGCCTGAGCGTAGCGTGGGCGCCAAAGTGCACTCAGCCGCAAACACCTATTTTGCTCTCTAGTTGCACAATATACTATTTTCTAACTAGACTAATTTGTTTGTATCTAAGATCGACTAATTCCTTAAAAGTTTGCCTCGATCTACTTCCTAAAAACTCGACTTATATATGTATAAACAGTCAAACTTGCGTCTAATAAATGATAATGAGAAAGATATGGGCAATTTACCAAAATCCGATTTGAAATCGACCGATTGTTGGCCAAATCTGCTCTAGACCAAGAACAAAACCAACAAAATTTGCAATAATAATATAATTGTTCCTGGTAATTGCTCTTTTTAAATATTCGAATTATTTGAGGTTCTTGGCTGGGGTTATACTATAGAAGGTGCAGCACCTGCAGATGAGCTGAAACAATTGGAGGTTCCATTTATTTCCGATGCACAATGTTTTGGCAACGTACCTGCGCAATTTAGACCATACCTCACTACAGACAAGATATGCGCTGGATTTTTAGAGAAAAGTAAATCGCACCATCAGTTCAACACTAACACAACTCAGAAAAAATGAATTTTGAGTTAAGAGCCGTTTACATCCAATTAACGTACGGAAATTAAGAAGCTTGGCGATTGGTTCAATTTTCACAAACAAAAGTAATATGACCAATCACTTTTGTCAAACTTTTTAATTTCCGTACGTTACTTTAATTTAATTGGATGTAAACGTTCCTTTATGGCGTCGATTTCATAGCTAAAGGGACATAGTATTTACTGCAAAATCAACATATCTAAAAATCTACAAAATTGACCCTTAAATGAGGAGCATTCACGCAAAAGTGAACAAACCCATTTTTTCAAGTAGATTTGTTCACTTTTGCGTGAATGCTCCTCATATATCTAATTATGTTGGTTTTTCATTTTTGTTAAAAGTGAAATATTCCAGACAAATACGAACACATTCAGTTAAGTTGATATTGCGCTCAAAATATGTCAAATAAATACATAAACACCTAATCCAATTTTCATTCGAAGCACCACTTAAGTTATTAAAATATTAAACCAAGTCTGTTGTGACAAAACTTAAAACGGGTTTTTCTCGGAACTGTAAATTTTGAGTTGTGTTAGTATTGAACTGATGGTGCGAAATATTCTTTTTGAAAACTCACTTTGAGATCACATCTCAAATTTATTGGTATTTCCAGATACGAGTGTTTGTGAAGGTGACAGCGGGGGTGGTCTCGTATTCTATAGAAACCAAACTGAAGAATTTTATTTGAGGGGCATTGTTAGCACATCACCTCAAAGGGAAGACAGCTGCGATTCGCGACAGTATGCAGCTTACACAAGGGTTTCCCATCATTTGGAATTTATTGATCCCATTATGTACGCAAGTCTTTTAATGTTAGTTGCAAGTTGCAAGTTGCTTGGCCAAATTTTACAAAAGTGATGTATGGAACAAAAGTGTACGAAAAGTTTATATAAACATGTGTTTAAAATTGCTTCCTTTAAAAGTTACGCGCGAATTACAAAATTGTTACAAACAAATAACAAAGTTGTTATTTCAACCGTTGACCTGAGTTTTACAATTGTTGAAGTCGAATTAAATATTACATTTTTGTTTCTTAGCAATTAAGTGACAGACATAAACAAAGTTTCACATCTTCAAAGTTAGTTACGAATTTTACGAACGAAGAAATGGTAGACATGCATTTCACGCATGGGCGAACCACTGGCAACTGTAATTTGGTTCGACGGCTTTATGCTGAAAATTTTCTAAATCGAAGATGTCCAGTTAAAGGACCTTTTGCGGTAATCGACTGTTGATAGTGGGGTTCAAAAAAACGCCAGAACGCCCGACTTAGAAGAAGGAAAAATTGCGGGAATCCTAAAAACAGCACCAGGTAAACATCCTTAAGGCACGTCCAGACTTGTCGAAAACATTGTTATTAACAAAGTTATTTTACATGTTATCAAAATTTCGACGAAGAGCAACAAGTTATTTTTTTCATCCTTTTAGTGAATCTCGCAATAGCTTTACTAGTTTAACAATAAGTTCACTTTTGTAAACGTTTCTAATCACATTTGTAAGATCAAAATGATAGGTTTCCTTATGATAACCTTTTTTTTTATAGACAGCGAATCGAAGTGTTTGTTAAATATTATATTAATATTATTTTTATATAAAAATGATATTATTCGACTGGCAAATTTTACTGACCTTATAAACTTAGAATCGATAAACCGTCCCTAATTAGGCTACCAGAAGGTCAAAAATATTTTATTGTGATTGTTAAGTCCTTTATTATTATTTTATTAAATACGTCCGAAGACACCAATTTAGACACACAAATTAAACATTTTAACCCTTTAAGAACGGAATTTATTTTCGGTTACAGATCCCATGGGACGGAATTTATTCTGATGTAGTTAGATTTGTGTCGCGAATGTGCGGGAAAACTGATTCTTTTCTAGTGTGACGCGTATAGACGACATACGTCCTTAAAGGGTTAAAAGGGTTAAAAGGGTTAAAAAATTTATGATGGTTATAAATTTCTTGTTTTAAAAGCTTTTAACTGCATCTTGAGGAGCTACATATTTGGCAGTTTAGTTTGGAAATCGTTTTACATTTTGGAACTCAAAGGGTTAATTGCAAACAATGTCGTCGGCTTTTAAATCGTTGATAATGTCACTGCCCACTACCACTTTATCGCTTTCGAGACCTCACTGGTCTTATAAACTAAGCATTTATATCTCTTGCCGGAATCGGTAAACCGTCCCTAACTAGACTAGCAGAAGGTAAAAAAATTTGATTGTGATTGTTAATTCTTTTATTATTATTTTATTAAATACGCGAAGACACCAATTTGGAGACACACATTACAAACATTTTAAAAAGCAAACACAAATTATGAACTAATTAAATATAAAGCTCAACATTATAAAAGACTGAATCAACAGAACAGAAAATTTTAAAATTTTAATTATTTAAGCAGGTCACTGTCCTCAGCAGCTACAATTGACTTGCAAATCGTTCCTAGAGTATCGCAAATTTTCAAATTCTTTTGTGCTATGACAAATTTTATGATGGTTATAAATTTCTTATTTTAAAAGCTTTTAACTGCATCTTTAGTAACTACATATTCGGGGAAATTGTCTCTTTGGACACTTTAAATAAGTACATTAAACTATGATAAGAGTCACCCGTAGCTAAAAACCTAAATGTCACAAGCAATCGTTCGCGCACTGGTATGGCGTCTCTAAACCGTGTGTCTTTTTTACATATTTTATGTCCCACTTTATTAATTAAAAATTCAAAATCGGCGCTTGACATTCTCGCAAAATTTTTAAAGCTTCCGTTGCACCGCAATTCACCATTAATTGTAAACGGAACGTCGTCGGCTTTTAAATCTTCGATAATGTCACTTCCACTGTATCGCTTTCGTGATCTTAACAATGGGCGAATCCAAAATCTTTTCTTCTTCTTCTGCACATGCTGCAGCCGCGAGAATCAAGTCTTCGTGATTTGCCATTACTACTTCGACTAAGTTTTTTTTTGTATCAACCGATGATGCAAAATACAGGCCTCCCAGAAGCTTCATGGTTTAAGTACTTTATTACCGACCATAAACAAATGCATTCGAATCTGCCTACCTGCGACAGTGTATTCGAGATGTTTAAAATATTGTTTGATATTTACCGACAACTGGTCGGTAACAAAAATTTGTTGAAAAGGCATATAAATTGGTGCTTTCCGCCCAAATCTCGAAAATATTCTAAATGACCTACTTTCTTTCTTTCTTAGGTCAACGAGGAATCCTATACACGCCAAAAAGTTTCCAGTGTTACAAGAAAACAAGGTTTCAGTAACTTATTTCTAAGTCTGGACGCGCCTTTAGAAGTAGGTGCTTCGCATTGTACGGTATGCATGAACAGCTGCTGTACCCATATCAGGGTCTTAGTAAAACTGATATTGGCCTATGAATGCTATTTTATAAATAGTTTTCACAGCAGGTATCAATCGGAACTTCTAATCTCATATGCTTTTTACGGAATGCAATTTTTAATTTTCGTAATGACCATCAATGGATGGAAAGAAATTCCCCGCGATTAGGCAATCAAGACACCAACAAACTTTTTAATGCAACATTTGGGATGGCATTATTGGCGATTATTTCCTTAATGCACATAAAAAGTCCCAGTCACCATGGTTTTCCTCAGTTTTATAGTGATTATTTTATTTATGCCTAATATAACCAATCACAATTCGTGATTCGAGGAAGGAACACGGTTTTACAGCGATAAAACTGATAAAACTTCGAGTTCCGTTATATCCACGTTGCGTAGTTACCACTAGCAAAAAATTTTCAAACAATTTTATTTGTGTCAAATTTTATACATTCTTAAAATAATCTAATCAAATACCATTCGAGCTTTGAATTTCGTCGATTAATTAACTCAAACTTCCTGCGTAGCAACTTTTAAATCGTGTAAATTTGATGATAAAAACGCTCCAGCTAAGCTGTCGCGTTTTTAATACTCATCAAATTTACACTCTTTTAAGTTGCTACGCAACAAGTTATCGTAAATTAATCGATAAATTCAAAGCTCTTGTGGTATTACTGGCGATTAAATTTTGACGTTTCGAACGTGTCAAAATTTACCCGATTAAATTTTGACGTTTAATAGCTTCTGAATTTTTTTTTGCAATCATTATCAAAGATTCCTCGACAAGTAAATAAATAATTCGTTGCAAAATCTATTTATTCAAATTAATAATCAGGAAATAATCAACAGTAATATCACAAGTGCATCAAAATAGCCGATTAAATTTTGACGTTTCTGTCAAAATATTTTGCCTAGAAATTTGTCGAGCAAATTTGCCACGTAACAAAATCTCGAGTGCGTAGCACGAGGGATTTTGGGTGGAAAATTTACGAGAAATATTTCTTTATGACAAAACGTTGCGGCAAAAACGTAAAAATTTAATCAGGCTATTTTCATGCACGCGGGGTATTCGGCATGATTATTTCCTGATTATTAATTTGCATAAATAGATTTTACAATGAATTATTTATTTACTTGTCGAGAAATCTTTGATAATGATTGCAAAATAAAATTCAGAAACTATTAAACGTCAAAATTTAATCGGGTAAATTTTGACACGTCTGAGACGTCAAAATTTAATCGGGTAAATTTTGACACGTTAATATAATCGATATAAAACTGAGGAAAACCATGGTGACTGTGACGTTTTACGTGCATGAAGGAAATAATCATGCCAAATACCCCGCGTGCATGAAAATAACCTGATTAAATTTTTACGTTTTTGTCGCGACTTTTGGCCATAAAGAAATATTTCTCGTAAATTCGCCACCCAAAATCCCTCGTGCTGCGCACTCGAGATTTTGTTACGTGGCAAATTTGCTCGACATATTTCTAGGCAAAACATTTTGACAGAAACGTCAAAATTTAATCGGCTATTTTGATGCACTTGTGATATTACTGTTGATTATTTAATAGACCCGATGTTTTTACCAGACAGATTAATTAGACCAAATACAGGTTGTTTTTTTGGAAAATGATCTACCTATGTTGAGGATGTTCCGTTGGAAACACCCTTTGACTTTGGTTCACACAAGACGGTACTTCACCACATTTCGAGCAGTTTCCCTGACGTCTCGCAATAGCTATACATTTAATGAACCGTATTAATAACAAATCTACGCTATGCTGTTTCAATTGAAACTGTTTATTGATTATTCGCAATTTTGAAATTTACGTGTAACTTTTGAAGGAATCATCTTTGGACACTTGTTCATCGGAGCTTTGTTACACATTTGCTTCAATTTGGCTAAGCAATTCAGAAACAAAAATCTGAAAGTTTAAAATAAAACCGATTTGGCCAAACTTTATAAATAGCGTTAAGAATATAATCATGCATCTTGAGTCAATTAAGTAGATAATGACCATAATAATATTATCGGTAATTGTAAGTTTGTTTTATTTATTTTAGTTCAAGTGATTTCCGATGCGAGTCAGGTCAACGCATCGATAAAGGAAATTTATGTGACGGAAAACCAGGTTGTAGTGACAATTCAGATGAAACTAGAGAACTGTGTGGAGGAGTCACAGTAGCTCAAATGTAAGCATTCAGTACTTTGAAGATATATTGGGCACACCAATCAAATGGAATAAATTCAGTATCTCAATTATTGTGCATAATTATAAAAAATCCCGAAACAAGTAATTTTAAGCTTATGAGATGATATCCTGCAAAGTAAAAATTTGAAACATAACCTCAACCCCCTTCGAGTCACAGTTGTAACCCCTAAACTTTTAAATAGGATGTGGAAGCTTTTAATACCTGATTTAAATAGCCTCTTCATGCTCCATTCAAAAATGCTATGGTTTAAACATTTTTTGCAAAAACAAAGAGTAAAAGAAAATTAATGTTTAACAAAATTCGCTAGAACAAACTAAAAAATCAAAAACTAATAGCGTTTCGTTCTTGGTAATATAATACAATAAAAAATATATCAATCGACGTTTTAAACAAAATTAACACTGGCAACTAACGAAAAATGTTGATAACTTTTTATGTTAATTTATGAACACTTCAATTCCTTTCGCTTGCCTACTCAGCATTTGGCTGGTGCAAACTGTATATTCGAACTAATCTTTTAGCGGCAGTTGTGTAGTACCAAATTATCCAGATAATGGTAAATTTGTTATCGGAGGAACGACTGTACCATCACCAGGAAAACGAATTCCACACTATGGAGTTGTATTTATTGAATGTAAGAAAAGTTTCAAACCATATCCAGATGTAGGGTTCATGCTTTGTAATCAGGGTACTTGGAGCCCCCCAAATCCACCAAAGTGTTTAAGTAATTAATAACAAATTGAAAATATTTCATTATTTGCAGCTGTTCCGAAAAGATAAAATTTAAGTATAATATTGTTTCAGTTTGTGGTAAGAAAAGTGCACAGGGAGTTACAAATATTATCAATGGCAACCGAACTAAAAAAGGGGACTATCCCTGGCAAGTGGGTCTTTATAAAACATCCGATAATGATCACATTTGCGGTGGTTCTATACTAACTGAAAGAATTGTGATATCAGGTACTTTCTTCAATTAGTGACGTTGTTTGCTAACTAATACTTATATTTTAAGCTGCTCATTGTATTGCTGATTACCAAGGAAATCCGTTTCCAAAAGAAAATTATTGGGTGGCCGCTGGAAAATATTATCGTGTTTTAGGAGATGAGAGAGATAAAGACACAGAACAAAAAACTGCTGTATGCTATTAGTAATAGTTATTACTTCATTATAATATGTCTTTTTAGATTATGAAGATATATTTGTCGCCAAGATACAGAGGTTCGTTCAGGAACTTTGAATCTGATTTGGCACTTTTAATTGTGCAAAAGCCGTTCATATTTTCTGCATTTGTTCAACCAATATGTATTGATTGGAGAAACTCTTATGAGAAAGAACAACTGATCCATAACAACATAGGAATTGTAAGTTGTTAATTTAAATAATTGCATATCACACAAAACAGTAAGTTGAAGAACGTACAATCCCCCAAATTAACTGTAAATTATCTTAATACATGTAGCTACTTGGTAAGTATTAACAAATTTTTGCTATTAACAACGTTTTTAAATTTGTATTTCTACATAACTAGACCAACTTATTTATAACTAGGATCGACTATTTTTCTAAAGGCTTACTTCGATCTACTTCCTTAAAATTATTCACGTATAAAACTTGGGATTAATAATTTATAATGGAACGGATATGGGCAATTGACCAAAATCCGATTTGTAATCTAGCGGTTGTTGGCCAAGCCTGCTCTAGACGAAGAACAAAGCAAACAAAATTTTCAATATTAATTGTACCTGGTGATTGTTCTTTTTAAATATCCGAATCATTTAAGGTTGTTGGCTGGGGTTATACCGATGAAAGTGAAACGCCTGCAGACGAGCTGAAACAACTGGAAGTTTCATTTATTTCCGATGCACAATGCTTTGACCCAGTACCTGACGAATTTAAAGAATACCTCACTAGAGACAAAATATGCGCTGGATTTTTAGAGAGAAGTAAATGTTTTTTTTTTCAAACAAATTTTGAGATCACATCTCAAATTTATTGCTATTTCCAGATATGAGTATTTGTCAGGGTGACAGCGGAGGTGGTCTCGTATTTTACAGAAACCAAACTGAACAATTTTATTTAAGGGGCATTGCTAGCACATCACCTCTAAAGGAAAGCAGGTGCGATTCGCAACAATATGGAGCTTACACGAAGGTTTCCGATCATTTGGATTTCATACGAGAGATAGAAATTATGTACAGAGGGAGAAATATGGAGTAATGTTTTTATCTGCCATTTTTACATACAAATCTTTTAGATTATTTTTTAATGATTTCATTCACCAATCGTTTAGCAGTATTTGGGCACACGTGTTTAATTCTGTCCAATCACAACATTATTATAGTGAGAATTTTCTACTGTAGAAAATTCCCGCGAGCATAATTTCTAGTATTTTGTTTACATATGTAACTTGACAGCACATTTTCTAGTTTTGACATCTGTCGCCAGTTTGATTTTAGTTTATAATGAATTAAACTGTATTTTTATGCTGTATTTTTTATTTAAACGTTAAAAAATAATCTTCCGAATACCACTCGAGAGTGCGAATTAATTAGAAAATAATTCTCCAGTTATTTTTTCAAACTTGTTGCCATTTGGGAATAGCCACTCGAGCCCGTAGGGCTCTCGTGTCTATTCCCTGGCAACAAGTTTTCGAAAATCTGTCGAATTATTTTCAATTTATTCTCACTCTCTTGTGATATTACTTATGAAAATAAAACATTCCCTTGGCGTTTATTTTTACTATTTATTTACGTGCTAATTTGTTTCTTCATGTTTTTATTCCTTGATCAATATATCAATATATCAATAATATTTAATGTAACTCTGAGAAATCCATTAAGGGGGTATTCTAGTCTAGAGGTATGAATTTGAGGTGTTTTTTTGCGTGCTATAAATAAAAAACAAAAAATATTTTTACTATCCAAGTAGTGAGACTATGGGACTTCTGGGGCAGCCGCGAATTAAATTGATTCGCGGATTTGATTCTCGGATTGATCGACGCCATCTTTAATCCTTTAATCGAAGATGTAATTAGACCCCTTTAATCACAGATGTAATTACCCTAATTACCGCGTAATTGATCTGATTACAATTGATCTGATTATAACCCTTTAATCACAAATGTAATTGTCCTAATTACCGCGCAATTGATTTGATTATAACCCTTTAATCAAAGGATTATTCTAATTACGATGTCAGGCGTCTGCACTCCTGCGCATCATCTATCTCCCTCCTACACATGGTTGAACACTCCATCTCTCTCATACACATTGCATAAGCGTACGGACAGGAATTTTCTTGTTTGGCGCCGCACAGCCGAGGCTGCTCCACCCCCCCGCGCACCATCCATCCCCCTCTTACACATGGTTGAACACGCCATCTCCCTCGCGCACACTGCATAATCTTACGAATGGGAATTTCCCCGCCAGGCACGTCTGACGTCACACTATTGATAATCAGAACTTCCCGCCCAAGTTGTGAAATTTTTAAGTGAAAAAAATGTTTTGCCACAAGCGAGTTTCGAACCCCAATCTCGGGGCTACAGCAGGCAGTCCATTACCTCTGAGTCGGCAAGCATCCTTACTTAAGCATGTATTCAGATGTTATATAAGGAGCGCACACCCCTGTAAAGTAGAAATCTTTAACTGACAAATGGACTGTATTACAGAACGCGTTTTGTAAAGTGGCATGCTCGTGAATTCGGTCAACAGGTGTCAGATTGAACGCTAAAATGCTCATTTTAAATCATTCATGGAGTGCTTTCCACTATTTAAGACCTGTTTAAAATTTTATGTTTCAAAATTTCAAGTCCGAACCCATAGTTTAAAACATACTTCGACATGCATTTATTTTTCATTATTGTTTCCCACAACTTATATTTTAAAATGTTGAATAAACTTTAAATCCGATTTTCAAATTTCAAACAGAGGGCTAGGATTCGATAAATCATTTAATTCACGGTTTGATTGGGACTGATGTAATATAAAACACTTGTATGGAAAAGCATGTATTTTAAATAAATTCAATTATTGAAAATTTGCAAATTAAAAGAAATTATGTTTTCACAATCAAAATTACATATAAGAATATCAAGCAAGTAAATTGTGTGTTTTAATCAAATATTCAGATCAATTTACAGACAATATTGACAACACCTATAGAATAAAGAAATAATATTTACAGCTTGAAATAATATGTGCAATCTTAAAATACTTATTATCAGTAGTTTATAAAATACATACATAGATTTAAAAATAATTAAAATAAACTTAAATTATGCACATCACTTTAGTCCACATCCATAGTGTCATTTCGCGCCAGTTTGTAATGACCCCAAGGTAATGTATCGGTTGTGTTCTGTTGCAGACTGCGCTTATTGTCATAGGGACTAAGGGCCAATTTAAGTTCTCTCACCGTTTGCACAACATGACATACAGATCTAAAGCGATGCTGCGTTCGGCAGGCGGTTGAACTTTCGCGCAAACACTTGACATAATCATCGAATGTTATTGTGTTCCTAACCACAGCGCCACTAACCCCCTTAGCCTTCTTCACATGGTCCACACCTTCCACGCGCATAGAATACATTTTACTGCGCAGTCCCACAAACTCGGTTACAATCTGCCCGTTGCATTCGTCCTTCATCAATCCAACCACCTTTTTGTTGACCTGGGGCATGTTGAATTGATTTTCAACAGGATAGTCGGATGTGTCGAATAGGTGTATGTCTCGCCGCATCACCTCGTAAACATCTGGGGTGCGCAGCTCATAGATAAGGCTGTCAGTATCAGTGTATAACAGTTTGCATCGTCCGGAAAACTCCCGCACTATGTAATCATAGTGGAAGGCGTATACGCATGTCTTGGATATATCCAGAACACAAAACCCAACGTATGTCGGCTTATTTATCATTACCTCAGTTTGTGTCAACTGAATCGCAACAAGATCCTCGGCGAAAATTGAACGGCTGTGGAAGTTTGGTCGGGATATTAGAGCTTCAGCGCCATACCGGCCGCTCCACTTCGTAACCAATTTTACATCAACACGCTTGCGCACGTTTTCCATGGTCTTTCCAAACACCGCATTATTCATGAGCTTGAAAAGATTCTTTTCAAACTCATTGCGGGCTTCTTTACGCTTGCTGCTGTTAAGGTCGATATAACCCTTTAACCATGGCGACTGGTTAAAACTGAGGATGCGATGAATTTGCGTGATGCGCAGGCCACATTTCACAGCCTGTTGTAAATTACGATAGTGAATCACATACCGCAATTTTGGTGACAGGGTGGCGAGAAGTTTGTGTTCCTTCGATCCTGGTGGCGCTGCCTGTTCCGGGCACAAGGGTAGATCTTGGTGTGCGTCGTGAAGTTCCTCAGGATATGCCAAATCGACTTCAAGAATGTAGCCGATTGGTGAGTCATCAGGGACATTCCAACTGATGGTCGGGTCGGCCCACTTGAAGCCACCTGTTGGGAGATGTTGCGACATGGCCCAACCGTATAAGTTATTGACATCAAAATACATTATGTACGTTGAGGGATTATTCGGATTGAACGTTTGCATGTGTTTGTTGTTCGCGCGAGCATAACGGTTGCTGCACTGACTCAGGCCGCCTCTGATCCCACGTTCAACAAACATTAGCATATCGATATCTGCAAACAGTTCCAACTCGATCTCTGTATACTTTAACATTGCACTCCAGGTGAAGCCCGGAAGTGTGTAATAGTGTGCAGGGTCAAGTTGGTATGACTGCAAGCAGCTGTTTCGAAAGTTTTCGAAAACATCTGCAAGCAAGAGCACGTCTGTTTTCAGATACAAATCCGAATAATCACCCAAAGATGTAATGCCGAATTGCACCCATACTGATTTGGCATGTTCATAATCTGCGTCGGTTATATTGCTCCCTGTTAGATTGCTGAAAAATTGTGCCTTCTCAGGCAATTCGGGGGCCTCAAGCTTTTCCCAGCAATCTAAGAACTCGTAGGGGAACACACCCTTCCGCCTCAGCAAAGATAAATCGGCATCAGTTAAATTTTGAAATTGTTGTGGTAAAATTTTGAGAGCTGGCATATAAGATGCCAGCTTGTCTAAAGAAGAGGACATGAATTTAAAAGAGTCGATAAATCTGAAGGAAATATCGCTCCCATCAATATTTTTAGTAAATGAAATGTACCGTTCTTTATTCTGAGGTAACAGGTTGATGCGTCCGGGGAAACACATAGCAACATCCTTGATGAGGAAATGCGAGTCGTACCCACACAGATTATGAAATACAACGGGAATTGCACGCGAATCTTGATAATTTAGGTTGCAGGCGTTATGCGCAGCACCTCGATAATTACCGGTGAAATGGCAGTGGTCTCGTACTCGTTCGACGCCGAGGGGCTTTTCACAGATGTGACATGTGGTGGCTTCGATGAATTGACGTTGTTGGTCAGGCGCGAGTTGAGTCATAGGAACGGGTGTTTCGTATGCAGACTCCAAGTCCTGGGCTAACCGCCTTAGTTCGGTGGCAAACCATTTAGCCGGCCCCACACCACGATAACTGCGATAGTATGATCTTGAGTCGTCATAGCTGCAGGATATATAGTAACCAATGCTAAATGGTTCGTGTACTTGAACCACATTGGTTTTATTAGCCTGATTCTAGAAAATAAAAATAATTAAAATCAATTTACAATTCGTTTATGTAAACTTACCGGATCAGGGGTCACACGTTTCAAGATACACTCAAAATCAGCGTATACGATGAATGGCACCCGTTCTTTGTGGCTCTGGTTTTTGAATTTGATAATGTTGTTGGTGCTCGAAGGCAGATTAACTCGGCACTTATTAATCTGTCCGCAATCGAGAAGGTGGCTGTCCAGTTTTGCATCTGTGTTGAAGTAATGCAAACAGCGCTCACAGATGTGCATTTTGCCATGGTGCTTTGACAGTTGATTACTAACGAGTCTTGACAGGTCTTTGATCCACACATAATGGAATGTTAGTGGTTCATCATCATCATCGGCACATTCAATTTGATCGTCATCAATGTAACTACTTTGGATGAGGAGTAAATTGATGTGGACATCCTTCTTATTCATAGTGATATGTGTGGGCGAGACTGAAAACGCCGCCTTCTTCTTATGCAGAATGTATACGTTTATTGACACATCATTCTGACGTTCAAATTTTGGTATCGCTCGCGGCATTACGGGGAACTCAATTCCTGTGAAATTGAGCTCGTTTGCAAACCGTGTATAGTTGCCAACACGGCGAGGTGTATTGCCGTGAGCTACTGGGTGTAGCGCCGAGAGCAGTGCCCACTTGAAACACTCGTTGTCTGCATTTTGAACATTGATGCATGCGTGCTTCCGTTTGATCGGTCCTGGTAGATCAAGGTATGACCCAGCACGCATTGGATTGTATTTGTTTATATTTACAGTTAAATTTACGATTCGGCGCAAAGTCCAGCCCGATCCGCGTCCTTGGAACTCTTCCATTTTCCTTCGTGTGGGGTTTGCAACACTGTCTTCAAACCAGACTGTTAAATCAGTTGTTGCACAGATCGCCACATTCCTAGTTGCAAATGTTTTAACTTCCCGCATTTCACCTTCGTTGGTGTTAACACTGTATTCCGACGCTAACACGGTGTTAACTTTAATGTTCACGTGTTTTGTGATTGCGTTTTTAACACGCACCTTTGTTAGCATCATGGCGTCTGATAGGAATGCATCAATGTCTACATGAGTTAAATTCATCACTGCGCCGGTCCGAATTCGATTCTGGAACGATGAATTTATATCAGACCACATGACGCGCTCCGATCGTTTCGTATTGCGCACGTGGCCGCCGCCCAGGCGTCGTTGTAAAATTTTCAACCGCATCATTTCGCTCTTGACCATGGTGATTTCGGATATGATGCTGTTCTTCTCACCAACGGTGCCATGGCTATTTCGCATAAGTGCGTACAGAGTTCGAACATGTTTTTGAGCCTCGGACAAAAAGAACTCGATTCTAGCAGTATCATCAGGAGTGATTACATTTATAACCTCCCGCAAAATGGCGGACATCGTGCGATTCGGATTCATTTTATCTACATGCACACCCAAACAGATTAAAAATTGAAATGCAATGCAAAGTTTCCTTACCGAAAGCGTCTGTAAAATTGGATGCGAAAAAATGGCCGACTGGTGTTGCAACACGTTGGTTCACAGCAGTTAAGTTTTGGAAACAAAAAACACTCACGTACAGTTGAAGCAAACACTGTTGTACTGCGTTTTATAAATAAAACAATCGATGCACACACACTGTTGTACTACGTTTTTGAAAAATCACACGATAATACGTCAATATTGTGAGATCAATGGCGACAAAGTGGCTGAGGAATGCGCGTGATGTCGGTTTTACTGAGCGGACGTTGGGGGTGTAAGCCGCTTTTACAAGGGTGCACGCCCTTGTAAAAATCGTGCGCCTATTATATCAAATGAATACATGTTTAAGTATGAGCTGCGTTAGCTTTGTGGTAGGGGCTTTGGTTTTCAACTCGAGGGCTCAAGTTCAAACTCCGACCCAGGCGAAACATTTTTTCACTTAAAAATTTCGCAACTTTACACATTGGATGATGTTATGGTTGATTACTGCACGATTTTACATGCGTTTTAGATAGTGTCACACCCTGAATTCACCCTACGACCAGTGGAGTTCGAACAGTTAGCCAATCGGCCAGCCCAACGGTTGGAAAAGGCTGGGTTCGCTTAAATGAGTTGTTAAACGGGCGCCACAAGCTTAAATTAAAAACTGTTCGAATCCTAGAGCTCGGTCACATATCCCCTAAGCTCGAAAGAGAGGGTATCTTCCTACAAGTATCAATTATCCAGAGACAGATCCTCTGGCGAGATTAAACCAACGGGTAACGGCACAAATCAATATATTACATAATTATTTACAGGCATAAGTATAATACAAAATTAAAGACAACTCCAAAGGAAATATTCAAATGTACAGATATCAAGCTAAACTAAACTAATCAAATGAATTGAAAATGTTACCACTATTTACAATGTAATCAATTCTACAGATGAACTGAATACTGTATTTTTAACATTTAGTCATAGAAGACTATAACCAGAGATAAATCTCTTACAATTGAAGTATTAATTATTACTTAGGCAATCTCTTGTTGTTGATCAAACATAAAACCAAACCCTTCCCATATTCTCAACCGAGCGTTCGCGTCTGAACGTGAACAGACCTTAGTAACCGTTGCCGGGTTTCGCGCCCCGATGCCGAGTATACAACCAATCTATCACACGTGCGAAGCGTTTAAAAGATTTCGTCTGAGTCGGTGAAAACTCAGAACGAGGTAATGGCCATTATCCGGTTGTGAGGTCAGCGACCTAAACGTCGTGAATGCGCGTACTACACCTGTTTTCGGTGGTAACGAATGACCGATCACCCGAAGTTTTATGTCAGTCCAGGATCGACTGAAGGCCTATCCTGGATTCAAAATCGTACGGAAAACGTACCACGATTACCCAAGCAAAACAAATCTACAGATTCTACTACGTCACCCCTAAGGGGTTCCCGTCAAAATTAACAATACAGGTTAAGCAACACTCATCTGTCCGGCGTCCGTGAGGCGACGTCCCCTGACTACTACTAGGGCCGCAATGTACTTCCGGTGGAATGCTGCGATAGGTCCGATCCGTCCAGGACTCGATCCTTACGTAACGTTCTCCCGTCTACCAACACCGATGATCGCTGAACTCCTGCAACTGCAACTGCGATGCGGCTAATGCGAGCCTTTGTACGCCTACGTCGTCGATACCAACGAGCAAGTCACCAATCGATAAACGATCAAGTACCCATTACGTACAACCAGATGAAGAATAATAATGGTAATGATAGTAATAGTACTAGTAATACTAATGAGCCTACAAGAGAAATTAAATATTAGACAGAAGTATATCATACATGTGGTCATGAATTTGACATTCCACATGAAAAGAAGGAACACGGATTTTTCCGGGTAAAAATATCCATCGGTATCGCGTCTGCGATACGCCCGGACTCGATTAAGAGTCTGATTACCTTCCGATGATCAACGGCTTAAGAGGATGAGGGTGGATCAGTTGCGTTTTCCTTCTAATCCGACAACGTGTCGAGTGCTTTTCCTGCCTGGAAACAGCACGTACGAAAACTGGTAGATCTGATCCGACGAAACGTCGAAAGGAAAGACCCCTACGATTACACCTGAATCTCTACACCGGGTCTCCCTTATAATTCCCAAGTTTTCACACAACCGACTCCCTCGAGCTATCAAATGCGACTGCATTCGATTCCGGTACGGCCATCTTATGACCCCTTTACTACTTCCCGATCTTCACAGATGGAGCCCTCAGCCGTAATGCGTTTGAATTAAACCGCCAATTACCGATTCCCTAAACTTCTGATGATATAATCGTACGGTGGGAAATTATCGTTACAAAGCCCCACCCTTACCTCCGAGAAATTTTACCAAAATTTCCGAGCATAAAGCGAACTCCCTAAAGAAGAAGTTAAATGTTAGCAGAGCCTAATATACCCTCTGAATCTCCAAAAATCCAAACATCCCTAAACGTATGTGACACCGTGATATTAGCATACTACAAAAAAAATAACTCAAAATAATCCACAATCGAACATAAACCCACAATCCAACTGCGATAAATGCAAGATGTATATCAACCAACCAAAAATTCATCTCGAAAATAAACATAAAAACAAATCGAAACTCATCATCCTTCCATCAATGTCACACGAGGTCGAAATACTCATCTCCAGCCCTCCAACTTTCGATTCATCGTAAACCAGTTACTAGTCAAACCCTCAATTTTGGCCTAGCGTTTCACCACCTCGAAGTCATTGGGAAACATTCACTAGTCATACCCTCAATTTTGGCCTAGCGTTTCACCACCTCGAAATCATTGGGAAACATTCACTAGTCATACCCTCAATTTTGGCCTAGCGTTTCACCACCTCGAAATCATTGGGAAACATTCCTTAAAAATAGCCAAAGTCGTCAGCGGTTAAAAGTCACCATCCTCGCCACGGTCATCGGGAGGATGACTTTTTAAATCCTTACAGTTCCAGACGCCCTTGTTACGACCATCGAAATCCCTGAGTTCATAAGTCCACGGACTAAGGCGCTTATGAACTATGTATGGCCCTACAAACTTGGGTGCCCACTTGGATATAAAGTACTCCGATGCCTTTGATTGAGCAAAATTCCGCTTCCAAACCCGTTGTCCAGGAACATATTGTACATTGCGATGTCGCAGGTTATACCGGGTTCGATTTCGTTCGTAGGCCTTGTCGAGGCTCCTACGGACATCTTGAAAAACCTTTTTCTTACCATCGCAATCCACGCCAGACTTTGGAAATGGTCCCACCAAGTCGACGCAGCTTACTTCCGCTGGTACGTGTATTCGCGGCCTCCCAGACATTTGATCCGTGGGTTTCTCACGGTCTGGTTGCCTTGTCATGCACACCCCACAGCGCCGTACGTATCGTGCAACGTCCGCTCGCATTTTCGGCCAATAATACCTCTCGGCTAGTCTAGCGTAGGTTTTATATACACCCATATGTCCCGCTAATGGTCCATCATGGAATTTCCGAAGGAGTGCCCGTCGCTGATCTTTGGTCACCACTAACTTCCACTTGAAAGACTTCCCGCTGCATTCCGGGTATCGGGTCATCGTCCGCCTATATAGTCTTTGTCCATCGTACCGCCAAAGTGGGAATGAGGCCGGCTTACCAATAATCAACTGTACCATCCTACGGTACCAACGATCTGCCTTCTCCCTCATGCACCTTATCTCCCCAACCTTTGGTGTATCAACGTACGCTAGGTCTGGCTCCAGGAACCGGTTGGGCCTATAACTTAGCGGGGGTACAAAGTTGTCAATCTGAACCTTCTTGGCCTCCAGCTTTCTGCCTAGCTTTAACAACTCCTCCTTCGAGGCAATCTCCACTAACGCCAGCCGCTCTTGGAAGAAGGGGGTGATGTTTCGTAGCAATATCAGCAGTTGCTGCGCTTTAGTTAGGGACACCGTCAGCCTGCGGAACATGATTTCCATGGTGGCCAGGTAAATGCCCATCGATTCGCCGGTTCCTTGAGTCCTCCTCATAATTTCTGCCAGCAATTTTTCATTGTAGTCAGGTGGCTGAAATTCCTCCCTCATCAACCGGGTGAGTGTTGCCCAATCGTGAATCTTACGACGATTCGCTCGGTACCATAGCAGGGCTTTCCCTTCAAACAGGTCCAAGGCCGAGTTTACGAGGGCCTCCACTGAAACATTCCGGGCCACTCTGAGTTCCTCTACCCTTTCTAAAAAGGCACTTAAGGACAGGTCACCTTCCCCTGAGAACTTCAGGTTCCACTTACTTACGGGTACAGTTTGTAATTGTGCAGGGCGGTGATATGCCGGAGAGGAATGCACCATTCCCGAAGTATTTCCCACGGCAATATCCTCGTCACTTCCGTCGTCGGAGTCGGTCCCACTAGTGCTACCTATCGTCGTAGCGGTTGGTTCAATCCCCAACAGCGTCAGCGTGGATTCATCCTGACTTCGTCGGTTAAATCGACGGATGAGTGTTTCGAATCGACCCTTGGTGTCGTGTAGTCGAACCAATTGTATGTTCCGAAGTCGAATGTCTTCAGGTTTCGTCCCTGCAAGACACAAATGAAGCAGCCGCAAGTTCTGGCACATGAGCGCCGACGTTCGTTTGAAAGCGGTCGTCGTAATATCTCCATCAAAGTTCTTCAGGTCAGACTGAAGCTGTGTGGTATAAGCCTCAATCTTCTTTAACGCGTCATGGAAAGTTACCGAACCCTCAGTGTTTACAAACTCCCCACTGGCCTCCAATTTCAGCAGATTCCGTAGCGTCTTCCTCATCGCTTGAACATTATCTCCCTTGAGCCCCCGATACTCAAGCTCGTACGTCAACTCGTCAGAGTTGAGACGGTCGATCTCTAACCTCCAGATCTTAGACATTATTAACACGGAAATTTATGACAATAAGAGAAAATCCTATCTATGCCCTAGTTCCTAATCTACTACCTAATCCTAATCTACCCGTTACCTTACTTGCTATCGCGGTAATGCCACCACCGATCCCGAGATCAAGCAGCCGCTCACAAGTCTTCTAAACCAGGTAACTAGCAGATACACGTTGACCCCTAATAATGGTCAAACAAAACAACTCCTAACTTTAACAATTTTTCCTAACTGAATTGTTGGTGTCTTTATGCCTTTAGTGCCCTAATGCCGATGCCCTTAAGGGGCCCCACGTTGGGCGCCAAATTTTTATGTCACACCCTGAATTCACCCTACGACCAGTGGAGTTCGAACAGTTAGCCAATCGGCCAGCCCAACGGTTGGAAAAGGCTGGGTTCGCTTAAATGAGTTGTTAAACGGGCGCCACAAGCTTAAATTAAAAACTGTTCGAATCCTAGAGCTCGGTCACATATCCCCTAAGCTCGAAAGAGAGGGTATCTTCCTACAAGTATCAATTATCCAGAGACAGATCCTCTGGCGAGATTAAACCAACGGGTAACGGCACAAATCAATATATTACATAATTATTTACAGGCATAAGTATAATACAAAATTAAAGACAACTCCAAAGGAAATATTCAAATGTACAGATATCAAGCTAAACTAAACTAATCAAATGAATTGAAAATGTTACCACTATTTACAATGTAATCAATTCTACAGATGAACTGAATACTGTATTTTTAACATTTAGTCATAGAAGACTATAACCAGAGATAAATCTCTTACAATTGAAGTATTAATTATTACTTAGGCAATCTCTTGTTGTTGATCAAACATAAAACCAAACCCTTCCCATATTCTCAACCGAGCGTTCGCGTCTGAACGTGAACAGACCTTAGTAACCGTTGCCGGGTTTCGCGCCCCGATGCCGAGTATACAACCAATCTATCACACGTGCGAAGCGTTTAAAAGATTTCGTCTGAGTCGGTGAAAACTCAGAACGAGGTAATGGCCATTATCCGGTTGTGAGGTCAGCGACCTAAACGTCGTGAATGCGCGTACTACACCTGTTTTCGGTGGTAACGAATGACCGATCACCCGAAGTTTTATGTCAGTCCAGGATCGACTGAAGGCCTATCCTGGATTCAAAATCGTACGGAAAACGTACCACGATTACCCAAGCAAAACAAATCTACAGATTCTACTACGTCACCCCTAAGGGGTTCCCGTCAAAATTAACAATACAGGTTAAGCAACACTCATCTGTCCGGCGTCCGTGAGGCGACGTCCCCTGACTACTACTAGGGCCGCAATGTACTTCCGGTGGAATGCTGCGATAGGTCCGATCCGTCCAGGACTCGATCCTTACGTAACGTTCTCCCGTCTACCAACACCGATGATCGCTGAACTCCTGCAACTGCAACTGCGATGCGGCTAATGCGAGCCTTTGTACGCCTACGTCGTCGATACCAACGAGCAAGTCACCAATCGATAAACGATCAAGTACCCATTACGTACAACCAGATGAAGAATAATAATGGTAATGATAGTAATAGTACTAGTAATACTAATGAGCCTACAAGAGAAATTAAATATTAGACAGAAGTATATCATACATGTGGTCATGAATTTGACATTCCACATGAAAAGAAGGAACACGGATTTTTCCGGGTAAAAATATCCATCGGTATCGCGTCTGCGATACGCCCGGACTCGATTAAGAGTCTGATTACCTTCCGATGATCAACGGCTTAAGAGGATGAGGGTGGATCAGTTGCGTTTTCCTTCTAATCCGACAACGTGTCGAGTGCTTTTCCTGCCTGGAAACAGCACGTACGAAAACTGGTAGATCTGATCCGACGAAACGTCGAAAGGAAAGACCCCTACGATTACACCTGAATCTCTACACCGGGTCTCCCTTATAATTCCCAAGTTTTCACACAACCGACTCCCTCGAGCTATCAAATGCGACTGCATTCGATTCCGGTACGGCCATCTTATGACCCCTTTACTACTTCCCGATCTTCACAGATGGAGCCCTCAGCCGTAATGCGTTTGAATTAAACCGCCAATTACCGATTCCCTAAACTTCTGATGATATAATCGTACGGTGGGAAATTATCGTTACAATAGATATGTTTAAACAGACAGGCGTTTTCGGACCCTAAAACTGTGTAACGCGCGCCAATAAATCCATTTTAACTTGTAGACTGTCAACACATTAAAATTAATATCTGCTGCGAATTGTTGCAAACTCTTGCCAACAATTGGCCATTGGATTCGCTAAATTGCTTTTAAAGGTTTTCAACATTTACGATGGTTGGTTCCCGGAACCATGCTGTGTTATATGAAGCCATAAATTTATTTTAACTTGTAAATCGCAGACGTCTGCCGTGAATTGTCATGGTGTCTGAGCTGTGTATTGTTCTGTGGCGCCATTAGAATGTGTGTTTAAAGTTTTTTCTAGATGATTTAATATAGTTGAAATTTTAATATAACATAGTTCAATAATTGGAGAATATAATATATAAATTCGCTATACAGAAATTCGACTGTTTTAATTAGAAGCTTGGCTGATTAGACTGGATTGGGGCGTTCCAAAATTAATTTTAAAGTTTCATCGCATGCAATTCAAAGCGTGTTTGAGCCTGTAAAATTATGTATAAATAACATGCAGTTTGCACATTTCTATTTAACTTGTAAATCGCAGGCGCATTAAAGTTTGTTTTTTACATAACCCCCAGACTTGGCCGGTGAATTCTAATAATCTCACCCCTGGCTGGCTGCTCACTATGGGTGTCTTGATGTGGGCGCCGCGCTTATGCGTTCAAAATTTTTTATTCATTAGACTAGGCGTGGTGTTGCAAAATTAATTTTAAAGTTTCATCATGCATGCAAAGTTGAAAAAATTACACCACGTTTATTAGAATTCGACCGAGTTTTGGAGCCGCTTGCAATTCTGGGTGCGTTTGAGTTTGTAAAAAATTACGCATAAACAACACAGTTACACAATACATTTTTTATTTAAATCATTTTACATTTTTTATTTAGACATTAAACAATATTACATTTTTAAATCATAGTAGTGTTAAGGCCGTCGTTGGTGACGGTTGGTGATCTTAAAATAAAAATCTGTGTAATAACAATCTGTTTAATAAAGATACAAACTGCATACCGATATTAAAAAAGTTTAGAGTTTAGACATTGTTTTGTTGTTTGTTATTTATTTTTCTTTTTGCATCGTTGTTATCGCGAGTGATAAAGACGCTACACACTAGAAAAGATAAAAGTTGTTTTAAAATCTATCGCAGGCCTTCGGGCCTAGCGATTATTAAAATGTACCAGCCAGCATACATTAACGCTCCAGGCCAGTATTATGATATTAACACACAACGTGTACCGCAGCAGCAAATAGTTAGTTTAGTTCCGCAATACCCACAGCAGCAGGGTGGATATAATAATAATTTAATGCAACAACCGGTACTCGCGCAACAAACAGGATATGTAACAGTTGCGCCCCAGCAACCAAGCTTTAATATGACTTCCCAAACGCTCCAACCTACTGAAGTGCAGCACCATCTGCACGAATATCCAAAATTGCCAGCTCAACCTGAATCAGAGTGGCATAAAGTACAATACAAAAAAAGATTGCGATCAAGCCCAGAAATAAGTAAGTCAGCAAAAAAGCAGGCGACTATATCAGAATATTGGCTTAATAAACCAGTTGCTACAAAAAACTCTTATGAAAAGTTATCAGAAACAGAAGACGCAGGCTCGGACCCAGACGAAAAATCCTCAAAATCCCCTAAAACGCCAAAAGCTCCTCCAATTTTTGTTAGTGGAGTAGAGAGTATAATTCCGCTAAAAAACCTACTAAATACTGTAGCAGCAGATACTTACAACCTAAAAATACTAAATAACAACCAAGTTAAAATACAAGTAACAGATTCAAAGAAATACCTAGTAGTCATGGAAGAACTACTAAAGAAAAAAACGCAGTGTTACACATATCAGCTGAAAGAGAAGAGAAGTTTTAAAGTAGTACTAAAGGGACTGCATCCAACCACAGATCTAAACGAAATTAAAGGCGAAATAGAAGCAAAAAAGCATAAAGTTCTAAGAATTAATAATATTCTAAGAACACAGCATGAAAAGAATATGACAACCAAAATACCAACATCATCATTCTTCGTTGAATTGGAACAAAATGAAAGCAACAAAGACATTTACAAGATTCAGTACTTGCAGCATACAATTGTCCGATTCGAACAGCCATATAAAAAAAGAGATATTCCCCAGTGCACAAAATGCCAAACTTTTGGACACACAAAGAATTACTGTCATAGAAAACCTAGATGCGTTAAATGCGCTGGCGAGCACCTCACGGGTGATTGCACATGGGCTGAAAAACGAAAAGATGTTGTCTGCTGCAACTGCAAAGGTAACCATCCCGCAAGTTATAAAGGTTGCAGTATAAGAAAGCAACTACAACAAAAGTTATATCCTGCTCTTAGGGAAAAAACTACAACGTCGCAGCAAGACTACCTAGATAAACGGACACTACAAGCACAGGTAACCGTCGCTGAACCCAATGCTCAGCCCCTTATGCAAATAAACAATGCAAATTCACACAACCTATTGTCTAATCAACCCCTAATAGTACAACAACCCATTCCTCAACCTGTTCGCTACAACGACCGTATTACGAAATTAGAAGAATTGGTAGGTAAACTATCGGAAAGGATAGATCAAATGCTTAATATTATCACAGTCCTACTAGCCAAACCCAACAATGGCTAATTCTCTAAAAATAGGTATATGGAACGCTAACGGCTTGGCACAAAGAAGCCAAGAGTTAAAATTCTTTTTACTGCAGCAAAACATCGATATCATGTTTATCTCTGAAACACATTTTACAAAGAAGAGTTACCTACGCATTGCAGGTTACGTTATGTACGAGACTCAGCATCCAAGTGGCTTGGCTCACGGGGGAACTGCAATAATTATAAAAACTGCCATAAAGCACTGTGAAAATAAGAAGTTTGCGCGAGATTATCTTCAAGCAACCGCCGTCACTATAGAAGACTGCACTGGACCTATAACGTTAGCAGCCGTTTACTCACCACCTAAACACAACATAAAAAAAGAGCAATATTCACAGTTCTTTAAAACCTTAGGCAACAGATTTATTGCAGGGGGTGACTATAATGCTAAACATCCGTGGTGGGGTTCTAGATCGAACGTGCCAACACCAAAAGGTAGGCAACTCTACCTCGCAATGCAAGCTAACAACTTAACGCCGCTGTCGACTGGCGAACCGTCCTATTGGCCTTCAGACAGGCGAAAGACCCCTGATCTTATAGATTTTTGTGTGATAAAATCCATACCTAGCACTCACCTGACCATCCAGTCTTGCTTTGATCTATCATCTGACCACTCACCGCTAATCCTAACCATGAGCTCTAATGCTATACGGAGAGCAAGGCCGCCAAAGCTCCACACTAAAAAAACAAACTGGTACGTATTTAAAAAATTACTAAGTAACATCCGTTATGATCCACCACTGAAAACACCAGATGAGTTAGATGTAGCAATTGATAAATTAAACCACTTCATCCAGGAGGCAGCTTGGGCAGCGACCCCACCAGAAAAAGAAACGAAATTCCAACATCAGTGCTCTGATATCGCAAACCAAAAAATAATGGAAAAGCGCAAACTGAGAAAGCAATGGCAACAGACTAGATCGCCACATGATAAAGCTAAATTCAACAAGGCTGTGAAGGAAGTGAAAAAGATCCTTGAGGAGGACAGAAACACAGCCATAAGCAGACATCTGCAGTGCCTCTCAGCAACCATTGACACCGGATATTCGCTGTGGAAAGCGATGAAAAATACTAAACAACCACAACGTCGTAATCCACCACTGAGACTGGAAAATGGCGAATGGGCGCGAACGAACAAGGAAAAAGCGCAAGCTTTTGCAAAGCACCTGGAGAAGACTTTTACACCATTTCCTAGTGAGACACCAAACGAAGAAGAAGACATATGCTACTATATTGACTCTCCCCTGCAAATGGAGTTGCCAATCAAACAATTCAAAATAAAGGAAGTCAAATATGTAATCAACAAAAAGCTTAGCCAAAAAAAGGCGCCAGGCTGGGATCTCATAACTGGAAAAATTCTTAAAGAGGTGCCAGAAAACATCGTTAAAATAATTACTGCGCTGTTTAATGCAGCTCTAAGATTGGAATACTTTCCAGTATCATGGAAGGTAGCAGAAATTATATTAATAATGAAACCTGGGAAAAACTCCGAAAACGTGAGTTCCTATCGACCAATTAGCCTATTGCCGGTTGTGTCCAAGGTATTCGAGAAGCTCGTATTAAAAAGAATAACTCCAGTGCTGCATCAAAAACAACTAATACCGGAACATCAGTGTGGCTTTAGGGAGCAGCATGGAACAATAGAGCAGGTGCATAGAGTAGTGCGCCAAATAAACTTGGACCTGGAGGAGAAGCGATTCTGCTCAGCAGTTTTTTTAGACGTGTCTCAGGCTTTCGATAAGGTATGGCACCCAGGCCTCCTTTATAAAATTAAACGCCAGTTACCGCACAACATGTATAAATTACTGAAATCTTACCTAAGTGATAGGCAATTCTACGTAAAACAACAAGATGAATGCACAAAACTGTCACCAATTCAGTCCGGTGTCCCACAGGGAAGCGTTCTTGGGCCGGTCTTGTACCTTCTCTATACAGCGGACCTGCCAGTATCTCCATCTACAACCATAGCAACATTCGCGGACGACACGACCATAATGGCGTCGCATAATGACCCCGAAAAAGCTTCAGCTATTCTCCAAACTCATATCAATAAAATCCAGAGCTGGTTAAGGAGATGGAGAGTTAAAGTAAATGAGCAAAAATCAACTCACGTGACATTCTCAATGAAAAGAGGCAGCTGTCCGCCAATAACCCTAAATGATCAACAAATACCCCAAGACACAAAAGCCAAATATCTTGGAATCCATCTGGATAGAAGGCTGACGTGGAGAGAACATATCGAAGCAAAAAAGAAACAGTTAAATCTGAAATTTAGAATGATGTATTGGCTCACTGGACGACGGTCGCCACTCAGCTTGGAAAACAAAGTTCTCTTGTATAAAGCCACTCTAAAGCCAATTTGGAGCTATGGCATACAGCTGTGGGGCTCCGCGTCAACCTCCAATATTGAAATCTTGGAGAGATTCCAGGCAAAGGTTCTACGCACTATGGTCAACGCCCCGTGGTTTGTTACCAACGAAATAATTAGAAGGGACTTACAGATCTCTACAGTGAAAGAAGAAGCGCGTGTATGTAGTGCGAAGTACAGTAAAAAACTTGCAGTGCATCCAAACCGCTTAGTACGTAGGTTAGTTAACGAATCTAGTGATACGCGCAGACTCAAGCGGCATAAACCATCAGACATAGTAAACCGATATTAACTGAAATGTGAAAGTGAATAGAATAAGTCGTTAGATTAGATGTTAAATTAGAGGCACGATTTGTTGGAAGACTGCCTACATGTTATTTTGTATTATTGCTATTACATTTACTTATTGTTCTAGGACAGATTGTAAATAAAACTGGGGTTTAATAAAAAAAAATCATAGCACTGTCTATGGCTTGGGAAAAAATTCAATTTGATTATATTGCCCGCCAATATAGCGCATATGGATGGTCCCATTTGTTGAATTTAAGATTGCTTCGTCACCTCCAATTATTTCAGCCATCCTCGGCGGTAAGAATATCGCATAATCCATTAAATCCGCCATTATTCTAACACCATATCTCGTCTGCACTTTGCGGAATTTGATTATCGGGTATGTCGCACCGACCTCGAGTTGACTCAACTTTCGCAGTGGTAGTTGATGCTACACATTCAGAAATAAAATTGTAAAAATATGCATAATAATGTTTTTGAAAATAACTCACCAACATGGCAACATTATTTAACTTAGTTAAATCCATAGTTTGAATGTGCTTGGTAAAAATAGTTGATTGCAGGTTGTAACACGTTTTGACGAGTAATACGTCAATATTGCGCGGTGGTTTAGGACGAAAAGAGGCCCAATCCATGGCTGTTTGCACACATGTGGACTTTGCACATGCGTAATCAAGTTCAATCCGACGCCTGTCGGTCGAACTCGCAAACACGTTACTTTCACAAAACGCTCCCTGTAATACCACCACCTATCTATCTAGTCATTTAAAGATTCCTGTTTCACAAAGTGTTCATATCACTTATATATATATATAACAGCTTTCTGCGTCTTTTATCTAGGACCCCAGCTGACTCAGTGGAACGGGTCCGATTTTCGACTTGTGGGTTTGGGATCGAAACTCACTTACGGCGAAAACATTTTTTTCACTTAAAAATTTCACAACTTGAGCGGGAAGTTCAATAGTGTGACGTCAGACATGCCTGGCGGGGAAATTCCTATTCGTACGATTATGCAGTGTGCGCGAGGGAGATGGCGTGTTCAACCATGTGTAAGAGGGGGATGGATGGTGCGCGGGGGGTGGAGCAGCCTCGGCTGTGCGGCGCCAAACAAGAAAATTCCTGTCCGTACGCTTATGCAATGTGTATGAGAGAGATGGAGTGTTCAACCATGTGTGTAAGAGCGAGATAGATGATGCGCAGGAGTGCAGACGCCTGACATCGTAATTAGAATAATCCTTTGATTAAAGGGTTATAATCAAATCAATTGCGCGGTAATTAGGACAATTACATCCGTGATTAAAGGGTTATAATCAGATCAATTGTAATCAGATCAATTACGCGGTAATTAGGGTAATTACATCTGTGATTAAAGGGGTCTAATTACATCTTCGATTAAAGGATTAAAGATGGCGTCGATCAATCCGAGAATCAAATCCGCGAATCAATTTAATTCGCGGCTGCCCCAGAAGTCCCATAGTCTCACTACTTATCCATTTTTTAACAATACATAAAAAATAAAAAAAAGTGAAAAAATTGAAAACTCAAAATGTTATAAGCTGTTGAAGTGGGGGATTGGAAAAAAATGGCGCGCCAAGTCTGTCACGATTGCAACCCTCCAAATGATGTGAAACAAAAAAATAAAAAAGATTATTTATCTAGATAAATGCTGCTATCGTACTAACTAAAAAAAACTGAAAAAAATTTTTTTCGCTAAATTGTGGATGTCCGAAAAAGTAATAAATTTTTTTACTGTTTTTTTGACTTTTCTGAATTTTTTAAAAATAGTAAAAAAAATTAATTTGTTATAAATCATAGTTAGTACGATAGAGACATATATAGAGAAGACACACCAAATTACAAGTAAATCGGTTAAGTAGAACTTGAGAAATCATGACAAACTTTTTGAAAAAAGTAGTTTCGAGAAAAACGCGTTTAAAGTTTCGGGTAAAATTACGCCCAGTGTTGTTCCGGCCCAGCCGGTTTGGATGTCGTGTCACTAAAATAGCTATATCTCCGGAGATAATTAAAATTTTGACAAAACCTTTTAAAGACATATTCTTGAAAGGTTAAGCTTTGAAAATATGAGAAGAAAAAAATTGATTTTTTCAAATTTTTACACTAGAATACCCCCTTAAAGAAGAAAAGATGTGTCATGCCAAAATTGATTGTGCTGACGGGTCCGAAGAAACGGGAATATATTAATCTACTCGGCAAAAGAGTAAATTTAACTTGTAGTCAGTTTCTTGAACGTGATCAAGAAGCTTCAGGTAACTTAAAAAAATATTGAAAATTCAACAGTAGGTATGCGTCGGGTGATTCAATAAACGATGATTTTCTCTTCAAATAGTTATTTGTTTAATTTTTTACTGATCTCAAGTAAGTATTTTAATTGCACTTGCACTTGCACTTGTAACGTAGGAGGTTAAATGATAATTACAATCACAAAACTGGTTTTTAATAACGTCGAGGATAATTTATTATGACAACGGCGATTTTATATCTCACTCAGAACTTTATTGTTCTTGTCGTCGAAAACTTTTGGATAGCTAGCATTACGCCCTTAAAAGACAGAAACATGTTGACAAATTTCTGATGAAGTATCTGGCTGTATTAGAAATTAGTCAAAGTACTTCAATGTTTCATTTTCGTAAAGAATATTATTTAAAAATAGGTGATTTAAAAGAAAATACTGTAAAGCAACCATTATTGATTTTCTAGTTGACAACAAAAAAAATTAAATTCAAAATGGAATTTGAAATTCTTCCAGTTGAAAATTTGTATTCATTGTTGATGGTTGAAATTCCTATGAATGAAATAGTCTCAATAAAACGACCACAAGCAAAAGTGAATTTTTTCTCGAGTTAAATCTTAATATTTTGTTTGGTGTTATTTAATTCAATGTTTTATTAGTATTAATAATGATAATCTATTGGCTTTTTGTGGAAGTAGCGATACTTGTTGGTAATTCTAAATAATAACTATTTTTAGCTCCATAAGTAA
Organism: Dascillus cervinus; assembly: GCA_949768715.1. NCBI lineage: Eukaryota > Metazoa > Arthropoda > Insecta > Coleoptera > Dascillidae > Dascillus > Dascillus cervinus. The sequence continues at coordinate 11,021,668 of OX458316.1, read as the reverse complement.
TAATATAAATAAATATGTTATTTTCACCATATTTATTATACTTTTTTTTGTTATTTTTTCTAATCATTATGTCTATACCCTGAGTACAATAACGGACATTCATCGAGAACATTAAGAATTTTTTAAATAGATATTACATCAATAAATGTAACATGATTGCGACAAAGAAAACAAATAATCAATCTTTGTACAACTGATAACCTCATACTAAAATCAGCGAATCGGTTTAATTACGAGTTAAAACATCACATATATCCCAACTATAGTCGTCAGTAGGTATTTTATTGTGCCCAATGAGCTACTGAATTTAAACATTCTCTTCTTTTTTTTGCAACAAAGTTATAATGTTGTTATTGATCTTCGCAATCGCATTTTCGGCAAATCACGCACAACAAGATGACGATCTCACTGCTATACTCGCTGAAATATTTACAACTATTGAATCGCCATCTAATGAGAGCTGTGTTTGTGTTCCTTATCACAGGTGTAAAAATCTAACGCATAATAATGTTCATCTTATAGACTTAAGGTAAGTGCCTTCAAAAAAATGCTTCACCATTAATTTAATTAAATTAAAGAATGCAAAACGGTTGTGAAAGCTACTTGGACGTATGCTGCTCCACTTCACTAATCACAAATGAAAGGATGGATTTGCCACCTTCCCCAATAAAATATTGTGGAATTCGCAACATAAACGGCGTTAGTTTCCAATTAAACGGAACTAAAAATAACGAGGCTGAATTTGCAGAATTTCCTTGGATGGTGGCAATTCTCAGAGAAGAATCTATTTTTGGTTCCTCAACAAAAATTAAAACCTACCATTGCGGCGGCTCTTTAATTCACCCTCGAGTTGTCATCACAGCTGCTCATTGGCTGCATGGCCAGAATAGAACTTTTGCAGCACGAGCTGGCGATTGGGACACTCAAACGAAAAAAGAAATGTATCCTCATCAAGACCGGGAAATTGAAGCAATCTTGATCCATCCTCACTATAAATGGTCAGATATGGCCAACGATATTGCAATTTTAATCCTCAAAAGTTCTTTTGACATCGCCGAAAATGTTAACGTTGTATGTTTACCACCACAAAATGCCGTCACCGAAAACGTTAATTGCATCGCTACAGGATGGGGTAAACAGGTTTTTGAAAAAAAGGGACGTTATCAGACTATTCTGAAAAAGGTTGAATTACCTGTTGTTTCGCGCGATTCGTGTCAAAGTATTTTCAGAACTACCCGTTTGGGGAGGCTTTTTAATTTGCATCGTAGTTTTATGTGTGCTGGTGGCGAAGAAGGAAAGGATATGTGCACAGGGGATGGTGGAAGCCCTCTTGTGTGCCCCATCGCTGGACAGCCGGGAAGGTATTACCAAGCTGGAATTGTTGCTTGGGGAATTGGGTGTGGCATTAAAAATCCGGGCGTTTACGTTGATGTCGCCCTGTTCAAAAATTGGATTGATCAGGAAATGGTTGAACGCAATTTAGATGTAACATCTTATCAGTATGAAGTTTGAAGTATATTTTGAACGAAGCGTAAACGTAAATTAATTGTGCAGCCTACAAGTCAGGAAGAGGCACTTTTAGTTTTTTCTTCAATTGCTTTTCTTAAGGGGCCGTTCAAGTATTACGTAAGCATCAGTAGGGGGGGGGTTACGTCTTTGCTTATTTTTGATGACAATGGGGCCGGGGGGGTTCGAATGGTGATTACGTCAGCAGTTCTGGGGTTATATGAACTAATAGAAACCAGAGGTGTTGATAAAATCAAATTGTTCACAGTCCTTTTTATTCGTGCTTTCCACGATTAAAGTGTATTAAAATATTGTGTTATTTGTGTTCATACTCTCTTTGCAGACAAACGTTTTGAGAATGCTTTTTTCCTGCATTTTTAGAATACCAGTAATTCGTTAAGAATTAAAAATACATATTTCTTTTGTTCCAAGTTTTCTTTTGATAATGTGAACACTATTCTGTTCCGTATATACATATGTACTATTACGGCCACCGAAATGTACACGATTTTTTTTAGCAACTTGATTTTTGCTTCATATCATAGGCGTCCTAAAAAAATTAGCGAAATGTCAATATTATTTGATTTATGACAAATATTATTTCACGAAAGTCACTGGATAATGCCAGCTTTAATCTATAGAAAAATAGGGATATTTGTGTCAGGTATCGTGCACATTTCGATGGCCGCAATAGTACATTCACGGAAGACGAAATTTTGGGATTAAAACAGGCTATTCACATAATCGAAATTGATCTTGTTCATTCTTTGGAACGTAGTATGCTGTTCACCGTAATTAATAGTTCATATAATGGATGTTCATACAACCGACCGCCTGTTGTACATATTTTGCAATCTGTTAAAAATAAAAAAAACTTAATTTACTAGTAAAATGTTTTTTTCATAGAAAGAGACTCAAATTAATATCAATGACACTTGTTTATGAATTATCACTAATATTTGAAAAAATAACTATAGGAAATTATATCAATGCTTATGTAAGCGCATGAGGGGGGGTTAGAGCTTTGCTCATTTTTGCTGACAAGGGGGGGGGTTACAAATAGCTAAAATTCTGCTTACGTAATACTCGAACGGCCCCTAAGCATGAAATAAGATAATTTATCCAGCTACTCAGGAGTGAAAACGTTTACTTGTTGCATATTTGTAAAATTCATTTATCCAAATCGTTTTTAGTTTTGAAAATTAATCTGTTTAGAATTGTTTAACGAATTAGTAAGGTTGTTGACGGTGTCAGTGACAGCTACTTTCAAAACATGAAAAATAATTTAGGAATCGCAGAATCTAATTGTAGTTTTCAATTAATGTATTTACAAATTAAAAACAAATAAAATATTATACAATAAGGCAATTGGTTTTACTGCCTTATTGAGCTGACAGGCTCGTCTAATGTATTGTATGCTATTCCCTCCGTTCGACAATAAAAATGCTTTTACCATGTTAATAATGTAAAATGTTTTAACGATCTAATAGTTAAAAATCAGCATTGATTTGGTTCGAAGAGTTGTTCTAAAACCGACAAAAAATCATTAACCACAGAGCTCGACATGAAAGAAGAATATTGCATTTATGTTACCAATGTAGTTGAAAAACAGAGAATGAAAAACTGCCAAATATGCTCGTTTTTGTAATATTATTTTGTCACGACTAAATATGTAAAGTCTGTATATTTTAATCCTGCAAGGTTTTATGTACGCTAGTACTGGTGAAGTAGCATTTTCAGAACATTTCCACAAAAGTTAACTTACATTGTAAACTTTCGCGATTTAAGAATTTTCTCTCTTCAAATAAATTAATTTATGCTAAATTCTTGTAATTCAAACTGTAATATATTTGACTAGTCTGTTCTAATGTTCAATGTAATCAATGTAATTATCATTTTTACCAACAGATATTTATTTATTACTTATAATATTCAAAATTCATTTTTGACTTTTAAAAAACTGTATAAATTATGTTTTCTAAGTTTTTTAATTTGAAATTTAGTCAATTATTTGATCGATTTTGGTGAAAGTAATTTCATAATTTTCTGAAATAACATTTTTTGCCGAAATAAAAAATAAAACTACTTTGCTTAAGTCAATTTCATGTTTTGTAATTTTTAGAATACATTTTAACATTTTAATAATACTTTAGCAATTGTTGCTGACTTTCCAAAACAAGCAAAACTTTTTATAAAAAGCAACTTTTTCATGTAAAATTGAAAACAAAAATGTATTTTGCTCTTGTCAACCCCATCCGTTGACACACTGTATACCTAAGAACGAGAGAATTTAAGACCATGAAAAATTTAAAAAAACATCTTGGTATATATTTATGATTTACATAGTTTATTAATATCAATTACAATAAATTCAAAAAACTTTAATAAATACAATCAAATTTTAATAAATTGTTAAACATCAGTTACTAATTCACAATAATAACTGTTCCATCAAAAATTGCCCCCAATAGAAATAATGCAAATTAAATCTAACCAGAGAAAATATAATATAAAACACTCATTATAGAACCCTACTCAAACTCCCGTTCCTTCGTTCACTCGCGCTGCTCGGCTCATGACCAATTTTACAATTTTTGCCTGACGTTTTTCCTATAATAACAAATTTCTAACACGAATACTACTAGTGATAACAATTCCCCCATCAAGAGCAACCAAAAAACCGCATATAAATGAGACATGGTCAGCAAATTGCTTTCGTCGTTTTGGTGCGTAGAATTTTTCCATTGATATTCAAAAATCCGTTTTTCCCACAAGGCAATAAATCCAGCGGCGTTAATTCTGTGCACTAGATTATTAATTCGTTCTCTCAAATAGAAACCCTTTCTCATATACATCACAATCGGATAAGAAACTATATTTTCCTTTAAGCAATAAACGAGAGATTCATGTTTTTCAGTTTGGTAACGATTTCCCATAAATTTTACGTACAGTCTTGAGGTTGCAAGAACTGCGTCTCGTTTTAAAGCTACCCTTTGCAAACACATATCCATATCATTACAGTCAATCCACTTACTGATGATTTGTTGTGTGTTCCAATTTTCAACGTCAGAGAAGTATCGAATATAATTTGGTAATGACTGAAATTTTAATTTTTTTTTAAATATATCTTCTATTGTATTGATTTGCTTTCCATATTGCGGACTAGTCAGGACGCTGATCAACAAACTGTTATAAACAATGGACAAATGCATGCTAAAGAATATCCAGATTATTATAAAGAACCTTAAACGAAGAGTTTTGGGCTGAAATCTAACAGCCAATCCCAGCAATATAGACCAAGAATTTTGAAAAGAACCCAGTATGGATTTGTATGAACCAGCTTCAGAGATTTGTGAACGAGAAACGGTCCAGAATATAAACGACACAAAGATATACACGAACATGAGGACACACGAAGTGGTCACATCTAATATGTCGCGCAATTTTGCCCAGGGCGTTTTTCTCTCCGCGCGGAATACGCACCAAGTAATCGAGTCTACATAATAAGATTCAATCGTGTCGAAAAACATGTATCGTTCCAATGTTGATTCAAAACCACTTACCGCGATGTCTGCCTTTTCTTCCAGTAAATATAGCAATCCGCCTGTGGCTGTGCCATTCTCGAGCATTTTCCCCCAATCTTGCGATTTGTCAGAAATGCTATATCGAATGCTAAAATTTGCAACTTGGGCAATTGTATTTAATAACAATACTTCAAGCCCTTTTTCCAATTCGTAATGGTCCGTTAAGTTAGCAGGAGAAATTTTTTTAGCGGAAGCTATCACAAATGGTGGCCAAATGACGGTTCGAATCGTAAGAGGACAGTTATTGAGATTGGATGGAATTTTGTTAGGGAACCAATCGTTCTTGATTTTTCCAAAGATACACCTATCAATTATAGCAATTCTATCAAAGCCATCTCCACACTGCCCTGATTCGAACGGGGACCAAGAATAAGCATTATACGTAAAGCTGTTGTTGGCTGCTGGTAGCAAAACCACACCATTTACAATTTTTTCCGACCAAAGGTCTTTAATAATATTTTCAACAATTTCTTCGGTGTTGTTAAAATAAATCGACGAGATTATTAAAAATTTTCCTTGAGGATTCCAAGACCGGTCTTGTCGCAAATGACTCAAACTGTAAACTAATTCTTTATAATGTCTGATTTGAATGATGTAGTTGTTGATCTTTTTGAAAAGTTGGAAAATTTTTGTTTGGTAATTAGTGGTCGCTTTTCTGATAAATATCGACCAACTGCTCCGTTCAAATAATTTTGAAAGCAGCAAACGATCCACAACCGTGGCTGATGCCGCTTGTTGATTAACTTCAGTAATTGTAAGGGATACCGATATCACATCACCCCACTCGAAAAAACGGTTACTGGCCTCCACGACACATTGAGATAAAGACAGCCTTGTTGTGAATTCGTTAGGTAACGAATTTAAAGCGCACCGGCTATTTTGGAAAATTAATGTTGCTATGAGGACATATGAGGAAGCCCGCATAATGCAAAAAGAATGTGAACTAGGTCTCCACGGGTGAGAACAAACATACTTATTTTAAATTATATATTCGCGTGTTTTACTTAACGTGTGTTATCATAAAGATCGTTATAAGTTGTTAAACAAAACTGTGTCACTTAAATCGATTCTAAAAATGAACGTAGTTTAAAATGGAAAAATTTCTTCTTTATATTACATACATATTTGAGTCAGTTGCTAAAAGATTATTAAAAACCATTTTTGTTTGTTAAAATTCTTACAGAGGGACTTTTTTTATAAAATTGAACATGTAACAGACACCCTTAAGACTGCTCGGCACCTCGAGACTAAATTCAGTAGTTTTGTACGTTGTCCGTACAGTCGCATTTTCAAATTTGAAAAGAAGGTCGCTATCTTATACGACGAGTACACGCTAGCCAGACGACTTCCACTTAATTACAGTTTGATATTATGTCAATTAAGCTTGTTATTAATTAAAATGTCCAAATTCACCTAGTCTTACAACTTCCTGTACGGCTCCAATTTTCAACATTTTGCTTTAAAATTGTAATGGTCTTGTAGCTTACTCATTTACCGGCGGCCCTCACTATATCGTTTTTCTTCATATACTACCGTTTTTTAATTATTTCAATGTTTGTAAATTCATGTAAAAAAAATTGCCGAGAAATGGTCAAGAAAAAGATCGCCTGAAGTCATCCGTCAGTTTGATTTATTGGGGGCACTCAAGATACTAATGTCTTGTGGTCTAGTCGGATCCAGCAAGAGAATTCTAATTTTGGTATATGAAACATTGAATGGTAACGCTGCACATTTTGGGTCTATTTTAACTACCTGTTTCCGACCTTCTTTTATATGTAAAAGAAATATCTTGGCGAAGAATGAAAGTTTATTTTAAACGTCAATATTCTCACGTTTTTTAACAGTGAACGTCTTAAATTCGGATAAAATTGTAGGTAACGACATCCAAATAAGCGATTCGCGCAAATAAGTCGCTTTGCAATTTTGTTGACTTATGTTCTTTTTGATGTTTTGATGTTTTAAATATCATTACAACTCACAGTCGCAGTCATTTGCGATTTAAGCTGGTTAGATATAAAGCAATAAGGGTTATTGCAAGATTTTAAAACACAAATATGCATACATAAGACTTTATTTCAATAATTTTTCACTTCCCTTCACACTTCTTTCCAGGCTTAGGACTGGCACAATAATTATATGTAATCGACACATCAACCAACTTTGTTAGTTACGATAGAAAAATATTGCGGCGTGTTTAAAAATGTGTATCTACATACCATGTTTTACATACCTATCAATTCTGTAACGTACTACTAAAAATAATTATCACTGCCATACTGCAATTGATTTTTCATATTTGCAACATCTGCACTATTATCTATATTTATTATTACCTCAGAGTATACTAAAATCATGATGCCGGATAAATAGATAAAAATGCAGATATTTGAAAATACGAAAAACCCGTTATTCACGTAATAAATTAATACTATGTAATACCTATTATATTAATTGTAAAATTGTATGCATCATAAATTATATTACTTTAGTTCAACTAAAATATTGTTCACAGAAGTGTGCATACTGTATCTAGATAAATACAACAGTAGCCACAAGAATTACTTACTTAGATTATATTACTTAAAATTATCATTTTTGACACGGTTTATAAAGGTTTCAAACTTGAATTGATGGGTTAAAACATTGCGATATTTAATCTAAAAATACAATTAATAATTTTAAAATTTAAATTGAATTAAGGTGAACTACTTACAATTAATAACAAACACATGTTTAAATAATAAATAACCATTTACTATATGTACCCATAGACAGCCAATAAGCGGATTTATAAGTTGATGCGATTTAAATTCTAAAAAGAGGAAATATAAGTTTATACAAAATGATTACGTTAGGGTTGCAACAAGTCCTTGACAAGAATGTTTCGAATTTGTTGGTTTCTCGCAATTCGTGAATCAACTATTTCCGGTAATAGCGCATTTCTAAAAAAATTTTGTAAATTATTAATCATTTTTGTTTTCCAAAAATTGTCGTTGCGTTTTATTATTTGACAAGCTATATCTTTTTTTGTAAAAATTACGAAGTAGCAGATGTCTCTATTAGTAACGTGCAATTGTCCTTGTACTTGGTACATATAGTTGTGATTATCCTTCAAACTAATCGTACCGTCATCGTGCAAAGTACACGATGTAATTAATTTTCTCTCGATAGCTTCTTTTACGGTATAATCCCTTGCGGAGTAAGGACATTTCACTTCAATAGTGGCACTATCTCCTATAACGCCATCAGGAGAGGCTGCTAGAAATTTTTTTTCATTGTCTATAAATAAACCGCATTTTTCGACTTTCAAGCCATATTGCTTTTCAAATGCCAATATTGCCCATTTTTCATTTTCAATACCGTATTGCATAGATGATGATTTTCCCCCTACCTGAAAATTGCAGTACAGCAGTGATTTTACGGTATTACCTGTGTTGGTATTGGCCCTCAACTTACAAATTTTTCCAAAATTACTTCCCGTTAATCTGGTTCGTCTGTGCATGTGCCACATCGGATCTGAACTTTGATTCCTTGTATTTTTTTCAATTTCAATCGGATCAATTTTAGATAAAGTTTGAAGAAACTCGTTTTTTTTAATTTCATATTCATCCGGTCTCATATCCGGAATATCGTCTTCACTAAAACCGTAATCAGCATCTTTGCTATGATATTTTCTTTTTTTTTATTAGGAACACTCTTTTTCTTTTTCTTATCGAATTTGGTGCAGTATGCGTTCGTAAATGTACCTACCCTACCTTCATTTATTTTGTTAATAAGAATTTTAATATATGCTGGCCCATTATTATAGGCCATTACTGCCGCGTTACATCGTCCTTCATACGACCCTTTTAAACAAAAATTTATCCTTTTCCCCCCCACTAATTTGTTGACCAGACTGTTATAATTTTCCGCGGCATTAGTGTCGACATCTATTAATAAACTAGAAGCTAAACCGGCAACCCTATTTAAACTTTTCGCGAAATTTGAATATAACGAGCTATTTAAAAATTGATTATATGCTATTGCTGATGAACTTTCCTCACTACGTTTATTACAAAAATAATCGCAACAATTAGAATGATCGCCAAAAATATGGTTAGGCCCGTTTAAAATATCCCGTTTCAAATTATTTATTTTTAATTGCAAGGTAGAGTTTTCTTGTTTACGATATTTTACAGCGCTAACCACTGCTGTCCGAAATTTCAAAATATTTGCTCTCAAAAATGAACGCAATTCTATATTACCCCCACTAAATTTTGACAATTCCCTGAGTTTCGTGCAATAATTACGTAATATATGATTTCTACATTCAATTTTTTGAATAAAAAAATTTATTCCGTATGGGTTCGCCTCTAATATTTTTTTATAAACGCTACTGTCACCGTCTCCTATAATTTTATTATATTTTAAATTATGCATTTGCATTGATTGTTGAAAACCTTCCAAAATTATACTGGCTTCCATTGAAGTTGAAGTCCCATTCCAGTTTTTAAAACACTGGTGTTGCACTTTGATGTCTTGATTTTGATTTTTAATGCATAATCTGCAATATTTATTTTTTACACCGATATAAAGAACTTTTTTAGTTCGTGCTCCAATAATGCAGCCTACTCCCGATAAAGCGTTATAATTAGTTTTGTACGAGCGACGGGCCCAAGCCCCATCTACGATTACAGTAATTACTGGGGTACCATCTAGGATATCACCAGCTTCTAAAGCAAGCCGGTACTCCTCTTTTCCCGCTGTAATCATATCATCTAGAGCCAAGTCCTTTATATAACCGAATACAATATATTCATATTTTTGATTATTTTTTAATGATTTCATTCACCAATCGCTTAGCAGTATTTGGGCACACGTGTTTAATTCTGTCCAATCACAACATTATTATAGTGAGAATTTTCTACTGTAGAAAATTCCCGCGAGCATAATTTCTAGTATTTTGTTTACATATGTAACTTGACAGCACATTTTCTAGTTTTGACATCTGTCGCCAGTTTGATTTTAGTTTATAATGAATTAAACTGTATTTTTATGCTGTATTTTTTATTTAAACGTTAAAAAATAATCTTCCGAATACCACTCGAGAGTGCGAATTAATTAGAAAATAATTCTCCAGTTATTTTTTCAAACTTGTTGCCATTTGGGAATAGCCACTCGAGCCCTACGGGCTCTCGTGTCTATTCCCTGGCAACAAGTTTTCGAAAATCTGTCGAATTATTTTCAATTTATTCTCACTCTCTTGTGATATTACTTATGAAAAGTTTTTTCCGAAATTTGAGGTATATCTATAGTTCCGCAAAATTCTGACAGTTGTGTGTAACCTGTTCCTATGGCAATTGTACCGCTTATTACAGCTTTATTTATTTCCGCTGTATTTTCATCTGTTGAAAACGACCCTACCAATCCGCACATTTCACATTTATATTTAAACACACTATAAAAGCCAAACCTTTGCTCCCCTACAATATTAATATCGTAAAAACTACAGCTGAAACCGTCGTGTTTGATAGCTTTGAGAGAATTAAAAAGATATTTAACATTTACAATACGACGCCCACATAATTCGAACATTTGCCTATCAGTACAGTGAATATTATCGTTATTATCATTATTACCCGATTCAACATGTAATTGTTTCTTTTGTTGTGATCGCTTTCCTAAATTTTTTTTGCTTTTCCGTTTCGCAGAACATCGTAATTTTGTAACACGGGCCATTATTTTTACGTAATATTAATGCATACAAATAAAATACTACTTATATAATTATGTAACTTACAATTTAAATATTCTTAATATTTAAGTACAAACACCAATCACTATAAAACTCTACAAATATAAATATGGATAATTTAGTAATATACAAATGTTTTAAAACAGTTTTGAGAAATAAACAGTTTTATGACAATTTAGGATATTTTCTCGCAACGACAAGCGAATTGAGAATGATGGATTTTTGTATAGATAGTTTGGTGCACATCTGGAAACCACACTGGCGGGAAACTTGTTGCCGTTAGTGAATAAAAAAATATCCTGTACCGTTAGTCAATTACTATTTCATGTACGTACAGTGAATGGAAGTGAAAAATTGTTTGTTATTAGTTTGTATCAATTAAACGATATAGGATGCACATTCGAAAATTGACGGGAAATATAAATAATATTTTTCAAGTAACAAAAACTCGTTACGATGTTAAAGACGAACTTTTCCTAAGATACCTGGCGTTTGCAAAGAATAAAGGAGCGACCCAAACACGTGTCGGGCGTTGTAAATATCTGGAAATAAGAGATATAAGTCGTTTCAAGAGAGTGATCTATAGCTACTTGACGGCGCTCTTTTGTTGCAATTATTTATGACCAAGGTGGTACCCTTGGTTGCCTATCATTTAGTTGAAGAACGATCTCGTAAAATTGTAGTATTGCAATAAACAAGTTTCTCTGCCGAGAGCCGTTAAAGCGCCTTTAAAGGAATTGTGCCCAAAACGACATACAGGTAGCCCTCGATTTACGCCGGCTTAATTTACGCCGATTCACTATAACGCCGCTGTGGAATTCACTGTTTCGCCGTGTACATAATTGAGTAATTCACCGATTCTTCCTATGTTAAACTGATTTTCGTTTCAGTGTTGAGCCGCGACGTTGTAAATTCTTTTTTCCAAAAAATGTAAGAGATCCGAAACTTTGAAATTTCATTTGTTTTTGTTAATATTTTTTAATAAAAACATTTCACTTCATTTTATCTTAAAATACATTTTAAAAATTAAATTTATAATACACCTATCCTCCGATTTACACGATACTTTTTTACACGATTTTGCTTTTACACGGTTTTTAAAATAACGAATTCAAAATAAAATGGTAAAAATGAATATTTCAGATGAGTACATATTTCTACAATCATTTTTAAACTCCGTTCACTTGATTATACATATTGGTGATTCCCCGTTTTGTATGCACAATAAAACTTTCTACGTATTCACGTAAATTACTCCAGTAAATTTGTGCCAGTAGAAAAGTGTACATCATTGTGGTTTTACTAATCAGAATTTTTTAAACTTCATATTTACTGGTTAGCGATAAACAATTATTTTTTGTAGTATTTTTACAATTTTTTTCGCAATAAAATTTTAAACCATAGCAGTTTTTAATGGAGCATGAAGAGACCTTTCAAATGAGGTATCACAAGCCCCTACTTCGTATTTAAAAATTTGGCGGTTGAAACTGTCACTCGAAGAAAGTTGAGGTTAAGGATAAAATTTTTACTTCGCAGGATATCATGTCATAAACGGGATTTTTTATAAATATGCACAATAATTGAGATACTGAATTTATTGCATTTGACTGGTTCGCACTGTATACAGGGTGATGAAATAAAGGTGCCCGTGCGTAGCGACATGTATAGACGATTTCTAACAAAACACGAATTTGAAAGCCAAAGCAAAATTTATTGTCTCTTCACCAAGATATAAGCTTTCCTATTCAGACAATAAAAATCTATACGATTAACAATTTTGTAATAATTTCATTATTAGGGTCTAAATTTGATGCAGTTGACGGTGCTTTAAAAAAAAATTGTAAAAAATTTATTGAAACCAACTTTATTACCGATGTCAAAAGTACGGTTTCTTGGCTCAGAGGAAAATTTATCAATGTCGCAGCATCGTAAATCTCCTAGGAAACGTTAGCAACTTTTCAATGTCAGTTCTCTTGTCAAATTTGAACGATACAAGTTAAGTGCTCTAAAGTCTTAAAATGGAATACAATTTCAGCGAATATTTAGACATGTTGCTCAGCTTGGGTGCAGCCGATAATAACGCTTCAGAAGCTGCTAGGGAATATGCTAAATTGTATCCATATCGACGACATCCAGATGCTAAAGTAATTAGAAGAGTGGAACAAAGATTAAGGGAAAATGGACAAGTAATGCCGATTTCTGTAAATCGTGGACGACCTCGTGAAGTTCGTACACCAGCGTTGGAAGAAGCAGTTGTGGAAGCGGTAGAGAATGAACCAGGACAAAGTATACGAGGATTAGCGCGACAGTTTCAAGTAGATTATCGAACAATACAAAGTATACTCGTCGATGAACATTATCATCCTTATCACTACATTAAGGTGCAAGCTCTTCGTCCAGGCGACTATCTTTCTAGAGTGCAATTTTGCCAATGGTTACTTGAGCGTCACGGTAACAACCCTAGGTTTATAGAGAACATTTTATGGACAGATGAGTGCTATTTCTCTCAAGACAGCATATTCAATCAGCATAATAATCATATATGGACAACCGAAAATCCCTTCGCATTGCATCCTCGTGCACATCAGCAACGCTATGGAGCAAATTTGTGGGGTGGCATTATTAATAGTAACCTCCTAGGACCATTTACGTTACCTGCAAGATTGAATGCAGAAAGTTTTCTACAATTTTTGCAAAATGATTTTCAAATTTTGCTTGAGAATTTTCCCCTTGCTATTTTCAGACAAATGTGGTTACAAATGGATGGCGCACCTCCTCATTTCGGTAGGATAGTACGGGACTGGCGTGATGAAGCTTATCCAAATAGATGTATTGGTAGAGGTGGTGCAATTACATGGCCTCCCCGATCACCTGATCTTAATCCTCGCGATTTCTTTCTCTGGGGTCACCTCAAAATTCTGTATATGCCACTCCGATAAGCAACATAGAAGAGTTAAGACTAAGGATAAACGCAGCGGTTGGTACAATAAATGCCCCTATGCTTCAAAGAGTAAAGGAAAACTTAATTCGAAAAGCAATACTGTGCATTGAAGTTGAAGAGAAACATTTCGAGCAGTTGCTATAAAATTTAATCCAAACGAAAGCATTGTCCCGATATCAATCACGGGCACCTTTTTTTCATCACCCTGTATTTGTTATTTTATGAATGAACTGTTATTTTAATTTTTCAAAACATCTTATTAAAAAAAATTACGTTAAATAAATGACGTTGTTTACACGGTTTCGTCTATAAAAAAAAATCTTCCATGTAAATCGGGGGATAGGTGGATATGTATTTTGCATCATATTGTATTAATAAATAAAATGATTTGCTTCTTTTCACTTATGTGTAACCTAACCCTATACATCGCTGTAAATATGGGTTCTTTTTACGCCGATTCGGTTTGCGCCGGGTTTTGTAAAAACGGAACTTCGGCGTAAACCGAGGGCTACCTGTACTTTTTGTTTAGAACTATAAAAAAATATCATAAATGTTTGTTTATAGTTTATAGTTTTCTTGTCCTAGGAATACCGGCACATTTCATATTATGTGCCCATGATATACATTTCTGGCATTTAACCCACGTAACACATGCACATCCAATGGACGTAGGTACATACATTGGACGTACACAAACGAATCACCGGACGTTAAATTGTTAATCGTATAGATTTTTATTGTCTGAATAGGAAAGTTTATAACTTGGTAAAGAGACAACAAATTCCATTTTGGCTTTCAAATTCGCGTTTCGTTAGAAAAATGTCTATAACATGTAGCTAATCCTGGGCTTCTTTTTTCACCAAAAATCAAGGAACAAAAAAGTAAGTAAAATTACAAATACCATAACAGGAACAAAAAAAAAAAAAAAATAGAATTTAATTTAACTATTAATGATGCAATAATTCCATACGTCTAAAATTTTTATTTTCGTTTCTAAAATATAAATTATAATATAATTATAAGGAGTGTTGCGGCGACGCGAGTAACGTAAACACGTCTCCGTCACGCAGGGAAAAGAAAGTAAGGATTGTTAGAGTTGGTGATGTGAAATTAAAAAGACATTTGGTGAAGTGAGGAAATGAAGGACGTGTAAGTGAGGAATAATAGCGGTGTAACCAAGGAGCCCCAAATAACGAAGATTTTAATACGATGGACATCTAGAGCGTTGAATCCGTGACAAGTAAGCGATTGAAATAAGAAGAAATTTGATGAAGGAAGGAATTGAAAAACGGGGGAAGGAGGAACAGTAGTGGTGTAAGTGAGGAGCCCCAAATAACGAAGATTTTGGTACGGTCGTCATCTCGAGCGTTGAACTGTAAAACGAGTAGTTGAGATAGAGTTAGTGGTGTGAGAGAGAACGATAGTGCGTGGAATTTAACCGCGACGAGTAAGCGATTGTAATTGAATCCAAGCTAGAAGTGTGAGTGAGATAGAGAGTAAGCGGAAGTAGAGCGCTGCAAGTGCATTCTGTTGAAAGGTCGTTGTAATGTTCCGACAAAGTAATTAGAAAAAGGGAAAGAGAAGAAGAATTAAGATCCTTTGAAAAGATCAAAATAGTAGTAAGGTCACCAGAGTCCCAAAAGCAAATAGAGTTAGCAGAAATGGAAGAGCTAAAGAGCATGATAAAAAATTGGGCTGCAGAAATCAAGGAAAAAATAAAGACCAATAAGGATGAAATGGTAGAAGAGTTTCAAAAACTGAGGGAGGAATGGAAGGCAACGGAGGAGGAGTGGAAGCAGGAGGGAGTCAAATTAAAGGCATCTGAAAACGGAAGGTGTAAGAAGGAAAACGGACTAAGTGCAGTCAAAAAACTAAGTGAGGAAGATGAACGGGAAGGAAGTACGACGACACGGGCGGGATTAAGGTTAAATGAGACGGTGAATAAAACGAAAGTCATAAGGAAAAAAATAGAGAGAGAAGCAAGTGGGAAAAAGGAAAGTGAGAAAAGTAGCTGTGCAAAGCAGAATGTTAATCTACGAATAGGGTCAGGGAATGTAAGTGAGACGTTTGTGGAAGCAAAGCTAAAACAGATCGGCAGTGAAATCAAAAAGTATGAGTTTGATATAGTTGCACTACAAGAAACAAAGCAAACCGGGAATACTACAATGGAAATTGAGGATTATGAGTTTTTTAACAGTGGAAAAATGAGAAGAGGAAGACCCAAGTCGAGATGGAAGGACGAAGCGGGGCAGGTGATGAGGATGCAGAATAGTAGGGTTCCAAAGAAGATTTTGGAAAGTGAAGTAGGTGGAAAAATGAGAAGAGGAAGACCCAAGTCGGGATGGAAGGATGAAGTAATTAAGGACATAGGAGGCAGTAAAATCAGTAACTGGAAATTCAGAAAACACCAAATGTAAATCAGAAAGTATCAATTGTAATTCAGAAAGTATTAATTGTAGTTCAGATTATGTAATTGTAATTCAGAAAACATCAATTGTAAATCAGAAAGTATCAATGGTAATTCAAAAAGTATAATTGTAGTTCAGATTATTTAATTGTAATTCAGAAAAAACCAATTGTAAATCAAAAAGTATCAATTGTAATTCAGAAACCATTAATTGTAGTTCAGATTATTCAATTGTAATTCAGAAAGCATGAATTGTAATTGAGGTTCGTCAATTGTAAGGCAGAAAACACCAATTGTAAATCAGAAAGTATCAATGTAGTTCAGAAAGTATAATTGTAATTCAGAAAGCAACAATTGTATTCAAGCCATGGGCCTACAAGGCCTGACGTGCTAAAATATATATATAATTATAATTTTTAATTGTAACGTTTTGTGAGGTTTTACTGTAATTTAGTGATTTCATTGCATGCGTTGGTGTGCTTGATTCAACTACGATGCAGTTATCTGTCAGATTAATGGTCGGAAATTTGTCGCTTGTCAATGAGTAATTCGTTCATAACATGGTGTGAAAGTGTGCAAATTCGCAAACTTTATTATTTACCAGCAACAGTTACCGTGTAAAATTATCCAAGTTCAAGAAAATACGTGAAAATGGCTTTGAAAGGTCAAGTGGGTCTAAGTAAGCAACAACTTCCGAATAATTTAAACATACAACATTCTCTATTTTAAAACGTCTTTAATGATTTTATTCATTGAAATCGGTTTAATATTTTGTTCGTAACAATGCCATCAAAAATTATTGATCATTTATTACCCTACTTATTAGTCCACAAGAGCTTGTGACGTCATAGTCGTCAATGTTATGGATGCATGTGGGTGGAAATTGGCACGACTATCCCCAATTGATTTGTAACACCCCAATTTTAATAATCAACTTGCGCTGATTTAATAAATAATTAACAACAATTTCACCTCCCATCCACATGTAATTGTAATTCGCCCCTTTTTCCAGAAATAATGAATGAAGTAATCAGGTATAAGGGTCCGAAAAAGAATGGGCCTGCCGGACATAATGTAGAATGGAGAGTTCTAGTTGTTGATCAGTTGTCAATGAGAATGGTATCGGCTTGTTGTAAAATGCATGACATTTCAGCTGAAGGCATAACATGTAAGTATTTATTAAAGTACAGTTTTATTAATAATCGATTGAATTTATTTAGTGGTGGAAGATATTAATAAGAAAAGGGAACCATTAGCTTCCATGGAAGCTGTATATCTTATAACACCTTGCGAGAAATCTGTACATGCTTTGGTAAACGATTTTGAAAACCCTCGTCCCATGTATAGAGCAGCACATGTTTTCTTTACGGAAGGTATGTAGTCGTTAATTTTTGAAATGAAATGCTTTAAAAAATTTATTTTACTTAGCGTGTCCAGACAGTTTGTTTAGTAAATTATGTAATTCTCAAGTAGCAAAAAACATGAAAACGTTAAAAGAAATCAACATTGCATTTATTCCGTATGAGCAGCAGGTACCAAATTTACTTTCAAAATTTTTTGCTCTAACAAGGAGGCCTAGCTTCTAATTGAAATTTTTACAAGTGTAAGAAGATTAAAAAAGGTAAATAAAGCACATTGTTTGATTTTTGAGTAGGCTTTAGATTCAGGAATGCAGAAATTTAAATTTGAGTGATTCAATTTGTGTTAAAAACTTGTAAAAATTTAATTTACAGGTTCACTTAAGATGCAAGGTCTCCTTGTAAGCTTGTGTATTAATGGTGCTTTTGGTGAATACTAATATCTAAAATGTTTTATGTACACAAAACTTAATCAGCATTCACTAAAAACAGATTTATCACTAACTACTGATTATTTCATAGACGCTTAAATTATATTCATAAGTAATATCACAAGAGAGTGAGAATAAATTGAAAATAATTCGACAGATTTTCGAAAACTTGTTGCCAGGGAATAGACACGAGAGCCCGTAGGGCTCGAGTGGCTATTCCCAAATGGCAACAAGTTTGAAAAAATAACTGGAGAATTATTTTCTAATTAATTCGCACTCTCGAGTGGTATTCGGAAGATTATTTTTTAACGTTTAAATAAAAAATACAGCATAAAAATACAGTTTAATTCATTATAAACTAAAATCAAACTGGTGACAGATGTCAAAACTAGAAAATGTGCTGTCAAGTTACATATGTAAACAAAATACTAGAAATTATGCTCGCGGGAATTTTCTACAGTAGAAAATTCTCACTATAATAATGTTGTGATTGGACAGAATTAAACACGTGTGCCCAAATACTGCTAAACGATTGGTGAATGAAATCATTAAAAAATAATCATAAGTAATATCACAAGAGAGTGAGAATAAATTGAAAATAATTCGACAGATTTTCGAAAACTTGTTGCCAGGGAATAGACACGAGAGCCCGTAGGGCTCGAGTGGCTATTCCCAAATGGCAACAAGTTTGAAAAAATAACTGGAGAATTATTTTCTAATTAATTCGCACTCTCGAGTGGTATTCGGAAGATTATTTTTTAACGTTTAAATAAAAAATACAGCATAAAAATACAGTTTAATTCATTATAAACTAAAATCAAACTGGCGACAGATGTCAAAACTAGAAAATGTGCTGTCAAGTTACATATGTAAACAAAATACTAGAAATTATGCTCGCGGGAATTTTCTACAGTAGAAAATTCTCATAAGTAATATCACAAGAGAGTGAGAATAAATTGAAAATAATTCGACAGATTTTCGAAAACTTGTTGCCAGGGAATAGACACGAGAGCCCGTAGGGCTCGAGTGGCTATTCCCAAATGGCAACAAGTTTGAAAAAATAACTGGAGAATTATTTTCTAATTAATTCGCACTCTCGAGTGGTATTCGGAAGATTATTTTTTAACGTTTAAATAAAAAATACATCATAAAAATACAGTTTAATTCATTATAAACTAAAATCAAACTGGCGACAGATGTCAAAACTAGAAAATGTGCTGTCAAGTTACATATGTAAACAAAATACTAGAAATTATGCTCGCGGGAATTTTCTACAGTAGAAAATTCTCACTATAATAATGTTGTGATTGGACAGAATTAAACACGTGTGCCCAAATACTGCTAAACGATTGGTGAATGAAATCATTAAAAAATAATCACTATAATAATGTTGTGATTGGACAGAATTAAACACGTGTGCCCAAATACTGCTAAACGATTGGTGAATGAAATCATTAAAAAATAATCATTAAAAAAGATAACTAATACAGTATTGGATTGCAATTAATTTTTTTAATGCCATTTTTACCATCCCCTTTTAGAAAACATCTAAAGTCTCATTATGTCCTTAATATTTTAAATTAAATTGTAATCAATTAAGAATAAAATTTACTGTTTCATCTTGTACAATAACCGGTAATTTGTTAGTAAATCTATATCTTGTTTAATTCATGGCGTAGCTTGTGGGTTGCTTTTGTAAGTCATTAGGTTTCTTATCCTTTATACAACGGTGTAAAATTGCAGTAAAAGTTGTAAATTTAGAAAAATAATGTATTTTTCTGTTTGTTACATTAGTCTGTCCTGAGGAACTTTTCAATGAGTTATGTAAGTCAGGTGCGGCTAGAAAAATTAAAACATTAAAGGAGATCAACATTGCGTTTTTACCATATGAATCGCAGGTGTGTTGGTGCTTGTTTGTGTGCACAATTTTTGCATGTTTAACACGCTAACTGTTTCTCATTTAATTTAAATACCATTTGTGCATTGATATAATTAATATAATGCGATTTTAGGTCTTTTCACTTGATTCCCCTGATACATTCCAATGTTTCTATGATCCCACATTTGCGGCAGCTCGTACTGCAAACATGGAACGAATGGCAGAACAAATTGCCACTCTTTGTGCAACTTTAGGAGAATATCCTTCTGTGAGATATCGATGGTAAATGCATATTACACCATACAATGCTAGAATTAATGTTTTGTGTTTAGTGATTGGGAACGTAATGTAGAGCTGGCACAGTTGATTCAGCAGAAATTAGATGCTTATAAAGCAGATGAGCCTACCATGGGTGAAGGACCAGAGAAAGCTCGTTCTCAATTACTTATACTAGACAGAGGATTTGACTGCGTATCTCCACTTTTACATGAATTGACCTTCCAAGCAATGGCTTATGATTTACTTCCTATTGAGAATGATGTATATAGATATGAGGCTTCCGCTGGCTCGACTGAAAAGAAAGAAGTGCTGTTGGATGAAAACGATGAACTTTGGGTCGAATTGCGTCACCAACACATTGCAATTGTTTCTCAAGGTGTTACTAAAAATTTGAAAAAATTCACGGATTCCAAACGTATGACCCAAACTGATAAACAGTCTATTAAAGACTTAACACAGATGATCAAAAAAATGCCCCAGTATCAGAAAGAATTATCAAAATATTCTACACATTTACATTTGGCAGAAGATTGCATGAAATGTTACCAAGGCTATGTTGATAAATTGTGTAAAGTTGAACAAGATTTGGCCATGGGAACTGATGCAGAAGGTGAAAAAATTAAAGATCACATGCGCAACATTGTCCCGATTTTGTTGGATCCTAAAATAACCAATGAATATGACAAAATGCGTATAATTGCTCTCTATGCGATGACTAAAAACGGCATCACTGATGAGAATCTATCAAAACTTGCCACTCATGCACAAATTAAAGATAAACAAACAATTGCAAACCTTCAATATCTTGGAGTTAATGTTATCACTGATGTAAAGAATTTAAATATTTATTAAATTCTTTTTATCTGATTTCATTTTTGTAGGGAGGTAATCGCAAGAAACCATATACTGTACCCCGCAAGGAAAGAATAACAGAGCAAACCTACCAGATGTCCAGGTGGACACCTGTTCTGAAAGATGTCATGGAAGATTGCATAGAAGACAAATTGGATCTCAAGCATTTCCCCTTTTTAGCCGGTCGAGCTCAAACCACCGGTTACCATGCTCCAACTAGGTGAATATAATTATTTAATGATTAATTTTACATCCCGTCCTAATTGAATTAAATAATTAATGTCACTTATTTTGCAGTGCTCGTTATGGCCATTGGCATAAAGACAAGGGTCAACAAACAGTTAAAAATGTACCACGTTTAATTGTTTTCGTAGTCGGTGGTATTTGTTTCTCTGAAATTCGTTGTGCCTATGAGGTCACAAATAATGTCAAAAATTGGGAAGTTATCATTGGTTCTTCTCATATTCTTACACCTGAGGGTTTCCTCAGTGATTTAGCAACGCTTGGAGGCTAGAAGCCACTAAAAAAAGTCTCCTTTTACATACCTGATAATGTAATGTAATTCTTTTGTCTTTAAGTCATTATAAATTTTCCTCTAGTTCTATTTAAATCATTGCATGCTTCATTGTGCTTCATAAGATCATGCTATAATCTTTTGACTTTTCTAATTGATCTTTTCAGTATGCATTGTGTGATATTTTTTATTGGATAAATAAAGCATAAAATGTAGCGATTTAAACCAAAGTATTTGTACAGTAGTTGCTTGAAAATAACCCAAAGATACTTAAAATTCACTCAAGCTTTCAACTATTGCAAATTATTTGCATGTATTTTTCTTAATCTGTAGTTGTACAGCTGTATTATTAATGAAACGAGTCAAATTTTGCTTGCACTGCCAAACAGTCGGCTTAAAACAAATCAATCACATTCTTTTAGTTTCCCTTGTGTATTATCAACCCAACATATTAAATAAAAAAAGCAATATGTAATATCTCTGTATGTTAAAAAATTATCTATTTAGAGTAGCTTGTTATTGATTAATTACTTTAGTGATCTTTAAAAGTACATGTAATTATAACTTGATCAATGTTAACATTTAAATTATAGTAATATGTCAATTGAAATGTTAAGGAAAATTAAATAATGCAGAAAAAGTGTTCTCATTTTTTCTTGAACACCAATTTTCATCAATAAATACAAAATTAAGAACAAATAATAATTTTTATAAATAAATAAGTAAAATAAGCATTTCGTTTATAAAAGGATATAATTAAATGCAAATTTTATACTTAACAATAATTTTTATCACTACGAAAAATGATAGTAAGACGGTTTTCGTAAAAATTTGACTTTTGACTTTTGCCCTTAAATTTACATTGCTTCACTTGTTTCCAATGCAAAAACTTGATAAAATGTGTTATCATCCAAAATACGTTTTTGTAATGAACTTTAAACTTTCCTCGCATGATATTAAATGAAACTGAAAACCCATCCTTCCAGTTTCGTTAAACTAATCCACGCACAAAGAACAAAATGGTCAAAGACAAAGTTGTTCTAGCCTATTCCGGTGGCTTAGACACCAGCTGCATTTTAAAATGGCTTTTAGACAAAAAGTACGATGTAATTTGTTATCTGGCTAACATTGGTCAGGATGAAGATTTTAAAGCAGCAGAAGAAAAAGCAATGAAAATTGGAGCATCAAAGGTGGTGATTGAAGATGTCAGAGAAAAATTTGTTCTAGAATACGTTTGGCCTGCAATTCGTGCTGGATTAATTTACGAATCACGTTATTTACTCGGGACTTCACTGGCTAGACCTTGTATTTCAGTAGGTTTGGTGAAATGTGCCCAGGAAAATGAAGCCCAATATATTTCTCATGGGGCGACTGGTAAAGGCAATGATCAGATTCGATTCGAATTGTCCTGTTATTCATTATGGCCTACAGTGAAGGTAATATTTCAATTTTTTAATATTCAATTGTGAGAAGGAAAAAAATAGCTTGTAGCTCCCTGGAGGATGCCAGAATTCACTCAAAAGTTTCAAGGAAGACAAGATTTGTTAAAATACGCCTCTGACAATGGAATTCCGGTGTCAGTGACTCCAAAAGCTCCCTGGAGTATGGATGCAAATTTGATGCACATAAGTTATGAATCTGGAATTCTTGAAAATCCTAATAATGAACCCCCAGATGATTTGTATTTGATGACCACCGATCCCAGAGATGCCACCGATGAACCGTCTTTAATTGAAATACAGTTTAAAGCAGGTCTGCCCGTTTCTGTGAAAACTTCTGATGATAAAATTTATACCAACTCTTT
The DNA here is from genome assembly GCA_949768715.1 of Dascillus cervinus. Classification (NCBI taxonomy): domain Eukaryota; kingdom Metazoa; phylum Arthropoda; class Insecta; order Coleoptera; family Dascillidae; genus Dascillus; species Dascillus cervinus. Next base: position 10,998,379 of record OX458316.1, on the reverse strand, counting down.
GGATATTTTTAATTATTTAAATCAGGTAGGCAGTTTTCATGGTATTGGAAGAATCGATATTGTTGAAAATAGATTCATCGGTTTGAAGGTAATTGTGTTTGTAGAATTTTTCAGTAGACTAAGATTGATTGTTTCAGTCAAGGGGTGTTTATGAAACTCCGGGAGGTTTTATCCTGCATGCAGCTCACACCGATTTGGAAGTATTTTGTTTGGACAAGGAAGTCTTACGTGTAAAGCAGACACTTCGAGATCGTTTAGCTGATTATGTATATAATGGTTTCTGGTTCTCACCTGAAGGAATTTATGTTCAGAAATGTATTGCAATGGCTGAAGATGTGGTTGCTGGAACTGTAAAGCTTCGACTTTATAAAGGAAATGGTAAATTAAAAATATTTTTGTACACCTTGCTAAATGTATACACACATTTCAGTTTATGTGCTTGGTCGTTCGTCAGATGTTTCTTTGTATAATGAAGATTTGGTTTCAATGGACAAACATGCTAATTTCAGTCCAGATGATGCCACTGGTTTCATTAACATCCAGGCGATACGTTTGAAGGAATATTATCGATATGTGAAGCAGAGGGAATTGTTAAAATAGTAGAATAAAAAAGGGACTACAAAATTATATTGCTGTACTAATGAGATCTAAATATTGACCTTCAAAGTTGTTTTCATAAATCTAAGGATTAATAAATTTTTTAGGCATTTATGGTTTTAATTTAATACTTAAAAATGCTACATGGGACAATCCTGAATTCACAGACTGGTGTTATGCTTAATTACTGCATAACGGAAGTTTTTTTAGAAAATATATAATGTTCATTATATTTAGGTTTTAATTATACTTTTAGTTTTAAAATTTTGTAATTTGTAATTCTTGTGCTCTACGATCGATTCGCCACCTTGTGGACTTCCTTCGAGTTCAATGGTGCAAGAACCAATGAACGTCCAGGGATTAACTTAGGTATTTTCCCTTCCATTTAATATATTTGAATCTGGAAGAATTTGTTGAATGATTTCTGTCTGGTCGTAGTGGTTATGAGGTGTAATAATAATGTCAATAATGGAAGAACTATTCAAGTGTTTCGACAAAAATATGGAGACTCTAAAATGCAATTGGTTACCTGAGCTTAACGCTACTTTGGAAGTAAGTGGAAGATTTTAGATTTTAAAAATTTTAACCTAAAAAATTTTAACCTAAAAATCATAACATTGTAGAGACCTGATTTAGTTCTTGACTAAACATCCCTATAGTACCGACTACCCACACGCGATGGCGCTGACTAACTTCCGTTAGCGCCCCTAGATAACATGAGGGTAGCCAGTCTTCCGGCAACTACGAACCAGTAACCCTCGGTGTCTGTGCAATTCATAAATACATACATCATCAAATCTCAAAGTGCTTTATTTTCGTTCCTCGTAACATCAACGCTACATTGGTGACCCCGCGAACAACGCATTTTTAAATTACAAATGATTAATAACGAGGAAACGGCAGCGACGTCGCAACTCCAGGTCGACCGCGTGGCAATTAAGCCACCACCATTCTGGAAGGCGAATCCAGAAGTCTGGTTCATACAGTTGGAGGCTCAATTCAAAATTGCGAACATCACCGCCGACGACACGCAGTACAACTACGTCCTCAGCGCCATAGAGACAGAGGTGTTAACGCAAATCATTGACCTCATCACCAGCCCGCCAGCGACAGGCAAGTACCAAGCCATTAAAGATAGATTGGTAGGAAGCTACGCAGATTCCGCGGACAAGAAATTGCGAAAACTTCTGTCCGATTTGGAAATCGGGGATAGGAGGCCGTCACAACTCTTAAATGAGATGTCCACGTTAGGGGGCTCCGCAGTATCCAAGGAACTACTAAAAACGCTTTGGATGCAACGCCTCCCCACACAAATGCAATCCGTCCTGGCCGCAAGCAACAGTGCCTCGGAACTGGACGACCTGGCCAAAATGGCCGACAAGATCGCGGAAATCCATAATCCGCAAACGCACGCAGTGGCCAGTACGAGCAATGCAACAGAGGCATTGCTGCAACGCATAATGGGAGAGCTAGCAGAACTAAAACTCCGGGTCGAAGGTGAACACCAATTTCGTTCAAGAAGTGCCTCTAGGTCTAAGACACATTCGAAGCGTTCGCGATCAAAAACCCCCGCGAGGAATAGCGGTACATGCTGGTACCATTGGAAGTTCGGTAGCCGCGCTAAGAGGTGTGAAAGCCCGTGCGACCAGAGCACCCCAAAAAATGGTGCGGAAAACTAACAACTGCGCCGCAGCCGGCGACAAGCGACGCAGCAACTAATGATCGCCCAACAATCAACCTCATCAAGGAATCTCCAAGGCTACTCGTTAAAGACAACCTGACCGGCATTAAATTTCTTATTGACTCCGGTTCAGACGTTTCGATAATTCCACGGACGAACAAAAATTTGAAACCGTGCGATCAACAATTATACGCGGCAAACAACACCATCATCCCGACGTATGGCACCAAAACCCTCAACGTCACTTTAAATCTACGCAGAGAATTTACATGGCCATTTATTATTGCCGATACAAACAAAGCAATAATTGGTGCAGATTTCCTCCGTAAATTTCACCTACTCGTTGACATCGCGCGACGCAGGTTAATCGACGGCACAACAACCCTCTTCACCGAAGGAACGCACACTTCAACACCACACCAGGCAGTGACAGCCATCGACCCAAGTTGCAAATTCAACAACATACTGCAGCAGTTCCCATCTATCACCACCAAGGAGAAGTCCATCGCAGCACCACACCACACCAAACACTTCATCGAGACCAAAGGACCACCGGTAGGCGTCAAGCCAAGGCGTTTACCCGCTGACAAACTTCGGGATGCCAAGGCAGAAATCCAACGTATGGTCCAAGATGGAATCTGTCGACCATCCAGCAGTCCATGGTCCAGCCCACTGCATATGGTAAAGAAAAAAGACGGTTAGTGGAGACTGTGCGGCGACTACAGAAAACTAAATTCTTTAACCATTCATGACCAATATCCAATTCCGCATGTGCAAGATTTCGCTCATCTCCTAGCGGGCAAGAAAATTTTCAGTACAATAGATTTAGTTCGAGCTTACCACCAAATACCTGTTGAACCCGAACATGTTCCGAAAACTGCAATCACCACTCCATTTGGGCTCTTCGAGTTTACCCAAATGCCTTTCGGTCTAAGAAATGCTGCACAAACATTCCAACGTTTCATCAATGATATCCTCCATGATTTGGAATTTTGCTTTCCATACATAGACGATATTTTAATCGCATCGGTCGATGAGGAAGAGCACAAGACCCACCTAAAAATTATTTTCAATCGCCTTCAGCAAAAAGGTCTAAAAATTAATTTACAAAAATGCACCTTCGGCGAACCAGTGGTAACTTTCCTAGGCTACCAAGTTACAGGTCAGGGAACCCGGCCACTGCCAGAGAAAGTAGAAGCAATTTCAGAGTTCAAGCGCCCGGAAATGGTCAAACAACTCAGACGTTTTTTAGGCATGGTAAACTACTTCCGGAGATTCATGCCGCAAGCAGCGACCACCCAAAGCGAGCTAAACAAATATCCACAACTCGCAAGAACAACGGCGTACCATCCACAATCGAATGGAAAAATCGAGCGCTGGCACCGCACATTGAAAAGCGCAATTCGCGCGCATGCCACCGAACGCTGGGTGGAGATTTTACCAACCATTCTGTTAGGACTCCGCAATGTAACACGGCAGGACGCTTCAGCATCACCTGCAGAGATGTTATACGGCACCACTCTTAGACTACCAGGAGAGTTCTTTGAACCCACTGTAGTCGACAGGGATCCTGCACCAGCAGTCGAACACCTACGACAAACATTGCGAGATCTTAAAGCAACACCAACGGTACACAACAATACAAACAAATATTTTGTCGCTCCTAAGCTATTGGACTGCACCCATGTCTTTATACGTCAAGACTCAGTACGAAGACCCCTGCAGCCGCCATACGAAGGACCATTCAAAGTACTCGCGCGGAAGGACAAGTATTTCACCGTCAACAACAACGGCAAACATGTAAACATTTCCATAGACAGATTGAAACCTGCATACTTGCTACAAGACGATCCAATTATCCACGACCATACGTACACTAGACCAGCAGCAACCTCAAACATACAACCAGCTGGGAACAAATCACGACGAGTGACTTTCAATGTATAGTGTATAATTCAAAAATACCTTTAATAACCTGTAAATAATCAACTTGTACATAACTGTAAAAATTTAGCATGTAACAATATAAACAAACACATCGTGACTAGGTCACTGGGGGGAGGTACTGTAGAGACCTGATTTAGTTCTTGACTAAACATCCCTATAGTACCGACTACCCACACGCGATGGCGCTGACTAACTTCCGTTAGCGCCCCTAGATAACGTGAGGGTAGCCAGTCTTCCGGCAACTACGAACCAGTAACCCTCGGTGTCTGTGCAATTCATAAATACATCATCAAATCTCAAAGTGCTTTATTTTCGTTCCTCGTAACATCAACGCTACAACATCGTTGTTAAGTTGCATTTACGTTTTCATAATGTTAATTATAAATATTCTTTAGTTGTTTTGTAAATTGCTTATGAAATTAGGACTTAATATTTATGATAAAAAATTTTTAATACGATTTTGTATGTTTTTTACATTACACTAAACATTTTATTTTTCAAACAAATATTTTATTTTATTTATAATTTTATGTGTTGTGTGGGAGTTTAAACAGTTTAGTCGCTAGATAATAAAAAGAAACAAACAGTTATGAAAAAGCAAGTTGTCAAGAAATGAGCAAGAGATGAAAGTAAATGGAATAGAAATGTTGCTAAGAAAAGGAAAGCTGAAGTAAAATCTTACACTGGCATTAAAAACAAAAGGTGAAAGGAAAACTGGCAAAAACTGTAACTGTAAATTTAATTGTTTCAAAAAAATAAACGACACTGCTAAGCAACATATTTTGACAATTTTTAATAATATTGCTAACAAAGAGAAACAGGACATATTTCTAGGAGGACAAATAGTTATAAAAAAAGGTTGCCAGATCTATACTTAAGTTGGGTGACGCGCGAAAACGTTCTTGTTCCTGTGAATATAGTATACAAATCGGCACAACTTTAAACAGGGTTTGTAGAAATGCTTTTTATTCATTATATGGCGTTAGTAAGAAAAGAGTAGAACTTATTATCAAACACTTGAAAAATAACATTCCGGCACCCAAAGACATGCGTGGAAAACACCAATCACCCTAACATGATACGTGAGGATGCAATACATCAAATTGATTCGCATATACAGTCATTTCCAAAAAGATCGTCGCACTATAACTGTACTAAAAATGAAAATTAGTTTTATTTGTCACCTGAACTAAATATGCAAAAAATGCATAGGCTTTATCTTCAAAAGTACGAACCCGATATATACGTTGCCATTCAGAACGATAAAAAAGTAAAGCCTCAAGTTAAACCCGGCGCACCCGAGGATTGAAACGTGATTGAAAACTAGCATGCATACGACTATTTTTGTCGGCACTTTGTTTCAAATTATAACTACTTATTTGGAAAACCACGGTCGGACACTTGCCAGACTTGTGACAGACTGGACAACCTCATATCAGCGGAAAATAATAAAGAAGTAAAAGGAAATCTAATAACTGAAAAACAGGTGCATGAGAAAAAAGCAAATTATTTTTACACAAAAAACTGCAGAAATTTCGGAGAACAGAGATGAGATGGAGCTGTTAGCTTTTGATTATTAACAGTAAGCTTTTTACATTATTTTCTTGAACATTTTGTAGCATCAACAGTGACAAAATTATACCTATGTTCTGATAAATGCAGCTCACAAAATAAAAACCAAGTCTTGGCCCAGCATCTTTACACACTTGCAAATACTGATAGATTTGCTAAAATTATACACAGATATCCAGAACCAGGACATAGTTTTCTGCCTTGTGATCGGAGCTTCGGATTGATCGAAAAGGAGAAAAGGAAACGGGAAAGGATCGTGTTGCCAGAAGAATGGGTTGCACTGGTAAAAACTACATGCCGCAAATTTATAGTGGTTCCAGTTTCCCAAGAAATGATTCTGAACTTCAGTGGTCATTTCAACGGGACTTAAAAAGTGCGTGTCGAATCAAAGAAAACAAAAATTTGGTATATCTTCTTGTCGTGTCATGGAGTACACAGCAAAAGGCGTGGAATGCAGCAGTTCGGCCAGTGCCTTACTTAAGGACTTGTTTACCCTTCAGAAATATGGCGTAACGTTGACTTAACCCTCATCTACATTACTCCTCTACTCTGGACCGTTGCGACTTAAGTGCTCCAAATACTTACATGTGAAAGAACTTGCAACAAAATATGTGCTTTCTGACTGTATGTGGTTTTATGACCGGCTGAAGTGTCAAGGAAAAAAAGAACCTACTCAGCCAGAAGAAGGTAGCTTTACAGATGATTAATTTATGCTTATTTATTACTTTTGATAACATTGTTAATAAATCGCATTGAAATTATTTTGTGTTTGATATTGTTTTACTCTCCGGTGCAAAAAGGAGGCAGCTCCAACGTTTTATTTTTGATATTGTTATCCAATCAAATTTCCAAGAAGCGTATTTTTCTGAGTATATTATGTATTAAGTACTAGAGTTTAACCCTCCATATGAATAAAACATATAAATTAAAAAAATTCATAGTAAAACAGTTTTTTGCTTCTCCTTTTTGCACCGGTGTCTTCAATTGTCACTGAACGTTAAAATATGTGTTACTAAGACAGCATTCATATCGTTGAATCAGCCAAAACACCTTTTCGATAATTCTACGTTGCCAAGAAAAATTATCGCTTACACTACAAACCAACCAAAATGCTTGATCATTATTTGTCGAATTTATGATGCGTTGTATAATTTGTTACAATATAATTATTGGTATGATTATTATCGATGACATGAGTGAAATTGAGCGTTCCACGAAATTCCACGAATTCGAAGGACGAGTGGAATGTCCAGCTTCAATTTCACAAATTTAATATCCTCGATAATTAATCATACCACGTGCTATATTCGATGAGACAATGAAATAAAATAGTTATACTGTCTAATTAATTTATTAATTTATTTACTATCACTCCCGTGAATTGGCGCCTTCGAGATTCCTTGTTAATTACGGTGTTTTTTTGGAACGGCCTTCTTCACGATTTCCCTACTTCCAGTGTTTGGTGCTTCTCCCCACCGACTAAAAGCCATTTTAATTGGAAAAGCTGAATAAATGAGACAGTCATAATTTCTAACATGCAACGTGGATTAATTTTCACTTATTAGTAACAAAAAATTTTTCTGTTAGCAATTTGAAGAATTCTTTCATACAGCAAGGGCCAATATCGATCATTTTAAAAGAACTGGACGTTTCGAAATTCCACAAGGCATGCCTGATGTAGATTTTTCCAATACTTTTAAAAAGCGATTAACAGTTTTGATGTCACCTCCAGTAAAACGGGTTCCCCGAGGAGAAAGACAGAAAATTAAAACAGAAAAAGTTGATACTGATATTAAAAATGTTAAAATGGAGAAGGTCGAATCTATCCAAAATCTGAATCCAAAAATTAAACAGGAACCCGTTCCCAAACTTGCAACTGGTGAGTTTACTAGGTTGACCAGAAGCTGTGCAAAACGTTTAACTGAGCAACAAAAAGACGATGAATGTGTTATCCTGGAACCATATATTGAAACTGTTGATGTAAGTGATAGCATTGATAATTTGAGTCTCCATTATCAAGGAAATGAACAGGCTGGGTCTAGCAACTCAAATCTCAAAGAAGTAGGCGAAAGTGCACAAGGCATGAGACTCACAAGATCAATGTTGCGCAAACAGAGAGAACAACAAGTAACTGACGAACAAAAGATTAAGGTAAGCAACCACAATGTTTTATTTAATCAATCAACGTTTATAAAAATTATAAATTTAATTGTTTAATTCAAAATTATTACTAATTGTTAAGATTTGCATTTTTGTGTAGAATGTAAAACCTACTATATCAACAACAACACCACCTACTATTCCCAAATTTGTAACTGAAATGGAACACACTAAAATAAAACCTCCGATGACGTCTTCATCCGTTAAAAAAAACATTAACATTAAGAAAGCCACGGTAGCGACGGTTCCTGTTGTGACCAAAGGTTTATCACACTTGAAAGAATCGACGCAAAAAGAAAAGGACGAAAAATTGAAAAATATTCAAGAGAAGCTAATTAAAACTGAACAGTTCCGACCAGTGTTGTTAAAACAAACAACAATAAAGAAAACCGTAAAAGATAGGCAGCCGAAATTTGGAAAAGATCAGTTAGAAGAAATTATTGAAATTAATGAAGAACGAGCTCTAGCGGATGAAACATTTGTACTGGAACCTCATCAGGGAAGTGTTAAACCAGTTTATTTGACCCAACCGCTACCGTTATTGCCGACACCTGACTGCTATGATTCCGATGATGAAAGAGGATGCCACCTAAAGTGTATTTTTCCTAGTTGGGTCAGGGGTAAGCATTAATTATAACTTTTCTTTAAATTGCGAGTATTGAAACTACAGTTTTGCCAATCACATGTCACTATTTGAGGAAGGAACACGAAATTACAGCGACTATTTCACGCATATGGTACATCAGACAATCACCATCCTCTGCCAGTAAAAGATTATCGTGATAAACCTAGCTGATATTTTGCTTATGCGTGGAATAGTTTTGCCAAATACAATTTGTGGGATGAATAATTTTTATATTTAGCAAACGCAATTACCGTATATCCCAGTGTATAACACGCACTTTTAAGATTTTAAAAAAATCGGTCAAGAGCGAGTCAGGCTCTCACAATTAGGGTTCCGTACTAAAAGACCAATTATCCCGTAACTATTACATTGTCGAAAAAATACGCAGTTTTCCTGTAATCTATGGCTTAATATCTACTAACCCCATTAAAATCAAAATTTTAGCTTCGAAAACCTAGAAGAACGGGGGGAGGGGGCGGTCATTGTTTGTACATTTTTAGCTATATCATTAAGACCACTGAACTTAAAATTGTAAAAAAAATAATTTTAGAATCCTTACAGTTAGCTCTTTTAAATTATATCCCACACGATATGTTAATTTAAACTTTTATTTTATTGGTACCAAATTAAGCCCCCATATTAATCTGAAATTTTTTTTATCCAGTTATTGGCGAGCGATATATGAGCCGGTGAGAGGAAAAGTGGTATAAGTCAAAAATTGTCGATTTTGAGGTATAGGACTTTTCCAGTTCCTTACGTTGAAAACTAATAACTGACCAAGTGATTTAAGTGTAGTTCAACTATTTTTGGAAAGAAAACATCGTCGGTGCGGGGTCGAAACCTCATAATTTATGGGAAACTGAAACGCAAAACTCAACTTTTCCCAAAAAAAATATGACTTATACCACTTTTCCTCTCACCGCCCGGTTCGTATGTCCGCATCATCATTATGCCAAATTTCAAGTTTCCACGTTACTTAGTTTCGAGAAAAAGTAGCAGTCAGTGTAATTTTAATGCTATTGGTCGATTTGAAATTTTTTCTCATTATGATTGACTGACAGGACTGTTGAAAAAATAATCACTAGTAATACCACTAGAGGTTAAATTATTTCCGGATTTTAATTTAACGTCGAGTGGTATTCGGTAAGAAAATTTTGCACCTTTTTGCAATTTAATTTATGTATTGACATATTATCTATAAACGTCACTCAACGCTATAAATAATACGATATTTTGATTGCAAGTTTATGGGAAGCGTTGAATGGCATTTAATGTCAAATGGCATCGTTTATTCTGGTTACATGTACTTAATGTAAGTATTAGTGACAGTAATTATGACGTCAAAAAATTTCCACTAAAATTCACTCCAGGGTCCTACCCAATCGGAAACAATTTCCGAAAAAATACTTGCGTTGCCTTGGTAGCGGTTCAAAAGAAAGGCTTCTGATTGGTTGAACAGGCTGGTGCAAAATTTTCATTAGTAATACAACGAGTGCATTCCATGTTATCGATAATTTTGCTTAGGTTACTCTTGAATGCGTGTTAGGTATGAAAACTGCACGAGTGCGGTTTTCTTCTTAACATGCATGAAAGATTAATCTATGCAAAATTATCTGAGGACATGGAATGCACGAGAGGCATTTTGAAGATAATTGCACAAGAAAATAACAAAATTGTCCATTTACAAAGTAAGCTGATGACAAGAAAAAAATTTGACGTTTCAACGAAGCACATCCATAAAATGAGTGCGGGGTTGTTTTAGCAAGCAAAATACAACTTGTAATGTCTGAACTGGTTGATAAACGAAGATGCCATTCCTCAGAAGACCAAGAGCCCGGGAAAATATATTTGGCGACAGTTTGAAACGTTTTAGAAAAAGCTGTCAAAATGACAACCTGTAAATCGACAACGCAAAATCGATAATTCACCAGTAGCCATAGTCAGGCGAAAATTATTGCTGTAATTCGATACCGATTGGTAGCCGTAGTCAGGCGAAAATTATCGCGGTAATTCGATACCGATTGGTTTATTTTTCGAAATTCAACAAATATTATTGGTTGACAAACGTCATATGACGTTTGTGTGAAATTATCGTATATAATACAACTAGTGGTAGGAATCTTGCCGGTAATAATTTTTGTCAGTCAGATCACGAATAGATGTTGTGACGAAAATCGCCACGAGTGCTTTAGCACTCGTGGCGATTTTCTAAAGACAACAACTATGAGTATTACTGACTGACAAAAATTACCAAAAGATTCCTACCACGTGTTGTATTCAGCAAGACAATCCAAAGAAAATGATGGAAATTGGAGGTTTGGAAATGCAGTAGTTCATGAAATGTCACCACGGCAACAGTATTATCGCTGTAATCATCTACTCCTTAGTATGGAAATATTGCCAGTGTAATCAGTCCTAAGTGGCTCAAATTCAAAAAATTGACTGTTTTTATTGGTTGTTAGATTTTGAGTTGGATTGTCAATTCAATTTTGTTGGTAATGCCGAAAATTTTAAATAATGCCAACTTTCCTCGTCAAAGAATGTATTGTTTTTTACATTTTAAATTGGCACATGAACAAATGGGGTTACGAAATGACGTTGGCAATATTTCAAATTGTCGGCATTGCCAACACAATCCTAGTCAGAAACTTAAACGGTAACTAAAAAACAGGCCCTTAAATATGAATAATGTGTTTTTGTTATGGCATTAAAATTCCTTTATTTGCGGTGGCCGTAAATAATGCGAATTCTTTTAAATAGTGTTAACAAGTAATAAAATTGTCAACACTTTTCTCTGAATTAGCGCTTGACATGATTTTTTCGCCGCAAAAGATTGAAATTTCCGAGAATCACTTTAATTTTTATCAACAGGTCGTAAATTGTTTTTTTTTGTGAAAACTACTGAACTTGAACTTTGTTCACTTTTAAATTTGAATTAGAGAAAAATTACGAAACAAACGGTAGAAACGTGCAAAGATTCTGTTAGGTCAACCATTAAGATCAACGGCAGTGCCTCACGAACGACGAGGACCTTTAGGACGTTGTTATGAATGTGGTCGAGTTAGGAATAAATCTGCATGTACAGGGTGAGTTAAGTTTTACGGCCCGTGGCAAAATAGGCCTTTAAAATAATTTGTCAATTCTCATAAATTGCATGAGTATTTTTTTATTATTAAGGTACATAGAAACCAAGAAAAAATCTTCTTTTTTTAATCAAGTAAAATTTTGGCTTTCTTTCAATTAATAATTGTTCAATTTATTCGTTTTTTTTATGTACGAACAGTAAAATATTTTCACACAATTTAGTGTAATTGAAATAATTTTAGTAATTTGCGTTCATTAAATAAAGCCATTTCCGTATTAGAGGGTATTTTTTTAAATGATTTACAACATAAGCTGACCAATTCACCTAACAATGGTATTGGTTTTGGGTACTTGACTGATTATTTATGACAGTCATAAACTTAAGTTAAAAAGTGCAACGTTACATTTTACAGGACCGGAATAAGGGTCTTCGCTATTTCTTTAAAAGTAGTGGCCAGGTAAACACGCATAATATGCATTATTGGGCGACAGAAAATCCACACTGGTTGCGTGAAAAAGTGACGCAAAATCGTTGGTCAATAAACGTTTGGGGTGCAGTTATCGGTAGTCGGGTCATAGGCCCCTATTTCTTTGAAAGGCATTTAAATGGAGCTACCTACGTAGATTTCCTACAAAAACGCCTTGAAGAATTAAATAATTTAAATTTGGCAGCTAGGGTCCACATCAGTTTCCGAAGACGCATTCGTAAATGCATTGAACAAGAGGGACATCACTTTGAGCATCTTTTATAAAATAAACCTAATATTTACCTATTAAAAGCTTATTTTATTTTTCTCACCAATTCCAGAATACGGGTCTGGCAACAAGTAAGACGCCGTGTCCTTCAGTTTTATGGGTCGATCATCAAGTATTGTTACGTGGTAGACCGTATTATCCATTGTTGGAAAGTCATAAATAAAAGTATTTTTCGTGCTTTATGTTAAATTTGATTTAACTCAAAAGGCAATAATTTTTTAACGAATTAAATTGCAATTAACAATGCTACGAATAATTTGACAAATTTTAAAATAAAAAACCAAACATGGAAATTTTACCCGAAACTCTTTGTTTTACTTTTTCGGCTTCAAATAAAAATGATTTGGAAACTTGTAGCACTAATCGAAAGTGTAAACTTCAACTGATGTAACATGTAAATTGCATACTTTCCCCTCAATATTTAATAGGTATTATGGCCGGGGCGGTAAAACTTAACTCACCCTGTACATAATTATAAGTCAATGACTTTGAAATCGTATTAGATGAAATACATTTTTCAAAAAAGAAAGACTTTTTTGAACTGGGTAAAAAGCGCGTAATTTAATCAAATTGAGCTGTCACATTCTTAATACTTGTCAGATTTATACTCTTTTAGTTGATACCCAACAAATTACCGTATATTATTCGATAAAGGTCCTTATGGTATTACTACAGATAATATTTTTGCAGAAAAGGACGTAGTGTTGAATTATAAGAATTCCGATAATACCTATATTGGTATGGCATTATTTCCTGATGCCGAACAGACCCCAGATTTGCGAGAATTGTTCAGTGTGGTTGATTCCCATAAACTCAAGAGAACTTCTAGTGCTCATTGGAACGATCCACCACACAGACCTAAATAAAACGTGTTGTATTCTTCGATTTTCGTTAGTTGTTAGTTAGTTTATTTGTAAGAATGATTAATAGCACGGGGCATCTGAATTATTGTTGAAGCAGAATTTTTGCAAACCAAAAAACGTAAATAATATGAATAAGTAGGTAAAATAATTGGCTCATTTTTAATTTTACGTCCTTCCCAGGATTTCAATAAAAGATTTTTATAAAAATTTTCTTGCTGAATTTGCTTTTACAAACTTGTTGATTACTAAATACCCGAATCTAACAAACTGTACAGATTACATTTTTCATTTCATTTTAACAATTCCCAGCTATTAATTTTAATTTTAAAAATTTAACAATTTGTAAGAACCGACAATTTATCAAATTTTATACCTCATTCTACCCACTTGCATTTGTATTCACTCTGTATAACCACGTAATAAAAAATATTAAATAAGATCAAATCGACAATTTCATGTATTTGTATTTTTAAGAATTTTGATATAGCTATTTTATGATTAAGTTGATATATAAAAGCCAAGATTAATAATTTATTTTCTAATATTGGACAGACTACAGATTTGCAAAAATTATTTAAATTGTTTGATTCTTGAATTTTATTTAGCTACATAATTAGTTAGTAATGCAATAATACTCTGGTAAACTGAATGCAATTATAAGAATGTTAATATATGTACTACCTATTTTCGTGATAAATATAATATACTTACACTTTATTTTCTGATTGATTGCATAAACCTTTCCATCAATCACGAAAACACGCTGCAACAGGGAGATTAGAATTCTATAGTTTACTGTAGGTTCTCGATTTAGCTCTATCTTTATTCAAATAAAGCTTTTGATAAAATTCCCATTTTATTAATTCAAATGGAATTTTAACAAAATATTGAATTGCATATATTCAAAGACACCATCAAAAATTAACGCGCTAAATGCGTATTTTGCCCCCGCGAGATACTTTGTCAACCAACCAAAATCCAGAGATCAAAATCATTGCAAGCCACTCAATAGCGCCTTCCTGATCTAAGGTTTGAATATTTTATGTTGGTAATTACGATTTCAAAACTACCGGGGTGGCAGCGCTGCATGTCATTCATTTATCAAACGAGAAGGTTGTCAAAATGGATGGCGGTAAAAGTAAAGATGATATTACTTCACTGGAAGCATTAGAAACTTTTATAAAAAATACTAATAACACAAAAAATGCCGTTTACTTGTCAAGTATCCCTGAGGTTTGTAAAAATAGTCCATGCATTTTGGGGATAGATGAGGCCGGTAGAGGACCTGTTTTAGGTTAGTTTTTTTATTTATATATTCAAATAAAAAAAATACAACGATTGCAATTTACAGGACCCATGGTGTATGGCCTTGCTTTCTGCCCTGTAAACAGCATTTCGTTATTAGACCAATTAGAATGTGCTGATTCTAAAGCTTTAACCGAAGAAAAACGTGATGACATATTTTCAAAGATTTGTACTTCGTCCAAGTTTTTGGGATGGGCCGTGGAAGTTATTTCTCCGAACACAATATCAAATAGTATGCTTAGTAGAAAAAAGCATTCATTAAATGCAGTTTCAATGGATTCTGCTATTTTATTGATTAGAAAAGTGGCAGAAGCCGGTGTAAATATTTCTCATATATTTGTTGATACCGTAGGCAATCCTGAGAAATATCAAACTTATTTAACAAGTTTATTTCCTGATTATAAAATAACTGTTGCTAAAAAGGCTGATTCTACATATTCGATTGTATCTGCTGCAAGTATTTGTGCCAAAGTCACCAGAGATCATGCCCTTAAAGTCTGGATGTTTCCCGAAGGGTTGAATGTTACACAGAAGGATTTCGGAAGTGGATATCCTGGAGGTATTTTGAATAGCAATTGCGTAAACTTTTAATTATTTATTTGTATTGCAGATCCGGTAACTAAAAAATTTTTAAGTCACAATTGCGATCCTGTGTTTGGGTATCCCCAACTTGTTCGCTTCAGTTGGTCAACATCTGAGAATGCTTTAGAAAAAAACGTTTACCATGTTGATTGGGAAGCAGCTGAAGAAGAAAATCCTAGTCAAGCAGCTAAAGTTCCAATTACAGCTTTTTTTAAATCATCAAAAACTTCTGATAAACCCCGGCATGATTTTTTTCATCAAAGGTGTTTGAAAATTTGCACTGAATTTTAATCATGTAAGAAAACAAAAACAGTTTAAGAATATATTTAGATTTAAGACTATGTAAATATTTTGTATTTTAATGTCGGGAACGTCTTCAATCTCAATATTTCTAATTCTGTTTGCGACACAAGAATTTCACTATGGTTGTCTTGAATTTGTTTTATCAATTTAGCTCGTTTTAGCAAAGTGGTCATTCTGTAATTTTTCAAATGAAGAAAATAAATTATCCATTTTTAAGATTACCTGATTTTTATAATATCCTTTTCTCTTTTTTCTAAAGCATCGTCTTTTTCCAATTTATATTCGCAAACATCCACATTCACGTTTATTATTTGTTTATCTAAAATTTCGTTTTCTCTTTTTATACAGTTAATTCTCTGCTGCAATTCTTTAACTTTTGCTTTTCTATCCTCAATCATTCTTTCATAGGAGGCTTTAACCATTTCCACTTCTCGTTCGAAAGATAATCCTTTATCTGGTGATTCACCCCTAGCTCGGCTTTTTAGGTAAGCCTGTATTTCTTTGGTAACCTTGCAAAAATATTTTTTAACATATAATTAGTTCTAGATGATTAAGAAGGAATTACTTTTACGCCTTCTATGTAATGGACGTAAGTGATAAGATCTGTAATGCGCATTTTTAATTGTTGATGCTCCCATTCCATTATTAAAATACCTCTGCGGAAATTCATTGCATCTCTCATTGCCTTTAATTTTCTATTGCCACTTTTCTAAATAAATCATACACATTTTAATCCATTAATTACTAGAACTAGAAATAATTAAAGATTTGCTTAAACAAAGGTTTTCTTTGCAGATGCAATTTTTTTAACTATTAACAAATTGTCATATAACAATTCTAATTTTAATACCTTTGGGTCATTAAAATCATCATAAATTTCTAGTAAAATCAGGTAGAATATTTAAAAAGAGTTAAAAAACTTTCATAATTAAAGAATCTTTGTTCAACTTGATGCTGGTACGGTTTAATGCATCAATCAATAGATGATAGATAAATTTATACCACAATAATTTTGTTGATGTCTTCAACTTCCTTTCTGGGAATCATCAGTGCTTCATCAAAATCTTCGATTTTTCCGGTGGTTGGCAGTTCAACAAATCCTTCTCGAAGAACAAGCTGCAGCTGAACATCCTGCATGTAATGCAATTTTTGGTTTCTGATCTGGTCAAGTTTACTCATCAATTTCGTATGTGCTTCCTTATTATGAGCCAAGACTTTTTGGAAACCAGCTATTGTGCTTTCTGCCTCCAAAATTTCCATAGTTGCAGCTTTAATCTGAATCTCATTAAAGCTAGTTAATCCTTCTTTCACCAAATTACCTTTAGCTCATTTTCTATCTTCAGTCGCCTGTGTCTGCAAACCACGGCATAAACATTTTCATCGACCGCGCTCGGGACACCAATGTATGAATCGAGCGAATCCATCGCTCGTAAGAAGTCGATGCATTCCTGGCTCAAAATTATAGATTGTTCGTGGGTTATCACACATCGGGACACCTCTATCATCATTGTGATCGACGTGACTGTACGGACGTTAGTCTTTGGCCGTTTTCTACAAAGAGTGTTAAAATAAATAGGAATCGCAGGAAAGAAACGAACTTGTATAATTTTAAAGTTAGTTCTTGCACAACAGGATTGGCCTCCAAAAAATCCTTTTTGAAGCCTCGTTCCAGAACCTTTTCTTTTGCTTGAAGCACGTCAAGGTAATTGCGACATTCCACGAGGGCTTCATAAAGTGAAGTGATCAGTTTATGTGTGACCTCTATTTCCTTTTCATTATTAATTATAGCTTTTCTAAAAATAATATTTGAAATCGTTAAATAAAATTGTGGCAATTATACTTTGCATTGTCTTCCTTTTCATTTTTCACTATTCTCTTGTGATTGATTAGTCTCATCCTGTTAATTTTCAATTTTTCTTGATTGATGGCGGAATCGATTTTGATTTTCAATAATAACAGATCTGCTAAGCGGATGTTAAATTTACGAATCGATTCCCGCACCACGTTTCCCAATTTTCCGTATTCGTTTTCCAACATTTTTTTGTACCGTTCTCGCTCGCTGATGAGGAACTTGACTTTTTCTTCGTAATCTCTTACGTTGCGGAGGTCTTCTTCGTTGAAAGTTTCTGGCTCTTTCTCTAACTGAACATAACTTTCATTAAAAAGATCTACACGTTTTTAATATTATATACCATGCATTTGGGTTTGGGGACGTCTTTTTTCAACTCGTCTTCCCATCTTATTTCCAATACACCATTCATCATGGCCATCAATGCACGCTCTCGAAAATCATCAGCTAGCAATAATAGTCTAATCCGTTCCGCTTCTGCTGCTTGTGCATCTAAAATTGCTTGCTCGCTGGGAGAAATGTAAGGCGTTATCCCGACCTAAAATCAATAAATGTAAGACTTGGGAAATTTGATAACCATAATGTCACCTCTTTATTATCAACTTTTGCCAGTAATTCTGGATTCTCAACTAATAACCATTCTGGATCATTTACTATAATATCAAGTTTATCCACTGAAAAATAATTAATTTCTGAAATGATGTGTCTCAATCGTGAATTTCTTTCAACCACGTTATTCATTTCCCGAGTTTTTTGAGACAACATGTCTTCGAACTGCTTATTAAAGTGTTCTTTTAATTTATAATTTTCATTCTGAAATTTTTAAAATTAAATAATGTGATTTTATGAAGGAATGAGGTACCGCCGATAGCAAAGATTGAAGTTGGAGCTGGTAAAAAGTTTGAATTTGCCCTTGGGTGTAATGCCCGGGTTCTAACGTGACAAAAATGTGGGCAAGTGATCCACAAAAAGCTGTTAGAGTTTCTTCATCGGGTAGATCTCCGACCGAACTCTCCTCTTCTTTCATAGCTTCTATGATATTAACGGCAGGCTCTTCTTCCATCAGTTTCGGACATTCACCAAGTTGTAGTTTTAATTCACTGAAATGTAATAAAAAATTATTTTTTTTGATATCGTTAAATTAGAAATGAACGTTGCCTGTTCGTTTTAGGAATCCATGGCATAAACGTATCTTCTTTTGCCATCAACTCTTCAATTTTGCGATATTCAATAATGCATCGAATAAGTTCCTGTTCTACCCCATCAATAGGCAACAGGCAGTAATTCTCAACATCAAACGATGCAAATACAGCACATATTTTTTTTCCTGGTGTGCTCATTTTGACCCAAAACAATTCCTTCAACCAATCAGTAACTTTATCCTGGCCCAAAATTAAATCTTCCAGATAAACTTTTGTCTCTTGGCACTCAAGTTTCGATTCCAAAATCCTTTCAGCTTTCAAACCTTCGTCCAGGTTAAATTCTTGCATATCAAGATATTCGTTTTCAGGTCCTTCCAAATTTTTAGTCAGAAGTCGCTGTAATTCTTGTTGGATAAGTTCGAACTCGGCCAAAATTTTATTCCGCTCCAGCAAGCATTCTTCTTGTTCTAAATCTCGATTTTTGATTGCCTCAACTTCCAACCAAGTTTTGTCGGCCAAATCGCCTGTTGGCATGAAACCGATCGTTTTTCTGTGGAACATTAACGTGCAACGAGAAGTGGTGAGTAGCGAACGTAGTTCCTCCTTATGCTCTTCTTCGCCCATTTCTGATTTTATTAATTGAGTGCAAACTAACGTATTATCGCGGCCTAATGAAATGACGTGCTTCGCTAAAGGATCGACATAGGCTTTTACAGCCCCTCCGTCCATCCTGTGATGTGGCATAACGATCCCAAAATCAGTTTTGAAATCTAATGACCTAATGATGACCAAACCATCGAAAGCACAAGTGACCACGTAATTTTTATCTATCCGTAAATGCAACTTATTCATTTGATGGCCTGTATTAATCGTTTTCAATACCCTTGCAACAGCGTCCTGAAAAATGTATTATCAATCGAGAATTTTCGTGAATCTTTTACTTACGGCTCTTTTAGTTTCAATTTCGTGGATGTATTTTGAGTTTAAAGGTATGGCATAAAATACCCTATCTCTGTTATATTTGGTTGTTGCGCAAAGTTCAGAGTACAAGGCATCGGGATCTTCGAAATAATATTCTTTGCGATCGGCCTTGGCTTTTCCTTTGATTATGCAGAATCTCACGATGCAATTCCCTGCGATGAAGTAGGGCGAGGTGACGCATAGTGCAAACAGGCGGAGGCAAGTTCTCGAAGCCACCAATATGTAATCCGCTATTTGAACGTTGGCATCAACACAAGCCAACACTTGCATTTTAGTTCCGGGGACTCCCTGATTTCAGTTAGTTGAGTTGACTTAATCTCAAAAAAAATTGACTTACTTCAATGACAAAAAATTGTCCAACATTCATATCCGCTGTGACGATTAACTTTCCAATTTCAGTGAAGTAAACTTGGGACAATGGGTTTTTCGTTAGTCGAAATGAAGTCATTGAAGTTAGTTTGTTTGGATTGTAAGCAGAAACTAGTTCCAGTAAGCCATGGGAATAAGCCAGACCCACATAAGGATATTCAGGATTTTCAGTCATGGCTAAAGCTTTTCCTTGCAGTGGCATTATATCAACCTACCAAGAAATGAGATTATATTTGATATTTTAATTTTTTTCACTACCAATTTTCCAGTTGCCATGTCCCAGGACGCCAGTTCGTTACCGTGTGATAAAGTGACTATGAATTCACCAGTTGGGTAAATTAAGCAAATATCGTTGAAATAACTTTCGTTCACTTTAATGGGTTCGAAAATATTTTCAGTGCTGATGTATTCGACAATATTTCCTTTTTCTGTAAGGGCTATTAAATGATCTTTAGGACTGGATATCAGTTGTACAATTGCCTCCGAATGAACGCACCACCAATCACAGAGCCAGGTTCCACTTTTCCTGTAATGCTAACAAAACACAGGTTCTTACTCAAGAAATGAAGTTATTATTTTAAAAAATTACCCTGACTTCTTCATCAGGCCCCGCAATTATTATACCCGCTTTGTACCAACTAAATGTGGTCTTTTTAGAACCCGTTCCCAAACATTTTATGACACACTCTAAAGTATTGTCTGGACGTACCTAAAAACAAATTATTAGTAAGTAAGTGTTGGTGGTTAAATTAACTTACCATGTGGGCATTGCCCAAACTATCCAAAATAAAAAGTGAGCCCTCGCTCGTCCACAAAACCGATGTGAAGCTTGGAGTATTACTTTCAACCTTTATTCTATGTTTTGTCAAAATGCATTTTGTGCCGCATTTTCCTACATCCCAAATATTCACAAGGCTTTTTTCAACACTTAATTGGGCAATGAAAACTGGGTTACCTGCATTGCACCTAAAATTCAACTTAATCAAACACGAAGCTTTTAATAATTTTTGAGACCTTAATATTTGTTCGGAACAAAATATATCTGTTTCTATCGAAGCTATTTTGGTTCCATTTCTCCAATTCCACACAATCAGATTAAAAAATGGCAATTCTCCCAATGAAAGAAGAGCGGAAGTTTCGGAGAAAGTAAGCGCTTTGTAACCTTCTGGACAACCGTCTGTTAGGAGGGAAAAAATTAATTGTAATGAGTATAAATACAACAGATTGATTACCCAACAAGTTGAAGATTGTGTGAAATTCTGGATAACTGTATATGAAAATGCTTGGATTTGAACATTTCTCGGCGAACGCAAACATCGGTATCGATTGGTGTCCTGTAAAGCACTTAACACCTTCTCCATCGCTGGTGTTGTCGGCTCTGAATAATTTTTCTTCATGATTTAAGAGATTTATAAATATGAAGTGACATCCTTGGGCAATACACACGGCATCCCTACCAACGAATTTGATGGAGTGGATATCACCAAGTTTAACCCACCTAAAACAAAATTTTACTTCAAGAATATTGTAAAATGTATTTGAGACTTTGTAATGTTCTCGGTGTATCTCATGCTTGGCGAATTGTCATATAAATGTGTCACAATGAAGTTTCCTATCGAATGTGATGGCTGGATGTATTGATCAAACTGTTACAGGGTGGTTTGATAAATTATAGATTTGTTTGAAATAAAAAATTGCGTTTTATTTTATTTACTGCAACATCTACAAACCACTAAACCATTAAATTTAATAATTCAAATATGCAACTGGATTTAATTCATTTCTTCATCATTTTCAGCCTTTTCACTGTTATTTGGAGATGGAGTTGGACTTTTCTCTCCGACTGGTTTTGTCATGCTTTTAAATTTAAAATAAAATTTCAGTTCTTTCATTAATTCTGCCTTAAAGGAAGTTTTATCTTTGTGCGACTTTTTTACGACGAAAATAAGCAATTCGACGACAACCAAAACGGTCGCTATTGCTATTCCAGCCACTGATACGACAAATACTCCCTGAACGTTACGTAAATTCAATGGTGGAGCTTCCTGAGACGTAGGTGCGTTCTGAAATTAATAGCATGAAAATAAATCAAAACCAGATTGATTAAATACCGAGCATTGTCCTCCACCACGCCGTTCTTCCCACCACTTCCTCTTTAAGTCTGCAATTTTTCCAGATTCCAATAATTTGAGTAATGCAGTGTTGAGTGTATTCCTATAAGTTGAGTCTGCAAGAAAATCATTCAGTATTTATTGATGTTTTTGAAACGTAATTACTTTTTCTCATGGCAATTCCGTAGCCCTTTTCATCTAATTTCTGCCCCACTTGCATTAAACTACACTCCCTTTGAATTTCGTATTCAATTGAAGTGGACTCCATGAAAAATGCATATTTTTCGTTTGGATCGGCCGCCCTTTTAACTCCCACTTTATTTTCGTTTACTAGGAAATCAGTGTGATTGTTCATGTAATAAAATATCGTTTTCAGTTCCGGCTTGGTTGATTGCTGAAATAACTTTTAAGATTTTTTTTGCGATTATGAAAATATTACCTCCAAAAATTGTAAAGTTGAGCCACCCGATTTTGTTCCGCATTTAATTCCTAATCGCTCAGCACGTTCAGCCAATTCTCGAATTGTTGAAAATGGGGATTCAGTGGGTTCCATCGTCAAAAATGCAGCTAAATTGGCTGTATAAGATGACACCATAATAAGAGTGAAGAACCACCACAAACCAGCCACTATTCTTGTAGCAACAGCTCTAAAATGTTTATTTATAGTACAGTTGTCCCAAAAGTTTCTAATTGTTTTGTTGAACTAAGTGGATTTTTGAAACAATATCATAAGTGCATTAAATATACAGCTCTCCGAAAATATATATTTTGTTGAAATAGGTTTAATTTCAAAACAATTTGTTTTAGTAACTGACTAATGTGTACCTTTTTATACTATGCTATAAATTAAATCAAATACAGAACGTATTTGTACACATTTCAAATATTATCTGTTGAGTTGCTTGTCTAATTTTACTAATAATATATTGTGCTTAATACATATAACGCTGTAAAACTCCAAGTTCATAGCAGCTGCACCTGATACAACCTGAACATACCTCAAAACTTGAACGAAGTCCTGTTATTGTTAATAACGATTTAACTGAAAATTTAATGCATACTAAAATAATTTACATATAATAATGGCGCTATGACAGTTCAGCGAAATAGATAGAAACTTTTGATACAGCTGTATATAAATGTTTTTTGATATTGTAATTACATTGGCGCGATTTCGGATCCTTGTTGCAACAAACTGCCGATTGCAAACCAAAACGAATTTCTCAAACTGAATTGATTTATAAGATGTTCCGGTTCCTCGACGCAAGGAAAAGGATTGTTCCATTCAGAAGGGCAGAGTCTTCCCATTACGAACAAAGAAAATGACACTCCAAAATAGGCGGTTCCTAGCAACAACCACACTTCTAAGGCGAACGGATCGGCGAAGGAAAAGAAATCTGGTGGAGCTTTCGCTGGTTTCTTGTACAAAATTCCAACACCTAAAATAATTTATTAACCGTTAAGTACCAGCACTAGTCTTACGAGGATAAGTACTCGGATTTGCTTGATTTTTATATTAACAATATATGAGCCGTTGAGAAAAATTGAGTTTTGCGTTTCAGTTTCTCATAAATTACGAGGTTTTGACTCCGCACTGACGATGTTCTCTTCTGAAAAATAGTTGAGCTACACTTAAATCACTTGGTCAGTTAATAGTTTTGAACTTAAAGCACTGGAAAAGTGCTATAACTAAAAATTGACAATTGGTTCGCAACGGCTCGTATACTTTTTTACCGGTTATCTTTAGTATGATTAATTTTCTAATATTGTAAATAATTGAAAACCGTTAATTAAATGTTAACTGTGCAAAACTCAGGTTAAATTAGTAGGTAATCCCGAGAGAGAGCTTATTTCGATATGTCCAAATTTGGCTTAACTATAGTATTTATATAAACCCGGCACAAACATTTTCACGACTTGATAGTCAAAAAATACAAAATATGAGTTTTTCGCCTCTTTTACAATATTTTCCGAGCATTGAGAATCATCGGGTTATTTATCAAAATTGTCTAATATTGTAAGAGTGGTATTATATCTCATCAAGAACAAAAATTTAACGAAATCAGTAAAAAACACATAATTGTTGGGGAGAACCACTTCAATAAAAGTATTAAATTAAATTTAAAGTTTAGAAATTTCAAGAAATGTCCCATCGAACACAGAACATCGCATCGCTGTTGCAACGCATGCTCGACCATTTGAGAGACGTGGCGAATATGTCACAACATCGCTGGAATGTTTTCAACATCGCTGCGATGTTTTTGTATTTAGTGGAGTAACTAGTCGCTTGCGGTTTGCTAGATCCTAAAATGTGTACTGCTGAAAATAATTAGTTACTACACGCTTTTTTCTGATTTTTTTAGAATTGAATGGATCAATATCAAGTAACAGGTTCAATTGAAAAATAATCGAAATGTCGCGTTACTGCGCTTAGTTAGACGACAATCGTGGAGTCTGAGAGGCCACAAGCGAGTGTCTCAGGAAGAAATAAATAATTAAATTTAACAACCTAAATTCATGAATCGTGGGGTGAAATCTACAGCCGATTCGCGTTGTTGGGTGATGGTAAGGTCAGTTATCGCCAAATCCGCTGACTGCAATTAAAAATTGTGGATAAGTGAAATGCAATCACTAAATGAATTAATTACGTAATTAATTAAATCTCCTATCATTCCTGTCCAACTTCCATTCTTGTACTCTCCATTGTTTTTGTCTTCTCGTATTATAAAAGTGTAATTGAAACCTTCCAACAAAGAGAGTTCATGAATTAAGTCGATGCCAAATCCTTCATACTGATCGTTTCCAGTTAACTGCACTTGCGATTGACGCAACATACCGTAAGGATCAGTCTATAAATAAAATGAATACAATCGAATAAAAGATCTATTTGTGATATTTAACATACTAAACAAGTAACGACTTTAAAAGTTCTGTTGCGAAGACTCACGTAGTCGCCCTGTTCCGGTTCAGGAAAAACACGAGTTACAATTAAACCATCGGTGGTGGTCCAGTTGGCCACTTTTTGAATGCCATCTTCAGTCAGTTCGATCACGTCCAAGGAAATATCACTTCTGAAACCTTCATGATCGAATTTAACAAATCCAGTTAAGCCGTCAAAGGCGTTCTGCAACAATTATAACAGATTTAAGAGAAAGAAGCAAATTAACAAACCATTCGCATGAAATTAATTATGCTCGTTCCATGCTCCCAATTGTCCGTGTTATTGCAAAACAACGGGACGCTAAATTGTTGATCCAGGTTCAGTTCGTCTAAAGCTGTGGCAAATAAATGCACCGCGTCGATTATAAGGGCGGTTTCTATTTGCATGCTTTCCGGTTCGTAATCTTCAGCATCTGGCGACAATTCCTTTGCCAACTTGTCGATTTCGTCGGCAAAACTCTTTACTTTCTCATTGGTTGGGTCTACCATACGAACCTGAACAATTACGTATACTAATTATAGTGATCACAATTTTGTGGTGTATTTACGCCAGTTATGTTGGTTTCACTGTATTGATATGGGGATAGATCAATGGTTTGCAGGTCCAAATTTGTTATAACATAATTGTGATTATTTGTCGTTAATCCTATTTGTTGGGCTTGGCGCAGTACTTCTTCCAAGATGTCAATACTACAATCCAGTACGAAGTGAGTGTGACCAGATCTCCACACTTCTTTTAGAGTAGGTCTGGAAATTATTTAGAAATTAATGAACGAATAAATTTAGTATCTTAATTTGATAATTTTGTTTAAGTTATGTCTATTCAGTTTATTTTATATTTTTGCTTTTACATGAAAATACCGTGTAATCGTATTAAATCTGCTACACAGTTGGTAACTAGTTGGTAACATAGGCACTACTAATTGAAATGATCTGTCAAATTTAACCTCTCAAATAAGGTTGCTCTTACCAAATATATTGGCTCGATCGTTGTCTGCGCTAATTCCTATTTTATACGATGTATACAGGGTGCGGCCTGAAAAACGCCGCAAGCCGTATCTCCGTTATTTATGGCTCGATTTAAATTAAACAAAAACTAAAATCAAAATCGTTTTATAAACACTACATGTGCACTATAATTTATGTTTTTCAAGGTCAAATTCAAGGTCAGATAATAATCAATTTTATTTTTTCAAATCTATAGGTATATTTTTCTATTTTTATTCTGAAAGAGATTTTTTTACTGAATCCAACAGTGTATCACATATTAGAATTCATTTTACAGTAACTTCGAAAATAAGTAAATAAAATATTTGGAAATTTTTCCCTTTAAAAAAATCAGGTATGCCATGGAAAAAAATATTTATTACACGTTGTCACTTAAGTTTTTTGTATTTGCTGGTTTTTTCTTTGGAAAACGAAACTATGAATAAGGTAAATGTACCGAATTCGGACACTTTAAGAGAGATTTTGACTTATTTGTTTTGTGATATACATCAGTTTCGTGATATCTACATGGAAAAAAAGATCTGAATCGAAAAACGCAATAACAAGCACAAGGTTTTTTAAAAAAACTATAAATTTAGGCTTATGTACTATGAACCTAATTCGGACACAGGCTTCCAATAAATGTACATAAAAGGGACACCCACTGGTACACATAACGGACACAGTCTATAATTCGGACAGGAGCTTAACCTAATTGTGACACACAAGCAATTTTTTTGAAGTGAAAACTTCTTTAGGCGCGTTAGACGATTTTTGGATGGGATAAATCTTACGAGTTCGCCCCCTAGTTACGTCACGCAGTTACCGCGTCACGGAGTCACTAATTTGATTAATTTATCGACAGATCAATCCTCAAAAACAATTGTAAAGCATGTTTCTAAATGTCAGAATTTTCATAATTTACAAATTGGAGGCCCATACTCGTACTGGGGGCCTATCAACACGGAATGAACCATACATTCCAGAGTCACATTCAGATTATGATGACGAAATTCACAATGATATTCCTTCACAAGTTCAAATTAATTATGTTCCACAATTACATGAGCCAATAATAACAAATTATGAACTAAATACTCAAAATTTTCCTTATCAAAATATTATTCCACTGTTATTTCATAGTTTTAAGTCTTCACTTCTGTCGGCAGTCCCCAATAACTGCCAATTTTTTTTATTTATAAAAATATTAAGTTAAAAGATTAAAATTATTCAAAATTCATAAATTTTTTCGTTTCAGGAACTATAAATATGCCTCTTTTGTTATTATTTAGTAGTACTGGTTCTTTAATTTTCTGATGTATGTCTTCAAATTTATACCAGAGTACATCCTTTTTGGAAGGCCATTTCCAGTTATTTCCACTCGGAGTCATAGCATTTACAAAAGCCTCATCTTCTTTAATGTCTTCTATTATGCCCGGAAACTTCATGTCAATATAATTGACAATAACATAGGCACCAACCGCAAAGTCTCTATCTAATTTTAGGTTTTAGGAATATTATATTCCCTGCTTGCGGACTTCATGGCCACTCCATTTTTTATGGCTTTTAAAGCAAAATTTAACGTATTACAAAGAGAATGTCTCATTAACCGTCACTGACCATAAAACGGACACTTATGGATCCAATTACGTCCACAAGAGAAGTTGCTGGTAACCTTGAAACATCGGAAAAAAACAGTACGATCGGTATTGAAGAAACACCATTTCTTTCCCTACACACCCCAAAAAGTTCAGGCCCTAGAAGTAAATGATCCTGCAAGAAGGCAACAATTTTACCAATTTTATCTTAATAAGTTGCACGAAGACCCGATATTTTACCGAAAAATCATTTGGTCTGATGAATGTGCCTTTAATAATAATGCAATTTTCAATAGGCACAATCATCGATACTGGAGCCAGGAAAACCCTAGAGTTATTGTAGAGAATAATAACAAAAGACGTTTCAGTGTCAACGTGAGGTGCGGTATTTTTGGAGACCAATCAGTTGGTCCATTTTTCATAAATGGCACGTTAAATAAAGAGAAATATTATCAACTTTTATCAGAAGATTTAGATAATTTTCTGAATAATTTACCGCTAGCGGATCTAAACCGAATCTGCTATCAGCAAGATGGGGCTCCCCCACATAATGTTGATTTGATTAACAGAAAATTTGGACCAAGATGGTTAGGAATATTTGGACCAATTCGGTGGCCGGCACGTTTACCCGACCTTACCCCATTAGATTTTTGGTTCTGGGCCAATTTAGAGGACAAGATGTATTTGACAACTCCAAAAAATGAAGAGGGATTAAGGGAAAGGATCATCGACGCTTGTAGAGAAACACCTCGTACGTCGTGGTGTAGCTAGAAGGTGTCAGTTGTGTCTACAACAAGGCGGCGGCCACTTTGAACAATACTTGTAGAAAGTTTTTTCCTTTTGCGTTGTGTAGTTTTTCACTTTAACATTAAAATAGTTTCAACATTTTGATTGTTTTCAATATCACAAAAAATTTAAATGACAACATGTAATAAATATTGTTTTCCATGGCATACCTGATTTTTTTGGAAGGGGAAATTTCCAAGTATTTTATTTACTTATTTTCGAAGTTACTGTTAAATGAATTCTAATATGTGACACACTGTTGGATTCAGTAAAAAAATCTCGTTCGGAATAAAAATAGAAAAATATAGGTACCTATGGATTTGAAAAAATAAAATTGATTATCATCTGACCTTGAATTTGACCTTGAAAATTTTTCAACTATGGTACACATGTAGTGTTTTTAAAACGATCTATTCCAGTTTTTGTTCCATATAAATCGAGCCATAAATAACGGACATACGGCTTGCGGCGTTTTTTAGGCCGCACCCCGTATGTACGTCAGGTTTAACAATTAAATAAATTACCTTCAATGAATTTTGACTAAATTAAAAAATTATTTTAGAAAAATCTAATCACTGAAACATTAAAAATATTAAATACCATTTTATTACTATAAAACATTTCATAAATCAATTAGTCTGAGTAAGAATACCTGTAGTTTCCAGTTTGGTTTTTATCGAGTTGCCGCAAAATTACGGTATGACCGTTGTTATCATACATCTTCAGCAATTCACTGATTTTAATCAAACTTTCATTATCTTCGTATAATATGGTGAAACTTTTCCAATTCCATGTTTTTACGATGTCTACGAAAACCTTGGCTAAAACTGTCGCGTGTGGGTATAAATTCACCACGGTGTCGGATCTCTGTTGTTGCGAATCCCATCTTGTTTCAATTACGGGAATTTCCTTAGCGTCACATACTGATAAAATTCCGTTGGAATTTTCTTCGGACTCCGGTCCAAAAATACCGACGACTGCTTCACTTAAGAGTGTGCAAGTGGCATGGATCGCTTGTAATAAATCGCCCTTTTCGATGTGCTCTAATTTGTAAGCTAAAGTTAAAGACTGAAATTTTTCGATGGCAATATTTTTAATTGCTAATCGAAATGCAAATTCTTTGGTACTGTTTATTTGTTCAAATATTCCACCTGCAATTTGTTTAGATGTGATTGTTTCTTTAGTTCAAGGATCTACCTACCTATATTAATGTAATCAGCAGAACTATTCTGCACTTGAAGGCAACAGCAGAGAATAAACAACACTGATAACTTCAACATAGTAGTAACGACATTTTTATGAACGGGAACGTTTAATGTTGAAACGTGGTTTGAATTTGCATTTGCCAAGATCTGCCTGGAATAAATTT
This sequence comes from Dascillus cervinus, assembly GCA_949768715.1. NCBI lineage: Eukaryota > Metazoa > Arthropoda > Insecta > Coleoptera > Dascillidae > Dascillus > Dascillus cervinus. The sequence goes on along the minus strand of OX458316.1, from coordinate 10,968,772 downwards.
AGATTCTTCAATTCCGACAAATGAGTTATTTTGGGACAGCTATTCGCAGTCACAATTCCTGGATGCATAACCGCGCGTCCAATGAAATTGTCTAACGATTTATTACAGTCGGAAAAAAGTATTCGAAATGGGCCTCCTGGCCCGTCCAAAATGACGATTTTGATTTGATGGCCATTGTCATAACATTATTAAATAAGTATGTTCTTCAACTTTGCCGTTTAAAATGTGTGGACATTGATTGATTGTTATTACTTATAAAGAATTAACAAAACAAAAACTAATCTGTTTTATATTGTCAACTTGTTGTACAGTTTTGTTTTAGAAAGAGATTCTATAATATTCAATTATAATAAAATAAAATTGTCATTATTATTTAAGTTAGATATACCTCTATACGCTCTTGCTACTTGGGCCGCATGTCTATCAGTTATACTTCCATAATTTTATTTTAGAATTTATAAAGCTTTTTGTTAATATTTTTTTTAGCTGAATATTTCTTAACTAAAATTCCATTAATAATCCATTGATCAAAAAATGATTACGTTAGATCTGCATTATTTCTCTAGCCTAGAAAATCTTTTAAATAATCGAAATACAACTTGCATTCATGCAAAAATCTATTTAAAATAGTACACCTCATTTCTCGAGCTCACAACAACAGGAGTCATTAAATAAACATAGGAAAGTAATTAAAGCAATTTACAGTAACCCTAATCCAAAGTTATCTTGACAATGCCGTGGGTATGTTAACAATTCTTGCAATTCCACTCTAGGTAATTGTCGCTGTAACAGGGAGTTACTTTAATAGTAACTTGTTATGGTCTCGTACAAACAAAAAAACGTTAAATTCAAATAATCACTTATGGTATTTGAAAAGTCAGAGAAAATTTCTGAGCAAGTAGTAAACAAACGGTCACTAATTAGAGATGTAAGGTTTGTTCAATTCATGTAACCAATGACGTATTCCGCAGTTTACTAACTTGTTGAATTACGGAAATTCACGTGTATCGTTGCCTACAAACTATTTGAGTTTTATGATAGGTCCCCATTGTGTAAAAGAATAAACTATGAAGATGACGTGATGTGGCAAAAGATATGAAATGTAGGTAAGTCAGGCAATACCAAGGATAGGATTGTATTTGGAATCGACGAGTAGAAATTTTGAAAGTACATTTCCGAAAAAGAGTAAATATAAAGTAAATCTTCAGTTTTGCATTATTCGTCATTGTCAGAAACGTGTTTGATCGGTTATAATTCTTATACCTAATAACTTTTAAAAAATTATCCGAATTCTGGAATAGGCAAATTTCACCTGAATATGTCCAGCAGCAATTCACTTTAATACGAGGAGCTTTACTACATCATATCAACTGTCTTTGGATAAACTATTTATCATGTCTGTTAAAAATAAATCCTTGTGGCACTACATCTTGCGCTTTAAAAATTAAGAATTTTTTTCATTTGGATGTCTTATTTTCCATCCACCATTTAATATTAAAGATGGGTCAAAACGCCATTTCTAGACACTTTAAGCAAATTTGTAATTAAAAAAAATTAAGAAATGACTGTTTATACCTTGACCTAAGTCTTTATATTTTTTATAGTTAATTTTTTTATTCGAGATAAAAAATAAAAAATGAGGTAGCTTCGAAAAACAAAACTCTTAAAATAGTTCAAGTTAAACCACTCCTCTTGCAAGCTATAAATAACGTCACGTGTGATCATTGGAAGAACTGCATCCAGCATGTTATAAAGAATGTTCTAGTGTAGTTTGTTCTATTTATTTTTTATCTCAAATAAAAAAATGATCTATAGTTATGCCACAGTTTTTAAGGTAAAATGCTGCAAAACCTTTGTCCCTACACTGGCCACTTTTAACAGCATCTGTAGCCAGTCGGTATATCTACCACTCAATTTATATGTTTTGATGACGTGTCATAAATAAACGAAGCCACTTTCGTCCAAGGGTGTTTTGGATAAGAGGTGATGATAAATTTACTTCTTCTATCTACTTTTCGATGTAAAAACCCATTTTTGAAATGTTTTTAATCCATTCAACTAATTTATCCACCACGTTTGCCTACACTGAAAAAAATCGTATGTTACAAATTACTACAATAATGTAGCACATATTTTGTAACAATTTTTGCTACAAAGAGAGCATTTGTTACTTAAAATTGTAATACAATTTTTAAAACATTTGTAGTGAAAACTTTGTAGCAATCTTATCTACAAAGTGTATTACTTTTTCAAAACAATTATGGTATTACTTTTGTTTTAATATTTGCTATAAGATTGTTGCGACTTACATTATATTTTGAGTGAGTTTTACTATAAAATAAATGGATTAACGTCACTACAATTGTTGCATATTTTTCGAAAATTTCTGGCCAATACAAATTCATAATTGTTGGCACGTGCTTGCCGAATGTATTTTATTGAAAGTGATCGAGAGGGAAGGAACAGATTTGCGGACGCGGCCCGTTGCCGAAAAATTGCCGACAATAAAATAATTTACACTGATCGCACCCCGCTAGGAAATATGATACAAGGGAAAAATATCGTAACAAAATTATTTTTTGAGATTTTGCTCTCATTGTCTGTTTTACAAGCCGTGTATAACGTATATTTGGACTTCTGACCCAAACAGTATTAAGTCACACAAAATACGCCTTTAACACTAGAACGCTACCGTCATTGGAGTTAATAGGTTAATGCCACGGAAAATTGGGCTTTAATCAATATTGATTATATTGCGGTTTACAGATAAGAGTTGTGAATTTCTGCTGATTTTGCATTTATTTATTTATATTATACATCCGAAACAGTGTGTAGTCGATATGCGTGAAGGAGGATGTTGTGGCTGGTCGGTGGAGCCGGTGATAAACAACCTCGCAATATAAACAAACTGATTAAAAACGGTCATTCATTCTTTCGAGAGCTTACGAACAACTTCTTTTTAATACGCATAATTTTGTATCAATCTTTTTAATTATAATTAGTTAGTAAAGTGAAATTAATAAAGTCTTAACTTACTGACTATAAGTGCGATAAGTTTATTAATAATTATTAGTTTTGCGTTGTGATTTTGTGTGAGTTAGGTATGGATGACTTCGTTAAGACAACCTTAGAAAGCTGGGGCTTGTTAGACCGGTTGAGGGTGAGCTTTGACGGTAAGTACTATCGAAACAGTTTTTACTATTCATTAATAAAGTATTCATAAAGTCCATCGTTGCAACATACCTCTATTGTTTTACCGCGTTTTATTTGACAGTAACTATTAATTATGAAATTTGTTTTACAGTAAACGAAGTCGACAAACAGACCTTGCTCAATCTTGATCGAGAAGATCTCAAGGAATTAATTCCAATTTTGAGCACGCGGAAACTGTTTGGCCAAAAATTAGAGAAATTAAAAATTGAGCATCAAGTAAAAATAGTTTTGTTCAGAATTAATTTATAAAATCTGTACCAGAAAAGCAGAATGATGTATGTTCACTTTTTCCAATCATGAAAATTTGATGTATATTGATTAAAATATGTCCCATCTACACATTACAGCGGGAAATATGTTCGAACTTAGAATTTGTGTTGCATTATGATGTCTCTCCAAGCATTACTTTAAGGCAACACAAAAGATATCAAGCCATTAATTTAAATTTCCTGAACATCGTCACTTTTGGACATACACTCACTCACATAAGTATCCGTACCCTAGCAAATTGCTGATTTTATGCTATAAAAACTGAAAAACTTAATTTTTTTTTCAATAAATTCATTTACTTACATGAGCAATGAAATAAAAGAACAAAAAAGAAACAATTTCATTGAAAATACCTGAAAAACAGCATAAAGTCCACTTATTTGTAAAAAGGCACTCTCACATAAGTATACGTACGTTACTTAACAGACAGATGTTCTGTTAAATTTTTGCTGAGTACGACAAAAAATTAGCAGTATTTACATTTACTAATCAGTTTTCTGAGCGTGAAGTCGAACATTTTTGAGAAGCAATAGTAATACCTGCAAATAAAATGCCAAAGTCGAAAGAAATTGCAATACAAGTGCGTGAAATTGCTGTTGACTTAAAAAACCGCGGGAAATCGCTGAAAGAAATTGCTGAAACATTGAGTTTACCAAAATCTACTGTTCAAACGATTGTAAAAAATTTTAATGAGACCGGTAGCATTGAAAATAAAGAAAGATCGGGTCGCCCTTCGAAGCTCACCGAGAGAATGCAGAGGCATATTATACGATCAATAACAGAAGATCCCAAGCAGAGTGCTGTGAAATTGACTAAAGACATTGGAAATGATCATGGAGTGGCCGTTAATCCAGAAACTGTCCGACGATGCTTGAAAAAGAACAGTATCAATTGCAGAACAGCAAGAAAGAAGCCGTTTCTGAGGGAAGTGAATAAGGCAAAACGTTTGGCATATGCACAAAAGTACCACAACATCCATTTGCAGGATCCGAATTACTGGGAACGTGTAATTTTTACCGACGAATGCAAATTCAACGTTTTTAGTCACGATGGCCGTACAAAAGTGTGGCGAAAACGCAATAAAGCACTTGATCCCAAAAATGTAGTTCCCACTGTCAAACACGGAGGTGGATCGGTAATGGTGTGGGGCGCCATGTCTGCAAATGGTGTTGGAAATTTAAGGTTCATAGAAGGTATTATGGATAAATACATGTATTTAGACATATTAAAAGACAGCTACCTGCCAAGCATTGAAAAACTGAACCTCACAGGCAAGGCGATACTATTACAAGACAATGATCCCAAGCATACCTCCTGTTTGATAAGAGAATGGTTGTTGTATAATGTGCGATCTAAGCTAGAACATCCACCGCAGTCCCCAGACCTCAATGTTATCGAACATTTGTGGGACCATCTCAAACAGCAAGTCCGGAAACGCCGCGTCACATCAGTGTCAAGTCTGAAGACCGTTTTACTGGAAGAATGGAATAAAATAACTCTGGAAACAACTCGAAAATTGGCTCATTCCATGCCTTCTCGACTATCAGCAGTTATACAAGCAAATGGAGGTCATACAAATTATTAAACATTGTGTACTTTATGTTTTTAAAGAACCGTACGTATACTTATGTGAGAGTGACTTTTTACAAATAAGTGGACTTTATGCTGTTTTTCAGGTATTTTCAATGAAATCGTTTCTTTTTTGTTCTTTTATTTCATTACTCATGTAAGTAAATGAATTTATTGAAAAAAAATTAAGTTTTTCAGTTTTTATAGCATAAAATCAGCAATTTGCTAGGGTACGGATACTTATGTGAGTGAGTGTACATCGTTCTGCTTCTCTGGTACAGAAATTATCAATTAATTATTTTTTGTTAAAATTCAATAGTGAAAATTTTTAACCCAATTAGTTAGATATTTATAAAAATTGTTATCTTTTAGATTCCTTCTCCACTGGATTGTACCAGATCCGTAAGTGAGGCCAGCACCAGTTCTTCCTTGGATTTATCAATATGGGGAGAGGCACCGTCCTTTGGTAAACACTTTTTGAAATATTTCCTCCATAATAATTTATTTAATTTATTTAAATTTTTGCCCTTGTTATGTAAAATGTATGTTTACTTACAAATTTGGTTCCTTTGTATTGTTATAAACAAAGGAACCAAATTTGTAAGTATCCTCCATAATAATTTCAATACATTTTATTTTTCAGATAATTCACTACCGTTAACAGAAGATTCCCAAAAAAACGCACTTGGTGTTGTACCATATACACCACATACATCTTATATAAACGTAAGAGTTCATTATTATTTTTGTTTATTTAATTTATTAAATTTTTGCGCTTATGTTTTTAAAAAATATGTTTTTAAAATGTAATTTGTGTATTTGACAATGTTTTAAAGAATGTGTTTTTTAAAATGTTTGTGATTTGTAATAAGTGTTAAAAAATTTTAAAAATTGTTATGAACAAGGAACATAATTTGTAAGTAAAAGCTCTTTTTGTATTTACTTGTATTATTACTGTAGATGTTGTTTAAAATATATAAGAAACAATCCTGTTATAATTAATTCTTGCGTTTCATTTTACCTGGTTCATTTTACCACTAATTCCATTCCAAAAAAAAGTAGTAAATTGTGATTCATAAAAAATGTAGTATTTTGCAACGAATATACATATTACTTTTTACTACATTAATTAGGCGCAGAAGTCTGTTAATTGTTGCAAAATATGCTGCAAAACCTGTAGTAAAAATAACGGCAATAATAATAGAAAAAGATATGTGTATATGGTAACTGTTTCTCTTTTTTGTCGCAAAATTTAATCTCTAAAATAGTAATTTTTAGTATAAAATCTTATACTTTTTACTGTAAAGATTTGGAACACATTAGTCTTTATTTTAGTAAATTTTGCAATGACTGTGTAGTACACTTTACTATTATATTTGTCGAAAATCTCGCTATACACGTTAGTACTATATGCCACAAATTATTGTAAATGTAGCTACAACCAAGTTACTACAATTGTTTAGAAAAAAATGATACAATTTGTAACTAGTCGTATTTTTAATACAATTTGTGGTAAAAATTTGTACAATTGTAGTTTTATTTACTACTTTTTTTTTTCAGTGTAAAACCGAACTTTTTCCTACCGCTCCCGGTGTTGTTTACGGAACTCCGTACAATTTACCATTGTTTCTAATGGGTTCTGGTAGGGTTAGTATTGAAATAGTTTTATCCCTTGATAGTTATTTCTGTTTTTTTTTTTGTACCATTTTCTAATTTTAACACTATTGTCAGAAACGAATTATTTACCTAAAGGTAGTTAAGTAGACACTTAACTAAACTAATGAAGATGGTGGCCAGAAATAGAACCAATTGTTTCATTAGTAACCAGTTTCTGGTCACCCCACTTAAAAATGACCAATGAATTTAGGTACAGAAATATGGTTCTAGGAAAGTTCACCGACTGCAATTCACCGACGGAAAGTTCACCGACGACAATTTACCGCCCCGCAATTCGTTGAAAGGATAATTGACCGATTCGCTAGGAATCTTGCTCAGGACTACCTCTTGCGTGATGTCCCCATTCGAAAATTTATTGTAATTCTCTATTAAATAAATCGTTTTATTGTTTTAACGTCTAGCCGTTACAAATTTAAAAACACATAACCTAAGTTAACGTTATTATTTTCTGTGGTTGACGTTTACAAGTATGTTTGGTTGCATACATTGACGCAGTGACAAAATTTATTTTAAAATTGAACATAGGGATATTTAGATTGTATGTTCAATTTTAAAATAAGAACCCGGTATATTGCATGATAAGAAATAAATTAATGTGATTAAGAAAGGTCCTGATTTTTAATAATTCAACTTAGGCAATTATAGAATCGGTGACTTATCATTTCGACAAATTTTGGGCGGTGAACTTTCTAGTCGATGAATTGTTGTCGGTGAACTTTCCGTCGATGAATTGCAGTCGGTGAACTTTGCGGATACTCAGAATTATGATCCGCCATTATTACGGAAACATTATATTATCATGTATATTTTATTAATTAAACGTTAATTAGCCCTACATTGTTTCTTAACCAATTAATCACTAAGCCAGTATCACTTATATACATCGTCAAATAAAATAATTGTTGTTTTAAATAAAAAATAGAGACACTAATAATTTATTATCGTATAAAAGGAAATTTGTTAATTTCTGTTTAATGGATATTTAAAATAGAAAAAAAAATGGAACGCTTCACGATTTTGCGTGTGGTCCTTGCGCAGGGGCCATGCTAATCTTCTCTGTATCGTTCCAATTTTAGTACAGTAATACCCCGGTTTACGTTGCCTTGGTTTACGTTGATTTGCTATAACGCTTTTTTAAATCAATTGCCGCGCAGGCGCACGATACAGTGCGCCTGTCCGGTAATTTTCTTCAGTCGCTCTTACGCTCTTATTGCAATTTAATTTAATTTTTTTTAAATATTTTTACATAATACAAAATTGAAACAGTATTTCCACTGTTAACTACTGTTTTTAACCTTATGGCATTCCTTTTTATTTAAAATACTTCATATGAAAATTTAAAAAACGTAATTGACCCAGTTTTACGTTTGATTCGCTTAAGGGTTTTTTTGCCACACATTTGTTGCGTAAACCGGGGTATTACTGTATATGTATTGCCAAAGCGAGTGCAATTTTAGAGGGCGTTTACATACTTACCTAACATACTAAATTAAGTGTTAGGGAGAGGTACTTAATGTCTTATAATTATTATTGTATTATTGTTAAGGTATTTGTAAAAAGATTAACTGAATTAAATTCGATTTTTGATTTTAAAACTTAGTTAGTTTTTCATTTAAGAATGTATAAAATTGAAAAAATAATAATTTTAAATATAGTTTGTATAAAAGTTCAGATTTCTATTCTGGAATATAGTTGATCAGATTTTGTGACTAAAATTTATTAATTCTAACTTTATTCGAATCCTTATGTGGAGAGTAGATATTCCTGATGAAATTTCAAATATTTTTTTCCCTTAAAAATAACAAATTAATTTCTGTTCACTTTAATCGATTAATCTTCAAAATTATCATTACACTATTGGAAGCAAAATTATTTAGCCTTTTTCGTAAAAATACGTTTACAGAAAAAATAGTTTTGCAATGAACTTTCCCTACCGAAGAAATATTTTGGAGGCGCTGAACGTAATCAAGCACATTCTTGGTTGTTCGCTTACGGCAAATCTTATAAATACGTATTTACAAATAAAGTGGCTAACGATGGCGTAGTGGCAATACAGGTGATGTCTCGACCTTATCAAATTTTTGAGAAGTAATTCGTGACTTATGATTCCGAAGAAAAAAATGTGTTACGTCACTTCCCAGCAGTGGCAGGATTTTTAAAGTATATAACCATATAGTAATGATTACAGCTTTCATTGCAGGATTATTTGCGTTTTAAGTGTTATTTTTGCATCGAATAAAACTACCATTTGAACAACTTTGAATAAATTATTTTTATCAAATGACGCAATTTTATCACTCAATATTTATCCATAGTTTATCTAAAAGATATCAAGAGATAATGGTTCATCATTTTGATACCTGGATCTCGATAAGGTAATTTTTTGTAGATACGTAAATCAAGATGTGCAAATATGACTCATATGAAATACACTAATAAAGACTAGTATTTAGGTCTTTTAGACCCAGGTCAGCCAGTAATCAAAGCTATTACAAAATGTCATCCTTTTTTGGGAGTGATTCATTAATATTAATAAGCACTGCAAATAAGTACACGTTTCTTTATCTGCACTTTTAATGTGATGCAGAAAAAACCAGACTTGAAATATAAGCCGTAAATAATATTTAAAAATGCCATTGTGACACAGCATAATAATATAAGAGGTGTACCTATAAATTTTATTACAAAATTTCACGATATTTGCATCATAAAACGTTGTTCTTGACGCTATTGTTCCGTGAATGTATGAATAATCATAAAGATAATGTACTTTCTTATCATAAATTCGTGTCAGAGCAAATCTTTATAAGAAAAAATAGCTTCATTAAATCACTTCCGGCGCTATTAAATTTTTACGTTGTCCTAAATTAATGAATCGAGAAATTAAATTCTTGACACTTAAAACATTTTATTTTTAACTTTTTAATAGTTCATGAGAATTAATAAATTATATAAAAACTTTTTAAGCGGGTGCTTGTTTTGATAGTACAGTAATATTACAATTTATGTTGAAAGTAACTGTGGTTTAAAAAAATTAATTTAAATTAAAGCCACGCGGTAACTAGTGTAGAAAATTTTAGTAGACAGATAAACTTTCGTTATTTGATTAATCGAGTTTTATATGCCTAATTAAGAGGTATACATTACTTTTATTTTTTTAAATTTAGGAACATCGATCAAGAAACTGTGAAGATAACCAATAGGTTGTAAAATTGTACTTTATTTGATCCATTTTTACACTCAGTCAAAAAAAAAATACAAGTTGTAATTTGATTTTGAACCTTAACCGAAAGTTCAACAATTTATTATCCAATTACAACGAGTAATTTGCATTTAAAATTCTGGGTGTATCAATTGCGATACATCATGTAACTGAACAGAAAAATCGCGACTAAAAAATAATAAGTTTAATTACAACGTGTGTGTGACCCAAAATGCTTAAAAGGATTGAAAATGTTCGCCTTATACTCGATTTAATTGTGTAAAACAACTTCAGTTAGAAAATAAAGCATAAATCTTTCAAAATAGTGGAAACTTTTTCCTATAAAACATTTAATTAAAAAAGGCTATTCTTAGCAACTAATTACAATTGTGATATTTTCTTTTTTTATGATTAATTTGTCGTTCTACTTCCATGTTGCACATGCTTACCTAGTTTTAAAATTTTTCTGTGTTTAAAAATCATTGGCATATAAAATACTCGTACAAATACGCCATGTATCTAATAAAAAAGAATTACATTCATTAAAATGGAAAATTACCTACGGTACCGCTCCGCTACAAAAATCTCTTGGAGATCGATTGACCGACTATTCAGCATTAATTAAACTCCCTTTAATGTCGACCTTGATCTGAATGTTTGATTGACATCCTTTTATTTTTTATGCTAGTATTGTCAATTTTCTCGGGCCAGTGTTTTAATTAAATTACTGTTAAATTCGATATTCCAGTGAAAGTTAACGAATCGAATCCGCGAGAAATGAATCACTGTATGAGCGATTCCGGACACACAGCAACAATATAATGTAACATAACCCACGAGTGACACAACTTAATTTTCCTAGTGAAAGTATAATCCGACGCATTTATTGTATGTAAACAAGTGACTAATGTTATTTCACTCTTACGAAATTTACTGCTGCATCCGTAATTATTCGATTTCGTGTTCTACATGACTAACCAGATTTTACTAAGAAAATCCTGGAGTGCTCTTATTGCCGGACATGCTTAGTGTGCATCTTAATTATTAAGAATCGAGGAGAAAGTATTACAGTTAATTTTTAATATATGAGCTATACGGAGTGTTTCGAAAGTGCATTTTATTATAAGTTCAAAGTTGCCGCTGCTTTTTTATTTTAAGCGTACAATTTATGAGCGTTTTACTCATTTAGTTTGAGTAAGCGTGAACTTGACAACGCGATGAAATATTCATTATCATTATCATTAAGAGTTTTTTATGTTAGGTAATTTATTTAAATCCGACCAAACATATGGTGCAAAATCCTGTTATTAACGTTTCTGTTTTTTTTAGTTTGCAGGAAAGACAAACAGTTTAGAATTAAGGGAGGAACTGAAAATATTCTAATTGTTTTTAATTCTCTTACGAAAATGTTTGTTTTTTTTTTTTAAATTTAAATAACTTTAGTGAGGTTTAACGCATTTTGAAATTATTTTTTTATTAAATATTAGTGTGCAAATATTTCTAATAAAATTATTAAATTTAGTAACTATATACTTCTAGTCCTCAACTTTTACCTGCTATATTAAAATAAGGTACACCTATTTAAGAGCTCGGTGCACTATACAGTTTTATTATTCGAGAGGGTTATTCAAAGAATCTGAGATGTTAATAAAATCAAATTCAAAATTATATGAAATGCCACGCAGATAATCTAATAATTGCCTATTCTGATAGTCTTCAACGATTAATTTTATTCTTCTCCCAACATCGACATATTTTTTTATTTTTGTATTTTAAAGAATTTCCCGCTTGCAACTGGCTGACTTCGTAATGGTGTAAATGTTGTTGTTTTTTTAAACAATTTGCAAATTTAAATATGTTTGGGCAAAACGATCGAAAAATATAAATAAAACCACGATGCCAGCCTTCTACTGAATTGTTGGTCCTAGCTTGATTTTCTAGAGTCCTCTGGTAATTATTCCACTGATTTAATTCAAACATCGGATTCTGTCTTAGTCTTTTTTGTGGTCTACCAATGTACGTATCCTCAATGTAATTTGTAATAGGTGTAGCTTTAGGAGGAAAATTAGCATTTCCGACAAGTTCTTCAAAAGAATTTATTACCCGGGCTGCAGCCTGAAACTGTAATGATCGATTTTGAAACAGCTGCTATAAATGCTTTTGAAACACAGTTTCCGGGAATTGCAAAATCAGGATGTTGCTTTCATTTATGCCAAAATGTATGGCGTAAAATCCAAAGTGAAGGATTACAAAGGCAATACCAAGAATCGCACGAATTCGCTCAGTGGATACGAATGATTCCAACATTGTCATTTGTACATACCTGCAGATAGTGTAATAAATGCCTTTGAAGAACTTGTCGAAAATGCTAATTTTCCTCCTGAAGCTATACCTATTGCAAATTACTTTGAGGATACGTACATTGTCAGACCACAAAGAAGACGAAGACAGAATCCGATGTTTGAAATAAATCAGTGGAATAATTACCAGAGGACTCTAGAAAATCAAGCTAGGACCAACAATTCAGTAGAGAGCTCGCATCGTGGTTTTATTTTTATTTGCGAATCGTTTTACCCAAACATATATAAATTCGTAACTTGCTTAAAAAACAACAACATTTGCACCATTACCAAGTCAGCCAGTTGCTAATGGGAAATTCTTTAAACCGCAAAAATAAAAAATACGTCGATGTTGGGAGAAGAATAAAATTAAATGTTGAAGACTATCAGAATAGGCAATTATTAGATTACCTGCGTGGTATTTCATATAATTTTGAGTTTTAGTTTCATTTTTTTAAATTTTTTATTGTTACCTAAAATTAATTTGTATTTTATTTTTATTTTTAAAAAATTTTTATTACCAAAAATTAATTTGTTTGTTTGTTTGTTTGTTATTTGTTTATTATTTTAAAATTTTTTTTATTGTTACCAAAAATTAATTTGTATTTGAGTTTTGTTTTTTTTAAATTTTTTATTGTTACCAAAAATTAATTGTACAAATTATAGAATAAATTTGCCGTAATTTTCACTAAAAAAAGAAACGTTTTATTTCTGACAGCTTTTAATTCTGGTTAAAATGATGTATAACAAGTTAATTTTCAAAAAACTTTCAAAATACCGTGTGAGGTTGAAATTTCCATTTAATTTAACTTGTACATACATTGTACATACGTATATTCGTTGAACTATTTACAACGATGGAAAAATAGATATAAACATCATTAATGAATATTATCAAACATATGCAAAAACATCTATGTAACAAATTTGATTACATAGAGATTATAAACATAATTATTTACATTATTTTTATTCCACTCATAATCAGTCTAAAAACGAAAAATAACGGGTTAACTCAAAATAATATGCATATAGTAACACGCGATGGTTTCCAGGCATCAATATATGTGCATTTTATCACTAATATCATAATTGTACTATTTACTTACACACGTGCGATTATTTCCACTTATCTATATTTTTTTACAAGGTGCACATATGTAAAGGTTTTCAATACAAGAAATCAAAATGCTTGTTAAATATTTGCAAATACATTCTTAAAAATACGGCTTGCTGGGGACAAATTGTCCCGAGACGAATTATCCCGGGTACGAATTGCCCGAGGACGAATCGCCGGGGACGAATCGCCGGGGACGAATTGACCGTAAACCGGTAACATTGATACATTTTCAAATAACTCGTCCACTTCTCGTATATTGATATAAAATGTCATTTAGGGTCCCGCCATTTAGTAACAATAGCTGAAAAATTGTTTGCAACTACCTGATGGATTTATACAGTCATTGTAATTGACAACTGACAGAAACCAGTGTTTACGCGGTAACAAAACTTTGTTTATAATCAATATTTTAAATTAAGTGTTCAGTTTCTATTCAAGGTAAGCTATTTAACATCAATAGTAATGAAGATAATAACTTATTTTGTCACATAACCCAGTAGCTAAGAAAAACTGTAAAATACGATTTTTAAGTTAAGATTGACACAGATGTCAATCTTACCCAACTCTGTTTTGTCAATTCAGTTCAGATTTTCTCTTCAGTTTGCATGTCGCATTCAAAGAGTTGAAACTAGTGATGTAAGTTTACAAATGAACGACGACTCCGATTTAGATGTGTCTGACATAGAAAAAGAGCACAATGATTCCGATAACACAGAAGTAGAGTCAGCACAGATTGATTCCAACAAAATTGGAGTAAATTCTTGCGTTTTTGTTCAATTTACAGTTGACTAGCATCGCGCGTCTAAAGATGAAGTCTATCATTACATTGGAAAAGTAACAGAAATAATTACAGAAGGTCTCGAAGTTACAGTGACATTTTTGAGAAAGAACTAAAAGTGTTTTGTTTATCCGAATGTGGCAGACGGGACTACAGTTCTGCTCAAAGATGTAGTGAGGGTTCTTCCAGAACCAACTATTCGTCAGGGCGTGCATTTATTCAACAGCCAGTTCAATTCTTTGGATTCAGAAAAATCCCTTATAATTTTGTAGTAATATATGTGTGTTCTTTTGCATCATATTATAAGCAATATTATTTATTGTATTTCGTTCAAATAAAAAAAAATTGACGATGATACATTACGCTTAGCAAACATTTACTTATAACACAGTTTATACGGGATGTTAATGTTAACCGACGTGAGGGTAACATTGACACTTTGCATAATTAAAAAAAATATATAATTCTGTAAACTGAAATTCAATCTTCAAACTAATACCTAATATATACGCACAACATATTGTTTTACTCAAAGCCAGGTTTGAAAATTTCTAGTGACGAAAAATAAGTAAGAAAAATTTTTTTTCCTAAACAGGTGTCAATGTTACCCGGCGTTACTTTACATATTTCAATAATAATAATGTGGCCACACCGTCCATAAAATACACTGCTAAAATACACATTACAATTGTTATTTTGGTGCATAAAAAAAAATAATGTTATAACTATATTTAAATAAGGATTACCTATTTCATGTTATCAATTCTAAACAAAAAAATAAAAAACGAAGGTTTTAAAATTATAGTAGTTCTGAGAATCTAAAATAACATGGTAACAGCAAGAATTAATGATGGCTGTTACTGCCACAAGTTCTCATACTCTACCTCAAACAACGCTGCATTATATGAGGGTGTAAATGTTTTATTACGGTATTTGGTCCCATTCTTCCTGAATTCTTCTCCCGTCGAGATTGACGACGTCTCATCCTTTGGTTCAGAAAGTCTCACATATGTTATATTGGATTGAGATCCGCAGTATTAACTGACCACGAGAAATACTGTATACCAAGCTACTCTAAATACTGAATGACAACTTTAGCTTACTGCGACCGAGTGTTGGGGACCAACAAGTAGTTCTAGACATACGTGTGTTGTGTTATTGCACCGCTATGTGCACAAACTATTTTAGTGTGAGTCTCTAAAAAGATACCAGCTCACACCATAATACTGGCTCCACGAAATAGTATTGCTCTCCAATGATCCGTCTGGTGATTTGAGGCTGAATTTAGACTCATCTGTGGGGATCCAATGACGCATGTTTATAACAACCTTCTACTTGATTCGTTTATTATCAGTGTTATCAAGATGCGATTATACAAATTCTTCATAAATGACTGTGGTTTGAGAAAACGGTGTACTTATTCACTTTTCGCATGGCATAGTTTGAGAATCACTAGCTTGTGTGTTTGTGGTAAATCGTTGTACAAAATATTGTACTTAAGAAATCATCCCACGGTCCAACATTTGTATTCTCGTGAGTTATGTTTTTTAATTCTTATTAAGTAAATAACTAACACATAACCTCTTTAAACTTCCAGGCATTCATTTAAACGCGAACGAAATTTTAACGTACTTTGTTACGTTCAGCCTCTTATCGATTTTAATTTCGAGAGCCAGTTATAAAAACTTTTCTTTTGAAATACACCCAAGGAAATTAAACGAGTCTGCAACATTTCAGGTAACAAATTCAAGCTCCTATTAGCAGTGTGAGCAGTGACTCGGTTCTGCTGAAACCATTGGTTTGAAAACGTTGCAGTTCAGAATGACAACATTGATTAAGATTTTCTGGTAACGAACTGTTGTTACAGTTGACATGGCAGTAACCTTATCTTCAAAGAAATAATGATCTTCAATTTAATTACACCTGGTCACAGATCAATTTTTATGGAAAGTTCTACAAATAAACAAATACCATGAGAAAGTATTAATAACGCAAGAAACAAATAAAATTCAGTAACAATAACGGCATTCTGAATGTGATGCCGTACTGGAGTATTTTTTAACGGACTTGTCTATTCTAAACTGGGAATTTAATGATCCCATTTAACGTTGTAAGGTTGTTAAAGTTATCCATCGTTTATTTTCTCCTCGAACTGTTCTGACCGTTATCATTTCAGATATTTGATCTTTTCAATGAAATCGATTGCTCCTGTTCGATTGCTTCTGTTTGGTTGCTGATCCGATTTAATCTCTTACCTGCAACATTCCATATTATAATAATTATCGATAAGTAGTTCCATGTTCATCGAATGCTCTAGGACTTTATTAAAATAATTTAATAAGCAACTGTTTATAACTTTCCGAATGCAATCATCAATCACATTAATCTGCCGATCCTGATACATGAATATTACATTCGTAACCCTGTTTATAAATTCAATATACTTGATGGATTTAGCTTCAGTTTTACGGTAAGACTGGTTGGCGAAATTCAATTTATTCATTAAAATTCGGAGCTTTGCAAGATTATTAATGACAGGGGTCGTCAGCGAATCTAGAGAATCGATTTTTTGTCAAGTTTTTAATTACAAATATGAATTATGTATCTCACTTGATACTTAACTTTTACGGTTTGATGGTTTCAAAAACATTTCACTCAACGGATTGAATTCAAGTCGAATCTAGTTTGAATAAATTAAACAACAATCAGAAGAAACTAATAAAGTAATACACCCGTTGATGGCTTAATAAATGATTCATACTTTATCTCAGCTCGGTTACGCGATATTATCAATTCATACTTATTGCCGTTACGTGCTTTCACAGAATGCAACAAAGTAACAAACAATCTAATCACAGAGCGAGGAATTTGAAAACGTGAAGTTAAATTAACAAAGAATCGTAAACCAAATTGTTTACAACCCACGAAAAATAATATATTCGAGGAATGAAAACGCCAATTGAATATGTTTCGAATCGAACAATAGAAACTGAAAAACTGAAGCAATTTTACTTTTCTAAGTGTGTTCATTTTCCTGGAATAATTAGCATGGTTATGATAGTGTAGGTATCTAGCGAGCACAACTGTTTAATTAATAGTTTTCACGGTTTAATCCAGTGAGTTCTCAGCGAAGAAGTTGGGAAAGAGAAAGTAGAAAAAATATTTTTCAATGCCTTTTTTATTTATTAGGAACGAATTAACGTTAAATATTCATCTCGAATAAATAACATGCAAAAAAATCATTAGCTTTAGAAAACGCAATTAAACCGCTTGATAAATCATAATGGGAAGAATTTTATTGATTCCGTATGCTGACTCACGAAGTGAACATCCCATATGATTCGGGTATTTGTTCATCGAACGGAGGAATCCATAGCAGTAGGTCGAGGCCTTTTTTCCATGAGAACCAATTTGGTGAAACCAAAGAAATTTTGTCGTCACAATACAGGTGCATTTTGCGGAAACTGTTTAGTGGGAATCTAAAAATATGTTCCATTATAATTTCAGTTCTAGCTTTTAATGCTGCTAACTTTACAGAAAAATGTTATTCAATATAAAAACTTTTGCTTGTCCAAAACTAATCATTTTATAAACAAAACCTTGATACTGTTTTTTCCTCTAATTCATTAAAGTTTCCAATTATGTACTTACATCAAAATTTTCAGGACGACTTGAATCATATTAATCAATCATATGATTATCAACCCACAAAATTTTAGAACTTCTTACAAAACTATGTCATTATTACTTTTATGATTAGAATTGAACATTAACGTCAGTTCCTTTTCATGATCTTCAAACCAGTCTTCTCTTCGAGGTTTTCAAGTCACTCCTCATAAAAGATCTATAATTTACTAATGCCCTAGAGATTTGAGCCTTTCAACGTATTAAGACGTGTTCCTTTTTCAATTAAAGTATCGGTTGAAATGAGTCGAGATTTATTTAACCGGCTTTTCTTCAATATATCCTGAGCGTAAACCAGTCAGGTTGAAAGCTGAATGGTGTTTTATTTCGATTCGTAATTTGTTTTACATTATTTTTGTGGGCATAAAAGCCCATTGTACGAATTGAAATGCGAATCCTGACCCATAAAGTTCCTGCCTAATTAAAAGAAAAACCGTTTCTCTTAATATCGAGTTTTGGCTGGTACACCAATTCTCTCCTCATTGTATCACCGGTTAACTGAAT
The DNA here is from genome assembly GCA_949768715.1 of Dascillus cervinus. Taxonomy (NCBI): domain Eukaryota; kingdom Metazoa; phylum Arthropoda; class Insecta; order Coleoptera; family Dascillidae; genus Dascillus; species Dascillus cervinus. The sequence continues at coordinate 10,950,416 of OX458316.1, read as the reverse complement.
AAGTAACAATTACAAATTGAATTGAAACCTTTTTCGATAGGAAGGTGTAATTCATGCTGAGACGAACATACAGCACGCACGAGGGGTGTCTGGGAGAGAGTTACCAGTGACCTACTTGTCTGCAAGATGTATGCCATCCGCAACTGCTGCAGCCAGTCGGTAGCCGCTTGTCGTTGAGCTCACTGGATGGGGGCTTAACAGCGTGCAATCTTCCTCTTCGGTCGTGAATGGAACGTCCATTGGTAAAACAAACGATTTGAACCATTTTTTTTTTTTGAAAAATGAACTATTGAACTAAAGCCACTCCGAGTCATGATGAAAAGGCATAAATGATGTTTTGGTCGCATTTTGTCTTAATGACATCCAGTGCTTAATTAAGACGATTTAATTATGATAATTAATTATGCCTTGTTAAGGCGATATTAAGTGTTCACTGATGAGACTGTTCAGTGTTTATGTGGGTTTCTATCGATTTGACTTTTATTGTTGATAAAATTTATGATTTGCGAACGACGTAATCGTTATGCCAATGGAACATAAACGGAATTTATTTTCGAATTTACTGTTTTAATTATGATGGGTAAGTAGTTTTTTATTTTTTCAATTCTTTTTTGCAGGTATGCAATTTTGTTTACAAAGTAACGGCCGTAATGACAGGTGCAGATTTATCTCGTGCTGTCTAATTAATGCAAAAATTTTCAACGGTTTCAAAATTTGACCACATTTTCGATAGACAGACTCGTTACAATTACCGCTGATAATCACATATTGAATTTGGTGCTATTTGTTAGCCTACTTTTATGAATGGTACCGTTCCGAAAATGTACATTTTTTAGTTAGTTTCCTATTTTTCGCTCTGAATTATTGGTTAATGGTCGGCTTTAAAAATTGTGTACAAGGTGATTATTGAGGTATAATTTACTCATCCGTAAAAAAGTCTGTCAGATGTGTCAGAATGTAATTAAATCGATTTAGGTGAAAATAGTCGGATTTTAAACGAGGGGAAATTCGTGAGAAAAACCATTCTTTTTTTGGAATACTTAGAGTGTAAATGTGCATATTTCCTGGCAAAAATTGCCCATTAAAATTCCGTTCAAATTAAGTGCACGTTTTCTACTTAACGGAAAAGAAGGACTTTTTTGGAATAATTGCGACTACTAACTTTATTGCGTCATTCGATTTTTTTATGTCAAAATTAGAAATGTTACGTGTGAAGAGCATCTGGTTTTCGATGGATCGCGAGGCATTTTGATTGTCGGCGAACTTGACCAAAAACAGTTACCATAATATGGGGTCAATTTTTTAAGAGACTTAAAAGTAAAAACGCCGCCTCTTTCGTTCCGAGTGAAAACAGGATTTTAATGATTTTATTTTAAATATTTTTACTACTTTTGAAGCTTCTAGAATTCCGAAGATAAGATATGTCGGTAACAGCTCAGATTTAATTCTGTAAATATTTAAACTTTTGTGACAAATCGATAAGTATGCCACTCTTCATTAATTCATGCCGAAAGGCTGCTAATGAATGCGAGTAAAATATAATAAATATAATAAAATGCCTTCCTTGCAAAATTTCAGTGGCACCAATTAATCGAAAGTTATATACCGGCTCATTTTTTTAACATTGGACAAAAAGTAAATGTTCCTATGTTCAAGCTAAAAAAAATATAATTACAATCGATAAATGTATTGTAGTGTATATCCCAGCAATTCTTGATAATACAAATGATTTTACATTTATGCCAATTTAGAAATAAAGAAGATGGTACGGTTGGTGGTTGCATACACTGCACTGCACTGCACTGATTGACTTTATTTTTTTTAATAGCAATATTTCCATTTTATGTGCAATGTTAAAGAAATACTCAACTCCGTTAGAATAAATCTTCAGTTTAAAAGTTCATTTACATCTGAACCAAAAAAATTATCCTAACTGATAATAACACAAACAAGGTGGCCTAAAATGAGCTAGATTAGATAATTTCATCTCAAATATTGCACACATTTAATCAACTATTTAAATGCCTCGCATGATATGTTTTAATATTCTGAAGAATCACCGAATAGAATGTTTGTTCAATATTTTGAAGAGCTGAAGTTATTTTGAAAATTTTTAAAATAGCTTCAAATAATTTATTGTAGCGATTTCTCTGAAGAAGGTTCGCATAGAGCACCTCTTGTAAAGTATTTATAAATATGCACACTCACTTATAATTACAAATCTCGATCTAACCTAATTGCTGTTAGCATTGGTTACTGAGTGCACACATAATCATGGGTCTAACATGTAGTCACGTGGTCTAATTAACAAACAGAAATACTTAATTTTTAGAGCATGATGATATACATTATCATACGTAATCGTGTTGGATGGAGCACCAAAATATAGGAATTTTTTTCTGAAAAAGTTTCCAAAAAACCAAAACTGCCAAATAAATATTTTTAAATGATTGTAATTTATATGATAAAAAATTTAAATTTTCGGTCTCCATTTATTGTTTGAGTCTGTTTGTTACTGTTTTTGGGCCACGTGAGTGTTCGCTCACAATCTGATCAAACCGACTTAATCGTTTTTGTATTGTGTGATCCGTCCAGATTTTATCTGTTTATAAGGTACACAAGCTCATTTCATTGCCGAAGTGGGCAGAACTCGACGAAACTACAAGTTTTTGAGAGCTTACGTGCAGCGTTCCGCATTGTTTGATTTGTGTAATTGATAATTGGCCTGGATATAACCCATTACAAGTTCTTGTACTTTTATAAAACCTGATAATTACCACGTTGAATAAATATCTGAATTGCGATGCTTATCTGGAGTTTCATTACGTTTTGCATTTCTACTTAAGCGCACGACTTTAAAATTATGGCAGATAACATCAAATTTGTTGGCGTATTTCGGTGTCCACCCCTGGAGCGCTCACTCAAGTCGATTATAAACAGGTTTTTCTGTAATCTTCTAAATTACACCCTCGGGCCGGCGGTTTTTTTCTGGCTAAATTTTTAAGTACTTATCTTTGTACAACGACAAACATTCAATTTCTCATTTGATTAAGAAAAGATTCGTACCCCGGAGCTAGAAAAGTACCTAACTGTACAATAGTTGGACTAAATACAGTGCACTGAATCTTAATTATTTTTAGTTTCTTTAATGGCATACTTTAATATTTTCGGTTTAAATAAAAATTAATATGTCATGAATCACTCTCTTTTTAATTACCTCGCGCATTGTTTAGTAATTCGTCCGTTCCCACACGTGCATATCTTTAAAACATTTCTGGTATTTAAATAAAGCATGTAATGCTAGTATAATGAAGTTAAATGTTTTTTTTTGTGAGTGAAAGTGGATACGACATTTCAATGATGACATCTTTGCTACAACAATAAAATAATATAAACGCGGTAATTTTAACAGTAAAATAAAAATGTTTTGATTGTTTCGAGTTATAAAAGTGTGACTACCTAACGCATGTTTTGCCAACATTTCGTAATCGGCCACGAGATAACATTAACAATATGGAGAAATGCTCTATTGTTTCTGCCATGTTTTGTTTCAACATTTGCGTGCCAATAACTGAATGGATTTCCATTAAACAATGGTCTTTTAGTTCAACAAGCCAATTCTCCAAACAGTAAAACATGTTAAAGCGACCAAATTTATTTCTGGCCAGAATAAGCATAATTTTTTATACCTTTACAGATACTACTTTTGGTTATTGATCTGGAATTAATCCCTGATGGTCGCTATGAACAGGTTCTACTGTATCAGCATATCAGCATATCTTGTGGCGGTAAAGGACACTACGTGTTAACATTACTATTTCATTTCTAATCTCGGCTTGTACGCTATTAAATTTCCATCTATTAACTCGTGACCGTTTAATATGTAAAAAATGTTAGGGCAACGTGAGAGATATTATTTAATTTTTAATGCACTTTTTTTAGAAAGGAATAGTATCTGATCGGACGGTCGTGTGCATGCAAATGAACCTACTGGGCTCTTATGTGTACTGTTTTGTATGTGGATTGGGTACCTCAAAGTTTTACTTTCTAAAGGTGATAGATGCAGTGTTGTTTATTTAAACACCATTTTGATAGCCGCAATCATTGAAAATTTATCGATCGTTTAAAAATATGTTAAATGGTTCAATTATGGAAATTAATACGTTTATTTTTCTAATCTAATTTTTAATTTTAGTTTTACCTGTCCGTCTCTGATCATTCAAAATTAAGTTATCTTAGTAGGAGGTTATAACGAGGAAAGGTTTCCGAAGTCTAATCCAAGTTTGTTAACGAGCAAAACATGTCGGTGAATAAGGTGTGACAAAGATCTTTCAATAAAAAATTTAATTAATTAAATATTAATTTAATAAGGATCCAAGACATAAAGGGGCGATACGAACAATATCTAATATTGTAGTGTTTGTAAATATCTGCGACTTTTTATATAGAGTCAAAACACCAATTCTAGCCACTTTAAGGGGGTCGGATATGAAACAATTGAAAAAAATGCAAATTTTTTATTTTTGCACATTTAATAACTGCATTATTTTCTGAGCAAGACTATTCTACTCCGAGAGTTCTACGATTACTGAAAATGCCCCAAATTTGAGGACAAAGGCCGCATAGTCGCTTCTCCTGAAAAGTAGACTTTTTTCCACTTCGGTGCATTTTTCTACAAGATGGATAAATACAGAGCCTTGAATTTTTTTTGGGTCGTAAAACATGTATATCCGAAGCGATTGAATAGAGAAATTTAAAAAATAATTTCTGAAACTTGCTTAAAAAATTTCTACAGTGTAGTTTTTTCATAACAACTTTTGAGTATAAAAAATAAAAAAAATTGAGAATCCTTTATTCAATAGACCAGAAAATGCGTGCAAAATCTGGTTGAAATCCGTTGTACGGTTCTCGAGAAAAGTGTACTTATGTAATACATTGATCCTTATGAAAGCTGCGTAACGTACCCGACCCCCTTAAGCAAATTTGCAATATTGAAAAAAATTTCCAATGACTAAAAGTAACCATAAGCCACATTCTTGAACTCAGTCTTTATATTTTTTAGTTATACTACACTTTTTAAGCTGAAATGCTGCAAATCTTTGTAATTTAATTATTTCGGCGATATGTACAATTTCACAATCTTCAGCCACTTTGTCCATACATTGGCCACATTTAACACCATCGGTAGCCAGTCGGTATTTCTAGTAAATTACCCTTCTATAAATAAATGAGATCACTTTCGTCCAGGGATGTTTTGGATAAAAGAAGTTGATAAATTTGCTTTTGTACCAACTTTTGGCAGAGTAACTAAACCCCTCTTTCTCCACAGGAAAACTCATTTTTGAAATGTTTTTAATCCATTCAATTAATTTACCTGTAAGTCTTTACCTAAAACTTAATTTTTTTCCTACCTCTCCCGTTGTATCAAAAAATATTCCGTTATATTGTTGTTGGTGCAACTCCGTGCAATTTACACGCGGTTGTCACTTTCATGTTATTGTTTCTAACGGAAGCTACGGCATTTGTAATTTGGTAGGGTTGGTATTCAAATTTTTTTCTTTTAGCAGTTATTTCTGTTTTTCTGTTTTTGTATTTACCTAAGCACTTAAATAAATATAATTATGAAGATCTAAGGAATAAAAAACGGCGTTTTCATTAGTTGCCACTTGGTGACCAGTTTGTGGCTAAAGATGGAAAAAGTGATTAATTTTTGTTCCATCTCTGGCCACCCCACTTAAAAAATAAATTTAGATTGATACAATTAATCTAAGTATTCAAATAGCTATCATCGGTCGTTATTATAGTCAAAGTTATATCGAAACATTATCAAGTGTATTTTATTGATTAAACCTTAATTAGTCCTGCATTGTTTCTTAACCAAATTATTTTGTAGTTTAGCGTCAAATGAAATAATTGTTATTTTAAATAAGAAATGGACACAGATTCGTGGTCCAAGAAAATGGTTTGGCGACGTATTTAAAAACGCTAATTAAGCACATTCTTGGTTATTCACTAACCGCGAACCTAAAGATGGTACGTGGCTATAAGTGGTGGTTCGACCCTACCTAGTGTTTTGTAATTTACAATTGATATTATTTTTCATTGAAGTAATTTAATTTTTATGTCTGCTAAATAAAACTTCTAGTTACAGCCTCAATTAAGTTAAAAATTGTTGTTATTAAAGTTATTGGAGTAATCATTATTATTTTTCGTTCAAAAACAATTAATAACTAAAAAAAGAAAGTATTATCGTCGTAAAAGAATCGTGTAAAAATTTAAATACATCAAATTAAATCAACTAATTTCACATCACATAATGTTTTCTAACGTCAATAACAATTTCCTTTACAGACTTAATTAATTTTCCGCCAAACTTTCAAAACACTTTTACTGTCGACATATTGAAAAGCACTGATCCAATTTCCGATTCAAGATCAGGTGCAGTGATTTATTTAATCGCGAGCGATTTACAATAATTCTTCTATTCTACTTTTCCAATTATCTGAAAATTTCTCAGAATAGAAATTGCAAACGTCGCTGCAGTTTCTCTCTAACTGCGACGTTTCACAAATATAGAAACACATAACGTTGCTTTACGGTTGCCTTTACCTAATAAAAAACAAACAATCGCGCTCCCTGCAACTTCATTAGGAGAAATGGAAACTTGACTGGAGAAATTTAAATCCAGATTATAGATCCTAAACATGTGCGATCACAAACTTGTTTACCTAATTCGCTTGACGAAAGTAAGGCGGCTGCAGATTTAAAATAACACAATTCGATTAATCAATGTCAATCAGGGCACTTGCAACGTTGCAAACAAATCAAATTTCGTTTTCTCGACCGATCGAAAACTGAATTTATTGACCGGAAATTGTCGCAATTTGGGAAAAGTGGGTTTCACATGATTCTCACGCTATTAATTAGGTTAGATTAGTATTTTTACGATTAAGAATGATTTAAACGCGTTTCCATACGACTCTCACTCAAAAGACCAACCATAAGGTCGCGATGATTATATTGTCAAGGAGATAAAGTTGCCAAAAAAATAAATTAGCTGTCTATACAAGTCTACAATTCCCCCATCAAATCGATGTTCTATTTCGCTATGAGGCCAACTTTGCCTTTCATTTTCTCATCTTTCGTCATCCTTCTTGTTGACAACAATAGACTCAAATCTTGAATAGAAAAATTAACTTTTATTTGACTTGCGTTTTCGCTAGAATGATTCTTTGTCGATGGGACGTACTGATTTTATAACGGCGCCAATTCGACTGGCCAATAACTTTTTGACCGATTTTATGAATGCTTAAGTTCTACCAATGCATGGTTTTGTCTGCATATCCGTAACTTTTGACAGTAGAATACTATCTTAACAAGATTTTATTTAACAACTAGTCGAAAGAAATATTTAGAAGATGTTCTCAAAATGAAACCGCAGGAATATAAATAAACGGTATACAATCTTAGATATACCGATGACACTATACAAATAGCCAAAAATGTTCACGATCTACAAAGAATATTAAAGAGGGTAGTGGAAGTAAGTGAAGAATTTGGCTTTACATTAAACAGTTAGAAGACCAAATTTGTGATAAACGAGAAAGAAGAAATGGAATGGACACGTAGACAGAATGAGACGTCAAAAACAAATCTTACAGCATAAGGCCACTTGGAGTGCCATCAAAAACATGACAGGACAACCTACAGTCAAAAACAGCAGAAACTAATTAAGAGGCAAATAACTGGAGCATTTCTGGTTTTGCAAAGAAGAAGAATAGATGCAAGACAAGATTGATAAGGTTTATCTTCATGTAAAACACGAACAAATAAAACTAGTAATACAATAGGTACATCGACTAATGAAACACAAGATTACACAAAAGTGATAAAAATAAGAATAGAAGCAACCCAGAAAACTGCTCTGCAGTCAAAGTTTGAACTTAAACTTGAAAATACAAATAATGGTATATCATTTTGACTCTATTGTACGGCATTGGACAGAAATGTGGGTATATCGAAAGATGGACAGAATAGTTATCAACCAAGAAGTACTGCAAAGAATGGTTAAGGATTGACACATCATTAGAGCAATAAGATTACAATGCCTAGGTTTGAGGTGAAAAATACCAATTTTTACAGTTAACCATGCAAGGTAATGTCCAAAAAAAGTGCAGCACAAGAATAAAAAAAATATCTTGACTGAGAAATCTAGATGAATGGATTTGTTGTACTTCAAATCAACTATTTCCATTTGCAGTCTCTAGCAGGGTAAGGATAGCAATAATGATAGCCAACCTTCATAGTGGAGATAGCACATGAAGAAGAAGAAGGAGATTTCATACATGGTCAAACCCCTGGAATTGTTTATCAAGAAAATCTGAGGTAAATAAGACTCTAAAGTGACCACCAAAAAAAAATAATTGAATTATTATGAAGAAATCGAACGACATCCTTCGCACATGGTAAACCTGGACAGCAAATAATCTTGTTGAGTCATATTGCTTTAGCATCGTTGTTATTGACTTTGCTGATCTGATCATTCTGTAATGGATCTTTCTATTTAAAAACTTGAGGAGTCAGCAATTCTTTAACAGGAAGGAGCACCGACAAAACTTGTTCCCAGGTTAAGAGAATTCCTGAACAGAAGTCAGTAAATGATGAATGTATGGATTCGACATAGTACGCCCCCTTTAACATCCAAGTTTAACTACGTATGATAATTTGAGCAGGGGCATAGTGAAAGATAAAATTTCTGATTACAACAAACTTTTCACCCATCCTGTAGAATCTATGAATACTTGCAGCTTTGTTGAAATGTTTGCACGCGATTCCGCGTTAAACTATCAATTTGGTTATGGGGTTATTAATACTCAAATCAAGTAATTTGCTTCTGCAGTGGTTTTGAAATAGGATTAAACACAGTAACCTATTGTTTAGGAAGCAAAATAAATAATCGAATAAAAAGTGTACCTTAACAATTCAAATTTTTTGCTGATCGAAATTGTGGAAGGCATTGCAACAAATACGATCAAGGATAACTAAATGCATGTGCTTCAAGATGTACAGTGTTGTCAAATTTAAACACTAAGTATTCGTTCAGGATTAAATTCGAATTATAAGTTTTGGTTTGGGTTTTGAATTCAATTGCGTGTTATAAATTAATATTATATTTTTATGTCATTTTTAATATACCCTGTATAGTAAAAGTTCTTTTTTGCCATCAATATTGTGAACAGGAGATGAGTGATTTAACCTATCTAAAATACTTAGAATAGATACAATAAATCAAATTAGCGGGTTATTATTTTCACCAATTCTTTTACAAGCATAAGCGTTAAAAATTCTCTGGGAAAGTTTTTTTGCAATACAAAATTTCGTGTGGAAAATGTGTAACGAATTATCGCAATAAAGTATTGTATCGGTCACCAAATCCAACGAGAAGATCTCAACGTTGCATTCTCAAGTCACTGTGGTAAGAGCGAACATTTTGCAATCACGATATAAATCGATTTAATTTTTTACCTGCGATGGCTCAATGTCAACATTACTAACGTAAAAGCTGTCACAACGTTTGATGTAAACCACATATCAGCTGGTTGTTTCTTTCAACAATGTCAAGCGGAAAATCAGGCCGGCCTCACCCATTTGCTAGTGACACGTATTATACACCTGACTCTCTTGAATTGAAAATAAGAAAATATGAAGATGACAGGTTTCACACATTACTTACGGAATATGCATTACGTACAAAAGGAGGGAAATGATAATTCAATATTGACATTCAAGTAGGTATCTAGTTCCGCGTAGGCAAAGGATCCCATGTTTATATACTTAAGTGCACCTTAGATAAGAAAATATCGCATTATCTAAGCGCAGAAATAATAATCGTTTAAGATCGCCTTGTCGGTTGCAAGTCTACATTACATATTCATTATGCTAATGAGACGTTAATAACTCATGTTTTAATGCTTTATTTTTAATCGAACCGCTCAGGTGGCCTTTTTATCCTTTTTTTGCTCCGTCTCAAAAACCGTTTAAAGACAATACTGTGATTTAAAAAGTCGATTTGAAATTCCGAGTTACAATGAGGCTCTTGAAGTCTGTGTGTGGTTTCAATCTATTTCAAAATTGCGGTGCAAAAGAAGCAAAATTTTGACTGAATACAAGTTTCTCTATTCACTGATACCGATTTTTTTATTTGGTCAATATTTAATTACGGAGCCATCAAAAAAGAATGAACACGCTCTGATTAATTGCATTTTAACTTGAAATCCGTTAGGTGATGTTATGTATAAAGCAAAAATGGTTAGCCAAACGTTTTATTTTGGGAAATAAAATCAATTAAACCCGTCGTTTTAGAGAAGATTTCGACGTTAATCAAGTCGGTCGTCAAGATTTTAATTATGTTTGCTGCCGTTCTAATTAGAATAGGGCAACATGAACAAAAAATTACAAATCTGAGTTGTTTAAAGGTGACAGCACTTTCACGAAGATGTGGTTCGCCGTCGACTATAATCACAGGTTTGTGTGATTGTTTCGTCACGATTTTTCGAAAGAAAGCACCAGGGCCGTTTCTTTTGACACCAAACATCAACCCTCGCAATTTTATGAATGTAGGTTAACTCGTGGAAATTAACAATTTTGCTTAATTATATGGAATCCCCTTTTTGGATTGACGGGCTCTAAAATTATATTTTTTTAATTTTGGAATTAGGTCGGTAGAGTTTCATTATCTGCATTCTCAAAATATTGAAATAAAAAATTATAGAAGAGTTTGTGAAAGGAAATTTAATAAATAAATAAAACAGGCACCAAGCTTTTTAATGAAGAAGAAAAATAACAAATAAATAAAATAGCAGAAGAAAATCAATTAGTACTTAATTTTTCTGTGCCCATGGTTTTGTTTTGCGATTAATTTTATAATGTCGATCAATAATTCGATGGTTTTACTTAGCAACCTAATTTTTAAATTTAAACAAATTATACAGGGTGTTTCAGGAGTAACGTGAAACCTCTTCATCGACGAGTATAAATCTTACTCAAATGTAGCGTTGAAAACGTGGTCTTGAAAAAATTTGATATTAGTTTCTAAGATTTCAAATATTTGCGAAATTATACTTCTGATTACAAAAATCTAAAGATATTTTTTGCTACAAGGTGGTAATAGTTTTCTTACTGGTTTTGTTGTTTAGGAGACATGCTTTACAAACAACATACAAACAATAAATCAGTTTTGCTCCACAAATATGAGATATAGCGTAATTTGGCATTACGAGTTTACATTTAGGGTGACAAGCTCCTTCATACTAAAAAATTATTTTTGCAGGATTTAGTTCAATTTCGACCATATTTGAAATTTTTTTCAATGCACATTCTTGAACATCCAAAATACAACTAATTGAAAGAAAAATGAAAAGTGGGACTACATTAAAAATACCAATTGAAAATAAGAATTTATATTACAGCAAATTGTACAAAAATTGAAACAAAAAAATCATGGATCTAAGCATTAAGAAAACCACCACAGCTCTTTTTTGTTTGTTTGTTTGTTTTTTTTGTTTTTTTGTTAAGAGGAGGTAACCTGTGTGACTACTAACTTCCTCCCCCATACGTCTTCCTCACCACAGCTGCCTTGTAACCTTCTCATTACACAACAGAAAATGTTTTTTTTTATGCGAAAGGTGGTTTGGAAGATGTTTGCAGTTTTACCACATTTCTTCAAACCATCCATGATTTTGAACAATCAAAATTCGACAACTAGTTCAGTCCGCAAACCAGGGAAAGGTTTAGCTTAAGCGATGCAGAACAAACTAACCAATCATATCTTTAATGAGGGTTAATAACAAGAGTATAACAAACCTCACAATCACTAACAATACAAGTCGAGAAGTTACTAAATTTGACAAATACTTTTATTTACGACATTTCGTGCAAAAAACTTAATGATATTCTAATGGATAAATTGGTTTTGCTCCGTTAATATGATTAACATTGGAATTTCTTATTTAGAATGAAATGTTGTTTCTGAGCAAATAATAACTTTTGCAAATTTCGGTCCGAATATTTGGAATAATTCAAAGTAAAATGACATTGCAGCTGGTTTTACAAGGTATCAATAGTTCTCTTATCTGCTAAATAATGAAACCAACGAGAAAAATATTGTCAGTCTTTTAGTTTACTCTCTCCAGCGCAGTAAAAGTCTTTAGATTTTTTTAATCAAAGTGTAGTTTCGAAGAATATTTCAAATCGTAGAAACAAATGCTAAGTTTTTTCAAAACTACGTTCTACAACATTCAAAATGCAATTGCTTATTTACACTTTTTATCAAATGTTTCCGTAGTAATGCAATTTTTTTCGCCTATGTAAACAGGCTAAATTTTTTCATGTTCGAATTAACGAGAGTCTACCGTATTGCCACGAGTTATGAAGGCCAAAACATAGAAATAAGGAAACATGCTACAGAAGCAAAAGGAGTATAATATTTTTTATAGGTTGCAGTGGTAGGCATCAGAAATTATCATTATAATTGGTCTAGACGGCAGGAAATATCGTTGCCGCGTGGATTATCTGATTTATTTAACAAAAAATGGGATATTTCAAATACAAGACACTGTAAAGACACATTTTAGCAGGATTGGTATAATCCCACCAAAACCAATATAGAATAAAAGAAACACTATAAGCATAACAAATAGACAGCAGATGGATATCGTAGAAATTAAAGAAGTCACATCTTTAATTTCTACGATGTACATATAAGGGAATCATGTAACCCGGTCGAAATAGTATATTGTTCAATGAGTGAGAAAGTTGGCCATTTCCATGAGGATGAAATTTGTGACACGAGCCGAAGGCGAGTGGAGTAATTCATTCGAGTGGGAATGGCCATTTCTCACGAGTTTAACACTATACTTTTTCTAATCATATTAATTAATTAACTCATAATGAATACTGGTAATAATTATTGTAATTTATTTTTTTATATATCCTTTTAATTATTAACATTGTATACATTAACCGTACCATAGTTAACGATAGTAAATGGAGGCGATTTTACATCTACCCGAGTATCAATGTTTAAGTTTCTGTTATTGGTTATGTAGTTTTCTGTTGTATTGTGCATGCTGCTGCTGGAAGCTTGGACTGCATTGATAATTTTGTTGGCCGAGTCCATCTTGTTATTTATGGAAGTGTCTATATAACCTTCGGCTACTGATGTGGACTTCCACCCTCCGTGTCTTTTCAAAGCAGTTATATCTGCACCTGCATCTACTAGTATTGTAGCTGATGATCTTCGAAAACTGTGTCCAGTATACTTTTCAGCTTCCGGAAGTTTTAAATAATTAGCTATATCTCGCCCCATTTTGGAAATCTTGTTGACACCTATATTTTGACAAGTGCACTTGCCTTTTTGATAGTTTAGAAAAAAATTATCGGTTGGAACGTATTGCGGGCGTAGATTCATATATTTTTGAACATATAGAATTTACCAATTACGGTGAATTTTCGTGCAATTTTGGTTTTTGTGACGGAAATAGTGACCAACATTATTTTATTTACGTCAGTAATATCAGTAACTTTCATGGCATGCAATCCATTGGTCCTGCAAGCACCCATAATGCCCATTATAAGAGCAACCTTAAAAAATATCATTAATTATAGTTACACATGACAGCATATTATGAAGAAGTTCATAATTATGTTACCTTTGTTGCAAGATATATTTCATCTGGAGCTTTACACAAAAATTCATCAATTTCGTTCGAAGTGAATGTTTTTGATTTTGTAGCCTGATAGCCCTCAGATCTTCTTTTCAAACATGCACGTAACTTGCGATAGGTTTCAATATTAATGTTGTTGTGTATGCTCAAAGTAGATCTTAGCATAGAATATTCAGACCGTAATGAAGAGGATTTATATTTTTCTGCTAGTCCGGAGAAATATGTCAAAAGAATATTTTCGGAGAATGAATTCGAATTCTTTGTGTTTCGCCAATTCATGAAAGTTTTATAACTTACTTCGTATTTCTTTCTCGATTTTAGTGGCAAAAGATTCATTGTTGCAAGTTTAGCAGTCTCTTGCACGTCTGGCGGGGTACAATTGTCTATGTCATCCACAAGTTCCATCATTTCTTGGTACTTTGTAAACAGAGCAAACACAAATTCGATGACAGATGTCAAAGTTAATTAATTTTCGAGAAAATAACAAACAATCGTATAATCGTCAAGGTAACGAAAAAACCTACCTGTGGAGAAAGTCAACTGTCGTCGTTTCATTGGTCAGTGCCCGTGGAGAAAGAGTTCAATAGTTGAAGACTGAACAGTTTTCTCAATGGAAAACGTATTAGAAACGTGCAAATTCTTAAATATGATTAGAAAAACATTATTAAATATCATAAAGAAAACAGGATTAGAACGATCATATGGAAAGAATGGAAGAGAGTAGAGTGGTACAAATTTCACGGAATGATTAACTTACAGAAAAACGAAAGACCGGACGCCCGTAAAAAGGATCAAGTGACGCTATTCAATAGTGTGGCAAAAAATTTGGAACTATAAATAAGAGGCTTGTAACAATAAACTCCACATAGCTTTATAGCTTCAAAATCTATAATAATCTAAGAGTGTCAAATCGCACAGTGCTCCTGAAATATGAAAATGCTCCATCCAACTGAATATGGCATTTCAACGATTCGCAAGCATGTCCAAAATACATTACTGAAAATCGTCAGTTCTCCGAAAAAAATCGGTCCTATCACGTCAGTGCATACATATAAGAACACACTCTTCTTTTTTGTATAACCAGTTTCCACCTTTTAGGTGTAAGTTTCTCTAATGCTTTCCATTTTTACAATTTTGTGCTATGTTAAATCAGTTTAATCCAGCGGTCCTTTTAATGTTGTCACTCCATCTCATCTACGGCCGTCCTATTCCTCTCTTCTCTTCCCATGAGTCTCCGTCTTACTATCTTACCACTCTAGTTCTCCTGATGTTGGGGAACATGACCCACCCAATTCCACTTTAAGAAGTTGTTAATACTCCTGGAGACTCAAAAAATTAGCTTAGTGAAATTTGTACTCTTTATAATTATAAACGGTTTGCTTGGACCGAAATTTGTCTCTGAAATGTAGGTCTAGATCTATGTTTCTGAACCAATTAACTGATGCATCACTCACGATTATAAATTTTTTCATTGAACATTTCCAACAGCATCAACGTAATTATAAGTAAGTAGGTTTGTTCTAAATTATTTAATGCATCTTCCAAGTGTCACAATGGTTTATGTTTGTCATTGATCATAAATACCATCGGAGATTCCAGCCCACTAACATTGAAGAGGTCGGCGTTTAAAAATATCATCGATCTTTCGATTAAAGGATCATTATAACGCGTCTGTGACAATGTTACAAGATAATCCTTTATCTAAATTCATATCGTGTTCATACGAGCAATAAAACTTACCAATAAATTAACGAGCGTCAATAAATTATCAAAAATCGGTCCATTAACAATTATAACCATATCTACCTTGTAATCCGGTTTCGGAACATGCAAGAAAAATATCGCAGATTGCTTTGAATGCAAATTTGAAGATTGCAGCCTCGGGTGAAGAAAGAGTGGTCTGCATTTTTTTGCCATTTATTAGTTTTTTGTCGGATAATATCATTAATCATCGCGCTAAAAAATCGGCCACGAACAATTTCCTGCGAGGGGTATGTCGGGGATACAATGTAGTTCAGCGCGATCTTTAAAAATCATAATTGCATATCGGTCCATAAATTCTTCGTAAGTGTTTCACGGCGTTTTTTTGTGCATACCATCTTCATGAGTGCAGGCTCGGTGCGCCTCGCGTGCACGGCACAAAGGTTTTTTATGCTGCCAAGTAAAAGTTGGGAGGAATGCCGAGGTGCAGCACACCTGAAAATGTTGCCAGCGCCGCCCACGTCCATTTCCCCGAAAAAATTATCTCTTGCAAGACAAAAAAAATGCAAAAATTCATGAGATAAATTTTATGAAGATATTAAATTACTATTTTTTTAATTTCATTGTAAACCTTACACGCTCGTTTAACGGTAAAATGGGATTACTTGACACTATTGTGCTGTAATTTTTATAATACTTCCCCTTTCAATTAAAGTTGCAAAGAAGTGTAAAGAATGCCTCGCCAAATTATTTCCGGCAATCGCCGTCTATTTTCTCTTCGGTAGTCATAAAGGTAACGAAATTACATGTGATTACTTTTACGAGCGTTCATATTTTGGTGCAGTAAATAGAGCATAGAACCTTTAAGAAGTCAATAACTACATTATAACAGTATAAGTTTTTGTTTTCAAATAAATCAATAGAGATACATATAGCGCTCAACCAGCTTTACCCGTGTCACGTACTGCGGTGTTAATTTTTTAGCGTAACAAACTGTTGCTAATTAGTGGGTACTTAAATCTGTCTACTAATTAACACTGAGTGCGTGTGATTTGAATGGGAATCAGAACACGTGAAATTTGCATCTTATTCGAGATTAATTTGCGGTTTCAAATTTGTTTCGCATTTCATGGAAAGCTATAAAAAAACTAACGGTTTTATGAAATTAAGTAAAGTTAAAAATTATTCAGAAAAACTATTTTGAAATTTTTCGTAAATTCCTAATGATTTTTTATGTGATGTCATCGATCAGATATTTGTTCATAAAATTCGTGACTTACCATCACGCACCTGTTTTGACCTAAGTTTGATCTTCTAACGTTATCAATGACAAATATTAACGCGAGAGAAAGTTTCTAGAATTTCATCAAATTTTAAGTCATCGTAATTTTTTATATTGTATTTACAAAAAGTCAGCTTTTTAATACTTAAAATTCATTAACAGGTTTTGTTTTGTTATTGTGTCTTCATTCTTTACGTTGACAACCCGCAATTAGGATAATGACAAAAAATCATGAACCTTATTTAAAATGGTGACATAAATTACATTAACAAATTTAAATTTGTTTTTATGAAATTTGAAGTGGCCTATTATTTTTTATTACTAAATTAAAAAATGATAAAATGTAGTAACATAAATTTTCAAAACCTTATATTTGGTAAATTTTAAAAAGACTACTTTCGAAACAATAACTTAAAATCTTTTCTGAAAACTAATTAATGATTTCTATTTGAATGCTTCAGTACCAATCAAATCGACCAATTGCACTTAACGAGAGATTTATTTGTATTTATTTGTATATAGCAACTGTACCTGCAAAGACTTTATGACGTCTTAAGACTTAAAAATTAGCCTGCTACTATTTAAGTATTTGGTATTTACCACCTTAAAATCGACTATTGCAACGTAATGATATTATGAGCTTTGAGAATCTTATATTTCAAACCAAATTTAAATCTTTTAAATAACTACTAATTCTAATCTTGTGGTGCCATCACGTGCTTGAAACACAGCTAAACATCTTCTTGAAATACTTTCGATGAAGGTATTGATCAAGTTTTGAGGAATTCTTCACCATGATTTTTGTTTTCTGTATTCATTGTGAGTATTA
Source organism: Dascillus cervinus (assembly GCA_949768715.1). Classification (NCBI taxonomy): domain Eukaryota; kingdom Metazoa; phylum Arthropoda; class Insecta; order Coleoptera; family Dascillidae; genus Dascillus; species Dascillus cervinus. The sequence continues at coordinate 10,932,880 of OX458316.1, read as the reverse complement.
TTTTGTTTGAACTCTTGAAGCAATTTGTTGAAGATCTGTGGTATTTGTTGCTGTTATTATTATGACTAAGATACGAAATATTGATATTAATGTCCTTAATCTCTCAGTGATTTTTTTTTGCTTTTATACTATCGTCTATTTGAATTTGCAGAGTGGCATTTGATTAACTGCATTACATCTTTATAAACAAAGATATACCTACCAATAAATCTAAAAAGAAAAATGTTAAATAATGTGTGTTCTGCCAGTTGCAAGCTATGGATTGGAAACCATGTTACTGACAAAAGCATTAGCTATCAATCTAAGAACATTACAAAGGGCGATGGGGCGATTAATGCTTGACGTATTCCTAAAACAAAGAAATTAGAAATGAGAACATCAGAAATCAAACATAGAGGAAATGCCATTGGACAGGGCACGTACCCAAACAGCAAGAAGATAGGTGGCCACTTAAGATTACCAAATAGTGCCCGAGAGAAAGAGGAAACGTATTATGGGACAACCACAGAAAAGATGGACCGAGAAAAAATTGGATACGAGATGCCCAAGACGGGGACTCTTAGAAGTTAGTTAGAAGAAGAAATAACTTGTTGTTGTTGTTCTTATTATTTTTCTTCTTCTGCTTATATGCTGGACCGCTGCTAGACAAGAGCCTCCCTTGTTTGCTTCCACAGTCCTCTATTCTGAGCTGTTTGTATCGAATTTGTATGTATCCATTTAATATCGTCAGAACGCCTAATTGAGGGACGACCCCTACTTCTGTAAACGTCTTGCCTAGGTTTCCATTGTATAATGAGCCGAGTTCACCTGTTATAAATTATTCGGACCATGTGATATGTCCAGTTCCATCTTAGAACGGCTATTTTCTCCACAGTGTCTCTAAATCCAGTTCTTCGACGTAACTCCGTATTTGGTATATGATCTATAAGAGGCAGCCCTAGAATAGATCTTTCCATTGAACGTTACATTACTCTTATTTTCTGGATGACCTTCTTTGTTAATGTTAGGGTTTCTGCGCTCTGTGCTTATTCAGGAAGATAATACCTTTCTTTTGAGGCAGTTTAGCAAGTTTGACTTAAATATAAATCTTAATTTTCCAGAAACACACCTAGAACTATATATTTGCTAATATTTATTTAATTAACACTAATAAAATAAAAAGTAAATAATTAGGTTTGTGCTAATTGTAAGAATATTTCGTAGGCTTACAAGCAAAAGGCACTAAGTCAAAAAATTTTAAATTGAGTTGTTTATTTCAAGTCGTACTCTACTGTTCAGACTTTCAGTTGACAAAGCGGCCAAGTCATTTTTTGGAGAAATTAGCAATAGATTTCTCCAAGCAATGACTTAACCGCTTTGTGAACTGAAAGTCTGAACAGTAGAATACGACTTGAAGTAAAGAACTCAATTTAAAAATTTCTTGATTTATTGCCTTTTGCTTGTAAGTCCACGATTTAATTGACCTTTGTGAAATTTTTACCAATCGACGATTTTAATATTGTTCTTACATTTCAATACAATAGATAGGAATTTTTGGGACAGCTGTAGTAGTATAACAAATTACTTGTCTGGTACAAAGAAGATGAGTTTATTGCAAGAACTAAATATTTTTTAAATTTATTCTTGTCAAAAAATGAATTGATATTGTGCGATAAAAAGCTTTTGTTCATAATGTATTGCGCTTTCAATGTGCATTAAACTGCATTCAACTACTGTAAATAAACAGCACTTTCTCGAGTAATACGTTTATGAAATTTGTCACAAATATTTTAGGTTGCTCAATATCCAATTACCCCATTTAATTAACGTTGTCACCCGTAAGGAAGTGCGATCACTCCGTGTGACTTAACAAAAGAAAATTGAGTGCTTACGAAACAACGACACGTAATTCCAACTTCAACACAATTCTCTCTAATTAGAAGAAAAAATTTAATTATCTCGTAATACTGGTATGATAACAATAGACCCTGAGCAAACTAAAGCAACGAATAAAAGAAACGCTCTAATCGTTCTAATAAGCGGCTCCACATGCCACGATGTATACGCTCTGACATAATACTTAATTACTAATTAAAAGGTACAAGCGGTATTTATCAAATTGAATCAGAGGTATAAACTCTAACCGTAACGTTTAAGCACGGGTTTATCGTTATTTTTTATCTGGCGAAAATGAGAATGCGGTTACAGTTCGACCTTTTTACAGTGCAAAAAAACTGTAGGGAGGGCTTTAAATGTCGATAAACTCAAAGGTGGCGATTATGGTATAATCTGTGAAAGATTTTCAATTAGATCATAGAATCTCAGTCGAGGTCGACTTAAACGATCCGTTAAGGTGAATGGAAAGCCGGCTGATAGTGCAGTGCAGCCGGTGCGCTCTTCGAGTGGTGTCAGTGTCTCTTTACTTGCTGTTGAGCCGTTTTGTGTGCAGAAGCTAAATTGCAACTCGAAGTTACCACACTAATTATGAACATGTCGTTGAAGAAGTGACTGGGATAAGTAACAATTAAAAAAAAAAATGTTTTGAATGGATTACGTTAGATGACATGCCCAGATATTGGTAAGAATTAAATTGGGTTGACATTTTTTAAAATATGAAATCAGTTGTTTGCTGAAATGATTGACTTAATCATTGCAGCTAAATAACACGGTAGGACGAATTAATATTCATCCCATAAATTATGGATATTAATTTATATTATCTCTAGGAAATGCCCGGCGATCTCGAGCAGGTTATATTTTCATGCCGCATGCAAATAAGGATGCAGAGTTATTTGAAAAATGAAGCTGCCTACTGTTATTCAGTTATCGTTAAATATTATTCTAATCCGACTTAAAAATAAGATAATTAATTTGAAATTGTACGGTTGAAGTTTTAAAATTAATATTCCTGCATTCCTGTCCCGAAAGAAGTTATGGTAATGTCCCCTGTTTACATTCTTACAGCGCAACCGGAGTACTTAGCAAAAAAATTGAAAAGCGAGCAGGTCACGTTTCCAAGGACGGGGATGCGGTGCTGCATGTTGCCCATTTTGATTAATGCCCTATTGCAAAACACTTTACAGGTCACATAACTAGGCTAAATAAAAAATTCAACCACATCATTCCAAAATCAACTCAAAATTAAAAAATTTCAAGTTGAAAGTTACACTTTGAAAAACACAGGGCTCCAAGACAATCTGCAAATACATAAAATAATCTTAACTTAATAATGATAACTGGAAAAAGTAATAATTTCGGAAATTTTAGAACTTGCAATTAACTACAACTTTTGTTGAAACATTCTTTTAGTGAAGTTTTCAGTGTCAGATGATAAGATCAAAAGACTCCAAAAAATTATAGAAAAATTATATATTAAAAACTATAAAACTAATAATTGCAACTTTCGTCAATATCTACAACTTTTGTTGCATTACTCTTTCCATATATAATAATGTTTTCTTTGCTATTAATGTCATGATCGACAAGTGAAGAGTGATTTAACCTCTAAACGTTTGTAGGAAATTAAATTAAAAAATTAAAAGCGATTTATGAGCAACGTAATAAAATTACACATTGATCATAAATTAAGTTTAACAGCTTTGGTAACTTAAGACCATTTTTAATTTCGTCCGGAAGGGAGGGTTAAGAAGAAAGCTGGTTGTGGCTGCAGGAAGGAAAAGATGATAAATTTTTTGACCGCTATTTTGTAAATCGCTCGGCTACTTTTTGGAATTATTGAATACGTTTTTGCCAACCGAAGAATGTCACCGGAAAGTAATTATTTCGTAACTGTTGTTTAAGTATAATTAGAGTAGCCAGCAACATTCGGTAATTTATTTAATGTTCGGTTCGTTGAAATAATAAATTAAAAAATTTTAATGCCAATTACGTTTGGGGCAAAAATAAAACACAATTAAAGAATCCAGCTGATGATGGTATTTTATTTGTGCGGTTATAAAGTCGCTTACAGTTATGGAAAAGGTTGCCTCTTTTACGACTAGTTTTCTTACTGCGGCAAGCAGGAGTTAACCGTAGTTCATTGTAAAAAACGCACTCTCAGAAATGGCACTGAAATGTGCCATTGTTAAGTGATAAATGGTTCTTCTGTAACTATGCACGTTTTTTATTGTTTTAACGCATCGATATGCTTCCTTAAACTTTCACTTTCAAGATAAAAAAATTATATTTTATTGAATAAAATAAAAATGTATCTAAGGAATATTTTTATAAAGCAACATTTCTAAATATATTCTCAGAAAATTTCAGGAACTGTTTTGACAATTTATTGACAGAAGTAAATTTAAAAATGTTCACTGTAAAATCTTTGCAAGTCAATCTCAATTTTACATGAGCAAGGTATCAATTTCATTTCTTTCCAGGAATAGATTGTAATAATGGGATTTATTTGTGAAATAACAAAAAAATGAAAACGCCACTAAATTAAGCAACGAAATTGCACCATATAGGTATTCACGGAAATTGATTTGTAGCGGTAATACAAGAAAGGTCAATTTTTTATAAATTACTATTTGAGGCATACTTTTTATAGTAAGCCGAAAGTAGTACAATAAATCCAGTTTCAAATTAATAGATGCCCGATAATTTTAGTTGTGATTTTACCAATTAACGCGTTCGCACTTTCGCTCCCTGTAATAAATTACACGAAATTAAGAAATTATCTACTCCTTAGACAGTTTTTAACTATTACGGAATAGAATTTAAAAATTGTCATTCCTTGTTAGTACTAAATAGCTGGAAACAATGCGGAAAATCAGCCATGCAGTCTAACGATCAACCGGACAGTTAAGGACTTTTCTGTGCGATTTTGAAAAAGTGAAGTATGCGTGTAAATTGGATAATCTCGTGTTGTGCGAGGTAAGAAGTTGTGACGCGTAATTGCAGTTGAAAATAAGGTGATCTAACACCCACTATAAACCATAACTTTCATCTAGAAAGAGCACTTTCTGTGTCGCTGTAATAACAGGCTGTTGTACGAACTTCTCCGTAGTGTAATGATATGGTATTACTTTAAGAGAACGCAATTAAAGAAATGATTGCTACTGCAAGCTGCAGGTCAGTCGCTGGCTTACTGTTATAACACGAATATTTGCACGCATTGTAAATACATGGGTATACGGCAACTGTTTACCTTACCGCAATATACGGAACGTTTTGTAAAAAAATTTAGTTATTATTTGTAATTTTTGTAAATTAAATTATACTAAATTCTTTTCAATAATATATTTAAAAAACAACAATATCTCAAGAAGAATTGGCTGGACTTCAATTGACACAAAGTAGTGATAACAAATTTTGAAAGAGGAGGTGGTCTTTATTAGATATTTAATGCACAACATTTATCAAACGTGTAACTCGAAATAAAAGAGAAAACAGTTTTTTTATTTTAAAGAGTTGAATTGTATAGAAAAGTAGTCCACTTATCCTACTCAAAGGTTCCCGGGGGCAACTTTTTCTTTAATTCGTTATTAATAATTGGTTCGTTTTTTTGAATTTATACCACCAAAAAAATCTTCAAGCCGGAGAAAATTTCTGATTGAATTATTTAAATTAGTTGGAACGTTAAAAATAGATTTCGTACATAACGAGTTGGCAGAAAATTTGCCTCGGTTAATTTTAACAAACGATACAAATTACTGAAACACCTTGTATACTTGCTCATAGCTGTGGCATCATTTATTTCCACAAAAAAACTGTAACGAATAAAAATTAAATGTTAAACTTTGTTCTGCTTCAGCGGAAAGTCTTCCATGGTAACTTATTGAATCGATTGTAATATTAACTGTTGTTAGAAAATGGGACGGTTTACGATTTTTTTTTCGTCTCATCATTGTAAAAGCTAAAGCTGTTTATGAAATATTAACACCGTTTAGCGGATGTAAATAAAAATTAAGGTGGAAGTGCACGGACAGTAAATTTAATTTTTTTAGTGTTAATAGGCTCTGAAACTTTTCCATACGAAAACTCATATTACTGCCGTCCTACTTACGATTAAGTACCGAAATAAACTGTTTGTTTACGAATGCAATCACAACAAACTGTAATGCAAAAATTGTTTATGTATTGAGCGGCGGTGAAATAATTGATCGCTTCTAAATGAAAGTTGTTGGATGGTGTCTTGAATAAATAGGACAACTATTGATTGAAGTATTTAATAATAAACTCAGTTATGACAGTACTAAACATTGAAATTGCCATAATGAGAATTAATTTTATGCCAATACAATTCATTTCAAGTGACCCACTTTGATAAAAATATTAATGTTTGAATTAATCTCGTAATTTATGAAGTAATTGTTTGGATTTACTGAAAACGTAAATTCGATTTGTATTATCAGTTTATAAAAGTGAATTGTGTTAATTTTGTTACTTCTTAGCAAGTAAATTTCTTGATAAGATTAATGATTTACCAATTAAAACCAAATATAAGTGTCTGTCCTGAGGAGTTCTGAAAAGAGAGTTGTCAGCTGGAACTAGACCGTCGCGAATTAAAAATTAGCTGCCACCCTAAAAAAATCGGAAAAAACGTAAAAGAATGCCCGTTTTTAAATGGTATTTCGCAGTCTTCTCACCTGTCTAATAATACACATATAACACATGTTCAACCACGCATGACAGCCCGGCAAGATTTCTTCGCAAAAACTCTATTGCCAGTCATTATCACACAATGGAGGCGATAAACCAAAATTAGGAAGAACCTCCGGGCCCCTTTTTGATCCCATTTCTTCATTGTCTAAAATTATTGGCTCGCATTTATTTCATTTATTATTCACCACACGGGAGAAAATATCCAATTAGCCGACAGAAAAGAGCGACGCCTTAAATGGCTATTTATTATTAGTTGGTCCACTATTTGTTGTTCTTCGATCATCTTTTTTTAGATCAATTAAGTATAAAAAATTATGTGCAAAAAGGTTTCGGTTTTACCTCACTTTCTTCGATTCTTTTTTAAATTAATTTGAAAAAATTTAATCACATTTTTGTTGCAGGATTAAGTATGCTTTGGGTGGCAGTTCTAGGACCTGTAATATTCTGGTACGCAGTTCCAAGTATCGCGCTCCGTCCTACCCAACGTGGTCAAGGTATTCTAATTGCCATATTGCTCTTATTAGTTCTTTGTAAGTTATCACAGAAACATAGTGAAATGATGAATATTGGATATAGCCATTTTTCATGGATTAGGAGCATAATTTTAGGCATTTTAGAAGGTTCCATAATCAGGGGCGAATTTTCAGTGTTTCTATACTTTTTACCAAAAATCTATGTGACCCATATAAAGACATAATATTAAGCTTTGTTAATGCAGATCTTTTTAATCTGACGTCAATATGTTGTGTAAATATTATACTGGGAGGTTCCTTTTGATTGACACTGACACTGGTGTAACATATTAACAGATAAGTAAAGTTATAAAGTATGTTGCATCAATGTTAGAGAGCGGCAAAGTCAGTCAAAAAATAGTCATTCAGTAGTTCACTACATTTTCCTGCAAACTTTCTTATATTTGATTGGACGAGAAAAATGAAAACTTTTGCTTGTCTTGGGAAATTATAAACAGTAGTCAAACTTCTGATGAAGTACACACAATATTATAAAAATTAGAAAATGCAAAATCCATGAAAATTTAGGGTTTAGAAGAAAATTAATGTTTTATTAATGATCGGTTGTTCAGTGAAGAGTTAAGTTCGGAGCTTTAGTTAAACCGAAGAAAACAATAAAAAACTAAAAAATTGTGTTGTTAAGACTGAATATTTGACTTCACTTCACTTCATAATTTCACATGGTCATGTGTCAAAGTATGTATTGTTTTTCATATTTTAAATTCTGGAATTATTAAGTGACGTATACATTGAATCAAATTTTCAGCATTCCAACCTAATTTTTTAATATTCTATTTTTCCTCCGAGTTTACTAAAACTTCGAGCTTAAGTCTTCACTGAACAGTCACCATTTAAATACGCACCTTCTTCAAAATTAGCCCATTTAGCCAATAATTTGGTCTTCCCGGTAGCTTGATGGGGCCACGTGATGTAAAAGGCAACATGGACTTATTAAAACAAAAAGTTATAAAAGCTGTTATCACCATAACAGAAGTTGAGGAAAATAGTTGTTGAATAATAATTATTCTCGACTTGAGTTGTATAAAATGTCACTTTTAGTGAAAATCTACTTCTATTCTGTTATTTTTATTAATCAAACTTTGTATTTAAGCTTTTCTGAAGTTTCAAAATAACTTTGTTCAGTAATAGTTTTCAAAAACTAGTATACCCTGTGTATTGCATCAGAAGATTGACCACTGTTTAGGGCTTTCTAGGAAAAGCAAACATTTTTTTCAACAATAAATTTTTCTCGTCAAATCATACAAGAAAATTTGCAACAGTACATTGAATATCCATTCTACCTTACTGCCTATCTTGAAATGCCTGTAAATTAACTTGTACAGCTACTAAAGAGTAATTTTTAAATAATGACTTTACCGCTCTAGCCAGGGAATAATCGAATATTAATTTTTAACTTTAACAAAATTGAATTAGAATAAGAATAAAATCATCAATTTAATAGCCGTAAAATGAGTCTCTTCAATAATGGAAATTTCTAATATAAGTAAATTAATAGTAGCAAAAACCAAAGAATTTCGATCACGGGTGCAAGACGACACAAGTGAACGAATTCTATTCTTCACGAGTGCTGTATAGCGTTTTGTTCAATCATGCTCTTGAAATGTTAAAAAAAAACTAATATTTGTAATACTTGCGATAAGTTGGGTTATGTTATTATGGTAATTGTTGTTTATTTGTGTTCTACAATCTCTATGGCAACGGGTGGGGCAAAAGCATTGAGTGAAACGTTGTGCTCACTGCTTTGGGCCAGCCGTTGCCATAGAAAAAACAATTTGAGTGAAAAAAAGTAGTGTATTCACAACAACGTGTTGCAAGAGAAGGATTAAACAAACGTCACTTTGATATTGCTTTTCGTAAATAATTAGGGAATCAAACGTGTCACTAAAGAGTTTTCACTATGTGTTTTTCAACGGGGTTGCATGGTGATGTATTAAATAATTTGTAAGCGACCATTATTGAATATCCGGTTATGCCCTTTAACCGTGTACGCCAAATTAATGAAACGTAACTCAAAAAGTCTCTACTAAGGCTTGGAAATTCACCATTTTTATCAAATCACTGTAGAGTGACGATGTTAGAAAATGACCCTGTACATCTCAATTTACTAATTATTTACCGATAGTTTGTTAACCTTTTCAAATGGTAAGTTTGAATAGTAATGCAATATAATAAGACTGCAATGTAATTAACATAAATACTTATTATAGGTATTAATTGCTGATTTTCTAAAGATAGTGCTGTTGAGGTAGAATTGTTTCTTTTGGGAAAAATTTAATTTTAATCAGTAAGATTTAAACGTCAAATTATTTAGAAATAATAAAATAAAGAAAAAGAGAACAATTTTCTGCAATTGATTATATTCAATAGTCAATAAGTATAGATAATTTCTGACATTTTGACTTCTCATTATTATGATGAAAGGCTTTCAATCAATCTCGATATTTGATACTACAACTTACGTAATTTTCTACGATACATTACATTAGTAAAATTGATAATTTTTCTATGACTTGTTAATAACGTGCCTATAATTAAATTTAAAAAATCAGTCAAGAGCGAGTCAGGCTAGCACAATTAGGGTTCGGTACTAAAACAACAATTTTCCCGCAACTATTACATTGTCGCAAAAATACGCAGTTTTCCTGTAATCTATGGCTTAATATCTACTAACTCCATTAAAATTTAAATTTAATTTAATTTCCTTCTTTATTGAAACCATATTACTTTTTTACAACATACAATTTTAAGGCTATAATCAAGCTACATACACAGAAATAAATTTTCTCGAGTAAAAAGTTTATTTTTACAAAATATTTTAGCAGCAATTTATAAGTAATAATTGACCAGTTATGTTAATCGTGGCCCCACTTAATATACAAAAACAGCGATCATTTATAATTTCTAAAATAATTACAGTAGAATCCGGTTATAACGGCTCCGGTTATAGCGAACCACCGGTTATAACGAACTTTATTTCAAGTCCCGACATTTTCCCCTATGTTAAAATGTAAAAATTAATCGGTTATAACGAACTCGGATATAACGAACTATCGGATATAGCGAACCTGAAAAGCCGAAATTAATAAAATTTTAATCGGCTATAACGAACTTTGCATTGTATATAACACGTAATAACGTAATAACCTTTGAATCTGATGATGACTTGTCATTAAATGAGTGGTTACAAAAAGAGAAACAAAGGGAACGTGAATTTCAGCAATTGGAAAATTCAAATTTTTTCGAAAACTTATAACTAGAATATTTTGGTATTTGTGGTAGACAAAAGTGACCACGCAGAAGCCGATAAGCCAGCATTAACAACATTCGTAATTTTTTACAGAATTATGGTGCGCCGATTATTGAAAATGTGTGGACAATTTATAATTTAAAAATGCAACAGTTCAGTCTAAAATAACAATTTTTTTCAAATAAAATTACTTATTGCATTTTGCTTTGTTTTACTTAAGTTTAGTTCTTATATTTATAATGGTTTTATACATATGCATATTTATATTAGACCAATAAAGGTCTCATAAAACACTCTTGCATTTATTCTTTCAATAGCGTTTATAACGAACTTCGGATATAACGAACCGATTTTGACGGTCCCTTCAGGTTCGCTATAACCGGATTCTACTGTATAATAAAGTAATTGTGGTACATACATAAAAACGATGCTGGAAAATTATCCACACAAACAGCGATTATACTACCGACTTTTAAATTTCTTAAATGTGTCCTATTTAAATTTGCAAAATATTTTTTGGTTGTAAATCTAGCAAAAGCACTTTTCAAAATTTTAATAAGCCATTATAAAAAAATATTTTTTAGCTTCGGTTAATCAATCTGTGATTCGATTTTCAACAAATTACGTAATTAACAACTATTTTCAATAAAGTTCATTTGTGGAATAATAGTTACTTGTCCGCTCCATTTACCTCACTCGGTAAAATCAAGTATTGTTAACAATAATGGGAATGTCCCTATAATATTTTTTTTATTTTATTATTGGGGTCAGAGAAATTAAGAACTTTAATTTCTACATAATTTCACTAGCTTTGAAGCATAAATTAAAAAAATAATAAGTGAACAACGTAATTTACATAATTACACCCAACTACCTCCAGCCAATTCACGACTGCACCTGTTTGCTCTAATCACGCCCATGCTTATTTACTTAATTAATGCCAATTTTTTTATAGCATATCAAATCAGCCCGAAACCATGTTGGGTGGACGGAGTAGAAGGCACGTGCATGTTTGTATGGGAATGTATCAAATCGGAAGGCTATCATGTCGGGATGTGCGTCGACACTTTCATGTTCGGTTCATGTTGTGCGCATAATTCAACCGAAAACGCCGTATTGCCTCCGCAAAATGGTAAACCTTCTATACTCTACACGCCTCCTAGTCACCACAGTCATACTAGTACTAAGAAGCCTAACACTAGCCGACCCAGACCGACAAGGTATTGATGAATAAATAAATAACCTTTATTACAATTAAAATGTTGCAGTTCATATTATTCAAATCGGCCTATAAGAAGTACAACGTCACGTCCGCAATTTGCGTCGAATGCCATACGACCAAAGCCGTCGACGCAACCGCCACGACACAGTTTGCAGCCGATGAGTACAGATTTCTTTTCAGTCGAAAACAGCATTCCTGCAGAATCCTACACGAAACCCAGCTGGCAAGCGACTACCGAACAGGGATTTATAACCACTCACGAACAACCGGGAACGAAACCGGATAACTTACAATGGCAGGTTACTACCGAACCGGGGTTTGTGACGAGGACGAAAAGTAAACCGAACGACAATAACTCAAAATCGAAACCCACTAAGAAACCAATTCAAGTCACCACTAATAAAAGTAATGTTAAAAATAGTTCAAAAGCTTCTAGACCCACGCAGAAGCCTGTCGTGACTACGATTGCGTCGAGGTTTGTTTTTGACGCTTTTATGGAATGATGAAAAGTGATTAAATTAATTTTATTAGGACGAAAAGCACCCCTACTATCACGACGCTTGTAAGTTCTCCAACTCCTCTACAAAAAGTTTCTTTGCCGCCTGACTTGATGCCCACTTCAACTTTAAGCACTGTGTCGGCGTCCAGTGCCGATGGTGTTAGTAAGTAGATGTAGTGTACTTGAACGTATGCTGAAAATTAGAGTCAATCAATTTTGATAACTTTCATGAAGCACAACATAATGCAGCGACCAATTTAAAAATGTTTTTATTACCAACGAATATGAAACAAATTAATGAAAGACTACTCACGAAAGCTTTTGGATTTGAATATTCAAAAGTGCATCAAAAAATCAGCTCTTAATTTCGGTTTTTTTTAATGTCACCAAGACAAATTTTAAAGATTTAAATATTAAAATTCTTCAATTTACTTTAATTAATTAATCAGTGCTCAGTACTTCATATTTAAAATACAGTCAAACTTGGTTATAACGTACTTTCATGGGATCACCTGATTTGTACGTTATAGCCGATGCACGTAGTAAACGCAAATTTATATACAGTTACATTCACATAGTATTTATTGAAGTAAGAAAGGCTTTGAAAAAATATTGCAAATTAGACCAAAAAAAATCAGCGAACTAAATTGTTGGATTTTAAGTTTTTCATTTGGAACCACAAAAAGTGTACGTTATAAGTATGTAGCTTATAATAGAAAACGTTATAACTGAATTCAACTATAGTAACAAACTAGTCACAAAATGAGCCGTTAATTTTGAAAGTGGGGTCAGTCCATTTTATGTCATTGCATTTGAACGGGCTTAAAAATATTGGTAAGCAGTAATAGACTTATTTTATATATTATATATTTATACATTTATATATTTTTCGTGTTATATGAAAAAAATTATGGTTTTGGTATGCACCAATCGACACCTCACTTTCCACAGCAATGATATGTTGAAAACGTTGATTTTCTTTGTATGGAATATAATTATAATAACAACAAATTGAATATTTTGTTTATTTATTAATTTATTTTATTTTCAACATTTCATACTTTTTTCGAAAAAGTACAATAAAACAAAAAAATAATTTCATTTTATAGAAAAAAGTAGATAAAGTCAGAAACAATATTCAGTAATCAGTTGCATGCTTATAATTATATTTCTTCGTTAACCCTAAACCGGTCGCGTTGGTTGACTTTGTCAACCATCCGAGTATTTAGGCGGTATTGTTTGATTAGAATAAAGTCTTGGGGTACTGCCGCCTTCAGTACCTTATCTTTAGTTCCTTACTGTCCAGTCAGCATTGTATCCGAGACAGTAAACTCAATAAGTGTATTAATAGTAATATAAAAGGAGTTAGAAACAGGCTGGTTGAAAAGTCAACCACGCGCCCAGAATCTTTTTTTCCTATTTTATTATTGTTGAATGCATTTTGATAGCTTCTTACTTAGTGCTCAACATTTGTTTCCAAAGCTAGTGTTATTTTTTTTACACAAGACTAAATGGTATTTTATTTTTGTTTTATTTAATTTTTCTTATGTAAGCGTATACTTGTGATATATTGTTGTATTCGGAATAAAAATCTCTAGCAGAATTAGTAAAAAATGCATATATTCCAATTTGAAAAAACATGTTGTGACGGTATAGCCTCAATGCCCTTAGGGTAATATGTGATTTTGTTATGCTATTTTGTAGTCTACTCTCAACCATTTAACTTGGTATATAGATAACTGAAATTTTCCGATAAATAAGGGAACTATGGACTCGTCTTGTTTTTTGGAGACACTCTATATAAATGCCTTGATAGCGTATAATATTTCTGATGCAAAACTTGTCCAAAAATCTTTTAATACTCTAAATATAACAAAAAAATTGAATGAACAGTTTGCTGTTTGATTAAAAGCCAGAAATTCAAATAAAAAGTTGTGATTGACAAAGTCAACCACGCAACCGGAAACGTTCCTCAATTTGATGCGACCGGTCTAGGGTTAAGATGGTGTAGATTTTTAACATATTCATGGTGAATAGGTAATACATAGAGTAATAAATCCATTAGGTATCTTTATATTTTTCTTTAGTAACAGGTCTAGTTTTCACATAATTATATAGATGATAACACTATTTTTCGAAATTACTTGGCCTACCCCGCTATCGTTATTTAGAGCGGACTTGCCTTGCTTTCAAAATCAACGCACAATAGATATTGTTGTCGAAATAAATTACTAATATTATTACCAGATATTTATTGTGAATTGATTAAAAATATAAATTTTCCGTTAATTTATAATAAGAATTAGCTTTAACTATTTTTTTTTCACAAAATGGACTTGCTTCACTTTCAAAATCAATGGCTCAATTAATGTAATACTTCTAAAAAAATTAATAGTTTGCACTGTTGACACTCAAAACGCCTATATCTGAGTAAAAAATTAGCAATTTTCAGTTTTTAATTTATCCTGAAAATGTTCTTCTACAAAAAAAATCAAATTGGATTGAATTGTAATTGTTATGTGTTTACGGTTGTTCAAACATAATGTATACAGATCGTAAGAGTGCTCCATATATCGGACATCACTTATTAGAAACCCTTTTACGTATCATGATGAAAATGAAGTACAATAAAGATAGAACACGTTTGATATTATTTTTGTAATTTTTATTAAAACTAACAAATTCAATTATCTAAAGAAGAATGGTTTGAACTTTATATTATTTGATACACTTATTCCAAGAATAGTTAAAACACACAAAAGTAAAAAATTTGGATCTACTTTTTTAGTTTCTGTTGTTCCCTTGAATTTAGCTTCGCCACAGTACGCACATGCAAAAGAAATACAACCTGTCAGTTACATTTCATTTCCGTTTCAGATTGTGGCACGCCGCCTTTATTTCCGCAGCCCCAAACAAGAATAGTCGGGGGGAAAAATGCTCCATTCGGCCGATGGCCATGGCAGGTACAGAAATTTTAAATTCTTATGAGGAATAATTCGAGATAAAACGCCATTACGGTCTCCAATTCCTCGCGTTCTCTCCATTCTAAATCTTAATTAACGAATCCCCGTTCACAAAAACCTCTTGCGTTAACGGGACCCGAACCAATATTAACCACTAGACAACTCAATTTCCGTTCATAAGGCAATTACAATCATTTTAGGTGTCGGTGAGGAGAACTTCATTCTTCGGATTCTCGAGCACTCATAGATGTGGAGGCGCCGTTTTGAACGATAACTGGATAGCAACGGCGGGTCATTGCGTTGATGAGTAAGTAAAATAATTTATGGATGCCGTCCAGCCTTGTAAATTACACTGACATAACTCAATTAAGTCCGTAACCTTGCCTCCATTAACACTTTCATTATCTCCAAATTTGGTTGTATTATTTATGCAATTAAATAACGACAGTAGACTATTAAAAATTTAGATACAAACAATTTGGAAGCTGTATTTTTGTCTTTCGAAAACATCATTCAGTTCAATTTCTTGCGGGGTTGTCACCGACAATCTCATCATTGGATGCACCACAGCATAATTGCTTATTTTTCAATTTCCTTCTGCGTAAATTTCGTTTAGTCTAGGCGACCTGAAAATTTTGTTTGTTGAAGGGAATATTCAGGCCACGAAGATAACGAATAAAGTCGTTGTAAATACAAAAACATAGTGTAAAGAATATAACAAACATCATACATGCAAAAATCGTATACAGAGTGTTGACTTTAAAACGCTGTGTAGAGTCAGATTAGGTTACTCATATTGTATTGCCAAGGTCACTTTTCAAAATAACAATAACTTACACCATAGTCTTATTTTATTTTGTAATACAAAGTGTACAAAAATGATTGAGGTCAAGATTAAAAAATATATTGTTTACTGTCAAACTTTGTGCGTTAAATTATATTTTATGTTTCAATTTAAAAAAGATAAAAATGATGGTCTTTACATCCGAACAAGGCGTCTTAATTTTAATGGCGGTGCAAGTGTAAACGTGGATGGATCTGGAACCGAAAACTTTGTTAAGAATTTTTTTATTACCTACTATAGTCCATTTTTTAATTCGAGATAAAAAATAAAAAGAACAAACTACACTAGAACGTTCTTTATTACATGCTGGATGCAGTTTAACTTGAGCTAACTTAAAAGTTTTGTTTTTCGACGCTACCTTATTTTTTACTTTTTATCTCGAATTAAAAAATGAACTATATGAAAACAATGTGTTACCCGTGGTACAATGACGATAATGTAAAATAGGACATGGCATTCGATTGTTTCATAAACTGTATTATTGCAAGAGAGTTTGCAGCACTGTTTGTAAATATTATGGCCCTTGTTGCTGCATGCCGATTATCCTATGAAATGAGAAATCAAAATAAGTAATTGAACATAGCTTCTGAAACACTTGAAAGTCTTGCCCTATTTTCGGTGTCCACCACCTAATATTTCAGGCATTTTTATACACATACAGGGTGTCTCATAACTATTGGTCACACAGTAGATGTAAAAACTTTTTACATAAATGGGGCTATATAGAGAGTGCAGAATGCGAATGTGGAGCTGAAAAGCGAACCATGACCCGCAATGCTACTGAATGTCCAAGTTACCGCTATAATGGAGACCCAGAGGATATACATACTTTAACACTAAAGGCATTAGACTGGCTAATTAACTTAAATATTGATTTGATTGATTACTGATAACCCAGGTTAATCTTAAGTTTATTGAAATGTATTGTATTGTCTGGTATAAACCTCAAAAATTGAGCTTTAATTGAAAGTTACATATTTGATATTTGGTTCACGGATGACTTAGGTAGCTATCAATTTGCGATCTTAATTGTTTATTGTCAACGTAATTTTCCAAGAAAAAAATAAGAACTGTTTTACAAAAAAAAACTTTCTCCGAAATTGTTCAAATTCCATTTTTCTGTATTAGTATGTTTGATCGAAAGGTAACAGAGGCGTCAGAAACTTTGTAACAGCCGGAAATTCACTTATATTTGAATCTAAAAGTAAAAATATTGATTTAGGGCGGAAACAGTCATCAGAACCTAGCAGAGAGTCTAGTACGATTTACATTTAGAACATTGTAAAAACTTGTCGCTCTGTTCGACGGTTCTGTAATCCAAAGCAAGAAAATTATTTTTACAAAAAATCAATTTCTATTTTTTTCTCAAAAACTAAAGCCGACAATAAACAGTAAAGACCAGAAATTGTTAGATTATAAAAGAGACATATGTGCATCAAATTTCAAATAAATATCTTTCTATTAAGGGGGTATTCTAGTCTAGAGGCATGAATTTGATGTGTTTTTTGCGTGCTATAAATAAAAAACAAAAAATATTTTTACTATCCATTTTTTAACAAGATATTTATTCATGTTTTAACAATACATAAAAAATAAAAAAAGTGAAAAAATTGAAAACTCAAAATGTTATAAGTGGGGGATTGGAAAAAAATGGCGCGCCAAGTCTGTCACGATTGCAACCCTCCAAAGGATGTGAAACAAAAAAATAAAAATGATTATTTATCTAGATAAATGCTGCTATCGTACTAACCAAAAAAACTGAAAAAAATTTTTTTCGCTAAATTGCGGATGTCCGAAAAAATAATAAATCTTTTTACTGTTTTTTTGACTTTTCTGAATTTTTTAAAAATAGTAAAAAAAATTAATTTGTTATAAATCATAGTTAGTACGATAGAGACATATATAGAGAAGACTCACACCAAATTACAAGTAAATCGGTTAAGTAGAACTTGAGAAATCATGACAAACTTTTTGAAAAAAGTAGTTTCGAGAAAAACGCGTTTAAAGTTTCGGGTAAATTTGCGCCCAGTGTTGTTCCGGCCCAGCCGGTTTGGATGTCGTGTCACTAAAATAGCTATATCTCCGGAAATAATTAAAATTTTGACAAATCCTTTTAAAGACATATTCTTGAAAGGTTAAGCTTTGAAAATATGAGAAGAAAAAAAATTGATTTTTTCAAATTTCTACACCAGAATACCCCCTTAAAGCTCAATTTTACGGGTGACCACTAGAGATGGGACGCCTGTGCATATTTTCACTTTACATTTTTAAATTAATCTTTCGGATGCAACATTTGTTGCTTATTCTAAAATGGTGAGCCTTTCGTTTGTAAATTGAATACCATGTAGAATATTGGAATTTAAAAAAACGCATTAAGTCTTCATGGCAAAAAAAATATCTTTATTTGAGTGCCCCATTTATCCTACACTCCAACTTCATGGATTAATAGCTCCGTCTTAATTGAAACAATTTCAGCTTACTTACATCTCAAATCCGCATCAGAGTCGGTGAATACGATTTCTCGAGCGTCCAGGAAGAGCTGCCGTACGTTGAGCGCGGGGTCGCCAAAAAAATCGTTCACCCGAAGTATAACTTTTTCACGTACGAACACGATTTAGCCCTGGTGCGTCTCGATAAATCATTGGAATTTGCACCTCACATCTCCCCTATTTGTCTACCTGCTTCCGATGATCTTCTTATCGGAGAAAACGCGACCGTGACGGGATGGGGGCGACTCAGCGAGGGAGGAACGCTACCTTCCGTGCTCCAAGAGGTTGTATTTGACGATTTGTGGTCTCATCGTCTGAATAATTAAATTTCAGGTTCAGGTTCCAATCGTCAGCAATGACCGCTGTAAGAGCATGTTCTTGAGGGCGGGTCGGCACGAGTTCATTCCGGAAATATTTCTTTGTGCCGGTTACGAGAGCGGCGGTCAGGACTCGTGCCAGGGCGATTCCGGTGGTCCGCTCCAGGTGCGCGGGAAAGACGGACGATATTTTTTGGCCGGCATCATTTCCTGGGGGATTGGTTGCGCCGAAGCGAATTTACCTGGAGTGTGTACGCGGATATCTAAATTCGTCCCGTGGATTTTAAAAAATGTTGCTTAAGTGTGATATGCAGGATGCACAAAGGATAGTGTAAAGTGCGTAACAAATATTTTCACTGAGTTTATCTGTCTAGTCATTTACGGGCACCCTGTGTTTATGAGCGGGTATTGATATGTAGACTTTCTGGATCCGTAAACAAAAATATGTTTTTGCATAGTGACAAATCTTATAATCGTGTAAATCTTATAAAAAAATCGTAGAGTACCCTTTTTGAGCTATTTTGCTGAAAACCAGCAAAATTGTAGATTGTCAAAGTGACGGTTAAAAGTCAAGTTCTGAAATCTCTTTTAAACAAATTTCTCACGTTTTAATATGCAAAAAAGTGTGAACACATTATGAAAACATCTTTTATTCGCTCCGCCCTATTCATAAAAAAGGCATTCATAACCAGTTCTATAATACAGAATGGTAGATCATATAGCATTTTGGAGATTTAACCTTTTTTTAGTATTCGAAAAATTCTGAAAATTTGAAATAACATTCTTCAATAATTGTCAAACTATAAAATGACCAAATTATTTTTTAAAATTAAATCAGTGTGAATATTAACTTTGATATCGATTTATTACGAAAATTTATGGGCAAATTAGCATTTAGATTTTAATAGTAAGTGAATAAATCCTATGTTAATATCGTCTATTGTATTTATGGCAGAAGCGTTAAATGGTATACTCGTAAAGCTTGTGAATAGATTTGTCAGGATGATTTAAAAGCGTCTGCAATAAAAACATCTGCAGAAGGACATCTGGCACAAAGTGGATCACATCAATTAGCTCCAATATCCAGAACCGTACGACAGGTATTCCATGAAATTTTGAATAATAATTTTCAATGCAATTTGCCGCACATTTCGTGGAAACTTTTAACAATAAAATGAAAGAAAATATGGTTTCAAGCTAATTTTAGGAGTCATTTACGCAGCATACAACAACAAAATCGCCACTTTGAGCAAATGATGTAATTGCAAGGTAATTAGGAAGATATTCATTGTGTTTACAAGTTCCAAGTTACTGAACCAAAATTTTTAAGTCCGGGTCTGAAGTGAAAAATACCTGCCTTGTAGGGTATTCTGTTTGTGATTAACGGTTAGTAACTAACGATTTACAATCTTTGAACGAAAAAGTTTTAAACAATTATTAAATTGATATCGACAGCTCTTTCAAAATTTTAAATTTTGGCAACGTGTTCTCAATGATATTGTGAACGTAGTAAACTGAAAAACAAAAAAAATATTTTGATTTATTTAGTTTTATAGCGTCCCAGTGCCGTTGGAATAATGAAATTAAAAGAATACAGTTGTAGATTATTGACGCCGGGTTAGATGCCATACGATGACCACCCTGTATATTACCTTCGTGTCAAACACTAAAATTTAATATGTTTTGTTTGCGTGAAGAATACAAAATGATTTTACTAAAAAATCACGAATTAGACTTCAAATAACTTCACCGCT
Source organism: Dascillus cervinus (assembly GCA_949768715.1). Taxonomy (NCBI): domain Eukaryota; kingdom Metazoa; phylum Arthropoda; class Insecta; order Coleoptera; family Dascillidae; genus Dascillus; species Dascillus cervinus. The sequence goes on along the minus strand of OX458316.1, from coordinate 10,912,427 downwards.
GTCTCCAACTTATTTCCAAGCAGCCCTTTTGTGGTTATTCAGAACGAGATTTAAAACAAACTTTTAAAAAATATTACATTTAAATATCATGTTGCACGATGTAAGTTTTGTCTACTAGCTAATTAAGACACGGGCGACAAATAAGGCCCACCTCATATTAATTTGCTCTTCATATATGGCTTGCAAATATCAAGTCTGTATAAGTAGTTACCTTTTTATAAAAAGGAAATGTTGCTGTATAAAGAAATATATGAAGCGTGTTTTACAAAATGGCAATTGCATACTTTATTTCATTCCAATATTTTAATAAAGCCACTACTATTTTACCTTATTTTGTTGATTAGGTAGGTGTGTATGTTGCCAAATTGGTTAAAGATGGTTTAGGAGCTGCGCTGTATGAAGTGGGTCTTATTATACTCGCATACCGGGCCTTATTAGACGCCGTTGTGTTACTTATCAATACACCCTCGTATCTGGTTGAGGGGATCTTAACGGTATGCAAGGCAATAAGCGAGTACGGCGTGTTCGTAAATGAGTGGATGGTAATTTTATCAAAGAACGGTATATAATAGTTCCAACTGCTTCGTCTGTCTAGTCATTTGCGCACATCCTGTGTTCGTTCAAATGAATGTGGCGATGAACATGCGAAGTAAACAAGCGCCATTCTGTTCGGAAAGTTGTTAACGAAATTTTCGTTAATTAAATCGTGCAAAATGCAATATTGTAAATTTATTGTGGGCGTTTATGTTCATAAACTGATTATATGAAACGAGAAAATTAACAGCCACTGTGTACCCGCTGTGTCAGGAAAAAGGCATTACAACGTTGGCGCGGCTGCTACCGGCCTTTTAGATGGAGGAAATTAAGAAAGAAAATGTAATTTTATTTTATGAATATTTTTACGGAAGTGTATAAAAAAGCTGTGAATATTTACACAATTTTATTTTGTATATTGCATATATTTTATCGTGCTTCTTAGTTAATGAAATAAATAATTGTATGTTCCTATTATATAAAAACGATCGATTTTAGGGTATGAATTAATTGGTATTCAAAATAGACATATAAAAAGGTAATGTGATTACTGAGTCAATTACTTTAATCGGTGATTTAATGTAGATTATCAATTAAATTGTGGAACAAAAACAATTTTCTTAAGTTTGTATAAATAAATCAGAATTATTAATCGAATGTAAATAGGTAACTGTAAGGTACGTTAATGTTTTGTATTCCAAAGATAAAATAAATTATTTTCTTATTCAGCACTTTCAATTATTGACCTAATTACCAACTTCCCTTTTACGACACACACTTCTTTCTGCTTTTTACGAATTAAAATGGTCCTTTTCGGACCGTCTGAACTGATTTTATTGATTGTAACGCCAGTCGGTTTCAAAGCGATCATCTTGATTGAATTTAAACGCTTTGATACTGACACTGACATAATACTCGATTTAATTTGGAAGAGTTGATCCAGTATTGTTAATGAATCCGTGCTTTTGCATGAGCAGACTGCGTATTCTTTTCTAGATTGTTAATCGGAAAAAAGTAAATGAACAGTTCGAGGATTTATTGCATGAAAAATAATTAAATAAGTCTGAGATAATTTAATTAATCAATATAATCATCGGCCTTAAATTCAAGCTGTTGTGGATGTGTAGTTTAAATTTGTACAGTAGCGTATGTAAACTAAATTTTATCGCAATCAATACCAAAATTAATTTACAATACCGGGAGCATTAGGAATTTACTAATGCACCACAATCAAGAGATTACTAGTTTCAAAAATGATTGAATTTAACAAAAAAATATGCATGTTGAAGTGAATTTAATTAAGCTGGGATTACGAACTCGTACGGTTTTATCTGATTCCTAGTTTTATTTGAAAATTAATTCAAATTAATTAGTTGCGAACATTATAAAAGTTTCCTGCTTAAATATAAATATCTTTCAAGTTAATTTTCATTTGGGCGCGTAATCTAATTCGTATTTATAATTAAAATGAATTAATTCAACTAAGGCCAATGCAAATAATTTCATTACAAACCTTCGTCGTCCACATTCAGAAATTTTAGTCGAGTTTCTGCATTAATATTTTTTTTGTTATTACTAGAGTTTGCTCTTCATTAAAACTTTTTTAAAGTTGCATAAAAGACATTATGTTACAATGATTATAAATAGTATATTATTTAACGAGCACATAATGTAGGCTATTATTAACGAAGATGAAAGTTTATAAATACGAGTCGAAGACGAGTATTTACAAACATCTGAGTTCATAATAGCCATTATGTGCGAGAAAAATACAGCTGTTTATCTACAATCAAAATTTAATTCGATAAAACTTTAAAATGCTGATAAGTTCCGAAGCAAAATTGACACCGAAATTAAACCGAAACCAGAACGTGATTTTTATCGAGAAACCTTTGCTTCCAGTTGTCATGGGCGCGAAAAATAATAATTATATTTTGAAAGTGACGACTTAACCACCCTCAAGTTGTGACGCTTCTCCGATTCTCATGGTAGCCGAGGTCTCCCTAATGTATGATAGTGTTTTATTCGTTCCTAATTATCTTTTTCCCGCAAGGGCGTCGTGCATTGGCACCGTCCGATAATTGTTCCGTCCCGTAACAATTAAGTGCAAATATTCCCTCAGTAATAGAAGAAGGAAGAAGAAGAAGAGATTAGGCAGAATACCTCGGTGTTTTACCATTGTCTTGCGAGGAGACACGGTTCTGATTTTAATACGGTGTTACTGTCGCCCAGAATTGAACATTTGCTTAGGTAGTCTCGTAAAAACTAATCATTCTACCGTGCGCGTAGGCAACCAACATTACGCTCCGTTCATTAATAAAAATAAATAGGCAACCAACAATATGCTCCGTCTAATAATAAAAATGAAACTGAAGGGGCGTGACCTGTGGATAAGGAGCCTTGTTATGTATCCATGGTTAGCATATGAAATGAACGTATTACGTCATGATTGTAGATAAAAGTAGTTACGTACTACCTTAGGTAATCCGACAGAAAACTTTCCCATGTTTTTCATAATACAATTTATCAATTTTGTTAAAGTTTCGAATAATTTGTAACTGGATGATTTTTGTTTATTTGTGTAATATATTTCTTTGCAAGTTCAGTTTTTTTTCAAAAAATCGCAGGGAAAGTAGCACTTTTTTTAACTATTTTTCTGAGAACCAGAAAAAAAAGGAAATTGTTAAATTGACTGAAATCTCTTTTTAGCCAAGTTTATTACGCTTCAATACGAAAAAATACCCTGTATGAACCGTTATGAAAGCTACTTTTTCCAAGACAGCAATGCTTTCATAAACAAGCATGAACCATAACTAACTTTAGTACGGGATAATTAGAGACGATCTTTGTCAACTTCCTATTTTGGTGTGAATAAGTTTTCCCCGCACAACACTGAGTACGTACATAGTACATAGTGAGTATCGCGGACGGAGATTGAAGAGCGCCGTTATTACGAAACGCCGTTAAGCGAGGTGCTACTGTATATTCATAAACAGCAGTAAATGAACGTTGGATGATTCGATAAACAGCCTATAGTAACTCCTAAATTAAAGTAGCTTTTATGTCAGGAATTTAGAGAAGGTTTGGACCGTCTTTAACTGGTTAATCGATTTTATTTTTTTATCCACATTTGTTAAGAATAATAAAAAACCTTAGAAAATACTTTTTTATTGTAAGCTAAGAGCCGTATGGTGTTCTTTGAAACGATAATTCCTATTAAGTAACGACAAACTGCGTTTTGTTTATTTCAATGGGTACAATTGACGAAATCATTCACAAATAAACGTAGAGGAAGTAGCAGGTACTTAGCAAATTCACTGTGAAAAGGACCAATATGAAAAAGTACAAGTAAAAATGGACAGTTGTCAAACAGTTGACTCAACTATTAAAGAAGAGGTAGTTTAATCTTTCTGCACACTATCCTAGTTAGTGATAACTTATTACTGTTTATCTCCCTCACTTTCCATTTTAAGAAACACAAAAGAGCGCTTAAGTTTTCTCTGTACATTTTAACTCTAAAGATATTTAATTCTAGATTAATTTATAACTATGGCAGCCAAAAATGACCTACTCATACACCAATCATACGCAATCTTATGGTGGACGAAGACACTACAAAAATATCACAGCTTTAAAAGATATAACAGCTTTTGTGTTTGGAAATCGTAAAAACAACGTTTACTGCAAACAAAGGTGGAAGTAATATCAGACAAAGCCGCATTGCACCTTCAAGTCTTGAGACTCCTTGGCAATACACTTCTAATCAGGTAACCTGGGTGGCCACATGTAAATTCTGGATATTATACAAATAGGATTTTTAAATAGGCTACTCAACACCTTACCAACTGTACTTGCCTTCGGAATACCATACAAAACGGTTATTAAGGACCGGATAATGGTGGCAAGCACGAAATTATGAACACTAAAATAGGACCGTAGACAACGCTTCAACGATGATGAAGTAATGTTTGCTCAACAATTAAAGCTCAAAGGAGCAGACAGCCAAGCTCTAAAAACCTGCAGCCTTGAGTCTAAAACTGGCTGGGAATGTAATTAATCATTGAAAAAACTACCAAAAGGTAGAGCAGAGAAACCATTTAGAAGACCAGAATTGTTCCGTAGGATAAGCAAAGGTTATAGAGAAGCCAAAATTCATAAATGGGAAATAAACATTGGAGACAAGCGCCAGGCCAAAAGCAGGTGAAAAAGTTCAGTAAATATTCACCAAAGAATGTTAAAAAGCTTCTCCAGCTAACCAGGACGAAATTAAAGCTTATTACTTAGATCTAAAAGCTTCAGATTAACACAATTCGGCAGCTCAACTTTAACGTCTGGCGAAGTGAAACGAAACTTTGTAAAAAAGTTAATCTTTCTGGGATAATGGATTAAGTTGAATTTGAACTAAAGATCTTATTGGTTGAAATTCAAAAAAGATGAAAGACCAAAGCAGAACATAACTACAACATATGCATTAATTAACTCAGATTTTTTGAAAAAAATTCCAAAATGATTTCTAAGTTGATTTTTTGCCCATTGTATTGAAAAACCACTTGCAAGTTTCCTTTACTAGTTTAATTTTTAGAACTGCTATTATGAAAACAATATTGTTCAATATAAACTTTATTTTTCTGGCACTTGAAACAATACTTTTAAACACCTTCAGTTCACTTTAAAACCAGTTGTAAGTATCCTAAGCCTCGAAGGTATTTAATTTCAGACTAATTTCTAATTACTTTTCTCTTTTCAAAGAAATACATTTATTTTGTACCTTACCTTGTTTTATTAAGGCACATAAAAGAGCATTTCATTCGCGAAACTAGTTTCAACAGTTTTGTTAGAAATGTTGAATTATTTGTAAAATAAAAGTAAAACTTATTTAATTATTTACTATTTGTCTGGTATCAGGCTTCATTCGAAAAATTACAAAATTGATTTGACAATATTTGCTACGGTTTCTTATTTTCTAGCCACAAAGTGTCAGTAAAAATTTAGTTTTAGGAATGTTTATGGGTGGGCGGTTTACAGTACAAAAAGAGACTGTAAAAGGCAGCAACAGCTCTTAAAAGTTAACCTGACAAATAGTTAAGTCACAAAAACTTTGTGTCTGTTTTCAAATCATATTTCAGCGCAAAATGATGTACCCGGATATAAGTTGATAACTCGGGTGTGAGTAATATACCTCATTACTTTCATAAAAACATTTGTTCGGTTCCACAAGGGGCACTATACAACTCGGTATTCTACCATAATAATCTAAATCGCAAGGACGTTTTTTTTTTATATTATTTCCAAGCATCACAATCAGACAATTGCAGCTCCATGGATTGCCTCTTAGCTGCATCATTTCCGATTTTGCCAGTATAGCTTTTAAGCTCCGCTTATAAGTAAGATAGTTGATTATGCGCTACGTAAAACTGTTTCATTTCCATTAACAGCGAATTCGAAAAAATTCCCCGGTCGATCGCTTTTAATTTGTTTAAAGACAAAAGTAAATATTTTAATTTCGATAGGGTCTTAAAAACTGCGAGGGCGATCGTGGAGATCAGATTATCGGCTACACTGAAATGATTTAGCTCATCGAGCTCCTCCAACAATTCAACCGATATCTCTTTAAAAAAATGCTCGTTCAAATTAAGTTTCCCCAGATTGTTCATCAAATCTTTTATCTTGAAAATTTTGAGTCGATTGCCGCTTAAAGTTAGAGTTTTCAAGTCGGGCATGTTATCGAACGCGCGCGCCTGAATATAGATGATACGATTTCCTGACAAGTTCAAAGTTCTTGCCTTTAAATTATTAAATGCGCCCACGGATACGTCGCTAATATTATTATTGGAGAGTACCCACCATCATAACTAGTTGAGAAAAGGATTTGGAATAAATGTATTTTATGTGATCAAAGTTGGGATGTTGAAGAGATGGGGATTGATTTCAGACAAAACATTTTTTGTAATGTCAAGAATCTGATGTTTTCTAGTGGTCGGAAAATCGGAACTTAATCCGTCGAAACCGTGCTCGATGGTGATCCTCTTCAACTTCGATCGGCGAAATAAAGTTGTGACGAGAGTTATCAACTTATTTTCTAGGTTATTTATCTCCACTGAGCGTTTGGTAGAAATACGAAATTTTTTAATTCTTCGAAAGAAGGACATTGGTGCCATGTGTTGACTGATTTTATAACTTGGATACGACTTTGCCAAGTATGACTTGAGAATAACAGACGGTGCAAGAACATTGTGGTAATCACTGATATCAAAGTGACTTCATGAGTGAAATCGATGTGTTTACGTAAATAACCGGATTGGTTCATGGATAACAACTGGTTATTTAATAATCAAACTCAATTACTTACATGTTATTTGTGACTGTATGTGTGTGTATGTTTATGACATGATTTTAATTTGATTTGTTTGTCAAAAAAATCTTGATGCTTTTTAATATATTCTAATTCATAAAATAACATCATAATTATCAGTACGTAAATAAATAAAATAATAATGATCAATTACATATCAATATAGGGTCGGGACACCATTTCCAGCAACTCTAAACAAATCTGTAAGTTGCCAGTTTTTTAATAAGTAAGGACAACGTGCCAGGTAACCCAAAAGATAGGGAAAAGTTGAGCATTTACCAAATTAAACAATTGTTAATTTTTCAAGTTATGTGCAGCCGATGGACGCTTGAGACAAACAAAATTGCTGGATCAGACGTTTTGAATTGTCAGTTTCACAAGCTTGTTTCTAAATTTAGCTCTTATAAACTGGCTATACATGGAAAGAAAGTTGTAAGAATGTCTAATGTTAGGTATATGTTCTGCTGAAGCTGGTATCATAGCTATTCAGATTTTTGTTTTGCAAGACACGAATTACTTTTATGTTACCCATATATTTTTAGAACGTTTAATATTCTTCACGAATGAAATTTTGTAGATAAACGCATTAACAAGTGGAAACACAAGTAATTCATTTGTTGTGGAAGTCGTCGAAATTTGCAAGTCTAAAGAGGACAATAAATAAAAGACGCTTCGGCTTCAAAATTTAATTTCAGTAAGAAATAACAGAATTAGTTGAGGGTTACATAATAAATTTAGCTTATTGTCGATTAAATGTTTGAATTCTGGAAATCATAAAAAATATGCAGTCTTTATAAATCATGCAATATTAACAAGTGCCTATTGTCAGTAAGGTACATCAATCTACATACCACATTTAACATATCGCAATTTGGCTACACCTACACACTCCATGTTAAAAATATTCTATGGATATATCCATTGTGTATTATTTTTGATTACGCAGTAAGCTTCAAGTTTCAAAGTTGTTTAAAATCGTTCAAGTTGTAATCTACGATAGGGGTCCTCAGATGGGAACATTGTAAACTAACTAGCCTAGGATCGGGAACTATCGTTATTTGTTCTAAATCGCCCTGGAAGACACTTTTATAGATTTCTGGATCAATTCAGCCTAAACTTACCGTAAATAAATATCCTATAATTATGTCGGAATCTTCGGGAATGTTCAAGGTGTTCGTTTTCAAAATATCGGTTCCTGACCAATCGCAATCGACATAGCTGTCTACCACGCTATCATCTCTCACACTGAAAAAAATTTACTGCTTTTAGTAAGATTGAAACACAAACCTAATTTTTTTCTTCTAAATCCGTTAAATGGATACTTAAAATAATTGAATGATTGATTGTAACTTTGTATTACTGTATATGGGACACCCGTAAGAATTATGATCTAAAGAACATTGAAAAACTATTTATGAATTTAATTGTAAAATTAATCCTTAAATTTGGCCTGACTTACTTCTTGGCTTCGATTCAAAGTTATTAAAAAGTATTTAGAATATTAAGCCTTCGAAGTTGCACTTTTGAGATCTCAAGAACATCATTCCTATCAACTGAAGTCATGTTACCATCAACGCTATCATTATTGCCACTACAACCATCTCAATCTATGTTCTAAATTATATTCTCCAATTTTTCCTGATAATTTTCCTCCAAAATCAAAATTTTCGTACTCAATTTATAAGGTTTTTTTAAACTTCCATTTTCATGTGCATGCTTTAATTGTCAAGACAAATATATACTCTTCGTACCAGTGTATTATAAATCTAATTCAATAGTAGCAACTGTTTTTTTATTACGCGATTTAACAAAAAAAAAATGTTGTTTTGGAAATCCTATGATATGACACTGAAAATGGGTTAAATTGAATAGAATGAAAAGTGATTACAAATCGATAATTTAATTAGGTTGAAAATGTGCTTTCGTAATTTGCAGATATTGCGTGCCCGTTTCCGAACACGCTGTACTTAACGGTATCAGTATCACAATTGTGCCGCCTTTGAACTCGGTTATCTCTGAACACGTAACAAAATCACGTCACATCCAATAGAAAAGTACGAAATAAAATCAATACCGATACCCATAAATCGCCTCTATATTCTTCCGTTGAATTTATGAAATTTTGTGCAACAGCTATAAAACAGGATCGTAAGAAAGTTAGTGAAACTAAATGGCTCACCTTATTGCGATCTGATGCCACTGGCCATCTTCTAATGTCGTGGGTATTCGCACCACGTCCGTTCCATTAACGGTGGCATGAATCAATTTCAAATCTGAACCCACCACTTCCAAAGATAAATAAGAGTCCTGTCTCCTCCTCGATCGCAGACTAAATATCGTTCCCATATTACTCTAAAAATATTAGTTTTCGTGTCTTCAAATATTTTCTCAAAACTACCCACTCACGTCATTGAACAATCGCACGGTAATAAAAAGAACGAATTCCTTCGGGAACGGTTGGTGTTCCGAAAAAAGCTCAGAGGAAGGTATCCAGATATATGAATTCGGTTTCAGGCGCCAAGCGGTCGGCCGGTCTGGCACTCGTTGCCATCTGTCTTTAGACGGGTGAAAAAAGCGTTCCTCTTCCAGTTTCAGCGGATTTATCGTATCGTCGCATCTAAAATTAATCGAAAAGTAAAAGAAAAATCCCTAATTGAAATTTGCTTTATGGGATGTACCCAAACAGATTACAGTGTCTTTGTTCGATGTTAAATCCTGGACATTTTGAAAGACGGCAGTGACGAATGCGTTGCTGTATACCAGACGAACAAGACACACTACAAGCTGACCAGTCTGTCCACTTCGTCCATCCTGCAATTAATTAGACCTCACATATCGGGAAATTAAAAGTTGTTGAACTTCATTTGATTTATAATTGAACTCATCATCTTATTACGTGGATCTCTTGGAATTATTTTATTTTAGCTATATCGTATGTTTTAATTTAAGAAGAAGGTTTAAACAGATCGCGCCAAAAGATAGATCTATGATTGGCTGCTGTCTGCTGGCAACCAATCATAGCTCTACATTTTGGTGCAATCTGTTTGAATCTTCTTTTCAAATTAAAAAATACAGTATAGACTTTAAATCATTCTTTTGACATTCATAACATTGAAAATAAAGTTTTACTTTATATCAAGTTTTTCCTAGAAAACCATTTGGAATAATACTTAAATTGAATTATAAATTTAAAATGTAAAAAAAGTTATAAAAAAAATTGTGGGTACTGATAGGCTCTACAATTATTAGAAGGATAATGCGGCGAGCACGCTGCATGCTACTCATTATTTTTTTATTGCGAGCAAGACTGTCACAGTAAATTTTCCAATAATTGGGTTATTAAAGTAAATTACAGGGTTCATTGATGACCGGTTCAATCAAATTTGAAAGAAGCGAGATGAGCTTTTTTGTTTCGATTTCTAAGTCATTTACCAAATTTTTTTGGTCATTAAGTGGTTACCTAGAACGGACCAAACTCTTTGATCTGTGTTTTCGTCCCATTGAGCAACGGATGTCACGCGAAGTTCTCCATTCGTAAGGTTACAAAACACAATGTACTCTTGAGGTACGGCATCTACGGTAATGCATTCCGCTGTCCTGGGATAAATAGTTACATTGATTCGCCTGAAAAGAAAAAGAAAAGAATAAAGCACCGCAATTATTACAGGGAACAAAGAGCTTTTATTTCATCAGATTTATTCTTCTAATGAAAGAATGATCAATTACAAGGTAATAGTATAATAATAATAATAATAATAATAATAAACAACATAGCGTTTTCGTCAGAAGGTAATTGATGGCGCTTCTAAATCTCCCGGTAATGCCTATTTTACGACTACACCATTGGATTTCTTTAATGTCACGACTTCAAACGAAGATTAAAGATTATCGAAGGCAAAGAAAGTTACTAATTAAATGCTGCAAACGAAAATACCAATATTTGTGATAATAATAAGTATTACACAGATGCGTTGAAAAAATAGATATGACTTTGTATTTAAATTATGAAGGTGGTGCAAAAGTTATTATCTAATTTGAAATATATGTAACTTTTACAATATAAATGACGGAACATTAATTTTATTTCATTGAGTACAGAAAATGATGCTGGTCAAATGTCTTCCTCCAGTGTTAATGGAAAGCTGAAGCCTTTTCGTTACAAGTGACGGGGTCCATTCGCATCTGAATGGATATATAGCTAAACATAATTATTTCTTTTACGGAAGGAAAAACCTACACATCATTTAAGACACACATTTACATAATACATGACTTTTTGATAGTTCAATGTGACGGGTTGGAGTTAAAATACATGTGATTCCAGTAAGACGGTGCCACCGCATTCACAGCTCGTGCGAACATAAATTTATTGAGGACTACTTTTCTTTGCCGCCTGATATCTCGTTTTTGGTGATTTCCTCTTGTCAACACGGTCACTTGATATAATCATTATATTTCTATTCTATTCTATTTCACCCGGGTTATTTTAAGCCACGGTTTTTGGAGAACTTGAGGAATAATAGTGAGTTATAGCAAGATGTGTTTTTCATTGCCGTAATACTTTATTCTTACATTTCTATGGCGTACGCATGCGTTTGAGCTTCCCAGCCAAAATGTCGTATTACGACAATGAAAAAATACGTCTTGCTATAACTCTCTAATATTGGGAAATAAACAGAAGTTTTGGGAGAAGTTATGAAAATGCCTCAACTTTTCATTACCGGTGGAAGAAGATTATTTCGTTGAGATCATTCTCTGTACTTAAGAAATAAAATTAAAATTCTTGCATACATTTCAAAAGTTGTAGACATATTTACTTTATATCATACTTTTTTTAAGTAGATACAAAAAAAGAGATACACAAAAATTGTACTTATTGTATTTATTGTACAGTAGTTTCTCTCTTATAAACCTCTAACAAGGGGACCCTACGGCTAGTGGCTTACCGATTTCTTTTATATTCATAGGGTTTTTACACATTTTCAAGTGCGGAGTCGCTGGTGTCAAAATTATCCGAACTTATAGATCTCAGAAATCGTCAAAGTCGATTTTCTCGAGTGTTTTTGAGAAGCGCATCTTACTGCTTTAGGAAATTGATGTCTAGATACTCACCTTCAAATCCTATGAGTATAAAAAAAATCGGTGACCCACTAGCCGTAGGGTCCCCTGTAAATACGGAAATTCTTTATACAGTGTCTTCTTAAAAATCATCTACTGAGTCTACAAAAATTATTTAAAAAGTTCTTACTCTTAGGTTTTTAAGATATAAGTACCCATCCAAAGTGAGAAGTTTCTCTTTCTTTTTGCATGAAAATTTTAACTTTTCTTAATATTTGAAACAACTTTGTTAAATACCACTTTCCACGAAAATAAAAAATTAAGGTACTTTGCCTGTATGCTTCATCAGAAATTTGACTTTTTAACACAAATTTTTATGTCTAGAGTAGTTTTTCGTCACCAAACCAAACATAAGAAAGTTTAAACGAAAACAAAACCCATCCGGTATAACAAAATTAAAAGACAGTCTTTGAAGGTACGGCTTTATTTACATGCAAATTACAACATAAATAAGTCTATAAGCCTCTATACACATATTTTTTTGGAAGGTTTAAGCGAAAGATAAAGAAAAATGAGTTCAGTTAATTCCGGTTCTATCTTTTTAGCATATTTATTAGGAATTTCTGGTCACCAACTGTGCAAATTTAGCAAATTTAATTACTTTTTTTATAAAATTTTTCAAAACCCGATGAAAAAACATTGGATTGCATGCTAACGAATGAAAAACTGATGATACGCCATATATTATTAAATCCATGATAACTTTTTACACAAAAACAATATCTACATCATTCGTAAATGAATACATTTATTAAACTGTACGACATAAGCAACCGTTCTTTTATTATAGCCAACAGTTGTATTTGCATTTTATCATGGATATCGAGATTTTTGTTTAAATATTTTAAAGACTTGAAACTTCTTAACGAAAAGAAATAGGACCCACATTAATGTAACATTACTTTCTTTATATCGCGTTACCTTTTGCTGTCAAAGGTTATCATAGAGCTAATAAATCAAGCTGCATAACGGATTTTTTCAAGTGTGTTTATAAAATAATTATACAGAGTGGACCTAAATGAACGTCGGTTAAAGAAAGCTATGAAATTGGAAGACTTGTTTTGAAAGATTATGAAACCAACTTAAAATTAACAGATGACGTTTCTTAAACTATTTTACACGATGTAGAATTAATTTATGTTCACTCTGCATTACAACACATTGACTGCGTTTATGTCGAGCGCTTCGATTGGATGGAAACTCCATCCGATCGTGTCCATCCGCTTGAATTTTGCGACGTAAACGGGCCGGCCCGAACTCAATCCTTAAAAATTGCTAGCTTGAATCGAAGAATCCGAATCGAACGTTGCATTTTAACGATAAAGACGCGATTGGATTGAAAACAAGATGGAAGAAATCAGCTGATTCAACGCTTCGCATACTTTTACCACTTGCGGCCAGAAAGTACAACAAGACGCATGCGTTCACATCAAATCTTCCAAGCTTAACCGATGTAGTTACCTTTATCTAATATATCTTTCGTCTTTGTTCAACTGTAGCGGACTGGTTTCTGCTCATCCAATCCATTAACATAAAATACGACTTAAAACAAGGATGGAATTGACACGATCGGATGGAGTTTCCATCCGATCGAAGCGCTCGACATAAACGCAGTCATTGTTAAAACTATTCGAAATCACTATACATAAGTAACTGGTTTTTAATTTTTGGATATTGTTTATCAATGTGCGACTGCGTTTAGCTGATAGTTAATAGCAATCGTTGCAATAACTACAGCAGTTTGCTAAACACTTTAGTTGACAGATCGTATTAACCGGCCCTTAGCTTCAACGGTAAAAAAAATTATGATTATAATTTCGGTTTGGAATCTTTGCTATACAGGTGGAATACTGAGGAATACCTCCTGTGTTTTTTTCAGTTAAATGCATGTATGTACATAATTGTGGCATTCCTTTTGATCCTACATTTGTACCGGTAAATAATTGCTATTTTAATTTTCGTAAAACTTCAAATTGCAACGATGCGACGATCGTTATTAGCTTTTTGATAATCAAAGCAACGACCTTTTTCAAATATCGCACTAATTATCTTGTCATAAAATATTTTTTTTATTAAACGTTTTTTGTTAGCAAGCACGATAACTTTCATTTTTATTGTTTTTTCGTCTTGCTTACCAATTAGTTCTATTCGAGGTATTTGTACTTCTACATTTTATTGTTTGAAAATGGCATCGAGCCTCGAAAGTTTATCGCGCGAAAGCACGTACTTACAAAGACATAAAACGTTTCACTTTAATTTTTTTCACTCCTCATTAAAAATCGCGCCGCTCTTTTTAAATCGCCCGACTTTTCACGCCTGTTTAGCGGAAAATTGCAAAAGATTGATCGCCATCGACAAAGTACGGGAATTAGCGCTCTCGAGTCATTCTGTTTATACAGGCACAAAATATGTTATGTACATCATAATTGTTTGAATAGGAAAAGTTATTTGTGCGGAACAAACCCGCCTATGATCCTGTTTGACTTTCTTGTTTGGTTTCACGGAATTACAAGACAAAAATTTCGACACATCGACCTTCATTGATTAAATTGATTCTCTTAACATTTCACCTTTAACGGCGTCTGATTTTCCTCGCCTTACCTTGTGACCTTAAATCGTCATCGGATTCTGACGCAATTAGCGAGGACGTTCATCGTCTATTTAAAAAAGATGCACGTATTAAGAAACTAAAAAAGTTGTTTTTCCGAATAATCCGTTTCACGTAAACGTTTCGACGATTTGTTAAATTATTTGTCCAAACAAAAATTGGTGTACGTGTTTAAACAAAATTGTCGTGTAAATTGTTTTCCTTGAAACCGTTTAAATAAATAAGCGTCTCGTCATCCAGCAAAAAAAAAAACGATTGCACATTCAGAGATGCAGATGTGTGTAACAATCAGCATTAATTACACAGTGAGTTAGTTACAGAGCGCTTGGGTTGCAGCCGGATTGGATATATCACATGTATTACTTGATGTACAAATCAATTGAGAAGTACATTATTCTTAAAGCCTTAAAAAGATATTAAATTAACATTTCTGTGCATTATTCAAATGAAGTCATGATTGAGTAAAACTACGGAAAAACAAAAGTTTATGTATGTGTACGTTGAGCTGTTTTTTGTTTGTTCAACTCAACCTATTGTGCAATATAAATTATTAACGATTAAATGGGCAACTTGATAAAACACACTCCTACTTTATTTCAAACATAAAGTACGGTAGAAAATCTTTAACGATTGGAAATATTAAATACAGTAGAGTGTCGGTAGTCGGTTGCGATAATTGTTTTTCTACCAAAATGTGAAATTACAGCTTTCCTAACAAGATAACCGACTTATAAAATTTATATACCTACGCTAAATGAGGGCGGAAAATTTCTAGCTACAGTAACACAAACTCGAAGGGACCAGAAAATTCCGAGTTCGTCTATATTTGTTCGTGTAAATTATAAGTTCCTAACTTGATTACATTTTTTTGGTTTGTCTCATGTTTTTATGGGGTAACGAGTAATATAAAAGTTGTTGTAACAAATTTAATTAAAATTGTTTGCTTAGTTTTGAAACGTATTGGCTGTTGAGACATCTTAAGTTGTGGAGGAGCCATTCTAACCCATAAAACTACTGACTTTTTTGCCTTATCTAAGGCTTATTCCACGAATGTTGACACCTAAAGAATCAGCGCTTACTCATTAAACTATCTTCTTCTGTTACATTCAATATACACTTCACTCATTCATATACATTTGGTACTACGTAGTATATTTTACACGAACACCACTACGATACGAACTGTTACAAATGTTTATTAGAAAGAGAGGGAATATTAATCTAACCTTTAATTCAAAGTGCCTAAGCATTAGTATGCAAGTAGAACAGTAAAGCACATGGTGTCTTTGTACTAACCGTAATTGTTAGTTCTGAAGTTTCAAATTTTTGTTCGAAGTGTTAAGAAGAATTCGTATTAACCGAACGACATTCCATATGAGAAGCAATAACAAACCAGTCGGGGTCCAGTATTTGTTCGCATTAACGAGGTGTTTCTTTTAACCAAGTTCTTATTAACGAGGAGTTACTGCATATTACAAACTTTTTTTTTGTAATAAAAAAAATACTGCATCATTTTGACATTTATCAATAACTTGTATATGCGGTTTGTAACATTCTGCATTTTAGTAATAAAATAGTAGTAATAATCCGTGACTCATTAGAATATTCTTGCGATTGCAGCACTCGCTGTTGCCCGTGTTGCAACTGTCATATTTATATTGTAATGAGGCCTCTTCCTCACAATATACTTACTTACCGGACTTTTGCCGGAAAGTTTTGCATGGTGTATTTTGTAAAAATTTTCGAATTTATTATTTAATAACAAATATAGTATCTGTCTAAATGACGAGGAATGTTTAAATGAATAATTTTCGAAACTAAAATATCACCAAATATCGTTTAAGAATGAAATTCATTCTAGAATCAAGAACATTCTAATGCCAAAAACAGAAGAACATGCTCCTTTTTTGTTGGTTCTCAGCGTTTGTCTACAAAGATGTTGCTGGTGCACTGCAGCCTAATTGGATTATTGTGCTTATATTAAAAGTCATGGTGAACCGAGTACCGGCGAGTGACCGAATTAGTGTAACATGTTACTTCTGCAAATGTATGTATTATAAAACATTCTAGATGTTCTGATGATCCGTTATTCCTTGGTTTCATATATTCTAAAATTTTATTTTATTAGTAGGTACAGTCGGTTGACGGTAAAACCTAGAACAAAGATTGTCAAGTGTAATAATTATATCAAATATTACAAATTTTTATCGTTTAAATTTGGCATTTTGCGACAAAGTTGCATCTGTAAATTTAGACATTTATTAAATTTGACAATAGCTAAATTTAAAAAGGAACTTTTGCAACTGACAATTCAGAAAAGCCTGATACACAATAAAAACTTTTTGGATGCTCTAGTTTTTAACATCCACCGACTGTACAATATATTCACGTCAAGATTACTTTATAATTATCTCTGGAAGTTATGATTTTTTAATTGTAACATTAATTTTCTTTCCTAAACTATGTATTTTATTCCTTGATTTTACGTACAGTTCGAATAAAATATATCAGTTAATTATTTTTTAATTTTTAAGGTTCAAAAGTTACCCAAAACAGTTATTAATAAATTTGTAAAATTACATTCAAATTACTTCAATCTAATGTATCATATACACACTCAATTTGACAGAGAAGCTGATCTGAACGATCCTAGTAAACGTGTATATGATCTAATTAATTTAGATCACGGATCTAGTAATATACGGACTGGATGGATAGCAAGGTGCTAAGGTCTATGCCATCACCAGATAGAGTGCCACACCCGCGTGTTGTACACGTGTACACTGAAACTTGAATTTTTATTGGTTGCTATAAATTTGGGTCGTCAGCATTGCTTGCATGAATAGAGAGAGTTCGAAAATGCGTATGCAGCACGTGAACACTATTATACACGTTGGTGGAATACACCTTAGTTCACATGAGGATGGTGTCGGAAAAGTTGGAAGGGGGAAAGTGCGTTTAGTGACTAAAGTCCGATCCGAACGACATGGTCCATAGTCCCCTCTTTCATTTGCAATACCACTAGTATAGAGGCTGACTATCCATTCAGTGCGTATATTCGAATGGTCACGATATACCCATTTCAATCCATTGCCTTCCCCTTTTCCTGTTATGGTTCTATGTTCTCTGCTTGTCTTATCCAAGTTGTACCGGCTATTCGTTTAGCATCGTCTGTCCACCTAGTATTGGGTCTACTGATAGATCTATATGACTATAAGACCATATAGTAACCAAGTACTGAATACGCACTCTCCATCGCTCTCCACATATGCGAGGAAGCGAGTGCAAATAACGCCTCAAATTGATAGTAACCAATAAAAAAATCCAAGTTACACGTGCTGATCACGCTATTGCGCCAAACTGTGTGTGTATATGGGCCACAAGATTTTAAAACAATCTTTTGTCTTATATTTTCTTAAAATTAATTTGTGAGAAGAAATTGTTAGAGCATGTCTGATAATTCTAAGAAAATTTAATAACAATCAAATTGTTTGGCATACAGTTTTGGTGTAATTAAGTTTATTGTTAATTTCTAAACAAAAATTTCATGATTTAAAACGTTTAGTTATTAGTAAGCTGTTATTCCATTAATGGGTTAATTATATAACTTAACTTATAACTGTTTATATAAGACCATAACTAATTTGTATTGACCACAATCTTTTTAAAAGCATAAATAGTTTTAGTAAATATTTCCTTGAACTAACAAAGCTAACTCCTGGTAAGCAGCGAAGCTTACAAGAACGTTACATTTTATGATTTTAGAATTTTAGTTTATTCATTTAGGTTTTTGGTGAAATATTTGATGATGGATTAAAGTTTTTTATCCTATTTAAAACTGTAATAAAAAAGCGCTAACACATTTTTTTTACAATCATAAATGGTACAATATTGTAAATGATACGTACACAATGGTACTGCATATCTCTACAACGTGACAGACATTCCTAACAAAATGTTTAAAAATAAATAAAGTAACTTAAAAAAAGAAAAGTGCTTGTTAGTTATCTTATCGGTTTCATAACTGTGCTATCAGTTGCAGAAAATAAACCCTAAGCCCCAATGTTGATAGAAAATGTTTTACCATTGTTTGCCTTCTGCTAAGAAAGTTTTACAAACGGCACGGAAGTTCAACAGTTTGTTAGATAACAGCACTAACATTTACTTCCCGAAGTAGTTTTGCCGGTGCCGACGATTAGTAATTCTGTTTATCCTGCGGAGTTTCTTCAGAGTAGAAATTGAAAAAAAATCAATTTATTGTATCACAATTCACCGTGTAAATTTATCTCGGAATTTTTCTTCTTTATTTTTCAGTAATAAATTTTCGAGGCCGTATAATTGTTGAATTCTGTTAAATAAATTGGAATTCCCAACATACCTATAATTATTGATGTTCCAGACGTCGAGCGCTTCGGCGCCTTTGTACGTGTTTATTAACTCAAAGTAGGCCGTGAAGACGCCTCGTGCATCGTTTAAAGAGACCGGCGCCGCGACGATTGTAAAACCGCGGAATATTATCTGCGAATTCGATGCACTTTCTTCGACACTAACTTGCTTATCACTGAATAAATCTTCGAAGTCACAACAAAATATGGTGCTCAGTATGTTCAAATAAATAACAAAATAAAATCTCGATTCCATTTTATTGGCCGGAAAATGATGGATTAGACCTTTTTAACATTCTTGTTATTTATCGAATGCGTCATAAACACAACCAGCGTTTCAATAACAAATTTCTCGCAAATTATGTCTCGGTTTCTTTTTACGGACTAGTCAAGGTAAACACCTGTTCAAATATAGCCGTGAAAATACTGACGGCGAAAATGATTTGTCAATGTTTAAAATAAACGATTATTGCGTACTGTTTTTGCAACTAAT
Organism: Dascillus cervinus; assembly: GCA_949768715.1. Lineage (NCBI taxonomy): Eukaryota > Metazoa > Arthropoda > Insecta > Coleoptera > Dascillidae > Dascillus > Dascillus cervinus. The sequence goes on along the minus strand of OX458316.1, from coordinate 10,892,937 downwards.
ACGTTCATTTAAATGCAGCGATATAGGGGCTCCGTACCCACTTACAACGCGTACGTCAACTGACGTTACATACCGATTAACGCCTGATAACTAGTACTAATTACATTCATTACACTCATTGATGCAAATGTTAAAATCGGAACATGACTAATTTTAAAGTGTGAAGCTATCTCTCCCGAGTTATTGAAATTTTATCTCGCGTCGAGCAAAAAATAAACGCTTGAGCTTTTCGTGATAACACCCGAAACTACCAGCTTCGGCGAACGTCTGCTGTTGACTGGAGCCTGGAGGCGCCGTGACGCTATTGGCACACATGCGCTTTGAACTGTTGACATATCCGAAGATAAAATCTTGTCAAATCCCATTTTCATATACTTTTGTTATGTAAATACATTTATTTACCTGGCGTTCATTACAGTCAGTTTTTTGTGTATCAAAAAGATAGCAAGTCACGTGCATGCAGGATGCGCCAAAAATCTTCTTAAACTTCTCGTGGCAAATAGTCACTCTTGACTTTTATCTGAGCAGTAGCATAACGATATAATTTTTTTTAAAAATCCACCGATTATTAAAAATATAAGAGAAATTGAAACAATAAAAAATTAAAAACGTTATTTTATATCTACGACTTTTGATACATTTAGTTTTTTGTAAATTAACAAGTGCTGCCAAATTTTATAGTTTTTATAGTTGTAGAAATATTTTTTGCTTGTAAACTCTTTACTCTATCGTTTTACCAAAATAGTTAAGTTTTCTGTAAATTTATACTTTCAAGCCATTTACAGTTTCATTTAACACTGAACACTAACACTAGTTTTTTTTTTCCTTTTGATATAACGTGAAAGGTAAAAGTAGTACTTATGAACCTAAAAACTACCGGCTTGTCAACGCACATTTCAGATTTTTCCCGAAATTTATACTCTATTTTCTAACTGTAGGTATACCAAATTTCAACTCAGTGGCTTTACTGGAAGTGGGTCATCTTTTCCAGACTTAATCCAGATTTATAGGTATAGATAGATATCACTGGATAGTGTCTTCAATTAAATAATATTGTTATTTCTTCTTTGGAAAAAATTTGGAATATTAAATTTACAATAGGATCTTGGACTCAAGCCAAATTACCAATCCGTTTTGGTGGATTAGGTATAAGGTCTATAATTGATATTTCCTCGCCTGCCTTTTTATCTTCCATATTTTCTAATTCTGAACTTATTATGTCCATTGTACCTTCTAGTTTTTCTAATTTTGAAATTACATCCCTTAACGAGGCTGTTGATTATTGGAAGGAAATTTCTAATTCGTCTTTACTTCCAAAAAAGCTTTCTATTCAAAGAAATTGGGACTTACCTATCTGTGAGAAAATATTTTAAAAATTTATTATCTTCCTCAAATATCACACAAAAAGCTATCTTATTATCTGGATCTGAACTTGAATCTGGAGCTTGACTTGAAGCTCTTCCATCTTGTAAATTAGGTACTCTTTTAGAAAAAAACTTTTTACAAATTGCAATTTCATTTAGATTGGGCATCAATTTCTGTCATCCTCATATCTGCTCGTGCGGTTCTTCTGTAGACTCGTTGGGTCATCATGGTTTATCGTGCATTAAAAGTGCTGGTAGACTCTCTCCTTGAACCTAATGGTATTCTGAGGGATGATGGCAAACGTCCAGATGGTATTACAGTTATTCCATGGAAAGTACGTAAATCTTTAGTTTGGAATTTTACTTGTACGGGTACACTTGTCCCTTCTCATTTGACTGATTCTTCATTTTCTGCAAGATCTGCTGCACACTTGGCAGAAAATCTTTAGAAAAAAAATATATAAGGCAATTTCTGATGATTATTTTTTCGTCGCTTTCGCTGTGGAAACTTTGGGTCCTTGGAGTGCTGATGCCCTTTTCTCTCCTTGAAGATTTGGGGAGGCGTATTGTTCAAACACCGGGAATTCCTCAAGCCAAAACATATTTGAAGCAACGAATAAGTTTGGCTATACAGAGAGGCAACGTTGCTAGTGTTCTTGGTACAGCCCCGCTTTCTTCTTCCCTTAATGAGTTATTTTATTTATTCTAGTTATTACTTATGTTATGTTATTTTATGTTATCGTTAAGCAAATGTACCTATTTTACACATTATACAGTAGAATCCGGTTATAACGAACCTCAAGGAACCGTCAAAATCGGTTCATTATATCCGAAGTTCGTTATAAGCGTTATTGAAAGAATAAATGCAAGAGAATTTTATGAGACCTTCATTGTCTAATATAAATATGCATATTTACAAAACCATTAAGAATATAAGGACTAAACTTAAGTGAAAAAGCAAAATGCAACAAGTAATTTTATTTGAAAAAATTTTTTATTTTTGACTGAAGTATAAATTGTCCACACACGTTTCAACGTCACTAAGATTTTCAATAATTGAGTTCGACGCACCGCAAAACTGTAAAAAATCACGAATGTTGTGAATACTTCTCACAGTTTCCTGTGGAGATAAAATCTGTAATGCTGGTGTTTCCGGCTCATCCTCATTCCTCATTGGCTTCTTTTTGGTCACTTTTGTCTACCACAAAAACCCAAATATTTTGTTGTAACTAATAAATTGTCTACATTAATAGTCATTCATGTTTAAGTTTTCGAAAAAAATTTAATTTTCTAATTGAAGGGCTGTATGCAAGAAGTATCTAAGTCACTTTTCATATTCTGCGATATTTGATATTTATATTTTTGTTTGATCTGGAAATCACATTGTTTTGATTTTGACTAATCTTTTTTCACTAAAGAAGACTTACTTTAGTAAAAAAAGATTATTCAAGGTCAAAACAATGTGATTTACAGGTCACATTGAAACATCAAATCTCAATTATCACAGAATATGAAAAGTGATTTAGGTACTTCTTGCATAGAGCCCTTCACTTGCTGAAATTCACGTTCCCTTTCTTTCTATTTTTGTAACCACTCATTTAATGACAAGTCATCGTCAGATTCAAAGGTTATTACGCGTTATATACGATGGAAAGTTCGTTATAGACAATTGAAATTTTATTAATTTCAGCGTTTTCAGGTTCGCTATATCCGATAGTTCGTTACATCCGAGTTCGTTAGAACCGACTAATTTTTACATTGTTGCATAGGGGAAAATGTCGGGACTTGGAATATAGTTCGTTATAACCGGTGGTTCGCTATAACCGAAGCCGTTATAACCGGATTCTACTGTATTATAGTCCTCATAGTATAGTATCTCGATACACCTAGCTATAAACTACATTAAGGTCAAATAGATTTATTTTGCATTTTGATGAATTTAGGTTGAAAGTAAAATAATGTTATCATCTTGGTCCAATATTTTTCTTTGCAAGTTTACAGAATGTTGCCAGAATTATAATATCAAGCAACCTACAGAAGCCTACGGGGCAACATGAATATTAATGAGTCTCGAGACGGTGTCACTAGAAGTCACTTGAAACATTATTAAAGTAACAATTTCGAAGTAATATTGAATATTTATTCAAAAAGTGAGTTATCTAGTCTAATACATCACCCGCAATATCGTATGAAGTGTTACGAATTTCACATTTCTTTATGTTCTTGTTTCGACTTCGATAATAAGACAAAAGCGGCGATGAGACGGCGATAAAAGTTTCGGATAGATATAACAAGAAAATTGAGATACAACTACTTCATAATAATTTTACGACTGGAAAAGAAAGAATGAGTCATTTGTATTTATTTTAAACCTACATTTTACCGCAGATTCAAACTTTATTTGTTCCTTTAAACTTCTAAGAAACGATAAAATTATTAATATTCTTCGAGCATATCCGATGATTGCTTTTGAATTTTTTTTATTCCTGAATATTTTATGGAATTCATCCAATATCTCACAAGAAAATTTTTAATAAGTTATGAATATGAAATATTCAGACGTGAAATTACCGGATAAGTGAGATATCAGCGAACAATTAAGGAAGGTTTTTTATATTTCGATTTGTATAAATTTTTTAAGCCAAAATGGGATAAAAAAGTAAAAATGACAGACTACGATAAAAGAGCCGCAACTATAAAATTGGAAATAAAAGTAAATAGGGGACTGGAGGGTAAAAAACATACCCAAACAGACACAGGCTAAAAAGGAAGCGGATGAACACATATGGAACAAACTGTTAATTCAATTTGATAGCATCAATTCTGTATTCATTCATGTGAAACATGGAGTTGCAAAAATTTTACAATTCAGTACGGCACGAATTGCAAATTCATGAAATGTTATGTCGTTACCAGCTTCTAAAATTTTATTAAAAAAAATTGTAAACGAAGATAAAGAAATATTATGTAATAATAATATGGATTTTTCTGCGGCTGGCGCCGCCTCTCCTTCCTCAGTTATCAAATTTTTTTGTCGCAGCATACATTTTCCTGTAAATATCTTCCATCGTAACATTCGCTTCAGCTCTCCAATTTATTCTCGGTATTCCTCGGTCCGTTTTAAAGCGGTATATTTATTCCAATACTTTTCTTAGCCATGTCCGAACCGTGTCCATTGTTTTCTTTTCAACGTCATTCGTAATATAGGTTTCTATATTCATATTTCCCCTTTTTAACTCATTTCTGATTCATTCAAGTCTCGATGGTCCACAACTTCTTATTAGAAAGTCCAACTGCATGACCAGTAGTTTTCTTTTCTTAACATTGAACAAAAGACTTATAAATATTATGTATTTTACTTCCTTTTCTGATGCATTTTCCTATAGAATTTAATTGAGTGCCTTTAATCTCATCTTGACTTTTGCACCTAGGTATTTACAATTTTCTACACATTTGATCGTTCCATTTTTCGAAGGTAAATTGCTACATTCGTCGCTACCTACTATCATACTGATTCATATTCTTTTTGTCACTTTCTAACCACATAGCTCAAATCATCTTTATCTTGCGTAATCACAATTTCATCAACCTCAAAATAAAGAATATCGTCCTCCACTTGGAGTTCCATGTTTCTACATTTTCGTTTCACCCTTTTTTTAAATAAGATATGGGTATGGGAAATACAGCATCTTTGCTGTAGTCCAGGGTAGTCCTTTGCTGTACTAAATGATTCCGTGAATTGCAACTGAATTCTTTAATAGTACAAGTGAATAGCCGGAATTGATGTTGCTGTTAGACCAAGTTTTTCCATTTCCTTTCATAACCGTGATTGATATTGGGATACTATCGTTCACTTTTTTTTAGTTATTTGTGTCTCTCTGTTTTGTTGAGTCTACGTTTGAGATGTTACTTTCAGGGTAAAAAGGTTGTCTATTGTGGGTCTACTATCTCAGAATTCTATCTGTTCAGTTGTTTGCTTACAATATCTTTTTCTACTAGGTTAACGAGTATTCGAGAATATATTATTACTATTGTTGGTCCTTTTTTATTTATAGGTGTTATAAAGAGGTCCCCAATCTTTCGACGTTTCCTTCTCATTAATACATCTTTGATATAGAAATGATACTACTATCTCTATAAGTTTTTCAGGATCATATTTTATGAATTCTGGGAATATTTCTCTGGGTCCAGAATACTTTTTCAACTTCGTGCGTGCTGCTGCTTCTTGAACTTTTTCAGAGTTTTGAAATTTATATGAGCTTTTATAAAATATTTTGAAATGATCTACCCTTATTTGTTCGATATTTCTATTGATTTTATGGTTTTTCAGGTTTCTGAAATTTGTGTTCCGCCTACTTGTTGGTCGATATATTAACATTTTTATGCCCATGAATTATTATTCTTCTTTATTACTTGCAGTTTGACGTTTCTATTGGTTCATCTGTAAAGTTTTCTAGTTACCACATTGTTCTTCTGCAGGAGTTTTCGATATAATTGTTTCTTCTCCTTAATTAGCAGACTTCATCTGTTCACTATTGTTATTCCTAGAGCTTTATTTGCAACCTTTAGGATACTGCATTTTATCTGCTGTTCGTTCAGCTTACAATTAATTTTGATCTTATCTTCTGTAGTCCTATAATGTTTCAAACTTTCTAGATTACATTTTGTGATGTTTGTTTTGTTCTCATTTATTTTGTCTGCGGTAGTCGTCGTATGAGGTGCAATATAGGGAATACAAACATTTGACTCTATCAAAAAGTGGCCTAGTCCACATTTCACTACACTCTTAACTCTCATGTCGTATATCTTGATTCCAGATTATTGAGGAACAATAAGGTAATGGATAATTGACTTGAGTCCCCTTATATGTTGATACTACGTGTATTTATGTATAGGTAGCCATCAGTTTACGCCGCAGTTCCGTTTTTACAAAAGCCGGCGCAAGTCGAATCGGTTAGGTTCTACGTAAGCGAAAAAAAAGTAAATAATTTTGTTTATTAATACAATATAAGTAATGCAAAATACATATATTATTAATTTAATTTTTAAAATGCATTATGATAAAATAAAATGAAATGTTTTTATTAAAACAAATGAAATTTAAAAGTTTCGGGTCTCTTACATTTTTTGGAAAAGAGAATCCACAACGACGCGGCTCAGTAAATACTTCAACACTGAAACGAAAATCAGTGTAACATAGGGAGAATCCGTGAATTACCCAATTATGTACACGGCGAAATGGTGAATTGCACAGCGGCGTTATTGTGAATCGGCGTAAATTGAGCCGACGTAAACCGAGGGCTACCTGTATTATTATTATTATTATTATTATTATTAGATGGTATCTTATCTACATGTAACGAAGCAAGACAGGTTGAGAACACATAAAATGTGGAACCAAATATGGATAACTTGTTCAATAACAAAATCATTAGAAAACAAGGCGTTAAAGTGGTTCGGTCAAGTAAATAGGACGCAAAAATGCAGATGGCCCAAGAAAATTTTGAAATGGTAGCTTAAATAAGGGGTGGGAGAAAAACATTATCATTATTCTAGTTTAATGTTTTTTTTTTTAATATTCGCGTATTTCGTGGTTCATGAGATGTTAAAAGACCTCTAAAAATACATTGAAATGAAAAAGCAAAAATAAAACTGGTAAATTATTCCATCCTTAACAGAAACTTTAATGGGGAGGATATTTGAATTATTTCAACAAGTAACAAAGTTTCCCCGGTTAAATTTGAAGTTGGAGAATTTTTAATTAGTTTTCACAACAGCAAACACTCTTAAAATAATTTAAGTGTTTATCGTACAATAATTCTTTTAAAATACAGTAGCACCTCGCAATAACGACGTACTTGAGATCGGACCCTCGCCGTTAAGTGAAAAACGCCGGTAAGCGAATTAAGGTCTTTTGTGCCTAGCGAGGGTTCAACCCGCATACTATATGTACTAATGTATATTAGGTGCAGTAAAATTAGCTACTAAACAATGATAGAAAAGGAAATTTACAAAATGTTTACCTTCGTGTATTTTCGCCGCACAACACTGAGTAGGGTCAGTTGTTCAACAGTGAACCAAGCAGGAACAGTGAACCACCCCTCGTTTTCAACGAATTTAAAATGTTACGTTTATGGCGACATATGTTTTAATTTGCTAGATCTTACCTCAAAGTTGTATTGTAGTTACTGATAAACTGTAATGACGCATCGTTGGTAAACCCGCAGAAACGTGTTTTGTGAGTGCGAAAGTAAAAATCAAGCGGTAAGTTCAAATCTTCATATTACCTTTGTTTCTGTAACTATTGTTTATGCTACCGTTTGCTATTATAAATGGATAAGGCTCTATCAGTTTAGTCAGCGAAATGAGTTACTTTATCAAACGGTTTTTTTTCTAGAATTTAGTTTTTGTAAAATTGCCGGGTAGTTCACAGTGAACCATGTTTGTGTGTCCAGCACTACCGGTGTGGAACTACCGGTTCACTGTGCATACAGGGTGCGGCAAAACTGGCAAAAGCATGATTGCGATGGATACACCCGAAATGAATGTGATTGAAGAAGCAAGACAGGCAAGCAAGCGTAGAAAGGAAGTGGTTAAGAAGAAAACAGTCGTACGCCAAATTTATTAAGTTTCTCTACGATAGTGGTGGATGTGGTTCAATATTTGTTCTATACTTTTCTAATAAATTTTTTTATTTCCATCTAAAACTCCTATTATCTATCTGGTTCGGTGTGTACACAGTCATGGTTCACTGTATCACACCCGTGTCTCACAGTGAACCAAAGTACATAAAAGAAAAAAACGGCTATATCTCAAAAACTTGATTTTCCATAGATTTAGCCCACCGCAAACTTAAAGATTATTTATCATATTTAACTGGTAAACAGTTTACAAAAATAAAATCCCAGTAGATAAGCTACAAACTCGGCCACAAAATTAGATGGTTCACTGTTGAACAACTGACCCTACATATAGTGAATATCGCGAGCAGAGATTTAAGAGCGCCGTTATTGCGAAACGCCGTTAAACGAAGCGCCGTTATTGCGAGGTGCTACTGTACTGCAAAACAATCCACGAAATCAACAACTTAAAAACAACTGGTGATTTAAAAAAATAGTAAGAATAATAATATTGTTGAGCTCCTTAATATTAATTTATAACTTTTTTATATTACTTGTTCGTAGTCGCATTGCGTATTTCCGTCATCTAGAGTTTAGATGGTGCGGTTTTCTACCGTGTCAATGTTATGGGCGTCAGGTAAAAAGTGATTTAACCTTTAAAAATAAGTGACTATTTTTTAAGGCAAAACATGCAGTCTTGAACTTGCAACAGCACAGCAATATAACTTTAGTATTAATTTTAGTATTCAAGATATTCAATACTTTTTAATTAAAAACACCATTAGAGGAATATTTAGCTATCAAAGCTTACAAATTACGGTAAAACGATTAATAAGTCGCTCGCCGTACTTTTTTAATCTTCTCCATTCAGCAGCGTCTGTCATTAGTTGAATTACCAAATCCCTCGTACCGCGGGGCCCAGAGAACTTCCTGAACGCTTAAGATTCGAAGTTGCTAATTAGGGTTGCTTCAAAGCGCTCCTTATTTACAGGGCAATGCGACTTCTCCAAATTTTGTGACGTCATTGTAACAAGTTTGATAATATACAGGAAGACGTTTCTGAATCGTTTTAGTAAGTCCGGGTCATAAACGAAAGTTGGTTTATAACCTTCCGTGATTGCTAGCTTAAGCAAGAGCGAAAGCCTGAGCTGAGAGTTAAAGTACAGTTCTCTTTATAGGGTTGTTGAATTGCTCCATCGAAAGCCGCACCAACCAGCTTAAAGGATTGACATAAATTTTGTTTACAGATTAAAACAAGTAGAGCTCGCCTCGGTGCGGGAAAGTCAATGTCACTTTTTTTTAATATCGTCTCTGGAATATTAAGTGATTAATGGCTTGATGTTATTAACATCATCGCGGCTTGAATAATTAACGCTCGCCCCCAAACTTGAAAAATGAAAAAAGAATCAAGTACAGAGAATGGGGGATATCCGTTAAATGATATGAAACTGTTTTTGTGCTTGTTCACATTCTGCATTTTAACACCGAAAACCGTCGTTTATTTTGACTCCAACGCCTCGGTGTGTGAATATGCAAATTAGCGTTATAAAATGTTATTCGTATTTTATAGAGTCGATAAAAACGAAACACAACGTTTTGTAATTTAATAATGAGTTACAACGTTTCAGCATGTAATTGGCAGGATTGAAATAATTTAATTAAGTTAACAAATTGCTTACAAAAATGGTTGTACATAGGGTCAACACACCAATTCTAGTCAGTTACAGTTAAATCTGTAATTGTAAAAATTTAAAATGACTAAGAATGAACATAAAGGGGCGTTTACATCCAATTAAATTAAATTCACGTACGGAAATTAGCAAGCTTGGTAAAAATGATTGGTACAATTTGCAATGGATCTAGTTATAAGTAGTATGGCACGAGGTGCATACTAAGTACTAAGTACTAAGTAGGTTAGTGTAGACTAAGCATTATTTAAGTAGTAAGCAGTATTAAGTAGTGGACTGGATGTGTGATGGGGAGTCTACTGCCACTCAACGGTACTACATGTAGACCGTCAGCCTATTAATGCACTCTAAAATAAATATATTAAAACCTATTACGTTTTGATTATTAAATTCAACTCAACATTAAGGTTTATTACAAATTTATACAAACAAAAGTAATATGGCCAATCACTTTTGGCAAGCTTGTTAAGCGTTAATTTAATTAAATTGGATATAAACGCCCCTTAAACCATATTACTCTATTTATATCTTGAACGCAGTCTTTCTATTTTTTAGATCCGCTGAAGTTTTTAAGCTTAAATTCTGTAAATCTTTGTGATTTAGTTATTTAAGCGATATTTACGATTTCACCATCTGCAACCAGTTTGTCGCTACAGTAGCCACTTTTAATACCATCTGTAGCCAGCCGGTATTTGTAGTAGACAACGCCTCAATTTCTATGTTTTTGTGAAACCACTTTCGTCCAGGGGTGTTTTGGATAAACGAAGTCGATAAGTTACTTTTCTTTACCAACTTTTTAACAAAGTAAATAAGCCCTTCTTTTCCCACGGCAACCCCAGTTTTGAAACGTTTTTAATGCATTCAGTTAATTGATCCACTACGTCCTAACCTAAAATCGATTTCGAAATAGTTACTGTAGTATATTTACAGATAAGATATAGGAATAAATTGGCGTTATATTCACGTGCAACTTGAAATTTGAATTTTTGTTGGTTATTTTAAATTTGGGACATTCCTGGCGGTTCTAATCAGAAGTCCCGTTTACACTAAACACAAACTGAGATCACATAGCAATTGCGCATCATTTCGTTAACCAAATTAAATGTTTAACTTATTTCTTATATTTTGTGGTTTATGCCACAAGACGCTTATAATTTTTTCTTGGCAATAAGCTACCAAGTTTGATTCACTACAGATTGGTTTTGAACCTTCATAAACAAGTTGGTAAGGTCGCGTTTTGGTAATTTTTACTGAGACTAGTGCATTGCACTTATTGTTGGAGATTAGGAGAATTTCCGAATAAATTTTCAATTTCAAGTTTCGAGTCGATAAAGTGAAAGTATACATTTCATAACTTCGTATAAGTATACAAATTTAGCCTCATAGAAAAAAATTAGAATTAAGTTTTGTAAAATATTCGCACTCCATGAGTTCAGATCCAATTCGGGTGAAAATATCCAAAGAACCATTCCAGTGTCAGCTAAAAATAGCAATATCCATACGTTAAAGTAGAACACCACCTCTTTCGTTTCGAGATTTGACAAAGTGGTATTACGTTTCACCGGTAGCAACTCCTAAATGTTTGAGTGAGCAATAATCTTCACTTTCAAACCGTAGGCCCTAAATCTACAATTCGAAATAGGTTCGCCCCGAATATAATTTTCCGCCTTTTTAATTTAATTGACACGGGACGATAAATTAAAGTTTTGCCACAAAAAGGGGCACATAAATTAAGGAAGTCGAAAAATCAGATCCTGCGAGAGTTCCGACCCCTGTAAATTATGCGATTCCCCTACGGTTTAACGGATTTGTTGATATCCTTGCGGGTCAATTACTTTCATGCAGACATTATAAATCAGAATGAATGTTTATTGACTTCCATTTCGCTATATAATTCAATTTTACAAAAACCGTCTGTAGATCAAATTACCGCGAGTGTTGTAATCACCGACATCCCACTGACGACAGTAAAATCGCAATAACTCTTTCCGGCAATTTTTATCTACGAGGTGCAGTTGCCGTTGAATTAACAAGCACATTTACGGCTACTCAACTTTCAAAGAGGATCGTTATTTTGAAACCTAGTCAGCGCTCAACATACTAGCTTGTTACAGATGCTGATTTACATTCGAAACGGAATTTTACATCCAACACACGCAACCCAAATAACGTTAGCGCCAGCAAAAAATTTGTAATTTGAAAAGTTTATTGAAAAATCGGCAACTTTAGATTTGAGACTACAGGATGTGCCAATACAACTCACAATTTAGCTATAAATTCACAAACTACTTTAGATAATAGAGAGAAAAATTGCAAAGTTAAGAAAAACGGGGTTAATAAATTTTTATTCACTTTTCGAAAATAGCTTTTAATGCACTTGTAAGTACAATAAATTGATTCGTTCCAATTTTGCACAGAAAATATTGCTACTCAGAATGAAATTAAGTGCGCGATAATGAAATACAGCGCTGTAAAGAAGGTTGAGTGTATGGATGTTACAGAAGCACTCCTGTTTCCTGCAAGGATTAATTTGCTACCGAGTAAGAAACTTCGAAAAGTTTCAATATCTTTACAGTTGGGCTTTCTTCCGGATAAAAATCTCAAAAAAGAGAAACAAAGACGATTCCTTTTCCAATTTAGATAGTAAAAACGGAAATTGGAGTCTGATTTCACGGTTGGCGCCCTCCAACACCGCAGAATATATATGAGAAATCACAGTGTGCCACTTCACTCACTTCGTTGAAAGTGAGGGTAACGGAAAATCGGAACCCCGGACTTAATATATTGAAAGACTGTGGAAAAGGTCGACTTGTAATGTTGGTTTTTTTCTTTTCGAACAGAATTTATTTGAGATTTTATTAGCGCATGTGTTCGATCCATCTTATACCGGGTGATTTATAATAACGCACTCACCTTAAAAATGCTATTCGTCACAATCTCTTCCATTAAGCTTGCTTCCTTAAATCCTGAAACTGTAACGGTTATAAATCATTGCGTTCATTATATATGATAGATATATGAGGGGTTAACAGACAAACGCAAAACAAGCCTTCGAATTTTTTTTACGCTAGGCATACACCATTTGTCTTGCGTAACACATTTCCACATCATTACAATTTTATTGGACCCTCGAGATGATCAAACTTAACGTAAAAGCAAATTTATGTTCTCGATGTATTACTTTCTAATACATTTTTACTTCGAAAAATTTAATCAGTATTTTATGTTGCAAGTTTTACAAGCACCAATAATTCATGCAGCTGGTTGCTTAATCGGTGAATTAAAATCGTAAAACTTTAAATGTTGGATCAACTTAACAATATTTCAAACATTTTTAAATTAAACAAAGAATCACCCCAAATCGCAATAATAAATTTGCTAGTGCTTGACTTGGAGAGAAAAAATATTACTTGTCATGGAAAGTTTTAATCAGAGATCAAATTTGTAAGTGTACAGGACGTTCTAAAAATTAAAATCCATCTCATAATAAAATTATTTAAAAACTTGAATGCAGCCCAAATAAATTTTCACTAAAAATAACATTTTATTCGACTCAAGTCAAGAACTATTCAACATGAAAATATCCCACTAGAACACTTACTCTTTTGCACGTCTTCATGCATGATGGCAACAAGTTTTGTTTTAATAAATTGACGATGTCTTCGAAGTCGTATTATAGATATCTTGCCCTATTATTAAGAATGATCGGACAGAGTTACATCACGCCCAAACGGGAAATCCACTGTTGAACTTCAATGGTAGTGTGCAAAACATTCGTTTTCTTGAAATATTATTTTTCTTCTAAAGTATAAACTTTCATCGGCTTGTTTGGCGAAAATAAAATCAAGTAAAGTCACTGAATTAGAATTTTGATTCAGACTTCAAAACAAAATAAGAACTGATTATAGATGTGTAAACATCGTTACTGAGCTCGGCATCTACAATTTTGTGAAAAGATAAAAGATAAAAGTTGTTTATTAACCAATTTCTGTATGTGAGAATTCTTAAAGTTTAGAAATAACTTGTTAAATAACATTTTGCACAAAAATAATGAGTACTTTGTGTAAGATTGATTTTACACTTTCTAATTTTTAAAACAACCTGCATACTTCATTAAACATTTGACCAGTGTTTATGACTTCTCTTGATAAGCAAAACTTTTCATCAATAACGACATTTAGAATTCATTTGCTAAACAGATTGACTGCCGTTTCACAATGATGTTAATGTTAAGATGGTAATGTAAACGTAATGTTAATGTTACATCTAAAACAGTACAAAATCATTTCTACCGTTCACAATGATGTTAATGGTAATAGTAATGTTAGACTTTGATTTAAGAGCGATGTTAACATTTCTAACATCCGCCAATGAAAACACGTTATTTTGTGAATGAAGTTAAAAATACGTCTAGATGAAAGTTAGATTATTGTAATGAATCTAAAAGTCAGGATATAGTCATAAAATAACATGATCTTTTAAAAGAACAGTGGGGATATTACTTACCATTTCCTTACTTTTAGCTATTATAAAAAGCTGCTAAAACTTCATGAATTGTTGGAGGAACTTGAAAACAAGGACACATAAATTCCAGATAACATACAGATGAGGATTCAGACGAAGAATATAATGTGGGAATGAACAATTTACCTGGGAGTCATCTACGGACTGAAGTGGAGGTAGCTAATGTTAATACGAAGTCCCAACAAAATTTTGATTCCGAAGATAATTTACTCTTAGCAATTTATAGGACGAGGGCGTTGCAGAAAAAGATTGTGAAGAGGAAGCGAAGTTACAAGTGATTCAAAAATGACCTGAATTCAGAAGATATCTCCTGGAAACAGGAGAATGGTCCTATGGAAGCGTTTTTTCTTTTTTTGACGACGAAGTATTCAATATGTTTGTACAATACACAAATAATTATGCTAGCATTCGCAACAAAAATGAGGATATTTCGAACAATGAGATTCGGTGCTTCTTTGCGGTTGTGCTACTTAGTGGGTCTACATGTCATCTCAGACGAGCAATGTTTTGTCAAAATTCGCAAGACAGAAATAATGTACTAGTTTCAGAAGCTATATCTAGAAATAGCTTTGATTTTATAATGCAGAATATTCATTGTTGTAATGACAATAATTTAAATATTTATGATAAATTTCCAAAATTACGGCCACTTATTGAGTTCTGAATGAGAAATTTATGGAAATGGCCCTCATGGCAGAAGCACACCGCATAGATAAATATATGGTGCCATATTTTGGCCGACATAGTACAAAACAATTTATAAGAGGTAAACTCAACACATGAGGGTAAAAATTATGGAGAGGTACCACAAGAATTTGCTACAATGAATGGTTTGAGCTGTATCAGGAGGCAACCACTTTTATATCTGATAAATATAAATATTTGAAACTAGGGTCTAGTGTGGTATTGCATTTTCAAATATTCTGAGCAAGAGGTACCCTAAAAAAACTTTTTACAACCCTGCAGTTGATTGAAGAATTGAATGCTATTTGTTGAAAGGAACTGATACAATAAGAGAAAATCGAATTGGCAAGAAATGTTCTCTATCCCATTCTAGTGTGCTAAAAAAGAACGAGAGAAGTATTTTTGAATATGATCAAATAGTAAACATGTTGTGATGTGCAAATGACATGACAACAACGTTGTTACTATAGTGTCAAAATGTAATACAGTTCTCCCTACAGTAGCAGCAAAAATATTTTCTCAAGAAGAAAAAAAAAACATCATGGTACCTCAGCCTCGGATCATAAAGAAATATAATGAGAATATAGGAGGGCTGGACAGGACGGGCCAAAATATAAACCTCTATAGAACGTCAATTAGAGGAAAGAAGTGGTATTTCCCAATTTTCCAATGTCTAGATTGGCCTCACAATAATAAAAATTATGCATTGCAGTTATATAGACAGTGCGGTGGAAAATATGACCACCTCACTTTCAGGCGATCAGTGACATTATCCTTATTATAAACATACAAAAAGGCATCAAGAAGAGGACCAAGTCGTCAATCTGCCAATTTGCATGAACGTCCAAAATATGACCGGCTTAATCATTTGGTTATAGTATATGGATAAACAGACGCGATGTGGTGTCTGCCATCAAAATTGTAATTTTTTATGTCAAAAATGTAACGTTGCATTACATCCCAAACACCGTTTTATTATTTATCACACTATTTGATATAAAAAAATTTGCTTTTTCTGTTAATTTCTTGAATATACTACTACTATAAAATTTTAAGGAACAGCATTTTTCAAGGAAAACTGTTTTCTTTTTTTTTAGAAATAATGTTTACATTATTGTTCCCTAATTAACTACGATCCCAAAAATATAAGAAATAAATATATTTGACAAAATAAAAGTTTTGGGGGTATTTGGGTTAATTGGGTGCACCAAAAACAGTTCGAAACCTTTAAATCAAACATTTTATATTTACTTATCAGTGATTTTTAGAATTCGAATTATTTAAGTTTAACTAAAATCATATTACAATTAAATTTTTATACTTTTTGTATTGCAGGAAAGCTATTTCAAAATTTATTATGAGACATTTGTATTTGTGACTTATTGTATCCAAATTAAGATATCTACATTTTTAATATAACACAAAAGAAAACTGGAATTAGTTGTGGATTAAGTACTCCGAAAATATATTGAAATAAATTAAAATGATTAATCAAATATTTTGATAAGTTAAGAAAATAAAATAAATTATATTTTGCTGAAATTGATAAGCCCCTTAAAATCCCCTTCAAAAACCACTAAAATATATCATACCTGACATTAATATCTACACATTTCCATTCTATAATGTAAAAAGTTTGACAATCTCTAGTCAGCTTCATTTCCAATAAATCAAGTTTTAGAACTTAGGGCACCCGTTGACATTCCCTAGTGGTGAACGAACTCGTGCAGTACTAAAATGTGCACCCATAGTAGCACCCAAGTAATAAAAATAGTGTAAAAAAACATTTACTTCCCATGCTAAAAATAGGTTCGTGAACGAACAGTTTAAATATATCCTGATGGGCCATGGCCTCACTAGTTCTGTGTGGGGTACGGCAGGGCCAACAGGAGCTTTCGCAAATACCCCTTGTTAAACATGATTTTGGTGTTATCGCGGGTGATTTGTTAATTACATCAACTAATCGCCAACTTCAACGAAAACTGACCGGGGGTGAGTGCTTTTAGCTAATTACCACATCCTTCAAAATTTGCAAATTTCTAATGATCACATTTTTATGGATCTGTAATTCTGGTTGCTGATTGATCGAAAAAAGTTTAAGAATGAATTTAAAATGTCCAAATAAAAATGGTTGCCAAAATTCATTGAATTTAAGTAGAACAAGATCACTAGACGTACACAAATTTTCTGTTCAAAATTACAGCGTGAAAATAAATTTTAAATTTAATAATAAACGTTTTTTAGTTAAGAACTAAAAAGTCGATTTATAACCGTGGTTCATAGATCTGTTACGATTATGTTATTTCATCCTAACGTTTACAGAATAAGCTACTTGTCGAAAATGACCGCAACAGAAACGAAAACTTTACTAGAAATGAATCAAAAAATATAATAATATTAGCTGTAGATATAACAAGTTTTATAATTATTATTCTTGCTACTTGAACCGCTTTCAAATTATAAAAAATTGAATTGTCTGTGGTCCTATCTTGCTCATTAACAAATTGTTAATTAGGGTTTGCAAGCCTTGTGCTATATCTTGTTACATACAACACCGGTAAATCTTCAAATTACTATTAGCTTCTACAAGAAAATAAATTTACCGCAGAATTTCGTTTAATTAATAATAATACATCAGACCTACAAACTATTCTTCATTTTCGTGGTTATTAAAAACAAATTTGATGTTACATGATGTTTATTGTGTTTACTACTATCCTACACCAAATAAAAATGAAATTGTTTGAACGGCACATTAAACACAAAACAACGATTGTCGAGTATCTGGAAAGATCGATTAACTGTCATTGTTTTTCAATATTCACAGTCGTTGCAACTGTCGAATGCGGTACAAAAAGTAACAAATTCATCCTCATGATCAAATGCACGAATTTTTATCACAGCGGATGAGAGAGGGAAAAGCGTTTTAGAGGGTAGTAACATTCTGAGAACGTTGACCTCAAGGGAGTAATTTAGCACTCAGTCTTCCAAATTAAATAATTCCCTGTTGTTCTTCCAATTCAATTTTTTTCACTTGTCGAACGTTTGTGCAAATGGCAGGAAAATATGTTAAAATCCTCTCTAGCCAGACGATCGCACCAAATTAGAATCGGAACTGGCTGGCAGGAGTGATTAAAGCGCTGATAAAAAAAGCAGCGGAAAAACACATCGGAAGATAGTTAAAAGCTAGACGCGTGTTCTTTACTTCCTGCCTATCAACTGCATGTCATTCGCCCTTTCAAATGCCAGTTGTAGGGCACGGGAGGTGTGCACACCGAAGCAAAAAAGTGTGCAGTGTGTTTTCATTATTTCCTTTCTGCGTTCTAGAATTTCGTGGCTATTGTTGATATGGAAGGATGCCGCAGCGGAGATTTCTACCACCCCTTTCCCTTTCCTCGGACCCCAACGTATGTAAATCATTCATGCGTAACAATAAACCAAGCGTGACTCATATAAAAAACATTTTCTTGGCTGCTTTGATTTTCAACAATTATGCTTTCGCTCAAGACGTTGTTTACATACAGGAGGTCGTCGCATTGTGTTTTTTAAGAACGTATTTTTGTTTTAAATATATTTTAATTTTTTTCTTCGTAACAATATATTTTAATTAGGAAATAGAGGTTATTGATAAACAGTATTTGTCAATAAATGTTCAGAATTATACTTTGGGCTAACGTTTTATATTTTTTTCTGTAAAGTCATTTAAGCAAAACCAACAGTTAGACATGAAATTACTTCAGATATACACATACGTCATCAATAGGTGTGGCCCAATCGTCGAGACGCAAGGACAGTATTATAGTAAACGCCAATGAACTACTGCACAGGTGACATCTTTTGTGACGTGTGTGGGTATCTTAAATAATTTCATGCCTACAATCATATTTGAAATTTATAAGTGTAATGTTTTTATTTCCAATTAGTTAAGTTACCCTGTGCAACTGTGTAATTTTAACTTGAAAGAGAATACAAATAAATCCGAAAGGTTAGCAAAAATTGCAATTTAGAGTACACATTTATTGAAAGTTTGTTAACCGAAGATTATTTCCAAACTTCAGAGTATTTTTCAATACAATTTTCTATTCATCAAAGTTATTTTCAGATGATTTTACTTTATACCTGTACATCATTATTTTTAAAGAACATTTAATTGTAGGTAATAATTAAGATAAAAGCACTTCAATACAATTTTTCGGTTGAAAAGAAACTAAAAACATACTAATTTTAAAACAAGGTTTTATATTAAAATAATAAGCAATGTAAAAATTGTATTATTTGGTTAGAAAGAACTTCTAACATTGACGATGAACAATTACATATTAATTTCGTGCACACCTAACGAACACTTAAAACTTTTATAAACAATTTCAACGCAAATAAAGAGCACCTTATCTGCAAACTTTTTACTTCTTGGTAAAAAATTTTTCTACAAATAAAATTTTTATAACCGCAATAAAACTTTATTCTTAAGTTTATCTATATTTGTAAGGCTTGGTGATTAAAAGTGTTTCGTTAATTTCCGACTAAATTTACAAATTTGATGAATAGGAAGTTGAACTATTTTTGGAACAGCTTGGTAATTATCTAAGCTTGGAGTTTAGCACGAAATGGAAATTGTGTGTAATCTTCCCATCAAGACGGCTTTATTATTTATTATTCCACTCATTGTGCTCCTATAATCACCAATTAGCTCCGATATAGAAAGGATATTTTTTCCTATTGCGCTGATTGTGAGATATAATTTTTAGCGCTTGAAACTCTACTCCGCAAATTAAAATATGTGAACCATTACATTGCGCGTGGTTAATATTACGTTTCAATAGATTTGTGCCGTAAATGTATTTCGTGTTTAGTCTAAGTAAAGGTATTTGGCACGGTACCTATTTAAGCAAAGACGCCGTCGCTTCCATCAATTACCTTTTATTTAACAATCGGATTGAGTGCATTATGGTACGCAAAAAATGTACAACTCCGACGCTTCACCATTAAAGCTCTGCCGAAAGCTCTTTAGAATACATTAATTCGAGAAATGTGTCTCCGATAAATTAGATTACATCCACAAAGCTCACGAAAAGAACGGTAAAGTGCCGCTGCGCTTCATGCGACACCGCGTTCGAGTTAAAACCGGAAAGGCAGAATACTCAGAAAATGACGTCAGCCACCGAGACCGACGTTTCCGTTACTGTTGGCTTTATTCATTTAAAAGCATTATTCACAACAATTCGCACGTTATGAATGTTTTTGCATTGTATGGCGCGCACCTAGCGCCGCCGGTTACAAGGAAGTTACAGCAGGAAATGTTAGAATTGTATGCTTTCAGGATACGTTTAAGGCTAGAAAGGAAGGAAATTTATTACTGGTTTTCCTAAATTTTGGTTCTCTCAAATTTTTTTTGCATATACCGAATTTTGTTTCCTGTTAAAAAATTTTATTGTTATTGTCGTTCAACAAATATTTTTACCCGACGAATTTCAGTTAATTTTAACTAAATCATTAATTTAAATTGGGCGAGGTATTGAGTAAGTACGTTTACTTGATGGGGAGTCGAAAGCAAATGTGCAAGTTCGCTGGGGGTATCTAAAAATAGAACAGTCTGTCAGTAACGTGAAGAATTTTTGGACTATTTATATCAGTCTAGCCAAATCGTGGCGTTTGCGTTCTATGAACTTACAAATGTCATACGAAATATTTTTTGTGTTTAATGTAACGTTTCAAAATTGATTTTAACATCAGAAATATCGCTCCTATTTTTTAAACGGGTTGTTTTATAAATGGGTTGGTCGAAATTAAGTAATCGGTTGTTATCAAAGCTTTTGCGAAGAAGGTAAAACATCCGACTACCAAAAGCTCTATTAAGCCAAAGCGCAAACCTCAAATCTATAAATTCTTTACTTTGAACTTTCACTTCTCTGTACGGTTTCAATTGTCTACCACTAGAGAGCTTCATACCAAGGGCGATGACAATTTATAAACGAAATGAATGAATTTTGTATCATCTTTTTAAAGATTTTGATACAATATTTTTAATAAAATTCTGTCACAGTTTGACTTAATGGCTTCATTTTTATAACATGCAGTAAAATAATCTTCATGTAATCTTACCTATCATGGCGGCTCGATAAGTTATAAATTATATTTACAACTTGAAAAGGGAATAAATAAATATCTTACGTAAGAATGGAATTTAGAACAATAAAAAATTTCAAAGAATTTTTATATGTGATCTGGGCACATTATTGGCTTATCACGGGGGCCTTTTTTCAATAAACCTATTTCTATAATATTTATCGTTTGTAATAAAATTTTTATTTCAATTTCAGGAAATAATGCACGGCATTGTCAATATTTTTGGGCGTTTTAATTGCAACTGATCGTCTCGAACATTATAGAAAACATAAATTATATTCCTAAATAGTTGGACAAATTTTAAATTTTAAATTCAACACAAAACAACTTTTAAATAATTTTAGCAATTGTTATGGAACAACATTATTAACAGTTTTATAAAATAAACTTTTGCTACCAGTTTCTTTCTACAAGACAGAAGTTTTTTTGAAGACGGTGAACATATAACAATATTATTTATAATCTACCATAGTCTTAAAATAATAATCCATTCACATTAAGACTGCAGCAGTAGCTGGTATAACGTTAAATTCCTGATTGTGTTTGGTTTAGTGGGCAAGTAACTGTATATCGCCGTCTGTCTAAAAGAAATCAATGTAAATTGGCTGTTGTAAGCTCCACTCTCCACTGAAGTCTTAACGCGAACACATCTTAGTAAAGAACGTCATTCAAACAATACAAACATTAGTGAAGTCGTGATGCAAATGCGTTGCATTAATTTTAGAATTATCTCATAAAAACTATGTTTATAACAAAATTATGTTTGTTTGCTTATAATATCTTTATTACTGAGTTTTTCTACCAATAAGTGTAACACTGCAGAATTAAGATTTCATTTTTTACTCCTTTTGCTTTTGTTATAAGCTGCCTATATCTCCGCATTGTATATCTCTTCATCTATTTGTTCCTTATATTCATACCACGTACACTTTCCCAGTCAATTTTTCTTGTGACATTCTGTTAATGTGTCGCAGTCATTCTAATTATATTGGCTGTACCTTCCTTAGTATTGGTTTTATTTTAAATTTTTCTACGAATACTTCATTCCATATCCTGTCTCCTTTTTCTTATTAAAGCCTCTTACATTTCATGTTCCTTTTTTATTGTTTATTAATATTTATATTTATTTATATTTATATCTGTCCCTACTATTTCGTACTCATGTATGCCCATTTTCGTTGCATGTTTTGTCATCGCGTTTCTTTTATGTTGCTGTTAAGTTTTTGTCATTGTAAATTTTTTTCCTTTGTCTTTTCTGTTAATTGTCCTGTTATGTTGTCCCATTTTCACTCTTTTTCTACTTGTGATTGGTTTAGAGCTGTACATCACAGCAATAGTTATTATCATTGTCGGGTGCTAACCAGGTTCTATGGTAGATATCATTTCAATGCTTTTTAGCTTTTGTAAACTCCGGTTTACACTGCAGTCTTAACGTTAACACATCATAGTAGAGAATGTCATTCGAACAATACAAACATTTAGTGAAATCATGATACCTATTATTGTGATTCATTCATTTAAGAATTATTTCAAAGAAACTCTGTTTACAACAAGATTTTGATTTTCAATTTTTTTTTCGATAAAAGAGGTGATCATTTTATTGACTGTATGAAAATTTTAACAATAAAATATGGCGAAGATATTAAAATTCTGTATTTCAAAAATACGGTAATTTTATTAAATGCAACAGAATAAAACTATCAAATCCGGGTGAAATGTATAAATTATATTAGGCGAATTGCTGAGCCAACAGAGGCAGCACCCTCAGTGCGCTAGCGCGGCGTCTAGCTGTTGTATAATATACAGGATGTTCACGAAAAAACGCCCCAGCTCCTAGCGCTATTATTAGGAGTCCAATTGTAACAAACGATACGTCAAATTAAATGGTTTAAAAGGTACTACAAAGTGTAGCTCAAACATAATATTTACCTGTTTCTCCATTCAAAAGCCAAAGATCAACTTCATTTTTTCAAATTACAACCTTATATTTTTTTTCTGAACTCAACGATGTATCACAATCAATATTTCTGATTTATGTTAGGGTAATATAAAAATTAATTATTATAACTGATATTAGTAGTAGGCTTTGAAAAATAACTGAGACGTAGTGGTGGCTATAGAAACGACGTGTCACAAATAAAAATTACTATTACTATTACTATTGTTGCAATAATGGTAACCATGGTAACCGGGACATTTAACTGGAGAAATACGTTAACATCGCTGTCAGAAACTGGCTATTAGTTTATTTATAGTGATAATAGTGAGCTTGTCGACATGCTGCAAGTTTATTTTGAGTGTAATAAAAACAGTGGACAAGCATTGCGTCGTTATCAAGAACGCTTTCCTAATAGACAGGTCCCAAATCGTCGCAAGTTTGTTCGTTTGGAATCCAATTTACGACAACATGGAAGTTTCCAAAGATCAAAAAAGTCAAATCATACCCATCAAGATGAAAATTTCGAGATGAATATTCTACTAAGTGTTGAAGAAAACCGATGGACGTCTGTGAGACAAATTTCTCAGAATTTGGATGTTTCAATCGGTAGCGTTCACAGAATTTTGAAAAAAAAATAAATACAAGCCATTTGTACCGCGAAAAATTCATACAATCCAAGAAAACGATGCAGAGCATAGAATAAATATACGTAATTTCTTTTAAAGCGAGTTAAGGCGAGATTCATTATTTTATACAAAAATTTTGTGGTCTAATGAGTGTCAATTTACAAACAACAGACATTTTAATCGTTTCAATCACCGCTATTGTAGTGTAGAAGACCCACATATTGCCATCGAACAAAATCCTCAGATAAGATTTTCGGTGAACGTTTGGTGCGGGATATAAGGCGCCAGGATAATAGGACCAATTTTCATTGACGGAAATCTCAACTAAGAAAAATATTTTCAAATTTTGACTGAAGACTTGGAAGAAATTTTAGATGACTTGCCGTTAATTGAAAGGAATGAACTAGTATTTCAACAAGATGGTGCTGCACCACATAACGCTCTTATGATTAGGGACTATTTAAATATAGAATTTGAAGACAAATGGATTGGAACATATGGACCTATACCATGGCCCGCCCGGTCTTGTGACCTAACACCTCTAGATTTTTTCTTTTGGGGATACATCCAAAATATTGTTTATGCTACGCGCCCGGAATCAGAGGAAATTTTGAGAGAGATAATAGTCAACGCTTGTCGGGAAACACCAGCAGAAATTTTAATTAATGCTACACGAAGTGTAGGATCTAGATGTCGACAATGTCTGGAAAAAGACGGTGCCCAATTTGAACATTTTTATTAATTTGCCATTTCTATATTTAATTGTTTAGTTATTAAATGTTATCTTTTGTTGGTCGTAAATTAATCATTTAAAATACGTCGTTTCCGTACTGACACATCGTTTCCATAGCCACCGCTACGTTTAAGTTATTTTTCAAAGCCTACTGCTAATAATATCAGTTATTATTTTAATTTTTTTATTACCCTAAAATAAATCAAAAATATTTATTGTGATACATCGTTGAATTCAGAAAAAAATCTCTATCAAATTGTCAAAGAAAAATATAAGGTTGTAATTTGAAAAAATGAAGTTGGCCTTTGAATGGAGAAACAGGTAAAAATTATGTTTGAGCTACACTTTGTAGTACTTTTTAAACAATTTAATTTGACGTATCGTTTGTTACAATTTGACTCCTAATAATAGCACTAGGAGCTGGGACGTTTTTTCGTGAACACTCTGTATATAACGCGTAGTTGCACAATTACTCTATGTACTAACTTTAAAGCTTACACAATAAATTCGTTTGTTGTTTTTAAAAACTCTTGGTTCCTAACCAATCACTTAAGTTATACATTAAAATTAATGCATGGTAGAGAAATTTCCTAAATGGCGCGCTCTCTTTTTTCTGCCTTAAATGTGTTGAAAACTATTTAAGTCTTTAGCTTGGAAAACCACAAATTCCGTAACTCCAAGTTCGTGTAAGTTTAGGTAGCGTAAGTCGGGGTATCGCTGTATGTGCAATGGCCTAGAATTTATTTTACAAAACTAACATCACAGTAAAATTAAGTTCCATATGATAATGTTTCACTGACCTTAATTATTTATTATTATGTTTATTTTATGTTATCTTACATTTATAGTCTTAAAATCATAATTAGAAATTCCTGCTTTTGTATCTACAGTAAATATTTACAATGATTATTTATAAATACGTATTCCAAAAAGGGTGGAATGGTAACTCGTAATATAAAAAATTTGAATTGTTATCTTTTTGGTTGACAACGAGGAAGCAAATAACATCCTGCTTCAAAAATCTGAATATAGTCTTTATCGGTTCACATGTCACGAAAGTTGAAGTGCGTTCTGCATAACTGCAGCATGAATTCAATTAACTGGCGAGTGACAGTATCGGGTCAGTATAAGAAACGCAAATTTGTTTTATAAGTGCATTATTTGTTCAGGTAAAATATCGCATTTCTCGAAGTATCACGTAAACAGGCCATAAATAAGAGGTTTCTTAATTTTAATGAACATTTTGATGTTAACAAATTATATAATGCACTTACCGTTATGAGGCCTAATTTACTTTCTTGTAATTTAAAGCTTAAAGTAATCTTGTTAATGAATATTTGTTTTGATTAATTATAACGAGCCGGCACGCCTCAACTGCTCTCTGTAATTGTAACTACTTGATGAAGTGATTTTTATTAATGAACTCACTCAAAACATCTAATTAAGATGATACCAAATACGTGACGTTTAACATAAATCGCTTTTATTTACAGATGGTTAAAAAATAGGCGTGATCCCGCTGTGCACTACAATGGACAGCTTGGATTTCGACAGTTTAATGGAGTGCGAGAGCATCGCCGCGTCCACCGAAGAAATCATATGGTCGGATGATGACACCGTCATTGGAGATCAGGAATTGATCTGGCAGGAAGGTTAGAAAACTGTTTAAAATTTATTCGAACGCTCTGTACATATAAGCGAAGTAGCCCAGTTTTGTTCCTTTTCAGCTTTTTATGCCAATTAAACGGGATGGAGTGAAATTTATGAGTAATGTTTGTAATATACGCGATATTTTTACCTTAATTATCTTAACGAATTTATTTGGCAACTTAACGGGGATATTCGAAATTTTGTATATAAATTTAAATTTCTTTTCGTAATTATTACAGTGAACGTATGTTTGCCCCGAATATTAAAAATTGTTGTTCCCATGTATTAACTCTTGAGGTAAAAACGCTGGCAACTTATTTCTTTAAATAGTTTATATTGTTCTAATTATGGCACACTGGTACCAAGTATGAACTAAATACTAAACTCGAGAAAAGTTGATAATACAGCTAATTTTCTGTGGCACAATTTTAAATGGCAATATTATCTTAAGGCTGGTTAAGGCACAACGACTAGTCGAACGACTTGTCGAATCAGATAAATCGTATCAAGTTATACGGAATGTGCAAAAGCGTGGGGACGAGCCTGGCACTTGTCGTTTAGTTGAATTCTATAGTTAATAATAATAGTAAATTTAAACTTTTAATTTAAATTTAGGAAATAAAAAGTAAATAACGAAATACACATAATGACAATAAATCAAATAGTTTTTAAAATGTTTTGAAGTTTTTCAAGAGTTTTTAAAATGTTTGTGTTAAATGTGTATATATGTAATGTAGTTTATAAAAATTGTGACGAGGAATTAACATTCCAAACAAAGAAAAAAGAAGATATGGAACAAAGGACAAAAATCGACATGTAAGTCAAACTTAAAAAAAAAAAAATTCTATAGTTCTTCTTGTTTTATTTTATTTTAATTTCTATTTATATTTCCAAATACAAATAGCTAAATCTGGTTTTCGTTGGTGTTCTCTCCAATTTTAATTGTAATTACATATACAATTAACCGATATGAGTAATTTTATGGCTCTTCAATAATTATGTTCTAAACCACGTAAATATTTGGTTTCATGATTTATTTTTGAGCCTTTGCCATGCAAACTGCATAAATTTACCAGATGAGTCTTTTCTCATGCCGATCGTTGAGAAATTGAAAGTTTTAGTGGAGTTTGGATGATAAGATGCAACTATGTGGAGCTGTAAACCCGTTCGTTCTGTTGAAGGATTTCATGACGATTTAACGTGCAATTAATCGTTGCATATAAACCGGTCTTTACCCTTTATCCGCAAAAGGATGTATTAGTAAATTTTTCTTTCTGCGTTTGCATTTTTATCTGGTTCATTCAAGATTTTGAATTAAAACTTCTATTTAACGAATTTCTGTATATAGCGAAATTTTTGGAGAACCTTCACCCTGGAGACGTTTTTAATGCATTTTATACTCCTTATAACAAAGTAAAAATTTCCGTATAACTAATTTTTTCCTCCAACTTAAACGTTTTTTTTTGTTGTTTCACTGCAATTTTGGAAAAAACTCGATTGTAGTAATATTGGGAGATGTGTTCAGGGTTCAACATTTTATGAGCGATTAGTAAGGGACACAAATTTAAGCGTACAAAAATTTTACAATGTTGAATAGGACCGATAAAGTTTTATTGCGTCGAAAAATTTTTATTTCATACTTTTCCTTGTCTTTTAAAAATTGTTTCATAACACTGGGGTGGTCTTATGGGAAAAATATGGTAATTTTCATTAAACAGTTGAATAAGCATTACTGTTCAAAATGTCGAAGGGAAGTCGCAATTCTCTGAATATCGTATAGAGATTACTGTTAAAAAGAACATTGCAGTGCATTTCGGCATATCGGATAGCAATCTAGCGACTGGTTATAAATTACTTCATTTTTTATGTGAATGATAATGTTCGCATAGTTTTCATTATTCTACCCTTAACCGTGTATGTATGAATATAGATGATTTATTTTGAAAAATTATTTATTCAATAAATACGTGAAAATCTGTATTGTTATTTTTTAGTATTATTAATTAATTAATTTGTAACATACATATGTGTCCCCGCCTAAATCTTGAAAGTACGTTGTTTTATGTTAAATAGATACCTAGTCATTTTAATACCTAAAATCGTGTTACTTCATAAATTCTTGTGAACCTGAGAGGGTTAAACTAAATAACGAATTTTTTTAAGGTCACCCTGACGCTTCGTTATATTTTTGAAAGTATTTAATCTAATTCAGCGCATAAAGCGGCACTTTTGGACTTCCTAGAAATATTATCATAATCACTCAAAGAAGTATATTGTGGGTTATTGGTAAAAATAGTTATTATTAATTATTACATTACTTAAATTTATAATAATATAATATGAATTATAGTAAATAATATAAATAATAAACAAATAATGATGATGCGCTTGCGAGCGAAAGTTGTATAACATACATTAATGAAACAGGTTTACACTAAAGAAACAATGTATAATTTAAATAGGTGTAGATGCAACATTTTTGTTTCAAGTTTTAATACATTGAACGTACAGGGCGTCCCATCACTTGTGGCCACTCCCAAAATTGGGCTTTAATTATAAGGCTAGAAATTTCCAGTTTTAAATGTTAGTTGTCGGCGTTAGTTTTCGAGAGAAAAAATAAAAACTGATATTTTATAAAAATAATATCACGAAATTTCGTCAAATTTCACTTTTCAGAATCTGTATGGTTGAGACAAAAATATCCAAAATAAAAAAAAAAATCAAAAACTGTAATTAGTCTAAAATTCCCTTGTACTAGAATCTTAAGAGTAAAAGTAATGATTTATAACTGTAAACAGTCGGGACAATTAATATTTAAAACTGGAAATTTCTAGCCTTATACCAAAGGCATGCGTACTCCAAATTTCAGATAAGTAACTTTTAATTAAAGCTCAATTTTGGGGGTGGCCACAAACGATGGGACACCTTGTGCAAGGTGCGCCAAGTTTTGCCTCCTCCCCACTTTTTGGCCTGTAATATTATATTTAAAAAACGAAACTTATACAGCATACGTAACAATTAGAGAGTGCATATTAGTTTTCTAAGATTGTTCACAGAAGGCCCTAAAATTAAAAAAAAAAACTAAAAAAAATTTTATTCTCCCCGCTATGATGTCCATTTCAACATCTAGAACTGAAAACTCAAATCAGAATCGAAGAATATTGATTAGATTTTAAATAAATCGCAGTTTTACACAGCGAGTACCAAATAACGTTTTATTTACAACCTCTTGTTTCGACTATCATAAATTATGCGAACAATAGACTGCGGATACTGAAAACCGAGCCTCATATGACTGACCTTGTCGCAATTGAAGCGTCCAGGTAAAAATACCCAGGGCTGCAACGTTATTTTTACAATTCGAATAGTTTAACTTCAAACAATTACATTAACAATAATTAACCCTTTCACTATCCGGTAAATCAATATTATAAGTTTTACCACTATAAATAATGTGAAGAAAACACTAACCCGCTACTGTGAAACTTGTCTGTAATTATTATGGGTTTCTTCTGTGGAACATCATAAATAACTCAGGAAAAAGTATTGACTACAGCTAATCGCTCCATTGTCGAGAAATTGTCATAATTTCATCAAACTTACAGTATTGAAAGATTAAACTGGATTATCTTGAGAAATTAAAATATATTTTGGAATTTGAATTTAATAGTGTGGTGTGAAATTGCATAATGAACATTGTAGTCAAAAATAAATATATAAAAGTATTAACTACTCATATAAAGCGAAAAAAACTCATAATGACCCTAAAAATTATTATAAATAAATAAAATTTCAAAATAAGAAGCCTCATTAATATGTTAAATTTGGGTACCCTCACATAATTAGCAGTTTCGATTTTCGAGGTGGAGGCAAAACTTGGTGCACCCTGTATATATATATATACATATGTATAGGTAGCATTTTAAATATTGGAAAATTTTAATGGATATAACAGGCACAAATAAAATCATTGTAATTAAAAAATATCTATAATATTTAATTTTTAACAGTAATTTTTTGTATTCATATAATGCATGCTTCTTTACCCATCTATTAGGTATATGCGTTGAATGTTTTATGACCAGTTTATTAAAACAGATATTCCCTATATAGAATCATCTCTTTTATGGCCCAGACTTGATCTTCAACGAGCGTTTATAGCCTCGCTGAACATTTTAGTATTATCACTGCTTCGGATAATGACAGAAAATGATTTAAGTGCAATCGTGGATAATATCGTTTATTCCATTCGATGTGGCAATATTTAACATAGTTAGCTTGTGAATTGAGGAGATTTAGATGAACCTCTTCCTCAGTAGATAACCTAATTGATACCGATAAAGAAAATACGAGAACATGAATAAAAGTTTACAATATTACAATATCAAACAGATATTCTAATAAATGAATTTTGTTTACATTAATACAATTTCCTGTTTTAAATAATTAATATAATAGATAGTGACATTTTTGTGTCTACAAAGCTAATCGTGACTACGTTTTTTAATTACAGAAAATAATTATAAAACGAATTTTCTTTATACGCAGGTGGGCGAATTGAAAATACTTTTAATAGGTCAATAATGCTAAATTAAACAATTTAATAAATTTGTGGCCACTCTTAAGATTTTGAAGGATAATGTTGCTTTGTGTAAATTTATATACCACATTGCCATTCACAGTTTTGCAGGAAAAGCTTGATACGTTGTTAAGTTTTCTTAATGTTGTCATAAACAACAAGTCAATAGTGATTTATCATCCAAACACCTATATAAAATAAAATAATTATAAAAGATTTATGGGCCACATAATAAGATGAGTTAGATAATAAATGGAATTAAGTTCAACCACTTTTTTGTTTGATACAAAAAAAAAGAAAGTAACTTGAAGATAGGTAAAAAAGTAAAGTGGCACATCCCCTATCCAGTTCATTAAGATCACTTCGGTGATTCAAGTTTTTATAATAGCTCGCAGGCAAACGGAATTTTCGTCTTGGGTTCGTTATAAAACGCCCAAAAGGCGGTGATCCCTGCCACAAATTAAGGCACAAGTGAGACGGTCTCGAGTCGAATAATTTCATCCAGTAGTCCATATTCCCGCCGTCCTGGTCAGAAATTCAATGCAACGCTGCATTCACAGTCTAGCGTAAGTAGAGTGCACTTATTGCCTCGCCGAAGGTTTCCACGGCTCTATCAAAGTCAGTAACCGTTTCGTTAGGCTTTGTGTAAAGCGCATTTATAAATAAAGTGCCACAAGATTACAATGAGTAATTTTTGTTGTTAAAGTTCAGACTATTTATAAACAAAGTTGAGTGCATTTGTACGTATTAGAAACTAAATTATCCGCCAGACAGGGCTCATTATTTTCGTATTTAAAGTGTTTCATTAAAACAGTTGCGCCGATACTTATCTTAATCAACTAACAGCTAGTTAGATAAGAGAGGTACGAACGTGGACCGTGCGATAATAAATCGGCTTAAAATAAATTCTTTTTTCGGTAGTAAAAGTTTCGACTTTAATATGTAATCGGGGAAAAAAGAAGCTGATAATAAAAAGTGGTCAGTGTGTGAGCAACAACGGTAGACTGTAACGTTGCGAAAATGCCCTCCGGAAGCATTGCCCTTCTTGAAACTAAAGACGATGGAGACGACGACTTTACAGGTGAGTCATCTCGAAAAAAAATAATGAGAGAAAACCTGCACGGCCACTTTACGACAGCGGTGCTATATTTGCCATCAAACATCGCAGTTTATTGAAATTTGCAGTCTCGTTAGCAACATCGCTGGATCATTGATTTTGTTAGTTAACAGGTTTCCAGAGGACAGTATGGCAAAAGCTGTTCCTAAACTCAATAAATTGAGCGGTTTCTTAGAAAAAAATCTGGAATTTCGCAGATAAGATACCTGTAATGGATAATGGCGCCAGATTATTAATAACTATCTTTTTGCGGCGCGGTGACTCATTAAGTGCACAATTTGCAACGCGGGTTTTTGTTCAAAAGCATAATTAAGAAAATACGGAAACTTTCTGTTGAGTAATTAGCTTCGCACATTTCTCGGACCAAATCGAATTTGACTGATCATTTAGGGTTTTGTGCTGAACAGAAATTTTTCATCCATTAGTGACCGTAAATTTACAAATTTCAGATAAAAAGCACAGTAAGTGGCCAACAATCTTAATTGCCTACTTACAATCGCATTTGTGCGGTAATTGTGAGGTTGCAACGATCCAATTTTACTGGAGACAGCTTGTTCGGTACAGTTGGAAAAACATTGAACTCGATTTTATTATACAATTGCATTAATGCATGTCATTTACAAAATTAAAAAATTTAAAATCTTTATAAATTATTTGATGTCAACTTCACATATTTACGGTTAAAAACAAATTCAATTTAAATTGTTATTTAAGTGCTTTTCCAAGTCCTTGGCATTCCATAAACTGGGACAAACAAATTGTCGAAACAACAATTTTTACTTGCAGAAAAATTACTCATTTTATTTTATATTGAACTCGATTTCATTTTACAATTACACTGCGTCTGATTAAATTACGGTATTTCCATCTCTTGATAACGTCCTAGATGGCTATCTTCGGATTAGCAACTTATCTACAATTGTTGTAGTTATAGCAACGATTCTTATTAACTATCGGATAGCTCATTCAGAGATAAAAATACCAGACCTTAAATAAATTAAAAATGATTTGAACTTTACAGTTAAAAACGAAATCATTGTAAAAGCGATTTTTCAGTTATTTCCTTATCATCAAATAGAACAAAAAGGTTGCTACTGTTGTGTAAAGTAAAAGAATTAATGTTTGTTTTAATTTAAAAATTTGCTATGTTGAAGTGTTCTACATTTTATTGTATGCACAATCGGATTGCATGTTATGTATAGACTGATTTAATTTAAAAATATTTATTAATTGTACAATTAAATTAGAAGTCATTTTTAATTGAATCTTTAAGTGCATTTTCAAATTACTTGCTTATCGTAAATTACAATTAAATTTCGTTATGTTAATTATAGGATAAATATCTATCAATTTATATCAACGTAATTTGCAGTTAAAAACCAAGTCATTTAAATTTAAGTGCTTTTTCAATTCATTTGCTTATCATAAAGGCGGGGCAAAACTTTTGCTATTATTATTTCAAGCAAAAGCATTATCTTAAAGGCATGATTTTTCTGAGTTATCAATGAAATTCTAAGAACACTTGTAAATAGCGATAAACTTGTATCGCAAACGATTCTTAAATTACATTCAAGTGAATTTTACTTTGTCTAATGGAATTTTAAGTAACTCATTTTTGCAATAAACTAACTGCAACGCCCTATTCCGCCAGAAGGCATTAGGGATTTATAAAGGTCTCATCAAAAATATTATTTTTATTGTAATGAATGTAAATCTGGTAATAGATGACGAAAAAAGATTTTCGCAAAAAGTCTTTCTCAAGAACTCTAAAATAAAGATAAATTTTTTTTCAGAATTGTCTACCAAAAGAAATGTAAAAACAAGACATATTAATGAAACATATTGTCCTATTTTAAAAATCTAAATCGGAATGAATGGTTGGTTATCTGTTAACTGTAATTAAAAATAATGCCTATGTAACCTTTTCGATGACTCAATTTCATGTCAATTTCAAAACTTAATTTTAATTCGATTTATAGTAATAATAATTTATAACAATCTCATGATTGTAAAGTTAAATAAGATCTATTTATTTATTTTCTTATTTTGCATCGATTTAACTCCAACTAAAAACAATAATTTTTACTAATAATAATAGTCCGATTTATTTGAGGTTTTTATGGAATTTTCGGTCAGTAAATATGGCGTTTTATCGTCTAGTATGATGGTCTACTTTTGTATACGAGTTCGTATGTTATCTTTATGAATTAACCGCATACTCGGAGAGATTGTTTGCAAGTGCGCCTTATGCAAAGCAGTGTCGTTAAATAAAGGCGTTAGGCGTGCTTTTCGAGATATCAAAAGAACAAAATGAAATTGGTTAGATTATTACGGCAATTTCGCTAATACTAGTGCTTACTTTACGAGTATTTATGTTCCTATCCTTGAACGTATAATCTCATAACAGAAACTGCACCAGAGTTATAAACAACCATAATTTCTGCAAGTTGTGACATTAATACTTTCTAAAATATCGCACGGATAATAATAATTAACGTTTTATTCGGAATACATAAGTAAACAAGCAGTTACTTTCGTAAATCAGCGATTACCGCGTCCACCGTTCGATTTTTTCTTGTTGGAATTTCAGAAACCGGCGAAATGCGCGAGCTATTTCCGACCGGTCTAATTATTCAGAGTCTGGGAACTTGAATCATCTCGCGACATGCACTGGCCAAAAATAAATGCGGAATCCGTCTAAGGAAAAAATTCACCTACTCGGGGATCGTTTTTCGACCCAGTGGTCTCAACGCAGTGTCGTGTGCAAAATGAAATTAACTTATTCCCGTCCTGTCAGACCGGACGTAAAAGTGCATGGAGACGCTGGGAAAAAAATAGTTCAACACACGAACTTTAATGACTGGCGAACAAAGAAAGTCGAAGATTAAAGAAATGTAATTATTCTGATATTGAGTACGATAAAAAGGTATATCGGAACGTTTTATGACCTTTCCGGAAGAATTAAATCGTGACTTGGATGCTGCGATGGGCGGATCGAATCGATAAACATGCATTTGGTGTGTCTGCCGCTGTGATCTTGACAAGTAATACACTAATTTTTATTGTAATACCATCACTCGCGTACCGTTCGCTACGAATGAACCAAATAAAAATCAACAACTCTTTCGATTGTTTTCACGAACTGGGTTATGTTCGACGACGTTTTGTAGAGCACAATAATCACATGCGGACCACTCACGTTATTCTTTCACGTAGACGTCTAAACATTTGTTCGGTTAATAGCTTTTCCATTCTTTTTTGTTATAATTTACAACCGCTAAAGTAATGGAATATTTCGTATTGTGATAATCTGAATAGCGAATATTTATGTACTGAAATTAATGCACATATTTTGCAGGCAACTTAACTCATTCAAATATTTTATAAGTGCCTAGTCATTGTATGTATAAAATACCGACTTGTAACAGTAATAACAATAAGTCATTTTAGATAACTTCACAAATTGCCTAAAATAAAATAAAATAAACGTAAAGCTAAAATATTCCTCATACACTATACAGCGCGATCGAATAAAAATTGAACGAGCGTAAGTCTTTGATAGACGACCGAATTGCATATATGAAATCCAAAGATGGCGGCTGATATTCTTCAGCTAGTAAATCTAGTACATTTATGAAAGATTTACTTTTCAAAATTTCAACGTCACTCTGCTTGCTTGTAGTTTATCACACAGTATAGGTAACAAGTGGCTTTTAAATTTTGGGGGTTAGATAGCTTGTTTGCCGTTTTGATATAACAAACTAGCGTCATTGTATCAAGTCACTCTCTAAGTTTTGCTGTAATTTGTCTGCAGAGAGTTATAACTGTTTACACTTGAATTTTACATTAACACACTGTATAATTCCTAACAGATTTTAGTCGATTTGTGTGTTTTCCATGGTAAACGCGTGGTCTGATTTTCTTGTATTTAAAATAGTAATTTTAATAATGTTATCGAGCACAAATAGAACATTCATGCACATCTAAATGTCATCACAGTCTTAGCTGTACATTTAAGTAGGTAATTAGTTAATGAATTAATGTGAACTACATTATTTTAATGTAACTGTGGAATAAAACTCTATTAAATGATAAATTTAGATAGAGTTTTTCTATTATAATTCGAAACCGTTACTTGAATGAAAATGAATGTACGTAGTATTAAAATATTCTACATAAAATTCCGCATCCGAAAATTTCTATCCGCCGTACACTCTTTATTCCCGTAGAATTGTCGCAATTGGCGTTAAAAATTATGGTGTATTAGAAAATATTTATATACAGGGTGAGTTAAGTTTTACCGCCCCGGCCATAATACCTATTAAATATCGAGGAGAAAGTATGCAATTTACATGTTACATCAGTTGAAGTTTACGCTTTCGATTAGTGCTACAAATTTTCCAAAATATTTTTATTTGAAGCCAAAAAAGTAAAACAAAGGGTTTTGGGTAAAATTTCTGTGTTTGGTTTTTTATTTCAAAATTTGTCAAATTATTCGTAGCATTAATATCTGCAATTTGATTCGTAAAAAAATGATTACTTTTTGAGTTAAATCAAATTTAAGATATAGCACAAAAAATGCTTCTATTTATGACTTTCTAACAATAGATAATGCGGTTTACCATCCTAACAATAGTTTATGATCGACCCATCAAACTGGACGAGACAGCTTTTCAGTTGCCGATAGACCTGCATTCTTAAGTTCAGTTTAGTGACCGCCATAAATAATATTTCAAGCACCCCTACATCAATACCATGGTCTGGTAAATTAGTCTACTTATGTCGTAAATCATTTGGAAAATACCTTCTAATACGGAAATAGCTTTATTTAATAAACACAAATTACTAAAATTATTTCAATTACACTAAATTGTGTGAAAATATTTTACTGTTCGTACATCAAGAAAACTAATAAATTGAACAATTAGTAATTGAAAAAAAGCCAAAATTTTACTTGATTAAAAAAAAAAGATTTTTTCTTGATTTCTATGTACCTTAATAATATAAAATTACTCATGCAATTTATGAGAATTGACAAATTATTTTAAAGGCCTATTTTGCCACGGGCGGTAAAACTTAACTCACCCTGTACTTTTAATTTTTTGGGAATGAATTCTCATTAGTAGGGCTAGAAATAAGGGACAAGAACGTTCCCACCATGCTCGATGACGAATCATCTTTTTTTGAACCAAAAATGATTTCAGAAGTGGGCGGGTTAGGAGTTTTTCTTGTTTATCTTCTATACCATTACTGCAACGGAAAAAAGTATAAAATTATAATATTCCTCATAAAATTCTACATAAAAAGGTTTTAATTCTCCATAAATTGAACTTATTATCATAGATTTCTAGTAAATGTTGCATTTGCACGTCATTTAATTGCAAACTGTTACTTTTACACAAAAAACGATGTGAATAAAAATTATAAAGCACTCTACACTATACATGTCACACAATTTCTTTCTGATAAATGGGCGCGCATGGTTTTTACATTTGTAACTCACCAGTTTCATTAATTTTAAACACGAATGGTATGAATTTTATGGCAATAACTTTTATGGTCCATGAAACCTTTTTGTGCAGAATTATAGTCATATACTTTCTTTCATTGCAGTAACGGTTTAGATTTTAGAAGATAAATCAGAAAAGCTCCAAATCCGTTCCCTTCGAAGGTCGTGGGAACTGTCTTGTTCCTTACCGTGATTTCATTCCGAAAACAATGAAAACTCCATAAATATTTTTTGATGTAACTTTAAATGCCAATTGCGAGAGTCCTATTGAAATAACATTTTTATGCAGAATCTTATGGAGAATATTTTAGTACTATATTTAATTACTTTGAAAGTTTTTAAGTGCAATATACCATACATAAGTTTCTACTTTTAGCGACTTTAGTAGTGAAAATGGGGTTGGAACTGCAAAATGTGTTGCCTATTGTGATTCTTCAAGGCGTTCGCTTTGAAAACGGACCCCTGCGTTCATTGATTTACTATTACAAGGGTCATGTTGATGGTTTTTAATCAATTAATTTCATGAAAAATAAGCTTCGTTTACTTCGTTTATTTGTCAAGTCAGTAATCGGTAAACTTTATTATGAAATTTTCTGTAGGCTTCAAGATAAAATTCGCCCCGAACATACTCACATTGACTACTTTTACATTGCATTGTTCTTTTTGTAATATGCAAATCCAATCTTTATTGTCCCACTATGAGGTTAATACAACACTCTTTTATCTAATCTTCATTTTCGCCTAGATTACATGTTACCAAAAAGTAATCAAGCGTAAAATTCACCGAAAATGTACGTAAGGTCATCTTGGTAATGAAAACTTTAGCCTCTTGGGAAATGTATAAAATATAAATTTGTAATAATGGAAAGATTATAATTTCTTTTTACATTACAACACCGCAACACCTGCTACGTTCAACGCCTATTGTCGAGAAGCTACTGTTTCCGTGAGAGACGACGAAATTTTGTCCACAAAAATTTTAAATTAAATTAAAGTATATAAAGTAATAAGAGGGTCAACGCACTACGTTGTGTCATTCTCGCAGTTAATGTTCGCATGTTACGAACCAGGTTTTCTTATGCAAATGGCTCTACCATGCGGGAAACTGTACGCTCGGCACCTAGGAGAATTGCTTTTAATTTTTAAAGATGTTTGAAATACTGCGTTGTAACGTTCATCAATGAGGCCGCCGTCTCGGGTTCTTAAATTGTGGTCGACGTTAAGGTGAAATAATAATATTCTTGCATTTAAAAAGACGTTACGGTAAAATTCCTCATTGGATGCAGTGTTCCTGTACTCGGTTCTGATGTAAAGTGTAAGCTTGCTAGTTGTCCTTTTATGGGAGGAACTAGTACTTGCTGCGCGGCCACAGGCAGAGACTCAGACTAAATGGCTGGCGCTCACTGACTCATACGCTAGAGGTCAACAATAGCTCTTCGACAATTTTTCCAAGTTAAAAATAGAATCAATGTGGATTTGTCTTAACTTGTGCACAAAAAGTTCGATTGGTGTAATTAATCTAACCGTTACTTACTTTGCCAGGATCGTTGGTAGCGTTTCTTCTACTTCATAAATTTAATTATGGGCGTATGACACTACAAAAACTTCTGAGATCATTTCCGCAATTACGTTTATGTAAATGGCTAGATTGATATCGGCACACAGATAACGCGCACAACGGTTATAACGGACCTAATGATTGATTGGTCGTGAGTTCCTTATAACCGAGCTCGACTGTAACAAGCATTTAATAAAATGCAAGTGGATGGTACTGGTCAGGATTTTTGCCCGTTAAAGTTGGCTGAATCAAAAAAGTAAAAGCAAATTAGAAAGGGTTATAGCCTTGCACGATTCGTGAATTAAACAACTTTGTTGATGATAAATACCGTGAAAGTGTGATTGTTAACTTTTTTTTTAGTGGCGCCGTTTTGTTGATTCCTGTGTAAAATTGATGCACGTGATTCGTCTCGATTGGCACAAAGGTAATGGAACCTGGCGTGTTAATGGAAATAAGCACCGGCAACACTGCTCGTGTCTGGATTTACAAAATGCAAAAAGTGCCAACAGAAACATTTGTTTAGTTGTTGCTAATTTTCGCTGGGCGGTACTATTGTTTTTTAATATCTCGTTGAAACGTGCAATATTTCTAAAAACTCCACCTTAATCAGCGTTGATAGCTAAGGAACAAATATAACATGCCATTTCTCCTGTCAGTCAACGTCTGTTATGTTTAGAAACTATAAATCTTCAACATGACACATGAAACAAAAATTAATACCCACAGCATGATCAAAAAGTTTGTAAATTAAATTATTTCGTGAAGGAAATAACAAGAAAAACAAGACAATTTTTTTTAAGTTAGTGCGTTAAAATTGATCTACTAAGATCTGATTATCCTTAATGTATTTCTAGGTAAATTTTTCAAAGAAAGTTGTATACAAACAGTATGGCTTATTAAATCAATATCATCTTTAATATTAACAAGAAGCATAATTTATAAACTTGGTCAGTTTAAACAACAGAGTTATCTCTATTGTTTAAACTGACCAACGTACAACGTCCTACAACGATAATGCACCCCAAAGTTGATCTGAAATATGAAATTATTATCTTCAAATGTTGTTTATTTCATGCGATGTACGACCAGAAACTGGCGGTATCAGTTTTTTTTAATGGTAAACCAGACCTTGCAAAAAAAAAAAAAAAAAAAAAAATTTTTGAAAAATTAAGGCTACAATTTTTTAATTTCA
Organism: Dascillus cervinus; assembly: GCA_949768715.1. Taxonomy (NCBI): domain Eukaryota; kingdom Metazoa; phylum Arthropoda; class Insecta; order Coleoptera; family Dascillidae; genus Dascillus; species Dascillus cervinus. The sequence continues at coordinate 10,853,028 of OX458316.1, read as the reverse complement.
TCTTGCAAGTACAAAAATGTTTTTGTTTGCATTTTTTAAACTCGTTTTAGTCTAAAAATCGATTGTCCGAAATGATACAGAGTAGATCCATTCCGGATAAACAAAATTCTGGATAATCCGGAAAATTGAAAATTTATATACACAATCCTGCAAACCTTGTTGTCTACCCGTTGATGTACGATTGAAAACTTATAATTTTATTTACAAACATAACAAACTGTAAAATATTTGAGTCGGTACATTCTTTTTTTTTCGTTTTTGATAATCTTCAATTTTTTTCATTATGTTGTATAAATTGGGGCGTTGTGTCGTTCAGTTATTTGAAGCGAACAGCAGTCAGTGTTTAAGCAACTTTTTGTAAATCTGCAATTTCAAAATCTTAGTAAGCCTCTGAGATTGAACACGTGCCGCTACTAAATACCTGGGATCTCCGCGATATCCTGTTTTTTCAAAAAACTTCGTAATTTTACAACACCTGTAACAGTTGCAAATAACATTTCTCACTGAAAAAAAGTTGGTAATATTTTTTGTATTAAAAAAATTGTAAAGAAAAGATTTATGAAAAGAATAGCTAAAAAAATCATGAAAAATTACAAAATAAACGTCGCAACGCCAGATGATAAAAACTGCACACAAAAAATATAATGTTTTTGGCCAAAGGTGCGTGTACGCACCTTCAATATTTATTCCGTAATAACTATTTTATTGTTTATAATAAATTTAATTCAAGTATACAAGGTACGAAACCATTTTTTTCTAATGTGTTTCTGAAAAGTTTTTTACATTCCTATGATGAATCCATTGTGTTACCTTTCTTTGAAATAATACTGTTACTTTAAAATATGTGTGCAAAATTGAGCAATTTTTTAAATAGATATAAACCGTTATTTTCGTTGAAATAAAAAATTTACGAGATATTTGATAGTTACTACAAATATTATAACTAAATATGCATATTAAAATTTAATGAAAATTGGTCTTAAAATTAACTAAAAATAAATGGGTTAACGTAGAAAAACCTTGTATTTATATTTTTGAAGGGTAGAAAAATTGGAGTAAGTAAATATTATTGAAATACATTACCGAGTGATTTTTTAAATTTGATTTCTGAAAGGAACGAAAGGCTTAGATTAAAAATTTGTGTTTTGTGACAGTTTTGGACAAGACAAACCATCTTCAATGTTTCAAGTTGAACCCCACGTTTTGCTTGAATTTGTCTTGCAAAAAGTCATAGCTGCCTATACCGTATTTTTTAATTTGGGAAGAAGATTCAAACAGATCGACCTTTTGAAGCTTTTTCTCAAATTAAAAAACACGGTATAGATGTGAAATTTAAAAACTGATATAATTAAAAAAATGAGTAAAATGCATAGTTTGCGGTAGATAATTATCAAATTGGGTACAGAATAGAAACTAGAAATTCTCATTTGCATTTTGCATTGCGTTTAGAGAAAAAAAATCAGTGAAATCCAGGAAACATTAATTTGCAATT